>OY728131.1:1346949187-1356949187 GCA_963277665.1 Viscum album
GAGAGGTGGACCTCACGAAGAGTCAGTACCTGGAGGTGGACCTCACGACGAGTCAGTACGTGGAGGTGGACCTCACGACGAGTCAGTACCCGGAGGTGGACCTCATGAACAGTCAGTAGCCAGAGGTGGACCTCACGATGAGTCAGTACTTCTCAGCACTTTCTTTTGTACTTAGTGTTGCTTCTGCTTATACTCTGTGGTGTTTGTTTAATTTTATAAAGGCAATTCCTTCCCTTTTTATCGGGATTTACGCCTTTGGTGCTAGTCTCCAGCCCCTGGCCTATGAAAGGCAGGCTTAGGGTAGTCACAACACGGGCCCCAAGGACGAGTCGTGACAAATTGGTATCAGAGGAGTCGATTCTACCACAGAACTCAGAACTCTGATAATTCTTTTCTGTGAAGCAATAGTGTTAAGGGTACCGAGTGTGTTCTTTAGTTCAGGTAATCCAGTGTTGGTGCGGAGGCTGACGTATCCATACACCAGGACCCTGACTCCAGATTTCCGACTTAGTGCACGAGAACACTGATTGCATGTGTGTTTCCAAAAGTTTTTAAGTCAGATCAAACCAGGTTAGCTCACCAGTTATAAATAGTTTGATTGTGTCGCATCTGATTAGTATGCCTCCACGCAGACAGTCAGTTGGAGTTTCGAGATAGTACACGATGACGACCACCGAGTGACGAGGCTCCGGTGCTGGGCCCTTTTTACTACATTGGCACCCTCAGGTGGTGTACCAGCAACACCACCACCTGTTGGGAAGCAGATGCCACTTGCCATACTAGCAGACGGTGCACACCGACAGAGCGCGTTTCACGAGTTTCAGCAGTAGAGGTCTCCGAGGTTACGAGGTGAGGTAGATTCCCAGACAGCAGAGGACTAAAAGGAGGCAATTGCTAGAGTTTTCTGCCTAGCTGAGACACCAGTAGAGTGGATGGTGGACTTGGATACTAGTGTTTTCCAGTGAGTGACCATGAGGTTGGTCTATATAGTGATGATTCCTCGGTACGTGGACCGATTCCTGGGATAGTATCTTCGGGTAGTGTGCCAGCTATATCACTACCTTTTGGTCAACAGACACTATCGGCGGAACCGGTAGAGGACACATGTTTGCTTACTGCCTTACACATGTTTCAGCATCAGATACCCCTCAGGTTTCGAGGTGATCCCGACTCTCATAAGACTAAGGACTAGCTTGAGGAGGTGGCAGAGAGTTTTTCTAGAGCTTATACAGCTACGACAGAATGACATGTCGGTAGCTGAGAATTCATCGGGGCGTACCAAACCATTCCTGGTACTCGATGAATACGACGCGATCAGTGCTTCAGGGCTCGGACTTCTGAGTGAGGTGTGTGTAAAGGACATCTGAGCCAGCACTTCTTTCTCTATGCATTCCTACTTATACTAGGGTGCTAGAGAGGACCTTTATGGTTGATAATTCTTTGGCTGAGTGGATACAGCTAGTTAAGGTTAGCAGTGGGAAATCAGGAAACTGGCGCCAGTCTCGGAGACTTGGGCGTGTAAAATGTTTCAAGAAGAGGAAGTGAAAAGGACAGATGAATCTGCAGGGCAGCAGACATGGAAGCAGAGCTAGGAGAACAACATGGGGTGGTGAACATTTTGTCATGTTGCAACCACCCACCTTTGTAGTTCCCGCCACGCTCAGGGAGTAGGAGGGCAGGGGAGGAGAGTAGCTTCATGCGGTCAAGGAGTGTGACCCAGGGGCTCTAGGAATGATTCGAGGTATGTTATGTGTCTACTATGAGCTGCCTTATCAATAGACATAGTTACCAATCATTCTTTTCTTCCACGAATCTTGTCCTAGACCTAGAGTTTCTGGTTAAGCCATTGACTTGATCCTCATGTCTGGAGATACCTTTGGGAGGAGACTCGATAATCATGTTTACGCCGATGGTGTGATATGACCCTTGAGGTGAGAGTTTCGGTTGGAACCTCTTGGTGGCAGCGTCGAGGCCTTACAACGTTAGTTTTAGTATGGACTGGGCAACCACAGTTCATACACAAATTGACAGTATTAGACAAAAAGGTTGTGGTTTATCTACAACGTTGGGATAGGGTTTTCCCTGGTCGGTGAAAAGGAAAACACAGGTAGCACAGGATGGACTCACACATAAGAGGGTACAGTCAATCACTCCGGAGTCGGCCAGACTTACCTTTGTGCCAGAATTCTCCAGATTTGCAACACCACTTCCAACAATGAAAACGAAAGGGAAACCCTTCGTGTGGTCAGTTAGATGCCAGCAGAGCTTTCTGGGGCTGAGACAGAGATGTTTCATGACAGTTGAGACTGCATAGAGTAGACAGAAGTCCTATGTTGATAGGAGACAAAGACCACTTGAGTTTGAGGATGGTGACCATGTATTCTTACACGTCTCACCTCGATGAGGTCTAAGGAGATTTGGCCGGGGTGGCAAGTTATCTCTGGGATTCATTGGACCTTTCCTGGTCCTCAGCGGTGTAGTCAAGGTGGCTTACCACCTGGACCTTCCACCTCAGTTGCACTGGGTGCACGACGTCTTACAGGTATCACAGTTGATAAGATACGTGCACGACCTGATGCATATCATCGACCACGACGAGCTGGACATCGATGATGGGTGAAATTCTCGAAGGTCCCAGTGGAGATTGAGGATCGACAGGAGTGGGTCCTGTGTGGATGGTTGATTCCTCTGGTGCGCATTCATTGGCAGCACGAGAACCTCCAGTAGAGCACATGGGAGCGAAAGGCACAGATGCGTGCTCAATATCCTCATTTGTTACCCTGGTTTATGTTTTAGCTTTATGGGTACGTAAAGCCCTGAGGTGGGGGTAATTTAAAGACCCTTAAATTTTAAGGAAATTTTTTTCTTAAATTCTTTGAAATTTTAAAAGTCCGCTGTTTCTGACGGCACCTGATCCTGAGGCCCGGTGTGCCCGGAATAATTTTCCGAAGTTTTGGTAAGCTTAAATTAACGCGCGTAAGAAGTTTTACTGAAAAAGTGGAATAACTCTTAAACGGTAATTCAAATCAGAAATCAGGGGGGCACCGTTGCACTCAGGAGGGAAGTTTTACCCTAGGCACGACTTAAGTTTAGTAGGTGCGGGCCTCCTATGAGAAATTCCAAAAATGAAATAACCGTAAATAAAATAATTAAATAAATTATTTTATTTTTCAAATGGTTATAACTCACAAACGGTAGCTCGAATTAAAAATATGAGACCACCGCTGAACTCGTGAGGGCATGCTTTATTTAAGAAGATATTAACTTTTTCCAGCACAGGCCACCAGAAAAAGTTAGTTTTTGGCCGCAAATAAAATAATTAAGTGACAATTATTTTATTATAAAATTCATAACTTCTAAACAGTAACTCGGATTGAAAATCTGAGAGTATCGATGGGTTCGTTGGGGTTTGTTTTACTTAGGCAGAGCCTAACCTCGACCGGCGCGGGTTGAGGGTGGCTGATAATAATTTTCCAAAGTTTAGCTCAGGTACGTTCAGTGAACGAACGAGCGGGTTTTTTTATCTTTTGAACCGATATTCGGAATTGCAATCTGAGGGCACCGATGGAATCGCAGCACCGGTAATTGCTTAATAGGACTTTTTTGAAGGTGTGTTTGCTCGAGGGGAGTTGTTTAAAAATAGGGGATTAAATAAAAAGTGAATAAAATTTGTGGTACAAATTTTATTCTTAACATAGGATGGTTATATCCTACCTGGGGTAGTTGGGGTGGGACCCACAAGACCCTAACTACCCATGTTAGGATATTTGTAATGTGGGGCCCACACGAGCCCCACCCCTTCACATTCCCCATAACCCCTTAAACTCCCCATTAAACCTCCCTTGTAATTAAGTGGGTGACTTCTCCTCTCCCCACTTCCCCCCATTAAATCATGCCAACACTTATTCAATTAATTGAATTAAGTATTTGAATTTTGTAATTTGAACCCATGGCATGGTATAATAAAATAAGAGGGGATTATTTTATTTTTGGGGTTAGTTTGGTTGTGTTGAGAAAAGGGAGGAGAGGGCTATAGCTTTGGAAGAACTTCTTCCTTCTGCGAAGAACGACACCCTTCTATGAAGAACGTCGTCTCCACAAGGAGAGACGACGTGTCGTTCCTTCTTCTCCATAGCTAGTGTGAGGCGCCGTCCCCTCCTTGGACGCATGCCAACGCCGTCTTCGAAACCTCACCCCGCGACACCATCTTTCGCGTCGCCGGAAAACATCATTGTTTATCGAGGTAGGGGTTAATTCTTCATTCAAGTTTAAATTAAAATTCTTCGTTGATTATTTTGGCCACTTGATGTCATCATAACGGGAGGAGATTAGACCGCACAAACACGGTCGATCCTCCTCCCCTTTTTGTTGATCGTCATTGATATTTGTGACGAAGGTGGCGTGGTGTCGTTGCACCATGCGGGAACGAAGAGGACCGTGGCCGGAGCGGGAAACGGTGGTAGAGCACGGCGCCATCACGCCGCACCGGTGAGGCCGAAGGAGGCCGCGACCAAGAGCGGGATGCGGCGGAGGGGCGCGGAAGAGGTGTGTGGCGCTGTCACGCCATGTCGGTCGGACAGGAGCTGCGACCTAAGGTCGTGGCGGTCTTCTAAAGAGGCGGTCATCCGGCCGACTGCCGGTGCCACCTGATGGTGGGACCCGCGGGGGTCTCGTGGTCAAAAACAAGGTCAACCATTATGGCCGGCCATTTCCACAAACAGGGGGTGACACCCCTTCGCACCCTGCTCGTCCGAGAGACGAGCCGCGGTCGGGACGCCAGTGTCGGGCCGGGCCAGCCGCGTCGGGCTGTGCCCAAGTGGGCCAGACCTGGACCTGGTTCGGGTCGACCCGGTTCGGGCCGACCCAGGGGGTATTGGGCCGGGTCGGACCGGGCCCAAACCCCCTATTTTCGAACAATATTTAGTTAAACGCCCATAACATGAGTTGTGGATCTCCGATCGACATACCGTATATTTCTTAGGATTCCTCGGATCTAGATGGTCGTTTCGGTATATTACACTCAAGGTTTCAGAGATGTTTGTGTACATCTGGGTTGATTCGAAACCGAAACCAACCGGGCCCTCAGAGCGGAAACGCTTATAACTTGATCTTCAGACGTCCGATTGATGTGCCAACGACTTTGTTGGATTCCCCTTGGTGAGACAGAACTTTTGGAATACTTCACCTGAGGGTTGGATGCAGTTGGAGTAAGGCCGGGTTGGATTGTATCTGAAATCCAACCGGGCCCCTGGAATAGAAATGTCGATAACTTTCAGATCAAACGTCCATTTGACGAACCGTCTGCGGCATTGGTAATCACGTTGAGAAACGGTCCCTTTGAGTATACCCCATGAGAGTTCGAGGTATAGTTGAGAAACGGTCGGGGTGGTTCGTACACGAAACCAACCAGGCCCCCAGGACGAAAAGGCTAATAACACACAGACCAGGCGTCCGATTTACACGCCGTCTGTTATATTGAGATCCCTATGACGTGGCAAACTTTTGGATACTTATTCATGGTACTTTGTGATACTTGGAGTATCGACCAGTATCTCGTGGAGCAGACCCTCATGGAGATGAGTGTACGGAGTGCGGAGACCTAGTAGCAGTAGACCTGACGACTACTTGACCGATTCGACTTGGAGTGAATCGACTAGCCTAGTGGATGGAGCGCCTGATATTTGGTGGTAGACCCACATTGGAAGGAGTGCCTGGTAGTTGGTAGAAGACCCGCGGTACTCGTCAGGAGGAGTACCTCTGTAGGCTATTAGGGGAACCGCTACTGTGTTTGGGCGGCAGACCCTTGGCGGGCTGCACTACTGTGTTTGGGTGGCAGACCTGCGGTACTCGACAGGAGGAGTACCTCAGCAGTCTATATTTAGAGAGTAGCGCCTCGGAGTTGTGACAGGACTACTGTGCTCGACAGAGGAAGAGTTCTCTAACAGCCGTGTTTTCGACATCATGAATAAAAATCCTAGTTTGAGATGAGTCAACGACCTTTGTGTTTACCTCATGATTGAGATGGGTTACTTGATAACTTAGGTATATGTATGGTAATATAACTAAGTAGTGGTTATCCATTGATTTCATAACCTTTATGTTCCCTCATGATTGAGATGGGTTACTTGATAACTTAGGTATAAGTATGGGCTTATACCTAAGTAAGGGTTATTTGTTGAGATCCTTCTTTGTGGTTATCCTTGTTGGATTTAGTGAGACCTTGAGGGTATCGGGGTCCCTACTGAGTATCGTTATACTCACCCCTACACGGGCTATTCTCGCACCTCGTTGTGTTGGATGCAGACGACAGACAACACTGTCAGAGACTGAGAGTACGAGGACTGGATGGTACTTGGAGGTAGACCTCACGACGAGTCAGTACCTGGAGGTGGACCTCACGATGAGTCAGTACCGGGAGGTGACCTCACGACGAGTTAGTACCCGGAGGTGGACTTCATGAAGAGACGGTACCCGGATGTGAAAGACGAACATGGAGAGATGAGGTGGCCATCTGTACCTACCCTTCAGGTAGGAACCCGGAGGATGATCTAGGAGCAGCTTGACACCTTCCAGCTGTTGTACTTTCATTCAGTTGTAGCTTTACTTTTCAGTTGGGTCTGTATTATGGCCCATTTACTTTTCATCACTTTATTTTGTACTTAGTGTTGCTTCCGCTTATACTCTGTGGTGTTTGTTTAATTTTATAAAGGCAATGCCTTCCCTTTTTATCAGGATTTACGCCTTTGGTTCTAGTCACCAGCCCCTGGCCTATGGAAGGCGGACTTGGGGTAGTCACAGCACGGGCCCCGAGGAAGGGTCGTGACACTTTACCTCTCTAGGAAAAAACACTCAAGAGATGATACTTCCAAAGTATGTGCTTCATCTTCTGATGTGACATTGGAAATTTTACACGATCTGCCATTGCAGTATTATCATAATAGAGTGTGATAGGGATTTAATTTTAGGCACCATGCTAAGTTCTTAGAATAATTTTTATATCCAAACTGCTTATTTAGATGCCCTATAAACTGTAATATATCTAGAATCCACTGTATAATTTGTAACCACATATACTTTGAGAACTTGTAGGTTATAATACCTCTATTGAGAGTGAAGATATATCCAGAATGTGATTTCAAATCATATTAGTCTATTTAGAAACTATCATCTGCATATCCTCTAAGGACTAGTTCCTCATATCCTCCATATACCAGGAACATATCCTTAGTATGCATCAAATACTTAAGGATAATCTTGATTTCCATCCAATGGTAATCACTTGGGTTGGCTTGATATCTTCCTACCATATGTAAGACATAGGCGACATCTATCCTAGTACATAACATTACATACATGACTGTCCCAATCACCGACATGTATGGAATCATTTATATATTTTTTATTTACTCATGTATCTAATGACAAATTTTCTAGAAAATATGAATTCCATGTGACATTATAAATGATCCCCTCTTGGATTATTCTACACTGAATCTCTTCAGTAACTTTTCATTATATATACTTTGACATAGACCAAGTAGTCTCTTGGATCTATCACGATGTATCTTGATCCAAAGAATTTATGTTACTTCACCTATATCCTTCATGGATAAGAATGTGTTTAGCCATAATTTAATAGACTATTTGACTTTTATTTCATTTCTAATAATTAATGTGTTATAAATACAAACAATTAATAAAATTATCATACTCCCACTAAACTATTTATGGGAACAAGGATTGAATTCATTCTTTATGAAACCAAATTACATTATGGATTCATAAAATAGAATGTTCCATGACCTGGATGCTTAATTTAATCCATAAATGGATCTCTACAATTTCCCTACATTATTATCATTATTTAGAGTCAAAAATCCTTTAGGTTGTGTCATATAAACATCTTCTTAAATGTTCCTAATAAAGAAGGTTATTTTTAAATCCATTTAAAAAATATCATTGTCATATTAAGTTGTTATAGAAAGTATAATTCTGATTGATTTTATCACAGTAACTAGTGGAAAGGTTTTATCATTGTCTATTCCTTGAAGTTATTTAAACTTTTTTGTAACCATTCATGCCTTATAGGTGCATACTTGTACATCTATGTCTAATTTCTTCTTGAATACCCATTTAAAACCAATGGGATTTACATCCACTAGAGGATATACCAAAATCTAGACTTGGTTTTGATATATAGAATCCATTTCAGAATTGATAGCTTCTTTCCACTTGGGAAATTTCATGCCACTTACTATTTACTTTTATCTTACATGATCATTATTATCAACTATTAAGGAGCCACCAACCTTGGTGACTAGAAAACCATATCTTTCAAATTATCTAACCTCTCTTATACTCATGTGCAGTACTTGTGTCTTTAAAATGTCTACTTCTATAGGTCCTTATGTCTTATATTATTGTGTCAACTCATGTGTACCTTGATCCTAGAATTTATCAAATTCTCTCTCTCTCCCACTATCTTTTTTTGAGATGTTCTCCCTCTCAATAAATATGGTGTGTCTTTCAATAGTTTCCTTTTTGTATTAAGGGTCATATAGGTTATATTCCCTTATTTTCTTGGGTTACCCTAAAATATTAAGGTGAAATTTTGTAACCTAAAGTGGCCTTAAAATTAATTCACAACACTACACATGTAAATTAGACAACACAAATTTCCTTCTACTTCAAAGTTCATATGTAATACAATTTTCCACTTAATTTGGAACTTGGTTTAGTATATTCAATATTTTTTATAACATATATCCCCAAAATAATAATAGAAGACTCGCATGACTCATAATTGATCTCACCATGTTTAAGGTGTGGTTCCTCCTTTCACTTAAAACAATACATTATGGTGTATAAGGAGGATTGGGTTGGGATAGAATCCCAAAGTCCTATAAATAATCAATGAAGTCTTGATTAATATATTCTCTACCACAATCTGAGTGTAGTTTCTTAATTTTTTTACTAAGATGTTTCTCAACTTCATTCTTATATTATTTTAATTTTTCAAAGGAATATAACTTATACCTCATTTAGTAAACATATTCATATCTACTAAAATCATTAGTAAAAGTAATGAAGTATGAGTACCCACCCCTTGCTTCAACTAGGAATAGTCCATGCACATCGATATGAATGAATTCAAGAATTTCCTTGGCCCTTTTACCTTTTCCACTAAATGGGTATTTGGTTATTTTTCATTGTAAACATGAATGAAATACACCAAGTGGTTTTAGTTCAAAGGAATCCAATTATCCATCTTGTTTTAATTTGGTTAAACAATTTTTGTTTTCATGACCTAGTCGGTAATTCCATAGTTGGGTATGGTGTGATTTATTTAAACAAGTTTTGGTATCAATTTCCATTACTTGGTTCACATGATCCAACATATAAAGAATTTTATTTAAAGATGCTTTACCATAACTTATGATTTCTTTATAAAATAAGTAACATTTATTCATAAATTTGAAAATAAATTCATGTGTATCAATTCTAGACATAAATATAATGTTTTTTCTAACATAAGACACATAGTAAAAATATTTTAAAACCAATATCATTCCCATTGGAAATATGAGGTGATAGTCCCCAATAGCCACAGTAGTAAGTTTGGATCAGTTGGATACTCATAAATATACCTCACATTGGTAAATATTTCATTATCTACTTGAATCCTATATTTTAATACATATGTGAGCTCCACATGTTTTATTGAATACCCAATTGGTAGAAACAAACAAATTGCAGTTGATAACAAATGAACCTAAATCTTCTCCTTGATTCTTTTCTAGGGTGAAATTTTTCTTCCAGTGGCCCTTCTTTCAACATGATAAATTTATAACATTATGTTCTCTTAATTTTCCCTTGATCTTTATCTTCTTGGATGAGTGTTGTGAAAATACTTTATACTTAGTGATGTTTTTCTAGACTTTTATTTTATTCACCATAAGTACATTAGGATTTTTTTCTCTTCATATCCTTGTAAAATTTATGAAGTAGAGATATAATATCTGGGATATACTTATCTATATTTTTTATATTGAAATTAATAAAAAAAACTAGATAATCTATAAGGGAGTGATGAAAAATAATATTGGTGTGTAGTTATTCTGGTGGATTAAACCATAGAACCTTTAGGCACTCAATATAGCTAATGAGTTTGACTATGTGAGGATTAGCTGACACACCTTATCTAAGTTTTATCTAAAATAGTTCCTTAGATGTCTCACACTATTCTTGTCTTTCTCTATCCTGATATAGACCATGGAGATATTGGATCCTGGAATAAACATCCATGTCTTCATGTGACTTCATGAGTTCATTAGACATGGATTAAAGAATTAAACACTAAATTCCAACTACATCTCTCGGGTGTTTATCATAGATAGTGAACTCCTCATAACTCACCTTCTTTGAAGGTTGATCAGGCATTGACAATTATAGAATGTATGATTTCTATTCAAGGTGAAAAACTAATCATAGGCATCTAAACCATTCCCGAAAGTTACTATCATTCAGGAGATGGTATTTCCCTAGAATTGATCCCAAGGATAAAGTTTTTGATGATATTTTATTATCCTAAAATAAAAAAAGAGAATATTATTAGTAATTCACTTGATTACAATCTATGTCAGATATAATAATTTTTTTAATTAAGTCTCACATTATTTTATCAATCCCCAATATCCCACACCATTAGACTGGAAATTTCTAGTTGCTTGGAAATTCTAGTTGAAAGGATCCATATGCCCATTCTCTTCACCCAAGAAAGGGATTGTTCAATTACTCAAAGGTATTTATGTGGGTAGGGATTTTACAATTATAGTCTTGCAACACCTTAATCTGTTGAGCATACTCCCCAATCTAAAAAAACTTGCTCAAGTTTCCTCAACACTTTCCCCCAAGATACATAAATTCTAGAAATGGATACTCCTCTTGATTTTAAATTGTTAAGATAACCCAAAACTTTCATAAGAACTTCCCAATAAAATTAAGTGTCCAAACAAGGGTTGTTCAGATAATTAGTTCTATATTTTGATTCCTAATCAAGTAGTGGAAGGATTAGTATGACTTAATATTAAGTTGATGGATTTTATTTATTATGCATAAATTTTTATTGTTTTATCATTTACAAGTCTTGTTAATATAAAGTATATTTTACTTTAGGGATTAACCATGTTCTAATAAAACATTTATACATAACCCATTTATTTTAATTTCAGCTCTACATATTATTCCATTTATTTATGTGATCGTGGTCTTTCATCAATAAAATAAATAATGAATAAGACATAAATAAATAAATAAAATTTCCATGAGCTTTATCTAATGGTTTATTTATTTAATGGACAATAAATCAACCTATAACCCTAGGTAAAAACTATGTGCGTCGGTCTTACCATGAATTCCCACATTCCACCTATGCACTTATGTATTGTTCGGGTTAGTCCTGCCTCGGTACCCTCTTGAACCACCTCCACATGACTTTGGATTATAATATTATTACATATGTTTTATAGATCACACATAGTTAGGGGGAACCAAAGGATTGGTTAAGGGAGATTATATAAAACAACTCTTTATATGTAGGTCCTACATAATAAAGGAGGGGGGATGACACGTAATCCATCATATTTAATTTAGTAACAAATAATTGTAAAAAAAATAAATAAATTTAAATTAAATTAAAACCAACACATACATAAGTCTGGTCAATGATCATGATCATTCATACACATAAAATGAATATGAATTTAAAAAAACTAGCTAGAATTTATTTTAATTATTTCTTTGATAAGATAAAATGTTCTCAAATTAATTTGATTAATTTTCATGTTAATAAATTAATTCCTTTTATCTAATTTCATCAAATCATCCTAAAATTATCATCCACTATGAAAATAAAATATTTAATTTCATTTAATAAATAAAACAGTACATAACTTTTTACTTGGAAACAACTCGATGAGTACCTATCCAAACTACATAGTATAGTTCTGAGTGTATACAATGCACTCAAACAACATATTTTGTACACAACATGTGTCATAATTTCATAGTGTTTACTGCCAAATTAATTCTACATATAATACATGAATATTATAATACATTTATAATTTTATGTGTTGATTATTTAGTATGAAATGACCATACATTGATTGCAGTTTTTAATATTACATGTAATTAATTAAGCATTTAATATAATATAAAACATATCAATCAGTGTGTACTATTAATTTAATGACCCATAGAACTTGGGTCAATGAGTTTTAAAAGATTAATTAATTGAATTTATTATTTCCACATAAACAGGTAAATTAAATGACATGTGCAGGCTGGCCACATGACATGCACTTTTCTTTGCTAGATATCTGCAGTACATGTATAAGGACTCAGTGTGCAGTACATGTAGACATTTATGAAGTAAAAGACATCAAAAAGGATACATATAATATACATCAAGTTACATGGCTTCCATGCTATACACGTTTTTCATTAAAAAACATAGTGTATTAATTACACAATTTGGATTGACCCAATGTTTTCCTCCTTGAAAACATGTGGAATACATGACATGTAGGAAATCAACATAGCATGTAGCTTAAAAAATATTTGCACCACCCAGGATAGTACAAACATGTTCTAATTAATGCACATGGCATGTATTAATTAAAATATGAGTCGGATTACACATGGGTTTCCTTGTTAAATGAACAAGGATTCATGACAAGTGAAAATGGAATACACATTGTGTAACATTTCATCCAGAATTCTTGTCACCTTTGTATGGGTTCTTCGAATTCATTATTCATTAATTATTAACTAATCTTGGTTTTTGTGAGTGAGAAATTAAGATGAGGAAGAAGAGATATTTTGAAAATGGATTAAGAACTAATTAAAAATTAAAATGATTTTTAACTTTTAAATGTATAATGATCAATAATCAAATAAATAATTATAAATTTAAATGTAGCTACTCTGATACCACTTAATGGTTCTTAGTGTAGAGGAAGTTCTCATCAGGGCTGATCCCAACTCAGTAATTTTTGTATTTAATGGATCATTTTCAAGTTTTACAAGACATAAATGTTGTAAAAAATAATAATTTTCAAATGATATTGACAAATAAGGTCACCATAACTAGGAGAAGATATTTTTACATTTAATTTATAATTAATTTAAATATATTATTTGAAATAATACTTCGATCTTGAGATATTTCTTGGATGGAGATATTGATTATCTAAAACCCTTTTTAGTCAACCATCATTGTTTTTGTAAGATCCAAGTGTAGAATACCTATAGTGATGATCCACACATGATCTTATGATATTTAAACAATGTCAATATATTGTTGGGTGCTATTGTGGTGGACTGATCATATTTTGTAGTTTATCTTGATCATTGTAATTATTCCTTCGATCTTGAAGGATTATCCTTGAAATATCATTCTTGAGATCATAGGAGGAGGAGGAAGAATCTCTAGAGTATTATTTAGTCTTGAGAGAGAGCTCCAGATTTCAATGTGTACAATGATTCTCAATATCGATCAATATCTACATAAGATACATAATAATCAATTTATAGTAATAGGGTTAGGGTTGAAATATTATTTAATTTCACAACATCCCTTAAATAACATATTAAACCTTATATGATCCCATTCCATGTAATAATAATATTATAATTATTTTTCATGGGAGTGTGGTAATTAACACATTGATAAATATTATTTTATCAACTTAAAAATTAATATTTATCATTTGACATAATCTTGATCTTCTAGTCCTCCTTGGTATTTAACAAATACCCCAATAAATATTTATTCATTCATCAATAAATAAATAAATATTATATATCTATGTAATTAAATAATTACCTTTCAAATAAACATTTATTTAATTTATGTGATCAATAAATCTTGAATATAATTATTCATTATTCTTAAGAATGATATTTTTTCGAAAAATTAAATTAAAATATAATTTGATTGAGATCAATAGAAACACTTAATGTGTGACCTTGTAGTCATATTTATCATTGTAATTATGTGGGATTGCCTAAAGTCTAGTATTATTATCTAATAATGGGTCAAAGAACCCAATAGAAAGAAGTTAATGTCACAACATTGATAACCACATACAAGCACTCGATGTTTAATATAATCCCTTTTTCATGATATCTCATCAAGAAGGTTCACACCCATGTCATAAAACTATATTCATGATATGTCTTTCTTTGACTATCTGAAATAAACTTATCATTACACTCTGGCCATTATAATTAATGATAAAGTTCCATTTCATTCAAATGGATGAGATATAAACTTCCATTAATATGATAAGGATAAGTCCTTCCTTGACATATTCATTAATAACATGTCATTCATGATGCACCCAACATACCCTACTTTCCACAAACATATGGAATTGTGGTTTTTGTTAGTAAATATAAGTGTGTGAGTCATGACATGAATTAATAATAACCTTATAGTCTAAATACCGTTACAAACACTCATAGACATGAGTTTTTAATAACACATAAACATGTGAAATTCCTACTAGCAGACCTGTTCTCATAGTCTTCCATCTTAGAGATTACTGATTGTGGACTTCATGAGCCAAATTATCATCTACTTATGATTATTCACACCTAATAGTCAACATAATATGTGACCCATCCTAGAATTTTATCCAATCATAGAACTATATTTTATAATATCATCATATCATTTCAAGTTTCTCATCATAGTAGGAAACTCTTATGGCCTTTTCCATACAACAAATACTCTAGGACATTATTAAACTAAATTCACATAGAACTATGAATGATATTTTATAACATGTTTTAATTAATATTCACTTATTTAAATATACATGTAATCCAAATTATAAATATTTTTCTCTATAACACCAACTCCAACAGTGTAATCTTTATCAAACACATGTATATTTGTACATATTCCCACCAGCTACATCATATAACAACATTATTTTTCATGTGATCCATTTTTCAAATACATTAAGTGATCATGGGACATAGAGTATGTCAATATCATATAGCCACCTCAAAAATTATTGATTCTAAAAGTATATACCAACTAGGTTGATAAATACATCACATGTTTTTCACCTTTATATATGATCACATTATATTCACCTCACCCGAATATATAAGCATATCATATGTATTATCTAGGTGTGGTCATATACTTCCTCGATCTATCTTAATTGAGGGTCCATATTTCAAACTCATCATGTGAGATGAAAAATATTATCTTGGTTAATCTTTAACCAATGAAATGATCAAAAACAAACCCAATCACCACTTAATTAGCTAATCCTCAAGGATTTTGTAAGAAATGCATCAATGTATGAAGGTTGTCATGTTAGGACCAAGTTGGATGGATAAGGAAGTAAGAAGAGTTTGTTGTTATAGAGTGTTGTTTTTTGTTTTCAAAGAAGCTAAATCAATTCACTTTGTAAAGGACTTGAAAAATAGACGATGCTTTGCTGATATGTATTTCACAAATATCATAAGTTAGGAGAACTTGTGATGCAATCCTTAAAATGGAAAGGGGAAGAAATGAAGATTCCAATCATATACAATTTTGATTGGAAGGAATGATGCTGCTGGAAGATAGGGACGTTTCAGTACTTTCCATTGTAACTATGATGATGTTTTTCTGATTTGTATTTCACAAATATCATAAGTTTGGAGAACTTGTTATGTAATCCTTATTAAGGATAGGGAGAGTAAAGAAGTGTTTTTGGAAAAAGAAAGAAAGTGGCACGCAAGTGTGGCGTGCAAGTATATGTGGCGCACAATTGTATGTTGCACGCAAGTCATATTTCAAAATCATCATATCAAAATATAACAAAGAAAAGAAAGTGTCACGCTACTGATGGAATGGTGCGCAAGTGCTGGAATGGAACACAAGTGCTGGAACGACGTGCAAGTGCGGGAGCATCTCGCAAGTGCTGGAGCGACGTGCAAGTGCTGGAGTGGCGCACAAGTGTAGGTGGTTCCCAAGTCACGAAAATTCCTATAAATAGAATACTAGTCCCCTCATTTTTTAATGCTCAACACTTAAGAAAAAATTTGAACTCTGATCGCGCAAGTAGTAGAAAGTGGCTCGAAAACAGTTGTGGCATGCAAGTTGTCAGTGGCGCGCAAGCTGAGGGTTATTTATAAGGTGCGCA
Source organism: Viscum album (assembly GCA_963277665.1). Lineage (NCBI taxonomy): Eukaryota > Viridiplantae > Streptophyta > Magnoliopsida > Santalales > Viscaceae > Viscum > Viscum album. The sequence goes on from OY728131.1 coordinate 1,346,965,399, forward strand.
AGTAGGGTGGCGCGCAAGCAAAAGTGGCGCAAAAGTTGTCAGAGGCGTGCAAGCAGGGAGGTGTCTTCAAGAAGTGTGTTGTGTACAAGTCAAAAGTGGTGCAAGTTGTGAGTTGTGCACAATAGTGGTGTGAAAATAGTAAGTGGAATGCAAACAGGTGGTGAGAAAGTAGGGAGGCGCATAAACAGGGAGGCGCGCAAATTGAGTGGCGTGCAAGCAGGGAGGCGTTCAAGATGAGTAGCATGCAAGCAGGTCGCATGCAAGTAGGGAGGCGCACAAGTAGGGAGTGACACGCAAGCTGTTTGCACCATAAGGTTCTTACCAGCTTCTGGGTAGGAAAGTGAAGAATTTTTTTGAAATATTTGATTTTTGAATGTTCATTAAGAAGCACAAAATCATTACATTACCCTATTTTTGTTAAGAGGGAGCACACGCGCTATTGGATTATTTTCAAAGTGATACACGAATGTAAGGTTATATCCTACTCATTGTATTCCACATCAAAGGATTGTTTTCTAGTGTATTGTGTGGTATTGGATTGTTTCTGTATCATACCAAGGATGTAGATACTCTTGTTGAGTAGTGAACCTTGTAAATATTGTGTTCCTGTGGTTGTGTGTGTTCAGTAGGGAAGAAACTCTTTAACAGGAGGTGAAGGTTATTTCAAAAAGAAGGAAACTTAAAAAGAAAAAGATATAACTGATTCACCCCCTCCCCCTCTTAGTGATACTTGGATCCGAAATGGGAACTTCAATTGGTATCAGAGGCAGGTTCCCTTTGTTTATTCTTTGCTGAAGTGGTTGAAGAGAAGTTGTGATGTAGAATCTAAATTGTGTGAATAGTAAGGGGATTCTGATTTTTGATGGAAAGAACTATCACATCTGGAAGGAGAAAATGATGCCTTATCTTATGTCTCTTGGATATGATGTTCTTGAAACTACAACAGATGGATTTCTTGCTATTGATGACAAGGTTCCTCTTACTCCTGTCGATAAGAAAAATCTTAAGAATGATGGAAGAGATAAAATTGTGTTACTCTCATCTCTTTCTGAGAGTGAATTTTTAAGAGAGAAATGTGTTGATACAACCAAAGGAATATGGGACAAATTGAAGAACATTTATAAAGTAAATACAAAAGTGAAGAAGGCTAAACTAAAAATATAGAGACTGAAGTATGAAGACTTGAAAATGGGAGAATCTGAATCTGTTGGGGTTTTATTTACCATGATAAATGATATTGTTAGTACACTCAGATGTCTTGGTGAAATTTTGGAGTATTCTACAGTTGTCGAAAAAATATTGAGAATTCTGCCTGACATGTTTGATGATAAAGTGTCTTCATTAGAAGATAGAGACCCTGAAACATTATCTCTGGATTATTTTCATAGTACTCTCATCAATTATGAGAAGATAAGGGACAAGACCATGAAGAGCAAAGAAAAAGCCGATAGAGAAATGTCTTTCAAGGTAGAAAAGAAAGAGAAGTCAAATAAAATTCATTTTGAAGAAGAAGTTGGTGAATCTGAATATGAAAATGAGGTATGTTAAAATTTTGATGAAATGTATCCTTGTTTTCTAAAAATGTTAAAAGAGGAACATGGAAATACAAAGGTAAAGTCCGTGTATGTGGAAAAAGAACTGGTTCTGATAAGAACAAGGCTGGAAATACCGTGTATGTGGAAAAAGTCAGCAATACTGAAAAATCAGAAGTGCATAAAAATCACGAGTCAAGAAAGACATCTAATTCTTCCAGTACTGATAAATCTGAACCGAGTAAGAGAGTTACAAATGAAAACATCAAGATTGATGGTCAACATAGTTCTATTAAAAATATTATTGAAAAGTGTGTTCACAAATATTTTCTGTATAGAAGTTTCAGAGGCAAATATTATTTTTGTGGTTACTGCTAGTATTGTGGTGGATTCAGACACATGGAAAATATGTGTTGGTTCAAACAACAACATTACAATTATTCCACAAGTTTTGAAAGACAAGTATTGAGGGGGAGTCAATCTTTTCAAAATAAAAAGTCTCCAAATAAATTTCATAAGATATCTGGGAAGACTGGTGTGAAAGTTGACAATAGGTTCCAACCATCGGAAATTATTTGTGAAATATGTGATCGACCTGGACATCTTGCCAAGGGCTGCCTTAGTGTGTTACCAGAGAAACAAAAGATTCTTAATAATTCTCAAAAACCAGAGTTTTTAAAAGCTAAAAGGGACTGGTCTGATAAGTCTGAAATGAAAGAGTGCATGGTTTTCTGGCCAGAACGCATTGACTTGGCTAGGAAACTGGAGGAAGCACAACAGAAAGTGGAGGAAAAGGAAGAACAAAAGGCTCTTGTTCTCGAAAATACTTTGAAAGCTAAAAAAGGATAAAATCCATGGATTATTGATAATGGATGTTCCTCTCATATGACAGGAGACTTAAAGCTGCTAAAGAATGTGAAAGACTTCAAAGAAGAAACAGTGATATTTGGAAATGATGAATCTTTAAGGATCAAAGGTGTTGGATCATCCATCATTGGAAAAGAAAAGATGAAATCTAGGAAAACACTATATATTGATGGGCTGAAACATAACCTGCTTAGTGTGTCGCAACTCTTTGATGAGGGCAACAAATTTATCTTCAGAAAATATGGATTTTCTATTAAAAGTGAAAATGATGGAAATATAGTTACAAAAGGCCAACGTACAAGAGAGAATTTGTTCCAAGTTAGTGAAGTGAAGAACTCTTGTTACATGGGTGTAGTGGATGAAAATAAGTTATGGAATAAAAGGCTAGGAAATATGTGTCAGAGAAATATGTGCAAGTTATCAAAGAGATATAGTGTACGAAATATGCCTGATTTATCAAGAAGAAGATATTGGTGTTGCACTATTTGTGAGAAAGGGAATATTACAAACTCTATTCATAAGAGAGTTTAAATTCACTCAAAAAGACCATTGGAACTCATACACTCTGATATATGTGGACCAATGATAAAGCAATCTACAAATGGAGATAAGTACTTCATTACTTTCATTGACAACTTTACTTGCATTACTTGTGTTATGTACATGAGACATAAGTTAGATGCTCTGAAAATGTTTAAGAGTTTCAGGAGAAAAGAAGAGAAGGAATGTGAGTATTCGGTGAAGAAGTTGAGAACTGATAATGGTGGAGAGTATAAGAATGAAGAGTTTTCAAATTACCTAGAGAAACATGGAATTCGGCATGAGTCCAGTTCACCATACACACCTCAACAAAATGGGGTTGCTGAAAGAAAGAATCGAAGTCTGGTGGAAATGGGTAGAACTATGTTACTTGAACATAGAATTTCTCATTATTATTAGAGGAAATACATGAGCACTGGTGTGTATATTCAGAACTGATGTTTCTATAAGCCAAACTCAGATATGACTCCATATGAAATGTTCTATGAAAAAACTTGAAGTCTGAAACACTTGAGAGTCTTTGGGAGTCTATGTATTATAAGGAAGAAAGGTGGAAACCTGGGAAAGTTTGAGAAAAGAGGAGATGGCGGAATTTTTCTTGGCTATTCTCCAGAAGGAAGAGGATATAGATTCCTCAATAAAGAAATAGGAATAATTATTGATTCTTCAAATGTAAAAGTTGTTGAAAATGCTGAGAAAGAAAAGAATTCATATGTTGATGTGGAAGTCGAGCAGGATAGAGAAGATTTTGTTAACAATTTTGATAATACTGGAGACTATGTTAATCCTACTCAAGAAGAGGAATCTGACTCGGAGATCTTGAGTGATCAGGATGGATTTCAAACAACTCATCCTAGTTTGAGGAAGTAAGTGGAGGCTCAGAACATTATTGGAGATAAAAATCAGAGGGTTCAAACAAGAATAACAATGAATGCTATATCACATACTTCTCTTTATTAGAAAGTTGAACTGAATGATGTAAATGAAGAATTTTAGCATCCAGAATGGGTTCATGCAATGAATGAAGATCTTGATCAGATAGAGAAGAATAATACTTGGGAACATATACCCAAGCCGGACAATAAGAACATTATTGGTACAAAGTGGGTTTTTTGGAACAAGCTGAACGAAGAAGGTAAAGTAATAAGAAACAAAGCAAGATTGTTTTCCAAAGGGTACTCACAAATTCAAGGCATTGATTTTAATGAAACCTTTGCTCCAGTGGAAAGATTAGAAACAATCAAAATCTTTCTTTCCATTGCTGCACAACGAGGTTACAAAATCTTTCAAATGGATGTAAAATCCACATTCTTGAATGGTGACCTTGATGAGGAAGATTACATTGATCAACATTGTGGATTTTTTATTGGAATGGATGAAATCTATGTGTGCAGGTTGAAGAAGGATTTGTATGGGATAAAACAGGCTCCGAGGGCATGGTATTAAAAATTAGATACTTTCTTGAAGAATATAAATTTTAAGAAAGGTAGAGTTGATAGAAATCTTTACATCAAAGAGTGTCAGAAGTTTTCACTGATCGTTATTGTTTATGTCGGTGAAATTATCATTTCTAGTAATGATGAAAGACCATGTGAAAGATTTTATAAGGAGATGAAGAAGTTATTTGAGATGTCCATGCTGGGTGACATGAAATACTTTCTTGGGCTATAAATCTCACAGAAAAAAATAATGTCTTTCTTTCTCAAGAAAAGTATGCTAAGGAACTTCTGAAGAAGTTTTTCATGGAAAATTAGAAACTAGTGTCTACACCTATCTCAGTGGGAACCAAGTTTTCCAAAGATGGAAAAGGCAAGGAAGTTGATCAGAAAGAGTTTTGAAAGCTGATTGGAAGTCTGTTGTATTTGATAGCCTCAAGACCCGACATCGTCTATGATGTCACTTTATGTGCAAGATTTCAAAGTGCTCTTAAAGAATCACATCTGATTGCTGGAAAAAGAATTCTCAGATATATCAAAGGAACAAAATTTTTTGGAATAAGGTATAATGGCTTAGGAAATATTGATCTATTCGGGTAGTCTGATGCTGGTTGGGCAGGAAATGTGGATGATCAAAGATCCACATCGGGTGGAGTTTTATTTCTGGGGAAAAGTTATTTTAGTTGGCATACCAAGAAACAGAATTTATTAACTCTTATCACAACTGAAGAGGAGTATGTTACTACTACTCAAGCTATAACTCAACTAATGTAGATGAAGACTCAGTTATAAGATCTACTTGTTAAAGTAAAGCTACCATTTATCTTGGGTTGTGACGATCAGAGTGCAATAAATCTTACAAGAAATTTGGTACACCATTATTTTTCAAAACACATTGATATAAAGTACCACTTCATCAAAGAGTAGGTGGAGAAGAATGAATTAAGGCTGGAGTATGTTCCTAAATCTGAACAAGTTGCTGATATATTCACCAAATCTTTACCGAAAGAACCATTTGAAAAATTGAGGTTGAACATGGGTTTCCAACCTCCTCATCAAGGTTATGGTACGTGTTTCTGTCCCCACTCTCATCTTGCATGTGGATAGTGTTGTCATGGGGGATAATTGTTTCATAAATCCATCCTTATATATGCATGCATAAAGGTGGATTTGTGGGTAAGCTGTAAATCTAGCGTGTATGTGTGTGAACTATTCTGACTGTTTGTTGGAGTGGTTGTAAGAAGGTTTTAGGAAACAAAGTTGTTTTCTAGGAAAATTGAAGAAGTGATGAATGATGAATTAAAAGCCTAAAATACGTTCTCAAGAAGTCTAAACAGATATGATCATTAGATTTCATAGTCACTTCTTTTGGACAACATGGTTTTGGATATCAATAATTCTTGTTTCCTATAATGAGTTAGCTCACATAGACATAGAATTGTTGATAAGTAATCCATTTCTTAAGGTTACAAAGTTTAGTGATTTATTAATCATGGTTTACAACAAAATCCAAAGGGGTATACTTTTAGGACCAAGTTGGACGGATAAGGAAGTAATAATAGTTTGTTGTTACAGAGTGTTGTTTTTTGTTGTCAAAGAAGCTAAATCAATTCACTTTGTAAAGGAATTGAAAACTAGACGATGCTTTTCTGATATGTATTTTACAAATATCATAAGTCATGAGAACTTGTGATGCAAGCCTTAAGATGGAAAGTGGGAGAAATGATGATGCCAATCATATACAATTTTGATTGGAAGGAATGATGCTGCTAGAAGATAGGGAAGTTTTATTACTTTCCACTGTAACTATGACGATGCTTTTCTGATTTGTATTTCACAAATATCATAAGTTTGTAGAAATTGTGATGAAAGACTTATGAAGGATAGGGAGAGTAAAGAAGTGTTTTTGTCAAAATAAAAAAAGTGGTGCGCAAGTGTGGCGTGAAAGTATATGTGGTGCGCAAGTGTATGTTGCACGCAAGTCATATTTCAAGATCAGCATATCAAAATATGAAAAAGGAAAGAAAGTGTTGCGCTAGTGACGGAATGGCGCACAAGTGCTAGAATGGCACCCAAGTGCTCGAGCAGTGTGCAAGTGCGGGAGTGGCGTGCAAGTTCTGGAACGGCGCACAAGTGCTAGAGTGGCACGCAAGTGTAGGTGGCACACAAGTCACTAAAATTCCTATAAATAGACAACTAGCCTCGTCATTTTTTAGTGCTCAACACTTATAAAAAATTTGAGCTCTGATCGCACAAGTAGTAGAAAGTGGATTGCAAACAGTAGTGGTGCAAAAGTTGTCATTGGCGCACAAGTTGAGGGTTATTTATAAGGCGCACAAGTAGAGTAGTGCACAAGAAGAAGTGGTGTGCAAGTTGTCAGAGGTGCACAAGTAGGGAGGTTTCTTTAAGAAGTGTGTTGTGTATAAGCCAAAAGTGGCACGAAAGTTGTGAGTTGTGCACAATAGTGGTGTGCAAGGAGTAAGTGGCTCATAAACAGGTGGAACACAAGCAGGGAGGCACGCAAGTAGGGAGGAATGCAAGTTGAGTGGTGCGCAAGAAGGGAGGCACACAAGCTGAGTAGCGCGCAAGCAGGTGGCACACAAGCAGGTAGTGGTGCGCAAGTTGTTTACACCAGGTGGTTCTTACCATCTTATGGGTAGGAAAGTGAAGAATTGTTTTCAAAGATTTTATTTTTGAAAGTTCATTAAGAATCACTGAATCATTACATTGCCCTATTTGTTCTAAGAGGGAGCATACACACTATTGGATTGTTTTCAAAGTGATACAAAAGTGTAAGGGTATATCCTACTCATTGTATTCCACATCAAAGGATTGTTTTCTAGTGGATTGTGTGGTACTAGATTGTTTCCGTACCATACCAAGGACGTAGATACTCTTGTTGATTAGTGAACCTTGTAAATCTTGTATTCCTGTGGTTGTGTGTGTTCAGTAGGGAAGAAACTCTTTAATAGGAGGCGAAGGTTGTTTCAAAAATAAGGAAAATTAAAAAGAAAAAGATATCACTGATTCACCCCATCTCCCTCTCAGTGATACTTGGATCCTGATTGGGAACTTCATGTCATGCTAAGTATCTTTCCAACCACATGTATGGGGAATTAAAAATTTGAACCATGAGCCCCTATTATACCAAATTCAAAGTTCATGTCACTTTACGTGGTATATTCTTAGTGGTCCACCTAGTTCACAAAAACCATTTTGTGCCTCATGATCATATTATGTATCCCTATAAAATAATACTACTCACACTGACCTTAATATTTAATCACAACCTATAACACTCTATGATGAACATCTCTTAAATACAACTCAATGTTAGTTATTATTTCACTTCATGATATATTTATATATATATATATGGAACCAATGTGAAAGAATGATAACATGGAGATGGTATTTTTTATAACATGATATATTTTATCTTCATAAACTATTTTAATAACACTAAATAAAACTTTAAATAAGTATTTTTCTTATAATATCACTTATTATATCACATATGATAAATTTCTAGATCATATTTATGTTTGTTTCATAGTCAAGGATTTGATAGATTGATTACATCTCTATATAATTCATATCATGCCTCTATGGGACCATTTGATAAAACTCACTCAACAAACCCTTTAGTCAGTAAAAAATATAAAAAAATAAGAAAGTTTGAATAATGATGAGACTTATGAATCATATTCCTAATGTTAAAATATTTGAACATGGTATTATAATGCATTTAACATCACAAGATACAATGTTATGATTTTAATAAATTTTGTTGTCTATTTGTAACTCTATCTAAGTTTAACATGATCATCATTTCTTGTAACATATTCCATCAAAAAAAATCCTTGATATCTTTTTGGTAAGAATATGTAACTATTTTATGTTTTTATTTACTAACACATCACTACTATAAAAAAGGTTATACCAATGATTTAGAACAATTAGAATGGTCTCTTAAACTATTGGTATAGCATATACCAACAATTGGATGAACCATTGGATAATTTTCAGTCATTATAGAACTATACCAATGGTTTTTCAAACAATTGATAAAGGTAATTTCAAATGAAATTCTTATACTAACAGTTTTTTCAAACTGTTAGTATAGGTCTTCAATTCAAAAAAAATTCCATCAATGAGTTTTGATCCCACAACCTCATCATTATGTTTCAATTACTTTAACATATATAGAAATAATTATTAATTTTGAATTATTTATTATTTTTATTAAAATTACGCATAAATAATCTGGTCGCCAGTACCAATGGTTTGTCTAAAACATTGGTAAAGGTGTCCAAAATCAAAACATGTACTGATGATTTGTTCAAACCATTTGTATAGGTGTTCAAAAAACATATATATACCAGTGTTTTTTTAAACTATTGGTATAGGTTTGATTTCTATTATTGTATACTAAACCCCTTTAGGATAATAGGTGACCTTCAATTTGACCAAAACAACCTTTTATTTTTTAACTTTAAACTCATCTAAGTCCTAACATAGTCTAATTAACCTATTATGTGCTATATTATCCTCATAATATCATGATAAGATTCAAAAATCATTTTTTTAGAAAATAACAATTATTTCCTCTTGGTAGTAATATTTAACAAGTAAACCATCCATGGTATTCTATGTGTTTGGAGAATTATACTAAAAATAATACTTTATTCTTTAAAATATGAAACTAATGGTATTGTGATCATATCGTTCATATTTTCACAAACATCTTGATAAATACTTTTATCTAGGATAAAAATAATTTTATCCTTTTCTCATTTTCAAATATGTTATTGATTTTGATGAATCATATAACATTTGTATTTAATCCATCTTATCATGTTTTTATAACAATACTTTGTTAATGAAAAACATTACTTATCTTATAAAATAAATAGAATGAAAATACACATCCTTTTCAAATTCATAAGATATTTTCCTTTGTATCCATTTTAGGACCCCAGGACACCCTGAGAGGGGAGCGGTGAATCAGGGTGTCAACTTTTTCTCTTAATGGATGGATCTTGTCCCCATGTTTGTAGGAACTTTTAAAACTTGTATGATGGATATGATTAGCAATCGAACATTCACATGCAAGGAGTTGACACAACACTTTTACTTGGTTCACCACTAAGGGCTATGTCCAAGGAGCATACGCTGATAGGTTGCCGATCGTACCTAATTCCACTATTATTCACTAGTTGTGGATTACAATGGTTCGGGCACAATCACACTTTCCCAGGCTCACTACCTTTACAAAAGTTTATGGATAGCTCACTGCGTCCCTCGGGTCACTCCCATTGACTCCACCTGGCTCACTGCCTTTGGTGAAGTCCCACTCAGTTTATAGACGTGAAGATATATTCAATATATAAACATAGAAGTCTTTGTCTCCTGTTCAGCATGAGATAATGCTTGCATCAGAGTCCTGAGTTGATGATCTTTTGTATTCAATCTTCTAATTTAGTGCAATAACTGAATGCACTAAATCTCCTTCTTATCTTCCAGTAATTCCCAATACCGACACCTAAGTGTATCATTATATTTCCCTCTTTCTAGGCAAATCTGAGTTTAGTTGCATGAATCATTCTTATTCTTTTTGCAAAGCACAACAAGGGTGTTGAACACCAGTCATGTGTGTGCGCTACAACTTCTCTTCGTAAAACCAAATGGTTCACTGTTCTTCCATCTTCACAAAGCATATTTGTCAGTGCTAAGCACCCATCAAAGGCCTGCGGGACCCCAAATTTTTCGCGTACCCCTCCCGGTGTCTTGCACGTAAAATTCAAACCTTGTGCGTAAAAATACCTTTTTGGCGCTAAAAATGATTTTCGCGCAACTCTTCTTTTTCACGCAGAACATTCCTTTTTCGCGCAACAGCTATTTTTTTCACGCAACCCTTCTTCTTTTCATGCACCACTCTATACCTCAATTTTTCCATATCTCGGAGCTTGGGATTTGTCTAAGTGTTGAGAAACTACTATTGATAGGGTTTCACCTCGTATTTATAGGCGTTTTTGACCCTGCATGTAAAACCCCTTCCTAGGCGTAAAACTGTCTCTCAGTTCTTTATATTACGTGCACCTTCCTTTTATTCTCGCGAACCACCTAGGTTTTTCGCAAACATCATGAATTTTCTATTTTTCATCATTCTGAACCTGAAGCCTCCTTAGCGCGTAAAACATCAAACCCACATTTTGCGCACAACCAAATTTTCGCGCACAAGTTTGATTTTCCATGCACATGGCGCAAACATCTCTGATTTCTCGCGCGCCTCTTGCCTTTAACAATTTTAAGTATTTCTGATCCAAGACACTACTTGCGTGAAAAACTCACCCAGCTATTTCATGCAAAACATTTTTCTGCACACATTCCCATTTTTCCGCGCACTGCTCTGGCTTTTTTCACGCAGCCCATGCCTTTGCCATTTTTCGACATTCTGATTCCAAAACACCTCTTGCACGAAAAACCTTACTCCACTATTTCACACACCACACTTTTTTTCATGCACAAATCAAATATTTCACGCACAACCCACCTTTTTCACGCACCACTTCCTCTTTGCGTGCACCTCCTTTTACCAACAACCCATGTCTTCATTTTCCGATTTTCAGGCCCAAAAATTTGGAAAACACTAGGAAACGGCGCCACCTTCAATATATTCTTCAGCTGTAACCTTCATGCTTATTTTCTGCGATTTCCCTTCTTCAACAAATCTTCTTCTTCAACTGTCATTCTCTAATTTATGAAAATCATATGATTCAATTCTTCAAGTAGGCTCTTGCATGGTTCTCATGTAATCATGAAGAATTTCATAGTATTCATCAAATCCCCATTCTTCTTCAATCATCCTCAGATGTATTATACCTTAAAATTCTTCACTGTTGTAAACAATGTGTCACCTTTGATTGACACAAGTTATTTGAATTTATGATCAGTACAACAATCATATGAATTTCCATTCCTCCATTTCATTGGAGTAATTCTTGATCTCCTCCATTTTGATCTAAATTGATAACTATTGACAACAAATACAACCTTATACACAAAGTGGTCCCAACATCCATTACATGATTCAACAACCATTTTCTTTATTAATCAATTTAAAACTACAAGATATTTTAATTCCTTCAATGACTTTGAATTCTTGTATATGTAAAAAACTTACAAAATATACATTTGGTATTATATAACTTAAATATTTAAGAATTTATTTTTATAACATCAATATCTAACATGAACATTCCAAGGAGTTTCCATACTCTTTCTCACATCCCAAAAAAATCCATCATATGGAAACAATTTTCTTCAACTTGAATATCCCATTAGGTTTCAATGACCTTTACTAGTTATTTTAAAGAAAATTTATAAAGTTATGTGACTATATAATTTTTTTAACTTTTACTTAATTATATCATTAACATATCACTAGAACCATGAAATCACATTACATGTTCATTAATCACTAATAGGTTGATAAAATATGGTAATAATTTCATCAATTCATTCATATTATCAAAAAAATTAAAAATGACAATGGAAGAAGCCTTATAAAAAACCTTTAGTCTCACTATATCATTTAATATACTCAATCATATTGAAAATGTGAGTAGAGATTAAAGTTCCTTTTTGTCATTTTTCATCTGATACCTTTGAGACCTAGATTTAATCATTATAAAATTTTGATAAACATCTAGATTCAAGTGTTAAAAAACTTCAATAGTTTGTTACTTGGGGAGGCATTTTTACTAACACATAGAATTTTCTTACTTAAGAACTTTTCTTAAGTTTTCTACCAAACTAAGGAGTTCCATGCATTAAGTATCTCCTTTATTTAGATTTATCTCATAATAAATTTAATAATAATGATGTCATTTATCTACAATATGGGTATTTATAAAATTATTATCATGTTTGATAATCATTTATTAAGGTATTTTATTAAATATACTTTCACTAAAATGATGGACCATTTTTAAAATTCATCATATCCAATAGTGGGTCAATATCCATATTTCACTAATAAATGAACCTTATTTGGTGTTCCTCTTACCACTTAGTTATTTAGTAATGGAATTGTCTCAATCATATCATATATTAATCTTATATAGTTAATAAGATAACTCTTTTCCCAATCCATCATTTGCATAAACTCAATACCATTCCATTAGTATCCTTACTCTTAGGGTTTCTCAAATAAGTGTAACCCAAATAAAATTCCAAAAATGAGTTATATAACTCTTAGGGTCTCCTAATTACTTTCTTTTTCTACACAAGATAATCCACGAGCACCCAATTTTAGTATGATACTGCCTAATTTGATGATAAAGGTCTTGAAAAGTGTTCACTTTAGAAGGAATCTAGCACCTAGTATTTTTAATGGGATGTGATCTCACCGTCTTATCTCATGTTCGTACCTTTGTGTATATATACTTCTATTGATTTGATTTATAATCCTATTCATTCCACTAAATCAATATGTTCAAACCATATTGAAGTGTAACTCCTTACACAACTCATTGCCTATGTTACTAACCCAAATTAAGAGACATCTATATTTATACACATCCAAATGAATCTCATAAACAAGGTACCTGAAACCCTTTCATGTAAAGGTTTGTAATCATATGAAATAAAAAATCTCCATAAGAGTGAGCTTGGAATGATAAATAATCAACCCCCACTTTTATAGGTATGGCATGATCCTCCGGTCCAGTGAGTAGTCCAACAAAAAGTCCCTCTACCCTTGAGAGAGACCTCAATTCCATCATAACTCTAACACCTAATATGTATATACTATAATTAACTACTTAATTCAAGATCATAACCTAACACAAACCAAATTTAGGGTAGAAGAAACCTAAATTAATTATCATACATATCATGTAACTCCTTGTATGCATGTATCACAATTTATAGAAGTTGTTTAACATTTTAAACTAAATCATATATTCATTCATAATATAACATTTTATGTCTATGAATAAAAAATGAATAAATAAATAAGTAAACAATTCATCTAACCATTAGATAAATAATTTTTAAACATTTTATAAATGAATAAATATAAAAATTTTATCATTTAAACTATAAATTATGCATATTCCATAATTAAATAAATATAATCTCTTTTATAGTTATTTCTAATACGAACTCTTTCATATTATATATTATATGAAATTTTTATTTAAATATATGATATTAAATGAAATATAAACATTTTATATTCCATTTCTATCATGTAAACAATTTATATAATCATGATATCACATTTTTAATATTATTTAAACTTTAATCATATCAATCATTAAAACCCATTTTAATATAGTTTAAATAATTTCTCAAATAAGGCCATTAATTTGAACATTTCAAATTAATTAATTATGAATAATTCATATTTTAAATATAAAACCTTTTATATTTATTCTTATTTGGTAATTTATAAACACTTTATAAGTTACACTTATAATTCACATATAAAAAAATTATATCTAAATTATAAGTCATGTCATATAATTTTTCAAAGTTATTTTTCAACATTAACAATTGATATTATGGAATTCATACTTAATAAATATTTCCTAAACTTTCAATTAATTAATTAGAAACACTTCATAATTAATTAATTTATAAACCCCTTAATAGGATAAATAAATATCCCAAAATACATTTTCCAATAATTTATAAATATTTTATAAATTATTTTAATCAATTTATAATTGAAATTTTAAAAAATAAAAAATTTCATATATAGACCCATGTTGTATCCTACATTGGATAGTGAAACTATCTATCATATTTTAGATTGGAGAGCTCCCAGGGGGTGACATGTTGTCTCTTATATAGGTGTTGTATCTTATGCAAGCGTCACTGGCTTATGATATCACAACCTGCATAGGATTGACTTGGCACATGTTGGGCAGTCGCATAACATTAATACCAAGGACCAGTGTAGGAATAAACTTACACACTTGGCTATAATTTTTTATAGTATGGATCATATAAGTTTCAACTATCTCACTGAGAATGCCCAGAACCATGATGTATATAAAAAAACTATCTATGCATAGCTTTCACCTAAGAATTACTTCTTTGATTTTCATTCAATATGCTTGATAGAGATCACTCTAGGGAAACCAACATACTCCATTATTCATGAAGTATCCATGATCTGATTTGAATCTCCCAAATTCAAGCAATAATTTCATTTTATTCATGACAAACTTGTATTTCGTAATGAAAAGCAAGAGGAAGATGAGAATTTTTGGTACAGAAGAATCAGTAGAGGAGAGATAAAATAAAAATCATATTATAATAATGGTATTTGTCTATTTTTATATCCATAAACGAAACTTCATTAATTAACTCATATGTTTCATAACACATGACACTAGTGAAAGAACGGTTTTTAATGTCACATTTATAACATCGGTTTTTTAAAACCGTCATGATTAATTATTTTTTACGTCAGTAAATTTTTAACTAATATAAAAAAATGAATTTTGTAGATTTTATATGTTGTATATGTAAAAACTAGCATAGAAAAATTTTAAAAAAATATAATATCATTGACCTTTTAAATATTTTTAGTCCCGTATTCTATTTTACCCACGATGGGCCCTAATTTTCTTCTCTAACCTCCCTCATCCATTGATATTGTAAAGTACCAGCACATGATCCAATGAACCCATGCCTTGATCCAGTGGGTCACATGGTCTCAAGAATGCCTCCACATACATCATAGGATATCAACTAGCAGTGAGGGTGTGAATGTGGTATTGTGGGGAGACTATACCCTCTAATCAAAGTGTCACAGTAGATACAAGCATAATCACAAAACAGTAGAAGAATAATATATAATATATGGAATAAATAAAAAAGTGTGGAAGTGTAAATAATTGAAAAAATGATGATTATATAATCAAAATTCTCAATGAAAGTGTGAATACATGGATGCATGTCACGCTAGTATACAAAAAGAGAATAGGGGAATATGAATATGATCATGCTATACAAAAGGTACAAAAAGAACAAAAGTTGCTCCACTAGAATCTAGAGTTCATGCTCGTTTATCTAATCCTAAGATCCAACTAAGTAATCATATCAAAATCATGTATCAAGTCTTATCCCTTATTAGTACTTGTAGATAGATAATCTTCTTGGGTACCAAAGGCAGCCCGAGTATGATGTGAGATAAAAATATTTGTAGGCCACCACCAATGATGTCTGCATGTAATCTGAGTTGTTCTCATAACTAAACATTGTAGAGGTATAGAAGAATAATAAATACAATACTGAAATAAATACCCAGCCTAATCAGGTTCTTATAGGACACTTGGTGGGTTTAACTTCTTTGACTCATGGTCTGAATGGAAGTTTGGTCAATAACTATATATAGTAAAAAATATATAGTTTAATTATATATATTTCATCAACCTATATAAAATAAGTACGTATGGATGTAAGTGTCCATATACCTAGAATACTAGTGTTGAATGGACTAGGGCACAAATCAGACATCCATGACCAGTCTAATGAGCTTATAAGCTCAAGCAATAGAGTACATACCCTACATCCCAAGAAGAGTGTGAGACATCATGTAAGACACTCGGGATGGTGAGTGAGCTATCATATTATCACTCAAACTAAGAAATGTGGCATGTAAATTCAATCATCCTAATAATTTTAATGGTGTGAGATGTCATGATCAACCCCAGATGTAAGGGAACGTGATACCACCATGATCAACAATCCCTTACCATCGTATCACAGTGATAATAGGTCGTATTCATTAATAATATCATGCATGAGAAAAAACCTCTAATGTAACATGTTTAAAAAGATGTTAAATATAAAATTCATGATCATGTTTATAACATAGCATTTGAGGGAATACCTCTCATATGTCCTATTGGTTAAGTTCAATTCCATTCAACGCAATACAATTCATCATAATAATTTAATAAAGAATAATCAAAGGTGTGGTTTTCCACCCTCCATGAACCATTTCATTTAATTCATTTAAATCATTTAAGGAAAAGTAAACCAACATGTATAATCCATCCTATATAAAACCAACCCATACAATTTACCTAAGCATGGAAAATTAATTTATAAGGCTCAATGGGTCTTTTAAGCGGTGACATGTTCAAATAAGGAAATTTCCTACATGGTAAACTCCAATGGAAGGTTGATCCAAACACCTAAGAGGTGCCTCGGATTCTGTAAAAAATCATATATTAAGGGAAACCTCATTTAAAGACTAAGACGATAGCTAAAAAGAAGTTCTGGAATTTTAAAACAATTAAAAAAAGATGGAAACTCAAAGTGGCACACCCAAGGGTGTCTATATATATGACCAACCACCCCTAATATATTAAACAAGGTTCAATAGGCATGTATTAAGGCGCAAGGGTCAAATTTATATGAAGAACTTGATATAAAAGGGGTGCTCAATAAAATCCAGTGTGCGGAAGAATGGTATAATTATGAAAAAAAATAGAAACTGAAAGGAAAAATTATGTGACCGCCTACCTTATAGTCACAGATGAATCCTCACTAGATATCGGCCTCAGATTCAGAGCATGTTGGAAGAGATATGAAAAATGTTCTAATGCCCTGAAAATAGGAAAAATGATAATGTACCTAAGTAGCAAAATATATATTAAAGAAAACTTATATATAAGGTAATAAATTATGGGAGATTACTGAGATAGATCCAATGCTTCTGATGGATCAAATATCAGACACCGACCATAGGAGTTATCTCAATGCCTAGATAGGAGGATTTGGGATCTCAAAGGTGAAGGAAAGGGGTGATGGTCTATTGGAGGAATAAGGAGAAAGGAATCTAAGATTTTTAAGTTTAAGTGAGGGTTATTTTGGATATTTCACATCAAATTATTGGAGAACATTGTTTTGGTGCATGGTTTGCAAACTGTGAAAAAATCATGAAGATCCTATCTATCTCAAAAACTTGCAACATTTCATGGTTGTGCACCTTGGGTCATATAGTTGTAGACAAATCGTGTGACTTGCAGGTACCCTTATCTGAAACTACATGGTTTCAACAAACTCTATGGCCTAGTATTTTTCCCATTTTTTCAGAAATTCAGACTCTTAACAAGCCCCAAATTTTCCCAGGACCTTCCTTAGGTTTTAATACATGTTTACCATGTTTAAGAAAACGATTAAAATTGAAAAACAAATGATATCTACCTTCATGAAAATATGGTTCGTTACAACCTCCCCTCCTTAAAGAAACTCATCCCCAGTTGTACTTTATAGGGTAAAAAGATATCATCAGCAAAGAGTTCCATCCACTGAGCTCATATATCAGCTTCTCATTCCCATGTATCATCCTATACTCGGTTGTGCTGCCATATCACCCATACTAAAGGAACTGACCTTCCTCTGAGTGTCTTCATTCTTTGATCAAAAATGTGAATGAGATACTCCTCGAAGGAATCATCTTAATCCAATTCAACCTCATCAGGTTGAAATATGTGTGATGGGTCTAGATAATATTGGGGAATCTGAGATACATGAACGACGTCATACATAGACCGGTATCTCTAAAGAAGTTCCAACTGGTAATCCATTGGTCTAATCTGTTTCAAAACCTATAAGGGTACAAAAAACCTTAGTGAGAGATTACCCTAATGCTGAATATGTATATTCCCAAACTTGTGTGAGACTTATATGAAAACCCAGTCTTCGACCTCAAACTTAATAGGTCACGGGTTTTTGTTGGCATATCACTATTGTCTGGACTGTGCTATCATCATGTGCTTTCTGATTAGCTGAACCTAATTTTTAGTCTCCTTCATGATATGTGGTACAATTATAGCTACCTCCCCTTCCTCTATCCAACATAGAGGTGAGAAACAAGTCCTACCATATAAGGCTTCATATAGAGTCATCTCAATGGTATTATAGCAACCCTTATTTTTCTTTCATATCTTATTACATAATTTTAGATACAAACAACATAAAATCATTACACAATGAGGATCCATAATTTTAAAGTCATGGGAAAATTAGGAAAATACATAACATTTAAAAAATAAAACATAAAAATTTATTTAATTCCTTCTTCTCTAGCTCCTTATTTTCCCTTCAATTATCCTTCATACATGTAATCACCTGAGGATATACATAAAAAAGCGGTGATCTAAAATCCCAGTAATAGGATAAATAAAAACATGAAACAATATAACATGTGGTGATCATAATCATAACATCATCATCATAATCATGAGAGGAAGCATTAGATAATGGCATGAAATGTGTCAATGCATAAAAATGAAACATCATGTCTTAGTGGTAAACTACAACACATAGTTGTGAACAAATATAGCATCATGTTCATGCATATTACACTTTTATTATGAGATACATCACATTAAACAATTTTTTGGAGTGCTATATAATTCTGGACACGCCTGTCACATCATAACATTTTCATTGCACTATATAATTCTAGGCGCACCCATCACATCATAACATTTACATTATCATGCATGTCACGTAGAATGTATATCAATCTTGGACATAAAATAACCCATGTAAAGGAATGGGTTTTAATTTATAAATCATACATTCATAAACATTGGGTTCCCAAATGAAATAGGGAATAACATACTTGATATAAGAATCATCAATGTAAAAGGTGTTCTTTTTTCAAAAGAAGAGTTATTTTGGAAAACATTGTGTTTGTCATAAACTCAAGTTAAAAATATATATATCCCATAAGAGGTAATATAATGATGAATAAATGATATTTAAGGAATATTCATACTAAAAATTTGTTTAAATAGGGAAATCCCAAAGAAAGAGAGTTGGGTCCGAGAATTCCCCTTACACTGGGTCTGAATGCATCCTTCACTTTAATATCCTATATAATCAAGTTATTTTAATTAATTAAAAAATACAGAACCTTTTATAAATTAATTTGATTCATTATGGTTTTATTAAGTTTATTAATGGGATTTTGGATGTGTTTTATAGTTTAATTTCATCTTTTAGGAGCATTTTTTTTCTTAGTTTTCACGATCGGTTCACTTGTATTCATGAATGGAAGTTCATGTAAAATGAGGATGAATATACAGAATTGTTATTATATTTTATTAATGACATTAAATAAGATTAAATGATCTTATAAATAATCTGTTTATATGTTATGGGGATGAATCTTTATATAAAATTTAATGATGATCATTTTAGGTTAACTTTAGCAGTTTTTCGATCACAACGAACTTGTTTTGTTTTATAATTTAGTATTATGTATAAATGTTAATTCTAGAACATAAAATGGGTTATAAAATACACTTTAAAATATTTTTTCAACCATTTAATGGTTTTATTAACATCCTTTAAGGTGTTAAAGTGAAATGAAAGAGCATCGCCCATGATGTCGGTAAATTGACACATCATAGGTGACAACTTCATTTTTAAAATAAAAGAGATAGAGGGTGGATTTTAATGATGAATATTCTATTAACAAGATATAATTATAGTATATAAAACATAATAGAGTTATAATTCCATTAGGATATGAAAAGGTGGGTATAAGAGAAGAAAATAAATGAAATTTCAAAGAAATTAAAAGAAAAAGAGAGAGGATTTACCTCTTGAATTCTCCTCTTGAGATCCACCTCAAGGAACATAGGCTTGGTATTTTGATGAGACCAAAAGATCCTGGACATGGGTGAGGGTATAGGTGTTGGTTATAATTTAGTTAAGTATCAAATCTTGAGATTTGTGAGGACAAGAGGGGGTGAGGGGTGGTATTTATAGTGGAGAAGAGGGGTGTTTTATCAATATTATATTCATTAGTTTATTATTTTGGATAAAAACTATGAATATTTTGAGAATTATCTCTAAATATATTAAAATAATTAAGGATGGTTTGAGATTAAGGTACTTACATAATCATTACATAAAAAATGACTAAAAAATTCATGTATTTAGCATTTATTAAAAATTATCGTATTTTATTATTCCTCTAAAATTCAAGAATTTCATAAAAATCCAAAAAATTAACCCTAAATTTTTTTTGATGTGTCGAATTAAAAAATGAAGTCTATTTTATAAAAATAATTTTCTAAATATGAGTAATTTAATTTCTAATTACAATCATTATTTACTTGGAAAATACATATTTTAAAATTATAACTGATTTTATAACACTTTAAAAAATTAATTAAGGTCTCATAAAATTATATTAAAATAATAATACATAAAAATATTAATCTATGAATACATTTTATGAAAACAAATTTTCTTTTAAATTATTAAATTAATCATAAAATTTTAATTAAATATTTGTGACTTATAAAAATACCAACACTTAATTAATAATTTTTAAAATATTTACTTACTTATACTATGATATAATTATATCATATTTTCACTTATAAGATCCCTAAATTTTATTTATAATTTTATGGGTGAAGATACTATTCATTTGGTCAATTTACTATTCAGAAGGGTTATATTACTATTCTTAATGTCAAGTTACTATTTCATTGGTATTGGTTCCTTAACTTCTAGAAATACTTCTTATTTCATTAATTATTCATTTATAATATTTTTATCATGGTTCATAAGTGATTATATGTGATTTATACTATATGAAATTACTATAAGAAGGGATATATTCCATTGATAAAATTTTGGGTCATTACATTCTTTCCCCCTTTTGAAATTTCACCCTAAAAATTTTCATTTTATGAAAACAGGTGAGGGTACTTCTCCTCCATCGCATCCTTCAGATCCCAATCTGCTTCTTTATACTTATGTTTCCTCTATAAAACTTTGAAAATATGGGTTGTATTGTTGTGTATAACCTTATCTCTCATATCCAAATTCTTTACTGGCTGCTCCTCATAAGAGAGATCATCTTCCATTTATACCAGCTCTGAGTTTAGTACATGTGAAGGATCTGGTATGTACCTCCTTAGGAGTGATACATAGAACGCATCATGAACTTGAGCCATATTCAGTGGAAGTGAAATCCAATAATCCATAACTACTATGCAATCAAGGATCTCAAATGGGATAATGTACCTTGGTCTTAGCTTCCCTTTCTTTACAAACCGCAAGAATCTCTTCCATGGTGATATTAAAAGGAAGACTTTATCTCCAACTTCAAACTCCAAGTCCCTTCGACTATTGTCTGTATATCTCTTTTTCTGAATCTGGGAAGCTTTGATATACTGTTGGATGGATTGAACCTTCTCTATCATTTCTTTCACAATATCAGGTCCAAGTATCTTCCTTTCACTAACTTCATCCCAATAGGTTGGATTTCTACATCACATTCCATACATAGATTCATATGGAGTCATATGAATACTCTAGTGGAAGCTATTTTTGTATGAGAACTAAACCAATGGGATATGATAATCCCATCCAACGTTGAATTCTAAATAGAAGGCTCTTGGCATATCTTCGAGCATCTGAATAGTCCTTTCATATTTTCCATCAATTTGGGGGTGATAGGTCATGATGAAATTTAATCCATTACTCAAATAATGTTTAAGACTCCTCCAGAATTTATATGTGAACTTGGGATCGTGATCAAAGATAATTTAGAGTGGAACTCCATGAAGTCTCACCACTACTTTCACATATATCTTATCAAGTTGTTCAAGTGAGAGATCTTCTCAAATTGAGATAAAGTTGGAAGCCTTGGTGAGTTGGTCCACCACAACTCATATCATATTATTTCCTTTGGATGTCTTCAGGAGACCCATAACAGAGTCCATAGTGACATTATCCCATTTCCACATGGTTATAGGCAAAGGTTTCATCATCCCTTTGGACATTTGTCACTCAGATTTAACTTGATGACATATCAAGCACCTTGAGATATAATCTTCAATATCCTTCTTCATGTTGTCCCAACAGAAGTGTTCTTGAAGATAATAGTACATCTTGGTACTCATGGGATGGATAGAGAAAGTTGAGCTATGTGAATTTTCCAATAGCTCATTATTTATCCCAGGTTATGAAGGCACACAAAGCCTCATTCCAAACTGAATTGCACCATCATTATCAAAATGGAACTCTTACTGATTCCCTTCCTTTACTATATTCACTTTCTTTTATAACTTTAGGTCATCCCTTTGTGCACATTTAATATTCTCTTGGATAGATGATTGGGAAATCATTTGGTAAAGGTAGGATTTATTCCCTGCCATTATGATTTCCAAATCTATTCTTTTCATATCCATGAATATAGGGTCTTTCTCAATACTAAACATGGATAGAGTAGCATGTTATTTCCTACTTAGATCATCATCTACCTTGTTCACCTTCCAAGGATGATAGTGAATAGAGAAATCATAGTCTTTGATTAGCTATAACCATCTCCTTTGACACATGTTGAGATCCTTTTGTGTGAATATATACTTTAGTATCTTTTGATTGTTATATATGTCACACTTCTCACCATAGAGGTAGTGATGCCAGATTTTCAAGGAAAAAATCACAGCTGCTAACTCCAGATCATGTGTTAGGTAGTTATGATCATGGATCTTCAACTTTCATGAGACTTAGGCTATCACGTTACCAATTTTCATGAATAAACAACCCAATCCTTTCTTGAAAGAATCATTGTATATCACAAATATTTCTCCACTTTTCGGTAATGTGAGTACAGGTGTAGTGATCAGCCTCTTCTTTAGCTCCTTAAATATTTCCTCGCATTCTTATGTCCAGACATACTTTACCCCCTTCCTTGTTAACTTAGTTAGTGGTCTTGAAAATCATGATAAATTTCTCACAAAACTTTGATAGTAACCTTCTAATCTAGGAAAATTATAGATTTATGTGACACTAGAGGTTCTAGGATATTCCTAAATCATATTATTTTAAGGGTCCATATAAATTACCTCACTTGTGATCACATGTACCAATAATGTGACTTTCTTCATCCAAAAGTCACACTTTTTGAACTTAGATTACAACCTATCCTTCTTTAATGTTTCCAACACAAGCCTTAGATGTTATTTATGTTCCTCTTTACTCTTGAAGTAGATGAGAATATCATCGATAAACACTACCAAAAAATTTCAAGGTAATGTCTAAATACTCTATTCATAAAATCCATGAAGATTGTAGGGGAATTAGTAAGTCTAAAGGGCATCACCAGAAATTCATAGTGTCCATACCTTGTACAAAATGCAGTCTTATGAATATATCCCTTCCTCACCTTTATCTGATGATATCAAGAATGAAGATCCACCTTTGAGAACTATTGAGCTCCTAATAGCTAATCAAACAACTCATAAATCCTTGGAAGAGGATACTTGATCTTTATGATGATCTTATTGAGTTCCTGATAATTTACACATAGCCACATTGATCCATCTTTATTCTTGAAAAAGAGTACTAGCGCACCTCAAGGTGATGCACTAGGGAGTATGAACCTTTTGTCTAAATGCTCTTACAACTGCTTCTTTAACTTCTCCAGTTGGAAGGATCCATCCTATAGGGACACTTTGAGATAGTAGTAGCTCTAGGAATGAGTTCTATTGAGAAATATACCTCATGATCTGAGAAAAGTTCAGCTAACTCTTTAGGAAATACATTACTCTATTCCTTTGTGATGGGAATTTACCCTAGGTTGATAACTTCTTTTGACTCAACCATTTAAGAAAGGTATGCTTATCCACATGGAATCAACACCCACAACATTAAAGGATTTCTAAAAGGAGATTCATGATATTCCTTGAATTTATATAGTATGATAGGATGGTTCAGAATATGAAAAGATATGTTCTTTTCCCAATAATTTATATGTTATCTATATAATGAGATTCAATACATCCCCATTATAGCATTGAATTCTACCAAGGGAAGTATTATGATATTCATTGGAAGAATCTTCCCACATATGCCAATAGGATAAGAGTCCAACACTTGTTTTATAATAATTTCACCACTTGGTGTTTTTATAAATATCTCTACTTAAAGGTTTCAGGTCTTTGATTCAATAGTTCTAGAAAACTTGCATGATATAAAGGAATGTGTAGAACCCGAATCAAATAAGACATCTTCCATTATTAAGTTAATGGGAAGTGTACCTTGTATGACTTAATTATATTTATTCACTTAATTATTAGTGATGATATAAGCCTTTCCTTTATCCTTTATCTTTGGTGGTTGTTGATGCTGATTACCCTCGAGGACCTAAGGTTTTGTGCACTGGCTTGCATATTGCCCCTACTCCCTACAATTATAGCATTGGACCATGGGTGGTGCTCTCCTTTCCTACACCACATTGTCCTACCTTCTTATATATTTTTTACATTAATGACATTGGTGGAATTATATCCAACACTTGAAGAATTTCCCGATCCCTTTGACGCAGTTCTCATGATGCTTCTTCCCACATTTTTTATATGTGGGTGGTTGAGTTTTCTTTCCACCTTTCTCATTAGATCCTCCAACTTGAAACTTCTTCTTTCATTTCTTATCACCATAGCCATGGGACCATTCTCTAAACTCCATCTCCACTTTGAGAGTACATCAAACAATTTCTTCATAACTCCCAAAGTCTCTAATTATAAGATCCTTTCGAAGGTGTGGTTTTAAACCACTAAAGAATCTATCAATTTTTCTATCATTATTGATAACAAAAATTTAAGAATACCTTGCAATACTTGTGAAATTTGCTTCATAGGCCATGATAGATTATAATTATTTTTTCTTTAGCTATATTAATTATCTCTCCATATTTTTTCAAAGATTTATAGGGAAATAATTATTAAGAAACAATATCTTAGAGTCTTCCCACTGCTTCTCTTCAATTTCATCCTTCATCTTGGTGTTCTTAATCAAATCCCACCATTGATTAGCCTCTCTATCTAGATGATAAAAAATAAGATTTAGCTTCTCCATCTCAGAACAATAAAGAACATAAAATATCTTCTCTATTGAGTTGACCCACTATTCCACAACTAGTGGACTGGAAGATCCACTAAACGTCGTGGGTTGTTGCGACATAAAACACTCAATAGCCAGTTTCCCCCTTTTAGGTGAAGGAGGATGTTCCACAATATTCAGGTTATTGTTCATAACCTGTGATATATGGGTAGGAATCACCATTAAAGTTTTAAATCCACCTCCAAAATCATTTGGGATGTCATTTGGGAAATCACTTCATTACCCCTCGCATGGGTTGTTGGCCTGGTTTCTCCTGATTCCCACCATTTTCAAAAATAGAAAAGGTTAAAACAAAACATGAGTTAAAAATTCATTAATAAATAATATAATAATTTTTTAATTTACTTTTAAAGGCATATCTTGTGTTATCCCTTTGTTTAAAATTTTATAAAATAAATCTTCTTGGGTGCTTACTTATACTTATTCTTATACCAAGGGTTTTCACCAAGGGTCTATAATCCTAATTCCCAAATTAACTAAACCATCCTTTGATACCAACTATAGAGACCTTGATTTTTCATTGATATATTATTAAATAATTTTAAATAAAAACAAAATAAAATCATTGAACAATGAGGATCCAAAGGTTTAGTGTCTTGGGAAAATTAGGACCATATATAACATTTAAAAATAAAACATAAACATTTAATTAATTACTTCTTCTCTAGCTTCTTATTGAACCTTGAATTATATGTAGTACATGTAATCACATGAGGATATACATCAAAAAGGGGTGAGCTAAAATCCAAGAATGAGAATGGATAATAACATAAAACAATAAAACATGAGGTGGTAATTATCATAACATCATCATCATCATCGTGAGAGTAAGCATAGCATGGAATGTGGCAATGCATAAAAATGAAACATCATGTCCTAATGATAAACTAATACACATAGTTGTGAAAATATATGGCATCATTTTCACTAATACTACACTTTTCACATGAGATAAATAAAATTACCCAATTCTTATAGTGCTATATAATTCTGGGCACACCCCTCACATCATAACATTTTCATTGTACTATATAATTTCAAGTTCACCCATCCCATCATAACATTTACATTATCATGAATGCCACATAGAATGTATATAAATATTGTATATAAAAAACCCCATTGAAAGGAATGGATTTTACGTCATAAATAATACATTCATAAAATTTGGGTTCCCAAATAAAATAGGAAATAACATACGTGATATAATAATCATCAACCTTATGTGAGAAGTGAAAGGTGTGTTTTTTTGAAAGAAGATTTTTTTTGGAAAACATTGTTTTCATCATAAACTCAAGTAGAAAACATTTATATCTTAGAATAAGTAAGATAATTATAAATAAATTATATTCAAGGAATATCCATACTGAAAATTGGTTGAAAGAGGTAAAACCTAAAGAAAGAGAGTTGGGTTCAAGAATTCCCCTTACCTTGTGTCTGAATTCTTTCTTCACTTTGATATCATGTATAATCACATTAGATTAATTAATTAACAAATACAGAACCTTGTATATATTAATTTTATTCATTGTGGTTTTATTAATTTCATTTATGGTATTTTTTGATTAGTTATATAGTTTAATTTCATCGTTCAGGATCATTCATTTTCTTAGTTTTCACGATCTGTTCACTTATAATCATGAATGGATGTTTGTGTAAAATGAGGATAAATATCCATAATTGTTATTATATGTTATTAATTTTCTTAAAAATATTAAATTATCTTATATTCAATTTGGTTATATTTTATGAGGATGAATCTTTAGATAAAATTTAACAATGATCGTTTTAGGTTAACTTTGGTGGTTTTTCGATTACAACAAACTCATTTTGTTTTATTATTTAGTATTGTATATAAATGTTAGTTCCAGAACATAAATATGGTTATAAAATAAAATTTAAAATCTATTTTAAACCATTTAATGGTTTTATTATAATCCTTGATGGTGTTAAAGGAAAATGAAAGTACATCACCCATGATGTCGGTAAATTAACACATCATGGGCGATGATTTTATTTTTAAAATAAAAGAGAGAGAGGGTGGAGTTTAATGATGAATATTACATTAAAATGATATAATTATATTATATAAAACATATTGGAGTTATAATTCCAATTGGATATGATAAGGTGGGGATAATAGATAAGAATAAATGAAATTTAAAGGAAATTAAAAGAAAAAGAGAGAGGATTTAACTCTTGAAGTCTCCTCTTGAGATCCTCCTCAAGGCTCCTAGGCTTGGTATTTTAATGAGATAAAGAGATACTAGACGTGCGATATGGGATAGGGAAGAGTTTTGGTCAGAATTTGGACAAGGATCAAAGCTTGAGAGGTGTTAGGAGAAGAGGGGGTGAGAGGTGGTATTTATAGTGGAGGAGAGGGGTGTTTTCTCAATATTATATTCATTAGTTTATTATTTTAGATAAAGACTATGAATAATTTGAGAATTATATATAAATATAATAAAATAATGAAGGAAGGTTCTATATTAAGGTGATTAAATCAATAATGACTCAAAAAACCATGTATTTAGCATTTATTGAAAATTGTCGTATTTTACTATTCATCAAAAATTCAAAAAAAAAATAGAAAAATCCCAAAAAATAAACCTAACCATTTTTTGGAAACTATAATTAAAAAATTAACTCCAATTTATTAAAATAATTTTCTAAATATGAGTAATTTAATTTTTAATTAAAATCTTCATTTACTTTGAAAATACATATTTTTTAATTATAACTGATTTTATAACACTTGGAAAAATTAATTAAGGTCACATAAAATTATATTAAAATAATAAGACATAAAAATATTAATCTATGAATACATTTTATGAGAATACATTTTCTTTTAAATTATTAAATTAATTATAAAATTTTAAATAAATATTTATGACTTATAAAAATACTAACACTTAATTAATAATTTTTAAAATATTTACTTACTTATAATATGATATAATTATATCATATTTTCACTTATAATATCCCTAAATTTAATTTATACTTTTATGAGTGAGGCTATTATTCCTTTGGTTGGTTTGCTATTCATATGGTTCATATTACTATTCCTAAGGTCAAGTTACTATTTCATCAGTATTGGTTTCTTAACTTCTATAAATACTTCTTATTTAATTAATTATTCATTTATAATGTTTTTATTATGGTTTATAAGTGATTATATGTGATTTATACTATATGAAATTATTATAAAAAGGGATATATTCCATTGATAAAAGTTTGGGTCGTTACAGGAATCATGAAAGTTGTTTTTATAAGAGAACTAGGTGAGGGGAATGTGTTTCTCCAAAGAATCCACAAATTCAATGAAACATGCATGGAGCATGTCCTAAAAAACCTCAATAGTATTCTCTGTCTGTCTGTCTGTCTGTGGGTGATAGTTCATGCTTAGAATCACTTGTATACTCAAGGCCTTATGCAACCCCTTCCCGAACGGTGATGTGAAACAAGCATATCTGTCAGAAATGATAGATCGAGGAGATCCATGAATACATACAACCTACCTAACATAAATAATTCCAATATCATCTTCCAATAAGGTCTCTCACATAGGTAAGAAGTGTGAAACCTTCATCATAAGATCAATGATAAACCACACTGTATCATTTCCATGAGGTGATCTAGGGTAGACCGGTCATGAAATCCATCGAGAAATCATCCCATTTCCACTTTGGAATGGAAAATGGTTTTAGAATACCTTACATACATTGATGTTCTACCTTCACCTTTTGATGGGTGGGACACTGAGTGATGAATTCGGTAATCTCACATTTCATACCAAGCTACCAATACTGGCATCGTAAGTCTCGATACATTTTGGTAACACTGGTGTGAATTGTCCATGTTGATGCATGGAATTCTTGCATCATCTTCCATATAATATTTTTTGGTAACCATACACACCTATGAAACAATAAGGTATCATCCCTATCCACGGTATAACCTAAATATGTATCATCATCTAAAATTATTTCCCTTAGAATAAGGCCCTCATGATCATACAGCTATCTCATTCTTACATATTCCATAAGAGTAGAAGTCACAACTAAGGCCGAGAGTATAGTCTGACCATGGTCCTCCTGAAACTCAATATACATCTTTGAGAATAAGTCCATAATCTTCCATTGATAACTGTATTCTTGAACCGCCTATGTCTGACTCTTCTGGCTCAGATCATCAGCTACAGAATTTCTTTTACCAGGTGTATAGGCAAGCTTGGAGTCGAATGACTATTGGTACTCCACCCACCTATGTTGTCTAAGATCAAGATCCTGCTGTGTAAAGATGTACTTGATTATTTTGTGATCATTTTATTCCATAAAATGGTCTCCAATGTATATAGTGTCTCTAACAACGTAAGGCATACACAACAGTAGTGAGCTTGTGGACATGCATCTGGTAATTCCGCTCATGAGGCCTCAATAGACAAGACTCGTATGCGATAACTCACTCATCCCACATCATAATAGCTCCAAGATCGATAATTTATGAATCATAGTATACAATATATAACCTTTATAACTCTAGAAAAATTAGCATCAGCACTGAATTCAAACATCCCTTCAACTCCTGAAAGGTTATTTCACAAGCTTCTTACCATAAAAATTTCACACCCTTCTTTGTCAAGTTTGTAAGTGGAACTAAAAGGAATGAGAAATATATGATGAAACATATATATTATCTTTAAAGTCCTAAGAAACTCTGAATATCAAATACATTATTGGGATGCTCTTAAAAAACTATGAATCCCATTTTCTCTAGGTATACTGAAATTATTGACTCTGAGATAATGTGACCCAAGAAGTGGACTTTTTCGATTCAAAAGTGGAATTTATGAAAGTGTGAATACACCAAGATATCATCAAGAAATAATACCACTAATTAATCCATATATAGGTGCAAAACCCAATTCATAAGATCCATGAATATAGTAGGTGAGTTCATGAGTCCAAACGGCATGACCAGGTACTTGTAGAGACCATACCTACTTCTAAAGGTTGTGTGAGGTATGTATGAGGACCTGACATACACGTGATGATAGTCTGGCCTAAACTCTATCATTGAGAGCTGATCAAATAGGTTGTCCATTCTAGGCAGTGGATATCGATTCTTAATTATGAGCGGATTCAATCAATGGTAATCTATATAGAGACTAAGGCTATCATCTGCCTTCTTGGAAAAAAGAATTGGTGAACCCCAAGAAGAAGTGTTGGTGTGTATAATTCATTTAGACTCTAGATCCTCAAATTGTTTCTTGAGTTACATAATCTCCTTATGTTCCATTATATAAGGAGGAATGGTTATTGATGCTACTCCTAGCACAAAATCAATAGTAAATTCTTCCTCTCACATTGGAGGTAGATCAAAGAAGTCTTCAAGAAATAAATATCTGAAATACTCCACTACCGTTGGAAAAATAGTGGTTCGTAACCCCTAGTCATCTATAAAAAAGACTAACGATCTAATTTGTGACACTACCCAACCTTTTCTACTTAGGTCCTGGTTGTGTAGCTTGCACATCACATTCTCCCTTATGCACATGCCTATCACCCTCTAGTGGTGTAAACATCACCCTCCAATGGTAAAAATCAATACGGGATAGATAGGGAACTAACTAGTATATCCCGAAGATTATGTCAAATCCCGTCATGTTAAGGGCATAAAGATTTCATATGAAAATGTAACTACCTATCTCAATGGGACAATTCTTATAATGGAGAATTCCCTCTAATCAAATACCTAACGATGTATCTAGCATCATAACACCATGATAGTGTTCAATCTCGAGGCTGAAAATTACCATAATAATATCATGAATAAATTAGTGAGATGTGCCAGTCTCAAATAAAGCAGACACTAAAGTAAAGGAAACTAGAATAGTACCACAAAATGTAGAAGGTATGGTACTCTTCTCCTCTGGTGTAGGTTGGACTGCATGTAACTGGAATATATCGCGACTATTAGTCACTGCCTGATTTCATTGAGAAAGTCTGCTATGCTAGCATTGGTATTTATAATCCAGACTACCTCTACCTCAACTAACACCTTATCCTGATCTACTGATGGTGTTCTGGCTGCTTGCCTATTGTGATCCTACAAACCCCACTCCTGACCAAGTATTAGGTAGGCACTAAATTTAAATTTCTACAGAAGTGTTGGATATTCCCCATCCTTATATAGCTTCTCCACTCGAATGGATTCTATAAACACTGAGGTTTCGTGTGTCATGGATTCCTGTGACGGTTACAGATAATAAAACTATCTGCACAAGGATCCTGACTGCTTCTACCTCCATGAGTAGCCTCAAAACACCTCTTTATTTCATAAGTAGAACCACTAGTATCTCTAGGTGTCTAACCACCTTGACTCACACTGTTATCTTCTCTCAAGTTATGCTCTATAATAAGGCCTTGGTTGATGATTTCAGAAATTCTATTCAACCCAAAGACATTGAAATGTGATCGGATGGTGTATACCAGCCCATCCTCTAATCTCCTGACTGTCATAAGATCGCCACTCGCTTGAGTAAGAGCGAACTGCTGCATATTTATGAAATGGGAAAATTATTCTATAACTGACATGCACCCCTACTATAGGTTTATGAATAATCTATCTCTGTCACTCCTCAAAGTCTAAGGAAAGAATTAATCATTGAAGATGGTCTGAAAATCAACCCAAACCAAATCATAATGCCAATCTACTCATGTGATTATATCCCACCACTTCTTGGATAAATTACTTAACATATACACATCTAGATTTACCCTCTTCTCTATAGTCATCTTGAGATCCCTAAATATATATAGGATTGCTTTGATCTATGACTCTGTAGTATGAGATCCTCCATCCCTCGAAAATATGGGAGGATGTTACTACTGGAATTCATGAGTCAACTCTTCCAGGCTTGGGATGGTCAAACAACTCCTCACATAGACTGTATCATACATATAGACCCTTCTCGAAACTAGGTGTTAGTTCCCATATTAGGAACTGGAAGAGGATCCATAGGTGGATCTATAGGAGGAATCACTAGCATATCACAGCCTTCCGCCTCAAGGACATAGTCATCACCTCCTTCAGGGCATGCGACTGAAGGAATTCATCATGTCATGATACTACAATGCCAAACAAATTCCTTAGAAGATATTTAAGCAACTGGAATTGAAATAATTGAAGATAGGAAACTGGGACAGGTATAAATCCTTCTTATAATAAAGATCATTTCTCTTTGTTTACTCGACAATCCAGATCTAGATGATAGAAATATGCCACAAAAGGCCATCAAAATATAAGAGATACCCACTATTAAGTTTGGGCTCAAGTCTAAGTCACTATGATGGATATATATAATATGGTTATTCTTAATTTATAAGTCATATTCATTTTTGAAATTATGCTTGTACAAGTATTTAAAACATGTAAAATGGTTTAATCATAAGTTTCTCCATTTCCTGGTCCATAAGGGCCCATACACCTTATGAACTAGAACATGGAATCCACTTGAAACACACCATAACATGTTCCAGACCATGAAACCAGTGTTCTATGGATCAACATGCCATAATTGACTGCTTAAGGTGTATGATTTAACTTATTCAGGAAAACACTATTAGGTTAATTCAAATATTGCCAGTGTTAATTATGTTTTCCAATTCCTATAAGAAGTGTCAACACAAATCAATACATATTCAAGACACATTCAATATGCAATGGGAAAATGCATTCTAAAAATAAATGTGGCATGGAAAATGCATGGAATATTAATCCTAGTGTGCATAATATGATGAATGTACTAATGATAATCCCTCATTTCATTAGGCCTGGGTAAATAATTCCTCATTCTAATAATACCAATTTCTGTAACATCAAAAGACATGTGTGTCACCCAACAATGAAGTTGTATCAATTATAAATGGAATAATCAGTAACTAAAATTTCTCATCCCAGGTAATTTGGGTTTCCCCTATACAAGGGTCAGCTATGTCCAATAATAGGGTCAATTCCAAATCCCTTTAACTCTTAGTCTTCTGTTAAATACCCAAACAGTAAGACAAAGGAAAAACCAAATCTCTGATACCATTTTGTAATGTCCCAACCTGAGATCCACTGAACCTGCACCCCGAGCCAGTGGGTCACATGAATTCAAGAATGCCTCCCCATACACCATAGGCTACTAACTATTACCGAGGGTGGGAAGGTGGTACTGTGGGGAGACTATACCCTATAATCAAAGTGGCACAATAGATATAAGCATAATCACAGAGTAGTAGTGGAATCATATATAAAAGAAGGAATAAATAAACAAGTGTGGAAGCGTAAATAAATGAACAACTGATAATAATATAATCAAAAGACACAATGGAAGTGTCAATACATGGATACATGGCATGTTGATATACAAAAATTGAATAGGGTAACATGCATACAATCATGTTATACAAAAGGTACAAAAAGAACAAAAGATACTCCATTAGCATCTCGAGTTAATGCTAGGTCCTCTGTACCTAAGATCCAACTAAGCAATCATGTCAACATCTTGTAGGAGGGAACATGAACCTATAAATATCTGCCTAAAGATAATATTCTCAGGTACCAAAGGCAACCTGAGTAGGGTGTGATATAAAAATCTCAGCCGGACAACACCAAATGTGTCAACGTGTAATTCGAGTAGTGCTCATAACTAAACATTGTTCATGTAGAGCAGAATTATAAAGATAATTCTAAAATAAATACCCAGCCCGCTCAACTTCCTATAGGACACATGGGCAGTTCTACCTACTTAGGCTCATGGTTGAAATGGAAGTCTGGTCAGTTACTATATATAGAAATAATATATATAGTTTAATTATATATATTTCATCCACAAATATGAACCAAGTACATGCAGATGTAAGTGTCCATATACTTGGAATACTAGTGCTAGATAGACTGGGGCATAACTCAGATATCCATGACCAGTCTAACAAGCCTATAAGCTCAAGTGATAGGTTATATTCCCTACATCTCAACAAGAGTGAGATATATCATGTAAGACACTTGAGATAGCGAGTGATCCATCATTTAATCACTCGAACAAAGGAACGTGGCACGTAAATCCCACCATCCTAAGAGTGAAAATTGTGTGAGACCTTATCAACACCCAATGTAAGGGAGTGTGATACCTCCATTATCAACAATCCCTTATCATCGTATCACATCTATAACAAGTCGTATTCATTAATAATATAAGGCATGAGTAAAAACCACTCATGTAACATGTTTAATAAGCCTTTAAATATAAAAAGAATTATTCATGTTTATAACACAACACATGAGGAAATACCTCTCATATGTCTCCTTGGTTAAGTTAAATTCCATTTAAGGTAATAAAATTCACCATAAGCATTTAATAAAGTATAATCAAAGGTGTTTCTTTACCACCCTCTATGAACCATTTCATTTAATTCATTTAAGGAAAATAAATCCAACGTGTATAATCCATACTATATAAAACCAAACCATTCAATTTACCTAAGCATGCAAATTTCATTTATAAGGACCAATTGGTCTTTTAAGAAGTGACATGGTCAAATAGGGAAATTTACTACATCAAAAATTCCAATGGTAGGTTGATCCAAACACCAAATAGGTGCCTCATATTCTAAAAACATTCATATATCTAGGGAAAACCCATTTAAAGACAAATCCAATAGCTAAAAGAATTTTTGACTTTTTAAAACAATTAACCAAAAATTTAAATTCAAAGTGGCACACCCAAGGGTGTCCATATACGTGACCAACCACCCCAAATATATTAAACAAGGTTTAATAGGCTTGTATTATGGTGCAAGGTTCCAATTTATTTGAAGAACTCGATATAAAGGGGGTGCTCAGCAAAAGTCAGTGTATAACACAATGGAATAATTATGAAACATTGAAACTCAAAGGGAAAATGACATGGACACCTACCTTATAATCATAGATGACTCCTCACTCAATATTGGACTTGGATTTGGATTAGGTTTGAAGATATATGAGAAATGGTCCAATGCCTTAAAAATAGGGAAAATGGTCCTGCACCTAAATATCACAACAGATCAGAAGTAAAACATAGATAGATATTAAGAGATTAGGGGAGCTTACTATGACGAATCTGACACTAATGATGGATCGAGGTTCAGAAACTATACACAATATCTAGCTCAATGCCTAGTTTGGAGGATTTTTGAGCTTAAAGGTGAAGGATATGGGTTATGGTCTACTGGAGGAAGAAGGAGAAAGGAAAATAATGTTTTAAGTTTATGTGAGGGGTATTTTGAACATTTTACATCAAATTAAGGGGGTGAACGGTTTAGGCGTACGGCTTAAAAAATATGAAAAAACCGTAAATATCTGCTCAGTCCTAAAAACTAGCATCACTACATAGTCGTGAACCTCGAGTTTCATGGTTGTAGACAAACCATGCAACTTGCAGGTACCCGTTTCTGCAACTGCACAGTTTTAGAGAAACCATACAGCCCAGTATTTTGCACATTTTTTCAGAACTCCAGGCTCCAAACAAGACTCGAATGCTCCTAGGAAATTCCTTAGGACATATTACATGTTTACCATGTTTAAGAAAACGATTCAAATTTAAAAACAAATGATCTATACCTTTGTGAAAAGATGGATCATTATAGATCTCTGTCATTCTTCATTTCCATCATCATTCTTTCCACCTCCCTCATTCCTCCCTCTCACCACCACCATCATCAATTTCTCCGCCACCTTCTCATCTATAGTCATCCCCTTCCACTAGTTCTCTCTGATATTTCTTTGTGGTTTGAATTCATACTTCTAATTTTTCATGCATTTAAGGTTTTCTTTAATTGATGAATCTATGTTTTTGGCTTGTTGTTTGGTTGAATGATTGTTTTTTTAATGTGTGTTAAAAATCATGTTAATTTACTAATTAATGGGATTTTAAGGTATTTTTAATGGGTTATTAAGGCATGTTTAATGATTATTTAATGTTTTTCCAAATAAATACAATATATTTTATATAAGAATTGATTTTTGGGGTTTGTAATTAAAGGTTTGGGTTTGATTATTCATTTTATTCTTCAATATACCTCCCAATTTCATTGATTATTCATTAATTTGTAATTATTGTTTAGGATTTAAAAATTACATTATATAGAACAAAGGATTTAGTTTAAAATGTTTAGGGATTGAAGGATTCTTTCTCATTGGTGTGTTTTTTAGCTTGACGAATCTTGGAATGTCGTATTTATATGTAATTAGGTTGGTGGATCTTCTCACTCCCAATATTTTGTTATTTTTTATATGTTATTAATTGATTGTGATAAATTGTGAACTTAATTAATTAAAATCATGGTAAATTATGAATTTATACAAAATGGAGATTTCAGAATAATTGATTTTGATGGGAAATTTGGGGGTTTTATAACCATTAGATTTGGAATAAAATTTGGAATTAAAAAATAGTGATGTTAATTTGTGTGAATTGAATTTACATTGAATTTTGAGAAATGGGACTTTCAGAAGGTGAAAATTAGTGTGATAATTGAATATTGAATTGGGGTTTTTAATATAAAAATATTGGGTTTTTTTAAAGATAAAAAATTCATATAGGAATTAATCTTCTATGAAGTAAACTGGTTACATAAAAAAGGGGTGATTTTTTACTCTTGTAGTATATATTTTTAATGATTAAAAACACTATAATGTGTTGGTAACTTGTTTCAATTTATTTAAAGTGTTTATATAGTGTTTCTTATGAGTTATAATGGATGGGTGGCAATCGGCCTTAAGAAGATCTCAAAGTAGACTCAAAGGAAATCTTTCTAGTCAAGTGTCATAGTGAAGTGTTGGTTAGCCAGTGGAGGCTCATCGGGTAACTATTGGATGATCTAGAGTTGCAGTAGATACCACCTTGCACACCAACTAGCTAGTGGTATTGGGAGTCTAGCCAGTGGAGGCATTCCAAAACATTCTAGGATGCATTAATATTAGTCAAAATTGGTCCTTCTTGGATTTTAAAGATGTATATTGACCTAGGATAGCCTGATAATACTATGAGGCTATAAAAAGAGGATAAGGGAGACATGGATCATCATCTGAATGAAGTAAGCATCCAAAGAAATTCTCTTAGATCTCCAAAGATCAAGGATTATACCTCTATATTCAAAAAGCTTCAAAGTTTCATTTTTTATCATCCTTTCCCAAATAATTTCAAAGAGAAAATCATTTGTGGGAATTGAGATCATAAAATTTCCACAACTGAAGGTGTCGCAAGCTTTAATACCTTTCTTCATATTCCATCTATCATCATTGTTTAGATTCTTTATTTGTGCCTTATTATTATATATCTATCTTCTTGAGCATTTTTTACTTTCTTATATAACCCCTATATCTCTCTCTCAATTTTAATTTCTCTCTCACACACCTCCATTAATATTATTATCTTTTATTGAAGTTGATATGGCACTGTAATGAGTTTACCAAAAGGAAAATCGTCTCTCTTTCTCTCCATCTCATCATTGGTTTCTTTCTTTTTATATTCAAAAACAATGGTTCTCTTGGTTTCTTTCTTCTCTATCCAAAATAAAGGGATTATTTTTTTGGCTCTTGGTTTCCATTAAAAAAAGGTACTTTCTCTTTTTTGGTTCTTGGTCCCAGTTGAAACCAAGGGGTTATATAACCCTCTCAAGCCTTCTTGAGGGAAGAATATTTAGGGGAACATTGTGTTTCATTGTTAAATTCTGTTATCATAGTGTTCCTTGTCTATTTGATTTTGAATTTAATTTTCCACTATGATTGTTCTTAATTTCTTTATTTATACTATTTTTTTCTTTGTTATCATTTTCTTACAATATATACAGCCATATCTTTTATATCATTACTTTATTTTAATGTTATCATTTTCATTTATTGTTTAATTTTTTAAAGGAAATAATCCCCCTCCCACACCCTCTTAAAAATTTCATATCCACCAACAATAATATCATATGCGATCCACTTATAATATTTCAACTCCAATTTATTAATAATTCTTTATTAAAATCATCATTTTCGGGTGTTAAATGTTTTGTTTTTCATGAAAGTTTCATTTCAGAAGTTTCAGTCCTTGTACTTTGATCAAGGTTCCATCATATACAAAATTTTAATAATGATATAAATATCATATATATTCATTATATACATGTTTATAGTAGTCCATAAAAGGTATATATATATAAATCAATTACACCATTCATAGAGATGGTAGTTCATATGTATGCATGAATGTTATTTTCATTTTCTGATGAAAATAAGGAAAGAAATATAAATGATATTTTATCATTATAAAATCATAATTATATCATAAATATCATATATATTTAGTAAATGTATCATTATAAATATTCATGTATAGCACTTATGTAAATCGAATCATAATGCTACATAGATGTGGTAGTCCACATGTACACACGATCGATTCGTTTATTTCTCATTTGATGAAAAAGTGGTGGAAAATATTGTTTCATCATCACAATAACATATATGTATATTTATTATACTATATTAATCATGTTATGATGGATTTAAAAGGTTTATATAAAGTGGAAGGGGAAATACAATTTAAAGTACTCGGTTAAAAGTTATAGTCATTCGTTGAGAAACCACCTTTGGCTTACACCATAAGCCTTGAAAAGATGGTATTATGATCAAAATATAACCTCTAGGATGTGGTAAGTGATTTTATTAAAGTATTTGGTCAAGTACTATACAAAATAATAGGATCATACATTGTGAATAGAGGTAGAGATGAAGTGACCTTTTATAAGTGAGGAAGAGGATAAACTTGGAATTACTTAAAATATTTAAATATAATTAATGTATTTATCAAGTATAATGATTAAAAATGGATACAGATTAAAATTTATGATAATATAGGGTCTAAATATCTCTATAAAATAATAATTATACAAGTTTAAGTGGAAATATTGCCCTTATCTCTTATTTTATCACCCCTGGTAAACCCGCTTTAACCTTTACCATGTAAACAAATTTTTAATGCTTTTAATATTCATTATGAACAAAAATGAAAGTTTTCTCATTAATAAATTTTTACATGATGATTAAAAATATTGAATCAATTTTATCAAATTCAATTTCTATAAGTGGAAGAAATTAATTTTAAAATAATTTTTCAAAATGCAACGAATCCCATTTTTTAAACTAAATTAACTTTCATTCCTTTCCTAATAAAAATTATAAAATGAATGTTAAAATATTTGAGTGAATATATAACATATAAATTTCATTAAAACCATTAATAAATAATGATTTATTTAATTTACTTGGATAAAAACAATTTTCACATATAAAAATAATTTTTTGAAAATAACTTTTTTACCTTTAAATGATTTTATCTTCATTATTCACCATTAGATAAATAATGTATGAATGATTATTAATTTATTTGAATTAATTTTTGATATATTTCATTTAAATATTTTTTAAATAGTGATAAAAATACTTTGGTAATATAAAAATTCATGACATTTATAAAAATACATTTTTTCAAAAAATAAGCATTTTAATAATTAAATGGATTAATTAAAAATTTTATGATTATTTATTAGGAATTAATCAATACAATTAGTTTTAAGAAAAAATTATATATATATTTCAGAACTTTTTTAGTCTTATTCATACCCTATGATCCAATGGCTATGTTATAAAGGTATATCATATCATGGGTTCATTTAACTTGCGGTTACATGTAAACCAATCTATCAAATAATTCAAGTTTATTTCAAAGGGAATACAAATAAAATCTTTGGGAATTACAATGATTCAAGAATTTAATTTTTCAAATATTCTATATTAGAATCCCTTGAGGAGAACATCACATAGGGGACCTTCATACCTAAGGGTGGGAAGGATATTTTAGCTACTGCATTGGGAAAACCCGAACACTCAAGTCACATATGAGGATACATGGTGGGTGTATCAATCAAAAAAGTGTTTTCTCATTCTAGAAATTCTTCAAAGGAGGATGTTTATTGAGAAAAAATATAATCTTTATAAGCTAAAATTCATGAGATGGATGAGATGATAGAGGATGGAATTATTATTTGGTATAGTAGATGTTTTTTGACATATAAATATAGTTTTAGGCTGCAGATCTCCCTCCTCCACCTATGTCTGCATATCCCACTCCAATAACCCCACCTACATATTTAACTCCTACAACTCCTCTAAATATTCCCATATATTTTGATTTATATGTTGAGGATCTCAAACACTATATTGTTTCATATTTGATTATATATTATTTTAGGGATGTCGTTCATCATCATCATATAGAGATTGATTAGCTTAGGGTCATAGGGATGGATATTATAGATAGATCAATCATATTACTATTTCCTATAGATGAGGTTACTATAGTTGGACAAAGTATTGACTATTTTTTAGTTTTCTTATCTATACTTGTCTGGAAAATTTCCATTGAGGTATGTATAGATTATATCCTTTGCTCCATATTGGTGATAATTCTTTAAAAATATTTATATATTTAATTATATTTTTTTAGAGGAATAATTTAAAGGTATGGATTTTAACATATTGGCCTAGATTCCACTAAACTGGTTCTCTGAGTCATTATTCCATGATTCCTCAAGTGTGACTCCTCATACGCTAGAGGCTTCTAACCAGTAGTGATGGTATAAGGTGGTATAGTGGGGAGACAATACCCTCATATTAGAGTAAGAAAACAGGGAAAATAACTTAGTATTATACATGGTAGTAAAGAAAAAAGAGTTCAGAAGTAGTAAATGAACTGAAATAGAACATGATATAATCATAAATGAATTTTTTTTAAAAGACTGAACATTTATTCCATACATACAACACTAGTCAGCCCCTGGGAAAACTATACAGATACAAGAGTAAAAATAAATAAAATGAAATAAAATTACAAGTATCCACTAATAACTCCAAGGCAGAACACATACCCGGTCTCTAGACACTGTCTAACTACACTATCCTAATCAAAAGAACCCACACGAGAAGCTCCACTCGATCATGAAACTCTAGGCCTTAGCCGTATCCAGAAAGAAATTGTGCTCAACCTAAAAAGAAAACAGTTCTACATGTACACTGAAGTGTACGTGCAGGGGTAAGAAATAATCCAGTAGGCCACCCTAATGATGAACCTATAAATATGATTCTATAAGTTCATGGAAATCCAATATACTCAGCCTAGCTGAGACTCAACTGAAAAGATATATAGATCCAATAACATGAGGCCATGGTCCATCCATGGGTCCTCAATCCCTATCAACTGGGCAAATGATATCATGGATGTCCATACTTATATTTGTATATATGTATAGTCCCATACCTATCCATATATACATAAATATGAATATACATGAGTAAGGTGAATGAAATAACCTAAAAACCATCAGTAGTCAATCCTTGGGTCTGTAATCCCAATCGCCTAGCCGTCTTGTGCAAAAAAAGCATCGAACTGAACATCATTCCACTCAATTCATGCATCATTAAGTCGATCTCTATGTATGTAATCCCAATCGACATATACATGCTTCATCCAATTATAGAAAATTCTCTGAGCAATCTACATCACCACAGGGAGATACTCATCCTAACCCTAAGTTCACTCGTACTGGCCTCCAATCACTATAAAAATGGATTCCAAGGAAGTGCGTATGAACATCCTATAAATATCCAAGATCTATATGTCATGATACTCATACCATGTAAATATAATCTAATTTTTGATACCTAGTTCCCGATCCATATGTGTTCATGAAATTGTGACTCAGGTGAACCCAAAGAATTTGAACCTTAGGTGATCTAGAAGGAGAGCTCATCGGTGAGACGTCATGCCCACCCCTTGAGATCCAAATGTGGATGTCATTCCTAACATAAATCGTAGGTTTGAGATTATAGGATCAACCACCCTGATAAAGTAAAATCTCATAATCCTAATACCAGAGATCATGTCTGGAGATCCTCATCATATGAAAAATCTAGGTGAGTGTTTTCATCCTCTATAAGTTACTAGTTGTGGAGATTGTAATCATCCTATATAGACCACAATTAGAGGAGAGAATAATCATCCACTGAAAATTCGGGGTTGAGGAGAGTGTAATTATCCTCATTCCACGATCTGAGGAGAGTGTAATCATCCCAGTCATATATCAAGATGAGTAGGGAAGAATCATACTCATCACTCAGGAGAGCATAATCATCCATGAGTATCATTACTATGGATACCATGACCATATATCATAATCATAGACTCATCATCCAGGCTCAACTTCCAGATCCCAGGTAGTGCCTTTGGGTATAAAAATAAATATGAAGTAACATGGTCAAAAATTAGGATCCCAAGAAAGTATGTCTAGGTATCCAAAAGAGAAAGAAACACGCCTCACATCTATCTCAACATCCACCAACCCGGAATCACCTCTAGATATCATCGTTGCATCAGTAATAATCAAGTGAAATTATAAAAAAAAATTGAGGGTGGTCGAACGCATAAATCCAACAATACTTTCATCGCCTCATGGATCACAAGTTTCGCATCAGTTCTAAGGTGACACCCACTATCATCTCTACCTAAACCTTAAGTACTAGCTCAGGTTTATTCAAATATCAGGACACCCACTAGGTCCCTTGAGTTAAACACTAAGAGAAATATGACTAGGGATATTCAAAGAATACACATAAGCGAAGGAATTCTACTTGGGATCCTCATCTAGGAAGGTAAGGGAGGAATCCTACATGGGATCATTGGATGGAAAGTCAACAGAGGCATTCTATAAAGGATCCTTAGAATAGTACATAGGTAAATGGATCCTACTTGGGATTCCTTAGGTTAGCATGTAAGTAAAGGCATACCATAGGTGAACCCTAGTAATAGGAAGAAGATATAAGCATCCTAAAAGGGATCTTCTAGGTTGAAACGTAAGTAGAGGAGTCCTACAAGGGTTCCTCAGAAACAAATGGTCTCACAACATCTTAGGCCATAAGGGCGCATCTCAAAAGGGATACATACTCAAAGGAAGGCTACAAGGAATCATTTATGAGAGATAGATCATGAATCATCTTAGATCAAGGGTCTCACTCTTAGGAGACAACTGAATTCGATAACTGGAGAAAGAACCTATCCATTAATAAAATGCCCAAAATGCCACCTAGGAGTCCTCAAAATACCTCACATGTCTCACCATCGTGATATATATGAAAGTATACTTAGAATGGACTACTCAAGGGTCCAATTCTGACTGATGGTTTAAAATATATGAAAAAACCTCAAAATTGTGGCAAGGGAGGAGTACACGACATGTGTATTCTAGAACGTGGAATTTACCCTCAAGGCCCCACTTAGGCATGTACTCTAGCCGGACTTGGTGTGTAAATGCCAAGTGCATGGAGTGTTGGTCCTGTACACGACGTGTACCCTACATGGGGTACCTTCCCATGTACCACACATGGATTTTCCATGTATGTAGTCTGTTTTTGTACTTCTACATCGCCTGGAACCCACATAGGGTCTGGTCACGAACTCTACACGACCATGTGCCCCTTACACAGCCTGAATGGGTACTCGACTACATGGCTGAGTCCCTATACATGGAATATATCGCCCATACATGGAATGTAATTCAAAAAATGTTATCTTATTTAAATAGGAATAACACATGGTGTGTGTTCCTAAACCACACACTATGTAAATGGGTTTTCTCAAATGAAAACCCCCCAAAACACCCCTGAAACCCCTGTTTTCTCCCCAAAATCAGTATATCGGCCCTAAAGAAGTCATAATCAAGAATATAAGTGGATTTAAACATGAAAAAGTTTAATCTATGGGTATTTTCAACAAAATTTAAAAACAACATATCTTTGGGAGGAATCCAACAAATCTCCACCCATTTCCACAGTCCACTATTGTCACATGACGATTTGTTGTGTTCCGTGCTCTGCGGCTGTACCCTTCTTCCCCTATCTCTATTTTTCTCTCTCCCTCTCCCTTTTTTCTCTATCATCTATGATAATGAGGATCCACATGGGAATGATCTAGAATCCAGGAAATAAAAGAAGAAAAGAAAAATAAAATAAAGGAAAGAAAAAGAAAAAGGGGCCCTGGCCAGCCCTAGTGCCCAACTTGAGTTTATGCCCTGATTAAGAAAAGATCTCCATTCCAGACTCAATGGAATAGAAATAATCTCAATATGATGATCCATTAAAAATATAAGGCTAAACGAACCTACATGAATATATTAATATTTATTTAATTAAGTATTAATTATTAATTATTCCACTAAACTTTGAACGGCTCATATTTCCACCAAAATCATTTCCTAGGGTAAAAACCATATTCTAGGACCAACAGAGTGGTCAAAAAAATTATCTGAGATCATCTTCTAGGGTAAAAGACCATTTTACCCCTTATAATAATTTTATAGTAAGAATTCAAATTTTTGCTCAAAATTCTCATCTGGAAAAACACGAGACCTTACAATCTGCCCACCATAAACCTTCTCGTCCCTAAGAAGCCTA
Organism: Viscum album; assembly: GCA_963277665.1. Taxonomy (NCBI): domain Eukaryota; kingdom Viridiplantae; phylum Streptophyta; class Magnoliopsida; order Santalales; family Viscaceae; genus Viscum; species Viscum album. Next base: position 1,347,010,331 of record OY728131.1, read on the forward strand.
GTGGTAAGACTAGTAGCCATGCTCTCAACTTGAGAATCTACAAAACATGCTATCTTGACTATATAATGAATAGTCTCATATTGTCAACAACCATCTCCTACATGAGAGACACTTAACTATGACCAATTTGGTACTCTCCACCATTTGAAACCCGTAATCGTTGTCTTAAACCAAACTCCAAGCCCAACAGATCATGGTAAACACCAAAGATCAATTTAAAATAGAAGTACCGCACTCAAATGGCCAATTATATACTCCCCACTATATGTCTTGCCTTATACCACTCCTCAAGCACAACCTCAATAGGTTTACTTTACCAAACTAGGGAATACATTTGAAAAGAAAATAATCTCATCATAGGGATGATTATCTCTTAGCATACTTAGAATGAATTTAAGATAGATCATGATCATATCTAACTAGAAGTACACTATGATTCTATACAAAGATATGTACTTATCTCTTCGAGACATGCTCATAATAAAATAGGCTAACTTTCCTTTAACCAACACCTAACACCACGTCTCCTAAAAATGTGTGTCTAAATCCATCCATTGGTTAACTATCTTGTAGTACCTGATTTAATCTCAATGCCAACTATTCCCTGGAGGTATATTTCTCATTTAACCATAATTTTGAGAAACCATTCCCAAGGAAAGTCTTGAAATATCGGTACTCATCTCACACCCATATTCTCACAGTTTTAGTATTTAAACGGCACTACATGCAACCAAAGTGTACCTTAATCACTTGAATCATACTCCAACGAGTCATCCATTATAAGGATAAGTTGGTCGTGCTACATATCATTTCAGTTTTAACTAGCCCAAAACTCCCTTAGAAATACTCTTCAAAATTGATCACCTCACATGTACTATAACTTATTCCATGATAGCCCATCACCCAGAGTTATTCCAATCATGAGTATCTACCCACACTCTGGCTACATTGACAACAAAAAAACACTGGTTCACTAGGCTAGGCACCCAAATGTTCATGGCCGTCAAATCCAGTCTTGATACTAAAGCATCTTAGGTGCTTTGTCAAAAGCTAAATGCATCAACAGAACTATAATGAAAAAACTCAAGAACCTATCATGCATAAATATCGAAAAAAACATAAAACCAAGGTCACTTCCTAAAAAAGGAATTTATAAACCTGGTCCAACCTATCTCATGCAGGTTTCCCTCAAACAAAACAAGCATCGACCTACAAGGGTATGTGTCGAAACAAAGGGCCTCTAGTTCTCCCACCTATCCCTAAAGATCAAGGTCTCACAACTAGGTCACAATGTCTAACCACCTATCCCAAAATATAAAACCTATCCAAGGGAGGTTAAGAGAAAACTAACCTATGAGGGTCAAAACTGAAAACATGACCTATAAGGGATTGATCCTCACCAATAATAATCATAAGGAACTGCTCCCTAGAGGTCACAATACTAATGAAAAATAGACACTGAACTGATACTCATCGGATACCCGTATACGGTAATACCCTTGGAGGTTTAGTTCATGAGAAACAAAAAGGTATATATCAATATGAAACTGAGTGACCCAAATAGGTATCCATAAATAAAATGATACCCCCACTAGGGTATAACTTATGGGAATCATCTTCCCTATTAAACTACTAGGGTCATTGCACCTCCCATTCATAAGGACTGAGTCATTAGACTCACCATGAAATTCCATAACATAGATCCACATAACCTTCCATCAGAAGGAAATATATATACAAGTTGGCTCAATTGAGTAGAATTCCACAAAAAAACCTATATAGGAAAACACCATTTAGGTTCTTGTTGACACTTCAAACAATTGGATTCTACTATTAGTTATAATCACACACTAGCATTCCTATATAATGTGAATCCTATGTTCCAAATATGAGGCATGAGATGCCTCTTTCCTTTTCCAGCCAAGAGTCAAAATCCATCATCGACCTCTTGCCAATGTCCAAGAGCCATAGATCCATAGTAAATCATAACATCCTCACAAAAAGTTTGTTACTTAAGGATAAAATCATATAAAACTATAACATAGCAGATCATAAGAGTAATCCCATACCCTAGAAACTAGGAATTATTAATGGAACAAGTGTTCTCGAACAACCAATCCAATATCCATCATAGGTTCTAACACATTACTAATACTATTTTCTACTATTTCCCAAATATCAAAGACCAGAAAAAAAACTGCAATGATAACACTTTGTAACGTCTCGAACTAGATTCCACTAAACTGGTACTCATATTCAGTATGCCATGAGGCCTCAAGCACACCTCCCCATACTCCAGAGGCTATCGACTAGCAGTGTGGGTCTAGTATGGTGCAGTGGGGAGACTATACCATCATATGAGAGTAAGAAAACAATGGAAATGGCTAAGTATCATACACAACAGTAAATAAATATAGTGAGTAAATAGTAAATGAACTAAAATAGAACATGCTATAATAATAAATAAAAATGTTGTAAAATACCGAACAATTATTCCATAGATAAAAAACTGGTCACCCACTGGATGAACCATATAAATATAGAAGTAAAAATAAATAAACCGAAATAATTTTACAAGGATCTATTACTAACTCTGATTCAGATCACATACCTAGTATCCATAAATTATCAAACTACACCATCCTAATAAAAAGAACCCACTTGAGCATCATTTCTTGATCATGCAACTCTGGGCCTCAACCCTATCCACCAAGAAACTATTCTCAAACTGAAAATAATAAATAAGGTTTACACATACACCAAGGTGTATGTGAAGGGGTGAGAAATAATTTTAGTAGGCCACCCCAATGATGAACTTATAAATATGATACCATAAGTTCATGAAAATGCAATATGCTCAGCCTAGTTGAGGCTCAACTAAAAAGATAAGTAAAGCTAATAACGTGAGGCCATAATCCACCCACGGGTCTGCAATCCCAGTCAATTGGGAAAAATCTATCTTGGATTTCTATACTTATATGTGTATATATGTATAGTCCCATACCTATACATATATAAATTAATATGAATATAAATGAGTAATGTGAATGAAATAATATAAAAAAACCATCAGCAGTCGATCATTGGGGCCTTAATCTCGATCACTTGTACATCTTGTGTAAAGCAGAATTGATCTGGATGTGTTTCCACTAAAGTCGTGTATCATTAAGTTGATCTCTATGTTCATAATCTCAAACAACATATACCTACTTTAGACAACATTGGAAATGTCTCTGAATAATCTATGTCACCATAAAGGGATACTCGTCCTAACCCTAGGTTCATCTGTACTCGCCTCTAATCACAATAACAATGGATTCTAGGGAAGTATGTCTGGACATCCTATAAATTTCCAAGAGATAGACACCATTATTTTCATACTAGGTAAATATACTCCAATGTTTGAGCCCTAGGTCACAGTTTATAGGCTATCACAACATTGTTTCTCGAATAGACCATAAGGGTCTGACCCTTAGGCGATCTGTAAGGAGAGATCACCTATGAGATGTCATGCCCACCCCTCGAGATCCAAATGAGGAATTCATGACCAATGTCAATCAAAGTTGTGAGATTCCATGCTCAACCACCCTGATAAACTAATGTCTCATAATCCTGATCCTAGAGAGCATGTATGGTGATCCTCATCATATGAAAAATTGAGGTGAGTGTAGTCATGCTCCATAAACCACAAGTTGAGGAGAGCATAATCATATTATATAAACCACAAGTTGAGGAGAGAATAATCATCCACCAATAACCCCAGGTTGAGGAGAGCATAATCATCCTCATTTAACCCATGATTCAATGAGATCATAATCATCCTCATCATATATCAATCTGAGGAGAGTATAATATTCTAATGACTCTAGAGAGAGTAATCATCCAAGAGTATCATTACTAGGGATTTCATGCCCATATATCATAACCATAGGCTCATAAATCAGATCCCAATAAGCACCTTTGGAAATCCTAATAATAAAAATATCCAAATATACAAGCTCAACAACTAGATCCCAAGTAGTACCTCTCGGCATACAAATAAATATAACGTAACATGGATCAGAAGCTGAATCCTGGGAAAGTACATTTGGGCATCCCAAAGAGAAAGAAAGACACCTCATGTATGGATTAACATCCACCAACCAGGAAGCACCTCTAGATATCATTGCTGAAACAATAATAAATAAGTAAAATTATAAACAAAAGAGTGGGGGTGGACGAGTTATCAAACAAAAAACTACTACCATATTCCCGTGGGTCACAAGTTTAGAACTGGTTCTAAGGTGAAACCTACCAATGTCTCTAACCAAACCCAATGTACTAGATTAGGTTCAGAAAAACATTAGGGGACCAGCTGGATCCATCAATTCAAACACTGCGAGTTATCTTACTTGGTATCTTTGAGGCATACACATAAGAAAAGGCATCCTACTCAGGATCCTCAGCTAGAAAGGTAAGGGAGGAATCCTATATTGGATCCTTGGATGACAAGTCAACAGAGTCAATCTATAAGGGATCTTAAGAATAGTAAATATGTAAAGGGATAACACTAGGTATTTCCTAGTTTAATGTGTAATTAAATTAATCCCCTAGGGGAACCCTAGTAATAAGAAGAAGATAGAGCCATCCTACAAGGGATCCTCCAGGTTGAAACATAAGCAGAGGAGTCCTATAAGGGATCCTTAGAAATAATTGGTCTCATAGCCTCTTAGGATATAAGGGCACATATTTCAAGGGAGATATCCTCAAAAGAAGGATATAAGGCCTTAGTCATGAGAGATATCTCATGGATCATATCAGATCAAGGGTATCACTCTCAGGATACAACTAAATTCAATTACTATAGGGAAAACCTATCCATTAAGAAAATGCTTGAAACTTCACCTAGGAGTCCTCAAAACACCTCATGTGTCTTACCATCACAATCGACATGAAAAGATACTCACAATGGACTAATCAAGGGTCTAATTCTGACTCCTCAAATAAAATATGAAATAAATCTTCAAAAGGGTGGCAAGGGAGTAGTACATGATGTGTGTACCCTAGTACATGACATGTACCCTCAAGTCCCCACTTGGGTGTGTACTCTAGCCATACTTGGCGTGTTTATCCTATACATGGTGTTTTCCATACACGGGATACCTTCCCATGTACCTCACATGTTATGGCCATGTGTATGGTCTGGTCGTGTGCTTCTACATGATGTGCAACCCACACGGGGTCTGGTCATGTACTCTACATGGCCTTGTGTCCCATACACGGTAGCCAAATTGGGTACTCAGCTACATGGTCGAGTCCTTGTACATGGTGTGTATATAACATACAGGATATGTAATTTAAAATGGTTATCTTCATTGAATAGGAAGAACATACTACATGTTTTCTTAAACCACACATTGTGTAAACGGGTTTTCCTGAATAGAAAACCCCTAAAACACCCTGAAACCCCCATATTTTCCCCAAAAGATATAGATCGTCTCTAAAGGGGTCCTAAGAAATCATATAAGGGGATTTAAACTTGAAAAGGTTTAATATAAGTAGATTTGTGGAAAAACATAAAAACAGCCTACCTTTGGGTAGAATCCACTAAAGCTTCACCCATTTCTACAGTCCACGGTTACCACACAACGATTCAAAAATGTTATGATATTGCATTAGAGATACAATGGGAAAGAGGATAGAACATATCAAATATACATGGGAAAATGTGACTTCTCGTTTATAGTAACAACATTTTTGCTCGAAGTACTTAAAATATTTTTTTAATTCAAGATTTCTTTTGAAATAAAACTAGAATCATCAATAAGGAGTAAAGTAATATGGATATTATATTCTAATATTCATGTTTAAAATAATTTTAAAAGGTATGGTTACAAAATTCCACCAGGTTATATTTTTTCATAACCTTTACTTTAATTTATCATATAATTATATTGAAAATACATGTTAAATGATTTCATTTTAATTTGTATCTTTTTTATGACCCTCACTCGTATTTAGAAAATGATATAAATAACTTAAAAGTAGAATATATAGATTATTTCACAGGTTTTATTGGGTTTTATTTCATTTCTAATATATATTTTAAAGTTCAATTTTCAAATTTTAAAGTTAAAATGGTTTGATTTTTTGTTATTGTTTTTTTGTTCTATTTGCATTGTTGTTTTCTGATTTTTTTTCAATTATTGTGATGATGGGATATTCTATTTGATTTTATTTTATTTTTTTTAAAAATATTTTTCAAAAATTTTATTCTATAAAATATGTGAAATATTGAAAAAAATATGTTTTCATGCTAGTTATTGTATAACTGACAAGAAATGGAGTTTACCACATCAGTTATTCAAAATAACCGATGTGAAAAAACCCTTTGCATTCTGAATTTTTTTATGGATTTCTATGAAAATTTATTTAATAATAAGTATGAAATATATTATTCCACCTAATTTACCAATAACTAATGTGAAAAACTTATTCACAACACCACTTATAATAACATTATTGGGTAACCGACATTAAAAACAAAAAAACAATGTGAAAACCCCTATTTTGCACCAGTGTGAGTTAATTATATGGACCATTAGTGAATTCATCACATTAATTCAATGCTTATCCCATGTGTTTCATCTAATGAAACACTTGTAAATGATAGTCAGTGGAAGTGTACGTCGAACATTAACCCTTTAACGTTTCATAGGCATGTGAAGGCAATGAAATCTTATTGCATAGCAAGCCTTACAACATCCCTTAATACATGACATATAATATACCTATGTTTCATGCATGTCATACCATATTACTTTCACCTATCACACAATGAGACATGGACTAATAAACATCAAATATTCATGGTATTTAGAAAATATCTCTTTTATAGTCATACATTGTATTTTATTTCAATAATGAATATGACCAAATTTCATGGTTATCCTCCCATGACCAAATAATTATCACTGGGATTAGATTATTATTTATGGTCAAAAACACCATTCTTAAACATTTATACCATTGTAATGGTAGGTCTATGTAATTGTATCACATCATTGAATAGATATACTTTATCAAAATCAAAAACTTTTTGAAACTTTAGTGAAATCCTCTATACTTAACACAACAATAATTAATCCATGTGTCGGTGGTTTAAAATTTTCCACCCACCAATTTATATATACTCATACAAAGGATTTACATTTTCCTCAAATAATATTTAAACCTAACTTTCCATGATTTTTCAATCCATGTCTCGACATTTGTTTTTATCAAAATAAAGAACAAATAATGTGCTCTTTTATTATTACATATCATTTTAAACATATGTTATATCATAACTTTATAATTTATATCATTTTATATTAAACGTTTAACATTTTTATCATTTTGTAACAAACTAGTCTTATTATGTTTTTTTGTTATGTAAAACAATAAATAGAACACATATTGTGCATTTTTAATAGATAACATGTTTTGAATTTTTATTTTATTTATCATTACCAACAAAACTATATAATATGTTATAATTTTTTATAATTTTATTATAAAATGACATATTTTCCTTTTTTTTATCAGTTTATTCCATTAAAAAATAGAAATAACATATGTAATATCATAATTATTTTCATTGTTCTTGTAATAAAACACATTTTTTACTTTTTTTGTATTATTACTAATGAACTAACATATATTCCATTATATTTTTTTATAATGTTTCTATTTTATATCATGTTTATGAATTTTTATTAGAATTATCATATAAAATAATAAACAAAAAAATATTAGAGCTCGGGTCTAGATTAAAATTGTTGGTCTTAACTAGATCCTTTAGAATCATAAGATTTTATTTGATATTGTCACTATAGTGGAAATCCCGATCAAAATGGATAGGTACACTAAGGTATCTAAATTTGGTCATTATTCTAGATTCCTAGTATAGGTTGAATTAATATCTTTCTCGATTCATAATATTGTTATGTCAGCTCTAGATGATAATATCCTTCTGAAAGTGAAATATGAAAGGCTACTTGATTTCTGTCCAAATTGTCAAACTATTGTTTATGTTAAGGATAAGTATCACAAAAATATGTTTTTATCATTTTATTCTTTAAAAGTACATATTGAGACTATTTTAGGAAGAAAATGAGAAGGAATATTGTATAAAATAATGCAACTTTTACTGGTGACAATCAATCCCCTCCTAACATGGGAAAGGAACATGTTGGTGCTGGACCACCAAATGCTGAAAGTGGAAAGAGGGAAAAAAATTCTCTTCCTCTGATTCTTTACATGGTACCTATTATTCTAATGAAATTTAAATGAAATGGTAGAACATAGGGGATGAAACACAACAAGGTGCATAACTGCATGAGTTTGAAAATGAGGCTCTTGTTCAGTGTGATGCACCAGAGGTTACTACTTCGCTGTTTAAAGGGAAAGGTTGTATGGTGCCACCATTGGCAATGGATTTCTCAAGAAATTCTCCATATGATGATGGGTCTATGCTATATGATATTCAGTAGGATATGAATTATCATCAGGAGATTTGAAATGTATTCTTCTCCTCATGAATTAGAAAGTGAGGTAACATTTCTGATGATGGTAGTGATAAAGAATAGTGGTTGGTGTTATTGGACACAGCTCATCTCAAGAATTCTAGTGGGGTTTTTTTAAGGATGTTGCCAATGGTATAGGAACAATTTTTCTTCAAAAAGTAAATCCACTGAATTATTATTCCAATATACCAAGTAATGTGTCTACTGTATCTTCTTCCAAGGAATCAAAGTTCATTCTCACCCTAGAGCAAGAAAGGTCCAAGGCAGGGATCCTTAGGATTCTCAATCATAGTAACTCATTGTCAGAGTGGGAAACTATAGATGAATATGATAATTACTATGGGAATTATCCTTCTTATTATGATTACTAATCTAGGTTTTTTTGATGAGGTAAAGTATATTTGTTGTACCCCATTCTCCTCTCTTGTTATCTTTTATTTTTTTTAATAAAGGTCATGATATTTGCTTCTGACTAGATCTTTTCAGTATAAACTGATGTTTTGTATTATTTTTGTAATGAAAAACATATGTTACACTATATGTTTTTTTATAAAGTAATTAGTTTTTAATATTTTTTTAAATTAGAATCATATATACTTTTTGTAAATTATTATTAATGTTTAGACTTGTAAATATATTATATTTTTTTCATTTTTAATTATTATATGATATTAATGGTGGAAATAGGTACCCATTAATGGGGTACCCAACACTACCCGATCTGATTAAATAGGTTTAGTGTGGTTATTAAAGAGTATTTATAGGGTTAGGATACCATATTGAAAACTTGAACTCAATTACACTATTATATATTTGAATTTATTAAGCATTAACATTTATCAGTGCAAAACAAAAAGCATTGATAAAGGGAATCATGAATAATTTAATTTATATGTGAATATTTATATATTTTTAAATGTGATTTATATAAAAATTAGTATATTGGAATTCATGGCACAACACATCCAATTTGAAGATTTATAAACCTACTAACTATTTTAGAAGCAGCGATCATGGTCAAACCATAGAGAGAATGTGCATAGACACTTGGAATATCTTCTACAAAAAAAAATTAGGCAGATGAGTTTTTAATGTGATTGAAAACTTAAAACTCTAAAAAATAGACAAATATTTAAAATGATTAATTGAATTAACTAAAACTATATAAGTGAAGTAAAATAATATAAAAAAGAAACATGCGGAGATGGATGTGTCAGAGTTGTGACATCTGTTCAGGTACATTGAATGCAAATTATTTAATTCTCACATCTGAATATTTATTTATTCAATTATCACTGATTCTAATTTTAGTAAAAATATAATAAAGTATAATTATCTAATGTCATATAATATTCTAATTTTTATACAAATCATCCATCATTTTTTTCTCTAATTTGATAAATAATTTGTGCATCACAATAGCATTGAATCACTTCGTGAAATGCAACAACCCATTTCTCACAAAGTCGATGTATCTATATAAGTTGGGTTTAGTCGCATGATATCACTAATTAAGTATCACTCATAAAAGTTTGAAGGATAATGTATATAAAATATTAATTTTTCAATAAACATATTTATTTATTCAGGATTTGCTCACCTGTGATTTACGGTTCTCTCACATGCATGACCAAGCTCTGAAAAAATAAATTCCCTAATGATCTCCCTCCTGTGATTACTTATTGGGTATCACATGAACGATCACCAAAGAATGTGTGAAAACTCCATAAAAATTAAAGGAGACACAAATATAATTAAATAATTAAACATCCAATTAAGAAAATAATTCAAAATACAATCAAACATCGTTAAAAAATAATGGCATGCATACATTGTTGCATTCGTCACAACTCCAACACAAATAATACTAGATAACCATCACACAAACATGATATGAAAAATAAATAATTGAATTCACCATGTTTGTGTCGATGTGACTATCACTGCAAGACACCTCTGACAATCACTAAATAATAATCATCTCCCTTCAATCACTACAATTCCGATGTGAACCACTGAGCATGTTATTCAATATGAAAAATGATCAGATATGCCTTTCACCTTGAAGCATCAATCTTCAAAAGAAAAATTAACCCACTATATGTGTCGATGTCATACCCAACCCATAAATCATGAACCACCAAAAAATGCTGGCGAATGGAGAAAACATTGTTTCCCATAGCTGAGAGCATGAAGAATTGGTTTGACTACTACTGGAGGTGGTTATTGGTTATGGGATTCCTAGTGTTGTAACATTTATTGGTTGTTGGTGCATTACGGATGGAGAGGACCACTAGACTTGGTGCTATAGCAGAGTGGGAACCACGAAGTAGGGGGGTGGTCGATGGCTGCTGGTGTGAAAGATATAAAGTGGGGTAGTGCAGGCAGTTGTGTGTCGTGATGAAGTAGGCAGTGTGTAGGGTTTCAACCAAGGGAGATGAAATGGAGGAGACCCATCACGGTGATGGTGTGCGGGGAAGATTAAGGTCGTTGTATGATTGTTGCATATTGGAGGGTCATAGTGTACTAGTTCTACTACTATAGATGTGACCTTTAATAGCACAGAAAAGGGATATTAATAGTGCTAAAAAAGAATTTTTATCCTCGGAGTTGTTAAATGGGTTCCCCTTTATAAGTGAAAAAAATCATTAATAAAGGAAACCCTTTATTGGTGCTTTTTTTAGTGTTGATAGAGGACAAACCTATTGTAGTTTTCTATTTATATAACAGTTCACCCAGAAAAAACTTGTAACCTATATATGAAAAATATATAATTTAATTGAAATAAATTTGACATCATTAATACTAAAAAAACACTACTATATACAATTCAAATAATATTTTGTATAATTACATTTACAATTATCCATAAACATTTAAAAAAATTAATGTTTCATATTTTGGCGCCTATGATCCCCTCTTAAAAATGTCTTCCCATGGTATTACTGAACAAATCATCTCAAACCAAGAAAAGTAATCCAACTATATAAGAAAAAAATATTATTCTTATAATACTATAAAGAAATAAATTAAACATTAATATGAAATAATACATTAATAAAAATTCAATTTTTAATAAAAAGAGACACTTAGAGTTATATTGGTCACTTTGTACGTAGTATTGAGATGTGGTTGATTCCTACACATCAAAAATGAGTTATGGATCATTTTCATAAAGTATCAAAATAATTCGAATGAGTTTTCTTAGTTTTGAGTATGTCAATTGTTCTTTTTACTAAAATTAATGTTAATTTTAAATAATGACACACTTGAGTTGTACCGGTCACACCATGCATTGGATTGAGGTGAGACTGAAACTTAACCATAAAAAATTAATTATGGATCACTTTCCTAAAATATCAAAAACTTTTGGAATGTGTTTACTCAGTTGTCAGCATGTCAGTTGTATTTTTTTTACTAAAATGTCATTTCAAACTAAAAACATGCACTTCTGAGTCATACTGGTCACATCTTGTGTCTTTTTGATGTGAGACTACTTCATACACATCATAAATGATTTATGAATTGTTTTTCTAAATTATCAAGACAATCAAAGTGCGTTTTCTTGGTTTTCAGTGAGTGACAAACATTTTGAACTAAAATGACAATTTTAAACTGATAAAGGACACTTTGATTCATATTAGTTACATCGTGCATCATATTGAGGTGAGGTTGATTACTATACATCAAAAATTACTTGTGGATAATTTTCCTAAAGTATCAAAACAATATGAATGTTTTTTCTTAGTTTTTAGTATGTCACCTGTTCTTTTTACTAAAATTAATGTCAATTTTAAATAAAAAGACACACTTATAGTCATATTAGTCACACTGTATGTCAGATTGAGATTCAGTTGACTCCTACACGTCACAAATGACTTATAGATCATTTTCTTAAATTATCAAAATAATCCTAATATTTTTTCATAGTTTTCAGTATGTCACTTATTATTTTTACAAAAATTAATGTCAATTTAAAATAAAAAAGAGAAACTTTGAGTTATATCGATCACAACACACAAAAAATTGTGGTAATGTTGATTCTTAAACATCAAAAATAACTTATGGATTGTTTTCCTAAAGTATAAAAACAATATGAATGTTTTTTATTGGTTTTTAGTATGCCACTTGTTCTTTTTACTAAAATTATTGTCAATTTTAAATAAAAAGACACACTTATAATTATACCGATCACACCATGAATCGGATTGAGGTGAGGTTTATTCCTATAATTTATAAATTACTTATGAAACATTTTCCTAGATTATCAAAAAAATCTGAATGTGTTTGCTCAGTTTTCAGTATGTTATTTATTATTTTTACTAAAATTAATGTCAAATTTAAATAAATAGACACAATTTGAATTATATCAGTCACATCGTGCATTATATTGAGGTGTGACAAATTTAGAAACATCAAAAATGAATTATGGATCATTGTAATAAAGTATGAAAATAATTATAATGTGTTTTCCCAATTTTCAATATGTCACTTGCGTTTTTTATTAAAATGTAATTTTAAATTGGAAACATGCACTTTGAGTCATACTGGTTACATTGTGTGTCAGTTTGATGTGAGACTAATTCCTACATATCAAAAATGACTTATGAATCATTTTCTTAAATTATTAATGCAATCTTGGTGAGTTTTCTTGGATTTTAGTGAGTGACACTTTATAAACTAAAATGTCAATTTTAAAATGATAATGAACACTTTGAGTCATACAGGGCACATAATGTATCATATTGAAGTGAGGCTGATTAAAAAATGTAAAAAAAGACTTATATATCATTATCCTAAAGTATCAAAACAATCTAAATGTTTTTTATTTGTTTTGAGAATGTTAGTTATCTTAAAAATTAATGTCAATTTTAAATAAAAAGATGCACTTGGAGAGATATCAGTGGCACCAAGAATTAGAGTGAGGTATAAATAATTCCTACATATCCAAAATGACTTATGGATCATTATACTTAATTATTAAAACAATATTATTGCATTTTCTTGGTTTTGAGTATGTTACTTGTCACTTTTACTAAAATATCATTTTAAACTAGAAACATACACTTTGAGTCATACCAGTCACATCATGAGTATGTTTGACATGAGAATAAATCATAGACATCAAAAATTATTTATAAATCGGTTTCATAAATTATCAAAACAACCCGTTTGTGTTTTCTTAGTTTTCAGTGAGTGACACTTTTTGAACTAAAATGTCATTTTTAAACTGATAGTGGGAACTTTGAGTCATATCAGGCATATCGCGTATTAGATTGAGGTGTGGGTGATCTGTACACATAAAAAATTACTCATGGATAACTTTACTAAAGTAACAAAACTGTATGAATGTGTTTTATCATTTTTTTAGTAGGTCAGTTGTTCTTTCTACTAATATTGATGTCAATTTTAAATAAAAAGATGCACTTAGAGTCATACCAGTTATACTGTGAATCGAATTGAGGTATGGTTGATTATTAAACATCAAAATTGACTTATGGATCATTTTCCTAAACTATAAAAACAATATTAATGCGTTTTCTTGGTTTTGATTATGTCATTTGTCTTTTTTACAAAAATTCCATCTTAAACTAGAAACACACACTTTGACTCATACCAATCACATCATATATCGGTTTGATGTGAGAAAAATTCCTACACATAAAAAATGACTTATGAATCATTGGAATAAATTATCAAGAAAATAATAGTGTGTTTTCTTAGTTTTTAGTGAGTTAAACTTTCTAAACTAAAATATTGATTTTAAACTCATAAGAGACACTTTGAGTCCTAATGGGCACTTCATGTATAGATTTGAGGAATGGTTGATTCTTACATTCCAAAAATGAATTATTGACCATTGTATTAATGTATCAAAATAATTTTAATGGTTTTTCTTAGTTTCGAGTATGTATGTTGTCTTTTTTACTAAAATTTATGTCAATTATAAATAGAAAGAAGCTCTCTGAGACATACTGGTCACACTGTGTATTGGATTGAGGTGTGGATGTTTTCTACACATCCCAAAGTCCCAAAAAATCACAAAATCCAATTTTTTCATGATTTTCATTATAATTCTTCATCAAACTATCAACACTTCATATTGACATGATGTTCTTACCTGAAAACCCATTTTAATAATTGAAGTCCAGAAGAGTATAAGAAGATCATGTTCCCATTATATCATGAGATGTTTCCAAAATGATCACATGATCTTATTTTACTCTTTTATATTTTAAGGAGAAAGGTTATTCGGCTAAGAACATCGACTAAATATTCAGTGTTGGTAGCTCGATAAAGAAAATAAATGTAAATCCTAAAGATCTATGAAACAACTAAATAAGTGTGAGATAAAAATGATAAGGAAATTTACTTACAAAGATTTTATAAAATGATGAAAAATTAATTAAATAATTAGTAGGAATTCACCTTTTCATGATGGTTGTATACATTCTTGACCCATTTCCTTGTTGTAATTATCTCAGTTACAGCCTTGAAGCCTAATATATCATGAGCATGAGCAGATTTTAACAGACCACCCCAATTAAAAAAAAGGAATCCACATTTTTAAGAAATGAATTATTATGTGAGTAATACTAAAAAGAAATAAATTAAACATAAATATGAAACAATCCATTACTTATATAGAATTTTCATCTTCATGTTATTTATTTATATTCTTCCATTAGGTATGTTGCCCATTTTTTCTAAAAAAATATATATCATCTTGTAAATAATATTTTTTTGATTTTCATATTAGTACTGGAAAAATATAAATACATAAAGGACTAATAAATATTTTAAATTAAATAGTAATTATCTTCAAAATACCTCTTTAGGGATGTTATGTTATTGATGGAATACTATCGCTCCCATAAATTTACAAACATAATAACCACCATCTTTTCCATTTTTTTATTTTAGAAACTGTAAAAACATTGAGAAAAATAAGTAATTTGTTTTTATATGTGTTTTCATAGTGAAATATTATTATATATACCCTGATACTTGTCTAATTGTAGAAATTTTTAGGGTCCTTGTGTGCATTTTCTATCCTCATTCCATCATTTCCATGATATTTATACACTACCATATCATAAAAAAATTCTCATTAAAACATAATATAAAATATATAACTTGAATTTTATTTCTAAAACATTGGACTTAGTGTATTAAAAATTAAAAAACATCATCATGTGTAGTCGTTTTGTTGGGCATCCATGCATTGAATCTAGGAAATAAGTATTTGGAGTATCCAAATTGACCACAATGAGCATCCAATGTTTCCTAAAAACAAAAAAAGGAATAAGCAATGAAAGAAATAAAAAAATATTTGATATGATTAAATTATAGAGTTTTACCCCCGCATCGTTGGTATTAAGAAGAATCTATAATCCACAAGTTTCATTTCAAATTATTTGTCCATGTATCTCACTATTTCATTCATTTTTTGGATTCTATTTACTTTTGTTCTGTATATTTGACATGAGGAATAATGATACAAAATTTATTTTCATGGGGTAATCCATTCAATTAGTATGGATATATATGCCTAAAAAATATGAAATGTATTTAGTCATAATTAACATGGTATATCAGCTTTTGTAAAAACAAATCATGAAAACATACCTCATGTATACATTTATAACTAAGGCTCATAGTCATTCATGGTTGAGGATTTAATTTACATTCTCAAGAGAAATGTAGTATATACCTTCCTCTTTATAATTTTTTTGTTCAAAATAAACTACATGACTACTACCTTTTATAACTTTGTATCTGTATGAACCCTCAATGTTAGTAAATGAAGATATTGAATGAGTGGGGTAAGTTGCTTTCAAAAGATCCTTTCAATCGGTTGGTTGAACCTTTAGATGGTTTTGAGTCAACCTTTCATTTCAACCCCTTCCCTTTGTCCATATATAATACCATTCATTTATTCAGATATTTTTTCATTAATTTTTAAATGTTTAGCATGAAAAATAAATTGGAAATGAATACCTCCTTGTCGACATGTGTTTTTACAAGATCTGATAGTCATGCGATGAATGTCCCAACAGCTTGGTCGACTGTATGAATATCTTTGTCATCAATTGGAACAAGTAGATCGACACTCTAATCATGAGCTACGCTAATCATCACTCTCAGATGAACTATTTTAAGTGGTATATTGTATAGTCTGTCATCTTGGATATTGAACATTGTAGCCCTTACTATAAGGTGATGGGTGGGTGTTGATAGATATAAATCACAATCATTTTCACCCTATAGAATATCAGTATAGGAAAGGTATCAGTGTTTGTATGATTCACATTTCATAGAAAAAATTATTAGTATATTTATTACCTCAACTAAGATATATATTTGAGGGGAATGGATCAACTCAATGTTGGTGGGGGTGGGGTGGGTTCTTCGAGCAATGTTTGTTCTTGAGTTGTTTCTTCTCTTTTCTTCCCCCCCCCCCATAACATTTGCTAGAAATTTAACCTTATAATGATATTTTTCTTCAAGGGTAGATAATATTTATTTCATCTCCATCATTTATTTATCTTTATCCTCTTGTTTTTTTCTCAAAATATTTTTGGGGTGTCACCCCAAAACCCACACCTCTAACGCGGCCATACTATTTTGGCAGCTTCAAGGCCACCAATAGTAGGTGTTCATCTGGTACAGGTGTTGATGATTCTTGTGACTATTTGGGATAGAAAATATAGTAAAATAAGTAATAATTTTTATATAATAGTGATTTAAGGAAAAAATTATTATGCCATACTTACACATGTTTCCCGCACTTTTTATGTGTTTTCATCTATTAGAATTCCATATTTATTTACACATTCCTCCTTCCATAGAACATGGCTTGATATGGAAGTGTCTTTGGATTTTGATTCATAAATCTTCATATAAACATAGAAACATAATTATACTATTGTTTTATATCACATAAAAGTATTACAGTAGATTCAAATTTCATACCAATTTTTTGTTCAAGTGAAGCATACCCTATCCTTACTTTATGGTAGGGGTAGATTGTTTTTTCTACCCATTCCTTATTTTTAGAAGTTTGTTTTTGTTTCATAAATAAAAAATTCTCAATAAAAGTGATGGATACAAGTATTTTCAAACAATGTATTTCCATCCATAATGTACCTAAAAATACACCCACATGCAATGGCCAGTAAATTCATCCCATACTTCTTGGGTTATCAGGTGTGCATACATAAGTGGTGGGCATAGGTTTATTTTTTCCTTCAACATCATTAAGATGATATCTCATTAGAATTGTGTGAAATCATCCATGAATCCTTCCAGTAATAATTAATACATATTTCTTGTGGGATTCATCTAATATAAATGCACTATGTAAGGGATGATGAAGAGTAAGTCAGTGTTTCATTATTTTATTTTTTATTAAAATAATGAAAGGATGTCATAAAGTTACCATAATCTCTTCCCAAATAAATGTCTTAATCTTGGTCACAACATGGTGCCCTGAATATATATCAATCGACACATGTTGCCGAGTTATGAGCCCAATGTAACTACTGAACATGGCTTTGTTGGGGTTAATATGCTGGTTGTGCTCATTCTATCCAACCTCAAATTTTATGCCTTTGATTTTCACCTTAATAATTTTTTCTAACATGATCATTCTATGATGATTCTATTTTTTTTGAAGCATCAGATCTTCATCGCCTACCATTTACTCATATTTAACATCATCAATATGATTTTCCTCTAGATTGGTAGCATTAACATGTGCATAATGTCATTTTTATTCTGTGCTGGGTGCAGCAATAGTTTGAGAAACATGTTGTCCTTTAGTATTTGGAGCACTATAACGTGCATAAGGTCATTGTTCCTATATATTGGGAGTAGAGTCGGGTTAAGAAACTTATAGTTCCTTAGGATTGGGAGCACCAACATGTGCAGAAGTCATTATCTACAAAATTGGTTTAACATTTAATTTAGATTACATAAATGCAACATCTAACAGATAATAACATGAGGTAACACAATTTATATTACAAAAAAATAAATAACTTGATTATTGAACTCTCTTTTTTTAAAGGATGAAGATATTTTACCCCTCTATCAAGTATCTAAATACCTTCATTATGGTCTCTAAAATAAAAAATCCCATCTACATCAAGACCACTGTGAAATGATTATGATGTTCTAATGAAAGGGGCATCCTCAATTGAATTTTTATATGACCATTCAGTGGTTTTGGCTAATAACAGAACAATTTACCACTTTTGGTTTATGTTATATGGAATTTAAAATACTTATACTACCTGTGATTCTATTATAAATGGTTCATCTTTGTACCCTTACTTACTAAAATCCACTTTCATGAATCCCAATTGATCTATATTAATAGAACTCCTATTATCAACCCACTTGAATTGAAAAATCAGAACTTGGAATTCTATATAATCAAACTCTCATATTTGTTTGATGATGTCAAAGTATGACATATTCACATAAAATGGATTTTTTTCCTTAGTACCAGAAAAATGCATTACTTCAGCAACAAGTGTAACTCCGCTATTTTGTATGGTACTACCCTCATCATGTTAATTTTAATAGAGAATATAACCATTAATTACATAACCATTATAAGATAACACATACACACTTAGTCCCATGGTTTTCCATCAAAGTCCTTATTAAATTTAATTCTAATTTTCATCTGACTCTTTAAAAATATGGTCTCGAAAACATCCTATAAACTATTTATTGTGTGTATTTGATATCCATCTTTCATCACATGATGGATTGAAATGCCTAATAATTTCTTTATTGGTTTCAACATATTAATAAACCACTAAACTATTAAGAAAAATGTAAATGTGGGTCTGCTCCTAATCTATAATATTTATTATGAAAACATCTCTTCCAAAAATTCCTTCACCTACAAGCCACCTAGTGTGACGAGATTTCAGTTGACCAATTCTTTCCAAACCGAACAGGTAATCAGTACAGAATTCAATGGATTCCTCAAAAATATATTGCTTCATAATATAACCCTCTGGACAACTTCAATTTTTGATATACACTTTAAAAATATTCATATATCATTCAATGGGGTACATGTATCTATAGTGTATTAGACCACATAGTTGAATATCTATCACCAATTTACCATTAAGTGAACCATCATATCAAAGAATTTTTGCAGGAAGAACATTTCCAATTCACATAATATGATGAAAAATTCATTTTCCATAGTCTAAATTCTTTTTAGGTCAATAACTTTGTTGCATATAGCTTTGAAAAGAAATAGATATTGGTTAATTTATGTTGAACATTATTGGGAAATATGAAATTGAAAGCTATAGGAATTAGATCTTTCATCAAAACATGGAAGTCATGTGATTTCAAACCCTTTAACTTTAAATCAGTCATTGACACGATATTCTTGATATTCAAGGAATAACCATCTAGAACCCTTATGCCATTAAAGAAGTAGAAAAACTGATATCTCTCTTACCTGTAAATATCATAAGTAGATGGAGGAAGAAAAGTTTGTTTTTCCCTTCACTGGGGCCAAATCTTCCCATATTCTCATGTCAACCATGTTCAACATAGAATTAATTCTATCATTTTTTTAGGTGCATTTAGAAAAATTCCAATTACACTATCACATATATTTTTTTCAACATAAATAACATCAAGAAAATTTCTAACATATAGACAATTACATTATGGTAATTCAAAAAAACTAATATCTTTTTCTAATCAATTTTTTATGGTTTTTCTAAAACAGTTTACCAAAAGTATCATCCAAATATTTTAATTTCTCAAGTAGTTGATCACTTATTAGTAGAGATGGCGTTGTACTTTCTTCTAAACTTCCATTAAATGATGTCATCCAAGATCAATATTTATTTCATTGGTGTAGAAATTTGGGATGTCTTATAAACGCAGTCTTTGATGAATGTTTCAACCTAATTGACTGTGTACCATGTTCTCAAATGAGACACCCTAGAGTTCCTTTAATGTTATATCCTAAAATAATTACATAAGCAGAAAAGTCATTTATCATCCCATACAACATGTCTATTAACATGAAATCTTCATTTATGTAAGAATCATATAACGTAACACATTAATCCAACAATAATTTTAAATCCTCGATCAATGGATCCAAATAAACATTAATAACATTACCCGGTTTTTTTGGTAATGATATAAGCATAAATAGCATGATGTATTTTCATTTCATACATAACAATGGCGGAAAGTTATAATTTACCAACATAAATAGAAATGTACTATGAGTGATTCTTTGAAAACTATAAGGATTCACTCTATCTATAGATAATGAAAGATGAAGGTTTCTTGGATAGTTTCCAAATTTAGGATACTCGTGTTCAATTTTCTTCCACTGAGGAGTGTCTGTCAGGTGATGTAGTTTCCTATATTTATTTCTTGTATATGTGTGCCATGTAAATTTCCTTATAGTCTCCTCACTTCCATATAGGTTCCTAAACCTTGGAATGATTGGAAAGTATCATACAAATTTCATAGTACCCGATTCATATTTCTTATATCGAGAAGCACCACACTTTGAGCATTCTTTAAGTGATTTATGGTCCTTGTGAAACCGTATATAATCATTTGGGTAGGCATGTATTATTTTAGAGATCATACCCATTGAACTTAGCATTCTTTTTGGGTCTTATATTAATCTAAGTATCTCATTATATTTTGGGAGTATATCATTCAGGATATCAAGGGGTTCAGTAAAACTGGAATCACTCCAAGGGATCCTTGGATGAAAAGTCAATAGATGAAATCTACAAGGGATCCTCCAAATAGTACACATGTAAAGGGATCCTACTAAGGAATAACAAGGTAAATGTATAAGTAAAGTCATACCGTATGGGACCCTTGGTAATAGGAAGAATATAGATCCATTCTAAAGGGTATCCTCTAGGTCGAAATGTAAGTAGAGGAGTCCTACAAGGGATCCTTGGAAACCACTAGTCTCACAACCTATTAGGCCATAAGGGAACATCTTTCAAGAGACAAATCATAAAAGGAAGGCTATAAGGTATCATTCATGAGAGATATCTCACAGATCATCTTAGATCAAGGGTCTCATTCTCATGAGACAACTAAATTCGATAACTAGAGGAAAATATATCCATTAAGAAAATGTCTGAAATGCCACCTTGGAGTCCTCAAAACACCTCACATGTCTTGTCATCATGATATACATGAAAGGATACTCATAATGGATTGGTAAAGGGTCCAATTATGACTCTTGGGAGAAAAAATATGAAAAATCTTCAAAAGGGTGGTGAGGGAGGAGTACATGATGTGTGTACCCTAGTACACGACATGTACCCTCAAGGCCCCACCTGGGCATGTACTCTAGCTAGACTTGGTGTGTTGGTCCTATACATGGAATATTCTCTACACAGGGTACCTTCCCATGTACCTCACATGTTCTATCCATGTATATGGTCCAGTCGTGTGCTTCTACATGGTGTTCAACCCACATGAGGTCTGGTCATATACTCTGCATGGCCATGTGTCCCTTACACGGTTTCCAGACTAGGTACTTGGCTACACGGTTGAGTCTATGTATATGGTGTGTATATCCCATACACTACATGTGATTTAAAAAAGGGTTATCTTCCAGGAATAGAGAGAACACACAACTTGTTTTCCTGAACCACACACTATGTAAATGGGTTTTCCCGAATAGAAAACCCCCAAAACACCCCCAAACCACCATTTTTTCCCCAAGAGATGTTAATCGGTCATCAAGGGGTAATAAGATATCATATAAGGGGATTTAAACATGAAATCATTTAATACTTGGACATTTGTGGAAAAACATAAAAACCTCCTACCTTTGGGCATAATCGACTGAAGCTTCACCCATTTCTATGGTCCACAGTTGCCACACAACGATTCAGTGCATTCTGAGCTCCGTAGTGGTACCATTTTTCCTCTATCTCTCTGTCTCACTCTCTCTATCCCATTTTATCTCTCTCATATATGTGAAGGAGGAGCCATATGGGCATTCAATATAATCCATGGAATAAAGGAAGAACATAAAACAAAAATAAAGAAAATAAACAAAAGGAAGAGAAAAATAAAAGGGATCTTGGGCCAGCCTCGGTGCCCAACTCGAGTATATGCTCTGACTAAGAAAAAATCCTTATTTTGAACTTGATGGAATATGTGTAATATCAATTCAATGATCCATTCAAAAGATAAATCTGGAAAAATCAGTGCAAATATATTAATGTTCATTTAATTAAATATTAATTATTCCGCTAAACTTCAAATGGCTCAGATTTCCACCAAACTACTATCCTATGATAAAAACCCTATTTCAGGACCAATAGGGTAGTCATAAAAATTATCCAAGATCATCTTCTATATGAAAAGACCATTTTACCCCTAACAAGAATTTGATAGAAAAAATTAAAATTTTTACTCAAAATTCTCATCTGAAAAAACATGAGACCTTAAAAAGATATACTAGTTGGAAAACAACATTTGCATACCATTTTGGCTTCAGATACTACTTCTTATAGACATTATAAATTATCAACATATCCATATTTGTTTTTGGTATTTTATGATATTCCAATGGATGCTAACATTTGTGGGTGTGAAAATACTGTGATGATTTTAAGGAGGGATATCATGGAGCTTGTAAATAGGGATTTTTTGGCATCAATGTGATGCAAGTATTTTTGATGCAAGTCGATTATCATATTTCTTTTAATTATTTTAATTTAATAAAAATTAATACTTTTGTCTATTTTTTATTAGGTATCTTTATAAACTTTTTAATCAGTGTCATAAGACATCAGTATATGGATTTTTTGACCTATAATTTATCTGACCAATAACAAGGAAAATGAAAGATGAAAAAAGAACAACATATATTTATAAAATATTTCAAAATAATGAAATTTTTTGTTGGATGCTTCCTTGTCTTGAAGTGTATGGAACATATATTTCATAAAGTTTTATTTATATTAACTAAATAATCACTCATGTTATATTTTTTTTATATTTTTTTTTATTGGATTTTGTGTATTTTTCATCCAAAATAGAGGACAACTTACTAGTTATTCTCTATAAATGGTGGTGTGTAAGAAAATTTTTACAATATATTGGACATGTATAATTTATTATTTGAATACTTGTATATTATAAGGAATTTTAATTTTATTTCATACATATCATTTTCAAAAAACACATGAGATTTCATTAGAGATACAATGGGAAAGAGGATAAAAATGATAAAATATGTGTGGGAAAAGGTGACTTATCATTTATAATTACTAAATTTTGGTTGGAAGTACTTAAAATGTTTTTTTAATTCAAGACTTATTTTGAAATAAAACTATCATCATCAATAAGGAGTAAAGGAATATGTATATTATGTTCTAAGATTCATGTTCAAAATAATTTCAATAGGGACAGTTACAAAATTCCACCAAGTTAAATTTTATCATAACCTTTACTTTAATTCATCTTATAATTATATTGAAAATACATGTTAAATGATTTCCTTTTAATTTGTATCTTTTTTATGACCCTCACCCTTATTTATAAAATGAGATAAATAAATTACAAGGAGAATATATAGATTATTTCACAGGTTTTATTGGGTTTTATTTTATTTCTGATATATATTTTAAAGTTTAAATTTCTTATTGTAAAGCTGAAATGGTTTGATTTTTTGTTATTGTTTTTTGGTTCTGTTTTCACTGTTGTTTTCTGATTTTTTTTATGTTGTTGTGATGATGGACTATTATATTTGATTTGATTTTATTTTATTTTAAAATATTTTTCACAATGGTTATTGTATAAAGGATGTGAAATATTGAACAAAAATTATGTTTTCATACCGATTATTGAATAACTAACTAGAAATGGAGTCTACCACATCAGTTATTGAAAAAAAACCGATGTGAAAAAACCCTTCCCATTCTGATTTTTTTTACTAATTTCTATGATAATTTATTTAATAACTAGTATGAAATAAATTTTTCCACTTCAGTTACCAATAACTAATATGAAAAAAATATTCGCAGCATCGCTTACAATAACATTGTTGGGTAACTGACATTAAAAAAATGATGCTAAAACCCCTATTTTGCACTAGTGTAAGTTAATTCTATGGACCATTCATACATTCATCACATGAATTCATTGCTTCCCCCATGTGTTTAATCTAATGAAACACTTGTAAATGATAGTTAGTGGAAGCGTCGAACATTAACCCTTTAACATTTCATAGGCATGTGAAGGCAATGAAATCTTATTGCATAACAAGTCTTACAATATCCGTTAATAAATGACATATAATATACCCATGTTTCATGCATTTCATACCATATGACTTTCACCTATCTCACAACACGACATGGCCTAATAAACATCAAATATACATGGGATTTATGGAATATCTCTTTTATATTCATACATTGTATTTTATTTCAATAATGAATATGACCAAATCAAATGTTTATTCTCTCATGACAGAATCATTTATCATTGGGATTTGATTATTCTTTATGGTCAAAAATGCCATTTTTCAACATTACTACTATTTTTCTAGGAGGTCAACATAACTGTATCACAACATCGATCCAAGACAACACATCATCTATAACAAATAGATATACTTCATCAAAATCAAAAACATCATGAAACTTTAGTGAAATTATCTATACCCAACACAACCATAATTAATCCATGTGTTAGTGGTTTAAAAACTTTTTTTATAGCATATTATTTTAAACATATGTTATATAATACCTTTATACTTTAGTGAAATCCTCCATACCCAACACAACCGTCAAAATCAAAAAAAAATGTTATTACGTATCATTTTAAACATATGTTATATCATACCTTTATAATTTATATCATTTTATATTAAACTTTTAACATTTTTAGAGTTTTGTAACAAAATGGTCTTGTTATGTTTTTTTTATTATATAAAACAATAAATAGAACACATATTATGAATTTTTCAATAGATAACATCTTTTGAATTTTTATTTTATTTATAATTACCAATAAAACTATATAATATGTTGTAAATTTTTATAATTTTTTTTATAACATGACACATTTTCCTCTTTTTATCAGCCCCTTCCATTAAAACACTATAAATAACTTATAATTTATTCTTTTTGTTTTCATTGTTCTTTCAATGAAACACATGTTTTAATTTTTTTGTATTGTTACTAATGACCTAACATATATTCCATTATATTTTTTGATCATGTTTCTATTATATAGCATGTTTATGATTTTTATTAGAATTATCATATAAAGTAATAAACAGAAAATATTATAGATCAATTATGGATTAAAATTGTTGGTCTTAACTAGATCCTCTAGCATCATAAAATTTTATTTGATATTGCCTCTACAGTGGGAATCTTGATCAAAATAGATAGGGCCACTGAGGTAGCTAAATTTGTTCATTATGCTAGAGTCCTGATGGAGGTTGACTTAATATCTTTCTTGATTCATAACATTATTATGTCAGCACTGGATGATGATATCCCTTTGAAAATGGAATATGAAAGACTAGTTGATTTCTATCCAGATTGTCAGTACTATTGGTCATGTCAAGGGTAAGTGTTGTAAAAATATGGTTTTCTCATTTTGTGCTTTAACATTACATATTGAGACTCTTTTAGGAAGAAAATTAGGAGGTAGATTGTATAAAATAATGCAGTTTTTACTAGTGGAAAGCAATCCCCTCCTAACATGGGAAAGGAACATGTTGGTGCTGGACCAGCAAGTGGTGAAGGTGGAAAGGGGATAGAAAATTTCTCTACCTCTAGTTATTTATCAGGTCTCTCTTATTCTAATGGAATGGAAATGTAGGGGAAGCACACAGGGGATAAAACACAATAAGGTGTGGAGCTGCAGGAGTTTTCAAATGAGGCTCTTGTTCAGTGTGACATACCAAAGGTCACTGCTTCGCTTCCTGAAGGGTAAGGTTGTATAGTGCTACCATTGGAAATGGATTTCTCAGGACATGATCTACATGATGATGGGTCTAGGCTATCTTATATTTAGCAGGAAATGAATTATCATCAGGAGATTCAAAATGTATTTTTCTCTTCATGAATTAGAAAGTCGGATAACATTTCTAATGATGGTAGTGATAAGGAACAACAGTTGGTGTTATTGGACACCACTCATCTCAGGCCTTCCAGTTATGTTTCTTTTAAGGATGTTTTCAATAGTAGAGGAAAGAGTTTTCTTTCAAAAGGAATTCTACTGAAGTATTATTCCAATATACCATGTAATGTGTCTATCGAATCTTCTTCCAAGACTTCAAAGTTCATGCTCACCCCAGAGCAGGAAAGGTCCAAGGCAAGGATCCTTCGGATTCTCAATCATGGTAACTCACTGTTGGAGTGAGAAACTATTTATGAATCTAAGACTAACTATGGGAATGATCCTTCTTATTATGATTACTAATCTGATTTTTTGGATGAGGGAAAGTCTCTTTGTTTGACCCCATTTTCCTCTCTTGTTATCTTTTTCTTTTTTTTAATAAAGGTCAGGAGATTTACTTCTGACTAGATATTTTCGGTATAAACTGATGTTTTGTAATATTTTTGTAATGAAAAACATATGTTACACTATTTTTTATGAAGTAATTTGTTTTTATGAATTTTTAAAAGTAGAATAATATATTTTTTTAAATGATTATTAATTTTTAGTCTTGTAAATCTATTATATTGTTTTTTGTTTTTAATTATTATATGATATTATGGATGGGAATGGGTCCCCATTAAATGGGTACCCAACACTACCTAATCTAATTAAATAGGTTTATGGAGGTTCTTAATGAGCATTTATAGGGTTAGGATACCATATTGAAAACTTGAACCTGATTACACTATTAAATATTTTCATTTATTAAGAATTAACATTTATCAGTGCTAAACAAAAAGCGTTGATAAAGGGAATCATGAATAATTTAATTTATATATGAATATTTATATATTTTTAAATATTATTTATATAATAATAAGTATATTGGCATTTGTGTCACAAAATGTATAATTTTCAAATTTATAAACCTACTAAATACTGTAGAAGCAGCGAGCAGAGTTGAACCACAAAGAGAATGTGCGTAGACACTTGAAATATCCTCTACAAAGAATGTTTAGGTAGATGAGTTTTTAATGTGATTGACAACTTAAAACTCTAAAAACTAAAAAATTATTTAAAAATTATTAATTGAATTAACTAAAACTATCTAAGTGAACTAAATTAATCTGTGAAATAAACATATGAAGATAGAAGTGTCAGATTTGTGATATTCATTCAGATGCATGAAATGCCAATTATTTAATTTTCACATCTAAATATTTATTTATTTGATTATGACTGATTCCAATTTTAATAAAAATACTATAAATTCTTATTCTATGATGTTAGGCAATATTCTAATTTTCACATAAATCATTCATTATTTTGTTCTCTAATTTGATGAATAATATGTGCATCACATTAACATCAAATCACTTGGTGAAATGCAACGATATGTTTATCACAATTTCAAAGTATCTATATTCATCGGGTTCACTAACATGAGATTATTGATTAAGTATCACTTATATAAGTTTGAAGGAGAATGCACATAAAATATTCATTTTTCAATTAATATATTTATTTATTCAGAATTCACTCACCTACGATTTACGATTCTCTCACACGGTCGACCAAGTTCTGAACAAATAAATTCTTTGATAATCTACCGCCCATGATCACTTATTAAGTATTACATAAATGGGCACCAAAGCATGTGTGAATAATCCAACAAAATTAAAGAAGACAAAAATATAATTAAATAATTAAACATCCAATTAAAAAATAATTCAAAAGTCAATCAAATATGGTTAAAAATAATAGCATATGTAGACACTATTGTGTTTGTCACAAATCTAAAACAAATAATACAATCCAACCATCATAAAAACATTACACAAAAAATAAATAATATAAGTCTTTATGTTTGTGTCTACGGGAATATCACTACGGACCACCATCGATCTCTGGATTCAAAATGAATCAACTACGTGCGTCGGCATCATGCACAACCCACAAATCATGAACCACCAACAAATGATAGCAGATGGAGAAAATGTTGTTGCCCATAGATGAGAGCATGACATCGTGAGTTGTCTGATGATGTAGGAGGTTCTTGGTCGTGGGTTGTTTATTGTTGAAGTAGCTTCCAGCTACTAGTATGCTTCGGATGCAGTGGGACGCCAGATCTAGTGTGGTGATGGTGTGTAGGGAATATGAAGGTCGATGGCTGCTTGCTATGCAATGGAGGGTGGAGACGCACTAGTTCTGTGGTGCTGAAAGAGCAGGCGTGAAGATTGGCAGTGCCAACTATGTGATGTGGAACACAACATAATAATACTAATATAATAATAAGAATAAATTAATACTTGTTATGAAATTGATCGAATGCCGATTGAAACTGCGAAGCATTTCGAAACTGAAAATGTAAGATCGATCGTAGACGAAGCGCATCGTTGAGAAAGCGGATGTCGTATTTGTGTATGAAGATGATAACAACAAATGGAAATACAAATACAAAAGAAATAAAAAAGTAAAGAACATAATGTAGAGCCCAAATTCAATCCCATTTTATTAACATATCACCATATTTATAGAGTACATGAGATCTGATCCAACGGTTCAAATTAATACCTATAATATTTAATCCAACGACTAGAATACCAATGGATTGAGAATATTTAAGGTTGGTAATTAAGAGGGGAATTAAATGGGAATTGAGGAGTCATTATTATTGTCATAATTATGACATCCATTAATAACATTTCATAACACTCCCCCTTGGATGTCATAATTTCATGGAATATTATTTTAATCTTCACTTAAAAAAACCCTGTGGGAAAAATAAGTGAAGCTAAAATAAAAGAATTCCATGTCATGATACCTCATTAAAAAACTTATCAGGAAAACCCATTGGGAAAAAACCTGATTAAAGGAAAAATAGTGTAGCATTCCCAACTCCCCCTAATTATATCATTAAATTGTTTCTTCGGGACATCAATTAATATTATTATTTAATTATGTTTTCAGGACATGGGAGGAAGACCATAGGTAATAATGAATGGTCTCATTAAAAATTACAACTCACGGGGAAGACCACAAATTGCCATTAATTATAGATATCCATAATAATTTATAACATTCCATTGGATATCTATTATGATGTATGATTGCCTCATTAAAAACCTTATCAAGGAAAAACCCTTTAGGGGAAAACACTTTATTTAGGGAAAAAGAGTAAAATAACATCAAGTCCCCTGAGTGTTGCCTCGTTAAAAACCATATCAAGAAAACCCAGTGGAAAAAACTTGACTAAGGGAAAAAGAGTACAACAATTACATCTCCCATTCATAATGATCATCATTTATCTCATAGAATGTCCATGATCAATTCATAACCAAAACATTCAGTTTTTAATTTTGTAATAATAGTAATATATAACCTTTTGATTTAAATGAATAGGGAAGAACATTACCTTGCATCATAATATGATTCATTCCCATTTTCAAGGTACATACGCACATGTACATGTATATCCTTCACAGATTAATAAAATGTGTATTTATATTTAATCCTTCTGGGATAAGTATGTTCTTTATCAACCTCATATGTATGAAATCTATCACTTTAACTATTAATTAAGGGTAAAACCATTCCAAAAATTTAATATTTCATCTTCAGGATGATTAATTCAAAATACAAGGACATTCCATGTAATTTCATGATCAAATAATTCATTGATTTCAGAAAACTCTTCAAGAGTGTAGATGTTTTTCAAAACACCTTAATAATACAATGATTCATACAAAACATGGGGTGATAAATTCAACTTATATTATTCATTAACTTGATATGGATAAATCTTATTCAATTCACCGCATAATTTATCAGATTGAGTGAAACTTCCATAATTTTGAATATGCTTCAGGCGTTTCAAATCCTTCTGGGATTCATATAAATATCCAAATAAGGAATAATATAAGATCATTGATATTCGATAGTCTTTATAGTTTGGATAATCAATCCAGAACATTATATGTTGAATATTTCATAAGTTCCTTTAATAATTTTGGCCAATTATTATGATGTCAACATCTATAAAAATCCATAGTCAATGAGTTTTAAAAATATATCATCAACAACATTTGATTGAGATCTCATAATTTTTTCTGGTACCAGTGTCACTTTAGGGAAAATATCTAAAAAGATATAATGTTTTTGATATATTCATTTTCCTCTTCAAGGGAAAATATATTTATTACTTTTTACTCATGATGACCAATGATTTTATATAATCAGTTCAACCACACTTCAGGTGTGTATAATCATACTATTGATTTTCAACACTTTACATTCATGTAAGTGTTGTGAGCATCTTGTCCATGGTTCTACAGGACCATATAATATATGATACTCAATATTTCATTTAAACAACATTCATATCATGCAATGTATACTCACCAGCAGCAAATAACACATGTGATCACTTAGTGGATGCATATTTCATATAGATGGATCACATGGTAGGTGGGCGCGCCCATATATAATTCTTCATAAGTATATGGGAAATTTATTTCCATAATAGCTGCTAATGATATAAATAATTTACCTCAAAAATGGGTACCTCATGTTAAATTATCATATAGGGGGAATTCATAATGACTTAATGATAATAAATTCATTGATAATTTTGTAGACATGCATCTATTAAATAAATTCATCATTCTACCCCTGATGGATGTCTACTATGTTATCAATAAATTGATGCTCATGTATACTTGAATCAATATCATTCATTATAATTAATCCCAGATGTCCTAAATCATCATGTCATATATTTGAAGTGCCAGGATCAGTAAACTTCTGGTTTACCATTATTGATTCGATTGTACATAAAAAATTATTTATAATCACTTTTATGAATTCTTGTTACATATCGAGGTACCTCTTTTGTCTTCATATGATATTCATTTTCAAGAATACCATTCATATATCTCATTGATACTTAACAAAGCATTAAGAATTTATACTACCAAATAGAAATATATTCGATCTTCTGGAGTCGTTTATTAATTTTCACTACCAGTAAATGTACTTATATGAGCATATACTAATGCATATATGAGTTCTTTTGAAGCATTTAATTAAAATAATATTTTGCTTCAAGATCTACATATATAAGATCTTTAGGATCTTTCATTGTAAAAACTCATATTTTTCGTTATAATTTCCACTTATGGTGGTTGATGAATTCATAATATAATCATAACGGGTTAGGCCCATCACCAAGCGGATTATTTCATAATTTAGAACTTATGGCCAAAATATTTTGGAACTTCATGTCCAAATATTATTTTACAATACATCTACCTGGGATAGGATCCCCCACGTCTTTTAAAGCTGGTGAATGTGGTAGTGAGAACCAATGTGGAAGAATCTTCTGGATTCACGACACACTTTATCACCATCCAAAATTATAATTCATAAACAACATTCACTTTATCAAATGAAAGATAAATTATTTGATCAAACCTCATCAACTCTCAAATATTCATGATATCATAAATCATAAAAAAAATCATGAATAATTTCATTCGCTTAAAGGAATGAGATATAGTAGTTAAAACTACATTCACATTGGGGAATTAATTCATTAATCAGATTTCATGATCCATGAATGATAAATTATTATTTATCAATAATGATCATTTTGCATAAAATAGAAATTTTATTGATTATGATGATCATTTTTTTAATCACTTCAGGTGGTAAAATCATTTTCATAATATATATCAGATTATCAAAACTATGTAATTCAATCATTTCATTTATGAATTATATGAACAACAAAATCCACTTCAGGGAATAGATGAATTACATGAGATGATATTGATAAATGATAATAATATGATAAATAATAACGCTTCTCTTGATATTGTTGTTGTGGGAACAATAAATGATAAATGAAGATATTCTTCAATATAATGTTAAAGGACATTATTTTCATATCATCCTTTAGGGATGAAATATTTTATAAATATCAATAAAATTCATTGTGCTCTGTAAATATTTACTATCATCGAACCACTTCTGGTGGTTATATTTTTATTATTTGTTATAAACAAATATAACACAATGATCATTCTCAAAAAATCATATTCACCTCGAACTTGATTTACAATAAAACCAGGTATATTTGAATTCACTTTGGGGGATGAAATAAATCATTTTTAATAAATATTCCCATCCACTCCAGGGAATAGAATAAAATTATTTGTTCTAATTTTATAGTGTCTTCAAGAAAATTGCATGAATATTCAATTCAGTAATTTCATCAATTTCATCCACTTCTGGGGATTAATATATATAAAATATATTTATGCTTGTTTATCAAGAATATTTAATTTTTCTAAAATATTTTATAAGAAATAAAATAAAGATAAAAGAAATAAAACAAATATTTACAAATATTCAAAGTAAATATCATCTCCATCATGAACCTTTATATAGCATAATCAAACTTGACACCTTCCGGGTGAACAAGAAATAAGAGATATGAAATTTCAGGGTTCATGGAATGATTAGCGAATTTCGGATCAACATATGACAGGTACGCGATGATCATCAAACTTTGGCTCAACGTACGACGGGTACGTGATGTTCATCAAACTTCATCTCGACGTACGATGGGTACGCGATGTTCATCGAACTTCGTCTCGACGTACTACGGGTACGCGATGTTCATCAAACTTCCTCTCGACATACAACAGGTACGTGATGTCAATCATTCAACAGCTCGACGTACAACGGGTACGTGATGTTCATCGTTCAATGGCTTGACATATGACGGGTACGCGATGTTCATCATTCAACGCCTCGACGTATGATGGGTACATGATGTTCGTCCTTCAACGGCTCGACGTACGACGGGTACGCGATGTTCATCATTCAATGGCTCGACGTATGACGGGTATGCGATGTTCATCATTCAACCACTTCTGGTGGTGTAGTTTTTTATTCATTTGATGAATTATGTTTGTCTTGACATCAACCACATCGGTTATTAATCAAATACATTCTCTCTAGGGAATGAAGTGAAATTTTTCAACTGTGAGTCATTACAGCTCTTCAGGAGTTCATTATTTTTCTCGTAGTAAAAGATTAAGGAAAACATATATTATTTTCAGATTTATCAAGAGGGTAAAAATAAATCTAACAATATCTTAAATATAAAATAAGACTCGCCCTTTTGATGTATCACTTCGAATAAGTGGAGCCGATGCACATGCGAAAGAGTATGTCAAAAGAATAATGTTTATAAAAACATGTGACATACCTTTTTCCCAAAAAAAATTCTTATGCTGATGATGGGGATGAAGGCAGCGATGTCACAATGTGCAATACGAAGAAGACGATCTTGTTGATAACGTGTTATGAAATTGATCAAACGCCGATTAAAACCGCGAAGCATTTCGAAACCGGAAATGTAAGATCAATCGTAGGCGAAGCGCATCGTTGAGAAAGTGGATGTCGTATTTGTGTATGACGATGATAACAACAAATGGAAATACAAATACAAAAGAAATACAAAAGTAAAGAACATAATGTAGAGCCCAAAATCAATCCCATTTTATTAACATATCACCATATTTATAGAGTACATGAGATCTGATCCAACGGTTCAGATTAATCCCTATAATATTTAATCCAACGACTAGAATACCAATGGATTGAGAATATTTAAGGTTGGTCACTAAGAGAGGAATTAATTGGGAATTGAGGAGTCGTTATTATTGTCATAATTATGACATCCATTAATAACATTTCATAACAATACTATTAATACTATTATTATTAAAACTACTAATATTTAAAATGATATGCAATAATATATAATACTAATATAGGAAATTAATATAAATACTGATAAAAATTAATAAACTAATATTAATTATACCTCTAAAAATAATAATAGTGTTAGAAATTAATATAAACTAGAAAAGAAAATATATTACTAAAATTAATATACTAGGTCGATTACATCCGACATCGCGGAACACAACAAAAAAAATTGCAATAAATCGCAAGCTTAGGGACTTGACCCAGCGACTTGCCCTTCACCCCACCCAAACTCTTACCACCCCACCACCAATGGTGGGGAAAACGTATTATATGGGTAACAAGTTATAGGTGGGCCCACCACCACGCTTATTCTGGGCTCAACCCACCACCTGCGTGCCACACACCACCAACTAAATTCAAGTGTGGCAGGACTTGAACCTAAGATTGTAACGTCCCAGAATTTCTGTACAATTTTTTTAATTATATGGAATTATTTCAAGACCTTGAAATCTGACGGTTCATGATTCCAATGCCCGGAGTGCCTGGAATGATCCATCGAAATTTTGTTAAACTTTAAATAGTGCGCGTAAGTAGTTTTCCTAAAAAAATCATAATAACTCTTAAACGGTTGCTCGGATAAAAAATATGAGAGCACTGTTGCGCTCAAGATGGCGGGTTTACCCTAGGCACGACTTAAGTTTAGTCGGCGTGGGCCTCCTGTGAAAAAACCCGAAATTGGCATAACTGTAAATAATATAATTAAATGAAATTATTTTATTTTTCAAATGCTTATAACTCACGAACGGTAACTCGGATTAAAAATATGAGACCACCAATGAACTCGTGAGGGAAAGATCTCTTTAGGTAGATACTAACATTGGCCGGTGCGGGCCACCAGTGAAAGTTAGTTTTTGGCCATAAATAAAATAATTAAGTGACAATTATTTTATTGTAAAATCCATAACTTCTAAACGGTAACTCAGGATGGAAATCTGAGAGTACCGTTGGGTTTGTTGTGCCGTGTTTCACTTAGGCAGATCCTAACATCAATCGGCACGGGTCAAGGGTGACTGTTAATAACTTACTAAACTTTTTTTGGGTACATTCAGTAAATGCGCGCGCGGTGTTTTTTAACTTTTGAACCATTGCTCGAATTAAAAATATGATGTCACCGTTGAATCTGCAGCGTCGGGATTCACTTAAGGGAGGCTTCACTTTGACCATAGTAGGTCTAAAGAAAAAGTTAGTTTTTGGATGTTTTTAATAGAATAAATAAAATAACATTTTTTTTATTCTATTCCTCCAACGGAAAAGTGGTAAGGTTGGACTGGAAACGTGTCATTCCAATAAATTTCTTGACCCTCCAATATAAGTAACAGAAATGTTGGTGGAAATTAGAAAGCTTCCTAATTAATGATCCACCGTTAAATTGCAATATCGTTACTTACCCTCCCTCTCTCCTATATATATGGAGCATGGGGGGAGGTACCGGCACAACTTCACCAAGCAATGAAGTATTGAAGGAGCGCCACGATGTTGGACCCTTAGAAGACGGAGTTGACCCAGCGGGAGGTGACATGCGACACCGAAACCCTGATCCAGAATTTGACGTTCGAGCGGTGGCGAGGACTGCTTGTTGCGGGGACGACGAACAATGAGACTCCCTCAACCGCGAGCGATCTCCAAAATTTCAAGGTAGGGGGTTATTTTCATTTGTACATTTTTGATTCCCTCTTCCCCGTTCTTGAAATTATACGAAGAACGCGGGTCAACCAACAAATGGGTAGACACGCGATTCATTTGTCTTTGCGGTAGGTTATTGCGGGGAATCTTGTGGGGTAAATCTTGTTGTTTAACTCAGTTGTTATTAAACCCTTAACCCCCTCATGTTTACGAGCTAACGCGGAGGGCACGGGCCTAACGAACCCGGCCCGAACCCTCCGCTATCTTGATATCCTTGCGCCACCTTGGAAAACCATAACCACATCGACACATGTTGTAAGAGGAAGGTCGCGGCTTGTCAGCTACGGTGAATGGAGGAGGCAGCCGACACGACAGTCGGCTGCGGGAAGGAATGTGGCACGACCACCATGCCCTCGGTGAACAGAAGCCGCGGCCGAAGGCACGACAAAGGCCGAACCCGCCTTCGGCGGGTTCCTCAATGACCAAACGGCGCCCACGCGGCGCCGCCGCCTCTCCAACCGAACGGCCTGAAGGCCGTTCCGGAATCTGGAAGACCGGGGGGTTACACCCCCCAGCGTCGGACCAAATCGGGATGCCGCCCTCAGAGCAGGTCGCCACCCTCGGACGGGGCCACCACCCTTGCACCAGGTCGTCGCCCTCGGAGCGGGCCTCCGCCCTTGGAGTGGGCCACCACCCTCGGACCGGGCTGCCACCCTCAAAGTTGGGTGGTCACCCTCGAAGCGGGCCGCTGCCCTCAGACCGGGTCATCACCCTCGATCCGGGCTGCAGCCCTCGAGCCGAGCCGCTGCCCTCTGCCTGATCCACTGCCCTCAAGTCGAGCCACCGCCCTCGAGTCGGGTGCCACCCTTGAGCTGGGCCGCCACCCTCAGAGCCGGGTCACCCCCCTCAAACCGGGCCACCACCCTCGGACCGAGCTGCCGCCCTAGCGGGCTGCCGCCCCAGTGAGCTGTCACCCCCCACTACCATAAATAGGGCTTCTAATAGCGCTAAAACCCACCTTTAACAGCATTAAAAAATCACTCTTAATATCGGCGAAGATAAAGGGTGTCCCTTTTATGAGTGCTAAACATAGTTCTGATAAAAGTAGTATTTATCAGCGCTAAAAAATAGTGCTGATAAATGGATAATATATCAACGCTAAAAATAGTACTGATAAATATTACCTTTATCAGTGCTATTTTGAGCACTGATATATTATCCATTTATCAACGCTTAATTTGCTCTAATAAAGGCCAAATTTCATGTGAAAACCCAGAACCTTCACAACACCTACACATATGAGACAACACCTGCACACACAGCACAAAAAACACCTACACACAAAGCACATAAGAACAAAAATGCTATATACATTTACTTGAAATCATGAATACAAAACAAAAAACTTCTATATACATTTCAAACAATGTTTAATTTGGTTACAATTATAATTATCCAACAAATAGTTAAAAAACATTGATGTTTCATCCTTTTTGCATCCATGATCCACTCTAAAAATATTTCTTCCATGGTATTAGTTGCCGAACAAAGCATTCAAACTCAAGAAAAATATTTCACCAATATAAGAAAACAAATATTATCTTAGTAATACAATAATTAAATAAATTAAACATTAATATGAAAGAATACATTAATAAAATTTCAATTGTTACCTATTACAACCTT
Organism: Viscum album; assembly: GCA_963277665.1. Lineage (NCBI taxonomy): Eukaryota > Viridiplantae > Streptophyta > Magnoliopsida > Santalales > Viscaceae > Viscum > Viscum album. Next base: position 1,347,048,202 of record OY728131.1, read on the forward strand.
TACATGTCCATATTTCCTTGGATTGAATTAATATTTTATAAGAGGCTCAACATGATTCATTGACTTATAAATATTGTTTTGTATTTCTCAGTTTTAGAGAGGGCCTGATGAGAACCCACACAATTAGATAGGCCATGATCATACCGGTTCACTTTTCTTTTTATCTCCTAGCTCTTTAGTGTGATTAGCCAACCCCCCCCCCCTCCCTGAGACAACCCCATGGACAACCCCTCCCTACAGCTGGACAGCCCTTCCCCCTCCCACCACTCCACCTGCAGCCCCCATCCCTCCTCCTGGACAACCCCCCTGAAGCCCCCTCCCTACCCCTAGATAGTCCCCCCTCCCACCACTCCACCTGTATCCCCCCTCCCTCCTCCTGGAAAACCCCCCCTCCCTCCCCTTTCATCCCCATCCCTTTCCCTGGACAGCCCCCTTCCCACCTCCTAGATAGCCCCCCCCCCACTCTTCTGGACACCCCCTCACTCCCCTCCCCTAGACAGCCCCCACTCTACCCCTGGACAGCCCCCCCCCCCCCCCCCTTGCAGCCCATCCCTCCCACCACTCCACCTGCAACCCCCCTCCCTCCCCCTGAACAACCCCCCCTCCCCTTGCAGCCCCCTCCCTTTCCCTGGATAGTCCCTTCCCACCTCTTGTACAGCCCCCTCCTCTCCTGGACAACCCCCCCCCCCCCCCTCCTGGACACCCCCTCCTTCCTGGACAACCCCCTCCCTCCCCTCTCCGAGACAACCCCCCTAGACACCCCCCTCTCTACCCCTGTACAACCCCCCCCCCCCCCCTGCATCCCCCCTCCCTCCCACCACTCCACCTGCAACCCCCTCCCTCCTCCTAGACAACCCCCCTTCCTCCCCTTGCATCCCCGCTCCCTTTCCCTAGATAGCCCCCTTCTCACCCCCTGGAAAGCCCCCTCCCCTCCTGGACACCCCCCTCCCCTCTTGGACACCCCCCTCCACTCCCGGACACCCCCTTCTTCCTAGACAACCCCCCTCCCTCCCCTCCCTGAGTCAACCCCCCTGAACATAACAAAAACATATTGTTCTGCAAATCTATAGTGAACTTGAACCAGCAAAAACCAAATGATATATTTGGACAATGAAATAAAATCAACTGCAAATATACCAATGACAATAGTAACAATAATAATAATAGATTTTAGTGGGTATGACCAAATGAACATATTGTCATAAAAAAATTTCTGTTATAGAAGAGGAAGAAACCCTTGAAATTTTCATAATTAAACCATTGTATCCAAAATAGAAGCTCTCACATTGCACCAGCAGCGGTGGGATCAAGAGTAGCATAGGTTGGAACATGAGTTGACGGAGCAAGCTGAATACTGAAAACACACCACTAACATGTTGCGCAGCATGGAGAAAGTGCCGCAACAAGAGGGGGAGCTACTTAAATTGGTGATGAGAATGAATGAGACGTAAGAAAAGGAAGACGATCGGTTTATTCTGGCTACGGAGGATACTGATACGTTCTGACGAAGGCGGAAACAGGGAGATGAATGGGAGAGATGCGATCGAGATTTCGGTCGCATCTTTGGTGGAAAATGAGACTGAAACTGAGTAAGAGGAGTCATCTACACTTTGTCTTCCACAGGACCACGTGCGGTAGTCAGAAAGTATGGTGAAACTGGAAAAGCATGCATCTGGAATTGAAGAAACTGCGGCAGACAACGCTCGGTCAACAATGATCATGGAGGATATAGCACAGAGGTAAGAACAACATGCAGAACATGATCACAGTCACATGCGATGGGAACCAAGTTTCCCAAGGAACTAAAAAACCTTTGTTCGATGGAAGGGAACTGAGGAGATGGGACACATGAGTGGAAACATGCAAGAACTTATCCATAAAAGATGTTTTCACTACCATTTAGATCGTGACTGATTATGAATCAGTGTTGTTTAATCCAGTGATATCATCTGATGTTCTTGTTCAGAGGCAAACATCCCATTGATGGAACCACACCATCACTCTTGAGACAGTGAACTATAGCATCTTCTTATTTTAAGCACCTAGGTGAAACTTTTGGAAAAAACCTGGCACAGAATGCATGGATTCTACAACCTATATTTGAGTGAATTTCAGTCTTATCTTTTGGGCTTTTAGTAATGTCTTTGATGGAATAAATGAAGATATTAAAGTCTATTTAAAGGCAACATGGTGATCTTATTAAAGGCTCAAAACAGTCTTTTATCTTGTTTTTTGATCTACCTCGATGCTCTGGTTAACATCAATGCCACCCTCCCTACCCCTGGACAGTACCCCCTCCCTCCCCTTGCAACCCCCTCCCTTTCCCTGGACATCCCCCTTCCCACCTCTTGGACAGCCCCCCCCCCCTCCTCTCCTGGATATCCCCCCTCCCCTCCCGGACACCCCATCATTCCTGGACAACCCCCCTCCCTCCCCTCCCTGAAATAGCTCCCTCCCCTTGCAGCCCCCTCCCTCCCACCACTCCACCTGCAACCCCCTCCATCCTCCTGGACAACCCCCTCCCTCCCCTTGCAGCCCCCTCATTTTCCCTGGATAGCCCCCTTCCCACCCCCTGGACAGCCCCTCCCCTTCTGGACACCCCTCTCCCCTCCTAGACACCCCCCTCCACTCCCGGACACCCCCTCCTTCCTGAACACCCCCTCCCTCCTAGTTCTTTAGTGTATACCCATTAATAACCTTCTTTATCCAACTATATTTTCATCGTCTATTTGATAATGGAATAAATCTTATTCATACACCATCATTCAATAATATGAATTATAAAATCATATATATTTTGAAGAGATACAGTTCAACAAATCAAGAAAAAACACCAAACAAAAATATATTGGAAGAATAGGAACAAAATTGCACATAAATATAATGTGAGAAAGGTAAATGATCCATATGTTGGGTCTTTATGACATTAAATAAGATATATTGGGCCTCAAATTGAACTGGAATATAATTCATGGGCCTTTACATGGGCTTGGAATTTGTTTGGTTTGTTGGAACTTTTGATGCCTCACTACGGACTCACTTCAGGCTACTCTATAAGTGATCTACCCATTGTATATGATTAGTATTGAATGGAATTGAATGGATCTTTGTCTAGAAACCCCCTCCCTTTTAGACACACCCCCTCCCTCCCCTCCTAGACACCCAACTCATGGACCCCCCCCCCCCCACTGGACACCCCCTCCCTTTTGGACACCCCCCACTCCTGGACAACCCCCCCCTCCTGGACACCCCCACCCACCCTCACACTTGGATACTCCCTCCCTTCTGAACACACCCCCTCCTAGACACCCACCCCACTCCTAGACACCCCCTCCCTCCTGGACATCCCCCACCCACATCTGATGGAAACTAAAATTAGAAAATTGAAAATCCAAGATATTGGTTCCTGGCAAGCTTTTAAGATACTCATGAGTGGACTGAATGACTATACATTGGTCGACTTCCACACTATCGATCAGTGTAGTCCAATGAGTTATACTTTACTATAAAGGCAAATCATTTCTAAAACCATTCTTCATAACCTAAGGATATAAAACATAATAAAGGGTGATCATAAATGCTCAATAAGTGTAAACAAGTGAGATATCAATGATCATATATGGATAACATTAGTAGGAATTCACCTTCATTCTATTTGTGTACAATCTTCCATCAGGTATGTTGCCCATTCGTTTCTAAACACATTTATATCATCTTTTGAATATGAGTTTTTGTGACAGTCATGGTAGTACTGAAAAAATATAAATACACAAAGGATTAATAAATATTTTAAATAAAATCATAATTATTTTCGAAAATACCTCATCATGGATGCTAGTTTTTTGGTGAAATACGATCTCTTTCATAAATTTACCAACATAATAACCACAGTCCTTTCCATTTGTTTGTTTTGGACACTATAGAAACATCAACAAAAATAAGTAATTTGTTTTTATATGTGTTTGGATAGTGAAATATTATTATATATAACAGGATAATTTTCTAGTTGTAGATCTTGTAGGCGTTATTATCCTTAGGCCCTAGATTCATTCCATGCAGTAAACGATATTGATGCACCACCCTATCATAACAGAATCCTCATTAAAAGATAACATAAATTATATAACTAGATGTTTAGTTTTAAAATGTTGGATCTAGTGTATTACAAATTAACAAACACCATCATGCGTGGTTAGTTTGTTGGATATCCATGCATTGAATCCAAAAAATAAATCTTTGGAGTATCCAAATTGACTACAATCAACAACCAATGCTGCCTAAAAATACAAAAAGGAATAAGTAAAGAAAGAAATGAAAATATAGTTGATATGATAAAATTGTAGAGTTTTACCCCTACATCATTGGTATTAAAAAGAGTCTATCATCTGTAATTTTGTTTACAAACTATTTGAGCAGGGATGACATTATTGGAGCCTCTTTATCAGAATCTATTTCGTCTTTTGAATAGGTGGTGTTAGGACTAACGAGTCAAAAAAATTCATGGGTAAATCCCTTCAATTTTTTTTCATATATACGCCTACAAAAAATATAAAATTTATATAGTCATAATTATCAGATTATATCAGATTTTGTAAAATCAAATCATGAAAACATACCTCATGTATACATTTATAACTGAGGTTCCTAGCCATTCATACTTGAGGATTTCATTTACATTTTCATCACTAATGAAATCTAATGCTTCCTCTCCGTACATATTTTTTTTCAAAATCAATTGTGTGAGAATTTCCATCTATCAACTTTGTATCCACATGAGCTTGAAATGATATTAACTATGGATATAGAACGGGCGCGGTGAAGGTGCTCTCAGTAGACCGTTTCAATTGGTTGGTTGATCCTTGAGATATTTTTGAGTTGATATTTCATTTCACCCACTTATCTTTGTCATTCTGTAATAACATTCATGGTTTCAGACCTTTTTTCATTAAATGTTAAAGGTCCATCTTGAAAAATAAATTAGAAATAGATACCTTCTTATCGACATGTTTTTTTACAATAATTGTCGTCCATGCGATGAATGTTCCAACAGCTTGTTCAACCATATAAATGTCAAAATCGTCATTTGGAATAGTTATCTTGGTACTCAGCTCATTAGCTACGTTAATTGACACTATGAAATGATATGTTGTAATTTTTCTATTGTGTAGCATGTCGTTCTGTGTATTGAACATCATATCCCTCACTACAAGGCGATAGGTGGGAGTTCATAGATATAAATCATAGTCATTTTCACCCTATAGAATATTAGTATAGGAAAGGTATCATTGTCTATGTGAATCAAATTTCATAGAAAAAATTATTAAAACATTGATTACCTTAACTAAGTCAGGTTTTTTAGGGGAATGGATCACCTCAAAGCTGGTGGGGGTGGGGCGGGATCATCACGCATGAGTTTTTGTTGAGTTGTTTATTCTCTTTGACTCTCCCCCATCAAACTTGTTATCATATATCTCTAGTATTGTAATTCTTCTTGAAAAATAGCTAATTTTTCTTACAGCTTTTCCATTTTTTCATTTTGATCCTCCGCTTGTTTTTGTTTTTGAAAATATGTTCAAGGTGTCACCCCAAAACCCGCACCTCTGACGTGACCATACTGTTCCAGTTGCTTCAAGGCTGCTGAAAGTATGTTTGCATCTAATACGGGTGTTGTTGATTCCTGTGACTATGTCAGATAGAAAATATAGAAAAATAAGTAGTCATTGTAATGTAATAGCGATTTAAAGAAAATCAAATTTATATTATGTCATACTTACACATGTTTCCCACACTTTTTGTGTGTTTTCATATATCAGTATCCCCTCTTTATTTACACGAGCCTCCATCTATAACACATGGTGTGGTATAGATATGGATTTCGATTTAGATTCATCAATATGCATATAAACAGAGAAACATGGTTATGGTGTTGTTTTATGTCACATACAAGTAGTACAGTATATTTAAAAGATGTACCAATTTTTTCTCAAGTGAAGCATACCCCATCCTTACTTTATGGTAAGGGTACGCTGGTTCAGTTGTGCGTTTTTTATTTTTAGCACTTAATTGTTGTTTCATAAATAAAAAACTGTCAATCAAAGTGATGAATACAAGAAACGTCAAACAATTTATTACCCCTGCACAATGTACCTGAAAAGTCTTCTCCCCACGACGGTTGCTAAACGCATCCCACGCTCCTTGGGATATCAAGTGTGCATAAAGAGGAGGTGGGTGCGGCTTGATTTTCCCTTCAGCATCTTAAAGATGATATTTCGTTAAAATTATGAGGAAACCTCTAAAAATCCTTCCTAAAACTATTAATACACATTCCTTGTGCGAGGCATCTACTATAAATGCACTCTGTAATGGATGATGAAGAGTAAGTCAATGTTTTGGTATTTTATTTTATTTTAATAAATTAAAAAAAATGATGTCATAATGTTACCGTAATCTCTTCTCACATTAGTGTCTTAATCCCGGTGACAACATGGTGCCACGACTGTACATCAATCGGTACGCATTGCCAAGTGATGATTCCAATGTTGCTACTAAAGATGGCTCTTTTGGGGTTAACATGTTGGCCTCTCTTATTCCATCCCACCTCAAATTTGATGCCTTTTTCTTTTTTCCTTAAGGATTTTGGCTAACACTATCAAACTACGATGCTCTTTTCTTTTTGCACTTTCAAGGTTTCATTTCCTACAATTTCCTCAGAAGTATTATCAATATGTTTCTCCAGAGTGCCAGCATCGACACTGGGACCAACAACAATAGGTTGAGAAACCTGTTGTACCTCAGCACTGGGACCAATAGCATCAGGTTGAGAAACCTATTGTACCTCAACACTGGGACCAGTAACAACAGGTTGAGAAACCTGTGGTTGCTCTGCACTGGGACCACCAACAGCTGGTTGAGAAACCTGTTGTTGCTCTGCACTAGGACCACCACCAGCTGGTTGAGAGATCTTTTGTGCCTCGGGATTAGGCACATCAGCAGGTGCAGATGTCATTATCTATAGAAGTGGTTTAAAATTTAATTTAGATTACATAAAAGTAGTAGTGAACAGATAATAACATAACGTAACACAATGTATATTACAATAAACAAATAACCTGATTATTGTACTCCATTTTTTTAAAGGCTGAAGAGATTTGACTCCTTTATCGACTATGTAAATATCTTCATTGTGGTCTCCTCTGAAATAAAAAACGTTTTCTATATTGGGACTTCTGCAAAATGATTGTGAATTCCCTATAAAAGGGTCATCCTCCGTTGAAATTTCATATGACCCTTCAGTTGTTTTGGTCGATAACAGAACAATTGACCAATTTTGGTTTGTGGGGTCTGGAATATAAAATAATTGTACTGCCTGTGATGCCATTATAAATGGTTCGTCTTTCTCCCATTCCTTACTGAAATCAACTTTCACGAATCCTAATTCATCTATTTTAACAGCACTCTTGTTATCAACCCACTTTCATTGAAAAATCGGCACTTTGAATTTCATATAATCCAACTCCCATATTCGTTTGATGATTTCAAAGTATGACATATTCACATGAATTGGATTTATGTCCTTAGCACCAGAAACATGCATCGCCTTAGCCACAAGTGTAACCCCACTATTCTTCATGGTACTGTCTTCATCATGTTCATTATTATAGAATGTATAACCATTAACTTCATAAGAATTGTAAGATAATACACACACACTTTCTCCTCCGGCTAGCCATCGAAGTTGTTCTAAAATTGAGTCTGGATTTTCATCTAACTTCTTAAAAATATGGTCCCGAAACCATCCTATAAACTATCAATTATGTATATCTGATATTCATTTTTCATCCCTAGAAGAATTCAAACGCCTAAGAATTTCTTTGTGGGTTTGAACATATGGGTCAACATCAAAACTGTTATGCAAAACATAAAGGTGAGCTTGCTCCCGATCTATAATATTGATTGTGACAACCTCTCTTCCAGAAATTTCTTTACCCTCAAGCTGCTCAGTGTGACGAGATTTCGGTACGCCAACGTTTTCCACACCATACATGTATTTGGTACAAAATTCAATAGATTCCTCAACAATATATTGCTCTGCAATACAACCCTCTGGCCGACTTCGATTTTTGACATACCCTTTCAAAATCTTCATATACCGTTCAATGGGGTACATCCATCTATAATGTATGGGACCACATAGTCAAATCTCTCACAAAATGAACCATCAAATGAACTATCATATCAAAAGATGTCGGTGGGAAGAACATTTCTAACTCACACAATATGACGACAATTTCTCTTTCCATAGTTAACAATTTCACCTGGTCTATAACTTTGCTGCATATAGCTTTGAAGAAGAAATAGAGCTTCATTAATGTATGGCGGGCATTATTGGAAAAAATGCAACGTAAATCTATAGAAATTAGATCTTGCATCAAAACATGGCAGTCATGTGATTTTAGAACCTTTAAGTTTAAATCGCTCATTGACACGATGCTCTTGATATTTTATGAATACCCCTATGGAACCTTTATGTCATTCAAGAATTTTCAAAACTAATATCTCTCCTTCCTAGAAAGAGTGTAAGAAGTAGGAGGAAGAAATGTTCATTTTTCACCCTTCATTGGTGCCAAATATTCTCGTATTCCCATCTCAACCATGTCCAATATAGCCTTAATTCCATCCTTTGTTTTTCTGGGTGCATTTAGCAACATGTTGATGAAACTATCACATACATTTTTTTCAACATGCATAACATCAAGAAAATTTCTGACATACAGAAAATTCCAGTATGGTAATTAAAAAAAACTGATTTCTTTTTCCAACCAGTTTTCGTAAGGTTTTTCAAAAATGGTTTACCAAAAGTAGTTTCCAAATATTTTACTTTCTAAAACAATTGATCACCTGTTAGTAGAGATGGTGTTGTACGTTCTTCTGGAATTCTGTCGAATGATATCATCCAAGATTGGTACTTATTTCTTCGGGGTAGAAATCTGTTATGTCATAGAAACATGGTTTTCAATGAATGTTTCAACCTAATTGACTGTGTACCTTGTTAAAAAATGAGACACCCTTGAGTTTCTTTAATTCTATATCCTGATAAATTTCCATAAGCAGGAAAGTCATTTATCATCCCATACAACATGGATTTCAAAGTGAAATCTTCATTTTTGTAAGAATCATACAACACAACACCTGAATCCCACAATATTTTCGAATCCTCAATCAATGGAGCAAAATAAGCATCAATATCATTTTCTGGTTGTTTTGGTCCTGGTATAAGCATAGATAACATGATGTATTTTCATTTCATGCATAACCACGGTGGTAAGTTATAATTTACCAACATAACCAGCCATGTACTGTGACTACTGCTTTGAAAACCAAAAGGATTCACCTCATCTATATATAACACCAGATGAAATTTTATAGGCTCGTTTCCAAATTCAGGATACTCGTGATCAATTCTCTTCCACTTAGGAGAGTCTTCCAGGTGAGGTAGTTTCCCATCTTTAATTCTTGTATCTGCATGCCATGTCAATTTTCATGCAGTCTTCTCACTTTCATATAGGCACCTAAACCTTGGAATGATTGGAAAGTACCATACAACTTTCATAGGACTATAATCATATTTATTTTATCAAGAATCACCATACTTTGGGCATTCTTTAAGTGATTTGTGGTTCTTTTGAAACAATATACAGTCATTTGGGCAGGCGTGTATTCTTTCAAAGATCAAACCCATCGATCGTAGCATTCGTTTGGCATCGTATGTTCGGCTTGGGAGTTCATTATCTTCTGGGAGCATGTCATTCAGGAGAGAAAGTAGTTCTGTAAAACTATAGTGGTAGAGCGCTGTCTTGGGCGCTCTCAAATGATTAGTGTGATTTTGGGGTACTTAGGTGCAGCATAGTGGCTGACCAAGGTCGTCTCTCAAAGGAGGAAGTGAATTAAAACAACTTTTCAGAGGTATTCTAGAAACAAAATAAAAGGGAATAAAAACACTACTTGAAATTATGGGGGTGGTTGTTTATAGTTTATAAATCTAGAAGAAGTTTGCTGGAAGAAGATTGGTTTTTTTTTAATTTTGAAATGAAGTTTCGATTAGAATGACACAACAAGAAGATGTTTTTTTAGAAATCTATTTTAAAAGGCGTAATTGATCTAACTCTACCTCTTCACTTTATTATTAATCATTATCATTTAAATTAACATTCACATAATTATGATCCCTTAATTTGTTAAATCCCAAACCCTACGAGAATTAACTTTACCACAAAGATGATGTGAATTTAAACCTAGGCTAACTTCGGAACATGCAATCGCAGCACCCTGCTTTGATTGATGTTCTAAGATTAGCTTATGTTCAGAGGTAAATTAAGGCACATATCCATTCTATAAATGAGGATGAATTGTTTTTAGGGATTATATTTTAACTCTACAAATTTATCCCATGTGGTCTTGTATTACCGATTAAGATCGCGCTCTCACAATTTACACAAAATCCCGACCTCGCGTGTTTTTGTGTTAATTGTTCAATTGCTTGCTTAGTTTTTTACAGTTTAAAAACACAATTCATGGATCATATTAAGTGAATTACAGTATCTCAATGATTCAAAATAATTAAATGAAGAGGGTAGAAGATAGATCGATTACTAAAAGACTACTCTTCCATGGGTGGTGTAATCATCGTAGAAGCGTTTTGCATGTGCAAAGGTTTATAATGGGTATAACCCAATAACGCTTCTACTCAAGAATTCTAGCCCAAAGAGGAAGATTAAAAGAAGAAGAAATTTAAACAAAACAGAAGAAAATAGAAGAAATAAAAGAAGAACAATGAAGTTTATTACACAAATGAAAACATTACAAAATGAAGAAGAGAAGGAGGCTTCGATGAGGGGATCCTTGCTTCAAGAGCTACCCCTCTTACAATGGTTGGAGAATTTGGGTGAAACAAATTTTCCTCTGCCTAAAATCTCCTAATGCACGTCCCAACCCCTCCAAATGAGAAAAACTCGAATTTATAGAGGGGAGGGGAGGAGAGGTTACAAGTGGTTTCAAGTGTGAATGTGGAAATTCGGCCAAATATTTTAATGCACATTGAACCGCCCATTTGACCACCAAAACACGTGAATTGGCCGGCCTTACAGAAGGATAATATGTGCGGATATAGGTCCTATATCTCCTCTAAAAATTTGGCCTTAATCTAGGCCCAGATGAAGAAGTTATGTCCGAAATACAGAAGATTCTCCATTCTGGAGAGTCCAGCCCAACTTTGACTTCATGTCCCATTTTCAACAATCTAATGCACTCTTTAGCTTTAGTGTCATGAATAAAAGTTGTAGATAATTATGTTAGGAACCCTGTTACAAAATATAAAATTAAAATAATAAATATAAAAATATTTAGCTTCGAAATACTACAGTGAACTATAAAGGGTAAAACTGGAATTTTCATCAAATATTCAAATGAATGATCTAATTCCAAATACTTTCTAATTAAAAATATTTAACACAATGTGAAGAAATTATATCATTTATTATAAATAAAATATTCAATAAAATAGTGTTTTATAAACTCCCCCACACTTACCCTTTTCCACTCCTGGGCAAAATCTCATATCAAGTAAACATCAATATCAAATCAAAACCAATTTTAAAATACATATCCTTGAGATCAATCAATTTCCCACCAAGAATCAAAAGATATCATGCCTCATAAAAAAACTTATTTCAAGTTCTCCATTTATATCATTAAATATATTTCCACTTCATTTATCCTCTCATGCACAAAACACTTACCTCGCTTGAATTTTCTCTCATCACTCAAATATCAATTTTTTTTGCAATGTCTTTCTCATCCAAACTCATAAAAGGGTCACCATAGGCTTGATAGATTCCTTCATCACTACCCTATGTGAGTCAAGGACATATGTTTATCATGAGGAATTTTTAGGGTTGTTCTGTGGCTTTCGGTTGGTAGGATTAAGATGTGAAAAACTCTGAGGCTGAATGAGGAGGGCTTGACTCTTTTGAAGCAAAATTGCATTAATCTAATTTTCACTTAAATATGGTCTTCTCCTCAAACCCCATAGTATCAATTCAACTCCATCATCATAAAAAGTCATGAAAGGTTTACACCATTCATCATTTCAGCATCAAAAATTTCAGTCATCTCAAACATGATTTTCTTGAAAGCTCCAGATGGGCACAGCTTTCCACCTCAATTAGAAGCTCCAGAAAAGGCACAGCTTCACTTGTCATGAAAGCTCCAGAAAAGGCACAGATTTCAATATAATGACTTTCTTTAGCAGCAAACACATCTCTTCAGAATTTAATTTTCCACCCAAAGTATCACATAATGTGGTGGCACAACACAAGACAGCTTCCCCTACACTTAAGCTCAACTAGATTATGCAATTTCACTTCAAGAGTTGGTTGGATAGGGAAAATTGGCTTGTAATGTGGCTTAACCTAACAAGCAGTGCATGGATTCTAAGGGCTACAAGGATTAAATATTCAAGGTAGGCCATTATAAAAAAGTATTCTTTGAAATAGGGGCTTTAATAAAAAAACAAATGCCTCAATCATTTAAACATAATTACCTCAAACCCTCAAGTTTTGACAGGAATAGATCAAATTCTGGTTAAATCAAGTATGGTTTGGTTCTCTCAAGAAGTGAGGTGAATGTAAAGAATATGAAAATAATGGTTTAGAAGCCTCACAGGAAAGTGATTTCAAATATAAAGACAATGAGATTGGCATGAGATTTAAAATTCAGCGTACTTTTCATGAAATTAGTAAATATTTGAACTTGAAACAAAGTCATTTAAGCATTCATTTATGCTTAGTTTCAAGGGATAAATTGTTTCACTCATTGATATGAATTTAAAAATGGTGATGAGAATCATTTTAGCTCAAAAATTTCAAAAACACAAAGAAAATTGAAAAATAAACACACAAAATTTGAAAAACACACAATTGTTTTGTTTTGGTTTATTTTTAAAACAGGAAAACAATTGAAATTACTAAACTAAAAGGTTCCCTCCCCCACACTTAAAATATTTCATTGTCCTAAATGTGAACCCATGAGATGATATATGCACATGAAATGTAGAATTTTTAAATAGGACAAATAATATAAAACTGAAAGGGTTAGGAACAGCCTGATGTGATCAAGTGATGATGGGGTCATGCAGTGTGATAAAATCCACTACATCAGTAGGATTTCCCTCAATGTATCTCTTTAAACGTTGCCCATTGACTGTAAAGCTCCTTACAGTGTCCTCTTGTGTGATCTCCACTACACCATAAGGAAAAACATTAGATACAATATAAGGACCTAACCATCTGGAACGCAACTTACCAGGCATCAACTTCAGTCGTGAACTGTAGAGAAGGACTTTCTCTCCAACATGAAACTCCCTTTGTTGGATCATTTTGTCATGAGATGCTTTTGATCTTTCCTTGTAGAGCCTTGAGTTCTTATATGATGATAGTCGAATCTCCTCAAGCTCTTGAATTTGCAACTTTCTTTGAATTCCAGCTTGGGCCAAATCCATGTTGCATTTCTTTATAGCCCAATATGCCTGATGCTCGACTTCCATTGGGAGATGAAATGCTTTCCCAAAAACAATCCTAAATGGGGACATACCAATGGGTGTCTTGTATGCTGTCATATATGCCCACAATGCATCATCCAAGCGCTTGCTCCAATCCTTCCTATTTGGCTGCACGGTTTTCTCTAATATTTGTTTCAGCTCACGATTTGAAACCTCAGCATGGACATTTGTTTGGGGGTGGTATGGTGTTGATGTTTTGTGTGTCACCCCATACTTTCGAAGGAGGGAAGCAAAATTCCTATTGCAAAAGTGTGTCCCTTGGTCACTGATGATGGCCTTTGGTACTCCAAACCTACAAAAAATCTGTGCTTTGACAAAGTCCACAACAACATGAGAATCATCAGTCCTGGTGGCCTTGGCCTCCACCCATTTACTCACATAATCAACAGTAACCAAAATATACAAAAATCCAAATGAACTAGGAAAAGTACCCATAAAATCAATGCCCCATACATCAAAAATCTCACAGAATAGTATGGGTTGTTGGGGCATGTCATGTCTCCTAGAAATGTTCCCAGTGTGTTGGCAACGAGAGCATGACTTACAAAACACATGGGCATCATGTAATAAGCTAGGCCAATATAATCCAGAGTTCAAATCCTTCCTAGTTGTCCGTTGGGGTCCAAAGTGTCCACCACAAGAAAGTGTATGACAGAAATGCAAAACAGACTCAAACTCATGATCCGGAACACACCTCCTAATTACTTGGTCACTACACATGCGCCATAAGTATGGATCATCCCAAACATAAAATCTTGACTCACTCTTTAATTTTTGGACTTGATGTTTCTTTAAATTTGCAGGGATTTCAGAAGCAACAAGGTAGTTAACTAAATCAGCATACCAAGGATGCGTACCTGAGATGGTATAGAGATGCTCATCAGGGAAAGTGTCCCGAAGTGGTACCTGATCCAAGGTGTCATCCTCTAGTGTGTGAGTAAGCCTACTCATGTGGTCCGCCACCATGTTTTCTGACCCCTTTTGTCCATTATCTCGATGTCAAACTCTTTAAGAAGGAGCATCCAACGGATAAGTCTTGGCTTTGCATCTGACTTCTTCAGGAGGTACCTCAAAGCTGCATGGTCAGAAAAAACAACTACTTTAGAGCCCAATAAATATGAACGGAATTTATCTAAAGCAAATATGACAGCAAGAAACTCCTTTTCCATGGTTGTGTAGTTTGATTGGGCTGAATCCAATGTCCTTGATGCATAGGCAATCACATGTGAACGTCCTTCCACCCTCTGAGATAAGACAGCTCCAACCACAAAGTTGGAGGCGTCACACATAAGCTCAAATGGAAGGTCCCATCGTGGGGGCTGTATGATAGGTGGATTGGTCAGACACTTCTTTAGCTCATCAAATGAAGTCCTACAAGAATAATCAAACACAAAATCAGAATCTTTTTGAAGTAATCGTGACATAGGAAGAGCGATCTTACTAAAATATTTGATGAAGCACCGATAAAATCCTGCATGCCCTAGGAAAGATCTAACATCATGCACACATGAAGGATAGGGTAAGGATGAAATAATGTCTACCTTAGATCTATCAAACTCTATCCCATGTTTTGACACCACATGCCCTAAGACAATGCCATGCTCCACCATAAAATGACACTTTTCAAAGTTCAGGACCAGATTCTTCTCAATACAATGATTCAACACCATTACCAAACTACTTAGACATTCATCAAATGAAGACCCATAAACTGTAAAATCATCCAAAAATACCTCCATACAGGTCTCAATAAAATCAGAAAAAATACTCACCATACATCTCTGGAAGGTACCTGGGGAGTTGCAAAGTCCAAATGGAATCCTCCGGTAGGAAAATGTGCCAAAAGGACAGGTGAATGTAGTCTTCTCCTGATCCTCTGGAGCTATAGGAACCTGAAAATATCCAGAAAATCCATCCAAGAAACAATAGTGTCTTTTCCCAGCTATTCTATCGAGCATTTGATCAATAAATGGGAGGGGGAAATGGTCCTTGCGAGTAGTCTGATTTAGTTTCCTATAATCAATACACACACGCCAACTATTTTGCACCCTCATTAGAACTAAATCATCTTTCTCATTTTTAACAACAGTAAAACCAGTTTTCTTAGGCACAACCTGAATTAGACTTACCCACTATGAATCTGAAATGGGAAATATTATACATGCCTCGAGAAATTTCTCAACTTCTTTTTTAACAACTTCCAGGAGGGTGGGATTGAGTCTCCTTTGTGGTTGTCTCACCGGTTTAGCCCCATCCTCCAAGAGAATCCTATGCATGAAAATGGAGGGGCTAATACCTGATATTTCATCCAAGGTCCACCCAATCACCCTGATGTTCTCCCTCAAAATATTCAAAAGATTTTCTTCATGTTCAAAAGGGATATTGTTAGCAATGATAACAGGTAATCTCTCACCACTCAACAAGTATGAGTATTTCAGATTTGGTGGAAATGGCTTGAGTTCTAATGAAGGAGGGTGTAGTATGGATGGAGACATTGAAGGAACTGAAATATGTGCACAAAGAGCATCGGTATCAGAATATACATCATCAAAATCAGAGAATAAAGCATCAAATCCATCAGCATACTCTATAGCCATGTCATAATTAGAGTTCACATGATCAAAATCAGAATATGATTCCATTTCAAAATCAAATCTTAGAGAGTCTTGTTCCTTAGAAATGGGTGTGGAAGTACTTTTAGACATCAAACTAGAACCAATACTCATAATCTCCCTAAGCATAGGACAATCCAATTCCATGGTGTTTTTACTTGGTGGTTCAAAATGGGAGATAACAAATGCAGAATGATCCTATGAGGGGTACTTCATGGAATCCATAACATTAAATATCACAACTTCATCTCCAAACTCCATGGAAAGTGTACCCTCATTGAAATTTATGATAGTTTTTGCAGTTTTGAGGAAGGGTCTACCTAAGATAATGGGGGCATGAGAACTTACCTGATCGTCCTCTATGTTAAGCACGTAGAAGTCTGATGGGAAGATCATGTCTCTTACCCGGACAAGTACATCCTCAAGGACTCCCACTGGATATGCCATAGCTCTATTCGCCAATTGCACCACTACTCTTGTTGGCTTCAACTCACCAACCTGCAAGGAAGAGAATGCAGAGTGAGGCATCACATTTATTGAAGCTCCTAAATCACAAAGAGCATCAAAGAAGTGCAACTCCCCTATAGTACATGGGATGGTGAATGTCCCGGGATCCTTGCACTTTGTTGGCATTTCTAGAGTTGGTGTAATGAGTGCCGAGACATTCCTTCCAAGGTTGATCCTCTCATTTCCCTTGAGCCCTCTTCGATTGGTACAAAGTTCTTTTAAGAATTTTGCATACCTTGGAATTTTCTTAATGGCTTCAAGTAGAGGAATGTTGATCTCCACACGCTTGAATGTGTCCAAAACCTCCTTTTTCATTGCTTCTTCAGCCATATTCTTGGTTTGAACAACACTGTTTGGAAAAGGAAGGGGTTTAGGAGTTACATAATCAATCTTTTTCTTACCTTTATCTTTCTCCTTGGATTGATCATCAGTTGGTATGGAATGCGTCTTCTCTAGAGTAGAGGTGAGTCCCAGTGGAATGGTAGGTCCAGAGGTATCATTCATTTGCTTCACACTTCTCAATGTGATGGAACTAACATTCCCATTTGGATTTGGAGTGGGTTGGGAAGGTAGATTTCCAGAATTCTTACTCACAAGTTCATGGAGGGCGGTGGCAATCTGACTCATTTGAGTCTTCAACTCTCTCAGCTCTGAACCTTGACTCTTCATCTCATTCTGTTGATTAATAATAATTTGTTTCAAAAGATCATCAGTGTTAGAGTCTACCTTGTGTTGGATATTCCCTTGTTGCTCACTCGTTGATGTTTGAGCTTCGAATCTCGTTTGGGGTTGTTGAAAACCCTGTTGGTAAGGTGGAGGCTGCTGGAAGTTTGGTTGAAAAGGGGGCCTTTGTTGTTGTCCAGAGCCATACCTCATTTCTGACTGATCTTTCCACCCTTGGTTGTATACTGTATCAAACTTATTTTGGGGATATGGTTGTTGTTGTTGCTGCTGAAATGGTCTCCCAGGGAACACTTCTGCACAATCTTCTGTCTCTTGTAGTTGTGGGCAACAGTCAGTTGGGTGTCTTGTCTCGGTGCAAATGCCACATGGCCTTGAAGGAGGGTGTTTTGATGTCTTTTGAGCCAATGCAATATGCCTCACCATAGTTGTCAATTCTTCTAACTTAGTATCAATCAAATTACTTTCAAAAGAAGAAGGACTTACTTGATGTACTCCTCGAACATGTGGTGTACCTCTATCACCGAATTGTCGAGAGTTTTGGGACATTTTGTCGATCAATGATCGTGCAGCTACTGGTGTCTTGTCCACCAATGCTCCTCCAGCTGCAGCATCCACCATGCTCCTCTCCATGGGTGTGAGTCCTTCATAGAAGTACTGAATGAGTAGTTTCTAACTGATTTGGTGATGTGGGCATCTTGCACACAACTTCTTGAATCGCTCCCAGTACTCATACATTGACTCCCCTTGTGCTTGCTTGATCCCCGATATCTCCTTTCGAATGGATATGGTCCTTGATGCTAGAAAAAATCTTTGCAAGAAAAGACGTTTCAAATCGTTCCAACATGTTACATCTTCAGGTTGCAAATAATACATCCAATCTTTTGCAGCTCCATCAAATGAGAATGGGAATGATCTTAATTTGATTTGATCTTCAGAAACATTTCTTGGTTTAAGGGTTGATCAAACCACATTAAATTCTTTCAAATATTTATTGGGATCCTCACCAGAGAGGCCATGAAACTTTAGAAGTAAGTGAATTAACCCATATTTTAGTTCAAAGTCTGATTCGAGATTTGGGTATGCAATACAATTTGGTTGATAGTTAATATCAGGTGCAGCCAATTCTCGAATGGTTCTATTAAGTTCATTTCCATTGTTTCCAGCCATTGGTTCCTCTTTTATGTTTAAATTTTAATTGCTTCCAATTTCAATGTTTCCAGAAGAGAGTAATTCACCAACTGGTTGAATATTGAAACTTCCCGTAGACTGAGAATTTCTGATTCGAGCTCTAAGGCTACATTCAATCTCAGGGTCAAGATCTAAGAGATCTTCGGGATTAGTTCATGTCATAGATCAAATAAAAATGAAAAGAAAGAAAGTGGACCATAGTAAAATAAAAATGAGAAGTTTGAGTTGATGGTCCAAAAATAAGTAGAAGAAAATAAAAGAAGAGGAAGAAAAATCAGATTGGGTACAGAAGGAAGAAAGAAGAGAGGAAGAGAATAAAATTTAAAATAAAATAAATACCTCTAATTGGTTGAAATAATTACTTGCCTCCCTGGAAACGGCGCCAATTTGGTAGAGCACTGTCCTGGGCACCCTCAAATGATTAGTGTGATTTTGGGGTACTTAGGTGTAGCAGAGTGGCTGACCAAGGTCATCTCTCAAAGGAGGAAGTGAATTAAAACAACTTTTTAGAGGTATTCTAGAAACAAAATAAAAGGGAATAAAAACACTACTTGAAATTATGGGGGTGGTTGTTTATAGTTTATAAATCTAGAATAAGTTTGCTGGAAGAAGATTACATTTTTTTTGTTTTTAATTTTGAAATGAAGTTTCGATTAGAATGACACAACAAGAAGATGTTTTTTTAGAAATCTATTTTAAAAGGCATAATCGATCTAACTCTACCTCTTCACTTTATTATTAATCATTATCATTTAAATTAACATTCACATAATTATGATCCCTTAATTTGTTAAATCCCAAACCCTACGAGAATTAACTTTACCACAAAGATGATGTGAATTTAAACCTAGGCTAACTTCGGAACATGCAATCGCAGCACCCTGCTTTGATTGATGTTCTAAGATTATCTTATGGTCAGTGGTAAATTAAGGCACATATCCATTCTAGAAATGATGATGAATTGTGTTTAGGGATTATATTTGAACTCTACAAATTTATCCCGTGTGGTCTTGTATTACCGATTAAGATCGTGCTCTCACAATTTACACAAAATCCTGACCTCACGTGTTTTTGTGTTAATTGTTCAATTGCTTGATTAGTTTTTTACAATTTAAAAACACAATTCATGGATCATATTAAGTTAATTACAGTAGCTCAATGATTAAAAATAATTAAATGAAGATTTTAGAAGATAGATCGATTACTAAAAGACTACTCTTCCATGGGTGGTGTAATCATCGTAGAAGCGTTTTGCATGTGCAAAGGTTTATAATGGGTATAACCCAATAACGCTTCTACTCAAGAATTCCAGCCCAAAGAGGAAGATGAAGAGAAGAACAAATTTAAACAAAACAGAAGAAAAGAGAATAAATAAAAGAAGAACAATGAATTTTATTACACAAATGAAAACATTACAAAATGAAGAAGAGAAGGAGGCTTCGATGAGGGGATCCTTGCTTCAAGAGCTACCCCTCTTACAATGGTTGGAGAATTTGGGTGAAACAAATTATCCTCTGCCTCCAATCTCCTAATTCACGTCTCAACCCCTCCAAATGAGAAAAAATCCAATTTATAGAGGGGAGGGGAGGAGAGGTTACAAGTGGTTTCAAGTGTGAATGTGGAAATTCGACCAAATATTTTAATGCAAATTTCACCGCCCATTTGACCACCAAAACGCGTGAATTGTCCGGCCTTCCAGAAGGAGAATATGTGCGGATATGGGTCCTCTATCTCCTCTAAAAATTTGGGCTTAATCCAGGCCCAGATGAAGGGGTTATGGCCGAAATACATAAGCTTCTCCATTCTGGAGAGTCCATCCCAAATGACATATATCAAATTAACTGTTACTCTAACCTCACTAACTCTATGTCCAAAAATTTCATCTCCAAACTATAAAATATAAAAATAAACACATCACATGTGGTTATAAAGTCCATACATGTGTGATTATAAACATAACCAGTAGGATTTCCTCAAAAAACAGTGTAAGGATATAATAGAATACTCATACATGAAATAGAGGAACCTACCCCAAAACATGTGAAAGTACTTAAACTCTATCTTTATACGGGGGACTGTGCCCTGTCTTTTGTATATCTCCATGGAGTAACTAAAACCTATACATGGAGGAATATTCACTGAAACATGGGGGAGTACCATACTCCATATTTTCTCTACAAATATCACTTGTCACTTGTAAACTCTCAAGAAGAGTGAAGATAATTAAAATATCCAAACCACATCATGTGAAATTTCCAATGATTGAGGGAATCATACTATTGTAATCTAAATGAGAAGATATTTATAATGGGCTACTCATACATTAAATACTATCATCTAAGTGAAAAATAAATAATAATAATGAAAATAACATAGCACACAATTTTTTCAATGGATACACAATGTGTAGGGTTCTCAGTCAAGGTTGGTTGTATACTACCATTTCTAAACTCATGTGAAATCCATATACATGGTGTGTCCAGTAGGGTAAACATCGTGTATGGATAAGATACCTGATTTCATCTGACATATATCAAATTAATTCTAAGTTAGTATTATAAAGACTGCATGATGCCTTTAAAAATACATGATATATAGAACAACTTGAGCTAAAGGTGTGTACTTTAGATACATACTGAGTCACCTCACCAATTATGCATCACATTTTTGTGGAATACACGGTGTGTAGTCCTTACATGACCACTAGGGGTGTATATTCTATACACATAAAGTTTCTATGGTATCTATACATGGTGTGAGTGAAGTAAAACACATATCATGTGGTTCTACAATTATTTCATGGCATGTACATGGTTTCATGATGAAGTATATGTCTTGGAGATACATTGTGCATGACCTAGGTTCACATGACATGTAACATTTAAAATGAAACTTATTCCAAGTTTGAGTCAGAAGATGAGTCATGTGGTGAAAATTTTGGAGATAAATGTTGTGTGGAATTAAACTCTATATGAAATCCATGTATGGTGAAGCATGTTCCATTTAACAAGACTATATACCATGTATTTTAAAAATATATAGAATCTGAAAAACATCATCTTCACACCATAAAGTGTCTCATAGAGTCCTCTAGAAGTGGTTTTCTAGGATTCAGTGGAATTGCACCAGTAACAAAGTGGTGGTGCCATTGAAATGGGTAAAGTTTGGATTGATATTAAACGGTGGAAGAACTACTACATGAAAAAAATAGAATATCAATCATTCCAACAACCGCAACACCATACAAAAACACAATCATGCTCACAATTGCAACACCATAAAAACCAAACAATCACAATTCAAGATTTTACAAAGTATCCCTTATTCAATTTTGTTTGTTAATTCATGGGTTATAACAAAAGTTTTATCATCTTGGGGCATTCATTCATAAGTCAAGTATACATAAATTACCAATTTTTATATTCAAATGTTCAACAGGAACCAACCAACATGCAATTCATTTAGTGCACAAAAAAGGACCACCAACGACCACGATTTTCAGCGGGGAGTTTAGCCCATACATTTCACATTATAACCATAAATATCAAATAGTAATAACATGAGAACAAGAGGAAACCAATGATTAATAGGAGAAAACTCACCGTGAAGGTGTCGTTCAGCACACGGCAGAGGTGCATTCGTGGCAGAGGAGAGGCGCACAGCAGAGGAGATTTCCAACTGAAAAGAAAACATAAAATAGCATAAAACCATGAGAATAAAATAATCTAAAACCGATTACACCATTTACCACATACCACAAACCCCAAGAAGCCACTAAAACCTAAATAAACCCACACCATGGTTAAACACACCTTAAGATAACAAGAAATTATAGAACCCACCTTTGATAAAACGAGTTCAACAGACTTCTAAAATATAAAAGATGAAAATGCAATGGAAACAAGGTTGAAACAAGTAAACTTTAGATATTTCATTCCTATTGCTAAAACCAGAACCCTGGCTAAGGTTGCATACACTAGAGGCAGTGGCAAGATGGATCAAAAAAATTAACTTTGTCCTAGAAGTGAAATACCCAAGATGGATCACCAAAATTGTCCACATTAAGAAAAATAACAGGTAGAATAGGGTCCACATTAACTTTAGAGACCTTAATTGACATTTCCAAAGGATGATTTCCCATTACTGATCAAAGAAATCTTGACTGATGCAACTAATAGTTTCCAAGACCTTTCTATCATTTATAGGTACTTGGGGTACAATCAAATCAAGATGGACCTTGGAGATGAAGAAGCTACGGCGGAGGCAGCCGTGGAGGAGGCAGTGGTAGTAGAGACAGTGGAGGTAGAGGCAGCGGTGGCAGAGGCAATAGCGGCAGAGGTAGCATCGGTGAAGGAGGATGATGGTCGCGGTGGAGGAGGAAAACCCAGTAGTGGTGGTGGAGGAAGATGAGGAGAAGGAGAAGGAGGAGGTGGTGGAGGAGGAGGAGAGGTCCTGGAAGAAAAGGGGCCTAGTTTAGATTCTTCAAAAGCTTGACCGTGTGCATGAGAGGAGGGCCTATTAGGGTTATTAAATAAAAACCACTGGAACCTTTATCAGCGCTCGTTAAAAGTTCTGATAAATAAGTATTTTATCAAATCCTTTTTAGCGTTGATAAAGGTATACCTTTACGAGTGCTAAAAAGCGCTGATAAAGGTATGTTTTATCAGCTCTTTTATTTTAGCATTGATAAAACATACCTTTATCAATGATTTTAATGAGCACTGATAAAGGTTCCAGCAATTTTAATTGATAATTTATTTATATTCTTATATATTTATTTAAAATTTCATATAAGATAAATATATATCTATTTATTAATAATTATAACAATAAAGAGTATATATTTATAAATATTGGTATATAATTTTTAATCTATAAAAAAAACATTATTTTTGGTTATAAATATTGTAATTTTATATAAATTAAGAATAAAAACCTTTATCAGTGCTAAAAAAAGCACTGATAAAGGGTAGATTTATTAGCGCTTTTAACTAGCGCTGATAAAGGAATACCCCTTTATCAGTGCTTTCTATTTATCACTGATAAAGGGCAGCACTTCCCTTACCCTGTTTTATGGTAATGCCCAGACTGGCCCACCGCCCTAGTGAGCCACGGCCCCAGCGGGCCGCCGCCTCCGGACCGGGTAGCCTCCCCACGTGGGTTGGGCCGCCCTCTTCGGGTCAGGCCGCCCCTTTGAGGGCCGCCCTCTTCGGGCTAGGCCAACCTTACAGGCTACCCCTCTTGAGGGCTAGACCGGACATTGGCCCAGTGGTCCGAGTCCTCCACGGCCCTACTAAGACTGGGTCGGGCCGGGTCGGTTCAACCGAGTCGGACCGGACTCGGGCCCAACCAGGCCGAGAAACACTCAAAGGACCTTATCTTGAGAATCAGACACCCGTTTGACGAACCGTATGAAGCATTGGGACCATTGGAACAAGACAATACTTTTTCCTTACTCCATTAGAGTTTAGATGAAACTTGGAGTTTGGCTGGGTTGGATCGCACCCGAATCCAACCGGGCCCTCGACACTGAAATGCTAATAACGTATAGATCGGGCGTCCGACTGACATGTCATCTATTGCATTGGTACCCTTATGACATGGAATATCATCATGTTACTTCTTTGTGAGACTTCGTTCTAGTTGAGATACGACTTATGGCTTGGGGATTGGTTTCTTCCAAGTGCACTACGTACGGAACCCTACGACTGGATGAGACCTGACGAATGCTGACTTTTCGACTCAAAGTGACTCAACAGCCGTAGTATGCGATGTGGAGGAGTACCTTAGCAGACCGCAATGGGGTTGGGTGGTTCTATGTGACCTAGTGGGACATAGTGGGGAGCACCTGTGGTATGCGATGGGGAGAAGTAGCTTAGCAGACTGCGTTGGGGGGACAATTCTGTGTGACCCGGTAGACCCATAGTACGTGAAGGGGATTAGTACTTCAGAAGTTCAAGGTTAGTGGTAAGCATCTCTGTGTGATGCGACAGGCCCACTATACTCCATATAGGAGGAGTTCCTCAGTAGCTGAGGTGTTCGAAGTTGTGACTGGGGATGTTACTTGTTACTACCCCTAGAATAAATCCTAGTGTGAGCTATCTTTACATTGTGCTTGTGATTGAGGTTATGCTATGTGGTACTTTACCTGTGTGGTACTTTACCTTTGTGGTGTTACCCTGTGGTTTTTCTTTGTGGAATTCTAGGAGACCTTCAGGGTCTGAGGTTCCCTACTGAGTATCATTATACTCACCCATGCATGGGCTTCACCCGCACCTTGTTGTGTCTTGTGTAGACGACGTAAAACATTGATCGAGGTTGAGGGATCTAGGACTGGACAGTTCCCAGAGGTGGACATTCAGCGTGATGTGATGCAGAGGAGACGGACGGACGTGGCGTACTGTGGAGGTGATTTGTACCTACCCTTTAGGTAGGATTCGCGGTGGATGATCCATGAGTTGCTTCTCACCTTTCATATGTTTTTTACTTTTCAGTTGTAATTTTACTTTTTCAGTTGGGCTTGTATTCCAGCCCCTTTTACTTTCAGCACTCTTTTACTACAACAATTTACTTCACAATTGCTTCTTTTTGTGTTCTTAGACCATGTGTTTGTACAAGTTTAAAGGCAATGCCTTCCTATTTTAGGGAATACTCCTTTCGGTGCTAGTCGCCAGCCCCTGTCCTATGGAAGTCGAGCTTGGGGTAGTCACGACACGGGCCCCGGGGGACGAGTCGTGACAAAGTGTTATCAATGGAGTTAGGTTCTACCAAAGAACTAGTACTCTGATCTTTTATTTTTGGCAATAATGTTAAGTGTTATGAGTGTGGTTTTTAGTTTGGGGAATCTAGTGCTGGTACGGTGGCTGACGTATCCACACACCAGGATCCTGAATTCTAATTTCCAACTCAACGCATGAAAACATTGTTTTCATGTGTTTTTGAAAAGTTTTTCTTTTGATTTATTTGGAGTCATCTCACCAGGCATAACATAATGACCGTGGAGCACCTATTTCTTATCAGGATTCCTCCACGAATATAGCCACCCAGGTTTCCTAAAAGAGTACATGATGATGGCCCACTGATCGATGAGGCCTCGGTGCAGGGCCCTCTTATGGTGTTAGCACCTTCGGGTGGTGTACCAGCATCACCACTACACGTTGGGTAGTTGTTTCCACCGTCCCACCAGTAGAGTGTGCATGCCGACTAAGCACGTTTCATGAGTTTCAGTGGTAGAGGCATCCGAGGTTCTGAGGCGAGACAGACCCGAAGGTGGATGAGGACTGGATGGAGGCTGTGTTTGGAATTTTCCACCTAGTTGAGACACCAGTAGAGCATATGGTGATCTTATCTTCTAGTCTTTTCTAGTGAGTGACCATGATGATGGTCCACATAGTGATGAGCCTTCAATACATGGACTGTTGCCCGAGATAGTACCTTAGAGTAGTGTGTCAGCTATATCATTGCCCATTGGTCAGCAATTACAATCAGCATCACTAGTAGAGGACACATGTAGGCTTAGTGCCTTACACGAGTTTCAGTATCAGATACCCCTCAGGTTCCAAGGAGATCCTGACTCACATGTGGATAAGGACTGAATTGAGGAGGTGGATGAGTTTCCATATAACCAGGGCACCATTCGATTAGATGGTGGTCCTGGTATTGAGCCTTATATGTGGCTCAACAGGATGATGGCAGGGTTTAGGTTACCCTGATCTTGCAGAGAGGTGAAATTTCTATGTACAAGCTTGAGAACCTTCCTCAGAGAAGGGGGTGTCTTTCCATAAAGAGCTAAGGGATGAGAGTTCCCTAGAGATTCTACAGTTTCAGAAGAATGACATGTTGGTAGATGAGTATTCATAGAGGCGTACTGACCATTCTTGGTACACGATGAATACGATACGATCAATGATTCGAGGATCAGACTTCCAAGATAGGTGTGTATAAGGAGGTTTAAGCTAGAACTATTCCTCTATGCATTCCTACCTATGTTAGGGTACTATAGAGAACCTTTTTGGTAGAATTTTATTTGGTTGAACGGATACAACCAGTGAATGTTAGTAGTATGAAAGTAGGAAACTGACGCCAGTCTCGGAGACTTGGGTGTGTAAAATTTTTCAAGAAGAGGAAGTGATAGGGATAGATGAATCTGCAGGGCAGCAGATGTGGATGTGGATCTAGGAGAGCAGCATGAGGTGGTATACATTTTTACATGTTACAACCACCACCTCAATGTGGTCCCCACTAGGATCAGAGAGCTAGAGGACAGGGGAAGGTAGTAGCTGCATGCAGTCAATGAGTGTGACCCCAAGGACTCCAGGAATTATTAGAGGTATGGTCTATGTCTACTACTAGCTGCCGTATCAATAGACATAGGTACCAATCATTCCTTCCTTCCAAGAATCTTTTCCAAGACCTAAAGTTTCTAGTTAAACCATTTAATTGACCCTCACATCTGGATATAATTTTAAGAGGAGACTTGATAATCACACTTATGCCGATGGTGTGATCTGGCCCTTGAGGCGAGAGTTTCGGTTGGAACCTCTTAGTGGCAGCGTCAAGGTCTTACGACGTTAGTTTGGGTATGGACTGGGCATCCACAGTTCATACTCAGATTGACTGTATTAGGAAAAAAAGGTTTTGGTTTATCTACAATGTGGGAATTGGGTTTTCCTTGGTCAGTGAAAAAAGGAAAACCTAGGAAGCACAGGATAAAATCATTTATAAGAGGGTGCAGCCGATCACTCTTGAGTCGGCCAGCCTTACCCTCGTGGTAGCGAGAGTTTTGGGTTTTCAGTTCCCAACAGGAGTGGCAGAGTGTGGGGACATCTTTTAAAAATATGTTTCCAGGGTTACCTCCCCGAAGGGAGAGGGACTTCTACTTTGGCTGGGTACTACCGGAGTTTTGAACCAAACTTTTCTAGATTTACAACACCCTTTTTATCTTTGAAAAATAAGGGGAAACCTTTTATGTGGATGGAGAGATACCAACATAGTTTCTAGGAACTGAGGAATAGACTGACAAGTGCCCCCATCTTGAGGCTGCTAGAAGAGGGTGTTGGGTATGTAGTCTATTGTGACGCATCAGGGACCGGGCTTAGATGTGTCTTGATGTAGGAGAAAGCATTGATCACTTATGGTTCACGATAGTTGAGACAAAATGAGTATAACTACACTACTCATGACCTGGAGTTAGCAGCAGTGGTCTTTGCCTTGAAGATGTGGTGACATTACTTGATGGGCGAACATTTTACAGTCTACTCTGATCACAAGAGTCTCAGGTATATATTCTCACAGAAGGACCTGAACCTGAGACATCAATAATGTCTAGAGTTTATCTAGGACTATGACCTTGAGATAGCCTATACTTCTGGGAAGGGGGAACATGGTAGCAGACGCACTCAGTAGGAGTTCTGGTCTACAACTTTTGTGTGAGGCGTCAGAGCAACTAGTCACGCTGTAGATATCCTTCACATATAAATATGGAGCAACTACCTCCAGTCTATGACAGTCACTCCCCTACTCCTTCAGCGAGTTAGGGAGGCACAGCTTGAAATGTTGACTGTGAGGCCTGACATGATCAGATATCCTCAGGACGGTCTCCTAAAGGATTTTCTGAAGGTGGGGAGCACTTCATCCTCTTTAGAGGACACACCATGGTGCCAGTGATGCTTTGGGAGGAGCTGTTGAGGGAGATACATACATTTCCTTTAATAGTACATCCTGGAGTGACGAAGATGTATCTGGACCTCCGGAATCAGTATTGGTGGATAGGGATGAAGGAAGCACTGGAAAAGTTTGTATCATGATGCTTCACTTGTCAGAAAGTTAAGACTTCACAGAGCTAGCTCGACTGGCATTCAGAAAACAGAGATCCTTAGAGATCAAGGAGGGATACCATGTCTTCCTATGGAGATTTAGCTGAGGTGGAAAGTTATCACCAAGGTTTATCGAGCCATTTCTGATACTTCGGAGAATAGGCGAGGTGGAATACCGCTTGGAACATCCACCACAATTGGAGAGGGTGCACGATGTCTTCCACGTATCCCAGCTGAGGAGATACGTGCATGAATCATCTCACGTCATAGACCATGGTGATCTAGACTTAGACAATGGGGAGATGTTTACAGAGGTTCCAGTAGAGACTACGGATCGACAGAAGTGAGTCCTTCATGGGAGACCGATACCTCTGGTGCGTGTTCGCTGGCAGCATGGGAACCTCCAAGAGAGCACATGGGAGCAGGAGGCTCATATTCGTGCTCAGTACCCTCATTTGTTTCCTTAGTCTGTATTTTTTCTTTAAAGGATAAAAATCCCTAAGGTGGGGAGAATTTAATTTCCTAGAATTTCTGTATAATTGTTTTTAATTATTTAGAATTATTTTGAGATCGCGAAATCTGACGGCGCGTGATTCCGAGGCCCAGAGTGCCCAGAATGATCCGTCAAAGTTTTTTTAAACTTTAAATAGCACGCGTAAGAATTTTTCTTGAAAAAGTATAATAACTCTTAAATGGTTACCCAGATCAGAAATCTGAGGGCACCATTGCGCTCAAGATGGTGGGTTTACCCTAGGTGCGACTTAAGTTTAGTCGGCGCGGGCCTCCTGTGAAACAACCCAAAAATGGCATAACCTTAAATAAAATAATTAAATGAAATTACTTTATTTTTCAAATGCTTATAACTCATGAATGGTAACTTGGATTAAAAAACTGAGATCACCATTGAAATTTTGAGGGTATACTCTCTTTAGGCAGTTACTAACATTGGCCATCACAGACTACCAGTGAAAGTTAGTTCTTGGTCGTAAATAAAATAATTAAGTGACAATTATTTTATTTTAAAATCCATAACATATAAATGCTAACTTGGATTGGAAATCTGAGAGTACCGTTGGGTTCGTTAGGGTATGTTTCACTTAGGCAGATCCTAACCTCGACCGACGCGGGTCGAGGGTGACTTTTAATAATTTACTGAACTTTTTTTCGATTATGTTTAGTAAATGCGCGAGTGGTGTTTTCTAACTTTTGAACCATTGCTCGGATTGAAAATCTGAGGGCACCGTTGAATTCACAGCACTGAGATTCTCTTAAGGGAGGCTTCACTTCGACTGCAGTAGGTCTGGAGAAAAAGTTAGTTTTTGGAACTTCTTAATAGAATAAATAAAATAACTTTATTATTTTATTTTTATTCTATTCCTCCAACAGAAAAGTGGTAAGGTGGGACTGGTGATGTGTCAAGCCAAAAATGGATTGACCCTCCAATATAAGTAACAGGTTGGGGGAAATTAGGAAGCTTCCTAATTAATGAGACACCATTAAATTCCAACATCGTTACTTACCCTCCCCCTCTCCTATATATATGGAGCTTGGGGGGAGGTACCAGCACAGATTTTCCAAGAAATGAAGTTTTGAAGGAGCGCCATGATTCCGGACCCTTAGAAGACGGAGCCGACCCAGCGGGAGATGACGTGCGACACTGAAACCCTGAACCGGAGTTTGACGTTCGAGCGACGATGAGGACAACTTGTTGTGGGGATGATGAACAACGAGACTCCCTCAACTGTAAGCGCTCTCCAGCGTTTCAAGGTAGGTGTTATTTTTGTTTTTTCTTTTTTGATTCCCTCTTCCCTGTTCTTGAAATTATACGAAGAACGTGGGTCAACTGAAAAATAGGTTGACCCGTGATTCATTCGTCTTTGCGGTAAGTTATTACGGGGAATATTTTGGGGTTAATCTGGTTGTTTAACCAAGTTGTTATTAAAACCCTAACCCCCTCATGTTTACGAGCTAACGTGGAGGGTGTGGGCCTAAAGAACCTGGCATGAACCCTCCACCATCTTGCTATCCTTTCTCCACCTTGGAAGATCGCGAGCATGTCGACGTACGCCGCAAGAGAAAGGTTGTGGATCATCAGCCACGGCAAACAGAGGAGGCGGTCGGTATGATGGCCAGCCGCGAGAAGGAAGGTAGCACGACCGTCGTGCTGCCGATGAATTCAAGCTGTAGCCGAAGCCACGGTGGAGGCCGAACCCACCTCCGGTGGGTTCCGCAGTGACCGAGTGGCACCCACGCGGCGCCACCGCCTCACCAATTTAACGGCCTTCAGGACATTCGTGAATCTAGGAGACCGGGGGGTTACACCCCCCCCCCCCCCCCCGTGTCGGACCAAATCGGGCTGCCACCCTCAGAGCGGGCTACCGCCCTCATACCGAGATTCCACCCTTGAATCAGGCAGCCACCCTCGAGGCAGGCCGCCACCCTTGGACCAGACCGACGCCCTCTAGTCGAGCTGTCGCCCATGAGTTGGGTCGCCGCCATCAAAGTTGGGCCGCTGCTCTCAGAGCAGGTCGCCGTCCTCGGACTGGGCCACCGCCCTAGTGGGTCGTCACCCCAGCAGGCCACCACCCCCTGACCGGGCCTCTGCCCTAGCGGGCCACTACCCCAGTGGACCGCTGCCCCGAGACCGGGCCGCCGCCCTAGCAGGCCGCTGCCCCATGCGGATCAGGCCGCCCCTCTTGCGGGCCATACCGGACATCGGCCCAGCGGGCCGAGTCCACCTTAGCCCCACCCAGACCGGATCGGGCCGGGTCGGTCTGGCTTGTTCGGACCGAACCCGGGCCTAGAAACACTCAAAGGACCTTATCTTGAGAACCGGACGCTCGTTTGACCAACTGTCTGTGGTGTTGGTACCCTTTGAATGAGACGGTCCTTTTTCCTTACTCCATTAGAGTTTCAGAGAATCTTAGAGTTCAGACGGGTTGGATCGCACCTGAATCCAATGGGGCCCTCGACACTAAAATTTCAATAACGCACTGATTGGGTGATGCGTTGTATGTTGCATTGGAACCCTTATGACATAGAGGATCATTGGGTTACTTCTTTGTGAGACTTCGTACTGGTTGATATATAACTGATGGCTTGGGGAGCGGTTCTCCCAAGTGCACTATGTATGGAACCCTCGACTGGCGGAGACCTAACGACTGCTGACTTTTTGACTCGGAGTGACTCGATGGCCATGGTACGCAATTGGGAGTAGTACCTTAGCAGACCACGATGGGGGTGGGTGGTTCTGTGTGACCTAGCAGGCCACAGTGGGGAGAAGCCTTGGTACAAGATGGGGAAGAGTACCTTAGCAGATAGCGTTGGGGGGGGGGGGGTTCTGTGTGACCTGACAGACCCACAGTACATGATGGGGAGCAGTACTTCAGTAATTCAAGGTTAGTGGGAAGTGTCTCTGTGTGATATGGTATGCCCACTGTACTCGATAGAGGAGGAGTTCACCAGCAGCTGAGGCGTTCGATGTTGTGACTGGGGATGTTACTTGTTACTACCCCTAGAATAAATCCTACTGTGATTTGTCTTTACGTTGTTCTTGTGATTGAGTTTATGCTATGTGTTACTTTACCTGTGTGGTACTTTACCTTCATGGTGTTAACCTGTGGTTTTTATTTGTGTAATTCTAGGAGACCTTTGGGGTCTCGAGGTCCTTACTGAGTATCATTATACTCACCCCTTCATTGGATTCGCCTACACCTTGTTGTGTCTTGTGTAGACGACGTACAACATTGATCAAGGCTGAGGGAGCCAGGACTGGATGGTGCTTTGAGGTGGACATTTGGCATGACCTGACGCGGAGGATATGGGCAGACATGGAGTACTGTGGAGGCGATATGTACCTACCATTCTGGTAGGATCCGTGGTGGATGATCCAGGAGATCCTTTTAACCTTTCAGCTATTTTGTACTTTTCAATTGTACTTGAACTTTTCCAGTTGGTCCTGTATTCCAGCCCCTTTTACTTTCAGAACTCTTTTACTACAGTAGTTTACTTCACAGTTATTTATTGTTGTGTTCTCAGACCGTGTGTTTGTACAGGTTTAAAGGAAATACCTTCTCATTTTAGGGAATATGCCTTTCGGTGATAGTTGTCATCCCCTGGCCTATACAAGTCGGGCTTGGGGTAGTCACGACACGGGCCCCAGGGGACAGGTCATGACAGAGCTAGTTCCATTGTCAGGGAGTGTCCACCTAACATAGGGCCACTATGCCAAAAATTACAAAAATAGTAAAAACACTATAAAACTACAAAAATAAACTAAAAATACTAAAAATGATTAAATTATTTAATTAAAACTAAGCTAAGAACTTATAAAAAGTTAGTGAAATACATGTGCATCAAATCCCACACTTAAACTTGTTTCACTCCTGAGAAAAAAATCATAAAGAATACACAATTAGACCAGTATACAATCAAGTCATAAAAATTACAAGTATAAAATTTTTCAATTCCTTTTACCCAAAAAATATCATGCTTCATTTAATATCTCAATTTTCAAAAATAGTTTCCCTTACACCCACATTATTTTCAAAACAAGTACCTATACTCATGAATCATGTGACCTACCTCTCCATCACTCTCATCATGAAAAAAAAATTGATCAAATTTATGTTCAACTTTCATACACTTGCATGCTTACCATAGCCTTTATATGAATTACACATCTCCGCTAATGGAAATAAAAATAATGCACCAATATATAGGATTTCAAATTAAGTTCAAAAGTCTCTAAGGTTGTGGGATGGTGGGTCATAAAAAAAATCAACATTTTTTGGAAAAATGAGGGTTGAATCTTTAAATAAATGCATGATAAGTTTCAATTAAAATGTCTCCTTAAAAATCACACTCCCCCACACTTAAAATTTTATTTTCCCTAAGTATATTATATTTCATTGCCTCTCACAAAAATTTGTTTTCTTTTCTCATTTCTTCATTATTTTTTACGGACAAAATAGTGGATAGGTAAACATGTGATTATCATCTCCCAAACCCCATGAAATATAAATAAGACAATATCCCAAGAAAAGGTATGAAAGTAGATTTTACTAAATAAAATATTAGTGAATGTAGTTCATATAGAAAAGTCTATACCTTTTAGAGTAATGAATCATCACTTTTATAAGTATCTCTAAAGGTGAGGGTTACCGTATAATGACCACAGAAGTACTCATTTTTATAACCTAAAAGAATCTATATTCCCACATCAAAATACATGTAATTAATGTGGAAACTATGAAATATAACACATATTTCATGATGAGATAATGTCAATCTATGTGCATAAAATGCCTCAATGTCCCTAAAGCAACCCTATCCATCAATAAATCTCTCCCCCACACTTATATTGAAAATTACCATGAAAATATTAAAGAAGTGGTAAGATAAGGGTATAAGTTTTAGGCTCATCCTAAAAAGGCTTATTCATGGATTCTAAGGATACATGATGAATAAAATGTTTTGGTGGATCAGTGGGTCAAAGGGTATTAATAAATCAAACAAACTCCTCAATCATTTTAGTGAAACTTTAAAAATTCCTATTGCTTTGAGGGAAAAACATGTAAAGTTATAGAAGACATAAAACTGTTGAGATTACCTCAAGAAAAATAGAAATAAAAGATGATGCAAAAGTGGGATTGATTCCTCATGGGTATGGAAATAAAGTGTTTGATAGTAAAGATGAGCATGAGTAAAAATCAGTGTCTCAAAAATATAAAAGTTTCAAAAAAATATTCAAAGAATGGAATAATACCTACAATCATCTAAATTAGGGTATCAAGAATCAAAGCATGTCAAATAGGAATCATGTGCTCAAACTTCCCAGGGATATAAGTGGTATGCCTCTGAATGTGTTATTACAAAAACACAACAACATTCATGTTGGTTTAAAAATGATATTAATGTTAGTTTTTTCAATTTTCTTGATTTAGTTATTTTAAATGGTGCTTTGTAAGCATAAGTTATAATAGAAAATAAAACACTTCCCTAAGTAAGTTCAGATAGACATAGAAAGGTTGTCTATATCTGATGAAACTCTAGAAATGATGTACCTGTAAAATTTTCACATGGAAAACACATACCCACATCATATCAAATAGATAACACCAAAATAAAATTAACACGTGGATGATAAAAATATGTTTGATGAACTCAAATCCACTGTGGTTCCAAGATAAAAATATATTTTAGTAAATGCATGTCATTTTATTACTTAAAAAATAAATAAAATGAAACTAAATGGAATGAAAAGAAAAAAAATAATGATGATTTTCCTCTCATTCAGAACTAATTTTACTTTATATTTATCCATACATTAATGAACTACATCAGGATCAAACAGAAATGTATATCATGCATTT
This sequence comes from Viscum album, assembly GCA_963277665.1. Classification (NCBI taxonomy): domain Eukaryota; kingdom Viridiplantae; phylum Streptophyta; class Magnoliopsida; order Santalales; family Viscaceae; genus Viscum; species Viscum album. The sequence goes on from OY728131.1 coordinate 1,347,082,997, forward strand.
GATTCTTTTTCAGTAAAAGTGTGGAATCCATTCCTTGAAATTGAAATTATCTTGGAACCTGTATAATATATCAATAGAAACTTGTCATAAAAATGGACGTGTGGAATTAAATGAAAATATCCCATCTCATAAGGTAATGAGTATACCTCATCTGAATAAATACTCTCTAAATAAGTTAATTTTATACAGTAAAGGGCATCATCATGAAGATCATGAACATTACATTTTTAAATTTTTACAAGAGAAGAAATATCCTTACCATACTCTTTCAGTGGTCAACTTATATCCATCATATCCTTGAATTCAGTATCTGGTTTGATGATGTATACCAATTCATTTTCACCACCAACCACTACAATAGGAAAATCCATTGGTTTCCACTAAATCTATTCTCTATAGTTTCATTGATTGTACTGAGGTTAAGAGTGTTTCCAAAATCTATGGGTGTTTTAAGTGAAGAGTTTTTAACCTCGATGCATGGAGAAAGTGGGGTGGGATCAATTGGGGTAGATGACTCTATTGTGTCAAGAATAGAATCTTTTTAAAAAGTTTATTCTATACTTCCCTCATCATATTTCTTCATTGTCACATATGGAACCACGAACTTAGGACCCTCCAGGAAATATCATTCTTCTATTATTTATAGAAAATTATGAGTTTTCTTTACTACCCTCACTGACTGGTTTTCTAAATCTTTAAATATTTTAGATTTCTCTATTTTGGAAAAAGATTAAAACTTTCAAATATTTACATAAAGAGGTGATTCAATGTCATTTTAAGTCATGTTCTCTTAAATGTGGAAATCTAGGGTGTCTTGGTTAAATTTTGACTCTATCGCAATAAATAAGAGTCTCATTTCAATGTTCTATTCATCCTAAAAAGGTGTAATTTGATTGACATTTAATGTGTCCTATCTCACTTTGGTATGGATGGGTTGTGAACTCATAGAATGAGGAAAAGAAATCACATTTTCTGAGGGACCATTATATTCAATAGAGTGGAAGATTTATCTCTCATATTATTGAAATATGATTAGATTGGAAGAATAAAATTATGATGGAAAGGATTCATAAATGATATGATAATAAAGAGGATCAATCAAAGTATTCTCATTATCAAATTCCTGGAATTGATGTTGTTCAAATATAACCGCTACTACACGTTCCTAAAAATAATTATTCTAAATTGAATTATATAGTGGTAGTGAGGAGACTAGTTGGAGAAGATGAGTATTTTGATTTTATAGATCTTTTTTTGAGGAAATAAACTTTGAATTATGCTCATATTGAAGATCAAACCTCATATTTTTCTCAGTGATAGAAGAAATCAACATGTTCCCAATTATTGAATTATTTATTTCACATGAATTATCGAGTTCTAAATTTTTAGAAATTTTTTTAATTTGAAAATGATTTAAATATGTAAAATAATTTGTATCACAACACGGTGGAGTATTCTCATATGTATCATAACATGAAATTGAATAAAAATCATTATAATAAAAAGGATTTTCTGGAGAGATCATGTGTGAAGAATCATTATACTTTATACCATGAGTTGTGGGCATGTTGGGCGAGTGTTGATTATAGTTTTATGGTTCTGACCATACCATTCATTATTTTGGATTTCTTGAAATTCCTTGCAATGAAAAATTACCAGAGTTGTAAATTGAACTTTTTTTGTTTTTTTAACCTAAATCAATCTCTTTTAGGACTTCCTAATTCTATTATTGTACATGAAAATGAAACTAAACATTTGTAATTCACATATCATCATCTTCAATTTTCAAATTTATAAACCTACTAACTACTATAGAAGTGGCTAGCATGGTCAAACCACAGAGAGAATGTGCATAGTAACCAGGAATATCCTCTATGAAGAATGTTTAGGTAGATAAATTTTTAATGTGATTGAAAACTAAACAACTATTTAAAACAATTAATTAAATTAACTAAGACTATATAAGTGAAGTAAATTAATCTATAAAAGAAATATGTAGAAATGGATGTGTTAGGGTTGTGACCTTCGTTCAGGTGCATGCAATGCCAATTATTTAATTCCCACATCTAAATATTTATTTATTAAATTATCACTGATTTTAATTTTAATCAAAATACTATCAAGTATCATTCTCTGATGTCAGAAAATATTCTAATTTTTATACAAATAATCAATCATTTTTTTTTCTTTAATTTGATGAATAATTTGCATGAAACATTAGCATCGAATCACTTTGTGAAATGCAATGACCTGTTTCTCACAAAGTCGATGCATCTATATGTATCAGTTTCAGTCACATGAGATCACTGATTAAGTATCACTCATGAAATTTTGAAGGATAATGTACACAAAAATATTAATTTTTCAATAAACATATTTATTTATTCAGTATTCACTCGCATGATATTTATGATTCTCTCACACACATGACCAAGTTATGAAAAAATAAATTCTATAATAATCTCCCTCCCATGATTACTTATTAGGTATCCCATGAATGGGCACCAAAACATGTGTGAAAACTCCATAAAAATTAAAGCAGACACAAATATAATTAAATAATTAAACATCCAATTAAAAAAATAATTCAAAATGTGATCAAACATGGTTAAAAAATAATGGTATGCATGCACTACTACATTCATAACAACTCTAACACAAATAATACTAGCCAACCATCACACTAACATGATATGAAAAATAAATAATAGAATTCACCATGTTTGTGTCGATGCGGATATCATTGCAAGACACTACTAAAAATCGCTGAATAATAATCATCACCCTTCGATCACTGAAATGCTGATACAAACCATTTATCACATTATTCAATATGAAAAATGACCATATATGTGTTCACTTTTGCCTTCCAGCATCAATATTTGAAAGAAAGATGAATCCAATGCACATGTCGATTTCACACCCAACCCTTAAATCATGAACCACTAACAAACGTTGGAGAATAGATAAAACTTTGTTGCTCGTAGCTAAGATCACGGTTACATGGGTTGTCTACTACCAAAGGTGGTTCTTGGATGTGGCATGCCTGGTGTTGTGGCAGTTATTAGCTATTGGTGTGTTGCATATAGAGAGGGCCACCAAACTTGGTGTTATAGCAAAGTGGGAACAGCAAAGAAGGAGGATGGTTGGTGGCTTATGGTGTACAAGATATGAAGTGAGGTGGTGCAGATAGTTGTGTGTAGTGATTAAATAGGTGATGTGTAGGGTTTCAGCTGAGGGAGATGGATTGGAGGAGAACCATCGTGGTGATGGTGTGCAGAGAAGATGAAGGTCGGTGTATTCTTGTCGCATGTTGGTGGGTGGTGACACATTAGTTCTACTACTACAGATTTTCCCTTTAACAGTGTGAAAAAAGGATAATAACGGTACTAAAAATAACTATTATCCTCAACACTATTAAAGGGGGTCCCTTTTATGAGTGCTAAAAAAGAATTGATAAAGGATACCCTTTATCAGTACTTTTTTTAGCGTTGATAAAGGCCCAACTTGCTGCAGTGTGATGTTTATATAACATCACACCCAGCCAAAACTTGTAACCTGTGTATGAAAATTATATAATTTAATTTAAATAAATTTGAAATCATGAATACAAAATATATATATATATATATATATATTTCAAACAATATTTTATATAATTAAATTTACAATTATCCACAAACATTTAAAAACATTAATGTTTCATCTTTTGGCACCTATAATCCCCTCTCAAAAATCTCTTCCCATGGTATTGCTGAACCAATCACCTCAACCCGAGAAAAATAATCCACCTATATAAGAAAACAAATCTTATGTTATTAATACTATAAATAAATAAATTAAACATTAATATGAAAGAATACATTAATAAAATGTCAAATTTTAATAGAAAGACACATTTGGAGTTATATCGGTCACATTGTATGTCGTATTGAGATGTGGTTGATTCCTACACATCAAAAATGAGTTATGGATCATTTTCCTAAAGTATCGAAACAATCCAAATGAGTTTTCTTGGTTTTGAGTATGGCATTTGTTCTTTTTAATAAAATTAATGTTAATTTTAAATAATGACACACTTGAGTTATACTGGTCGCACCATGAATTGGATTGAGTTGAGAATGATTCCTAACCATAAAAAATTACTTATGGATCACTTTCCTAAAGTATCAAAACATTCAAAATGCGTTTTCTCAGTTTTCAACATGTTAGTTGTGTTTTTTTACTAAAATGTCATTTCAAACTAAAAACGTGCACTTTGAGTCATACCGGTCACATCCTGCATCATTTTGATGTGAGACTACTTCATACACATAAAAAATGACTTATAAATCACTTTAAAAAATTATTAAGATAATCACAGTGTGTTTTCTTTATTTTTAGCGTGTGACACATGTTTTGAACTAAAATGTAAATTTTAAACTGATAACGGACACTTTGAGGCATACCAGTCACACCATGCATTGGATTGAGGTGTGGTTTATTCCTATACATCAAAAATGACCCATGTATAATTTTCCTAAAGTATCAAAACAATATTAATTTGTTTTCTTAGTTTTCAGTATGACACTTGTTCTTTTTACTGAAATTAATGTCAATTTTAAATAAAAAGACACACTTAGAGTCTTATTGGTCACACTATGCATCAGATTGAGGTTTGGTTGACTCATACAACTCAAAAATTTCTTATATATCATTTTTCTAAATTATAAACATAATATGAATATTTTTTCTCAGTTTTCAGTATGTCACTTGTTCCTTTTACTAAAATTAATGTCAATTTTAAATAAAAAGTGACACTTTGAGTTATATCGGTCACACCGTGCATCATATTGTGGTGAGGTTGATTCCTACACATCAAAAATGACTTATGGATCTTTTTTATAAAGTATAAAAACAATATGAAAGCATTTTCTTGGTTTTTAGTATGTCACTTGTTCTTTCTACTAAAATTAACTTTAATTTTAAATAAAAAACATACATAGAGTTATACTGATCACACCATGCACAAAATTGAGGTTAGGTTTATACCTACACTTTAAAAATTACTTATGAATCATTTTCCTAAATTATCAAAACAATATGAATGTTTTTACTTGGTTTTCAGTATGTCACTTGTTATTTTTACTAAAATTAATGTCAATTTTAAATAAATAGACACACTTGAAATTATAATGGTCACACCATGCATTATATTGAGGTTTGACTAATTTAGACACATCAAAAATAAATTATGGATAATATTAATAAATTATCCAAACAATTATAATGTTTTTTCTTTATTTTTAGTATGTCACTTGTGTTTTTTTATTAAAATGTCATTTGAAATTGGAAACACACACTTTGAGTCATACTGGTCACATCATATGTCAGTTTGATGTGAGACTAATTTCTACACATCAAAATTGACTTATTAATAGTTTTCCTAAATTATCAAGGCATCACGGGTGTGTTTTCTTGGTTTTTACTGAATGACACTTTTTGAACTAAAATGTCAATTTTAAACTAATAACAGACACTTTGAGTCATACTAGGCACATCATGTATCAGATTGAAGTGAGGCTAATTCCGAAATGTAAAAAATGACTTATGGATCATTATCCTAAATTATAAAAATAATATGAATGTTTTTATCAGTTTTGAAAATTTAGTTATCTTTTTTGCTAAAATTAATGTCAATTTTAAATAAAAAGATGTAATTGGAGACATATCAGTGACACCGAGCATTGGAGTGATGTGAATATGATTCATACATATCCCAAATGACTTATGGATCATTTTAATAAATTATCAAAACAATATGACTACATTTTCTTAGTTTTGAGTATGTCACTTGTCTTTTTTACTAAAATGTCATTTTAAACTAGAAACATGCACTTTGAGTCATATCAGTCACATTGTATGTCTGTTTGATAAGAGATCAAATCATACACATCAAAAATGAATTATAAATTGGTTTTCTAAATGGTTAAAATAATATGAGTGTGTTTTCTTGGTTTTTAGTGAGTGACACATTTTGAACTAAAATGTCAATTATAAATTGATAATGCGAACTTTGAGTCATACCGAGCACATCGTGTGTTAGACTGAGTTGTGGGTGATTCCTACACATCAAAAATGACTCATGGATCATTTTCCTAAAATAAAAAAAACAATCTGAATGTTTTTTCTCATTTTTTAGTAGTTCAATTGTTCTTTTTACTAAAATTGATGTCAATTTTAAATAAAAATATGCACTTGGAGTCATATTAGTCACATTGTGCATCAGATTGAGGTTAAGATTATTCCTAAATGTAAAAAATGACTTATGGATCGTTTTCCAAAAGTATCAAAAAAATATGAACTACTTTTCTCAGTTTTGAGTATGTCACTTGTATTTTTTACTAAAATGTCATCTTAAGCTGGAAACATGCACTTTGAATCATATTGATCATATCATATATCGGTTTTATGTGAGACCAATTCCTACACATAAAAATTAATTATGAATCATTATACTAAATTATCAAGAAAATCATAGCATATTTTCTTATTTTTCAGTGAGTGAAACTTTTTAAAATAAAATATTGATTTTAAACTGATAATGGACACCTTGAGTCATACCAAGCACATTGTGTATCAGATTGAGGTGCCCCTGATTCGTACACATCAAAAATTACTTATGTACCATTGTTTCAAAGTATCAAACAAATATGAATATTTTTTATCAGTTTTGAGTATTTCAGTTGTCTTTTTTACTAAAATTTATGTCAATTTTAAATAGAAAGAAGTGATTTGAGTCGTACCGGTCACACCATGTGTTGGATAGAGGTGCGGCTAATTCCTACACATCTCAAAGTCCAAAAAATCCCAAATTACAATGTTATCATGATTTCCATTGTATTTATTTTTCAAAATACCAACACTACATATTGACATTATGTTTAGTTGAAAAACCTTTCTTGTTGTTGAAATCCAGAAGAGTAGAGGAAGATCATGTTCCCCTTATATCATGAGAAGTTTTCACAATGAGAACATGGGCTTCCTCTACTCTTCTAGATTTCAACGAGAAAGGTTTTTCAACTAAGAACATTGACTAAATATGCAGTGTTGGTAGCTTGATAAATAAAATAAATTGAAAGCATAAAGATCTGTGAAAAAAATTAAATAAGTATTAGATAAAAATAATAAGTAAATTAACTTATAAATAGTAGATAAAATGATGAAAAAATTAATTAAATAATTAGTATGAATTTACCTTTTCATGATGTTTGTATACATTCTTGACCCATTTCCTTGTTTTCATTATCTCACTTGCAGCCTCAAAGCCCAATCTCTCACGAGCATGAGTAGGTATTAAGAAACCACCCTAACTCAAAAAAAGAAATCCACCTTGATAAGAAAAAAAATTATTATGTGATTAATACTAAAAATAAATAAATAAAACATAAATATGAAAAAAATCCATTAATTATATGGAATTCACATATTCATGTTATTTGTGTGCATTATGGCATTAAGTATGTTAACCATTTGTTTCTAAACAAATTTATACCATCTTGTGGATATGATTTTTTTAGTTGTCATAGTAGTACTGAAAAAATATAAATACATAAAGAATTAATAAATATTTTAAATTAAATAGTAATTATCTTCAAAAATACCTCTTTAGGGATATTATTTCATTGATGGAATACAATCTCTCTCATAAATTTAAAAATATAATAACCACAATCTTTTACATTTGTTTGTTTCAGACACTGCAAAAACATTGAGAAAAATAAGTAATTTGTTTTTATATGTGTTTGGATAGTTAAATATTATTATATATACCCTGATACTTATCTAGTTGTAGAACTTTTCTGGGTCCTTATGAACATTGGATATCCTCATTTTGTGATTTTCATGATATTTATACATCGCCCTATCATAACAGAATTATAATTAAAACATAATATAAAATATATAAATTGAATTTTAGTTCTAAAATATTGTATGTAGTGTATTAAAAATTCAAAACCATCATCACGTGTAGTTGGTTTTTTTGGTATCCATGCATTGAATCAAGGGAATAAATATTTAGATTATCCAAATTTACTACAATGAGCATACAATGTTTCCTAAAAACACAAAAAGGAATAAGTAATGAAAGAAATGAAAATATATTTGATATGATTAAATTGTAGAGTTTTACCCCTACATAATTGGAATTAAGAAGAGTTTGTAATCCAAAAGTTTCCTTTCAAATTATTTTTCCATGTCTCTCACTAATTCATTCATTTTTTTGGATTCTATTTCATTTTTTCTATAGAGATGATGTGAGGACTAATGAGTCTAGATTTATTTTCATGGGGTGATCCCGTCAATTGGTATTGATATATAGGCATGAAAAAAATATGAAATTTATTTATTCATAATTAACATAGTATATCAGCTTTTGGAAAAACAAATCATGAAAACATACCTCATTTATACATTTATAACTGAGGCTCCTAGACATTCATGGTTGAGGATTTCATTTACATTCTCAAGAGAAATGTAGTATATACCTTCCACTCCATACATTTTTTCTTCAAAATCAACTACATGACTACTAACATTTTATAACCTCTTATTTATATGAACCTTCAATGTTAGTAAATTCAAATATAGAATGGTTGGGGTAAAGGTTCTTTCAGAAGATCTTTTTGATCGGTTGGTTGATCATTTAGATAATTTTGAGTCAACATTTCATTTCACCCCTTCCCTTTGTCTGTATATAATAACATTCATCTGTTCGGAGATTTTTTTATTAATTTTTAAAGGTTTAGCATGAAAAATAAATTGTAAATGAATACCTCTTTATCGACATGTGTTTTTAAAAGATCTAATGGTCATGCGATGAATGTCCCAATAGCTTGGTTGACTATATGAATATCTCCATCATCAAGTGGGGTAGATCGACACTCTAATCATGAGTTATGCTAATCATCACACTTAGATGACCAATTGGAAGTGGTATATTATATATTCTTTCATCTTGTATATTGAACATCATAGCCCTTGTTATAAAGTGATAGGTGGGTGTTGATAGATATAAATCACATTCATTTTCACCCTATAAAATATTAGTATGGGAAAGGTATCAGTGTCTGTCTAATTCACATTTCACAAAAACAATTATTATAATATTGATTACCTCAACTAAGATATCTCTTTGAGGGGAATGTATCACCTCAAAGTTGGTGGGGGTGGATGGGTTCTTCACACAAAGGTTGTTCCTGAGTTGTTTCTTCTCTTTGCTTCCCCCCTATAACAGTTTCTAGCAACTCAACCTTCCAATGAAATTGTTCTTCAAGGGCATATAATATTTCTTTCATCTCAATTATTTCTTTATATTTATCCTCCTGTTGTTTTTTTCTCAAAATATTTTTAGGGTGTCACCCCAAAACCCATACCTCTAACACGGACATACTATTCTAGCTGCTTCAAGGCCACCAGTAGTAGGTGTTCATCTGGTACAGGCGTTCATGATTATTTTGACTATGTTAGATAGAAAATATAGGAAAATAATTAATTATTTTTATATAATATCTATTTAAAGAAAAAAAATTTATTATGTAATAATTACACATGTTTCTCACACTTTTATATTTTTTCATCTATTAGTATCCCATATTTATTTACACGTGCCTCCTTCCATAGCACATGGCATGAGATGGAAGTGTCTTTAGATTTTGATTCATCAATCTGTATATAAACAGAGGAATGTAATTATGTTATTGTTTCATATAACATAAAACTATTATAGTAGATTAAAAATACATACCATTTTTTTCAAGTGAATCACTCCCCATCCTTAATTTATAGTAGGGGTACGTTGGTTTTTCTTCCCATTCCACATTTTCATAACTCAATTTCTATTTCGTAAATAAATAATTCTCAATCAAAGTGATGAATACAAGTATTTCCAAAAAAAATATTACAAGCCATAATGTACCTAAAAATACAACTCTGCATGATGTCTAGTAAATTAATCCCACACTTCTTGGGTTATCAGGTGTGTATACATAAGCAATGGGAATGGGTTTATTTTTCCTTCAACATCTTTAAGATGATATCTCATTATAATTGTGTGAAAGAATCCATGAATCCATCCAGCAAGAATTAATACATATTTCTTGTGTGATTTATCTAATATAAATGAACAATGTAAGGGATGATGAAGAGTAAGTCAATGTTTCATTATTTTATTTTTAGTAAAATAATGAAAGGATATCATAAATTTACCGTAATCTCTTCCCAAATTAGTGTCTTAATAATGGGCACAACATGGTTCCCTGAATCTACATCAATCGATACATTTTTATGAGTTATGAGTCCAATGTAACTATTGAACATGTATTTGTTGGGGTTAATATAATGTTTATTCTCATTCTATCCAACCTCAAATTTGATGTTCCTTTTATTTTCTCCTTAATAATATTTTCTAACACTATCATGCTACGACGCTCTTGTTTTTTCTGAAGCATCGGATCTTCGTCACCTACCATTTCCTCGGATTAAACATCATCAATATGTTGTTCCTTGGTAGCATCATCATGTGCATAAGGTCATTTTTCCTTTTCACTAGGAGCATCAAAAGGTTGATAAATCTATTCTTCTTTAGGATTGGGAGCACCAGCACGTGTAGAAGGTCATTTTTCCACTGCACTGGGAGTAGGAGTAGGTTGAGAAACTTGTTGTTCCTCATAATTGAGAGCACCAACATGTAAAGAAGTAATTATCTACAGAAGTGGTTTAGAATTTAATTTAGATTACATAAATGTATCATTTAATAGATAATAACATGAGGTAACACAATGTATATTATAAAAAATATATAACCTTGTTATTGAACTCTCTCTTTTTAAAGAATGAAGATACTTTACCCCTTTATCTAGTATCTAAATCCCTTTATTGTGGTCTCCTATAACATAAAAAACCCCATCAATATTTGGACCTCTGTGAAATTATGGTAACATCCCAATGAAAGGGTCATTCTCAGTTAAATTTTCATATAACCCTTCAGTGGTTTTGCTCAATAACAGAACAATTTACCACTTTTCGTTTAAGGGATATGGGATATAAAATACTCAAATTGTCAATGATTCCATTATAAACAGTTTGTCTTTATACCCTTCCTCACTTAAATTCACTTTCACAAATACCAATTGATCTATTTTAATATCACTCCTTTTATCAACCAACTTGTATTGAAAAATTGGTATTTGGAATGTTGTATAATCCAAATCCCATATTTATTTGATGATGTAAAAGTATGACATCTTCACATAAATTGGATTTTTTCCTTAGTACAAGAAAAATGCATCGATTCAGCTACAAGTGTACCTACACTATTTTGTATAGAACTACCTTCATCATGTTCATTTGTATAGAATGTATAATCATTAATTACTTAAACATTGTAAGATAACACGTACACACTTAGTACCCTTGCTAGCCATTGAAGTCATTCTGAAATTAAATGTGGATTTTCATATGACTCCTTAAAAATATTTTATCGAAACCATCCCATAAACTATTTATTATGTGTATTTGATATCTATATTTAATCCCTTAATGGATTGAAATACCTAATAATTTCTTTATGGGTTTCAAAATATGTGGAAACCACCAAAATGTTAAGAAAAACATAAAGGTGGGCCTACTCCTGATCTATAATATTGATTGTGACAACATCTCTTCCATAAATTACTTCACCCACAATCCACCCAGTGTGATGAGATTTCGGTTGACCAATGTTTTCTGCAATAAATAGAAAATCAGTACAGAATTCAAAAACTTCCTCAACAATATATTGCTTCACAATACAAACCTATATCCAACTTCAATTATTGACATACCCTTTCAAAATATTCATAAACCGTTCAATAAGGTACATACATCTATAATGTAGAGGACCACATAGTTTAATATCTATCACCAAGTAAACCATCAAGTGAACCATTATATCAAAGAATTCTAGTGGGAAGAACGTTTCCAATACACATAATATGATGGAAATTTCCTTTTCCATAGTCTTCAATTTTTTCACTTCTATAAATTTGTTGTATATATCTTTGAAAAATAAATATATCTTGGTTAATTTATGACACAAATTCTTGGGTAATATGAAACGTAAATATATAGGAATTAGATATTTCATCAAAAACATGGCAGCCATATGATTTCAAACCCTTTAACTTTAAATCAGTCATTGACACAATATTCTTAATATCTGATGAATACCCATCTGGAACCTTTACCTCATTCAAGAAGTTGTAAAGAAGATATATCTCCTACCTAGAAAGATCATAAATAGCTAGAGGAAGAAAATTTTCTTTTCTCCCTTCACTGGTGCCAACTCTTCTCATATTCTAATGTCTACTATGTTCAACCAAGCATTAATTCCATCCCTTTTTTTCAAGTGCATTTAGTAACGTTCCAATTACAATATCACATATATTTTTTCAACATGAATAACATCAATAAAATGTCTGACGTACAGAAAATTCCATTATGGTAATTAAAAACAGGATAATCTCTTTTTATAATCAATTTTTGTAAGTTTTTTTGAAAATATTTTACCAAAAGCGGTGTCCACATCTTTTACTTTCTCAAGAATTTGATCACCTGTTAGTGGAGATGGTGTTGTAAATTCTTCTAAACTTCCATCAAATGATGTCATCCAAGATTGGTACTTATTTTTTTAGGGTAGAAATTTATGATGTCCTATAAACACAGTCTTTGATAAATGTTTCAACCAAATTGATTGTGTACCTTGTTCACAAATATGACACCCTTGAGTTATTTTAATTCTATATCCTGAAAAATTTACATAAGAAAGAAAGTCATTTATCATCCCGTACAACATGGATCTCAATATGAAATCTTCATTTCTGTAATCATCATATAACATAACACCTTAATCCCATAATAATTTCAAATCCTCAATAATATATCCAAATAAACATCAATATCATTACCTAGTTATTTTGGTCATGATATAATCATAAATAACATGATTTATTTTCATTTCATGCATAACGATAGTGGAAAGTTATAATTTACCAACATAACTAGCAATGTACTCTGAGTACTTCTTTCAGAACCAAAGGGATTCTCTCCATATATAGATAACACAAGACGGAGGTTTCTCGACTCATTTCCAGATTCAAGATACTCATTATCAATTTTCTTCCACTAAGGAGAGTCTGTCGAGTGACGTAGTTTCCTGTATTTTTTTCTTGTATCTTCATTCCATGTCAATTTACCTGCAGTCTCCTCACTTCCATATAGGCGCCTAAACCTTGTAATGATTTGAAAGTAGCATACAACTTTTATAGGACCTGATTCATCTTTATTATATCAAGAAGCACCACACTTTGGGAATTATTTAAGTGATTTTTGGTCCTTGAGAAATAGTATACAGTCATTTGGGCAGACATGTATTATTTTAGAGATCACACCCATCGAACATAGCATCCATTTAGCGTCGTGTGTTCGGATAGGGAGCTCGTTATCTTCTGAGAGCATATCATTTAGGATAACAAGTAGTTCAGTAAAATGGGCATCACTCCATCTATTGACTAATTTCAAATTATACAGTTTTAGTATGACTGATAATGTTATATATTTAATGAAACCAGCATACAATGACATATTTTCATAACTCTTTAAATTCTCAAACAATTTTAGTTAATCACAAAGTCCATATTCAATTGTCCTTGTAATTTCCTCAATATTATCTTCATAATCATTCATACCTATAATCACATCATCAATATAGTCTTATTCATTTTCCATGCTTGTAAACATATCAGATGATCCATAAAATGACATGTTTTCCCAGTCACTAGCTACATCTTTTTTTCTCTATTTTTATTCCAACATTTATAACTTTGATCAATTTTGTGACAGAGCAAGTGTTCTTCTAACTCCTCTGGACTAATTAGTCTTGAATAACAACAGTTTAAACACAAACAGAGGATTTGAGAATGGTCATATGCGTGATCTTTTGCAAACTTGATAAAATCTTTTACTCCATCTTCATACTCTTTTGTCATGTGATTGGAATCCATCCATTTTGTATTCATATCCATCTTATTTTATTCAGTAATATTAATATTTAACAAAATAAATACAAAAAATATGTTAGATTAAAGATGGATCTCATGAATTTATTGAAAGAAAATAGAAACATTGAAAATGGTTTATTATCCCACATGATCAAAAATAAAATCTTTTTGAAGTAAATTTATAAATACAAATATTAAATGTAATAATTGAAATATAAAAAAATATATATTATTTGAAATCCCTTTTCATAATATAAAATATGGATATTGAGTATAATAATGTTTTCACAAATAAAAAAAAGAAATTATTATATTTTTAAAACAACAATATGTACCTTAGAGAAAATCAGGGTCGTTACATGAGACCTAAGGGATTTGATACAGCGATGTGACTAAATGTTTTTTTTAATGAAAAAGTGAATAGATTAAAAATTTTGTGTATAAACTATAATTTTAAATTTAATAATGGGTTTTGATGTATAATTTTAAATTGATAGAAATATTTCTCTAACTCTTTTAGGAAGTTAAATTTGAATATTATGGTTTTGAATAAATCTAGGGAAATATTTTATTTTTGAAATTTTGGGATATAAACTAAGAATTTTAAATGGGTGTATTTTATTAAAAATTGCAAGTAAGAGCAATTTTATGAAAAAACCTTAGGATATAAAGGTATTTTTTTAAAACCCATTAGAACTTCCCCAACTTAAAATATAAATATTAAATCCAAAAGGTTGGTACTTTCCCAACCAAATTTTTATATCCATATTCAACTAGGGTTACCACATTTCTTACCAATTTTACTATATATTATCATCTTAGGTATTATCATAGGACATCTATTTTTGGATTACATGGTAACATTTTCACTTATGTCACCCTTTAGGTTTCCTCCTATAATTCCTCTCTCATTAGTCCAAGAATTACTTTCTTAGTGTCCACTTGAAACTTATTTCACCCTTTGGATTGCCTCCTATAATTCCACTTTCAATAGTGTTTTATTCCCTTGGTTCTTGTTTCTATCCTGTATAGATCGAGAACATACTTTAGGCCTTGTGACAAATCGACTCGGGTGACATGGCAAGTTGACCTGATTTGGTTCATTAAATTGATTGTTTAGTTTTGTTTTTCATTACAGTAATGAAATAAAAGAATGTGTATTGTACAATTTCTATTATAATGAAATTTTTATTATATTAAAATATCAAGTCCTACATTATCCATGTGATTTTATTTTTATAAAATAAAAATCATGAAAACCTTTAATTCCTTATAAGTCTATTAAATTAAACACTTTTTCCCTAATCATTGGAAAATAAATCATGAAATTAACCATAAAACTTTCTAATTTTACCTTCCACATTCATTTTAAAAAGAGTTATGTTTTCCAAAATTCTCTTTATATTTTAATTTAAAATATGTTTATTTGTCCATATTTTAAGTAATGAAAGTATTCACTAAAACAACACAATTATAAAATATTTATAATTAAAATAAGAAATAATGATGACAGTTTTTCAAAAATACATGATTTGGAATCTCAATTGGCTAAACTGAGCATTAATCAAGAAATAACCCCTATAGTGAAATAAATATTTTGGGAAACCATGCTTTTATTGAAATTCACTCATTATGGGTTAATTGCTTTAATTTGACATTGAATATCATTTATGAAATTACTAATACCTAAAAGTATCAAATTATGGAGTGTTACATTTGGATTAAAATGAATTCGACTATTATAACCATATTCAAAGTATCTTTGTCCAAATATGGATACATACCAAATGTAATTAAGGACCCACCCAAATGAAAAACTGATCATTCACCTAAATCAAAACCATCCTTCCATGTTAGAAAAGGCAAGATTAATTTTTTAACATAACGAATCTAGGGTAACCTAACTTACAATCCCCCCTATAATGACTAATCCTTCAAAACCAAAGAGTAAAAAATTAACAAATTTCAATGATTTACTATAAAAATCTATAATACATTACCAAATCATCTAAGAATAAAATATTATTAGAACACTTCCCCCAAAATTCCAATGAATTCTCATCCTCACCTCTATCTCTTGAATGAACCCAAATACCATCATTACTATATTAACACTCAAACTCCTTACAATAAAAACTTTTATGTAACACACCAAAAACTTGTACCTCATGTATTGATGATTTTATGTTTTCATTTTGTTTTAATTTCACAATAACCGAACAATACTTGTTTCTCATTAAAAGTAACAATATGGTTTTAATTATTTTAGTATGAAACTGAGTAAAACACACAAAAATGGACACAAGGATTTTCATTTAAACAAGACACCAAAGTGTTTACAATGTATCAAGATCAAAATGAACTATCCTACCCAAAAATTCCTATTAAAAACCCTATCAGAGCTACAGGAAGGCCCCCTACAAAGACAATGAAACAAGGTAAATAAAGGAGATCCTTCGAGTTAGTTAAAACGAAGAGCATCACCATCGTGATCATGTAAACTGTGTTGAGCATCAGCAGTATGAAAATCACCAACTTCTTCTTTTTCTTGAGTTTAGGACACCCTGAGGAATGGTTTTATAAGGCATTAACTTGACCATTACTTTGGGTGACCATTGGAAATCCAATAGCTATAATTATATCCATTGGTCTTTTGGTGAAATATTTTGAATTGTGCTTAAGTGATGTTGAGGAAACTCAAAACATGTTGCAAGTGTATGAAATATATTGTAAAGATTTTAATTTCATAAACAATGTTTTAACATATGTGTAATTTCTTTTAATTAAATTATGTGTTGATTAAACTAATTTTTGACTTCTATGATGTTATTATAAAAGATTTCATGTGGGTATACCAAATTTCAATTTATAACCTTGAATTTTAAAGCTTTAGTGTTTATAAATAATTTTAGTAATAATATTAGAAAAATTATAATTCATATTCATTAACCTTTTTAAAGATTAAAGTCATGTTTAGTAAAATATTTTCTATATAGTTGAAATAGATGTATTATTTTCCTTATGTTTTTGTATAATTTTGAAAGTGGGCTTTTATAAAAAAAATAGACCCACTAGGGCCATCCCTTTATAGCTGGGCTGAGGGAGGGAACTCACGCTAGGTGGATGAGCCTAGCCCTGAGCCCAAGCCAAGTTTGGACCGAGCACGAGCATAGGTTCCCCAAAGGGCACATAGGAGCACAAGAGCGCTTGAGCGCACCACTGTGGGTGCATGGTCATGGCGAGGCAGGGGTAGGCCGAGGCCTGTGGGGGCAGGAGCCCAAGTATAAGGCTCCCTAAGTGTGTGATGTGTGTTTTTCTGAGCTATATTTTAAATCCTCAGGCTTATAAAGATCCGCAAAACCCCTCACCATTTCGATGTGGGATGGATAAAAATCGCCTGGGATCAAATTTGGGCCATTGAATCACATCCCACGCGATCTGGGTCGTCAATCCCAATCTCACGTTTGACCCTCAGCAACTGCAGAGCACCACCACATTATTATGGACAGTTCAATCAACATTAGATCTAATCTTGATTGTCCAAGAGTTTTAAAACGTCGCGTCAACTCTGGAACGTACGATCCATCTTGGAGCAATCTGAGCCGTCAAATCTACCTCTGATCTTCTCTTTCCTAGGTCTTCTTCTTCTCCTTCACATGAGATTGCAACAATAACCCCACACCTATAATGCACCATTTTTCTTCGCCTTTGATTGCCAGTGGATCCTCCTTGCTTCCCCTTTTATACAACTTTGTCACCGTCCATTTAATGCGCCGCAAAGGGGTCAATTTTCTCAATGGTTGCATTGAATGTTTGTGTGTTTTATATAGTTTATAAGTTAACTGGTTTCACCCAAGGAACCCTCGGTTCTTCTCCCCGCTCAAACCCCCTACAAGTTCCAGCCATCCTTCCTCGATTTCTCCTCCTCCACCTCGATCTAAGGTAAGGGTTATATTGCCTTGTTTTGTTGCTTTGAGTATATATATATATATATATATGCTCATAAAACTATATATTTAAATAACCCTACGGGTTATTACGAACCCTTTCTTATGATCGAACCTAAGTCTCTTTAATTTTGGGTTTTCGGAGTATTTATAATTTGAGAGTTATTTAATGCTTACAAAACATAATACATGATATTTATATTTATATATGGTTGTATGTACATCGTTTTATATATGTATAGGTATAGGCATGGTCTTTCGGTTTGAGTGGAGACCCTCGAATACCCATTCCACCAAGTTTTGAAAATATTTCATGATAAAAAAACTTCAAAATGAAAGAGTGGTATTTTTTTATGAAAATTTTATATAATTGTTTATATATATTCAATTTTCCTGAAATATTCTCCTTAGCTGACCCTAGGTCTCCTGCATTTGGGTTCAAAAGTTATTATGAATAGAAGGGTGCATTTTATTTATGAAAATTTTGATTATGTACTTTATAAATATATATACATAAATTCATATATATATATATATATGGATAATGGTATATATGTACGGTTTTATAGGAAATGTGTGAGTAGGTTTTCATAAACAAACTTTTATGACTATTGGAACAATTTTCCCTATATATATGATTGGTTAACTAATACTCTTAAGGGGTTAAAAACATGGAGGTGGAAATTAATTTTGGTATGAACATGGTTATACGTATATATTTTATATGTTACATGAACCTTTATTATATCCATTTTTGAGGTCTTTAAACATTGAGTTTCGAGTTTAAGTGGAGATTTAAAACATAAGTAATATTGTATTGTTCAAAACTTATATATATGCATATAATTGTATACATGATTGTATATATAAATATATAGTTTGTATAACTTACCCTCTGGACCAGTTTTAATTCTTTTATCATGGAACTTCTATAATTAATTTATGTTCTTGGTAAATAAGATTGTGAAAATTTACTTTAGTGTAGGACTCAGCTAAACATGTAAGTTATATATGTTTACATAAACATTTATGTAAAAATTTTTAATGAATAAACACTTTTCAAAATTATGTTTAGTCTTGTTTAAAATACTACTCTTTATGTACACCTTGTTGTATGGACAAATCTACCCAACCCAAAACCCTAACGGTGGATATTCTAGATATTATACTTATGATACATTTAATATTTGTAAGGGTTCATAAGTATAACATTTGGGGTATGTAACCCTTATATTCACATTTATGATTCAGTTATTTTCTTATATATTAAATGATGTTGGTTATGGTGAAGATTCATGCTTTCTATTATGGACATTATACTGTGATATACAGAGGCTTATCAGCATTAAATGTTTTAGAATCTGCAAGCTTAAAACCCTACATGAAATGTTTAGTTTACCTTTTTAACTAATTATACAACCAGATGAGATTCCAATATGTAATTAATTAATATGGTTTTAGAATTTTAAGAATAACATTGCATGTGACAAATTTTTTATTTCTTTTAGTACTTTTTTTGTTAATACAGGTGCCATATTCTACCTATCTTTTTACCATTTAATGACATAGTCATATAATTGTTAGTTTGGTTTTTAACATCAAGATGCATGTCTCACTTTATAAAATATGTAAATTCTAAAGGATAAATGTACACTACTATGACCAAATATGATTATACAATAAATTATTCAAAGTAGTATGGGACACTTTGAATAATATGAAATGAGAAATTTAATTATTCAAGGTGGTATGGGACACCTTGAATAAAATGAAATGTGTAAGTGATTGTTCAAGTGGTTCGTGACATTTTGAAAATACGAGTCGATTTGGCATATGAGGAATGTATTGGACTAGTATGTTCCGGGTTGGAGACCAGTAAAAGTAATCCCTCTGGTTTGGATTCTGGTTACACATGCTCTATGGGTAGGATTCTAGTTACAGATGCTCTCTAGGTTGGGGTCTATTTACAGTTAGCCCCTAGGTCTTGGTACGAGGCCTTGAAACAGAAATTAAAGTCCGTCATTATACATTACATCATTATGTGTATGATCATTAATTAATCAAATGGATATTCGACTAGTAGAATATCCATGGTTAAGAGCCAGTACTTATGAGTAATAGAAAAGTAAAATCTTATGGCATGACGTATGTTTAACACTCAGTGAATTAGTATTCAGTGTATGAAATTGAAGTAGTTTCCTATACGCGTAACTTTGATTATTCATTACTCTTAGCTGTTCAATTTGTGCTTACATATTCATATGTCATACATGTTTAGATAATATTTTATTTATTACTCCCAATGAACATGCCTATAATTGAATCATGAATCCTTGCAATTCTGTTAGTGTGTTTTTAATTGAGCACTTTTATGATATGTTACATGTGTTACAAATTTTCTTTAAGAAAAAAATGTTTTATGGGAAGTTCTAAAGAATGTTTTAAAAAGTTATCTTGGTTTATTTTAAAACCCCTTATTGGGAATTCATATGCTCACCCAATGTTTTTTATTAAAAAAATTCAGGTATCAGTTTGAGTTAAAGAAGTATAACAGAAGTGGTAAGTTTCCCATAACCTGAATTGAATTCGATCCTTTGGATGGGACATGAGTAAAATGACACATCATGTTTTGAAGGAATCGTCTCTGGGTATTCTGGGGTCGGGTCCTCACAGTTGGTATTAGAGGGTTTGGTTTGGATAAATCTAGATAACTAGAACTTAAACAAAGAAAAATTTACTTAAGTGTTACAAAATATGAGGTTTTTTCTAATTTTTAGATGGAAAACGAAGGTACTAGTCTTCTGTCTCTTCCCAATGAGGACCTAGAAACCATAATTTCTATAGCTAGACATGAAAATTTTATAAACTATGCCCATATCTGTATGACATGTAAACACCTCTATGATGTATCCAACTCCCCCCAAGTACTTCAACTCCACCTAAGAGCGGGTCTGGATTACATCTTTATGATGAAAGACCAAATTCCATCCTACGCACAACGGGGAAAATACTACGAGGGACTTTTTAGATGCTTCACCACAGCGGAAGGCATCCAGCCCCTCATGACCTTCCAATAAGCTACTGCAATAGGAGACCTCCACGCGACATATATGTGTCAAGTATTGTCCTATGGCCATGTTGTTCAGGTAATGGACTTTGACATCCTTGAATACAAAGCCTTCCATTCTGTGTACAGAAAACAAGTACATACAGACGTCTCACAGTTGTATACCCCACATGTCAGACTCTGGAGACACCATAAGTGCACCCCACAAGATAGAACCAGACAACTTGGGTTGCATATGGTTTAGGGAGATATATATTTTTCATCTTGTTTTGTGGATTCGTGTATTTAGTAACTGGGGAAACCATTAGTCTTTCTCTTTTTATGAACAAGTGGTTATATGAGAATACAACTTATTATCCCTTATTTCTTTCTTCTATCTTTTCTATGTTTATACTTTTGAATATTTTTCACCGATTTAACCTTCATAATTAATTTTTAGATGGAAGGATGAACCCACATTTTATCCCTTCCCATCAAAATACTAGAGGTTATCATGATCAAAACATTCGAGGAAGAGTATATACTTTTTGCAAACTTGCGAAAAACATGAAATAAACTTTATGAAGTATAAAACAGTCTGGACATTCTCCATTCATGTCAAGAGAATTCTTACATATACCACTGTATAGCCATGATCCAATTGGCTGAGTACATGCGGAGGGAAAAATACCACGAAGGGTTTTTCCTATGATTTACTCTAGGTTGGAACTTCACAGCTAGAGTAAGATTTCAAGAGGCTGCTTTTGAGGGAAACCTTTATGCTGCCTACACGTATCAAATCCTCAGTTCCAGCTTATACTATAACATCTATGACTAAGATTTTCTCAATCGAGAGGCAGCCCGATGAATTCTACAAGAGTTGGTCCATTTGGACATCTCAGAAATTTCCACCATGTGAGCCTCTCTTTAGAAGTCCGAGTGTATGTATAATGAGTTCAACACATGATGTCTGAAGTGTATTTGGTCCAGATAAGCTGAAGATTTGAACATCAACTTGGGAATTCACCTGGCCACACCGGAGGACCCTACACAATAGAGGTTGTGGTGAAGTTTGTGAGGGAGTATTTCTCTTATGCGTATGTAGAATGAATTGCGAGGATGCAATTCTTCATAGGGGGAATAATGTAACAACCCAAAAACTTGTACCTCATGTATTGATTATTTTATGTTTTAATTTTGTTTGAATTTCATAATAACCGAACAAAACTTGTTTCTCATGAAAAATTAATAATATGGTTTTAATTATTTTAGTATGAAACTGAGTAAAACACACAAAAATGGACACAAGGATTTTCATTTAAACAAGAAACCAAAGTGTTTATAATGTATCAAGATCACAAGGAACCATCCTACCTAAAAATTCATATTAAAAACCCTATTATAACTATGGCAAGTCCCCCTACAAATAAAATGAAACACAGTAAATAAAGGAGATCCTTCGGGTTAGTTAAAAGGAAGAACATCACCACCATGATCATGTAAACCATGATGAGCACCAGTGGTATGGAAAGCACCATATTCTTCTTTTTCTTGAGTTTAGGACACCCTAAGGCATGGTTTTATAAGGCATTAACTCGACTGTTACCTTGGGTGACCGTTGGAAATCAAATGACTATAATTATAGTTATTGGCCTTTTGGTGAAATATTTTGATACACTTGCAACGTATTTTGAGTTCCTTTTGGTGAAATATTTTGAATTGCGCTTAAGTGATGTTAAGGGAACTCAAAACACGTTGCAAGTGTATCAAATATATTGTAAAGATTTTCATTTCTTAAACAGTGTTTTAACCTATGTGTAATTTATTTTAATTAAATTATGTGTTGATTAAAATAAGTTTTGACTACTATGATGTTAGTATAAAATATTTCATGTGGGTATACCAAATTTCAATTTATAACCTTGAATGTTAAAGCTTTAGTGTTTATAAATAATTTTAGTAATACTATTAGACAAAGTATAATTGGTATTCATTAACCTTTTTAAAGATTAAAGTCGTGTTTAGTAAAATATTTTCTATATAGTAGAAATAGATGTATTATTTTCCTTATGTTTTTGTATAATTTTTAAAGTGGGATTTTATAAAAAAAAATATACCCACTAGGGAAAACCCTTTATAGCTAGGCAGAGGGAGGTATCTCACTCTAGTTGGCTGAGCCTAGCCCTTAGCCTAAGCCAAGGCTGGCCCGAGCGCGGGCATAGGTTCCCCGTTGGGCGCACTGGAGCATAGGAGCGCTTGAGCACGCCACTATGGGTGCATGGTCACGACGAGGCAGGGGTAGGCCGAGGCCTGCGGGGGTGGGATCCCATGTATAAGGCTCCCTAGGTGTGTGATGTGTGTTTTTATGAGCTATCATTCAGATCCTTAGGCTTATAAAGAGCCACAAAATCCCTCACCTTTTCGATATGGGATGGATAAAAATCACCTGGGATGAAATTTGGGCCATTGGATCGCGTCACGCGAGATCTAGTATGTCGATCCCGATCTCGCGTTCGACCCTCGACAACCGTGGAGCACCATCACATTTTTATGGACCGTTTGATCAACATTAGATCTAATCTTGACCGTCCAAGAGTTTTAAAATTCCGCGTCAACTCTAGACTGTACGATCCATCTCGAAGAAATCCAAGTCGTCCAATCTACCTCTGGTCTTCTCCTTCCCACGTCTTCTTCTTATCCTTTGTGTGGGATTGCACCAGTAACCCTACACCTACAATGCACCATTTTTCTTCACCATTGATAACCAGTGGACCCTCCTTGCTTCTCCTTTTCTACAAGTTCATCATCGTCCGTTTAATACGCCGCAAAGGGTTCAATTTTCTCAATGGTTTCATTGAATTTCTGTGTGTTTTATATATCTTATAAGTTAACTGGTTGCACCCAAGGAACTCTCGGTTCTTCTCCCGCTTAAACCCCCAGCAAGTTCCAGCCATCCTTCCTCAATTTCTCCTCCTCCTCCTTGATCAAAGGTAAGGGTTATATTTATTTGTTTTGCTGCTTTGAGTATATATATATATCTATATATACATATATGTATGTATGCTCATAAAACTATATATTTAAATAACCCTACGGGATAGTACGAACCGTTTCTTATGATCGAACCTAAGTCACTTTAATTTTAGTTTTTCGGAGTATTTATAATTTAATAGTTATTTAATGCTTACAAAACATAAGAAGTGCTATATATATTTATATATAGTTGTATGTATTTTGGTTTATATATGTATAGGTATAGGCATGGTATTTCAGTTTAAGTGGAGACCCTCGAATACCCATTCGATCAAGTTTTGAAAATATTGCATCATAAAAAAACTTCAAAATGAAAGGGTGGTATTTGTGTATGAAAGTTTTATATAATTGTTTATACATATTAGGTTTTTCTGAAATCTTCTCCTTAGCTGACCCTAGGTCTTCTACTTTTGGGTTCAAAAGGTTTTATGAACATAAGGGTGCATTTTATTTATGAAAAAATTGATTATGTACTTTGTATATATATATATATATACATAAATTCACACACACATATATATATGGATAATGGTATACATGTATGGTTTTATAAGAAATGTGTGAGTAGGTTTTCATAAATAAACTTTTGTGACTAATGGCATGATCTACCCTATATACACGATTGGTTAACTAACACTCTTAAGGGGTTAAAAACATAGAGGTGGAAATTAATTTTGGTATGAACACGGTTATATATATATATATATATTATATGTTACATGAACCTTTATTATATCCAGTTTTGAGGTCTTTAAACATTAACTCTCTAGTTTAAGTGGAGATTTAAAACATAAGTAATATTGTATTGTTCAAAACTTATATATATGCATATAATTTTATACATGATTGTATATATAAATATATAGTTTCTATAACTTACCCTCTGGACCAGTTTTAATTCTTTTAGCATGGAACTTCTATAATTAATTTATGTTTTTGGTAAATAAGTTTGTGCCAATTTACTTTAGTGTAAAACTCAGCTAAACATGTAAGTTATATATTTTTACATAAACATTTATGTAAAATTGTCTAATGAATAAACCCTTTTCAAAATTATGTTTAGTATTGTTTAAAATACTACTCTTTATATACACCTCGTTGTGTGGACAAATCTACCCAACCCGAAACCCTAACGGTTGATATTTCAGATATTATACTTATGATGCATTTAATATTTGTAAGGGTTCATAAGTATAACATTTGGGGTCTGAAACCCTTATATTCCCATTTATGAGTCACTTATTTTCTTATATATTAAATGATGTTGGTTATGGTAAAGATTCATGCTCTCTATTATGGACATTATACTGTGATATACAAAGTCTTATTAGCATTAAATGTTTTAGCATATGCAAGCTTAAAACCCTACATGAAATGTTTCTTTTACCTTTTTAAAAAATTATACAACCAAATGAGATTCCAATATGTAATTAATTAATAAGGTTCTAGAATTTTAATAATAACATTGCATGTGACAAATTATGTATTTCTTTTATTTCTTTGGATTTCAATACATGTGCCATAATCTTCCTATCTTTTTACCATTTAATGACATAGTCATATAATTGTTAGTTTGGTTTTTAACATCTAGATGCATGTCTCACTTTATAAAATATATAAATGCTAAAGGATAAATGTACACTACTATGACAAAATATGATTATACAATAAATTATTCAAAGTGGTATGGGACACTTTGAATAATATGAAATGAAAACTTTAATTATTCAAGGTGGTATGGGACACCTTGAATAAAATAAAATGTGTAGGTGATTATTCAAGTGGTATATGAAATTTTGAAAATATGACCCGATTTGGCATATGAAGAATGTATTGGACTAGTATGTTCTGGGTTGGGGACCGGTAAAAGTAAGCCCTCTAGGTTGTAGTTCGGTTATAGATGCTCTCCGGGTTGGAGTCCAGTTACAGATGCTCTCCGGGTTGGGGTTTGGTTATAGTTAGCCCCTAGGTATTGGCACGAGGCCTTAACACATAAATTAAAGTCTGGCATTATACATTCCCTTATTATGTGTATGATAATTAATTAACCAAATGGATATTCGACTAGTAGAATATCCATGGTTAAGAGAGAGTACTTATGAGTAATAGAAAATTAAAAGCTTATGGCATGACATATGTTTAGCACTCAGTGAATTAGTATTTAGTGTATGAAATTGAAGTTGTTTCCTTTACATGAAACTATGATTATTCATTACTCTTAGGTGTTCAATTTGTGCTTACATATTCATATGTTATACATGTTTAGAGATCCTTTTATTTGTTACTCCAAATGATCATGCCTATAATTGAATCATTAATCCTTGCATTTCTGTTAGCATGTTTTTAATTGAGCACTTTTATGATATGTTACATGTGTTACAACTTTTCTTTAAGAAAAAAATGTTTTATGGGAATTTTTAAAGAATGTTTTCAAAAGTTATCTTGGTTTATTTTAAAACCCCTTACTAGGCATTTGTATGCTCACCCAACATTATTTACTAAAAAATTTCATGTATCAGTTTGAGTTAAAGAAGTATGATAGAAGTGGCTGGTTTCCCAGAACCAAAATCGAATTCGATCCTCTGGATGGGACATGATGTGTGGGTTATCGGTGCATGTTTTTGTTTAAAATGACACATCATGTTCTGAAGACATCGACTCTAGGTATTCTGGGACCGGGTCCTCACATTTTATACTAAAAGATCATTAATTATACCCAAAACATAAAATCCGAATTTTGGTAGATCACATTTATCACAACTAAATAAAACCTTACCAAACCAAATTTCCCATCACATAACTAGACCATATCAATTTACTAAAATTATATTTAACTTTAAATAACCTAATACCATAACTAGACACACAATAAATTTCATAATAATAACATAAAGGGGGTGTCACACACACTGTTTTCCAGGAATAAAAAAAATTGAACCATGAAGAGAATCATTTGAGAAATACATAAAAAATATTTGAATAGTATACTTTTAGTTTTGAGGGTCTTGGTTCATAGAAAATGTTCAAAAAATTCACAACAGAGATGCGTCGGCAGTGGAGTTTAGTGAGGTGGTAGTGGGGTTTGACGAGGTAGTGGGGGGAGGTGACAGTAGGCTTTAGCAGGACGGTAGTGGGGTTCAACGAGATAAATAGTGGTAGGAAAATGGTTCGGTGAGAGTGGCGGTAGGATGACACTAGTGCAGTTTGGTGAGAGTGGTGGAGTAGTGGCAGGGTGGTAGTGGGGTTTGGAAAGAGTGGTGGCATAGTGGCATTCGGCTTCTGTGAGAGTTTGAAGGTCTGAGAGAGAAGACAATCGATTAGGGTTCTTCTAAAAAAGGGATAAGGATTTTATCAGTGATTTTTATTGTTGATAAAAATACCCCTTTATCAGTGCTAAAAAATCACTGATAAAATCTGTCTTTATCAGTGCTAAAATTATCGCACTAATAAATAATGGTATTATCAGTGTTTTTTAGCGCTGATAAAGGGATATCTTTATCCATGCTAAAAAACACTAATAAAGATCTAATGTTAGTAATTTATTTATTTTATTATATATATTTATAAAATAATATATATAATAAATATATATATATTTATTTATTTATTTATAATTATAACTATAAATAAATATTTATTTATTTATAATTATATATATAATAAATATATTTATAAATATTTGTATATATTTATATAATTATATATATTTATAAACTTATGAATATTATAAATATATATTTATTTATTTATTATTAAAAAATTATAATAAATATATTTATTATATTTATATTTATAATTATAAATAAATATAGATATATTTAAATAATTATAAAATTATAATAAAGAGGGATAAGAATGGTGATTGGGAGCGAGAGCGGTGATGGTGCGATTCATGGGTGACTCAATGGTGTTCACCACTAATTTCCTCTGGTTTTGTATTCGATGGATCTAATAATCACCAATCAGGATGTTGATACTGGTGATTGGGGTGGGGATCGACTCAATCTAGATGTCCTGTGTGCGGATGTCTCATCTTCAAAACCTAAGATTTTTTCTGCATCTGGTAAGCACATTGATCAGGTGTCATCTGTATCTAGGGATGTTTTGGTTTCTTCAGATTATATTTTGCTATGTGATTTTGTTCGTGTTTCAAATCCTAGTAGGAAGGGTGTCTCTTTTTTTGGAGATTTTATCCAGGAGGGTGGGCGGATCCTCCGATTTGATTGTGAATGAACAACAAATCTCTAGAAATAAGGATGGTAGATTTCTTATCACTATTGATCGAGTTGTTTTGTAGGAAAGGATTGATATGCGTCACTTTTCACTAATTGGATGATTGATCCTTTCAAAAGGAGACAATCAAATTCATGTGAATGGCCTAAAGAAGAAGCTTAGACAAGTCTGAGGTTTCAATGACTAGAAAATAATTCCAATTGGAAAGGGATATTTTCATATTATTTTTAAATATGAATCACATTGTTCTACTACTTGGAAATTTATTTTATATAATCTTAATCTAGGTGACTTTTGGATTTTTTTCATGGGATCTTAATTTCAATCCTTACAAACAAAATCATACCAATAAAAAAATCTAGGTACACATTCATGGGATCAATAGGGTTCTATGGAATCCTGGAATCTTAAATGATGTTGCTTCTTGCATAGGGGCACCTTTTGAGCTTGATGATAATAGAATTAAAGGTAAATATGGGAATTATGTAAGAGTTTTATTTTATTTTGACCTTCTAAATCCAAGGCCTAATAATGCTACTATGTTGGTTGATGGTTTAAATATTTATGTTGATTTTAAATATGAATTTGTTCCCTCTTTTTATGATTTTTTCAAAGTGGATAGCCATCAAATTTTAGGTTCCGGTCATTTTATTAAGATCCAAATGAATAAATCTCATTCTTACAAGAATAAAGAATCTAGGAATTTACAAAAACAAAGGATGGGAATTAAGACTTAATTAAAGCTTAAAGAATATAATGTGGGCTAGGAGATGCCTACTCCCCTACTAGGGGATTCCTCTAGGCCTCCAGATCTCCTTGACAAGGATGATACCATAGCTGGAAAGGAGTAAAATTCTCTAATTGAAGAGGAAAATAAACATCACTCTGATAAGTAGGATCAATTTGTGGGTGTCAAAATGAAAGTTCAAGGTGGAAAGGAGGATCATGGAAACTCCACTAGAGATATTATTGACACTTCTGGAAGCAATATGGATCTCCCATATGCTATGGATGTTCCTAGAGTAGACCCTGACACTGCTAGTAAGTCATGGGAAGTTGTGGTTAGATCTGATCATGAAAAATCTGAGAAGGAACTTGCGGTGAAAGGTGTGATTGACATAAAATTGAGTTAAGATAAAAATTTGATCTCTTCTTCTGGTTGAAAAGGTAAGAAAAAATATGTCTTTGATTCCATTCTTATACCCAATTATAAAAAATATACTATCAGTAATAGTAAGTCTCTGGCTGGAGTCATTTCATTGGTTGATGTCTCTACTGGTTTCAATCAATATAATGAGACCATTTCACATCAAGGTCTACAGTTTCCTTTGCAATTTTCTAATATGATGAATTCTTTATTTAATGTCTTTGGAAAGGCTACTTTTGATGAATGTGTGAGGTCAAAAGAACTTAATATTGAAACTAAAATCCTTCTAGAATACCTAGAGGGTGAAATGTCACCTCAAGGCCTCATAAAGGATATGGAGGAGTGGTTTTATCTTCAATTTGAGGTTATTTTTATAGATCTAGATCATAGTGAAATCAATTTTCAGGAATAATTTGATATTCTTGAATTTATTTCCATCAATATGGAAGAAGGAATTTTTATTTATCCCATGCTTTATATTATGGATCTTTCTTGGAAATATGAATCATGCAATCATTGTGTTGAAGATAAAAAGTCCACTTCATCCTTAGATGAGGAACAAGAGCCTTTTCAGAGGGAAAAGACATGGCGTTGTAGCCGTCATTCATGTGGTTGAGGTACTTCTCGAGGACGAGGCAGACAATGATCACTCCTATCTTTTTTTCTATGACCTTGTTGGTTGTCATGTTTTGTAATATCGTTGATGGAATTCTTGGTTAAACAATCCTTCTTTTCATGTATTGTTTTTTCTTTTTTGTTTTTTAATAAAGGGGACTGACCTGAGACTGTTTTTCATAAAATTATAATAAATATATTTATTATAATTTATAATTATTTACATAAATATATATATATTTATAATTATAACTATAAATAAATAAATATTTATTTATAAATATAATATTATAATAAATATATTTATTATGTTTATAATTTTATAATTATATATAATAAATATATTTATAATTATTTTATAATTATTTTATAATTATTTAAATATATATTTTTATTTATTTATAATTATAATTATAAATATTTGTATATATTTATAAATATATTTATATAATTATATATATTTATAAAATTATAAATATAATAGATATATTTATTGTAATTTTATAATTATTTAAATATATATATATTTATTTATATTTATAATTATAAATAAATATATTTATAAATATTTGTATATAATTATAAATATATTTATATCTATATATTTATTATTATATAAATATATATTTATATATATATAAAATATAATAAATATATTTATTATAATTTTATAATTATTTAAATATATATTTATTTATTTATAATTATAATTATAAATAACTATTTTTATAAATATTTTTATATAATTATAAATATATTTATATCTATATATTTATTAATATATAAATATATATATTTATAAAATATAATAAATATATTTATTATAATTTTATAATTATTTAAACATATATTTATTTATTTATAATTATAATTATAAATAAATATATTTATAAATATTTGTATATAATTATGCATTTCGGGTTTGACCTAGTGGAATAGCCAGCCCCGTAATACTCCGCCAAACCTGGGATCAAATCCATGCAGCCTCAAAAAATCTAAGGATGATGGGGCGGTGATGGCCATCCAGTACAACAGAGGCAGGCCATGACAGGGGTGTGCGGGGTGGCTCGGTCAGGTGACAGGAATCGCAGTAAGGGGTACGGGGTGGCTCGGTCAGGCGTCAGCCGATGGTTGATGATGGGAAGGGAGACTCAGTGGTGATAGAGGGCTCAACTGGTAGCGACGGTGCAAATCCGAGTGGTGGTTGTGGCTAGTTTTGGCATTTGGTGATAACGAGGTGGTGGTTGCAGGAAGACAAGGTGTGGCAGTAGAAATACTTCTCAAATGGGCAGGCAATAAGCGGTGGACCTGCACAATTGTGATGCAAAAAAAAGTTGCAAGGCTACAGGCTTCGTAATGGACTCCATGTCCACAGGGCCTTCAGGCCATCAAAAAATAGGTGGGTTATCCATTTGGGGGGCTATGATCTTCCCTATTGGGTTGTGTGTGTTTCATTTCTATGTTTCATTGTAATTATACCCCTAAGTACCTATAATATATATATTTATAAATGAATAATAAATTTATTTATTGTAATTTTTTAATTATTTAAATATATAGTTATAATTATAATTGTAAATAAATATATTTAAAAATTATTTATACATAATTAAAATTTTATAATTATAAATATAATAAATATATCTATTATTTAAATATATTTATTGTAATTTTATAAGTATTTATGAGGACATAATAAGTTAATGGGTATAACATGAATGAATCATACTTAATAAGGTTTAGATTATAAAAAATGAGTCATCACATATATATATGGAAATCATGATTAATAAGGGTGTCAATGTATAAATAAACATTCATTAGTGATGAATACATAACATATGCAAGCATTATCATAATATAGGTAATCTTAACATTTAGAACATAAAAACCCACAATCATGTCCACATATAAACTTATGATCATATAACGTCAATTATATGTACTCACATATCAATGTATGAACATAAATAACGCCAATCATATCCATGAATATCGTCATTATCTCTAGATATATATACTTATTTAATAAAGTCATTGGATACATATATTTATTTAAATATATATATTTATATAATTATAATTATAAATAAATATATTTATATAGTATTTATATAAAATTATAAATATATAATTATAAATATAACAAATATATTATTTATTTTAAAATATAATATAATTTTATAATTATTTAAATATATATATTTATTTATAATCTTATAAATACTTTTTTTAAACATTATATATATATTTGAATTATTAAGAAAAATATATTAATTATAAACACTCATTTTTTAATTAATGTATATAAATAAAAATTATTTTTTAATATAAATATAATAATTTTATATCTATTAATAATATTTTTTATTAAAAAAAATTATCAACTCTAAGAATACTGCCGATAAATATATTCATTATCAGCGCTTTTAGTTGACACTGATAAAAGTGTGTCTTTTATCAGTGCTTTCTGCTTAGTGCTAATAAAAGTCAGTGCATCCCTTGCTTGGATCTGTGGTAGTGTTCGGTGGTGCTGAAAGAGGAGGCGTGAAGAGTGGTGGCGCTAACGGTGTGATTTGTAATGGAGAGAGTCCCCCTGTGAGGGTTTCCCACCAACACGAAGAAGGGTGGTCGCCCCCTCTTATGCGGTCACCCATGAAAAAAAACGAAAACCAATTCAAAATTTCAGATTTCAAATTATCTAAACTATCTAGAGTATTAAATAATAATAATAATAATAATGAAATTTTAATTATAATAATAATATAATTATATTTTTATTTTATTATATACATAAATTATACTACTTATAGAAATAAATATAATTAAAAGATAAAGTTATAGAAATATAAATGTGTGTGTGTGTCTAATTAGGTATATTAATATAATACAATGAGTAATTAGATAAAACTACTATTAAATACTAATATAATAATAATAATAATAATAAACTAATAATATTAATACCACTATTATTAAAACTACTAATATTTAAAATGATATACAATAATATATAATACTAATATAGGAAATTAATATAAAAACTAATAAAAATTAATAAACTAATAATGAAACTAATATTAATTAAACCACTAAAAATAATAACAGTGTTATAAATTAATATAAACTAAAAGAGAAAATATATTACTAAAATTAATATACTCAAAAGGTTTCAGAGACAGGTAGGCCCACTCCTAAAAAAATATTAGAAAAATAAAGTTGACAAAGAGATGAAAAGAGGGTGGACAGAGTCAAATAGTGAGGCATTCCCTCATCTATAAAGTAAAAAAACTAAAAATCAAGAGCAGAGGCATTCCCATAATCATGATCTGAGTCATCATCGTCATCAATAGTGTCTCACTCTGACTGTGAGTTCCTTTGATTAAAGAGCACAAAGTACTTCTCCTTGATCTTTTCCTGTTCTAGGGTGAGTTGTCTCTCTTTGGAAGAAGACTTAGTGGACCCATTTGAACCATTCCCTCATGTAGTAACCCAATCGTCATGACCACGCACTCATGCAGTCGCCCATCTAGAATGGCCACATCCTCTTCTATGAATTTTTGGATGGCATCCCTGTCTCCATGACTTGGCTTGTTTCCAAGTCTCATCCAGTTCAACCTCCTCCACTTCTGACTTGTCTGGAGTGCCTATCACCAAATTCATCTCACTTTGAGTATCCATCAATGGTTTCTTGACTGTCTTAGGACAAGAGTCCAATAGAGTAGGGTGCATATTCACCTTATCATGAACATCAACTAGCACATTCGAAATCTATTTAACTAAATGTGGGGAAGCCATGGATTTCTTGGGAACCAGCTGAAATCCATCCTCATCTACCACTTTTTCCTTTTCCTTTATCTTATAAATTAGATTTTCTTCTTGCCTCAGTTCATAGTCCACTTATCTCTAAACAATATACTCATGATCATATTGTCTAGATAAAACCACGTTCTCTTTCCCTTCTTTCTTCCTATCAGCAACATTAGCCCATGAGATCCTATGATCACACTTGTTCCCACCCTCATTTCTCCCATCAACCATTTCAACATGGTTTTTATCCCTAATAGCATCCATTCCATAAAAAGAAAAGGGTTTCTTATTGATCACCCCTTTCCCTTTATCAGCAGCAAACCTTCCAGGACTGTCTGCCTTCCTAAGATCATTATCGTATGAGGAACCTACCTGCATGGGACCATTGGTTGCGACACCATTTGAACCTGCAGCCTAGGTCCCCACGTCCGAGCTTCCACGCCTGAATCTATAGTCACCATACATGTGTTCATCCCTCTTATAGTATGAACAGATCAAGTTTTTCTGGAATTTATCAGACAAGTTCCCAATGGCTTTGCATGTAGTACAAAAATTTGGCTTCCTTTCATATTCAACCAAAAGTTCAATTTGGTGCACTGCAGCAACCAAAATTATTGATTGAATCAAATTGATTGAGAAATATAACTCAAAAATAACTCTTGAAAACCTCTCATATCTATCACACTCTATATTCCTATCGATATTGATCAACATGCCTATAGAAAAAATAACATCCCAAAGTATTTTAGGTTGCTATAAGAACCAGCTAAGCCCACGGATTTGAACCCAGGATTAGGAAACAAAATTGTTTATCTTCTTGAGATCAAAGAGGGGATCCCAATCTTGGATCTTTATAAATCCTAGATTGAGATAAACTAGGTAATGTTCCTATGCTATTATCTTCATCTCATGTGAGGGGAAAACCATATGATAGAAACCCCTTCCAATCGAAACAATGCTCCATCCATCAAAGCCCCATAAATAAAGAAGGTGATTCCATAACTCATCAAGATTCCATGGGTTTTATTCCTTTGAAATTATTAAGCATGTAAGTATCAAGAACTTACATTACTCAATTCACACATCCAATATCTTAGATTTTTCATCCACAACATCCAAATACCCATTATGGGTGATGCGATTCACAACCAAATATCCCTTGTGATCTGAGAAAAACCTGCCAATGCTCAGAAGCTTTGACTCATTGGAAAATATGTTCATCAATTTCATCCTTCCCTAAGGCAAAACACAGTTTCACATACTCATATATTACCTCATGTGAGTGATTTTTGGATACCTTTGAGCCAGATGAAGTTAGTTTCATCAAAGGGTCACTCATCACCAGTCCCAAGCAAGGCATTAGAGCAGCTTTAGATCCTGAATCCAGAATCTTCAAACGAGATCCAAGGTGGGACAATGCATTATTAGCACCCTTGTATGCATCAAATCTACCTATAGAAATAAAGGAAACAGTGGTCGGGACCTGATTTGGAATCGCCATTGTCGAACCCTAGACGCCATAGAGAGAGGTCAAGAGCCACTCCCGCAGAACCCTAGATACCATTTGTGCTACCTAAAATTAACATAAAATTAATTAAAAATTATAAAAAAAATAAAAAAACTATAAAACTACATAAATAAACTAAAAAAACTAAAAGTGGTTAAACTATTTAATTAAAGCTACATTAAAAACTATAAAAAAAGTTAGAAAAATCCATGTGTATCATATATATATATATATGTAAATATAATATATAAATATGATTTATATAACTATATTATAAAAAAAATATTATCATTCTTATTTTATTAATTTTATATATAAAAATTATCAAATTTATATCAATCAATAGAAATGTTTGATAATATATTAAAAACATTAATTTCAAAATGAATATATAAATATAATATATTAATATTTTATTTAAAAAATTATATAAATACATAAATGAATATATATATTTATTTAAATATAGTTCATATTTTAATTTATATATTTTTATTCATATTAAATAATTTAAAATATATACACACACATATTTTTACCTATGTGTACGCATGTGTATGTATGTGTATGTATGCATTGTATGCGTATATATATGTTTGTGTGTGTGTGTGTGTGTGTGTGTGTGTGTGTGTGTGTGTGTGTGTGTGTATGTATGTTTGTGTATGTGTATGTTTATGTATACGTATGTGTGTGTGTGTGGATGTATATGTGTATGTGTATGGATGTGGATGTGCGTGCATGTATGTGTCCATGCATGTGTATGTGTATGTATATGTGTATGTGTATGTATGTGTATGTACATGTATGTATGTATATGTGTATGTTTTTGTAGTATGTGAATGTTTATATAGTATGTGTATGTATTCATATGTATGTATATGTATGAGTATGTACGTGTATGTAGTTGTGCGTGTGTGTTTGTACGTTTGTGTGTATGTATGTGTATATGCATGTGCGTGTGCATGTAATGCGTATGTGTGTTTATTCATTTAATATTATTTATTTATTTTTAATATTTCTCCAATTTTAATATTTTTTGTAATTTATTCATTTTCAATATCTATTCATTTAATATTTTTTATAATATATTCAATTTTGATAGTTATTTATACTTTTTAAAATATTAATATTCAATAATTTTAATATGTATGTAATTTATATAATTAATATTTATTCATTTTTATTTTTATATACTTGTATTTAAATCTCTATACAATTATTATTTATTCATTAATAATCAGTACTTCATTATAAATCTCTTATTTTTAAATTTAATTTTTAATATTTTTTATTTTAATTTTGATATTTATTCATTTTTAATATTTCATTAATTTATATAATTAAAATTATTGTTTCATTTTTTAATATTTTTTCAATTTATTCATTTATAATTATTACATTTTATTCATTTTTAATATTTATTCATTTATCATTATCTATTAATTTTTAATACTTATTCACTTTTTAATATCACTATAATTTAATCATTTAATATTTTTGTAATTTATTCGTTCTTAATATTTATTTATAGATTTTTATTTATTAATATTTAATATTTTTAATTTGTTTTTACTTTAAATAATTAAAATTTATTCATTTTTATTTTAATATTTTTTTATTTAGATTTTTGTATAGTTATTATCTATTCATTTTTAATTCGAATTTTATTATAATCTTTTAATTTAAATGAAATTTTTAGTATTTATTCATTTTTATTTTAATATTTACTCATTTATATTATTTCTAAAATGTATATAATTTATATAATTTATTCTTTTTTAATATTTTTGTGACTTAAATAATTAATATTATTTATTCATTTGTCATAATATTAATACATTTATCATAATATCATCACATTTATTAATACATTTAATATAAACAATATAGTTTATTTATTTTTAATATTTTTATAATTTATTTATTTTTAATATTTATTATTTTTAATTATAAAGTACTTTTTAATATTCATTTTTATATCATTTGTAATTTATTTTAATTTTTAAATTTAATTTTTAATTTTTGTTTTCCACTAGCATTTATCAAAGTTATATGAAGCACTGATAAAAGAAAAATTTATCAGTTCTAGTAAAAATCACTGATAAAAATTATCCTATTTTAAAAGAACCATAACCAAGATTTCCCTGCTCATGTCGTTAAAGCTTTCATGAAATCTGTTTTTTGTAGTTGCCTCCTTCGAATCTTTCGACCAAATCAAACTTTAAATTGAAGTTATGTTATTCCTTACTCGTTTTTAATCAACCTTTCATCATTTTTCATCATTTTTTTATTCTTCTGGTTGGGTTCTTCTTATCTTCGTGATGTTTTGGCACTATTTTCTCAATTTTGGGGTTTTCTCTTTTCTTCTCTTATTAACGATGTTTATACCCTTACTTGGATGATTTTTTGTTGTTCTTCTTCTAATCTATGTTTAGCCTCTTGTTTTCTTGATTTTTTATTCTTCCTGTTTTCATAATTTTTGGTTTTTCATTACACTGACTTATTTTCATAATAATCTAAGGTGTAAAAAAATTATCATTAACATTTTCATCACACTAACTTATTTTCATAATAATCTATGTTTAGACATCTAATTTTTGGTTTTTATTCTTATTTTCATAAGAAATTTTTTTCTTTTTATGAATTTTAAAAAACTTTCATTGAAATTTTCCTATTATTAATGGTTTTTATCCTTTTACATAAGATGTCTTATATTGGAATCCATGTATTATAAATTCAAAATCAATAAGAAAACATAAAGGCATTCAATATGATCAAATGAATTAATGAGAAACCAAAAAACATGGGTATTAAGGTGTAAATGTTAGGTATATTAATCATTTTTGGTTATATTTCATGGATATTGGATTTTGAATGTGTATCATACATTTTTATCAATCTGTTCTACTTGAGAAGAAAAATTGAATTGGTTCAAGTAAAAGATCATCTTCATGTGAGAAATGGAGTAAGGGTTGTTTTTAACCATAAGAACCTACCATCTACCTTTTCCTATTAGATTGATTCTAGGATTTTATAGACCCAATCTTTATGTACATAGACATTACATTACTTTTATGGAATGCTTAGGACATAACAAAAACTGATGCCCAAAGACCGTATTAGTTTAGTGTCTTTTGAAACTCGGAACAAAATCTTCAAATCATAGTAAAAGATATTCAACATCACCCATAAAGATATTCCCCTTTTTGTTTTCCTACCTAAAACCTTTATTTATATCCTAGGAAAAATAAAACATAAAAAGGGTGAGCTTAAATGACCAGTAAGGGTAAAAATGGAGAACATGAAACAATCCATAAATATTTGAACATAAAAACATGAACATAAAATTTAAACATCAAAATCATGAGTCATGAACTAAATCTTGGAAGTTCGTAAGTAATAGATCATAACGGAACATTAACCATGATATAATAACATTGGCATAAAACATGTAATTGTGGAAAACCATCAAGCACAAAATATTATTTCCATATTAGCCAAGGTAGTGCTGCCAAGACCATCATAGTGGATGAAGTCCATTACCG
The DNA here is from genome assembly GCA_963277665.1 of Viscum album. Lineage (NCBI taxonomy): Eukaryota > Viridiplantae > Streptophyta > Magnoliopsida > Santalales > Viscaceae > Viscum > Viscum album. The sequence goes on from OY728131.1 coordinate 1,347,121,958, forward strand.
AATCGGGTTTACTTATCGTTCCAGCCCTGTATTACTGAACTGGATTTACTTTCTATTCCAGGCATGTCTATCTCATGAGATATAAATATTTACCCAATTAATTGGAGGTAGATATAGGTCCCACCCATCTCATAGTTAAATAATTCTTAAATGTTCCACAAAATATAAAAACATTCACCATAGAAAAACCCATGAAATAAAATGGGTTTCTTTAACATTATTTCATCATAACATAATACATATAAGATAAATAGATTTCATAAAAATAATTCCATCATAAAAATAGTAAAATCAAAGAAATAATATGGATATAATTATAACCACATGTCATCTTATATGGAAAAAATTATGATAAACCACTTGAACTTAGTTCTTGAAGAAAACATCCTTTCTTCTTCAAAAACATTTTCTTTTCTCAAAATGCCGCGCAATTTTAAAAGAAAATAATTTAGATGAAAATAAAATTGAAATAGTGTAGATGAATCTTCATGGAAATAATTCGTTAAGAAGATGTAAAAATCCATTCATTCCATATAAGTTAAAAAACATTATCCTCGTACTTTTTCCAGAAAAGTCAAAATGTACCTCGTATGGTAAACAAACGAAATATTTCTTCCAAACCACGTAGTAAAAGTCAGAATGGGTAAAAAATAATTTAAAAATTCATATATTAATAGTAAAAATTACATGAGAATAGTTTTAGAAAAAATGGACTTGAATGATAAATATATACCCAGAATATACTTACGAATAAATAATCTCTCATAAAACGAGATTGGAAAAGTTATCCCTTACCTTAGGTCCAATTTCTTATGTATGTGTACCAAAATTCTATATATTAGGTTTAAACATATTATTAACTTGTAACATAACCATAATAATATTTATTATATCATATATTATTCACTTACGACTTTATATTACCCGTTCATTTGTCAATTCCATGTTAAAGCAACATTTTTGGGTAATAATCGTTTCATTTATCATACGTGTTTGGACTTTTTTTTCTTGATATTATTACTTAGATCATGATTTACTTACTTATATAATGTTATAAATTATTTATATATCATATATATTCAGTATATTAATATATATATATAATAGATAGATATATGAAATGGAATACACCGTTCATGGAGACGATAGGTCGTACGTACGCATGAACGCTGTTTTGTTTTTCTTTGTAAATTGAATGGAAGTAAGTAAATTAAATATAAATATATATACATAAATCCAGTAGCATTATTATATTTTATATTTTATGATTATTTATTATATATAATTTATAATCATTCTTGAATGGTTAACATGGAGAATGAATCTCATCGCGTCGTGGAGACGGTAAGTCGTACATACGTACGAGCGATGATATCGTTCCCATAATTATTGAATGGTATTGAAGTCGATGGTGTATAATATCTCATAATTATTATCTTTTTATATTAATCGTATATATTTATTATTTACACCATTATATCCATCCAAGTAAAGTGGTGGTGAAAAACAGATTACACCACAGTGTGGAGACGGTAATCTGTATGTACGCACACGCGGTGATTTCATTTTTCATAGGATGGATAGAAGATGAAATATGGTTGTTTCATATTTATAATAACATATCATTATATTATTGACACTTATTTTATTACTTTACAATGAAACAACTAAATAAGAGGAAGTAGAAGAAGAAAGAAATTTGAAAGAATCGGTAGAAGAGATTACCTCTTCTTCGAAGTGCCTCCTTTAAATTTCCTATTAGGGAACTAGAGTTGGTCTTTTGAGAATAAAAGAACATATATAATGTAACTAGGGAAGTTTATAAGATAAATGTTCAGGGTTTTTCCAATCTTGAAGGCTCAAAATGGAGTGAAGAGGAGATGGATGAGGTGCCCTTTTATAGGAGAGGAGAGGGGCACTTTAGGAAAGTTCCAAAATATTAATTTTTTATAAATTAAATTTATATTTAAAATGGTCCAAAAAATATTTAATTCTAAGATAAGATTTTTTTTTTCAACTACCCATCATCCAAAAAAAATTAACAATTTTTGAATAATGTTTTTATCTTTATCTTTTTGGTTTTACCCTTATTTTACCCTTTTTAATCTTAACATGATATCATTTTAATTACACATTGTGGGTTAATTTAATTACCATATCATGTCAAATGACCCAAAAAAGTTATTTGTGACATATTTGGACTTATATTAACCATTTTTACAAATCTTATAATTTTAGGAATTTAATATCATTTAAAAAACTATTTTATGTTTTAATTTATGAATTATGTCAATTTTGGATACTATTCATACTTGACTTTTTAAAAAAATCATACCAACCTTATTACTTAGAAAAAAATGAATTAAATAATCCCTGATATGTCAATTTCATCCAAAAAAATTCGTGGATGGTATAAAAATATTCAAATTAAAATTATTTTAATATTTATAAATTCATTTATTTGAATCTTTTATTAATGAGGTAATCACTACATCATTATCGTGTCATAAATAAACATATTTATCTAATGTCTAAAAATTATAAATTAAATACCATGATTTAGGAAATATTTTTATATTTAAAATTAATATTTATAGACATAGATATATGTTTTATAACCCCATATTAAAATCGATTTAATAAAAGATATATGTTTAGGTTATAATTATCCTTTAAATTAATTCTTATAAATTGTCATTTTCACATCCAAGTGAATCCATGGGGTCCAAAAATCGACCCAAGGATGCTCATGGTCGGACATATCTCATTAAATAGGATTAGGGCATGTGTTAGAGTAGTTTAATATTATTATAATATTAATTTTTTATCCTTATTTACCATATTTACCCTTTAACCATGGTAAATAAAATAATTACTGAAGTTACTATTCATAATGTCCAAAAATAAAAAGTACCTATTTACACAATTTTAACCTTATGATTCAAAATATGGAATCTATTTTTCCAAATTCAAAACACATAAGTTGCAATAATTAATTTAAAATTAATTTTCGTTGTCAAAACGTAAAAACGGGTTTTAAAGAAGTAATAACTATCAAAAGATTGACATGTGTTTATGTCCAATTTAAAAGTAAAATTACTTAAAATGACTAAAATTGTATTAAATGATAAAAATATAATCTAATTACACTTTAAAACCAATTAAAAAGATAATATAACTATATAAATAAATTAGATGAAAAGGCGTTTTTGAATTAAAATGCAGTATTTTTTCACTATTCATTAAAATTTGAATTTTATCAGAAAAATTCAAAAAAAATACCCAAAGTAAATTTTGATGTCCTGCTTCTAAATAAGAAGTTTATTTTTTCAAATTTAACTTATAAAATTTTCAAAAACAAAATTTAAAATGGGTGTGCCATTAAAAGGCGGTAAAACTGCATTTTTTTGAAAAATAATTCTTTTATCCGAAAAATACTTCTTTTATATGAAAAAATGATTTTTGTTCTCATACCATGTTCTATAAAATGTGTAAGATGAATTATAATGTTATATAAAATTAAAAATTTGGTTAATACTATTCATAACGTCTATTTTATATCCCGTTAAATAATAATATTTTAATAATATATCGTTGTTTGGTGAAAATCGATATCGCATACAACACAAGATATCGAGGAAGGTCACTATTTTGTGTAACGCAATACAAGTCAGTGTTGCGTGTAGTGAAATATTCCTTTGGTGTTATGTATAAAATAATCAAAACTTAATTTATTTATACATTGAACAACATCTATACTCAGTGTTTCATGAAATGAATTATATCAAAAGAACTTGAAATTATGTGCAACACAAGCCAAGAATAGTGTTGTGTATACTACAAGCTAATACATTGTTGTGTATATTTTGATCTAATATTTGTGTAGTGTACAACACAAGAAATCAAATAAATTAAAAAGAATCTATCTCATAAAATTTCGGGGTGTTACATTCTACCCCCCTTAAAATGAATTTCTCCCTCGAAATTCATCCGGGTTATAAATGGGTTTCTACTTGAAAGTTTATTTAATGGAAACCCAAATATTAAAAATGGATACTAAGACATCATTTTAAAAAGGAAAGTTAGAAATGTAACAGTTACCCAAAGTAACTCATCACTGGGTTTCCACATAGGAGAACATAGGTGGGAAGTGAAAACATGGATATGGAAGAGAAATCTAACCATTAATTTCTGATGGATAATGATGGATAATAAGGTTTGGAGAAAGTTAACTACCATAAAGCCATAAATATATGATGATTTAATGGACCATCTGATTCATCAGATAAGAAGGTACTAGGATAACATTTTTGGTTTCAAGATCCTTTTCCTAAAGTTGAAGAACATGAGAAGAAATACTTACTTGATTTCAGTACAATCTAGTCATTTGTTGTGACTTGAACAATTTATGCTTCATCTATTATTCAAAGAAATGAAGTTGAATTTGTCATTTTTGAAGTGTTATCAGATCATATGATATAATGATAGGTCATTCCATCTATCTCTTTCATAAAAATGTTAGCACAAGTTATTAAATATACATAAGTCCATATATAGTGAGATTAATAGTATATGGTTCCAAAAATGGACTTATACTTCATCTATTATACCACTTAATAAAATAAAACTAATTTATACTAACCAGGGACTTCCTATAGGCTAGTGTTAGGCAGTAAAAGCCTGTCCCACTTTAGTTGTGGGTTCGATTCATATATCCTTGTCCAACACGACAAGTTGTCACCCATCGTGTTGGTTGTCCTTTTTCTAAAACTATACTATTATAAAATTCCAGAAATAATATAAAAAAAGTTCTATCCTTAAACAATACTATATGATGTACAACTTAATCCATTCCAACCTTTAGGATTATCCAAAATACTTCTGTTCAATCTTACAGTACAAGGAAAACAATTACCAGAAAGGTCATATAACAAGCATGTGAATACCATCATTTATCCCCCAATATATCATAAGATATATCTTCTTGGTCACCTTCCAAACATTTGAATGACTTCATCATGAATTCTCTTGAGTCATGGTAATTACCATATATCCTTATTGAAAACATGCATGTTTCCTTATTCCAAAACTTATTGGATATATTCCTTAAGTCCTGAAAAGTTACATACTTCACTCGTGATAACATAACCCACGTTTCAACAAAACCTTAACCAGATCCAAGGTAACTAATATGGTCCAACATATATTTATACAAATATCATTATCTCAACATCTTTCTCATATTAGGGGTTATCCTTCCCTTAATCATGTGTTTCTTAGGAATATCACCTTTTAATTAAATGACTTTTCTTATCCTTTATAACTATAAAATATATTATTGAAAATCCTTAGTGAAAAACATAAACTGATAACTCTTATATAATTCACCATTCATCATTCATGGATTAAAATACATAAATAATTCAATTATTTTAATTTAATGGTTGGCATGTAATAATTCCTTCCTTGTCTTAGAAGTATATCCTTATGTTTGGGAATTGAGTTGGGTAATTCCCATGTTTTCCATAGATGAGACATTGAACTCCATAACAATTCGTCACTATATGACCCTTTTTCCCACAGATATAACATCTTCCCCTCCATTTGAGGTATTTCTCAAGGTTATTCTTCCCTTCTTCTTGATATGTAGGAAGCTTGATCTTCTTTCCTCTATGTTCCTCACCATGGGAGCATGCATGAAAGTCCATCTTACTCTTATTATATGACTTAGTAATACCACTAAATTTCATCTTGTTAATCATATATTGTGATGACTGATTTGGTATAATCACCATATCATTCACTCTAATCAATACACAATTTCTTTTCTCATAATCACTAATTTTTTCATCAGATTCAATGTTTACTCAATTTATTCTAGTTCCCTCCATTGACTAAAACACAAAAAGAATAGTGTGAGAGGAAAAAAATAATTCTAAGAAAAAAATATAATAATGGGAGAGTACTTTCAATACCTAGAATCTTAGGTTTAATCCTAGATTATTTATGACCATTAACATAATTCTTAGATTGTAACCTATAGTTATACTTAACCTTTGTTACATCTCTAGACATACCTTACAAATATCTCTAGGGATATCACTAAAGTTTTCACATTGTAGTTTACAAAGGTTGATTGAACCTTTACTCTGATACCAACTATAGAGACCCAAGCTTGACGTACAGGGACATTACATTAATTTTACAAAATACTTAATACATAACAAAAACTGACGCTCAAAGATTGTATTAGTTTAGTTTCTTTGGAAACTCGGAACAAAATATTCAAATCATAGTGAAATATCTTCAACATCTCTCATAATGATCTTCCACTTTTTGTTTTCCTACCTAAAACATTTATTTATATCCTGGGGAAAAGAAAACATAAAAATGATGAGCTCAAATTCTCATTAAGTTTAAACATAGAGAACATGAAACAAACCATAACATTTGAATGTAAAAACATGAACGTAAAATTTAAACATAAAAATCTTGATTCATGAACTAAATCTCAGAATTTCGTAAGGCATAGATCATAATGGAACATTTACCATGATAGAATAGCATTGGAATAAAACATGTAATTTTGGAAAACCATTAATCACATAATATGATTTCTATAGTATCTAAGGCATTGCTACCAATACCATCATAGCGGATGAAGTTCATTACTGAACCGGGATTACTTGTCATTCCAGCCATGTATTACTAAACTGGATTTATTTTTCATTCCATCTATGTCTATCTCATGAGATATAAATTTTTACCCAATGAATTGGAGGTAGATATAGGTCCCACCCATCTCATAGTTAAATCATTCTTAAATGTGCCACAAAACATAAAAACATTCACCATAGCATAGCCCATCAAATAAAATGGGTTTCTTTAACATCATTTCATCATAACATAATCCATATAAGATAAATGGATTTCATAAAAATAATTACATCATAAAAACAATAAAATCAAAGTAATAATTGGGATATAAACATAACACCACGTCATCTTATATGGAAAATAATTTTGATAAACAACTTGAACTTAGTTCTTGAGGAAAATATCCTTTCTTCTTCAAAAAAAAATTCTTTTCTCAAAATGATACGCAATTTTAAAAGAAAATAATTTCATTGAAAATAAAATTGAAATAGTGTAGAGGAATATTCATGGAAATAAGGCGTTAACAAGACTTAAAAATCAATTCATTCCATATAATTTAAAAAAACATTCTCCTCTTACTTTTTCCGGAAAAGTCAAAAAGTACCTCATATGGTAAACAAAAGAAAGATTCCTACCAAACCATATAGTAAAAGTAAAAATAGGTAAAATGACTTTAAACATGCATAGAATAATAGTACACATTTCATGAGAATATTTTTAGAAAACATGGACATGAATGATAAATATATACCCAGTAGATACTTACAAATAAACAATCACGGATAAAACGAGATTGGAAAAGTTATCTCTTACCTTAGGTCTGATTTCTTTTTTATGTGTCCCAAACTTCTGAATATTGGGTTTAAAAATATTATTAAATTGTAACTGAACCATAATAATATTTATGATATCATATATAATTCACTTACGACTTTATATTACCCGTTCATTTTTCAATTCCATGTTAAAGCAACGTTTTGGGTAATAATCGTTTCATTTATCATACGTGTTTGGACTTATTGTTCTTGATATTTTTACTTAGATCATGATTTAATTACTTATAAAATGTAAAACATGATTTATATATCATATATATTCAATATATATATATAATGTATAGATAAATGAAATGGAATACACCATTCATGGAGACGGTAGGCCGTACGTACGCATGAACGATGTTTTCGTTTCCTTTGTAAATAGAATAGAAGTAAGTAAATGACATATATATATACATAAATATAGTAGCATTATTATGTCATATATTTCATTTTTGTTTATTATATATACTTTATAATCATTCTTTAATGGTTAATGTGGAGAATGAATCTCATCACGTCATGGAGATGGTAAGCCGTACGTACGCACGAGTGATGATATCATTCCCATAATTGTTGAATGGTATTGAAGTGGATGGTATATAATATCTCATAATTAGTATCATGTTATATTAATAATATATATTTATTATTTCCACCATCGTACCCATCCAAGTAAGGTGGTGGGTAAAAACATATTACACCACGGCGTGGAGACGGTAATCCGTACATACGCATGTGCGGTGATTTCATTTTTTGTAGGATGGATAGAAGGTTAAAAGGGTTGTTTAATATTTACCATAACATATAAGTATATTAGTGATATTTATTTTATTACTTTATATTGAAACAACTAAATAATAGTAAGTAGAATAAGAAATAAATTTTAAAGAATCGGTAGAAGAGATTACATCTTCCCTGACGTGCCTCTTTTAAATTTTTTCTTAGGGTGCTAGGGTTGGTATTTTGAGAAGAAAATAACATCTAGAATGTAACAAGGGGAGTTTATAAGAGAAATGGGCAGGGTTTGGCTGAGCTTGAAGGCTCAAAATGGAGTGAAGAGGAGAGGGAGGAGGTGCCCTTTTATAGGAGAGGAGAGGGGCACTTTATTATAGTTCCGAAATATTAATTTATTATAAATTCAATTTCAATTTAAAATGGTCCCAAAATTATTTAATTATAATATAAGATGATTTTTGTTCTAATACCCATCATTCAATAAATTTTTGACAAGTTTTGAATAATTTTTTTATCCTTGTTTTTTTGGTTTTACCCTTATTTTACCCTTTTTAATCTTACCATGATATCATGTTATTTACACATTGTGGGTTAATGTAATTACCATATCATGTAAAACGACCCAAAAAAAGTTATTTATGAAATATTTGGACTTATTTTAACCATTTTTATGAATCTTATATTTTTAGTAATTTAATATCATTTAATAAACTATTTTTTTAATTTATGAATTATGTCAATTTTGGATTCTATTCATACTAGACTTTTTTAAAAATTCATTACTACCTTATTAATTCGAGAAAAAGGAATTAAATCATCCCTAATATTTCAATTTCATCAAGAAAAAACGTGTATAGCATCAAAATATTCAAATTAAACTTATTTTAATATTTATATATTCGTTTATTTTAATCTTTCATTAATGAGGCAATCACTACATCATTATTGTTTTATATATAAATATATTTATCTACTGTATAAAAATTATAAAAAAAATACCATGATGTAGGAAATATTTTTATATTTCTAATGAATATTTATATATATATATATATATGTTTTATAACCCCATATTAAAATCAATTTACTAAAAGATATATGCTTAGGTTATAATTATCCTTACTTTAAATTAATTCTTATAAATTATCATTTTCACATCCAAGTGAATCCATGGGGTCCAAAAATCAACCCAAGGATGAACATTGTTGGACATATCTCATCCAATAGGATTATCACATGTGTTAGGGTATTTTAATATTATTATAGTATTATTTTTTTACTCTTATTTACCATATTTACCCTTTAACCATGGTAAATAAAATAATTACTGAAGTTACTATTCATAATGTCCAAAAATAAAAAGTACATATTTACACAATTTGAAACCTCTGATTCCAAATATGGAATCCATTTTCCAAATTCAAAACACATAATTTTCAGTAATTAATTTAAAATTAATTCCCGTTGTCAAAACTAAAAAATGGGTTTTTAAGAAGTAATAACTACCAAAAGATTGACATGTGTTTATGTCCAATTTAAAAGTGAAATTACTTCCAATGACCAAAATTGTATTAAATTATAAAAATATAATCCAATTAAACTTTAAAACCAATTAAAAATATAATCTAACTATATAAATAAATTAGATGAAAAGTCCGTTTTGAATTAAAATGTAGTATTTTTCATTTTTCATTAAAATTTGAATTTTATCAGAAAAATACCAAAAAATTACCCAAAGTAAATTTTGATGTCCCTATTCTAAATAATAAGTTTATTTTGTCACATTTAACTAATAAAAGTTTAAAAAACTAGATTTTAAATGGGTGCTCTATTAAAAGGTGGTAAAACTACATTTTTTTGAAAAATACTTCTTTTATCTGAAAAAACTGATTTTTGTTATCATACCATGTTCTAGAAAATGTGTAATATGAATTATAATGTTATATTAAATTCAAAATGTGGTTAATACTATTCATAACGTCTAGTTTATATCCCATTAAATAATAATATTTTAATAATATATCATTGTTTAGTGAAACTCGGTATCGCGTACAACACAAGCTATCAAGAAAGGTCACTCTTGCATGTAACGTAAGACAATTTAGTGTTGCGTGTAGTGGAAGATTAATTTGGTGTTGTGTATAACATAATCAAAACTTAATTCATTTATACATTGAACAAAATCTATACTCAGTGTTGCGTGAAATGAATTCTATCAAAAGAACTTCAAATTGTGTGCGACACAAGCCAATAATAGTGTGGCGTATACTGCAAGCTAATACGGTGTTGTGTATAGATAAATCTAATCTTGGTGTAGCGTACAACATAATAAATCAAAGAAATTAAAAATAATCTATCCCATAAAATCACAGGGTGTTACAAGGATTATAAAATTGATACAATTCTTACCATAAAGAATTTGATTTTTGTTTCTTTTTTTGGAATAAGAAAGTTTTTTTAAGGATTAATTAAAAAGTTTCAATTTAAATAAACAAAATTATTTATGTTGTTATACATGATTTTAAAGTTTTATATATCATTTAATTTAAAATATGCCTATAATTTTTGAAATAAGACGATAAAAGTTAACAATTAAATATTACTTTTATCATTACCACCTAGAATATAAAAATGAAAAACATGTCCAATGGTCCCATAAATATACATTTTCATAATTATTTGATTATGAATCATTTGATATGCTTAAATATTTTTAATTAGGAAAAATGCTTAAAATTCCTTTTAGAAATTTAAAATGGATATAGTGAGTTATTATCCCTAAAATATAAAAATGTGTGTGGATAAAAAATTACATAAGTAAGTGGTGGTTTATGGTACTTTGTTACCTTAAAAATGGTTTTAGTATATATAAATATGTATTTCCTAATGAAACAAAAATATTAAATCTTTTAAATGTTCCAAAATATCCAATAACTATATAAAAAATAACCTTGGAAATGTTATTAAATATCTTTAACCAAATTGAGGGAGTGAATACCAAAGTTGAGAGTTTACCAACTATTTAAGAGGGTGTGGCATAGTATCGTAACCCACTCATTTATAAATACCATAATATAATGGTGTATTAAATGAAAAAACCATTATTAAACATGGTTCTACCAATGAAAATTTAAGATTGATCTTATTATACTAATTTGGGATTATTCTCTAGAAATAATAACATTCACAATTAACCAAGTTCTATTTATGAAAAATCAAAATACACCATAAGTGATGTAGACTTGAAAGGATATATTTTTTTATAAGTATTTGTTCTTCAATGTGACCTATAACAACTTCTGATGACCTTGACAAGATTTGATGGAGTGAACTGACTGTAGATGGAAATATCTATTTTCAAATTTTACATTATTATCTCCCTTAAGGAATCTATTTAAAAAATAAGAATGATTTATAATATGAAACTTTTTGTAATAAAAAAATTGTTATAATACTTTAAATTCATATCATTCCTAGTCTTTATATTTTCTAATAAGTTGTTGAAATGATGAAAATTTATATAAAATATGATGACTATATGTGTGTGTGTCTAAATAACATCCTTTTAGGATTTTAAGATCATACCTTCTATGTATTTTTTTGTTAAATATGAATATTAATGAATCAAATATGATGGATATGAATTGAAAATGGATGGATTTCAATCGTATGAAAAAAGAGTTTGAGAATGGGGTTAAATATTTCATCAAGTTTGTAAAATATCATGCATATGATCCTTCTCAAATCCTATTTTTTTATTTAAATTGTTGTTATTCAAGACTAATTAGTTCCGAGGAGTTGGAGGAACACTTGATCTGACATGGAATAGATCAAAGTTATAAATATTGGACAAAAAATTAGGAATAACTGAATATATCCAGTAATTGTGATAACACTGTATTTTATAGATCATCTGATATGATTACAAGTGTGAATGATGATCAATATCATATTGATGATTCGATTACATGTGTAAATAATGATGGAGATTATATTGAGGAAATAAAAATGGCAGATGAAGATGAACATCATGATTGTCCAAAGCTGTTTAAAAAGTTAATAAGCTAAGTAATGATTCTATTGTATGTTAGTTGTACTAAATATACAAAATTTTCAGCCATAATGAAGCTATATGATGTAAAATTTGGAAAAAGATGGAGTGACACCAACTTTATGGAACTACTTACTCTCTTGAATGATACTCTACCAGAAGATAATAAATATCCTTATTGAATATATGATTTTAAATGAATGATATGTCTAATGGGTATGATATCTAAAAGAATACATGCATCTCCAAATGATTTTATATTGTTTCATAAGGACCATGAATCACTTAAAAAATTCCAAAAAAGTATGGTTTTTTTGATATATGAAATATTAATCAAGTCCTTTGAAAGTTTTATGGTACTTTCTAATCATTCCAATGTTTATATGCCTATATAGAATTGTGGAGACTGTGAGGAAATTAAAATGGCATGTAGATACAATAAATCAAGATGGGAAACTTCATCACCCAGAAAACTCTCCTATGAAGAATAAAATTAATCAGAAGTATCCTGAATTTGGAAATGAGCTGAGAAACCTTCATCTTGTACTATCTATAGATGGAGTGAATCCTTCTGGTTTAAAAAGTAATACTCATGGTACATGACCAATTATGTTGTTAAATTATAACTTTCCACCATGGTTATGCATAAAGTGAAAATACATTATTTTTTCTCTATTTATATTAGGATCAAAACTACTAGGTAATGATATTAATGTTTAATCGGATCCATTGATCAAATATTTAAAATTAATGTAAGATTCAGATGCTCTGTTTTATGATGCTTATATAAATTAATATTTCACATTGATAACCATTTTATATGGGAAAGTAAATGAATTTATTTCCTATAGAAATATGTCAGGATATAGAATTAAAGGAAATCATGAGTGTCCTATTTGTGAATAAGGTACATACTCATTTAGGTTGAAACATTCCTCAAATATTGTGTTTCTAGGACATCACAAATTTTAACCTTGATGATATGGATATCAATCTTAGAAAATATAATTTAATGAGAATTAAAAATAAGGTACAACACCATCTCCACTAATTGGTGATAAACTATTTGAGAAAGTAAATGATATGGTCACTGCTTTTGGTAAACCTTCTTTGAAAAACATTATGAAAAATGGTTGGAAAAAGTGATCAATTTTTTTGAATTACCATACTAAAATTGTTTATACATCAGTCATTTTCTTTATGTCATCAATGTATGAAAAAAATTTATGTGATAGTGTCATTTATGATTTAAATTATTGGAATTATCATGTTACTAATGTTTCCCGAGTTTCCAGGTGAATTCATGATATTAGGTTGAGGCATTCACAAATATAAGACATTAACTATCTCCAAGGCAGGATTACCCTAGTCATTCACACCAATGAATCATAATATATCTATTAGGTTCATGTTTGAAATTCAACTCTAGAATCCAAGGATTACCCATGACATGCCTCAATTTTAATCCATAACCAATTTTATTATATTAACAAGGATCACAATTCATATAGTCCCTTCGGAGGGGAAGGGGATTTAATTAAGATAGACATGCAACATGTTTCAAGGCCATTCATTTATATTACACCCAATACTTCCATTAGCCATTAACCCATTATATTCTATATACTCATTTCAAAAATTACCATATTTAATTAAGGGTATCACAATTCACCAACCCCATTAACTTAATTTATTTACTTTAAGGAATCTCATTATATCAATATCCCTTCGTTAACTATATTACTTAAATGGGGGATTTTAAAAGTTTCCATTTTATTAACTAGAATCCAATCACACCCTGTATCCTAAGGGACATAAGGTTACTGGGTCCAAGTTTTGGCTCAAAAACCCCAACTCAATCTTGGGATAATATAATGAAACAAGTACCACCAGATCATCTCTTTACTTGCATTTTATTCAAACACTAGGATCAAGTAATTGAATTATGGGTTTATTAAAAAAAATGAATTCATGGACTTATGGAAAGACTATTATTCTTCCTAGTTTTATTGGAGTAGTTCCATAGGTCATAGTTTTCTTATAGTCTCTACCCAATTTAGCAATAATTTATGAAAAACAATGCCACTTCATGGATAACTCCTTTAATAGGTCAAGACTCTTCCATAAACCTCACTTGGTCCATGGAATGAATTAAAATAATTACTTAACTTCACCTAACAAGTAAAAATCAGATAGGGTATTAAACTATCCCAATTGATTTCTAAAATAAAGGCCAGGATGGAACTCTCCCATGGACCATTCTCGGTCCATGGGTGGTTTTCTAAACTAAAGGTGTGATTAGGGGGTTCTAAATTAACCTAAGGCCATGAATTAAGGAAATATAACATTATAACTTTAAAATAAGGCTAACTCCAACATGACGCATGACCAATATGTCTTATTAAAGGGAAATGTTTTAATATAAAACAATTAGACCACCTACCTCAAGCTCGGGAAGCTTCACTCATCCGATAATAGCCCTCAGTTCGAGTTATAATGGAAGAAAATCGAGGTTCCAAAAAATCCTTAAAAATAGGGCATATAATCTTACATTTATATCAAATTATTAACTATAAAGAAAAAAGTGAAATAAGGATAGAGGAGGAGTATCCTTACTTCTAGCCTTACTTTTCTTCAAATGAAATATTATTTAGAGGAGGATTGATGGAGATCCACCATGAATAGAGTTGGGGAGAGGGGCACTCCACACAATATCTACAAGGATGAAATAAGGAAAAAATTAGAGTAGAGGGGGTCATGAGGGTTGGACGTTCAAATGACCAATTTGACCCCTGAAAAAAATCCCAATAGGCAACTATCTAGTTTTTGGGTTCTCACTGGCTAGCTGGAGGGACTGTAGTAGTATGCGGCAGTCTCGACTCTAGCCTTGAACCCTCTAGTTTTATTCTGAGACCTCCTGAACCCCTAATTCACACCTAAATACACCAAATTGATGTGTCCTCCCCCTTATAATTCTCTTCTAAGAACCAACTATAATTCTGAACCCTCCATGATTAAGATTCCAAAGAGAAACTCAAACCACTCTGAAACCATGAAAAACCTTTATCAAGGCATAAGCACAGACTTTGGTAAATTTTATAATGAGACTCCCATCCACTAAAGAAGCTTCTATTAGTTTATATAAAAATTTAAAATGGATCCAGAAAAGGTGGTTTGTTATATCCTCCCCACCATAGGACAAGTCATCCCCAAGATGCACCCACAAAAAAAACATTTTAAACCATGCGTACAACCAAAAATTGAGGATATAACAAAGATCAAAATTATATCCTGAGGCTCTATTCCAAAATTTACCCCTATTCAGAGTTAGAATCTAAAATCCAATGAATTTACTTTCAAAAAAACCTAGAGAGTACGACTCATAATGGTCACCCAATCAAATTTACCACAATCTTCACTTCATGATCGCCCCATGACATTATCCTCGAATTTTCAAATGAAATTTGACAACACCATTCCAACATTGACCAGCTACACCAACTCATATCAAACCATAACTAGTTCAATTGTTGAACCAAAACTATGTAACTCAAACAACATCCCCAATATAGATTCCACTTAATCATGTTTCATCCAACATAAGATTACCTATCGGTCTATCATTAATTGATTTCCATCATGAATGTTCAATTATAATTGTTAGTATGTTACTAACCATCCTGTTACAACACTTCACTTCAAAATGCATTCCTAAATTTTCCATTCTATTAGAATTAATCCATATAGTTTGATGTTATAGGTCTGATATAGACCATTTATGTCCAACCACACTTATAAGAAACCATTGTCTTACTCCTAAGACTAATCATAACACTGGTCTTAACATCCTAATGACACCTGACATTTAGTGGTTATCCGATCTGATAAAATGATCCCATTAAAATTCAACTCTCATCACCCATCTTAGGTTTCCTTATACATCTTCATTTAATTTGGATTCATTAATCCAAGTGACACCATATGACTGCATGCACTATAATGTTGTGAAAATGCTTTAAGCAATCATGGCACACTTTACTGGTCCATAGTAGATCCCCACTATAGGACTTCCCTTTCCATCAACCCGTTATCACTACACTACGAGAAATAAATTCCAATTGCACACTTATATTTCTGATCTATACTCACTTAGTTTAAAATAGATCTCACTCAATCTCTTTCAAAATCTCTTTATACAGTAGTATCAAAGGAAACTCACTCCCTTCATTTACAAACCAACCATTACTACTCATCTACTCCCAACGGTTAAAACTTAAGGGCCCTACCTAAAACATACTCATAGTACTCAATATGATGTAGACACAAAGAGGTTTTATCTCAACACAAGTACTTGTTAACTAAAACTCTAGTCAGATCACTTAAGGATAACCTTTTTAAAGGATGTCCAGCTTGACATTCGATGCCTTGTATAAGGACTTGATCATGTTATCTTAAATTCCAAAGATACCCCATGATCATTCAAACATACTCACAAAAGTATAAACCTAAATCACGGTGTGCTTTAGTGGTTTCGTACTCAACCAACACTTTTATCATCATGTTGTATTGCAAGCATTGATGTGCCACTAATCCCTCACATTTCTCGTACTACTTACACACCCTGATACTGAATCTAACACCCAGAACCGATCCAATTTTATACCTAAAACTTAAATTCAACACCTTATCTAAGTCTAGAAAACTATAATTCACTAGCCCATTATCTTTTGAAATCCATACTGACTATTCATGACTAGTCTTTCTACAACCGTGCTCATTATCTCTTGAATTCCATGCTTTCAAGACTGATGAAACACTCCACGATATAGGAGTGCACTATTTAATTTTTTTTATTGAAATTGGAAACCTATTCCCACAACACAAACTCTATCCACCACCAAATGTGTTTTCTATATGTGGACCAACATGATTATAACAAGTTCCAATATAAAACTCTGACCTTGGCACATGATGAAACCTCATTCGCATCGAATATTCCTTCCTTGGATAGCCAATGGTTCACTTCCCACCACATGGATTTACTTCATCCACTTATATGCGTAACTAGAATAGGTCTATTCAAAGATTCACATGTGATTATATTCCTAATACATGCTCATGCAAGTCATCTATACCGAACACTAAATCCAAATTCTAACTCAGATAATTCATGTTATAGCACCTAATCCTCTTACACACTCATACCTAGCACTGAGATAACTCGTTTTTTTCCTACCAACATCCCAGGGGATACATTTCTTTTCATAAAACTTCTAACTCCCAGGTCACCTCACTCTAGGAGTGACCCTTTAATGAAACTAGCTAAGACCCCGAGACCCTTTACCAAACAATCATAAACCAAAACTCCTCAAGGTGTTACCATGATTGCATCACTCAAATTCTCCTAGATTTGAATGATTACCACATAACCACACATGGATCAGTACACCAAACCTTAATTAAATGATCATTTAATATGAAAACATGTATTACCATCATATTACTTAAACACAAAGGGTATACCAATTTTGTATGATTCACAGTCCCTATGACAACACACATTCCATGTATGAGCTATATTACTCAAAAACATAAAACTTAAGGGTCGAATTATCCCACATGACTATTTACAACCCAAATGATGAATTCTTGAGTTTTACAACACAAAAATTAATCTCACAGACTAATTAAAAGGTTGAACATTCCCTTAGACTATCAATCTCATTAAACTCAAACATCCATGATGCTCACACCACTCACAAGACTCATCTTACCACATGACCATCGGCCTACCTGGGGCATTATTTTACAAACTAAGAGTCTTGATAAAGACTAAATGGTATAAGGACAACAATTATCATGCCTAAAAACTCAACTTAAGAATCCATTGATGCTTTTTATCTCCAAGGATGCTACCAAAACTAGGTTAACCCCTCACTTAACATAGGTCATTGACTCTAAATATAGGGTCATGCATAAAATGTCACTAGGCTCTCTCGCCTAATCTCTATGTCCAAAATAAAAAAAACTATTTGAGACTCATGGGAAACATCCATGTTCTGGTCCAAGGAAACTCTAAAACTAACCCCCACATTAGGGGATTTTATAATAATATATTTATAAGGTGTTATTTAAGTCATTTATTTAGTTCACATTTATTATGGGCATTAAATATTATTCTCGATCCACAGTGTAAAATAACTTTTGTTATACAAGTAGGTTGTTACTAAGAAAAATATATAGTCATCAACTATTTATTTATATAAACAGATTGGCATCTCTCTAGATGATCCATCTTAAGTCACTAAAGTTATAAGGTTCGACCTAGTATAATTCCATCAATAATCTATATAGGGAAACACCATTTAGATTATTGTTGAGACTTTAAATAACCAAATCCATTTAATACATATACCCCAAAGGGATTAATTAAAAAGGTATTTAAGGATAACATTGACCTAAGAGGGTCAAGTCATGCCAACATGGGTTCATTTATACGGGATTTCAATTCCAAGTTATGGAGGTAAAAACTCTATAAGTTTTAGTTGGCATCCCATTTAAGTGCAACCCTTTAGTAGTAAATTTATTAAAGATTCTAATACACACCCTTAAGGGGTTTATTGTATATACATATACTTCTAAGATTGACCCATAGGGGTCCAATCGAGTATATAAGGATTCAATTATATGGGTTTTTATTCCCAAGTTATAGTGGAAACACCCTATAAGTTGAATTTGGCACACAATCTAATAGTCACACATAATTAATTACTTGGATTTATTAAAAAAAAATCTATCATCTCTTTAACATTTAAAGGATTCTCATTTTAGTTAATTTACTAAAATTTTTAAGACTATTTAATTTCATTAATTAATTTCTGGCTAGCTATAATGAATTCCACCATCAAGCTATATGGGAAAATTTTATTTAGGTTGATAAAGACACATTATTTAACCAACCTTATATCATGGTTATAAATAAGGCAAGAAATATCACAAGCAAGGAATACTAGTAAACAAAGTTAGCACATTAATGGCATGTGAATCCTATGTTCCTGAAATGATGCATAAACACACACCCTTATGTTGTACTAGCCTATGAGTAGAAATACCATAAATAAGTAACAAGAATAATGATGAGAAATCACTAAATGTGAAATAAAAAACAATTGTAATAATGGAATTCAGGAATATCAAGTCCCATACTTGGAAACTTGGTAATTCTCCCATACGTGGTTTGGTCATTCTCAAACACGAGTTACTTACCAAGTTATAACACATTCTTAGTATCTTTTATACTAGACCAAAATAGTAAGAAAAATGAAAAAAGTACTATAATACCACTTTGTTTCATTCTCATCCTGATTCACTCATCACTACTACAAAACAAGCCTTTAACAGCATTTTCCTTTATCAACGCTAGAAGAAAGCAGTGATAAAGGTATCATTTATCAGCGTTAAAACAAGTGCTGATAAATGGTAACTTTTATGAGAACTTTTTTTCTAATACTGATAAAATACAACCTTTATTAGCACATTTTTTTAGTGCTGATAAATGAAAACCGTTATCAGTGCATTTTTGTTAGCACTGAAAAAGGGTGTCCTTTACCAGCACTTTATGTTTATCATTGATAAAGGACACCCTTTATCAGTACTTTATTTTTAGATCCCATAAAGGAATCCTTTATCAGTGCTTTTTAACGCTAATAAAAGTACAAATAAAATGAAATAATTAAATAATTAAAAATTATTTTATTAAAATAATATTAAAAATATATTAATTAAATAATAATTGATAAAAATGAATAAATTTATTATACTAAATATAAATTATAAATATTATATATTAAATATAAAAATATATGTAAAATAAAAATTAAACAAATAAAAATTTAAAATAAGTAAATTGAGAAAAATATTAAACATTTTATTAATTAAATAATTATTGATAATTTTAATAAATAGTATATATTAAATATATAGATATATATGAATGTATATAAATATTATTTATATAATAAAAATATTGTTTATGCTTTAAAATAAATAGAAATATTTTTAGTGAATAATGGTTTATAATTAAAAATTAATATGAATTAAAAATATTGACTAATTGCATCGAGTAATGGACATAATTGATTGTCATTTTATTTTTCAATTTAAAATAGATCAAACATATTATATTAATTTCACATATACATAATTAATTCATTTTTATATACATACGCACACACACAAATATTTTTTGGGAATTTAATCAATTTATATTATTTATTTTTTATATATTTATTTATTATGTTTTAATATTTTCAATATGTATTCATATTTATTTCAATATATATATCCATTTTTTATGATTTATATTAATTAAACTTATCCAAAATTTCAATATTTTACTCATTTTTAATTAATCAAATTTAATCATTTTTAACATGCATGCACTTATGATTAAATATTCATTAATAATGTTAAAAATACATTTGTAAAAAAATTATAAATAAATAAATTTATAAATATATATTTACTATTTTTATACATTTATAATTATAAATAAATAAATAATATTTGTTTAAAAAGTATTTATATAATTATAAATAAAAAATTATAAATTTATTTAAATAATGAATATATTTACTATATATATATAATGATATAAATATATATAATTATATAAATATTATTTTTTTAAAATGTATTTATATAATTCTAAATAAATAATTATATATTCAAAGAATTATAAAATTATTATTTTATAAAATGTATTATTATAAGTATTATAATTATATATAATAAGTATACTTTTTTTAAAGTATTATTTTTTTAAAGTATTATAAGTATTTATTAGCGCTTTTTTAGCGCTGAAAAATCTATATCTTTATCAGTGCTTTTTGGAAGTGCTGATAAAAGTGTCATAGTCTATTTCAAGAAACCTAATCATTGTGAACTAGTTTGCGATATCCAAAGGTCTCCAAAGAAGCAACCTGCTGTCGGCGCTCCTCATTGTTGAATCCAAGCTCGAATCTAGGCTAGAATCAAGGCTCCAACTATTCCAAGGCTCGAGTGATTCAAGGGTTAAACAAAACCAAGACTCAAATGAAATCATGGTTTTTCTATATCTCTAATTTCCTTCAGTTATCCACTGAGCCTTCTCATTCCACATTCGTGCATCCCAACAAGTCTAGTTGCACTATCCTATAATAAAACAACCCAAAATTCAATATTTTTAGATATATTGAAGTATCGCCTTCCCTAATAACATGTGGATATCCTTGGGACAACATTGGTACGGTGAAACATGAAATATATCAAACCCAATGTTGGTTCATGTTGTTGTGAGGTATAATAGGATCCCAATACCTATATTCCATGACATCTACCTCTTTGCAATTGTCAACTTTTGAAAAATTCATCCATATATCAGTTGGTGTTGTCATTATTTTGAAATATTTCATTGAAAATCACTTGGGAACCTATTTTTCATATTTTTATTGAGAAATTAATATACTACGATTTTCTTGATTTGTCTATAAATCAAATAAAATGTTTCACCAATCATAGACATCTTGATATCGTACCTCATATGATCCAAAAAAATCATTGTGCTTTTTCCAATCCTAAATTATTATGTCTTCAATATATATGAGCACCAACATCCTTTGATCATTCTCCTTATTGATGTAGAGGGTGTGATCAACTCTACCTTTCTAAAAACAAAGCTTTATTAGGTATTGGTCTAACCTAAAATACCAGGTCATCAGTGAATTATTTATCTTAAACAAAGAATTACTTAACTGACATGCCTTTCTCTTATTTTCATCCATAATAAACCCATCTGGTTTCTCAATGTATACTCTCCCCTTAATAACTCCATTGAGGAACATAGATTTGACATCCATTTGGTATACTTTAACTACATTTTCACTAAAATAGCCAAAAAAATCAAATAGTTTCAAACCAAGATATGGGAGTAAATTTATCATAAATATAAATTCCTTTGATCTAGGAGTTCCCCTTGCACACTATTCATTATTTATTATGAGCCTATTTTCCATAGTCAATGAGTTTATTACTAAACACCCACTTGGTTCTGATAACATTTTTGTCTTCCATCCTTGGAACAATTTACCATGTCACATTGTTCTAATTTTAATCAAGCTCCTCATGCATAGATTTGATCCAATTATTATCCTTATCAACCTCTCCAAATGATTTAGGATCTACTTATGAAAAAATTAGGTTTTATGTAGAGTCTTACTCCTTCTAGTTTTCAACAAAACTTTCCAATCACCAATGACCTTTTATTCATTGATTTTAGCCTTGCTTGTATTTCTTACAGTTGATAAAAATATATACATCTTTGAAATGATAACCCACGCATTAATACTTCTTAAAAATCACTTCATTTCTTTCATCACACATCTACTAAACACTATGTATGTTTTACTTTAATCCATCTAAAAAATCATTATTTAACATTTTTTTTGTTCTACCCTTAGGAATATATTATTACCATCCATGAAATTCTCACAAATGGGAGGCATTACCCCTTTCAGAGAACATAATGGAGTATAAATTTCATTCTTATCAGTTTCATCTCCCAAACAGTTATTATTCAAATTTGTTTCTTAGGACTCATCCCCCATCTATTTTATGTTTCTTTTACAACTCTGAGTAGTGGTGTAATGTCCCAGACCTCTCTATTCCATTACTTTGTGAAAATCTAGTGGTTGAAGTGTTCTGGGAGGTCACGGTGACTCATTTCAAGAGTTTACTGAATTTCCAGTTTTTCCAACAATGAGTCGTAATGGTGGATCAAAGTGGTAGGTCATGATGGTGGGTCATAATGGATACTCACACCAGTATGTCACCAATATTGATTCATGAAGGTGACTCATATTGGTGACTTGAAATAGTGAGTCATCCACCAGTAGCTCAGAATGGTGAATCGTCCAATGGTAGCTCGGAACAATGAGTCATCCACCAGTAGCTTGCAACGATGAGTCAGGACCAATGAGTCAGAATAGTGACTCACACTGACCACTTGCACTATTAGCTCACTAAATGGTGAATCACACTGATGACTCACACCGGTGACTCACCTAATAGTGAGTCATTTCCAATAGTTTTTCAAAATTCCAGATTTCTCAAATTTTTCCAGTTTTCTATCTTTAATTTTTTCTTTGATTTAAAATGAATTTAATACCATATTTAATGGTTTTTGGATCTATTTCAAATCATATCTATCTTCTAAAAATCTGAAGCTTCCCTTTACTTTCAAACTTCATGGTCTTAGTCAGGATCTGCCTTTAATGGCCTTTAAAAAATGTTTCTCCTGTTGATTTAGGATATGGAATTTCTAAAGATGAGATCTTCTATTCTTGTTGAAATTCCCTTTCTCTTGGTACGAGGCACCTAGAACCTTTCTTCCTCGTAGACTGTAACCTTTGGTTTGTGTTTTACTTAGAGTTTGTTGTTGCATGCGCACCCCCTACTTTGGCGCAATAAGGGAGTGTCGATCATCTGTTCTTCAAGGTAGGGATCCCTTCATCTCTCTTTTATATTTATATCATGTGGGGTGGGTGTATGAATGTATCCTTTGCAAGGATATAAAAATACCAAATTAATAAAGATAATTTCATAGCCTTAAGATCAATATGTGGGGTTGGGGAAATGTGATGTATGATCTTCTTGTTATTTGTTTTTGATTATTTTTTTGAATTGTATGGGATAAAATCCCCACTAAAAATCATGGTTGTTGGGGGTATTTGTTTCACATCAAGTAATGATTATGGAATTCATGATTTTTGGTTTTCTATATAACAATTGTTATTAAATTGGTTAACCACATACACTCAACTAATAAATGGATTCCCCAAGATCAAAATGTTTCTATGATAACCTCAGAAGTTAAAAAGTGGAATTAAAGAATATATTACTTGTTAAATATGAATATTTTTGTTTGGTTTGTGTGGTGGTATGGTTTTGAGCACTGTCATGTGTGTGTGGATAGTTTGGAAGGTGTAATGGAATCTCAGGTTGAGAGATTTATTGACTATGGAATGGATGGGTGGTGTTGTGCAGTGGGGTTGCAATCGGGTAGTGCTATGTTGTGTTGTTGGGTGTGATGGTTGTGGAGTGGTTATGCAACAGGGATGTTGAGAGTGGTTGGGATAGGTGTGATGTATTTGTGATGAGATTTTTTTATGTGTACAACTCAAAATTGGGGGGTTTTCTTTATTGAGAGGATGGATTGGGTAAAATGACTTTGAAGAATGGTGATGAAAGTGGTTGGTATGGGTAACTCATATAGTGTTTCTCCATGAGTAGTATGAAAAAAGATTCACCAAGTGTCTCAGTATTGATGTATGTTATGTTATGAATGGGTTTTAAATGGAGAGGAATGTTAAGTGGATTAATTTACCAAGGTTCTCCTTCCTTTGTGTGACTTTCATTGTGATTCTTGTTGTGGTATGTGTTACTTAGTTTCCTGGGTAGTGATGGATCAAATAAATACTTAATAATTTTGAGATGGCATGCGTTGGTTTGGTAAATGGGAAGGAGTTTGTAATTGGAAAGTTAAATTATGGGTTTCATGATTAACTATGGTTAAAGATAAATAATGAAATGAATGGGTGTTGAGTGAAATAGCTTTGTGAAGCCACTTTAATTTATCAACTTCTGAAGTGACCATTTCTGATACTAATTTAGGTGGCAGTTGTTGTGAAACCCATAGGTTAGGTTTGACTGTTTTGTATCATATATGTATTAAATTTATTTTCCTTATGATTTCTATACACACACCACCCTAGTTGAGAACTATGTGTCTAACACCCCCATCATCATAGGGGAGGGTGTCTTTCCCTAACATCCTAGTGGGAGGATGGATGGATGGACACACGCTCTTCTCTACTCCCTATTCTAGGCAGTGATAGCCCAAGATTCTTCTGGAATGTTGTGGTTATGGGGCACAGGTGTGTGTGGTAAAGTGGGAAAGTGGTGTGGGGTACCCTATCATCGATGTGATTACTATATTACTTTACTTGACTTGCGTTACTTCATGAGTGTGCCTTGGTGAGGTTGAGATGGATATTATACCTTGTTAGGTGCTACTGGGTTCTGTTGTTTTCTCATCAGAGCATTAGCATGCTTCTCTCACTTGTGCATGATAGGCTTTTGTTTTTTCTATTGATTATACTTGTATGATCACCCTATGTATATAAAACTATTTTCAGGTTTCAAGGAGGATTTTATAGACCGTGTTGGACCCTACTAGCTCAGAATTTGGGAAGTTGTCGTGTCAATGGTTTATATTTATTTTGGTATTTAATTTAGAGTTTTCATTGCATTGTAATAGTTTTATTTTAAACATTCATGTGAGATGTATTTTGGATTTATTATATATATATTATTTCTTGGAGTTGTTTTTGGATGAGCCATATTATCTACCGATATTTTTTTCTTATAAAGGGTAATTCCTAACATATTGTGAGATATTTGTACCCTTGGTGATAGTCTCCATCTTGGGGCCTACTGGAGGCGAGACTCAGGGGTCATTATCTATCTTCCTTCATTTCTATATCATGAGGATCATCTTTGGAGGGAAGGGGCATGACAGAATGGTATCAAAGGTGATTTTTGAGAAATAGGATGGTGTTTGAGTTAGGCATAGTTTGGATTGCATGGGTTGGTAGGACAATGATGTTAAGTGACCTTAGTGTATGACATGGGCTAGGGAAGACTGGGTAGGACATAGGATTTTAGGTTCCCCCATGATCTGATGCAAGGACTCTGAGCCTACCGAACGACCAATTGAGGTTATACCGTTTGTGGGGTATAGACCCTAGAAAATTTTCATGGATCATAATGACTTGTGTTTTTGTTTGAATTGGGTTGTTTTGGGGAATTTGAAATGGGTAGAAAAATTAGTTAAATGAGTTAAAATAAATCTTAATTAAAATTCCATACTACTCGAGCTTAGGAATTCCTTGATTACCTTTTTTAGCTGTGGAACTTGGTTGTCATCTGCATGTGGCTTGGGTAGTTGAGGCTCAATAGGCTGATCTGGTTGATTGGCAGAGGGTTGATCTAGTGGAGGAGAAAGATCAGTGGTATAGATGTTATGTTATTTCTAGTGGTAGGCCTTGGGAAAGTATGAGGGTGGTGTTTCAGACATGGAGACGGAGATCTATCTCGAGGATCTTGTAATAACCTTCAGTTTGATCTAATATCCAAAAAAGTATTGGTTTACTTTGGCAATGATCTAGATATGGGGAGATGCGCATTAGTGGTGGATCTTGTATCTAGGAGATAGGAAGGAGGCTAACATTATGTGGGTCGATTTTGAGAAGGATTTATGATCATAATTCATTTCATCAACCATGAAGTCTGAGAAGAGGTATGAGATACTCTCCCTTAAGCAGGGGAGTATGTCAGTATGATAGTTTGGGATTAAGTTAAAGGATCTCCTTTGTTTTACCCTAGATCTCTTTCTAGATGAGGATTCTCATATGAGATGCCTAGTGGAGGCACTTCTTTCTTCTATCTAGTATGAAATTAATCCCTTTACATTTCCAACATACTTAGAGGTTAATAATAAGGCATAAGTGATCAAGAATATTCACTCATGAGGATTTCTACTGCAAGAGGGGAGCTAGCATAGTTCTTCGAGGGGCAGGACCATCAGTGGAATATCTCAGGCATTGGGAGCTTCAAGGTTTCAATCGATAGGGAAGCGACCTCAACAGTTTCCATTATAGCCTTCTAGTTCCAGTGGTTCCTGTTATCCTTCTATAGGATTGGGGATAATGTGTTTCTTTTGTGGAGTCATGGACACCTTCAGAACCAGTGTCTAGTAGTCTTTCAAGATCAATATAGTGGAGGTGAATAGGTTCCGATCCATCCTCAGTAGAAGTTTCTAGCTAGGCTGTTTCAGTAGCAAGGATATCAGGCTCATGCTCAACTGAGGGCAGATAAAGCAGGTATAAGTAGACCTCAGGGTGTTCCTCATGGACCGCAACCCAAGTGTGGTCATAGAGGTATTCATCAATAGAGGGGAAGATAATCTAGGCATGGTTAGTTTCACACCACATAGGCAGCAGTTCTAGTAGGTCCAGAGATCGTTAGAGGTATTATGAGCTTGTTTAGTACTTTTTCTTGTGTTTTTTTTATTTAGGATCTTTGCACACATTTGTTGCACCCGGTCTAGCCCATGCTCTGGGACTAGATGTAGAGAGGATTCTCATTCCCCTGGTGTTGTGTATGCCAGTCAGAGACCAGACCATCTTGTTTGATGTATGTCGGGGATGTATACTAATGATGGGACCACATTAGTCTCATGGGGATATCTTCTTTCTATAGATGAAACCATATTATGTCATTCTTATCATCTACTGATTGTATTCAATATGTGTTGTTATCAACTTATTTTTGGTAAGAGTAGTGTTTTTAGACGTGGGTGGCCAGTGTGTGGTTTTTGTTAGTGAGAGGAATCTTTAGGTGGGTAGTCGGTGTGTAGAGACTCTCCTTTCCTTGTTGTTCAAGTTGTTAGTGGAATATATAGACATTGGGATGGTGGAGATTCCAAGATTTTTTGGGGAGTTCCAAGATGATTTCTCTAAGGAGTTTGAACGCTACCCCCTCGACGTGATGTTGATTTCTGGATAGACCTACAACCCGGTGCTTCTTTGATTTTGATGGATCCTTATCGGATGGCACCTTCTAAGTTGTGGGAGTTGAGGATTAAGATTAATGAACTAATTAAGAAGGGTTTTATATGGCCTAGGGTGTCATCGTGGGGTGCTCTGGTGTTTTTTGTGAATAAGGTGGATGGTGTTCTGAGGTTGTGCATAGACTACCGAAGATTGAACCAGGTGACAATCAAGAATCATTACCCTCTCCTGAGGATAGACGGTCTTTTTGACTAGCTAAGAGGAGCAAGTTGGTTCTCTAAGATTTATTTATGGTATGAATATCACTAGTTGAGGGTGAAGAAGGGTGATATCCTAAATACTAATTTTAAGTGTAGGTTTGGGGACTTCTAGTTCATGGTCATCTCATTTGGTGTTACAAATGCACCAGCTGTGTTCATGGGGATTATAAAATCCATATTTCATGAGTTCCTGGACTAGTTCATCATCGTATTCATTGATGACATCCTGATCTAATCAAAGTCAAATGAGGAGCATATCGACCATCTCAGGACCATATTATGGGTTCTTCGACGCCAACATCTCTATGGAAAGTTATCCAAGTTCAAGTTCTGGACACGAGAGGTGAATTTCATTGGGTATGTGGTGCCTCAATAGGATTTAGTAGTGGAACTGTCAAAGGTTGAGGTAGTTTTTTCTTGGGAATCACCCAAGAATGTTGTATAGGTTTATAGTTTTCTCATTTTGGCATGCTATTACTAGAGTTTTGTACTTAATTTCTAACAATTTGTAACTCTTTTGATAGCTCTATCCAGAAAAGACCAAGATTTTTTGTGGAGCGAGTAGTTCTAGGAAGCATTCATCTATATGAAGATGAAGTTGGTTAGTTCTTCAGTTCTCTAGTTTACATAGGAAGGGGTGATGTTCTTCGTGTTTTGTGATGCTTCCCATCTAGTCTTGGGATGCATCTTGATATAGAAATAGGAAGTGATCTATTATGGGTCTAGTTAGTTATGTCCTCAAAAACATAAATATTCCACCCATGATCTAGATCTAGTAGTGGTTGTGTTTGCGCTGAAGTTTTGGCAATATTACCTCATTAGGGAGTGATTTTTGGTCTTCAAATATCACAAGAGTTTGAGGTATATCTTTTCCCAGTGATATTTGAACTTGTGATAGTGGCGGTGGATGGAGTTTCTTTTGGACTATGATTTTGATATCTCCTACACCTCAGGAAAGGGGAACTTCATGTCCAATTACTCGAGCATAAATTCATATAAGGAGGTCGTTTTGGAATCTACAAATGCTTGGAAGGTAATAGAGGAGTTTGTATCCTTACACTTAGATGTAAGGGTGGATAGTAGTAGAGGATGTTTGTTTTAGATGATAGTGTAGTATTCTATGATGCAGAAGGTAGAGGAGTCTTAGTGGGGAGATTCAAAGGAATAGGTGATGCGCGACCACGATGACCATGGTGATGCTTCAGAGGGATGGTCAGAGGATGGTCATAATAAGATGTTGTTTCGTGGAAGTATTTTTTTTAGTGGTGATGCGTGAGGTAATTCTTCGTGACTTTCATAAATAACCTCTAGTGGTACGCCAAAGAATTTATAAAATTTACTTTGGATTGAGAATGCATTTTTTGTGGCCCGGGATGAAGTGGGAAAATGGAGGATTTTTTGGCGAAGTGCTTAGTATGCCAGCAGATGAAGGTTGAGCATCGTGTGCCTGGTGGTTTTTTCTAGCCCTTAGATGTCCATGAGTGTAAGTGGGATGACATATTGATGGATTTTATCATTGGGTTACCTAGGGCTTAGGGAGGCTATGATGTTATCTAGGTAATAGTGGATCAACTGAATAAATCGGCTCACTTCTTAGCAATCAAGGATTTAGGTGTAGTGGATGCCTTAGATAAGAGGTATGTGGATGAGGTAGTACGGTTTCATGGAGTTATTATATCCATTGTATCAGACCGGGATGTGCAATTTACCTCACAAGTATAGAGGGGATTGCAGTGTGATTTTGGAACTCAGTTATGCCTTAGCCCTACCTTCCACCCTCAGACAGATAGGAAGATAGAACAGACTATCCAGACACTGGAACATATGCTATGAGCATGTGTCTTAGACTTTGGAGAATCTTGGGTACAACTCATTCCCTTGGAAGAGTTTTATTATAATAATAGCTATCACTCTTCCATTGTCATGGCTTCATTTGATTCATTGTAAGGGAGTTTGTGTCATTCTCCATTGTACTGGACAGAGGTTGGGGAGACAGTTGTTATTGGTCCCAAGGTAGTGCAGAGCATAACAGAGAAGGTTCAGCTCATTCACGAGAGGATAAAAATAGCACAGGAGTGGAAGAAATCATATTACAATCTTATGAGGAGGTCGTTGGAGTTTTATGTTGGGGACCATGTGTTCTTGAAGTTTTCCCCTTGACATGGGAAGTGGAGTTTTGGAAGAGGGGGTAATCTTTCTCCAAGGTTCATCGGACCCTTCGAGATGTTGGGGCAAGTTGAAAAGGTGGCATACTAGTTGGCACTACCAATATAGTTTGAGGGTATCCAAAATGTCTTCCACGTCTTTCAAATATATCGGTATCTTCACAATTACTCCCATGTCATTGACTAGGGAGAGTTGGATATTGAAGATGACGTGATGTAGGTGGAATGACTGATAAATATCCAGGATCGTCGGGAGAAGGTGATTCATGGGTGTACCATTCCTTTGGTTTGTATGTTGTGGAGGCATGGTGGTCTTGAGGAGAGTACTTTGGAGTGATAAGTATATATGCATGCCTAGTACCCAAAGTGGTTTTTAGTTTTTCCTTATTCTATTTTGCCTTGTGATGTGATGTTTGAACCTTGTTTTTTATTATATGATTTGATTCCATGTTTCGTAATGTGTGACGAATTCCTGACATGTGAAGAGGGGAGGACCCAATTCCTAATCAAGATTCATTAATTGCAAGGCGACTAAACCCATGTGGACGAGTTAGTGCCCCCCAGAGAGGATAATATCTTAACATGGAGGATGGAATTATCTAGTTTTTGTGTTTGAATGGTGTGGTTTTTGTGATTTTTTGGTTTTCCTTGTGGTTGTTTGGGTTAGAAGATGTTAGAGGAGGTGTTCTTGGATGAGGAGATTTCCACTCCATCTTTCAAACAATGCAGGGTGGTTTATCATTGAACTTTGATGTCGGTAGCGTTGTGTCAAGTGTAGTGGGATCCTTGAGAGGTATCTCATGAGGTGGTTTTTTACCCCTCTTTATTATGGGCTTAGTTTTGAATTATTTAGGGATAGAATAGTTTGAGAGGTATCTAATGTAATGGATCAAACCTCTCTGGTCCATTACGTTGTGAAGATCATGTGGTTGAAGTGTTCTAGGAGGTCACAGTGACTCATTTCAAGAGTTTACCAAATTTCCAGTTTTTTCAACGATGAGTTGTAATGATGGGTCGCAATGGTAGGTTGTGATGGTGAGTTGCAACAATGACTCACACTGATAGATCACCAATGGTGAGTCGTGATGGTGAGTCGCGACAATGACTCACGACAGTGAGTCATCCACCGGTAGCTCGGAATGGTGAGTCATCCACTGGTAGCTTGAAATGGTGAGTCGGGACTGGTGAGTTAGAATGGTGACTCACACTAATGACTCTCACTGGTAACTCACCGAATGGTGACTCACACAGGTGACTCACCTAACAGTGATTCATTTCTAACAGTTTTTCAAAATTCTAGATTTCTCCAATTTTTCCAATTTCACCCCTTTAATGTTTTCTTTGATTTAAAATGAATTTAATAACATATTTAATGGTTTTTTATCCATTTAAAATTGTATATATATTCTTAAAACCTGAAGCTTCTCTTGACTTCCAAACTGGATGGTCTTATTCTGGATCTTCCTTTAATGGGTTTTAAAAACCATTTCACCTATTGATTTAGGATCTAACCTTTCTAAATATGAGATAATCTATTCCCAGTGCACTTCTATTTATCTTGGTATGATTCACTTAGAACCTTTCTTCCTTTAAGACTGTAACCTTTGGTTTTTTTCCTTAAATTGTACTGCTTCATTCGCACCCCCCTGCTTTGGCATAATAAGGGAGTGTTGATCATCTATTATTCAAGGTAGGGATACCTTCATCTCTCTTTTATTTGTGTATCATATGAGGTGGGTGTATGAATGTATCCTTTGTGAGGATAAAAGAATACCAAATTAATAAATATAATTGGGTCGGCTTAAGATCAATATGTGGGGCTGGGTAAAAGTGATGTATTATCTACCTGTTATTTGTTTATTATTATTGTTGTGAATTGTACGGGCTAAAAACCCCATAAAAATCATGGGCATTGGGGGTCTTTTTTCACACTGAGTAATGATTCTGGAATTCATGATGTTTGGTTTTCTATCGAATAATTTTCATGAAATTGGTTAACCACATACACTCAACTAATAAATGGATGCCCCAGGATCAAACAATTTCTATGATAACCCCAAAAGTTAACAAGTGGAATTAAAGAACATATGACTTGTTAAATATGAATATGTTTTTTATGTTTTGTGTGTAATTATAGTTTTGAGAACCATTATGTATGTGATTATGGTTCAGAAGGCGTAATAGAATCTCAGGTTAAGAGATTGACTAATTATGGAATGGATGGGCAGTGTTTTTCAGTGGGGCTGCGATCAAGTTGTGCTATGTTGTGTTGCTGGGTGTGATGGGTGTGGTGTGGTTATATAGTAGGGATGTTGAGAGTGGTTGAGATATGTTTGCTTTAGTTGTTATGAGATGTGTTGCTGGGTATGACTATGATTTGGGGGTTTCCTCTCTTGAGAGAATGGATTGGGTGGGATGACTTTGAAGAATGATGATGATAGTGGTTGGTATGGGTAATTTTTCTCAATTTTATCCATGAGTACCATGTAGAAATCTTCACCTTGTGTCTCGGGATTAATGTATCTTATGTTATTAATGGGTGTTAAATATATAGGAATGTGAAGTGGTTTAATTTACCATGGTTCTCCTTCCTTTGTGTGACTTTCGTTGTGATGATTATTTTGATTGGTGTTACTTAGTTTCCTGGGTAACGATGGATCAAATAAATACTTAATAATGTTGAGATGTCGTGATTTGGTTTAGTAAATGGGAAGGATTTTTTCAATGAAAAGTTAAATTATGGTTTTCATGGTTAACTATGGTTAAATCTAAATAATTAAATGAATGGGTGTTGAGTGAAAGAGCTTTGTGAAGCCGCTTTAATTTATCAACTTCTGGAGTGACTGTTGATGATACTAATTGAGGTAGTAGTTGTTTTAAAACCCATAGGTTGGGCTTGAGTTTTTGGTATCATGTATGTATTACATGTATTTTCCTTTTCATTTCTATACGCACCCCACTCTAGTTGATCACTATGTGCCGAACACCCCCATCAACATGGGGGTGGGTGTCTTTCCCAAAAATCCTAGTGGGAGGATAGATGGTTGGCCACCTGCTCTTCTCTACTCTATCTTCCAGGTGGTGATAGCCTAAGATTATTTGGGTAGGTAGTGGTTATGGAGCCCAGGTGTGTGCAGGGGAGTTGTGTTTTCCCAGGTGTCTTCAGGATGAGATGAGTTGTATTTTCCTAGGTGTCTTTGGGTTGAGATGAGATGTGTCATACTTCCTAGGTGTTTTCAGGATGTGATGTGGTTGTGAGGCCTACATGTCTCTGGGTGGGATGTGATGTGGTTGTGAGGCCCAGGTGTCTATGGATGGTATGTGATCTAGTTGTGAGGCCCAGGTGTCTATAGTTAGGATGTTATGTGGTTGTGAGTCCCAGGTGTTTATGGTTGGGATGTGATCTAGTTGTGAGTCCCAGGTGTGTGTGGGAAGGTTGTGATGTGGTAATTTTAGATGAGGTGGGAGCACTAGGACATTTGTCATTAGGGTGTGACAGTGGCTAATTAGTGGGAAAGTAGTGTGAGGTACCCTATCCTCGATGTGCTTACTATATTACTTTACTTAACTTTCATTACTTGGAGAGTGTACTTTGGTGAGGTTGTTATGGCTAGTATACCTTATTAGGTGTTGTTGGGTTCTATTGTTTTCTCATGGGAGCATTAGTATGCTTCTTTCACTTGTGCATGAAAGAATTTTGTTTAACCTATTGAGTATACTTGTATACTCACCCTATATATATATATAAAAAATTCAGGTTTCAGGTAGGATTTCGCGGACCGTGCTGGACCCTACTAGCTTAGAATTTGGGACAGTTTTCGCGTCACTACTTTAGCTTTATTTTGGTATTTACTTTGGAGTTTTCATTTCATTGTAATAGTTTTATTTTAAACATTCATGTGGGATGGATTTTGTATTTCTTTTATATATATTATGTCTTGGAGTTGTTTTGGGATGAACCATCTTATCTCCTAGTCTTGTTTTCTTATAAAGGTTAATGTCTCCCATATTGTGAGATCTTTGAACCCTTGGTTCTAGTCTCCACACCAGGGCCTACTAGATGTAGGACTCAGTGATCATTATCTCTCTTACTTAATTTCCAAATCAGGAGGGGAATCTTTGGAGGGAGGGGTTGTGAAATAATGGTATCAAAGGTGATGGTTGAGAGATAGGATGGATTTGGAGTTAGGCATAGTGAGGATTTCATGGGTTGGTAGGAAAACGGTTGCATGTGACATCATTGTGTGACATAGTCCAGAGAATACCATCTAGGACATGGGATTTTAGGGACCCTATGATCTGATGCAAGGACTCTGAGCCTACCGAACAACCAAGTGAGGATACACCATTTACAGGGTACAGACCCTAGGAAAGGTACATGCATCATAATGACTTTTTTTCTATTTTAATTTGTTTTTTTTGGGGAATTTGAAATAGATAATGAAATGTGTTAAAATAAATCTTAAATAAAATTACGTACTACTCGGGCTTAGGAATTCCTTTCTTACCTTTTTCAACTATGGCACCTAGTTATCGTCTGTGTGTGGATCAGGAATTTGAGGCATAGTAGGATGATATGTTTTATCAGTGTATGGTTGATCAAGTGGAGTAGGGTGACCATTGACAAAGAATAATATGTGTTTTCTAGCAATAGGCCTTGGGAAAGTACAAGGGCGGTGTTTCAGACATGGAGATGGAGAGATGGATCGAGAAGCTTGTGATCACCTTCAGTTTGATTTGGGATCTGACATAGTACTGGGTTTCTTTAGTAGTGATCCAGATGTGTAGAGATGTGCATCATTGTTGGATGTTGTACCTAGGTTAGAAAAGGGAGACTGATGTTCTATGGGTCAATTTGGAGATGGAGTTTCGAGCATAATTTCTTTCATCAACCATGAAGGCTGATATGAGGTTGGAGTTACTCTCCCTCTAGCAGGGGAGTATATCAGTACGATATCTAGGGATTGACTTCAAGGATATCCTTAGTTTTTTCCTAGATCTATTTTTGGATGAGGAGTCTCATGCGAGATGCCTAGAGGAGGTACTTTATCCTTCTATCCAATACGTGGTTACTCCCTTTACGTTGTTGATGTACTTAGAGGTTCAGAAGAAGGTGGAAGTGATCGACTAGATGCACTCATGAGGAGTTCTACCACAAGAGGGTAGCTATTAGAGTTCTTCAATGGGTGTATCCATTAATGGAAGATCTCAGGCATTGGGACCTTCGAGGTTTCGACCAGTAGGGATGTGACCTTAGCAGCTTCCCTTCTGGCCTTTCGATGCTAGTGGTTTTTGTGCCCCTCCTATGGGATTGGGGCCGATGTGTTTCTTTTTCAGAGTTCATAGCCACCTTTAGAACTAGTTTCCAATGGATTTTCAATCTTAGTATGGTGGTGGTAAATAGGTTTTGTGCCATCCTTAGCAGTAGTTTCCAGTCATGTTGTTTTAGTAGCAGGGACAGTAGGCTCATGCTCCACTGAGGGGAGATGGAGCATGTAGAGTCTAACCTTAGGGTGTTCCTCAGGGACCGCTACCTAACCATGGTCATAGAGGTGTTCATCATTATATGTTCATATGATATAGGCATGGTTAGTTTCACACCACATAAGCATCAGTTCCAGTAGGTCCAGAGATCGTTAGAGGTATGATCATCTTGTTTAGTACCCTTACTTGTGCTTTGTTTGATTCAAGAGATTTACACTCCTTTATTATACCCAGTAAATCTCATGCTTTGGGAATATACTTAGAGAGGCTTATCATGCCCCTAGTGTTGAGTACACTAATTAGATAACAGAGCATCTTATTGGATGTATGTCGGGGATGTAGACTGATGATGAGACCAAATCAGTCTCATGGGGATCTCTTCTTGCTACAGATGCAACCATATTATGTCATTATTGGAATCTAATGGTTGTATTATGCACGTTATTTTATCGAATACTTTCAGGGAAGAGTCTTATTTTCAGATATGGGTATCCAGCGTGTGGTTTGTGTAAGTGAGCTGAGTTATCATGTGGGCAGTCAGTGTGTAGAGCCTCTCATTTCCTTGTTGGATGAGTTGTTAGTGGAATCAATAGATGTTAGGATGGTGTATATTCCCATAGTTCTTGTGGAGTTCCAAGATTTTTTCCCTGAGGAGGCTGTGACGCTACCCCCTCGACGTGATCTTGAGTTCGGGATAGACTTGTAGCTCAATGCTTCTCCAATTTTGATGGCTCCTTACCGGATGGCACCTTCTGAGTTATGGGAGTTGAGGATTCAGATTTATGACCTAAGAAAGATGGGTTTTATCTATCCCAGTGTGTCATCATGGGGTTCTTCGGTGTTTTTTTGAAGAATATGGATGGTGGTCTAAGATTTTTCATAGACTACCAGAAATTGAACTAGGTGACGGTCAGGAACTGTTACCCTCTCCCAAGGATAGACGATATTTTCGACCATATAAGAGGAGGAAGTTGGTTCTCTTAGATAGATCTATGGTCTTATATTACTAGTAGAGGGTGAAGAAGGATGATATCCTAAAGACTGCTTTCAGGTGCAGGTATGGGCACTTCGAGTTCATGTTCATGTCGTTCAATGTTACAAACGCGCCAGCCGTGTTCATGGGGCTTATGAAATCCATCTTTCAAGAGTTACTATACTGATTCATTGTCATATTCATCAATGAAATCTTGATCTACTCAAATTCAAAGGAGTATAGTGAGAATATCAGGACCATATTGTAGGTTCTTCGATTCCACCAGCTCTACGAAAATTTTTCTAAGTGCATGTTCTAGACATGAGAGGTGCATTTCCTTGGGCATGTGGTGTATTATTAGGGTGTAATAGTATACGCATCAAAGTTTTAGTCATTTTTTATTGGGAATAACCCAATAATGTTTCATAGGTTCATAGTTTTCTCAGTATGGCAGGCTATTACTAGAGGTTTGTACCCGATTTCTCTTGAGTTGCAGCTCCGTTGATAGCTCTGACCAGAAAAGATCGAGCTTTTGTGTGTAGTGAACAGTTCCAAGCAGTATTCATCTATCTTAAGGGGAAGTTGGTTAGTGCTTCAGTTCTATTGTTTCTAGAGGAAGGGGCAATGTTCTAGATGTATTTTGATGCTTACCGTATGGGCTTGGGATGCGTCTTGATGCAGCAGCAGGCAGTGATCTCTTATGGGTCTAGGAAGTTACATCCCCACAAACATAATTATGTCTCCCATGATCTGGAGATAGTATCAGTCATATTTGAGCTGAATTTTTGGAGACATTACCTCATTGGGGAACACTCGGTGGTCTTCACAGAACACAATAGTTTGAGTTATATCTTTTCCTAGTGAGATCTGAACTTGAAACAATAGTGGTGGATGGATTTTCTTCAAGAATATGATTTTGAGATCTTCTACACCTTATGAAAGGGGAATTTAGTGTCCAATTCCTTGATTATAAAGTCACAAAAGTATGTTTTTTTGTAATCTTTGGATCCTTGGAAAGAAATGGAATATTTGGTAGCCTTACACTTATATACAAGTGTGGAAAGTGTTAGAGGCTATTTGTTTCATATGACAGTGCGATATTCTCTAATGTAGCTAGTGGAGGAGTCTCAGTGGCGATACTCAGAGGCAAAGGTGATGTTTGATCGTGCTAACCATGGTGATTCTCTAGAGGGATGGTCAGATAATGGTCATAATCGGATTTTGTTCCATGGAAGGCGATTTGTTCTAGAGGCTATGCATGAGGGAATCCTTTGTGAGTTTCATAACTCACCTCTAGTGGTACACCTAGAAATTTCTATGATGTATCATGGCTTGAGGATGCAGTTTTGGTGTCTCGGGATGAAGCGAGTAGTGGAAACGTTTGTGGTGAAGTGCTTAGTATGCTAGTAGGTGAAGGATAAACACCTTGTTCCTAATGGTTTTTTTCAGCTCTTAAATGTCCCTAAGTGGAGGTGGTATGACATATTTGTGGATTTCATCATAGGGTTACCGAGGGATTAGGGAGGCTCTGATTCTATCTAAGTAGTAGTGGATCGGCTAAATAAAAAATTGGATCGCTTCTTAGTGATCAAGGATTCGAGCATAGTGGATTCATTATATAAGAGTTATGTGGATTAGGTGGTACAGTTTCATGGAGTTCTGAGAACCATTATCTCATATCAGGACGTGAATTTTACTTCACAAGTTTGGAGGGGATTGAATCATGCTTATGGAACTCAGATACACCTCAGCACTACGTTCTACCCTTAGATAGATGGGAAGATAGAACAGACTATCTATACACTGGAAGATATGTTGCGAGCATGCATATTAGACTTTGGCAGATCTTGGATACAACACCTGCCTTTGGTAGAGTTTTCTTACAATAATAGTTATCACACTTCAATTGTCATGGCTCTATTTGTGGCATTGTATGGGAGGTCGTGTAGTTATCTATTGTGCTAGATATAGGTTTTAGAGATAGTTTTTCTTCATCATGAGGTAGTGCAGAGCATGATAGAGAAGGTTCAACTCATTAATGAGAGGATGAAAGTAGCACATGATGGGAATAAGTTGTATTCCAATCACAGGAGGAGGCCCTTGGAGTTCAAGGTTGGGGACCTTGTGTTCTTGAAGGTTTCCCCTCGATGTGGGCAACATAGGTTTGGAAGAGGGAGTAAGCTTTCTCCCAGGTTCATCAGACCCTTCGAGGTATTGGGGTGAGTTGGAGAGGTGGCATACCAGTTGGCACTACCACCACAGTTGGAGGGGATCCACAACATCTTCCATGTCTCTTAACTCTGTTTGTATCTTCACAATGACTCCTATATCATTGACTGAGGATAGTTGGATATCGAAGATGATACGACGTATGTGGAATGACCAATAGAGATCCAGGATCATGAAGTTGTTGCGTGGGTGGACCATTCCTTTGGTTCATGTGTTGTGGAGGCATGGTGTCCTGGAGGAGAGTACTTGGGAGCGAGAAGCACAGATGCGTTCCCAGTACCCAAAGATGTTTTGAGTTTTTTCCTGATTCTTTTTTCCTTGTGATGTAATGTTTGAACCTTGTTTGTTATTATATGAGTTGTTTCCATGTTTCATAATGTGTGAAAAAGTCCTAACACATGAAGAGGGGAGGACCCAATTCCTAATTGAGATGCATTAATTGTGATGTGATTAAACCCATGAGGGAGAGTCAGTTCCACCCAGAGCAGGTAGTATCTTGACATGGAGGATGGAATTCCCTAGTTTACGTTTTTTGATGGTGTGGTTTTTGTGCTTGTGTGGTTTTCCTTATGGTTTTTTGTTTTAGCAGATGTCAAAGGAGGTGTTCTTGGATGAAGAGGTTTCCACTCCATATTTCAAACAATGCAGGATGGTTAATCATTGAACTTTGATGTTGGTAGCGGTGTATCAAGTGTAGTGGGATCCTTGAGAGGTATCTCATGAGGTGGTTGTTTGGACCCCTCTTAATTCTGGGCTTATTTTTGAATTATAGAGGGTGAGAATAGTTTTAGAGGTATCTAATGTAATGGCCCAAACCTCTCTAGGTTATTACTTTGTGACAATCTAGTGGTTGAAGTGTTCTGGGAGGTCACGGTGACTCATTTCGAGAGTTTAAAAAATTTCCAATTCTTCCAACAGTGAGTTGTAATGGTGGGTCACAATGGTAGGTTGTGACGGTGAGTCACAATGGTGATGCAAACCATTGATCTCCAATAGTGAGTCATAAAAGTGATTTTTATGGTGACTCGTGACAGTGAGTCATCCACCAGTGCTCGGAATGGCGAGTCATCCACCGGTACCTCGGAATGGTGAGTCGTACACCGATAGATCACAACAGTGATTCAGGACCGTTGATTCATAATGGAGACTCACACTATTATCTCACCAAAAAATTACTCACACCAGTGACTCACCTAATGGTGAGTCATTTCCAACATTTTTTCAAAATTCCATATTTCTCCAGTTTTTCTAGTTTCAGCCCTGTAACATTTTCTTTGATGTAAAATTAATTTAATACCACATTTAATGGTTTTTAGATCCATTTCAAATTGTATCTATATTCTAAAAACCTTAATCTTACCTTGACTTCCAAACCACATGGTCTTAGTCAGGATATACCTTTAATGGATTTTAAAAACCATGTATCTCATTGATTTAGGATTTGGACTTTCTAAAGTCAATATCTCCTATTACTGGTGCACTTCTCTTTCTCTTGTTATGAAATGACTAGAACCTTTCTTCCCTGATGACTATAACCTTTGGTTCTTGTTTTCCTTGGAGTTTTCAGATGCATGTGCACCCCTTGCTTTTTTGAAATAAGGGAGTGCCGATCGTCTGTTCTTCGAGGTAGGGATCCCTTCGTCTCACTTTTACTTTTGTATCATGTGGGGTGGGTGTATGAATGTCTCATTTGTGAGGATATTAGAATACCAAATTAATAAATATAATTCATTCGACCTAAGATCAATATGTGGGGCCAAGAAAAAGTGATGTATGATCTGATTTTTATTTGTTTTTTTATTATTGTTGTGAATTGTATGGGCTAAATGTCCCGCTGAAAATCATGGTTGTTGGGGTCTTTGTTTACACATTGAGTAATGATTCTGAAATGCATGATGTTTGGTTTTATTCCAAACAATTGTTATGAAATCGGTTAACCACATACACTTGGCTAATAAATGGATGCTCCAGGATCAAACTGTTTATATGATAACCCCAGAAGTTAAAAAGTGGAATTAAAGAATAAATGACTTGTGAAATATGAATATGTTTTCTTTGTTTTGTATAGTGGTATGGTTGTGAGAATCGTTATGTGTGTGTGGATGGTTTAGAAGGTGTAATGGAATCTCAGGTTGAGAGATTAACTAATTGTGGAATGGATGGATAGTGTTATGCAGTGGGGTTGTGATCGAGTGTGGTTACACAGTAGGGCTTCTGAGAGTGGTTGTGATAGGTTTGTTGTAGTTTTGATGAGATGTGTTGTTGGGTACAACTATGAGTTGGTGGTTTGATATGTTGAGAGTATGGATTGGATAGAATTACTTTAAAGAATTATAATGATAGTGGTTGGTATGGGTAATTCGTCTAGAGTTTCTCCATGAGTAGCATGCAGAAAATTTCACCCTGTGTCTCAAGATCAATGTATGTTATGTTATTAATGGGTGTTAATTGGATAGGAATTTGAATTGGGTTAATTTACTAGGGTTCTCTTTCCTTTGTGTGACTTTCGTTGTGTTGCTTGTTGTGGTTTGTGTTACTTAGTTGCTCAGTTAGTGATGGATCAAATAAATACTTAATAATGTTGAGATGGAATGAGCTAGTTTGGTAAATGAGAAGGATTTTGTCAATGAAAATTTAAATTATGGGTTTCATGGTTAACTATGGTTAAAGATAAATAATTAAATGAATGGGTGTTGAGTGAAAGATCTTTATAAATTCTCTTTAATTTATCAACTTCTGAAGTGATCATTTATGATACTAATTGAGGTAGCAGTTTTTGTGAAACCCATAGGTTGGGATTGAGTGTTTGGTATCATATATGTATTACATGTATTTTCCTTGTGATTTCTATAAACACCCCACCCTAGTTGAGCACTATGTGTCGAACACCCCCATCGTTATGGGGGAGGGTGTATTTCCCAAACATCCATGTGGGAGGATGGATGGTTACCCGCTCCTCATTGCTCCCTCTTCCAAGTAGTGATAGCCCAAGATTCTTCAGGCAGTTTTTGGTTGTGGGTCCTAGGTGTGTGCGGGCGAGTTGTGTTTTCCCAGGTGTCTTCGGGATGAGATGAATTTTTTTCAGGTGTCTTCAGGATGAGATGATATGTGTAGTACTTACCAGGTGTTTGTAGGATGTGATGTGGTTGTGAGGCCTAGGTGTCTATGGTAGAGATGTTATGTGGTTGTGAAGACCAGGTGTCTATGGTCAAGATATGATCTAGCTGTGAGGACCAGGTGTGTGCGGGCGGTTTGTGACGTGGTACTTTCAGAAGAGGTGGGAGCACAAGGAAATTTGTCTTCAGGGTGTGAGAGCGTCTAATCAGTGGGAAAGTGGTGCGGGATACCCTATCATCGATGTGCTTATTATATTACTTTACATTACTTTTATTACTTAGTGAGTGTGTCTTGGTGAGGTTGGGATGGCTAGTATACCTTGTTAGGTGCTACTAGGTTCTGTTGTTTTCTCACGGTATCATTAGTATGATTCTCTCACTTGTGCACAAGAGACTTTATTTTTTCCTAATGAGTATACCTGTATACTCACCCTACATATATAAAACTATTTTTAGGTTTCTAGTAGAATTTAGTGGACTGTGTTGGACCCTACTAGCTCATAATTTGGGATAGTTGTTGCATCGCTGCTTTAGCTTTATTTTGGTATTTACTTTGGAGTTTTCATTGCATGGTAACAGTTTTATTTTAAACATGTATCTGGGATGGATTTTGGATTTATTTTATATATATTATGTCTTGGAGTTGTTTTGGGATGAACCATATTATCTCCCTATCTTTTTTTCTTATAAAGGGCAATGCCTCCTATATTGTGATATCATTGTACCCTTGGTTCCAGTCGCCACCCCAGGTCCTACTGGAGGCAGGACTCAGGGGGTCATTCTCTCTCTTCCTTCACTACTATCTTAGGATGGGAATCTTTAGAGGGAGGGGTTTGTGACAAGTAGTCATCATATGGATGAATAATTCTTTGATTATTTAAAGAAACATAGGTGCATGTCCACAAGATATGGAGGATGGGTTTCAAACAACAAAATGGAATGATAACTATTTGGAAGATGAGCTGATGAGGATGAAAATTGTCTATAACTTTCAAATTTGGATAAATTCAGAGGATAACACCTAGCATAGTGTAGTAATTATTTTCTCAAATTCAATTATCCATTTTTCTCAAAGCATACTGAAATTATTTGAAACAATAAAATGTTGAGTTTCCTTTATTATAATTATCTATAACTTTCACCTTTGATAATGAATATCTTATGCATATTTATTTATTTATTATAAAAATGAATATTTTATGAACCTAATAGGATATCTTTACTTTATCTCAGTAGATTCAAGGATTCAACCCGGTGTATCTTATTTTCTTCTCATCCTCATCACTCATTGATTAATTTTTGGGCAAGATCAATTTGAATTTTTTATCATCATTCTTTCTTTACCATCATCATATCCCTCTGGTCAACAATGTTTTCATATTAAAATCATTATCAATAGAATTCATTTATTATTTCATATTTATGTTTAATTTATTTATTTATAATATTAATCATATAATAATTGTTTTCTCATACAAGTGGATTCTTTTTTTCAAGTTGGGGTGGCTTGTTCGAAGCTGCTCATGATCATGAGGGATTGGGATTTGAGCCTGCAACTAAGATAATTACAACAACGAAATGCATTAAAAATTAATACAACCATTAGGAAATGGTGAATTACTAACACTTATTTAATTAATTTTGTCATAATTTTATCTACTATTTTTAAGTTAATTTCCTTATCATTTTTATCTAATACTCATTTAGTTTTTTTCACATATCATTTGGGAAATCGTATTTTTATTTAAACAATCTAAAACAAGCCACAAAAGAGATAAAATGATTCTTTCTTCCAATGTAAACACATTCTACATTTTCATTTCCTTTCTTTAATGAGATGACAATACAACATATTTATTAGATTTTGTTAGCTGAAAAACATTTCTTATTGTTGAAATCCATAAGAATATAGGAATATCAAGTTCCCATTATGGTGAATTCTCATGATATAATGGCTATATGACCTTCATATACTCTTCTAACTTTCAACAACGAGAAAGGTTTTTCAGATAAGAACATCGAGTTAATATGCAGTGTTGGAAGTTCAGCATATAAAGATAATGGAAATGTGGTCACATTGGAAGTTAGGATTTTTTGAGACTTTGGGACGTTTAGGAATCAACTTAACCTCAATTT
Organism: Viscum album; assembly: GCA_963277665.1. NCBI lineage: Eukaryota > Viridiplantae > Streptophyta > Magnoliopsida > Santalales > Viscaceae > Viscum > Viscum album. The sequence goes on from OY728131.1 coordinate 1,347,166,253, forward strand.
GACACACGGTGTGACCGGTATGAATCCAAGTGATTATTTTTATTTAAAATTGAAATTAATTTTAGTAAAAAGGACAAATGACATGCTCAAAACTGAGAAAAAATATTTTGATTGTTTTTATACTTTAGGGAAATAATCCATAGGTCATTTGGGATGTGTAAGAATTAGTCAAAACTCAATTTTATGAATGGTGTGACCGCTATGACTCAATGTTTCCATTATCAGTTTAGTTCAAAAAATGTCACTCACTGAAAATAAAGAAAACATGATTTAATTTTCTTGATAATTAAGAAATAGATTCATAATTAATTTATGATGTTTAGGAATTGGTTTCATGTCAAACAGATACATGATGTAATCAGTATGGGTCAAAGTGTGTGTTTCCAGTTTAAAATGATATTTTAGTAAAAAACAAGTGGTATAATCAAAACAAAGAAAATGCATTTATATCATTTGGATAATTTAGGAAAAAGATCCATAATTCATTTGAGATGTGTAGGAATCAGTCGTACCTTAATTTGATGCACAATGTGACCATTATAACTCCAAGTGTGTCTTTTTATTTAAAAATGGAATCAATTTTAGTAAAAAGTAAAATTTACCTACTCAAAACAAATAAAACTCATTCATGTTATTTTGATAATTTATGGAAACGATCCATAAGTAATTTTTTATGTGTATGAATTAGTCACACCTCAATCTGATACACAGTGTGCCCGGTATGACTTAATGTCTCTATTATCAGTTTAAAATCAACAATTTAGTTCAAAAAATGGCACTCACTGGAAACTGAGAAAACACACTCATATTTTCTTGATAATTGAGGAAATTTATTCATGAATAATTTTTTATGTGTATTAATTGGTCTCACATAAAATCGATACATGATGTTATTGGTATAAGTCAAAGTGTGTATTTCCAGTTTAAAATGACATTTTAGTAAAAAATATAAGTGACATACTCAAAACTGAGTAAATGCATTTGTATTGTTTTGATACTTTATTAAAATTATCCATAATCCATTTTTGAATTTTATTAATTATTCTCACCTTAATCCAATGCACGGTGTGACCTATATGACTCCAAGTGCGTCTTTATATTTAAAATTGACATCAATTTTAGTAAAAAGGACAACTGACCGACTCAAAACTAAGAAAACATATTTTTATTGTTTTGATACTTTAGTAAAATGATTATTAAGTAATTTTTGAGATGTATTAATCAACATCACCTCAATTCGATACACGTTATGACCAGTATGACTCAAAGTGTTTCTTTTTATTTAAAATTGATATCAATTTTAGTAAAAAGGACAACTGAACTACTCAAAAACAAGAAAATACATTAGGATTGTTTTGATACTTTAGTTAAATTATCCATAAGTAATTTTTTATGTATAGGAATTAGACGCACCTCAATTTGATACACTATTTTCCTGGTATGACTCAAAGTGTTCGTTATCAGTTTAAAATCAACAGTTTAGTTCAAAAAATTTCACTCAATGAAAACTAAGATAACACGCTCGGATTTTCTTAATAATTCATTAAATTGATTTATAAATCAGTTGTGATGTGTAGGAATTGGTTTCATGTTAAACTAATACATGATGTGATCAGTATGATTCAAAGTGTGTGTTTCTAGTTTAAAATGATATTTTAGTAAAAAAGACAATTGACGTACTCACAACTGAGTAAACACATTTGGATTGTTTTGATAATTTATGAAAATGATCCATAAGGAATTTTTGACATGTAATAATTATCTTCACCTCAATAAAATGCACGGTGTGACCGATATGACTCCAATTTTCACGAACCAACCTGGGTCGACTCTGAACCGGTCACCCGACCTGGCCCGTGGCATGGCTCGAGGGGCATTCCCAATCCCCATGGGTTGGAAACTAGTGTTGGGCATAAAAATATAATTTTTGGGAACGATTTGGACCATGAAAAAAAGATAACTAAATAAATAAAGATTGACGATGAGTAAATAAAACTATTAGTGGAAAGAAAATAAATGTACATACCTCCTTGTGACCCTTCAGGTCACCACCCAACTTAGAACCAAGTCTGCTCCAACATTGAGCAGCTGAACCAGAAACCTAAATGATAAACTGAACCTACAACTGGAAAGATAAAGTAGGGGTGAGCACTGAAATGCTCAGTAGGAAACACCACAAAGTCCATGTCATTCTTTCCAAAAACATTTCCATTGATACCAGTTTGAAATACACTTATAAAAACATAGATTTATATACCCACCTTGCATTTTAAATACAAACAAACAATACGGTCCATTTCCCTCATATTTTTAAACAAGGCACAATAAGGGAAATGGAAAATTTTAGAAAAGCTTTTAAAACCAACAAAATGTTCACAATTCTCCAAATAAAAACCAAAACTAGGTACAAGGAAAGGGTATTCTAAACAGTGAGGGAAACAAAATTGGTCATACTCATAATGAGAAAACACGGGAAATCCTAGTAACTCAGAGGAAGACTAGAACATACTATACATATGACTCATCCTGAAGGTATGCCCTACTCAATGACATCATAATTCCCTAACTCCTGACCACCACCCTACCTGGCCTGGTCAAGGGGCCCAATCCCATAACAATAAAAACAAAACATCTCCCTACTATGGGGCACTAGAAGTACATACCCTAACTTGTGCAGCAATCATTCTCGGTAAACCTCTTTGATATACTAGATTCCCATGTATATTTCACAAAGGGGTGTTCCATGAAATTTAAACAACAAGACACATATTTATACATATATCACCACACACACACTGCATAGACCGACACTACCCCATCCACCTCAAAGTTAGTCCCATTCCTTAAAAAACTAATTACTCACAGGAGGTCTCAAACAGAGGACCCTCCCAACTCACAATCAACCAACAAGGCAGGAGACTCAACCTAAGAGGGGTTTTCCAAATAGTCATTTAAAAATGTCAAATGAGCCCTTAACATCACTAAATCTAACCATTTTCTAGAAACAATTAGAAACCATTTTCCAAAAACATTACCAAACACCATCTTTTTACCAAGATGGCTAAACGACCTTACAACCCTTTCATAAAAATTGTTCACTTAATAAATAATGGCACACAACCCACCTTCGCAACCAGGAATACATTTAAAAAATAATTTCATCAATATCACACACCATTTAAAATAAGAAGACACTTCCAACAACCAATGAGGCATATACCACTAAGAACCCAATGTGGAAAACCCCATTCAAAGATTTAAATCATTACTTTGAATCTTCACAAACATGTTTACAAAAACTAAAATGTTCCACAATAAATCACCAGTCATTTTAAAGATCCAATCGGGTTATTTAGAGAAGAAACTTAATGTGGACAACTTGAAAAAAATGTAGCACACCTTAAAAATCCACTTTTAAAATCACGCGCACCTCCAGACACTTCCAAAAAGTAATTTACAAAACTTTCATTACTTAAAAACCTTTTAAAATTTTATAAAACAATTTTTAAAGAGGTATCCAAGGATTTACACACACAAAACCCATTCATAACCCTTGTTTGTGAAAACGTACACCCGCCACGTATAAAAACATTGTGCGCACCAATCTCATTAATCATTAAACACACCACATTTTATAAAACTTTTCACATAATTTTGAAACCACACAACATCACATTGTAAACCATGAAACCTCTTTTCAAAGAGAGAGGATAAATCAAACCATTTCACTAAAACCTCAAGTTCCATAAACCAACCAGTTCAAAGGAAATAATTTCTATAAAATATTTGCACAAGGAAACATCACACAAAATATAACACAACCATTTCAAGGTAAGGATACTAATTCCAACCAAGTTCGATAAAAATATTTATAGACATAAGTAAAGAAACAATTTAAAACATATTCTTAATCAAATCTACCAACAAGAATAATGGTGCCAAGAATGATTCATACTCATACTAGCAATGTAAAACATATTTTAAATATTAATTAATAAAAATTCAAGCATAAAATGGATTGAAATTGAAATGAAAGGCATGGAACACCTACCTCAACCCATGAGAACACAACAGAACATTGATGGAAGGAGGAATATCACTCCGTGGACCAAACTCATACCCAAGATACTGAGAAAAACATGCAAAAAAATGAAATGTGTCATTACAGTGTTGATTTATTTGAAAATAAAACCAAAAATAAAAATAAAAATATACTGGAGGAGGAGAACACTAGAAAGGGAGGTCGCACAAGGAGGGGACACACAAGGAGGGGTCGCTGGATGGGGGATAGGGTGTCGGACAGTGGCGGTGCAAGGCAAGGTTAATAGGGACCTGCTGGTGCGTGAGGCTGGTTGTGCGGAGGGTGCGGCCGGGGTATGGAGCTGGAGAGGCTGGAGGTGTGGTAGGGCGCGAGAGCAGGTCACCTCAGACAAGGAGGGGGATCTGCACCAGACCAGGAGAGGGAGCCACGCCAGACCGGGAGGGGGAGCCATGCCGGACCGGGAGGGGGAGCCATGCCGGACCGGGAGGGGGAGCCACGCCAGACCGGGAGGGGGAGCCACGCCGGACCGGGAGGGGGAGCCACGCCGGACCGGGAGGGGGAGCCACGCCGGACCGGGAGGGGGAGCCACGTCGGGCCAGGAGGGGGAGTCGCGCCGGACTGGGAGGGTGGGTAGTGGGAACCCGCAGGGCGAGGTAGAGATGGATGGGGCTTCGATGTGCGTCGGTGGATGAAGGGTAGGGGGGTCACGCTGGACGGAGGCTGTACCTGATGGGGCAGAGTGGCAAGAGGTAAGGCCTGGGCAGGGGGCTCGCTATGCGGAACAACGAAGAAGAAAGGGGGGGTGGCTGGCTCGTAAAATGGGAAGGGAGGGGTGACGGGAAAGGGGTAGATTTAGGTTTTCTTAAAAAAAATAATAAAATGTAATAATAATAATAAAACCAATAAATATTAATAAAACAAATAAATATTATTATTTCTTATCCATTTTATTTTAAGTAATAATAATAATAATACCAATGTTACAATAATAATAATAGTAATAATATTAATAGAAAAATGATAATAATATTAATATTAATAACAACAAAATAAAATAATAACAAACTTAATGATAATTAAAATTATAAATTTTATTACATGCCATTTTAAATAATAATTATATTTATAACAATTTAATAATAACAACATTATTACCAAATTAAATAATAATAATATTACCATTTGTGCAATCATATTCTCATTAATATTATTTAAACATTAACCTTTTTTTATATATGTAAAATTTTATTTAGCTTAATTTTTCAATTAACTTAATTTATTTATTTAATTATTTATTTATTTGAAGTGGCATGCCACATCACATTTACCAGGACCAAATACAGAGTCACCGCTAACGGTGCGGTGACTGTACACTAGCCCAAGACCCACCAAAAACATCAAAATTTGAAAATTTCTAACCGGGACCCAACTAAACCTTGTCCAAATGATGAGGGATCAAGTAAATAGTAAAAATAAAATAAAATAAATAGGCGTCTGAGGTAGGGGTGTGACAATTCTCCCCACCACATACACTTTCTGCCCCCAGAAAGTCATCAAGCCAATAGTTGATGCAATTATAGTCCATGCCCAGACAAAACCAAAGGAAAACAAGAGCCTCATAGTAACTATTCCCAACAAACTTCACATCCAACCAACACAACGAGGACCACAACCTGATTTTTAGGGAAGAACATGGGAGGGTTCTCCCCACCTTTAGAATTAACTAATATAGAAACCCTTGAAACCCAAACAAACCACCCCCCCCCCCCGGGGGGGGGGGACAATACGGAAACTCTCAAATAGAACTCATTCAATCTCTCCACGTGGATTGAACAACACTCCTAAAGTATAGATGAAAGTTAGCTATGAAACAACCCAGGAACCTGGAATGAGAAATGAAATCAACACTTCCCCTTAATTTCACGATGCCAAACATTCCCATAATGGGTACAACTGAGACCAACTCAAGATCATAATGGGTCAGTTTATTCAAGATTCTAACACCCTTCAAGGAAAATGAACGATTTGGAAACCACGTTAAAAGCAGATAAGACTGCTTAGATTGTGGTGGAACGAGCTCATCACGCCACCAAAACAAGGATGAGATTACAATAGCGAATTATAACATGGAAATTTTGGATATTTCTATCCCAAATTTGAATACATTATCCAGACCAAGGTTCCACACACCTTTGGAAACTATTGAATGTGCACGAGCTTCACCCGGAGACCTATGGCTGGGGCCCTGATGGCTGAATCATCTTCTGCATCACAGTTAAGAATTTGCATCCTTTGGTCCTTAACTCCTTCCTCCCAAACGATTCTTCTTTCAGAACTCTCCCCAATATCCTGAACAGTCGCACGGTAGCAAGACTTCAGAGGGATGCGACAAGGTGACTTAGAATGATTGAACAGGCCAGACTAGTCGCATGCGAGAGAACGGTCCAAGAAACTGGGAGTCGGCACGGACGAATATCCTTGCTAGATGGGGAACCTTCACAAGGGTCAACCCCCACCAACTTCACCCAAGAATCTAACGACGATGATACATCACACCTTTACTAGTCCAGAATTGAACCCTCAAATAACTCTGGGACGGTACGAACCTAAACTACCCTAGGAGTTCCCAACAACCCGAAGACACACTATCTTTCTGAACTATGCAACTTCCTTTAATAGACTTTAATTACCTTGATAAGCAGGCAACACAAAAAAAAAGAACTGGGAACTATGCATAACTGATTAACAACTTTTGGAGGCTTTCTGGGTGACATACTCATAATAGCACGAAAAACACCATCGAAATGGGCATCAAGCCAAAACTCAATAAAAAAACAACACAAGCCAAGGGAAATAGGCCCATAATCCAGACATATATGAACAAAGTCATAAATCACTTTTCCAAAACCTTTATTTATTTAAAATTTTAAAACTCACCTATGTCACCATATGAATCGTCGCATGTGCTCTCATTCAATCTCACTTACATCATATGAGGATAGGTGCTCCCACACACTCTCCGCACATACCCATGCACATGTGACCCTCCATAAAGAATGTAAAGGTTCAAAAATATCTTTCCCAACTCAAACCCAAACACAAACCAAAATTTTCCAAATCAAAACACTTTCTCTTTAAAAACTTACTTTACTAATTTCAAAACAATTTGGAAGAAACCCCCTTTTTTCCATTTTGAAATCAATTTAATTTTCAATACACACTCACATCAACCGATTTCAAAACAAAAAACAACCAACTATAAACCATCGGAATGAGGAACTAGTGTCTATACCTAACCTGGAGACATGGTGGTGAGTCATGCCCCAAGTAAGTCATAACACTAAGAGGACCTTAAACTAGGCACTTGGATTCCACATGGGTCAACACCCCATGTGAGGCTGAAACATGAACCGATTCGCCCCCATTGTCATCCCTCAATCCAAAACAACCAAAGACAAAAGACTCAAATCTCGGACTACCCCTGGTAACTCAGGTCTCATTGCGAGTGATGGTGATCAGGCACCAACTCGTAACCTACCTCCTAAGCCCCGATAATCCTAATCTCCTTCTATTGAACACCCTAAAATAACAAGAGCCTCCTCTGATACCATTTTTTCATGAACCAACCCTGGTCGGCCTTGAACCGGTCACCTGAGCCCGCCTGCGGCATGGCCCGAGGGGCATTCCCGATCCCCGCGGGCTGGAAACTAGTGTCGGACATCAAAATCTAACCGTTGGGAATGATTTGGCTCATGAACAAAAGATAACTAAATAAATAAAGATTGATGATGAGGAAATAAAACTAGAAATGGAAAGAAAATAAATGTACAAACCTCCTTATGACCCTTCAGTTCACCACCCAACTCAAAACCAAGTTTACTCCAACATTAAGAAGCTTAACCAGAAACCTAAACAAGAAACTGAACCTGCAACTGGAAAGATAAAGTAGGGGTGAGCACTGAAATGCTTAGTAGGAAACACCACAAAGTCCATGTCATTATTTCCAAAAACATTTCCATTGATAGCAGTTTGAAATACACTTATAAAAAACATAGATTTATATACCTACCTTGCATTTTAAATATAAACAAACAACATGGTCCATTGCCCTCATATTTTAAAACAAGTCACAAGAAGGGAAATGGGGAATTTTAGAAAAGATTTTAAAAGCAACAAAATGTTCACAGTTCTCTAAATAAAATAAAAACTAGGTATAAGGAAAGGGTATTCTAAATGGAGAGGGAAACGAAAATGGTCATACTCATAATGGGAAAACACGATAAATCCTAGGAACTTATAGGAAGACCAGAACATATTATACATGTGACTCATCATGAAGGCATTCCCTTATCAATGAAGTCATAACGCCCTAACGCACAACCATCGCCCTACCTGGCCTGGTCGAGGGGCCAAATCCCATAGCAATAAAAACAAAACATTCCCCTCCTATGGGGCACTAGTAGTACATACCCTATCTAGTGCAGTAATCGTTTTCGGTAAACCTCTTTGCTCTGCTAGATTCCCATGTATATTTCACAAAGGGGTGTGCCATGAAATTTAAACAACAATACACATATTTATACATATATCACCACACACCCACCACACAGATCGGCACCACCCCATCCACCTCAAAGTTAGTCCCATGCCTTAAAAAAATTACTCATAGGAGGTCCCATACCGAGGACCCTCCCAACTCACAATCAACCAACTAGGCAGGAGACTCAACCTTAGAGGGCTTTTCCAAATAGTCATTTAAAATTTTCAAATGGGCCCTTAACATCACCACATTTAATAATTTTCCAGAAACAATTAGAAACCATTTTCCAAAAACATTACCAAACATAATCTTTTTACCAAGATGACCAAACGACCTTACAACCTTTTCATAAAAACGGTTCACTTAATAAATAATGGCACACAACCCACCTTCACAACCAGGAATACATTTAAAAACTCATTTCATCAATATCACGCACCATTTAAAATAATAAGACACTTGCAACATCCAATGAGGCATATACCACTAAGCACCCAATGTGGAAAAACCCATTAAAAGATTTAAAGCATCACTTTGAATCTTAAAAAACGTGTTTAAAAAACTAAAACATTCCATAATAAATCACCATTCATTTTAAAGATCCAATCGGGCTATTTAGAGAAGAAAATTAATGTGCACAACTTGAAAAAAATGTAACACACCTTAAAAATACACTTTTAAAATCACATGCACCTCCAGAAAATTCCAAAAAGTAATTCACACAACTTTAATTACTTAACAACCCTTTTAAAATTTAATAAAACAATTTTTAAAGAGTAATCCAAGGCTTTACACACACAAAACCCATCCAGAACCCTTCTTTGTGAAAATACACACCCACCGCGTATTAAAATAGAGTGCGCACCAATATCATTAATCATTAAACACGCCACATTTTATAAAACTTTTCACATAATTTTGAAACCACCCGACATCACATTGTAAACCATGGAACCACTTTTCAAAGAGATAGGAGAAATCAAATCATTTCACTAAAATTTCAAGTTTCATAAACCAACCAGTTCAAAGGAAATAATTTCTATAAAATATTTGCACAAGGAAAAATCACTCAAAATATAACACAACCATTTCAAGGTAAGGACACTAATTCCAACCAATTTAGCTAAAAATATTTATGGACATAAGAAAAGAAACAATTTAAAACATATTCTTAATCAAATATACCAACAAGAATAATGGTTCCAAGAATGAATCATACTCATATTAGAAGTGAAAAACATATTTTAAATATTAATTAATAAAAATTCAAGCATCAAATGGATTTAAATTAAAACGAAAGGCATGGAACACCTACCTCAACCCATGCGAATGCAACAGAACATTGACGGAAGGAGTAATATCACTCTTTGGACCAAACGCATACCCAGGATACCGATAAAAACACGCAAAAAAATGAAACAAGATATTAGATTGTTGATTGATTTGAGAAGAACACCAAAAATAAAAATAAAAATATACTGGAGGAGGAAAACACCAGTAAGGGAGGTCGTGTAAGGAGGGGCCACACAAGGAGGGTCTGCTGGATGGGGGCTAGGGCGTCGGACAGCAGCGGTGCGAGGAAAGGGCGATGGGGACCTGCTGGTGCATGAGGCCGGTTGTGCGGAGGGCGCGGCCGGGATAAGGAGCTGGCGAGGTTGGAGGTGTGGCAGGGCATGAGAGCAGGTCACGCTGGACCAGGAGGGGGAGCCGCACCGGACTGGGAGGGGAAGCTATGCCGGACCGGGAGGGGGAGCCACGCCGGACTGGGATGGTGGGCAGTGGGAACCCGCAGGGTGAGGCAGAGCTAGCTGGGGCTTTGGTGCACGCCAGCAGACGAAGCGGATGGGGTCATGCCATAAAGAGGTTGTGTCGGGCAGAGCGGATCGGCGAGAGGCAAGGTTGGGGCAGGGGGCTCACTACGTGGAACAACGAAGAAGAAAAGGGGGGTGGTTGGCTCGCAAAATTTAAAGGGAGGGGGTGATGGGAAAGGGGTAGATTTATGGTTTCTTAAAAAAACAATAATAAAATATAATAATAAAAAAAACAAATAAATATTAATAAAAAAAATAAAAATTATTATTTATTAACCATTTTATTTTAAGTAATAATAATAATACCAATGTTACAGTAATAATAATAGTAATAATATTAATAGCAAAATGATAATAATGATATTAATAACAACAAAAGAAAATAATAACAAACTTAATGATAATTCAAACTATAAATTTTATTACATGAAATTTTAAATAATAATTATATTTATAACAATTTAATAATAACATCATTATTACCAAATTAAATAATAATAATATTACCATTTGCGCAATCATAATATCATTAATTTAATTTAAACATTAACCTTTTTATCGATATAAAATTTTATTTAGCTTCCTTTTTCAATTAACTTAATTTTTTTATTTGATTATTTATTTATTTGAAGTGCCACACCACCGCACATTCACCAGGATGAAATTCACGATCATCGCTAATGGTGCGGTGACCGTACACTGGCCCGAGACCCACCAAAAACATCAAAATTTGAAAATTTATAACAGGGACCCAACTAAACCTCGTCCAAATGACACAGGACTGAGTAAATAGTAACAATAAAATAAAATAAATAGGCATCTAAGGTCGGGGTGTGACACCAAGTATATATTTTTATTTAAAATTGACGCCAATTTTAGTAAAAATGACAATTGGCCTATTCTAAACTGATCAAATGCATTCATATTGTTTTTATAATTTATTAAAATAATACACAAGTCATTTTTTGATGTATAATAATTATCCTTACATCAATCTGATACACGATGCACCTAGTATGACTCAATGTGTCTGTTATCAGTTTAAAATCAACATTTTAGTTCAAAAAATGTCACTCATTAAAAACTGAGAAAACATGCTCAAATTTAATTGATAGTTTATTAAATTGATTCATAAGTAATTTTTTTACATATATTGATTAGTATCATTTAAAAATATACATGATGTGTTCGGTATGATTCAAAGTGTGTGTTTCAAATTTAAAATGTCATTTTAGTAAAAAAGACAAGTGACATGATCAAAACTGAGTAAACACATTCAGATTGTTTTGATACTTTATGAAAATGATCCATAAGACATTTGAGACAGGTGATAATTATCCACACATCAATCCTATGTATGGTGTGACTGATATGACTCCAAGTTCATCTTTTTATTTAAAATTAACATCAATTTTAGTAAAAAGGACAACTGACCTACTCAAAATTGAGAAAATGAATTTGGATTGTTTTGATGCGTAAGTAAAATGATCCATAAGTCATTTTTTATGTGTAGGAATCATCTTCACCTAAATTTTATACACTATGTGTCCGTTATGACTCAATGTGTTTGTTATCAGTTTAAAATTGACATTTTTGTTTAAAAAGTGTCACTCACTGAAAAATAATAAAACATGCTCAAATTGTATTTATAATTTAGGATAATTATTGATAATTAGTTTATGATGTATAGTAATTGGTATCACATAAAACTGAAACACGATGTGAACGATATGAGTCAAAGTGTGTGTTTTCATTTTAAAATGACATTTTAGTAAAAAAGACAAGCGACGTAATCAAAATTGAGAAAACACATTCAAGTTATTTTGATAATTTATGAAAATGATACATAAGTCATTTGAGACATGTAAGAATCATCCTCAGCTCAATCCAATGCACGGTGTGACTAGTATGACTCCCACAGCACCTTTTCAATATATAAGTATCATTTTAGTTTAAAACTTGCATCACATCACCAAAATCTAGAAAATGAGTCTAGATTGTTTTCTCATCATTCTATCCACTATTACATAATTAATTTTCTTATTATTATTATCTTATACTTATTTAGTTAATTTTCACATATATAATTCTTGAAGACAAACAAGAAATGGTGTGACGTGCAAGAATCAACCGCAACTCAATCCGATACATATAGTTCCTTGTATGGCTCAAATTTTAGTTTTAAATCAACACTTTATGTTAATTTATTTATTTATATTATTACTAACATAAGAATTTTTTCTTATACAGATGATTTTTTTGCTCGAGTATGGGTTATGATCAAAAGATAAAGGAAGACTGTTGTTTTTGAATGTATGTAATAATTTGTACGTATGTAATTGTATAAACTAATGTTTGAAATGTATATAATATAGTGTTTTTCTTGTATTTGTGTTGTAAATTTTATTTCATTCAAATTTTGTATTCGTACTTGATTTTTTTGATTTGTTGGTGTTTTTTGTGCTGCGGTGTGTTATTATAGCACACTGCATGGGTGTTTTAGTGTGGTGTTACAAAACACAGTAGTATACCCCTTTATCAGTGTTTTTTTAGCACTGATAAAAGGCTAGGGATTTTAATCTCTCTCTAGTAGTCAGTACTTCTCTAGTACTGATAAAGGATATTTTTAGTACTGTTATAAGTAACCATACTATAGGGTCACTTGGCCTCAAAAGAACCTCCCCATTTTTTAGAGGCTATTGACTAGAAACAATGTTCTAATGGTGGTACAGTGGGGAGACTCTACCCTCTGGTCCAAAAGTAAACATAATGGAAAATTAATGAAATGATTTTTAGGTAGATAATAACAAATTGACATCCCAACACGTACCAATATACCCAACCATACAAGAATATGTGATGCTACATGTATAAGTAATTCAATACATATTGTAGGTGATACACATACAATAGGGTTAATTGGAAATAAATAATAACCAAGACAACCCAACTCATGTAGGTAGACTGAGTACATGGTTGTTCCATGGCTTTCATACCAAGTCCCAGACCAAGATAAGTAACAGAAAAGTGGAACCCACCAAAATCTTAACCTGTAGCCAAGATATATTCTCTAGTACTAAGAGATAATTTGAATAGGTTGTGATTAAAACTCATCAATCCACCACCAATGGTTTTTAATGCATTTCCACTCTGTGATTATAAAACATATGGTGTGCAATTTATATATTTAAGAAAACAGTAAAATTAGTGAAGTGGTGTCGATCATGGGCCTGTGGGTGGTTCTTGATCAACCCTACCTTCTTCATCCTAAACCATATATATCTGAACATAGGACCAATGAGGTAGTCATAGGGCTCATATCAATAAGCCCGGACATCCAAGAATAAACAACGAAGGTAAATCCATGGAGTGGGTTTGGCCATTCCCATACAATGAAACCATGTGAATCTAAGGAAATCTCTGAGGCATTTTATATATGAAACTAGCGAGCTAACCCCAGGTGATCAAGCCATGGTGTATAGATCTATAGTAGAATCTGAGGGATAAACCCACAATATTACACTTTATAAAGGGGATTTAACCGAACCTAAGGAGTTATTCCTTGGTAATTTTGGGAAGGGGATTTATTTGGATCCAAGGAGGTAATCTAAGGAATTCGATTTCCAAGGATATAAAGCTGAATTTGGGAGCTCATCCTAGGAATTATAATGTTTCTAGAGATTCCATGTGAATCAACGATGCTAGTTTGAGGCATTCACAAATATAAGACATTGACTAGATCCAAGGCAAGATTTCCCATAAAATTTGCATCAATGAATCATATGGAATCCATTGGGTTCATACTTGACATTCAACTCTTGAATCTAAGGATTACCCATGGAATACCTCACTTTTAATCCATGAAAAAATTCATTATATTAATAAGGATCACAAGTAATAAATTCTCTTTGGAGGGGAAGGGGATTTAATTAAGGTATACATGCAACATGGCTCAAGGCCATTCATTTTGATTACACCCAAATACTTCCATTAGTCATTAACCCATTAGATTCCATATAATCATTTCACACATTACCATATTTAATTAAGGTTATAACTGCTCACCAACCTCATTACCTCAATCTATTTAATTCAACGCATCTCAATTCATCAATATCCCTTTGTTAACTTTATTACTTAAATGAGGGATTTTATAAGTTAAAATTTTATTAACTATCATCCAATCACACTCTAAATCCTAAGGTACATAAGGTTATCGGGTTTAAGTTATGGTTTAAGGAACCCCAATTAAATCTAGGTTCAATATAATAAAACAAGTACCTCTTTGTTATCTCTTTTCTTGCATGTTATTCATACACTTAGTTCAACTAATTAAATTATGAGTTTATTAAACAAATTGAATTCAAAAACATGGGTAAAAAACCTTGATTCTTCATAGGTTCATTAGAGTAGTTTCTTATGTCATAGAACTCCTAATGTCACTTCCTAATTTACAAGAATTTATACAAGACATGGGAACCTAGTGAAAAACTCATTTAAGATGTCAATAAACTTCCATGAACTTTAATTAGTCTATAGAATGAGTTAAAATAATTAATTAACCCTACCTAGCAAGTAAAACTCAAAGTGGGTTATAAACTAGACCAATTTATTTCTAAAATCAAGGTTAGTTTGGAACTCTCTCGTGGACCATTCTCGATCCATGGTTAGTTAACTAAACTAAAGGTGTGATTGTGGGGTTCTAAATTAACATAAATCCATGAATTAAGGTGATATAACATTAGAACTTAAAAACAAGGCCGACATCGAATGTTGGAATGATGCATGATTGATATACCTTATGAAAAAACAAGACTTTAAGGTAAATAACTAAGACCACCTACCTAAAATTAGAAATATTCACTAGTCTAGTAACAACGCTCAATTTAGGCTAGAATGGAATAAAACAGAGGTGCAAACAAAATCCCTGAAAATAGGGAATATAATCTTTCATGGATATATAGTTATTAACTATAAAGAAAAAATATAAGTAATGAAAGAGAAGTGGTAACCTAACCTCTAGACTTCCTTTTCTTTGAACAAAAAAAAGAATTATAGGATTATTTGTGGAGATCCACCATAAAGAGAAGAGGAGGAGAGGGGCACTCCACACAACAACTAATGGGATGAAATGAGGTCTTAATTTGAGTGAAGGGAGGTTATGAGGTCTAGGGATCAAATGAATAATTTAAACCCCTTAAAAAACTACCCAACATGCTATTGGCTAGTTGTTGGGTGCCCACCAGCTATCTGATGGCTCCAGTATCCTTACTTGGCTACTTGAGCCTCCATCGACTAACTAGTGGTTCCCTACCGGCTAGCCAGTGGAACTTTAGCAGCATGTTGCAATCCTGAATCCATCCCTGAACCCTATGGTTAGCTTATGATACCTTTTTAACCCTTGATACACACCCAAAAACACTTACTTATAGTGTCATCCCCCTCATAATTCTCTTCCAAGTAACAACTATAATTCTGACCCCTACATGACTGAGAGTCTAAATTTAAACTCAAACCACTATGAAACCACGAAAAAACTTTTTCAAGTAATAAGAATGGGCTTTAGTAAATCTCATAGTGAGACTCCCCTCTACTTAATAAGTTACAATCAGTTCATATAAAAATTCAAAATGGTCCCAAAATGTAGGTTGTTACACAAATTATGTGAATTGGAGATGTTATTTCCACCGTCATTATTTGATATGAGGGTTCACTTGATGGTTCACTTGGTTGGAGAGATTCAACTATGTGGTCTTTTACATTGTAAAAGAATGTACCTCATTGAATGGTATATGAATATTTTGAAAGGGTGTCTCAAAAAAAGAAGTCAACCAAAAGGTTGTACTGTAGAGATATGTGTTATTGAGGAAGTCATTAAATTATATACCAACTGCCAGTTTGGTGTGGAGATAATTGGTCGACCAAAATCTAATCACAGTAGGAAACTTATGAGTGAAGAAATTTTTATAATAGATTTTGTCTCAATTCCCATTACAGAGTGAAAGTAGGCTCACCTTTACATTTTACATAAAATTTTAGAGGTTGCATCATATATTGAAACCCAAAAAATAATACTTAGGCATTTGAATCCATCGAACAATAAAATTTTTATATCAAATAAAAATAATTGAAATTTTATATGATGGTTTAAAGACCATATTTTTAAATATTCAACTACAAAACTAAAATAAATTTAAGAACAACTTCTATTACTAGCTAGAGTACCAAGTGTGTATGTATTATCTTATAATGGTTATGTAATTAATGATTATTTTTTATATAAAGGAACATGATGAATACAATACCATGATAAATAGTGGAGTTACTCTTGCAGTATAAGTTATTCATTTTTCTAGTACTAATAAAAGAGATTCAATTTATGTGAATATTTCATACTTTGGTATTATCGAACAAATATGGGAGTTAGATTATAAAAAATTCCAAGTGATGATTTTTCAATGCAAGTGTGTTGATAAAATATGTGAAGTTAAAATTGATGAATTGGATTCATGAAATGGTATTTTAGTAAGGAAGGGTGAATGGATGAACCATTAATAATGGAATCATAGGTAGTAAAATTATTTTATGTCTCGAATCCTACAAATAGAAAGTGGGTAATTATTCTGTTATCGACCAAAATCACCACAAGTCTAGATTTCAATTCAACTAAGGATGGACCTTTCATAAGGATGACATAATCATTTCATAGTGATCTCAATTTAAATGGGGTCTTGTATTTTATATTAGTACATAATTATGGGATTTGGATATTCTAAAGAGGGGTCAAATCCCTTCAATATTTAAAGAAAAAAATGAGAGTTCAATAATCAAGTTATAATTTTTTTAATATAAATTGTGTTCCCTCGTAGTATTATGTGTTCACTACTACATTTATATAATCTAAATTATATATTTAACCACTTTTTTAGATAAATGAATCTCTATATGATGATGCTCTTAATCCTAAGGAATAATAGGTTTTTCAACATATGACGCTCTCAATCCAGAGGAACAATGGTGTTCCCCACATGTTAATGCTAATAATCCCAAGGAACAACATATTGAAAATGTTGAAATTAAAGAAATGGTATATGGTTAATAACCAATGTTGAAGAAAAAATAGTAATGTCATAGTATGATGGTCTTAACAAAAATTATTAAGGCAAAAATCAAAGACATAAAATTTTATGTTGGATGGACTGCACACGACCAACCTGTTAACCCCTACAAGTCCACTTTCATTAGTTACATTAGGGTCACTACCTGAATTCATAAGTCAATCAATGTGGATACATGGAACAGTGTTGTGACCATGATGAAGGCACTAATTTTGGAAGATATTAGGGTAACATTATGATATAATTTCTATATTTTACAAAAAAAATAAAATAATGAAACGTTGATGTACTCTTCATTATCCCTTTCAGGGTGCATTTATACTAGATGATTACTAAATAAAAATTTTATAAATAGTCACTATAAAGGCTCTTAGATACTTTTAGACAATTATTATGAAGTATAATCTCAAGGATGATGAAGGAAAAGTAAACCCTCACCTACAATATACATATGCACACATGATAAACTAGGAAACGTGAAATGTGTTTATTAGTCATTATGAGGAGCCATAATTTCAAGTACATTGTGATTGGTAATAATTTACTTAGAAATATGTTTATTAATCACTTTTATTAAGAATTTTTAATTTCTGAAACAACAATTGAGTACTAAAAATAAGAAGCATGCACCAAAACCAACATACCCCTACTGTAAACCATGGATAAGGTACGCTTCACTTGAAAAAAAATGGTATGTATTTTATATCTATAGTAATACTTTTATGTGACATGAAAAAACAACATAATTATATTCCTTTTTTATATATATATTGATAAATAAAAATCCAAATCCACTTTTATCTCATGTCATGTGCTATGGAAGAAGTCCCATGTAAATAAAGACAGAATACTGGTAGATGAAGACACACAAAGAGTGTGAGAATAATGTGTAATTATGACATAATAAAAAAAATTCTTCTTTAAATTAGTATTACATAATAGTGAATAATTATTTTCCTATGTTTTTATTCAGTTTAGACACATGAAAAATCATCAATTTTACTCAATGAATGAATGCTTTAGGTGGCCTTAAAGCATCCAGAACAATATGTTCGAATCAAAAGTGTGGGTTTTGGAGTTTCACCTCAAACGTGTTTTTAGAAAATAAATTTATAATGGGATAAAGATAAGAAAAAAATGTGGTATAGGCACAAATTAATGTTTTATATGAAAAAATTAATTAGTATTCTTAGTTATTAGAGAATGTTATGATAAGTAGTTAGAGAAAAGAAACAACACAAAAACAACCACTACATGAAAATTCACCCCCTATATTTGAGGCTAACCATTCCCCTCAAAGGTTATCATTAACAAAGGTAATCAATTTTTTCATTACTATTTCTAAAAAATGTAAATTAGGAAGATAATAATATGTAACACCCTAACCCTAGAATCCCTAATTTGGTACCTTTATTTATTATATTTGCATAGATACAATATTCAAATCCCATAGAACCAAATATTTTTGTAGTCTCAATGAACTAGATACATATATGGTACCCTTATTAAATTGGTAATTAAAAAAACATGAAAAAGGAAAGTAATTTTCATGCTTAAACTCATACAAACATTTAATCTTCATAACATAGGGAAAATAGAATAAATAAAAGGGTGATCTCAAATGCTCAGTATGAGTAAGTACAAAGAAATAAATAATGAATCAATAATAACAAATCTATATTAGAATTTAAATAACTAAAAACACATGTCATTCAAATAACTGGATAAGAAATAATCAATATAGAATGTTAAATAAATGAAACACATGACATTTAATAAATAATCTGAAAATTAAATGCATCCATGGATAATTTCAAATAATTAATATCATGGATAATAATAATAATAATGGAATTATCAATAGAGCAAATGCTTAATTATTGGACACCATGTTTCCTAGGTACATGGTACCTTTGCCATCAAGACCTTTCACAAGATAGTTTAGCATATCAGGTAGAAATCCATATAATTTGGCCAACTGATTCATCTCATGAGACTAATAATGCATCAAGGGTCTTACTTTAAATGGTCACCAACCCATGTCGTATCAGTCCAAAGTATTCTTCAAATATCTAATAATCAATTTAAAAAATAAGATTTTAAATCAATGTGTCTCATACCACTTTGAAACATTTTAATACCATGAATACAATAAGATTTTTGATATGATATATCAAATGGTAGTATACATACACCACATATAAGAAATAATTGGTGAATAGGTCTTATATCTCATAGAAGTAAAAGTGAGATGAGAAAATCCTTACCACTTTGTAATAATTTATTTAAAAGGCCATTAATTTATAAAAGAAAATATTTTATTTGAAAAGAACCTTGTAAACTTGTAAAGTAAGCTTAAAAAAATTAGGTTTTCATGATAATGGTAAATTTAATTCATATTGTATAAGTTAAAAAACATTCCTTTTAATTTTGTAAGAAAATTCATAAAGTATCTTGTTTTGGAAAACAACAGGAAGATTACTTTAAAAGGATTTTGTAAAAATTAAGAAAGGGTAAAATTTACTTTAAAAATAATTGGATAATATTAAAAAAAATGAAAAAAATTATAATACACTATCATGTAATATAAATATTCTCCAGTGGGGACTTAAACAAAAACAATCCTGAATAGAGATGAGATTGTGAAATAACCCTTACAACTTTATAATCAGTAGAACCATATTCCCCATGAAAGAAAGAAAATTTTATGGATATAAAAATACCATAATATTAATAATAATAATCATAAAATAAATTCATGGGTAGTATATACACCATTAAAAATAAATAAGTAGTGTATAAGGCATGTGTCCCACAAAAATAAAAGTGAGACAAAAATCCCTTACCTTACATTTACTTTTGAGTGAATGTAATTTAAACTCATTTATAATGAATTTAATAATGTTATTAACTTATATAATAACCATAATAATATTTATAATATCATACATTAACTTCTTATAATATCTCATTACCCGTTTGTTAATAATCTTTTATTATGTTCACTATTTCTGGTGTTAATTGCCTAGTTTTTCGATTATGTGTTGACTTGTTACTTATTATTACTATTAATTAGATCATTATTTCATAATATAAATAATAAAAACCATGTTTTGAATATCATATATATTCAGTATATATGAATTTTTAATAATTCATAAAATTTGGAGATAGGAAATGAAAGGCATCGTTCATGGAGACGGTTGGTCGTATGTACGCATGAACGCTACTTCTATTTATTTATCATATTAAAATAATGAAAAATAATGATATGTATGTATATTATAATTAAATTATCATGTTTATTTTATATATTTCATATATTTTTATTTAAAATCATCCTTAATACATTCCATGTATAGTGTGAACGAATTACACCGCTTTGAGGAGGCGGTAGTCCGCACGTCCAAAAATGATGTTATCGTATTCTCAAAAATGGATTGAATAAAGGTATGTGTTATATAAAAATTATAGAATCATAAAGAAATTATAAATACTATATATATCATATATAAACTATAAATCCATCATTATTCTAACCATGAAATGTGGTAAATGGAAGAACGAACGACATCGGTTCGCCCGGCAGTAGTCCGTCGTACACACAAATGATGATTTCATATCTCATTTTATGGATGTTTTTGAAAGTGTAGGTATAAATATTATCATAAAAACATCTCATTATATTTTATATACTAATTTTATTATATAATCGTGTAATAAGAATAATTGAATGGTTTGAGAAATAAATAAAATGAAAGTGATCATTAAAGTATGTCACCACGTTTTTGGGTAACTTCTTTTAGTTTATGCCAAAAGACTTCATTGGTTGGATTTTTTCCCAAAGGAAGACAGATATGTTGCGAGCATGCATATTAGACTTTGGCAGATCTTGGATACAACACCTGCCTTTGGTAGAGTTTTCTTACAATAATAGTTATCACACTTCAATTGTCATGGCTCTATTTGTGGCATTGTATGGGAGGTCGTGTAGTTATCTATTGTGCTAGATATAGGTTTGAGAGATAGTTTTTCTTCATCATGAGGTAGTGCAGAGCATGATAGAGAAGGTTCAACTCATTCATGAGAGGATGAAAGTAGCACATGATGGGAATAAGTTGTATTCCAATCACAGGAGGAGGCCCTTGGAGTTCAAGGTTGGGGACCTTATGTTCTTGAAGGTTTCCCCTCGATGTGGGCAACATAGGTTTGGCAGAGGGAGTAAGCTTTCTCCCAGGTTCATCAGACCCTTCGAGGTATTGGGGTGATTTGGAGAGGTGGCATACCAGTTGGCACTACCACCACAGTTGGAGGGGATTCACAACATCTTCCATGTCTCTTAACTCTGTTTGTATCTTCACAATGACTCCTATATCATTGACTGAGGATAGTTGGATATCGAAGATGATACGACGTATGTGGAATGACCAATAGAGATCCAGGATCATGAAGGTGTTGCGTGGGTGGACCATTCCTTTGGTTCATGTGTTGTGGAGGCATGGTGTCCTGGAGGAGAGTACTTGGGAGCGAGAAGCACAGATGCGTTCCCAGTACCCAAAGATGTTTTGAGTTTTTTCCTGATTCTTTTTTCCTTGTGATGTAATGTTTGAACCTTGTTTGTTATTATATGAGTTGTTTCCATGTTTCATAATGTGTGACAAAGTCCTAACACGTGAAGAGGGGAGGACCCAATTCCTAATTGAGATGCATTAATTGTGATGTGATTAAACCCATGAGGGAGAGTCAGTTCCACCCAGAGCAGGTAGTATCTTGACATGGAGGATGGAATTCCCTAGTTTACATTTTTTGATGGTGTGGTTTTTGTGCTTGTGTGGTTTTCCTTATGGTTTTTTGTTTTAGCAGATGTCAAAGGATGTGTTCTTGGATGAAGAGGTTTCCACTCCATATTTCAAACAATGCAGGATGGTTAATCATTGAACTTTGATGTTGGTAGCGGTGTATCAAATGTAGTGGGATCCTTGAGAGGTATCTCATGAGGTGGTTGTTTGGACCCCTCTTAATTCTGGGCTTATTTTTGAATTATATAGGGTGAGAATAGTTTTAGAGGTATCTAATGTAATGGCCCAAACCTCTCTAGTTTATTACTTTGTGACAATCTAGTGGTTGAAGTGTTCTGGGAGGTCACGGTGACTCATTTTGAGAGTTTAAAAAATTTCCAATTCTTCCAACAGTGAGTTGTAATGGTGGGTCACAATGGTAGGTTGTGACGGTGAGTCACAATGGTGATGCAAACCATTGATCTCCAACAGTGAGTCATAAAAGTGATTTTGATGGTGACTCGTGACAGTGAGTCATCCACCGGTGCTCGGAATGGCGAGTCGTCCACCGGTACCTCGGAATGGTGAGTCGTACACCGATAGATCACAACAGTGATTCAGGACCGTTGATTCATAATGGAGACTCACACTATTATCTCACCAAAAAATTACTCACACCAGTGACTCACCTAATGGTGAGTCATTTCCAACATTTTTTCAAAATTCCATATTTCTCCAGTTTTTCTAGTTTCAGCCCTGTAACATTTTCTTTGATGTAAAATTAATTTAATACCACATTTAATGGTTTTTAGATCCATTTCAAATTGTATCTATATTCTAAAAACCTTAATCTTACCTTGACTTCCAAACCACATGGTCTTAGTCAGGATATACCTTTAATGGATTTTAAAAACCATGTATCTCATTGATTTAGGATTTGGACTTTCTAAAGTCAATATCTCCTATTACTGGTGCACTTCTCTTTCTCTTGTTATGAAATGACTAGAACCTTTCTTCCCTGATGACTATAACCTTTGGTTCTTGTTTTCCTTGGAGTTTTCAGATGCATGTGCACCCCTTGCTTTTTTGAAATAAGGGAGTGTCGATCGTCTGTTCTTCGAGGTAGGGATCCCTTCATCTCACTTTTACTTTTGTATCATGTGGGGTGGGTGTATGAATGTCTCATTTGTGAGGATATTAGAATACCAAATTAATAAATATAATTCATTCGACCTAAGATCAATATGTGGGGCCAAGAAAAAGTGATGTATGATCTGATTTTTATTTGTTTTTTTATTATTGTTGTGAATTGTATGGGCTAAATGTCCCGCTGAAAATCATGGTTGTTGGGGTCTTTGTTTACACATTGAGTAATGATTCTGAAATGCATGATGTTTGGTTTTA
This sequence comes from Viscum album, assembly GCA_963277665.1. Lineage (NCBI taxonomy): Eukaryota > Viridiplantae > Streptophyta > Magnoliopsida > Santalales > Viscaceae > Viscum > Viscum album. Next base: position 1,347,189,946 of record OY728131.1, read on the forward strand.
TTCCAAACAATTGTTATGAAATCGGTTAACCACATACACTTGGCTAATAAATGGATGCTCCAGGATCAAACTGTTTATATGATAACCCCAGAAGTTAAAAAGTGGAATTAAAGAATAAATGACTTGTGAAATATGAATATGTTTTCTTTGTTTTGTATAGTGGTATGGTTATGAGCATCGTTATGTGTGTGTGGATGGTTTAGAAGGTGTAATGGAATCTCAGGTTGAGGGATTAACTAATTGTGGAATGGATGGATAGTGTTATGCAGTGGGGTTGTGATCGAGTGTGGTTACACAGTAGGGCTTTTGAGAGTGGTTGTGATAGTTTTGTTGTAGTTTTGATGAGATGTGTTGTTGGGTACAACTATGAGTTGGTGGTTTGATATGTTGAGAGTATGGATTGGATAGAATTACTTTAAAGAATTATAATGATAGTGGTTGGTATGGGTAATTCGTCTAGAGTTTCTCCATGAGTAGCATGCAGAAAATTTCACCCTGTGTCTCAAGATCAATGTATGTTATGTTATTAATGGGTGTTAATTGGATAGGAATTTGAATTGGGTTAATTTACTAGGGTTCTCTTTCCTTTGTGTGACTTTCGTTGTGTTGCTTGTTGTGGTTTGTGTTACTTAGTTGCTCAGTTAGTGATGGATCAAATAAATACTTAATAATGTTGAGATGGAATGAGCTAGTTTGGTAAATGAGAAGGATTTTGTCAATGAAAATTTAAATTATGGGTTTCATGGTTAACTATGGTTAAAGATAAATAATTAAATGAATGGGTGTTGAGTGAAAGATCTTTATAAATTCTCTTTAATTTATCAACTTCTAAAGTGATCATTTATGATACTAATTGAGGTAGCAGTTTTTGTGAAAACCATAGGTTGGGATTGAGTGTTTGGTATCATATATGTATTACATGTATTTTCCTTGTGATTTCTATAAACACCCCACCCTAGTTGAGCACTATGTGTCGAACACCCCCATAGTTATGGGGGAGGGTGTATTTCCCAAACATCCATGTGGGAGGATGGATGGTTACCCGCTCCTCATTGCTCCCTCTTCCAAGTAGTGATAGCCCAAGATTCTTCAGGTAGTTTTTGGTTGTGGGTCCTAGGTGTGTGCGGGCGAGTTGTGTTTTCCCAGGTGTCTTCGGGATGAGATGAATTTTTTTCAGGTGTCTTCAGGATGAGATGATATGTGTAGTACTTACCAGGTGTTTGTAGGATGTGATGTGGTTGTGAGGCCTAGGTGTCTATGGTAAAGATGTTATGTGGTTGTGAAGACCAGGTGTCTATGGTCAAGATATGATCTAGCTGTGAGGACCAGGTGTGTGCGGGCGGTTTGTGATGTGGTACTTTCAGAAGAGGTGGGAGCACAAGGAAATTTGTCTTCAGGGTGTGAGAGCGTCTAATCAGTGGGAAAGTGGTGCGGGATACCCTATAATCGATGTGCTTATTATATTACTTTACTTTACTTTTATTACTTAGTGAGTGTGTCTTGGTGAGGTTGGGATGGCTAGTATACCTTGTTAGGTGCTGCTAGGTTCTGTTGTTTTCTCACGGTATCATTAGTATGATTCTCTCACTTGTGCACAAGAGACTCTATTTTTTCCTAATGAGTATACTTGTATACTCACCCTACATATATAAAACTATTTTTAGGTTTCTAGTAGAATTTAGTGGACTGTGTTGGACCCTACTAGCTCATAATTTGGGATAGTTGTTGCATCGCTGCTTTAGCTTTATTTTGGTATTTACTTTGGAGTTTTCATTGCATGGTAACAGTTTTATTTTAAACATGTATCTGGGATGGATTTTGGATTTATTTTATATATATTATGTCTTGGAGTTGTTTTGGGATGAACCATATTATCTCTCTATCTTGTTTTCTTATAAAGGGCAATGCCTCCTATATTGTGATATCATTGTACCCTTGGTTCCAGTCGCCACCCCAAGTCCTACTGGAGGCAGGACTCAGGGGGTCATTCTCTCTCTTCCTTCACTACTAGCTTAGGATGGGAATCTTTAGAGGGAGGGGTTTGTGACAAGTAGTCATCATATGGATGAATAATTCTTTGATTATTTAAAGAAACATAGGTGCATGTCCACAAGATATGGAGGATGGGTTTCAAACAACAAAATGGAATGATAACTATTTGGAAGATGAGCTGATGAGGATGAAAATTGTCTATAACTTTCAAATTTGGATAAATTCAGAGGATAACACCTAGCATAGTGTAGTAATTATTTTCTCAAATTCAATTATCCATTTTTCTCAAAGCATACTGAAATTATTTGAAACAATAAAATGTTGAGTTTCCTTTATTATAATTATCTATAACTTTCACCTTTGATAATGAATATCTTATGCATATTTATTTATTTATTATAAAAATGAATATTTTATGAACCTAATAGGATATCTTTACTTTATCTCAGTAGATTCAAAGATTCAATCCGGTGTATCTTATTTTCTTCTCATCCTCATCACTCGTTGATTAATTTTTGGGCAAGATCAATTTGAATTTTTTATCATTATTCTTTCTTTACCATCATCATATCCCTCTGGTCAACAATGTTTTCATATTAAAATCATTATCCATAGAATTCATTTATTATTTCATATTTATGTTTAATTTATTTATTTATAATATTAATCATATAATAATTGTTTTCTCATACAAGTGGATTCTTTTTTTCAAGTTGGGGTGGCTTGTTCGAAGCTGCTCATGATCATGAGGGATTGGGCTTTGAGCCTGCAACTAAGATAATTACAACAACGAAATGCATTAAAAATTAATACAACCATTAGGAAATGGTGAATTCCTAACACTTATTTAATTAATTTTGTCATAATTTTATCTACTATTTTTAAGTTAATTTCCTTATCATTTTTATCTAATACTCATTTAGTTTTTTTCACATATCATTTGGGAAATCGTATTTTTATTTAAAAAATCTAAAACAAGCCACAAAAGAGATAAAATGATTCTTTCTTCCAATGTAAACACATTCTACATTTTCATTTCCTTTCTTTAATGAGATGACAATACAACATATTTATTAGATTTTGTTAGCTGAAAAACATTTCTTATTGTTGAAATCCATAAGAATATAGGAATATCAAGTTCACATTATGGTGAATTCTCATGATATAATGGCTATATGACCTTCATATACTCTTCTAACTTTCAACAACGAGAAAGGTTTTTTAGCTAAGAACATCGAGTTAATATGCAGTGTTGGAATTTCAGCATATAAAGATAATGGAAATGTGGTCACATTGGAAGTTAGGATTTTTTGAGACTTTGGGACGTTTAGGAATCAACTTAACCTCAATTTGACACACGGTGTGACCGGTATGAATCCAAGTGATTCTTTTTATTTAAAATTGAAATTAATTTTAGTAAAAAGGACAAATGACATGCTCAAAACTGAGAAAAAATATTTTGATTTTTTTTATACTTTAGGGAAATAATCCATAGGTCATTTGGGATGTGTAAGAATTAGTCAAAACTCAATTTTATGAATGGTGTGACCGCTATGACTCAATGTTTCCATTATCAGTTTAGTTCAAAAAATGTCACTCACTGAAAATAAAGAAAACATGATTTAATTTTCTTGATAATTAAGAAATAGATTCATAATTAATTTATGATGTTTAGGAATTGGTTTCATGTCAAACAGATACATGATGTAATCAGTATGGGTCAAAGTGTGTGTTTCCAGTTTAAAATGATATTTTAGTAAAAAACAAGTGGTATAATCAAAACAAAGAAAATGCATTTATATCATTTGGATAATTTAGGAAAAAGATCCATAATTCATTTGAGATGTGTAGGAATCAGTCGTACCTTAATTTGATGCACAATGTGACCATTATAACTCCAAGTGTGTCTTTTTATTTAAAAATGGAATCAATTTTAGTAAAAAGTAAAATTTACCTACTCAAAACAAATAAAACTCATTCATGTTATTTTGATAATTTATGGAAACGATCCATAAGTAATTTTTGATGTGTATGAATTAGTCACACCTCAATCTGATACACGGTGTGCCCGGTATGACTTAATGTCTCTATTATCAGTTTAAAATCAACAATTTAGTTCAAAAAATGGCACTCACTGGAAACTGAGAAAACACACTCATATTTTCTTGATAATTGAGGAAATTTATTCATGAATAATTTTTTATGTGTATTAATTGGTCTCACATAAAATCGATACATGATGTTATTGGTATAAGTCAAAGTGTGTATTTCCAGTTTAAAATGACATTTTAGTAAAAAATATAAGTGACATACTCAAAACTGAGTAAATGCATTTGTATTGTTTTGATACTTTATTAAAATTATCCATAATCCATTTTTGAATTTTATTAATTATTCTCACCTTAATCCAATGCACGGTGTGACCTATATGACTCCAAGTGCGTCTTTATATTTAAAATTGACATCAATTTTAGTAAAAAGGACAACTGACCAACTCAAAACAAAGAAAACATATTTTTATTGTTTTGATACTTTAGTAAAATGATTATTAAGTAATTTTTGAGATGTATTAATCAACATCACCTCAATTCGATACACGTTATGACCAGTATGACTCAAAGTGTTTCTTTTTATTTAAAATTGATATCAATTTTAGTAAAAAGGACAACTAAACTACTCAAAACCAAGAAAATACATTAGGATTGTTTTGATACTTTAGTTAAATTATCCATAAGTAATTTTTTATGTATAGGAATTAGACGCACCTCAATTTGATACACTATTTTTCTGGTATGACTCAAAGTGTTCGTTATCAGTTTAAAATCAACAGTTTAGTTCAAAAAATTTCACTCAATGAAAACTAATATAACACGCTCGGATTTTCTTAATAATTCATTAAATTGATTTATAAATCAGTTGTGATGTGTAGGAATTGGTTTCATGTTAAACTAATACATGATGTGATCAGTATGATTCAAAGTGTGTGTTTCTAGTTTAAAATGATATTTTAGTAAAAAAGACAATTGACGTACTCACAACTGAGTAAACACATTTGGATTGTTTTGATAATTTATGAAAATGATCCATAAGGAATTTTTGACATGTAATAATTATCTTCACCTCAATAAAATGCACGGTGTGACCGATATGACTCCAATTTTCACGAACCAACCTGGGTCGACTCTGAACCGGTCACCCGAGCTGGCCCGTGGCATGGCCCGAGGGGCATTCCCAATCCCCATGGGTTGGAAACTAGTGTTGGGCATAAAAATATAATTTTTGGGAACGATTTGGACCATGAAAAAAAGATAACTAAATAAATAAAGATTGATGATGAGTAAATAAAACTATTAGTGGAAAGAAAATAAATGTACATACCTCCTTGTGACCCTTCAGGTCACCACCCAACTTAGAACCAAGTCTGCTCCAACATTGAGCAGCTGAACCAGAAACCTAAATGATAAACTGAACCTACAACTGGAAAGATAAAGTAGGGGTGAGCACTGAAATGCTCAGTAGGAAACACCACAAAGTCCATGTCATTCTTTCCAAAAACATTTCCATTGATACCAGTTTTAAATACACTTATAAAAACATAGATTTATATACCCACCTTGCATTTTAAATACAAACAAACAATACGGTCCATTTCCCTCATATTTTTAAACAAGGCACAATAAGGGAAATGGAAAATTTTAGAAAAGCTTTTAAAACCAACAAAATGTTCACAATTCTCCAAATAAAAACCAAAACTAGGTACAAGGAAAGGGTATTCTAAACAGTGAGGGAAACAAAATTGGTCATACTCATAATGAGAAAACACAGGAAATCCTAGTAACTCAGAGGAAGACTAGAAGATACTATACATATGACTCATCCTGAAGGTATGCCCTACTCAATGACATCATAATTCCCTAACTCCTGACCACCACCCTACCTGGCCTGGTCAAGGGGCCCAATCCCATAACAATAAAAACAAAACATCTCCCTACTATGGGGCACTAGAAGTACATACCCTAACTTGTGCAGCAATCATTCTCGGTAAACCTCTTTGATATACTAGATTCCCATGTATATTTCACAAAGGGGTGTTCCATGAAATTTAAACAACAAGACACATATTTATACATATATCACCACACACACACTGCATAGACCGACACTACCCCATCCACCTCAAAGTTAGTCCCATTCCTTAAAAAAATAATTACTCACAGGAGGTCTCAAACAGAGGACCCTCCCAACTCACAATCAACCAACAAGGCAGGAGACTCAACCTAAGAGGGGTTTTCCAAATAGTCATTTAAAAATGTCAAATGAGCCCTTAACATCACTAAATCTAACCATTTTCTAGAAACAATTAGAAACCATTTTCCAAAAACATTACCAAACACCATCTTTTTACCAAGATGGCCAAACGACCTTACAACCCTTTCATAAAAATTGTTCACTTAATAAATAATGGCACACAACCCACCTTCGCAACCAGGAATACATTTAAAAACTAATTTCATCAATATCACACACCATTTAAAATAAGAAGACACTTCCAACAACCAATGAGGCATATAGCACTAAGAACCCAATGTGGAAAACCCCATTCAAAGATTTAAATCATTACTTTGAATCTTCACAAACATGTTTACAAAAACTAAACTGTTCCACAATAAATCACCAGTCATTTTAAAGATCCAATCGGGTTATTTAGAGAAGAAACTTAATGTGCACAACTTGAAAAAAATGTAGCACACCTTAAAAATCCACTTTTAAAATCACGCGCACCTCCAGACACTTCCAAAAAGTAATTTACACAACTTCCATTACTTAAAAAACCTTTTAAAATTTTATAAAACAATTTTTAAAGAGGTATCCAAGGATTTACACACACAAAACCCATTCATCACCCTTGTTTGTGAAAACGTACACCCGCCACGTATAAAAACATTGTGCGCACCAATCTCATTAATCATTAAACACACCACATTTTATAAAACTTTTCACATAATTTTGAAACCACACAACATCACATTGTAAACCATGAAACCTCTTTTCAAAGAGAGAGGATAAATCAAACCATTTCACTAAAACCTCAAGTTCCATAAACCAACCAGTTCAAAGGAAATAATTTCTATAAAATATTTGCACAAGGAAACATCACACAAAATATAACACAACCATTTCAAGGTAAGGATACTAATTCCAACCAAGTTCGATAAAAATATTTATAGACATAAGCAAAGAAACAATTTAAAACATATTCTTAATCAAATCTACCAACAAGAATAATGGTGCCAAGAATGATTCATACTCATACTAGCAGTGTAAAACATATTTTAAATATTAATTAATAAAAATTCAATCATAAAATGGATAGAAATTGAAATGAAAGGCATGGAACACCTACCTCAACCCATGAGAACACAACAGAACATTGATGGAAGGAGGAATATCACTCCGTGGACCAAACTCATACCCAAGATACTGAGAAAAACATGCAAAAAAATGAAATGTGTCATTAGAGTGTTGATTTATTTGAAAATAAAACCAAAAATAAAAATAAAAATATACTGGAGGAGGAGAACACTAGAAAGGGAGGTCGCACAAGGAGGGGACACACAAGGAGGGGTCGCTGGATGGGGGATAGGGTGTCGGACAGTGGCGGTGCAAGGCAAGGTTAATAGGGACCTGCTGGTGCGTGAGGCTGGTTGTGCGGAGGGTGCGGCCGGGGTATGGAGCTGGAGAGGCTGGAGGTGTGGCAGGGCGCGAGAGCAGGTCACCTCGGACAAGGAGGGGGATCTGCACCAGACCGGGAGATGGAGCCACGCCAGACCGGGAGGGGGAGCCATGCCGGACCGGGAGGGGGAGCCACGCCGGACCGGGAGGGGGAGCCACGCCGGACCGGGAGGGGGAGCCACGTCGGGCCAGGAGGGGGAGTCGCGCCGGACTGGGAGGGTGGGTAGTGGGAACCCGCAGGGCGAGGTAGAGATGGATGGGGCTTCGATGTGCGTCGGTGGATGAAGGAGAGGGGGGTCACGCTGGACGGAGGCTGTACCTGATGGGGCAGAGTGGCAAGAGGTAAGGCCTGGGCAGGGGGATCGCTATGCGGAACAACGAAGAAGAAAGGGGGGGTGGCTGGCTCGTAAAATGGGAAGGGAGGGGTGACGGGAAAGGGGTAGATTTAGGTTTTCTTAAAAAAAATAATAAAATGTAATAATAATAATAAAACCAATAAATATTAATAAAACAAATAAATATTATTATTTCTTATCCATTTTATTTTAAGTAATAATAATAATAATACCAATGTTACAATAATAATAATAGTAATAATATTAATAGAAAAATGATAATAATATTAATATTAATAACAACAAAATAAAATAATAACAAACTTAATGATAATTAAAATTATAAATTTTATTACATGCCATTTTAAATAATAATTATATTTATAACAATTTAATAATAACAACATTATTACCAAATTAAATAATAATAATATTACCATTTGTGCAATCATATTCTCATTAATATAATTTAAACATTAACCTTGTTTTATATATGTAAAATTTTATTTAGCTTCATTTTTCAATTAACTTAATTTATTTATTTAATTATTTATTTATTTGAAGTGGCATGCCACAGCGCATTCACCAGGACCAAATACAGAGTCACCGCTAACGGTGCGGTGACTGTACACTAGCCCAAGACCCACCAAAAACATCAAAATTTGAAAATTTCTAACCGGGACCCAACTAAACCTTGTCCAAATGATGAGGGATCAAGTAAATAGTAAAAATAAAATAAAATAAATAGGCGTCTGAGGTAGGGGTGTGAAAATTCTCCCCACCACATACACTTTCTGCCCCCAGAAAGTCATCAAGCCAATAGTTGATGCAATTATAGTCCATGCCCAGACAAAACCAAAGGAAAACAAGAGCCTCATAGTAACTATTCCCAACAAACTTCACATCCAACCAACACAACGAGGACCACAACCTGATTTTTAGGGAAGAACATGGGAGGGTTCTCCCCACCTTTAGAATTAACTAATATAGAAACCCTTGAAACCCAAACAAACCACCCCCCCCCCCCCCCCGGGGGGGGGACAATACGGAAACTCTCAAATAGAACTCATTCAATCTCTCCACGTGGATTGAACAACACTCCTAAAGTATAGATGAAAGTTAGCTATGAAACAACCCAGGAACCTGGAATGAGAAATGAAATCAACACTTCCCCTTAATTTCACGATGCCAAACATTCCCATAATGGGTACAACTGAGACCAACTCAAGATCATAATGGGTCAGTTTATTCAAGATTCTAACACCCTTCAAGGAAAATGAACGATTTGGAAACCACGTTAAAAGCAGATAAGACTGCTTAGATTGTGGTGGAACGAGCTCATCACGCCACCAAAACAAGGATGAGATTACAATAGCGAATTATAACATGGAAATTTTGGATATTTCTATCCCAAATTTGAATACATTATCCAGAGCAAGGTTCCACACACCTTTGGAAACTATTGAATGTGCACGAGCTTCACCCGGAGACCTATGGCTGGGGCCCTGATGGCTGAATCATCTTCTGCATCACAGTTAAGAATTTGCATCCTTTGGTCCTTAACTCCTTCCTCCCAAACGATTCTTCTTTCAGAACTCTCCCCAATGTCCTGAACAGTCGCACGGTAGCAAGACTTCAGAGGGATGCGACAAGGTGACTTAGAATGATTGAACAGGCCAGACTAGTCGCATGCGAGAGAACGGTCCAAGAAACTGGGAGTCGGCACGGACGAATATCCTTGCTAGATGGGGAACCTTCACAAGGGTCAACCCCCACCAACTACACCCAAGAATCTAACGACGATGATACATCACACCTTTACTAGTCCAGAATTGAACCCTCAAATAACTCTGGGACGGTACGAATCTAAACTACCCTAGGAGTTCACAACAACCCGAAGACACACTATCTTTCTGAACTATGCAACTTCCTTTAATAGACTTTAATTACCTTGATAAGCAGGCAACACAAAAAAAAGAACTGGGAACTATGCATAACTCATTAACAACTTTTGGAGGCTTTCTGGGTGACATACTCATAATAGCACGAAAAACACCATCGAAATGGGCATCAAGCCAAAACTCAATAAAAAAACAACACAAGCCAAGGGAAATAGGCCCATAATCCAGACATATATGAACAAAGTCATAAATCACTTTTCCAAAACCTTTATTTATTTAAAATTTTAAAACTCACCTATGTCACCATATGAATCGTCCCATGTGCTCTCATTCAATCTCACTTACATAATCTGAGGATAGGTGCTCCCACACACTCTCCGCACATACCCATGCACATGTGACCCTCCATAAAGAATATAAAGGTTCAAAAATATCTTTCCCAACTCAAACCCAAACACAAACCAAAATTTTCCAAATCAAAACACTTTCTCTTTAAAAACTTACTTTACTAATTTCAAAACAATTTGGAAGAAACCCCCTTTTTTCCATTTTGAAATCAATTTAATTTTCAATACACACTCACATCAACCGATTTCAAAACAAAAAACAACCAACTATAAACCATCGGAATGAGGAACTAGTGTCTATACCTAACCTGGAGACATGGTGGTGAGTCATGCCCCAAGTAAGTCATAACACTAAGAGGACCTTAAACTAGGCACTTGGATTCCACATGGGTCAACACCCCATGTGAGGCCGAAACATGAACCGATTCGCCCCCATTGTCATCCCTCAATCCAAAACAACCAAAGACAAAAGACTCAAATCTCGGACTACCCCTGGTAACTCAGGTCTCATTGCGAGTGATGGTGATCAGGCACCAACCCGTAACCTACCTCCTAAGCCCCGATAATCCTAATCTCCTTCTATTGAACACCCTAAAATAACAAGAGCCTCCTCTGATACCATTTTTTCATGAACCAACCCTGGTCGGCCTTGAACCGGTCACCCAAGCCCGCCTGCGGCATGGCCCGAGGGGCATTCCCGATCCCCGCGGGCTGGAAACTAGTGTCGGACATCAAAATCTAACCGTTGGGAATGATTTGGCTCATGAACAAAAGATAACTAAATAAATAAAGATTGATGATGAGGAAATAAAACTAGAAATGGAAAGAAAATAAATGTACAAACCTCCTTATGACCCTTCAGTTCACCACCCAACTCAAAACCAAGTTTACTCCAACATTGAGAAGCTTAACCAGAAACCTAAACAAGAAACTGAACCTGCAACTGGAAAGATAAAGTAGGGGTGAGCACTGAAATGCTTAGTAGGAAACACCACAAAGTCCATGTCATTATTTCCAAAAACATTTCCATTGATAGCAGTTTGAAATACACTTATAAAAAACATAGATTTATATACCTACCTTGCATTTTAAATATAAACAAACAACATGGTCCATTGCCCTCATATTTTAAAACAAGTCACAAGAAGGGAAATGGGGAATTTTAGAAAAGATTTTAAAAGCAACAAAATGTTCACAGTTCTCTAAATAAAATAAAAACTAGGTATAAGGAAAGGGTATTCTAAATGGAGAGGGAAACGAAAATGGTCATACTCATAATGGTAAAACACGAGAAATCCTAGGAACTTATAGGAAGACCAGAACATATTATACATGTGACTCATCATGAAGGCATGCCCTTATCAATGAAGTAATAACGCCCTAATGCACGACCATCGCCCTACCTGGCCTGGTCGAGGGGCCCAATCCCATAGCAATAAAAACAAAACATTCCCCTCCTATGGGGCACTAGTAGTACATACCCTATCTAGTGCAGTAATCATTTTCGGTAAACCTCTTTTCTCTTCTAGATTCCCATGTATATTTCACAAAGGGGTGTGCCATGAAATTTAAACAACAATACACATATTTATACATATATCACCACACACCCACCACACAGATCGGCACCACCCCATCCACCTCAAAGTTAGTCCCATGCCTTAAAAAAATTACTCACAGGAGGTCCCATACCGAGGACCCTCCCAACTCACAATCAACCAACTAGGCAGGAGACTCAACCTTAGAGGGCTTTTCCAAATAGTCATTTAAAATTTTCAAATGGGCCCTTAACATCACCACATTTAATAATTTTCCAGAAACAATTAGAAACCATTTTCCAAAAACATTACCAAACATAATCTTTTTACCAAGATGGCCAAACGACCTTACAACCTTTTCATAAAAACGGTTAACTTAATAAATAATGGCACACAACCCACCTTCACAACCAGGAATACATTTAAAAACTCATTTCATCAATGTCACGCACCATTTAAAATAATAAGACACTTGCAACATCCAATGAGGCATATACCACTAAGCACCCAATGTGGAAAAACCCATTAAAAGATTTAAAGCATCACTTTGAATCTTCAAAAACGTGTTTAAAAAACTAAAACATTCCATAATAAATCACCATTCATTTTAAAGATCCAATCGGGCTATTTAGAGAAGAAAATTAATGTGCACAACTTGAAAAAAATGTAACACACCTTAAAAATACACTTTTAAAATCACATGCACCTCCAGAAACTTCCAAAACGTAATTCACACAACTTTAATTACTTAACAACCCTTTTAAAATTTAATAAAACAATTTTTAAAGAGTAATCCAAGGCTTTACACACACAAAACCCATCCAGAACCCTTCTTTGTGAAAATACACACCCACCGCGTATTAAAATAGAGTGCGCACCAATATCATTAATCATTAAACACGCCACATTTTATAAAACTTTTCACATAATTTTGAAACCACCCAACATCACATTGTAAACCATGGAACCACTTTTCAAAGAGATAGAAGAGAAATCAAATCATTTCACTAAAATTTCAAGTTTCATAAACCAACCAGTTCAAAGGAAATAATTTCTATAAAATATTTGCACAAGGAAAAATCACTCAAAATATAACACAACCATTTCAAGGTAAGGACACTAATTCCAACCAAGTTAGCTAAAAATATTTATGGACATAAGAAAAGAAACAATTTAAAACATATTCTTAATCAAATATACCAACAAGAATAATGGTTCCAAGAATGAATCATACTCATATTAGAAGTGAAAAACATATTTTAAATATTAATTAATAAAAATTCAAGCATCAAATGGATTTAAATTAAAAAGAAAGGCATGGAACACCTACCTCAACCCATGCGAATGCAACAGAACATTGACGGAAGGAGTAATATCACTCTTTGGACCAAACGCATACCCAAGATACCGATAAAAACACGCAAAAAAATGAAACAAGATATTAGATTGTTGATTGATTTGAGAAGAACACCAAAAATAAAAATAAAAATATACTGGAGGAGGAAAACACCAGTAAGGGAGGTCGTGTAAGGAGGGGCCACACAAGGAGGGTCTGCTGGATGGGGGCTAGGGCGTCGGACAGCAGCGGTGCGAGGAAAGGGCGATGGGGACCTGCTGGTGCATGAGGCCAGTTGTGCGGAGGGCGCGGCCGGGATAAGGAGCTGGCGAGGTTGGAGGTGTGGCAGGGCATGAGAGCAGGTCACGCTGGACCAGGAGGGGGAGCCGCACCGGACTGGGAGGGGAAGCTATGCCGGACCGGGAGGGGGAGCCACGCCGGACTGGGATGGTGGGCAGTGGGAACCCGCAGGGTGAGGCAGAGCTAGCTGGGGCTTTGGTGCACGCCAGCGGACGAATCGGAGGGGGTCATGCCATAAAGAGGTTGTGTCGGGCAGAGCGGATCGGCGAGAGGCAAGGTCGGGGCAGGGGGCTCACTACGTGGAACAACGAAGAAGAAAAGGGGGGTGGTTGGCTCGCAAAATTTAAAGGGAGGGGGTGATGGGAAAGGGGTCGATTTATGGTTTCTTAAAAAACAATAATAAAATATAATAATAAAAAAAACAAATAAATATTAATAAAAAAAATAAAAATTATTATTTATTAACCATTTTATTTTAAGTAATAATAATAATACCAATGTTACAGTAATAATAATAGTAATAATATTAATAGCAAAATGATAATAATGATATTAATAACAACAAAAGAAAATAATAACAAACTTAATGATAATTAAAACTATAAATTTTATTACATGAAATTTTAAATAATAATTATATTTATAACAATTTAATAATAACATCATTATTACCAAATTAAATAATAATAATATTACCATTTGCGCAATCATAATATCATTAATTTAATTTAAACATTAACCTTTTTATCGATATAAAATTTTATTTAGCTTCCTTTTTCAATTAACTTTATTTTTTTATTTGATTATTTATTTATTTGAAGTGCCACACCACCGCACATTCACCAGGATGAAATGCACGATCATCGCTAATGGTGTGGTGACCGTACACTGGCCCGAGACCCACCAAAAACATCAAAATTTGAAAATTTATAACAGGGACCCAACTAAACCTCGTCCAAATGACACAGGACTGAGTAAATAGTAACAATAAAATAAAATAAATAGGCATCTAAGGTCGGGGTGTGACACCAAGTATATATTTTTATTTAAAATTGACACCAATTTTAGTAAAAATGACAATTGGCCTATTCTAAACTGATCAAATGCATTCATATTGTTTTTATAATTTATTAAAATAATACACAAGTCATTTTTTGATGTATAATAATTATCCTTACATCAATCTGATACACGATGCACCTAGTATGACTCAATGTGTCTGTTATCAGTTTAAAATCAACATTTTAGTTCAAAAAATGTCACTCATTAAAAACTGAGAAAACATGCTCAAATTTAATTGATAGTTTATTAAATTGATTCATAAGTAATTTTTTTACATATATTGATTAGTATCATTTAAAAATATACATGATGTGTTCGGTATGATTTAAAGTGCGTGTTTCAAATTTAAAATGTCATTTTAGTAAAAAAGACAAGTGACATGATCAAAACTGAGTAAACACATTCAGATTGTTTTGATACTTTATGAAAATGATCCATAAGACATTTGAGACAGGTGATAATTATCCACACATCAATCCTATGTATGGTGTGACTGATATGACTCCAAGTTCATCTTTTTATTTAAAATTAACATCAATTTTAGTAAAAAGGACAACTGACCTACTCAAAATTGAGAAAATGAATTTGGATTGTTTTGATGCTTAAGTAAAATGATCCATAAGTCATTTTTTATGTGTAGGAATCATCTTCACCTAAATTTTATACACTATGTGTCCGTTATGACTCAATGTGTTCGTTATCAGTTTAAAATTGACATTTTTGTTTAAAAAGTGTCACTCACTGAAAAATAATAAAACATGCTCAAATTGTATTTATAATTTAGGATAATTATTGATAATTAGTTTATGATGTATAGTAATTGGTATCACATAAAACTGAAACACGATGAGACCGATATGATTCAAAGTGTGTGTTTTCATTTTAAAATGACATTTTAGTAAAAAAGACAAGCGACGTAATCAAAATTGAGAAAACACATTCAAGTTATTTTGATAATTTATGAAAATGATACATAAGTCATTTGAGACATGTAAGAATCATCCTCAGCTCAATCCAATGCACGGTGTGACTAGTATGACTCCCAGTGAACCTTTTCAATATATAAGTATCATTTTAGTTTAAAACTTGCATCACATCACCAAAATCTAGAAAATGAGTCTAGATTGTTTTCTCATCATTCTATCCACTATTACATAATTAATTTTCTTATTATTATTATCTTATACTTATTTAGTTAATTTTCACATATATAATTCTTGAAGACAAACAAGAAATGGTGTGACGTGCAAGAATCAACCGCAACTCAATCCGATACATATAGTTCCTTGTATGGCTCAAATTTTAGTTTTAAATCAACACTTTATGTTAATTTATTTATTTATATTATTACTAACATAAGAATTTTTTCTTATACAGATGATTTTTTTGCTCGAGTATGGGTTATGATCAAAAGATAAAGGAAGACTGTTGTTTTTGAATGTATGTAATAATTTGTACGTATGTAATTGTATAAACTAATGTTTGAAATGTATATAATATAGTGTTTTTCTTGTATTTGTGTTGTAAATTTTATTTCATTCAAATTTTGTATTCGTACTTGATTTTTTTGATTTGTTGGTGTTTTTTGTGCTGCGGTGTGTTATTATAGCACACTGCATGGGTGTTTTAGTGTGGTGTTACAAAACACAGTAGTATACCCCTTTATCAGTGTTTTTTTAGCACTGATAAAAGGCTAGGGATTTTAATCTCTCTCTAGTAGTCAGTACTTCTCTAGTACTGATAAAGGATATTTTTAGTACTGTTATAAGTAACCATACTATAGGGTCACTTGGCCTCAAAAGAACCTCCCCGTTTGTTAGAGGCTATTGACTAGCAACAATGTTCTAATGGTGGTACAGTGGGGAGACTCTACCCTCTGGTCCAAAAGTAAACATAATGGAAAATTAATGAAATGATTTTTAGGTAGATAATAACAAATTGACATCCCAACACGTACCAATATACCCAACCATACAAGAATATGTGATGCTACATGTATAAGTAATTCAATACATATTGTAGGTGATACACATACAATAGGGTTAATTGGAAATAAATAATAACCAAGACAACCCAACTCATGTAGGTAGACTGAGTACATGGTTGTTCCATGGCTTTCATACCAAGTCCCAGACCAAGATAAGTAACAGAAAAGTGGAACCCACCAAAATATTAACCTGTAGCCAAGATATATTCTCTAGTACTAAGAGATAATTTGAATAGGTTGTGATTAAAACTCAGCAATCCACCACCAATGGTTTTTAATGCATTTCCACTCTGTGATTATAAAACATATGGTGTGCAATTTATATATTTAAGAAAACAGTAAAATTAGTGAAGTGGTGTCGACCATGGGCCTGTGGGTGGTTCTTGATCAACCCTACCTGCTTCATCCTAAACCATATATATCTGAACATAGGACCAATGAGGTAGTCATAGGGCTCATATCAATAAGCCCAGACATCCAAGAATAAACAACGAAGGTAAATCCATGGAGTGGGTTTGGCCATTCCCATACAATGAAACCATGTGAATCTAAGGAAATCTCTGAGGCATTTTATATATGAAACTAGCGAGCTAACCCCAGGTGATCAAGCCATGGTGTATAGATCTATAGTAGAATCTGAGGGATAAACCCACAATATTACACTTTATAAAGGGGATTTAACCGAACCTAAGGAGTTATTCCTTGGTAATTTTGGGAAGGGGATTTATTTGGATCCAAGGAGGTAATCTAAGGAATTCCATTTCCAAGGATATAAAGCTGAATTTGGGAGCTCATCCTAGGAATTATAATGTTTCTAGAGATTCCATGTGAATCAACGATGCTAGTTTGAGGCATTCACAAATATAAGACATTGACTAGATCCAAGGCAAGATTTCCCATAAAATTTGCATCAATGAATCATATGGAATCCATTGGGTTCATAATTGACATTCAACTCTTGAATCTAAGGATTACCCATGGAATACCTCACTTTTAATCCATGAAAAAATTCATTATATTAATAAGGATCACAAGTAATAAATTCTCTTTGGAGGGGAAGGGGATTTAATTAAGGTATACATGCAACATGGCTCAAGGCCATTCATTTTGATTACACCCAAATACTTCCATTAGTCATTAACCCATTAGATTCCATATAATCATTTCACACATTACCATATTTAATTAAGGTTATAACTGCTCACCAACCCCATTACCTCAATCTATTTAATTCAACGCATCTCAATTCATCAATATCCCTTTGTTAACTTTATTACTTAAATGAGGGATTTTATAAGTTAAAATTTTATTAACTATCATCCAATCACACTCTAAATCCTAAGGTACATAAGGTTATCGGGTTTAAGTTATGGTTTAAGGAACCCCAATTCAATCTAGGTTCAATATAATAAAACAAGTACCTCTTTGTTATCTCTTTTCTTGCATGTTATTCATACACTTAGTTCAACTAATTAAATTATGAGTTTATTAAACAAATTGAATTCAAAAACATGGGTAAAAAACCTTGATTCTTCCTAGGTTCATTAGAGTAGTTTCTTATGTCATAGAACTCCTAATGTCACTTCCTAATTTACAAGAATTTATACAAGACATGGGAACCTCGTGAAAAACTCATTTAAGATGTCAATAAACTTCCATGAACTTTAATTAGTCTATAGAATGAGTTAAAATAATTAATTAACCCTACCTAGCAAGTAAAACTCAAAGTGGGTTATAAACTAGACCAATTTATTTCTAAAATCAAGGTTAGTTTGGAACTCTCTCGTGGACCATTCTCGATCCATGGTTAGTTAACTAAACTAAAGGTGTGATTGTGGGGTTCTAAATTAACATAAATCCATGAATTAAGGTGATATAACATTAGAACTTAAAAACAAGGCCGACATCGAATGTTGGAATGATGCATGATTGATATACCTTATGAAACAACAAGACTTTAAGGTAAATAACCAAGACCACCTACCTAAAATTAGAAAGATTCACTAGTCTAGTAACAGCGCTCAATTTAGACTAGAATGGAATAAAACAGAGGTGCAAACAAAATCCCTGAAAATAGGGAATATAATCTTTCATGGATATATAGTTATTAACTATAAAGAAAAAATATAAGTAATGAAAGAGAAGTGGTAACCTAACCTCTAGACTTCCTTTTCTTTGAACAAAAAAAATAATTATAGGATTATTTGTGGAGATCCACCATAAAGAGAAGAGGAGGAGAGGGGCACTCCACACAACAACTAATGGGATGAAATGAGGTCTTAATTTGAGTTAAGGGAGGTTATGAGGTCTAGGGATCAAATGAATAATTTAAACCCCTTAAAAAACTACCCAACATGCTATTGGCTAGTTGTTGGGTGCCCACCAGCTATCTGATGGCTCCAGTATCCTTACTTGGCTACTTGAGCCTCCATCGACTAACTAGTGGTTCCCTACCGGCTAGCCAGTGGAACTTTAGCAGCATGTTGCAATCCTGAATCCATCCCTGAACCCTATGGTTAGCTTATGATACCTTTTTAACCCTTGATACACACCCAAAAACACTTACTTATAGTGTCATCCCCCTCATAATTCTCTTCCAAGTAACAACTATAATTCTGACCCCTACATGACTGAGAGTCTAAATTTAAACTCAAACCACTATGAAACCACGAAAAAACTTTTTCAAGTAATAAGAATGGGCTTTAGTAAATCTCATAGTGATACTCCCCTCTACTTAATAAGTTACAATCAGTTCATATAAAAATTCAAAATGGTCCCAAAATGTAGGTTGTTACACAAATTATGTGAATTGGAGATGTTATTTCCACCGTCATTATTTGATATGAGGGTTCACTTGATGGTTCACTTGGTTGGAGAGATTCAACTATGTGGTCTTTTACATTGTAAAAGAATGTACCTCATTGAATGGTATATGAATATTTTGAAAGGGTGTATCAAAAAAATAAGTCAACCAAAAGGTTGTACTGTAGAGATATGTGTTATTGAGGAAGTCATTAAATTATATACCAACTGCCAGTTTGGTGTGGAGATAATTGGTCGACCAAAATCTAATCACAGTAGGAAACTTATGAGTGAAGAAATTTTTATAATAGATTTTGTCTCAATTCCCATTACAGAGTGAAAGTAGGCTCACCTTTACATTTTACATAAAATTTTAGAGGTTGCATCATATATTGAAACCCAAAAAATAATACTTAGGCATTTGAATCCATCGAACAATAAAATTTTTATATCAAATAAACATAATTGAAATTTTATATGATGGTTTAAAGACAATATTTTTAAATATTCAACTACAAAACTAAAATAAATTTAAGAACAACTTCTATTACTAGCTAGAGTACCAAGTGTGTATGTATTATCTTATAATGGTTATGTAATTAATGATTATTTTTTATATAAAGGAACATGATGAATAAAATACCATGATAAATAGTGGAGTTACTCTTGCAGTATAAGTTATTCATTTTTCTAGTACTAATAAAAGAGATTCAATTTATGTGAATATTTCATACTTTGGTATTATCGAACAAATATGGGAGTTAGATTATAAAAAATTCCAAGTGATGATTTTTCAATGCAAGTGTGTTGATAAAATATGTGAAGTTAAAATTGATGAATTGGATTCATGAAATGGTATTTTAGTAAGGAAGGGTGAATGGATGAACCATTAATAATGGAATCATAGGTAGTAAAATTATTTTATGTCTCGAATCCTACAAATAGAAAGTGGGTAATTATTCTGTTATCGACCAAAATCACCACAAGTCTAGATTTCAATTCAACTAAGGATGGACCTTTCATCAGGATGACATAATCATTTCATAGTGATCTCAATTTAAATGGGGTCTTGTATTTTATATTAGTACATAATTATGGGATTTGGATATTCTAAAGAGGGGTCAAATCCCTTCAATATTTAAAGAAAAAAATGAGAGTTCAATAATCAAGTTATAATTTTTTTAATATAAATTGTGTTCCCTCGTAGTATTATGTGTTCACTACTACATTTATATAATCAAAATTATATATTTAACCACTTTTTTAGATAAATGATTCTCTATATGATGATGCTCTTAATCCTAAGGAATAATAGGTTTTTCAACATATGAAGCTCTCAATCCAGAGGAACAATGGTGTTCCCCACATGTTAATGCTAATAATCCCGAGGAACAACATATTGAAAATGTTGAAATTAAAGAAATGGTATATGGTTAATAACCAATGTTGAAGAAAAAATAGTAATGTCATAGTATGATGGTCTTAACAAAAATTATTAAGGCAAAAATCAAAGACATAAAATTTTATGTTGGATGGACTGCACACGACCAACCTGTTAACCCCTACAAGTCCACTTTCATTAGTTACATTAGGGTCACTACCTGAATTCATAAGTCAATCAATGTGGATACATGGAACAGTGTTGTGACCATGATGAAGGCACTAATTTTGGAAGATATTAGGGTAACATTATGATATAATTTCTATATTTTACAAAAAAAATAAAATAATGAAACGTTGATGTACTCTTCATTATCCCTTTCAGGGTGCATTTATACTAGATGATTATTAAATAAAAATTTTATAAATAGTCACTATAAAGGCTCTTAGATACTTTTAGACAATTATTATGAAGTATAATCTCAAGGATGATGAAGGAAAAGTAAACCCTCACCTACAATATACATATGCACACATGATAAACTAGGAAACGTGAAATGTGTTTATTAGTCATTATGAGGAGCCATCATTTCAAGTACATTGTGATTGGTAATAATTTACTTAGAAATATGTTTATTAATCACTTTGATTAAGAATTGTTAATTTCTGAAACAACAATTGAGTACTAAAAATAAGAAGCATGCACCAAAACCAACATACCCCTACTGTAAACCATGGATAAGGTACGCTTCACTTGAAAAAAAATGGTATGTATTTTATATCTATAGTAATACTTTTATGTGACATGAAAAAACAACATAATTATATTCCTTTTTTATATATATATTGATAAATAAAAATCCAAATCCACTTTTATCTCATGTCATGTGCTATGGAAGAAGTCCCATGTAAATAAAGACAGAATACTGGTAGATGAAGACACACAAAGAGTGTGAGAATAATGTGTAATTATGACATAATAAAAAAAATTCTTCTTTAAATTAGTATTACATAATAATGAATAATTATTTTCCTATGTTTTTATTCAGTTTAGACACATGAAAAATCATCAATTTTACTCAATGAATGAATGCTTTAGGTGGCCTTAAAGCATCCAGAACAATATGTTCGAATCAAAAGTGTGGGTTTTAGAGTTTCACCTCAAACGTGTTTTTAGAAAATAAATTTATAAGGGGATAAAGATAAGAAAAAAATGTGGTATAGGCACAAATTAATGTTTTATAAGAAAAAAATTAATTAGTATTCTTAGTTATTAGAGAATGTTATGATAAGTAGTCAGAGAAAAGAAACAACACAAAAACAACCACTACATGAAAATTCACCCCCTATATTTGAGGCTAACCATTCCCCTCAAAGGTTATCATTAACAAAGGTAATCAATTTTTTCATTACTATTTCTAAAAAATGTAAATCAGGAAGATAATAATATGTAACACCCTAACCCTAGAATCCCTAATTTGGTACCTTTATTTATTATATTTGCATAGATACAATATTCAAATCCCATAGAACCAAATATTTTTGTAGTCTCAATGAACTAGATACATATATGGTACCCTTATTAAATTGGTAATTAAAAAAACATGAAAAAGGAAAGTAATTTTCATGCTTAAACTCATACAAACATTTCATCTTCATAACATAGGGAAAATAGAATAAATAAAAGGGTGATCTCAAATGCTCAGTATGAGTAAGTACAAAGAAATATATAATGAATCAATAATAACAAATCTATATTAGAATTTCAATAACTAAAAACACATGTCATTCAAATAACTGGATAAGAAATAATCAATATAGAATGTTAAATAAATGAAACACATGACATTTAATAAATAATCTGAAAATTAAATGCATCCATGGATAATTTCAAATAATTAATATCATGGATAATAATAATAATAATGGAATTATCAATAGAGCAAATGCTTAATTATTGGACACCATGTTTTCTAGGTACATGGTACCTTTGCCATCAAGACCTTTCACAAGATAGTTTAGCATATCAGGTAGAAATCCATATAATTTGGCCAACTGATTCATCTCATGAGACTAATAATGCATCAAGGGTCTTACTTTAAATGGTCACCAACCCATGTCGTATCAGTCCAAAGTATTCTTCAAATATCGAATAATCAATTTAAAAAATAAGATTTTAAATCAATGTGTCTCATACCACTTTGAAAAATTTTAATACCATGAATACAATAAGATTTTTGATATGATATATCAAATGGTAGTATACATACACCACATATAAGAAATAATTGGTGAATAGGTCTTATATCTCATAGAAGTAAAAGTGAGATGAGAAAATCATTACCACTTTGTAATAATTTATTTAAAAGGCCATTAATTTATAAAAGAAAATATTTTATTTGAAAAGAACCTTGTAAACTTGAAAAGTAAGCTTAAAAAAATTAGGTTTTCATGATAATGGTAAATTTAATTCATATTGTATAAGTTAAAAAACATTCCTTTTAATTTTGTAAGAAAATTCATAAAGTATCTTGTTTTGGAAAACAACAGGAAGATTACTTTAAAAGGATTTTGTAAAAATTAAGAAAGGGTAAAATTTACTTTAAAAATAATTGGATAATATTAAAAAAAATGAAAAAAATTATAATACACTATTATGTAATATAAATATTCTCCAGTGGGGACTTAAACAAAAACAATCCTGAATAGAGATGAGATTGTGAAATAACCCTTACAACTTTATAATCAGTAGAACCATATTCCCCATGAAAGAAAGAAAATTTTATGGATATAAAAATACCATAATATTCATAATAATAATCATAAAATAAATTCATGGGTAGTATATACACCATTAAAAATAAATAAGTAGTGTATAAGGCATGTGTCCCACAAAAATAAAAGTGAGACAAAAATCCCTTACCTTACATTTACTTTTGAGTGAATGTAATTTAAACTCATTTATAATGAATTTAATAATGTTATTAACTTATATAATAACCATAATAATATTTATAATATCATACATTAACTTCTTATAATATCTCATTACCCGTTTGTTAATAATCTTTTATTATGTTCACTATTTCTGGTGTTAATTGCCTAGTTTTTCGATTATGTGTTGACTTGTTACTTATTGTTACTATTAATTAGATCATGATTTCATAATATAAATAATAAAAACCATGTTTTGAATATCATATATATTCAGTATATATGAATTTTTAATAATTCATAAAATTTGGAGATAGGAAATGAAAGGCACCGTTCATGGAGACGGTTGGTCGTATGTACGCATGAACGCTACTTCTATTTATTTATCATATTAAAATAATGAAAAATAATGATATGTATGTATATTATAATTAAATTATCATGTTTATTTTATATATTTCATATATTTTTATTTAAAATCATCCTTAATACATTCCATGTATAGTGTGAACGAATTACACCGCTTTGAGGAGGCGGTAGTCCGCACGTCCAAAAATGATGTTATCGTATTCTCAAAAATGGATTGAATAAAGGTATGTGTTATATAAAAATTATAGAATCATAAAGAAATTATAAATACTATATATATCATATATAAACTATAAATCCATCATTATTCTAACCATGAAATGTGGTAAATGGAAGAACGAACGACATCGGTTCGCCCGGCAGTAGTCCGTCGTACACACAAATGATGATTTCATATCTCATTTTATGGATGTTTTTGAAAGTGTAGGTATAAATATTATCATAAAAACATCTCATTATATTTTATATACTAATTTTATTATATAATCGTGTAATAAGAATAATTGAATGGTTTGAGAAATAAATAAAATGAAAGTGATCATTAAAGTATGTCACCACGTTTTTGGGTAACTTCTTTTAGTTTATGCCAAAAGACTTCATTGGTTGGATTTTTTCCCAAAGGAAGACAGATATGATGAGGTTAGGTAAGTTGTGAGGAGAAATGGGCAGATTTTTGTTGATCTATAAGGCTCAAAGTGGTGTGATTAAGTGAGGGAGGAGGTTCCCTTTTATAATTGAGGTGAGGGGCACTTTTGGAAACTCTCAAAATATTAAATTAATATAAATTAATTTTTAATTCAAAATGACTCAAAAGTGAGTTATTTAAAATCTAAGATTTGTATGGGTATAAATAAACTCAACCAATAATTTTTATACAAGTCAGGGTCACATTCTTATCATTATCTCTTAGCTTTAACCCTTAGTTAAACCCTTTAACTCTTACCTGGATAACTTTCCTTTTTAATCTTTAAGGGTCAATATAGTTATTATAAAAAAACATTAAATGAGTCATGGATTAAATTTTTAACTCTATTAAAATCATTTTCCTGAATTTTATTTTTTTTATGAATTTTATATCATTTAATAAAATATTATTTATTTTAAAATGTCATTAGTGTCAATTTTGACACTATTCATTACTTGATTTTTTAAAAATATCATAACAACATGATAACTTAAAAAACATTTAATACATTCATAATATGTTTAGGTATTATATAAAATTCATGTATGATAATAATTATATCAAATTATATCCATTTTAATAATTTTAAGAACATTTATTGGACATGTCTATTAATTAAACAATTACTGCATCATCATTGTGCAAGACTTTAATTTAAATATTTCTTCTATAAAAATTAAAAATAAATTATCATGATGAAGATAAAAAATTTAAATTTTAAATTACTATTTATAGGAAAAAATTTCTTATTAATTACCATATATAAAAAATGTAACACTTGTTAAAAACATGAGTATGATATATTTATCTTTCCTTAGAATAAAATACTATAAAATCATTTAAATTCATACAAGTGGCTCTAAGAGGTCATAAAACTAACCCAAGGATAATTTTAGTCAAAAATAACTCATCCAATAATATTATTACAAGATTTAGGGTAATTTTATAATACTTATAATATTAATTTTACTCTTAATTACCCGATTTACCCTTAATTGTGGTAATTTAAAAAATTACTAAAGTTGTTATTAATATTATCCAAAAATAAAAGGTCCTATTTAATAAATTTATAAATTCTTATTCCAATTATTTAATCCATTTTTAAAAATTCAAAACACATAATTGGCCCAAATTAATTTAAAATTAATCTCATTGACGGAAATAGAAAACAAGTTTTTAAAGTAAAATCGTTCAGAAGATTGAAATGTTTTTATATCCAAATTTAATGTGAAATTGATTCCAATGAAAAAAATTAGATTAAATTATAAAAAATGACCTAGTTATACTTTAAAACCAATTAAAAATATAATTTAACACTATAAATTATTTAGATGAAAAAGTTGTTTTCAATTAAAATGCAATATTTTATCATTATTCAACAAAACATGAAACTTATCAGAAAAATACCAAAAATTCAACCAAAGTAATTTTTTATATTCTTATTTAAAATAAAAAGTTTATTTTTTTAAAATATAATATATAAAAGTGTCAAATTTTGGATTTTAAATAGGTTTTCCATTAAAAGATGGTAAAACTGTATTTTTTGAAAAATAATTCTTTTATGCATAAAATTGGATTTGTTATTATAACATGTCTATAAAATACATAAGATAAATTTTAAAAATTATATTGAATAAATTATATATATTTATATATATCATTATTATAGTCCAACAATAGTGTTTTTTTCATTTATTGGTATAAAATATACTTGTGCACATTTAAATAGTTTTTTAGAAAAACATTTCATTTTATTTTTAAAAGGGTTTTATTTTAATTTATAATTAATTGGTAACGGAATTATATATACATGTGTAAACTATATTTTCATAATTTAGTTTATCTTATTCACAACCTCTAACTTAACAACTAGGGTTAAAATAATAATATTTAATAGTATAGCACGGTTCGTTTAAGCTCGGTGTTGTGTGCAGTGTAAGCTATCAAATATATTAAATTTAAAAAGATACATACCATAAAATATTGGGGTGTTACATTCTCCCCTCCTTGAATAAATTGTATCCTCTCAATTTATAAATTATACTTAAAATCAATGGTTGATACTTCAAAATTCATTTATGGGAAACCCACATTGAAAATAGGGTTAATAAAATATCCCCTTAATAAGATGGAAAGGGAAATGCGAAGGTCATCACAAAATTATGCATTTGAATAGTATAACATTATTAGGAAGTGAAAACTAGGACATGAAATAGAAATCTAACAATAAATTTCTAATTAAGAATGTTAAATAACATGGTCATCAGAGAGTCTACCATCATAAAACCATAAATTTGTGATGGGTTAAAGTGGTCATTAATTTCTTGGTAAGAAAAGTAAATGGATAAAAATTTTGTTCTAAATTACTTTCCTATAATTTAGGGATTATTTTACAATCCAAATAATCACTTGATAAAATTTTTAGGTTGGAATAATACAAAGATACACAAGTGGGGTGTGAATTGTGTTTTTTTTATAATATTGCCAGATTATCCCTTTTATCTTTCCTTTTGATTTATGCATATGTGAAACATTATCTTATATAAGTGATTTGAGCAATAGATAAACAATAAATCAGAACATAATAATTTTTATAGTGGTTTTAGGCACAAATATCCCCTAGTCCACTCCACCAATGCTCTCTCTGTGATCTTGATGATTTTCACGAGACGAGATCCTATTATCATAAGACCTTTAAATAAAAACTGAGTGAAGGTAGTTGAAACCATTACAACAAGGCTAAATCGAGACTTTTTTATAGAGAATCGGTTTCTCCACAGCTTGGTCTGAGAATCTGATAATCTTCCACAACTGAGTTCGAGTAGTCATCTCTCTAATAAATAAAAATATTTTGATCTATTGAATTGACATATTCTATACTAGAGTTGTAGTAGAAACTGATAGAATACAAATATTATTCTTTAAAGATGATATGTATTCAAGAAATAATATCTTTGAAGAGAACCTAGTTTCAAATGACCTTTAATAAGAATAACAATAAACAAACATCAGTAGTTACATAGCAGTATGAGGTTGAAATATATATATCTTCAAATTGTAGCCACTTAAGAAAATAGTAGAGTCATTTGATCTTTGTATAAGTTTTGTATTCAGAATATATTCAAAAAATTATATAGTTGTATATCATATATACAAAGAGAGAATATTTTGGTTATATATATTGAACACACAAGTTTTTTTAGTTGAGAAGATCCAAGAATTTTGTCTGATTCTCACAATCATTTAAATTTGAATAATTCAAAAGAGTTGTAACTTCCCTTAGAAATAGGAATGATTTAATCTATTTAATACGATCCTTTGAATCATTAATAAAATAGATTTGAATTGATCTTTATTTCTGTCAAGACCATTACATAAATCTTGTATAATATTGTGAAGTAGTGTTCCTTCACATGACAAAAAAACTCCAAACATAGGGTTGAAAATTTATGGTTGATTACCAAAGTAGGTTTGATGTACCATACATTTGTTTCCTCAAACTTAGGGTTGATTCCGAACATATGGTTCTTTATACATCCTCCAAATCCTTTTTTTTTGTAATTTACAAAATCCACTTTATGGAAAAGTGGTAACCTCACATCAAAAGAATTCAAGCCAAACCATAGGGTTCAAAATTCAAAATTCAAAATTCAAAACGGGGAGAAAATCATCCACAAACACAGATTCAAAATTTGAAATTCAAACTGGTACATGCATCTTATCACATCATCACCAAACTGCCTCTTATCCACGCATCTTATTGCATCATCAGCATAAACGCCTCAGGAAACAAAAGCTCGAGGAGAAGCCGCCTCGAGCCTTGCCCACTGTAGTCAAGAAAACCTATGTCATCTCCACTTCACCATCGTCCAAACGAAGTGGTTCGCTTGAAAGAACCAACAACCAGAATTCATTGTTTTTTTCCACCGTTAAAACACCATTGTCGTCACTATTTCAGAACCACCACCAAGTGAACAGCAACTGAACCACCACCACCATCAGGAAAGAAAACAGCATGCCGAACTGAATCACCAAGAAATCATCACCATCTCCATAGAAAAATCTCCGCACAAGACTATCCAACCAGTCAAATTGAAATAAAACCAAAAACAAAAAAAAACACCAAATTTGGAACCAGAGAATGATGGCCAAAATGTTGCGAGACTGGTTTCCAGAACCGAACAAAGCCAAAAATGAGGTCTCGCGCCCATAACACCGATGTCCACCAACCACATATCCCAAAACCCCATCGTTACCACCGCTCTCGATCTGCCTCGGAGAGGTGTAGTGTAATTTGGGATCAGAGCAGGGAAGGATAGGTCGACGATGAGGCAAGGAACCATAATCCAATAAAGCAGGGAGGAACTGAAATGAGATGAGTCGAAAAATCGACGACTGCCAATCCTCAAATCCCAAAACCCAAAAGTCCCCACTACTTCAGCTCCGACCTGGAGGGCTGCAGGGGAACGAGAGATCAGAGCAGATGATGAGCGGCCAGAAACTTCGACAACAAACAACCTTTGACAAGGCCTCAAAACCACACTAGAAGCAATACAAGGACACAGGCACAGACGAGCTGCGAGGGAGAAAAGGGGACAGATCCTGAGAAGATCCTGACAGGGCTGGAAGAAGGAAACACGAGGTGAAAAAAAGGGGATAAGGAAGAAGAGGTATGAATAATGATGCTCAGGTGCACCGCTGACCCGCAACTAAGTATTTCATAAGGAAACCCTAGACGGAGTCGCGAGCAGGAGGGGATGGCCGGGAGAGAAGGGAGTCATCTGGGGAGGGGTCTTTTAGCACATTTATCCATACTTTCATTATTTTCAAATGAAATGTTTCATCCAAATATAAGTTTGATGAAACATACTTTATACAATAGTGTAGGGTATATGATCCATATGAACTATTTCAAACATAGGGTTTATTCCTTATATTACGCTTGCACATGTTGGGCATGAATAGTGTTTCCAAAATATGTAAAAACACATTCTGAATACTTTAAAAAATATTTCCCATGGATCAATGACTTGAATATAACTCTAGAATAAATATTTCAATGAATATTAATTTTCTTAAATTCACTAGTAGTTTCATTAGTAAAATAAACAAGGGTATTTGTGAGCATCAAAATCAATAAGATTTGTAAAGTATTTTTGAGACAATATGTTCCCAAAAATCAATCATTTTTTAATGATCTCAAAACCCATAAAATTTCTTATAGAAAATATAGAAATTGTAAACATAAATGAAATAATATTTTAAAAAGATACATAAATTTACTGTTATTCAACAAAAATCACATTAGTATTTAAATTGATAACAAAAACTTGTATTTGAATTAAGAATATTGTGTTTAGCTAATTTTATCCCGCTTTTTGTGATATCAAATAGAAAGTATAGGAAAATGGATTAAAACACATTAAATGTAGCACATAACTATAAATGAATGTTACTTTCTATATAAGATAAATATATTGGTGTTCTAGAAATAAAAACTAGCAGAAATAAGATAAACTCAAATATAATAATCAAAAGTAATAAAAAGATGTTTTTTATTTACATAAAATATAATGTTGGATGATAAATGTTTAAATAGAAGGGTTGGATGAAGGTTAAAGGGTTTATTTAGAAGATGTTTCAGATTATATTGAAACTTGAGCAACCTAAACAACTTATTTAAATTCTACTATCTATCCTCTTAAATTTTCAATGTGATTGTTAGCCAAATGACTCATCAAAAGTTTTGAATCTTGTCCAATATTCACACTTTCTACCCAATTTACTTTCAAAAATTCATGAAATGTATTCTCTAAATGAAAAACTAAGAAATCATTGATCCCAAATAATTTAGAAGAAACCTTATGGAAGGATCTCCTAAAGCTAGCTTCTCAAAAAGATCTCTTTGATTTCCCAACAAAACATTTAGAGGGGCACTGTCACATTGAAGATTATGAAGTCTGTCATTGAAACTATGCATGATGGTAGTAATAGCTTCAAACCTTATGACTAAGTTTGGAGAATTTTTTGGTGCATATGTAGAATATCTTTATTGATTGAAACTACTTTTAATATATTCAAATTGAGTCCCAAAATACCTTTTAAAATCACTGAAATCTATTTTTGAAACATATTATGATTCAAGATTACCAAACTAATCAACCATCTTTCTTCAAAAAGCATCAAAATCTCTTCTTGAAACAAAACTTTCTTTGAGAGAATTTAGATGAGTCTGAACATATTCAAATTACTCTCTGGGAATAGTTGTACTTATTAAATCTTCCAAATATTTCCTTACAGCCTCTAATTCATTGTGAAAACTTGGATTTTCTTCTTGCATCTTGTTTAATTGATAAAAAAATCTTTCAATTATATTATTTAAAGAATTTGAATATTCTTCTTCATGAATTTGAGATGGTTGGCATCTATCAACCAAGGATAAGATTTTTATTTATTGGTCTCATTGTAGGTAGAAAATTGAACTTCAAGAACCTATGTGATCTCAGCTAGTTCAAAGGTTTCCTTATTCATGGAATTAGTTATAAACTAAATTGATTGATTCTGGACTTACCTTGAAGTGTCATACACTTCTTTTTGAGCTTTCTCATCTCCTTGAGCATTTTCTTGGACTTGTACTTTAGCAGGAGTTTGGTAAACCTAATTTACATCTTAATTTAGAGCCTTTTACTCTTCTCTGTTAACTGGTTGAATTTTTTGTGTGGAAACTTCACTAGTTGTAGCAACTTCTAATTCTAGTTCTTGAATTGTAGTTTCATGAACTGTAGGTTCATCCCTATTTCTTGGCCTAATGACAAGGGACTCATCATTTATTTCTTCTAAATTTTCATCAAGAGTGGAGGGGAATCTCTTTCATCTTCTGGGTTAGAGATTTTGTAACTGATTAAGCGTATCTTTTGTGGAGTTTCATCATAAATTATTGATTTTGTGGCGTATTCTCCTTGAATTTGAATGGTAGCATCCAATCCCACAATTCATTTCTACCCCTAAGTCGCATCACCATATCTTTGTTGGTCTTCTATACCAATAGGTAATAGTTCTTCTTGTATTGTACTCCAGAAGTAACCTATTTTCCTTAGATTTCCATCATTGAGAATGTTGTTGTGATGAAATTTTGAATGAATCATTACATCCCTAATCAGACCTTTTTGATGTAGTAGCATTGATATTATCCTTCCATAAGGATAAAAAATATAACTTTTCATCCTCTTGGAAGTAGTGGTGCATATACCCTAACATGTACCTTGGAAAATTTAACTTGATATCACTCATCATAAAAAACATTATATACATGTCTAGATAAATAATCTTTTCAAGTTCTATGGTTCTTGGAATTAGAGATTATCGAAAAAAGTTGATCAGTACCATATAGTCAGCATCAAGATCTTTAATGGAAATTTTTCTTATCTAGGTGGATCCAAAGATAAAATACACAATATCCTATAATTTATGTTCTTTATTCCCTATTGATTGAATATAAAAATAAAAAACTCCTTCAATGGGAAACTTAAAAACTTTTTATATTTCCACTAAAGAGATTGAAAAATCCTCATGATATATCTTAGATACAATGATATCCTCTGTATGACCAAAACTAAACTGAGAATTTCTGAAGAACTCTTTTACTTTAATATCAAAAATAAAATCATTCTTTCCTTCAAAATAAATATTTTCAAGACCTTTAAAATCTAGATCATTCTTCATAATAATATTTTTTTTATTGATCCATTCAAAATATATTACCTTTACTTAAATAATATTTTTATAGGTAACGTGTTTCTTCATTCTTCACTACTCTTCTACTTCTTCCATTGACATTTCTAAGAATCAAATTGTTGAAGGTTTCATATTCTATGGTTTTGAAAGAGAAAAGAGCTCTGGAAGTCAAAAGGTTTCAAAATCTTAGGGTAAGTAAGAGAATAGAGAGAGGGAAAGGGTTTTATAATGGTTTGGGTGATGAGGTCTGGTTTCTCAAGCCGATTACATAGTGTAATCATTAATTATTTATTTTGAAAAGATGCTCTTTTTCAAAAATAAAAAAAATGAAATAAATTCTAGTTTATTTAAACAAAAGTAAATGAATAAAAACTGAACAAAATAAAATAAAATTATTAACATAGAAATTAATTAAAATAAATTAATACACATTTATTTAAAATTAAATATCTCTAACTCTCTCTTAATAAAATCAAAACTTACAATGGGAAGTGGTTTAGTAAAAATATCGTCAAGTTGATATTCAGTATTTACAAATTCTAAAGATATACCCTTTTTAAGAACATTATCTCTTAGAAAATGATGCATTACATCAATATGCTTGCTTCATGAATCACTTATTAGATTTTTAGAAATATTAATTTCATTGGTATTATCACATAAAATAGGTATGTTATTAATATTAAGTCTAAATTCTAGTAAGGTGTGTTTCATCCACAACACTTATTCACAGAAACTGTCAGCGGATATGTATTCTGCCATAGTTATTGATAAAAAAACTAAATATTGTTCACTACCTGACCATGACACTAAATATTTTCCTAAAAAGTGTTAGGTTCCTAATGTTATTTTTATATCTAATCTACATCCTCCAAAATCATCATCAGAATATGAAATTAAATTAAAATCAGTAGTTTTTGGGAAAAGTAAAGATTGAAAAATAGTTTCTTTTAAGTATCTAAAAATACTTTTAACAGTAATAAGATGATATTATTTTGGGTTTTACTAAAATCTATCACACAAACACATATAAAAAATTATGTTTGTTCTACTAGTAGTAAGATATAGTAAAGTTCCAATCATACCTCTGTATAACTTATTGTCAACTCATTTTCTAGTTTCATCCAAATCAAGTTTTACATTAGTACACATGGGAGTTGTGTAGGTCTTACCATTTTCAAGTCAAATTTTTTGAATAAATCAATAATATATTTACTTTTATTTAAAACATTTCCATAGTATTTTGGATAAATTTGAAATCTGAAAAAAAAATCAATTATCCCATCAAACACATTTCAAATTCTTTTTGCATAAGATTTAAAAAATCATTACATAGATTTTAGTTGTTGATCCAAAAATAAAATAATCAATATAAATTTACACTAATAATATATTAGAGGAGATTATTTTCTTAAGAAGATTAGGATTTTCTAATCCCATAGAAAATGAATTTTCTAATAAAAATGAGCTTAATATTTCATACCAAGCTCTAGGTTCCTGTTTAAGGCCATAAAGTGCTTTGGTAAGTTTAAAAACTAAATATTGTTTATGAGGATTTTTAAAACCTAGTAGTTGTTCAATATAAACTTCCTCCATTAAATATCCATTTAAAAAGGCATATTTAACATATATCTGATATAATTTAAAATTTACATGAGATGCATAAGCTGGAAGGATTCTAATTGCCTCTAAGTGAAAAGGTTTAATCCTAATCTATTACTTTTTCATGGTTGTAAACTTTTGCTACTAATTTACATTTGTTTCTATTAATGATCCCTTGATCATCCTATTTATTCCTAAAAACACATTTGGTTCCTATCACTGGATAATTGGTTGGTCTATCTACTAATTCCCAAAATTTATTTCTACTAAATTGATTAAGATCTTATGGAATAGTTATTAACCAAATTTCATCATTGAAGGATTCTTCAATTGACTTAGGTTCTAATTGTGATAGAAATGTGTAAACTTATACTAATTTTCCTACATTTCTTCTAATTCTTACTCCTATATCTATATTTCCTATAATAATTTCTAAAGGATGATTCTTTAATGTTCTAGACTGTCTAGGTAAGAAAATTTCAGGTTATTTTGTCTCATGTTCTTATGAACTAGACTGAATTTCATTTATTTTATTTTCAAAATCAATTTTAGATGAATCAAGCCTTATGTTGTTAAAACAGTCAACAATTTAATCTATTTGATCTTTTATTTTATCAAAAGGGTCAATTTTATCAAACATCACATGAACTAATTCCTAAAAAATCCTTGAATTTTTATTTTACACTCTATAGGATTTAGAGATAGTATAATATCCTAAAAATATTCCTTCATTAGCCTTCAGATCAAATTTACCAAGTTTTTCCATAGTATTCAAGATATACACCTTGCATCCAAATAATTTAAAGTACCTTACTTTAAGTTTTCTGTTATTCTAAAGTTTGTAGGGTGTATTTTTAATAATTGATATTATTAAGGCTCTATTTATGATATAGAAATTTGTACATAGAGATTCTACCCAAAAATAGGTAAGAATATTGTATTCATTCAACATTTTCCTTTCCATTTCTTGAATAGTTATGTTTTTTATTTCAACAATCCCATTATGTTGAGGTGTTCTTGGTGTAGAGAATGTGTGTTTAATACCTATATTTGAGCAAAAAGAATTAAATTCTTGATTCTCATATTCTCCACCATGATCACTTCTTAATGAAATTATTTTAAAATCTTTTTCATTTTGAATAATTTTACAAAAACTTTCAAAAATAGTGAATACATAACTTTTGAGTTTTAGAAAATAAACCCAATAAAATCTTGAGAAATCATCAAATAAAACATAAACATGAAATTTAACAACTAAACTTGATACTCTTGAAGGTCCAAAAAATACATATGAATAAGTTCTAATGGTTTATAGTAGTAACTTTGTTAATTGATTTGAAATATAATTTGTGGTTTTTCCAATTTGACCTGCATCACAAAATCTATCATTGTCAAATTTAAGACTGGGAAAAATCTAAAACTAAATATTTCTTAGACAATTTATGCAAATAAAATATATTATAGTGTCTATGTATTTTATTCCAGATCTATGACTCATTTGTCTCAGTAGTTAAACCATTCACTTTTTGTTCACATAAGGAATTTAGATCTAAAGTATAAACATTTTCAGTTCTAGGTGATTTAAATTTAAGCAGTTTATCTTTGAAAAGTAAGCAATAATTTTAGATAAATTGACATAAAATCCATCATCACAAAGTTGATAAATACTTATCATGATGTGCTTTAACCTTTGTACATATAGTACTTTATTGATTGATATTGACTTTGGATCTCCAACTGATCCAACTCCAACTATCTTTCCTTTTACATTATCTCTAAAGGTGACTAGTAATATATCCATTTTTGTAAGTATATGGAAGTTGGAAGAGTCACCACTCAAATTTCTTAAGTAGACACTATCTATATACCATATAAAATTTTTTTCCTGTGGTCTTTTTCCTACAAAAACATTTAAACACATGTTTGTTTTGGTACCCAAATTTTATTGGGTCTAGTTGTGTCATCAAGCTAGGATCTGGGAATCCAATTTTTTCTTATTTTATTGAAATTTATATTACTATATTTAAACATATTTTTAGAAATAAAATCCTATTTTATTCCACTTATATAAGGATTTATTAAGTAATAGTTGTTAGAATAGTGTCATTTTATTCCACAAAAGAAGCAGGTAGCATTTTTAGAGATAGGCACAAAATAATTTTTTCATAATTTTTATTTTTCACCCTTGCTTCATATTCCATATTTTTCTATTTTAATGAAATTTTTACCAATAATATCATTTATATATTTTTCTCCTTTAGTTAAAATACTATCAACACTTATAAAAGGTTTTATTTCATCATGTAATTATTTTATTCTATTTTTATGATCAATATAGTTTTATGTAGATGTATTGAATTTTTCAATTAATTATTGATGTTGTTTTAGCACTGGATATCTTTTACTTAAAACAACATTATGAATATTTTTTAATGAATTATGATTATTTATAAGAGAATCGTATTTTTCTTCAAGCATTGAGAAGTAGGCAGTCGGTTTTCTATTTTAGAAACTATTAGAATTGGAAATAGAAGAGTAATTGGTTTATACCTTATTTTATTCCTCATCCATAAATAACGTGTTTGCTTTCATATTTTGTGGCTCTTTTTCTAAATCAGATTTGGAATAGATTTTTGATTCTTCAGACACACTCCATGTAGCTTGCATAGCTATTTTCCCTTTATTCTCATAATCAATTTTATTCTAATTCTTCTTCTCCATATTTCTTCTCTATTATTTTAATTAGGGGAAGTCTGGTCTAATATGACCCATCTTTTTGCATTTGTAGCATCTTAATTCTTTAGACCTTTGCTCATATTTTTTGAAGGATTTTTTAAACCCTCTCTTATTTTTATAGAATTTTCTAAATTTTATGGCTAACTGAGTCAGTTCCATTTCATAATATGATCAATCTGAATATTTTAAGATTTTTATATATTCTATTGATTTCTTTTCATGATTTTTAGATAAAATTTTAAGGGAAGTATTTTCCCTTTTCACTATCTTATGATCTTCATCTTTTGATTGCATCTTTACTTCCTACATCATCAGTGTTCCAATTAATTTTTTTATAGTCAAATTTTTTATTAGAGATGATTATCGAATAACTACAAATATGCCATTACATGTTGACGGTGTCACTTTTAGTACTTTTAGATCTTTATTAGATTCAGTAATTGGATCCTTCAAGGTAGTAATATTGTTGATAATTTCTATCAACTGTCTGTTCATTTGAGCGATGCTTTCACCATAATATATTATAAAGGTGTAAACATTTATTTTTTGCAGTATCATACCTCATTTTTCTGATATTATCAGTTACTTCATATGAAACTATGATTATCTGCCACATTTCATAAGCATTGGGACATTTTTATACTCAAATGAATTCGTTAGTACCAAGTCCATAGATGATAGCATTCATTGTTGTTGAGTTCATGTCATACTCAGCTTGTTTTATAGCATCCCGTGTTTATGGTTTCTCAGGAATTAGTAAAGAGTGATAATCTTCGTATACACTTTAAATCCAATATTCTTTATATATATGATCATACATGATTTCCAGGATCTATAATTATCATCATTGAAATATGGATTATGAATCATAGACAAATCTTATCTAGGATAATATATTTACATATTCTTTGTATAAACCTTATACTTTTGATATTTCTAGAGCTTTATCACAAAATCTCACCTTTGATACCAATTGTTAGGTCAGAATAATACAAAGATACATAAGAGGGGGTGAATTGTTTTTTCTCAATAGTCTTGAGAGATTCTCACTTTTATCTTTCCATGTGATTTGTGCAGATGTGCAACATTCTCTTCTGTAAGTGATTTGAGCAATAAATAAACAATAAAGAAGAACAAAAGAATTTTTATAGTGTTTTGGGACATAAAGATCCCCTAGTCCACTCCACTAATGCTCTCTCTATAAGTTTGGTGATTTTAACTAGACAAGTTCCTCTTATCATAAGACCTTTAAACAACAATTTAGTGCAGACATTTGACACCTTTACAACAAGTCTAAATAGATCATTCTATTTATTTTATAGGGAACCGGTTTCTTCACATATTGTTTTTAGAAGTTGATACTCTTCCACAACTAATTTAGAGCAGTAAACACTCCAATAAATCGAAAGATTTTGATTTTTTGAATTGGAAAATTCTAGATCACAGTTATAGAAATGATTGGAAGAATACAGATCTTATTCTTCAAAGATAAAATTCTTCAAGAAAGAATAGCTTTGAAGATATCCTAGTTACAAATGATATTTAATAAGAATAAAAACAAACAAACTTTAGTAGTTACACAGTAGTGCAAGTTTGAAATATATATATATCTTTAAATTATTGCCTCTTCAGAAAATAGTAGAGTCACTTGATCTTTGTAGTTGTTTTTTATTCAGAAGATATTCACAATAGTATATAGTTTTATATCATATATACAAAGAGATAATACTCTGGTCATATATATAGAACACATAGTTTTCTTTCGGTTGAGAAGATCAAAGAATGTCGTCTAACAAATCGCAATCATTTAAATTTGAATCATTCAAGAGAGTCATAACTTCCCTTAGAAATAGGAATGATTTACTCCATTTAATACGAGCCTTTGAATCGGTTATAAAACAACTTTTAATCAATATTTATTTCCATCAATACCATTTCATAAATCTCAAATAATATCATGATGTATATTTCCTTCATGTGACTATAAAACTCTAAACATAGGGTTGAAAAAGTACAGTTAATTACCAAAATAGGATTGACACACCATATATTTGTTTCCTCAAACATAGGGTTTTTTCTGAATGTATGGTTCTTCATCCATAATTTCATTATTTTCAAACATAAGGTTCCATCTAAACATAGGGTTGATGAACTATAGTTTATTCAACAGTGTAGGTTATATGATCCATACGCACTATTTCAAATTCAGGGTTTATTCCTTAAATTATGCTTTCACATGTAGGGTATGAACAATGTTTCCAGAATATGTAAAGACACATTCTGAATACTTTAAAAAATATTTATCATGGATCAATGACTTGAATATAATTATATAATAAATATTTCAACAAATATTAATTTTCAGAAATTCACTTAAAGTAATTTCATTAGTAAAACAAAAAATGGTATTTGTGAGAATCAAAATCAGTAAGACATATAGAGTATTTTTTAGCCAATACATGCCCAGAAAAAATAATCTTACTTGATTTCATTCTATGTTATAAGCATGATCTTATCATTTGGTTGTTATTTTATCTATTTTAACTTCATCTCTTATGCCATGAAATAGATATTCAATTTGAATTTTTCATACCTGAAGCACTTTAATGAATCATAAGATCCACCAGTCATTCATTTATCATTTAAATATTTATTGAAACCAAAATGGTTAGAAAAAATTATCCAATAAATCATACTTTAACCTCAAAAAATAATATCTAATGTCTAACTTAATCCATTTCAACCTTAAGACTCATCCAAAATACTTCTATCCAAATTTATAGTCCAAAAAGGTCTCTAAATTTCCAAAATCAATCTTAACATTAGATTCCACAAAAAGAATAAACCTTTATATGATGAAAAAAAACTTTAATCTCCAAAATTAAAAATTATTACTCAAAGTTAATCATAGATTATTTAACAAATAATTATCATTCCCCAAAAATATTCTAGACTAATATTGATACCCAAAAAACAGAAGGATTTGATCATATAGTCTTTCAAATAACATCAATATCCTAAAAATTAAATTGCCTAAATCACATAATCTCTAAGATATTTCTATAAATAACTTGAATTACCATAAGTTCATAATAAAATAATATTTAGATCCAAAATAATATTCAACTTTTATTCTTTAAAATATTCAGTTTACCTTAATCATATAGGATTCTCAAAATAGTGAACGTCTTCAAAAATAACATTAATCACCAAATAATTTTCCAATCCAAATGTTATCTATTTGATAAAACAAATGTCACTAAAATAAAAATAAACTTTATCCATTAGATATTTTAACAAAAAAATCATGCTAACTAGGACTTAATGTAGGCTAGTGGTAGGTGTTGCACCCTTGTCATCCTTCGGTTGTGGGTTTAAACCCCGTAGCCTTGTCGGACACGACGGGTTGTCACCCGGCCTACGGGTTATTATTTTTCTAGAACTATATTAATATTATCAAAAAAATGTGATAATAATTCTCAAAAATAACATAAATATATTCAATATTAAATAAATGTTTTAACCACAAAGGTTATCTCATACGTTTCATTTTGTATTCCTAATAACATAAATACCCATAATTACTTTAAATTCAAATATCATATAAACCCTAAAATTTATCCTTACCTTTAAACATATGTCCATAAAATGCAAAGTCATTATTCCTTAAATAAAATTTTCACACATACTAAACCAATAGGTTGTTTTCCTTAATTTATGTTTTCCTAAATATAGTTCCCAAGGTTTCCAATGAACTTTCTCTCATACCAACTATAACACCCCGACCCCAGAAGCCCAAAGTCGGTTTCTTTCTTAATTACATTGGCATAGATACAAGATTCAAATCCCATATGATTGTATATTTTAGTATTCTCAAAGAACTAGATACATACATGGTACCCTTATTACATTGGTAATTAAAAACAAAACATGAAAAAGGAAAGTAATTTTCATCCTTGAACTCATACAAACATTTCATATTCATAACCTAGGGAAAAGAGAACAAACAAAAGGGTGATCTCAAATGCTCAGTAAGGGTAAGTAAAGTGGAATCAATAATTAATCAATGAGAACAAATATTTATGGAAATGTTAATAACTAAAAACATATGTCATTAAAATAACTAGATAAGGAATAATCAATATGGAATAGTAAATAACTGAAACACATTACATTTTTTATAAATAATATACAAATGAAATGAATCCATAAATAATTTAAAAGTAATAATCTCATGGATAATAATAATAATAATTGAATTCTCAATAGAGAAAATGCCTAATTATTTGATGACATGTTTCCTAGGTACATAATACTTTTACCGCCAATACCTTTAACAAGATGATTTAGAATATTGGGTAGAAATTCATCTTATTTCACTAAATGATTCATCTCATGAGACTATCGATACATCTAGGGGCTTACTTTAAATAGTACTCATCCCATTTCATACCAATCCAAATCATTCTTCATATATCAAATAATCAATTTAGAAAATAATATTTTAAATCAAAGTGTCCCATACCACTTTTAAACATTTGAATACTATGAAGACAATGAGATTTATGATATGATATATAAAAGGTTAGTATATATACACCACACATAAGAAATAATTGGTTAATAGGGCTTATATCTCATATAAGTAAAAGTGAGATGAGAAAATCCTTACCATTTTGTAATCATTTATTTAAAAGGTCACACATTTATAAAAGAAAATATTTTATTTGAAAATAAATTTGTAAATAAAGCTTCAAAAAATTAGGGTTTCATGATGATGGGAAATTCCATTCATGTTGTATAAGTTAAAAAACATTCCTTTTACTTTTGTAATAAAATTCATAAAGTACCTTATTTTGGAAAATGACGGGAATATTCCTTTTAAAGGATTTTGTTAAAAGTGAAAAAGGGTAAAAATGAATTTAAATAATAATTGGAGAATAGTAAAAACATTTTTGAAAACATTTTTAAAATACACTATCATGTAATAGAAATATTCCCTGATGGGGACTTAAACAAAAATAGTCCAAGATAACGATGAGATTGTGAAATAACCCTTACCAGTTTATAATCAGTAGAATCGTATGCCTAATGAAAGAAATAAAATTATATAGATATTAAAATAACATAATATTCAGATTAATAGTCATAAAACACATTAATAGGTATTATATAAACCACAAAAAAAATAAGAAGTGTATAAGGCATGTGTCCCATAGAAATAAAAGTGAGATAAAAATCTCTTACCTTGCGTTTCCTTTTGGGTGAACATCCTTTAACCTATTTTATAGTAGATTTAAGAATTTTATTAACTTATAAAATAACTATAATAATAATTATAATATCATATATTAAATTCTCATAATATCTCATTACATTTTTGTTAATAATCTTTTATTATTTTCACGATTTCAGACATCAATTGCCTATATTTTTTAGTATGTTTTGACTTGTTTCTTGTTTTTCTTATTAATTAGATAATGATTTAATCATATCCATAATTTTAAAAATTATGTAAATATCATATAAATTTATTATATATGTATTTATAATAATCCATAAAATTTGGATGTATGAAATGAAATGCACCATTCATGGGGACAGTGGGCTGAACGTACGCATGAACGCTACTTCCATTTATTTTTTGTATTAAAATAATGAAAAGTAAATGATATATATATATATATATTATAATTACATTATAATTTTTATATCATATATGTCACATATTTTTATTTAAAATAATTCTTAATACATTCCATGTATAGCGTTAATGAATCACATCACTTTGAGGAAGTGGTAGTCCACACGTCCACAAATGATGTTATCGTATTCCCATAAATGGAGTGCATAAAGATATGTGTTATATAAAAATTATAGAAGAATAAATACATTATAAATGCTGTATATATAATATATAAATTATAAATCCATCATTATTCCAACAATGAAAGGTGGTAAATGGAAGCTTGAACGACAATAGTTCGTGAGGCGATAGTCCGTCGTACACACGAACGATGATTGTGTATCCCATTTGAAGGATGTATGTAAAAGTGTAGGTATAAATATTTTCATAAACACATATCAATATATTTAATATACTGAATTTATTATATAATCATGGAATAATAATAATTTAATAGTTTGATAAAGAAATAAAAGGAAAGTGATCAATGAAGAATATTACCTTTTTTCCAGGTAACTCCTTTTGGTTTATACCAAAAGTCTTATTTAGTTGGATTTCTTCCCAAAGGGAGGATTCTAGGATGAGGGTAAAAAAAATTATGAGAAATAGTCAAAGTATGGTAGAGATATAAGGATCAAAGTGGTGTAAGGAAGTGAGGTAGGAGGTTCCCTTTTATAATTGAGGTGAGGGGCACTTTTGGAAAATCTCAAAATATTAAATTAATATAAATTAATTTTCAATTTAAAATGGATCCAAAGTGAGTTATTTAAAATATAATATTTTTATGAGTATAAATCCTCTCAAAAAATAATTTTTAGACAATTATAGGTCACATTCCTAGCATTATCTCTTGGATTTAACCCTTAGTTAAACCCATTAACTCTTACCATGACAACTTGGATTTTTACACTTTAAGGCTTAATATAGTTACTATAAAATGAAAAAAAAATATTAAATGAGTAATGGATAAAATTTTAACTTTATTACAATAATTTTACTGAATTTTATATTTTTATGAATTTTATATCATTTAATAAAATATTATTTATTTAAAAATATCATTAGTGTCAATTTTGACACTATTCATTACTTGATTTTTTAAAAATATCATAACATGATAACTTCAAAAAAAATTAATATATCAATATTATGTCTAGATATTATATAAAATTCATTTATGGCATTAATTATATCAAATTATATTTATTTTAATATTTTTAATAACATTTATTTTATATGTCCATTAATTAAACAATTACTACATCATCATTCTGTAAGCCTTTAATTTAATCATTTCTTCTATAAAATTTAAAAAAAAATATCATAAAGAATATAAAAAATCTATATTTCAAATTACTATTTATAGTTGAATTTATCTTTTGAATAACCATATATAAAAAATGTAACACTTATTAAAAATATGAGTATAACATATTTGTCTTTCCTTAGAATAAAATACTATAAAAGACTTAAAGTCATACAAGTGACTCCAAGAGGTCATAAAATCAGCCCAAATATGATTT
Source organism: Viscum album (assembly GCA_963277665.1). Taxonomy (NCBI): domain Eukaryota; kingdom Viridiplantae; phylum Streptophyta; class Magnoliopsida; order Santalales; family Viscaceae; genus Viscum; species Viscum album. Next base: position 1,347,233,928 of record OY728131.1, read on the forward strand.
TGGTCAGTAATAAATTATCCAATAAAATTAGTACAAGGGTTATGGTAATTTTATAATACTTATAATATTATTTTTACTCTTAATTGCTTAATTTACCCTTAACTATAGTAATTTAAAAAAATACTAAAGTTACTATTCATATTATTCAAAAATAAAAGGGACCTATTTAATAAATTTTCAACTTATGGTTACAAATATGGTATCCATTTTTTAAAATTATAAACACTTAATTGGATAAAATTAATTTAAAATTAATATCATTGACAGAAAGAGAAAACATGTTTTTAAAGTAAAAACGTTCAAAAGATTGAAATGTTTTTATATCCAAATTCATTATGAAATTGATTACAATGAACTAAATTATAGTAAATGATAAAAAAAATTGATCTATTTATACTTTAAAACCAATTAAAAATATAATTTACCACTATAAATTATTTAGATGAAAAAGTTGTATTCAATTAAAATGTAATATTTTATCACTATTAATCAAAACATAAAACTTAATAAAAAAATACTAAAAATCCAACAAAAGTAAATTTTTATATTCCAATTTAAAATAAAAAAGTTTATGTTTTTCAAATATAATATATAAAAGTGTCACAATTTTTATTTAAAATAGGTTCTCCATTAAAAGGTGGTAAAACTGCATTTTTAGAAAAATATTTCTTTTATGCTTAAAATTGGATTTGTTTTTATATCATGAATATAAAATAAATAAGATTAATTTTAAAAAATATATTGAATATTATGTGTATATATATATATATATATTATAAATATAGTCCAATAATAGTGATTTTTTTATTTGTTGGTATAAAACCCACTTTTTCACATTTAAATAGTTTTTTAGAAAAACATTTCCTTTTATTTTTAAAAAGGGTTTTATTTTAATTTATAATTAATTAGTCAAATGATTATATATACATGTGTAAACTATATTTTCATAATTTAGTTAATCTTATTCAAAACCTTTGACTTGACGGCTAGTGTTAAAATAATAATATTTAATAGTGTATTGTAGTTCTTTTAAGCTCATTATTGCGTGCAATGTAAGCTATCGAAGAGATTGAATTTAAAAAGATACATACCATAAAATATTTTGGTGTTACATAATACCTTTACTATACTAATATTCTATAGGGTGAAATTTAATTTGATTTATATCTATCATCACCCACCCATTATCTTATTGTGTGGGTTACAATGTGTAATACCTAAGGAGATATTTTACATAACAAACAGCTTCTAAAATATCATGTAAGAGTATGGATTCACATATCCCATTAGTCAAGCATCGAGATACATATTCCCCTTGATGATTTTGATGTTCACATGAACGAACTTGTTATTATAACTTTCATAGCATGATTGTTTTATCTTTTAAAAATACATATCAATGATGAGGTATGTCCTTTCCAATTTATTTTATATATAAAACTTTTAAAAAATAATTAAAAAATGGATTGAACCTAAGAATTTTCTTATAGATTGAGAAAATGGGAAACTAAAGGTATAATTAAAATAATCTAAAGGATCAACCAATCAATTGAAAATGCCTTGAGAGACTACCTTTACCCCACTAGTTTAACTACTATATTTACTGATATTATAAGTTTATGTGGACACAATTTTCAAAGATGGTAATATGACCATCATTGATTTTGAATAACAAATGTACATAGAGGCCATCATATACTATCTTGATCTTGAAAATTTAAATGAAATCCTCAATCATGGATAACTAGGAGTCTTAGTTATAATTGTATACATGATGTGTGCTTTTATAATATTTTTATCCAATAACTGATCAACTATGTTAATTATAGTTAAATAATATTCATATTTTTTGTAGGTGTATATATCAGTTCTATTTGAAGGGAAAATCTTTAAAAAAAAATGGACTCATTAGTCCTCATGTCACTTATATATAAAAAAGTTCATTAGAAGAACATGAATATTTAGAAATAGTGGACCAATTGGCTATAATGTTTGAAAAGAAACTTACAGATGAAAAAATCTTCTTAATACCCAAGATCCAAAGGTAAAAATATATAATATAATTATATCACATATATTTTCATTTATTTCATTACTTATTCCTTTTTTAGGGAGAATTGGTTGCTCATTACAATCAATTTGGATACTCCAAAGATTTATTTTTGGGATTCAATGCATGGATTGCTAACAAATCTACCATACATGATGATGTTTATCAATTTTTAATACACAACCTTCAGTATTTTACAAATCAACTTTAAGTTATACATTTTATAATATGTTTTAATGAAAATTTTATTATGATAAGGAAGTGTTTAATTATCATCAAAATCATGGTATGAGGATGGTCCATGAGCATAATAAGCCTATCTAATTCCACTACTAGATAAGTATTATAGTATATATAATAATATTTCACTGTAAGAAAAATATATCAAAACAAATCACTTATTTTTCTAAATACTTATGTAGTGTCTGAAATAAACTAATGGCAAATATTTTGGTTATTATGTTTGAAAAATTCTGAAAGATATCGTATTACATCAACAAACTAGCATCCCTAAAGAGGTATTTCTTATGATAATTATAATTTCATTTAAAATATTTATTAATCATTTGTAAATTTATAGTTTTCTAGTATTAATAGGACCGTCAAAAATACATGTATTCAAAGAAGGATATAGATTTGTTTAGAAATGAGTAGACAGAATACACGGTGTTAGAATATATATAGAAATCATAAAGAGGTGTATTCATATTAAATATTTAGTTAATTTCTTCAATAATTTTATCTACTTATTTTTTAGATTTTTTTCTTATCATTTTTATTTACTACTTATTTAATTAATTTTCATAGAGATCATGAAGAAATGACTTTGTTTAGAATTAATTTTTCTCAAATAATTTTGTTCTCTATAAAGATCTCAAAATGATTCAATAAAAATCAATTATTTACTAAGTCTTTCACAAGGATGATGAAATTATGTAACATCCCAAAATTCTAAAGTACAACTTTGTATTCAATGGTGTTTATGACATGCAACACCAAGTCTAAAAATAGAATATATTAACCTGATACATTACAATATTAAATAAAAATAATATATTCTATAGCTTTTAATGCATGTAACACTAAGTTAGCTTGCATCACATGCAAGAGCGACCTTCCTCGATAGCTTACGTTACAAGCGAGACCGAGTTTCACTAAATAACAATGTATTATTAAAATATTATTATTTAATATAATATGATATAGCATGGTCATTATGTTAGCAGTTGTGAATAGTATTAACTAATTTATGGAAATTTATGGTTTATATAAATATAAAATGAATTCATTGGTAACCAATTAATAATAAATTCAAATAAGAATCAAATGGATATAAAAAAGAAATATTTTTATTTTTATGCTTCCAAAAGAGTTTTTTCTTAATAAACATAATTAATTGAAATTATTTAATGATTTTGATGAAATATATATTTTATATATTCAATAAAATATTTTTTATAATCATCCATTAGGTTTGATATGCATAAGATAAAAAAACTCAATTTCATACATTAAAACCTATATTTTTATAAAGGTAATTTTACCATATTTTAACAAAAAACCCATTTTAAATATGAATTTTAAAATTTTAATTAATTTAATATTTTAAAATAAACTTCATCTTTGAAATAGAAACATAAAAATTAGTTTAGGGTGAATTTTTGACATTTTTTGGAAAAATGTCATATTTTAATGAATGGTTAAAAATACTAAATTTTAGTTCAAAACTGCTTTTTCATCTAATTTATTTATAAGTTTAAATCATATTTTAAATTATTTTAAGTTTAATTAGATCATTTTTTTATAAATTAATCCAATTTAGGTCATTATAATCAATTTTAATTTTAAATTGACTATAAAAAATAGCAAACTTTCGGATATTTTTACTTTAAAAACTCGCATTATCATCCCATCTACGGGAATAAATTTAAATTAATTTCTTCCACTTCTGTGATTTTAATTTGGAAAATAGATTCCATATTTTTAATCATAATAATTTATAATAAGACCAGTTTTTTTACTCAAAATATTAGTGAAAGTGATTAAAATTAATTACAATGATTAAGGTTAAATTAAGATCAATAAGGGACTAAACCTTAACCTTAAGGACCAAAAAGATCTATAAACTTGTAAAATATCTATTTAATAGACATATATAGACCCTATATTCTATTTTCTTGAAATTGGACCATTATTGGATCTAATTTCAACATGAAAATCATGGGAAGAATTCCTTTGTCAAAATATTACAAGAGTGTCACTCCTCCTCCACTATAAAAGGCCACCACTTATCCCCATTACTCACACCTATAAAACCAATTATGTTTGGAAAATATCTGCCTAAATAGCTTCCCAAAATCCTTAAATTTTACCTTTAATCCTCAATTTGTTCATAAATTATTCCAAGTAAGCCCCTTGGTATAAACCAAAAGGAGTTACCCGATTTTTATGGTAACGTTTTCCAATGATCTCTTTTCTTTCATTTACTTTTCCACCAAAAAAATATTCTTATTCTGTGTTCATATAATAACACTAGTGTCCTAAATATACTTAAATGTTGTTATATTAATTTTTCTACCTACACTTATACACTCTTTCATCCAATGGGTAACGAACACACTGTTTCTGTGTACGATGAACTATTGTCTCATGAAACGATGATTATTTATTTTTCCTTTACCACCTCTCATGGTGTCCATTATGATGGAAAATATGTTTATATATATTATATATGATATTTATTATGTATTTATTATTATTTTATTATTTTATAACACATAACCTTGTACTTTCCATTTTTTTAAATACGATAACATCATTTGTGGATGTGTGGACTAATGCCCCCTCAAAAGCGATGTGATTTGTTCACATGATACATGGAATGTATAAAGAATGGTTTTTACTAAAAATATATGAAATAAAAAACCTATATATTATATTCATGACATAATTACCTTTTTATAAACATAATATATCATTTTATTTATTACCCTTTCGCACACACTTAAAAAGTGATAACGTTATTCATGGATGTGTGGACTACCACACCCTTGACACGATGTGATTCCTTTCACATCACATAAATTATATATATAAGTATATATGATTAAATAAAATTTTATTTATGATATAATTATCATTATTTAAATACATATTGTTATTTACCTTCTTTCCATAATGATCATTGAAAAATGAGAACGTTACTCAAGTGTACGTACGGCCTATTGTCTCCATGATTGTAACGTTGATTCATTTTTAATAACCATGTATAATTATTGTATTTAAAAGTATAATTTTTGTGTAAATATAATAATTATTTCATTATTATTATTTTTTAGATGTTATATAATGACCCCTTTGACCATAGTTGACCTACCAAAGTTGTTTTCGACACATAAACTGAATTTGGTCTAAACATCCGACGTAAACTGAATTGTTTAAGTTGTTGTATACAACATGGTAATAAGTGAAATAAGAGTTATGATAAAAATGAAAAAGGTTCCCAAACAAGTAGATAATTAAAATTAATTTATTATATAGTAAGTTAAAGGACGTTCACCCAAAGGGAAATGCAAGGTAAGGAATTCTCATCTCAATTTTTACATCTTTGAGATAAATGTCATGTTCACCACTTCTTTTGTGTGGTGTATCTACCGCCCATTTTGTTTATTTTATCATTAATCCTTTTATATTCATGGTATTTTTAAAATTTCATTTAATTGTATTCCTTCATGAGTATTATGATTTAAAATGTTTCAAAATGGTATGGGAAACTTTGGAATGTTTAAAGATTATTTTCCTCAATAATAACTTTAATAAAATTTTAATGGTATTTCCATTTGATGAAATTATATGAACATTGATCAATAAAACCTTTAATTTTATATCTTATGGTAATTCATGTCCATTTTCAAGTATTATTACCATTTTTTCACTCTTTGGTACTCAAAATGTTTTAGAAAATGTTTTTTAGAAAACCCAACTTTATTTCTCTCTTTAGTCAGAGATCCAGTTTTCTTCTAAAACCCATGTTTTATTAAAAAAATTCAAAAATGTTTTTAAAATTACTTGTTAAAGATATTTTTATCCTTTTTTCATTTTACCAATGTTTTCAAAGTAATATTTGTGTCTCTTTCTGAACAATGCATTTTTCTAATCTTTAACCGTGAAAATGGAATGTTCTTTTTACCTCATACGACTTGTATGGATTTACCCAATGTCATACCTTTGAAGATTCCTTTTCATATTTAAAAGGTTAATTTTTAAATAAAAATGTTTTTAAAAGTTATTTTAAAAGAAAAGTTTTTTCAAAATAAAAGGATATTTTCCTCAAAAATGTTTTTAAAATATATTTTTATAGTATTTATATTCATCAAAGACAACAACCCTTTATTTTTACTCCACTTTGGGTTATGTTATATTGATATCATCCTTATTATTATCCTGGATGGTTTATGATTTATTTGAACAAGGATATTATTCACATTCACTTCCTTGATTCCTTTTAATTCCCTTGAAATATTCAATTTCCTATGATAATTTGACATTGAATTTCCCCTAAATTATCTATTTAATTTATCATGGATATTACTATTACCTAAATTGTATACCATTTTACATACGATGCCTATATTTACAGTTATTTGATTAACTAAGGAATTATTGATAAATTTTTATCTTTTATTCAATACATATATTTGATCGAGCATATTTTTTATTAATTAAATCGATTACTTGATTTGAAGAATGCTTTGGAGACACATTAAAGAGTGGATCCGGGACTTTATATAGCTCCTCAATGTATCAACAGGTTTTCATGAGACAAATAAGTTGTGCAAATTAAATGGGTTTCTACCTATAGTTTTAAACAATCTGGAGGATGGATCTTGACAGTAGAGGTTTTCATGTGCCTAAGACATGACGTACAATAATTAAGCATTGCCTTCATTTTGATTCATTATTTATTATCCATGATATTTTTACATGATAAAATATTTGGATGAATTTCATTCTCAATTTAAAAATTAAATATAATGTGTTTTCAATTTCTTATCTTTCCATATTTATTTTTCCTTATCTACTTATTTGAATGGAATGAGTTTTAATTTATTACCTTTCTATATTTTTTATGCACTTCCTTCTCAGTTTGTTGATTATATGGTATGTGTGTTCTATTATTTACCATGCCATAATTATTAGTCACATTGATTTGTTATTTATTCAATTATACTTTACCCTTAATGATCATTTGAGCTCCCCACTAGTGCAGAAAACATTTTTTACGTCGGTTATTTTTCATTTTTTACGTCGGTTTTTAGCCGATGTTAATACGGACGACATTATAAATATTGTTTTTTACGTCGGTTATTTAAAAACCTACGTAAAAAACATAACTTCGCAGTTTTTATCACGTCGGTTATTAATTAACCGACGTGCAAAAACCAGGGGGGTTTATCATGTCGATTATTATATAACTGATGTGATAAACTAGTGTGGGGTGTTTATTATGTCGGTTATATAATAACCGACGTGATAAACCATTTACCAGGCCTTTATCACGTCGATTATTACATAACCAATGTGATAAACCGTGGGGGTTTATCACGTCGGTTATTATATAACCGACGTGATAAAAAAGTGCGAGGGATGTTTATCACGTCGGTTAGTAAATAACCGACCTGATAAACCCCTGGGAAATGGTTTATCACGTCAGTTATATAATAACCGACATGATAAACCAGTCCGGGGGGGTTTTATCACGTATGTTATTAAATAACCGACGTGATAAACCATTCCACAGGTGTTTATCATGTTAGTTATTCAAATAACTGACGTGATAAACCCTTCCCCATTCCTTTATCACATCGGTTATAAAATAACTGACGTGGAAGACCAATTTTTTTAACTAGAATTCAGTCCTCTGCTCTCCCCAGAAACAACAAGAAACCAAATCAAGAATTCATACCACAAAAATAGAAGTAGACAAAAACAAGAACCAAAGCAAAATTAAGCATTTACATTGATAACATTTAAAACTTACCCCACTGGACAGCCCCCCACCACCCCCTGAATAGCCCCCCCTCACTCCACTGGACAGCCCCCACCACACCCCTGGACTGCCCCCGACCCTCTGGACAGCCCCAAACACCCCAGGACAATCCCCCCCCCCACCCTCATGTATACCCCCCCACACCCTGTACAGCACTCCCACACCCCTGGACAGCCCTCCCACCCCCCCCCCCTCACCCCACTGGACAGCCCCCACCACACCCCCGGACTGCCCCCCGACCCCATGGACAGCCCCAAACACCCCTGGACAACCCCCCACCCTCATGTATACCCCCCACCCCCAGGACAACACTCCCACACCCCTAGAAAGTCCTCCCACACCCCTGAAACAGACCAAAAAGTTACCAAAAACAAACCAGAATCCCCTCACCCCACTGGACTGCCCCCAACACACCCCTGGACACCCCCCCCCCCCCCCCACACCCCTGAACATCACCACCACCCCCTGGACATCCCCCCACCTTTCTGTATACCCCCCCACCCCCTGGATAGCACTCCCACACCCCTGGACAGCACTCCCACGCCCCTGACAGCCCTCCCACACCCCTAAAATAGACCAAAAAGTTACCAAAAATAGACCAGAACCCCCTCACCCCACTCGACTGCCCCCACCACACCCCCGGACACCCCCCACCCCCTGGAAAACCCCACACCCTCATGGACACCCCCTCGGGGGGCACGCCGCTAGAAGGTACTCATCACTCCCACATGTGAAGCTTGAGCTCTCAAAATGTTTCACATGTGGGAGTGATGAATACCTTCCAGCGGCGTTCATCCCCCCGAGGGATGGCGGCGCCTCCCCTCCCACCCCCTTGTACCCCCCCCCCCACCCCACTGGACATCCCCCCCACCCACCCCACTGGACAACCCTCCCACACCCCTAGAAACCCCCCTCACCCCACAGGACACCCCCACACCCCTGGACACCCCCAGGATAGCCTCCCACTCCCCTGGACAGCCCTTCCACCCTCCCGGAAACGCTCCCACCCCCTGGACTGCCCCCCCCCCCACTCTCATGGACACCCATGACCCCCCCCCCCCACCGGACAGCCCTCCCACACACCTGGACACCCCCCCCCCCCCCCCCACCCTTGTAACCTCTCCCCCTAGACCAGAATCCATACCAGAAAAACCATCATAAGTAGACCAAAACAAGAAGTAGAGAAAAATTAAACATCCACATATATAACATTCAAAAACTTACAATTTCAACTTCAAAAAAAACTAAATCCAACCTAAATGACTTCCAAATACACAATTACAATGACGATATTCAAAATTACATTTTACACTACAAACAACTAAAATTCAATCAAACCTGTAAAATAATTTGACCACTCCACTTGTAAGTGTTTGTTGTCTTCATCAGTATAGGGTTTAGGGTCATCAAATAGATACAAATTAAAAGGATAGTAGTTAACATGTATAATGAATAAATCAAATTGAAATATTATGGTAATGTTTAAAAGGAAATCTTACCAGGTCAAAGTTCACAACTGTCCCAGTTATTATTATTTCATACATAAATATTAACATATAATATCCACATTTGATGATGCCTTGTTGTTCATGACAATTTTGTTTGAATGAGTGTAAATTAAATATATTATTTTTATGTAATAAATAAAAAAGTACAAATTATAAATGGATATTTACCTTCGGATTTACATATTTGATCTTTTCACTCCTTTTCTTTGTGTTTTTTCGAAAGTAGACCCATCCCCTATTAGAAAATAATATGAATGGGGTAAATTTAAAATTCATTATAATATATAAAAATATTGAGAAATTGAAACTTACTTTTCCAATATATTCTTAAAACTTTATCATACATCATCATGGACAGAGCATATCCAATAAAGTGTTTTATCCCTTGGGCAAAAAAACCCTAACATCTAATGATCACTGATAAAAGAAAATTTAAGGTTATTGATTTTTTATGTTAAAAGATAATGAACTCTTTGAGAGAGATGTGTTTCATACCTCTCACAAAAAAGGAATCATCCAACATTGTGTGACTATATTCTATTCAAGTCTTTAAGCAATATAAAGCATTATTTGTTTCTCATCTAATGCACATGCTTCAGGGGAAATCAATTGCAGGTCCATGAATCCATATACATCTATCAACTCATTCCTCTCGCAAATGTTATAAACATACCTAATACAAAACAGAAATAAGTATACATTTTTAATAAATATAACGCAGGGAAAAGGTGTTAAGACTTACATGGAAAAAATTTGCACCACGTTGATTCTCAACTTATCTCCAGTAACAAGCTCCATGATATCAGTTTTCATAATCCCCATAGTTATTTCACATCCACAAACATGAGATTCCATTGGAAACTCATAATGACCCGCCAACAAATTTGAATATCTTGACAATCTTTCAAGACTACTAGAATCTTTATCTGATGTCATAGCTATTTGTCTTTGTTGTTGTCTATATAGTATTTATTTACCTTTGAAGTATTCCTGTAAAAATAAATAGAAAAATATATTATTTTTCAAATGATAAAACAACTTTAATAAAAAATAAAATAAAAGATATAACATTCATACCTCTATGGTAATGATTCGAAGAAGTCTGGATGGACAAATTAAAAAATGGCCGATACTATGTCCAACTGTCGTCACCTCATCTGTAGGTAATGGTACTTGATCTGATCTATCTATAATATCTTGTACAGTGACCCTCTGATTCTCTACCTCTAATTGTTGATAATGAACTATATCTACTATACAATATACCAACCCATATGCAAATATATGATGTTGTAGATCATCAATATACAACTCGCAATAAGTAGGAAGTTGCGGCGGAGGAGTAGGATAAAAAATGGGGTCCGTAGGCTGAGGTGGGGGAGTGGGAGCTACTGGAGGAGGTGGAGGATAAATAATGGGGTCTTCAGGGGGAGGTGGAGGAGTGGAAGCTGCAGTCTGAAATTGTCTTTGCATGTATGCAAACATACACTGTACCAACGCTCTAATCTTTTCCTCCATCGTCGCATTAATATTATGAACTTCAGACTCCAAGGATTCTTTTTTTATAGACACCCTCAACATTAGAATTTTAAGAACGTGGCAACACGTTTCTTACCGATACACCTGTCAGATATCCTCTTACATGACCAGGATGTTTGGGCTTTCCCAATGCTACAGATAAAATATCTTTCCTCCCAGTAGCTGTAAATGCCCCCTGTGAGCTCTTCTCCTCAAGAGAGTCTTGTATTAATTAATTGAACATTTCTGTAATGATTGAAATTATATGAAGAAAATAGTTAACTTAAATAAATAAAATAGATATCTTACAATCCTATCAGCTATGATTCTCGATTCTTCCGAAAGATATTTCCCTTTTTTCACATCCAATATCTCTTCTATTTTTCATGTCTAGATGGAGGGGATGGAGGGGACACCTCTCCAGAGCTTGAAGAGTCAGCTCTTAGTTTTTGAAATTTCTCTGCCATCATTTGTTCTTCCAAAAATGCATACCCTCCCCAAGATAAACTATGAGGGTATACATTTTTAGATTGGATCTCCTGATGAGATTTCCTTATTTTCTGTAAATTAATAATAAGAAATCATTAACAAAATATTAAAAAGATCATTTATATAAGAAATCTTCTAAAAGTTTACATTGCCCTTACCAAAAATGACTCTTTTCTTTTAATTTCAAAAAATTGTCTCCATGTATATTCATCTATAAAAGGATATATACGACATGTATTTTCATGAATCCTATGACCAAAAATGAAATCAGATGAGAGGGTTGATTTGAAATCCCTCCATCTCCTGGCAGCTATCGATAAGCATTTCTTCCTGACTCCTCCAGTGTCAGGAATATCAAATTTCATTTGATAAAGAAGAGATTAAACATATTATATATACTAGAAACATTTAAGGAATAGTCAAACAATAGAAAAATATCTTACCAAAATCGTCTCCCACAAATGAGAGATTATCGCTTTCTCCACACTTCTCCAGTCATCATAAAAAATGATTACTTTGATCTTAGCCTGAGTAGATACAAAACTCTTAAAATCTTTTTCATTTGGACCTCTAGGAATATCATCATCATCAAACTCAACGTGTATCCTCTGATCCCGCATATGGGCAAGTGCTAATTTTGGTAAACGTGTGCACCCACGTTTACCAACTATTGAACTCTTTGTCGTAATAGGAGCACATGAGGAAGATTGGGGAACATCAAGAGGAGCATGTGAATGTTCCTCCCTAGAGGTATGACCTATATTCTCATCTCCAAAATCATGTGGTTGATCAACTGAATGATCTGTCATTATCCTTCAAATCAAAAAAACAAACATTAGTTCACAAATATACAAATTCAAATATTTTAATACTACTGTAATAAGAAAATAGAAAATTGTACTAAGTTACGTAATAGTAAACATTGTTAATATGGTAAGCATGTTAAACAATGGTAAAAATGGTAAAAATGGTCAAGATGGTAAACATGGTAAACATGGTAAACCTGGTAAACCTGGTAAACATGGTAAAGTAATTGTCACTGAACAAAAATAATAGATATATAATTCATGTAATGGTAAAAATGATAAAGTAAACTAAAAAAACTTAAAACAAACAAAAACTTATACTTATTTTGTTTTAATACATGTTTTAATAAATAAAAAACTTACAATATCTAACATTTTATGAAAAAAATAAATGTAAACAAGAAATACTATAATTTTAGGAATGTAAAAATGGATTGTTTTCCCAAATTCCTTCGTCATGATCGTTCCTTATGGAACAAACTGTGTCTTTAACATGCTCATCATTATGTTCTGTTAATCTTTCCATGGAAGTAGGGATCTCACATAAATCAACATCTTCATCAAGTTCATCCTCACTAACATATTATTTTTTCCCTTGTAAAACAACATCCCACCGCATATCTGATTGATCTAATACATAGAAATTTTTTTTGCATGTGTTGCCATTATAAAAGAATCAGCTGTGTCTTCCAATCTATTCAGATTAACAAGTGTCATTCCAAATTCATCGTGTCTGACACTGTTTTCACCGATAAACCATTTACAGTTAAAAATAGGAAATTTAATTTTAAAGTAATCAACCTCCCATGTGTCTTCAATCACTCCATAATATTCACTTGATGCATAAATTGGGTTTTTTTCCTTAGCACTCGAAAAATGCATTACTTCTGCAAACACCAATACACCATTATTCTGAACTGCACTTCTGTTGTCTTGAGCTTTCGTATGAAATGTATAGCCATTAATGTTATAACTGGACCATGTTATCATATTTAAACATGGACCACCCACTGTCCATTTTAATTTCTCTGATACATCTGATCTACCAAGAAACGTCTTTTTAAACCATGACAAAAAAAAATTTTGTGCTCATTCAAAATTCATATTTCTTTCTTCTTTGGATGACATTGTTTCAACTCATTAATATGCAATGTGATATACAGTTGAGCATCAGCTATGTTATTCAAGATGTATGATTCTAACTTCTTCATATGTTCAGCTGGCAATGATTTTACTTTCAAGCCACGAATCCCCTTTCCCTCATTATTAACTCGTTCATGGCGAGATAGAGGCAAACCTATGTGTTGTGCCACATCCAAGTAGCTCATACAAAACTCTGCAACCTTCTTAGAAATATACTTTTCAATAATGGAGGCTTCAGGTCGATATGGATTCTTAACATACCACTTCAATATTTTCATATAACTTTCAAAAGGATACATCCAACGAAGATATACAGGTCCACAAAGCTTTATTTCTCGAACCAGATGAATCATTAAATGCACCATTATATCAAAAAAAGTTAGAGGAAAATACATTTTCAATTGACAAAGTATAAAAATTGCATCCTTTTCCAAAATGTTAAAAGCATTCAAATCATTCCCCTTATTACAAATTGAATTGAAAAAATAACACAACTTTATTATAGTATTTCTGACACGGATGTGAAATATTCCACGCAATGAAACTAGTAGAATTTTTTACATCATGATGTGACAGTCATGTGATTTCATACCTATCAACTTCAAGTCCTTCAATGAGACAAAATTTTTTACATTTTAATAATAACCTTGAGGCACTTTGATATCATGAAGACACTGACAAAAGCTAATTTTATCCCTCTTCGATAATGTATGACAAGCCGGGGAAGAAATTTTCGTCTTCATTTAGGAGTGGGAGCTAACTCCAAACGTATTCCCATTGATAGTAAGTCTAATCTTGCATTGAACCCATCTTTTGTCTTTCCTTTAATATCTAACAATTTTTTAATAAAAAAATCACAGATATTCTTCTCCACATTCATGACATAAATATTATGTTTAACTTCATGATATCTCCAATATGGTAGCTCAAAAAATATTGACCTTTTCTTCCAAATATGTCTATCATTACCAGATTTCTGTGTCTTTCCCAATGTCACATCAAGGTTTTTCACCCTCTCAAAATAAAGATCAGGGGATAAAGGTTTTAGAGCAATATCAAATTCTTGTGAGCCATTGAATGCCTTTTTTAGTCTTCTATAAGGGTGATCCATAGGCAAAAACTTTTGATGACCCATGTACACTGTTTTCCTCCCATGATGCAATTGATAATATGACATCTGTTGTTCTCAAATTGGACATGATTTATTCCCTTTAACACTGTATCCAAACAAATTTCCATATGCTGAGAAGTCATTTATAGTGAACAAAAGGACTGCATGCAGTTGAAAATATTCCATTTTATAAGAATCATAAACCCTAATACCATCAACCCATAAAAGTTTCAAATCATCAATAAACGGTTACAAGTAAACATCAATATCATTGTCAGGTTGCTTCGGACCAGAGATCATTATACTCAACATGACATATTTGCGCTTCATACAAACTTTAGGAGAGAGTTTGTAAATTACCAATAAAAAATCCCATGAACTATGTGTGTTATTGAGGGTTCGGTATGGATTCATTCCATCTGTGCATAACCCTAATCTGAGATTTCTAATTTCATTTCCAAATGTAGAATATTGATCATCAATTTTCTTCCATTGTGGATAACCATCTAGATGACGTATTTCTCCATCACATAACTGCTCATCAGCATGTCATCTTAACCTTTTTGCATCATGTTAATTTGAAAATAAATGTTTGAAAGGATGAATTATAGGAAGATACCATAATACCTTTGAAGGGATCTTTGTAATCTCTACATCAGCTTGTGATTTTTCTTTCACCTTATACCTTGATGTCCCACATTTAGGACACTCTGACAGAAATTCATATTCCTTCCTATATATAATACAGTCATTCAGACAGGCATATATTTTCTTGTATCCCAATCCCATCAGGAATAATATTTTCTTGGCCTTATAATGTGAATCTGGAAGATCGTTATCTTTAGGAAGAATGTCTTTCATCAATTGTAGCAGCTCTGTAAAACTTCTGTCACTCCATCCATGTTTCGACTTCAGGTTAATCAATATTAACACCATCTACAAAATCGTAAAATCTGTACAACTAGGATATAATGGTTTTTTAGTATCACCATATAGACACGCAACTGTCGGTTCTATCTCAATTTGTTCTGATGCAATATCGCAAATCATTTCTTCAATTCCATCGGAGTTACCATCTTGCGAATCATCATCATCAGTGACATTCCGTCCAGTTTCACCATTCCAAATCCAAGGGTTGTAACTCATATTAAAACCATGACAAATCAGATGATCTTTCATCTCTCTACTTTTCAACTTATTCATATTCAAACATTTCAGACATGGAAAGAAAAAAAATGTCACTACTTGGAACATTTCATTTAGAAAATTCTAAAAATGCATCAACACCTTTCTCATATTCATTGCTCATTCGATGTGCCGTAATCCAACTTTGAATCATTATTACCTATAACAAATATCAAAATTATACATCTTTTTAAGATAAGACAAATATATGTTTATATGAAAAAATCATAATTTGAATGTAAAACAATTTTGAAATATAAAACAAATCTATGTGTATTTAAAAAAATATGCTTGAATATGATTTCAAAAAGAAAATATAGTTAAATATAACAGTTTTAAATTCCATTGAATCAAAGAAAACCATGGGGCCTCCTATGGTTTATAGAAAATTGGAGAAAATAGAGTAAACCTGAGAATCAAGTCAAATTTAAAATAAAAACTTAGATGGAGAAAATCACAATGTAAATCCAATCATCACGGCACAATGGGGTCAGGATAACTACGCATATTTGAAAACCACAACATGGTCTCCCCCATAACCCATAATTTTCTCATAGTTGATGACTGGTCAAAATATATATAACCAAATAGAATCATATTGCAACACTAATATCCATGAAATAATACAATCATCATGTCATAATCTCACAAACCATGATGCAGTAGTCAATCCCAACTGACACTTATCCCCCACCCCCTTAGACACCCCCTGGACACTACCACCCCCTTGGACAGCCCCCCCACCCCCTAGACACCACCCCCACCCCCTTGGACACCCCTAGACACCCCCCCCCTGGACAGTCCCTCACCCCATGGACACCACCCCCCACCCCCTTGGACACCCCCTGGACACCACCACACCCTTGGACAGCCCCCCCCCCACCCCTCCTGGACACCCCCACCCCTATTGGACACCACCACCCACCTTCTACCCCCTTGGACAACCCCCTGGACACCACCCAAGCCCCCTCGAACAACCCCCCCCTGAACAACCCCCAAACCCTCTGGATAGGCCCCCACCCCTTGGACAGCCCCCACCCCCTTAGACACCCCCATCCCCTTGGACCCCCCCCCACACACACACACCCCTGGACTCCCCCCCCCCCTCCCCCACCACCACCTCCATGGACACCATGAACACCCCCCAACCCTTTGGACAGCCCCCTGAACCCTCTGAACACCACCCCCACCCCCTAGACACCACCACCCCCTTGGACAACCCACCACCCCTCTGGACAGCCCCCACCCCCTGGACAGCCCCCCACTCCTCTATAAAGCACCCCCCACCCCTCTAGACAGCACCCCCACCCCTCCTGAAGACCACCCCCTACCCCCTTGGACACCCCCCTGGACACCCCCCAACCCTCTGGATATCCCCTCAACCCTCTGTACATCCCCCCCACCCCCTGGACAGCCCCCCACCCCTCTAGACAGCACCCCCCACCCCTCCTGGACACCACCCCCCACCCCCTACCCCCTTGGACACCCCCCTGGACACCCCCCAACCCTCTAGACAGCCCCCAGCCCCCCCCCCCCGGACAACCCCCCAAATCTCTGGACAGGCCCCCACCCCCTTGGACGTCCCCCCCACCCACCCACCCCCTTGGACAGCCCCCCCACCCCCTTCGACACCCCCACCCCCTTCGACCCCCCCCCCCACACACACACACACCCATGGACTGCACCCCCCCCCCCTCCACCTCCATGGACACCCTGGACAGCCCCCAACCCCCTGGATAGCCACCAACCCTCTTGACATCCCCCCAGAACCATGTGATTTTAACCTCAAGCTACTAGTTTTGGCATATCTAGGGATTTTAACCTCAAGCTACTAGTTTTGGTATCATGTCATTATTCAAAATGAGAACCATGAACTGTATCTCCTACTAGTCTAAAATGATCTATTGTACAATGAATCGGGTTTTAATAGCATATGAAGACTTATAATAGTCCACGAAAATAAGCGACGTAAATAGATTATGGAACAACAAAAAGTGATACCCAAAATAGAAACAACCAAGGATCCAAAACAAACATTCCACCATGAAAAACCATATATACTTATAAAATAAATCACACTGGTACACGGAATGGGTGTATCACAATGGTTTACATATAAATTGCAGTAATATAGGTGAATGAGATCATTGGTTGTCAATGACAACAAAAATTACCATCAATGTTGGGCATCCGCGAAACAAAAACAAACGAAATAGAAGTAGGTGAGGCTTACATGAATATTGCAAGTCGATCTAATAGATCTGATGATAATAAATAAGATGATGATGGAAAAACGAGGTAAGAGGGTTTGAAATCGAAGAATCTTACCTAGTTTAAACAAAAAAAATCACAAAACGTAAATATAGACTATCCGGGAAAAAAACGAACGAAATAAAGTCGTGGTAGGATTACCTAAGTGTTGTGAGTGGAGATGATAGATCCAAGGAGAGTAGAGATAATAAATGATGATGTAAAAATGAGTTTAACAAAACGATATCGAAGAGTCGATTAGGGTTTTCCGCGCGAGAGAGATGAGTCGTCGGTCTGTCGATCGAAAAATCATAAATGACAATCTACGGGGCGTGTTAATTTTTTAAATGTTTTATAACGTCGGTTATTTACTAACAGACGTTATAAACTATTTTTATTACATTTATAATGTAGGTTATTATAATAACTGACGTTATAAATGTATCAAATACCGCATTTTTTATGTCGGTTATTTTATAACCAACATAAAAAAAAGCCGCGTGTTGGTTTTTTACGTCGGTTATTCTATAACCGACGTAAAAAATACATTAGAAACCACAGTTTTTATGTCGGTTATTTTATAACCGATGTGAAAACTTATGGGTGTTGGTTTTTTACGTCGATTATAATATAATTGATGTTAAAAATTTTGTGGGTTACGTTATTACGTTGGTTATCAAATAACCGACGTCAAAAAGGCCTTATATGCCGCCTTTTTTACGTCGGTTATTTTATAACCGATGTAAAAAATTCGTAGATACCTATTTTTTTACGTCAGTTATCAAATAACCGACGTAAAAAATTCCACGCTTTGGTTTTTTAAGTCGGTTAATTTATAACTGACGTAAAAAACGAACACGCGGGGTTTTTTACGTCGGTTATTTTCATAACCGACGTAAAAAATTTACTCTCCATATTTTTTATGTCGGTTATAAAACAACTGATGTAAAAAACCACATATCACATATTTTCACGTCATTTATATATAACCAACGTAAAAAATAGTGACGTTAAAAACGTTTTCTGCACTAGTGCACCCTTATTATGTTTCTTTCCCCATGAATCCAAGAATCGTACTATGAAAGATATGTAGGAATATACTAGATGGAATAAAGTTATTCTTGAATTTATTTAGAAATAAAGAAAAAATTATGTTTTAATTAATGTATTATTTTGTAATAAAAGTCTTATGTATGTATCTAGTTTACCAAGGCTTCTAAACTCTTTGGTCCTTTAGGATTTGATTCCTTGTAATCATGTTAATGTAATTGATAGCAGATACCGGCTCTGGTCTATCTAGGGTTGGGTCGCTAAAATTGGTATCAAAGGAAGTTTAGTAGAAACCTTGGGAACTAAATTTAGGAAAACATAAGTTGTAGAAAATAGACCTAAGGTGAAATTTGAGGAAAAGTATAGAATAACATCCTATAATTTTGGTGAGGTAGAGATTATATGATCTTTTCAAGCAATACATCTCTTTATGGATACTACAAGTGGATGTGGTTCTAGAATAGATGTACATAGGAGTAATAACTCTGAAAAGGTGTTCTAATCTTGACTCAGGGTAACCCCGTACATGAAAATGGGTCTTACTGTGCACCTGGTTTGACACTCCGAGGGGATATACATAAGATAATTCACATTTTCTTTACAAACCATTATGAAAAAATTTAATGGATAATGACAACGAATGATAAAGGTTAAACCTAAGGTGTTTTAGATTTAAAAATAAGGTTTCAAGATTTATAAATCCAAAAAATGATATTATGGTTAAGCCTTAGACTAAGGAAGGAACAATTTTGATGAAGTATTTTTTATATTAAAAAATTAAATTGTATAAGTATTTTTTTGGTGTTATTTTGTCTATAATAATCATGAAACATCTAAGGAATATTCTTTATTTTAGAAGAATATGTTTTAGAGGAAAAGGTTATTTATTTAATAATTCCTTTACATTTATATAGACGTAATTTTAAAGGTATTCATAACCTTTAGGGTTCATATGATCAGTAAGGACATCGTACTAATAGTCAAATAAGATTATGATACTTTATAAAAAATGATTGTATTGAAAAACTTAGTTAAGAGTCTATTTAATGGTTAAATTTCAAGGGTGTCCATTAGATTTATTTTAGAAATTATATTAATTTGGTTTTATAAAAGGATAAACTATATGTCGGGTGACAACCAATCAAGTCTGGAAAGGTTGTAGGTATTGAACCCATGGCCGAAGGATGATAAGGGTTTCATGTAAACCACTGACCTACACAATGTTTTGGTTAATATTTCATGTTTTTTAGTTAAACAATTTGATGAATAAATAATGATGATGAACCTGTAGTGTTATTTTTATTTTTATATATTAATGTCCTTAAAATATTAGTTTTGGAAAATATATAGAGATAAATATTTAGACTTGTCACTCTTTTATGAGCCTTGAGATCCTTTAAAAATGTATTTTAGTACTTGAGGCATCAAAATTAAATTTTAGGATGAATTATAATTTGATCAAATTACAACCAAATGATGAAATTGTGTTTATATAAATACATCGAGTAAGTATATTTCCTTAAATTTTTAGGCATTAAAATAATTAATCAAAATTAGGAAAATGGTTAAAAAATGTTATCTTAATACCTTAATTTTTGTTGAACCAATGGTCTTCTAAATCATCACATATTTATGGATTTGAGGCTCTAAACTTTCCATTGATCATTCACTTGTTTGTGATTGATGACCTCAGTCACTCTCTATAAATATTTATGTTTTTCCTCCAAATACATATTTTCACTTGCTATTAATGTTCTCCTACTTAGAGACCTAGTTACATGGTAGTCCATGTGACCTTTGTACTTCCCATTCTATCTTTTATAAAGGATGTTTTATGAACCCTTATCATGATTTGGGATTTAAATATAGGAAAATATCAAACAATATATTACCAATATCGAGTTTAAATTGCGAGGATTCAATTTAATTAAGGTGGGGAGAATGTAACACCCCGAAATTATAAAGTACAACTTTGTATTCAATAGTTTTTATGACACGAAACACCAAGTGTAAAAAGGTCATATATTAAACCGATATATTACAATATTAAATAAATATAATATATTATATATATTTTAATGTACTCAATATTAAGTTAGCTTACATCACATTCAAGAGCAACCTTCCTTGATAGCTTGCGTTACATGCAAGACCGAGTTTTACCAAATAACAATGTATTATTAAAATATTATTATTTAACATAATATGATATGACATAGACATTATGTTATAAGTTATGAATATTATTAACTAACTTATGAAAATTTATGTTTTATATAAATATAAAATTAATTCATTGGTTACCAATTAATGAGAAATAAAAATAAGAACCAATTAGATATAAAAAGAAATATTATTATTATTATGCTTCCAAAGGATTTTTTCTTAATAAACATAATTAATTTTAATTACTTAATAATTTTAATTAAATATAGATGTTATATATTCCATAAAATATTTTTTATATTCATCCAATAGTTTTGATAGGCATAATAAAAGAACAAATCCAATTTCACACATAAACCCCTATATTTTTATAAAGGAAATTTTACCACCTTTTAATGGAGATACCATTTTAAATATGAATTTTGAAACACTAATTAATTTAATATATAAAAATAAACTTCATGTTTTAAATAAAAATATAAAATTATTTTATGGTTAATTTTTTATATTTTTTGTAAAAATGTCATTTTTTAATGAATAGTTAAAACACTGAATTTTAGTTCAAAACTACTTTTTCATATAATTTATTTATAAGGTTGGATAATATTTTAAATTGGTTTTAAATTTTAATTAGATCATATTTTTATCAATTAATCCAATTTAGTTCATTTGAATCAATTTCACTTTGAAATTTTCTATAAAAACATAGCAAACTCTTGGACGTTTTTACTTTAAAACCCAGCATTGTCGTCCCATCTGCGGGAATAAATTTAAATTAATTTCTCCCACTTCTATGATTGTAATTTGAAAAAATAGATTCCATATTTTTAATTTTAATAATTTTTAATTTTTAATAAGTAAAAAAAATGACAAAAAATATTAGTAAAAGTGATTAAAATTAATTACAATGATTAAGGTTAAATTAAGATTAATAAGGGACTAAACCTTAACCTTAATGCCCAAAACGACCTATAAAATTGTCCAAGATCTATTTTATAGAACCCTATCATATCTTGGATCAAAATTGGACCATTATTTGATCCACTTGAAACATGAAAAACGTGGTAAGACTTCTTTTGTCAAAATATTACAAGAGTGTCACTCCTCCTCCACTATAAAAGGTCACCACTTATCCCCATTACTCACACCTCTCAAACCATGTAGGTTCAGACAATATCTTCCCAAATAGCTTCCCAAAATCACTCCCATATACCTTTAATCCTCGCTTTGGGTAAAAATCCTCCCAATTAATCCCTTTGGTATAAACCAAAAGGAGTTACCCGATTTTTAAGGTAACAATTTTCAATGATCTATTTTATTTCATTTACTTTTCCACCACCTAAAATCTTATTATTACATGTTAATATAATAACAAAATTATCCTAAATATACTGATATGTTTTTATATTAAATTTTTGACCTTCACTTACACACACTTCCATCTAATGGGTAGCAAACATATTGTTTCTGTGTACGGCGAACTACTGCCTCACGAAAAGATGATTGTTAATTTTTCCTTTACCACCTCTAATAGTGGAAATTATGATAGAAACTATATTTATATATATTATATAAGATATTTATCATGTCTTTAATCTTCTTTAATTATTTTAAAACACATAACTTTATACTTTCTATCTTGTGTAAATACGATAACATTGTTTGTGGATGTGTGGACTATCGCCCCCTCAAAGCAATGTGATTCGTTCACATGATACATGGAATGTATAAAGGATGGTTTTACTAAACATATATGACATAAAACACCTCTATATGATATTAATGACATAATTACCTTTTTATAAATATAATATATCATTTTATTTATTGCCCTTTCACACACACGTAAAAGAGATAATGTCATTCGTGGACGTGTGGATTATCGCCTCCTCAACGCGATGTGATTATTTTACATAAAATGAATTATATATATAATTATATATTATTAAATAAAATTATATTTATTATATAATTATATTTATGGAAATACATAGTGTTATTTACCTTCTTTCCAAGACGATCATTGAAAAATAAGAACGTTACTCATGTGTACATACGACCTACTATCTCCATGATTGTAACATTGATTAATTTTTAATAACCATATTTAATGATTTTTTAAAATTATAATTGATGTATAAATATAATAATTATTTCATGATTATTATTCTATAGATGTTATATAATTACCCCTTTGACCATATTTGACCTACCAAATTTGTTTTCGACACGTAAACTGAATTTGGTCTAAAAACTCGACATAAACAGAATTGTTTAAGTATATGTATATGACATGGTAATAAGTGAAATAATAGTTATGATAAATGTGAAAAATGTTATCAAACAAGTATATAATTAATATAAGTTTATTATATAGGAATTTATAGTACTTTCACCTGAAAGGAAATGCAATGTAAGGGATTCTCATCTCACTTTTTACATCTATGATATAAATTTCATGTTCACCACTTACTTATTTTGAGTGGTGTATCTACTGACACTTTTGTTATATTATATCATTAATCCTTTTATCTTAATGGTATTTTAAAATTTCATTTAATGTTTTTCCTTTATGAGGATTATGATTTAAAATGTTTCAAAGTGGTATGGGACACTTTGGGATGTTTAAAGATTATTATCCTCAATAATAACTTTAATGACCTTTCAATGGTATTTCTATTTGAGGAAATTATATGATCATTGTTCTATAAAACCTTTCATTTTCTCTCCTCTGGTTATTCATGACCATTTTCAAGTATTAGTACCATTTTTTCCACTCTTTGTTACTCAAAATATTTTATAAAATGTTTTTTAGAAAACCCGACTTTATTTCTCTCTTTAGTCAGAGAACCTATTATCTTCTAAAAACCATGTTTTATTAAAAAAAATTCAAAAAAATTATAAAATGACTTGGTAAAGACATTTTTAACCTTTTTATCTTTTACCAATGTTTTCAAAGGAATATTCTTATCACTTTCCAAATAAGGCATTTTTTAACCTTTAACCATGAAAAAGGGATGTTCTTTTTACCTCATATAGCTTGTATATATTTACCCACCATCATACCTTCAAAGCTTTCTTTTAATATTTAAAAAAGTTAATTTTTAAAGAAAAAAAATTTAAAAGGGATTTTCAAATAAAAGGTTTTTCAAAAGATTTTTCAAAATAAAAGGATATTTTTCTCAAGAATTTTTTTAAAATATCTTTTTATACTATTTATATTCATCAAAGACAACAACCCTTTATTTTTACTCCAATTGGGATATTTTGAATAGATACCATCCTTATTTTTCTCCTAGATGGTTTATAATTTATTTTTATTCAAATTCACTTCCTTGATTCCTTTTAATTACCTTGAAATATTCAATTTCCTATGATAATTTGACATTGAGTTTCCCCTAAATTATCCATTTAATTTATCATGGATATTATTATTGCATAAAACATGTACCATTTCACATATTGTGCCTAAATTTATATTTATTTTATTAATTAAGAAATTATTTATAAATATATATATTTTATTCTATATGGATATTTGATAAGGCATATTGTTTATTAATTAAATTGATTACTCGATATGAAGAATGCTTTGGACATGCAATGATGGGTGGAGCCTAGACTTTATATAGCTCATCGATACATCGACAGGTTCTCATGAGACAAATAAGTTGTAAAAATTAAATGGGTTTCTATCCATATTTTTAAGCATTTCATTCATTTTGATTCATTATTTATTATCTGTGAGATTTTCACATGTATAGATGCATTTAATTCTCAGTTTATTAATTAAATGGAATTTGTTTTTAGTTTCTTACCTTGCCATATTTATTTTTCCTTATATAGTTATTTGAATGGAATGAGTTTCAATTTATTACCTTTCCATATTATTTATTCACTTCCTTCTTAGTTTTTTGATTATATAGTATCTGTGTTCTATTATTTACCATGCCATAATTATTATTCTCATTGATTTATTATTTCTTCTGTTATACTTTACCCTTACTGAGAATTTGATCTCACCCTTATTATTTTTCTTTCCCCAATAATCCAAGAAGTGTACTATGAAAGAATATAGGAATATACTAGATTGAATGAAGTTATTCTCAAATTTATTTATAAATAAGGGGGAAAATTATTTTGTAATTAGTATATTCTTTTGTAATAAAAGTCTCATGTATGTATCTGTTTTACCAAGACTACTAAACTCTTTGGCCCTTCAGTATTTGATTCCATGTAATCATGTCAATGTAATTGATATTATACACTGGATCCAGGCTATCTAGGGTTGGGTCACTACAAATTATGCACTATTTGTTCACTTTATAGAGTTGTTTATTCTTTATCTGATCTATTTATGTTCAGTAGTGTGTGTTTTCAGTTTATAAATGACTCAAAGTGCATGTTTTTATTTTACAAATGATATTTTAGTTAAAAACATGTGTCACTCACTAATGAAGAACCCCATGCATTTGTGTCTTTGTTTGAGGATGGTTGAAGATCCCATAGCTATTGGTGAGTTTGGGTTGTTGTATTTTTTGACAACCATATTTTGAGGTGCTCACTAATTATAAAAGTGATCGATCCAGTTTGTGTGTATTTATATCATGGGATCATGGTAGCAAGTGTTTTTGAGTTGGTTATAAGTCGTTTTAAGAGGTTCTAAGTGAGTTTAAGTGAAATTTAAAAAATTTCCATATTCACATTAGAGTTTTTAGTATGTAGGTGATCCACATAGCCAAATTTTTCATGTATCCAAATCACATAGCCAAATTTTCTATGTAGGTGTTTTTGAAAACATCACATATTTGAACTTCCCACATAAATAATTGTGACATAGTTGATTCCATCCATATAGGCAGATCATATATCAAATCTGATGACATAAGAGAATACATTGATGTATTCAAAAGGATTCATATAGCTGAAACTACATAGTTGAATTTTGATACATAGGAAAATATGGACTTTCATGCATCTAAATGATTTATGTAGATAAATTGAGTCACATATCCATCTATTTTTATGTATCTAGAGTAATTTGTGAGACCATGTATGAGATTCATGTAGGAATTTGAGAACCACTTAAGGGATTGTATCCTTATGTACTGGGTAAGAGTTTTAAAATCTGAAATTTTGGTAATGGAAGTTCCACATGGAAGAGATGCATGAGGCCATGTACATGAAAATATTGTATGTTTTTAAAGAAGTTATTTTTGAGTAAATTTCAGCTAAGTTTTAAACAGAGTGGATTTTGTGGATGCTGAAGATTATGGTGTTTGAATATCACAGTAGAAAAGAAGACCTCGGTCCATCGGGGATTTAAATTAGGTGGAAAGTATGAATATATATATATATATATATCACACGAAAATTAAATTCTAAGTCTTCAGAAGTTTTGAATAATAAAGATTTGATCTAGAATTAATAAGTTCAAAATATGAGGAAGCTTTGTGTAGGAATGTGTGGCGATAGTAAGCAGTTTTTCTGCTATGAGAAAAAGGAAGAAAAAGAAGTGTCTGGGGATAAGATTGGTTTTTTAGTGATCAAGCATCTAATGAATCTCATTACTTAAGGAGATTTTATTTGAGTCTAAGAATATTTGTGTAGTGTAATTCAAGTATGCATTATGGATGATTCTATCTTGAATATTATGGAGGGCATGGAAGAAAATCTTTATCTTTTGTTTCTAGATCAACCTAGCTTATTTGGTGATCTTATTAATATTGTATTCATCTTATTTGTACTACAGTGTGAATCTGCATTATTGGGTGTGAATCCTAACAGGTGTGGTGTGATGTTTCATGAATGCTTGTAATTAAAATTCACTTGTGCTTATAGTGAAAAGAATATGTGGTTGGGGAGGGTAACCAGACATGATAAGGAATAGGATGCCAAATTGGATCCTAACCTTGTAAAAATTATGTATTCCTTTTCTTTTTATTTACTACATGATCATGTAAATCTGAGATATTTTTGTTTTGAGTGTATCAAACTCTGGAAAGTCATAGAGGTTTATTTCTATTAAAATTTAATTATAAAAATTGTCTTCCACTGATTCACCCCCCTCTAAGTGGAGAAAACTGATCCTGCCACACACTTCAATTGGAATTAGAGGAAGGTTGTCTATATAGAATCTAAGAAGTTCATGTTTGAGAATGGATAATATTAATTCATTCAACAACAGAGGTGTATCAATATTCGATGGAAAAAATTATCATAGTTGGAAGAATTGAATGTTTCCATTTCTTTTATCTCTTGGACTGGAAGTTCATGATGTGGCCACAGTAGACTTTCCACTATTTGTAAATAATGGTTAGATGACATTTGTTGATAAGTGGAATATGTAAGTGCATGTAAAATCATAAAATTATATTCTCATATCATTTTTTTATAACTTAAGTTATGGGACTACAAACAAAAAAAGAAATTTGGGACAAGTTTGAGAGCTATTATAAAGGCAGTGTGAAAGTCAAAGAGGCAAATCTATAGATTTGGAGAAGAAAATTTTAAGATATATAAATGGAATAGGATGAATGCATTGATTAATTTGTTACTCGAGTAAAAGAAATTGTAAATAATATTCAAGTATTTGGTGAGAAACTTGAATATTCTTCAATTGTGAAGAAGTTGATGAGAATTTTTTTAGATATATTTGATCTCAAAATTTTAGCTCTTGAAGATAGATAATATCTTTCACTTGATGGGTTACATGATATTATCATTTCTTATAAAATGATAAACATTATGTATTTAAAAAATAAATTGAAAGATTAAATGGATTTTGAATCCATGAGGAATATGAAAATTTGCAATGATGAAGATGTTCCAGACTCAAGTGATTCTGATAATGGAGATGGATATCAAAGAGTTGTTACTTTTATTTCCAAAATATTTCAAAAGGGAAAAATCAAGAATAAAATTATATTATCTAATAGATGTTATAAATGTAATGGAATTAGACACTATTTAATTAATTATCCAAGGAAGAAAGGAGAAGATTATGAATCTGAAAATGGTAAAAAAACTCAAGGAAAGAAGTAGAGAAAAAAATATAAAGAAGCTTCAAAGGTATGTGGAAGTAAGAAGATACTTTAAAGAACCAAGAGAATAAATTTTATGAGAAAATAATAGGAAAATGATCTTATCTCATGTAGTTATTATGATGATGAATCACATGAGGAATTTACAAATTTTATGGATCATGTATAGAAAATTGTTGACTCATAGAGCAGTGATGAAGATGACTCAGAACAAATAGATTATAAATACATACTTAAAGATGATCTATAGGCTTGTATTTATAAAAAAAACCATGCTCAATAAATAGAAAAATAATTTGGTAAATTAGAACAATAATTTTATTGATGAAAAAGGTGTTTAAGTTAAAAAGGAGACAACTTGTGTAGAAGACAATAAAAATCTCAGGTTGAAAATTGTCAAATATACGAAGATGATAAAAGATCTTGAAGAAAAATGTTATTTGAAGGATAAATAATTATAAATTACATAATAAAAGTGTCTTGAATATGAGAAAAAAATGAAAATTATTAATAAGAAATTAAAAATATTTATTTAATTCAAGGGATAATCCTTTAAATATGTTGATAAAAATTAAGTAAAATCCTCATTTAAAAAAATTATTTCTTAAACTATTGGAACTAATAATGTAGGTTTAAATATTTATTTTGGTAAAATATGGACCAATAAAAATGTATAGAAATTACTTTCAATATTTCCTAATGAAATTAAAAACTTTAATGACACCTCTATTTCAAATCAGAGATGAAATTAGGCCTGAAGAGTTCAGCGGATGTCAAATTATGAATAGGAAATTTCTAGATACAACTTTTATTTTTCAAGAAAATTAATATTTTAGAGATATTATTAGTGTTTTGGTATGTTTATACATAAATATTATATGTTTTGGAACAATATTTCTTTACCCAAGAGAAATAAATAATCCAGGTGGATCAGTTTCAATGATAAGGAATCAGTTTCTAGAATAAAGTGTATAAAGATATAAACTAGCTACAACAGAAAAAATAAAATAGATTTGAATATATTGAAGATATATTGGAAGGTTTGATCAAAAGGTGCATATAGTATATAAATTCATGATAATATTACTTTGATATTTCCCTCTCAAATATAAATGGAAAGCAGTTTAAGTGCACAGTGAAGAAAATTCATGCTTAGTATAAGTTTCTTTTAAAGCAAGCAAGAAGATAAATTCATGGATACTTGATAGTGAGTGTTCATCCCACATGATTAGTAGCGATAAAATTATTAATAACATTGATAAACATGAATTAGGTACACTGATATTTTTTAATGACTCTTCTTTGAAAATCAAATGTATTGGCACAGCTCAAATTGAGAATTATGATTTAAAATCAGATGATGTTCTTTATATTGGAAGGATAAAAAAACTTTTTGAGTGTTATCCAAATTTGTTATAATGGTTATGAGGTAACATTAAAGAGATATAAATTCATTATTAAAATCACAAGTGATGTAATAACTATCTCTCAAGGTAGTAGAACAAATGGAAATTTATTCTTGATTGGTGATCCTTCTGATACATGTGACTTGAGCATTAAATATGAGAACATGTTATGAAAGAAAAGACTTGGGAATCTTGGCCAAATAATCCTAAGAAATATTTTGAAACATGAAGTGGTAATATATTTACCCAACTTAAAAATAGATCAATAAGGAATATATGGAGCATTTCAAAAGGGAAATATAACACAAATGACTCATAATAAGGTGGATGTTTCTTCCACAATACCATCAGAATTAGTCCACATAGATCTTTTTTGGCCCATGAGAAAAAATTCTACCTGAGGTGATATTTATTTCATTGCTTTCATATATTAATTCACTCAGATGACTAATTTTCTTTTCATCAATCACAAGTCTAAAGTTGTTAGGATTTTTAAAATGTATAGAAGGAAAGTTAAAAATACTTGGTTTGTGTATAAAAAAACTGAGATATGATTATTGGAAATAATACACAAGTGATGTGTTTGAAATTTATCTTAGAAAATATGTAATCAATAATTATTACATATCACCTTATACACCATAACAAAATTGTGTTTTAGAGAGGAAAAATATGAGCATTGAGGAAATTGGTAGAACAATGTTGGATGAGAATAATGTTTTAAAATTATTTTAGAGGGAAGAAGTGTGTACTATGGTGAATATTTAAAATAAATTACTTTTAATACCTAAGACACATGTTACAAACTATTATATTTGGTACCAAAATAATCCTATAATGAAATATTTCAAGGTCTTTGTAAGTCCTTGTTATATTAAAATCAAAGGAAGCGAGTTGGGAACCTTTGAAGAAAAATATGATGATAGAGTCTATATGGGTTATTTATCTAATGGGAATGGATACAGATGCTGGAATAAGAGATTTCATAAAATTATTTAGTGTTATAATTTGGAAATTGATGAAAATTTTAGAAAAATAAGTTATAAGATTCAATAAAATCTTGAGTCTCCTGTAGAAAATAATAAGCAGATTTCTGGAAAAAAAATATTGAAAAAGTTGCTAAAATCATAAAAAAAATATTGATACTAATTTATAATATTCCAATGATGATTAATAATATTTTTATGGTTACATAAATCAGTTTTAGGGGTTAGATAAACATGTATAAATCGATAATATCATTGGGAATCAGAATACACCCATTCAGACCAAAAGGAAGCTGAGAGTGGAGAACCAAATAGCTCTTGTATCATAAGTTAATCCTAGAATGGTGGATGATGATGTTGAACATGATTAATGGGTGAAATATATGAATTAATAACTCAATAAAATTTAGAATAACTTTACCTAGTAACTTGTACCAAAACTGAAAACTAAAAATGTGATTGGTACAAAATTAGTTTTCAGAAACAAAATGAATGAGAAAGGTAAAGTTGCATGGAACAAGGCTAGAATTTTTTTCAAAGGTTATTCTCTAATGTAAGTAATATAATTTGAATATAATTTTTTTCTAATTTCTATACTTAAGGTAATAATAATTTTCTTGGTTGTGGCAACTCATAGGCATTACAGGGTACATTAAATGGATGTAATGCTTGAATTCCTAAATAGTGACCTAAAAGAAAATGTCTTTATTAAACAACCAAAAGGTTTCATTCTTGAAAATTACGGTATAATGTTATATAGATTTAATAAATCGTTTTATGGCTTAAAATAATATTCAAGGGCTTGGTATTCTAAACTTGATGAATATTTTAGAAAAATGGTTTTTTCCAAAGGCACTGTTGATAGAAACTTGTACTTAAAGAAGGATTTCTCAAAAAAAATTGATGGTGATTATATATGTAGATGACATAATTTTTTATGGTAATAAAAAAAATTTATGTATTGAATTCACAGAAAATATGCAGAAGCATTTTTATATGTCTATACTGGGGGAACTAAACTATTTTTTAGGGTTACAAATTAAGCAGAGTTCAGATTATGTTTTTATTTCATAATAAAATCATGCCAAAGAATTATTAGAATAGAATATTTAAAATAGTTTTCTACACTAATATAATTTTTCACAAAGTTTAGAAAATATTAATAAGGAAACAAGGTTGATCATAATAAATTTAGAAGTATGATCAGCAGCCTATTATATCTTACAATATCCAAACCTGACATTGTCTATGCGATGAATTTGTGTGCAAGGTATCAAAGTAAACTAAAAGAGTCACACATACTTGAAATTAAAATAATTATGGTGTATTTAAAAGTAATGTTGAATTATGTATTTATATACATATTTAGTGAATATCTATACTTTCTTGGTTACACAGATGAATATTGGGAAGATGACTATACAAATCATAGATCCATATTCGGTGGAGTGTATTTTTTTGGTGATGGTTGTGTTAGCTGGTATAGTAAGAAGAAAAATTCAGTGACCCTGAGTATAGATGAATCTAATTATGTGGTAGATACTCATACAGTTACATAGTCTTTATGAATGAAGATTCATCTCATATATTTTTTGGTTGATATTCATAGACCATTTAAGATTCTTTATGACAATCAAACTAATATTGATCTTTCAAAAAATTCAGTTCAAAATTCCCGATTTAAACATATTGAAATTCGATATAATTTTATCAAATATAAAGTGTATTTAGGTTAAATAAAACTTTTATTTATTAGAACAAATGAGAATATTACATATCTTTATAGAAGTTATTCCATGTGAGGGATTTTTGGAGTTAATGTTGAAATTGCATGTTCATACTTCCCCAAACACTTGAGTTGTTGTTACTTTGTGACCCCCCCCCTAGAACAGTCATTTGGATTATGTTTCCAAAGGGGGATAGAATTCTATGTTAAAGGGGGAGTGTAACTAGTAAGGGGGTTTTAATAAGCATAGTCATTTGAATCACTCATCCCAAACATCCCTGTCACTGAGGGATGGAAATATATCAAAAATATTACCTTATCCTGTAGTGTGGTGTCAGGATAAATCTCTTTGAGATTGGTTTTGATTTTATTATTCATGTTTCAAGTAATGGTAGGTCATGAGGCTTCATATTTTTTTCAATAAATACAAAATGAGGATATTGAAGAACACTGTGGATTTGAGGATGGTTTAAGATTTCATGGTTGTTGGTGGGTTTGGGTTGTATTTTATAACGACCATATTTTTTAGTGATCACTAATTATGAAAGTCCTTGATCTGGTTTGTATGGATTTATATCATGGGAGATAGTTTCATGATGATACTAAGTGTTTTTACGGTTGGTTGGAATTTAGTTTAATAGGTTCTCAGTTAGTTTGAATGAAATCTAGAATTTTCCAGATTCGCGTAAGCTATTTTAGTACATAGGCGATCCATGTAGCCAAATATGTCACATATCTAAATTACATAGTCAAATATGTTATGTATTCATTTTGTATAGTATCATGTAGTCAAAATTTCCATTTAAATGATTTCTAAGTAGGAAATTATAACCATATAGTCAATCCAACAACATAATAGAATGTAGTAAAATAGCCAAAAGGATTCAATTTGTTGTTTTAATGATGTAGCTGAAACCAGGTAGCCAAATTATGACGTATAGGGAAATATGTGCTTTCATGTATCTGAATGCTTCACATGGACAAATTGAGTCACATATCCATTTATTGTAATGCGGTTTAAGTACTCTGCATAGCCACGTATGGGATTCACATAGGCATTTGAGAACCATGTAAGGGTATGTATCCTTATACATTAGGTGAGAGTTTTAAAATTTGAAATTCTGAGAATGCAAGTTCCAGGTGGCATAGATGGATGATTTTATTCACATGAAAATCATGGATGTTTTTAAAGAAGTGAGTTTTTAGGAACTTTCAATAGGATTTTAAATAGATTGGATTTTTTGGATGCTAAAGATTATGGTATTTGAATATCATAGTAGAAAAGAATTCATGACTGCATCAAGAATTTAAATGAGGTGGAAAGTACAAATATATATATATATATATATAATGTAAATTAAATTACAAGTATTTAGGGGTTTTGAATAATGAAGATTTGATCCATATTTAATAAGTTCAAAATATGCGGATGTTTTGTACAAGATTGTTTGGTGATAATGAGTATCTTTTCTACTATGATAAAAAGGAATAAGAATAAGAGTTTGGGGACAAGGTTGATTTTTTAGTGATCAAGAATCTAATAAATATCATTTCTTTAGGATATTTGATTTGAGTTTGAGAATATTTTTGTAGTTTAATACAAGTCTACACTATGGGAAATTCTATCTTGCTTATTTTTTAGGCTCATAGAATCAGATATTTATCTTTTATTATCAAATCAACCTAGTTTATTTGGAAATATTCTTCATCTTGTATTCATCTTATTTATACTTCAATGTGAATATGTGTTATTGGGTGTGAATCCTAACATATTTAGTGTGATGTCGCATGATTTTTTGTAATTAGAACTCACTTGTTCTTATAATGAATATAATTTTTGGTTGGCGAGGGTAACCAGTAGCAACAAGGAGTAGGATTCCACATTAGACACAAACCTTGTAAAAATTGTGTGTTTCTTGTATGTTTATTTCCTGCATGATCATGTGAATCAGATATATTTCTATTTTGAGTGGATTGGACTCTCACAAGTCATAGATGTTTATTTTTATTGTAAAGAAATTGTAAAATCTTCCCTCTATTGATTCAACCCCCCCCCTAGTGGAGGAAATTAAACCTGCTAGGCACTTAAACTAAAAACCTATCAAACATGATCATATTATCTTTATAGTTTAGGAAAATGACTAATAAGTCATTGGTGACATGTAGGAATCAATTTCATATAAATTTGATACATGGTGTACCCGGTATAACTTAAAGTGCATGTTTTCAGTTTAAAGGTAATATTTTAGTTCAAAATGTGAATCACTCACTGAAAATCAAGAAAACACACTAGGATTATCTTGATAATTTAGAAAAATGATCCATAATTTATTTATGACATATAGGAATCGGTATCATTTCAATATAACACACAGTGTGGTTGGTATGATTTAAAGTGTGTGTTTTTATTTAAAAGTTATGTTTTAGTTCAAAACATGTGTCACTTACTAAAAACCAATCAAACATGCTCAGATTGTCTTGATACTTTAATAAAACAATCTATAAGTAATTTTTTATGTGTAAGAATTAGTTACACATCAATCTGACACATGGTGTGCCTCGTATGATTGAAATTTAATATTTTTATTTAAAAGTAACAATTTAGTTCAAAACACGTGTCACTCACTAAAAACCAATAAAACATGCTTGGATTGTATTCATAATTTTGTAAAACTGTCCATAAATAATTTGTGACATATGGTGTGCTCTATATGACTTGAAGTGTGTGTTTTTAGTTTAAAAGTAAAATTTTAGTTCAAAATATGTGCCACTCACTAAAAACCATGAAAACACATTTATATGTTCTTGATACTATATAAAAATTATTCATACATCATTTTTGACATGTTGGAATCAAACTCATGTCAATCTGACCCATCGAGTGTCTGATATGACTCTAATTGGATGTTTTTAGTTTAAAAATGAAATTTTAGTTAAAAATGTGTGTCACACACTAAAAATAGAGTAAACACACTTATATTGTATTTATATTTTAGTATAATGGTTCATGAGTCATTTATGACATGTAGGAATTGACCAAATATTAAGATAAAAAATAGTGTGCCTGATATAACCCAAAGTGTGCATTTTTAGTTTAAAATTGATCATTTAGTTTAAAACACATGTTACATAGTCAAAACTGAGAAAACATTCTTGGATTGTCTTAATATCTTATGAAAATGATCCATAAGTCATTTGTGATATATAAAATCAATCACACATCAATTTGATACATTATACTCCCAATATGATTGAAAATGTTTGTTTTGATTTAAAATTGACATTTTAATTTAAAACAAGCATCGCATACTCAAAACTAAGAAAACATGCCCATATTATCTTCATATTTAGGAAAATGGTCCATAAATCATTTTTTACATGTAAGAATCAATTATACATCAATCTGACACACGGTGTGCTAGGTATGACTCAAAGTGTATGTTTTCAGTTTAAAAGTAACATTTTAGTTCAAAACGCATGTCACTTACTGAAAACTAAGAAAAAACTCTCATATTATCTTGATAATTTAGGAAAATGGTCCATAGGTCATTTATGATGTATAAAATCAACTTCACATCAATTTGACACACGATGTGGCCGGTATAATTGAAAATGTGTGTTTTTATTTAAAATCAACATTTTAGTACAAAATACACTTCACATACTCAAAATAGAGAAAACACACTCAGGTTTCCTTGATAATTTATTAAAACAATCCATAATCCATTTGTGATGTATAGAAATTAGTCACACATCAATCTAATACACGGTGTTCCTGATATAACCCAAAGTGCGTATTTTTAGTTTAAAATGAAATTTTTGTTAAAAATGTGTCACTCACTGAAAAAGATAAAATGCACTTGGATTGTCTTCAAATTTTAGGAAAACAATCCATAATTCATTTTTTATGGGTATAAATCAATCGTACATAAATCTGATACATGGTGTGATCAATATAACTCAAACTGTGTGTTTTCAATTTAAAAATGGAATTCTAGTTAAAAACGTGGGTCACTCATTGAAAATCAATAAAAAACACTCATATTGTCTTGATACATCATGAAAATGATTCATAAGTCATTTTTTATGTGTATGAATCAACCACGCATCAATCGGACATATGTTGTGGCCGGTATGACTCAAAATTTGTGTTTTTAGTTAAGATTGACATTTTAGTTCAAAATAAGCACAACATACTCAAAACCAGGAAAACACATTCATATTTTTTTGATACTTTAAGAAAACAATATATATGTCATTTTTTATTTGTATAAATCATTTGTACATCAATCTGATACACAATGTGACCGGTATGACTCAAAATATGTTTTTTTAGTTTAAAAGTGACATTTTAGTTAAAAACGTGTATCTCTCACTGAAAACCGATAAAATGAACTCATATGGTCTTGATAATTTAGGAAAAAAATGTTAGATCATATAGCTAGATGATAGATAGTTTAGAGGGGTGAATAAACCAGATTAAAATTTTAAAGAGATAGATTAATTATCGAAATTAATTAAAAAAGTTAATTAATATAGTTAATTAGTAACAAAATAAAAAAAAGAACAAAAATATGTTTTTTATAGTTGTTCATTCCAAATTAGACCTAGTCTCTACTTATACCTCTCTACTTTAAAAGAAATAAGTTTTTCACTAATATGATTTTTGAATGGGAATCATAACCCAATTATAACCTACTTTTTCTAGCATAAGTATAACCAAAAGACACATGGCTTTTGTAAGGGGAGTCACAACTCAATTATAGCCCTAATTTTAGATATTGGGAGTCACAACCTGGACAATCCTGACTTTAGAATACAAGAGTCACAACCTGAAGATATATAATGATTTTTATTTAAAATCATAAAGAGAAAGTGAAAGCATGTGAGATATGGGAAGAAGTGTTGCAGACTCAAGAAACCATAATTAAATGGATAGAAAAATAATAAAACACATGTATTGGTTCTTAAATGATTGATCAGCTTGAATGTATCATCAATGCAGTAAAATAAGTCATATAAGTTTTGTTTATCCCTTGAGATATTTTCCAATAGTAATGAGAAATGTTCAACACTGTAAGAATGTACAACATAGTAAGAATGTACAACACTTCATAGTATCAACACCACTACACTCTTCACACTGTTATCACTTGAAAATATGAAAGGTCTCATTGAAGAAGTATCAAATGAGTATTCTATCACTTGCATGCCTTTATAGTAGTAGGCTTGAAGACCTTTTTAAAACAAATAAACTCAACACAACTAAGCGAAGTTAGAGAATTCAAAAAATGATAAAACTAGATTATCGGAAAGAGAGAGAGAAAAAATAGAAATTATTATTGCATAGTAATCATTCAACTCATGACTAAAATTCAAAATAATAAATAATATTTCATGACTCGACCCACCAGGGTCCGACCCATAACTACCCCAAGCCCGCCTTCAATAGGCTAGGGGATGGTGACCAGTACTGAGTAGGAACATACCACAAATGAGAGGCATTGGCCTAATGTACCTATACACACGCACACATCTCTAATCCCACACAAATATGAAATGTAAAACATTTGAAAGTAATGCATGCATACATCTATAATCGCACAACTAGAGTATGATAGTAAAGTACTGAAAGTGAAAAAGTGGCCAAATATAATCCCAACCAAAAACTATAAAGAGTCTAACCTACTCCAAGGGTGAGGACTACGATCAAGTGAAAACTCCCGGAAAACACCTCGGTTTGTCTAGATCAAGCTACTCTCCACCTATTTCACATCCTCCCGAGACACCATCAAAAGGTTCTTCATCTACATAAGATATGACACGTGTGGGCAGAGCTAATGAAGGGGTGAGTATAACAATACCTAGTAGGTCACCCCAAAAACACTAAACATGAAGAATCAAGTATATTTAACTCAATACAAGGATATAACAACCAATTTATAATAGAAAACACTCAAATATACCTAGTAATGACATTACGCCACTAGGCAGTCATAACCAACTGCCAGCCACAAGATTCTGCTCAAAGAAATAATCATTTCGGAATAATCCACTCCATGAGCCATGTCATCAATATAAAATCTCATCTAAGAGGTCTAGGTCATTGGGCTCCACCCAAGAAAGCTCACTAGTCTCAAAATACCTTGATACTCAGATAGGGTGTCATGCCCAGAACTATTGGGGGCACCAGAAACCCAATATGGATCAACCCTCTACATAAGGGATTGTTTGACATTGATACAAAAAACCCTACTGATATAGCCTACTAGATAGAGGATCAATTCCCTACTCAAGGAGGTCACGCTGATTCCATGAACCCCACCTAGAGTATAAAGATGATAGAGGATATCAATTAGGTATCATAGAGGGACACCACGAACTCTATTAGGGGTCCATCCTTTATAGGGGATCAAAATCCATAGCTAAGGATGTTATTCTACATTAAACCCTCAAGGGTAAGGGCCAAGGGGAAAACCACTCAACCAACATTGGTCTCAACTAAACAGATGAAGAGCTCCAAGTTGTATCTAAGGGATACACTATGTATAAGTTGAGTACATGACATGCCTTTCTCAACCTAGATCTGCCCATGTGGTAACACCTCACATGGCATGTAAACCTCAACATACACATTGTTTGAGTGAAACACATGGCATGTAGAGGTCACTCAGGCACCTTGCCCATGTTGT
The DNA here is from genome assembly GCA_963277665.1 of Viscum album. Lineage (NCBI taxonomy): Eukaryota > Viridiplantae > Streptophyta > Magnoliopsida > Santalales > Viscaceae > Viscum > Viscum album. The sequence continues at coordinate 1,347,273,106 of OY728131.1, forward strand.
CTGGACATACCCATGTACAATTGGTCGTATTGTGTACACATGGCCATGTCTTTGTCTGAGTACACATAATTTACTTGCCCATGTATTCTAATATGTGTTCTTGTACCCTACAAGTTACACTTTGAGCCGTCACATAGGGGTCACACGGTGTGTGATATTTAACTCCAACTAAAACCCTAGCGCTGCAGCCAGGGGGGCACACGAAATGTAATCTTGAAATACCTGTCGTGTTTATCAGGGTCTTTTAGATCCATAAATATCATCCCCCATGTCATTATTCATATCTCCAAATCCACTTCCATAACCGGAACCTACATATCTAGGGTCATTCGACCCTTTCCATCATCAGTCACTGGAACTCGGACTCAAATCTTCTCGAAAAACACCACATCAATCTATATGTCATTGTGTGTAAAAACTGAGAATAATGGAACCCTAAGATCCATTCTATCTACCTCTGATCATCACACATCATCGTCACACATCAATCAGACCCTCAATCACGAATCGTACCCACAATATTGATCTATTGCTCTAAATAATGGTCGCACAATGACTGAACATCGAGTACTTTAATGAACCACGGTCCAAAGGAAATGTTTATGATGATCATATGAATAAATGGGGAGAAAACCATAAGATAGTAGATGTGGAGGAATGAACATTGGCCTTTGTTTAGTTTTCCTCAATCCATTATCGTATAATTGATAAAATAATAGGTAAAGATAAACAACGAACAATAATCCATCAATTTAAATCTATTGATGATGTTCATATCAATTCTATTTGTGGAATTGATCTGTATTCATATAGGATTAAATAAAGGGATGTAAAACACAAATCAACATCCTACCTAGATTTTGGATCAATAGTTGATGAAGAACGATTTCGCGTTGTCTTCGTTGATGAGATCCACGAACTTTTTTGGTGTAACGATCCATGATCCGGTCTCGATCTGTCATCGTTCACCAAGAACACTCTCCTCCAATGGTCTCTAGGTCTATAGGGTTTAGTGGAAAAACCTGATACAAAATCTATAATCATGGATTTATAGACAACTCAGTCACTGCATTGAAAACAAATAAAAATAAAATTATTTATTTATTTATTTATTTATTTATTTATTTGCACATGCGGAAAATTTTTCACAAATATCTCACGCCGAAAAAGGTTATGTCGCACCTAAGGTAAAACCTACATTCTGAACTCAATAGTGCCCTTGTATTTTTTATTCAAGCCCCCATTTAGGATTTATTCCAATTTTTCAAGAAAATTTTTGCACGCTTGTTATTTAATATATTTAATATACTCCAAACATTTATTTCAGACACACCAGGCCTTGGAATCACACGTTGTCTTAGCGTTTGTTCTTGAAAATATTCTATATAATATCAAAAAAATAATACATGAAAAAACTGAGTCATTATATTCTCCCCACCCCTTAGGTATTTTCATCTTGAAAAGAGAAAAACCTACTTAAAAGATAAGGTTACTAGGATCACATCTAGGCCTCCTGCTCCCAGATGCTCTCTTAAAGATTCTTATGTCGCCACTATACATGTACTAAAGGAATTGATTATCCATGAAGGATCCTCTCCTATCAGTCCTCAATATTCACTGGAAACTCAACAAAGTTAGATCCATCCTCGATGTACAGCTCTCCCCAGTTGATAACATGTGATAGGTTATGCATGTATCTCCTCAACTATGACATGTGGAAGACGTAATATAGTCGGTCCAACTGCGGTGGTAGAGCTAAGTGATACGCCACCCTCGTCAACTCTACACGGTATCTAGAAGGGGACCAATGAATCTAGGAGATAACTTTTTGACCCTGCCCAAATCTCTACAATATTTTTCAAGGTGAGACCCTCAGTAACACATGGTCTCCATCCTTGAAATCCATAGGTCTCTATTGTCAGTCCAAATAAGACTTTTGATGACTCTGTGCAGTCCTCATCTGCTCCTATGTTATTTGAACCTTATCTGTAGTATCTCGCACCAACTTCGGACCCATGAGTGCTGACTCGCCTGGATTAGTCCAATAAAATGGTGACCTATAGGGTTTCTCATAAAAAGTATTGAATAGCACCATACCAATGGTGGAATGATAGTTGTTTTTATATGAAAACTCTGCTAAGTGTAGATGGTCCTCCAACTATAGAAAAATTCCAACATGAAATCTCGTACCATTTCCTCCAAGACCTGAATGGTCTGCTCTATTTTTTCATCATTCTAGGGGTTAAACATTGTGATCAAGCATAATTAAGTCACAAAATACTCATATAATCCTCTCTATAATCATAATATGAAGCAAGAGTCACAGTATTAAATGATTTTCAAGGGAAATATATATAGTCATAATATCTCCTTCACATAGAGGAGTCTCAATATCTCTGCTAAAATATTCTATCAAATAGCTAGAAAGTGAGATAACTTGGTGAGTAGGTCTCCAATCACCTAGATGGAATCATGTCCCCTAGACGTATGTAGTAACACCTTCATGAATTCCAGGGATATCCCACCCCACTTACACTTTTTAACCTCAAAGGGTTGAGTTAAACTCACTGGAACCTAGTTCTCAACCTTCACCTGCTAACAAGTGAGGTATTGAGAGACAAATTTTGCAACACAACGCTTCATTTTTTGACCACCAAAACTGATGTTAGAGTTCCTGGTACATGTTTTAGACACCTGGATATACTACCAAAGGGGGCGTATGAAACTCCCACATCACCTCCTCCCACAACATCAGAGGTACCACAGTTCATCTTCTGAAAAGGATAGCATGCTCCCCACCTTGAGAATATCCATCAGGATCATGTCCTATGCATATTTGAGTATTTAAGGTCTCACATTTGGTATCTCCACATTGAGAATCCCTAACACACTATAAAATTGGTGAGGTAACCACCATCAACTAAAGATATAAACCACCATACTTTTCCACTAAAGACAACTACGATGAGGCTAACTACTCTGACACATCATCCAACAACTGAGAACAAGATCTCTAGTTGAGAGCGTATGCCACCACATTCCCCTTCCTAGGAGTATATACAATCTCAAAGTTTTAGTCCTAGAGAAACTCTATCCATTTACTCTGTCTTAATTTAATATCATTTTGTGATAAGATATACTTTAGACTCTTATAGTCATAGTAGATGATAAATCGTTCACCTATCAGGTAGTGTCACCAAATATTCAGTACAAAGACTAAAGATGCTAGTTCAAGATCATGGGTTTCATGGTTCTGCTCATGTGGTTTCAACTAATGTGAACCATATACAATCACCGCATTTCTATGCATCAGAACATGACCAATTCTGTTCTCTGATGCATCGCAAGACACTATATACTCAACACCCTCCTCTGGAAATCTCAAGATAGAAGCGCTCATCAACCTCTATCTCAACTCCTGAAAGCACTATTGGAACCTTTATGTCCATACGAAAGGATTCCCCTTTCAGGTTAAAGTTGTCAAGGATGTTGCCACTCTAGATAAATTGGGTACAAACCTCTTATATTACTCTGTCAACCCAAGGAAACTTTATACATCATTAACACTCTTGGGTGGTTCCCAAGCAAGAACTGCCTCAACCTTCATCGGGTCCACTGCTACTCTTGACTCTGAGATGATGTTTCCTATGAAGTGGACCTATCAAATCCAAAATTGACACTTAGAGATCTTATCATAAATTTGGTTCTCTCATAGTGTGTTAAGGATCATCCTCAAGTGTATCACATGCTCCTCCTTGGACAACGAGTACACTAGGATGACATCGATAAAGACCACCATAAACTAGTCTAAAAAAGGCTGAAAGATCCAATTCATGAGTCTCATGAACACTATTAGGGAATTCTTCACACTGAATGATATCACCAAGTAATCATAGTGACTATAGCGACATTTGAATGTCGTCTTTAGTATATCCTCATCTCATACTCACAACTAGTGATAACCTAATCTAAGGTTAATCTTCAATAACTGTTTCATCTATCTCAATTGATCAATGAGGTCATCGATCCTTGTTAATAGATACTTATTATCCATGTTCACCCAGTTCATGCACCAATAGTCCACGCATAACATCAAGATAATTTCCACCTTCTTGAAGAACAACATTGGGGCTACCCAGGGGGAAACGTCGGGTCTCACAAAGCCTTTATCTTGTAAGTCCTCTAATTGCACCCTCAGCTCAAGAAACTCTATGGGAACCATATGATATGATGGTGTAGATATCGGGGTCATCCTGGGGTGTAATTTAATAAAAAAGTTTAGATCTCATTAGGTAGGTAAACCTAGTACATCCTCAGAAAAGATATCCTCATACTTCACCAATGCCATGGGAAATTGGTAGCCTATAGAATCCACTGCTCCAAGAGTCATGCTAGACAACTAGTGAGTAATCAGTTGTAATATTCTATGCTTGATCCCATCATACTCTGCCAAGGTTTCCTTTTCACCAATAAAGGAAAATCTCATCCTATCAGTGCAGACACACTACATCCTCTAACTAAAATAGTCAATATAGGAATTAATTGTGGATAGTTAGTACATACATAAGATAACGTCATAAGACCTCGTCACTACTATAAAGAGATCCCATAGAAAACTCTCTCCTCCATGCATCATATCGCACTATCGGCACAAGTATGAAATCACTAAGTCACCACCTATTAGAGTCTCCAACCATAAGGGTCGAACCAATAGATCAACTAGAATCTCTAAGTCACAAACCATAGAAGTGGAAAGGAATGAATTGAACCTATTTTTATCAATATTTCAGCTCAAGTATAAAATAAATATATCATACCTCATATCATACCTAGATCATTGGGGTTATAGGATTCCATATCCTGCATCTATCCTCATCCCTGACCACTAGCTCCATGAGCCAAGTGTGGAACAACTGGGGGTGGTGGTGGTAATAGGTAAAACCTTCGACCACCTATTGCTACTCTGTCATCCCCTCTTTAATTTTTTCAGCTTTGTGAACCACCCTAATCCTACCTAGTCCTCTATCTAGGAGGTCCATCAACCATCCACTACTAGAAAACAGGGCTATATACATGTACCTATAGCCATGATTTTATAAGTCCATGGATATAGCCTAGTTTATAGCCACATTTCTATTAAAACTGTGTCTATATCATAATTTATATCCATGATTAAAAAAATTTGTATCTATGTTTTTTTACCATCTGTCGGGCTCCTCCTCCCCATTGTCCGCGACGCCCTACTCCTCTCCTCCCCCAATCCATGACTCCTCGAACCCTCAACCTGGACTTTCTCTCTGTGCACTCCTCCCTGATGTCGTTGCTACACTTCCCATCCAACGGTGTTTCACGGAAGCCTCCCCACCCTCACGCTCAACTTTCCACTCCCACCCTCAACCCTCTCCCCTAGAGAATACTCCTACTCCCTCACCATTCCTCCTCCCTCATCGTTCCTCCAGAGACTGAATGGTCATGGATTCTATCCTGTAAGTTTATTGGACTTTTCGTTTTTTTTTCTTTCCCACATGCTTGGTTTCTCATGAATATGTGAAATTTGCAGGAAATTTGAATGGTATTTCAATTCCGAGCTTCAGAGTTTAGGGGAAATTTTGAACAGGAGTTCCCAGGTCAAGCCGTATTTGACTCATCTTGCTCAATTGGTTTTGGGCATTGATAACAGGTTTTGAAATTTATTTGATTTCTCTTGTTTCCTTGCGTTTTTCAAATGTTTCTTATACAGAATGTTGATGGGATTTTATGCAGTGTTTTACAAATGTTTTCCTTTTCATCACACATGATTATTACACCTTCTTTTCACAAATTACTTTCTATTTTGGTTTCCATATAAGGTTCAACCTTTTGAATATTTTTCTTACCCACTTTTATGATAGTAGTAATCAAGGATCTTATGGTAGTGAAGGATCTTAGGGAATATAAGAGGGATTCAGTGGGATATGGTTGATCTGATATTGATAAGAATATGAAATATGAAAAAATAATAGTGATAGTGAGTGGTTAGAAACTTAATAGAATAATTTTTATTCTCCACCATCCAACTGAAAAATTTCATTAGAGTACTCTCAGTGGTGGCTGAAGAGGCCATAACTAGCCTATTTCTCCTAATAGGTTGAAAGAGTGTCATAATTAGGAATGGGGGATGCATGGGGGTTGTCCAGGGAAAGGTAGGGGTCTGCAGGGGGAGTGGTGGGGGTGTCTAGGGAGAGGGAGGGGGCTGAAGTTTGGGGGGTTATCTAGGGGTTGGGTGGGGGCTGTGTAGGGTGGGGGTTTCAGGGGGAGGGCAGGGGGTTGTCCATGGAGAGGGAGGGGGCTGTAGGTGGGGGGCTATGTAGGGTGGGGGTTGTGTAGGGTGGGGGGCTACCTCAAGGGGAGTGAGGGGTTTTCCAGGGAAAGAGGGGGGAAGGGGAGGGTGCAGATGGGTCTTCAGGGGCAGGGGGTCTGTAGGGGGAGGGGGAAGGGGCAGGGGGAGGGTGTAGGTGGGTCTGTAGGGTCAGGGGGTCTGCAGGGTGCAGGGGGTTCTGTGGGGGCAGGGAGGAGGGGGGCAGGGTAGGGGGTCTGTAGGGGAAAGGGGGCAGGGGGGTCTGCAAGGGCAGGGGGGTGCAGGAGCAGGGGGTGGGGGTGCTGGTGTAGGGTGGGGGTGTGTAGGGAAGGTTATGGATTCATGTATTATTTGTTCATTGTTGGTCATGGATTCATGTATCATTTATCATGTACAGTTGACACACTGATCACATAAATATAAGAAGTTGTTGTATCTCATTTATTTTCCCATTATTTTCTTATAGGTGTATTCTTATGGTGAGGCTAGTTCTATCCACCACCATCGAAGACAGTGAGTTCAACATCAGATTTTGGTAAGGTTTATTCCATTTTTATTCTTTGGCCCAATTTTCATTAGGTCTTTTTTGATTTTTGGGTTCCTTATATTTTTGTATTGAATTTTGGATTTTATTGAGGTGGATTCGAGTCACCGTTGATGAAGTCTTACATGTGTATGCATAGGTAGGAATATACATATATAATTTCCCCCTTTATATATATTCACTCATGGCAGTATGAATATATATATTGGGGATAGGTGTTATTATATATAGATATGAAAAATGCATACATGTGTAAGTGTAAAGGGGTATATGAAAGTATAAACATATATATAAGGGCCCCTTTGTGCATATTTGGCCATGAAAATATATACATAGGGGCTATGTGTCCTTATATATATGTGAAGTTGTATATGCGTGCAAGCGAAAAAAAGGAAGATTCGAGTTTTCGTCATCAAAAGAAAACGCACCTTGAGGTTGAGGTAGGTTCCCTCTCCTAGCCTCTTTAATTAAAGAATATTTTAAATTACATTTAGTTGCCTTATTAATTCTACACATTTATATTAAATTGAAATTCTTGAATAAGTTTAGTTAATATAATTGTTTTATTTGATAAATAAGTCATGGTTTTGTAATAAAACCCCTCCAACGAAGGTGTGCTGTCTGCAAAAACTCACAGTGGTATACCTTGCTTGACATTATTGCATTGATGTTTTCCTTATACTTGATGTCATTGTTAGTCATAAAGAACACATCTTACTTTACCCTTTTTATATCCATTTATGGGTTTCCCTCTTTTTATTAAAATGGTTGTTTGAACCAAGACGCCCTTTAAGTGTCGTTAGACTTTTAAGATGGAATTGCCCATAATGAACAAGTCACCACTAAGTGAATAGCATGATTTGGATGGAATGGATTGTACATGGTTTTAGTATAGTTTTAGTATGGTCAAACATATTCCTTTAATTCACATAAATTCTCTAAATATTTCTCCACAAAGAGATTTAGGAATCTTCTATTCATTGTTATTCCTTCGACTATGGACTGCAAAATGATCATGATTCCACTATTTTACAAATCATTTAAATGAAACATTACATCCATGAGTTTTACCATGACATGGTGAAAAAATACTATCCATTTTCTATCTACTATGAGCATATTTCATATCCTTCATGGTGTGTTCTTCCTCTATTTGTTGACACTATATTTCTGAGTCCCACATTAGACTTTAGTGAAGGCATCCACTATTTCATTACTCAATATGATACATATACCAACTTTGAAGTCCTTTGTTACTAACCTATACCAAAACCACTATTTATTGAATAATTCTTGGTTCCACCTCTCACTAGGTTCGTATTTCCTCATCATAGAACCACTTTGTACTAACATTGTGTTCCTCATTCACCACTCAATGCTAGTTGCAGTTGAGCCTAGTCGTTGCCTCATGGGGGAAAATACTAGATATTATGGATAACTAGGGATGGATCCTTTTTCTCTCTTATCCTTTCATTGTTTTAATTTTTAAAAATGAACCTTATGAACACTTTTAATTTTTCATTTTTCTCACTGATCGCCATGACTTGTTCAAGATAATCATATCATGGAGATCTTCATCATTTCCCATAGATAGGATTCAAATTTTGGAACTCTGGTTAAAATACCCATAACAAATCCACATTAAACATTTCCATATCCATTATGGATTATCCAAATTCACTAAGGAGTGGTTCATTATATATTCAAGGCTTCCATAATAATATTCATTTATTAAAATAAATCAAAGTATTATCACACCTTTAAGAATTATAAATTTATCCTTTCATTATTCATGACCCATGGAAATTTCTTCTCCCTATATGAATTTTCCATAAATAATATTATGTAAGTGAATTTACTAGTTTCCATTGAGTCGTTGAAAAATTCTATAACCCTACCAATACAAAGCTCATTATTGGAAACCAGAGTTTTATACAAAAATCTCAAATTTTCAATGTCACTAATCTTTTTAAATAAAAGATAATATCTTGAAATTTTTAAAATCTCAAATACATAAAAATATTATATCAATTAATACCAATAATTTGTGAAAAAAATTTATACCACTTGATGTTCTTTGTATCTTCTTCACAGTGAAACCATGTTTTATTTAGATAAGGCTAAATAGTTATTAAGTTCTCCTCGCTAACTCCCCCCTCAAATAATATTTTGAAATAATCACGAACATAGGGAAACAATTCTTTGTAATTCTATTTTTTCTCTCCCAAAAGCTTCTCAATATCCTGAAAATAGTTAGTTGATAACACTTGTTATTATATAAATAAATAAACATGTACTACATGATGTCATTGCTTCTCTACTAGAGCTATCTTAATATTCTTGGTAGTCCCATACCACTTGAAATGTGGTCTTATATCACTTTTTTATCTTCAATGATGGTTTAATACCATTGAAATGTTCAAATATAGATTTTACACTGCTTCAACTTTTGATCAGGCTCTACTTCAATTTTTCTTCATTATTCCAGTAAGAAATTCGAGATTTGGATTTGGAAATTTAATATGGTTTTTTAAAACCACTTATTGATTTAGATAAAACATTACACCATTTTTTTGATCCTTATAACAAATTATTATTTTTGCAAAGGCCTATTACCAATTATGATCAGTAATATATCTGCATCATCTTGTTAAAGCTATCTCTTTTAGATTACCCACATTGTTTTCCAACATCAAACATATGTGTATTTTTATCATAGTCACACCATGAATACATTTATTTTTAATGTATATAGCCCATGTATTATACATCCACCTTAATCTTGCACCATTTCCAATATATATTTGACTAATTTATTACATGGGGGTAGGGGAGTGGGGAGGGGGAAGGGGGAGAGGGTGGGGGGCAGGTCTGCAGGGCAGGGGGTTGGTCTGCAGGGGGTATGCAGGGAAGGGGGCAGGGGGGAGGGGGAGGGGGGAGGTCTGCAAGGGGGAGTGGAAAGGGGGCAGGGGGGAGGGGGGGGTCTGAAGGGCAGGGGGTGGTCTACAGGGGGGTCTGTAAGGCAGGGGGATGTCTACAGGGTAGGGGGAGGGTGAGGGGAGTGGGGAGGGGCAGGGGTTAGGGGGGAGGTCTGTAGGGAAGGGGGTCTGTAGGGCATGGGGAGGGGAGGGTGTAAGTGGGGTGAAAGTGGGGAGAGGGGGTGGTATAGTGGAGCAGGGGTGCAAGGGGGCAGTGGGGGAGGGAAAACTAGTAGGGGTGGGGGTGCAGGGGGATCTGTAGGGTAGGGGAGGGTACGAGTGGGGTGCAAGGGGGAAGGGGTGCAAGGGGTGGGGTAGAGGGTGTAAGGGGGGCAGTGGGGGAGGGAAAACTGGTAGGGGTGGTCCTGGTGTATCCTGTAAGTAGCTCTATGAAATGATCAATTTTCAATTTTCCATCCATCCCCACTCCCGTTATATAATATTTTTCATCCAATTTTATGTTGATTTTCTTGACCACCTTCCTCTCCTTCACTTAGGCCTGGAAGAAGGACGTGTTCCAATCACCCACTTTAAGCCATAGGTTCCTTGATTTTTCCCTCCAAGCTCTTTCCATTTCTAGGATTCTTTCATCTAGAGTAGTTTTTTTTTCACTATATTTGCAAACATGTCATCATCCCAGCTATCATGAAGCCTCTCCTCCAGACTTTCTATGTCTTTTTTTATACCCTCCGGGATATTTTACCTACTCATTCTACCTTCCATATATCTTAGAATGTATCTATTTAAGTGTTGTAGGTGATTTGTTAAACCCATCCAAGAAGATCCAAACTTGTACAAGATGAAGAAATACCTTCATCCTCATCCAATTTCTTGAGTAGAAAAATTGTATGCTCCTTATTTCATCCTTCTTCAATTTCACTACGACCAGTGAGTGGTCTGAAATATCCCTTGTGAGATTATTAACGGATTTTTGTGTGTATGTGTCAATACCTTAGAAATTTAAAAAACACCAATCCAACCTACTCCATATTCTCTTACTTCCTTTCATGATGTTTCACCATGTGAATTTTCTCCCTGAGAAACCAAAATCTAGAAGACACTTCACATCTATGAATCCTCTGAAATCCTCCATGGAATGGTTGCATACGCCGAACCCCCTTTCTTTTTTGTCCAAGAGGGAGGGGGTTGTCCAGGAGGGAGGGGTTTCTAAGAGGGAGGGGGTGTCCAGGAGGGGGGTGTGGGGGTCTGTAGGGGGGAGAAGGTGTGGCATGATATGACAGTTTCAAAAAACTGGTTACCTCCCAACTACTTGACTCCAAAGTGAATTGCAGTGTGATCAATCTCCATTGCGACATGACCTCTCAAACCTCAACTCCTAAGGGGCATTGAATTTTCACATCCAACTACTCCGTGATGTGACCACAATTCGGTGCAATTATCTCTCTGTGACATGAACACGAGTTGGTGAAATCATCTCTCCGTGACGCAACTACCTTTTTCACATAATAACTGATTTTTCATGTGGTGTGGGAAAATTTTGGTGTGATCAATGTCTTCCCTATACAATTTTATTCCCTCACGATGAAACCTATTGTCCCACACCAAACAACAAGAACTCAAAATTTCATTTCCAAACCATTGCAATGTGATCTTCATGTCATGAAGGACCGACTCAAGGGGGGTCTGTAGGGGGAGGGGTTGTGTAGGGGGTGGGGGGTCTTTCTAGGGAGGTGTGGGGTCTATCCATGGATGGGGGGCTATCTAGGGGGAGTGGAGGGGGTATTTTTAGGGGGAAGGTTGGGGATGCAGGGGGAGTGGGGGTCTAGGTAAAAATTTATTGGTTATTTTTCTTTCAAAAAATTGAGCACCACAAGCGTAGTACTCCTATGTTTGGCCATTTTATCTTTCACCTTTACCTATCAACCGTGGATTGTTAGAAAAAAAGCGTAGTCCTTCTACTTTTTCTGTTTTGATATGTCGCACCACCTATCGACCATATACACCTTCAAAACCCAACATAATCATAGTGGTATTGACCATTTCACACAGGTAGACTCAATGAACACCACTGGATAATGTCTAAAATTAATTATAGAGCCATAGGGTTCAGATTTCGGTATTAATCAAGGTAGAAAAATATGTTATATTAAATCCTATGGGGTGAATCCAATTCCCCCCTCCCTGAATTGGGAAAATTGGCACGTCAGTGGGGACCTGGTAGGAGGGATACTAGTGGGGGAAAAGGGGGTGCAGGGGGGTCTGCAGAGCAGGGGGTGTAGGGGGGGTGTCCAGGGTTTTTCTGGGGGGAGGGGGCAGGGGGTCTATAGGGGAGGGGTTTCTGTAGGGAAGGGGAAGGGTGTAGGTGGGGTGTCTGGGAGGGGGGCGTGAGGGGGGGGGGGCAGGTGTAGTGTCCCGGGGGGGTGTCCAGGGAGGAGGGTGCAGGGGAGGGGGTGCAGGTGGGGGAAGGGGTACAGGTGAGGTGTCTAGGAGGGTTTTTACAGGAGGGGGAGGGTGCAAAGGGGTCTGCATGGCAGGGGGAGGGTGCAGGTGGAGTGTCTACGAGGGTTGTCCGGGAGGGTGGGTCTGTAGGGGGGTGCAGGTGTGGTGCAAGGGGTGTCCAGGTGGGGCTGTCCAGGAGGGGGGTGGGGTGGGTCCAGGAGGGGGGGTAGGGGGAGGGTGCAGGTGCGGTGTAAGGGGGTGTCTAGGAGGGGGGTGGGGACCTGGCAGGGGGGATACTGGTGGGGGTGTAGGGGGTCTGTAGGGCAGGGAGAGGGTGCAGGTGCGATGCAAGGGGTGTCCAAGAGGGGGGTGTCCAGGAGGGGTGTAAGGGGGTGCAGGGGGTGTTCAAGGGGGTGCAAAAGTTCTGTCATGGGGGGTTCAAGGGGGTTGTCCAGGGGGCATGGGGGTGCAGAGTGGTGTTCAAGGGGTGCAAGGGGGTTGTCCAGGGGTACATGGGGGTGTAGGGGGGTATTCAAGGGGGTGTAAGGGGGTGTCTAGGGGGTGCAAGGGTGTTGTCTAGGGGGGAATGGGGGTGTAGGGGGGTGTTCAAGGGGGTGTAAGGGGGCTATTGAGGGGGTGAAAGGTTGCTATCCAGGGGGTCATGGGGGTGCAGGGGGTGTTCAAGGGGGTGCAAGGGGGTTGTCTAGGGGGGCATGGGGGTGCAGGAGGTGTTCAAGGGGGTGCAAGGGGGATTTCCAGGGGGCATGGGGGTGCAGGGGGTGTTCACGAGGGTGCAAGGGGGTTGTCCAGGGGGGGCATGGGGGTGTTCAAGGGGGTGAAAGGGGGTTGTCTATGGGGGTCATGGGGGTGCAGGGGGTGTTCAAGGGGGTGCAAGGGGCTGTTTTTTTATGAAATGGTATGGCCTTTAGCCACGGTTTTAAATCGTGGCTAAAAAAATTATGTGTATTAATGTTCTGCCACGATTTCAAACCGTGGCTATAGGTCTTTAGCCATGGTTTTAAACCATGGCTATAGGTATTACCCCATATCCATACCAATACCATCCATGGTCCATGTAACCGTGGATATAACTTATAGCCACGGTTTTTGGGCTTATAGCCATGGTTTCAAATTGTGGTTATAGCCAAAATTTCTAGTAGTGATCTCTTGATCAGCTGTATGGAGGTTCAGACAATCCTGAGCTAGAATTCCCCAACCATCGTAGGAGAAACACCACCGCACCCTCATCTGATTTGATCCATCTTATGAGCCCTTCACTAGTGACCTTATGTCTTGGGATCACCTCCTGAAGGTATGACATGATTAGATCCCTGTGAATATCATCAACTACCTATTTCTAAGGTCTTAACTCTTGGGTTCCCACTACCATCACCCACTATCGGTGCCTACTCTACCAGGAAGCTTTCCACCACCAAGACCCGCTCAAGCACCCTAGTATAGGTGCAAACGAAAAGGATACCACTGAATCCCCAATGTCCCGGCATAAACCCTTCTCAAAGTTCTATACTTTGAAATAATGGATCCTAAACCATATCTATGGAGTTTCGTAAGAGATCAATAAACCTCATTGAGTACTATGTCATGGTCAAACTATCCTGCTACATATGAAGAAGCTCCTATATGTGCACTATTCACAACATGGCTGGATAGAAATCCACCCTGAAGAGATGCTCAAAGTCTGACTATGAGAGAGTTGTCTTATCATGTGAGTGGGTCACTAAGCTCCACCATCACCCAACTGAGCATTGATGAAGACTAATCAAGAGGATCTCTATCTAATTTGTAGTAATCCTCACAAGTTAAAAAATTTGAGTGGCTATATCTAGAGATTCATCAGCCAACTGAGGGTCTGTTTCACCTTAAAACCTAAGAGGTCACTACATATGAAACTTGTGCAGTGCACTCATCCTGTGTGTATCCTCTGTTTTCACTTTCAGTGCTAGCAGCTACTAAATGGGTGCTAGTGTAACCGGTAAACCACCTAGAGGTTTTATCTCTGATATATGCCCCTACACTGATGCCTCGTCACTCGACGAATCATCCCCATGATCATGTAGAGTAATCCTAGTTGGTTGTCTTCACAGAGGCATCCTGAAATAAAATAAGATGTGCCATATTCAAAGAGTATATTTGGGGATATGACTAAATAAGGATATAGAAAAAAAACTCATTCCTATATGATGAATGTACTAATGTTTTATCTACAACCAATGTCTATATATACTGAGTCAAAAGGTAGGTGATCAGAGTCATGGTGTATGGATACGTCAGCCGCTGCACCAACACTGGATTCTCTGGCCTAAAATCCAAACTCGAAACACTAAACACCATTGACCCAAACCAATCTCACCAACTATGGTCTTAAGGTAGAACTAACTCCTTTGATAAAACTCTTTCATGGCCTAACCCACTAGGTTCTGGCCCTTGATTATCCTAAGCCTACCTCCAATAGGCCAAGGGATGGTGACTAGCACTGAGTAGGAATATCCTACAAATGGGAGGCATTATCCTAATGTACTTATATATACACACACATCTCCAAGCCCACACAAAGACGAAATATTAAATAGATAAAATTAATTCATGCATACAACTATAATCCAACAACCAAAAGTATGATAATAAAGTACTAAAAGCGAAAAAGGGGCCAAATACAATCCCAACCAAAAACTGTAAAGATTCCAACCTACTCCAAGGGAGAGGACTATGGTGAAATTAAAACTCCTATAAAACACTTATATCTATCTAGATCAAGATATTCTCCACCTGCTCCATGTCCTCCTAGGACACCATCAAAAGGGTCTTCATTTTCATAAGACATGACACATGTAGGCATAGCCAATGCGGGTCTGAGTATGACAATACCTAGTAGGACACCCTGAAAACACTAAACATGAAGCATAAAGTATATTCAACTCAATACAAGGATATAAAAATAATTTTATAATAGAAAACACACAGATATACTCAGGAAGAACATTTCACCATTAGACGGTCACAACAAACTACCAGCCACAATATTCTGCTTGAAGCAATGCTCATTTTAGGAGAATCCACTCCACGAGCCATGTTATCACTGGAGACTCCCATAAAAGAGGTCTAAGTAATTGGGCCCCGCCCAATAAATCTCACCAGTCTCATAAGACCTTGATACTTAGATAGGGGTCACATCCAGAACCGTTAGGGGACACCGTGAAACCAATCTTGATCAACCTACTACATAGGGGATTGTATGACAATGATACCAAAAACCCTAATAATACAGTCTCCTAGATGGAGGATAAATTCCCTTCTTAAAGAGTTCATTCTGATTTCATGAACCCCACATAGGGTATAAAGATGATAGAGGATCTTACTCCAGTCTCATGAAGGGACGCCATGAACTCTATCTAGGATTCATCCTCTAGAGGGGATCACAATCCATAACTAAGGACATAATTCTACATTGTACCCTTGAAGGTAATAAATAAGGGTAAAACCAATCAACCACCAATGGTCTCAACTGAAGAGATAGAGATCTCTAAGATGTCTCTAAGGGGGTACACAATGTGTAAGTAGAGTACATTGTGTACCTTGCTCAACATGGATCTTCCTGTGTGGTAACACCTCACACGACATGTAAAACTCAACATACAAGGTGTGTGAGTGAAATACATGGCATGTAGAGGTCACCCAGGTACCCTGACCATGTCTCCTAGTCGTGCCTGTGTGCAACTGGTCATGTCGTGTAAACCTGATTGTGTCAATATCTGAGTACATAGTGTGTCCATGCCCGTGTACTCCTAGTTGTTTCTATTTACCCTTCGAGGTAAATGTCAAGTCATCATGGATGTTTCACATGAAGAGTGACCATGAAACATGGAATGAGATATTTAACTCCATCTAAAACCCTAGTTCCACAGCCAGGGTGGTCCTATACAGTGTGTAATCCTGAAATACATGTCGTGTTTATCAGGATTTTCCATATCCAATAGTATCTTACTCTACATCATTAAGAGCATCATCGAATCCATCGCCCTTGTCAGAATATGAAGATTCGAGGTTGTTCAGCCCTTTCCATCATCGATCACCAAAATCCGAACTTGAATCCACTCAGAAAACACCACGTCTCTCCATATGTCATCGTGCATCAAAATTGAGAAGAAAGGAACCTATAAATTCGTCTAATCCACCTGTGATCATCTTCTTCCATCATCACACCTTGATTGCACACTCAATCAAAATTCATACCCATGGTATTGATTCGTTTCTCCAAAGAATGTTCTCTCAATGATAGAATACCAGGTATTTCATCAAACCACTGGCCAAAGGAAATGTCTACAATGATCATGTGAAGAAATGGGGGAGAAACCCATAATTCATAAGATATGAGGAACGAATCTAGACCTTTTTTCATTTGGCCTCAATCCATTACCATATAATTGAAGAAAAAAAAGTGGTAAAGATAAAAAATGAACAATGATCCGTCAATTTAAATATACCGATGATGCGCATATCAATTCTATTCGTGGAATTGATTCGAATTTGTCCAAGATTAAATAATGGGGTGGAAAATAAAAAACAACATCCTACCTAGAGTTTGTATTGATTGTTGATGAAGAACGCTTATGTGTTTCCATCAATGACAAGATCCATGAACTTCATTGGCACAACGATCCACGATTCGGTCCTGATCTGTCATCGTTTTCCAAGAACTCTCTCCTCCAATGGTCTCTAAGTCTCCAGGGTTTAGCGGCTAACCCTGAGAAAAAATCTATAATTGTGTATTTATAGAAAACTCAATCACTATGTCAAAAACAAATAAAATAAATTTATTTATTTATTTATTTATTTATTTTCTTTATTTTTTCCCATGATCACTTTTTCAAAAACGCCTCACGTTGAAAAAGGTTATGTCATGCCTAAGGTAAAACTCACATTTTGAACTCAATGGTGCCTGTGGATTTCTAATTCAGGACCTCGTTCAGGATTTATTCAAATTATTTAGGAAAATTTTGCACACGTGTTATTTAATATATTTAATATTTTTCAAACATTTATTCCAAGAACATCGGGCCTTGAAACCACATGTTGTCTAAGCGCTTGGTCTCGAAAATATTCCATATAATATCTAAAAACTAATACACAAAAAATATGAGTCATTAAAAAATAATTCAAACCAATTTGAAATATCTATTAAATAATTTAAACAATTTCCATAATAATAGTTCAAATAAATATCTCATAAAAATAGAAAGTTTGAATTTGAAATATGAAATTCAAAAACATTACGTTTAAAACAAGTAATAAACATGTGAAGGATATCAAAACTTAATAAAATTTCATTATAGATATTAAAACATGTTTGAATGTGTTTAATATCAACTAATATTAATTTAGAAATAATAGAATCAAAGTAAACAACATAAAATAATAAAAATTTTGAGTTTTAAGTTATAAATTTCATGCATGAAGATAAAACACCCTTTGACCTTCATAAAAATATGTTTAAAAACATTGAAAAATTGTTCACACAGGTTCTATATAAATAATATCAATTTATAAAGTCATTAGAACAATTTAAATATTTTAAATAAACATGAAACAAATATAAATATGAAATAAAATGTAAAACAGAGTAAATTTCCATGTTCTATAATAACCTGTAGAATTTCACTGAACTGTGTGGGCAAATTCACATAGGGGTTTTTCACATAGGCATTTGTCTCCATGTAATGAATTTACTATGTAGGTGAATCAACATTAATGAATTCATATAGGTGGATTGCATAGTTTATTCACATAAGTAAATCAATGTAGCTGAATCACGTAACTGAATCACGTAAGGGATTTACGTATCCAAATTTTGGAAATTTGTAAATAGATTGAAAAATCAAATTTCAGACCCAAAACATAGTAAATGGAATAATAATATTTTGGTCTAGTTGAATTATATTTATATAATTTCATTATCCTTGTAAATAATTAATAATCACATGAATTTCATTTCTATGACTCAAGTTATGATTAAAAAATAGTATCAAAATAATTCTGAAAAACTGAAAAAATCAGACTAAAAACATATAGTGACTTCTAACTCAATTTCAGACATTATAGAGATTGATTAAAAATTTTATATCTTATAATTAAATTTATATAATTTTCTTAGTTTTAAAATAAAAGAAACACTCAATTTGGAGTTTTTTTTCTCAATTATGGTCGAAATACAGAGGGTAATTGTATCTAGAAAATCACATAGATGGGTCACAAAATGGTTATGTGAATTAAAAATTGGCTACATGGATTATGAACTGGATACAATTTGAATGGTATATTGGATACATTGTAATAGTAAAAATCATGTATAAATAATATTTTAAGGTCTAAAATGACTTATTTATCCAAGTAACACTTAAAGACACTTTTAGAACATGTTAGGGCCAATCAAAACATGAAATCTAAAGATATTTTAAGCAAAGAAATATTACAATATACTCAAAGTTAAACATACTTTAATCAATACATAATTTGAAGTTTTAATACATTTAAAGGAAATAAAACAAATAACACTTTGTAATTATCAAAACATAAAGTGGTTCAAGGATCCACTCAACATTATCCCCCTTTTTAATAATTATAAAACCAAGTAAAATTTCAAAAAAATCTCCCCCTTTTTGAAATTATAAAAAAGATAAGGTTTCAAATAAAAAATGGAATAAATTTTATAAGGTAATGACATAATGACAACTATAAATTTTGTATAAATTTTTTCTTAAACGTGTAATTTTTTAAAATAAGTATCAGGGAGCTACTATAAAGTGATACTCTATTAAAATTTAAAATTAAATGCAGTGAGAAAAAAATTTTAAATTTGTTTGATAAAAATAATAAGAGATATTTTACAAAATAAGATTTTATGCAAATTGAAAGGTTTAAATAGAAAGATAAAAAAATCTAGGATGTATGGGAGGTTTTAAAATAGTTATATAATAAAAAATATATATAGAAATTAAACAATAGTAATCTAAAAAATAGATTCTGTATTTTACAGATTTCATGTAAATCTAAAAATATCAGTATATAAATACATTCAAACTCCCCCTAAAATAATGAAATGTAAATGTAAATTTAAATATCCAACATACCAAGTTCAAATTTAATTTTTTTCAAACTTATTAAAGTCTAAATACTTAGTAAATATATCTGCAAGTTGATTTTCATAAGAGATAAATACTACAACAATATCTCCCTTATTCACATGATCTCTAATAAAATTAAATCTAACATCGATATGATTTGTTATAGAATGTCGTAAAGAACTTTTAGAAATAGAAATTGAAAATTTTTTATCATAATAAATATGAAATTTATCAAGATAAATACCAAAATCGCATAAATTTTACTTAATTCATAAACTTTGAGCATAACAAGTAGCAGCAGATATATACTCAGCTTATGTAGTCGATAGATCAACAGTTAATTGCTTCTTAAAAGATTAAGAAATTAATTTTTTTCTATAAAATTACACATAACTAATGTTATTTTTTTATCAATTTTATAGGCTCCAAAATCAAATTCATAATGGGATATTAAATCAAAAATATATACTTAGAATAAAATAAACCAGAGTTAACATTTCCTTTAAAATATCTAATTATTCCTTTCATAGATTTAATATGACTCTTTTTTAGGATTAGCTTGAAATATTACACATAATAAAATATTAAACATGATATCAGGTCTAGATATAGTTAAATAAAGTAGGATACCTACCATTCCTCTATAAAATTTAATGTAAACAA
The DNA here is from genome assembly GCA_963277665.1 of Viscum album. Classification (NCBI taxonomy): domain Eukaryota; kingdom Viridiplantae; phylum Streptophyta; class Magnoliopsida; order Santalales; family Viscaceae; genus Viscum; species Viscum album. The sequence continues at coordinate 1,347,293,167 of OY728131.1, forward strand.
ATTTACCAGATGTATCAACATCTAATTTATAACTAGTACTCATAGGAGTTTTCATAGATTTATAAGAATCATGACCAAATATTTTAACCAACTCTTTAGAATACTTAGATTGATTAATAAATACCTCATATTTTCTTTTATAAATTTGAAGTTCAATAAAGAACCTTAATTCTCCCATTAATCTCATGTTAAACTCAGATGAAATAAAAGTAGAAAAATCATTACAAAGAAATTCACTAGAGGAACCGAAAACTATATCATTAGTATAAATTTGCACAATTAAAATATAATTTGAAAATATTTTAATAAAAATAGTAGGATCAACATTACCTTTCTTGAAACCATTATTAAACAAAAAAAAAAGAAATACTTTCACATCAATAATGGAGTTCTTATTTGAGACCATACAAATCTTTAGATAATTTAAAAACATAATTTGGAAATTTTTCATTTTTATAACTGGTGGGTTAATTAACATAAAATTATTTAGATATAAAGGCTTTTAAGAAATAACTTTTAACATCTATTTTATATAACTTAAAACCTTTAAAACATGAAAAATATAACAAGATTATAATATACTGTAATCTGGAAACATGTGCAAATGAATCTTCAAAGTCTATACCTTCTTCTTGAGAGTATCCTTAGGCAACAAGTCTAGCTTTATTTTTTACAATCTATCCAGATTTATCCAACATGTTTATAAAGATCCATTTAGTTTTTATTACTTTCTTATTCTTATTCAATTCAACTAAATACCAAAAATTATTTCTAACAAATAGATTAAGCTCGTATTTCATAGAAATAATCCAATTTGGATCATTTAAAGCATTGATAAATTACTAGGAACGTGATTAGGAAAAAAAGAAAAGTTAGAAAATAATTTTAAAGTAGAGATTCTAGTTTTCATACCAAGACCAACATTACTAATCAAATTGTCAATAGGATGATATTTATGAATTCTCCATGGTCTAAGATTGGATTGAGAAACATTTTAATCCCCCTCAACAAATACACTATCTGTATATTTTTCTTCACCAAAATTGGAATCCCTAAAATCATAATCAATATTTTTCAAAACATATTTCTAAACATCACAAGATTCATCAAAGTTTATAAGTGAAAATTCTTCAACATTCATAGTATGTTTATTGTAAACTCTATAATATTTACTATTTGAAAAATAACTAAGAAATATACCTTCAACACTTTTAGAATCAAACTCATGTAAATTATATTTCATATTCAAGATAAAAACTTTACAACCAAAAACTTTAAAATAATAAACCTTTTGTTTTCTACTATTAAAAAATTAATAGGGGGGTTTCTTCAAAGAAAGTTATAACATAAACTCTATTCAAAACATAGCAATCATTATTAACAGATTCAACCCAAAAATATTTTAGTAAACTATATTCATTAAGAAAAGTGTGAGGCATCTCTGGAATAATTCTATTTTTCCCTTTTATAAAACCATTTTGTTGTGGTGTTCTAGGTGTAGAAAAATTGTGATCAGAACCATTATCCTCATAAAAATTTTCAATAATAAAATTAATAAATTCTCCTCCAATATCACTTATAATAGAAATGATTAAACAACCTTTAATATTTTAAAATAGATTATAAAAAGAAATAAATATAGTTAAGGTTTCATGCTTATGATACATAAAATAAACCCATGTAAATCTACTGAAATCATCAACAATAACAAAAAAATTATTTCCACTTAAACTAGAAGTTTTCATTGGATCAAATAAATCAAGATGTAATATTTCAAGAGTTATAGAAGTATAAACATGGTTTATATTTTTTAAATATTCCTTATGTTTCTTACCTTTTAAGTATGAATCATAAATAAAATATTTATTGTCCTTTAACTTGGGTAAATCTAGAACATGTCCATTCTTGAATAATTTGTGTATCATTTGGAAATGATCATATCCAAGCCTTATATGACAGTGAACATCATCTTTATCTATAGAATTGAGGAACTTATAATTTTAATTAGATAGATCAAATAAATTTATAGAATAAATATGATCTTTTCTATTAACATAAAATAAAACATTTTCATTTTAAAAAACTAAACATTTATTAGCTTCAAATTTAACATACATACCACCATCATATGACTGTGAAATACTAATCATGTTATGTTTCAAACCTTCAATGTATAAAACTTTGTAAATTAAAACAAAATTAGAAATACCTAATTCATTAAAACCTTTAACCTTACCTTTATAATTATCTCCAAAAGTTACAGATCCTCCATCGTATTTGGTATAAGAGAGTAAATTTGATAGGTCACTGGTCATGTGTCGAGAATAACCACTATCGATGTACCATGTTTCATTCTTGATACATCCAACGTATATTTCCTACAAAATCAATTACTTGAAATTTTTGGTACCCATTCTATTTTGGGTCCAACTAGGTTAGAAATAGAATTCTTAGGTACCAAAATAGATTTAAAACATTTATTATAATATACTCTAGTAGATAAATCCTTTAAAATAAAAGTCTTGTTATAACCAAGAGATTGAGGATATCTAAGTTAACATTCATTAGCATAATTTCCTTGCATATAACCTTTAAATCATGTAACAAAATAAACCTTTCTAGTATAACTTTTAAAAAAATTAATCTTATATAACTTGGGAATCTATGGATTATAACCAAAACTAGTTTTATCTTTATTCAGTTTCTTTATATCCATCATCTTTTCATATTTTTTCTTTCCTTGAATAAAATTAGATAATTGTGTTGTAATAAACCCGGTTGCCACTCAAATGTGCCTCAACCCTAGTTGACCACACGGCCTCAAGAGGATCTCCCTAAATGACAAAGGCTACTGACTAGTAATGAGGGCCTAAGGTGTGTATGTGGGGAGACTATTCCTTCATTGTCATAGTGGAGCAGTGGAAGCGTGGTGGGACCATAACCCATAGGTCCCAGGATTGAAACCTGGCTCTTAAACCACTTTGTGACATCCCAAACCCAGGTACCACTCAAAGGTGCCCTAAGCCTTGTTGGCCACATGGTCTCAAATGCATCTTCCTGAACACCATAGGCTACCAACTAGCAGCAAGATCCTAGGGTGTGTCCATGTGGAGACTATTCCCTCATAATGAGAGTGGATCACAACAAATAAATATAATAATAGGGAAATAGAGAAGCAATATAGGTAAACAGATAGAACAATAGATAAGAGACATTATAAACACTAGACTAGTAACCCACCATAATGAAAGTAGACAAGAATAATAAATAACATAAGCAACATATAATAATACTCAAAAGCTAATGATAATGTATGTCATGTGTCTACAAAACTGGGAAATGGGTATACACGATAATAAGAAATATGTGTTATACAAAAAAAGTAAAAAAAGAACCCAAAAACTATCCAGGAATCTTGAGCTTCAACTTGATCATATTCTACCGAGCTCTATCCTAATGAAAGAAAGTAAAATAATGTGTCTAAGGCGAGATGCTTCCCTTTGTTAACACCTACATACATGTAATATTTTTAGGTACCAATGGAGGCCTGGATAGGGTGTGAGATAAATCTTATTAGGTCGCCACTAACTACATATATACCATCCGGTCAATGTAATATAAACTGAAATAGTGTGAAGGCATGCATATATAAAATTAAAACAGTACAATAATGTAAATACCCTAGTACCTGCTTCAGCCTCAGCTAGTAATGTATCTGAACATGATACCATTTAATTAATTCATTTAAGTTTAGTTTATATAATAATTCATGTGAGTTATTACCGTCACTAACATCATATCATGATAGAAATAATAAAGGATCCAAGATGTAACAAGGAATCCTATAATAATGATAATGAAGAGGATCCAAGGTAATAACCAAGGAATCCTTGATCTTAGGGGTTGAGCCAACTCAGTAATAATCTATAACCTAGATAAAGGGGTATGAGTGTAATCCAAGGGGAATCATCCAATGCATTCCATTGTAATATGATTCTAACTAAGTCCAAGGATCTCATCCAAGCTAAAACAAGATAAGTAATGACGGGTCCCAATGGGTGTATCCATGGCACCACTTATCTATAGACATCACATTGGATCCAAGGAGTGTATTTAAGGTATCCTATAATGATTATGGAGGGATCCTATGACATCATGTTGAGCATCAACTGGTAGATAGAGATCAGGTTCCAAGGTGGGTCTCACCCTTGGCAACTGGCATCCTTGAATCATAATGGAATCCATTAGTGCTCAAGGAATTCCCTCGGGAGTCCAAGGCTAGCTCAAGTATGACCAATAATATAATAATGAATAGGTTCATATGCAATAGGAACCATATACTTAGTTTATTTAATGAATTAGGCCATGTAATACTCATGTCATTGAATAAGTCATTTGGTTTAAGTCATTCCCTATAATTAGTGTGATAAGGCATAATAAGGCATGAAACCATTTATTAGTTTATATAAGTCATAATCAATTCATTAGTTTCACTCTGTTACCTTCTATTAAGAATGTAAAGGTGTTCTACATACATTCAACCAAACCATTTAATTACATTCTTTTAGGCCAAGTGATATCCATAATATACTTTCCAGTAAACCATTTTAAGATTCATTAATTAATTAGAAAACTTACCTTGTAAGGGTCGAGTGACATTTCCATATATAAGGGATAACCATTTTAATTCAATAAACATTCTAAATAGGAAGGTCTTACCATTAACAGGTTCAATCCACAGTACACCCGAACGATGGTGCAAACAAACATGAAAAACCACCTTATGGAAACACCCTACTTAAAGAGGTTGAAATTGAGGTCATAACCTCCAACGATGGATAACATATATAATAAGGGTTTAAGAATATGATTATAACAACTATAAGTAAGACACATGAATTAAACAAGCAACGCCCGATGAAATCGATGTGCACATAACAACAACAATTTATAAATATCAAGACATGAGGGATGAGTCATAGACTACCTAACTTAAGCTCGTATGACTCTCCTAATCTAGAATTAACCCTTAGTTTGGTCTATATCAAAAGAAACCTAAAGAATGGATAAACACCCTAAAAATAGGGTATATGATCCTGCATCAAAATAGCATTGTCGAGGGAAAGAAGAATGATGAATGGCTCAAAATGAATTGAGTACTTACTGATGTGAATCCAATGTGACGAATGGGGATCAAACTAGACTTCAGATGGTGACGCAAGATCAAAACCTATAAAGAGGGGAGGAGGTTATCATCTAGGAGAGAAATGGGGTTGGATGTCCGCTGGAATGAGAAAAAAGAGTTGTTTAACATAAAAGTTCATTAAGGTCATTTCAATAAATTTTCCCACCAAATAGGGGTCGCACAGTTTGTCCACATGGTTGGCTAAACCATGCACCAACCGTGTGAAGGCCACTACCTTAAGAGGAGACTCGCACTGTTAGGCTACACGATCTGAGAAACCATTCACTAACTGTTCCATTCTCCTCTGCTAAAAACTATAGAGTTTTGGCATGGTTTTGTGGCCCTTAGAGCATCATTAGGGAAAATAGTGTGGCCTTCTTGGCTCTCTATCCAACCCTTAATGGTTAATAAAGACCATGTGGGCTGGGTCTCATAGTTTCTAATAACTGTGTGGCCTAGTGCTTTTCTCCACCGGTTGGTGTTTCGAGCTCTAAATAAGCCCCAAACACCCTTAAAACCTTTTTATCCACATTAGTAATCCCTATTAGGTCCAAAATAAAAAAATATACTAAAATTTAAAGGATTAATATTTGAGATAAAAACCAAGTTCTTACAATAACGTATCTTTTAAGCTTACAACCTCCTTTCTAAGATTATCATTTTCCTTCTAAACTAACTCAAAATCGTCATAGATATTACCTTTAGAACATGAAGTATAATTTATTATTTCTTCCTAAAGAGAATCATAATCCTTATTTACTTTCTTACATTCCTTGATAAGTCTATTATTTTATTTTATTTAATTATTTGTGAAATTCAGAAACTCTCAAAATATCTTTTTGAAGTTTTTAATTTTCTTCATGAAAATCATCAATGTTATAACCATTACTATCAAAATAATAACTAGAATAAGAATCATTACTAACCTCATTTATATTTTTCACTATCAAACACAGGTTAGCTGATTCTTTTTCACTTCTAGATTCATCACTTGAATCAAATTATTTGGTGTAACTTCATCCAACATGATAAGAACATTCCAATTATTTCTTTTATTTCTTATCTCTCCCTTCTTACTTAAACTTTGGATATTCAAGTTTGATATGTACTTTATTTCTACATTCATAACAGGTTACATCTAGACTATATGTGGCACCACTCTTTCCTTTTCAATCATTCTTTCGATCTTTACTTGTTCGCTTCTTGATTTTTTTTTCTCTGCATCAAATTATAAATACATTTTCCTATATTCTCAATTTATCCTTTTTCACTTTCTTGTGCCTCAGATTTATAATAGTTAGTAATAAAATTTATGTGTGATTTTAAAGTGATTCCTTTCTTCTTTAAAGTCTCTTCTTCAGTGATATTCTTCAACTCAAGTTTATATTTAATAAGTGATCTGATGAATTCATCCAATGTCTATTCTTTTAAATCATTACTTTCATCGATCATAACCTTCTTTGTATTACATTTACTTATAGATATCTTAGGAATATTTCAACAAGCACAGGGTTCTCCAAAGTTTCTCCAAGGGAATTCATCAAATTCTCAATGCTTTTGAATCTGTGGAACATTTAATTGATGCTTTCAACTTCAACCATCATGAAATCATGGTACTTTGCTTGAAGAATTATGAGTTTGGTTCTAATAATCTTATCTGAGACAAAGTGGGTAACTTGTAAAATGTTTCATATTTTGTGAGTTGCCTTACATGATGACACATGACTAAACACACTTCTGTTAATAGCACAATATAAAATATTTACAACTTTGTAATTTAAAACATATTTTATAGCATCATTTCTTGTAAGATTATTTATGTTAGCTTCTGGTAGCTTGTAAGGTTTTTCCATGATTGACCAATGTTCTATGCTTGACTGCTTAAGTTACACCTCCATTCTACATTGCTAGTAACCATAGTCATTATCATCAAAGTGAGGTGGTTTATAAGGAATTCATCCATCATTTTCATTCATTACTTTCATATTATATATCTTTACCTTAGATTGTGTGGTCTAGGAAAACATTAGCACAATGAAATATAAACAATATAATTTATATAAGGATTGAATAAATTCCAATAGGAACCACCTATGATACCAACTATTAGGTCGGATAGGTAGATGACAGATGTACTAAAGGGGGGTGAATATAAAAAATTAAAATTTTAAAGAAATGGATTAATTATCTAAATTAATTATAAAATTTAATTAATATAGTTAATTAACAGCAAAATAAAAGAAAGAATTCAAGGATATTTTTTATAGTAGTTTGGTCAAAAGTGGTCCTAGTCTGCACTTATACCACTCTACTCGATGAGAGATACATTGTGCATTGATATGATTTTTGAAGGGGAATCATAACCCAATTACAAACAACTTTTTCTAGTGTAATTATAACAAATAAACACCTAACTTTTTTATAGGGATTCACAACCTAATTACAACACTATATTTAGATACCAAGAGTCACAACTTAAACAGTCCTGACTTTAGAATCTGGGAGTCACAACCCGAATATAGAGAATGATTTTGTATGTAAAATCATAAATAGAAAGTGAAAACACATGAGATATGGGAAGAAGTGTTACAGACTCAAGAAACTAGAATAAAATAGACAAAAAAAATAATAAAACACAAGTACTGGTTATTAAGTGTTTGGTCATCTTGAATGTCTCATCAAGGTGGTAAAAGAAATTGTAGAAGTTTTTTTCAGCCCTTGAGATATCATCCAGTAGTAGTGATAAATGTTCAGTATAGGCAAAATGTATAACACTTCACAGTATTAACACCACCACACTCTTCACACTGTTATTAATTGAAAATATGAAAGCTCTCATTGAAGAAGTATCGCACATATAATGAACCAAAATTTTATCAATGGAAATTACCTTCTTATAATTATTTTATATAGTATAAATCAAATTAAATAACATAAATAACTCAATATAAACTTTATAAATGAATAATGAATGAAATAAGAAGTATTTCTATAAGTTAAGGAACCTATATCGATAAAATAGTAACTTGACTTTCAGAATAGTAATGTGACCCTTATGAATAGTAAACCAGACAATGGAATAGTAACCTCATCTACAAAAGTATAAATAGAATTTAATCATCTTATAAATGGTAATATTATATAATTATATCATAGTATAAGTAAATAAATGTTTTAGCAATTATTAATTAAGCGTTGATATTTTTATAAAACATAAGTCTTTATTTTCAATTTTATAATTAATATAATGTTTTAAAAGAAAATTTATTTCCATAAAATGCACTAAAAATTAATATTTTGTTATATTATTATTATAAGATAATTTTATGAGACCTTAATTAATTTTTCAAAGTGTTACAAAATCAGTTATAATTTTAAAATTGGTATTTTCCAAGTAAATTATGATTTTAATTAAAAATTAAAATTATCATATTTAAAAAAATTATTTTCATAAAATGGAGTTAATTTTTGAATTCTACATGTCAAAAAATGGTTAGAATAAATTTTTGGTATTTTTCTAAAAAACTTGAATTTTTGGTGAATGGTAAAATACGGTAATTTACGGTATAAAATAAATACTTGATTTATTGAGTCATAGATGATGTATGGATGATGTAATCCAAAAATATAAAACTATACTTCATTATTTTAATATTTTTATGATAATTCTCAAAATATTCATAGTAATTAATAAAAATAATAAACTAATGAGTAAAATAACAAGAAAACACCTCTCTCCTCTGCTATAAATACCACCCCTCACCACCTCTTCTCCTCGCACCTATCAAGCTTTGAGACTTGTCAAAATTATATTAAAATATCTTCCCAAACTTATACCCCATATCCAATAGCTCTTGGTCTCATAAAAATTCCAAAACCTTTTCCCTAAGGAGGCTCTCAAGGAGGATAAATTCAAGAGGTAAATTCCTCTTTCCTTTTATTTTATTTTCTTTTCAAGTTCTTTATTTTATAATTATCTCCTAACCTACCCTCATCCAAATTACATGATAAATATATTAACTTACATATAATATAATTTTATTTTGTTTATGTAATAATCCATCATTAATTATTTCCCCTCTCTATTTGTTCAAAAAAACATCATCTGTGATGTGTTAATTTGTCACATTCAAGGACGACGGGTTTTCAATTTCTATTACCGTCTTCAAGGCTGGTCATGAAACCATTTTTATGGTTTAAAAAAATTATAATATATGTATTATATCTTATTTAATTTTCTATAACCATTATATATACATTATATTAAATAGTATAACAAAGCTAGTTCATTGTGATCGAAAAACTGTGAAAATAATCCAAACGATTATCACTAACATCTTATCTAATGATTCATCCTCAGCCAAAATAACTAAATGAATTATATAATCATTTAAACTTTTTTATTTTCATTAATAACTTATAACTTCAATTTTTTATTTATATTTCCATTTTACATGAACTTACATACTCTTATACAAGCAAACTGATCGTGAAAACTAAGAAAACAAGCACTCTTGAACGATGAAATTGAACACTATAACTCATAAAAAACCATAAATTAACTTAATAAAATTATATTAAATAAATTAAATGTATAAAAATTTCTCAATTAATTAATTAATGGATTTAATTTGATTATTTGGGACATTAAGATCAAGTTCATAACCATTTTGGACATAAGGTAAGAGATTCTACCTGAACCTTCATTTTTCCTTCAGGTTACTCTTTATTTCTCATTACCCCAATGTAATGATTCTTTATATTTTTATAATTATTATAAATTATATTTATATGTTCCAAACTCATGTATATATATTATATTATCCCTCTTTTATGGGGTAATACTTGTTTTAGAAAGTTTTCTTTTTCAATTCTTCCCGATAAGCAAGCCCGATTCAAGGGAACTTCCCAATTTATTACTCACTTCCAAGTGCACTCCATGATCTGTTTTAAGCCATCATTATTTTTTCTAAAATCACTAATTTTATTATGAAAACCCACCTTTGTTCATTTCTAGTTTTATGAAAACAAATATGTCTTTCCCGCTTTAAATTCTCTTGAATATTTTCCTTAAAACGCACTAAATTGTTTCATTTATAAAGTTTCTTAAACACTACTTTTACATGTTTCCACTTCAATTGGACATCAATTATCATGATCCCTGACTTTTTCCCTTATGAATTTCCATTTATGTTTTGAATCCATTCTTTCATGGAAACATTTATGATATGCTAATTTGTTATGCATTGTGACATGATTATGGTATCCATTTCTTTCCATGGGTAACCCTTGTGGTTATTCCTCATGTGGAACACATATTCATGAACATGTTATGATGGTTGCACCCAAATAATTCTCCAATTCATTGGGTAATGTTTAGTCTCATGCGACGTCATTTTGGGACAGGGAGTGGACCCAATTCCTTTATGGGACTTTATCCACCATGTCTTGGTGGTTAGCCTTGACTCGCATTTATATCATGTTATATGTTATTTTCACATTCCTAAAATTACATGATTATATGTTCCCATGTTATACATATTATTCTTTTTTATGTTTATTCATGTTCCATGCCTTTTATGTCGTCATGTTATGCTTTCTAACCCATGTGTTATGTTTTACTCCTATGTTTATTTCTTTACTGGGTTGTTTAGATCATACCTTTTGTTCTTGTATTCTCTAGGTTATACTATGAATTTATAGGATCTCAATGGAATTTAGGAGCTCATTGTGGAGATTAAATAAAATATGCTTCCATAATGTTTAATTATGTACCTAATCTTCCAAAGATGATAAACTTTATGATCATTAGCTTTTAATTTTATGGTTAATTATGCTTAAAATCATGTAATGATATGTGTAAAAGGTTAGGGTTTCTACAATTGGTATCAAATGAAAAGTTTAGTTATTTTTGGGATTAGGATTAGAAAACTATAGTGAAATCCTTAGGGATAAGACTAAGTATAATAAAACATTTCCAAATTTTAGTACATATAGAGTAAGTGGTTTATCAAGAAAATACAAATTTATTTGGATAATAAAAGTGGGAGTGGTTTTGGCATAGATGTGCCTAGGAGTAACAACTCTGATGTAGCATCCTAGTTCTGGAATCCGCCCAGAGACGCCCCGTACCCGGTTGGTCACATGACCTCAAACGCATTTCCCCGAATGCCAGAGGCTGCCGACTAGTAGCGAGGGTCTTGGGTGTGATAGTGGGGAAACTATGCCCTCATTGGCAGAGTAACACAGCAGAAGTAAAAAAAACAAATAGCAATAACAGAAGTAGTGATAATATCATACAATAGTAATAATGGAAGACTAAAAGAAATAAATAGTCGGAGCAGATATATATAATGATGCATGATACATATGTCTATGAAAGCATTCAAACATGTCACAATACTGGAATATAGTACTAAACCAAAGTACAAGGAAATAGTAAACAACTACTCAGCATCGCAAGCCTCAGTTTGGTCCCATTCTCTCCAGCTCCAAAGCAGTCAAGCACCCGAAGTAGAAGGGCGCTTTCCCTTATCTATACCTACAACAATATAATATGTTTGGGACCAAAAGAATGACCCAAATAGTTTGTGAGACTAAATCCTAGTAGGAAACCACCAAGAGATATGTGCCTAACAGTCAGTGAATATATATGGCAGGCAATAAGAAAGAAAAAAACAGTAAACAAGTAAGTACTGAACAGTAACCATTCTTACAGTTTCAAAGCATTCAAACACCACATATCAAGTTAGCAGATGATCACAAATAGGTAACCCTCTGGAATGTACTCACAGCCTAATCCACTATGGTCCTACCTAGAAAACACAAGAAACCCTTTGGGAAGTACTCATAGTCTAACCCCTCTGGTTCAGCTTTAGTATAGACTCTCTGAGGAATCACCCACCATCAATTCCCCCTATAGTATCCTATTAGTAACTAAAAGGAACTCTGGGGAAGCACTTACATATCATTACCCGTATGGCCCACATAGAGGAACTACAGACACTCTGAGGAAGCACTTACATCAATTCCCCTTGTGGTCTCACATTGTAATAATAAACAGACACTCTGGAGAAGCCCTTACGTCCATTCTCTCTATGGTCTACTACACCAAGTTCTCACGGCCCTTTTTAAGTCAAATGAGCATAGAAAAGAAAACAATCCAAATTAAACTTCAAGAAATACTTGGCTAACCATTCTATAGCATAACAACATGATATATAACAATCACTCCATCCTAACAATACTAGGCATGGGAAACAAACAATAGCCTAACAGGAAAACTAGACCAAATGGTCAAAACAAGAAAACATGGGAAAAACCTCCATAGCATGGAAAATTAAACCATATTCTCAACAAATAACCTCTATCCAATCAAATTAGGGCATAACAGGTAAACAATAGGTCTAAAACCATAAACATGAAATACCTCATTCATGGGTATTGGGCACTTTTTCACATAAAACTCAAAGACTATCTATGTAAAGGAACAAACCACCTACCTCGGTGTTGTAATATCATTATACGTGAACCTCAAGCCTTGAATCACCCAAGAACACCATAGATCTACAAAAACTCTCAAAACGCTCAACTGGGGATAACTTGAGAAAGAGGAGGAATCAGGAAGCGAAGCTCTTGAAGAAGGAAGATATTATAGAGGTGATCCCAACACAATTGACGGCGGTTGATTCAGAGAACGTTTGCTCGATCAGGGGCTCAGATAAGAATCGAGGTCATACGGTCTCTCTCGGATGAAACAGACCTAGAAGGAGATGGTTCTATCTATCAGACGTGACCCCGGTACATTTAATGAAAAAAAATTACACGGCATGTACTTGCCTTTACCGGACCCCGTATTAGGCAGTCTTCAGGTCACCACACATGGTCATGTGCATGGTTGTGACACGGCCAGCACCCGGCTACCTGCGGTAACCAAGTACACGGCATGCACTTATAAATTACATGGCATTTACTTAATAAATTTTCAGAAAACTCATATTTTTCACTAAAAACAACAGAAAAAGGAAAACATGCTTGAAAAGAAGATATGGGTTCTTACAAACTTCCCCACTTAAATAAATTTGTCCCTGGATTTCTCTATCAAGGCAGCGTAGAAGAAGAATCCTCGAACAAATCTGGCCACTGCAATTGTACATCAGTCTCCCTCTCCCAAGTCTCGTCCTATACTCACCCGTGTTTCCATAGCAATCGTACCAGAGGAACAAATCTTCCACAGAGAACCTTCGTACTACGATCAACAATCCGGATAGAATGCTCCTCAAATGAGGCATCCACCTCCAACTCAACCTCTTTGGGTTGAAGAACATGAGATGGGTCTGAGAAGTAACGTCAAAGCTAAGAAATGTGAAAAACTTCATGCATATATCGGTACCTCTGACGTAACTGCAGCCGATAGGCAATCGGCCCGACTCTCTCCAAAACCTCAAACGGCCCGACATACCTCGGCAAAATCTTACCCTATCTCTTAATCCTCTTGTTCCCCAACCTCGGTGTGACACGCAAGAAAACCTAATCATCGACCTTGAACTCCAGAGGTCATCTCTTCTGATCAGCATAAGACTTCTGTCGAGACTATGCTATAGTCATCCTCTTCCGAATCAACTCTATATGCTCTGTGGTCTTCTGGACAAGATGAAGTCCCAGCATAGCTGCCTCTCCAACCTCCAGCCAACATAAAGGTGATCAGCATGGCCTACTGTACAAAGCCTCATATGGTTCCATCTTAATAGTTTCTTGAAAACTATTGTTGTAGGAAAACTCCACATGAGGTATGTGCTTCTCCCAAGAACCTCCAAAATCAAGGATGCATGCACGAAGCATGTCCTCAAGTACCTGAATCGTACGCTTGAACTAGAAATCTGTCTGAGGGTGGTAAGTTGTAATCAAAATTACATGTATACCCAAAGCCTTTTGTAGCCCCTACCAGACCCGAGAAGTAAAATGTACATCCTTGTCTGAAACAATATAGTGTGGAACACCATGTAAACGTACAATCTCACGGATGTACAACTGTCCCAGCTCATCAACACTAAAGGTCTCCTTGATCGGAAATAAGTGAGCAACCTTCGTGAGTCTGTAAATGACAACCCATACTATATCATTACCTTGAGGCGACCTCAGTAAACCTATCATGAAATCCATCGCGACCTGATTCCACTTCCACTCAGGAATGAGTAACTGCTGCAAAAGCCCCACTGGTCACTGATGCTCCGCCTTCACCTGCTGACAGGTGGAACACCTCATGACGAACCCAAAAACATCTTTATTCATACCTGGCCACCAATACTGATGGTGTAGATCATGATACATTTTGGTGACACCAGGATGAACTTCCCAAACTGAGGAATGAAATTCCTTCATCAACTCCTTGCATATGTCTGCTGACACCCATACACACCCCTGGAAATGTAATATCTCATCCTCGCCTATGCTCCATCTAGGAATATGGTCCTCTCTTGACACACTTTCTTGTAGGACTAGGCCTTCAGAATCTGATAGTTTCCTCATTCACACTCGATCAAGAAGAGTAGAGGTAATAGCTACAAAAGAAAGAATCGTCTTCCCCTGTCTGTCGTACACCTCCAAATACATCTCAAAGAACAGATCCATAAGTTGTCACTCACTACTGGCCTCCTGAACTGCCTATATCTAAGTCCTCCTTCTCAATGAATTAGCCACAGTGTTTCCTTTCCTCAGTATATAGGCAAGCTCAAAGTCAAAGGACTGAAGGTACTCAACCCACCTTTGCTGTCTCAAATTCAGTTCACGTTGGGTGAAGATATACTTGAGACTTTTGTGGTCAGTGAAAACCACAAAATGCTCTCCCAAAATATAATGTCTCCAACAGAATAATTCATGAAAAACTGCTGCCAACTCAAGATCGTACGTTGGGTAATTCCTCTCATGTGACCTCAACTGCCAAGACCCGTACGCAATGACTCCTTCTCCCTGCATAAGCACCACTCCCAGCCCGATACCTAAAGCATCACAATAAACTGTATAGATCTTTACTGGCTCTAGAAAAACTAGTATCGGTGCTGAATTAAACCTCCATTTCATATTCTGAAAGGATGACTCACAAGAATCTGTCCACAGGTACTTCGCACCCTTCTTAGTCAGGCTCGTCAGTGGAGTTTCTAAGCGTGAAAAGTCCTGTATGAAATGCCTGTAGTATCCAGCCATCCCTAGAAAACTTCGTACCTAAAAAACATTCTTCAGCTGCACCCAGGAAACTACATCTCTCACTTTCTCTGGGTCTACTAATACTCCTGTCTCTAAGATAACATGACCTAACAAGTGAATTTGGTCCATCCAAAAGTGGCATTTTGAGAGCTTGGCATATAACTGATGTTATCTCATTGTACTCAAAACAATCTCAAGATGGGTAGCATAGTCATGTAAAGTGTGAGAGTACACCAAGATATAATCCATGAAAACCACCATGAAAGAATCCAAGTATGTATGGAACACTCGGTTCACCAGTTCCAGGAAAATAGTAGGCGTGTTCGTGAGACCGAACGGCATAACCACATACTCATATAGACCATACCTTCTCTGAAAGGCTATCAGAGGTATATCAGATGGTCTAACATGCAACTGATGATAACCGGATCTCAATTAAATCTTTGAAAACACATGGTCTCTTCAAAACTAATCAAATAGATCATCAATACTCAGCAAAGGATATCGATTCTTGACCGTCAAATAGTTAAACTTCCGATAATCCACAAAAATCTTGAGGGTACCATCTGCCTTCTTCACAAACAGGATAGGCGAACCCCAAGGAGAAGTACTGGTTTGGATGAAACTCTTTTCCTACAACTCCTCCAACTGCTTCTTGAGCTCTTTTAGCTCTGGTGTAGCCATATTATAAGGAGGAATAGACACTGGTGCCACTCCTGGCATGAGATCAATAGAAAATTCTACCTCTTACTCTAGAGTAAAACCTGAAAAGTCCTCGGGAAAGTCATCCCTGAAACAATCCACCACTAGATGAAAGTCTAACTGTGAAGTACCTTGGTCATCTAGATATATACTAGCAATCTGGGTTGTAACTCCTCCCAACCCATGATGCTCGGGTCCCGCTCTGCTCGCCTGGATATCCCATTCACCCTTATGAAGAAATGATCTGCTCTTCGGTGATGTGAAACTCACCCTACAGTGATAGCAGTCGACAACAGCCTGGAATGGAACTAACCAATTCATTATGAGAATGGAATCATAGCATGTCATCTCTAGGACATAAAGGTCCCAAAAGAAGTGACACCCAACAACCTCAAGAGGGAACTTCTTGTACTGATGTACACCAACCGTTCTAGTCCCCAACGGGGTGTCTAGCATCAAGATATCAGTAGAATAGAAGATACATATCCCAAGTCTCTCCACAACAGAAACAGATATAAATCTATGGGAATCCCCCGTATCAAAAATATCAGAAGTTAAAACTGAGGCAACTAGGATCGTACCTCGAACTGTAGAGGGTTTGGGATCCTGCTCCTGCTGGGCATGCTCCACTACAAAAGTCTAACCTACACTGTGGCCCTATGACCCTACCTGACCACCTTGAGTTGATCCACCCTTTTTTCACTAGAATCCTAGTGACTGGATACCATGGCCATGACCTCCACCTCATCCTGAACGGTCATAAGAACTCCAGTTCCCAGACTGATGAGAAACTGGTGGTGCTGCTCCTGAACAAGGAGTCATAGAAGAACCCTTGTCACTAGCTGCTGGTGAGAAGAACTAACAGAAGCGCTGAATATGTCCCATCTTTCCACAAGATCGATACTCCACTAGGTCTCTCAGGAAATGTGGCCTTGTATTCCTACTCTTCCCACACTTGTAGCACGCCACCTGGATACCACAGGAAGTTTCTCGCCTCCTTGGATCACCGCGCGAAGACCCCCTGTGGTGCTTCCTGCTGTCAGTAGGAGGGATACTAACTCCAGATGTCAAACCGCCCTGGCTCACAACTCCAGAATCCCTCATATTACACTCTGTGATCAGCATCTGGTTGACGATATAAGTGATAGATGTCAACCTGAAGATATTCACCTGAGATCGAATGACGTGCCTCATGCTATCCTCAAACTTCCTTGCCATGAATAACTCATCACCTCCTGGGATGGGCGTAAATTGCTGCATCTCTGTGAAGCGAGAAGAATACTCCATAAAGGAAAGAGTACCCTGCTCCAGACTCATGAACTCTTGGGCTCGATCAGCCCTCAAAGTCTCCAGGTAGAAGTAGTCATAAAAGGCACATTGAAACTCATTCCACGCCATAACCTCTTGGCGTCCCTCCTATGATATCACATCTCATCATCTCTTGGTGTAGTCCCGAAGCATGTACGTAGTGAGCTTGAACCTCCTATCTGGAGGCGTCTCTAGATGCTCGAAGATAGAAAGCATGGATTCTAACCATGACTCTGCATCTTGAGGTCCTTCTTCCCCAGTGAAAGTGGGAGGATGTTGCTGCTAAAAGACCCGGGTTAACTCTACCATAGATGGGGCAGGATGTGGTACTCCACGGAAGGTCTTCATGAACCTAATGAAGCCCTCTCGGAACTATGCATTAGCACTTATGTCTGGAATGATGGTTGGTTCCAAGACTGGCACAATTGGAGGATCTGCTGGAAGTCCCTGATCAGCCATGTTCGTTGTCTGATCACTACCTTGCAACTGGAATACAACTGAAGTATGTCTCGGTGGCATGACTCTGCAAGGTCAACGCACACCTTAGATCCAGATTATCTAGGACTGAAAAATTGGAAGGGTAAGAAGTGAACATGATAAAGAAATCATTCAAGTTTTACAAAACATGGATACATGGCGTGTATACTTAACTACACGACATGTTACCTTAATCCTTTCACATGGGTATGTACTTCTGCCAAAACTAGTCATGTAACACCCTAAACACATGGCGTGTTTTCCTAACACATGGCGTGTACTTGAATCCTCTTCCCTTGCTTGAGTCCTTCTACACGACTAAGCTACGCGATTCTCTTAAAACAAGACTACACGGTGTGTTTATGCCAGAAACAACGTGTACTAGACGAGATTCACTGACCCGTGTTGTTAGTGACATGGCTCACACTACACGGAATGTTCCAGACAGACACAGCGTGTATTGGTTAAGTTTTTATCCATCTGTGTCATTAGTCACACGGTTAGACACATGGTCTAAACACACGGTGTGTACGTCCGATAAATGGTGTGTCCCACCAAAAAATCTCCTAACCATGTGTCTATGCCCACACGAACAGTGACACGGTTAGAGACTACACAACGTGTATATAGATTACATGGTGTGTACTTAAGAAAAACAGTTTCTTCCCAAATAGAAGAACACATGGCATGTATTCAAAACTACATGGTGTGTATTCTGGGTTTTTTCAGACATTAAGCCTCAAAAACTACTCTAGAAGCCCAGAAAACACTGAAACGAACATTAAAGTGCCAAATTCTAATCCGTGAGGGCCCATACTCTCTACGGATCAAAGATTGGATTCTTATATATGTCATATACAAGAAATAAAAGGCAATGATCCACCAAATTCTGATCCATGAGGGCCCATAATACCTCAAGAACCAAAGTTTGGCGTTCATTTAAAAGAAACCTTACACAATTTAATACCCTATCAAAATCAGGTATTCTATAAAGGCATTTATCACAATAGTATGCATATCTAGCACAACATCTATCACAACAACATGCAATTACTAATGCACCCTAAATGGCATGGTAGGAATGCATGACATGTGATTTCTAACAAGTGCCTATATGATGCATGAGATGGCATAATCTCATCTCATTGGGTTACAACAGAAATAGAACCTCAATAATATCAATAATAACAGCACAAAACATATGAATCACTGAATGGTGAAATCAAATCAACTGTAATAATTACAAAACCAGAAAAATTACAATAATGAGGTAAATTGGCTTTTCCCCTGTACACGGGTTAACTACTCCTGGGAACAACTTATCACCAAGTACTTTTTTCTTCCTATCCCTATATATAGGTTCCAAACAGTAAGTCAAGAAGAAAAGAATTTCTCTGATACCACTTTGTAACGTCCCGGTTCTGGAATCCGCCCTGAGACGCCCCGTACCTGTTTGGTCACATGGCCTCAAGCGCATTTCCCCGAATGCCAGACGCTGCCGACTAGAAGCGAGGGCCTTGGGTGTGATAGTGGGGAAACTATGCCCTCATTGGTATAGTAACACAGTATAAGTAAAAAAATAGCAATAGAGGAAGCAATGATAATTTCATACAATAGTAACAGTGGAAGACTGAAGGAAATAAATAGCTAGAGCACATATATAATGATGCATGATACATATGTCTAGTAAAGCAGCCAAACATGTCACAGTGGTGGAATATAGTACTAAACCAAAGTACAAGGAAACAGTAAACAAATCCTCAGCATCGCAAGCCTCAGCCTGGTCCCATTCTCTCCATCTCCAAAGCAGTCAAGCACCTGAAGTAGAAGGGCACTTTCCCTTATCTATACCTGCAACAATATAATCTGTTTGGGCCCAAAAGTATGACCCAAACATGGTGTGAGACTAAATACCAATAGGAAACCACCAAGATATTTGTGCCTAATAGTCAGTGAATATATATGGCAGGCAATAATCAATAAAAAAAACAGTAAATAAGGAAGTACTCAATAGGAACCATTCCTACAGTTTCAAAGCATTCAAACACCACATATCAAGTAAGAAGATAATCACAAATAGGTAACCCTCTGGGATTTACTCATAGCCTAATCCCCTCTGGTCCTATCTATCAAACACAAGAAACCCTCTAGGAAGTACTCACAGTCTAACCCCTCTGGTTCAGCTTTAGTATAGACTCTCTGAGGAATCATTCACCATCAATTCCCCCTATAGTCTCGTATCGTAACTAAAAGGCACTATGGGGAAGCACTTATGTCTCATTCCCCCTATGGACCATATCGAGGAACTACAGACACTTTGAGGAAGCACTTACACCAATTCCCCCTGTGGTCTCACATCGTAATAATAAACAGACACTATGGATAATCCCTTACGTCCATTCTCCCTATGGTCTACTACATCAGGTTCTCACGGCCCTGTGTAAGTCAAACGAGCATAGAAAAACAAAGCGTACAATGTAAACCTCAAGAACTACTTGGTTAACCAATCTATAGCATAACATCATGACAGATAACAATCACTCCATCCTAACAATACTAGGCATGGGAAACAAACAGCCACCTAACAGGCAAACTAGACCAAATGGTCAAAACAAGCAAACATGGGAAAAACCTCCATAGCATGGAAAATTAAACCCTATTCCCAACAAATAACCTATATTCAATCAAACTAGGGCATAGCAGGAAAACAATAGGGCTAAAACCATAAACGCACAATACCCCGTTCATGGGTATTGGGCACTTTTTCACATAAAACTTAAATACTATCTATGGAAAGGCACAAAACACCTACCTCGGTGTTGTAGGATTGTTATAAATGAACTACAAGCCTTGAATCGGCCAAGAACACTATAGATCTATAAAAACTCTCAAAACGCTCAACTAAGGATAACTTGAGAAAGAGGATGAATCAAGAAATGAAGCTTTATAAGAAGGAAGAGCTTACTAAGGCGATCCCAATGTAATCAACGGTGGTCGATTCAGAGAAAGTTTGCTCGATCGGGGGCTCAGAGAAGAATCGTGGACTTACGGTCTCTCTCAGATGAAACAGACCTAGAAGGAGACGGTTTTTTCCATCAGATGCAACCTTGGTACGTTTAATAAAAAAAAGTACACAGCATGTACTTACCTTTACTGTCCCCCGTATTAGGCGGTCTCTAGGTCACCACACACAGTCATGTGCATGGCCGTGACACGGACAGCACCCAGCTACCTGCGGTAACTGAGTACATGGCGTGTACTTATAAAGTACACAGCGTGTACTTAAGAAATTTCTAGAAAACTCCTCTTTTTCCTCAAAAATACTAGAAAATGGAAAACATACCTAAAAAGAAGATTCAGGTTCTTACATTCGATAAAGTATTTTGGGCCTGACTCAGGGTAACCTGGTATATGAAAACGGGCCTTACTGTGCCCTTGGTTTGACACTCATGGGGGTTATGCTTTGGTAAATTCATAAGCTCATTTCAAACCATTATTAATGGAACAAAAAAATTCCAATAATAATATATGCTAGGAAATAGATCATGGATAAGCTATATTGAAACCTAGGTAATCACAAGTTAGGATATACTTTTCCTTTACAAGTTTATCCTTTTATGTTAAAAGTTTACTTTTATTATGATTATTAGATAAGTATTAAAGCCCCTTAATTTCACTTTATTTTTCTTAGTTAATGGTTTGGAATAGAATAACTTGTGATAATAATCAATATGATAGAAAATGTGATGATTTCCCTAATGATATGCCAAATATGATGGGAATGGGTGCTCAAAACATCATGATAGTACTTGTTCAACTGGCTCAAGTTATTAATAATAACTTGAATCGCATGGAAGTCCCTCCTTATCCAAAGTGATAGAAAGTTTTCACTGAATCCTTCATAAGGAAAAGGCCTCCCATGTTCATTGGATATTTCAATCCCCTCCTCATAGAACAGTGGATTAACTCCCTTAAAAAGATATTTTTTATCCTCTAGTGCTCAGAAGAATAGAAAGTTGTGTCGGTGGTCTATCATTTTAATGGGGAAGCTGATCAGTGGTGGACACTGATCAAGAACATGAAGTCCATATAGAAAATTGATTCCATGGAATTGGAAGATTTCAAGAAAATATTTTTCAATAAATATTTTCCCCAAACCCTCCATCTAAAGATGGAAAAAGAATTCCTTAGACTGAAGCAGAAGGAAGATGATTTTATTAGGACGTACGAGGAAAACTTTACAAGGATTGAAAGATACACCTCTAGTTTTTTCATTAACACTAAAAACAAGGTAGATCACTTCTTTAGTGGACTAAAGTTGAGTCTATAAAAAACATTGGAAAATCGAGACTTTGATAACTATGAAGAGATTGTTTCTTGTTCCCTTAAGGTTGAAATAGAGATCAGTGACTCTCATTGGTCTCATGGTCCTAGTGACAAAAAGAGGGAAATGGAGTTTAATATGGGTGGATCAAAAGATAAATCCCATTATAGAAAGAAGACCCAGCATCCCACGTGTCAAAATTATGGGAAGAATCATCCTGGGAACTGTCTAAAGGGAACCAATAAATACTTAAAATATAGAAGAATGAGGCATATTGATAATAACTATCAAAGGGATATGAATAATCCCACTAATTTGGAAGAATAATGGAAGGTTCATATCAACACTAAGCCTATAGTGCAATGTTACAACTACAAGGAACACGGTCATTATGCAAACCATTACCCTAAACAAAGGGTTGTTGGAGTAAATCAACAACAACAACCTCCAAGGTGGCAAGGAAGGGCATATGTTATCACTACTACTGAGGTGGAACCCAAAAATGATGTGGTGATAAGTATGCTTGTTATTCATTCAAGAATAGCGAATGTACTATTTGATTCTGGTTCTACACATTCTTTTATATCTTGCAAGATTAATATAATTATTCAAACACAACCTCAAAATTTATAGGTTGAGTTGTCTATGAGAATAACAAATAAGGAAATTTTTTCATCCAAAGTTTATAACTCCTCCCCAGTTAATGTTTGTGTACTAAACCTCCCAACAAATCTTATCATACTCCCTTTGGTAGATTTTGATGTTATATTGGGCATGGATTGGATATATTTATATAAATCCAACATCAATTGTCGGTAAACGTATATCACTCTTCTCATATAAAAGCATCCTCCTATTCTATATAAGTGTAAGGAGGAAGATGAATCTCCTTCAGAATCATCATCTCAATTGTGGATAATTTTGTCTTATGAGCAAGAATATCTAGCACAAATGGTTGATACAAATGATAGAATCTTGCTCGAAGGAATGCCCATTGTGAGGGACTACACTGATGTGTTCCCCGAAGATTTTCATTGTCTTCCACCTGATCAAGAGGTTGATTTCTCAATTAAACTTATTTCTGGATATCTACCTATATCAAAGAAACTTTATATAATGGAAATTGTTGAGCTGGAATAACTTAATAAACCATTATAGGAGAATCTGGACAAGGGGTTTATACGCCATAATACTTCACCATGGGGTTCATAAGTCCTCTTTTTCAATAAGAAGGATGGATCAATGCACCTATTAATTGATTATCGTGAGCTTAATAAAACCACGATAAATAACAAGTATTCCCTTCCATAGATATATGACTTGTTCGATCAACTATGTGGGGCCAATTATTTCTCTAAGGTGAACCTCCGGTAGGGATATCACCAATTAAAGGTGAGGAAGGAATATATTCTCAAGACTGCCTTTTGAACGAGGTATGGACACCATGAGTTCATATTTATGGCCTTTGGACTCACTAATGCTCCAGTAATTTTCATGGATTTAATTAATAGTATTTAGAGATTACCTCGACAAATTTGTGGTAGTATTTATCAATGATATTATAATATACTCCAAGAAAAATGAGGAACACGAGGAGAATTTGAATAATGTTATAAAGAATTTGTGAAGGGAGAATTTATATGAAAAGTATAGTAAATGTGAGTTCTGGATGAAGGAAGTATCATTGTTGGGGCATGTTATCACTAAAAAGGGATATAAATAGACCCTTCCAAGATAGAGGCAATCAAAGAGTGTCCTAGGATAATATATGTAACAGAGATATGTAGTTTCCTTGGTCAAGTAGGGTATTACTGATGATTTGTGAAGAACATCTCAAGATTTTCAAACCCACTAACCAAGTTGACTCGGAATGGAGTGAAGTTTGTTTGGACCTGTTAATGTGAAGATTTCTTTAAAGAGTTGAAAAATATGATTATCACTACACCAGTACTCACACTACTGATATGTGGAGAACTCTTTTTAGTATACAACGATGCTTCAAATAAGGGCTTAGGATGTGTACTAATGAAAAATGATAAATTGATATCCTACACCTCAAGGCAGTTGAAAATCCATGAGAAAAACTATCCTACTCATGATCTGGAGTTAGAAACTATGATCTTTGCATTGAAAATCTAGCGAAATTATTTCTATGGGGAGAAGTATGAGATATATACTGATCATAAGAGTCTCAAATATATATTCACACAAAAGGAGATTAATATGAACCAGTGAATATAGTTATATATCATCAAGGATTATGACTGCTCAATCCACTAAAATCCTAGTAAGTCAAATAAGGTAGTGGATGCTCTAAGTAGAAAGGATCATATGTCTTTATCAATGATGAGAATTGAGAAGGATCCAATCTTCTTAGATTTTCAAAGGATGGATATGGGAATCATTAAGGAAGGAACATCATCAATCCTTTCTCAAATGATTTCCCAACCATCCATTATGGAGAAAATAAATAATTCTTAAAGAAATTATGTGGAATTTTTTTTTAAAAAGGTAGAAGCTATCAGAAATGGGAAATCCTCCGAGTTCAAGATCGATGAGGATGGAGTCATAAGATTTGGGTCATGATTATGTGTATCATATAATACAGAGATAAAGAAGGAGATTCTAAATGATTTATATAGCTCAACCTTCACTATTTACCCAGGGAGAAAAAAGATGTATCAATATCTTCGAGAGAATTATTGGTGGGACAATATGAAGAAGGAGGTCACTGAATATACATCAAAGTGTCTGGTATATCATCAAGTGAAGTTTGAAAGACAAAAGTTTAATGGTATGATGCAACCACTACTCATACCAACATGTAAGTGGGAGAACATTACCATGGACTTTATCACTGGACTTCCAAAGACATCTAGAGGAAACAATGTTATGTGGGTTATTGTGGATTGTCTTACAAAGACAGATAACTTTATCATAATTTGAGAGGACTTCTCACTATATCAACTTGCATATATATACATAAAATAAGTGGTAAGGCTGGATGGAGTACCACTATCGATTGTATCTAATTGAGATCTGGGATTCACCACCAATTTCTAAAAAAGTCTCCAACATGCTCTAAGAACTGAGTTGAACTTCTGTACAACCTTTCATCCTAAAAATGATGGCCAATATGAGTGTACTATTTAGACACTAGAAGACATGTTGTGAGCATGTTTCATGGACCTCAAAGGAGGATGGGACCAACATCTGCCTTCGGTTGAATTCTCATACAATAACAGTTTCCACTCAAGTATCCAAATGGCTCCATATGAAGCCCTTTATGGGAAAAGATTTAGAAAATCAGAATGTTGGGATGATGTCAATGAACAAAAGATGATAGGACCTGAAATGGTCAAAGAAATGGTGGAGAAGGTGAAAACCATTCAGCAGCACATCAAGGCAGCCCAAAGTTGACAAAAGAGTTATGTAGACAATCATCAATGAGACTGTGAGTTTAAGGTTGGATACATGGTGTTTCTCCACATATCTCTATGTAAAAGGATCATTAGATTTTGGAATAAAGGAAAGCTAAGTCCCAGGTACATTGGCCCCTTCAAGATCCTTGATCGTATCAGAGTCATGGTCTATCGACTAGCACTTCCACCTACCATATCTCAAGTACACGATGTATTTCATGTATCTCTATTGAGGAAGTACATACCAGATCCCTCACATGTATTGAATTTATAGGTGGTATAGTTGGAGAATAACCTCTATTATGAGGATCAGCCAGTGAAGATCTTGGATCATAGAGATAAAGTTCTACGCAACAAGACTGCTCACCTGGTCAAAGTACTATAGTGAAACCATAAGTATGAAGAGGTAACATGGGAACCAGAGGAAGAGATGAAGGGGAAGTACCCTCACCTATTTTCCCCATAGTATGTAAAATGAAATTTCAAGGGTGAAATTTCATAAGGGGGGAAGAATGTAACAATACAAAATTTTATCAATGGAAATTCCCTTCTTATAATTAAATCATATAGTATAAATCACATTAAATCACATAAAGAACACAATATAAACTTTATAAATGAATAATGAATTAAATAAGAAGTAGTTATAGAAGTTAAAAAACCTATATTGACGAAATAGTAACTTGGCCTTTAGAATAGTAATATGGCCCTTGTGAATAGTAAACCAAACAATAGAATAGTTACATCACCTATGAAAGTATAAATAAATTTTAAGAAACTTATAAATGGTAATATGATATAATTATATCATAGTATAAGTAAATAAATGTTTTAGAAATTATTAATTAAGTGCTGATATTTTTATAAAACATAAGTCTTTGTTTTCAATTTTATAATTAATATAATGTTTTAAAAGAAAATAAATTTTCATAAAATGTACTCATAAATTAATATTTTGTTATCTTATGATTATAAGATAATTTTATGAGACCTTAATTAATTTTTCAAAGTGTTATAAAATCAATTATAATTTTAAAATTGGTATTTTCCAAGTAAATGATGATTTTAATTAAAAATTTAATTTATCATATTTAGAAAATTATTTTCATAAAATGGATTAAATTTTTTAATTATACATGTCAAAAATGGTTCAGGTGAATTTTTAGTTTTTTTGAAAAACTTAAATTTTTGGTGAATAGTAAAATACAGTAATTTACAGTATAAGCTAGATACTTGATTTATTGAGTCATAGATGATGTATGGATGATGTAAGAACAAAATATAGAACTATCCTTTATTATTTTAATATTTTTTATGATAATTTTTAAAATATTCATAGTATTTAGGCAAAATAATAAACTAATAAGTAAAATAATGAGAAAACACTCCTCTCCTCCACTATAAATATCACCATTCACCACCTCTTCTCCTCACACCTCTAAAGATTTGATTATTGTCCAAATTCTGATAAAAATATCATTCCAATCCTCTCTTCCACGTCTAGGAGCTCTTGGTCTCATCAAAAGATCAAAACCTTTTCCCTAAGGAGACTCTCAAGGAGGAGAAATTCAAGAGGTAAATTCCTATTTCCTTTTCTTTTCAAGTTCTTTCTTTTCTAATTATCTCTTAACCTCCCCTCATCCAAATGTAATGATAACTCCAATTATTAAATATATTTTAATTTTTTTTTGTTTATTTAATAATACATTATCAATTTTTCATTTCTCCTTTTGTTCAAAAAGAAGAAAAAAACATCGTCTGTGATGTGTTAATTTATCACATTCAAGGACAATGGGTTTTCAATTTCTATTACCATCTTCAAGGATGGTTATGAAACCATTTTTATGGTTGAACCAGATTATAATATATATATTATATCTTATTTAAATGTTTTGGAATCATTATATATACATGATATTAAATAATATAACAAAACTAGTTCGTTGTGATCAAAAAACCGCTAAAATAATCCAAACGATTATCACTAAAATATTATCTAATGATTCGTCTTCACCCAAAATAACCAAATGAATTATATAACCATTTAACCTTATGGATGATCATTAATAACTTATAAATTCAATTCTGTATTTCTATTTTCATTTTACATGAACTTTCATACTCTTATACAAGCGAACAGATCATGAAAACTAAGAAAATGAGCACTCCAAAACAATAAAATTGAATACTATATGTAACGAACCGACCCGGGTTGCCATGAAACTCATCACCTGACTCAATCCATCATATACCCGAAGGGCATTCCCAATCCCCATGGATTGGCGATAAGCACCTGGGCATCAAACGTCAAAACTGAGGGAATGATTTTTCCCAACCTGAACGACCACACATCATATATATATATATAAAGGAAGAAACAATGGAAAACTAACAAATATATATGCCATAACTATAAGAAAAATAGCAAAAATAGAAAAATGGAAATATTAGCTAAAAACTCTAAAAGACAAGTCTAGCTATAAGGGACTCAAAACCAAATAGCTACTCCAATGATGGCATGGATGAACTCCAATCATCTCACCACCAACTACCCATCCCAACTGACATGAACCTCGTCACCTCACTGTGGAATCTTTTCTTTCCCTGAACTAGAAGAAAAACAAAGTTATACACACCACTGAAGTAGTGCACATGGTGTGAGCTAACAGGCACACTAGGATCCCACCCATGTGTTCCATAGCAAGTCTCTGTATAAAAATTCTTTTATTCTCATTTTTAAAATAAAAAATGGCATGATAAGTATTAATGCAATTTTATAGAAAAAAAGGCAAGCATTCCCTTTTTTGCAGTTCTAAACAAAATCAGGTATATCAGTTTCAAATCACATTTTCCATATCATTTTCTACAAGCATAAACCTGAAAATCAATGCTAACTCAGAAATCCAAGAAATAAAAAACAGAAGCACAGTTATCACACACCAAGGAATACTACAGGTCTAGGTAGTAGACTACTCATACCATAATAATCAAGTGCACAAATTTGATCCTAGAATAATGTTCCTAGGAAGCATAGGAATACCCCATGAGTAAACCCCCCAAAATGTCAATACTGGTCCCCTAGAACAATAGGACTAGGAAACATAGGAAATCCCCAAGACAAACCTCCTTGATAATCACAAAGCAATGGATGATGGCCTCAAGCTAAACCTTCCACCTAAGTACCCAAGGTAACCCATGTGCTCAATTTCGCAATTCAATTTCAATGCTTTAAAAACAATTCAACACCATTTCACAATTAATTTCTCAAAAGACAAGGAAAAACCATTTTTCATTCAAAACCCTTTTTTAACACACACAACAATCATTCCAATTTCATAAATCAATTTATAAATCAATTTTCAAATAAAAACAAGTAGGTTCATTATCATAGGCTAGAGATGGAACCAACTACCTCAAAGTTCGGGTCGCATATGCCCAAAATGGAAATCTAAAAGCAATGAAACCCAACAATGCCATCAATGAAGGCCCTCAAGAACGAATGTCTTATTCACCACAACTAGCCAAGGAACAGACTTTGAGACAATATCTAACAATGGATCTATATGAGGACAACAAGAAACATCCAACTTGGATCAGCAGATCTGATAACGTAAGTCTAGGGCACTATCGTGATCAATCGCAAGGAAGAATCAAAGAGAACACTTACCTGGAGAGACGCACCGTAGAAGAAATGATGAACCAGAGCTGATCGGATCGATCTGAAAGATGTTGAGTCTCTCAAAAACGCCACAAAACTGCCTTAGGTCGAGATCCATGAAGTCTAGAGAGAAAAGGATCAAGTAAAACTCCCAAACTCCTGACTTTAACTTGGGTGTGAGCCGAGTCATGATGTGTACCCCTTGGTCACGACGTGTAGGCCATGATGGATAAGTACGCCAAAAAACTCATCACCTCAGGTTAAAAATTCACTATTTAACCCCTACATAATATGTACCTCAGGTACACAGCATGTACCAACTCATGGCATGATCTCCCCATTCACGGCGTGATCTCCCAAACCACGACATGCAATCATTGTTGGAACCACTTTGTGTATAAGGTTGTATTTGTTGTCAATAGTTGTCAATGAAGATCAAAATGAATGAGATCAAGAAGTACTCTGATGAAATGGAGGAATGGAAATTCAGACGATTGTTTTACTGATCATAAGTTCAAAGAACATGTGTCAAAGGTGACACATTTTTTACAACAATGAATAATGTGACACATTGTTTACAACAATGAAGAATGTGAGGTATAATCCATCTGGGATGATTAAAGAAGAATGGGGTTTTTAATAAGACCATGCAATTCCTCATGATTCATGAGAACCATGCAAGAGACTTCTTGAAGAAATTAATCCTATGTTTTTCATGAAGTAGATGATGATGGTTGAAGAAGAAGAAAATGTGCAAGGGATTGGAATTCTAAGATGGCCATGTGGGGATTGGAATTATAAGATGGCTATGCACATCACATTGTCTCAAAAGATGATGATGATAAATTTGTTCCTTCAAAGAATATATATCACGATAGTGGAGTTTGTGATGAAAGAAGAAGAGTTTCTGAAGGATACAAATCATCGAAAGGAAGTGTTTTTTAGGTGATCGTTCTTGTTGACAAAGAAAACAAACAACATACAAATTTGTTGACAAAAGAGATTCCATGGTGGCATGTAGAGTTCGAGGGTTGTGGTTAATGATCCATGTTTGATTCAAGAACTTCGACAATGGAATGGATGATCTGGAGGCGGTACAAAAAGAGCAGATACAAGGTGGTGCCGTTTTCCAGTGTTTGCCAAATTTATGAGCCAGAAAATCGGCAAATGGAGAAAACTGGTTTTGGAAAAGATACTTGCACTCTGTGTACTTGAAGAAGAGGAAACTTGCGCGCCTAATGTTTTTCAAGATCAGAACATGGAAAAATGGCAAAGGAAAGAGGGTCGCGCAAGTGTTGGGTTGGTCGCGCAAGTGGCATGCGTGCTGAGAAAGGACTTACGCGTAGATGCCTAGGAGGATTGGAAACTTGCGCGAAGGTTGTTCTTCATGATCAGAACTTCAAAATATGGCAAAGTAAAGTAGGTCACACAAGTATTAGTGGGGGTCATGCAAGTGAGTTGCGCGACAGAGGCTAGGGTGGTTGGAGCTACGTGCTGAAACCTGCGCGTCGAGGAAACACTTGCATGCCACCACGCAGGGGGTCCAGTTTGCCTATAAATAGAGGAGCAACCCTCCTAATTTGGTACAGAGTTCAAGACTTAGAGATTTTTTGAGCTCTCATCGCGCAGGTGGTTGAGCCGCGCAAGTGGTAGTTGGGTCGTGCAAGTTGAGGTTGCGCGCCGATTGTTGGCTGCGTGCCCAAGGCGTTTTGGGAGAGAAAGGAAGTGAGTTGCGTAAGTTTGGTATTGAAGAAGGTTGAGTCACGCAAGTGTTGGAGGTGGACTTGCGTGCTAGTTATAACCTGCACGCCGATGTTGTACCGCGCAAGTGACTTGCACGCCATTCTTGAAACTTGCGCACCGGGCTTGGACTTGCTCGCCAAGTATTGTTGAAGCACGCCCGTCTTTTTGGAACTGCACGAAAGCTGGAAGATTGTATGATACCTTTGGTGCAAGGTGAGATTAAAGAGGAAGTCTAAATGATACATGCATGATCTCATGCATACATGGAGAACTGATTCTGATGATTCCAAGTAAGTTGAGCTTCATTTATTGAGCAATCACGAGAGTGGTTGTGATTCAGGCAAACAGAGACAAGCGGATCTAGCACGTTAGTCATTGCACTAAAGAAGAAGGTTTGAACTGAAAAGAGCATCAACTCTGAACCCCGATGCAAGAAAAGTCTCATGCTGAATAGGAGACAAAGAACTTCATGTATATCTATTGAAGAGACCTTCACGTCTATAAACTGAGTGTGACTTCACCAACAGCAGTGAGCCAGGGGGAGTCAAAGGGAGTGACCCGAGGGAAGCAGTGAGCTATCCCTGAACCTTTGTAAAGGAAATGAGCCTAGGATAGAGTGATTGTTCCCAAACCATTGTAATCCACAGCTAGTGAAGTATAGTGGAATTTGGTACGACCGGAAACTTGTCGGCGTATGCTCCTTGGACGTAGCCCTTAGTGGTGAACCAAGTAAAAATTGTTGTGTCATCTCTTTGCATGTGAATGTTTCATTGCTGATCATATCCATCATACAGGTTTAAGTAGTTTCTACCAACATGGGAACCAGATCCAAAACTTTAAAGAGAAAAATTTGACACCCTGATTCACCCCTCCCCTCTCAGGATGTCTCGGGGTCCTAAAATTAGCACCAAGTACATGACGTGTACTTCAGGTATACGACGTGTACCTATTTTTCAGCCTACAGTAAACCTAGAAAAAACACATAAAAATATTTTAAAACCAGAAAGGAACTTAGAAAAAATGAAAACATACCTAATCAAGGTAATGGGATCCTACAAACTCCCCACCATAAGTACTTTTCATCCCTAGGAAGTCATGTGGAAGATGTACTCCATAGAAAAAGATGAGGCCATTGCTCCCTCATTAACAACTCGCATTCCCAAGTCTCATGAGAATCTGATCCTTGTTTCCATAGAACTTTAACCAATAGAATCGAATTCCCATGAAAGACTTTCATCTGGGATTTAACAATCTCAACTGGTTTCTCTACAACAGAAGCATCTGGATCTAACTCAATTTCTTCCGAACTCAGAACGTGAGCGGGATTAGGGTGATACTTCCTGAGCTGGGATATGTGGAAAACATCATGAATGTTTGTCAACTAAGCTAGAAATTCTAACTGATAAGAAACTTTTCCAAGTTGTCCAGTGATCTCAAATGGTCAACATATCTCGGATACAACTTTTCTTGTTTTCCAATCTGACGGTGACCCAAATGAGGAGAAACTTTCAATAAAATCACCAATAGAAAACTCCAAAGGACGACACTGACGATCTGCATACAATTTTTGTTAACTATGGGTTGTAACCAGACATTTTCTCACCTCCTGAATCTTTGTTGATGTCTCCTGAGCCATACTTGGTCCAACCAAAGCTACTTCGCCCACCTCTTCCCAATAAATAGGTGATATGAAAGGGAAACCATACAACACCTCAAAATGATCCATTCTAATAGACAACTAGTAACTGTTGTTGTAAACAAACTCAAACAGTCCTAGATGGATATCCCACGATCCACTAAATTCCAAGACGTATGCATAAAGCATATCCTCTAGGATCTAAATTACATGATCTATATGGCTATCTATCTGTGGATGGTAAGTTGTGCTCAACTTAACCTGAGTCCCCATTGCCTCTTGAAGACTCTTCCAAAACCTTGAGGTAAACCTAGGATCCCTATTTGAAACAATGGTAGAAAGACTCCCATGTAACCTCATGATCTCCTACACATACAGCTTACCCAGATCTTAAAATTTAGTGGTGTCTTTGATCGGAATGAAATGATTAGACTTCATCAACCGATCAACAACCACATAGATAGAATTTTCCCTTAGGTTATACATGGTAACCCAACAAAAAAATCCATGGACACAGCATCCCACTTCCAAACCAGCACTGGGAGAGGCTTAAAAAACCTAGAGGGATTCAAGTGCTCTGCCTTTATCTGTTTGAAGGTGTAATAGCAGGACACATAATGTGCAATTTCATGCTTCATACCTGGCCACCATAACCATCTTCTCATGTCATAATACATCTTTATAGCATCTGTATGAACATCCCATGAAGATCTATCAAAATCAAACAAAACTAAACTTCTCACAGATGTTGGGATGATAACTCATTTTCTGAAGTGAAGTATACCATCTGAAAAAAGAGACCAACCAAGAATTGTCTCCCCACCATAAAGGTTTTCTCGAATATTCTGAAACTCATCGTCCTGCTGCCAAATTTTCAGTATAGACTCTAGGAGAGATGATGATAACTAAACACTGGTCATAACCATCCCTGAAACATCCTCCTTAGCATCCAAGTGCAAATGATCGAAAATCCCCATAAGATTCCACTATTCCTTCGATTCTAGAATAGCATGTGATCGTACCTTCCTACTTAGAGCGTCCGCAACAACATTCACTTTCTCCAGGGTGTAAGCAATGTCGAAGTCAAGTATCTGAAGGTGTTCTACCCATCTTCTCTATCTAATATTCAATTCCTTCTAGGAAAATATATAGCTCAGACTCTTATGATCAGAGAAAACTATGAACTTCTCCCCAAAGAGATAGCGCCATCAACATTTAAGTGCATGCATCACCACAACAAGCTCTAAATCATGAGTGGGGTAGTTCTTCTCATGTGGTTTGAGCTGATGAGATCCATAAGCTACCACATGATCATCCTACATAAGCACACATCCCAAAACAACACCTGATGCATCACAAAACACCACGTACCCCTTATCGGGATTAGGTATGATCAAAACAAGTGTGGATGTCAGAAGTCATTTCAGTTCATCAAAGGAAGACTGACAATTTTCGTCCCATGAGAATTTCACTAATTTATTTATAATAGTAGTAAAAGGTGACTCCATCTTAGAGAAATCCTTGGCGAACCATTGGTAGTATCTAGCAAGACCAAGGAAGCTTCGTATCTTAAAGAAATTCTGTGATTCCTTCCAGGACAAAATAGATTTTACCTTCTCTGGATAAACTAATAAGCCATGATTAGAAATTATTTTCCCTAATAACTTCACTTCTTTAATTGAAAAACTACATTTTTAATTCTTTCCATATAGACAGTAATTTATTAGAATCTCCATAATCAAACTCATATGGTGCTCGTGCTCATGCTCTAAATTTGAATAAACCAAAATATAATCCATGAAAACTACCAAAAAAGTGTCAAGATATTGGTGGAATATCTGATTCATCAAGGCCATAAAAAATTCATTAGCATTAGTCAGACTGAAAGGCATCACAAGATATTAATAATGGCCATAACTTCTCCTGAAGGTTGTCTTTGGTATATGAGACTTCTGGACTCTGAGCTAATAATAACCCGATTGAATATCAATCTTTGAAAACCAATTTTCTCCCTTAAACTGATCAAACAAATCATTTACACAAGGAAAAGGATATTTGTTCTTAACCATTACCTGATTTAACTTCTGATGGTTCACACATAATAGAAGTGAACCATCCACTTTCTTAGCAAAGAGCACAGGGGATGCCCAAGGAAAAACACTAGGGCAAACAAAACCATTCTCTAATAGGTCATCCAACTGAATCTTGAGTTATTTCAACTTCATTGGTTCCATACAGTAAGAAGTAATTGATATCGGTTGCGTACCTGGCACCAGGTCAATCTTGAACTCTACCTCTCTCTTTGGAGGAAGACCGGAGAAGTTGTCTGAGAAAATGTTAGGAAAGTCTCGGACAACAACAGGAAGACCCTCAACAGAAGAAACATCATCAAGGCTCAAATGCAACAGCAACCAACAAAATCCTAAGCTCTGGGTTGGATGGTCCTACATAACCTAACCTTAGGTTCCACTCTCCCTGAAACACACGAGAGCTCCCATCGGCAGTAAGAAACGAAACGCGCCAATGATAATAATCAACCTTATCCCAATGAGCGACAAGAAAATCCATACTGATGATGATGTCAAATAGATCTAGATCAAGAATGAGAAAATATCATACCAACTCCGTGTCAGCTATCATCAATGAACAAGAAGGACATCGGAACCCCTGCTCTTTCCTCTTGCCAAGAGGTGTCGCTAACTCCATTGTAAAGGGAATAAGTTCCATTGAAAGTTTAAGCATATCAACAAAACTTGTAGATATAAATGAGTGGGAGGCACCAGTATCAAACAAAGTAGTAGCTACTAAAGCTGCAATAAGGAGTGTACCTCTCACTGTTGTCAGACCTGTATCAACTTAAATTGGACACTACCTTAATGCATGTAAATTCTTCACTACTAAGTCCTATGGATAGAGCCCTATAGAAGCTTTTGAATGCACTGTAGTATCCTTTGGAGCTAACAAACCTTGACTATAATGAGGCATATTCATAGACTGATAGAAATTTTGTAGATGACCAACACGTCCATAGATATTTCACGTCTTAAAGGGAATAGAACAAGAACATCTAGTGTGACCCCCTTACTACACTGGTATCAAGTTATAGGCACATTTCTAGCTGCAACGAATGGTGCGGAGAAGACTCGCTGCTGAGACCCACCTCCACTACTCCTATAATGTTCCTGCCACTTCCACTTCTTACCATGCACACCACTAAAGATATCACCAATTAGAAGAGAAGAGGTGGTAAAGCCAACCTTGTCTGCCATGTCCATATTTTACATCATTGCTATGCCCACTGTCTTAGCATAGGTAGAAAGCTTCAACATGAACACCTGCGATCTAATATCATGTCTCAAACCCTACTGGTACTTTTGCGCCTTTAGCTGTTCATTCCTTACCATGTCCAGAGAAAAACGAACAAGTTCAGCAAACCGGTTGGTGTAGGATGACACTAAATGCTCTCCCTGCTGCAATGACAGTAACTCTAGAGATTTTTTTAACATCAGAGACTTTGGAAAAAACTATTGAAAGAATAGTTTTTTGAAACCCTTCCAATATAATCTTACATGTCTATCTTCCTGGACCATAGATTCACACTAATGCTTCTCAAAACCCTCAAGTCTGAATGTTGCGCACTTCACCCTGATATTCTCAGGTATCT
Organism: Viscum album; assembly: GCA_963277665.1. Classification (NCBI taxonomy): domain Eukaryota; kingdom Viridiplantae; phylum Streptophyta; class Magnoliopsida; order Santalales; family Viscaceae; genus Viscum; species Viscum album. The sequence goes on from OY728131.1 coordinate 1,347,329,489, forward strand.
CTAGGAATTCAAAGATTTGATTGATCCTATCCAAACAATCCTTCACCTATTGAGGTTCATTCTTCCCTTTAAAGGATGGTGGCTTCTCAGGAAAGAACTCTCACGATCGATCTCTTTCTCCTCCAGCTCCTGGTTATGATTTAACCACTGCATTTTAAACTCATGGAGCATCCTAATCGACAGCACGAACTGCTCGTATGATAGTCTTGATGAGATTCGGATCCATGGGTGGATTTCCTTGAGGATCATTAATTGCACCTTCCTGAGGAACATGTGGAAGACATCTCAGAGGAATATTGTTGCACACCGAAACATAAGAATGATTAGACACCAAAAAAATCTCAGTTCAAACTAGAAAACCCAGTTGTAGAAACTAAGGTTTTAAAAGAAAAACCAACACTATAGACACATATCCCGACATACCATGGTAACTTGAGTCTCGTTACGACAAGAGTTGGCCAGGCACTTATCGCAACATACCTCTCAAGTCCTGACAATACTATCTCTAGTCTAACAAAAGTCCCAAGAAAAATATTCTTAAGGAAATACCTCCTTTGATACCAAACTGTAACGAACCAACCCAGTTTTTCCTGAAACCCAGCACCCAACCCGATCAGTCACATACCTGAAGGGCGTTCCTGATTCCCACGAGCTAGTGACAAGCACCCGGACATCGAACGGAAAAACTGAGGGAACAATTTCACCCAATTTGAAAGACCACACAACATATATATATATATAGAGCAAGGAAGAAACAGTGGAAGACTAAAAATATATATATTCCATAACTGTAAGGAAAATAACAGAAACAGAAAAACATAAGCAGTAGCTAAAAACTCCAAAATACGAGTTTGAATGCAAGGGACTCAAAACCAAACAGCTACTCTAATGATGGCATGGACAAACTCCAACCATATCACCACCAAATACCCATACCAGCTGACATGAACCTTATCACCTCACTGTGGCACCTTGTCTTTCCCTACACTAGAAGAAAAACAAAGGTATACGCACTACCAAAGCAGTTCACTAGGTGTGAGCTAACAGGATCAGTAGGATCCCACCTAGGTGTTTCATAGCAAGTCTCTGTATAAAAATTCATGTATTTTAATTTTTAAAATAAAACATGGCATGATAAGTAGTAATGTAGTTTTATAGAAAACATGGTAAACATTCCATTTTCCATGGTTCTAAACAAAAACGGGTATATCAGTTTCAAAGAACATTTTCCATATCATTTTCCACAAGCATAAACATGCATATCAAGGCTAACTCAGAAATTCAAGAAATACAAAACAGAAGCACGAGTATCACACACCAAGGAATAATACAGGTCTAGATAGTAGACTACTCGTACCATAATAATCAAGTAAAAAAATATGATCCTATAACAACAAGCCTATAAATCAAAGGAATACCCCATGAGTAAACCCCCCAAAATGTCAATATTGGTCCCCTAGCATAATAGGCCTAGGAAATAGAGGAAATCCCCAAGACAAACCTCTTTGATAATCACAAAGCAATGGATTATGGCCTTAAGATAAACCTCCCACCTAAGTACCCAAGGTAACCCATGTGTTCAATTTCACAATTAAATTTCAATGCTTTGAAACCCATTCAAAACCATTTCATAGTCAATTTCTCAAAAGCTGAGGAAAAGCCTTTTTTTTCAAAACCCTTTTTCAAAACACACAAAAATCATGAAAATTTCATAAAGCAATTTATAAAGCAATTTTCAAAGAAAAACAAGTAGGTTTGTTATCATAGGCTAGAGATGGAACCACCTACCTCAAAGTTAGGGTCGCACATGTCCACAACGAAAATCCAAAATCAATTAAACCCAACAATTTCATCAATGAAGGCCCTCAAGAACAAACATACACTTCACCAAAACTATCCAAGGAATAGATTTTAAGACAAGATCTCACAGTGTATCTTGATGAAGACAACAAGAAACATCCAACTTAGATCAGCGGATCTGGTAATGCAGGGCTAGGGCACTATCATGATCAATCGTAAAGAAGAATTAGAGAGAACACTTACCTGAAGAGACACACCGTAGAAGTAAAAATGAACTAAAGCTGGTCAGATTGATCTAGAAGATTTTGAGTCTCTCAAAAACGCACCAGAACTACCTTAGTTCAAGAGCCATGAAGTCTGGAGAGAAAATGACTGAGCAAAACTCCAAAACACGTGACTTTAACCTGGGCGCGGGCCGAGTCACAACATGTACCCCTTGGTCATGATGTGTAGTCCATGCTGGATAATTATACTGAAAAACTTGTCACCTCATGTTAAAAATATGCTATTTGACCCCTATATGACGTGTACCTTAGGTACACAGCGTGTACCAGCTCACGGCGTGATCTCCCCATTCACGGCGTGATCTCCCACACCACGACATGAAACCAGCACCAAGTACATGACATGTACTTTAGGTACACAGTGTGTACCTATTCTACAGTTTGTAGTAAACCCAAAAAAACCACATAAAATGATTTTAAAACTAGAAAGGAACTTAAAAAAAGGGAAAACATACCCGATCAAGGTAACAGGATGTTACACTATAACTCATCAAAAAGGCCATAAATAAAGTTAATAAAATTATAGTAAATCAATTAAATGTTAAAAAGGTTCTAAATTAATTAATTAATGGAATTAATCTTATTATTCAGGATATTAAGATCTTATGCAGAACCATTTCAGACATAAGGGAAGGGACTCTACCCGAACCTCCAATTTTCCTTCGGGTTACTCTTTCTTTATCTTTACCCTGGTGTAATACTTCTTTATTTTTTTATAATTCTTCTAAATTTTATGTATATGTTTCAAACTCATGTATCTAGATCATATCATCCCTCTTTTATGGGGTAATACATGTTTTAGAAAAGTTCCCTTTTCAATTCTTCCTGATAAGCAGGCTCGATTCAAGGGAACTTTCTGATTTCTTGCCCACTTCCAAGTGCACTCCATAATATGTTTTAAGCCACCATTATTTTTTATAAAATCACTAATTTTATCATTAAAAACTACCTTTGTTAATTTATAGTTTTATGAAAACAAATATGTCTTTTTTTCTTTAAATTCTTTTTTATATTTCCTTTAAACCGCACTAAAATGTTTCATTTCTAAAGTTTCTTAAACACTTATTTTACATGTTTCCACTTCAATTGGACATCAATTAACATATAACATGACATAAAAAATATGCTCATTTTTTATGCCTTATGACATGATTATGGTACTCATTTCTTTCCATGGGTAACCCTTATATTTATTATTCATGTGACACACATATTCACGAACATGTTATGATGGGTACACCTAAATAGTGCTTTAATGCATTGGGAAATGTTTAGTCTCATGCGACGTCATTTTGGGGCAGGGAGTGGACCCAATTCCTTTATGGGACTTTATCCACCATGTCTTGGTGGTTAGCCTTGACTCGCATTTATATCATGTTATATGTTATTGTCACATTCCTAAAATTCCATGATTATATGTTCCCATGTTATACATGTTATTCTTCCTTATGTTTATTCATGTTCCATGCCTTTTATGTCATCATGTTATGCTTTCTAACCCATGTGTTGTGTTTTATTCCTATGCTTATTTTCTTACTGGAATTTTTAGCTCATCCTTTTTGTTCATGTATTCCCCATGTTATCCTGTGCAGTTATAGGATCTCAATGGAAGTTAGGAGCTCATTATGGAGATTAAATAAAATATGATTTCATGGTGTTTAATTATGTACCTAATCTTCCAAATACACTAGAATGTATGATCCTTGGCTTGTAATCTGATGGTTAATTATGCTTAAAATCATGTAATAATATGTGTAAAAGGTTAGGGTCATTATAGCATGAGTATTCTATCACTTTCACACCTTTAAAACAGTAGTCTTGATACCATTTTTAAAAAAATAAACTTAATATGGCTGAGAAAGGTTAAAGAATTCAAAGTTCAAAAATGATAAAACTAGAGTATTAGAAATAAATAGAGAAAATAGAAATTATTATTACATAATAATTTCTCAACTCACAGCCAAAATTCAAAACAATAAAGAATAATTCAAACCAAATTTAAATATACATTAAATAATTTAAACAATTTCCATAATAATATGTCAAAAAAAGATCCCATGAAAATAAAAAGTTTGAATTTGAAATATGAAATTCAAAAACATTCTTTTTAAAACAAGAAGTAAACATACAGAGAATATCAAAAATTAATAACACTGCATTAAAGATATTAAAATGAGTTTGAATGAGTTTAATATCAACTAATATTAATTTAGAAACAATATAATTGAAGAAAATGACATAAAATAATAAAAAATATTTTTTGAGTTTTAAATTGTAAGCTTCATGTGTGAAAATAAAACACCGTTTGATCTTTACAAAAACATGTTTAAAAATATTGAAAAACTATTTGCACAGGTTCTATGTAAATGATATGAATTTATAAAGTCTGTAGAAAATTTTAAATATTTTAAATAAATGTGTATCCAATTGAAATATGAAATAAAATATAAATCTGAGAAAATTTCCCGATTTTAGAATAACCTGTAGAATTTCCCTAAACTACATAGGTAAATTCACATAGAGGTTTTTCACATAGGTGTTTTTCTATACATAAGTGAATTTACTGCATAGTAAGATCGATGTAACTAAATTTATAGAAGTGAATCACATAGGTGATTTACATAAGAAAATCCATATATCCAAATCACATAACTAAATCTATATAAGGGATTCACGTATTTGAAAATCTAAAATCTGTAAACTGGTTAACTTATCTAATTTTAGACCCAAAAAAACATAGTAAATGGAAGAATTGTATTTTGTTAATTGTGAATTATATTTATATAATTTCATTATATTTCCAAATAATCAATAATAACTTGAATAGGATTTTTATAACTCGAGTTATGATTAAAAAACAGTAGAAAATAGTTCTGAAAAACTGCAGAAATCATACTGAAAACATACAGTGAATTCTAACACAATTTCAGACATTATAGAGATTTATTTAGAAGTTTATGTCTTCTAATTAAATATATATAACTTTATTTTTTTCAACAAAAAAAGAATCACTCAATTTGGAGTTATGTGGCTCAGGTTGTGGTTGAAATACAGAGGGTAATGAATTTTAAAAAATCGGCTACGTGGATCACAAAACTGCTACGTGAATTACAAATCAGCTATATGGATTATAAATTAGCTACATGATGAACATTATATTGGCTATGTGGGAATGTTAAAAACATGTATAAATGATATTTTAAGGTCTCAAATGACTTATTTAGCCTGGGAAAACTTCAAGACACTTGTAGAACATGTTATGACTAATTAAATCATGAAATCTAAAGACATTTTAACCAAAAAAATTTATTATGATATAATCAAAGTTAAAAATACTTTAATTAATAAAAAATAAAAATATTAAGACATTTTAATAAATTAAAACAAATAAATATTTATAATTATCAATACATGAATTGGTTCAACTAACTACTCAAAAAAATATCCACAAGTCATTTATGATGTGTAAGAATTAGCCACATGTCAATTAAATACACAGTGTGACCGGTACGACTCAAAGTGCATGTTTTCAGTTTAAAAATGACATTTTAGTTAAAAAAATGTCACTCACTAAAAACTGAGTAAAAACACACATATTTTATTGATATTTTATTAAAATGGGCTATAAATCATTTATGATGAGTAGGAATCATCCACGCATCAATTTGATACACGATGTGATCAGTATGACTCAAAGTGTGAGTTTTCAATTTAAAACGAAATTTTAGTTAAAAACTTTTATAAATCACTAAAAAATAAGAAAACACACTTGAATTATCTTGATACTTTAGGAAAATTGTCCATAAGTAATTTTTGACATGTAGGAATCAACTGCGCATTAATCGGACACACATTGTGATCGGTATGACTCAAAGTGCGTGTTTTTATTTAAAATCAACATTTTAGTTCAAAAAAAAAAATTCATACTCAAAATTGATAAAATACATTCAAATTATTTTGATAATTTAAGATAATGATTCATAATTCATTTTTGATGTGTAATGATCAGTCATGACTCGATCTGATACACGATGTGACGATATCACTTGAAATGTGTGTTTTCAATTTAAAAGTGGAATTTTAGTTAAAAAAATGTGTAACTCACTATAAACCAATAAAACACAATCGTATGGTCTTGATTATTTAGGAAAATGTTATATAAATCATTTTTGATGTATAGGAATTAGTCACGCATCAATCTGATACATGGTGTGACTGGTATTACTCAATATACATGTTTTGAATTTAAAAATGACATTTTAGTTAAAAATATGTCACACACTGAAATCTAAGTAAAAACACTCATATTGTCTTGATATTTTAGTAAAATGATCCATAAATAATTTTTTATGGGTAGAAATCAGTCGCACATCAATCTGATACACAATTTTACCAGTATGACTCAAAGTGCATGTTTTTAGTTTAAAAATTACATTTTAGTTAAAAACATATGTCACTCACTAAAACCCAATAAAACACACTTGGTTATCTTGATACTTTTTGAAATGATCCATAAGAAATTTTTGATGTATAGGAATCAATCACACATCAATCATACACACGATGTGACCAGTATGACTAAAAGTGTGTATTTTTATTTAAAATTGATATTTTAGTTCAAAACAAACATCACATACTTAAAACTGATCAAACACATGCATATTTCTTTGATATTTTAGGAAAAATATTCATATGTCATATGTAATGTGTGGGATTTAGTCACACCTCAATCTGATACAACATGTGACCAGTATGACTTGAAATGTGTGTTTTCAGTTTAAAAGTGATAGTTTAGTTAAAAACGTGTGTCACTCATTGAAAATATAGAAAAAACACTCATATGGTCTTGATACTTTGGTAAATGATCCATAAGTCATTTTTGACATGTAGGAATCATTCACACGTCAATCTGATACACAATATGATCGGTATAACTCAAATTGCATGTTTTCAGTTTAAAATGACATTTTAGTTAAAAATGTTTATTACTCACTAAAAACTAAGAAAACAAACTTGGATTCTCTTTCTATTTTATGAAATTAATTCATAAATCATTTTTGATATGTAAAAATCAGTCACACATCAATCTGACACACGATGTGGTTTGCATGAATCAAATTGCGTGTTTTTATTTAAAATTGACATTTTAGTTCAAAACATGTGTCACATAATCAAAACTGAGAAAATAGGCTCATATTATCTTGATACTTTAGTTCAATAATCTATAAATCATCTGTGACATATAGGAGTGGTACCCACTAGTTTCACTTATTTCTCTTCATAGGAACTAGCACAAGCTCAAATCACATCAAACTCGTACATTGTGTGTATTATGCACGGGGTAATTCAAAGTCATTTCCTTGTTGGGAAACATGTGGTGCACTTTGGGATTGGTTGGGGCCTGCTTTTGGGATTTTATTGTAACTCATACACATGTTTTTTCTATGGGGTGTTAGTCAATTGGTACCCACTGATTGTTTTACTTGCTCTCTGTGAGAACTAGCGCGTTCTCAAGTCCCGCCAGACTCAGACACTGTGTGTATTATGAAAAGGTAGATTCAAAGTAATTTCCCAACTGGGGAATGTGTAGTACACTCTGGGCTTGGTTGGGGGACCCCTTTAGTAGTTGAGTGTAACCCATACACACATTTTTGGAAAACCAACCATTATGGTGCCACACTCTCCTAGTATGGTGATCCCTTCTCTTATGGTTTTGATTGAGTCCCTCATGGCAACAATATCCCTCATCCTATCATTGCTTAGACTAATGATGTTTTGAGCCATGTCAAAGGAGTTTGAAGGCATCTTTGGTCATCATATCTTCATTGACACCTCATCTTGCTCCTTTTTTTCGCTCGAGATCGATCGTTCATCATCGCCGCAATTTTCTAGTTGCCTCTCCTCTATTATTCATTTTATCCTGGTGATCACCAAGATTTAGATGATGGTGGTGGTGGTGTAATCACTGGTTTCATAGTAATAGTAAACAGGCCTCCTTCTCCTCAGATTTGATGTCAATCCATATTTGGGATCTTGTAGTCGATGTGAGCTTTGGGGATAAGGTTACTGGGGTGCGGTCGTGTGTTCTATCATGGTTATTTCCATGCTCATGGTGATGGTGGTGGCAGCTTCGTCATTTGTTTTGTGGTGATTTTTGATGGGTCACCTTCTCTTCTGATCTGATTTCGTTCCAAACTTGGGATCTTGCTATCGATGAGAGCCTTGGGGAGAAGGTCTCTAGGTGGTCAACCGTGGCACAAGCTCTCTCATGTGATGGGGTGTGAATTTTTCCCTAGTTTGGAGTGGGGTGACATGATCTAGTTGGTTGGAGTTAGGGGATCACGTGGGTTCTTGGGTTGGAGCAGGATTGGGTCGACAGTCATCAACAGCGGTGATGAATTAGACATCGGTTGTCGGCGCATCTCTATTGTGGTTCAGGAGGAATCTATTTTGGTTCTTCTTGGGCCTTTGGATCTATTTTTTTGATCAAGCGTGGGTATCCACTACTAGAAATAGGACATATACCAATGGTTTTGGCCAAACTATTGGTATGTGTCACTAATTTGGACCTATACCAATGGTTCTTAAAATTGTTGGTATAGGTACACATATTTTTTATGGAATATTTTGTCAAATAACATTAAATAAATCAAAATTTAAAATACTTATGAATATACATATACATATTTATGAAATTATGTTCACAAAAGTCATGTTAGGTGAATTTTTTTATGCATTTGGTAGGCGGTACTGCAAGGCCCTCTTGTATATGTTGTCGAGTAGGCAGCCTCGAAATATGGATGAGTGTACTGACACCTATAATTTATCTATCTATCCTCGTTTCTTGGGGAATGGATGGTCACCCTGTTTTATTTTTACACAATGATTTCAATTAGATGAAGCATACCATCAAATTGACAGTGTTGTGAGAGCCTTGTAAGCATTGTCAAGTGGGTAGCTCAAAAGAGAGATGAGTGTGTTGAAACCTATCATCCTACCCTCCCCCACATGTCATTATGGGATAGAGGGGTGTCTTTCCATGCTGTTTTTATCCAGTACAATGCAACTTCTTGGCAGGGGGGATGACACATCATCTTTAATTGGAAGCACTAGTGCACTATTTGGTAGGGGGCACTGTGACGTTTGACTAACTCTTATCATGAATCATGTTGATTTTTGACATCTCAGGTCTTCCGAGGGGTGGTTTCAGTGGTGATGTGTATGGTTCAAGTTGTTGGAAACCTCTTCTAACCATTCATTCTGAGTCTTTGGGTCTTTGGGCCCTCTGGAACTTGTAAGGGAATATAGGTCATGTTTCTCACAAACATTTGTGTCTATGGACTTTGGATCATGTTTCAGTTTCCCTCTTTTCTCAATTTCAAAAGAGGTTCTCTTTTTTATGTTTAATAAAAGGGGCCTAAAACTTAAAATTTGAACAAAAATTGTGACATGTAGGAACTAATCGCACGTTAATCCGACACATGGAGTGTTTAGTATAACTCAAAGTGTATGTTTTCAGTTGAAAAGTGACATTTTATTAATGCATTTGGTCATATTTATGTTTAATTTATTTATTTATAATATTATTAAAATAAGAATTATTTTTTTATGTAGGTACATTTTTTTGTTCGAGCTGAGGTGGTTTGTTCAGCACCTGGTAGCATGATCAAACTCTTTTTAGAGGGGGTCCAAAAATAATGAAACAATGTTTTCTTAATTTGTTGATATTTGTGATAAATTGCACATACTAATGTAATTTTACATACCATTATTTTAAATGTTTGAAATCATTGTACATTTATTTTTTATTATACTGTTATGTAAATTTAATTGAAATTAGATTATGTATTTGTTTTTGCAGTATGCTATAATTTCAGCACCACACTGTTGCAGTTTGGATTTTTTATCAATGTTATTTTCAGCACTGATAAAGGTTCTCTTTATCATTTCCAAAAAAATGTTGATAAAGGGACCCCTTTATCAATGCTAAAATAACGATGATAAATAGATTACTTTATCAATGATTTTTTTATCACTGATGAATAAAGTTATTATCACCGCTATTTTTAACGTCGATAAAACAGTCTACTTTTAAAAGTGCTTACAACATCAGTGCTTTTTTAGAACTAATGAAAGTCTTTTTTAATGCTAATAAAGCTCGTATTTGTAGTAGTGTTATGCATAAAAAATTAATAAATACATAATATATTTTTAAATGAAATTAAATTTAAAAAACTTATTAATTTATTTTGAATTTGGTATATATTGTATTTATAAATAAATTTTAAATTTAAATTCACTTAAATTAATTATTATTTGTTCATTTACTATGTGTTATTAAATGAAGACAAAATTATAAAATATATTTACTTGGTTTTTTGGCATGCTTATTCTATATCTATAAATAAAATTTAAATATTTGAATTTATAATTGGATAATTAAAATGGTTAGAGTAGTTAAATGAATAGTTAAAGATATGATAAGGTAGGGTTAAGGTAGTGAATTTAAAAAATAAATAGGCTAGAGTTCATGTTGAAATTTTATAAAAATAAATAGATTAGGGTTCGGGTGTTCCAAATTTCATGGTTACCCTATCTGATTCCATCCCTATATGATATGAATTTTAATAATAATTAATTTTTGAAAATATATATTTCATAAATCATGTATTATTATCCAGGTTTATATTGAAATTATTTAGAAAATATTTTATGTTTTAAATAATAATAAGTTTACATAATAAATTCAATGTTCTCCACCTGTACATGTGTCCCCTAATTTAATGATTAAAATATATAAAAACTACAATGATTATAATATTATTAATATTATCATCATTATTAAAATAACATCCAAGAAAACTAACATTCATGATTATTTTCATATAGATTTAATAATTAATCAAAGGTGATACTTGTAAGGTCATCACACTCATTTTTCCCTCTTGAGCTTGGTTGATGTATAGGAACTGACACAGATTCAAGTATTTCCATGCTCAAATTTAGGTTGGGAAGATGACACATAGGGTGGAAGGTAAGATCCAAGACAGGCGTGGTATGGTGCCTATCAATACCTATCATGAACCAAGTCAGAGTATCATCCAACCCGATACTCAACCGGTCTGTGACATGGCCCGAAGGGTGTTCCCGATCCTCACGAGCTAGCAACAAGTGTTTGGGTATCAACCATGCAACTTGGAAACAATTTCACCCATGTAAATAATCATAACCAACTAACCATAATAAAGAAACCAAAACTAAACAATCACAACCAAACAAGGCATAATAATTTTCATATTCAAGTTTACAACATTTAAACAAACCCAAAGATGATACAACAAAATGGGAACAATACACTATCCCAAAAACCACTACGCAACAAGAGGAGCATTGTCCTCAAGCCACCGCCACAACACCTGTAAGGGGGGGCCACTAACATCCTAAACCACCATCTCCAAAACATCTTTCCTTTACCTGTGTCAAACATAACCAAGTCTACTTACACCCAAAGGTGTAAGTAGGGTGTGATCCAAATACCACTAAGATGTCATCCAATAAAATAGATTCCATGCTATAAACATTACAAGACAATTCACATGCAAGTTTTATAAAGGAAAAAACTAGAAACATTTTTATAGAAAATATTTTAAAGGAAAACGTGCTTGCTTTTTAAATAACCGACAAGGTGTGTCATATGCCAACAGTGATTACAATATCAAAAAAGAGTATTAAGTCATGAGAAAACCCTATAGTCACTAGCTCAATGGGATACTAGGTACATCGTATCTTAGTGGAAATTGGTATAGCAACCATGAGCAACAACGTTCTCATGCATGAGCCAATGGGAGGGGACACCCCATGGTCCTAGTGGTATCCAATTGTAATTATCATCTAGTTAGAATTATATCATCAATCCTACTATATGAATCTATGACAATCCAATTCTAATTCAACTAGCGTACTAGTCCTAGTCTGCCCACCTAGTTACCCAGGTTTCCCTTTGTGCTCAATTTTCATTCCACATATCGCACATGACTTCACTTTCACACAAACACAATCCAATCAATATAAGACACAAAATCAATTGTCCTTTACATAACCCAAAACCTCTTTTGAATCCAAACACACACCAAATTCACTTTAAAACGTGTTTTACACCACTTGCAAAACTTATTAAACATCTTTCATAATTTATAAAACACATTCAAAATTCACAATAAGGGTTCACACTTGGAATACACCCAATTTTCTTTAGAAAAACCATTTTTAAGCCATACACATATCAATAACCTTCAAAAACACCTTTTACACCACACACATAAATCATAGAACATATTTAAACACTCAATAAAGCATATAAAAATCATTAAATAATGTTTAATCATGTAACCACCTACCTCAAATGAAGAAACTTTCAGAATGTAGTGAAAAACCTCAACTTCACTTCAATTGAACCCTAGAGAGGTGAGATAGAACCATAAACATCAATATTAAACCCTAAAAATTAATATCTAACCATAAATTGGACACCCAACCCGCTGTAAAAAATAAACCCCAAGAAAGAAGAGAAGGAACCCTAGAAAAGAGGGAGAAATCAAGAAAAGAGGGACTTACTCAGATAATCAAGGGGAAACCACACCAAAATCACCCTAAAATAGAGGTACAAGGGAGAAAATGGTGGAGGGAGAGGTGCCTAGGGTGGAAGAACCTCATTGGGAGAAGAAATGGGTGTTTAGGGTAAAAAATCAAGGAGAGATAAAACATAAAAATCTAATTTTTAATGACCTGGACAAGTCACACGGTTTTCCAAACCATGCGGCAACTATGCACCTCTCACTGTCTAAGAGGCACTTATCACATGGTTATCCCATACAGTTTGACTTACCATGTGTAACTCGTATGGTATCTACTAGCCAAAACTAGTCACCTACCACATGATTACCTGGGTAGGGGCACACGGTTTCCCCTAATCGTGTGCCAACCGTGCGCTATATGTTGTTTACCCATTTTTCTCATTTTTCTCCAAGAACTCAAAGGAAATCCAGAGGGAAAAAGATTGGCTGAAAATAAATAGAAAATACCTCAAAAAGAAATCACAGGTGTGATAATTCTCCCCACCATGAAAACTTTCCACCCCCAGAAACTCATTCCAAAGCTTGATTAGAAAATAAAAATGGGTATTCTGCCTCCATACAAGACTTCTGCTCCCAAGTCTCATGCATATCATTACTATTCTGCTAAATAATTCAGACCAATAGAATATATTTCTCATGAATCACTTTCTCTTGGGAATCTACTATCCACACTGGTCGTGAAAACACAGATAAATCAGGCTCTATTTCTAACTTTTACCAATTTAGCACATGAGACAGACCCAGATTATACTTTTTTAACTGGGAGACATGAAACACATCATGAATTGACATCAATTGTGAAGGAAAATCTAACTTGTATTACACCTTACCAACCTGTTCAGTGATCTCAAAAGTTATAACATACCTCGGTGTTATCTTCCCTTATTATCCCAAACGGCGATGACCCAAACAAGGTTCCACTTTCAAGAACACCTGGTCACCCACAAAAAACTCAATATCTCAGCACCTCTGACTGGCATAAGACTTGTGGTGAATCTGAACTGTCAATAACCATTGCCTGATTAGCTTGACCTTCTCAGACTTCTCTTGTACTAAGCTCAGTCCTAACAACGAGGTCTCACCTACCTCATCCCAACATAAGAGAGACTGACACAACCAACCATAGAGTGCCTCAAAAGGATCCATTCATATTGAGGACTGGTAACTATTTTTATATTCAAACTCAACCAATCCCAAATGGTTATCCCATGATCCTGCGAAATCCAAGACACATGCTCGGAGCATGTCTTCCAAAATTTGATTTTCTCGTTCTATCTAACCATTCGTTTAAGGATAGTATGTCTTGCTCAATTTGACTTGATAACCCAATGTCTTTTGAATTCCTTCCCAGAAAAGAAATCTAAAATGGGGGTCCCTATCAGAAACAATTTTTGATGGCATTCCATAAAGCCTCACTACCTCTTGAACATATAATCGTCCCAAATCATCAACCTTTTTTGAATCTCTAATAGTTATGAAATGGGAATATTTGGTCAAATGGTTAATCACCACCCAAATGGCATTCCTTTCCTAAGGTGTATGAGGTAAGCTAATAATAAAGTACATGGTGATTTCATCCCACTTCTAGGTTGGAATGGGTAGTGGCTGGAGCAAATCAGAGGGCATTTTTCTTTTACATGTTGGCACGTATAATACCTCGATACAAAGTGAGCTATATCATGTCTCATACCTGGCCACCAGAAATGACAACGTACATCATAATACATCTTGGTAGCACCAGGATGAATTTCCCACTAAGACTGGTGGCTATCCTGCATCACCACCTTCCTCAGAGATAATAACACCACAAAACGACCCTTTAATCATAAAACTCTCTCGAGTGATAACAATTAATCACAAGGTATCTCCCCACCATGAAAAGACTACATAGACCGCTAAAACAACTCATCACCATACTTCTCCTACTGAATTAGCTCTATAAGAGAATGATACAATTGAAAACAGGCCAAGAATGCACCTCCACTATGCTCTTTGGTCTCTAAGTGCATCCACTACCACAAAACTGGGTTTTCGCAGCGCTACCCTTTATCAGTGCTTTTTTTAGTAGTGCTGATAAAGGGGGGATTTATCAGCACTTTTTACTAGCACTGATAAAGTTTATATTTCAAAGAAATCATGAAAAATAATATATTGTTATATAAGTATATTTATATTGATATAAATATAATATATATTTTTTAAATATGTTTTAGATAATTATAAATAGACTATTACATTTAATATATAAGAAATTTAGTTAAAATGGCTTCAAAATATTTTAAAAAATATTATTAATTAATAATTTTCTAATTATTATCAATTAATAATCATTTAATTACAATTTTAAGAAACAAAAAATCAAAAAAAATCAATAAAAGATCTAAAATAAGTTGAAAATGTAACTCAAACTTCAAACGACCATAAATTTTTATCCAGGTGTCTATTTGAGCTCTACAACATATCAAATCGAATATTGTGATGATATTTATGTGCTAGTGACCGAAGGAAACATTCTCTCACATTTTTTAAGGCCCAAAAAGGCCCATAAGGCCTCCAAAACTAAGTTTTTAGTCGGGATACCCCAATTTTTTAACATTCAAATAGGTATAACTTCTGATCTGGATGTCTTCTAGGCTTGTACCACATATCATATCAAATATTGTTTCATTTTCTTTGATTTTACTGGTTGTGGAATTGAAAAGGACTTCTGGATTAGAAGTTACGGTCATTTTAACATTCTATGGCTTTTAAAATATACATATATATGTATTTATTCGTAAATATGTGTGTGTGTGTGTTATATATGTATGTATGTATGTATTTATTTATTTATAAACACACATAAAAAAACATATTTTATAAATTTATTTAAAACTAATCTTATAAATATATATTAATATACAAATAAATATATGGATAAAAAACTATAACTAAATATAGATATATATATAAATTAATATACTAATAAATATATATATACTAATATATGAATAAATATATATGTATTAATATAACTAAATATATTTATATTAATATGAATCTATATTAATATACGAATAAATATAACTCTATATACATATATAAATAAATATAAATATATATTAATATACAAATATATATATATATTAATATATGAATAAATATATATGTATCAATATAACTAAATATATTTATATTAATATGAATATATATTAATATACAAATATATATATATATATATTAATATATGAATAAATATATATGTATTGATATAACTAAATATATTTATATTAATATGAATATATATTAATATTCGAATAAATATAACTATATATATATATAAATAGATAGATAGATATATCATTAAATAGAGAAAAAAACGAAACAACTTAGTGGTAAAGGTGCAGGCGCGTAAGGGGGGGTCGTGGGTTCGAGTTTGGGTGGAAGCAAGGAGGGGCGCACGGTGTGGGGGATGTGTGGGCAAGGGCAGCACGTGGGAGAGTGTGTGGGGGGGTCCACCTAGTGATGATAAAGGGGGGGTCAAGCACTATTAAAAGATCCCCCCTATAACGTCCCAGTTCTGAAAGCCACCTAGAGGCGCCCCATACCCGGTTGGTCACATGGCCTCAAGTGAATTTCCCCAAACGCCAGAGGCTGCCAACTAGCAGCGAGGGCCTTGGGTGCGATATTGTGGAAACTATGCCCTCATTGGCAAAGTACACAGTGGAAGAAAAAAAATAAACAATAGCAGAAACCGTAACCATCCATACAAGAGTAAATGATAAACAGCGGAAGACTAACAGTAAACAACTAGATCACACACACATATATATAAAATGATGCATGATACATATGTCTAGGAAAGAATCCAAACAAGTCACAATGGTGAATACAATACTAAACCAAAGTGCAAAAGAAAACAGGTAAACTCCTCAGCATCGCAGCCATAGCTTGGTCTCATGCTCTCCAACTCCACAGCAAGTCAAGTACCTGAAGTAGAAGGGCGCTTGCCCTTATCTATACCTACAACAATATAATCTGCTTGGGCCCAAAAGCATGGCCCAAATAGGGTGTGAGACAAGGTCCCAGTAGGCAACCACCCAAAGATTTGTGCCTAACAGTCAGTGAATACATGGCAAGTAAAAGTACAGGAAGCAGTAAACAGGAAAGCACACAACAGCTACAATCCACAGTGTCTAGCATATAAAGTACTCAAAAATATCCAATCAACAAGTAGAACAACAGGTAACCCCCTGGGTAGTTCTCACATCCTAACCCTTATGGTTCAACCTACAAGTACTAGAAACCCTCTGGAACACACAGTCTCACCCCTCTGGTTTAGCTGAATAATAGACTCTCTGAGGAAGCACTCACCGTCAATTCCCCCTATGGTCTCGTATCATACTAAAGGCTCTATGGGGAATAACTCAACGTCTCATTCCCCCTGTGGCCCACGTCGAGGAACTATAGACTCTCTGAGGAAGCACTCATCGTCAATTCCCCCTATGGTCTTGCATCGAATTAATAAGACACTCTTGAGAAGCCCTTACGTCCATTCTCCATGTGGTCCACTACACTAGGTTCTCACACCCCTGTGTAAACAAACATGCATAGCGCACGTATTTCCCCAAGTAAACCTCAAGAACTACTTGGCTATCATTCTAAGGCACAACAGCATAATAGTACAACAGTTCCACTATCCTACAATTAGGCATGACAACTGGAAAAATGCCTAATAGGAAAAACATGCATGTAAAAACATCCAGAGCATAGTAAAAATTATCCTATTCACAAGCATTGACCTCTACTCAAGAAATCAAGAAAAGCAGGAAAACAACGAGGGAAAATAAAATAGGAAACACAAAATACCTCATTCAAGGGAATTGGTGGAATTGAACAAAATATTTAAAGACTTCCTACAGAAAGGTACAAAACACCTACCTCTATGCTAAGAGATCGATATACTTGAACCACGATGATTGATTCTCCTTAGAACGTCGAAGATCTAAGAAAATGTCCAAAATTCTCAACCCATGATATCTTGAGAAAGAGGAGGAATTGTAAAATAAAGCTCTAGGAGAAGGAAGGGATTACCGCTGCGGTTCCAATACAATCTATGGTGGTAGATTCGGAGAACGGACGGAGGCTCGAGGGCTCGGAGAAGTTCCACGGTCGTACGGGTTCTCTCGGACGAAGAACCTGAAGAAGAAGCGAGTTTTATCTGTCAGTCGTGACCCTGGTCCGTTTAATGAAAAAAAAGTACACGGAGTGTACTTATGGGGTACACGGCGTGTACTTGGCCTTTCCGTACTCTGATTTAAGCAGCCTCCACATCGCCCATACACACCGTGTGTGTGTACCGGACACGGCCAACACACGGCCTGGCGCTGTATCAAAGTACACGGCGTGTACTTATAAAGTACACGGCGTGTACTTAAGAATTTTCCAGATTTTCCTCTTTTTCTCAAAAACGACCAGAAAAGGAAAAACATACCTGAAATGAAGATCCAGGTTCTTACAAACTTCCCCCATTAAAGAAATTCGTCTCCAAATTTCCCTAATGAGGCGTAGAAGAAGAAACCCCAAACAGCTCCGGCCACTGCGATCGTACATCGGCCTCCCTCTCCCAGGTCTCGTCCTGTACTCGCATGTGCTGCCATAGAACCCATACTAGAGGAATAGACCGCCCACGGAGAACCTTCGTACTGTGATCGATAATCCGGATAGGATGCTCCTCAAACAATGCATCTGCTTCGAGATCAAACTCCTCGGACTGAAAGACATGAGATGGTTCTGAAAAGTAACATCGGAGTTGAGAGACGTGGAAGATGTCGTGCATGGCCCGGTACCTCTGAGGTAACTGCAACTGATAGGTAACTGGCCCAACTCTCTCCAATACCTCAAATGGCCCAACGTACCGTGGTGAAATCTTACCCTATATCTGAATCCTCTTGTGTCCCAACCTCGGTGCGACATGCAGGAAAACCTGATCCCTGACCTCGAACTCCATAGGTCATCTCTGCTGATCAGCATAAGACTTCTGTTGAGACTGTTCTGTATCCATCCTCTTCTGAATCAATTCTATCTGCTCTGAGGTCTCTTGAACAAGACGAGGTCCCAGAAAAGCTTCCTCTCCTGCCTCTAGCCAGTATAAAGGTGGTTGGCATGGCTTACCGTACAAAGCCTCGTAAGGTGACATCTGAATAGTCTCCTGAAAACTGTTGTTGTAGGCGAACTCCACAAGAGGGATATGATTCTCCCAAGAATCTCCAAAGTCTAGAATGCAAGCTTGGAGCATATCCTCAAGCACCTGGATCATACGCTTGGACTGTCCATCTTTTTGGGGATGGTATGTTGTACTCAAAAGTACCTGTATACCCAAAGCTCTCTGAAGCCCCTACCAAAACAGAGAAGTAAAGTGTGCATCCCTGTCTGAAACAATGGAGTGTGGAAATCCATGTAGACATAAAATCTCTCGGATGTACAACCATCCCATCTCATCAACACTAAAGGTATCCTTGATCGGAAAGAAGTGAGCAACCTTCGTAGGCTTTTCGACAACAACCCAAACAGCATCACTCCCTCAAGGTGACCTCGGTAACCCGGTCACGAAGTCCATCGCGGCATCGTTCCACTTCCACTCGGGGATGGGTAACTGTTGTAAAAGCCCTATTGGTCACTGATGCTCCACTTTTACATGCTGACAAGTAGAAAATCTCATGAAGAACCCAGCAACATCCCTCTTCATACCTGGCCACCAGTACTGGCAGTGTAGATCATGATACATCTTGGTGACGCCAGGATGAACTGCCCAAACAGAAGAATGAAAATCCCACATCAGTTCCTCACGTATGTCTACTGGCACCCATACGCATCCCTGGAAATTCAAGATCTCATCCTCACCCACTGTCCACCCAGGAAGAGGATCCTCTCCTGACACACTCTCCTGCAAGACTAGGCCTTCTGAGTCTGATAGCTGCATCATCTGTACCCGATCAATAAGTGTAGAGGTAACAGCTACATAAGATAGGTAAGTCTGTCCCTGTCTGTCGTGCACCTCCAGATGCATCTCAGATAACAGAGTCATAAGCTTCCACTCACTACTAGCCTCCTGAAATGCCTGAATTTGAGTTCTCCTGCTCAACGCATATGCCACTGCGTTGCCCTTTCCCGGTGTATAGGCAAGCTTGAAATCAAAAATACTAAAGATACTCTACCCACCTGTGCTATCTCAGATTCAGATCACGCTAATTGAAGATGTACTTGAGACTCTTGTGGTCAGTAAAAACCACAAATTTCTCTCCCAGAAGGTAATTTCTCCAATAAAGCAAGGCATGAACAACAGCTGCCAACTCCAGATCATGTGTCAGGTAGTTCCTCTCATGTGGCCTCAACTGCCGAGACTCATACGCAACGACTCCATCTCCCTGCATAAGCACAATACCCAGCCCGATACCTGAAGCATCACAATAAACAGTATAGCTCTTGCATGGCTCTGGCAAGACTAGTATC
The DNA here is from genome assembly GCA_963277665.1 of Viscum album. Taxonomy (NCBI): domain Eukaryota; kingdom Viridiplantae; phylum Streptophyta; class Magnoliopsida; order Santalales; family Viscaceae; genus Viscum; species Viscum album. The sequence continues at coordinate 1,347,349,698 of OY728131.1, forward strand.
GGTGCTGATGTCAACCTTCTCTTTACCTCCTGAAAGGCTGAATCACAAGAATATGACCATAAGAACTTTTCCCCCTTCTTGGTCAGACCTTTCAATGGTGCTTATAGGTGTGAAAAGTCCTGAATAAAGCATCTGTAGTATCCATCCATCCCTAGGAAACTCCGTACCTCAAAAACCTTTTTCAGCTGCTCCCAGGAAACTACAACTCTCACTTTCTCTGGGTCCATAGATACTCCTGCCTCTGAGATGACGTGACCCAAGAAGTGAATCTGATCCATCCAAAAGTGGCACTTTGAGAGTTTATCATAAAATCGATGCTCTCTTAGTGTACTCAGAATGATATCAAGATGGGTAGCATGGTCGTGTCGAGTGTGAGAGTACACCAAGATATTGTCCATGAAGGCCATGATGAAGGAATCCAAGTAAGGATGGAACACTCAGTTCATCAGTTCCATGAAAACTTTTGGCGCATTCGTGAGACTGAACGGCATGACTGTATACTTGTATAGACCATACCTGCTCCTGAAGGCTGTCAGAGGTATATCTGATGGTCTAACGCGCAATTGATGATAACCGGAGCTTAAATAGATCTTCGAGAACAATTGGGCTCCTCAAATATGATCGAAAATATCATCAATCCTTGTCAAGGGATATCAGTTCTTAACCATCAACTGGTTCAGATTCCGATAATCCACACAGAGCCTAAGGGTATCGTCTCCCTTCTTCGCAAACAAGACAGGTGAACCCCAAGGAGAAGTACTGGGTCGGATGAAACCCTTTTCCTCCAACTCCTCTAACTGATTCTTGAGCTCCTGCAACTCAGGTGTAGCCATCCTATAGGGAGGAATGGACACCGGTGCCACTCCTGGCACGATCTCAATAGAGAATTCTACTTCACGCTCCAGAGGAAAACCTGAAAAATACTCTGTAAAGACATCTCTAAAAAGATCCACCACTGGAGGAAATTACAACTGTGAAGTCCCTTGATCATCCAGATAAAGGTTAGAAATCTGGGCCGTAACCCTTCCTAGCCCATGATGATCGAGTCCTGCTCGACTCGCCTGAACATCCCATTCACCTCTATGAAGAAAAGATTCACCCTCTGGTGAAATGAAACTCACCCTGCGGAGATAACAGTCGATGACTGCCTAGAAGGGAACCAACCATTCCATCCCTATAATGACATCATATCCTGTCATCTCTAGGACATAGAGGTCCCATAATAAATAATACCCTGCAACCTCGAGGGGCACTCTCTGCACTGACATACACTAGATTTCCTCATCCCCAAAGGTGTGTCTAGTGTCAACAATTCAGCAGAAGAAAAGATACAGAGACCAAGGCTCTCCACAACAGAAACAGAGATAAAGCTATGCGTAGCACTAGTATTGAAAAGAGATGAAGATAAAACTGAGGCTACTAAGATTGTACCTCGAACTGTAGAAGGTCTGGGATCCTTCTCCTGATAGGTCTGTTCCACCGCAAAAGTATGGACTGCCCCACAGCCCTGTGACCCTGCTTGACCACTCTGAGATGATCCTCCCTGCTGACACTGAAAGACTGGTGACTGACTGCCACGACCTCGACCTCCACCTTGGCCCGAACGGCCGGAAGAACTCCAGTTCCCCGACTGGTGAGAAACCGGTGGTGCTGCTCCTGAATGAGGAGTCATGGAAGAACCCCCATCACCAACTACTGGTGAGAAAACCTAGTAGAAATGATGAAGGTGACCCATATTTTCACAATATCGGCACTCCACCGGGTCTCTCTGGCACTACGACCTCATGTTCCCTACCCTTATACACTGGTAGCATACTACCTGGCTACCTGAAGATGTATCTTGCCTCCTCAGATCACCACACATAGACTCCCTACGACACTTCCTGCTGTCAACTAGAGGAATACTAGCTCTGGAAGTAGAACCACCCTGGATCACAGCTCCGAAGTCTCTTAGATTGTGCTCTGCAATCAGTACCTAGTTGACGATGGAAGTGATAGAAGTCAACTGAAAGATATTCACCTGTGAGAGGATCTCCTACCTGAGACCATCCTCAAACTTCCTTCCTAAGAACATCTCATTTACACCCTGGAGGGGTGTGAAACGCTGCAGCTCGGTGAAACTAGAGGAATAATCCATAACAGAAATAGTACCTTGATCTAGACTCATGAACTCCCAGGATCGATCGGCCCTTAGGGTCTCCGGGTCTCTGGGTATAAGTAGTCGTAAAACATGCGTTGGAACTCCTCCCAATCCATAACCTGCTAATGACCCACCTGTGAGATCATGTCCCACCACCTCTTGGTGGAGTCTCGTAGCATATAGGTAGTGATATTGAACCGCCTCTCTGGAGGCATTTCCAGATGCTCAAAGATAGTCAGCATGGCTTCCATCCATGACTCTATAGCCTGTGGTCCTCCTTCCTCTGAGAAAGTAGGAGGATGATGCTGCTGGAAAACCTGCATCAAGTCTGCCATAGTTGTGGCAGGAGGTGGTGCTCCATGAAAGGTCTGCATCATCCTCATAAAGCCTTCCCTAAATTGTGCATCAGCGCCTGCAACTGGTATGACATTCAGTGCCAAGGCTGGTACGAATGGAGGATTGGCAGGAAGTCCTTGATCAGCCATATCTGGCGTCTGATCACTATCCTGCAACTGACGCACAACTGGAGGACGTCTCGGAGGCATAGCTCTCGAAAGATCAAAAGCATACCTTAGATCAGGAATATCAAGGATAGAGAACAAAGGAGTAAAAACAAAAACAGGATACAGAAACACTCAAGTTTTCCAAAACATAACTACACGGCGTGTATAAACTTTACACGGCATGTACTTAACTCTATTCCCCTTCCCGAGTCTCCTTGCACAGCTAACCCACACGGTCTTCTTAAACTGAGACTACACGACGTGTTCCCTGTGGAAACGGTGTGTAGTAGATAAGGTTTCAACGACCCGTGTTGTTAGTTACACAGTCGGTTACACGGCTAAGACTACACGACGTGTTCCGAACAAACACGGCGTGTACTTGAAGATTTTTCCCGACCCATGTTGTTGGAGACATGGCCAGGTACACGGTTGACCCTTACACGGCGTGTTCCGAACAAATAAGGTGTGTATAGAAGGAGATAACATTGTCTCGTATTGTTCGTGACACGGCCGAGTACCTAGAACAAGGCTACACGGCGTGTTCATAAAAAACACGGCGTGTATTACACAAGCTTCCCTGACCCATGTTGTTAATGACACGGCTGGGTACACGGATCACTACTGCACAGTGTGTATCTACCGTACACGGCGTGTTCCTAGAGATTTTTCATAGCCTGTGTTTCTACTCACACAGTCAGTGACACGGTTTAAAAACTACACGGCATGTATATATAAAGTACACGCTATGTATTCTAGGTTTTTCCGGGCAGTAGCTCTGAAACTACACCGAAGCCCATAAAACACTGAAAAACAAGGATGAAGGTTCCAAATTCTGATCCGTGAGGGCCCATACTCCCCATGAATCAAATCTTGGAATCTTCTACATATCATATATAAGGGAAACAAGTTAATTATCCCCCATGTTCCGATTCATGAGGGCCCATAACACCTCAAGAACCAAAAATTTTCGTTCATTTAAGCAAGGTACAATACAAACAACTTCTATATAAAACTTTAGGGATTCTATCAAAGCATCTATCACAATAGCATGCATAATCTACACAACGTCTATCACAACAACATACAATTTTTAATGCACCCTAGATGGCATGGAAAGAATGCGTGGCATGTGATTTCTAACAAGTGCCTATATGATGCATGAGATGGCATACCCTCATCTCATCGGGTTGCGACAGAAATAGAACCACAATATCAACAACAATAACAACACAAATCATGTGAATCACTCTAGGTGAAATCAGATCAACTGTAACATAGCAAAACCAGAAAACTGTAATAAGCGAGGTAGATTGGCTTTTCCCTGTACACGGGTTAGCTACTCCCGAGCACATCTTAATACCAAGTACTGAATCCATCCTATCCCTGGCTAAAGGCTCCAAACAGTAAATCAAGAGAAAATAAACCCTCTGATACCACTTTATAACATCTCGGTTCCGGAAGCCACCGAGAGGTGCCCCATACCCAGTTGGTCACATGGCCTCAAGCGCATTTCCCCAAATGCCAAAGGCTGCCAACTAGTAGCGAGGGCCTTGGGTGTGATAGTGGGGAAACTATTCCCTCATTGGCAGAGTACACAGTAGAAGAAAAACAAATAGAAAATAGCAGAAACTGTAACCATCCATACAAGAGTAAACAATAAATAGCGGAAGACTAACAGTAAACAATAGGAGCACACACACATATATATAAAACGATGCATGATACATATATATAGGAAAGCAGCCAAACAAGTCATAATGCTGAATAAAATACTAAACCAAAGTGAAAAGGAAAATAGGTAAACTCCTCAGTATCGAAAGCCATAGCTTGGTCCCATGCTCTCCAGATCCACAGCAAGTCAAGTACCTAAAGTAGAAGGGTGGTTGCCCTTATCTATATCTACAACAATATAATCTGCTTGGGCCCAAAAGCATGACCCAAACAGGGTGTGAGACAAGGTCCCAGTAGGCAACCACCCAAAGATCTGTGCCTAACAGTCAGTGAATAAATGGCAAGTAAAAGTACAGGAAGCAGTAAACAGGAAAGCTAATCCATGGTGTCTAGCATATAAAGTACTCAAAAACATCCAATCAACAAGTAGAACAATAGGTAACCCCCTGGGTAGTTCTCACAAACTAACCCTTATGGTTCAACCTACAAGTACTATCAACCCTCTGGAAAGCACACACAGTCTCACCCCTCTAGTTCAGCTGAAGAATAGACTCTCTGAGTAAGCACTCACCGTCAATCCCCCCTATGGTCTCGTATCGTACTAAAGGATCTTTGGGGAAGCATTCAACGTCTCATTCCCCCTGTGGCCCGCGTCGAGGAACTACAGACTCTCTGAGGAATCACTCATCGTCAATTCCCCCTGTGGTCTCGCATCAAATTAATAAGACACTCTTGAGAATCCCTTATGTACATTCTCCCTGTGGTCCACTACACTAGGTTCTCACAGCCCTGTGTAAACAAACATGCATAGCACGCATATTACCCCAAGTAAACCTCAAGAACTACTTGGATATCATTCTAAGGCACAACATCATAATAGTAAAATAGTTCCACTATCCTACAACTAGGCATGGAAACTAGAAAAACACCTAACAGGAAAAACATGCGTGGAAAAACATCCAGAGCACAGTAAAAATTACCTTATTCACAAGCATTGAACTCTACTCAAGCAATCAATCAAAGAAGGCAAACAACAAGGGAAAAAATAGGAAACACACAATACCCCGTTCAAGGGAATTGGTGGAATTTTACAAAATATTCAATGAGTTCCTACAGAAAGGAAAAAACCACCTACCTCAGTGTTAGGATATCGATATACTTGAACCATGATGATTGATTCTCCTTATAACGTCAAATATCTGAGAAAACGTCCAAAACGCTCAACCCACAATATCTTTAAAAAGATGAGGAATTGGAAAACAAAGATCTAGGAGAAGGAATGGCTTACTGCTGCGGTTCCAATGCAATCGACGGTGGCCGATTCAGAGAATGGATAGAGGCTCGGGGGTTTGGAGAAGTTATGCGGCCGTATGGGTTCTCTCGGATGAAGAACTTGAAGAAGAAGCGAGTTCTATCCGTCAGGAATGACCCCGGTCCATTTAATGAAAAAAATAAAGTATACAGTGTGTAATTCTGGGGTACACGACGTGTACTTGGTCTTTCCGTACTCTGCTTTAAGTGGCCTCCACATAGCCCCTACACACCATGTGTGTGGCCCGAACACAGCCAGCACACGGCCAGGCACTGCATCAAAGTACACAGCGTGTACTTATAAAGTACATGGCGTGTACTTAGGAATTTTCTAGATTTTTCTCTTTTTCTCAAAAACGTCCAGAAAAGGAAAAACATACCTGAAACGAAGATCCGGGTTCTTACACCCCCCCCCCACGCATTATATATTCTTTTTAACTTTTTTTTAATTTTTTTTTCCTTTTATCAGCGCTTTTCTGAGCGCTGATAAAAGGGACCCCCCATATATTTTCCTTGATTAACAATGCTTTTTTTAGCACTGTTAATCAAATTTTCTATCACTAATAAATGTCATATTTGTAGTAGTGATCTGAGAAAAAAACTCATCAAGGTCCACTCGTCACTGGACTCTTTCAACGCCTGCACCAACACCTTTCTACTCAAAGCGTCTGCTGCAACATTACATTTTCCTAGGGTATAGATGATATCAAAGTAAAAACCCTAAAGATATTCAACCCAACGATGCTACATCAAGTTCAAATCCTTTTGGGAGAAGATTCAGTCCAATCTTTTATGATCTGAATAAATAACATTTTTTTCTCTAAAAAGACAATGATTCGATATCTTCAGGGCATGCATCATCGTCGTTAGATCCAGGTCATGGGTTGGGTAGTTCTTTTCATATGTTCGGAGTTGGATAGAGTCATATTCCACCACATGGTCATTCTACATAATCACACACCCAAGGCCCATACCCGGTGCATCGAAATAAATTGCATACCCCTTTTCAGATACTGGCAAGATCAACATCGGAGCGATAGTCAATCGCCATTTGTGCTCCTCAAAATATTTCTGACACTCTAGGATCCATTTAAACTTTACTCATTTCTGGGTGATCACTTACATGGGTGAAGTAAGCCAAAATAAATCCCAAATGAACCACCTATAATAGCTTATCAAGCCTAAGAAGCTTCTGATCTCAAAGACATTTTTCAGCTGCTCCCATAACATCACTATACTGATCTTCTCAGGGTCCACCGAAACCCCTTGTTCTGAGATCACATGGCCCAAAAACTTTACCTATTTAATCCAAAAGGTACATTTAGAAAATTTGGCATAAAGACGATAGTCCTGAAGAGTGCCCAATATGATTCGCAAATGCTGCTCATGCTCCTGCTTAGATTCAAAATAAACCAGAATGTCATCCATGAATACCATGAAAGAAGAATCAATATATTGGTGGAAAACTCTATTTATAAGCATCACAAAGACCATTAGAGAATTTGTCAACCCTAAAGGCATGACTAGGTATTCAAAATGGTCGTACCTACTTCAAAAGGCCATTTTCAGGGCATCCGCCTCTCTCACCCTGACTTGGTGATAATCGAAACGCATATAAATCTTGGAGAACCACCTCACCCCTTTTAACTGGTCAAACAAGTCATAATTTTGGGGAAAGGGATACTTGTTCTTGATTGTTACTTTATTCAGCTTCTGGTAATCAATGCACAACCTGAGAGATCCGTCATCCTTTTCGCAAATAGAACTGGGGCGACCCAAGGTGAGATGCTAGGGTGAATGAATCCTTTGGATTAAAAATCATCCAATTGTACCTTTAATCCCCACAACTCAGTGTGGGTATAAGATATGAGGAAAGAGATATCAGTTGTGTTATCAGCGCCAAATCAATCGAGAACTCCACATCCCGCTCTGGAGGCAAACCCAAAAAATCTTCTGGAAAAACCTCTGGAAAATCATCCACCACGGGAGGTAACCTACCCTTAGATGAACCACCATTGTCCTCCAATGTGAGTGATGATAAATGAATAATTAGATTACCCAATTTCGGGAGTGGAGAACCAGCACAACCCGATCAAGGATTCCATTCTCTATGAAAAACTTGGGTACTCCCATCAGGTGTCGTAAAACTCACCCACCGCCTATAGCAATCGATATACACCTAAAAGTGAATCATCCAATCCATGTTGAGGACTACATAAAAGAGATCCATTTCTAAAATAAGGAAATATCATTCCATCTCAACCCCTGACATGGAGATTTCACACGATGGACACCTAAAACCCTGCTCTTTCTTCTTACCCAACGACGTTACTAACTCCATCACAGACGGTAAGAGCTCATTTGGAAAACCCAAAGCATCTACAAGATGGGAAAAAATAAATGAAACAGAAGCACTAGTATCAAAAAAAAATATAATCCATAAATGATGAAATAAAAATAGTACCTCGGAATGTTGTGGGTCCTATATCTGATTCTTTTGGTGCTCGATCCACTGCACGAAGCTCTCTCGTCTCAGCTTGAACCTAAGAACAACCACTGTCTTGCAGCTCTGATCTGAACTGAATTTTCCTGGAAGATAATCTAGCTCTAAAGACCTGGAATTTCTATGTATTTTTTTTAAATATATGGAAATTTTACGAGTCCTCAAAAATTGACGGCGCGTGATTCTGAGGCCCGGTGTGCCTGGAATGAATTTCTGAACTTTTTTTCGGGTACGTTCAGTAAACGTATGAGCGGGATTTTCTATCCTTTGAACCGGTGCTCGGAATTGAAATCCAAGGGCACCGTTGAACTCGCAGCATCGATATTCACTTAAAGAGACCTTCACCACGACCGCAGTGGGTTGAGAGTGAAAGACAGTTTTTGTGTTTTTCATGAAAGAATGAAATAAATAAAAATGTTAACATTTTTATTTTATTTGATGAAACCCCTCAACATGGGTTATGGTGGTGGGGACCACCTGATCCTAAACCTCCCATGTGGATGTTTAGAGGTGGGGACCACCTGAACTAACCCCTATTTTGAATTTAGGGGTGGGGACCACCCGACCCCTCTTAATGGGGGAGAAACCTCTCAACTCCCCATTAATCCTTTCCTCCCATTAATTGGAGCCAATTAATTATGCCAACATGGTACAATTAATTGTTCCAACAATTAATTATTCCAACCTTTTAATTTAATAAACTTAAATTAACAAGAGGTTATTTTCACATTTTGGGTGGAATAGGGAGAGGAGAACCTTTTGGAGGATTATTTTCTCCAGCGAATGACGTGCTCCCCAACGAAGAACGCTCACGCCGGTGAGGAACGTCTTCAACGACAACAAACCGACGATCGAGGAAACACCGACATCACCAATGTCCATCTATACCCAATGACTTCATCTCTTTTCTCGCGACCTCCGTCGATAAATCTATAAGGTAGGGTTTTTAATTACGTGTGATTATTGTTTCCCATGTTCTTCCCTTCTAAAACAAAGAACGCGGATCAACTCTCTAACTAGTTGATCCAAGAATGATTTCTTTTGTGGGTTTGGGAATAATTAATTATGGGAGGTTGTAGGGTTTGACATTCTACATTCAATATTTTTTTGAGCCGCTTGCTATAGCTCTAACGCAGAGGGTGCAGGCCAAAAAAACATGGCCCGACCCCTCTGTCGTTCTTCTTGAATGGTGTGTTCTTCGTGATGGAAGAAGGCAGCTTTGTGCCACGGCAAAGAACGGATGCGGTAGCCGGTACACCACCAGCCGCGATAAAGGCGACAGCCCCGCGGCTCCTCATCGCCCCGCGGCCACCGCACTGCCCGTAGCCTCCACCGCCCATGGCCTCCACTGCCCTCGGCCACTGCACCACCCGCGGACCCTATGCCACATGTGGCCACCGCGCCGCCCATGGCCTCCACCGCCCCACGGGCTCCACCGCCCACGGCCTCCGCTGCCCCGCGGCCTCTCCGCCTCACGGTTCTTCACGGCCCCAACGGCCTCGCCGGCCAGTGGTCCTCCACGGCCCTCGTGGTCTCGCCGCCTCGCGGCCCTCCGCAGCCCCCACGGTTTCACCGCCCCGCGGCCCCCGCGGCCCCCGCAGCCTCGCCCCGCCCTCACGGCCTCCGTGCCGCCCAGCGCGGGCTGGGCCGGGCCAGACCCGACAGTGCGGACCTGACCCAATAGGCTGGGTTGGGTCGGGTCGGGTCAGTCCGACCGGGTCGGACTAGACCCAGGCCAACTTCGAACTTTTCTCTCTATCGGCCATAACTTTAGCATCAGGCATCTATTTGATGAACCGTTAGCAGCGCTAGAAAACTTGGAGAGATATGGTCTCTTTGAGTATACCCCACTAGAGATTTGGATAAAGTTGGAGTATGGTCGGGTTGGATCAAGCACGAATCCAACCGGGCCCTTGGGACTAAAAGGCTAATAACTCACAGACTGGGCGTTTGATTGACACATCGTCTGTTGCGTTGAGACCCTTATGGTGTGGCAGTCCTTTGTTATACTTATTCATGGGACTTCATGGTAGTTGTATTATCGACTAGTGGCTTGAAGAGTGGACCCTCCCAGAGATAAGAAAGCTTAGTGCAGGAACCCAATAGTTGGTTGTGATGTGAATAATGAATAGTGATCCTGTGTGGGTCCGCACCTAGAGATCTCATGTGGCTTAGCACCGAGTGATCCTGTGTGGGTCAGCACCAAGTGATCCTATGTGGGTCAGCACCGAGTGATCCTGTGTGGGTCATCACCTAGTGATTCTATGTGGGTCAGCACCGAGTGACCCTATGTGGGTCAGCAGAAGTGCCTCATAACAGAGTAAGATGATTCAGTAGTTACACTTAATCATCTCTACTATTGTACTTAAGTTATACCTGGTGTGAGCTGAGTTTGTACTTGTATGGTACTTTCCTTTATGGTAATACCTTGGTGGTACTCTTCTGTGTGGTGTACCTGTGTGGTACTTACCTTCGTGGTACACCTTCCTTTGTTGAACAGTTGAGATTGGACTTTTGAGTTGGACTCTGTGTTTCCTCATGATTGAGATGGACATACTTGATAACTTAAGTATATGTATGGGCATATACCGAAGTAGGGTTGTTAGTTGACTTCATGCTTTATGGTTTATCCTTTGTGGATTTTGTGAGACCTTGAGGATCTCGAGGTCCCTACTGAGTATCGTTATACTCACCCCTACACGGGCCATGCCCACACCTTGTTGTGTTTGATGTAGACGACAGACAACGCTAATCGAGGCTGAGGGTACCATGAATGGATGGGGCCCAGAGGTGGACTATATGTCATGTTAGTACGCAGAGGAGACAGGCAGACGTAGAGTGTTGAGGAGGCGATCTGTACCTACCCTTCAAGTAGAAACCCTGGAGGATGACCCTTTAGTTGCTTTCCTTTTTCTTCAGTTGTATTGTTTTTCAGTTGTACTTGTACCTTTACTATTGGGATTGTATTCCGACCCCTTTTTACTTTCAGCACTCTTTTTTCTATACAGTTGACTAGTATTCGTATCTTGTTGTGTGCTTGGTTGCATGTGTTTACAGGTTATAAAGGCAATGCCTTCCCAGTTTTGGGGAATATGCCTTTCAGTGCTAGTCGCTAGGCCCTGGCCTATGGAAGGAAGGCTTGGGGTAGTCACATCATGGGCCTCGGGGGAAAGGTCATGACCAATTGGTATCAGAGGAGTCAGTTCTACCGTAGAATATAGGACTTTGATCTTTCTTTTCAACAACAATAGTGTTAAGTGTAGTGAGTGTGGTTATCAGTTTAGGGAATCCAGTGTCGGTGCAGCAGCCGACGTATCCATACACCAGGACCCAGACTTATAATTTCTGACTCAGTGAATGAAAACACTGATTGCATATGTGTTTTGAAGAGTCTTCTTTGTAAACTCTTTGATTCAGCTCACCAAGTATAACTTATTGACCGTATCACACCTGTTTCTTTTTAGGATGCCTCCACGTAGACATCCAGCTAGGGTTTTAGATATATTATGCAATGATAGCCCACCGAGCGACGAGGCCTCAGTGCAGGGACCCCTTACAGTAGAGGCACCAGCGGTACCATTACCTGTTGGGCCACCATTGCCACCGGCCCCAACAGCAGATGGTGCATGTTGCTTGAGCGCGTTGCATGAGTTCCAGTGCCAGAGGCCACCCAGGTTCAGGGAGAGACGGACCCACAGGCGGCTAAGTATTGGCTGGAGGTCGTAGTGAGAGTCTTCCGACTGGTAGGAACACTAGCTAATCTCATGGTGATCCTTGTCTCCAGTCTACTACAAGTAGCAGTAGGCAGATGGTGGAGCTTGATGCTCCAAGTTCACGATGAGGTGACTCTTCTCTGATCAAACTTTGAGAGCCTGTTTTGGGCAGAGTTTGTCCTAGCGACTCTTCGTTCAGTGTGCATACAGGAGCTTCTTCATCTACAACAGGGCAGCATGACTGTAGCTCAGTACTCAGTGAGGTTCACTAACCTCTCCTACTACTCCACTGATATGGTGTGGGACTCATTATTTAGGGCCCGGACCTTTGAGCAGGGACTTAGGTGGGAGATCAGGGCTTCGATGATTTCTCTCAGCATCCCGACGCAGGCGGGGGTGCTAGAGAGAGCCCTCTTAGTAGAGAGTTTCCTTGCTGAGTAGTCACCAACAGTGAGACCCACCACCATTCATCATGTAGTAGAGTCTTTTGCAGTTGACAGCAGACAGATGTCGCAGAGGTCCAAGAGGACCAGACCTACAGGTGGATGACCGCAGGATTCAGGGTCGGTTGTGTGGGGCACCCGAGGTAGTGCTAGTCATGACAGGAGTAAGTAGTGTTATGCATGCGGCAGGTAGGGTCACATGGATTGTGACTATCCGACCTACCATACGGATGATCAACAGATGGTCGAATAACCGCCCAAGCAGAGACAAAGGTTCTACCGAGGAGGTCCATAGGGAGTAGTCGGACATGGAAGAGGAGTTGGTCGTGAAGCTGGCGGTGGGCGAAGATTCGAGATATTTCTGCTACTACCACCAGGTGGTCCAACCCGACCACAGGGAGCAGTAGGACAGGGGCGAGCTCAGCTCCAGGCAGCTGAGGCCTACAATCACAGTGCTCTGGAGATGATATAAGGTACGATCTGTGTCTACTCCACCTTAGCTGCAGTACTTATAGACATAGGTTCCAGTCATTCTTTTATTTCCACTACCCTCATTCAGAGCTCAGAGATTTCGATGGATTTTTTGGCTTGATCCTTACGGCTAGAGACTCCTACGGGAGTGGATTAGACGATTGCGCATTGGTGCCGGCAGTGCGAGCTTACTCTAGGAGGCGAGAGATTTAGTTGGGATCTTCTAGTAGCAGCGTCGAGGCCTTACGACGTCATCTCGGGTATGTACTGGTTATCTACAGTTCATGCTCATATTGACTGTATTAGGTGCAAAGTACAGTGTGTCTTCATGGATGGGATCAGGTTTACCTTCACCGGTGATAAGGGAGCCTTTGCAGCATAGGATGGACTTACTCGGAGGAGGGTGCAGCTGATTACACATCAGTTGGATAGACTTACCCTCAGAGCAGTTGATGTGGAGAGTCTGATTTATCCTTTAGTGGTGGACCAGTATGTAGATGTTTTCCCTGATGATGTTCTGGGTCTACCTCCTCGCAGAGAGGTGGAATTTTACATTGACTTGTACCCCGAGATGACACTGATATCTACACCAGCGTATCTGTAAAGACCCAGAATTTCCATGTATTTTTTTTTAATATATTGGAATTTTAAGAGTCTGTGGAAATTAACGGCATGTGATTCCGAGACCCAGAGTGCCTGGAATGAATTTTCTGAACTTTATTTTAGGTACATTCAGTAAACTTGCGAGCAGGGTTTTTCTAAATTTTGAATCGGTGCTTGGAATTGAAATCTGAGGGCATCGTTGAACTCACAGCACCAGTATTCTCTTAAGGAGACCTTCACCTTAACCACAGTAGGTCGAGGGTAGAAGTTAGTTTTTCACTTATTCGTGAAATAATAAAATAAAAATAAAATGGTGTGACATTTTATTTTTATTTTATTTTAAAACTCCCATGTGGATGTTTCATAGGTGGGGACCACTGAATGAAAACCTCCCATGAGAGGTTATGGAGGTGGGGACCACCGAGCCTAAACCTCCCATGAGAGGTTATGGTGGTGGGGACCACCCAAGGCTTGAAACCTCTTGAACTCCCTATTAAGTGGGGAGAAACCTCTTGAGCTCCCCCACTTATTATGCCAACTTCCCCCCTTTAATTAATTAATCCAACCCATAAATTAATTAATTAAACCAATTTGAAATTATGCCAACATAATCTATTAAGTTGGTTATTCCTCATTTTGGTGGAATTGGGGGAAACTCTTGGCAAAAAGGAGAAACTTGGAAAATTGGGAGAAAGCTCTCCAATGAAAAACGCCAATGAAGAACGTCATCTATGACTCCGAATTCTTCCTTGGGATATTCATTGATGAGGAACGTCTTCAACGTCAACGAACCGACGATCGAGGAAACGCCGACGTCACTGACGTCCATCTATTCCCAACGACATCGTCTCTTCCCCCGCAGAAAATCTTCAACGAATCATATGAACGAGGTAGGGAGGGTGTTTGAATTATTTTCTTTACTCGTTCTTTATATTCTTGTGATTCAAGTATTATAGTCACTTTCTACCACTCTAATGCGGAGAGTTCAGTCCAAACAAACATTGTATACCCTCTCCGAATTTCTTGGGATAATTCTTGTGTTCTTCATGATGGAGGAGGACGGCTATCAACCGCGATGAAGGCGACAAAGGTGACGAAGGCAACAGCGCCACCCTGTATCCTCCGCAACCCACGGTGCTCCACTGCCCGTGGCCTCCGTACCCCACAGTGCTCCGCCGCTCGCGGCCTCCGCACCCCACGGCGCTCTGCCACCAGCGGCCTATATGCCCCACAGTGCTCCATCGCGCATGACCTTCATGCCCCATGACGCTCTGCCGCCCGTGGCCTCTATGCCCCCTGGTGCTTCGCTACCTCCGGCCTCCGCGCCCCGCAGCGCACCGTCGCCCGCGGCCTGTCGCGCCGCCCCGTGGCACCCGCGGCCTCCGCCCTCCTGAACGAGCCGCTTCGACCGAGCCTCCATGAGGCCTTCACCCTCCAGATGAGACACTCTATGTACTCCTCCCTCCTTTCCGAGCTGCCCTACGGCCTCACACCCTCACAGAACCACCCGTGGTCGAGCCGCCCCATGGCCTCGCGCTGTTCACGGTCGAACCCCCACGACCTTCCGAACCGCCCGGCGGGCCGGGCCGCCCAGCAGGCCTGGCCGAACTGAACGGGCTGATCCGTGTCGACCCAGGCCGGGTCGGACCAGGCTGGGTCGGTCCGACCGGGTCGGACCGGACCCAGACCCACTTCGACCCATTTATGGTCTTTTGGCCATAACTTTGGCACTGGACGTCCGTTTGACGAACCGTCTGCGGTGCTAGAAACCTTGGAGTGAGACGGTCCCTTTGGTATACCCCAATAGAGAGTTGGATAAGGATGGGGTATGGTCAGGTTGGATCGAGCACGAATCCAACCGGGCCCTCGGGACTAAAAGGCTAATAACTCACAGACCGGGCGTCTGATTGACACACTGTCTGTTGCATTGAGACCCCTATGACGTGGTGGTCCTTTGAGATACTTCTTAGTGGGACTTAGTGACCAGTGGATTGGGGGGTGGACTCTCTGGAGACAAGCAATCTTAGTGCAGGAACCCAGTAGTTGGCTGTGACGAGAAGACTGACTAGCGACCTGTGTGGGTCAGCTCTTAGCGATCATGTGTGGGTCAGCTCCTAGCAGTCCTTTGTGGGTAAGCTCTTAGAGATCCTGTGTGGGTAAGCTCCTAGTGGTCCTATGTGGTTCATATCCTAGCGATCCTGTGTGGGTCATCTCCTAGCGATCCTGTGTGGGTCAGCTCCTAGCGATCCTGTGTTGGTCAGCTCCTAGTGATCCTGTGTGGGTCATCTCCTAATGATCCTGTGTGGGTCAGCTCCTAGTGATCCTATGTGGGTTAGATCCTAGAGATCCTATGTAGGTCAGCTCCTAGAGATTCTGTGTGGGTCAGTAGCAGAGCCTCTTAACGGAGTAAGATAATTTAGTAGCTATAACTAATCATCTCTATTATTGTACTTAAGTTATACCTGGTGTGAGATAAGTCTGTACCTGTGTCATACTTTAATTTGTGGTAATACCTTGGTGGTAGTCTTCTATGTGGTATACATATGTGGTACTTTCCTTTGTTTTTTTCCTTCCTTTGTGGAACAATTGAGCTTTGGGCTTTTGGGTTGGACCCTGTGTTTCCTCATGATTGAGATGGGTATACTTGTTAACTTAAGTATATGTATGGGAATATACCTAAGTAGGGTTGACAGTTGACTTTATGTTTTGAGGTTTATACTTTGTGGATTTTTTGAGACCTTGAGGGTCTCGGGGTCCCTACTGAGTATCATGATACTCACCCCTGCACGGGCTGTGCCCGCACCTTGTTGTGTTTGGTGTAGACGACGGACAGCGTTGATCGAGACTGAGGGTACCAGGACTAGACGGTGCCCAGGGGAGGACCTTGCGATGAGTCGGTACATAGAGGAGACGGACGGACATGGAGTGTTGAGGAGATGATCTATACCTCCCATTCAGGTAGTAACCTTGGAGGATGACCCAGCACCTTTCTTCCTTTTTGCTCCAGTTTACTTGTACTTTCAGTTTCTTGTACTTTCGAGTTGGGTTTGTATTATGGCCCCTTTTACTTACTGCACTCACTCTATTTACTATTTGGTTTCCTTGAGTTTGTATCTTGTTGTGTGTTTGGTTGTGTGTGCTTACAAGTTATAAAGTCAATCTCTTCCCAGATTTAGGGAATATGCCTTCGGTGCTAGTCGCCAGCCCCTGGCCCATGGAAGGCGAGCTTGGGGTAATCACGGCACGGGCCCCAGGGGACGGGTCATGACCAATTGGTATCAGAGGAGTCAGTTATACCGTAGAAAATATGACTCTGATCTTTATTTTTAATGGAAATAGTGTTAAGTGTAGTGAGTGTGGTTATCAGTTTAGGGAATCCAGTGTTGGTGCGGCGGTAGACATATCCATACACCAGGACCCTAACTTCTGATTTCCAACTCAGTGCACGAAAACACTGATTGCGTGTGTGTTTTCAAGAGTTTTCTTTGTGATCTCTTGAGTCATCTCACCAGGTATAACTTATTGACTATGGATCACCTATTTCTTTTTAGGATGCCTCCACGAAGACAGCCAGTTAGGGTTCCGAGAGTAATACACACTGATATCCCACCAAGCAACGAGGCCTCAGTGTAGGGCCCTTTTCCAATAGAGGCACCAGCAGTACCATTACCTGTTGGGCCACTGATGCCACCAACCCCAGTAGCAGAGAGTGCATGCTGCTTGAGCACGTTGCATGAGTTCCAGCACTAGAGGCCACCCAGGTTCAGCGGAGAGACGGACCCACAGGTAGCTGAGGATTGGTTGGAGGTTGTAGTGAGAGTCTTCCAACTGGTAGGGACACCGGCCGGTTTTATGGTGATCCTTCCTGCCAGCATTCTACAGGAATAAGTAGGCAGATGGTGGATCTTGATGCTCCAAGCTCGCGATTAGATGATGCTTCTCTGGGCAGACTTCAAGAGCCTGTTTTGGGAAGAGTTTGTCCCAGCGACTCTTCGCGCAGTACGCATTCAGGAGCTACTTCATCTACAGTAGGGTAGCATTATTGTGGCTCAATACTCAAAGATGTTCACTGACCTCTCACGCTACTCCACAGATATTTTTCGGTACCCATTCTTCAGGGCCAAGACCTTCGATCAGGGGCTCAGGCGGGAGATCGGAGCTTTGATGATCTCACTCAGCATCCCGACGCAGGAGGGGGTGTTAGAGAGAGCCCTCTTAGTAAAGAGTTTCCTTGTTGAGCAGTCACCAGCAGCGAGACTCACCACCAGTCATCACGCAGTAGAGTCTTTTGTAGTTGGCAACAGACAGATGTCGCAGAGGTCCAAGAGAACCAGACCAGCAAGTGGACGACCGTATGATTTAGGGTCGGTTGTGCGGGGAACCCAAGACAAGGCCAGTCATGCCAGGAGCGGGTAGTGTTACGCATGCGGCGGGTAGGTTCACATGGCTCGTGACTATTCAACCCACCTTACGGATGATCAGCTAACGGTTGAAGGACCACCCAGGCAGAGACAGGGGTTCAATTAAGGCGGTCTGCAGGGAGCAGGCAGACATGGTAGAGGAGCTGGCCGTGTAGCTGGCGATGGGCGACGATTTGAGATGTTACTATCACCACCACTAGAAGGTTCACCCCGGCCATAGGGAGTAGGTGGACAGGGGCGAGCTCAGCTTCAGGCAGCTGAGGCCTACGATCATGGTGCTCTGGAGATGATACAAGGTACGATCTGTGTCTAATCTACCTTAGCTGCAGTACTCATAGACATAGGTGTCGGTCATTCTTTTATTGCCACTGCCCTCGTTCGGAGCTCAGAGATTCCAATGGAGTCATTGCCTCGATACTTACGGTTAGAGACTCCTGTGGGATCGGATTTGACGATTACACACTGGTTCCAGTAGTGCGAGCTTACTCTAGGAGGCGAGATATTTGGTTGGGATCTCCTAGTAGCAGTGTCGAGGCCTTACGACGTCATCTTGGGTATGGACTGGTTATGAACAGTCTATACTTAGATAGACTGTATTAGGCGCAAAGTGCGGTGTGTCTGGACGGATGGGACCAGGTTTACCTTCACTGGTGAGAAGGGAGAATTTGTAGCACAGGATGGACTTACCTGAAGGATAGTGAAGCCAATCACTCATCAGTTAGCTAGCCTTACCCTCGGAGCAGTTGATGTGGAGAATCTGAGTTATCCTGTAGTGGTGGACCAGTATTCGGATGTCTTCCCTGATGATGTTTCAGGTCTACCTCCTCGTATAGAGGTGGAATTTTACATTCACTTGTACCCCAGGACGACACCGATATCTACACCAGTGTATCAAATGGCTCCCGCGGAGCTTCGTGAGCTGCGGGTACAGCTAGAGGACTTACATGAGAAGGGATTCATTCGAACTAGTGTTTCTCTTTGGGCAGCCCTGATTTTGTTCTCCAAGAAGGTAGATGGGAGCTTGAGACTTTGTGTTGACTACTAGCGCCTGAACCAGGTGACCGTGAAGAACAAGTACCCACTCTAGAGGATTGATGACCTCTTTGATCAACTGAAGGGAGCACGGTGGTTCTCAAAGATAGACCTCAGATCAGGCTATCACCAGCTCCGAGTACGAGATGAGGATGTGTAGAAGATGACATTCAGATGTTTGTATAACCACTATGAGTTCTTGGTTATGCCATTCAGTGTGACCAACGCTCCAGTAGTGTTCATGGGACTCATGAACAGGATATTTCATCCATACCTTGATCGCTTTGTAGTAGTCTTTATCGACGAAATTCTGATCTACTCAGCTATTGAGGAGGATCATGCCTATCATTTGCAGGTAGTACTGGACACACTCTAAGAGCACCAGCTTTATGGTAAGCTCTTGAAGTTCCAGTTCTGGATCCGAGAGGTTTACTTTCTGGGACATGTCATATCAGAGGCTAGAGTTACAGTGGATTTAGTGAAGATTGAGGCAGTAATTGCTTGGGATCCACCAAGGAGTGTGACGGAGGTACGGAGTTTTCTAGGTTTGGATGAATACTACCAGAGATTTGTGCCATATTTCTCCAGAGTTGCAGCACCACTTTCAACATTAATGAATAAGTGGAAACCCTTCATGTGGTCTGAGAGATGCCAGTAGTTATTTCAGGAGCTGAGGTAGAGGCTGACTAGTGCCCCCACCTTGTGGCTTCCAGAGGAGGGTGTAGGGTACGTAGTCTACTACGACATAGCAAGGACCGGACTCGGATGTGTCTTGATGCAGGAGCGAGCAGTGATCGCATATGGTTCTTGAGAGGTGAGACAGCATGAGAAAAACTATGCTACCCATGACCTGGAGTTAGAAGCAGTGGTCTTCGCCTTGAAGATGTGGCGACATTACTTGATGGGTGAGCATTTCACAGTCTACCGGGATCACAAGAGTCTCAGGTATATCTTCTCTCAAAAGGACTTGAACCTAAGATAATGACATTGACTTGAGTTCCTCCAGGACTATAACTTAGATATAGTCTATACTTTTGTGAAGGGGAACATTGTAGCAGATGCACTCAGTTGGAAATATGGTATACAGCTACTAGGCGAGGTGACGGAGCAGCTGGTCGCTTTGCAGATATCCTTTGTGAATCGGGATGGAGTAGTTTTTCTCCAGTCTCTTATAGTCACTCTGTCACTTCTTGAGAGATTCAGGTAGGCACATCATGGGGACGCTGACTGCGAGACACGACATGCTCAGATATCCACAGGATAGCCACCTGATGAATTTTCTAAAGGTGGGAAGCACGTCATCCTCTTCAGAGAACATATCATGGTACTAGTGTCACTTCAGGATGAAGTGTTGAGGGAGTTCCACACATCCACTCTAGTGGTACATTCATGAGTGGAAAAGATGTACCAGGATCTTCGACGACAGTACTGGTGGTTGGGAATGAAGAAAGTAGTTGTAGAGTTTGTCTCTCGATGCCTCACTTGTCAGCAAGTGATGGCAGAGTATCAGGTACCAGCAGGTTTGGTTTAGCCTTTAGAGGTCCCAAAGTGGAAGTGGAATGTTATATCCATGGACTTTGTGATAGGAATTCCATGTATATCCAGGGGACATGACTTGATTTGGGTGATTATCGACCGACTCACCAAGTCGGCCCACTTCCTACCGATCAGAGAGCAGGGTTCAGTGGAGAGCTTGGAATGCCTCTATGTGCAGGAGATTGTGCGACTACATGGAGTACCCTCGACGATTGTCTCCGATCGTGATACACATTTTACTTCCCGACTATGGAAGGGGTTGCATGAGGCTTTCAGGACACAGCTTCGTTTGAGCACCGCCTTCCATCCTTAGACGGATGGCTAGACTGAGCGGACCATTCAGATCCTCGAGGACATGCTACATGCTTGCGTCCTCGAATTCGATCATAGCTGGGATGATCACTTTCCTTTGGTGGAGTTTGCATAAAACAATATCTATCACAACACCATTGGGATGACACCTTTTGAGGCATTGTACAGGCAACCTTGCAGATCACCTTTATGCTAGACTGACCCATAGGAGTCAGCACTAGTGGGACCAGAGATGGTACAGGCTACCATAGAGAAAGTACAAATCATCCAGGAGTGGATGAAGACTGCACATAGTAGGAAAAAGTCTTATTCCAATAGGATACGGAGACCTCTAAAGTTAAAGTATGGTGACCACGTCTTTCTATGGGTCTCACCTCGACGAGGTTTGCGGAGATTTTCCGAGGTGGCTAGTTATCTCTGAGATTAATCGAACCTTTTCAGGTCCTTAGCAGAGTTGGTGAGGTGGTATACCTCTTAGCTCTTCCACCTCAGTTGCATCGGGTACATGACATCTTCCATGTATCCTAGCTGAGGAGATACCTGAACAACCATTCTCACATCATCGACCATGGCGAGTTGGACGTCGATGATGGTGAAACTTTTACGGAGGTTTCGGTAGAGATTGAGGATCGTCAGGATCGGGTTCTTCATGGACGGTTGATACCTATGGTGCATGTTCGCTAGCATCACGGGAACCTCCACAGAGCACATGGGAGCGGGAGGCTCAGATTCGTGCTCAGTACCCCCACTTGTTTTCCTAGTTTTGAGTTGTGGATTACGGGGATGCAAAGTCCTGAGGTGGGGAGAATGTAAAGACTTAGAATTTCCATGTAATTTTTTTTTAATATATGGAAATTTTATGAGTCCCCGAAAATTGAAGGCACGTGATTCCGAGGCCCGGAGTTCCCGTAATGAATTTTCTGAACTTTATTTCAGGTACGTTCAGTAAACGTGCGAGCATGATTTTTCAAACTTTTGAATCGGTGCTCGGAATTGAAATCTGAGGGCACCGTTGAACTCACAGCGCCGATATTTTCTTAAGGAGACCTTCACCTTGACCACGGTAGGTCGGGGGTGGAAGTTAGTTTTTCACTTATTCGTGAAATAATAAAATAAAAATAAAATGGTGTAACATTTTATTTTTATTTTCTTTTGAAACCCCCATGTGGATGTTTCACAGGTGGGGACCACTAAACTAAAACCTCCCATGAGAGGTTATGGAGGTGGGGACCACCGATCCTAGACCTCCCATGAGAGGTTATGGTGGTGGGGACCACCTGAGGCTTGAAACCCCTTGAACTCCCTATTAAGTGGGGAGAAACCTCTTGAGCTCCCCCACTTATTATGCCAACTTTACCCCTTTAATTAATTAATCCAACCCATCAATTAATTAATTAAACCAATTTGAAATTATGAAAACATAATATATTAAGTTGGTTATTCCTCATTTTGGTGGAATTTGGGGAAACTCTTGGTAAAAGGGAGAAACTTGGAGAATTGGGAGAAAGCTCTCCAAAGAAGAACGCCAACGAAGAACGTTTTCTTCGACTCCTACTTCTTCCACAGGACATTCGTTGATGAGGAACATATTCAACCTCAATGAACCAATGATCGAGGAAATACTGACGTCACTGACGTCCGTCTATTCCCAATGACATTGTCTCTTCCCCCGTGGAAAATCTTCAACGAATCAAACAAACGAGGTAGGGAGGGTGTTTGAATTATTTCCTTTACCCGTTCCTGATATTCTTTTGATTCAAGTATTATAGTTGCTTGCTAACACTCTAATGCGGAGAGTGCAGGCCAAACAAACATGGCCCGTCCTCTTCGAATTTCTTGGGATGATTTTTGTGTTCCTCGCGATGGAGGAGGACGGCTATCAACCGCGACGAAGGCGACAAAGGCGATGAAGGCAACGACGCCATCCAGCGGCCTCCGCGCCCCATGGAGCTCCACCACCCGCGGCCTTGCCACGCTGCCTCGAGACACCCACGGCCTTGCCGTGCCACCCTGCAGCCCTCGCGGCCTCACCGTGCCGCCCCGGTCGAGCCGCCCCGCGGCACCCACAACCTTCGCCATCCCGGTCGAGCCACTCCGGTCGATCCGCCCTGCGGCCTCCTCCCTCCGGCCAAGCCACCCCACAGCCTCCGCCCTCCCGGCCGAGCCACCTCGGATGAGCCACCCTACAGCCTCACGCCCTCACGACACCCCCCGCAGCCGAGCCGCCCTGTGGCCTCACGCTGTCTACGGCCCTCCGCGGCCCCTTGCGGCCTACCGGACCGCCCAGCAGGTCGGGCTGCCCAAAACGAGTTGGGCCGGACCCATCGGGCCGAGAAGAACCTAACGGACCGGGTCGACCCAGGCCGGGTCGGACCAGACACGAACCCACTTCGACCCATTTATGCTCTTTTGGCCATAACTTTGGCACCGGATGTCCGTTTGACGAATTGTCAGTGGCGCTGGAAACCTTGGAGCGAGACGGTTCCTTTGGTATACCCCACAAATTTTTTTGATAAGGATGGGGTATGGTCGGGTTGGATCGAGCGCAAATCCAACCGGGCCCTCGGGACTAAAAGGCTAATAACTCATAGACCGAGCATCTGATTGACACATCGTCTGTTGCATTGAGACCCCTATGACATGGCGTTCCATTGAGATACTTCTTCATGGGACTTCGTGGCAGTTGGAGTATCGACCAGTGGCTTGGGGAGCGGACTCCCCGGAGACGAGCAATATCACACCCCGACCTATATTTTATTTTATTTTATAATTTTCTTTGAATTTTAAATTTTTTTTGGGGTCCGGGTTGAGTCCCGGATGAAAACCTTTTGAGTTATGTCACACAAAACAACATGTGTTTTTGAGTTGACGTCATTGGGTGCACGAGCGGGGCACGTTTTGAAAACCCCACCCGGCTCCACCCAGGCTTCTCCACGATCCCCCTGTCTACGGAGAATTTAAAATGAATAAACTTTTTAATTTATTGCGTTAATTAGAATTTTCATGGTTAATAATAATTTTAATTATTATTATCAAAACGAAATGATTTTTTCTATTATTTATATCCTTATCAGTGTGATTATTATTATTCCTATTAGTGTTATTATTAATAAAGATTTATTACCATTATTATTATTGTAATTGAGGTATTATTATTATTATTATTATTATTTCATTATTGTATATATTATTTATATTATTATTGTTATAATTATTTTTATTATTATTATTATTATTGGTTTTTATTATTATTATTGTTATTATTATTATTTCTTTTATGGCCATTTTTATTATTTTTGTTATTTCTGGTTTTATTATTATTATTATTATTATTATTATTATTATTATTGTAATAATATTATTATAATTATTATTATAATTTTTTTAAGTAACCCTAAACCTACCCATGACCCCCCCTTCCCCTTACTCTCGTTGCACGCCCCATCTCGTCGCCTCCCTCGTAGCCACCTCCTCTCCCTTCTCCTTCCCCCGCATGGTGCGCCCCTCCTGCTTCACCTGCCTGCTTCCAGCTCTCCCGCACCCCTCGGCCTCCTACTCTGCTTGGCCTGCACGCACGAACCGGCCGCATTGCACCTCCCTCCTGGCGGCCTCCTGCACCTCTTTTATGCAGCCGATCGGCCTCTCATGCCTCTGACCAGCACTGGCTCCCACACCCCCCTTCTTTTCTCCCTATTGTAGTGCCGTATCGCCCCCTTGGAACCTGTTTCCCTTCCCATCACGCCACCCTCCCTTCATCCGGCCAGTTTCTTTCCGGCACATCCACTCGCCACTTGCTTCAGTTTTTCCAAGTGCACCAGTCTTACTGTAGGTGGTTCCATACCTCAACATCTCTATATAAATTTAACAAGTTTGTTCAAATCTATAAATGTTTTCTTTGTTTTTATTTTGTGGTGCATTGGATGTTTTGAAGTTGTTTGGGTGCTCATTGTTTGAGAATGGACGTACTCCTAGTGAAGGAATTTTTTTTGTTTTTATGTGTTTTGTGATGTAATATTTCAAAGAAATTGGTTTTAAGAGTGTTTGGAAGGTGTGAAATGCGCTTTACAAATGTTTTGGTATGAGTGTGTGATGAAATTGTATTTTCTATTTAAAAATGGTGTGTTTTTCATTTTGGTTTTATTTTTGTTATTTTATAGAAGTGTTTAATCAATTTTTTATTGGGTGTGAATTATATCTTTAAGGTGGTGAACATGTTTAAGTGTTGGGAACATAATTTTTAATGGAAAGTAGCGATGTTTTATGTGTGCAAACGGGTGCGTTGTTTTATAAAATTTTTTATGGGTTGGTTGTTAGGTGCGAGACATGTTTTGGTGTGATGATGTTTTGTGTTTTATTTTAAAGTGTTTTCTTATGTGAAACTGAGTATGTTTTGATGTGAACCTTGGTTTCACCATTTTCGGATGTTTTATAAATTATTTAAATGGTTTATTACCTTAATCATGTGGTGCGTATGATGTTTGTAAAGTGGTTGGTGTGTCTAAAGGTCGTGATTAGATTATAATATAGAGGTTGGTTGTGTTTTGATATGTGTTTTGATGTAATGTTTTCAAAACATGTCGAGCTAGTTATTTTGCATTGTTTGTTCATTTGGATCGTTTTAAGTCCATGTGTATGTGTTTTTAGTTGTTTGTGCGGTTGTTGCAGCGTGTCGGTGAGGGAAACTGCTATACTACGATCATTGGCTTGTACGTTCTTGCACGCCTTTGCAAGGCGTGTCGCGTCTCTGTGTTCGAGCTACAAATTGAGGTAGTTCCCCCACTGTACTCACCTTTAAATTCAGAATTTATTAATTGCTTGATATTTTATTAATTTTAATAAATGAGAAATAATATAAGATAATTAATTTTTAAATGATTATTAGTTTTAAAAAGATCTGTTTATTTTATACATGACACTTGAAATATTTTCTTGATGAACGGACACCTAGTAGTGAAAGAATGCTCGTTTGGACTTTAAACATAATTCACGGAATTTCAAATGTAGTTCTGGTTTATTGATAAATGATTTATTTTGAAGCGTGAACAAGTTTTTTGGTTCTCTTGAGAAATGAGTATTTTCTTTAAAATTGGTGAAGTCCCATTTGGAACTTTAGTAAAATGAATTATTTTGGAAAACTCTCTTTGGGGGTGACCGAGGGGTGATATTTGGTGTACGTTGATTGCATGAGTTGTGTGTGATGTTTGTGCTACTTGATTAACTTTTTTGACTCACCCCTTTCCTTTTTATTACACGTGTTGACATGGGAACCTCGCATAGTAAGTGAATCTTCTGAGAATGATTGTTTCACTAGTTTAGATTACGCACTGGCTAGTGGACCTTAGTAAATATTTTACTCTGCTAGGGGATTGGGCCCCTCAGTTAGGCCATGTAGGGAAACATCAGGCGTTAGGGCCTTATGAAGTCATCAATAGTAGGCATGCCTTCAGGATGAGTCACATGTATAGTAAGTTCTGGATCGTTCACGAGATCCTAGGTTCAACCCATGTTTTCTTTAGTGTTTATTTGTATGTGGCAGATGATTGAGAGGTCTAGTTCGGTTGCTGGCCCTTGTGTGCCACTTTTTCCATTGCACTTAGTGTGTGTTGTGTGTGGTTTTCCTTTTTACTAACAACTAAAATTTTGGATTTCTAAATTGTTCGCAGAAATGTTTTAAAAAGCAATGCACTTGTTCCTTTCAAACATTAAACTTGTTTTTAAAATAAAAAGGGAATGGACCATTACTTGTTTTAGAAATGAAATTGTGTGTGTAGAAACCCATATTTTATATAATTTAGTTCAAACCTATAATTAATACATTCTTCATTTGAAGGTAGTGCATTGGGAATAGTTTTTTGGGCATGCCTACTGAGTTTTAATACTCACGCCTATACTGTTTTCCTTTTTTTAGTTTCTGTGCAGGTTTGACTCGATCTTGCTCACCGTGGGTGAGAGTTGGTTGTGGACTGGTGAAAGACTCTCAGAGTCATGAGGAGTTTTGGTTGTTTTCAGGTTAGTATATATTGTTGGTCATTCTCCTTCTTTCGTGTCGTTTCTTTACTTTTCATTGTTCCTTTTTTCTTCTCGCTCCTTTATTTATTTACATTAAGAAAAATCATTCCCATTTGTACTCTGTTGATACCCCGGCGCTTGTCGCCAGCCCGGGAGGATCAGGAATGCCTCTCAGGCCATGTCGTGGACCGGCTCGGGTGATCGGTTCAGCGTCGAACTAGGTTGGTTCATGAAAAAATAGTATCAGAGGTAGGACGAATCCTGAGCGAACCTTGTTCTTCAGAGCTCCCATCGTTATTTGGGGTTTTCATGGTAGAAGTAGTAGAATTTTCGGAACTTGAGGTGTAGGAATGGAAAGGACGTCATGAACCCTTGCTCGTTCCGAACCTCAGGTTACTATGGGATGTATGGGCATGTTAGTGTACTTTGATTGTTGTGAATTGTTTTATGTTGGGAAATGAAATGGGAGCCACGCAAGTGACCTTCGTGAGTTGGCATGGTCTGGCAAGCCATGTGGAGTCGGTGACATTACCCTATAGTGATCCTTGTGACGGTGGTGTGACTGGCGTATGGCCACCAACCATATGTCTGAGTCAGGAAGTTTAACCCTCACCTATTTTATGGTCAAGCAGATCCACTTGAGGCGGAGGAGTGGTTGCGGAATATTGAGAGGAAATTCAGTTTCATTGGGATTCCTGAGTCGTTAAAGGTGAAGTTGGCTACCTTTATGCTTGAAGGTCCAACCTAAAAATGGTGGAAGTCCGTGTATCAGAATAAACCTCGAGAAGATCTAACATGGGAGTTTTTCAATTCATCGTTAATCCAACAATATTTCTCTGAGTTTATGAAATTGAGGAAGAGGATTAAGTTGTGTTGCCTTCGCCAGGGCGTTGAATCAGTCCTAGAATTCTATCAACATTTCATAGACCTAGTTCCGTATGACCAATGGTTTGTTGCAAATGATCCCAGGAAGGCTTGACAATTTGAGTCTAGACTTCGACCTGAACTATGATCGAAAGTGGAAGAGTTCAACCTAACCACCTTCTCAGATGTTGTGGGGCAAGCCTTTCTTGCTGAAGCTAAGTTACCAGGGAGACATGAGGCGGTTCATCCACCCTCGGCCTTGGGAAGTAGTGCAAAGAATGGCAATAGGAAGAACGAGACGTGCCCTGATGCTGGTGGATCTACTAGAGGAATCAAGAGGCCTTCAGACCTCCAGTCATCTTCTTCACAGCACAATGTCGTGATCTGTCATCATTGTGGCAAGAAAGGTCATAAGAGGCTGACGTGTCCGAGTGCTTCAAGACCATCCACACCTGTGGACGTTTGGGACACTTGCAGCGATTCTTCCGTGGTGTTTACAAGAAGCGCGCTGAAGCTAGACCTGGCTCGTCGAAGGTCACCTCAGACCATCAGTAGGAGTAGGGAGATGTTTGGGGATGAGTTTGAGGTTTTCTATTTGTAGTGTTTCTTGGATGTAGTAATCAACTTTTGTAGCGTTTTGCGGGTTTTTTTCTTTCAGTTGTAAGAATGGTTTTGGTTGAACCTCTTTGAAACTTTTATTTGAATAGAAGTGTGTTTGGTGAAATTCTGGTTTATGTGTTATGTTTGGGAATTTATGAAGGCTGACTGCGAGGCAGGAGATGCTTCAATCATTGGTGCTCCAGCCATAGGCCCCGAAGTGAAGCTGGCGTGTAGTTAGGAGAACCCCAATGGTGAAAAAAGGGCCCTGGTTTAATATTTTTCTTTAGTGTGGCATGGTTTGTGTTCTTCTGAGGGTGTGATGTTGTTGAGGTAGCGGTGATGATAGTTTTTATGCTCTATTGGTCGGGCCCTTCCCTCCCCTACCCTTGTGGTGGGGTTTTTGGTCTGTGCGGAAATTTTTCAAGTTTGGTTAATCTCATCAGTTCTTATGTTGAGGAGACCCACAACGGGTCTTGAAAAGTTACACCTGAAGTAATTTAGAGTTAGCCCAATCCTTATGGTGGGGAGTTCATTCGGGCCTCCTCGTGTCAGTACAAGATTTAGGTTCGGGTATCGTTTGGTGGCGAGTGGTCTCGTGTGGAACCACTTAATTTTAAGTTCTTCCTCTTGGGTAAATGTCGAGATTGTAGTACACCCAACGGTTCCATTGGACTAAGATTATAGGGATAAGTCTCAGAAGTGATTTAAGTTTGTTCATTTCTTTGTTGAAATGGATGGTTTGGGTTTCATTTTGGTGGTGTTTAAAGTGTTCATGTTTTGAGGATAAGTTGCATGTCATGGGTTTTTTATGTCTGTTTGGATTGATCAACTGGAGGCACTTAAACTTTTGTGGGTGGGTGACACTTGATAAGTTTTATCTTTGGGTCCAGATCTTGTTGTGACTTTCTGAGGGCGGAAAGCGTTATGGTGGGGAGAATTGTCACACCCCGACGTATCTTTTATTTTATTTTATAATTTTCTTTGAATTTTAAAATTTTTTTGGGGTCCGGGTTGACTCCCGGATGAAAAAATCTTGAGTTATGTCACACAAAAAAATGCATGTTTTTGAGTTGATGTCGCTGGGTGCACAGGAGGGGCGCGTTTTGAAAACCCTGCACGGCTCTGCCCAGGCTTCTCCACGATCATCCTATCTTCAGAGAATTTAAAATGAATAAACTTAGTAATTTATTGCATTAGTTAGAATTTTCATGGAACTAATAATTTTAATTAATTTTATTAAAACGAAATGAGTATTTCTATTATTTATATCCTTATCAGTATGATTATTATTATTCCTATTAGTGTTATTATTAATAAAGATTTATTACCATTATTATTATTGTAATTGAGGTATTATTATTATTATTATTATTATTATTATTATTATTATTATTATTATTATTATTATTATTATTATTTCATTATTGTATTTGTTATTTATATTATTATTTTTATAATTATTTTTATTATTATTATTATTGGTTTTTATTATTATTATTATTATTTCTATTATGGTCATTTTTATTATTTTTGTTATTTTGGTTTTATTATTATTATTGTTATTGTTTTTGTTGTTGTTGTTGTAATATTATTATTATAATTTTTTTAAGTAACCCTAAACCTACCCCGCCCCCCTCTTTTCCCCTTACTCTCGCCACACACCCCATCCCGTCACCTCCCTCGTAGCCGCCTCCTCTCCCTTCTCCTTCCCCCGCACGGCGTGCCCCTCCTGCTTCGCCTGCCTGCTTCCGGATCTCTCGCATCCCTCGGCCTCCTGCTCTACTCGGCCCGCACGCACGAACCGACTGCACAGCACCTCCTGCCTCGCGACCTCTCGTGCCTCTACCCTGCAACCGATCGGCCTCCCATGCCTCTGACCAGCACCGGCTCCTGCACCCCCTTCTTTTCTCCCTATTGCAGCGCCATAGCACCCCCCTGGAACCCGCTGACCTTCCCATAGCACCACCCTCCCTTCATCTGGTTGGTTTCTTTCTGGCGCATCCACTCGACGCTTGTTTTGGTTTCCCCCAGCGCACCAGCCTTGCTGTAGGTGGTTTCATACCTCAATATCTCTACATAAATTTAACAAGTTTGTTTAAATCTATAAATGTGTTCTTTGTTTTTATTTTGTGGTTTGTTAGATGTTTTGAACTTGTTTGGGTGCACATTGTTTGATAATGGACTCCTAGTGAAGAAAATTTTTATGTTTTTATGTGTGTCGTGGTGTAATATTTCAAAGAAATGGGTTTTAAGAGTGTTTGGAAGGTGTGAAATTAACTTTATAAATGTTTTGGCATGCGTGTGTGATGAAATTGTATTTTCTATTTAGAAATGGTGTGTTTTTCATTTTGGTTTTATTTTTATTATTTTATAGAATTGTTTAATCAATTGTTTATTGGGTGTGAATTATATGTTTAAGGTGGTGAACATGTTTTAGTGTTGGGAACATAATTTTTAATGGAAAGTGGTGATGTTTTTTGTGTGAAAATGGGTGCGTTATTTTATAAAATGTTTTATGGGTCGGTTTTTAGGTGCGAGACATGTTTTGGTGTGATGATGTTGTGTGTTTTATTTTAAAGTGTTTTATTATGTGAAACTGAGTATGTTTTGATGTGAACCTTGGTTTCATCATTTGGGGATGTTTTATAAATTATTCAAATGGTCTATTACCTTAATCATGTGGTGCACATGATGTTTGTAAAGTGGTTGGTGCGTCTAAAGGTCGTGATTGGATTCTAATATAGAGGTTGGTTGTATTTTGATACGTGTTTTGATGTGACGTTTTCAAAACATGTCAAGCTAGTTATTTTGCATTGTTTGTTCGTTTGGATCGTGTTAAGTCCATGTTTATGTGTTTTTAGTTGTTTGTGCGGTTGTTGCAGCGTGTCGGTGAGGAAAACCGTGATACTACGATCATCGGCTTGTGCATGCTTGCACGCATTTTCTAGGCATGTCGTGTCGCCGTGTTCGAGCTAAAAATTGAGGTAGGTCCCCCACTACACTCACCTTTAAATTTAGAATTTATTAATTGCTTGATATTTTATTAATTTTAATAAATGAGAAATAATATAAGATAATTAATTTTTAAATGATTATTTGGTTTAAAAAGAGTCATTTATTTTATACACGACACTTGAAATATTTTCTTGATGAACGGACACCTAGTAGTGAAAGAATGCATTTTTTCACTTTAAACATAATTCACGGAATTTCAAATGTAGTTCTGGTTTATTGATAAATGATCTATTTTGAAGCATGAACAAGTTTTTTTTGTTCTCTTGAGAAATGAGGATTTTCTTTAAAATTGGTGAAGGCCCATTGGTCACTTTAGTAAAATGAATTATTTTGGAAAACTCTATTTGGGGGTGACTCAGGGGTGATATTTGGTGTACGTTGACTGCATGAGTTGTGTGTGATGTTTTTTCTAGTTGATTGACTTTGTTGACTCACCCCTTTCCTTTTTATTACACATGTTGACATGGGAACCTGGCATAGTAAGTGAATCTTATGAAAATGATTGTTTCACTTGTTTAGATTATGCACTGGCTAGTGGCCCTTAGTACGGATTATACTCTTCTAGGGGATTGGGTCCCTCGGTTTGGCCATGTAGGGAAACACCAGGCGTTAGGGCGTTATGACATCATCGAGAGTAGGCATGCCTTCAGGATGAGTCACATGTATAGTACGTTCTGGATTGTTCACAAGCTCCTAGGTTCAACCCATGTTTTCTTTAGTGTTTATTTGTATGTGGTGGACGATTGAGAGGTCTAGTTTGGTTTATAGCCCCTGTGTTCCACTTTTTCCATTCCCCTTAGTGTATGTTGTGTGTGGTTTTCCTTTTGACTAACAACTAAAATTTTGGATTTCTAAATTGTTTGCAAAAATGTTTTAAAAAGCAATGCACATGTTCCTTTCAAACATTAAACTTGTTTTTAAATTAAAAAGGGCAATGGACCATTACTTGTTTTAGAAATGAAAGTGTGTGTGTAGAAACCCATATTTTATATAATTTAGTTCAAACCTGGAATTAGTAAATTCTTTATTTAAAGGTAGTGCATTGGGAATAGTTTGTTTGGCACGCCTAGTGAGTTTTAATACTCACGCCTATAGTGTTTTCCTATTTTTAGTTTCTATTCAGGTTTGACTCGAGCTTGCTCGTCGTGGGAAAGAGTTGGTTGTGGACTAGTGAGCGACTCTCAGAGTCACGGTGAGTTTTGGTTGTGGTCTGGTTAGTATATGTTGTTGGTCATTCTTCTTCTTTCGTGTCGTTTCTTTACTTTGCATTGTTCCTTTTTTTCTTCCCGCTGCTTTATTTATTTACATTGGGAGAAATCATTCCCATTTGTACTCTGTTGATACCCTGGCACTTATTGTCAGCCCGGGAGGATCGAGAACACCTCTCGGGCCATGTCGTGGACCGGGTCAGGTGATCGATTCAGGGTCGACCTAGGTTGGTTCATGGAAAAATGGTATTAGAGGCAGGTCGACTCTTGAGAAGACCTTGTTCTTCAGAGCGCCCATCATTATTTGTGGTTGTCATGGTAGAAGGAGTAGAATTGTCGAAACTTGAGGTGTAAGAACGGGAAGGATGGCATGAACCCTTGCTCATTCCGAACCTCAGGTTACCATGGGATGTCCGGGCATATTGGTGTCCTTTGATTTTTGTGAATTGTTTTATATTGGAAAATGAAATGGGAGCCAGGAAAGTGACCATTATGAGCTCTCATGGTCTAGAAAGCTATGTGGAGTAGGGGACATTACCCTAGAGTGCTCCTTGTGACGGTGGCATGACTGGTGTATGGTCACCAACCATATGTCTGAGTCACCTATCGGCACTAATTTCTCCTTGTGGATCGTTTGGGTCTTCTTTACTTCTAAGAATTGTTTTGTAAAGTTTTATTTTGGATATTGGGAAAAGTCAAATTTAAAATGTTGATGACCATGTTTTTATTAAGTTCTTTGTTTCCATGTTTCATAGTGTTCGCCCCCACGACGGTTTTATGGATGCCCAAGGTGCATCCTCAGGTGGTGCACCCCTAGAAAATCCTCCAGTTAATCAACCTATAGACTATGTCTTGGAATTTTAGAAGTTTAACCCTCCCCTATTTTGTGGTCAAGAAGATCCACTTGAGGTGGAGGAGCGGTTGCGGAAGATTGAGAGGAACTTCAGTTTCATTGGGATGTCGGAGTCGTTAAAGGTGAAGTTGGCTACCTTTATACTTGAAGGTCTAACCTGGAAATGGTGGAAGTCCATGTCTCGGAATAAACCTCAAGAAGATCTAACATGGGAGTTTTCAAGTCATCATTCATCCAACAATATTTCTCTGAGTTGATGAAACTGAGGAAGAGGATGAAGTTGTGTTGCCTTCATCAGGGCATTGAATCGGTCCTAGAATTCTATCGACATTTCATAGACCTAGTTTCGTATGACCAATGGTTTTTTGCAAATGATCCTGGGAAGGCTTGACAATTTGAGTCTGGACTCTGACCTAAACTACGATCGAAAGTGGAAGAGCTCAACCTAACCACCTTCTCAGATGTTGTGGGGCAATCCTTTCTTGCTGAAGCTGAGTTAGTAGGGCGACATGAGGCGGTGAATCCTCCCCTGGCCTTAGGAAGCAGTGCATAGGATGGCGAGGGGAAGAATGAGAAGCTCCCTGATGCTGGTGGGTCTACTAGAGGAATCAATAGGCCTTCAGAACTCCAGTCATCTTCTTCACAACACAATGTCATGATCTGTCATCAGTGTGGCAAGAAAGGTCTCAAGAGGAAGACGTGCCCGAGTGCTCTGACACCCTGCCACACCTGTGGATGTCTGGGTCACTTGTAGCGATTCTATCGTGGTGTTTCCAAGAAGTGCGCTGAATCTAGACCTGGATCGTCGAAGGTCACCTCAGCCCATCAGTAGGAGTAGGGCGATGTTTGGGGATCAATTTAAGGTTTTCTCTTTGTAGTGTTTCTTGGATGTAGTAATCGTCTTTTGTAGCATTTTGTGGTTTTTCTTTTCTTTCAGTTGTAAGAATGGTTTTGGTTGAACCTTTTTGAAACTTTTATTTGAATAGAAGCGTGTTTGGTGAAATTCTGGTTTGTGTGTTATGTTTGGGAATTTCTGAAGCCTGACTGCGAGGCAGGATATGCTTCAATCATCGGTGCTCCAACCATAGGCCCCGGAGTGAAGTTGGTGCGTAGTTAGTAGAACCCCAACGGTAAAAAAAATCCCTTGTTTAATATTTTTCTTTATTATGGTATGGTTTGTGTTCTTCTGAGGGTGTGACATCATTGAGGTAGTGGTGATGGTAGTTTTAATGCTCTATTGGTCGCGCCATTCCCCCCTACCCTTGTGGTGGGATTTTTGTTCCGTGCCGAAAGTTTTCAGGTTCGGTTAATCTCGTCAGTTCTTATGATGAGGAGACCCATAGAGGGTCTCGCAAAGTTACACCTGAAGTAATTTAGAGTTAGCCCAATTCATATGGTGGGGATTCTATTTGGGCCTCCCCTTATCAGTATCAGAGTTGGGTTCGAGTATCGTTTAGTGGCGATTGGTTTCATGTGGAACCACTTAATTTTAAGTTCTTCCTCTTGGGTAAATGCCAGGATTGGAGTACACCCAACGGTACCATTTGACTAAGATTATAGGGATAATTCTCAGAAGTGATTTAAGTTCGTTCATTCCTTTGTTGAAATGGATGGTTTGGGTTTCATTTTTTTGGTGTTTAAAGTGTTCATGTTTTGAGGATAAGTTGCATGTCATGGGTTTTCGATGTCTGTTTGGATCAATAAACTGGAGGCGCTTAAACTTTTGTGGGTGGGTGACACTTGATAAGTTTTATCTTTGGGTCCAGATCTTATTGTGGCTTTCCGAGGGCGGAAAGCGTTATGGTGGGGAGAATTGTCACACCCTGACCTATCTTTTATTTTATAATTTTCTTTGAATTTTAAATTTTTTTTGGGGTCCATGTAGAGTCCCGGATGAAAAACTTTTGAGTTATGTCACACACAAAAATGTGTGTTTTTTAGATGACGTCATTGGGTGCACGGGCAGGGCGCGTTTTGAAAACCTCGAACAACTCCGCCTAGGCTTCTCCACAATCCTCCTGTCTTCGGAGAATTTAAAATGAATAAACTTTGTAATTTATTGCATTAGTTATAATTTTCATGGTTACTAATAATTTTAATTATTATTATTAAAACGAAATGAGTATTTATATTATTTATATCCTTATCAGTATGATTATTATTATTCCTGTTAGTGTTATTATTAATAAATATTTATTACTATTATTATTATTGTAATTGAGGTATTATTATTATTATTATTATTATTATTTCATTATTGTATATGTTATTTATATTATTATTGTTATAATTATTTTTATTATTTTTATTATTGGTTTTTATTATTATTATTGTTATTATTATTATTTCTATTATGTCCATTTTTATTATTTTTTGTTATTTTTTGTTTTATTATTATTATTATTGTAATAATATTATTATAATTAGTATTATAATTTTTTTTAAGTAACCCTAAACCTACCCACGCCCCCCCCCCCCCTTTCCCCCTTACTCTTACTGCACTCCCCATCCCGTCGCCTCCCTCATAGTCGCCTCCTCTCACTTCTCCTTCCCCCGTGTGGTGCGCCCCTCCTGCTTCGTCTGCCTGCTTCCGGCTCTCCCACACCCCGCGGCCTCCTGCTCTGCTCAGCTCGCACGCACGAACCGGCTGCACTGCACCTCCCACCTCACGGCCTCCCACACCTCTACCCTACAACCAATCGACATCCCATGCCTCTAAACAGCACCAGCTCCTACACCCCTTTCTTTTCTCCCTGTTTCGGCGCCATAGCGCCCCCTGGAACCTGTTTCCCTTCCCGTCGTGCCACCCTCCCTTCATCCGGCTGGTTTCTTTCCTACGCATCCACTCGCCGCTTGCTTCGGTTTCCCCTAGAACACCAACCTTGTTGAAGGTGGTTCCATACCTCAACATCTCTAGATAAATTTAACAATTTTGTTTAAATCTATAAATGTGCTCTTTGTTTTTATTTTTTGGTGCGTTAGATGTTTTGAAGTTGTTTGGGTGATCATTGTTTGAGAATGGACTCCTAGTAAAGGAAACTGTTATGTTTTTATGTGTGTCGTGATGTAATATTTCAAAGAAATGGGTTTTAAGAGTGTTTGGAAGGTGTGAAATGCACTTTACAAATGTTTTGGCAAGCGTGTGTGATGAAATTGTATTTTCTATTTAGAAATGGTGTGTTTTTCATTTTGGTTTTGTTTTGGTTATTTTATAGAAGTGTTTAATCAATTATTTATTGGGTGTAAATTATATGTTTAAGGTGGTGAACATGTTTAAGTGTTGGGAACATAATTTTTAATGGAAAGTGGCAATGTTTTGTGTGTGTAAACGGGTGCATTATTTTATAAAATGTTTTATGGGTTGGTTGTTAGGTGTGATACATGTTTTGGTGTGATGATGTTTTGTGTTCTATTTTAAAGTGTTTTCTTATGTGAAACTAATTATGTTTTGATGTGAACCTTGGTTTCACCATTTGAGGATGTTTTATAAATTATTCAAATGGTCTATTACCTTAATCATGTGGTGCGTATGATGTTTGTAAAGTGGTTGGTGTGTCTAAAGGTCATTATTGGATTCTAATATAGAGGTTGGTTGTGTTTTTATACGTGTTTTGTGTGATGTTTTCAAAACATGTCGAGCTAGTTATTTTGCGTTGTTTGTTCATTTGGATCATTTTAAGTCCATGTTTAGGTGTTTTTAGTTGTTTGTACGGTTGTTGCAGCATGTCAGTGAGGAAAACCGTGATACTACGATCATTGGCTTGTGTGTGCTTGCACGCCTTTGCGAGGCATGTCGCGTCGCCGTGTTCGAGCTATAAATTGAGGTAGGTCCTCCACTGCACTCGCCTTTAAATTCAAAATTTATTAATTGCCTGATATTTTATTAATTTTAATAAATGAGAAATAGTATAAGATAATTAATTTTTAAATGATTATTTGGTTTAAAAAGAGACGTTTATTTTATACATGACACTTGAAATATTTTCTTGATGAACAGACACCCAGTAGTGAATGAATGCTCGTTTGGACTTTAAACATAATTCACGGAATTTCAAATGTAGTTCTGGTTTATTGATAAATGATCTATTTTGAAGCATGAACAAGTTTTTTGGCTCTCTTGAGAAATGAGGATTTTCTTTAAAATTGGTGAAGGCCCATTTGGCACTTTAGTAAAATGAATTATTTTGGAAAAATCTCTTTGGGGGTGACTCAGGGGTGATATTTTGTGTATGTTGACTACATGAGTTGTGTGTGATGTTTGTACTACTTGATTGACTTTGTTGACTCACCCCTTTCCTTTTTATTACACGTGTTGACATGGGAACCTCGCATAGTAAGTTAATCTTCTGAGAACGATTGTTGCACTAGTTTAGATTATGCACTAGCTAGTAGCTCTTAGTATGGATTATACTCTGCTAGGGGATTGGGCCCCTCGGTTAGGCCATGTAGGGAAACACCGTGCGTTAGGGTGTTATGATGTCATCGAGAGTAGGCATGCCTTCAGGATGAGTCACATGTATAGTATGTTCTGGATTGTTCACAAGCTCTTAGGTTCGACCCATGTTTTATTTAGTGTTTATTTGTATGTGGCGGATGATTGAGAGGTATAGTTCGGTTGTTGGCCCCTGTGTGCCACTTTTTACATTTCCCTTAGTGTGTGTTGTGTGTGGTTTTCCTTTTGACTAATAACTAAAATTTTGGATTTCTAAATTGTTCACAAAAATATTTAAAAAATCAATGCACATGTTCCTTTCAAACATTAAACTTTTTTTTAAATTAAAAGGGGAAAAGGACCATTACTTGTTTTAGAAATGAAAGTGTGTCTGTAGAAACCCATATTTTATATAATTTAGTTCAAACCTCAAATTAGTAAATTCTTTATTTAAATGTAATGCATTTGGAATAGTTTTTTGGGCATGCCTACTGAGTTTTAATACTCACGCCTATAGTGTTTTCCTGTTTTTAGTTCCTGTGTAGGTTTGACTAGAGCTTGATCAATGTGGGAGAGAGTTGGTTGTGGACTGGTGATGGACTCTCAGATTCATGATGAGTTTTGGTTGTGGTCAGGTTAGTATATGTTTTTGGTTGTTCTCCTTCTTTCGTGTCGTTTCTTTACTTTGCATTGTTCCTTTTTTTCTTCCCGCTGCTTTATTTATTTACATTGGGCAAAATCGTTCCCATTTGTACTCTGTTGGTACCCTGGCACTTGTTTCTAGCCTGGGAGGATCGGGAACGCCTCTCGGGTCATGTCGTGGACCGGCTCGGGTGATCAGTTCAGGGTCGACCTAGGTTGGTTCATGAAAAAATGGTATTAGAGGCAGGTTGACTCCTGGGTGTACCTTGTTCTTTAGAGTGTCCATCATTATTTGGGGTTGTCATGGTAGAATGAGTAGAATTGTCAGAACTTGAGGTGTAACAATGGGAAGGACGTCATGAACCCTTTCTCGTTCCGAACCTCAGGTTACCATGGGATGTCCGGGTATGTTGGTGTCCTTTGATTGTTGTGAATTGTTTTATGTTGGGAAATGAAATGGGAGCCAGGCAAGTGACCTATGTGATCTCATATGGTCTGGCAAGCCATGTGGAGTTGGGGACATTACCCTAGAGTTCTCCTTGTGATGGTGGTGTGATTGGTGTATGGCCGCCAACCATATGTCTGAGTCACCCATCAACACTAGTTTCTCCTTGTGGATCGTTTGGGTCTTCTTTACTTCTAAGAATTTTTTTGTAAAGCTTTATTTTGGAGATTGTGAAAAGTCAAATTTAAAATGGTTATGACCATGTTTTTGTTAAGTTATTTTCTTCCATGTTTCATAGTGTTCGCCCCCACGACGGTTTGATGGATTCCCAAGGTGCATCTTCAGGCGGTACGCCCCTAGAAAATCCTCCAGTTGATCAACCTATCGACTATGTCTTGGAATTTTGGAATTTTAA
Organism: Viscum album; assembly: GCA_963277665.1. NCBI lineage: Eukaryota > Viridiplantae > Streptophyta > Magnoliopsida > Santalales > Viscaceae > Viscum > Viscum album. Next base: position 1,347,388,840 of record OY728131.1, read on the forward strand.
CCCTCCCCTGTTTTATGGTCAAGAAGAACAACTTAAGGCGGAGGAGTGGTTGTTGTAGATTGAGAGGAACTTCATTTTCATTGGGATGCATGAGTCGTTAAAGGTGAAGTTTCCTAACTTTATGCTTGAAGGTCTAACCTGGAAATGGTGGAAGTCCGTGTCTCGGAATAAACCTCTAGAAGATCTAACATGGGAGTTTTTCAAGTCATCGTTCATCCAACAATATTTCTCTAAGTTGATGAAACTGAGGAAGATGATGAAGTTGTGTTTCCTTCAGCAGGGCGTTGAATCGGTCCTATAATTCTATCAACATTTCATAAACCTAGTTCCGTACGACCAATGGTTTGTTGCAAATGATCCCGGGAAGGCTTGACAATTTGATTCTGGTCTCCGACCTGAACTATGATCGAAAGTGGAAGACCTGAACCTAACCACCTTCTCGGATGTTGTGGGGAAAGCCTTTCTTGCTGAAGCTGAGTTAGCAGGGGGACATGAGGCAGTGAATCCTCCCACGGCCTTGGGAAGCAGTGCAGAGGATGGCAAGAGGAAGAATGAGAAGTGCCCTGATGCTGGTGGGTCTACTAGAGGAATCAAGAGGCCTTCAGACCTCCAGTCATCTTCTTTATAGCACAATGTCATGATTTATCATCAGTGTGGAAAGAAAGGTCTCAATAGGTCGACGTGCCCGAGTGCTCTAACACCCTGCCACACCTATGGACGTTTGGGTCACTTGCAGCGATTTTGTTGTGGTATTTCCAAGAAGTACGCTGAAGCTAGACCTAGCTCATCGAAGGTCACCTCAACCCATCAGCAGGAGTAGGGTGATGTTTGGGGATCAATTTAAGGTTTTCTCTTTGTAGTGTTTCTTGGATGTCGTAATCGTATTTTGTAGCGTTTTTCGATTTTTATTTTCTTTCAGTTGTAAGAATGGTTTTGGTTGAACCTCTTTAAAACTTTTATTTGAATGGAAGTGTGTTTGGTGAAATTCTGGTTTGTGTGTTATGTTTGGGAATTTCTGAATCTTGACTGCGAGGCAAGAGATGCTTCAATCATCGGTGCTCCAGCCATAGGCTCCGAAGTGAAGCTGGTACGTAGTCAGGAGAACCCCAATGGTGAAAAAAAGGGCATTGGTTTAATCTTTTTATTTAGTGTGGTATGGTTTTTGTTCTTCTGAGGGTGTGACGTCATTGAGGTAGCGGTGATGGTAGTTTTGATGCTCTATTGGTCGGGCCCTTCCCCCTACCCTTGTGGTGGGGTTTTTGGTCCGTGTGGAAAGTTTTCAAGTTCGGTTAATCTCGTCAGTTCTTATGGTGAGGAGACCCATAGCGGGTCTCGCAAAGTTACACCTGAAGTAATTTAGAGTTAGCCCAATCCTTATGGTGAGGAGTCTGTTCGGGCCTCCCCGTGTTAGTATCAGAGTTGGGTTTGGGTATCGTTTGGTGGCGAGTGGTCTTGTGTGGAACCACTTAATTATAAGTTCTTCCTCTTGGGTAAATGTCGGGATTGGAGTACACCCAACAGTTCTGTTGGACTAAGATTATAGGGATAAGTCTTGGAAGTGATTTAAGTTCGTTCATTCCTTTGTTGAAATGGATGGTTTGGGTTTCGTTTTGGTGGTGTTTAAAGTGTTCATGTTTTGAGGATAAGTCTCATGTCATGGGTTTTTTATGTCTGTTTGGATCGATCAACTGGAGGCGCTTAAACTTTTGTGGGTGGGTGACACTTGATAAGTTTTATCTTTGGGTCCAGATCTTGTTGTGGCTTTCAAAGGGCGGAAAGCATTATGGTGGGGAGAATTGTCACACTCTGACCTATATTTTATTTTATTTTATAATTTTCTCTAACTTTTAAAATTTTGTTGGGGTCTGAGTTGAGTCCCGGATGAAAAACTTTTGAGTTATGTCACACACAAAAACACACGTTTTTGAGTTGACGTTGCTGGGTGCACAGGCGGGGCGCGTTTTGAAAACCCCGCGCGGCTCCGCCCTGGCTTCTCCGCGATCCTCCTATCTTTAGAGAATTTAAAATGAATAAACTTTGTAATTTATTATGTTAGTTAGAATTTTCATGGTTACTAATAATTTTAATTATTATTACTAAAAAGAAATGAGTATTTATATTATTTATATCCTTATCAGTGTGATATTCCTATTAGTGTTATTATTAATAAAGATTTATTACCATTATTATTATTGTAATTGAGGTATTATTATTTTTATTATTATTATTATTTTATTATTGTATATGTTATTTATATTATTATTGTTATAATTGTTTTTATTATTATTGTTGTTATTATTATTATTTTTATTATGGCATTTTTTATTTTTATTTTTGTTATTTTTAGTTTTATTATTATTATTATCATTATTATTATTATTATTATTATTATCATTATTGTAATAATATTATTATAATTATTATCATTTTTTTTTAAGTAACCCTAAACCTACCCACGCCCCCCCCCCTTTCCCCTTACTCTCGTTGCACACCCCATCCTGTCGCCTCCCTCGTAGCCTCCTCCTCTCCCTTCTCCTTCCCCCGTGTGGCGTGCCCCTCCTACTTCGCCTGCCTACTTCCGCCTCTCCCACACCCCTTGGCCTCCTGCATTGCTCGGCCCGCACGCACGAACCGGCTGCACTGCACCTCCCACCTCATGGCCTCCCACGCCTCTTCCCTACAGCTGATCGGCCTCCCATGCCTCTAACCAGCATAGGCTCTTACACCCCCTTCTTTTCTCCCTGTTGCAGTTCCATAGCGTCCCCTAGAACCCGCTGCCCTTCCCGTCGCGCCACCCTCCCTTCATCCAGCCGGTTTCTTTCCGGCGCATCCACTCGTCGCTTGCTTCGGTTTCCCCCAGCGCACCAGCCTTGTTTTAGGTGGTTCCATACCTCAACATCTCTAGATAAATTTAACAAGTTTGTTTAAATCTATAAATGTGTTCTTTGTTTTTATTTTGTGGTGCGTTAGATGTTTTGAAGTTGTTTGGGTTCTCATTGTTTGAGAATGGACTCCTAGTAAAGGAAATTGTTATGTTTTTATGTGTGTTGTGATGTAATATTTCAATGAAATGGGTTTTAAGAGTGTTTTGAAGGTGTGAAATGCACTTTACAAATGTTTTGGCATGCGTGTGTGATGAAATTGTATTTTCTATTTAGAAATGGTGTGTTTTTCATTTTGTTTTTGTTTTTTTTATTTTATATAAGTGTTTAATCAATTGTTTATTGGGTGTGAATTATATGTTTAAGGTGGTGAACATGTTTAAGTGTTGGGAACATAATTTTTAATGGAAATCAGTGATGTTTTGTGTGTGCAAATGGGTGCGTTATTTTATAAAATGTTTTATGGGTTGGTTGTTAGGTGCGAGACATGTTTTGGTGTGATGATGTTGTGTGTTTTATTTTAAAGTGGTTTCTTATGTGAAACTGATTATGTTTTGATGTGAACATTGGTTTCACCATTTGAAAATGTTTTATAAATTATTCAAATGGTCTATTACCTTAATCATGTGGTGCGTATGATGTTTGTAAAGTGGTTGGTGTGTCTAAAGGTCGTGATTGGATTCTAATATAGAGGTTGGTTGTGTTTTGATGCGTGTTTTGATGTGATGTTTTGAAAACATGTTGAGCTAGTTATTTTGCATTGTTTGTTCGTTTGGATTGTTTTAAGTCCATGATTATGTGTTTTTAGTTGTTTGTGCGGTTGTTGCAGCGTGTTGATGATGAAAATCGCGATACTACGATCATCGGCTTGTGCATGCTTGCACGCCTTTGCGAGGCATGTCGTGTCGCCGTGTTCAATCTGCAAATTAAGTCCATGTTTATGTGTTTTAAATGATTATTTGGTTTAAAAAGATCCGTTTATTTTATACACGACACTTGAAATATTTTCTTGATGAACGGACACCCATTAGTGAAAGAATGCACATTTGGCCTTTAAACATAATTCACAGAATTTTAAATGTAGTTCTGGTTTATTGATAAATGATCTATTTTGAAGCATGAACAAGTTTTTTGGTTCTCTTGAGAAATGAGGATTTTCTTTAAAATTGGTGAAGGCTCATTTGGCACTTTAGTAAAACGAATTATTTTGGAAAACTCTCTTTGGGGTGACTCAGGGGTGATATTTGGTGTACATTGACTGCATGAGTTGTGTGTGATGTTTGTAATACTTGATTGAATTTGTTGACTCACCCCTTTCCTTTTTATTACACGTGTTGACATGGGAACCTGGCATAGTAAGTGAATCTTCTGAGAACGATTGTTGCACTAGTTTAGATTACGCTGGCTTGTGGCCCTTAGTACAGATTATACTCTGTTAGGGGATTGGGCCCCTCGGTTAGGTCATGTAGGGAAACACCGGGCATTATAGAGTTATGACGTCATCGAGAGTAGGCATGCCTTCAGGATGAGTCACATGTATAATACGTTCTGGATCGTTCACGAGCTCATAGGTTTGACCCATGTTTTCTTTAGCGTTTATTTGTATGTGGCAGACGATTGAGAGGTCTAGTTCGGTTGTTGTCCCCTATGTGCCACTTTTTCCATTGCCCGTAGTGTGGGTTGTGTGTGGTTTTCCTTTTGACTAACAAATAAAATTTTGGATTTCTAAATTATTCGCAAAAATGTTTTAAAAAGCAATGCACATGTTCCTTTCAAACATTAAACTTGTTTTTAAATTAAAAAAGGAAATGGACTGTTACTTATTTTAGAAATGAAAGTGTGTGTGTAGAAACCCATATTTTATATAATTTAGTTCAAACCTGGAATTAGTAAATTCTTTATTTAAAGGTAGTGCATTGGGAATAGTTTGTTGGGCACGCCTACTGATTTTTAATACTCACGTCTATAGTATTTTTCTGTTTTTAGTTTCTGTACAGGTTTGACTCGAGCTTGCTCGTCGTGGGAGAGAGTTTGTTGTGGACTGGTGAGCGACTCTTAGAGTCATGAGGAGTTTTGGTTGTGGTCAGGTTAGTATATGTTGTTGGTCGTTCTCCTTCTTTTGTGTCATTTCTTTACTTTGCATTGTTCCTTTTTTTCTTCCTGCTGATTTATTTATTTACATTGGATGAAATCATTCCCATTTGTACTCTGTTGATACCCTGGCGCTTGTTGCCAACTCGAGAGGATCGGGAACGCCTCTCAGGCCATGTCGCGGACCGGCTCGGGTGATCGGTTCAGGGTCGACCTAGGTTGGTTCATGAAAAAATGGTATCAGAGGCAGGTCGACTCCTGAGCGGACCTTGTTCTTCAGAGCTCCCATTGTTATTTGGGGTTGTCATGGTAGAGGGAGTAGAATTGTCAGAACTTGGGGTGTAGGAACGGGAAGGACGTCATGAACCCTTGCTCGTTCTGAACCTCAAGTTATTGTGGGATGTCCAGGCATGTTGGTGTCCTTTGATTGTTTTGAATTGTTTTATGTTGGGAAATGGAATTGGAGGCCAGGAAAGTGACCTCTATGAGCTCGCATGGTCTGGCAAGCCATGTGGAGTCGAGGACATTACCCTAGAGTGCTCCTTGTGACGGTGGCGTGACTGACGTATGGTCACCAACCATATGTCTGAGTCACCCATCGGCACTAGTTTCTCCTTTTGGATCATCTGGGTATTCTTTTCTTCTAAGAATTGTTTTATAAAGTTTTATTTTAGAGATTGTGAAAAGTCAAATTTAAAATGGTGATCACCATGTTTTTATTAAGTTCTTTGTTTCCATGTTTCATAGTGTTCTCCCCTACGACGGTTTCATGGATGCCCAAGGTGCAGCTTCGGGTGGTGCACCCCTAGAAAATCCTCCAGTTGATCCACCTTTAGACTATGTCCTAGAATTATGGAAGTTTAACCCTCCCATGTTTTATGTTCAAGAAGATCCACTTGAGGCGGAGGAGTGGTTTCGGAAGATTGAGAGGAACTTCAGTTTAATTGGGATGCCTGAGTTGTTAAAGGTGAAGTTGGATACCTTTATGCTTAAATGTCTAACCTGGAAATGGTGGAAGTCTGTGTCTCAGAATAAACCTCGAGAAGATCTAACATGGGAGTTTTTCAAGTCATCGTTCATCCAATAATATTTCTCTGAGTTGATGAAACTGAGGAAGAGGATGAAGTTGTGTTGCCTTCAACAGGGCGTCGAATCGGTCCTAAAATTCTATCGAAATTTCATAGACCTAGTTCCGTACAACCAATGGTTTGTTGCAAATGATCCCGAGAGGGCTTGACAATTTGAGTCTGGACTCCGACATAAACTGCGATCGAAAGTGGAAGAGCTCAACCTAACCACCTTCTCGGATGTTGTGGGGAAATCCTTTCTTGCTGAAGCTGAGTTAGCAGGGGGACATGAGGCGGTGAATCCTCCCCCAACCTTAGGAAGCAGTGCAGAGGATGGCGAGAGGAAGAATGAGAAGTGCCCTGATGCTGATGGGTCTACTAGAGGAATCAAGAGGCCTTCAGACCTCCAGTCATCTTCTTCATAGCACAATGTTGTGATCTGTCATCAGTGTGGCAAGAAAGGTCAAAAGAGGTCGACATGCCTGAGTGCTCCGACACCCTGCCACACCTGTGGATGTTTGGGTCACTTGTAGCGATTATACTGGGGTGTTTCCAAGAAGTGCGCTGAAGCTAGACCTGGCTTGTCGAAGGTCACCTCATCCCATCAACAGGAGTAGGGCGATGTTTGTGGATCAGTTTGAGGTTTTCTCTTTGTAGTGTTTCTTGAATGTAGTAATCGTCTTTTGTAGCGTTGTGCAGTTTTTCTTTTCTTTCAGTTGTAAGAATGGTTTTGGTTGAATCTCTTTGAAACTTTTATTTGAATAGAAGTGTGTTTCGTGAAATTCTGGTTTTTTTGTTATGTTTGAGAATTTCTGAAGCCTGACTGCGAGGCAGGAGATGCTTCAATCATCGGTGCTCCAGCCATAGGCCCCGGAGTGAAGCTGGCGCGTAGTCAGGAGAACCCCAACGGTGAAAAAAAGGCCATGGTTTAATCTTTTTCTTTAGTGTGGCATGATTTGTGTTCTTATGAGGGTGTGACTTCATTGAGGTAGCGGTGACGGTATTTTTGATGCTCTATTGGTCGGGCCCTTCCCTCCCCTACCCTTGTGGTGTGGTTTTTGGTCCGTGTGGAAAGCTTTCAAGTTCGGTTAATCTCATCAGTTCTTATGGTGAGGAGACCCATAGCAGGTCTTGCAAAGTTACACCTGAAGTAATTTAGTGTTAGCCTAATCCTTATGGTGAGGAGTCTGTTTGGGCCTCCCTGTGTCAGTATCAGAGTTGGGTTCGGGTATCGTTTGGTGGCGAGTGGTCTCGTGTGGAACCACTTAATTTTAAGTTCTTTCTCTTGGGTAAATATCGGGATTGGAGTACACCCAACGGTTCCGTTGGAATAATATTATAGGGATAAGTCTCAGAAGTGATTTAAGTTAGTTCATTCCTTTGTTGAAATGGATGGTTTGGGTTTTGTTTTGGTGGTGTTTAAAGTGTTCATATTTTGAGGATAAGTTGCATGTCATGGGTTTTCAATGTCAGTTTGGATCGATCAACTGAAGGCGCTTAAACTTTTGTGGGTGGGTGACACTTGATAAGTTTTATCTTTGGGTCCAGATCTTATTGTGGCTTTCTGAGGGTGGAAAGTGTTATGGTGGGGATAATTGTCACACCCCAACCTATCTTTTATTTTATTTTATAATTTTATTTGACTTTTTAAATTTTTTTGGGGTCCGGGTTGAGTCCCAGATGAAAAACTTTTGAGTTATGTCACACACAAAAACACGCGTTTTTGAGTTGACATCGTTGGGTGCACGGGCGGGGTGCGTTTTGAAAACCCTACGTGGCTCTGCCCAGGCTTCTCCACGATCCTCCTGTCTTCGGAGAATTTAAAATGAATAATCTTTGTAATTTATTGTGTTAGTTAGAATTTTCATGGTTACTAATAATTTTAATTATTATTATTAAAAAAAATGAGTATTTATATTATTTATATCCTTATCGGTATGATTATTATTATTCCTATTAGTGTTATTATTAATAAAGATTTATTACCATTATTATTATTGTAATTGAGGTATTATTATTACTATTATTATTATTATTATTATTATTTCATTATTGTATATGTTATTTATATTATTATTGTTATAATTATTTTTATTATTATTATTATTATTATTTATTATTGTTGTTATTATTATTATTATTTCTATTATGGACATTTTTATTATTTTTGTTATTTTTGGTTTTGTTATTATTATTATTATTATTATTATTATTGTAATAATATTATTATAATTATTATTATAATTTTTTTTAAGTAACCCTAAACCTACCCCCCCCCCCTTCCCCTTACTCTCGTTGCACGCCCCATCCCGTCACCTCCCTCGTAGTTGCCTCCTCTCCCTTCTCCTTCCCCTGCGCGGCGCGCCCCTCCTGCTTCGCCTGCCTGCTTTCGGCTCTCTCGCACCCCTGGGCCTCCTGCTCTGCTCGGCCCGCACGCACGAACCGGTTGCACTGCACCTCCCACCTCGTGGCCTCCCACGCCTCTGCCCTATAGCCGATCGGCCTCCCATGCCTCTGACTAGCACCGACTCATGCACCCCCTTCTTTTCTCCCTATTGTAGCGCCGTAGCGCCCCCCCCCCCCCCCCTGGAACCCACTGCCCTTCCCGTCGCGCCACCCTCCCTTCATCCGACCGGTTTCTTTCTGGCACATCCACTCGCCGCTTGCTTCGGTTTCCCCCAGCGCACCAGGCTTGCTGTAGGTAGTTCCATACCTCAACATCTCTAGATAAATTTAATAAGTTTGTTTAAATCTATAAATGTGTTCTTTGTTTTTATTTTGTGGTGCATTAGATGTTTTGAAGTTGTTTGGGTTCTCATTGTTTGAGAATGGACTCCTAGTGAAGGAAATTTTTATGTTTTTATGTGTGTTGTGATGTAATATTTCAAATAAATGGGTTTTAAGAGTGTTTGGAAGGTGTGAAATGCGCTTTAAAAATGCTTTGGCATGCGTGTGTGATGAAATTGTATTTTCTATTTAGAAATGGTGTGTTTTTCATTTTTGTTTTGTTTTGGTTGTTTTATAGAAGTGTTTAATCAATTGTTTATTGGGTGTGAATTATATGTTTAAGGTGGTGAACATGTTTAAGTGTTGGGAACATAATTTTTAATGGAAAGCAGTGATGTTTTGTGTGTGCAAACGGGTGTATTATTTTATAAAATGTTTTATGGGTTGGTTGTTAGGTGCGAGACATGTTTTGGTGTGATGATGTTGTGTGTTTTATTTTAAAGTGTTTTCTTATGTGAAACTGAGTATGTTTTGATGTGAACCTTGGTTTCACCATTTTTGGATGTTTTATAAATTATTCAAATGATCTATTACCTTAATCATGTGGTGTGTATGATGTTTGTAAAGTGGTTGGTGGGTCTAAAGGTCATGATTTTATTCTAATATAGAGGTTGGTTGTGTTTTGATACGTGATTTGATGTGATGTTTTCAAAACATGTTGAGCTAGTTATTTTGCGTAGTTTATTCGTTTGGATTGTTTTAAGTCCATGTTTATGTGTTTTTAGTTGTTTGTGCGGTTGTTGCAGCGTGTCGGTGAGGAAAACTGTGATACTACGATCATCGGCTTGTGTGTGCTTGCACGCCTTTGCGAGGCGTGTTGCGTCGCCATGTTCGAGCTGCAAATTGAGGTAGGTCCCCCACTGCACTCGCCTTTAAATTCAGAATCTATTAATTGCTTGGTATTTTATTAATTTTAATAAATGAGAAATAATATAAGATAATTAATTTTTAAATGATTATTTGGTTTAAAAGGAGTCTTTTATTTTATACACAACACTTGAAATATTTTCTTGATGAACAGACACCCAGTAGTGAAAGAATGCATGTTTGGACTTTAAACATAATTCACAGAATTTCAAATGTAGTTCTGGTTTATTGATAAATGATCTATTTTTAAGCGTGAACAAGTTTTTTGGTTCTCTTGAGAAATGAGTATTTTCTTTAAAATTGGTGAAGGCCCATTTGGCACTTTAGTAAAATGAATTATTTTGGAAAACTCTCTTTGGGGGTGACTCAGGGGTGATATTTGGTGTACGTTGACTGCATGAGTTGTGTGTGATGTTTGTGCTACTTGATTGAATTTGTTGACTCGCCCCTTTCCTTTTTATTACATGTGTTGACATGGGAACCTGGCATAGTAAGTGAATCTTCTGAGAACGATTGGTGCACTAATTTAGATTATGCACTGGCTAGTGGCCCTAAGTACGAATTATACTCTGCTAGGGGATTGGGCCCCTCGGTTAGGTCATGTAGGGTAACACCGGGCGTTAGGGCGTTATGACGTCATCGAGAGTAGGTATGCCTTCAGGATGAGTCACATGTATAGTACGTTCTGGATTGTTCACGAGCTCCTAGGTTCGACCCATGTTTTCCTTAGTGTTTATTTGTATATGGCGGACGATTGAGAGGTCTAGTTCAGTTGTTGTCCCCTATGTGCCACTTTTTACATTGCCCTTAGTGTGTGTTGTGTGTAGTTTTCCTTTTTACTAACAACTAAAATTTTGTATTTCTAAATTATTTGCAAAAATGTTTTAAAAATCAATGCACCTGTTTCTTTCAAACATTAAACTTGTTTTTAAATTAAAAAGGGAAATGGACCGTTACTTGTTTTAGAAATGAAAGTTTGTGTGTAGAAACCCATATTTTATATAATTTAGTTCAAACCTGGAATTAGTAAATTCTTTATTTAAAGGTAGTGCATTTGGAATAGTTTTTTGGGCCCGCCTACTGAGTTTTAATACTCACGCCTATAGTGTTTTCCTGTTTTTAGTTTCTGTGCAGGTTTGACTCGAGCTTGCTCACCATGGGAGAGAGTTGGTTGTGGACTGGTGAGAGACTCTCAGAGTCGCGATGAGTTTTGGTTGTGGTCAGGTTAGTATATGGTGTTGGTCCTTCTCCTTCTTTCGTGTCGTTTCTTTACTTTTCATTGTTCCTTTTTTTTCTTCCCGCTGCTTTATTTATTTACATTGGGTGAAATCATTCCCATTTGTACTCTGTTGATGCCCTGGCACTTGTCACCAGCCTGGGAGGATCGGGAACGCCTCTCGGGCCATGTCGCGGGCCAGCTCCGGTGATCGGTCCAGGGTCAACCCGGGTTGGTTCGTGACAAGCAAGCTTAGTGCGGGAACCCAGTAGCTGGTTGTGACGAGAAGACTGACTAGTGATCCTGTGTGGGTCAGCTCCTAGAAATCTTGTGTGGGTCAGCTCCTAGCAATCCTGTGTGGGTCAGCTCCTAGTGATCTTATGTGGGTTATCTCCTAGCGATCCTGTGTGGGTCAGCTCTTAGAGATTCTGTGCGGGTCAGCAGCAGAGCATCTTAACAGATTAAGATAATTGAGTGGCTATAACTAATCAGCTCTACTACTATATTTAAGTTATACCTGGTGTGAGCTGAGTTCGTAACTGTGTGGTACTTTACTTCATGGTAATACCTTGGTGGTATTCTTCTATGTGGCATACCTGTGTGGTACTTGCCTTTGTGGTTTTCCTTCTTTTGTGGAACAGTTGAGCTTTGGGATTTTGGGTTAGACCCTGTGTTTCCTCATAATTGAGATGGGTATACCTGTTTACTTAGGTATATGTATGGGCATATACCTAATTAGGGTTGACAGTTGACTTCATGTTTTGAGGTTTATCCTTTGTGGATTTTGTGAGACCTTGAGGGTCTCGGGATCCCTACTGAGTATCGTTATACTCACCCCTGCATGGGCTATGCCCACACCTTGTTGTGTTTGATGCAGATGACGGACAACATTGATCGAGACTGAGGGTACTAGGACTGGACGGTGCCTGGAGGAGGACCATATGACGAGTTGGTACATGGAGGAGACGGACAGACGTGGAGTGCTGAGGAGGCGATCTGTACCTACCCTTCAGGTAGGAACCTCGGAGGACGAACCAGCAGTTGTCTTCATTATAAAGGCAATGCCTTCCCAGATTTAGGGAATGCACCTTCGGTGCTAGTCGCTAGCTCCTGGTCTATGGAAGGCGGGCTTAGGGTAGTCACGGCACGGGCCCCGGGGGATGGGTCGTGACCCCAAATGTAACAACTGGGTCTCAGTGATAGCACAGCCACCCCACCTTAACATGGACGTCAAGTCCTGACCCGTCAGGTACCACCAGTTGCCCCGCAGACACGTGGTCTCCACCCTGGGGCCCAAACATATGCCTGAACGGGTCATCTGACTAATGAAAGTCCCCACCCTTGGGCCCACCTTATTGTGTTTGGTGCAGACAATGGACAACGTTGATTGAGACTGAGGGTATGAGGACTAGACGATGCCCGGAGGAGGATCTTACGACGAGTTGGTATACAGAGGAGACGGACGAACGTGGAGTGCTAAGGAGGCAATCTGTACCTACCCTTCAGGTATGAACCTCAGATGATGACCCAGCAGTTGTCTTCCTTTTTGCTCCAGTTTACTTGTACTTTCAGTTTCTTGTACTTTTCAGTTGGGCTTGTATTCTGAATCCTTTTACTTACTGTACTCACTCTATTTATTGTTTGGTTTACTTGAGTTTGTATCTTGCTCTATGTTTTGTTGCGTGTGCTTATAGATTATAAAAGCAATGCCTTCCCAATTTTAGGGAATACGCCTTCGGTGCTAGTCTTCAGCCCTTGGCCTATGGAAAGCGGGCTTGGGGTAGTCATGGCACGTGCTCTGAGGGACGGTTCGTGACCCCAAATGTAACAACTGGGTCCCGGTGATAGCACATCCACCCCGCCTTAACATGGTCGTCAAGTCCTGGCCCACCAGATACCACCAGTTGCCCCGCATACACGTGGTCCCCACCCTGGGGCCCTCCCACATGCCCGAACGGGTCATCTGACTAATGACAGTTCTCACAGGCCAACACATGTCCTTTACAGTGTGCTTTGTCCTCACTCACACACACCCTGGGAAACTTCCTAGAAGGTCACCCATCCTGATCACTACTTCATGCCAAGAATGCTTAACTGTGGAGTTCTAATCAGACAGGCTCCCAAAAAGGAAGGTGCACCTTGTTAACATGAGTCATATCATTTAGTCATTTAACCATTTATCTTTTTGGTATGTTACAATCACACCCCCCCAGTTGGAATATCAGTTGGCTAGCCTTACCCTCGGAGCAGTTGAAGTGGAGAGTTCGAGTTATCTTATAGTGGTGGACCAATACACAGATGTTTTCCCTGATGATGTTTCATGTCTACCTCCTCGTAGAGAGGTGGACTTTTACATTGACTTGTACCCTGGGACGACACTGATATCTACACCAGCATATCAGATGGCTCTCGCAGAGCTTCGTGAGTTGTGGGTACAACTGGAGGACTTACAGGGGAAAGGGTTCATTCGGCCCAGTGTTTCTCCTTAAGCAGCCCCGATTTTTGTTCGCCAAGAAGGCGGATGAGAGCTTGAGACTTTGAGTTGACTATCGGCGCTTGAACCAGGCGACCGTGAAGAACAAGTAACCAATTTTGAGGATTGACGACCTCTTTGATCAGCTGAAAGAACCACGGTGGTTCTTAAAGATAGACCTCAGATCAGGCTATCACCAGCTCAGAGTACGAGACGAGGATGTGCAGAAGAAGACTTTCAGATGTCAGTATGGCCATTACGAGTTCTTAGTTATGCCATTCAGTGTGACCAACACTCCAAAAGTGTTCATGGGACTCATGAACATGATCTTTCAGCCATACATTGATCGTTATGTGGTAGTCTTCATCGACGACATTCTGATCTACTCGACTACTGAGGAGGAGCATGCCTACCCATTCGTAGGTAGTACTGGACACACTCCGAGAGCACCAGCTTTATGGTAAGCTCTTGAAGTGCCAATTCTGAATCCGAGAGGTTCACTTTCTGGGATATGTCATCTCAGAGGCTGGAGGTGTAGTGGATCCATTGAAGATTGAGGTAGTACTTGCTTGAGAGCCACCTAGGAGTGTGAAGGAGGTACGGAGTTTCCTGAGTTTAGCTGGATACTACTGGAGGTTTGTACCAGATTTCTCCAGAGTTGCATCACCTTTATCAGTGTTTACAAAGAAGGGGAAACCCTTCATGTGATCAGAGAGATGCCAGCAGAGGTTTCAGGAGCTGAGGCAGAGGCTGACTAGTGCCCCCATCTTGAGGCTTCTAGAGGAGGGCGTAGGGTACATAGTCTACTACGATGCATTAGGGATCGGGCTCAGATGTGTCCTGATGCAGGAGAGAGCAGTGATCACATATGGTTCTTGACAGTTGAGAAATCATGAGCAGAACTACGCTACCCATGACCTGGAGCTAGCAGCAGTGGTCTTCACCTTGAAGATGTGGCGAAACTATCTGATGGGTGAACATTTTACAGTCTACTCAGATCACAAGAGTCTCAGGTATATCTTCTCTCAGAAGGACCCGAACCTGAGACAAAGACATTGGCTTGAGTTCCTCTAGGACTATGACTTCAAGATAGTCTATACTCCTGGGAAGGGGAACGTTGTAGTAGATTCACTCAGCAGAAGATCTGGTATACAGCTGCTAGGTGAGGCGACAGAGCAGTTGGCCGCTTTGTAGATATCCTTTGTGGATCGAGATGGAGCATCTTTCCTTCAGTCTCTTATAATCACTCCCCCATTTCTTCAACGATTCAGGGAGGTGAAGTGCGGGACACTGATTGTGAGGCACGATGTGCTCAAATATCCACAGGAAAAGCACCTGATGGATTTTCTAAAGGTGAGGAGCACATCATCCTCTTTAGAGGACATACCATGGTACCAGTGTCACTTTAGGAGAAAGTGTTGAGAGAGTTCCACATATCCCCTCTAGTGGTACATCCAGGAGTGGCGAAGATGTACCAGGATCTCCGATGACAGCACTGGTGGCCGGGAATGAAGAAAGCAGTAGCAGAGTTTGTCTCTCGGTTCCTCACTTGTCAGCAAGTGAAGGCGGAGCATCAGGTACCAGTAGGCTTGGTTCAACCTTTAGAGGTCCCGGAGTGGAAGTGGGATGGGATATCCATGGACTTTGTGACAGGACTTCCATGTACGTCCAAAGGTCATGATTTTATCTGGGTGATCGTCGACCGACTCACCAAGTCAGTCCACTTCCTACCGATCAGAGAGCAGGGTTCATTAGAGAGCTTGAGACGCCTCTATGTGCAGGAGATTGTGCGGCTACATGGATTACCCTCGATGATTTTCTTCGATCGTGATGCACGTTTTACTTCCCGGCTATGGAAGGGGTTACAGGAGGATTTCGGGACACAGCTTCATTTGAGCACCGCCTTCCATCCGCAGACGGATGGCCAGACTGAGCAGACCATTCAGACCCTCAAGGACATGTTGTGTGCTTGCGTCCTCAACTTCGGTCGTAGCTGGTATGATCACTTGCCTTTGGTGGAGTTTTCATACAACAACAACTATCACTCCACCATTGGGATGACACCTTTTGAGGCGTTGTGCGGGCGACCTTGCAGATCACCTTTGTGATGGACTGACCCAGGGGTGTCAGCACTAGTGGGACCAGATATGGTACGGGCTACCACAGAGAAAGTGAAGATCATCTAGGAGCAGATGAAGACTACACAGAGCAGGCATAAGTCTTATGCCGACAGGAAACAGAGACCTCTGGAGTTCGAGGATGGCGACCACGTCTTTCTACGGGTCTCACCCCGATGTGGTTTACGGAGATTTGGACAAGGCGACAAGTTATCTCTAAGGTTCATCGGACCCTTCCAGGTCCTCAGTAGAGTTGGCGAGGTGGATTACCGCTTAGCTCTTCCACCTCAGTTGCACCGGTTGCATGACATCTTCTATGTATCCCAGCTGAGGAGATATGTGCACGACCCTTCTCATGTCATCGACCACAGCGAGCTAGATATCGATGATGGGGAGACGTTTTCGGAGGTTCGAGTGGGGATTGAAGATCGAAAATAGTGGGTCCTTTGTGGGCAGTCGATACTCTGGTGCGCGTTCGCTGAAAACATGGGAACCTCAAGAAGTGCACATGGGAGTGGGAGGCTTAGATGCGTGCTCAGTACCCCCACTTGTTCCCTTAGTTTGAGTTATGGCTTACGAGGATGCAAAGCCCTGAGGTGGGGAGAATGTAAAGACCCGAAATTTCCATGTAATTTTTTTTAAAATGTATGGAAATTTTTCAAGTCCGTGAAAATTGATGGCGTGTGATTCTGAGGCCCAGTGTGCCCGGAATTAATTTCTGAACTTTTTTCCAGGTACGTTCAGTAAACATATGAGCGGTATTTTCTAACTTTTGAACTGGTGCTCAAAATTGAAATCTAAGGGCACTGTTGAACTCGCAGCGCCGATATTCGCATAAAGAGACCTTCACCTCGACCACAGTGGGTCGAGAGTGAAAGATAGTTTTTGTGTTTTTCGTAAAAGAATGAAATAAATAAAAATGTTAACATTTTTATTTTATTTTCTGAAACCCCTCAACATGATTTATGGTGGTGGGGACCACCCAATCCTAAACCTCCCATGTAGATGTTTAGAGGTGGGGACCACCTAAACTAACCCCCATTTTGAATTTAGGGGCGGGGACCACCCGACCCCTCTTAATGGGGGAGAAACCTCTCAACTCCCCATTAATCCTTTCCTCCCATTAATTGGAGCCAATTAATTATGCCAATGTGGTACAATTAATTGTGCCAACCTTTTAATTTGATAAACTTAAATTAACAAGGGGCTATTTTTGCATTTTGGGTGGAATTGGGAGAGGAGAACCTTTTGAAGGATTATTTTCTCCAACGAAGAACGTGCTCCCCAACGAAGAATGTTCACGCCAGCAAGGAACGTCTTCAACGACAACGAACCAACGATCAAGGAAACATCGACGTCACCGGCGTCCGTCTATCCCCAACGACTTCGTCTCTTTTCTCATGACCTCCGTCAACAAATCTCCGAGGTAGGGTTTTTAATTATGTGTGATTATTGTTTCCCATGTTATTCCCTTCTAAAACAAAGAACGCGAATCAACTCTCTAACTAGTTGATCTGCGGATGATTTCTTTTGCGGGTTTGGGAATAATCAATTGTGGTAGGTCGTAGGGTTTGACGTTATTCATTCAAGATTTTGTTGATTCGCTTGCTACCTCTCTAACACGGAGGGTGCGGGCCAAACAAACATGGCTCGACCCCTCTGTCGTTCTTCTTGAATGGTGTGTTCTTCGCGATGGAAGAAGGCAGCTTTGTGCCATGGAGAAGAACGGATGTGACGGCTGGCACACCATCGATCATGATGAAGGCGATGGCCTTGAGGCTCCTCGTCGCCCCGAGCCCACTGCACCGCCCACGGCCTCGCCGCCTCGCGGTTCTTCATGGTCCTCCGCGGCCCCCACGGCCTCGCCGCCCAGCGGCCCCCGTGGCCTCACCGCCTCGCGGCCCTCCGTGGCCTCCGCGCCGCCCAGCGTGGGCCGGGTCACCCAGCGCAGCCGGGCCAGACCTGACCCAGCAGGATGGGTCGACCCGAATCGGGCCGGGTCGGCCCGACCGGGTCAGACCAGACTCGGGCCAACTTCAAACTTTTCGCTCTATCGACCATAACTTTAGCACCGAACGTCCGTTTGACGAACCGTCAGCAGCACTGGAAACCTTGGAGCGATATGGTCCATTTGAGTATACCCCACTATAGATTTGGATAAAGTTGGAGTACGGTCGGGTTGGATCGAGCATGAATCCAACCAGGCCCTCGGGACTAAAAGGCTAATAACTGTCAGACCGAGCGTCTGATTGACGCACCGTCTATTGCGTTGAGACCCCTATGACATGGTGGTCCTTTGTGATACTTCTTCGTGGGAATTCGTGACAGTTGGAGTATCGACCAGTGGCTTTAGGAGAGGACCCTTCCAGAGACGAGCAAGTTTAGTGCGGGAACCCAGTAGCTGGCTGTGACGTGAAGAATGAATAGTGATTATGTGTGGGTCATCACCGAGTGATCCTGTGTGGGTGAGCACTGAGCGATCCTGTGTGGGTGAGCACGGAGCGATCCTGTGTGGGTTAACACCGAGCGATCCTGTGTGGGTCAGCACCGAGCGATCCTCTGTGGGTCAGCACCGAGCGATCCTGTGTGGGTCAGCACCGAGCGATCCTCTGTGGGTCAGCACCGAGCGATCCTGTGTGGGTCAGCACCGAGCGATCCTATGTGGGTCAGCACCGAGCGATCCTATGTGGGTCAGCACTGAGCGACCCTGTGTGGGTCTGCAGCAGTGCCTCATAACAGAGTAAGATGATTTGGTAGTTACACCTAATCATCTATACTACTGTACTTAAGTTATACCTGGTGTTAGCTGAGTCTGTACCTGTGCGGTACTTTCCTTTGTGGTAATACCTTGGTGGTATTCTTCTGTGTGTCGTACCTAGGTGGTATTTACCTTCGTGGTGCTCCTTCCTTTGTTGAACAGTTGATCTTGGGATTTTGAGTTGGACTCTGTGTTTCCTCATGATTGAGATGGGCATACTTGATAACTTAGGTATATGTATGGGCATATACCTAAGTAGGGTTGTCAGTTGACTGCATGCTTTGTGGTTTATCCTTTGTGGATTTTGTGAGACCTTGAGGGTCTCGGGGTCCCTACTGAGTATCATTATACTCACCCTTGCATGGGTTATGCCCGCACCTTGTTGTGTTTGGTGCAGATGACGAACATCGCTGATCGAGGCTGAGGGTACCAGGACTAGATGGGGCCCGGAGGTGGATCATACGGCGTGTCAGTACGCAGAGGAGATGGGCGGACGTGGAGTGCTGAGGAGGCGATATGTACCTACCCTTCAGGTAGGAACCTCGAAGGACGAACCAGTAGTTGTCTTCCTTTTTCTTTAGTTGTATTGTTTTTCAGTTGTACTTATACCTTTACTATTGGGCTTTTATTCCATCTCCTTTTTACTTTCAGCACTCTTTTTGCTATACAGTTGACCAGTGTTCATATCTTGTTGTGTGCTTGGTTGCGTGTGTTTATAGGTTATAAAGGCAATGACTTCCCGGATTTAGGGAATACATATTTCGGTGCTAGTCGTCAGCCCCTAGACTATGGAAGGTGGGCTTGGGGTAGTCGCGGCACAGGCCCATGACCCTGGATGGCTCTGACTGGGCTGACATCCCCCTAGAAGCCATAGATCATGCACCACTCTGATGAGGACACGACACTTTGTAGAAAACGTTGCAAGTGTCCCATCGCTCCACATCGGTGACAAGGTTTGGGAGGATATGTGCACACAGGTCATATGTGTCCTACCTTCCCACACTGGTGGCACACAACAGACCCTGCATCGGAAGCCACGGACGAAGGCTGGCGAGAAGGATGGCTTGAACTATCACCTCCCTTCTTCCCCTACTCATCTTGTTACCTCTTTTTCTCTGATGAACTGTCACTACCCATTGCTGACACTGGCCTAATGGAACTAGATCTTCCCTTACGGTCAATCTCCACCATACAAGCACAATCAACCACTTCAGAAAGGTCTTAAACTTGAACAGAAAGACCTGGGAATAGATCTCTGGTCGCAACCCCCTCTCGAACCCCTGAGCCTTCATCTGCTCATTGGAAACAATTTTGGGTGCGTACTGAACTAACTCAACAAAGCGGTTGGCGTACACCATCATAGACTGGTCCCCCTGAACAAGATCCATAAATTCCTGGGATATGGTGTAGGTCAATACCTCAGGACAATACTGATCATTTAAAATAGCTTTGAAGTCTTTCCAGTTCATCTGCTCGTGCTTTCCAGTTTGGACCACTAAGTCTCACCACCTCTGATTGGAACCTTCTAACAAGAACGATGCACATTTCACCCTGACTTCCTCAGGAGTGTCAAGAAATTCAAACATTCATTCTATCTTCTCAAGTCACTCTTATGTTTCCTGAGGTTTCGTGCTACCTCGAAAGGAAAAAGGATTTTTCTTAAGGAACTCCTGAGCTTTGTCCTTTCTAGGACCAGATTCAACCTCTTTAACTTAAGCAGGACCAGAGCCCGCCCCTTGTCCCGAAGTTTGGACAGCTCGAACCACGACTTCCATTAGCCTATGATCAATTGGTGGGGGAGAACTCTCTCTGGACTCTTTCTACGGTTGTAGAGGAATTCTTTGGGGAGGCATTTTGCTATAAGAAGAAATAACCACAAGAAAATTCATCAACATGACCATTCTAACAAAATTCAGCCATAATAATAAATACCAACATTCCATAAATCCAAACCAATCAATCTCAACACAATAACATAACAACCAAACCATTCCACCTCCATCCAATGTCCACATACAGTCTGCAGCTTGTACGTCTCACCTGGAGGAGAAGTCAAACAAAATCCCAACATCTCATGGTGACTCGAGTTATGTTACAAGGTGTGCTGGCCAGACACCCTACTCGCAACCAGAACATTGAGTCCCGACAGTCCTAGTTCATGTCTATCCAGACTCATCCCAGGTAACATAACCTAAAAAGAGTGTAGCCTCCTCTGATACCATTATGTCATGAACCAAGCCGGAGTGTCATCCAACCCAACACCTGACCCGGTCTGTGGCATGGCCTGAAGGGTGTTCCTGATCCCCATGAGTTGACAACAAGTGTCTGAGTATCAACTATGAAACTTGGGAACAATTTCACCCATGTAAATATTTATAACCAACCAACCATAATAAATAAACCAAAACTGAACAATCACAACCAAACAAGGCATAACAATTTTCAGATTCAAGTTTACAACATTTAAACAAACCCAAAGAGGCTACAACAAAAGGGGAACAAGACATTGTCCCAAAAACCACCACGTAACAAGAGGAGCATCGTCCTCAAGCCACCACCACAACACCTGCAAGGGGAAGCCACTAGCATCCTGAACCACCATCTCCAAACATATTTCATTTACCTGTGTCAAAACATAACCAAGTCCACTTACACCTAAAGGTGTAAGTAGGGTGTGAGCCAAAACCCAGTAGGATGTCACCCAATAAAAGAGATTTCATGTTATAAACACTACAAGACAATTCACATGCAAGTTTTATAAAGGAAAAATCAGAAACATTTTTATAGAATACATTTTAAAGGAAAACATGTTAGCGTTTTGAATAACCGACAAGGTGTACCGTATGTCGACGGTGAGTACAATATCACAAAAGAGCACTAAGTCACGGGAAAACCCTGTAAGCACTGGCTCAATGGGACACTAAGTACATCGTATCTCAGTGAAAAGTGGTATAACAACCACGACCAATGGTGTTATCGTGCACGAGCCACTGGGAGGGGACACCTCATGGACCTAGTGGTCTCCAATCATCATTATCATTTAGTTAGTGTTGTATCATCAATCCTGTTAGATGAAGCCGGGACTAGCCACTTCCGAGACAACTAGCGTACTAGTCCTAGTCCGCCCACTAAGTTGCTCAGGTTTCCCTCAGTGCTCAATTTTCATTCCACATATCACACACGACTTCACTTTCACACAAACACAAGCCAATCAATACAACACACGAAATGAACCGTCCTTTACATAACCCAAAACCTCTTTCGAATCCAAACGCACACCAAAATCACTTTAAAACATGTTTCACACCACTTGCATGGCTTATTAAACATCTTGCATAATTTATAAAACACATTCAAAATGCACAACAAGGGTTCACACTTGGAATACACCCAATTTCCTTTAGAAAAACCATTTTTAAGACATAAGTATATCTAAACCCTTCAAAACACCTTTCGCACCACACACATAAATCATAGAACATATTTAAACACTCAATCAAACATATCAAAATCATCAAATAATGTTTAAGCACGAAAACCACCTACCTAAAAAGGAGAAACTTCCGAAATCTAGTGAAAAACCTCAATCGCACCTCAATCGAACCTTAGAGAGGCAAGATCGAACCATAAACATCAAGATTAAACCCTAAAAATCAAGATACAACCCTAAATCGGACACCCAACCCGCTAGAAAAAAGAAACTCCAAGAAAGAAGAGACAAAACCCTAGAAAAGAGGAAGAAATCAAGAAAAGATGGACTTTGAGAATCTAAGGGGAAACCACACCAAAATCGCCCCACAAACAGGGGAGCAAATGGAGGAGGGAGAGGCGCCTGGGGCGGAGGAACCCGAGTGGGGGAAGAAATGGGTGTTTAGGGTTAAAATTCAGGGAGAGAGAAAACATAAAAATCTAATTTTTTATGATATGGACAAGTCGCGTTGTTTGCTAAACCGTGCGGCAACCGTGCACTCCTCACTATCCAAGAGACACCTACCACACGGTTAGCTTGCACGACTTGACTTATCAAGGGCAAGCCGTGCAGTAGATACTGCCCATAACCAACTACCTACTGCATGGTTACCTAGGTAAGGGCGCACGATTTCCCCTAACCGTTCGTCAATCGTGCACTATGCTGTTTACCCAATTTTCTCATTTTCCTCAAAGAACTCAAAGGAAACCCAAAAGAAAAAGATAAACAAAAAATAAACAGAGAAAATAGCTAAAAAATAAATCACGGGTGTGACGATACCCTTGTTACCCATACTCTATTTTTTTTCTCCACGAGGCGTAGTTCGATAGTTACGTCTCCGCTATACTTGTGACGGGGAGTAGTAATATAAAACCGACTTGCGACTCACATGTTTTGTGTATGTGGGGCAAATGAAGGGCGTGACAAGCTTAAAAATCTTGATTGTCGTGCGTAGGTCAATGTAGGTTGAGGCCGCGTGGGTGCGGGTTAAGGCGGGTTGAGCCCACGGGGGTGCGAGCTCACTTGAAGACTTGATTTAAAAGAATATATATTATTTTCACAATATACGATTCTTTAATATATTAGTTCTTTAATAAAAAATATGATTAAACCATGACATGTGATTTTTCATCGTAATGGTCATACAAATTCACTATTCACTAGCATGCAAATTTTAAAGAGGTCGATATTTATTGTTTTAATATGACATTATAATAATTATATAGTAATTATTAACCATATTCACACGGTGTGTCATCCCAACTCTCGAAAAATAAAACCCATCTCCCTCGCACACGATTTAAATTCTAAAAGAATTATTACAATCATAATATTTTATTTGGATCAATTTATTATTGTTATTATTTTATTTTACTTTGTTATTAAAAAAAATGGAAATGATCTTATGGAACTCTAATGACTTCCTCTTAAACCGGTCACAATATGAAGAACCGTCGTATGTTGAGAGGTACACCGTTTGCAATTAATTAAACTTGATTAAATTAATTGAAGTGATGTTAAATTTATGTTTATTTAAAAAATATGTGATGTTTTAAAAAAGTGGTTCCATGACAACACACGCTGTAAAATCGAGAATTGAACCATCGTAAATGTTTTAAGATAAACCGTGAAAACTATTTCGACTGGAGCGTCTGTTATTTATTATTAGAATCTATTCATTTTTTTTCGACACCCGAGCCTCACTTTATTCTCCCCGTATTGCCCTTCTTCCGGAGCCAAATTCCCCCGAACACCCTTCTAGAAACGAGGCCTCCGAGACCTTTCGTACAGCCAGTTTTCAGTCGCTTCCGACTCCTCTCCCCTCTCCCCCTCTCCCCCTCTCCCCCTCCCCCCCTCCCCCCCTCTCCCCGGACTGTGTTTCGGTGTTCTTTGGCCGTCGACTACGGTTTCCAGCCTCGCTACACATGACTTTGATGACTCCTCCGCCATTGGATGTAACATCTTCATCTCTCTCCCTCCGCGAGTTTGCGCGTGTTATTCCTTACCCCCGTGACGGTGATGCTTAATTTAGGGCTCCCTCCACCCCTCGGAGTTGATTTGGGGTCCTCTAGGGTTTTGTTTTTGAATTGGAAGCCAAGAATTGAGTTCAGTTTGGGGGAATTTTTGGGCTCGCAATTGTTTATAGGGTTTTCTTTTTAATCTTTTTATCTTGCTCTGTAGGGCTTGGAATTGATTCTTCTGTTTTTCTGTTTCCTTTTTACAGCAGCAGGAAGACGAAGAGATGCTTGTCCCGAATCCCGATCTAGTTGAAGGTCCCCAGCCCATGGAAGGTTCTTCATCTCCCTGATAGCGATCAGTTCGCATTTTTAAAAACCTAATCGTTAATGTGCAGATTTGTGTTTTCAAATCTTCTTCTTGGTTAAAATGGTCCCAGAATTACTCATGGCATCATTATTAGTTATTTATTTAGCGTGTCATGTTCATCATCATCATTGTTTGTGAGCTTGTAGTAGCGCAAGCTGAGACAGTTACTACAGCCGAGAATCAGCCTTCAGAGGATCCTCAAACAATCAGGTTCACATGGACGTTAGAGAACTTTTCTAGAGTAAATACGAAGAAACACTATTCTGATGTTTTCATTGTTGGCGGCTATAAGTGGTACGTGTGCCCCGCAGGAGTTTTTCTTCTTCTTCTTCTTCTTATTCTAGACTACGATTGAACCTATGGTTTCATTGTCCTACCGTGCATTTTTTTCCCTACAGGCGCATCCTTCTTTTTCCCAAAGGAAACAATGTTGACCATTTGTCAATGTACTTGGACGTTGCGGATTCAGCAACACTGCCATACGGGTGGAGTAGATATGCACAATTTAGCTTGGCTGTGCACAATCACGCTCATCAGAAGTACACAATAAGAAAAGGTATCATTTGAGCTATTTTTTGTGTCACTATTAGAACCTCATATCCACAGCCGCTTTTTCATCATTAACTGGTATCATGTTGTTGCCTGTGCGTAAATTTAAAGTGGCACCGGATATTAGCAATTATTTTGTCTAACTTATCATGGAAATTGCTGCCTTCATTAATGAGCAATGAATTCACCATACTTATCCTTTTAACGTCCCCAATACACAAGCACAATGGTGTTTTTAAAATTTCAATCCACGTGTTCATCTTCAGTTTTACATTATACACTTGAAGATTATGTGAAAGATATAACGATGCATAGAATCTGGAGAGCATTAATTTATCAGGTCATTTCAAGATAGATGCCATCTTATAATTGCCTATGTTAAGTATTATAAAATTTAAATGGTTGGAGCCTCTATAGGTTTTTTTTTGGGTTTGGGGTCAAGACATGTGACATCCCTCAATGTTCAGATTTGTTGTACGGGTGGAATCTTGACAAAGTAGTATGAAGGTGTTGATCAAGAAGCAGGATTGCAAGGGCTATCTTTTGTGGCTATCCTTTAGGCCATTAATTGTGACAATTATCCCTTTCTATTAAGTAGCTGAGACAGTGAGAATGCATTGATAATGTATGTGACATTAGACGACAATGTTATTCAAGTCAAATAAATTTTAATACCCATACCCTCCTATTGATGGATGGGGATTGCATTGATACTGCATGACATTAGTGGTGTTGATCAAGAAGCAGGATTGCAAGAGCTATCTTTTAGGCCTTGAATTGCGGCAAATATCCCTTTCCAACAATTAGCCGAGACAATGAGAATGCGTTGATAATGTATGTGACATTAGATGGCAAGGTTATTTAAGTGGAAGAAATTTTAATACCCCTACCCCCTCCTGTTGATGGATGGGGATTGCATGCGTTCTCGTTCATAGTATTTCTATGGAAGCTCATTTAGTTCTTTCAGCAAGTCACTGTCCTATGATGGGGTTCTGATGTGAGGGGATGTTACTTTCATCCATCCCAACCATCATCCATGTGTAGAAAAGCTGAACAATTCCCCATCTCACAATTGGCATCCAAGAAAAGCCCCTTTTAATTATTTTTTCCAATTGATTTTGGGCCATGTGCCTTAGAAATACTTCAATTCAAACTTTTTACGGGGCTGACTTTCACTTAAATTTAATCTTTTAATAGGACTCACTTTTTTCAAACAATTAGTGTCGGAGATATGGATTGTCTTTGTAATAACCCCTAGCAGTGCAATGGGTATTATTATTTTATATTCTTATGGTGGCTCAAAGGATCAATGTCAAAGGATCAAAAGTTGAAAATTTACTTATCCATTATATAGTTTCCTTAAAAGTTGGAGCAATTCCTCAAGTCGGGGAATATGCCCCACTCTGCATAGGTGCAATCCCTCCCAGATGGAAACTAAGCAAATTTCAATCCATGGGCCGTGAGGCTCAGCTTTGAAGCAGCAAACTCATTCTTTGGTAGAAGCCTGAATCCCTGACCATAGGGCAGTCACCTTGGAATGGTGAACGGCCTGACCTTTAGTTTCTCAAAATTTGGTTCTCACTGCTATTGCCTTCCAAATTATTCTTGTTATTTGACAATAATATATTGTTATGTTATGAATTAGATTTCTTGTTCATTTTTTTTGAAGGTTTACCATTAACAGATGATACTGTTTTGCATACGCCTTCTCTTGTCAGCTGCATGCTATTATCTGTATCATTCGTCTTTGAAGTTCTGGAAGCTTGGCCATGGCCATTATATTCTTGGAAGCCTATATGATCTGAATCTAGATCACATGAGAATCATTAGTGTTTTTTTATTGGTGCAGGGATTGAATAAAAAATTGCATGACCAAAATGTTCCCCCCTTTGGTTTTAGGATGTAGATTTAAATTCCTGTACTTCTCGCTGCTGTCTGCAGCATATAGAAATTTTCAACTGATTTATGTACAAATCTTGAATCTACAAGTTTCATTTTGAAATTGGCTGGACAGTTGTTTGCAGGTCCTCTGATTTTATGAATGGCTTATTTGTTTGGCTCAATACATTTTCAATATATTCACTGATTTTTTCAACTAATCTATGTACTAATCTTGAATTTACAAGTTTCCCTTTGAAACTTGCTGGATGATTGTTTACAGGTCCTCTGATTTTATGAATGGCTTATTTGTTTGGCTCACTACATTTTCAATTTATTTAGTGATTTTTTGTTGCTTTACTGTCTCCTTTAGCTTAGTGTGCAGGTTTTGACTGTTTGTTGTCTTGTTCCTTAGCTATCCAATTCAAGTGGTTGAACTGAACTATTTCTGTTCCTATCCTCTCTGTATGGAATGAGCCATTGCTTTTTTTAAACATATATGTTCACAAATTGTTCTTTGGAATATGGGATGTTATGTTTCGACAACATATGTTATAGAAAGGTGTTTCTAGACCCATTTGTTTACAGTGAGCCAATACGCGAATCATTATCATGGCTGGACGTACTCATGTCACTAGTTTTGAAGCAAGGGCATTAATTTGATGGGGCGCCTTAAATGAAATAATTAAAACTAAATCCGTTTCCTATTTTCATTAATCTATAAATTTTCTTTAGTTAAAAATTTATAAATAATTTTGATACAAATGGAAAAGATTCAATAAAAGAACCAATCTTTATTTTTCTCTTGACAAGCCTCCATATGTGCATTTCTCTCGCGCAGACATGCACACCTTTATTGCCCTGCCTTGCTGCCGTGTTGTTTCTGATTTTCGTTTGATGAATGGGGTGACATGATTGTTTAACAGGGCAGAACAATATAGTTTTTGTTATGCATTTTCTTGCGTATGCTGATTAAGTATTACATTCTTTTTGGTATTTTAAACATTAATCACTTCTTATACTATGCTATGAAACTGATCCTTGAATTTCTGGTTTCTGCAGACACCCAACATCAATTCAATGCAAGAGAGAGTGACTGGGGTTTCACATCTTTTATGCCTTTATCTGAACTCTATGACCCTAATCGTGGGTATCTTGTGAACGATAAAGTAGTTGTCGAAGCTGAGGTTGTTGTTCGCAGGATTTTAGATTACTGGTCCTATGATTCAAAAAAGGAAACTGGCTATGTTGGACTTAAAAACCAAGGAGCGACGTGTTACATGAATTCTCTTTTACAAACTTTATACCACATTCCTTATTTCCGGAAGGTTGGGATTTATTTGCTTTTTTTGTTTTTGTTTGAATGATCATTTTTTTATTATATTATGATTTCTGTAGCTAGTTTTAGCATAATGAAGTTTACTTTTCGCTGAATTTTCAGGCTGTATACCATATGCCGACAACTGAAAATGACATGCCTTCAGGAAGCATTCCTTTGGCTTTGCAAAGCTTATTTTACAAACTGCAGTACAATGATCACAGCGTTGCTACAAAAGAATTAACCAAGTCTTTTGGATGGGACACATATGATTCATTCATGCAGCATGATGTGCAAGAACTTAATCGAGTTCTGTGTGAGAAGCTGGAAGATAAAATGAAGGTACCGACAACTTAGTAGCTGGCACTTTCAGCTTCTGCATGAATTTAGCACCTATTACCTACAATAAATTCTTTCAGAAAAGTCTTTCTGTATTGGTTATTAAAATGTAAAATTATTTATTTATTAAATCGCTTCTTTGAAAGTTACAACATGTGTAATCAATTTTTTTAATTTAACTTGTTATAAGTAAGCTGCACACATTTTTTTTAGTGTTTTTGCTTGAAGCCCAAGTGTTTAGTGTAAATGACATTTTAAAAAATCAATCCAACAGTTCTTATTTTTAAAGTAACCATTAGTGATATCAAATATACTTCAAATCCTTTCATCTGTTCTGGTATGATTTTTAATCATCTTTGAGTTTGTTGTTTTGTTGTATTGGTCTAGAGTACTGTTGTGGAGGGTACGATACAACAGCTGTTGGAGGGTCACCATATGAACTATATTGAATGCATCAACGTGGACTACAAGTCAACAAGAAAGGAATCTTTTTATGGTATGCATTTTTTTAATTAGAGCTGGTTCACATGTTTTGTTTTATTCATTCAAACAAATGCATTGTCCTCAATTTTGTGAAATTGTAGACCTCCAGCTTGATGTCAAAGGCTGTCGCGATGTCTACGCTTCTTTTGATAAGTATGTGGAAGTTGAACGCCTTGAGGGCGACAACAAATACCATGCCGAGGAACATGGTTTGCAGGTTAGTTGCTGTAATCCTAGGTTATTGATTGTGATCATGTAGTAAATTATATTTTAATATGTTGCTTGCCTCTAGGAAGTATAATTTGAATTTATCATGGCACACGCTTTCTAAAGGTTAGCTGTTTTATTGATTTAAAATTATTCAGCCCACGTCTGTTATGATGCACCTCAGATTTCTTTATTGATTTAAAATTATTCAGCCTACGTGTGTTATGATGCGCACTTCTCAGTTTTCTTTATTAAAAATAAGGAAGTGGCATGCGTTCCATTGAATTTTCCTTAGTTTTAGGTAGTATGACACATTATTTGCTTTTCTTGTTGTACTGAAGTCATCTTAAACCACCTTCCATCAGATGGATTAATATCATTCTCAGTGCTAGGCTGACTGTTTAATTTTTATTTCAGGATGCTAAGAAGGGGGTTTTGTTTATTGACTTCCCTCCAGTTCTTCAACTTCAGTTGAAACGATTTGAATATGATTTCATGCGGGACACAATGGTGAAGGTTAGTTATTTATGATTCAATTTTTTACAGTTTTATGTTTACTGTTTATGATTGTTTGTTGTGATTAGAAACTTTTTTAAATGTTTGTTTTAAAATATAACAAAGAGAGATACATTGGTGTGGCTGAACAATATGTTGCATGTTTTTGCAAAAATGTAAAGCTACAGTATTTTTATTTTATGAAATTGGAATTCTAGGTGGAATCTTTTATATTTCATCGGAGGGTTTTTTTAGCGCTCTGTTGAAATGCTGGGAGCTTGGGAGGTGGCAAATGTCTCCAAAACAATTTTTTGCAAAATTGTAGAGTCATTAGCAAGAATTATCTTATATGCCTTTCATTCCTTTCTACAACGACTGCACTACCATCTGCATTTAACATTTGTATTTTCTCATAACTCACATTCTGTCTTACGTGGTCTAACCTCTGATCATTTAAATCCATCAATTCAGTCTTTCGGATTATTTTATCCCATTTCTTTTCTTCCCTGTGAATACATACATTTAGTGACCCAGCAGCACCTTCTATTAAGATGGAGGTGTCATTATTTATTAGAGCAATTGTACTCGCCATTAATCAACCTTTTTAATCCCTGAAAAATATTGGTTTAGCTTTTTTAAATAGGTGGATACTCCATTTGTTTGTTGATGATTTTTCTGGAGATTATGCTGTTATGTTCCCATAATTCCTACTTAAATTCAAACATTAATTTAATACGAACAAATATCAATTATTTGCCCATAGTAGTAAGAAAAAATGTGCATTTGTATTCTTAAATTCTGATTTGTTTATTTATTTTAAATTTTCTGTCATTTATTGTGAAATGAAATGTTTTCATGGAAGTTCTTAGTGCTTCAAGTTGTTGCAGTTCAAAACAAGTACTGTAACTCTTCCCCCAATGACCCGATGCCAAAAATAGGTTTTACTTAATGCCATTATTTAGTTCTGTGTTCCTTGATATTTGATCTTATAATTAGCATCATACGTAGCAGCTTTTAATTTTTGTCGATATTTTATCAGGATTCAACCTTGTAATCATTGGCATGCTTAATTTTAGATTTGATGTCATCATAGCTTGTGCATGGCTTTGTAATGATGATGTTATCTGCTTTCCTTATGATGATTCGCGTCCCTGTAGATAAATGATCGTTATGAATTTCCCCTTCAACTCGACCTTGACAGAGAGAATGGCAAATATTTATCTCCCGATGCAGATAGGAGTGTTCGCAACCTTTACACCCTTCATAGGTTTATGTTTTTGCTTAATTCATTTCTGCTTTAGTTTGATTAATGTGTTTTAGAAACGTCTTTGTATGAATGTTTTTGTTTTTCAATATGACCTTGTTTAAAAAAAGAAGATTTTTCCAGCATTTTACTAAAACAACTCTGCTCACAGACCTGGATAGCCATACTTGTCTTCTTTTTGCTGCGTACCTATAAATTTGCTGACGATGGATAAGGATATTTCAAAAACCATGCCGGCATAAATGTGCTGCTATGTGCATTGCTCTGTCACTGCACTAATACTAGCCTCAAAGATTGGGTTGTTAATTGTCTTCGTACTTGGACTTATCATTTGAGCTTTTAAATGAACTTGGCCTTCACTCTTTTTTTTTTTATGATTTATTGTAGTGTATTGGTTCACAGTGGTGGAGTTCATGGAGGCCATTACTATGCTTTTATCAGGCCAACTTTATCCGATAAGTGGTATGTCAGACATTTGCACAGCTCCGGAAATGTGCTTTGCCATCTTTTTTCTGGGAGTGTAATGCCAATTTAAGAAATCTTCCAAGGAATAACTAGCATTGGCAATGACTTCAATTATTTCCAGCATCTAGATGGTTGCTTGCACACACACTCACACACTCAAATGCTTTAAGGGCTAGGGTGGATTAATTTCACCTGTTTAAATGGTTATGAATGGTAACTATCAATGGCATGTGTAATTTTAATCCCGTTTACAAATTGTTTAGGCGTGTTTTAAGTTGGTGATAGTTCTGATTTTTGAGTATTGAGGATGTATAAGATGATAACTGTCATTCATTCTCATATGGGCCCTTATATTACAGGCTGACCTGTAGAGAATTTTGGCGGTATGGTTGTGAAAAGGTGAATATGTCTGAAGGGCATGGTGAACTTTGATGATTAGTGGTCATTGCATGGGTGATTCATGCACTTTCCCCCCTCAACTGGGGTTGCATTTTGTTCCATGTGCACACACTTTATTTTATCAAATATGCTTGTTTGTAGACATTCAGTGGGGGAATTCAATGAAAGAGGCAAAGGGTGTGATCTTCACTCTCTCTCTTACATTAGTGTAATAAGTGGAAACATTGAGCAAGTTTATTTAGAATTGTGATATTTTGTTTGCCATGGGGCTGCAACTGTTTCTGTTGTGTTGCTAAAAATGGTTTAAAAATGGCTAATTTCTAACAACGAGCAGGTTAGGTTAGTCTCCTAGGCATATGGTGAAACGTAACTTGCTTTCAAAGCTGTAGTTTTAGGAGCTTGTAGGTCGACATCTGGTTGTGATCCATGTCTTGTTCATTGTGGTGATGCTGGCATGACTTTTTAATCTAGTTGGTTCTGGTGCTTTTCACCTCTGGGATTCTCTCTGGTAGCATTGAGCACCTAGAAGGTTGCTTGGCATTTTTTCTATAATCAATTTCACCACAGGTACCCTCTTTTTTTATTGCCTTCTAGGTTAATCTCTTTTTTTATTGCCTTCTAGGTTCAAATTTGATGATGAACGTGTGACTAAAGAAGATATAAAGAGGGCATTGGAGGAGCAGTATGGCGGTGAAGAAGAGGTTATCTTCTTTATTCGTGTTATTTGAAGTGTCCATGAACTTCTGTTATTGTTTGTTGTTCAACTGATGTGATTGTATTCTATGTAAATTAGTTACCGCAAACAAATCCCGGCTTCAATAACACACCTTTTAAGTTTACGAAGTACTCAAATGCATACATGCTGGTGTATATACGGGAAAGTGACAAGGAGAAAATAATTTGTAATGTGGACGAGAAGGATATAGCTGAGCACCTCAGAGTATGCATGCTCTTTTGCTTTTCTGCAGTGTTGCATTCACAGTTTTCAGTTCTGTGCTGTTGCAGGTTCATATTGTTTGAATACTGACTAACATTGGCAGCTGTGATATTCCAGATAAGGTTGAAAAAAGAACAAGAAGAAAAAGAGGACAAGAGAAGATACAAAGCACAAGCCCACCTTTTTACCATTATAAAGGTGATGGCTTATTAGCTTTTCTCTTTCAGTAATCAGTTGATTGTTTGTTTAGTGATCAGTGGCATCTACACATAGCATAATTCTCACTTTCTATTGATTTGATAATTTTAGGTTGCACGAGATGAGGACCTTGTAGAACAGATTGGGAAGGATATATATTTTGATCTTGTGGATCATGATAAAGTTCGCAGTTTTCGAATTCAAAAACAGATGCCCTTTAACCATTTCAAGGTACTGTTTATTGTTCAATAATGCAATTAACTTTGATTTGTCTGTATTGTTAACGCGCTGCATATTTCTGTTTATGGATGATTATGGAATATATATATTGTTAAACAGATGCAGTTTAATTTTCATTTGTCTGTATTGTTGTCAATAACGCGCTGCATATTTCTGTTTATAGATGATTATGGAATATATTGTTCACATATATTTATGTCTGGTTAGAATGTTTGCAATACTTAGATGACTGATATCATTTTTGCCTCATATTTCATTCTTGTGCTGTGCATGTTTTTGCCTGCACATGCTCTGCGCTATGGGCGGGTCGGTGTGTGGTAATACGTATTATATTTAATTTGCCTAATATCATCATTGTTATTATCTTGATGTTTATATGAGTCTCCTGTTTCCTATTTAAATATTCTATCAACTGGTCATTGACAGGAGGATGTCGCCAAAGAGTTTGGTGTACCTGTGCAATTGCAGCGTTTTTGGATTTGGGCAAAGCGGCAAAACCATACATATCGCCCCAATCGGCCATTGACACCCCAGGAGGAAGCCCAACCTGTAATATAAATTCAAAATTGTTTCATTTTCTTTCTTTTATAATCTTAAATTTTTATTGGCATATAATTCTAGATACTTTACTGTTAAGGATTCTATCATGAATTACTATTTTCATATCCTTAATATCTTGATGATGACTGGGGATTATGTTGAACTCTTTCATCTCCTGCTCTTATCTTGTCTCAGTTTCTTGCCTTTGTTGTTATGTTATATCATTGATTGGGGCTTCTTCCATGAAATTTCCTGATGTATCTTCTTTTGGCCAGTTCTATTAAATTAGCTTTAGGCAGGCAATGCAATTTAATAATTTTCTTTTAGGATTCTGATTTTTCTGAAGCTATTTGGATGATGCAACTGTTCAAAAGCATTTGTGTTGTTGTGATTGCGTCATGCGAGTGTGAGTTCCTATTTTGGGAATATTTTAGGGAGGGAGTGGTAGCCTTTGTTCATGTTGTTGTGCCCCTTTAGTGTATTTTGAGTTTTTGCTGCGCCCTTATCATTTGTTTTTGTCAATAGGGCACCTATTTACTTTCCTGGAAAATTACAAAATTCCATTGAAGTCAATTTTTATTGTTAGAAAAATCTTTATGTACTGTTGGGTAGATCCTCAGCGATGCGATCTTCAATGGTCTTTCTTTATTAACCAGTAGCTCCTTCGATGACCTTGCCTCCTCTTTTCCCCTTGTTTATTGCAACATGTCATTAACAAAATTTGAAGGCCTTGCATGCACTTTGGTGCTCAGTGAGAGATAGAAACGAGTGATCTTTCTTTTAAGGGTTTCATATAATTTTAAAGCTGTCAGTTACTGAAATATATGTCATATGAATCATCTTTATACAGATAATTTACAAAATTTTGGATCATTAACTCTTAAAATTTAAATTTTATGATATGGTTAAAAAATATAGTTTTTTTTTGCATTAGCAACCATTAATGTTTTTAAACAACATAGCTGAAAGAAATCTACAGTTTGCACAATAGATTTTAAATTGTTAATATATTTTGTTCTATATAATCAAACGACACCTCAAGGAATGGGGATCCGGTCCAATTTACTAGTGCATGGAAAGATAATGCTTTCTGAATCTGTTTTGGTCAAACTAAGTGTATTTTTCTTCCACCAAAAAAATTTCTAGAAGCTTGGGTGAATTTCCTTTTTTTTTTGGTCGAACACCTGCTAAATTCACACCAACCACTTTCCCTTACTCATGGGTCTCTGTTTGCACTTTTGAATATGTATTTAGACATATAACTGTTCTGCTCTGACTTTTATTTTATTTGAAGCTTTTTGAACCTGTTTTGGTCAAATCAAGTGTATTTTATCTTGTGTTGCTTGAAGGCAGCAATCACCCAAGCTAATCATGATCTTTTGGTTGAAGGTTGGACAACTGAGGGAAGTATCGAATAAGGCACACAATGCCGAACTCAAGCTGTTCTTGGAAGTAGAGCTTGGACCGGTAATTCTTTTATATTCATTTAACAATGCTTTTATTTTGGAGGTCTTATGAATCTTCTTTAATTTCAGGAATTGCGTCCAATTCCGCCTCCTGAGAAAACTAAAGAAGATATTCTACTTTTCTTTAAGCTCTATGATTCTGTGAAAGAAGAGCTCCGGTACCTAGTAACCTCTTTTCACTTGCTGCCTGTAACTTGCTTATATATTGTGGCATGAGGTGATATTTTTTTTCTTTGTTTACAGATATGTTGGCCGTCTTTATGTGAAGAGTTCTGGAAAGCCAATGGAAATATTATCAAAGCTGAATGAAATGGCCGGTTTTGCTCCTAATGATGAAATTGAACTATTCGAGGTGTGCTCTCTAATCAAATGTCTTGATTTATCTTCTTGAGGAGTTTCTGTGAGGTTGAGGAAACAGTTTCTGCAATGTTTAGGAAATAAAGTTTGAGCCTTGTGTCATGTGTGAGCACCTTGATAAAAGGACTTCATTTCGTTTGAGCCAGGTATCCCTAATTCTTGTTTGGCTATTTTAAATTTGCATTCTACTCGATGTCTTGACATATTGTTTCCTTTTCATTTCCGAAGATTGAAGATGGGGATATTATTTGCTACCAGAAAGCCCCACCTCTTGAGAAGGAAGAACAATGTCGGTATCCCGATGCACCTTCTTTCTTGGAATATGTGCATAATCGTCAGGTACAATTCAGCATCAAAGTTATTATAAAAAACAAAATGAAATTCATTACCATAAAATTTTATGGAGGACTTAAATTTGTTGGGACGGGGTTGGTTCCCTTCCAATGATGAATTCTCTCCACAGTACAATCTCACTAAACTCTAAAAACAATAACGAGGTTGGTATGGCTTTACCCTAAACAAATGTCATTGACTTGTTTAGGTCCCTCCCTTCCAATGATGAATTCTCTCCACAGTACAATCTCACAAAACAACTCTAAAAACAAAATATCAAGTCTATGATATCTAGATGTTCCCATCTTCGATCCACACCCCTCCATTTAAATCTTGTTTGATTCTCCTTTTTGTAGCTTCTTTTCAACATTCCATTCTAATCAATCTCGGTCAATGATTCTAACCCCATCATAAGTAACCTACAATTGAACTAAAGGAGAATAATAAATTAAACATATAAGCATAAATAGAACCCATATGATTAAGTTCTATTAAAATAAAACACATAAAAAAATATACTAGTATGTAATATATATATATATATATATATATTAATGATATAATAAAGCTTGCTATAATGAATTCTATACCAATAATACAATTAAATTTTATACAACCAAATCATGATGCACTCTTACTAAGTGTCATGAAACCTATAATTAAATAACCCACTCACCAGAAATACAACTTCCATGTTTTAAAATATGTAATTATTAAATAATGAGTACTAATCTATTTAAATTTAATAATTAAAATGTTGTATATAATACTAATAATGATGCACAATATAAATAATAAACAATATAACAATACACACTAAATTAATGTTACACTAATACATTAATGTGATGTGATTTATGCTATTGTAATGTTATTAGAAAATTGATAATATTAAAATGTTCAACAAATTTTTAAATGGCAATTCTATATATTAATTTTATAATATATTTATTATAAAATATCAAGCATATCTAAATAATTAAATTGTACTAATTCACACAACTATATCAATACATATTAGTATTGAACTGAATAAAAATTAATTAATTACAGCAATTTATCATTTTTTAATATTTTCATATTTCCTAATAAATTAAAAAAATTATATTAATATTTGTCAAAATATTTACAATAAATTAGTGAAATGCTATAAAAATATGTACATAATTTGATGTTATTAGCAACCTTCGTATGCATTTCTAAGGTTGTGCAGCCCTTGGTGCACTGAACATCAAGCTGGCCTGTTTCATAACTGATGTTGTGCAGGTTGTTCATTTTCGTTCTCTCGAGAGACCCAAGGAAGATGATTTCTGTCTGGAATTGTAAGTACATGTGTTGGCATCTTTTTAGGCAGCTGGATGATGTATTTTAAGTCTTGCTAATATATTTATTTTATTTATGGTTCTTTGAAGATCAAAGTTGCATAGCTATGATGATGTTGTGGAAAGAGTGGCCGGTCATCTTGGTTTGGACGAGCCATCCAAAATCCGGCTTACATCTCACAATTGCTACTCTCAGCAACCAAAGCCCCAACCAATTAAATATCGAGGAGTAGAACATTTGTCAGACATGCTAGTCCATTACAATCAGGTTTTTATATAGCAAGCACTATAAGCTGGAATATGTGATAATCATTAACTTTTTAAGTAAGTTTAATTATGCAATCTGTTGGTTTTGTTTATGCAGACTTCTGATATCTTGTATCATGAGGTTTTGGACATTCCCCTTCCAGAATTGCAAGGTTTAAAAAATCTTAAAGTTGCTTTTCATCATGCTACAAAGGATGAAGTATGTCAGAATGTTATAGCTTCATCTTTAACAGATCTTTTTTTAATGGATCGTGATTTTTTTTATTTAGCAGCTTTTACAGGTTTATTAAAACTGTTTTCAGGTGGCTATTTACTACATTAGATTGCCTAAACAGAGCACTGTTGGGGATGTCATTAATGAACTAAAGACGAAGGTAATTTTCCCCATCTTGGGAGGGGTTTATCATTTTTTTTTGCTCCTAAATTCATTTTGTATGTTTTTTTTAATTAGAGTTCATGTCACTGCCCTGCCTTGACTCTGCAACACTCCATCCTTTCTTGAGTACTAGGGTGGACAGACCCCTCAAATCTAAAGGTGATTTGTACCCAGCATTGAGATGTAACAACAACAACAACAAACAAGCCTGAAACTCAATTAATAGGGTTGACTACATGGATCAAACGTTGCCAACTACCTCTATTGAAGATCATATTTTTATTGAAACCATTTAGAACAAGATCATCTTGAAATATTTGTTTAAGAACCTACCTCTACTGCTTTTAATAAGTGAATTTATCATTAAGCTTATCCTATTAATAGGTGCATTCCCAGGTCTTCTTCTGCCATGTCCAAACTATCTTAATCTAGTCTCAGTCATCTTCCTGTCAATCAGAGCCACTCACATTTTCTCTCGAACATATTCGTTTATAATCTTATCCATTT
The DNA here is from genome assembly GCA_963277665.1 of Viscum album. NCBI lineage: Eukaryota > Viridiplantae > Streptophyta > Magnoliopsida > Santalales > Viscaceae > Viscum > Viscum album. The sequence goes on from OY728131.1 coordinate 1,347,426,832, forward strand.
TAGTATGTCTACACGTCCATCTTGACATTTTCATTTATGCTATCCTTATTTATTGTTCAAAATGTTCTGTGAAAGACCAACACTCATTAACATATAAAATAGTTGGTCTAATAACAGTCTTATAAAATTTGCTCTTCAATTTCAAAGGAATTTTACGTTCACAAAGCACCCCAGAAGTCTTTCTCTATTTTATTTATCCAGTTTGAATCTTATGAGATATATCTGCATTAATATCTCCATCACACAACAGTCTCTCTCCGAAGCTCTAACTTTAAATTGATAGTCTCTTTAGATTCTGTAATGAAAACTATATTATCCACAAAAGCATGCGATTGGATATCTCATCTTGAATATGCTCTGTAATCTAAGAGCAAAACAAAATGGTACGAGCTTAAAGCCGAACCTTGATGTAGTCCTATGGAAACGGGGAAGTCTGTAGTGTCACCTACTAGAGTTATAACTCGAGTCAAACTCCCTTCATACATGTCTTGAATGAGTTTAATATACACCGTTTGCACCCCCTTTCTTTTAAGAGCTTTCCATGAAACCTCTATAGGAACTTTATCATATGTCTTTTCCAAATCAATGAAAACCATATGCAAATCTTGGGCTTTTTGTCGATAATACTCCATTATATCTCTGATCAAATAAATCACTTCAGAGGTTAAATGCCTATGCATAAAACTAAATTGATCATCTGAAACTTTAGTTTCTCTTTGAATCCCTTGTTCAATCATTTTCTCCCAAAGTTTCATGGTATGACTCATAATTTTTCAACTTAAAATCTCTTCTTTATTTTTATACACAGGCACCAGAGAACTCTTCCTCCATTTAATAAAGCGTTTTCTTAGATTTCATAATCTAATTAAATAACCCAATGAGCCAATTAGTACCCAACTCTCTTGAATATTTCTGCACTTCAATGCAAATGTTATTTAGTCCAACTGCTTTACCATTTTCTATCTCATTAAATAACCCAATGATCCAATTATTAACCAACTCCCATGAATATTTCTACCCTTTAATGCAAATGTTATCGAGAGTTTTACCATTTTTCATCCTTCTTAAAGCATCTTTAACTTCAAAAGGATGAATTTTTCAATAATAGATGTAATTGAGTTCCTCTCTACTAATACTTAGATTATCTAAAATCCACACATCTGCTCTTCACTGAAGAGATTATTAAAGTAGCGTGCTCATATTTTCTTAATTTCCTCATCCTTAAAAAGGGTGTGTCCTTCATCTTTTATGCATCGAACTTGATCTCAATCTTTAGATTTTCGGTCTCTACCTCTAGCTGAACTTTAGATTTTTCTTTCACCATTTTTAGTATGTAATGAATGGTACACCTCCTCAAAAACTTGAGATTTAGTTTCACTAACTGCTTTCTTAGCCTCTCTACAAGCAACACAATATCGAGTCCAAGTATCTTCATTACTACAAAAGTGTAAACCTTTAAAACACTTGTTTTCACCACGATTCTTTTCCTTTTGGTCAAAACCCCTATTCTAGAATAGAAGTAGCTATATTGCAAACACTTTTAGCCACCTTATCCCACATACGGTCTGTGGTTCCTTGAACTTCTCAACCCACTTTCAAAATTTTGTTCTTAAATTCCATCACAATGTTATCCTTTAGGCGTCACCATCTGATTCTCGGATTCCTTAATTGTTTCATATTTCTCCTGTAATTCTTAACCTGTGGTAATAAATGATGTTGGGTTATCCCACTTTTAGCCACTGGGTATAACTTTACAATCCTTAATAAATCTTCTATATGACCTTTTACCAAAAAATAATCAATTTACATGCTTCATCTGAAGACAGCAATGAACATGCATCAATACATCATAATTCGATTACCGTTATCTGCAAATCATATTGATTTTACATTAATTACTCTACACACCATTCACAATGACTTTGTATAGATATATTTGTATCACTTGTGAGACTCCTAGGTAGAGGTGGCATGTTAAGTACAAGACATTTAAGGTAACCAAGACAGAGCAGTCACTCCCAGGTAGGTCGAGAGAAACCATATCCATTTCAGTTCAATAAAAAACAATCCATTCTCACAGTTATCAACAACCATCATGACCTTTTTTTTTAAAAGGTTGGGGCCGAAGCTTCATTTATTATTAAAGCAAGGCAAAGTTCTCTTTAACTGGGTTGAGGGAGACCCATTACATAGCCCGAAGGCCCAGTGGGCATTTAGCCCATTACATGGCCCGTAGGCCCATTTTTTTGGCCGAAGACCCATTATGTGAATAGTAATGCTACAGTACCCCTGCCGTTGCTACAGTGTTACCACTGCTACAGTGCTGCCACAATACCTACACCCAATGGATTTTGAACCCCCATTTTTCATGTAGAATTAAGGGGTGCTTACCACTAAGCCAAACCCCAACTACAGCCATCATGACATTTAGTAACACACGTAACAGTGCTTTGTCCACATCATCATACACGGATTTAGTAACACGTGGCCTATCTGGGATCCAGTCACAGTCATCAACAACCATCATGACATTTAGTAACACGCTGAACAACTGTACTGCATCCACATCATCATACATAGATTTACAATGGTCCACCGCAGCTGGGACTCTTATATCAATTTTATTTCACTATCCATGCCACATGAATATAGATCCACATCCATTGTGGGGGCACCATTGCACACAGGATACTCGGCAGCAAGTCACTCATCTCTTAAGGATGGCGAACCGGACTCCACTAGGGGCGATCACTCATCTGTTGGAGAAATGACCCAGATGACAATGAGAAGCAGATCACTTGTCCATTGAAGAAACCATCTGTACAACGTACCAAGCTCTGCGCACGATTTTTTCATAACCAGGAGATCACTTTTTCATTTGGGAAATCCACCCTTAGACAAACCGTACTCTGTTAATAATGCGGCACAAACCCTATTGCAGGCACAGCCTATGGTAATTTTGCAATTGCAAACATCACCACTTCTCAAAAATGGAAGACCTTTTAACCATTTATGTATCATTGTAATTGTAATGCTATTATTGAAGCAATTACTCACTGACCAGTCTTTCAGCTTCTCGCTTTGTCTGACAGCTCCCCAAGCAGTGAAGTGTTCATTCAGACTTTTAATCAATAAACTGAATCACTGAAGCATTTTGATGACCAGACGGACCTAAAACCACATACTTTGATTCACTTTGTAGTGGATTTTAATTATGCTATTCATTTTCTTGTTTATTTAATTGATGTCACAAGGGAGCATTTGTTATGAGGAATCTACGATCTTGTTAAGTCTAGATAGCTGTGCATTTTTATATATTTTTACTTATGTTTCATGCAAACTGAATCAGGTGGAGCTTTCTCACCCTGATGCGGAACTTAGGCTGCTTGAAGTTTTCTATCACAAGATTTACAAGGCAATGGAATTTTTTATTCATTCATTAGTTGGTGGCTAAAAGTTTCTCCGTGTTTTCTGGTTTGGTTTAGTTTCAATTTTATTTTTTTTGTCGGTATCCATTGCTGATATACCCCTCTTGATTCAACCGAGGTCTCCTAAAATTTACTTCTGAATTATTTGTAAATTGCTTTTCAAGTAAAAATGTTTGCGCACTCGGTAATACTGTTTTGCTGCTGCAGATTTTCCCTCCCAATGAAAAAATCGAGAATATAAATGATCAGTACTGGACATTGCGTGCGGAGGAGGCAAGCCTTGTTATATTTTATTTTATTTTATTTTTTACTCTGAACGAATAAGCTGGTGAATTTGGCCTGGATTACACTTAAGATGCTTTAGGTCGAACCCTCATAAAAAATATTACATTTGTTCACTTATTTGTTGCACCTATCCTTCTCTACCCAAATTGATGATCACATGAAAGTTGTCGGTTGACTGTTGTAGAAACATCATAAAATTGATATGCGTCTGTTAGTAACTTTTATAGAGTGGTCTAACGTTGTGTTATTATATGAGTCACTGATACCTTGATCCACATGTCTTGATTTCAGGTTCCAGATGAAGAGAAAAATCTGACCCCGCAGGATCGCTTAATACATGTTTACCATTTCACAAAGGACACCGCACAAAACCAATTGGTATGTTTATACTGGCATATTTGTTATTGTTCATTGCAAGCGATGCTTAGTCTAAGGTAATTTTGACAAATCTGTTGTGTGACAGCAAGTACAGAATTTTGGTGACCCCTTTTTCTTGGTAATCCACGAGGGCGAAACCCTGAGTGAAGTCAAGTTGCGGATTCAGAAGAAGTTGCAAGTTCTGGATGAGGAGTTCGCTAAGGTGACGATTCTTTTTTCCGGCCCATACACACGTGGAGGCTATGTCCTGTAACAATTAATTTTCATATTTTTTTGATGTTTCAGTGGAAGTTTGCCTTTCTTTCAATGGGCCGTCCAGAGTACCTGCAAGACTCTGACATTGTGTCCAGCCGTTTTCAGGTCCTACTGTTCAAACTTCATTTTACTATTTCTAAATTCTCTCTATGGTCGAAGTCAGTCGTTCACCAATCCACCGGAAGAGGTTGATGGGAGAGATGCATGTGGCTGCTGGGAGCTGCTCAGCCCCAATAAGCCTGAATTCATGAATGTGCATTTTTATGAGCCCGATTAATATTTGGGGTGACTTGTTTGTCCAAATAATAATATAATATAATTTTTTTTAAGGATTATAAAATTGTTTATTGAATATTAAAAAAAATTATATATATATATATAACAATATCTTAAAGCCAAATTAATAATTGGGCTGGGCTTCAGTCCATTGTTTTATACGTGTCCCTTAGCTAAAAGCCAGGGCTGAACTTGGTGCCCTCATTAGTGCATATCTCAGTGCATCTTAATTTTGAAAGAAACACTTTATATGATGAGTCCCCCCCCCCTGAAATCAAATGATTTAACAGTTGATCCCATCGAATGTCCAAAGGCCAATCTTGGGCATTGAAAGCATTATCCTATTCAAATTGCCCCTGCCCCATCTTTGATCTCGATCGTTTTCTTTTTGGTGTTGCAGAGAAGAGATGTTTATGGTGCTTGGGAGCAGTACCTTGGATTGGAGCATTCTGACACTGCTCCAAAACGTTCATATTCTGTAAATCAGGTAAATGGCTATTAGCCCTGCTCAGCCGCTCCGTTATTTTATTTTTAACGCATTTCACAGTTGGATCAGGCTAAGCACTCTACAAGCCAAAGAAACTAGTCGTGTTAAGTTTATATCAAGATTCACCCCTTGCATTTGTCCTTGTTTTGATCCAATGGCACACAAATTTGTCAAGATACAATCCAGTAGGTTCCATTAGATGTCACGCTATTGGATCAAACCAAAGTTATTCCAAGCCTAGGGGAGGATCCATTATGTAATTTTAATGCTAAATTTTTAGCATATTTTGATACTAGTCCTGAACATTGCAGAATCGTCATGCTTTTGAGAAGCCGGTGAAAATTTACAACTAATGGGCTGATGAACCTCCGCCACCTGTGCATCATTCAAACTGGCCGATCTCCCATTAGAAAAAGTAAAGTGTGTCAGATTGTGATTGATTTGGTCGAGAGGGATCGGCGGAAAATCAAGCCAGGTGATGTTTGGAGGGTCACTTTTATAGTGTTGATTATTTGTTTTGTAGGGGCCGTTACGATTCTTTGCTTTATGTGCATCCCCCTCGACCACTGCGCCTGTTAATACGAGGCTGTGATTTGGTTTTCTGCTTTTTTATGGGGGCGTTTGTTGCTTGGCCTTGTAATTTAGCCGTACATAGGATTTTGGATGAGCGTCACATATAATTATATATGCGCCCTTTCATGTGCAAGCAAGAGTCTGATCTTGTCCCTCTGACCTCTGGGTTATGGATGATGGCAATTTTGATTGTAATCATAAAAATAAAAACATTGAACCATCCAACCTGTCCCTTGGTATTTTCTTATTCTCTATTAGTCCTTTGTAAAAAAAAAAAAAAAACCCAAACACCCAGAAATCATGAGGATTTGCTGCAGTTTTCTACAGGACCCCTATATTGTACCCCTATGGCTCCTGGAGTTCGGATTCAAATCCACTGGCGGATCATCAACATCAGGTTCTACAGAGAGCTGCCCACAAAAAATCATCAACATCAGGTTCTACAGAGAGCTGCCCACAAAAAAGCTAGGCCCATTCTGGTTCTTGTGGACACTAAGGCCTTCTTCCAAGCTTCGGATCGAAATTTCCACTTTCAAGTCCCAAAGTGCAAGAGCTGGATCCGACTATCAACCTCCATCAACCCCTTTATTCATTGATTTTACTTCAAATATAATTTAAATTCCAAAAATGCCCCTTTTGGGTCCCCTCCCTGCTGGGCTGGCCACCTGATTTCTTGGTCATGAGTCCTGCGAACTTATTTTTTAAATATTTATTTTCGTTATATTTCTTTATTCTAGTATCAAATCCATTATCGAATTCAACTTTCTATGAAACAATTAGAAAGTGACAAGGGAGTCACGATTGTGTTTTATATAAGTGATTTTTTTGTAATCACATGGATCCCAAAGGTTCCCTCAACAAGTCAAACATGAATCGTAAGTATAGACAATCTAAAATTTATATCCCCACCCCCATCTCCCTCCCCGCCTTTCCTCAAGGTGTACTCTATGTTTTGTGAAAGTAGGTGCAAAATATAAGGGATTCAATTATTGTTTTAATTGTTTGCCGGACAAAAGATGCATTTGATGAACTTGATAGGAAAACTGAGAACTTTGGTGAGGTTTCATTGTCAAAAGTAATCTTCATACATTTAATATAATATTGTGAGGCTCATGAGTGATCGTGCATCACGGTAACTGACCAAAGTTGTCTTCTTTGAGGAGTCTGATCTCATACCTACTTTACCTGACAATCACCAAGTACACTACACAACCCACCCCCTTAATTAGAAAGTTAAATGGCTTCTCAATCGAACACACCCTCTAACTCACCTTACCGACATGCAATCAAACTCATTTAACACTAAATCATCAAAGCTCCATCGTATGCTCTAATGATTATGCAAGTGAGGGAGAATAGTGTAAAAGAAGCTAAAAATATGACAAACGTAGTGAAGACATACTGTCACCTTTCCTCACCACTGATATCCCTGGAATAACCCAAGTAGACAGAAAACATTAAACATGAATCTGCAGAGACTCGGGTCCATTACTGGATTTCTCCCCCGGGAGATCCCTTGGGTTAGTTACTCATCATTGTGAGTATTGGCGATCACAATGTAGAAAGAACAAGGAGAGAAAATGATATAGAAGAGAGAAACAATGAACACTTGAAAAGTAAATCCCTACTCTACTATTGGCTAAGAATCGAGATGCAACAAACAAACTCTCACCCGGTGGTTGATCCTCTTTTAAACCCACCCAAGTTGCATATGAATCTCAATAGTCAGCACACTTAATTTCCTCATGAAAACACAAGAAGACCGTATCTTTAAAAATCATTAACTGCACATGTCGCGACATGAAGGAAACATGGCGCGACTCGACTCACAGTTCCTCTCGAACTTCTCTTCATGGACGCAACACAATCAAATCTCAATACTACAAATACCCCTTTTATCAGCGCTAAAAATGACATTTAACAGTGCTTAAAAAGGGGTCTTTATTAGCACTTTCTTTTTAGCGCTCATAAAAGTAAAAAAAAATTAAAAAAATTAAAAAAATTAAAAAAATCCTGCCAATCGGGGGGGCTTTTATAGCGCTTGAGCCCCCTTTTACAACGCTTTTCTACCCCCCTCTAGCGCCCGCCCGCACCCCTCCACCCTTCATCAGCGCTAGCTCCCATATTCCCCCATGCGCGCGTGCCCCTGCCTCCACCAGGTTTTGAACTCGAGACCTCCCCTCTGCGCACCTAAGCCCTTACCACTCATCTATTTTGATTTGTTTTCCATTTCAAGATATCTCTCTCTCTCTATATATAGTTATATTTATTCGTATATTAATATATATTTATATTAATATATATATAGTTATATTAATATATATATATAGTTATATTAATATATATAGTTATATTAATATATATATAGTTATATTAATATATATAGTTATATTAATATATATATAGTTATATTAATATATATATATATATATTTATAGTGATATTAATATATATATTTATAGTCATATTAATATATATATGTAGTTATATGAATATATATATATATATATATATATATATATATATATATAGTTAGATTAATATATAGGTATATATATATATGTATATTCATATATTTGTGTTTTAAATAAAATGGATATTAGTTATTATTTAGATAAAGCTAATATATTTTATATGTAAATATATTTTATTATTTATATTTATAATTAAATTTTTACGTGTGAATATATAAAAAATATGTATATATTGTTATATATTTGATTATAAATAGCAGTGCATTATAAAAAACGATAAAATTTCAAAGACATAATATCAATATGAATGTAATACCTTGGAATAAATTCAGTCCCCACAAAAAAATCCAATAATACCCCCTTAAACGAGGCTGAAAATCCACAAAATGTTAAAAAATCGGGGTATCCCGACTAAAAACTCAGTTTTGGAGGCATTCTGGGCCTTTTTTGGCCTCGAAAAATGCGACATCGGCTTTTTCTAGGTTATTAGTGCGTAAAGCTTGTCGCAGGCTTCGATTTGATATGTGGTACAGCTCAAACGGACACCCGAATCAAAAGTTATGGCCGTTTGAAATTCGAGTTGTGTTTTCAACATATTTTGGGTCTTTTTTAATTTTTTTTTGATTTTTTGGGTCTTCAAATTGTTATGAAAATATTTTATTAATTTTTTATAAGCCATTTTTACTAAATATCTTATATATTAAGTATATTAAGTGTAAATGTATATTTATACTTATCTAAAATATATTTAAAAATTATATATTATATATATAACTATATTTATATATTTATATATTTATATATATATATATTTGAAGTCGACCCTTTATCAGCGCTACTAAAAAAAGCGTTGATAAAGGGGTCCCTTTATCAGCGCTGATAAAGGGGTACTTTTATCAGCGTTTTTTTTAGCGCTGATATCAGTGCTTTTTTGTTAGCGCTGATAAAGGTTGGTGTCGGGAAAAACTGTTTTTGTGGTAGTGTCCATACATGCCGCAAGCCTTCTCCTAGAAATATTACAACATTTGCATCTCCACTGTCTTTCTCGATGCGGTGCAATGCAAACCCTTGCGGTCACAAAGTTGTTCCACTAAAAACCATCACTTTTGTCGTCATGCTCGTAGCTGTGAGCATCATCTACCACGGCATGACCGAGTCCAGGTAATCTAGCATAGTTCTAGGCATTGTCGATGCAGTGCGATGCCTTCAAAACTGCTGCGATGACTTCCTCAGAGTCTTGCAAAAGCATTTATTCTCATGAACTTTAGCGGGACTCTTACGGTCTTCTCGTGATGCGACTACTCCTTGGGCGACTGCAAATCATCCTTATGAACTCGTAGAGTTACTCTTCTAATGTACACGACACGACCTGTTTCTTCTAAAAAACTCACAAAGGAATATATCTTATGCATCATTCTTCCTTGATATGAAGCATGTCATGTATCATCTTCTTCAACTACCGCGATGCGAACTCCACAGTCACAATGTGAGATCTTCACTGTTGTAGGGCTAATGTTAAGTTCCCATGGCATCTCCAATTGTATCTCTTCTATACACATCCACACCATGATGTGGTGCTTCACTGTAACATCCCGACCAGGGTGTCACGTCCCGGTGCCCTGATTCGGACCACCACATGACCTTAGGCACGCCTCCCTATACGTCAGAGGCTACCAACTAGCAGCGATGGTCTAATATCGATCATGGGGAGACTATACTCTCTTTTATCAGAGTAATACACCAGCAGAAAATAAGAAACAATAACTGGATAACATATAACTATAAACAGAATAGTATCAATATCACAAGATGATCAAAACTGGAAATACAGAATCAAAACTGAATAGTAGATATGTCATGCTAAAATACACGCCAAATGTCTAAAATGAAAACCCAAAATAAATACACTGACGAATCCCCAAAGTGGGTCCTGAATCGTGTATGATTCTCTCATCCACACTCCATCCCATATCATCCATCAAACATAGGGTCTTTGCCCTTTTCCTGTCCTAAAAACACAAAGTCTATTTAAGTACAGATCAGGCAGCCGACGTAGGGTGTGAGTACAACTCAGTAGGCCACCACCAATGACATCTAAAACAATATCCAGTCAATAACAATGTATGCAGTGGTATAAAGAATAAAATACAAGCAATAAAGTAAACATTTTATTTTTATTTAGTTAATCTTTATTTAACCACATAACACCCGGGTTCCCGAGGACACCTGAACTCTCAATACTTGTTTTGACTCGTGCCGGAGTCTGAACTATCCCCAAGAGATATCATATATCTGAATTTAATTGTTACCATTCATTATAACAATTCATATCTAATAAAATGCATAAAACATGTAAATCAGTCCGACATGAGTAATGTGCACATAAGGCTCTAACCTCAAGGGTCTATTGTGTGTGAGACTAAACGAAGCTTAATAGTTTTCTTGGAAAAGGGGAAAGCTCTCACGGTATTTTCCCTGACCCAACTCTAAGAGCTCTCATGGTCACTTGGAAATCAAAATGGAAGCTTTCACGGTCTTCATCCCTGAAGGCTCTCATGATCCCTTGGAAATCAAAATGGAAGCTCTCACGGTCCTCCTCCCTAAAGGCTCTCATGGTCCTTTGGAAATCAAAATGGAATCTCTCACGGTCTTCCTCAGGCAACCCCTCACTCACACCCCGGTTAACTCATGTGCTACTCCATGCCAACATAATTACAATCAAGTGACATACAGCCAAAGACCATTTCACAAATCATTCTATTAATTAATTCAACAATTACTTAATCATACCTATCTCATTAATTAATTTTCACAATTAATTTATCACATAATTTCTATCAATCAATTCAAAAATTAATTAATCATACTCATCTCACTAATTAATTTCCATAATTAATTAATCACGTCATTTTTATTAATTAATTCAATAATTAATTAATCATGCCCATTTTATTAATTAATTTACACAATTAATTAATCACATAATTTCTATTAATTAATCCAACAATTAATTAATCATACTCATCCCATTAATTAATTTCCACAATTAATTAATCACATCATTTCTATTAATTAATTCAACAATTAATTAATCATACCCATCTCATTAATTAATTTCCACAATTAATTAATCACATCATTTCTATTAATTAATTCAACAATTAATTAATCATACCTAAAATCTCCACATCCAATAATTAATTCACCAATTAATTATTCTTAATTCACAATTCAACATTCCAATAATTAACCCAACAATTAAGTATCCTCAATTCCACAATTCAATTATTCAATCAAATGCCCAATTTCTTAATTAATTAATTGACCACATTAATTAATTCAATCAAGAATTCAAATTGCTAAACGAGCCCTAACAATTCTACAACCACATACATGCAATTGATATCAAGACTATGAGATTTGAATAATAAAACACCTACCTCGATTCATCAATGAACAATCGCCCAACGGTAATCCCCAAAATTTCATTAGAGTAACGACGTAGAATGAGATCCAGATCTATAACCTAAATCAAGATTGAACAATTCAAGATCTCTTAAATCTAGATCTAGATCTACACTTCCTAGATCAAGATACACAAAACCAGATCTAGATCTAATCAAAACAAAGATTAACTCCCCTCAAAAAAAGAGAGAAGGAGGGAGGAGGAATGAGAAAGCAACTGGGATGGGATCCTCTTACCGGGAGGGGTGCAGATCTTCAATTCGGGCTTCGAATCACCAAGAACAGAGGTCCGGAGGGTTTAAAATATGTATGTGAGGCTCCAAAATCATGAAAGAGGTGTTAGGGTCAAATGGGGGTCAATTTGGGATTAAAATGGGGGTTCGGAAATTTTTAAAACTAATTTTTGAGTTAATTTAATTCTCGCACACGGTTTGTTGGCTAGGGGCGCACGGTTTCTCCTAAAACAGTGTGCCTAAACTGAGTACCTCTTTTATAGGGGTGTATGGTTACTCCTAAGAGGGTGCACAATTTGAAAAACTATGCACCAACCATGTAATTCCCCTATGTTTGGGGTTGCACGGTTTGCTGGGCTGGAGCGCACAGTTAGGGAAAACCATGTTCCAACCATACTCCAACTGTGCAATGCCCCATTTCTTCCATTTTTCTCAAATTTCCATCCAAAAACACCCCAAGGTAAGACCCAAATGAAACGTCCTCAACACAAGACAAAAGAGTTCCTGGAAACAAGTCTGAGACAACTCCAGAAAATTTCAGGATCTTACAATCTCCTCACCTTATAACAGCTTGTTCTTGAGTTGCACTCTCAAGCATCTCTAAGATTCCGAGTCAAAAAGATCAGGCCACTGAGCTCACATATCTGCTTCCCTTTCCCATGTTTCCTTCTGCACATGCCCGTGTTTCCACAATACATGAACTATTGATACAGTCTTTCTCTGCAATACTTTCTCACTACGATCCAACACACGTATCAGATACTCCTCAAAGGACACATCTATCTCAAGTTCAATATTATCCACCTCGATCACATGAGAATGGTTGGGGTGATACCATCAAATTTGTGATAGATGGAAAACATCATGCATAGTGTTGCATTTCTATGGAAAATCCAATCGGTATACCACCGATCCGATTCTCTCCACAACCTTAAACGGTCCAACGAACCTGGGCACCAACTTACCCTGTCTCCATATCCTATAGTGACCCAATCTAGGCGATTCCCAAAGGAATAAATGATCACCCTCTGTAAACTCCAGGGGTCATCATCGTCTATCACCATACAACTTTTGTCTACTCTGATTCGTAGCCATACGTTTCTAAATCAGCTGAACCTATTCCGATGTCTCCTGTACAAGACTTGGTCCCAACCATTCTGAATCACTTGCCTCCATCCAATATAGAAGAGATCTGCATGACCTACCATAAAGTGCCCCATATGGTTCCATATATATCATTTACTGATAACCGTTGTTATAGAAAAACTCCACCAAATCCAGGTGCTTATCCTAATATCCTCCAAATTCTAGGAAACATGCCCGCAATATATCCTCAAGCACTTGTATACTACGCTCTAACTTCCCATGTGTCTGTGGGTTGAAATTTGTACTCAATAAAACCTACATACCAAGTGCCTTCTGCAATCCCTGCTAGAAGTGCGAAGTAAATCATATGTTGTGGTTTGAAACTATAGTCCATGGCACCCCATGTAAAGGGACTATCTCCTGAATATACAGACCTCCCATCTGTTCCACTGAGAAAGTCTCCCGTATATGCAAAAAATGAGCTACTTTCGTCAGTCAGTCCACAACAACCCAAATAGTGCCATTCTTCTGAGGCATCCTTGGGATACCTACCACAAGTTCCATGGTCACATCATCCCACTTCCATTCTGGAATGGGCAATGGCTGTAGTAAAACTCTAGGTTGTTGATGCTTGGCCTTCACCTGCTAACAAGTGCAACATCGTGTCACAAACCTTGCTATTTCCTTTTTCATGTCCGACCACAAAAACTATCGTTGTAAGTCACGATACATTTTGGTCACACCTAGATGTACCTCCCACTTTGAGGTATGAAATTCCCACATAAACTTCTATCACATGATCGTAGGCACCACAATCTGATTCCTGACATAGATGATCTCACCCTTGTCTATGCTCCAATCTAAAGGTGACTCCCCACCTTCAAGGATTTTTCTCAAGGTTAAGCACTTCAGATCCTCATACTATCTGTCTCTAATCTGGATCAAAAGTGTAGACTCCACTAAAACTAATATGAGAGTCATCTGCTCTGGACTCTCCCGAACCACCACATACATCTCCACTAGTAGAGTCATCATTTTCCACTCAGCACTAGACTCCTGAACTATTTAAGTCTAAGTTTTCTTTCTCAAAGCATCAACCACACAGTTTCTTTCCCGAATGTATATTCTAGTTTGAAAACAAATGAATGCATATACTCAACCCATCTCCACCACTAAATATTCAAGTATCGCTGTGAAAAATATACTTCAAGATCTTATGATCTGTATACATGGTAATTTTTTTTCCCAATAGATAATTCTGCCAACAATTCAAAGCATACACTACTGCATCCAACTCGAGGTCGTGCGTAGGGTAGTTTTGTTCATGTGACCTCAATTTATAAGACCCATATTCCATAACCCGATCTCCCCGCATCAACATAGCACTGAGTTCGATTCCATAAGCGTCATAACACACTATATAATCCTCACTTGGCTCAGGTAGGATCAAGATCAGTGCTGACATCAAACGCTTCTTCAGATCTTAGAAGGAATTCTCTCATGCTTTCGACCATTCAAACTCTATACCCTTTTTATTTAATCTCATAAGTGGTGCTTCCAATCAGGAGAAGTCCTAGATGAACCTCCAATAATATCCAACTAACCCCAGAAAGCTACAGATATTGAAAAAATTCTTGGGATGCTCCCAAGACACTACCTGAGATTTATCTGGGTCCATATACACACCTTCCTCTGAGATGATATAGCTCAAGAAGTGTACTTGATCAGTCCAAAACTAGCACTTAGATAGCTTGGCATATAGTCGATTCTCTCTCAGTGTAATCAGGACGATATCAAGGTGTTAGGGCATAATCGTCATAAGTCCTAGAGTACACCAAGATATCATCCACAAACACTACCACAAAATGATTCTGGTACTGATGGAATATTATTTTCATCAAGGACATAAATAATAATGTTGTGTTTATCAACCCAAATAGCATTAAGATTAACTCATAAAGGCCATACCTGCTTCTGAAAGAAATCCTCGTTATATCAGAAGTTCAAACTCTCAGCTGATGATACCCCGATCTCAATTCAATCTTGGAAAATAAACAAGATCCCCTCAGTTAGTCAAAAATATCATCAATACATGGAAGTGGATACTAGTTCTTCACAGTCATCCAGTTTAACTTTCAGTAATAAACACATAATCATAGAGTCCTATAATACTTCTTTGAAAACAATACTAGTGAACCCCAAGGTAACGTATTCGGTTGGATAAATCTCTTATCCTCTAACTCTTCCAGCTGAGTATTGAGCTCTTGAATCTCTATCGGTGCCATTCTTTATGGTGGAATTGAAACTAACCCAATCCTCAACATGAGCTCAATAATGAATTTAACATCTCTATTAGGTGGAAACCTAGAGAAGTCTTTGGGAAACACATCCTAAAACCTTTCCATTATGGGTGGAAAGACATCTTGCTTCACACCTCTGCCATCCAACAATAGACTTGAAACATGGGTTGTGAGCTCTCCCAGTTGTCGAGCAAATGGCCCTGATCATCCTACCTGGATATCCCAATCTCCACGGTGAATGTAATGGTCACCCTTAGGAGAAAAAAAATTACTATCCCACAGTAACAATCAATTTGGGATCGGTATGATGCTAACCAGTCGATACCCAAAATTAGGTCGAAGCCTGACATATCAAGAATATAGATATTTCAGAGAAAATGATACTCCCTGATCTCGAGAGAACACCCCTTGCATAAACAGATGTCTCTAAACCGTACTCCAAATGGTGTATCTATTGTCACAACCCTTCTCTCAAACTCCACTATAAGGCACAAAACATTAACAAGTTTTATAGATATAAATGGATGAGACAAACCAATATAAAATAAGACAATAGCTAATGTAGAAGTTACAAGAATAGTACATCTCACTGTTGATGATCCAGCCTCATTATCCACAAGTGTAAGCTGGATGAGATGTAAATGTATTACCCCTATTCCCTAAGATGCAGTCTGAATCCCCTAAAATGTGTCATTCTGCTGATACAGGTGCTCTTTTCTAGAAGCACCATGTCCACTGCCTCTACCACCTCGGCCAGTAGAACTCCAGCTGCCAGACTGATATGGTGTAGAATCCCCCTTCCCACACTTTGGGTTTCTCTAGCTCCTCCATCACTAACTATCTACCATGGGTTCCTACAGAACCTCTGTAAATATACCATCTTTCTGCAGCCTCGACACTCTACTGGTGGTTGGGGAAAATGTTTTCGGAAGTGTCCCAGCCTACCATACAGGTGGAAAACCACATGATTAAGGTCTTTTGTAACTAAACCTTCCCTCTGGCTACTCTTCTTGCCACTACTCTGGGAGAAATTCTCATAATAATGTTTCCTGCTTTCAAAATTCGTACCTCCTGACCGTGCATAAGAAACCACCTGTCTGCCACTAAAAGCCTCTTTCAGGTTCTCCTCAGATATGAGATCATGATTAACCACCTCTAGAAACTTCTTAAGTCTGAATATATTTACCCAAGACTTAATTTCACACATAAGTCTATCCTGGAACCACTTTGTTGTAGTATCCTTATCTCCTGCCAATGTTGGAACAAAGCACTGTAAATCTATAAAGCATCTTGCATAGTCCATCACAAACTTACTCCCCTAAGTCAATCTCATGAACTCAGCTGCTCTCTCCCATCTTAGTGTGTCCAGATATAAGTGCTACAAGAACTTCTCTTGAAATTACCTCTATTCCATAGTCTTTGGTTGTCCATCCCGAGTCTGGATGTCTCACCATCACTTCATCAGACAATGTAACATATAAGCATCCAATTTGAATCTCTTCTCAGCATGAGTCTCCGATTTGAAATTATAGTCTAGATAGACTCAATCCAAAACTTAGCTCCCTCGGGTACACCCTCTCTAGTAAAAGTTGGAGGGTGATGCAATTGAAACTCCCACATTTCACAACCCGCCTTGGGTCTCTTTCCATGAATTGCATGAAGCAAGCAAATTTATCTTAGAACTGATCCCCTAATTCCTCAATTGACACTATCGGTGCCTCAAGTTTCACTATCAGAGGAGCATCTCCAACCATATCCTCCTGTCATCCTCTCAACAAGCATTATCATGGAGGCATATCTCTACAATTACAATGTAACACCCCAAGATTTCATAGTACGTTATTTCTTCAAAGTAATTCAATAACTTACACTACACACAACATCGAGTTCAAGCACACCACGATTTAATAAACTACCCGTTCAAAAGCAGTTATAAATAGTATTAACTGGATTTTGAACTATATATAATCCTTATAATTTTAGAATCCATATTATGATTTTCTTAGACATAATGTAAGAACTAATCAAAATAATTTATAGTGTTAAATTATACATTTTAATGGTTTGTAAGTATAAATAGATTATATTTTTACCATTTAATCCAATGCTGATCATTGTAAGTAATTTCACTTTGAAATTGGACATAAACAAGTGTCAAACTTTTGATAGTTATTATTTCTTAAAAATACGCCTTTTGGTTTTGACAGCGGAAATTAATTTTAAATTAATAAATGAAACTTCTATGTTTTGAATTTGGTAAAATAGAATTCATTATTGAATTTGGAATATCAAAATTAGCTTAGGGTGATTTTTTGGTAATTTTCTAAAAACTTTTAATTTTTGATGAATAGTGAAAACACCGAGTTATAGTTTAAAACCGAATTTTTATTTAAATAATTAATTATTTATTTAAATTTATTTTAGGTCAAAATAGATACATAATACCTATATAAATTCAATGTAATTCATTGGAGTCAGTTTATAATAATTTTAGATATATAAAAAATTTATTGAACTTTTCACCGTCTTTTACCCACCTCCTAGGAGAATTTGTAAATTCACATAAAACTTAATTTTACCACTTCTGTGAGTTGAATCTCGAAAATCTAAGAGACACGGTTAATATCAAGGAGTAAAATGTGGTTCAATAAGATAAAAATAATTTTTTGTGAATAGTAACTTTTTACTTTTATTTACCACGGTTAAAAGTAAATAGGGTAATTAAGGGTAAAAATGATATTATTATTACCCTAACACATGTCCTAATTCTATTGGATAAGTTTAATTCGACCAAAAACAACCTTAGGAATAAAATATGACACTTTAGGTCCACTTGTATTAGATTAAAACATTTATTATTATTTTATTTAAAGAAGAGTTAAAAGAGTTAAAATCAAAGTTTAATAACTAAACCATTTTTAATATAGGGTTACACATAAGATAAATTTGACTATAAATATTCATTAGAAAGATAAAAATATTTCATACATAATGGTATTTTATTTAAAATTTTTAGATATTAAATAATTAAATTTATTAATGACATAATGATGATGCAGTAATTACCTTATTAATGAAAGAATCAAATAAATGGTATTATAAATATTAAAATAAATATAATTTCAAATTTTTTATGACATCCACGAATTTTATAAGTGAATATGACATGTTAGGATTGATTCAATGTATTTTGTTTTAAGTAATCATGCTGTTATTATTTTATCAAAAAACAAATACCAAAGAGTGTCAAAATTGACATAAAATAGTTTTTAAAACAAATATTATATTATTAATTGATATAATAATCCTAAAAATCTAAGGTTCAACCAAAATAATTATATAATAATATATATTACATTAATGAACCAATTGGGGTTTGATTGGCATTTTATAGTAAGTTTATTAACCATATAATATAAAAATACAAAGAGACATGATAAATGTCAAACTATTTAACTAAGAGTTAAATCTAAAAGTTAAGGTTAATATAGTAACCTAAACCTGTCTAAAATCTATTGGTTGAGTTGCTATCGACCCGTACCCACCTTAGATTTTAAATAATTCATTTTGGATCCATTAGAAACTGAAAATGAATTTATTATAAAATAATATTTTAAGTTTTTCCTAAGGTGCCCCTCACCCCTCTTATAAAAGGGCACTTCCCCTTCTCTCAAATTCACACCTCCAAAGCCATTTGTCTCGGCCAGCCTCTACCCAAATATCCTCAAAACTATCCTACCTTTATCCTAGAGGCCTTCCTTTGGTCAGAAAGCCAACCTAAGAAGCCCTTTTGATCAAATCAAAAGGAAGAACCCGAAGAAGAGGCAATGATTTCACCACCCTCTTTCAAGTTCACTTATTCTTCCACTTACTCTTTATTTGTTGTTTCCATTATAAAATAATAACTCCAGTATCTTCTATATATTGTGATGTTATTATAAATATGGCACAACTATATTCATTATTCTATCCATCTTATGAATGATAATGTTACCATGCGTGCGTACGTACGACTTACCGTCTCCACGCCGTGGTTTAATTTGTTATTCAACACTATGTTATTTGGATGGATATAATGATGAGTAATATATATATAAATAATTAAAATAACATGCTAATGTCTCTATAAAATTAATATACCATCCAATTACACACTTTTAAGGAAATGATATTGTCGCTCGTGCTTACGTACAGATTACCGTCTCCACGACGTGATGAGATTCATTTCCACGTTCACCATTCATCAACGATTATAAAAATATATATTACTAATAAGTATATAATATATGACATAATAATGCTACTGGATATATATATATATATATATATATATATATATATATATATATATGTTTGTGTGTACTTACATATATCTTATTCACTTAGTTCCGTTCAATACGATATGAAAACAGAAACAACGTTTATGCGTACGTTTGGACTACCGTCTCCATAAACGGTGTTTTTCATTTCGTATATATGTATAATATACATATTTATATTCTAAATATATATGATATATAAATAATGTTTTATATTCTGGAAGTATTTAAATCTTGATCTAAGTGATACAATCAAGAGTAACAAGTTAAAACACGTACGATAAAGAAAACAATTATTACCTGAAATGTTAATTTAACATGGAAATTCTTATTAAATGGGTAGTATAAAGTCATAAGTGAATCATGTATGATATAATAAATATTAATATGGTTCTGGTATAATTTAATAACATACTATGATCTTCATACAGGAGGTTAAATATACCCTCGACTAAAGAAAAGTGCAAGGTAAGAGTTAATTCCTCAATCTCATTATTATCCGAGATTGTTTATGTGTAAGTATTTAATGGAAAATTTTTATCATCCATGTCCATTTTTCATAAAAATGATTTCAAAATTAATATTTTAAGGATTTGTGAAAGGTACTCTTTATCAAGATCAGAACTTTAAATGTTTTAAAGATCTATCTTTCTAAATCTTTTTAATTAATGTCCATGTTTTCAAAATGATTTTAAGGATTTATTTATATGGACATGAATGTTTTGAAATTATAATTCTTTTCAAAAGTTTCAAAGTGGTATGAGACACTTTGATTCAAAAATATCTTTTAAATTACTTCCTTTATAAATGTGTGACTTTTAAATGATTTTATAAAAAGGATATTTATCTCAAAAAGTTTTACTCGCCATTTTCAACTATGTCAGCATCCTTTACTGGATATTTTTTTTGATTGAGGTTGATTTATTATAATACAATCTTTCATGTTATATTGAATGAGTTATGATATGTTTGACTGTGGATGTTTTATTTTTATACCATTCATGGTTTATGGTTAATGTAATGACATTTTGTATACTAGTTTTAATATGAATGTTTATGTTATGTTTCAACATTTTCATATGAGAAATGCAGTGGAATTAGTAAGTGACGGGTGGAGCCCGCTATAGCTCCTCGATGCATCGGTAGGTCTCCTGAGACAAACTAGTGTCTTGGAACAAGGCCTTGACAAAAATTTTATTTGTAGTCTTGGCACAAGGCCTTGACTATGTGGTAATGATGTCCGGTGTTAGGCATTCCATCATTATGAAATTAGTTATTACATGTGATTATTAGACTTGTAGAATATCCATGTGAATGTTTATATGGTAATGTTTGATTTTTTTTCATATTATGTTCAAGTTTATGTTTAAAAATGCTTTTGTTTTTATCACACATCTTGCCTTAAAAGTTTATAGCTTTCGCTAAATTATTTACCCTTACTGGGCATCTGATCTCACCCCTTTATTATGTTTTATTTTCCCAGGATTCCAAGAAGTGTATTATGATTGATATGCAGGGTTAAGCTAAAGGGAATAATGGAATTCTCAAAGAACTATTTTTGTTGTATTGTATGTTAGAAAGTGTAATGTAATGTTCATGTATGCAATCTATTTTCCAAGACTGCTAAACTGATCGGTCTTTCGGGACTTGATTCCTTGTAATCATGCCAATGTATTAAAATAATTCATCGGCTCTGGGTAACTGGGGTCGGGACGTTACAGTTGGTATCATAGGAAGTTAAGCAATAAACTAGGAAACTAGATTTAGATAAACTCTGATTAGAGCACATTTCCGTAAGATAGACTTTGAAGATTAGTATAGAAGAACTTCTTAGAATTTTGGTAATGTAATGATTTTGTGAGTTTTCCCAAGAAAATACATCCCTATCTGGATATGAGCAGATAGAGGTGGCTCTGACATAGATGTACCTAGGGGTAAAACCCCAAAACACCGCTTTGAGCTAGACTCGAACGGGAACTGGTGCACAAGAACGGGCCTTGCTGCACTTTTGGTTACGACACTCCCGGGGGATATGCTTAGAATAATTCTCATTTTCTTTACAAACAACTATGAAGGTTTTATGAGTATATACCTCCTCAAAGAAAACAATTTTGTGATTATGGATTATATCCATAAACTGTTCAATTTATGTTAGGTATTTTACATGTTTGGAATTATGAATTGCGATTCATAAAATGACATAGTGTATGCCATTGTATAGAAATGGCGCCCAATAGAAGGCATGAGAACTCCAGCAATACATATGATCCAAAGAGTAAGAAGGATGATATCTTTCATAGTATTAATCCAACATTTAGAAGGGAAATAGTCTCCCATGTATTCTCAATATATTAAGAAATAATATCATGTGTTAATAAGATAAGTACAGAATTCTCTGAGTCCTATGGCTTTGAAGGGAAGCAAGACAAGAAAAAGATGGAATAAAGAAAGATGGATAAAGGGAAAAGGGAAAAGAAGGATTTTCCCATATGTAATAACTGTGGAAAGAATTACCATGGTAAATGCTTAAAGGGAATGAGAGTTTATTATAAGTGTGGAGAAAAAGGACACCAAGTATGCGATTTCAAGGGTAAGAAAGAAATTTCAAATGTACAATGCTTCATCTGCAAGGCGTTGGGACACTACGTGAATTAATGTCTCAATCATCAGAGTATACCTTAAATGATGCTATTGGATAATAATAAAGTTATGATACAACCTCATGTGAATAGGAATGACTAGTGTTCTTATGTTGTTAATATAGAATTATTTTATTTGAGTGTTGTATCAACAATATATTGGTTATATTAATTATGGAGATAAATAAGGATTATACTGCAGTACTATTTTATTGAGGATTTGAGATTATATGGTTCTAAGAAAAGTGACTTAATAGTAAGCTACACTTTTTGGAAAATACATGGTTGAAGGAAAGGTAATCCTTAATATGGTCCTGATAATGAGGTAGTGATTTTGAAATAAGAGATGGTTGATTTGGATAAATTATATTGAATATTCTTGACTTCCTTTAAATTGATTAATTATTTGTATATTCCATCATTGTTGGAGTTTACATCTTTTTTGGATAGAAGGAGTATATCCAGTATTTTATAAAAAATAAGGGAGCATGAATGTAATCAATAAGGTTTTATGGTAATTTTGGATGTTGCAGTGTTTTAAAAGAATACATGATGAAGGTGTTCACATGTTATTACGTGGAAAAAAGGATCTTCATTGTGTTTACCTTCCTTATAAATTTAAGACTGTGAGTTTTTAGAGAAGTATTTTGGATAATTCTAGTTTGAGATTATTTTTGGATTACCATAAAAGGACAACCCGGAGGTCGGGCGGCAACCCGTCGCGTCCGGCAAGTCCGTGAGACTTGAACCCGCAACCGAAGTGCAACAAGGGTGTATCACCTACCACTGGTCCACGTGATGTCCTAGATTGAATAATGTAGTTTTTTTTAAAAGGTCTGGTAGATGAATTATAAATTCATTTTTTTGGAACCCAATACGATTAGGATAAATAGAATATTTTTTTGAAATCTTTTGGAGTGAAAGATGAGTTTGTGGTAGGAATTATATAAAGGATATAACTCTACTTGTCAAGTATATATATATATATATTCCCTCTTATTAAGGCTAAATTTTATTAACCCAATTTCCGATGTGAGTTTTCTCACAAAGGTATTTTCTATTTTCAACCTTTTATTTTCAAAGAACAATTTCAAATTGTGAGGACGAGATTTATTGAAGGAGGGAAGAATGTAACACCCCAAGATTTCATAGTACATTATTTCTTCAAAGTAATTCAATAACTTACACTACACGCAATATCGAGTTCAAGCGCACCACGACTTACAAAACTAGCCGTTCAAAAGCGGTTATAAATAGTATTAACTGAATTTTGAACTATATATATTCCTTATAATTTTAGAATCCATATTATGAGTTTCTTAGACATAATGTAAGAACTAATTCATTTTTTTCAGATAAAAGAAGTATTTTTCAAAAAATATACTTTCACTGCCTTTTAATGGTGAACCCTTTTAAAATCAATATTTGAAACTTTTATATATCTAGTTTAAAAAAATAAACTTTTTATTTAGAATCGGGACATAAGAATTTAGTTTCAATAAATTTTTGGTGTTTTTCTGATAACTTTCATATTTGGGTGAATAGTGAAAAATACTATATTTTAACTGAAAACATATTTTTTAATCAAAATAATTTATAGTGTTAAATTATACATTTTAATGGTTTGGAAGTATAAATATATTATATTTTTACCATTTAATCCAATTCTGGTCATTTTAAGTAATTTCACTTTGAAATTGGACATAAACAAGTGTCAAACTTTTGATAGTTATTATTTCTTAAAAATACGCCTTTTGGTTTTGAGAGCTGGAATTAATTTTAAATTAATAAATGAAACTTATATGTTTTGAATTTGTTAAAATAGACTTCATTATTGAATTCAAAATATCAAAATTATCTTAGGGTGAATTTTTGGTATTTTTCTGAAAACTTTTAATTTTTGATGAATAATGAAAAACACTGAGTTATAGTTTAAAACCGAATTTTTATTTAAATTTATTTTAGGTAAAAATAGATACATAATACCTATATAAGTTCAATGTAATTCATTTGAGTCAGTTTATAATAATTTTAGATATATAAAAATTTTATTGAACTTTTCACCATCTTTTACTCACTTCCTAGGAGAATTTGTAAATTCACATAAAACTTAATTTTACTGCTTCTGTGAGTTGAATTTAGAAAATTTGAGAGAAACGGTTAATATCAAGGAGTAAAATGTGGTTTAATAAGATAAAAATAATTTTTTTTGTGAATAGTAACTTTTTATTTTTATTTACCACGGTTAAAAGTAAATAGAGAAATTAAGGGTAAAAATGATATTATTATTACCCTAACACACGTACTAATTCTATCGGATAAGTGTAATTCGACCAAAAGCAACCTTAGGAATAAAATATGACCCTTTAGGTCCACTTGGATTAGATTAAGACATTTATTATTATTTTATTTAAAGAAGAGTTAAAAGAGTTAAAATCAAAGTTTAATAACTAAACCATTTTGAATATAGGGTTATACATAAGATAAATTCAACTATAAATATTAATTAGAAATCTAAAAATATTTCCTACATAATGGTATTTTATTTATAATTTTTAGATATTAAATAATTAAATTTATTAATGACACAATGATGATGCAGTAATTACCTTATTAATGAAAGAATCAAATAAATGGTATTATAAATATTAAAATAAATATAATTTCAAATTTTTTATGACATACACGAATTTTATAAGTGAATATGACATGTTATGATTGATTCAATGTATTTTTTTTTGAAGTAATCATGCTGTTATTATTTTATCAAAAAACAAATACAAAAGAGTGTCAAAATTGACATAAAATAGTTTTTAAAATAAATATTATATTATTAATTGATATAATAATCCTAAAAATCTAAGGGTCATCCAAAAGACTTATATAATAATATATATTACATTAATGAACCAATTGGGGTTCTATTGGAATTTTATAGTAAGTTTATTAACCATATAATATAAAAATACAAAGAGACATGGTAAATGTCAAACTATTTAACTAAGAGTTAAATAAAAAAGTTAAGGTTAATATGGTAAACTAAACCTATCTAAAACCTATTGGTTGAGTTTTTATCAACCCATCCTTACCTTATATTTTAAATAATTTATTTTTGAGCCATTAGAAACCAAAAATGAATTTATTATAAAATAATATTTTAAGTTCTTCCTAAGGTGCCCTTCACCCCTCTTATAAAAGGGAACTTCCCCTTCTCTCAAATTCACACCTCCAAAGCCATTTGGCTCGGCCAGACTCTGCCCAAATATCCTCCCAACTATACTATTTTTATCCTAGAGTCCTTCCTTTGGTCAGAAAGCTAAGCTAAGAATCCCTTTTGATCAAATCAAAAGGAAGAACCCGAAGAAGAGGTAATGATTTTACCACCCTCTTTCAAGTTCACTTATTCTTCCACTTACTCTTTGTTTGTTGTTTCCATTATAAAATATTAAATCTAGTATATTATATATACTGTGATGTTATTATAAATATGGCACAACTATATTCATTATTCTATCCATCTTATGAATGATAATGTCACTATGCGTGCGTACGTACGACTTACCGTCTCCACGCCGTGTTGTAATTTGTTATTCAAAACTATGTTATTTGGATGGATATAATGATGAGTAATATGTATATAAATAATTAAAATAACATGCTAATGTATCTTTAAAATTAATATATCATCCAATTCCACACCTTTAAGGAAATGATATTGTCGCTCGTGCGTACGTACGGATTACCGTCTCCATGACGCGATGAGATTCATTTCCACGTTCACCATTCATCGATGATTATAAAAATATATATTACTAATAAGTATGTGATATATGAAATAATAATTCTACTGGATATATATATATATATATATATATATATGTACTTACATATATCTTATTCACTTAGTTCCGTTCAATACGATATGAAAACGGAAACAACGTTTATGCGTACATATGGACTACCGTCTCCATAAATGGTGTTTTTCATTTCATATATATGTCTATTATACATATTTATATTCTGAATATATATGATATATAAATCATGTTTTATATTTTGAAAGTATTTAAATCTTGATCTAAGTGAAACAATCAAGAGTAACAAGTTAAAACACGTAGGATAAAGAAAACGATTATTACCCAAAATGTTAATTTAACATGGAAATTATTATTAAATGGATAGTATAAAGTTGTAAATGAATCATTTATGATATCATAAATATTAATATGGTTCTGGTATAATTTAATAACATACTACTATCTTCATACTAGAGGTTAAACGTACCCTCGACTAATGGAAAGTGCAAGGTAAGGGTTAATTCCTCAATCTCATTATTATCCGAGATTGTTTATGTGTAAGTATTTACAGGGAAATTTTTATCATCCATGTACATTTTTCATAAAAATGATTTCAAAATTAATATTTTAATGATTTGTAAAAGGTACTCTTTATCAAGATCAGAATTTTAAATGTTTTAAATATTTATCTTTCTAAATATTTTTAATTAATGTCCATGTTTTCAAAATGATTTTAAGGATTTATTTATATGGACATGAATGTTTTGAAATGATAATTATTTTCAAAAGTTTAAAAGTGGCATGGGACAATTTGATTAAAAAATCTCTTTTAAATTACTTCCTTTATAAATGTGTGACTTTTAAATGATTTTACAAAAAGGATATTTCTCTCAAAAAGTTTTACTAATCATTTTCAACTATGTCAGCATCCTTTACTGGATATTTTTTTTGATTGAGGTTGATTTATTATAATACAATATTCCATGTTTTATTGAATGAGTTATGATATGTTTGACTGTGGATGTTCTATTTTTATATCATTCATGGTTTATGGTTAATGTAATGACATTTCGTATGCTAGTTTTAATACGAATGTTTATGTTATGTTTCAAAATTTTCATATGAGGAATGCAGTGGACTTAGTAAGTGACGGGTGAAGCTCGCTATAGCTCCTTGATGCATCGTTAGGTCTCATGATACAAACTAGTGTCTTGGAACAAGGTCTTGACAAAAATTTTATTTGTAGTCTTGGCACAAGGCCTTGAATATGTGGTAATGATGTCCGACGCTAGGTATTCCCTCATTATGAAATTAGTTATTACATGTGATTATTCAACCAGTAGAATATCCATGTGAATGTTTATATGGTAATGTTTGATTTTTTTTTTCATATTATGTTCAAGTTTATGTTTAAAAAGGCTGTTTTTTTTTATCACACATCTTTCCTTAAAAGTTTATAGCTTCCGCTAAATTATTTCCCCTTAATGGGAATCTGAGCTCACCCATTTCTTATGTTTTATTTTCCCAGGATTCCAAGAAGTGTATTATGATTGATATTCAGGGTTAAGCTAAAGGGAATAATGGAATTCTCAAAGAACTATTTTTTTTGTATTGTATGTTAGAAAGTGTGATGTACTGTTCATGTATGCAATCTATTTTCCAAGACTGCTAAACTGATCGGTCTTTCGGGACTTGATTCCTTGTAATCATGCCAATGTATTAAAATAATTCACCGACTCTGGGAATCTAGGGTCGGGGTGTTACATAGAAAAACACATCTCAGGACTCATAACACAATTTTAACACATTTACATAAGAGAAAAATCATAACAATTCATAACAAGTCTTTTCCCTAAACCTCTCCACACATCCAAAACTGAGGTACTATCACTAACCTTAACCATCATACACCTTAGCCCTAGTTAACAAGGGTAAACACATTCTCATTATTCAAGTTTCTCATTAAACAACCATTTATTCACATTTTTCATCATTTTACCATTTTAAATTTCATATTAGGTACTATTTTCAATTCAATTTCACAAGCATGGAAAAATAGTTCAAGCTCAACAACTTACCCAAAACCCGTTTTCCCATGTGCGCCTAAAATGATGCATGTCATAAAATAATCCTGAGTGCCTAGAATGATGCATGAAAACTCAACTCTTTTGCCTTACCGGGACAAGAGTCACAAATCATAAAATTTTAACAAATCTACGAAAAAATAATCACACCACACAACAAGTGTGTCACCCAAGGTTAAATAATATCCAACTATAACAATACACATAAATAACAGAAATCCCACCCTAGGTACTTGGGTTTTCTCCCATACATGGGTTTGAACCTCCCTTGCACGAGCTCAAGTCCAAGGACCGACTCTCCCTACTCTCATGTCTACCTTTCCCAAATAGTAATACAAAATAAAAGAAAATAAAAGAAAACTGGGCTCTAATACCACTTTGTAACGTCCCAAACTAGGTGCCATGCCCCGATGCCCTGATCCGGACTACCAAATGACCTTAGGAACACCTCCCCATATTCCAAACACTGTCGAATAGTAGCAAGAGTTTAATATCAATAATGGGGAGACTATAAACTCTTTTATCAAAGTAATACACCATCAAAAAATAAGAAACAATAACTGAATAACATATAACCATAAATAGAATAGTACTAGTGTTACAAGATGAAAAAAACTAGAAATACAAAATCAAAACTAAACAGTAGATATGTCATGATAAAGTACATGCCAAGTGTCTAAAATGAAAACCCAAAATAAATACATTGGCAACTCCCCAAGAGGGTCCTAAATTGTGTATGGTTCCCTCATCCATGATCCTTCCCATATCAACCATCGAACACAAGGCCTTTTCCCTTTTCCTATCCTGAAAACATAAAGTCAATTTGGGTACCGATCAGGCATCCCATGTAGGGTATGAGTACAACTCAGTAGGCCACCACCAACGACATCTAAAACAATATCCAGTCAATATTAGTTGTATAAAGAATAAAATACAAGCAATAAAGTAAACATTCTACTTTTATTCAATTAATATTTATTTAACCACGTAACACCCGAGTTCCCAAGGACATTCGAACTCTAAATACCTATTTTAGCTCATTCCAGAGTCTAAACTATCCCCAGGGGATATCATATATCTGAATGTCATTTTTACCATTCATTATCATAATTCATATTTGATAAATTATATAAAACATGTAAATCAATTCGGCATGAGTAATGTGCACGTATGACTCGAACCTCAAGGGTATAATGTGTATGAGACTAAACGAAGCTTAATAGATTTATTGGAAAAGGGGAAATATATCACAGTCTTCTCCCTGACCCAACTCCAAGAGCTCTCATGGTCCCTTAGAAATCAAAAAATAGAAGCTCTTGCGATCTTCCTCCCTGAAGGATCTCACAGTCCTTTTGAAATCAAAATGGAAGATCTCACGGTCAATCTACCTGAATGATCTCATGGTCCTTTGGAAATAAAAATGGAAGCTCTCACAGTCTTCCTCGGGCAATCCCTCACCCACACCCCAATTAACCCATGTGCTACTTCATAACAACATAATCACAACCAAGTGACATACAACCAAAGACCATTTCAAAAATCATTATTTTAATTAATTGAACAATTAATTAATCATACCCATCTCATTAATTAAATTCCACAATTAATTGGTCACATTATTTCTATTAATTAATTAAATAATTAATTAATCATACTCATCTCATTAATTAATTTCCACAATTAATTAATCACATCATTTTTATTAATTAATTCAAGAATTAATTAATCATACTCATCTCATTAATTAATTTTCAAAATTAATTAATCACATCATTTATAATAATTAATTCAAAAATTAATTAATCATACCCATTTCATTAATTAATTTCTATAATTAATTAATCATGTCATTTTTGTTAATTAATTCAATAATTAATTAATCATACCCACCTTATTAATTAATTTACACAATTAATTAATCACATAATTTATATTAATTAATTCAACAATTAATTAATCATATCTAAAATCTCCACATCTGATAATTAATTCACCAATTAATTATTTTTAATTCACAATTCAACATTTGATAATTAACCCAATAATTAATTCTCCCCAATTCCATAATTCAATTATTAAATCAAATGCCCAATTACTAAATTAATTAATTGATCACATTAATCAATTAAATTAGGAATTCCAATAGCTAAACGAACCCTATAAATTCTACAATCACATACATGTAATTGATACCAAGACTATGAGATTTGAATAATAGACCACCTACCATGATTCATCGAAGAACAGTCGCCCAATGGTAATCCCCAAAATTTCAACAGAGTAACGATGTAGATAGAGATATGGATCTATAACCTAAATCAAGACTGAACAATTCAATATCTCTTAAATCTAGATATAGATCTAAAATTCCTATATCTAGATCCACAAAACCAGATATAGATCTAATCAAAATAGAGAATAACTTCCCTTAAATAAAGAGAGAAGGAAGGAGGAGGAGAAGGAAACCAACCGAGATGTGATCCTATTACTAGGAGGGGTGAAGATCTTCGATTCAGGCTTAAAATCACCAAGAACAGAGGTCGAGAGGGCTTGGAATCTGTCTGGTAGGATCTAAAATCATGAAAGAGGTGTCAGGCTTAAAATCACCCAGCACGTCACTTGACCCGACTCGCCACTAGGACTAAAGGGTGTTCTCGATTACCACAAACTTCTGACTAGTGCCTTGACATCAAAGAAAAAGATCTTGGGTATGATCTCACCCTCAAATAATAATAAATAACCAATGGAAACTTACCGAGTATCTAGCGTGGTACGTCCATACATTGGGCTACCATGCATGAAAAATAATAGAACATAAAAAATGGAAGATTAAAATAGCCATAACTAATATATATGATTTAAATCATTTATATAAACATGCAACAACATCCATAATATACATCCCAAAAACATCACATAGATACAAGGGATACATAGTGTGAAACCAACACATATACAAAAGAATCCAATAGAAATATAAATATAATAGGCTAAAATGGAAAATACACAACATCCCAAAATAAACCAAAACAAACTTGAACCAGAAAAAACAAATCCATGTAGAACATGACCACTCATTAGATCCCGATACCACATCCCAAGGGACAACCAACTATAGAAATACTAGAGTAAAACACTGAGCTCCTGAAAGAAAGCATAAGAGTTGCATACACCCAGTAATGCATGTGTTGGATGCGCACTAAAATGTACATGCATGAGATGCATGTACACATGAATATGATGAATGAAGTGTATATATATATATATATGATATGATATTATATATATAGTGTACATTTAATACATGCATATTATGTATGTATTTTTCATGCATGCGATGCATAAATATAATATATATGTTTGATAAATTTATTATTCACCTCTCTCCCTGAATGATTTTTATTTATTTAAAACCAAATGTTGGTTCTTTTAATGCTTTGCATTTATTTGGAAACCATTTCATAAGATGAAATGTAAAGGAGAATATGATTTCCTATATAAACCATTTACATGCGATGACAAGGTGTGTTGTGGTGCGATTTGTGTGAGCCTCTGCCGAATATCTCTTCTTCCCAGAGTGTTGTTTGTCATTTCACAATGAAGGCGCTAACACCCCTTCAAATTTCAGGTATCCTCACTATATGATTGTAGATTAAAGTTTTTAGTGTATCACCTCATAGGTAGTGTGTGTTTGTTCACTACTCTTCATGATCTCCATAAACCATTCTCCTTTGAAGGATGAAGATGGAAGCTACTAAAATAGACGACTTTTCAGGTACTCCATTTTACGATATTATTTACAAATTGAATTCTTGAAGATAGATCTTCTCGTGTTTTGGGTTTTCCTTCACTGCATATGATCATTAAATATTTATATGAAACCCATGAGTGGTATCAGATGAAGTTTCTTTAAGAATCAAATGTGGTTTGATCACTGGTTTTTGAAGAAAAACGAAAAATAATGTTATCATAAACACTATCACATATCGCGTCTTATCCAACACCGACTTTTATCAACGCTAAACATAAAGCGCCGATAAAAACTTTTAATAAAAAATATTATTAATATATATAAAATTTCCATGTTTATATTCAAAAAATAATGTTTATTTATATACATTAATTAAAAAATTCATGTATATAATTAATATAAATATGATATATTAATATATATTTTTTAATAATTCAAAAATATATATATAATGTTTTAAAAAAGTATTTATATAATTATAAATAAAAATATATATTTAAATAATTATAAAATTATAATAAATATATTTAAATAAAAAATATATTTATCATATTTATAATTATATATATTTATATATTAATAAATACATATATAATTATATATATAAATATATTCCAATATTTATAAATATATATATATTAGGTTCTTGGAGGTACAATTACATTTAAACACACACACACACACCTCACACATAGGCCGAAAAGGTAGACCATATCCCCCCAAGGGATAGCCCGGTCATCAAGCCTTATTTATTCAGTACATGGACCATAGGCCCAGTGGGCATGAAACCCATTAAATATAAATGATGTATTGTTAATATGTGATATTTGAACTTATATATTTATATCAATGTCCATGCGTATATATGTGTTTGCATTATGTTGTGTGTGTGTGTGTTTTGTGTATGTGTATATATGGATGTTGTATGTGTACAAATGTATATATGTGTATGTATATATATGTGCACATGTACGTGAGATGTACATATATATATAATATGTGTATATGTGTATATGTATGACATATACTTAGTTAATTACAAAATTATAAATATATATTATGTTTTAAAACAAGTATTTATAAAATTATAAATAAATAAATATATATTTAAATAATTATAAAATTATAATAAATATATTTAAGAAATAAAAATACATAATTATATAAATATATTTATAAATATATACAAATATATATAAATATATTTATATATAATTAGAATTATAAATAAATAATTATATATTTAAATAATTATAAATTATAGTAAATATATTTAAATAATAAATATATTTATTATTTAAATATATATAACTATATACATATATTTATAATTATATACTAATAATTATAAATATATTTATTTATAATTAGAATAATAAATAAATTAATATATATTTAAATAATTATAAAATTATAGTAAATACATTCAAATAATAAATATATACAGTTATATAAATATATAGTAGGTGATTTGGGGGTATAATGACATCAAACACACTCACACATCACACATAGACTTTAAAAGGCAGCCCATAGTCTCCCCAAGGGGATAATCCACCCATCAAACCCATTTATTTATTATTATCTATATATATAGTCCTGTAGACCCCCATATATCAAGCCCACTATGGGGTCCACCCATACATCTACTTCATGTCTGCTGCCTTGCCTCATAGGTTATCCACCCATCAGGCCTCTCTCCTTTACACTGACACCCAACACCGCCTCGTATGTTGCCTACCTTGCCTCCCATGTCATCACCTACGACGAATCCCACCCATGTGGCCTGTCTGCCACTGAAGTCTCCTCAGCCTGTCTTGGACCCGCCACCCTGGATCTCGCCACCCTGCGGATCTATCTCCCATCGAAGCCTACACTGGATCCCACCACCCTGGATTCCGCCACCCTATGACTCTATCTCCCATCGAAGCCGCCTGCACAACCTTCACCAGTGGCATAATATCACTGCATGTTGCAGCCAACCCACATAAGGGGGAAAGATACTGCGGTTGAGAATCGATCCCAGAGTGCCTGATGCAGTGGTAGTGTCCGAGTACCACTCAGACACCACACTATCTACATTATATATATATATAATTATATAAATCTATTGAGGCCTAAATTAATTTGTGAGATATTCAAGATAGATTTTTTTTATTTTTGACATGGAAATGAAAATCTTCAATAGATTATAACTACTAGGATTTATTTATTTGGCGAGTTCTTGGTTATTCATTTGTCCACCTCATCTACTGATCATAGAATATGAGGATGTTTTGATCTATGGTAGATAATTCTATATTTCGATTCTTTGGTAGACCAGTTTCTTTTGCTGGTGATTTATTTATCTGGTGTTGCTTTGAATCTAGGATATCACATTTTCAAATATAATGTACCAATATGGTAAATGATCATTTTATATATTTTGAAAGTCCTCAACATAAACATGTTAGTGATATAATAAATGTGTTTTATGATTATAAAAACCATGGAAACAATTGAGGGTATTCAAAGGATGACCCAACACTTAACAACACTAAATTCAAGTTAGATTAAATATTTTCATTATTAAATTATAATATAATAATTGATTATTTATTACTCCTTTTTAATTATAATTTTTTTAATTAACTATAATCCTAGATTAATTAACTAATATAACTATAAATAATACATGAAAATTAGATCAACACACTTTTAAAAGCTTTATGATTTAAAATTAATTAAACATTAAATTTATAATCTACAATTTGATCCTAAATTTTTATTTAAAATATTAAACTAATGATGTAAGAGTTTAAAAGGAAAGAGAGAATTTAGATTTCATATGATGAAAATAAATCATCAGAAACAATTTTTGGAAAAAATCTACACTGCCATATGAATGTTAGAAATCTATCTCCGCTTAAAAGTAGGAAAAACATCTTGAAAACCACATAATTACACTACTCAAAAACTATAGAAAAAAGTAGGAAAGTGGTTGTATCTCTCAAATAAAAATTCTATAAACTACTATATACTTATACTATGAGGTTAAACACTAAATTATTGTTACCTTGACACTCAAAAAACCCATATTCTTGAACTAGAAATTCTTATTTATATATAAGGCCAACACTCTCCTCTTATTTTGGAATCTTTTATGTGGGTGAAATTATTCGAGATTATTGGGTCAAATCTTGATTCAAAATATGGAATGTATTTTTTTTAAATCAAACTCTAAATATATATAAATTAATTATTAATTTAAAACATATAACACATTCTAAATTTATTTTTTTGTGTAAGAAATACTTCTTAATTATAAAATATCTTACCTTAAATTCTCAAACATCCTTTATTATTTATAGATTATTAATTATTTTATTATATATATATATAAACATATACAATCTATTTTTTAAAATTAAACATTTAATTTTAATAAATTTTTATTTTTAATTAAAAATATTAACTTAATAAAAATAACGAATTCCTATAAAATACATTTTATAATTATTAAAAGAAAATTTTATTAAATAAATAGTTACACAAAAATAACTCCCGAGATTTTAGTTACATAACACAAGTATAAATCTATATAGGACCAAAGTGTGATATAATCCATGGTGGTACTTTCAAGTGGTGATTTAGCTAACATGGATATCATAATGATCTCTACTAACCTAAACTTACCCCACATGTGATTTTGTTCTAACCACACTTATTGAAGTTCAATTTAATCTTAGTATAAGACAAACCTTAGTGACGCTACCTTCTTCCCAAGATTAATAAAATTTTATTTCATAATCAAGGATAAAAAAATAAATTCAATAAACTATTCATAAAAATAGATTGATGGATCATAAATTTTAAAAAAAATATACCCCTTCTTTTGTACTTACCAAACATTAAGTAGCATATAGGAAAAAAATTATGAACCAACACATGTAATATCTAGATATGTGTTTATAACACTTTAAAGAACATAACCAAAACATTCTTAGGGGTATATTTTAATTAAAAAATTGTACCAATAAGTCATTCCAAGGCATGAACATGTACAATGCTACCATCATTGAAAAGAAATATGAAAATACCAAATCTGTGCTTATAACTCATCATAAAGACAAAACGAATTCTAAATACCCCTTAAACTTCATATAAGATGAATCAATAAGTCATTCCTAACAAAAATTGTTCAATTTTACTTAAATCCACTTAACTCTATATAGATTTCAGCCTATATATAAGTGAATATTAGAGGGAAGAGGTGTATGCCTACCAAAAGGATTACAGAGAAGCACTTTGGATTCAAAGGAAGAGAATTCAACCACCACTTTAAGCTAATAACCAACCTAGAACTAACATAAAATTAAGGATTGGTTTGTTTTTTATATGAAGTATAAAACTAGAAAAGTTAAACAATGTATTACCTTGGTATTATCCAAGAAAACCATCCACTCCAACCAAACCAAAGGAACATTGAAGGATCGAAAATGATTTAATGGCCTAATACCAGAGTGGAATATGTAGGGATACTTTAAAAAATAAAAATTTGAAGAAGAATATTACAGGAGAGCATATAGGATTAACTTTCTGAGGAATACCCCTTATTCAAGATTCTAGGGAAGTGATAATTTATCACTGATAGGGGGAAATAAATAAGTGATACACTTTTTCTTTTACAATTACTCTTTAGAAATTAACCTTTGTTATTGATTAAAGTTTTGATCCACTCACTTACTAATTTCCTTATCCTTTTCAAACAATCCTTAAAATATATGTCAAAAATTTGAGTGGTATCTATATTTATAAATACAATGGGATGAGTGGTATCTATATTTATAAATGCATATATGTGTAAGGAAAAATGGTGGTATATATATTTATATGATCATATTAACTTTAAAAAACATCCTAGATACACATAATCTCACCTACTATATAATATAAATTGATAATAACACCATGAAAAGTGCATGCCACTAACTCCATCCAACCCATAGGATATCAATCATGACCCCACTCCCGCAACCTTGGCCTCATAGGAAGCTAAGAACTACTCAAATTCAATATTAAGACCAAAAGCCTTTTCTTTTTCATGGAGTAATTGAAGGATATCTTTAAATTTTGAAACTGAAAAGGTTGTCTCAACATGAGTGAGTGTAAGATAATCCAACTGACCCTTCTCACAATTATACCAATCAAGGAGCCCCTTACAAGGATCAGAATGTTACTGCTACTTTTTTCAAATTTGGACAAAAAACTAAGAAATTTTGTCTGGTGCTTCACCAACTCCCCAATCTAGGAACATTTAGATTTAAGGAGACAACTGTCATCCTCATAAGCTTCATTTCCTGAACAATAATATTTCATTTTGTTACTTGATACTCATCCCCCATCTATTATGGACATGAAACTATGTTTCTTTAACTACTCTGAGCAGTAGTCATCCCATACTAGGTATTGGTGATAATTTTGGATGAATTCATAAGATAACACCTACCACCAGTGGAGTAATTATTTTCTTAAATTCAATTAATCATTTACTTCAACGCATACTGAAATTATTTGAAATATTAAAATGTTGGTTTCCTCTTATTTTAAATCCCCCTTTTGTGTATTTATTTATTTTGTTAAATATTAATATTACCAAATCAAATAGGCTGGATATGAATCAAAAAATGGATGAATGCCAATTGTAGGATAAAGGAGTATGAATATGGGGTGAACGAGTTCATTAAGTTTGAAAAATATCATGCATATAACCCTTCTCAAATCCTTTTTCCCTATTTACACTATTATTATTCAAGACTAATTAGTTCAAGGGAGTTGGAAGAACACTTGATTTTTCATAGAATAGATTAAAGTTATAAATGATGGACTAAACATGGGGAAAAAGTGAATGTAGCTAGTGAATGAGATAACACTAAGTTTTATGGATCATATGATATGATTATAAGTGTAGATAATGAAGAATACTAGATCTCATATGTGATTATATGTGTGCATTATGATTAAGATTGTATTAAGAAAATGACAATGACAGTTGAAATGAACTTCGTGATTGTCCAAAATTGTTTGAGAAGTTAAAGAGTTGTGTAAATATGTCATTGTATGCTAGTTGTACTAAATATAGAACATTTTTAGTCATACTAAGGCTTTATAATTTAAAATATAGAAACATATGGAGTGAAATCAATTTTACTTAACTAATTTCTCTCTTTAATGATATTATCCCAGAAGATAATGAGCTTCTTATCAAAAAATATGATGTTAAATAAATGCCATGTTCAATGGGTATGATCTATAAAAGAATACATTCCTATAAAAATGACTATATTCTATTTCTCAAGGACCACAAATCACTTAAAAAATAACCAAAGTGTGGTGCTTCTCGATACAAGAAAGATAAATTGGAAAAAAAATTTGTATTGTACTTTCCAATCATTCCAAGGTTTAGGTGCCTATATAGAAGTGATGAGACTAAAAGATAGTTGATGTGGCATACAAATACAAGAAATAAAGATGGGAAATTTCATCACCTGTAAGCCTCTCCATAATTTAATAGAATTGATCATGAGTATCCTGAATTTGGAAATGAGTTGAGAAACCTTCATCTTGTGCTATCTACAGATGGAGTGAATCCTTTTGGATTTCAAAGCAACACTCATAATATATGGTTGGTTATGTTGGTAAATTATAACTTGTCACTGTGGTTGTGCATGAAATGAAAATACAATATATTATCTCTGCTTATATCATAACCAAAACTACTAGGTAATGATATTGATGTTTATTTGGATCCATTGATCAAAAATTTTAAATTATTATGGTATTCAGGTGTTATGTTGTACAATGCTTACAGAAATGAATAGTTCACATTGAGATCCATGTTGTACGAGACAATAAATGGATTTTATACTTATGGAAATTTTTCAGGATATATCATTAAAGGAACTCAATGGTGTCCCATTTGTGAACAAGGTTCACAATCAATTAGGATGAAACATTCATCGAATACCGTGTTTCTGGGATATCACATATTTATACCCCAACGATATAAGTACCAATCTTGTATGACACCATTCAATGGAAATTCATAATAACATACAACACCATATCCACTAAAAGGTGATCAACTATTTGAGAAAGTAAAAGATATGGGAACTGCTTCTTGTGAACCTTTTTTTTGAAAAACCTTACGAAAACCAGTAGAAAAAATAGATCAATTTTTTTAAAACCACCATACTGGAATTTTTTATAAATCATATATTTTCTTGATGTTATACATATTGAAAAAAATGTGATAGTTTCATTGAAACATTACTAAATTTACAAAAAAAAGAATGGAATTAAGTCTAGGTTGAACATGATTGATATGTGAATACAGGAAGAGTTGTCACCAGTGAAGGGTGAAAAACAAACTTTTCTTCCTCCATCTGCTTACACTCTTTCCAGAAAAGAGAGATATCATTTTTTCAACTTCTTGAATAATGTAAAGGTTATATAGGTGTATTCATCGAATATCAAGAATATCATTTCAATGATTGATTTAAAGTTAAAGGGTTTGAAATCACATGACTGTCATGTTTTGATGCAGGATCTAATGCTAGTAGCTTTATGTTGCATTTTTTCTAAGAATATCTATCATACATTAACCAAACTATGTTTCTTTTTCAAATTTATACACATAAAAGTTATAAACCTCATGAAATTTCCAATTATAGAAAAGTAAATTGTCATAATATTACGTAAATTTAAAATATTCTTCCTGCTAGCATTCTTTAATATTACGGTTCACTTGGTAAGAGAGATTATACTACGCGGTCTTATACAATATAAATGGATATACCTCATTGGATGATATATGAATATTTTGAAAGGATATGTCAAAAATCAAATTCATCCAGAAGTTTGTATTGAGAAGTGATATACTATTGAGGATGTTGTTGAATTCTATATCGAACAATTGTCTGGTGTGGAAATTATTGGTCTACCAAAATCTTGTCACACTGGGCAGCTTGTGGGTGAAGTAATTTCTAGAATATATATTATCAAAATCACTATTACAGATCAGGAACAGACCCATCTTTATGTTTTTCATAACATTTTAGAGGCTTCCCCATATGTTGAAACCCACAAAGAAATTCTTAGGCATTTGAATCCATCAAGGGATTAAAGATGGATATCAAATACACATAATCATTAGTTTATAGGATGGTTTTGAGACTATATTTTTAAGGAGTTAGCTAAAAGTATAGATTTAATTTTATAATGACTTTGATGACTATCCAAAGGACCAAGTGCACATGTATTATCTTATAATGGTTATGTAATTAATGGTTATATATTCTATACAAATGTACATGATGGATGCAATACCATACAAAATATTGGAGTTACACTTGTGGTTAAAGTGATGAATGTATCTGGTACCGAGAAAAAAAATCCAATTTATGTGAATATGTCATACTTTGAAATCATTAAACAAATATGGGAGTTGGATTATACAACATTACAAGTGGTGATTTTTCAATGCAAGTGGGTTGATAATAATATTGTTATTAAAATATATGAATTTGGATTTATGAAAGTATATTTTAGTAAGGAAGGTTATAAAGATGAACCTTTTATAATAGTATCATGGGAAGTACAAGTATTTTATGTTCCAGATCCCATAAACTGAAAGTGGTCAATTATTCTGTTATCAATCAGAACCACTAAAGGGTCGGACAAAAATTCAATCGAGTATGACCCTTTATTAGGATGTCACAATCATTTTTCAGCACTCCTAATGTAGACAAGGTCTTGTCTATCAGAGGAGACCACAATGAAGGGATTTAGATACTTGATAGAGGGGAAAATCCCTTCAACCTTTTAAAACATAGTTCAATAATAAGGTTATATATATATATATATATATTTGTAATATACATTACATTACCTCATATTATTATTTGTTCATTACTGCATTTATATAATTTAAATTAAATGTTTAACCACTTATGTAGATAATGACTTTTACACATGACAATTCTCTCAATCCTAAGGAACAATAGGTTTCTCAACTTGTTGGTGCTCCCAATGCAGAGGAACAACAACCTTCTACACATGCTGATGCTACCAATCCAGAGGAACAACATATTGATGATGTTGAACCTGAGGAAATGGTAGATGATGAACAACTGATATCCCAGAAAACATAGGATCACCATATCATGATGGTGCTAGAAAAAAAATATTAAGGTGAAAAGTAAAGACATGAAATTTCAGGTTGGATGGAATGCACATGGTCAACCTGTTAACCCCAACAAGGCCATGTTTAGTGGTTACATTAGGCTCACCACTCAGCAGTGCATACCAATTGATATTGGTTCATGAAAAAATGTTGTGTCCATGCTTAATACACTAATCTGGGAAGATATTAGGGTAACAATATGATATAATTTCTTTATTTTACTAAAAAAACAATGAAACATTGAATTACTATTCATTATCCCTTGCAGAGTGCATTTATAGTAGATGAATCCTAAATGAAATTTATATTAATGCTTGTTGGAAAATCTCATAGAGGCTTTCCCACAATTCTTACAAAGTTTCATCTCAAATATGCTAAAGGGAAAATAAACCCCCACCCACCGTAGATGTATGCACACTTGATAAGCCTAGAAGTGTGGGGTGCGTTTATTGGTCTTCATGGGGAGATATATTTTTAGGTACATTGTGACTTGTAATAAATTATTTTACAATACATGTATTAATCACTTTGATTAAGAATTTTTAATTTATGAAATAAAAACTAAGCGATGAAAATAGGTAATGGGAAAAAAACTAATGTGACCCTACCATAAATCAAGGATAGGGTATGCTTCACTTTAAAAAAATGGTACTTATTTTAAATCTATCATAATACTTTTATGTAATATGAAAAAATAAGATAATTATGTTCCTATTTTTATATTCATATTGATGAATCAAAATCCAAAGGCACTTCTATCCCACATCATGTTCCATGGAAGGAGGAACATGTAAATAAATAAGGGATACTAATAGATGAAAACACATAAAAAGTGTGGGAGACATGTGTAAATACAACATAATAAAAATTTATTTTTCTTTGAATCAATATTACATAACAATGATTACTTATTTTACTATATTTTCTATTTGACTTAAACACCAGAATCATCATCAGCTGTACTGAATGAACAACTACTATCAGTGGCTTTAAAGCAGCTAGAATAATATGATCACATGAGAGGTAGGTTTTGGGGTGACGCCCTGAAAATATTTTGAGAATAGAAATTAAAAGGGGGATAAATATAAGTAAATGGAATAGTTTCAAGCATGATTAACTGATCATGAAGAAAAATTTAATTTTTAGTCATAGTCGTTAGTTAATATTATGAGAAAGAATCAAAGAGAAGAAACAACACAAGAATAACAACTGCATAAAGATCCCCCCACCAACTTTGAGGTGAGCCATTCCCATCAAAGAGCTATCTTAGAAGATGTAATCAATATTTTCATAATTGTTTCTATGAAATATGAATTAGGTAGACACTAATACCTTTCCTATAATGATATTATATAGGGTGAAAATGATTGTGATTTATATCTATCAACACCCACCCATCTTCTTGTTGTGAGGGATACCGTGTTCAATATCTAAGAATACATTCTACACAACAAAAAACTTCCAATAGGTTATATTAGAGTGAGGATTAACATAGATAATGATCTATGTGTCAAGATATATATTCCACTTGATGATGAATATATTCATACAGTCAAGAAAGCTATTA
Organism: Viscum album; assembly: GCA_963277665.1. Classification (NCBI taxonomy): domain Eukaryota; kingdom Viridiplantae; phylum Streptophyta; class Magnoliopsida; order Santalales; family Viscaceae; genus Viscum; species Viscum album. Next base: position 1,347,469,452 of record OY728131.1, read on the forward strand.
TATAATTCATATCATGACTGTTAAATATTGTAAAAAAACGTGCCTATAACGAGGTACTCATTTCCAATTTATTTTTCATGCAAAGTCTTTAAAAATTAATGAAAAATGTTTGAACCGATGAATGTTATTATAGAAGGAAAAAGGAAAGGGGGTTAAATAAAATTTCGAATCAAAGTGATCTAAAGTATCAACCAGACAATCAAAAATATCTTCAAAAAGTACCTTTACCCCCACCAAGGTTCATGCATATACAAGGTTACAAAGTGGTAGTAATGTCTTAGTTGATTTTTAAGATCAAATGTACAGAGAGGTCATTATAGACTACATTGGTATTGAGAATATAAATGAAATCCTCAAGTATGACTAGCTAGGATTCTTAGTTGTAAATGTATACATGAGGTCTATTTTCATGATTTTTTTTTCTAATAGTTGATCTATAATGTTAATTATAACTAAATACAATTCATAATCTTTGTAGGTGTATATATCAATACTATTTAAAGGGAAAAACATGTGAACATAAATATGGACTCATTAGTACTCACATCACTTCTATGAAATTAACCTCATTGAAATCACATCAAATTGATGCAATAGTGGAAAAACTGACTGTAGTGTTTGAAAGCAAACTTACGGATGACATACTCTTCTTATTACTAACGATACAATGGTAAAACTCTATAATTTAATCATATAAAATATATTTTCATTACTTCCATTACTTATTCCTTTTTTTATTAGGAAACATTGGTTACTCATTGCAATCAATTTGGATACTCCAAAGATTTATTTTCTGGATTCACTGTATGGATACCCAACAAACTGACCACACGTGACAGTGTTTATCAATTTGTAATACACTAAATGAAATGTTTTAGAACTATACTTCAAGTTATATATTTTATATTATGTTTTAATGATAATTTTTTTATGATAGGATGATGTTTAAATATCATCAAAATCATGGAATGAGGACAATCCATGAGCACAAAGAGCCCATCGAATTCTACAAGTGGATAAGTATTAGGGTATATATAATAATATTTCACTATCAAAACATATATATATATATATATAAATTACTTATTTTTTTCAATGTTTATACAATATATGAAACAAACTAATAGAAAATATTATGGTTATTATGTTTGAAAATTTATGAAAGATATCATATACCATCAACAAACTAACATCCCTAAAGAGATATTTTCAAATATAATTAAAATTTCATTTAAAATATTTATTAATATTTTTTTTGTATTTATATTTTTTTAGTACTAAAATGATTTTTGAAAGTCCTTATATTCATAAGATGAAGTATATTTGTTTATAAAAGACTAGGAAACATACCTGGTGTTATAATTTAAACATATATCATGAATATGTGACTTCCTACTACTTATTTAGTTGGTTTTCTCATCAAATTATCACCTTTTTTAGTTAATTTTATTATAATTTTTATCTAATACTTATTTTGTTAATTTTAATATAGATCATGAAGAAATGACTTCATCAATAATGATGATTCACTCACATAATATGATCATGTACTCAACAAGGATGATGTACTCATGGTGATTCAATTTTGTTTTTATTCTCCAATACATTCAACATTCCAGGTAGAACACTGTTGCATTTTCATTTCTTCAAAATTTATAAGTATTATAATCAATTTAGTCAATTCAAATAATTAGATCACTAATAATAAGTAATTTCATGATAATTTCATCATCACACATGTAAAATTGGTCTAACCCACTTATAGTTCATCCCAAGCAGTAAACAAGTAGTACCAACTTATGATCTTCATGGAAGTCCCTCATTCATCCCAACAACCTTTGATTTCCTATAGCAATCTATACCTAGCCACTAATATCTGATGAATAGTATAAGTTACTCTCATATTCCACTTAATGAATCTTATGTATCATCTCAATCCTATAGATGGTGTAACTAGTATGACTCCAAGTGTGTCTTTTTATTTGAAATTGACATTAATTTTATTAAAAAGGACAAGTGACATACTCAAAAATGAGAAAACACATTCATATTATTTTGAAACCTTGGGAAAATGATTTATAAGTCGTTTATGATGTGTTGGAATCAGCCGCACCTCAATCTGATATAAGGTGTTCCTGATATGACTCAAAATGGACATTATCAGTTTAAAATTGACATTTTAGTTCAAAACGTGTGCCACTCATTGAAAACTAAGAAACCATGATCATATTGTCTTGATAATTTAGAAGAACTATTCGTAATCCATTTTTGATGTGTGGGAATTAGTCTCACATCAAACTGACACATGATGTGATCGATATGAATCAAAGTACATATTTCTAGTTTAAAATGACATTTTAGTAAAAAAGACAAGTGACATATTCAAAACTAAGAAAAAAATAATATTATTTTGATACTTTATCATAAATATCCATAAATAATTTTTACATTTAGGAATTATCCTCACCTCAATCCTATGCATGGTGTGATTAGTATGACTCTAAGTGTGTCTTTTTATTTAAAATTGACATTAATTTCAGTAAAAATGACAAGTGTCATACTCAAAACCAAGAAAATGAATTCATATTGTTTTGATACTTTAGAAAAATTATTCATAATTCATTTTTGATGTGTAGAAATCAGTCACCCCTCAATCTGATACGTGGTGTTCCTGGTATGACTCAAAGTGATCGTTATCAGTTTGAAATTGACATTTTAGTTCAAAACATGTGTCACTCACTGAAAAATGAGAAAAAATTATCATATTATCTTTAAAATTTATGAAAACTATTAATAAGTCATTTTTGATGTGTAGGAATCAGTCTCACATCAAAATGACACACAATGTGACTGGAATGACTTAAAGTGTGTGTTTCCAGTTTAAAATGATGTTTTAGTAAAAAAGAAAAGTGACATATTCAAAACCAAGAAAACAAATTCATATTATTTTGATACTTTAGGAAAATGATTCATAAATCATTTGTAACATGTAGGAATCTGCCTCACCCCAATCTGACACATGATGTGATTGGTATGACTCCAAGTTTGTATTTTTATTTAAAACTGATATTAATTTTAGTAAAAAGGACAAGTGATGTACTCAAAACCAAGAAAATAAATTTATATTGTTTTTATACTTTAGTAAAATGATCTATAATTCATTTTTTATGTTTAGAAATCAACATCATCTCAATCTGATACACAGTGTGCTCGGTATGACTTAAAGTGTCTATTATCAGTTTAAAATTGACATTTAAATTCAAAACACGTGTCACTCACTAAAAAATGAACAGAAGTGCTTAGATTGTATTGATAATTTAGGGAAACTATTCATAAGTCATTTTTGGTGTTTTAGAACCAGTATTACATCAAACCAACACACGATGTGACTGGTATGAATCAAAGTGTATGTTTTCAGTTTAAAATGAAATTTTAGTAAAAAAGAAAAGTGATATATTCAAAAATTAACAAAAACATTCAGATTATTTTGATAATTTAGGAAAAAGGTATATAAATCATTTTTGACATGTAGGAATCATCCTCACCTTAATCTGAAGTATGGTGTGACAAATATGACTCTAAGTGTGTTTTTTATTTAAAATTGACATTAATTTTAGTAAAAATGACAAGTGACACACTCAAAATCAAGAAAATACATTAATATTGTTTTAATAATTAAAAAAATAATCCATAATTTATTTTTGATGTGTAGTAATAATCCTCATCTCAATCTGATACACGATGTGCCGGTGTGACTCAAAGTGGCCGTTATCAGTTTAAAATTTTCATTTTCTTTCAAAACATGTGTCACTCACTGAAAATAGAAAAAACATGCTCATATGGTCTTGATAATTTAGGAAAAATATTCATAAGTCATTTGTGATATGTAGGAATCATTCTCACATCAAACAGACACAAAATGTGATCAGTATGATGCAAAATGTATGTTTCTAGTTTAAAATGACATTTTAATAAAAAAGAAAAGTGACATATTCAAAACAAAGAAAATGTATTTGGATCATTTTGATACTTTAGGAAAATAATTCATAAATAATTTGTGATGTGTATGAATTATCCGTACCTCAATATGATGAATGATGTGATCAGTATGACTCCAAGTGTGTCTTTTTATTTAATTTTAGTAAAAAGGACAAGTGACATACTCAAAACTAAGAAAATGCATTCAGATTATTTTAATACTTTAGGAAAATGATCCATAAGTCATTTTTGACATGTAGGAATAAACCAAACCTCAATATGATACATGGTATACTTGATATGACTCAAATTGAGCATTATCAGTCTAAAATTGACATTTTAGTTCAAAACATGTGTCACTCACTGAAAACTAAGAAAATTCACTAATATTGTATTGATAATTTAGGAAAAAAAATCATAAGTCATTTATGATGTATAGGAATCGGTCTCACATCAAACCGACACACGATACGACCGGTATGATTCAAAGTGAGTATTTTCAGTTTAAAATGACATTTTAGTAAAAAAAAGATAAGTGACATGCTCAAAATTGAGAAAATTTATTCATGTTGTTTTGATAATTTAGGAAAATTATCCTTAAGTCATTTTTGATATGTACGAATCAACCATACCTCAATATGATACACGGTATACCCAGTATGACTCAAATTGTGTGGTTTCAGTTTAAAATAGAAATTTTATTAATGTATTGTTTCATATTTTTGTTTAATTTATTTATTTATAGTATTACTAACATAAGAATCGTCTTATTATACAGGTGCATTCTTTTTCTCAGGTTGAGGTGGTTTATTTGACAACTGATACCATGTTTGGACTTTTTTTGAGAGGGGGTCGTGAGTGCCAAAGATAACGAAACATTAACATTTTTGAATGTTTATGATATAAATTGTTAATGTAAAGTCTCTGAATTTCCATGTAATTTTTTTATATGAAATTATTTTGAGACCATAAAATCTGACGGCACGTGATTCTGAGGCCTGGAGTGCCTGGAATGATCTATCAAAAATTTGTTAAGATTTAAATAGTGTGCATGAGTGATTTTCCTGAAAAAGTGCAATAACTCTTAAATGGGTGCCCAAATCATAAATCTGAGGGCACCATTGCATTCAGGATGGCGGGTTTACCCTAGGTGCGACTTAAGTTTAGTCAGCATAGGCCTCCGGTGAGAAAACCCGAAAATGGCATAACCGTAAATAAAATAATAAAATATATTTTTTCAAATGCTTATAACTCACAAACTGTGACTCAGATTAAAAATATGAGACCACCAATGAACTCGTGAGAGTATAATTTCCTTAGGAAGATACTAACATTGGCCGACACGGGCTTCCAGTAGAAGTTAGTTTTTGGCTGTAAAATAAAATAATTAAGTAACAATTATTTTATTGTAAAATCCTTAACTTCTAAACAGTAACTCGGATTGAAAATCTGAGAGTACCATGGAACTCGTGAGAGTGTGTTCCCCTTCGGTGGAGCCTAACCTTGACTGGATTAGGTTGAGGGTGACTGTTAATAATTTTTAAACTTTTTTAAGGTACGTTCAGTAAACGTGCGGGCAGTGAATTCTATCTTTTGAACTGGTGCTCAGATTAAAAATATGAGGGAACTGTTGAATCTGTAGTGCCAAGATTCGATTAATGGAATATTAAATTTGATCGGAAAGGGACAGAATAAAAATTTAATTTTCAGACTTTATAAAAAATAATAAAATAACTTTTGGTTATTTTATTTTTTCTTTGTGCAACCGTTGAACAAACAGTGGTGGGACTGCAGTGAAATGTCAATCCATTTAATGGATTGACTCATAATTTCTATAACCACACTATTGGGAGATTTAAATGAACGTGTAACCACACCGTTGAGATAATAAAATAGATTCATTAATTATACTCATTAATGAACCTCATTAATTGTGCGGTTCATTGATCCTCTCCTCCCCTCTATTTAAACGAAGATCGGGCATGGGTTTTCAGCACGCAAGAGGGGAACCTCTAATGATGTTCCATGATGACTTCCACCAACCTTGAATGAAGCTTCGAGTGACAGACATTGGAGGAATCGACGGGTGACGGAAAGCGCTGACGAAGAGCTTCAGACGTGGACACTTCTTCCTCATCCGTAGCGCCTTCCAACGATTACAAGGTAGGGGGTTATATGTTTGATTTCTCCCCCTTTTACTCTGTTCTTGAATATTATGAAGAACATGGGTCAACCGTCCAATGGTTTGACCTTCATTTCGCTCTTTAACGTGGGAGGATAATGCGGGGTTTCATTATGAGAGTTTTTATAATCTAATAATCCTTCCCATGTTATAATGCTAACGCGGAGGGTGTGGACCGAACGAACAAGGCCCAGACCCTCCACCGAACTTGTTATAGTTGCATTCTACATGGGCGACCGGAAGAAGCGTTGGCGTGATGGCGGCACGCGGTGGGACCGACGAACAAGGGAGGCGGCGACCGCCGACCAACACCCGTCAGCCGCAAAGGAATGGAAACGCCTGAAGGTGCCGCGACGGACAAGGGGAGGCTGACCAACACCGTCCGTGTTGAAGTGGGGCGGCGCGCTGTGCCACGGTGGAAGGTCGTGACATCGAGCCGTGGCGGAGGGCAGACCCGCGCTCGCGGGTCCGCAGTGGGCCAGTCCACGCAGACTGACTAGGAGATGTGGCACCACCTGGAACCACATATTCGAAGACCCGAATGACTTTGAACATTCAGGAGGGGATCAGTCCCCCGCGCTCGGCCAGCGGGTCGAGTGACTCCGCGGCCCGGCGGGCCGCACCCAGCCGAGTGGACCGGGCCGAACCAGCAGGCCGAACCCACAGCCCAGTGGGCCTAGCCTGCAACCCAGCATGCCAGACCAGGCCTAGCTAAATTGGGCCAAGCCCAGCCCCTTCGGTCTAGGCCCAGCGTGTTGGGTCAGGTCGGTCTGACCGTGTCAGACCAGACCCAGACACACTTATGACCAAGTTCACTTAAACAAGCGTATCTCCTAAACCGAACGTCCGTTTGATGAACTGTCTAAGGTGCCAGAACCCTTAGGATGCGGTGGTCCTTTTGAGATAATCTACATGACTTTCGGAGAAAGTTAGTGTTTGGCCGGGTTGGATCGTACCCAAATCCAACCGGGCCCTTAACACTAAAATGCCTATAACTTTTAGACTGGGTGTCCAGTTGACATGCCGTTTATTGCATTAGAAACCTTATGACATGATGGTTCATCGGGTTACTTACTTGTGGAACTTCATGGCAGTTGAGGTATTAATGATAACCTGAGGAGTAGAACCAGGTTGTTTCTTATAGTGAGAGTTAGGATGGCTACTCCCTTGATGAATCAAGGAGTGGGTATTCCTTACTCCTCTGATCCGGTAGAGACAGGACTCCCCATGTCATGAGTGTGAGTCCGTTTTCCTCTTATATGGTTTTTCTATCTTTGGAGTCGGTACTCCCATATTGGACTAGGATGCGGGTCCTCCATACTTAACTCACATAGAGCCAGGTACTCCCCTACTGGGTAGGGTGTAGGTCCTCTATGTTAGGAGTAGGTACTCCCCTATCAACCCAGGGTGCGGGTCCTCCTTATGCGGTGCTACAATAGAGTCGGTACTCCCCTGCCATGCCAGGGTGCAGGTCCTCTAGCTTGGGGTCGGTACTCCCCTGACGTACTAGGGCACGGGTCCCCCCACAGTGAACAAACTACCAGAGTTGTGCTCCCCTACCAGGTAGGGTGCAAGTCCTCACATATGGAGTAGTACCCCCCCATATCCAAGTAGCGATGGGGAGTGGGTCCTTCAAGGGAGTTATAGATCCCTTGACTGCAGGGCACAGTTACGAGGAGAGACCCTCTCCACTTGATGCAATCGATACCCAGGGTAGAAGTTAATACTCCCTCGACGGACTGAGGTGTGGTCCACTTTTTATTGGGACGACTGAGATATCATGGGTTAGACTAGAGCAGTGCTCCCCCAACTGAACGCAGTTTTGAGGAGTGGGCCTCTTCACTTGGTTTCCCTTGGTCTTGCCTCGAGCGCAAGACTGTGACTGCGAGACCTCTAGTGCTTGGAACTAGAGGTAGTTCTAGCAGAAAGTTCCCGATGAAGCATGTCCTTTCGGATGTTTCATTTGGAATGGTTTAGTTGTACCTGATGGAGTACATCTCTTAGAATAGTGCCATCGGGGATGGACAATTCATGGAGCGTGTACTCTTGATCCTTGAATTACTCTTTGAGCCTTTTTTTCAAATCCTAGAAATGGATTGAGGTCGGGGCTGTATGTTTCTTTGTGGCTGATACGAGTATATCTAGATGACCTAGGTATATGCAATGGAAGATACCTGAGTATAGCTGACTATGCATAATATTTGTGGTTTACTTCGTGGTTGTTTTGTGGTATTTTTCCTTTGTGGATTTCTGAGATACCATTGAGGGTCTCGGGGTCCCCTAATGAGTACTGAGTTACTCACCCTTGCACGGGCTTCACCCACACGTGTTGTGTCTGGTGCAGACGTTTGATGTTTCGATTGGGGCACTTATGGAGACGGGACTGACAGATGTTACAATGGTGGACTTGGTGGCCTATGACCAGGCAGACAAGACATACTACTTTGGATTCAAGTAGCTTCACTACTCCAGCGATCCAGTGGGATCTTCCACAGATGGTCATCGGTGCTCCCTTTATACCTTGATATTTTCAATTCTTTTGTTGGGATTTTATACTGGACCAGTTACACCACTCAGTGTTTTACTTGTTGTTGTACTATGGTTTCTGATTACTTAGTGTTCACCTTTCAGCTTTGTGGTTTTTTTGTGAATGCATGTGTGTACAGGTATCCAGGAAAATGCCTCCCACTTGTAGGTTGATGCCTTCAGCACTAGTTGCCAACCCCTGGCCTTCGGGAGGCAGGCTTGGGGTATCTCAAGGCACGGGCCCTAGGGGATGGGTTGTGAAAGTTAATGTAATTGTAAACAACATTTTTTGAAATGTATATAATATAGTTTTTTGTATTTTTGATGTAAATTTTATTTCAATTATATTATGAATTTTCATATAGGTGTATTAGTTGTAGTGTGTTGTAATTCCAACAACACACTACAGCAGTAAGGCCTTTATCAGTGCTATTTCTATCACTGATAAAGACCCCCTTTTATCAGTATTAATGAAAGTCCTAATAAAGGGGTCCCCCCTTTTAATGATGCTTAGGATAACAATTATTTTTTTACAATTAATTGAGTAACTAATAACTTATTATCTAATATAAATATTGAAAATTTGATATGTTATCTTCATAATTATGGTTTGAGTTAGAATAATTTACTTGTTATATTAATATCAAATATAAAAATCAAACATCATTTGGTTATAGGGAATAATGTTGTATAATATATAATCATCACATGGAATATAGAATAAGTATAAGAACATTGAGAAATAAACAATAGTAGAATAAAAAATAATTCCATTGAATATCTTTTATTGAATAATGATGCATGATTAATTTCAATTGAATTAAAGATCAAGCTTGTAATATTGATTGTATTTTCATTCCATTGAGTATTTAGATGTGAACAAAATCATTATGGGGGTCCCCAATTATGGTATAGGGTTTTATTATTGATTTATGATCTTTATAGATCAACCTAAATGTGGATATATCATTATATACAAACTGAATCCAATCAATGGAAGAGAGTAAGTCCCCTTGGATGAGTATTGAGCTCTTCATAAATCCTATAACCACATACTAGTTAATTAGTGGTTAATTGTAATATCAAAAAATTATTGATATGTAATACTTATTCATATCCCTTTGTGGGTGAACAATGTATAACTGTGTCTCATGTTTTGGAAAAATAAATAAATTGTTTATTTATTTGTTAACTTTCTTTGATATTCATGTTTAGTAAATTTTTTATGAAATATAAATATTTTGTATGCTCATTTATATGATAAATTACTTCTAGGATAAATACCCTTGCATATCATGCTAGGTTCGGTATCATAAAACTCAGTTTGCATCTACTTTGACCTCAGTTTTTAATTATAGTTATGAGCTTGAGAATAGTTGTTCAACATAGTTTACTAATACAAAATAGGATTTTTATAGCGCTGACCTTTATCAACGCTAGAGAAAGGTATTGATAAAGAGCACCTTAATCCGCGCTAAAAATGCTGATAAAGAGCACCTTAATTATTCATTAATACATTTAATATAGAAATATATTCATAGATATTTCTCACTATATATATAAATGTATATAATATTTCCTAAATATGATTTATATAATACAAAATATTTATGCTTATGTTAAATAAGTCATATATTTAGTGGTTTATAATTAAAAATTAATATTAATTAAAAAATACTGACTAATTGCATCGAGTAATGGACATAATTGAATGTCATTTGATTTTTCAATTTAACATATATCAAACATGTGTTACATTGATTTCATATACATATACATAATTAATGCATTTTTATATATAACACAAACACACAAATATTTATGCAATTAATGAAATCTCATGTAGAAACACATACATCTAATATTTATGTAATTTATTCAAATTTCAGTATTCATTTTAGAATTTCACAATAACATAATACATTTAATATATTATGTTTTACTCGATAGATTTTATTTATTTATTTTTAATATTATTATAGTTAGGTATTATTTATTCATTTTTATTTTTTTAAATTTTTAATTTTTTTAGAATTTAATCATTTTCGATTATTTATTTATATATATTTATTTACTATATTTTAATAGTTTCAATATGTATTCATCTTTATTTCAATATATATCCATATTTTTTTAATATTTTATATTTAATTAATAAAACTTATCCATTTTTTGATATTTTTAAAGTGTACTCATTTTTAATTAGTCAATTTCACTCATTTTTAACATGCATGCATTTAAGATTATATATTCATTAATAGTGTTAAAAATATATTTGTAAATAAATATTTATAAATGTATATTTACTATATTTATAAAATTATATATTTATAATTATAAATAAATAAATATTATTTTTAAAAAGTATTTATATACTTATAATTAAATGATTATATATATTTAAATAATTTTAAAATTATAATAAATTTATTTAAATAATGAATATATTTACTATATTTATATTTATATTTTATATTTAGGTACAACTACCAACGAAAGCTCATGCACACTACAAAGAAACTAAAATAAATCTGCTGGTTTGGGGAATTGACCCCGTGACCACGCCATAAACCCCATCCCTCATACACCACCCCCATCCGAGCATGAAGGCTTTATATATATATATATATATATATTATAATTATATAAATATATATAATGATATAAATATATAAATATTATTTTTTTTAAAAATAATCTCCTTTTTTTGATAGAGGAGACCCATTACATGGCCCATTGGTTCAGTGAGCATTAAAACTTATTACATGACCCCAAAGGCCCATATTTTTGGTTCAAAATACCTCTAGTGAATAGTATTTCTACAACACCTAGACTACTACAACCCTACCATTGCTACAGTTTGCTACAGTGCCTGCCACTGCTACAATGTCGTCGATGCTATAGTCACCACTCGTACAATTCTGTTACAACACTGGTATAGTAACCCGCGCCCAATGAGTTTTGAACCTCTATCCTTAATGTAGTATTACGGGGTGCTTACCATTAAGTCAAACCCCAACTACAATAAATAATTATATATTTAAATAACTATAAAATTATAATAAATATATTTATTATATATATATATATATAATTATATAAATATATTTATAATTATAAACAAATCATTATAAAAATATTTACAAAAATATTTATTTATAAATATATTTATATATGTATATTTACTATATTTATAAAATTATATATCTATAATTATAAATAAAAAATATAATTTTTTAAAAGTATTTATATAATTATAAATAAATAATTATATATTTAAATAATTATAAAAACTATAATAAGTAAATATATAATTATATAAATATATTTACAATTTTTTTATTTATAATTATAATTATAAATCCTTTATTAGCGCTTAAGTTTTAGCACTGATGAACATTCTTTTTATCAACACTAAAAAAGTGGTGATAAAGATACCTTTTATCAGCACTTATTAATTTAGCACTGATAAAAGTCTCCTTGACCTATCTAAAGAACCCTAACTGTGACTATTTTAGTCGCGATATCTAAGCTTTTCATGAAATCCACTCGTTGTCGGCACTCCTCCTCCTCAAATCCAAGGCTCGAATGAAGGCTCAAATGAATCCAAGTTTCCATGATATCTCTACTTTATCTCAGACTAAGCAAAGCTCGAATCCAAGATATGTTATTTTCTCCTCCTCCTCGCTTTAATGTGTGTTTTTCTTCCCCTTCTTCTTCAAGCCTTCCACTCGTTGTTGCTAAAGGTTTTGCATCATCTACGATATCCCTAGGTATGTGTATTTATACTCACTAGTGCAGAAAATGTTATTTACGTCGGTTATTTTTCATTTTTTACATTGGTTTTTAGCCGACGTTAATATAGATGACGTTATAAATAATTTTTTTTACATCGGTTATTTAAAAACCGACGTAACAAACATAATATCGCAGTGTTTATCACGTCGGTTAATTAATAACCGATGTGAAAAAACCCAGGGGGGGGGCTTTATCACGTCAGTTATACAATAACCGAAGTTATAAACACGTGCGGGGGAGTTTATCACATCGGTTATTTAATAATCGACATGATAAACTCCTGGGCGATGGTTTATCACGTCGGTTATTTAATAACCGACGTGCTAAACCAGTCCGGGGGGGGGGGTTTATCATGTCGGTTAATCAATAATCGACGTGATAAAAGGCCTGGGAAATGGTTTATCACGTCAGTTATTTAATAACCAACATGATAAACCATTTCCCAGGCCGTTTATCATGTTGGTTATTGATTAACCAACATGATAAATCATTTCCCAGGTTCTTTATCACGTCAGTTATTACATAACCGACGTGATAAACCATGCCACAGGTGTTTATCACGTCAGTTATGAAAAAAACCGACGTGATAAACCCTTCTCAATTTCTTTATCACGTCTGTTATAAAATAACCGATGTGGAAGACAATTTTTTTTTAAAAAAAAAATCGACTGCAGTCCTCTGCTCTCCCCCAAAATCAACCAGAAACCAAATCAATAATTCGTACCACAAAAACAGAAGGAGATCAAAACATGAACTAAAGAAAATTTAAGTATTTACATTGATAACATATAAAACTTACCCCACTTGATAGCCCCCACCCTCATGTATACCCCCTGTACATCCCTCCCCACCCCTAGACTGCCCCCGACCCCCTGGACCGCCCCAAACACCCCTCGACAACCCCCACCCTCCTGAACAACACCCCCTCACCCCCTCACCCCCTCACCCCACTTGACAGCCCCCACCACACCCCTGGACTACCCCCCGACCCCCTGGACAACCCTAAACACCCCTGGACAACCCCCCACCCTCCTGAACAGCACCCCCTCACCCCACTTGACAGCCCCCACCACACCCCTGGACTACCCCCCGACCCCCTGGCCAGCTCCAAACACCCCGGGACAACCCCCCCACCCTCATGTATACCCCCCACAACCTGGAAAGCCCTCCCCCACCCCATTGGAGCCCCCACCACACCCATGGACTGCCCCCCACCCTCCTGAACAACACCCCCTCACCCCACTTGACAACCCCCACCCCATTAGAGCCCCCACCACACCCCTGGACTGCCCCGACCCCCTGGACAGCCCCAAACACCCCTCTACAACCCCCACCCTCCTGAACAGCACCCCCTCACCCCACTTGACAGCCCCCACCACACCCCTGGACTGCCCTCCGACCCCCTGGACAACTCCAAACACCCCGGGACAACCCCCCACCCTCATGTATACCCCCCACACCCTGGACAACTCTCCCCCACCCCATTGGAGCCCCCACCACACCCCTAGACTGCCCCAACCCCCTGGACAGTCCTAAACACCCCTCGACAACCCCCCGCCCTCATGTATACCCCCCACCCCACCGGACAGCCCTCCCAGACCCCTGGACACCCCGAACCCCACTGAACACCCCCCACACCCTTGAAACCCCTCCCCCCAGACCAGAATCCATTCCAGAAAAACCATCATAAGTAGACCAAAACAAGAAGTAGAGCAAAATTAAACATTCACATATATAACATTCAAAACTTACACTGTCAACTTCAAAAAAAAAAAAACTAAATCCAACCTAAACGACTAACAAATACACAATTACAACAACAATATTCAAAATTACATTTTACATTACAAACAACTAAAATTTAATCAAACCTGTAAAATAATTTGACCACTCCACTTGTAAGTGTTTGATGTCTTCATCATTATAGGGTTGAGGGTCATCAAAAAGATACAAATGAAAAGTATAGTAGTTAACGTGTATAATGAGTAAATCAAATTGAAATATTATGGCAAAGTTTAAGAGTAAATCTTACCAGGTCAAAATTCACAACTGTCCCGGTTGTTATTATTTCATACATAAATCTTAACATATAATATCCGCATTCAATGACTCCTTGCTGTTCATGACAATTCTGTTTGAATGAGTGTAAATTCAATATATTATTTTAATTTAATAAATCAAAAAGTACAAATTATAAATGGATATTTACCTTCTCATTTACATATTTGATCTTTGCATTCCTTTTCTTTGTGTTTTTTCGAAAGTAGGCCCATGCCCTGTTAGAAAATAATACTAATGGGGTAAATTTAAAATTCATTATAATATATAAAACTATTGATAAATTGAAACTTACTTTTCCAATATATTCTTAAAACTTTACCGCACATCATCATGGAAAGAGCATATCCAATAAAGTGATTTCTCCCTTGGGCAGAAAACCCCTAACATCCAATGATCACTGATAAAAGTAAATTTAATGTTATTGGTTTTTTATGTTAAAAGATAATTAAATCTTTGAGAGAGATGTGTTTCATACCTCTCACAAAAAGGCATCATCCAATATTTTGTGACTATATTCTTTTCAAGTCTTTTAGAAATATAAAGCATTCTTTGTTCTTCATCCAATGCACATGCTTCAGGGGAAATCAATTGTGGGTCCATGAATCCATATACATCTGTCAGCTCATTCCTCTCACAAATTTTATAAAGACACCTAATACAAAACAGACATAAGTATACATTTTTAATAAATATAACGCAGGGAAAAGGTGTTAAGACTTACATGGAAAAAATTTGCACCACTTTTATGCCCAACTTATCTCCAGTAACAAGCTCCATGATATAAGTTTTCATAATCCCCACATTTATTTCATTCCCACAAACACGAGCTTCCATTGGAAACTTATAATGACCCACCAAAAATTTTGAATATCTTGACAATCTGTCAAGACTAATAGAATCTGTATCTGATGTCATAGCCATTTGTCTTTGTTGTTGTCTATACAGTATTTCTTTACCTTTGAAGTATTCCTGTAAAAATAAATTGAAAAATATATTAGTTTTCAAATGATAAAACAACTTTAATAAATAAAATAAAATAAAATATATAACATTCATACCTCTATGGTAATGAGTCGAAGAAGTTTGGATGGCCAAATTAAAAAATGGCCGATACTATGTCCAACTGTCGCCACCTCATCTGTAGGTAATGGTACCCGAGCTGATCTATCTATAATATCCTGTACAGTGGCCCTCTGATTCTCTACCTCTAATTTTTAATGATGAACTGTATCTACTATACAATATACCAACCCATATGCTACTATATGATGTTGAGAATCATCAACATACAACTCACAATAAGTAGGAAGCTGCGGCGGAGGAGTAGGATAAAAAATGGGGTCAGCAGGCTGAGGTGGGGGAGTGGGAGCTACTGGCGGAGGTGGAGGATAAATAATGGGGTCTGTAGGGGGAGTTGGAGGAGTGGGAGCTGCAGTATGAAATTGTCTTTGCATGTCTGCAAACATATACTGAACCGATGCTCTAATCTTTTCCTCCATCGTCGCATTAATATTATGAACTTCAGCCTCCAAGGATTCTATTTTTTTTATAAACCCCATCAACGTTTGAAGTTGAAGAACGTGGAAACACTTTTCTTACCGATACACCTGCCAGATATCCTCTTACAAGACCAGGATGTTCGGGCCTTCCCAATGCTACAGATAAAATATATTCCCTCCCAGTAGCTGTAAATGTCCCCTGTGAACTCTGCACCTCAATAGAGCCCTGTATTAATTAATTGAACATTTCTTTAATGATTGAAATTATATGAAGAAAATGGTTAACTTAAATAAATAAAATATATATCTTACAATCCTCTCAGCTATGATTCTCGATTCATCCGAAAGATATTTCCCTTTTTTTCCCTTCCGATCTCTCTTCTATTTTTCATGTCTAGATGGAGGGGATGGAGGGGCCACCTCTCCAGAGCTTGAAGACTCAGCTCTTAGTTGTTGAAATTTTTCCGCCATCATTTGTTCTTCCAATAATGCATACCCTCCCTGAGATAAACTATGAGGGTATACATTTTTAGACTAGATCTCCTGATGAGATTTACTTGTTTTCTGTAAATTAAGAATAAGAAATCATTAACAAAACGTTAATAAGATAATTTATATAAGAAATCTTATAAAAGTTTACATTGCCCTTACCAAAAATGACTCTTTTCTTCTACTTTCAAAAAACTGTCTCCATGTGTCTTCATCTATAAAAGGATATATACGACATGGATTTTCATGACTCCTATGACCATAAATGAAATCAGATGAGAGGGTTGATTTGAAATCCCTCCATCTCCTGGAATCCAACGATAAAAATTTCTTCCTGACTCCTACAGTGTGAGGAATATCAAATTTCATCTGATAAAGAAGAGGTTAAACATATTATATATACTAGAAACATTTAAAGAATATTCAAACAATAGCAAAAGATCTTACCAAAATCGTCTCCCATAACTGAGAGATTATCGCTTTATCCACACTTCTCCAGTCATCATACAGAATGCTTACTTTGCTCTTAGCCTGAGTTGCTACAAAACTCTTAAAATATTTTGCATTTGGACCTCTAGGAATATCATCATCATCAAACTCAACGACTATCCTCTGATCCTGCGTACGGGCAACTGATAATTTTGGTAAACGTGTGCACCCACATTTACCAACCTTTGAACTCTTTATCATAATAGGAGCATGTGAATGTTCCTCCCCAGAGGTATGACCAATATTCTCATCTCTAGAATCATGTGGTTGATCAACTGAATGATCTGTCATTATCCTTCAAATCAAAAAAACAAACGTTAGTTCAAAAATATACAAATTCAAATATTTTAATACTACTGTAATTAGAAAATAGAAAAGTGTACTAAGTTACGTAATAGTAAACATTGGTAATATGGTAATCATGTTAAACAATGGTAAAGATGGTAAAGATGGTCAAGATGGTAAAAATGGTAAACATGGTAAATTAATTGTCACTGAACAAAAATAATAGATATATAATTCATGTAATGGTAAACATGATAAAGTAAACTAAAAAAACTTAAAACAAACAAAAACTTATACTTATTTTGTTTTAAAACATGTTTTAATAAATAAAAAAATTACAACATCTAACATTTATGAAAAAAATAAATGTAAACAAGAAATAAACATATGTTACCTGTAATTTTAGGAATGTACAAATGGATTGTTTTCCCAAATTCCTTCGTCGTGATCGTTCCTTATGGAACAAACCATGTCTTCAACATGCTCATCATTATGTTCTGTTAATATTTCCATGGAAGTAGGGATCTCACATAAATCAGCATCTTCATCAACTTCATCCTCACCAACATATTGTTTTTTCCCTTGTAAAACAACAGCCCACTGAATATCTGATTGATCTACTACATAGAAAATTTGTTTTGCATGTGTTTCCATTATAAAAGAATCATTTGTGTCTTCCAATCTATTTAGATTAACAAGTGTCATTCCAAATTCATCGTGTCTGACACTGTTGTTACCGATAAACAATTTACAGTTAAAAATAGGAACTTTAATTTTAAAGTAATCAACCTCCCATATGTCTTCAATCACTCCATAATATGCACTTGATGCAGAAATTGGGTTTTTGTCCTTAGCACTCGAAAAATGCATTGCTTCTGCAAACACCAATACACCACTATTCTGAACTGCACTTTTGTTGTCCTGAGCTTTCGTATGAAATGTATAGCCATTAATGTCATAACCGGACCATGTTATCACATTTAAACATGGACCACCCACTATCCATTTTAATGTCTCTAATACATCTAATCTACCAAGCAAAGTCTTTTTAATCCATGACAAAAAAGTTTTGTTGTGCTCATTCAAAATCCACATTTCTTTCTTCTTTGGATGAAATTTTTTCAACTCATTAATATGCAATGTGATATACGGTTGAGCATCAACTATGTTATTCAAGATGTATGATTCTAACTTCTTCATCTGTTCAGCTAACAATGATTTGACTTTCAATCCATGAATCCCCTTTCCCTCATTATTAACTCGTTCATGGCGAGATGGAGGCAAACCTATGTGTTGCACCGCAGCCAAGTAGCTCGTACAAAACTCTGCTACCTCCTCAGAAATATACTTTTCAATAATGGAGGCTTCAGGTCGATATGGATTTTTAACATACCCTTTTAATATTTTCATATACCTTTCAAAAGGATACATCCAACGAAGATATACAGGTCCACCAAGCTTTATTTCTTGATCCAGATGAATCATCAAATGCACCATTATATCAAAAAAAGTTGGAGGAAAATACATTTCCAATTGACAAAGTATAAAAATTGCATCCTTTTCCAAAATGTTCAAAGAATTCACATCAATCGCCTTGTTACAAATTAAATTGAAAAAATAACACAACTTCATCATAGTCTTTCTGACACGAATGGGAAATATTCCACGCAATGCAACTGGTAGAATTTTTTGCATCATGACATGACAATCATGTGATTTCATACCTATCAACTTCAAGTCCTTCAATGAGACAAAATTTTTTACATTTGAAGAATAACCTTGAGGCACTTTGATATCATGAAGACACTGACAAAAGATAATTTTCTCCCTCTTAGATAATGTATGAAAATCCCGGGGAAGAAATGTTCATCTTCCTTTAGGAGTGGGAGATAACTCCAAACGTATTCCCATTGATAGTAAGTATAATCTTTCATTCAACACATCTTTAGTCTTTCCTTTAATATCTAACAATGTTCCAATCAAACAATCACATATATTCTTCTCTGCGTGCATGACATCAATATTATGTTTAACTTCATGATACCTCCAATATGGTAGCTCAAAAAATATTGACCTTTTCTTCTAAATATGTCTATCATTACCAGATTTCTGTGTCTTTCCCAATGTCACATCAAGGTTTTTCACCCTCTCAAAATACAGATCCGGGGATAAAGGTTTTGGAGCAGTATCAAATTCTTGTGAGCCATTGAATGCCTTTTTTAGTCTTCTATAAGGGTGATCCATAGGCAAAAACTTTTGATGACCCATGTACACTATTTTCCTCCCATGATGCAATTGACAATATGACATCTGCTGTTCACAAATTGGACATGCTTTATGCCCTTTAACACTGTATCCAGACAAATTTCCATACATTGGGAAGTAATTTATAGTGAACAGAAGCACTGCATGCAGTTGAAAATATTCCATTTTATAAGAATCATACACCCTAATACCATCATCTCATAACAGCTTCAAATCATCAATCAACGGTGACAAGTAAACATCAATATCATTGTCGGGTTGCTTTGGACTAGAGATCATTATACTCAACATGAAATATTTGCGTTTCATACAAACTTCATGAGAGAGGTTATAAATTACCAATAAAATTGTCCATGAACTATGTATGCTACTGAGGGTTCGGTATGGATTCATTCCATCTGTGCACAACCCTAATCTGAGATTTCTTATTTCATTTCCAAATGTAGAATACTGTGCATCAATTTTCTTCCTTTGTGGACAATCAGCTGGATGACATATTTTTCCATCACATACCCGCTCATCAGCATGCCATCTTAACCTTTTTGCATCATGTGAATTAGAAAATAAACGTTTGAAACAATGAATTATAGGAAGATACCAAAATACCTTTGAAGGGAGCTTTGTAATCTCTACATCAGCCTGTGATTTTTCTTTCACCTTATACCGTGATGTCCCACATTTAGGACACTCTGACAGAAATTCATATTCCTTCCTATATATAATGCATTCATTCAGACAGGCATGTATTTTCTTGTATCCCAATCCCATCGGGCATAATATTTTCTTGGCCTTGTAATGTGAATCTGCAAGATCGTTTTATTTTGGAAGAATGTCTTTCATAAATTGTAGAAGCTCTGTAAAACTTCTGTCACTCCATCCATGTTTTGCCTTCAGGTTAATCAATCTTAACATTGCCGAAAAAACTGTAAAATATGTATAACCAAGATATAATGGTTTTTCAGCATCACCATATAGACGCGCAACTGTAGGTTCTATCTCAATTTGTTCTTCTACAATATCACGAACCATTTCTTCAATTCCATCGGAGTTACCATCTTGTGAATCATCATCATCAGTGACATTTCGTCCAGTTTCACCATGCCAAATCCAAGGGCTGTAACTCGGATTAAAACCATGACATATCAAATGATCTTTTATCTCTCTACTTTTCAACTTCTTCATATTCAAACATTTCAGGCATGGACAGAAAAAAATGTCACTACTTGGAACATTTCATTTAGCAAATTCCAAAAAGGCAAAAACACCTTCCTCATATTCATTGCTCATTTGATGTTCCGTAATCCAACTTCGACTCATTATTACCTATAAAAAATATCAAATATATATATATTTTTAAGATAAGACAAATATAAGTTTATATGAAAAAAATCATAATTTGAATGTAAAACAATTTTGAAATAGAAAACAAATCTATGCGTATTTAAAAAAATATGCTTGAATATTATTATTAAAACAAAATATAGTTAGATATAACAGTTTTAAATTCCATTGAATAAAAGAAAACCGTGGCGCCTACATGGTTGATAGAAAATTGGAGAGAATGGAGTAAACCTGAGAATCAAATCATATTTAAAATAAAAATTCAGATGGAGAAAATCACAATGTAAATCCAATCATCACGGAACAATCATCATGTAATAATCTCATAAACCACGATGTAGTATTCAATCCCACTGGACACCCCCAACCCTCTGGACATCCCCCACCCCCCGGACAACCCCCAAAACCCTCTGGATAGGCCCCCACCCCCGTGGACAGCCACCCACAGCCACCCATCCCCTTGGACACCCCCCCCCCGGACACCCCCCAACCCTCTGGATAGCCCCCCCACCCCCTGGACAGCCACCACCCCTCTATACAGCACCCCCACCCCTCCTGGACACCACCCCCACCCCCTACCCCCTTGGACAACCCCAACCCTCTAGACAACCCCCCACCCCCAGACAACCCCCAAAACCTTCTGGATAGGCCCCCACCCCCTTGGACAACCCCCCCCCACACCCACCCCTTGGACACCCCCCAACCCTCTGGATATCCCCCCACCCCCGGCCAACCCCCAAAACCCTCTGGACAGGCCCCCACCCCCTTGGAAACCCCCCCACACCCACCCACCCCCTTGGACACCCCCCTGGACACCCCCCAACCCTCTGGATAGCCCCCCAACCCCCTGGACAACCCCCACCCCTATAGAAAATACCCCCACCCCTCCTGGACACCACCCCACCCCCTACCCCCTTGGACACCCCGTTGGACACCCTCCAACCCTTTGGACAGCCCCCACCCCCTAAAAAGCACCCCACCCCTCCAGACAGCACCCCCACCCCTCCTGGACACCACCCCCACCCCTGACCCTCTTGGACACCCCCAACCCTCTGGACAGCCCCCACCCCCCAGACAACCCCCAAAACCCTCTGGACAGGCCTCCACCCCCTTGGACAGCCCCCCACACCCACCCACCCCCTTGGACACCCCCCTGGACACCCCCAACCCTATGGACAACCCCCCACCCCCCGGAAAACCCCCCAAACAATGGTTTACATATAAAAACTAGGCATGGGGAACAACTAAAAACACATGAATTTAATATATACTTCAGCATGAAATATATGGAATTAAATATTATTAAATATGGCTACTTAAATTATCATATGATAATTAAAAATAACCATTGATATTCAACTAGTCAAATGATCACAAGTTTTCTCGATAACTAATATCATAATGAGGTAATGGATAATTCTATAAATCTTAAACATACTATCGAGGCCTTGGCCAAGGCCTCAAAAAATACTAGGGTAATCCCTCAGCAGAACCCATTTTTATTTGGAATCATGAGACATAGCGATGCATCCAAGGGCCATAGAGGTCAACAGCCATTACATTATATGTCTAATAGATTCTCATATAAAAGAGGATAAATATAAGCAGCAAAAACACATGAAATATCATTTCCAAATTCGTACATTTAATTAATAACCGTTCTATGCAGTAATATAGGTTAATGAGATCATTAGTTGTCAATGACAACAAAAATTACCATCAATGTCGGGCATTTGCGAAACAAAAACAAACTAAATAGAAGTAGTTGAGGCTTACATGAATATTGCGAGTCTATCTAATAGATCTAGGGATGATAAATAAGATGATGATGGAAAAAAGAGGTAAGAGGGTTTGAAATGGAAGAATCTTACCTAGTTTAAACACAAAAATCGCAAAACATAAATATAGACTATCTGGGAAAAAAAATGAACGAAATAAATTCGTGGAAGGCTTACTTGAGTGATGCGAGTTGAGATGATAGATCCGAGGAGAGTAAATATGATAAACGATGAAGGAAAAATGAGTTTAACGCAGTGAGATCGACGAGTTGATTAGGGTTTACCGCGCGAGAGAGACGAGCCGCCAGACTATCGATCGAAAAATCGTAAATGACAATCCATAGGGCTTGTTAATTTTTTAAATGTTTTATAATGTCGGTTATTTAATAACCGATGTTATAAACTATTTTTTTTTACATTTATAACATCAGTTATTATAATAAACGATGTTATAAATGTACCATATACAACTTTTTTTACGTCGGTTATTTTATAACCGACATAAAAAAATCCGCGTGTTGGTTTTTTACATCAGTTATAAAATAACCGACATCAAAAAGGCCTCAAAAGCCGCGTTTTTTATGTCGGTTATTTTATAACCGACGTAAAAAACACCCGCGCTTTGGTTTTTACATCGGTTATAAAATAACCGACGTAAGAAACTCATAGATATCTCATTTTTATGTCGGTTATCAAATAACCGACGTAAAAAATCCCCGCACTTTTGTTTTTTACATCGATTAATTTATAACCGACATAAAAACCGAACACGTGCGATTTGCAACGTCGGTTATTAAAATAACTGACGTTAAAAATCTACTCACCGCATTTGTTACGTCGGTTATTTTATAACCAATGTAAAAAACCACGGTTCACAGACTATCACGTCGGTTATATATAACCGACGTAAAAAATGGTGGCGTAAATAACATTTTCTGCACTAGTGACTTTCTCCACTCCATAATTTATTTCATGTTCTTGCATGTTTGAAATTGGTTTCTCTAAAATTTTAATTGTTATTTGGGTTTGATTGGATTTAAATATGCTTGTTTCTCAAGGTTTTTAAGGAATTATAACTGATTTCCAATTGGGTTCTTGTGGATTTGGCCTTATTTTTTATCTGCATTCAAAGGATAAATTATATTTTTGGCCAATAAAATATTTATGATGGTTTTCATAAAGTAATTTTGTGTTTTAAAATTATTTGAGGTTGTTTATGAAATCTATTTGGGTAATGCATGAGTTTATGACATTGATTAATTGGGGTTTCTTTGTTTGAGAAGTTTTCTTATGTTTTATTTTGTTCTTGTGATATTTATTTATGTCCAATGTTATGGATTCCCCTTTTCATGTTTTATGTTTATACATAAATTTATTGATATATATATATATATATATTAGATTCATGCACTCATTCACATGAAAATATGTGAATATTTGTATTGAGAGCTTTTTAGATATGTATGTGTGTAATTGCATATGTTTATAACATTTAAAGAGAAGTTTTCAATTTTAAACACATTGATTATTTTTTTTATATAGGTTTTTAAATAGTGGGTTTAAATGGTTTTTTTTCATTTAAAAAAATTGATCTTACCATTTTTTCTAAAATGGAATCAATAAAAATGATTGCTTTTCTAGTGAATTTTCAAATGGGTTTTCGAAAGGAGGCATGTTTTTAATTGTGTTCTTAATTGCGGGTTGTTATTGTTAATGGAATGGTTGATTTATATATGGATTTTTTTGTGGTTTTCACAAGGGAGACCATATATAATATGTAAAATAGATGGGTATTTCTCTAACTTAATTGAGGTATTAGTTAGGTGTCGTTTTTGGTTTCCTTGAGAGGCTCGAGTCGCATTACTTGTTTTGGTCACACAGCTAGCTAATATTCTATGAGTGAGTCAGTTACCTTTAGTGTAGTGACTCGACTTTTGACCTGGAAGGCTTTGGAATATTTTTAAGAATATTTTCAAAGTTTGGCGCTGATTTGGCATGGGATTCCGGGGCTCAGAGATCCTCGATGCGGTGATATTAAAAATATTAAATATATTTTATCATGCATGCACAGTTTCTTTGGAAACATGGAATAACTCTCAAGTGGAGTGTTAGATAAAAAATATGATACCGTAGTTTAGTTTAGAACATGGTGTTTTCCCTAGGATCGACCTAAAATGTGTTAGTGTTGGGTGTTCGGTCGAGGGTGAGTTGGTGGTGTGTTAAATGGAGGGTTATTGTTTTAATAAAAATTAAAATAAATAACCTCCCCCCCTTAGTGCATGCATAATAGAGGAGAGGTGCTACCCCCTCCCCCCTTTAGATCGACAGATGAAACAAGGCATACTGAGAGGAGAGGACCGATCTCTAATCTCAATGGCGATCACTCCTGGATCGTGGCCCAGTGGATTGAGAGTGTGGATATGACCCTGAAGCTTCAGTGTTTCACCACGAGTGTAACATCCCGACCCAACTGACCACTCAACCGGTAGCTAGACCAGTCACCACATGGCTTCAAGCATTCCTCCCCGTACACCAGAGGTTGTTTATTAGCAACGAAGGTCTAATGGTGGTATGGTGGGGAGACTATACCCTCAAGGTCAGAGTAGCACAATGGTAATGAAGATAAGAAAAAAAATTTGAAAATAACAGAAGCAGTATAAATAAATGAAAAAGAAATGGAAGATAAATGTAATATCAACTGAATATAAAAGTGGCCAATTCCAATTTACAATAATGCATATATGATATATGATGCTATAAGTAAAAGTAGTAAAAATTCCAAATAGTAATACAATGTAGTAAAAGAATAACTACCTAATGGATATCTCCACAAGCATCTCGAGCATCATCTCAATCCTCTGCTTCAACTCCATCCTAGTAATGAAAATCAAACATTGGAAGCTGGTTGCTTCCCTTTATCAATACCTATATACATAAAGTCTACTCAGGTAACAATAGTGCCCAAGCAAGGTGTGAGATAAAATCTCAGTATGCCAGCACCCACAGTGTCTAGCCCAAACCATTTCATGTAATATCAATTAAGTAATTTTACATAGTAAATAGATGCAAGATAGAAAATAAATAAATATATAAATGAATGGACTGGGTCCCACTTGGACACTCGTCCAATCTACCTACTTTTTCCTAATCCGGTGAGTCTGAACCAAAGGATCCTGAAATTTTAAATTGGGTGAGATAATATTAGAGGAATTGGACTCTCCTCAAGCTTTTGGTTTGGATTGGAGGACATATCCCTACATCTTTAATACCAGGGGGATTAATACTAATTTAAAAACATTCATTTAGATTTTCATTAATTCAATTTTAAAACCACTTTGAAAAACATCATAAGACACCTTGATCCCATCCATGAAAATCTGGTAGGACTTTCCAAGTATCGCTCGAGGGGATCCACATGTGACCAATGCTAAGGAGTCCATCCATGGTGACCCAGGAATGAAGTCCCATGTGTCACTCTGAGTATGGTGTGAAAAGTCAAGTACCAGCCTCCTAGTCCATACTTGGTATCGCACGTAGGGGCCTGAGTCTCACTCGAGGCCTGGTACAACCTTTGTACCTTCGAGCTTGTCCAAGGGGTCTCCCCTAGGGAACCAGTGTCACTCTTTTGGAGGTAAAAATAGATAATGCTCAATGATCCCCTATCAGGCATACCTAATATCACCCCTTATGTGTTTACTAACTATCAAAAACTCTAATAAGAAGGCACAAGAGTCCATCCAAGGGATACTTAAGCCGTAACCACTTGTTTCACCCTTAGATCTAAGATACAAGCACTAAACAACTCATTTTATTTATAAAAATCCAAGAAACCATGACATATGTCCAAGGAAAATGGGAATTAAGCCTAATCATAAACAAAAAAACAATAAGGAAATGTACATATTATTTTTCAATTGAAGACAATACACCTCATCGAGGGGTTTTATTATAAAAACATGACATTATTTACCAACAATTCATTTATCATAATTAAACATCATTTTAAGAGTCATATTATATTCACATTTAAGAAGAATTTATTCTAAAAATTATACCGCACTAATTAATATCCAGGGAAGGTGAGAATATATCAATTGATGCATTCTTAAATTTAAAGGGAAAATGGAAAGGGATCCTACCTCAATAAGAAGAAGTCCAAGACGAACACTTTATCACTTGACGTTTTCATCGGTGACCACTCGAACCTACTATTCCCCACCTCTGAGTATATGCACCTTTGTATATACATAAAGACACCTAGCCCCTATGTACATATTCTCATGGACATGAATATGTACAAGTATATCCTTACATATATGCTTATATATTCATATACCCATTTACACTTACACACGTATGCTTTTTTCATATATATACATAAGCACACCTAGACCCAATATATTTATTCATTCCTCTATGGGTGAATATATATATAACGGGGAAACTTATATATATATGCCTACCTATGCATACGTAGGTAAGTTTCATTCAACTATGGCGACTAGAAGCCGCCTCAAGGATGACCAAGATGCACTACAAAATTATCAGGAACCCTAAAAATTATAGAATCCATAATTAAAAATTGAACCAAAGCGAAGGAAATGAAAAACCTTTCCCGAAATTGAAATGAAACTTTCTGCCTTTGTCAACCATGACAAGAACAATGATCAATGGGGTGAATGAATCCTAACCATCAGGAAGAAACAAAAAAAGACCCAAGAAAATGATTTAGGGTTCATCCAATGTGTGTGCACCACATTAAAGAGAAGAAAACCACAAAATAGAGCGAGAAAAGGGGAGAGGAGACCCACTGGAGAGGACCACACACCAAAACAGGAGGAGAAACGGTCACCATAAGGAGGTGGCGGCGTGCTAGAGGGGCTTCGGTCGGGTCACACATAAGAGGAAGGAGGGGGTACACCTTGTGATGGGGTAAGGGGGGACCCATTTGGGGTTTCTCAAAACCTAACTTAATAATAATAATAATCATAACAATAATAATAATATTATTAAAACTTTTCTTTATTTTTATTTTCTATTTATTCTCATTTAATTTATTTTAATTTTAATATTAATTTAATTAATTTAATTTTCTAAGAAAACACTACACATGGTTTGGGTCACATGGTTAGTCAAACTGTGCACCAACCATGTGATGAACAATGCATAAGTATTGTCTAATGAAACTACCCATTCAGGACAGACACACATTTTGGGTAAACCATGCATAGCCCATGCTCTTCACATCTGCTCACTTCCACAAGCCGTGCGATTTGCCGATGGGAGCTGAACGGTTTAAAAAAATCACGAACCCTATGTAGACCCTCCAAACTTGAGATTTCTATGGTTCAGAGCTCCTCAAACTCAACGAGACACTCGAGGGACCACTCAGGCCTTTACCCAAGTCTAAAAACAACACAAAAGGTGTTCCAACTCCCGAAAAGACATTATGAAGCTTGATTTAAAGAATAGATCATCCAATAAATGTCAAAATTAAAATTCCCTTGGAATTTCACCTTGGCTCAAAAACACGGGACACTACAGTCTCCCCACATTTTAACTTCTTGTCCCCAAGAATCCTTGGGAAAACAAAGAGAATATCACTTGACCTACTTAGGTTGTGAAGTCTCATTCAAATAGTCATGTTGTGTTTCCAAACACCTAATGAACCTCCAAGAATCACCTTAACATACAATACAAGAGATGTTCAACTCAAGTAAATGCTCATTTCCAAGCTGAACACCGAGATAGATTTTACATGATCCCGTCAAACCAGAGACTCGATCATGTCATCGTCTCTTTAACCAATCAACCTATGGTGCTGCCACCATAGGTTTAGTCATTTAAGTAATAACTCTGAATCACGATACTTCCACCACCAAAATTTCTTTTCAAGATGTTCCTATAGTGTTCCAACAATACTCACAACATGAGACACCATCTGATCAAAGGTTCGACTCCCAACTGACCCTACTTAAACTTATCATGTAGATTTTCCCTTGAAGAGATGCCGTCAATATCCTTTTTTCACCCATCTTACCAAACAAGGCCAAGAATCAGTTCATTACTGACTGTATGTGGTAAGATAGGGGTATCAAATTGCACTATCCCTGGTCAACTACCCTTGAGACACCCAACTTATATGGCTGGTTTATTTCAAAAGCTATACCTGAATCAGTTATATGAAGGCACCTCAATGACTCTCTTATCATGCTCATCGAAGCCTGTAACCAGTTTATGGTGACGTCTCTAGCAAAAAATCCCATTGAATTTGTTAGGCCTCATCCCAAACATAGAACATTCTCGATCTGACACATTTATATTATCATGATAAAAACACCCCTTCTAATCTCAACTAAAAACTAGGGTAACCACAAAATCAATAACTAAAAACCAAGGAGATGATTCTAGGAAAACCAATTTCAGGGTTTAAAAGTGAGATGTCAGTACAAGTTGATCTTCCACATACCAAGAACACTAATCAACCCTAAAACGAAATTCTTCTGGTGATCAAGTCAAAGAAAACAGATGGCGTTGATGAGTCTGACCATGGAATTCCTACTTGGGAACCTAGGTAAAAAATTCAGGACTAACCATGCCTTTAAAAGAAACCTCGCTTCTGGAGCACTGTAATGACCCGGACCCGAGCAACCACCCGAACAGTGCTAAACGGGTCGGGTGTTACTACCTTAGGCACACCTCCCCGAATGCCAAAGGTTTCCGACTAGCAGCGAGGGTCTTATAGGTATAGTGGGGAGGCTATACCCTCTCGTAGGATAATAATGGTACTGGTCTGAGTATAATAATGATGATGCAACGGAACAAATGACTCAGCAGACCCGAACTAGACCCGCAGAGCGAAAACACATTCAATATCGATAAACAACGGAAGCAATAAATATAACAACAACAGTGGAAAGTAAACACAACAGCATGAAGAAAACCACTTTTAACTAGCACTGAACAACAAACATGCATCCAAAATAAGTCAAACATGTATTTATATATAAAAAGGCGCCAATGGATAACCAACTGTAGCTACATAACAAAAGCATGCTAATACAGGAAAGGAAACAAAAAAAAGATAAACTTCAGCTAGGAAATACCTCAAGGTCCATACCATCTCCATGCAACAGCTAATGCAGGCTAGCTCCTGAAGCTGGCCTCTTTCCTACACATAAATCCATAAAGTCTGCATGCATCCCGAAGGTCCCATGCAGGGTGTGAGACAAATCTCAGTAGGATACCACCCAACAGTGTGTACCTAATATAAGTGTTTAAGCAGGCATAAATTTATAAGGAAAACAGTAAACAATATGATGCACAAATAAACACAAATTCCACTTGTGCTCAGTGCCCCCCATGGAGTTTCACCTACTTAGGCTAATGATGGAATCTCTATTGTGTAACCCAACACCATGTGCCCCCTGACACTACATGTATCAAGTACCGACGTCCCGAAGGCACGCACAAGAATAGTAACCTGGCACCTTGTGCCTCTTGACACCTCATGCCTCAAGTACCGATGTCCCAAAGGCACACCCAAGAAGTAACCAGGAGGAACAAAGATGCCTTTCCTCAAATAAATAATCGGAGGGACAATGATGTCTGACCTCAGATAAATAGCCGAAGGTACAACAATACCTGCCCTCAAATAAAGAAACCGGAGGGATGGCGATATCCACCCTCAAATAAGTAACCGGAGGGACAGTGATACCTGCCCTCAAATCACAGCGAGCCTCAACCCCCAACCTGATAACTTCAAAGCTATCCCTTGGAGGCTCCTCACCTCCCACGTTTCTTCCTACGGTAATCACCCCCAACCAAAGTACCTAAACTGCATCTACAGGGGCCTCTACCCACACGAGTGGTCAAAACCACCTCATCACAGAGTATCTCTGTGTGCACACTACTCAAAGTTCCGGGTGAGCGGTAATCACCAAAATAGTACCTAAGACACCACACATATGACACCTCGTGTCCCTGCGACCATGCCACTCAAGTCTGATAGCCTCTCCATCCAAGTAACCCAGGCCATGCCCAACCTGACAGTAGTACTGCCTCAAGATGATGTCCATGACGCCCAATCCCGTGGTCAAAACCACCCAAAGTAACCCCGTGCCAAGCCCAACCTGCGATCAGAATCACTCAACAGTACTAAGCACAACCCAAAGGTTCCAGTATATATAATTCAGCAATTACATATATAACACATTTAGACAGAACACATAAACATGCAAAACCATCTAAACAGATGAATTTCACTAAGCAAGTGTTTTCCCATACCATCACTGAAGTTTCTAAGGTCTCTAACAATTAATATCAAGGTTTAAATAACTAAAACTAATAGTTAAAACCAAAACAATTCAAGTATTATCATTTTGGAAACCCAGGACAAAATTCACCATGTGAGCAACGGCCTCTCGTCCGGCCCTGCTCAATCAAGACAGGACAAAGGGCATACCCAAAGGTATCCCATAGGTCTAATAAGAAATTTAAATAAGCAGTCCCAGATAAATTAGGGTCTCTATCAAAATACCCAAAAACTCACCGAAGGCCGCGCTACCCAAATGACCATGAAAACACAAAAAGAGGTATGCACCACCTGCCTTTAGGGTTCCGGCAAAAACGACCCACAACAACCGCACCCCAATCCGGAAAACTCTTTAGGAAAACTGTTGTATATCTCCTTCCCTATCATCCAAAAGACTTAAAATTAACACCCAAGGCAACCCCAACACTATATCTACATGAAACAGATGTAGATCTAGAAAACTGAGAGAGGGAAAAGAAGACCTAGAGGAAAACACAAAGAAACCAAGAGGAGATACTTACCCAAGAAGAACCGGCTTCAATCCAACAAGAAACCCCTTCGATTTGCTTCCAAAATGTGTGGAAGATTCCCTCCAACCATTGAGAACCGAAAATACTGAGAGGGCTTTGAGTGGGAGGAAGAAATAGGGAGGAATGGGAAATCCTGAGTGGCTCGAAACTTAAAAACCCTAACTTTAATTGGCTTCACAGTTACCCCGCACGGTTTGGAAAACTGTGTGTCAACCGTGTGGTTTCCATTGTATCTCCTAGGGACTTCGCACGACTTGCTCGCACGGTTTGAAAAACCGTAAGCCGCCCGTGCGGAGCCCACTGTCAAGGGTGAACGGTTTCCTGGGCTGGATGCACGGTCTGTTCAAACTGTGCACCAACCGTGCGCCCCTTTACGACCTCCAAAACTTTAAAAGTTTTTCCTAGATTCTACCAGTTTTCTTAGAACAATCCAAAAATTCAAACAGGGTCGGGATTTTTACCCGTTCCAAAAACCTGGGTTCTTACAAGCACACTCTAATAGGGGATACCTATCAAGACTATAAACTTTTAAGAATTTGTCATGACGTACAACTGACTCCCTTTCTCAGTGGATCCAACAGATTTCAAGATAGAGGACATGATCTTAATTTAGCCAAGAGTACACCAAGTGGTTTATATGATTTACCCAAAATGAGATCTGAGAAACTTACACTACGTCATACAAAGTTCTCAATATAGTTTCCAACCAACCATACCCAACTATTGGAAAGAAAAGCAGTCAAACCACTACTAGTCAAGTTCTTCTAAAAAAATCTCAACTTCACCTGTTGACACATCCACACTACACGAACATGATGACTTCACTACCTAAGGCATCCCATGATCACTCAGACACAACCAACAGAGTCCATCCTCGACTAACAACATTTTCAAGGGTTGCACACATGGCCAAACACAACATCGTTGTGGTATTACACAAGCACCAACCTTAAAATAAGAGACTCCATCCATAAGGGAAATTAAAACGAGACCAACCATTTACAAATGGTCCAAGGTCATCCCTTATACCTAGAAATAAATTTTTAACAAGTTCGACACAATTATCTCTACCTTAGGAGTGTCCTTAACATCAGATTTAATAGATAAAAGAAACTTATTCCATGAAACACACTCCATCAACCACTAACCACAGTCCTAGATGTGGCCATCACTCTTTAACAAGCATTTAATATAAAATACACATATAAATAGCCACTCAAAGGTGCTAGGTTAGATTCACTTTTATACTTATACATATCTCCCATCTTGAGTTACGTCTGTGTGTGCCATAAAATTAGGCGTAAAATCCAAAATGACTAACCAGGGTGTTAAACACCTGATCCTCTTGGAGAATTATCTTGAGCATTAGGATGAGTTTGATTTTCTCTAGAAGCTCATGTCACTCTACTCCAGAGATGACCGATGTTCAAAGCATAAAAAATCTAGATTAAATGATTAACACTGAACTCAAATGGTTTTATGTTCCACTTAACAAGACAATGGGAACCACTTATATCGATGCATACTACCCTTAGGTTTCAGAAGAAGAACAAAAAATCTATGAAACTATCCATAGACACAAATGGACATATTCTTTCAATTATCTGATGGTCTGAAAAATATTCAACCCAAAGTCGTACCATTATATATGACTATTTACTTGACTGATGACATATCGGGTCATCCATCACTGGAGAGGAGGAAGAAGGGTCACATGACCTACAAAGTGGTGAACCATGACCTAGACATGTCTAACCCACTAAAACTAAGAATCAATCAATGATCACACCCGTAAAACACCAAACAAACACGCATTAAGACAAGGGTGTTAGTTTAGAAACTAAGAGTCACACTAGGGACAACTGGAACCCAAATGACACCTAGCATCACAAGTAAAAGCAAGGACCTTAAAGATTTGAGGGTACCACCTACACAGCTAGCCCCTTACCAAAGTCTCAAGTATCGACCCAAAATGATGTCACACCTACTAAGGTTCACTAGGATTAATGGCCTATTATTCAGTCTCAAACTTATGAAAGAAGAAGCCTATGGAAACGCTCATGTCTCGTTTCAAGGAAAAACTCAAGAAATCATTTCAACTACCCTTAAACAAGGGTTCGAAGCTGAGGACACCACTCAAGGTCCCACTTTAAGGCATAAAACCAAACTTGTTTAATTCTTTAAACATTTTAAGTTTAGTTTTAAAGAAAACTTAACACTAACCATAATGTAAAATAGAAAATCCATTTAAAACTACCCTTTTAAGCATTATTATTCAGTGAAATCCTATTATAATTAGTCCATTTTATCAAATAACCCATTTTAAACACCATCCACTTACTTATAATGCCTCACGCTATCATGACTCAAGGAATCATTAATTAAGAAGGGTGTTAAGCAAGAGGATGTCACCTCACATTTACACAAAAAACCATATAAATGGATATGAGAACTTTGAAAGTCCCTCAACATATAGCATAATACACACTATGGGGTTTAAGCACTAAGTCATACCAAAGTAAAGGAAAACCTACTAGGGTCCTGTTAAGACATCCTGGGTTCATTAAAAACTACTCAAACATTTTTAAGCATTTAGATTTTTGAAAACACCCTTAGTGGGTTCACTTTATTAACAACATTCCCTAAATGACCTACTTGGGTCTAGTTTTTCATTTTGAATTTTAACCACATGGGTCATTAAGACCAAGCAATGGAGGAACACACCTTGATAATGAAACCAATTCATTTAAGGAATAAATTTGATCAACATTTATATTTACAGAAGTTTTTAAATATATATAACTCATATACGATGGTTAGGTTACATGGGTCATTAGTTTCCAATTAATAAGGTTCCCATAAACCTTAAAATTTTCAATTTAACTCTCATTTAATCACAACCAACATATTTCATCCCACACCAAGAAAGCATAGAATCATGGAACATTGAAAACAAGAACACAAAATAGTTACCTAAACATGGTAAGCAAGAAAGCATGAAAAAAGTATTACTAGTCATGATAAATAAACATAATAATATAAGATAAAAATGGAAATATACTACACAGGCAGAAAACACTATAACATGGCATACAAAGGACATGCTACTAAAACATTCAAGGCACATAAACACTTTAAAATAACCTAACAATGCAATCTGAATAGCATAACATATTCTTGGAATGTGAATCCCTATGTGCCTATAATGATTCATGTAATGCTTCTACTTTTCTATACCAGGCCAAGGGTAAATGCTAAAAATATCATAATCATTAAGTAGTGGAAATACTATAGTCACTCAAGATGAAATCATAGTCAACTTTAATAGCGAACAACATGAATAACAATCACATCCCTGACCACTTGGACTTTTCCCCATATATGGGTTGATCACTCCCAGGAATGACTATTTACCAAGTGCCGACATATTCCTAGTCGCATTTCTACCAGCCCAAAACAGTAATACAAAAGGAAAAGAAGGCTCTAATACCACTTTGTAACGTCACGACCTGACTAACCACTAAACCGGTAGCCGAAATGGTCGCCACATAGCCTCAAGCATGCCTCTCCGTATGCTAGAGGCTGCTGACTAGCAGTGAGGGTCTACTGGTGGTATGTTGGGGAGACTATAACCTCAAGGTTAGAGTATCACAATGATAAATAAGATAAGAAAAATAATTGATAATAGTAAAAATAGTATAAATAAATGACAAAGTAGCATAAGATAAATGTAATATCAACTGAATATAAAAGTGTCCAATGAAAATTTATAATAATTCATGTATGAAATATGATGATATAAGTACAAGTAGTGAAAATTGTGAGTAGCAATACAATGTAGTAAAAGA
This sequence comes from Viscum album, assembly GCA_963277665.1. Lineage (NCBI taxonomy): Eukaryota > Viridiplantae > Streptophyta > Magnoliopsida > Santalales > Viscaceae > Viscum > Viscum album. Next base: position 1,347,504,835 of record OY728131.1, read on the forward strand.
ATAAATGTATAATGACTAGCTCCACAAGCATCTCGATCACCATCTTGGTCCACTACCTCAACTCCATCCTAGAAATTTAAATCAAACATTGGGAGTTTGATTATTCCCTTTATCAATACTTGCATACATAAAGTCTACTTAGGTACTAATGGTGCCCCAGTAGGGTGTGAGATAAAATCTCAGTAGGTCGGTACCCACGAGGTCTAGCCCAATCCATTTTGTACAATATAAATTAAGCAGTGTGCTATAATAAATATAAGTAAGACATAAATAAATAAATAAATAAATAAATGCATGGAATGGATTTCACTTGGATACCAATCTAATCTACCTGCTTCATCCTAAATCGGTGAGTCTCAACCAAATGATCCTAAAATGGTAAATTGGGTGAGATAATATTTGAGGAAGTGGACTATCCCCAAGCTTGTGGTTTGGCTTGGAGGACACATCCCAATGTCTTTAATACTAAGGGGATTAATACTTATTTTAAAAACATTCATTTAACTTTTCTTTAATTCAATTTGAAAACCACTTTGAAAAACATCACGAGACACCCTGAGTCCATCCATGACAATCTGGTAGGAGTTTCCAAGTATCGGTCGAGGGGATCCACATGTGACCAATTCCAAGGAGTCCATCCATGATGACCCAGGAATTAAGTCCCATGTGTCACTCCGAGCATGGTGTGAAAATTCAAGTACTAGCCTTTGAGTTCGTACCTAGTATTGAATGTAGGGATCTGAGTTTGACTCGAGGCCCGATACAACCATCACGCCTTCGAGCCCATACAAGGGGTTTCCCCTAGGGAACCAGTGTCACTCCTTTAGAGGTAAAAATAGATAAATCTTGGTGATCCCATCTCAGGCATAGCTAACATCACCCCTATCACATTTACTAACTATCAAAAACTCTAAAAAGAAGGAACAAGAGTCTTTCAAAGGTATACTTAAGTCAGAACCCCTTGTTTCACCCTTATATATAAGATAAAATCACTAAACAACTCATTTTATTTATAAAAATTCAAGAAACCATGGAATATGGCCAAGAAAAATGGGAATTAAGCCTAAGAATAAGAACAAAACTACAAGAAAGTGCACATATCATTTTTCAATTGAACACAACACACCTCATCGAGGTGTTTTATTATAAAAACATGACATTGTTTACCAATAATTTATTTAGAATAATTAAACATCATTTAAAGAGTCATATTAAACTCACGTTTATTAATCATTCATCCTAAAAACCATACCACACTAATTAATATCCAAGGAATGTGTCAAATAGATCAATTCATGTCTTCTTAAATTTAAAGGGTGAATAGAATGGGATTCTACCTCAAGAAGAAAAAGTACAAGCCTAACACTTCAACACTTGATGTTTTCGTCAGCAACCACTCAAATCTACTCTTTACCGCCTATGAGAATATTCACCTTCGTATATATATAAGGAGACCTATACCCTATGTACATATGTGCATAGCCATGAATATATACAAGGGGATCCTTACATATATTATTATATATGCATATACCCATTTACACTTACACATGTATGCATTATTCATATATATACATAAGAACACCTAGCCCCAATATATATATTCATGTCACCGTGAGTGAATATATATATAATGGGGGAACTTATATATATATATATATATATATATATATATTCCTACCTATGAATACACAGGTAAGTACCCTTCAACTTTTGAAACTCTAACCCACCTTAAGGATGACCAAGATGCACTACAAAATTATTAAGAACCCTAAAAATTATATAATCCCTAATTAAAAATTGAACCAAAGCAAAGGAATTGAAAACTCTTACCCAAAATCGAATAGAAACTCACGACCTTTTTCAACCATGGAAATAAGGATTCTCAATAGGGTGAAAAAACTCTAACCATCAAGAAGCAATAATAAAAGACCCAAGAAAATGATTTAGGGTTTGACCAAGGTGTGCGCACCACATAGAAGAGAGGAAAACCCCAAAAATAGAGGGATAAAAGGTATAAGAGGCCTACCAAAGAGGTCCGCACACCAAAATGGGATGAGAAATGGTCAACGAAGGGAGGGAGGTGGTGCACCAAAGGGACTTCAGTTGGGTCATGCAGAAGAGGAATGAGGGGGTGCACTGCATGATGGGGTAAGGGGAGACCCCTTTGGGGTTTCTCAAAACCTAACTTAATAATAATAATAATAATTATTATCATCATCATAAAATTATTATTATTATTATTATTAAAACATTTCTTTATAATTATTTTCCATTTATTCTCATTTAATTAATTTAATTTATTTTAATTTAATTTCTTTAAAAAAACACTGTGCATGGTTTGGGTTGCACAGTTAGCCAAACCGTACGCCAACCATGTGATGAATAGTGCATAGGTACTACCTAAGTGGCACTACCCATGTAGGCCAGACGCACAGTTTGGGTAAACTGTGCACAACCCGTGCGCTTCACATCTTATTACTACCATAATTCGCACAATTTACTACTAGGGGCTATATGGTTTCATACAAACCATGCACCCTATGTAGACCCTCCAAACTAGAGATTTTTGTGGTTCGATGCTCCTGAAACTCAACAAGACACTTGAAGGACCCCTCAATCCTTTACCTAAGTCTAGAAGCAACACAAAAAGGTGTTCCAACTCTTGGAAAGATGTTCTGAAGCTCGGTTTAAAGAAAGGCTCATCCAGTAAATGCCAAAATTCAAATTCCCTTGGAATTTCACCTTGGCTCAATAACACGGGACACTACAATGTGGTAGGAGGATTTGATTTTTAATTATTAATCCCCTTTACATGATTTTTTTTTAGGTTTTAGAGCCCTTTTATGACTACTATAAATCCACTGGGGGTAGATCTATAGGTTTCTGGGGAATTCGATGTGATTTGGGTTGTTCATAGGGAATTCTCGTTTAGAATTACCAATCACATGACATGTATTGCAGGGTCACATGCTGTGTGTTCTTACTATTCAGGGAATGTGAATTTTAGGTATTGAACACCGTGCACCAGGGTTAAACGTCATGTAGTGACTCTAGGTCATGTGTCCAAGAGACATGGTCAGGGTGTCGTGTGATGGTATATGGTCGTGTGAAAGTACACAGACACGGGGTGCCAGACATGGGCACGGGCTGAGGACACAACCAATGGGATAGATAGCTAGGACATGCCATGCACCAGGGGTATAATCCATAATGGAGACACAACTAGGAGATCTATGTGGGAAAAGGGCATGTCCAGGGCCCAGGTGAGGTGAGACACATCGTGTATAGGGTACACATAGTGTAAGCCACATAGGTAGCCAAGCTGTGTAGTAGAGGACATGACTGAGTGTTTAGGCGGGGTCACACTCTATATAGAACCTCGTACATGTTGTTTAGTCTTCTTGGGTTCTTAGGACAAATGTAACTCCTACTTCAAGACTTGGACACGGGCCTACAAGTAGCCTATATTGAGTGGTTTTCTGTGGATAACGCGATGGTAGCCTTGGTAGTGGATTTGGAGATACGGTGTGGCATTATTTGAGCATGAAACTGTAGCCGCGGTTCTTGATTGTGGATAGTGATCAGGGATGATCATTGGGTTGATGTTATGGTCAATACCCTTCCCTATAATCTCAATATGTGGTTCCCCTAGACTCTTTAGGTAGGAAGAGTTGTACTCCCCTTTCATGTTAGGGTGCGGGTCCCCTGACTGTGGTCGTGTGGAAATGTGAGGCATGTTGAGTGTGATGCTCCTCTAAGTGATGTTTGAATGATGCATGAGGTCAGTTGGGTTTACTAGAGATACGTTGGGACTGGTAATCCCCTATTGTATAAGGTTAAAGGTTTCCCTTACCTCTCATATTAGTATAAATGGAACCCCCCCCCCACATAGGGTGTGGGTCATCTACCCATAGAGTAGTTCTTCCAGGGTTGGTACTCCCTTGTTGGACTAGGGCATGAGTCCCCCACATAATTTGTGTAGATGGAGATAGACCTACCCTACCATTTTAGGATACAGGCCCTCCATACTCATTAGATAGATAGAGTAGGTAATCCCCTATCGTACCAGGTAGCGGGTCCTCTATCCATGGAATTAGAAATCCCCTATTGTAATAGGGCGCATGCCATCTATATGTAATGTGTAGATAGAGTGGGAAATCCCCTATCATACTAGGGTGAATATACTCTATCCTTGGAGTTGGAACTCCCATATCATTCCAGGGTATGAGTCCTCTATACGCGATGTTCAGGCAGAGTCGGTACTCCCCTGTCATAACAGGGTGTGATTCCTCTAGCCCAAGGTCAGCACTCCCCGACCGAGTTAGGGTGTAGGCCCCCCATAGCGGTTATACAGGTAGAGTAGTACTTGCCTATCATATCATGGTGTAGGTCCTTTATCGATTGAGTGGTACTCCCCTACTGTACTAGGGCGTGGGTCCTCATCTACGGAGTAGTACCCCCTTCATTTGAGTAGTAGTGAGGAGCAGGCCCTCCACTGGAGTAGAAGCTCCCTTAGCTATGGAGCACAATTATGAGGAGTGGTCCCCTACACTAGTGATGTGTGGGCCTCACCCTATGGGTAGTACAAAGGTTTCATGGAATGGTTAGGAGCTAGTGCTCCCTCAGCTGTGGGGCAACAACGAGGTGCAGGTCCCTCCACTCTCTCTCTTTAGAGAGGATGCACATGGTGCATGGGATGGAGTAGTGCTACCTCAATTGTATGCATTGGTGAGGGTTAGTCCTCTCCACTTGGGTTCTTATAGATTGTGAAGAGTACAAGTCAACAATGACAAGACCTATGGTGAATGGCACTAGATTTAGACCTAGTGATCTATTCTCAATAGAGAATATTATCTCAAACATACCATTAGGGATGGTAGAGTTGTTCATAATGGAGTGTAAATCTCATAAAATTTTCATATGGGATGGATAAGCTTTTGAGGTGTGTTCTCTTGGGTGAGCGTTACTTTTGAGCCTCAAGTAGAATCATGTGGCTGGCTATGAGGTCAGAACTTCATGAGACTTAGAGTCTGAGGTGAGTATATATGGGTGTTTCTAGGAGTCCTTTCAATGTTGTCACATATCTCGGTTGACACACCATGTGGATAGATTTTACTAGTCATGTATATTTGAGGATGGGTTTGAGATGAAGTTTCTCTCTCAATTGGGTTCCCTCTGGCTAGGTCGAGTGGTCAGTTTCCTATCAGTTACTCCCTTTTCTTTTAGGTTTTTTGGGGTGCCTAATGAGTATTGTTATACTCAACCCTTCATGGGATTTACCCACACATGTTGTTTCTTTTGCAGACCACAAACCTTTTGACGGAGTCCTAAGAGGACCCAAGGCAGGAAGAGTTTAGTGAGATGGACCGATCAAGTTGTTTATTGGAGCTTGGATAAGGAGATTCTAGGAAATTTCATTTGAAAATGGTTCTCTCCTTATAAAAAGGTTGGGTGATTTTTTAGTTTTCCTTTTTGGGTGGGATTTTATTTTCCCCCTTTTTGTACTTCTGTTTTACTTTGGTTTGGGATAAATGTATGCATGCAATATAGTTCTAGTTTTTATTATCTATGCACTGTTTCATGGAGATGTTTGTGGGTGTGTGCATACAAGTACCATAGGATAAGACCTCCTATTTGTGTGATATTCCTACTTGGAACTAGATGTTATCCCCTGGCCTATTGGAGGTGGGATTGGGGTAGTCGTAGCTTGATCCCCATTGAGCGGGTTGCGACATTTAGAACCTATAGGTCAGATCTCCTTCCCATGTTTTGTGGATCATACTTGTGCTATTATATATATTGTTTAGTACCCACTTTCACTTTTATGGAAGGTTTTAATCATCGCCTTTATTTAATTTTATTCCTTACATCTTCTACACTTTAGTTTCTTATTTGGATTCATTTTATTTATTTATTTCATTTTAGTCACATTTCATTATACTAGGTTTTCCTTATCAGTTCCATTTATTTAAAAACAAATATAAAATGGATTTATAAATGAGTGATTTTAATAAATAAGGACCAGGACAAGGAAAATTATTTTCAAGTGATTATTTTCATTTAAAAGGAAAAATGAAATATTTTACTAATGGTTTATAAATGTTTGTTTAAAATATTATTCATTTTTAATATTGATGTTAGGAAAAGATTATGGTTGGATTTTCTTAAAGGAATAAAAATGCATTATCTGTATTTATTTCAAAATATCTTTCTTGTTAATTGATAAATGGAATCCTTAGTTTATAACAAGGATAGTTTTGTAACAAGATTTTCACCCATCTAGTTTTTAAAGGCCTGTTATCACTTTATTAAAAAAATAGTTATGATTTTATCACCCTTATTAGGAAATCCTTAGGTTAGTGTTTTCTATATGCTATTTCCCTTTTGGTGAAATCTTACTAGGTATGTTTATCTCACACCCTACATACACACCCATATGGGTATATACAACTTTTATGTTTTCATATATGTTATGTGGCTATAATCTCAAGGTATAAAAGGGAATACTTAAATAAGTATATTCATACCATTTAAACTCACGATTTAAAACAAAATTCAGGTTTACTAAAAGTAATCAAGATATCAGAACATAAATATGTACCAAATAGTAAATTTCTTTCCTAAAAAAAGGCCTAAGACATGTGAATATCCAGGTTAATTTATCAAAATAAAGTGAGGTAACATAACCCAAAAATATGATAGTTACATTCCTTTATGGATATTAAAATGATTTGGATCTTATATAATTTATAATAATGAACTTATATAAATGAAATAATGTAAATAATTAAATAACACAAGTTTAAACTTTAATTTCATAGAATAAATAATTTTAAAAGAAGTTAACATGGTTAACATAATTTGCACAATAAACCAAGCATAAATATATAATGTGAACAACATACGTGATGTGGTATCCATCTCACTAAACCCAATATCATGCAAAAAAATTATTCTTTCCTCCTCTGACTAAATTTTCATTGAAAATGCTCAGTTGCACCCATCAACACACTATCTTATCGCTCTTTCACAATTCCTAAACAACCAAAATCATCCCATGATCTTCTAGACACCCACAATAATTTACAAACTCTAAATTTAGTGTAACTTCATGGTTGGTTCCATGCCAAATAAAAACCAAATATGTTATCGTTCTCTCACCTCGGGTACTAGAGCACCTCCAATTCGACTCACAATTAGATAAATTCAAATCAAACCTAATCTAGATATCACAAACAGACTCCATCTAACACCTCATGATATTTTGGAAAATAGTTTTCAACGTCATGAATATTTGTAAAACCTTATTGGTGTTGATTATTGAATAAATTGTATGGCATGTGAAAGCTTGGATTTGTGGATTTTATGTGATATTTGATGAAATTGCTTTTTGATAAATAAATAGTCACTTGATTAAATTTTGAAAGAAACCCATGATAACCATAGTATTTAGGCGGGTAGTCCACAACAATCATGTTAGGATTTAAATTGTTAATTTACTACTATCTTCTAAAAATTGTTTTATTTTTGTTAGCTTTAAAAAATGTTTATGAAATGTTTAATAATTATGATTTTCTTTAGACTGGGTGGTGGCATACTTAGCATTTTTATGGTCATACCTATTTTCAATTCCATTTTTGAAAATGGAAACTTGGTTTAAAATGTTAAAGTGGGTTTTGAAATGAAAAAAATGAGGCTTTCCCTTAAAATAAACTAAAATGGATTCAATTTTTTAAAACTCTTGAAGTGATTTCAAAGTGAACCTATAAATTTTTAAACATTTAAAAGTGTACATATTTACTTGGAAATGGTTTTAAACTTTTAATTTATTATTAATGGGTTTTTAATATGATTTTAAAATTTTTCACTTGATGTTAACAGTTTTTATAGAAAAGGGGGTTAGTATCCCATTAAGTGTTTTGAAAAAAATTAGTCAATTTTCATCATTAAGTGTTTTGAAAAAAATTAGTCAATTTTCATGTGGAATTAAAAAAATGGATTTCAAGAAGGGTTTTAAAAATTAAAAAAGAAGCATTTTGAATTTTGAAAGTGATTTTGAGATGATATTTGAAAATTTAAATTAAGATGTGGTAATTTAAAAAGTTTTAAGGAGACACCTATCATCCTCATCAGCTTCATCTCCTGAAGAGTTATTATTGCATTTTATTGATTGAGACTCAACCCCCATCTCTTCTAGACATGAACCAATGTTGTTTAAAAAACTCTAAGCACTAGTCATCCCATAATGGGCACTGGTGATAATTTTGGATGAATTTAGTGTATAACACCTACCATAGTGAAGTAATTCTTTTCTAAAATTCAATTAGACATTACCTTCAAAGCATACTGAAATTATTTGAAACAATAAAATGTTGGGTTCCCCTTATTATAATTATATATAACTTTCACCAGTGATAATGAATATCTTATGTGTATTTATATATTTATTGTAAAAAATGAATCTCTTATGAACCAAATAGGATGGATATGAATAAAAAATGGATTCACGCTAATCATATAACAAAAGATTACAAATTTGAAGTTAAAGAGTTCATCAAGTTTGCAATAGAGCATGCATATGACCCTTCTCAAATCCTTTCACTACTAGAAACTTATCTTTTACCAACGGTTTCAAACCATTGGTAAAGGCCAAAAAATCGTTGGTATAAACTATACCAACGGTTGTCCAACCCGTTGGATGTAGAGCTATTGGGATATGGGTGCTTAATGGATTATATACCAACGGTTAAAAGAAACCATTGGTATAAATTTTTACCAACGGTTACAAGAAACTGTTGGTATAAATTTTTACCAATGGTTTAAAACTGTTAGAAATATGAAGATCCATGTTTATACCAACAGTTGTCCAAACCGTTGGCATAGACGTTTACCAACGGTTCCTCACAAACCGTTGGTAAAAGTCAGGTATAGATTATCTCTACCAACGGTTTACATGAAACCGTTGGTATATGGTTTCTTTTAAAACATATTCCAATGGTTGTAAACTGTTGGCATAGCCTTTATGCACCTGCAGCAACAGCAGGCCTGCCTCCCCCTATGCACCTGCAGCAATGCACTTCCACCAGTTCTCAATACACACATACCATACCTGCAGTTCTGTATTTAATTACCCCATACACACATACAAAATTAACACATAATTCATAAGGTAATTCAAGAAATTATATACATACAACAAGTATACCCATACACCATTAACACATAATTCATAAGTTAATTAAATACATAAAGAATTCAATTCAGATTTCAGATCAATTACCCTATGCAATATAGAATTTTGAATTAAATACATACAATATTTAATTATCTATAACACATATAGAATTGAATTCAGAATTCAGAAGGTAATAACCCCTATATAAGAAAATCATGTTTTAGGTTTTGAATATGGCATTATTGTTCATAGGCGTGGGTGAATTCAGATGAGATTTTAATTTTTGGATAATGTGGTATGTCATGTTGTAGTAAGGGGTGATGTGACATGGGGTAGTGGCTCTAATGGTTTATGTCTATCCAAGGGGGTAGGGGTGTCCAGGGGGGGGTAGGGGTGTCCAGGGGGTGGGGGGGGGGATTTCCAGGGGGTGGGGGCTGTCCAGGGGGTCGGGGGGTGTCCAGGGGGTCGGGGGTTGGGGGGGGGGGGGGGTCCGGGGGGGGGGGGGGGTCCAAGTGGTGGGGGTGTCCAGGGGGGTGGGGGGGTTGTCAAGGGGGTTGGGGGTGTCCACGAGGGTCGGGGATGTCCAGGGGGTGGGGGACTGTCCATGGGGGGGGGGGGGGTCCAGGGGGGTGTCCAGGGGGAGGGGTGTCCAAGGGGGTGGGGAGGGGAATCCAAGGGGTTAGGGGGGTCCAAGGGGGTAGGGGGTGTCTGGGGGGGGGGCTGTCCAGGGGGTGTGGGCTGTCTATGGGGGTGGGGGTGTCCAGGGGGTGGGGGTCCAGGTGGTGGGGTGGTGTCTAGGGGGGTGGGGGGATGTCCAGGGGGTTGGGGGTTATTTAAGGGGGTGGGGGTGTCAAGGGGGTGGGGGTGTCCATGGGGGTGGGGGTTGTCCAGGGGGTGGGGGCTGTCCATGGGGGTGGGGGTGTCTAGTGGGTTGGTGTGGGGGTGTCCAAGATGTTGGGGGATGCCCAAGGGGGTAGGGGGTGTCCAGGGGGTGGGGGTGTCCATGGGGGGTGGGGGACTGTCCAGGGGGTGGGGGTTGTCCATGGGGGTGGGGGTGTCTAGGGGGTGGGGGTGTCCAGGTGGTGGGGTGGTGTCCAGGGGGTGGGGGCTGTCCAGGGGGTTAGGGGGTTATCCAAGGGGGTAGGGGGTGTCCAAGGGGGTGGGGTGTCCATGGGGGGTGGGGGATGTCTAGGGGGGTGGGGGGCTGTCCAGGGGGTGGGGCTGTCCAGGGGGTTGGGGGGTTGTCCACGGGGGTAAGGGGTGTCCAGGGGGTGGGGATGTCCATGAGGGGTGGGGGTGTTCGGGGGTGGGGGTCTGTTTATGGGGGTGGGGGTCTAGGGGGTGGGGGTGTCCAGGTGGTGGGGTGGTGTCCAGGGGGGTGGGGGCTATCTAGGGGGTTAGGGGGCTATCCAAGGGGGTAGGGGTTTCTAGGGAGGTGGGGGTGTTCATGGGGGGTGGGGGCTGTCCGGGGGGTGGGGGTGGGGTGGGGGTGTCCAGGGGTGGGGGTGTCCATGGGGGGTGGGGGCTGTACAGGGGGTGGGGTGTCCAGGGGGGTTGGGGGCTGTCCAAGGGGGTTTTTCCAAGAAGGTAGGGGGTGTCCCAGGGGTGGGGTGTCCAAGGGGATGGGAGGATGTCTGAGGGGGGTGGGGGGGGGGGTTGTCCATGGGGGTAGGGGATATCCATGGGGGTAGGGGGGTGGGGATTTTCATGGTATTGGGGGGTGTCTATGGGGAGTGGGGGCTATCCATGGGGGGTAGGGGGACTATCCAGGTAGGATGGGGGGTGTCCTGGTGGTGGGGGTGGTGTCTAGGGGGGTGGGCGATATCTAGGGGGTTGGGGGGGTTGTCCATGGGGGTATGTGGTGTCTAGGGTGTGGGGGTGTCCAGGGGGTGGGGGTGGGGGTGGGGGCTGTCCGGGGGGTTGGGGGGCTGTCCATGGGGGTAGGGGGTGTCCAGGGGGTGGGGGTGTCTATGGGGGTGGGGGGATGTCGAGAGGGGTGGGGGCTGTCCAGGGGGGTGGAGGTGTTCAGGGGGTTGGGGGCTATCCAAGGGGGTTTCCAGGGGTGGGGGTGTCCAGGGGGTGGGTGGGTGTCCATGGGGGTGGGGGGTGTCCAGGGGGGTGGGGGGCTGTCCATGGGGGTGGGGAGCTGTCCATTGGGGTAGGGGGTGTCGGGGGGGGGGGGTTGTCCATGGGAGTGGGGGGTGTACATGGGGGTGGGGGGTTGTCCAGGTGGGGTGGGTGTGTCCAGGTGGTGGGGTGGTGTCCAGGGGGTGTGGGGGCTGTCCATGGGGGCGGGGGTGTCCAGGTGGGGTGGGGGTGTCTAGGGGGTGTGGGGGTGTCCAAGTGGTGGGGGGATTTCGATGGGGGGTGGGGGTGTCCAGGGGGGTGGGGTGGTGTCCATGGGGGGTGGGGGGTGTCCATGGGGTGGGGGTGTCTAGGTGGGGTGGGGTGGTGTCCAGGGGGTGGGGTGGGGGTGGGGGCTGTCCAGGGGGTTTCGGGGTGTCCAAGGGGGTAGAGGGGCTGTCCAAGGGGTGGGGGTTTCCAGGTTTGTGGGGTGGTGTCCAGGGGGGTGGGGGTTGTCTAGGGGGATGGGAAGTCTAAGGGGGTAGGGGGAAGTCTAGGGGGTGGGGGTGTCTAGGGGAGGGGTGACTTAGTCACAACAAATCATCCAATCAAGTTTTAGTAATTATAGATAAAGAAATAAAGATAACATGACCTACCTAATCACACATACATTTAGGCACAATAAATCATCAAACATAAAATGTTAGTAATATCAGTCAAAAGTGTAATAGATCAATCTGTCCCTCATCTCCATCACTATCATCACCATTATCATCAGCCCCACCTCTTTCCTCATCATCATCCTCGCCCTCCTCATCTCCCACCTCCTCTCCCTTGTACTCTGCCTCAGCCTCCTCCTCACCATCATCTTGACCACCACTAGAACTTCCACCTGATGCACCATATATATAATGCATCGATGGAATATATTCATCACAAGATGTGTTGGCCTCTGGTGGAAGTGTTGGACGTAAACCTTCCATAAGTTTCATAAATGTAGTGTTTTCCCTAGAAGACTGTTCTTACATCTCTGTGGCCCTTTTTTCAGCCTGTTCTGCCTATTCCTTAACCTTCTAGAACTTGGTGGCACTAAAACTCATACCTGAGGAGGTCCAATACCTCTTCGTAACTATACTCTTCCCAGTTCGGCATCATACTCTACCGGGGTGCTCATCTCCCAACACTTGATGTAAGTGATCATTTGGACCAAAATTGCCAGGTTCCTAGGAATCAAGGGCCTCTAAAGCATCCTATTAAAAATATAAATAGATTATTAATTTTAAAAATATTTATTAAAATTTGAAATCAACAAAGTAAAACTTACAATCTGCTGTTGAGTTGGTTCATTAACCGTACTTCCATCTTTCTTCCTTCGACTCGAGCAAAACAATTTTTCTTGAGGCACCCGTCCTTCAATATTCATTTTTTCCCTCTACAATGACATTGAATATAGGAAACCATAATTAAAAATAGGTTACCAATAATTAATTTCATAACTAAAATTATATAACAACTTTAGCAATCAATTAAATTATGGAGGAAAAATAAAAAGTGCAAGTCGTAAAAAAAATTATAAACAACTATCATACATGATTCCTCTCATGATCTGGCATCATAGTATGTCCCAATGTGTGGAGAAATTTTTTAGCATCAATGTTTTTTTATTTCTTCTAGATGATTCCTAAATAAAATTCAATAATACAAAATATAGTATTTACGCAAAACATGAAAATTTTCATTTAAATACCTCAAATGTGATTAATACCTTAAACTGGGTAGTTGTCTAATGAGTAATCATCTACTGATAATATTCTATTAGATGATCATAAATGAAAGGGACCGCCTCTAACTCTATTCCAACTTTATCACACTATCCAATATATAACTCGTGCTTATAGGATCTCCAAATCTCACCTAAATCTTTTAGACGTGCTGGCAGTGCACCCTCACCATCGAGAAAATTAAATTGAAGTTGAAACCAAAATATTAATTCGTATAAATACAAAAAATAATATATTACATTAAATAAAACAGATTTTTTACCCATATCTCTGCCCAAACATTATCTTTGACTTCATTTGGAAACTGTCACCATGAGACCGGGCTGACAAGAATGATGTCGGAGTATTTGGAAAGCGTTTCCAAAAAACTCTGACATTGATGACCTATTTTTTCAATCATTTGACTATCTTAATTGTAGTCCACCATCAACTGCGTGCGATGGTTTCACACCGCATGCATGCGTGTACGCCCCCTGCCCCCACCTTCTATCAGTAGATGTATCTGTTATGAAAGAAAAACATATATTTTATCAATACTTGTTATAATGAAAATAAATAATGGTATAATTTTTTTTAGGGTTCTATAAATATACCTATGGAAATATGATCAATGGGCTCCGTTGGATCCGCAGAAATTGAAGGAACACTCTATGCAAGTGAAGTGGGTCCCAATGTATGCTCCGCAAGGACGAACTCTAGTAGAGCAGGAGTCAAAGAAGATGGAATATATAATATCGTAGAGAAGGAAGTAGAAGTAAAATAAGATGGCATGAATGACTGGCCGAATGCTGGATGGGGAGTGGGAATCATCATCAGATATGGTAAAGATGGGTGAGGAGACTCAGATGTAAAGGGTGGTGAAAACATGGGAGGCCTAAATATCCCATGTGTCCCTAATGACACACCGGGATCAGAATGTGGTATATGTGGTATATTAATGGGAGGGGCAGGGTCTAATCGGGCACGCCGACCTGATCAGCTAGCTCTCATACCACCCCCCCTCGTACAAACACCCTGAGTACTGGGACCACTACTAGGATGATCATCAAATAATTATCACCTAAGAGGTGGATCCTTCAAAAATGTTTAAAACAAAATTAATCACATGACATTATTTATTATTTAAATATATATATTTGAAATAAAATACTCACTACAAGCACTAGTGGCAGAATTCCCATCTCATCCATGTGATGATTGTTGTCCATCATCTTTTTCCATCTCCTCTATTCAATTAGTTTCATTTCCTGCATTTTCAAACAAATATGGAAGTAATTATAAAAGGATAACTAATTTGTAACCCAAAAAACAAAATAAATGAGAGGGAATAGGGGGATTCATGGATAATTTAACTATCCACTATTTTAGGTGAGCTTGAATAGATATATAATGAATTCAATAAATCATATAAGATGTAATAAAAAAATTAATTTTTAGTAGGATGGTTATTTATGAAAAAGACAAACCATCATGTTCATAAGGGGTAAATCACTTGTCAAGATTAAGGAAAATTTTAATTTCTTTAGCCCAGGTAGATGATGCAGATTTCTATACATGTTTTGCAGAAGAAGACAGACCATCATTTTCATTATCTGGTGAAATTTTAAAGGGAGGTCTTAGAGTTATACTAATTTTATACATGGTCAATAAAGCATTGAAATGTTCACCAAGTTAGAAATTTTGGTTTTGTAGGTTTGAATACAGTTAAATTCCAAATTAGAAAATAAAATTCAAATAAAATTGTAACCAATAAACATTGAAAATTCACATAACGGTCAAGTCAGATACAATATATTTGTAATCAATATTAAATAAATTTGAATAGTACCAACCTTAACAACCCAAGTTGAGCTAAACCAAAATAATTGAGAACATGGATGGATGATTTTATATATTTTCCACCACAACTTCAGGTTCACAGTCAACTCCGAAAATTGAGCTGTTGGAGTTATAAAAAGTAATAAATGGATCCTTTCCAATGGTAGTAGGTATGGTGTCAATTTCATCATCATCACCATCAAAAATATGTCTTGTAATTACTTCAATAATGACACCAAATTTAGGTCAAAGATGGTCTTTGACATAATAAACTTGTTTCGCCATTAATTACAATACATATGGTTCATCGGTAGCAAGAGTGAAAGTCATATCAATTACTTGAAATCCACAATCATCAATAAATGTGTCCTTCCTCGTCATCGAATCAAACCACTGGAATTTTATCATCGTGACTCATCCATGAGAATAATAATCCAATATTATTATTTTTTCAATGACTCCATAATAACCTGCATTTTCAAATCACAGTCTATTATCTGATGCACTAGCATAACAGTCTATTATGGTAGTAACCATAACACCATCATGTTGTGTTCTCATGTTCTTTTCTCGTTCAGTGATAATAAATCTGTACCCATTGATAACAATTGATTTATAGTCACGAACCACGGTATTAGGACCAAAATACAAAGCTCTTATTTTCTCATAGATAGAGTCAGTAGGAAAACTCAATACCTGAAATATAAATTAATATTAAACTTAATTAAATATTTATTTAATTATTTTAAATATTAATATTTTTACCTTCAATTTTAACCAAGTAGAAAACTATTTTCTATACAAAGTCTCCCTCCTTCTCAAAGATAAAGAGCGATGCTTTCTATTTATCATTACTTTATGTTCCTTGTAAGATAAAAATAGGAATAGTTTAATAGATATTTATGTAAGAGATACATATATTCAATTTACTTACCTGATGCAGTCATTGAACAAATCATAGTTGAATAAAACTATGCGATGTGCCATCTTCCGCTCTTCTAGGCTTAATGTCGTCAATGTATATGATCCAGGAATTCCTTCTATTTGTAGAAGTTATGGAAAAATAGGTTCAATTTGCTCATAATTTTCTTTTTTAATTTCTCATTGGTTTATTCATTCTTGTAGTAAGATCATAGAAATACATAGATCATAAATCCATACATTCTTGAGCCAAGTAATCGTTCACGATAGAACCTTCAGGATGATTCCTATTTCAGATATAAGACTTTAATGTGTATATATTTCTTTTAATTGGATACATCCAATGAAAAAAAATAGATCCTCTGAGAAGTATTTCAGTTGGAATATGGATAGTCAGATGCATCATTCATGTGAAAAATGATGGAGGAAATATTTTCTCTAACTCATAAAAAATTAATGGGGAATCTACCAACATTTTTTTCAAGAAATACTTGGAAAACTTCTTAGCACAAAGATCTCTAAAAAAATGGCACAATCAAATAAAATCCACCCTTACATTATTGGAAAAAATATGACGGATTGTTATTGAAACCAACTCATTTAGAAGGATTTGATAATCACGAGTCTTCAAAGATTTGAGCTTTAAATCTCTTCTGTTGACCCATTTAGATATTTTGATTGAATAGACATAAAGAACTTTAATAGTCTCTAGTACTTCCAGAAATTGATTTTTTTCTGTAGGTGTTATCATATAAGAAGCACATAGAACTTGCCATTTATTTTCACTGATACGCACAGTATGAAATTCTGGTCTGATGCCCCAATCAACCAAGTCACATCGAGACCGTAAATCATATTTTGTTTTTCCCTTAACATTTAGAAGAATATAAAGAAACATTTCTCATATATTTTTTTCAATGTGCATTACGTCTAAGTAATGACATAACAAATGGGTTGACCAATAAGAAAAATCAAAGAAGATACTTCTCTTATTCCATTTGTAATAGGTTTCAGTGGAAGCATTCTTTCTCTTTCCAGATTTCATTTGACCCTTCCTGAATAAAAAACTGAAATATTTCAATTCATTAAGAACATCAGTTCTAGACATACGCTGAAGTGGGTCATCGGTCTCCATGGTATTTTCAAATCTTTGACGATTATTTCTATATGGATTGTCCATTGGCAAGAATCACCGTTGTCCCATAAAACTGAAACTACAACAATGTTTCAGTCTTCTGGATCATGTATTCTTCATAAAAATAGGACATGATAGTTTTCTCTTCGTGCTCTATCCAGACATCATTGAATAAGCAGAAAAATCATTGATTGTCCATATAAGCGCAACACGCATCTAAAATTTGTCTTTCGAACAAGCATCGTATGTGCGCACACCCACATCCCAAAGAAGTTTCAAATCTTTTATTAAAGGTTGCATGTATATTTCTATATCATTTCCAGGATCAGAAGGGCCAGATACAAGTATACTCATGAAAGTGAAAGGTTTTTTTATACACAACCATGGGGGAAGGTTATAAATGTGTATAAAAACCGACTATGTGTTATGTGAAGTAAGCATCTACCCAGATAGATTAAAACTGTCACATGAAAGACCCAACCTCACATTACACATGTCAGCTACAAAATCAGGATATTGAGCATCAAATCTTTACCATGAAAATCCATCTGTAGGGTGAACCAACTCATCATTAGTCTTCCTTCTCTCGGTATCATTTCATCACATTTTTATTGATATTTCATCAGACATAAAAATATTCTGGAGCCTGGGGATAAATGGAAAGTGCCACATTACTTTATGTGGCACATGGGATGGTGTTCCATCAGCTTTTGGATTCTAGCAGGATGTGCCACATTTTATAAAATCTTTTTGTTCAGCAGTTTCCTCCCAGAATAAACTGCAATTTTTGAGAAAGCATGAATTTTGTTTCTTGAAAATCAAATTTCCTCAACTAACTTCCATGCCATATAGTGGTTTGAGGGAATATTTACATCATTTGGAAGTAAGTCATTCAAGAAGGTAATAATGTAATCTATGGAGGTATTAGAAATCCCATACATAGTTTTCCCATGAAACAATCAGATTAAAAATTCTAGCTTTTTCATTTTACTACATTGTCGATATACTGGATTCGTGGAAGCATCATTCAATTTTTTCACCCTGACAACATCATCATTTTCATTAGACGCATCATGTGTGATCATATTGAAGTATTCTTGGGTCAGAATCCTTTCTTTTTCATGATGAAGAATAAATAAAAATCGGTCATATAATAAATTCTTTAATCCAGTCCTCTCATTTGGATCATCAGAAATTTGAAATTTCATTTTCTCCCCATTGTGATACCACACAAAGTAGTTTGCTTGAAAACCATATTTGGTTATGTGGTAGCTGAATTCTTCAGGGATCAACCAAGGTCTTCCAACACAATTGTAACATGGGCAGTGTATATGACCACTATCTGAAGCATTGTGGAATGAAAAATCTAAAAATATCTCAAAATTGTTTTGAAAATCTCTTGAGATCTGATCGGTTTCATACATCCAACTTATTTCCATTCTATAAAAAAATTGTTATAAGTCGTTTCGTCAAAAGAAATTCAATAAGATTTAAGTTTCATTAAAAATATATTTAAGTACATGAGAATTGTTCACTTTATATGAAACCATAACTGAAACACTAATCTACATGAGAATCATAATATAAAAGACAAAAAAAAATACTATATTTCTAACAAAATATCTTTTAAGAACTATACATGAGTGTACAAGATCATGTACACTTATGGAGGAGAATTATTTAGGAGTTGAGTAAATTTTAGATCGAAGAAAATTTATATTTTAGTAGA
Organism: Viscum album; assembly: GCA_963277665.1. Taxonomy (NCBI): domain Eukaryota; kingdom Viridiplantae; phylum Streptophyta; class Magnoliopsida; order Santalales; family Viscaceae; genus Viscum; species Viscum album. The sequence continues at coordinate 1,347,523,461 of OY728131.1, forward strand.
TTATTTGAGTGCTCACATACACTGCACAAGGGGGTGGGGTGTCCAGGGGGTGGGGGTGTCTAGGGGTTGGGGAACTATCCCGGGGGGTTGGGGCTGTCTAGGGGGTGGGGGATGTCCAGGGGGGTGGGGTGTCTAGGGGAGTGGACAACCCACCACCCCCCACCCCCACCTAGACAGCCCCCCACCTAGAAATCCCCCACCCCCACCTGGACACCCCCACCCCACCTGGATATCCCCCCACCCCCCACCTGGACAGACCCACCACCCCACACCTAGACGACCCCACCCCCAACCCCACCTGGACAGCCCCCCCCCCCCTCCTAGGAAAACCCACAGCCCTCCCCCACTTGGACAACCCACCCCATGGATAGCCCACACCCCTCCCCCACCTGGACAGCCACCCCCACCCCCACTAGATATCCCACCCCCTGGACAGCCCACCCTGACCCCCCCTGACATCCCACACCCCTCCTTGGACATCCCACACCCCTACAGCCCCCTACCCCCCTACAGCCCCTACCCCCTGGACAAACCACCCCCGCTTGGACAACCCCCCTCCCCCCACCTGGATAGCCCCCCTACCCCCCTACATCCCCTCTTAGGGTAATTTTATTTACAACCATTTTATTAATTAAGAAAGGAAAACCATCATGCATTAGCCATTTAATTCAAAACAACCCATTCAATTTATCAAAACATGAAAAATTCAATTTATAAGGCTATATGGGTCACTTAGGAATTTCCATTGGGGAAAGGGGAAAATCGCCTACATGGTTAATTCCAATTTGAAAACTGGTCCAAGCACTTAAGAGGTGGGGCGGTGTCCAGGGGGGGCTATCCAAGGGGGTGGGGGGCTGTCCAAGGGGGTGAAGGGTGTTCAGGGGGTAGGGGTGTCTAGGGGGTGGGGTTGTACCGGTGGTGGGGGTGTCCAGGGGTTGGGGGGTGTCCAGGGGTTGGGGGGGGAGGGGTGTCCAAGGGGGTGGTGGTGTCCAGGGGGTGGGGGTTGTCGAGGGGGGTGGGGTGTCCAGGGGTGGGGGTTTCCAGGGGGTTTGGGGGGAGGGGGGGTTGTCCATGGGGTGTGCAGGGGTGTGCAGGGGGGTGGGGGGTGTCCAGGGGGGGCTGTCCAAGGGGGTGGGGGGTGTCCAGGGGGGGTGGGGGCTGTCCAAGGGGGGTGGGGGTGTGAAGGGGGGGTTGTCCAATGGGGGGGTATAAGGGGGTGGGGGCTGTCTAGGGTGGGTGGGGGTGTCCAGGGAATTGGGGATATTCATGGGGGTGAGGGGGAGGGCGTGTTCAAGGGGGTGGGGGTGTCCAGGGGGTGGGGGTTGTCCAAGGGGGGTGGTGGGTGTGCAGGGGGGGGTGGGGGTGTGTAGGGGGGGTTGTCTAATGGGGGGGTCTGGGGGGTGGGGGTGATTAGGGGAGGCAATACCCATATAATACCTTGAAAATTACCTATAACCAATATAACCAATATCAAAATTCTAATCCATCACCCAACCAATAGTCAATTCATCCTCAATATCACTACCCTTCCCATTATTCCTTGAACAAAAAATATAAATACAAAATTCAAATCCAATTTTCAACTAAACTAAAGTCCATAGAAACTACCATATCACCCCACTAAAAAAATGGAAAACCACCTACACCACTACCCCAATTATCCCCAATCTCTTCACATGGACCATCCTTATATCCACTACCCTTTGCCATCTTTGAGTGGGGATACATCTCACCAACACCCATTAGTTCATATGGTTCAAGAACTCTACACAGCCCCCCACCCCCCTGGACACCCCCACCCCTGTGAACAACCCCCACCCCCTGGACACCCCAACCCCCTTGTACAGTCCCCACAAGCCCCTAGACACCCCCCTGGACACCCCCAAACCCGTGGACAGCCCCCCATCCCACTGGACACCCCCACCCCATGGACATCCCTCCCCTCACCCCCTGGACAACCCCCCATCCCCACCCACTTGGAAAACCCCCCACCCCACCCCAACTACACAGCACCCCCCCTGGACAACACACACACCCCTCCCAATCTACACACCCCCTCCCCACCTGCACAACCCTACCCCCACCCCCGTCCCAACCTGCAACCTGCACACCCCCCCCTCCCCACCTGCACAACCTCCCCCACCCCACCCCACCTGGACATGCCACCCCCTCAATAAAAATCAATTTACAATGAAATAACAAACATTTAATTCAAAATGAAATAATTTCATTGAAACACACACCGTAAAGAGGTGTAAACTGACTTAAAACTTTAAGGATGAGAACCCAAAGTAAAAATTGAATTCATATTGCACCTAAATAGAATGAAAAAAGCCAAAATAAATTGAGTAAAAATATATAACTTAGTTACCACTTACAAATTTGAAGTGGAATAGGTCTCTTGTTTAGGAGAAACAAATCTACTTCTGGAAGAAGGAGACTGGGGGATAGGAAAAAATGCAGACAAAAGATCACAGCTAGGGAAAAATGCGGAAAAAATGTGGACATATATTCGGGAAGCAGGAGGGATGTGGGTATTTCGGGGGTTTTCTATCCCAACAATTTTTAAAAACCGTTGGGATAGATAAGATATACCAATGGTTTTAAAAACCTGTTGGTATAACCCTTCACAATTCCACCCCTATACCAATAGTTGTATATAACCGTTGGTAAAACCATCTATTAAGAGACCTATACCAATGGTTTCATTGAACATTTGGTATATAGAACCTATCCCAATGATTTTTTAAAACTGTTGGGATATTTACGTTGGTATAGGTGTGGTTTCTACTAGTGTTTGTCTATGTTTACATTATTTTTATTCAAGAAAAATTAGTCTGTAAGAGTTAGAAGAACATTTGATTTTTCTTGGAATAAATCAGAGCTATAAATGTTGGACTAAACATGGGGAAAAAATGAATGTGCACACCGATTGGGATGATACAATGGTTTATGGATCATTTGATATGAATACTAGTGTAAATGATAATGGAGATCACATGGAATAAATGAAAATGATAATTAAAGATGACCTTAATGATTGTACAAAGTTGTTTGAGAAGTTATATAGTTGTGATAAGAGACCATTTTATACCAGTTGTACTAAATACACACCATTGTCAGCTGAATTGAAGTTATATAATTTGAAAGCTGGAAGCAGATGGAGTGACATCAGCTTTATAGAACTACTTGGTCTTATGAATGATATGCTACCAAAATAAAATGAACTTCCATGTCAAACATATGACACTAAACGAATACTATGTTCAATGGGAAAGATCTCTAAAAAACATTCTTGTCTAAATGATTGCACATTTTTTCACTAGTGGATTGTTGGATCTTATATATAGTGATATATGTGGACCAATGAGTACACAAGAAAATGGTGGTTTTAAGTATTTTATTACTTTTACCAATGTCTTTGTTTGGTATGGTATGTGTTTCTGGTGAAATATAAGTATGAAACTTTTGAAAAGTTTAAAGAGCTTCAGAACAAAGTACAAAATCAATTGGGAAAAAGTATTAAAGTCCTCTGATCGAATCAGGGTGGTGGATACTTGAGTCCCCATTTCATAGATCATTTGAGAGATTATGGAATCATTTCACAGCTCAACCCTCCTAGAATACCGTAAAGTAATGGTGTATATGAAAGCAGGAATCATACCTTGTTAGATATTTTTTGGTCAATGATGGGTTTGTGTGGCCTTCCAATTTAATTTTGGGGTTATGATCTGGAAACTATTTCATTCTTACTAAATTGTGTTCCATCTAAAGAAATCATGAAGACTGATTCACTCATATTTTCATACAAATTTTTAAATATTTTCTTATTATTTTCAATGGTTTCTAATCAATATTCTCATGTAATTCATTTTTTACTAAATTGCGTGGAATTAAATTGGAAAAAATAAAATGGATTAAAATGAATAAAAATGTGGATTTTTAATGTTTAATTTTACATATGATCTTTTTGATGGAATTGTACTTAAGTGGTTTAATATTTTTTAGGTAGAAAAATTAGATAAAATTTTTTGGCCAACCACAAGCTAGCCCTCAACCAAGGGTTAAAAACCATATAGCCAGCCTAAGAGGGCTGACCGGCCAAGAAATCCCAAGGGAGAGACTACTTAGGTGGTAAGGAAGAGAGAAGTTCATGCAGGGAGGAACCCACATAGCATGTGGTCCTAGGCCCGCACGGGCCGCAAATTTCGACATGACCCATGTTTGTGTGTGGGTCGTGTATACGGGAGCCCATCCCCGCAACAGGAATTCTGAGCTGCTGCTGACATGAGATTTCTTATAAGGAAGTGCTTGAATGCCCACATTTCTAATGTGGGATGAAGTTTTTGTAGATATTTTCCATCACTTACTCAAATGATTTTGTCCTACTTTTCTCATGCTCCCCCATGTTCAGACACACCACCTCCATCACCCACCACCCTCACCTTTGCTTGTCGCCATCTGTAACTCATCAAAGACACCATGGTAGCCACCGGATAAGCTTGATATTGAGCTTAGGAGCACTATTAAGGATTGGGATCACCATGGATCACTCACTACAAAAAAAGAGGGCATTAGCGACGGTTTTTATTGAACTAGCGGTGGTTTAAACCACCTCCTAATAATATAACATCGGTTATTAAAATCATCACGTATTACATGGTTTCCAGTCACTTCATGGTGGTTTCTTTAATTTAGTGGTGGTTTTATATGTGTCATTCTTGGAGCATTTACCGACAGTTTCTATTTTATTTAGCGGTGATTTCTATTTTATTTAGCGGTGGTTTTAAAAAAATACAAAAAAAATAGATAACATGAAAACTAATGGCTGCTAATTTATTTAGCAGTGATTATGTTTAGTGTCGTTTCATATTAACCACTACTAATTATAATTTTCATAAATTTATTTAGCGGTGGTTCCTATGAACCGCCTCTAAATATTACTTTTTATTTTTTTTAAATATTTAATAAAAAAATTAAATATAAAAAACATGACATGTAATAAACTAAAACATAAATGTATAATAAACCCATCATACATAAATCATACATGTACAATCATATATACAAACATCCATGGTCAACATAACATCAATCAACATATACCTTAGTCAAGTGATAGCCTCAGTCAACCTATACCTCAATCATCAATATATACATATGAAATATGTCCAACAACAACCCATGCCCAATATACATCCACCCCACAACCTCCACTACATCCATCTTCCTCCACATCATCTCATAAACTATAACAAAAAATAAAACATAAATTAAAACTAAACATAATAAATTATAATTATAGTAGAATCATTGATAAAATTTAAACATACCATGGAAACTAAGAACCACCATGACTGCCTTTTGAAGAATGTCATGGATAAGAATGCTCAACCTCCTATATATTGTTGACATATGTCACCTACAATAAAAACCAGAACATTTAAGAAAAGAAATGTGAAAGAAAAAAGATACAAAATATATTCATAATATTGCATATAAAATTTGTTGTTTTGCTAATCAAACAGAAGAAATTTTAACATAAAACAAATAATATATATTTTAAAACACTATGAAAACATAAAATTACCTATTTAAGATATGAATCAACCCTTGAGACTGAAAAGGGATAAGTAAATGTTCTAATTAAATTTTAAATCGACGTGTGTTGTGCTTGAAATTTACTTAATAAACAAATTTTAAAGACTTTGATATAAAAACATGTCATATATTTCAAAAATAACTCAACGGTGGTTGTACCCTGATTTCACATCAACATGAGATCATTTTATATGGTTTTAATCATTACACAAATGTTTTAGTGTTTTAAAACACTAAAAAATCCATTTATGGGAATTCTAGGAAAACCATAACTCAGAATGATGTGCCATCATTTCCTAATTTTTTTTAAAAAAATTATACAATCATTTTCCTATGATTTCATGAAAATCTGATGCTGTTTTCCTAGTTTTGACCCCCCATCACATGTTTTAAAAGGTTTCAGTACCTTTAAAAGGCGTTTACCGAGTCATTTCGACTACACTGCAAGTCAGATTGACATGTTGTCTATGTGTACACATCAAAAATAACTCAAAGGTGGTTTTACCATGATTTAAAGTCAACTTGAGGTCACTTTCTTTGGTTTTGACCATTACATGAATGTTTTAGTGTTTTAAAACACACAAAAATGTGTTTATGGGGATCCTGGGAAAACCGTAACTCAGAATGATGTCTCGTAAGTTCCTACATTTCAAAAATCAATCTAAATTCGTTTTCTTATGATTTTATAGAAATTTGACATCATTTTATTGATTTTGACCCTTGCCACATGTTTTTAAAGGCATTGGTACCTTTAAAAAGTGTTTACCGAGACATTATGACCACATCACACATCATATTGATGTTTTTTCTATGCTTACATGTCAAAAATAAATCAACAGTGGTTGTCCCATGATTTCACATCAATCTAAGGTCATTTTCTATGGTTTTGACCATTACACACACGTTTTAGTGTTTTAAAATACTAAAAATATGTTTACAACCATACTGGGAAAACCATAGCCTGGAATGATGTGTTGTTGGTTCCTATATTTCAAAAATAAATATATGGTTGTTTTCCTATGATTTAATGGCAATCCAATGTAGTTTTCCTAGTTTTAACCCCTCGACACATGTTTTTAAAGGCTTCAGTACCTTTAAAAAGTGTTTATTGATTCATTTTGACCACAACACACATCATATTTATTTTTTATGTGCATACACATTAAAAATAATTCAATTGTTCTTTCCCATGATTTCACATCAATATGAGGTCGTTTACCATGGTTTTGACCATTACATGCACGTTTTAGTGTTTTAAAACACTAAATACGTGTTTATGGTCTTCACAAGCAAACTGTAACTGATAATGAAATTAATTTGGTTTATACATTTCAAAAAATCAATGTAAATTCATTTTCCACTGATTTCATGGAAATCCGACATCATTTCTCCAGGTTTTGACCCCCTGACACATGTTTTTAAAGGCTTTGAAACCATTAAAAAATGTCTACCGAGTCATTCCAAACACACCACACATCTAATTGAAATGTTGTATAAAATTAAACATAAAAAATATCTCAAAGGTGGTTTTCCCATGATTTCAAATAAATCTGAGGTCATTTTCTATGGGGTTGACCGTTACACACACGTTTTAGTGTTTTAACACACTAAAAACGCGTTTATAGCCATCTTGGGAAAATTATAACTTAGAATGATGTGATGTTGGTTCCTAAATTTAAAAAATAAATCTAAGGTCTTTTTTCATCTAATTTCATGGCAATACGATGTTTTTTTCATGGTTTTGACCCCCCCAATACATGTTTTTAAAGCCTTTAGTGCCTTTAAAAAGTGTTTAGAGAGTATTTCCAACCACATTTCACATTGGTTTGATGTTTTTTCTATACATAAAGGTAAAAAATAACTCAATGGTTATTATCCCATTATTTCATATTAATATTAGGTCATTTTCTATGGTTTTGACCGTTACATGCACGTTTTAGTATTTTAAAACACTAAAAACACCTTTAAGACCATCTTAGGAAAACCGTAACTCAGAATGATGTTATGTTAATTCCCATATTTCAAAAATAAATATACAGTCGTTTTTAAATGATTTAATGGAAATATAACACCATTTTCTTAGTTTTTACCCCCAACACATGATTCTAAAGGCTTTAGTACCATTAAAAAGTGTTTTCTGAGTCATTCTGACCACACCGCACGTCGGATTAACGTGTTTTCTATGAGTACATATAAAAAAATAACTCAAAGGTGGTTATCCTATTATTTCACATCAAAATGAGGTATTTTTTATGGTTTTTACCGTTACATGAACATTTTAGTGTTTTAAAACACTAAAAAAGTTTTTATAGGCATCTCGACCAAACCACATCTCAGAATGACATGTCGTCAGTTCCTACATTTCACATATCAATATACGATCATTTTTCTCTAATTTCATGGTAATATGATGTTGTTTTCCTAGTTTTAAACCCCCGACACATGTTTTTAAAGGCTTCAGTACCTTTAAAAAGTGTTTGCCAAGTCATTCCGACCACACCACATGTCATATTGATGTTTTGTATGCACATACACATAAAAATAACTCAAAAATGGGTATTACATGATTTCACATCAATATGAGGTCATTTTATATGCTTTTTACCATTACACGAACGCTTTAGTGTTTTAAAATACTAAAAATGCATTTACAACTATACTGGGAAAACCGTAACTTGGAATGATGTTCTGTTGGTTCTTACATTTCACAAATCAATCTACGGTTGTTGTGTTCTGATTTAATGGAAATCATATGTCATTTTCTTAGTTTTGAACCCCTGAAACATGTTTTTAAAGGCTTTGGTACCTTTAAAAAGTGTTTACCAAGTCATTCTGACCGCACCGCAAATCAGATTGTTGTTTTTTCTATGCGTACACGTCAAAAATAACTCAACGATGGTTATACTAAGATTTTATGTCAATATAATATAGTTTTCTATGGTTTTTTCTATTACATTAATGTTTTAGTGTTTTAAAACACTAAAAACACATTTACGTCAATCTAGGGAAAATCGTAGCTCAGAATGATATGTCACTGGTTCCTACATTTAAAAAATAAATATAACGTTTTTGTACTCTTATTTCATGGAAATCCAACATCGTTTGTCTAGTTTTGTTCCCCCAACACATGTTTTTAAAGGCTTTGGTGCCTTTAAAACATGTTTACAGAGTCATTTCGACCACATCATACGTCATATTGACGTGTTGTTTATGAGTTTTAAAAATAATAATTCAAAGGTGGTTTTACCATGATCTCACATAAATCTGAGGTCATTTTATATGGTTTTGATTGTTACATGAATATTTTAGTGTTTTAAAACACTAAAAACACATTTACGGGCATCCTAGGAAAACTGTAACTCAGAATGATGTGTTTTCAAAACCTACATTTCAAAAATCAATCTATGGTCGTTTTATTTTGATTTCATGTGAATAATATGTTGTTTTCCTAGTTTTGACTCCCTAAAACATGTTTTTAAAGGCTTTGGTACCTTTAAAAAGTGTTTACCGAGTCATTCCAACCACACTGCACATTGAATTGATGTGTTCTCTGTGTGTATACATCAAAAATAACTCAAAGGTGTATTTATCATGACATCATGTCAATATGAGGTCATTTTCTATGTTTTTTACCATTACATGCATGTTATAGTGTTTTAAAACACTAAAAACGCTATTACGACCATATCGGGAAAACCGTAACTCGAAATGATGTGTTGTCGATTATTACAGTTCAAAAATAAATATATGGTCATTTTATAATGATTTTAGGTCAATATGATATCTTTTTCTTAGTTTTGACTCATCGACATGCATTTTTAAAGTCTTTGGTACCTTTATAAAATGTTTACTGAGTCAAAATCGAGCAAACGAGCTCTTATTATTTTCAAACTTAAGGATAACGATCTATAATTAATTTTTTGACATGTAGGATTCAAACATAAGTTAATCTGACACAAAATGTGGTCATTTTGACTTGAAGTGTGTGTTTTCTATATAAAAGTGTCATTTTAGTCTTATTTTATGGAAGTTTTATATGTTCTTTGCAAATGTGTGAATGATCTATAAAATTTAGAATTCACCTCAATAGGATGAGCTATAAGGATGGGAATTTCCTTGGGGATTGTTCTGTTCATCCACTAAAATATAGAAACTAAAACATTTTCCATTATTGACTACCATTAATCCTATGTTTTCCTATAAGAGACTTGCTCTTGCACTGATTTTTTCGATCTTGCAATTTCTCTTTGTGATTCCTAATCAACATTACTACTCAAACTTCCACTATGTGTGTAAAGACCCAGAATTTTCATATAATTTTTTTTAAATCATTTGGGATTATTACGAGTCTACAAAAATTGACAGCACGTGATTCCGAGGCCCGGAGAGCCCAGAACAGAATTTTGAACTTTTTTAAGGTATGTTCAGTAAACGTGCGGGCGACAATTTCTATCTTTTGAACCGATGCTCATATTAAAAATATGAGGGGACCATTGAATTCACAGCACCGAGATTCACTTAGGCAAAGATTAACTTTGACCGGCAAGGGTCGGACGAAAAAGTTAATTTTTGGACTTTATAAAAATAATAATAAAATAACTCAATGAGTTATTTTATTTCTTTCTTTGTAACCGATGAGTGACGATGGTGGGACCATTGGGTTGTCAGACCATTTAATGGCCGATTACAATTTCTTGTGTAACCTCACCATCGGGAGATTAATGGGTTCATTAATTGAATTCATTAATGAACCTCATTAATTGTGCGGTGAGTTAAACTCCTCTCTTCATCTATTTAAACAAAGCTTGGGCATGGATCTTGTGCACTCATGAGAGGAATCTCTGACAAAGTGTTGCAGACAACTTCCTTCAATGTAGATTGGATATTTGATGCCTTAGAGGATTCAATCTGAAGTTCAATGAATTCCAATAAACACACTATGAACGTGGACCCGTCTTCCTCATCTACACCGTCTACCAACGTGTTCTAGGTAGGGGTTTTATTCAAAGAGTTTTATAATTCTTCTACTATTGTTGATGATTGAATTGCTTCCATGTTATAATGATAAAACGGAGGGTGCGGTCTGAACGAACAAGGATCAGACCCTCTTCCAATCTCGGTATTGGTTGCGTTCTTCATGGGTGATCGGAAAATATAGCGGCAAGGTGAAACCGAGGTCCGCACAGTGTAGGTGACGTCCTGAGAGGCCCATAAGCACAGACGGAAAAGAAATCGGACCACCAGAGCTTCACCAATGGACCGTGGAAGCTTCGCCAGCACGACAGCGCCAAAGACCGGAGGAGGCAGTAGCCGGTAACCGCTGGCCGCGAGAAGGTGGTGGCACCGCGATGGACCAAGGGGAAGGCCAACCAACACTGGTCGTGTTGGATCTGGGTGGCACGTTGCGGCAACGCGATGTGGAGGAGGGTCACGGCTTCAAGCCATGGTGGAGGTCAGACACGAGTTCCATAGGTGACCAGTCCAGTGGACCGGCCAGGTGGAGTGGCGCCAACTGGCGCCGCTATTTTGAAGACCTGAACGGCTCAACCGTTCAAGAGGGGAGCGGACCCTCGCACCCGGCCAGCGGGCCAGGCAATTCTGCGGCCCGGCGAGCCATGCCCGGCTAGGTGGGCCAGGTCGAACCCATGGCTAGCGGGCTAGACCAGGCTCAACCAAACCGGTCTGGGCCCCGTGGGTTGGGTCGGGTCAGTTCGACCGAGTCGGACTGGACCCGGCCCTTGTCGGCCCAGTTATGCTTAAATGAGAATGTCTCCTAAACCAGACATATGTTTGATGAACCGTCTGTAGTGCCAAAAACCTTAATATGAGGTGGTCCTTTTGAGATACTCCACTTAAGTTTTGGAGAAAGTTGAATTATGAACAAGTTAGATCGAACCCAAATCCAACCGGGCCCTCAACACTAAAATGCCTATAACTTACAGACCGGGCATCCGATTGATGTGCCATCTCTTGCGATGGGACCTTTATGACATGGAAGTTCATCAGGTTACTTCTTCATGGGACTTCATGCTGGTTGAAATATGATCGATGGATTGAGGATCAGATTCTCTCGGAATCAAGCGTGCTAGGTGCGGGAATCCAGTGGCTAGTTGTGACATGAAGAATGAAGGGTGATCCTATGGGGGTTAGTACCTTTCGATCCTATGTGGATCAGTGCTCAGAGATCCTGTGTGGGTCAGTGCATACCGATCTTGTGTGGGTCAGATCCTGTGTGGGGCAGCTCTCAGTGATCCTATGTGGGTCAGTGTATACCGATCCTGTGTGGGTCGGCGCTCAACGATCCTATGTGGGTCAATGCCTATCGATCTTGTGTGGGTTAGAGCTCAGCTATCCTATGTGGTTCAGGGCATACCGATCCTATGTGGGTCAGCAGCAGAGCCTCTTGACAGAATAAGATGATCTATCTTTACAACTAATCATTTGTACTTCTGTACTTAAGTTATACCTAGTGTGAGCTGTCTTTTTCTTTGTGCTTTGTGATTGAGATAATGCTTTTGGTTTTTCCCTTGTGGAATTTTGAGAGACCTTCGAGTGTCTCAAGGTCCCTACTGAGTATTGTTATACTCGCCCATGCACGGGCTTCGCCCGCACCTTGTTGTGTCTTGTGCAGACGATGGGCAGCTTTGACTGAGACTTGGGGAGCTAGGACTTGACGGTGTACGGAGGTGACTGGTTGACGTGGATATCCCTAATGATGATATGTACCTACCCTTCAGGTAGGATTCTTGGTGGGCGACCTCAGGAGCTATTTCTTTCCTTTACCTGTACTTCTATTTTAGTTGGGCTTGTATCAGTACTTACTTTTATACTCAGTTGTGGTTTTTAGTTGTGGGTATACCTTTCTTCTTCTGTTGTGTTATACTTGTGCGCAGTGTGACATGTTTGTGTGTGTACAGGTTTTGATTCAATACCTTCTCATTTTTAGGGATATGCCTTCTGGTGCTAGTCGCCAACCCCTGTCCTATGGAAGGCGGGCTTGGGGTAGTCACGGCACAGGCCCCAGGGGACAGGTCGTGACAAAGTGGTATCAAAGGTGGTCAATTATACCATAAGAACTAAGAGTACATGTTTTCAATGGATCAATAGTGTTAAGTGTCTTGAGTTTGGGTTTCAGTTCGGGAAGTCCAGTGTTGGTGCGATAGCCAATGTATCCATACACCAGGACCCTAAATTTTGATTTCTGACTCGATACATGAAAACATTGTTTGTGTGTGTTTTGAAAATGTTGTTTTTCTTTTGATCTCTTTGAGTTATCTCATCAAGTATAACTTATTTACCGTGGAACACCTGTTTCTTTTCAGATGTCTCTGCGTAGACAGCAAGCCAGGATCCCAGTGAGAGATCACAATGATGGCCCACCGAGCGATGAGGCATTGGTGTAGGGACCTCTTACAGTGATAGCACCTTCGGGTGGTGTACCGGCAGCACCACCACCCATAGGAATAACAGTTTCCACCAGCCCCACCTGCAGACCATACACACCGACTGAGCATGTTGCATGATTTCCAGATATAGAGGCCTCTAAGGTTTCATGGAGAGTCAGATCCCCATACAGCTGAGGAATAGTTAGAGGTTGTGGCATGAATTTTTCATTTGGTTGAGACACCAGCAGACCAGATGGTGATCCTAGATGCTAGCCTCTTTAAGGGCACAGTAGGGAGATGGTGGATCCTGATGCTCGAGACACATGAGGAGGCGACACTCTCCTGGTTGTACTTCAAGACCCTCTTTAGGGTGGAGTTTGTACCAGCGACTTTATGCTTAGTGCGTATTCAGGATCTGCTGAACTTACAGCAGGGAAGCCTGACAGTGTCTCAATACTCGGAGAGATTCATTGAACTCTATCTCTACTCCACCTACATGGTACAGGACCCTTTATTCAGGGCTCGAACCTTTGACCAGGGTCTCCAGCAGGATATCAGAGCATCAATGATATCGCTCAATATCCTAACGTAGACTGGAGTGCTCGAGTGAGCATTATTGTTGGAGAGATTCTTAGCTGAGCAGGAACCGATGCTGAGATCCACCACCAGACGATAGGTAGCTGAATCATCTGTAGCAGGCAGTAGGTAGATGACACAGAGGTCCAAGAAGGCCAGACATTTTGGAGGATGACCCTAGGATATAGGTTTAGTGGTGTAGAGCTCACAAGATGGAGGGGGTCAGTAGAGGAGCAGACTGTGTTTCATATGCAGTGGGAAAGGTCACATGGCTCGCGACTACCCGACCTGCTGCACTGATGATCAGTAGAAGGTCGAGGGACTGCTGAGGCAGAGGTAGAGATTCGAGCAAGGAGGTACGTAGGGTGGAAGACATGGAAGAGAAGTGGGTCGCACAGTAGGATGTGGATGATGGTTTTAGGTTCTACCGCCACCACCCCCAAGTGGTCCACCTCGACCATAGGGAGTAGGTGAGCATGGGAGAGCTCATCTTTAGGCGGTAGAGTCTTATGACCACAACACTCCAGATATGATTAGAGGTACAATCTGTATCTACTCCACCTTATCTTTAGTACTTATAGACACAGGTTCCAGTTACTCTTTCATTACCACGACACTCATTTGGAGCTCAGAGATTCTGATGGAGCCATTGGCTCAATCCTTATGATTAGAGACTCCTATGGGAGAGGATTAGATGATTACACACTAGTGCAGGCAGTGTGAGCTCACTCTAGGAGGCAAGAGTTTCGGCTGGGATCTCCTAGTAGCGGTGTCAAGGCCTTACGATGTCATCTTGGGCATGGAATAGTTATCCACAGTCCATGCTCAGATCGACTGTTTTAGGTGAAAAGTGAGGTGTGTCCTCAAGAATGGGAATAAGTTTTCCTTTACTGGTGAGAAGGAAACCTTTGTATCATAGGAAGGGATTTCTTGAAGGAGGGTGCAACTGATCACTCATTAGTTGGCAGCCTCACCCTCAGTGTGGTGGACACAAGGAGTCCGAGCTATCCTGTTGCGGTGGACCAGTATGCTGATGTCTTTCCTGATGATGTTCCAAGACTACCTACTCATAGATAGGTAGACTTTTACATCAACCTGTACCCTGATATGACACCGATATCTATGCCAACATATCATATGGCTCCTATAGAGCTTCATGAGTTGAGGGTACAACTGGAAGACTTGTAGGGTAAGGGGTTCATAAGGCCCAGTTTTTCTCTATGGGCAGCCCCGATTTGGTTTGCCAAGAAGGCATATGGGAGTTTGAGGATTTGTGTGGACTATCGGAGTCTAAACCAGGTGACCATGAAGAACAAGTATCCACTCCCAATGATTGACGATCTCTTCGATCATCTAAAGGAATCTCGGTGGTTTTCAAAGATAGACCTCAGATTAGGCTATCATCAGCTCAAGGTACGAGATGAGGACGTACCAAAGATGGACTTCAGATGCTAGTATGGCCACTATGAGTTCTTGGAGATGCCATTCGGCATGACCAACACTCCGATAGTGATCATAGAGCACA
Source organism: Viscum album (assembly GCA_963277665.1). Taxonomy (NCBI): domain Eukaryota; kingdom Viridiplantae; phylum Streptophyta; class Magnoliopsida; order Santalales; family Viscaceae; genus Viscum; species Viscum album. Next base: position 1,347,538,548 of record OY728131.1, read on the forward strand.
TGAACATGATCTTAAAGCCTTACCTCGATCGCTTCGTGGTGGTTTTTATTAACTACATCTTGATATACTCAGTGTTGAAGGAGGAGTATGCTACTCATATGCAGATAGTTCTAGATACACTCTGAGAGAACCAACTTTATAAAAAGATATCAAAGTTCCAATTCTAGATATAGGAAGTCCACTTTATGGGACACATTATCTCGGAGGCTGGAGTTTCAGTAGATCCAACAAAGATAGAGGCAATGCTTTCTTGGGAGCCAACCAGGAGTGTGACCGAGGTGTGGAGATTCCTGGGGTTGGATGGGTACTACCAGAGATTCTTACCTGACTTTTCTAGTGTAGAAGAACCCTTGTTCTCTTTGAAAAAAAGGGGTATCCTTTCTTGTGGATAGAGAGATACCGAAAGAGTTTCTAGAAGCTGAGGTGGAGACTGACGAGTGCCCCCATCTTGAGGCTACAAGAAGAGGGAATTGGGTATGTAGTCTACTGTGATGCATCAGAGACCATACTAGGATGTGTCCTAATGTAGGAGAAAGCGGTGATTGCCTACAGTTCACGGCAGCTGAGGCAACATGAGCAGAACTACACTACCCATGACTTGGAGTTAGAAGTAGTGGTCTTTTCCTTGAAGATGTGGCGGCACTACTTGATGGGTGAATAGTTTACCGTCTAATCCGACCACAAGAGTCTCGGGTATATCTTCTCAAAGAAGGACCTAAACCTGAGACATCAGTAATGAATTTAATTCCTCCAGGATTATGACTTTGAGATAGTTTACACTCTTGGTAAGGGGAACGTGGTGGAAGACACACTCAACAGGAGGTCTAGTTTACAGTTGTTGAGTGAGGCGATAGAATAGCTAGCCACATTGCATTTATCCTTCATGGATAGTGATGAATCAGCTTACCTCCAGTCCATGACTATTACTCCCCCACTCCTTTTGCGAGTATGGGAGGCACAACTTGGGGATGTTGACTTTGAGGCCTGACGTGCTCAGATATCCTCAGGATGGGATCCTGAAGGATTTTATGAAGGTGGGAAGCAAGTCATCCTTTTCAGAGGACGTACCATGGTACCAGTGATGATTTGAGAGGAGGTATTGAGGGAGTTACACACATCCCCTTTTTAGGTACATCCTGGTGTGTTGAAGATTTACCAGAACCTCTGGCGTTAGTACTGGTGGCTAGTGATGTAGAAAGTAGTGGTAGGGTTCGTTTCATGATGCCTCACTTGTCAGCAAGTGAATGCTGAATACTAGGTTCTAGCAGGCTTGACTCATCCACTTGAGGTGCCAGAGTGGAAGTGGGATGTCATCTCTATGAAATTCTTGATAGGGCTACCACGTACGTCCAAGGGCCACAATTCCATCTGGGTGATCATTGAACGACTCACCAAGTCAGCCCACTTCCTACCCATCCGAGAGAAGGGATCATTAGAGGGATTGGTATGCCTCTACATACAGGATATTGTACATCTTCACAGGGTTCCATTGATGATCGTCTCAGATCATGAAACATGTTTTACTTCCTTCTTATGGAAGGGATTACAGGAGGCGTTCGGTACACACCTGCGCTTGAGCACCGCCTTTCATCTTCAGAAAGATGGTCAAATGGAGTTGACCATACAAACACTTGAGGACATGCTTCGTTCTTGCGTCCTTGATTTTGGTCGCAGTTGGGAGGACCACCTGACACTGGTGGATTTTGCATACAATAACAGTTATCAGTCCACCATTGGCATGGCTCCATTTGAGGCCTTGTACGAGCGACCATTCAAATCACCACTATGCTGGACAGACCCATGGGAGTCATCGCTTATGGGTCCAGATTTGGTACGAGCTACCACTAAGAAGGTGTAGATCATCCAGGAGAGGATGAAGACTTCACAGAGCTGGCGAAAGTCTTATGTCGACAGGAGACAGAGACCCTTGGAGTTCGAGGAAAGAGACCATGTCTTCCAACGGGTCTCACCCCAACAAGGATTATAGAGATTTGGCTAGGGCAACAAGCTATCTTCGAGGTTCATCAGACCTTTCTAGATTATCAGTAGAGTGGGCGAGGTGGTGTACAGTCTAGCTCTCCCCCTCATATGCGCCGGGTGTATAATGTTTTCCATGTGTTGCAGCCGAGGAGGTACGTGCATGATCCATCGCACGTTATCGACTGGGGCGAGATGGATATTGACAATGGGGTGATATTCGCAGAGTTCCCGGTGGATATAGAGGATCGATAGGATCGGGTCCTTCATGGGTGGTCGATTCCTCTAGTGTTCATTTAGTGGCAGCATATGAATCTTTAGGAGATATCATGGGAGTGGGATACTCGTATTCATACTTGATACCCCCATTTGTTTACTTAGCCTTTGTTGTAGATTTTGGGGATGAAAATCCCTAAGGTGGGGAGAATGTAAAGACCCAGAATTTCCATATAATTTTTTTTAAAAATTATATGGGATTATTAAGAGTCCATGAAAATTGATGGCACATGATTACGAGGCCCGGAGATCCCAAAATGGAATTTTGAACTTTTTTTAAGGTACGTTCAGTAAATGTGTAGGCGGCGATTTATATCTTTTGAACTGGTGCTCAGATTAAAAATATTAGGGCACTTTTGAATTCACAACGCCGGTATTCACTTAGGAGAAGCTTAACTTCAACCGGAAAGGGTCGGAAAAAAAAATTAATTTGTGGACTTTACAAAAAAAAAATAACTCAACGAGTTATTTTATTTCTTTCTTTGTAACTTATGAGCGACGGTGGTGGGACCACTGGGTTGTCAGACCATTTAATGGCCAGTTACACTTGCTTGTGTAACCTCACTTTCGGGAGATTAATGGGTTCATTAATTTAATTCATTAATGAACCTCATTAATTGTGTGGTGAGTTAAACTCCTCTCTTCATCCATTTAAACAAAGATTGGACATGGGTCTTGTGCACTCATGAGAGTAACCTCTGACAAAGTTTCAACAATGACTTACTCCAATGTAGAATGGAGCTTTGACGCCTTAGAGGATTCAATCCGGAGTTCGACAAATGCCAACGAACATGCTACGAATGTGGCCTATCTTCCTCATCTGCACCATCTACCAATGTGTTTGAGGTAGGGGTTTTATTCAAATAGTTTTATAATTATTATACTCTTGTTGATGATTGAATTTTTTCTATGTTATAATGCTAACACAAAGGGTGTGGGATGAACGAATAAGGCCCGGACCCTTCGCTGGTCTTGGTATTGGTTGTTTTCTTTGTGGGCGACTGAAAAATATAGCGACAAGGTGAAACCAAGGACCGCGCAATATAAGTGTCATCCAGGGAGACCTGTTGGTGCAGACAGAAAAGAAATAGGACCACATGTGGCCTGTGGAAGCATTGGAGATATGGCGGTGTCAGCGATCAGAGGAGGCGGCGACCGACAACCATTGGTCGCGAGAAGGTGGTGGCGCCCGAAGGCACTGCGGCTGAAGAAGGGGGTGGACGGCCAGTGCCGACAACATTGGATATGGGGGCGTGTAGTGGTGGCACGCCATAGAGGAGGGTCGCCGCTTCGAGCTGTAGCGAAGGGTAGACCCGCTATCCGTGGGTTCCGCAGGTGACCGGTCCAGCAGACCAGCTAGGTGGAGCGGCGCCAACTGGAACCACTACTTTGAAGACCTGAACAGTTGAGTTATTCAAGAGGGGAGCGGACCCTCACACTTGGCCAGGGGGTTAGGCGGTTCTGCGACCCGGCGGGCTGCGCCCAGCTAGGTGGGTTAGGAAAACCCTGCAGCCCAATGGGCCGACCCTGTGACCCAGTGGGCCGAACCCACAACCCAGTAGGCCAGGTCGGGTCTGACCGACTGGGTCGGACCAGACCCAGACCATTATCGGCCCAGTTATGCTTAAATGATAATGTCTCTTAAATCAGACATCCGTTTAATGAACTTCCTGCAGTGCCGAAACCCTTAGGACGAGGCGGTCCTTTTGAGATACTCCACTTGAGTTTTGGATAAAGTTGGAGTATGTCCGGGTTGGATCGAACCTGAATTCAATCGGCCCCTCGATACTAAAATGTCTATAACTTACAGACCGGGCATCTGATGGATGTGCCGTCTATTGCGTTGAGACCCTTATGACATGGCAGTTCATCAGGTTACTTCTTTTTGGGACTTCATGCCAGTTGAAATACAATCGATGGCTTGAGGAGTGGATCCTCCTGGAATCAAGCGTGCTAAGTGCAGAAATCCAGTGGATGGCTGTGATGTGGACAATGAAGGGTGATCCTATGGGGGTTAGTACCTATCGATCCTGTGTGGGTCAGTGCTCGGAAATCCTGTGTGAGTCAGCGCATACCAATCCTGTGTGGGTCATATCCTGTGTGGGGTAGCGCTCAACGATCCTATGTGGGTCAGCACATACCAATCATGTGTGGGTCAGATCCTGTGTGGGTCAATGCTCAACGATCCTGTGTGGGTCAGTTCTTATTGATCCTATGTGGGTCAGATCTTATTTGGATCAATAATCAACGATCCTGTGTGGGTCAGCGCATACCGATCCTGTGTGGGTCAGTAACAGAGCCTCTTGACAGAATAAGATGATCTAGCTTTATGACTAACCATCTGTACTTTTGTACTTAATTTATACCTGGTGTGAGTTGTCTTTTGCTTTATGCTTTGTGATTGAGATCATGATTGTGGTTTTTCCCTTGTGGAATTTTGAGAGACCTTTGGGGGTATTGGGGTCCCTACGGAGTATTGTTATACTCACCCCTACACGGGCTTCACCCGCACCTTGTTGTGTCTTGTGTAGACGACATACAACTTTAACTGAGACTCAGGGAGCCAGGACTTGATAGTGTACATAGGTGACTGGTTGACGCGGAGATCCATAGTGATGAGTTATACCTACCCTTCATGTAGGACTCTTGGTGGGTGACCTCAGGAGTTGTTTCTTTCTATTACCTGTACTTCTATTTCAGTTGGGCTTGTATTCTAGCCCCTTACTTTCAATACTCACTTTTATACTCAGTTGTGGTTTTTGGTTGTGGGTGTACCTTTCTTTTTTCGTTGTGTTATACTTGTGCGTAGTGTGCCATGTTTGTGTGTGTACGGGTTTTGAGGCAATACCTTCCCATTTTTATGGATATGCCTTCTAGTGCTAGTCGCCAACCCCTGGACTTAGAAGGCGGGCTTGGGGTAGTCACAACACGGGCCCCAGAGGATGGGTAGTGACAAGGTGTAGCAATAATGGATAACGATTCCCTACCAAAGACAACTGATGGAGTAGTCCCATAACCCATCCCTCATACACATTCAATATGCTCTTTCCCTAAAATGATTGCAACTGCATTGTTCTAGGAAATCGATGATGATTGTGAAGGGTCTTCATCCTAGACTTCTTGAATTTTAACCTAATAATACAAAAATATTAACAATTATTTTGTAAAATATCTTAACTTAAAATATTATATAATTAATAAATTTTTCGTTACTATTTTTTGTTATTTCATTACTATAAAAAGTAATATTGAAAAATAAATTATGATAGAAAAAATGTCTTAAACCCAATTAATTGGGGACAATTAGATGTATCAAATGATTCCAAATTAGCATCGTTTAATCCATGTAGCCAACCCCATTTAATTGGGTTTAAGTATTTTTTGTTTTTATAATATATTTTTAATTATTATGTTTTTATAGTAATGAAATAACATGAAATGGTAATGAAAAGTATTCACTCCAACATCTTTGATAGGGTCATTTACAAAACTGTCATCAAGTTTCTTATGCGCTTTAAACCACATCTCTGTTCGACCAAAAAAGTGACCTAATTCATTATCCTTTATAAAAAAAATATAAACAAGTTTGAAAAAATCTTGACGTATAATAAGATGATATAAATAATAATGAATAAAATAAAAACCAAAATTGTTCTTTTTCTTGAAAAACTCTGAGACCTAGTGATGTGAGGATTGAATTTCTTCTCACAATTCACAATATTTTTTTAGATAATTCCTACAAAAAATAGCAACATTAATAAAAATTATAATTCTATTGTGTTTATGTTATTAAGATACCGTAAAATATGCAATTACCTCATGAGATGCATCTTTGTTAATATAGACAAAGATCTTCCATTGATCATGAAAAATGCCTTTAGGAACTTTCTCATACATATTTCATGAGCTAAGAGATGTGTCATTAAACTGATGACATAATTTGAATTTAAAATCTCTCCATTTTTTACCCAAAATTTTCAAAGTCCATGGGCATGAAACGAAGTTAGGGACATCGAAATGAAAAAATATCTAGAAATAAAAAACATAACACTTTATAAGTATATTAAAAAAATAATGTATTTTAAATTAGTTATCAAGGAATATTAAATTAATATTACCTTTACTTAAGAATCAAAGATCTCATTTTTCCAAGTTGTATGAATATGCCTCCAATATTTATAATTAATGGGAAATATCACCATATTGCAAGCAAGATTCCCAATAATCTTCTCATAGATTCTAGCACCATCAGTGGTAGGCACCCCAAACTCATTAAATGGAATGATAATCTTTAAGTCCTTTATGTCCCATACATCTACCATGTTCATATTTGTATCCCTTATATGGTTGTCTTTATCTCTTTTAAAAATGAATTAGAAAATTAATAAAATATATAGTTTTTTGTACAATTACATACATACTAGTAACGATAACTCAAAAATATCCCCAAGATAGAGGGGTGACCAACTGATCCATTACTAGAGGTGAATCAGGTGGTGGGTTATCAAAAATATCTGGGGAAATGGATGTATTTATAGTAGTCTCAGATACAACGTAATCACTCTAATCCACTGAAGTTGACAATAGTGGCGACGTTCTCTGAGATGTTGATCGACTAAGATCCTAAATTTTTTTTTGTTCTCGGTATTCCCATAATTCAAATGGTTAAGGTATATTAAATTTATAAAAAATACAAAACTAAAATATTTTTACAATAAAGAAAAGAAAAACTAGAACAATGAGAAATTGTAATATATTTTCATTTCCAATTTATAAATTCAATTATATTCATCTTCATTTCCATCATTGTTATCAACCTCCATTATGATGAGTCCTTCATTTTCACCCTCTCTTGTAAGTTCTATTTTTTTGATATTTTTTTGAAAAACTATTCAATGTTCTTTGGTTGATGGATTCATTGTCACAAAGTACCAATTGATATTCATCACCCATATCATATAAGTCTCTTTGCTTTAAGTGTACAAAAACACTCTAAAAATCATGTATTTTATCATCCACATAATAAACCATCTTCACTTGTTAATCCAATATAAATGGATCATTCTCTACATTCTCACCGATATGGATCAAGCAAGAGAAGTTGACAAAAGTAAAATGAAACGAATCTTTCATTATACCCCTATCAATTTTGAACCACTTTCATTTGAATAAGACAACTAAAAACTAACCATGACAGTTTAATTAAATTATATTATTTATATTTATATAGTATCCCACCTCTGCAAGTGTATATACACCACTATTTTAAGTTTTAAAGTATTCTTCATGATAAATTGTACGAAACTTGAAGCCATGAATATTGTAGGAATCGAATCTCTTATCCTACCTTAGAGTACCCAGAACCAAAAACTTCAAATCATTTGAAATTTCAGATCGATTATCAGCATTAATTATCTAGGAAAAAAGATTTAAGACGTTACTTTTAACATAGGAAAAATAACTACATGTCAATAATATGAATATGAGTATATGCTTACACAATGGCCGAACCATTTGAAAATATCCTTATTAATAGATTTTGTTAATTCCATCTCATTTTGAGCTCTACCCCTTAGTCACCTCTTTATTTTTAATCACAATTCTTAAATAAATGGATTTTCAATAACACTATTGAGTAACACATATCTATGTGCTTGTATCAACTCTAGTTCAGTCAATGTAAAATTTGACCCCTTTACAGTTGGTCGTCCAATAGTTAGAAATATCGGTGAATGGTTTTAAGAAAAAGAATTAGTTGTGATGTCATCAACACATCCAACAGGATTGAATATAGTCTCAATTCCATCCAAATACCTAGAACATAAGGTCAAACACTCTTTGACTATGTAACCTTTAGTAATAGAGCCTTCTGGTTGAGATTTATTCCTCACATGTGATTTCAAATGACCTAAGTACCAGATAAAAAAAATAAGAAACATATTAAAAAAATACGCAATGATTTAATAAAATTAAATTCACCAATGAAAATAAAAGTAATATCAATGTACCTCTCAATTGGATACATCCATAAATAGTGTACCAATCCACTGATTTTAGCTTCTTCAACCAAAAAAACTATCAAATGGATCATGACTGTGAAGAATGAATGGGGAAATAACATCTCCAAATGAAAATGTGTCAAAAAAATCCTTTCTTAAAGTTTATCAAGCTCATTTGGATTTAGATTTTTCCTATAAATCTCTTTGAAAAGGATACAAAACTCAACTATAATCATAGTTACTTTTTTAGGTAACGTATAATGCAATTATAATGATAAAAAATGCTCTGTTAGAATATGTGAGTCATGAATTTTAAATTCATGTAACTTTCAATGATTTAAGTCAACACACCTTTATATATTACTTGAATATCCATCTGACACTTTTATATTCTTTAAATTTTGAAGGAATAAGTCTTTCTCATTATTTTTAATTGTAAAAATAGCCAAATGATACTTGACATTCTCATTTTCCCACAAACCATTCTTTATACTCATTGAATCCAAATATTTATGAGCATTAAGGTGATCCTTTGATTTACCCTGCTCATTAAGCAATGTAAAAATTACATTGTCATGGGCATTCTTCTCAATATGCATTAGGTCAAGATTATGATGTATCAAATTAAAATCCCAGTAAGGAAGTTTAAAAAATATACTCTTTTTATTCCATTATTGTGTTCCAACTACTTCAGATATTGTACCTCATACCCCTTTCCCCCTTCTTTAAATTGATGACATTTTCTAAATTCTTTAGTGACATTCATTAATTTTCCCAAGATTTTTAAACCAGATAACACCTTTAGTGGATTTTTCAATTAAATATATCCATTGAATAGTGTCTTATTAAACCTCAATTTATGAGAATCATCAAGAAATAGATGATGACACATAAAACACCATTTTTCTATGAGGTAATCGTTGAGGCTCAAAATCAAAATTAAAAACTGGACAAGCCAAACCAATATGAGTGTTCCAACCAGATAAATTTCATATTCTGGGAAAGTCACTAATTGTCCACATTAAAGCAGCATGTATTTTAAATATTTGTCTCATTGAAGCATCATATGTTTCCGCACCATCATCCAATAATTCTTTCAATTCTATGATTAAAGGTTGAAGGTATACATCAATTTCATTTCCATGCATTTTCTTTCCAAGAATAATCATCGAAATAATGAAATAAGTCTTCTTCATACTCATCTATGGAGGTAGAATATAGGGGATCAAAACAACTATCCAAATGCTATACTCAAAGTGGTGAAGACCATGGGTTTTTCTCCCATGGCCCCCAAAATTTATTAATAAAAAATTAAAGTGCAAATGGATAAGCACGAGGCACGATAGTTACCCCCAAACACAACGTGGATAATAAAAGGCCCAATAAGGATGAGATTCGAGGACCCCCAAAATGCACAACCCAAAATTCCTACAAAACCATCTCGAATGCCATCCAAAAAACAGCCAAAATTGGTCCAAAAAATCAACACCAGCCCAAAAAAAGACCCAAAATGTCACCCAACACTGAAAAAATGCTATAATTAGTACTTAAAGTACCAAAAATGTTAAAACCATCAGAATCAAATCCCAAATGTACATTCCTAGGATCTGAATAAAAATATAGATATAAATAATCAAACATCTTCCATGATGTTGAATCTTTTGGATGTCTCATCAAGCCATTGTTAATATCCTGAGCATGCCATTTCATGTTTTATGCAGTCTTAGACGACATGAATAATCTTTGAAAGCATGGTTTCAGAGGAAAGTAATGCAATAACTTTGTATGAGTTTTCTTCTTATGTTTCTTCCTAAAGTTACATTAATTTATACTCTCATCAATGTTCATTAACTTCTATCTATTTGTATGACATCTTATGAATTATTATTTATCAAACTCTTCTTCCCATTAAAGCATTCAATCATTAGGGCATGCATGTATCTTTATATAATCAAGTCCATGTTTGTTGATGACTTTCATCTTCTCATTGAATGATATAGAGATCTTAGATTCATTAAATTCATCATGAAGAAACTCTAAAATCGTGGACATTTCTTTGTCATTAATTCCATAGAGACAATTGATATGATACAACTTAATTAGAAAATACAACTTCATATACTTGGAACAACCTTAATACAGTTCTTGTTATCCATCTTCAACTAAATCATAAAACTCATTTTTTTTGTCACTAAAGTTTTGATAAATATTAACCTTCTCATGATCAACTTACGGTTCTTTTGATCTATTAAAATCTTGGACATTGTATTCTGTAAAACCAAATGCGTCATTTAACAAATTTCAAACTGAATTCTCCTCTATAGGGTAACTTTGAGATTTATTGATAGTATTTTCATTATTTTGACTTTATATAAGATTTTATTCACTATTTAAAATCCAACATACATATAGAACATGAATTTGTTTCAATATAAAATGCTCATATACTTCGTTTCTATTCAACCATCACTTGAATTTACAATCATCACACATGCATTTTATTCTACCATATACTGATTAATTTGAAATTGCATAATATAAATATTCTTCCAAGACCTTTTCATATTGAGGTGTGTTTTGAGGTAAATTAATCCAACTTTTATCCATAGGTATTGGATTGTATTCTCCCTGTACATTCAGATATAAAGATATAAATGTTTAATCAAATAGGTACAATCAAAATTAAACATCAACCAACTCTGTCATTGACTGGGGTAGGGTTATGATTCAATATAACACAAATTCAACATCAAAATGATTCAATCCAACAATAAAAGTCATTGGAAAATGGGAAGAGAAGACTTTGAGGGTTGTTGTCGAGGGGCAGGGGGAGTCGGGTTCATGAATATCACCAACAGGGGGGTTAGGGTCACCACAATTATTGATAAGGGGATCAAGTTCATCACAATAGCTGGTAGGGGGTTGGGGTTATGGAGGTCATCAGTAGTGGGGTTGGGGTCATGGCAGTAGCTGAAAGGGGGTTGGGGTGACGACGATCATTGATAGGGGGTCGGAGTTAGGGTGGTCTCTGGTAGGGGGTCGAGGTCATGAAAGTCACCGAGGGGAGTGGGAGGTGGGGGTCTCCATTGAGGGGAGCGGGAGGTGGGGGGTCAGGGTCAAGGGTTACTTCTGAGGGGAGCGGGAGGTGGGGGGGTGGAGTCAGGGGTCACCACTGAGGGGAGCAGAAGGTGGGGGTTGCTACCGGGGGGAGAGGTAGGTACGGGGGTCTAGGTCAGGTGTCACAAAAGGGGTAGGGAAGTGCGGGGTATCTTAGGGTAAAGGAGAGATGGGAGAGGGGGTGAAATTAGGGTTTTTTAAAAATATTTAGTGTCAATTTAAATAAAATGGCCACTAATTTTTTAAAATAAAAAATATTGCAGCGGTTTAATAAAACCACTGATATATCATAATTTTTTTTAATATGATTTATTTCTTGATGGTTATTAGAACCACTGCTAATAAAATGCTAATAACCACTAGTTTTTTTACAGTGACTTTTGGGACCTCAAGCGATGCCAGCAAAGCATTCTTTGATGAAGAAAGATGCCTTGCATGCGGAAGGAGATCCATCCGTACATTGTGAACACAACTAGAAAATGGACCAATTTCCACACTTTTATAGCCGCAATTTAGAAAAATCATGGCTATAGGTTTCCTATATCCATGGTTTTTGTAAACTATGGTAATAGGCCCACTTACGACCACAATTATTTGAAATCGTGGTAGTATGGTATGCAGGAACCACAAAAAACATGGGAAATTGGTAGGAAATGACTATTACCATGGTTTTAGAGAACTATGGCAATAATCCTCACCTATTTCCATGGTTTTATACAATTTTGGTAATATCCCTTGCAAAAATCACCTATTTCCATGTTTTTAAAGAACTACAGTAATAGCCCTCACCTATTTCCACAATTTTATACAACTGTGGCAATAGGTCATGAAAAAATCACATATTTCCATGGTTTTATAGAATTGTGGAAATATCCCTCACCTATTTCCATGGTTTTAGAGAACCATGGTAATAACCCTCACCTATTATCACAATTTGCAAAAATTGAGGAAATGGGCCTTTTGGACAAATATAATTTTTTTTAAAATATTATCATTTATAATTTTATAAAATTATAAATAAAAATATATGTATATATATAATTATATATCTATATATAGTGTGGCATGGTGGTAAAGTGTTGAGAGTATTCTGGAAGAGTTCAGAAGATCAAAACATGGTGGTTCTATATTATTTTTTAAAGGATACTGCCATGGTTTACTAAACCACGGTGGTAGGTGTATGCTACGTAGCCTATGTCCATGATCCACATGCACCGTAGTGATAAAATACCTATTCCCATGGTTTAATGAACCATGAAAATGTGACCTATTGGCATAGCCTATAGTCATGATCCACATGGACCGTGGCTATAGACAACCTATGGCTATGGTTTGGAATCATAGTCGTAGGAAATAGACCTACTGCAATGACCTGCATAGCCACGGTTTACAAAATTGTGTCCATAGGCTACAACCATGGTTTTGGACCCTATTTCCATGTTTTTGAACCATTATAATAGGATAATTTTGTAGTTGTGTAAGGCCATATGGATTGATGAAAATCCCTACATCGTAAGAGTTACCGTTGTGTCATGGACTCACCACGAAGGACTCGGCTACACCGTAGAAGACGAGCTATGGTGTGTAGATGCCAAAAATAGAATAATCATGGAAATTATAAGAAAATTAAGGTTTTGTTGTGAGAAGGATGGACATACCATAACCATGAAGAAAAAAATCATGTGATCCAGGTGTTGTGTCATAGAGATAGAGGTTGTTCTGTTGAGACACTCAAACTGAAAGTAACATGATTTTGAATAAAAATGAGGTTGCACTATGGCTTCCATATTACACTGTATCCATGCATGTCATGCACAAAAAATAAATAAGCTCCACCATAGTTGATCAGGACACACCGTAGTTCACCCATGTATTAAAATTTGAAAAGCCAAATATCTATGGATTATTTTGAGATTCACCCTAGGTCTTAGGGAAGATTTAAGGAAAATAATAACTTGTTTATTTTCCAAGTTTAAGGAGTTCAAGGAATAGAAATCACCAAACCTAATATATTTGAATATATATCATCATTTTATAAGAGATTTTTCAGAAAAACACCAGAGAATTTTGGAGGGGGGATTATTATTTTCCTATAAAAGGGGTAGGAAACTATGTAAAAATGTTAGACTTTTTGGAGGATCACAACACTAGAGGACACTTGGATATGACTATATATAAGGAAGGAGGAGGATATACCTTCTAAAACTCTATAATTTCCTTCTGCATTATTCTTCCTCTGTTTTTATTTCATCATGAATTCTTCCCCTCATAATCCCATTATTTCTTCTTTAATGGAGGGGTAGAAGCCTTGAGTGATTGGGTTAAGGGGAGGTGACCCAAATTTGATTCTTGAGTCTAGGATATTTAAATGAATTTATGGATCTATTTTATATATTAAATGGTTTATAGTTTTTAATTCCAAAAATTTATTTGAATGTGATTGTGTTTATGATTAATTTTTATTTTTAATCATTTCCCTGGTTAAGAAATATTTTCTCCCTCTTTTTGATTTTAGATCATATCGATTGATTGGTTTTTAATCAAGTGGAGAGTGTTTAGTGATTTCTAAACATGTGAGGAAGAAATAGTGATCTAATTTAGATACTTGGGAATTCTAGCACCTAATTAGGTATTTCCTAGGCAATTAAAAGAAGGACCATTATAACTTTCAAACATTGGAAGGAGGATAATCTAAAATAATAAAATTGTGAGGATAACTCTCATCACTATCATACTTTAGAAAGGGTAAAAGCATGGAAGAGATTCTAGAACCATTCATTTAATCAATTAAAAAAGATTGAATATTTATTTTGAAGAGATCATGATAACATTACAAAAGGAAAGATAAACCTAAATCATAATCACTTATCTATCATATTGATTCTTTTTCAAAGTTATTTCTCTTTGTTTGATGGTCCTAGTAATATTTTTTTACTTGATACTTTTAAATCTGAAACATAGAGATTTAATCATTACTCCTTGGAGATAACTTTGGTTACTATGTCATGACCTGAACTAATGGGGCTTGAGCTGCAACTCCCCAAGCTCACCTACATAGGTCAGGGGCTAGCGTCCAACACCGAGTAGGCATATCACACACATGGGAGGGCTTAGCCTATGGTACATGTATGCATACACCCACATACACATCCATATAACAGTATAAAGAGATAAAAAATGGAAACTAAAATGCATGCATACAACTATCCCAAACCAGAGTACAACAGAAGTATAGAAGGGAAAAATACATGTCAAGAACCAATCTAGGATATCATTCAACCCAATACCTGACCCGGACCGAGACAAGGTTCTAAGGGTGTTCTCGATCCCCACTGGCTTGAAACTGGTGTCTGGGTATCAAAAATATACTTTGGGAATGATTTAACCCTTGAGTATAGCCATAATCATTCAATAAAATGGAACAAAAATCCATAACTAATAACATAACCAAACAAGGTACACATTTTTTAGAATCAATATTTTAAAACATTAACCAAAAAACAAAATACTACAATGGAAGGTAAACCACAAAACATCCTAAAAGCCTCCATGAAACATGAGGGAATCACCCTCACACCACCACCACCGACACCTGCAACAAGTGGAACTCTAAAAACTGAATCCACCACCACCATGACAAATATTACCTTTACCCGGGTTATAAATAATAAACTTTAAATACTCCCAAAGGTGTACATAGGGTGTGATCCAAATCCCAGTAGGAAACCACCCAAATAAAAGATTACATGATATAACATTAAGATACAAATCAACATGAATATTCTCATAACAATCTTGAAAACATTTACAAGATACATCTCAAATGAAACATTTTCATAAAAACGCTTTCAAGGAAAACATTTACAAAAGAAGATTTCTCAATAATAAAATTACTTTAAAATCCAAAACATAATCAAGGTCCACCGTATACCAACGATTGGAACCACATCACATATATAATGTGACAAAATAGCACCATGGGTAAATCCCTAAGAGTGGATAGCATAAGTGAGTCACTAAGAACCTCATACCTCAGTGATCAATATCCTCCAACTCAACTACTAACAGCTTTCCTGTGCACAATCCACTGGGAGGGATCATCCCAAGGGCCTCATGGTCTCTAAATATTAGGCCAATGCCACACATTCCCATCCGTAATCCACTAGGAGGGATCATCCCAAGGTCTTAGTGGTCTTTGATCATATCATATGTTTAGTTAGTGTTGCAAGTGTATGTCCTACTAAGTGAATTTAAGCCTTTACACTTTCGAAACACTTGTATACTAGTTCTAGTTTTCACACCTAGATACATGGGATTCCCTTTGTGATCAATACCATTTCACATATCACACAAATCACCACTTTTACATATGCATGTTAAGCACCAAACAACACACAAGAAAGTCACCACTTTCACAAATAATCACACATAAACCACCATTTTCCATAAACAAACCATTTTCCATTTTACACACACCAAAACTGTTTGAAAAAACTTTTCATACCACTTTCACAAATAAAGAATCCCATTTGAAAATACCATAAGAAAAACACAAAATTAATCCAACCATTTCCATGGGCCAAGCCCCTTTAAAATCCATGCATAAACCAAGTTCACTTCACAACGTGCTTCACATCATTTACATAATTCACAAATCAAATTTAAAGGTGCAACATTTTATCCAACATGCCAAAATAATCCATTTTCACATTGAAAACCCATTTTCAACTCATTTTCACCTCAAGTTCCTTTGAAAACATATTTATCAACTTTCACATAATCATAAAAACCCTTCCAAGGAGGACCAAAATGAATCACATGCAGATAATAACCATTTTCCTTTGAAAATTCCATTTTTACCACATATGAATGAAAAAATCTTTCCAAAACATATTTTACACCAAACAATCAGTTCATAAAACAAATTTATAAATACAAACAAGAATATAAAAATCATATAAAAATATTAGAGCATGGAACCACCTACCTCACACTTAGAAAATTCCGAAAACTTGTGTGAAACCACAACTGCACCAACACAAGCCCCTAAAAAGTAAATACCAACCAAAAACTATTAATATCTTCCCCAACATCACAAGATATAAACTCCCTATAGGTCAAACATCTGCTGGAAAACAATAACCCAAGATAGAGGAAATAAAATCCCTATGAAGAGGGAAGAAACCAAGGGATAAACCACTTACTTGATGTTTCCTTAATGAATCCACACTAAATCCACCAAAAGGAGGGAGTCCAGGGGATACAAGAGGAGGAGAGGGAAGCACCTAGGGTTGGATAGCTCAAATAGGGTGATCAAGGGGGTATTTGCGGTTAAAATAGGAGAGTGAACGAAAGTAAATTTACATTTTTAATGATCTGGAAAAGTCGCACGGTTTGCCAGCACAGTTTACTAAACCGTGCATAAAATGTGTGCTCCTCATTATCTAAGAGGCACAGCCCGCACGGTTTACAAACTGTGTGCTAACTGTGTGTTATCCACTATCTAATAATGCTAATTGGATTCATGGTTAACCCACATAGGTTAAAAACTGTGTGCTAACTGTGCATTAGCCACTATCAAAAAATGCCAATTGGTTGCACGGTTTCCTGGGTACGAATGCACGGTTTGAAAACCCATGCACCAATTGTGCGCCTCATACTGTTAACCCAAAAATGCCTATTTTTCTCCAAAAACTTCTAGGAAACTCAAGGATATACTTGGAACTGAAATTAAATAGAATAAATACATGAAAATGAAGACATGAATGTGACAATTCTCCCCACCATGAAAACTTTCCACCCTCAAAAATTCATCCTGAAGCCTGATCCAAAAACAAGAATGGGTACTCTTTTTCAACCGAAGACCACTTCTCCCAAGTCTCATGCTCATCACAACCATGATACCATAGAACTAGGACTAATGAAATAGACTTCACATGAAGCACTCTCTTTTAGGAATCCATAATCTTCATTGGCCACTCAAACACATATAGATCAGGCTCCAACTCCAACTCTTCCCATATCAACACATGGGATGGATCCGGGTTATACTATTTTAACTATGATACATGGAACACATTATGAATTAATTTCAACTGTGAAGGAAAATCCAACCGATGATCCACCTTACTAACTCTATCAGTAATCTCAAAAGGCCCAACATATATTGGTGTAATCTTCCCCTTCTTACCCAATCGACAATGACCCAAACAAGGTTCCACTTTCAAGAACACTCAGTCACCCATAGAGAACTCTATATCACAATAAATCTAATAAATAGAAGATTTTTAATGACTTTGAGTTGTCAAAAAATGATTCCTAATCAATGTCACTTTCTCATATGTTTCCTACATAAGGCTCAGTCCCAACAACAAGATCTCACGCACCTCATCCCAACATAGGGGTATTGATATGGATGACCATAAAGTGACTCAAAAGGATACATCCAAATCAAATATTAGTAGATATTATTATATGTGAACTCAACCAATCCCAAATGGTTATCCCATAAACCACAAAAAACAAAAACACATGCCTGAAACATGTCTTCCAAAATATGATTCACCCACTCCATCTGGCCATATGTTTGAGGATGGTATGTTGTGCTCAATTTTACCTGTGAACCCATTGCCTTCTAAAGGACTTCCCAAAAGCGAGAGGTAAAATGGGGGTCCCTATCAGAAATGATAGTTAAAGGCATACCATGAAGCTTGAAAACCTCCTGAACATACAACTGGTCCAACTCATCCACCTTGGTCGAGTATCTGATTGTAATAAAGTGATATTACTTGGTAAGATGGTCAATCACAACCCAGATGGAATTATGTATTTGAGGAATATGAGGTAATCCAACAATTAATTACATGAAAATATCATCCCACTTCTAGGTAGGAATAGGTAGAGGCTGAACCAAAATAGAAGGTCTTTGATGCTCTTCTTTAACCTTCCACACATATAACATTGTGATACGAAGTTAGCTATATCAGGTCTCATGACTGTCCACCAGACTTGTCGGTGCACATAATAAAACATATTGGTAGATCCAAGATGAATGACCCACTGAGAATTATGGTTATCCTACATCACCATCTTCCATAACAGCAATGGCACCACAAAGCGACATCTAAAACACAAATCTCACTTAGGAGATAATGAAAACTCATAGGGTTCCTCCCCACCATGAAGAAACTGCATAGATTGATGAAAAAACTCATCATTTTTCTCTTCCTACCAAATAAATTCTAGTAGGGAAGGATTCAACTACACACTATCCAAGAACACACCTTCCCCATGCTCCTTGGTCTCCAAGTGCATATGAGAAAATATCCCCATCAAGGTCCAATCATCACTATACTTCTTCAGCTACTGCACTGAAACTTTTCTTCTCAAGGAATCAGCCACCACATTACCTTTTACTGAGGTATAAAATATATCAAAGTCAAACCCCTGAAGGTACTCAACCCAATGACACTTTCTTAAGTTTAAATCTTTTTGAGAGAAAATATAATCCAAAATCTTATGATCATAATAAACTGAAAACTTATCTCCAAAAAGATAATGATGTCACATCTTTTGGGTGTGCATCACCACTGCTAACTCTAGGTCGTGGGTAGGATAGTTCTTCTCATTTGGTTAGAGTTGAAAAGAGTCATACACCACCACATGATCATCTTGTATCAACACACAACTAATACCCATACTCGATGCATTGTAATAAACCTCATATCCCTTTCTAAATTCTAGAAAAATCAAAATAAGAGCGGTATTCAACCACCGCTTAAGATCCTAAATGGAAACTTGGAATTCATAATTCCATTCAAACTTTACCCCTTTCTAGGTAAGTTTCATCATTGAAGACACCATCCATGAGAAATTCGAACGAACCACCTGTAATAACCTTCTAGGCATAGAAAAATCCTAATATAAAAGACATTTCCCAGTTGTTCCCATGAAATCACTACACTAATTTTCTCAGGGTCTATTGAAAATCCTTTCTCCAAGATCACATGACCCATAAACATCACCTCCTTGATCCATAAGGTGCATTTAGAAAGATTTACATAGAGGCAATGATCCTGAAGAGTGCCCAAAATAATTCTCAAATGTCGCTCATGCTCCTCCTCAGATCTAGAGTAAACTAGGATTTCATCCACAAATACCATGACAAAGGAGTCAAGGTACTAATGAAATTCCCTATTCATAAGTACCATAAATACCATTGGATCATTTTTCAACCCGAAAGTCATGACTAGGTACTCAAAAGGGACATACCTACTTCGGAAGGTTGTTTTTGGAACATCCACCTCTATAACTCTAACTTGATGATACCCAAAACACAAATAAATCTTGGAAAACCACCACACCCATTTTAACTGATCAAAAAATTCATCAATTCAGGGAAATGGATACTTATTCTTAATCATTACTTTATTCAATTTTTAGTAATCAATGCACAAATAGTGAGATCCATCAGCCTTTTTTGCAAACAGAACTAAGGCAGCCCAAGGAGAGATGCTCGGGAGAATAAATCATTTGGATTCCAAATACTCTAATTGTACTTTTAATTCCTTAAACTTGGTGGGGGATATATGGTATGAAGGAATAGATATCATCTATGTTCTCGATGCCAAATCAATAGATAACTCCACATCCCACTCCAGAGGCAAACTCGAGAAATCCTCCGAAAAAACACTATGGGAACTCATCCAACATATGAGGTAATCTAGATCTATAACTACAATCACCATCCTCCAACATGAGCAATGAGAATTGATACACAAGGTTACTTAACTCTGGAAGTGGAGGTCCAGCATGACCCGACCGAGGATCTCATTCCCCATGAAAAACTTGGTTACTACCATCAGGTGCCACAAAATTCAATCGCCACCTATAATAATTGATGTGCACATGAAAGTGCACCATACAATCCATACCAAGGATTACATTGAAGGGGTCCATTTCTAAAACTAGGAAATCCCACTCTAGATCAACCCCTGACATGGTTATTGTACAAGATATAAACCTGATACCCTTCTCTCACTTCTCACCAAGAGGCATTCCCAACTCCATCGCATACTATTAAGCTTAGTTAGAAACTTCAACACATCCATAAGACATGCAGAAATAAAAGACAGATATGCACCAATATCAAATAGAACAACATTTAAATAGGATTAAATAAGAATGGTATCTTGAACTATTATAGGACCTGCATACGACTCCACTGGCTCTCTATCCACCGCATGAAGATGCCTCATCTCAGTCTGAGCTTGAGAACGATAACTGACATGCGACTCTTCTCTGAATTGAATCTGCCCAAAAGTAGATCTATACCTACCTCCACAACCACCAAACTGAGATCCCACTATCTTGGAAGGTTCTGTACGTGTTGACATCCCCCTTGAATCCACAGATCCATCACTACTCTGATATGGGGGAATCACCTTTCAAAACCACTACAAGTACCCCCAAAGCTTTGCACTGATGGAAAGTTATGGGTGGTGGTGAACACATTGATCGCTTGTA
Source organism: Viscum album (assembly GCA_963277665.1). Taxonomy (NCBI): domain Eukaryota; kingdom Viridiplantae; phylum Streptophyta; class Magnoliopsida; order Santalales; family Viscaceae; genus Viscum; species Viscum album. The sequence continues at coordinate 1,347,559,442 of OY728131.1, forward strand.
TTCTATTTTTCCACATTTATGGAACACCACTAACCCTCCACCTGAGACCACAAATGAATAAAACCAAGAATAATGGCCTGAACCACCACCATCCATCTTCTCCTTCTCCTCCCACTTCCTTTTTTTATTGAATGAACCACCATGACCTGCTTCTGACACAACCCCAAAGGAACCAGAATTTCCCTTATGATAAATCTAAACCATGAAAGAATGGTCAACCACATTGACATATGTTTTCATATTAAATAAAAAACACCTGAGAATAAATTTCTTGCTGCAACCCCATCTCAAACCTCCAAGCTTTCATCTACTCATTGGAAACAATATCAGGTGCGTACCGTACCAACTCTGTGAAACAGTTGGAATACTTCATCATTGTCTGGTCTCCCTGGGTAAGATCCATGAATTACCAAGACCCAGTTTAAGCCAAAACCATGGGAAAAACTACTCATTAAAGATGATATTTAAATATCTCCAGCCCATCTGTTCATGCTTTCCATCTTGTACCATTGAGTCCCACCACTTCTGACTGGGACCTTATAACAAAAAACAAAGCACATTTAACTATTATAGACTCAAGAGTATCAAGAAATTCAAACTTTCTTTATATCTTCTCAAGCCACTCCTCTTCTTCCTGAGGTTACGCATTTCCCTAGAATGAGGGAGGCTTGCTCTTGAGGAACGTCTGAGCTTTTTCCTTTCTAGGACTTGGTTTGGATTCCCTAACCTGAGTAGGGATAGAACCCGCTCCTTATCCCAAATATTGGATAACCCAAACCACTACTTCTACTAGCCTCTAATTAATTGGATAAGGATAACTCTCTCCCACCTCTTCCTGTGGTTGCATAGGGAATATTTTAGGAGGCATTTTACTACAATAAGCAACATTCAAAAGAAAACCATCAACACAACCATAAATGCATATTATGAAAAAAATTCAGCAACAAAAATAAATCTTAAACACTTAAAAAAATCAAGACATAACCAAACCACTCCACCCCCACCCAATTTCCATACACAGTCTACAGCCTATATGTCTCGCCTAAAGGAGAAGTAAAAATTAATCCCAATAACCCATGGTGACTCAAGTCCTATCATGAGGTGTATTGGCCAGGCACCCTACCCACAACCAGAACCTCAATACCCAACAATCCTAGATCTATTATATCTAGACTCATCCCAAATATCATGACCCAAAAGAGAATGACCTCCTTTGATACCATTTTTTCATGAACCAAGTCGGGATACCATCCAACCCAATACCCAAACCGGCCCGAAGGGCATTCCTGATCTTCACAGGCTGGAAACTAATGACTGGGTATCAAAAATATACTTTGGGAATGATTTAACCCATGATTATAACTATAATAATTTAACAAAATGGAACAAAAATCCATAACTCATAACATAACCAAACAAGCTACACAATTTTCAGAATCAAGGTTTTACAACATTAACCAGAAACCAAAATACTACAATGGAAGAGAAATCACAAAATATCCTAAAATACTCCATGAAACATGAGGAAATCACCCTCAAGCCACCACCACCAACACCTTCAACAATTGGAACTCTAGAAATCGGATCCACCATCACCATGACACGCCATGCCTTTACCTAGGTTATACATAATAAATTTTATATACACCCAAAGGTGTATGTAGGGTGTGATACAAATCCTAGTAGGATGCCACCCAAAGAAAATATTCCATGCTATAACATTAAGAGGAAAATCGACATGCATATTCTTATAACAACCTTGAAATAATTTAAAAGATACATACTAAAGGAAATATTTTTAGAAAAATGATTTCAAGTAAAACATTTAAAAAATAATTTTTCACAATAATAAACTTACTTTAAAATACACAACATACTCAAGGTCCATTTTATACTGATAGTCATCACCACATCACATATATAATGTCACAAAATAGAACCATGGATAAATCCCTAAGGGTGTATAGCACAAGTGAGTCACTAAGAACCTCATACCTCAGTGATCGATATCCTCCGACTCAACTACCAACAGCTTTCCCGTGCACAAGCCACTAGGAGGGATCATCCCAAGGTCCTAGTGGTCTCCAAATATTAGGCCAATGCCACACGTTCTCATTCACGATTCAGTATGAGGGATCATCCCAAGGGCCTAGCAGTCTCTGGTCATATCATATGTTTAGTTAGTGTTGCAAGTGTATGTCCTGCTAAGTGAATCTAGACCTTTTTGCTTCTGAAAAATTGGCATACTAGTTCTAGTTTTCTCACATAGATACCCAAGATTACATTTGTGCTCAATAACATTTCACATATCACACAAATCACCACTTTCACATATGCATGCCAAGAACCACAAAACACACAAGGAAATCACCTCTTTCAAAAATCATCACATGGAAACCACTATTTTCTATAAACAAGACACTTTCCATTTTACACACACCAAAACCATTTTAAACCACTTTTTGAACCACTTGTACAACTAAAGAAACCCATTTGAAAATACCACAAGGAAAACACAAAATTAATCCAACCATTTCCATGGGTCGATCCCCTTTCAAATCCACACATAAACCAAGTTCACTTCATAATGTGCTTCACAACATTTACATAATTCGCAAATCACATTTAAAGGTGCACCATAAAATCCAACATGCCAAAATATTCCTTTGAAAACATATTTCATACCTTTCACATAATCATAAAAACACTTCCAAGAAGAACCATAATGAAGCACATTAAAATAATAACCATTTTCCTTTGAAAATTCCATTTTTACCACATATGCATGTCAAAATATTTCCAAAACATATTTCTCACCACATAATCAATTCATAGAACACATTTATAAATCCAAAAAAACATATCAAAATCATCTAAAATATTAGAGCATGGAACCACCTACCTCACACTTGTAAACTTATGGAAACTTGTGAGAAACCACAACCGCACCACCAAAAGACCCTAAAAAGGCAAGATCAACCAGCATCTATCAATATATTCCCTAGCATCACAAGATCTGACCCCCCTCTAGGTCAAACATCCACTAGAAAACAAGAACCCAAGAAAGAGGGAAAGAAAACCCTAGAAATAGGAAAGAAACCAAGGGAGAAATCACTTACTTGATGTTTCCTTGATGAATCCATGATAAATCCACCAAAAGGAGGGATTCCAAGGGAGCCAAGAGGAGGATATAGAGGCACCTAGGGCTGGAGAGCTTGAATATGATGACCAAGGGGGATTTGGGGCTAAAATTTGAGTGGGTGCAAAGGTAAATTTACACATTTTAATGACTTGGACAAGTTGAAAATTTTTCCCAAAAAGTTTACCAAACCATGAGAAAAATGTGCACCCCTAATTATCCAATAGGCATGGGCCACACGGTTAGCCCACACAATTTACAAACTGTGCATTAGCCATTGTCCAAAAATTACAATTAGACGCATAGTTTCTTGGGTGTGGAAGCACGGTTTGAAAAACTGTACTTCTTATGATATCAACCCAAACCCCCCCCCCCCACATTTTTTTCCAAAAAACTCTTGGGAAAATAAAGGATAAATTTGGAGTCAAAATTAAACATAATAAATACCTAAAAATAAATACACAGATGTGACAATATACTCCCATGAAAAGAAAACTATAAAAGTGTCTAGCCTGCTCAGAAGGAGGGGATCACTATCAAACAAAACTACTAGAAATATCCTCATACAAGATTTAGTAAACACCTTGGTTGATCTAGCACACTAAGATCTTCCTACCTCAGGTCCTCCTAGGACTCTGTCGAAAGGCCAGTGGTATGCATAAGACACAACATGTATAGCCAAAACCTATACAGGAGTGAGTATAATAATTCCCAGTATACACCCCAAAAACCCAAAAGAAAGGGAGAAACTAGAAGGCAACAGTCTACTAGACCCATATAGATGGAACACAAATGTGATAAAAGATCCATCTCAAACATCCTTGGGTATACATGACTAGTCAGCTCATTCCACATGGTGTTCCGACCAAGGAATGTGAAAACATCGCAAGGAAACCCATAATCGCCTAGATATACTCATATCAGACTCCAAGTCTCATGAGGTTGATTCTACTCGAGGATCAAAGGTAACACACACCCAAGATAACACACTCCATAAGCTCAACCATCCTAGATGAAACTTTTCCAAGAGATACTCTCCATAGGGAACAGCTTTACCATCCCTGATGGTACATTTGAGAGTCACACTCTATCGGTAACAACTCTTTCATCCCTGATGAAACACCTAATAGATAACACTCCATCAGGTATCGCAAATACAATGGAACTCCCTACCAATTCAAGTGACATAAATCTGAGAGAATGCACTCGTCGGACCTTTCCATGAAGAAATTCATGTTGGAACCCAATGGATCTCGTTACTTGGATAGGGGATCTCACCCATCCCAAATGGGGGATGCTACCAACCCTACTAGAACCATGAAAAGGTATCATATCTCATAAAGGGGATCACTCCCAAGATCTATTGGGGGAACTACAAACCCAGTCTGAAATATTAAATATCATGTCTCCTCGGATAGGGGATCACTCCTAGGATCCACTGGGGAACACCACAAACCCAATTTGGTAACCCAAGGATCTCACTCAGAAAGGAGGTCACTCCCATGATCTATTGGGGGACACCAAAAACCAATCTAACATTCCATATATCATATCACTTAGATAATGAATCACCACCTTTGTAATGTTGGTCATGGTGATTCCACAAACCCCACCTAGAACAACTCATGAAGTAGGTGATCATATATCGATGATTCCACAACCCTATATAAACTGTTTATTGAGTAGGGAATCATATATCAAACGATTCCACAACCCTACTGATAATGCCCTCTGTATAGAGGATTGTATACCCAATGATACCACAAACCCTATAGAGATATTATAATAGATAGGGGAGCATAGAAAATGTAGTGTTGGTCATGATGATACCAAGAACTTGATCTAGGGAAAATGATACAATAGATAATCCCACACCATCCTCTTTGAATAGATGTTATAACTCTACCCAATATCATCCTATCGAGAGGATAAAAATCCTATATTGAGGACGTAATTATATATTGTACCCTCATAGGGATCGACCAAGGAACTCACTCAACCACTACTGGTCCAAATTTATAAAACTGAAGAGACCCACAAAAACACCTCACGTCATACCTCAAAGGCCCAAAATGTAGACACCATCACATTCTATGTGAAAAACTGATCAAGATAGGTTACTCATGGGCTTGAATCTGAGACCCTAAGGAGGAGATATTCCAAGTGGAAGTCTCATCTAAAAATGACTACATGGTGTGTAAGGGGGGTCTACATGGAATGTGACCCTGCATAAACACTCGTCTGTGTTCTCTGAAAGAATGGATTAGCTAGACATGTGGGCGTACATGCCATATACAGGGTGCATACAATATTTCTTTCCTTATTTGATCCGCCAGTCGTGTTCTTCCTCCATGAGGATCGGCCATTTGTGTCTCAAACATGGTGTGTACCCCTAGTACATGAAATGCCCCATAAAACTAGCCCTTGTGGTTGTATCTCTAACTTGTGCTTGTGCTATGCACCCCATGTCCATGTACTTTGGTTGTGTAGTTCTACACGGCCATATCCCATCACACGGCTTCCCTGTCCATGTCCCCTAGGCACATGACCTGGGGTCACTACATGACATATAATCCCAATAGATGGTGTGTAGTCCCCAAAATTCATCTTCCCTGAATGGGAAGAAAACAAGGCATGTGACCTTGCACCACATGTTGTGTGATCAGGAATTCTTAATGGGAATTCACTGCGAGCAGCCCAATTCACCCCGGTTTCCCATGAAAACTCCAGATCGACCCTCACGGGGTACCTAGAAAGTGTTTAAGGTATCTAAAACCTTAATATTGATGAATAAAAGGGGAATCTAGACTCAAATACAACAACCTCATGGAGAAACTCCAAATCTTCAGGGTTATATCTATTCTCAGGAGTTGTTATAGAATGGTTTGGGAGTGATCTCCGTCAAGATCAGAGATCGACAGTGTCGCTTCTCCTTGGATCTGGACTCAGTTTGTCTGTCACTCCAAAGGGGATGGAATCAACTCTTCTCTATATAGTTCACATAAAAGAAAAAAGGGGAGGGATTTAATTGATTTATTTTTATTAAATCAATTAACCTCCTCTTAAAACCCTACCACCAACTCGCCTTCGGACGAACTCACAATTCTGACAAAACTTATGTCATGATTAGGCCAAAAACCGTGTTCTAAACTTAACTAAAGTCTTAGAATTTCGATCTGAGACTCTATATAAAATTTATTCCATGTTTCCAAAAAAATAGTGTGTGAGTGATATAATAAATTTAATATTTTTAATATCACCGCACCAAGGCTCTTCAGCCCCTGGAATCCCGTGTCAACTGAGTGCATGGCTTTGAAAGTATTATTAGAAATATTCAAAAATATTACAGGTCAAAAATCAAGTCACTGGATTCTCCCCACCTTAATTCTTTTCATCCCTAAAAAGTGAAATCCTAGGTTGAAGGAATGGAATTGATCTCTCTATAGGGTCTCCCATGCCAGTGAGTTCACCAAGACTTCCACAAAGGACACCAAGGGTTCCCATGCTACCTATAAGCATGCACTTATGGGAACCCCAAAGGTAAAACCACACCCACGTCCAGCTCAAACCTGGTTGAAATCATGAAACCATAGGGCACATGTCTCATTAACCATTATGGGTGGGAAAACACCAAGCACTCACTAAACAGACAACAAAGGGTCTAGTGGCACAACACCTCGCTAACCCACACACAATACAAATGACTCATCTACCACACCTCGATACCATCCACTTTGGGCAGCACTAACTCACCCATATAGTTTTGTATCACATATCAAGAATGTGTCTTAGAGGGGGGGGATCATCCCTATTTATTGTGAATCTGAATCCATGATTAACCACACTGTGACCTCCTCAAGCATCTCATATACAAAGCTGATTCCAAGCACATGAGGGTACCAATAAACAACTTAGAGATACCTAAGTATAAAAAAGGGTCTTACCAACCCTCCACGCAAACCAATAACTCACAACCCCACCCCAAACACACAAGTCAGAGGAAATAATCTACCACACCTCGACACTATCCACTTTGGGTGACACTGAATCATCCACATGGTTTTTTTCATGTCTCAAAAACATGTCTCAATGGGAGGAGAATCCCTATTTCTCATACATTTGAAGCTATGTCAAACAATGCCAACATAGGGTTCTATTGACATCATGCGTCACCCTGGTTGAACCCCGAGAAAGAAGTGAAAAGAATAGGGTACCTCACAATAGTTTTTATCAATACTACTAAAAAAAGTAAAAAGGTCACAGAGTGTGCCTCTAATCATCCTTGGAGCCTTTGGGTCAAAGGTCTCTATGGCCTGTAGTTATCCTCAACCTTGTCCTCTAGCTCCATGAGCCTAGCGTGGACCACCTTGGGGTGGTGGTGGAAACTCCTACCATCTTCCACCTATTGATACTCTACCCACTCCTCCGCAATGTATGCCATCATGCGAAAATAACTACTTCAAACACTGCCTCTACTAGGGCAGTCTACCAACTTTCTTTCTCTCAACAACTCAGTGGGCCAAACAATCTTTAGCAAGATGTCCCCATCTATCGCATGCATAACACTGCCTCTCATGCAGCTAACCAAAACCAACCTGGAAACACTAAGAATCAGACCCTTCGTCCTGGGATTTCCACCTAAAGTGTCTTGCATGCCCATATCCCTAAGCCTATCATCGACTACCAGCTACTGAGGTCTCATATCTTGTGTTCCCAATACTAACAGTCAGAGTCTGCTCATCTAGAAATCTCTCTACTACCAAGGCCTACTCAAGCACTCTGACGTAGGTGGAAATGAACAGTGATAACATTGATGACCTAATATCCTAGCACAAGCCCTTCTCAGAGGTCCATGCTCTGAAAAATGGATCTAAAACCATATACAAGGAGTATCACAGCACATTTTTAAACCTCACCAAGTACTCTTCCATGAATATATTATCTCGTTGAAACTATAGAATCTCCTAGATATGCACCGACCTCAACGTGGTTGGGTAAAACTATTTCCTAAAGAGCTGCTCAAACTCCACCCGAGTGAGTGTCACATCGACATGGGTATGCAACACTAGACTCCACCATCACCTGATCAAACCATGTAAAAGGATCTCTGTTAGGACTACCATATGATCAAGAGGTGCCCTTATAAGGTAGAAAACACACATGACTATCTCAATCCAGTCATCAGCTGCCTAGGAATCTGGATCACCCTAATACCTCAGAGTTCGCTGCCTCTAGAACTCATTTAGTGAACTCAACCTATGTGCATCATTGGCCTGCCCTGTCGGCACAACCTTCTGCTCAATGGGTGGTGGCTCAACTAATATACCACTTAGAAGTCCATCCTCTGAACTATTTCCCTGCACTGAAGCCTCATATCAGGGTAGAATGTCATCACAATCTTGTCATGGAACCATATATAGATTTCATCATGATGGAATACTAAAATAGAATCAAGATACACTACTATAAAAGAGTATATATGGAGAGCTGACTCAAGAAGGATAGGAAAAACCAGAACTCAGTCCTATATAATGCATGTACCAAATTTTCTTACAAACAGTTCCCTATTGTACTGAGTTAACAAGTGGGTTATCAGAGTCCTAGTGAATGGATACGTTATCCGCCACACCAACACTAGAGTCCTTGGACTAAAATATGAACTTTAAAAACTATAACACTATCTCTATGAAAACCAAACTAATCAAACAACACTGCGATCCCAAATTGGAACCTGCTCCAATACCACTCTTCCATGACCTGACCCAATGGAGCTTGAAATGTGACTCCCCAAACCCACCTTCATAGGTAATTGGGTGGCGTCTAGTGCTGAGTATACATATCACACACATGGGAGGACTTAGTCTATGGTACCTGTACACACACACCCACATACACCTCCATGAAATAGTGCATAGATATAAAAATTGGAAACTAAAATGCATGCATACATCTATCCCAAACCAGAGTACATTAGAAGTAAATAAAGGAAAAAATACACACCCACCAAAAGAAAACTCTAAAATCATTCAACCTACTTAGAAGGAGGGGATCATTTTCAAATGCAGCTTCTAGAAAGCTCATCAACCAAGATCCAATAAACATCTTGGTCAGTATAGATCACTAAGTTTTGCCTACCTGTGGTCCCCCTGGGACTCCATAAAAAGACTTGTGGTCAAAAAAAGACACAAAATGTGTGGGAAAAGATCGTATAGGTATGAGTATAACAATACCCAGTAGGTGTCCTAAAAACCCAAAAGAAAGGGAGAAACTGGAAGGCAATAGTCCGCTCAACCCAACTAAAGGGAACCCAAATGAGAGAGAACCACCATCTAGAATATCCTCAACTATACACGACTAGTCATATCATTCCACATGGTGTTTCAATATGTGACAACACTATAAGGAAACCTAGAATCACCCAGATATAATCATCTCATATTTCAAGTCTCATGAGGTTTCGACCTCTTAGCCAGTAATAGGATTCTACTTGAGACTCAATGGTAATATACACCCAGGAGAACACACTCCATGAGATTTTCCATCCCAGATGACACTCGTCCAAGGGATACACTCCATCAGGAAAAACTCTACCATCCCTGATGGTACGTCTGAGAGACACACTCTATTGGGAAGAGCTCTACCATCCCTAATGGCACATCCAAGAGATAAAATTACATAGGGTATCACAAAGTTGATGGCACTACCTACCAACCTAAGTGATATAAATTTGAGATAACACGCTCAAAGAACCTTCCCATGAATAAATTTTTGCTGGAACCCAATATATCTCATTACTCAAATAGGGGATCTCACCCATCCCAGATGAAGACACTATTAAGCCTACTGAAACCATGAAAAGGTATCATCTCTCATAAAGGGGTTCAATTGGGGGAAATTATTAACCTAGTCTAGAATACTTAAGACCACATCTCCTCGGATAGGGGATCACTCACAGGATCCACTGAGGGACACCACAAACCCAAACCGGTAGCCCAAGGATATCACTCGAAAAGGGGATCAATATCAAGATCTTCTCAGGGAAACCACAACCCAATATGAAATTCCAGAGATCATTTCGCTCTGATAGGGGATCGTTGACCATGTAGTGTTGGTCATGATGGTTCTACAAGCCCCACCTAGCACAACTCATGAAGTAGGGGATCATATATCGATGATTTCACAACCCTATATAAAACTTCTACTGAGTAGGGGATCATATATCAAAAGATTTCACAACCCTACTAATATTTCCATCTATATAGGGGATTGTATATCCAATGATTCCACAAACCCTATAGGGATATCCTACTAGATAAAGGATCGTCACCCGTGTAGTGTTGGTCATGACGATACCAAGAACCTGATCTAGGGAAAATGATATAATAGAGGATCCCACCCCAGTCTCTTTAGATGGATGATAAAACTCTACCCAAGCTCATCATAATGAGGGGATCATAATCCTATGTTGAGGACATAATGTCACACTATAACCTCATAAGGATTGACTAAGGGACTCAGTCAACCACTGCAGGTCCAAACGTCGCAAACCGAAGAGACCCACAACAAATCCTCACATCGTACCTCAAAGGCCCAAACTACAGCCACCATCACATTCTATATGGAAAAATAATTAGTATAGGATACCCATAGGCCTGAATATGATCCCCGAAGAAGGAGATATGCCAAGCAGAATTCTCCTCTAAAAAGGACTACACGACATGTAAGGGGGGTCCACATGATGTGTGGTCCCAACTGAACACTCAGTCATGTCCTTTGAAAGCATGGATTGTCTAGGAATATGGGTGTACATAGAATTTATATGATATACATTGTGTGTCTTGCCTCATCTGATCCCTTGACCATGTTCTTCCTTTACATAGCCCGTCCAGCCATGTCTCACACACAGTGTATATCCCCAGTACACAGCGTGCCCTAGAAAATAGGGCCCCTTAGATGTGTATCCTTACCATGACCATGTCTAGCACCCCGTGTCCATGTAATATGGTCATGTAGTTATACAAATCCATGTACCATTACATGGATTTCCTGGACATGTCCCCTGACCACACAACCTGGGGTCACTACACATAGTGTAACCCCAGTACACTGTGTGTAGTCCTCAAAGGTCATACTACAAGAATGGTAAGAACACATGGTGTATGAACCTACACTACACAATGTGTGATCAAAAATTCTGAATTGGAATTCCCTACGAGCAGCCCAATTTTCCATGGTTTCCCCCAAAACCTCCAAATCAACCCTCACAGGGTCCCCAACAAGAATATAAGGGCTATACAACCTTAAGAAGATGCATAAAAAGGTGATTGGAAATAAAAACTCAAATACACCTACCTTGTGGTGAAACAAAAAATCTTAGAGGTTAGATCTGTGCTCATGAGTCATTGAAGCATGATCTCGGAGCGATCGTTGTCAAGATATAAGATTAGTGGAGCCTCTTCTCCTTGGATCCGACCTCAGTTCGTTTATCACTCTAAAGGGGAAGGGGTCAGATCCTCTCTGTGTTTTTAAAACCAAAGGAGAAAGAGGGATGTATTTTATTGATTTAATTTTATTAAATCAATTAACCTCCTCTTAACACCCCACCACCAACTTGCCTCCGGCCGAACTCCCGGTGCAGACAAAACTTATGTCATGCCTAGGCCAAACACGACATTCTGAATTCAACCATGACCTTATAATTTTGATCTAAGACTTATTATGAAATTTATTCCATGTTTTCAAGAAAAGTGTGCATGTGTGATATAATATTTTTAATATTTTTAATATTACCTCACCAAGGCTCTCTTAGCCCCAGAATCACATGTCGACTCAGCGCCTAGATTCAGAAGTATTCTTAGAAATATTCTAAAGTATTACAGGTCAAAACCTGATCCATTACATACTACTACTATTATACCCCTAGGGGAAATTAAAATAGATTTTCCACACCCCTCAATAGGTGTTTATAAAAACTTTGCACCATTTCTAGGGAGTGATTACTAATCTAACTATAAAAGAATTGCATGACTAGGACCTCCAATGAGAAACTATTTACTTGTGTTCCTATGATAGAGAGGACTTTTCTAAGTAGGATTAGGAATATTAATATAGAGAACAAATTTGAACATATAAATCTTAAGTACTCAATTTAAACTTCAAGTTTTTACTCTGAGCTCATCATAATGGTAATTAACCCACAATAAACTCTAAGAGACCTTTGTGCCCCAAAATTTTCCAACCAACACAACCCATTAGTTATGCCTGCTCAGAAAAATGATTTTGAATTAAATGTCAATATGATTTCAGTACTGTCTAAATTGCATGGCCTTACAGGGGAAGATCCCAACTGGTACATAAAAGAATTCAGCTTTGTATATTCAATAATTAATCCAAGAGGAGTAGTTAAGGACCAAGTCAAGTGGAGGGCATTCCTCTTTTCACTTAAGGGAGACTCTAAGGAATGGTTGTATATTTTACAACCCATAAAGATCCATGACTAAGATGATATCTAGGTAAGTTTCATTTAAATATTTTTCCCAGCCTCTAGAATCACAATTATAAAGAAAGAAATCTACACCATTTGACAAGCAGCTAGAGAAAATATTTATAAATATTGGGAAAGATTAAATAAACTATACACAAGATTCCCTAACCAAGAAGTATAATACCACCAATTCCTAGTATTATTATATCAAGGAATGATGGAAAATGAGAGGAACCTATTTGTGCATAATCTAGGGGAGATTTGATTGAAAAATCACTCATGGAATCTAGGATCCTAATTGAGAAAGTAACATAGAATTACCAATAGTTTAGAACAAGAGGTATTCATAAGGTAAGGTATTATGATTCATCATATCCTTTACTTGAATCCACACTTAAATAAATAAAAATTTTATTGAGATAGGTGGATATAAATAAAGTCAGTGAGACACAAGCCCCACCTCAGGTATGTGGTTTGTATTCATAACCCTGCCACTTCAATGACTGATGTGTTGAGATATAGGGTATAGAGAGTTGTGAAGTCAGATTCCAACCAAGTAAATTTCAACAGAACCATCCATAGAGAGAAATTTCATAATCCCAACAACAATTTGGAATTCAACAGAACTAGGTTAGACCCCCCCCCCCCCCTTTCCATCCAATAATCAAATCAACCCCCTTTCCAATAATCGTACAAACAACCATACTAACAAAAAGTTTATAAACCACCTCCTTTCTAACAAAAGTATTATGGAAATACCTCCACCAATGCACCATAAACTAGAATACCATAATGAGAATAGATTGAGGAGATGAAAAATATATTGAATGATCTATTAAGAAAATTTGGAAGTCTAATGGACATTCTATCCAAAAACCTATGAAAAATTCTAGCTTAGACAGTCCCAAAATTGAAGGAGAATGTAAGAATAATCATTAAAAGGAGTGGCAAGGAGATTAAACCACCTGAATCCAAGGAAGTTTAAGATGGACATGAAATAAGTAAGACTAAAAATTCTAGATAGACTCTTTAATAACAACCCACTAAACCAAAATAAGAATAAAATAATAAATAGGTGGTAAGGACAAGATTTAGAAAGAAAAGACCTAAAAATCCATTAAAAATGAAACAAAGGGAGAATAATGATATTCCACTACCATTTCCTTCTAGGTTTACTGAGTATGAGAAGATTGAAGAAGAGAAAATTCAAAGGGATATTCAAGAAACCTTTCAAAAGGTTGAAATTAACATCCCTCTCTTAGAATCCATATAAAAAATTCCTAAGTATGCCAAATTCCTCAAATATATTTGCACTAAATGAAATATTCTTAATGTGAATGAGAGAATAAACCTATTTAGGAGTGTCTTATCCATGATCACATCACCATTGACCAAATAATTTCAAGATCTGTGGACATTTTCTATTCCCTGCACCATTGGTTCTTTGAATTTTTCGGATGCTTTATATGATCTTTGTGATTCTATTAATGTCATGTCTAAATCTATATTTATATCTTTGAAAATAGTATAATTGAATCCCACAATAGTGATTGTCTAATTGGAAAATTGGTACACTATTTTTTCAACCATAGTTTTAGAATATGTGCTAGTTGGATTTGAAAGATTGATTTTTTCAGCAGGCTTCTATGTGCTTACCATAGTGGAAGATAAAGTGTTGGGTCATTCATCCATTATTTTGGGAAAACCATTCCTGAAAATGGCCAAGATGATCATCAATGTGCATGAAGGAATACTTATAATGGATCTTTTAGATAATATGGTGCACTTCAAGATCCTTTTCTCCAAGAAGTTCCCTTTAAGAAACCATTATCTCTTATAAATCTTTCATAAATAAGGTACTGATCCCATTGAAGATTCAGGTATGCACTATCAATTCTTAGCCTTAGGATATCACTTTCCCATAGAACAAGTGAGTGCTCTAAAATCTAGATATTCTAATTTCATGTTAGGAGAATAGATAAAAACTGAATTATTTGACAGTTTATTAGAAAAGTTTCAAGAATTAGAGGCAAAATCAGATGATGGGATCAAGAGGTATAAGTTGAAATAGGATGAACATGAAAATATCATCAAATATCTTAGGAAGGAATTGGATTTAAAGCAAAAAATGGTTGAGACATAATCTACATGTCTCGCAGTGCAAATCATGTTGAATAAGGACAAAGAAGACTTCACTAAAGTTGTAGGGGTAAGAGGAGAATATTCTCAAATCAATGAGAAGTAAATTTCACATGAACAAGGTAAATCTTCACTCAGTCAAATTCAAAATAGACCCATTTCATTTAATAGTGCAGATGAGAAATCCAAAATTAAGGATATATAGAATAAGAAAACTGATGGGAAATCTTCCACGTCAAGGTAAGAAAAAAACATTCCAAGGAGGCCACAACCCTTTCAGTGAAGTTAGGTTCGGTTCACAATAGGAAAACAATAGAATATTTTTTTATATATCAAGAACCAATTTGGATGAACAAATTTTCATGTATTTTTTTCATGTTGTGGTAAGCATAGACACAAAGATTATTCTTGTTGGTTTAACATTTCATTACCAGGAAAGATACAAGAACTGATGAGGGGTTTTAGTGAGAATCTAAAGACAATATTTTAGATAAGAGAACATGTAACCATATTTGTATCACAATTACATACACAAAACAAATTTCAGATTCTAGAAGAAGAGGTTCCCTATATTGTAAAAGGGAAGTGGTTTCAAAAGAAACTTAATAGTAAGTCATGTAAAGATTCTGAGATGAATGATAAAGTCAACAAAGAGTGTCTAGCGGTTTTTCCAAATCAATTGAAATCGGAAAAACGATGTACATGGATTTCACTAGTATTTTTATAATTTTTTAACATAGTTTTAATTAATTAGTTTAACCATTTTTTTATATTTTTAGTTTATTTTTGTAGTTTTGTAGAAGTTTAGATATTTTGACAATTTTTAGTTAATATATATACTTATATTAGTAATTTAGTATTTTTTTAGTTATATTAATTTTATATTTAACATTATATTATTATTATTATTAGTTTCATTTATTTTAGTTTATTTTATATTATTAATTCTATTAGCATTTATATATTTTAATTCTATTTTTGTATTTTATTTTATTTTATTATTTTTATAGTATTAATAACATAGTATCTTTTTATTATTTTATTATTTTTATATTTAATAGTATAATATCTAATTACATGTGCATTAATTTTTATTTATAATTTTATTATTATTATTATTATTATTATTATTATTATTATTATCTAACATTAAATATTTAGATAATTGTTTTTTTAATTTGAATTTTAAATTTAGTTTTAACTTTGATTTTACTTTTTTTATTTTTGTTTTGATTTTTCTCTCTCCAATAACCCCATCCTCTAGCCTTGACCCGCTCCACCACTTCCCCTAACAACTCGCGCCCCATACCTTCCCCAGTTTCCCCATCCCCTTCCATGTCACCCCACTTTGACCCATTCCTCCCCTTCTCTCTCCAATCTATTCCACAATACTCTCCCCTCTCTCCAATTCCTCATATCCTCTCCCTCT
Organism: Viscum album; assembly: GCA_963277665.1. NCBI lineage: Eukaryota > Viridiplantae > Streptophyta > Magnoliopsida > Santalales > Viscaceae > Viscum > Viscum album. The sequence continues at coordinate 1,347,575,633 of OY728131.1, forward strand.
CACGTCACTCACCGGCTCCCTTTTTTATCCTAGGCCCTCACCCACAGCACCTCCCCAGGCCCTCACCCGCTCGCCTCACTACCCCACTCCCCTTACCAGCTGCTCCCCTTCCCAGCCGTTGACCCCATATACCCCATCTCCTCTCAGCTACTTCAGTGCGTAGCCACAGCAAGCAGCCCTCCTTGGTCATAACCAGCGGAAAACCATCATCAGGAGCACAGCAGAGGTTCAGACACATCATCGACGTGCGCAACGGTTCGCTTGGGCTTCCGGAGATTGACGTCATACGATGATAGTGAGCGCAGATCGGATCATATTTTCAGTGGCACGGTGGTTTGATTCGGGTGTGGCGTCAGTGACTGCACAAAGCATATTGATGATTATTATGTTTTGATCGTTGATGGAGTCTCGTGATGACCACACCAATGACATGAGCATAATTATATCTTTTATTTATTATTTTATGTGTCATTTCATCGTGATAGTTGGATAATTTCATTTTTGTTGGAGTTATGACAAATGTGACGGTGAATGTATGTCTCTAATTTATTCCTATGTTTGATTGCCTTTTGAATTAATTTAAATTGGATGTTTATTTAATTAATTGTATCTACATTTAAATTAATTGTCATTTGGGCTCTGCACACATGATTTGGTGTTCGTTTGTGTGATACCTAATAAGTAATCACAAATGGGAGTTCATCATAGAATTTATTTATCCAGAATTTGATCAAGTGTGCAAGCGAATTCTGAATAAATAAATATATTAATTGAAAAAATTAATATTTTGTGTGTGCGCTTCTTCAAACTTGTTTGAGTGATACTGAATAAGTGATCTCATGTGAGTGAACATGACGCAGGTAGATACTTCGACTTTGTGAGAAATGGGTCGTCATATTTTACCAAGTGACCCAGTGCTATAATGACGTGCAAATTATTCGTCAGGACAGAGAACGAAATGACGGATAATTTGTGTAAACATTAGAATATTGTCTAACATCAGAGAATGAGACCAGATAGTATTTTTATTAAATTTGGAATCAATGATAATTGAATAGATAAATATTCAAATGTGGGAATTAAATAATTGGCATTGCATGCACTTGAACGGACGTCATGACTCTGACACTTCCATCTCCACCAATTTCTTTCATAGCTTAGTTCACTTAGATAGTTTTAGTTAATTTAAATAGTCATTTTTAAAATAGTCATTTATTTTTTAGAACTTATTTGTTAATCATGCATGAAGAACTCATTTGCCTAAACATTTTTTCAAGAGGATATTCCTAGTGTCTACTCACATTCTCTATATGGTTCGACCCTATTCGCCGCTTCTACAGTAGTTAGTAGGTTAATAAATATTTCAAATTTTCATGCATTGAAATGCACGTGCCAAATTTCTGGCACCGTTTCTGGGGAGAATAGTAGAATTTGTAGTTCCTTTAAAAGAGTGATTTAGGTAAAAAAATAAACCAATAAAAAAAAAATTTACTGCTCTGAGAATTTTTCATTGTAGGAATTTTCAAGACACCCAGAAGCTCAGAATGACATGGGCCACACCACATAGTTACAACCAGTGCCCACCCTACCCACCAACATTGCAAGGTATGATGTATAATGATTCACCGCACATGTGCTCTCCAGGTAATCCTGTTTATTTTAATGATTATCATTCAAGTTTGTGTTATGATATGTATTCTACTGCTAGTCCTTATCCACCATTTGATCATTTTCAAAGTCAACGCATTTCTTAAAATTTAGAACTTGATAATTCATGTCAAACAAATCATTCAATAATTGAGCACATGTTGCAATCTTCTATCACTGAGACAAATAGGATGTTTGAACTTCAAGATGAACATAATGAAAAATTACTTTATTCAAAAAAAGATTTAAAAAATCAAACAAAAGGTTTAAAAAATTCAACGAAAGATTTAGAAAATCAAATGACTCAACTTGTTCAACTTTTCTCCTCACTGCCACTTGAAGATCCAATTTAGAACAATCTCTTTGAGGAAAGTGTAGTAGAGGTTCCATTTGAACAACAATAATGTACCGATTCTGAAAATGAGATTGATCTGTCTTATTTTCATCCAAGTGATGACTCCTCTCCATAAAAGTTTAATTCTTACAATCTAATCACATGTCAAGAATATGAGATCTTATTCTTCCATCCAGTTGAACATAATGGTCCCTCTGAAAATGTGATTCCATGTCCTTCTGTGAGTTCACAACCAAACCATACCAAGGTGAAAAAGGACATGTTCAATGTCTATCAAATTTCACCTTTTGAGGATAAATAGGACATTTAACTAGGACCATTATTTACCCTGATAGATTCATAATTGAACTAAGAGATAGTGTATTGCCACACTCAAGAGGACATCACTTCAAATGACATCGAATCACCTCTTTATGAAAATCATTGCGAGTCTAGTTTTTTTTATAAAATGGAGACATCTGATATTTTTTTTGGATTTGGAGAATCAATTAGCATTGGTGGTATAAAACACTCATAATTTTCTAAAAAAAATGGAAGAATGGGATTTCTTGGAGGATCCTGAGTTTGTGGTGAAACATGTACCAATAGAGAAATATGATGAGGGCGGTATAGAAGAAAATTTTGAAAAAGATGTCATTATTGACATAATAGAGTCATCTACTCCAATTGATCCCATGCCACTTGCTCCATGCGTCGAGGTTAAAAACACTTCACTTGAAATACCCACATATGCTAACAATATTTTTGACATTGGCACAATTAATGAAACCATCGAGCATGAATTGAGTTGGAAACCAGTAGATTTCCCTGTGCTAGTGGTTGGGTGTGAAAATGAATTGGGATGCATCGTCAACCTAGATAATACATTCAAGGATGTGATGGATATAAGAAAACCACTAAAGGAGTCTGGTAATGGCACTTTTTCACCTGTGTATGTTCAAGGAGGCAATCTTCTTGATCTTTTTGCTGACGGCCTTTTCCCAAAATTCAATTATTCAATGAGTCTTTCTTCAAGAGAGGTGTATTCATTATCTTGTGAGTTGTAATATTTTCATTTCATTCCACACATCTATTCTTCTAACAAGATTCCATTGAGATTTTGTGCAGCTTACAGGATAAATTAATCTTCAACGAATGGATTCCACACTTCTACTAAAAAAGAAGCAGATGCATGGTTTACATTTTTGTTTGATCCTGGTGGAGTTTCAACAAAGTCTAGATGAAGATTAATTAAACTTAGTTCTCAATGGGAGGCAACCCATCATTTGTTTGTTTTCTTTTCACTGCATTTAATTTCATTTCATTTAGTTTTCTTTAAAAATAAAATAAAATAAAAAGGCATGCATTTCCTGCAATCTGTTTTCTCCTAGAACTGTAGTGGATTTGAATTCATCATACATATTTTTATCATCCATATGCTTTTGATTATTGTGTGAATTATTTGATATGATTCGAGTATGTGTTGTCAATGTGTAGGTTTTATAGGTATACCATTTTTGGAGCTTCATCAGATACAGACAGCCTCTCCGTGTCTATCTGCACTTACATAAGGAAGTGTTTTATTTTTTCATATTTTATGCTTCCAAAAACACCATGTAAACTAACAAAAAAACAATAAAAAAACAATAAAATTTTGAAAAATGAAAAAAAACCGAACATTCTTGTCATTGATGGACCCGTATGAAATCCACTGCATTTTTGTCGCAACATAGTCAAGGGCATACCACTTGTGTCCCTAGGCAGTTTGAGCACCTAATTCTTGTTTGGAATGCTTTGATCTTTGATCTCATGACTTAGATGATTTCTGATATTATTTCATGCTTCGAATTTTTTTTTCAAAAACTTGTATATTTTTGTGACACTTATTTGCACTCATGCTCATCTTTGCTATCCAACATTATATTTCTATACCTGTGAGGACTCTGGACCATTTTACATTGTCTATTATTTATCTTTTTCTTTAGGGAATCTCAACCATGTTATGTCTTCTATAACTTTCCATGTTTTTTCATCAAAGCAATGGGAATTTTGAAAGTTGCACTAAAATGATCGTGGCATCTGTTTGATTATTCAGCCCTGCTGAACCATTGAGCCACCCATAAATTTTCTTCATCGTATATCCCTTAGAATTCATAAATAAGCCTATTAGGATGAGCCCATAGCCGATACCATTCCCTACCTATTTCTTGAATTTTTGCATGATAATTTTCAATCTAAGTGTGGGGGAGAGATTTACTCATGGAGAGAGTTCTTTGAGGGGTTGTGAGTCATTTGATACACATGGATTGACATTATCTCATCCTGATCATATGATTTATTTTTCATAGTAGCCACATTCACTACATATATTTTGATATAGGAATATAGAATCCTTTTGGTTCTAACAATGAGTACATTGGTGGTCATTACGTGGCAACCCTCGAATTTGGGGATACCTATAAAAGTGATGATTCATTACTCTAGGAGCTAGGAAGTTTTCTATATGACCTACTTTCATTGAGATGTTACAGCATATATGCTACTTATGTACCATTCTTTGGGATTATTGTTTGACATTTATTTCATGGGGTTTTAGAGTTAATACTCACCAGTTTTTCCCAACCATATTATTTGAGTGACTTGTGTCTAAAAAAAAGAAGAAGAAAAAAAAGAGCGAAATATTGAATTATCATATTCTTGGGGAAAATCATTATTTTAAGTGTGGGGGAGAGAGAGTTTGAGGGAGACATTTGGATTGACATATATCATGCATTTATTTCAATATTCAACCCTCCTTTTTACCAAAAAGATTTCATTTCTTTTACCCACCGTCCCACAACCTCAGAGACATTTGAACCTCGTGTAAATTCCTTGAGATTGGTACATTCTTTTTATTTACAATAGTAGAGATATGAAATTCATGGAAAGCCTATGGTAAGCATGCATGTGTACGAGAAGTGAGCATGACTTTGATCAAATATTTTTTGAGCAATGAGAGTGATGGAAAGGTAGGTCACATGATAAATCAGTGTACGTACTTGTTTTGAAAAGAATGAAAGTGAAAGAAAAATTTTTCTTGAACATTAAAGTTTTAAATGAAGCATGATATTTTATGAGTAAAAGAGAATGAAAATTTTTGAACTTGTAGTTTTGATGTTTTGATTTGTCTACAGGTCCACTTGTGTTTTCTTTCTGATTGTTTTGCCCAGGAGTACAAAAGTTTAAGTGTGGGGGATTTGATGTACATGGATTTCACTAGTATTTTTATAATTTTTTAACATAGTTTTAATTAATTAGTTTAACCATTTTTTATATTTTTAGTTTATTTTTGTAGTTTTGTAGTAGTTTAGATATTTTGAGAATTTTTAGTTAATATATATACTTATATTAGTAATTTAGTATTTTTTTAGTTATATTAATTTTATATTTAACATTATATTATTATTATTATTAGCTTCTATAATTTTAGTTTATTTTATTTTATTAATTTTATTAGTATGTATATATTTTAATTATCTATTTTTATTTTATTTTATTTCATTATTTTTATAGTATTAATAACATAGTATCTTTTTATTAGTTTATTATTTTTATATTTAATAGTATAATATCTAATTACATGTGCATTAATTTTTAGTTCTAATTTTATTATTATTATTATTATTATTATATAACATTAAATATTTAGATAATTTTTTTTTAATTTGAATTTTAAATTTAGTTTTAACTTTGATTTTACTTTTTTTTCATTTCTCTCTCTCCAATCACCCTAGCCCCTATCCTTGACCCACTCCACCACTTCCCCTAACAACTCATGCCCCATACCTTCCCCACTTTCCCCATCCCCTGTCACGTCACCCCACTTTGACCCATTCCTCCCCTTCTCTCTCCAATCCCTTCCACAATCCTCTCTCCTCTCTCCAATACCTCATATCCACTCTCTCTAACATCACTCATTGGTTCCCCTTTTTCTATCCCAGACCCTCACCCGCAACGCCTCCCCGGGCCCTCACCCGCTCACCTCACTACACCACTCCCCTTCTCAGCTGCTCCCCTTCCTAGCCACCGACCCCATATACCCCATCTCCTCTTATCCACTTCAGTGCACAGCCATAGTGAGCAGCCCTCCTCGGTCAGAACCTGCGGAAAACCATCATCAGGAGCGCAGTGGAGGTTCAGACACATCATCGACGTGCATAGCGGTTCGCTTAGGCTTTCGTAGATTGACGTCGCACGATGAGAGTGAGCACAGATCGGATCATATTTTCAGTGGTGTAGTGATTTGATTCGGGTGTGGCTTCAGCAACTCCACAGAGCGGAGTGATGATTATTATGTTGCGATCGTTGACGGAGTCTCGCGGTGGCCACACCAATGACACGAGCAAGGTGATATCTTCTATTTATTATTTTATGTGTCGTTTCATCGCGATAGTTGTCTAATTTAATTTGTGTTGGAGTTGTGACAAATGTGACTGTGAATGCATGTCTCTAATTTATTCCTATGTTTGATTGCCTTTTGAATTAATTTCAATTGGATGTTTATTTAATTAATTGTATCTGCATTTAAATTAATTTTCATTTGGGCTCTACACTCATTCTTTGTTTTCCGTTCGTGTGATACCTAATAAGTAATCACGAACGGGAGTTCATCATAGAATTTATTTATCCTAAATTCGATCAATCGCATGAGTTAATTCTAAATAAATAAATATATTAATTGAAAAAATTAATATTTTTTGTGTGTGCATATTCAAACTTGTTTGAGTGATAATGAATAAGTGATCTCATGTGAGCGAACCCGACGTAGGTAGATACTTAAACTTTGTGAGAAACCAGTCATCATATTTCACCAAATGATCCAGTGCTATAATGATGCACAAATTATTCGTTAGGACAGAGAACGAAATGACAGATAATTTTTGTAAACATTAGAATACTGTCTAACATCATAGAATGAGACCAGATTGTATTTTGATTAAATTTAGAATTGGTGATAATTGAATAGATAAATATTCAACTGTGAGAATTAAATAATTGACATTGCATGCACTTGAACGGACGTCGGGACTCTAACACTTCCAATTCGCCAATTTATTTTATAGCTTAGTTCACTTAGATAGTTTTAGTTAATTTAAATAGTCATTTTTAAAATAGTTATTTAGTTTTTAGAACTTAGTTTTTAATCACACATGAAGAACTCATTTGCCTAAACATTTTTTCCAAGAGGATATTCCTAGTGTCTACTCGCATTCTCTCTGTGGTTTGACCCTGCTTGCCACTTATACAGTAGTTAGTAGGTTAATAAATATTGCAAATTTTTATGCATTGCGATGCGCGTGCCAAATTTCTGGGGGTCCGGCGGGTGAAGGGAGGCGGCCTGGGGAGCATTGGGGTGCTGGGTGAGCAGGGCGACGGGGTTGCGGTAGGGAGGCCGGGGGAGCAGAGGGTGAGGCGGGGGTCAGGCGGGTGTGCGTCAGGGAGAGTAATAGGGTGTTGGGTGAGCAGGGCAATGGGGTGGCGGCGGTTCTGCAAGAGAGAGGGGTGGTGGGGTAGGAGGGTAGTGGTCGGGTGAGAGGAGGGGAGCGGGGTGACCGACTGTAAGTGCAAATTGGTGACACAACTTTGTGAGAAATGAGTTGTGTCATTTCGCCATGTAGTTCGGTACTTGAACAAGTTTTCTAATTTATTTATAACACCAGAGAACGGAACCTTAAATAAATTAAGAAATCTAAATTGAGCATCTAAAAAATGCTTATATTTTTGGAACTGGCAATAATTAAGCAGAATAAATATTTAATCGCATAAAAGAATATTTTTCATGGCTGCGTAGCAATTTAAATACGACATCAGCATCCCCGACATATTTTGTTGAATTAGATTCCATCATCATTTTCAATTATAGTTTACTTTATTTCTTTTGTCTTCTCACCTTTTAGTTTAATTAAAATAATAAAAAGAAAACTCAAAATGTGAATTCCCTCAACTTTTTTTCCATATAAACATTGTCCAATGAAATATTTTTAGTGAACTAGATTTCGTGCTCTCTGTGGTTCGACCCCACTCGCCACTTTTACAGTAGTCATTTGGTTATAAAAATTTGAAAATTGGATGCACTGCGACACGCATACCAATAAATAATAGAAGGAATCATAAAAACTTGTTAAAACCAAAGGCAAGTAAATCAATAAATAAGAATAAAGAAATCCATTCATTATTAATGGTAAAATGCTGAAAATTTTCCATGGGAATCTACCTCAAGAACTATTAGAGGAGCTCAAACTTCTCCAAACCATCTATTGAATAATTCATGAGGTTAGGTCGATCCAACGACATAATACCAAGGAGTTTCCAAGAGGCAAACTGAGTTTTAATGTTTTCTTAGGATTTGAGAGTTTAGGACATAATCACTTCCCCTTTCACCCCTTTGAGCTTTAATGGAATGGTTCTTACACTTATATGAGTTGTTTTGTGTCTATAAGACCACAATATAAAAAATTAATTAGACAACCCAAGAAGTAAGAGAAGTGAAAATGGTGCTTTATATAGAAAGGGGAGTTAATTATTACATTCATTAACTTTTAAACTCTCTGCATTTTTTCTAAAATTTTGCTTCAAACTAGAAATTCCCGTAGTTGATCATTAAACTGAAAATTTCATGTCATACTTAGGGTATATGTTTTACTTAACATAATTAGAAGATATTAATTTCTTATAAACCATATGATGTCATGTTATATATTTAAATTATAATGAGATTGAATGAGTAATATGGAGAATTAAATGATTAGAGTGAATCCTAGATGTTAATTTGATCACTCATGATTTAAAGGAATTGGTTAATTTATATAAATAAAATTTCCATACCATTTTTCTTACTTTGAATTTTTTGAAATTCATGTGAATTTATTTTTTATTATTATCCATGCCATGAGTGATTTTTTAATTTTATATATTTCATTCTTTAGTGGATTTATTGACCCAATACTTTCTATATTATCTTGAGCATATTTCTTGAGTGATCTTGGGGCATGTAACCTTCTAGAACTTGTATTGGAGCTTTTCAAATCTATGACTATGCAAAAACACATTTAACATGATTAAGACATTTTTATTATTAATCCCTTATCCTTGAGACCACCTTTTACATTTATCCTTGTTTATCCCATAGAGACCATGAATTACCTTATTAGTAATGAGCCACATTTTAATCCATTTATTTCCATTCCTATCCCCTATTAGTATTTTCATGGTATTTTAAAGTTGAAGTGTGGGGGTGAGGAAAGTAATAGTGAAAGGGACGCATTGATTTTTATGGAAAAGGTGTGGGGGTACTATTTTGAGTATTGAGAAAGGTTTGTGATTCATCCATTGTACTTTGATTATTTTCCCTTATTAAAAAAAATGACGAAAAAAAGAGAATGAGTTTTGAATTGGGAAAATAAAAAATCGTCATTACTAGACCAGTGATTTTTATCATATGCGGTTATGTGGTGGATGTGAGATTTATTCCAAGCACAAATTTTTTTAAAAAATAAATAAATAAGAAAAATTGGTTTGAGAAAATAAAAAGGGTAAAAAGTAGAGAAAATTCAATCACTACCACAAAACAGGCCAAGGCCAGCGCCTCCCTTTATCAGTGCTAACTAAAAAGCACTGATAAATGGGGGTACCTTTATCAGCGCTAAAAAAAGCACTGATAAATGTACCCCTTTATCAGTGCTTTTTTTAGCGTTGATAAAGGTACCTCTTTTAACAGCGCTTTTTTTAGCACTGTTAAAGGGTACCCCTTTATCAGCACTTTTTTTAGTAGCGCTAATAAAGGGTCTACTTCCAAAAAAATCATTAAAAAAATATATTAATATTTAAATATATAGATATAGTTATATTTATATAAATATAATATATATTTTTTAAATATAATTTTAAATATATTTTAGATAAGTATAAATATACAGTTGCACTTAATATATAAGATATTTAGTGAAAATGGCTTATAAAAAAATTAAAAATTTATTTTTAATTAATAATTTTCTAATTATTAGGGAGTAATAGTAATTTAATAACAATTTGAAGACTAAAAAAATAAAAATAAAAATAAAAAAGATCTAAAATATGTTGAAAACGCAACTCGAACTTCAAACAACCATAACTTTTGATCTGGGTGTCCGTTTGAGCTCTACCATATATCAAATCGAAGCCTGTGACGATCTCTACACCCCAATAATATGGTAAAACCCAGTTCAAGGTTTTTTCAAGGCCAAAAAAGGCATATAAGGCCTCCAAAATTGACTTTTTAGTCGGGATACCCCGATTTTTTAACATTTTGTGGATTTTCAGCCTCGTTTAAGGGGGTATTATTGGATTTTTTTAGTGGGGACTGAATTTATTCCAAGGTATTACATTCATATTGATATTATTTCTTTGAAATTTTATCGTTTTTTATAATGCACTGGTATTTATAATCAAATATATAACAATATATACATATTTTTTATATATTCACGCATAAAATTTTAATTATAAATATAAATAATAAAATATATTTACATATAAAATATATTAGATTTATATAAATAATAACTAATATCCATTTTATTTAAAATAAAAATATATGAATATTTATATACCTATATATTAATCTAACTATATATATATATTAATATAACAACATATATATATTAATATAACTATAAATATATATATTAATATCACTATAAATATATATATTAATATAACTATATATATGTATTAATATAACTATATATATATATTAATAAAAATATATATTATTATACGAATAAATATAACTAAATATATATATATAAATAGAGATATCATGAAATGGAAAACAGATCAAAATAGAGGAGTGGTAAGGGCTTAGGCGTACAGGGGGAGGTCTCAAGTTCAAAACCTAGTGGAGGTAGGGGCGCGCGCACATGGGGGAATATGGGAGCTAGCACTGATAATGGGTGGGGGATAGCGCTGATAAAGGGTGGAGGGGGTGCGTGGGGGTGCGTGGGGGCACTGGAGGTGCGAGAAGGCGCTGATAAAGGGGGGGCTCAAGCGCTGTAAAAAGCCCCCCTGAGATTGACAATATTTTTTTTTAAAAAAAAATTAACTTTTATCAGCGCTGATAAAGGACCATTTTATCAGTGCTTCATTTTAGCTCTGATAAAAGACCCCTTTTATCAGTGCTTTTTGAAGTGCTGATAAAGGGGACCCCTATCTACGCCTGCTTTAACAGTGCTTTTCTAGCACAGTTAAAGGTCATCTTTAGCACTGATAAAAGGGGTATTTTTATTAGTGAATAAGGTGAAATTTATTCATTATGATTTCATTATTCATGACCTTTACTTTGAGATTGGGAAGTGGGTGTTTTCATTTTGAAGGGAGGATTTCTATTGAAATTTTACTTTTTATGTCATGCTTTATGCTTTAGAGATAAACTTCAACTTTGAGCCTTAATGTTTTTCACATCAATTACTACCAACATTAAGCCTCAGAGTCATTAGATCCTTCATTGAAAATACCTCATGATTTTATATGGGTTTTTTCTTTATAAAGTGGGGAAATTGGTTACTTTTCAAACCTATGGAAAAGGATCATGTACTCATGATAAGAGCATAACTCTACTTGAATTTGTATCATGAGTGATAAGAGAAAAGAATTCAAAAGTTTGGTAGATATTAACTTATCATGCTTAATGATAATTAATTGAGGATATTGAATTAATGAAAAGAGAAGTTCCACCATTTTCATAAGGGATAAAGTAAAATACTTGTATTTATTAATCTTTTTAAGAGTGTGAAGTTGAGCTGATGTTTTGTGTGGAACTGGGAAATTTGGTTTAATATTGATAATCATTTTTTTTATTTGAGATTCAAATATTGGTATCATTGTTTCCCTATTTAATTCAATTTTTAGATTTAATGATTGAGGATAAACATAGTTCAAGTGTGGGGATATTCAATTCACTCATTTCTACATGTAAAATTTTAAACATTTTCTTATGATTTTAAATGGTCTTTAATCAATATTTTCATGTAATTCACTGTTTTACTAAAATGTTAGGAATTAAATTTTAAGAAATAATATTGATTAAAATGATTAAAATTTTTGATTTTTGATTTTTGATTTTACTTATAATTTTTTGGTAGAATATTACTTAAGTGGTTTAATATTTTGTAGTTAAAAAATTGGATAAAACATTGGCCAGCCACAAGCTAGATCTTAACCAATGGATTCAAGCCATATAACCATCTTAAGAGGGCCGACCATCCAAGAAAGCCGGGGGAGATCTCATTTGGGTGATAGGGAAAAGAGTAGGCCATACAGGGAGGAGCCTCTGCAGCATGTGATCCTAGGACCGCATGGGTTGTGCATGTTGGCACGACCCATGTTCGTGTGTGGGTTGTGTATGTGAGAGGCCATCCCCATAACATTAAATTTGATCTGATGTAGACATAATATTTCTTATAATTGAGTGATCAAATGCCCACATTTTCAATGCGGGATGGCATGTTTGCGAATATTGTTCGTCACTTACTCAAATGACGTCATCCTACTTCGCTCGTGCTCCCCCATACTCAGACACACCATCTATGCTGCCTGATGCCTTGACTTTATTGGCCGCCATATGTAACTTACTAGAGACACCATGTCATCTATATGAGAAGCTCTAGCTTGATATTAGGAACACTTCTAAGGCTCAAGATCCCCATGTATCACTTATGGGACCTCATGCGACACCATTAAGCACACTTCGATGAATAATGATGCTTTGCATGCAATGGGAGATCCATCTGGCCACTATAAAGGCCATATGGATTGATGAAAACTACACGATAGAAGTTATTTTTGTATCATGGAATCACTATAGAGAACTCTTATATGCCATGGAAGACGTATGATATGTAGTGTGGAGATGCCAAAAATGGAAGAAACATGGAAATGGGAAGAAAATGAAGGTCGTGTCGTGAGAATGTTGGTTATGCCATAGTCATGAAGAATGAAATCATGTGAGTCGGGTGTTGTGTTGTGGATATGAAGGTTGTGACATGGAGAAACTCAAACTGGAAGTATCATGATTTTGGAGAAGAATGAGGTTGCATCGTGGTTTCCATGTTGTATCATAGCCCTGCATGGCATGCTCAAAAAAATAAAGAAACTATGCCACAATTAATCAGGACACGTCGCAGTACGCCCATGCAGTGAAATTTGGAAAGCTAGATATATACAGATTATTTTGAGATTTACCTTGGGTATTAGGGAATATTTAAGGAGAGTAATAACTTGGGTCTCATCCAAGTTTAATGAGGTTAAGGCACTACTAATGAGGGAAATCACCGACCTCTATATATTTGAATGGATATCATCATCTGATATGAGTTTTTTTAGAAAAGATACTGGATAAGTATGGGGTTATTATTTTCCTATAAAAGGGGAAGGATTATATGTTAAAAGGATAGTATTTTTATAGGACACTTGGAGACTACTATATAGAAATAAGGGGGATGAAAAACCTACCACAACTCTGGAATTTTTTTTGCATTCTTTTTCCTCTGTTTTTATTTAATCATTCTTTCTACCCATTATACTCCCATTATTTCTTCTTTAATGGAGGTTTAGAATCCTTGAGTGATTGGGTGAATGGTAGGGGCCCAATTTCAATGCTTGGGTCTAGGAGATTTAAATAAATTTATAGATCGCTTTTCTCTATTAAGTGGTTTTTAGTATTTAATCCTAGAAATTAATTTGAATGTGATTGTGTTTATGATTAATTATAAATTTTAATTATTGACTTGGATAAGAAATATTTTTCCCTATATTTTATTTTAAATCATATCTATTTATTGGTTTATAATCAAGTAGAGAGTGTTTGGTGATTTCTAAACACGTGAGGAAGAAGCAGTGATATAATTTGGATACTTGGGGATTCTAGTACTTGATTATGTATTTACTAGGTAATTAAAAGAAGGACTATTATATCTTCCACACATTGGAAGGTGGATAATATAAAATAATTAAATTGTGAATATAACTCTCATCATCATCATACTTGAACATGGGTTAAAAAAGGTAAGTGATTGTGGAACTATTCATTTAATCAATTAACAAATATTTAAGATTTATTTTGAAGATACCATGATATCATTACAAAAGGGAAGCTAAACCTAAACCCCAATCACTTATCTCTCATATTAATTCTTTTTCAAAGTTCTTTCTCTTAGTTTTATAGTCCTAGAAATATTGTTTTACTTAATACCTTTTCACCTGTGACATCTAGATTTAAGCACTACTCCTTGAATGTGACTTTGGTTACTACTATTACTACACCCCTTTGGGAAATTAAAATAGTTTTTTTCACAATGCATAACAAGCATGAATTAAAGGCACCATATGAGATATGGGCTGGTAAACCTCCCAAAATTTCTTTTATGAAAATTTAGGGTTGTGAAGCACTCATGTGATGATTGTATTCTGATAAGTTAATACCCAAATTAGATATGTTCTTATTTTTTGGTTATCCCAAAAAACCATGGGATATTATTTCTACCACCCTACTACACACAAATTTTTTGTGGCTCAAACTAGTATATTTTTTTAGAAGTAATATCTAATTCTAGGAGTCGGTGGGAACAAAAAGTAGTAGAAAAATGGTCATGTTGGGTTTTTTTTAATTTTAATTTCGGTTTTTAATCAATGTTGAAGTCGTTGATGTAAAAAATATGAATTTTAATGTTGGATTTTGTAAACTTATGCTGAAAAGGATTCACATCTATTTTTTGCATCCATTTTTTACAAAACCAACGCCAAAAAGACTCATCAGTATCATTTTTGGGGTCAATTTCTAATGAAACTGATGCCAAAAAGTTAAAAAACAAATTATTTTTTGCATCAGTTTTTAAAAAAATGATGAAAAATGTAAAAAAATATTTTTGGTGTCAATTTTTTAAAAAAATGCCAATAATGAAACTTTTTTTCTACTATGTTTTAGATCATTTTCTAACCTTCGATTTGACTAGTTGTGGAGCTAAAACGGAGTTACGGATAAAAAGTTATGGTCGTAGGAAATTGGACATCTCAAAGTTTCGATAGATACAAATCATTTCAAAAAAAACATAAGAAACATGAATGAAAATTACATACACCAAATGAAATAAAATAAACTTAAGACTTCAAACATGTTTCAATTTTTTAGGAGTTTTTGTAAAAATGATATATTGTTTATCATCATATCTCTTAGTTTTAGGGTAGAACACACGTGACAATGAAAATGGTGATCAATAATGAAATTTTCACCTCAGTTGATAAATCTCATCTAGATGTTTTATATTTGTAACTCGGTCATAAGAATGAATCATCGTTATAAACAATATTATCAAGATGTTTAGCAATGGAGAAAAATAATAATAAATAAATTAAATAATTAGAATAGATACCATGTTCAAATCATCAATTAAAGCATCCTTGAAAATTTGATTGAATTGAAGTGGTTGAAAATGATGAATGAAAGAGAAAATGGATTTATATATAGTAAACAAAAATATTTTCAATGGTTTTGAATTAAAATTTAGGTGGGATTTTAAAAAGTGAAACATCCATTGTGAAAAAAATTGAAATATCTATCCCATGTATTTTCAGATACTTTTTGGCATCGGTTTTGTTTAAAATCGATGAAAAATAGGATTTAAATTGGTTTTTTGGTGTTGGTTTTTAAAAAAATTGATACAAAAAGGTAAAAAAAATATTGCATCGGCTTTTAAAAAAACCAACACCAAAAATTAAAAAAAAATATAATGATTTAGATCATTTTTTAAGCTTCTATTTGACTAGTCGTGGAGCTAAAATGGAGTTACAGATTAAAAGTTATGGCCATATAAAGTTTGAATTCTTTAAGTCTTCTCTTAGAGAAGTTCAACTTTCGATATCCATAACTTTTAATCCGTAACTCCTTTTTAGCTCCATGACCATTAAAATTGAAGCTTAGAAAATGATCTAAAACATAGTAAAAAAATTATAATTATTGATATCTATTTTTCTAAAAAACAATGATAAAAATAAAAAATCTAAAAATTTTGGCATCGTTTTTGTAAAAAACCGAATCCAAAAAGTATCCACAAACATATTTTGCATCGGTTTATAAGAAACCAACATCATATTTTTAATGTTAAAGACAATTTTTATGCTAGTGAAAATTGAACTTGGAGAAGTTCAAGACCAACAAATAGGATGTGTTATTGAGATGGAGGTTGAGCTGGTTCCGTAAATAGTTGTGGAAGGAGAACCAACTAATTTTACACAAGAACTAAAAGGTCTGGTAGGATTTGTAAGAACTCGGTTCTTATTCTTAAGGTACGAGTTTCTTCTTTTCCTTTTTCCTAAAGTGTTTTTGAGAAAATAAGGAAAATGGGGGAAAATCCCAAATTCTATGGGTACACGCCATGTAATTTTCCACACACCTTGTAATTTGGCCGTGTGGGATGAGTACACAGGGCGTGTAGGACTGTCGACGATGAAGGGTGTAAAAACTGACTACACGCCGTGTACTTTGTATATACACATCATGTAATCAATCGGCAGGTAAACAGTAAGGCAGTGGGAGTAGCCACCAGTGGAACGAAAGTACACGCTGTGTATTCAGAAATACATGTTGTGTAATCATGTCGACAGATGAACAGTGAGGTGATGGAAAGTGGCCGCCAAAGGAACAATTAAAAAAATGGAAAGTACACGTCGTGTACTTGAGAGTACACGCTGTGTAGTTATGTTTTTTTGATTAAAATAGGCAGTAGCCTCCTCTTTAGACAGAGGAAGCTTAGAATTCCCGAGATTCGCGGGAGAGATGGTCGGATCTTGGAAGAGCCCTCGACCGCACACCAGGACTCTGATTCCTTCACTTACGATCTCATTTGAACCGCGTTGGTGAGTTGTTCACTCTTCTTGAACCTATCCTTCCAATTCTTTCTCGAGGGTAAGTTATTTGAGTTTGAATGAGTGAACATTTATCCTAGATCTACACCATTCTCAGTTGTTTTGGGAGGCGTCGTTCACGTATATCGATCAAAGGAGATTGAGGTAGGTGATATGGTGTTTATTTCCAACTGTCGAGTTGTTTTTGTGTACCATTGGGATAGTCTCCCATGTTTGGGGTGTCATATGGCTGAGGTCTTAACTGATAAAATACCTAGAATTGAATAGGTAATTTAATGAATATGTATAAACTATTGTTTGCGATCGCTGCCTTGATCTAGGTCCACCTCGTGGGTGTGTTTCCCTTGTTTAGTCGTTTGACCAGGATACCTGTGGGTATGCTGTGATTATAAGCATGATTTGAGTTTTCTTGAGAGAAAATGTATATAATTACTTGATTATGTGTTGGGATCATCCAGGTTACTTTCTTAGCCTAAGGTCAGTGTTTTTCTTAGCCTGAAGTCATTGTTTTGTTTAGCCTGAGGGCAACTTTTCTTATGCCTGTGGGCAGTAGCTTCCATGCCTGAGGGAAATATCTTGTACGCCTGGGGGAAATATTCATTATGCCTGAGGGCAATCACTTGAGGGTTTCAATTTTGATTACCTGAGGGTAAGGTTTTGCATGTCTGAGGACACTGTTTACTCGTATATTCACTGTGGTGATTTCACATGTTATACCTACCAAGCTAAAGCACGGGCTTCGTATTATTTTACCTTCTACTTGTTAGATAGCTTGTGGTGGTTTTGCTGGGGCACTATATAGAAGATTGTCGGCTGAGGATGAGTCTCGGGAACTTATAATTCAATTATTTTGAACTATTAAATAATAATTAAATGGAAATGGAACTGGTAAGAGTATCTACTTTTGAGTACATCCTAGCTTACTACATCTCATTATTGCACACTGTTGTTGCACATTTTCACTGACAATTGGGCACGGGCCTTTGGTGGTTGCCTACTGAGATTTATTTCTCACACCCTGTTTATGTCATGTCTTTGGCCCAAATAGATTATATTGGTGCAGGTGTTGATAAGGGAAAGAGTCCCTATATGGGTACTTGATTGTTGCAGAGGAGTAAGAGAGCATGGGACCAAGCTTAGGCTTGCGATGCTGTTGAGTTCCTGCTGCGCTGTTTTGTTTTGTTTTTCTATACTTGTACCTTGTACTATATTATTTTAGATTGCATTGTATTCTGTTTTGACTGCTTTCTTAGACTTAGGGACATATTGAATCTTCCTATATATATATGTCTATTCTCATCTTTTATTTCTGTATTGTTGTCCATTTCATCTTGGTATTGTTTACTGCTTCTGCTTTTAGTATGTTTGTATTTTCTCCACTGCGCTACACTTTGACAAATGAGAGCATAGTTTTTCCACTATCAGACCTTGTCCCTCGCTACTAGTCGGCAGCTTTTGGCATTTGGGGAAATACGCTTAAGGTCATGTGACCAACCGGGTTCGGGGCACCCGTTGAGTGGCACCCGGATCTAGGATGTTACAAAGTGGTATCAAAGGATTTATTTTCTTTGACTTACTATTAGGAGCCTATAGTCGGGGATAGGAAAGAATTGGTATTTGGTAATAATTTGTGCCTAAGAGTAGTTAACCCGTGCACAGGGAAAAGCCAATCTACCTTGTTTAATTGCAATTCATCTGGTTTTGTAATTTTACAGTTGATTTAATTTTCATCGTTGGGTGACGCACTTTTAGTGTGCTATTTATATTTTTATACTGGGTTCTATTTAGTTGCAACCCGATGAGATGAGGGTATTCCATCTCATACATAATTTAGGCACATGTTAGAATCACATGTCATGCATAGTTTCCATGACATGTAGGTGCATTAGAAATTGTATATTTTTGTGATAGATGTTGTGTAGAAAATGAATTATGTTGTGATAGGTACCTTGATAGATACGCCTACTATTGATAGGGTATTGGTACATGTTATGGTTGGGTTTATGGACACTAAAATTTGTTTCCTAAGAAGTATGGGCTCTCTTGGACCAGAATTTAGCGGATCATGATCCAGCCTGTTGTTGTGAAGGTCGGGTGCTAAACTTTGATTCGCGGGGAGTATGGCCCCCCACGGATTGGAATTTGGAATACTGACGCTTGATATTTAAGAAAAGGGGGCTCTGGAGTAGTTTTTGAGGTCTACTGTTTGGAAACCCAGACAACACGGCGTGTGGTTTTATGAACACACACCATGTACTCTTCTGTTCGAGAAGAAATGCAAAAAAATTAAGTACACGCCGTGTACCCTATGTACACACCGTGTAGTTTCTAACTATTTCATAGGTTGTGTAGGCAGAAACATGGGATGGGAAAACTCTAGAGGGAACAAGTCATGTACCAGTTGTACACATCGTGTCGTGTTGACCCTATGTCCGTCGTGTCACTAACAACACGGATGGAGAAAACTTTGCTTAAACACGTTGTGTCACCTTTGAACATGACATGCAGTGCATCTAGGGAATCCGGCCATGTAATGAACAACACGGGTCAGTGTTATCTTTCCTAGTACACGCCGTGTCCATTTGGAACACGCCGTGTAGTGTGAGCCATGTAACTGGCCATGTCTCGAACAACACGGGTCGGCGAAGCTCGTTTAGTACACACTGTGTACCTGTGGGACACGCCGTGTAGTCTTGACCAGTGAGAGATCGTGTGGACTTGGCTGTGTGGTTGGGGAAATGGGGTGGTGTACATGTCATGTGTGGGTGTAACACACCGTATAGAGTCAGTCGAGTAGCCGGCCGTGTCACTAAAAAACACGGGCAGTTGGAATCTAAACCGTACACACCGTGTCTATCTAGAACACACCGTGTAGTGTGAGCTATGTACCTGGCCGTGTCACAAACAACACGGGTTGGTGAAGCTCATCTAATACATGCAGTGTCGATCTTATACACGCCGTGTAGTCTCGTTCAAAATAGAGTCGTGTGGCTTAGCCGTGTAGAAGGACTCGGACAGGGGAAGAAAATTCAAGTACACGCCGTGTGTGTGGACAACACGTCGTGTGTTTGGGGTGTTACACGACCAGTGCTGGAAGAGTACACGCCCATGTAAAAGACTTAAGGGAACACGCCGTGTAGTTATTATACACATCGTGTAGTCTTGTTTTGTAAACTTGAATGTTTTCTTTTCCTTGTTCCCTTCTTAAGCTTTCAGTTCTTAGTCCTTGATGATCTAAATCTAAGGCGTGTTTTTGACTTTGTAGAGTCATGCCACCGAGACGGCCACAAGTTGTTCTCCAAGAGAGTGACAATGATTATACTCTAGAGACGGTAGGCCATGGGCTACCGATGGATCCTCCAGTAGTTCCATATGTGGTGCCAACTGTTATACCAGACACAGGCGCGAATGCACAGTTCCGTGAAGGCTTCATGCGGTTCATGCAGACCTTCTAGGGAGCACCACTGGTTGCCACATCTACAGTAGAGCTGACACGTATATTCCAGCAGCAGCATCCGCCTACGTTTTCAGGGGATGGCGGACCATAGGTTGTAGAGTCAAGGATGGGTTCTATACAGATGATCTTTGAGCATCTAGAGATGCCTCCTGGGAGGAGGGTTAAGCTCGCTGCATACATGTTGCATGATTCCGCCAAGAGATGGTGGGATGTTACCACCCAGACTGAGCATCACAGAGACATAGCGTGGGAATATTTTCAGGAAATCTTCTATGGATTTTTCTTTCCAGAGACGTTGAGGGTAGATCGAAATCAAGAGTTTATGAATCTTCAGTAGGGCTCCATATCAGTGATGAACTATTCTGCCTGTTTCACCGAGCTATAATGTTTTTCACCTATTCAAGTGGGTGATGAGACGTTGAGGGCTAGACGCTTTGAGGATGGTCTTCGATATGACATCTGAGCACTGGTGAATGTTTTCAGGTTGCCTACAGTGCATGCTATTGTGAACCAGGTGCTGATTACTGAGTGGAACCTGCGGGAAGCTAGTGGTGCAGGCCAGGGCGGTTCGGCACTAGTTTCTGGTACTATTTCTACTGGTAAGAGGAAGAGGCGGATGGATTTATCTCATGGTGGTAGTACTAGCCAGAATAATTCTTCAGGTGGCCAGGTAATGTGCTGCCAGTGTGGTAAAAAGGGGCACAATAGACCTCAGTGTCCACATGAACTAGTGGAGTACTGAGTTTGTGGAAAGATGGTTCATCTGTAGTATTTTTGCAGGGCGTTTTCACCAGTGTCTAGTGAGAGGGGTTCTTTGCAGACTCTATGTGTAGGAGCAGGGCCAGCGACTTCTTACCAGTCAAGGAATTGGAATACGTCAGGATGTTCAAGCCGAGGTGGTGGTCGTGGTCATGGTAGCTAGACACCAGGATCTCAGAGACAACAAGGCAGGTCAGCTCAGGGTATCCAGGCTGTGTCGAAGGGCCGTGGCATTGGGCAGACATATGCAGTGCAACAGACCCAATAGAAGTAGGATCCCGGACCTTCCACTGTCAGAGGTACTATTCTAGTTGCTTCTATTTTATCTTCAGTACTTTTCGATACTGGTGCTACACATAGCTTTATATATGTTCCCTTTGTAGAGAGCCTTGGGATAGGTGTTTCTTCTTCTTCTGATATCTTGACGTTGGACACTCCGTTTGGGATTAGAATGGCAGGTGTGCATCAGTGCAGGGAGTTCCCCCTAGAGGTTGTTGGGTGTAACTTTCTATGGGACCTCTATGTCCTAGAGATTACGAGCTATGAAGTTATTCTCAGGATGGATTGGTTGGTACCCTTTCGAGCCTTTGTATATTTCTATCATCACAGGGTGAGTTTCACGTCACCAGAGGGCGGAGAATTTCTATACAAGGGTGAATGGGATGTCCAGGCAAGCCGAGCTGGACCCGAGCATCGTGGGTGAGGTGGAGTGATAGCTCAGATTACGAGTTTGTATCTGGATGACCAGGGAACTTGTCAGAAAGATTTTCCTCCAGTGGTTGATTGTTTTAGGGATGTCTTCTTGGAAGACTTTTCAGGTCTACCTCCAGAGTGAGAGGTGGATTTCTTTATTGAGCTTGTTCCAGGAGCGTCTCCAGTGTCCATTCCTCCTTATAGGATGGATACAC
This sequence comes from Viscum album, assembly GCA_963277665.1. NCBI lineage: Eukaryota > Viridiplantae > Streptophyta > Magnoliopsida > Santalales > Viscaceae > Viscum > Viscum album. The sequence goes on from OY728131.1 coordinate 1,347,597,672, forward strand.
CAGAATTTCATGAGCTCAAGAGGCAATTGGAAGAGTTTCAGGCAAAGGGTTTCATCCAACCCAGTACTTCTCCTTGGGGTTCGCCTGTCCTGTTTGTGAAGAAGGCGGACGGTACCCTCAGACTCTGCGTGGATTATCAGAAGCTGAACCAGTTGAAGGTCAAGAACTGATATCCCTTTCCAAGGATTGATGATCTTTTTGATCAACTTCTAGAATCACGAGTGTTCTCGAATATTGACTTGAGATACAGATATCATCAGTTGTGCGTTAGACCATCGGACATACCGCTTACAACTTTTCAGTGCAGATATGGTATATATGAGTACTTGGTCATGTCGTTCGTACTCATGAAGGCACCAGTAGTTTTCATGGATCTAATGAATCATGTGTTCCACCCATATCTGGATTCTTTTGTGATAGTCTTCGTGAATGATATCTTGGTGTACTCTCACACTCGACACGACCATGCCACACATCTTGAGATCATTTTGAGTATACTGAGAGAGCATCAGTTATATGCTAAGCTCTCAAAGTGACACTTTTTGATGGACCAGATTCACTTCTTGTATCATATCATCTCTGAGGCAGGAGTTGCGGTAGACCTAGAGAAGGTGAGAGAAGTAGTTTCCTGGGAGCATCCTAAGAACGTGTTTGAAATACGGAGTTTCTTAGGGCTGGATGGTTACTACAGGTGATTTATATAGGACTTCTCCCGATTAGCAGTGTTGTTGATGGGTTTGACTAAGAAGGGTGTGAAGTTCATTTGGTCAGAAGATTACGAGACATACTTTCTGAAGATGAAGGGAAGGTTGACCTCAGCACCAGTCATGATACTTCTAAAGTAAGGGAAGAGCTATATAGTTTACTGTGATGCATCAAGTATTGGGCTGGGAGCAGTGTTGATGCAGGGCGATCAAGTAGTTGCGTATGGATCTCAGCAGTTGAGGCCACATGAGAGGAATTACCTGACGCGTGATCTTGAGTTGGCTATAGTTGTTCATGTGGTATGCTGTTGGAGACATTATCTCTTGGGAGAACATTTTGTGGTGTTTATAGACCAAAAAAAGTCTTAAGTACATCTTTACCCAGCGTGACCTGAATTTGAGATAGCGAAGGTGGGTTGAATACCTTTAGTCCTTCGAATTTGAGCTTGCCTATACACCTGGTAAGGGTAACACAGTAGCTGATGCACTGAGTAAGAGTACTTAGATACAGGCAGTGCAGGAGGCCAGTGGTGAGTGGCAGCTCATGGCTTTGTTCTCTGAGATGCATTTGGAGTTGCATGATAGTCATGGGTGAGCCTATATTTTTTCCTTAGTTGTGACTTCTACCCTCCTAGATAGAGTGAGGATGAGACAACTATCAGATTCAGAAGGATTAGTTCTACGGGAGTCAGTGGAAAGTGAGGAACCTCCTCCTGGTTGGATGGTAGGTGATGATGAGGTACTGCATATCCATGGATGAGTGTGGGTTTCAGGAGATATATGCAAGGAGTTGATGCGGGAGTTTCATGCTTCAGCTTGGGCAGTGCATCCCGGAGTTACCAAAATGTATCGTGACTTGAGACGTCATAATTGGTGGCTATGTATGAAAAGAAAGGTAGCTGGTTTTGTTACGAGATGTTCCACCTGTCAGCAAGTGAAGGCAGAGCATCAGAGGCCAGCCAGACTGTTACAATAGTTACCCATTCCGGAGTGGAAACAGGATGATGTCGTGATGGACTTCATGATCAGGTTGTCGAGGTCACCTCGAGGCAATGATGTCATGTGGGTTGTTGTGGATAGACTTAAAAAAGTTGCTCACTTTTTTCCGATCAAGGAGACCTTCGGTGTTGACGAGCTCGGGGAAGTTGTATATCTGAGAGATAGTACGTCTTCATGGGGTCCCTTTTTCTATCATTTCAGATAGGGATGCTTATTTTATGTCTCGTTTCTAGCAGAGTTTTCAGAGGGCACTGGGTACATAGGTGCTTCTGAGCACAGCTTACCACCCTCAGATCGATGGCCAGTCAGAGCGTACGATACAGGTTCTAGAGGACATGTTGCGTGCATGCGTTCTAAACTTTGGGGAATCTTGGGAGAAGCACATACCCCTGGTCGAGTTTGCCTACAATAATATTTTTCAGGCAACTATTGAGATGGAACCTTACGAGGCTTTATATGGTAGGCCATGCCGATCAACTCTGTGCTGGTTGGAGGTAGGTGAGGCAGCTTTACTGGGATCATGTCTCATGTAGAAGACTTTATAGCAGGTCCAGTTGATTCAGAAGCGGATGGATACTACACAGTCTCATCAAAAATCTTATGTTGATCGCCGCAGATGATCCTTGAAGTTCGTGGTCAGGGATCAGGTTTTCTTGCATCTTTCACCAAGATTAGGACACGGGTGGATCAGGAGACAGGGTAAACTTTCACCAAGGTATGTGGGGCCGTTTGAGATTCTGGAGAGAGCCAGGTCGGTGGCCTATCGGTTGTAGTTACCACAGAGGTATCGGGCCATGCACAACGTCTTCCATGTATCTCAGTTGTGCCGTTATCACTCAGACCCATCTCATGTATTTTATCCTAAGGAGGTTGAACTTCAGGTCGATGCATCCTTTGAGGAGCATCCAATTCATATTGTTAATAGGAGCATGAAGGTTCTCTGAGGCCGTTCAGTTCCTCTCATATGGGGGCTATGGAAGCATGGTCGAGTGCAGGACAAAACCTGGGAGCAGGAGACCAATGTACGTGCTCAGTGGCCAGATTTGTTCTCAGATTTATCTTCACCACCCTTGGAAGGGAAATTTGGGGATGAATTTCTTTAAGGGGGGAGTTTGTAAGAACCTGGTTCTTATTCCTGAGGTACGGGTTTCTTCTTTTCCTTTTTCCTTAAGTGTTTTTGAGAAAATAAGGAAAATGGGGAAAAATCCCAAATTCGGTGGGTACACGCCATGTAATTTTCCACATGCCATGTACTTTGTCCATGTGGGATGAGTACACAGGGCGTGTAGGCCTATCGGCGATGAAGGGTGTAAAAACTGACTACACACCGTGTACTTAGTATATACACACCGTGTAATCAGTTGGTAGGTGAATAGTAAGGTGGTAGGAGTAGCCGCTAGTGGAACGACAGTACATGCCATGTATTCAGAAATACATGTTGTGTAATCATGTCGATAGATGAATAGTGAGGCGGTGGAAAGTGGCCGCCAGAGGAACATTTAAAAAAATGGAAAGTACACGTCGTGTACTTGAGAGTACACGCCGTGTAATTATGTTTTTTTTCTTAAAATAGGTAGTAGTCTCCTCTTTCGATAGAGGAAGATTATAATGCCTGAGAGAAGTGGGAGAGACGTCCAGATATTGAAAGATACCTCGACCGCACACTGGGACTCTGATTCCTTCGCCGATGATCTCGTTTAAACCAAACGGGTGAGTTGTTCACTATTCTTGAACCTCTCCTTCCAATTATTTCCTGAGGGGAAGTTATTTGAGTTTTAATGGGTGAACATTTATCCCAGATCTACGGCGTTCTCGGTTGTTTTGGGAGGCATCGTTCACGTATATCGATCAGAAGAGATCGAGGTAGGTGGTCTGGTGTTTATTTCCAACTGTCGAGTTGTTTTTGTGTACCATTGTGCTACGCACCCACATTTGGGGTGTCATATGGATGAGGCCTTGACTGATAAAATACCCAGAATTTCATAGGTAATTTAATGAATATGTTTAAACTATTGTTTGGGATCGCTGCCTTGATCTGGGGCCACCCTGTGGGTGCGTTTCCCTTGTTTAGTCGTTTGTCCAGGATACCCGTGGGTATTCCGTGATTATAACCATGCTTTGAGTTTTATTTAGAGAAAATGTATATAATTGCTTACTTATGTATTGGTCTTAGCCTAGTTACTTGCTTAGCCTGAGGGCAGTGTTTTTCTTAGCCTGAGGGCAGTGTTTCGTTTAGCCTGAGGGAAACTTTTCTTATGCATGTGGGCAGTAGCTTCCATTCCTGAGGGAAATATCTCGTATGCCTGAGGGCAATATTCATTATTCCTGAGGGAAATCGCCTGAGGGTTTCGATTCTGATTACCTGAGGGTAAGGTTTTGCATGTCTGAGGACATTTTTTACCCGTATATTCACTATGGTGATTTCACATGTTATACCTACCAATTTAAAGCACAGGCTTGGTATTGTTTTACCTTCTACTTGTTAGATATCTTGTGGTGGTTTTTTTATGGAACTATATAGGATATTGTCAGCTGAGGATGAGTCTTAGGAACTTATAATTCAATTATTTTGAATTTTTAAATAATAATTAAATGGAAATAGAACTGGTAGGAGTAGCTGCTTTTGAGTACTTCCTAGCTTACTACATCTCATTATTGCACACTATTGTTGCACATTTTCACTGATAGTTGGGAACGGGCCTTTGGTGGTTTCCTACTGAGATTTATTTCTCACACCCTATTTGGGTTATGTCTTGGGCCCAAACAAATTATATTTATACAGGTGTTGATAAGGTCAAGAGTCCCTATACAGGTACTTGATTGTTGTAGAGGAGTAGGAGAGCATGGGACCAAGCTTAGGCTTGCAATGCTGCTGAGTTCCTATTGCGCTGTTTTGTTTTGAATTGTTGTACTTGTACCTTGTACTGTATTATTTTAGATTGTAGTGTATTCTATTTTGACTTCTTTCTTAGACTTAGGGAGATATTGCATCATCCTATATATATATATGACTGTTGTCATCTTTTACTTCTGTATTGTTGTCCATTTCAGCTTGGTATTGTTTACTGCTTCTGCTTTTAGTATGTTTGTATTTTCTTCACTGCGCTACACTTTGACAAATGAGGGCATAGTTTCCCCACTATCAGACCTAGGCCCTCGCTGCTAGTCAGAAGCCTCTGGTATTTGGGGAAATGCGCTTGAGGTCATGTGACCAACCGGGTTCAGGGCACCCGTTGAGTGGCACCTGGATCCGAGATGTTACATGATTCATCATGAACCTAAGAAATATAGATTTATCATGGATAATTATGATGAATTAATGTTCATAGAAGATTAACCTACTTATTATTGAGACTCCATTGAGAGTTTTGATTTCGATAAATGGTTAAAAGTCATAGAATCTAATATGGACTTCATGTACACTAACTAAGTTTAGAACTTAGTGGATGCACCTGAAGGGGTGAGACCCATAGTGTGAAAGTGGGTTTTCTGTAAGAAAACTGACATGGATGGTAGAATATCTACCAATAAATCTCACTTTGTGGAAAAGGGTTAAAAACAAGTTCACAGTATTGATGATGAAGAGACCTTTTCATTTGTTGTGATGATAAAGTATATTCAATTTTTTCTAGCCATAACAGATCATTGTGATTATAAGATATATCAAATGGATGTCAAATCCCCGTTCCTTAACAAGAATTTAGCTGAGTAAATATATATGATGAAACCTAGGGGATTTAAAGTTCCTAATGATAGTACTAAGGTTTAGAAGTTTCAACAATCTATTTATGGAATAAAGAAAGATTATTGGTTATAGAATATCTGGTTTGATGATGCAATCAAAGAGTTTGGTTTCATTAAGAACATAGATGATTCATGTGTAAATAAGTATCTTGGTGGGAGTATGATAGTTTTTTTGATATTGTATATAGATAACATATTTTTTATTAGAAACGATGTCCTGACACTTCACTCTATGAATATGTGGATGGGTAAATGTTTCTCAATGAAAGACATGGGTTAGGTAACTTACATACTCTATATGAAAACCGATGGAGATGTATCTAAGAAGTTGTTTGTACTGAGTTGGAACAAATATATTGGTAAATTTATAAAGAATTTTAGCATGGAGAACTCTAATAATGGGTCTTTACCAGTGTTTTAGGGAACGGATCTTAGGAAGATTTATAATCCTTCTAAAGAGTTAGAAATGATGGATAAAATTCATTATGCATCCTCCATGGGTTTTATCATGTATTCCATGTTATATACATGACCTAATGTCTTGTATGCTTTGATAATAACAAGTAGATACTAATCCAATTCTAGTGAGACTCTCCATATTTCTATAAAAAACATCCTTAAGTACTTAAGAAGGACTATTCTTGGTCTATGTAGGATAGGATGAGCTCTATGTAAAGGGTTAAAAAATGATAGATTTCAATCCAACAAAGATGATATGAAATCTCAATATAGATTTGTGATTTTCCTAAATAGTGGAGAAATTATTTGGAAGAGTTCCAAAAAATCCACCATAGTGGACTTGAAAATAGAGGCAGAATACATCAATGTATTAGATGTTACAAATGAATCTGTTTAGATGAAGAAGTTTGTTTTTTGAACTTGGAGTGGTTCTTATCATTGAAGGAGAAATTAAGTTATATTATGACAACAATGTTACTTCTTCTTAGGATAAGGAACCCTGGTCACATTAAAGGACTAAACACATCCTTTAAAAATATCATCTCATACAGTAGATCATTAATAGGGGCGATGTAAATATTATTTGGGTAGCTACTCAGAAGAATGTAGTAGATTCGTTGATGAAACCATTAACGCAACAACAACATGGGGTTTATATAGAATCTATGGGTGTTGTACACATGATACATTGGTTGTAATGGTTATTAATGTATCATTGATGTTATTATTATTTTCATGACTTATTATATACCCCCTTTACTTATTTTATATGAAATTTTCATAATTTGTGTGAAATATTAATGTTTTAATACTAAGTATAAATTTTTAGCATTTTTAGAAGTAGTCCAATTGAGTCAGTTTAATATTTTATTTATAAATCTTCACATACTGATCCAAATTGTGTGGTTCTTATTTTTTAGGATTCCTAATTCAATATAAAATATTTCATTATAAGGGATCATGGGCCAATTCTTCCATTTGAAAGCTCATATGGACCACACAAGAGGGCCTATAGAATCTGTGAAGAAACTGGACCAGCCATAAATATTGAATTATTGGGATCAATATAGAAGTTAAAATTTCTTAATTCTCCTCAAAGGTTCTGGGGAAAATGTAAGTAGTCTTGGATAAAAATTTCAAGGCCCAAGTCCAAATACAAGGGGCCCAATCGATTCATTTAAACTCAGCCCACCATTCTGGTTGGGAATTAAAATCAGTATAATATTCATGACATGTCTCATGATATATTCATCAAATCAAGATGATATTGTGCAGTGTGAAATAGGATATATAGGCGGCCAACTTTGTTGAATAAATAATTCGGATTTTAAGGCATCTTCCTTTTCCAAAATCCATTCACATTTTGGCCATCGAAAAAACATGGATTGAAATGGACAGTTTAACTTTGTTTAATAAAACCAACATAACTTTGTCTTCATAGGTCCAAATGACTCCAAATTTTGAGATAAGTCATAAAAATTTATTATCTACAACTTTTAAGAAGGATATATCTCGATATTTGGCTGTCTAATTTATCAAATTGGAGATGAAAGTGGAGGGAAAGTTTTGGAATGCCAACAGTCCACTTCCTTGGGCTATAAATACATTCCCCTACTCTCCTTCAAAAGAGTTGGAATTTCAGAAGATAGGATCACATATTGGCATGACCAAATACTTTACAAGGTATTGGGAGTACCTTCCATACTCAAGTTTTCACTTGAGAGACCCTTCCTCCTCTCATTGATTTCATTTACTTTTGTGTTCTTCTTTGTTGTAATCTTGTAAGTCTTTCTTTTGTAATTATGTTTTATTGAAAGTTTATTATTCAATATCTCTTATTATCATCCACATTATTTAGTTTAATATTAATTTTCTTAAAATAGTTTAAATACAGTTTAATCCCCTTCCCTTCTTTTTCTTTCTCATTCAATTTAAAGTCGGTATTTAATTCCTTTCATCGTTTGTGTGTGTGTTCGACGCACCACTCTTTTTTTATCCCTTTATTTTTCTTATATTCTTAATTTATCATCATAATAATTATAACCAGATTACTAATCATTTAAATGGATGAGTAAATCTACCATTGGGGTGAGTTATAATTTGGGGATATTAAGTGATTGAGAGCCTTTGCTCGATGAGTATTCTTTGAGTTAATATTGTGTATGTTGAACTTTATATGTCATGGATTAATGACATGTTTTGTTTAATATGTGGATTCCATGGATTATTGGAACCACAAATACACTACCATAAACAGGTAATAGTAATTATTAGAACCCTAAGTTAAGTTACAGCTTAGATTAAAGCTTTAACACTTGGGAATTCCGATCAAAATCATCTTGTGAAGTGGGTATTAATTTAATGCAATATAAAGCAAAGCTCAAGGATATCATAAGCTTAAATACCCAATAATGAACTCACTCCAATATTTATGAATTTTTTAAATCAAACATCATCCATAAATTATTTCATAAGCTCTACAAACAAACCCCCCAATCAGAATACAATCAACTAAAAACAAACGACTATTAAAAAGTATCATCGCTGAGGATTCGACCCGAGTGATGTTATACACATTAGCAGAGCATCAGAACTTTGACCGGTTGATAGGAAACAATCGGGCGTGCACTCTCAAATGGCTCCATTTTCGAGGATAGTGATTTAATTAGTCATTAGTTTCTGGTTATTGTAAAAAAATTGAAAAAAAATTAAAAAAAACACACAAAGAAAAAACCCGCATTCTCATAAAAATCATAAACTGAAAAAAAAACACAAAGAAAAAACCATATTCCTTTTTCTTCCAAAATCTCTCTGAATTCCCCATAGCCTCCCAAACAATCCCTCAGATTTTTTTGACCCTGAAATTAAGCGAACATTCCGCCAACTTAGGAGGAACATTAGAGATAATCGACTCATTCAAGAACCAGTCCTCGTCCAACCAGTTGAATTAGAAATTGCCAATCCCAGGGAACAAAGCCTTAAAGAACTTGTTGCCCCTGATATGAATTAAAAACCCCATGGTATTCAATATCCAAACATAGATGCTTATTTTGAACTCAAATCAGGTTTGATTCATCTTCTACCTCATTTCCATGGGCTAGCCGCTGAGGATCCACATCTCCACCTTAAAGAGTTCCAAGTGGTGTTCTCTACCATGAAGCCTCAAGGGGTTTCTGAGGAACAAATAAAACTTCTATCATTCCCTTTCCCCCTATATAAATCTGACAAGTCATGTCTTTACTACCTCCCTCCTGGTTCCATAACCACATGGAATGACATAAAGCAACTATTTTTAGAGAAATTATTTCCTGCTTCTCATATTGCTTCTATCCGAAAGGAAATAAGTGGTATTTGTCAATTCCCAGATGAATCACTCCATGAGTACTAAGAGAGGTTCAAAAATCTTGTTACAACCTACCCAAACCACCAAATCCCTGACCAACTCTTGATCCAATAGTTTTATAAGGGGTTATTGGCTATGGAGAGAACCCTCGTTGATGCTGCAAGTGGTGGTTCTCTTGTTGATAAAACTCCTGTAGCTGCAAAAGATCTCATAAGCAACATGGCTACAAACACACAACAATTCCATACTTGAGCACATGATCAAGTCAAAAAAGCCCAAGATAGTCAGTCGATAGAGCCGAACAAGATGACAAAGTGGATGAGTGAACTTATAGGTCTTGTGCGACAACTAGTTGTGGCTACCAAATCCCCAACCTCATCTTCTCCACAATCAATGTTTCCTGGACCAGTCAAAAACTGTGGAATCTGCAACTCTCCATCTCATCCAACTGACACATGTACATAACTTCAAAATGATCGATCTGATTCATCTAGACCAATGGAGATAAATGTATCATATGCTCTGCAAAACCCCAACCCACAACAATTAGGTTAGTTTGTTAGAAACTTCAACCAACCTCACTTTGAGCCCTTCTCTTCTTCCTATAACCACGGCCTGAGGTATGGTAATTCTGTCTCTCATCCCCCTCAATTCCCTCATCAAAACTCAAACCAGTTCCAATATGTTCAAGGTGTTGGTAACTTCCAACAACCTTACCCTTTTATTCCCCAACCTCAAAGGATCAATCCTCCTCCTGGATTCCACTATCCTAGCGAGCCTTCCCAATTCCCAAACCAATACAATCACATTACCAAGAACCAAAATCAAGGTAATCCCAATTCGGGACAAGCCTCTTCTTCCAAGAAACCATGGGAAAGTGTTGTTGAAGATCTTACCTCCTTCACCTGTTCTAGTCTCAAAAACATTAAAACACAAATTGGTCAACTTGCATCCCACCTGAGCCAGCAACAACAATAAAATCCTTCCCAACTTCCAGCTCAACCATTATCCAACCCCATGGGTAATGTAAGTGCAATTGCACTTAGATCAGGAAAGCAAATTTCTATGCATCAAGATAATTCCTCTAACCCTCCTTTGAATGTTGACCTAGAAAATGAAAAGAAAAATAAATATGAAAAGGAACCTGAAGCCATTCCCTCACCTCCTTCCATTCCACTTAGGAACCTAATTCATTTTCCTCAAGCCATTTCTAAGCCAAAGAAGTCCTTTGAACCTGATTCTGTAATGCTTGACATGTTTAGACATGTTAAAGTGAACATTCCCCTCTTAGATTCCATTAAAAAAATTCCTAAGTATGCTAAGTTTCTCAAGGAGTTGTGTACCCATAAGAGGCAACTTAGGACCTTTGAAAATGTTTCCACCCAATAGTCCATACCTATAAAGTGAAAAGATCTTGTAACCTTTACGGTTCCATGCCAAATTGAAAGTTCCAACTTCGATGATGCACTCATAGACCTAGGAGCCTAAATTAATTTCATGCCCAAATCCATCTTTTCTAACCTTGGTCTAGGTCCCTTACATCCAATGGGTGTTTTCATTCAGTTAGCCAATCGAAGCATAGCTAGTCCTAAGGGTATAATTGAGGATTTCCTTGTCTGAGTCAATGATCTTATCTTCCCAGCCGATTTCTATGTCCTTGACATGGAAGGTGAGACAACTTCTTGCCAATCTCCTCTGATTTTAGGAAGACCTTGCCTTATGGAATCTAAAACCAAAATTGATGTCTATGCTGGCATCTTATCTATGGAATTTGGTAACCAACTGGTCAAGTTTAGTATTTTTTAATCCATGTGATACCCATCAGAGAATCAATCTATATTATCTATCCATGCTTTTGAAAGTCTCTCTGAGAGTGTGTTGAATCCCAATCCATCATGTTCTTATTGTTCTACTAATAGAAGAGTTTGTGAATATTTCATCATCATTAACCAAGTCATAAATGGAGAAGTTGATGTTGACATTACAAATGAAAACTCCATTGATCTAAAGGATCTTGAAAACTTTTTGGAATCCCATCTCACCTCTGGCCTCCACTGCTCCAACTTGGATGGTAATGGGGAAAAAGAACAAGAGTGTTCATTTTTTGATTCAAATATGATTATCCAACATTCATAATTTCCTATCTGTGATTCTGAAAATTCTGTTATATGTGAGGTTAACCCTAAAAAAATGTATTTGTCTTGTCCCAATGAGAGTGAAGGTTGTGCGATTTTTTCCCTAATTAATAAAGTGATCACTGGTGATATTGAAATTGACCATTATTTGGAGAACAGCATAGAAATAAAGGGTATTGAAAATTTTATTCAGTCTTATGACTCCACTGATCCTCATTACTCTACATAGGTAAGTGATGAAATAAATGAGTCAAAAACAATTGGGATCCCATACTGTGGTTTTGTGTTATCTGATCCTTACATAAATGAATCATTAGAATTGAGACATATTCCTGAGTTTCTAAGCATAAAAAACCTTCGCTTTGTGGATAATATCATTCCTCACATTGGAGATCAAAGGGAGGATATTAATATTATCTTTCCACCTCCATTTAATTACAAGCACACAATCAAGGAAGGGGATAAATTATCCATTGAAAAATCAGGCATCCCAAAGGAGAAGTTTTTATGGAAGCACTCTGGAGTTGAGAAAATACGGTGGCCACCATCGGACTATGGTTAGTCCACTACAACTATCTAGATGTCGACAAATAAATGCAGCGCTTCTTGGGAGGCAACCCATTTTTTCTTTTAATTTTATGAAATTTTAATTTCTTTTTAGTTTTTCATTAGATGAATAATGATTTTTCTTTTTCAGGTAACATCCCACAATCCTAGAACCACATCGACTTCCATCAGATCCACAGTAGACCTACCACTGGATGGAGATGGAAACCCACAAAATCCAAACTAGGGGGCACTTATTTCCCTTTAACTCTTCTTATTATCTCTCTCTTTCTCTCTTCTTATTCCTCCCTCCTTCTCAATTTTATTTTTACCACTTTCCTCCTCACATTTTTTTATTTACTCTTCCTCTTTTGTGTGGGTGTTTCTTTATTAAAAACTAAAAAAAACCTAAAAAAACCTAAAAAAATCATCATAACAAAAAAAATACAAAAAAATCAAGAGTCTTGCTTACTCACCATCAAGTTTTGAAACTTTTTCCAACCTTTTTGGGGAGTCAACATACATGGTTTCATCTCAAAAAATTTGTGTTTTCATCATATATTTGGATAAATAATATTGTGTCAAAACCAATAATTTTTTAATGCCCACTTTTTGGTTTGGAAAATGATTTTCCCCACCCGTGAGGAACACCATTTTCTTTCATGCCAAGGCCACCTATGACCATATTTTCAAAATGTGTGTTTTTCACCCCTATTTGTGAGTCTTGAGTTTTTGGACCTTCGAGCTGAATTTCCTACTTTAGTGTGAATTAATATGATAGAGTCATTTTCTGAACCACATGAGAATCACAATGGCCAAATAGCCTCCCATTAACCATACATTAATCCTCCTTTTGAAAGCCCCTCCGAGCCTATGAAAACCTTTTATTTGATAGCTATGTTACAGTCCCAATACCTTTTCCCACCCAATATCAACATGAATTTTCATGGCTTTTTTTTTGAAATTTAAGTGTGGGGGGATGGATTTCATTTTGGGTACCCTTTGTTGATTTAACCATATTATCATATGCTTGAGGGAAAGCATCCATTTTAGTGTGGGGAGAGGTTGTCCTTCAGTGGGGTTTGGGAATGTATATATTTTTATCTTGTATAATTGACAAGTGTTCAAGAAAAAAAATTACAAAAAATGAAAAAAAAAATCAAAAAAAAAAGAAAATAAGAATGGGTTGTGTCTTGGGTGGGTCAAAAATCACTCTTCCATAACTTTTTATCTTGTTATAACTATTACAATTAGTATCGTGATGAGATCAATCATGGGTTGGGAGATGAGTGTGAGATCTATTTCAAGTTCAACTTTTGAAAAATGAAAAAATAATTATGAACACTTATGTCATTGGGAGAAGTTTTGTGTTTTGTAAATATTCCATATTCTCATTACCTTCATATTTCCTTACAATTTTGTGTATTATTTCACATTTTCATTCCCTTGTAAATACGTGTTTCCATTTCCTTTCATGTCTAATTTCAAAAAAAAATGTGTGCGTTGCTTTTTCCATGTTGGTGTTTTACCCCTATTCTTTTCTCTCATTGACATTATATTCCCACCGTCCCATAGCCACAGAAAAACCCTTTCAAAAGACCTCTTGATTCTTGTGCACTTTGGATAGGGATTGGAAGCTGAGATCTCTTAAAAACTCTAAGATTTTCACTTTTGTTTGGTGAATGAGAGAAGCTCCATAAATTAATTTTATCATCTTGAGAGGAGTAAGTTTTGTGTGCCACCATTTTCCATTTCTAAATTTGAGCATGAAAAAAAGAGTTGTTTTTGGAACATTGTTTCTATAAAAATTTTAGGTTTAATTCAATATGTATGAGTGAAATAGTCTAAACCTTCCCTGATCAGAGAAAACAAAATTTTAATATTTATTGGTGAGTGAAAATGATTTTGTCATGTTTTTATATTTGTTGCACATGAGGACATGCACAAGACTAAGTGTGGTGGAGTTTATGTTATTAATATTTTCATGACTTATTATATACTCCCTTTAATTATTTTATATGAAATGTGCATAATTTGTGTGAAATATTAATGTTTTAATACTGAGTATAATTTTTGAGCATTTTTAGAAGTAGTCCAATTGAGTCAGTTTACTATTTTATTTATAACTCTCCCAATATTGATCTAAATTGTGTTGTTCTTAATTTTTAGGATTCATAATTCAATATAAAACATTTCATTAGAAGGTATCATGGGCCAATTCTTCCATTTGAATGCTCATATGGACCACACAAGAGGGCCTATATAATCTATGAAGAAACTGGACCAACCACGAATATTGAATTAATGGGCTCAATATAGAAGTTAAAATTCCTTAATTCTACTAAATGGTTTTTAGGAAAATGTAAGGAGTCTTGGATAAAACTTTCAAGGCCCAAATCCAAATACAAGGGGCCCAACTGATTCATTTAAACTCAGCCCACCATTTTGGCCGGGAATTAAAATCCGTACAGTATTCATGACATGTCTCCTGATCTAGTTATAAAATCAATCTGATATTTTTCAGTGTGAAAAAGGAGATATAGGTGGCCGACTTTGTCTCATAAATAATTCGTATTTGAAGGAATCTTCCTATTCCAAAATCCATTCACATTTTGGCCATCGAAAAAGCATGGATTGAAATGGACATTTTAACTTTGTTTAATCAAACCACCATAACTTTGGATCTATAGGTCCAAATGACTCCAAATTTTGAAATAATTTGGAAAACTTTATTATCTACAACTTTGAAGGGGGATATATCTCTATATTCGGCTGTATAATTTATCAAATTGGTGATTCAAGTGGAGGGGCAGTTTTGGAATGCCAACAGTCCACTTCCTTGGGATATAAATACATTCCCCTCCTCTCCTTCAAAAGAGTTGGAATTTCAGAAGAGAGGATCACATATTGGAATTACCAAAGCCTTGACAAGGGATTTGGAGGACCTTCCATACTCAAGTTTTCATATGATAGACCCTTCCTCCTCTCATTGATTTCATTTATTTTTGTGTTCTTCTTTGTTGTAATCTTGTAAGTCTTTATTTTGTAATTTTGTTTTAATGAAAGTTTCTTATTCAATATCTCTTATTATAATCCACATTATGTAGTTTAATATTAATGTTTTTAAAATAGTTTAAATACAGTTGAATCCACTTCCCTTCTTTTTCTTTCTCATTCAATCTAAAGTCGGTATTTAATTCCCTTCATCGTTTGTGTGTGTGTTTGACGCACCACTCTTTTCTTATCCCTTTATTTTTCTTATATTCTTAATTTATCATCATAATAATTATAACCATATTAATAAACATTTAAATGGCTGAGTAAATCTACCATTGGGGTGAGTTATAATTTGGGGGTATTAAGTGATTGAGAGCCTTTGCTCGATGAGTATTCTTTGAGTTAATATTATGTATGTTGAACTTTATATGTCATGGATTAATGATGGGTTTTGTTTAATATGTGGATTTCATGGATTATTGGAACTAAAAATATACTACCATAAATAAGTAATGGTAAATATTAGAACCCTAAGTTAAGTTACGGCTTGGATTAAAGTTTTAACACTTGGGAATTTTGATCAAAATCATCTTCTGAAGTGGGTATTAATTTAATGCAATATAAAGAAAAGCTCAAGGATATCATAAGATTAAATCCCCAATAATGAACTCAACCAAATCTTTATCAATTTTTTAAATCAAACATCATCCATAAATTATTTCATAAGCTCTGCAAACAAACCCCCCCAATCAGAATACAATCAACTAAAAACAAACGACTATTAAAAAGTATCATCGCTGAGGATTCGACCCGAGTGCTGTTATACACATTAGCAGAGCATCGAAACTTTGACCGGTCGATAGGAGACAATCGTCCATGCACTCTCAAATGGCGCCATTTCCGGGGATGGTGCTTTAAGTAATCATTAGTTTCTGGTTATTGTAAAAAAAGAAAAAAAAAATTAAAAAAAATTAAAAAAAACACAAAGAAAAACCCACCTTCTCATAAAAATCATAAACTGAAGAAAAACACAAAGAAAAACTCATCTTCCTCTTTCTTCCAACATCTCTTTGAATTCCCCATAGCCTCCCAAACAATCCCTCAGATTTGTTTGACCCTGAAATTGAGCGACCACTTCACCAACTTAGGAGTAACATTAGAGATAATCAACTCATTCAAGAACCAGTCCTCGTCCAACCAGTTGAATTAGAAATGGTCAATCCTAGGGAACAAACCCTTAAATAAATTGTTTCCCCTGATATGAATTACCAACCCCTTGGTATTCAATATCCAAACATATATGCTGATTTTGAACTCAAATCAGGTTTGATTCATCTTCTACCTCATTTCTGCGGGCTAGTCGGTGAGGATCCACATCTCCACCTTAAAGAGTTCCAAGTGATGTGCTCTACCATGAAGCCTCAAGGGGTTTCTAAGGAACAAATAAAACTTCGAGAATTCCCTTTATCCCTAGCTGACTCCACCAAGTCATGGATTTACTACCTCCTTCCTAGTTCCATAACCACATGGAATGACATAAAGCGACTATTTTTGGAGAAATTATTTACTACTTCTCGTACTGCATCTATCC
Organism: Viscum album; assembly: GCA_963277665.1. Lineage (NCBI taxonomy): Eukaryota > Viridiplantae > Streptophyta > Magnoliopsida > Santalales > Viscaceae > Viscum > Viscum album. Next base: position 1,347,614,190 of record OY728131.1, read on the forward strand.
GAAAGAAAATAAGTGGTATTCATCAATTCCTAAATGAATCACTCCATGTGTACTGGGAGAGGTTCAAAAAGCTTGTTGTAACCTTCCCACACCACCAAATCTCTGGCCAACTCTTGATCCAATACTTTTATGAGGGGTTATTGGCTATGGAGAGAACTCTCATTGATGCTGCAAGTGGCGGTGCTATTGTTTATAAAACTCCTACAGCTGCAAGAGATCTCATAAGCAACATGGATGCGAACATACAAAAATTCCATACTCGAGCACATTCTCAAGTCAAACAAGCCCAATATAGTCAGTCGATAGAGCCAAACAAGATGACAGAGTGGATGAGTGAACTTACAGGTCTTGTACAACAACTAGTTGTGGCTACCAAATCCCTAACCTCATCTTCTCCGCAATCAATGTTTCTTGGACCTGTCAAAAACTATGGAATCTGCAACTCTCCATCTCATCCAACTGACACATGTCCACAACTTCAATAGGATCAATCTGATTCATCTGGACCAATGGAGATCAATGCAGCATATGATTAGCAGAACCCCAACCCACAACAATCAAGTAAGTTTGTTAAAAACTTCAACCAACCTCACTTTAATCCCTTCTCTTCTTCCTATAACCAAGGCCTGAGGTATGGTAATTCTGTCTCTCATCCCCCTCAATTACCTCATCAAAACCCAAACCAGTTCCAATATGGTCAAGGTGTTGGTAACTTCCAAAAACCTTATCCTTTTATTCCTCAACCTCAAAGGATCAATCCTTCTCCTGGATTCTACTATCCTAGTGAGCCTTCCCAATTCCCAAACCAATACAATCGCTTTCCCAAGAACCAAAATCAAGGTAATCCCAATTCGGGACAAGCCTCTTCTTCCAAGCAACTATGGGAAAGCGTTGTTGAAAATATTTCCTCCTTCACCCGTTCTAGTCACAAAAACATTGAAACACAAATTGGTCAACTTGCATCCCACCTGATCCAGCAACAACAATCAAATTCTACCCAACTTCCAGCTCAACTATTACCCAACCCCAAGGGTAATGTAATTGAAATTTCACTTAGATCAGGAAAGCAAATTGATATTCCTCAAGATAAGTCCTCTAACCCTCCTTTGAATGTTGACCTAGAAAATGAAAATAAAAAGAAATATGAAAAGGAACCTGAAGCCATTCCCTCACCTACTTCCATTCCACTTAGGAACCCAATTCTTTTTCCTCAAGCCATTTCTAAGCCAAATAAGTCCTTTGAACCCGATCCTGAAATGCTTGACATGTTTAGACATGTTGAAGTGAACATTCCCCTATTAGATTCCATTAAAAAAATCTGAAGTATGCCAAGTTTCTCAAGGAGTTTTTTACCCATAATAGGTAACTTAGGACCTTTGAAAATGTTTCCACCCAATAGTCCATACCCATTAAGTGCAAAGATCCTAGAACCTTTACGGTTCCATGCCAAATTGAAAGTTCCAACTTTAAGGATGCACTCATAGAACTAGGAGCCTCGATTAATGTCATGCCCAAATCCATCTTCTCTAACCTTATTCTAGGTCCCTTACATCCAATGGGTGTTGTCATTCAGTTATCCAATCGAAGCACCGCTAGTCCCGAGGGTATAATTGAGGATGTCATTGTCCGAGTCAATGATCTTATCTTCCCAGCCGAGTTCTATGTACTTGACATGGAAGGTGAGACAACTTCTTGCCAATATCCTATGATTTAGGAAGACCTTTCCTTATGACATCTAAAAACAAAATTGATGTCCATGCTGGCATCTTATCCATGGAATTTGGTGACCAACCGGTCAAGTTCAGTATTTTTCAATTCACATGATACCCATCAGAGAATCAGTCTATATTCTCTATCCATGCTTTCAAAAGTCTCTCTGAGAGTGTATTGAATCCCAATCCATCATTTTCTTCTAGTTCTACTAATAGTGGATTTTGTTAATATTGCATCATCATTAACCAAGTTATAAATGGAGAAGTTGATGTTGACATTACAAATGAAAACTCCATTGATCTAAAGGATCTTGAAAACTCTTTGGAATCCCATCTCACCTATGGCCTACACTGCTCCAACTTGGATAGTAATGGGGAAAAAGAACAAGCATGTTCATTTTTTGATTCAAATATGATTATCCAACATTCATCTTTTCCTATCTGTGATTCTAAAAATTCTATTATATGTGAGGTTAACCCTAAACAAATATGTTTATCTTGTCCCAATGAGAATTAAGGTTGTGTGATTTGTTCCCTAATTAATAAAGTGATCACTGGTGATATTGAAATTGACCATTATTTAGCGAACAACATTGAAATAAAGGATATTGAAAATTTTATTCAGTATTATGACTCCACTGATCCTCATTACTCTAGATTGGTAAGTGATTAAATAAATGAGTAAAAAACAATTGGAATCTCATACTGTGGTTTTGTGTTATCTGATCCTTACATAAATGAACCATCAGAATTGAGACATATTCCTGAATTTACAAGCATAGAAAACCATCACTTTGTGGATAAAATCATTCCTCACATTGGATACCAAAGGGAGGATAGTCATATTCTCTTTCCACCTCCATTTAATTGTAAGCACACAATCAAGGAAGGGTATAAATTATCCATTTAAAATCAGGAATCCAAAAGGAGAAGTTTTTCTGGAAGCACTCTGGAGTTGAGAAAATACGGTGGCCACCATCGGACTATGGGTAGTCCACTGCAATTGTCTAGCTGTAGACAAATAAATGTAGCGCTTCTTGGGATTCAACCCATATTTTATTTTACTTTTATGAAATTTTAATTTCTTTTTAGTTTTTCATTAGATGAATAGTGATTTTTCTTTTTCAGGTAACATCCCACAATCCTAGAACCACATCGACTTCCATCGGATCCATAATAGACCCACCACTGGATGGAGATGGAAACCCACCAAATCCAAACTACGGGGCACATATTTCCCTTTAACTCCTCTTCTATCTATCTTTCTCTATCTCTCTCTCTCTCTCTTCTTCCTCCCTCCTTCTCATTTTGTTTTTACCACTTTCCTCCTCACATTTTTTTTATTTACTCTTCTTATTTTGTGTGGATGTGTCTTTATTAAAAACTAAAAAAAAACTAAACAAAAAAAGCATCATAAAAAATATATATATAAAAAAAATCAAGAGTCATGCTTACTCACCATCAAGTTTTGAAATATTGTCCAACCTTTTTGGGGAGTCAACAGACATGGTTTCATCTCAAAAACTTTGTGTTTTCATCATATATTTGGATAAAGAATATTGTGTCAAAACCAATAAATTTTGAATGCTCACTTTTTGATTTGGAAAATGATTTTCCCCACCTGTGAGGAACACCATTTTCTTTCATGACAAGGAAACCTATGGCCATATTTTCAAAATGTGTGTTTTCCACCCCCATTTGTGAGTCTTGAGTTTGTGGACCTTCGAGCTGAATTTCCTACTTTAGTGTGCATTAATATGATAGAGGCATTTTTTGAACCACATGAGAATCACAATGGCCAAATAAACTCCCATTAACCATACACTAATCCTCCTTTTGAAATCCCCTTCGAGCTTATGAAAACCTTTTATTTAATAGCCACATTACAAGCCCAATACCTTTTCCCACCCAATATCAACATGTATTTTCATTGCATATTTTTTTTTTAAATTTAAGTGTGGGGGGATGGATTTCATTTTGGGTACCCTTTGTTGATTTCACCATATTATCATATGCTTGAGATCAAGCATCCATTTTAGTATGGGGGGATATTTTACTTAAGTGGGGTTTGGGAATGTATATATTTTTATTTTGTATAATTGACAAGTGTTCAAGAAAAAAAAATTACAAAAAATTAAAAAAAAAATCAAAAAAAATGAAAATAATAACGGGTTGTGTCTTGGGTGGGTCAAAAATCACTCTTCCTTAACTTTTGATCTTGTTATAACTATTAAAATTAGTGTCGTGAGGAGATCAATCATGGGTTGGGAGATGAGTGTGAGATCTATTTCAAGTTCAACTTTAAAAAAACGAAAAAAAAATGATGAACACTTATGTCATTGGGAGAAGTTTTGTGTTTTGTAAATATTAAATCTTCTCATTCCCTTCATATTTCCTTCCACTTTTGTGTCTTATTTCACATTTTCATTCCCTTGTAAATTTGTGTTTCCATTTCCTTTCATGTCTCATTTCAAAAAAAAACATGTGCATTACTTTTTCCATGTTGTTGTTTTACCCCTCTTCTTCTCTCTCTTGGAAATTATATTCTTACCATCCCATATCCACAAAAAACCTTTCAAAAGACCTCTTTATTCTTATGAACTTTGGATAGGGATTGGAAGCTGATAGCTTTTACAAACTCTAAGATTTTCACTTTTGGTTGGTGAATGAGAGAAGCTCCATAAATTAATTGAGAGGAGTAAGTTTTATGTGCCACCATTTTCCATTTCTAAATTTGAGCATGAAAAATAGAGTTGTTTTTGGAACATTGTTTCTATAAAAATTTTAGGTTTAATTCAATATGGATGTGTGAAATAGTCTAAATCTCCCCTGATTGGAGAAAACAAAGTTTTAATATTTGTTGGTGAATGAAAATGATTTTTTCATGTTTTTATATTTGTTGCACATGAGGAAATGCACAAGACTAAGTGTGGTGGATTTTATGTTATTAATATTATAATGACTTATTATATACTTCCTTTACTTATTTTATATGAAATGTGCATAATTTGTGTGAAATAATAATGTTTTAATACTAAGTATAATTTTTGAGCATTTTTAGAAGTAGTCCAATTGATTCAGTTTACTATTTTATTTATAACTCTCCCCATAATGATCCAAATTGTGTGGTTCTTATTTTTTAGTATTCATAATTTAATATACAACATTTCATTAGAAGTTATCATGGGACAATTCTTCCATTTGAAGGCTCATATGGACCACACAAGAGGGCCTATAGAATCTGTGAAGAAACTGGACCAGCCATGAATATTGAATTATTGGGCTCAATATAGAAGTTAAAATTCCTTAATTCTACTCAAATATTTTGGGGACAATGTAAGGAGTCTTGGATAAAAATTTCAAGGCTCAAATCCAAATACAAGGGGTCCAACTGATTCATTTAAACTCAGCCCACCATTCTGGATGGGAATTAAAATCAGTACAGTATTCATGACATGTCTCCTGATATAGTCATCAAATAAAGCTTAGATTTTTCAGTGTGAAATAGGAGATATAGGTGTCCGACTTTGTTGTATAAAGAATTCAGATTTGAAGGCATCTTCCTATTCCAAAATCCATTCACATTTTGGTCATTGAAAAAGTATGGATTGAAATGGAAAGTTTAACTTTGTTTAATCAAACCACCATAACTTTGGATCCATAGGTCCAAATGACTCCAAATTTTGAGATAAGTCCTTCAACTTTATTATCTACAACTTTTAAGAATGATATATATTGATATTCGTCTATCTAATTTATCAAATTGGTGATACAAGTGGAGGGGCAGTTTTGGAATGCCAACAGTCCACTTCCTTTGGCTATAAATACATTCCCCTCCTCTCCTTCAAAAGAGTTGACATTTTAGAAGAGAGGAGAACATATTGGCACAACCAAAGCCTTTCCAAGGTCTTGGGAGGACCTTAAATACTCAAGTTTTCACTTGATATACCCTTCCTCCTCTCATTGATTTCATTTACTTCTGTTTTCTTCTTTGTTGTAATCTTGTAAGTCTTTCTTTTGTAATTCTGTTTTAATGTAAGATTCTTCTTAAATATCTCTTATTCTCATACAACTTATGTATTTTAATATTAATTTTCTTAAAATAGTTTAAATATAATTTAATCCCCTTCCCTTATTTTTCTTTCTCATTCAATCTAAAGTCGGTATTTAATTCCCTTCATTGTTTGTGTGTGTGTTCGACGCACCACTCTTTTCTTATCCCTTTCTTTTTCTTATCTTCTTAATTTATAATCATAATAATTATAACCAGATTACTAATAATTTAAATGGATGAGTAAATATACCATTGGGGTGAGTTATAATTTGGGGATATTAAGTGATTTAGAGCCTTTGCTCGATGAGTATTCTTTGAGTTAATATTGTGTATGTTGAACTTGATATGCCATGGATTAATGACACATTTTGTTTAATATGTGGATTCCATGGATTATTGGAACAAAAAATACACTACCATAAAAAAGTAATGGTAATTATTAGAACCCTAAGTTAATTTATGGCTTGGATTAAAGCTTTAACACTTGGGAATTCCAATCAAAATCATCTTGTGAAGTGGGTATTAATTTAATGCAATATAAAGCAAAGATCAAGGATATCATAAGATTAAATAACCAATAATGAACTCACCCCAATATTTATCAATTTTTTAAATCAAACATCATCCATAAATTATTTGATAATCTCTACAAACAAACCCCCTAATCAGAATACAATCAACTAAAAACAAATGACTATTAAAAAGTATCATCGCAAAGGATTCGACCCGAGTGCTGCTATACACATTAGCAGAGCATCGGAACTTTGATTGGTCGATAGACGAAAATCAGATGTGTGTTTCAATCATGTTATTATAATAAATTCAAACTCCAATTTTCATTCATTCATGTGTACTGCAATTTATTTTACATGAACGGTCGAATGATAATATCCCCTCAAAGTGTGAATTTGAGTTTTTCCTAACCAATGATCATTACGATGTATTATGGGTTATAATTATATGATAAGGTTACAATGAATAGAATATTGTATTCATTGCAAAGTTTTTATATGAGATACAAATAATAGATTCATGAGGTAATAAGTGGAGACTTATTACATGGATTGATATGCTAAAGTATATCTCATGGAATGCCATATAATCATCAACTTACTTAGAGGTGTATTCTTATTATGAATCATTTTCAACTATGGTTATAGAGATACCTATCATGAGAAAATTCCTACTTATTCAAGTCAACATGTTGACTTAGCTAATATGAGGGTGGATGGGTATGTTTTTAATCATGTCATCGGCTGGAGAAAAACTAGGATGGAATTTTTTTTTAACTTTTATGACAAATAAATAAATATGGGCCTTTATTGAATTGAACTGAAGAAAATTCACTTGCATGCTTAGTTTTTTCACATATGATGTTTTTAACTACTTGGATAAGTGACATGTGATGTACTTATCAGATAAATGAATGACATGTGATGCATTTATTGACTTGATCAGTCCTTTTTGGAGAATCAAGAAATGATGAGAGACCAATACTAGATTCATATGTCCTATGTCTAGTGGTTTCTCAATGTTATGGACAAGGGATTATATAGGTATATATACGATGTATATGGTACACCATGTGGTGGACAAGTTCATATAGAGATATGAGTATGTTTGATGGAGATAACACTAGACCCCTTAGTAGCTTGAGTAACACTGTTGTTTTTCTAGAGACCACTATTTTCTTATATGTATGAAATAGAGATTCATAGTTGTTTTCAACACTACTAAGGATCATAGGGTCCCACGGTTATGCCCTTGGATGATGATAAAGTTTTTGAAAAGGTTTTTGTTCAAAATGAATAGAGTTTGATGAAAAAATATATCCAAAAAAATGGATGGATTCACAAAGACTTGTGAAGTTTTCCATAAAGACCTTGTGATATTTTAGTGCAAGTGAGAGATTGTTGGATGTGTGCTAAAATTTTCATGCATGAGATTCATGTACACATCCATATGATGAATGAAGTATATATATATAATATGGTATTATATATATAGTGTATATTTAATACATGCATATAGTGTATGTATATTTCTTGTATGTGAGGCATGAATATAGTATATATGTATGATATATTAATTATTCATCTCTCTCCCTAGACAGTTTTCATTTGTTTAAAACCAAATGTTGGTTCTTTTAATGCTTGGAATTTATTTGGAAACTATTTCATAATATGAAACATAAAGGAGGTTATATGTGAATACAATGAATTCATATATTAATTATAGAATTTATTCATTAATTGTAACATATAAATAAATGAGACAAAAATTAAGGAGCATCCTTGATTGCCTCATGCAATGGAAATATGTGCAGTGGTGTGATTTTTGTGAGCCTCTTCCAAATCTCTCTTCTTCTCGAAGTGTTGTTTATCATTTCACAATGAAGGTGCTTGAACCCCTTAAAATTTCAAGTATCCTTATGATATGATCATGGATTAAAAGGTGTTGTATCGCCTCAAAGGTGATCGGTGTATCACCTCAAAGGTGGTGTGTGTTCGTTCACTATTCTTTGTGATCTCCATCAACCATTCTCCTTTGAAGGATGAAGATGGAAGTTGCTGCAACAAATGATTTACATGTACTCTACTTTATGATTTTATTTACATGTTGAATTATTTAAGATAGATCTACCTATGTATTGAGTTGTATTTTACTGAATATGGTCATTAGATGTTCATATGAAACCCATCATCATGCAAGGTATGAGATAAACATGCCTAGTAGGATCTCACCACAAAGTCTATGCAATTCCTTCCAAATGACATTTCAATAATGATAACAGAATCATCAATAATGAATAAAGTGCATGAGAAAATCATTAGGTCCTAAAGGGATATGTGTAATGGCCCGGACCTCTCCGGTCGATTACTTTGTAAAAACGTTTTTTTTTATGTGGTCAATGCGGTGAACATCAAAAATAATAATAATAATTATTAATAAATGGTGACGTGTTAATAAATTTTTTTTAGGGGTTTACCTTCGTCTCTCTTTTTGGTGCAACATGCGGGGTGGGATATTTTTCTTTTGTTCCATGGGATGCAGTTGAACTTTAAATAAAGATAATAACTGGATAAAGAAGGGTTTGGGGTTTTGTGCTGTTTCTATTGCCTTCCAGTTTCTTTATCTTCTGATTGTGATTTTGGATTGAAAGGCCTTTGCCTACTGAAAATCAAGGCCGTTGGTGGCCTTTGCGTGCGCAATTGATATCTGAATTGTTTGTGGTTGGTTTTGTTAAAACATGGAAAATGGATAAGCACGTAAAGACTGGCTGATTAAATGAGAATGAAAACCTTGTGTGATCACCCCGGTTGAACAAAGTTGGAATAATGAACATGTTGGTGGTTTGGTTGTTTTGTGGAAAATGCCTTTATTTATGAAATGTGTTTTGATTATGAAATGTGTTTTGAAGTAAAAGGTGTTTTCAAATGCGGAAATGTTTTGTGTGTGGAAAGGGTTTTATGGGTGGAACTTCGAAATAAATGAATGATGGAATGTTGTATGGTTGTGATAATCTTTTGTAAATGAAATGGCATGTGGTTGCTTGCGTTTTACCTAACCTTGGTTGTGGATGACAGGGATATGTTTGTGAAAGGTTTTGTCTGGATGATAGTTGCCCAGTAGTAATAATTTGTTAAACCATTGCATGAAACATGAAAACCTAAATGGGGTTGGGGGATGATTGTTTGGTTGTTGATGCATGCTTCGTGGTAGCAGTGTCGAGGCACATGCTCAGTTTCTCTTTTTAAGAAGCCATAGGTTGGGCTGTGTGTTTGGTATATGTATATATATAATTGTATCTTTGTGTTTTGTCGCACCACACCCATGTCAAGCACCTAGTGCCAAACACTCCCATTTTATGGGAGAGGGTGTTCCCCCTTAGTTACTATCTCCTTCATGCTCCTTCTTCCATAGGCTATGATGGCTTGAGGTGACCTTACACCCAAGACTCTTCGGGTAGGTCTCGGAGGCTGTGATGGCTTGAGGCGACCTTTAGCCCAAGACTCTTCGGGCAGGCTTACCGTTCCCAAGAACCTTCGGGATGAGGCCCAGGTGTCTGCGGGCGGGTTAGTGGTTGTGTCCCAGGTGTGTGCGGGTGGGATGCGTAGTTTGGCCCAGGTGTGTGCGGGCGGGAAGAGTGTGGTAGCGTCAGGACATTTGTCATTAGGAAGAGAAGCATCTAATTAAGTGGGAAATGGTGCGGGGTACCCAATACTTTTGTTCTATATATATACTAAACTTGTTTGTGTTACTTGGTGAGTGTGACCAGTGAGGCTGGGTGGATAGTTTTTCCTTGTTAGTTTCTGGTTCTTCTGTTTTCTCACGGGACCTTAGGGTGTCTCCCCACTTGTGCACGAGAGCTTTAGGTTCTCTACTGAGTATACTTGTATGCTCACCCTACGTTGTTTCAGGTTTTCAGGAGGACTACCAGGGCCGTGCGGGACCCTACTAGTCAGGCAGTGGGAGTTGTGCAGTTGTTGTTTTCTTGTTTTTCTTTTGGTACTATACTCACTTGTACTTTGAGCTTATTTGTACTTGTACCTGTTTCAGTTTATTTATACATGCATATGGGACTGGTTTGGGTTTCTTTTCAGCACCTTTGTTCTTTTTCCTTTTTGGTGGTTGACTTGTCCTATTTCCGATCCTAACTATAAAAAGGGTAATGCCTCCCATGATTGAAAAAAAAATAAACTCATACCCTTGGTGCTAGTCGCCACCCCGGGGCCTACTGGAGGCGGGACTCGGGGGTTATTATCTCCCTTTCACCATTGCCAGCTCAGGAGGGGCATCTTTGATGGAAGGGGGTCGTGACAGAATGGTATCAGAGGAATGGTTGAGAGATAGGATGGAGTCTGGAGTTAGGCACAGTGAGGATTGCATGGGATGGTAGGGAAACAGTGTTAGCTAATCTTGGTGTGTGACATAGGCCAGGGAAGACCGGCTAGGACATGGGATTTTAGGGCCCCCCGTGATCCGATGCAAGGACTCTGAGCCTACCAAACAAACAAGTGAGGCTACATTGATTTTAGGGTAGAAACCCTAGGAAAGGTACATGCATCATCATGTTTGTGTTTTACTTGATTTGGGGCGTTCTGGGAATAAAGTAAAATGATAAAATGAACCCTTGAGAAATCTCCTTACTACTCGGGCTTAGGTTTTCCTTGTTTACCATACATCTATGGCACCTGGACGGCGTTCCCAGGTGGCTCAGGCGGCCAAGGCCCAGCAGGTTCAGGCGATCGATCAACTGAGGATCGATCAAGAGGAGGAAGACAGCCAGTGGCAGAAGACCCTCCGTTCTTTCCAGCGTCATACTCTCAATAAGTACGAGGGAAGTACTTCGGACCTGGAGACGGAGGGGTGGCTTGAAGAGCTAGGGATCGCTTTTACCTTGATCCGTGCTCCGAAGGAGTACTGGGTCCCCCTAGCAGTCAGTCAGCTGAGAGGCGCGGCGCGCCAATGGTGGATGCTCTACCTCGGGGAGAGGAAGGAGGCAGAGATTCCATGGGCTGACTTCGAAAAGGAGTTCCGAGAGGAATTCATTTCTTCTTTGATCAAGGCGGAAAAGCGTCAGGAGTTGCTCTCCCTTCAGCAGGGGAGTATGATTGTTCGAGAGTTGGGAATTAAGTTCAAGAATCTCCTATGCTTTGCTCCGGAACTCTTTCCGGATGAAGAGTCTCGGGCGAGACGTTTGGAAGAGGCGCTTCGTCCTTCGCTCCAGTATGTTGTGACCCCCTTCACCCTTCCGACATACTTAGCCGTACAGAAGAAGGCGGAAGTTGTAGAGAGGATGCACTTGCAGGGAGGTGCACCCCGAGAAGGGATCCAGGCGGGTCCGTCGAAGGGGAAGGCAGTCAGTAGCAGACCTCCTGCGACCGGACCTTCCAGGTTCAGGCCGGTGGGGAGCAGGCCCCAGCGGTTCCAGTTCAGGTCTTCAGGCCCTAGTCCTTCCTTCTCGAGTCCTGGACTGAAGTGTTTTTCTTGTGGAGGTTTCGGGCACGTCCGAAGTCAGTGCCTGACCAGAGCTCAGCACGGTGGAGGTGGTCAGGATCAGTACCCGCCTCAGCAGCAGTTGCCGTCGAGGCCCTTTCAGCAGCAGCAGGGCCCTCCGAGGGTAGACCCTGTAGGAGGAGGCCGATCTCAGGGTGCTCCTCAGGGACCTCGACCAGGGCGTGGTCGGGGAGGCGGTCGACATCAGAGAGGAAGAGGAGCTGGGCGTGGACAGTTGCACGCAGCAGAGTTGGCAGCTCCAGCAGGACCAGAGGTGGTACGAGGTACGATCTGTTTGTTCAGCACTCTTGTTTCTACCTTGTTCGATTCAGGAGCTTCGCACTCTTTTGTTGCACCCAGTCTAGCCCATGTTTTGGGTCTAGACGTAGAGAGACTTTCTATACCCCCGGTACTGAGTACGCCTATTGGAGGTCAGACCCGTTTGTCTTGTGTTTGTCGGGGATGCGAGCTGACGTTGGGACCACATCGGTCCATTGGAGATCTTCTTTTGCTACAGATGTAGCCATACGACGTCATCTTAGGCATCGACTGGTTGTTCTCTGTTAGTGCTGTTATCGACTGCTTCCGGAGAAGAGTCGTGTTCTCCGATATGGATGGACAGCGTGTGACTTTTGTTGGCGAGAGGAGCTATCAGGTGGGAAGCCGGCATGTGAAGCCTCTCTTTTCTTTGTTGGGTGGGATATTAGCGGTTCCAGCTGATACGGAGATGATTAATGTTCCAGAAGTTGTTGGGGAATTCCTCAATGTCTTTCCCGAGGAGGTTGTGACTCTACCCCCTCGACGTGATGTTGAGTTTGGGATAGACTTACAGCCAGGTGCCCGTCCAATATCGATGGCTCCTTATCGGATGGCACCTTCGGAGTTGCGGGAGTTGCGGATTCAGATTGATGATCTGATGGAGAAGGGTTTCATTCGACCCAGTGTGTCGCCATGGGGTGCTCCGGTTCTGTTCTTGAAAAAGGCGGATGGTGGTCTCAGGCTATGCATAGACTACCGGAGGCTGAATCAGGTAACGGTCAAGAACCGTTACCCCCTTCCGAGAATAGATGACCTCTTCGACCAGCTGAGGGGAGCATGTTGGTTTTCTAAGATTGATCTGCGGTCGGGATATCATCAGCTGAGGGTAAAAGACAGTGACATCCCAAAGACAGCTTTCAGGTGCAGGTATGGGCACTTCGAGTTTGTAGTGATGTCGTTTGGGGTTACGAATGCACCAGCTGTGTTCATGGGTCTTATGAACTTTGTCTTCCGAGAGTTCCTGGACCAGTTCGTCGTTGTGTTCATCGATGACATCTTGATCTACTCAAGATCAAAGGAGGAGCACGTTGAGCATCTCAGGGATGTCTTGGAAGTCCTTCGGCACCATCAGCTTTATGGAAAGTTGTCAAAATGTAAGTTCTTGACGCAAGAAGTACACTTCCTTGGGCACGTGGTGTCTCGGCATGGAGTGTCAGTGGACCCGTCGAAGGTAGAAGCAGTTGTTTCTTGGACAGCACCCAAGAGTGTGGCAGAAGTTCGTAGTTTCCTGGGGTTGGCTGGATACTATCGGTGGTTCGTCTCGGACTTCTCTCGAGTTGCTGCTCTGTTGACAGCTTTGACTAGGAAGAATCAGGTCTTCCTGTGGAATGAGCAGTGCCAGGAAGCTTTCGACTACCTGAAGGAGAAGTTGGTTAGTGCTCCCATCCTTAGGTTGCCAGAGGAAGGATCCTTGTATGAGGTGTTTTGTGATGCCTCTGGCCTTGGCTTGGGATGTGTACTGATGCAGAAGAAGGGTGTGATCTGCTATGGGTCTAGGCAATTGCGTCCTCACGAGCGGAACTATGCCACCCATGACTTGGAGCTTGCAGCAGTAGTGTTCGCATTGAAGCTGTGGCGACATTACCTCTTTGGGGAGTGCTTTGTGGTCTTCACCGATCACAAGAGCTTGCGCTATATCTTCTCCTAGCGTGACTTGAACTTACGACATCGGAGATGGGTCGAGTTTCTCCAAGACTACGACTTTGAGATCTCGTACACTGAAGGTAAGGGAAACGTTGTGGCTGATGCCCTGAGCAGGAAGCCGCATCAGGAAGTGGTTCGGGAATCTGCTGATGCTTGGAAGGCGATGGAGGAGTTGGCTGCCTTGCACTTGGATGCGAGGGTGGAAGGTGCTAGAGGCTGCTTGTTTCAGATGACGGTACAGTCCTCTTTGTTGCAGCAAGTGGAAGAGTCTCAGTGGGGAGACCCTGAGGTGGAAGTGTTGCGGGATCGTGTCGATCAGGGGAATGCTCCGGAAGGATGGTCGGAGGACAGCCGACATCGGATGCTCTTTCATGGAAGGTTTTTTGTTCCAGAGGTGATGCGTGATGAAGTCCTTCGTGAGTTCCATAGCTCAGCCTTGGCAGTACATCCAGGTGTTTCGAAAATGTACCAAGGCCTGAGGGGACAGTTTTGGTGGCCCGGGGTGAAACGGGCAGTGGCAGAGTTTGTGGCTAAATGCCTGGTGTGTCGGCAGGTGAAGGCTGAACACTGTGTTCCTGGTGGTTTGTTGCATCCTTTAGATGTTCCCGAGTGGAAGTGGGACGACGTCTCGATGGACTTCGTCACATGACTACCCAGAGCTCAGGGCGGGCATGATGCTATCTGGGTAGTGGTGGATCGACTGACAAAATCTGCTCACTTCTTGGCCATCAAGGAGTCAGGACCTGTGAGTACCTTAGCACAGAGGTACGTGGATGAGGTGGTGCGTTTGCATGGAGTTCCGAAGACTATCGTCTCAGATCAGGACACTCGGTTCACCTCACAAGTCTGGAAGGGGTTACAGCATGCTTTTGGAACCCAGCTACGCCTTAGCACTGCTTTTCACCCTCAGACTGATGGACAGACAGAGCGGACTATCCAGACATTGGAGGACATGCTGCGAGCATGTGTTCTGGATTTCGGAGGATCATGGGTACGACACTTGCCTTTAGTAGAGTTTTCCTACAACAACAGCTTCCACTCTACTATCGGCATGGCTCCTTTTGAGGCTTTGTATGGAAGAGCATGTCGTTCACCCTTTTGCTGGGCAGAGGTTGGTGAGACTGGTACTCTTGGACCAGAAGTAGTGCAGAGCACCACGGAGAAAGTCCAGCTAGTGCGGGAGAGGATGAAAGCAGCTCAGGATCGGCAGAAGTCTTATGCTGATCGTCGGAGGAGGCCCTTGGAGTTCGAGGTGGGAGATCATGTGTTCTTGAAGGTTTCCCCTCGACGGGGGTAGCGGAGGTTCGGAAAGGGGAGTAAGCTCTCCCCTAGGTTCATCGGACCTTTCGAGGTGCTTAGGCGAGTTGGCGAGGTGGCATATCAGCTGGCCCTACCACCTCAGTTGGAGAGGGTCCATGACGTCTTCCATGTCTCCCAGCTTCGTCAGTACTTACATAATGACTCTCATGTCATCAACTGGGGAGAGATAGATGTGGGAGAAGACGCGACCTTCGAGGAACGGCCAGTCAGGATCGAGGATCGCAAGGAGAAAGTGCTCCGTGGACGAACCATCGGCTTGGTTCGTGTGTTGTGGAGGCATGGCGGCCTTGAGGAGAGCACTTGGGAGCGGGAGACCCAGATGCGCGCTTAGTACCCGGGGTTGTTTTGACTTGTACCTTCCTTTGTTTTTTGGTGTTACCCTGTACCTTTGATATATAAAATGTTGGCTTGTTGGATGTGAGATCTTTGTTCCTTGTTCTTGGGAAGTGTGTGGCTTGTCCGGATATATGGGAAAGGAAAAACCTGATCCTTAATCAAGACGCATTAATGAGGATGCGATTAAACCCGTGCAGGCGAGTCAGTGCTGCCTAAAGCGGATAGTATCTTGACATAGGAGAGGGAATTCCTAACTCATAGAGATGTTGGTTGGTTCCTTATCATGACGAGAGCCCTGAGAGGTATCTTGTGGAGTGGTTCTTCAGATCCTTTCCTTCTTCTGGGTCAGTTTTTAATTCTCGAGGACGAGAATGTTTTGAGAGGTATCTAATGTAATGGCCCGGACCTCTCCAGTCGATTACTTTGTAAAAACGTTTTTTTTATGTGGTCAATGCGGCGAACATCAAAAATAATAATTATTAATAATAATAAATGGTGACGTGTTAATAAATTTTTTTTAGGGGTTTACCTTCGTCTCTCTTTTTGGTGCAACATGCGGGGTGGGATATTTTTCTTTTGTTCCATGGGATGCAGTTGAACTTTAAATAAAGATAATAACCGGATAAAGAAGGGTTTGGGGTTTTGTGCTGTTTCTATTGCCTTCCAGTTTCTTTATCTTCTGATTGTGATTTTGGATTGAAAGGCCTTTGCCTACTGAAAATCAAGGTCGTTGGTGGCTTTTGCGTGCGCAATTGATATTTGAATTGTTTGTGGTTGGTTTTGTTAAAACATGGAAAATGGATAAGCACGTAAAGACTGGCTGATTAAATGAGAATGAAAACCTTGTGTGATCACCCCGGTTGAACAAAGTTGGAATAATTAACATGTTGGTGGTTTGGTTGTTTTGTGGAAAATGCCTTTATTTATGAAAAGTGTTTTGATTATGAAATGTGTTTTGAAGTAAAAGGTGTTTTCAAATGCGGAAATGTTTTGTGTGTGGAAAGGGTTTTATGGGTGGAACTTCGAAATAAATGAATGATGGAATGTTGTATGGTTGTGATAATCTTTTGTAAATGAAATGGCATGTGGTTGCTTGCGTTTTACCTAACCTTGGTTGTGGATGGCAGGGATATGTTTGTGAAAGGTTTTGTCTGGATGATAGTTTCCCAGTAGTAATAATTTGTTAAACCATTGCATGAAACATGAAAACCTAAATGGGGTTGGGGGATGATTGTTTGGTTGTTGATGCATGCTTCGTGGTAGCAGTGCCGAGGCACATGCTCAGTTTCTCTTTTTAAGAAGCCATAGGTTGGGCTGTGTGTTTGGTATATGTATATATATAATTGTATCTTTGTGTTTTGTCGCACCACACCCATGTCAAGCACCTAGTGCCGAACACTCCCATTTTATGGGAGAGGGTGTTCCCCCTCAGTTACTAGCTCCTTCCTGCTTCTTCTTCCATAGGCTATGATGGATTGAGGTGACCTTACACCCAAGACTCTTCGGGTAGGTCTCGGAGGCTGTGATGGCTTGAGGCGACCTTTAGCCCAAGACTCTTCGGGCAGGCTTACCATTCCCAAGAACCTTCGGGATGAGGCCCAGGTGTCTGCGGGCGGGTTAGTGGTTGTGGCCGAGGTGTGTGCGGGCGGGATGCGTGGTTTGGCCCAGGTGTGTGCGGGCGGGAAGAGTGTGGTAGCGTCAGGACGTTTTCCGTTAGGAAGAGCAGCATCTAATTAAGTGGGAAATGGTGTGGGGTACCAAATACTTTTGTTCTATATATATACTAAACTTGTTTGTGTTACTTGGTGAGTGTGACCAGTGAGGCTGGGTGGATAGTTTTTCCTTGTTAGTTTCTGGTTCTTCTGTTTTCTCACGGGACCTTAGGGTGTCTCCCCACTTGTGCACGAGAGCTTTAGGTTCTCTACTGAGTATACTTGTATGCTCACCCTACGTTGTTTCAGGTTTTCAGGAGGACTACCAGGGCCGTGTGGGACCCTACTAGTCAGGCAGTGGGAGCTGTGCAGTTGCTGTTTTCTTGTTTTTCTTTTGGTACTGTACTCACTTGTACTTTGAGCTTATTTGTACTTGTACCTGTTTCAGTTTATTTATACATGCATATGGGACTGGTTTGGGTTTCTTTTCAGCACCTTTGTTCTTTTTCCTTTTTGGTGGTTGACTTGTCCTATTTCCGATCCTAACTATAAAAAGGGTAATGCCTCCCATGATTGAAAAAAAAAATAAACTCATACCCTTGGTGCTAGTCGCCACCCCGGGGCCTACTGGAGGCGGGACTCGGGGGTCATTATCTCCCTTTCACCATTGCCAGCTCAGGAGGGGCATCTTTGATGGAAGGGGGTCGTGAAAATATGGTTGAATTATGCCCCTGCCATAAGGGGCAGTTGGAATTCTCCCTAAATATAGAACAATCTCTAACCCAAGGGTCAATATCAAGGAAGTAGTGCCACCTATCCTAGTGATTCTACTAAAATATTTTTGTATTTTTTTAATATTTGAAATTATTAAATGAAAACTTTCAGACACAGTGATGAAAATCATAGAGTTAGTGGGTGTAATAGGAATAGTATAATAAGAAACAGAGAAGTAGGAGAAGCAAGGAAGATAAGAAAAATATAGAGAAAATTTTCAGCGAGAAACAAGGTCAAATATAGGTTGATTTACTCTTGAATTATTATCATATATTTGATAAATAAAACTACAATAAACACTCAACCTCACTCAATATATGATTTATTTCTTGAATCACACACCTCTCTCACCCAAAACAGTGAGCAATTGTGCATGGAATATCTTCTAATACATAAATATTATCCCAAAAGTGAAGTAATCACCCAATCAGACCACTCAAATAAAGAATTTATTCATGAAAAAGGTGATCATAATGGGATCAACAATCACACAACCTCACCCGGTCACCCTTTCGATCTAAATAAGAGAATAAGTGGAAGAAGATCAAGGGAGAAATAGTAATTAACACTTCAAGTTGATGTCACTTTTTCACATCACCATCATGATCTTCCAAGAGTAGAGAGGAAGAATTGATGATCAATGTGATATAAGGATTTCTAGGAAGTATCGATCTTCACTTTCTAGTTTTAACTATTGGAAAATAAGCATATACCAATGGTTTTGAACCATTGGTATAGGTCCCAAAACCGTCAGTATAGGCTATACCAACGGTTTGGGTGGCCATTGGATTTTTTGGCATCGGTATAGGTGGGATATACCGATGCTTTCAAAATAATTAGTATAGGTAATATGAAATACCTATACCAACAGTTTTGAAATCCATTGGTATAGGTAATTAAAAAAATAGTTGGTTTTGATCAGTGGACCTTTGATTTATATCTCAACAACCTAACCACTAAGCTACAATGTTTTTTTGAAACATGATATGATAAATATGTATATGTATATTTATACGTAAATTAATTATTGATGTATTCAATGTTATTTGATAAAATAATTCATTAAAAATCAAAATACCCATACCAATGGTTTGGAAAACCGTCGGTATATGTATTTTGAATTTTGGAACCTATACCAATGGTTTTGTAAAAACCATTGGTATAGGGTCATTAAATGGAGGTTATACCAACGGTTTTAGCCAAACTGTTGGTATAGTCATCACCTATACCAATGGTTTTGGAAAAACCATTGGTATAGGGTCATTTTGTTGAAGCTATACCAACAATTTGTCTAAAACCATTGGTATAGCTATGACCTATACCAACGGTTTTGGCCAAATCATTGGTATAGTTTCATTTTATGGTACCTATACCAATATTTTGGCCAAAACCATTGGTATAGGGTCATTTTATTGAATTTATACCAATGTTTTGTCTAAAACCATTGGCATGGGTATGACCTGTACCAACAGTTTTGGCCAAATCATTGGTATAGTGTCATTTTATGGTACCTATACCAACAGTTTGGCCAAAACCATTGGTATAGGTCCATTGGTATAGGTTTAATTTCTAGTAGTGTTTGGATTTTAGATTAATCCTTCATCTCTAAAGGTTTTAGATCACAATAAATGGAGGAAGAAGAACAAACAACACTACATTTACAAATCAAATCAGAGTTACATGGGAAAGAAATGAAGGAGAAGGAGAACAAAATTTTATTATGTGTTTAGGAATATGATCATGTGTATATAAATCCTCAATTACATAGTTCAATCCCTTTAATTAATCAAAAATAAAACAAGGTGACATCCTAACTAATAGGCAGTGGCATCCATGTGGTATGCTCCCAAGTGCTCATTATCAACTTCCAGTGAAGTCCCTAGTGAATGAGAAATTCTCTTGAAACTGTATGTGACAAACCAAATGATCAGATTAGGCAGAAAATGTGATGAATCATTCAAGCATTATCTAGTGATATCCAGAAAATTCAAACACCTTCTTATCATCAGTTTCAAACAGTTTTAAATTTTAATTTTAAAATTTAAGGGCTCCATATTTAAATTTAATTAGAACATGACTAGCATGGATGAAGTTTTGATTCTACAAAATTGGTCAACTTTGACTTTTCATATCCTTTTTATAACTTGGAATGCATTGTCTATTAATATATTATTATAAAACAACTCAATATTTCTATCCCAAAACTCATGAAAACATTCGCTAAAAATGATAATGAAGCTCAACCCCTAGTTCATTGACAAAAAAATTATATTAACATCCACTTTTAATCCAATTATCAGCTCCAACACCCCCTTATTTTTCTTTGAATACTCCTAAACTTTAATTTTCAATGTAATCTAGGAGTGCCAGTTTTTTCATAGTAAGTGTAGCTTCAATTCCTTCTAAGATCTATAGGAAATCAAAAAAATTGAGATGAATATTAAATATATTCATAAGAAAAATCATAATAAAAACTATCTTAAATAAAATCAGTAAAAATAAATATAGCTTCTTCCATAAAATTGAAATATCCTTGGATCTGTGCAACTTGTTCATCTCCAAGAGTAAGTTGTGCTACTAAGAGTAAATCGGGGGTAAGAGTGAGGTGGTCAACCTCATCTAGCCTCTATTAAAAATATAACACTTCATTTGTAATGTATTAAAAGGAAAGGGATAATATATCTTGAGCTGGTTCAATCTATATAGGAAATGAAAAACCATTAGACAAATCAGAACACAAAATACTGTCAAATTTAGTAGTAGAAATTAAATGATTCCCATAAAGTTATCCAACTTCTTCATATTTAGCATGTCACATCTCCTTCCATCCTTTTAAAAAGTTATCAATATATTGATATTCTATTTATAGCTTTGAATCTGAGGAAAAATCATGCTCACATATAGACAACTCTAACTTCTTCTTTCTTTCTTTACTTCTCTTCCCTTTTCTTCTCAATTGCTTCTTATAAAATTTTTCAACGGTTTGTTGGATTTCTACCTTGTTCTTTTAGTCCTCATAAGCTAGTTAAGTAGTTATAAGTAAGTTCATAATCCTATTAGTATTTAGAATTTCCTTCTTGGTAGGTGTCTTCCCCTTTTGATCCTCTTTGATTTTATTGAAAGCTTACACAAACAAGAGCATCGTTTGATGAGAAACAACCCTTTATAATTAGAGATCTCTTGATATTATAATTTTTGTAGCTAATATTGAAATGATTTCACATCTTCATAAATTTATTACACCTGGGAGTAATCTAACAGTGACATTGAATTAAAAACATTAGTTTTCATCACCATTGACATTAGTAAAAAATAATAACTAAAGGAAAAACAAAGAATGATTAAAACAAACATTGCCTCCCTAGAAATGATGCCAAAATATGAATGATTCCCCCACCATAATATAAGGTTATAGATACATTTATAATATCCCTAAATATAAAATAGTATCTAACTTAAGGGTTAGTCTCAACAAATCAGTGTCACGCATCTTATTGATTCTTCTAAAACATTTGTGTGTTTTTTTTATATTTGAAAGAAGTAAATAAAAACATGCATACCTAGTGATTAAAATCACAGAAGAAGTGGTTGGAATGGGGATAAGAGAACAAGAAATAAAGAATCAATATAAATAAGGAAAAAATGAAAAATATAGATAACAAATTTAGTGAGAAATAAGGCCAGATAAAGGTTGATTCACTCTCAACTACCTATCATAGAACTGTTGAAGGAAACTACCATCAATACTAAAAATCACTCAATTTATGCTCAATTTCCTAAATAACACACCCCCTAACACCCAAAATATTGATTAAATATGCACAAAATATATTCTAGTACATAAATACTCTCCCAAAAGTGAAGGAATCACAAAATCAGCCCACTCTAGTCAAGAATCTATTCATTGTTGGAGTGAACATCATGGGATCAATAATCACACAACCTCACCTAACCACTATTTTAAGCTAAATAAGATAATAAGGGGAATAATTTCATAGGATAAAGAGTAGAAAACACTTCCTGTTAATTTCACATCTCCACTTCACCATCATGATCTTCCAAGTGTGAAAAAGAATAATCAATGATTATCATGATGTACAAATCTCTAGGTACCATCATGCTTCACTTCCTCACTTTGGATCGTGGATTAGACATTAATCTCTGAAGTTTTGAGATAATAACACATAGAGGAATAATAATTAACAATGTTATATTTAAATATCAAATCATAATTAAATTATAAATAAATAGAGGATAAAAAGAATAAAATTTGATCATGTGTCCATGGATATGATCCTTTGTCTAGGAATCCTTAATTATAGAGCTAAATCCATCTACTTGATCAAAAATGAAACATGATGACATCATAATTCATAGGTACTGAAAACCACATGGAATGATCTAAGTTGATCTCCATCAACTTCCAGTGAATCCCCCAATGAATGCAACAATTCTCTTGAAATAGCATGTGACATCCCCATGTACTCAGATGAGGTAGAAAGTGTAGTGAATCCTTCAAGAATTATTTGGTGATCTACAGAATCTTCCATCACCTCCTTCCATATGGTTTCAAGTTGTTTAAAATTGTAATTTTAAAATTTTAGGGCTTTTTATTTAAATTTAATTATCACATAATCAACACAGATGAGGTTTTCATTCCAAAACATCAGTCAACTTTGACTTTGCACAACTTTCTACAATTTGGTATGCATTGTATTTTAATATATAATCTTTAAATTGCTCAATATTTATTAACCAAAACTCATGAAAACCTCCAATTTAAATGATCATGAAGCTTAACCCCCTAGTTCCAAGGAAAATTGTTAGCCAACAGAAAATTTTCTTCATCTTAAAACCATACAGTATTGCGGATTTCATTTTGTGGCACACTAACCCCAAAGACTCCTACTATATATCATAGCTTGAGGATTCAATCAAGCTTGATGAATTATATTTTACAATTTGAAAATCTTGGTTATACTTTCATCTATACCAATAAAACTCTGGTCCTACCTCTCTCAAGTATCGGATCTCCTCTATAATATTTGATTGAAATCAAGCTTTGAAAAGCCTAAATCATTTTCCATCTTTCATCAATCAATATTCTCCTAAGTCCAATCTCTAACAACCAAATATTTCCATGACTTTCATCTTGGTTAACCACCCTAAAAATTAATTGGATTCATCCATTGATTATAAAGCTTCAATCTTCTTGCCTTCATCTAGATTAAACTTCATTAGGGAATTACAATAAACACCTTGCAAGCACAATGACTCCTCCATGCTACCACATCATTTGGATGGCACTGAATTACACAATCTTCTTTTGATAAACCTATATAGGGAAAAATCCTCTAATTAAACTTGATTAATCATATTTTATGGTCTCCATCATCTGAGCTCAGCAATATCAAGTTAGAATAAAGAATATTGATGAATAGTCCAAGATCGACCTCACCCTTTATTTTTTTTGGATTATTTCATTTGATCTTCATCTTGGGGTATCTCAATCGACCAACTTCTTGATAAACATTTTTAGTCTGGGTTATCATCATTAGAGATCATTTGACTTTGGTCAAACTCATACATGACCCAGATTTTTTTGTAAGATTAGTTGGCATTATTTTCAATAAACAACACAACTTCAAAATTCATCTGAAACATAATTAATTGGGTTCAAAATCAATCAGCTCATCTCATTGATTAGATCTGTGAAGCACTAAATAGGTCCACTCAAACTTTGATCTTAACTAAAATTCCTCTCTTACACTTTAGTCTGCCACCAGTATGGAAGTACCCATCAATCTCAATTCAATTTCAATGATCGCCGTCCCCAGTCTCAGTCACTACCAGTCGAACCTCAGCCTTGGTTAGAATTATTCTTCATCTTCAGTATGTGATTAAGCTCGGTTCAGGTCTATTATCTTCAATTAGTGAGCTTGGTACCTTCTTAATCAATTCTAGTCATCCCTCACTTTTGAATTAGCGGGTCATCTTATCAAAATCCCTTAATTTTGATATGGTCCATCCAATGATCTCAACTTCGACTGGTTTAATATCATCTTCTTATTTTGACTATGCTTGAGAGTTTTCTTCCATATTAAATTGATCACCTTAATGAAATCAAGATCAACAGACCTCGTTCTTCAAGCTTGACCTCATTTCCATGAATGGTTGGGAAAATTGGAAGGCATAATTGATTGAGAAGTGTGGAAGATCAATGTGTCGCTCATGTTCGGTCGGTCAACATAATGCCTCATGGTAGGTTAGCTTTTGATCTTATATTTAGTTGATTGACTGTATCAATATCATGGTTGATCAGTATGTAGTGACATGATAGCTTGGAATTTATCTTATGGTGGGTTAGATTCTTAATGTGATGGGTTAAGTTTCATGTAGTCAGTTGACACTGGAATGATCAATTATGCCTCTTCATGTGGTAACTTCAATTTTAGCCTTGATCACGATCACTTGCACGTGACCTTAGGGTCAGTTAGGGCATGATCACTTGAATTTTCCATCATTTGGTAGCTTGGGTTCTTTCCATATTTTCATGCATGGTAGCTTGGAGTTGATCATATGGTCACTTGAGGACTTTACTAATTTTCTCTTCTTACAGTCACTTGGAACACCTTTCCACAGATCCTAAAAAACACATAAATGAAAATTAGTGAAAACAATTAAATCGAGATGGAAAAAAGAAAACATAGAACACAAAATTAAATAGTAAAATTTTTGAATGAAAATTAAAGAATGAATTCCACAAATGATATTTCAATAATCATATGGAATTTATGAAATAATTAATTCTAAAAATTCGAGATCCACAAAAATTACTTCAAAAAATTGTTTAAATTGGAGATCACCTAAAAAAATTAAAATAATTATTTTTAAAAATACCAAAATTAGATCAAATAAATTTTATCATTTTATCACTAGAAATTCTAATTTTAATAAAAAATTCATATAATAAAATATTAAACATCAAATTACTCAAAATTCATTATTTCTCTAATAAAAGACTTTTTTTACCATTAAAGACACATTTAATTCACACAAAAAAATTGTTATAAAGTATCAAAATATAGACACATCAATGGTCCAATGCATTATAGAACATGAAACTAATTGCCATCCTATGTTTCATCCTAAACAGATACACAATCCATCCCACTTATCCACACAGGACTCATCAAGGGAACTCCCCTAGCATGAGAAAACCATACAATTGGGGGATACTAGCTATCATGTAATATCACTAGTGAATCATAACCTAGACCCCTCTCTTAGTGCATAGGATTCCCATGCAATCAATCAAGAAGAGGTGAGAAATAATAAACCAATGATCATCACAAACATCAGTACAATACACACGGTAAATCTCTTCTCACCTCCAACACCCTCACAAGAAACAATCCCTTTTCATATCAATACATAAGCATAAATAATTTCATAATAAACATCCCTTGAAGTAAAAAGGACTAAACAAGAGGATATAATTCAAGGGTCTCATGTATCATCAACTTAACTTCCTTTTAGAAATTTCCAAATGAGCCTTTGAAAAATAGATTGAGATTACAAGCCATCTCACCCAACTTTAAAAGTCCACTTTTGGAAAATATACTTTATAAATTATATTAGAACCCATTTAGAAACAAACACTCATTTAGAAATCATTTTAAATATTCAAACCTCTTTGAAATTGCTAACTTTCTCCTTTAAAATGTCGTTAAAAAACAAAACCACTCTTTAATTTAAACAATTTCTTAGAAAGTTCACTTCAATGTAAAACACTCTTTTAAAGTCCAAATCCATTTGAAAATTTCCCTTGGGCCTACATACATTCACTTGTATATGTTAAACAAACCATTTCAAAAACTAAAATAGAAAAACGATGAAAACTATTTAATTCCAAGTGAGTAAAACCTTGAAAAAACTCTTAATTTCCATCAAGGGCACCATATATATTCATAATTTGGTATAAAATTATTTTATAAGAGCTTAATAATTCAAAGACATTCCAAATAAAGGAGTTAAATAGAAACACACACCTTATAATCAAGATAAACATGTTTCATATGATGATGGGAGCCCAAACAATAGTGAATATGGTGTCTATAAGGCCTATACATAAAAATCCACAAGATTAAGTTCACCTTGAACCCTAAAATCATCCAATGTGATGCTTAGGGTTCATGAGATAAGTTAGAATTTAGAGTAAAGTGAGAATAAATGGTGAGGAAGAGATATAAATGTCTTTATCTTGAAGAATCAAGATCAAATATGGAGGAAATTCAAAGGGGCATAGAAATAGATAAGGATAGAGGGAGAGGTGCACCTATATGTGGGTTTAATTAGAGGGAGAAAAAGAAGGTCCTAGAGATTAAAATTTGGGAGGAAAAATATTGGAATTTCAAAAAAAAATAAAAACCAAAGAGACTGCACTGTTTAGATGAAAAGTTTCCAAACTGCATGTCAACCGTGCACCCTTCATTGGAAACACCTAGGAATACTGCATGACTAGAAAAATCATGTTTCAATTGTTTGAATCACCATTTATAAGGAACTATAGGTTTTTTACGATCACCACACGTTTTAAACTGACCATGCGTAAACCATTCACCTAGTACTACAACCCAAAAATTCAAAAATTTAAGAGAAATCAACCAGAAACTCAATAGAAAGGATAAAAATCAATAAATGAGTAAAATAATAGGGAAATTAAAATTTAGGATGTGACAATTCTCCCCGCCATGACACTTTCCACACCTATAAAGTCATTGATAAAATATGGAAGATAATGGAACATTAATAATTCAACACCCTGATAAAGAGGTGGAAGGGATAAGGAAACTATAAAAGATCCTAAGCAAGGGTGAAAAGAAAAATAGAAACTAAACCCCAAAACTAACCAAATATATCCTCATATATCATCTGATATCACCAAGAAGAATTAAACTCACCAATAAAAGACACGCGGTTTAGAGAGCATAATGACCTATTAAAGTCTCACCACCATTTATATTTCATCTAAAATGGTGGATCAAATTGATATACACTCTCATGAATAAACATCACTAAGAAAACACACTTCCAAAAAACACCCAAATGAAAAAAAATCCTCTATTGATCACACCGACTATCCAAGAAACCAACTCAGTGTTTTCATAAGAAAAGCATTATCTAAATAATCCTCCAAGAACATCCAAAACATGGTTTAACCAAGACACACTACTGGAAATACAGGCTTTCCCAACGGTTTTGAACTGTTGGGAAAGGTTGCAGAACCATTGGTATATGTTATACCAACAGTTCTGCAAACCGTAGGGAAGTAATCCATTGGGAAAGCTTTTCCCAATGGTTTACAGTGAACCGTTGGGATAGGTTGGGAAAAAATTAACCTATCCCAATGGTTGTGCCAAACCGTTGGGAAAGGATTTTTACCAACGGTTCTGTGAACCGTTGGTAAAAAAATACTCAAAGATGTTATGCCAACGGTTTCAAACTGTTGGCATAGCCTATTCTGTGCAAATTTCACAGTAGCCTGCAATTTTCATAGCATCTCTCATTTTGTGCAATTTTCACAGCAGTATTCCCTCTCATTTTCAATCATTTACAATTATTGTACCTGCAATAAACTAACACATACATATACAATTATTGTACCTGTAATAACCAACTAACACATACATATAGAGAACAAACTCATACACATTTAACATATAATGCATCCTAGAACTATACACATCCATAATTAAATCAGAATTCATAATGTAATTATAAACATACATAATTCATTTAGAATTCAATTTAAAATTTAGATGACAATTATATGTGTAATCCGGAATTCAATTCATAATTTGATCGGTTTTTCGTATACCATATATTTTTACTAGAAATGATGTCCATTTTAAACAAAATACATACACCTGGAGTGATATTGGCCACACCGTGCCTCGGATTGAGGCGAGGTTAACTCGTACACGTCACAAATGACCCATGGATCGTTTTCCTAAAGTATCAATATATTCTTAAAGCGTTTGGTTGGTTTTCCATACAACAGTTGTTGTTTTCACTTAAAATGAAGTGCTTTTTAAATAAAAGAGAGACACTTTGAATGGTGTCGGCCACACCGCGCCTCGGATTGAGGCGGGGTTGACTCGTATATATCACAAATGACCCATGGATCGTTATGATAAAATATCAACACAATCAGAATCTGTTTGGTTGGTTTTCCGTATGTACATAAAATGTTGTCCATTTTAAACACAAGAGAGACATTTTGGGTGGTCACGGACACACCGCGACTTGTATTGAGGCGCGGTTGACTCGTACACGTAACATATGACCCATGTATCATTGTTCTAAAATTTCAACAGATTCCGAATGCGTTTGGTCGGTTTTCTGTATGTCAGTTGTTCTTTTCAATTATAATCTTGTCCATTTTAAACAAAAGAGACACAGTTAGAGTGGTACCGGCCACACCGCATCTCAGATTTAGACGGGATTGACTCGTACATGTCTCAAATGACCCGTGTATCATTTTACTAAAGTATCAACACAATTCAAATGTGTTTGGTCGGTTTTCCGTATGCTAGTTGATGTTTTTCACTTAAAATGATGACCTTTTGAAACAAAAGACAGACACTTTGAGTGGTGTTGGTCACACCGTGTCTCAGATTGAGGTGGGGTTGATTTGTACACATCACATATGACCCATGTATCATTGTTATAAAGTATCAACACAATCAGAATCTGTTTGGTCAGTTTTTTGTATGTACTTAAAATGTTGTCCATTTTAAACAAAGGAGAGACACTTAGAGTGATCCCAGCCACACCATGCCTCGTATTGAGGCGGGGTTGACTCGTACACGTCACATATGACCCATGGATCGTTGTCCTAAAGAATCAACACATTTTGAATTCGTTTGGTCAGTTTTTCGTATGTCAGTTGTTGTTTTCAGTTAAAATGATGTCCATTTTAAACAAAAGAGAGACACTATGAATGGTGTCGGCCACACCGCGCCTTGGATTGAGGCGGGGTTGACTCATACACTTCACATATGACCCATGGATAGTTGTGCTAAAGTATCGACACAATCAGAATCCGTTTGGTCAGTTTTCCGTATGCTAGTTGTTGTTTTAACTAAAAATGAAGTCCATTTTAAACAAAAGAGAGACACTTTGAGTGGTGTTGTCCACACCACGCCTCGGATTGTGGCGATGTTGACTTTTACACATCACATATGACCCATGGATCATTATCCTAAAGTTTCAATGGAAACCAAATGTGTTTGGTCATTTTTCCATATGTACTTAAAATGTTGTCCATTTTAAACAAAAGAGAGACACTTAGAGTGGTCCTGGCCACACCACGACTTGGATTGAGGCGCGGTTGACTCGTACACGTAACATATGACCCATGGATTTTTGTCCTAAAATTTCAACAGATTTCGAATGCGTTTGGTCAGTTTTTCGTATGCCAGTTGTTCTTTTCACTTATAATCTTGTCCATTTTAAACAAAAGAGACACAGTTAGAGTGGTACCGGCCACACCGCATCTTGGATTTAGACGGGGTTGACTCGTACACGTCTCAAATGACCCATGGATCATTTTCCTAAAGTATCAACACAATATGAATGCATCTGGTCAGTTTTCCGTATGCCAGTTGATGTTTTCACTTAAAATGTTGCCCTTTTGAAACAAAAGAGAGACACTTAGAGTGGTGTCGGCCACACAGCACCTCGTATTGAGGCGGGGTTGACTCGTACACGTCACATATAATCCATGGATCGTTTTCCTAAAGCATCAATACATTTCTAATGCGTTTGGTCAGTTTTTCGTATGTCACTTGTTGTTTTCACTTAAAATGAAGTCCATTTTAAACAAAAGAGAGACAATTTGAGTGGTTTTGGCCACACTACACCTCGTATTGAGGCGAGGTTGACTCGTACATGTCACATATGACCCATGGATCCTTTTTCTAAAGTATCGACACA
Source organism: Viscum album (assembly GCA_963277665.1). Taxonomy (NCBI): domain Eukaryota; kingdom Viridiplantae; phylum Streptophyta; class Magnoliopsida; order Santalales; family Viscaceae; genus Viscum; species Viscum album. The sequence goes on from OY728131.1 coordinate 1,347,644,000, forward strand.
ATCAGAATCAGTTTGGTTGGTTTTTCGTATGTTATTTGTTGTTTTCACTTAAAATGAAGTCCATTTTAAACAAAAGAGAGACACTTTGAGTGGTGTCAGCCACACCGCGTCTTGGATTCAGGTGAGGTTGACTTTTACACGTCACATATGACCCACGTATTGTTCTCCTAAAGTTTCAACGGAAACTGAATGCGTTTGGTCGGTTTTCAGTATGTACTTAAAATGTTGTCCATTTTAAACAAAAGAGAGACACTTAGAGTGGTACCGGCCACACCGCGACTTGGATTTAGGCGCAGTTGACTCGTACATGTAACATATGACCCATGGATCATTTTCCTAAAATTTCAACAAATTCTGAATGCGTTTGGTCAGTTTTTTGTATGTCACTTATTCTTTTCACTTATAATCTTGTCCATTTTAAACAAAAGAGACACAGTTAGAGTGGTATCGGCCACACCGCGTCTCGGATTTATACGGGGTTGACTCGTACACATCGCAAATTATCCATGGATAATTTTCCTAAAGTATCAACATAATACGAATGTGTTTGGTTGGTTTTTCGTATGTCATTTAATGTTTTTCACTTAAAATGATGTCCTTTTGAAACAAAAGACAGAAACTTTGAGTGGTACCGGCTACACCAAGTCTCAGATTGAGGAGGGGTTGATTATTACACGTCACATATGAACCATGGATCATTGTTCTAAAGTACCAACACAATCAGAATCTGTTTGGTCAGTTTTCCATATGTACTAAAAATGATGTCCATTTTAAAAAAAAGAGAGACACTTAGAGTGATCCCGGCCACACCGTGCCTCGGATTGAGGTGGGGTTGACTTTTACACATCACATATGACCCATGGATCATTTTCCTAAAGTATCAACACATTTAGAATGCGTTTGGTCAGTTTTTCGTATGTCAGTTGTTGTTTTCACTTAAAATGATGTCCATTTTAAACAAAAGAGCGACACTATTAATGGTGTCGGCCACACCGCGCCTCGGATTGATACTAGGTTGATTCGTACACGTCACATATGACACATGGATTGTTGTGCTAAAGTATCAACATAATCAGAATCTGTTTGGTCAGTTTTCCGTATGTACTAAAAATGTTGTCCATTTTAAACAAAAGAGAGCCACTTAGAGTGATCCCGGCCACACCGTGCCTCGGATTGAGGCGGGGTTGAATCTTACACATCACATATGACCCATGTATCGTTTTCCTAAAGCATCAACACATTTCAAATGCGTTTGGTCAGTTTTTTGTATGTCAGTTGTTGTTTTCACTTAAAATGATGTCCATTTTAAACAAAAGAGAGACATTATGAATGGTGTTGGCCACAACGCGGCTCGGATTGAGGCAGAGTTGACTTGTACACATCACATATGACCCATGGATCGTTTTTATAAAGTATCGACACAATCAGAATCTATTTGGTCAGTTTTTCGTATGCCAGTTGATGTTTTCACTTAAAATGTTGTCCATTTTAAACAAAAGAGAGACACTTAGAGTGGTGTTGGCCACACCACGCCTCAGATTGAGGCGGGGTTGACTCGTACACGTCACATATGACCCATGGATCATTTTCCTAAAGCATCAACACATTTAGAATGTGTTTGGTCAGCTTTTCATATGTCACTTATTGTTTTCACTTAAAATGAAGTCCATTTTAAACAAAAGAGAGACACTTTGAGTGGTTTCGGCCACACCACTCCTCAGATTGAGGTGAGGTTGACTCGTACACATCAAATATGACCCATGGATCGTTGTCCTAAAGTTTCAACGGAAACCAAATGCATTTGGTCGGTTTTCCGTATGTACTTAAAATGTTGTCCATTTTAAACAAAAGAGAGACACTTAGACTGATCCCGGCCACACCGCGACTCATATTGAGCCCTTGTTGGCTCATACACGTCACATATGACCCATGGATCATTGTCATAAATTATCAATAGATTCTGAATGCGTTTGGTCGGTTTTTCGTATGTCAGTTGTTCTTTTCACTTATAATCCTGTCTATTTTAAACAAAAGAGACACAGTTAGAGTGGTATGTTAGTTGTTTATTCACATTATTAAAATAAACTATTTGACTATGGGTCTTTAAATTAATTAATTTATGAAAAAATTATATTTAAAATGAGAATATCATAAAATTAATAGAAGATAAAACTTTTACTAAAAGTTTTTGTGGAAATATTAAGGTAAACATGATTTATGAGAATCCTCATGTTTCTATTAGTGGAATGGTATTTACTTAAAATATTATGAAAATTCATATAGAATATTTTTACATCATTCTTAGTATGGATTAGATTTTAGTTTATCATGCTATGAAACATTTCAGAGCTAACAATGTCATGCCCAATGAATACATCCCTTTTATAACATACCAAGAATCTATGATATTGATTAGATGTGTAAATGTGATTTACATTGATTATCATGATGAAAATAAATAAAATATATATTATAGATTTTCTAGTAGTAAATGAAATCAAGGAGGGTGGGGGGCTGTCCGGGGGGGTTGTCCGGGGGGCTGTCTGGTGGGTATCTGGGGGGCTATCCGGGGACCAAGGAGGAGGGTGGGGGGTTGTGCGGGGGGGGGGGGGGGGGCTGTCTGGGGGGGTGTTCGGGGGGTTTTCTAGGGTCCAAGGAGGAGGGGGGGGGGGCTATCCGGGGGCTATCTGGGGGGTGTCTGGGGTGTCCGGGGGGTTGTCCGGGGGGGCTGTCTGGGGACCAAGGAGGATGGGGGGGGGTGTCTGGGGGGCTGTCCGGGGTCCAAGGAGAATGTTGGGGGGTTGTCCAGGATCCAGGAAGTAGGGGGGTTGTCCAGGGAGTTCCCAAACACACAACAACTAAAAGACAACAACATCCATAAAAACAAACAATATATAAAAATAACTCAACTCCAATACTATACTACAGGTCTAGATAAAACCAACAACTAGAATAGATTAAACATCAAATATCAGTAATATAAGTCAAAAATGTAACGGATAAATTTGTCTCATATCACCATCACCATCATCATCATCATCATAATCACCCTCGTCCTCATCCCCATCATCGTCCTCGCCCTCCTCAGCGCCCTCCTCCTCGCCCTCGCCCTCCTCCTCACCCTCGACATCCGCCTCTCCCTCCTCTTCCGCATCAGACTCCTCGCCATCATCATCGTCAAGATGGATATCGTACTGACCACCACTAGAACTGCCACCTGGTGCACCATATATAGAACGTATCGATGACATGTATTCATCAAAAGCTGGGCTGGCCTCTGCTGGAAGTGTTGGACGTAGAACTTCAATAAATTTCATAAATGAACTATTTTCCCTAGCAGACTGGTCTGCTATCTCTATGGCCCTTTTCTCAGTCTGTTCTGCCTGTGCCCTAACTTGTTGTAGCTCGGTGGCACTACAACTCGTACCTGAGGAGGGCCAATACCTTGTCGGGGCTATCCTAGTTCGGTAGCATACTATGCCAGAATGATCCTCTCCCAACACCTGATGTAAGTGATCAGTTGGCCCAAAATTATCTGGTTATTGGGCATCGAGGGCCTTTAAAGAATCCTGTTAAAAATATAAATATATTATTAAGTTACAAAATAGATATTAAAATATAAAATAAATAGATTAAAACTTACAATCTACTGCTGAGTCGCTTCATTGACGGAACTTCCATCCTTTTTTCGTTTACTCAAGCAAAACAGTTTTGCTCGAGGCACACGTCCTTCAATATTCTGTATTTGCCTCTACAATGAAATTGAAAACTAAATTTATATGAAAACTTTAGCAAATGATTAAATAATTGAGGAAACAAAAGAAAATGTAAGTCATAAAGAAAAATTATAAACAATTGTCATACCTGCTTCCTCTCATGATCCGGCATCGTAGTACGTCCTAGTGTGTGGAGGTATTTTTTTGCATCAATGTTTTTTTTATTTTTTCCAGATGATTACTAAATAAAATTAGATAATGAAAAGGATAATATTAATGAAAAACATGAAATTTATTATTTAAATACCTCAAATGTAATTCATACCTTAAACTGGGGACTCGTCCAATGAGTAATCATCTGACAATACTGCTCTATAGGACAATCATCCACAACTGGTACTGCCTCTAACTCAGTGCCAACTCTAGAACGCCAGCCAATATACAACTCATGCTTGTAGGCTCTCAAAATCTTGCCTAAATCCTTTATACGTTCTGGTCGTGCACCCTCACCATTGGGAAAATTAAATCGAAGCTGACATCAAAATATTAATTCATATAAATATAAAAATAATTCATGGCATTAAATACAATAGATTTTTTTACCCATATCTATGCCCAAGCTCTATCCTTGACCTCATGTGGCAAATTTCTCCATGATAGCAAGCTGACGGGAATGATGTCAGAGTATTTGGAAAGCGTCGCCAAAAAACTCCGACATTGTTGCCCTGTTTTCTCAACCATTTGATTGTATTCATTGTAATCCACCATAACCTGTGTATGGTGGTTCCACACCGAACACATGCGTGTATAACCTCGCCCCCGCCTCCTATCAGTAGATGTATTTGTCATGAAAGAAAAACAAATATTTTATCAAAACATGTTATAATGAAAATAAATATTGCTATAAAAATTTGTTAGGGTTCTATAAATATACCTACGCCAGTCTGATCGTTGAGCGTCGTTGGATCCACAGAAACTGATGGAACACCCTGTGGTGGAATAGGAGTTGAAGATGATGGAATATAGAAGCTCAGAGAGACATAAGTATAAGGAAAAGAAGATGGGTCAGCTGTATGACCAGATTCTGACTGGGGAGTGAGAATCATCATGGGATGTGAAAATGATGGGCCAAAATATGCAAAAGGTAGCGAAAACATGGGAGGCCTAAATATCTCATGTGTCCCTAACGGCACATCAGAATCAGAATGTTGTAAGGATGACATGTCAGTGGGAGGGGCAGGGTCTAGTTGGGTACGCGCTGCTGCTCGTCCACCTCTGGTGTGAACCCTCCTCGTACCACCAGCCTGAGTACTAGGACCAGTACTAGGCTCCTCATCGAATAACTGTCGATGTATAGGTGGATCCTACAAAAATGTTTACAAAAAAATTAATCACATGACATTATATATTCTTTAAATATATATATTTGAAATAAAATACTCACTGTAGGCACTAATGGTGGAACGCCCATCTCCGTCATTCGACGATTGTTCTCCATCATTTTTTCCTTCATCTCTTTTCAATTGGTTGCATTTACTGCTTTTGAAAACAAATATGTAATTAATTAGAAAAAGGAAACTAATGTGTAAACCAAAAAACTAAATATATGAGGGAATAGGGGGATTCATTTGTAATTTAGCTATTAATTGTTTTAGAAGAGCTTGAATGGATTTAATAAATCATACAAGTTGTAATGTTCACCAAGTTAGAAATATTGTTTGACTAGGTTAGAATACAGTTCAATTCCAAATTAGAAAATGCAATTCAAATAAAACTACAACCAATAAACATTGAAAATTCACATAACGGTCAAGTCAACTAAAACATATTTGTGATCAATACTAAATTAATTTGAATATTACCAACCTTAACAACCCAACTCGAGGTAAACCAAAAGAATTGAGAACATGGATGAATTATTCTATATATTTTCAACCACAGCTTAAGGTTCACAATCAACTCTAACAATTGAGCTATTGGAGTCATCAAAAGAAATAAATGGATTGGTTTCAATGGCACTAGGGACAGTGTCAATTCCATCATCACCATCATCAAAAATATGTCTTGGAATTACTTCAACTATGACACCAAATTCAGGTTGAAGTTGGTCTTTGACATAAAAAACTTGTTTAGCCATTGATGCCAACACATATGGTTCTTCAGTAGCAAGAGTGCGAGTCATATTAATTACTCAAAATCCACAATCATCAATAAATGTGCCCTGTCTCATCATCGAATCAAACCAATGGCATTTCTTCATTGTGAATCGTCAATGAGAGTAATAATCCAATATTATTATTTTCTCAACAACTCCATAATAACCCACATTTTTAAACTGCGGTCTACTATCTGATGCACTGGCATAACAATTTGTTGTGGTATTAACCATAACACCATCATGTTGTGTTCTCATGTTCTTTTCTCATTCAGTGACAATAAATTTCTACCCATTGATAATAATTGATTTACAGTCACGAACCACGGTATTAGGACCAAAATCCAAAGCTCTTATTTCCTCAGAGACAGATTTAGCAGACAAACTCAATACCTACAATATAAATGACTATTAAACTTAATTAAATATTGATATAATTATTTTAAACAGTAATATTTTTACCTTCAATTTTAACCAAGCATAAAACTCTTTGCTATGCAAAGTCTCTCTCCTTCTCAAAGATAAAGAACGATGCTTCCTATTTATCATTGTTTTATGTTCCCTATAGATAAAATATATGAATAGTTTAACAGATATATATGTAATATATACATATTAAATTTAGTTACCTGATATAGTCATCGAACAAATCACAGTTGAAAAAAACTGTGTGATGTGTCATCTCCCGCTCTTCATGGCTTAATGTATTCAATGTATATGATCCAGGAATTCCTCCTGTTTGAGGAAGTGATGGAAAACTGGGTTCAATTTGCTCATACTGTTTTTCTTCATTTCTCATTGGTCTGTTCATTCTTGTAGTAAGATCAGACAAATACATTGAGCAGAAATCCATACATTTTTTAGCCAAGTAATCGTTCACGATAGAACCTTCGGGATGATTTCTGTTTCGGACATAATACTTTAATGTGAACATATTTCTTTCAGTTGGATACATCCAATGAAAAGAAATAGGTACTCTGAGAAGTATTTCAGTGGGAATATGGACAGTTAGATGCAGTGTGCATGTGAAAAATGATGGAGGAAATATTTTCTCTAACTCACACAAAATTAATGGGGCATCTGTCAACATTTTTTGCAAGAAAGACTTGGAAAATGTCTTAGCACAAAGATCTCTAAACAAATGGCACAACCGAATAACAGTCACCCTTACATTATTGGAAAAAATATGACGGATTGTTATTGGAAGCAACTCATGCAGTAGAACGTGATAATCATGAGTCTTCAAAGATTTTAGCTTCAACTCTCTTTTGTTGACCCATTTAGATATGTTGCTTGAATAGCCATCAGGAACTCTAATAGTCTCTAATACTTCCAGAAATTGTTTTTTTTTCGTAGGTTTCATCACATAAGAATCACATGGAAGTTTCCATTTATTTTCACTGATACGCACAGGATGCAATTCTGGTCTGATGCCCCAATCCACCAAGTCACGTCGAGATCGTAAATCATCTTTTATCTTCCCCTTGACATTTAGAAGAACTGAAAGCAACATTTCTCATATATTCTTTTCAATATGCATTACATCTAAGCAATGAAGTAACAAATTGGTTGACCAATAAGGCAAATAAAAAAAGATACTCTTCTTCCTCCAATTGTAACAGGTTTTAGTGGAAACATTCTTTCTCTTTCCAGATTTCATTTGACCCTTCCCAAATGAAAAACTAAAATCTTTCAATTCATTAAGCACATCAGTTCCAGACATACGCTGAGGTGGATCATCGGTCTCTATGGTATTATCAAATCTTCGACGATTCATTCTATATGGATGATCATTTGGCAAGAATCGTCGATGTCCCATAAAACTGAAACTACAACAATGTTTCAGTCTTCTGGATCGTGTATTCTTCATACAAACTGGGCATGATAGTTTTCCCTTCGTGTTCTATCCAGGCATCATTGCATAAGCCGGAAAATCATTGATCGTCCACATAAGCATAGCACACATCTGAAATATGTCTTTCGAACATGCATCGTATGTGCGCACACCCACATCCCAAAGAAGTTTCAACTCTTTTATTAAAGATTGCATGTATACATCAATATTAATGTCGGGATCAGAAGGACCAGATATGAGTATACTCATGAAAGTTAAAGGTTTTTTCATACACAACCATGGGGGAAGATTATAAATGTGTATAAAAACTGGCCATGTGTTGTCCGAAGTAAGCATCTGCCCAAACGGATTAAAACCGTCGCATGAAAGACCCAGCCTCACATTACGCACGTCAACTGCAAAATCAGGATATCGAGCATCAAATCTCTGCCATGAAAATCCATCTGCAGGATGAACCAACTCATCATTAGTCTTCTTTCTCTCAGTATCATGTCATCTCATTTTTATTGATATGTCATCAGACATAAAAATATTATGGATTTTGGGGATCAATGTAAAGTGCCACATTACTTTCTGTGGAACGCGGGATGGTGTTCCATCATATTTTGACTTCCAGCGGGATGTGCCACATTTTATACAATCATTTCGTTCAGCGGTTTCCTCCCAGAATAAACTACAATATTTCGGGCAAGCATGAATTTTGTTTCTTGAAAATCCAAGTTCCTCAACTAACTTTCATGACATATAGTGGTTTGAGGGAATATCTACATCATCTGGAAGTAAATCCTTCAAGAGGGTAAGAATGTAATCGATTGTTGTATTATAAATCCCATACATAGTTTTCCCATGAAACAATCAGATTAAAAATTCCAACTTTTTCATTTTATTGCATTTTCGATATACTGGAGTCGTGGCAGCATCATTCAATTTTTTCACCCTATCAATATCATCATTTTCACTAGATTCATCAATTTTCCTCATATCTAAGTCTTATTGAGTTGAAATCCTTTCTTTTTCATGATAACGAATAAATGGAAACTGGTCATCTAACAAATTATCCGTTCCAGTCCTTTCATTTCGATCATCACCAATTTGAGATTTTATTTTCTCCCCATTGTGATACCACACAAATTAGTTTGCTTTAAAACCATTTTTTGTTATGTGGTAGCTAACTTCTTCACGGCTCAATTGGAACATGGGCAGTGTATGCGACCACTATATGAAGCATTGTGAAATGCAAAATCTATAAAGCTCTCCAAATTGTTTTGAAAATCGCTTAAGATCCGATCAGTTTCATACATCCAACTTCTATCCATTCTGTAAAAATAATTTATATAAGTCATTTTTTCATAAACAATTCAATAGGATTGAACTTTAATAAAAAATACATTTAAGTAAATGATAAAGTAAGAAGTTTCTAGTCGATGTAGTGAACTATTAAAATAATGTAAAGAACAAGTACTCATAAATTAAATTAAAATTTATTTATATTCATTTTCATTAGGTCTATAAGAGTCACATGCCTCAGGTCCCATTATGTGTTATAGGCATCCCAAATCATTCACTCATGTTCAATAACTCATTATTGGCACCTCTATGGTCATACCTTTCATTACCCAATTACTTCCCCAAGTCAAGCACACCCCATGGGTGAATAAATTTTAGGCTTCTACACTAATAGGTTGTTCATGGCTTGTAAAAAGATTTAATTTCATTAAGTATAGACAAAAACATTTATTTTTAAATTTGAGATTAATAATAAAGTATGTCAATGATAACAACATTACTGAATTAAACTTGTGACTTATCTAACATTTTTATGGATGTCTAAACATGCCAGCATGGGTAGTGAAAAGCACCCCACCCTCATAAAAGTGAGTATTGGCCAAGAAGGACACATAATATACAACGTACAATGAGATCCATATTTAATTGACCCTAAAGTTATATTAGTACAGTCATCTTAGGGGAAATGGAATATATGATCCTGGTTAACTGGTGAATTCAAAAGATCGTATTCCATATGTTGGACACTATCTAAGGTAAGAAATCATGTGAGGATGGGTTTACATCATTCAATTTCTTACATGCTAGTGAGAATGAAGGCTTGAATTAATGACTTGAGTCCACTGATTAAATGAGGGTAGAGGTTGCATACACTATGCATGGTGTGGGAGTCTCAGCCTATTTAGAAACTAAAATAAATTTCCATCATATGTATCAATAAGAAACATCACCATCAAAAGAAACTCCAAATAAAAAAGGACTAAAAACATCAAACATTTCAAGAATTCACTACTATGCATGGTTTATCCACATGTTTAGCAGTAATTATATGTCTTAATCATGAACCACCTCTACATCTCCCAGTTTTCACCAATAAACATAAGGTAAATATCTCAAAATATCTTTAAAAAAACTCATTAATAGGCTCAAAACATAAATATAATCTTGAACTAACCATGGAATCTATTTCACAACACATTCTCGCACACCAGTTATCTCATGTGTTACTAAATACCAAACATAGTCACATAGTGTACTATAACAAATTACATTACACAAGACTTATTAAAAAAAATCATTTTAATAAAACACTTCCTCAAGGAATTTTAAGGAAAACATTCATAAAAACTTTGCTAAAAATTAATAAACACATATAAATAAATTTCCAAGTAACAATTAATTACAAGATGAAAAAAAGCATAAAAACACATACTTAGAAAATCTAGAATCCAACCGCAATGAATTTGAGACGCTTCTTCTTCGATGGAGGGTTAAGGATTTAATTAATTAAATGGATTGGAATGGATAAAGTCTAGATTAAATCAAAACACAAAAAAATGATATACACGTCAAAATCAAAACTTAAAACTAAAATATGAGATGAATAACAATAAAAACAAGGTAGCACTTAAATATTTTATGAGTATGAAGAATAGAATACCTGATTTGAGACGATTCAGATGGAGTTTGACAGGTTTGGATGGGGGAAGTCGCAATAGGAGTCGAGCCCTGGACAGATTAGGGTTCTGTCACGAATGGGGGAGAGCATCGGCCGATTCTGTATTTGGGGAAGACATTTCCCAACGGTTTTTAAAAATCGTTGGGAAAGGGACACCCCTTTCCCAATGGTTTCCTAAAACCGTTGGGAAAGGGCTTCTTTACCAACGATTTTCTTAAACCGTTGGTAAAGAAGCATTGGGAAAACCTGGATTTCCAGTAGTGACACTAATAAAAAGGTACACTCATAAGAAAAATTATATCAACATTAAACAACATGGCTCTAACATTGGGTTAGGTAACTAGGAAAGAGGGTAACTTGAAACCTCATCCATGGAATGATACCCATGGTGCATCTAACATAATTCAAATGGTTATAACTAGAGCACAAACTAACCCATAACTATTCTGGACCACAAATAACATACTCAATATTTCTATGTTCATTCCATCAAAACCAAAACCCCAAAACATGGGCCAAAAAACACAAGTTCCATCCAAAACTCAAAGCCCAAAATGCTGACCACACAAAAAGTACACAAAAATTCTGATCAACACCAAGACATAAGCACCATAAGAATATCTAACATCCCATACACACCCAAGATAGAAATACCTCAAACAAAAAAAATAGATAAAATCTACCTTAAAATCCTTTATCCTCTCTAAACTCATCAAGAATAATACTAAATAAAAAAATATCAATGAGTTCCAAGATACACCCAAGAATTCTTCTTCCTATGAGAGATAACTAATACTTGAGAATCTTGACCCTCACTAACCTGACCAGCTTGGTTTAACCTCTATTTAGCCTAGTTACACCATAAAAAGAACAAATAGAACAATTCAAGAAATATTGGTTAAGGACCAAGAGTAGAAAAGGTTTTGGATCCACCACTCTATTCCAAGTCTAGGTAGAGTCACCGACTAGAAGGATCATGTCTAAGAAACAAGTGAAACATTGGGAGGCTCATCTCAAGGGATAGAATTTCCACTCTTATTAAAGACCTTTTTGTGAGGCACAATTTAAATAACATGCACATGAACTGGATCTATTCATGTTCCTCAATCAAAACAAAGGGTCTCGATATAAATCGAAGTAAAAAATATAAATCAATGCTCATAAAAACAAAACACTTTCAAAATTACTTGAAACCAACCTTGACAAAACATTAAATTTCATCTTAAAACCCAAATGAAATCACTTTACAGATTTGTTAAAAGTTAAATGTCCAATTACTTGCTAATATATTTTCAAAGACTCACTTTGCATATAAATTCACCATTTAAAACACAACAGCCCTTAAAGGCTACTCATTTCAATTAGAAAACTAATCAAAGATATTTCCATAAAACAAAATTATTTCTTAACAAACTTTCCCAAACTTTCTTCTAAAATAAACCAATTTACAAAACCATACACCATATAAATTCTTCTATTTTAATCACAACTAGTTGATAAAAAAAATTCAAAACAGTTTTCTTTAATGCGTTCTCAATTTATAACATTTCACCCCTTATAAAAATTTTAATTCCATTTATAAAACCTATAAATTCTATTTTATAAATCCATTATAGATTAAAATCTAGCTTTATTATAGCTTCCTATTTTTGGAATTCAAAACACTCACACTAGCTTTGAAAATCACCAATTCATCTTAAAATCAAGAAACCTACTTAATCTCAAAACACCTTATGAATTTGACTTGAAATCATTTCTAAATAAAATTAAATTCACCAAAACACCTTTAGAAACCATCATTTTAGGAAATCCCACTTTTTACCCAAAACAAGCCCTTAAAACATTATGCACAAGCAAAAAAATAAAAAACACTAAGAAAAATCAATTTCAAACACATTAAAATCTCTTCAAAACCTTCTCCAATTCATCTCCAACAAGTGGAAATAACTTTATATGAAAATTAGAATTGAGAGGGCTTGAAACAATAAATCTAGGAGGAATTTAGAGTTATGAACGATTTAGTTGTAGGTTGGTATATCATGTGCTAAATGTGCACCAAGCTCTGTGAAGTCCTAAAAATCAATTTTCATTGGCTCCGCGTGGTTTACCATACCATGTAGACCAACTATACGACCTTGATTCTTCATCCAGTCCCATACCAAAACTCAAGGAATCTCCAAAATAACTCATAAATTACATCTAGGGTCAAAATACCATTAATTTCATAAAACATAACTCAAAAGAAAAAATATATATAATGGATCTCTAAATCAAAATCAAAATCTTGACTACCCATGAAAACTCAAGCATCACCATGAAAGGTGGTGATCAAGAACTTATTTTTGATTTACCTATTAAGTCCCAACCATACTATTCTTATTTCAACCAAGACACACCCAAATAAAAAAGACAAATTATCAAGAATTTAGGCCTTTCTAAGAACCTAGGATCTGATACCATTTGTAAAAAACTGACCTGGGATGATCGAACATGTCACCCAACTCGGCTCTCCACTAGACCCAAAGGGTGTTCTCGATCCCCATGAGTTGGAAACTAGTACCCGAACATCAAATAACATTCACTTGGGAAAATTTAACACTTAAATAATAATAAACAACCAATGGAAACTTACCAAGTATTTAACATGGCATGTCTATACATTGGGCTACCATGCATGAGAAATGATAGAATAGAACAAATGGGGGAATAAATAATTCATAACTAGTACATGTGATTCAACTCATTTATATAAACATTCAATAATATCCAAAATAAACATCCTAAATTCATCACATAGATACAAGTGATAGAAATTGTGCAATCAACACAAATATAAAATTATCTTATAGAAATATAAATACAACATGTTGAAATAGTTGATACACAACTTCTCAAAATAAACCAAAACAAACCTGAACAAGCAAAAAAAAACTCTATGTGGTCCATGTAAACTCACCAACTCCCATGGGACAACTAGCTAAAGAAAGACCATGGGAAAGTACTAAGATCCTAAAAGAAAACATAAGAGTTTCATACGCTCAGTGATTCATGTTAGGTTTGAGATAAACATTCCCACTAGGATCTCACTACAGAGTCTATGTAATTACTTTCATGTGAAATTTCAATAATTCTAGTTTGAACTATATTTAGAAAATATGATTTAACATGTGAGTGCACCAAATAAATAAGCAACATTTCTTTCCTTTAAAAAATACCTCTTTCAAAACCAACTTCCATTTGAAATTAAAACAAAATATTTACTTTAAAAGAGAGTGATTTAAATCATACAGGAAAAACCACAAATTTTTTCCAAAATATTTAAAACATAAACTACAACATGAAAGTAATATAGTGACAATAAAGATGGTGCCATGAGTTAATGAAGTAGAAATAAAATGAAAAGTAGTAAAACAATGGTACCACGTGATTCAACTGAATAAGGCGATACAAACAATCACAAAACACCTAGATGGAATCATCAACGTTGAATAAGGAACATGGGAAACTCATTGGGTCCTAAAATGATATGTTCCTATTTATTATATAACATGGGACCAACAGATGTCCTATATTGGGTTCTAAACAGTTACACAATCCACCTGATTTATCCACATGGGCCTTGTTGAGGGAACTCCCCTAGATTGAGTAAACCATACAACCAAAGTACACTAGCTAGCATGTGATATAACTAGTTTATAATAAATATAGACCCCTCTCTTAGTACCTAGGGTTCTCATGTAATCAATCAAGTGTAGTTTAGAAACAACAATTCATTGATCACCACATGCATAATATAAACAATAAATCTCATCTCACCTATGACACCCTCATAAGAAACAACCCATTTCATATCCATACATAAGCATAAAAAATTTCATAATAAACATACCTTAAAGGGAAAAGGCCTAAACAAGGCATATAAAACAAGGGGATCAAATTTGAGGGTATCACATAACATTAACTTAAATTCCTTTTGGAAAGTTCTAAATGGGCCTTTGAAAACTGGCTTGGGATGTGAATCCCTCTTACATAACTTTAAAAGTCAAATCCCAGAAAACATACTTTATAAATCCACTTGGAAACCATTTAGAAACAAGCATCCATTTATAAACCATTTCAAATACCCAAATCTCTTTAAAATCATAAACTTCATCCTTTAAAAGGCCCTTAAAAACCCTCTTTAATTAAAATGATTTCTTAGAAGATTCAATCTAATTCCAAACACCCTTCGAGTGCCAAATCCATTTGAAAATAGACCCTAGTTCCTTCATACATTCACTTGGAACTATTAAACCAACCATTTCAAAAATCCAAATAGAAAAACAATGAAATCCCTTTAATGCTAAGTGATGAAAACCTTGAAAACATCTTAACGCCATCAAGGGAACTGTATATATTCATAATTTGGTATAAAATGATTTTAGAAATGATCAATCATTCAAAGACATTACAAATAAAGGAGTTATATAGAAACACCTACCTTAGAATCAAGCAAAACATGTCGCCTATGATGAAGGGAGTCCAACCAATAGTGAATATGATGACTATATTCCCTAGAAATAAAAAAAAAAACCAAGATTAAGTTCACCCTAAACTATAAAATCAACCAACGTGATACCTAGGGTTCATGGGAGAAGTACAAACCGAGAGTAAAGAGAATAAATGGAGAAAATGAGATTTAGAGGTCTTTACCCTGAAGAATCGATCTCAAACATGCAAGAAATTTGAGGGGAAAAGCAATGGAAATAGAGTGTGGGAAAGGGGGATATGTTCCTAGTCATGGTTCAAATGAGAGGGTGAAAGTGGATGCCCTAGATCTTAAAATCGGAGAGGGGAATTATTGGAATTTCATAAAAAAAATTAAAAAATGGGCACACCACACGGTTTGGCCACATAATTTTCTAAAACATGTATCAATCATGCACCCTTCGTTGGACACACCCGGGCACACCACATGGTTTAACAACATGGTTAGACAAACCATGTGTTAACAGTGTGAATCGCCACTGATAAGGAACTACCGGTTTTCAGGGTTACTGCATGGCTTTTACTAACCGTGCACAAACCGTGTGCCTAGAACTGCAACCCAAAAATTCAAAAATTTAAGATAAATCAACTAGAAACTCAATGGAACTGATAAAAATAAATAAATGACTAAAATGGTAGAGAAATTAAAAATCAAGGCATGGCATGCACCCCCGTTATGGGCGTTTCACTTGGCCATTTCTTGTACTCCTTCACTCCTTCACACGTGAAAGACCGTGATGAGATCCATGCCATATGAATCCCCATTTCACATTTGTATTCTACCTATAAACCATGGTCAACCCTCCACAACATTATACTCGTCATTTTAGTGGGCGTTGCAACATCCCTTGGTTTGGCTTGAACATTTTCCATGACATTCATGGTGTTTTGAGCATCATTTCAGTTGTCATTTTATCCATGCATTTACACCTCCATGGAAATTCAAATTATGACAGTTGTAGTGTAAAGAAACTAGGCATGACGCAAACATGTAGGCATAACCCTAGGATGAGGAAGGAGATGATGCAAGATGACATCATATCATCACTCCATGCATGCATTTAAAATATTGAACAATGTCACAAATCTCATGTCCCACATCAGAATTTCTCTCAATAGTGATCTCGTTTATTACCATGGATTCTTCTTAGTGGTCTGTTTAATTCTTATGGTGCCTCCTCGTAACACATCTATTAATCCTCATTTCCACCACACTTAGCATTTCCTCGTTCTAGGAATGATCCTCTCACACAAGCTTCGACCCACACTAGCCCTCTACTCCCCTATAGCCCCATTGTTCTTGTGATGCTTTTGAGCTCGACCACTACCCCAAGTTTCTAGTTGCTCGAGTGGTGTTGGCCAAAGCCGACACCATTTTTAACTCTTTTTATCTTTATTTTTTATTATTGTCTAGAATACCCCATATTTCATTACAAACATGTAAAATGAGATAATTAGACAAAAATGTATTATTTTACAATGAAATTCAAATGATCCAAAAGAAATGCATTACTTTAAAAATATTTCCAAAAATGAATAAAAACACTTAAAAATCAAGAATTTATCCATTTTCAAAATTAAATCCAAATTATTCCTAATACTTAAAAAATGAAAATTACCTATAAGACATGAAAATGATGGGATTAAATCATTAAAATACAATTTGAAAATAATGAAATTATTAGCTATGATAATTAACCCACACTTAAACATCATACTCTTAGGAAATCATCTTATACTTAGGTCAATTCAGATTTCACAAGATATTAATTACAACACTACTCGATTATCATATTCAAAGAAATACCATGCATCCTGTATAGTTCAAAACATGTATCACTCACTAAAAACCAAGAAAAAATGATTTTATTATCTTGTTACTTTAGGAAAATAATTCATAAGTTATCTGTGATGTGTAAGAATCAGTATCACATCAAACTGACACATGATGTGACTGGTATGACTCAAAGTGCTTGTTTTCAGTTTAAAAAGACATTTTAGTAAAATAGACAAGTGAAATACTAATAACTGGATAAACACATTAATATTGTTTTGATACTTTAGAATAATGATTAATAAGTCATTTTTTATGTGTATGAATCAGTCACGCCTCAATCTGATGCATGGGGTGACCAGTATGACTCCAAGTGTGTCTTTTTATTTAGATTTTATATTTTTGTAAAAAAACAAGTGACATGATCAAAACCAAGCAAACACATTCAGATTGTTTTGATATATTAGATCAATGATCCATAAGTCATTTTTGACATATAGGAATCAATCACCCCTCAATCTGATACACAGTGTGCTCGGTATGACTCAAATTGGTCGTTATCAGTCTAAAATTGATATATTAGTTCAAAACGTGTCTTACTCATTGAAATCTAAGAAAATGCGCTCATATTATCTTGATACTTTAGGAAAATGATTCATAAGTTATTTATGATATGTAGGGATCAATATCATGTCAAACCAACACACAATGTGACCGATATGACTCAAAGTATGTGCTTTTAGTTTAAAATGACATTTTAGTAAAAAAGAAAGAAGTGACATACTCAAATTTGAGAAAACAAATTCAAATTGTTTTGATACTTTAGGAAAATAATCCATAATTCAATTTTTATGTGTAGGAATTATTCTCTCCTCAATTCGACACATGGTGTGACCGATATGACTCCAAGTGTGTCTTTTTATTTAAAAATGACATTTTAGTAAAAAAGAAAAATGACATACTCAAAACTAAGAAAATATATTCAGATTGTTTTGATACTTTAGGAAAATGATTCGTAAGTCAGTTGTGATGTGCATGAATCAGTCGCACCTCAATCTAATATACAGTGTGCCCGATATGCCTCAAAGTATCCGTTATCAGTTTAAAATTGACATTTTAGTTCAAAACGTGTCACTCGCTGAAAACTGAGCAAACATACTTGGTTTTTCTTGATAGTTTAGGACAATGATTCATAAGTCATTTGTGATGTGTAGGAATCAGTATAACGTCAAACTGACACAATGTGACCAATATGACTCAAAGTGTGTGTTTTTAGTTTAAACTGATATTTTAGTAAAAAAACACAAGTGACGCACTCAAAACCGAGAAAACGCATTCAGATTGTTTTGATACATTAGGATAATGATCCATAAATCATTTGTGACATTTAGGAATTAGTTTCACCTCAATCTGATGCATGGTGTGACCGGTGTAACTCAAAGTATGTCTTTTTATTTAAAATTGACATTTTAGTAAAAAAGACAAGTGACATACTCAAAATGGAGAAAAAACATTTGGATTGTTATGATACTTTAGGACAGTGATCCATACGTCATTTGTGACATGTAGGAATCAATCGCACCTTAATCTGATACAGGGTGTGCCCAATATGACACAAAGTGTCCATTGTCAGTTTAAAATCGACATTTTATTAATGTTTTGTTTCATATTTATGTTTAATTTATTTTTTTATAATATTACTAAGGTGAATTATTTTGCTCGAGTTAGGGTGGTTTATTTGGAAGTTGATACCATGATCGAGCTTTTTGAGAGGGGTTCGGGTGCCAAAGACAATGAATTCATTGATGTTTTTGAATGTTTGTGATAAATTGTATCACCTAATGTAACAAAACAATGTTTGAAATGCCTATAATATAGTGTGTTTTTTTTCTATTTTTGTAGTAATTTTTATTTCAATTAAATTATTAATTTGTCATATCTTGTATTTGACGTTGTTGCGTGTACTTGTTGTATGTTTGGTGCAATGTGGTGTAATATCAACGACACACTGCATCAACATGGCCTTTACCAGTACCTTTTTGGCGCTGATAAAGGGGTCCCCCTTTTAAAGGCGCTTAATACAACAACATTTTTTAACGCCATTAAAGGATTTTACTAGTGTTGTCATTAGCCCAGTTTGTAGTAGTGCCCCCTTTATTAATGCTAAAGCAGCGTTAATAAAGAGCTCACTTTATTAGCATTTTTTTAGCGCTGATGAATAAACCTTTTATCGTTGTTATTTTTAACGGTGATAAAACTGTCATCTTTTAAAAGCGCTTACAACATCAACGCTTTTTAGCACTAATGAAGGTCATTTCTAACACTGATAAGGTTTGTATTTGCAGTAGTATTATGAAAATTATTTTTAATTAATCCATAATATATTTTTAAATTACATTAAATTTAAAAAACTTATTAATTTATTTTGAATCTGGTACATATTGTATTTATAAGTAAATTTTAAATTTGAATTTGCTTAAATTAATTATTATTAGTTCATTAACTGCGTGTTATTAAATAAAGACAATATTATAAAATATATTTACTTAAATTTTTGGTATTCTATATCTATAAAAAAATTAAATATTTGAATTTCTAATCGTGCAATTAAAAGGGTTGGAGTAGTTAAATGGATGGTTAAAAATATGAAAGGATAGAAATAAGGTAGTGAATTTAAAAAAACAAATAGGTTGGAGTTAGGGTTGGAGTTTTATAAAAATAAATAGGTTAGGGTTTAGGTTATCAAATTTCACGGGTACCCTACCCGTTGTCATCCCTATGTAATGTGAATTTTAATGATAATTAATTTTTGAAAATAAATATTTGAGAAAACATATATTATTATTCATGTATCTATTGAGATTCTTTAGAAAATACTTTTTATTTTAAACAATAATAAGCCTATATAACATAAAGTCTACTTTCTCCTTGTTTGTGTTGAGGACAACTTAATATATCAAATTTTATGATCAATTTACCTGTACATCTCCCCTGATTTAATGAACAAAATATATAAAAAAACTACAATGATTATAATATTATTAATATTATCATCATTATTAAAAAACATCCAAGAAAGACAACATACATGTTTATTTTCATATACGTTTAATAATTAATCAAATGTGATACTTGTTGGGTGATCACACTCATTTTTCCTGTCGAAGCTTGGTTGATGTATAGGAACTGACTTAGATTCAAGCATTGTCACACTCGAATCATTACCACGAATTTGACTTTATCCAGCGCTACGCTTTATTAGCACAAAAAAATGTTGATAAAGGGGGTGCTTTTATCAGTACTAAAAAAAGTACTGGTAAAAGTACTCTTTATCAGCGCTAATAGACGTAACCTTTTATCAATGTTTTTTTAGCGCCGATAAACGCACCCATTTTATTAGCGCTAAAATGATTATTGTTAACACTGATAAAATATATATTTCATAAAAAATTGTCATATAGTATTAAAGATCATGTATTAATAGACAAATATATTCCTATTGATATAAATGTAGTATATTTTATAAAATACGATATATAATACTAAATATGTAATCACACTTAATATATAAGATATTTAGTGGAAAATGGTTTATAAAATAATTTAAAAATAATATTAATAAAAAATTTGCTAATTATTATTGAATAATAGTAATTTAATAACAATTTGATGATGGAAAAATTCAATAAATTAATCAACGATGAAAAATAATTTGAAAACACGATTCGAACTTCAAACGGTCATAACTTTTGATTCGAGTGTCCGTTTGAGCTCTACCATATATCAAATCGAAACCTGCGAAAAGGTCTATATTGTGATAATTAGGGATAGCCCCGATCATTATTTTTTGGGGTAAAAAAAGGTCCAGAAGGCCTTCAAAACTGAGTTTTTTGTCAAGGTACCCTCATTTTTTAACATTTCATGAAATTTCATCCTCATTTAATGGAGTCTTCTTATCTTTTTTAGGTGGAGACTCAATTTATTCTCAAGCCTTGCCCTCATATGAATATTATGACTTCCAGATTTTATCACTTTCACATTGTACTGTTATTTATAATTAAATATATAAAAATATATACGTATTTATATATATTCAAACATAAAAATTTATCTTTATTAATAAATATGGAAACATGTTGACATATAAAATATATTTCTAAATATATAAATCACATCTAAATAAAAAGTAACATCCATTGTATTTAAAATAAAAATGTATGAATATTTATATAGCTGTATAATGTATGTGTGTCTATATTAACAAACTGGTATATATTATCTATATGTTCTAATATATGTATATAAATATTAATATACAATATATGTAAGTAAATATAAATATGTATAATTATATTTATAGACACACATACATATGTATGTATATTGTATGTATGTATGTACGTATTTATTTATTTACAAACACGCACAACAAACATATTTTATAAATGCATTTAAAAATAATCATATAAATATATCGATAAAAATAACTATATATATATATATAAATAAACATATATATCATAAAATGGAAAACAAAGAAACACAAAAGAGTGGTAAAGGTGCAGGCGTGCAAGGGTGGAGTCTCATGTTTGAATTTAAGGGGAGGGAACGCGCCTATGGGCTTGAGCGAGTAGCTCTAGTGCTGATAAATGGCTAAAACAAGGTCAGATGAACGCTGATAAAGAGCGGGTTGGGCGTCGAGCACTGATAAAAAAAATATTTTTTTTGACTTTTATCATTGCTTTTTTAGTGTTAATAAAAGGGACACCTTTTTAACGACACTTAGATTATCAACATTAGAAAAATGCGGATAAAAACGATTTTCTAACACTGATAAAAGGGGAATTTGTGGTTGTGAATTTAGCTTGGGCAAATGACACACAAGGTGGTAGGGTGATATCCAGAACAGACGTGGTGCGACGCCTGTCAATACCCTCATTACCCATACTCCATTTTTTTCTCCATGAGGACCAGTTCAATAGTCATGTCTCCACTATACTTGTGGTGGTGGGGAGTTGTAATGTTAAACGGGCTTGTGACCCACAGGTTTGCGGACATTGGGCGAATGCAGGGTGGGACAGGCTTTAAAATCTTGACCGTTAAGAGTGTAGGTCAATGCAGGTTGAGTCCGCATAGGTGCGGGCTAAGGCGGGCCGAGCCCATGATGGTGCAAGCTTATTCACGGGTTTGATTTAAAATATATATATTATTTTTAATATATATGACTCTTTAGCCTATTAGTTTTTAAATACAAAATCATGATTAAATCATAACATATGATTTTTCACCACAATGGTCATACAAATTCACCATTCATTTACGTACTAATTTTAAATAGATGTATATTTATTGTTTTAAAATTATACTATAATAACTATATAGTAATTAATTAACCATATTCACATGGTGTGTCGTCCCACCTCTCGAAAAATAAAACTCATATTTCTTGCGCACAATTTCAATTCTAAAATAGTTGTTGTAATCATAATATTTTTTGGGGGTTGATTTGTTATTGTTGTTATTTTATTTTATTATTAAAAAAAATAAGAAATGGCCTCATGGAAACCCTAATCACTTCTTTTGAAAACCGATCACTACATGAAGAGCCGTCTTTCGTTCATAGGTATAACTGTTCGCATCACTGCGCCACCAACCTCACCGTTCGTAACCCCTCGTCGATCACTCGCCTACATTGCATAACAACAGTTTGTCACCATATTGGCGTCGCCGTATGCCACCACAATCTCATCGATGAACGCTCTACCAAATCTCTTAAAATGCCACCTATGATCGATTCATAATTCTACTCACAACTACTACTGAAATTGAGAAAAAAAAACAATATTTAAATATTTTTAAATAATATATTTTTTTAAATGTGGGTAAGATCGCGGGCTACCCACAAACTTATGTGGGGTGAGACGAGTTTGAATTTTTTTATTCGCATTATACATCGAATTTTGAGGACTAACCTGTGTGGGGTTGACCCCCCCGCCAGTTTACATTACTAGTGGGGAGGTTTAGTGTTTGAGTATCTTATTATAGGTTGTATTTTCGCTTTATCTCCGGTTGTAAATAATTAAACTTGATTAAATTAATTGAAGTGATATTAAATTTATGTTTATTTAAAAAATATGTGATGTTTTATGTTGATTCTTAGTTTAACGATCACTAACCATCAAATCTTATCCCTTATTTATTATTAGAATCTAATCATTTTTTTTTACACACGAGCCTCACTTCATTCTCCCCGTATTGCCCTTCTTCCGGAGCCAAATTCCCCCGAACATCCTTCTGGAAACGAGGCCTCCGAGACCTTTCGGACAGCCAGTTTTCTGTCGCTTCCGACTCCTTTCCCCACTCCCTCCTCCCCTGATGTGTTTTGGCGTTCTTTGGCCGCCGACTTACGGTTTCCAGCCTCGCTACACATGACTTTGATGATTCCTCCTCCATTGGATGTAACATCTTCATCTCTCTCTCTTCGCTAGTTTGCGTGTGTCATCCCTTACCCCCGTTACGGTGATGCTTAATTTAGTTTGTTGTCCGATGTTCATACTCATCCGAGCGTTTGGATTTTGGTGTTTGAATTTTGATCCGATCCGGTTGGATGATAAGAATATCTGGTGGAACTGAAAAAACTTATTAGCGGTTTGATCACGTTTTTGGTGCGTTTTTTTCTTTCTTTCTTCGGGCGTCGCATCGACTTCTGGAGTCATGTCTGTAAGAGCTGGTGTTAATGACACCGTGATTGCAATCAGGGAAAAGCTCAGAGGCAAAATTGGGCAAACCAAGGTCATACGGTATTGGCCTGGCAAGGTTCCCGAGTGGGCTGGTGATGCTGATGAGGATGGTGATATTAGGACGGCTAGGGCTGCTGCCTTAGAGAAAGCTTTCCCTCAGCAGGAGGATGCTGGTGTTATTAGTAAGGATGATCGTAGGCTGCGGCGTCTTGCTGAGAGCAGGTTTGATGATCGGGAAGAAGTCAGAGCTGACCACCGGCGCATTCGGCAAGCCGAGATTGTGTCAACAATTGAAGAAGAAACCAGAAGGCAGGAAGGGTTAGATTTAGAGGAAGAGGATGAAGATGCTTTGGAGGAACGAAGGAGAAGGATTAGGGCGAAGCAGCTTCAGAGGGAGCAAGAGGAAGCACTACTACCAGTGGAAGAAGAGGAAGAACCCGAAGTGGAAGAGGAGGAGGAGTCCGAATATGAAACTGATTCTGATGAAGAGGTACCAAGTATAGCTATGGTCAAACCTGTTTTTGTTCCGAAGTCTGAGCGGGACACCGTAGTTGAGCGTGAACGCCTCGAGGCAGAAGAGCGGGCCCTGGAAGAATTGTTGAAGAGGAAACTGGTGGAGAGGAAGATTCAGACAAAGCAAATTGTTGTTGAGGAAATTCGAAAAGATGAAGAAATTCAGAAGAACATGGAAGTAGATGCAGATGTAGGTGATGTGGATACTGATGACGAGGTTAATGAAGCAGAAGAATATGAAGCCTGGAAGGTTAGAGAGATTGCAAGAATCAAGAGGGATAGGGAGGACCGAGATGCAATGCTGAAGGAGAGGGAAGAAATTGAGAAGGTTAGAAACATGACAGAGGAAGAGAGGAGAGAGTGGGAGAGGAAGAACCCGAGACCATCTGCTGCCCCTAAACAGAAGTGGAGGTTCATGCAGAAATATTACCACAAGGGCGCCTTCTTCCAGTCAGATGCTGATGACCATGCAGCAACTGCGGGTTCAGATGGCATTTATACACGTGATTTCTCAGCTCCCACCGGGGAAGATAAGATGGACAAGACCATATTGCCCAAGGTAATGCAGGTCAAACATTTTGGTCGCAGTGGAAGGACGAAGTGGACCCATCTCGTGAATGAGGACACTACTGATTGGAACAGCCCGTAAGTTCTCACTTTCCACCATTAAACACTGCTATTTTTTCCCAGAGCAATGCTACTGCTTAACTATCTTGTTTTTGTGGTGGACTTGTATTGTTAGAGGCCTTTTCCCATCATAAGTTTGATTTGTTTTTTTTATTTCCTTTGGCGCTTCTTTGCGTATTGCTATGTGTTGATTGATGCGGGAAATTTTAAAAGGGCAGGGATAGAACTTGTCTTGTATTACAATTGTTTTGGTAGCGAGGAACTATTCCAAGAGAAGAACCGCCTGAGCAAGACTCACACAAACAGTCACTTTTATCTTTTGTTTTGATTTAGTTCCATGGGAGTCTAACTGTATCTTTTGATGTAGTTACAGAGAACATGTGTTTTGGAAGACAGTAGATGCATTGTTGAATTTTACCTTATTTTTTGTCATTCATGCTCTAATCTTTCTTTGTTCTGGAATTTTTTGTATTTCTGTTGCTTCTTGTGTCATCTGCCCGAAAGCTGTAAATATGGGTACGAGTGAGAGAGTCTCCATCTGTGGCTCACATGTGTTTCATTACAATGTAGGTGGATATACAACGATCCTCTCAGGGCAAAGTACAATGCGAAAATGGCCGGGATGAATGCGCCAATTGCAAAACCTAAGGGGAGCAAGAAATTGAAGGATTGGAGGTCATAATTGAACATCTATGAAGCCTGCACCCTAGCACAAGTGGCCTGGCTGTCAGCAGGTATGACTTTAATTTCCTTTTCTTTTTTTTCTCAAATAGCATGTATTTTGATGATTGACCTGAATTAGATAAGGTGACCCTTCCCATGTTTAGTCATCAATACCCCTTTATACTTCTTACCATTTTGCCAGCTTGGATCGGTAATAGGGTGTGATTTACTGTTTGTTTTAGGCATTTGAAAAAACTTCGCATGGTTTGGTGCTCATTTACAAAATCATTTCACTTGACTTCCTTTTATCACTGTTCTTCACCATATTTTTCTTGGTTCAATTTGATAAAAAACAATTAGGTGAGGTTTTCAAGTCTTGTGGGATGAAGACTTCTGCTGACGGCTAGAGTAATAGTTGTGCCATTAACTTCCTCAAAAGTGATTTCATTAATCCCTATATGTATTACTTACCAATCTCAGACGTAAGCAGTCTGCTTAAATATGTATTGAATTGCTGTTATAAAACACGTGTATCAGAAAGTGCCTGACAGCATTCATGCCAGAATCTCTAGAAAACTCAACGCACAAAAAGTTTCAACCTTTTCCCCCCTTGGGAAAATATTTTCAGTTGATCCATTGTTCATCTGGCAGTGATAAATGTACTCACATGGTGAATGAAATCCAACGAGGCTAGTTATTTCCGTGCTGTCACGTTCTATCCCATTAATTTATCCACGAAGTTCCATTTCTTTTTTATTTATACATGCTTGTATATGAAAAGTAAAATAACATAAAATCAAGTAATATTAAATAAGAGTAAATTATGTTTACATTTGCACAAATGAAAATGTTAAAATAAAATCGCGTGCATGTGCATAAGAAATGAAATAAATAAGATGCATGAAACACGTGATTATGAGATATAAAATAATACAATGCATGTTCAAAATGAGTATATGTATATGAGTGGGGGTGGGGGGGTGAGTGGTTCAGAAAAATGAGTGTTGGGGGGAGGTTCAAGACTGTGTGGTTGGGGGAGGGGGTGAGTGGTTGGATGCAAGATGAAATGTACATAGTGAAGATTGGATGGAAAGTGGTTGAAGAAGTGTTGAGAGGTTGATGAAGGTGTTGCCGATGAGAAATAAATGAGTGTTTTGAGAGACGCCATACTGTTAAGTGATGGATGGAGTGATGAATAATGGTTTTTGAAATTTTATAAAATGTGCATGAGAGGAAAGTGTGTCATTCTTGGTGAAAGTGGAAATAAAGGGAGACAATGAAGATAAAATAAGAGAAGGGATAAAAAAAGAAATTGACAAAAACAAGGAAAATTTTCATCATTGATGCTTCTTCAAGCTTTGTGTGTACTCTTCTTGATTAAGATGAGGAAAATTTGCTCCATCCTCACTGGGCTTTTCTTCAAAATGGAAGTAATGTGTTTTTTCAGCAGGTTCATCGTATGAGATTTGTGGAGTGTATTTAATGTGTTAGTACGAGTATTGCTCTATTGTGATTGTCGTGTCGGTGTATTTTACCTGTTATGGCTTGTGGGTTGAATTATATACCTCAAGGTATAGTCAAGTTAGGCGAGGCGAAATTGGGTTGATGACTGATCTGATGAGGGATTTCATCATGACATTCCATTGCGCATGATCTGTTGAGGGACATCATGTATGATATATAGATGATCTATTTTTTTTTCCTAATGTAGCGAGGGGAGAACATTTTCAATAGATGGCATGTGAAGTTTGGTGGTGTCCAAAAGTTACCAGTGTGAGGCGACATCCTATGTTTGATTCGATGCTACTAGCTCGTACACATTTTTGACCTTACACACAATCTTTTATCACACATTTTCAATAGACAACTTGCGAAGTTTGGTGGTGTCCAATAGTTACCGGTGGGAGGTGACATCTTAAGTTTGATTCCATGTTCCTAGCTCGAACACATCTTTTGACCTTACATACAATCTTTTATCACACATTTTCAATAGATGACATGTGAAGTTTGGTGCTGTCCAATAGTTACCAGTGGGAGGCGACATCCTGAGTTTGATTCAATGTTCCTAGCTCGAACACATCTTTGTCTTTACAATCTTTTATTTTACAATGTATTGCTGTGAATTTGTTTGTTTATTGTCGGTCATGCATTCGTTCACTACACTAGCGATGTTTTATATGTTGTATGCATGAGGAACTTTATTTGGTGAAGGCTCATATCTTGTATTCACCATTGACCATAGTTGGGTGTGCACGTGATATTTTGTTTTGGTGTAGGTTCTGAATTTTCTGTATCAAATTCAGATGACACATTCTGGTAGAGCGAGTGGGTTTGAGCGTGTCTGAATCGATCCACAAGCTGATGCTATCTCAACTTAATATTATAGCAAAATTGTCTGAGTTAAGGAAGATAAAGTCACGTGCATCATGTAATGTAAGATTTAACATGTTTTCATGATTATCGTGGTATGATTTATTTGATATAACATGTTTTGATGATTTGTCTGTATTGAGTTCTATGTTATGAAATTTGCTTCTTTAGGGTTTATTATGAGTTTTGGATAATCCAAAATGTTTTAGGATGGGTTAGAAGGTTTATGTGCTAGGTACCAGATCAAAGGAAAACTTTCATGTTAATATCAAGCAAAATCTCAATATTACATCATCAAGTTATAAAAACCAATTCATACTATGCACTGTACTAAGCATGGAATATAAAATCAGTGTCATTTAGATAAAAACTTCTTTTCTATGTCACAATCCATGCATAATCATGTTTATAATTACCATAAACATCGTGGATAACTCTCTAGCTATAAGTCCATCTACTTATCTGAGACATGAAGAATAAACATTACATGGAAATATAACAATCCCAACATAATAACTATCCCATGGTGCGATATATATACAAATTCCCATATGCTTCCTTTGAGTCTCATTATTGACACACATTCATTGACGCATGACCACATATGGTATTTCACTACACTTAAGTCACCAACACACAACCCTCGTTACTGGCACTTAGCGTGAAGAGTAACCTGTCACACACAATCAGCATTATCAATTATCGATCGTTATCACATCTCATACTGCATTGATCAACTTAACAAAGTCTTTAGATATTATCTTCTCCCTTTCACTGCTACTACACAACAGAGTTTTATTTACATAATCATTAAAATGTATCTTTTAACACGCGGTCATCAATGCAAAACTGTTATAACTGAACATACAGTTCTCAAGACTAGTAGTTGTTGGGTTTCCTTGCTCATTTTGGACTTTTAACTAATGACACACAATCATCTGCAACATGCAGTCCACGTGAAAGGACATTTGTTGGGCTCCCCTTTCCTCATTGATGTCCATTTCAAGACAAATAGTTTGCAACAAACAGTCTCCATGGCACACAATCTCTAACACACAACTAATTAATGGTATTATATGACACAATCAAGATCATCAACAACTGGCCCACACATTTGACTCATACCACATTATGAGCATATTTAGTATCCATTATTCTATAACTAGTACAATAATCACATCAAATTATCTATCTCATACCACATCAGTTTCACACAAACATTTTGTAATTAAACAATCTCACACTGTATAATCTACGTCATTCTAGTCTCATACGAAACACATACCGCCCTTGGTTCCTAGACGGCACTATAGTCAATCAATCATGGTAATATCCCCCCATGTTTGTAGCATAGTTTACATGCAGTCACATTACATTATTAATTGTATATGCATTCTAAGATATCATAAATGCCATGTAAGAGTATCACTTACCTCTTATAACTTCTTGCAATGCTTATGTACTTCGCTCGTAGACAAACGAACAATCGATCTTGACTTCCTATTAACACGATCACAGTCACAACATCAAAAAGAGTTTTGACCCATCACTAAATTTTGTCTTTAGTTGATATAGAGATTCCCCTTAATTTGTAAATGGTATATAATGGTTTTCGAGTTCTCCCATAGAATTTAGAGAATGATGAAGTTGAACTATCACCAATCTTGACTAATAAACAATTTTTACACAAATATATATCATTAATCACCTCACAATCCACGTTTATTGTCTAAAGGATTATGTACAACACTAAAAAATTGTTTCATGCATGTGCAAGATTGTCTGCATAGTGCCATGATTTCCTAGTCGATTTGATCCTGATTGTAGAGACCTGAAAATCTGAAGTTTAAGAGTGTGAAATTTTGAGGATTTTTGGCCATGAAGGGTAAAATGGTAATTTTATCAATCTTGAAATGAAATTTTGAGTGCGCAGTTGGATTTGGGACATGATGTTTATCCTTGAATGGTATTTTGGTGATTTTTTGAAGTAGTTGGATTTTTTTTGTCAATACCGGATGTTGGCAGAATTAAATTATTTACTTAAATAGTTCTTTTTTAATGGATTGTTTTTATAAAATAAACAATGTGATTCATGTGAAATATTTTATTCTATGCATTGGCGATGACGTTGAATGTTAGAAGAATAGTGAACTGAATATTTTGGTTTTGTTTTGTAGGCTTATGAATTTGAGCTTGTTGGTTGTATTGGTGTGTAAGGGTTTCCACTCAATGTTAAAATTGGCTTTATTCTATAATTAAAAAATTGGATTCAGGTATTGAATATTTTATTATGTTTATGGCATGTCCTCACAATGATCTTAATGAGAGGATTTGAATAAGAAATTTGAATGAGAGGTCAATGAATATTATGACATGATTTGATGGGGGAATTAGAGAATTGACTTTCAACATGGAATCTAGTGCCTTAGAATTCTCATCTCTTTTAATAATTATTTGCTTTTGAATTTTCATGATTTGGTAGATTATTCATAATAATATAGAATAATTATAATTTGGTAAATGAGAGATGTGAATACGATGAAATTATTTTGATTTGAAAATTAGAGGTGAAAATGATTGACAATATAAGATTGATGGAATAAATATTCAAGTTGAATATTTAAAATAATTATAAATTATCAAATGGTGGATTATTGATTAGAGCCTGATAAATAGTGGAAATGAAATATTGAAATACATGGAAAAATGTATTATATGATAATTGTAGCACCCCCGGTTTGAGGTATGTAACCATTGTTTATGCCTTTTTATATGGTTAAAGTGGTTGGATAATGTTTGTGAGAGTTAAGAAAGGTTTTGGAATGGTTTTGGGGTTTTTCTAAGGGAGCACAGTTTGAGTATGGTTTGGGAAAACCGTGCAAGATCTCCAGGAAACCGTGCACGTGAAGGCAGTGGACTTCTCACGGTTTGCCTAACCATGCGAGGAGGCCGTGCGGGGTGCCTTGTTGAGGCAGTAACATGCGCACAGTTTGTCTAACCGTGCGCGACATTAAAAATGGGTTCTTTTAAATCAGGATCACTCGGGATTTGCCCTAAACCTCTCATTTCTTCTCCCATACGAACCCCATTTGGAATTCTTGGTTCTCAAGGGTTAGAGGGGCCCTCCACTCATTCCGGAAGCGATTCGAAGGGTTTTCAAGGTGCGATGAAGGTGATTCTCTCCCGGTAAGTCTCCACTCTTGGTTCCTTCATGGTTTTCCTTAGATCTACATCTCCCTCTCTCCCGGTTTTCTAGATCTACATCCATTGTATGTAGATCTAGGGTTGTTGTTGCCTAAAGTGGTGAGATTTGAGCTTTGATGATAGGGAAGGGGATCTAAGGCGGTTTCGTGGATTTTTTCACCCGGATTTGTGGTGCGGTTGGGCGTTGATCGATTTCACCGAAACCCTAAGGTAGGTGGCTTCTATCTCGACTCCATTTTGATAGAATTAGAAGCCTTGGTTTCAATTAATTAGGTTTGCTTGAAATTAATTGTGTTTATGATGTGCGGAGTTTGTTGGAATTTCATTTTGTGATGTTTTGTGGATTTTTGGGGGAAAATGGGTGATTGCGGTGAAATGTTCTTTGTTGTTGGATTTTAAAATGTTGATTTTGAAAGCGGTTGCTTGGTTTTGTTTATGGAAATGGTTTGTGAAAATGGATTTCAATAAAAAGGGTGTTTTATTGAAATATGAATCGGCATGGTTAATGGCTTAAGGGATTGTTTGGTTGTGAAAGGGTTGTTTGCTTAACGTTGTGACCTTGGTGTGCTATGTGCTTGTTTTGTGATGAAGTGTTTATGCATGTGTTGATTGGATGTGAAGTGGGTGGGGAGTACCACTATAAAAAGGGGCTATATAGCGGATAGAAGGGCCACCATCAAAGATAAGTGGACGAGAAGTACCACTAGATTGTGAAAGTAGTGAATGAGTTGGACGAGAAGAGCCACCGTGATTGTTTACCGGGTCGGGTATGTGAAACTATATAGTTGTGCTTTGTTGGTGTGTGGCTATGCAGGATGGATATTGTTGTGCTATTATGTGATGGTAAACGGATTATGGCACAGTTGTTTGGCTTTCACTTGTATTGTGTGGATTTGGGTGGAAAGTGGCTTGGTAAGGGTGTGTTTGGTTTGTTGGGAATTGTTGCACTATTTGATGTTTTATTTAAACTGTTTATATAAATGTGCTAATGGTTCTATTCTAGTGGCGTGTGTAGGGAAGTCATTTGGGAAAAACCTACCGAGTATTTGTACTCACCCTCTGCTTTGACACTTTGGTGCTTTTGCAGATGTCGTTTTCCGGGACACAGGTAAGGGTAAAACAACTCATTTTGCTAGCAGTCAATCGTGATGCTTGGATGGTTCAGTGGTGCTTGGAGCATGGAGCTTGGCTTGGAGTCGTGGAGTTGTGTCATAGCTTCTTGGGTTTTGGTTTTGGTTTTGTAGTCTTTTGCTTGATACTCTGATTATGGATCATTGTGGCTTGGTTGTATTGGTCTTTTGGATTTTGTGGGTTGTTGTGTTGGTTCATGGAACTTGTTATGGTTTTAGGTTGGCTGTATGGTTGTTTCTTAGTAATGCATTACATTGGGTCACCTTGTTGACATGTATCATGTATTAATAGTTGGTTATGCCTTGTTTGGTTGGTTAATTTTATTCTAAGGGGAAATCGTTCCCCAACTGTTCTTGAAGCCCTCGACATTTATTGCCAGCCTTTGGTGCCTTGGGAACGTCGCTTAAGGCCTAGTAGCATCTCACCGCTTTCTCAAGCCAATGGGGAAGGGGCGGGACGTTACAAGTGGTATCAGTTTGTTCGGTCCTTGACTTCCAAGTTGTTTGGTTCCTTGGCGTCAGTTGTCGGTCTTGGTCTTGGCATTCGTTCTCGGTCTATTCCTCGAGTTGGGATGGTAGTAAGGCGTAAGATTGTCGGAACTTGAAATGTATAGCATAAAAGGACACAACTAACCCTTTTATGCTGAACTTCAAGTTACTAGGGAGTTGGGTACATAAGTGTTTTAGAGACACTTATAGGCATTGAAAATCTCATTGTTGTGGGTGTAGCTAATGAGATGAGCATGACATGCATGGTAGAAATGGCTTCCCACTAGGATGCATATTTCATTGGGTATAATGATTTATGGTGTGATATGAATGTGTGCATTTTGAAAGATCTGAATTGGTTTTCTAATGGGCAAATTTGAAAGGTGGATGGTTGTGGTATTTTGAAAATGGGTTGACTTTCAAAACACGGTGGATTTTTCAAAATAGTGCAACATGAGAAATGTGAACTTGTGGAAAACTTGGTTGTGATAGTTGCAATGTAATTGAACTTGAAATTGTAAACCTTTTCTTGCTAAGGGAGTGAGATGTATTGTTGTTTTTCTATTGATAGAAATGGCACCGGGTAGACGTCGTAGAGACCAACCGGAGGAGGCTGTTGAAAATGTGGTTGCACCTGAGCCCCAGTTGAACTGACAACTTGTGCAGAGTATAGTGCAAGCTTTTCAAGCTGTGGAAAGTGAGAATAAAGCGGATGGGCCAAAGCATGTGGATCACGCGGTTCAGTTTCAAAAGCAGAATCCACCCATCTTTAGAGGTGATTCAGAGCCGGAAAGAGCCGAAGCAGGGTTGAACAAAATGAACAGAATATTTGAATTCTTGGGAACACCAGTGGAGCTGAAAGTGAAGTTAGCCACATACATGTTGGATGATCTTGCCCTTTAATGGTGGGAGTTGGCGGTCCAAGCTGGAACAAACCAAAAGATGACATGGGAGGGTTTTGAGGAATTGTTTAACAAACAATTCTACCCTCATACGTTCAGGATTTAACGCACAACGAATTTCTTTCGTTTAAAGTAAGAGAACCTCTCGGTAACGGAATATGCGGCTAAGTTTATGAACTTAGTGCGGTTTGCACCCGAGGTGGCGGGTAGTACATTGTTGAAGACACATATTTTTGAAGCTGTTTTGAGGTAGGAAATTCGTTCTAAAATAGCGGTGCTATGTATAAGCGATTACACATAAATGGTGAATAGAGCATCAGTGGCTAAAAGGGATATTTTGGGGGCTACAGGCGGGGGAAACATGTTGGTACCCATGGGGAATAGTGAGAACTCTAACGCTGAGATCAAGCGGAAGAGGGACACTTATTTCCAGGGTGGGAGTATGACTCAGAATCCGACGACAGGATTGGTGAATCTTCCTCCGAAGCCTCAGAGTAAGCCGAGATGTTTTCAGTATGGCTCCACGAGCCACATCAAGCGAGATTGTATGACACAACCTCGAGCATGTCACAATTGTAAGCGACATGGGGCATCTTCAGCGATATTGTCGTAATGCTCCGAGGTCGGGTGTTCGTGACGCTCCTCAGGGGTCGCAGTCGTCCTATGCCTCGACGGGACGGGGGCAGCGACATACCTCAGCAGGGCAATAAAGTGCATACTGGGGCGAGCAAACAATTGTTTAGAGTTGAGCAGTTTGTGATGGATGATCAGTCGGGACCATCCACGGTGTGAGGTACAATTCTTTTAAATTATACCTTGATGCAAGTGTTGTTTGATACGGGTGCGTCACATTCTTTTATTGCTTCTCGTATCGTTGATCTGCTGAGTTTAAGTGCGGAAATGATGCATTCGATTTTAAAACTTCAAACTCCTCTGGGTCAAAGAGACTGTCGAGCCTTTTTGTGTAGAGCATGCTGTATAGTTGTGGATGAGGTTGAGTTGATGTGAGATTTCTCAATGCTTGAGATGGATGTGTATGATGTAATCTTGAGTATAGATTGGTTGACAATGTTTAAGACCCACATTGACTGTTATGCGTGAACAATTAGTTTCACGACGGATGATGGCGTCGAACATCTCTTTAGAGGGGAGAAGAATGAAAAGTTGGGTGCAACAGGTTTGTTGGCTCCAACTGTCGGCACCAACTCATATTAGTTGGCAGCTTTGTCCTTGGCATCAATGGAAAGGGTTGAGAGAAGCAGTTTTCTGGCGGTGGTTGATCAGTTTTTGAATGTCTTTTCCGAAGAATTCTCAGGGCTGGCACCCGTGAGAGAGGTGGAGTTTACGATTGATCTCCTTCCAGGAACCAGTCTTATCTCACTTCTATTTTACCGAATGGCACCAACAGAATTGAGGGAATTGAAAGTGCGGTTAAAGGAGTTAGAAAACAAAGGGTTCATCCGGCCTAGCACATCTCTGTAAGCAACGCCGATCTTGTTTGTTAAGAATGCGGATGGAACTCTGCAGCTGTGTGTTGATTATCGTAAGCTTAACCAAGTTACGATAAAGAACTGCTATCCACTTCCACGCATTGATGATTTGTTCGATCAGTTGAGGGGAGCTCAGTGGTTCTCCAAGATTAACTTGCGGTCAGGATATCATCAATTGCGAGTGCGGAATGAGGATATTCCCAAAACAACTTTCAGAAGTAGATATGGTTATTATGAATATGTGGTTATGCCCTTTGGTCTGACGAATGCACCAGTGGTGTTCATGGCATTGATGAATCAAATATTTCAGAGATATCTGGATTCTTTTGTAGTGGTATTTGTTGATGATATTTTGGTGCATTCAAGGACAAAGATGGAGCATGAATAACACTTGGCGATAGTGTTGGGGATCTTGAGAGATCATCAGTTGTATGCCAAATTGTCGAAGTGTGATTTTTGGATATAGGAGGTTCGTTTCCTTGTCCATGTTATTTCTGAGAAGGGTGTTTCAGTTGATTCAAAAAAGATGGAGGCTGTTATTTCGTGACAACCGCCAGAGAATGTGTTCGAGATACGAAACTTTCTTGGTCTAGCTGGGTATTATCGGCGTTTTGTTCGTGATTTCTCACGATTGACCTCACTAATGATAGCTTTGATAAGAAAGAATGTTCCATTTCAATGGAATGAGCTGTGTAAGAAATCTTTTGTAGAGCTTAAAGGTCACCTTACATTAGCACCAATCTTGGTTTTGCCAGAACTAGAGAAAGAGTATGTGGTGTATTGTGACGCATCAGGACCAGGGTTGGGGTGCGTTCTCATGCAAGGGGATCATGTGGTTGCATACGGCTCACGGCAAATGAGGGCGCATGGGAAGACTTACCCAACGCATGATTTGGAGTTGGCAGCGGTGGTTTATGCTTTGAAAATGTGGTGTCATTATCTCTTCAGTGAAAAATTCACAATGTTTACTGAACATAAGAGTTTGAAGCATATTTTCTCACAAAGAAATTTGAACTCGAGGCAAAGGAGATGGATGAAGTATTTCCAGATGTTTGATTTTGATTTAATGTACACACTGGTAAGGGAAATTCGGTGGCGAATGCATTAAGTAGGTGGTGAGACAGACATCGAATCGGTGGCAGTTGATGTCGGTTACAGCCGACATGCGGTTGGAACGTGAGGATTGGGGTGATAGAGCGGTCTTCTTTCCGATCTCGTTGGTTCTTGACTTGGTTGGTTTGGTTAAGGAGACACATGTGTTTGATTCCGAGTGTATGGCGATGAGGTCGAAACTCAATGGCGGGGAGACCATTGAGAGTTGGGAAATGAATGGGCATTCAGTTTTGTGTTTTTGAAATCAGATGGTGGTACCAGTGATTTGTCAGGAGGAAATTCTCAGGGCTTATCATCATTCCAGATGGGCTGGCCATCCCGGAATTCAGAAAATGTATAAGGCGTTGAAAGCGCAGTTTTGATGGGCTGACATGAAAAGGAAAGTGGCGGAGTTTGTTTCGAGATGCTTGACTTGTCATTAAGTCAAAGCAGAGAATCAGCGACCGACAAACATGTTGTAGTCTTTACCTATCCCTGTTTGGAAGTGGGAATAGATAACGATGGATTTTGTTACAGGTCTCCCAAGAACGGTTAGGAAGCACGATGCCATATGGGTGATAGTGGATTGACTCACAAAGTCGGCCCATTTCATCCCTATTCGTGAATCTCATACGGTGGAGGATCTGTTCAAAATCTATCTCCGTGAGGTGGTAAAGAGACATGGTGTGCCAATTTTGATTGTATCAGATAGAGATCCAAGGTTCACATTTTGTTTTTTGAAATCCTTGCAGCAAGCCCTTGGGACTCAATTGACGATGAACCCGGCGTGTCGTCCTCAGACGGATGAGCAATTCGAGAGGATGATACAAACCTTGGAAGATATGTTGCGGGCTTGTGTGATGGATTTTGGTGGCTCATGGGAAGAGCACTTGCCTTTGAGAATTCTCGTACAATAACAGTTATCAGGCCTTGATGCATATGGCTCCGTTTGAAGCATTGTATGGGCGTCCATGCTGTTCTCCACTTTGTTGGGTGGAAACGGGTGAGACCTTGATAGTGGGACCGAGCCTTGTCTAGGAGACTACGAAGAAGATCAAGTTGATCAGGAAGAGAATGAAGAAGGTTCAGAGTCGTCAGAAATCGTATGCGGACCATCGCCGACGACCGTTGTCGTTCAGGGTGGACGATCATATGTTCTTGAGAATCACTCCTAGGCTTGGACATCGTCGGTTTGGAAGTCAGGGCAAGTTATCTCCAAGGTATATTGGGCCTTTTAAGATACTTGAGCGGGTTGGAGAGGTGGTTTATCGATTGACTTTGTCACCACGGTTTAGTGCGTTGCACAATGTGTTTTATGTTTCTCAGTTGAAGAAGTACCGGCCGGATCGTGACCATGTGATTCGCTGGGATCATGTTGAACTAGAGCTGGATGCTTCGTTGGTGCACATGCCAATGCGGATTGTGGGTAGGCAAGAGAAAGTCTTGCGTGGTACAAGCATCGGTTTAGTTCGGGTTTTGGGGCAACATGGTCGGATTCAGGATGAGACTTGGGAGCGGGAGAAAGAGATGACTGAGCAATGACCCGAGCTCTTTCGGCAAAGCGATGGTTCTGTACTTTCCGAGGACGGAAAGTCCAATAGTGGGGAGAATGTAACACCCACGGTTTGAGGCATGCAACCTTTGTTTATGCTTTTTATGTGGTTAAAGTGGTTGAGTAATGTTTGAGAGAGTTTGGAAAGGTTTCAGAATGATTTTGGAGCTTTTCTAAGGGAGCACGGTTTGAGCACGGTTTGGGGAAACCGTGCAAGATCTTCAGGAAACCGTGCCGGTGGAGGCAGTGGGCTTCGCACGGTTTGCGCATGGTTGGCCTAACCGTGTGAGGAGGCCGTGCGGGGTGCATTGTTGAGGCGGTAGCATGCGCACGGTTTGCGCATGGTTTGCCTAACCGTGTGAGGAGGCCGTGCGGGGTGCATTGTTGAGGCGGTAGCATGCGCACGGGTTGCTTAACCGTGTGAGTTAACCGTGCGTGACATTAAAAATGGGTTCTTTTAAATCGGGATCACTTGGGATTTTCCCTAAACCTCTCATTTCTTCTTCCATGCGAACCCCACTCGGGATTCTTAGTTCTCATGGGTTAGAGGGGCTCTACCACTCATTCTGGAAGCGATTCGAAGAGTTTTCAAGGTGCGATGAAGGTGATTCTCTCCCGGTAAGTCTCTACTCTTTGTTCCTTTGTGGTTTTCCTTAGATCTACATCTCCCCCTTTCTCGGTTTTCTAGATCTATACCCGTTGCATGTAGATCTAGGGTTGTTGTTGCCTAAAGTGGTGAGATTTGAGCTTGTTGATGATATAGAAGGGGATCTAAGGCGGTTTTGTGGATTTTTTCACCCGGATTTGTGGTGCGTTGGGCGTTGGCCGATTTCACCGAAACCCTAAGGTAAGGTGGCTTCTCTCTCGACTCCATTTTGATAGAACTAGAAGCCTTGGTTTCAGTTAATTGGGTTTGCTTGAAATTAATTGTGTTTATGATGTGCGAAGTTTGTTGGAAATTCATTTTGTGATGTTTTGTGGATTTTTGGGGGAAAATGGGTGATTGCGATGAAATGTTCTTTGTTGTTGGATTTTAAAATATCGATTTTGAAATCGGTTGCTTGGTTTTGTTTATGGAAATGGTTTGTGAAAATGGATTTCAATAAAAAAGGTGTTTTATTGAAATATGAATTGGCGTGGTTAATGGCTTAAGAGTTTGTTTGGTCGTGAAAGTTGTGAAAGGGTTGTTTGCTTAACGTTGTGGCCTTGTGTGCTATGTGCTTGTTTGTTGTTGAAGTATTTATGCATGTGTTGATTGGATATGAAGTGGGCGGGGAGTACCACTATAAAAAGGGGATGAATAGCGGACGAAAGGGCCACCACCAAAGATAAGTGTGTTAGAGTTGGTGTCCTAGAACCAACTGTTTGTCCTTTGATTACATGAATATTTAATGTATTTAAATATTAAACATCTTATTACATATTGTTTATTGTTCTGCATGATTATGATGTAATAATGTCTTAGAGTACTTGTCGCATTGATAAGGTCAGAACAATTTTCCGCTATGATGAAAACCTTGAAGTGCCATGACAATATTCTTAAATATAGTTCTACGGTTAGATGACATACTATGACAGGACACATAGTATACAAACCATCAGGTGCGAGTACTCGTAAGCAAATGAAACTTCCTCTCATGAAGTTCGCACTTTGTAATCTCAAAGACGGAAGATTATGAGAACAGACCCGCCAATAGGAATTCCGCATGTTTTGATGTCATCAGATATTTCTATCTACGAGCGTGTGTAATGGTCCTTATACTTTAAGATTATCATTAATACGTTTCACGACTCGTGCACTTTGATTTACTGACGAAAACTGTCACTTTGAACGTTTAATAAATATTTATTTACTAGTTTGTGAATAAAATATTTATTCAAGAGAATAAAATATTTATTCGGGTGTTCAATAAATAGAAGATGAGTTTGAACGGACCAAGACCGTGTCCGGTGATAAATTAATTATTTACAAGTCCGTAAATGTTGTTTATCCAGTTGGCGCAAGAAATAATAATAAAATTGTTATCATTATGTGACACGAGATTTTATTTATGGTTCCGTTTTGCAGAAGTTGCGCACCGTAAATAGTGACGCTGTTGTTATTATTAAATGGCATGGGTTTTATTATAATTGCATTTAATTGTTGTTACATAATTAAATATTGTAACCGAAACCCTAACTCGATTAATAGGTAGGTGCGTCTATTGTGCCAACGGTCGTTGAATTGAGATTTGTTGAGCCAAACAAATTCTCTCTCGACTCCTCTCTCGACTCCTCTCTCGACTCCTCTCTCAACTCCTCTCCGCTCTCTCTCTCTCAAGAACGAGAGAACTTATTCAAGATCGAAGAACGAGCGATCAAGAACGATCGACACATGACATTCGCTTCGCCGCGCTAACACTCGAAAAATGAGTGGTGTTGAT
This sequence comes from Viscum album, assembly GCA_963277665.1. Taxonomy (NCBI): domain Eukaryota; kingdom Viridiplantae; phylum Streptophyta; class Magnoliopsida; order Santalales; family Viscaceae; genus Viscum; species Viscum album. The sequence goes on from OY728131.1 coordinate 1,347,684,187, forward strand.
CGGAAACCATTGAAGCACGTGTGAATCACTGCTAGAGGGATTCTACTTTGAATCCTCGCAAGCGCAACAAAGACAATCCGTAAGGGTCATTCCGGACGACCAACAACCATCAACGAAGAAAGTACCGAAAACCCAGGTATTTAATTTCTTCAGAAATTAAATTAAACTAATTATAAACATGATATGCAAGATCCTCTTTCTCGGATCCGACGCTTTTCTTCTCTTTGTCTAAATCTTTGATTTAAATCTGTAGATACTGACATTCATCGTCGTATTGTTCCCAGATTGGTCATCGATTACGGCAAATGCAAAGTTGGGCCCCATTCAACGCTGCGCTTCCGCTGCGCCCGAATCCTTCAAATGGTATCAGAGGCAGGTTCATCATAGTTTATAATTATTTAAATAATTCGTTGATGATTTACGGTTTAATAATTTAGTTTGTCAATTCAAGGTTAATCATTCTTGTAATCTGAATTTTGAGATCTGTTCTTCGTCTTTCGTTTCTCGCATATTTCACTGAAATAAATATTTTTGGATTAAAATTAATACGAGGAACTCATCAGGAGGCGCCGACGATTCTGCTCAGGTGACATGAAAGTACATGCCGTGTGTTCGAACTTGCACGCCGTGTTCTCTGCCATACACGCCGTGTAATCCGGACTACACGCTGTGTAGTCGTGTTCAACGCATTGGGAGTAATTCGACAATTAAGCCGTGTGCATTTATTACACGCGGTGTAGTTAATTCTTACACCTCGTGTTGACCTGGACAAATAGACACATGCTTACTGGATTACACACCGTGTGGCCCACTGGACACGGCGTGTAGTCCCTTCGGGTCAGGGGCCAAACCGTGTATTCCATACACGGCTAAGCCGACCGGTAACCATGTAACGCAGAGACAATACGACGTGTAGCCCACTGTACACGCCGTGTACTCCGAAATTTCCGAAGTACGCCTCACACGTCGAGTCCCTAAGCGTGTACTTTGGATAAGACAACAAAGGTAGTACACGCCGTGTAGTAGCACTACACGACGTGCACTTTACCAAATGACACAAAATTAAAACTTTAATGTTTGTGTAATGTTCAGAACTACATATCATGTATAAATCGTTATACAAATTGTTACTCTATGCATTGAAGCTTCTTGTATGCCATGTGTCATAAGAGTAAAACAGTATGCGAATATAATACATGTTTGGTAGATTCGAACGGGTATTCACCAGGTTACCTCTAAGGTGCATTTATGTACAAGGATGAAAATCTCAAGAAAATTCAGAAAATGATTAAGATAAAAAGATTGATTAATTAAAGATAATAATTAATCGATTCAAACACGATTTATCTTAATAAGAACGATTAAAGAATTGAATGCTAGTTTTATTAAATGCGCAACTCGTTGCATGTATGTGGATGATCATGAGCTAAGACCAGACCTTTGTGTGCGATTGGTTTCTCTTTTAACTTATTTATTAAATTAAATTGTTGCCTTGCGAGCCATCTCTCATTAAATATGTAGGGCCTGCGTGCCCATGGTTTCTTTTATGTAAACCCCATTTTTATCCCTCACCTGCGTGTAAGTTAAAAAACATATGTAATGGATGAAGCTTCCAAGCTTGTGGTGACGGTTCAAGATGGAGCCAAGGCGAAACCAATCCAAGGAGATACAAATGTGGACATATGGAAAGCTGTAAACACGAACCATAAATGGTTCAAGGTGTTTCTCTCATAGGTCAGGGTTAATTTATCAACTACTAGATAAACTTATCATTAGAAAAACTCATGATCATGCCCTTTATTTTATTTTTGTCAGTTGCATGGTTTTTTCATTATGGATGTATTGTCGCGACTACATAATTAATGAATTAACAAGCATGCAAGATGAAACTAAAATAAGCCGACTTATGCGTAAATATTATCAAGACATGGTTAATCACTTAAGCAAGTTTCACTTAATATTAACAAGCATGTGATAAAGATAATAAACAATTTACGCATAAGAGATAAAAATTCCTCAAATAAAATATTAAGTCAGACTGAGTCTTCCGTTACTTGATTAAGAGCAAGACTCAATAAAACTATGTGTTTGAACAACCTTTGTTGGGACACTTACTTTTATACAGGAATCCCTTATGAAAGGTTCCGGGATTTCAAGATTGGGGAGTCTACTCAACAAATCAAGGAGCTGCAAGCCCGCAGTTGGCAAAGACCTGCCTACCTAAATACCTTCAAATAGTTTGACCAACCCTTGTTGGGGTTATGCGAAGAGGAACATGGATCCTTGCTACTAAAATGTCCTGACAACTAGACATTCTGAGTTCAATGGTGATGGTCATTGAGACTTGATAAAATAGCGGGAGACTTCATAAAATTATTTTATTAATTCTTATAAAATGTAATCAAGTACTAATAATCTGCTCTTTTTAATTGTAGAATAAAATGACAAGCTTGTCAACCACACTATCCCTGCGATCAATTCTGGATAAAGACAACGCCTTCGGGTTATTCTATGCCATGAACGAAAATCTTACGTGCTGGAGTAAGTATTACCTGATCCGCCTGCCAAAGAGGCGAGTGATGAGGATTTCTTGGTCTATGAGAAACATATGAACGACGCGGTCGACGTTCAATGTTTGATGCTTTCATCAATGTACAGTGAACTCATGAAGTCTCACGAAAACATGGATGCGTATAGCATGCTCGAGCACCTTCGTGGTCTTTACTAGGAGAGAGCAAGATAGGAAAAGTTTGAGATATCCAAGGCACTCTTTCAGAGTAAGCTTGGAGAGAGTGCCCTAGCTGGGCCTCACGCAGTTAAGCTCATTTGCTACATTGAGCACCTGAAAGTTCTAGGGCTTAAACTCACCAAAGAACTGGGCACCGATCTCATTCTCGCATCGCTCCCTCAGAGCTTCTCCAGTTTTGTTGTAAATTTCAATATGAACAATATTGAGAAGTCTCTATCTGATCTTCTTATCCTCATTCACCAAGTGGACAAATACATGAAGCGCGATAAACTTTCTTTTCTTATGGTGAATAAGAGGAAAGGGAAGACAAAGAGCTTTAAGCCCGAAGTTGCTTCACGCCCTTCCAAGAAAAGGAAGATTAAATGGGAGGTAAGAGAACAGGAGGCTGTTTCGCATTTGGCAAGAAGGGCCACTGAAAGAAGAACTGCACCCAACCAAAGAAGCAAGGGGAAGCTTCAGGTGCATTTGTTATCGAGTGCAATTTATCTGTTTCTACAAATTGGGTATTAGATATAGCTTGTGGTGTTATATATGTATCCAAATATAGGAACCAAGTAGATTCAGAAAAATTGACCGAGGGGAGGTAGATCTACGAGCAGCCAACGGAGCCAGACTTGCTGCTGTAGCTGTCGGGGACTACCACCTCATGTTGCCAACTGGGATGATCTTGGTTTTAAAGCATTGTTATTATGTGCCTTCTGTAACCAAAAACATAATTTATGTATCCAGACTAGATACATATGGATTTATTTTCAAGTTGGGAAATGAATGTTGCTTCTTTTATAAAGATAACACATGTTTTGGTAATACACATTTATATAACGGTCTTTACGTGTTGGATTACACAAACCAAGTAATGATAATCGATAACGAAGTTACTTCACATGACTCATACTACACTCAACTTTGCCATCACCAGCTAGGTCATGTAAATGAGAAACGCTTGACAAAGTTACATCAAGATGGATATTTAGATTCTTTCGAACTAAAACCATTTGGTGTATGCCACACATGTTTACAAGAATAAATGACCAAAACCCCATTTAGTGGGAAATGTGAAAGGGCAAAAGAGCTTCTTGAATTGGTTCATTCCGATGTGTGTGGACTATTTCCTGTTGAAGCAAGGAGTGAGTACTCATACTTCATAACTTTTACTGATGATTTTAGTAGTTATGGATATATCTACTTAATGAGGTGTAAGTCGGATTATTTTGATAAGTTCAAAGAATACAAGAATGAAGTTGAGAACCAGCTTGGTAAGAAGATTAAGAAACTCCGTTCAGACCGAGGTGGGGAATATCTTAATCAAGATTTCATTGATTACTTACGGGAGTTTGGGATCCTATCCCAACTCACTCCTCCTTACATGCCTCAGTGGAATGGTATAAGCGAAAGGAGAAGCCGCACCTTGTTGGATATGGTGAGATCAATGATGAGTCATGCAAATCTTCCATTATCCTTTTGGAGATATGCGTTACAAGCAACATCGCACATACTAAACCGATTACAAACTAAATCGATAAATGACATTCCATACAAGCTTTGGAGTGGAAGAAAATCCATGTTATCGAATTTATATGTGTGGGGAAGTGAAGCGTTTGTTAAGGCATCTTCAGGTAACAAACTTGCACCTTGAGGCACAAAGTGTACCTTTATAAGATACCCTAAGGAAACGAGAGGATATTACCTATACAACCCCTCAGACAAAAAAGTTATAGTGGCAAGACACGCCATATTCCTTGAGAGGGAGCACATCTCCAAAAGAGATGGTGGGAATGAGATAGACTTCGATAAAGTCGTGGCTCAAGGCACACAAGAGTTGGTACAGGAACAAATTCTACAAAGCCTCGTGGAAGAAACATCTGTTCTGGAGACACAAGTACTGCATAGGAGTACAAGAGAGGTTAGAGAATCAGAACAGTGCGGTTTTCTAGTTACCGAGGATGGTGACTCATTATTAGTTGATAATAATGATCCTCTAACCTACAAGGAAGCAGTAAGTGACACAAACGTTGCAAAGTGGCAAGAAGCCATGAATTCTAAAATGGATTCCATATACCAAAACCAAGTCTGGGTTTTGGTAGATCCTCCGATTGATGTAAAGCCTGTTGGTTGCAAATGAGTTTAAGAAGAAACTGGACATGGAAGGACAAATCAGTACGACTGGTTGCAAAAGGGTTTAAACAACGTCAATGCATTGACTACGATGAAACCTTTTTACAGTTGCAATGTTGAAATCCATCAGAATTCTATTGGCCATTGCCGCTTACCATGACTGAGATTTGACAAATGGATGTCAAAACAACCTTAATGGGAACCTTCAGGAAGATGTTTACATGACACAACCTGAAGGGTTTGTGACTCCAAAGGATGCCAATAAGGTGGTATGCAAGTTGCAGAAATCCATTTATGGATTAAAGCAAGTATCCAGGTCATGAAACATTCGTTTTGATGAAGTCATAACGGAATTTGGTTTTATAAAGAACGAATGTGAGCCTTGTGTACCGGTCTTACAGTCTGTAAAGGCATGGTTGAATTAATGCTTCTCCATGAAGGACTTGGGCGAGACAACATATATTCTTGGGATCAAGATCCATCGTGATAGATCAAAGAGATTGCTGGGCCTAAGTCAAAGTACATACATTGACAAGATATTGAAGAGATTCAGTATGGAACAATCCAAGAATGGATTGTTGCCAGCGTCACATGACATTTATCTTTCCAAGAAAATGTGTCCTCAGACGCATGAGGAAAGAAACATGGCAAGGACTTTATACGCATCGACGATTGAGTCAGTCATGTATGCTATGCTATGTATTAGACTAGATGTCGCCTATGCATTAAGTGTGGTAGGCAAATATCAAGCTGATCCAGGTGATCGTTATTAGATGACAGTCAAGGCGTACTAAGGATATGTTCCTGGTTTATGGAGGAGATGAGGAACTAGTCATCAGAGGATATGCAAATGCTAGTTTCCAGACTGATCAGGATGACATGAAGTCGCAGACGGGATACATATTCACTTTAAATGGAGGTGCTGTGAGCTGGAAGAGCTCAAAGCAGGGTGTGGTCGCAGATTTTACAGCAGAGTTCGAGTATATCGCAGCTTTTGAGGTAGCTAAAGAAACAGTTTGGATGTGGAGCTTCGTCCAAGAGCTGAATGTGGTACCTAACAGTAAAGATCCCATCACACTCTATTGTGATAATACTGCACTGGTGGCTCTCACAAAAGATCCAAGGTCACATCAGCGGACAAAACACATACTTCGGAAATATCATCTCTTGAGAGAGCAGTATTTCCACGGAAGACAACGTGGTATACCCCTTGACTAAAGGCCTTAACTCAACCGAAACATGATCATCATGTGAGGTCTAGCGGACCAAAAGTCATAGGCAGTTGGCTCTAGTTCAAGTGGGAGTTTGTTAGAGTTGGTGTCATAGAGTACTTGTCGCATTGATAAAGTCATAACAGTTCCCTACTATGATGAGAACCTTGAAGTGCTATGACAATATTTTTAAATATAGTTTTGCGGTTGGATGACATACTATGATGAGACACATAGTATACAAACCGTCGAGTGCGAGTACTTGTAAGCAGACGGGACTTCCTCTCATGAAGTTCACATTTGGTAATCTCTAAGACGGGAGATTATGAGAACAGACCCGCCAGTAGGAATTCCGCATGTTTTGGTGTTATCGGATATTTCTATCTGCGAGCGTGTGTAATGGTCCTTAGACTTTAAGATTATCATTAATACATTTAACGATTTGCGCACTTTGATTTACTGACGAAAACCGTCACGCCATATGTTGGCGGGAAGTAGGGTACGTTGGGTGCGTCACGAATGACATGTTATTAATGGATAAGTCGAGGAATGATTTGTCCCTTCCCTTTATGAAAGTTGATATTACGACCCTTTGATTGAAATAGAACCGTCGCCCTAAATTTCATGGCCATGGTGTAACGACGAGTCTATTTTAGGTAGTCAAAGAATGACGTATCAAGCATATAGGTTGGTGATACTATCATTAAACCTGCTTGACGAGATATTGAGACAAAATGATTATATTACACAATGAGTGTTCGTGTGTGGATGTCATCGTTGCGACTTTAAGTTCTTTATTTTGGGCGCCTTGATCCGTTGCTAGACATTAATTTTGGACTTTAGGCAAACCCACCTAATGCCAATGAGAAAGAATCCTAGAGGGTCACACTGTTTCTGGTGGTCTCGGTTAAATTCTATTTGAATTTAATTAATGAATAAATATTATTCTCAAGATGAAGGAATAATTTTATTCAAGTTAAAATGATCGCATAAATTAAATAAATATTTATTCACCGGATTTTGAATAAAATATTTATTTTATTGAACGTTTAATAAATATTTATTTACTAGTTTGTGAATAAAATATTTATTTAAGAGAATAAAATATTTATTCAGGTGTTCAATAAATAGAAGAGGAGTTCGAACGGACCAAGACCGTGTCCGGTGATAAATTAATTATTTATAAGTCCGTAAATATTGTTTATCCAGTTGGCGCAAGAAATAATAATAATATTGTTATCATTATGTAACACGAGATTTTATTTATGGTTCTGTTTTGCAGAAGTTGCACACCGTAAATAATGACGTTGTTATTATTAAATGGCATGAGTTTTCTCTAAGTTTTATAATTGCATTTAATTGTTACGCAATTAAATATTGTAACCGAAACCCCAACTTGATTAATAGACAGGTGCGTTTATTGTGCCAATGGTTGGTGAATTGAGATTTATTGAGCGAAACAAATTCTCTCTCGACTCCTATCCGCTCTCTCTCAAGAACGAGAGAACTTCTTCAAGACCGAAGAATGGACGATCAAGAACGATCGACGCAAGACATTCGTTTCACCGCGCTAGCTCTCGGAGAACGAGTGACGTTGATTGGAGACCATTGAAGCACGTGTGGATCACCGTTAGAGGGATTCTACTTTAGATCCTCGCAATCACAACGAAGACAATCCATAAGGGTCATTCCGGATGATCAACAATCATCAACGAAGAAAGCACCGAAGAACTAAGTATTTAATTTTTTTAGAAATTAAATTAAATTAATTATAAACATGATGTGCAAGATCCACTTTCTCAGATCCAACGCTTTCTTTCTCTTTGTCTAAATCTTTGATTTAAATCCTTGGATACTGGCGTTCATCGTAGTATTGATTTCGGATTAGTCATCGATTACGGCAAATGCAAAATTGGGCCCCACCCGACGTTGCGCTTCCGCTGCGCCTGGATCCTTCAAAGTTGGGCTGGAAGTACCACTAGATTGTGAAAGTAGTGAATGGGTTGGACGAGAAGAGCCACCGTGATTGTTTACCGGGTTGGGTATGTGAAACTATATAGTTGTGCTTTGTTGGTGTGTGGCTATGCAGGATGGATATTGTTGTGCTAATATGTGATGGTAAACGGATTATGGCATGGTTGTTTGGCTTTCCCTTGTATTGTGTAGATTTGGGTGGAAAGTGGCTTGGTAAGGGTGTGTTTGGCTTGTTGGAAACTGTTGCACTATTTGATGTTTTATTTAAACTGTTTATATAAATGTGCTAACGGTTCTATCCTAGTGGCACGTGTAGGGAAGTCTTTTGGGGAAACCTACTGAATATTTGTACTTACTCCTGCTTCGGCACTTATGGTGCTTTTGCAGATGTCGTCTTTCGGGACACACGTAAGGGTAAAGCAATTCATTTTGCTAGCGATCAATCGTGATGCTTGGGTGGTTTGGTGGTGCTTGGAGCATAGAGCTTGGCTTGGAGTGTGGAGTTGTGTCATAGCTTCTTGGGTTTTGGTTTTGTAGTCTTCCGCTTGTGGCTTGGTTGTATTGGTCTTTTGGATTTTGTGGGTTGTTGTGTTGGTTCATGGAACTTGTTATGGTTTTGGGTTGGCTGTATGGTTGTTTCTTGGTAATGCATTACATTGGGTCACCTTGTTGACATGCATCATGTATTAGTAGTTGGTTATGCCTTGTTTGGTTGGTTGATTTTATTCTACGGGAAAATCGTTCCCCAATTGTTCTTGAAGCCCTCGACATTTATTGTCAGCCTTTGGCGCTTTGGGAACGTCGCCTAAGGCCTAGTAGCATCTCACCGCCTTCTCAAGCCAATGAGGAAGGGGCATGACATTACAATAATAGAATTTGATTTGTTGTGAATTGCGGTGGATTATCAATGGGGTTAATATTGTGATAATGAATTTTGAATATGTATTTAAAGATGGAGGAAAATATTATGATATGCGATTATGATGAAATTGGTGGGGATTATTGCTTATGATTAATGTTGGAATCTATTGATAAGTTATGATGGAAATTTATGTTTTAAGTTGTTTATGATTATATGTGATTTATTTGAAGTCCTCATATTTTGAAGCGTGATGTATGATTTCAGATATTTCTTGACACATGTTTTAGCACCGCATAGAGGAAATCCGCCCATAGGCGTATGAGGGCATGGATGAAAGTGGTTCGTAAGTCGTTCGGTGGTTTTGTAACGTGTTTTCATTGTTAGTTCTTGTTGTGGCTATTCCACTTGTGTTTGATGGCTTCGTAGGTGGTCTTTCTCTGAAGACGTTGCTGTTGCCATTTTCTGGTTGCTGCATCCCCCATGCCCCTCGAATCAGTGCCCCTATTGCATATTTTGGCATTTCTTGGATTAGTATTCACTGTGATCGGGGATGCGATTGGAAGCACCAAATTTGAGGTTCCATTGTTCAACGGTTAGGGTTGTTAGGTTCAGCCGTGTGAAAACCATTTTACGTCCAAGTTACTAGTTTTAATGGAAGGAGAGATTTCCAAAGTCTAATTTTTTGATGCCCAAATTGAGATGGTGGAGTGACAACTACAACGTTCGGAATCCCAGATGTTAGGATGATAGGATGATGGCAGCCAGAAGCAGACAATCAAAAATTACCCTTGACAAGCCTGGAGGTGAAGTGTGGAGATGCAAAATACTTGCGTAAAAGTCTTCCTGAAAGATACATAAGAGTCTTCAAGATGATATGTTAAGGTAAACTCTTTAGAGTTTTCAGAAGCACACACTGTTTGCCAGAAGGGGAAGTCTTTGACCAAGCGAAGGGGTGCCCGTGAAGATTAGATCCATGTGGACATTCCACCGTGAAGATCTGAAGATGGTGGCACCGGTTGCACCAGTTATACTCTACTTCAAGTAGCAGCGTGAGAACACTTGTTCTATAAGATTTTGTAATCTTGCGTTTCTTGAATAAAAGAGATTGCAATGTCCCCCCTGCGGATTAGGGCTAACGTTCAAATCACGTAAAAACTTGTGTTTTTTTTTCATTCGTTGTGTTGCAGAAGTTCTTGTTTGGGCTTCGTTTTGAGGTGTGCATTGCGGTGCAGTGACTTAGGTGCGATGTGTCTTCTCAGTTCCGATGCATCGACACCGCGAGTTCATTCCGGTACTTTGGTTTCAGCCTTGTAAGTTCCAGAGGTGTAACATTCGGGTGTTCAGAAGTTGCATCAGACCCAAGAGGTTGTTGTGGAAGCGTCGGGAGTCGCAACGACAGAAACGAGATGCGGAAAGAAAATGCAGAAGAAAAGAAAACACACAGAACACACAAATTTACGTGGTTCGGGAATAATCCTTACGCCCACGGAGAGGTTGAACTTCACTATGATTCGGGAGCACAGCTTACGGAAATTTCTCACACAAATCTTAGCCTGAAAATGAGCTACAAAAGGAGGAAGACGATCCATTGTTCCGCACAGGAAGTCCGCGTCGCTACAGTGAAAGACAGCCACCCAAGTCAAAAGTGCTACAGTGGCTGCCAGCTGGAAGTCCAAAAGGCTACAGTAAAGTTGACTCCGAAGTCCGCACTGTTACAGTGCTCTGTCGGTGTCGGTCGGTCAGCTCTGCTATAGTGGTTAGAGATGCTATAGTTGCGGGCCACAAGCATTCGGCCCAATCGGATCGGGCTACACCAATCCAACAATCTCCCACTTGGAGCTTGATCCACTGTTCCGCACAGGAAGTCCGCGTCGCTACAGTGAAAGGCAGCCACCCAAGTCAAAAGTGCTACAGTGCTGCCAGCTGGAAGTCCAAAAGGCTACAGTAAGTTGACTCTGAAGTCCGCACTGTTACAGTGCTCTGTCGGTGTCGGTCGGTCAGCTCTGCTACAGTGGTTAGAGATGCTACAGTTGCGGGCCACAAGCATTCGGCCCAATCGGATCGGGCTACACCAATCCAACAATCTCCCACTTGGAGCTTGATCCGCTACGCAGCTCTGTTTCGATGCCACTGACAAAGACAACTTACTTAATTTGAGTTCTTTCTCTATTTTACTCACTAGTGCGCGTGCTTTCCATTCACTTCTATTTCAACCTGACGATTCATGAAATACAAACAATTTTCTTCTTGTGCTCCCATCGTGTCCTCCCTTCTTCTGCCTCTCATCCTCCATTCATCAATGGAGACCAACAGAGGCACAACAGTGCCTCAACTTCTGTATCACCATGGGCTTCATCAACATATCTGCTGGATTTTTGGTTCAAAAAATCTTCTGCAATGTCAGCAACCCATCCTGTATCAATCCTCTGATGAAATGGTACTTCAACTGAATGTGCTTCGTTCGGGCATGAAACACTGGGTTCTTTGCAAGATGTATAACACTCTGACTGTCACAGTGCAATACATTCTCCTCTCGCTTTCTTCCCAATTCATCCAAGAAGTTCTTCAGCCAAACCATCTCCTTCCCAGCCGGCAGCCACTGTAGCGCTTTTGACAAAGCCAACCGCCGTTCACTGTAGCGACGCAGACTCACTTTTCGAACAGTGATCGTCTTCTCCATTGTTTTATAGCCCATTTTTGGGCTAGGGTTACCACTGAAAAACCTCTGTATTTTTTGTGCTCTCGATATAGTGAATTCTGCCTCTCTCGTGGACGTAGGGATTTTTCCCGAACCACGTAAATCACTGTGTCCTTATTGCTTTCTTTCTTTAGTTTTCTCGTTTTTGTCGTTGTGTCTCCCGACGATTCCGAAACAATCCAACTCACCGCAGTCCCTCCACAGGTAAATATATAACCCATGGTACTCCTGCTGTCGACGTCACCTTCATGGTCAACATCCATGTTAGGCAAAAATCCCTTAAAGTATCATTGAAGTATTTTTGAGGTGATTGTGTTTATTGACAAAGCAAATCACGATGTGCAAATTTCTTGATAAATGATGTTTTCATGGTGACATGTCGAGTTCAAGAGACGTTAACAATCCATGATTGATTGAAGAATCTCGACAAATGAATGAACGATCTGGAGGCGGTACAAAAAGAGCAGATACAAAATATGGAGGCTTGGAAAGTTGCGCGCCATATGTTTTTCAAGATCAGAACATCAAAACATGGAAAAGAAAAGAGGGGCGCCCAAGTTTTGGTTTGGGTGCACAAGTGACTAGGGCGACTGGACTTGCGCGCCGAGAGGAGACTTGCGTGCCGACGCTCAGGGTGCCCAAAATGCCTATAAATAGAGGGCTACCTCTCCTCATTTTTGACGGAGTTCAGCACTTAGAGAAAATTAGAGCTCCAGTCGCGCAGGTGGTTTGGTTGCGCAAGTGGTGGTGTGAGCGCGAAGTATAAGGTTATTCAGAACTTGTGCCCCAGTTGATAGTTGCGCGCTAATATTGGTTTGGGCGTAAAAGGAAGTGAGTTGACCAAGTTTTGGGTTGAATAAGGGAGTGTCGCGCAAGTGGTTAGGTGACACTTGCGCGCCGGGCTTGAAGAAGGGCGCCGGACATTAGAGAAGCGCGCCAAGTATAGAGATGCGTGCCGATCATTCTAGGGTTTCGCGAAAAGTTGGAATATTGCCCGGTACATCCGTGGTAAAGTTGTATTCATCAGTGGATGAAAGTGGAACTTCAAAAGAGCATCTACATATAGAGGAAGATGCATTCATTTGTGATAATGAAGGGATCTACAAGTCTTTAAACTGTGAGTGGATCTTCTGAAAAAGCAGTGAGCACACTTCAGTTGAGAGAGTAGCGAGCTTTCATATTGTGAGTGGTTGTAAACCAGGAGGGACAGTGAGTCCGCTCCGAACTTTGTAAACAACAGTGCGCTTTTAGTGGATTTGGTACATTGACACATCATCGGTGTATGCTCCTTGGACGTAGCCCAATGAGGGTGAACCAAGTAAAAATCGCTGTGTCCTGTGCATGATTTAGTTTCTGTTTATACTTTGCTACAGGAAAGAGAGAGAAGAGAGTTTTGCTTAACAGCGAAACAAGATCAATAGGAGATGTTGTTTTAATCTGTCATACCCTGATTGACCCCCTCTCTCAGGGTATCTAACCCAGTGGACCTAACAATCCACATACCCTTGCAATGAATTTTCTTTTCCAAAGCACAGGGATAGCTTCTTGCTACCCTTCAAATACCTCAGTATCCACTTCACAGCTTCCCAATGTTGCTTTCCAGTGTTAGCCATATACCTGCTCACTACTCCCACTGCATGAGCGATGTCAGGTCGAGTACAGACCATGTCATACATCTAGCTTCCAACCGCTGATGCGTATGAAACTTTTTCTATGTACTCAACCTCTTCTGCCGTCTTCGGTGATTGCTCATTCGATAGTTTGAAATGACTCGTCAGGGGAATAGAGACTGCCTTTGCTTCCAGCATACTGAATCTTCTCAAAACCTTCCCAATGTAATCAACCTGTGATAACATCAACGTTCCAGCTGTGCGGTCTCTTTTGATCTTCATCCCCAAAATCTTGCCAGCTTCTCCATGATCTTTCATCTCAAACTCCTTAGCCAACTGCCCTTTCAACTCATTAATCCTCTGCATACATGATCCTGCAATGAGCATGTTATCCACACACAAAAGTAATATAATATATTTATCACCAAAGGATTTTATGCAGCAACATTGATCCATGCCACATCGTTTGTATGCATTTTTAGTCATGAATGCATCGAACTTTTTGTTCCACCGCCTGAGTGCCTGCTTCAACCCATACAAGCTCTTCCGGAGTTTGCACACCAGGTCTTCTTTCCCAGACTCTACATATCTCTCTGGTTGCTGTATGTAGATGTCCTCCTTCAGATCTCCATGAAGGAAAACAGTCTTGACATCAAGCTGCTCAAGATGCAAGTCTTCAGTTGCCACCCGGATTGTAGTAAGCTTTACTATCGGTGAGAATATTTTAGTGAAATCCACTCCCTCCTTCTGTTGGAAGCCTTTCACCACCAACTTTGCCTTGAACCTCCTCTTGCCATCATGTTTTTCCTTGACTCGGTATACCCATTTGTTCTGCATTGCTCTCTTTCCTTGTGGTAGAGGTGTCAGCTCCTAAGTGTTATTATTATGCAATGAGAAAATCTCCTCCTTCATTGCCAGCTCCCACTTGCTCGACTCCTTTAGCTGCATTGCCTTTTCAAAACATTCTGGTTTTCCACCGTCAGTCAATAATAGGTAATGCAAGGATGGTGAATAGCTCTGCATAAGCCTTCTCACCCTTGTTGATCTCCTCAACTCTAATGGAGTAGTAAGTTCCATCGGTTCGGATGTCTCATGCTCAGATACACCTTCAAGCTCTACTTGTTCTTTGCACTCTGATTCAATGTTCCCATTTTCATCTTCAACTGTATGACGATCCTTGTACGTGACACCTTCATTGAATACCACGTTTTGGCTCCTGATGACTATCCTCTTGAAATCATCCCAAAAGTGGTAATCAAACTCCTCAGCACCGTAGCCAATAAAGAAACATGGCTTGGACTTAGCATCAAGCTTGTCCTTTGAGTTAGCATCAATGTGCACATAAGCCAAACTGCCGAAGACTCGTAAATGTGAGAGTTTTACCTCCTTACCAGACCAGAGCTCCTAGGGTAGACGTTCTCCCATTGACCCAGATGGACTCTTGTTGATCAGATATGCTGCCATGTTCACTGCATCAGCCCAAAAGGTCTTGGGCAACCCCGAGTGTAGCCTCATACTTCTGGCACGTTCATTTAGTGTCCTATTCATCCTTTCAGCTACACCATTCTGTTGTGGTGTTTCTGGGATAGTCTTCTCCCACCGAATTCTATTATCAGACAGAATTCTATGAACTTCTGACTACCATACTCTCCACCGTTGTCAGACCTCAAACATTTCAGCTTAGCTCCTGACTCATTCTCCACCATGACCTTCCACTTCTAAAACATCTTAAACATCTGTATGCACCAGGTTCAACTTTCCAGCCTTCGGTGTTCTGCCTCCTTTTGCAAAGGACACCTTTTTCTGCTTTCTAAAGATACAATCTTCACATAGGCCAACATCCACTGACTTTAACTCTGGTAGCAACCCTTTTGTTGCCAGCACCTTTATCCCCTTCATCCCCTTCACCCCCTTCATCCCCTTCTCACTCATGTGGCCTAGTCTGTAGTGCCACAATTGTGAATCTCCGACAACTTTCAGTGATGCAGCCATGTCTATGCGAGTTTCTGTCATGTTGTATAGGGTACCATTCTTTGCTCCCCGAGCTATGACCATAGCTCATTTGGTGATCTTCCATGCACCACCAGTGAATGTCGTACTCAACCCTGCATCATCAAGTTGTCCAACAGAAATAAGATTTCTTCTCAAGCCAGGGATATACCTCACATTTTCTAGAACCAGCAAACTCCCACTGTTGGTCTTGATCCGTGCATCTCCTTTCCTCACAATCTGCAAGGGCTCATCATCAGCAAGATGTACCTTGTCGAAATTTTCAGAAACGTAATTTTCCAAAAATCCCTTTTCCGATGTAGAATGGAAAGACGCCCCAGAGTCTAAAATCCAATACTCTTATCGGGCTATCCACGCTCAACAACAACACATCATCAGTTCCTTCAACCGCCGTGTTTGCTCCACTGGTTTCAGGTCCCTTCCGTTTTTCTCTGCACTCCTTGACATGTCCTTTCTTTCCGCATGTCCAGCAGGTAGGACCAACCCCCTTTGCCTTGTCTCGGCTTTTCCCTCTTGACCTTGATCGCCCTCTACGATTGTCTCGTTGTGGGTACCTTCCTCTTCCTTCAACGTTCAGAGAAGAACTAGAGAATCTGCTTGATTCTCTTCTTCGCACATCCTCACTAAGGATTAGGTCCTGTATATCTTTCAGAACCAGATTGGTATTCCCCGAGGTACTGCTCACAGCTGTTACAGTTGCTTCCCAACTGTCAGGTAAAGAGGACAGTAAGTCCAGTGCACATACCTCGTCACCAAGATCAATTTTCACCGATGTCAGCCGACTTATGATGGTGTTGAATTCGTTGATGCGGTCTGCAACAATTCCCCCTTTATCCATTTTTAGGTTGAACAATCGTCACATCAAGTGCACCTTGTTTGCCGCACAAGGCTTCTCGTACATACTCGCGAGAGCTTTCATCAGATCCACCGTCGTCTTCTTCTCTCTGATGGTGAACGCCACGTTTTTTGCCAACGTAAGGCGCACGACGCCCAGAACCTGCCGATCCAGCAACTCCCACTCCGACTGCTCCATGTCCGTTGGCTTTAGATCCAAAAGCGGCAAGTGCATCTTTTTTTGATAAAGATAATCCTCGATTTGCATCCTCCAGAAACTGAAGTTAGTTCCATCGAAGCGATCGATCTTCACTTTGCCTTCATCCATAGCCATCGTTGGAGAATTCTGAACTCACCCTCTGATACCAGTTGTTGCGGAAGCGTCGGGAGTCGCAACGACAGAAACGAGATACGGAAAGAAAATGCAGAAGAAAAGAAAACAAACGGAACACACAAATTTACGTGGTTCGAGAATAATCCCTACGTCCACGAAGAGGCAAAACTTCACTATGATTCAGGAGCACAAATTACAGAAATTTCTCGCACAAATCCTAGCCTGAAAATGGGCTACAAAATGAGGAAGACGATCCACTGTTCCGCACAGAAAGTCCGCGTCGCTATAGTGAAAGACGACCACTCAAGTCAAATGTGCTACAATGGCTGCAACTGGAAGTCCAAAAGGCTATAGTAAAGTTGACTCTGAAGTCCGCACTGCTACAGTGCTCTGTCGGTCATTTCCAAAAGGCTACAGTAAAGTTGACTTCGGCCCCCGGACCCTCGAAGCAGGAGCGCGTTGCCCCCTGCAACCCCCAATGAGCTCGCCGCGGAGCTCGACCTGCGACAGTTGCGGGCCACAAGCATTCGGCCCAACCGAACTAGGCTACACCAATCCAATAAAGGTGGTATCAAATCCTCAGTTACAGAGCTTCAGACGATCAAACCCCGGTGGAGGTGTTTCAAAGCTCAGTTTTGCATCATCATTTTGCCCTTTAGCCTTATAGAAGAATTCTGGTAAGTAGTTCTTGATCCCTCTTATGTGTTTCAGAACTTAGAGGGAGTTCACTATCTCCGGAAGTAATGATGTTGGATAATGGTAAGTTCTTGGTGAAGAAGTTTGCTGGATAAGATTTCAAATTCTGGAAGATGCAGATAAAGGATTTTCTACTGCAAAGGGATCTTGATCTTTCGTTGCGGGTACTAAGTCGAAAGCGATGAATAATGAAGAATGTGAAAAGCTGGATAAGAAAACACTCACAATGATTTGGATGTCACTAGCCCGTAACGTGGCTTTTAACATCATTGAGGTGAAAACAACTTCAGAACTTATGAAAACTCTTACAGATATGTATGAGAACCCGATGACAATGAACAAAGTGTTCCTCTTGTGGACGTTGTTCAACATAACTTAAGCGGTAAGGCAGACTTAGTGCTCTCAAATGTTATAGATCTTATTCTGAACAAGGTGATTCGTCAGAAGCAAATCCAAGTATCCACCAGAAAATGCATACAGTACGAAAGGTAGAGGACATTTAGCTGCATAGAAAAGTCACAAGAAAGGAAAAGGAAGGAGTCAGCGTCGTAGTAGCTCGGTGGAAGGTAGCCCCATGTGTTGGCATTGTGGGAAGAAAGGTCATTAGAATAAAGATTGTAGTGAATGAAGAGTCAATTCCAGAAGACGCACTTCCAAAAGTGCATCCGCAAATCTTGTATCGGAAGATATGAGTGGTCTTCTATTGAGTGTCGCCAATTCACTTGAGTCTTGGATTATAAACTATGGAACTTCATTTCACTCTACATTTGAGAGAGGAAATATGAGGAATTATACTTCCGGAAGATACGGCAAGGGTGATGTTTCTGTCGACAAAGAACGAAAGCTTGTTGGAATTGCAAGGAGTGCGTAACATACCAAGGTTAAGGAAAAACTTGATCTCGGTAGGACAGTTAGATGATGTGGGTTTTCGTACAACCTTTGTGGATGACCAAGGATGAAATGTTATGCTTAACCGGAGTTTTAGAGAGTGCAATTCATGTCGGACAAATAACTTCCCACAACTTTATGGCATGAACGTCTCAGACACTTGGGTGAATAAGAGATGAAAATCCCACAATGTTATGGCATGAACGTCTCAGACACTTGTGTGAATAAGATATGAAAATCCTAGTTGCTAAAGAAGTGCTAAAGATCAGAAGCATGAAGTACATGACATTTGAAGAATGCATCTTTGGAAAGCAGCGGAAGGTGACCTTCAACGGAAGGTAAAACATCCAAGGTGAATCGTCTATTGAGCCTATGACTAACTTAGTTTTTTCGGATTCAATGGATCATTCACAATGTACATGACGTGAATGCCATGAACAATGATTTTTTTTGAAGAACATCAACAAATGATTTTTTCGGAACCAAGAGAGATTATCTTTTCACGTTAATTTATAATTAATTTAAAACACAAGAAAGATTACCTCAGTCTTAGGATCTTTCTTCATCGATAGTGTTGATCGTTCTAACCCGATCGGTGTATCATCGTTGCGCAACAATGACCCAAAGCAGAGCCCCTCTAGCCGTGACCCACATGTGCTCTTTCGATCTCTGAATAACGCTGATGAAATGCCAGATGATAGCGTGATGTTGTGATTTTTTACAGTTATGTTTGTGTCACATGCCTATGTTATGTCTCATGACTCATGATTATTGTCCCATGTTTCCATATTCTTATGACATGGAATATGTTATGTTTTCATGATGGTCCTTTTGAGGTTATATGTTCCATGATCTATATTATCATATGCCTTATGACCAATTATTATGATTTTGTGTTCTTTTTAATTTGGAATTTCTCCCATGTTCATATTTTCTCACATTTTTATGATTTAACCCTTTATGACTCGTTGATAAGATTTTTTCCGTAATGAGAGTTTGAGCTCACTCTATATGTTTTCTATTTTCCCAGGAAACTACATACACTGGGGGGGATTAATGTTTTATGTCTTATTACCAATTTAATCTTTATCCATTTTTTGCCTCTATACTTATTCAATGAATGGATCGATCACACTCACTCAATCAACGCCTTCAGTTTGCATGCATGCACATAAAGCAGAAAAGTTAAGAAATAAGGACACCTAGGTTTTTTAATAGGGTTCACCTCCACTATGGAGACTACATCCTCAGCGTGTCATGGTTATTATCATACACGCACATATATTCTTTTATTATCAAGAAGAACTCGAGCAATTGTATGACCTTGGACATGTAATCCTGGTATCAATTAGATACAATGAAACACTTGATGCTCTTTGGATATAATATTTGGATTGTAATCCCTTGAAGTAGATCAACAGTAGTGGCACATGTCCCTACCAGACAATATAAATATGATCTTCTTCCTCAGAATGCAACGATCACAATGTGCTGCCTCTTCTTTGTAAGAATCACAAGGCTCTCTCTAATACGCAGTAATCAAGGGCTACCTCTTTTCTTATTTTTCTTCTTCAGTATCCAAATATAATATAATTCACGAAAACACTGAAACTCTTCTTAGCTTTTGACACATTGAATATGCAAGCTGGATGTAGTGTCGACTCTCTCTCTTTGATACATAAGATCGACAACCAAATGTAGTATATGATTCTTCTTATCTTTCGTTGATTTCTCAGAATCATTAAGGAATTGGCGACATCAAAACTATCTCCCTCCCTCTTTCTCTTCATACTCAGATAATACACAGGAATGCTGTATCCGGGTTTCTCACTCAGCCACTTCTTCCAACTACTACTGGAAAACTCCATCTTCTTAGTCACATTGCCACTGCTTTCAGAACCTCAATTCTTCCAGGCTCTCAAAAAACTTATGCAATCTATATTTTATACGGAAATCATTTCATGCAAGTATAGAACACTGCATGGACTTCTTCCTTTTTCTGTGCAAAATCTCCCGTTTTCAGAACTTTTGGAACCACCTGCAGGGTCTGTGGGAGGTCACCAAGTGGGGGTGGGGGGGACCCAAACACACCCCAACACAATGGAACTCAACAGATTTGCAAGCTTCACCTCTCAATGGTTTGATATGGAATCCTCCAGGATAGCACTACCAACTAGAATCATCATATGAGTACAAGTGAGCAGGGTATAGCCTTGAAACTCATGTTTTTATGTCTCCTGGCTATGCTTCGGTGCATCCCGCACACAAGTGCATCCCATACTTTACAATGAACAACAGTTTTGGTAACAACTGATATATCTTCCTCCTGTAGACTACTATCGAGTTGTCGGGTGAGCTAAGTTCTTCATCTTCTTATGTTCTTTCATAATAGCATGACACCACCTCAATTTTCATGCGCAGAACTGCATGCAACGACTGCTGTATGAAACTTCATCATGAGAATGGTTCTTCAAAGTATATGGAAGAAGCAACTTCACTTCTCCCTCACTCTCATGTGAGCTTCACAACAAACTCACATAATATTCTTTTTACAGTTTTTTTACATCCACCACACTCTTTTTCTTTGATTAATATTTATTCACAAAATAACGTGTGAATAATATTCCGGTACATCCTCCATCTTTTCTGGTCTCCCTCCTGTAATAGTATAGTTATAAAATAATTAAATTTGAATTTAAATCCAACGAAGACCCAGCATTCAAAAAGATCCTGTGACTCTTTCTTCAGAACCGCTTATAACTATAAGCAGGCATACAACAACTACGCGTGCCTTCTTTGTTCACTTATTTCCCTTGATAAAACTTTCACGAAATCCGCTTCATAATAGTATATCCATGTATGCATGAGATTCATGCATTTCATGATGTGGCAGTAGATCCTCTTGTAGTGTGAAATCCTTGAATGGCAGCCTGAATCACAATTCTTTATTGTGGTATTTATTTCGTTGAACAACTTACTTGACATTGCCTGATTTAAAAACACAAATACCACCAAGAATCACAACATTTAATTGTGATATTTATAAAGATAAGATCACCTTGCATCATTAGACATGACAATTTATTCAGAAAATTAATTCTGGAATCTCCCAACAACAATCACCATATTTTAAGACTCTTATGGTGCTCAAACCAAAGCCACACGATTTCATTTAAGTAATATAGAATGATTCTTCGTAAGACTTTAAAATTCATACTAAATACAAAATACGTTTGATGAAGTCACATGGAGACCTCAAAGTCATATGATGAAGTCATACGCACATACTTTTCTAAAATTTCAAATCCATCCCACCAACTCACCACTTTTCAAACTTCTTAAGATTTTCACCTTTTACCTTGATAATACAAGGACTTCCAAACACACAAAGATACTTTAAACTCAAAGACTTATTGTAATACATCTCACAAGGGAAAAAATTTAGCCTGTGTAAACAACGATTTTGAATGTGAACTGCTGCACCAATTGCTTGTCTCCAAAAATTTTGAGATGTATCATGCTCAACCAACATTGTCTGAGCCATTTCCACCAAACATCTATTCTTTCATTCAACCAAACCATTTTTTATGATGTGTATGGTGCACTGAGTTCATATCAGATGCCATGCTTCTCCAAACACTCTTTAAACCTCCCAATTGTAAACTCAATTCCATTGTTTGTTTAGATCTTCTTAAGAGTAAAACCACTCTTTTTCTGCACTCTTACTTAAGGCCTCAGACTTATGTTTCATAAACATAACACAAGTAATGCGAGTGAAGTCATCAATAAAAGTAATAAAGTACTTATCTCTATTTATTGATTTCTTCCTAATGGGACCACACACATTTGAATGAATGAGCTCTAATGGTTAAGTAGATTGAATCTCCACCTTCTTGTGAACATCACAAAAATTGTACCCTCGGGTGATTATGTTCATTTTCTTTCGGAAAAGATGACCAAGCCTTCGATGCCATAATTCATCCTCTTCATTTATGCTTTAGATAACATGAATTCCTTAGATTACTCTGTGTTTCAATCCATCAACATAAAGAGTGATTTTGGGTTTTAGCTTTTCTTTCCCAATGACAGTCGAACCAACTCCTTTAACTAGTAATGAACCATCTTTCCCAAAGGTCACTGAGCCTCCATTGCACATTTCAATATCTTTTAGAAATTTTAAATCTCCTATCACGTGAGAGGAACATCCACTGTTTAATATCCATGGACTTTCTCTTTTGGATGCTTTGAGTGCAACTTCAACGACTAAAGCTGTCTCTTTCCCTTTGATATTCTTCTCCTACGACTTTTAGAGTATTAAGAGTCAAATTTTTCTAGGCTAGTAGAAGGACGGGGCATTCATTTGGTGATCGAGCTGGTCACACCTTCCGCATACTTATTCAAGAATATCAAACCTGTTTTGTGATTTCTGTTGAGAATTTTTAACATGTTTCTAATTTTTCTTCCATTAAAGGGGATGACTCCCCCTCAAACCTTGCTTCCTAAGTCTCTTAGGCACATTTTGATGTTGGTTATTGAACCAACACATCTTTTCCATTGTAAAAAGTAGGCTATTCAGAATTTTTAGGTTGGATTCCTTCTTTAAGTCACCAATCATGGCTCTTTTTTACAAAACAATTTTTTTTTAACTCCTAAAATATTCTTCTTCATGTTAGGCTTTTTCTCAGCCTTTCCAGAGTCACTAGTTGTAACAATTTTTTACTTGAAGTTGGTGTTTCCAGAATTTCCAGATTTTTGAGGATCACCAGATTTAGATACAAACTTGGCCTTCATGAGTTGTTTCTTCTTCTTTAACTCTTCACCAACACTTTCATCACTATTTTCACCCTTAGAGGATGTTACTCATTGGTCTTCTTGAGCCTCAATCTTCTTCGAACATTCTCCATCTTTTGAAATAGAACTCTTAAAACTAGATTTGCTCATATTCAGCTTTTTTTCCATTTTAATCAAATTCTGTTGAATATGATCAAACTCCTCTTTCTCTTTCACCCTTTCTTCCATCTTTATGTTACGAGTCTTCTCTTCATCAAGCATCTTCTTAAGACCATTAATCTTCTTTAGCAATTTGGTTCTTTCTTCTATAGAAACAGATTCCATTCTATTAGACGATTGATTTTCTTTCTTCAACTTTCTGATCTCTTTTTCTAATTTAGAGATCTTTGAGAGATACTGTTTCAATTATCTCTTCAGCATGAACTCCATCTCAATTGACATGTACGTTATTGAATATGTGCAAATTTAATTATTTATAAATCCTACTTACTACTGTATAACAACACGGAGGGTGTTGAACCCACAAGGACAATTGTGATTATGCAAGCCAAATTTGAAAACAAAAACACCTAAAAGTAGTGAGCAAAATCTTTTTATTATTTTTCTATTTATGAAAGACATTGATGATTTTTTTTAAAGAGAAGATGATGGAAGAAAATGACCTAGAAGTGAGAATGAGAAGTGGGAACTGCAATCGAGACAGAGGCAAGAGGAAATTAATTACTGTCTGGTTTAAATTGATTTATTCATTCACAATTTTTTTATTGAAATTGCATCTTGGAAAATTGATTCGATTAATCTCCCTCGTCAAGAGATAAATCCTGCAGAAAAATGATTCTTGGAGTTTGTCACTTCAAGAATCATCAAATAGCAATGAATATTGAAGAATTATTGTCTGAATCAATCTCATCGAAATAGTAACTTTTTGAAAATTAGAATTGAATAAATGCATTTAGAATCAATCTCATTGATTGATTATGATGTTTTGAAAATTGAATGTCATAGGTGCAAACAACTTTTTGGGAAAAGAATTGTGAAGAAGCGAAATATGAAAGCGATATTATTTAATTCCCTAAGCTCAAAAATTAGCTGCAGATCATTTCAATTCAGGAATGTTCAAAGATATTCAATTTTGATTACAAATGAATGAAATAAAATAATAAGAGAAACCTCTGAAAATAATTGCGACGAGTGCTGCCGTCATTGTTATGCTCTTGCTCTCCTTCAAGATCTCGGGTGAGAAAATTCTCAGTTGTCGTCTCTATTGTCGAATATTCAATACCTCGATCTAAGTTCTCTCCAACTTTCTTTAAAAATGAGTGCGCACCAACTTCATTTTCCTATGACTCACTGGAATACACCAACGAACGAGCTCGTTCCTCGGCTCTTCATTGACCACGTGACACTTGTCCCGGAGTATTTTCACTTACACGTGACACAATCAGAACTTTCGAAACAGAATTTAACAAATGCACGTGCACTCTGTTTTGACAGCAAGCCAAATGAATATGGACGCACCTCCATCTTGGTTCAGTTTTTAGCAATCATTCAGCATCGGGTTGGCATAAAGCTCCACAGCTCTTCACTCCAGACCGATAATCTCATCACAACCAAAAAAAACTTGACCATCTACTGAGAATTGAATGACAGGGAGTTGACAAACTAGTTCTTCACATTGGCACTTCATTGAGAAATTATGTTGAACATGTGGTGAGAACCTCAAATCAGACTTGTGGCTAGATTATTGGATGTATGTGGCCCTGTCAACCATCTTCTTTGGACTAGAGTTTGTTGAAACGATTAATCAAACAACTCGGATGCACCCCTCTTCAAAGCTGAAACTGTAGTGTTGGTAAACCCCCAAATCCCTCCAACTCCTTTGCATCTAACCCGAAGCCAAACAGAGACATAAAAAAGGGTCTTCTTTGCATCTCATGTTCATGATGAAACCTAGACTAATCCTCCTCAGCTTAGTATGGCACCCTTAGACGATTTCAACCCCGTAAAGCCAGATTTCAAAGCTTGACAACTTCAACGGTTTCCGAACACATGTCACTTCCATTTCAATTAGTCGAACTCATTGGCAAATTTAAATCCACGATCAAGCTCAAGCAATGATCAAATCATCATCAACCAAGCTCGGTTGACGAAATTCCACCTTTGGCATTCTTCGACGAACCTCGGTAAAAATCATTCGGGTCTAGGTTGTTCTTCCTCATCGATTTTGATATGTTTTCTTCTACGGGGGAGCTCGACTGGTTCATTGGTCTCGGATCCAGGTGCGGCTCGACGATGCGGCTCATCTTCCTTGTTCTTCATCACTCGAATCTCCAACGGCTTGAGCGACGTCAAGTTTCATCCAACTTCGGGCCGAATCGCCTTCATTCGTAGCCACTGTCGACTGAAAATATTCTTAGATCCTGGCTTCATCAACGGTGGGACTCAGATCTAGATCGGTGGGCAACAACGGTGGTTCTTCTCGGTTGATGCGACAGCTCAGTTAACATCTACATCTGCGGAAGCTTGCAAGTGTTGTGAGGGAAGAGCAGTAGGATCTAGAAGCTTCACGGTGGCAAGGAGCGAACGATAGATCGAGAGCAGGGGTGTGGAGCGGTAGAAGGATTTAGTGGCGGTAGAAGGCGAGATTATACCATGGCAGTGGGACGGTAGCAAGGCGAGATGGGGTAGCGGTAACGGAATATTGCATGGCGGTAGGAGTAGTGGAGAGGGAAGTTGACGGTAGATGGGCAGGGCACTAATAGGGTGGCGATACCATAGTTAAGCGCTAGATGGTTTTTATTCTCACTGTAGCTCACCTGTTTGCCTACTAATGGTACCAGACAACGATAGTAGGGCACTGTAGCATTGCAACAGTAACAATCAAATTTAATAAAGTTAAAAAATTAAAAATTAACAATTAAAGAAAATATTGAAACAAAAAAATTAAAATTAAAAACCAATTTATGTTAATTATTTAAAATGTACATTATAAGTGAAATTAGAATACGTTAAAAAAATAAAAGAATTAAAATAATATTGAATTTCTTAAATTAATAATTAAAACCAAATTAAATATTAAAATTGTAAATTAGAATTGAAATATATTAAAATACAAAAAATAAGAGATTTTAAATTAAATTAAAGTTCCAATTATTATAAATTAACATAATTACTAAATACCAAAATAAAACAGATACACTTAAAATTAATAATCTAAAATACAATTAGAAATAAAATATAAAGAAAATAGGTAGACATGATTAATTATTTAAATGTACAAAAATGAAATTAAACATAAGAATGATAAATTAATAATTTTAACAACAAAATTACTAAAATTCAATTATTTGACATTTAAGACACATTTAATTAATTAAATCATTAAAATCTTAATGAAATGATGTGGCAAAACACTTCAAATAAAGGCCACCTCAAATTCATCCACACTTAAGATTGAAAATTTTGAAAAAGTTTAAACAATCATCACTTTGCATTTAAGTTCCAAACTTCTCTTTACCTCCAGGTGAACCAACTCACATAATTAAAAGGGTATAATAATTAGCAACTGTTTGGATGAGCGAGTTTAATAAATACAAATAAGATAAATAACTTATCCAACAACTTAACGAATAAAAGAATGAAAGGATGAAAGAATAGAGGCTCAACCTAGATTGTAATTTTTGGTTCATAGCTCTTGTAAATGCATAACTAAAAAGTTTTAAACTCAATTAGAAGATTCAAAACCAATGATGATTGTAAATCTTACTCCTAAAATTTGTCCAAAAACAAAAAATTTCAAGAGAGCAAGAAATTGATGGCCGAAAAGTTAAATCCCTCAAAGTGGCAGTTAAAATCTCAAACTTTTGAAAAATTTTAATACACTGAATAGAAAGATGAGGTTTGAAAAACTCACAATTAGAATAAATTTTGGAGGTTTTGATGGGTTTACATTAAAGTACAGTTTAGCCCAAATTAAGACCCCTCCCCCACACTTAAACCCAACTTTGTCCTCAAAGTTGAATTCAAAGGTGAAGAAAAATAATCAAACTTTTAAAGTTTAAAGAGATTTTCAATTCAATAGTTCAATGACATGTTCAAGGGTCACAATACAATTCAAACAATATGTTTTCCATAACAAATATTTTACAACAGATTAAATAAGCTAATGCATTGTCATTAAGGCAAAATACAAAGATTTTCAGATTTTCAATAAAGTTCAAAATAATATGTTAAACATTGAGTTCACAGTAAACAGGGTGTCAACAAGTTTGAAAATTTGTTTCAATTGTATTTTCAATAGAATAGAAAATAGTATGCTAATCACCAAACAAAGACAAACACATTCATTTAAACAAAAACACAAGGGGTATTACTCTCCCACACTTAATTTCAAATTGTGAATAATTTTAAAATAATGGCAGCTTAATTTCCAGCAGCAACATAAAAATAATAAGGACGAGCAGAATAGAAAGGTAGAAATTAAAAAAAAAACTCCCCTGATTAATGAAGATTTATCCCTTGAGTTTATCCAAAAATACTTTCCCTCTTAGCATTAAGTGAAATCCTCTAGTTTTCTAATTTGATGTTCCTACAAATAAAATAGTTAAGCATTAGATTTTAACAATTAAGCTTAAAGAAAATAAATCTAGAGGTAGTTTTTAGGGAAATTTTATCCAGCAAGGCTCCAACGTGCAGCTTCTTCTTGACTTGAGAACAAAAGGAAACTCTACTCTTCGTTTGACACCAGCAACCTTCTTAAAGATAAATGACCAGGGAGATCTAGAATTTAAATCCAGTAGAAAAAGAGAGCTATAGACAGAGCATATAAGCATTTTATTCTTAAGAAAACAAAAGAAAAACACACAAAAAGACTGGGTTGACTCTCATGAAGTAATGAATTTAAAGTCTTCAGTGAGACTACAATGAAAACTCAGTTTTCAAACAAAAAGATTGTAGTCAATCCCTTTGGATTCTCTTCAAAATATTGTTTGATTCTCTGACCATTTACCAACATTGGTCTATTTTCTTCTCCAATAATTTCAACAACTCCATTTTTGAGCACTCTAAGAAGAGTGAAAGGACTAAACCACGTGGATTTCAATTTTCCTGGAAAGTGTTTAAATTTGGAATTAAAGAGAAGAACCTTCTCTCCAGCCTTGAATTCTCTATTTTGAATGACAGAATCGTGAAATACTTTGGCCCTTTCCTT
This sequence comes from Viscum album, assembly GCA_963277665.1. NCBI lineage: Eukaryota > Viridiplantae > Streptophyta > Magnoliopsida > Santalales > Viscaceae > Viscum > Viscum album. Next base: position 1,347,712,168 of record OY728131.1, read on the forward strand.
GTAAATCCTAGCATTATCATAAGACTCTCCTAATCTCATCCAACTCATTTAGCTCAAGCATATTTCTCTCTCCAGCAGTCTTAAAATCAAATTTTAAAGCCTTCACAACCCAATATGACTTGTGTTGCAACTCCATAGGTAAATGAAAAGATTTCCCAAATAACAGCCTGTATGGAAACATACCTAGCATTATCATAAGACTCCTAATCTCATCCAACTCACTTAGCTCAAGCATACTTCTCTCTCCAGCAGTCTTAAAATCAAATTTTAAAGCCTTCACAACCCAATAGGACTTGTGTTGCAACTCCATAGGTAAATGAAAAGATTTCCCAAATAACAGCCTGTATGGAAACATACCTATTGGGGTTTTGAAAGAAATTTTGTAGGCCCATAATGCCTCTTCTAATTTCAAGGGCCAATCATTCCTATAATTAGAGACATTTTTCTCAAAGATTTGTTTCAACTCCCTATTTGAAATTTCTACCTATCCACTAGATTATGGATGGTAAGCAATTTATGTTCTATGGGCACAATCATATTTTACCCTAAAAGATTTGAATTTGAGAATTTTAAAATGGGTGCCATTATCAGTAATAATTCTTGAGGCACCCCAAACCTTGTGAAAATGTTCTTTTTAATGAATTTTATGACACTGTCGGCTTGATTTTTGGGTAGTGCCATTGCCTGAACCCACTTTGAAACATAGTCAACAACTACTAAAATGTACTCATTCCCATGAGATGATGGAAATGGTCCCATAAAATCCAAGTTCCAAACATAAAAAATCTCAACTTCTAAAATACCTTTTTGAGGCAGCTCTTGCCTCCTCACATTTCCTAATTCTAGCACCTATCAAAGCCCACAACAAAACTTCCAGCTTCCTTAAACAACGTAGGCCAATAAAATTCAGCTTGAAGGGCTTTTTGGGTTGTTCTCTCTCCACCATGATGACCTCCTCAATGTGAGTGTTGGATTGGTGCAGCCTGATCTGTTTGGATGATGTTGGACCGAATGTTTGTGGCCCATACTTTGCATTAGGCCATAACTCCGTGGGTCGAGCTCCGTGGTGATCTCGTTGGGGGTTGTAGGGGCAACACACCCCTAATCCCGAGGGTTCGGGGGCCAAAGGCCCCCGACCCAAATTCTTGGGGAACTGTAGCAACTCTGACCAACTGTAGTAGAGTTGACCGACCGACATCGACAGAGCACTGTAACAGGTCAGACTTTGGAGACAACAATATTGTAGCTTCGCAGACTTCTAGCTGTTGGCCACTGTAGCAGCTTGGACTTGGGTGACCGCGACAATGTAGCATGCAGACTTTTAGCTGCCTTTCACTATAGCACAACGGACTTTCTGTGCGGTTGGTGAGATAATGCTTCATCTTATTTATTAGCCCATTTCGGGCTAGGGTTTCTATGTGTTAGAAACTTTGAGATACTCTCTGTATTTGTGCTCCCATATTTCATAGTGATATTTCTGTCTCTCCATGGACGTAGGGATCATTTCTTGAACCACGTAAATCTCTGTGTTCTGTGATTCTTTCTTTTGTCTTTTCTTCATATGCAAACCTTTTCTGTCACCACGACTCCCAACGTTTCCACAACAGGTGAGGAGTAATAACTCGCAATATTTCTTCTTTTGGCACACACCTTTTTAAGATCCCATCAACACATCTCCTAAACAACAAGGGATCATCCCACAGATAGTACTTAAGCTCTGAAATGAACTTCTTCCTTTGATTATTTGAAAAATCTTTTGGAATGACACTTGTTGCTAAGAAATTAGCGAGAAATCTGCAAGCCAAGCAAACTGTTTAACAAAGACAGTGAGTAACTTTTCATTGGGAAAGGAAGAATTAATCTCCCTTGGATCTTCACACTGAGTATTGGATAACCTAGACAAATGATATGCAACTACACTCTCAACACTATGTTTATCTCTAATCTCCATATAAAACTCCTGTAACAAGAGAATCCAACCAATAAATCTAGGTTTGGCCTCCTTTGATAACAAATACTTTACGGTAGAATGATTTGTAAAGATTTTGACTTTGGAACCTAAAAAGTACTGCTTAAACTTCTCTAGAAAAAACACAACAACTAATAGCTCTTTCTTTGTAATAGTGTAGTTCCTTTGATTATGATCTAGCAGTCTGCTAGCATAATATACCACATATAATATCTTATCTCTCCTCTCTCCTAAAACAGCTCCAACAACCATATCACTAGCATGACACATAATTTCAAAAGGTAATTTCCAATCATGTACAATTATAATGGGTGATGAAGTGAGTTTTTACTTCAGAAAATTAAAAGATTTCAAATAATTTTTATCAAACAGGAAGGGTTCATCCTTGACCAACAGTGAACACAAGAGCTTTTGTAATATTTGAAAAGTATTTAATAAATCTCTGGTAAAAGCTGGCATGCCCTAAGAAACTTCTAACACCCTTAAAAATTTCAGGTGAAAGAATTTTTTTGAATTACATCAATCTTAGTAGTGTCAACATCAATCCCCTCGTAGACATCTTATGTCCCAACACAATTCCTTTAGTGATCATAAACTAACATTTCTCCCAATTCAGAACTAAGTTGGTATCCAAACATCTCTCTAAAACCAATTCTAGATTTCCTAAATAGCTCTCAAATGTGTTACCCACAATAGAGAAGTCATCCATGAATACCTCAATGACCCCCTCTATCATGTCTAAAAATATATCTATTACACATCTTTGAAAGGTAGCAGGCACACCACATAACCCAAAGGGAATTCGCCTATAGGAAAATGACCCAAAGGGGCATATGAAGGTAGTTTTCTCTTGATCTTATGGGGCTATAGGAATCTTATTGTAACCAGAATAGCCATCCAAAAAACAAAAGAACTAATTTCCAGCAAGTCTCTCAAACATTTGATATAAAAATGGTATAAGAAAATGATTCTTCCTAGTGACAGAATTGATCTTTCTGTAATCTATGCAAACTCTCCATTTGGTTGCTTTTCTAACTTGAATTTGTTCATTTTTCTCTTTGGTTATTACAGTGAATCCTTCTTTCTTTGGAACTACTTGGATCAAACTGACTTAAGCAATGTAAAAAATGAGATATATAATACTAGTATCCATCAAATTGATTACCTATTCTCTCAAAACCTCTTTCATGTTTGGGTTCAGTCTCCACTAACATTCTACTCCTGGTTTGTAGTATAGTTCCATAGAAATCTTGTGCATACGGAATGAAGGGCTAATCCCTTTGATATCAGATATGGACCAACCTATTGTAGTTTTGAATTTCTTTAGAACACCCAACAATTTTTCCTCTTGATTTTCTTTCAGTTCAGCAGAAATAATGACTGACTGTGTTGAGTTTTCACCTAGAAATGAGAATTTCAGGTGTGCTGAGAGCGGTTTTAGCTCCAAAGTGGGTGCTTCTTCACTCGATGGAAGGCTCTTGGGCCTGGGAGGTCCAATATCTTCAACAAATTTCTTATAATGAGTTTAGAAAGTGGAAATATTTTGAATTTCATAACCAGGTAAAATCATCAAATTGTTTTATAAGCTCTCCCAAAACTTTATCAAATTGTTCTAAACTATTTGTAGAAGGAGAATCAGCCTCAAGTTCTCTAAAAAATTCTTTAAGTTCTGACACAAAAGATTCATTTTCAGCTTCACTCTTGACACCAGGAACAAGATTGCTGTCCAATCCTAGAAAATTTTCTAGATTCTCAACTTGGGCAGACTCAACATTATGTGAAACAACATTTTCAACTTCCAAAGGAATCTCTCCAGCCAAAGATTTTTTTCCAGACTCTTCTAAATGTTTTAATGAGTTCTCAGGTTCTAACAACTCCACTCTAGAATAGATTTTACCAAAAGTAGGTTCCTTAACATTTTTAAAAACATTGAACTCTTTTTGTAGCTCACCAAACTTTAAGATTAATTGGCACTTAGACACATATATAATAGCTCCTCCAATGACCAAGAGAGGCCTACCAAGAATGATATGGACCTCCTGGTCACATTCCATGTTTAATATAAGAAAGTCAGCTGGCTGAAACAGTTTGTCAGCTCCAACCAACAAATCATCTACCCTTCCCATGGGATGTGTGAATGAACGATCGAGCAATTGTAGAATGAAAACGATAGGCTGTAGATCACTCAATCTCAACTGTTGAAACAGTGAGAATGGTAACATATTTATACTATCACCTATATCACACAAACAATTGAGTTGTCCACTATTCCCTTAGGTGCATGGAATAAAAAATCTCCCTGGATCTGTAAGTTTTGGAGTGATTTTACTTTGAAGAACAACACCACACTCTTCAGTGAGGCTGTAGGTAGCAAATTCTTCCAGAGTCTTTTTGTTTGAAACAATTTTTTAAGAGACTTCAAATAAGAAGGAATCTGAATCAAGGATTGAATGAAAGGGATATTCACTTAGAGCTTGGTTAAAATCCCAAGGAGCTGTTCAGCCTTGATATTATTCTTGGGTTCAGCCTTGATATTATTCTTGGGTTTTAATTTTCAGGGAACGAGATGAGTGTGACATAGTTCTTTAAAGTAATAGGCATCTCCCCAAATTCTTCAATAATTTTCTCTTTCCCTTTGTTCTTTTTAGGCTCAGAAAAATTTTCAACTCGATTTTTAGGCGGAACAGTGTGGTTTTCTTCATTTTCAAGATTGTTTATCTCATTTCCAGATTGCGTGTTATCTAGTTTTTGACTTCTAGATTCATCCAGTTATCCAGTTTGGGCACTCCTATGATCTTTTACAGCTTCTGTTTAAGTTTTTAAACAACTTCTTGTTTCCACAACCATGACATTTTCCTTAGGGTTCAATTCTGTTGTGCTAGGCATCTTACCCCTATCTTTATTAGTCATGTCACTTGCCTGTTAACCCATTTTTTAATTCCAGATTGTGCATTATAACTTCAACTTTAGCTTTATCAGATTCATGTTGTGCCTTTTATGAGTCAAATTTAGCCTCTTGTGAGTCAATTCTTTTTAACATATTATCCATCCTATTAAGCATTTTCCCTCAAAATTCCCTTGGGAATTAGATGGTTCATCCCTTTGATTTTGGAATTGTTGTCTAGGTTGGTTTTGGTAATCTGGGCAGCAGGTTGTCTAAGAATTCCTTGTTCTTTCCAAGAAAGATTGAGATGATTCCTATAACCTTGATTATAATTGTTTGAAAAAAGATCATCTTTATTAGGCATCCTAAGATCATATCCCGTAAAATTGACATTTTTTATTGTTGGGTTGGCATATCAAAGTTTGGACAAAAATTTTCTGTGTGCTCAACATTGAGCACACTATACTATCTAAGTGATTGATTTTGATTTTGACAGCTCACTTGATTTACACTTGGTTTTTCATTTTGGTTCATTATTGATTGAAGTTTATCTTAAATTTTAGCCAAATGAGCATTTTCATCTATATTTGAACTAGTGTTATTACCACCTATATTCACTCTTTTCCTCCTAGAGTTTTTGTGTTGAGAATTTAAAGCAAGATTATGAGAAATTTGTCTTAACTCCTCGTCAGTTTTACCATTATAATTTCTTCCAGTTGACTGATCTACCAAATTCTTTCCCGAGGAGGACAATCCTTCATAGAAAGTATCCATGAGGACATGGGATGAAAGCTGGTGATGAGGACACTGCCTAAACAGGACCTTAAATCTATCTCTAGCCTCATGAAAGGCTTCCCCATCCTCTTGATAAAAACTTGTGATTTTGGTTCTCAGCTCCCCCTTATAAGTCTGGAGGGAAAAAATTTCATCATGAAAGAATTGTAAACTTGATGATAGTTTTCAAAAATGTTTTCATCTAAACTCAAAAACCAATTTCATGCATTCCCTTTAAGACAAAAGGGAAACATCTCATCCTAAGTTCATTTTCATTGAGCCCTAGAAGAGGTGACCATTTCACTGTATTATAAAAGTCTCCAATGAAGGCCAGTGAGTCTTCATTAGATAAACCATTAAATGCAATGACAAATATGATTATTTTAGCTCATAATTTCAGTCTCTGGAATACAAACTAATCGAAGAAGGGTTGCTTGGCACTTGAGGGAGTCGAAAATCCCTCATCCAAGGTCTTTCATTTTCCTCTAGAGTTCTGGTTGAAAATGTTCTTGTGCACATATAACAAACAGAAAAAGAAAAATTACGACACAAAAAACCTACAAGTACAAAGTAGAAAAAGCAGGTTGATTGAAAAAAAAAATTACAACCGTTTTTTAGATATTTTATGAAGTTTTTTTAAAAAAAAAAAAAAAAAAAAATTGGTTTCACTAAGCCCTTCCTTGAAAATGATGATAAAAACTTGACACGTATACGTGCAAATTTAATTATTTATAAATTCTACTTACCACTATATAGCAGTGTGTAGGGTGTCAAACCCACAGAGAAGACAACTGTGATTATGCAACCAAAATTTGAAAACAAAAACTCCTAAAAAGCAGTGGAAAAAATATTTTTCTATTTATGAAAGACCAAGTGATGAGGAATTGGTGGTATTTTTTAAAAGAGAAGATTTAAGGAAGAAAATGAACGAATTGAGAATGAGAAGTGGGAAATGCAATCAAGATAGAGGCAAGGGGAAATTAATTACTATCTGGTTTGAATTGATTTATTCATTCACAAAATTATTATTGAAATCGCATGTGGAAAATTTATTCGATCAACATCCCCCACCAAAAGATAAATCTTATAGACAAATGATTTTTGGAGTTAGAAGACAGAATCAATCTTTCTGAAATATTCCAACGTTTTGAAAATTAAAATTAAATAATTGCATTCAGAATCAATCTCATCGATTGATTATGATGTTTTGTAAATTAAATGCCATAGGTGAAAACAACATTTAGGAAAATAATTATGAAGAAGCAAAATATTAAACTAGCAGTATTTAATTCCCGAAGCACAAAAATCAACCGTGGATCATTTCAATTCTAGAATGTTCAGAGATATTCATTTTCAATTACAAGTAAATGAAAGAAAATAATAAGAGAAAAGAAATCCACCCTATGAAAATAATTGTGATGAGTGCTACCGTTGTTGTTATGCTCTTGCTCTTCGTCCACCATGTGGCATTTGTCAGAGTATTATCACTTGCATGTGACAGAAGCAGAACCTTCAAAACAGAATTTAACAAATGCACGTGCACTCTGGTTTGGCAACAAGCCAAATGATTATGGACACACCTCCATCTTGGTTTACTTTTTAACAAACCATTCAGCATCAGGTCGGCATAAATCTCCACAAATCTTCACTCCAGACCAGTAATCTCGTCACAACAAAAAAAACATGACCATCCACTGAGAATTGAATGACAGGGAGTTGACAAAACTAGTTCCTCACATTGGTACTTCATTGAGAAATTACGTTGAACATGTGGTGGGCACATCAAATCAGACTCACGGCTAGATGATTGGATGTATGTGGCCCAGTCAACCATCTTCTTTAGACTGAAGTTTGTTGAAATGATTAATCGAACAACTCGGTTGTACCCTTCTTCAAAGTTGAAACCGTAGTGTTGGTAAACCCCAAAATCCCTCCAAACCCTTTACATCAAACCTGAATCCAAACAGAGACATAAAAAAGGGTCTTCTTTTCATCTCACGTTCATGATGAAACCTAGACCAATCTTCCTCCCCGGCTTATGACAACACCCTCAGACGATTTCAACCCAGTAAAACCAGATTTCAAATCTTGACAACTTCAACGGTTTCGAACACATGTCACTACCATTTCAATTAGTTGAACTCATTGGAATATTCAAATCCACGATCATGCTCAAGCAATGATCGAATCATCATCAACCAAGATTGTTTGACAAAATCCCACCATTGATATTCTTCGACGAACCTTGGTAAAAAGCATTCGGGCCCAGGTTGTTCTTCCTCATCGATTCTGATCTGTTTTTTTCTACGGGGGAGCTCAACTACTTCGTCGGTCTCAGATCCAGGTGCAACTCGATGATGCGGCTCATCTTCCTTGTTCTTCATCACTCAAATCTCGAATCTCCAATTCAGGCTGAATTGCCTTCATTCATATTCACTGTCGACAGAAAATATTCTTAGAGCCTATCTTCATCAACTGTGGGACTCTGCTCTAGATCAGTGGGCCACATCGGTGTTTCTTCTCAGTTGATGCGTCAACTTGGTTCTTCTCAGTTGATGCGACAACTTAGTTGACGTCGACATTTGCGGCGGCTTGCAAGGGTTATGAGGGAAGGGCGGTAGGATTTGGAAGCTTCACGCTGGTAGGGAGAGAACGATAGATCGAGAGCAGGGGTGTGGAACGGTAGAAGGTTTTAGTGGCGGTTGAAGGCGAGATGGCACCATGGAAGTGGGACGGGAGCAGGGTGAGGCAGTGTGGCGATAGTGGAAGATTGCCTGGCGATAGGAGTAGTGGACAGGGAAGTTGACGGTAGAAGGGCAGGGCGGTAGCAGGGTGGCGGTACCACAGTGGAGTGATAGATGGTTTTTATTCTCACGGTAGATCACCTGTCCTACTAATGGTACCAGACAATGGTAGCAGGGCATGGTAGCACGCACTGCAGCGATAGCAGTTAAATTTAATAAAGATAAAAAATTAAAAATTAACAATTAAAGAAAATATTGCAATAAAAATATTTAAAATTAAAAGCCAATTTATATTAATTATTTAAAATGTAAATTGTAAGTAAAATTAGAAAACGTTAAAACAATATAAAAGATTTAAAATAAAATCAAATTTCTTAAATTAACAATTGAAACCAAATTAATTATTAAAATTGTACATTAGAATTTAAATATATTAAAATACAAAAATAATTTAAATTAAATTAAAGTTCCAATTATTATAGATCAACAGAATTACTAAATACCAAAATAAAACAGATACATTTAAAATTAATATTCTAAAAGATAATTAGAAATAAAATATAAAGAAAATATAGGCAGTCAAAATTAATTATTTAAATGTAAAAATACAAAATTAAACAAATAATGATAAATTAATAATTTTAACAACAAAAATCACTACTGTTCAATTATTTGACATTTAAGAAACATTTAATTAATTAAATCATTAAAATTTTAATGAAGTGATGTGGCAACCATTGACCGTTCTCAAGCAATTATTTTAACAAATTTAGTGGAATAAAAGAATTCTGAAGATTAAAAAGGCGAGTTGTCACTAAGATCTAGTTTTCAAAAGTATTCTTTCCCATGAACTCTCTCAAGCTGGAAAACAGATTTTTTTCATCTTAGAACAAAAAAGTTTGGTTAAAAGTCAGTTTTGGTTTTACAAAAATGATTGAGATTGGAAATTTTGAAAATGTTTAAACAATCATCAATTTGCATTTAACCAAGAATTCCAAACATCTCTTTACCTCCAGGTGAACCAACTCACATAATTAAAAAGGCATAATAATTAGACACTGTTTGGATGATCGGGTTTAATAAATATAAACAAGATAAATAACTCATCCAACAACTTAAGTAATAAAAGAATGAATGGATGAAAGAATAGAGGCTCAACCTGGTTTAGGATTTTCGTTTCATAGCTCATGTCTTAAATTTTTTAAACTCAATTGAAAGAATCAAAACCAATGATTGAAAATCATACTCCCAAAATTTGACCAAAAACAAAAAAAATCAAGAGGAAGAAATTGACGGACCTGATAAAATTTATAGGAAAGCATAAAAAGTTAACCTCCTCAAAGTGGCGGTTCAAATCTCAAACTTATGAAGAAATTTAATACATTTAATAAGAAGGATGAGTCTTGAAAAACTCACAATTTGAAAAAATTTAAGAGGTTTTGATGGGTTAATTTAATAGTTTAACCCAAATTAATACCCATCCCTCACACTTAAACCCAACTTTTTCCTCAAAGCTGAATTCAAAGGTGTAGAAAAACAATTAAGCTTTTATAGTTCAAAGAGATTTTTAATTCAGTAGTTAAATGACACGTTCAAGGGTCACGATACAGTTCAAACAAATGTTTTCCATAATATTTTTTTTACAATAGATTAAATAAGCTCATGCATTATCATTAAGGCACAATATAAAGATTTTCAATAAAGTTCAAAATAGGATCATGGTAAACATTGAGTACACAGTAAAGAGGGCATCAACAGGTTTGAAAATTTGTTTCAATTGTATTTTCAATAGAATAGAAAATAGTAAGGCATTGAAACAAAAACAGGAGGGACATTACTCCCCCACACTTAATTTCAAATTGTGAATAAATTTAAAAGCATTGTAGCTTAATTTCCAGCATCAACACAAAAACAATAAGGAAGAGTATAATAGAAAAGTAGAAATTAAAAAAAAACACTCCTCTAATTAATGAATCTTTTTCCCTTGAGTTTATCCAAAAATACCTTCACTCTTAGCATTAAGTGAAATCCTCTGGTTTTCTAATTTATATTTCCCATAAATAAAACACTTAAGCATTAGATTTTAACAATTAATCTTAAAGAAAATAAAACTAGAGGTAGTGTTTAGCGAAGTTTTATCCAGTGTTGCTCCAACATGTTGCTTCTTCTTGACTTGAGAACAAAAGGGATCTCTACTCTTATTTTGAAACCAAGAAACTTCTTAAAGAAAAATGTTCAAGAAGATCAAGAATTTAAATCCAGTAGAAATAGAGAGCAACAGATAGATCATAACAACATTTTCTTCTTAAGAAAGTAAAAGCAAAACATATAGAAAGACCATGAGTTGACTTCCATAAAGCACTGAATTTAAAGTCTTCAGTTAAACTTCAGTGAAAACTCAGTTTTCAAGCACAAAGATGGCATCCAAACCCTTTGACTTCCCTTAAAAATATTGTTTGATTCTCAGATCATGAAATAATTTGGCCCCTTATAAATCCAATCATTATCACAAGACTCTCTCCTAATCTTATCCAATGCACCTGGCTCAAGCAGCCTTCACTCTCCAGCAGTCTTAAAATCAAATTTTAAAGCCTTAATAGCCCAATGTGACTTGTGTTTCAACTCCACAGGTAAATGAAAAGATTTCTCAAATAGCAGCTTGTATGGAGACATGCCTATTGGGGTTTTTGAAAGCAGTTTTGTAGGTTTATAACGCATCTAATTTCAAGGATCAATCTTTCTGAGAATTAGAGACATTTTTATCTAAGATCTTTTTCAACTCCCTATTTGAAATTTGTTTCTGTTTATGATATTGTGGATGGTAACCAATTCTTGTTTTATGGGAACAACCATATTTTTTCCTCAGAGATTTGAATTTTAAATTTTTTAAATGGGTGAAATTATCAATAATAAAAGCCCGAGGCACCCCAAACATTGTGAAAATGTTTTTTAATGAATTTTATCACACTACTGGCTTGATTGTTGGGTAGTTCAACTGCCTCAACCCACTTCAAAACATAGTCAACAACTACTAAAATGTACTCATTCCCATGAGATGATATAAATGGTTTCATAAAATCTAAGCCCGAGACATAAAAAATATCAACTTCTAAAATACCTTTTTGAGGAAACTCCTGCCTCATTCCCACATTTCTTAATCTGTGGAACCTATCACATCCTAAAAAAAACTCTTAACATCCTTAAACCGTGTAGGCCAATAAAATCTAGCTTGAAGGGATTTTTGGGTCGTTCTCTCTCCACCATGATGACTTCCCCAAGGTGATGAGTGAAAACTCTCTAGAATGGGAAGTATTTCTTCTTATAGCACACACCTCCTCAAGATATCGTCTGTACATCTCCTAAACAACAAGGGATCACCCCGCAGATTGTACTTAAACTCCAAAATGAACTTCTTCCTTTGATTATTTGAAAAATATTTTGGAATGACACTTACTGCTAAGAAATTAATGAAATATGCAGACAAAGTAGACTACTTATCTCTAATCTCTATATCAAAATCTTGTAACAAGAGAATCCACCTAATGAGTTTAGGTTTGGCATCCTTCTTTGACAGAAGATACTTTAAGGCAGAATGGTCTATAAAGATTATAAATTTGGAACCTAAATGGTGCTGACTAAACTTCTCTAGATCAAACACAATAGCTAATAACTCTTTTTCCATAATAGTGTAGTTCATTTGATCATCATCTAGCAGTCTGATAGCATAATATACCACATGTAATCTCTTATATTTCCTCCATCCTAAATTAGCTACAACAACCATATCACTAGCATTACACATAATTTCAAAAGGTAATTTCCAATTAGGTGCAGTTATGATGGGTGGTGAAGTGAGTTTTTCCTTAAGAAAATTAAAAGATTCAAGATAATTATTATCAAAGATTTTTTTTGATGAAGAATCGGTCCCAGTTGTTCCAGAGAAACAATCAGCATCAGAATTATTATGAAAGGGAAATCTTAGAACATCCAGACAACTTGTTTATGAGCTTAATAAGGAAATCAATGAAGAGGTTGAAGGAAAAAATAAAGAAGAATAAGAAGGGGAGAATGAAGAAGTTGAGGAAGAAATAGAAGAATAGGTAGAAGAGGAAGAGGATGAGAATGAAGAGGCTGGTGAGGAAGAAACTCAATCTGACAAAGAATCATCAGAGTCATCATCTTCATCAAGTCTATCCTCCAAGATTGATAAAGAAGAAAAATTAGGAAGTTCTCAAGAGGGAGAATCATCATCAGAAGAAGCACAATGGTCACCAAAGGAAGTGGAAGAAGATAAAAATTCAAAAACAAAAGTTGATAACAAATCTGAGACTGATAAGGATGTTGACATTATGGAATTAGCTGATGATAAGAAAGTTTATAAGGAAGTTGAAAAGGTTGTTTCAAAGAAAGATAAAAAGAAAGTTAAGGAAGTTGATACCTTAACAAGCATGATTAGACCTCCAAAACCATCCTGTCTCATCGGATTCAGAGGATATAATAGCACAAAAAGGTTTTGATTTTTTTTAATCCTTGAGGATGTGAGAATCAACAATTACTTATTTTCCAAACCTTGAAGCAAGGAGTCAGTTAAACCAAGATAGTCTCAATCAGAAATCAGAATCGATAAAGGTCTTAATAGAGAAAGTGGTTGAGATTTAAGCTGAGTTAAAAGTTTTTCAAGAAAATTCTTGGACTCACAAGAGATCCTATAATCAGAGGGTGAAGTGGTCGAACTAGGTTGACTCAGATATTTGGATACACGATGAATAGTTTGATGAAATAAAGAAGTTTATGGTAGATTCAGCTGGATCCTTCAACACTTTATCTTCGAACATGGTAGATAGGGTAAATTTTGTTGAGCAATTCAGAGATGCCACCAATGAACGTACTGAGGATGTGAATGTTTTGAAATAGAAGATCCGAGATATGGATCTCAAGATGAGCAGATAGAAGTCTTATGAAGATGAAGTGATCATACTCAGGGATCAGAATAAAGTGTTGTCTGGGAAAGTGAACATGTTGAAGTCTCGGGATCGGTCTCAAGAAGAAAGGATTGTGAAACTAGAGAAAGATCACAGTGAGTTCTAGAAGATAAAGGCGTTTGTCAAGACCATGAAGAAAAAAAATGATTTTTTCTTTTGAACTTTAAGATATATTTATTTTTGTAAAACATTTGACTATTTTTTTATGAATGAATTATCTTTTCATCCAAATACGATTTTCTTGAATGTTTATCCAATTCTGATTGGTTACATGTTCTTTCATTTTATTCATGGATGATTAGTTAGTTAAATATTGTTTCTTATGCTTTTTTTCTCTGACATTTTTGGAAACTTCAGACTGTTAAAGGGGGTGAGAAATATTTTAAAAGGGAGAATATCTTTCAAAAGGGAAAATGTTTTATCGTAATGGGAAGATATTATCCTAAGGGGGAGAAGTGTTCTCTAGGAAGAACTATTCTAAATACTCTTTATCATATTCAAAAGAATTACAAACTTAGGGGGAGTTAAGTTTCAAAGTATAACTCTAAATTTGAAGTTATTAAAAGAACACGGGTTGTAAGTTTTTCAAGTTATTTTTCATTTAAGTTTTGGGGTTTTTGCTTTCTGAAAAGGAGGAGATTATTGAGTTAGAATTTATACTTCTTACTTTTCCATTCATTTAGTTTTAGAAATCACAAACACTTTCTTAAAACATGTCTACTAACTTTCTATGTACAAAGTGTTTTAGTATGTTTTTGTAGAAAATATTATCTTTTACCATATATAGAAAAAATTCTAAAGTATTACGAATATAAACTTACTATTCTTCATTACGATTATCGTATTGATCATGAGTATGATTATCATACTCACCATTAATCAGATCAGGATTTAGATTTTTTTCTTGTTTTTCATACTAACAAAGTCAGAACTATCATACTGATTCTAGTACTGATATATTAGATTGAATATCATATGGTTTATTGTAATGAAAATTGTTAAGGAAGTCTATCGGACTAATCTAAGTTTATAATCTGAATACATAGAGTCATTTCTAATGTAAGGAATATCTTTAACATTGTGATGGTGTTAATCAATACAACGTTGGACATTAAGGTACGCCAGATCATTATGAGATGTCAAGCACCAGCTGTCTGTGGCTGTTGTAACAAACTTGGAAATATGACCATTGGGAGATTGCCTATAAATATCGAGTCATTTGAAGAGTTTGGATCTAGTTGATTATTTTCACTTCTGAAGATTTCTCTACGTGAACCACTCATTCTTAGTCAGTGTAATTCTTAAGAGCGTTTTTGCTATAAGGAATCCTTATTAGGTTGTTTCCTTTAGAACTTTTGTAATTGTAATTCATGTCTGATCATTGTTACAATCGAGGGCTTCTAGGGATAAGAAGACGGTGAATCTGATCCATCAGATTGAGGGCTTCCAAGGATAGGAAGATAAATAAATTCCGATCATCGTATTGAGGTCTTTCCTGGTAAGGAAAGACAGACTTTACTATAAGTATAAAATAGTGGATATATTTAGTAAAGTTTAATGACTACCTTACTCTTGAGGTTAAAAGTGGAAAATCTTTCAATATAGCTTGTAAGTCATTCTTACTTTTACATAGCTATTATATTACTTATTTTTACAAGTTTTCTATTCTAATACATTTAAATGAAAGTGAGTCATCGTATTCAACTTTCTACATTGTTTGTTTTATCGTTGTTATATGATTACGATAATAACAATACTCTAATTAATCAGATTCATACTGATTATGATCTTTTACTCTGATTTAATCAGACTGGTTATAGTTCTAATTTTATGACTTTGTTAATCAGACTGAGTTTTAAACTAAAATTTTAAACTACAATTCACCCCCTCTTGTAAGTATATCCATCGAAGCTAATTATTATGATCCTACAATATTTATATGTATAAATTTTTATTCGAAATTTAATTTTCAATGGAGACTTTCAAAATTCCAATATAAATCCTCAATATTTATTTATATTCACCTACGAAAATATGTACTCCAAATCTAATTTTCAATAGACTAACAATTTCCATTTAAATTTTCAATTAAAATTTGTAGTTATCGATGTAAAATTATACTTAAAATTTAATTTTCAATGAAAACTTCTATAATTCCAATAATAATTTCCGATAAAAATTAACACTATAAATATTTAGTGAAAACTAGTGAAAATATATTACCACATAAATAATGTAATTTTGCACTAAAAATTTAGAGTACACGTTTCATAGGGAATTTTTTGGTGAAAAATTCCATTGGAAATTTATAATGTAAATTTCAACATGAAATTTCTAGTGTAAATTTTCACTTAAAATTTTGATGAAAATATATTAATACATAAATATAAAATGTAAATTTTCATGAGAAATTTTCATTGACAATTTGCAATGGAAACTTTTAATATAAATTTTCACTAAAAATTTCAGTGTAAATTTCCACTTGAAAATTTTTATTAGAGATTTCCAGTGTAAATTTCCATAAAAAATTTCTAGTTTGAAGTTCTATTTAAAATTATAATGCAAATATATTAATACATAAAAATGTAAAATTTCATGAGAAATTTTCCTTGGAAATTTTCAATGCAAATTTCCACTGAAAATTTGTTGTTCAAATTTCCACTTAAATTTACAATGAAAATTTTCACTTAATTTGTGTTATAATTTTACTAGAGATTTGATTACCAGAATTCTAAAATAAATACATGTTTAAAATTTTAGGGAAAATATATTAATATATAAATAATGTAATTTTGCACTGAAAATGTGCAATAGATATTTTTATTAGAAATTTCCAGTGTGAATTTACACACTAAATTCACCAACTCCTTTCCCATATTTTGATGGACATTGTTTATGAGCATACCGAGTTTGCCTGTCCCCATCTAGATAGTTCACTTAGAGAGTTGTGTTTACAATGTGTTGTTTATGGGTATATTGGGGTTGTGTGTTGGTACACCTATTTAGCCTTATGAAATCACTCAATATGCACAATTTAGGGGTATACCACAAGGTAATCTTAACCCTTTTCAAATACTAACAACCTCAGTTATAAATTATCAACAAAATATTTATTTGAGAGAAAAATGAGTGGTCAAGAAATCTACTACCATTGAGTACTCTAATAAGCTATGACAATTTTAGTGCAAGTTTGTACTGGAAAATCTCAATTCATATTTCTAGTGCAAATTTCTACTTAATTTTTATTATAATTATACTAAAAATTTGATTACCAAAATTTTAAAATAAATGCATGTTTAAATTTTCAATTCAAATATATTAACACATAAACAAATAACACTACACAAAAATGACTTGGTTAGAAGGGGTTATTTTTTAGATTAGAAGGGGTTATAACCCTCTCTAAACACATTAGTGGTGGTTACCCTTAATCGACGCTAATGTGTCTGCAACATGTTGTTAGCGGCTATTTTTGGTAACCGCTGGTAAGGTAACTCGAAATTAGTAGCAGTTAGATTAGAGGGGGTTATAAACCCCTCTAATTTCACCAGAAAAGGTCAGATTAGAGGTGGTTTTAACCCCCTCTAATCTTAGACACATTTTAGAGGCGGTTTAAAACCGCCTCTAATAATTTTTTTAAAAAAAATATTATCATCCCCATCTCCCGTTATGTCTCCCTCCACCCCTCCCATTAAACCACATTGGCCCCTCCTGTCCCCCCCCACTGGACAATGCTCTCCCCACCTCCCTTTCCTCAGCTTGCGGTCGTCCTACCGTGGTGGCCCTCCCATTCCCAGGGTGCCCACTTTAAAAATCTACTCTGGCGGGATGCCGTGCCCGAGTAGGGTTGGAATTTAATATCTAAATAAATAGGGTTGTATGGGTGAGTTATCCCTTAGGGGGGCTATGACTTGCCTTTTGGACCCGTGTGTGGTGTGTGTGTGTGTGTGTATGTTTGAATGTATTTGTACCCCTAAGAAACTAATATATATATATGAAATACAATTTATACAAATATTTATATAATGTTATACAAAATACAATTTTAAATTACATATAACTAATATGTATATTATTTATAATTAATATTATATAAAATACAATTTATATAAATATATAATTAATATTATATGGAACACAATTTTTACAAATATTTATATAATGTATTTCCATACATATATTTATTATTATGTACATTACTATATATGTATTTCAATATATATAATTGTATAATATTGTGTACATTAAAATATATTTATTTGTATAAATTGTATCTCATGTAATATTAATTATATATAATATAAAAGCATAAAAATATTATTTAAAATATATTTATTATTATTATATAAATTAGAAAAACCATAAGCTTGGGTTTTTATATGATAGATTTTTTAAATAATTTACACTTATGTATAAATTTATATAATATTTTTTATGATTTTATATTATATATAATTAATATTATATGAAATACAATTTATGCAAATAAATATATATTATAATATTATAAAAATATATTTATGTATACATATAAATATAATTAAATACAATCATATAAATATTTTATATAATTTTTTTTTTGGTCAAAGGACCAAAGCAAATTTATTAGCAAAAAGAAAACAAGGATTACAAGAGTCTAAAAGACGGGATCAAATTACAATATTTAAATTGCAAAGGCATCAGATTATCTGGGAGCTCCTCCAGCCATGTTAAAGTCTGATCAATGCCTTTATTAGTGAGAGCATCCGCAACCATATTAGCTTCGCGGTAAGTATGTGTTGCAATGAAACTGACGTCATGGAGAGATTGAAGACAATTCATCCAGCGCGTAGTAATCGGCCAAGCAAGATGAATATCTCCCTTCCAAATGGCTTGAACAACAGTAGTAGAATCACTTTCAATCCATAAGTTGTTCCACCCATGTTGAAGAGCAAAAGCAGTGGCATGAATAACACTTAGCATCTCCGCTTCCAGAGAGGTTGCAGTACCGCAGCCTCCAAAAAAGCACCCCATAATATTACCATGATGATTTTTGAACCCCCACTCATTTAATATATTAGAGGGGGTTGTGAATTGGTTCTAATCTCATTGATTAGCGGCGGTTATGAACCCCTTCTATTTTCTTAAATTAAAGGGGGTTCAAAATACCCTCTAAAATTCAATAGGATATTAAAAAAATGTTAAAAATTTTAGAGGGGGTTCATAACCCCCTCTAAATTCGATGATTAGCGAGGGTTGCACATAAACCTTTTAATTTATACAGAAAATGAATTTAGGAGGGGGGTGTTCATAACCCCTTCTAAATTCTAATTATACAGAAAATGAATTTAGAGGGGGTTGTGCATAAGCCCCTCTAAAAAGCCCCCTCTAATCTGCTGTTTTTTATAGTGTAACGAAATTGTGCACTTAAATTTTGAAATGTAGATTTTATTTTGAAAATCCAGTTCAAACTTCCGCTGAGAATTTCATGTGAAAATTTCCACATGAAATTTGAAATTCAAGTTTTCACTTGAAATTATAATGTGTGTGTATATATATATATATTAATACATAAATAAAAAAAATGAAAACATCCATTGGAAATTTACATTAAAATTCACACTAGAAATTAATATTGCAAATTTATACATGCATACATAAATATCATATAAAATTGCACTAGAAACATGAATTGTAGATTTATACTAGAAATTTTCAATACAAATTGATATCAAGAAATTTATATATAAATTTTCAATGGAAATTCACATTACAAATTTCATGTACATATACACATTTTCACTGAACATAAATAAACAATTTTTTTTATTTTAATTTATGTGTATGTATTTATTAAAATAATTTTAATAATATATAATTATATCAATATACATCCAATGTTAATATTACTAATAATATATACAATATAGAAATTATATATTTTTCGTACATCGGGGATGTTGAAAGAGCGGGTCGAGATCACTCAGCACCACCTCAAATCCGTTGGATGAATCTGAACCCTAATCATATCTTCTTCACAACTGAAAATGTCATTTTTTTTGTCTGATGTTCATACTCATCCCATTGTTTGGATTTTAGTGTTTGAATTTTGATCTGATCTGGTTGGATGATCAGAATATCTAGTGGAACTGAAAAACTTTATTACTGATTTCATCACATTTTTTGTGTGCTTTCTTTTTCGTTTTTTTGGTGTCACATCGACTTATGGAGTCAAGTCTATAAGAGCAGGTGTTAATGACACAATGATTGCAATCAAGGAAAATATTAGAGGCAAAATTGGGCAAACCAAGGTCATACAATATTGGCCTGGTAAGGTTCCTGAGTGGGATGGTGATGCTAATGAGGATGGTGATATTAGGACGACTAGGGCTGCTGCCTTAGAGAAAGATTTACCTCAGCAAGAGTGTAAGATACCAACTTTTTTTTGAATATGTATCTGAATCATTTATAGGTACTATTTTTCATTTTGTTGGGTACTTTTCATTTAGTTTTTACTTTGGGGTGTGTTTGAGTGAAAATTTGAGAAAAATATAAGAAAGAGGGCAACACATAGTTGGCGCACAGATTTCCCTAACCATGTGCCTTGGCCCAGCAAACCGTGCAAACCCTGGACAGTGGGGATTTGCATAGCTGGTGCACGATTTGTCAAACTGTGCACCCTCTTAGGAGAAATTGTGCACCCCCTTAGAAGAGGTTCATGGTTAGGTGCACGATTAGGGGAAATCGTGCACCCCGAGCAGCAAACCGTGCGTACGAGATTTTAATCTCCCAGAAATTATTAAAAAAATTCCCAAACCTCTGTCTTATACCCTTGAACACCCTAGCTCGACCCATAATAGATTTATCTCAATTCCAGAGCCTCTCAGAGGGATTCTAAGGTCGTCCGACCTCTGTTCTTGGTGATTCAAAGCCCGGTTGGCAGATCTGCATCTCTTCAGGTACGTGGTTTCATCCTAATTGATTTCTTAGATCTCTCCTATTCTTCTCTCATTATTTTGGTGGGTTGTTATCCTCTGTTTTGTTGGATCTAGATCTAGTAATTGTGGATCTAGATCTATAATTAAGGTATCTTGATTTGTTCAAACTTGGATTTAGGTTTTAGATTTGGATCTCGTGCTACGTCATTATTCTGTTGAAATTGGGGATTTCTGTTGGGCGATCGTTAGTTAACAAGTTGAGGTAAATTAATTAATTGAGGGAAACATGAAATTGGGGATATTGAGATTATATATTTGAGATAATTAATTATTGTGTTAATTATTATATATTGAGATTGTTGATTTGAGACAATTAATTGTTGAATTAATTAGAATATTTTGAGATTGTTGATTTGCGATACTTAATTTTTGAGTTAATTATGATATATTAAGATTGTTGATTTGAGATAATTAATTGTTGAGTTAATTATGATATATTTAGATTATTTATTTGAGATAATTAATTGTTGAGTTAATTATGATATATTGATATTGCTGATTTGAGACAATTAATTATTGAGTTAATTATGATATATTGAGATTGTTGATTTGAGATAATTAATTCTTGAGTTAATTATGAGATATTGAATTGTGATTTGGGGATAATTAATTATTGAGTTAATTATCAGAATCTTGAATTGGGATTAGAGGATAATTAATTATTGAGTTAATTATCAGGATATTGAATTCTGAATTGTGGAATTAATTATGGGATATTGATTTTGTGAATATTGATTAATTAATTGGTGAATTAATTAATGGAATTGATGTGCTTAATTAATTAAGGTGATTGATGTGATGAACTAATTGTTGAATTAGTAATTAGAATGAGAAGATTAGTTAATTGTTGGATTAGTTAATGAAATGAATTTGAATCAATGAATGGTAACAATGAAATTCATGATTATATGAGAATAATGAGTGGTAACAATGGAATTCATGTGTTAATAGAGAAAAATGAGGTGTAACAATGACATTCATGTGTTAATTGAGAACAATGAGTGTTAATAATGACATTCATGAGTTAATTGAGAACAATGAGTGGCAACAATGGAATTCGTGTGTTAACTAGAACAATGAATGGTAACAATGGAATTTACGTGTTGATTGAGATAATGAATTAAAATAATGGTAATATGAGATATAATATCCATTTGGGATAGTTCGGGCTCTAGCATGATCCAATTAAGTAATGAAATACAGGTGTCTACGGTAACTCTGGGTTTTATGGGGTTAAATAAAGATTAATTGATAATATGATAACTGTTTACTTATGAATTGTAATTATTTTATTTATACAACTTCATACACTATTATTTGATTTGATATTGTTTTAGATGTCATTGATGGTGGCTTACTGAGTTGTACTCACACCCCACCTGGGCTGCCTGATCGGTACCTGAATAGATTACATGATTACATGACAGATCAAGAGAAAAGGCCTAGTGTTAGATGATTGATTTGGGATGGATCATAGATGAGGGAACCAGACGTGGTTTGAGACCCAGTGGGAGTTTTCAGTGTCTTTACTTTTTAGTTTTCATTTTGACACTTGGCACGTACTTTAGAATGAAATATCTACTGTTCAGTTTTGATATTGTATTTCCAGTTTTGGTCATCTTGATATATTGGTTTTTCATGGTTATTGATTATATGTTATTCTGTTATTTTATATTATTTTCCTATGGTCTATTACTCTGATGATAAGAGGGTATAGTCTACCCATGACTGATATTAGACCCTCACTACTAGTCAGTAGCCTCTGACATATGAGGAGGCGCACCTGAGGTCATGTGACTGACCTGTTCAGGGCACCGATGAGTGGCACCCGGGTCAGGACGTTACAAAGTGGTATCATAACAGTTTTACTTTCTTTTATGTTGTTTTACTACTTTGGAAAGGTAGACAGGAGACTAGGAAGAGTCAGGCCTTGGTTACGAGCTCATGCATGGGAGTTGCAAACCCAAGTGTGGGGGAAAACCCAAGTACCCAGGGTGGGATTATTGTTATTATTGTTTGTTGTTATAATTGAATATTATTTCACATTGGGTGACACACTTGTTGTGTGATGTGATTATTGTTTCTGAAAATTGTTGAGAATTGAATCGTGTCCTGGAATGGCACAAGAGTTGAGTTGCATGCATCATTCTAGACACTCTATATTATAATGACATGCATCATTTTAGACACGCATAGGGAAACGAGTTTTGGGTAAGTTGTTGAACTTGAACTGTTTTTCCTTGCTTGTGAAATTGAAATGAAAATGGTGCCTAACATGAAATTGAAAATGATTTTAAAACGATGCAAGATAAGAATAAAGGGGTGTCTAATGAGAAACTTGATATGAGAATGTCTTTACTCTTGTTAATCGGGACCTAGTTGTAGGATGGTTAAGGGTAGTGATAGTGTCTTGGTTTTGACCGCCAGGCGAGGTTTGAGGAAAGACTTGTTGTGATTTTCATCTTACATAAATGTGATAAAGTGATGTTATGTGTCTTGAGATTTGTGTTTGGTATTGTAGAGAGATACATCCATGACGACGCTTGTTGAGAGGACGACATGGGGATATATCTGGAGGTGACCCACTAGTAGTGGAACCTGAGGTACCGATAGTGTCGGGTGAGGAAGCAGGATAGAAGTTCCAAGAGAACTTTACTTGCTTCATGCAATTCATGGGAAGATACTCGGAGCAGGTTGTGAGGAGTATGTATGACTTGACACGGGAGTTTCGGCTGCAACACCCTCTAACTTTTACTGAAGAGGGTGTACCTAAGGGATATGAGTTCTGGATTGAGTCCATTGAGACTATACTTGACTATTTAGAGACTCCTGCTAAGAGGAGGGTCAAGTTGGTTACTTATATGCTATGATGATCAATGAAGTGTAGGTGGGATGTTCAGGATCGGACTGGACAGGCCAACGGTATGTTATAGAAGGACTTATTGGAGAGATTATTAGAGTACTTTTATTTGAAGACACTGAGATAGGAGAGAGCAGCTGAGTTCATGAGACTGACTCAGGGGAGCATGTCCGTGTTGGACTATGCTGGATGCTTTATAGATTTGCAGTGCTTTGCTCCAATGTTGGAAAGGGACGAGACATCTACAGTGAGGCATTTTCAGGATGATATTAAATGTGAGATTAAGTCTCAGGTTAACCTCTTTCGGTTAAAGAAGTTCATTGAGGCGGTGGATCAAGATCTCATAGTTGAGGGGAACCCAAAGGAGTCTTCCAATGTAGGAAAAATTGTTTCTGTTGGATGTTCAGGAGGTATGAATTCCGAGAGCAAGAGACGTCGCTACGAGGGTGTTAGCCAGGGAAGTACCAGGAAGAGTGGATAGGGGGAAGGGTTAGACACACAAGACGTTACCCGAATAGTATGTCACCAATGCGGTAGGTGGGTCCACTATCATAGACACTATCTCTGACCACCAGTGGAGTGACGATCTTGTGATAGGATGGGACATCTGCAGAATTTCTGTAGGTACCTGTGACTGACAGGTAGTGATGGAGGAGCTAGAAAAAACTAGGGTGCGGGAAGGGGATCTTCTTCACCATATCATTCTGGAAGCTAGAGTTATATTGGACAAGGCGGTAAAGGCAGTGGACGTAGTGCTTCTGGGCAAGAGCACCCATATTAGCAGAGTAGTGCAGCACAGGGGACTCAGGTTGCATCATAGGGAATAAGGGAAGGACAATTACATGTAGTTCAACCTACATTGATGGATAGCGAGGCTGGACAATTGATAGTGAGAGGTATTATTCTTGTATCTTTTATGCTAGATAGTGCCTTATTTGATACTGGTGTCTCTCATTCTTTTAATTATGCACAACTTGTGAATGGTTTGAGTCTGGCGGTGGAGTTCTTGAGTGGGGTGTTGATGATAGACACACCTCTCGTACTACAGTCGAAAGACATTTTCTTGTGCAAGGGGTGTTCTCTCAAGGTTGGAGAGTATCATTTTCTATGGGGTCTTTACATCCTTGACATGTCAGGCTTTGACCTAATTATGGGTATGGATTGGTTAGTAGCATATCAAGCCCATATTGTCTGTTACTGCAGGAGAGTGACTTTTACCTCTCATAAGAGGGGAAATTATGTCCACCATGGAGAGTGGGATATCCATGCAGGTCAAGTCGGGCCAATTACTCAACAATTGGGAGAGCTCACAACCTAAAATGCAAGTCTATTGTTGGACGATGGGGGAGTAAATCATGGTGTCTTTCTACTATTAGTGGATCAGTTTGAGGATGTGTTTTCCTGAAGACTTCTCAAGGATGTCACTTGAGAGAGATGTGGAGTTTACAATTGAGCTCATGATAGGGGTTGAGAGAGTTTCTATTCCACCATGCAGAATGGAATTAACTAAGCTTCACGATCTCAAGACTCAACTGGAGGAGTTGGAGGATAATGGATTTATTTGGCTGAGTATGTCGCCTTGGGGTTCACCTGTTTTGTTTACTAAGAAGGCATATGAGACTCTGTGCTTGTGTGTCGACTATCGAAATTTGAAATAGATGATTGTGAAGCACCAATATCCTCTTCCGCGTATCGATGATATATTTGACCATTTGAGGGGAGATTGTGTATTCTCAAAGATTGACTTGAGATAAGGGTATCATCGGTTGAGAGTTTGAACTTATGATATTCCGATGAATACTTTCAGAAGTAGGTATGTCCTATATGAGTTCGTCGTGATGCCGTTTGGGTTGAAAAATGCACCAATAGTGTTTATGGACTTGATGAACAAAATCTTCCATCCCTACCTGGATCAGTTTGTGGTAGTGTTTGTGGATGACATCTTGGTGTACTCCAAGACTCATGATGATCATTCCCAACATCTTGAAATCGTCCTGAGTACACTGAGAGAATTTACTATATGCCAAGCTATCTAAGTGTAAATTTTGGATTGACTATGTACACTTTTTGGGTCACATCATCTCAAAGGAAGGTGTGTCAGTGGACCCAAAGAAGGTGCATTCAATGGTTTCTTGGGAGAAGCCTAAGAATGTGTTCGATATCCATATATTTCTTGGATTAACTGGATATTATCAGATATTAATCAAGGAATTTTCCTATATGGAAGCATCACTTTTAAGATTGACCAAGAAAGGGATAAAGTTTGAATGGTCAGGAGCATGTGAGAATGCTTTCCATGAGCAGAAGAAGCGCTTGACATCGACACTGATCTTGATCCCACTAGATCCAGGTAAGGAGTATATGGTGTATTGTGACACTTCTAAAATAGGTCTTGGAGAAATTATTATGCAGGTAGATTGAGTTGTGGCATATGGATCTCGACAGTTGAGGCCTCATGAACAGAACTACCCTACGCACAACCTCGAGTTGGCATCAGTTGTTTGTGCCTTGAAGTATTGGCAGAACTATCTGTTGGGTGAGAAGTTTATAGTGTATATGGATCACAAGAGCTTAAGATATATCTTCTCCCTATGAGATTTGAATCTTAGATAGTGGATATGGGTTGAGTATATGCAGTCATTTGATTTTGATTTAGTATATATGCTTGGGAAGGGAAACAATGTGATAGATGCTTTGAGTAGGAAAACTCAGACTCAAGCGGTTCAGGAGTCTAGTGTTGAGTGGAAGATGATGACTTTGCTAGCTAAAATGCATGTTGTGGTTCAGGAGAGTTAGGAGAAAATGAATCTCATGTCAGTTTTAGTGGAGTCTATACTTTTGAGACGGATCAGAGACAAACAATATGAGGATCTAGAATGTTTAACTTTAAGGGAAAGCCTTGAAGGTGGAGATACACCTTTAGATTGAACCATAGATGAGGATGAGATCATCTATGTTAGGAATCAGGTTGGTGTGCCTACAAGCATGTAGGAGGAGATGATGCATGAATTTCATGCCTCAAAGTGGGTGGTATATCCAGGTGTGACCAAAATACACCATGACCTATAATGATAGTTTTGGTGGTCAGGCATGAAAAAGAAGATAGCAGGGTTCGTGACATGATGTTACACCTATCAGTAGGTAAAGACCGAGCATCAATTACTTGGTGGTTTTCTAGATCTGTTTCCCATTCCGGAATGGAAGTGGGATGATGTGACCATGTATTTTTTGGTGGTTCTCCTGAGGATGCCTCAGAAGAACGATGCTATTTGGGTTATCATGGATCAGCTGACGAAGGTAGCACAATTCTTACTAGTACGAGAGACCGTTGTTGGGAGAACTGTATGTTTGGGAGATAGTTCATCTGTATGGGGTGCCACAGACTATTATTTTAGACCATGACTCGTGTTTTAATTCACGCTTCTAGCAAGGATTACATAAGGCACTTGGTATACAGGTTTTGTTGAGTACAACATTCTACCCATAGACAGATGAGCAGTCATAGCATACTATACAAGTGCTTGAGGACATGCTATAAGCATATGTTCTTGAATTTGGTGGGTCTTGGGAGAATCACATGTCTTTAGTTGATTTTTCATTTAACAACAGTTATCAAGAAACTATTCAGGTAGCACCTTATGGGGCACTTTATAGTTGGTTATATAAATCACCCTTATTCTAGATGGAGGTAGGTGAGTCATAGTTATTGGGACCGAGTCTTGTGCAGGAGACATCAGAGAAGGTACAACTGATTTGGAATCATATGGATACAATTCATAGTAGACAGAAGTCATGTGCTGATAGATGCTGATGACCCCTAGAGTTTACAAAGGGTGTTCATGTATTCCTTAAAGTGTCGCCTAGATTGGGTCACCGTAGGATATGGAGGCAGGGCAAGCTCGTGCCCAGGTTTGTTGGACCGTTTGAGGTTGTGGAGAGAATCGGTCCAGTGGTATACCAATTAGCTCTTCCTCAAAGATACAGTGATATGCATGATGTTTTCCATGTGTCACAACTTTGGCAGTATCACCCCGACCCTTCTCATGTGATTGATGTGGTTGATGTTGAGATTGAGATAGGTGTGTCCTTTGAGGAGCATCCAATATGTGTGTTGGATCGTAGTGAGAAAGTGTTGAGGGGAAAGACCATGCTGATAGTTCATGTATTGTTCCAACATGGCCATGTTCAAGAGGAAACTTAGGAGAGAGAAGCAAATATGAGGGATCAGTGTCCCCAACTTTTTGACATAGAATCTTAGAGATGTTTGGGAGTGAAGCTCGAGGATGAGTTGTTATAAGGTGGGGAGATTATAAGATCTTGAACTTTTCTGGAGATGTCTCAGGTTCATTTACTGACACTCTTTTGCCTTGTGTTGAGTACTTTTTGTTTGGGTTTTACTTTGGGGTGTGTTTTGGTGAAAATTTGAGAAAAATGGAAGAAAGAGGGCAGTGCATAGTTGTCCCACAGTTTTCCCTAACTGTGCACCCTGACCCAGCAAACCGTATAACCCTAGACAGTGGGGATTTTCATGGATGGTGCATGACTTTTCAAACTATGAACCCTCTTAGGAGAAACCACGCCCCCCCCCCGAGAAGAGGCACACAGTTAGACACACAGTTAGGGGAAACCATGCGCCCCAAGTAACAAACCATGCATACAGGATTTTAATCTCTGGAAAATTATTAAAAAAATTCTTGAACCCCCATATTATACCTTTGAATTCCCTATCTAGACCCATAATCAGTTTATCTCAATTCCAGAGCCTCTTAGAGGGATTCTAAGGTTGCCCAACCTCTATTCTTGGTGATTCAAAGCCCGATTGGCAGATCTGTATCTCTTCGGGTACATGTTTTCATCCCGATTTATTTCCCATCTCTCTCTCATTCTTCGACCATTATTTTGGTGGGTTGTTATCCTCTATTTTGTTGGATATAGATCTTGGAATTGTGTATCTAGATCCATAATTAAGGGATCTTGATTTTTTCAAACTTGGATTTAGGTTTTGGATCTGGATCTCATGCTACGTTGTTATTCTGTTAAAATTGGGGATTTCCATTGGGTGATAATTTATCAATGAGTTGAGGTAGGTGGTCTATAATTCAAATCCTAAAGTCATTATTACAATTATGTGTATATAATTATAGATTTTCTATTTCATGTTTAGCAATTGAGTTATTAATCAAATGAATTAATTTGGTGAATTAATTTATTGAAGGAAATGTGAAATTGGGGATATTGAGATTATAGATTTGAGATAATCAATTGTTGTGTTAATTATGATATATTGAGATTGTTGATTTGACATAATTAATTGTTGAGTTAATTATGATATATTGAGATTATTGATTTGAGATAATTAATTGTTGAGTTAATTATGATATATTGAGATTGTTGATATGAGATAATTAATTGTTGAGTTAATTATGATATATTGAGATTATTGATTTGAGATAATTAATTGTTAAGTTAATTATGAGATATTTAATTGTGATTTGGGGATAATTAATTATTGAGTAAATTAGCAGAATCTTGAATTGGGATCGGGGGATAATTAATTGATGAGTTAATTATTAGGATATTGAATTGTGAATTGAATAATTAATTGTGGAATTAATTATGGGATATTGATTTTGTGAATGTTGATTAATTAATTTTTGAATTAATGAATGGGATTGATGTGCTTAATTAATTGGGGAATTAATTAAGGGGATTGGTGTGATGAACTAATTGTTGAATTAGTAATGAGAATAATAATATTAATTAATTTTTTGGATTAATTAATGAAATTAATTTGAATCAATGAATGGTAACAATGCCATTCATGATTATATGAGAACAATGAGTGGTAACAATGGAATTCATGTGTTAATTAAGAACAATGAGTTGTAACAATGGAATTCGTGTGTTAATTGAGAACAATGAGTGGCAACAAGGACATTCATGTGTTAATTGAGAACAATGAGTGGTAACAATGGCATTCATGTGTTATTAGACCAATGAATGGTGATAATGGAATTTTTGTGTTGATTGAGATAAATAATGGAAACAATTGTAATATGAGATATGATATTCCTCGAGGATAGTTTGGGCTCCTACATGAGTCGAGCAAGTAACGAAGTACAGGTGTCTATGGGAACTCTGAGTTTTATGTGGTTAAATATAGATCAATTGATAACGTGATAAATTTTTACTTATGTATTTTAATTATTTTCTTTATAGATCCACTTACACTATTATTTGATCAGATATTGTTTTAGATGTCATTGGTGGTGACCTAATGAGTTGTACTCACACCCTAATCGGGCTGCCTGATTGGTACCCGAATAAATTACATGATTCTAGGATAGTTCAAGGGAAAAGACCCAGTGTTAGATGGTTGATTTGGGATGGATCATGGATGAGGGAATCAGATATGGTTTGGGACCCGTTGGGAGTTTTCAGTGTCTTTACTTTTGAGTTTTTATTTTGACACTTGGCACGTACTTTAGCATGGTATATCTACTGTTCAGTTTTGATATTGTATTTTTAATTTTGGTCATCTTGAGATACTGGTTTTTCATGGTTATTGATTATATGTTATTATGTTATTGTCACTTATTTTCTGATGGTGTATTACTCTAACGATAAGAGGGTATAGTCTCCCCATGACTGATATTAGACCCTCACTGCTAGTCAGTAGCCTCTAGCATATAGGGAGGCACGTCTGAGTTCATGTGAACGACTTGTTCAGGGAACTGGTGAGTGGAACCTTGGTCGGGACATTACAAAGTGGTATCTGAGCAGTTTTATTTTCTTTTTCTTTTGTCTTACTGTTTGGGAAAGGTAGAAGGGATACTAGGAAGAGTTGGGTATTGGTTATGATCTCGTGTATGGGAGTTGAAAATCCATGTATGGGAGAAAACCCAAGTACACAAGGTGGGACTGTTGTTATTTATCTTTTCTATTACAGTTGAATATTATTTCACCTTGAGTGACACACTTGTTGTGTGATGTGATTATTGTTTTTGAAATTTGTTGAGAACTGACTCATGGCTCGATATAGCACGATACTTGAGTTGGATTCATCATTCTAGGAACTCGGTATTATTATGACATGCATCATTTTAGGAACGCATAAGGAAATGAGTTTTTGGGTAAGTTGTTGAACTTGAACCGTTTTCCCTTGCTTGTGAAATTTAAATAAAAATGGTGCCTAACATGAAATTGAAAAAGATTGTAAAATGATGCAAGATAAGAATAAAGGGGTGTCTAATGAGAAACTTGATATGATAATGTGTTTACCCTTGTTAACCAGGACCTAGGTACATGATGTTTAAGGGTAGTGATAGTGTCTTGGTTTTGATTGTGTAGAGAGGTTTGGGGAAAAGACTTCTTGTGATTTTCCTCTTACGTAAATGTGATAAAGTTGTGTTATGTGTTTTGAGATGTGTGTTTGGAATTATAGAGAGATGCCTCCATGACGACACTTATTGAGAGGAAGACATGAGGATATAGGTGGAGATGACCTACCAGTAGTGTAACCTGAGGCACCGAAAGTGCCGGGTGAGAAAGCAGGATAGCAGTTCTGAGTGAACTTTTCTCACTTCATACAATTCGTGGGAAGAGACCTGGAGTGGGTTGTGAGGAGTATGTATGACTTGACATAGGAGTTTCAACTGCATCACCATATGACTTTTACTAGAGAGGGTGGACCTAAGGGGTATGAGTTATGGATTGAGTCCATTGAGAATTACTTGACCATTTAGAGACTCCTACTAAGAGGAGGGTCGAGTTGTATGCTTATATGATATGAGGATCAACGAAGCGCTGGTAAGACATTCAGGCTCAGGCTGGATAGGCCGATGGTATGTTATGGAAGGACTTCTTAGAGAGGTTCCTGGAACACTTTTATCTAGAGACACTAAGATGGGAGAGAGAATCCAAGTTCATGAGACTGACTCAGGGGATCATGTCTGTGATGGACTATGCTGGAAACTTTATAGATTTGATGTTCTTTGCTCCAGCATTGGTAGGGGATGAGACGGTTACAACGAGGCATTTTCAGGATGGGATTAATTGTGAGATGAAGTCCTAGGTTAACCTCTTTCGGTTAAAGAAGTTTGCTGAGGTGGTGGATCAGGCTCTCATAGCTGAGGGTAACCCAAATGAGGCTTCCAGTGTAGGAAAAATGGTTGCTGCTGGACGATTAGGAGGTACGAATTTTGAGAACAGGAGATGTCACTATGAGGGTGCTATCTAGGGAAATAGTAGGAAGGGTGTCCATGGGGAAGGGAGAGTCACACATGAACTTACCCAGATAGTATGTCACCAGTGTGGTAGGCAAGTCCACAATCATAGACACTATCCTCAACCACCAGTGGAGTGATGATCTTACGGCAGTATGGGGAATCTATAGAAGTTCTATAAGAACCTATGATTGATGGGTAGTGATGGAGGAGCTATACAGAACCAAGGTGCAGGAAGGGGATCTTCTGCAACATATTAGTCTGGAAACTGAAGTTTTACTGGAAGAGGAAGTAGAGGCAGTGGATGCGGTGCTTCTGGGAAAGAGTGCCTGTATCAGAATAGTGGTGAAACATAGGGGACTCATATTACATCATAGAGAATAGGGGAAGGATAGTTACATCGAGTTCAGCCTACATTGGTGGATAGTGAGGCTAGTCCATTGACAATGAGAAGTACTATTCTTGTAGCTTCTATGCTATCTAGTGCCTTATTTGATACTTGTCCATCTCATTATTTTATTTATGCACAACTTGTGAATGGTTTGATCCTGGCGGTGGAGTTATTGAGCGGGGTGTTGATGATAGACACACCTCTGGGAGTATGGTCGAGAGACATTTTCTTATGCAAGGGGTGTTCTCTTGAGGTTGGAGAGTATCATTTTTTGTGGGATCTTTACATCCTTGACATGTCAGGCTTTGACCTAATTCTGGGTATATACTAGTTAGTATAATATTGAGCCTATATTGGTTGTTACTGCAAGAGAGTGACTTTTACATCTCTTAAGGGTGACAACTATGTCCACCATGGAGAGTGGGATATCTGGGCAGGTCGAGTAGGGACAATTACTCGGAAATTAGGAGATTTCATATCCCATGATGAAAGTCTATTGTTGGATGACATAGGAGTAAAGCATAGTGTATTTCCACTAGTAGTGGATCAGTTTCAAGATGTGTTTTCTAAAGAATTCTTAGGGCTGCTGCCTGAGAAAGGCATGGAGTTTACAATTGATCTCATTCTAGGGGATGATCTAGTTTCTATTCCACCATACATAATGGAACTAACCGAGCTTCAATAGATTTAGAATCAACTAGAGGAGTTGGAGGATAAGGGATTTATCTGACTGAGTATGTCACCTTGGGGTTCACTAGTTTTGTTTTCTAAGAAGGCTGATAGGAATATGAACTTGTGTGTCAACTACCAGAAGTTGAGTCAGATGACTTTGAAGAACTAGTATCCTATTTCACGTATCAATGATCTTTTTGACCAGTTGATGGGATCTTGTGTATTCTCAAAAACTGACTTGAGATCAGGGTATTATCAATTGAGAGTTTGAACTTCTAATATACTAAGGACTGCTTTTAGAAGAAGGTATAAACTATATGAGTTTTTCATGATGCCGTTTGGGTCGACGAATGCACCAACAATGGTTATGTCCTTGATGAACATAATCTTCCATCGTACCTATATTATTTTGTGGTAGTGTTTGTGGATGAAATCTTGGTGTACTTGCAAACTCATGGTGATCATGCCCAACATCTTAACATCGTTATGAGTACACTAAGATAGCATCGACTATACTCCAATATATCTAAGTGTCAATTTTTTATTGATTAGGTACACTTCTTGGGTCACATAATCTCAGAGGAAGGTGTGTTGGTGGACCCATAGAAGCTACAAGCAGTGGTTTCTTGGGAGCAGCCCAAGAACATGTTCGATATCTGTAGATTTATGGGATTAACTGGATATTATCAGATATTTATCCAGGACTTTTCTTGTTTGGAAGTGGCACTTTCAGGCTTGACCAAGAAAGGGATGAATTGTGAATGGTTGGGAGCATGTGAGAATGCTTTCTAGGAGCTGAATAAGCGCTTGATATCAACACTGATCATGATCTTACCTAATCTAGGTGAGGAGTATATGGTGTATTATGACACTTTTGGAATATGTCTTGGAGCAGTTTTGATGTAGGGAGATCAAATTGTGGCATACGAGTCTCGATAGTTGAGGCCTCATGAATGGAACTACCCTATGCACGACCTCGAGTTGGTAGTAGTTGTTTGTGCCTTGAAGTGTTGGCAACAATATCTATTGGGTGGGAAGTTTACAGTGTATACGAATCACAAGAGCTTAAGGTATATCTTCTACCAATGATATTTGAATCTCTGGTAGTGGATATGGGTTGAGTATATTATGTCATTTGATTTTGAGCTAGCATATATGTCTTGGAAGGGAAACAATGTGGAAAATGCTTTGAGTAGAAAAACTCAGACTCAGGTGGTTCAGGACTCTAGTGTTGAGTGGAAGATGATGACTTTACTAGATTAAATGCATGTTGTAATTTAGGAGAGTCAAGAGAAAATGAATCTCATGTCAATTTCAGTGGAGTCTACACTTTTGAGATAGATCAAAGATAAACAGTATGTGGATCCATAATGTTTTACCTTGAAGGAAATCCTTGAAGGTGGGGAGAAACCTTTAGATTGGACCATAGATGAGGATGGGATCATCTATGTTAGGAATCAGGTTTTTGTGCCTACGGGCAGGTGGGGGGAGTTGATGCGTGAAATTTATTCCTTGAAGTGGGCAGTACATCTAGGTGTTAACAAAATATACCATGACCTACAACGACAGTTTTGGTGGCCAGGCATGAAAAAGGAGATAGTAGGGTTCGTGACATGATGCTACACCTGTCAGTAGGTGAAGACCAATCATCAACTACCTGGTGGTTTTATATAGCCATTTCCCATTCTGAAATAGAAGTGGGATGACATGACCATGGATTTTGTGATGGGTCTCCCAAGGATTCCTAGAAAGAATGATGCTATTTGGGTTATTGTGGATCAGCTAACCGAGGTGGTGCACTTCTTACCAATACGAGAGACTTTCTCAGTAGAGCGGTTGGGAGAAATATATGTTTGAGAGATAGTCTGTCTGCATGGGGTGACATATAATATTATTTCAGACCATGACTCACATTTTAATTCTTGATTTTGGCAGGGTTTATAGAAGGTTCTTGGTATACCAGTTTTGTTGAGTACGACATTCCACCCACATGAAGACAGGCAGTCAGAGCATACTATACAGATGCTTGAGGATATGCTACGAGCATATGTTATTGCTTTGGTGGGTCTTGGGAGAAGCACCTAGATTTAGTGAAGTTCACCTATAACAACAATTATCAGGAAACTATTCAGATGACAACATATGAGGCACTTTATTATAGGCCATGCAGATCACCCATATATTGGATGGAGGTAGGTGATTCAGAGTTGTTGGGACCAAGTCTTGTACATGAGATATTAAAGAAGGTACAACTGGTTCAGAAGTGTATGTCTATGGCTCATAGTAGATAGAAGTCGTGTGCTAGTAGATGACAATGACCCCTAAAGTTTACAAAGGGTGGTTGTGTATTCCTTCAAGTGTCACCTAGATTGGGTTACCGTAGGATATAGAGGCATGGAAAGATGGTGCTCAGGTTTGTTGGACCTTTTGAGGTCATGGAGAGAATCAGGCCAATGGCATATTGATTGAATCTTCCTCAGATATACATTTGATGTTTTCCATGTGTCACAACTTTGGCGGTATCACCCCAGCCCTTCTCACGTGATCGATGTGGATGATGTTGAGCTTGGGATAGATGCGTCCTTTGAGGAGCATTTGATATGTGTGTTGGATCACAATGAGAAAGTGTTGAGGGGAAAGACTGTGTCAATAGTTCATGTATTATGGAAACATGGCCATGTTTAGGAGGAAACTTGGGAGATAGAAGCATATATGATGGCTCAGTGGCCCAACCTTTTTGACGCGGAATCTTAGAGATGTTTGGGAGTGCAGCTCGAGGACGAGTTGTTATAAGGTGGGGAGATTGTAAGATCCTAACCTTTTCTGGAGATGTATCAGGATCATTTATTGGTACTATTTTTCCTTCTGTTGAGTGATTTTTTTGGGTTTTACTATGGGGTGTATTTGGGTGAGAATTTGAGAAAAATGGAAGAAAGATGGAAGTGCACGGTTTGCGCACGGTTTGCCCTAACTGTGCGCCCTAGCCCAGCAAACCATGTAACCCTAGACAGTGGGGATTTTCATGGCTGGCGTATAGTTTATCAAACCATGCAACCTATTAGGAGAAATCATGCACCCTTGGAAGAGGCACATAGTTAGGTGCATGGTTTGGGGAAACCATGTGCCCCAAACAGCAAATCGTGCGTACGCGATTTTAATTCATGGAAATTATTAAAAAAATTCCCAAACCCTCTCCTGATACCCCGAATGCCCTAGATTGACCCATAATTGATTTACCTCAATTTCAGAGCCTCTCGAAGGGATTCCAAGGTCGTTTGACCTCCGTTCTTTGTGATTTGAAGCCCTCTTGGCAGATCTACATCTCTTCAGGTATGTGGTTTCATCCCGATTGATTTCTCAGCTCTCTCCCATTTTTCTCCCATTATTTTAGTGAGTTGTTATCCTCTATTTTTTTGGATCTAGATTTATTAATTATGGATATAGATATATAATTAAGGTATCTTAATTTGTTCAAACTTGGATTTAGGTTTTAGATCTAGATCTCATGCTACGTCGTTATTTTGTTGAAATTGGGGATTTCTGTTGGGTGATCATTCGTCAATGAGTTGAGGTAGGTGGTCTATAATTCAAATCCTAAAGAATTGATTGCAATTATGTGTATGTAATTTTATATTTTCGATTTGATGTTTAGTAATTGAGT
This sequence comes from Viscum album, assembly GCA_963277665.1. Classification (NCBI taxonomy): domain Eukaryota; kingdom Viridiplantae; phylum Streptophyta; class Magnoliopsida; order Santalales; family Viscaceae; genus Viscum; species Viscum album. The sequence continues at coordinate 1,347,748,307 of OY728131.1, forward strand.
TCTTGATCAAATTAATTAATTTGGTGAATTAATTTATTAAGGGAAATGTGAAATTGGGGATATTGAGATTATAAATTTGAGATAATTAATTGTTGAGTTAATTATGATATATTGTGATTATTGATTTTAGATAATTAATTTTTGAGTTAATTATGATACATTGAGATTATTGATTTAAGATAATTAATTGTTGAGTTAATTATGATATATTGAGATTGTTGATATGTGATAATTAATTGTTGAGTTAATTATGATATATTGAGATTGTTGATTTGAGATAATTAATTGTTGAGTTAATTATGATATATTGAGATTGTTGATTTTAGATAATTAATTAATTATTTAATTATGATATATTGAGATTATTTATTTGAGATAATTGATTGTTGAGTTAATTATGAAATATTGAATTGTGATTTGGGGATAATTAATTATTGAGTTAATTATCAGAATCTTGAATTGGGATTGGGGGATAATTAATTGTTGAGTTAATTATCGGGATATTGAATTGTGAATTGAATAATTAATTGTGGAATTAATTATGGGATATTAAGTTTGTGAATATTGATTAATTAATTAATTATCGAATTAATGAATGGTATTGATGTGCTTAATTAATTGGGGAATTAATTAAGGGGATTGATGTGATGAATAATTGTTGAATTAGTAATGAGAATGATAAAATTAATTAATTATTGGATTAATTAATGAAATTAATTTCAATCAATGAATTGTAACAATGAAATTCATGATTATATGTGAATAATGAGTGGTAACAATGACATTCACATGTTAATTGAGAACAATGAGTTGTAACAATGACATTCATGTGTTAATTGAGAACAATGAGTGGTAACAATGACATTCATGTGTTAATTGAGAACAATGAGTGGTAATAATGTCATTTATGTGTTAATTGGAACAATGAATAGTAACAATGACATTTATGTGTTGATTTAGATAAATAATGTAAACAATGGTAATATAATATATGATATCCCTTGGGTATATTTTGTGCTCTAACATGAACCAAGAAAGTAACGAAGTACGGGTGTCTACGGGAACCCTGGGTTTTATGTGGTTAAATAAAAATTATTTGATAATGTGATAAATGTTTACTTATACAATGTAATTATTTTCTTTATACAACTGAATACACTATTATTTGACTGGATATTGTTTTAGACATCGTTGGTGGTAGCCTAATGAGTTGTACTAACACCCTACTTGGGCTGCGTGATCGGTACCTGAATAGATTACATGATTGTAGTACAGGTCAAGGGTAGATACCTGATGTTAGATGGATGATTTGGATTGGATCATAGATGAGGGAACCAAATGTGGTTCGGGACCTGTTGGTAGTTGTTGGTGTCTTTACTTTTGAGTTTTCATTTTGACACTTGGCACGTACTTTAACATGGAATATCTATTATTCAGTTTTGATATTGTATTTCTAGTTTTGGTCATCTTGAGATACTGATTTTTCATGGTTATTGATTATATGTTATTTTTTTATTGTATCTTATTTTCCCTTAGTGTATTACTCTGATGATAAGAGGTTATAGTCTCCCCATGACTGATATTAGACCCTCACTACTAGTCGGCAGCCTCTGGCATATAGAGAGACACGCCTGAGGTCATGTGATCCACTGGTTTGGGGTATCAGTGAGTGGAACCTAGGTCAGGAAATTACAAGGAGGATGCTAATGTTACTAGTAGGGATGAACATGGGTTTTGTGTCTTGCTGAGAGTAGGTTTGATGACTGGGAAGAAGTTAGAACTGACCGTTAGTGCATTCAGAAAGCTGAGATTGTGTCAACAATTGAAGAAGAAACCAAAAGGTGGGAAGGGTTAGATTTATAGGATGAGGATGAAGATGCTTTGGAGGAATGAAGGAGAAGGATTAGGGAGAATAATCTTCAGAGGGAGCAAGAGGAAGCACTCCTACCAGTGGAAGAATATGAAGAACCAGAAGTGGAAGAGGAGGAGGAGTTTGATTATGAAACTGATTCTGATGAAGAGGAACCAAGTATAGCTATGGTCAAACCTATTTTTGTTCCCAAGTCTGAGTGGGACACCATAGTAGAGTGTGAATTCCTTGAGGTAGAAGAGAGTTCTCTTGAATAATTTATGAATAGGAAACTATAGGAGAGAAAGATTCAAATGAAGAAAATTATCGTTGAGGAAATTTGAAAAGATGAAGAAATCCAGATAAACATGGAAGTAAATGTAGATGTAGGTGACGTGGATACTGATGAAGTGGTTAATTAAACAAAAGAATATGAAGCCTAGATGGTTAGAGATATTGCAAGAATCAAGAGGGATAGGGAGGAACATGATGAAATGATGAAGGAGAGGGAAGAAATTGAGAAGGTTATAAATATGACAGAGGAAGAGAGGAGAGAGTGGGAGAGGAAGAACCCCATACCATCTGTTGAACCTAAATATAAGTGGAGGTTCATGCATAAATATTACCACAAGTGAGCCTTATTCTAATTAGATGTTGATGACCATCGTCAAATGTTGATGACCAGGAACTAACTACAGGTTCAGATGAAATTTATACAAGTGATTTCTCAGCTCTCATCGAGGAGGATGATATGGACAAGACCATATTTCCCAAGGTAATATAGTTCAAACATTTTGGTTTTAGTGTAAGGATTAAGTGGAATCATCTTGTGAATGAGGACAATACTAATTGGAAATTATATATTTTTCATACACTAGGGATGTTGAAAGAGCGGGTTGGGATCCCTCGGCACCACCTCAAATTTACTGGCAGAACCCAAAACCTAATCATATCCTCTTCATAACTAATTTTTTTATTTTTTGTCTGATGTTCATACTCATCCCAACATTTGGATTTTGGTGTTTGAATTTTGATATGATTCGGTTGGATTATCAGAATTTATGGTGGAACTAAAAAACTTTTTTAGCAGTTTCATCACATTTTTGGCGCTCTTTATTTTTTGTTTTTTGAGAGTCGCATCGACTTCTAGAGTCATGTATATAAGAGATGGTGTTAATGACACTGTGATTTGAATAAGTGAAAATCTCAGAGGAAAAATTGGGCAAATCAAGGTCATTCAGTATTGGCTTGGTACGATTCTTGAGTGGGCCAATGATATTGATGAGGATGGTGATATTAAGATGGATAGGACTACTGGATTAGAGAAATCATTCCCTCAGCAGGAGGATGATGATGTTATTACTAAGGATGATCATAGGTTGCAGTTCCTTACTGAGAGCAGGTTTGATGACCAGGAAGAAGTAAGAGCTGACCATTGATGTATTTGGAAAGTTGAGATTGTGTCAATAATCAAAGAAGAAGTACCAAGTATAGATATGGTCAAACCTATTTTTGTTCCCAAGTCTGAGTAGGACATTGCAGTAGAGCATGAAGAGGTTCCAAGTATAGATATGTTCAAACCTATTTTTGTTCCCAAGTTTGAGAAGGATACCATAATAGAGCATGAAGAGGTACTAAGTATAGACATGTTAAAACCTGTTTTTGTTCCCAAGTCTGAGAAGGACACCATAGGAGGACTTTGGGTATGAAACTGATTAAGTTGAAGAGTTACCAAGTATAGATATGGTCAAACCTATTTTTTCCCCAAGTTTGAGCATCCCACCATAGTAGAGCATGAATGCCTTGAGGCAGAAGAGTGGGCCCTGTAAGAATTGATGAAGAGTAAACTGGAGGTGAGGAAGATTTATACAAAGTAAATTTTCATTGAGGAAATTTGAAAAGATGAAGAAATTCAGAAGAACATGGAAGTATATGAAGATGTAGGTGTTGTGGATATTGATGATGAGGTTAATGAATCATAATAATATGAATCCTGGAAGGTTAGAGGTATTTCTAGAATCAAGAGGGATAGGGAGGACTGGGATGCAATGTTGAAGGAGAGGGAAGAAATTGAGAAGGTTAGAAATATGATAGAGGAAGAGGGGAGAGAGTGGGGGAGGAAGAACCCGAGACCATATACTACCCCTAAACATAAGTATAGGTTCATGTAGAAATATTACCACAAGGGAGCCTTCTTCTAGTCAGATGTTGATGACCATGCAACAACTACGAGTTCATATTTCATTTATACATGTGATTTCTCAACTCCCACCAGGGAAGATGAGATGGAAAAGACTATATTGCCCTGTGGTAATGCAAGTCAAACATTTTGGTCACAATAAAAGGATGAAGTGGACTCATCTTGTGAATGAGGACACTACTGATTGGAAAATATATATTTTTTGTGGACTGAGGATGTTGAAAGAGAGGTTTGGGATCCCTTGGAACCACCTCAAATCTATTGGCAGAACCCAAACCCAAATCATATCCTCTTCCGTAAGATCCTAACCTTTTCTAGAGATGTCCCAGGCTTGTTTTTAGGTACTCTTTTTTCCTTGTTTGAGTACTTTTTGTTTGGGTTAGTTCTTGGGAAGTTTTTGGGTTAAATTTGAGAAATTTTTTAAGGAATAAGGGTCGTGCACGGTTTTCCCAAATGATGCACCATGGCCTAGAAAACTATGCAACCCCAGATAGAGGAGGATTGCACGAATGGCACATGATTTTTCAAACCGTGCACTCTCTTAGGAGAAACCATGAACCCCCCAGAAGAGGCACATGGTTATGGTTCATGGTTTGTAAAACTGTGAGCCCTTTACCAGGAAATTGTGTGCGGATTTTTAATTAACACGAAAATTAGATTTAAAGTTCTTGACCCCCCCTTTAACCTAAAATCGATACTAACTCGAGCATATTTGGTTCCTCTCATTTTTTAGGTTCTCAGATGAATTCCTAGGGCTCCTAACCTCTGTTATTCGCAATTCGATGGGAGGATTGAAGATCTAAACCCCTCGTGATTTCCATTCTAGATCTCATTCTTCATCGTTGTTCCGTTTCAAATTTAGGGATTTCTGTTGGTGATCGTTTGTTAGAAAATTGAGGTAGGTGGTCTGTTATTCAAATATCAAAGTTTTAATTTCAATTATGTGTATATAATTGTAGAATTGTTATTGAATTATTATAAATTGAGTTTCTTAAATTGAATTAATTAATTTGGTAAAATGATTAATTTAGGGATTGTGAAATTTGGGAATATTGAGATCGTTGAATCGGACTAATTAATTTTTTAATTAATCATGGGGATATTGGGATTGTGGAATTTGATTAATTAATTGTTCAATTAATTAATGGTGATTGTTGTGATTAGAAAATTGATTGAATTGGATTAATTAATTGTCGGATTAATTAATGGAATTGACGTGATTAATTAATTGGTGAATTAATTAATGGAAATGATGTGATTAAATAATTATTGAATAAATTAATGGAATTCAGGTGATTAATTAATTATTGAATTAATTAATGTAATTTATGCGATTAATTAAATGTTGGATTAATTAATGGGGTTGATATGATATGTGTGATATTGTGATATATGTGATATTGTAATATTGTTATAGATGTGAATTGAGATAATGAATGGTAACAATGACATTCAGATGTGAATTGAGACAATGAATGGTAACAATGACATTCAGATGTGAATTGCAATAATGAATGGTAACAATGACATTCAAATATGAATTGAGATGATGAATGATAATAGTGGCATTCATATATATGATATCCCTTGGGGATAGTTCAAACTCCGACATGGGTCAAAGAAGGTATTGAGAGTTTGGGTGTCCTTGGGAACCCATGGGTTTATGTGGTTAAATAAATAGTAATTGAATAAATGTAAAATGTTTACTTTATTATTGGTATTTATTCTTTATACAAATTCATACACTTTTTTGAATGGATATTGATTTAGACGTCGTTGGTGGTGGCCTACTGAGTTATACTCACACCCTACTCATGATGCCCGATCACTACCCAAATAGATTTCATGGTTGCGGGACATGATAAGGGTAGGAGCCTTTGTTAGATGACTGAGTCGGGATAGATCATGGATGAGGGAACCGAACTTGGTGTCGGGGCCCACTTGAGAGTTTTCAGTGTCTTTATTTATTTTGGGTCTTTCATATTAACACTTGGCATGTACTTGGCTTAACATATCTACTGTTTTTGTTTGGATATTGTTTTCCCTGCTTTGGTCATCATATGATATTGGTATTGTTATGGTTATATGATTTTTTTATTCTTTTTTATTTATGTTGTTGTGATACTTTGATAAAGAGGGTATAGTCTCCCCATGATCAATATTAGACCCTCACTGCTAGTCGGTAGCCACTAGCATATGGGGAGGCATGCCTGAGGTCACATAACCGACCAGATCGGGGCACCAGTGTGTGGTTCCCGGGTCAGGACGTTACATATTCACAACTGAAAATGTTAAATTTATTGTCCAATGTTCATACTCATCCCAACACTTGGATTTTAGTGTTTTAATTTTGATCTGATCTGGTTGGATGATCAGAATATCCGGTGGAACTGAAAAACTTTATTAGCGGCTTCATCACATTTTTAGTGCGCTTTATTTTTTGTTTTTAGGGCATCACATCGAATTCTAGAATCATGTATATAAGAGTTGGTGTTAATGACACTGTGATTGAAATTAGAGAAAAGCTCAGTGGAAAAATTGGTAAAACCAAGGTCATACGATATTGGCCTGGTAAGGTTCCCAAGTGGGATGGTGATTCTAATGAGGTTGGTGATATTAGGACGACCATGTATAATGCCTTAGAGAAATATTTTCCTTGGTAGGAAGATGTTGATGTTATTAGTAAGGATTATTGTAGGTTTTATCATCTTTCTGAGAGTTGGTTTGATGATCATGAAGAAGCAAGAGCTGACCATCGGTGCATTCGGCAAGCCAAGATTGTGTCAATAATCGAAGAAGAAACCAAAAGGTAGGAATGTTTGATTTAAAGGAAGAGGATGAATATTCTTTGGAGGAATGAAGGAAAAGGATTAGTTAGAATCATCTTTAGAGGGAGCAATAGGAAGCACTCATACCAGTGGAATAAGATAAATAACTAAAAGTGGAATAGGAGGAGGAGTTTGAGTATGAAACTGATTCTGATGAAAAGGTACCAAGTATATATATGGTCAAACCTATTTTTGTTCCCAAGTCTGAGCGGGACACTGTAGTAGAGTGTGAACACCTTGAGACAGAAGAGCAAGCCCTGGAAGAATTGATGAAGAGGAAACTAGAGGAGAGGAAGATTCCAACAAAGCAAATTGTCATTGAGGAAATTTGAAAAGATGAAGAATTCAGAAGAACATGGAAGTATATGAAATTGTAGGTGATGTGGATACTGGTGATGAGGTTAATGAAGCAGAAGAATATGAAGCCTGGAAGGTTAGATATACTGCAAGAATCAAGAGGGATAAGGAGGACCAAGATGCAATACTGAAGGAGAGGGGAGAAATTGAGAAGGTTAGAAATGTGACAGTGGAAAAGAGGAGAGAGTGGGAGAGGAAGAACTTGAGACCATCTTTTTCCCCTATATAGAAGTGGAGGTCTATGCATAAATATTACCACAAGGGCGCCTTCTTCCAATCAGATGTTGATGACTATACAAAAACTACGGGTTTAGATGAAATTTATACACATTATTTATTAGCTCCCACTAGGGAAGATGAGATGCATAAGACCATATTGCCCAAGGTAATGCATGTCAAACATTTTGGTCGTAGTGGAAGGACGAAGTGGACCCATCTTGTGAATGAGGACACTACTGATTGGAATAGCCCGTAAAGATCCTCCCACATAGTACACTTCATAGAAATACCCTACTTAAAACCTTTCTTCATAACCTAGGGAAATGAAATATAATAAAGGGTGAGCTCAAATGCTCAGTAAGGGTAAACATAAGAGATATCAACTTAACATGAGCATAAGGGTAAGAGAACATGAGAATAACATTTTAAAACCATACCCTGCATATTATAGATCATAAACACGAGTCATGGCATAAATCTTGACATTTCATAATACATGAATCATAAAGGAATCAAAGAACATGATCCATGAGAACATAAAATTGGAATAAGACATAGATTTGTGGCATACACATAAGCTTATAACATTTTGAACATGTATAAATAGGAATAGGTTCACTCGTTAAGTTAAGGATATGAAATCAATCCCTCGCATGAACTTATGGACATGAAAATCAGGTCCATACATAAACTTAGGACATGAAATCTAGGTCCACACATAAACTTATGGACATGAAAAAAGATCCATACATAACCTTATGGACATGAAACCAGGTCCACTCATAACATTGTGAACATGAAATCAGGTTCATGCATAACATAATTAACTCATGAGTCATTCATCTTTACCTAATGTATTGGGGGGAGATATAGGTCCCAACAGTCACATAATCTATGAATTTTTGTGCTATAATATGATAAAACATTCATCATATCATAACCCATTGAAAGGAAATGGGTTTTATAAACATTTCACCATAGTATAACCCACGGAAAGAAAAGTGTTTCATAAACATCTTATCATCATAATCATAAATAATATAGATAAATAATAAGGATGGTATCATTGGGTCATATCCTCAGTAAATCTTAAGTAACATAATAGGATTTCATCTTATATGGAAAATTATTTTGAAATATCACTTGGAACATTTCTTGAGAAAAATAACCTTTCCACTTTGAAAACACTAATTTAAAATATAAAAATTTACCAAATATTAAATGAAAAATTTTATTTGAAAAGAAAATTGGAAAATTGTAAAGTAAGTTTTAAATCATTTAACATTTGTGACGTTGGTAAAAATATTTAATGTCTTTCATGTTAAAATAAATATTCCTTTCACATTTTCGGCAAAAAGTGAAAATGCCAAGTTTAGAAAATAACAAGAAAATTAATTTTAAACCATTTTATAAAAATCCAAACATGGGTAAAAATTTATTTAAAAAATCATTGGAGAATATTAAAAACTTTCATTAAAATTCTTTTTGAAAACATATACTTGGAAGAAAAAGGATTTTCTACCAAAGAGAGAAATAAAGTCGGTTTTCCTTAAAAACGTTTGTTGGAACCTTGAGTATATAAAGAGGGGAAAATGAAGGGAAAACATGTATTTTCATGAAAAAACAATATTATAAGAAAATTCATGAGTTTATTGAGAAATATATCATAATATTTCATCATTAGAATCATAATAATAAACAATCCTGATAAATAAAGAGATTATTACATAAAACTCTTACTACTTTTGTAAATATTGAACCATAAGCCCCATGAAAGAGATGATATTAGATGAATATTTATATCCCATGATTTTCATGAGGAGAATCATAAAATACATTCATGGTTAGTATACACACCACACAAAAGAAAAAAGTGGTGTATAAGGCATGTGTCCTATAGAAATAAAAGTAAGATGAAAATCCCTTACTACTTTGGAAACTTTTGAATTGTAAGACCCATTAAAGAATAACATAAAATGAAACTTTAAATATAATTAAAAGAATTATATTCATGATATAACATTTTAAAGTGGTAGTATATACACCACACAAAAGAAACAAGTGGTGAATATGACATATGTCTCTTAGAAATAAAAGAGAGATTAGAAATCTCTTACCACTTTGGAAAAATTTGAATTGTAAGCCCCATTAAAGAATAATTTCAAATAAAACTTTAAATATCATTAAAATAATGGTATTAGTGATATAAAATGTCAAAGGGGTAGTATATACACCACAAAAAATAAATGAGTAGTGAATATGGAATATGTCTCCCATGAAAATAAAAGTGAGATGAAAATATATTACCACTTTGAAAACTTTTGAATCATAAGACCCATTAAAGAATAAATTAAAATGAAACTTTAAATATCATAAAAATAATTATATTCCTTATATATTAGTCGAAGTGTTAGTATATACACCACACAAAAGAAACAAGTTGTGAATATGACATATGTCTCCCATAAATGAAAGAGAGACTAGAAATATCTAACCTTAAATCTCAATTTTATCCATACATGTTCAAACCACATGTATAATAAATATAGGTTTATTATAAATATATTTTATAACCATAATAATATATATAATACCATATATTATTTAATTATGACCATTTATTACCCGTTTATCAACAATTCCTTATTAAAACAACATTTTGAGTAATAATTGCTTCGTTTTTTATGTATCTTTTGATCTGGTATTTTTAGTCCTTTTACTTTAATCATGGTTACATCATCTACAAATGTTAACCATGATATAAATATCATATATATTCTTTATATATGTATTTATATTCATCCACAAAGTTATATATATAAAAATTAATTACACCATTTATGGAGACAGTAGGTCGTACGCACACATGAACGTTGTTTTTATTTTTTTGACAGATGGAATAAAATAAAGGTAAATATCAATTAAAATTTATGGAATCATTTTTATGTAATATATATAATATATATTAATTAAATATATCCTTATTACCATCCATGTCAAAATAAAATGAAAAATGAATCACATCGCTTCATGGTGGCGGTAATCCACACGTACACACGAGTGGCGTTATCGTTTTCCAATGGATTTGAAGGTTAGAAGGAAGATGTTATATAATAATTAAAATGGAATAAATATGTCATAAATATCATTTATAAACATTAAATACATCATTATATTCAGTCATGAGAGGCGGTGATGGAAAACATGTTACATCGGTTTGCGATGTGGTAGTCCGTCGTACGCACGATCAACAATTTTGTTTCCCATTTGATGGAAGAGGGTATCGATATAGGTTATTAAATAAACATAATAACATATCAGTATATTTTATATACATTTTTTATTATATTGTAATTATTAAATCATTAATGGAGGTGGTAAGAGAAGACGTGAAAAGAAAGAGATTAGTGAAGGAAATTATCTTCGCTTAGAAAAATCACTTTTGGATCTCTTATTAAGGATCCTATGGTTGATATTTTGGATAGAAAAGAAGATATAGAATATGGGTAAGGATATTGGGGAGATATTTTATCAAGTTTTGGTTGATCCAAATGAATTAATAGGTGTGAATAAGTTGGGGGTGACCTTTTATAATTGAGGGGTGACATTTTTGTAAATACCCAAAACTATTCAATAATGGGAAGTCACTCTCAAGTCATGTGCATCCAAAATTGATAAATAATAGAGTAGAAGGATAATATGTTAGATCCACACACCCACCATGAAAAAATACATATTTTTTAAACATGTTATTCTCTTAGATTCTAAGTTTACTAAATTTTACCATTTAGTTTTCACCACTATAACTAATCTCTTTTTATTTACCTAAGTAATTTATCCTTTATAACTAAAAAAATAAAATGATACATATTAGGTAATTTGTACCCAATAATTTTAAATATTAAATATTATTTATTAAATAAATATCTTATGTGTTTTGAAAATTAATTTTAACACATGCACATGTAACACACAAAACCCCACTTTAAACTTAACCACAATAATTATATTTTACTGTTTTTTCTATTCTTTATGATCAAAAATTAATTTGAACCTATTATATAATATAAATCATGTTGATTAAAAATATGGAATCTATTTTATGAAATTCAATTCACATAAATGTCATAATTTAATTAAAAATAAAACTTACAGACGCAACTCCTCCTCCAATGGCCCAAAGGCCTTAAATTTTTATTGATTTTTGATAATCCACCTTTAAAGGGGTGAGGTGGAACCCTTACAAGGCCCATAGACATAAGTATTACATGTACCATAGGCCTTAGAGGAATTTATTTCCCGTAGGCTTCAAACATTACATACAACCCAGACTAACTACTTGGAACTGCTCCTCCCTAGCATCTTCATCGTGAAATCAGCTCTCCAACTTCGCATGGCTGTTCGGCTAGACTTTCCCGTGCATGAATAGGCTTGTCCTGATGGAAGGTTCCATACCCTCTCATTCTTGCAATCCATTTAGCTTCTGATATGGTGAAAGCTCCTTGCTCATCCTCCTTCTGGAGCTTGTTCCTTGTAGGTTGTCTGGTTTTTATCTACACTTAAGGAGGCCCGAAGGCCTTGAGGTGGACCGAAGGCATTTAGGTGGCATTAAGGCTTTACTGACCCGAATTCCTGGGTGTCCTGAAGGCCTTAAAGGACTTGGGGACCAAATTGGTGGCCCGAAGGCCCAAACAGAGGAATATTCCTGGCTGCTACAGTGCCAAACAATACCTTCTACAATACTGCTACAGTACCAAAAACTATGCCTCCACCTGGATTTGATCCTGGGTCGCCTGGATGCACTTAAGGAGTCCTCACCAACTGGGCTGAGCCACTTGTGCACTCACAGATGCAACGAAAAAGTGATTTTCCAAAGAAAAAGTTTTCATAAGTATAAAAAGGTTTTATATAAGAATTGAACATAAGATTGATTGAAATGAAATAAATTGTATTAATTATAAAACAATTGAACTAATTTTACTTTTAAAACCATTTTAAAACATAATTTAACTTTTTGAATACTTTAAATGAAAAGATGGTTTTCAATAAAAATCAGTATTTTCACTATTCATTGAAAAATTAATCTTTTAAGAAAATTATCTAAAAATTATTCTATGATAATTCTGAAATTTTGATTTTAAAAATTAAGTTCATTTTTTCAAATACATTTTATAAAAGCGGAAAATATTAATTTTATTACAAGTGCGCGACAGAACCACTTTTTTAGAAAAATGCATTTTTTAAGCATAAAACTGGATTTATTCTTATCTCGTGTTTCAAAAAATATTGGATGAATAATAAAAAATTTGATTAAATATATAATATATAAATTTCATTAAAATAATTCAACAATAGTGGAAAATTTAATTTATTGTGATAAAAACACTTTTCATGTCTAAGACAGTTTTTTCAAGAAAACATTTCTTTTACTTTCAAATGATTTTTATTTTCATTTCTAGTAAATTGATAGCCAATGAATTTATTTTATACATTTTTAATCTATATAATTTTCATAATTTAGTTATTCATATTCATACCTATCAATTTAATGGATAGATTAAAACAGTCATGTTTAAATATTTTAATTGTATATTGTGATTCATTTAATCTCAGTGTTGTAGTAACGCAATCTATCGAATAAATTAAATTTATTTGAAAAAAAAATTCATAAAATTTCAGGGTGTTACAGTCCATGCCTTTGTTGAATTATATTTCTTGCCAACTTTACGAAGTACATAGCTAAACCTTGCAATGTTGAGAAACCTTAATAAGTTTAGTGTACCCTACGATGTCTGAACTCTATTATATCTCAATGTACCCTACGAACTCCAATGTAGGGTTCATGTATTTTCTAAATTCATAGGCTTATACCCAAGATGAAATTTGTGAAGATGAGTGTACTCAATTAGGACTTGCTCAACTCTACAAACATTATAAGCCCCATGAAGTTGATTCTTATGAACTCTGGGAACCCTAATAAGATCAACGTAGGGTTTAAGACTTATTCATTTTTACATTATGAACATAGAATTTTCAGAACTATTATAATAAATTTATGATTTCTTAGAATCAACTTAGGTCCATAAAAACACTTAAAATCACTTTAGAGCATCATCAAATGATTATGGTAATTATCAAAATAATTTCAAATCGCTTTAGCTTGTTTCCAAATTCTTTTGCAACATCTAAACAATCAAGTAGAGTATTTCAACAAACCTCATTGCCTTCTCATTCTAGCTTTAAATTGGATCTTCAAGAAACTTCCACCATGTATATTTCATCACTTATTCCATCAAACTTCAAGATATATAACACTAGGATGGATTCTCTACAACTCCAGCTATCTATTCTCTAAAGTTTGAAGCTCTTTTAAAGCTTTTAATTATAGTTATTCAAGTTGTTCATCACCAATTCAGTATCCAACTTCTTAAACTTATATCAACTATTGTAGAAAGAACTCTAACCTTATAAAATTCCTTTGAAATTATGATCAACTCAACAATCATCACATTTAATGTCTACCACTTAGAATCTGTCCAGCTTGGTATCCAATGACAACATCTCTTTGTTCTTTGTCATTTATGATGACAAATTCAATCTAATTTACCCATCAATGTATGGGAAACCATAATGTTCTTTGGGTGGAATCTTCCTCCATCACCCAACTTATCTAATACATACATATTGACACTTATTGACAACAAATACAACCAACACAAACCTTTGGGTTCTTCAATATATATATATAGAAAATTAGTCATGTGATAAACTTGTTGATTTATTCATAAAGGATTTACCAAAAACAACTTTTAGGAAGTTTATTTATAAAACTATAATTCAAAGACTATAAAATCTATCATGATTTAATCAGAGGGGGTTGAGAATGCTGTATTATTTTTCTCTTCATAAAGTTTTTTCTCACTAGATTTCCTTATAAGGTTTTTAATGAGAGAGCTTAAAATTATCATGAAATTCGATTAATTTACTTCACTTATTTTTTACCATGGAGTTTTTTAATGAAAGATAAATAATATTTCAAGAAATTAATGATATTTTGGGGGTGTTAGGGAATAATTATGGTTTGTCACAATTTACATGGATTGTGATTACCATGGGTGTTATTCTCATGGGTAGTAATTCATATGGTCATTCCTCAAACCTCATCTCATGTCAATAATCCTAGCCATTGGATAACTCTTGGAGAATAAGGATTAATCTAGAACATTCATTATATCTATATGTAGTATATATATATGTCAACATGATAATGAAATAAAAACTTTTTGGCATCTATTTTTCTCTCTATTGATCCATATTTACCTTTTCATTCCATTATGACTGTTTGTTTGCATTTGTTCATCATTATTTCTACCTTTAATTGATATCGTTATCATCTATGATCAACTAAAAAGTTTTGATTTTGAAATTGTTTGCGACTTCAATTAGTTTATCTACTCGTTTGTTAAGAATTTTTTTGAATTATTTAGTGAGATGTACTTTTATTTAGATTATCAATACATATAGTAAATAAGTATTGAAATCATTTTTTAATAAATTTTCCTCATTTTTATTACTGGTCGTCTAGAGGCCTAAACTGGGGGGATTAATATCATCTCGGGTTGGGGGTCCCAACCCGAGCGTCCAAACCCGTTTCCGAATGAGAATAGCATTGCAACTTTTTTTGAGTCTGCCGCTCATTCTTTCTTCTTCTATATATATATATTTATAAATATAATAATATTTATATATATTTTCTATGATATTTATTATACATAATATTTATTATATATATTTATTATATGAAATTCATTAATAATATAAATATACATTATATATATATATTAAAATTATTATGTATATTATAAATTTTATTATAATGAAATTATTGTATGTTTTTTATTATTATGTATGGAAAGTCATTATATATATTCATTTATTACATATACATGTATTTTTTATTTAAGTATAAATAAATATATTTATATCTATATTTATAAGTATAAATTTTTATTCAAAATTTAATTTCCAATGGAGACTTTCAAAATTCCAATATAAATCTTCAATAATTATTTATATTAATTTATGGAAATATATACTCAAAATCTAATTTACAATAGACTTTAATAATTTCCATTTAAAATTTCAATGAAATTTTTTAGTTATCGGTGTAAAATTATACTTAAAATTAAATTTTCAATGAAAAATTCCATAATTCCAATAATAATTTATAATGAAAATTTCTACTATAAATATTCAGTGAAAACTTCCACAAGAAATTTGTGCACAAGGAATTTACAGTTCAAATTTCTACTTAAAACTATAATACAGATATATTAATACATAAATAAAAAATTTTAATTTTCACTTAAAAATTACATTGAAAATTTGAAATAGAAACACTTATTGCAAACCTCCACTAAAAAGTTTTAGTGCATATTTCCACTTAAATTTCTAGTACAAAATTTCCACTTATTTTTTATTATAATTGTACTGAAAATTTGATTAAAAAATCTAAAATAAATTCATTTTAAAACTTTAAGTGCAAATATATTACCACATAAATAATTTAATTTTACACTGAAAATTTAGAGTACATGTTTCATAAAGAAATTTTTGGTGAAAATTTCTGTTGGAAATTTTCAATGTAAATTTCAACATAAAATTTATAGTGTAAAATTTCACTTAAAATTTTGATGAAAATATATTAATAAATAAATATAAAATTTATATTTTCATGAGAAATTTTCATTGAAAATTTTCACCTTTTAATATAAATTTTCACTAAAATTTTTAGTAAAAATTTCCACTTAATTTATATTATAATTGCAGTGGAAATTTGATTACCAAAATTATAAAATAAATTAATGTTTAAATATTTGGTCCAAATATATTAACCCATAAAAAATATAGTTTTATACTTAAATTTTGAATTATGAATTTCATAGTGAAATTTGTAATGAAAATTTTCATTGGAAATTTTCAATGAAAAATTGCACTGAAAATTTCTAGTGAAAATTTTTATCAGAGATTTCCAGTGTAAATTTTTATCAGAAATTTCTAGTTTGAAGTTTCATTTAAAATTACAATGTAAATATATTAATACATAAAAAATGTAAAATTTCATGAGAAATTTTCCTTGGAAACTTTCAGTGCAAATTTATACAGAAAAAATGTTGTTCAAATTTCCACTTAAATTTCAAGTGAAAAATTTCACTTAATTTGAGTTATAATTTTACTAAAAATTTGATTGCCAAAATTCTAAAATAAATACATATTTAAATTTTTAGGAAAAATGTATTAATATATAAATAATGTAATTTTTCAATGAAAATATGCAATAGGGATTTTCACTAGGAATCCCCAATGTGAATTTACACACTAAATTCACTAACTTATTTCCTATATTTTGATGGACGATGTTTATGAGAATACCGAGTTTGTGTGTCCCCATATATATGGTTCAATTAGAAATTCATGTTTAAAATGTGTTTTTTATGGGAAAATTGGGGTTGTGTGTCATTACGCCTATTCAGCCTTATGAAATCACTCAATATGAGTAATTTAGGGGTGGATCATGGGGTAATATTTACCCTTTTTCAAATACTAACAACCTCACTTACAATTATAACCCAAATAATTATTTTAGAGACAAATGAGTGGTCAAAGAATATACTACACTTGAGTACTCTAATCTGCTAAGATAATTTTGGTGCAAATTTGTACTCAAAAATCTTAATTCAGATTTCAATGTTTTGGTGTAAGTTTCTACTTAATTTTTATTACAACTATAATAAAAAATTGATTACCAAAATTTTAAAATAAATGAATGTTTAAATTTTAAATTCAAACATATTAATGCATAACCAAATAATGTAAATTTTCACTTCAAATTTTAAATGCAAATTTCATTTTGAAATTTCCAGTGGAGACTTCTATTAGAAATTTCATGTGTAAATTTTCATAGAAAATTCACAGTACAAATTTCCATAGGAAATTTGAAATTCAAATTTCACTTAAAATTATAAAGTATGTATATAAATACATAAATAAAAAAATGCAAACAACCATTGCAAATTTACATTGAAAATTCTCACTAGAAATTAATATTGCAAATTTATACATGCATGCATAAATATTGTATAAAATTGCACTAGAAACTTGAATTGCAAATTTAAACTTGAAATTTGCAAAAAAAATTGATATCAAGAAATTTATATGCAAATTTTCAATGGAAATCCGCAATAAAAATTGCATGTACATATACACATTTTCACCAAACATAAATAAACAGTTTTTTATTTTAATTTCTGTGTATGTATTTATTAAAATGCTTTTAATAATATATAATTATATCGATATATATCCAATGTTAATATTACTAATAATATATATACACAATATAGAAAATATATATTTATAAATATATATTATTGATAATTATACATCATTTATTTCTTTATTTGTTTCTATTATTTATCAATTTATATGTATATATAAACATTTGTTTTTTTAATTTGATGTTATTTATTTTTATTTTAATACATAAAAAACGCATGGAAATTAAAATATATAAATATTATTATTATAAATATAGAATAAATATAATTCTAATAAATATATAATAATTAAACCATATTTAAACAATTTATAAAGATGAAAAGTAGGTTTACACCACGTCAAAAAAATATCTCCCCCAGTTCAGTCCAAGCCGTGAACCGAGGGTTAGGTTTCCGCATGGAGTTGAGATGATATTTTTTTGGGATGTTGAAAGAACAGGTCAGGATCCCTCGACACCACCTCAAATCCATTGGAAAAACTCAAACCCTAATCACATCCTCTTCACAACTAAAAATGTTAACACTATGTTTGGTGATATATTAGTAAAAGAAAAGAAATGATTTCCTAATTTATAAAAGAAAAGAAGTGAAATGATTTTGATTTCTCTCCATTTTGTTTGGATACAAAATTTAATAAAAGAAAATAAATGATTTTCACTTCTCTTCTTCTTATTTGGTGAAAATTTTAAAAGAAAAGAAAATAAATTGTTTTAATGTAAATGACACAAATAACCTCTAATAAAAAAAATTATTACCTTTTGCCCATATTTTAAAATAATCACATTATTTTAAATTCTCATCACTTTTTTTATATCGCAACAATCACATATACATTTAACTTTAATAAATATATTAATGTAATTAATTAATTTTTTGAAAACAATTTTTTAGTTAAAACAAACTATATATTAATTAAAAAAATTACATAATCATTATACATAATTATTTTAAATTAAGTATATTCTAATATGATAAATAATTTTCATTGCATATTCATTTTTTAAAAACTTTTAACTTCAATAATTATCAAAAATATTAATATACAAATATACAAATTTTAAAAAAAATATTATTTATATATAAATTAAAATAAATATAATTTTAAATATTAAATAAATATAATTTTATATAATTTGTAAATAAATATTAAAATAAATATGGTTGTATATAATTTACGAATAAATATTAAAATAAATATAATTTTATCATTTATAAATTAGTATTAAAATAAATATAATTTTACGAGTTATAAATAAATACAATTTTTAAATAAATATAATTTTATAAAAATAGAAATTTATGAATAAATATAATCTTATAATTTATGAATAATTATTAAAATAAACATAATTTTATCATTTATGAATAAATATAATTTACGAATATATAATTTTATAAATATAATTTACGAATATATAATTTTATAAATATAATTTACTAATAAATATAATTTTAAAATAAATATAATTTTATCATCTTACCATTTATGAATAAATATTAAATATAATTTTATTATTTATGAGTAATTAAAATAAATATAATTTTATATTATTTTAAATTTCAACAACTATCAAAAGAATTTATATAAAAATCTTAAAATATTTTAATGCAAACTATTTTTATATAAATTATAAAAATTATTTATAGATTATGTTGAAATTAGAAACATAAATATTTTGTTATTATTAATAATAATCTCAAATATGATAATTTATATAAACATTGATCCAATAAAAATATATCAAAATATAATAAAATATGTTTAGGGATAATATATGAATTTTAAAAAAAATCCACATCGTTGATTGATTTCTTTTGAAATCACCCTAATTTTGGGGTGATTGGAATCCTTTGATCAGAGAGACACTACTGTAAATTGAGTTATTTACGATGAGATCTCATAG
This sequence comes from Viscum album, assembly GCA_963277665.1. Classification (NCBI taxonomy): domain Eukaryota; kingdom Viridiplantae; phylum Streptophyta; class Magnoliopsida; order Santalales; family Viscaceae; genus Viscum; species Viscum album. The sequence goes on from OY728131.1 coordinate 1,347,768,001, forward strand.
TAAAAAGTTATTTGCGATGGGGTCCCATTGCAGATACCCTGTTACAAAAAATGGCATAGAAAATAATTTCTTCAAGTTTTTTAAAAAACCCTATTGCGATGGGCCCATCGTAAATAACTTCGAAATATATATATATATATATTAATACAATTTAATAAAATAATATCAATAATAATAATAAAATACTATTAATAAAATAATATTAAAAATAATAATAATAATAATATAAATAATATTAATATAATAATATAATAATAATAATAAAATTAAGAATAATAATAATAATAAAATTTTAAAAAATTATAAAATAATAAAAACCTCAATATTCTCAAAAATATAAAAAAGTAATAATAATAAATAATAATTTTAATAAAATAATAAATAAATAATAAAAATAATAAATAAATTAAATAAATAATAAAGTAATATAATAAAATAATAAAAAATGCAATATTCGCAACAATATAAAAAAACAGTATATAGAAATGTAAATATATAATATTTTAAAAAATACATTCAAATGTTTTATCATAAAAAGTAAATACATCAATGAGGGGGGGGGGGGTCGTCTGGAGGAGGTGGAGGAGCTAGTGGAGATGGTGGAGGAAACTTCATCCCTAAACCATGAGTTAGACGTCACATGTACTCCATCGTCTGCTCCTGCTGTTGTTACTGCCATCGATACATCTCCTCCTACTGCTGCTATTGTTGTCAGTAGATCTCTTCCTGCTACCTACACATACTCTATATAAGCTCACCCTAAACTCGCAACTACTCCTGATACTGTGCAACATATGATGATGACTCTCCATGAGTTGCACGCCAACATCGTAGCAGTACCGTAATAACTCTCATGCGTCAATCGAGAGTCGATACCAACAACTCATCCTTTCTCGAAGGAATATTGGGTCGCATGCATCCATGTTGCCTTGTCAAATCTTGCTGCACTAGTCTAATTATCGATCTCAATCTGACTCTCAGTCTATTTCTGAGACGTTGGGGCCTTATATGACCCCTTCAATTGCAATTTAAAATTAAAATAGTTAAAATATTATTTATAGTTAATTTTAAAACTCAAAAAAAAATTATACTAACCACAATTTGACGTTGGTGATCACCTCTAATCTCTCAAGTAACAGGATCATTATACATCCTCCTATAAACGTCAAAATCTATAATATTGGGCCATTTGACTGCCTATATGAATATAAAATAAGCAGTTTACATTTAAAGTTATATAAATTAATTAAAAAAGGTACTTACCATATGTTCCCTATGCGTACTAAATGTACGACTACCAGCTTGATGTGTCGCCTCCTATCTCCCCCAATTTTTTCAACCTACTGATGATCTCTTCTGAAAACGATCACCTATCCAATGTGAACATAATCCATCCCAAACCTGATATGAAATGTAATCTGGTCAGTGGGTGCAACAAGACTAATCAAACTCTGTGACTCGTGATTTTCTTATTGTTGTCCTACTCAAATTGTGTAAAACCTGACAACAACAATCATGCTTACAATCCTCCCATGTATTCCAGATAGATTCATGCATGCTCTCATTGATGAGATACCATAAACCGTAAAAACAATTAATAATATCAAGTTATTAATTATATAAATTTCAAAATAAATTTTCTTTATTTACGTACCATCCAATAATCAAAGATGTTGTGCTGAACATCTATGGGAATCTAATCCCATGTAACCCATACTTTAGGAAAATAATTTCGCAATATAGCACTCCCTTGTCCAATAGACATATGCAAAAAGTTGTGAAAAAAAGAAAAAATAATAAAATAATTAGTATATAAATAAATTAATGATAATTAATGAAAACTAACTAAAATATACAAGTAACCATACTTCTTCATGCGTGGATCGAATACAAGACGTGGACGCCACTCGGGGATAGGGTTAGAAATCACCAATCTCACAAGACTATGACCCCTTTGAGTCCTCGTTGCACTGCTAGTAGTCTGAGGGTTAGATGATCCAACATCCTACTCGTTATTAGGTAGACCACCCTCCTCGAACTCGTAAAACATATTCAAGTCCATATGAAACACGAAATGACTGTTGTTAACAAATAGTTGAAAATAAATATTATATATAAATATATATTATTTATGATTATAACCAGTATTTAATGGTGTCAGTATTCATCTCCATCCTCATCTTCTTATATAACGATGTCAATATCTTCATATTCCTCCTTAGTATCATCAATTTCCATAGGAGTTTCAGTTTATTAATCTCTTATCATTTTAAATTCATTTGTTATATCATTAACATCACCGTCGACCCTTAACTATGAGGTGTCATCATTGATATTCGTGTCTCTTCATGAAAAAGATGTATTTGGTGTAGTCTCTTGAAAAATTTCTGCTCCTCACACTTCAATGGAACCACATTCACTTTGAATAAACTGATTTTTTCTAGATTTCATTTTTATTATGCTCCACCAATCACCCAACTCTTTTAAAGCAGCACAGTATTTTTTGTAATAAATTTGAAGTGTTTGATGAGCTAATAAAAAAGGTTTATTTACTATAAGAAGGATTCTATAATTAACATCAATGATTTCATGGCTCAAATGAACACACAAGCCTCTCTCAGTATCCAACCACTGACATTTAAACATTATTATGTAATTCTTTCCCTGATAACACAGTTCAATAATTTATTTCATCATGCCGTAAAAGTCAATTTCAATTTATCTATGATGTAATCATCTCAAGAAAACACCACTATTTATTGTTTTTTTGATTCCCCATATACACGTGTATGAAATATAAAACCATTCACCACATATGTATTATAAGATTTAACCATTTTGAATGGTGGGTTACTCAATACACACAATCAGTTATCAATTTTACCAGCATATTGAGATTCCTGAAAATTTGTAAACAAATTATCAATATTACAAGTAATAAATTGATTTTATATGTTAAACCATAAATAATTTATGTTACTAGTTTTTGAGACCAGTAGGAAAAATTATTTTTCCAACGTTCTTCAAGAGTAGCTACTGTATTTTTTGGAATCTATTTCTTGATATGATTATCATATGACCTACAAATAAAATAATATTAATTTACTATAATAAAAATTATAGAATAAGTGATAGTAGAACTCACAATAAAAATAGTGTTATTTCTTCATAGTTGAGCAGAACATATGTATGATCTATGTGATGTTCATCATCTGAAAGACATCGTTCATGAACTCCACCAAATCCAAGTTTTGGATGATTGAAAACTGATAATTGATTGCTCATTTCATCATTAACATTTCCTTCGTTATGGATCATGTGGTTTTGTTTTGATGGATATTCAGATTGAAAATAATGAGAGCATAAAAAAGAAATTTTCTCCTATAAATAAGCTTCTACAGTTGATCCTTCAACTGATGCATTGTTACATACTTTTTTCTTCAATTTCTGCATGTATATATCGAATGGGTATATCCATCAGAACTGTACCAGACCTCAATATTTTGCTTCATACAAAAAATATAATATCAAATATTCCATTGATTCAAAGAAATCCAGAGGGAAGATTTTTTTCCCATTCACATAAAATTAAAACAACATCTTTTTTGCAGTCTGCTTAGTGATTCGTAGTCTGTTGTTGCATCCAAGAGACCCGAGTTCAATTTTGGGTGGAGGAATATTTTCAGGGTACTATAGCAGGTACTTTAACAGTACTTTAGTAAGTACTATTCGATACTGTATTAGTCAGAACTATTCATCTATTTCAGCTTTTGGGCCACTGGTTTAGTCCTCGGGTCCTACAAGGCCTTCGGGCTACCCAAGGCCTTCGGGCCAGTAAGGCTTCCGGGCCACCTCAAGGCCTTTGGGCCACCTCAAGGCCCTTGGTCCACCTCATGGTCTTCGAGCCACATGTAATGAAGATGAAACCATATAGACTTCAAGGAACAAGGCTCCAGATGAGGATTCAATAGCAGGTGCATTCACCATAACAGAGCTAACTGGAATCGGAAGAATGAGAGGGTATGTAATTTCCATCGATATTGGGCATGTGTACCTCTACAAAGAATAGTTAGCTGACCATTCTTGTGAAGGTGGAGATCTGACATCATGACATCTTCTAGGGAGGGGCAGTTTCTAATAGTTTGTTTGAGATGAATTAATATAAGGCCTTTGGGCCATGTGATGTGTATTTAAACCTATGGTCTATTAAAGGATTCCCCCTCAACCCTTAAAAGGGGTATTATCATAAAATTAATAAAAATTGAAGACCTTCAGGCCATTCAGAAACATAACAATCATGAATTTTTAATCTGATAATGTGACCATTTCTTACACGCCTTCCCAAATTGGAAACACAACCATTTGGAATTATCAAATTTTAAATCCACTAACAAAATAATAATCAGTTTTCTTTGGAAAGTATATAATATATTTTTGGATTTATTAACTTTTGTGATCTGAAAATTTCAAATAGTTCAAGTTCTAGTCGCTTGTAAATTTAGGCAAGATCTAATCATGGATTTACATTATCTTTGGTCTTACCTGTTGTATCCAAAAATATATAAATTATATTATCAAACAGTTCTTCTTAATATGCATGACATCCAATATGTGATAGACCAATAAATCAAACCAATACAGAAGATCCCAAAAAATGCACCATTTTATCCAATTTTGTTTTTTTCCAAAGCCATCAATTTTCTGTTGGTTTATAGTTGGTCCAAATGTAATGGGAGGTAATGAAGAGACAAATGATTTTAACTCTATACCTGAGATCATTGTTGGAGGTCCATCTCTTTCAATTGTGTCTTTTTTGAAATTATATTTGTTCCTCCGAAAAGGATGATCAGTTGGAAGGACTTTGTGACAATAGTCGAAAAAACAAGATTTTCTTCCATTAACAAGCATAAATGCTTTGTTTTCTCTCATATAGTATGAACATGATTTTCGACCATTTGTACTCTAGCCAGATAACATGTCATATGCTGGGAAGTCACTAATTGTCAACATCAATGCATCTTTTTGTAGGAAATTTTGGTTCGCAAAAACATCATATGTATTGACACCATTACTCCCCAATAAATTTAACTCCTCAATTAATGGTTTCAAATAAACATCAATATTCTTTTTCAGATGTCCTAGAATTAATAAGTTCAAAAAGATATATGTATCCTTCATCAACATCCAAGGAGGTAAATTTTACAAAGTTATAAAGACATTCCAACATGAATATTGACTACTGTAAGAACCAAATGGATAGAAACTGTCATTAGAAAGACCTGATCATATGTTTCAGGCTTCTAAAGCAAAATAAAAATGTACTTGGTCAAAATGTTTCCATGAATCATCATGATAGGGATGATTTAATCTTTTACTGGTTGTAATATTTTTTTTGTGCCATGAAATCAATGTCGTTGTGTTCTGAGACATAAATAAATGCTATAATCTAGGTGTAAGTGGGAAATACCTCAACTATTTTACAGGAATCAATCCAGACTTCCCTAGTTGGGCCTCTTTATACTCTGATTATCCACTTGTAGGACAACTATCCAATGACTCATTTTCATCATAATATAATATGTAATCATTTGAACATGCATGAATCTTCTGATAACCCGGACCTAGATTACAAACCAACCTCTTTCTCTCATAGAAATTTATAGGTAACACATTTCCTTCAGGTAACAGTGTTTTAATTAAAGAGAATATCTAATAAAAATAGTTATTTGATATTCCATTATCTGATTTAATAGCCATAAATTTTACAACCAGTTTAAATTTTCTTATCTTACAACCAGGATATAAGGCATCCTCAGCAGACCTCAACAACTCATAAAATTGAGATGGTTCCAACTCAGGAGTTAAATCAATATCATCCTAAGTTTCAGTTTGTTGAAAAGATATATCTTCCACATCATGTACTAAATTTTGAATCCATGATGGATCCAGAACCAAATTATTAGTATCTTCTATAGATCTGCATTCACCATGTTGATACCAAAAAACATAATCTATTTGAAAACCAAAATGAAATAGATGACTCCCAACATTGTCAAATGTGTCAAACATCCTCAGATCACATTTTTTACATGAACATTTAATTGTCCCTTCTGAAACAAATTCTGGTTTTGATGATACAAATGATAAAAAGTTTCAACACCCTTAATATATACATGATTTATACTAGAACCATTTGGATTTCTTCACCGATTTATCCAAGCACGATCATCTAATAACGACTATTGTCAACTTCCGTGTTTCATATTTCTCTAAAAAAATAAAATAATTAGTTTTTTTATGAATAATTTGATATAAGAAAAACACAATCCAAAAAAGAAAAAAATGTTAATTATTCCTAAGTATTCCTAATTACCGCTAATTATCATTAATTATCTATATTTATCCCTATTTATTACTAATTATTCCTATTTATTCATATTTATTACTATTTATTACTAATTATTTGTAATTATTACTAATTATTAGTAATTATTTCTAATTATTATTATTTATTACTATTTATTAATATTTATTACTATTTATTACTAATTATTACTAATTATTACTAATTAATACTATTTATTACTTTTTATTACTATTTACTACTATTTATTACTGTTTATTACTAATTATTACTATTTGTAATGCCTGACCCCAATTGCCTCGAGCCTGTACATTATTTTAATACATTGTCATAATTATAAGGAATCAAATCCCGAAGGACCGATCAATTTAGCAGTCTTGGAAAATAGATTACATATATGAACTTTACATTAAAATTTCTAACATAAAATACAGCATAGATAATCCTTTGATAATTTCATTATTCCCCTAGATTAACCCTTAATATCATAAAACACTTCTTGGTATCCTGGGAAAATAAAACATAAGAAAGGGATGAGCTCAGATGATCAGTAAGGATAAACAATATAGCAGAAGCTATCACAAATAATCATAAACTTTTAAGGTAAGGTACAGAACTAAAACACAAGCCTTTTAAAACATTTTCTTCGGCATAATATGGCAAGAATAAATCAAATAAATCCATTTAAAAATTCACATGAATATTCTACAAGTCGAATAATCACATGTAAAACCAATAACTAATCTCATAATGAGGGAATACATAATGTCATACATCATAACCACTACGTCAGAGACTCGTGCCAAGACCACACACAAATATTCTATCAAGGCCTTATTCCAAAACACTAGTTTGTCTCATGAGACCTACTGATGCATCAATGAGATATAGTAGGCTCTGCCCGTTACTTTCTAAGTCCAATGAATTCCTCATATGAAAAGGGTGAAACATAACATAAACATTTTTATTAAAACTAGCATACAAAATGTTAATACTTTAACCAAAAACCAAGAATGGTATAAAAAATCACATCCACAGTCAACATATCATAAAACCTTTGATAAAATATGGGATATTGTATCATAATAAATCAACCTCAATTAAAAATAAAATCTAACAAATGATGTTGACATATATGAAATTAATCTAATAAAATCATTAAAACTATTTTAGAGAAGTATCCCTTTTTTACTTTGTAATCATTTAAAAGCTTGCGTAATTATAAAAGAAAAAATTTGATAACCAGATCGAAGATCAATATTAGAGAAGAATTGAGCCCCATGAAGTTGGTCAAATAAGTCATCAATTCTTGGAAGATGGTATTTGTTCTTTACTGTGATCCCATTCAGTTCTCTATAATCAATTCATATATAGCCGCATCAATCCATCCTTCTTCTTTACAAAGAGAATAGGTGTTCCCCAAGGAGACACACTCAGTCGGATAAACCACTTCTCCAATAGATCTTGGAGTTGTTTCTTTAATTCCTCTAGCTCTACATTTTCCATCCTATACGGGGTCTTTGATATTGGATGAGATCCAGGTATGAGTTCAATAGAGAACTCTACCTTGATTTTTGGGGGAGGTCTAGGCAACTCCTTAGGAAATACGTCAACGTATTCCTGGACGATGGGGACATTTTCTATCCTCAAACTCTCATTTCCTTCTTCTTCTTCACTGATCAACTCCATAAAGAAGGATATAGGAGGTTCTTCTAGACAAAGATCAGGTTGAGATATCTCTCCTTAGAAGATAACTATAGGTTACCCATTCAAGACTACTGATATTTCCTTTCTTTTTCATTTGATCTTAGCATTATAATTTGAGATCCAGTCTATCCCTAGTATAATGTCGAAGTCCATCATGAGAATGACTACTAGATTTGCGATAATATTATGCTCACTAAAGTAAATACTAGAGTTTATAAATACTGACAATGCTTGGATAATCCCACCAGGGGTCTTGACTGATAAATTTACTTTTAGAAAATTAGGGTTTGATTCTAAATTCTTTGAAAACTTGGAGGAAATAAAAGAATGTGTAGAACCAGTATCAAACAAAGTACTTGCTAGCTTTGAGAGAACAACAAGAGTACCTGCTACCATATCATTCGGAGATTCAACTTCAGCTGTCATGATAGAAAAAGTACGACCTTTCTCCCTTATTCTTTGTTGAGGCTGATGGCGGTTCCCCTCTATTGCCCTCAGATTTGGACAGTGATTGGAAAAGTTCCCAAGTTGTCCACACTTAAAGCACTGGACATGAGGTAGGGTCTGCACCAACTTCCCCTTTTCGTTAGTGTTTGGAAGTTGAGGTTTCACCTCACTACGAAAATTTCTCACAATATGGCCTTCTCTTCCACACTTGTAGCATTTCCCACTCCTGAGCAGGAAGTTCCCCGAATGCTTCTTCCCACATTTATTATATGTGGGACATTGCACTTGCTTGCCTACTCTTCCCTGATCAAAGGTATTCCCTAAGTTGGGCTCCATTGATCTCTTCTTGTCGTTAGATTTATGAGACCATTGTGTCTCACCAAACTCTAGCTCGACTTTCATCGCACTCTGAACGATCTCCTCATAGAAATCATAGTCTCGGTTGGCTAGATTCTTCCACATATGAGGTCTCATTCCACCGATGAATCTATCAAAATTACCATTTTGATCCATGATAAATCTAGAGGTGTAACGTGAAAGCCTTGTGAAGTTCATCTCATAGCTTCCCACAGATTCATTCTCCTTCTACTTCAGCTCAAGAAACTCCTTCTCCATTCTTGTTCTCATCAATCGAGGGAAATACTTGTTGAAGAATATCCCTATGAACTCTTCCCACTCCATAGCTTAAACTTCCACTCTTGGCCTTGTGTTTTTTAATTATTTCTCACCACTGATCAGCTTCTCCCTCTAAGAAATAGACAGCCAGGGTAACCTTCTCTTGTTCAGAACATCAGAGCATAGAAAAGATCTTCTCAATAGATCTGATCCACTATTCAGTAATCAATGGGTCGGTAGATCCACTGAGGGTTGGTGGTCATTGACGCATAACAGATTCAACAGAAAGTTGTTCCCTTCACGGTGAGATCGGTCTCTCATCTTGATTCAAGTTATTTCCCATAACTTGAGTCAGTTGGTTCATCATTTGCATGAAAGTTTCCATTCCTGCTTCTATCAGAGGGCCGTCAGTGCATGGTCCATTGTGGTCACCATTTGCACAGTTCCTCCTATTTCCTGCCATTTTCTAAAAGAATAAAACCTTAGTGAGAAACTTATTTCATTTATGAATCTTTTAACTATAAAGGATTTTATGTCTTAAAACTTCTTTAAAAAATTACATTTTTCTATAAATTCTTCATAATGATTCATAAAAAGCTTATGATTAACCAAACATATCCCCTGGAAGTGTTGTAACCAAGAGTGCAGCAAGGCCCGTTGTTGTGTACCAGGATACCCCAAGTCAATCCCGAAACTTCTCGTCAGAGTTTTCAATCCTAGGTACCTTTGTGCCAGAGTCGCCTTTACCTGCTCATATCCAGATAGGGATTTATTTGCTTGATAAACCACTTACTCAATACTCACCAAAATACTAGGAAGTTTTCTTATATTTAAACTTTTATATAGGATTATTCCTAAAGTTTTCATAGCCTAATTTCCATAAATAACTAAGCTATCCTTTGATACCAAATATGGAATCCCTCCTTTTTATTACATAACTTTTCATTACATTTTACATACAGGGGATCTTTAAAGTCAAGTGTCTTTGAAATCAGGAACATAATACATGAAAACAACATATAAACATCATTCTAATACACTTGTAAGGCTTCATCATAGGTTCATCCTAAGTACAATTACTGCATCTCATAACCTGGAGACATACATCAAAGGAAAGGGTGAGCAGAAGGCCTAGTAAGGAAAACAAGGGAATCAGTTTACTTGTGAAATCAATAAAAACTTGAAAAAAAAATAAAGACATGAGCAAAAAAAGTCACTGATGCATTAAGCAGGAATGACCCAGTTGTTCTTTCCATGATGAGGATTCAAATATATCCTTTGATCAATGACCTAGTAAAACTGGACATGAGAATTATAAGTTAAGGGACATCATCAACCCTAACCCAAATGGTTTCTCAACCGTCATTACTAGAGAAGAACAAGAAATTTCAGAAATAAGATCCTTTGTTATAGAAGAAGTTTGAGGTTGTGAAGGATGGGAAGTTTCCTGAGTTCAATATTGATCAATAAGGTGTACTGAAATTTTGTACAAGACTATGTGTTCCATATACTCCGAAAATAAAGGAGCTGATGGATGAAGCTCATAGCTCCACTTTCTCTATACATCCTGGAAGAACAAAAATGTATAGGGACCTTCGTGGTGGGATAATATGAAAAGGGAGATTGCTGACTACACTTCGAGGTGCCTGGTATGTTAGCAAGTGAAGGCGGAGTGACAACTTCCTAAAGGGGTATTGCAACCACTACCCATACCAGCATGGAAGTGGTACAATATCACTATGGACTTCGTCACTGGTCTCTCGAGAACTTCCAAAGGAAATAATGCGATATGGGTTATTGTGGACCGTCTCACCAAGACTACCCATTTTATCTCTATTCGGGAAGATTTCTCTCTTGATCAACTTTCCAGGATTTACGTGAAGGAAGTGGTAAGGATATATGGAGTTCCAATTTCTATCATATCTGATCGTGATCCAAGGTTCACATAAAAATTCTAGAGAAGTCTTCAACATGCTCTGAGAAATGAATTGAATTTCAGTACGGCCTATCACCCCCAAACTGATGGCCAATCTGAATGAACTATTCAAACACTCGAGGATATGCTGATAACATTCTCAATGGAATTTAAAGGTGGATGGGATCAACATCTCCCTTTAGTTGAGTTCTCTTACAACAACGGCTTCCACTTGAGCATTCAGATGGCACCCTATGAAGCTCTATATGGGAAGCGATGTAGAACTCCTACTTGTTGTGATGAAGCTAGTGGGAGAAAGCTTCTTGGGACTGATCTTGTGCAAGAGATGACCGAAATATTCCATGACATTCAACAACACATTAAGGCTGCTTAGAGTCGGCAAAAGATCTATGCCGACAACCGTCAAAGGGACCTGGAGTTTGATGTTGGTGACAAAGTATTTCTTCGAATTTCACCTTGGAAGAGAGTCATGAGGTTTGGGAAGAAAGGGAAGCTCATCCCTAGGTACATTGACCCTATGAAATCCTTGATCGCGTAGGAGCAGTGGCCTATCGGCTTTCACTTTCTCCAAATCTTGCACAAGTTATTGATTTCTTCCATGTATCCCTCTATAACCCATGGAAAGGAAGTGAGGGTTATATGTATGTCAATTCCAGAATTAAATATATCATTTTTTTAGTATTTATGAACACCCATAGAAAATATATAGGTTTGGGTATTCACATAAATAAAACAAGAGAATTTATTGAGAGAAAGAGAGAGGAATTTTGAGATGAAAATTCCGCAGCATAACGGCTACATAACATCCTTTTAGAAAACATTAAAAAGAGAGGGTACAAGGGTAACCCACTCATAAATAACTCATAATATAGTATAAATCCATAATAACATGGAGATAAGAACATGGTATGGATATTTGAATGACATACCACATGAAAAGGAAACTTGATAGGAAAGAGAAGATGTGATTTATTTTACAAAAAATTCGGGCGCCTGGTATGTCAGCAAGTGAAGGCAAAGCAAAAAATTCCTAAAAGGGTATTGCAACCACTACCCATACCTTCATGGAAGTGGGACAATATCACTATGGACTTTATCACTGGTCTCCTGATAACTTCCAAAGGAAATAATGCGATATGGGTTATTATGGACCGTCTTATAAGGAAATCTTCAAAATGTTAAGGCGTCATAATAGATGAAAATAGTCTCTCACACTGTATAAGTTAAAAAAACATTCTTTCATTAATTTTTCAAAAAGTGCATAAAGTACCTTGTTTGGAAAGTGATGGAAATATTCATTTCAAAACATTTTATAAAAAGTAAAACATGAGACAAAAGGACTTTAAAAAATTGTAGAAAAATAGTAAAAATATTTTAAAATATAATTTTACGAAACATGGAGGTGGATGATAAATATTCCCTAGTAGATACTTACGTATAAACAATCTCAAATAAAAAATGAGATCGAAAAATTAACCATTACCTTGTACTTTACTTTAGTAGAGGGTGCGTTAACCTCCTATATAATGATAAAATTATTTTATTAAATTATAAAATAACCATATCCATATTTACGATATCATATATTATCTTTTTATATCATTTTGTTAATAATATTTCAGTATTACCATTGTTTCGGGTGTTAACTGCTTCATTTTCCTATGTATGTTTCATCATGTAAGTCATGTTTCATATGAATAGGATATATTTTATTCATATTAATAATTATATTAAGTTCATAAATATTATATTTACTCATCAAATGAATTTTATAATCATTCTTTAATGGTTAATGTGGAGAATGAATCTTATCGTGTCATGGAGACGGTATGTCGTACGTACGCACGAGCGATGATATCATTCCTTTAATGGTTAAATGATATGGAAATAAATGTTATATTAATTATAAAGAATCATAATTATGTCATATTAATTATTTATTTCTATTATACTCATCATTATACTCATCCAATAAATTAATTTTGAATAACAAATTACACCACAGCGTGGAGACGGTAAGTCGTACGTATGCACGCATGGTGATATTATTATTTGTAGGATGGATAAAATGATGAATATGGTTGTCACATGATTATAATAACATCTCATTATATGGATGATACTGGATTTATTACTTTGGAATGGAAACAACATAGAAAGAGGAAGTAGAAGAAGAAAAGAACTTTGAAAGAAGGGATAAAATGATTACCTCTTCTTCGGGTGTCTCCTTTTGATTTGCACAAAAGGACTCCTTAAGATGATTTTATGTCCAAAGGGTGGCCTATATGATGAATTAAGGTAAGTTTGGAGGATATTTTTGAAGGTTTTGGCTGATCCAAAGGGATTTGTAGGTGTGAATAAAAGAGAAGGAGAAGTTCCCTTTTATAGGAGAGGTGAGGAGCACTTTAAGAAAGTCTTGAAATATTAATTTATTATAAATTGATTTTAGGTTTATAATGGCTCAAAAGTAATTTATTTATAGTATAATATGAGAATGGGTATAAATCCTCTCAACAAATAGGTTTTATACAAGTTTAGGCCATTAATTTAATCTTGTATTTTGGCTTTAACCCTTAGTTAAATAAGTTAACTCTTACCATGTCTTCTTGTATTTTTATACTATATGGTTAATATAATTACTATAAAATTCCAATAGAACTTAAAGTGGATAATTAATGAAATTTTTAACACTATATAATTCATTTTTCCAAATATTATATTTTTATTACTATTATATCATTTAATAAAATAGTGTTTGTGTTAAAAACTTATTTATGTCAATTTTGACACTATTTAGTAATTGATTTTTTAAAGTCATAAAAACTTGATTCCTTAAAAAAAGAATTAACTCATCCCTAACATGTCAAGTTTATCCGAAAAATTCGTGGATGGTATAAAAAATTTCAAATTACATTTATTTTAATAATTATAATATCATTTATTTATACCATTCATTAATAAGGTAATCATTGCATCATCATTGTGTCATAACTAAATTTATTTATTTAATGTATAAAAATTATAAATAAAATACCATTATGTAGGAAATATTTTTATCTTTATAATTAATATTTATAGTCAAATATATCAATTATATAACCCACCTTAAATTTTTTTTAGTAAAAATATACATCTTTGTGCTATATTTCTCTTTACTTTAAATTAATTATTATAACATGTCATTATCACACCCAAGTGGCTCCATAGGGTCATAAAATCAACTCAAGGATGATAATGAATGGTCATATCTCATAAAATAGTATTAGGACATGTGTTAGGGTATTTTTATATTTTTATAATATTATTTTTTACCCTTATTTACCTGATTTACCCTTTAACCATGATAAATAAAAAATAATTACTAAAGTTACTATTCATAATGTCCAAAAATAAAAGGTACTTATTTAAAAAATTTATACCTTATTATTCCAAATATGGAATCCATTTTTCTAAATTCAAAACACAAAAGTTGTAGTAATTAATTTAAAATTAATTCTCGTTGTCAAAACCAGAAAATGGGTTTTTAAGAAGTAAAATCTATCAAAAGATTGACACGTGTTTATGTACAATTTAAATGTGAAATTACTTAAAATGGTTAAAATTGAATTAAATTATAAAAATAAAATATAATTACACATTAAAACCAATTAAAAATATAATTTAATTATGTAAATAATTTAGATGAAAAAGCAGTTTTGAATTAAAATACAGTATTTTTCACTATTTGTTAAAATATGAAAGTTATCATAAAAACACCAAAAATTTATACAAACTAAATTTTTATGTCCTTATTATAAGTAAGACATTTATTTTTTTCAAACTTAATATATAAAAGTGTCAAATATTGAATTTAAAAAGGGTTCGCCATTAAAAGGTGGTAAAATTGTATTTTTTGAAAAATACTTCTTTTATCTGGAAATTGAATTTGTTATTATATTATGTCTAAGAAATAAATAATATGAATGTTAAAATTATATGGAATATATAAAATTCAAAATGTGGTTAATGCTATTCATAACCACTTTTCAAATGACTAGTTTAATAGGTCGTGGTGTGCTCGAACTCGGTGTTGCGTGTAGTGGTAGATATTGAATTATTTAAAAAGAAGCATAGTATGGAAGCTTGGGGTGTTATATTATCCCATCATTTAATAAATTTCATCCTATCAGTTTTCATTTTTTTTTCGGTAAGTAAGGTTTTATTATTCAAAATCTTGTTATTGTAATCCCACATCAGAAAAATAGTCGATAAAAATTTCACTTTAAAATAAAGAAAGGGAAGTAAGAAGGTTACTAGAGACAACAAATAAAAGTGTTCCATATAGAAAAACATGGATATGAAAGAAAATGTAACCATAAAGTTCTAATGGAGAGTGATAGAGAATATTATTATGAGAAAGTTAACAACCAAAAAGCTATAAATCTGTAATGATCCAAGGGACCATTTGATTCATCGCAAAAGAAAGTACTTGAAAAATATTTTTGGTTTTATGATCCTTTCCCTAGTGTTGAAGAATTAATTTAATTCATAGAATAATAACACAAGTAATCATACTTAATTGAAATGTAGAGTTTTATCCTTTAACTAATTCCTACCACAAACTCATCTTTCTCTTCAAAAGATAATAAAAATAAAAAATATTCGATTTATCTTAATTGTATAAGATCCAAATATAAACATATACCATTTAAATAAATAAAAATATGTTATAATAACCAGGTACTTCCTGTAGGCCATTGGTAGGTGATAAATCCTTGTCGCACTTCGGTTGTGGGTTCAATTCCCACAACCTTGTCTGACACGATGGGTTGTCGCTCAATCTACGAGTTTTCCTTTTTCTAAAACTATATTATTATAACATTATAGAAATAACCTTAAGAAATGTTTTAACCTAAAACAATACTATCAAATGTACAACTTAATCCATTCCAACCTTAATACTTTTTCAAAATACTTCTGTCCAAATTAACAGTCTAAAAAGATCACTAAATTTCCAAAATCAATCGTAACATCAGATTCCCCAAACAAAATAATGTTTCTCTTATTGTCACATACTGAATATATGATTACCTTCATCATATTAAAAACTTAATGAAAACAAAAAGTATTGAAGTACAATTCTTTATATATATCACATTCTTCATATAACCATAATATAATTCTTGAATAAAAAAAACACAAATACATTAATTATTCCACTTCGATCATAGTAACAACATAAGCTTGACCTTGATCCATTTTCTTATTTTAAGATATATTTCCTTAACACTTTGTACAATAATTTTTATAATTTCCCATATCTTTACAATTATATCATTGCACAAATTATTTCTTTCCCTTATAATCATGAGCCTAGTGACCGTTTTCTCCACATTTGTAACAAACTCTCATTCCTTTCAAGAAATTACTAAGGTGTTTCTTCCCCCAATTATCACATAATTGAAAATAATTATTTTCCCTTTATCTATATATTTATATATCATTCTCTTATTCTCTTACTTTACTTTAGTGTCGTAAGACTTGGATAATTCATTTTCCTTCTTGATAGCACATGAGAATATATCTTCGTATGATTAAAAATATTGTGAGACTAGTGCCTGTCGAAGGAATGGTTTTAACCCATAAAATAATATATCAATCTTACTTCTTGGGTTACATATGTATTTTGTATCATGGCTTTCTAACCTTGTGAAGCTATCCTCATACTTTGCAACATTCTCATCCTCCTTTTGCCTCAAACTCAGAAATTGCCTTTTCATATCAGCTCGATGTTCACGAGGAAAATATTTCTCTAGGAAAATTTCTTTGAACTCCCTCCATTCCATATTTTATAATTATTCATCCTACTTGGTGTTTTTAATTAATGACCATCATAGATCCACATCTTCTGAGAGATGGTAAACTGGCATGACAACTTTATCCCTTTCGTTACTTCCCAAAGTAAGAAATATTTTCTCAAAGGAACTTATTCATTGCTTAGCCACAAATGGATTTGTAGTCCCATTGAATTTTGGAGGTTTTTGTCTCATGAAGTGGTCTAACATTTATCCTCTGCGTTGTAGATCAGGATGCTCTGTACAGGTAAGGTTGTTATTCATAACCTAAGTCACCTATCCTAGTGTGGTTATAAGCTATTTAGTACCAGTTGCATCACCAACTCCAATATAATTATCTTGTATAGAAGGGAAATCTCTTCATGGATTATGCGTGTTGATGTGGTTTCTATTTCTTCCACTATGCATCATTTCTAAACAATTTCATACACTAGATTAGGTTATGAATCATAATGCATAATTCTAAACTAGTAAAATACTTAACATAAATTGAAAAATTTATGCATATCTAATCCATAATAATAAATATGGTTTTTTGAGGACATATTTACTCATAAATCCTTAATAATGGTTTGTAAATAAAATATGAATTATTATAATCATATTCCTTGGGAGTGTCAAACCATGTGCATAGTAAGGCTCTTTGTCATGTACCAGGTTACCTCAAGTCAAGCCCGAAACACCTTGTTAGAGTTTTCACCCCTAGGTACATCTACTCTAGAACCATGTCCACTTATAGTATCCATAAATGGATGTATTTCTTGTAATATCCACATAATCTATACTTTACCAAAATTCATTGGGGGTACTTCTATACTTATCCTCAAAGTTTATCTTAGGGTTATGATCCCTAATCTGAGTTTTTTAAATCTATTTCCATGGTTGTTGCTAAAATTCCTTTGATACCAACTCACTACTGGAAAATGTACCTATCCCCACGGTTTTCACCAAAACCGTGGGGATAGACCCCCCCTATACCCACGGTTTTGGAAACCCGTGGGTATAGGTGAATTTTCATGACCTATACCCACGGTTTGCCAAAACCGTGGGTATAGGGGGCTCTATCCCCACGGTTTTGGGAAACCGTGGGGATAGGTCATGAAAATTCACCTATACCCACGGTTTTCCAAAACCGTGGGTATAGGGGGGGTCTATCCCCACGGTTTTGGTGAAAACCGTGGGGATAGGTCTGGGATAAAATACCTATACCCACGGTTATGAAAAACCGTGGGTATAGGTCAATTTTGTGTGCGCGGGAAATTTTTTTTTCCGCGGGAAGGAATTTTTTTTTGTCGGGAACCCTATACCCACGGTTCTTCCCTCTATACCCACAGTTTTTATAACTATATTTAACTAAATATATATATATATACATATATGTGAAGTTAGGGTAGTGGTTAGACGCGGTGTTTACAGCAAAGAGGTTGCGGGATCGAAACTCGGCGCCTGCATTTTTTTAGGACCTATACCCACGGTTTTGAAACCGTGGGTATAGGTCGTTGAAACCGTGGAAATTGTCTAAGTTTCGGTGACACGGTGGCAGGACACCTATACCCACGGTTTTCCAAAACCGTGGGTATAGGCTGGGGACCTATACCGACGGCATTCCAGTCCACGGTTCCCAAAACCGTGGGTATAGGCTATACCCACGGTTTTGGGGGCTATACCCACGGTTTTGAACCGTGGGTATAGGCCGTTTTTCCAGTAGTGACTATAACTCACCGAACCCAGTTTCCTGGAGATGGTGCATTATTTTAATACATTGGCATAATTACAAGGAATCAAATCCCAAAGGATCGATCAGTTTATCAGTCTTGGAAAATAGATTACATATATGAACTTTACATTACAATTTCTAACATAAAATACAACATAGATAATCCTTTGAGAACACCATTATTACCCTAGATTAACCCTTCATATCATTCACAAAACATTTCTTGGAATCCTAGGAAAATAAAACATAAAAAAGGTGTGAGCTCAGATGCTCAGTAAGGATAAACAATATAGAGGAAGCTATCACAAATAAGTATAAATTTAAGGCAAGGTACAGAACTAAAACACAAGCCTTTTAAAACATTTTCTTCAATATAATATGGTAGTAATAAATCAAATAATGTTATTTAAACATTCACATGAATATTATACTTGTCTAATAATCATATGTAAAATTAATAACTAATCTCATAATGAGGGAATTCATAATACCGAACATCATAACCACTATGTTAGGGCCTCATTCCAAGACGATACACAAATATTTTGTCAAGGCCTTATTCCAAGACACTAGTCTATCTCATGAGACCTAATTATGCATCGAGGGGATATAGAAGACCTCTCCCATCACTTACTAAGTACAATACATTCCTCATATGAAAAGGGTGAACCATAGCATAAACATTCGTATTAAAACTAGAATAGTAAATGTTAATACTTTAACCATAAACCATAAATGGTATAAAAAATAGCACATCCATAGTCAACATATCATAAAACCGTCGATACCATATGGGAGATTGTATCATAATAAATCAACCTCAATTAATCATAAAATTCATCAAAGGATGTTGACATAGATGAAATTAATCTAATAAAATCCTTAAAACTCTTTTAAAGAAGTATCCCTTTTTTACTTTGTAATCATTTAAAAGCCTATGTAATTATAAAAGAAAAAATTTCCTTTAAAAATAACATTGTAAGATTGTAAGGAAAACTTCAAAATTTTAATGTGTCATAATGGTGGAAAATAGATGCTCGCTCCGTATATGTTAAAAAAACATTCTTTCTTTAATTTTTCGAAAAGGGCATAAAGTACCTTGTTTGGAAAGCATCAGAAAGATCCCTTTAAAAACATTTTATAAAAAGTAAAACATTGGAAAAAATAACTTTAAATAATTTTAGATAAATAGTAAAAATATTTTAAAATATATTTTTACAAAACATGGATGTGGATGATAAATATTCCCCAGTAGATACTTGCGTATAAACAATCTCAGATAAAAAAATGAGATTGCGAAATTAACCCTTACCTTGTACTTTTCTTTAGTCAAGGGTGAGTTAAAATCCTATATAATTATTAAAGTATGTTATTAAATTATAAAATAACCATATTCATATTTAAGATATCATATATGATCCTTTTATATCATTTTGTTAATAATATTTCAGTATTACCATTGTTTTGGGTGTTAAGTGCTTCGTTTTCCTATGCATGTTTCGTCATGTTTCATATATATAGGATATATTTTATTCATATTAAGAATGATATTAAGTTAATAAATATTATATTTACTCATCAAATGAATTTTATAATCATTATTTAATGGTTAATGTGGAGAATGAATCTCATCGCGTCGTGGAGAAGGTAGGCTGTACGTATGCATGAGTGACGATATCATTTCTTTAATGGTTAAATGATATGAAACTGTATGGTATATTAATTATATAGAATCACAATCATGTAATATTCATTATTTATTTATATTATACTCACATTATACTCATCCAAATAAAGTAATGTTGAATAACAAATTACACCACGACGTGGAGAAGGTAAGCCGTAAGTACGCACTCATGGTGATATTATTATCTATAGGATGGATAAAATGATAAATAAGGTTTTAAAATGATTATAATAACATATAATTATATTTATTATACTTTATTTATTAATTTGTTATGTAAAGAACATTTAAAGAGGAAGTAGAAGAAGAAAAGAACTTTGAAAGAAGAGATAAAACGATTACCTCTTCTTCAGGTGTCTCCTTTTGATTTTCACAAAAGACTCCTTAAGTTGCTTTTATTCCCAAAGGGTGGCCTATGGGATGAATTTATGGAATTTGGGAGGATATTTGAATAGGTTTTGGCTGATACAAATGGCTTTGTAGGTGTGAATAAAAGAGAAGGAGAAGTGCCCTTTTATAGGAGAGGTGAAGGGCACTTTAGGAAAGTCTTGAAATATTAATTTATTATAAATTGATTTTCAGTTTATAATAAATAAAAAGTGATTTATTTAGAGGATAAGATGATTATGGGTCTAAATAATCTCAAAAAATAGGTTTTATACAAGTGTAGGTCATGAATCTAACCTTATCTTTTGGATTTAAACCTTAGTTAAATAAGTTAAATCTTGTCATGTCTTCTTGTATTTTTATACCATATGGTTAATATAGTTACAATAAAATGCCAAGAGAACCTCAAGTGGATCATCAATGAAAATTTTAACACTATCTAAGTCATTTGACCTAATCTTATATTTTTATAACTATTATATCATTTAATAAAATAGTGTTTTTTTTAAAACTCATTTATGTTAATTTTGACACTATTTAGTAATTGATTTTTGTTAAAGTTATAACAACTTGATTCCTTCGAAAAAAAGCATTAAATCATACCTAAAATTTTAATTTTATTCAAAAAATTCGTGGATGTCATCAAAAAGCTCAAATTACATTTATTGTAATAATTATAATATCATTTATTTCAATCATTTATTAATAAGGTAATCATTGCATCATCATTGTGTCATAAATAAATTTATTTATTTAATCTCTAAAATTTATAAATAAAATACCATGATTTAGGAAATATTATTATATTTATAGTGACTATTTATAGTTAAATATATCAATTATATAACCGCACCTTAAAATTGTTTTAGTAAAAAGATACATGTTTGTGTGATATTTCTCTTTACTTTAAATTAATTATTATAACATGTCATTATCACACTCAAGTGGCTCCATGAGGTCCTAAAATTGACCCAAGTATGCTTATGGTCGTCCATATCTCATAAAATAGGATTAGGACACATGATAGGGTAGTTTTATATTATTATAATATTATTTTTTACCCTTATTTACCTGATTTACCCTTTAACCATGGTAAATAAAAATAATTACTTAAGTTTCTATTCATAATTTCCAAAAATAAATGGTACCTATTTAAATAATTTGGACCTTCTAATTCTAAATATGGAATCCATTTTTCCAAATTCAAAACACAGAAGTTGCAGTAATTAATTTAAAATTAATTCTAGTTGTCAAAACCAGAAAGTGAGTTTTAAAGAAGTAAAAACTATCAAAAGATTGACATGTGTTTATGTTCAATTTAAATGTAAAATTACTTTCAATGATTAAAATTGGATTAAATGATAAAAAAATAATATAATTACACTTTTAAACCAATTAAAAAGATAATCTAACTATATAAATAATTTAGATGAAAAAGAAGTTTTGAATTAAAATGCAATATTTTTCACTATTCATTAAAATATGAAAGTTATCAAAATATCACCAAAAATTTATCCAAACTAAATTTTTATGTCCCACTTCTAAGTAAGAAGTTTAATTTTTTCAAATAGAATATGTAAAAGTGTCAAATATTTGATTTAAAAAGGGTTCGCCATTAAAAAGCAGTAAAACTGCATTTTTTGAAAAATACTTCTTTTATATAAAAAATTGAATTTGTTCTTATATTATGTATAATAAACACATAAGATGAATGTTAAAATTATATGGAATATATAAAATTCAAAATGTGGTTAATACTATTCATAACCACTTTTCAAATAGGTAGTTTGATAGGTCATGGTGTGCTCAAACTCGGTGTTGCTTATAGCGCAAGCTATTGAATTATTTAAAAATAAGCGTATCATGGAAGCTTGGGGTGTTAAACTATTTTTTACTAATTATTACTAATTATTGCTAATTATTACTAGTTATTACTAATTATTAATTATTATTACTAATTATTTCTATTTATTACTAATTATTACTAATTATTTATATTTATTACTAATTATTACTAATTAGTACTATTTATTACTATTTATTGATATTTATTACTATTTATTACTATTTATTACTAATTATTACTAATTATTGCTAATTATTACTAATTGTTGCTAATTATTATTAATTATTACTAATTATTTCTAATTATTCATATTTATTACTGATTATTACTAATTAGTCCTATTTATTACTAATCATTACTAATCATTCATATTTATTACTAATTATTACTATTTATTCATATTTATTCATATTTATTACCATTTATTACTAATTATTTCAAATTATTACTAATTATTACTAATTATTACTAATTTTCCCAATTTTTCCTAATTATTACTAATTAATCCTAATTATTACTAATTACTACTAATTTATCCTAATTATTACAAATTCGTAAATTATTACTAATTATTACTAATTTTTCATAATTTTTTCATAATAATTACTAATTAATTTTAGTTATTACTAATAATTACTAATTAATCCTAATTATTATTAATTATTACTAATTAATACTAATTAATACTAATTATTGCTAATTATTACTAATTGTTACTAATTATTACTAATTATTACTAATTATTACTAATTATTATTAATTTTTCTAATTATTGTTAATTATTCATATTTATTACTAATTATTACTACTTATTACTAATTATTACTAATTATTCATATTTATTACTAATTATTACTAATTAGTCCTATTCATTACTAATTATTATTAATTATTACTAATTATTACTAATTATTCTTAATTATTACTAATTATTACTAATTATTCATATTTATTCATGTTTATTACTATTTATTACTAATTATTACTAATTATACTTAATTATTACTAATTATACTATTTATTACTAATTATTACTAATTATTACTAATTATTACTAATTATTACTAATTATTACTAATTATTACTAATTATTACTATTCATTACTATTTATTAGTAATTATTACTAATCTACCATATATACTAATCCCGGCATTCCTACTACCACGTGTCAAACTCTCGTGCTTCCACAACATTTTCTCCTTACATGTCATTTCTCTAAATCTCCACGTTGCCCCTCTCCCGCGCGACACCTCTTCCTTCCTACGTATCCCTCTCCCGCTCCCACTGAGTTATTTCGCGTCGTGACCTACTCTCCCCTCAAAACCTCACCTCTATTGTCTTGGCCTTCATGGTTAATCCGCACTCTATCGACCTCCATCTCTAACATCCACCTTCTACCAGTTTCTACTCTACCCTCCCCCATTTTCATTCTCCTTCTCACCGTTGGGATTGAGTTCTTCGAGACCTAGGGTTCCCTTAAAATCCCGACACCGGGGTCATCCTCCTCCTGGTATCCCTATAGTCTGTCGAACTCCTACTTTGTCTTCCTTCTTATCATGGTGTCACCATACCTCCGAATCGGGCCCCTTATCCCACTCGGATTTTCGTTCACAACTACTCCTGCTCATGACCTTGAATCTAACTATTGCTTCATCTTCGACAACCCACTCCTCATATGTGTGCCACCGTTTTCAGGTTACAAGTGAGAATTGATTCCCACATCCTTGCTTCAGACTACTACTAATTATTCAACCTCCTAATTCTCGTCATTCTATGAATGTTTTCCAGTTAACGGTGAACATCAATTCCAACCCACTCACCTCCGAAGGTTCCTTCAGCTTCGACCACAAACACATAATCATTTTCCCACCTCATTAGGGTTACCGTTGAAAAACTGCTCCTTTATCCTCGCCTCCGGCTACTGCTAAATCCCTGAATCCCTTTAAGATCACTGAAACCATATTCAACGATCTTATAGATCCATAAAAAGGTATGTTCTCTTAATAATGTGAATTAATCTTCTCAATTCCTAGATACATTTTCCATTCTGTTTTAGTTGTACTAATTCAGGATTCATATTTCATTCTCAAACAATATTACAATAAATCTCCTTTATTGTTTCACCATTTACACCCTGTGCTTCTTCTGCTATGCCAATCTATCATCATCTATCATTTTTTAGGGTATATATTGATTTCCTTCCGCCAGATGAGAGCTTCCTGCAGTTTATTTATGAGTAAATTATTTCATTCAATACACAGTTTTTCACTTTTATTGATGAAGATTACATGTAGTTATCATTGATTTTTTTATAAATGAATCTGATTACATTCATAGTGGATTTACTATCTGTTCCACTTTAATGTTTTTGCTTTCACTCTATTGATACCAAATTTCACCACAACTCTAGTATTCTACCACTATTTTTTTGAATATGAGATATCAAAATTGAGCTTTTCATTGATGCTATTAATTTTTTTACATTTATATGGTTTGATTCTCTTAAATTTTTTTACATATTAATGGTTATAAACTGATTATTCATCTATGATTTCAGGTGGACACTTCTTATACATTCCATTATATCAACGATCTTTCCCATGTTCGCCAATGTTGTTCACGTGTTGACCTCCTTCACATCACCTCTCAACTGTTTAGATATTATCAGTTTTTGAATTGTTTGACTAACAATTAGTAAATATTATTATTATGGAAAACTTTTTATTCAATTCATGTAGTATCATAATACCTTTCTCCATCACTTTTCCTATAGTACTAACTAATCCCATAAATTTCTTATTTTATAATGTTTTTCTATCTCCAAATAGACAGTCTTTCATTCTATATGTGATGAGAATACTAAGGTCAGGTTTCTATTCATTTCATAATGTTTCATTTCTCTTAATTTAACTATGTTTCATATATGTTTTTTAGTGCTAACAATATTAGATATTGTGAAAATAGCTACTATTAATGATACTGTTAATGATTATTTCATTCTCTTCTTTGATGCATGCAGTTCAACTACATATTATTCTCTAAATTATCATTTCACAATAGTCATGAATTTATTTACCAGTGCATTCATATTTCATGTTGGATTTTCTACTTTCTATTAGCTGCTCACATGGTTCAAACAAATAATTACTTATCACTTTAGATGTTTCATATGATGTCTATGGGTTGCATATTTCCTTTCTCTAATTCTTTAATGCCCTATCTTGATGTGGTTTTTAAATTTTAGGCAGACTACAAAAACGAATGATAAAACCAGTTAAGTGGAATACTGAAATAGGTTTCACTACAATCCTTTAATTTTAGTATGTGGTAGTAGATATTTGAATGTTTTGGATACATTGCAAAATATCATTTGGGATTAAATTTGTAATTTGTGAATGTTTTGGATGATCTAATTTTTTTGTACATATTTATTATTTGATGCTCTAAATTTTTTGTACATATTTATGGTTATAAACCAGTGATTTCTATCTGATTTATAGTGGACACCTCTTATACATGCCTTTCTATCAACAATAATTCCCATGTTCACCAATGTCATTCAGGTGTTGACCTCCTCCAAATCACCTCTCAGCTGTTGAGATATTGTTATTTTTTGAATTCTTTGACTAGCCATCAACAAATATTATTATTCCAAATAACTATTTATTATATTTATGTAGTATCATCATACCTTTATTCATAACTTTTCTTAAAATACTAATGAATCCCATACATTTATTCTTTTATATTGTTTTTCTATCACCAAATAGACATTCTTTCATCGTACTGGCGATGAGAATACTAAGTTCAGTGTTTTATTCAATTCATACAGTTTAATTTCTCTTTATTTAACCATGTTTCATATCTTTTTTTAGTGCTGAAAATATTAGATATTCCAAAAAGCGCTACTATTAATGATACTATTGATGTTTCTTTCATTCTCTTCTTCGATGCATGCAACTCAACTGCATGTTATTATCTAAATTAACATCTCACAGTTTCCATGAATTTCTTTTACAACACATCCATTTTTCATGTTGGGTTTTGTACTTTATATCATCTACCAACATGGATCGAACAATTAATTTCTTTTCATGGTCTCAACAATGAAAATCACCCATGAAACCCAAGCTATGATGATTGCATTCATGTAGTAATAAATTTTTTGAATTTTTGAAAATGAATGCACTTATGTTTCTTTGAATATTCTACATGTACTTATTATTTATACAGCTTAAAAGTAGAATTGAATGGTGATATTGATTCTCACACTACAACAAGATTCAATCTGGATTCAAAAATATTTTTTAATTCAATTTAATGTTGTCAGGTCTTTTAATGTGGTTGAGAACTTTATGTTGAAGGTTTTTTGGCATGGGTTAATGTCTCCAATCACTGAAAAAATATCCGGCAGACCCTCTGCTTACCTATAACTTATCTCTATTTAGGAGATCTTTAAAAAAACAACACAACACTCTTGAGCTTCTCCGAAGGCTCAGTTCAGGTTTTCATGCATGCTGAATATTCAGTTTCTTTTTTATATTTATTATCATTAGTTGAAAATTAAATTGAATTAGGTTTTCATCATCTAATATATATATTAATCCTGGATTTCCATCTGCCACGTCTCACAGTCACGTTCATCCACATCATTTTTCTTATACATGTCCTTCAACCACTTCTCCACGTCACCCCTAAGCGTGTATCTCATCCTTTCTCCATTACCACTCCCACTGAGGTTATCGGGCATCGCATCCCCCGCTCAAGAATTCCCTCCACTACTATTAGCCAGACGAAATCTGCTTTGCCTCCACCACTACATCCTCTATCGGCTGCAGCCTCTCCCACACATTTCTTGCCACCTACGTGCCCTGTTTTTTTAGTCCTCCTCTACGGTTTCCTCCAACGGTTCTTCCTCACATCCATATACACCATTTCCATGCAGCTCATTTCATTCTGCGTCATTCCCTCTACCACTTTGTGTTTCCTTATCGCTGTCCTAGGGTTTACACTAAATCTGAATACATGATTCGTCACCTCCGATTCGTTCATCTTCTTTGGCCACCAACTTCTACTCGCACTACTACCGTTGTCCGGTTATCTCTAAATTTTGAATACTATGACATGTGCTATGACTAAAGCTTCATCTTCACACACCATGACCTACTCTGTCAAACACTTACATCGGCTTCCAAGTGATATTCAACTCCTGTATCGTTGGGATAGGAATCTAGTAAATATTATAACTCATTATTGACATGTTTCTACCATAAGTCTTAGGTTTTAGGTGATAGATGACTCCTTCATACAACAATTCTCCGAACTCCTAAGAAATTACCACTAGGGTCACATTCTCCTTTGGTTCCCATAGCATAATCTAGTCCACTTTCTGCACCACCATCCCCTATTGTGGACAAATCCCACCAAGTTCTTCATGAATCCCTTCCCATCAACAACAGTTTATTCAATGATCTTGCTAATCTAAAATTTCAGAGCAGGTATAGTCTCCTAATGTCACTGAAATTTACTATGTTTTTTCCATAATGATTTAATTGGAGTTAAACCAGAGGTAATGAAACAATGTTACTATAGTTTTACTATTTTGATACTCCATATCCTCCTACCATACATCTGTTCAGACATTCTTTCTTCAAAAATCATTCTTAGGAGGAGTTTTCTTGATTTCCTCATCGCATCAGTGTCTGCTTCATAGTCTAATAAGTTTAAACTATTCCATTAAATATAGAATTCTTGCACTATCATTGCTTTTATTAATTTCAGGATATGCATTTTCATGGAATAACAAATTTTTTTATGGGAAATTGTTGGTTCAGAAAATGTTGGTACCCGATTCCACTATGTCTGTCACAACTTTTGTTGTTATACTACTGTTTTTATATGTAAATTCATATTACAATTATTGATTCATTTTTTTATGATGAAGAATTAGTGGATATTTTCCTCTTTCAGGTTTTTGATGTGTGAATTCTATTGACTTTAGGAAATGAGTTCGCATCGAAGAACAAATTTTGGGATGCGAAAGATATGGTTAAGAACTGTATCATTATTCTAAACATAACAGCTACAAAGTGGGTTTTATTAATAATAATGACTACTAAATCAACATCTTTAGTGACACCTTAGAACAAAATTAGGTAAATGTATAATTATTACTTATTTCCTTTGAAATCATAAAATAACAAAACATTACAGTTTTCTTCATTACTATACAGGAAGATCAAATCAGTGGGTCCTCAATAGTAAGCAGTGGGGTTGATTATATCCAGGTACCATATCATTCAATTTTTTTAATTTTTTTTTCTAAAAAATTAATATCACTTTACTGACATATTATTTTTAACATTTCATGATTGGCCCATGAAACTATTAGGTCCTCTCTTGGGACATTGCACTCCTATGATCCATATACTGTGCATTTCTAGAAAATTTATTTTTATTACTACTACAGTGTTCTGTTTAATTATTATATTGGATTTTTTTATTTAAATATTCATTACTTCTTAATTAATATAATTTTATTTTCATCTGTAGAGTGCATTTTATAGACAATGATGCTAAAGACATATTGCAACCACACTTTCTTCCTGGAAGACTTCGCAAAAATCATTTAGCTGATAAACTTATACTAACATGTAGTTCATAAATTATTGTGCAATTAAATATTAGGTTTTAAAATTCTTTATTCACATTAATCCTTTGCCCAGTTCACATTTTTTATTATAAAAACCACACCTACTATAACTTCCTGCCTTTTTATCAGATAAACTTTCATTACATTTTACAAAACCGAGGATCTTTAAGGTTTAGTGTCTTGGAAACCAGGAACTTAAAACATGAAAACATAAAACATTATTCTTAAACACTTGAAAGGCTTCTCCTTATGTTCATCCTAGGTTCATTACTTCATCTCATAACCTAGAGACATACATCAAAATAAAGGGTGAGCAGAAGGCCCAGTAAGGGAAACAAGGGGAACCATTTAACATGTGAACTTGAGATACATCAACAATGTCATGAAAAAGAACTTTAAGGCATGATAAAGAAATAATGAGGCATATCATAATAAAAATAACATATTTCATAACTTGAATATGTGGCTACAACATTTAACATAGACAATCATTTCCGTTTCACCAAGTTCCATCCCCAAGGTGTCATTAAAAATTACCAAGGTTATTCACTAAGGCGTCGTTAAAAATGGTCATCTCTAGAGATTAAGTCTTTACCTAATGCATTGGAGCGCTATCAGGGAGCACCCTTAATTTGTCTTTATTATTATGTGATCCAAATATATCATCATCAATAATTTCATAAACAACCCATATAGCATAAAAGAAATGGGTTTCATTTCATAATTATAACGTTTTAAAAACTACTTTAAAGACATGATCTTTATGTCACTTTAAACCCATGGAAAGGGAAAGTGGGTCTCATGTATGTAAATCCCAGAATTTAAAATAGAACATTTTGGTATATATGTGAATACCCCTTTAGAAGAAATATCTTTGAGTATTCACTTAATAAAATAAATTAATTTGAGAATAAGAGAGAGACATTTTGAGACAGAAATTCTGCAGCATAACTGCTATGTTATGAGGTTTTAGAAAACATTGAAAAGAGAGGGGACATGGGTCACCCACTCATAAATGATCCATAAAATAGTAGGGGGACAAAATATAAGGGATTTAGGAACATGGTAATGAAATTTGAAAGATTTACCATATGAAATGAAGATCATGAAAGGAAGACAAAAAATAAGATTTCTCTTATGAAAATTCGGCAGCCTGACGGCGTCACTTAAAACTTTAAAAGGAGAATTGACGAGATCAAATAGGGTATCTCATCATATGAACATAAAAGATCATTATGATATATATAGAGATTATACCACAACATAATAAAAAGTAACTTTAAAGACTTGACAAGAAAATAGAACTTTAAAACGAGAATGGTGAAAGAATCTCTTAAGAATTCGGCAGCCTAACGATGCCACTTAAACCTCAAAAAAAGAGAATTGACGAGATAAAATAGGGTCTCTCATCATATGAACATGAAATATTAGTATGATAGATATATAGATTATACCACAACATAATAAAAAGGAACTTGAAAGACTTGACAAGAAAATAGAACTTGAAAATGAGAATGGTGAAAGAATCTCTTAAAAATTCGGCAGCCTAACGGCGCCACTTAAAACATCAAAAAACTGAATTGAAGAGATAAAATAGGGTCTCTCATAATATGAACATAAAATATCAGTATGATAGATTTAGAGATAATACCCCAACATAATAAAAAAGAACATGAAAGACTTGACATGAAAATAGATCTTGAAAACGAGAAGGGTGAAAGAATCCCTTAAAAATTCGGCAGCCTAACGGCGCCACTTTAACATTCTTAAAATGAAAGGATGAGAGAAATAGGGGGTCTATCATCATATGAACATGAAAATTGCAGTAAGAGGAATATAAAATAACATCCTCCAACATAATAGCATGGAGCATAAAAGAAATGACATAAAAGAGATTACTTGAAAAGAAAGAGAGAGGTAGGATCCCTTACCTTAAAACGTAACTCTTAAAACTCAAAGGTTGGGACCTTGAGGGCTTGGGGGAACCTTTGGAGGACTCCTTAGGAGGTAATGAGACCATATCTTCTTTGGGGGATAGTTGGGAGTCGAATAGATGAGAGGATGACTTGATATTTATAGGGAAAGTGAGGGGACAAGGCATTAATGGCCAAGGGACACCTCATTGGTGGTTTTGGAAAAACCATGGGCTTTCCCATGGTATTTGCCCATGGTATTGTCCACTTGGGACAACTCATAACTTATCTTACTATTCATAAGTCGACCATATTGATTACATACTTAATACATCATTTAATGATGTCATTAAACACCCGTAACTTAAAAACTATATTTTCACTATTCATCGAAAATTCAACTTTCTCAGAAAAATCCCAAAATTTCACCTTAACTAAATATCGATGCTCTGATTTCAAAAATGAACTCCATTTTATAAAAATATTTTTAATTTTATTTTTAAATAAATACACTATTCACTGAAAATTCATTTTTTTCAGAAAAATCCCCAAAAATTACCTTTACATAATATCGATGCTCTGAGTTCAAAAATAAAATCCATTTTATAAAAATATTTTTCTAAATATTTTTAATTTAATTTTTAATTAAAAAACACTATTCACCCGAAAAAACTAATACTTGACTAATAATTTATGAAACCGTTATTTAACCATTTTATTGAATCACATTACTTAATCAAGGTGCCTAGATTATATTAATACTTTATTTAAGTGAGATTACTAATCCATTTGGCCACATTAATAATCCTAAGCATAAAATAACTATTCATAATTTACTATTCATTAAAAATTAAGTTGATCTTATTAGACTCTAAATTTCGTGCTAAACATAATTGTAGAAGACCTTTTTTTGAAAATCATTACACATTTATAATTATTTAAGGTCTACATAAACATTTTTAAAATATCATTTCTCTAAAATTCACCAAAAATATGCATACTATATTTATCCAAACATTTGAAAATTCATAAACTTCATCATAAGAAGAAATCAAAATTTTTATTTAAAACAAAGGATTACACAAGCCAGGTACGGTCTCCTTATATAGCCCCTTATCACACCAGCATAGGACCTAAGTGTAAGGTGTGCTAAGGTGAGAGAATCCGAGGGAGGCTCGGCCAACATCGCACGAGTTGTAATTTCTACTAGTTTGAACTTCTCGCGAAGGTGATTTTGTTCTAGCTTCACACGATGAAGTTTGACTTGGGTTTGGTCCAGAGCAATGTCCAGTGGTGCTACCTCCTTCCCAAGTTCTGTTAGATGGGCTTCAATCGGTCCAAGACTACTGAGTGAGGCCATTGAATCTTCTTTCTATATTAATTAACCAAGATCACTTGTATTTAGAGACAATAATCGAAACATTTAGTTTCCAGCGGTCATATTGACCAATGGTCATATAACAGTCAAAACGCAACGGTCTCATTTTAATTATACTCATGTTATCAAATAAAAAAGTTTTTTTGAGTATATATATAAAAAATAAAATAACACACAAAATTAGGAAACAAGATTTATTCAAAATTTCGGGTCATTATAATCTTCCCCCTTAAGAAATTGCGTCCTCACAATTTTTAAAATTGTGTTTTGAAATTTCATTGAAAGTCCCACATCGGAAAAGGAGTCGGTAAAACTATTACTTTAAAAGAATGAAAGGGAAGTACAAAGGTCACCCAAGTTAACCCACGCTAGGATTCCATGTAGGAAAACATGGACATGGAGGAGAAAACAAACGGTCAAGTTCTAAGGGAGAGTGATAGAAAACATGATTAGGAGAAAGTTAACCATGAGAAAATCACAAAATTATGATGTGTGTAAACGGTCTTTGATTACCTAGTAGGAAACGCAGACCAACAACATTTTTGTTTTACGTTCCTTTTCATAATTTTGAGGAATTCATTTACTACATAGAACAAAAACATAAGGAAATATACCTACCTTCAAGTAGAGTTTCATCCTTTAATAAGTTTCTACCAAAACTAATATTTTCTCCAAATGATGAGCATTCAAAAACACTTGGTCTCATCAAAACACAAGAATCATCTTCTTGAGAGTCACATAATCCACAAAGGATTAACTATCAATTTATTATATCTTTAAACATTATCCCAAAAACAGAAAGGGTAAGATAAAACAACTCTTCAAAAAGAAAGAATCCCATAGGAAGGGTAAACCACTTTTAAATCTTCAAAGTTCCATGGTACTACCCAAAGTTCATCATAGACCATTCTATAAATAACTGTCCTTAAAATTCCTCAAAATAAACCAAACTAAGATTGAAACCCAATTATAAGAACGATCTTATAACATAGTCTTCCAAGATAGACTTTATCGTTCATCTTTAAACAACATCAACCACTCTTATCATCTTATAACAAAAGTAACTAACCTAATCACATTTTCCCCAAGATAGGTTAATTATTTCCATATGTAACCTAAATTACTATAAGTATGCCTTAAATTCATCGATTATTTAAAATATAAGTCAACATTTACTCCTCAAATAAAATACCATAGTAATCTATTTACCTCAATCAAATAGGGTTCCCAAAATAGTGAACGTCTTCCAAAATAATAATCATCTTTTAATCCCCTAATCACCCTTTTTTTAAGAATAACAGCTTCACTACATCAACATGTGGTACATAACAATAGATGTTTTCCTTAATGATATAAAATCATCTTAGGTAGTGACTCGATGATCTTAGAAAACATAAAAGATATGATCATAGAGCACAAACTAAAATACAACATGACATAGACAATTATTGCGAAGAAGTTACATGTACTTCAGTCATCATGATACATCTTAGCATAGGACTTGCATTGTTCCCTTGTCCTCAAAGATTGTTGATGCTCATCATGATTCTCATCCATTCCAAGAGATCATTGCCTTGGATAATTTCTAACTTCTCCACATTTACGACATCGAAATGTATAAGGTACATTAGATCGAACCTTATCTCCATTCATCACATTATCCATTTTTTAAAGAAATTGGCTACTTTATGCCCTATCTTCCCACACTTAAAACATCTCTCAGTTCCTTTGTGACATTCTACTTGGTGCCTCTTCCCACACTTTTTGCAAAAAAAACAAATTGGGTCTTCTTTCCCTTATCAACTTTATCAGATGAACATCCTTGAGACTTTGTGTTCTTCTTCCTTGATGAATTTGGGCATTCAACTAGGTACCAATTATTAATTGTTATTTTTGATAGATGGTTTGGCATAATCACAATATGTTCAACTTGATCTTTCGTAATCTCTGTCACATTAATAGGGAAATCGTCACATTTCCTATCATATTGGTTGTTGGGACATGCTCTTCTATTTCCCGCCATTAACTAAGAAAAGAACGTATAATTAGGGGGCTTAAATACTTAGCCAATAATCATGAAAAGGAAACTTAAAGCATAGAAGGATAAAATTGTATAAGAAAAGTATACCCTAACTTGTGATCCCGTAGGTCCCAATCTAGGTTATCCATGATCATATATTCATATGTGAATCTTTATTTTATTTTATCTTTGTTCCTTTAATAATGGTTCATACTAAGCTTATGAATTTACCAAAGCATATCCCCCAGGAGTGTCGTAACCAAGAGTGCAGCAAGGCCCATTTTTGTGTACCAGTTCCCATTCGAGTCTAGCTCAAAGCGGTGTTTGCGGGTTTTACCCCTATGTACACCTGTGCCAGAGCCACCTCTACCTGCTCGTATCCAGACAAGGATGTATTTGCTTGGCAACCCCTTACTCAACACTCACCAAAATACGAGGAAGATTTCCTATATTTAAAATTTTCTATAGGGTTCTTCCTAAAGTTTTCATATCCTAATTTCCACAAATAACTAAACCATCCTTTGATACCAACTATAACCTCCCGCCTTTTTATCACATAAACTTTCATTACATTTTACAAAACTGAGGATCTTTAAGGTTTAGTGTCTTGGAAACCAGGAACTTAAAACATGAAAACATAAAATATTCTTCTTAAACACTTGAAAGGCTTCTCATTATGTTCATCCTATGTTCATTACTACATCTCATAACCTGGAGACATACATCAAAATAAAGGGTGAGCAAAAGGCCCAGTAAGGGAAACAAGGGGAAACATTTAACATGTGAACTTGAGATACATCAACAATGTCATGAAAAAGAACTTTAAGGTATGAGAAAGAAATAATGAGGCATATCATAATAAAAATAATGTATTTCACAACTTGAAGATGTGGCTACAACATTTAACATAGACAATCATTTAGGTTTCACCAAGGTCCATCCCCAAGGTGTCATTAAAATTTACCAAGGTTATTCACCAAGGCGTCGTTAAAGATGGTCATCTCTAGAGATTAAGTCTTTACCCAATGCATTAGAGCGCTATCAGGGTGCACCATTAATTTGTTTTTATTATTATTTGATCCACATATATCATCATCAATCATTTCATAAACAAACCATATAGCATAAAATAAATGGGTTTCACTTCATAATTATAACGTTTTAAAAACTGCTTTAAAGACATGATCTTTATGTCACTTTAAACCCATGGAAAGGGAAAGAAGGTCTCATGTATGTAAATACCAGAATTTAAAATAGAAAATTTTGGTACATATGTGAATAACCCTTTAAAAGAAATATCTTTGAGTATTCACTTAATAAAATAAATGAATTTGAGAATAAGAGAGAGACATTTTGAGATGGAAATTCTGCAGCATAACGGCTATGTTACGAGGTTTTAGAAAAAATTGAAAAGAGAGGGGACATGGGTCACCCACTCATAAATGATCCATAAAATAGTATGGGGACAGAATATAAGGTATTTAAGAACATGGTAATGAAATTTTAAAGATATACCATATGAAATGAAGATCATGAAAGGAAGACAAAAAATAAGATTTCTCTTATGAAAATTCGGCAGCCTAACGACGTCACTTAAAACTTCAAAAGGAGAATTGACGAGATCAAATAGGGTCTCTCATCATATGAACATAAAAGATCAGTATGATAGATATAGAGATAATACCCCAACATAATAAAAAGGAACTTGAAATACTTGACAAGAAAATAGAACTTTAAAACGAGAATGGTGAAAGAATCTCTTAAGAATTCAGCAGCCTAACGACGCCACTTAAACCTCAAAAAAAGTGAATTGACGAGATCAAATAGGGTATCTCATCATATGAAAATGAAAGATCAGTATGATATATATAGAGATAATACCCCAACATAATAAAAAGGAACCTGAAAGACTTGACAAGAAAATAAAACTTGAAAACGAGAATGGTGAAAGAATCTCTTAAAAATTCGGCAGCCTAACGGTGCCACTTAAAACATCAAAATACTGAATTGAAGAGATCAAATAGGGTCTCTCATCATATGAAAATAAAATATCAGTATTATAGATTTAGAGATCATACCCCAACATAATAAAAAGGAACATGAACGACTTGACATTAAAATAGATCTTGAAAACAAGAAGGGTGAAAGAATCCCTTAAAAATTCGGCAGCCTAACGACGCCACTTTAACATTCTGAAAATGAAATGATGAGAGAAAGAGGGGGTCTATCATCATATGAACATGAAAAGGGAAGTAAGAGTAATATAAAAGAACATCATCCAACATAAGAGCATGGAGCATAAAAGAAATTACATAAAAGAGATTACTTGAAAAGAAAGAGAGAGGTAGGATCCCTTACCTTAAAACGTAACTCTTAAAACTCAAAGGTTGGGACCTGTAGGGATTGGGGGAACCTTGGGAGGACTACTTGGGAGGTAATGAGACTAGAGCTTCGTTGGGGGAGAGTTGGGAGTCGAATGGATGAGAGGATGGCTTGGTATTTATAGGGAAAGTGAGGGGACAAGACATTAATGGCCAAGGGACACCTCATTGGTGGTTTTGGAAAAACCATGGGCTTGCCCATGGTATTTTCCCATGGTATTGGCCACTTGGGACACCTCATACCTTATATTACTATTCATAATTTGACCATATTGATTACATACTTAATACATCATTTAATGATGTCATTAAACACTCGTAACTTAAAAACTGTATTTTCACTATTCATTGAAAATTCAACTTTCTCAGAAAAATACAAAAATTTTGCCTTAACCAAATATCAATGCTCTGATTTAAAAAATGAACTCCATTCTATAAAAATATTTTTCTAATTATTTTTAATTTAATTTTTAAATAAATACACTATTCATCGAAAATTCATTTTTTTCAGAAAAATCCCCAAAAATTACCTTTACATAATATCGATGCTTTGAGTTCAAAAATGAAATCCATTTTATAAAAATAATTTTCTAAATATTTTTAATTTAATTTTTAATTAAAAAACACTATTCACCCAAAAAAACTAATACTTGACTAATAATTTATGACACCGTTTTTTAACCATTTTATTGAATCACATTACTTAATCAAGGTGCCTAGATTATATTAATACTTTATTTAAGTGAGATTACTAATCCATTTGGTCACATTACTAATCCTGAGCATAAAATCACTATTCATAATTTACCATTCATCAAAAATTAAGTTGATCTTATTAGACTCTAAATTTTGTGCAGAACATAATTGTAGAAGACCTTTTTTTGAAAATCCTTACACATTTTTAATTATTTAAGGTCTACATAAACATTTTTTAAAATATCCTTTCTCTAAAATTCACCAAAAATATGCATACTATATTTATCCGGACATTTGAAAATTTATAAACTTCATCATAAGAAGAAATCGAAATTTTTATTTAAAACAAGGGATTACACAAGGCAGTTATGGTCTCCTTATATAGCCCCTTATCAAACCAACATAGGACCTAAGTGTAAGGTGTGCTAAGGTGAG
Source organism: Viscum album (assembly GCA_963277665.1). NCBI lineage: Eukaryota > Viridiplantae > Streptophyta > Magnoliopsida > Santalales > Viscaceae > Viscum > Viscum album. Next base: position 1,347,806,017 of record OY728131.1, read on the forward strand.
AGAATCTGAGGGAGGCTCGACCAACATCACACGAGTAGTAATTTCTATCAGTTTGAACTTCTTGCGAAGGCGATTCCATTCTAGCTTCACACGATGAATTTCGGCTTGGGTTTGGTCCAGAGCAAAGGCCAGTGGTGCTACCTCCTTCCCAAGTTCTGTTAGATGGGCTTCGATCAGTCCAAGACTACTGGGTGAGGCCATCAAATCTTCTTTCTATATTAATTAACCAAGATCACTTGTATTTAGAGACAATAATCAAAACGGTCAGTTTCCAGCGGTCATATTGACCAATGGTCATATAACAGTCAAAACCCAATGGTCTCATTTTAATTATACTCATGTTATCAAATGAAATAGTTTTTTTGAGTATATGTATAAAAAATAAAATAACACACAAAATTAGGAAACAAATTTATTCAAAATTTCGGGTCGTTATACCTACCATGTATTAGTCTTTCAGTTCAAATTACATTACATGCATTACTCTTTCCATGGCGCCTATTTAATTTTCTGGTTGGATGAAGCATTTAATGGCATGTGGTGAAGAAAAGCGTAGGTTCAGCCACCCAATGGACAAAAATAATGACTTTAATGCATTTGGAAATGATTTTTAATCTCCCTTCAAAGGTAGGAAAAAAATTTCATGAATCCTATGTTCAAATATTTAATTGTTGTGTCCATGAATTTATCCAATCCTATTACATTTTTATGTACCAAAAATTTCTGATTACAAATTAATAAACATTAATATTACTAGGTAACTATTATGAATAGAATTATCCTTTCAAATATATGTTATCAATTGAGTTGTGGGTCATTTTATTTTGTTTCAGTTGATAGTTTCTTTTACTTGTATAGATATCTGTTGACTAGCTTCGATGCTGATGATGTGGTAAAACACAATGTTTCACTGACTAGAGACTCTACACCACCATTAGCTGATTCCACTGATGTTCATATTTGGATAAAGTACAACATAAATAAAAAAACAGAAAAAAGTCAACTAAAGGTTTTTCTTGCGGTACTTATCCATTTTAGAAACACATTTTCTGTAGTTTGTAAGTTTCAAATGGCCTGTTACAAATAATTTCTCCACTGTTATGTCTAATTATACTGTAGTTTACTAATATATTGTAATGAAATTATAAAATCATAAAATCAATTTAATTTATGGGAAATTTATATACATTAAAATTGATAATCCATGTTCTGATATGTAATGATAGCTTCCAGTAATTTAGTGTTATCATATTATGATTTCTCAATTTTTTCTCCACTTGAATAGATTTACCATTCTAGGATTCATCACTGTTTTTTTAGTCTAATAATTGTCCTTATTTTTTAGTTTTCAAGTTTGTTTCCTTTAAAACACATTTTTCATTATCTGAATTATGACGTCTGTTTCCTGTATAACATAATTCCAATATTCTAAATTATTTTGTATGTTTCCAATTAAACTAATTATACATATTGTTATTAATAGTTTTTTTTGACTAAAACATATTTCACTATATATGATTACAGATGTCCATTTTCTGTAAAAAGGTGTACCCAATTTATGTATTCTTTTGTTTGTTTCCATTATTAGTGATTTCCTATTTTTTGATTAGGCATTTTTTTCCAGTCAATTGTTTTTTGTAAGCTGATTTGTCATGTATGATTATTATTAAAAAAACACTCATTTGATTATGTTATGTCTGTTTCCATTTTACCAGATTATAAAAAATTAGATTAGTCATTTTCCCTCCAGTAAAACTGAAATCCAATTTTATGAAATCTTATTATCGCTTCCTGTTAAACAGAAAAACCATTTTCTTTATACTAATATTTGTTTCTAGATTTAAAATTTTATGATTACACATGTTTCATTCGAGAAAAAAATGTTATCATATTTTATGATATCTTAATATTTTTTACTACAATAAAATAAGTGTATAATGTGAATCCAACATTGAGGTTTAGGGTTGCAATTCTGCATCATGTCACAGATAAGCATATGAAGATATATATATATCAGTTTTTTTTCTTAATGGAATTATTTTGATTGTACCTACTATTATGTTCTTTTGTTACATGTCACTGGTTGTTTTATAATACTAATATGTGTCATTTAATCACTTTCAAGTTTAATTGAATATTACAGGGATTAGTATACATTCAGGTTTTTACAATGATTTCATTTTCATCTATTGTAAAAGTTGTAATTGTTTTGTTAAGAAATTATTTTTTCTTTGAATTTTATTTCATTACCCCCTGCATATCATTTTTTTCACTGCATTTCCCATTATTTTATTTTATTTCTTCAACTGAATTTCCCTCCTTGAATATCATTTCTTCCAATTCATTTCCACCAACATTTCCTTATATATTTTTACTCTATTTTTGAATCTTTCTAATTTTTCATTGCATTTCCTATAGTGTGGTGTAATTATGTCTGAGTTTTTTTATCAGTGTTTTTTAACAGAATAAATGCCACTTATCCAAAAGATGCTAGAGGTTAGTATGTTGTATTAAGTGTGACTTTTTTTCCTAACCAATAATGTGAAGGTCAATATACCTGTTTTATGCAATAATCTACCACCTGGGTATGATATTTTCTATAGAATGAGTGTAACTATTGGTGGCTTGAAAATTAGATCTCATTATTTTGAATTACCTCAGTGTGTAGGTCTTGGGATTGTAAGAAGCGTTTATACATAAAGGGAGCTGCTTTTTGTGATCACGCCCATCTTGTGTGCCACTCTGAAGAAGGTTAGTATTTTTCTTCCGGGTTTCATTCAAATTCTGTCATGTTTACTACACGATTTTGGATACACCTCACCTTATATTTCTGCTGATGCCCTCTCATTTCAAAATTTTGTGATGCTCTATATCTCCACCAGGAGCGGCTTCCAGAATTATGGGTTTGTTTATAAATTTATAAATGAAATAACATTGTGTTAAGATTAGTGATATAGATGGTGATGTTTTTTATAATATGATTTAGCAGGTACAATGTTTGGATGCTTTGAATCTGGATTTTGGTTCCAAATTATGATATCCATAGGGTGGTTCCAAATTGTGATTTCAAATGGTGGAACTAGATGAAGTTTTTCATATTATAGATTTTAGATGTTCAACAACTGGAGGGTGTTGTATTTTCCATTCCTGTATTTGATCTTGTGGGTTGTTATTTAAAGGATATACCTTTTCAATGTTTTCTCCCTATGATCATCATCATTTCTATGTGGATAGTATTGTGATGTTTTGGTAGGATGTTTTGAAATTTATATGGAACCATGAGGTATGGTATATCAATGATATAGAGATATGAGTACCTATAGTTTTAGTATAATTCAAATGAAAAAATAGGTACTTTTTAAAATTTCAGTAATTTCATGACCTTTGTAACATTATAAAAAATAAGGAACTATGTTATCTTATATAATAAGATGTTAATATGGAAGGAACAAGTAAGAAATAAGTAAAATAGCTATAAATTTGTAGTGTAATTAATACTATGTAACACATTCATTGTGTTAGGTCCACAAGGCTGAATACCCTGAGAGGGGGGGGGGGTGAATCAGGGTATGACTAATTTAAAATTAATGCCCATTCTAATCTTGTTTCGCTGTTGAGCAAAACTCTCTTCTCTCTTTTTCCTGTTGCACAAAGTAAATAGAAAGCGAAGTATGCACAGGACACAACAATTTTACTTGGTTCACCGCAAAGGGCTACGTCTAAGGAGCATACTCCGATAAGTTGCCGGTCGTACCAAATTCCACTAATCTTCACTAGCTGTTGATTACAAGGTTCGGGCTAGATCACTTCTAAGGCCAGGCTCACTGCCTTTACAAGTTTAGGGTCAGCTCACTGCTTTCCAAAGGGTCACTCCCTATTTCTCTCTCTCTGGCTCACTGCCGGTGGAGAGGATCACCTACTTCCTCTTCCTAAGCTCACTGCACTAGAAGGGAATCCACTCACAGTTTATAGACCTGTAGGTCTCTTCATTTGCATGAATGAATGCATCTTTCTCTGTGTGTAGATGCTCTGTTGAAGTACAACTTTCACCCGAAGATGAATATCTCTTTGCACCGAAGGTATCGGGCAAACTTCCAGCTTCCACGCAGTCCGAAAAACACTGCTGGAACAAACCTTACTTGGCGCGCAAGTCAATCTCGGCGTGCAAGTATCGGCGTGCAAGTCACAACGGGCGCGCAAGTCCTCCTCAGACACTTGCGCGACTAAAGCTTCCTCAACTCCAAACTTGCGCGACTCTCTTCCCTTTACGCCCAAACCAATATTGGCGCGCAACTGCCAACCGGTGCGCAACTTCTAACACCGGCGCACAACTTCAACCTCTAGCACGCAAGTCCCACCTGCGTGACCACACTCACCACTTGTGCGACCACCACACCTGCGCGACGGGAGCTCTAATTTCTCAAAGTGTTGAACTCCGTTAAAAATGAGGAGGGGTGGTCCAGTATTTATAGGCAATCTGACCACCCTACGCGATGGCGCGCAAGTCACCTGCGCGACCCAGTTTCGGCGCGCAAGTCCCCTGTCATTTTAGACACTTGCGCGACCAACTCCCAAACTTGCGCGAACCTCTTTACTTTGCCATATTTTGATCTTCTGATCTTGAAAAACATATGGCGCGCAAGTTTCCTATATTCCAATTCCTCGGCGCGCAAGTCCCTTTTCCAAAAACACTTTTCTTCATCTGCCGATTTTCAGGCTCAAAAATTTGGCAAACACTGGAAAACTACGCCGCCTTGTATCTGTTCTTTTGTACCGCCTCCAGATCATCCATTCCTTTTATCGACCTTCTTGAATCAAACATGGATCGTTGAACTCAGCTCTTGAACTCGACATTCCACAATGAAATCCTCTTTGTCAACAAATTTGTATGTCATTGTTTTGCTTTGTCAACAACCACAACTCAGATGTCCACTTTGTCAACAAACACAATCACCTCAAAAATGATTCAATGATACCTTGAGGGATTTTTGCCCAACAGATTGATGTTATTTACCCTCACATTTTATCTTACATTTATCTTACTTTAAATTTTATCATGTAACATTAAACAACATCTTTTCATGAAATATGTATACAAGCCAAACACCTATAAACCAAAAACACATTTAAATAATTATATAAATCCATTTATAGTCAACAAATGAGAATTCTATAAATCCTTGATATATATATATATATATATATATATATATTTTATGCCATAAATTTTATATTAGGTTTTGATAAGTGGGGATATCATATCGACCAAATTTACTCAAAAATATGTTACATATTTATTTGGATTTCTAAATAAAATGTACCACATTATACAAATATTCTTCCTCAAAATTTAAAAATTCATATACTTTTACTCTCTTATTTATTTGTCAACTATTTGAATGGTGTCTTTATATTCTATGCACTCCTATTTCATTATCATACACCATTACTTTCTAATTATTATTTTTCAACATTATTGTTTCTTCTCAAATTTTATAAATATTAATCTCTTATCAAATGAAAAACCTGTAATCGAATGCGTCGTGCAATAGCACAAGTGAGTACTAGTTATTACTAATTATTGCTAATTATTACTAATTATTATTATTTATTACTAATTATTACTAATTATTACTAATTATTCCAAATTATTACTAATTATTTCTAATTATTACTTTTTATTACTATTTATTACTAATTATTACTGATTATGTCACACCCGACCCAAGCCGGGGCTCAAGCCGCAACTACCCTAAGCCCACCTCCATAGGCTAGGGGTTGACGACAAGTGCTGAAGGCACAACAAAATCTGGGAGGCCTTCGCCTAGGAACCTATTCACACACACACAACCCACTCAATGAAAAAGTGTAGGGGAAAAGTAGAAAAGGGTAAACTGCTATAAAGTAAGGTAATCATGCATGAACGTCTAAACGACACAAAAGTACAGTAGTGTCAACTGCAAAGTAAAAGGAAAAAACACATGCCCAAACTAGAAACTTGTCCCAACCTAAAGGAAACTGAAAGAGAGTAACAGTCGAGAGAGCCCCGCTCCAGAATCCCAACTCCGACCACCGCACACGATCCATGTAGCCCATATCTTTACACTTCTCTGAGACCACGATCAACATGTCCGCAGTCTGCAAATGACATGACACGTGTTGGGAAAATCCCATGCAGGGGTGAGTAAATACATACCCAATAGGATGCCCTGAAAAGGTGAAGGGGGAGCAGTAAGAGATACACTAAAAAGGAAAGTAGTAGAGAGAACGAGGTATAATAAAAGTGAATGGAAATAGTGTAGCTCAACCCAACAAGAGAGTGAAAGTAAACTCATCCAAACAAAAGGAGCTCGAGAAAGTGAGGAGATAGACTTCCCATCGAGTATTTTCTACCTATAGCCGGAGAGTAGGATCATCTAATCATGAGAAGCTAGACACAGAAATCATGTTCCATACCCTACACATCTTTGTCTCTCCTGGAAGGAGAGTAACCAAGATCCAAGGAGTGGGTACTGTAATAGAAAGGATATATATATTCTCAGTCAAGAAGCCCAAACAAGGGAGTAAGGGAATTTTTCATTTCACAGATCATCCCAATAATGTGAGTAGCCATCAGTTTCAAATAAAGTCATCTACAACGCCCAACACCTCATGCATCTACTCAGGAGACACAAGTCAAAGAGGCTCAAATCACCGCACCTTGATACTATCCGCTTTGAGTGGCACTGACTCGCTCACACAGTTTTAGATCACGTCACAAGGATGTGTCTCAGTGGGGAAAGTTCCCCTCTTTCTCATGAGTCCTTAGGTAAGTTGAACTACGTCTTGCCACTGCATTGCACAGTCGAGAGTCTTCTCCAAATCGTCGGGGACTACACTGCCCAGCTTAGCTAGAGGGCCAACCCGGTATCTCCTCGAGGACTACATTATCCAGCCCAGCTGGAGGGTCAGCCTGGTATCTCATCATCATGGACTACACTACCCAAACCTGCTGGAGGGTCAGACTGGTATCTCATCGTCGGGGACTACACTACCCAACCCTACTGGAGGGTTGCTCGGAATGCTCTGGTAAGCCTTCAAGATTCCATCATCATCGGGTGTTGTCTCTATGCGTGCCAAACCAGAATATCTGCATCATATCTTGAAAGCTTATTCTGAGGGAACCATCATGTTCTTTGTGAAAAAACACTCAGGATAGGCACCTCGTGGTCCGAAATCCGAGTTCAAACGAAGGAGATACAAAGGATTGAAGATTTCTCATATGATCTCACATAGTACATGGCGTGTGAGGGGGACCACACAGCATGTGGCCTCTATTCATTGCCTAGTTGTGTCTCTGGTCAGACATGGGTTCCATCTCATGTGGTATTGCATGCCGTGTAGATAAACTACATGGAGTTTCCCGCCTATTTGGGGACCAGGCCATGTTTGTTGGTCGTGTCTGTGTACTCAGACTCCGTGTTCGTGTACTTTGGTACACGACATGCTGGCTCACACAGAAGGTTGCCCGTGTAGCCAAGCTGTGTGGCTGGCCATGTGTTCCTTCTCACAACTTTCTCACATAGAGAGGAGGTACACGGCGTGTCAAAAGGAGGACAATCCATGTCATCCTTATCTTTTCCCAAATCCTAATGTCGCCGTTGAGGGAGGCTACACACCGTGTGTTCTTCATTGAACACAGCGTGTAGTCGGTATTTTCATCAAAACTCAAAAATATCCCAAATCTTCACCTGTGCTTTGAATCTAATCTAGCTGTGGTCAACATCGCCTGATTTTGCTCTGAAATCGCCGGATCTGGCCGAAGAACACGAGATTTCTTTTCCGTTCATTGTGAATCGGCCACTGAAATAAATGAGGGTTTTGTTCATCTTTCTTCTCACCATTGTGACCTTGATCTTCGTCGGATCAAAGTGAAACCTTTGGTTTGTCTATCCTCTGATCATACCATTTCCAGATCCATGCCTCGCTCACGAATTCGTCGCCATTTGACAATTTCGGCATGAATCCGTCTCGTTCTGGGTGCCCGATCGAGGTTGGGTCACCCAACAATCATCAAACCGCAATCCATGGGGATACCACAGTGGAAAATGTGAATAAAGGAGAGGTAAAGGCAACAAAAACCAATGTTTTAAACATCTCCGGCCAAGCATTCTTAGCCGATGATTAAGAATGGGGCCTCAGGGTTAGAACATGTGACAAAAAATTATGAATCCAGTATATAGGCTCATGAAGAGTTTGAAACCAAGAGCGCAAGTTGAAGAATTAAATAAATCAACGTGCTCAAAATTTGATTTAGGGCATAAGAACACCAAGAATGAGTCCTACCTAGATCAGATCATTCGTTGTTGATGAAGAATGTATTTGTCGATGAAGGAGGAGGATCCATTACATTCGTCGCATCTTGATCCATCTAGATCCAAGGATTTGTTGTTGTTTGTTCTTCATTCTTCATTCTCCAATGGAAGGGAGAGGAGGAGAGGAGAGGAGAGGCCATTGAAAAAATAGGTTACGAGACCAAATCCTCTAAACAAAAAATTTATAACCTTTGATTAGGTTAAAATAAATTAAGTAATTAAATAAATCAATTCATTTAATCACTTAAACGTACTTCTAGCAAGCGAGGGGTGTGGACGTCCCATGCCGACTCATTTTATGTCACGCCTAGGGGAAAAACTGCATTCTAGACCCAACTATAGTCTCATATTTTTTATCCGATCAACCGTTTAATAGATATCTCATTTTCTTTAATTAACTGTACATGCGTAATATAAAATATATTTTATATAAAATTAATTTTGGGAACACCAGGGCTCAGAATCACACTCTCTCACAACACCTAGATCAGGGATAATATTTAGAAATATTTCAAAGTCTTATTAGGTAAAAACTAAGTTTATACATCATTCCATCCTTAAATATTTTCTCCCATAAAAAGAAAAACTAAACAAAAAACTTAAGATACTAAGCCCACATCTGGCTCTCCCATTCCTGGAAACTCTCATGCACATTTTCGTGCTGCCACAACATGGAAACCAGAGGGATGGATTGTCCTCGCAGGATCCATTCCTGTCGGTACTCGATCACCATTGAGTGCTCCACAAAGGTGGATCCATCCTCAATGACGTGCGTAGGGTCATGCATATATCACCTTAGCTACGACAAGTGGAAAATGTCATGTATCCGCTCCATCTATGGGGGTATGGTGAGGTGGTAGGAAACCTCACCAATCCTCCGCATGATCTCAAACAGCCTGATGAACCTCAGGGATAACTTGCTTCCCCAACCAAACCTCTGCATCCCACATCATGGGGAGACACTCAAGAAGACATGGTCTTTCTACATGAACTCCAAGGGTCTATGATAGTGATATGCATTGTAATTATATCTACTATGGTTCATCTTCATCCATTCACAGATGACCTGCACCTTCTCTTTCATTGCCTATATGAACTCTGGGCCCATAAGAGATGATTCTCCAATCTCCGTCCAACATAATGGTGACCTACAGGGTCTCCCGTATAGGGCCTCAAAAGGTGTCATGTCGATGGTGGAGTGGTAGTTGTTATTGTACGAAAACTCCACCAAGGGAAGGTGATCCTCCCAACACTAGCCTAAATCCAAGACACAAGCTCTTAACATATCCTACAACACTTGGATAGTGTGCTCAGTCTACCCGACTATCTGGGGGTGAAAGGTTGTACTCATATGCAGCTGGGTCCCGAATGCCTCCTGCAGGTCTTTCCACAATCGTGACATAAACTGCACATCACGATCGGAGACAATCATCGAGGGTACCCCATGAATGCAGACGATCTCTCGTACATACATATACCTCAAACTCTCCACCGAACTTTTCTCCCTAATAGCAAGGAAGTGTGCAGACTTCGTGAGTTAGTTTACTATCACCCAAATGGCATCATGTACCTTCACCGTGAATGGGATCCCTATAAATAAATCCATAGATATTTCATACCACTTCCACTTCAGGATATCAAGAGGCTGAAACAGACCTATCGGTATCTGGTGTTTAGCCTTCACATCCTGAAAAGTAAGGCATCGTGAGATGAACTCAGCTACACTCTGTCTCATGTTAGACCACCAAAAATGCCGCTAAATATCCCAGTACATCTTACCCACACTGGGATTTAAAGCTAAGGGGGAGGTGTGGAACTCCCACATCACTTCCTCTTACATCATCACTAAAACCACTATTCACCCCTGTAATAATATCTTGTGATTCACTCTTTCAGAATATCCATCGGGTGCATTGCCTGTGGATATCTGATCACGCAGAACCCTGTAGTTAGTGTCTCCTAGTAGAGACTCTTTCACATGCTCGAGAAGCATAGGAGTCAACACCATCAACTATAGAAAAAATGTACCCTTCTAATCCATCAGGGTTAGTTGTAGGGGTGAGTATATACATACCCAATAGGACGCCCTGAAATGGTGAAGGGGGCAGTAAGAGATACACTAAAAAGGAAAGCAGTAGAGAGAATGAGGTATGGTAAATGTGAATGGAAAGAGTGAAGCTCAACCCAATAAGAGAGTGAAAGTAAACTCATCCAAACATAAGGAGCTCGAGACAGTGAGGATATAGACTCCCCCATCGAGTCTTTTCTACCTATATCTAGAGAGCAGGCTCATCCAATCATGAGAAGCTTGACGTGGAAAGCCCGTGGAATACCCCGCATGTCTTTGCCTCTTCTGGAAGGAGAGTAACCAAGACCCAAGGAGTGGGTACAGTAATAGAAATGATATATATATATGCTCAGTCAAGAATCCCAAACAAGGGAGTAACGAGATCTCCATTTCACAGATCAATCCAAGAAAGTGAGTAGCCATCAGTTCCAAGTAAATCCATCTGTAATGCCCAGCACCTCATGCATCTACCCAAGAGACACAAGTTAAATGGGATCAAATCACCGCACCTTGATACTATCTACTTTGGGTAGCAATGACTCACCCACACAGTTTTAGGTCACGTTACAAGAACACGTATCTGTGGGGAAAGCACCCATCTTTCTCGTGAGTCCTTAGTTAAGTAGAACCATGCCTCACTACTACACCACACAGTAGAGCGTCTTCTCTAAATAATTGGGGACTACACTGCCCAACCCAGTTAGAGGGTCAAACCAATATCTCCTTAGGGACTACACTACCCAGCCCAACTGGAGGGTCATCCCGGTATCTCATCATCAGGGACTACACTACCCATCCCTACTAGAGGGTCATCCCGGTATCTCGTCATCGGGGACTACACTAGCCAGACCTACCAGAGTGTTAACCCAGAATGCTTTGGTAAGCTTTCCTAATCGCTGCCATCATCAGGTGTCATCTCTATGCATTCCAACCCAGAAAATTCACATCGCATCCCAAAAGCCGCTTCTAAGGTCACCATCGCATTCTGAGTGAAAAAACACTCCTAATAGTCATCTCACAGGCCTAAATCCAAGTTCAAATGAAGGAGATACAAAGTATTGAAGATTGATTAGATGAGATCACATAATACATGGCATGTGAGGGGGTCCACACAGCGTGCGACACCTCTTCGTTTCCTATCCATGTCTCTGGTCAGACATGGGTTCCATCCCATGTGGTAGTGCACTCCTTTTAGATAGACTACATGACGTGTACCACCTATTCGGGGACCTGGCCGTGTCTGCCGGTCATTTCTGCATACTTTAAATCTGTGTCTGTGTACTTGGACTCTGTGTCTATGTACATCAGTACATGACGTGTTGGCCTAGATGGAAGGCTACCAGTGTATCCAAGTCGTGTAGTTGGCACATGGAGTGTGCATGTCTTTGTGTTCCTTCGTATGACTTTATCACACAGAGAGGAGGTACACAGTGTGTCAAAGGGAGGACATGCCATGTCATCCTTATCTTTTCCCAAACCCTAGTGTTGCCGCTGAGGAAGGCTACACTCTACGTGTTCTTCATTGAACACGGCGTGTAGTCGGTATTTTTGTAAAAACTTGTAAATATTTTGAATCTTCACCTGTGCTTAGAATATGCTCCATATGCGGTCAAAATCACCTAATTTCGCTCCTAAATCAACAGATCTGTCCGAAGAACACGAGATTGCTTCGTCATTCATCGTGAATTAGCTGCCGGAATGAATGAGGGTTTCATTAATCTTTTTTCCCGCCATCAACATACCATTTCTTCCTGCTCTTTGTAGTCCTCATGCACTCCTGGATAATATACACCTTCTTAGTGGTAGACCGTACCAACTTCAAACCCATGAGTGCTGACTCTCCTGGTTCTGTCCAGCATAGAGGTGATCTACATGGCCACCAATACAAGGCCTCAAACAGTGCCATGTCAATGGTGGAGTGATATCTGTTGTTGTATGTAAACTCCACCAGTGAAATTTGGTCCTCCCAACTATGACCAAAATCAAGGACACAAGCATGAAGCATGTCCTACAAGGTTTGTATGGTCCACCCTGTCTGACCATCTGTCTGAGGGTGAAAAGTTGTGCTCAAGCACAACTGAGTCTCGAACACCTCCTGCAATCCCTTTCACAACTGAGATGTAAAGCATGAATCACGGTCTTAGATAATCATCAAAGGCACCCCATGTAGCTGCACTATTTTCTGGATGTAGAGGTGTCCTAGGTCCTCTACCGATCCCTGCTCCCAGATGGGTAGGAAGTAAACTGACTTGGTGAGTCGGTCAACGATCACCCAGATAGAATCATGGACCCTGAATGTGCATGGTAACACCATCACAAAGTCCATGGAGATATCATCCCACTTCCATTCTGGTACCTCAAGTGGTTGTTCCAAGCTTTCTGGGACCTGATGCTTAGATTTCACTTGCTGACAAGTGAGGCATCATGAAACAAACTCTGCCACTGCTTTCTTCATCCCTGGACACCAGTACTAACGTTGGAGGTCCTAGTACATCTTTGACACACTAGTATATACCATCAAAGGGTATGTATGGAACTCCCTCAATACCTCCTCCCCCAATGTCATTGGTACTACGGTGTGTCCTCTGAAAAGGATGACGTGCTCGCCACCTATCAAAAATCCATCAGGGGAATGTACTGAGGATATTTGAGCATGTCAGGCCTCGCAGTCAACATCCAAAATTTGTGTCTCCCTGACTCATTATAAGAGTGAGGGATTGAAAATCATTAAATGAAGGTAAGCTACTCTATCACCATCCACAAAGGACATTTGCATTACGGATAGCTGCTCTGTCGCCTCACTCAGCAGCTATAAACCAAACCTCCTGCTGAGAACATTTGCCACCACATCTCTCAACCGTCTGTTGATTGTCTATGCGGTTGGTCAGGAAGTCATGAGCCATGTGTCCCTACCCACTGCACGTGAAGCACAGTCTGGTTCCCTATTGACTTCCTTTGCTCCGGGAGCCTTATACTACCAACCCCGAGTCCTGGGGTCATCCCTTGAAAGACATGGCCCGCTTGGGCCTCCATGTTTGTTTTTTGCTACTCACCACTGAAGTCTTTGCTACCTGAGGTCTGCTGGTGGATCCAGATGTCGGTGCCTGCTCTGGTAGGTAGCTCTCCATAAGAAGGGCTCATTCCAACACTCCAACCTGAGTGGGGATATTGAGAGACACCATGGATGCCCTGATCTCCCATCTGAGTCTCTGCTCAAAGGTCTGATCCCTAAAGAAAGGGTCATGCACTATGTCTATGGAGTTGCGAGAGAGGTCTGTAAACCTCATAGAGTACTCATCCACTGACATGCTGCCCTGTTGTAGGTGAATAATCTCCTGTATGTGCACCGAGCGCAAGGTCGTGGGGAAGAAATCCTCCCAAAAAAGCCGCTTGAAGTCAACCCAAGAGAGGGTCGCCTCATCATGAGTCTGAATTTTCAGACTCCACCATCTCCCTACTGATCCCTAAGGAAGGTTCGTAGCTAAGATCACCATATAGTTAAGAGATGTCCTCACTAAGTGGAAAACCCGTGTCACTGCCTCCAGCCAGTCCTCAGCGACCTGATGATATGTCTCTCCACTAAACCTAGAAGTTCTCTCCCTCTAAAAGTCATGCAAGACACTGAGTCTTCACATGTCCTCTACCGGTAATGCTGATAGTAACTGCTGATCAAAGGGTGGTGGCAACACCAGTGCACCACCCGGTGGGGCGATCTCTAGCACTGGTCCTTAAACTGATGCCTCATCGCTAGGTGGGCTATCCACATGATCACATATCAGAAGCCTATCTGGCTATATGTGTGGAGGAATCCTGATATAGATCAAGATGTACCACAGTTAGAAGATTATAGCTGGTGAGATGACTCTTATTCAAGAAGATCATAAGGAGACACTTATGAAACCGATGTTTTCATGTATAGAGCTGAAAATAAGAATTCAAGGTCCTTGTGTATGGATACATCGGCCACCGCACCAACACTGGAATCCCCGAATCTGAAAGTCAAACTCGAAACATTTAACATTGTTTCCCAAAAAAAACAACAGACTCTCAGCCTTTAAGGTAGAACCGACCATCTCTGATACCAATTTGTCATGACATGTCCCCCGGGGCCCGTGCCGTGACATACCCTAAGCCTACCTCCCGAAGTCCAAGGGTTGGAGACTAGCGCCGAAGGCATCAACCTGAAAGTGGGAGATATTAGTCTGAGTACCTGTACACATTCAAACACAACCACATCCAAAAGCTGGAAAAGTAAAAAAACATACCACTAAACAACCACTGAGTACAAGTACAACTGAAAGTAAAATGGGCCAGAATACAAACCCAACAAAAGACTAACTGGAAAATAGGAAAGTACAAAAGAAACTCTGGAAGTCGTCTTTTGGAAACCCCACCTGATGAGTAAGTACATAGTAGCTTTTGGAAGCCGTAGAAGCACACCCCGACTATCTAGTCTCATTGGGAACCATGAGGTCCTAGACCACCAAGTCCTTCGTCAAGGCGGCGGTCATCTGCACCAGACACAACACGTGCGGGCGAAGCCCATGCAGGGGTGAGTAACAAAATTCTCAGTTGGGACCCCAAAACATAAATGAAATACCACAAAGCAATCCCCAAACAAAACACAAGCATGATCACCAAGCATGAACACAAAGCAAGACAGATCACACCAGGTATATTCTAGAGTAGGTAAGTAAGACCATCAATCATAATGTTGAACACTATGGGTTACTAGAGAACTCCTCCTCAATGAGTATAGTGGGTCTGCCGAGTCACACATAAGCCGCTTCCCACTAACCTAAGACTGTTGTGGTACTCATCCCTGATGAGTACCATGGGTATGCTGGGACACACAGAAGCCGCTCCCCACTACGGGCATGCTGGGTCGCACAGAAGCCACTTACCACCTATGGCCATACTGAGGTACTCCTCATGTCGAGTACCGTGGTTATGTTAGGTCACACAGAAGTTGCTTCCCATTACGGGACTATCGGGTCACACAGAAGCTGCTTCCCATTGGGCCATAGTATCCGATCCACACAGGTTCGCTTGTTAGCAGTCTGTAGGTCTTAACCAACCGCAGGGTTTCTACACGTAGCACACTTGATCTCAGAAGAATCACTCCCCAAGCCATTCATAAAATTTAAACTTCCATGAAATCCTCTATAGATTATTCTAAAATATCAGCCTCATTGCGAGGGTTCCAACGTCGTAAATGGCTTTTCAATCAGACGCCTGATTTGAAAGATATTGGCATTTTTTCAAAAAGGAGCCGGTTGGGTTCGGGTCCGCCGACCTGACCCAGACCTAGGTCTACCGACCCGACCTGGACCTAGCCCGGCCTGGGTCTAGCCTGGTTCAGCCTGCGCCCTACCTGGATGCACGGTGTGTCCGGGTGTGTCACCTCGCGGCCAGCAAAGTCGGCTGCCTGTTCTCCTCACACGCGGTCGGAGACGGCGTGCCACCTAGAGCCACGACCCATGGTTGCGGGCTGCACTGCTGACGCGGTTGAGGGGTTGCATCCATACCTTCAGCCGACGGCTCCTCCCACTACGTTGTGGTCCGAGCCGACCATGACAACCATCTTCGGCGCGTCGTCCTAGCGCGCTGGTGGGCTCTTCTGCGGACCACCGGGTCCGCACCGGTGGTCCGTTCTTCGCACCGACTGCGCCTCCAGGCTCCTTGGGGTATCACCTTCCCATGTGAAGGCCTTGAATCTGCCTTGTCGCCCCTTTCAAATGTTCGACCACAAAGAACGCACAAGCAGAGGGGCTCGAGCCTTGTTCGTGTCAGCCCGTGCCCTTCGTGTTAGAGTTTTAAAATAGGGGGAGGTTTGGGGATATTGTTCTATTAACAATAATTTAATCCCGCTGTAGAAAACCCAAGAAGAACACCCTCCTGCATGAATGACCAATCCGTGGATCAACCTGTTCGTGGTTTGATTCACGTTCTTAGTTTTAGAATAAGAATGGGGGAAGAGTAAAACAAAAATAAACCCCTACCTCGATCAAAATTTGTATTTGAAGCACTCAACCCTCGAGGATTCAAGCTCCGTTGACGTTTATCGCTTCCCGATCCCATTCTTCGTAAAGCATCGACATTGCTAGAGATTATGCCAGCATTTGTTGTTCATCGTTGGAGAGATTTCTTAGCGTAAGTTCGTTAGAGTATTATTGTGGTTTAATTCTCGTCTCTCCAACACATTAGCCTATTAAAAAGAAAACATGTCGCAGCGTTTCTATTATGCTTCGACATTGCGTTATTACGATGTTTCATTTATGAAACAGCGTATATATTGCTCTCTATTTACAATTCACTAAGGAGATTTCGTTAGCGTGCCTCATCACTGAACCGTAGCACTATCGTCCGTCGCTCAACGGTGAGGGAAGAAAAATAAAATAACTTTTTAAGTTATTTTATTATTTCCTAAAAATTCCAAAAAATAACTTTTCTGTCCGACCCTTGTCAGTCAAATTTAAGTCCTTTCTAGGAAAATCTCGGCGTTCTGAGTTCAACGGTGCCCTCAAATTTTTGATTTGATCACCGGTTTAAAAGTTAGAAAAACTCGCTCGCACGTTTACTTAAATGAACTTAAAAAAAGTTAAAAATTCCATTTTGGGATCACTAGGCCTTGGAATCAAGTGTCGTCAAAGTGTGTGGTCTTGAAATAATTCCATATAATTTTAAAAAAAAAGTTACACAAAAATTCTGGAACATTACATTAATATCATCATAGCTTGTGCATGGATTTGTAATGATGATGTTTTCTACTTTCCTTATGATGATTCTCATCCTGTAGATAAATGATCACTATGAATTTCCCCTTCAACTCGACCTTGATAGAGAGAATGGAAATATTTATATCCTGATGCAGATAAGAGTATTTTCAACCTTTACACCCTTCATAGGTTTATGTTTTTGCTTATTCATTTCTACTTTAGTTTTATTACTGTGTTTTAGAAACTTCTTTGTATGAATGTTTTTGTTTTTCAATATGACCTTATTTAAAAACAAAAAAGTTTTTTTCCAGCATTTTACTAAAACAACTCTGCTCACAGACCTGGATAGCCATACTTGTCTTCTTTTTCTTGGGTACCTATAAATTTGATGACGATGGACAAGTGATCTAATGTCATTAATTGTCTTCGTTCTTGAAATTTTATCATTTGAGATTTTGAATGAACTTGGCCTTCAATTTTTTTATGATTTATTGTAGTGTATTGGTTCACAGTGGTGGAGTTCATGGAGGCTATTACTATGATTTTATCAGGCCAACTTTATCCGATAAGTGATATGTTAGAAATTTGTATAGCTCAGAAAATGTGTTTTGCCATCTTCTTCTTTTCAGGAGTGTAATGAAAATTTAAGAAATATTCCAAGGAATAAATAACATTGTCAATGACTTCAATTGTTTCCAGCATCTAGATGGTTGCTTGCACGCACACACACACTCAAATGCTTTAAGGGTTGATATAACACCCCAAACATTTTATGGTATGTTGCTCTTAAATACTTTCTATTCATTAGATAGATCATATTTCATGAAGCACTAAGTCTTTTTTGAAACAAAACATTATAGGAGAAAGTTATATGCTATACATTAAACATAAATTTTCCACTTCTATGTTTTGAATTTCGAAAAACAGTCATCTAGAGTTGTGACTAGTAATTCGTTTGGAGTCTAATAGAACCAACTTGATTTTTTTGATGAATAGTAACATAACCTTATGAATAGTAATATGAATAGTAATATGACCCTTATAAATAGTAAATAATGATAATATTTTAATTTCTTAAGGTAATAAGATAATGAGAAGTTAATTAAATTTTCAATGTAATATAAAACTAATTGTACCTTTAAATTGTTATTTTTTGAATTAACTTTGATTTTACTTAAAAATTAAATTAAAAATACTTCTAAAATTATTTTCAAAAAATGGAGTTCATTTTTGAATTATACACGTTGAAAAATGGTTAGGGGTAATTTTTGGGATTTTTCTAAAATACTTGAATTTTTCGTGAATAGTAAAAATGCAGATTTGAGTTTTCGGTAGATTAATGACATCATAATGATGCAATTATTAATATAAAGGGATGTTAAACTTTTTTACAGTATCTTATGACAAGAGGTGTCCCAAGTGTCTTAAACCATGGGCAAATACCATGGGAAAGCCCATGGTTTTTCAAAAACCACTAACGAGGTGACCCTTTTAATTAATAAAAAACTCTCTCTTAATTACTATAAATATCCACTCACCCCCCTTCGTTTTATTTCATTAAAAACTCAATATACTCAAATATATGGTGGTATTATCTTTCTAGGAGTCCTACCATGGTGTCATTAATCCCCCAAGGTCTCATTCTTCAAGATCTAGGAGTTACTCTACAAGTTAAGGGAATCCTTCATTCTCTTCTTTTAGTCGACACTTCCTTTATGTTATCTATTTGGTTTTCTATTCTCATATGTTGGGGTTTGATTTTATGTGTTATTATTACTGTAATTTTTTATTTCAATATGATGAGATTCCCTTTTTCTCTCATCATTTCATTTTATGAAATTTTAAGCGACGACGTTAGGCTGCTGAATTTTCATTAGGGACCTCTCACCTTTTCTTTTATTTTCAAGTTCATCTCTTTTATTTATCTCTACTCACCTCCTCTGTCCAAATGACCATTATAAACTCCAGTATAATATATATACTATAATTATATCATGTTAATGGAAGAACTATCATCAATATCCTTACTCCCTCCCTTTTATTTTTATAAATGAAATCAACGTCCATGAGGTTCCAATTTATAACCTTTGTGGACGACGAAGTTTCATTCTTCACTTTCTCCTTAATTACTGGTCATGAGACCATTTTAATGGTTGAACCAAATAAGAATATATGTATTTCATCTCATTAATGTTCTGTAATACTTAGACACTCATAATATAAGATAATAATACAAAACAAGTTCATTATAAAAAAATGACCAAGTTAATCCGAATATTTGTAATAAAATTTTAACTAATGAATCATCATCATGGTATATAACCCAAAATAATTTATATCTCCTTAATGTCATTAATAAGATATATTAACAATTATGAATGTTTAACCACATTTCAAATGAACTTCCATTCATGAAAACAAGTAAACGAATCATGAAAACTAAGGAAGAAAATGCTTCCAAAACAAGAAAATTAAACCTATTAAACCCATAAAAGGGCCTTGAATGAACCTAATAAGGTTATAATAAATAAATTAAATTTATAGGAGGTTCTGGAATTATTAATTAATGAAGCTAAATTTTATTATTCAGGTCATTAAAATAAATGAAGAACACACTCGAGCATAAGGTAAGGGGTTTCTTATCTCACTTTCATTTCTATGAGATTTTTCATTGTTCGCCACTTATTTCTTGTATAAGGTATATGTGTACTGAAATTTGATATATAATAAAATGATTCTCTTTATATTCATGTTATTAAATTATTCATTTGAGGGTTATTAAGTTCTGGTCATATGATTCGACCGATTACATTGTGGTAAGAGACTTTATCTCAACTACTATTTTGTTGTGACTAACTTTGCGTGGTGCACCTAATAATCCTTATGTGGTGTACCTACTTCCCATTTGAGATAAATTTTCATTTGAAATTATATTTATATTAAATATCCATAATATCATATCATGGATATGTTTTTTTGTCTAAACTGTATACCATTTTACATACGGTGTTTATTTGGAAAGTTATTTTAATTATGGAAATATTGATGAATCTGTATACTCTACTCTATACAGATATTGAAAAGGCATATTTCTCTTGTTTTTAATCAATTTATAAAGAATTATTTGGACATGAAATGGCGGGTGGGTCCCGCTATATCCCCTCGATGCACCAGTAGGTCTCATGAGACAAATCAGTTGGCGACAAACCCTTCGAGTTTGTTTCCAAAAATCAAACGGGTTTCTACCCACAGAACTAAACCGTTTTTACGTTATTATGGTATCATGTGCCAGATACATGACGTCCAATTAATAATCATTCTCTTTATTTATTATTAGTTATTACTATCCATGAGGTTTTCACTATGACAAAATCTATGGATGCAATTTCATTCTCAGTTTATTAATGGCGTGAGTTTTTCATTTATTCACCATGCCATATTGATTATGTCAAATTGTTTACAATTTAGTTATTATTGATTCATGATTCCGCCATTTGTATCCCTTACTGAGCATTTGTGCTCAACCCTTTCATTGTTTACTTTCGATAGGTGACAAATAGGAGATCATTTATTGATTTCTTGTGGATGCAGCTTTTAGTTTTCATTATGTATTGTATTTTGTAAACTTTTACAATGTAATTTGAGTAACATCTATGTATCTATTTTCTTCAAGACTCCTAAACTGGTCGTCCCTTTGGAATTTTAATTCCTTCTAACCATTCCAATATAACAAGTAATGCATCGACTCTGGTCTAGAGGGTTCGGGGTGTTACGATTGGTATCAAAGGAAGTTTAGTAGAAAACTTGGAAACTAGAATAGGAAATGTATAGTAGGGAACAAATCCCTAAGGTAGTATTTGGGGATAAACGTACAAGAACGTCCTGGTATTTTGGTAAGGAATAGATTATGTGGATCTTTCAAGCAATACATCCCTGTCTGGATATGAGCAAGTAGAGGCAGCTCTGACACAAATGTATCTAGGGGTAAAACCCGAAAACATCGCTTTGAGCTAGACTCGAACGGGAACTGGTGCATGAAAACGGGCCTTGCTGCACTCTTGGTTACGACACTCCTGGGGGTTATGCTTAGGATAATTCACATTTTCTTTACAATCTATTATGAAGGAGTTTAATGTAAAATTTTCCTCATAGGAACCATGTTTATTAGATTATCTATGTATAGAATTTCAATCTATGTTGAGTACTTTTCTATTTGAGATTCATAAACTAATCTAGTGTATCCCATTATTTAGAAATGGAATCTAATGGAAGAAGGAGAATCAATACTCATGGTCAAGGTAGGGATCTCCCTACTGAGAAATTCAACACAGTCAATGTTGGAGCAGATTAGATCATGACCATATTGGGACAACTTACTCAGATTAACGAATAACCATTACACACCTGTGTTGGATCGTTTCATGCGGCAGAAGACCCCATCTTTCAGCGGGACTACTAACCTAGTGGTTGCTGAGCAATGGATCAATTCCCTTGAAAATATATACATGGCATTAATATGCAATGAAAATGAAAAGGTAGTACTGGAAGTATATTGTCTCAAGGGTGACACTGATCAATGGTGGTCCTTAATTCAGAATACCACGAAGGAAGAAGAAATAAAAGATATGGAATGGAGGACTTTTAAGGAAATATTATTCAAAAAATATTTCTCTCATGAGCAACGAACTGAAATGAAGAGGAAATTTCTTAGCTTAAAACAAAGGGAAGAAGACAGTGTTGCAGAGTATGAAGCTACTTTCACAAGGCTGGCTAGGTATGTCGTAGATTATGCACGTGACTCGGCAGACAAGATTGATCATTTATTTGAAGGTCTTAAGCCAAGTCTTCTAAGGGCACTGACTTCTCAATCATTTTCATCATATGATGAAATTGTATCAAGTTCTATCAAAACAGAGAAAGAATTTTCTAGATCAAATCTTTTCAAAGGAAACAAAGATAAGAAGTGGTACTCTGATAATAAAGGAAAAGGAGAGGCACCAAAGAAGAGTAAGGGAACAAAGCTATTCTAATTATGTGAGAACTGTGGAAAGAATCATCTCGGTAAATGCTTGAAAGGCATGAGATTCTACTATAAATGCGGAGAAAAGGGTCATTGATCTGATGAATGCAAGGGGAAGAAACAATTCAATGATATTCACTGCTACAATTTCAAAGAGATGGGACACTATGAAAATGAGTGTCCTAAGCACCAAGGAAACATGCCTCAAAAAAATCCAAGAGAACAAGGGAGAGCCTATGCGATTACAACTACAGAGGTTGAAATTCCTAATGACGTGGTGGTAGGTACTTTAATTGTTTCCTCAAACTTAGCCAACACTTTATTTGATTCTAGATCATCGCATTCATTTATATCTTCCCATTTTTCCAAGAAAATTAGATATGTCCAATTTGATTTAATAAAAGAGTTGTCAGTCAAAACTCCCAGGGGATGTATCATTGCAACAAAGGCATGTCGACTAGTCCCCCTTCAGACACCAAAATGTGCTTTATCTGCTAACCTTATCATCATACCAATGATTTAATTTGATATAATTTTTAGTATGGATTGGATATCAAATTATGATGTGAATATTTATTGCAAGAAAAGGGAAGTTACAGTTTTTGAAAATGGTGTAGAATCTCTTATCTTTAGAGCAAAGACCTCGTCATCAGATTCTTATCTAGACTCACCCCTAGTAGCTCTATTGAATGCAATTCTTGGAGAGGAATAAAACCCAATATCTATGGGTGAGGAAAGAAATATTCAAATTGAAGATGTGCATATAGTGAAAGAATACATTGATGTGTTTCCAAAGGATTTACCTGGACACCCTCCAGAGCGGTAAATTGAGTTTTTCATTGACTTAATTCCTGGTGCAAAACCTATATCAAAGACCCCCTATAGAATGGTCATTGTGGAGTTAGTGGAGCTAAAGAAACAACTAGAGGAGTTGAGTGACAAAGGATTTATTCGACTTAGTGTTTCTCCATGGGGATCCCTAGTCTTGTTTGTCAAAAAGAAAGATGGATCCATGAGGCTATGCATTGATTATAGAGAAATCAATGCTATTACAATAAAGAATAAGTATCCTCTTCCTCAGATTGATGATTTATTTGATCAACTTCATAGAGCTCAATACTTTTCAAAGATTGACCTTTGATCCGGATATCATCAGCTGCATGTGAGGAAGGAAGATATTCCTAAGATAACATTTCGAACCAGGTATGGGCATTATGAGTTTACAGTGATGCCTTATGGACTGACAAATGCACCCTCTGTTTTCATGGATTTAATGAATAGAGTTTTCAAGGAATATCTAGATAACTTTTTTGTGGTATTAATCGATGATATCCTCGTATACTCAAAAAGCTACAAAGACCATGAGAATCACTTGCGGGTTATTCTAAGAACTCTTAGAAGAAATAAATTATATGGGAAGTTTAGTAAGTGCAAATTCTGGCTTCAATCAGTTTCTTTTATTGGCCATATTGTCTCTAAGTATGGAATCCTAGTTGATCCTGCAAAGACAAAGGCAATCCAAGAATGGCCCACACCAACAAACATAACTGAGGTACGTAGTTTTATTGGATTAGAAGGTTACTATCGGCGTTTTGTTCATAATTTTTTCCAACTGGCTAACCCGCTAACCAAGCTCACACGTAAAGGAGTTAAGTTTGTGTGGAAAAAAGAATGTATAGAATGCTTCAAAGAATTGAAAAGAAGATTGGTCAATGCTCCAATTTTGACTCTTCCATATGGAAGTGGTGGATTTGTAATATACATCGATGCATCAAAGAATGGACTGGGTTGTGTCCTTATGCAAAACAATAAAGTTATTTCTTATGAATCAAGACAGTTGAAGACTCATGAGAAAAATTGTACAACTCATGATCTTGAGTTAGTAGCCGTAATATTTACTCTGAAAATATGGAGTCATTATCTCTATGGAGAGAGATGTGAGATTTATACAGGCCATAAGAGTCTGAAATACATTTTCACATAAAAAGAACTAAACATGAGGCAAAGGAGATGGATTGAGTTACTCAAAGATTATGATTGTTCAATACACTGCCACCTAGGAAAGGCGAATAAGGTGGAACATGCATTAAGCAGGAAAGATCATGGACTTCTGACTCAAATGAGGATTGAGAGAGGTCCTATATTTTTGGATCTACTAAAGATGGATATGGGAATTGTTAAGGAAAGGGAAGAATCTTTCCTCTTTCAAATTATTCCTAAACCATCTTTATTAGAGAAGATAAAAAGATCTCAATCTGATGATGAGAATCTGTATAAGAAAATTAATGTTGTCAAGGATGGGAGACTGGATAACTTCGTGTATGAAGAAGGAGTTCTGAAATTTGGGAAGAGGTTATGTGTTCCATCAACGCCTGAGCTAAAAAAGGAACTATTAGACGATTCTCATAGCTCAAATATTTCTATACACCCGGGTAGGACCAAGATATATAGAGATCTGAAGGAATATTTTTGGTGGGATAATATGAAGCGGGAAATTTCTGACTACGTGTCAAGATGTCTAGTTTGTCAACAAGTGAAGGTAGAGAGACAACATACCAAAGGTGTGACACAACCTATACCTATTCCTATGTGAAATTGAGATAACATTATGATGGATTTTTTCACCAAACTACCAAGGAAATCTAGAAGGAACGATGCAATATGGGTAATTGTTGATTGTCTCACAAAATCAGCACATTTCCTTCCTATAAGAGAGGATTTACCACTTGAGTGCCTGGAAATAATTTATATTAATGAAGTTTTAAGACTTCATGGTACACCTCTATCGATTGTGTCCGATCAAGATCCCCAGTTTACATCAAAATTTTGGAAAAGTCTCCAGAAGGCTTTGAATACTGAGTTTCGTATGAGTACTACTTATCACCCCCAAATTGAAGGACAGTCTAAAAGGACTATTCAAACTCTAGAAGATATGCTAAGGTCATGATCTCTTGACTTCCAAGGTATGTGGGATCAATACTTGCCTTTGGTGGAATTTTCATACAATAATAGTTTCCATTATAGTATTCAAATGGCTCCATATGAAGCATTATATGGAAAGAGATGTCGAACTCCAACCTGTTGGGATGAAGTTTGTGAGAGGAAACTTATAGGCCTAGAACTTATTGAAGAGAACACAACAAAGCTAAAGATAATCCAAGACCATATTAAAGCAGTCCAAAGTAGGCAGAAGAGTTATGATGACAACCGGAGGAAAGATTTGGAATTACAAGTGGGAGATCATTTCTTTCTGAAAGTATATCCATGGAAGTGTGTCTTAAGATTCGATAAGAAAGGGAAACTGAGCCCCAGGTACATTAGACCATTTGAAGTTCTAAAAAGAATTGGAGCTGTAGCTTATCGTTTAGAGATGACGCCAAATCTCTCCAGAGTTCATGATGTGTTCCACATGTCATTGTTAAAGAAATACATGCCAGACCCAACGCATGTACTCACATATGAAGAAATAGAACTGGAACCTGATTTGTCATACTGTGAAAAGATTATCAGGATTCTTGACACAAGGGAGAAGGTATTGAGAAATTGGACTAATCGTCTAGTAAATGTTCTTTGGAGATACCAAAATATGGAGGAAGCAACATAGGAACCAGAGGATTTCATGAGGAAGAACTACCCACATCTTTTTGCTGGGCTTTATACATAAAATTTTGAGGACGAAATTTCCGAAGGAAGGAATAATATAACACCCAAACATTTTATGGTATGTTGCTCTTAAATACTTTCTATTCATTAAATAACCCATATTGCATGAAGCACTAGGTCTTTTTTGAAACAAAATATTATAGGAGAAAGTTATATGCTATCCATTAAACATAAATTTTCCACTTCTATGTTTTGAATTTCGAAAAACAGTCATCTAGAGTTGTGACCAGTAAGTCATTTGGAGTCTGATAGATCCAACTTGATTTTTTTGATGAATAGTAACATACCTTTATGAATAGTAATATGAATAGTAACATGACCCTTATAAATAGTAAATAATGATAATATTTTATTATCTTAAGGTAATAAGATAATTAGAAGTTAATTAATTTTTCAATGTAATACAAAAGTAATTATACCTTTAAATTGTTATTTTTTGAATTAACTTTGATTTTATTTAAAAATTAAATTAAAAATACTAAGAAAATTATTTTCAAAAAATGGAGTTCATTTTTGAATTCTACACATCAAAAAATGGTTAGGGTGAATTTTTTGGATTTTTCTAAAATACTTGAATTTTTCGTGAATAGTAAAAATACAGATTTCAGTTTTCGGTAGTTTAATGACATCATAATGATGTAATTATTAATATAAAGGGATGGTCAAATTTTTTACAGTATCTTATGACATGAGGTGTCCCAAGTGGCTTAAACCATGTGAAAATACCATGGGCAAGCCCATGGTTTTGCGAAAACCACTAATGAGGTGTCCCTTTTAATTAATAAAAAACTCTCTCTTAATTACTATAAATACCCACTCACCCCCTTCGTTTTATTTCATTCCAAACTCAATATCCTCAAATATCTGGTGATATTAACTTCCTAGGAGTCCTCCCAAGGTGTCCTTAATCCCCCAAGGTCCCATCCTTCAAGATCTAGGAGTTACTCTACAAGGTGAGGAAATCCTTCATTCTCTTATTTTAGTCGACACTTCCTTTATGTTATCTATTTGATTTTATATTCTCATATGTTGGGGTTTAATTTTATGTGTTCTTATTACTGTAATTTTTTATTTTAATATGATGAGATACCCTTTTTCTCTCATCATTTCATTTTATGAAATTTTAAGCGACGCCGTTAGGCTGCCGAATTTTCATAAGGGATCTCTCACCTTTTCTTCTATTTTCAAGTTCATCTCTTTTATTTTTCTCTCCTAACATCCTCTGTCCAAATAACCATGATAAACTCTAGTATCATCTATATACGGGAATTATATCATGTGAATGGAAGAACTATCATCAATATTCTTACTCCCTCCCTTTTATTTTTATAAATGAAATCAACGTCCATGAGGTTCCAATTTATAACCTTTGTGGACGACGGAGTTTCATTCTTCACTTTATCCTTCATTACTGGTCATGAAACCATTTTAATGGTTTAACCAGATAAGGATATATTTATTTAATCTCATTAATGTTCTGGAATCCTTAGACACTCATAATATAAGATAATAATACAAAACAAGTTCATTATAAACAAAACGGCCAAGTTAATCCGAATATTTGTAATAAACTTTTAACTAATGAATCATCATCATGGTATATAACACAAAATAATTTATATCTCCTTAATTTCATTAATAAGATATATTAACAATTCTGGTTGTTTAACCACATTTCAAATGAACTTCCATTCATGAAAACAAGTAAACGAATCATGAAAACTAAGGAAGAAAATGCTTCCAAAACAAGAAAATTGAACCTCTTAAACCCGTAAAAGGGCCATGAATGAACCTAATAAGGTTATAATAAATCAATTACATGTATATGAGGTTCTGGAGTTATTAATTAATGAAGCTAAATTTTATTATTCATGTCATTAAAACAAACGAAGAACACACTCGAGCATAAGGTAAGGGGTTTCTCATCTCACTTTCATTTCTGTGAGATTTTTCATTGTTCGCCACTTATTTCTTGTATGTGGTATATGTGTACTTCCATTTTATATATAATAACATTATTCTATTTATATTCATGTTATTCAATGATTCATTTGAGGGTTATTAAGTTATGGTCATATGATACGATCGATTACATTGTGGTAAGTGACTTTGTCTCAACTATTATTTTGTTGTGACTAACTTTGTGTGGTGCACCTAATAATCCTTATGTGGTGTACCTACTTCCCATTTGAGATCAATTTTCATTTGAAATTATATTTATATTAAATATACATAATCGCATATCATGGATATGTTTTTTTGTCTAAACCGTATACCATTTTACATACGGTGTTTATTTGGAAAGTTATTTTAATTATGGAAATATTGATGAATCTGTATACTCTACTCTATACGGATATTGAAAAGGCATATTGTTCTTGTTTTGAATCAATTTATAAAGAATTATTTGGACATGTAGTGGCGGGTTGGCCCTACTATAACCCCTTGATATATCGGTAGGTCTCATGAGACAAATCAGTTGGCGACAAACCCTTCGAGTTTGTTTCCAAAAATCAGACGAGTTTCTACCCACAGAACTAAACCGTTTTTATGGTATTATGGTATCATGTTCCAAATAAATTATGTATAATTAATAAGCATTATCTTTATTCATTATCAGTTATTACTATCCATGTGGTTTTCCCTATGAAGAAATCTATGGATGCAGTTTCATTCTCAGTTTGTTAATGGCGTGAGTTTTTCATTTATTCACCATGCCATATTGATTATGTCAAATTGTTTACAATTTAGTTATTATTGATTCATGCTTCCACCATTTGTATCCCTTACTGAGCGTCTGAGCTCACCCCTTTAATTGTTTACTTTCGACAGGTGACAAAGAGGAGATCATTTATTGAGTTCTTGTGGATGCAACTTTTAGTTTTAATTATGTATTATATTTTGTAAACTTTTCCAATGTAATTTGAGTAACATCTATGTATCTAGTTTATTCAAGACTTATAAAATGATCGTTCCTTTGGGATTTTCATTCCTTCTAACCATGTCAATATAATAAGTAATGCACCGGCTCCGGTCTAGAGGGGTCGGGGTGTTACAGTTGAGGTGGATTAATTTCACCCGTTTAAATGGTTATGAATGGTAACTATCTGTAAGGGTGCAACAGAGGTGCGTGGAACTGAAAATCACACAAAAATAGAGAAAACAAAAGAACACAATGATTTTAACATGGTTTGGTTGGATGACCTACGTCCACGAGAGAAGGGGTTGGTTCTCTATTCACTCTCTCCAGATCTCGTCAGAGGAATCATAAATTACAACATATTACACCATACACTCTGATCTCAGTTCATATGAATTAATCCCATTAAATAGAGGAGAAAAACCCATGTTTCTTTGGTTGGTGGGGTTAGTTCATCTACCCCTGAATTTCCTCCCACTGGTGGTTGTTGTTCGTCCACGATCGAAGAGTTGGCCGGGTTGGTTGCCAACTTTGAGAGAAGTTGTTGCCCACCAAAGACTCCCATAAAAGGCTCCATTATAGACTCCCTAAATGGGAGTGGCTCCAAAAAATCTTCCCTTTACGATCAATTTGGGGTAGAAACCAGACCTGCAGTCTCCTTGCAGGTGTTGAAAACATCATCGACAAATCGAACACGCTTCTTCATGCCAGATGACGTGACACTTCCACTGTCTTCAAACGATCTCGGGCTGACTACGGTTCCCATCAAATGATACAACCCTTGTGACTCTTTCTCAGTAAGAATCGCTGCATCCCCATGTGAGACTTCCAACACTCCACCCACTATAGAAATCCTGTATCCTCTCACATCGATCCTACTTAATGATACCGGGTTCTGTCTTATCCTCGGAAAGAATTTCACGTCATCCAGTTTTCGAACTCCTCCATCGGGTGTCTTCAATTTCACCGTCCCGACTCCTCGAACCTCGCATGTTGACCCATCACTAAGTATCATCGAATCTCGCACCTGCTGAAAGGTATGAAACGCATCTTTGGTCGTGCATATGTGTGTCGAGCTCCCCGAATCCAAAACTCATCCGTCTTCTTTTGGATTTTGAGCCCGCTCGTTCTTCCTTTTTAAAAATTGACATTCCTGCTTCATGTGCCCGTATCTTTTGCAGTAATGACATCGCACTTCTCCCTGTTTGATTCTCCCAATTGAGTGAGAGCTTCCCATTATCAGCCAGATTTCATCATCTCTCGATGATTCTGTGATGTTTGCAACCTTCTCTTCGTCTTTCTCTTTCCCAACAACGTACCGTTTACGCTCTCCACAATCACTTTTATAATGACCTTTTTTCTCGCACCAGAAACACGTGATTTTGCTAGGATTGCATCCTCTCGATTTTGGCCACCATTATTTACCTCCTGACTTCTGATGTCGGCTCCTCCCATGTTGATCATCTCGCATCACCATGATTTGCTCACCTGAATGCGTCGCAGATCTTCGGAATGCCTCCGAATCTTGAAGCGATGTCATCACCTCATCCAGCTTCAATGTTTCCTTCCCCATGAGAAATGTAGTCACAAGTCCATCAAATGAACTTGGTAGTGATGACAAAAGCAAAAGTGATTGGTCTTCCTCTCCAAAATTAACACCGAGCCCCAATAATTGTGTCAGTATCTTGTTGAATTCGTTGGTGTGATTCAATAAATTTGTTCCCTTGTTCATGCGCAACTAGTACAATTTCTTCTTCAAGAATAATTTGTTGGCGAGCGACTTCCTCATATATCACTGCTTCAACTTCTTCCAGATCTCTTTCGGTGAGGTCTCGTCCAACATCAAGTATTTTACCTCATTCGCTAGACACAATTGAATTGTGTCGACGACTTGCATCTCGAGCTCTTCCCAATCATCTTTACTTGTTGTCTCGAGCTTTTTTCTTATCAACGGTCTGATCATGCCCTACTGCACAAGAATATCTTTCACCGTGCTTTGCCATAAGCCGAAATTGTTCTGACCATCGAACTTCTCGATCTCAATTTTTGGTAGTGCTCCGCCACCAGTCATCATCGTTGTCGAAAAACGCGATCACCACTATCGATATCGCACCCTTCTTAAATAACCCGATGAAGTGCTAATTTTGAAAAACTAAGCATACAGATGAGTCCAGAACGGTCAAAATAGTCAGAATCTACTCCTAGATCACCGAAAATGGAGTCTGATTAGTCGAGATATCACCAAAAAAAATTCAACGATTCAGATCGTCTTCTGACGTGGCGATGACGTAGTGCTGACGTGGCACACCAGAGCAGCTGCCAGAATCTTGCTGGAATTTTTGCCGGAGGCTTGAACAGTACCGTCTTCTCCGGTACAGGGTTACTGTTCACTCGCGGTTTGACCGGATCTACATGGCTCATTTCAACTATGTTTTCAATGCGGCTTGTGTCGTTGGAATCGTCTCGTATTCCTCTTCACAAATCTGTCCTCGAAAAAATTTTCCGACCACTTTCAATTTTCCGGTCACCGGAAAACTCGCTGCCAGTTCTCCATTTCGACTCCGCTCACTCTGGCTCCCTCTCATACCACTTGTAAGGGTGCAACGGAGGTGTGTGGCACCGCAAATCACACAAAAATAGAGAAAATGAAAACATGGTTCGGTCGGATGACCTACGTCCACGGGGAAGGGGGCCGGTTTTCTATGCACTCTCTCCGGATCTCGTCAGAGGAATCACAAATTACAACGTATTACACCGTACACTCCGATCTCAGTTCATGGGAATTAGTCCCATTAAATAGAGAAGCAAAACCCATGTTTCTTCGGTTGGTGGGGTTAGTTCATCTACCCCTGAATTTCCTCCCACTGGTGGTTGCTGTTCGTCCACGGTCGAAGAGTTGGCCGGGTTGGTTGCCAACTTTGAGAGAAGGTGTTGCAGACCATGCTGCCCACCAAAGACTCCCACAAAAGACTCCCAAAATGGGAGTGACCCCAGCATTATCAATGGCATGTGTAATTTTAATCCCGTTTACAAATTGTTTAGGCTTGTTTTAAGTTGGTGATAGTTTTGATTTTTGAGTATCGAGGACGTATAAGATGATACCTGTCATTCATTCTCATACGGGCCCTTATATTACAGGTTGACCTGTAGAGAATTTTGGCGGTATGTTTGTGAAAAGGTGAATGTCTGAAGGGCATGGTGTACTTTGATGATCAGTGGTCATTGCATGGGTTATTCATGCAATTTTCCCCCTCAACTGGGGTTGCTTTTTGTTCCATTTGCACATATTTTATTTTATCAAATATGCTTGATTCTAGACATTCAGTGGGGGAATTCACTGAAAAAGAGGCAAAGGGTGTGATCTTCACTATCTCTCTTTTACATTAGTGTAATAAGTGGAAACATTGAGCAAGTGCTGCGGTGTTTATTTAGAATTGTGATATTTTGTTTGCCATGGGACTGCAACTGTTTCTGTCGTGTCGCTAAAAATGGTTTAAAAATGGCTACTTACTAACAGTGAGCAGGTTAGGTTAGTCTCCTAGGCATATGGTGAAACGTAACTTGCTTTCAAAGCTGTAGTTTTAGGAGCTTGTGGGTTGACATCTGGTTGTGATCCATGTCTTGTTCAATGTGGTGATGCTGGCGTGACTTTTTAATCTAGTTGTTCACCTTTGCAATTCTCTCTGGTAGCATTGAGCACCTAGAAGGCTGCTTGGCATTTTTTCTATATTCAATTTCACCACGGTTGCCCTCTTTTTTTATTGCCTTCTAGGTTAACCTCTTTTTTTATTGCCTTCTAGGTTAACCTCTTTTTTTATTGCCTTCTAGGTTCAAATTTGATGATGAACGTGTGACTAAAGATGACATGAAGAGGGCATTGGAGGAGCAGTATGGCGGTGAAGAAGAGGTTATCTTCTTTATTTGTGTTATTTGAAGTGTAAATGAACTTCAGTTCTTGTATCTTGTTCAACTGATGTGATTGTATTCTATGTAAATTAGTTACCGCAAACAAATCTCGGCTTCAATAACACACCTTTTAGGTTTACAAAGCACTCAAATGCATACATGCTGGTGTATATAGGGGAAAGTGACAAGGAGAAAATAATTTGTATTGTGGACGAAAAGGATATAGGTGAGCACCTCAGAGTATGCATGCTCTTTTGCTTTTCTGTAGTGCTGCATTTACAGTTTCCAGTTCTGTGCAGTTGCGGTTCATATTGTTTGAATACTGACTAACATTGGCAGCTGTGATATTCCAGATAAGGTTGAAAAAAGAACAAGAAGAAAAAGAGGACAAGAGAAGATACAAAGCACAAGCCCACCTTTTTACCATTATAAAGGTGACGGCTTATTAGCTTTTCTCTTTCAGTGATCGGTTGATTGTTTGTTTAGTGATCAGTGAAATCCACACATTGTTGCGGAATCGTCGTGAGTCGCAACGACAGTAACGAGAAACGAAAGAAGAATGCAGAAAGAAAATAGACACGGGACACACAAATTTACGTGGTTCGGGAATAACCCTACGTCCACGAAGAGACATAAAATTCACTATATTGGGAGCACAAAATACAAAGTTTTTGCGGTAGTAACCCTAACCCGAAAATGGGCTATAAAATGGAGAAGATGACCACTATTCCGAAAAGTAAGTTCGCGTTGCTACAGTGAACGACGACCACCTTTGTCAAAAATGCTACAGTACTGTTGACTTTGAAGTCCACACTAATACAGTGCCTGTCGGTCAACTCTGCTACAGTGCCTATCGGTCAGCTCTGCCACAAGCATTCGGCCCAATCGGATTGGGGTACACCGATCCAACACACATACCATAATTCTCACTTTCTATTGATTTGATAATTTTAGGTTGCACGAGATGAGGACCTTGTAGAACATATCGGGAAGGATATGTATTTTGATCTTGTGGATCATGATAAAGTCCGCAGTTTTCGAATTCAAAAACAGATGCCCTTTAACCATTACAGGTACTGTTTATTGTTCAATAATGCAATTAATTTTGATTTGTCTGTATTGTTGTCATTACACGCTTCATATTTCTGTTTATGGATGATTATGGAATATACTGTTTAAGTATATTGTTAAACAGATGCCGTTTAACCATTGCAAGGTACCATTTATTGTTCCATAATGCAATTAATTTTGATTTGTTTGTATTGTTGTCATTAACACGCTGCATATTTCTGTCTATGAATGATTATGGAATATATTGTTTAAGTATATTCATGTCTGGTTTGAATGTTTGCAATACAATACAAAGTAGCGGATTCTAGAGTCACTGCAAGTGCACCGGTGGTAACAGGGCGGGTCGGGGTGTGGTAATATGTATTATATTTAATTTGCCTAATCTCATCATTGTTATAATCTTGATGTTTATATGAGTCTCCTGTTTCCTATTTAAATATTTTATTAACTGATCATTGACAGGAGGATGTCGCCAAAGAGTTTGGTGTACCTGTGCAATTGCAGCGTTTTTGGATCTGGGCAAAGCGGCAAAACCATACATATCGCTCCGATCGGCCATTGACACCCCAAGAGGAAGCCCAACCTGTAATATAAATACAAAATTGTTTCATTTTCTTTCTTTTATAATCTTAAATCTTTATTGGAATATGATTCTAGATACTTTACTGTTAAGGATTCTATCCTGAATTACTATTTTCATATCCTTAATATCTTGACGATGATTGGGGATTATGTTGAACTCTTTCATCTCCTGCTCTTATCTTGTCTCAGTTTCTTGCCTTTGTTGTTATGTTATATCATTGATTGGGGCTTCTTCCATGAAATTTCCTGATGTATCTTCTCTTGGCCAGTTCTATTAAATTAGCTTTAGGTTGGCAATGCAATTTAATCATTTGCATTTAGGATTCTGATTTTTCTGAAGCTATTTGGATGATGTAACTGTTCAAAAGCATTTGTGTTGTTGTGATTGCCTCATGCGAGTGTGAGTTCCTATTTTGGGAATATTTTAGGGAGGGAGTGGTAGCCATTGTTCATGTTGTTGTGCCCTTTAGTGCATTTTGAGTTTTTGCAGTGCCCTTCTCATTTGTTTCTGTCAATAGGGCAACTATTTACTTTCTTGGAAAATTACAAAATTCTATTGAAGTCAATTTTTATTGTTAGAAAAATCTTTATGTGTTGT
This sequence comes from Viscum album, assembly GCA_963277665.1. NCBI lineage: Eukaryota > Viridiplantae > Streptophyta > Magnoliopsida > Santalales > Viscaceae > Viscum > Viscum album. The sequence goes on from OY728131.1 coordinate 1,347,840,918, forward strand.
TGGGTGGATCCCCACCGAGGCCATATTCCATAGTTATTTACGGCGCATGGCGCACAACAGCGACAAGAGCCCCCGGCGCAAAAGCGCACGACGCGTGACAATATTAACTTACGGCGCACAAAAGAGGTGTATACATATATCAACAATAACAAATAATAAATTATACAATTTATATATAAAAAACAAAGATTTATGTCAATAATTCATATTCCATGCATCAAAAAACAAATGAAGTCAATGACACCTACAATTAAATATTAAAAACTATATATCTCAAAAAATCATATATATCAATTCCTGAAATATATTAAAAACCATATATCTCAAAAAAACAACAGGAGTAATTCGAAAAAAATAAGGGGCTAGCAACATAAATAAAATTGAATTAAAAACAAAAAAAAGTTACTGATTCGCACAGAAGGTGCATCTGTTCTAGACAACATTGCGTATCTAAGTCGCGGTGGTTGAGGGAGCTCGGCTAAGTCGTGGTCGACTGGGTCACGACGGTCGAGGGATCTCGGTTTGGTCGTGGCAGTCAATGTGGTCCAACACCGGTTGGGTCGCTACGCTCACGGGAAGAGTGTTGCGTAGAGTCGAAAGGGGGGGGGGGTCGTTGTTTGACCTCAAAAGAGGTATTTTCAATCGGGGCGTAAGAGTTGGCGGGTTAAAAAAATACAAAAAATAAATAAAAAAGGCTCAATGGCGCGCGCCATTGGCGCAACATGGCGCGCGCCATTGTGCAATATGGTGCACGCCACAGTGAGCCGTCTTAAATGAGCCATGGCTCGGTGCACCACTCCCTGGCGCTAGCCATGGCGCGCGCCATTAATAACTATGACATATTCAATGGTCTTTCTTTATCAACCAGTAGCTCCTTCGATGACCTTGCCTCCTCTTTTCCCCTTGTTTATTACAACATATCATGCACAAAATTTTAAGGCCTTGCATGCACTATGGTGCTCAGTGAGAGAGAGAAACGAGTGATATTTCTTTTAAGGGTTTCTTATAATTTTAAAGCTATCAGTTACTGAAATATATGCCATATGGATCATCTTTTTACAGATAATTTGCAAAACTTTGGATCATTAACTCTCTTAAAATTTAAATTTCATGATATGGTTAAAAAATATAGTTTTTTTTTGCATTAGCTACCATTAATGTTTTTAAATAGTTAATATATTTTGTCCTATACAATCAAACGAAACCTCAAGGAATGGGGATCCGGTCCAATTTACTAGTGCATGGAAAGATAATGCTTTCTGAACCTGTTTTGGTCAAACTAAGTGTATTTTTCTTCCACCAAAAAAATTTCAATAAGCTTGGGTGAATTCCTTTTTTTATGGTTGAACACCTGCTAAATTCACACCAACCACTGACCCTTACTCATGGGTCTCTGTTTTCACTTTTGAATACGTGTTTAGACATATAACTGTTCTGCTCTGAGCTTTATTTTATTTGAAGCTTTTTGAACCTATTTTGGTCAAATCAAGCGTATTTTATCTTGTGTTGCTCGAAGGCAGCAATCACCCAAGTTAATCACGATCTTTTAGTTGAAGGTTGGACAACTGAGGGAAGTATCGAATAAGGCAGACAATGTTGAACTCAAGCTGTTCTTGGAAGTAGAGCTTGGACTGACAATTCTTTTATATTTGTAGAATGATACGAATTCCCTACCTCAAGGAGAGGTGGAGACATTCTTTTATAGATATAGTAAAATAATTACAAGTCAGAAAAATCTGATGTGAGACTCGGAAATACACTTAACTTGGAAATACAATTACCGGGTCTAACGCTCCCCCTCAAGCTAGAACAAGTATAGCTTGGAAGAAGAGTCTCACAAAAGAAAGAAGACACCAACCAGAAAGAAGACTCCAACACAAGACCCTACATACTTCATCTCAAGTTGGGGTGTTGATGCCCAGCTTGGTGCAGAGAGAGTCCAGTCGAGCTCCCTCTAGGCCTTTGGTGAAAATGTCGGCAAGCTGATCACTCGTCAGAATGCAGCTGAAACTGATATGGTGATGCTCGAGGTGATGGCAAAGAAAGTGGCAGTCCCCCTCGATATGCTTCGTGTGTTCATGGAAGACTGGATTGGAAGAAATCTCCATGGTTGCCTGATTGTCACACCGAATATGAGCAGACGTCTATGGCGGGAAACCAATTTCATGGAGAAGATGACGAAACCAAAGAATTTCAGTAGTGACCGTGACCATCGCACAATATTCTGATTTAGCACTGGATCCGGAGACGACTGTTTGTTTCTTGCTTCTCCATGAGATTAAGTTACCTGCCAGAAAAATGGAAAATCGAGAAGTAGACTTCCGGGTAGCTAAGCAGCCAGCATAGTCAGTATCATAGAAGGCCTTAATATTCATATGATCATGATGTGAATACCGAAGACCACATACATGGTCTTTCTTTATGTACTTGACAATGTGAAGGATAACATCCCATTGAGATTTTGACAGATGTTCCATGAATTGGCTAACCTTGCTGACAACGCAGATAATATCCGGACGAGTGATGGTGAGATAATTGAGTTTGTTCACAAGACGATGATACCTCTTTGGGTGAGAATATGGGTTCGTGACATCATATAGAAACCATTCTCTGGGCTCAAGAGGAGTGTCAACGACAGTTGCCTGAGACAAACCAACATCCTGCAAGATATCCAAAGCATATTTCCATTGGGATAGTAAGATAGTGTTAGTAGAACGGGAGACTTCAATGTCAAAGAAGTATGTTAGAAGACCCAGATCTTTGGTTTGAAATTGTTGTTGAAGATAAACCTTTATGTGGGAAATGTCATGTGAGTTGCTGCCAGTAATAATGATATCATCAACATAGACAACCAACAAGATGTAGTCGGAGGGCGTGTTATGATAGAAAACTGTGTGGTTCTTCATACTTTGATGTAGGACAAAAGTAGTGTATTGGTTTGGTGTAGCCCGATCCGGTTTGGATGATGTTTAAGCCGAATTCTTGCGGCCCGTACTGTGTACCAGCCCGCAAATTTCGCGGGTCGAGCTCCTCAGTGGGCTCGTTGGGGGTTGCAGGGGGCAACACACTCTTACGCCGGAGGTCGAAGGCCCCCAGACCAATTTTTTGGTCACTGTAGCAACTATGACCACTGTAGCAGAGCGGACCGACCGACACCGACAAGACACTGTAGCAATGCAGACTTCAGAGTCAACAGTACTGTAGCTCCTTGGACTTCCAACCGGAATCCATTGAAGCACTTTTGACTTGGGTGGCCGCCTTTCATTGTAGCAACATGGACTTCCAGCCACCTTTCACTGCAGCACAACGAACTTCCTGACGGTTGGTGGAATAGTGCTTTGTCCTCTACATTAGACCATTTCGGGATTGGGTTTTGTGTGTGTTGTGAGAAACTTTGAGAAATATCCCTATAATTTGTTCTCCTGATATATAGTGAAGTTCTACCTCTCCGTGGACGTAGGGATTATTCCCGAACCACGTAAATCCTTGTGTTCTCGTTCTGTTTTTTTTTCTTTTACTTTTATCTGAATCGTTGTTTTGTCGGTGCGACTCCCAACATTTTCCGCATTATAGTGATGACTGTGCAAAATCTTCCAAACCATTCACGAGGAGATTACTTGAGTCCATAAAGAGAGTGACAAAGCCGACGAACATGAGAATCAGTTCCTGAGGGAAGGAAGCCATAAGGTTGTTGCAGATATACTTCTTCAAGAAAACCATGTAGAAATTCATTCTTGACATCAAGTTGAAAAAGAGGCTAATGATGAGCAGCGACAAAAGAGATGGATAATCGGACAGATGCCATCTTCGCAACCAGAGAGAATGTATCAAAATAATCAACACCATATGTTTGGACAAAGCCTTTTGCCACAAGTTTGGATTTAAGGAGATGAAGAGTGTCATCTGTATTTAGGTGTACTGTATAAATTCATTTGCTGTCGACCACCTATTTACCTGCCAGAAGGGGGATCAGATCCCTGGTATGATTTTTGTCCAAAGCCTGCAATTCATCCCTCATTGCTTGAAGCCACCCAGGGTAAGATTTGGTTTCGGCAATCACGCGAGGAACACATATTGTCTCTAGAGTAGAGAGGCCTCTGTATGAAGTTTTGAAAAGAGGATTATTATGGTAAGATCGAGTACCTTTCTATAATGAAATTGGAAAATCGTCTGTTGTCGGAGCAGGAGCGTCGGAAAAATCTAGAGAGATGGAGTCCTCGGCCTGAATGAAATTGCCGATTTTGCTCCTAATGATGAAATTGAATTATTAGAGGTGTGATATCTAATCAAATGTCTTGATTTATCTTCTTGAGTTTTTGTGAGGTTGAGGAAACAGTTTTTGCAATGTTTAGGAACTAAAGTTTGAGCCTTGTCATGTGTGAACACCTTGATAAGAGGACTTAATTTTGTTTGAGCTAGGTATCCCTAATTCTTGTTTGGCTACATTAAATTTGTATTCTACTCAATGTATTGACATATTTTTTCCTTTTCATTTCTAAAGACTGAAGATGGGGATATTATTTGCTATCATAAAACACCACCTCTTGAGAAGGAAGAACATTGGATGCACCTTCTTTCTTAGAATATGTGCATAATCGTCAGGTACAATTCAACATCAAAGTTATTATAAAAAACAAAATGAAATCCATTACTATAAAATTTTATGGAGGACTTAAATTTGTTGGGACGAGGTTGGTATGGATTTACCCTAAACAAATTTCATTGACTTATTGATGTCCCTCCCTCCCAATGATGAATTCTCTCCAGAGTACAATCTCAAAAAACAACTCTAAAAATAAAATATCAAGTCTGTGATATCTAGATGTTCCCATATTTGATCCACACCCCTGATGCGGAAACGTCGGGAGTCGCAACGACAAAGCAACAATTCAAAGAAGAGTAAAAGAAAAAAAAAACACTCAGGACACAAAGATTTATGTGGTTCGGGAAATGATCCCTATGTCCACAGAGAGGTAAAAAAATTCACTATGAAAATCCAGGAGTACAATTACAAGGAGTTTCTCAGAGTTCTCACGCACATAAAACCCTAGCCCGAAATGGGAAAATGTTGAGGACAAAACATTATTCCACCAACTGTCAAAAATTTTGTTGTGTTATAGTGAAAGACAGCTGAAAGTCCGCACCGCTACAGTGAAAAGTGGTCACACAAGTCAAAAGTGCTACAGTGCTACAGTACGGGCCGGAAGTTGCAGGCCGGTGCGCAGCATGAGCAGGAAGCATTCGGCCCAATCATCATCCGGAACGGATCAGACTACACCAATCCAACAACTCCTCTATTTAAATCTTGTTTGATTCTCCTTTTTGTAGATTCTTTTCAATATTCCATTCTCATAAATCAGGTTTTTATATAGAAGGCACTATAAGCTGGAATATGTGATAATCATTAACTTTTTAAGCAAGTTTAATTATCCAATCTGTTGGTTTTGTTTATGCAGACCTATGATATCTTGCATTATGAAGTTTTGGACATTCCCCTTCCAAAATTGCAAGGTTTAAAAAATCTCAAAGTTGCTTTTCATCATGCTACAAATGATGAGGTATGTCAAAGGTTATAGCTTCATCTTTAACAGATCTTTTTTTAATGGATCATGATTTTTTTATTTAGCATATTTTATAGGTTTATTAAAACTGTTTTCATGTGGTTGTTCACTACATTATATTTCCTAAACAGAGCACTATTGGTGATGTCATTAATGATCTAAAGGCGAAGGTAATTTTCCCCATCTTGGGAAGATTACTTGGGGTTTATCATTTTTTTCTTCTCCTAAATCCATTTTGTATGTTTTTTTATAATTAGAGTTCATGTCACTACCCAGCCTTTACGCTGCAACACTCAATCCTTTCTTGAGTTCCAGGGTGGATAGACCCCTCAAATCTAAAGACGATTTGTACCCAGTATTGATATGTAACAACAACAATAACAACAAAAAGCCCTGAAACTCAATTAATAGGATCGGCTACATGGATCAAACATCGCCAACTAGATCTATTTAAGATCATATTTATATTGAAACCATTTAGAACAAGATCATATCAAATTATTTGTTTAAGAACCCTTTTAGGTCTACCTCTACTTCTTTTAATTAGTGAATTTATCATTACACTTATCCTATTAACAGGTGCATCCCTAGGCCTTCTTATAACATGTCCAAACCATATTAATCTAGTCTCAGTCATCTTCTCATCAATCATAGCTGCTTGAATTTTATCTCGAACATATTCATTTCTAATCTTATCCATCTTAGTGTGTCCACATGTCTGTCTTAGCATTTTAATTTGTGTTATCCTTGTTTTTTTGTTCAATATGTCTCATCAAAGGCCAACACTCACTACCATATAGAATAGTTGGTCTAATAAAAGTCCTATAAAATTTAATATTCAATTTCAAAGGAATTTTATGCTCACAAAGCATCTTGGAAGCCTTTCTCTGTTTTATCTATCCAGTTTGAATCTAATGAGATATATTTGCATTAATATCTCCATCACATTGCATAAATGAATCTAAATATAAAAAACAATCAACTTTTTAAATAACGTGGTCTCCCAATCTCATATCCATGACATTACTAGAGAACCATTTGTTAAAAAGACACTTAATATATTCTCTCTCATCTGTACTAATACAGAAACCTTTCAATTCTTAAGTCTCTCTCTGAAGCTCTAACTTTAAATTGATAGTCTCTTTAGATTATGCAACGAGAACTATATCATCTATAAAATCATGCGATTAGGTATCTCATCTTGAATATGTTTTGTAAGTTCATCTAAGACCAAAACAAAAAGGTACGAGTTTAAAGTCGAACCTTGATGTAGTCCCATCGAAACAGGAAAATCTTTAGTGTCACCTATTGAAGTTCTAACTCGAGTCAAACTCACTTCATACATGTCTTAGATGAGTTTGATATATGTCACTTGCACCCCTTTTCTTTCAAGTTTTTTCCATAAAACCTCTATAGAAACTTTGTCATATGCCTTTTACAAATCAATGAAAACCATATGCAAATCTTAGGATTTTTGTTGATAATACCCCATCATATCTTTAATCAAATAAACCACTTTGATGGTTAAACATCCATGCATAAAACTAGATTGATTATCTAAAACTTTATTTTCCCTTTGAATCCCATCTTCAATCACTCTTCCAAAGTTTCATGGCATGATTCATAATTCACACAACTTAAAATCTCTCCTTTATTTTTATACATTGGTACTATAGAACTCTTCCTCCATTCATCAGATCATTTTCTTAGATTTCATTTTCTAATTAAATAACCCAGTGAGCCGATTAGTACCCAACTCTCCTGAATATTTCTACACTTCATTGGAGATGTTATCTAGTCTAACCACTTTACCATTTTCCATCTCATTTAATAACCCAGCGATCCAATTATTACCCAACTCCCTTGAATATTTCTACACTTTAATGCAGATGTTATCTATCTCAGCTCCTTTATCATTTTTCTATCTCATTAAATAACCCAGTGAGCCAATTATTACTCAACTCCCCTGAATATTTCTACCCTTTAATGCAGATGTTATCTAGCCCAACTGCTTTACCATTTTCCATCCTTAAAGTATATTTGACCTCAAAAGGTTGAATTTTTCAATAATAGTTGTAATTGAGTTCCTCTCTACTAATACTTAGATTATCTAAGTCCAATTCACACATCTGCTCTTTATTGAAGAGATTATTAAAGCAACGTACTCATCTTTTTTTTTTAAATTTTATCATCCTTAAAAGGGGTATATTCTTCTTTTATGCATCGAACTTAATCTAAATATCTAGATTTTTACTCTTTATTGTAGCTAAACTGTAAATTTTTCTTTCACCATTCTTAGTATGTAATGAATGGTACACTCTTCAAAAACATGAGATTTAGTTTCACTGACTTCTTTCTTAGCCTCTCTACGATCAACATAATATCGAGTCCAAGTATCTTCACTTCTACAAATGTGTAAAGCTTTAAAACACTCTAGTTTCACTTGAATTTTAGCTAAACATTCTCATTCCCCCACCATGACTGTTTTCCTTTTGGACAAAACCCTTTTGATATTGCTAGAATATAAGTAGTTATATTGAAAACACTTTTATCCACCTTATCTAATAGAGACCCGAACACCACAAAACCACCTGGAAGTCATACTTTAGGGAGGGGAAATAGAGGAGGTGTGAAAATTAGCTGGAAAGCATGGATGGAATATTCTAGAAAGGAAAGAAAGGTTATAACAGGGGGAGAAATTTGTTAGGCGTGGCTGGAAAGCTTGGGCAGGAGAGCTGGGGAGCCTTCCAAGTATTCTTCTTCCTCTTACTCTTCTTTCTCTCTATTTTTATGTTGTTTCTTCACCTGTTACATTACTCCTGTAATTCTGCTGCACTTTACCTTTTTAATATAATGTATTCCTCTCGAAGGGGGTTGTTGGAGTTGAGGTCTCTATCATTTGGTCCGACCTGCTAGATCATCCTCTTGAGGGGGAAGAGCACTGCCATAAGAAATGGAAACACGACTGGATGAAGTGGACCAGCAACTCAAGATCATTAATGTCATGATCACATCAATCCATCTAGAAAGGGAGCAAGCTGAAATCCGATAAGTTCTCACATGTCTGGAGCGAAGGCTTGAGAAGTTGACACCGCAGAAGGTGGTGACCCAGTCTTTTCAGACGACTGAGTTGCCTGTGGTGAAATACCCAACGCCTAGCAGCAGTGTTGGCAAAGCAAGGGAGTAGGGGAAAAATGAGGTGACACTGTTCAGTCTGGAGAAGGAGCGAAATACAAAGTTTGCGACAAATGTTTTTGGTAATGTCCCAGGTGACTTACCTATACACCATATCCAACAAGAGGGTGATCCGCTGAACCAGGATACATTGGAGACCAGCATGTGTTTGGATGGAGGCTAGGAAAATGCGGCACATGAGTGGCATGAAAATTGGTCGTCAAATATGGTGGGACTGGATGAGTTTTTGGCGGAAAATAAGTTTGAAAACACGGTGTGGGCTGCAAATTCACGGCAGCCTGATTCTGGACTGCTGGTACAAGCAGAGATAGCATAGAAGTGAGTTTGTTTCCTCTGTTGACCAAAATACGTGAAGAAATGAAGTCTCAACAGACATATTGGAAATCTAAATTCAGTTTAAGGCGACGAATGGAAAACATACAGTTACAGGATGATGCACGCCCATTGGAGGAGGGGACCCCTATACAGGAAAAATTTGAAGCTGAGATGGTGATTGAGACTAGAGGCATTTCAAATTCCATGTTAATTGTTCAACGATTTGCAGCGCTAGTGTTAGTTGGACATGTTTCTGAAGGTAGGAACACTCGAAATGAGGATTCTGAGTCGAGGGGGAAAATTTCCTCCTTGCCTAGTCGGGTGATCATGGTGGGGAAGGACAAGCGGGACCATAAAATAGGGAGGAACACTTAGGAGGTGACTTGGGGTGTATATGGAGTGTCATTTTCAATAAAAAATAGTATTGTTTCAAGGGAACTTCATGGTGATATATCTAGACACCAAAAGGATATAAACTTGAATGGTTTAAAACAAGGAAAATTCATGGAGTTTTCAGCCTAAGATGTTGCATATTATGGGCTGGATATCCCCAAGGTAGATATAATTATTTACTATGAGCTTCCCAATGATCTGGTAACATTTGTTCATCACTTTGGTTGCACAATTCGTGCCGGAAAAGTAGGCACTACAGTGCTAATGTTCTCTAAGAGACAAATGAAGATTGTTAAATCTATGAAGTATGATGTTTGTTATGAGTTTGAGTTCATCAATGCTCCAGGCATTAAAGATTTTATGGATTTATCAACAGAGAAAGTCAATGCAGTTTATCTTCAGTCTGTACAGCCTTTCAACTCAACCATGCAAAAAATGATTGAAGAACACGAAGTCGATTTTTTTACTGCAATGCTGGCACGGTTGAGTGGTTTCTCCAAGACACCTTTGACTCATTCCCTTAGTAGGCATGAGCAAGGATGGGTGAAAATGACATGTGATTTGGTAGCCTGTTTTCAGCCCTGAAGTTTTACTGATGTAGCTGTTGAACGTAGGCTCGCGTTTATGGGTTGGTTGTGGACTTTGGGAGGTGTTTGTGCTGGGGCGAGTGAACGCCCAGGGAGACAGATGCTGCAACCGGCTGACTTTAGCTATTGTGATCTAGATACACTTGAATTCGGCATGCGGAATAAAGTGAACCATTTCAAGAGGTACATGACAACGTCTAAAGTTTTAGGAGATATTTGGATACTCCCTTACCTTGGTGTCCATGTTCCTGCATGATACTTGGACATATGAGAGAGAGATTACTCCCATTATAGATGCAATATGGTGGAATCTATTAAAAATGTTGAAGAGAATAAAAACAAGTTGGTTGGAACATGGCACTTAGCATTGGTGTCATATGGTGGGCTTATTACGAAATGGGGATCTAGCGAGTACGGGCAGTTTGGGTGCTTTAGCAAGGAAGCTTATGTATTAATGATCAAAACAAGAATTATAAGTGAGTTGATCATTCATATTTCAGACACTGATTTCTTACGGGAAATTGAAATACTATCCAAACTTCATCTTTTTCATGTGGTGTTGTTTCTTGGGTATTGTTTGGAATACCAAGGGGAAAATTTTGAGAGGCTATTATTTTTTGAATACATGCAGAAAGGTACTCTAAGAGATTATGTCGAAAGGGGTCCTGGGAAAAATGTAGAGTGGGCTACCCGTGTTACGATTGCACTTAGAGCTGCAAGGGGTTTGAAAAATCTTCATAAAGCTGCGAAGTCCATAATTTTACACAGAGATGTCAAATCTACAAACATTCTGCTGGATGAAAATTTGGAAGCTAAAATAACTGATCTTGGTATGCCCAAGCACTTGAGAACTGATGATCTGCCAAGCTGTTCCAGTTCTCCAGTCAAAATTTCGGGAACTCTTGGGTATTCCGCACCAGAATACACCATTGTTGGAAGAGCTTCCCGCAAGATAGATGTTTTCATCTTTGGAGTATTTCTCCTTGAAGTGGGCACTAATTGGCATCCTATACATAAATCATCATATAAAAGCTAGCAGCGCCTAGTCTTATGGGCGACTCCCTGTTTATTTGATAGAAAATGAGTAACAACTGAGTTACCTGACCCATGTTTGAAAGGAAATTTCCCAGTAGAAGAGATGAAAATAATTAGCTATCTGGATAAAGAGATACAAATAATGGGCTATTAGTTTTCTTGTGTCTGTCTTGAGGACAAGACTGATTTTCAAGGCAGTGTGAGTGATAGAGACCTGAATACCACAAAACCACCTGGAAGTCATATTTCAAGGAGGGGAAATAGAGGAAGTGTACAACTTATCTAGATAGCTTGGATGTAATATTCTATAAAGGACAAAAAGGTTATAAAAGGTGGAGAAATTTGTTAGGTGTGGCTGGAAAGCTTGGGTGGGAGAGTTGAGGAGCCTTTTGAGTATTATTCTTCATCCTCTTATTCTTCTTCTTTGTTTTTCTGTTGTTTCTTTCTCTATTACGTTTCTCTTGTAATTTTGTTGCACTTTACCTTTTTAATACAAAGTGGCCCTCTCGAAGGGGGATGTTGGAGTTGGGGTCTCTATCATTATCCCATGACAGTTCCTTGAACTTCCCAATCCACTTTCAAAATTTTGTTCTTAAATTCCATCATAATGTTATCCTTTAGGCGTCACCATCTGATTCTTAGATTCCTTAATTGTTTCATATTTATCTTGTAATTATTAACTTGTGGGTCTAAAACTAATAAATGATGTTGCGTGGTCATACTTTCACCGAGTATAACCTTATAATCCTTAATGAATCTTCCATTTGACCTTTTATCAAAAAATAATCAATTTGGGATCTTGTGACTCTGCTTTTAGAAGAGTTTTGAGATGTAAATGAGCATAAAAAATACACGTGCAAGAAAAAAACATCGCGAACACATGAAGATTTTACATGCTTCAATACGTCATAATTGGATTACCATTATCTACAAATTATATTGATTTTACATTAATTACATTACGCACCATTCACAACGACTTTGTATAGATATATTTGTAACACTTGTGAGACACTCCCAGGTTGAGTTGGCATGGTAAGTACAAGACATTTAAGGTAACCAAGACAGAGAAGTCACTCCCAGGTGGTTCGAGAGAAACCATATCCATTTCAGTGCAATAAAAAACAATCCATTCTCACAGTTATCAACATCCATCATGACATTTAGTAACATGTAGAACAACATTACTGGCTCTACATGGATCCAGTCACACGGTCATCAACAACCATCATGACATTTAATAATACGCTGAACAACTGTACTGCATCCACATCATCATACATGGATTTACAATGGTCCATGCTACCATTCAAAGAGCAACAATTCATCTATCTAAGACCCACCGCAGTTGGGACACTTGTATCAATTTTATTTCACTTTCTGTGCCACTTGAAAATAGATCCACATCCATTGTGGGGGCACCAATGCACATAGGATACTCGAAAGCATGTCACACTTCTATGAAGGATGGAGAACCCGACTCTACTAGAGGTGATCACTCATTTGTTGGATAAATGACCCAGATGACAATGAGAAGTAGATCACTTGTTCATTGAAGAAACCACCTGTACAATATACCAAGCTCTGCACGTGATTTTTTCATAAGCAGGAGATAGCTTTTTCATATAGGAAATCCACCCCGACATATCTTACTTTGTTAATAATGCGGCAAGAACCCTATGGAAGGCACAACCTATCGTCAATTTTCAATTGTGAACATCACCGCTTATAAAAAATGGAAGACCTTTCAACCATTCATGTATCATTGTAATTGTAATGCTAATATTGAAGCAATCACTCACCGACTAGTCTTTAGCTTCTCACTTTGTCTGACAGCTCCCCAAGCAGTGAAGTGTTCATTCAAACTTTTAATCAATATCCTAAATTACAGTAGCATTTTGATGACTGGACGGACCTAAAATGTGAAGTCCCTGACCCTAGTAGCACGGAGCTGGTGCCTTACTTTATTACGTTGACATGATTACAAGGAATCGCATCCCGAAGGGACGAATAGTTTAGTAGTCTTGGTAAACTAGATGTATATTTGAAATTCAAATAACATTTTAGACGTAAAATACAAAAAATATTTTCTTTGAGAACACAATTATTACCTTTAGCGTAACCCTATATATCAATCATAATAAACTTCTTGGAAACTTGGAAAAAATAAACATAATAAAGGGGTGGGCTCAAATGCTCAGTATGAGTTAGGTACCGCGGAAACTAACTTGAATCAGCTAGTATAATCAACATGATAAGGTAAATAACTGAAAAACGCATGTCAATCAATAAACTGAGAATTAAAATGAATCCATAGATTTTGTCAAAGTGAAAATCATTTGGATAATAACTACTAAATTCTAAATGCAGGAAATACTTATTTATTGGACGTCATGTATCTAGCACATGAACCATTATATCGTCAAGAAATTTCACAAGACTGTTTAAGTTTGTGGGTAGATTCTCATCTGATTCTTCTTGGAAACAAATGCGAAGGGTTTGTTGCCAACTGATTCCGTCTCATGAGACTATTGATGCATTGTGGGGCTTTCATTAACCGGTCCCCAACCCGTAGGCCTTGTATTAAATGGTCCCAAACCCCCATCATACCAGTTCAAAGTATTCCTCATATATTGAATAATCCATTTAATTAATAAATAATGTGTCTTATCATCAAATATCCGTATTAAATAAAAGATATAGATTTATAAATATTTTCACAGTTAATCAAATAACTATCAAGGTAAACACCGTATGTAAAAATGATATACGACTTAGACAATAATCATATCTATTAGGGTGCAGAGAGAGTATGTGAAACAGTAGGTTTCTTTATATCCAGCAATGGATAAGAAAAGAAAATATAGAATTCAGAAGTAGAATGAATAGGAAGAAGATGAAAGACGAAGAAATGACTCCTCTGAGACGTTGCTCTGAGGCCAAGGTTGCTTCCCTATTTTTCACAACAGAATTATCTCATAAAATCATTCATAAACTCTTACCAATAACCCCTCGCCCATTTAATACTATCAACAATCCCCTAACAACCCTAACATACTCTTACTAGCCCCAACAACCCTTTACAGGAATTACATAACTGCCCCTGAAAATCACTAAAACTCCCAACATACCTCCAAACACTTCTGCCCCAACGTGCACAATAGCACCCCTAGACCCCTATGCAACAACCACCTTGGTATTTACATATATTCCCCTGCAGCATTCATTAACCTTACATACAATATCACCCCAACCCCCTAGTAGGACCCTTAGGTAGCCCACTGACCCTGCATACCTATCATTTCCCCCCTCCTTGAAAATTCACCTTGTCATCAAGCTGGCGATCTGGTGGCTTTTGCGATGATCGTGGCAGTAACACAACTTGTGTAGTAGTTGGTACAACCTCAGATATAGCAACCAACCTCAGAAATGTTGTCTCACTAATTGTCAAAGTCAAAGAAACGACTTCACTGACTTCCAAAGGTAGTTGCAGGAATTTAATTATTCTCATGTGGTCGATTGAAACAAATGATGGACTCAATTTGGCTATATCGAAAGAATCTTCATCTAGTACAACCCATGCACCAGCAGGCCTCCCATGGTCAATCTTCTTCTGGTGTGGAGGTTCCCTATTCTCAGGCGCATCGACTTCCTCCAGAAATCATAGTAAATGTCCTATTGCAAAGGAAGTGCAAAAAGTTTTTGTTGATAAGGGAACTATCACATGCTCGTTTAGTCTCTCCTTGAAGTTAGTATTGCCTACTGTCTTGGAGCCCTTATCAACTAATTGTGCATTGCATGGTGTTGGAAGAATCCTACCGCTCTTGTTGTTCGTAGATGAAGATTCTCGCTCTGCAGAGAAAACCAGATTAAAGACCTTCTGCTCCGCGCTCACCCTTACATGTTCAGTTCGAAAAATTCTTAAACCCCTTACAATGAATTTCATAGTTACATCTGTCAAACTAACAATCCCACTCTTAGCTTTCAGAGTCAGCCTAGGAAATTCTTGGCATCCTGAGATTGCACCAGCCTACATCTCTTTACAGTTTCTCAGTTTCTGAAAATCCTCACGATGACAAATGGCGAAACCGACCAAAGTTGGTCGTTCTTGCACAGTTTTATCTATGTCTCCACTTTATGTTTCAATCTAGAAATTTCTCAAGCCTAGTACCACAACTTCCATATATACAGTTTCGTTATCAGCATGCTTCTTCAGTTCTAGATGTCCCCTTGTTCTGGAAAAAGATTCTTGGTTGGAGTAGACAGGGCCACCATGGGTTCTCCACCAGGGAAATTTATCAGCTCCACTTTCTTAGTCAATGCGCGCATCTCATCAGGCTCAGCAGCCCGCACTTCCTTTTCGGGTGCAACTGCTTTAGCACTCCTATTCCTGCCTTAAAATTCAAGTTTCAGATTGTATCCACCTTCTTCGTCATTGTTGGACTTCCCTTTGTCTTCACCTTGATCTGAAAACATTCATCCAGACTCGTCACCAACTAAGAAACTACCGAAATCAACCCTTCGCGGTTGGAACTCTCGACGATGAAACATGTCTTCATGATGATGGAACGCATCTTCCAGACATTGAAGACCATCCTTCTATCGCTGCATTCTGGTCGATTCCAACTGGGATACTCTAGTCTCCATGTTGCGTCTGCTTACTCGCGTCGAACGAGAAGTTATTGCGCCAAGAACCTACCGATCAAGGTCGATCCTACCGCATTAAGGGAACTGGCATATTTTTTAGCATCTGGTGCGTCCATGACTGTGAAATGTCCTTCACTGCTGTGTGTCGTTCGCCTCTGTTACTGGACGCAAGTTGCTACGAGGACTACACCATCGATCAGTAATCTACTACACCGCTTAAGTTGTTGCCTTATTCTTCACATCAGAATTATCTCCTAAAACCATTCTTAAACTTATACCAGCATCCCCTCTCCCATTTAATACTATCACCAATCCCCCAACAACTTTATCCTACTCTTAGCAGCCCCAACAACCCTTTACATGAATCATAACTGCCCCAGATAGTCGCTAAAACTCCCAACCTGCTCTCCAAACACTTTTTACCTCACGTGAACAACAACACCCCTAGACCCCTATGCAACAACCACCTTGGTATTTACATATCTGCCTCTTCAGCATTCATTCCCCTTACGTAAAACATCACCCCAACCCCCTAACAGGACCCTTAAGCAGCCCATTGACATCGCATGCCTATCAATATCCATGATACAAGAAATATGAATATTTAATGAAATATTCAATGATTGATGGTCATAAATAAAAGGGGAAGTACATACATCATAGAAAAGAAAATATGTGCATTACATCAAAAGTATGCCTCAACGAAAGATAATTGGGACGAATTCCCTTACAAATATCATATCATTAAAGTGAAAATTAATCAAATGAATGGAATATGTGTGTTTACTGTAAAACTACATATTACAAAAAAAATATAATCAAAATTTATTTCACAAAAAATCTTAGCACGACATAATCAATGAAGTAAAAGGTTAACACAAAGAATGAAAATTGAGTTAAAAATCATCATACCACTTTGTAATCAGTCGAATCGTATGCCCCATGAAAGTAATAATTATCAAATGAAACATTGAATACCATGAAGATTATGAAATTCATGATATGATATATAAAATAGAAGTATACATACATCACACACAAGGAATAATTGGTGAATAAGATATATCTCACAGAAACAAAAGTGAGATGAGAAAACCCTTAGCTTATGTCTGAAAGTGTTCTGCACTAATACTTGTACTGAATGTCATGTATAATCAAATTATATTCATTAATTACTTAATTAATAACCTCTTAAACATATATTTGATTTATTAAAATTTTATTAAATTCATTTATGGCCATTCTGATGGGTTATAATGTTTAATTTCGATGTTCCGAGAGCATTTGTTTCATGGTTTTATGGTCGGTTCCATTGTGTATAATTATGAGTTCTCGTCAAATGGAAGAAAAACTCTAAGTGAAATTATTTAGTATTAATGAACTTCCAAAAGTTTCAATGGTTTCATATATTATTTGGTTATATGGTATGAGGATGATTCATTAGATAAAACATTGATGAAAATGTCTTAATTTATTTTGACGGTTTTTACGATCATTCACGAACTTGTGTTATTTTATTTAATATTATGTTTATATATTGGTTCCAGAACATGATATAACTTATAATATGTATATTACAATCTTATTTAACCATAATAATGGTTTTATAACCAGTCTTGAAGGCGGTAAAGGAAAACGAAAACTTGTTGTCCACGAATGCGATGAATCGACACATCACAGATGATGTTTTCTTTATTTTTTAAATAAAATGAGAATAGAATAGATTTTATGATGAATATACCATTAGAACAATAACATTATAGTATATGTATGATACTAGAGTTACCATGCCACTTTGGATAGGGGAGTTGAGGAGAGGATAAGAAAAGAAAAGAAAAGAAAAGAAAAGAGAAAGAAGGAGGATTTTACCTCTTGAACATCGTTTCCTTGAGGACCTCCTTAAGACACTTCGATTTGGTCTTTTGGTAAGACCATCAGGTCTTGGCCACGGGGAAGAGGCTTGGGAAGGGAATTTGGCAGAATTTAGACAAGCTGCAAGGCTTTGGAGGTGTGGGGAGAAGGGGTGATATTTATAGGGAGAGAAGATGAATGTTTTTGATTATTTTATTCATTAGTTTATTATTTTGACTCAATACTATCAATAATGTTGATTCCATGACTAAATACACTAACTAGAGCATGTGAGTTCGAATTAATAGTGCTTACATCAGTCATACACCAATCATGACTCAAAAATTCATGTATTTAGGTTATAATGTTAAATATCATAAATTACCGTATTTTACTATTAACCAAAAATTCAACTATTTTAGAAAAATTCCAAAAATTCACCATAATCATTTTTAGATATGTAGATTTAAAAAATGGAATCTATTTTATGAAAATAATTTTCTAAATATGAGAAATTTAATTTCTAATTAAAATCATCATTTATTTGATTGTTTCCTTAATAAAATAATTACTGCATTATCGTTGTATAATTATTTAAGATAATTATTTATTCATTAAAATTTAAAAATAAAATACCATAATATAGATAAATCTTTTAGTTTTAAAAATAATAACAATAGTTGAAGATATATTCTTAATAAAACCATATTAAAAATAATATAGTTATAAAAAATATGAATGTGACATTTTGTGGTTTTTTTAATTTAAATAATATCAAAGTCATTTTCATGGAAAAGTTTCCATTAAATAACTAAAATTCGAACCTTATGTGTTAAGGGTAGAATATAAATCATCCAATAATACTTGGGAATGTTTTAGGGTAATTTCATAGTTCTTATCATTTTATTTTTGACCTAAATTACCCAATTTACCCTTTATTGTGGTAACAAAAATTATTAAGGTTACTATTTATATTGTTCAAAATTAAAAGGGGCTTATATAATAAATTTGAACCTTCTGAATCCAAATATGGTATCCATTTTTCAATATTCAAAACATAGAAATTTTAGAATTTAATTTAAAATTAATCTCGCAAAACGTAATAAAAAACAATTTTATTGAAAAATATATTTTTAAGCCAAAAAATGTACTTACCAAAATAAGATATAAGGATTATTAAAATGAAATATATCAGATTATTTATAACTAAAGAGTTCTTATGTTCCATTGATATCAAATTCAAATCATAATGTGGCTTTAATATAATGAAATTGATAATTTTATAAAAATTGGTATTTTCACTATTCATTAGAAAATAAATATTTTCTTAAAAATACCAAAAATTCACCCTAAGATAATTTTGACATTCCACTTTTAAAAATGTAGTTTATTTTGTCAAATATAATTTATAAGTATAAAAATTTAGATTTAAAACAAGTGCGTCATTAAAAGATAGTAAAATTTCCTTTTAGAAAATATATATTTTTATGCTTAAAATTGGATTTATTCTTATCTTAGGCATATCAAACTTATTGGATGAATTTAAAAACATTTTATTGAATATGTAAAATATAAATTTCATTAAGATCTTTCACTAATAATGACTAATTTAATTTATTAAGATAATGGTCATGAAAATAGTTTTTTATAAAAACACATCTTTTATGTTCAATTGATTTTTATTTTCATTTCTAATTAATTGGTAGCCAATAAATTTATTTTATAAACACGTGTAAACTATATTTTCTTAATTTACTTGATCTCATTCATTCCCGTCATTCCAATGACTAGGTGATAACTATAACAATTAAATAATAATATTTAATCATTTGTTTAAGCTCGTTGTTCTGTGAAACGTAAGCTATTGAAAGAGTTAAATTAAAAAAAAGACATACCGTACACATAATTTGGTTCACTTTGAAGTGAATTATAATTATTCTATTCATTTTCTTGTTTATTTAATTGATGTCACTATGGGAGCATTTCTTAAAGGAATATATGATCTTGTAAAGTCTAGTTGTGCATTTTATATATTTTTACTTGTGTTTCATGCAAACTGAAACAGGTGGAGCTTTCTCACCCTGATGTGAAACTTAGGCTTCTTGAAGTTTTCTATCACAAGATTTATAAGGCAATGGAATTTTTTATTAGTTCATTAGTTGGTAGCTAAAAGTTTCTCTGTGTCTTCTGGTTTGGTAGATGTGCATTTTTATATATTTTTTGTAATTAAATAATAATATTTTTTCAGGTTCTACAGAGAGTTGCGCACGAAAATGCTAGGCCCTGGCCCGATCCTCGATCTCGATCATGCCATTTTGGTTCTTGTGGATATCGATGCAGTGACCTAACATCTCTTGGTGAAAAGTTGAGGTCAAAGCTCGCAATTGATTGGTTGATGACGCTGAATCTAAATTCAAACATTCAATGCATTATAATCCAATCAGAATGAGAGAGAGAGGGGGGAATGTGACAGATTGATTGAAGGCATCGCATGTGGATTGGTGGTGGTCGCAGAAGGAAGCTAAGGCATCCGTCAAGCCCCATATACCCCTTTATTTACTTATTTTACTTAAAATATAATTTAAATTACAAAAATACCCCTATTGGGTCCCCCTCCCGGCCGGGCTGGGCACATGATTTCTTGGTCATGAGTCCGGCCCACTTTTATTTTTTAAATATCTATTTTCGTTAAATTTCTTTGATTGAAAATGACTTTAATAAATAGAGTCAAATCGGACTGGGTTCTGCTGGTCGGTTGCCACAATCCACCTATCCGGTTCTTGTGAGAAACATGTTTTTATGTTCTCCATCCATCATCCTAATCCAAGCTGTTTAACAAATCCATCCACTTGAAAAGAAGAAAATAATAATAATAATAATAAATTAATTAATTAAATGAAATCACATATTACCATCAAAGAAAAAATGAATAATATGGTATCAAATCCATTATCGAATAACAATATTCAGCTTGCAAGTTAAACGTAATCCTTGTGCTAAAAAACATTTAGGTTATTCAACTTTCTATGAAACAATTAGAAAGTGACAAGGGAGCCAGGAGTGTATCTAAAGGAGGAACAACGTGTTAGATTATACAAGTGACAAAATTTTAATCACATGGATCCCAAAGGTTCCCCTCAACAAGACAAAGATTAATTGTAAGTAATAACAATCTGAAATTTAGATAAACACAAAGTGATTAACTTGAAGAACAATTATTGAATCAAAAGTCCCCCTCCCTTTCCTTGAGACGTCTTACTCAAAAGCATGAACTCTATGTTTAGTGAAAGGAATTTTTTTTATTGCAAAATCTACAAGATTTAATTACTGTTTTAATTGTTTGATGGAAAAAAGGTGCATTTGATGAACTTGATAGGAAAATTGAGAACTTGGGTGAGGTTTCATTGTCAAAAGTAATCTTCATACATTTAATACAATATTGTTAGGCTCATGAGTTATCTATAGTTCAACACAGTGGCTGACCGATGTCGTCTTCCTTAATGAGACTTAGATTCCCAAGTCAATCACCAACTAATATAATCATTTTATTGTGTTTTTGATATTTTTATAATTATGAAAACAAAAGAAAAGAAATGAGGGCTTGAGAAACTGAAATGTAAAACAGAAAAGTAAACATGCAATGTAAATGTAGACAAAATGAAGTTAGTAAGAAATAAGACACTCCCAAAAGAATTATCCATAGTGAACCTTCATTGTCTCATTTTTAGTCTCATATCTACTTATTAAACACACTCCATTATATATGCGATCATCATTTTTTACCCCAGTTATAAATATTTTATGTACCTGACAATCACCAAGTACGCTACACATCTCACTCCCTTGATTAGAAAGTTAAAGAGCTTCTTAATCGTGAGCACCCTCTAACTCACCTTCCCGACATGCAATCAAACCCATTCAACACTAAATCATCAAAGCTCCATCGTATGCTCTAATGATTATAGAAGTGAGGGAGAATAGTGTAAAAGAAGCTAAAACTATGACAAACATAGCTGTAACATCCCATTATTGTTTTTTAGGTATTCTTAAACCCCTCTTTTGATCATAGTTTGATTGGGTTTTGTTTAAGGGTAATTCGGGTGAAAACATAGGAAATTTTGAAAGTTACTAGGCTATGCACGGTTGGCGCACAATTTTCCCAAACTGTGTGCCCTCTCATGGAAAACCATGCAAACCCGGAAAATGGGGTTTAGCATGGATTGTGCACAGTTTGAAAAACCATGCACCCACCTAGGAGAAACCATGCAACCCATTTAAAACGGGCACACGACTAGGGCACACAGTTTGGTCTAACCGTGCAGCTATGCCAGCTAACTGTGCGTACGTGTTTTTTTATATTTGAAATTAAGTTTTAAAATCCCGAAACCCTTCTTTTAGGTCCCAATGGACCTGTACGACCCCCACTCGATTTCTTCTTCCTTAAAGGCTCCCAAGAGCTATTTTTAGCCCCCTACACCCTTCCAGACGCGAATCGAAGCTAGGCAAACAACGTTTGATCTTCTCCCAGTTAGTTTCCTCTTCCCGTTCTCATTCTCCTGCTCTCTCTTTTTTCATCCCTAGGGTTTCTTAGATCTCAGTATTGTTGGAGAATCTAATACCCTCTATTTTAGATCCGAATCTAGGGATTGATTCTTATATCTTTATTGTCAGCCTTCCTCGTAGGATTTTCCTGGCTAGGGTTTGGCATTTTTATACCTCGTCAATAATAGAAAAATACCCTATACCAACAGTTTGGAACCGTTGGTATAGGTCTTCAAACCGTTGGTATAGCCTATACCAATAGTTTGGAGGACCCTGGTTTGGCGTTGGGATAGGTCTATACCAATGGTTCTGGGAAAACCATTGGTATAGGTAATTCAAAAACAAAAACTCAGTTTTGTTTTGATCCCAGCACCTCCCGTTTATAATCCAACGACCTAAACACTAACCTAACATGAATTTTGTGAACATAATTTCATATATATATATATATGTATATTCATAAGTATTTTAACTTTTGATTTATTTAATGTGATTTGACAAAAGATTCCATAAAATATATGTGTACCTATACCAATGGTTTTGAGAACCATTGGTATAGGTTCTTTGATTTTTTGAGCTATACCAACAGTTTTGGTGAAACCGTTGGCATAGGGTGGACCTATACCAACGGTTTGGCCAAAACCGTTGGTATAGGTCCATTACAGTGACCCTATACCAACAATTTTGGCCAAACCTTTGGTATAGGTCCATATAAGTGACCTATACCAACGGTTTTGGCCAAACCGTTGGTATATGTCCAAATTAGTGACCTATACTAATGGTTTTGGCCAAAACCGTGGGTATAGGTCCTATTTCTAGTAGTGCATGTTTCCATGGTAGGTGGTTCTGTTATGATGACCAATTTTTATTAACCATAAATTGCTTGATTTAAATTCAATTGTTTGATTTAAATTCAATTGCTTGTTTTTAATGAATTTTATTTCAATTGCTTTATAAAAAACCCAATTTTATTGAATTGGGGTTTTGGAAATTGGATTTGGCATGAAATTGAGAAAACCCCCAATTCTATTGGTTTGGGATGCGTTTATGGATTTGATGGAAAATTGGGAAATTTAATTGTGTAATTGAATTCTGAAATTGAATTTTGAATTGATTTAAAATTATTATGTGAGAAAAATGGTTTAAACTATTTTTATTGAAACCCATTGCTTTAATCGTGGAAAGATGTGTTTTGATTAAAAACCCGTTTTTGGTTTTTAAAGGGAAAATTGCATATTTGAAATGGGGGGATGTGATGAATTGTATTTTAAGGTTGCTTAAAATAAATTTCCTATAATTTATTTTATTTGATAACATGCAAGCCTAGGTAATTAGTGAGTTATTTGGGACAAACATTCTAGGTTGGAATTGCCCTAGCACCAGATTGACGTTTTACAACTCTAACATAAACATTATTAGCACATCTTATTCCTCGGTTGGGCATAGATGAGTCCCCTATGGCTAGTGTCAAGGGAAGCAATGGTATAAAAATGGTCTTTAACATCAGTTTTTAACCGATGTTGAAGCCATCGACGTAAAAAATAGGACTTTCAACGTCCGTTTTTTTGGAAAATCAGCGTCAAAAGTCTAATTACATAAGGTTTTTAATGTCGATTTTTTATATAAACTGACGTTAAAAGTCATTTTGATGTTGGTTTTTCAAAGTATAGATATAAAAAATTTATACCAAATTTTATATTATCTCCTAATCTTTGATTTGACTAGTCGTGGAGTTAAAACGGAGTTACAGATCAAAAGTTATGGCCATCGGAAGTTGGACTTCTCAAAGTTTTGATAGATACAACTCGTTTCAAAGAAAACATGAGAAACATGAATGAAAATTACATACACCAAATGAAATAAAATAAAATTAATGTTTCAAACATATTTCAATTCTTTTAGGAGTTTTCATCAAAACGATATGTTGTTTATCATCACATCTCTTAGTTTTAGGGTAGAACTCGTGCGATAATGAAAATGGTGATCGATAATGAATATTGCACCTCGGTTGGTAAATCTCATATGGATATTTTATATTCGTAAATCGATCATAAGAATAAATTATCATTATATAGAAGATTATCAAGATATTTATCAATGAAGGAAAGTAATAATAAAAAAATTAAATGATTAGAATAGATAGTGTTCAAATCATCGATTGAAGCCATGTTGAAAATTTGATTGAATCGAAGGGGTCAAAAATGATGAACAAAAGAGAAAATGAATTTATATATAGTAAATGAAAATATTTTCAACTATATTTTATTAAAATTTATATGGGACTGTAAAAAGTTAAATGTGCATTGTTAAAAAAATTGAAATACCGCTCTTGCGTATTTTCGGATACTTTTTGGAGTCAGTTTTGTTTAAAACTTACGCCAAAAAGTTATTTTTTTTGAATTGATGTTTAGAAAAACCAACGAAAATTATTAAAAAAAATATTAATATGTTTTATATCATTTTATAATATTTCATTTGATTGGTCGTGGAGCAAAAACGGAGTTACAGACCAAAAATTGTGAACGTCAGAAGTTGAACATTAGAAGAATTTTAACGTCGATTTTTTCCAAGAAAGGATGTTAAACATCTCTTTTGACATTTGTTTTAAAAAAAAAATGTTAAAAATGTTTTATACATTGTATATTATTTTCCAAGTTTTTATTTGAATGGTCTTGGAGCTAAAACAAACTTACGGATTAAAATTTATGGATGTTGAAAGTTGAACTTCTCTAAGAG
Source organism: Viscum album (assembly GCA_963277665.1). Lineage (NCBI taxonomy): Eukaryota > Viridiplantae > Streptophyta > Magnoliopsida > Santalales > Viscaceae > Viscum > Viscum album. Next base: position 1,347,865,780 of record OY728131.1, read on the forward strand.
AAATCTTAAAGAAGTCCAACTTTCGAAGGCCGTAACTTTTGATCCATAACTCTGTTTGATCTCCAAAACCAGTGAAATCTAAGAATATAAAATTATCTAAATATTGGTAAGTATTTTTAACATCGTTTTTTAAACTGACGTCAAAAGAGGCTTTTTATTTTGGTTCTTGAAAAAAACCAACGTTAAAAGTCTTATAATGTTCAACTTCTGACGATCATAACTTCTGATTTGTAACTCCATTTTAGCTTCAGAAATAGTAAAATCGAAGATTAAGAAATTATCTAAAACATAGTAATTTTTTTAATTATCATCATTGCTTTTTTAAAAAATTGACACCAAAAATAATTTTTTTTAACTTTTTGGTGTCAGTTTCTTTAAAAATCGATGCCAAAAATGACATCGATGGGTATTTTTTGCATTGGTTTTGTAAAAAAATGACACAAAAAATGATTTAAATCCTATTTGGCATTGGATTTAAACAAAAAAATGCCAAAAAGTATTTTAAAATATATTTTTCATCGGTTTATAATAAATTGACGTCATATTTTTGACGTTAAAGCCAAAATTTCTACTAGTGACGTGTGTACACATTGTGGTTATTACCACATTAGTGTGTAAGGATACCATAACCTGGAACTATCATGCCTCTTGGAAGATGACCATGTTGCTCACTTGTTTATATTTGAGATATAAATGTGTGTCAATGTTTGTAAACTGTTTTACATGCCTTCTGATTTATATAAACTGTTTTATATAAAATGTTTGAGAAGCCATTTGTTTAAAGTATTTACATAATTTTAAATGTAAAGCATGATTCGTTTAAATATGATTTTGAAATTCCATACATTTTTATTTAAAATTTAAATCTTTATTTGGTTAATTAAATGTTATCATCTATTATGGAATCCTTGGTGAGACTCTACTTGGCTTTTAGCTCACACTCTACCTGTGTCTTTAGGTGTTTGTAGATTATCTTCTTCCAGGTTCGAGCATAGGTAAGATGCCACTTGGAGGTGGTAGTATTTGTTGATACTTGAGCTTGGAGTTACTTATGTTGGGACTTGGGTTATTTATCATATTTTTCTAGTACTTTGTTATAGTACTTTGGGTTGTTTACCTGTTTGACTTCTGGTATAGTTCTCCCTGTGGAGTTTCTTTTGTATACATACTAACTTGTTTACCTCTCTTCTGCAATGTTTGTGGAAATTTTTTTCCCAATTTATTTTGTATGATGTCAGGTGCTAGTCACCAACTTGTGGGGATCAGGAATTCCCTTCGAGCTATGTCAGGACTAGCTCGGTTATAGTGTTACCGAGGTACTTGGGATAGTTCATGACAATGTGGTATCAGAGCTTTAGGTTGAGCTTCTTGTCTTGATGTTAGTATGTATTTGTGTAATCCTGTCAAGAATTAGGAGGTAGTTGTGATTAAGTGTCTGAATAGATCTCATCGCAATGAGCCTTAATTCACCATGGGTGGTTTAGGAAATATGTCTTGAGGATTAGTTCTAGTCTTTTCCCTACTTTTAATTTTGATAAATTGAAATCCAAATCTTGTTTTTCTATTTGCTCGTATTAATTTCCTTTGTCGCTCTGTTTGAGTGTTAATATGATGTCTTCTTTGTTGTCTGCTGATGTTTTGTAGCATCATGCTTCCGAGAATACGTGTGAATCAGATCCAGAAGGAAGCTTTTTTTGAACCTCAGTAAGAAAATCCTCTTATTTACCCAAATCTGGTTGAGGTGATTTTTCATGTTTTGAAAACTTTGGGACAAGCACCTACACCAGCTCCCGTTCAGGCTCTAGTTGTGGAACTTCAAAGGTATGATCTCTAGAATTATTCTCATGAATTCCTTTTCCAGAATCCACTAGTGTTCAATGTATCAAATTATTCTCAAGAGGATAAGGAATGGTTGAGCAGGATTGAGTGTTTTTTCGGGTTCTTATATACACCTAACGAAATCAAGGTGAAATGTGCCACCTTCATGCTAGAAGGACTGAATAGGAGATGGTGAGAAATGATGGTGATGGTGAAGAAGCATGAGGTATTAGAGTGGAAATAATTCAAGGCTCTTTTCACCAACAAGTTCTATCCCTATTTGATGGTGTTATCGAAGTCGATAGAGTTATTCTAACTTGAGCAGGATAACATAACCATGATAGAGTATTCAAACCATTTTGTTGAGATAGTGTAGTTTATATCTAAGATAGTATCAAATGAGAAGATGAAGACTCAACAGTTCGATTTGGGACTTTGATCAGATATTCATTCTCAGGTTTTCTTGCTGAATCTTCCTTATTATTCTAATGTACTGGATAGAGCGCTAATGATTGAAATGAACCTGGCTGACAAGTCAGGTTTGTCAGGGGGTTCTTCTCCTCCCAGCGGTATTGTGTTTTCCTCTAAGGGAAAGAGGAAGCATGATGATTCTTATAGTGGTTCTCAACAGAAGGGTTTCTCTAATCCTCTTATAGTGTCTGACAGAGTCCCTTTGATTCACTACTACAAAATAGCCTATATCAGCGCTAAAAAGGACTTTAACAGCGCTAAAAAAGCGCTGTAAATCTCAGCGCTAATATAGGGGGATCCCTTTTATCAGCGCTCTGAAAAGTGATGATAAATTCCCCTTTTATCAGTGCTAAAAAAAGTTCTCATAAAAGACCCCTTTATCAGTGCTTTTTTTTAGCACTGATAAAAGGGGTCTTTATCAGTGATTTTTTTAGCGCTGATAAAGGTAAAAAAAACTAAAAAAAATAACAAAAATTAAAAATAATACAGGGAGTGCTTTTATCAGCGCTTCACACCCCCTTTATGAACGCTAGGAGGTCTCCCGCGCGCTTCCCTTCCCGTGCATCCTCATACGTGCGCACCCCATTCGCTTCCACCCGAACTCGAACCCGGGACCTCCCCCCTTTCACGGCTACACCTTTACCACTAAGCCATTTCGTTTTGTTCTCTATTTAATGATATATCTATATATATATAGTTATATTTATTCATATATTGATATAGATTCATATTAATATAAATATATTTATTCATATATTAGTATATATATATATATTAATTCATATATTAATATATTTATCTATATTTTTTTAGTTATAAATTTTTATACGTATATTTATTTGTATATTAATATATACATATAAGATTAGTTTTAAATACATTTATGAAAAAATATTTTTTTTATGTGTCTTTATAAATAAATAAATACATAAATACATACATACATAGATATATACAACACACAAACAAACACAGAGACACACACACACACAAACACATATATATTTACGAATAAATACATATATATGTGTATTTGAAAAGCCATAGAATGTACATATAAGATTAGTTTTAAATATATTTATGAAAAAATATGTTTTTTATGTGTGTTTATAAGTAAATAAATAAATACATACATATATACATATATACAACACACAGACACACACATAGATACTCACACACACACAGACACATATATATTTACGAATAAATACATATATATGTGTATTTGAAAAGCCATAGAATGTTAAAACGACCATAACTTATAATCTAGAATCCCATTTCAACGCCACAACCAGTCAAATCGAAGAAAATGAAACAATATTCGATATGATATGTGGTACAGGCCTAAGGGACATCTGGATCAGAAGTTATACTTGTTTGAATGTTAACAAATTGGGGTATCCTGACTAAAAACTCAGTTTTGGAGGCCTTATGGGCCTTTTTGGGCTCTAAAAATGTGACAAAGCCTTTTCTTGGGTCACCAGCACGTAGATCTTGTCGCAGAAATCGATTTGATATGCTGTAGAGCTCAAACGGACACTCGGATCAAAAGTTATGACTGTTTGAAGTTTGAGTTACATTTTCAACATATTTTAGATCTTTTATTAATTGTTTTGATTTTTTGTGTCCTCAAATTGTTATTAAATGATTTTTAATCGATAATAATTAGAAAATTATTAATTAATAATATTTTTTTAAATATTTTGAATCCATTTTCACTAAATTTCTTATATATTAAATGTAATAGTCTATTTATACATATCTATATAACATATTTAAAAAATATATATTGTATTTATATCAATATAAATATACTTATATAACAAAATATTATTTTTAATGATTTTTTTTGAAACTTAACATTTATCAACGCTTGAGAAAAGCGCTGATAAATCCCCCCTTTATCAGCGCTACTAAAAGAAGCACTGATAAAGGGGTCCCCTTTATCAGCGCTAAAAAAGGCGCTGATATAGGAGGGGCCTTTATCAGCACTAAAAAAAAGTACCGATAAAGGGGGCCTTTATCAACGCTTTTTTTAGCGTTGATAAAAGTGAAGCGCATCCCTTGCCTGTTTCTTGTAGTAGTGATTTACTACCAGTGTGGAAATCTTGGGCATTCTAAGAGGGTTTACACTAAAGCACCCCAAGGTATGTGCCTCCTACGAGCATTCAGGTAACTTGCAGAATTTATACCATATTTATTCCACTTCGCATAGTAGAATGGGATCACCATAACCTTCTAAAACTACAGGAAAATTATATTCTTCTTGTATAAAGGGGTTCCAGCCATAGGAATCTGGAATGAAGATTCTTCACGCAGTGGAAGAGTCTTCAGAGGAAGTGAATACGGGTCCAATGACTATGAGAGGTACCATCACTATAGCCTCATCATCGGTGAATGCTTTATTTGATATTGGTGCATTTCATTTGTTTATTTAAACTTGTATTGTTAATCTTATTAATCTTCTTATGAATATTTTATCTTATGTGATGGATATTACTACACCCTTTAGATTGAAGAGAGAACAGGGTCTCTGTAGTCCCACTTGTGTTTTCTCTCTATCAGATGTTGAGCTTTCTTGGAGTTTTCTGGTTCTTGACATGAAGTCACTTGACATCATATTCAGGATGGATTAGATCATTTCTAATAAATCCCAGATTGATTGTTATCTTTGACAGGTCTCCTTTACCATGCCCGATGGGGTTTGCCAAATGTTTCAAGGAGAATGGGACCCAAGGTCGATTAGAGCCGAACCTTCTTATTCAGAGTTGGGGAAAGTGATATCAGTGTTTGATTTTAATTTGGAATGGGAATCTTTGAGAGATGATCTCCCTCCAGTTTTCATTGATTTTTCTGATGTGTTTCCTTCCGAATTCACTAGTTTCCCACCAGTAAGGGAGGTAGAGTTTTCTATTGATTTAGTGTGTAGTACTCAAATAGTTTCTATTCCCTATTACTGCATGGAACCAAATGAAATGAAAGAGATGAAGAATTAGTTGGATGATATTTTAGAGAAAATATTTATACACTTGAGTGTGTCACCTTGGGCAGCGTCGATTCTCTTTGTTAAGAAAGATGATGGTTCACTTCGCCTATGTGTGTATTACCGAAAACTCAATAGGTTCATGGTAAAGAACAAGTATCCATTTCCAAATATTGATGATTTGTTTGATCATTTGAAAGGGGAAGAGTGGTTCTCGAAGATTGATCTTTGATCTGATTACCATCAGTTGAGGATAAAAGAATCTGACATTCAAAATACTGCCTTTCAAAGTAGGTATGACTATTATGAGTACCTTTTCATGCCTTTTGATTTAACCAATGCTCATGCAGTCTTTATGGATTTAATGAATAGGATCTTCCATGAGTATCTTGATACATTCATGGTAGTCTTTATGGATGACATCCTATATTACTATAAGTCCGAGGAGGATCATGTGCATTAACTGAGAGCAGTTCTAGAATTGTTGAGAAACCACCGAACTTATTCCAAGCTTTTGAAATGTGATTTCTAGATTCAGGAAGTGAAGTTCTTGGGACACGTGGTGTTGGAACATGGTATTCTATTTGATCCTGAAAAGGTGAAGGTTTTTATGACATGGGAACAACCACAAAATGTTTTCAAGATTTTAAACTTCTTGGGTCCAACTGGGTATTATCATCGGTTCATTAAGGACTTCTCAAAGTTGGCTTCTTCGATGACTACTCTAACTCAGAAGGGAGTAAAGTTTATTTGGGATGAAATTTTTTAGAATTATTTGGTTAAGCTGAAATGTATTTTGACTACTGCACTGGTGTTGACTCTTCTAGAGGCCAGGTAGGGCTATGTGGTCTTTGGTGATGCATTGCGTTTAGGTTTGCGCTGCGTTATTATGTATAGTGATCATGTCGTTGCTTATGGATCTCATCATCTTAGTCCACACAAGAAGAATTATTTGACCCATGACCTTAAACTTGAAGTTTCGATGCATGTGCTTAAGAGTTGGAAATATTACCTTTATGGAGAAAGGTTTACCATGTATTCATAACACAAGGATTCAGTTATATCTTCTCTCAAAAATATTTGAATATCCACCAGAGGTATTGGGTGGAATACCTGAAATCTTTTGACTTTGACATCGCCTATACCTCAAAGAAAGGGAATGTTTTTGGAGATTATTTGAGTAGGAAAATTCCAACTCAGGTTGTGAAAGAATCATTAGAAGAGTATAAGTTGATGGCTCTTTTTTATAGTTGCATATTCGAGTCCAAGAATCAGTGGATGAGCTTTCTTTGTCCAGTGTTCAGTTGACCTCTGATATTCTCGAATTGATTCATGAGGAACAATAACTTGATGATGAGTTCCATATAATTAGAGACTCTCTTTATGGTGAGTATACTGTTGCTGAGTGGTCGTTCTCCAAAGAGTGCATTTTATGTTTTTGGAATCGCTTGGTTGTTATGTTAAGGGTGAGGAAAGTTATTATGGGGTATTGTCACAATTCCTTGTGTTCAATGCACACAAGAAACATGAATATGTTTTATGACATGCTGTGTAGATTCTAGTGGTCAGGTATGAGACATGGCATCATTGATTTTGTCTCTTGTTGTTATACATGTCAACTGGTCAAGGCTGAGCACCAGAAACCTTCGAGTTTTCTTCATCCACTTCCAGTGCCTACTTGTAATTAGGATGAGATCTCTATGGAATTTTTGATTGGGTTTCCATATTTCTAGAGAAAGAATAATGATATATGGGTTTTGATCAATCGGCTGACTAAATTGACACACTTTATACCCATTCATGATAAAACCAAAGTTGTGGAGTTGGGAAATCTCTATGTGAAAGAGATAATTTGTTTGCAAAGGGTTTTATATGATATAGTCTTTGATAGGGATCCTTGGTACACTTATCACTTTTGGAGAGGCCTTTAGGAGTCACTTGGATCTCACATCCATTTAAATACGACATACCATCTGCAGTCGGATGGTCAGACATAAAGAGCTATACAAATTCTTAAGTATATGCTTCGTGCTTTTGTTCCTGACTTTGGTGGGGCTTGGGATGCTCACTTGGGGATGGTTGAGTTTTCTTATGAAAATATTTATTAGTCTGTGATCATAATGGATCCTTTTGAGGCCTTTTATAGTTGAAGTTGCAGATCTTCATTGTGTTGGTCAAAGATTGGTGAAAGTTCCCTGGTTGGACCAAACTTGGTCCAATATACAACAACAAAGATTTAGTTAATTCATCAAATAATGTTGATGGCACAGAGCCAGTATAAATCTTATATTGATAATCACCACAAACCTTTGGAACTTTCAGTTGGTGATCAGGTGTTCTTGAAAGTTTTACCCTATTTGGGTCATCAACAGCTTGGGAGGTAAGGTAAACTTTCTCCTTGTTTTTTGGGACCTTTTGAGGTTTTTGAGAAGGTGGGAAAAGTTTCTTACAGTTTAGAACTTCCACCATAGATTATGTTGATACATAATGTGTTCCATGTATCTCATCTCTGAAAATATCTATCTGATCCATCTCATGTTCTGACCTGGAGTGATCTTAAGGTTGAACCTGATTTATTCGTGTCTGAACGTCCATTTAGGATAGTTGATTCTGAAACCAAGGTACTTTGTGGGAGGATGATACCTTTGGTTTGAGTTCTATGGCTACACGGTTCTAATTCTTATGAGACGTGAGAGAGGGTGGCACTGATGAGAGAGCAGTAGCCTCATATTTTTGAAATGGAATCTTATTAGTAGGCTTTCTGGAGACAAGAGATTTCTATGATGGGGAGACTGTAACATCTTGTTACTATTTTTAGGTATTCCTAAACACCTCTCTTGATTATACTTTGATTGGGTTTTGTTTAAGGGTAATTCGGGTGAAAACTTTATAAATTTTTAAAGTTATCAGGTTGTGCACAGTTAGTGCACACACTACTACAAAAACGGGTAAGGGAAGCGCTACCCTTTTATCAGTGCTAAAAAAAGCGCTGATAAAAGGGGGCCTTTATCAGTGCTACAAAAAAAGCGCTGATAAAGGGGAACTTTTAACAGCGCTAAAAAAAGTGTTGTTAAAAGTGACCCTTTATCAGGGCTTTTTTTAGGGCTGATAAAGCTCCCCCTTTATCAACGCTTTTTTTAGCACTGTTAAAAGGGGGCTTTATCAGCGCTTTTTCCTAGCGCTGATAAATGTTATGTTTCAAAAAAAATAATTTTTCAGGAAAAATAATATATTGTTATATAAGTATATTTATATTGATATAAATATAATATATACATTTTAAATATTTTTTTAGATAAGTATAAATAGACTATTACATTTAATATATAATAAATTTAGTGAAAATGGCTTTAAAATATTTTAAAAAATATAATTAATTAATAATTTTCTGATCATCATCGATTAAAAATCAATTAATAATAATTTGAACACACAAAAAATCAAAAATAATAATAAAAGATCTAAAATAAGTTGAAAATATAACTCAAACTTCAAACGACCATAACTTTTGATCCGGGTGTCCGTTTGAGCTCTACAGCATATCAAATCAAAGCCTGCGATGAGCTCTACGTGGAAATGGCCTAAGCTAAGATTCTACCACATTTTCTAGGCCAATAATAGCCCAGAAGTTCTCTAAATCCGAGTTTGTAGTCGGGATACCCCGATTTGTTAACATTCAAACAAGTATAACTTATGATCCGGATGTCCGTTAGGCCTGTACCACATATCATATCGAAGATTGTTTCATTTTCTTCTATTTTACTAGTTGTGGAGTTGAAAATGGCTTTTGGATTAGATGTTATGGTCGTTTTAACATTCTATGGATTTTTAAGTACATATATATATGTATTTATTCGTAAATATATATATGTGTGTGTGTGTGTGTGTTGTGTATATGTATGTATGTATTTATTTATTTATTTATAAACACACATAAAAAACATATTTTATATATGTATTTAAAACTAATATTATAAATATATATTATTATACAAATAAATATATGGATAAAAAATTATAACTAAATATATATATATAAATAAATATAAATATAAATATAAATTAATATATGAATAAATAAATATATATATACTAATATATGAATAAATATATATGTATTAATACAACTAAATATATTTATATTAATATGAATCTATATTATTATACGAATAAATATAACTATATATATATAAATAAATATAAATATATATAAATATATGAATAAATATATATGTATTAATATAACTAAATATATTTATATTAATATGAATCTATATTAATATACGAATAAATATAACTATATATATAAATAAATAGATATATCATTAAATAGAAAAAAAACGAAATGGCTTAGTGGTTAAGGTGCAGGCACGCAAGGGGGAAGTCGCGAGTTCGAGTTCTGGTGGAAGCAAGGAGGTGCGTGTGGGGGGTATGTGTTGGATGCGCGGGAAAGGGCAGCACACATGAGTGGTCCACCTAGCGATGATAAAGGGGGTTAAGCGCTGTTAAAATCTCTCCCCCAAATTATATATTCTTTTTTATTTATTTTTTTTATTTTTTTTGACTTTTATCAGTGCTTTTTTTAGCGCTGATAAAAGGGACCCCCATTTATCTTCGCCTCGATTAACAACACTTTTTTTAGCGCTGTTAATGCACTTTTCTAGCGCTGATAAAAGCCATATTTTTAGTAGTGATGGTTTTCCAAAACCATGCGTCCTCTCAGGGAAAACCATGAAAACCTAGATAGTGGTGTTTTTCATGGCTTGCACACGGTTTGAAAAACTATGAGCCCACCTAGGAAAAACTGTGCAACCCATTTAAAATGGGCGCATGACTAGGGAACACAGTTTGGTCTAAATATGCGGCCCTACCCAACTAACTGTGCGTACAAGTTTTTTTTAATATGAAATTAAGTTCTAAAATCCTAAAACCCCTCATTTAGATCCCCAACAGACCTATACAACCCCACTCAATTTCCTCTTCCTTAGAGGCTCCCAAAAGAATTTTTTATCCCCTCTACACCTCTCTAGAAGATAATCAAAGCTAGGAGAACAATGTTCAATCTTCTCCTGGTTAGTTTCCTCTTCCTGTTCTCGTTCTCCCACTCTCTCTTCTTTCCTCACTAGGGTTTCTTAGATCTTTGTATTGTTAGAGAATCTAATACCCTCTATTTTATATCTGAATATAGGGATTGATTCGTAGATCTTCATTGTCGGCCTTCCTCCTAGGATTTTCCTGGCTAGGGTTTGGCATTTTGAGATCTCGTGTTTCTAAGGTAAGTGGTTCCGTTATGATAACCAATTTTTATTAAACCTAAATTTCTTGATTTATATTAAATTGTTTGATTTAAATTCAATTTCTTTATTTTAATTAAATTTCTTTCAATTGATTTATTAAAAACCCAATTACATTAAATTGGGGTTTTAGAAATTGGATTTGGCATGAAATTGAGAAAACCCCCCAATTCTATTTGTTTGAGGTGTGTTTATGGATTTGATGGAAAATCGGGAAATTTAATTGTGTAATTGAATTGTGAGTTGATTTTAAATTCTTATGTGAGAAAAATGGCTTAAAATATTTTGATTGAAACCTATTGGTTTAATCATGGAAAGAGGCATGTTTTGATTAAAAACCCATTTTTTGTTTTTAAAGGGAAAATGGCATATTTGAAATTGGGGAATGGGATGAATTGTATTATAAGGTTACTTAAAATAAATTTCCCATAATTGATTGTATTAGATCACATTCAATGCTAGGTAGTTAGTGAGTTATTTGGGACAAATACACTAGGTTGGAATTACCCTAGCATCGAATTGACATTTTACAACTCCAACATAAACATTATTGGCACATATTATTCCTTAGTAGGACATATATGAGTCCCCTCTGGCTAGTGTCAAGGAACGTGTGTACACATTTTAGTTATTATCACATGAGTGTGTGAGGATCCCATAACCTAGAACTATCGTAGCTCTTGGAAGATGACCATGTTGCTCGCATGTTTATATTTGAGATATAAATGTGTGCCAATGTTTGTAAACCATTTTACATGCCTTATGTTTTATATAAAATGTTTGACAATCCATTTTTTTAAAGTATTTCCATCATTTGAAATGTAAAGCATGATTTGTTTTAAGTATACTTTTGAAATTTCATACTTGATTATTTAAAATTGAAACATTTATTTGGTTAATTAAATGTTGGCATTTTTTATGGAATCCTTGGTGAGACCCTACTGGGATTTTAGCTCACACCCTACCTGTGCCTTCAGGTGTTTGTATATTATCTTCTTCCAAGATCAAGCAATGGTAAGGCACCACTTAGAGGTGGTAGTAACTATTGATCCTTGGGCTTGGATTTGCATCTATTGGGACTTGGGTTATCTATCCTATTTTTATGGTACTTTTCTATAGTACTTTGGGTTGTTTACCTATTTTACTTCTGGTACAGTTCTACCTGTGGAGTTTCTTTTGTATGTATACTAGCTTGTTTACCTCTCTTTCACAATGTTTATGGAAAATTCATTCCAACTTCATTTTGTAAGATTTTAGGTGCTAGTTTCCAACCCGTGGGGATCAGGAACGCCCTTCGGGCTATGTTAGGACCAGCTCGGTTATTGGGTTACTAGGGTACTCAAGCTGGTTCGTGACAGTAGCGATGACATACTGTCACCTTTCCCCACCATTTATATCCTTATAATAACCCTAAGTAGATAGAAAACATTAAACATGAATATATAAAGACTTAGGTCCATCACTGGATTTCTTCCTTGGGAGATACCTTGGGCTAGTTACTCATCATTGTGAGAGTATTGGAGATCACAATGATGAAAGAACAAGGAGAGAAAATGATATTGAAGAGAGAAACAATGAACACTTTAATAAAATATAGAATGAAGTTACAAAATTAAAGGAAATACAGCATAAAATATAAATTTAATTCCCTGCTCTATTATTGGGTAAGAACTGAGCTAAAATGAACAAACTCTCACCCGGTGGTCGATCCCCTTTTAAGACCATCTAAGATGCATGTGAATCTCAATGGTCAACACTCTTAATTTTCTTCCGAAGACACAATAAGATTATGTCTTTAAAAATCATTTACTGAACATGTCGTGGCATGAAGGAAACATGATGTGACTCAAATCATAGTTCCTCTCAAACTTCTCTTCATGGATGCGACACAATCAAATCCATACATGCCGCAATCCTTATCCTAGAAATATTAAAACACTTGCATCTCCACTATCTTTCTCTATGTGGTGAAATGAAAACCCTTGTGGTCACAAATACAATTCACTGAAAACCATCACTTTTTTCATCATGATTATAGTCATGAGAATCATCCACCACAGCATGACGAGTCCAGGCAATCCAGCATAGTTTCATGCATTGTTGATGCAATGCCACACCTTCAAAAATGGTGTGATTAATTCCTCATAATCTTACAAAATAATTTATCCTCATGAGATTTAGAAATACTTTTATGATCTTCTCATGAAGCAACTACTCCCTGGGGTGGTTGTGAATCATCCATATGAAATCACAGAGTTACTCTTCCAAAATAACTCTTTGAGCACTTCATAGAATAATCCAATGTACACGACACGACCCAGTTATTCTAAAAAACTCACAAAGGAATATATCTTATGCATAATTATTCCCTGATATTAATCATGTCATGTATTATATTCTTTAACTTTCGCGATGTGAAATCCATAGTCACGGTGCAAGATCTTCATTGTTGTAAGGATAACATCAAGTTCCCATGGCATCTCTAATTGTAACTCTTATATAGACATCTTCACTATGAAGTGGTGCTTCACTCCATGAGTGTTTCACTTCTATTTAATCTACTATTGTGTCAAAAATATTTTATCACCACAACATAGAAAATTCAAGTAGGTCTCAATACTCCTCAAAACATGCATTCACTGTAATGAATCGGCTCGGGTTGACTAAACACGTAACCTGACCCAACTCACCACTAGGCCCGAAGGGAATTCTTGATTACCACAGACTGCCAACTAGTGCCTTGACATCAAAGAAAAATCTCTTGGGAAATATTTCACCCTCTAATAATAATAAAAAACCAATGGAAACTTAAAGAGTACCCATCATGGTACATTCATACATTGGAATACCATGAAAGAGAAATAATAGAACATAATAAATGGAGGAATAAAAGAGAATAACTAATTTATACGATTTAACTCATTTATATAAACATGAAAACACATCCATAATATACATCCCAAACACATCACATAGATACAAGGGATACATATTATGAAACTAACACAAATACAAAAACAACTAATATAAATATAAATACAATAGGCTGAAATAGACAATACACAATATCCCAAAATAAACCAAAACAAACTTGAACCATAAAAAACAAATCCATGTGGCCCATGGCCACTCATGAGATTATGATACCACGTACCAAGGGAAAACCAACCTAATAAATACTAGAGGAAAGAACTTATATCATGAAAGAAAACATAAGAGTTTCATATGTAGGTTTCGGGCGCAATGGAAGTTCCTAGATGGGTGTACCAAACTTTAATTTTTTCCGTTAGCGACGATAAATCTGAGATCCGTAACGATGATAAAACACCAAATCTTCAGAATAGAACAAAGAATGAAAGAAAATAAGGGAGTCCCATAACCATAGAAAGGATCATCATATGTTGGCTATAATTAATTTAATTAAAATATAAGAATTACCTTGATAGAATTCTTTCTTCATTGATGTTTCTGTTCACGATCCAAAGTGATTCATCATTTCATCGTAGAATCCAAGTGTAGGCTTCCTCTATCATTGATCCACAAATGATCCACATATCTCTAGACAACACTGAAGGGATCTCTGGGTGCTAGCGTGGAGGAGCCTTCGCTTGCGATGTCCGCCTTTGATCACATTGAGAGCCGCTTCCAAAGCTCTCTCCTTGATCCAGTGGAGGAGGATCTCTATCGTAACATGAGAGCGTTATTGGAGGAAAATAATTCTCTCTTGGCTTGAGAGATTTTCCAAATACATTGTGCACAACCAAAAATAATGTCTAGGTCTAATGATAATAATGTAATTTGGATTTTATTACTTAGAATAATAAAATGAATTAATTAACCAAAAGTATTTATTCATTTCATTTAATTCTTAGTAAGACCCCATGTCTAATAATAACAGTTGAATATTGTTATCACTTGACATGCACCCAGGGAATTACACCTAATATTATTTAATTAAATAAATAATATTATTTCTACAAATCCCTAGAAAAACTACACGGTGTGTATATATTAATATACACGACATGTAATTTTGTTTTTTCCATTTTATTTATTTCTTCCACCACATTTATTAGACATTGAATAATGACTATTTATTTCTTAAATAAATATCACTACATTACTCTCTAATAAATATATTATTTCACCCATAATATATTCTCTCGAATAACTAGTGTCAAAATAAATTCGATCAGACATCCATGAATAATTATTAAAACACAATCGGGAATAATATTTATTCAACTTGTTAAATGGATATTTAACTGAGATACTTGGACACACTTAGTGTGTGACCCTCTAGGCCTCTTTATTAGTGGCATTAGGTGGATCCTGCCTAAAGTACAAGGTTAACATCTAACAACACACCAAGGCACCCATAGAGAAATAATTTAATGCTTCAATGACATGTCACCTCCTACGAATGCTAACCGTGTAATTTAATTTCTTTGTCTCTATATCTCTAATCAAGCGGGTTGCATGATAGTGCCATTAACCCATGTTATCAATTATTATTTCTTTGACTTCCCAAAATTGAACTTTCCCATTCCTCACTATGGCCATGGATTTATTAGGTTATATCAATTCCATCAAATGGCATGAGATATCTAATTCTGTTATGAAATAAAAGGGATAAATCCTTTCTCGCATTATCTATTAATGCAATATTACTCATGACACACCCAACATATCCTACCTCACTACGAATAGTGTGTTGTCGCAGTTTTCATCAATACATCTAAGTGCATGAGTTTTAATACCCATCAATAATAATCTTAAAGTATAAGGACCAATATACATGTCTGCATATAGGAGCATCCAATGGCACTATGAAATGTTAATTTCCTACTGGCAGGTCTCGTTCTCATAATATCCTCCTAGATATTACCAAGGGTGCACACCATGAGAAGGTGCGTCAAAGTTTTATGAGTCCTCACCCTTAATTTAATGTATTATTTATGTCCCTCAAATAACATTATCCAGCCATAGAAAATATATTCAATAATAGTTTTATGGAACTTCCAAGTTCTCATAATTGTAGGGATCTTCTATGACCTTTTGGTGAAATAGTTATCCTTTGGACATTATCACATGAATTGTCACGCAGAAGAACAATCAAGATGTGATAAGGTATTTATTAATGAATAAATTAAAAATTAGTTGGTTTTAGGCCACTAACTCCAACAGACTCCCACTTGGACTAGAGACAACTGCTAATAACCTTTAACCTACTAGATCTCACATGATATTCATGATTCTGCTGAGATAAACCTTTAATCATGGGGTTTTATATGTTCTCTTCTGTGGAAACTCTGATCACTACAACTTCACCCCTTTGATAGAAATCCCTCAAGAGGTGATACTTCTGGACAATGTGATTTGTTCATTGATGTGACTTTGGTTCTTTTACAAGAGTCATCGCTGCAGTATTATCACAATACAATGTGATAGGGTATCTACTTCTAGGCACCACATCAAGCTCATGGAAAAAGTTATGAATCCAGATGGCTTCCTTGGCTGCATCAGAATCCATTATTTATTCAGACTCCACTATAGAATCGACGACAAATAGATTCTTTGAACTCTTCCAGCTCATAGATCATCTGTTGAGATAGAAAACATATCCAAACTTTGATTTCAGATCGTTTTGATCTGTTTGAAAACTAACATCATCATACCCTCTGATGACAAGCTCCTAGTCTCCTCCATACACCAGTAACATATCCTTAGTTCTTCTCAAATACTTTAGGATAGTATTAACAGTAGTACAATGGTGTTCTCCTGGATCTTCTTGATATCTGCCTATCATGCTTAGTGCATAGGTAACATGAAGCCTGGTACATAACATGACATACATGATGGATTCTATAGACAAAGCGTATGGGATCTCACCCATCTTATATTTCTCCTATTGTGTTTGAGGACACATTATCTTAGAAAGATGTAGACCATGTGACACTGGAACCAATCCCCTCTTGTATTACATACTAAATATCTTTAGTATCTAGTCAATGTATGCACGTTGACTTAGTCTAAGAAGCCTCTTGAATCTATCATGAATGATCTTGATCCCTAGAATGTAGATTTTTTCACCTAAGTCCTTCATGGAGGAACACCAGTTCAACTAGTCTTTAACTGACTGTAAGACTGGTACATCGTTTCCAATAAGTAATATGTCATCAACATATACTACTAGGATAATAAACACATTCCCATTAAACCATTTATAAACACATGGATCACATTCATTATTAATGAAACCAAATTCCTTTATGGATTCATAAAATCGAATGTTCCATGACCTAGATGATTTCTTTAATCCATAAATGGATTTATGCAACTTGGAAACCCGTTTGGCCTCACCTTGTATCACAAACCCTTCTGGTTGTGTCATATAGACATATTCCTAAAGATCCTCGTTAAGGAATGTTGTTTTGTCATTCATTTTCCAAATCTTGTATTCATGGTAAGCTGTCATGGAAAGTATGATTCTTGTATATTTAAACATGGAAACTGGCAAAAAGTTTTCATCATAGTCAATTACTTGACACTGTCTGAATCCTTTTCCCATTAGACTTACTTTATAGGTGATAACTTGACCTTCCATGTCCATATTTCTCTTGAATACCCATTTGTATCCAAAAGGATTTACATCAACCGACTCATTGAACAAAACCCAGACTTGGTTCTGATACATGTAATCCATTTTAGAATTCACATCTTCTAGCCACCTTACATATTCTAATCTCTCTACTTCTTCCTTGTAGGAGAGAGGTTCATCATTTTCCAACAATAATGATTCACCATCCTCAGTAACTAGGAAACAAAATCTCTCTGGTTCTCTTACCTCTCTTGAGCTCCTACATAGTACTTGTGTTTCTATAACCTCTTCTATGGGGACCTATGGAACTTTTTCATATACCAACTCCTATGTATCTTGAGCATAAACTTTGTCGAAGTCAATCTTTCTCCCACTATCCTTTTTGAGGATGTTCTCTCTCTCAAGAAAGATGTCTTGTATGGCGACATTGAATTTCTTATCTGAAGGGTTATATAGGTAATATCCTTTTGTTTCCTTGGGATATCCTATAAATATACACTTTATTACCCAATGTGTTAGTTTTTTTCCTGATAAGGCCTTAACAAACTCCTCACATCCCCATACATGTGTGTGCAAAAAAATAGGTTTATTTATATTCCATATCTCAGAGGAATTCCATTTTTCACCTTAGTTGGTACTCAGTTTAATGTGTATGCTGCTATTTGTAATGAATATCCCTAAAAGGATAATGGAAGATCTGCATGAATCATCATTGACCTCACCATGTCCAACAAGGTGTGGTTCTTCATTTGAATAACACCATTCCACTGTGGTGTATAAGAAGGAGTGAGTTGAGATAGAATCCCAGACTCCTGTAAAATGTCGATGAATTCTTGGTTCAAATATTCTCCACCTCGGTCCAATCGAATCTTCTTTATCTTATTACCAATATGATTCTCTAATTCATTCTTGAATTCCTTAAATTTCTCCAAGGTCTCTAACTTATACCTCATTAAGTAGATATAGACATATCTACTAAAATCATCAGTAAAAGTAATGAAGTAAAAATATTCACCTCTAGCTTCTACTAGAAATGGTCCACACACATATATGTGCACCAATCCTAGAAACTCTGTGGCCCTTTCACCCTATCCACCAAAAGGCATCTTGGTTATTTTACCTTGTAAACAATCGTGGCATCTATCAAGTGGTTTTAGATCAGTAGAGTCCAAATAGCCGTCTTGGAAGAGCTTTGTCAAGCGCTTCTCGTTTACATGACCAAGATGGTGATGTCACAACTGGGTGTTGTATGAGTCATATGAATTTATTTTTTATTTATTTACAACACTTTGTTTTTGTAATTTAATACATACAAACCATTATATAAATTCACCATACCATAACATACATTATTATTATAAAAGAAAAAAACCTTATTTCCAAACTTGAAAATAAATTCATACATATCCAAACATGATACAGAAATTATGTTCTTGGTAACACTAGGCACATAATAATAGTTATTTAAAACCAAAAGAATCCCAGTTGGCAATGAGAGATGGTAATCTCCAATGGATAACACATCTAGCCTCGCACCATTGGTAGCTTGAATATCCACCTATCCTCTGGAAATCTTTCTAAATCTACTTGGTTCCTAAATTTGAATATATATGTGAACCCCACAAGCTGTATCTAATACCCAATGTGTAGAAATGGAAAGATTACACTCGATAATGAATGCACCTTTAGCATCCCCATGATTCTGGGTGCATTTCCTCTTCCAGTGGAATGGATTTCCACATGCAAAACATACCGACTCCTATTACTTGCCCTACCTCTATATCTTCCCCTTATTAGAGGGAAAATGATCAGGGGATTCAGACTGTTTATGAATCCTTTCCCCCTTTTCCTTGTCCTTCCTTTTCTTATTCACCATAAGGACTATGGGTTTGTCACACCCCATGTCATTATCTACCTAGTGAATTAAGGTCATAAGTTCTAATAGAATCTTCTCATTGTTTCTCATGTTGTAGTTGACAATAAAGCTAGATTAGGTCTTGGGTAGTGATGATAGGATGAGATCTGTACGTGACTCATCTGGGAACTTAATCCCTAGGATGTCTAGGCATTCAATGTAGCCAAGAAGCGTGACTATATGAGGCCCAACTAGCACAGACTCTCCAAGATTATTTGTGAACAAATCATTGGAGATATCATATCTCTCATGTCTCGCCTTCTCTTGATAGAGATCCTTAAGGTGAGACATCATGCTATACACATCCATGTTTTCATGTTGCTTCAAGAGCTTATTAGAAATGGACGATAGCATGAAACATTGGACATCTGTGGAATCATCCATATGTTTCATACAGAGAGATGGTTCCTCATCACTATCCTCTTTTCTAGGATCAACTAGAATAGGCTCCTCCAGCACATACAATTTCCTCTCGTGGCGAAGGATGATGCGTAAACACCTCTACCACTCTTGGAAATTGGTGCCGGTGAGAAGGTTTTCCTTCTTGAGTATGGTTTTCAATGATATTTTTGAAGAAAATTTTCTTACCATTTATAAAAATTGATATGATAAAATATTTAGTACTTTATCATGATAAAACTGAGACAAATAAATAAATTAATACTTATTAGTCTCCCACTATTTTATCGAAATCCAATAGTCCTCACCATTGACTTCATAATATTCTGCTTCCTGAATATTCTAGTTGCAAGAATCCATATTTCCCTTTGTATTACCCCAAATATGGTTGTTCAACCAACTTTAAGGGGTTTAGGTAGGCATTCCAAATGCCAATTGCATTAACTCGCAGTTCCTTGATCTGCTGAGTGGACTCCCCAATCCTGAAATCCTTTTATTTTGGATTTCCTCAACCTTTGCCTCTTGGTCACACCAAGTCCTGATGTGGAAGTCAACCCTTGATATGAACCAAGTCAATTAAATCCAAAACCTTGAATTAGAATTCCCCAATAATTGAAAGTACCCCAACTAGGGTTGGTCAAGTACTTTGAACTATGGTTTGATTCTAACCAAGATTATGGAAGGCTATATCGACTTAATATTTCTTTAAGGGATTTTATACTTATACATAATTTCCATTTTATTATCTTTGATTACATGCTTGTTAATATTAAGTGGGATATACTTAAGTGATTAACCATGTTTAAGATAATATTTACGCATAATCCTATCTTATTTTAGTTTTATCTTTCATTCTTGTTTAATTTACTAATTATGTGATCACGACAACACACCCATAATAAATAAACCATGAAACTAACATAAATAAAATAAATGGTATGATTATGATATTTTTCTATTGGTTAGTTTACCTAGAAGTTGATAAAATAACCCAAGACCTATGGGAGAAACACCTTAAACCTTTTTGGGTTCGTGTTTACAGCTTTCCACATGTCCACATTTGCATCTCCTTAGATTGGTTTCATCTTGGCTCTTAACTTGAGCCGCCTCCACTAGCTTGGGGGATCCATCCATTACATACACTTTTATCTCACTCGCAAGAGAGGGGTAAAACGGGGTTTTACATAAAAGAAACCTTGGGAACGCTGACCCTACATATTAATGAGAAGAAGGCTCGTAGGCTAAAAAATTTAATTTAAATAAACAAATTAAAAGAAACCATCCACATAAAAAGGTCCTGGTTTAGCTCATGATCATCCATGTATGCAACAATATTTACGCATAAATAAATCTATCATTAAATTCTTTAATCGTTCTTATTTAAGATAAATCACGCTCAAATAAATTAATTATCTTTAATTAATCAATCCTTTTATCTTAAAACCTTTTTTTTGAATTTCCTTAAGATTATCATCCATCATAATTTCAAAAAAATAAATTCATTTAAAATTATCTTTGTACATAACTTATACCTTGGAGGCAACCCGGTGAATTCTCGTTCATAACTACCCAATGATTAGAAATGAACATTACGCAAATGTTAAATTAAACACATATATATAAAACACTTATCACGTGTTGTGCCTCAGATTTATGCCCACACTATGGTACACGTCTCAATGGTTTGTATAATATAATAATAAATTTTAATAAATCTATATAATTTGGATGAGTACACTATGTGTAGTTCTGACTACAAGGTGTGTACTATCGTTCACCATCCATCTAAAGTACACGCCCGGAGACATGGTGTGTAGATGTACTTCATAAATCTTCAGAGTACACAACGTATCCAGTGGGCCACACATCATGTAGTGTCCACATTACATGGTCTCCATCCGAGAAACCCGTGTATGGGGTACACGATCCAACCCTTACCCAAAGGGACTATACGTCATGTCCAGTGGGACACATGGCGTGTAATCCAGAAACCATGTTCCACCTATTCCTGGTCAACACACGGAGTCATTTAAGAATTAGATAAACTCCAACACATGGTTTCGTTTTATGGGCTAGTCTTGATGCATTAAACCTTGATACACGACGTGTGAATCCAACTACACATCTTGTATTTTGGTGTTGTACGGCCAAGAACCTTTGGCACCTTCATATGATATCTTATGTTTTATTTTAATCAAAATTAAAAGAAAATATCATTTTTGTAAGGTGAATAAGAAATAAGAGAGCAGGAACAGATCTCAAGATTTCGATTTATAGAATGATTAACTTGAATTGAAACAACTAAATTATTAAATTCATCAACGAAAAATTAAATAATAATAATCAACGATATGACCACTCTGATACCAGTTGAAGGTTCTTGGAACAGTGGAAGTGCGTGGATGGGTGTACCCAACTTTAATTTTTTCTGTTAGCAACGATCAATCCGAGATCTTTCATGATGATAAAACACTGGATCTTTAGAATAGAATAAATAACAAAATAAAATAGGGGATTCCTAGAACCATATAGTGGATCATCATATGTTGGTTATAATTAATTTAATTAAAATAAAAGAATTACCTTAATGAAATTCTCTCTTCGTTGATGCTTCTGGTCACGATCCAATGTGATCCATCATTGCATCATAGAATCCAAGTGTAGGCTTACTCTAGAGATGATCCACACACACTCCATGTATCTCTGTAAATCACCAAGGGGATATCCAGGTTCTAGCATGGATGAGCCTTCGCTTGCGATGTCCACCTTCGATCGCCTTGAGAGCTGCTTCCAAAGCGCTCTCCTTGACCCGATGGAGGATGATCTCTCTCGTAACTTGAGAGAGTTCTTGGAGGAAAATAATTCTCTCTTGTCTTGAGAGCTTTTCCAAATCCATTCTGCAAAACCAAAAATAATGGCTAGGTCTAATGAGAATAATGTAATTGGGATTTTATTACTTAGAATAATAAAATGAATTAATTACCTGAAAGAATTTATTCATTTCATTTAATTCTTAGTAATACCCCATGTCTAACAATAATAGTTGACTATTGTTATCACTTGACATGCGCCCAATGAATTACACCTAGTATTATTCAATTAAATAAATATTGTTATTTCTCACAAATCCCCAGAAAAACTATACAGCGTGTGTATATTAATATACACAGTGTGTACTTTTGTTTTTCCATTTTCTTTATTTCCTCCTCCACATTTATTAGACCATGAATAATGACTATTTATTTATTAAATAAATATCACTTCATTACTAACTAATAGATATATTATTTCGCCCACAATATATTCTCTTGAATAACTAGTGTTGAAATAAATGCGACCAGACATCCTTGAATAATTATTAAAAAACAATCGAGAATAATCTTTATTCAACTTGTTAAATGTATATTTAACTGAGATACTTGGACACACTTAGTGTGTGTCCCTCTAGGACTCTTTCTTAGTGGCATTAGGAGGATCCTGCTTAAAGTCCAAGGTTTTCATCTAGCAACATGATGTTAATGCTACAATGACGTGTCGCCTCCTACGAATTCTTACCATGTAATGTAATCCCTTTGTCTTGATATCTCCAATCAAGTGGGTTGCATGATACTGCCATCAACCCATGTGCTCGATTATTCTTTCTTTGACTTCCCGAAATTGAACTTTCCCATTCCTCACCATGGACATGGATTTATTAGGCTATATCAATTCCATCAAAGGGACTGATATATCTACTTCTGTTATGAAATAGAAGGGTAAAATCATTTCTCACATTATCTATTAATGCAGTATTACTCATAACACACCCAACATATCCTACCTCATTGTGAAAAATGTGTCATCATAGTTGTCATCAATACATATAAGTGTGTGAGTTTTAATACCCATAAATAATAATATTAAAGTCTAAGGACCAATACACACTTTCGTAGATAGGAACATCCAACGATACTATGAAATGTGAATTTTCTACTGGCGGGTCTTATTCTCATAATATCCTCCTAGATATTACCAAGGGTGCACACCATGAGAAGGTGCCTCAAAGTTTTATGATTCCTCACCCCTAATGACCTGTATTATTTGTGTCTCTCAAATAACATCATTCAACCATAGAACATATATTCAAGAATAGTGCTATGGCACTTCCGGGTTATCATTATAGCAGGGATCCACTATGACCCTTTGGTGAAATAGTTATCCTTTGGACATTATCACATGCATTTTCACACAGAAGAACAATCAAGATGTGATAAGGTATTTATTAATGAAGAAAGTACAAAGTAGTTGGTTCTAGGACACCAACTCCAACAGCATACACCCAGTGGCACATGTGTTGTATGTGAACTAAAATGTACTTGCATGAGATGCATGTACACATGCATATGATGCATGAAGTATATATATATATATATATATATATATATATATATATAATTTGATATTATATATATAGTGTACATTCAATACATGCATATAATGTATGTATTTTTCATGCATGCGATGCATAGATATAATATATATGCATGATATATTTATCATTCATCTCTTTCCCTGAACGGTTTTCATTTGTTTAAAACCAAATGTTGGTTCTTTTAATGATTAGAATTTATTTAGAAACCATTTCATAAGATGAAATGTAAAAGTGACTATGATTGCCTATTTAAACCACTATTATACGATGAAAAGGTGTGTTGTAGTGTGATTTTTGTGAGCCTCTTCCAAATATTACTTTTTTTAAAGTGTTGTTTATCATTTCTCAATGAAGGTGATATCACCTCTTTGACTTTCAGGTATCCTCATAATATGATTGTGGATTCAAGTGGTAAATTTATCACCTTATAGGTAGCATGCGTTTGTTCACTGCTCTTCATGATCTCCATCAACCATTCTCCTTTGAAGGATGAAGATGGAAGTTACTACAACAAATGATTTACATGTACTCCTTTTTATGATATTATTTACACATTGAATTCTTGAAGATAGATATGCTCATGTTCTGGGTTTTCTTTCACTACATACGATCATTAGATATTCATATGAAACCCAACAATGGTATTAGAGGAAGTTTCTTCAAGAATCAAATGTGGTTTGATCACTGGTTTTCAAAGAAAAATGAAAAACAATGTTTTCATAAACACTACCATAGATCATGCCTTACCCAACGTCGACTTTTATCAGCACTAAACATAAAGCCCTGATAAAAACTTTTAATAAAAAATATTATTAATATATATATAATTCACATGTTTATATTCAAAAAATAATGTTTATTTATATACATTAATTAAAAAATGTGTGTATATAATTAATATAAATATGATATATTAATACATATTTTTTAATAATTCAAAAATATATACAATATTTAAAAAAAATTATTATACAATTTTAAATATATATATATATATATATATATAAATATAAAGTCATAATAAATATATTTAAATAATATATATTTATAATTATATATATTTATTAATAAATATATATAATTATACATACACACACACATATATATATTTATAAATATATATAAATATTTATAAATATATTTATTTATAATTAGAATTATAAATATTTATTTATTTAAATAATTATTAAATTATAATAAATATATTAAAATAATAAATATATTTATTATATTTGTAATTATAAATAATTATATATTAATAAATATATATAAGTATATAAATATATATAATTATATAAATAATATAAGTATATAAATATATATAATTATATAAATATATTTATAAATACATACAAATATTAATAAATAAATTTATTTATAATTATATATATATATATATATATATAATATTTATATTGGAATAAGTATATGTATGTAAATATAATATATAAATATGATTTATACAACTTTTATAAAAAATGAATCTTATTTTCATAATTTTATAAATAAAAAATTATCAAATTTATAATAGTCAAAATGTTTAATATTTTATTTATATACATTAATTACAAAATGCATGCATATAATTAATATAAATATGATATATTGATATATATATATTTTAATAATTCAAACAATTATATAAATATAAATGATGTATTGTTAATATGTGATATTTGAACTTATATATTTATATTAATATCTATATGCATATCTGTGTATGCATTATGTTTTTTGTGTGTGTTTTATATATGTGTATATATAGATGTTGTATGTGTATAGATGTATAAATGTGTGTATATATATGTGCACCTGTACGCGAGATGTACATATATATGTAACATGTGTACATGTGTATATGTATGACATATACTTAGTTAATTACAAAATTATAAATATATATAATGTTTTAAAAAAAGTATTTATAAAATTATAAATATATATATATAAAAATAATTATAAAATTATAATAAATATATTTATTATATTTATAATTATATATATATATTTATTAATATATATATATATATAATTATAAAATTATAGTAAATAAATTTAAATAATACATATATTTATTATATAAATATATATAATTATATACATATATTTATAATTATATACAAATAATTATAAATATATTTATTTATAATTAGAATTTTAAATTAATTAATATATATATTTAAATAATTATAAAACTATAGTAAATATATTCAAAAAATAAATATATTTATTATATTTATAATTGTATATACTTATATATATATATATAGCTATTGGGACCTAAATTAATTTGCAAGATATTCAAGATATATTATTTTATTTTTGACATGGCAATGATAACCTTAGGTAGAACATAACTACTAGGCTTTATTAATTTGGTGAGGTCTTGGTTATTAGTGTGTCCACCTCATCTATCGGTCATAGAATATGGGGATGTTTTGATTTATGGTAGATAATTATTATCACACTCAAGTTTTGAAATTCATCGTTGGTTCTGGTTCAAATTTGGTTATCACTTCTTTTCTCAGGAACTGGGTGTGGTGGGTTTGAATTTTTGGGATGTTCTTCCCCTTTATCTTTGGCCTAGCTCTCATCCTTTGGATTCCCTTTGAGTTTTGGTGAAAATGGGTGTTTTTGGGGTGGGTAGGCCCTGGCGCACGGTTGACGCATGGTTAGTGTAATTGTGCGCCTCGGCCCAGGTAATTGTGCGGAAACTCCTAGACAAGATAGTAGCTACTGCATGACTACTGCACAGTTAGGCATACTGCATGGTTTTTTCATGCGGTCAATATGTTCCTCAGTAGTGGCGGTCGCACGGTCACCACATGGTTTGAAAAACCGTGCAGACTAACTGTGTGGCCTGTCTAGGTCATTAAAAAGTGTAAAATTCGTAAACTACCCTCCTCTGATTTAACCCTAATTCCACCCCCATCCGCCCCACTCGGGGTTTTCTACCATGGGAGCTTCCTCCAAGCTCTCCTAGGCTCCTTGGGCACCATTTCTTGGGTGTTTTTGGCCCTGTTTCTTCAAGATTCTTTCAATTACCTCCTCTCATGGTTTCTACCATCTTTCTAGGGTTTCCTTCCCTCTTTCTTGGGTTTTCATTTCTCCAGGAGTTAGGGCCCAATTTTTAGGGTTGAATCCTAAAATGTTGGGTTCGATCTTGATGTTTTAGGTCGGATCTAGTTTCCCTTGGGTGCGGTTGAGGTGCGATTGAGATTTCGCACCGGATTCCGGAAGTTCTTCATTTGAGGTAGGATCCATTTGAACCTATCCTTTAAAGTTGATATTTCATTGATTTCTTGATTTACGCACCTCCCCTGATTATTAAATAGTGACTTTTCATGCATAGAATTATTTTTCCTTGTAAAATGAAGTGTTTTTCTTAATTGTATTAAATGTGTGATGTGGATTTGAAGGGTTTTTCACACCAAGTGTTTTTTAAATTTCCCGATTGGCTTTTCTATGTAGTTTTTTATTCTTAAAGTCATGGTTTGGTTTTATAAATGATGGTGTGATATTCAAAATGGTGAGTGGTGTTTCCAAAATGAATTTATAAGTTGTTTTGGCATATAAAATGGCTTGTGTGAAGTTGTTTATTAAAGGTTTAATGTATGGAAATGAAATGAGGCCCGATTGGAATTTTTATTAAATGGTTTCATTTGGAAAACCAATCTTGGGTTAGGTCACTTTCCTTGTTGGTTGATCATGAGATGAGATGGTCTTTGGTATGGAAACTCCCTTATGTAATAATTATTTTAAGGCAAGTGCCTACCCTTGAGGTGGTCATGGTGGTGTCAGTTGTGTGATTGTGTGATGAAATATATGTATGGATTGTTGCTTTAATTGTTTGGAACACCCCTTTGTGAACATGACATGAGAACCTATCATAGAAAAGAAGAATTATGAGAATGTTTGATGTACTATTCTAGGTTATTGCACTAGCTTGTGTCCCATAGTAGTGGGTTATTTTGTTATCATTACTATGGGATTGGGCCCCATGGTCAGACAAGGTAGGGCGATGATCAGGCGTTTGGGCGTTATGATATCATCAGGTAGGGCATGCCTTTAGGATGAGTCACATGTATAGTATGTTCTAGTTATCCTCTTAGTTTTTAGGTATTCCCGTGTTCCTTCAATACTAGTAGTTATAGTACCGTTTCCCTCGTTGTGTATAATCTTGTTCCCTGTACTTGGTTTTGGTGTTTTCTCAGTAAATTGTGAATGTGTGGCTTTGTTAACAAGGTTTTCAAGAAGATCATTTCTTAAATAAAAAGTATTTTCCCCTATTCATTTTTATGAAAAAAGAGCATTTCTACTTGGTTTCCCCTTTCCCTTTCTCCCCTTAAGCCTTGTTTAAAATCATGAGGGCAATGGATTGTGACTTGTTTTCTTTAAAAATGGAAGTGTGTAAAACCTTATATTTATGAATTGTATTTCAAACCTATTAATAAATATTTATTTATTTAAAGGTTGTGAATCTAGAATAGAATTATTCGATCCTACCTAATGACTTTTAATAATCACACCTATAGCCTTTTCTTATTTTTAGTTTCTATTGCAGGTTTCATCTTTGGTTTGATCGCCTCGGGTGATGTTTGGTATTAGATTAGAGAGAGACCATTGGGGTCACATGGAGACATCATGGTTGTCAGGTTCTGTTTGGGTTTCCTTGTGTAGTTTTTTGTTCAAATATATTATTTTTATTTGAAATTTGAATGATGTGAAAAATTGTTATCCATGTTTATTTTAGTTTCTTTTCCTTTATTTGGATGATTTTTTTATTTTTTTTTGGGTGAAATAGTTCCCATTATCTCTAATGATTCCCTTGGAACTTTTCGACAGACCAGGAGGATCAGGAATGCCTCTCGGGCCCTACCACAGATCGACTTGGGCGAGCAGTTCAGGGTCGAACTGGGTTGGTTTGTGATAAAATGGTATCAGAGAAGGTTGGCTCTTTTGAGGACCTTGCTTATTAGAGCGCCCATCGTTACTTAGGGATGTTAAGGTAGAATGAGTAGGATTTTCAGACTCAAGGTGTAGGAATGAGAAGAATGTCATGAACCCTTTCTCATTCCGAACCTCGAGTTACCATGGGATTTCCAGGTTTGTTGGTGTCCTTTGGTTCTTGTGGATTTTTTGGTGTTGGGAAATAAAAAGGGAGTTGGGAGGTGGCCTCTGTGAGCTCACAGGGCCTGGAAAGCCATGTGGAGTTGGGGAAATTTCACTAGAATACTCTTTGTGATGGAGGTGTGACTGACATATAGCCTCCAACCATATGTACGAGTCACCCATCAACACTAGTTTCCCCATGTGAGTTGATTGTGGTCTCTATCGGATCTGAAAATTGTTTGGAAAACTCTTATTTTGGATTTATGAAAAGATGAATTCAAAGTGGTTTTATTTTCAAAAGGTGGAAATAAAATGTGTTTTCAGAATTTTTTTGAAAGGGAACTTTATAAAAAGATAAATTTAATTATAAGGCCTTTGTGTAAAGAAAAAATGATTTTAATGAGATTGGGTTTCTATGATCAAACTTGTAGTTTATCAAGAAATGGTTGTTAGGAAAATAGGAGCTCAATTTCAAAAGGGGTTTTGGTAACTTATTTTAAATGGGAATAAATGAGTTTTAAATTAAGTAGGTATTAATGAAATGTGTTTTTTTGTGCAATTAAAGTGTTTTTAAAAGAGTAAAATGTCTTGAATTTGATGTGAAACGTTTGGAGAGTGAATTATTATTTGAGAGGGGTGGTGTTTTTCAGAAAAGGTTTTATGGAACTTGAAATGGGTCTTGATCCTTGTGGCTAGCGGTTTTTGAAAAGAGGCTTGGTGAATTTTTGAAATGGAAATGTGGGTTGAATGCTTTGTTTTGAAAAGTGTAAAATTTTTGTTTTGACATTTGGTGTTTCTATGGGTGACCACATGCATAGATGTGTATGAGAAATTGGACGGGTTCCCGGTACAACAAGAGGATATGCATGGATGAGACTCCATGGGATACCATCGGTGAGTGTGTAACTGACAGAGCTAATATTTTCATTATTATTCATATGTTTTTCAATGATTTAATCCCATAAAATTAATCAATTTGAGGTTATTTGCATCATTTTATGATTTTTGGTTAAATTTGGGCTTGAATGTGAAAAGAGGTTAAATCTAGACATTTAATAGTTTTCTATTGACTCTATATTTTGAGCATAACTCCTACAATTATGATCCAATTCACTTGATTATTTTTTTAGGATTTCTATGTTCATGGGATACAAATTATCCTTCTAGAACAAGATCCTACTCAAAATCCAACATGCCCAAACAAATCGACTAAGTTGAAAAGTTATTCTGGTTGTCAGAATGGACCCTACCTCATTCAAAGAGGCATATCTCAGGCTACTAACCTCAAAATGAGATTATTTAAGTTGGTTTAGAGATAAAACTAAATGATTAAGATTACAATTAAATTAAATTAAGAAATCCTTTCATTAAGGCCTCCATTGAACCGGTCAAAGTGGGATTAGTGGAATAGTGTTTGGCGGCCATAAAAAGTCAGGTCTAGTAATTCAGCCATAACTTATTCAAAATGGATCAAAATGCTCTAAAATTTAGAGGGTATATGTACAAAATCATTACTCAAATATTATAATAATTAACCATGGTATGATTTGAAAATATAGGGGCATAACTGAAGGAAACTTATGGTAGATATATTCTAGAGGATTTATTTTTATGTTCTTTCTTTTCTTTATTTTGTTCGTATTAATATTGTAATATATTATTCCTACCACTTCTTATCAATTACCCTTAACATGGTGGGTTAAATATTATGAGTGATTGGGGAAGGTTAGGTTTTATCTTTTGTAATGTTTTAGTTCTTTCATTTGATTGAATAAAAATTCTCTCTCTTCTGCGGTGTTGGTTGAAAATTCGAATAAACAATTTTTATTATCTTATGTGATTGCATTTGATTTTAGATTCTATTGTTATTATTGCTTTGGTAAATTTTCATAATCCCCTCCCCAATTAGGTTATGATCTATATAATATGGAATATATTAGGGCTTATTGGTGAAGTATTCAGTGATCCTCATTATGCGGGGGAGGTGCAGTGCTTATTCTTGATTGTTTGGGATTAACAAGACTCGATTGAGAATTTCCTAAATCAATTAAGGGTATTTGTTGCACCTATTTCACACAAAGTAATAAGAGTATACCAAAATAAGATATTTTTATGGTTTACTCTCACCATCACTATTTACCAAGGTAGTGATAGGAAGTAATCGTGAAATATCACTTAAACCGACTTAGTAGAAGAAGATTGAATAAAATTGGAACTATGATAACATTGTAATTGAAAAACCAACCCCAAACTGATCACCCAATTATTATCACTATTTTCAATCAAATTATTTTTCAAATTGTTTTAAATCTTTTACTTTATTACTTTATTTTGTTTCATTGCTTTGTTTTCAAAACCAAATAATTTCAAAAACAACCTCCACTTCTTTCTCAAATTTAAAGTGACAAACGTGATTGTTGTGCGCTCCTCTCTGGAGACAACTTAGTTTAACCACTATAATATATTTTAACTTAGTAGATAATTTTTTTCTCACACCCCATGATAGGAACATGTCAAAACTTGGTGCCGTTTTTGGGGAGGCAGTTCCAACAATCTAATTGAAAATATTTGACTCTTTTTAAATTAAAAAAAACCGTAAAAAAATATTTTCCCATTATATTTTCAAATTATTATTTATTTAATTAATGGAATAATTACCTACATGTGGAACAATAATATGAGGATGGTTATGATATAGTTCGTATGCAAGAACTTCAAAAAGACATAGAACAACTGGAGATAAAAGTAGAACTAGCATTTGAATATGCTCATGCATTTATGGAGCAACCAGAACCTAAGAATAAACTTAAGAAGGAAAAGATGGAAGAATTGATTACTGAGATACATATATAATATCAACAAGATTTGGATGGATTATAGACTAAGTGTGAATAACTACTTGATCCCCCTATTCCTTACAAAGTAGAAGATCCAAAACCATTGAAGGAAGACACCACCAAAGCGGTGGAATTTTAAGTGAAGATGGAGGAGCATGACTACTTACCTCTATATTGTAAAATTAAACTACAAGAGGTAATTCCTACTGAAGAAGCAATTGAATCTGAAAAAAATAAGTGGGATAATATTTTATTAGAATCATTTCATTCTGATTTTATTAAATATGAATTGAGTATTACCTCCCCTTGTTATAAATTTTCAGATTTGGCCAACAATTTTATTGTCTTGGTGGATGAGGAAAAAAAGAATATGCACATCATAAAGAATATATGGAGATCCCTAAACTTGATGAACACTTATTGGAGGGATTTCAAGAGGATATCCAAGTGAGTTTTTTCTGAGGAAAAAGAGACACAAGCTTCTTACTTTTAAATGGAATAATTCGATATTGATTTTCCATGTTTTAATTTTATTCAAATAGAATTACACTATGATTTTCACTTTTACTATTCTTTTGATGTAGAATACCTTGATAAACCACTGGAGAATGAATAAGAGGTTTTGAAAGTGGAAACTATGAAAGAGGTAGACTCATTATTTATCTTAACCCCACTATTCAAGATGCATGTCATTTTAATGGGGTGGATTTGGAATACTATATCCATGAATTTCTCAAAAAAGAAAAAGATGCTCATGAAGGAAGGAAGAAGTTCTAGTGGTTCATATTAAAGAAACTTCACCCACCATTAGATTGGGGATAATCAACTGGAACTGCCCATCTGAAGTCATTCAAAACCCAGGGCCCACTTAGGGGATTAAACCAAGATCTATCCTTCTTTTATAACTCAATATATGTTTTATTTTCTTTTAATAAATTTATTATGGTATTTTATCTACTTTTGGTTGTAGGTTTTTAGTGTGCAACACTTAGGAGCTTAACTCACTGTTTCACTTCCAATAAGTCAGGTTGTACCTCTCCTTAACACTTTCTTGATTGTTGCAATCCAATTTAAAATATAATTACATGTTAAAACAATTTTAATGAATTACGGACACTGTATAATTTAAGTGTGGGGGAGGGAAAATTTGTAGTTTAGTAATTTCAATTATTTTTATGTTTTTCAAAAAAAATACATGTTTTTAAAATTATTTTTTGTTTCTAAATTTTTTTAGCTGAAATGATTCTCATCACTATTTTTGAAACCCATCTAAATGAGTGAAACAATTTATCCCATGAAACTGAGATTAAATGAATGCTAAAAATGACTTTGTTTCAAGTTCAAATCATAAGGAATTTCATGAAAAGTACTCTAATTTTTGAATCTCATGCCACAACTCACTGTATTTATATTTGAAATCACTTTCCTATGAGGCTTCTAAACCATTTTTTTCATATTCTTTACATTCACCTCACTTCTTGAGATAACCAAACCATGCTTGATTTAACCAGAATTTTATTTATTCCTATCAAAACTTGAGGATTTGAGGTACTTGTGTTTTAAATGATTGAGGTATATATTTGGTTTTAAAGCCCCTATTTCATAAGAATACTTTTTATAATGGACTAACTTTCACATTTAATCCTTGTATTCCTTAGAAGTCATGAACAACCTATTAGGTTAGCCACATTACAAGCCAATTTTCCCTATCCAACCTACACTTGAAGTGAAATTGAATAATCTAATTGAAATTAAGTGTGGGGGAAGCTATCTTGTATTATGCTACCACATTTGGCGATAATTTGGGTGGAAAATTAAATTCTGAATAGATTTTTTTACTGCTGAAAGAAATCATTATGTTGAAAGTTTTTCCTTTTCTGAAGCTTTCATGATAAGTTAAGTTGTGCCTATCCGGAGCTTTCAAGAAAATTATATATGAGAAGATTGAAATTTTTGCTACTAAAATGATTAATGGTGTTCACATTCCTTTATTTTTCATGATGATGGAGATAAATTGATACTAATTGGAGTTAGGAGGAGATCATATTTGAGTAAAAATTAGAATAATGCAATTTTTCTTCAAAAAGAGTCAAGCCCTCCTTATTCATCCTCAGAATTGTTCACATCTAAATCCTACCAACTTGAAGCCATAGAACAACCCTAAAAATTAATCATGATATAAATATTTCCTTAACTCACATTGGGTGGAGATGTATGAATTTATCAGTCCTATGGTGACCCTTTTATGGGTTTGGATGAGAAAGACATAGCTGAAAAATTGAAATTTGTGTGATAAGAGAAAATGAAAGTGAAGTGTTTTGTGTGAATGGGAGGAGAAATGAAGAGGAAATATAATGAAAAGTATTATTTGAGAACTTTAAATAATGGTTTTTTAGAAATCATGATATATTTTACTTCTTGGTGTTAAATTGGTGGATCTCATGGATATGTGTTTTAAATTTTCTTTGATTTGATTTTGATATTTACTTATCCAGAAGTCCAACTAATAAGTGTGGGTGAATTGATAGATACAATATTTTAATTATTATTAATATATTTTTCAATGATTTAATACCTTCCAATTAATCAATTTGAGGTAATTTTCATCATTTTATGATTCTTGGTTAAATTTGGGCTTGACTATGAAAAGAGGTTAAATATGGACATTTAATAGTTTTTTGTTGACTCTGTATTTAGAGAATAAATCCTACAATTGTAATACAATTCACATGATTTATTTTTTTATTATTTATATGTTCTTGGGATACAAATTATCCTTCTGGAACAATATCCCATTCAAACTCTAACATTCCTAAACAAATTGACTAAGTTGAAAAGTTATTCTTGTCGGCAGAATGGACCCTACCTCATTCAAAGAGGCATATCTCAGGATAAAAACCTTCAAATGGGATTATTATAGCTGGGTTAGAAATAAAAATAAATTGGGAAGATTAAAATTAAATTCCATGAAGAAATTATTTCATTAAGTCCTCCCTTGAACTGTTCAAAGTGGGGTTTATGGAATAGTGTTTGGCAGATGAAAAAAAGTTAGGTCTAGTAATTTGTCCATAACTCATTCAACACGAATCCAAATCCTATGAAATTTATAGGGTAGATTAAAAAACTCATTACTCACATATTATAATAAGTGACCATGGTATTATTCGAACATATCTGGGAATAATGAAATCCAACTTATGGCATACATATTCTGAAGGATTTATTTTTCTGTTCTTTCTTTTCTTTATTTTTTCCTTCTTAATATTGTAATGTATTCTCCTTAACAATTCTTCTAAATTAACCTTAAAATTTTGGGGTAAATATTATGATTTATTGTGTAATTTTATGTTCTATCTTTTGTAATTTTTTAGTTCTTACATTTGATTGAATAAAAACTCTCTCTCTTTTGCGGTGTTGGTTTCAAATTATAATAAATGATTTTTATTATCTTATGAGATTGAATTTGATTTTAGATTATGTTTTTATTATTTTTACATAAATGAATTATTTTAAAGTTATATTTCATTTAATTTCCATTATTTCTTTTTTGGGGGTTTCCCATGCATTTTGGTGGAAATGGTGGGTTTTCAAAATTTGGGCCAAACTATGAGCCCATTTCCAGATTTAAAAATAAATTTTATTTCTTTCATAACACCTTAATTTTTCAAAATTTTACATCCATTCCACTTCATAATTGGAATAACCTGGTATATTAAAACTACCATATCAATTTGGACCCCATAGGAATCCATAATAATGATGGATTTGGTTTTTTATTAAGGTGTTGGGCCATCCCGAAAGCCCATTTCCTGCTTTATTTTTTTAATTCTTTAATATCTCATTAAATTTTTATGTTTCTTCAGTGATTCTAACTCTAACCTGAGCCCACTTACCCAAGGTTCTCCCCCATGCTCTCCTCCCCCTATTTGGAGCTCATATTCATCGCGAATTAGGGAAAAACTTCTCAAGATTTCTCAAATCATCCATATTTGAAGAGCTAAATTGTTTCTTTCATAAATCCTTCAATTTTTACTATTTTACCTACATCTAAGTTCTCACATGAACTAATCAGACTTATTATAACCTCAATTTTTTTTGGATGTTTGTAAAATCAGCTACTGGTGTATTTGGGGCGTTTTATTCAAGATCTCTCAATTAAGTGAGTTTCATCTCATGTTCCTCCTATTTTCTTAGAGTTTCTTCCACTTTTCTTGAGGTTATAAAATTTATATAATCTATGGTTCATACCTAGGTTTTTATTTTGTGACATTTTACTTAAATCTTGTGGATTAGGGCTTGATTTCACTTCCTTGTGGCTGATGGTGGTGTGATTGAAGTTTCGCACAAAAGTTTGGTGTTTTGGCACAAATGGTAGGTGGTTCCATGAATAATAATCCTAAGATGAGTTTGATTTAATTAATTTATATTTTATCATGTTCCTATTACATTATTCTTGGTGCGGGAACCATTTTTTGTAATATTTATTAAGCGTTTAGTTTCAAAATTGCATATTTGTTTGAAATTTTGTGTTTTCATGTGTATCTTTTGTGGTATTATTTGAGGTAATTTTATAACATTTGAGAGTGGTTTAATAAATGTTTCTAGGGATGAAAAATCTGTTTTGTATTGGTATTGGTGTGATTTTGGACTTTAAATAGGGTTTTAAAATGGGTTCTGTATGCAAAACATGGTTATACCCCTTGGGATTGTTTTATGAAAATTGTAAATGATTTATTGAGTTAAACAGAGTGGGAAAAGGATGTACACGTACTATTTTGGTGAGTGTGTTCACTTAAGATGGGTTTTTCAAAGTTAAAGAGGTTATTTAATATGTCAAACATATTTATAATGTTTTATAAATTGCTGAAATGTTTTATCAAAACTGCAAGAAAGGCACGAAACACATTTGTGGGATGTTTTGTGTGAGTATGATGTGAAAAATGAATTTTATTTGTGAAAGGAGTATTATGTAACATTTTTGTGGGATTTTGGTATGTGTGTGTGACTTGAAAGTGGTATTTGAATGTGAAAATTGTATTTTATGGATTTTGGAACTTTTTTAAGCACAAGAGGGAAAACTTGGGTATCTCGGTGGGTGGACGTGTACTAGTATGCTAGTGATCCCGTGGGGATTGGACCATGTTTCACATAGAAAGTTTGAAGATGAAAACACTAAATAAACTATGATGATGATTATGATTATGTAGAACCACTAGGTTATGGTTATGCTCTCTAATAGTGGCTCGTGTGCATGAGAACAGATATTTGTATGGTTACTTTCACCGAGATATGAGGTACCTAAGACCCAAAAAAAGCTAGTGACTAGGGGTTATTTTCCCGTTACTTGTGCTCATTAGATACTTTATGATTACCTTTAGCATACGGTATGTTTGGATGGAAAATTCAGTAGCTTTGGAGTTCCATTTAAAAGTGTTGATTCTTTAAAGTAACCCATTTGAAAACTATTTTTATTTAAAGTTGCATCTCTTTAAAACTCTTATTATCATTTAATGTTTATGAAAACTTTCAAGTTTTTAATATTTGAATTTTTATCACATGGAATATTTTAGTGGTGGCATAATACTGGACTTTGGCTCACACCCTACTTACACCTTTGGGTGTAAGTAGACTTGGTTATTTTGTCGCAGGTTTGGGTAAAGCTTTTAGTGCCAATGGTTCGGGTTTCTATTGGTCCTTATTGGTGCAGTGTCATGGAGATGGATTGAGTGTGGTGCCTCTTTCCATTAGGAGGTTCTTGGGCTATCAATTTTGGGTTTCTTAATTTGTTATAGTCTTTGAGAATTGTTTTAAATTATGTAATTCAGTTCTGATTTTTTGTAAAAGATGTTTTTTTTTAAATCTAGTTTTTTTATGTTGGATTTTTTTTGTTGTTTTATGTTTATAAACTTGGGTAAATAATTCCCAAATTCTATTTTGTGATACCCAAGCACTCGTGATAGCCCGTGGGGATCGGTAACGCCCTTCGGGCCTTTCCACGGGCTGGGTCAGGTGCCGGTTTTGATGGTGACCGGATTCGGTTTGTGAAAAAATGGTATCAGAGGAGGTTCGCTCTCTTGGGTCATGTTATTTGGGGAAGATTCGAGATAGTCTAAAGTTAGGATTTTCAGGGATTGAAATTCTGATTATGAGTAGTATTCTTGGCTAGAACACCTCATGACGTGATTCAAGTTTCCAGGGGTAGTCGGGATTTATCTGAGTCCTTTGGTTTTCTTGGTTTGATGATGATTTGGGGAAATGAAAACAGAGTTGGGATAATGGTCTCAGTGAGATCACAGGGCCTAGAAAGCTATGTGGAGCTAAGAATATTTCCCTAGAATACTCTTTGTGATGGTGAAGTGATTGGAATATGGCCTCCAACCTTATGTCTGAGTCACCCACTGAAACTAGTTTTTCTCACATTGTCTTCTGCCTCTTTGTGTTGGAATCTTGGGACTTGTTTTTAATGAAAAAATTACTTGATTTAAGAAATGTGAACTTTGATGAAATTATTTTTCAGTAAAAAAAAGTATCTTGATTTTTGAAGTGGTAGAACTGAATTTTTAGAATTGTTTTGAAATGGAAAATGGTGTGTTTACACATCTTTTGAAAGCAGGAACTATGTTAAAGTTGGTTTTGAAAAAGTGTTTTCAATAGAGTTTTCTAAACTATTGAAAGGTGTTTTAATGAGATTCAATGTTTTGGAGTTCATGTGTGGAATTTGGAAATAGATTTTTATTTGGTAACTATATATCATTTGAAAAGTTTTATGAAATTTTGGAATCTTATTTTAGAATGAGAAGATTTGAGTTCCAATTTAATAGGGATTTATGAAATGGAGTTTTTCATGAAATTAGAAGTATTTTGAAATGGGATGAAATGTTTTGAAATTAATGTGCATGAATTAAAAGTGATTTTTTATTGAATGATTGGTGATATTTTTAAAAGTTTTTTAAGACGTAAATTGGGTTTTGATTTCGTGGATAGCGGTATTGAGAAAAAGGAAGCATCAATTGAATGTTTTGGTTTTGAAAAGTGGAAGGAATTTTTGTCTTAACCTTTGGTATTTCTATGAGCGACCACATGCATAGGGTTATATGGGATGATGGATGGTTAATGGAATGACTAGATGAGTTCTAGGATGGATGTGATGAGGGTCTCAGTGTGGCATGGAAACATGCATGTGTGAGGATTGGGGGGTACCATTGGTGGATGCGCTAACCGCTGAACCGTTTGTTTTCAAAAAGATGATTTTAAAGGAAAACATGATGTCTTGATGACTGGTTAGGGATGATGTGTCTTATGTGTTTTTTTAAATGTTGTTGTTGTGTGATGTTTTGAGTCCAAGAACCCCTCTTGTTTGAATGGTGTTTTGGGTTTGTGTTTGGTCGGTAATCTGTATTGAAGGGCTGGTTAGTGGTCTTCTTATGAGAAATGTTTTGGGATTCTTTTATAGTGGTTCCCCTCATGTGTTCAATTCTGGTTTTTGGTTTGTATTGACCAATGGACCAGCTTGGTTGGGTCCTTGGGTTCTCTCGTGGGATAAGGCACGCCCCCATTAAGGGTTAGTGCACAACTGAAGTGAAACCTATATTGTTTCGTTATTGGAAGATCCTCCAATTGATCAATATAAGGAATATTTTTTTCAAGATTTGGAGATTGAGTCTACACCATTTCTTCTCTTGGTTTTTTGGATCCTCTTTTAGCAGGAGAGTGTCGCGGGAGGTTGAAATAAACCTTAGTTTCTTAAGTTACCCGAGTCATCAAAGGTGACAGTAGTCTGGGGTTATTAGTGTAGATGGTGTCTAAGAGGGCCTCTGGGTCCTTCATAGTCTCTTCGAAGTAGGGGTTCACATTAAACCACCAATGTGGGAAATATGGTCATGAGAGGTTGTTATGGCCACTTTATAGAATCATGTGTTGTTTGGGACTCAGCATAAGGTACCTCTCCTTGTGTTTTTTTACTAGTCGCAATGGTCATGTTCGGTGACGCCTTATGATGTGGTGTGTTCGTTTGACTATAAGGGTGAAGGTTGTAGAATCTTATGAGAGTCTCTGTTTTTTCAGATGTGTGTCTCCCTTTAGGGAATTCATAAATCCTTTTTTTAGAGGAAGGTGTTTCCATATATCCTCTCCTATTTCCGTTTCTCATATTAAGAAACAAGGGGTGATGTGTGTGCATCTTCTAAGCACTTGTTTCAGTGAAATTTCGGGTTAGGGTAAAGTGAGTTTGGAATGAGTTATGTCTTGGTGAACCCATATGGGATCATGGTATAGTTTTCATAGAACTGAAAGGCGAAGTTCCATTTGAGGGTTTTTCAAAACCTAACTGTGATTCCTAAGATGCTTCAATCATTTGAGCCCCAGCCATAGGTCCTGGAGTGAAGTTGGCACATAGTCATGGGAAATCCTGGGGTCGTTCAAACCTTTGGTCAAAGTTCTATCCTTAGTATGAAATATGAGAATAGTTTAAACCTATGATGTCATCATCTTGTTCCATTTGTTCCTGTTCTGTGGTAGAGGTGGGAGGATCTCGTTTCCATGTTATAGCCTGAGTTCATGTTATTCTCTTGGGTTTCCTTTGAATTTTTAGATAAAAGGATGAAATTTGGGCTAGGAATATTGAAGAGCATGGTTTGCGCATGGTTAGTAGTAATTGTGCGCTAACCTATAAAATTGTGTGATAAGAGACAGTAACTACCACACGGCCATGTTCCTTGGCACATGTAACTTCATGGAGATTCAACTTTGGGAAGAATTCTTTACATGGTTAGCACACAGTTTCCCAAACTATGTGGACTAACCGTGTGATCATGCCAACTCTTTAAATATTGGGGTCTTTTGGTGTCGGCCCATGCTGGTCGGTTAAGATGGTTGGTTCTTAAGGTGGGGAGACCCACTATTAGTATCATGTAAGTTATTTTGGAAAAGTATAATTAAATTCTACCCCTTCTGCTGGGAGTCCATTCAGGCCTCCCCTGTTAGTGTCCTGATTCTATCTCGGAAAAAAAATTGAGTTTCCCCTTATGGTGGGGAGTCTGTTTATATCTCCCCATACCAGTAACTTGGTTTTGTCCCTAGTATAGGTATGGAAATAGGTAGTCTCATTCGGATTTATTTAAACTATAATTTCCTCCTTGAGTAAATGTCATTATTGGAGTATACCCTACAGTTTTGTTTAAGTAAGACTATGACGACCTTGTTCGTTTCGTTGTTCATTCCAGGTAAGTTTCTTGAGTCTTGTTCAGATAGTGTTTGAGGTGTTTTGTTTCGGGATGTAGTTTGAATATGCTTGATAATTTTATTAAGTGGTATATGTTTTGGTTTATGAGAGTATTCCTTACTTTATTAATCAATTATAGGTGTTATGGCCTTTTAGGTGTGGGTGAAACTTGGCAAAGGAGTCTATTTCGTCCTTTTGGTCGGGTTTTGTTTTTTCTTTTGGCCTCACTGTGGCTTTCTGAGGGAAAAAAGTTTTATTGTGGGGAGAATTTTCACATACATGACTTATTTTAAATTTTTTTTTCATTTAATTTCCATTATTTCTTTGTTTTGGGGGTTTCCCATGCATTTTGGTTGAAATGGTGGGTTTTCAAAATTTGGGTCAAACCGTGAGCCCATTTCTAGATTTAAAAATAAATTTTGTTTCTTTTATAACTCCTTCATTTTTCAACATTTTACACCCATTCCACTTCTCAATTGGCATCCCATGGTATATTAAAACCACCATATCAATTTGTACCCCATAGGAATCCATAATAATTATAGATTTGGGTTTCTTATTAAGCTGTTGGGCCATCCAGAAAGCTCATTTCCTACTTTAATTTTTTTTAATTATTTGATATCTAATTCAATTTTTAAGTTTTTTCGGTGATTCCAACTCTCACCCGAGACCACTTACCCAAGGATCACCCCCATTCTCTCATCCCCCTCTTTGGAGCTCATATTCACTGTTAATTAGGGATAAAATTCTATGGATTTCTCAAATCGTCCAGATTTGAAGAGGTAAATTTTTTCTTTCATAACTCCTTCAATTTTCACTCTTTTTCCTCCATTTCAGTTCTCACATTACCTAATCATCCTTATTAGAACCTAAATTTCTTTTTTGGATGTTTGAAAATTCATATAATGGTGTATTTGGGGCGTTTTATTCAAGATCTCTTAATTAAGTAAGTTTCCTCTCATCTTCCTCCCATTTTCTTAGGGTTTATTCCACTTTTATTGAGGTTATAAAATTTCCAGAAGATTGGGTTAATAACTAGGGTTTTATTTTGTGTCATTTTTCTGAAATCTTGTGGATTAGGTCTTGATTTCACTTCCTTGTGGTGCAGCAGTGGTGTGATTTAAGTTTCACACAACAGTTTGGAGTTTTGGCACAAATGGTTGGTGGTCCCATATGTAATCATCCTAAGATGAGTTTTATTTTCTTCATTTATATTTTTAGAATGTTCCTCTTACATTATTTTTGGTGTGGGAACCATTTTTGGTAATATTTATTAAGCGTTTAGTTTCAAAGTTGCATATTTGTTTGAAAATGTATGTTTTTCATGTGTATCTTTTGTGGTATTATTTGAGGTAAATTTATAACATTTGTGAGTGGTTTAATAAATGTTTATAGGGATTCAAACTATATTTTGGACTGGTATTGGTGTGATTTTGGACTTTAAAGAGGGTTTTAAAATGGGTTTTGTGTGCAAAACATGGTTATACCCCTTCAGATTGTTTTATGAAAATTGTAAATGATTTATTGAGTTAAACAAAGTTGGAAAAGGATGTACATGTATTGTTTTGGTGAGTGTGTTAACTTAATATGGGTTTTTAAAGGTAAAGAGGCTATTTAATATGTAAAAAATATTTATAATGTTTTATAAATTTATAAAATGTTTTATCAAACTGCAAGAAAGGCGTGAAACACGTTTGTGGGCAGTTTTGTGTGAGTATGATGTGAAAAATGAATTTTGTTTGTGAAAGGAGTAATATGTGAAACGTGTGTGGGATGTTGAAATGTTTGTGTGACTTGGAGGTGGTATTTTCATGTGAAAATTGTATTTTCTGGCTTGTGGAACTTGTTTGAGTAGAAGAGGAAAAACCCGGGTATCTGGGTGGGTGGACGTGTACTAGTATGCTAGTGATCCCATGGGGTTTGGCCCCTATTTCACGTAGCAAGTTTGACAATGAAAATAATAACTAAACTATGATGATGATGATGATGATTATGATGATGGGTAACCACTAGGTTATTGTTATGCTCCCTACTAGTGGATTGTGTGTATGAGAACAGATATTTGTATGGTTACTTTCATCGAGATACAAGGTACCTGGGACCCATAGCGAGCTAGTGCCTAGGGGTTATTTTCCCATTGCTTGTTCTCATTAGATACTTTATGATTACTATCGGCATATAGTATGTTTGGCAGGAAAATTCAGTATCTTTGGTATTCTATTTAAAAGTTTTTATTCTTTATAGTATCCCACTTGAAAACTATTTTTATTTAGAGTTTCATCACTTTAAAATTCTTATTATCATTTCATGTTTATGAAAAATTGCAAGATTTTTTTTTCTTTGAATGTTTATCACATGGAATATTTTAGTGGTGTCATCCTACTAGGATTTGGTTCACACCCTACTTACACCTATGGGTGTAAGTAGACTTGGTTATTTTTTCGTAGGTTTGGGTAAAGTTTTTAGTATCAATGGTTCGGGTTTCTATCAATCCTTCTTGGTGTAATGTCATGGAGATGGATTGAGGGCGGTGACTCTTTCCATGAGGAGGTTCTTGGTCTATCCATTTTGGGTTTCTTAATTTGTTATAGTCTTTGAGAATTGTTTTAAATTATGTAATTCAATTATGAATTTTTGTAAAAGATGGTTTGTTTTGAAAAATCCAGTTTTATTATGTTGGATTTGTTTGTTGTTTTATGTTTATAAACTCGGGTAAATCGTTCCCAAATTAAATTTTGTGATAACCAGGCACTTTTGCTAGCCCTTGGGGATTGAGAAAACCCTTCGGGCCTTACCACGGGCTGGGTCGGGTGTCAGTTTTGATGGTGACCAGATTTGGTTCGTGACAATTATTTCTTTGGTAAATGTTCATAATCTTCCCCCACTATGTTCTGGTCTATATAATATGGAATAGATCAGGGATTAGTGGTGAAGTACTCAGCGATCGTCAGTACGTGTGGGAGGCATAGTGCTTATTTTTGATTGTTTGGGATTAACAAGACTCGATCGGGAATTGCCTAAATCAATTGAGGGTATTCACTGAACCTATTTCACACAAATTAATAAGAGTAGAACAACCTAAGATATTTTTATGGTTTAATCTCACCATCAACATTTACCAAGGGAGTGATAGGAAGCGATCATGAAATATCACTTAAATCAACTTAGCAGAAGAAGATTGAATAAAATTGGAACTATGATAACATTGCAATTGAAAAAACAACTCTGACATGATCATCCAATTATTATCACTATTTTGAATCAAATTATTTTTCAATTTGTTTTAAATCTTTTGCTTTATTACTTTCTTTTGTTTCATTGATTTGTTTTCAAAACCAAAAAATTTCAAAAAAACCTCCACTTCCTTTTCAAATTTAAAGTGACAAAAATGATTATTGTGCACTCCTCTTTGAAGATAACCTAGGTTAACCACTATACTATATTTTAACTT
Organism: Viscum album; assembly: GCA_963277665.1. Taxonomy (NCBI): domain Eukaryota; kingdom Viridiplantae; phylum Streptophyta; class Magnoliopsida; order Santalales; family Viscaceae; genus Viscum; species Viscum album. Next base: position 1,347,910,295 of record OY728131.1, read on the forward strand.
ATTAAATTATTTTTTCCACACCCCATGACAGGCATGTGTCAATAACCCACAAATCCTATTTTATTTCCAAAGGTGCTTTCTTTTGAAGAAGTGGTGTGGTGTGTCTTCTTGTGTTTTAAGAATGTTGGTTATGAGGTGTTGTGATATTGATAATTATTTATGGTAAATTAGTGTTTTGATTCTGAGTTCATGTTGGTGGGATGGTTTTGTGACCATGGTTAGTGGTTTTTTCCAAAAAGGTGTTTTGGGAAAACATTGTTGGTGGTTCCCTTTGTGTGTTTGGTGTTTGTTTGCGATGTGGTTTGGAAAAAGGACCAATTAAGTTGGGTCCTTGGTTTCTCCTCATTAGATAGCATATGACGCCATTAAGAATCAATGTATGTTTGGAATGTGGTTATGGGTGACCTTCCTAGTGGTGAACCCTCCAGTTGATCAATGATAGGATTTTCATCTTGGGATTTGGAACTTGAATATACTTCTTTCCTTTTTTAGTTAAGGGGATCCTCTGATAGTGATATGGAAGATGTGATAGGGGTTTAAGGAAGCTATTGTTATTTTTTAGTTAGTTTCCTAAGTCTTTGAGGGTGGAGTCTGACACCATTGTGTTTGAAAGTTCAATATAAAAGTGGTGAAGGGAAAATTCCAGTTACAAAGCGTGGACACATGGTCTAAAGTTGTTGGTACTAGCCTCTATCCTAGAAAGGTTCTTCGGATATTTTGTTTGTTTCACCTAGAAGAGGTTATTCTAGGCCACTAGTGTGGTGAGTTTGGTCATAAGAGGTTTTTATATTCATTTCCTGGGATCATGTGCTGTTTTGGATTTGGGTTAAGATCCCTCTCCCTATAATGTTTATTTTGGTTGCAGGAGTCATGTTTGATGGCGTCTGAAAGTGTTATATTCTATTTTAAATAAAAAGGTAGATTTTTTCAGTCCATTTAGAACTTCTATTTTAATAGAAGCGTGTTTTGTGAAATTTTTATCTGTGTTTTTTGTTCGGTGGTTTCTAATTCCTGACTGCGAGGTAGTAGATGCTTCAATCATCAGAGCTTCAACCATAGGTCCTGGAGTGAAGTTAGCTCATAGTCAGTAGAACCCCAACAGTGTGAAATGATTTGGTCTAAATTATTTTCTCAATATGAAATATGGAGACAGTTAATCCTCTGGGGTAGTTTTTCTGTTTCAATTGATTCCATTTGGAGGAAAGAGCACGCATACCTCATTTCCATATTACGACCTGTATGGGTGTAAGGGTTTTTCCTTTGGTCATAAGAAGTCATAGTCATCTCATTATCTTAAAATCCATGTGGTTATGTCCCATTTAATGTGGGTATCCTTTTTAATGTCCCTTGTGTGGCCTATTTGTATGAATCAAGAGTGGTTTTGGTTTCTATTCTTCTGAGGTATTAAGTTGTTGGGATGTGTCGGTTTCGGTTTTGAGGTTTTTTGGTCGAACCCCTTTCCTCCCCTCCCCTTGTGGTGGGGGTTTTTGGTCCATGTGAAATATCTTGAGTTTGTTTAATTTCATTAGTTCTTATGGTGGGGGGACCCATCGTGGGTCTCATTGAATCCAGTGTTAGCACATTTCTTTTTGTGGGGAGTCTATTTGGGCCTCCCCGTGTTGGTATTCCGACTTCATCTTGGGTGTTGTCTTGTATCCAAAGGTGGGGAGTTCATTCAAGAATCCCCATGTTAGTATCTAGGTTTCTTTCCTGGTATTAGTTTAGTGGTGGGTGGTCTTGTGCAGAGCCAACCAATTCTAAGCCCTTCCTTTGGGTGAAAATTGGTATGGAAGTGTTCCCAGTAGTTTTATTGAAGTAATGTTATGGAGGTATTCATCGGATGTGGTTTGAAATCATTTGTTTGTTTTGGGTGGATGGAGTGAGGTCTAATTGGTGATGATTAATGTGTTCATGTTTTGATGTAGGATTTAGTTTTTTGAAAGTTCTATGTATTTTGGATTGATCAACTAGAGGTGTTTGACTTTTGAGGGTGGGTGAAACTCAGTGGGGAGTCTGTTTTAGTCTCCCGAGTTCAGCTGGTAAACCGTTATTCTTGTTGGTAGTGTTTTTTGTAATATCTTCATTTGTTATTATTTTGGAATCTCTTTTATTTGTAAATTATTGGTGTTTTTTTTGTTTAAATTAATCTGTGGGTAGGTTTTCCAAGGGCAGAAAGTGTTATGGTGGGGAGAATTGTCACACTTGGGTTTTGAAATCCGTCGTTGGTTCCAGTTCGGGTTTGGTTCTCACTTATTTTCCTGGGAATCGTGTGTGACGAGTTTGAATTTTTGGGTCGTTCTTCCCCCACTATCTTTGGACTAGCACTCCTCCTTTTGTTTCCCTTTTAGTTTTGGTGAAAATAAGTGTTTTTGGGGTGGGTAGGCCCTGGCGCATGGTTAGTGTAACTGTGCACCTTGGCCTAGGTAATTTTATGATAGCTCCTGGGTAAGATAATAGCTAATGCATGTCTACTGCATGGTTAGGAATACCATGTGGGTTTCCCATGTGGTCAGTATGTTCCTCGGCAATGGCGATCACACATTCACCGCACGGTTTAACAAACCGTGTGGAATAATTGTGTAGCCTGCCCAGGTCATTAAAAAGTGTAAAATTCCTAAACTACCCTCCTCCAATTTAACCCTAATTCCACCCCCATCCTCTTCACTTGGTATTTTCTACCATGGAATCTTCCTCCAAGCTATCCTAGGCTCCTTGGGCACCATTTAATTGGTGTTTTTTCCATTTCTTCAAGATTCATTCAAGTACCTCATCTCTTGGTTTCTCCAATATTTCTAGGGTTTCCTTCCCTATTTCTTGGGTTTTCATTTATCCAGTGGTTAGGGTATAATTTTTAGGGTTGAATCCTAAAATTTTGAGTTTGATCTTGATGTTTTAGGTCGTATCTAGTTTCCCTTGGGTGTGGTTGAGGTGTGATTGAGATTTCACACCAGATTCTAGAAGTTCTTCATCATTTGAGGTAGGATCCCTTTGTACCTCTCCTTTAAAGTTGATATTTCATTTATTTCTTGATTTTCAAACCTCCCCTAATTATTAAATACTGATGTTTTGTGCTTAGAATTATTGTTCCTTGTGAAATGAAGTGTTTTCCTTATTTGTGTTAAATGTGTAATGTGGATTTGAAGGGTTTTGCACACCAAGTGTTTGTTAAATTGACTGGTTGGATTTTCTAAGTAGTTTTTGATTCTTAAAGGCATGGTTTGGTTTTACAAATGATGGTGTGATATTCAAAATGGTGAGTGGTGTTTCCAAAATGGATTTCTAAGTTTTTTGGCATATAAAATGGATTGTGTGAAGTTGTTTATAAAAGGTTTAATGTGTGGAAATTACTTGAGACCCGTTTGGAATTTTTATTAAATGGTTTAATTTGGAAAACCCCTCTTGGGTTAGGTCACTTGACTTATTGGTTGACCATGAGACTAGGGATCTTCGGTATGGGACCTCCCTTGTGTAATAATTATTTTATGTCAAGTGACTACCCTTGAGGTGGTCGGGGTGGTTCTAGTTGTGTGATTGTGTGATGACATATATGTATGTATTGTTGCTTGAATTGTTTGGAACACCCCTTTGTGAACAAGACATAAGAACCTAGAATAGCAAAGAAGAATTATGAGAATGTTTGATGCACCAGTCTAGGTTATTTCACTAGCTAGTGGCCCATATCATGAGGTTATTTTGTTATCATTACTATGATATTAGGCCCCATGGTCAGGCCAGGTAGGGCGGCGATCAGGCATTTTGGAGTTATGATTTTATCAGGTAGGGAATGCCTTCAAGACGAGTCACATGTATAGTATGTTCTAGTTCTCTTCTAAGTTCTTAGGTATTCTTGTGTTCCTCTGATATTAGTACTGATAGTACCATTGCCCTCACTGTGTAGAATCATGTTACTTGTACTTGGTTTTGGTGTTTTCTCGGAAAATTGTGAATGTGTGGATTTGTTAACAAAGGTTTTAATAAGAACATTTTTGAAAGAATGAGTATTTCTATTATTCATTTTTTATGAAAAAAATCATTTTTTCTTGGTTTCACCTCTCCCTTTCTCCCCTTAATCCTTGTTTAAAATCATGAGGGCAATGGATTGTGACTTGTTTACTTTAAAAATCTAAGTGCGTAAAAGATTATATTTATGAATTGTATTTAGAACCTATTAATCAATGTTTATTTATTTAAAGTGTGTGCATCAGTAATAGAATTATTCAGGCCTACCTACTAAGTTTTAATACTCATGCCTTTATCCTTTTCTTGTTTTTAGTTTCTACTGTAGGTTTCGACTTCGGTTCGATACCCTAGGGAGATGTTTGGTATTGGATTGGAGAGTGACCCTTGGGGTCACATGGAGACGTCGTGGGTTTTAGGTTCTATTTGGGTTTCCTTGTGTAGTTTTTTTTTCAGTTGTTGTATTTTCATTTCAAATGTGAATGATGTAAAAAATTGTCATCCATGTTTATTTTAGTTACTTTTCCTTTATTTGGATGTTTTTGTTTATTTTATTGGGTGAAACTATTATCATTCTCTTTAACGATTCCCTTGGTACTTGTTGCTAGCCCAAGAGGATCGGGAATGCCTCTCGGTCCTTACCACAGATTGGCTCAGGTGACCAATTTAAGGTCTACCCAGGTTAGTTCATGATAATTATTTATTTAGATTCTTTGGTAATCTGATTTCCTTTGGTGCCGATTTCTTTATTTGATATTACCTTGAATTTGGGATATCACATTTTCAAATATAGTGTACCGATATGGTAAATGATCATTTTATATATTTTAAAATTCCTGAACGTAAACATGTTAGTGATATAATAAATGTGTTTTGTGATTATAAAAACTAAGGAAAAATTTGAGGGTATTAAAAGGACGACTCAACACCTAACAACCCTAAATTCAAGTTAGATTAAATATTTTCATTATTAAATTATAATCTAATAATTGATTATTTATTACTCATTTTTAATTAAAATATTTTAATTATCTATAATCCTAGAGTAATTAACTAATATAACTCTAAATAACACATGAAAATCAGATCAACACACTTTAAAAAACTTTAATATTTAAAATTAATTAAACATTCAATTTAGAATCCATAATTTGATCATAAAATTTTATTTAACATATTAAACTAATAATATAAGAGTTTAAAAAGGAAATATTGAATTTAGATTTCATATGAAGAAAGGAAGTCATAAGAAACAATTTTTAGAAAAAAATCTACATTACCATATGAATCTTAGAAATATATTGCCACTTAAAAGTAGGAAAGAAACAAATCTTAAAACTACACAATTACACTACTCAAAAACTATAGAAAAAAGTATGAAAGTGGATGGATCTCTCAAATAAAACTTCTCTAAACTACTATCTACTTATACTTTGAGGTTACACAATAAACTATTTCTACCTTGACTCTCAACCAACCCATATTCTTGAACTGTAAATTATTATTTATATATAAGGCTAACACTCTCCTCTTATTTTGGAATCTTCTATGTGGCTGCAATTATTCGAGATTATTGAGTCAAATATTGATTCAAAATATGGAATGTATTTTTTTAAATTAAACTCTAAATATATATAAATTAACTATTAATTTAAAAAATATAACATATTTTAAATTTAATTTTTTTCATAAGAAATACTTATTTATTATAAAATAATTTATTTTAAATTCTCAAACATCCTTTATTATTTCCAGATTACCAATTATTTTCTTTTATATATATAAACATATATAGTATATTTTTTAAAATTAACCATTTAATTATAATAAATTTTATTTTCAATTAAAAATATTAATTTAATAAAAATAATGACTTCCTATAAAATACATTTTATAATTATTAAAAGAAAATTTTATTAAATAAATATTTACAAAAAATAACCCCTTAGATTTGAGTTACACAACACGTGTATACATATATATAGGACCAAAGTGTGATATAATCCATAGTGTTACTTTCAAGTGGTAATTTAGCTAACATGGATCTCAAAATGATCTCCACTAACCTGAACTTATCCCACATGTGATTTTGTTCCAAAAAGACTTATTGAAGTTCAATTTAATCTTAGTGATGCTACCTTCTTCACAAGATTAATAAAATTTTGTTTCATAATCACGGAGTAAAAAAAATAAATTCAATAAACAATTTAGAAAAATGATTGATGTATCATAAATTAAAAAAAACATATACCCCTTCTTTTGTACTTACCAAACATTAAGTAGTATATAAGAAAAAAATTATGAACCAAAACTTGTAATATCTGAATATGTGTTCATAAAACTTTAAATAAAAAAATAAAAACATTATTAGGGGAAAATTTTAACTAAATAATAGTGCCAATAAGTCATTCCAAGGCATGAACATATACAATGTTACCATCATTGGAAAGAAATATGAAAATACAAAAGGTGTGCTTATAACTCATCATACAAAAATGACTTCTAAATAACCCTTAAACTCTATATGAGATGAATTAAAAAGACATTCCTAACAAAAATTGTTTAATTTTACTTAAATCTAATCAACTCTATATGGATTTCATCCTATATCTAAGGGAATATGAGAGGGAAGAGGAGTATACCTACCAAAAGGATTATAGAGAAGCAATTTGGATTCAAAAAAAGAGAATATAATAAACAACCTAGAACTAATATAAAATTAAGGATTGGTTTGTTTTTTGTGTGAAGTATGAAACTAGAAAATTGAAACAATTTATTGCCTTGGTATCATCCAAGAAAACCATTCAATCCAACCAAACCTTAGGAACATTGAATGATCGAAATAGATTCAATGTCCTAATCTCAGATTGTAATATGTAGGGATACTTTAAAAAATAAAAAGTTAAATAATAATATTATACGAGAGCATATAATCTTACCTTTCTGAGGAATAACCCTTATTAAATATTCTAGGGAAGTGTAAATTTATCACTAAGGGGGGGGGGGGGGTGATAAATAAGTGATACACTTTTTCTTTTACAATTACTCTTTAGAAATTAACCTATGTTATTGATTAAAGTCTTGATCCGCTCACTTACTAATTTCCTTGTCCTTTTTGAACACTCCTTAAAATATATGTCAAAATTTTGAGCGGTATCTATATTTATAAATGTAATGGGATGAGTGGTATTTATATTTATAAATGCATATATATGTAAGGACAAGGGCAATATCTATATTTACATGATCATATTAATTTTCAAAGGCCCCCTGGATACACATAATCTCACCTCATATATAATATAGATTGATAATAACACCATGGAAATAGAACGTCACCAACTCCATCCAACCCATATGATATCCATCACAACTTCACTCTCACAACCTTAGCCTCACAGGAAGCTAAACGCTATTGAAATTTGTTCCTTAGATCAAAATCATTTTCCTTTTCATGGGGTAATTGAAGGATTAATTTAAATGTTAAAACAACAATAACTATCTCATCATGAGTGCATGTAAGAACATCCAGCTGAGCCTTCTCATGGTTACACCAATAAAGGATCCACTTGTAGGGATCAGAGTACTACTAGTTCTTTTTTCAACTATAGAAAACAAACTAAGAAGCGTTGTTTAGTGCTTTTCTAACTCCCTAGCCTTAGAATATTTAGATTTAAGGAGAAAACTGTCATCCTTATCAGCTTCATCTCCCAAACATTTATTATTTCATTTTTTTTCTGATACTCATCCCCCATCTCTTATAGACATGCACCTATGTTGATTGAACTACTCTAAGTAGTAGTCATCCCATACTAGGTACCAGTGATCATTTTAGATGAATTCAGACGATAACAGCTACCACCAATGGAGTAATTCTTTTCTTAAATCCAATTACCCATTTCCTTCAACGCATGATGAAATTATTTGAAACATTAAAATGTTGGGCTCCCCTTATTTGAATGGCCCCTTATGTGTATTTTTTTTAAATATTAATATTACCGAATCAAATAGGATGGATATGAATTGAAAATGGATGGATTCCAATCTTAGGATAAAAGATTATTCAGATAGGGTGAAAGAGTTTATCATGTTTGAAAAAGATCATGCATAAAACTCTTCTCAAATCCTTTTTTCATGTTTACACTATTGTTATTCAAGACTAATTAGTCCAAAGGAGTTATAAGAGCACTTTATTTGTCATAAAATAGATAGAAGTTATAAATTTTGGACTAAACATAGGTAAAAAGTGAATGTAACTAGTGAATGAGATAACACTGTGTTTTATGGATCATCTGATATGATTACAAGTGTGGACAATAAAGAAGATTGAATCACTGATGTGATTATAAGTGTGAATTATGATGAAGATCGTATTAAGGAAATGAAAATGACAGTTGAATATGGGCTTTGTGATTGTCCAATTTTTTTTGAGAAGTTAAAGAGTTGTGAAAAGACATCATTGTATGTTGGTTGCACTAAATATACTACATTTCCAGCCATACTGAAGTTGTATAATTTAAAATATGGCAATAGATAGAGTGATACCGGTTTTACTGAACTACTTGATCTATTGAATGATATTATCCCAGAAGATAATGATCTTCCTAACCAAACATATGACGCTAAACAAATTATAATTTAAATGGGTATTTTCATGACCCGACCCATGTCAGGGTTCGAGCCACAACTAACCCAAGAACACCTCTATAGGTCAGGAGATGGAGACTAGTACCGAAGTCACAACAAACTTGGGGAGGTATTTTCCTAATAACTTGTACACACACACAACAAAATCAATGAAAAAGTATAGAGGGAAAGGAACAAAAGATGCAACAATTCTATAAATAAACTAAATATGAATGAAAAAATAAATGGTACAAGTACAGTAGAGTAAAATTAAAGGGGAAAGAAAAGGAAAAATACATTCCCAACCAAAAAATAGCCACAACCTAGAAGTAATTTAAAAGTAAATAGCTGATAGATCCCAACTCCTAGAACCCAAGCTATGACCACCATACGCGATCCAAGCACTTGTATCCCTATGCTCCTATGAATTCACAATCAACCTATTTGTTGTCTTCATAAGGCACAACACATTAAGGAAAATACCATGTAGGGGTAAGTATAAAAATACTCAGTACGACGCCCTGAAAAGGAAAAGGGGGAGATTTAAGAGATACTCTAAAAAGGAAATCATTAGATAGGACACAGTACAAAAAAATGAGTGTAGCTTAACCCAATAAGAGAGTGAATTAAACTCATCCAAACACAAGGAGATATAAATGGTGAGAATATTAACTTCTCATTGAGTCTTTGCTACATATAGTAGGAGAGTAGACTCATATAACCATAAGAATATAGACACAAAAATCATGTGGCATAACTCACACATCTTCTCCTCTACTAGAAGGAGAGTAGCCAAAAACCTAAGGAGTGGGCACTGGAAACATGATATGTGTGTGTGTGTGCTCAGTCAAAGAAACCCAAAAAAGGGAGTAAATGGATCTCTATCTCACAGCTCAACCCAAGAAAGTGAGTATCCATCAGTTCCAAGATAAAAACCATTTGTGATACCCAACACCTCATGTGTCTTCCCAAGATTCACAAGTCAAAGGGGCTCAAATCACCGCACTTCGATACTATCCACTTTGGGTGGCACTAACTCGCCTGCATGATTTTAGGTCATGTCATAAGAACACGTCTCGGTGGAGAAATCACCCCTCTTTCTCATGAGGCCTTAGCTAAATAGAACCACGCCTCACCACTGTGTCGCACATTCGAGGGTCCTTATTTTTTATTCATTGAGGAACACCACTTCCCAGCCCCTCCGGAGGGTAACTTGACATGATCGTCAAGGAACGCCACTTCCTAGCCCCACTAGAGGGTAAGCCTGGTATATCCTTGGGGACTATGCTCTGGGTTAGTTCAGTATCTCCTCTGGGACTACATTCTGGGTCATCCAGGTATCTCCTCAAGGATTACACTACTCGGCCTAGCGGGAGGGTCAGCTCAGAACTACACTGTCAATCCCTGCTGGATGGTACCTCTTAGGAAGCACTGAGGAACATTGGCCATCCCTGTTGAATGGTACCTCTCAGGAAGCACTGAGGACCACTGGTCATCCCTGCTGGATGGTACCTCTCAGAAAGCACTGAGGAACACTGGTCATCCCTTCTAGATGGTACCTCTCAAAAAGCACTGAGGAATACTGGTCATCCATGCTAGATGGTACCTCTTAGAAATCATGCCACTACATTCATCAGGTGTCGCCCTAGATAGGCGTCGCACCCGATACAACTCACATCGCATCTCAAAAGCCACTATAGAGGACACTATCACATTCTACATGGAAAAACACCCAGGATTGGCTACTCATATACCGAAGTCTGAGTCCAAAAGGAGATACAAGAGATAGAAGATTCATAAAGTGGTACACGATGCGTGTGGGGACCACACATTGTATGGCCCCACATATTTTCCTAACCATGTACCTATCCATACTTGGGTAGTAAATTTAAAATCAAGTACCCCTAGGCGTGCTAGTGTACTCTCAGAGTACATGATATCTCTAGCCAAAAAGCTGACAAGCGTGCATTTCTCTTTGTTAAACCGAAGGGAGAAAACATAATTTTACTGGAATACATCCTCAAACGGCACTGGATAATTAAACAGATCAAACCATTGTGATCCTTGGAGAAAAAACGCACAAGATCGACTATTCATTCGCCCTGAACAGACATCTGATGGAAAAGGCGTATATCACCACATTGCGCTTGAATGGCGTCATGTGGGGCCCATGCCTTGGTCCTGAAAAAAATTATATGGATCAAGCCATTATGATCCTCACGGGAAAATGCATGAGATGGACTACCCATTTTTCCTAAACAGATACCCAGTGAAGAAGTAGCATTTCATCGCAACACGTGCAAACCGATCCTCGTGGGGCCCATTCCTTAATCTCAATTTAAATATCCAAAATTGGTCTTGAAACGTCTGCCTTAATTTCTGGGTCGCGACGTCGAAGATGATTTATCTTTCTAACATCATATGAGTGAGATATGTTGAATTCATGATTCCGTGATAATGATAATAATATTATTATTGGGAGTTTTGTGAACCTAAGCCACAAACCAGAATTTAATATTCAACATTGGATTTGAATTGACCATCTTAATCCTAGGGTCGCTCTTCCACTAACGGTTCATCAAATCGAGGTCGCACGGAGGAGTTACGGACGAATTATGCTTTAACGACCAAAAATAATAATAATAATAATAATTTATTATTATTATATATATTTTTCCCCAAAACACATTAATAGGTACACATAGAGATCTCTCCCACACCTCAACACGCCTCGTCATCCCCTTTTAAAACCTTCAATTTGATTAATGTTATGAAATATTATTAATGGATGTCATAATTATGACAATAATGACGACTCCTTGATTCCCAATTAATTTACCTCCTAATGACCAACCTTACATATTCTCAAACCATTTGTATTCTAGCTGTTAGATTAAATATTGTAGGGATTAATCTCAACTGTTGGATCAGATCTCATGTACTATATAAATATAGTGATATGTTAATGAAATGAGATGGACTTTTGGCTCTACATTATGTTCTATACTTCTTTTATTTCTTTTGTATTTGTATTTCCATTTGTTATTATTATTATCATATGAAAATTCGACATTTGCTTTCTCAATGACACGCTTCGCCTACGATCGATCTTACATTTCCAGTTTTGAAATGCTTTGTGGTTTCAATCAGTGTTCGATCAATTTCACAAAATGTTATCAGCATGACTTTCTTCTCCGCATTACGCATCATGAAATCGTTTTCTTCATCCCCATTATCAGCATAAGAAAAATTTCATAGGAAAAAGGTTGTCACGTGTTTTTATAAACATTCTTATTTTGACATACTCTTTCGCATGCACATCAACTCCACTCATTCGAGGAGTTACGTCAAAAGGTGAATCTTATTTTATATTTAAGATATTGTTACATTTATTTTCACATCTTGATAAATCTGAAAATAATATATGATTTTATTAATATTTTATTGCAGGAAAAATAATGAGCTCCTGAAGAGCTGTAATGACTCATGGTTGGAAAATTTCACTTCATTCCCTAGAGATAATGTGTTTGATTAATAAATGATGTAGTCAATGTCGAGAAAAACATCATTCGTCAAATGAATAAAAAAATTACACCACCAGAAGTGGTTGAATGATGAACATCGTGGACCCTTCGTACGTGGAGCTGAAGTTTGATGAACATCACATACCCATCGTATGTTGAGCTGAAGTTTGATGAACAATGCATACCCGTCATACGTCGAACCAAAGTTTTATGAACATCGCACACCTGTCGTATGTCGACCCGAAGTTTGTTGATAATTTCATACCAGTTGTACATCAGTCCAAAATTCACTAATCATTCTATGATCCATGAAATTTCATATCTCTTATTTCTTGTTCACCCTGAAGGTGTCAAGTTTGATTATGATGTATAAAGGTTCATGTAGGAGATGATATTTACTTTGAATGTTTTTTTAATATCGTATTGTTTTATTTATTTTCCCTTTAATTTTATTTCTTATAAAATGTTTGAGATAAATTTATGAACAAGCACAAATATATTTTATATATATTCATCCCCCGAAGTGGATGAAATTGATGAAATTTATGAATTAAATATTCATGCAATTTTATTATAGACACTATAAAAATCGAACAAATAATTTTATTTTGTTCCCTAGAGTGAATGAGAATATTTATTAAAAATGATTTATTTCATTCCCCAAAGTGAATGAAAATATACCTAATTTTATTATAAATCAATTTTGAGGTGAATATGATTTTGTGTGAATGATCATTATGCTGTATTTGTTTATAACAAATAATAAAAATATAACCATCAAAAGTGGTTTGATGATAGTAAATATTTATAGAGCACAATGAATTTTATTAATATTTATAAAATAATACATCCCATAATGATGATATGAAAATAATGTCATTTGACATTATATTAAAGAATATCTTCATTTATCATTTATTGTTCTCATGGAAACAATATCAAGGGAAAATTTATTATTTATCATATTTTTAGGGATTATCAATATCATCTCATGTAATTAATCTATCCCCTGAAGTGGATGTAGTTTTTCATATAATTCATAAATGAAATGATTTAATTACATAGTTTTTATAATCCGATATATATTATGAAAATGATTTTACCACCTGAAGTGGTTAAAAGAAATGATCATCATAATTAATAAAATTTATATTTTATGCAATATGATCATTATTGATAAATAATAAATTATCATTCATGGATCATGAAATATTATGAATGAATGGATTCCCTTATGTGAATTTAGTATTAATTATTATATCTCATTCTTTGAAGAGAATGAAATTATTCATGAAATTTTTGATATTATTTGTGATATCATGAATATTTGAGAGTTGATGAGGTTTGATCAAATGATTTATCCTTAATTTGATAGAGTGAATGTTGTTTATGAATTATAATTTTGGATGGCATTAAGGTGTGTATTTTGAATCTAGAAGATTCTTCCACATTGGTTCTTGCTACTACATTCACAAGATTCAAAAGACATGGGGGATCCTATCCCAAGTAGATGTATTGTAAAATAATATTTGGGCCTGAAGTTCCAAAATATTTTGGCCATAAGTTATAAATTATGCAATAATATTCTTGGTGATGGGCCTAACCAGTTATGATTATATTATGAATTCATCAACCACCATAAGTGGAAATTATAACGACAAATATGAGTTTTCACAATGAAAGATCCTGGAGATCTTATATGTGTCGATCTTGAAGCAAAATATTTATAAATATTATTTTGATTAAATGCTTTAAAAGAACTCATATATGCGTTAGTATATTCTCATATAAGTAAATTTACCAGTAGATAAAATTAATTAATGACTCCATAAGAATGAATATATTCCTACCTAGTAGTACAAATTATTAATGCTTTGTTATATATGAAGTCTTGATGAGATATATGAATGGTATTCTTGAAAATAAATATCATATGGAGAAATTTGATAAAATAGGTACCGAAATATATAACAAGCATTCATAAAAGTGATTATAAAGAATTTGTTATGTACAATCGAATCAATAATGATAAACCAGAAGTTTACTGATCCTGGCACTTCAAATATATGACATGATGATTTAGGCCATCTGGGATCAATTATAATGAAAGATATTGATTCATGTATACACAAGCATCGATTTTTTGATAACATAGCATACATCCATCAGGGGGAGAATGATGAATTTATTTAATGGATGCATGTATACTAAATTATCAATGAACTCATTCTCATTAAGTTATTATGAATTTCCCCTGTATAATAATTTACCATGAGGTACCCATTTTTTAGGTAAATTATTTATATCATTAGTAGCTATTATATAAAAAATTTTCCCATATACTTATAAAGAAGTATATATGGGAGCGCCCACCATGTGATCCATCTATATGAAAGATGCATCCACTAAATGATCACGTGTGTTATTTTCTGCTGGTGAGTATACATTGCATGCTATACATGTTGATTAAAATAAATATTGAGTTTCATATATTATATAGTCCTGCAGAACCATTAATAAGATGCTGATCACAACATTTACATGAATGTAAAGTGTTGGAAATCAATAGTCTGATTATACACACCTGAAGTGTGGTTGAACTGATTATATAAAATCATTGTTCATCATGTGTAGAAAGCAACAAATATATTTTCCCTTGAAGAGGAAAATGAATATATCGACAACATTATATCTTTTTAGATATTTTCCCTGAAGTGAGACTGGTACTAAAAAAATTATGAGATCTCAATCAAATGTTGTTGATGATATATTTTCTATGAATGATTTTAAAACTCATTGATGACAATGGATTTTTATAGATGTCAACATCATAATAATTGGCCAAAATTATTAATGGAACTTATGAAATGTTCAACATATAAAGTTCTGGATTGATTATCCAAAATATCAAGACTATTTAATATCGATGATATTATTATAAGAAATATTATTCCTTGTATATTTGGATATTTATATGAATCCCAGAAGGGTTTGAAATGCCTGAAGAATATTCGAAATTATGAAAGTTCCACCCAATCTGATAAATTATGGGGTAAACTAAATAAGATGTATCCATATTAAGGAAGAATATAAATTGAATTTATCATCCCATGGTTTGTATGAATCATTGTATTCATCATATTATTAAGATGTTTTGAAAAACATCTAAACTCTTGAAGAGTCTTCTGAAATCAATGAATTATTTGATCATGAAATTACATGGAATGACCTTGTATTTTGAACTGAATAAGATGTATCCATATTAAGGAAGAATATAAATTGAATTTATCATACCATGGTTTGTATGAATCATTGTATTCATCATATTATTAAGATGTTTTGAAAAGCATCTAAACTCTCGAAGAGTCTTCTGAAATCAATGAATTATTTGATCATGGAATTACATGGAATGTCCTTGTATTTTGAATTAATCATCCTGAAGATGAAATATTAAATTTTGGAATGGTTTTACCCTTAATAAATAATTAAATATCTTATTTCTAAGAGTGATATATTTCATACATAAGGGGTTGATGAAGAACATACTTATCCTAGAAGGATTAAATATAAATGCACATTTTATTTATCCCTGAAGGATATACATGTATATGTGCATATGAACCATACAAATAAAAATAAATCATATTATAAGGTAATGTTCTTCCCTATTCATTGAAATCTAAAGGGTATGAATT
The DNA here is from genome assembly GCA_963277665.1 of Viscum album. Classification (NCBI taxonomy): domain Eukaryota; kingdom Viridiplantae; phylum Streptophyta; class Magnoliopsida; order Santalales; family Viscaceae; genus Viscum; species Viscum album. The sequence goes on from OY728131.1 coordinate 1,347,926,097, forward strand.
ATTATTATTCCAAAATTCAAAATTGAATGTTTTGATTATGAATTGATTGTGGACATTCTATGAGTTAAACGATGATCATTATAAATGGGAAATGTAATTGTTGTACTCTTTTCCCTTAGTCAAGTTTTTCCCACTAGGTTTTCTTGGTAAGGTTTTTAATGAGGCAACACTCTGAGGACTTGATGTTACTGTACTCTTTTTCCCTAATCAAGTTTTTTCCCTGAAGGGTTTTTCCTTAATGAGGTTTTTAATGAGGCAATCATACATCATAACAGATATCCAAGAGAATGTTATAAATTATTATGGATATCTATAATTAATGGAAATTGTTGGTCTTCCCCATGAGTTTTAATTTTCAATGAGACCATTCATTATTACTTTTGGTTTTCCTCCCATGTCCTGAAGACATAATTAAATAATAACATTAATTGATGTCCTAAAGACACAATTAAATGATATAATCAGGGGGAGTTGGGAATGTTGTACTCTTTTTCCCTTTATCAGGTTTTTCCCACTAGGTTTTCCTGATAAGGTTTTTAATGAGGCAACATGAAATGGAATTATTTTATTTTGGATTCAATTATTTTTCCCACAGGGTTTTTTTAAGTGAAGATTAAATAAGGTTCCATGAAATTATGACATCCAAGGGGCAGTGTTATGAAACATTATTAATGGATGTCATAATTATGACAATAATGATGACTCCTCAATTCCCAATTAATTTCCCTCTTAACGACTAACCTTACATATTCTCAAACCATTGGTATTATGGCCATTAGATTAAATATTATAGGGATTAATCTCAACTGATGGATCAGATCTCATGTACTCTATAAATATGTTGATATGTTAATGAAATGAGATGGAATTTTGGCTCTACATTGTGTTCTCTACTTCTTGTATTTATTTTGTATTTTTATATCCATTTTTTATTATCATCATCATACGCAAATTCGACATTCACTTTCTTAACGATGTGTTTCACCTACGATCGATCTTACATTTCCAGTTTTGAAATGATTTGCAGTTTCCATCGGCATTTGATCAATTTCACAACAATTAACATTATTATCTCATCATAATTATTATTTTATATAATAATAATAGTTTTAAATAAGGGAAAACACCCCTTTTAAAACGTTCGACACATACCTCCATCCTCAAAATCGCGCAACACGTATCTAGATTCTCAATTCAATTTTTAAATTTCAAAATTGAAATCTCAATAAATCTTTATCATCCGAAATTCCAAAATATATACCAATATTATTATTATTATTTAATATAATAATAATAATAAATCCTTAATTAAAATTTATTAACTCTTCACCAATTATTATTATCAATAATAATTATTGTTGACGTTCACCACTTTGACCACGTCTGACCCCCATCACGTCAACACCGAGCAACCTCTGCCGCTACGCCATGGGTTGCCGTCCCGCCTGGCCCCTACCTACCATGCGTGCACCACCTCACTGCTGGAAGTCATGTTGACCACTGATTGCCACCTGCTCAGCATTGGACCCACACCAGACCTCTTCCCCTTCTGTGGGCCACCGCATCTTCGTTTTATGCCCAAAAATTAAAACAATCGTAGATCTATGATCCTTGGGTCCCGATATACATGTAGTCAGTCTCTACTCACGATTCGGTTGTCGTTGCACGAATTTGTCCCAAATATGGGTGTCCAATCGATCTTGGGTCACCCAACAATTGTCGAATCAGGATCCATGGGGATTCTACAGTGAAGAACACAAAGAAAAGAGGGAGAAAAGCACCATAAGCAAGCATTTGGATCGTTATCCAAGCGTTCTTGGCCAACCGATCAAGAACGGGCATCCGTGTTAGATGAACAATTGAAAAACATATATTTCTAGAAATTAGGTAGGTGAAAGGGGGAAAATATTGAAAAATTAATTGACAACATGCTCAAAGTTTAATTAGAGGCGTAAAGACAACAAAGACAAGTCTTACCTAGATTGGATCCTTTGTCGTTGATGAAGAACGTGTTCGTCGAGGTCTGTTGCGATCATCGTTGGAAAAACTAAATTATGAGGCCAGCCCCTATAAACAAAGGAATTATAAACTCTCATTAGGTTAAAAGAAATTAATCAAATAATTAAATAAACAATTATTTAATTATTTAATTAATCATCTACGATGGCACATGAGACAACCTCCTGACACCGACAAAGGTTATACACCATATAGGGTAAATCCTACATTCTGAACTCAACTGTGGTCTCAGATTTATCATTTGAGTCCTTTTTTGTGATTTATTCATATTTTATCTATTAAATGAGTAAATTAATAATTTAATTCATTCATTTAACACACCTCCAACAAGTGAGGGGTCCAAACGTCCCATGTCGACTCATTTTATGTCGCGCCTAAGGGTAACACCGCGTTCTGGACCCAACCATGCTCTCGGATTTCCGATCCGATCAACCGTTTAAGAGTTATCCCAGTTTCTTAAGTTAACTGCATGTGTATAATATGAAAAATATTATATATTTTTATAAAATTAATTCCAGGAACACTAGGCCTCAGAATTTCATGTCGTCTCAGCACCCAGCTCTAGAATAATATTTGGAAATATCCCAAAGTCTTATTAGGAAAAAACTGGGTCTCTACAGGTATAATCTCTAAAAAAATACATGCATTTCCAAATGGTTTTATACTCTTTCGTAAGGACCACAAATCACTTAAAGAATGTACAAAGTGTGGTGCTTTTTGATACAAGAAATATTAATCAGGCCCTACAAAATTTTTGTGGTACTTTCTAATCATTCTAAGGTTTAGACGTCTATATTGAAGTGAGGAGACTGCAAGACAATTAATGTGGCATGTAGATACAATAAATAAAGATCGGAAACTTCATCACCTGGAAGACTATTCTCGGTGGAAGAGAATTGAGCACAAGTATCCTGAATTTGGAAATGATCCGAGAAACCTTCGTCTTGCACTATCTACATATGGAGTGAATTCTTTTGGTTTTTAAAGAAGCACTCACAGTATATGGCCGGTTATGTTGGTAAATTATAACTTTCCACTGTGGTTATGCATGAAATGAAAATACATTATGTTATCTATGCTTATATGAGGACCAAAATAACTGAGTAATGACACTACAAAAAAAACAATAATTTAGTGATTTTTTGTGATAAATGTCACTAATTTAGCGACACTTCATGAAAAACTTTGCTAATTTAACGATGCTTCGTGAAAAACATCATTGATTTAGCGACACTTCTTGAAAAACGAAGCTAAAAATATAAATATTTATATATCTCATTTCTCCACATCGATGTAAATATATATATTTAGATATATATATATATATTAATATATATAAGCACACACATATATATAAACGTATATATATAAATTATAAATATATTATAAATATATAGATATATAAACATATATATCTAAGATATAAACATATATATATATATGATCATATATATATAATATTAATTTTTTAAATATTGACACACATATATATATAAACATATATAAACACGGACACATATATTTAGATATTAATATATATATATACTAATATATATAAACACAGACACATATATATATAAACATATATATATAAATACACACACACACACATATATTTTAAATTTAATCACATTTTTAAGAAAACATGGCTATTTTAGTGACATTTTTATCAATGTTTTAAAACATGGCTAATTATATATATATTTATATATTTATATATTTATATTTATAATTATATATGTATATGTATATCAATATAAATATATAATATATATATAATAATATATATATATATAAACATATATATTTATAATATATATACATAAAAAATAAACACATATATATAATATAAAATATAAACACACACATATATATATATAATATAAACATAAAATATGAACATATATATATCTATAAAATATAAACATATAAGCATGTATATATATAATACAAACATAAAACATAAACATACACATACATATATTTAATATAGACATAAAATATAAACACAAATATATATAATAATATATATATATATATAATATAAACATAAAATAGAAACATATATAAATATATAATATATAAACATAAAATATAAAATATAAACATATATATATATATATTAATATATCTATATTAATAATAATATATATATATATATATATAATATTAAATTTTAAATACTAAAATGTATTTTTATATATATATAACATAATATAATTAAATATTTTAAATTACGTCACATTGTTTAGAAAACATGACTATTTTAGTGACATTTTTACCAGTATTTTAAAACGTAGCTAATTATATATATGTGTGTTTGTGTGTGTGTACATACACATATATATTTACACACACACAGATATATATATATATATATAAACATATATATATATATATAAACATATAAATAAACATAAAATATAAACATATATATATATAATATTAAATATAGACATATATGTAAAATATGAGCATATATATATAATATAATATAAACACACACACAAATATATATATATTAATATATGTATATAAATAAATAAATATATATATATATATAATATTGATTTTTTAAATACTGAAATCTATTTATATGTATATAAATATAATATAATATATTTAAAATAGTCAAAATCCTAATAGATGGATTGGTTTGACTATTTGTCCTGATGGTAGAGGCACAAGATCAAATTTCAGAGAGGGATTTATTTTATTTAGGGTGAGCAGGGTACGAGGGTGGAGGGCCATGTAAGCCAAACTATGTGGGACCTGAGTAGCAGGTGAGTACGTGCGGATGGGTGCAGCTAAGGTGAGCAGGGAACTGGAGGTGAGTAGAAGAGTATGCAGATGAGAGCAGCAGGGGGGGTGCTGGGGTGAGTGGGGAACTCAAGAATAGGGAGTGGGTAACTGGAGGTGAGAAGGGGAGTAACTGGGACAGGAGTCAGGTAACTGGGGAGGGGTACGAAATGTGATGGGTGGGGGATTTATTATTATAAAAAATATATAAATTTCAAAAAAAAATTACCCGTAAAAAAATATATTTTAAAAAATATAAATTTCAAAAAACATACTGGTAAATAATATATATATATCAAAAAAATACCGATGTTTTTAAAAAATGTTGCTAAATTGATTTTCGTTTATCGACATTTCTAAAAAACATCGATAAATGAGGCATCTCTAAATAATGACATTTACAAACATCGCTAAATTAACTGTTGTTTACCAACATTTCTAAAAAATGTCAGTAAATGAGGTGTCGTTAAATAACGATGTTTACAAACGTCACTAAATTAGCAATGTTTATTTACTGATGTTTTTGGAAAACTTTGGTAAATGAGGTGTTGCTAAATAGAAACATTTATAAATGTCTCTAAATACCGACATTTATAAACGTCGCTAAATTAGAGACACATCATTTAGTAATGTTTTTCAAAAACGTTGGTAAATGAATTCGTGACACTTTAAAATGTCACTAATTTCTTTTTTTTTTGTGATATTGTTGTTTATTTGGCTCCATTGATTGAAGATTTCAAATTATTGTGGGATCTAGGTGTTATGTTGTATGATGCTTACAGAAATGAAGATTTCACTTTGAGAGCAATGTTATATAGGACGATAAATGACTTTCCTACTTATGGAAATTTTTTAGGATATAACATTAAAGGAACTCAAGAGTGTACCATTTGTGGACAAGGTACACTGTCAGTTAGGTTGAAGCATTAATCGAAGACTGTGTTTCTAGGACATCATAGATTTCTACCCGAGTGATATAAGTACCGATCTTGGATGACATCATTTAATGGGAGTTCAGAATAATGTAAAACACTGTCTCCACTAATAGGTGATCAATTTTTTGAGAAATTAAATGATATGGACACTACTTTTGATAAACCTTTTCAAAAAAAACCTTAGGAAAATTGGTTGGAAAAAAAGATCAGTTTTTTAAAATTACCATACTGGAATTGTTTGTATGTCATACATTTTCTTGATGTTGTGCATGTTGAAAAAAATGTATGTGATGGTGTCATTGAAACGTTACTAAAGGCACTCATCAAAACAAGGAATGGAATTAAGGCTAGGTTTGACATGATTGACATGGGAATATAGGAAGATTTGGTGCCAATGAAGGGTAAAAATAGACTTTTCTTCCTCCAACTAATTACACTCTTTCCAGGCAGGAGAGATATCAGTTTTGCAACTTCTTGAATGATGTAAATGTTCCAGAGGTGTATTCATTGAATATCAAGAATATCATGTCAATGACTGGTTTAAAGTTAAAGGGTTTGAAATCACATGACTGTCCTATTTTGATGCAAGATCTAATGCTTGTAGCTTTATATTGAAATTTTCCCAAGAATGTTCATCATACATTAACCAAGCTCTGTTTCTTTTTCAAAGTTATATGCAACAAAGTTATATACCCATTGAAATTTCCAACTATAAAAAAGGAAATTGTTATAATATTACATGAATTTGAAATGTTCTTCTCGCTTACATTATTTGATATGAAGATTCAATTGATGGTTCACTTGGTAAAAGAGATTCAACTATGTGGTCCAGTACATTATAAATGGATGTACCCTATTGAATGGTATATGAATATTTTGAAAGGGTATGTCATAAATCAAAGTTGGCCAGAAGGTTGTATTTCGGAGCAATATATTGTTGAGAACTACTATAGATATTCCCATTTACAGAGTGCCAAAAGGCTTTTAACAGTGCTAATTTTTTTTGTTAATCGCAGTGCTAATAAAGGAGTTCCTTTATCTGCACTAAAAAAACACTAATAAAGGGGCCCCTTTATCAGCGCTATTTGTAGCGCTAATAAAGGCCTACCTTGCTACAATGTGTTGTTAATATAACAACACACCCAAAAAAACATGTAACCTATCAATGAAATATATATATAATTTAATTGAAATAAATTTTACATCATGAATACAAAAAAACACTGCTATATAAATTTCAAACAATGTTTTATATAATTACATTTACAATTATCCAACAAACATTTAAAAACATTAATGTTTCATCTTTTAACGTCTGTGATCCCCTCTCAATCAGTGGCCGAAAAAATCATCTCAACCCAAGAAAAATATTTTGTCTATAAAAGAAAACAAATATTATGTTAGTAATACTATAAATAAATAAATTAAACATTAATATGAAAGAATACATTAATAAAATGTCAATTTTTAATAAAATAGATACATTTGGATTTATTCCGATCACACCATGCATCATATTAAGGTGGGGTTGATTTCTACATGTCACAAATGAGTTATGCATCATTTTACTAAAATATCAAAACAATCTGAATGCGTTTTCTCGGTTTTGAGTATGTCACTTGTTCTTTTACTAAAATTAATATCAATTTTAAATAATGACAAATTTGGAGTTATACCAGTCACACCATACATCATATTGAGGTGAAGATGATTCATACCTATCAAAAATTATTTATGGACCATTGTTCTAAAGTATCAAAACAATCTGAATTCATTTTCTCGGTTTTCAGTATGTCAGTTTTGTTTTTTACTAAAATGTCATTCCAAACTGGAAACACGTATTTTGAGTCATACCGATCAAATCATGTGTTATTTTGATATGAGACTACTTTATACATGTCAAAAATAACTTATGAATCATTTTACTAAATTATCAATACAATCAGAGCATGTTTTCTTGGTTTTTCAGTGAGTGACATGTTTTGAACTAAAATGTTAATGTTAAATTGATAATGGACACTTTTACATATACCGGTCACACCGCGTGTCAGATTTAGGTGTGGTTTATTCCTAAACATAAAAAATTATTCATGGGTCATTTTCCTAAAGTATTAGAACAATTCGAATGCATTTTCTCAGTTTTCGGTATGCCACTTGTTCTTTTTTACTTAAATTAATGTCTCTTTTAAATAAAAAGACACACTTGGAGTCATATCAGTCACACCATGCATCGGATTGAGGTGATGTTGACTCCTACATGTCAAAAATGACTCATGTATCATTTTACTAAATTATTAAAACAATCCAAATTCATTTTCTCAGTTTTTAGTATGTCACTTGTTCTTTTTACTTAAATTAATGTCAATTTTAAATAAAAAGACACACTTGGCATTATACCGGCCACACTATGCATCCGATTGAGGTTTTATTTATTTCTATATGTCACTAATGACTTATGGATCATTTTCCTAAAGTATCAAAACAATATGAATTCATTTTCTTGGTTTTCAGAATGTCACTTGTTCTTTTTACTAAAATCAATGTCAATTTTAAATAAATAGAAACACTTTGAATTATACCGGTCACACCGTGCATCATATTGAGGTGCATTTGATTCCTACACATCAAAAATGACTTATAGATTGTTTTAATAAATTATCAAAATAATACAAATGTGTTTGATCAGTTTTCAATATGTAACTTGTTCTTTTTACAAAATTAATGTCAATTTTAAATAAATAGACACACTTAGAGTTATAGAAGCCACATCATGTGTCCGATTGAGTTCTGATTTATTCCTAAACATCACAAATGACTTATGGATCATTTTAATAAAGTATTAAAACAATCGTAATGTGTTTTCTTGGTTTTCAGTATGTCACTTGTTCTTTTTACTAAAATTAATGCCAGTTTTAAATAAATAGACACACTTTTAGTCATATCGGTCACACCGTGGAGTATATTGAGGTGTGGTTGACTCCTACACATAAAAAATGACTTATGGATCATTGACTTAAAGTATCAAAGCAATCCCATTTTATTTTCTTAGTGTTCAGTATGTTACTTTTTCTTTTTACTAAAATTAATTTCAATTTTAAATAAAAAGAGACACTTTGAGTCATATTGGGCACATCATGTATCTAATTGAGGTGATCCTGATTTCTACATGTCACAAATGACTTATGGAACATTTTCTTAAATTTTAAAAATAATATTAATAGGTTTTCTTGGTTTTGAGTATTTCATTTGTCTTTTTTACTAAAATTTATGTCAATTTTAAATAGAAAGAAGCACTTGGAGTCATACCTGTCACACTGCGTGTCGGATTGAGGTGCGGCTGATTCCTACACATCCCAAAGTCTAAAAAAAACCCTTAACTACTAATGTTATCTTTATTTTCATTATATTTCTTTATTTAACTTTCAACATTGCATATTGAATCGATGTTCTTAGCTGAAAAACCTTTCTTGTTGTTGAAATCTAGGAGATTGGAGGAAGCTCATGTGCCCATTATATCACAAGAAGTCACCACAATGAGCACATGAGCTTCCTCTACTCTTATGGTTTTCAAATAGAAAGTTTTTTCTAATAAATAACATCAAATCAATGCATTTTTGGTATCTTGAAAAAGAGAATAAATGGGAAGCATAAAGATATGTGAAAAAAACTAAGCGTTAGATAAAAATGATAAGTAAATTAACTTATAAATAGTAGATAAATTGATGAAAAAATTTATAAAGTCCCGTAAATTTCAAGGAATTTTTTTTCTTAATTTTCTTCAGAATTTTACAAGAACGTAGTTTCTGACGGCACCTGATTCTGAGGCCCGGTGTGCCCGGAATCATTTCCCGAAGTTTGGCTCGGGTACGTTCAGTGAACGAACAAGCGGGTTTTTCTAACTTTTAAACCGGTGCTCGGAATCGAATTCTGAGGGAACCAATGGAATCGCAGCACCAGTATTTTCTTAGAAACGCCTCTTCCGGAGTTGCGTTTGCTCGGGTGTGATTTTTAATTTTTGGGCTTTAAGTTAAGAAATAAAATAAAGTGGTGCGACAACTTTATTTTTATTTCACTTAAGCCGCTTAAAAGCCACTTAAAGCTGCTTAAGATGAGTTATAGTGGATAGGGTACAATTAAAAATATCCTACCCTCTTGGTAGGATATTTGTGAGGTGGGGCCCGCACGAGCCCCACCGTTTCTTTTCCGCTAAGTAACGCACCCGCGAAAACCCCTATTAAATAAAAGTCAACTGGGGTGTTTTCTTAAACAATTAAATGCTCCTATTAATTGGGCGGTTTATTCGTTGAATTAATTCTATGAATTAATGGGTCGTTACTTAACTTATCTCTTTTCGTTTGTTGGCATGTTAATAAAATAAGACCAACATTTTTCTTCTTGTGTGTTGCTCGTTGAGAGGATTTGACAGAACCTTAAGTCCTTCATCCTCCTTCGCGAAGAATGCGAAGAACGCGAAGAACGTCAGCCTTCGACGAAAGGCGACGAAGAACGCCGAACCCTCGAAGTTCGACGACGCGATGCTATGTTCCGCGACGCCGACGATTCTTCTCCCGCGACGTTCTTCTGCGACGTTCCTTCATCCGCGAAAAATCCTTGATCATCCGTTGAGGTAAGAGATTGCGGACCTTTTAATTCCTTTGTGGATTTTATACTTGACATGGATTTAATTCATGTAAATTAAATCCATATGTTTTCTTTACCCCTCAGAGATCATCGACGCGACGCCCTTCCGCGATGACGTGTCGCCCTTCCGCGACGCGATGATCACCTCCTACCGCGACGGTCAATTCCGCGAAGAACGCACGCTCAAAGACTACGGCGAGGTAGGGGTTTTATTTGAGAACAATCTTTTTCCCATGGTTGTTTCTTTTAAACAAAGAACCCGGATCAAAGTTCAATTTTAATTCTATTAAAATTGTGCCTTGCTTGTTATTGATGTGTTGAATATTTTTTTCCCGATTGTTATCACCTAACATGGAGGGTGCGGGCCAAACAAACACGGCCTGACAACCCTCTGCAGTTTTCTGTTGATGCGCGGATTGGCAGACGATGACAAACGGGTCCGCAGTGGCGTTTTGAGGGCCTGGCAGTGAAGAATGGGACCCGGGAGGAACTACGGTGCAGAGAGAAGTGTATTCGGACCACCGGAGCAACTCCGGTGGCCCGCAGAATCCATCGGCGGTGGCGGCGCCCCGGCGCGCCACCGGATGGAGCCGGCACGGCTGAAACCGCGGCGGCGGTGGCCGACCAGACCCGCGACCACGCGGGTCCGGTGACACACGGGACGCGGCAAAGTCGTGTCTGTTGACCAAGCGTGGCCCCACGCGGGTCCGCGACACCTCATCCCGCGGGGGGCAACGCCCCGCGGTTTACTATGCTCGGCCGCTCGGCCGAGCCGAGCCGGGCTGACCCGCCGGGACGGGTCGCGCCAAACCGGGTCGGTCCGGGCCCAGACCCCCCGTTTCCGGACCTTTTTGGTATTTTGCTCATAACTTGAGATACGGGCCTCCGAACGACGCACCGTCAACGGCAATGCGATCCTAGGATTGAGACGGTCGTTTTGGTATATCACACCCAAGGTTTTGGAATACTTTGGGTTCGGCCGGGTTGGTTTGTACACGAAACCAACCGGGCCCTCGGAGCGGAAACACTCATATCTTGAGCTTCGGACGTCCGATTGACGTGCCGTCGACTTTGTTGATTTCCTCTAGGTGAGACGAATCTTTTGGCTTACTCCGCCCAAGGTTTGGACGCAAGTGGAGTACGGTCGGGTTCGTTTTTCCTTAAAAACCAACCGGGCCCCTTAGACGAAAAAGCCAATAACTCTCAGACCGGGCGTCTGATTGACGCACCATCTGCGACGTTGAGTTCCTGTTGGCGATACGAAACTTTTGGATACATCAACTCTGGACTATGTGTCAGTTGATGTATCATACTCTCGGCTCGTGGAGCGGACCCTCCCGAATGAGCTTGTTGTGTGCAGGAACCCTAGAGCTGGCTGCGACTGCTACTGTGACGACGACGACTGTGCAGAGATCCTCAGTGGATTCGACGACGATGACTACAGCACTCAGCGATCCTTTGTGGGTCAGTGCTACTGATCCTGTGTGGGTCTGATCCTGTGTGGGTCAGCGCTCAGCGGTCCTGTGTGGGCCAACGCTTACAGGTCCTGTGTGGGCCCAATCCTGTGTGGGTCTTTGCGGGGGTTAGTTACCTATCGATCCTTTGTGGGTCAGATCCTTTGTGGGTCATTGCGGGGGTTAGTACCTATCGATCCTTTGTGGGTCCGATGACTTAGATGGATCAGTGATCATCTCTATCGTCATTCGAAGAAGTATACCTGTGTGAGCTGAATCCTTTTTTACTTTTCTGTGTGGATTGTGTTGTGCTATCCTGTGTGGATTTACGTTTACGTTCCTTTGTGGATTGTGTTGTGCTATCCTATGTGGATTTACGTTTTTCTTTCTTGTGTGGACTGGGTTGTACTTGAGCTCGGATGTTGGTGCCGAGCAAGAATTGATGACTTAGGTATATGTATGGGCATATACCTAAGCAGTGTCGGTTGTTACTTTGTGATTGTATCTTTCCTTTGTGGTTTATCCTTTGTGGATTCTGGGAGACCTTCGGGGGTCTTGGGGTCCCTACTGAGTAGCTTATACTCACCCCTTCATGGGCTATGCCCGCATTACGTTGTGTTGGTTGCAGACGACGGACAACACTGATCGTGGTCGAGGTTGGTGGAGCAGGACGGTACCTGGAGGTGGACCACTGGACGGGGTGTACTCGGAGCGGACGGCTGGTCCGAGGAGCTGTGGAGGATATCTGTACCCACCCTTCAGGTGGGACTTCCAGAGGATGGCTCAACGCTGCGACTTTCACTTTTCAGTTGCTGTTTTTCCCCTTTCAGTTGTACTTTACAGTTGGGCTTGTATTTCCGGCCCCCTTTACTTTTCCGCACTTACTATTGTACCAGTTTTTACTTAGTGTTTACTTCTTCCGCTTGCTTACTCTGTAGTGATTGTTTACTTTACAAAGGAAATGCCTTCCCTTTTTACTGGGATTTACGCCTTGGTGCTAGTCGCTAGCCCCTGGCCTTTGGAAGGCGGGCTTGGGGTAGTCACGGCACGGGCCCCGAGGACGGGTCGTGACAAATTGAAATCAGAGGCAGTTCAGTTCTACCGCAGACTCTGATCTTTCTTCTATGTGAAACAATAGTGTTAAGCACATTGAGTGTGGTTATCAGCCCAGGGAGCCCAGTGTTGGTGCGGCGGATGACGTATCCATACACCAGGACCCGGACTTCTGATTTCCGACTTAATGCACGAAAACATTGATTGCATGTGTGTTTCAAGTTTTCTTTATGATTACTTTGTATCAGCTCACCAGCTATACTGTTCTGATCGTGGCGCACCTATTTATTTTCAGGATGGCCCCACGACGGCAGCCAGCTAGGGTTCCGAGAGTTATACGTGACGACAGCCCACCGAGCGACGAGGCTTCAGTACAGGGCCCTTTGACAGCTGAGGCACCGGCGGTACCCCTACCCGCCAAGCCACCGATGCTTCCAGCACCAGCCGCTGACGATGCACGCCACCTTAGTGCACTGCATGAGTTCCAGCACCAGCGACCGCCCAAGTTCTGCGGGGAGACAGACCCCTAGGCAGCCGAGGACTGGCTGGAGGCAGTGGTACGAGTTTTCAGGCTAGTGAGGACACCATCAGACCTCATGGTGATCCTCGCAGTGAGCCTACTGCACGTAGCAGTGGGCCGATGGTGGATCTTGATGCTCCAGGTGCACGATGAGGCATCTCTTCTCTGGACGGACTTTGAGAGCCTCTTCCGCTCGGAGTTCGTCCCAGCCACCCTCCGTGCGGTGCGCATCCAGGAGCTTCTTCAGCTGTGGCAGGGCAGCTTGACGGTCGCCCAGTACTCGGCGAGATTTACTGATCTCTCGCGCTACTCCACCAACATGGTACGGGACCCATTCTTCCGGGCCCAGACCTTTGAGCAGGGATTGAGACACGAGATCAGGTCATCGCTGATCTCCCTCAGCATACCGACTCAGGTAGGAGTACTGGAGCAAGCCCTTTTGATCGAGAGCTTTCTTGCTGAGGCTTCTCCAGCGGCGAGACCTACCGCAGGGCGGCATGTAGTAGAGTCTTCCGCAGCAGGAAGTCGACGGATGACTCAGGGGTCCAGGTAGACCAGACCCTCGCGCAGACGACCTCAGGACACTGGCTCAGTAGTGCGGGACACACAACGTGGAGCCGGTCTTTTGAGAGGTAGACAGTGCTACTCATGCGGCGGGCAGGGCCACATGGCTCGTGACTGCCCTACCCACCGTGTCGAGGAGAAGCAGACTGTTGAGGGGACACCCAGGTAGAGGCAGAGGGTCGACCATGGTGGTTCGCGGGGAGGATGCGGACGAGGCAGAGGAGCTGGACGAGCAGCAGGTGGTGGGCGACGCTTTGAGGCTCTACCACCACCACCACCAGGAGGTCCACCCCGACCACAGGGAGATGGTGGGAAGACACAGGCACAGCTCCAGGCAGCGGAGGCCTACGACCACGGCGCGCCCGAGATGATTCGAGGTACTATCTGTGTCTATTCCACCCTTGCTGCAGTTATTATAGACACAGGAGTGAGTCACTCTTTCATAACCGCTGCCCTTGTTCGGAGCTCGGAGATTTTGACAGAGCCATTGGCTCGATCCTTACGGCTAAAGACTTCTACGGGAGCAGAATCGACGATTACGCACCGGTGCCGGTAGTGTGAGCTTACTCTAGGAGGCGAGAGCTTCGGCTGGGATCTTCTTGTAGCGGCGTCGAGGCCTTACGACGTCATCTTGGGCATGGATTGGTTATCTACAGTCCATGCACAGATTGACTATATTAGGCACAAGGTGTGATGTGTACGCACCGACGGGAGCAGGTTCACCTTCACCGGTGAGAAAGGAGCCTTCGCAGCACAGGATGGACTACCGCAGAGTAGAGGACATCCCATCACTCATCAGTTGGCTAGCCTCATCCTAGGAGTGGTTGATGTGCAGAGTCCTAGTTTTCCTGCAGGGGTGGATCAGTACGCGGACGTCTTTACCGACGACGTTCCAGGGATACCTCCTCGCAGAGAGGTAGACTTTCATATCGACTTGTACCCCGGGACAACCCCGATATCGACTCCAGCATATCAAATGGCCCCCGCTGAGCTTCGAGAGCTACGGGTACAGTTGGAGGACTTGCAGGGAAAGGGATTCATCCGACCCAGTGTTTCACCCTGGGCTTCCCCGATATTGTTCGCCAAGAAGGCAGACAGGAGCTTGCGACATTGTGTCGACTATCGTCGCCTGAACCAGGTGATGGTGAGGAACAAGTATCCGCTACCGAGGATTGATGAACTCTTCGATCAGCTCAAGGGAGCACGGTGGTTCTCGAAGATAGACCTCAGGTCAGGCTATCATCAGCTCAGAGTTTGAGACGAGGACGTGTAGAAGAAAACCTTCAGATGTCGGTATGGCCACTATGAGTTCCTGGTTATGACTTTCGGTGTAACCAATGCTCCAGTGGTGTTCATGGGCCTCATGAACAGGATCTTTCAGCCATACCTCGATCGATTTGTCGTAGTCTTCATCGATGACATTTTGATTTACTCGACGAGGAGGAGCACGCCTACCACTTACGGGTTATACTAGACACACTCCGAGAGCACCATCTTTATGTAAAGCTCTTGAAGTGTTAGTTCTGGATATGTGAGGTCCACTTCTTGGGACACGTCATCTCTGAGGCGGGAGTTGCGGTGGATCCCGCGAAGATCGAGGCAGTGCTAGCTTGGGAGCCACCCAGGAGCGTGATGAAGGTGCGGAGTTTCTTGGGACTAGCTGGATACTATCGGAGATTTGTGCCAGACTTCTCCAGAGTTGCGGCACCACTCTCAGCTTTGACTAAGAAAGGGAAACCCTTTGTGTGGTCAGACAGATGTCAGCAGAGCTTCCAGGAGCTGAGACAGATATTGACCAGCACACCTATCTTGAGGTTTCCTGAGGAGGGAGTAGGGTACGTAGTTTACTGCGATGCATCAGGGACCAGACTCGGATGTGTCCTGATGCAAGAGCGGGCCGTGATCACCTATGGATCACGTCAGTTGAGGCCGCATGAGCAGAACTACACTACCCATGACCTGGAGTTAGCAGCAGTGGTCTTAGCTCTGAAGACATGGAAACACTATCTGATGGGCGAGCGCTTTACAGTCTTTTATGACCATCATAGTCTCAGGCACATCTTCTCGCAGAAGGACCTGAACTTGAGATAGCGGGGATGGCTCGAGTTCCTCCAGTACTATGACTTTGAGATAGTCTATACTCCTGGGAAGGGGAATGTGGTAGCCGATGATCTCAGTAGGAGGAGGGGAATTCAGCTACTCGAGGAGGCGACAGAGCAGCTAGCCTCTTTACAGATATCCTTCATGGATAGAGATGGAGAAACCTTCCTTCAGTCTCTCACAGTCACTCCTCCACTACTGCAGCGGGTTAGAGAGTCACAGCGTGGGGACGCCGACTGTGAGACGCGGCGTGCATAGATATCCTCAGGACAGCCACCCGATGGTTTCTCCTTTAGACCAGAGCACAACGTCCTTTTCAGAGGACGTACCTTCATACCAGTTTCTTTACGAGAGGAGGTGTTGGGAGAGTTTCACACTTCTCCTTTGGCGGTTCATCCTGGAGTGGAGAAGATGTACCAGGATCTCAGACGACAGCACTGGTGGCCAGGCATGAAGAAGGTTGTGGCAGAGCTCGTTTCACGATGCCTCACCTGCCAGCAGGTGAAGGCAGAACATCAGGTACCAGCAGGCTTGGTACAACCCTTGGAGGTCCAGGAGTGGAAGTGGGATGGGATACATATGGACTTCGTGACTAGACTTCCACGCACTTCCATAGGTCACGACTCCATCTGGGTGATTGTCGACCGACTCACCAAGTCGGCTCAATTCTTACCCATCAGAGAGCAGGGCTCGGTAGAGATCTTGGGGCGTATCTACATTTAGGAGATTTTACGACTTCACGGTGTTCCATCATCTATCATCTCCGATCGAGATGCTCGCTTTACTTCCCGGCTTTGGAAGGGGTTGCAGGAGGCGTTCGGGACGCAGCTACGTCTGAGCACCGCCTTTCACCCTCAAACGAATGGTCAGACAGAGAGGACCATTCAGACTCTCGAGGAAATGCTCCGCGCATGTGTCCTCGACTTTGGTCGCAGCTGGGAGGACCACCTACCCTTGGTGGAGTTCGCGTACAAAAACAGCTACCACTCCACCATCGGGATGGCACCATACAAGGCATTTTACGGAAGACCTTGCAGATCTCCTTTGTGCTGGATAGATCCTGGGGAGTCAGCACTTGTGGGACCAGAGATGGTCTGGGCCATGACAGAGAAGGTCCAGGTCATCCAGGAGCGGATGAGGACAGCTCAGATCCGGCAAAAGTCTTACGCTGACAGGAGGCGGAGGCCACTAGAGTTCGAGGATGGCGACCACGTCTTCTTGCGTATCTCACCTCGATGTGGATTACAGAGATTTGGCTGAGGCGGAAAGTTGTCTCCATGCTTCATCGGACCATTCCAGGTCCTCAGCAGGATTGGCGAGGTGGCTTATTTCCTGACTCTACCACCTCAGTTGCACCGGGTGCACGACGTCTTCCACGTATCTCAGCTGAGGCGATACGTGCACGACCCGACGCACATCATTGACCATGGGGAGCTAGACGTTGATGATGGGGCGACTTTTGTGGAGGTCCCGATGGAGATCGAGGATCGACAGGAGCGGGTCCTACGTGGGCAATCGATTCCTCTAGTGCGCATCATATGGAAGCACGGGAACCTCCAGGAGAGCACTTGGGAGTGGGAGGCTCAGATGCGTGCTCAGTACCCACATTTGTTTCCCTAGCTTATGATGTATCTTTACGGGGACGTAAAGCCCTGAGGTGGGAGTGATTTAAAGACCCGTAAATTTCAAGGAAATTTTTTTCTTAATTTTCTTTGTAATTTTACAAGAACGCGGTTTCTGACGGAACCTGATTCCAAGGCCCGGTGTGCCCGGAATCATTTCCCGAAGTTTGGCTCTCGTACGTTCAGTGAACGAACGAGCGGGTTTTTCTAACTTTTAAACCGGTGCTCGGAATCGAATTTTGAGGGCACCGATGGAATCGCAGCGCCGATATTTACTTAGAAACGCCTCTTCCGAAGTTGCGTTTGCTCGGGTGTGGTTTTTAATTTTTGGGCTTTAAGTTAAGAAATAAAATAAAGTGGTGCGACAACTTTATTTTTATTTCACTTAAGCCGCTTAAAAGCCACTTAAAGCTGCTTAAGCTGAGTTATAGCGGATAGGGTACAATTCAAAATATCCTACCCTCTTGGTAGGATATTTGTGAGGTGGGGCCCGCACGAGCCCCACCGTTTCTTTTCCGCTAAGTAACGCACCCGCGAAAACCCCTATTAAATAAAAGTCAACTGGGGAGTTTTCTTAAACAATTAAATGCTCCTATTAATTGGGCGGTTTATTCGTTGAATTAATTCTATGAATTAATGGGTTGTTACTTAACTTATCTATTTTCGTTTGTTGGCATGTTAATAAAATAAGACCAACATTTTTCTTCTTGTGTGTTGCTCGTTGAGAGGATTTGACAGAACCTTAAGTCCTTCATCCTCCTTCGTGAAGAACGCGAAGAACGCAAAGAACGCGAAGAACGCCAGCCTTCGACGAAAGGCGACGAAGAACGTCGAACCCTCGGAGTTCGACGACGCGACGCTGTGTTCCGCGACACCGAAAATTCTTCTCCCGCGACGTTATTCTCCGACGTTCCTTCATCCGCGACAAATCATCGATCATCCGTTGAGGTAAGAGATTGCGGACCTTTTTATTCCTTTGTGGATTTTATACTTGACATGGATTTAATTCGTGTAAATTAAATCTGTATGTTTTCTTTACCCCTCGTAGATCGTCGACGCGACGCCCTTCCGCGACGACGCGAGGCCCTTCCGCGACGCGAAGATCACCTCCTACCGCGACGGTCAATTCCGCGAAGAATGCACGCTCGACGACTACAGCGAGGTAGGGGTTTTATTTGAGAACAATCTTTTTCCCATGGTTGTTTCTTTTAAACAAAGAACCCGGATCAAAGTTCAATTTTAATTCTATTAAAATTGTTCCTTGCTTGTTATTCATGTGTTGAATATTTTTTTTCCTGACTATTATCACCTAATGCGGAGGGTGCAGGCCAAACAAACACGGCCCGACAACCCTCCGCAGTTTTCCGTTGATGCGCGGATTGGAGGATGATGACAAACGGGGCCGCAGTGGCATTTTGAGGGCCTGGCAGTGAAGAATGGGACCCGGGAAGAACTACGGCGTAGACGGAAGTGGATTCGGACCACCGGAGCAACTCCGGTGGCCCCAGAATCCACCGGCGGCCAACCAGACCCGCGACCGCGCGGGTCCGGTGACACACGGGATGCGGAAAAGCTGCGTCTATTGACCAAGCGCGACCCCACGGGGGGCAGCGCCCTGCGGTTTCCTCCGCTCGGCCGCTCGGCCGAGCTGAGCCGGGCCGACCCGTCGGGCCGGGTCGCGCCAAACCGGGTCGGACCCGGACCCGGGTCAGGTCGACCCGGTTCGGGCCGACCCAGGGGGGGTCGGGCCGGGTCGGTCCGGGCCCAGACCCCCCATTTCCGGACCTTTTCGGTCTTTTACTCATAACTTGAGCTACGGTCCTCTGAACGACGCGCTGTCAGTGGAGATGCGATCCTTGGATCGAGACGGTCGTTTTGGTATATTACACCCAAGGTTTCGGAATACTTTGGGTTCGGCCGGGTTGGTTCGTACACGAAACCAACCGGGCCCTCGGAGCGGAAACGCTCATATCTTGAGCTTCGGACATCCGATTGACGTGCCGTCAACTTTTTTGATTTCCTCTAGGTGAGACGAATCTTTTTTATTACTCCGCCCGAGGTTTGGATGCAGGTGGAGTATGGTCGGGTTGGTTTTTCCTTAAAAACCAACCGGGCCCCTCGGACGAAAAGGCCAATAACTCTCAGACCGGGCATCCGATTGACGCACCGTCTGCGTCGTTGAGTTCCTGTTGGCGATACGGAACTTTTGGATACATCAACTCTGGACTATGTGTCAGTTGATGTATCAGCCTCTCGGCTCGTGGAGCGGACCCTCCCGAATGAGCTTGTTGTGTGCGGGAACCCTAGAGCTGGCTACGACTGCTACTGTGATGACGACGACTGTGCAGAGATCCTCAGTGGATTCGACGACGATGACTACAGCACTCAGCGGTCCTTTGTGGGTCAGTGCTACTGATCCTGTGTGGGTCTGATCCTGTGTGGGTCAGCGCTCAGCGGTCCTGTGTGGGCCAACGCCTACAGGTCCTGTGTGGGCCCGATCCTGTGTGGGTCTTTGCAGGGGTTAGTCACCTATCGATCCTTTGTGGGTCAGATCCTTTGTGGGTCATTGCGGGGGTTAGTACCTATCGATCCTTTTTGGGTCCGACGACTTAGATGGATCAGTGATCATCTCTATCGTCATTCGAAGAAGTATACCTGTGTGAGCTGAATCCTGTTTTAATTTCCTGTGTGGATTGTGTTGTGCTATCCTGTGTGGATTTACGTTTACTTTCCTTTGTGGATTGTGTTGTGCTATCCTGTGTGGATTTACGTTTTGCTTTCTTGTGTGGACTGGGTTGTACTTGAGCTTGGATGTTGGAGCCGAGCGAGAATTGATGACTTAGGTATATGTATGGGCATATACCTAAGAAGTGTCGGTTGTTACTTCGTGATTGTATCTTTCCTTTGTGGTTTATCCTTTTTGGATTCTGGGAGACCTTCGGGGGTCTTGGGGTCCCTACTGAGTAGCTTATACTCACCCCTGCACGGGCTATGCCCGTACTACATTGTGTTGGTTGCAGACGACAGACAGCACTGATCGTGGTCGAGGTTGGCGGAGCAGGACGGTACCTGGAGGTGGACCACTGGATAGGGTGTACTCGGAGCGGACGGCTGGTCCGAGGAGCTTTGGAGGCTATCTGTACCCACCCTTCAGGTGGGACTTCCAGAGGACGGATCGACGCTGCGGCTTTCACTTTTCAGTTTCTGTTTTTCCCTTTTCAGTTGTACTTTACAGTTGGGCTTGTATTTCCGGCCCCCTTTACTTTTCCGAACTTACTGTTGTACCAGTTTTTACTTAGTGTTTACTTCTTCCTCTTGCTTACTCTGTGGTGCTTGTTTACTTTACAAAGGCAATGCCTTCCCTTTTTACCGGGATTTACGCCTTGGTGCTAGTCGCCAGCCCCTGGCCTTTGGAAGGCGGGCTTGGGGTAGTCACGGCACGGGCCCCGAGGACGGGTCGTGACAAAATTAATTAAAAAGTAGTAGGAATTAACCTTTTCATGATGGTTTTATGCATTCTTGACCCATTTCTTTGAATTAATTGTCTCAGTTGCAGCATCGAAGCCCAATATCTCATGAGCATGAGTAGCTTTGAACAAACCACATCAACTCGAACAAAGGAATCCACCTGCATAAGAAAAAAAATTATGTGAGTAATACTAAAAATAATAAATTAAACATAAATATGAAACAATCCATTAATTCTATAGAATTCACATCTTCATGCTATTTGGATACATTCTATCATCAGGTATGATGCCCATTCATTTCTAAGCAAATCTATATCATCTTGTGAATATGAGACATTTTGAAAATCATAGTATGTCACGACCCACCTTCACTAAGATAAGGAAAGGTAAAAAAACTACCATACCCTTCCATCTTCAAATTGATGGAGAGATAATGACCCCCGAGTCCCACCTTTGGTAGGCCCTGGAGTGTCGACTAGCACCAAGGGTATAGAATCTCATGTAAAATGGAAGGCATTGCCCTTTTTATTTAATAGGATGGGGAGATAAGATGGTAGATCCCAAACAACTCCAAAAACTGAAAATAAAAGTAAAGACAAATAGGAAAAGAAAAATCCGCTCCCATATGCGTGTTCAAAATAAAATGATACAAGGAATAAGAAAACTCCAAAGGGAAGTACCAAAAGAAAGAAAAGAAGCAAAGACAACTCCCGAATCCCAAGCTAGTAAAGTTCGACACGGTCCTCAAAGTCCTCTTAGAAACCTAAAATTAGATTTATATACATAGGGTGAGTATAAAGGTATACTCAGTATGGAAAACCAAAAGATCTTGTGCAAAAGTGGGGAGACATTCTAATGCCCCGTGAGAAAATAGGTAACCAAAACACCTAGTAAGGAAATTATCCACCTAGCCTCACCAAGGCACACTCCCTAAATAACACAAGTCAGGTAAAGTAATAGTAATAACACAACAATGTTTGGGTACCCCACACCACTTTACCAGTGGTCATTTAGGACATCCTACGCATTATACCTCCCCCATATGTTCCACTATAGTCCCACTACCACCCCAACAACAACCTTGTGGGCCACCACAACCACGCATCCCGCCTGCAGACACCTGGGCCACAACAACAAAAAATCAATACACCTATAATCACCTGGGACACAATAACCACACATCACTACTCCCAAAAACACCTGGGACACAACAACCACTACCACACCCGAAGAAATCTGTGCTAGAACAACCATTGTCACGCCCGAAGACACCTGTGTCTCATCCCAAAGACACTTGGGAAACAAACCTGCCCGCACACACCTGGTCCAACCACCACAACACACCCTTACTTAATATTCTTGGGCCATAATGAACCTTAGGCCATCAAATCCTTCCTACAGAGTCTTGGGATACCTAGGAGAGGGAGCAGAAAGAAGCTAATAACTAGCCACTCATAAGAATGTTGGAAAAAACACCCTCCCCCATGAAATGGGGGTGTTCGGCATGGAGTGCTCAACATGGGTGGGGTGAGAATAAGAAACAAAAGAATTAAATTTATAAATATAATTAAAAAAAACTCATCCCAAACTAAGGGTTTCAAAATAGATAGCCATCCCATACACAACCAAAGCACAAACACCCTCTTTATTATTCCTACATGCACGAACACACAACAACCACAACCAAAGCACAACCCATTCCTGGAAAATAATACCCTAGTGTACCCATTCTCATTATCATGTTCAAGTGGTTCCATTTAATTATTCCTTCACTACTGGGTAACTAACAGGAATAGCCACAATCCAAGACAACAATTGAAGGAAAACAGCCAAGCAACAATTTAAGCATTCACACTCGGTTCTCTTGTAAAGTCACAACAACAAAAGGGGCCAGTGATATCCCTTGAAGTATTAAAACCAAAACAAGCCCCAACATATGGCCCAACATGGCCTCAAAACCACAACTAACAACTCAACAATAGAAGATCCCATCCCCATCCATGTCACCCCACAAGCGTCAAGAAGAACAACCACACATATCTCAGAACAGAACAAGGAAGTTTTCCGATTTAACCATACCATTTATTAAGTTACTTCTTTCTATCTGGTTAACCGAGGTGATCACACAAGGATTCTTATTCATTGGGAATCCATTTAATCAACTGAGTTTATGTGATTAACCAGTTTCCATGTTACATCTATTTAATCCCAAGATTATCCAAAAAAAATAGAGGTTCATTAGTGTGCAAGAAGGGACCAACAATGACCAATTTTTTTAGTGGGAATAAGCCCATACAATTCACAAAATAAAACAAAGATAGAATAAATACAACAACATCATCATCAAACACACCCCTTAATTCTTTAGAGTCCATTTATTATCTTTGTTAAGGTTTGGTTTCATCCACGTCCCGAAGGAAACATTATCATACCCGCCCCGCATGATACACAGAAAAGAGAGATGCAGGAAAGTCCTACTTGAATGATCAAGGATCTAATTTTTTATCCTCACATCAAGAACTAAGGGTGCATGACTTACAGGAATATAAAACTTGAAGGCTTCGAGGCAGATCAGGAAGGGATCCAGCACGGGTGCACAATTCGTCTCTGGAGTAAGTCTCTAGGGCGTACTTTAGAGAATGAAAAGGAATTATTAAGAGAGGATCTCAGCTTAAGAAAATGAAATATCTTAATAATTAGGGAGATGATTTCAAAGTACTTAAAAGTTGGATTGTGTCTTGACCACGCGGTTGAGTGGTTTTTCACATTGGGATTAATTGGGATTTAATAATTATCCTCGAAGATGGTAGATATAAAGGTTGTGAGTTAATAGATTTCCTTTAAATGGGAAAAAATACATAACGGGGGCGAAAATATAAAACACAACAAAGGTGTGACACTGAGGGAAAAGGCCACACATTTTGGTAACTCAAGGGTCGCCCGACTATTGTGGGGTTTAATACATCTTTTACTGGATTTAAATGGCTTTGAAAGGGGTATTAAAATACTTTTATGTCAAAAAGATATGTTACTGTGGAAAAACTAGAAGGTCGTGGAAAAATAGGGAAGGAATCACCATTAGGTGAGTCACCATCACCCTGGAACCGTCGCCCTGGCACCGTCGACCTAGCGCCATCACCCTGGCACTGTTTCCTAGGCACCGTCTCCCTAGAACCGATGCCGATTGGTGCTATGGACGACCCATTGGTGCCATCGATGTCGATTAGTGTCATCGACACTCATCGGTGCCACCGATGCCGATCGGTACCACTAATGCATATCGGTGCCATCGACGCCCATCAGTACCGCCGACGCTCATCGATGCCAGCAATGTCGATCAGTTCCATCGATTCCCATCGGTGCCACCGACACTCATTGGTTCCACCATTCATTCAATCCTAAAATTTGGAAAATTCCTTAATGAGTCACTAATGGTCCACAGGACACACCAAACACCATAATTTGGAAAAGTAATGGACCATGAGGGTCTAGGACATTACATAAGATACCTCTCAAGCTATTATTTCCCTCTATAATTCAAGATTAAACCCGAAGAAAAGAGGGGGGTCTGAAAAACAACCTCATAAGATACCTCTCAGGGAAAAACCAACCTATAGTTGTTCGAAATCTGGAACAAGACTTGATATCTAGGAACACCTCTCCCCCATCTATCTCTTAAACAAATATAGATATAATACCGCTCTTATCCACAAGAAATCATACAAACATATAAATGTCACACTGTCCAGATATACGGGTTAAGAAGTCCCTTCCTCCATGTCAAGATACTATCTTCTTTGGGCGGCACTAACTTACCCACGCGAGTTTAATCACATCCACCTTAATGAATCTTGATTAGGGATCAGATCCTCCCCTCCCCATAGTGAGGACTTTTACACACATTCTGAGAAAGGAAACATCCCATATCATAATTAACAAGGTCAAGCACTACATCATATTCAAGTACAAAAAAAAACACAAAATAAAACTCAAAACAACTTTGGGTACTGGGCACGCATCTATGCCTCACATTAACAGGTACTCTCCTCAAGGCCACAATGCCTCCACAACACATGAACTCAGGGAATGGTCCACCCATGAAGCACCGTCTCCTCACGATCCTCAATCCTCACTGGTCACTCTACAAATGTTGCATCATCCTTGATATCCATCTCTCCCTAGTTGAGGACGTGCGAGTCATCGTGTAGATACTGACAGAGCTAAGACACATGGAAGATGTTGTGGACCCTATATAGCGGCGGTGGTAGCACCATCTGATAAGACACTTCGCTGACCCACTTCAACTCCTTGAAGGGCCCAATGAACCTAGGAGAAAGCTTACTCCCCCTGTCGAACCTCCGCTGCCCATGTCGAGGGGAGACCTTTAAGAACACGTGGTCCCAAACCTCGAACTCCAAGGGTCTCCTCCTATGACCAGCATACGAATTATGACAATTCTGATCTGCCTTCATCCTCTCACGCACAAGATGAACATTCTCTATGGTGCTCTTCACTACCTTTGGTCCAAGAACACCTACTTCCCAAACCTCAGTCCAGCACACGGGCGAATGACATGGTCTTCCATACAAGGCTTAGAATGAATCCATGCCAATGGTGTAGTGATGGATATTGTTGTAAGAAAATTCTACCAGTGTCAAGTGTTATAACCATGATCCTCTAAAGTCCAGAACACATTCCTGCAACATATCCTCCAATGTATGGATGATCCTCTATGTCTTCCTATCCATCCGAGGGTGGAAAGCAGTGCTAAGTCATAGCTGGGTTCTAAAATAACTCTTTAATCCCCTCCAAATTCAAGAAGTAAAGCATGTATCTTGATCTGAAACGATGGTTCTGGGAACTCTGTGTAGTCGCAAAACTTCACCCACGTACTTCTATGTTAATTCATCCACTGCACTCGACTCCTTAATCACTAAGAAGTGAGACAATTTCATCAAATGGTCCACCACTACCTAGATGGAATCATATCCTCCATCATCTATGGGTAGTCCCATGAAAAAATCCATCAATATTTCATCCCACTTCCACTCGGGGATGTCTAAAGGATGCAAAAAACCACCTGAAACACAGTGTTCATCCTTCACCTATTGACACACGAGGCACTTTTCCACAAACTTTTCCACTACCTTCTTCACTCCAGGCCACCAAAACTGACCCCTCAAGCCCCGGTACATCCTGGAAACTCCTAGGTGTACCTCCATGGGTGAGTTATAGAACTCACCAAGAACTATCTCGCATATTTCCATTGGAAAAAACAATATTCTATGAAACAATATCTGATTCTGACCATCTTTCTACCATCCTTCTGGAACATCACCCTAGATAACACGATCATGCATCACTTAAGCCTCTATGTCTCCCCACTAAGACTCCACCACTTTCTATACCAAGGAATACTACACTGTCATCTAAAATAGACAGCCTATACCATCCTCCACCCTTGCATCCAGGTGCAAGGCATCCAACTCCTCTATTACTTTCCAAGCATCTACTAAATCCCGAACCACATCCTTCTATGAATTCCTTCTCAAGGAATCGACCACCATGTTTCCCTTTCCTGAGGTGTAGGAGATTTCAATGTCATAGTCCTGAAGAAAATCCATTCACCTCTACTGCCGCAAGTTCAAGTCTTTATGGGAGAATAAATACCTCAATATCTTATGATTTGTAAAGACTATGAAGCATTCCCTGATAATATAATACTACCACAGCTTCAGTGTGAACACTACCAATGTAAAATTTAAATCGTGGGTGGAATAGTTACACTCGTGAAGACATAACTGCCTAGACCCATAAGAGATTTCTCCCTACTGCTACATCAGCACACATCCCAATCCTAGTCCGGAATCATAACAGAACACTTTAAACATTACCCCTTCCTCTGGAAACCTCGAAACTAGGGCACTGACCAGCTTCCCCTTCAGATAACTGAAAGTCTTATGGCACTGCTCACTCTAAACAAAATCATCGTCATTCTTGGTCAAGGAGTTCAAAGGCACTTCAACTCGAGAGAAGTCGGGAACGAACCTCTGGTAGTAACCTTCTAGACCTAGGAAACTATGAACCTCTACCACGTTCTTGGGAACTGTTCAAGAAACAACCACTTAAACCTTTGACAGATCCACCTTTATTCCATACTGGGACACCACGTGTCCAAGGAAGTGCACATATCATGTCTAGAACTTGTACTTGGACAACTTCCCATAGAGCTGGTGGCATTGGAGGAACCTCTAAAACTATCCTCAAATGAGCGGCATGATCCTCCTCTAATATTCAGTAGATCAGGATGCTTCCAATAAACACCAATACGAATCAGTCTAGATATTCGTAGAAAACAGAGTTCATGAGCCCCATGAACATGGTTGGTGTGTTCATAACGCCAAATGACATGACCACAAACTCAAAGTTCCCATATCTGAATATGAAAGCAGTCTTCGAGATGTCACCCTCCTTCACCCTCAACTGATGATATCCAGACCACAGGTCGATCTTAGAGAAACAACCTGCTCTCTTAAACTGGTCAAAAAGGTCGTCGATCCTTGGGAGGGGGTAACAGTTCTTGAATTCCACCTGATTCAGTCTTTGGTAGTATATGAACAACCTAAGAACACCATATTCCTTCTTTGCAAATAAGACTGGAGCACCCCATGGAGAGGTGCTCGGTCGGATAAAACCCTTCTTCATTAGGTCGTCAACTTGGATCTGCAACTCCTGAAACTCATAAGGCTCCATCCAATTGGGACCCATCGAAATTTAACGATCATCGGGTTGTAAGTATATCCAAAACTACACATCACGTCGAGGGGGTAGGGTCACAACCTCTTTATGGAAGGCGTCCAAGAACTCACTAATGATTCCCATGACTTCCACCATCTCTGAGTCTGATAATTCCATTGACAGCTCAGCTATCATGGAAAAAAGGGGCTCCACACGTCGACTGCCCTCTCAGCAACCCTACTCACTGACAAAAGCTACATGTTGGCCACCCATATCTGAGAACACGACCCTTCCTCAAAAGTAGTCGATAACAAAACACACATATAATAACCATTCGATGCCTAAAATGACATCATATGGACACATCTGTAGTAAAATAAAGTCCCCAATGGACTGATGTGGCACCCAACATCATTCCACATCCTCGAAAAACATAAGAAAAGATGGTCTGACCTCTGAATCATATACTCAATACTAAGGGCATGTGAATTATCTTTGCATCTAGACCCAGAGCATGGGCTAGACTAGGTGTAACTAAGGAGTGTGAAGCTCCTAAATCAAACAAGGTAGAAGAAAGAGTACTAAACAAGCTAATCGTACCCCGAACAACCTCTGGCCCTACTGTAACTACTTCCTTAGCGGCGTGAAACTTCCCACGCCTAGATCCTCTTTCCCTCGGTTTTCAGCCACCTCCCTGACCACACCTTGGTCAAGATCCCTAAGGAGTTCCCTGAGGTCGGCCTCCTCCTTCAATGTCTGCTCTCGGAGGAGCGGGAGATCACTGTCCCTTCTGCTACTGATGAGGTGGGCGCTGAACCTACCCACCTCCATTGTACTACACTCGGTCTAGGAACTAATTCCAAAGATTCCCACAGCTTCCATAGATAAATCACCTTGGTTCTATGATCGTAGATAAAGGGAGAGGTCCATGAGATTGAAACTGGAACTGTTGGGGCCTGCTCCCCGCCGGCTAAAACCTGGAAGGCCCTGATGTTGGAGGCCCGCTGCTAACGACCTTCCCCTTTGATGAGCTCAACTAGATCCCATATCACGACACACCTCCCAGTTTTTTCATCCTATCCACCACTCCAACCTTCTTCTGAACCTCCAAGTACATCGGTAGAGTGAAGGGAGTAACAGCGTATCACAGGGAAGGTTGGAGTGTCTCCTCTAAGTGCCTTGCTCGTGATTCCATGTTTGGGAAGAGGTATGGAGCAAAATGAAGGATATCCTTGAACTTGGTCACCAAATTCCTTACTGACATACTCCCCTTCTAGAGGGAGAGTAGCTTCTACCTCTTCTTAGCCTTTATTGTAGAAGAAAGGAATTCTTCCTAGAACTCATTCTCAAAGTCAGTCCATAAAACCTCAACTTTCTTATTCTCCCCAAGATAGAGCATCCAACACTGAAATTACACTCCCCACATATGGATCATAGATAGAGGGACATAGTACTCAGCCGGGGCCTGAATCAATCTAAAGGCTATCACCAGCTTCTCGATCCATCTCTCTGTCTCCATGTCTGAGACGCTGCCCTCGTACTTCTTGAGGGTTTGTTGCTGAAAGGCACGAAGCATCTTCTTCCACTAGTAATACTCCTTCTCTTTATCAGACATCTATTGATCATCCAAATCAGCCCCCTGGGCCTCGATCACCCGCACTACTCATGGTCATTGTCTAGGTTCCATATCTGCAAGGTAAACAAGGAATGCCTAAGCCCGAGTAGTGTAGAAGATTCCTTTTAAAATTTTCTTAAACTTTTGATTTATTTTAAACTATCCAAAAACCCAGAACACACAAGAACACAAGTCATTATTATGTATGTACCTTTCCTAGGGTCTCTAATCTGCAATCAGTGTAGCCTCACTTGGTCATTTGGTAGGTCCAGAGTCCTTGCATCAAATCATGGGGGGGCCTAAAATCCTGTGTCCTGGCCAGTCTTCCCTAGCCTATTTCACGCACCAAGATTTCCTAACAATGTTTCCCTACCATCCCATGAAATCCTCATTGTGACTAACCCCTAACTCCATACTATCTCTCAACCATCTACTCTGATATCATTCTATCATGACCCACCTTCACCAAGATGAGGAAATGTCACGACCCCCTCCCACCAAAGATGCCCCTCCTGAGCTAGCAATGGTGAAAGGGAGATAATGACCCCCGAGTCCCGCCTCCAGTAGGCCCCGGGGTGGCGACTAGCACCAAGGGTATGAGTTTTTCACAAATATGGGAGGAATTACCCTTTTTATTTTTAAATATCGAGAAATAGGACAAGTCAACCACCAAAAAGGAAAAGAGAAAGTATATAGAAATAAACCCCAAACCAATCCCACATGCATGTTTAAACAATTTATAACAAGGTACAAGTAAAAGAAAACTCAAAGTACAATACCAAGAGAAAAAAAGGTACAGAAACAGCAACAACTCCAATGGTCTGACTAGTAGGGTCCCGTACGACCCTAGTAGTCCTCCTGGAAACCTGAAAGTATACGTAGGGTGAGCATACAAGTATACTCAGTAGGGAAACCTAAAGCTCTCGTGCACAAGTGGGGAGACATCCAAATGTCCCGTGAGAACAACAGAAGAAACCTAGCAAGGAATCCTATCCAACCAAACTCACTAGCCACACTCACCAAAACACAAGCACAACAAGTAGTAGTAGTATAATAACAAGAGTATTGGGTACCTCGCACCATTTCCCTTTAGTTAGCTGCTCTTCCTAACGACGAATGTCCTGACGCTGCCACACTCTCCCCGCCCACACACACCTGGGCCTCACAACCACGTATCCCGCCCGCACACACCTGGGCCTCACAACCACGTATCCCGCCTACAGACATCTGGGCCTCACAACCACATATCCCGCCCGCACACACCTGGGCCTCACAACCACGTATCCCGCCCGCACACACCTGGGCCTCATCCCGAAGATTCTTGGGAAACAGTAAAACCTGCCCGAAGAGTCTTGGGCTAAAATCACCCCAATCGAAACCTACCCGAAGATTCTTAGGTGTAAGGTCACCTCAAGCCATCACAGCCTAGGGGAGAAGGAGTAGGAAGGAGCTAGTAACTAAGGGAAAACACCCTCTCCCATGAAATGGGAGTGTTCGTCACTAAGTGATCAACATGGGCGAGGTGTGATAAAACACAAAAGATACAGATATGTATATATATACCAACCACACAGCCCAACCTATGGCTTCTAAAAAGAGAAACTGAGCACGTGCCTCGGCACTGCTACTACGAAGCATGAATACAACAAACAACCCAACCCCCTTTAGGTTTTCACATTTCAGTAGAAATAGTTATTTAGTTCCTTAACTACTGGGAAACTATCCACAACTAACCACACCAAACGTTCGTAAAACATATCCCTATCATCCACAAAACAAGTTAGGAAAAGCACATCAAAGTCCCTCTTATCAATCAACCAACCCCATTGATTATTATTTCCGTTTCATTACCACGCCCCACCATCCATTAATTATTCCACTTTTATTTATTAATCACAACCCATAACCCGTTCACATTAAAACCCAACCCTGCAGCCCCACTGCCAACCGCCATAACCACAACCGCACCGAAACCACGCATCATCAACCCTTTAATACCATTTATCGTAGCCCCGCTGCCCATCACCATCACAACATTCACACCAACCCACAACCAAGTCAACCGCAGTCCCGCTGCTCACCCTATCCACAACAACCCAAAAAACACCCCCAACACATGCCACGTAACCAATCCAACACCCACATGTTCATTATTCCATTTTGTTTAACCGGGGTGATCACACAAGGGTTCCAGATTTTCACAGCCAACTTTACGTGATTAACCAATTTCCACATTCCATAAAGTTTCCATCCATAAGAAAATCCAGAAGGAGAGGGCAACATTTAATTGCATAATCAAGGGCCCCCAATGACCGTGATTTTCAATAGGTATAAGCTCATTCAATTCACAATATAATATCACAGGATATAAAGTAACAACAAACACAACTTCCCAACCCCGTTATATAAGCCAGTTATTATATTTATTAAACCAGTTCAAAAGTGTTTCACATAAACAAGATAACACCCACCCCGCATGATGCACAAACTAGAGAGACGAAGGTAAGATCCCTACCTCAACAGGTTCTTGATCGCAATGCTCCCCCAGATCAACCTTAGAAGACGTCTGTAGGAATTCGTCACTTCTGTCAGGTCCCGATAAAACCTCCTCAGGTGGAAGTCAGAAAGGAAGGGCCGAAGGAAAGACAACAGACCCAGGCTCAGAAGCTCCGCCTCGTCGTTATGATCCCGTGTCCACTGACGGATTGTAAATCGGAGCTCGGACGAAGAAGTTATGGAAGAAAGAGCCTTCGAGTCTCTTGAGAGAGCTCTGCTCAGAGAAGAGGAGAGGAGAGGAGAGGAGAGGGGTGAGTTGAAAGGAGGAGGGGACCCCTCCTTTTATAGGAATGAAAATCAAAAGTACACGGCATGTACTTTATGGTACACGGCGTGTACTCAGTTCTTTCACACGGTCTCCACGCGGCTTCCAACACGGCTCCACGGCTGTTGACTTGTCAACACACGGTTTGAGGGTAACGCATACGCAGGGAAGGACTACACGACATGTAGTTTAGACACACGGCGTGTACTAATTTATTGCACATGGCAAGGACACGACTCCAACACGGTACACGGTCGTTGACTGGTAACACGTACGCGGGGAAGGACTACACGGCGTGTAGAACTGGACACACGGCGTGCACCCATTACTCCACACAGCAAGGACACGGCTTGCAACACGGGGTGTACCCGAAAAGGGAGTACATGGCGTGTACCCAAACTACACAGTGTGTAGTTTCAAAATTTTGTAAAGTGTGGTAAAATTCCATTTTACCCTCCAGAACACTTCTTGACCTTATTTTTGACAAAGGAATGGGACGGAGAGGTCTGGGCCATTACAGGAAAGGGACATCAAATTCCAGAACCTTCCTTCTTCAAGTTGAAGGAGAGATAATGACCCCCGAGTCCCACCTTCGGTAGGTCCTGGAGTTGCGAATAGCACCAAGGGTATATAATCTCATGTAAAATGGAAGGCATTACCCTTTTTATTCAATAGGATCGGGAGATAATATGGTAGATCCCAAAAAACTCCAAAAATTGAAAGTAAAAGTAAAACAAAAAAGGAAAATAAAAATCCACTCCCATATGCATGTTCAAAATAAACTGATACAAGGAATAATAAAATTTCAAAGGGAAGTACCAAAAGAAAGAAAATCAACAAAGAAAACTCCCGAAGCCCAAGCTAGTAAAGTCTGGCACGGTCCTCAAAGTCCTCCTGGAAACCTGAAATTAGATTTATATACTTAGGGTGAGTATATAGGTATACTCAGTAGGGAAAACCAAAATCTCTCATGCACAAGTGGGGAGACATTCTAATGCCCTATAAGAAAAGAGGTAACCAAAACACCTAGTAAGGAAACTATCCACCCAGCCTCACCAAGCACACTCCCCAAATAAAACAAGCCAGGTAAAGTAATAGTAATAACACATCGATGTTTGGGTACCCCACACCGCTTTCACACTTTTCGTTTATGATATCCTACTCAACAGAACTCCCCCATAAGTTCCACTATTGTCCCACTACATCCCCAACAACAGTCTTGTGGGCCACCACAACCACGCATCCCACCCGAAGACACCTGGGAAAAAACAACCACACATCACTACGCCCAAAAACACCTGGGCCACAACAACCACACATCACTACGCCCGCAAACACCTAGGCCACAAAAACCACTACCACGCCCAAAATCACCTAGGCCAGAACAACCAATTCCATGCCCGAAGACACCTAGGCCTCATCCCAAAGACACTTGGGAAACAAACCTGCCCATACACACCTGGGCCAACCACAACAACACACCCTTCCTGAAGAGTCTTGGGCCATAGTGAACCTTAGGCTATCACAACCTACTCTAAGAGTCTTGGTCTATTGGGGAGAGGGAGAAGAAAGAAGCTAATAATCAACCACTCATAAGAATGTAGGGAAAAACACCCTCCCCCGTGAAATGGGGGTGTTTGGCACAGAGTGCTCAACATGGGTGGGGTGAAAATAAGAAACACAAGAATTAAATTTATACATATAATTAAACAAACACTCATCCCAACCTGAGGGTTCCAAAATAGAGAGCCATCTCATACACAACCAGAGCACAACCACCCTTGTTACTATTCCTACATGCATGAACACACAACAACCACAACCAGAGCACAACCCATTTTTGGAAAACAATCCCCCAGTGTACCCATTCTCATTATAATGTTCAAGTGATTCCATTTAAATATTCCTTCACTACTGGGAAACTAACAAGAATAGCCATAAGCCAAGACAACAATTGAAGGAAAACAACCAAGCAACAATTTCATCATTCACACCTGGTTCTCTTGTAAAGTCACAACAACAAAAGGATCCAGTGAGATCCCTCAAAGTACTGGAACCAAACCAAGCCCCAACATACTACCCCACACAATCTCAAACCCACAACCAACAACTGAACAATAGGAGATCCCATCCCCATCCATGTCACCCCACAAGCATCAACCAAAACAACCACACATATCTCAGAACAGAACAAGGATGTTTTTTGATTTAACCACACCATTTATTAAGTTACTTCTTTCTATCTAGTTAACTGAGGTGATCACACAATAATTATTATTCATTGGGAATCCATTTAATTAACTAATTTTACATGATTAACCAGTTTCCATGTTACAACCATTCAATCCCAAGATTATCTAGAAAAACAGAGGTTCATTAGTGCGCAATAAGGGACCACTAACGACCATTATTTTTAGTGGGAACAAGACCATACAATTCACATCATAAAACAAAGATATAATAAATATAGAAACATCATCATCAAACAAACCTCTTCATTCTTTAGAGTTTGTTTATTATCTTTGTTAAGGTTTGGTTTCATCCACGTCCTGAAGGAAACTTTATCATACCCACCCCGCGTGATACACAGTAAAGAGAGATGAAGGAAAACCATACTTGGATGATCAAGGATCAAAGTTTTTATCCTCGCATCAAGAACTAAGGGTGAGTGACTTACAGGAAGGGAAAACTCGAAGGCTTTGAGGCTGAGCAAGAAGGTCTCCATCACAGGCACACAATTCGTCTCTGGAGTAAGTCTCTAGGGAATAATTTAGAGAATGGAAAAGAATTATGAAGAGAGGATCTTGGCTTAATAAAAGTCTAGATCCTAAAAATCAGGGAGATAATTTCAAAGTACTTAAAAGTTATATTGTGGCTTGACCACGTAGTTGGGTGGTTTTGCACGTTGGGATTAATTGGGATTTAATAATTATCCTTAGAGATGGTGGAGATAACAATTGTGAGTTAATATATTTATTTTAAATAGGAAAAAATGCATAAAAAGGGTGAAACTGTAAAACACGAAAAAGGTGTGACACTGAGGAAAAAGGCCACACATTTTGGTAACTCAAGGGTCACCCAACTATTGGGGGGTTTAAAAAATATTTTACTAGCTTTGAATGGATTTGAAAGGGGTATTAAAACACTTTTACATCAAAAGATGTGTTATTGGGGGAAAACTATAAGGTCCTGGAAAAACAGGGAAGGACTCACCATTAGGTGATTCACCGTTGCCCTGGCACCATCGCCCTGGCATCGTCTCCCTGGCATCATCCCCTTGTCACCGTTGCTCTGGCACTGTCGCCCTGGCACCGTTGCCCTGGAACTGTCGCCCTGGCATCGTCGCCCTGTCACCGATGACAATTGGTGCTATAGACGACCCATTGGTGCCATTGATGTCGATCGGTGCCACTGAATCTCATCAGTGCCACCAAAGCTCATCGGTGCCACCGATGCTGATCGGTACCACTGATGCCCATCGGTGCCACCGACGCCCATCGGTGCCACCATCCGTTCAATCCTGAAATTTGGAAAAATCCTTAATGAGTCACCGATGGTCCTCAAGACACCCCAAACACTAGAATTTGTCAAAGTAATCGAACAAGAGGGTCCCGAAAATTGCATAATTGTACTAGAAAAATATAAATACACAAAGAATTAATAAATATTTTAAAATAAATAGTAATTATCTTCAAAAATACATATCTGGGGATGTTATTTTGTTCATGGAATATGACCTCCCTTATTAATTTACAAAAATAATAACCATAATATTTTCCATTTTTTTGTTTCAGACACTATAAAAACATTGATAAAAATAAGTAATTTGTATTGATATGTGTTTGGATAGTTTAATATTATTATATATACCCTGATACTTGTCTAGTTGTAGAAATTTTCAGCATCCTTGTTCTTAGGCCCTAGCCTCATTCCTTGTTTTTCATGATGTTGATGCACCACCCTATCATAACAGAATCCTCATTAAAAGATAATTTAAATTATATAACTTGAAGTTTAGTTCTAAGTCATTGGATTTAGTGTATTACTTATTGAAAAACACCATCATGTGTGGTCAGTTTTTTGGGTATCCGTGTAGTGAATCCAGGAAATAAATATTTGAAGTATCTAAATTGATCACAATGAGAATCCAATGTTTCCTAAAACACAAAAAGGATTAAGTAATAAAAAAATGAAAATATATACGATATGATTAAATTTTAGATTTTTACCCCTGCATCATTGGTATTAAGAAGAGTCTATCATCTGAAATTTTTCTTTCAAATGATTTGACCAGGTGTGCTACTACTTCATCCATTTTTTTGGATTCCATTTTTGGTTGTTCTGTTGAGGTTGTATAAGGACTAATGAGTCCAAAAAATTCATGGGGAAATACCTTAAATTGGTTTTGATATATAAACCTTCCAAAAATATGAAATGTATTTAGTCATAATTAACATAGTATATCAGCTTTTGTAAAATCAAATAATGAAAACATACCTCATGCATACATTTACAAATAAGGAGCCTAGCCAATCATAGTCAAGGATTTCATTTACATTCTCAACACCAATGTAGTCTTGAACTTCCTCTTCATACATATTTTCTTCAAAATCAACTATGTGACTGCTACCATTTTATAACTTTTTATCCACATGAACCTTCAATGTTAGTAAATATGGATATGGAACAGGCAAGGTAAAGGTGCTTTCATAAGATATTTTCAATCAGTTGGTCAATACTTTAGATGGTTTTGAGTCGGTCTTTCATTTCACCCCCTTCCCTTTATCCATCTATAATAACATTCATCGGTTCATACCTTTTTTCATTAATTGTTAAAGGATTAGATTGACAAATATATTGGAAATGAATAACCCCTTATCAACATGTTTTTTACAAGATCTGATTTCCATGAGACGAATGTTCCAATAGATCGGTTGATCATATGAATATCTTCATAATTAAGTGGAACATGTAGCCTGACGCTCGTCTCATGAGCTATGATAATTGTCACTCTCACATGACCCGTTGGAAGTGGTCTATTGTGTATATGATCATCTTGGATATTGAACACGATAGCCCTCGCTGAAAAGTGATGGGTGGGCGTTGATATATATAAATCAAATTCATTTTCACCCTGTAGAATATCAGTATAGGAAAGGTATCAGTGTATGTCAGATTCACATTTCATAGAAACAATTATTAGAATATTTATTACCATGACTAAGACAACTATTTGAGGGGAATGGCTTGCCTCAAAGCTAGTGGGGATGGGGTGGGATCTTCATGCAATGGTTTTTCTTGAGTTGTTTCTTCTCTTTTCTCCACCCCATAAAATTTTCTAGAATCTCTCTATGCCATTGAAATTGTTCTTCAAGGGTATCTAGTCTTTTTTTCATCTATTTCATTTCTTTATACTTATCCCCCTCTTGTTTTTTTTCTCAAAATATGTTTGGAGTGTCACCCCAAAACCTGAACCTCTAACACAACCATTATGTTTTGTCCACTTTAAGTCCACTGATAGTAGGTGTTCATTTGGTAAATGTGTTATTTATTCCTATGACTATGTAGGAGAGAAAATATAGAAAAATAAGTAATAATTATTTTGTAATAGTGATCTAAAGAAAAATAAATTTTTATTATGTTATACTTACACATGTTTCCCACAATTTTTCTATATTTTCATCTATTAGCATCCTATATTTATTTACACGTGTCTCCTTCCATAACACAAGGCATGGGATGGAAGTGGCTTTGGATTTGGAATCATCAATCTTAATATAAAATGATGAACATAATTGTAATGTTATTTCATGTCACATAAAAGTATTATGGTAGATTTAAAATACGTACCAATTTTTTTCAAGTGAAGCGTACCCCATCCTTTCTTTATGGTAGGGGTACGTTGGTTTTACTGTTTGTTCATTATTTTCAGAACTTAGTTGTTGTTTCATAAATAAAAATTTTTCAATCAAAGTGATGAATACATGTATCTTCAAATAACATATTACTATCCACAATGTACCAAAAAATACACATCCACATTAAGGCTAGTAAATTCATACCACACTTCTTGGGTTATCAGGTGTGCATATATAAGCGATGGATATGGGTTTATTTTCCCTTCAACATATTTAAGATTATGTCTTGTTAGAATTGTGTGAAAGACTCTGTGAATCCTTCCAACAAGCATTAATACATATTTCTTGTGGGAGTCATCTATTATAAATTCACTCTATAAGGGATGATGTAGAGTAAATCAATGTTTTATTGTTTTATTTTTTAGTAAAATAAAGAAATGAAAACATAATTTTATTGTAATATCTTCACACATCAGTGTCTTAGTCATGGACACAACATGGTTCCATGAATCTACATCAATCGATATGCATTATCGAGTGATGATTCCAATGCAAATACTAAACATGGCCATGTTGGGGTTAACATGATGGCCACAAGTATTCCATACTAACTCGTATTTGATGCCATTGATTTCCTCCTTAATGATTTTTTCTAACACCATCAAACTACGATGCTCCTATTTTTTCTGCATCATCAGTCCTTCATTGCCTACCATTTCATCAGCTTCAACATTGTCGGTATATTGTTCCTCTACAATGGTAGCATCAACACGTGCATATGGTCATTGTACCTCTACACTGGGAGCAGCAACAGATTGATAAACCTATTGTTCCTCGATATTGGGAACACCAACACATGAAGAAGGTCATTGTTCCACTACACTATAAGCAATAGTAGGTTGAGAGACCTGTTGTTCCTCAGGATTGGGAGCACTATCACTGCATAAATAATTATCTGTATAAGTGGTTTAACATTTAATTTATATTACATAAATGTAGTAGTGAACAAATATTAACATTAGGTAACACAATGTATATTATGAAAAAATAACCTGATTATTAAACTCTCTTTTTTTAAAGGTTGAAGGTATTTTACCCCTTTATTGACTATCCAAATCTCTTCATTGTGGTCTCATCTGAAATACAAAATGCTTTCTACATTGGGACTACTGTGAAATGATTATGACATCCCACTGAAAGGGTCATCCTCAATTGAATTTCCATCTAACCCTTTAGTGGTTTTGGTCAATAATAGAACAATTGACCACTTTAGATTTGTTGGATCTGGAACATAAAATACTTGTACTACCTATGGTGCCATTATAAATGGTTCTTATTTGTAGTCTTCCTCACTCAAATCAAATTTCATGAATCCCAATTCATCTATTTTAACAACACTATTGTTATCAACCCACTTGCATTGAAAAATTGGCACTTAAAATATCGTATAATCCAACTCCCATATTTTTTTGATGATTCCAAAATATGGAATATTCTCATAAATTGGATTTATTTCCTTAGTACCATAAACATGCATTGCTTCGGCCATAAGTGAAACTCCACTATTTTTCATGGTACTATCTTCATCATGTTCAGTTGTATAGAACGTATAACCATTAATTACATAACCATTGTAAGATAATACATAAAAATTTGTTCCTCTAGCTAGCCATCAAAGTTGTTCTGAAATTGAATCAATATTTTCATCTAACTCCTTAAAAATATGGTCATGAAACCATCCTATAAACTAATGATTTTGTGTATTTTATATCCATCTTTCATCCCTTGATGGATTCAAATGCCTAAGAATTTATTTGGGGGTTTCAAAATATGGGGAAAACTCCAAACTATTATGAAAAACATAAAGGGGGGCCTGCTCCTAATCTGTAATATTGATTGTGACAATATCTCTTCTAAAAATTCCTTCACCTGTAAGCCGGCTAGTGTGACGAGATTTTGGTAGACCAATGATTTCCATACCGGATAGGTATTTGGTATAGAATTTGATGTATTCCTCAACAATATATCAATCTACAATAAAACCCTCTCACCAACTTTGATTTTTTACATACCATTTCTGTTGGAGTTGGTGGTCTAGAACCAACTACTTTGTACTTTATTCATTAAATAAAAGCCTTATCACATCTTGATTGTTCTTCAGCGTGACATGTCATTTGATAATGTCCTAAGGACATCTGTTGCATTAAAGGGTCGTAGAAGATCCCTGCTATGATGAGAACCCAGAAGTTCCATAAAACTATTCTTGAATGTATGTTCTATGGTCGGATGATATTATTTGAGGGACACAAATAATACAGGTTATTAGGGGTGAGGACTCATAAAACATTGAGGCACCTTCTCATGGTGTGCGCCCTTGGTAATATCCAGGAGGATATTATGATAACAAGACCCACCAGTATGAAATCCACATTTCATAGTGTCATTGGATGTTCCTATATGCGGACGTGTGTATTGGTCCTTAGACTTTAAGATTATTATTAATGGGTATCACAACTTGAACACTTAGATGTATTGATGAAAACTGTGACGACACACTGTTCGTAGAGAGGTAGGATACGTTGGGTGCGTCACGAGTAATACCGGATTAATAGATAATGTGAGAAAGGATTTGTCCCTTCTGTTCCATAACGGAAGTAGATATCTCAGGCCCTTTGATGGAATTGATACAACCTAAATAAATCCATGGCCATGGTAAGGTATGGGCAAGTTCAATTCTGGGAAGTCAAAGAAAGAATAATCAAGCACATGGGTTGATGGCACTAGCATGCAACCCGCTTGATTGGAGATATCAAGACAAAGGGTTTATATTACACGGTAAACATTCGTAGGAGGTGACACATCATTGCGGTGTTAACTTCTTTCTCTGGGTGCCTTGGCGTGTTTCTAGACGCTAACCTTAGACTTTAGGCAGGCTCAACCTAATGCCACTGAGAAAGAGGCCTAGAGGGTCACACACTAAGTATCTCCATGTATCTCAGTTAAATATTAATTTAACAAGTTGAATAAAGATTATTCCCGATTTTGGTTTAATAATTATTCAAGGATGTATGATCGCATTTATTTCGACACTAGTTATTCGAGAGAATATATTGTGGGCGAAATAATATATATTTATTAGCGAGTAATGTAGTTACATTTATTTAAGAAATAAATAGCCATTACTCAAGGTCTAATAAATATGGTGGAGGAAAATAAATAAAACTAAAAAATAAAAGTACCCACCGTGTATATTTATATATACACGCCATGCAGTTTATTTTTCGGGATTCGTGAGAAAATATTGTTTATTTAATTAAATGGTATTAAATGTAATACGTTGGACGCATTTCAAGTAATAATGATGGTCAACTGTCATTATTAAGACGTGGGGTATTACTAAGAATTAAATAAAATGATTAAATGATTATGAGCAATTAATTTATTTTATTATTCTAGGTATTATAAATCCTAATTACATTATTCTCAAAAATGGTTATCCATTTTGGTTGTGCACAACGAATTGGAAATACTCTCAATCCAAGAGAGAATTCCCTTTCCACCAAGAACGCTTTCAAGTTACGAAAGCAAGATCCTCCACCGGATCAAGGCGATCGAATACAGACATCGCAAACGAAGGATCTTCCATGCTAGCACCCAGAGTTCCCTTCAGCGACGTCTAGAGATACGTGACACACGTGTAAATCAACGTTAGAGGAATCCTACACTTGGATTCTCCGACGCAACGACGGATCACAGGATCGTGACCAGAGACACCTACGAAGAAAGAATTCCATCGAGGTAATTCTTATGAATTAATTAAATTAATTATAACCAACATATGAAGCTCCTATCTCAAGGGTTCCGAGACTCTTCTTTTCTTTTTCGTTCTTCGTTCTATTCCGAAGATCCGGCGTTTTATATCATGATGGATCTCGGATTGAACGTCGTTTAACGCTAAAATTAAAGTTTGGAAAACCCACCAATGTGCTTCCGACGCGCCCGGAACCTACAAGTGGTATCAGAGCGGGTCATATCGTTGATTATAATTATTTAGTTTTTCGTTGGTAATTTATGCATTTAATAATTTAGTTATTTTAATTCAAGTTTAATCATTCTGGAAATCTGAATATCGAGATCTATTCCTCCTCCCTCGTTTCTCATTCACTTTTTTTATTTTAATTTTGATTAAAATAAAATAGAGGAGCTCATCCAGAGGAGCCAAAAGTTTCTGGACGTACAACACCAGAATACACAGCGTGTATTTGGAAGTACACGCCATGTAGTCTAGGATCAATGCATTGACTGATCCGTGAAATCAGGCCATTCATTGGATTCTTTCTAAGAATTTAAGACACCGTGTGTTGACCAGAAACAGGTGGCACACGGTTTCCGGAATACACGCTGTGTGGTCCAATGAACACGGCATGTAGTCCCTTCGGGTTAGGGTTGGGTTTTGTACTCCGTACACGGCCTGCCTGGCTGGAAACCATGTAACGCGGAAACTACACGGCGTGTGTCCCACTGTACACGCCGTGTACTCCGAAAATTTCCGAAGTACATTAACACGCCTTGTCCCCGGGCGTGTACTTCAGATGGACGGTGAAGAAAAGTACACGTTGTGTAGTCGGAACTACACGCCGTGTACTCACCCAAATTACGCAGATTTATTAAAATTTATTATTATATTATACAAACCCTTGAGACATGTACCATGGTGCAGGCGTAAAGCTGAGGCACAACACATGATAGGTGTTTTATATATATGTGTTTAATTTAACATCTGTGTAATAAATGGGAATTCATCGGGTTGCCTCCAAGGTACAAGTTACGTACAAGGATAATTTTAAATGAATTTATTTGTTTAAAATTATGATGGATGAGAATCTCAAGGAAATTTAGAAAAGGGATTTAAGATAAAAGTATTGATTAATTAAAGATAATTAATTGATTCGAGCGTGATTTATCTTAAACAAGAACGATTAAAGAATTGAATGCTAGTTTTATTTATGCGTAAATATCATTGCATGTATGGATGATCATGAGATAGACCGAGACCTTTGTATGTGAATGGTTTCTTTTAATTAATTTATTTAAATTAAATTTGTTGGCCTGTGAGCCATATCCTCATTAATATGTAGGGCCTGTGCGCCCAAGGATTCTTTTATATAAAAAAGCCCCTTTTACCCCTCACCTACGTGTGAGATAAATGCATATGTAATGGATGGAGCTCCCAAGCTAGTGGAGGCGGCTCAAGTCAGGATCCATGGTGAAACCAATCCAAGGAGATACAAAGGTGGACAGGTGGAAAGTTGTAAACACGAACCCGAAAGGTTCAAGGTGTTTCTCCCCTAGGTCTTGGGTTAGTTTATCAACCTCTAGATAAACTAACCAATAGAAAATCTCATGATCATACCATTTATTTTATTTCTGTCAGTTGCATGGTTTATTTATTGTGGGTGTGTTGTCACGATCACACAATTAATGAATTAAATGAGCATGAAAGATGGAACTAAAATAAAAACGGCTTATACGTAAATATTATCTTAGACATGGTTAATCACTTAAGTATATCCCACTTAATATTAACAAGCATGTAATCAAAGATAATAAAATGGCAATTTACGTATAAGGATAAAATCCCTCAAAATAAATATTAAGTCGGCATAGCCTTCCATAATCTTGGTTAGAATCGAACCATAGTTCAAAGTGCTTGACCAACCCTAGTTGGGGTGCTTTCAATTATCGGGGAATTCTAATTCAAGGTTTTGGGTTAACTTGACTTGGTTCACATCAAGTGTTGACTGCCACAGCAGGACTTGGTGTGACCAAGAGGCAAAGGTTGAGGAAATCCAAAAAGGATTTCAGGATTGGGGAGTCCACTCAGCGGATCAAGGAGCTGCGAGTTAATGCAGTTGGCATTTGGAATGCCTACCTAAAACCCTTCAAGTTGCTTGACCAACCCTAGTTGGGGTAATGCGAAGGGAAATATGGATCCTTGCCACTAGAATATTCACACAACAGAATATTCTGAAGTCAATGGTGAGGGCTATTGGATTTCGATAAAATAGTGGGAGACTAATAAGTATTAATTTATTTATTTGTCTCAATTTTTGTAATAAAGTAATAAACCTTTTCTCATCTTAATTTGTAGAAACA
Organism: Viscum album; assembly: GCA_963277665.1. Lineage (NCBI taxonomy): Eukaryota > Viridiplantae > Streptophyta > Magnoliopsida > Santalales > Viscaceae > Viscum > Viscum album. The sequence goes on from OY728131.1 coordinate 1,347,970,462, forward strand.
GAATGAAAAGGACTTCAGACATATCATTGCGCACCATACTCAAGAAGGAAAACCTTCTCACCGGCACCAATTTCCAAGAGTGGCAGAGGCGTTTACTCTTCGTCCTTCGCCACGAAAGGAAATTATATGTGCTGGAAAAGCCTACTCTAGTTGCGCCTGGGAAAGAGGCTAGTGATGAGGAATTATATCTCTATATGAAACACATGGATGATGCCACAGATGTCCAGTGTTTCATGCTATCGGCCATGTCTAATGAGCTCTTGAAGCAACATGAAAACATGGACGCGTATAGCATGATGTCTCACCTTAAAGATCTCTACCAAGAGAAGGCGAGACAGGAGAGGTATGAGATCTACAATTCATTGTTTACCATGAAGCTTGGGGAGTCTACGCCAGCTGGGCCTCATGTAGTCAAGCTTATTGGCTACATTGAATGCCTGGACATCTTAGGGATTAAATTCCCGTATGAGTTGCGTACAGATCTCATCCTATCATCACTGCCCAAGACCTTCTCTAGCTTCATTGTCAACTATAACATGAGCGGAAATGAGAAGAGTCTATCGGAGCTTCTGACCTTGATTCTCTAGGTAGATAAGGACATGGGGCGTGAAAAACCCATGGTCCTTATGGTGAACAAGAAAAGGAAGGACAAGGCAAAGGGGACAAAGACTTATAAACGGTCTGAAGCCCCCGAGAACCGTCCCTCCAAGAAGGGGAAGATCCAGAGGCAGGGCAAGGAATGGGAGGCAGTGTGTTTTGCATGTGGCAAGCAGGGCCACTGGAAGAGGAACTGCACCCAGAAGCGTGGGGACGCTAAAGGTGCATTTGTTATCGAGTGTAATCTTTCTATTTCTACACATTGGGTATTAAATACATCTTGTGGGGCTCACATATGTATTCAAATGCAGGAACCAAGTATATTTAGAAAGATTTCCATAGGAGAGGTGGATCTTCAAGCTTCCAATGGCGCAAGGCTGACTGCATTGGCTATTGGTGACTACCACCTCTCATTGCTGACTGGGATGATTTTGGTTTTACATAACTGTTATTATGTGCCTAGTGTTACCAAGAACATAATTTCTGTATCTTGTTTGGATATGGATGGATTTGTTTTCAAATTTGGAAATAAGGGTTGTCTCTTTTATAAGAACAATGTATGTTATGGTATGGAACATTTAAATAATGGTTTTTATGAATTGAATTACAAAAACCAAGTGTTGGCAATCGATAACGAAACAAACTCACATGACTCATACATCACCCAGTTATGGCATCACCGCCTTGGTCATGTGAACGAGAACCATTTGACAAAGCTCTGCCAAGATGGCTATTTAGACTCTACTGAGCTAAAACCACTTGATAGATGTCACACTTGTTTACAAGGAAAAATGAACAAGCTTCCTTTTGATGGACAGGGTGAAAGGGCCACATAGCTTCTAGGATTGGTACACATGGATGTGTGTGGACCATTTCCTGTAGAAGCTAGAGGTGGATATTCTTACTTCATTACTTTTACTGATGATTTGAGTAGATATGGATATGTCTACTTAATGAGGTATAAGTCAGAGTCCTTATAGAAATTTAAGGAATTCAAGAATGAAGTAGAGAATCAGCTTGGTAAGAAGATAAAGAAGTTTCGATCGGATCGAGGTGGAGAATATCTGAACTAAGAGTTCATCGATCTTCTACGGGAGTCTGGGATTCTATCTCAGCTCACTCCTCCTTATACATCATAGTGGAATGGTGTTAGTGAAAGGAGGAACCACACCTTTTTGGACATGGTGAGGTCAATGATGAGTCATGCGGATCTTCCATTATCCTTTTGGGGATATGCATTAGAAACTGCAGCATACACATTAAACCGAGTACCAACTAAGGTGGCAAATGGAATTCCATCCGAGTTATGGAATGGAAGGAAACCCACTTTGTCGCACACACGTGTATGGGGATGCGAGGCGTTTGTTAAGGCCTTATCAGGCAACAAACTAGCACCCCGGGGCACGAAGTGTATCTTTATAGGATATCCCAAGGAAACGAAAGGATATTACCTATATAACCCTCAAGACAAGAAAGTGAATGTCGCTAGACAAGCTGTCTTTCTTGAGAGGGAGCACATCCTCAAGAAGGATAGTGGGAGCAAGATTGACTTCGACGAAGTTGATGCTCAAGATACACAGTAGTTGGTACAGGAACAAGTTCCACATGTCCCCATGGAAGAGGTTCCAGAAACACAAGTACTGCGTAGGAGCTCAAGAGAGGTAAGGGAACCAGAGAGATTTGGTTTCCTAGTCACCGAGGATGGTGAATCATTATTGTTGGACAATGATGAACCTCTCTCCTACAAGGAAGCAGTAGAAATCTCAGAAGCTGCAAGATGGATAGAAGCTATGAATTCTGAGATGGATTCCATGTATCAGAACCAAGTTTGGGTTCTGGTCGATGATCCAGTTGATGTAAAGACTGTTGGATGCAAATGGGTATTCAAAAGAAAGATGGACATGGAAGGTCAAGTTAGCACCTATAAAGCAAGGCTAGTGGCTAAAGGATTCAGACAGCGTCAAGGAATTGACTATGATGAAACCTTCTCGCCAGTTGCCATGTTTAAATCCATAATAATCATACTTTCCATAGCATCTTACCATGACTATGAGATTTGTCAGATGGATGTCAAAACAGAATTCCTTAATGGTAACCTTCAGGATGATGTCTATATGACACAACCAGAAGGGTTTGTGACACCAGGTGAAGCCAAACGGGTTTGCAAGTTGCAGAAATCCATTTATGGATTGAAGCAAGCATCCAGGTCATGGAACATTTGATTTGATGAAGCCATAAAGGAATTTGGTTTCATTAAGAACGAATGTGAGCCATGTGTTTATAAGCGGTTTAATGGGAATGTGGTCATTATCCTAGTGGTATATGTTGATGAAATATTGCTTATTGGAAACAACGTACCAGCCTTACAGTCAGTTAAGGACTGGTTGAACAAGTGTTTCTCCATGAAGGACTTAGGAGAAGCAGCCTACATTCTAGGGATCAAGATCATTCGTGATAGATCCAAGAGGCTGCTTGGACTAAGTTAGGGTACATACATTGACCAGATACTAAAGAGATTTAGTATGGAAAAATCCAAGAGGGGATTGGTTCCAGTGTCACATGGCTTACATCTTTCTAATAAAATGTGTCCCCAGATACAAAAGGAGAAAGATAGGATGAGTAAGATCCCATACGCTTCAGCTATAGGATCCATCATGTATTCCATGTTATGTACCAGTCTTGATGTTGCCTATGCACTGAGCATGGTAGGCAGATATCAAGCAGATCTAGGAGAACAGCATTGTACTGCTGTTAAGACTATCCTTAAGTATCTGAGAAGAACTAAGGATATGTTCCTGGTGTATGGAGGAGACGAGGAGCTTGTCATCAGAGGGTACTCTGATGCTGGTTTTCAAACAGATCAGAATGATATGAAGTCGCAATCTGGATATGTTTTCTATATCAATGGAGGAGCTGTGAGCTAGAAGAGTTTAAAGAATCCAGTTGTCACCGATTCTACAGCGGAGTCCGAGTATATAGCGGCTTTTGATGCATCCAAGGAAGCCATCTGGATTCGGAACTTTGTCTAAGATCTTGATGTGGTTCCTAGCAGTAAAGATCCCATTACATTGTATTGTGATAATACTGCAGCGGTGGCTCTTGCAAAAGAACCAAGGTCACATCAACGAAATAAGCACATACTCCGAAAGTATCACCTCTTGAGGGATTTCTATCAAAGGGGTGAAGTTGTAGTGAGCAGAGTGTCCACGGAAGAGAACGTGGAGGACCCCATGACTAAAGGCCTATCTCAGTAGAAGCATGAATATCATGTGAGAGCTAGCGGGTTAAAGGTTGTTAGCAGTTGGCTCTAGTCTAAGTGGGAGTCTGTTAGAGTTGGTGGTCTAGAACCAACTACTTTGTACTTTATTCATTAAATAAAAGCCTTATCACATCTTGATTGTTCTTCTACGTGACATGTCATGTGATAATGTCCTAAGGACAGCTGTTGCATTAAAGGGTCATAGCGGATCCCTGCTATGATGAGAACCCGGAAGTGTCATAACACTGTTCTTGAATGTATGTTCTATGGACAAATGATATTATTTGAGGGACACAAATAATACAGGTCATTATGGGTGAGGAATCATAAAACTTTGAGGCACCTTATCATGGTGTGCGCCCTTGGTAATATCTAGGAGGATATTATGAGAACGAGACCCACCAGTAGGAAATCCACATTTCATAGTGTCATTGGATGTTCCTATCTGCGGACGTGTGTATTGGTTCTTAGACTTTAAGATTATTATTAATGGGTATTACAACTCGTTCAATTAGATGTATTGACGAAAACTGTGATGACACACTGTTCGCATCGAGGTAGGATACGTTGGGTGCATCACGAGTAATACCGCATTAATAGATAATGCGAGAAAGGATTTGTCCCTTCCGTTCCATAACAGAAGTAGATATCTCAGGCCCTTTGATGGAATTGATACAGCCTAAATAAATCCATGGCCATGGTAAGGTATGGGCAAGTTCAATTTCGTGAAGTCAAAGAAAGAATAATCAAGCACATGGGTTGATGGCACTAGCATTCAACCCGCTTGATTGGAGATATCGAGACAAAGGGTTTATATTACACGGTAAGCATTCGTAGGAGGTGACACGTCATTGCGGCGTTAACTTCTTTCTCTATGGGTGCCTTGGCGTGTTGCTAGACGCTAACCTTGGACTTTAGGTAGGCTCAGCCTAATGCCACTGAGAAAGAGGCCTAGAGGGTCACACACTAAGTGTGTCCATGTATCTCAGTTAAATATTAATTTAACAAGTTGAATAAAGATTATTCCCGATTGTGGTTTAATAACTATTCAAGGATATATGATCGCATTTATTTCGACACTAGTTATTCGAGAGAATATATTGTGGGCGAAATAATATATATTTATTAGAGAGTAATACAGTTACATTTATTTAAGAAATAAATATCCATTACTCAAGGTCTAATAAATATGGTGGAGGAAAATAAATAAAACTGAAAAATAAAAGTACACGCCATGTATATTTATATATACACGCCGTGTAGTTTATTTTTCAGGATTCGTGAGAAAATATTGTTTATTTAATTAAATGATATTAAATGTAATACGTTGGACGCATGTCAAGTAATAATGATGGTCAACTGTCATTATTAAGACATGGGGTATTACTAAGAATTAAATGAAATGATTAAATGCTTATGAGTAATTAATTTATTTTATTATTCTAGGTATTATAAATCCTAATTACATTATTCTCAAAAAGGGTTAGCCATTTTGGTTTTGCACAACGGATTGGAAATACTCTCAATCCAAGAGATAATTCCCTTTACACCAAGAACGCTTTCAAGTTACGAAAGTAAGATCCTCCACCGGATCAAGGCGATTGAAGACGGACATCGCAAGTGAAGGATCTTCCACGCTAGCACCCAGAGTTCCCTTCGACAACGTCTAGAGATACATGACACACGTGTGGATCACCGCTAGAGGAATCCTACACTTGGATTCTCTGACGCAACGACGGATCACAGGATCATGACCGGAGACACCTACAAAGAAATAATTCCATCGAGGTAATTATTATGAATTAATTAAATTAATTATAACCAACATATGAAGATCCTATCTCAAGGGTTCCAGGACTCTTCTTTTCTTTTTCGTTTTTTGTTCTATTCCGAAGATCCGGCGTTTTATATCATGATGGATCTCGGATTGAACATCGTTTAACGCTAAAATTAAAGTTGGGAAAACCCACCAACATGCTTCCACTGCGCCCGGAACCTAAAGTTTCAAAATCTTCATATACCGTTCAATGGGGTACATCCATCTACAGTGTACATGACCACATAGTCAAATCTCTCTCACCAAGTGAAACATCAAATGAACCATCATATCAAAGAATATTGGCAGGAATAACATTTCCAATTCACCTAATATGACAAAAATTTCTCTTTTTATAGTCAGTGATTTCACCGGGTCAATAACTTTGCTACATATAGCTTTGAAGAAGAAACGGAGCTTGGTTAATGTATAATGGACATTATTGGAAAAAATGCAACATAATTCTATAATAATTATATCTTGCATCAAAATGTGGAGTTCATGTGATTTAATACCCTTTAACTTTAAATCGGTCATTGAAACAATATTCTTGATATTCAATGAATACCCCTCTAGAGTCTTTACGTCATTCAAGAAGTTGCAAAACCGATATCTCTCCTTCCTAGAAAGAGTGTAAGAAGATGGAGGAAGAAAAGTTCATTTTCACCCTTCACCAATACTAACTCTTCTCATATTCCCATGTCAACCATGTCCAACCTAGCCTTAATTCCTTCCTTTTTTAAAATGTATTTAGAAACATGCTGATTAAACCATCACATACATTTTTTTCAACATGCATAATATCAAGAAAATGTCTGACTTATAGAAAGTTCTAGTATGGTAATTCAAAAAAAACTGATCTCTTTTTCCAATCAGTTTTCGTAAGTTTTTTTTAAAATGGTTTACCAAAATTAGTGTCAATATCTTTTACTTTCTCAAACATTTGATCTCTTGTTAGTGGAGACAGTGTTGTACGTTCTTATGAACTTCCATCGAATGATGTCGTCCAAGATCGGTACTTATGTCGTTGGGGTAGAAATCTGTGATGTCCTAGAAACATAATTTTTTATGAATGTTTCAACCTAATTGACTGTATACCTTGTTCGCAAACATGACACCCTTGAGTTCCTTTAATGATATATCCTGAAAAATTTCCATATGCATGAAATTCATTTATCATCCTATGCAACATGGATCTCAATATGAAATCTTCATTTCTATAAGAATCATACAATTGAACACCTGAATCCCACAATAATTTCAAATCCTTGATCAATGGAGCCAAATAAACATCAATATCATTACCCAGTTGTTTTAGTCCTAATATAATCATATATAAATGATGTATTTTTGTTTCATGCATAACCATGGTGGAAAGTTATAATTTTCCAACATAACTGGCCATGTACTATGAGTGATTCTTTGAAAACCAAAAGGATTCACTCCATCTATAGATAATGAAAGATGAATGTTTCTCGGCTCATTTCCAAATTTAGGATACTCATGATCAATTCTATTCCCCTGAAAAGATTGTGTTAAGTGACATAGTTTTCTATTTTATTTCTTGTATATGTGTGCCACATCAATTGTCTTTCAATCTCCTCACTTATACATAGAATTATAAAACTTTTAATGATTGGAAAGTACTATAAAACTTTCAAAGAACCAGATTCATCTTTCTGGTATCAAGAAACACCACACTTTTGGCATTCTGTAAGTGATTTTTGGTCCTTGAGAAATAGTATACAATCATTTGGGCAGACATGTATTCTTTCAGATATCATACCCATCGAGCACAACATTTTTTGGTATCGTATGTTCGGCTCAGGATCTCATTATCTTCTAGGATAATTTCATTCAAGAGAGAAAGTAATTCCATAAAATTGGTGTCACTCTATCTGTTTCCTGATTTCAAATTATACAACTTCAGTACAGCTGAAAATTCTATATATTTAGTGCAACCATCATAGAATGGAATCTTTACACAACTCTTTAACTTCTCAAACAATTTTGGGTAATCATGAAGTTCATCTTCAACTATCCTTTTCATTTTCTCAATACGATCTTCATCATCATTTACATCTATAATAACATCCTCAATATAATCTTCTTCATTGTTCACACTTGTAATTATATCAGATGATCCATAAAACGTAGTGTTATCCCAACCACTAGATATATTCTCTTGTTCCCCATGTTTATTCCAAAATTTATAACTTTGATCTATTCCATGACAGATCATGTGTTATTCCAGATCCTCTAATTAGTCTTAAATAAAAATAATGTAAACATGGAAAAAGGATTTGAGAAGGGTCATATGCATGATTTTTTGCAAACTTGATGAAATCTTTTACTCCATATTCATACTCTTTTTTTAGACAATTGACATCCATACATTCTTTATTCATATCCATCCTATTTGATTTAGTAATATTAATATTTAACAAAAATAAATACACAAAATATGTTCAACTGGGTCACCATCCAACTATATATCCCTCTAAGAAGATCCATAGGAAGCGAAACAAGCCAGAAAAAACCTGAACCTATAAAATATAGGCATGATCTAAAAGTACAGTAGGTCACTAAAACCTACCAAATCTAAGATATCACTTTCATATTACATCCTAAAAAATATAGTTTTAAATACATTATAAAAATAAACATTTTCATAAAAGTGTGTTAAAACCATTTTTCTTATATTTTCATTAAATGAAAATAAAACAACATTTTACAAAAAAATAACACTTTCAAATCACCCAAACTATTGGTTTGAAATCTAATTAACACATGAATAATTTTTAAAGCATCGATTCAGTGATTACCATTGATTTTAAAACCAAAATAATTCTTTTAAAAAATCTATTTAGGCATTTTCCCAAACACTTGTCATCAAACATCATTCCATAACAAGGGATAAAACCACTTGGAAAACACTATTGATCCTTTATGGGAACTCATATAGGCATAAGTATAACAAGGAAACACTTTCAAAATAACAATAATTTAAAGATAAAGAAAATATGAAGGAGAAATAAAAAGAAAGGGAACATGGTATATAAGAAAGCTATTAAAAATAATATGATGTAGCAAGGACTGAGAAGGACACATCAAATCTAACCAAAGTATATCAATAAATGACACATAATCCCTTTATAAAGAGGATGATCCATAGAATGAATTAAGAGTAATATAAAAAGTTAATGTAAATGTTCAAGCAATAGTACATCAACAACCCATTTACCATTGAAATATCAAAAATGTCGTAATGTGCTAAATTCCTTAAGGAACTCATTTATAATAAAAATAAATTAGAAGATATAGGAGTGAATTTTCTAAGAGAGGATTTATTAGTTATTGTTAAATGAAATCTTCAAATAAAACTTCAAGATCCATGTATCTTTTTTACTCCATGCAATATCAGTGCCTGAACTTTCTAGAATTCCCTTTTTGATTTATAGGGGGTTATCTGGCCTATGACGCTAAATATTTTCAAGAAAAGTAATCCAAATACAATAGATGTTATTATTTAACTATATGACCAGTCCATTGAGTACGTCATTGGAATTTAGGATGATTTATTGGTTTATGTAGGGAAATTAATCATTCCCTTTGATATTATCATTCTAGAAATTGTTGAAGAATGATAAGTACAAAGAATCATTAGATGAAATTTCATATCCATGGGGAAGTTGTTCATTAATTTTAATATAGTTTGATCACTAATATTTTTTTAATGACTTAGCTTGATCTACTCTAGATCAATGAACACTTGTTATAGTTACTGTATTTTTTTTAAATATGCACTTTAGGTGTTCACTTCTCACAACCATGTTAGACAAATGTTTTGTATAATAAAAATGAATTTGGAAGCCTTAAAAACTAGATACATGCTTCAAACAATTCTTTCAATCCAGCAAGAAGCTTTGACACTCAATGGAAGGTTTTCTTATAGTTTGTGTTTGGTATAAAAAAACGACACTCCCTTATAAAGTACACTTAATCAACTAATGAGAACCTCATGGTATCATTACATCATGAACGATAAGTGTATACCTTAAAAACCATGATCAAAAAGCATTGTTGGAAATCCATGTAGCTACACCTTAAACATTCAACTAGAGAAGAAAAACAAAAAAATATCCTTAATGGCCATAGGAAAATTGAACAGAGTTCATGAAATCCCCTAAAAAAATCAAAATGCAAACATCTGAATGAACCCATCTTCATCTTAGAGTTTCTAGGACCTTACAGATATAGAGAATTTATCATCATCATCAAACTAGTATCGTGACCCACAACTTCATATATGTGGTGCGAATGAGAGATAAAGAAAGGGAAGGGTAGGATACCTTAGATTAGAGGAGGTTCAGCCGTAGCAGTGATGACAGAGGTGGGGTTTGCGGCGGTAGAGGAGGGGTTCGGTGATGGGAGAGGAGGGGTTCAACGATGACAGAGGAGGGGTTCAACAGTGGTAGAGGTGGGGTTCCACGAAATCTTGAAGGCGTGAGAGAGAAGTATTTGTTAGGGTTATTTTTATAACATCAAGGAAGACTTTTATCAGCGTTTTTTATCACTCATAAAGATACGCCTTTATCAGTACTAAAAAAACACCAATAAAGATATAATGATAATAATTTATTTATATTATTATATATATTTAAAAAATTATATATAATATATATATATATAATTATAAATATATAATTATTTATATTTATATTTATATATAATAATTAATATATATAATTAATATATTTATTATAAATAATTATAAATAAATAAATAATTATTTATTTATATTTATAACTATAAATTTATATATATTTATTTAAATAATTATAAAATGATAATAACTATATTTCTTATATTTATAATTTTATAAATATATATAATTAATATATTAATTATATATATTTATAAGATTATAAATATATTAAATATGTTTATTATAATTTTATAATTATTTAAATAAATAAACATTTATTTATAATTATAACTATAAATAAATAAATATTTATTTATAATTTAAAAATTATAATAAATAAATATATATTTATAGTTATAATTATAAATATATATATATATATATATTTAAATATTTATGAAATTATAATAACTGTATTTATTACACTTATAATTTTATAAATATATATAATTAATATATTTATTATAATTTTTTAATTATTTAAATATTTCTATATTTATTTACAATTATAATTATAAATATTTCTCTTTGTGTTTGATCTCATCCTTCTTTTCTTGTGCTTGCTTTATTTTTCTTTAAATTTTAATAAATGGTCAGGAGCTTTGGCTTCTGGCTATATCTTTTTTATATAATAAATATATATTTTTTAATTTTATAATTATTTAAATAAATATATATTTATTTATAATTATAACTATAAATAAATATTTATTTATTTGTAATTAAAAAATTATAATAAATATATATTTATTTATAGTTATAATTATAAATAAATATATATATATATATATATATAATTATAAATTTATAAAAAATATATTTATTATATTTATAATTATTTAAATATATCTATATTTATTTAGAATTATAATTATAAATTTATTTATTTATTTATAAATATTTGTATATATTTATAAATATATTTATTTAATTATATATATTTATAACTTTATAATTATAATAAATATATTTATTATAATTTTATAATTATTTACATATATATATTTATAATTATAAGTATAAATAAATATATTTATAAATATTTGTATGTAATTATAAATATATATATATACTCAAAAGGGTTCAGGAGATAGGCGAGCCCGCTCCAAAAAATTTTATTAGAAAAAATAAAGATGACAAAGGGAAGAGGATGGACGAGGTCAAACAACAAGTCATGCCCACATCCAAAAAGAAAAACTACAAATCAGGAACAGAATCATTCCCATAATCATGATCAGAGTCATCATAGTCATCAGTAGTTCTCCACTCTGACTATGAGTTCCTTTAGTTGAAGAGCACAAAGTACTTTTCCCTGAGTAATTGCTGCTCCAGAGTGAGCCCCTTAGAAGAATACATGGTAGACATGTTTTGGCCACACCCTCCTGCACCAACCCAATCATCACGACCACATCCAAGACCATGATTTTTTGGATGTCGACCCCGCTTCCAAGTCTTAACATGTTGCCAAGCCCCTCCTAGCTCTTCCCTCTCTAATTCAGAAATGTATTTCTCCATGAGGGTCTGATCCATAACATTAAGATTTTTAGTTTCTATAGAAGGGATATCGACATCATTACAACTGTCAATAATTTGTGTTTCCTTCATGTTGGACACCAAAGCAAGAGAAACCATACCCCTTCTATGCGAAGGGGACTATCCAGGATCAGAGGTAGTGATACTCACCACATTCTTCTTAACAGGATGGGGGGATCCAATACCAAGTTAGCTTCACCATTCCTATTAGAGGAAATCAGATCTTATTCTTAGATAAATTCCTTGTCCACTTCAGCCTGAATATCATATTCAAGATGCTTCAAATCATCAGATCTAGTAACAACATCAACATACTCATGCTCTCATATGTCATCCTTTGAAAGAGGGATAATACATTCTCCCTCTTTCTCAATAGGTTCATGCACACTATGATGCATTGTTGGAATGACCTCATCCGTAGTAATATCATCCCATGATTTGTTTTTAAGGGAGGAATAGGAATCCTTCACAACATTATCCATATTCAAATCAAGAGAATTACCCCCATTTAACCTGGAAAACCCTTCCATCAATGAAACCTCTTGATTCAAGTAGCCTCCCCCTAATGAGATCTTTCTAGAGATGTCAACTGGATGTGTCTCCTTACATGGATTAGAAGTGGGACTTACTTCTAGTATGTTAAGACCCACGGAATCAGCAAGTTGTGAATCCCTAGATGAATCACCACCTTGCTGAAAATTCCCTATTGAAGCATGTTGATTCATTTTCCCATCATTATTATGATCTTGTTCAGGATATTTGATAATGTTTTGTAACTCATACCTCTTCCTCTTATTTCATTAAGTAACATCATGCCCATGAGCTGATAAAAAACATAAGGCAAATCTTTTTTTATAGTTTGATAACTCATGACCAATCATCCTGCAATATGAACAGAATGGAGGCATTCGTTCATATTCAATTTTCAAAGAAAGTTCATCAGAATCAGTGGAGCGATAGACTGTGTTAACCAAAGTGGATCCAAGATCCACCTCTACCAGGAAGCAGTCATAATGCTCATATCTAGAAATATTTGTCTCCTTGTCTAGTTTGATCGGCACAACAATTGCAAGGGAAATATCATATAAGATATTTGGATGCCACGAAATCTAATTAAGCTCAAATATTTTGACCCACAATTGTATATAAGAGTTACTCACCTCTAATGGGTTGAAAATCCTATCCCACTGGCATATGTAAACAACACCCAAGTTAAGGGAGACCGAACCAGCCCCCCCCCCCATTCCCTCAACATTAGATAATTTGAGGGGAAGAGGAAGTGAAAAAACCATGACCCATCGAGTCACATTTTCACTTATCAATTACCCAAATTGTAGAGAGTCATGAAACCAAATCCTCCATTTTCAATGGCGTGTATCCTTTTAGTAGAATAACTCAAGCAATTAAAGAGTGCATACCAATTTTCATTCATTATGAAATTGCCTCAACATATATTTTGACATGAGAAACACAAACTTTGTGAAGAACTGCTCCAACCTTTGAATCCTTGTAGAGAGAGAAAGAATATATGCCACCGCCACCGCCATTGAGAGGAAAAATGGGGCATTTTGAGTGACCTTGAATCTTCATAGGATAGTCTAATCTGATCGAGTCATTTTTTAGGAATCTAAGCGCCCTTGTTGAAGAAAATTATCAGCCATCAAAAGATCAGGCAGAGATGCAATGGGATTTCAACCCTTGATACTAGTAGATCTGAGACCCTCCCGACCACCAAAGATACCAGTAGATCCGAGCTTGTAGAAGATCTACACCTTTTGCCACTGAAACCAAATCCTGAACCCCTAAACTTGATACCTAATAAAGTATAGATCATAAAAAATGAGTCATCGTATATATGGACAACATGAATAATAATAAGGGTGTGATGTATAAATTAACATTCATGATGAATACATAACATATACACATCAATAATACTCACACATCAACATAGTTATTGACCAAATTCATTAGAAACATATATATATATATTTATAATTATAATTATAAATATATATATATATATATATATAAAGTATTTATATATAATTATAAATATATAATTATAAATATATAATTATAAATATAATAAATATATTTATTACTTAATAAAATTTATTATAATATTATAATTATTTAAATATATATTTATTTAATTATAATCTTTTAAATACTTTTTTAAAACATTATATATATATTTTAATTATTAAAAAATATATATTAATTATAAACATGCATTTTTTATTTGATGTATATAAATAAACATTATTTTTTAATATAAATATAATAATTTTATATAAATTAATAATATTTTTTATGAAAAAATTTTATCATCTCTAATAATAGCGCAGATAAATCTACCATTTATTAATGATAAAAATGATGATAAAAGGTACAATTTTATTATCACTTTTTTAGTGCTGGTAAAGGGTAGATTTATCAACGCTTTTGGCTAGTGTTTCTAAAGACCCCCCCTTTTATCAGCGCTTTTTTCTTAGCAGTGATAAAAGTCGGCACTACTTTTATGTTGATATGTGGTAGTGGAGGAAGTTGTTGAATTCTGTATTGAAACCTGTCTGGTGTGGAAAACATTGGTCTACCAAAATCCTGTCACACTGGGTGACTTGTGGGTGAAGGAATTTCTGGAATATATATTGTCGTAATCACTATTACATATCAGGAGTAAGCCCACCTTTACATTTTTCATAATAGTTTAGAGGTTTCCCCGTATGTTGAAATCCACAAATAAATTCTTAGGCATTTGAATCCATCAAGGGTTGAAATATGGGTATCAAATACACATAATCAAAAGTTTATAGGATGGTTTTGAGACCTTATTTTTAAGGAGTTAGTTGAAAATCTGGATTCAATTTCAGAACTACTTCGATGGCTAGATGAAGGACCAAGTGTGAATGTATTATATTATAATGGTTATTCAATTAATGGTTATACATTCTATACAAATGAACATGATAAAAGCAATACCATGAAAAATAGTGGAGTTACACTTATGGATGAAGCAATTCATATATCTAGTACCAAGGAAAGAAATCAAATTTATGCAGATATTTCATACATTAGAATCATCAAACAAATATGGGAGTTGAATTATATAATATTTCATGTACCAATTTTTCAATTCAAGTGGGTTGATAACAAGAGTGTTGTTAAAATAGATGGATCAGGATTTGTAAAATTGGATTTCAGTAAGTAAGGATATAAAGATGAACTATTTATAAAGTCATCATGGGAATTATAAGTATTTTATGTTCTAGATCCTGCAAATAGAAAGTGGTCAATTATTCAATTATCGATCAAAACCACTGAAGGGTCAGATGAAAATTCAACCAAGGATGACCCTTTCATTGGGAAATTATGATCATTTCACAATGATCCTGATGTAGATGGGGTATTTTATATTGAATGAGACCACAATAAAGGGTTTTAGATACTCAGTAGAGGGGTCAAATCCCTTCAACCTTTAAAAAAGGAGTTTGATAATCAGGTTATATTTTTTTATAAATTTCATTACCTCATATTATTATATATTAATTGCTTTATTTGTGTAATATAAATTAAATGTTTAACCACTTATGCAGATAGTGACTTTTTCATGTTCCAATGCTTCCAATCCTGAGGAACAATAAGTTTCTCAACCTACTGGTGCTCCCAATTCATAGGAACAACAACCTTCTACACATGTTGATGCTACCAATCCATAGGAACAATATATTGAAGATGTTGAACCCTAGAAAATGGTAGATAGTGAACAACCGATATCCCAGAAACCATAGGATCACTGTAGCGTGATGGTGTTAGAAAAAATTATTAAGGTGAGAAGTAAAGGCATGAAATTATAGGTTGGATGGAATGAACATGGCCAGCCTGTTAACCCCAATAAGGCCATGTTCAATGGTTACATTAGGCTCACCACTTGGCTACACATTCCAATTGATATAGATTCATGGAACAATGTTGTGCCCATGCTTAAGACATTGATTTGGGAAAATATTAGGGTAATATTATGATAGAATTTTTTTTATTTTACTAAAAAACAAAATAATAAAACATTGACTTTCTATTCATTATCTCTTGAAGAGTGAATTTATAGTAGATAAATCCCAAATGAAATTTATATTAATTCTTTCTGGAAAGGATCATAGAGTATTTTTCACAATTCTTACAAAGTTTAATCTCAAAGATGCTGAAGGAAAAATAAACTTGCACCCATCGCAGATGTATGAACACCCGATAAGCCAAGAAGTGTGGGATGCGTTTATTGCTCATCATGAGGTGACATATTTCCAGGTAAATTGTGACTGGTAATACATTGTTTGAAAATATGTGTATTAATCATTTTGATTAAGAATTGTTAATTTACGAAATAACAACTGAGTGATGAAAATAGGAAACGGGTGGTAAAACCAAGGTTCCCCTACTATAAGGAAAGGATAAGGTACGCTTCACTTGAAAAAAAAGGTACATATTTTAAATCTATCGTAATAATTTTATGTGACATGAAATAACAACATAATTATGTTTCTCTATTTATATTCACATTGATGAATCAAAATACAAATTAACTTCCATATCACATCATGCGCTATGGAAGGAGGCACATGTAAATAAAGATGGGATATTAATATATGAAAACACATAAAAGTGTGGGAAACATGTGTAAGTATGACATAATAAAAAATTATTTTGATTTAAATCGGTATTATATAACAGTGATTACTTATTTTCCTATATATTTTATCTGAATTAGACCTAAGAATCATCATAAGTTGTACCGGATGAAAAACTACCATTAGTGGCCTTGAAGTATCCAAAATAGTATGGTCGTTTTAGAGGTGCGGGTTTTGGGGTGACAACCTGAAAATATTTTGAGTAGAGATATGAACATGGGATAAAGATAATCAAATAGAAGAGTCACAAGCATGAGTAACTACTCTTGAAGAAATATTTAATTGGAAGTAAGAATTGTTATTTAATATTATGGGAAAGAATCAAAGATAATAAACAACACAAAAACAACCACTGCGTGAAGATCCCCCCCACCCCAACTAGCTTTGAGGTGAGCCATTCCCCTCAAAGAGTTGTCTTATAAGAGGTAATCAATATTATCATAATTTTTTCTATGAAATTTTTATTAGGCAGACACTGATACCTTTCTTGTACCACTTGATGACACAGATATTGATATGGTCGAGAAAGCTATTGGAACATTCATAGCATGGCCTTTAGATCATGTAAAAAAACATGTCAATAAGTAGGTATTAATTTCAAATTTATTTTTCATGAAAAACCTTTAAAAGATAATGAAAAAGTTAGGAACTGATGAATGTTATTATAGAAGGACAAAGTTAAGGGGGTGAAATGAAAGGTCGAATCAAAATGATCTAAAGGATCAACCAACCAATCGAAAATATCTTCACAAATTACATTTACCCACCTGTTAAACTTCTACATTTACTAGCATTGAAGGTTCATTTATATACAAGGTTATAAAGTGGTATTAATGTCATAGTTGATTTTTAAGAACAAATGTATAGAGAGTCCATTACAGACTAAATTGTTCTTGAGAATGTAAATTAAATCCTCAAGTATGATTGATTAGGAGTCTCAGTTGTAAATATATACATGAGGTGTATTTTCATGATTTTTTCTCCAATAGTTGATCTGTTATGTTAATTATGAATAAATACAATTCATATGTTTTACAGGCGTATATATCAATACTATTTGAAGGGAAAACCATGTGAACATAAATGTGGGATCATTAGTCATCATATAACTTCTACGCAATTAACAACATTGAAATCAGATCAAATTGATATAATAGTAGAAAAAATGGTTGCAATGTTTTAAAGAAAACTTATGGATGACAGACTCTTCTTATTACCAACGATGGAGGGGTAAAACTCTACAATTTAATCATATAAAATATATTTTTATTCCTTTCATTAATTATTCCTTTTTGTTTTTTAGGGAACATTGGTTACTCATTGCAATCAATCTGGATACTCCAAAGATTTATTTTCTAGATTCACTACATGGATACCCAAAAAATCGACAACATGTGATAATGTTTTTTAATTTGTAATACACTACATGCAACGTTTTAAAACTAAAATTAAAGTTATATATTTTATATTACTTTTTAATGAGAATTATGTTATGATAGGATGGTGTTTAAATATTGTAAAAATCATGGAATGAGGAGAGTCCATGAGCACAAGAATCCCATCAACTTCTACAAGTGGATAAGTATTAGGGTATATATAATAAGATCTCACTATCAAAACAAATTACTTATTTTTTTCAATGTTGCTATAATTTCTGAAACAAAAAAACGACAAATATTGTGGTTATTATGTTTGAAAATTTATAAAAGATATCATATACCATCAACAAACTAGCATCCCCAAAGACGTATTTTCAAAGATAATTATAATTTCATTTAAAATATTTATTAATATTTTGTGTATTTATATTTTTTTAGTACTACCAGGACTGTCAAAAGTCCTCTTATTCACAAGATAAAATAGATTTATTTAGAAATGACTAGGAAACATACTTGGTATCAAAATGTACACATATATCATGAATATGTGACTTCCTACTACTTATTTAGTTGATCTTCTCATCATTTTATCTACTTTTTTAGTTAATTTCCTTATCATTTTTATTTGATGCTTATTTTCTTAATTTTAAAAGAGACCATGAAAAAATGACTTTGTCAACAAGGATGATTCACTCATGTACTATGATCATGAACTCAACAAGGATGATGCAATTTTTTTATTCTCTAATGCATTTAACACTCCAGGTAGAATATTGTTGCATTTTCATTTCTTTAAAAGTTATAAGTATTACAATAACTTTGGTAAATTTAACCAATTAGATCACTAATAATAATTAATTTCATGATAATTTCATCATCACACATGTACAAGTGGTCTCACACACTTATAGTTCATCCCAAGCGGTCAACAAGTAGTACCGACTTCTGATATTCATGGAAGTCCCTCATTAATCCCAACAACCTCTAATTTCTTATAGAAATATGCACCTATCCACTAATATATAATGAATAGTATAAGTTACTCTTACATTCCACTTAATGACTCTTATGTATCATCTGAATCCAATGTATGGTGTGATTGGTATGACTCCAAGTGTGTATTTTTATTTAAAATTGACATTAATTTTAGTAAAAAGGACAAGTGAAATACTCATAACTGATAAAACACATTCATATTGTTTTGATACTTTAGGAAAATTATCCATAAGTCATTTTTTATGTATAGGAATCATCATCACCAAATCTGATACACAATGTGCCCGATATGACTCAAAGTGGTTGTTATTATTCTATAATTGACATTTTAGTTCAAAACCTGCATCACTCACTGAAAATAAAGCATACACACTTAGATTGTATTGATAGTTTAGGATAAATATTCACAACTAATTTGTGACGTGTGATAATTTGTCTCACATCAAATAGACACACGATGTGACCGATATGACTCACAGTGTGTGTTTCCAGTTTAAAATTATATTTTAGTAAAAAAGACAGGTGACATATTTAAAATTGAGTAAAAAATCATATTATTTTGATACTTTAACATAATGATACATAAATCATTTTTGATGTTTAGGAATCATCCTCACCTTGATCTGACAAACGGTGTGACTGGTATGATTCCAAGTGTGTATTTTTATTTAAAATTGACATTAATTTTAGTAAAAAGGATAAGTGACATACTCAAAACCAAGAAAAAAAATCAGATTGTTTTCATACTTTAGGACACGGATGCATGAGTCATTTTTGATGTGTAGAAATAAAACAAACCTCAATCTGATATATAGTGTTTTTGGTATGACTCAAAGTGGCTGTTATTAGTTTAAAATTGACATTTTAGTTCAAAACGTGTGTCACTCATTGAAAACCAAGAAAACATGTTCAAATTTTTTTGATAATATAGGAAAAATATTCATAAGTAATTTTTGATATATAGGAATTAGTCTCACATCAAACCAACACACGATGTGACAGGTATGACTCAAAGTGTGTGTTTCCAATTTAAAATGACATTTTAGTAAAAAAGATAAGTGACATATTCAAAACCAAGAAAAAATATTCATATTTTTTATACTTTAGGAAAAATATCCATAAATCATTTTTGACATGTAGGAATTAGGTTCACCTCAATACGACACACAGTGTGATCAGTATGACTTTAAGTCTTTCTTTTTATTTAAAATTGACATTAATTTTAGTAAAAAGGAAAAGTGACATACTCAATACCAAGAAAATGAATTTATATTATTTTGATACTTTAGTAAAATGATCCATAAGTCATTTTTTATGAGTAGGAATCATCCACACATCAATCTGATACATGGTGTGCCCAGTATGACTCAAAGTAGTTGTTATCAGTTTAAAATTGACATCTTAGTTCAAAACATGTGTCACTCACTGAAAATTGAGCAAACATGATCAGATTGTATTTATAATTAGGATAACTATTCATAATTTATTTGTGACTTGTATGGATTAATATCAGTTCAAACTAACACATCATGTGGATAGTGTGACTCAAAGTGTGTGGTTCGAGTTTAAAATGAAATTTTAGTAAAAAATACATGTGATGTATTAAAAACCAAGAAAACACATTCATATTGTTTTGATACTTTAGGAAAACCATCCATAAATCGTGTGTGACATGTAAGAATTATCTTCACCTAAATCCAATGCACGGTGTGACTGGTATGACTCCAAGTGTGTCTTTTTATTTAAAATTGACATTAATTTTAGTAAAAAGGAGAAGCAACACACTCAAAACCAATCAAACACATTTGAATTGTTTTGATAATTCAGAAAAATGATCCATAAGTCATTTTTGACATGTAGGAATCATTCTCACCTCTATCCTATACATGGTGTGACTATATGGATCAAAGTGATTGTTATTAGTTTAAAATTCACATTTTAGTTCAAAACATGTGTCACTCACTAAAAAAAAGAAAATGTGCTTATATTGGATTGATAAGTTATAAAAATTATTCTTAAGTCATTTTTGATGTGTAGGAATCAATCTCACATCAAACTAAAACGTGATAGGATCGGTATGACTCAAAGTGTGTGTTTTGAGTTTAAAATGAAATTTTAGTAAAAAATACAAGTGACATATTTAAAACTGAGAAAACACATTCATATTGTTTTGATACTTTAGGAAAATAGTCCATACATCATTTTTGACATGTATGAATTAGTCGCACCTCAATCCGACACACATTGTGACCGGTATGACTTCAAATGTATCTTTTTATTCAATTTTAGTAAAAAGGAAAAGTGACATACTAAAAAACTGAGAAAATGCATTCAGATTGTTTTGATACTTTAGAATAATGATCCACAAGTTATTTGTGACATGTAGGAATCATCCGCACCTCAATCTAATACACGGTGTACCTGATATGACTCAAAGTAGCCGTTATTAGTCTAAAATTGACATTTTAGTTCAAAACATGTGTCGCTCATTGAAAACTAAGAAAACACATTTGATTTGTCTTGATAATTTAGTAAAATAATTCATAAGTCATTTGTGATGTATAGGAATCAGTCTCACATCAAACTGACACATGATGTGACCGGTATGACTCAAAGTGGGTATTTTCAGTTCAAAATGACATTTTAGTAAAAAAGACAAGTGGTATACTCAAAATCAATAAAAATAATTTATATTTTTATGATACTTTAAGAAAATGATCCATGAGTCATTTGTGATGCGTATAAATCAACTATACCTCAATCTGATACACGTTGTACCCATATGACTCAAATTGCGTGGATTCAGTTTAAAATCGAAATTTTATTAATGTATTGTTTCATATTTTTGTTTAATTTATTTATTTATAATATTACTAACATAAGAATAATTTTCTTATACATGTGGATTATTTTTCTTAGGTTGGGGCGGTTTATTCGGCAACTGATCCCATAATCAGGCTTTTTTGAGAGGGGTCGTGGGTGCCAAAGACAATTAAACATTGATGTTTTTGAATTTTTATGATACTAATTGCTAATTTAATTGTAAAAAACATTGTTTGAAATGTATATAATATAGTGTTTTTTTGTATCCGTGATAAAAATTTTATTTCAATTAAATTATGAATTTTCATACAAGTGTATTAGGTGCAGTGTGCTATAATTTCAACAGCACACTACAACAGTAGGGCCTTTATTAGTGCTATTTCTAGCACTGATAAAGGCCCCCCTTTATCATCACTAATGAAATCCATCATAAAGGGGTACCCATTTTTAATGGTACTTAGGACAACAATGCTTTTTTTGCGCTCTTAAAACCCATTTTATGCGATGTTAAAGCACCGATTTGTGGTGGTAAAAATTGAAGCAGGGTTACAGAACTTTACATGAGAT
This sequence comes from Viscum album, assembly GCA_963277665.1. NCBI lineage: Eukaryota > Viridiplantae > Streptophyta > Magnoliopsida > Santalales > Viscaceae > Viscum > Viscum album. The sequence goes on from OY728131.1 coordinate 1,347,992,828, forward strand.
GTGTAAAGGTATATATTATTTACCCTTAAGTAGGTAGGCTGTGTAAAGGTTATACCCCCACACGAGCCATTTATGTAAAGGTAGATAAGCCTTTACCCATACATGAGGAGACCATGTAACGGTAAAATGTAAAAGTATCCATCGTCTATGTGAAGGTAACCAATTACTTACCCTTATGTGAAGAGTTCATGTAAAGGTAATACATTTACGTGAGGAAGATTCATAAAGGTAATCTATGTATTACCTTTACTCAATGGTTTTCAATCGATTTGTATAAAGGTAACCTTTATATTACCTTTATGCAGGCTTATAAAAACATTTGTTACCCTTACACGAGACACCGTGTAAGGGTTGTTTCCTCCTAACCTTTACACAATTGGTGATGCATAAGAGTCTTTCCCTTCCACAGAACATCTTCATAAAGGTAAATGGTAGTTACCCTTACACAGAGTGTCTGCATAATGGTAAATGGAGGATACCCTTATGCAGAAATATGGATTATGTGTAAGGGTAAATAATAAAAATGTTTAAAAAATGTTTTTAAATAATAAATATTTTTTATGGTTTATAAAATGTTTATAAATCATAATAAAAGGTATTTTGAGATATTTTAATTTATAAGTATTTTATACATTAATTAATTTATTATATGTTTTTTATAATTAATTAAATAAATGTTTATGGAGCATTTTTCCAAAATATTAAAGGTTAATATTTTAAAATACCATATGAAAAATTATATGGCATGCCATATGATCTTGAAATAAATGGTTCATTTAGAAATCATAAGAGGTGATTTATAAAGTGTTTATAAATTACAAAATATATGATATTTAGAGTATATAAAATGTTTATATAATATAAATTGAATTATAAAATGTTTATAGTACATGAAATATCATATAAATTCCATTTAATATAAAATATGAAGGAGTTCATATTGAAATGAATGTAAAGAGTTTATATTCATATTTTAGCTAATTTATAAAATGATTATAATTAGCATAAATGTCTCATGTTTTGGAAAAATAAATAAATTGTTTATTTATTTGTTAAGTTTCTTTAATATTCATGTTTAGTAAATTGATTATTAAATATGAATATTGTGTATGCTCATTTATATGGTAAATTACATATAGGATAGAACCTTGAAAGTTGCATATCATGCTAGGTTCGGTATCATAAAACTCAGTTTTCATCTACCTTGACCTCAGTTTGTAATTATAGTTATGAGCTTGAGAATGGTATTTGGGCATAGTTCACTACTAAAAAACTGGTCTTTAATAACATTGACCTTTATCAACACTAAGAAAAAGTGATGATAAAGGAAACCTTTATCAATGCTAAAAAAAGTGCTGATAAAGGGTACTGTTTATTAGCGATTTTCTTTAGCACTAATAAAAGGTACGCTTTATGTGCATTTTTTTAGCACTGATAAAGGATAACCTTTATCAGTGCTTTTCTTTAACACTGATAAAAGGTATCCTTTATCAGTGCTTTATTTTTAGCATTGATAAAGGTCTCTAATAAAATGAAATAATTAAAAAAATAAAAAATAAAAATGAGTACATTAAAAAAATATTAAAAATTTCATTAATTAAATAATTATTGATAAAAATGAATAAATTTAATATACATACACATAAATTATAAATATTTATAAATGGTACATATTAAATATATAGATATGTAAAAATAATAAAATGAAATAATTAAATAAATAAAAATAAAAAATGATTAAATTTAGAAAAATATTAAATATTTTATTAATTAAATAACTATTGATAAAAATAAATAAATTTAATAGACATATATATTGATTATAAATATTAATAAATAGTATATATTAAATATAGATATATAAAATGAATAAATTGTAACAACTAAACAAAAAATTAATAAATTAATAAATTGTAATAATTAAACAAAATTATTAAAAAATAATAAATTAAAAAATTATTTAAAAAAATATTAATGAAACAATTATTAATAAAAATGAATAATTTTAATATATATATATATATATATATTAATTATAAATAGTAATAAATACTCTATATTAAATATAAATATATCAGAAAGATTCAGGATCTGAGCATGCTCAATCCTATAAATTTATTAATGAAAATAAAACTGCATACAAACAGCAACACACGACAAGTGAAATAAAAAAGCACCACCAAATACAAAATGTGACATACTAGCACCACCCAAGTGTGATATCCCAAAACAAAAATAAAAAAGGGGACCTCAAGACCCCCAAAAAAGCAAGCAATGAATTCCCCTTGGAAGCTACATGAAACTCATTGCAGATTCCGACCGTAGACCCAATTGAAAATAAAACAAGGGCCCATGATCAGCCCAATTTTGTAGGTCGATTCAAACAAGCGGGTTTCCAGCACTACACTCCCACCATATCAATCAAGGCCAGGCTATCGCCATCCCCCAATATCATCACATCATGTGTTGTCACCAATAATTTTCCACCAAAGTTGTCATGTATCCCGATGTGAACACTAAACCCCGCGTCCTGAGGTAGTTTCCATCCAGTAATCGAGATCGCTGCTGGCTTGTTCCTCATAGTGTCACCGACATACTTCTGACTACTATCCTCACAACATCGTTGACATCGTCTATCACTGACTAGGAATCTATCCCATCCCCACCAAGGTTTGGGACACCTAGATCCCATTTCACCAGATCTGCCGCTAGGATCCCATGCCCTCACAATTGCATCGTCGCCAGAACTCATATGCCTATAAATAAAGAGAAACTCATGCATCGAATCATGTGTTACATTGATTTCACATACATATACGTAATTAATACATTTTTATATACAATGCACACACATGAGGTCGCGAAGATCGTGTCTCACTTCATAACATGAGTGCCCGATCTCGAGTTAATTAAATGTGTGTCTTTTTATATTTTATGCTGTTGTATGTTCCTCCTTGACTCTTGTTTTTCTATCAATAAAAGGGGTCTATAGGCCTTAGCTTTAAAAAAAATATACAACACACACACATAAATATTTACTTAATTAATGAAATCTTATATAAAAACACATACACCTAATATTTATGTAATTAAATCAAATTTTAGAATTCATTTTAGAATTTCATAATAACATGATACATTTAACATATTATGCTTTTAATCAGTAAATTTTATTTATTTATTTTTAATATTATTACAGTTAGGTATTATTTAATCATTTTTTATTTTATTTTTATTTTTTTTGGAATTTAATCATTTTATATTATTTATTTATATTTATTTATTTACTATGTTTTAATATTTAAAATATGTATTCATATTTATTTCAATATATATTCATATTTTTTTAATAATTTATATTTAATAAATAAAACTTATCCATTTTTTCAAAAAATTTAAAGTGTACTCATTTTTAATTAGTCAATTTCACTCAATTTTAACATACATGAATTTAAGATTACATATTCATTAATACTGTTAAAAATATATCTGTAAATAAATATTTATAAATAAATATGTTTATAAATGTATATTTACTATATTTATAAATTTATAGATTTATAATTATAAATAAATAATGATTGATTTTTAAAACGTATTTATATACTTACAAATAAATAATTATATATTTTTTAAAAAAATAAATTTATATTAAATTTATTTAAATAATGAACATATTCACGATATTTATATTTATATATATATATATATTTATTTATTTATTAAATATATATATATATATATAATTATATAATGATATATAATGATATAAATATATAAATATTTTTTAAAGTTTTTAGATATTTATAATTATTAATAAATCAATATTATTTAAAAAATGTATTTATATGCTTATAAATAAATAATTATATTTTTTAAAATAATTAAAAAATTATAATAAATTTATTTAATTAATGAATATATTTACTATATTTTTATTTTTATTTTTATTTTTATTTTTATTTTTATTAACTTATATTTATTATATATATATATATAATTATATAAATACATACAATGATATAAATATATAAATATTTTTTAAAGTGTTTATATATTTATAAATAAATAATTATATATTTAAATAATTATAAAATTATAATAAATATATTTAAATAATGAATATATTTTATATATATATATATATTTATATAAATATATATATTGATATAACTATATTTATAATTATAAATAAATAATTATAAACATATTCATTTATAAATATATATTCACTATATTTATAAAATTAAAAATAAATAATTATATATTTAAATAATTATAAAACTACAATAGATAAATATATAATTATATAAATATATTTACAATTTTTTTATTTATAATTATAATTATAAATCCTTTATCAGCATTAAATTTTTATCGCTGATAAATATGTCTTTTATCAATTCTTTTTAAATTTAGCGTTGATAAAAGGTATCTTTATCCACGATTTTTTGGAAGTGCTAATAAAAGTCTCCCCGATCTATTTAAAGAACCCTAACTGCGATTGTTTCATTTGTGATATCTAAGCTTTCCACAGAAGCCACCTGCTTTTGGCGCTCCTCATCGAATACATGGCTCTAATCAAGGCTCAAACAAATCCAAGGCTTGAATCAAGGTTCGAACGTATCCAAGGCTCGAATCAAGGCTCGAACGAATCCAAGCTTTCGCGATATCTCTACTTTATCTTGGACGAATCAAAGCTTGAATCCAAGATATGTTATTTTCTCCTCCTCACTCCAATGTGTGCGCCATTTTTCCTTCTTCAAACTTTACACTCATTATTGTTGAAGGTTTTTCATCATCTACGATATCCCTAGGTAGGTGTATTTATGCTTTTTTTGTTCCCTAGTTTGTTTCATGTTCTTGAGTGTTTGAAATTGGTTTCTCTAAAATTACAATTATTATTTGGGTTTAATTGAATTTAAATATACTTTTTTCTCAATGTTTTTAAGGGATTATAATTGATTTACAATTGGTTTATTATGGATTTTCCCTTGTTTTTTATCTACATTCAAAGGATAAATCATATTTTTGGCCAATAAAATATTTATGATGGTTTTCATAAGGCAATTTGGTGTTAAAAATTATTTGAGTTTTTTTATGAAATCTATCTGGGTAATGAATGAGTTAATGACATTGATTAATTGGGGTTTACTTTTTGAAAAGTTTTCTTATATATTTTTTTTATTATGTTATTTATTTATATCCAATTGTCACGACCCATCCCCCAGGGCCCGTGCTGTGACTACCCCAAGCCCACCTTCCATAGGTCAGGGGCTGTCGACAATCACCGAAAGGCGTATTCCCTAAAATGGGGAGGAATTTCCTTTATAAACTCTAAACTCACACAAACCAAGCACACAACAAGATACAAGCACAAAGTAAACTATAGAGTAAATAGGGTGTGTACAGAAAGTAAAGGGGCCGGAATACAAGCCCAACTGGAAAGTATAAGTAAAACTGAGAACAGATCCTATGAACACCCACCAAGGATCCTACCTATAGGGTAGGTATAGCTCTTGAACGGTCATCTCTGCGGATCACCTCATCTAAGGTCCACCTTTGAGCAGTCTCCAATCTAGGTACCCTCAACCTCATTCAGCGTTGTCTGTCGTCTGCACCAGACACAACAAGGTGCAGGTGTAGCCCGTGCATGGGTGAGTATAACAATACTTAGTAGGTACCCTGAGACCCCCGAAGGTCTCTCAAATCCACAAAGAATAAACCACAAAACATGGAAAAAACGGTCAACCCTACTTAGGTATATGCCCATACATATACCTAAGTTTTCAGAATATACTCACCTCACACAGGAGTGAAGAATACCATATAGGTAACACCACGAAGGTAGGAGTATCAAATAGGTATCACCGTGAAGATAAAGTACCACACAGGTACACCATTAAGATATCGTACCACACAGGTACACCATGAAGATATAAGACTCATCTCACTCAGGTATAAGTGAAGTATAGAAGTACAGATGATTAGTTGCGAAGCTAGATCATCTTATTCTGTCAAGAGGCATTGTTTCTAATTATACAGAGTCTGACCCACATAGGATCGATAGGTACTAACCCCCGCTATGACCCACACAGGATCTAACCCACACAGGATTGGTATGCGCTGACCCACATAGGGTCATTGAGCGCTGACCCACATGGGATCTGACCCACATAGGATCGATATATGCTGACCCACATAGGATCTGACCCACACAGGATCGGTACGCGCTGACCCACATAGGATTTCTATGAAAGCTGATAGTCAGCCACAAGATTCTCTAGGGATAGCAACAAGTAACATCCCAAGTCACAACATTGAACACCTCTTCTACTGGATAACTCTCCTCTATCGAGTACAGTGGGTCTGCCACATCACACAGAGGCACTTCCCACTAACCTTGGACTGTTGAGGTACTCCTCATTTCGAGTACCGTGGGTCTTCCGCGTCACACAGAGGTGCTCCCCACCATGAGTCTGCCGTATCCCACAGATGCGCTCCCCCTCGTGGCCTGCTGAGGTACTCCTCCTATCGAGTACCGTGGGTATGTCACATCACACAGAGGTGCTCCCCACCGTGGGTCTGCCGCGTCACACAGAGACGCTCCACACTGGTTCGCCGAGTCACTCTGAGTCAAAAGGTCGGCAGTCGTCAAATCTCAGCCATTCGTAGGGTTCTGCACGTAGCGCGCTTGGGAGAACCTCTCCCCAAGCCATTGGTCATACCTAAACCGCCCTGAAGTCCCATGAAGAAGTATCCCAAAGGTCTGTCATGTCATAAGGTACCCAATTCAACAAACAACGTGTCAATTGGATGCCTGGGCTGTAAGTTATTATTGTTTCCGCTCCGAAGGCATGGTTGGATTCGGGGTCCAATCTAACCCGACCGTACTCCAACCTTATCCAAAACTCAAGTGGAGTATACGAAAAGCACCATCTTGATCCAAGGATTCTAGTGTCATAGATGGTATGTCAAACGGTCGCTCGGTTCTCAAGATATGGCCTTAAAGGCGAAAATGGGTCTGGATGGGCCCGAGTCCGGTCCGACTCGGTCTGACATGGGTCCGGCCCGGATGGCCTGGGCCTTGGTGGGCCTGACTCACTGGGTCGTGGTCTAGCCCAGCCCGCAAAGGGGGCAGCCCGACCCGCGAATGGGGTGGCCTGGCCCAGCCCGCTGGTGCGGCCTGGTGGTGCGCCCGCTGGCGCATCCCGCTATGGTGCGGCCCGCTCGGCTGGTGGTCCACCGAGGCGGGGTCCACCATGACTGACACCCGGGGGGTGGCTCCCACCAGTCTTCCTGAATGGTCTGTAGACAATTCGGATGCTGGAAAGTGAGACCCACCGGAGGGGTCCTGCCTTGTGTGGTGCGGGCAGCCGGAAGGCCAGCCAGACTTCCTCCTAACGGTGCGGTCGCACGCCGCTACTCCAACGTGGCTGACCGGATGATGGATGCTTTCGACCTCATCCACGGCTTAGCAGCCACAGCCTCCTACTCTACCGGCAGCACGGATGCGCGCCATCGCTCCACCACGCGGTCGGTCGGATGTCGTCTGCCACCCTGCTCTGCCGTGGCCGATGGGCCGCGGTCTCTTGCCCAACCGGCACCGCGAACGCGAGCCGCCCTACCTTTATGCGGTCGGTCGGTGTGTCAGCCCTCCTCCTCTTCCGAGGGTCACTACATCTCTATTTTTAGCCTGAAAATTTAAATGATCTCATATTCATGATCCTCATGTTGAGGGCTCCATGTCCATATATTATGCTTAGAAAAATTCCGTGTTTCCAGCATCAATAAATATTTGGCGTCGAAGGACGCACGAAGAATGCACGAATAACGGAAGAGAAAGAAACAAGATTTAAGTGTAGGACAATGGACATATTTTTTTGTCCATCGTGATTGTGAATTTATGATATGAAGAATCAATAAAATAAATTCAAACATATATAAAACCCCTACCTCGTGAATGATAGAGAAACGCCCACAGTTGAGGAAGTGGGTCGGTGTGCGCTGTTCCCGCAACAGCCTCCAATGACATCGCTTGATTGTCGATCCTCATTTGGGGTTTCGGTGTCGATCACCACTACTCGCCGGAACTGGCTCCGTCTTCCCAGGGCTCAATGTCACGACACTCCTTCAGCACTTCGTTGAATGGCGAAGCTGTGCCGACACCTCTCCCCAAGCTCAATATATATAGGAGAGGGGGGTGCCTAACTGTGTTGAGAATTAATGGGAGTCCATTTATTAGGAATCTTTCCAAATTCTCCAATGAAGCAGTTAATAGGATTGATGGGTCAAGAAATTTAATGGCTTGACACATTGTTGGTCCCACCACAGTTTTTCCATTGGAGGATAAGATAGAAACAAAAATAAAATAATAAAATTATTTTATTTTCTTTCCTTAAAAAGTCCCAAAACCTAACTTTTTTACCCGACCTACTGTAGTCAAAGTAAAGCCTCCCTTAAGTGAATCCCAGTGTTGTGGATTCAACGGTGCCCTAGATTTTTAATCCGATCACCGCTTCAAAAGTTAGAAAACTCCGCTCGCTTTTTTTATGCACATGCCCGAAAAAAAAGTTCAGAAAATTATTAACAATCACTCTCAACCCGCGGTGGTTGAAGTTAGGCTCTGCCTAAGTGAAACATGCCCCAAAAAATCCAATGGTACTCTCGGATTTCCAATATGAGTTGCCATTTAGAAATTATAGATTTTACAATAAAATAATTGTCACTTGATTAATTAATTTACGGCCAAAAACTAACTTTCACTGGTGGCCCGCACCGGCCAAATTTAGTATCTGCCTAAATAAATCATACCATCATGAGATTAGTGGTGGTCTCATATTTTCAATCTGAGCTACCATTTGTGAGTTATAAGCATTTGAAAAATAAAATAATTTATTTAATTATTTTATTTACAGTTATGCCATTTTCGGGTTTTCTCATAGGAGGCCCACGCCGACTAAACTTAAGTCACACATAGGGTAAACCTGCCATTCTGAACGAAATGGTGTCCTCAGATTTTTGATCCGGGAAACTCTTTAAGAGTTATTCCACTTTCTTAGGAAAACTGTTTACGCGCATTATTTAAAGTTTAACAAAACTTCGACGGTTCATTTCGGGCACTCCGGGCCTCGGAATCGCGCATCGTTAGATTTCGCAGTCTCGAAATAATTCCATATAATTAAAAAATATATATATATATGGAATTTACGGGACATTACATTCTCCCAACCTTAGGGATTTACGTCCTTGAAATCCACAACATAGACTAAGGAAACAAATGGGGGTACTGAGCACGGATCTGAGCCTCCCGTCCCATGTGCTCTCCTGGAGGTTCCCATGCTGTCAGTGAATGCACACTAGAGGTATCGACCTCCCATGTAGGACCCGCTCCTGTCGATCCTCAATCTCTACTGGAACCTCCGTAAACGTCACCCCATCATCTAAGTCTAGCTCTCCATTGTCAATGACTTGAGAAGGGACATACACGTATCTCCTCAGATGGGGTACATGGAAGATATCATGCACCCACTCCAACCATGGTGGTAGTGCCAAGCGGTATGGCACCTCGCTAATCCTCCAAAGTATCAGAAATGGTCTGATAAACCTCGGTGATAACTTTCCACCTCGGCCAAATCTTCGTACTCCCCGTTGAGGGGAGACTCGCAAGAAAACATGGTCCCCCCTCCTGGAACTCCAAAGTTCTCCATCTCTTTTCAGCATAAGACTTCTGCCAGCTCTAAGAAGTATTCACTTGCTGACAAGTGAGACATCGTGATACAAACTCTGCCACTTTTTTCTTCATCCCTGGCCACCAGTACTGACCCAGGAGGTCCTGGTACATCTTCTCCACTCCAGGATGTACCGCTTGAGGGGACGTATGGAACTACCTCAACACTTCCTATCGTAGCGCCACTGGTACCATGGTGTGTCCTCTAAAGTAGAAGATGTTCTCCCTGCCTTCAGGAAACCCTTTAGGAGTCCGTCCTGAGAATATCTGAGCACGTCGGGCCTCGCAGTCAATGTATCAAGTTGTGCCTCCCAGATTCGCTGAATAATTGGGGGAGTGATAGTCATAGACTGGAGGCAAGCTTCCCCATCTTCATCCATGAAGGATATCCGCAGCGCGACTAGCCGCTCTAATGCTTCACCCAGTATTTGTAGACCAGAACTCCTGTTGAGTGTGTCTGCTACCACGTTTCTCTTCCCAAGAGTATAGAATATCTCAAAGTCATAGTCCTGGAGGAACTCTAGACATCGCCGTTGTCTTAGGCTCAGGTCCTTCTGAGAGAAGATATACCTGAGACTCTTGTGATCAGAGTAAATAGTAAAATGTTCACCCATAAAGTAGTGCCACCACATCATCAGTGCAAAGACTACTACTACTAACTCCAGGAAATGGGTAGCGTAGTTCTGATTTTCAGTCTCTATCTCAGCTCCTGAAAGCTATGTTGACACTTCTCCATCCACAGGAAAGGCTCCCCCTTCTTAGTCAAAGCAGACAAGGGTTCCTCCACCCTGGAGAAGTCTAGTTCAAAACTTTGGTAGTACCTAGCCAAAGCAGACGTCCCTCTCCCTTCGGGGAGGTAATCTTGGAAAAATCATTTGAAAAGATGTCACCAGGCTCTGCCACTCCTGTTTGGAACTCAAAACTCAAAACTCCTGCTGCCACGAGGGTAAGTCTGGCACCCTCAATAGTGATCGGTTGCACCCTCATATGCATGAGTTTACCATGTGCTTCCTGGGTTTCCTTTTTCGCCAACCAAGAAAAATCCCATTCCTACATTGTAGGTAAACCACAAAACTTTTTCCTAATACAGTCAATATGAGTATGAATTGTGGATGTCCAGTCCATACCCAAACTAATGTCGTAAGGCCTCAACGCTGCCGCCAAGAGGTTCCAACCGAAACTCTCACCTCAAGGGTCAAATCACATCGTCGGTGTAATTGTGATTATCGAGTCTCCTCCCAAAGGTATCTCCAATCGTGAGGATAAAGTCAATGGCTTAACCGGAAACTCTAGTTCTTGGACAAGATTTGTGGAAGGAAGGAATGATTGGTACCTATGTATATTAATACAGTATCTAGTAGTAGACACATATTGTTTATCGAATCATTCCTAGAGCCCTTGGTCTCACTCCTTGACCGTATGTAGCTACTCCCTTCCCCTGTCCTCTAGATCCCTGAGCCTGGTGGGGACCACAAAGGGGGTGGTTTTAACATGTCAAAAATGCACACCACCTTGTGCTGCTCTCATAGCTCTACTTCCATGTTTGTAGCCCTGCAAATTCATCTATCCCTAACACTTATTCTTCCTGAAACATTTTTACATTCCCAGGTCTCTGAGACTGGTGTCAGTTCCTACTTTTATACTGCTAACATTCACTAGTTGTATTCGATCATCCAAATAAAATTCAACCACAAAGGTTCTCTCTAGCATCGTAACATAATTAGGAATGCATAGAGGAATAGTAATATCTCAGATGTCCTTAAACACACCTCGCTCAGAAGTCCAAGCCCTAAATCACTGATCATATCGTATTCATCGAGTACAAGGAATGGTCGATACGCCTCGTTGAATACTCAGCTACTGACATGTCTTCCTACTGAAGCTATAGAAGCTCTAGGGAACTCTCATCCCTTAGCTCTTATGGAAAGAGACCCCCTTCTTTGAGGAAGGCTCTCAAGATTGTCCACAGAAAAGTCACCTCTTCGCAAGATCAGGGTAACCTAAAACTTGTCATCGTCCTGCTGATCCATGTAGAAGGATCTCTACCAGGACCACCATATGATCGAATGGTGACTTGGTTAGATGGAAACTCGACCACCTCCTCAATCTAGTCCTTAACCACCCGTGAGTCAGGCTCACCTTGGAACCTGAGGGGTATCTTATGTTGAAACTCGTGTAAGGAACTAAGCCTACATGTGTCCTCTACCGGTACCGTTGGTTGTAACTACTGACCAAAGAGCAGTGATATAGCTGACACACTACCTAAAGGTACTATATTAGGCAATGATACATGTACTGAAGCCTCGTTACTATGTGGTACATCCTCATGGTCACTCACTGGAAAAGACTACAAGCTAAGATCACCATCTGCTCTACCAGTGTCTCAACTAGGCAGAAAACTCTAGCCACAGCCTCCAGCTAGTCCTTAGCTGCCTGGGAATCTACCTCGCCTCAAAACCTCTGAGGTCTCTTCTACTAGAACTCGTGCAACGCGCTCAGTCAGCATACATCCTCTAATAGTGGGGATGGTGCCATAGGCTCCCCAATAGGTAGTGGTGCTGCTGGTACACCACCCGATGGTACAACTGCCGTAAGGGGGCCCTGCACCGAAGCCTGGTCACTCGGTGGGCCGTCATCATGTAATCTCTCAGGAATCCTAGTTGGATGCCTATGTGACAGCATCCTGATAAGGAATAGGTGCGCCACGGTCATTATGTTATACCTGGTGAGCTGACTCCAAATAAATCAAAAGAAAAACTTTTCAAAAACACACGCAATCAGTGTTTTCGTGCACTGAGTCAGAAATCATAATTCAGGGTCCTGGTGTATGGATACGTCGGCCGCCACACCAACACTGGATTCCCCAAACTGAAAACCACACTCACAACACTTAACAGTATTTCCACACAAAAAAGATCAGATTCCTAGTTCTTTGGTAGAACCGAACTCCTCTGATACCAATTTGTCACGACCTGTCCCCTGGGGCCCGTGTCGTGACTACCCCAAACCTGCCTTCCATAGGCTAGGGGCTGGCGACAATCACTGAAAGGTGTATTCCCTAAAATAGGAAGGCATTGCCTTTATAAACTGTAAACTCACACAAACCAAGCACACAGCAAGATACAAGAACAAAGTAAACTATATAGTAAACAGGGTGTGTATAGAAAGTAAAGGGGTCGGAATACAAGCCCAACTAGAAAGTACAAGTAAAACTGAAAAGTAAAAGTAAAACTGAGAACAACTCATATGAACACCCGCCAAGGATCCTACCTGAATGGTAGGTACAACTCTCGAACGGTCGTCTCTGTGGATCGCCTCGTCTAAGGTCCACCTCTGAGTAGTCTCCAGTCCAGGTACCCTCATCCTCAGTCAGCATTGTCCATCATCTTCACCAGACATAACAAGGTGCGGGTATAGCCCGTGTAGGGGTGAGTATAACAATACTTAGTAGGGACCCCGAGACCCCCGAAGGTCTCTCAAATCCATAAAGGATAAACCACAAAACATGGAAATAACAGTCAACCCTACTTAGGTATATGCCCATACATATACCTAAGTTTTTAGAATATACTCACCTCACACAGGAGGGAAGAATACCACATAGGTAACACCACGAAGGTAGGAGTACCTCACAGGTATCACCATGAAGATAAAGTACCACACAGATACACCATGAAGATATAGTACCACACAGGTACACCATGAATATATAAGACTCAACTCACACAGGTATAAGTGAATTATAAAAGTACATATGATTAGTCGCGAAGCTAGATCATCTTATTCAGTCAAGAGGCATTGCTGCTGATTATACGAAGTCTGACACACACATGATCGATATGTACTAACCCCTGCTATGAACCACACAGGATCTGACCCCCACAGGATCGGTATGTACTGACCCACATAGGGTCATTGAGCACTGACCCACACAGGATCTGACCCACACAGGATCGATATGCACTGACCCACACAGGATTGCTATGAAAGCTGATAGCCAGCCACAAGATTCTCTAGGGATAGAAACAAGTAACATCCCAAGTCACAACATAAAATACCTCAGATGCTAGAGAAATCCTCCTCTATTGAGTATAGTGGGCCTACTGCATCACACAAAGGCGCTTCCCACTAACCTTGGACTCCTGAGGTACTCCTACTATCGAGTACCATGAGTCTGTCGCGTCACACAGAGGCGCTCCCCACCATGGGTCTGCCGCGTCACACAGAGGCGCTCCCCCTCGTGTCCAGCTGAGGTACTCCTCCTGTCGAGTACCATGGGTCTGTTGCGTAACACAGAGGCACTCCCCACCATGGGTCTTCCACGTCACATAGAGGCTCTCCCCACTGGGCCATCGAGTCACTCTGAGTCGAAAGGTCAACAGTCGTCAAGTCTCATCCAATCGTAGGGTTCCGCACGTAGCGTGCTTGGGAGAACCTCTCCCCAAGACATAAGTCATATTTCAACCACTCTGAAGTCCCACAAAGATGTATCCCAAAGGCCTGTCACGTCATAAGGGACCTAATGCAACAGACAACGCGTCAATCAGACGCCGGGTTTGTAAGTTATTAGCGTTTCTGCTCTGAGGGCCCGGTTGGATTCGGGGTCTGATCCAACCCGGGTGTACTCCAACCTTATCCAAAACTCAAGTGGAGTATACCAAAAGGACTGAATCGATCCAAGGATTTTAGTGACATAGACAGTTTATCAAACGGTCACCCAGTTCTCAAGATATGACCATAAAGATGAAAATGGGTTTGGATGGGCTCAGGTCCTGTCCGACCCAGTCCGACATGGGTCTGGCCTGGATGGCCTGGGCCTTGGCGGGCCTAGCTCACTAGGCCTTGGTCCGTCCCGGACCACGAAGGGGGTGGCCCAGCCCAGCCCGCTGGCGTGGCCCGGTGGCATGGCCCACTGGCGCGCCCCGCTGCGATGCGGCCCGCTCGGTTGGTTGTCCGCTGAGGCAGAGTCCACCGTGACTGACACACAGGGGGTGGCACCCCTTGGTCTTCCCGAACGTTCCATGGACCATTTGGTTACTAAAACGTGGGACCCACAGGAGGGGTCCTGCCCAGTGTGGCGTGGTCGGCCGAACTTCCTCCCAGCGGCGTGCTCGCGCGCCGGCCTCCTCCGTATCCAATCGGTCGCGACCTCTTGCTCCCCCGGTGGCGTGGAAGCATGCCTCCACTCTGGCACGCGGTAGCCAGATTCGGGACGCCACCCTATTCCGCCGCGGTCGATGGGTCGTGGCCTCTTGCACAACTGGAAGTACGGACGCGCGCCACCCTACCTTTATGTGATTGGTTAGTGTGTCGGCACTCATCCTCTTCCGCGGGTCACTGCATCTCTGTTCTTAGCCTAAAAATTTAAAAGATCTCATATTCACGATCATCATGTCGAGGGCTCCACGCCCATATATTGTGATCAGTAAAACTCCATGTTTCCAACATCAATAAATATTTGGCGTTGAAGAACACACGAAGAACGTGCGAAGAACGGAAGAGAAAGGAGCAAGATTTAAGTGCGGGGTGATGGCCATGTTCGTTTGGCCATCTTCATCATGAATTTAGGATATGAAGAATCAATAAAATAAATTCAAACATGTATAAAACCCCTACCTCATGAACGATGGAGAAACGCCTGCGGTTGAGGAAGTGGGTCAGTGTTCGTCATTCCTGCAATAGCCTCAAATGACGTCGCTGGATTGTTGATCCTCGTTCTGGGTTTTGGTGTCGATCACCACCACTCACCGGAACCAGCTCCGTCTTCCAAGGGCTCAATGTCACAACACTCCTTCAGCACTTCGTTGCTTGGCAAAGCTGTTCCGACACCTCTCCCCAAGCTCTATATAAATAGGAGAGGGGGTGCCTAACAGTGTTAGGAATTAATGGGAGTGCATTTATTAGGAAGATTCCCAAATTATCCAACGAAGCAGTTACTAGGATTGATGGGTCGAGCCATTTAATGGCTTGACACATCATTGGCCCCACCACAGTTTTTCCGTTGGAGGATAAGATAGAAACAAAAATAAAATTATAAAATTATAAAATTATTTCCTTAAAAAGTCCCATAACCTATTTTTTTCACCCGAACTACTGCGGTCAAAGTAAATCCTCCCTTAAGAGAATCCTGGTGCTGCGGATTCAACTACCCTTGGATTTTTAATCCAAGCACCGGTTCAAAAGTTAGAAAACTCTGCTCATGTTTTTACTGAATGTACCCAAAAAAAAGTTCATAAATTTATTAACAATCACCCTCGACCCGTGCTTGTCGAGGTTAATCTCTGCCTAAGTGAAACACGCCCCAAAAGAATCCAACGGTACCCTTGGATTTTTAATCCGAGTTACCGTTTAGAAGTTATGGATTTTACAATAAAATAATTGTCACTTAATTCTTTTATTTATATCCAAAAACTAACTTTCACTGGTGGCCCACACCGGCCAAAGTTAGTATTTGGATAAATAAAGCATACCCTCATGAGTTCATCGGTGGTCTCAGATTTTCAATCCGAGATACCGTTTTTATTTATAAGTATTTTAAAAATAAAATAATTTATTTAATTATTTTATTTACAATTATGTCATTTTCATATTTTCTCATAGGAGGCCTGTGCCGTCTAAACTTAAGTCGCTTCTATGGTAAACCCGCCATTCTGAACGCAACGGTGCCCTCGGATTTTTTATCCAGGAAATTGTTTAAGAGTTATTCCACTTTTTTAGGAAAATTGCTTACACGCATTATTTAAAGTTTAAAAAAACTTCGACAGTTCATTCCGGGCACTCCGGGCCTCGGAATCATGTGATGTTAGATTTCGTGGTCTTGAAATAATTCCATATAATTAAAAAAATATGGAATTTACGGGACATTACACCAATGTTATGGATTCCACTTTTCATGTTTTATGTTTATACACATATGTATTGGTGTGTGTGCGTGTGTGTATTAGACACATGCACGTATTCATATGAAAATATGTGAATATTTTTATTGATAAATGTTAAGATATATATGTGTGTAATTGCATATGTTTATAAAATTTAAATATAAGTTTTAAAATCTATACATGTTGATTAAATTTTGTTTTCATATATAGGTTTTTAAATAGGTGTTTTAAATGGTTTTTTTTCATTTAAAGATAGTTTTGAGATTACCATTTTTTTTAAAATGACCTCAAGAAAAATGATTGGTTTTCGATTGAGCTTTCAAATGGGTTTTCGAAAGGAGGCATGGTTTCAATTGTGTTATTAATTGTGGGTTGTTATTGTTAATGGAATGGATGATTTCTATGTGTATTTTTTGTGGTTTTCACATGGGAGACCATAGATAGGATGGTAAATAAATGGGTGCTGATCTGGCTTAATTGAGGTATTAGTTAGGGGTCATTTTCGGTTTCCTCGAGAGGCCCGAGTTTCATTACTTGTTTTAGTCACATAATCAGAAAGTATTCTATGAATTATTTAGTTACCTTTACTTTAGTGATTTGAGTTTTTACCTATAATACTTTAGAATATTTCTAATAATATTTCTAAATCCATACACTGAGTCAGCGCAGGATCCTGGGACCCGGAGAGCCTCGGTGTGGTGATATTAAAACTATTTTATCCTGCAAATGAAATTCATTGGAAACATGGAATAACTCTCGAGTGGAGCCTTATATTGGAAATAACTCCTCCCTCCCCCTTTGGTGAATGCACGATCAAGGAGAGGCGCAACCCCCTACCCCCTTTGGAGCGATGGATAAACTGAGGAAAACCGAGAGGAGGAGAGGCGTCGTCGATCTCTGATCTCATCGGCGATCGCTCTTGGATCATGGAACATTGGCTTCGAAGTGTGGATCTGACCCCTAAGATTATGTGTTTCTCCATGAGGTATTCATATTTAATTTTTAAGTCCCAATCCACTTTATATGCATTGTTTAAGGTTTTAGAGCCCCTTTATGACTACTAGAGATCCCCTAGGGGTCAATCTATAGGTTTTAGGGGAAATCGGGGTGATTCGAGCTACTCATAGGGAATTCCCATTCAGGATTCCCAATCACACAATGTGTAATGTGGGGTCACATGTTGTGTGTTCTTTCCATTTAGGAAAAATTACTTTTGGGGACTACATGTTGTGTATCGGGGTTACACGTTGTGTAGTGACCCCATGTCGTGTGGCCAAGGGACACGGTCGGGGTGTTGTGTTATGGTACATAGTCATGTGGAAGCACACAGCCAAAGTACATAGACATGGGGTGTCAAAAATGGGCACAATATGAGGAAACAACCAAGGGGTTGGATATCCAGGACACGCCATGTACGAGGGGTACACACCATGTAGGAGACGCGACTAGGTAAGTTGTGTGGGAAAAGGGAATGAACAGGGCCTGAGTGAGGTGATACATGCCATGTACTGGGGGTACACATCATGTAAGCCCACATGGGTAGCCAAGACGTGAATAAGAGGATACAACTTGGTGTTCAGGTAGGGTCACAAGTTTTTTAGACCCCCGTACGCACCATGTAGTCTTCTTGGAATTTTTCTCCCAATGTATCTCCTACTTTGAGACTTGGATACGGGCCTAAGAGTATCCTATCCTGGGAAATTTTTTACATAGAACATGATGTTATCCATGTTAGTGGATTTGGAGATATAGTGTGGTGTGATTTGATCATGAAATTACAGTTGTGGTGCTTGATCGCGGATAATGATCAGGTTAGATCGCTGGGTTGATGTTGGGGTCAGTACCCTTCCCTGTCATCTCAGGAGGTGGTCCCCCTAGAATCTTTAGGCTAGTAGATTGGTTATCCCCTATCATATCAAGGCATGGGTCCCCTAACTATTTTCGTGTGGTGACATGAAGCATGACGATCATGACACTCCTCTAAGCGATGCTTGACCGACATAGGAGGTCGGTTGGGTTTACTAGAGAGACATTGTGGCTGGTACTCTCCTATTGTATCAGGGTGAAAGTTTCCCTTACCTTTCAGATTGATAGAAATATAACTCTCCTTACATAGGTTGTGGGTCCTCTACCCATAGAGTAGTTCTCCCAGGGTCGGTAATTAAAGTTCCAAAGGATCAAAACACAGCTGAGAAGGGGGTGGGTGTGGTGAATCAGTTGTTCGCTTTTTATGAGTTTCAAGACTTTTAGAAACTTAACACCTACAACATGTTAAGATTAATTTCCTTATCATAATTTAGTAAATACTCATGCATGAAAAAATATAAAATAAAGTAAAACACACAAGGTTTAAAAGGTTTTACCTCAGTGCGAGAACCAACATCCTTTCCATAGTCACTCCCATGAGTCTATGGAAATTCACTATTATGAAGAAGTGAACACAAATTGTGCTAACTCTAGTTAGACATATTATATCTTCCAATAGGAAATATTATATTTAATACTATCAGTTTAAAAATTTTCTTACAAAACAATTGATCCAAAAAAATATTAAATACTTTATTCAATTTTCTCCACAAAAGTTTCTGGGTTCGATGACCTTGAGTCCGATGGCCTTCAGTCCGATGAACCGAGTCAAATTATCTCAATATGATTGACTCAATATGATATTCCATTTATCAATATAAACTTATCAAACTCTTCTAAAAAACTCAATTTTATATTTTTCAGTTATATAAACTCAATATGATCTTCTCAATATGATGTTTCTTAGTCTGATTAACAAAACAACAGATATCTGATCTTTTAATAAGATTTCTGTCCAGAAGGAACTTTCACTTGAATTTTTTCAGCACTATACTTTTATTTCTTGTGTGAAAAGTTTCAAAATTATAATGAAGTGTGCCTATATTTATAAGTGACTCATAAAATCAAAATATGGAAACTAAAAAACTTTTCCCGCTTACCCAAATTTCAAAACACCGAAAAACACTCGCATTTAAACTTCAACTTTGAATTATTCAAACCTTCTCAAGATTTATTTAAGATTAGTCTTATCAAACAAACCAAATTTTCTGTAGTCTGGCCTAAATTCTTCATCTTCAGTCTAATGTAACTTCCTCAGGTTTAATATGATGAAACTTACTCAATTATGACTATCTTCAACTCATTACAATCCACCTTTCTTTCTCAGTTCATTGAAATCTTCCTTTCTTTCTCAGCTAATTATGATGTTCCTTTCTTTCTCATATCATTATGAAAAACTTCCTTTGCATATGAATTATTGGTGTCATAATCTTATTCAATTTCAAACTTGAACCTTCCCTTTTTTTCTTCTTAAGCAAACACAACTCTTTTAGAATATTCACTTCTTTTCATAACCGATCTCCCTTTGATGGATTAACATCAGCAACTCTGATCACTCTAATTTTCTACATCTGATGTGTTATCGGTGTGTGGCATTCATTTGATGAATTAATGTCTATTATTGATCCAATTTATCTTCCTCCTTAGAGTTATTCTGGTTAAAATCTTTATAATGATGGAATTATCATTACATTGGAATTCCCATTATGATGGATTTCCCATTACGATAGATTTTACATTACGATGGAATTATCATTACGATGTTCTGTATCTGATGATGATTACACTCAGTAACTTTAAAATTATTCAAACTTCTTCATATTTACAAACATAGAATCCTGAATACTTCTATGTTTAGTACTTCTAGATCTGATCTAATATTTACGACTCCTCCACTTCTTCAAAAGCTTTTATAATGATAGTCTTTCATGATTTGTGAGAGCTTTATGACCAGTAAATCATTTTCTGGTTTTGGGATTAGAAAGTTTGAGAAATTTCTAAAACTTTACTTCACTTTATTCAACATACCTCTTTAGCATAATTCTAACTTCCTCACTCTACATATTCTAACTTTCTAACAAACACCGAGTCCGATGGATCTAAAATTCATACTAATGGACCTAAGACTGATGATGTGTCTGATCAACAACTTCATATTTCTAAACACCTCTACATTTGATGTTGCTCGATCTGATACTCTATGTCCAATGTTGTTTGGTCCAATAATCTACATCCAGTGCTTCTCAGTCTGATCCTATGAGTCCAAAAAATAACTTTCTTAAAAGAAAAAACTTTTATCCCCCTTTATGTTTGGGTTAAAACTTTTAAAAACTTTAAAATTTCTTATAAATATCATTATGATGGACTGTTTCCAATCCAGAATAAAAAAATATTATTTTACCAAAGTGTTAGTTGTCAAAAAATAAAAAAACTTGGTTAAACAAAATTATCACAAATGTTCTTCAATACCCCCCCTTAGTATTTGTTGACAACCCTCATTAATAAATTTTCCAACTCTCATAAATTTTTCACAGCTCAACTTTTGTAAACAAATCAAGTTTTTTGAATTTTACCAAAACATAACCTTTTTGAAAAGAGAGTGTCTTAACACTACACTACTGGATAAAGTAATGTTTTAAAAGTAATTATATCCCTAAGTGAAAAAAAATGTTGTAGTCATGTTAAGATAAACTCCCTCTCACTTTTATCTTTTCTCACTTTTCATTTTCTCTCCCCCATTCTATGATAACCACACCTTTAGATTCATAAAAGAAAGATAAGTAAAAAATTCTTACAAAGTATAAAGTTGTTAATTTATCTCCCCATTTGTCAAAATAATCCAAAGCATTGTGTGGGTGCTTACTTATGATATTTAATAATTCAATGAAGGAGGCTGAACATTAAGTTGCAGCCTCAACTCAACAAACCTTTCTTTTGGAATTTCCTTTGTGAAGATATCATGAATTTGATACTTCATTAAGATATATTCTAGTAAAACATCTCAAAAATAAACTTCACTTTTATAAATTGAAACCTTATATCAATGTGTTTTGATCTTGAACATTGGAAAATATTTTTAAAAAGATCAATTTCACTCTGATTATCCCAAAGTATCTTCAATGGTTTATAAATTTTCACTTTCAAGTCTTCTGGCTGAACTTTCATCCACAACATTTGAGTACTAGCCTAAGTAGCTGCAACATATTCATATTTAGTGGTGATTAAATTTATTGAATTTTTTTTATTACTATGACAATTGACATAGAATTCACCCAATAAAAACATTCCTCCTGAGGTTGATTTTCTATCATTACAATCTCCAACCCAATCGGCAACAGTATAACCATGAAAATTCATCTCAAAATTTCTTTTGTATAACAACCCATGTGAATTTGTTCCTTTGACATATCTTAGAATTCTCTTTTATACCAACATATGTGATTCTTTCAGATTACTTTGATACTTGGCACACAAAGTCACAACATAAACAATATTAGGCCTTGAGACTATAAGGGAAAGTACACTTCCTATCAGCTTCTGAAAGTCTTTTTGATTCATAGTTTTTTTGAAATAATATTTACTCAACTTTGTGCTCATGGAGATAGGAGTAGAAACTTCTTTGGATTATTTCATGCCAAAATTTTGTAAAAATTCCCCATCATATTTTTCTTGAGATAGGAAAATGTATTCTTCCTTTTTTATTGAACTTGTAAATCAAGGAAGAAATTTAATTCTCCCAACATTGAAATTTCAAAATTCTTCTTCATTTCTTTAGAAAATGTTTTATAAAAATCTTATTTATCCATAATAAAAATTATATCACCCACATAAACAATTAAAATTAGAGTTCCAGAGTTAACATATTTTACATATAAGTTTCTATCAACTTTTACTTTTGAAAAATTCAATATTCTCAGATAATTGTCAAGATTAGAATACCATACATGTAGAGCTTTTTTCAACACATTCAAATCTTTCTTAAATTTAAAAACTTTTTTTTTATCCTCATACAATAGAAACTCATAAGGTTGTTCAATTTAAACTTCTTTCTCAATATCATCATTTAAAAAAGATGAATTTATATCAATCTGATAAAATTTTTAATTCTAACGTGTGACCACTATTAAAAATATTCTAATAGTTTATAATATTGAAACTGGGGAAAAACTTTCTTCAAAATACATACCTTACACCTATGAATTTCCTTTACAAATGAGCGTGGATTTGTTTCTTGATACTTCTTCATGTTCATTTAACTTTGTTTTGTAAACCCACTTGGTTTCGGAAACATTTTTATTACTAGTCGTGGAACAAGTTTCTATGTTTCATTTTTTTCAATATGATAAAACTCTTCATTCATATAATCCACCCATTATTTTTGTTGAATAGCTTCTGAAACTGATTCTGATTCAACTTTTGAGATAAATGAAGTATGATTTTCTAATCTCAACTTTGTTCTACTCTGAACTGAAGCATTTTTAATTTCCAATAATGTTTTCGGACTCAGTACGTTTTTTTAAGGTAGGAAATTTCAAAGTTTATTTTCTAGATTAACTTTCCTCATCACATGATTCTCTTGAATCTTGGTAAGGATGTTTTGACTTACTTTCACTATTTTTGGAAATCTACAGTTTATCCTACTCAGCATTATCAACAAATTTTGTTAAGGAATTTTTATTTTCAATGACTTTCACATCATATGAGTCCAACAACCTTTGTAAAAGTTTGTTCCAACATTTGTAACTTCTTCCATTATGTGAATAACCCATAAAAATTTCTTCCTCAGCTTTATCATCAAAATTTCCTAGATCCAAATTTTTTATTTTTAGTAAACATGGACTTCAAAAAAATTAAGTACTTAAATGAATGTTTTTTGTTATACCACATTTTATAAGAATTTATATCAGTTTCTTATCTAAAAAAGAATCTATTTTGAACATGTACATAAGTACTAAAAACTTATTTCCAATAGAACTTTGAAATTTTGTATTTTGCTAACATATTTCTTCCCATTTCTATAAAACTTATATTCTTTCTTTCTGCTACTCCATTTTTTTGTGGAGTATAGGGAGCACTATACTGATATTTGATATCATTATTTCTCAGATAAGTTTCAAAATTATTACTTATGAATTTGGTACTATTATCTATTCTTAACTTCTTTATATAAATCATCATTTGTTTCTCAACTTATTTTTTGAGAAACCTGAACATTTCTATAGCCTCTAACTTATGTTTCATAAACATGATGTTTTTCATCTGAGTGAAATCAAAAATAAAAGTGATGAAGTATAAATATAATTTTTTTGATTGGTATATCATCTATTTACATAAATTGGAATGAATAATCTCAAGAGGTTTGGTAGATTGAATCTCAACTCTCTTATGACTTTTGTTAGTCATCTTCCCTTTCTAACAAGTTACACAAACATCTTCTTCTCTTATTTTCAATTCTTGTTAGTTTCAAACAAAATCAACTTTAGAAATTTTGTTCATGTTTTTCTTCCCAAGGTGTCCAAGTCTTCAATTCCACAACTTATTTTCATCTTTAGCACTTAAGTAACAAGAGTTGTTAAACTCTCCTATTTATAGGATATTTCCACTGGTTCTTTCTTCTTTTGTAATAACTTTACTGTATTTCACACTTTTGATAACACAATAATATTTTCTAAAGATCACTTCTTTTCCATCATCAAAAATTTTACTTACACTAAGTAAATTATATTTTATCCTAGAAACAAATAAAACTTCCTTAGATTTCTAATTTTTTGCTTCAATCTCAACCTTTCTGATTCCTCTGATTTTTAAGAAACTATCATTATAAAAGGTAACTGCTCCTTCATTATGAATTTTAACATGTTTCAAGATTTTTATATCACCTATCATATGTAAAAAACAACCACAATCAATTATCCATGGTTTTTTCCTTTTACTTGCTTTTAAATTTGTCTCAATAAAAAAATATCTTTCCTCAATTTTCTTCTTTCTAGATTCATTTTCTTTTCTACCATAAGAAACATATTCTAGAAGGATTTTAATACATCTTTCATCATGATAACCATCCTGATCACATCTTCCGTAAAATTCTTCCATACATTCAAATTTATTTTTTGTTAGAAAGTTTATAACATCTTGAGTTTTTTCTTTTCTAACTTCCTATGGGTTTGAAAAGTTACCCATATTTCTTCCACCATTGATTTCTATTTGTTCAAAAATTATTCCAGGAAGTTAAAATTTACACCAAAAATTATAATCTCTATGCCCATAGATTCCACATCACCAATAATATCCATCAAATCTTGATTTTCTATTGAATAAAGATCTTTCTATATAGAAACTTTGTTGAGGTTGATAACTTTTTTATGCTCTATCATACTCAGGATGTGGAACATATTTCCTTATGAGTGATTTTTCAAATTTTGTAGATGTGATAGGTTTCTCAAATCCTTTATTCACTAAATATTTCCTAACACCCTTTACAGAACATGAAATGTTAGGAGAATTAGATGAAACATTATTTTTATTGAGTGAGGATTTTACCTGATTCTTGTTTTGATCCTTCTCAGCAACTTTAGAAGTCTCATATTTTACCTCCAAATCTTTATTGAAGTTTAAATTCATTTTCCTAAAGTTACTTTAGAACTCAAGAAGTTTTGATTAAAACTTGTTAACTTATTCTTCCTTGGCTACCAGCTTCTTACTGAGATCTTCAACCAGTATTCCCTATTCGGCAATTCTAAGTTTGTAACTTAATATCTCAAAGATAAATTATTCCTCCTACTTGATGACATATTTTCTTCCTTCAGCATCTTCTTCGCAATCTTTTTTCATTACTCTAATTTATTTATTGAGAGTCTTGTTTTTTTCAAGACAAAAAACAAGTTCTATTTTAATTTGATACTCTATATATGATTCTTCACCACCTTCTTCACTATCTAATAAATCATTTGTTTTCTCAAATTTTTCAATGAAGGTTCTGAATTTTTCTAAACATTCATCTTCATAAGAATTGTTATCTGATAAGTGTATTTCATTCATACATTTTAGAATGTTTTAATGTATTGATTTATGAATTTAAATGAATAATCTTACGAATTTTGGAATGAATTGATTTTTTTTATGTTTTATGGTAGGAAATGATGTATCTGTGGAAAAGGAACAAAAGGGGTGTAAATATGAGAAAAAGTACCCTTCATGCCACTTCACTTTTCTCGTAACCGTATTTTTGAGGAAGAACGAAGATGGAAAACTAGAAAAAACATTGTTACATGTCATGTACCACAAGTACACGTCGTGAATTCATCGAAGAATCAGGTTGCTTCCAAAACAAGTTGTGGTGATAAAAAATGTTGTGAACTGCAAGTACATGTCATGTACCATCAGTACACACAATGTGACAGAGTTTAAACTTTGAATTTTTGAATGAGATTAGTGTATGATTCTCACGGACACCGAGGCGATGCAGATCAGCAGTACACAACGTGTAGTCCATGTACACATTGTGTAGGTGGTCAAATTTCCAAAATCTCAATCGATATCCACGCACATGTCACATGGATTCACAAAAGGCAAATCTCTGGTACAAGATGTGACCACCAAGTACATATCGTGATATCAGTCAGGAAGAACCTTTCTAGCACCTATAAATAGATCCCCTGGCTGCACCTTTGGGAATTTGTATTCGGCTGAAGACCGACGCTTGGAGTGAAGTTTCTATGCCATTTTGAGTTTTTCCATTATGATTTCCTTTATCGTCCCCTCTAAACCTCTCATCGCTAGGATGAGGGGGTAATACTGCCTTGTGCTAGGGAAATGTAATCGAAGGGGGAAGGTGCGTTGGATTTAATTCTTTTTTATTCACGCAGTTGGTTTGTGAAATTTCATTCTTTAACTTACAATCCATTTCTTTTTATTTTATCATGAACATTGATATTTGAATAAAAAAGGAACATTTAAATTGTGCAACTGAAAACCCTAAAGACGACATTACCATTTTCAACTTTGGGGGAAATCAGGCTTAAACATGGTATCCAGACAAACTCGATTTGGAAAAATCCTATATTATTAGACCAAGGTAAATAAGGGATTTCCACATTGAGGAGGAGATACCATGACCATTGGAACTACCTCATCTAGACTCCAACACCAACCATGAATAAATTAATTTTATTAAATCCAATTTCACCTAAACTTTGAAATTACAAAACCCCACCATGCTTCTTAAAATCTACTTTTTCAAACCAATCAATCAATATGCTTTTCATTCATCTTTTGTTTTCCTAAAATCAATTAAATCAACCTGATATCAACTCTTTCTCAATTTAATAATATTAATATTTTGAAATTATAATTAACTAAAATCATTATCTCTATAGTTTCATCCCCGAACTTACCTTATACTATATTTTTAATTGAGTAGCATAGTTTGGGTTTTATAAATTTGTTTTTACATGATACCATAGAGAGGTAACGACGCCCTACAGGGATATCATTATCGATTGAATCTAATTCACCTTTATTACTCAACATACTTCTCTTGTTCCTAGTAAAATTCTTTTTATATTTTTTGGATGACTTTTCTTCTTTAGGATTTTTGTTCCACTTCTTCCATCGAGGATTTTCATCAGAATCATCTTGATGTTCTCCACCTTTATTCTCGGGTCAATTCATAGAAAAGTGTCTGATTAAACCAAACTCAAAACATTTTAGAGGAAGGTTACCTCCATATTTTGAACTCACTCTTTGATAGTTCTTGGATATAAGCGACATGATTTTTTGATTCAACTCATCATCCTATTTATCTTCTAAGTCACAAGGATCAACATCTTGTATTTTCATTTTCCTCATGGATTCAAAATACATTTCATATTTCATCTTCTTTTTGAAAATTTTAGTTTTCCTCATTTCATAAGAAACAAGAAAGTTATTAAATTCATCAAGAGATAAATCATACTTATCTTATAAAGAGAAAATTTTAGAATCAAACCTGTTTGGAAAGTTTCTCATAAGTTTATTCACAATTGTAGAATCATCCAAGACATAACTGGATCCTATGATGTTGCAAAAAAATTCATTTACTTTAGTAAATTATTCATCAATAGTTTATTCATCTCTTATCCTTATGTCTTCATACTTACTATGCCAGATTTGTAGCTTTGATTCCTTTACTTTAGTATTCCCTTTGAAAATACTTTCCATCTTGTCCCACATACTCTTTGAAGTTTTGAGACTCATCACATTCTGATAAAATTTTTCTAAAAAGGACATAAGGATGAAATTTATAGCTTTTCTATCAACTTCTATATTTCTCTCATCAGAAAAATTCATCGGGGCATCTTTCTCAATAGGTGAGAACCCTATTGTATCAATATCAACAACTTCCAGTCCAAGAGATAGGTGATAAGGAATCATCCTATTTTTCCATCCATAATATTTTTTACTATCAAATTTAGGAATTCCTATACTATTAACAAAATTGATATTATCCATGATAAGGATTCAACAAGGGAACATTTGGCTCTGATACCAATTTAAGTTTTAAAGGATCTAAAAACATCTAAGAAGGGGGGTGGGGTTAAATTAGTTGTTTTCTTTTTATGGGTTTCAAGACTTTTAGAAACTTAACCCCTGCAACCTGCTAAGATTAATTTCCTTATCATATTTTAGTAAATACTCATGCATGAAAAAGTTGGAAATCAAGTAAAGCACACAAGATTTACAAGGTTCAAACTCAATGTGAGAACCTACATCCTTGTCATATCCACTCCTGTGGGTCTATAGAAATTCACTATCATGAAGAAGTGAATATAACTTGTGTCAAATCCAATTAGACACATTCTATCTCCCAATAGGAAAGATTATACTAACTCTTGTCAGTTTACAAATTTTATTACAAAAAAATTGATCCAAAACAAAATATTAAATAGTTTTTTCAATTTTCTCCACAAAATTTCATAGGTCCGATGACCATGATTCTGATGAACTTTAGTCCGATGAACCCAGTTCGATAGTCTTAGAACGACCGAATCAATACAATCTTCCCTTTCTTAATCTACACTTCTTAAACTCTACTAAAAAACTCAATCTGATCATTCTTAGTTCGATCAACTCAATATGATATTATCAATATGATGTTTCTTAGTCTGGTTAAAAAAACAATAGATGTTTGATATTCTAATGAGATATTTGTTCTGAAGGGACTTTCACTCAAATTTCTTCAGAAATCTGCCTTTTCCACTTGTGTGAAAAGTTAAAAAATGTGAATAAAGTGTGAATATATTTATAGGCAACTTAGAAAAAACAAAATCCAGAAACTAAAAAACTTTTCCTACTTACCCAAATTTTAAAACTCTAAAAAACGCTTTTATTTAAACTTAAACTTTGAATTATTCATACCTTCTAAATATTTCTTCGAGATTAGTCTTCTTGAACAAACTAAATTTTCTTAAGTTTGACATAACTTCCTTAGCTTCAGTAAGATGTAACTTCCTAATCTTTAATAAATTAAAACTTCCTTAGTTTTGACTATCTTCATCTCATTATGATCTTAAGTTCTTTCTCAGTTCATTAAGATCTTCCTTTATTTCTTAGCTCATTAGGACATGTCTTTCTTTCTCATATCATTATGATGAACTTCCTTTGTAGATGAATTATTACTATCACGATCTTATTTGATTTCAAACTTGAACCTTCCCTTTATTTCTTCTCAAGAAAACACAACTATTTTAGAATCTCCACTTCTTTTCATAACTAATCTCCATTTTATAGATCGACACCAGTAACTCTGATCACTCTAATGTTCTTCATATGATGTGTTATCAGTGTGAGGCATTCTGTTGATGAATCAATGCACGTTCTTGCTCAAATTGATCTTCCTCCTCAGATTCAGTCTGGTTAAAATCTTCATAATGATGGAATTATCATTATAGTGGAATTCCCATTACGATGGATTTACCATTATAATGAATTTCCCATTACGATGAAATTATCATTATGATGTTCTACATCTGATGATGACTATACTTGGAAACTTTGAAATTCTTCAAGCTTCTTCAAAATTACACACACAGACTCCTGACGAATTATGTGTATGGTACTTCTAGATTCGATCCAATATTTACGATTCCTACATTTCATAAAAATATTTTATCATGATAGTTTTTCATGATTTATGATAAATTTATGACCAGTAAATAATCGAATGATTTTGGGCTTAGAAAGTTTGAGAAATTTCTAACAATTGGCTTCACTTTATTCAACAAACCACTTTAGTATCATTATAAATTACTCACTACACAACTTCAGACATTCTAAAAAACATTGGTTCTGATGGATCTAAACTTCATATCGATGGACCTGAGACTGATGATATGTCTGATCAATAGCTTTATCATTTTAACACCTTTTCATCTGATACAAATTAGTCTAATACTCTGCACCTGATGTTGATTGGTCTGATACTCTACATCAAGTACTTCTCCATATGATCCTATGAGTCTATAAAAACTTTCTTAAAAACAAAAACATTTATCCCCCTTTATGTTTGGTTTCAAATTTTCAAAAACTTTCAACTTTCTTACAAATATCATTACGATGGACTGGGTCCAATACTGAATAACAAAAATATTCTTTTACAAAAATGTTAGTTGTCAACAAATAAAAAAACATTGTTAAAACAAATTATCATAATGGATCTTCATTACTCCCCTATTGGACCAGGGTGTGGGTTGACAATATCATTTTTGTAGATGGAGACAAATATCTCATACTATGTTGGGGTGTGGGCCCTCCATACTCATTGGACAGATAGAGTAGGTACTCCCTTATCATTCTAGGGAGTGGTTCTTCTATCCATGGATTCAGAACTACCTTATCGTAACAGGGTGCATGACCTTCATATGTGATGTGTATATAGATTAGATACTCCCCTATCATATCAAGGTTCAAGTCCTCTATACATGATTTTAAGGAAGATTTGGTAATCCCCTATCATACTAGGGTAAAATTACTCTAGCCTAGGGTCAGTAATCCCCTACTGAGTCAGGCTGCAGGTCCCCCATAGCGGTTATATAGGTAGAGTGGTACTCCCCTGTTATATCTGGGTGCGAGTCCTCTATCGGTTGAGTGGTACTCCCCTATTGTACCAGGGAATGGGTCCTCATCTACAGATTATTACTCCCCTGTCTTTGAGTAGTAGTGGAGAGTAAGTCCTCCACTAGATTCGGAGATCCCTCGGCTAGGGAGTGCAATTGCGATAACCAGGCCCCTCTACTTTCTATACGCATTACCTGGGTAGGAGTTAATACTCCCTCAACATGGTGAGGTACGAGCCTCTCTATATGGGTATTATAGAGGTTTCGTGGAATGGTTAGGAGCTAGTGCTCCCTTGGTAGTGGGGCAGCAGCGAGGTGAAGGTCCCTCCACTATTTCTCTTTATAGAGGATGCAAGTGGTTCATGGGATAGAGTAGTGCTCCCTCAACTGTATGCAATGGTGAGGTTTGAGCCTCTCCACTTAGGTTCTTATGAGCTTACGCTGAGTGAAAGTTAGTGATGAAAGGACCTATAGTGATGGGCACTAGAGTTGGACCTAATGAGTTGTTCTCGATGGAGCGCATTCTCTTGGACATACCATCAGGGATGATATAGTTTTTTCTAATTGATTGTAACTCTTAGAAGAGTTCTATCTAGTATGGTTGAGCTTGTGGAGTGTGTTCACATGGGTGAGCGTTACTTTTGAGCCCCGAGTAGAATCTTATGGTTGGCTATGAGGTTAGAACCTCATGAGGCTTAGAGTCTAAGGAGAGTATATTTGGTTATTTCTGAGAGTCCTTGCAGTTTTTTCACATCTCTTGGTTGACACACCATGTGGATAGAGCTAACTAGTCATGTATAGTTGTGGATGGGTTCGAGATGGAGTTTCTCTCTCAATTAGGTTCCCTCTGGCTAGGTTGAGTGGACCATTGTCTTTCAGTTGCTCCCTTTTCTTTTGGGTTTTTTGGGCCACCTATTGAGTATTATTATACTCATCCCTAAATGGGATTTACCAGCACATTTTGTGTCTTTACAGACCATAGTCCTTTCGACAGAGTCCCAGGAGGACCCTAGGTAGGAAAATTTTAGTGAGTTAGACCGACCGAGGTGTTTATCGGAGATTGGTTGAGGAGCTTCTTAATAGTTTTATTTGACAGTAGTATCCTCTTTCTGAGTAGGTTGGACACTTTTTCAGTTTTCCTTTTTGGGTGGGCTTTTATTTTTCTCATTTTTATACTTCAGTTGTAATCTAGTTTGGGATAGATGTATTCATGCATTTTAGTTCTAGTTTTTATTATCTATGTACTATTTCATGGTGATTTTTGTGGGTGCGTGCATACATGTACCATAGTCTAAGGCCTTCCATTTATGTGATATTCCCACTCGGTGCTAGACACCAGCCCCTAGCCTATTGGAGGTGGGCTTGGGGTAGTCATGGCTCAAGCCCTGTTTGGTTGGGTCATGAAATTTAGAACCTATAGTTCAAAGCTCCTCTACATGTGTTGTGGCTTATAATTGTGCTATTATATATATTGTTTGGTACCCACTTTAAATTTTATGGAAGGTTGTCATCATCTCCCTTATTTAATTTTATTTCTTACATATTCTATACTTTAGTTTCTTATTTGGATTTGTTTTATTTATTTATTTCATTTTAGTTACATATTATTATACTATGTTTTTCTTCTTAGTTCCATTTATTTAAAAACAAATATAAAAGGGATTTCTAAATGTGTGTTTTTAATAAATAAGGATTGTTCTAAGGAAAATGATTTTCAAGTGACTATTTTCATTTAAAAGAAAAAATTAAATAGTTTAATAAAGGTTTCTAAATGCTTGTTTAAAATATTATTCATTTTTAAAGATCAATGTCAGGAAAATATCATGGTTGGATTTTCTTAAAAGAATAAAAACATATTCTCCATATTTATTTCAAACTATATTTCTTGGTAATTGATAAATGGTGTCCTTAGTTTATAGCAAGGATGGTTTTGAAACAATATTTTCACCCATCTAGTTATTAAAGGCCTATTGTCACTTTATTAAAAATAATTCATTATGATTTTATCACCCTTATTAAGAAACCCTTGGGTTAGTGTTTTCTATAGAGTATTTCCCTTTTGGTGAAATATTACTAGGCTTGTTTAGCTCACACCCTACATACACACCCATATGGGTATATATAGCTTTTATGTTTTCATATATGTTATGAGGTTATGATCTCAAGGTATGAAAGGGAATAATTAACTAAGTATATTCATACCATTTAAACTCATAATTTAAAACTAAATTCATATTTACTAAAATTAATCAAGATATGAGAACATAAATATGTACCAAATTTCCTTTATTGAAAAAAGGTCTAATGCATGCGAATATTCAGGTTACTTTATCAAAATAAAGTGAGGTAACATGACCCAAAAATATGATAGCTACATTTTTTATGGATCTTAAAATGATTTGGATCTTATAGAATTTCCAAGTATGAACTTATATAAATGAAATAATGTAAATAATTAAATAACACAAGTCCAAACTTTAATTTCATAGAATTAATAATTTTAAAACAAGCAAACATGTTTAACAAACTTTACATAATAAACCAAGAATAAATATATAATGTGAACAACACACACGATGTAGTTTCCATATCACCACATCCAATATCATGAAAAAACATTTTCCGTTCCTCCTCTAGATAAATTTTCACTAAAAATGCTCAGTTTCACCCATCGACGAGCTATCTGATCACTCTGTCACAATTCATAAACAATAAAAATCATCCCATGATCTTATAAACACCCACAAAAATGTACAAACTCAAAACTTGGTGTAACTTCATGGTTGGTTACTTGAAAAAAAACCAATTCTCTATCGTTATCTCACCTTTGATTCGACTCACACTTAGATAAATTCAAATAAAACCTAAGATTGATATCACACACAAACTCTGTCTAACACTTTATGATATTTTGGAAAATATTTTTCAATGTCATGAATATTTGTAAAACCTTCTTAATGTTGATTCTTGAATAAATTGTATATCATGTGAAAGCTTGGATTTTTTTTCTTCTTGTGTTATATTTTATGAAACTGGTTTTTAATATATGAATTGACATGACCCGTCCCAGTGGGACCCATGCCGTGACTCCCCAGGCCCACCTATAATACGCCAGGGGTTGGTGACTAGCACCTAGTAGGCATATCACTAACATGGGAGGCATTGCCTAAGTACCTGTACAAACACACACATCTCCAATCCCACAAATGCTAAAATATAAAAAAACAACTAAGGAACAAAATGCATGCATACAACTAAACCAAACCAACAAAGTACGACGGAAAGTAAAGTACTAAAAGTAAACTTGGCATGAATACAAACCCACCAAAAACAAGAGTCTGCAAACTACAAAGTCCAACCTATAATCATAAAGAGGTACTGGGACTGATTCTCATAGCCATAGGAACACCTCATCCTGTTGGGAACTCAGAAAACTCGGTCTGGTCATGGACCTCCCTGGACTCCGTCAAAAGGCCGCTCATTTTCACAAAACATGACACGTGCGGGAAAATCCCATGCAGGGGTGAGTATAAAAATACTCATTAGAGGAACCCAAAAACCACAAAATAATACAAGTAAAGGTACAGTCAGTTCTATGCAATATATTTATATTGAACATATAGCAAGAGAAACAAAATCTAGACATACTCAAAACTTAGAACCGTAGTCTAGAGATAAGTCACACAACTGCATATCACTGCTAGGGATTTAGTTCGAAGGTTCCACAAAGCACTCATCTGGGAGAACTCACTCCAGGAGTCTGATGGTTCTGATGACGTCTGTCCGAGAAGTATTGTTCATCGGGAAAGGTTACGAGATGTAGATACACTCATTCCGGGAGAACACACTCCTGAGTGGGGAAAGATCATGATACACATATTAGGATCACTACCAAGGCCTTGGAAGATACTGTGACTCATCCAGATTCACCTAATAAGTAGAGGATCGATGTCCTGTATGAGTAGCTACATCGATACCTGACTCTACCTAGGGTTAAAAATGGATAGAGGATCTCGCTTCGAACTTCTCGGAGAGATACCTGACTCTATCTCGAAAAGTCCTGTTGAAGGGATCATACTCTTGTGAATAGAAATGATACTTGACCTTCATAGGAATGAGAAAAAGGGGCACTAAAACAAAAAAAACTTATCTAAGGAATGATAGATAATAAGATCAAGCCATGTACTGATAAGTACACGGTGTGTAGAAGTGCCACACGCTGTGTATTCTGACCTTGGGTACTGCCCAAGTACAACGGCCCGTGTCGTAAGGCTTGTTGTGTAAAACACAACTTCACAGCATGTAGGAAGGATCACATGTCGTGTCAAGGTATCTGGGGTCCGCTCCATGTACGATGTCCATGTGCTCGTACATGGCCTCAACCCATGTATGCCAACCTGTGTAATCGGAACACAGAGTGACCCGCATTACTAGCCCCATATGGTCGTGTGGTGGAGTACATGGCGTGTACTCCACCCCATGTTTGTGTATCATCCGAGATACATGTTGAGCCCCATGTAAGGACCCACACGCCGTGTGATAGTGGTCACATGTCGTGTCTACGCTTATTGTCACCCGGGACTCCAGCCACCACTGGGTGGGTTCCACACACCGTGTCTCCCTAGAGGCACTTCGTGTTCTTCATCACGTGTAGCGTGAAAACCATAGCCATCGCCGCTGGTCCACATAGCATGTTCATCGGGATACATGTTGTGTGTTTCAAAAATTTCTAGAATCGTGAACCTGCTCCGCCGCACCTCGGGTACTCCTATGGTCTTCGATCTGGCCATTCGATCATAATGAAACTCCAGATTCTAGGTCTCCCAGACACCACAAAGCTGTTTTCATTGTTTTTGGGCTTCCGATTGGCCCTGAAAACAAGTTTTGATCCACCCACACGAAGAATGATATAAGAACGATCCTCCTTATTTCAATATGATTCGTCATCTGCCATCATTTTCACATCTCTATTGGGTCGTCACGATGTTCGATCTCTGATTTGGGATTGTTGCATTGCGAAACAGACTCGCAATGATCCGTTGTTCGTCGCCCCGCGAAGAACGTGAAGAAAAGAAGAAGAAATCCAATAAAAAAAAATTGAGGAAATAACCTCTACCATTGTTCATCACAACATTGATCATATCCCGTTAGAAGGATTAAATAGGGTGAATCAAATGATAATCAAAACATGATCACAAATCAATTTCCCAAATCAAACCCTGAAAGAATGGAAAATAATAACCCTCCCACAAGAACACGTGATCTACGAAACAACCTATTTGTGGGTTGATCAACGTTCATCGTTAAATCAAATAATGGAGAAACAAAACATAGAAAAAAACCCCTACCTCAGTCATCGATGGAGAGGGAGATCGGTTTTTGGTCGAGATTCGATCTCACTGTGCAACGATCCACGCGTCGTCGTTCGTCAGCGTCCGTCAAGAATCCTCCAAGGTTGACTCCTCTATAAAGATCCAGAGGATTCTAGGGAGTTCTCCATGGTTATGAGTCTAACCCTGGGCTCCTTCTTATTTAAATAAAATAAGCGTTTCTGCATTATGGAAACATTTTAAAATAAAATAAATTATTAACTTATTTTATTTCCTTTGAAACGTCCAAAAAAACTAACTTTTGTGGATAACCCGCGCCGATCGATGTTAGGTCCTACCTAAGGTAAAGTCGCTTCTCTGAACGCAATGGTGACCTTGGATTTATGATTTGGGAACTCTTTTAAAATTTATTCCACTTTTTCAGGAAAACCATTTGTGTGTGTTGTTTAAAAGTTTAATTTATTTCAAACATTTATTCTGGGCACTCCGGGCCTCGGAATCGTACGCCGTCAAAAATCCTAGTCTTGAAGTAATTCCATATAGTATTTAAAAATAATATATGTAAAATTGAGACATTACATTCTCCCCACCTTAGGGATTTATATCCTCAAAAATATAAAACAAAAGGCTACTCAAACAGATGTGGGTACTGGGCACGGATCTGAGCCTCCCACTCCCATGTGCTCTCCTGAATGTTCTTGTGCTGCCATCGGACGTGCACCTAGGGAATCGATCACCCAAAAAGGATCCTCTCCTACCGATCCTCAATCTCTACTGGGTACTCAGAAAAGATCACTCCATCCTCAATGTCCAGCTCTCCCCAATCGATGACGTGCGATGGATCATGCACGTACCTCATCAGCTACGACACGTGAAAGACATCATGTACCCAGTGCATCTGTGGTGGTAGATCTAATAGGTACGCCACCATTCCATCTCTATGTAGTACTTGGAAAGGTTCGATGAACCTTGGAGATAGTTTTCCACCCCAGCCAAATCTCTATAAACCTTGTTGAGGTGAGACCCAAAGGAAGACGTGGTCTCCCTCCTCGAACTCTAGAGGTCTCCGTCGCCTATCAGCATAAGACTTCTATTGGCTCTGTGTAGTCTTCATCCACTCCCGGATGATCTGCACCTTCTCGGTGGTAGA
The DNA here is from genome assembly GCA_963277665.1 of Viscum album. NCBI lineage: Eukaryota > Viridiplantae > Streptophyta > Magnoliopsida > Santalales > Viscaceae > Viscum > Viscum album. Next base: position 1,348,029,877 of record OY728131.1, read on the forward strand.
TCTCACCATCTCAGGACCCATAAGTGTTGACTCTCCATGGTCAGTCTGGCAAAGTAGTGACTGGTAGGTCACCCATATAAATCCTTGAACGGTGCCACGCCAATGGTGGAGTGGTAGCTATTATTGTATGAAAACTCCACCGGTGGTAGGTGGCCCTCCCAACTACGACCAAAGTCTAAGATATAGGACCACAACATATCCTCCAGAACATGAATGGTCATCTCCATATGAAAATATTTTTGGGGATGGAATGTTGTTCTCAAGCGTAGATGAGTCCTAAAATCCTCCTGCAATCCCTTACACAACTGGGATGTGAAGCAGGCGTCTCGATCCGAGACTATTTTAGAAGGGATACCATGAAGCCTAACTATCTCCTGCACGTAGAGGCATCCCAAGATCTCTACATAACTCTTCTCTCTAATAGTTAGGAAGTGGGATGACTTGGTGAGTCGGTCAATGATCACCTAGATAGAATCATTCCCCTTGGACATTCGTGGTAAGATAGTCAATAAGTCCATTGATATTCCATAACACTTATACTCTGGAACTTCTAGGGGGTGAGCTAACCCCACTGGAACCTGGTGCTCAGTCTTCACCCGCTGGCACATAAGGCATCGAGAAATGAACTCTGCTACTTCCTTCTTCATGCCTAACCACCAGAACTGATGTCGGAGGTCATGGTACATTTTTTCCACTCTAGGATGTAATTCCAAGGGGGATGTATGAAACTACCTCAAGACCTCCTCTTACAACACCATTAGTAAAAAATTTCATCCTCTATAAAGAACAATGTGCTCCCCACCTTGAGAATATCCATCAGGATCATGTACTAAGGATAACTGAGCACATAAATCCTCATAGTCGACATCCCCAAGTTGTGCCTCTATGACTTGCTGTAAGAGTGGAGGGGTGAAAACCATCGACTAAAGGTAAGTTGTATCCTCTTTGTCCACAAAGGATAACTGTAATGAGGCTAACTGATTCATTTCCTCACTCAATCATCTTCCACCACCTATAGTTCTCCTTGATCCTCTGTCACGTCCACCGCCTGGGGGGTCTGTCAACTCCACTCTTTCATTCTACCTCAGTGGTCCATCCACCACTTACCTATTAGCATCTCGATGGGTTGGACAGTATCTAGCGAGATTTCCTCTACCATCACATGAGTAGCATTGCCTCTTTCTATGCTGATTGGATCCAGCCTGAGATCCCTGGACTGCCAAACCCCTATCTTGGGTCCTCCTGTGACGTCTCCCACGTCCTGATCTCTGTGCCTGATGTCGGCTCCCCACTGCCGAGGTCTTTTCACCTGTCTGTCTACTATTTTATGTTGTCGGTTTTCTATGCTCCGCTAAGAATCTCTCGATCACCAAGGTCCGCTCGAGCACTCCAACATAAGTCTAAATTCATAGAGGAATGACACTAGCTCGGATGTCCCATTATAGACCTCGCTCGAAGGTCCGATATCTGAAGTACTAATCCCTGACTATATCCATTGAGTACCTGGAAAGGTTGGTGAACCTCAATGAATAGTCATCTACCATCATACTACCTTACTGGAGCTGAAGAAGCTCCTGGATATGCACTGCTCTTAGCGTAACTAGAGAGAACTCCTCCCTAAAGAGTCGGTCGAACTCCTTCTATGAAAGAGTTACTCAAACACCATCCACAAAAGAGTCTCCTCATCATGAGTCTGCGTGGTCAGACTCCACCATCATCCCATTGAACCCTAAAGAAGGCTTACTCCCAAGATCACCATCTGTTCTACTGATGTCCTCACTAGATGGAAAACTCTAGTCACCGCCTCAAGCCAGTCCTCCACTACTTGAGGGTCGGGCTCTCCTTGGAACCTGAGGGGTCTCTGTCTCTGGAACTTATAGAGTGAGCTTAGCCTGCGCCCCTCATCTGTCAGTACTGTAGGTACCACGGGATGCTCCACTAGTGGTGGTATAGCAGGCGCACCACTAGGAGGCAATGCCTGGGGAACTATTCCCTGTATCGAAGCCTCGTCACTGAGGGGGTCATCCTCAGTATCGCACTACTAAATCCTAGTGGGTATGCATCATGGAGGCATCCTGTAAGGGAACAAGACGTATCATTCTAAAGTCCCAGAATTTCCATATAATTTTTTTTAAATATATGGGAATTTTACAAGTCCGTGAAAATTGACGACGCTTGATTCTGAGGCCTGGTGTGCCGGAATGAATTTCTGAACTTTTATTCAGGTACAATCAGTAAACTTGCGAGTGGGATTTTCTAAATTTTGAACAGGTGTTCAGAATTAAAATCTGAGGGCACCATTGAACTCACAGCACCGGTATTCGCTTAAAGAGACCTTCACCTTGACTACAGTGGGTTGAGAGTGAAAGATAGAATTTGTGGTTTTTTCTGAAGGAATAAAATAAAATAAAATGGAGTAAAATTTTATTTTTATTTTATTTTGAAACCACCCATGTGGATATTTCACAGGTGGGGACCACTTGAACTGAAACCTCCCATGAGAGGTTATGGAGGTGGGGACCACCAAGCCTAACCTCCCACGAGAGGTTATGGTGGTGGGGACCACCCGAGGCTTAAAACCCCTTGAACCTCTTGATCCCCCCCCACTTAATCATGAAAACTCTCCCCTTTAATTAATTAATCCAACCCATCAATTAATTAATTAAGCTATTTTGAAATTATTCCAAAAAAATAATAGATCACTTAATCTATTATTTTGGTCTACCTTTTCATTTTTATGGAATTGGGAGGAATGAGGATTGGGAGAAAGCTCTCCAACGAAGAACGCCAATGAAGAACGCCGATTTCGACTTTGACTTCTTCCACGGGACATTCGTTGATGAGGAAAGTCTTCAAAATCAATGAACCGATTATAGAGGAAACGCCGACGTCACCGGCGTCCGTCTATTCCCAATGACATTGCCTCCTTTCCCAAAGACAATCTTCAACAAATCAAACGAACAAGGTAGGGTTTGTTATTAAATTCATGAAATTCCTCATTCTTAAAAATCATGGCGAACACGGATCAAACTAAACGAGTTGATCCCCGATTCGTATGAAATTGTAAAGTTTGACGATTCTTTATTCTTGTTCTTGTTGAGCCGCTTGCTAGCGCTCTAACGTAGAGGGTACGGGCCAAACAAACATGGCCCAACCCCTCCACCATTCTTCTTGAATGGTGTATCCTTCGCGATGAAAGAAGGAGACTTTGGTGACAGCGACCGGTGCTGGAGGTTGGCACCGGTGGAACTCGTGAATTTCTGATGAAGGCTCAGCACCGCGCCGCCCCGGCCGAGCCACCCCGCGGCACCCGCGGCCTCTGCCCTCTCAGCCGAGCCGCCCCACGCCCTCGCGGCACCCCCCGCGGCTGAGCTGCCCCACGCCCTCCCAGCACCCCCAAGGTCGAGACGCCCCATGCCCTTGCGGCACCCCCATGGCCGAGCTGCCTCGTGCCCTCGTGGCACCCCCATAGCCGAGTCGCCCCGCGACCGAGCCGCCCCACGACTGAGCCGCCCCACGGCCTCGCGCCGTCCGCGGTCGAGCCGCCTTGCGGCCTCGCCTTTTCGCGGCCCCTCGCGGCTTGCCGGTCCGCCCAGTGGGCCGGGTCGCCAACCGGGCCGGGCCGGACCCAGCGGGCCAGGCTGGACCCAGTGAGTCGAGTCGGGTTGGTCCAACCGGGTCGGACCATACCTGGGCCAATTTTGAGCCTATACGCTCTTTTGGCCATAATTTTGGCACCGGACGTCCGTTTGACGAACCGTCAGCGATGCTGGGAATCTTGGAGCAAGAAGGTCCCTTTGAGTCTACCCCATTAGAAATTTAGATTAATATGGGGTATTTTTAGGTTGGAATGAGAACGAATCCAACCGGGCCCCCGAGACTAAAAGGCTAATAACTCCCAGACCGGGCGTCTGATTGACGCACTATCTGTTGCGTTGAGACCCCTATGACATGGTGGTCCTTTGAGATACTTCTTCATGGGACTTCGTGGTAGTTGGAGTATCGACCAGTGGCTTGTGGAGAGGATCCTCTCAGAGACGATCATACTTAGTGCGGGAACCCTGTAGCTGGCTTTGGAGATGTACTAGGATCATGTGTGGGTCTGACGACGTACTAGAGATGTACAAGGATCCTGTGGGGATCTGACGACGTATTGGAGATGAAGAGGGATTCTGTGTGGGTTAGTACCGAGCAATCCTGTGTGGGTCAGCACCTAGAGATCCTGTGTGGGTCAGCCCCGAGCGATCCTGTGTGGGTCAGCACGTAAAGATCCTGTGTGTGTCAGCACAGAGCGATCCTGTGTGGGTTAGCACCAAGTGATCTTGTGTTGGTCAGCACCTAGTGATCCTGTGTGGGTCAGCACCGATCGATCCTATGTGGGTCAGCACCAAGAAATCATGTGTGGTTCTGCCTCTTAACGGTGTAAGATGATTTAGTAGTTATAACTAATCATCTTTACTACTGTATCTAAGTTATACCTGGTGTGAGCTGAGTCAGTAACTATGTGTTACTTTTCCTTCGTGGCAATACCTTGGTGGTATTCTTCTATGTGGAATAACTATGTGGTACTTGCCTTTGTGGTATTCCTTCCTCTGTGGAAAAGTTGATCTTTGGGATTTGGAGTTGGACTCTGTGTTTTTCTTCATGATTGAGATGGGTTTACTTGATAACTTAGGTATATGTATGGGAATATACCTAAGTAGGGTTGACAGTTGTTCTCATACTTTGTGGTTTACCCTTTGTGGATCTAGTAAGACCTTGAGGGTCTTAGGGTCCCTACTGAGTATTGTTATACTCACTATCACATGGGCTATGCCCGCACCTCATTGTTTTTGGTGCAGACGATGGACAACACTGATCGAGGCTGAGAGTACCAGGATTGGACGATGCTCGGAGGTGGACTATACGGCATGTGGTACGCAGAGGAGACGAGTGGATGTGGAGTGCTGAGGAGGTGATATGTACCTACCCTTCAGGTAGGAACCTCAGAGGAAGACCCAGTATCTATCTTTCTCTTTCTTCAGTTGTACTTGTATTTTCCAGTTGGGCTTGTATTCTGGCCCCTTTTACTTACTGCACTCATTATGTTTACTGTTTAGTTTACTTGAGTTCGTATCTTACTGTGTGCTTACAATTTATAAAGTAAATTCCTTCCTAGTTTTAGGGAATATGCCATTGGTGCTAGTAGTCATCCCCTGGCCTATGGAAGGTGGGCTTGGGGTAGTCACGGCATGGGCCTCGGTGGACGGGTCTTGAAAAATTGGTATCAGAGGAGTTGGTTCTACCATAGAACATATGACTCTGATATTTTCTATGTGGAGCAATAGTGTTAAGTGTTTTGAGTGCGGTTTTTAGTTTGGGGAGTCCAGTATTGGTGCGGCGGCCGACGTATCCATACACCAGGACCCTGACTTCTGATTTCCGACTCAATGCACAAAAACACTGATTGTGTCTATGTTTTCAAGAGTTTTCTTTGTGATCTCTTGAGTCAGATCACCAGGTATAAGTTATTGACTGTGGCACACCTTTTTCTTTTCAGGATGCCTCCACGAAGATAGCCAGCTAGGGTTCCAAGATTATTACGCACTGATATCCCACCGAGCGATGAGGCATCGGTGCAGGGCCCTTTTCTAGTAGAGGCACTAGCAGAGGCACCAGCGGTACCTTTACCCATTGGTCCACCGATGCCACCATCCCCAGTAGCAGACAGTGCACGCCGCTTGAGCGCGTTGCATGATTTCCAGTGCCAGAGGCCACCTAGGTTCAGGGGAGAGACAGACCCACAGGCGGCTGATGATTGAATGGAGGCTGTAGTGAGAGTTTTTTGAAAGTTAGGGAAACCATCCAATCACATGGTGATCCTTACTTCCAACCTTCTACAGGCAGCAGCAGTCAGATGGTGGAGCTTTATGCTCTAGGTTCACGATGAGGTGACGTTTCTCTGGGAAGACTTCAAGAGCCTGTTTCGGGCAGAGTTTGTCCCAACAACTCTTCGCACAGTGCGCATACAGGAGGTTCTTCATCTGCAGCAGGGAAGCATGATTGTATCTTAGTACTCAGAGAGCTTCACTGACCTCTCACACTACTCCACATATATGGTGTGAGACCCATTCTTCAGGGCTCGGACCTTCGAGTAGGGGCTCAGGCAAGAGATCAAGGCTTCGATGATCTCACTCAGCATCTCGACGCAGGCGGGGGTATTAGAGAGGGCTCTCTTAGTGGAGTGTTTCTTTGCTGAGTAGTCACCAGTAGTGAGACCCACCACCAGTTGTCACATAGGGGAGTCTTCTATAGCTCTCAGTAAACATATGTCACAGAGGTCCAAGAGGACCAGACCTAAGGGTGGACGACTGCAGGATTCAAAGTCGGTTGTGCAGGGCACCCAAGGCAGATCTAATCATGCCAGGAGCGGGCAGTGTTATGCATGCGGCAGGCAGGGTCACATGGATCATGACTGTGCAACCCATCATTCAGATGATCAGCAGACGGTCGAAGGACCACCCAGGAAGAGATAGAGGTTTGATCGAGGCAGTCCGTAGGGAGCAGGTGGACATGGTAGAGGAGTTGTCCATGCAACTGGCGGTGGGAGACGATTTGAGATGTTACCTCCACCACCACCAGGAGGTCTACCCGACCACAAAAAGCAGGTGGAGAGGGGAGATCTCAGATCCAGGAAGCTGAGGCCTATGATCATGGTGTTCCAGAGATGATACGAGGTACGATCTGTGTCTATTCAACCTTAGCTGCAGTACTTATAGACACAGGTGCTAGTAACTCTTTTATAGCCACTACCCTCGTTCAGAGCTCTGAGATTCCGATGGAGTCGTTGGCTCAATCCTTACGGCTAGAGAATCCTACGGGAGTGGATTAGAAAATTACACACTGGTTCCGGTAGTGTGAGATTACTCTAGGAAGCGAGAGCTTCGGCTGAGATCTCCTAGTAGCAGCATTGATTCCTTACGATGTCATCTTGGGTATGAACTAGTTATCTATAGTCCATGATTAGATTGACCGTATTAGGTTCAAAGTGCAGTGTGTCTGAACGGATGGGACCAGTTTTACCTTCACCGGTGATAAGGGAGACTTTGCAGCATAGGATGGACTTACTCGGAGGAGGTTGCAGCTAATTATTCATCAGTTGTCTAGCCTTACCCTCGGATTAGTTGATGTGGATAGTCCGAGTTATTCTGTAGTGGTGGACCAGTATGCTAATGTCTTCCCTGATGATGTTTCGGGTCTACCTCCTCACAGATAGGTGGACTTTTACATTGATTTGTACCCCGAGACAACACTGATATCTACACCAGCATATCGGATGGCTCCTGCGGAGCTTTGTGAGCTGTGGGTACAGCTAGAGGATTTTTAGGGGAAGGGATTCATTCGGCCTAGTGTTTCTCCTTGGGCAGCCCCAATTTTGTTCGCTAAGAAGGCGGATGGGAGCTTGAGACTTTGTTTCGACTATCGGCGCCTAAACCAGGTGACCATGAAGAACAAGTACCCACTTCGGAGGATTGAAGACCTCTTTGATCAGCTGAAGGGAGCATAGTGGTTCTCAAAGATAGACCTCAGATCAGGCTATCACCATCTGAGAGTATGGGACAAGGATGTGCAGAAGACGACTTTTAGATGTCGGTACGGCCACTAAGAGTTCTTGGTTATGCCATTCGGTGTAACCAACGCACCAGTAGTGTTCATATAACTCATGAACAGGATCATTCATCCATACCTTGATCGCTTTGTAGTAGTCTTCATAAATGACATTCTGATCTACTTGACTACTGAGGAGGAGAATGCCTACCATTTTTAGGTATTATTGGATGCACTCTGAGAGCACTAGATTTATGGTAAGTTCTCGAAGTTCCAGTTCTAGATCCGAGAGGTTCACTTTCTAGGACATGTCATATCAAAGGCTAGAGTTACAGTGGATCTAGTGAAGATTGAGGCGGTACTTGCTTAGTAGCCACCCAGGAGTGTGACGAAGGTACGAAGTTTCCTGGCTTTGGCTGGATACTATAAGAGGTTTGTGCCAGATTTCTCCAGAGTTGCAGCACTACTTTCAGCATTGATGAAGAAGGTACAATCCTTTATGTGGTAGGAGAGATGCCTATATATTTTTTAGGAGCTGAGGCAGAGGCTAACTAGTGCACCCATCTTGAGACTTCTAGAGGAGTTCTTAGGGTACGTAGTCTACTACGACGCATCAGGGACTAGACTCGGATGTGTCCTGATGCAGGATAGTGTAGTGATCACATATGGTTCTCAACATCTAAGACAACATGAGAAGAACTACGCTACCCAAGACCAGAAGTTAGTAGTAGTGGTCTTCACCTTAAATATGTGGCAACATTATCTGATGGGAGAACGCTTTTCAGTCTACTCAGATCACAAGATTCTCAGGTATATCTTCTATCAGAAGGACCTGAACCTGAGATAGCGACGTTGGCTTGAGTTCCTCCGGGACTATGACTTCAAGATAGTCTATACTACTAGGAAGGGGAACTTTGTAGCATATGCACTCTGCAGGAGATATGGTATATTACTACTAGGCAAGGCAACAAAGAAGCTGGCCTCTTTGCAGATATCCTTTATGGATTGGGATGGAGAAGTTTTTCTTTAGTCTGTTACAGTCACTCCCCCACTTCGTCAGTGATTCAGGGAGGCGCAGCATGGGGACACTGACTGCAAGACTCAACGTGCTTAGATTTTCATAGGACAGGCACCTGATAGATTTTCTGAAGGTGGGGAGCATGTCATCCTCTTCAGAGGACATACTATGGTACCGGTGTCATTTCAGGAGGAAGTGTTGAGGGAGTTCCACACTTCCCATCTATCGGTACATCCAGGAGTGGAGAAGATGTACCAGGATCTTCGATGAAAACACTGGTGTCTGGGAATGAAGAAAGCAGTTGAAGAGTTTGTCTCTCAGTACCTTACTTGTAAGCAACTAAAGGCGGAGCATCAGGTACCAGCAGGCTTGGTTCAGCCTTTATAGGTCCCAAAGTGGAAGTAGGATGGTATATCCATGTACTTCATTATAGTACTTCCACGTACATCCAAAGGTCATGACTTGATTTGGGTGATCGTCGATGGACTCACCATGTCGGTCCGCTTCCTACCAATCAGAGAGTAGGGTTCAGTAGAGAGCTTGGTATGCCTCTATGTACAGGAGATTGTGCGGTTACATGGAGTACCCTAGACGATTGTCTCCGATCGGGATACACATTTTACTTCCCGGATATGGAAGGGGTTGCAAGAGGCTTTCGGGATGCAGCTTCATTTGAGAACTGCCTTCTATCCTCAAATGGATGGCCAGATTGAGCGGACCATTCAGACCCTCGAGGAAATTCTACGTGCATGCGTCCTAGACTTAGGTCATAGTTGGGAGGATCACTTGTCATTGGTGGAGTTTTTATACAACAACATCTATCACTCCACCATTGGGATGGCACCTTTTGAGGTGTTGTACGGGGGACCTTGCAGATTGCCTTTGTGCTAGACTGATCGAGGGGAGTCAGTACTCGTGGTACCAGAGATGGTACGGGCTACCACAGAGAAGGTGCAGATCATCCAGGAGTAGATGAAGACTGCACAGAGCAGGCAAAATTCATATGCTGATAGGAGACGGAGACCTCTAGAGTTTAAGGATGGTGACCACGTCTTTCTAAGGGTCTCACCTCAATGAGGTTTGCGGAGATTTTTCCGAGGCGGCAAGTTATCTCATAGGTTCATTGGACCCTTCCAGGTCCTCAGTAGAGTTGGTGAGGTGGCTTATAGCTTAGCTCTTCCACCTCAGTTGCACCAGGTGCACGACGTCTTCCACGTATCCCAGCTGAGTAGATACGTGCATGACCCTTCCCACGTCATCAACCACGGAGATATAGACGTCGACGATGGGGAGACTTTTACAGAGGTTCCAGTTGATATTGAGGATCGATAGGAGAGAGTCCTTCATGGGCGATCGATACCTATGGTGCGCGTCCGATGGAAACACCGGAACCTCCAGGAGAGCACATGGGAGCGGGAGGCTCAGATGCATGCTCAGTACCCCCACTTTTTTACCTAGTTTTGAGTTGTGGCTTATGGGGACGTAAAGCCCTGAGGTGGGGAGAATGTAAAGTCCCAGAATTTCCATATATATTTTTTAAATATATGGGAATTTTACGAGTTCGCAAAAATTGACGGCGCGTGATGCTGAGGCTCGATGTGCCTGGAATGAATTTCTGAACTTTTATTAGGGTACGTTCAGTAAACGTGCAAGCGAGATTTTCTAACTTTTGAATTGGTGCTTGGACTTGAAATCTGAGGGCACTGTTGAACTCGCAGCACAGGTATTCGCTTAAGGAGATCTTCACCTCGACTGTAGTGGGTCGATACTGAAAGATAGAATTTGGGTTTTTTGTGAAGGAATAAAATAAAATAAAATGAAGTAACATTTTATTTTTATTTTATTTTGAAACCAACCATGTGGATATTTCATAGGTGGGGACCACCTGAACTAAAACCTCCCATGAGAGGTTATGGAGGTGGGGAACACCGATCCTAACCTCCCATGAGAGGTTAGGGTGGTGGGGACCACCCGAGGCTTAAAACCCCTTGAACCTCTTGAGCTCCCCCACTTAATTATGTCAACTCTCTCCTTTAATTAATTAATCCAACCCCTAAATTAATTAATTAATCTATTTTGAAATTATGAAAACAAAATAATAGATCACTTAATCTATTATTTTGGGCTACCTTTTCATTTTGGTGGAATTGAGAGGAAGGAGCCTTGGGAGAAAGCTCTCCAACGAAGAACGCCAACGAAGAACGCCGAATTCGACTTTGACTTTTTCCGTGGGACATTCATTGATGAAGAAAATATTCAATGTCAACGAACCGATGATCGAGGAAACGTCGACGTCACCGACGTCCGTCTATTCCCAACGACATCTTCTCCTTTCCCACGGACAATCTTCAACGAATCAAATGAACGAGGTAGGAGTTGTTATTGAATTCATTAAATTCCTCATTATTGAAAATCATGGAGAACATGGATCAACCGAAACAAGTTGATCCACGATTCTAATGAAATTGTAAAGTTTGACAATTTTTCATTCTTGTTCTTATTGAGCTGCTTGCTACCACTCTAACGCGGAGGGTGCGGGCCAAACAAACATGGCCCGACCGCTCCGTCATTCTTCTTGAATGGTTTATCCTTTTTGATGAAAGAAGGTGACTTTAGTGACGGTGACCGGTGCCAGCAGGTGGCACTGGTGGAACTCAAGAATCACCAACGAAGGCACAGTGCCATGCCGCCCCAGTCACGCCACCCCACGGCACCCGCAGCCTCCGCCCTCCCGGCCAAGCCACCTCGCGGCCTCGTGCCCTCACATCACCTCCATGCGGCTGAGCTGCCCTGCGCCCTCACGGCACACCCATGGCCAAGCCACCCCGTGACCTAGCCACCCCACGGCCTTGCGCTGTCCGCGCCCCGCGACCTCGCCGTTCCACGGCCCCTCACAGCCTGCCGGTCCGCCCAGCGTGCCGGGTCACCCATCGGGCCAGGCCGGACCCAATGAGTCAGGCCGGGTCAACCTAAAATGGGTCAACCCAGGCCGGGTGGGGCTGGGTTGGTCCAACTGGGTCGGACCAGACCCGAGCCAATTTCGACCCTATACGCTCTTTTGGCCATAACTTTGGCTCCAGACATCCGTTTGATGAACCATCATCAACGCTGAGAATCTTGGAGAGAGATGGTCCCTTTGAGTATACTCCACTAGAAAATTAGATTAATATGGGGTGCGGTCAGGTTGGAACGAGCATGAATCCAACAGGGCCCCCGGGACTAAAAGGATAATAACTCACAGACCGGGCATCCGATTGATGTATCGTCTGTTGCGTTGAGACCCCTATGATGTGGCAATCCTTTGAGATACTTCTTCGTGGGACTTCGTGGTAGATAGAGTATCAATCAGTGGATTGTGGAGTGGATCCTTCCGAAGACGAGTAGACTTAATACGGAAACCCTATAGTTGGCTGTGGAGATATACTAGGATCTTGTGTGGGTATGACGACGTACTGGAGATGTACTAGGATCCTGTGTGGGTCTGACGACATACTGGAGATGAAGAGAGATCATGTGTGGGTCAGCACCGAGCGATCCTTTGTGGGTCAGCACCTAGGATCCTATGTGGGTTAGCACCGAGCGATCCTGTGTGGGTCAGCACCTAGAAATCTCGTGTGGGTCAGCACTGAGCGATCCTATGCGGGTCAACACTGAGCGATCCAGTGTGGTTCAACACCTAGTGATCGTGTGTTGGTCTTCACCGAGCGATCCTGTGTGGGTCAGCACCAAGCGATCCTGTGTGGGTATGCCTCTTAACGGAGTAAGATGATTCATTAGTTATAAATAATCATCTTTACTACCGTATCTAAGTTATACCTGGTGTGAGTCGAGTCAGTACCTGTGTGGTACTTTTCCTTCGTGGTAATACCTTGGTGGTATTCTTCTAGGTGGTGTACCTATGTGGTACTAGCCTTTGTGGTATTTATTACTTTGTGGAATAGTTGATCTTTGGGCTTTGGAGTTGGAATCTGTGTTTTCCTCATGATTGAGATGGGATTACTTGATAACTTAGGTATATGTATGGGAATATACCTAAGTAGGGTTGAAAGTTGTTCTCATAATTTTTGGTTTACCCTTTATGGATTTAGTGAGACCTTGAGGGTCTCAGGGTCCCTACTGAGTATCGTTATACTCACCCCTGCACGGGCTATGTCCGCACCTCATTGTGTTTAGTGCAGACAACGAACAACGCTGATCGAGGCTGAGAGTACCAGGACTGGACTACGCTCAGAGGTGGACCATACAGCGTGTCAGTACATAGAGGAGACGGGTGTATGTGGAGTGTTGAGGAGGAGATCTGTACCTACCCTTTAGGTAGGAACCTTAGAGGACGACCCAATATCTGTCTTTATCTTTCTTCAGTTGTATTGTATTTCAGTTGTACTTTTACTTTCCAGTTGGGCTTGTATTTTGGCCCCTTTTACTTACTACACTCACGTTGTTTACTGTTTAGTTTACTTGAGTTCATATCTTGTTGTGTGATTGGTTGCATGTGCTTATAGGTTATAAAGGAAATGCCTTCCCAGTTTTAGGAAATGCACCATCGATGTTAGTCGCTAGCCTCTAGCCTATGGAATGCGGGCTTGGGGTAGCCACGGCACGGGCCCCGGGGGACGGGTAGTGAAAAATTGGTATCAGAGGAGTCGGTTCTACCATAGAACATATGACTCTAATATTTTCTGTGTGGAGCAATATTATTAAGTGTTCTGATTGCGGTTTTCAGTTTGGGGAGTCCAGTGTTGGTGTGGTGGATGATGTATCCATACACCAGGACCCTGACTTCTTATTTCTGACTTAGTGCACGAAAACACTGATTGCATCTGTGTTTTCAATAGTTTTCATTGTGATCTCTTGAGTCATCCCACCATGTATAACTTATTGACTTTGGCGCACCTGTTTCTTTTCAATATTCCTCCACAAAGATAGCCAGCTAGGGTACTGAGAGTATTACGCACTGATCGCTCACCGAGCGACGAGGCCTCAGTGTAAGGCCATTTTATAGTAGAGGAACCATTGATACCTTTACCCATTGGGACACTGATGCCACCAGCCCCAGCAGCAGACGGTGCACACCGATTGATCACGTTGCACAAGTTCCAACACCAGAGGCCACCCAGGTTCAGGGGAGAGATGGACCCACAAGTGGCTAATGATTGGCTGGAGGCTGTAGTGAGAGTTTTTTGACTGGTAGGGACACCAGCCGATCTCATGGTGATCCTTGATTCCAGCCTTCTACAGGAAGCATCAAGTAGATGGTGGATCTTGATGCTCTAGGTTCACAATGAGGTGACGCTTCTCTGGGCAGACTTCGAGAGCTTGTTTCAAGTAGAGTTTTTCCCAGTGACTCTTCACGTAGTGCGCATACAAGAGATTCTTCATCTACAGTAGGGAAGCATGACTGTATCTCAGTACTTAGTGAGGTTCACTGATCTCTCACACTACTCCATAGATATGGTGTGAGACCCATTCTTTGGGGTCAAGAACTTCGAGCAGGGGCTCAGGCGAGAGATCAGGGCTTCAATGATCTCACTCAGCATCCCAACGCAGGTAGGGGTGTTAGAGAGAGTCCTCTTAGTGGAGAGTTTCCTTGATGAGAAGTCACCAGCAGCAAGACCCACCACCAGCCATCATGTAGGGGAGTCTTTTGCAGCTGGAAGCAGACAGATGTCGCAGAGTTCCAAGAGGACCAGACCTATGGGGGATGACCGCGGGATTCAGAGTCAGTTGTGCAGGGCACCTGAGGCAGAGCCAGTCATGCCAGGATCGGGTAGTGTTACGCATGCGGTGGGTAGGGTCACATGGCTCGTGACTGTCCGACCCGTCGTACGGATGATCAGAAGATGGTCGAAGGACCACCCAGGCAGAGATAGAGGTTCAATCGAGGCGGTCTGTAGGGAGCAGGTGGACGTGGCAGAGTAGATGGTCGTGCAGCTGGTGGTGGGCAACGATTCGAGATGTTACCGCAACCACCACTAGGAGTTCCACCATGACCATAGGGATTAGGTGGACAGGGGCGATCTTGGCTCCAGGAAGCTGAGGCATACGATCACGGTGCTCCGGAGATGATACGAGGTACAATCTGTGTCTATTCCAACTTAGTTTCAGTACTTATAGACACAGGTGCCGATCATTATTTTATTTCCACTACCCTTGTTCAGAGTTCGGAGATTCCGATAGATCCATTGGCTTGATACTTACTATTAGAGACTCCTACAGGAGCGGATTCGACGATTTCACACTGGTGCCGGCAGTGTGAGCTTACTCTAGGAGGTGAGAGCTTCGGCTGGGATCTCTTAGTAATAGCGTCGAGGCCTTATGATGTCATCTTGGGTATGGACTAGTTATATACAGTCCGTGCTCATATTGACTGTATTAGGCGCAAAGTGCGGTGTGTCTGCACGGATGAGACTAGGTTTACCTTCACCGGTGAGAAGGGAGCCTTTGCAGCATAGGATAGACTTACTCGGAGGAGGGTGCAGCCGATTACTCATCAGTTGGATAGCCTTAACCTCGGAGTGGTTGATGTGGAGAGTTCGAGTTATCCTGTAGTGGTGGATCAGTACACAAATGTCTTTCCTGATGATGTTTCGGGTCTAACTTCTCGCAGAGAGGTGGACTTTTACATTGATTTGTACCTCGGGACAACACCGATATCTACACCAGCATATCAGATGGCTCCCGCGGACCTTCATGAGCTGCGGGTACAGCTAGAGGACTTGTAGGGGAAGAGATTCATCTGGCCCAATGTTTCTCCCTGGGCAGCCTTGAATTTGTTCGCCAAGAAGGTGGATGGGAGCTTGAGACTTTATGTCGACTATCGGTGCCTGAACTAGGTGACCGTGAAGAACAAGTACCCACTTCCAAGGATTGACGACCTATTTGATTAGCTAAAGGGAGCACAGTGGTTCTCGAAGATAGACCTCAGATCAGGCTATCACCAGCTCAGAGTACGGGATGAGGATGTGCAGAAGAGGGATTTCAGATGTTGGTATGGCCACTACAAGTTCTTGGTTATGCCATTCGGTGTAACCAACGCACCAACAGTGTTCATGGAACTCATGAACAAAATATTTCAGCCATACCTTGATCACTTTGTAGTAGTCTTCATTGATGACATTCTAATCTACTCGACTAATAAGGAGGAGCATGCCTACCATTTGCAAGTAGTACTGGATACACTCCGAGAGCACCAGCTTTATGGTAAGCTCTCAATGTGCCAGTTCTGGATCTGAGAGGTTCACTTTCTGGGACATGTCATATTAGAGGCTAGAGTTGCAGTGGATCCAGTGAAGATTGAGGAGGTACTTTCTTGGGAGCCACCCAGGAGTGTGACGGAGGTACGAAGTTTCCTGGGTTTGGATGGATACTACTGGAGGTTTGTGCCAGATTTCTCCATAGTTGCAGCACCACTTTCAGCATTGACTAAGAAGGGACAACCCTTCGTGTGGTTGGAGAGATTCCTGTAGAGTTTTCAGGAGATGAGGCAGAGGCTGACTAGTGCCCCCATATTGAGACTTCCAGAGGAGGGCGTAGGGTACATAGTCTACTACGACGCATCAGGGACCAGACTCGGATGTGTCCTGATGTAGGAGCGAGTAGTGATCGCATATGGTTCTCGATATCTGAGACAACATGAGCAGAACTACACTACCCATGACCTGGAGTTAGCAGCAGTGTTCGTCACCTTAAATATGTGGCGACATTATTTTATGGGAGAATTATTTACAGTCTACTCAGATCACAAGAGTCTCAAGTATATCTTCTCTCAAAATGACCTTAACCTGAGACAACGACATTGGATTGAGTTCCTCCAAGACTATGACTTCAAGATAGTCTATACTCCTAGGAAGGGGAATTTTGTAGAAGATGCACTCAGCAAGAGATCTGGTATATAGCTGCTAGGAGTGGAGATAGAGCAGCTGGCCGCTTTGTAGATATCCTTTTTGGAACGGGATGGAGGAGTTTTTCTTCAGTCTCTTATAGTCACTTCCCCACTTCTTCAAAGAGTCAAGGAGGCGCAGCATGGGGACACTGACTGAGAGACTCGAAGTGCTCATATATCCATAGTACAGGCACCTGATGGATTTTCTAATGGTGGGGAGCACGTCATCCTCTTCAGAGGACATACTGTGGTACCAGTTTCACTTCAGGAGGAAGTGTTGAGTGAGTTACACACTTCCCCTCTAGCAGTACATCCAGGAGTGGAGAAGATGTACCAGGATCTCTGACGACATCATCGGTGGCTGAGAATGAAGAAAGCAGTTACATAGTTTGTCTCTCGGTGCCTTACTTGTCAGCAACTGAAGGCAGAGCATCAGGTACCAGCAAGCTTGGTTCAGCCTTTAGAGGTCCCATAGTGAAAGTGGGATGGGATATCCATGAACTTTGTGACAATACTTCCACGTACATCTAGAGGTCATGACTCGATTTGGGTGATCGTCGACCGACTCACCAAGTAGGCCCACTTCCTACCGATCAGAGAGCAGGGTTCAGTAGAGAGATTAGGATGCCTCTATTTATAGGATATTTTGAGGTTACATGGAGTAACCTCAACGATTTTCTCTGATCATGATGCATGTTTTACTTCCTGGCTATGGAAGGGGTTGCAAGAGGCTTTCGGGACGCAGCTTCATTTGAGCACTGTCTTCCATCCTTAAACGGATGGACAGACTGAGCGGACCATTCAGACCCTCGAGGACATGATATGTGCATGCGTCCTCAACTTCGGTTGTAGTTGGGAGGATCACTTTCCATTGGTGGAGTTTTCATACAACAACAGCTATCACTCCACCATTGGGATGGAACCTTTTGAGGTGTTGTACGGGCGACCTTTCAGATCACCTTTGTGTTGGACTGACCCAGGGGAGTCAGCACTCGTGGGACCAGAGATGGTATGGGCTACCATAGAGAAGGTGAAGATCATCTAGAAGCAGATGAAGACTGCACAAACCAGGCAGAAGTCATATGCTGAAAGGAGATGGAGACCTCTAGAGTTCAAGGATGGTGACCACATCTTTCTAAGGGTCTCACCTCGATGAGGTTTACGGAGATTTGGCTAAGGCGGAAAGTTATCTCCGAGGTTCATTAGACCCTTCCAGGTCCTCAGTAGATTTGACGAGGTGGCTTACCACTTAGCTCTTCCACCTCAGTTGCACCGGGTGCACGATGTCTTCTACATATCCCAGCTGAGGAGATACATGCACGACCGTTCCCACGTCATCGACCATGGAGAGCTAGACATTGATGATGGGGAGACTTTTATAGAGGTTCTAGTTGAGATTGAGGATCGACAGGAGAGATTCTTTTTTTGGTGGTCGATACCTCTGGTATGCGTCTGATGGCAGCACGAGAACCTCTAAAAGAGCACATGGGAGAGGGAGGCTCAGATTCGTGCTAAGTACCCCCACTTGTTTACCTAGTTTTGAGTTGTGGATTATGGGGACGTAAAGCCCTGAGATGGGGAGACTGTAAAGTCCCAGAATTTCAATGTATTTTTTTTAAATATATAGGAATTTTACGAGTCCGCGAAAATTGGCGGCGTGTGATTCTGAGGCCCAATGTGCCCGAAATGAATTTCTGAACTTTTATTCAGGTATGTTCAGTAAACGTGTGAGTGGGATTTTCTAACTTTTGAACTGGTGCTCGGAATTGAAATATGAGGGCACCATTGAACTCACAGCGCCGATATTCACTTAAAGAGACCTTCACCTCGACTGTAGTGGGTCGAGAGTGAAAGATAGAATTTTGGGTTTTTTGTGAAGGAATAAAATAAAATAAAATGGAGTAACATTTTATTTTTATTTTATTTTGAAACCACCCATGTGGATATTTCAAAGGTGGGGACAACCTGAACTAAAACCTCCCATGATAGGTTATGGAGGTGGGGACCACTGAGGCTAACCTCCCATGAGAGTTTATGGTGGTGGGGACCACCCGAGGCTTAAAACCTCTTGAACCTCTTGAGCTCCCCCACTTAATTATGAAAACTATCACCTTTAATTAATTAATCCAACCCATCAATTAATTAATTAATCTATTTTGAAATTATTCCAAAAAAATAATAGATCACTTAATCTATTATTTTGGGCTACCTTTTCATTTTGGTGGAATTGGGAGGAAGGAGCTTTGGGAGAAATCTCTCCAACGAAGAACGCCAATGAAGAATGACAACTTCAAATCTGAATTCTTCCATGGGACATTCATTGGCGAGGAACGTCTTCAATATCAACAAAATGATGATCAAGGAAATGCCAACGTCACCGAAATCCATCTATTCCCAACGACATCATCTCCTTTCCCGCGGAAAATCTTCAACGAATCAAATGAACAAGGTAGGGGTTTGTTATTGAATTCATGAAATTCCTCATTCTTGAAAAGCATGGAGAACGCGGATCAACCTAAACGAGTTGATCCACGATTCGTATGAAATTGTAAAGTTTGACGATTCTTCATTCTTTTTCTTGTTGAGTTGCTTGCTACCGCTCTAACGCGGAGGGTTCAAGCCAAACAAACATGGCCCGACCCCTCCGTCGTTCTTCCTGAATGGTGTATCCTTCACAATGAAAGAAGGCGAATTTGGTGATGGAGACTGGTGCCATCGGTTGGCACCGGTGGAACTCGAGAATCACTGATGAACGCACAACACCGCGCCACCTCACAGCCTCATCGCGCCGCCCCGTGGCCTTGTTGCGCCGCCCCGGCTGAGCCACCCCGCGACACTCGTAACCTACGCCCTCCCGGCCGAGCCACCCTGACCGAGCCACCACGCGGCCTCGTGCCCTTGTGACACCCCCCCACGGCCGAGCCACCCATCGCCCTCGTGGCACCCCCACGACCGAGCCGCCCCGCGCCCTCACGACACCCTCGCAGCCGAGCCACCCCGTAACCGAGCCGCCCCACGACCTCACCATTTAGTGGACCCTCACGGCCCTCATGGCCTGCCGGTCCGCCTAGCGGGCCGGGTCGCCCATCGGGCTAGGCCGCCTAATGGTCTAGGCCAGAACCAATGAGTCAGGGCTAGGTCGACCCGGGTTGGTCTGACCGGGTCGAACCAGACACGGGCCTATTTCGACCCTATACCCTCTTTTGGCCATAACATTTTCACCAGATGTCCGTTTGACGAACCGTCAGAGGCGTTGGGAATCATGGAGAGAGATGGTACCTTTCAGTATACCCCACTAAAAATTTAGATTAATATGGGGTACGGTCAGGTTGGAAAGAGCACGAATCCAACCGGGCCCCCGGGACTAAAAGGCTAATGACTCAAAGACTGGGCGTCTAATTAACGTACTGTCTGTTGCGTTGAGACCCATATGACATGGAGGTCCTTTGAGATACTTCTTTGTGGAACTTCATGGTAGTTGTAGTATCGACCAGCGGCTTGTGGATCATATCCTTCCGGAGACGAGCAGACTTAGTATGGGAACCCTGTAGCTGGATGTGGAGATGTACCAGGATCCTATGTGGGTCTGACGACATATTGGAGATGTACTAGGATCCTTTGTGGGTCTGATGAAGTACTGGAGATGAAGAGCGATCCTGTGTGGATCAGCACCGAGCGATCCTATGTGGGTCAACACCAAGCAATCTTGTGTGGGTCAACACCGAGCGATCTTGTGTGTGTCAGCACTGAGCGATCCTGTGTGGGACAGTACCTAGCGATCCTGTGTGGGTCAGCACCGAGTGATCCTGTGTGGGTGAGCACCAAGCGATCCTGTGTGGGTCTGCCTCTTAACGGATTAAGATGATTCAGTAGTTATAACTAATTATCTTTACTATCGTATCTAAGTTATACCTGGTGTGAGATGAGTTAATACCTGTGTGGTACTTTTCCTTCGTGGTAATACCTTGGTGGTATTATTTTGTGTGGTGTACCTGTGTGGTACTTGCCTTTTTGGTATTCCTTCCTTTGTGGAATAGTTGAGCTTTGGGATTTGGAGTTGGACTCTTTGTTTTCCTCATGATTGATATGGGTTTACTTGATAACTTAGGTATATGTATGGGAATATACCTAAGTAGGGTTGAAAGTTGTTCTCGTACTTTGTGGTTTACCCTTTGTGGATTTAGTGAGACCTTGAGGGTATCGGGGTCCCTACTGAGTATCGTTATACTCACCACTGCACAGGCTATGCCTGCACCTCGTTCTGTTTGGTGCAGACGACAGACATCGCTGATCGAGGCTGAGAGTACCAGGACTAGATGACGCTCGGAGGTGGACCATACGGCCTGTCGGTACACAGAGGAGACGGGTGGATGTGGAGTGCTGAGGAGGCGATATTTACCTACCCTTCAGGTAGGAACCTCGGAGGACGACCCAGTAGTTGTCTTTCTCTTTCTTCAGTTGTATTTTATTTCAGTTGTACTTGTACTTTTCAGTTGGGCTTGTATTCTGGACCCTTTTACTTACTGCACTCACTCTGTTTACTATTTAGTTTACTTGAGTTCGTATCTTTCTGTGTTCCTGGTTTCATGTGCTTACAGTTTATAAAGGCAATGTCTTCCCAGTTTTAGGGAATACACCATCAGTGCTAGTTGCCAGCCCCTGGCCTATGGAAGGCGGTCTTGGGGTAGTCACGGCACGGGCCCCAGGAGATGGGTCGTGACAATCATGGTCAATGAGTATATCTGGATAGATGATACCAAGGACATGGAAAACACAACCCATTCCTATATGATGCATGAACCATTATTTTACTTCCCCTAAACTAGTGTTTTCATGTACTGAGTCGAAAATCAAGTTATTAGAGTCCTGGTGTATGGATACGTTGGCCACCCGCACCAACACTGGAATCTATGGCCTAAAATCTGAGCTCAAAACACTTAACATTGTTTCCCCAAACCAATCTCACAGACTCTTGGTCCTAATGTATAACTGACCACCTCTGATACCACTCTATCACAACCCGTCCCAGTGGGACCTGTACCACGACTCCCCAAGCCCACCTCCAATAGGCCAGGGGCTGGTGACTATAACTGAGTAGGTATATCACTAACATGGGAGGCATTTCATAAGTACTTGTACATACGCACACATCTCCAAGCCCAAAAATGATGAAATGTAAAAAAATCACTAAGGAACAAAATGCATGCATACAACTAAACTCAACCAACAGAGTACGACGGAAAGTAAAGTACTAAAAGTAAACTGGGCCAGAATACAAGCCCACCAAAAACAAGAGTTTGCAAACTACAAATTCCAAGATGTAATCACAAAGAGGTACTGGGACTGCTACTTGTAGCCTTAGGAACACCCCGGCCTGTAGGGAACTTAGAAAGCTTGGTCTAGTCCTGGACCGCCCTGGACTCCGTCAAAAGGCCGCTCATCTACACAAAACACAGCACGTATGGGCAAAGCCCGTGTAGGGGTGAATATAACAATACTCAGTAGAGGACCCCAAAAACCACAAAGAAATACACAAATCAAAGGTATTGTCATATCTACATATTATATGTCTACTGAACATATATCAAGAGAAACACAATCTAGACATACTCAAAACTTAGACGCGTAGTCTGGAGACAAGTCAAACAACTGCATACCACTGCTAGGGATTCAGTTCCAAGGTTCCATGAATCACTCATCTGGGAGAACTCATCCACGAGTCTGATGGTTCTAATGATGTCTGTCTGAGAAGTATTGTTTTTCGGGAAAATTTATGAGAGATAGATACAATCATTCCGGGAGAACACACTCCTGAGTGGGGAAAGATCATGATATACAGATGAGGATCACTTCCAGAGCCTTGGTGGATAGTGTGAATCATCTGGATTCACCTACTAAGTAGAGGATTGGCATTATTTATGAGTAGTCACATCGATACCTGACTCTACCTAGGGTCAATAATGGATAGAGGATCTCGCTATGGGCCTCTCCGAGGTATACCTGACTCTATCTCGAAAATTCCTGCTGAAGGGATCATAATCCTATGAATGGAAATAGTACTTTACCTTTAGAGGAATGATAAAAAGGGGAAGTAACCCAAATGGAACCTGTCCAAGGAATAGTGGACAAGAAGATCAAGCCATGTACTGAGAAGTACACAGCGTGTAGAAGTACCACATGTGGTGTCTTCTAACCCCGGGTACTACCCATGTACAACGGCCTGTATCGTAAGGCTTGTCATGTAAAACTTAACTTCATGGTGTGTAGGAAGGATCACATGCCATGTTAAGTAATCTAGGATCCGCTTCATGTATACTAGCCATGTGACCATACACAAACATAACCTATGTATGACAACCCATGTAATCTGCACATGGGGTGACCTGTGTTACTAGCCTCGTGTGGCTGTGTGGTAGAGTACATGGCATGTACTCCACCCTGTGTTTGTGTATCGTCCGAGATACATGCTGAGCCCCATGTAAGGACCCACATGTTGTGTGATAGTGGTCACATGTCGTGTATATGATTCTTGTCTCCTAGGACTCCAGCCACCACTGGGTGGGGTCCACACGCCGTGTCTCCTCGAAGGCAAGTCATGTTCTTCATCGTGTGTAGCACGCAAACCCTAGTCGTCACCGTCGGTCCAAACAGCGTGTTCATAAGGATACACATCGTGTGTTCCAGAAATTTCTAGAATTATGAACCTACTCTGCCGCACCTCAGGTACTCCTCCGGTCTTCGATCCAGCCATCCTATCACAATGAAACTCTAGATTCTAGGTCTCCCCAATGTCGTAAAGTTGTTTCCATTGTTTTTAGGATTCTGATCGACCCCAAAAACAAGTTTTGATCCACCCGCATGAAGAACGCTCGAAGAATTATCCTCCTTGTTTCGAGCCAATTCATCATCCTCCATCGTCGTCGCACCTCCGCTAGGTCATCATGATGTTTGATCTCCGATTTGGGATCGTTGCGGTGTGAAATAGACTCGCAACGATCTGTTGTTTATCGCCCCACGAAGAATGCAAAGAAAAGAGGAAGAAATCCAATAAACCAAATTGAGGAATGAACCTACGCCATAGTTCATCACGAAATTGATCTTCTCCCATTAGAAGGATTAAATAGGGAAAATAAAATGATAATACAAACATTATCACAAATCAATTTCCCAAATCAAACCCTGAAACAATGGAAAATAATAACCCTCCTGCCAGAACGCGCAATCCGCAGATCAACATGTTCGTGGGTTGATATGCGTTTATTGTTAAATCAAATAACAGGGAAAAAACATAGCAACAAAACCTCTACCTCGGTCATTGATGAAGAGGGAGATCAGTCATCAGTCGGGATTCAATCTCTTTGCGCAACGATCCATGCGTCGTCATTCCTCGGCGTCCGTCAAGAATCCTCCAAGGTTGGTTCCTCGCCAAAGCTTCAGAGGATTATAGGGAGTTCTATAGGGTTATGATTCTAACCCTGGGCTCTTTATTATTTAAATAAAATAAGAATTGTTGAATTATGGAGGAATTTTAAAATAAAATAAATTATTAACTTATTTTATTTCCTTTGAAACTTCCAAAAAAACTAACTTTTGTGGCTGACCCGCGCCGATCGATGTTAGGTCCCGCCTTAAGGTAAAGTCATTTATCTAAACACAATGGTGCCCTCGTATTTATAATCTGGTCACTCATTTAAAAGTTATCCCACTTTCTTAGGAAAACTGCTTGCTCACATTATTTAAAAGTTTAATTTATTTCAAACATTTATTCTGGGCACTCTGGACCTCAGAATCGTACGCGGTCAAAAATACTGGTCTCAAAATAATTCCATATAATATTTAAAAATAATACAAAGAAAATTAGATACATTACATGAATATTCCCTTGAGTTAATTTTGAAATAATCTCATGGGAACCTTGGTATTTAGGAAAGAATTCCATGATAATCATGTTAGGATTTAAATTGTTAATTTAGTATTATTTTCTGAAAAATGTTTTATTCATGTGATATTTATAAAATGTTTATGAAATGTTTAATAATCATGATTTTCTTTAGAATGTTTGGTGTCCTACTTATAATTTTTATGGTCATTCCTATTTTAAATTTTAGTTTTGAAAACGAAAACTTGGTTTTAAATGTTAAAGTGGGTTTTGAAATAAAAAAATGAGGTTTTCTCTTAAAATGAACTAAAATGGATTCGGTGTTTTGAAACTCATGAAGTGATTTCAAAGAGAACCTATAAAGTTTTAAACATTTAAAAGTGTACATGTTTCTAGGGAAATGGTTTTAAACTTTTAATTTATTGTTAATGGTTTTTGAATAGGATTTTAAAATTGTTCACTTGATGCTAACAGTTTTTATAGAAAAGGGGGCTCATATCCCATTAATTTTTTTAAAAAAAATTGGTCTATTTTCATGTGGAATTAAAAAAAAAATTCAAGAAGGGTTTTAAAAATTAAAAAAGTAGCCTTTTAAATTTCCAAAGTGGTTTTGAGATAAGATTTGAAATTTTAAATTAAGATGTGGTAATTTAAATAAATTTATAGAGATAGTTTTCATCCTCATATACTTCATCTCCCAAAGAGTTATTAATGCATTTTACTACTTGAAACTCTTCCCCAATCTCTTTTGGAATTGCACATATGTTTCTTTAACTACTCTAAGAAGTAGCCATCTCACACTAGGTACTGGTGATCATTTTGGATAAATTCGGAGGATAACACCTACTATAGTGAAGTAATTCTTTTCTAAAATTCAATCACTCATTACCTTCAAAGCATAATAAAATTATTTAAAATAATCAAATGTTGGGTTCCCCTTATTAGAATTATCTATAACTTTCACCATTGATAATGAATATATTATGTGTGTTTTTTTTACAAAATGGACATTTTATGAACCTAATAGGATGGATATGAATTGAAAATGGATACACGCTAATCATATGACAAAAGAGTATGAAGATAGAGTTAAAGAGTTCATCAAGTTTGCAATAGATCATGCATACAACCCTTCTCAAATCCTTTTTCCATGTTTACATTATTATTATTCAAGATAAATTATTCTGGAAGAGTTGGAAGAACATTTGATTTGTCTCAGAATAGATCATAGCTATAAATTTTGGAATAAACATAGGAAAAAACTAAATGTGAACACCAATTGGGATGATATAATGGTTTATGGATCATTTGATATGAATACTAGTGTAAATAATGATGAAAATCACATGGAAGAAATGAAAATGGAAATTAAAGATGACCTTTTTGATTGTCCAAAGTTGTTTGGGAAGTTAAATAGTCATTCTAAGAGACCATTATATACTGGTTTTACTAAATACACAACATTTTCAGTTGTATTGAAGTTATATAATTTGAAAGATGGCAACAGATGGAGCGACACCAGCTTTACAAAACTACTTGGTCTCCTGAATGATATGAAACCAGAAGAAAATGAACTTACATGTTGGACATATAACACTAAATGAATGATAAGTTCAATAGGCATGATTTCTAAGAAAACACGTGCTTGTCCAAATGATTGCATATTGTTTTGTAAAGACCATGAATCTCTCATAAAATTCCCTAAGTGTGGTGTGGATTGATACAAGAAAAATGAATCGAGTCCTTCAAAATTTGTATGGTACTTTCCTATCATTACATAGTTTATACGATTATATGGATGTTAGGAAACCATGATAAAATTAACATAGAATTCAGATACAAGAATTAAAGATGGGAACCTACGTCATCCAGTAGATTCTTCTCAGTGGAATAAAATTGATTAAAAGTATCCTAAATTTGGAAATGATCCAAGAGGATTTTTTCTTGCATTATCTACAGATGGATTAAATCCTTTTGGTGTATAGAGTAGTACTCAAAGCACATGACCAGCCATGTTGATAAATTATAACTTTCCACCATGGTTATGCGTGAAGGTTGAATACATTGTGTTGTCTCCACTTACATCTAGACTAAAGAACCTGGTAATGATATTGATTTATATTTGGATACATTGATCGAAGATCTAAAATTGATGTGGGATATAGGTGTTATAATGTATGATGCTTATAGAAGTTAATAATTCACATTGAGGTCCATGTTTTAAGGGATGATCAATGACCTTCCTACTTATGTAAATTTATCAGGATATAAAATTAAAGGAATTTTGGGGTGTCCCATTTATGAAGAATTCACACACTCAGTTCGGTCGAAACATTCCTCAGAGACTTTGTTTTTAGGAAATTG
This sequence comes from Viscum album, assembly GCA_963277665.1. Classification (NCBI taxonomy): domain Eukaryota; kingdom Viridiplantae; phylum Streptophyta; class Magnoliopsida; order Santalales; family Viscaceae; genus Viscum; species Viscum album. The sequence continues at coordinate 1,348,056,607 of OY728131.1, forward strand.
TAAATTTTTACCTTGACGACATAAATACTGATCTTGGACAACATCATTCAATGGGAATACCGAACAAGGTACAACACCGTCTCTACTAACTGGTGATCAAATATTTGATAAAGTAAAATATATTGACACTATTTTTGATAAAACATTTTTTATAAACCTTGCAAAATCAAGTTGAAAAAATTGATCAATTTTATTTTAATTTCTGTATTGGAATTGTTTATATATCAGAAATTTTCTTAATGCCATGTATATAGAAAAAAATGTATTTGATAGTGTTATTGGCATGTTTCTAAATGTTCCTGAAAAAATAAAATGTGGAATCAAGGCTAGGTTGGACATGATTTACATGATTATTAGGGAAGAGTTGGCAACAATGAAGGGTAAAGGGAAAAAATTTCTTCCACCAATATCTTACACTCTATCCAGATAGGAAAAATTGTAATTTTTCATTTTTCTTAATGGTGTAAGAGTTATAAAGGGTTATTCATAAATTATAAATAATGTCATTTAAATGACTAATTTGAAGTTATAGGGACTAAAATCACACTACCTTTATGTTTTGATATGAGATTTGATATCAGTTGCTTTACGGTACATTCTTCCTAAAAATGTATGACATACATTATCCAAACTCTGCTTCTTTTTCAAAGCCATATGTAGTAAATTTATAGACCCAGCGAAGTTTCCAATCATGAATAAGGAGGTTGTATTCATATTATATAAATTATATATATTCTTCCCACTATCATTCTTTGATATAATGGTCCACCTGATGGTTTACTTGGTTAGATAGGTTCAAACATGTGGTCATGTCCATTACAGATGGATTTACCTCATTGAATGGTATATGAAGATTTTGAAAGGGTGTGTCAAGAATTGAAGTTTTCCAAAAGTTTTTATTGTAGAATGATATATTGTTGAAGAAGATGTTAAATTCTATACCAATTACCTATAAAATGTTGATAGCATATATCTCTAAAAGTATCATCACAACAGACACCTTATGGGCGAATGGATTTTTGGAAGAGATGTTCTTACAATTACCATCATAGAGAAGGAGCAAGAGTACCTTTACATTTTACATAATATTGAAGATGTTGATACATACATTGAATCCCACAAATAAATTCTTAGAGATTTGAATCCATCAAGGGATGAAGGATAGATATAAAATACACATAATCAAAAGTTTATAGGATGGTTCTGAGATCATATTTATAAGGAGTTATCTAAAAATATGAATTCAATTTCCAAACGACTACAATTCCTAGCCAGGGGACCAAATTCAATTGTTATATCTTACAATTCTTTTGTAATCAATGGTTATACGTTATATACAAAATAATAAGATGAATGTAGTAAAATGTAAAACAGTGGAGTTACACTTGTGGTGAAAGTGATGCACATATCTAGTTCCAAGGATATAAATCCAATTTATGCAAATATGTCATATTTTGGAATTGTCAAATAGATATACAAGTTGGATTATACAACATTTCAAGTGTCAGTTTTCTATTGAAAATGGGTTGACAATAGGAGTGCAGTGAAATTTAATGAAATGGGCTTCATGAAGGTGAATTTAAGTGTGGAAGGGGAAAAGGACGAGGTGTTCATAATGGCATCAAAAGTAGTGAAAGAATTTTATGTATCAGATCTAACAAACAAAAATTGGTCGATTATCCCACTGGAGACTAAAAAAACTATAGGGTCAGATGAAAATGCAATCAAGGATGACTCTTTCATTGGGAGATCACAATCAGTTCATGGTGGTCCCAATGTAGAAAATTTATTATACATTAGAGGGGGACACAAAGAGGGGGTTTAAATTCTCTATAGAGGATACAAATCCCTTCAACATTTTAAAAAAATAAAGAGGGTTCAATGAGAAGGTTAAATTGTTTTTTAATATACTGTGATTTTACTTATAATATTATATGTTCTCTACTGCATTATCATAATCTAAATTAAATGTTTGATTACTAATGCAGACAATGTCTTCAAAACATGATGATGTTACCAATATCGGGAAAGAACTGACTGTTGATGTTGAAACTATAGAATTATGAGGGGATCAACATTAAGTTTATGAAAAAAATAATAACGATGCAGTATCACAGTGTTGAATAAAATTATCAAGGCAAGAAGTTAGGGTATAAAATTTGAGGTTGGTTGGAATCAACATATCCAACCTATTGACCTAAATAATTCAATGTTCATTAGTTATGTTGGGGTCATGGTGAGGATAAATGTGTCGATTGATATAGATTCATGATGATACATCCAACCTGTAACGAAGGAAACTATTTGGGAAGATATAAAGGTAATGTTATGATATACTTTATCTATTTTACTGAAAAATATATAATGAAACATTGATTTAATTTTCATTATTTCTTATAGGGTTTGTTTATTTTAGAATATCTCCATAATAAATATGTCTTAATGACCATTGGAAAATCCCATAGATCCTTCTAGACTCTTATTACAAGGTTATATCTTAGGGATGTTGAGGGGAAAGTAAATCCCCACCCACCAGTTAGTTATGAACACGTTATAAAGCAAGAAACATGGAATGATTTCATCATTCATTATGATAAGAAATCATTTTAGGTGCATTTTAGTCAATAATATATTATTTGAAATGATTTATTTTATCCAATTTAATTCAAAATTATTAATTTATGAAACAGATAAAGAGTGCTAGAAATAAAGAATTCAAATCAAAATCAATGTATCCCTATCATAGAGCAAGGATGGGATACACTTCACTAGAGAAGAAATTGGTATGTATTTTAAATAAATAATAAAATTTTTATGTGATATGAAACAACATATGATCCTTTGTTCATATGCAGATCAATGAATCAAAATATGAATCCACTTCCATCCCACGTCTTGTACTATGGAAGGAGGCTCATGTAAATAAGGAGGGTAAACTAGTTTATGAAAACACAAAATCAGTATTGGAAACATGTGTAAGTATGACATAATAGCAATTCGTTATGATTTATAATAGTATTACATAAAACTATCTATTTATGTTCATATGTTCTTTATACGGTTTAGACACAAGAATCGATGATGACTGTACTGGAAGAAAAAAATACTTTCAATAGCTTTGAAGTGGCCAAAACAATATGGTTGCTTTAGAGGAGTAGGTTTTGGAGTGTCTTCTAAAACATATGTTGAGAAGATAAAACCAAAAGAAGATATATATATATATATATATATGTTATTATGATGATGATGAAAGTATTATAGGAGAAAACATATGTTTTACAATATATTATTGTCTGGACTGGTTAGACAGACCAATATATGAGAAAGGATCAAAGAAAACCAGTAGTGGAGCAAAGATCTGCACATGAAGAACCAAATTAACTAGCTATATTTGAGGATATTCATTCCCCTCAACCACATACCTTACCTGAGGTAATCAATTTTTTCATTACTCTTTCTCCTAAATGTGAATCAAACAACTTATTATAACTTTATATTACTAAAATTTTGTAGGGAAAAGTTTTATGTGATTTCTATCTGTTAACATTCACACACAACCTTATTTCAAGGGGTATGGTGTATAATATCCCGGGAGACAAGATACACAATAAAGAACTCCCAAAAGATCACATGAAAGTAGGGATTGAGGTAGCTTAAGATCCAACTGCTGAGTTTCTTGTTCCACTTGATGATTTGGATATTACAACAGTCAATGATGATATTGGAACTTTCATAGCATGGTTTTATAATCTTGTAAAGATAAATGAGGTATGTATTTCACAAATTTTTTCTTATGAAAAACTTGTAACAGTTGATAAAAAATTTCTGAAGTGGGGTATGGTATTATAGATGGATAAAACGATGGGTAAACAGAAGGTCGGATCAAGAAAATCTAGTGAATCAACCAAGAATTAAAAAGGACCTTATGGGAGTACCTTCTCCCCAACAGTTCCACATCAACATTTATTATCATTACAACTTCATGAAGAGACCACATTTAAAGATGAAAATATGTCTTATATTCCATATGAATAAGAAATATATGGAACTTTCATTACAGATGGATTTAGTCTTGAAAGTATAAATGATATTCTCAGGTTTGAATGGTTGGGAGTATTAGTTGTAAATACATACATAAGGTGAATTTTCATAATATGTTTTTCCAAATAGTGATCTAATATTTTCAATAAGGTTAAATTATTATTCATATTTTCTACAAGAGTTTATATTACTACTATATAAAGGGAAAATTGTATGAAGCGTAATCTGGATTCATTAATACCTATATCATTTCTATGTAAGAAACTTCTTTAGATAAGGAAGAAATTGATAAGAAGAAAGATGAGTTATACGATGCCTTTGAGAAAGAAAATAGCAGATGACATACACTATTTCATGCCTTCAATACAGGGGTAAAAATCTACAATCTAATCACATAAAATATTTTTTTTATTTTTTTCATTACTTATTTGTTTTTTTAGGAAGCACTAGATGCTGATCACAATCAATCTGGATACCCTGAATATTTATTTTTTGGATCCAGTGCATGGATATTCAACAAACCAATCACACATGATGTGTATTGTGAATTTTTAATACATTTCAATCAACATTTTATAGATAAAAATTGAATTATATGTTTCAGTATGTGTTTTAACAAGATTTTTTTATGATAGGGAAGTCACTAAATATAGGCTAAATCATGGAATGAAGTCAGTGACTGAACATAAAAATCCTATGGATTACTTCAAATGGAAAAAATTTAAGATATATATAGAAATATTTAACTATAAAAACATATTTTAAAACAATTTACTTATTTTGATCAATTTTTCTACAGTGTCCGAAGAAAGATAATGGAAATGATTGTGGATATTATGTTTTCAAATTTATGAGACTAATCATAAAAGCCTTGGGTATTTAATCGTGCTCCGGTAGTCAGTGTTTTTTTTGTGATGACAAAGGCCGATTTCAGCATTGTTAAAGACCTTTTTGTAGTAGTGGTTTGTGAATATTATGTATTAGAGTATTCATGAATTTAATTAAATATTTAATAAAGTCTCCTCGAGTATAGGGACTTGGGTTCAGACCATCTACTTTCCTAGAGGCTTATGTCTTAGCTAGAAAAGTGAATGGGGATGGCTATCTGTCACTCTGGGCTTACTCATGAAGATTTCATCAGTCTTATATAACTCAACATATTTACATGAAGCATTAATTTACCCTATATATATGATGCATTTGGATATTTATGAATATACTTGAATTATGTTTTTGGGTGAGTAACACAGATTTGTGGGCTGTGTAAAGAGTTACACATTAATTTGGTGGTTGGAATAGAGATTTCCAAAACTAAATCATTAGAAGCATGCATACAAAAAAAGAAATAAAACATGAAAAGATAACATATGATGTGATAGATATTAATTTAATATGAATATTATTTATATTAAATTTTTTAGACCTTAAAGGAAATCCCCATATATACTAAGTGTGAGATTCCTTACAAAGAAACACTTTTCAAGACCTTGATCATCCAACCAGGTTGTTTCATGCCAAAGCAGGGTGCCCTTGGATTATATTGATAAGGAAAGAAATTAATGAGTGAATCTATATTATTTTTTTGGGTAGGTCATTCTAAATTTGGGTGCCCCTAGATTATACTTTGTTAGCTTGTTTTCATTTTCTTTGGGTCACACTAGTTAGGAGACCCTAATAGGATTAGATTACTAGAGGAATTGAGTTTAGTGAATTCATATGATGGATTTTGATAATCATTTATCCGCTCAAATATCCAAAAATCATAATAGTTATGATTAGGATGATGCCCTACATAAATATAATAATAATGGGAGAAACGATAAAGTAACCCAGAACTTAGTGAAATACAGATCTTAGATCACTAAATTAATACAATGTCTGGGGTCATAATTTTTAGTGGGAGATCTTTCATTTAAATCCCTTAATAAAAATATATAATACATGATACTCACCTACTGACATGTCTTTGTTATAGATTATGAAATACTTCACACTAGTCATATTGAGATCATTAATATTTATGACCTATAAAACAGTTAAATATTGGTATCTAGGATTGAGAAGTGTTATCAAGGAGAAAAATTTAGAGCACCCAAATGTGAATGTTATATAAATAAACTTATCAAACTCTGACTCATGGGAATTAGATACCAGGTGTGCATCAAACATTTTTGTATACAAACACAGACTCATAGATATGAAGAAATTGATGAAGGGTGAAGTGGATCTTAATTTTGATAATGGATCAAGAGTTGATGCATTAAAGGTTGATGCTTATGATCTAATTTTACCAAGTGGATTGATCATAGAATTAAAAAACTATTATTTTGTTCCCTCTATAAATAAGAATTTTATTTATATATCTTGTTTGGATATGATGATATTTTCATTCATTATTAAGTACAAAAGTTGTTCTATATATAAGAATGAAATGTTTTATGGAATTGGGAGTATAATGAATGGTTTATATATTCTAGATATGGATAATCTTGTTTATAACATTCATAATAAGAAGGTAAAAATTGATTTTAATCCCACCTGCCTTTGGCATTGTCACCTTGGACATATAAATGATAAACACTTTCAAAGACTCCATAGAGATGGACTGTTGGACTCATTCGATTATGAATCATTTGATATATGAAAATATTGTTTATTGGAAAAAATTACAAAGTATCCTTTTGGGGAAAAAGGTGAGAGGGCGAGTAACTATTGGATCGTATATATAGTGATGTATGTGTACTAATGAGTCCAGAAGAAAATGTTGGTTTTAATTACTTTATTACTTTTACCAATGTATTTAGTTGGCATGGGTATGTTTTTCTGATGAAACACAAGTATGAAACTTTTGAAAAGTTAAAAGAGTTTCAGAACGAAGTACAGAATCAATTGGGAAAAATTATTTTAAGTCCTATGATTGGTTCAGGGTGATGGATACTTGAGTCCAGAATTCATAGCTCATCTAAGATATTGTGGAATCATTTCACAACTCACTCCTCCAAGAATACCATAATGGAATAGTGTATCTAAAATGAGGATTCATACTTTTTTAGATATGGTTTAATCAATGATGATTCTGTGTGACCTTCCAGTTTCATTTTGGGGTTATGCTATGGTGAATATTGCATTATTACTAAACCGTGTTCCATCTAAAGTAATCATGAAGACTGATGCACTCATTTTTTCATGCATATTTTTAAATATTTTCTTATGATTTTCAATGGTTTCTAATCAATATTCTCATGTAATTCATTCTTTAATAAAATGTGGGGAATTACATTTTAAGAAATAAAATGGATTAAAATGAATAAAAATGTGGGTTTTTAATGTTTAATTTTACTCATGATCTCTTTGATGGAATTTTAATTAAGTGATTTAATATTTTGTAGGTGAAAAAATTGGCTAAAAAAATTTAGCCCTCAACCAAGGGATGAAAGCCATATAGACAAACCAAGATGGATGGCCATCCAAGTGAGCCCAAGGGAGAGCCTGCTCGGGTGGCAGGGAAGAGAGAAGGCCATGCAGGTAGAATCCCACATAGCATGTGGGCCTAGGACCGCATGGGTCGTGCATGTCGGCATGACCCATGTTTGTGTGTGGGTTTTGTATGTGGGATCCCATCCCTACAACAAGAATTTTGAACGGATGCCGACATGAGATTTATTATAAGGTAGTTCTTGAATGTCCTCATTTCTAATGTGGGATGGCATGTCCATGGATACTATCTGTTACTTACTCAAACGATGTCATCTCACTTCTCTTGCACTCCCCCATGCTTAGACACACCACCTACACTTCCTACCACCCTCAAATTTTCCTACCACTATCTGTAAATCACTATAGATTCCATGGAAGCCACATGAGAAGCTTAAGCTCGAGATTAGGAGCACTACTAAGGCTCAAGATCACCATGGATCACTCACTACAAAAAAGAATGCATTAGCGATGATTTTTTATTGAATTAGTAGTGGTTTAAACCATTTCACAATAATATAGTGGAAGTTATTAAAACAACTGGTTATTGCACAATTGCTAATCATTTCATGGAAATTTCTTTAATTTAGTGGTGATTTATATATGTGTCATTTTTGTAGCATTTAGAGATAGTTTCTGTTTTATTTAGCATTGGTTTTAAAAAAACTGAAAATAAAATAGATAAGATGAAACCTAACCGCTGCTAATTTATTTAGCAGTGGTTATGTTTAGTGGCGGTTCATAGTAACCACCACTAATTAGAATTTTCATAAATTTATTTAGCGGTAGTTTCTATAAACCGCTTCTAAATATTAATTTTAATTTTTTTAGCATATATAATAAAAAAATGTAAATATAAAAAACATGACATGTTATAAACTAAAACATACATGTATGATAAACCCATCATACATACATCATACATCCACAATCATATATACAAACATCCACAATCAGCATAAGCTCAGTTAACATATACCTTAGTCAACTAATAACCTTAGTCAACCCATACCCTAGTTATCAATATATACATATAACATATGTACAACAACCCATTCCCAATATACATCCACCCCGTGACCTCCACTATATCCATCCGCCTCCACATCATCTCAACAACTGAAACCGACCACATAATCTCATCAGCTTTAACAAAAAGAAAACAAAAATTAAAACAAAACATAATAAATTATAATTACAGTAGAATCATTGATAAAATTTAAACATACCATGGAAACTAAGAACCATTATTACTCCCTTCTGAAGAATTCCATGGATCAGAATGTCCAACCTCCTACCTACTGTCAACATCAGTCACCAACAATAAAAACTAGAACATTTAAGAAAATAAATGAAAAGGAGAAAAGAAACAAAATATATTCAGAATGTTGCACATAAATATTTGTTATTTTGTTAATAAAACAGAAGATATTTTAACATAAAACAAAAAATATATATCATGAAAAATACTTTTAAAACATAAAATTACCTATTTAAGATATGATTCAACACTTCAAACTGAAAAGGGATAAGTAAATATTGTAATTAATTTTTAAATCGATGTGGGGTGTGCTTGAAATTTACTTAACAAACAAATTTTAAAGACTTTGATATGACAGTGTGTCCAATATTTCAAAAATAACTCAGTGTTGGTTGTTCCATGATTTTAGGTTAATCTGAGATTGTTGGATATGGTTTTGACCATTACAAAAATGTTTTAGTGTTTTAAAACACTAAAAACACATTTATGGGCATTCCAGGAAAACCGTAATTCATAATAACGTGTCGTAAGTTACTACATTTCAAAAATTAATATACAATAATTTTACTATGATTTTATGGTAATATGATGTCATTTTCTTGGTTTTGACCCCCTCGACACATGTTTTTAAAGGATTTGGTACCATTAAAAAGTGTTTACCAAGTCATTATGACCACACCACGTGTTAGATTGGAATGTTTTCTGCGTGTACACATAAAAAATAACTCAATGGTGGTTTTACCATGATTTCATATCAATATGAGGTCGTTTTTTATGGTTTTGACCATTACACGCACATTTTAGTGTTTTAAGACACTAAAAACACATTTATGGGCATCCTGGAAAAAACATAACTCAGAATGATGTTTCGTTAGTTCCTAAATTTCAAAAATAAATCTATGGTCATTTTCCTATGATTTCATGGTAATATGACATTTTTCCTAGTTTTTACCCCCTTACACATGTTTTTATCATCTTTAGTACCTTTAAAATGTGCTTGCCATGTCATTCCAACCACAATGCACATCATATTGATGTTTTGTCTATGATTACAGATTAAAAATAACTTGAATGTAATTTATCCATGATTTAATGTCAATATTAGGTCGTTTTCTATGGTTTTGACCATTACACGCACGTTTTAGTGTTTTAAAACACTAAAAACATATTTACAGCCATCTCGGGAAAACCGTAATTTGGAATGATGTGAATTTGGTTCATATATTTCAAAAATAAATCTATGATCATTTTCCTATGATTTCATATCAATACAACATTGTTTTCCTATTTTTCACCCCCTGATGCATGTTTTTAAAGGCTTTGGTACCTTTAAATAGTGTTTACCGAGTCATTTTGACTAAGATGCACATCGAATTGACGTGATGTTTGTGTGTACATTACAAAAATAACTAAAAGGTGGTTGTTCTATTATTTCATGTTAAAATGAGGTTATTTTCTATGGTTTTTATCATTACACGCATGTTTTAGTGTCTTAAAACACTAAAAACACATTTACAGTCATCCCAGGAAAATCGTAAATCAGAATGACGTGTCGTCAGTTCTTACATTTCAAAAAATAAATCTATGGTCATTTTATTCTGATTTCATGGAAATCCAACATAATTTTCCTAGTTTTGACCCCCCGATACATGTTTTTAAAGGCTTTGGTACCTTTAAAAAGTGTTCATCGAGTCATTCTAACCACACCACACGTCGAATTGACATGTTGTCTATGAATACACATAAAAAATAGATCAAAGGTGGTTGTACCATGATTTAACATAAATATGATGTTTTTTATAGATGTTTTTTCATTTTGATGTCCCTAAATCTATTTCACACCCATGAACTTTGAAAAATTTGGGCAAGAAATTGAGATATTTTAAATGAAGATTATGGCATGAGTTTAAGTGGAAAGTAACAAAATCCTTCCTAGGAGTTTTCTTCTTATATTTCTTCTTGGGGTTTCATTAATTTATACTCTCATTATTTTTCATTAAATTCCATCTTCTTATATGAAATCTTATGAATTATTCTTTATCAAACTCTTATCCTCGATAAAGAATGCAGTAATTAGGGCATGCATGTATCTTTGTATAATTAATTCTAAGTTTGTTGAAAACTTTCTTCATCTCATAGAATGATGCATGGATCTTAGCTTCACTAAATGCATCATGAAGCAACTCTAAAATCATGGTCATTGATTTTTCAGTAATTCCACAGAGACACTTGATATGATACAACTTAAGTAGAAAATACAACTTCAAATACTTGGCACACCCTTCATACATTTTTTTCAATCTATCTCAAACTAATTCATAAAACTCATTTTTTTGGTCACTGAAGTTATGAGAAAGATTAACCTTCTCAGGATAAACTAAAGGTTCTTTTGATCTATTAAAATCTTGGACATTGTATTCTGAAAAACCAAATACGTTATTTAACAAATTTCAAACTAAATTCTCCTACGACGGGTCACTTTGTGTTTCGTTGATATTATTGTCATTGTTTTGAATTTCAATAAAATTTGATTCATCATGCCAAATAAAATATACATATCGATCAAGAAATAGTTTTAATATCAAATTCTCATATACTTCATTTTTATTCAACCATCTCTTTAATATACAATCAACACACGAAGATTTTATTCTACCATCCATCGATCGATTTGCAAGTGCATAACCTAAAAATTATTCAAAAACCTTAGCATATCGTGGTGTGTTTTGAGGTATATTAATCCAACTTTTATCCATAGTTATTGGATTGTATTATCCCTATACATTCAGATGTAAATATGTAAATTTTTAATCAAATATGTACAATTAAAATTAAACATCACCCAACTTCATCATTGACCAGGGTAGGGTTGTGATTCAACGAACACAAATTCAACATAAAAATGATTCAATAAAACATTAAAAACATAAAAAACACTCAATTACAAAAAACTTTATATAATTTAATTAAAACTATTATAAAAATTCAATCAATCGTACCTTCAACAATGTTGGGGGCTGCAATCACCAGAAAAATGGGAAGAGAAGCCTTTGGGGTTTGTCATCAAGGATTAGGGGGTTGGGGTCATTAAGGTCACCGACAGGGGGGGTCAGGGTCACAACAGTCACTGGAAGGAGGTATTGGGGTCACAACAGTAGTTTTCAGGGGTTTGGGATCACGACAGTCACCAACAGTGGGGTCGGGGTCACAATAGTAGATGGTAGGGAAAGTTAGGGTCACGAAGGTCGCCAATAGGGGTTAAGGGTCACAATGATTTCCAAAAGGGGGTATTGGGGTCATAGTAGTGACTGGTATGGGGAATGTGGTGATGACAGTCACCAATAGGGGGTCAGGGTTAGGGCGGTCGTCGATAGGGGGGTTGAGTTCATGGCAGTCGCCAAGGGGGGTAGGAGGTGGGGGTGGAGGTCGGGGGTCACCGTTGAGGGGGGGAATGAGGTGGGGGTTGAGGGTCACTGTTAAGGGGAGTGGGAGGTTAGGGGTCACCACCGAGGGGAGAAAGAGGTTTAGGGTCACCGTCGAGGGGAGAGGGAGGAGGGGGTTGGGTCGGGGTCATACAGGGGTCAGGAGGGGACGGGGTGGCTCGAGATGAAAGAGAGAGGGGGAGGGGGACAAAATTAGGGTTTTTAAAAAAATATTTAATGGTGGTTTAAATAAAATCACCGCTATATTATAGTTTTTTTAATACAATTTATTTCATGGTGTTTATTAGAACCGTCGCTAATAAATTGTTGCTAACCACTGGTTTTTTTGTAGTGACTTCTGGGACCTCGGTTAATTCTAGTGAAGCACACTTTGATGAAGAATTATGCCTTACATGAGATAGGAGTTCCATTTTTTCACTGTGAACACAACTAGAAAATGGACCAATGGCCACACTTCTATAGCCATAATTTAGAAAAATAGTGGCTATAAGTTTCCTATATCCATGGTTTGTGTAAACCATGGTAATATTCCCACTTACATCCATAGTTCTTTGAAACCATGAAAGTATGGTATGTGGGAACCACCAAAAAACATGGGAAATTGGTGGGAAAATGGCTATTTCCATGGTTTTAGAGAATTTCGGAAATAACCTTCATATATTACCATGTTTTTCTACAATCGTGCCAATAACCCTCTCAAAAATAACCTATTTCCATGGTTTTAAAGAACCCTGGAAATATCCCTCACCTGTTTCCACAATTTTATACAATCATGGAAATAGGCCATGCCAAAATCACATATTACCATGGTTTTAGAGAACTTTGGCAATATCCCTCACCTATTTCAATGGTTTTAGAGAACTGTAGCAATAATCCTCACCCATTGCCACGGTTCGTAAAAATCATGGCAATAGGCCTTTTGGCCAAATATAATTTTATTTTTTAAAAAAATATTATCATTTATAATTTTATAAAATTATAAATAAAAATATATGTATATATGAAATTATATATCTATATATAGAGTAGCATAGTGGTAAGGTGTTGAGAGTGTTTTGGAAGAGGTACTAAGATCAAAACATAGCAGTTCCATATTATTTTTTAAAGGTTATCACCATGGTTTACTAAACCGTGGTGGTAGGTGTATTCTATGTAGCCTATGGTCATGGTCCACATAGACTGTGGTGATAAACTACATATTTCCATGGTTTAATGAATTGTGGAAATAAGACCCGTTGGCATATCTTATAGCCATGGTCCATGTGGACCGTGGCTATAGACAACATATGGCCACGATTTGAAATCATAGTCATAGGATGGAGACTTATTGCAATGACCTACACAGCCACAATTTACAAAATTGTGTCCATAGGCTACAACCACGATTTTAGACCCTATTGCCATGTTGTTGAACTGTTACAATAGGCTAATTTTGTAGTTGTGGAAGGCTGGATGGATTGATGAAAATCTTTACACTGTAGTAGTTACCATTATGTCATGGACTCACTATGGAGGACTCAGCTACACCGTAGAAGATGATCTAAGGTGTAAAGATTCAAAAAATGGAAGAAGCGTGGAAATGATAAGAAAATGAAGGTTGTGCTATGAGAAGGATAGCTATACCATAGCCATGAAGAAAAAAGTCGTGTGATCCAGGTGTTGTGCCATGAAGATAGAGGTTACACCATGGAGACACTCAAACTAGCAGTAGCGTAATTTTAATGAAAAATGAGGTCATGATGTGGTTTCCATGTTGCACCATATCCATGCATGGCATGCACAAAAAATAAAGAAGTTGTGTTGTAGTTGATCAAGCCACATCGTAGTGCACCCATGCAACGAAATTTTGAAAGACCGATATCTATGAATTATTTTGACATTCACCCCAGGTCGTAGGGAATATTTAAGAAAAATAATAACTTGGGTATCTTCCAAGTTTAAGGAGGTCAAATAACTCCTTAAAACAAGAGATATCACTGACTCTGATAGATTTGAAGGGATTTCATCATTTGATAAGAGATTTTATAGAAAAATATCAGATAAGTAGGGGGGTTATTATTTTTCTATAAAAGGGGAAGTAAACTATGAAAAAATGAGAGACTTTTTAGAGGATCACAACACTCTAGGACACTTGGAGACTACTAGATAGAAGGAAGGAGGAGGAAAGACTTGTCGCAACTCTAAAATTTTATGTTTCATTCTTCTTTCTCTGATTTTATTTAATCATGATTTCTACCCCTCATACTCCCATTATTTATTCTTTAATGGAGGGGTAGAAGCCTTGAGTGATTGGGTGAAGGGAAGGTGATGAAACTACGATGTTTGAGTCTAGGATCTTTAAATGAATTTATGGATGTCTTTTCTATGTTAAATGGTTTATAGTATTTAATTCTAGAAATTTATTTTAATGTGATTGTGTTTATGATTAATTTTGAATTTTAATCATTTCCTTGGTTAAGAAATATTTTCTCCCTATGTTTGATTTTAAATCATATCGATTGATTGGTTTAGAATCAATTGGAGATTGTTTAGTGATTGTTAAACATATGAGTAATAAATAGTGATCTAGTTTGGATACTTGGGAATTCCAATACCTGATTAGGTATTTCCTAGGTAATTCAAATAAGTACCATTATAACTTTCAAACATTAGAAGGAGTATAATCTAAAAAAGTAAATTGTGAGGATAACTCTCATCGCTGTTATACTTGAACAAGGGTAAAAACAGGGAAGCGATTGTGGAACCATTCATTTGATCAATTAACAAAGATTGGAGATTTATTTCTAAGATACCATGATATAATTACAAAAGTAAATCTAAACCTAAATCCAAATCACTTATATCTCATATTGATTATTTTTCAAAGTTCTTTCTATTTGTTTGATAGTCCTAGTAATATTGTTTTACTTAATACTTTTACATCCATGACGCTTATATTTAAGCACTACTCCTTGGGAATGACTCTAGTTACTACTACTACTACACCCATAGGGGAAATTAAAATAGTTTTTTCCACACCCCATGATGGGAGTGCATCAAAACTTGGCACTGTTTCTAGGGAGTGATTGGTAATCTAACCTTAAAAAAAGTTCATGACTAGGACCTCCAATGAGGAACTATTTACTTTTGATCCTGTCATAGAGATGATTTTTCTAACTAGTCTTAGGAATATTAATCTGGATAAAAACTTTGAACATATCAATCTTGAGGAATCGAGTGAAACTTAAATTGTTCACTCAAATCTCATCATAATGGTAATTAACACACAACAAACTCTAAGAGACCTTTGTGCCCAGAATTTTCCAACACAAAAAACCCATTAGCTATGCCTACTTAGTAAAAGGATTTTGAATTTCATGTCAATATGATTATGGAAATACCTAAATCACATGGCCTTACTGGTGAAGATCCAAACTAACACATACAATAATTCAGCTTCGTATGTTCAAGAATTAAGTTAAGAGGATTAGATGAGGACCAAGTCATGTGGAGGAAATTCCCCTTTTCACTTAAGGAAACTGCTAAGGAATAGATTTATAGTTTACAACCCAAAGATATCCATGACTAGGATGATATCCAAAGAAGTTTCATGAAAATATTTTTCCCAACCTTCAGGAGCACAATGAGAAATAATGAAATATACTCCATCTAAAAAGTAACTAGAGAAACCCTTTATGTGTATTGGGAAAGATTTAAGAAACTATGTGCAATATTCCCTCACCGAGCAGTAGAAGACCACCAATTACTAGTCTTATTATACCAAGGAATGCTAGACAATGAGAGGAACATATTTTATGCATCATCAAAGGGATATTTTATTGAAAAATCACCCATGGAATCTAGGAGAATAATTGAGGAGATAACATATAATTGCCAATAGGTCAGAAAAAGAGGTACGAATTCAAGAGGTATTCATAAGGTAAGGTGTTCTGATTCATCATCTCCTTTAATTTAATCCACACTTAAATAAATAACAATTTTATTGGGAAATTTATCTATAAATAAATTGAGTGATCCACAAGCCCAACCTCAGGTATGTGGTTTTTATTTATCACCCACCACTTCACAGACCAATGTGTTGAGATACAAGGTATAGAGAGTTGTGAAGATGGATTCCAACCAAGGAAATTTCAACAAAACCAACCATAGAGAGAAATTTAATAAGCCCAAACATAATTTTTAAGAAAAAATAGCCAGGCTATACCCCCCCCCTAATCAATACTCAAATTAACCCCCTTTCCAACAACCATACCAACAACCGGCTTATAAACCACACCCTTTTCAACAAAAGTCTTATGGGAATCTGATTAGACACTAAATGAGGCTAATATTCATTGTTAATTTATATAATATTCATGTTCTTTATTAGTTATAAACACCATTTTAGTGGATTTTTCACTTTGAACATCATTTCACATTATGATTGTAATTCCTTCTTAAAATGCACTATTATGTGGTACATTTTTTAACATCATTTAAAGTACCCAATGATTCAATTGATTTTAAGGAATTTAATTATCCATATTTCAATTTTATATTTTGGGAAATTTATATACACTTCAATATTAACATGTTTCATTCAGGTATCAATGGATAATTCATGGAAGAAGATAGGGATATTTTGTGATGAAAAGGAAACAATTCTAGAGAAGTCATATTGGACACCAGCCCACTGATTCGAATTTGGGGCCCAACATACAGGCCCAATTAATCCCAAATTTCATGTGATGATATAATACATGTATAGGAACAAATAATTCTTCATGATCCAATGCTAATTCTGCATCTATGGTGGTCATTAAGGTGGAAAATTTTGGAGATAAAAGTATGGGCCAGATTCTGTGTCCCAGAAAAAAATTCTACCAATATGATCATATCTCGGAATCCATAACTCCAAATAGGCCCAAATATTACAGGAGGTTAGGAGACATCCGGGGATCCATTTTCTTAGTCTATGGAACACTCTGATTCAGCAATCTAGAAGGATTTACAAGCACGTCTGTTCGGTGGATGATAGCTGGCTTCCACCTCGGGTCAAGTGTGGAAAAGTCCAAGTTCCACAAGCTTTCCACCACCCTAGGCCTACCATAATCAAGTGGGATGATTTGTAATGTTTTATGATCGACCAAAGGCTCCCAAAATTCCTATTTAAGGAAGTTGTGGTGGAGGAGTTTATCATCTTTGATCTTTGTTTTCATCTTAATGTTATGCTGCCAATTTGTCTTTGTAACGTTCTTCCTTCGCATGTAAGTTGTTTTAATTCATCCTAGTTTATTAATAAAAGTTCTTCTTATAATCTTATTATGTTGTTATAAATATAACTTTGATACCATTGGTTAAAGGTGTGAATTTATTCACACCATACTTTGTGATATTTATCACACAACGGTGGAGTGATCGATTTTTGTTGTTGTTTTTTTTACTTCTTCAATTCCACCCTCGTAAGTATACTTCCCGCTTTCGTTGAAGACATGTAATAAATGGAGGGCTAACTATTTTATGGGTTGATACAAGGGATTATAAAGGGGATGTATTGGATGTTATTTCTCACTCCATTAATGGATAATCACTTCTTTTAAATGATATTTTTATTTGATGATTTTAAAACCTCTTCATCATTATTGAATTTAAGGTCACACATTTCAAGTGCTAATACGAACCTTTACCTTGGAGTGATCAATGATTTTATCCTTCAAGTGTATATGTGATTAGTATTAGGGTGTGTAGGAATTAAACCAATAAGTGATGATTATGTTTGATATTCTTAAATGAACCCATCTCAATTATAAGAAATTGAAATCATTAAAAAAGGAATTCATCCAATCCACCCCGAGCGATAACCTAGGATCAACTAATTACCTTAATTTGAATTAACTTAAAACTATTAGTGATACCTTAAACCCATATAAAATCAACCCAAGTTGGCCAATTCATATACAAAAACAATACATATAATGTACGTTTCTGTAGGTACTTCTTAGGTCTCTGAGGATTCGACAACCCAATCTAGACTACAAGGACCGTCCTACCTTCTTCTTTTGGGTAAATTTGAGCGAGAATCAAATTTTGGCATCATTTTAGGGGACCCAAGTAAGTCATATAAATACCCATTCTATTATCCCCCATTTCTTATTTTCTCATTCAAATTCTCTTATCTTTTCCCTTTCTCGTTTTTTTTCTTTTGGCGCATGTCCGCCTACACCCACGATCAATCAAACCGTCTAGTTAGGGTGGATTGTCCTGGGGTTGGGGAGTCAAGTACACCAAGGGAACTCTTTCCATTAGATACTAATATTCCTAATACTCCAGAGTCAAAAATTGAACCCATTTCAATGAAAGGTCTTCAAAGAAACCAACTCATAAATCCGGGTGGGAACCAAAATGGAAACCCAAATGAGGCAGCCCCAAACTTGGGGAATGCAATTGATCAAACCATGAATGACTACCTCACACATTCCTGGACCAATGCCTCCTCATGCATTAGACACAATTCCCTAGGAGATACCAACTATATATTTAAAACCCATGTCCTAAACCACCTTCCCACATTCCATGGAATGGAGTCCGAGATGCCATACCTTCACATTAAGGAGTTCAATGACATTGTAGAAACCACATGTCCCCCACATCAACTAGAATCAACTAAGATGAGGATATTTCCTTTTTATTTAAAGGATAGAGATAAAAATTGGCTAAAAAATTTGAGACCATCATCCATCAACTCTTGGGACCAATTACAAAGATAATTCTACAAAAAAAACTTTCCCCACCACAAAACAATTGCACTTAAAAAGAGCATCCAAAACTTTTTTAAAAAAGAGAGAGAGTCATTCTATGAAACATGGGAGAGGTTCAAGGACACTCTAAACATGGTTCCACATCATGGTTTTTCTATTCTATAACAAGTGAGAATTTTCTATGAAGGGTTGGGTCTCTGGAACAAACAATTCATTGACATTATGTGTAATGGAACCTTTAAAAACAAAGCCCCAAATAATGCTTACGAGTATCTAGAAAGCCTTTCTGAACAAAACCAAACATGGGGAACTTCACCTTATTCTGAAAAACCACAAATAACTACTGTAATTCATACACTTGGAGAAGAGGAAAGCCTTAGGGCTAAACTCGCAACACTCTCTAGGAAGGTTGAAGAGATAGACCTTAGGAAAGTCCATGAAATCCAAACTGTTGACCCTGTTTGCACAATTTGTGACAAAAATGACCACAAGACAGACAACTACCCAACCATTCCATCCATCAAGGATGTTCTTTTAGGAGTACCCCCAGTGGAAGTAAATGCTTCGAACTTTCAAAAGCCTCAATACCAAAACAACTTCAACCCAAGGTATAATGACCACCCAGGCTTCCACTGGAAATATAACCAGCAACCTAGAGAACCACTGGGACAAAATCCTTACCCCCATCAAAACTACCAAACCCAGAACTAGTTCCAAACCCAAACTATCTAATACCAACAGCCACTAGTCCATTTTCAACAAACCATCCCACCCCCAAAATATCCCCCTGGGATAAACCAATCTTCTCAAGCACCAAAAAAAACTATTCCACAAAGCCTACTAGAACAACTGTGCAAACAAATGGAGAGGATGAACTTAGAATTCTCTTCCCTAAAACAAGAACTTCAAACCATAAAAACTGGAAAGGCGCTCATGCCTACTCAGGCGGTTCCATCCTCAACTTCAAGGGAGGAGTCAAGTTGCACTCAAACAACTCATGAACAACTACAGGTTGTGACTGCTTTAAGAAGTGGGAAATCAATTGAGAAACCTGAACAACTAATTCAGAACCCACCTGAAGATTCAAAATTTGATGAAAATTCAAATGAACCAAATGATCAAACTGAAAAACATGATAACATTGTCAAAGAAACAACTCTTCAACAAACAATCCCACAACCTGCACCATTTCCTCAACGCATGAGGGGGAAAACCAAGCCTGAATTGAGTGAAACATTGAGGTAAATCTTCTCACAAGTCAAGTTGAACATTCCCCTTCTCGATGCAATCCAAACCATACCTGCCTACTCAAAGCACCTTAAGGACTTGTGAACTTTTAAAAGAAAATTTTCACATAAAAACCAAGTCCTTTTGGATGCTAATGTGAGTACCACCATTCAAGGGACCATTCCTCCTAAGTTGAAAGACCTTAGTTTCCCTTACATCAATGTTGAAATAGGAGAGAGCAAAGTTTTCAAGGCCTTGTGTGACCTAGGTGCCTGTGTCAATCTCATCCCATATGATGTTCACTGTCAGTTAGGATTAGAAGAGCTCCAACCCACATCTGTCACACTTCAACTTGCTCATCGTAGCATTAGGGTTCCAAAGGGGATTTTAAAGGACATTATGGTAAAGGTTGAAAACTTCATCTACCCTACTGACTTAATTTTCCTTGACAACCATCCAAACTTAGGAAATAAGGAACATAACCCAATTATCCTTGGTCGTACCTTCCTTGCAAAAATCAAATATGTTATCCGAGTTTGAAATGGGAATATGAACATCACCTTTGGGAACATGAGTCTAGACTTGAACATCTATAATCCAAGCTCACAAATAGGGGATGATGAAGATATTCATGAAGTAAACATGATAGGAAGCATTGATAATGAATCCATAGAATATCAAGGAATATTTTATGGATGTTTAAGTCAGGATGAGATTGATTTACTTTGTTCACATGAAATAAGTTTATCTCCTTGTCTTGAATCATTTTCAAATTTCTCTTATGATGAAGTCTTAGGTCCAAAAATCAGTGAAACCTTTTAGTAAACCACATTCATGGAGACCAATCAAACTTCCTTCCCTAAATCTGATCAAACCAATCTTGCAGCTGAAACTTATATATATAGGGAATCAATCCTATCTGAAACTCTAAAAAAAGAAATTGATAATGATCCAATGTCCCAATATTCTGCTGGAATTATGAACTAACCTGATCTTGAATTGAAGGAGCTTCTCGCTGCACTCAAGTATGCCTTCCTAGGAGACAATCAAACACATCCTATTGTCATTTCTTCTTCTCTTGAAGCCAATAATGAGAGGATGCTTCTAGATGTACTTAGGAAACATAAGAAATCCATTGGTTGGACCCTGTCTGATATTCCTGGGATTAGACCACTTATCGAGACTCATAGGATTGTTCTAGAATCTGATTCAAATCCATGTCGTTAACCTCAATGGCGACTCAATCCTAATCACATGGAGGTAGTAAGGAAGGAACTTCTGAAATTGTTAAAAGATAGTATCATATATCCCATAACTGAGAGTGACTGGGTCAGCCTAATCCAAGTGGTTCCCAAGAAGGCAAGAATCACAGTGATAACCAATAAGGATGGATAGATTCTTCCAACTAGGGTGAGTAGTGGATGGAGGGTTTGTATTGACTATAGGAAGCTAAACTCATTCACCAAGTAGGACCATTTCCCCTTACCATTCATTGAGCAAGTCCTTGAGAGAGTGGAAGGTCATTCCTTCTACTGTTTATCAGATGGGTACTCGGGGTATAATCAAATTGAGGTCTCCCTAGAGGATCAAGGGAAGACTACATTCAAATGTCCATTTGGAACCTTTGCTTTCAAACGCATGCCATTCGGGTTATGCAATGCCCCTGGAACCTTCCAGTGGTGCATGATGGGAATATTCTCAGACATGGTAGGGGATTTTCTAGAGGTATTCATGGATGACTTCTCTGTGTTTGGGGATACATTTTAGGGATGTCTGAGGAATGTAGAGAGATTCTTGTTAAGATGTGAAGAAAATAATCTAGTCCTAAACTGGGAAAAATGTCATTTCATGGTTAAAGAGGTACTAGTTCTAGGCCATCTAGTCTCAGTTAGGGGGGTTGGAGTTGATAAAGCCAAGTTTGACATCATTCGTCACCTTCCATAACCCAAAACTGTCAAGGAAGTGAGGTATTTGTTTGGACATGTTGGTTTCTATAGAAGATTCATCAAGGAATTTAGTTCAATATCCCATCCTCTTTGTGCTCTGCTAGTAAAGGATGCTCCATTTGTTTGGACAGAAAGCTGTGAGGGTTCATTCTCAACCCTCAAATACTCTGTCACCTCTCCTCCCATTATGAAATCTCCAAATTGGAACCTTCCTTTCGAACTTATGTGTGATGATAGTGACTTTTCTGTAGGACTTGTGTTAAGACAATGTTGTGATAAAACTCCTTATGTCATTGCTTATGCAAGCAAATCCTTAAATGATGCCCAAATCAACTACACCACTACTAAAAATGAGTTACTTTCTATTGTGTTTTCCTTAGAGATGTTTAGGTCCTACCTCTTAGGATCCCCCATCACTGTGTTCACTGACCATTCTGCACTAAAATACCTCTTCCAAAAACAAGATGTTAAGGCTAGATTGATTAGGTGGGTCCTTCTATTACAAGAATTTGACCTCTCAATCAAGGATAAAAAGGGAGTTGAAAATGTTGTAGTTGATCACCTCTATAGGATGGAATTAAAAGACAACTCAAATCACCTTTCTGTGGATGATTCATTACCTGATGAACACCTATACTCTGTGAGTGACTGCCCTTGGTATGCCGACATAGCCAATTTCTTAGTTATAGGAGTCATACAAAAAATCTTAGGGACTCAAGCTCAAAGGAAATTCCTTCCTGATGTTAGGAACTATGTGTTTGATGATCCATACCTCTATAAGTTCTTCCCTGACCAAGTCATTAGGAGGTGTGTCCCAAAATCTGAACAAGAGTCCATCCTTAAATTTTGTCATAGTGAGGCATGTGGAGGTCACTTTTCCTCTAAGAAAACATCTGATGAGATTCTTCAGTGTGGTCTCTTCTGGCCCACTCTCTCAAGGGACTCCTACACATTTTGTCAAAGTTTTCCTAGGTTTCAACAAGTAGGGTCCATCACAAAAAGAAATCAAATGCCACTCACTCCCATCTTAGTGATTGAAATATTTGACTGCTGGGGAATCGATTTCATGGGTCCTTTCCCAAACTCTAGGGGATACCTCTACATTCTCTTAGCTGTTGATTATTTCTCAAAATGGTTTGAATCCATTCCCACAAAATCCAATGATCATAAAACTGTGATTATATTCCTAAAAGAAAACATATTCTCTAGATTTGGAATCCCTAGAGCTATCATTAGTGATCGTGGAACTCATTTTTTCAATCGTCCATTCTCATCACTCATGGAAAAGTATGGAATTTCTCACAAAGTATCCACTGCTTACCACCCATATACTAATGGTCAAGCTAAGTTAGCCAATCGATAAATTAAACAAATTCTTGAGAAAACTATCAATCCTTCTAGGAAATATTGGTCCGGCAAACTCTTGGATGATCTTTGGACATATCATCCCCCCCCCCCAAAATCCTTTTTTATTATTTTCTAAAAACCGCTTTAAGGGTTAGCGGTAACCGTACATTAAAAAATAGAAACAACATACCCAGATTTCACAATACAATTTGAAATTCAAAATTCATAATTAGATCTCAACCAAACCGCGAAGATGAATGATAACCAAAACAATTCAAAATTCAAATACTGACAAGACCTAGCACCATCACCAATCATATCCTCGAGCCACCCACCTACTGCATGTCATCATATCTCCTGCCGTTGTCATTGAAATTCTTTCACCACCATCATCACTGTAATTATTTCTCCACCGATTCCATCGACATCCTATCATTATACCAGTCGCTGGAGATAACCGACCGCCGGAGTCACGCCACCACCAGATTCCATCAACCCCCACCGTAAAACACCAAAATGAAACACCACAGGCCATCAGATCCACAAGATGAAGCTGCCTGAAAACCCTACCGCTCGCACAAACAAATCCCAGAACCTCTGCTAATACCAACACACCTGACCGACCTGGAAAGGGTAGTGGATCTGGAATTCAGAGAAAAGTGGGAGCGGCAGAACCTCCACAGTGAGCCATGATGAAAACACCACCATCAACTCGCAGAAAACATCAACAGCGAGCCAGCACAGCTGAAAAAATTGAGCTGAACACCATCAGAAACGCCAACAGAGTACTGAATCACACATCGTCATCAATGAACTGGAGGAACTAAGGATGAAGGCTTGTGAAAATTAAAGGATCAATAAATATAGAGTTCAATCCTACCAATATAAGAATATCAAAGTCAAACATTTTGAACTAGGAAAATTTTTACTCTTGTATAGTTCAAAACTTCATTTACACCCAGGAAAGTTAAGGTCTAGATGGTGAGGTCCATACATAGTGCAAAAGGTGTACCCCCATGGGGTTGTAGAAATTCAAGATCCCACCAATGGTCAAACCTTTAAAGTTAATGGTCATAGAGTCAAACCATTCATTGAACCATTCCAAAAACATGAAGTTGATGAAGAATTGTGTGAACCCACCTTAGATGATGAAAATAATTAATCAATTAGGGGTCCAAGTTGAGCTAATGACGTTAAACAAAGCGCTGCATGGGAGGAAACCCATGGTTTTCAAGTTTCCTATCATTTTGTTGTTTTAATAAACTTTATATTTTAAATAGGATTAATTAATCATTTTGATATTTAATAAAAAAAATAGACTATTGACCTGTTCTTCTATTATGAGTATGGATGGGTATGAAAGGGGGGCACCATATTCATCTGTGTCACATGGTGTGATCCTTGAGTAATACCTTACCCAGAAATTAAAAAAGAAGACAATGTATCATTAGTTTATTTTATTTTATTTTTATGTGTTTGTAGGTTAAAATAAAAATAAAAAATAAATAGATAAAAATATAATAATTAAAAAAAGGCCACATCGTAGGTCGTGGGGCAAACCCTGTCACAACCGGCAAAGCCGTAGGGATTCGAACCTGGGACTGAAGGGAGACAGGGGCGCACGCTTACCACTAACCTACGGATTTTTGTGCTTCCTTATTCTATAATTTTTATATATATACTTATATTTTACTTTCGTTATTATATAAATAAATAAATATGTATATATATTGTTTTTTTTTCTTTATTTTTTCCTTTTTCTACTAGGTAACTCTACAAGTGACATGGATATCAAAGACATAAATTGGAGCAACAAGAACTTCAACTTCAACCACCGGGTGACTTCATTCCATGATCCTCATATTTCAATTTCCTTTTCGAAATTCCCTTACCTACCTCTACTACTTCTAAATTTTCATTTTTTCAAACACTGGGGACAGTGTTATTTTAAGTTTGGGGGGGAGATAAAATTAAAAAAAATGCTTTTGTGTAAAAAAATGAAAATGAATGATTTGAAAAAAATGTGTGTAAATGGAAGGAAAAATTCCTTTAACTTTGAATATGGTAATACACATTGCACACTTTGAAACTGAATATCAAATAATTTAGCATTCCTCGATTCTGATTTTAATCCTTGTATAATTTCATGAGCATTGATTTTGGAAAGTGTGGCTGTCCAATGTGATAGTTCATCATTTATATTTCATACAAAAAAAGGATCAAAATGCACATTCTTTGGATAGTGGGGTATTAGTTTGAGTTCATGGTTTCCCCCAAATAAATAGCATAGGTTTGGTGATCATTTTATTTTTAATATGAGTATTCAATAAAAAACAATAAATTTGTGCGTAAAGGAATGAAATGACCTAATGTGTGGCTTTCGACACTTGGGGGTCGTGACTCCATAGTTGTCTGGACCAGAGTTAGTAATTTTATCTCTATTTTTGGTAATTTGAATTTTTTTTTACTGAGTTAACTCAATATGTTGCCCGATTATGTGGGTTTCACTTGGTTCCCTAAGGTCTTTGATCCTGGGAGTCATCGGCAAAGTCTCGCTACAGGGGTTGACTCTTTTGAGTGCAGCTTCAATTACCATGGAAAAATTGCAAAAAAATACAAAATAAAATTGAATACTCATCTTAATATTTAAATTTGATTCCACCTAGTGCTTTTGTCATTTCCCACTTTAATAAAGATGAACCCCCATGTCTATTGTGATACACAACACATCCTCATACTTAATTGATATTGGATGAAATATGGTAATGAATTTGAACAAAGGAATGGGCTTGGGATTACGATCTGCTTATGAAACTATCTTGTATTAAAATATTTTGATGGGTTTCATGATTTTTTGGTATAAGGGTTTTTGGTGATCATTGTGTATTAAAATGTTTTTGGAAAAGGGAATTCAAATTTCATATTGTTGAGATACATTTTGCTCGGGACTAACAAAACTCAAGATGGGGGTGTAAATAGCCACTAAATGAGGCTAATATTCATTGTTAATTTATATAATATTAATTTTATTTATTATTTATAAACAAAATTTTAGTGCATTTTTCACTTTAAACATCATTTCACATTATGATTGTAATTCCTTCTTAAAATGCACTATTATGTGGTACATTTTTTAACATCATTTAAAGTACCCAATGATTCAACTGATTTTAAGGAATGTAATTATCCATATTTCAATTTGATATTTTTTTAAATTGATATACACTTAAATATGAACATGTTTAATTCAGGGATAAATGGATAATTCATGGAAGAAGATGGGGATATTTTGTGATGAAAGGAAACAATTCTAGAGAAGTCATATTGGATACCAGCCCATTGATGTGAATGTGGGGCCCAACATACAGTTCCAATGAAGCCCAAATTTTGTGGGATGATATAATACATGTATAGGAACAAATAACTCTTCATTATACAATTCTAATTAGGCCTCTATTGTGGTCATTAAGGTGGACAAATTTTAAGATAAAATTATAGGCCAGATTCTACGGCCTAGAAAAAAATCCTACCAATGTGATCATATCTCGAAATCCATAACTCCAAATAGGCCCAAATTTTACAGGAGGTTAGGAGACATCCGGGGATCCATTTTCTTATTCTATGGACCACTATTATTCGGCCATATAGAAGGACTTATAAGTGAGTATGTTCAGTTGATGATAGTTGGCTTCCACCTCGGGTCAAGTGTGGAAAAGTCCAAGTTTCACAAGCTTTACACCACCCTAGGCCTACCATAATAAAGTGGTATGCTTTGTAATATTGGAGGATCGACCCAAGGCTCACAAAATTCCTATTTAAGGTAGTGTTGGTGGAGGAGTTTATCATCTTTGAGCTTTGTTTTCATCTTAATGTTATGCTGCCAATTTTTCTTTGTAACATTCTTCCTTCACATGTAAGTTGTTTTAATTCATCCTAGTTTCTTAATAAAAGTTCTTATAATCTTATTATGTTGTTATAAATATAACTTTGATACCGTTGGTTCAAGGTGTGAATTTATTCACACCATACTTTGTGATATTTATCACACAACGGTGGAGTGATCGATTTTTGTTGTTTTTTTTTACTTCTTCAATTCCATCCTCGTAAGTATACTTCCCGCTTTCGTTGAAGACATGTCATAAATGGAGGGCTAACTATTTTATGGGTTGATACAAGGGATTATAAATGGGATGTATTGGATGTTATTTCTCACTCCATTAATTGATAATCACTTCTTTTAAATGATATTTTTATTTGATGATTTTAAAACCTCTTCATCCTTATTGAATTTAAGGTCACACATTTCAAGTGCTAATACGAACCTTTACCTTGGAGTGATCAATGATTTGATCCTTCAAGTGTATATGTGATTATTATTAGGGTGTGTAGGAATTAAACCAATAAGTGATGATTATGTTTGATATTCTTAAATGAACCCATCTCAATTATAAGAAATTGAAATCATTAAAAAAGGAATTCATCCAATCCACCCCGAGCGATAACCTAGGATCAACTAATTACCTTAATTTGAATTAACTTAAAACTATTAGTGATACCTTAAACCCATATAAAATCAACCCAAGTTGGACAATTCATATACAAAAACAATAAATATAATGTACGTTTCTGTAGGTACTTCTTAGGTCTCTGAGGATTCGACAACCCAAGCTAGACTACAAGGACCGTCCTACCTTCTTCTTTTGGGTAAATTTGAGCGAGAATCAAATTTTGGAATCATTTTAGGGGACCCAAGTAAGTCATATAAATACCCATTCTATTCTCCCCCATTTCTTCTTTTCTCATCCAAATTATCTTATCTTTTCCCTTTCTCGTTTTTTTTCTTTTGGCGCATGTCCGCCTACACCCACGATCAATCAAACTGTCTAGTTAGGGTGGATTGTCCTGGGGTTGGGGAGTCAAGTACACCAAGGGAACTCTTTCCATTAGATACTAATCTTCCTAATACTCCAGAGTCAAAAATTTAACCCATTTCAATGAAAGGTCTTCAAAGAAACCAACTCATAAATCCGGGTGGGAACCAAAATGGAAACCCAAATGAGGCAGCCCCAAACTTGGGGAATGCAATTAATCAAACCATGAATGACTACCTCACACATTCCTGGACCAATGCCTCCTCATGCATTAGACACAATTCCCTAGGAGATACCAACTATATATTTAAACCCCATGTCCTAAAC
Source organism: Viscum album (assembly GCA_963277665.1). Classification (NCBI taxonomy): domain Eukaryota; kingdom Viridiplantae; phylum Streptophyta; class Magnoliopsida; order Santalales; family Viscaceae; genus Viscum; species Viscum album. Next base: position 1,348,085,281 of record OY728131.1, read on the forward strand.
CACCTTCCCACATTCCATGGAATGGAGTTCGAGATGCCATACCTTCACATTAAGGAGTTCAATGACATTGTAGAAACCACATGTCCCCCACATCAACTAGAATCAGCTAAGATGAGGATATTTCATTTTTATTTAAAGGATCGAGATAAAAATTGGCTAAAAAATTTGAGACCATCATCCATCAACTCTTGGGACCAATTACAAAGAGAATTCTACAAAAAAAACTTTCCCCACCACAAAACAATTGCACTTAAAAAGAGCATCCAAAACTTTTTTTAAAAAGAGAGAGAGTCATTCTATGAAACATGGGAGAGGTTCAAGGACACTCTAAACATGGTTCCACATCATGGTTTTTCTATTCTATAACAAGTGAGAATTTTCTATGAAGGGTTGGGTCTGGGGAACAAACAATTCATTGACATTATGTGTAATGGAACCTTTAAAAACAAAGCCCCAAATGATGCTTACGAGTATCTAGAAAGCCTTTCTGAACAAAACCAAACATGGGGAACTTCACCTTATTCTGAAAAACCACAAATAACTACTTTAATTCATACACTTGGAGAAGAGGAGAGCCTTAGGGCTAAACTCGCAACACTCTCTAGGAAGGTTGAAGAGATAGACCTTAGGAAAGTCCATGAAATCCAAACTGTTGACCCTGTTTGCACAATTTGTGACAAAAATGACCAAAGACAGACAACTACCCAACCATTCCATCCATCAAGGATGTTCTTTTAGGAGGACCCCCAGTGGAAGTAAATGATTTGAACTTTCAGAAGCCTCAATACCAAAACAACTTCAACCCAAGGTATAATGACCACCCAGGCTTCCGCTGGAAATATAACCAGCAACCTAGACAACCACTGGGACAAAATCCTTACCCCCATCAAAACTACCAAACCTAGAACTAGTTCCAAACCCAAACTATCTAATACCAACAGCCACTAGTCCATTTTCAACAAACCATCCCACCCCCAAAATATCCCCCTGGGATAAACCAATCTTCTCAAGCACCAAAACAAACTATTACACAAAGACTACTAGAACAACTGTGCAAACAAATGGAGAGGATGAACTTAGAATTCTCTTCCCTAAAACAAGAACTTAAAACCATAAAAACTGGAAAGGCACTCATGCCTACTCAGGCGGTTCCATCCTCAACTTCAAGGGAGGAGTCAAGTTGCACTCAAACAACTCATGAACAACTACAGGTTGTGACTGCTTTAAGAAGTGGGAAATCAATTGAGAAACATGAACAACTAATTCAGAACCCACCTGAAGATTCAAAATTTGATGAAAATTCAAATGAACTAAATGATCAAACTGAAAAACATGATAACATTGTTAAAGAAACAACTCTTCAACAAACAATCCCACAACCTGCACCATTTCCTCAACGCATGAGGGGGAAAACCAAGACTGAATTGAGTGAAACATTGAGGTAAATCTTCTCAAAAGTCAAGTAGAACATTCCCCTTCTCGATGCAATCCAAACGATACCTTCCTACTCAAAGTACCTTAAGGACTTGTGAACTTTTAAAAGAAAATTTTCACATAAAAACCAAGTCCTTTTGGATGCTAATGTGAGTACCACCATTCAAGGGACCATTCCTCCTAAGTTGAAAGACCTTAGTTTCCCTTAAATCAATGTTAAAATAGGAGAGAGAAAAGTTTTCAAGGCCTTGTGTGACCTAGGTGCCTGTGTCAATCTCATCCCATATGATGTGCACTGTCAGTTAGGATTAGAAGAGCTCCAACCCACATCTGTCACACTTCAACTTGCTCATCGTAGCATTAGGGTTCCAAAGGGGATTTTAAAGGACATTATGGTAAAGGTTGAAAACTTCATCTACCCTACTGACTTCATTGTCCTTGACAACCATCCAAACTTAGGAAATAAGGAACATAACCCAATTATCCTTGGTCGTACCTTCCTTGCAACAATCAAATATGTTATCCGAGTTCGAAATGGGAATATGAACATCACCTTTCGGAACATGAGTCTAGACTTGAACATCTATAATCCAAGCTCACAAATAGGGGATGATGAAGAAATTCATGAAGTAAACATGATAGGAAGAATTGATAATGAATCCATAGAATATCAAGGAATATTTGATGGATGTTTAAGTCAGGATGAGATTGATTTACTTTGTTCACATGAAATAAGTTTATCTCCTTGTCTTGAATCATTTTCAAATTTCTCTTATGATGAAGTCTTAGGTCCAAAAATCAATGAAACCTTTCAGTAAACCACATTCATGGAGACCAATCAAACTTCCTTCCCTAAATCTGATCAAACCAATCTTGCAGCTGAAACTTATATATATAGGGAATCAATCCTATCTGAAACTTTAAAAAAAGAAATTGATATTGATCCAATGTCCCAATATTCTGCTGGAATTATGAACTAACCTGATCTTGAATTGAAGGAACTTCTCGCTGCACTCAAGTATGCCTTCCTAGGAGACAATCAAACACATCCTATTGTCATTTCTTCTTCTCTTGAAACCAATCATGAGAGGATGCTTCTAGATGTACTTAGGAAACATAAGAAATCCATTGGTTGGACCCTGTCTGATATTCCTGGGATTAGACCACTTATCGAGACTCATAGGATTGTTCTAGAATCTGATTCAAAGCCATGTCGTTAACCTCAATGGCGACTCAATCCTAATCTCATGGAGGTAGTAAGGAAGGAACTTCTGAAATTGTTAAAAGCTAGTATCATATATCCCATAACTGAGAGTGACTGGGTCAGCCTAATCCAAGTGGTTCCCAAGAAGGCAAGAATCACAGTGATAACCAATAAGGATGGATAGATTCTTCCAACTAGGGCGAGTAGTGGATGGAGGGTTTGTATTGACTATAGGAAGCTAAACTCATTCACCAAGTAGGACCATTTCCCCTTACCATTCATTGAGCAAGTCCTTGAGAGAGTGGAAGGTCATTCCTTCTATTGTTTATTAGATGGGTACTCGGGGTATAATCAAATTGAGGTCTCCCTAGAGGATCAAGGGAAGACTACATTCAAATGTCCATTTGGAACCTTTGCTTTCAAAGGCATGCCATTCGGGTTATGCAATGCCCCTGGAACCTTCCAGTGGTGCATGATGGAAATATTCTCAGACATGGTAGGGGATTTTCTAGAGGTCTTCATGGATGACTTCTCTGCGTTTCGGGATACATTTGAGGGATGTCTGAGGAATGTAGAGAGATTCTTGTTAAGATGTGAAGAAAAGAATCTAGTCCTAAACTGGGAAAAATGTCATTTCATGGTTAAAGAGGGACTAGTTCTAGGCCATCTAGTCTCAGTTAGGGGGGTTGGAGTTGATAAAGCCAAGTTTGACATCATTCGTCACCTTCCATCACCCAAAACTGTCAAGGAAGTGAGGTATTTCTTTGGACATGCTGGTTTCTATAGAAGATTCATCAAGGAATTTAGTTCAATATCCCATCCTCTTTGTGCTCTTCTAGTAAAGGATGATCCATTTGTTTGGACTGAAAGCTGTGAGGGTTCATTCTCAACCCTCAAATCCTCTCTCACCTCTCCTCCCATTATGAAATCTCCAAATTGGAACCTTCCTTTCGAACTTATGTGTGATGATAGTGACTTTGTTGTAGGACTTGTGTTAAGACAATGTTGTGATAAAACTCCTTATGTCATTGCTTATGCAAGCAAATCCTTAAATGATGCCCAAATAAACTACACCACTACTGAAAATGAGTTACTTTCTATTGTGTTTTCCTTAGAGAAGTTTAGGTCCTACCTCTTAGGATCCCCCATCACTGTGTTCACTGACCATTCTGCACTAAAATACCTCTTCCAAAAACAAGATGTTAAGGCTAGATTGATTAGGTGGGTCCTTCTATTACAAGAATTTGACCTCTCAATCAAGGATAAAAAGGGCGTTGAAAATGTTTTAGTTGATCACCTCTATAGGATGTAATTAAAAGACAACTCAAATCACCTTTCTATGGATGATTCATTACCTGATGAACACCTATACTCTGTGAGTGACTGCCCTTGGTATGCCGACATAGCCAATTTCTTAGTTATAGGAGTCATACAAAAATTCTTAGGGACTCAAGCTCGAAGGAAATTCCTTCTTGATGTTAGGAACTATGTGTTTGATGATCCATACCTCTATAAGTTCTTCCCTGACCAAGTCATTAGGAGGTGTGTCCCAAAATCTGAACAAGAGTCCATCCTTAAATTTTGTCATAGTGAGGCATGTGGAGGTCACTTTTCCTCTAAGAAAACATCTGATGAGATTCTTCAGTGTGGTCTCTTCTGGCCCACTCTCTCAAGGGACTCCTACACATTTTGTCATAGTTTTCCTAGGTTTCAACAAGTAGGGTCCATCAAAAAAAAATCAAATGCCACTCACTCCCATCTTAGTGATTGAAATATTTGACTGCTGGGGAATCGATTTCATGGGTCCTTTCCCAAACTCTAGGGGATACCTCTACATTCTCTTAGCTGTTGATTATTTCTCAAAATGGTTTGAATCCATTCCCACAAAATCCAATGATCATCAAACTATGATTATATTCCTAAAAGAAAACATATTCTCTAGATTTGGAATCCCTAGAGCTATCATTAGTGATCGTGGAACTCATTTTTTCAATCGTCCATTCTCATCACTCATGGAAAAGTATGGAATTTCTCACAAAGTATCCACTGCTTACCACCCATAGACTAATGGTCAAGCTAAGTTATCCAATCGATAAATTAAACAAATTCTTGAGAAAACTATCAATCCTTCTAGGAAATATTGGTCCGTCAAACTTGTAACATCCCAAGGTTTTCTAAAAATAAATTGAAAATGCTTGAAATTTTGTTTAAGGTATATATTTATAAGTATCCTTTAAACATAATTTTATTTCTTTTATGTTTTTAATTTCATGAAACTGTCATCTACAATTGTGTTCAGTATGTTATTTAGAGTCTGATGGAACAAACTTGTTTTTTTGGTGAATAGTAACATGCCCTTATGAATAGTAATTTGAATAGTAATTTGAATAGTAATATGACCTCATTAATAGTAAATAATATTATTATTTTATTTTTCCATGGAAATAGGATAATGGGATCATAATTAATTTTCCAATGTCACATGAAACTAGTTGCACTTAAATATTGTTATTTTTCGAATTAACTGTGACCTTATTTAAAAATTAAATTAATAATATTTAGAAAATTATTTTTGAAAAATGGAGTTCATTTTTGAATTCTACACATCGAAAAATGGTAGGGGTAAATTTTTGGTATTTTTCTGAAACTCTTGAATTTTCGGTGAATAGTGAAATACGGTAAAATACCGTAAATCAATTTATCAGTAAAAATGCACTATTTATGACATCATAAGTGATGAAAGGCCACTTTCTTCGAAATCACATGATATTACCACTATTTAAGGCCACTTTATTTGAGTTTATTCATAGTCTTGATAAAAATATTATAATAATGATTAAAATAATCTAAAAAACCTCCCCTCCTCCACTATAAATATCACCCTCACTCCCCTCTTCCTCTCACACCTCTCAAGCCTTGAGCATTTTCTAATTTCTGCCAAATTCCCTCCACAATCTTCTTCCCCGCGTCCTAGAGCTGCTGGTCTCACCAAAAGACCAAAATCAAAGCCCTTAAGAAGGATCTCAAGGAGAAGAGATCAAGAGGTAAACATCCTCTTTCATTTTCATTCTTTCCTTCCATTTTATGTTATTCTCTTCCTTTCCCTTTGTCTTTTGTTGGGATATTTCATTAAATATTTCCCATTACTGTCCAAATTTTGTATGATTGATGAGATATTCCATTCCTCTCATCAATCTTGTTTTTATGAAATTTTAAGAGGCGCCGTTAGGCTGCCGAATTTTTTGTAAGAAATTTCTCATGTTTTCTTTATTTCATGATTCCTTCCTCTTATTTATTCACTCCCTCTTATCCAAGAGGCATGAAATCTACAGAATCATGTATATTCTAGATGTTTTCATGTTTATGGAAAATTAAAAATCATTATTCCTCTCCTCTCTCACTTATTTAAAGAATCAAAAAACATTGTCCATTTGTGTCGAATTACCGATATCGTGGACGATGTATTTTCAATCTCCATTAATTCTTTCAAGTCTGGTCATGAAACCATTTATATGGTTGAACCAGGTTATAATATATGTTTTATGAATCATATAAGGTTCTGGAATTCTTTTGTACTCATGATTCAAACTTATAAGACTAAATGAAATTGTAATTGTCAAAGAACCACTTAAATTATCTAAACGAACATAATTAATGTTTTAACTTATAAATCATCATCATATAAAGCACCAAAGTGATAAATGGTATAATTTATGGTACTGGAATTATGTAAATACTACTCCATTCCAATTCTGGAGTTTCACTTCCAATCAACAAGAACGATTCATCATGAACCGATTGTGAAAATCACAAAAGAACTCACCCAAAATAATGCAAGGAACAAAATACTAACAATTAAGGGGTGAAATGAGGTTATTAAATGACCATATAAGATGTTATAAACATGAATATTTTTTTATAAAATACTAATAACACTCTTTTAACCATTATACAGGAGGTTTAAACAATTTTGAAGTAAGGCAAGCCCAAGGTAAGGGAATTCTTAACCCGATTTCCATTCTTTGGGTTAGCATTCTACTTTATAATTTATGTGCTATTTAAATTGTTTGTGTGATGGGTTTTGTTTATATTATGTTTAATTATGTGTATTTACAGAGTATATAAATATTACATCCACTCTATTAAGCCTCAATTCAAGTATATGATGTTTATAAGGGACTTTTCTTCTAAAATCCTCTTTTAAAATTCTGTTTTATAAGATTCAAAAGGTATGTTTTTATGCTATTGTTTATGTTGTATGATTATGTTTTGGTTATTGGGCATTGTTTATGATGAAGGGTGGGACCTATATTTCCCTCCAATGCATTGTGTATGAGTAAGTTGGAGGTCGGCCGTATGGTTACTCCAAGTGTAACTGTGATGGTTACACAAAGTAAGGTAGCCGTGAGGGTTACAAATTTTAAGGTAGCCAAGATGGTTACAAGATTATGTAAGTAATGCCCCAATATACCTCTATGATTATAATTATGTTTGTGTGGATATTGTGTAAATCTCATGTTACGCTAAGTAAGATTTTATGGGTGGAAAGCATGTCTTTTGAAAATGTTTTCATACATCATGCGTATTCATGGACTAATGTGATTTTTCCTTCTTTTTCATACCTTACTGAGCTTTTGTGCTCATCCCAAGTTTTTAAATGATTTTCCACAGGTTAATGATGAGTAATAAAAGGAAGGAATACATGTTAAATGTTGAAGAATTTTCAAGGAGTCTTGTTTTGTGTTTTAATGTTTTATATTCTGAGGATAATGGAAACTGATTTTAGGGTATCCACTATGTAACAATGTGTAATGTTATGAATGTTTTGTCTTAATTCTCTAAAGCTCTAAACTTGAAAAGATCCTCAATGTATAATGAAGTGTTTTCTTGAATAAATTCAAGATTATGTATGAAATAAGTGCGGGACCTTATAGTTGGTATCAGAGGTCGGTTTAGACAACTTTAGGGATTAGGAGTTCTTGTGAGACACAAGATTAGTCCCTATATCTATTATTTCAGTTAAATCCTTGTTTTATAAATTTTTTTTCAGGTCAAGTAAAGTCGGTTACGAATGGAAGGAGAAGGATCTCAAACGACATTCCTATCTCTTCCTGATGACATGCTTGCAATAATTATTGCAAAGTCATCTTCGGATGATTGTGAAACTTTTTCTAGCATACAACTCACTTGCAAGCAGTTTTTTGAGATATCAAACACCTCCTCTATACCTCGTTATCATCGTGGATCATGGGTTGTTTTTATAAAAATACTATTTTCACAATATTCACATAATTTCAAGAAAGGTAAATATTATCAAGGTATTTTCAAATATTTTACCTTATCACAAGAATTTGAAGCATATTATGATTTTAAAAATGGTGCTGAGGAAGGAGACCCTTGTGCAACCTATTTATATTTTCTTTTAAACTATAGTCTCACATCACATGCTTATGGTATTTTAAAAGGACCAATAATAGAAAGTTTCAACTCAATTTTGGTCCGACTATTTTATAGAAATCATGTTTTATCAGATGTTTTGGAATTATATGCCATACATGATTATTTTCCAAAACTGTTTTTTGTGAACACCCATATGACCCATGTTGTACGAGGTGTATTTGGATGGAGGAAGCAAATGATTTTGAAGGATCTCTAAATCATTGTTGTAATGCATGGGACTTCTACCTACGTGAACAAAATTATGATGAAACCGAGTGGACACCTTGATCAAGGTACTCTCACTTGTTTAATAAGTAAATAAAATTGCGAGGACGCAATTTCAAGAAGGTGGGGATAATGTAACATCCCGAGGTTTTCTAAAAATAAATTGAAAATTCTTGAAATTTTGTTTAAGGTATATATTTATAAGTATCCTTTAAACATAATTTTATTTCTTCTATGTTTTGAATTTCAAGAAACTGTCATCTACAATTGTGTTCAGTATGTTATTTAGAGTCTGATGGAACAAACTTGTTTTTTTTGGTGAATAGTAACATGCCCTTATGAATAGTAATATGAATAGTAATATGAATAGTAATATGACCTCATTAATAGTAAATAATATTATTATTTTATTTTTCCATGGCAATAGGATAATGAGATCATAATTAATTTTCCAATGTCACATGAAACTAGTTGCACTTAAATATTGTTATTTTTTGAATTAACTGTGACCTTATTTAAAAATTAAATTAATAATATTTAGAAAATTATTTTTGAAAAATGGAGTTCATTTTTTAATTCTACACATCGAAAAATGGTTGGGGTAAATTTTTGGTATTTTTCTGAAACTCTTGAATTTTCGGTGAATAGTGAAATACGGTAAAATACCGTATAATCAATTTATCAGTAAAAATGCACTATTTATGACATCATAAGTGATGAAAGGCCACTTTCTTAGAAATCACATGATATTATCACTATTTAGGGCCACTTTATTTGAGTTTATTCATAGTCTTGATAAAAATATTATAATAATGATTAAAATAATCTAAAAAACCTCCCCTCCTCCACTATAAATATCACCCTCACTCCCCTCTTCCTCTCACACCTCTCAAGCCTTGAGCATTGTCTAATTTCTGCCAAATTCCCTCCCCAATCTTCTTCCCCACGTCCTAGAGCTTCTGGTCTCACCAAAAGACCAAAATCAAAGCCCTTAAGAAGGATCTCAAGGAGAAGAGATCAAGAGGTAAACATCCTCTTTCATTTTCATTCTTTCCTTCCATTTTATGTTATTCTCTTCCTTTCCCTTTGCCTTTTGTTGGGATATTTCATTAAATATTTCCCCTTACTGTCCAAATTTTGTATGATTGATGAGATATTCCATTCCTCTCATCAATCTTGTTTTTATGAAATTTTAAGAGGCGCCGTTAGGCTGCCGAATTTTTTGTAAGAAATTTCTCATGTTTTCTTTATTTCATGATTCCTTCCTCTTATTTATTCACCCCCTCTTATCCAAGAGGCATGAAATCTCCAGAATCATGTATATTCTAGATGTTTTCATGTTTATGGAAAATTAAAAATCATTATTCCTCTCCTCTCTCACTTATTTAAAGAATCAAAAAACATTGCCCATTTGTGTCGAATTACCGATATCGTGGACGATGTATTTTCAATCTCCATTAATTCTTTCAAGTATGGTCATGAAACCATTTATATGGTTGAACCAGGTTATAATATATGTTTTATGAATCATATAAGGTTCTGTAATTCTTTTGTACTCATGATTCAAACTTATAAGACTAAATGAAATTGTAATTATCAAAGAACCACTTAAATTATCTAAACGAACATAATTAATGTTTTAACTTATAAATCATCATCATATAAAGCACCAAAGTGATAAATGGTATAATTTATGGTACTGGAATTATGTAAATACTACTCCATTCCAATTCTGGAGTTTCACTTCCAATCAACAAGAACGATTCATCATGAACCGATTGTGAAAATCACAAAAGAACTCACCCAAAATAATGCAAGGAACAAAATACTAACAATTAAGGGGTGAAATGAGGTTATTAAATGACCATATAAGATGTTATAAACATGAAAATTTTTCTATAAAATACTAATAACACTCTTTTAACCATTATACAGGAGGTTTAAACAATTTTTAAGTAAGGCAAGCCCAAGGTAAGGGAATTCTTAACCCGATTTCCATTCTTTGGGTTAACATTCTACTTTATAATTTATGTGCTATTTAAATTGTTTGTGTGATGGGTTTTGTTTATATTATGTTTAATTATGTGTATTTACAGAGTATATACATATTAAATCCACTCTATTAAGCCTCAATTCAAGTATATGATGTTTATAAGGGACTTTTCTTCTAAAATCCTCTTTTAAAATTCTGTTTTATAAGATTCAAAAGGTATGTTTTTATGCTATTGTTTATGTTGTATGATTATGTTTTGGTTATTGGGAATTGTTTATGATGAAGGGTGGGACCTATATTTCCCTCCAATGCATTGGGTATGAGTAAGTTGGAGGTCGGCCGTATGGTTACTCCAAGTGTAACTGTGATGGTTACACAAAGTAAGGTAGTCGTGAGGGTTACAAATTTTAAGGTAGCCAAGATGGTTACAAGATTATGTAAGTAATGCCCCAATATACCTCTATGATTATAATTATGTTTGTGTGGATCTTGTGTAAATATCTTGTTATGCTAAGTAAGATTTTATGGGTGGAAAGCATGTCTTTTGAAAATGTTTTCATACATCATGCGTATTCATGGACTAATGTGATTTTTCCTTCTTTTTCATACCTTACTGAGCTTTTGTGCTCATCCCAAGTTTTTAAATGATTTTCCACAGGTTAATGATGAGTAATACAAGGAAGGAAGACATGTTAAAGGTTGAATAATTGTCAAGGAGTCTTGTTTTGTGTTTTAATGTTTTATATTCTGAGGATAATGGAAACTGATTTTAGGGTATCCACTATGTAACAATGTGTAATGTTATGAATGTTTTTTATTAATTCTCTAAAGCTCTAAACTTGAAAAGATCCTCAATGTATAATGAAGTGTTTTCTTGAATAAATTCAAGATTATGTATGAAATAAGTGCGGGACCTTATAAAACTCTTGGATGATCTTTGGACATATCATCCCCCCCCCAAATCCTTTTTTATTATTTTCTAAAAACCGCTTTAAGGGTTAGCGGTAACCGTACATTAAAAAATAGAAACAACATACCCAGATTTCACAATACAATTTGAAATTCAAAATTCATAATTAGATCTCAACCAAACCGCGAAGATGAATGATAACCAAAACAATTCAAAATTCAAATACTGACAAGACCTAGAACCATCACCAATCATATCCTCGAGCCACCCACCTACTGCATGTCATCATATCTCCTGCCGCCGTCATTGCAATTCTTTCACCACCATCGTCACTGTAATTATTTCTCCACCGATTCCATCGACATCCTATCATTATACCAGTCGTTGGAGATAACCGACCGCCGGAGTCACGCCACCACCAGAGTCCATCAACCCCCACCATAAAACACCAAAATGAAACACCACAGGCCATCAAATCCACAAGATGAAGCTGCCTAAAAACCCTACCGCTCGCACAAACAAATCCCAGAACCTCTGCTAATACCAACACACCTGACCGACCTAGAAAGGGTAGTGGATCTGGAATTCAGAGCAAAGTGGGAGCGGCAGAACCTCCATAGTGAGCCATGATGAAAACACCACCATCAACTCGCAGAAAACATCAACAGCGAGCCAACACAGCTGAAAAAATTGAGCTGAACACCATCAGAAACGCCAACAGAGTACTGAATCACACATCATCATCAATGAACTGGAGGAACTAAGGATGAAGGCTTGTGAAAATTAAAGTATCAATAAATCTAGAGTTCAATCCTACCAATATAAGAATATCAAAGTCAAACATTTTGAACTAGGAAAATTTTTACTCTTGTATAGTTCAAAACTTCATTTACACCCAGGAAAGTTAAGGTCTAGATGGTGAGGTCCATACATAGTGCAAAAGGTGTACCCCCATGGGGTTGTAGAAATTCAAGATCCCACCAATGGTCAAACCTTTAAAGTTAATGGTCATAGAGTCAAACCATTCATTGAACCATTCCAAAAACATGAAGTTGATGAAGAATTGTGTGAACCCACCTTAGATGATGAAAATAATTAATCAATTAGGGGTCCAAGTCGAGCTAATGACGTTAAACAAAGCGCTGCATGGGAGGAAACCCATGGTTTTCAAGTTTCCTATCATTTTGTTGTTTTAATAAACTTTATATTTTAAATAGGATTAATTAATAATTTTGATATTTAATAAAAAAATAGACTATTGACCTGTTCTTCTATTATGAGTATGGATGGGTATGAAAGGGGGGCACCATATTCATCTGTGTCACATGGTGTGATCCTTGAGTAATACCTTACCCAGAAATTAAAAAAGAAGACAATGTATCATCAGTTTATTTTATTTTATTTTTATGTGTTTGTAGGTTAAAATAAAAATAAAAAATAAATAGATAAAAATATAATAATTAAAAAAAGGCCACATCGTAGGTCGTGGGGAAAACCCTGTCACAACCGGCAAAGCCGTAGGGATTCGAACCTGGGACTGAAGGGAGACAGGGGCGCACGCTTACCACTAACCTACGGCTTTTTGTGCTTCCTTATTCTATAATTTTTATATATATACTTATATTTTACTTTAGTTATTATATAAATAAATAAATATGTATATATATTGTTTTTTTTCTTTATTTTTTCCTTTTTCTACTAGGTAACTCTACAAGTGACATGGATATCAAAGGACTAAATTGGAGCAACAAGAACTTCAACTTCAACCACCGGGTGACTTCATTCCATGATCCTCATATTTCAATTTCCTTTTTGAAATTCCCTTACCTACCTCTACTACTTCTAAATTTTCATTTTTTCAAACACTGGGGACAGTGTTATTTTAAGTTTGGGGGGGAGATAAAATTAAAAAAAATGCTTTTGTGTAAAAAAATGAAAATGAATGATTTGAAAAAAATGTGTGTAAATGGAAGGAAAAATTCCTTTAACTTTGAATATGGTAATACACATTTCACACTTTGAAACTGAATATCAAATAATTTAGCATTCCTCGATTCTGATTTTAATCCTTGTATAATTTCATGAGCATTGATTTTGGAAAGTGTGGCTCTCCAATGTGATAGTTCATCATTTATATTTCATCCAAAAAAAGGATCACAATGCACATTCTTTGGATAGTGGGGTATTAGTTTGAGTTCATGGTGTCCCCCAAATAAATAGCATAGGTTTGGTGATCATTTTATTTTTAATATGAGTATTCAATAAAAAACAATAAATTTGTGCGTAAAGCAATGAAATGACCTAATGTGTGGCTTTCGACACTTGGGGGTTGTGACTCCATAATTGTCTGGACCAGAGTTAGTAATTTTATCTCTATTTTTGGTAATTTGAATTTTTGTTTACTGAGTTAACTCAATATGATGCCCGATTATGTGGGTTTCACTTAGTTCCCTAAGGTCTTTGATCCTGGGAGTCATCGGCAAAGTCTCGCTATAGGGGTTGACTCTTTTGAGTGCAGCTTCAATTACCATGGAAAAATTGCAAAAAAATAAAAAATAAAATTGAATACTCATCTTAATATTTAAATTTGATTCCACATAGTGCTTTTGTCATTTCCCCCTTTAATAAAGATGAACCCCCATGTCTATTGTGATACACAACACATCCTCATACTTAATTGATATTGGATGAAATATGGTAATGAATTTGAACAAAGTAATGGGCTTGGGATTGCGATCTGCTTATGAAACTATCTTGTATTAAAATATTTTGATGGGTTTCATGATTTTTTGGTATAAGGGTTTTTGGTGATCATTGTGTATTAAAATGTTTTTGGAAAAGGGAATTCAAATTTCATATTGTTGAGATACATTTTGCTCGGGACTAGCAAAACTCAAGATGGGGGTGTAAATAGCCACTAAATGAGGCTAATATTCATTGTTAATTTATATAATATTAATTTTCTTTATTAGTTATAAACAAAATTTTAGTGGATTTTTCACTTTAAACATCATTTCACATTATGATTGTAATTCCTTCTTAAAATGCACTATTATGTGGTACATTTTTTAACATCATTTAAAGTACCCAATGATTCAACTGATTTTAAGGAATGTAATTATCCATATTTCAATTTGATATTTTGTTAAATTGATATACACTTAAATATGAACATGTTTCATTCAGGGATCAATGGATAATTCATGGAAGAATATGGGGATATTTTGTGATGAAAGGAAACAATTCTAGAGAAGTCATATTGGACACCAGCCCATTGATGTGAATGTGGGGCCCAACATACAGTCCCAATGAAGCCCAAATTTTGTGGGATGCTATAATACATGTATAGGAACAAATAATTCTTCATTATCCAATTCTAATTAGGCCTCTATTGTGGTCATTAAGGTGGACAAATTTGAAGATAAAATTATAGGCCAGATTCTACGGCCTAGAAAAAAATCCTACCAATGTGATCATATCTCGAAATCCATAACTCCAAATAGGCCCAAATTTTACAGGAGGTTAGGAGACATCCGGGGATCCATTTTCTTATTATATGGACCACTATTATTCGGCCATATAGAAGGACTTACAAGTTAGTATGTTCAGTTGATGATAGATGGCTTCCACCTCGGGTCAAGTGTGGAAAAGTCCAAGTTTCACAAGCTTTCCACCACCCTAGGCCTACCATAATCAAGTGGTATGCTTTGAACTATTGGAGGATCGACCCAAGGCTCACAAAATTCCTATTTAAGGTATTTTTGGTGGAGGAGTTTATCATCTTTGAGCTTTTTTTTCATCTTAATGTTATGCTGCCAATTTGTCTTTGTAACATTCTTCCTTCACATGTAAGTTGTTTTAATTCATACTAGTTTCTTAATAAAAGTTCTTCTTATAATCTTATTATGTTGTTATAAATATAACTTTGATACCGTTGGTTCAAGGTGTGAATTTATTCACACCATAATTTGTGATATTTATCACACAACGGTGGAGTGATCGATTTTTGTTGTTGTTTTTTTTACTTCTTCAATTCCACCCTCGTAAGTATACTTCCTGCTTTCGTTGAAGACATGTCATAAATGGAGGGCTAACTATTTTAAGGGTTGATACAAGGGATTATAAAGGGTATGTATTGGATGTTATTTCTCACTCCATTAATGGATAATCACTTCTTTTAAATGATATTTTTATTTGATGATTTTAAAACCTCTTCATCCTTATTGAATTTAAGGTCACACATTTCAAGTGCTAATACGAACCTTTACCTTGGAGTGATCAATGATTTGATCCTTCAAGTGTATATGTGATTAGTATTAGGGTGTGTAGGAATTAAACCAATAAGTGATGATTATGTTTGATATTCTTAAATGAACCCATCTCAATTATAAGAAATTGAAATCATTAAAAAAGGAATTCATCCAATCCACCCCGAGCGATAACCTAGGATCAACTAATTACCTTAATTTGAATTAACTTAAAACTATTAGTGATACCTTAAACACATATAAAATCAACCCAAGTTGGACAATTCATATACAAAAACAATACATATAATGTACGTTTCTGTAGGTACTTCTTAGGTCTCTGAGGATTCGACAACCCAAGCTAGACTACAAGGACCGTCCTACCTTCTTCTTTTGGGTAAATTTGAGCGAGAATCAAATTTTGGCATCATTTTAGGGGACCCAAGTAAGTCATATAAATACCCATTCTATTATCCCCCATTTCTTCTTTTCTCATCCAAATTCTCTTATCTTTTCCCTTTCTCGTTTTTTTTCTTTTGGCGCATGTCCGCCTACACCCACGATCAATCAAACCGTCTAGTTAGGGGGGATTGTCCTGGGGTTGGGGAGTCAAGTACACCAACGGAACTCTTTCCATTAGATACTAATCTTCCTAATACTCCAGAGTCAAAATTGAACCCATTTCAATGAAAGGTCTTCAAAGAAACCAACTCATAAATCCGGGTGGGAACCAAAATGGAAACCCAAATGAGGCAGCCCCAAAATTGGGGAATGCAATTGATCAAACCATGAATGACTACCTCACACATTCCTGGACCAATGCCTCCTCATGCATTAGACACAATTCCCTAGGAGATACCAACTATATATTTAAACCCCATGTCCTAAACCACCTTCCCACATTCCATGGAATGGAGTCCGAGATGCCATACCTTCACATTAAGGAGTTCAATGACATTGTAGAAACCACATGTCCCCCACATCAACTAGAATCAGCTAAGATGAGGATATTTCCTTTTTATTTAAAGGATTGAGATAAAAATTGGCTAAAAAATTTGAGACCATCATCCATCAACTCTTGGGACCAATTACAAAGAGAATTCTACAAAAAAAACTTTCCCCACCACAAAACAATTTCACTTAAAAAGAGCATCCAAAACTTTTTTAAAAAAGAGAGAGAGTCATTCTATGAAACATGGGAGAGGTTCAAGGACACTCTAAACATGGTTCCACATCATGGTTTTTCTATTCTATAACAAGTGAGAATTTTCTATGAAGGGTTGGGTCTGGGGAACAAACAATTCATTGACATTATGTGTAATGGAACCTTTAAAAAGAAAGCCCCAAATGATGCTTACGAGTATCTAGAATGCCTTTCTGAACAAAACCAAACATGGGGAACTTTACCTTATTCTGAAAAACCACAAATAACTACTGTAATTCATACACTTGGAGAAGAGTAAAGCCTTAGGGCTAAACTCGCAACACTCTCTAGGAAGGTTGAAGAGATAGACCTTAGGAAAGTCCATGAAATCCAAACTGTTGACCCTGTTTGCACAATTTGTGACAAAAATGACCATAAGACAGACAAATACCCAACCATTCCATCCATCAAGGATGTTCTTTTAGGAGGACCCCCAGTGGAAGTAAATGATTTGAACTTTCAAAAGCCTCAATACCAAAACAACTTCAACCCAAGGTATAATGACCACCCAGGCTTCCGCTGGAAATATAACCAGCAACCTAGACAACCACTGGGACAAAATCCTTACCCCCATAAAAACTACCAAACCCAGAACTAGTTCCAAACTCAAACTATCTAATACCAACAGCCACTATTCCATTTTCAACAAACCATCCCACCCCCAAAATATCCCCCTGGGATAAACCAATCTTCTCAAGAACCAAAACAAACTATTCCACAAAGCCTACTAGAACAACTGTGCAAACAAATGGAGAGGATGAACTTAGAATTCTCTTCCCTAAAACAAGAAATTCAAACCATAAAAACTGGAAAGGCACTCATGCCTACTCAGGCGGTTCCATCCTCAACTTCAAGGGAGGAGTCAAGTTGCACTCAAACAACTCATGAACAACTACAGGTTGTGACTGCTTTAAGAAGTGGGAAATCAATTGAGAAACCTGAACAACTAATTCAGAACCCACCTGAAGATTCAAAATTTGATGAAAATTCAAATGAACTAAATGATCAAACTGAAAAACATGATAACATTGTCAAAGAAACAACTCTTCAACAAACAATCCCACAACCTGCACCATTTCCTCAACGCATGAGGGGGAAAACCAAGCCTGAATTGAGTGAAACATTGAGGTAAATCTTCTCACAAGTCAAGTTGAACATTCCCCTTCTCGATGCAATCCAAACCATACCTGCCTACTCAAAGTACCTTAAGGACTTGTGAACTTTTAAAAGAAAATTTTCACATAAAAACCAAGTCCTTTTGGATGCTAATGTGAGTACCACCATTCAAGGGACCATTCCTCCTAAGTTGAAAGACCTTAATTTCCCTTACATCAATGTTGAAATAGGAGAGAGAAAAGTTTTCAAGGCCTTGTGTGACCTAGGTGCCTGTGTCAATCTCATCCCATATGATGTGCACTGTCAGTTAGGATTAGAAGAGCTCCAACCCACATCTGTCACAGTTCAACTTGCTCATCGTAGCATTAGGGTTCCAAAGGGGATTTTAAAGGACATTATGGTAAAGGTTGAAAACTTCATCTACCCTACTGACTTCATTGTCCTTGACAACCATCCAAACTTAGGAAATAAGGAACATAACCCAATTATCCTTGGTCGTACCTTCCTTGCAACAATCAAATATGTTATCCGAGTTCGAAATGGGAATATGAACATCACCTTTGGGAACATGAGTCTAGACTTGAACATCTATAATCCAAGCTCACAAATAGGGGATTATGAAGACATTCATGAAGTAAACATGATAGGAATCATTGATAATGAATCCATAGAATATCAAGGAATATTTGATGGATGTTTAAGTCAGGATGAGATTGATTTACTTTGTTCACATGAAATAAGTTTATCTCCTTGTCTTGAATCATTTTCAAATTTCTCTTATGATGAAGTCTTAGGTCCAAAAATCAGTGAAACCTTTCAGTAAACCACATTCATGGAGACCAATCAAACTTCCTTCCCTAAATCTGATCAAACCAATCTTGAAGCTGAAACTTATATATATAGGGAATCAATCCTATCTGAAACTCTAAAAAAAGAAATTGATATTGATCCAATGTCCCAATATTCTTCTGGAATTATGAACTAACCTGATCTTGAATTGAAGGAACTTCTCGCTGCACTCAAGTATGCCTTCCTAGGAGACAATCAAACACATCCTATTGTCATTTATTCTTCTCTTTAAGCCAATCATGAGAGGATTATTCTAGATGTACTTAGGAAACATAAGAAATCCATTGGTTGGACCCTGTCTGATATTCCTGGGATTAGACCACTTATCGAGACTCGTAGGATTGTTCTAGAATCTGATTCAAAGCCATGTCGTTAACCTCAATGGAGACTCAATCCTAATCTCATGGAGGTAGTAAGGAAGGAACTTCTGAAATTGTTAAAAGTTAGTATCATATATCCCATAACTGAGAGTGACTGGGTCAGCCTAATCCAAGTGGTTCCCAAGAAGGCAAGAATCATAGTGATAACCAATAAGGATGGATAGATTATTCCAACTAGGGTGAGTAGTGGATGGAGGGTTTGTATTGACTATAGGAAGCTAAACTCATTCACCAAGTAGGACCATTTCCCCTAACCATTCATTGAGCAAGTCCTTGAGAGAGTGGAAGGTCATTCCTTCTACTTTTTATTAGATGGGTACTCGGGGTATAACCAAATTGAGGTCTCCCTAGAGGATCAAGGGAAGACTACATTCAAATGTCCATTTGTAACCTTTTCTTTCAAACGCATGCCATTCGGGTTATGCAATGCCCATGGAACCTTCTAGTGGTGCATGATGGGAATATTCTCAGACATGGTAGGGGATTTTCTAGAGGTCTTCATGGATGACTTCTCTGTGTTTGGGGATACATTTGAGGGATGTCTGAGGAATGTAGAGAGATTCTTGTTAAGATGTGAAGAAAAGAATCTAGTCCTAAACTAGGAAAAATGTCATTTCATGGTTAAAGAGGGACTAGTTCTAGGCCATCTAGTATCAGTTAGGGGGGTTGGAGTTGATAAAGCCAAGTTTGACATCATTCGTCACCTTCCATCACCCAAAACTGTCAAGGAAGTGAGGTATTTCTTTGGACATGCTGGTTTCTATAGAAGATTCATCAAGGAATTTAGTTCAATATCCCATCCTCTTTGTGCTCTGCTAGTAAATGATGCTCCATTTGTTTGGACAGAAAGCTGTGAGGGTTCATTCTCAACCCTCAAATCCTCTCTCACCTCTCCTCCCATTATGAAATCTCCAAATTGGAACCTTCCTTTCGAACTTATGTGTGATGATAGTGACTTTGCTGTAGGACTTGTGTTAAGACAATGTTGTGATAAAACTCCTTATGTCATTGCTTATGCAAGAAAATCCTTAATTGATGCCCAAATCAACTACACCACTACTGAAAATGAGTTACTTTCTATTGTGTTTTCCTTAGAGAAGTTTAGGTCCTACCTCTTAGGATCCCCCATCACTGTGTTCGCTGACCATTCTGCACTAAAATACCTCTTCCAAAAAAAAGATGTTAAGGCTAGATTGATTAGGTGGGTCCTTCTATTATAAGAATTTGACCTCTCAATCAAGGATAAAAAGGGCGTTGAAAATGTTTTAGTTGATCACCTCTATAGGATGGAATTAAAAGACAACTCAAATCACCTTTCTGTGGATGATTCATTACCTGATGAACACCTATACTCTGTGAGTGACTGCCCTTGGTATGCCGACATAGCCAATTTCTTAGTTATAGGAGTCATACAAAAATTCTTAGGGACTCAAGCTCGAAGGAAATTCCTTCCTGATGTTAGGAACTATGTGTTTGATGATCCATACCTCTATAAGTTCTTCCCTGACCAAGTCATTAGGAGGTGTGTCCCAAAATATGAACAAGAGTCCATCCTTAAATTTTGTCATAGTGAGGCATGTGGAGGTCACTTTTCCTCTAAGAAAACATCTGATGAGATTCTTCAGTGTGGTCTCTTCTGGTCCACTCTCTCAAGGGACTCCTACACATTTTGTCAAAGTTTTCCTAGGTTTCAACAAGTAGGGTCCATCACAAAAAGAAATCAAATGCCACTCACTCCCATCTTAGTGATTGAAATATTTGACTGCTGGGGAATCGATTTCATGGGTCCTTTCCCAAACTCTAGGGGATACCTCTACATTCTCTTAGCTGTTGATTATTTCTCAAAATGGTTTGAATCCATTCCCACAAAATCCAATGATCATCAAACTGTGATTATATTCCTAAAAGAAAACATATTCTCTAGATTTGGAATCCCTAGAGCTATCATTAGTGATCGTGGAACTCATTTTTTCAATCGTCCATTCTCATCACTCATGGAAAAGTATGGAATTTCTCACAAAGTATCCACTGCTTACCACCCATAGACTAATGGTCAAGCTAAGTTAGCCAATCGATAAATTAAACAAATTCTTGAGAAAACTATCAATCCTTCTAGGAAATATTGGTCCAGCAAACTCTTGGATGATCTTTGGACATATCATCCCCCCACCCCAAATCCTTTTTTATTATTTTCTAAAAACCGCTTTAAGGGTTAGCGGTAACCGTACATTAAAAAATAGAAACAACATACCCAGATTTCACAATACAATTTGAAATTCAAAATTCATAATTAGATCTCAACCAAACCGCGAAGATGAATGATAACCAAAACAATTCAAAATTCAAATACTGACAAGACCTAGCACCATCACCAATCATATCCTCGAGCCACCCACCTAATGCATGTCATCATATCTCCTACCGTCGTCATTGCAATTCTTTCACCACCATCGTCACTATAATTATTTCTCCACCAATTCCATCGACATCCTATCATTATACCAGTCGCTGGAGATAACCGACCGCCGGAGTCACGCCACCACCAGAGTCCATCAACCCCCACCGTAAAACACCAAAATGAAACACCACAGGACATCAGATCCACAAGATGAAGCCGCCTAAAAACCCTACCGCTCGCACAAACAAATCCCAGAACCTCTGCTAATACCAACACACCTGACCGACCTAGAAAGGGTAGTGGATCTGGAATTCAGAGCAAAGTGGGAGAGGCAGAACCTCCACAGTGAGCCATGATGAAAACACCACCATCAACTCGCAGAAAACATCAACAGCGAGCCAGCACAACTGAAAAAATTGAGCTGAACACCATCAGAAACGCCAACAGAGTACTGAATCACACATCGTCATCAATGAACTGGAGGAACTAAGGATGAAGGCTTGTGAAAATTAAAGGATCAATAAATCTAGAGTTCAATCCTACCAATATAAGAATATCAAAGTCAAACATTTTGAACTAGGAAAATTTTTACTCTTGTATAGTTCAAAACTTCATTTACACCCAGGAAAGTTAAGGTCTAGATGGTGAGGTCCATACATAGTGCAAAAGGTGTACCCCCATGGGGTTGTAGAAATTCAAGATCCCACCAATAGTCAAACCTTTAAAGTTAATGGTCATAGAGTCAAACCATTCATTGAACCATTCCAAAAACATGAAGTTGATGAAGAATTGTGTGAACCCACCTTAGATGATGAAAATAATTAATCAATTAGGGGTCCAAGTCGAGCTAATGACGTTAAACAAAGCGCTGCATGGGAGGAAACCCATGGTTTTCAAGTTTCCTATCATTTTGTTGTTTTAATAAACTTTATATTTTAAATAGTATTAATTAATCATTTTGATATTTAATAAAAAAATAGACTATTGACCTGTTCTTCTATTATGAGTATGGATGGGTATGAAAGGGGGGCACCATATTCATCTGTGTCACATGGTGTGATCCTTGAGTAATACCTTACCCAGAAATTAAAAAAGAAGACAATGTATCATCAGTTTATTTTATTTTATTTTTATGTGTTTGTAGGTTAAAATAAAAATAAAAAATAAATAGATAAAAATATAATAATTAAAAAAAGGCCACATCGTAGGTCGTGGGGCAAACCCTGTCACAACCGGCAAAGCCGTAGGGATTCGAACCTGGGACTGAAGGGAGACAGGGGCGCATGCTTACCACTAACCTACGGCTTTTTGTGCTTCCTTATTCTATAATTTTTATATATATACTTATATTTTACTTTCGTTATTATATAAATAAATAAATATGTATATATATTGTTTTTTTTCTTTATTTTTTCCTTTTTCTACTAGGTAACTCTACAAGTGACATGGATATCAAAGGACTAAATTGGATCAACAAGAACTTCAACTTCAACCACCGGGTGACTTCATTCCATGATCCTCATATTTCAATTTCCTTTTTGAAATTCCCTTACCTACCTCTACTACTTCTAAATTTTCATTTTTTTCAAACACTGGGGACAGTGTTATTTTAAGTTTGGGGGGGAGATAAAATTAAAAAAAATGCTTTTGTGTAAAAAAATGAAAATGAATGATTTGAAAAAAATGTGTGTAAATGGAAGGAAAAATTCCTTTAACTTTGAATATGGTAATACACATTGCACACTTTGAAACTGAATATCAAATAATTTAGCATTCCTCGATTTTGATTTTAATCCTTATATAATTTCATGAGCATTGATTTTGGAAAGTGTGGCTGTCCAATGTGATAGTTCATCATTTATATTTCATCCAAAAAAAGGATCACAATGCACATTCTTTGGATAGTGGGGTATTAGTTTGAGTTCATGGTGTCCCCCAAATAAATATCATAGGTTTGGTGATCATTTTATTTTTAATATGAGTATTCAATAAAAAACAATAAATTTGTGCGTAAAGCAATGAAATGACCTAATGTGTGGCTTTCGACACTTGGGGGTCGTGACTCCATAATTGTCTGGACCATAGTTAGTAATTTTATCTCTATTTTTGGTAATTTGAATTTTTTTTTACTGATTTAACTCAATATGATGCCCGATTATGTGGGTTTCACTTGGTTCCCTAAGGTCTTTGATCCTGGGAGTCATCGGCAAAGTCTCGCTACAGGGGTTGACTCTTTTGAGTGCAGCTTCAATTACCATGGAAAAATTGCAAAAAAATACAAAATAAAATTGAATACTCATCTTAATATTTAAATTTGATTCCACCTAGTGCTTTTGTCATTTCCCCCTTTAATAAAGATGAACCCCCATGTCTATTGTGATACACAACACATCCTCATACTTAATTGATATTGGATGAAATATGGTAATGAATTTGAACAAAGGAATGGGCTTGGGATTGTGATCTGCTTATGAAACTATCTTGTATTAAAATATTTTTATGGGTTTCATGATTTTTTGGTATAAGGGATTTTGGTGATCATTGTGTATTAAAATGTTTTTGGAAAAGGGAATTCAAATTTCATATTGTTGAGATACATTTTGCTCGGGACTAGCAAAACTCAAGATGGGGGTGTAAATAGCCACTAAATGAGGCTAATATTCATTGTTAATTTATATAATATTCATTTTCTTTATTAGTTATAAACAAAATTTTGGTGAATTTTTCACTTTAAACATCATTTCACATTATGATTTTAATTCCTTCTTAAAATGCACTATTATGTGGTACATTTTTTAACATCATTTAAAGTACCCAATGATTCAACTGATTTTAAGGAATGTAATTATCCATATTTCAATTTGATATTTTGTTAAATTGATATACACTTCAATATGAACATGTTTAATTCAGAGATCAATGGATAATTCATGGAAGAAGATGGAGATATTTTGTGATGAAAGGAAACAATTCTAGAGAAGTCATATTGGACACCAACCCATTGATGTGAATGTGGGGCCCAACATACAGTCCCAATGAAGCCCAAATTTTGTGGGATGCTATAATACATGTATAGGAACAAATAATTCTTCATTATCCAATTCTAATTAGGCCTCTATTGTGGTCATTAAGGTGTACCAATTTGAAGATAAAATTATAGGCCAGATTCTACGGCCTAGAAAAAAATCCTACCAATGTGATCATATCTCGAAATCCATAACTCCAAATAGGCCCAAATTTTACAGGAGGTTAGGATACATCCGGGGATTCATTTTCTTATTCTATGGACCCCTATTATTCGGCCATATAGAAGGACTTCCAAGTGAGTATGTTCAGTTGATGATTGCTGGCTTCCACCTCGGGTCAAGTGTGGAAAAGTCCAAGTTTCACAAGCTTTCCACCACCCTAGGCCTACCATAATCAAGTGTTATGCTTTGTACTATTGGAGGATCGACCCAAGGCTCACAAAATACCTATTTAAGGTAGTGTTGGTGGAGGAGTTTATCATCTTTGAGCTTTGTTTTCATCTTAATGTTATGCTGCCAATTTGTCTTTGTAACATTCTTCCTTCACATGTAAGTTGTTTTAATTAATCCTAGTTTCTTAATAAAAGTTCTTCTTATAATCTTATTATGTTGTTATAAATATAACTTTGATACCGTTGGTTCAAGGTGTGAATTTATTCACACCATACTTTGTGATATTTATCACACAACGGTGGAGTGATCGATTTTTGTTGTTGTTGTTTTTACTTCTTCAATTCCACCCTCGTAAGTATACTTCCCGCTTTCGTTGAAGACATGTCATAAATGGAGGGCTAACTATTTTATGGGTTGATACAAGGGATTATAAAGGGGATGTATTGGATGTTATTTCTCACTCCATTAATGGATAATCACTTCTTTTAAATGATATTTTTATTTGATGATTTTAAAACCTCTTCATCATTATTGAATTTAAGGTCACACATTTCAAGTGCTAATACGAACCTTTACCTTGGAGTGATCAATGATTTGATCCTTCAAGTGTATATGTGATTAGTATTAGGGTGTGTAGGAATTAAACAAATAAGTGATGATTATGTTTGATATTCTTAAATGAACCCATCTCAATTATAAGAAATTGAAATCATTAAAAAAGGAATTAATCCAATCCACCCCGAGCGATAACCTAGGATCAACTCATTACCTTAATTTGAATTAACTTAAAACTATTATTGATACCTTAAAAACATCTAAAATCAACCCAAGTTGGCCAATTAATAGCCAAAAACAATCCATAGAATGTACGTGTCTGTAGGTACTTCTTAGGTCTCTGAGGATTCGACAACCCAATCTAGACTACAAGGACCGTCCTACCTTCTTCTTTTGGGTAAATTTGAGCGTGAATAAGAATCCCTCCCCCAGTGCACCATCATCTAGATGACCACAAGGAATGGATATTGAGGTGATGAAAAATACAATGAATTATCTATCAAGAGAGTTTGAAATTTTAATGAACATGTTATCCAAAAACCCAAGAAAAATTACATCTCAGATAGTCCCAAACCTAAAGGAGAGTGTAAGAATAATCATCGTAGAGAGTGGAAAGAAGATTTAAACACCTGAATCCAAGTAATTTTAAGCTTAACATGAAGGAATTAAGTATAAAAATTATAGACAAGCTCTTGAAGAACAACCCACTCATCCAAAAGAATAAGAAAAGAAGAAATATGAGGTAAAGACAATATTTAGAAAGTAAAGACCTGAAACTCCATTAAAAATGAAACAAAGAGAGAATAAGGATGTTCTAATTCCATTCCCTTATAGGTTTACTAATTTTAGGAATATCTAAGAAGATAAACTTCAAAGGTAGATCTAAGAAACCTTTCAAAAGATTGAAATTAACATCCCTCTCATGGAATTCATCAGAAAAATACCCAATTACTCAAAGATATTTGCACCAAAAGAAAGAGTCGTGATGGGAATGACAGAATAAACCTAGGTAGAAGTGTCTTAGATATGATCACACCACCATTGATTAAAATAATTCAAGATCCATGGACATTTTATATTCCCTTCACCATTGGTTCTTTGAATTTTTCTAATACTTTATGTGATCTTAGAACTCCTATTAATGTCATGTCTCACTCTATATTTACATATTTAAAAATAGGAGAATTGAATCCCACAATATTGGTTTTCTAATTGGGAAATAGGTCCACTATTTTTCTAGCTAGAGTTTTAGAATATGTTCTAGTTGGAGTTGAAAGATTGATTTTTCCAGTGAACTTCTATGTGCTTACCATGGTTAAAGATAAATAATTGGGCCATTCATTCATTATTTTGAGAATATTGTTCCTAAAAATGGCTAAGAAGATCATAAATGTGCATTAAGGAACACTTACAATGGATCTTATATACAATAAGGTTCACTTCAACAACCTTGACTCCAAGAAGTGCCCTTCAAGAAACCATTCTCTCTTAGAAATCTCCCATGAATAAGGTATTGAGCCCATTGAATATTAATGTATGCACTATCAATTATTAGCCTTAGGATATCAATTTCTCATAGAATAGGTGAGTGCTCTAAAATATATATATTCTAATTTCATGTTAGGAGAAGAGATAACAATTGAATTCTTTGATAGTTTATTAGAAAATTTTGAATAATTAGAAGCAAAAGTCAATGATGGGATCAATAAGTGAAAGTTTAAAGAGGCTGAACATGAAAGTATCATCAAATGTTTTAGGAAGTAATTGGATACAATGGAAGAAGAACTGGCTGAGACACAATCCATATGTCTCACAGTGAAACTTGAGTTGAATAATACCAGAGAAAACTTCACTAAAGTTTTAGGGTTTAGGGACTAATATTATTATATCAATGAGAAGTAAAGCTCATAAGAATAAGGTAAATATCTACTCAATCAAATTCAAAATAGACCCATTTTATTTAACAATGCAGATGATAAAGAAAAAATTGAGGATATATAGGCCAAGAAAATTGAGGGTAAATCTTCCATATTAAATTAAGAAAATAACATTCCAAGGAGGCCACAAGACTTTTATCAAAGTCAGGTTTGGTTCACAATAGGAAAAAAATATCACAATTCTAGACAAATTGAGAACCAATTTGGAAGAAAAAAGTTTCATGGGTTTTTTTGGTGTTGTGGTAAGCATAGACACAAATCTTATTCTTATTGGTTTAACATTTCATTACCAGTAAAGAGGAAAGAACCAAGGCATATTTTTAGTGAGCATATAAGGAAAAAATTACAGAAAATAGAACATGTGACCAAATTTGTAGCACAATTACATACATAAAAAAATTTCAGATTCTAGATGAAGAGGTTCTCTATATTGTGAAAGGGAAGTGCTTTCAAAAGAAACTCAGTAGTAATTCCTATAAATATTCTAATATGAATGAGAAATTAAACAAAAACTATCTAGTGGTTTGGTCAAATCAAATGAAATTGGCCAAATAATTGAAGGAATCTAAAAAACTTTCTAAAACTAAAGGTAAGAAAATATAGAAAGAATAATAAGGAAACCCATTCATTGTTGATGGGAAAAGGCTGAAAAAGTTCCATGGGAATCTACCTCAATAACTAATGGAGGTGCTCAAACTTCTCTAACCCATCTATTGATTACTTATCATGAGGTTAGGTCGATCCAATGATGTAAACCCAGATTTTAATGTTTTCTTATTATTTAGGAGTTTAGTACATAGTCACTTCCCCCTTTCAGCCCTTTGATCTTTAATGGATTGGTTCTTACACTTGTATGAGTTGTTTTGTTTCTATAAGAAAATAATAGAAGGAATTAATTAGACAACACAAGAAGGAATATAAGTGAAAATGAAGCTTCATATGGAAAGGGGGTTTATTCTTACATTCATTAACTTTTAAACTTCCCGCATTTTTTCTGAAATTCTATTTCAAACTAGAAATTTCATCAGTTGATCTTTAAAATTAAAATTGCATGTCATACTTAGGATATATGTTTTACTTGACTTAACTAAGAGACATGAATTTATTAGGAAACCTATGATGTCATGTTTTTTATTTCAATTATAATGATACTAAATGAGTAAGATGGAGAATTAAATGATTAGAGTGAATCCTGGATGTTAATTCGATGACTCGTGATTTGAAGGAATTGGTTAATTCATGTAAATGAAATTTCCTCACCATTTTTAAAATATTGAATTTTTGAAATTCATGTGAATTGATTTGATATTATTATCCATGTCATGAGTGATTGTCCAATTTTATATGTTCTATTATTGATAGGATTTATTGACCCAATAATTTATATATTATATTGAGAATATTTCTTAAGTGGTCTTGGGGCATATAACCTTTTAAAACTTGTATTGGAACTTTTCAAATCTATGACTATAAAAAAACACATTTAACATGGTTGAGGAATTTTTATTTTTAAGACCTTATCCTTGTGACCACCTTTTACATTTATCCTTTTTTATCCCATAGAGAACATGAATGAACTTATTGAGGAATGATCCACATTTTAAGCCATTTATATCCATTCCTACCCCCTATTAGTATTTTTCATGATATTTTAAAGTTGAAGTGTGGGGATGAGGTTAGTCATAGGGAAAGGGATGCAATACTTTGTATGGAAAAAGTGTGGGGGTGATATTTTGAGTATTGATAAAGGTTTGTGATTCATCCATTTTACTTTGATTGTTTTCCCTTCTTGAAAAAAAATGATGAAAAAAAGATAATGAGTTGTGACTTAGGAAAATAAAAAATCATCATTACTAGACTGGTGATTTTTATCATATGTGGTTAGATGGTGGATATGAGATTTATTCCAAGAAAAAATTTCAAAAAATTAAAAAAAAACTGAAAATTTAGTTTGAAAAAATAAAAAAGGGTAAAAATAGATAAAATTAAAGAAGGTGAAATTTATTAATTATGATTTCATTATTCATGACCTTTACTTTAAGCTTGGGAAGTGGGTGTATTAATTTTTAAGGGAGTATTTCTATTAAACTTTTACTTTTGATATCATGCTTTATGATTTATAGATAAACCTCCTCTTTGAGCCTTAATGTTTTCACATCAATTCCTAAAAATCTTAACCCTCATAGTCATTAGAGCCTTAATTGAAAATACCTCATGACTTTATATGTTTTTTTTTATAAAGTTAGGAAAGTAGTTCCTTTTCAAGCCTATGGAAAAGGATCATGTACTAATGATAAGAGCATAACTCTACTTGAATTTATATAATGAGTGATAAGAGAAAATAATTCAAAAGTGAGGTAGATCATGAATTGAAATGCTTAATAATAATTAATCGAGGAGCTTGAATTAATTAAAAGATAAGTTAGACTATTTTCAAAAGGTGGAAAGTAAAATACTTGGATTGATTGATATTTTGAAAAGTGTGAAGTTGAGTTTATGTTTTGTGTGGAACTTGAAAATTTAGTTTAACATTGATAAGAATTTTGTTTTATTATTTTGAGATTTAAATATTAGTAGCATCGGTTCCCTCTTTAATTCAATTTTGAGATTTAATTATTTAGGATAAACATGGTTCAAGTGTGGGGGTATTTGACACACTGATTTTTGCATGCAAATTTTTAAACATTTTCTTATGATTTTAATTGGTCTTTAACCAATATACTCATGTAATTAATTATTTTACTAAAATGTGAGGAATTACATTTTAAGAAATAAAATAGATTAAAATGAATAAAAATGTAGATTTTAAATTTTTTATTTTACTTATAATTTTTTTAGTGGAATGTACTTAAGTGATTTAATATTTTATAGGTAAAAAAATTGGCTAAAAAATTAGCCAGCCACAAGCACGCTCTCAACCATTGGCTTCAATACATATTGCCAGCCTAAGAGGGTCAGCCTGCCAAGAAAGCCCGAGGGAAATCTCTCTTGGGTGGTATGGAAGTGATTAGGTCGCGTAGGGAGGAGCCTCCACAACATGTGAGTCTAGTCCTACGTAGGTCATGCATGTCAGAACGACCAATGTTCATGTGTGGGTTGTGTATACGAGAGCCCATCCCCATAACATGCATTTTGAGATGATACTGACATGATATTTCTTATAAGGGAGCGATCGAATGCCCACATTTCTGATTTGGGATGGCGTGTTTCCAGATACTATTCATCACTTACTCAAACTCCATCCCTCTTCACTCGTGCTCCCCCACGCTCGGTCACACCACCTCTATCGCCTGCTGACCATGACTTCACTGGCTGCCATCTACAACTTTCTAGAGACACCATGGCAGCCATCTGAGAAGCTCGATCTCAATCTTATAAACACTGTTGAGGCTTGATATCACCATGGATCACTTTTTGGACCTCAAGCGACACCATTGAAGCACAATTTGATGAAGAATGGTTCCTTGCATGCGACGAGAGCTCCATCTGGCCGTTGTAAAGGCCATATGGATTGATGAAAATCCTTAAATTGTAGGGGTTATCACTGTATCATAGACTCTCCATGGAGGAATCAAATATTCCATGGAAGATGTACAATATGTGGTGTGGAGATGCAAAAAAATGGAAGAAGTAAGGAAATTGGAAGAAAATGAAGGTTATGCCTTGAGAATGTTGTTTATGTCGTAGTCATGAAGACGAAAATCACACAATCCAGGTGTTGTGTTATGGGTATAAAGGTTGTGATGTGGAGACACTCAAACTTGAAGTAACATGATTTTGGAGAAAAATTAGGTTGCATTGTGGTTTCCATGTTCTGTCATAGCCATGCATGGCATGCTCAAAAAATAAACTATGTCATGGTTGATCAGGCTACACCACAGTACACCCATGCAGTGAAATTTGGAAAGATCAATATTTATGGATCATTTCAATATTCACCCTAGGTCTCAAGGAATATTTAAGTAAAATAATAACTTGGGTCTCATAAAATTTTAAGTAGGTCAAGTCACTCCTAATGAGGGAAATCACAGATCCCAATAGATTTGAATGGATATCATCATCTGATAAGGTATTTTTCAAAAAAGATATTGGAGAAGTATGGTGGATTATTCTTTACCTATAAAAGGGGAAGTATTCTATGTGAAAATAAGAGGATTTTTATAGGACACTTGGTGATTACTATATAGAAGGAAGGAGGATGACAAACCTACTACAACTCTAGAATTTTTTGTTGTATTCTTCTTCCTATGTTTTTATTTCATCCTGATTTCTACCCCTCATACTACCATTATTTCTTCTTTAATGGAGGGTTAGAAGCCTTAAGTGATTGGGTGAAGGGGATGGGGGAAATTTAAATGCTTGATTCTAGGATCTTTAAATGAATTTATGGATCACTTTTCTCTATTAAATGGTTTTTGGTATTTAATTCCATAAATTAATTTTAATTTTAATGTGTTTATGATTAATTATAAATTTTAATTATTTACTTGGTTAAGAAATATTTTCTCCCTCTGTTTGATTTTAAATCATATTTATTGATTGGTTTAGAATCAAGTGGAGAGTGTTTAGTGATTTCTAAACAAGTGAGGAAGAAGCAGTGATCTAATTTAGATACTTAGGAATTCCAATACATGATTAGGTATTGACTAGGTAATTCAAATAAGGACAATTATAGCTTTCACACATTAGAATGAGGATAATATAAAACTAGGAAATTGTGAAGATAACTCTCATCATCATCATACTTGAACAAGGGTGAAAAAAAGTGAAGCAGTTGTGGAACCATCCATTTAATCAATTAACAAAGACTGAAGATTTATTTCAAAGATACCATCATAGCATTTCAAAAGAGAATCTAAACTTAAACCCTGATCACTTATCTCTCTTTTTATTTTTTTTTAAAAGTTCTTACTCTTTGTTTTATAGTCCTAGAAATCTTGTTTTACTTAATACATTTACACCTGTGGCATCTAGATTTAAGCACTACTCCTTGAATATGAATTTGGTTACTACTACTTCTACACCCCTAGGGGAAATTAAAATAACTTTTTCCACACCGCACAATAGGCGTGCGTCAAAGACTCTATATGAGATATAAGCTAGAAAACTTCCCAAAAATTATTTTATGAAAATTTTGGGTTGTGAGGCACTCATGTGATAATTGTATTCTGATAAGATTATCCCCAAATAAGATATGTGCTTATTTTTTTGTTATCCCAAATAAACCATGGTATATTATTTCTACCACCCTACCACACACAAAGTGTTTGTGCCTCAGATTGGTATATTTATTGAGAAGGAATATCTAATTCAAGGAGTTTGTGGGAACAAAATTGAAATTAGATAAGTTCAAGGTCAACAAATAGAATGCGTTATTGATATGGAGATTGAGCTAGTTCCATAAATATTTATGGAAGTAGAACCAACTCAAGTTACACAATAACCTTGAAGGTCTGGTAGGATTCATCAAGAACCTAAGAGATATAGATTTCTCATGGATAATGATGATAGATTAATATTCAAAGAAGATGAACCTACTTATTACAAAGATTCCATTGAGAATTTTGATTTTGATAAATGGTTAAAATCCATAAAATCTGAGATGGACTCCATGTAGACTAACTAAGTTTGGAACTTGGTGTATGCACCTGAAGGGGTGAGACCCATAGGGTGCAAGTGGGTTTTCTACAAGAAAACTGACATGGATGATAGAGTATTTATCTATAAATCACGCTTGGTGGAAAAGGGTTACAGACAAATTCATGGTATTGACCATGAAGAGACCTTTTCATTTGTTACAATGATAAATTCCATTCATATTTTTCTATCCATAACAACTCATTATGATTATGAGATATATCAAATGGATGTAAAAACTGCATTCCTTAACAAGAATTTATCTGAGGACATGTATATAATGTAACCTGAGTGTTTTAAAGTTCCGAACGAGAATGCTAAGGTTTGGAAGTTTCAACCGTCTATTTATAGACTAAAGTAAGATTCTTGATGCTAGAATATCCAGTTTGATGATGAAATCAAAGAGTTTGGTTTCATCAAGAACATAGGTGATTATTGTGTATATGTGTAGCTTAGTGGGAGTATAATAGTGTTTTTTATACTGTATATAGATGAAATATTTCTTATTGGAAATTATTTCCATACACTTCACTCTGTGAAGATGTGGCTGGGTAAATGTTTCTCAATGAAATACATGGGCGAGGCAACTTACATACTCGATATAAGGATAGATAGAGATAAATCTAAGAAGTTGTTTGGACGAAGTTGGAACACATATATTGGTAAAGTTATAAATCATTTTATTATGGAGAACTCTAATAATGGGTCTTTACCAGTGCTTCATGGCATGAATCTTAGGAAGATTCAGGATCCTTCTAAAGAGTTAGAAAGGATGGATATAATTCCTTATGCATCCTCCATAGGTTTTATGATGTATGGCATGTTGTGTACATGAACTGATGTCTCATATTCTTTGAGCATGGCAAGTAGATACCAATCCAATACTGGTGTGAATCATTGTATTTCTGTAAAAATCATCCTTAACACTACCACAAAATAGGGAAAGGGAAGCACTGCCTTTTATCAGCGCTAAGAAAAAAGTGCTGATAAAGGGGTAGGCCTTTATCAGCGCTAATAATAGTGTTGATAAAAGTTTTTAATAAAAAATATTATTATATTTATATAAAATTATTATATTTATATTCAAAAATAATTTTTATTTGTATACATTAAATAAAAAACAAATTTTTATAATTAATATATATATTTTAATAATTCAAATATATATATATATATAATTTTTTAATTGAAAAAAGTGTTTCTAAGATTATAATTAAATATATATATATATATAATTAAATAATTATAATAATATAATAAATTAAATTAAATAATAAATATATTTATTATATTTATTATATTTATTAGATTTATTAGATTTATTAGATTTATATTTATTAGATTTATTAGATTTTTTGGATTAATTCATTATATTTATTATATTTGTTATATTTATTATATTTATTTTATTTATAAATATATAATACTTTTTAATATATATATGTATAATTAAAATTATTGAATATGTGTGTGTTTTTCAATGAATTTGGTCAATGAATATATTGATCATGCATATATATATGTTATGTATCATGCATGAATGTTCATTTATACATTACATCACGTTTTCCATTGATGTGGTATATTGATTAATTAATAATGTTACCCATATGAACTATATATGTTCTAAAAATGTACTTATAAAATTACATTAAATATATTTAAATAATAAAGATATTTTATTATATTTTTAATGATATATATAAATACTTTTCAAATACATTTGTAATTATAATTATAACTATATATATAAAAATAATTATAAAATTATACATATAATTTTATAATTATATATATATATATATTAACAATTATATACAAATATTTACAAATATAAACTATTTATAGTTATAATTATAAATATAAATAAATATTTGTGTGTGTGTGTCTGTGTAAATAATTATAAAATTATAATAAATATATTTATTATACTACTTATAAAGTTATAAATATATAATTAAATAGAAATATTTATAAATATATACAAATATTTATAAATAAATACAAATAAATTTATATTTATTTAAATAATTATTTAATTGGTTGTGAAATTGTTCTGATAACGATGGCCTTTATCAGCGCTATAATTTTAGCACTGATAAATAGGTCTTTTATCAGCGTTTTTTTAGCGCTCATAAAGATGGTCATTATTAGTGCTAAAAAAGCACTGATAAAAGATGTCTTTATCAGTGCTATAATTTTAGCGCTGATAAATATGTACTTTATCAGCGCTTTTTTAGCACTGATAAAGGTATGTTTTATCCGCGCTTTTTATTTTAGCACTAATAAAACATACCTTTATCAGCGCTTTTAACTAGCATTGATAAAGGTTCCAGTGGGATTTATAAAAGAACCCTAATAGGCTCATCCTCCCTCGCACCCTTTCAAGCCTTCATGGAAGTTGACCCCTATGTCGTCGATCCCTCCTGTGTCGTTGAGCCCTCCTTCATCGTTGATCCCTCCTCCGCAGTCGAGCCCTCCTCCGCCGTGACCCCTCCTCCTCCGTCGCTTTTGTCTCCTCCTCCTCCTCTGCGGTCGCCGACTCATCCTCCTCCACCGTCACTGATGCCTCCTCCTCCTCCTCCTTCACCTCCTTCTCCTCCTCCTCATTTTGTAGCCCCCTTGTCCACCTAACCTGCTCTGGCACGCCCTCCTCATCCGACGACCGTCCCGACAGCCTCCTCTACAGCGCACGGATTCCCCCCGGTGAGTCTCTATTGTGGTTTAGCTAGTTTCTATAGGGTGTATAGGGTTTGGATAAACCCTTACATCAGTTGATGTTGGTAATTATATTTCATTCTATTTATTTGAGACTTCCTTTGATGCTAGATGTTCTAAACATGATTTTTAATTAGATAAATGAAGTATATGTTATCCAAATTTGACTGGTCAAAGATTTTCCATGATCACTTTTGGGTTTCCTTTGACATAATGGTTGTATTTTAATAATTCAATGATACTTTTATTCAAAATTGTGTTTCATTTATTCTAAATGCTTAATAAAATGGAAATTGTGGTTTTGTTGAAGATAAATGATTTGTTCATGCTTTATTGGAACAATGAAAATTTATAAAGTGGGGTGATTCTTGGTTTAAGGGTTTTCCATATTATTAAAGGGGTGTGTGTTTGATTTATGGAATTATTTAAGGACTTCCATAGATTGATGGTGATTGTTGTTTGGTGTTATTGGTGCATTCCCTTAGATTTAAACTTTTTTCAAATGGTTTTAAATAGGTATTTTCAAATGAGTGAATACTATATATATAGTAAAGGCTTGTTTGGAACTTGATAAAAAGGGTATTTATTTATTTACTTTCCACCCCTTGATGACCCCTATGTTAGGTTTTGGTGTGATAATTGTTTTCTTGGTCAAGTGTCAAAGATCTAAAAGTTCATTCTTTGAAAGTTCACTTGGGAGATCTTGGATAAATAGTAGTTCACTAGCACCATTGAATTATGAGTTTAGGAATCTTAATTCAGTTCACTAGAAGTTTAGAATTTGGATCTATCAGTTCACCTATAGTAGAAATTTCAGTTTAATTAAAGTTCAATGAATCCTTAAAATGTTAACTCACTGGATACAGGTAGCTAGATGGTTCCTTCACTGAATGTTCAGCGAGAGTACCTTTACTGGAAGTTCATAATGAGTAGTTGGATGAATGAGTTCATTTGATGGAGTACAGTGGAGTCCGAGTGTGGAAATATCTAGGTGGAAAATTCTATGAAAGTACCCATGACATAGGTTATGGATCTAAATAAATTCAATGAGGTGAACTGTAGGGGAAGCTACTGGTATTTGAATGAATATCTAGAGGAGGTGATGGATGTGTAGAAGTCCATGAGTTCCATGAATTCTAATGATGATGCATGGGAGTCTCCCCTATAAAATGAAAAAGTAACAGTTCATAAAATTCATTAGAGTGAAGTGGATATGGCATGCACCATTCACTGGTGTTGGTGGTCATAAATGAAGTTTCTACTAGAAATCAACAATTACTCATGCCAACAGAAGGATGCCTAAAATTCTAGAAGGGAAGTTGTGACTGGATTATTAGTTTAGGACCACTATAAAGAGTGGTATTAACTACATGTGTAAGTATATATTCTTTTATTAATAAATGTAATAGATGATTTGACCAACACTGATGAGGCCTAAGTACCGAAAGTAGGTGGCTATAGTAAGAGGATCACACTTAAGAACATCCAGATTCCCATAGGTTGAAATTAAAAAGGCTATGTTCACAGCACTGAAAGGAGCATAGAGGATATGAAATGATCGAAAGATGGTATTGGGAATACATCTTCTAGAGAACTAAGTAGGGTTTTCAAAAATTGACTTTACTTTGTAACTCATGTTCTCTTTTTTCAATAGAATAAAAATGTGATTTTGTTGTTCTACCATACACATAATATTAAAGTATGAATCAAACAATACCTATATAAAATGTTCTTTGTACATTGTCCTTACATGTTTATATACTTTATGTATGCTTTTTCAATTGTATGATCATTGAAATAAGGATACTAAGATGACTAAAACTAGGGGAATCCAAGTTGGAGGAAAAATAGGTGCGGTGGTCAGGGTGTATGGTCATCCTAGTTTTGGTATTTGAATTCATGAGGGATACAAGTATTAGTGGCTAATATGAGAAATTTGGATGAAGTTACACTATGTTGGAGAATCAATAGTAAAAATTACTGAAGATCTTAAAATTTCCACTTGCCCCCAATAAGTGGTATCAAAACTTATGTTAAATTTTTATGTCTCAAAAATTGGTTGTAGTGATCGATGATAGAGCACGAATGTAGAGTTTTTTTTGGAGTAGTTTTTTAAAGAATCTAAAGGAGTTTGGCTGGAAGATTATTGGGTTCTAATTATCAGATGGTTTATTAGAGTAAATTAAAAATGATTTTTCTCCTGAAAACCAGACATGTCCCATTCATAAGTTGAACATCTAGGAAAATAGTAGATACACAAAAAATAAATAAACAGGAAGCATATATCATAGATGGAAAATAAAATCCCACTGTTGAACAATAAAATTGTTTAACTAGATATGTCCCATTCCTAAATCTCATTGGACCTATTTTGTATAGGTATAACATATGAGTTCTCATTTTATGTTTTCTTTTTAGTTGCAAATCTCCTATGTCGCATGCCTATCCTCCGCCGCGAATGCACCTTCGTTGTGCACTGAACGACACCTTCACAGTGAGTTTTCTCCTCTTACTCATTAGTTTTCTCTTGTTCAAATGTTATTACTATTTGATATTTATGGTTATGTTGTGAATTGTATGGGCTAAACACCTCGCTGAAAATCATGGTTGTTGGTGGTCCTTGTTTGTGCACTAAATAAATTGCAAGTTGGTTGGTTCATGTTGAACATTTGAATATAGAAATTGGTAATTTATGTATACTTGGATAATGAATGAATGCCACAGGATGATAAAACTTCCATGATAACCCCTGAATTAACAAGTAGAATTGAATAAGGCATGCTTTGTAAAATCTAAAATTGTGTTTGTTTGTTTTGTATGGTGTTGCGATTGTGAGCACGATTGTGTGTTTGTATGGTGTTTCAGTTGTTGACATGATTATTATTCCATTTTTTCCATGTTTTAGTTCCTCCACTGTTGAATATCAATCCAAACCTTACCCATTTCAATGGAACCACCACTTTGTTACTAGTTCAATTCCACTGAATCTTAGAAAACCACTTCACTAGAGGACTCTATGGGACATTTTATGGACACCCTAGTCAAATAACCATAACAACACATGTAATTAATCCTTCCACCCACAAGAACTCTATGTAAAATCATACCATCTATTAGTTTAGTACCATAGTTCTTGACTCGAGACATTGTGTTTATATAGAAACACTAAAAACCGGTTTACAACAATACATATAGATCACATGTGGTACATTAAAACATTCTAGTGAAAGGTATTATCATAGCTAGTTCCATTGATCAGGTGGTTGGGAATATGGGTGTGATCTACTTTGGTCCTGAGTAATGCATGGAGAGGTAAGGGTATTGTTTACCATATCTAGTTTCATTGATTATAGTTGGATGGTGACCCTAGTTGAACATCTTTTGTGTAATTATTTTGTTAAATATTAATATTACTAAATCAAATAGGATGAATATGAATAAAGAATGGATGAGTGAAAATCAGTTGACAAAAGAGTATGAAGATGGCGTGAAATAGTTTATCAAGTTTTCAAAATTTCATGCATATGACCCTTCTCAAATCCTTTGTCTGTGTTTACACTATTTTTATTCAAGACAAATTATTCCAGGGGAGTTGGAAGAACACTTGATCTATCACAAAATATATTGAATTTATACATATTGGAATAAACATTGGGAAAAAC
Source organism: Viscum album (assembly GCA_963277665.1). Taxonomy (NCBI): domain Eukaryota; kingdom Viridiplantae; phylum Streptophyta; class Magnoliopsida; order Santalales; family Viscaceae; genus Viscum; species Viscum album. The sequence continues at coordinate 1,348,124,608 of OY728131.1, forward strand.
GAATGTAGGTAGTGACTGGGATAACACTGCATTTTATGGATCATCTGATATGATTACAAGTGTGAAAAATAAATATTTCCGTATGGAGGATGTGATTACAGATTTGAATGATGATGAATATCGTATTGAGGAAATGACAAGGACAGTTGAATATGAACTTTGTGATTACTTGAAATTGTTTCAGAAGTTAAAGAGTTGTGCAAAGATGTCATTGTATACTGGTTGCACTAAATATATAGCATTGTCAGCTGTACTGAAACTGTATAATTTGAAAGTAGGCAATGGGTGGAGTGACGCCAGTTTTACAGAACTACTTGCTCTCCTGAATGACATGCTCCCAAAAGATAATGAGCTCCCAAGCTGAACATATGATGTCAAACAAATGCTATGATCGATGGGTATGATCCCTGAAAGAATACATGCATGCCTGAATGAATTTATACTATTTCACAAGGACCACAAATAACTTAAAGAATTCCCAAAGTGTGGTGCTTCTTAATACAAAAAATATGAATCCAGTCCTACAAAATTTTTATGGTACTTTCAAATCATTCCAAGGTTTGGGATCCTATATCAAAGTAAGGAGATTGTGGGACAATTGACATGACATGCAGATATAATAATTAAATATGGGAAACTACATCACCCGGTAAACTCTCCTCGGTGAAAGAGAATTGATCATGAGTATCTTGAATTTTTAAATGAGCTGAGAAACCTTCATCTTGCATTATCTATAGATGGAATTAATCCTTTTGGTTTTCAAAGAAATAGTCATAGTACATGTCCGGTTATGTTGATAAATTATAACTTACCACTGTGGTTATGCATGAAACAAAAATACATCATGTTATCTATGCTTATATCAGGACCAAAACAACTGGGTAATGATATTGATGTTTATTTGGCTCCATTGATTGAGGATTTGAAATTATTGTGGCATTCAGGTGTTATGTTGTATGATTCTTACAAAAATAAATATTTCACTTTGAGAGCCATGTTGTACAAGACGATAAATGACTTTCCTACTTACATAAATTTTTTAGGATATAACATTAAAGGAACTCAAGGGTGTACCGTTTGCGAATAAGGTACACAGTCAATTAGGTTGAAACATTCATCGAAAACGGTGTTCTAGGACATCATAGATTTCTACCCCGATAGCATAAGTACCAATCTTGGAATACATCATTCAATGTAAGTTTAGAAGAACGTACAAAACTGTCTCCACTAACAGGTGATCAATTGTTTGAGAAAGTAAAATATGCAGACACTACTTTTGGTAAACCATTTTTGAAAAATCTTAAAAAAACCGGTTGGAAAAAGAGATTAGTTTTTTTTAATTGTTATACTAGAATTTTATATATTTCATACATTTTCTTGATGTTATTCATGTTGAAAAAAATGTATGTGATAATGTCATCGGTACGTTGCTAAATGCACCTCGAAAAACAAAGGATGGAATTAAGGCTAGGTTGGACATGGTTAATATTAGAATACAAGAAGAGTTGGCACTAGTGAAGGGTGAAAAATGAGCATTTCTTCCTCATGCTACTTACACTCTTTCCAGGTAGGAGAGATATCAATTTTCAACTTCTTTAATGACGTAAAGGTTCCATAGGGGTATTCATCAAATATCAAGAACATCGTGTCAATGAGAGATTTAATGTTAAAGGGTCTGAAATAACATGACTACCATGTTTTAATGAAAGATCTAATTCCTATAGCTTTACGTTGCATTTTTTTCAAGAATGTCCTCCATACATTAACAAAGCTTTGTTTTTTCTTCAAATCTATATGCAGAAAAGTTATAGACCCAACGAAATTTCTAACTATGGAAAGAGAAATTGACATCATATTATGTGAATTGGAAATGTTCTTCCTGCTGACATTCTTTAATATGATGGTTCATTTGATGGTTCACTTGGTGAGAGAGATTCGACTATGTGGTCCTGTACATTATAGATGGATGTACCCCATTGAACGGTATATGAAGATTTTGAAAGGGTATGTCAAAAATTGAATTCGGTTAGAGGGTTGTATTGTGGAGTGATATATTGTTAAGGAAGTCATTGAATTCTGTATCGAATACTTGTATGGTGTGGAAAGAATTGGCCTACTGAAATCTTATCACACTAGGTGGCTTGAGGGTGAAGGAATTTCTGGAAGAGAGGTTATCACAATCAATATTACAGATCGAGAGCAGGCCCACCTTTATGTTTTGCATAACAGTTTCGATGTTGACCCATGTTTTCCAAACCCACAAAGAAATTATTCGGCATTTGAATCCATATAGGGGTGAAAATGGATATTAGATACACATAATCAATAGTTTATAGGATGGTTTCATGACCATATTTTTAAGAATTCAGATAAAAATATGGACTCAATTTCAAAACGACTTCAATGGCTAGTTGGAGGACCAAGTGTGTATGTATTATCTTATAATGCTTATGTAGTTAGTGGTTATACATTCTATACTAATGAACATGATGAAGAAAGTACCATGGAGAATAGTGGGGTTACACTTGTGTCTTAAGCGATGCATGTTTCCGGTGCTAAGGATAGAAATCTAATTTATGAGAATATGTCATACGTTGGCATCATCAAACAAATATGGGAGTTGGATTATACGAAATTCCAAGTGTTGATTTTTCAATTCAAGTGGGTTGATAACAGGAGTTCTATTAAAATAGATGAATTAAGATTCATGAAAGTTTATTTCAGTAAGGAAGGGGAGAAAGAAAAACTGTTTATAATGGCATCATAGGTAGTACAAGTATTTTATGTTCCAGATCCCGCAAACCGAAACTGGTCAATTGTTCTGTTATCGACCAAAAAAACTGAAGGGTCAAATGAAAATTCAACTGAGGATAAACCTTTAATTGGGAATTTGCAATCATTTCACAATAGTCCCAATGTAGATGGCATTTTTTATGTCATAGGAGACCACAATGGAGGGATTTACATAGTCTATAGAGGGGTTAAATCACTTCAACCTTTAAAAAAAAGAGTTAAATAATCAGGTTATTTTTTTATTATAATATACATAGTGCTACCTTATGTTATTATCTATTAATTTTTGCTTTTATGTAATCTAAATTAAATGTTAAACCACTTCTATAGATAATGACTTTTTCACCTACGGATGCGCCCAATCCCAAGGCACAGCAGGTCTCTCAACCTGCTGTTACTGGTCCCAGTGCAGAGATACAACAGGTTTCTCAACCTGTTGTTGCTGGTCCCAGTGCCGATGTTAGCGCTCCGGAGGAACATAATAATGATGTTGAAACTAAGGAAATGGTAGGCAATAAAACCCTGGCAGTGTAAAAAAAACAAGAGCATCATATTTTGATAGTGTTAGAAAAAATACTTAAGGCAAAAGCAAAAGGCATCAAATTTGAGGTGGGATGGAATAAGCGAGGCTAGCATGTTAACCCCAACAAATCCATCCTTAGTAGCTACATTGGAATCATCACTCGGCAACGCATGCTGATTGATGTACAGTTTTCTCACCATGTTATCACTAGGATTAAGACACTAATATGGGAAGAGATTATGGTAACATTATGATATCATTTATTTAATTTATTAAAATAAAATAAAATACTAAAACATTGACTTACTCTACATCATCCATTGCAGAGTGAATTTATAGTAAATGTGTCCCTCAAGGAATATGTATTAAGAGTTGTAGGAAAGATTCATAGAGGCTTCCACAAAATTTTAATGAAATATCATCTTAAAGATGTTGAAGGAAAAATCAAGTTGCACCCACCTCCTCTTTATACACACTTGATATCCTAAGGAGCGTGGGATGCGTTTAACAGCCGCCGTGTGAAGCAGACTTTTCAGGTACATTGTGTCTAGTAATACGTTGTTTAAAGTTTCTTTTATTCATCACTTTGATTGATAGTTTTTTATTTATAAAATAACAACTGAGTGCTGAAAATAAGAAACGGGCAGCAAAACCAGCATACCCCTACCATAAAGTAAGGATGGGGTATGCTTCACTTGAGAAAAAATTGGTACATATTTTAAATCTACTGTAATACTTTTATGTGACATAAAACGACACCATAACCATGTTCCTCTATTTATATGTATATTGATGAATCAAAATCAAAAGACACTTCCATCCCATGTCATGTGTTATGGAAGGAGGCTCGTGTAAATAAAGAGGGGATACTGATAGATGAAAACACACAAAAATTATGGGAAACATGTGTCAGTATGACATAATATACATTTGTTTTGCTTGAAATCACTATTAAATAATAACGATTACTTATTTTATTATATTTTATACCTGACACGGTCACAGGAATCAATAACACCTGCACCAGATGCATACATACTTTCAGCGGCCTTGAAATAACCAGAACAGTATGGCTGCGTCAGAGTTGTGGGTTTTGGGGCGACACCCCGAACATATTTTTAGAAATAAAAACAAGTAGAGGATCAAACTAAGTAAATGAAAAAGATGAGAGAAACATTATCTATGTTTCAAGAAGAATTACAATACCAGAGAGAATTGATATAAAGTTTGATGGGGGGGAGGCAAAGAGAAGAAACTCAAGAACAACTCGTGCGTGGAGATCCCACCCCACCCCCACCAGTTTTGAGGCAAGCCATTCCCCTAAAAAACATGACTTAACTGAGGTAATCAATGTTCTAATAAATTTTTCTGTGAAATTTGAATCACATAGACACTGATACCTTTCCTGTAATGATATTCTATATGGTGAAAATGATTGTGATTTATATCTATCAACTCCCACCTATCACCTTGTAGTGAGGGATACAATGTTCATTATATAGAACAACATGCTACACAATAGACCACTTCCAACGGATCATGTTAGAGTGTTGACTAATTCATCTCATGATCCGAGTACTGAGCTACCTATTCCAAATGACGATGATGACATTCATTCGGTTGAACAAGTTATTCGAACATTCATTGCATGGCCGTCAATTCTTGTAAAAAAACATGTCTACAAGGAGGTATTAATTTCCAATTTGTATTTCAAGCCGAACCTTTAACATTTAATGAAAAAAGGTCTAAACTAATTAATGTTATTATAGAACGAAAAATATAAGGGGGTGAAATGAAAGATCGGCTCAAAACTATCTCAAGGATCAACCAACCGATCGAAACGATCTACTGAGACCACATTCACTCCGCTCGTTCTATATCCACATTTAATATCATTGTAGGCTCATGTGGATAAAAAGTTGATAGACAGAAATAATCACACAGTTGATTTTGAAAAAATAATGTACGGAGGGAAAGAATCATATTACATTAGTGATGAAAATGTAAATTAAATCCTCAAGTATGAATGGTTAGGCGCCTCAGTTGTAAATGTATACATGAGGTATGTTTTCATGATTTGATTTTACAAAAGATGATATACTATGATAATTATGACTAAATACATTTCATATTTTTTGAAGGCATATATATGAAAAACAATTGAAGGGATTTCCCCATGAACAAAAAGTTGGACTCATTAGTCCTAACATCACCTCTTCAAAAGAAGAAATAAATTTCAATAAAGAGGGTGAAATAATTTCATCCCTACACAAATTGTTTGAAAACAAAATTATGGATGACAGACTCTTTTTAATACCAACGATGTAGGGGTAAAACTCTAAAATTTAATCATATAAACTATATTTTAATTTCTTTCATTACTTATTCCTTTTTGTGTTTTTAGGAAGCATTGGATGCTCATTGCGGTCAATTTGGATACTCCAAAGATTTATTTTCTGGGTTCAATGCATTGATATCCAATAAACTGACCATGTATGATGGCATTTTTCAATTTGTAATACACTAGATCCAAAATTTTAGAACTAAACATATAGTTATATAATTTATATTATCTTTTAATGAGGATTCTATTATGATAGGGTGATGCATCAATATAGTCTACTTCATGGAATGAATCCAGGGCCTAAGGACAAGAACACCCACGAGATCTACAAATGGACAAGTATCATGGTATATATAATAATATTTCACCATCCAAACACATATAAAAAAATACTTATTTTTTTTATGTTTCTACAGTGTCTAAAACAAACAAACGGAAAGGACTGTGGTTATTATGTTTGTAAATTTATAAAAGAGATCATATTTCATCAACAAACTATCATCCCTGAATAGGTATTTTCAAAAATAATTATTATTTCATTTAAAATATTTATTAATCCTTTGTGTAATTATATTTTTTCAGTACTATCATGATTGTCACAAAAACTCATATTCACAAGATGATATAGATGTGTTTATAAAAAATGGGCAGCATACCTGATAGAAGATTGTACACAAATCGGATGAAGGTGAATTCCTATTACTTATGTTATCTTTATATGATCATTGATATCTCCTTTGTTTACACTTACTGAGCATTTATGATCACCCTTTATTATGTTTCATATCCTTAGGTTATAAAGAATGGTTTTAGAAATGATTTGTCTTTCTAGTAAAGAATAACTTAATGAGAGACTCTTATGAACTAGTTCTTTATGTTTCTATGTTTCCAAAAGCACTAGACATACACTATTATGGCATGGATAATTTATATTCTATATTTTGGTCATTTATGATGTTGTTTCTACTAATGTAGTGTGTTGTAAGAATATTGGTTTTGCATCACTCACAAATTTAATAACAAAACTAAGGATTCTTCACTAATGTTGGTTAACTATCACTTAGCATAGAATCTGATCTGAACTTCTGATCCGGCTCCCTCGTGATGCTCTCATCCCACACCATCTCTATGATATCATCATTCAGCGTTCACTTTTTCCTTCTCTTCCTACACCCATTTACTAGGTAAATGGGTCTAGGAAGAGAACGAAAAAGTGAACCCTGAATGATGATATCATAGAGATGCTGTCGGATGAGAGCATCACGGGGACGGTGGATCAGAAGTTCAGATCCGATGTTATGTTAATCATTAGTTAACCAACAGTAGTGAAGTACACAAAGAATCATTAGTTTTGTTATTAGCTTATATATGGACCAAAGAAACCCTTTGGAAATATGTAAAGGTAATGTTATGATATAATATCTCCATTATAATGAAAAATTATATAATGAAACATTTATTTTATTTTCATTATTCCATTCAAGGTTCGTTTATTTTAGAAGATTTATGTCCATGTGACATGACTTTGTAGGAAGAGAAACGACATTGTGTCTGCTCAATCATAGAGGTAATTTTGATGTTTTCACAGTAAAATAATTTTCCATAGAATTAATGCATTGTTTCATATTTATGTTTAATTTTATTTCTTTTATTTAAGGAATATTAATATGCTCATATGTGATATCAATGTATGAAATGTTTAGGTCGTTATAGTTGGTATCAGAGTAACTGACCCACTCAAAATCTTGCAAACACATTCAATTGTTTTGATACTTTAGGGAGATGATCCATAAGTCATTTGAAATGTGTAGTAATCAACCCCGCATCAATACGACACACGATGCTACCGGTATGACTCAAAGTGTCTCTTTTTATTTAAAATTGACATTATTTTTAGTAAAAAGAACAAGTGACATACTAAAAACTGATAAAATGCATTCTGATTATTTTTATACTTTAGGGAAATGATCCATAAGTCATTTTTTACATTTAGGAATAAACCTCACCTCAATTAAATACACAATGCGACTAGTATGGCCCAAAGTGTCTCTTTTTATTTAAAATTGACATAAATTTTAGAAAAAACACAAGTGACATACTGAAAACTGAGTAAAAACATTCTTATTGTTTTTATACTTTAGTAAAATGATCCATGAGTCATTTATGACATGTACGAATCAACCCCACCTCAATCCGACGCATAGTGTGACCGGTATGGCTAAAAGTGGTTGTTATCAGTTTAAAATTGACATTTTAGCTCAAAACGTGCCACTCACTAAAAACCAATAAAACCCACTCTAATTTTCTTCATAATTTAGGATAAATATTCATAAGTTCTTTGTGACATGTATGAAGTAGACTCATATCAAACCAACGCACGATGAGACCGTTATGACTCAAAATGTGTGTTTCCAGATTGAAATGAAATTTTAGTAAAAAAAACACAACTGACATACTACAAACTGAGAAAACACATTCAGATTGTTTTGATACTTTAGTAAAGAGATCCATAAGTAATTTTTTACATGTATTAATTTACTTCACCTCAATTAAATGGAAAATGTGACTGGTATGACTCAAAGTGTCTCTTTTTATTTAAAATTGAAATTAATTTTAGAAAAAAACACAAGTGACATACTAAAAACCAATAAAATGCATTCGGATTGTTTTAATACTTTAGTAATATGATCCATGATTCATTTTTGACATTTATGAATAAACCACACCTCAATCCAATGCACGGTGTGACCAGTATTCCTAAAAGTACCTGTTATCAGTTTAAAATTAACATTTTATCTCAAAACGTGTCACTCACTAAAAACCAAGAAAACCCACTCCAATTGTATTAATAATTTAGGATAATGATTTATATGTTATTTTTTATGTGTATGAAGAAGTCTCATATCAAACCAACACACGATGAAACTGGTATGACTCAAAATGCGTGTTTCTAGTTTGAAATGACATTTTAGTAAAAAAACACTACTGACATACTACAAACTGAGAAAACACATTAGGATTATTTTTATAATTTATTAAAATGATCCTTAATTAATTTGTGACATGTAGGAATCAAATGAAACTCAATTAAACTCACAATGTGACTGGTATGACTCAAAGTGTCTCTTTTTATTTAAAATTGACATTAATTTTAGAAAAAAACACTAGTGACATACTGAAAACCGAGAAAACACATTTTTATTGTTTTTATACTTTATTAAAATGATCCATGAGTCATTTTTTATGTGTAAAAATCAACCTCACCTCAATCCAATGCACGGTGTGACCGGTATGGCGAAAAGTGTCTGTTATCAGTTTAAAATTGAGATTTTAGCTCAAAATGTGTCACTCATTGAAAACCAATAAAACACACTTCAATTGTATTAATAATTTAGGATAATGATTCATAAGTTCTTTGTGACATGTATGAAGCAGTATCATATCAAACCAATGCACGATGCGACCGGTATGACTCAAAATGCGTGTTTCTAGTTTGAAATGACATTTTAGTAAAAAACACAACTGACATACTACAAACTGAGAAAACACATTAATATTATTTTTATACTTTATTAAAATTATCCATAAGTCATTTGTGACATTTTGGAATCGTCTTCACCTCAATTCAATTCACAATGCGACCGGTATGACTCAAAGTGTCTCTTTTTATTTAAAATTGACATTAATTTTAGAAAAAAACACAAGTGACATACTGAAAGCAAGAAAATACATTCAGATTATTTTAATACTTTAGGAAAATGATACATGAGTCATTTTTGATGTGTACAAATCAACCTCACCTCAATCCTATGCACGGTGTGAATGGTATGGCTAAAAGTGTCTGTTATCGGTTTAAAATTGACATTTTAGCTCAAAACGTGTCACTCACTTAAAACCAAGAAAACCTACTCCAATTGTATTAATAATTTAGGATAACGATTCATAAGTTATTTATGATGTTTATGAATAAATATCATATCAAACCAACGCACGATGCGACCGGTATGACTCAAAATTCATGTTTCCAATTTAAAATGACATTTTAGTAAAAAAACACAACTGACATACTACAAACTGAGAAAACACATTCATATTGTTTTGATACTTTAGGACAATGATACATAAGTCATTTTAGACATGTAAGAATCGACCAAACCTCAATTAAACTCACAATGCTACTGGTATGACTCAAAGTGTCTCTTTTTATTTAAAATTGACATTAATTTTAGAAAAAAACACAAGTGGCATACTACAAACCGATCAAACACATTCAGATTATTTTGATACTTTAGGAAAACAATCCATAGGTTATTTTTTAAATGTAAGAATCAACTTCACCTCAATCCAATGCATTGTGGGACCGATTTAAATCCAAATGTGTCATTTAAATTTGATATTAATTTCAGTAAAAGAACAAGTGGCATACTCAAAACTGAGAAAACCCATTCGGATTGTTTTAATATTTTAAAAAAACGATCTATGACCCATTTTTGATGTGTAGGAATAAACCCCACCTCAATACGACCCATGGTGTGAGCGGTATAACTCAAAATGTGTCTTTTTTATTAAAAATTGACATTTTATTAATGTATTCTTTCATATTAATGTTTAATTTATTTCATTATTGTATTACTAACATAATATTTTTTTTATATAGTTGGAATTTGTTTCTTGAGTTCGAATGCTTTGTTTAGAAACTAATACCATGGATGAAAATTTTTGAGAGGGGATCACGGATTCCAAAGGATGAAACATTAATGTTTTTAACTGTTTGTTGGATAATTGTAATTGTAACCATATAAAACATTGTTTCAAATGTATACAGAAGTGTGTGTTTTTTTGTAATCATGATGTCAATTAAATGTATATATCATTGTTTATGAAACTCTTGTGTGCACTGTTTCGTTCTTCTGTGTTTTGTTTGTGTGCAGGTGTTGTTTTGTACAGGTGTGCAGGTGTTGGGTGTGTTGTTAAATAAACAGTACATCACAGGAAACTAGGATTTTATCAGCGCTATTTTGAGAGCTAATAAAGGCCCATTTTATCATCACTAATTAAACACTGATAAATTGGTCCTTTATTAACGCTCAAAATAGCGCTGATAAAGGTGGACCTTTATCCATGCTAAAAAAGCGTTGATAAAGGGGGGGCCTTTATCAACGCTTTTTTTAACACAGATAAAGGACCCTTTATCAGTGCTTTTTTATCACTGTTAAAGGGGACCCCCCCCCCATATTTTCCACAATTAATAATGCTTTTCTAGTGCTGTTAAAAGTAGTTTCTAGTGCTTTTAAAATCCTTATTTGTAGTAGTGTAAGTACTTTAGAAGGATTATTCTTGGTATCTGGAGGAGAGGATGAGCTCTGTGTAAAGGGTTAAAAATATGCTAGATTCCAATCCACCAAAGATAATATTAAATCTCAATATGGATTCCTGTTTTTCCTAAATGGTGGATTAATTATTTGGAAGAGTTCCAAAAAAGCCACCATAGAGGACTCGACAACAGAGGTAGAATACATCGCTACATTAGATGTTGTAAAGAAATCTATTTGGATCAAGAAGTAATTTTTGAACTTGTAGTGGTTCCTAAAATCGAGGGATAAATTAAGCTATATTGTGACAACAATGTTGTTTCTTCTCAAGCTAAGGAACCCTGGTCTCATCAAAATACCAAACATGTTCTTTACAAATATCATCTCATACGGGAGATCATTGAGAGGGGTGATGTAAAGATTAGTTGGGCATGCGAATGTAGTAGATCAGTTGATGAAACCATCACCACAACAACAACATGGGGGTCATATAGAATCTCTAGGTTTTATACATATTAGATATTGGTTGTAATGGTTATTAATGTATCATGTTATTATAATAAATTCAATCTCCAATTATCATTCATTCATGTGTACTGCAATTTATTTTACATGAACGGTCGAATGATAATATCCCCTAAAAGTGTGAATTTGATTTTTTTACTAACCAATGATCATTGCGATGTATTATGGGTTGTAATGATATGATAAGGTTGGAATTAATATGATATTTTACTCATTACAAAGTGTTGTATATGAGATATGAAGAATAGATTCATGAGGTAATAAGTAGAGACTAATTACATGGATTGATCCACTAAATTATATCTCATGGAATGTCATACAATAATTGATATACTTAAAAGCGTGTTCTTATTTTGAATACTTTTCACCAATGGTTGGAGAGGCACCTAGAATCAAAACCTTCATACTTTGATACCCTACTTATTCAAGTATACATATTGTCTTAACTAATGTGTGGGTGGTTGGGTATATTGCTAATCACGCCATCAGTTAGAGAACAACCAGGATGGAATTTGTCAACTTTTATGACAAGTAAATAAATATAGACCTTTATTGAATTAAACTGAATAAAATTCACTTCCATGCTTAGTTTTTTCACATATTATGTGTTCAACTGCTTGGATAAGTGGCATGTGATGTATTTATTAGATAAATGAATGACATGTGATGCATTCATTGACTTGATCAGTCCTTTTTGGAGAATCAAGAAATGATGAGAGACTAATACTAGATTGATATGTCCTATGTCTAGTGGATTCTTGATTTCACAAACAATGGATTTTATAGTTATACATATGATGTATATGATACATCTTGTGGTGGAAAAGTTCTCATAGAGATATGAGTATGTTTGATGGAGATCATACTAGACCCCTTAGTAGCTTGAGTAACACTGGTGCTTTACTATAAGCCACTCTTTACTTATATATATGAAATAGGGATTTCATAGTTGTTTTCAATGCTACTAGGGCTCGTAGGGTCACACATTTAGGCCCTTGGATGATGATAAAGTTTTGGAAAAGGTTTTTGTTCAAAATGAATAGAGTTTGATGAAAAACCATATCCAAAAGAGTTTGGATGGATTCACAAATAGTTGTGAAGTTTTGTATAAAGACATTATGGTATTTTAGTGCGAGTGGGAGATTGTTTGATGTGCACTAGAATTTATGTGCATGAGATGCATGTACACATACATATGGTGAATGAATTATATATATATATATGATATTATATTATATATATAGTTTATATTTAATACATGCCTATAGTGTATGTATTTTTCATGTATAAAAGGAATTAATATAGTATATATGTATGATATATTAATTATTAATCTCTCTCCCTAGACAGATTTCATTTTTTTACTACCAAATGTTGGTTCTTTTAATGCTTGGAATTTATTTTTAAATTTTTTCATAAGATAAAACATAAATGAGGTTATACATGCATACAATGAATCCATATATTAACCATAGCATTTATTCATTAATTGTAACATATAAATAAATGAGAGAAAAATTAAGTAGCCTCCTTGATTTCCTATATAAATCACTACCATGAAATGGAAAGGTGTGCAGTGGTGCAATTTTTATGAGCCTCTGCCATATCTCTCTTCTTCCCAAAGTGTTGTTTATCATTTCACAATGAAGGAACTAGCACCCCTTCAGATTTTGAGTATCCTTATGATATGATCATGGATTCAAGTGGTCGGTGTATCACCTCAGGGGCGGTGTGTGTTAGTTCACTACTCTTCGTGGTCTCTATAAACCATTATCCTTTAAAGGATAAAGATGGAAGTTTCTACAATAGATGATTCACATGTAATTTATTTTAAAATTTTATTTACATGTTTAATTATTAAAGATATATCTGCATGTGTATTGGGTTTTATTCCATTGAATATGATCATTAGATGTTCATATGAAACCCATCATCATGAAACGTATATGCTAAACATGCCTAGTTGGATATCACCACAAATTATATGCAATTATTTCCTAATGAAATTTAAATAATGATAGTTTTAACTATATTTATAAAACATGATTTAACATGTGAGTGAACAAGATAAATAAGAAACATTCCTTTTAAAAAAATACTACTATCAAAATCAACTTCTATTTGAAATTAAAACAAATGTTTTACTTTAAAATGGAGGGATTTGAAACATAAAAGGAAAACCATTGTTTTTTTCAAAATGTTTAAAAATTAAACCACACCATGAAAGTAATATAGTAATAATCATGATGGAATCATGATTCAAAAAATCAGAAATAAAATGAAAAGCAGTAGAACAATGGTGCCACATAATTCAACTGAACAAGGTAATACAAATGATCACAAAGTTCCCCAGACAGAATCATCAATAATGAATAAGAAACATGATAAACTCATTAGTTCCTAAAGGTAAATGATTTAATGATGCCCTCAACATAAGGGAAAGTAATAAATCTCCCTAAATATAGAACAATATCTAACCCAAGGGTCCATCTTAAGGAAGAAGTGTCGCATATCCTAGTGATTCTCCTAAAATATTTTTGTGTTTTTTTTAATATTTGAAAGTATTAAATGAAAAAATTGTAGACACAGTGATGAAAATCATAGATACGGTGGATGGAAGGGGAATAGGATCACAAGAAACAAAGAAACAGGAAAATCAAGGAAGATAGAAAAAAATGGATAAAAAAGTTAGTGAGAAACAAGGTCAGATCTAGGTTAATTCACTCTCAACTACTTATTATATATTTGATTAAGGACACTACAATCAAAACTCAATCTCTCTCAATGTATGTTTGATTTCCTGAATCACACACCTCTCTCACCCAAAACATTCAGCAACTATGCATGGAATATCTTTCATTACATAAATATTATCCCAAAAGTGAAGTAATCACCCAATCATAACACTCCAATAAAGAATTTTTTCATGACCAAAGTGATCCTAATGGGATCAATAATCACACAACCTCACCCAATCACTCTTTCAATCTAACTAAGAGAATAAGGGGAAGAAGATAAAGGTATAAAGAGTAGTAAACACTTCATGTCGATGTTACTTTTTCACTTCACCATCATGATCTTCCAGGAGTGAATACGAAGAATTGATGATCAATATGATACAAGGATCTCTAGGAAGAATCAATCTTCACTTTATAGTTTTGGATTTTGGATTAGGACTTCATATCTGAAGGTCTGAGATCACAACATAGGGAGTAAGAAGAACGAATAACACTACATTTACAAATTGAATCATAGTTACATGGGAAATAAACAAAGGAGAAGAAAAAAAAATTGATTATGTGTTTAGGAATATGATCTTGTGTCTAGAAATCCTCAATTACATAGATCAATACCTCCAATTAATCGAAAACAAAACATGGTGACATCCTAACTAATAGGCAGTGACATCCATGTGGTATGCTCCTGGGTGATCATCATTAAATTCCAGTGAAGTCCCTAGTGAATGCAGCATTTTTCTTGAAACTGCATGTGGCAACCCCACATGCTCGGATAAGGTAGAAAATGTGATAAATCATTCAAGTAGTCTCTAGTGATATCCAGAAACTTCCAGCACCTCATTTCCATCAATTTCAAGCAGTTTTAAATTTTATTTTTAAAATTTAAGGGATCCATATTTAAACTTAATTGGCACATGAATGGCATAGATGAGGTTTTCATTCTACAACATCGGTCAGCTTTGACTTTTCACAACCTTTCTGCAACTTGGAATACGTTGTCTATTAATCTTTTATTGTCAAACAATTCAATATTTCTAGCCCAAAACTCATGAAAACATCCACTAAAAATTACTATGAAGCTCAACCCCTAGTTCATTGAAAACAAAAATTATATCAACATCAACTTTTAATCCAATTCTCAGCTCCAACACCCCTATTTTTCTTTGAATGCTCATAAACTTGAATTTTCAATGTAATCTGGGAGTTCCAGTATTTCTATAGTAGATGTATCTTCAATTAATTATAAGATATATAGGAAATCAAAAAATTGAGTTATCTCTTAAATATATTCATAGAGAAAATAACAATCAAAACTATCTTAAATAAAATCAATAAAAACAAATATAGATTTTACCATAAAATTGAAATCTCCATGGATCTGTGAAAACTTATTCATATCAAAGAGAAATTTGTTCTAATGGGAGTAAATCTAGGGTAAAAGCGAGGTAGTTAGCCTCATACAGACTCTATTCAAAATAGAACACTTAATTTTTAATGTATTCAAGGGAAAGGGATAATATTTATTGAGCTGGTTTAATCTATACAGGCAATGTAAAACCATTAGACAAATCAAAACACAAAATACCATCAAATTCGGTATTAGAAATTAAATGATTTATAGAAATTTGTCCAGATTCTACAAATTTAGCATGTCCCATCTCTTTCCATACTTTGAAAAATTTATCTGTATATTGATCTTATATTTATAACTTTGAATTTGAGGGTAGATTATGCTCATAGATAGACAACTCCAACTTCTTCTTCATTCTCTTACTTATCTTACCTTTTTTTCTCAATTGATTTTCAGAAAGAAAAAAATCAGTGGGTTGATGGAGTACTTCCTTTTTCTTTTAGTCCTCTTGAGTCAGGTAAGTATTTCCAAGTAATTTCATAATCCTCTTAGTATTCAGAATATCCTTATTGGTAGGTGTCTTCCCCTTTTGATCCTTTTTGATTTTATTGAAAGTTTTCATAAACATGAGCATATTTTGATGAGAAGTAACCCTTTAGCATTATATTTATCTCTATCTTATCATTTTTTAGCTAATATTGAAATTATGTCACATATTTATAAATTTATTACACCTAGGATTACACTAATAGTGAAATTGAATTAAAAACATTAATTTCCATCACCGTTGGCATTGGTAAAGAATAATAAATAAAGGAAAAAACAAAGAATCACTAAAACAAACATTGTCTCCCTAGAAATGATTCCAAAATATGAAAGACACCCCCTCCATAAGGGGAGGTTAGAGATACATTTATAATCTCCTTAAATATAACACAGTATATAACCTAGGGGTTAGTCTGAACAAATCAGTGTCACACATCCTATTGATTCTTAAAAAACATTTTTGCTTTTTTTTATATTTAAAAGAAGTAAATAATAACATGTTTACCTAGTGATTAAAATCACAGATGCAGTGGGTGAAATGAGAATAGGAGCATAAGAAACAAAGAAGCAAGAAAAAAAAGGAAAAAAAGAAAAAAGTTGGAAAACAAAGTTAGAAAGAAACATGGCTAGATCTAGGTTGATCCACTCTCAACTACCTATCATAAAAATGATAAAGTAAATGACAATAAACCCTAAAACTCACTCAATGTATGCTCAATTTCCTGAACCACACAACCCACTCACCCAAAATATTGAGCAACTATGCACAAAATATATTCTAGTACATAAATACTCTCCTAAAAGTGAAGGAATCGTCCAATAATATCACTACAATCAAGAATCTATTCATGACCGAAGTGATCCTCATGGGATCAATAATAACACAACCTCACCTAACCACTCTTTTAAGATAAATAAGATAAGAAGGGAAAGAATATCATGGTAGAAATATTATCAAACACTTCTTGCTAACTTTACATCTCCACTTAACCATCATGATCTTCCAAGTGTGAAAAATAAGAATCAATGATCAACATGATGTATAGATCTCCAGGTATCATCGAGATTCACTTCCTCACTTTGGATTTTGGATTATTCGTTTATCTATGAAGATTTGATATCACAAAACATAGAGGAATAATAATGAACAATATTGTATTTAAAAATTGAATCATAATTAAATTAGAAAGAAAGAGGGGATAAAAAGAATAAAATTTAATCCTATGTCCAATAATATGATCTTATGTCTAGGAATCCTTAATTATAGAGCTCAATACCTCAACTTAATCAAAAATTAAACATGATGACATCATAGATAATAGGTAATAAAAAACCACATATAATGCTCCAAGTTGTTCTCTATCATCTTCCAGTGAAGTCCGCAATGAATGCAACAATTATCCTAAAATAACATGTGACATCCCCACATACTCAGATTAGGAATAAAGTGAAATGAATCCTTCAATAATTCTCTGGTGATCTACATAATCTTCCACTACCTCCTTTCCTTAGGTTTCAATCAATTTCAAATCATAATTTTAAAATTTTAGGGATCTATATTTAAATTTAATTATCAAGTGATCGGTACAGAGGAGGTTTTCATTCTAAAACTTCAATCAAATTTGACTTTGAAAAAAAATTGAAACTTGGTTTGTGTTGTCTTTTAATCTATAATCTTTAAATTCCTCAATATTTCCAGCCCAAAACTCATGAAAACCTCCACTGTAAATGATTATAAAGCTTAAGCCCCCAGTTCCAAGGCACACTGTTATCCAACAAAAAAATTTCTTCATCTTAAAACCATACAGTATCATGGGTTTCATTTTTTAGAACACTAACCCCAAAGAATCCTACTACATATCATAGCTTGAGGATTCAATCAAGCTTAATGAATTATATTTTACAATTTGAAAATATTGGTTCTACTTTCATCGATGCCAATCGAACTCTGATACTACCTCACTCAACTATTGGATCTCCTTTGTAATATTCGATTAAAAATAATCTTTGAAAAGCCTAAATAATTTTACATCTTTATTAAATTAATATTATTCTAAATAGAATCTCTAACAACCAAATATTTCTATAACTTGCATCTGGGTTAACCACCCTGAAAATTGAATTGGCTTCATCTATCAATTACAAGGCTTCAATATTCTCACCTCCATCTAGATTGAACTTCATTAGGGAATTAAAATAAACACCTTTAAAGCATAGTGACTCTTCCTTTCTATCATTTAATTTGGATAAAACTGATCGATCTCAATTCAATTTCAATGATCATCGTCCCGAGTCTCAGTCACAACCAGTCGAACCTCAGCCTTGGTCAAAATTCTTCTTCATCTTTAGTGTGTTCTTAATCTAGGTTCAGGTCTGTTGTCTTTGATCAGTGAGATTATGAACTTCTTCATCAATTTTTTTTGGCCCTCACTTTTTCATTGGTGGGTAATCTTATCAAAATCCCTTGCTTATGTTCTGGTTCCTCCAATGATCTCAACTTTGACTCGATCAAGCTCATTTTCTTGGTTTGACTATGCTATAGAGTTTATTCTAGTCTTAAATTAGTCACATTAATGAACTCAGGATTGAAATACCTCATTCTTCAATATTGACCTCATTTCCATGAATGGTTGGGTAAAGTGGAAGGCACAATTTATTGAGAAGTGTGGTAGATCAATATGTTGCTCATATTTGGTCGGTCGACATGATGCCTCATGGTAGTTTATATTTTGATCTTATGATTAGTTGATTGACTGTATCAATCTCATGGTTTATTGGTATGCAGTAACATTACAGCTTGGAATTTATCTTGTGGTGGGTTAGATTCTTCATATAGTAGGTTAAGTTGCAGTAGTCAGTTGATAATGGCATGATCAATTGTGCCTCTTTATGTGGTAACTTCAATTGTAGCCTTGCTCACGTTCACTTTCACTTGACCTTATGGTCATTTGGGGAATGATAACTTGAATTTTCAATCATGTGGCATATTGGGTGCTTTTCCATATTTTCATGCATGGTAGCTTGGAGTTGATCATGTGGTCACTTTAGGAATTTACCAATTTTCCCTTCTTGCAGTCACTTGGAACACCTTTCCACAGATCCTAAGAAACATAGAATCGAATATTAGTAAAAAATCAATTCGAAATGCAAAAAAGACAACATAGAACACAAAATTAAACAATTAAATTTCTGAATGAAAATTCAAGAATGAATTCCACAAATGATATTCCCAATGATTGTATGGAATTTATGAAAGAATTAATTCTAAAAATTTGAGATCCACAAAAATTACTTCTAAAAATTATTTTAATGGGATCACACCCAAAAAAATTAAAATAATTATTCTTAAAAAATACCAAAATTAGATCAAATAAATTTTATAATTTTATCACCATAAATCCTCATTTTAATCAAAAAAATCATAGAATAAAATATTAAACATCAAATTACTCAAAATTCATGATTTCTCTAATAAAAGATCATTTTTATCATTAAATTCTTGTTTAATTCACAAACAAATATGTGGTATAAAGTATCAAAATATAGACACATCAACAAACCTGGACATCATAGAACACGATACTAACTGCTAGCCTATGTTGCATCTTAAAAAGATACACAATCCATCCCAATTATCTGCACATGCCTTGTCAAGGGAACTCCCCTAGCATTGGAAAACCATACAATCGGGGGATACTAACTAGAGTGTGATCTCACTATGGTAGAATATGCCTAGACCCCTCTATTAGCGCCTAGGGTTCCCATGCAGTCAATAAAGTAGAGTGACCAACAACAAACTAATGATCATCACATACATTAGTACAATATAAACAGTAAATATCTTCTCACCTCCAACACCCTTCAAAGAAACAACCCCTTTTAATATCTATACATAAGAATAAATCATTTCATAATAAACATCCCTTAAAGGGAAAAGGACTAAACAAATCATGTCAAATATGGAGATAAAATTCAAGGGTCTCATATAACAACAACTTAACTTCCTTTTGGAAAGTTCCAAATGAGCCTTTGAAAACTGACTTGGGATGCCAAGCCCTCTCACCTAACTTTAAAAATCCAATTTTGGAAAATATACTTTATAAATCTGCTTGGAAACCATTTAGAAATAGAAAAACATTTATAAATCATTTTAAATACCCAAACCTCTTTTAAATTTCTAACATCCTCCTTTAAAAGGACCTTCAAAAACAAAACCTCACTTTAATTTAAACAATTTCTTAGAAAATTCACTTCGATGTCAAACATGATTTTAAAGTACAAGTCCATTTGAAAATGTCCCCTCAGTCTACATACATTCACTTGGCTTTTTTAAACCAACCATTTCAAAAACTCAAATAGAAAAATGATGAAAACCCTTTAATTCCAATTGAGTAAAACCTTGAAATACATTTTAATTCCCATCAAGGGAGACATATATATTCATAATTTGGTATAAAATGATTTTATAATAGCTAAATCATTCAAATACATTCCAAATAAAGGAGTTACATAGAAATACCCACCTTATAATCAAGCTAAATATGTTTCCTATGATGATGGGAGCCCAAACAACAGTGAATATGATGTCTACAAGTCCAAAACATCAAAATCCCCAAGATTAAGTTTACCATGAACCCTAAAATCATCCAACATGATACTTAGGGTTCGTGGGAGAAGTCTAAATTGAGAGTAAAGTGAGAAGAAATTGTGAGGAAGAGATTTAAAGGTCTTTATACTAAAGAATTGAGATCAAACATGGAGGAAATCCAAGGGGGAATCCATGGAAATAGAAAAGAGAAAAGGGAGTGGCGTTCCTAGATCTGTGTCGAATGAGAGAGATAAAGAGAAGGTATTATAGCTTAAAATCGAGGAGGGGATTATTGTAATTTCACAAAATTTTAAAAACCAAGAGACTGCACGGTTTAGATGCACATTCTTTCAAACCATGTTCCAACAATGTGCTCTTCATTGGACACGCCTAGGAATACTGCATGATTATAAAAATCAGGTTCCAATTGTGTGAATCACCACTGATAAGGAACTATAGGTTTTTTATGGTCACCAAACAGTTTAAACTAACCATGAGAAAACTGTGCACCCAGTACTGCAACCCAAAAATTTTAAAAATTAAGATAAATCAACCTAAGATTCAAGGGAAAGGATAAAAATCAATAAATGAATAAAATAATAGGGAAATTAGAAATTTGGGTGTGACAATTCTCTTCACCATGACAATTTACACCCCTAGAAATTCATTGATAAAATATGGAATATAATGGAACATTAAGAATTCAACACCCTTATAAAGAGGTGGAAGGGATAAGGAAACTAGAAAAGATCTTAAGTATAGGGGGGAAAGGGAAACACAAACTAAACCCCAAAACTGACCAAATATATCCTCGTATATCATCTGATATCTCTAAGCAGAATTCAAATCACCAACAAAAGACACATAGTTTAGAGAACATAGTGACCTATTAAAGTCTCATAACCATTTATATTTCATCTAAAATGGTGGGTCAAAGGGATATACACTCTCCTGAAGACACATCACCAAGAAAACACACTTCCAAAAAACACCCAAATGAAAAAAAAAATCCTCAATCAATCACACCAACTATCAAAGAAACCAAATTAGTGTTCCATAAGTAAAGTTTTATCTAAAGAATCCTCCAAGAAATTCAAAAACATGGTTTAACCAAGACACAAATAAAAAAAGTACGCTCCTAAGAAAACTTACATCAACACTGAACAACATGGCTCTAACATTAAGTTAGGGAACTACGAAAGATGGTAACCTAAAACCTCATCCATGGAATGATACCCATGGTGAATCTAACATTATCCAAATGGTTCTAACTAGAGAACAAAACAAACCACAATTTTTCTGGACCATGAAGAACCTACTCAATATTTATATATTCATTCCATCAAAACCAAAACCCCAAAACATGGGCCAGAGAACACAAGTTCCATCCAAAACTCAAAGCCCAAAATGATGACCACGCAAAAAGGACACAATAATCCTGATCAACACCAAGACATAATCACTATAATAATATCTAACATCCCATAGGCACCCAAGATATAAATACCTCAAACACCAAACTAGATAAAAGTTACCAAAAAATCCTTTATCTTCTCTAAACTCATCGAGAATAATCTTAAAGAAAAATATCAATGAGTTACAAGATACACCCAAGGCTTATTCTTCCTATGAGAGATAATTAAAACCCATGAATATTGACTCTCACTAACCTGACCTACTTGGTTCAACCTCTCTTCGGCCTAGTTCCATCATAAAAATAACAAAGAGTAAAATTCAAGAAATATTGGTTAAGTTCCAAGAGTAGAAAATGTTTTGGATCCAAAACTCAATTCCGAATCTAGGAAGAGTCACTGACTAGAAGGATTTCATCTAAGAAATGAGTGAAACACTTGGAGGATCATCTCAAGGGATAGAATTTCCAATCTTATTCAAGACCATTCTGTGAGGCATAATTTAAATAACCTAAACATGAACCCAATATATTCATGTTACTCAATCAAAATGAATAGACTTGATATGAATCAAAGGAAAAATCTAAATAAACACTCATAAAAACAAAAAAAAAATCAAAATAACTTGAAACAAACATTGATAAAAACATTCCATTTCATCTTGGAAACCAAATAAAATCACTTCACAAATTTTTTACAAGTTAAATGACCAATTACTTGCAAACATATTTTCAAAGACTCACTTCGCATATGTATTTATATTTTAAAAATACAACAACCCTTAAAGTATTATCATTTCATTTAGAAAAATTATCAAAGATATTTCCATAAAACCAAATTAGTTCTTAAAAAACTTTCCTAAACTTTCTTATAAAATCAACCACTTTACAAAACCATACACCATATAAATTCTTCTATTTAAATCACAACTAGTTGATAAAAAAATTCAAAACAATTTTATTTAATGTGTTCTCAGTTTATAACATTTCAACCCTTATAAAAATTTTAATTCCATTTAGAAAACCTAGATGTTCCATTTTATAAATCCATCATAGATTAAAATATATCTTTATTAGAGCTTCCCATTTCTATAATTCAAAACACTCACACTAGATTTGAAAACCACCAATTCATATTAAAATAAAGAAACCTACTTAATCTCAAAATACCTTTTGAATTTGAATTGAAATCATTTATAAATAAAATTAAACCCACCAAAACACCTTTAGAAACCATCATTTTAGGAAATCCCACTTTTTACCCAAAACAAACCTTTAAAACATTACGCACAAGTAAAACACAATATCAAACACCATGAAAATCAATTTAAAACAAATCAAAACCTCATAAAAATCTTCTCTAATTCATCTACAATAAGAAGAAATAACTTAAGATGCAACTCATAATCAAGAGAGGTTGAAACAAAAAATACGGGAGGAATTCAGAGTTGTACACGGTTTAGCTACACAGTTTGGTAGACCATGAGATAACTATATTCTAAGGTCTATGAAGTCCTCATAAACTCTTTGTATTAGCTCTGTATGGTTTACCAGACCATGTAGACCAACTACACAACCCTGATTCTTCATCCACTTTCATCCCAAAACTCGAGGAATCTCTAAAATAACTCATAAAACGCCTCAAGGGTCAAAATACCATCAATTTCATAAAACATAACTCAAAAGAAAAAAAATATAAAATGGATCACTAAATCAAAATCAAAATCCTAACTACCCATGAAAACTCACGCATCATCATGAAAGATGGTGGTTAATCACTTACTCATGATTTACCTATTAAGTCCCAACCATCCTATTCTCCTGTCAACCAACACACACCCCAAATAACAAGATGGACTCTCAAGAATTTGGATCTTTCTAAGAACCTGGGATCTGATACCATTTGTAACAAACTAACCTAGGCTGACTGAATATGTCACCCAACCTGGCTCTCCACTAGGCCCAAAGGGTGTTCTCAATCCCCACGAGCTGTAAACTAGTGCCCAAAAATCAAATAATATTCACTTGGTAAAATTTCACACTCAAATAATAATAATAAACCAATGGAAACTTACCAAGTATCTGACATGTCATGTCTATACATTGGGCTACCATACATGAGAAGTAATATAATGAAACAAATGGAGGAATAAATGAGTCATCACTAGTATATATTATTCAAATTATTTATATAAACATGCAAAAATATCCAAAATAAACATCCCAAATTCATCACATATATACAAGTGATAAAAATTGTGTAACCAACATAAATATAAAATTAGTTAATATAAATATAAATACATCATGCTGAAATAGTTGATACACAACATCTTGAAATAAACCAAAACAAACCTAAACAAGAAAAAACAACTCTATGTGGCCCATATCCACTCACCACCTCCCGATACCACCTCCCAAGGGATAGCTAGCTATTGAAAGACTGGAGGAAAGTACTAATATCCTAAAAGAAAACATAAGAGTTGCATTCACTTAGTGATGCATGCAGGGTGTGAGATAAGCATACCCACTAAGATCTCACCGTAGAGTATATGAAATTTCTTCTAGATTAAATTTCAATAATTCTAGTTTGAACTATATTTAGAAAATATGATTTAACATGTGAGTGAACCTAAGAAATAAGCAATATTCCTTTAAAAACACCTCTTTCAAACCCAACTTCCATTTAAAATTAAAACAAAATATTTACTTTAAAAGATAGTGCTTTAAATCATACAAGAAAAACTATCAATTTTTTCAAAATATTTAAAACATAAACTACAATATGAAAGTAATAGAGTAACAATCAATATGTTTCCATGAGTTAATGAAGTAGAAATAAAATGAAAAGCGACAAAATAATAGTCCCACATAATCCATCTGAATAAGGGGATAAAAATGATCACAAAATCCCTAGATGGAATCATCAACATTAAATAAGGAACACATGAAACTCACTAAGTCCTAAAAGGATATGGTCCTATGCATTATAGAACATGGGACCAACTGTTGGCCTACATTGCATCTTAAACAAATACACAAGCCACCCGATTTATCCACATAGGCCTTGTCGAGGGAACTCCCCTAGCTTGAGTAAACCATGCAACCAAGGGACACTATCTAGCATGTGATCTAACTGGTGTATAATAAATATATACCCCTCTCTTAGTACCTAGGGTTACCATGTAATCAATCAAGTGTAGGTGAGAAACAAAAATCCAGTGATCACCACATGCATCAATATAATATAAACAATAAATCTTGTCTCACCTATAACACCCTCGTAAGAAACAACCCATTTCATATCCATACATAAGAATCAAGCATTTCATAATAAACATCCCTTAAAGGTAAAAGGCCTAAATAAGGCATATCAAACAAGGGGATCAAATTTGAGGGCCTCACATAACATTAAATTAAATTCCTTTTGTAAAGTTACAAATGGGCCTTTAAAAAATGGCTTGGGATGTAAATCCCTCTCACATAACTTTAAAAGTCAAATTCTAGAAAACATACTTTATAAATCCACTTAGAAAACATTTAGAAACAAACACTCATTTATAAACCATCTCAAATACCCAAATCTCTTTGAAATAATAAACTTGATCCTTTGAAAGTCCCATAAAACCCCTCTTTAATTAAAATTATTTCTTAGAAAAGTCAATACAATGTAAAACATGGGACCAACTACTGGACTACATTGCATCCTAAACAGATACAAAATCCACCTGATTTATCCACATGGGCATTATTGAGGGAACTCCCCTAGCTTGATTAAACCATAAAACCAGGGGACAGTAGCTAGAATGTGATCTAACTAGTGCGTAATAAATATAGACCCCTCTCTTAGTATCTAGGGTCCCCATGTAATCAATCAAGTGTAGGTGAGAAATAACAAGCCAATGATCACCACATGCATCAATATAATATAAATGGTAAATCTTGTCTCACCTATAACACCCTCGCAAGAAACAGCCCATTTCATATCCATACATAAGCATCAAGCATTTCATAATAAACATCCCTTAAAGGGAAAAGGCCTAAACAAGGTATATCAAACAAGGGGATCAAATTTGAGGGTCTCGCATAATATTAACTTAAATTACTTTTGGAAAGTTCCAAATTGGACTTTGAAAATTGGCTTGGGGTGCAAATCCCTATCACATAACTTTAAAAGTCAAATTCTAGAAAACATACTTTATAAATCCACTTAGAATCCATTTAGAAACAAACACTCATTTATAAACCATTTCAAATACGTAAATCTATTTGAAATCATAAACTTCATCCTTAAAAGGCCCTTAAAACCCCTCTTTAATTAAAATGATTTCTTAGAAAAGTAAATTCAATGTCAATCACCCTTTAAATGTCAAATCCTTTTGAAAATGGACCTTGGTACATTCACACATTCACTTTTCACTATTAAACCAACCATTTCAAAAACCCAAAAAGAAAAATTATAAAATCCCTTTAATGTAAAGTGAGGAAAACCTTGAAAAAAATTTTAAGCCATCAAGGGAACTGTATATATTCATAATTTGGTATAAAATGATTTTAGAAATGATAAATCATTCAAAGATATTCCAAATAAAGAAGTTATATAGAAACACCTACCTTAGAATCAAGCGAAACATTTCGCCTATGATGAAGGGAGCCCAACCAATAGTGAAGACAATGTCTATAAGCTCTATACATAAAAATCCCCAATATTAAGTTCACCCTAAACCATAAAATCAACCAACATGATAATTAGGGTTTGCGGGAGAAGTCCAAACTGAGAGTAAAGAGAATAAATGGTGAAGAATATATTTATAAGTCTTTACCTTGAATAATCGATCTCAAACACAAAGGAAATATAGGGGAGTTATGGAAATAGAGTAGAGGAATGGGGGAGATTCACCTAGTTGTGGTTCAAATGAGAGGGTGAAAGAGGAGGTCCTAGAGATTAAAAGTAGAGAGAGGCATTATTGGAATTTCATAAAAAATTAAAAATTGGGCACACAACATGGTTTGGACACACAATTTTCCAAAACATGTACCAACCATGAACCCTTCATCGGACACACCTGGGCACACCACAGGGTTTAACAGAATGGTTAGACAAATTATGTGTTAACCGTGTGAATCACCACTAATAAAGAACTACAGGTTTTTCATGGTTTTTACTAATTGTGCATAGACCATGTTCCTAGAAATATAATCCAAAAAATAAAAAAGTTAAGATAAATCAACCCAAAACTCAAGGGAAAGGATAAAAATCAATAAATGACTAGAATAGTAGGGAAATTAAAAATCAAGGCTTGACATGAACCCCCCATTATGGGCATTTCACTCATCCATTTAATTTACTCCTTCACACAAGCAAGACCATGATGAGAACCATGCCATATGAATCCCCATTTCATGTTTTTATTCTACCTATGAACCATAGTCAACCCCTACACAACATTGTACTCGTCGTTTCAGTGAGAGTTGAAACATCCCTTGGTTTGGATTCAACATTATCCATGACATGCATGGTGTTTTGAGCATCATTTCAATTGTTATTTTATCCATGAATTAACACATCCATGGAACTTCTAGTTGCAACAGTTTTAGTGTAAATAAACTAGGAATGATGTAAACATGCAGGCATAACCCTAGGTTGAGGAAGGAGATGATGCAAGATGACATCATATCATCACTCCATGCATGCATTTAAAATATTGAAAAATGTCACAAATATCATGTCCCACATCAGAATTTATCTTAATGGTAGTATCATTTATTTTCGTGGATGCTTCTTAGTGGTCTGTTGAATTCCTGTGGTGCCTCCCTGCACCACAGCTACTAGTCCTCATCACCACCTCACCTAGCATAGCCCCGTTCTAGGCATGATCCTCTAACACCAGCTCTGACCCACACTGGCCCTCTACTCCTCCATATCCTCCTTGGTCTTGTGTCACTTTTGAGATTGATCGCTACCCAAAGTGGCTAGTTTCTTGAGTGTTGTTTGCCAAATTTGGCACCATTTTTAACTGTTTTTATATTATTTTTTCTTATTATTTAGAATACCCCATATTTCCCTACAAACATGTAAAATAATATAATTAGATAGAAATATATTGTTTTATAATGAAATTAAAATTATCCACAATAAATGCATTACTTTACAAATATCTCCCCAAACGAATAAAAATGCTTAAAAATCAAGAATTGATCCATTTTCGCAATTAAATCCAAATTATTCCTAAAACCTAAAAATGTGACAATTACCCATAAAATATGAAAATGGTGGGATTAAATCATTTAAATACAATTTGAAACTAATGAAACTATTATCTATGTCAATTACCCCACACTTAAACATTTGACTCCCTCGAAATCATATTATACTACGGTCAATTCAGATTTCTAAAGATATTAATTACAACACTACTCGATTATCACATCCAAAGAAATGACATGCCTCCTATATAGTTTAAAACGTATATTACACACTAAAAACCAAGAAAACATTCTCATATTGTCTTGATAATTTAGGAAAATAATTCATAATTCATTTTTTATTTGCAAGAATTGGTCTCAAATCAAATTGACACATGATGTGACCAGTATGACACAAAGTGCATGTTTTCAGTTTAAAAATGAAATTTTACTAAAAAAGAGAAGTGATATACTCATAACTGACTAAACTCATTCATATCATTTTGATATTTTAGGACAAAAATTCATAATCTATTTGTGACATGAATGAATCAGTCGCACCTCAATATGACACATGGTGTAACTGATATGACTCCAAGTGTGTCTTTTTATTTAAAATTGGCATTTTAGTAAAAAAACGAGTGACATAATTAAAACAAAAAAAACACATTCATATTGTTTTTATAGTTTAGTAAAATGATCCATAAGTCATTTTTAACTTATATAAATCAGTCTCAACTCAATTTGATACACAATGTGCTCGGTATGACTCAAAGTGTCAGTTGTCAGTCGAAAATTGACATTTTAGTTCAAAACGTGTATCACTCATTGAAATATAAGAAAATATTCTTGTATTGTCTTGATACTTTAGGAAAATAATTCATAAGTTATTTTTGACATGTAATAATCAATCTCACATCAAACCGACACACGATGTAACTAGTATGACTCAAAGTGTGTGTTTTCAGTTTAAAATGACATTTTAGTAAAAAAGACAAGTGACATACTCAAAATTGAGAAAAAAAATAAAATCGTTTTGATACTTTAGGAAAATTATCCATGATTAATTTGTGACATGTAGGTATTAGTCATGCCTCAATTTGATTCGTGGTCTGATCTATATGACTTCAAGTGTGTCTTTTTTATTTAAAATTGACATTTTAGTAAAAAAGACAAGTGGCAACTCAAAACTAAGAAAAAAAATTCAGATTGTTTTGATAATTTGGAACAAAGATCCATAAGTCAGTTGTGATGTGTAGGAATCAGCCACACCTGAATTTGATACACGGTGTGCCCAGTATGACTCAAAGTATCTATTATCAGTTTAAAATTGATATTTTAGTTCAAAATGCATGTCACTCACTGAAAACTAAGAAAAATTACTCATATTGTCTCGATAATTTAGGACAATGATTCATAAGTAATTTTTTATGTGTAGGAATCAATCTCACATCAAACTGACACACAATGTAATTGATA
Organism: Viscum album; assembly: GCA_963277665.1. Taxonomy (NCBI): domain Eukaryota; kingdom Viridiplantae; phylum Streptophyta; class Magnoliopsida; order Santalales; family Viscaceae; genus Viscum; species Viscum album. Next base: position 1,348,154,404 of record OY728131.1, read on the forward strand.
TGACTCAAAGTGTGTGTTTTCAGTTTAAAATGACATTTTAGCAAAAAAACACAAGTGGCATACTCAAAACAAAGAAAATGAATTCAGATTGTTTTAATACTTTAGGAAAATGATTCATAAGTCATTAGTAGTGTTTAGTAATTAACTACAACTCAATACGATGTACGGTGTGAGCGGTATGACTCAAAGTGTGTCTTTTTATTTTAAATCAACATTTTAGTTAAAAAGAAAAGTGACATGCTAAAAAATGATCAAACACATTTGGATTGTTTTGATACTTTATGAAAATGATCCATAAGTCATTTATGATGTGTAGGAATCATCTGCACCTCAATCTGATACACAGTGTGCCCAGCATGACACAATGTTTCCGTTATCAGTTTAAAATTGACATTTTATTAATGTTTGGTTTCATCTTTATGTTTAATTTATTTCCTTATGATATTGCTGACACAAGAATTATTTTATTATATAGGTGAATTATTTTTCTCAGGTTGGGGTGTTTTGTTCTATCAGGACCTGTCCCCCAGGGCCCGTGCCGTGACTACCCCAAACTCACCTTCCATAGGCCAAGGGCTGGCGACTAGTATCGAAAGGCTATTCCCTAAAACCGGGAAGGCATTGCCTTTATATCTTGTGAACACACGCAACCAAGCACATAGAAAGATACAAAAATGATTAAAATGAATAGTAAATAGAGTGAGTACAGTAAGTAAAAGGGGCCAGAATACAAGCCCAACTGGAAAGTACAAGAAAACTGAAAGGTACAAGTAAACTGAACAGCTCCTGTGAACACATACCAAGGATTCTACATGAAGGGTAGATATAGCTCTCGAATGACCATCTCTGTGGTACACCTCGTCTAATGTCCACCCCTAAGCTACCTCCAGTCCTGGTACTCCCATCCTCAGTCAGCGTTGTTCGTCATCTGTACCAAACACAACAAGGTGCGGGCATAGCCCGTGCAAGGGTGAGTATAACGATACTCAGTAGGGACCCCGAGACCCTCAAGGTATCACAAAATCCACAAAGGATAAACTACACAACATGAAATAAACTGACAACCCTACTTAGGTATATACCCATAAATATACCTAAGTTATCAAGTATACCCATCTCAATCATGAGGAAACACAGAGTCCAACTCAAAAGCCCAAAACTCAACTGTTCCACAAAGGAAGGAATACCACGAAGGTAAGTACCACACAGGTACGCCACACAGAAGAATACCACCAAGATATTACCACAAAGGTACACCAGATAGAATAATACCACCAAGGTATCACCATGAAGGTAAGTACCACATAGGTACGCCACACAGAATAATACCACCATGGTATCACCACAAAGGTAAGTACCACACAGGTACGCCACATAGAAGAATACCACCAAGGTATCACCACGAAGGTAAGGAATCAGAGTATAGAAGTATTGATGATTATATGAAACTATTGAATCATCTTACTCTGTTAAGATGCAGAACCACGTAGGATCCAAGTACATCATCAGACCCACACAGGATCCTAGTACATTATCAGTCCCACACAGGATCCTAGTACATCATCAGACCCACACAGGATCCTAGTACATCATCAGACCCACACAGGATCCTAGTACATCATCAGACCCACACACGATCCTAGTACAGCATTAGACCCACGCAGGATCCTAGTACATCATCAAACCCACACACGATCCTAGTATAGCATCAGACCCACACAGGATCCTAGTAAATCATCAGACCCACACAGGATCCTAGTACATCATCAGACCCACACAGGATCCTAGTACATCATCAGAACCACACATGATCCTAGTACAGAAGACCCACACAGGATCCTAGAGTAGTCCCACATGTATTCCTAGAGTGGATCCATGTGGGATCCTCAAATACAGACCCATAAAGGATCCTTTTCTGATGTTACATCCAGTTATAGGGTACCCTCACTAAGCTTGCTCATTTCTGGGAGAGTCTGCTCCTCAAGACACAGGTCGATACTCCAACTATCATGAAGTCCCATGAAGAAGTATTCCAAAGTACCACCATGTAATAGGGGTCTCAACTCAATAGACGGTGAGTCAAACGAATGTCCGGTCTGTAAATTATTAGTCTTTTAGTCCTGAGGGTCTGGTTGGATTCGTTCTCGATCCAACCCGACCATACACCAACTTTATCCAAATCTCAAGTGGGGTATACCAAAAGTACCATCTCGATCTAACATTTCTGTCACCGCAGAAGGTTCGTCAAATGGACGCACGTTGCTCAAGATATGGCCGAAAGAACATATTGGGTCGAAACTGGTCTGGGTCTGATCTGACCCGGTCGGACCGACTCGGCCCGTCCCCCTGGGTATGTCCCGGCCCGCATTGGGCGGCCTGGCCTGAGTGCATTTGGGGGGGGGAGTCGTGCCCCCTACCTCAATCACCGAATGGACTAAGTCGTTCGGTCGCCAGGCAGCACGCGAGACCCGCCGCAGGTCCCGTTCGGTCCATCTCGGCCGTCCGAAATGGCATGCCCCTTGCTCCTCCCAGCGGTGTGTCGTGCACCGCCCCTCCACGGTTGGCTGAACGTCGGCCACCTTCCACCATCTGTCATGGCTAGGTGGTCCGCGTCCCCTTTCTTCGACGGTGGCACGCAGTCGCACCGCCCGTGCTTTCGCGGCCGGCCGAAGCACCGGCTGCCCTCTGTCCACCGCCACAGCCGACGGGCCGCAGCTCTTCTCCGGTGGTGCGGTCGCATTGTCTCCTTAGTCGTGGCCAGACGTGGTGTCGGCCGCCATTCCTGAGCCCCACTAGTGTCGGTCGTCGTCCTCCTCCATCATGAAGAACACAAAAAGAACTACAAGATTTGCAGAGGGTTCAGGCCATGTTCGTTTGGCCCGTACCCTCTACGTTAGAGCGGTAGAAAGAAACTCAAGGGAGGTGATTCAACGTGAGAGTAAAATTAACAATGATCAATTAAAAACACACCCCTACCTCAGAGGTTTGTTGACGTCAATGAGGTGGCAAGGACGAATGTCGGTTCATCGTCGTTGAAGACATCCCACGTTGGAGGTGGTGCGTTCTTCGTTAGAGAAGATGGCGCATTCTTTATTGGAGAATATGGTGTGCTATTCATTGGGATAGAATGATCCTACAAAGTTCTACCTTTCACCAATGATTTCCCCCAACCAAAAACAAGTGAGGAGACAACACAAATTAAATTAAGTTTATCAATTTAATTTGTTGGAATAATTAATTGGAATAATAAATGGAAGAAATAATTAATGGGGAGTTGAGAGGTCCCCCCCTCATTAAGAGGGGTTTGGGTGGTCCTCACCACCATGGATTCAAATTTGGGGTTTTCTAGCTCGGGTGGTCCCCACCACCGAGCATTCAATTGGGAGGATAAAAATAAAATAAAAGTTATTTTATTTTTTATTTTTATTCCACAAAAAACACGAAAACTATCTTTTACCCTCGACCTACTGTGGTCAAGGTGAAGGTATCCTTAAGAAAATATTGGTGTTATGAGTTCAATTTTTCCCTCATATTTCAAATCCAAGCAACGGTTCAAAAGTTACAAAAACCCACTCGTACGTTTACTGAACGTACCTAAAAAAAGTTCAGAAATTCATTCTGGGTACACTGGGCCTCGAAATCACATTCCGTCAATTTTCGCGGACTCGTAAAAGTCCCATATAATTAAAAAAAATACATGGAATTTTTGGGTCTTGACATTATCCCCACCTCAGGGCTTTACATCCCCGTAATCCAAAACTCAAACTAAGGGAACAAGTGGGGGTACTGAGCATGTATCTGAGCCTCCCGCTCCCATGTGCTCTCTTGGAGGTTCCCGTGCTGCTAGAAAATGTGCACCAGATGTATCGACTACCCACGAAGGACCCACTCCTATTGATCCTCAATCTCTACTGGAACCTCCGTAAATGTCTCCCCATCGTCGATGTCCAGCTCGATGTGGTCAATGACCTGGGTAGGATCATGCATGTATCTCCTTGGCTGGGATACGTGGAAGACATTGTACACACGGTGCAACTTAGGGGGAAGTTCTAGGCGGTAAACCACCTCACCAACTCTACTGAGGACCTGAAAGGGTCTAATGAACCTTGGAGATAACTTGTCGCCCCGGCCAAATCTCCACAAACCTCGTTGAGGTGAGACCCATAGAAAAACATGATCGCCATCCTCGAACTCCAGAGGTCTCTATCTCCTATAGGCATAAGACTTCTGCCCGCTCTGTGAAATCTTCATCAACTCTTGGATGATCTGCACCTTCTCCATGGTAGCTTGTACCATCTTTGGTCCCACTAGTGTTGACTCCCCTGGGTCAGTCCAACACAAAGGCGATCTGCAAGGTCGGTCGTACAACGCCTAAAAAGGTGTCATTCCAATGGTAGAGTGATAGCTGTTGTTGTATGAAAACTCTACCAAAGGAAAGTGATCCTCCTAGTTTTGACCGAAGTCGAGGATGCAAGCACTCAACATGTCCTTGAGGGTCTGAATAGTCTGCTCAGTCTGGCCATCCGTCTGAGGATGGAAGGTTGTGCTCAAACGAAGCTGCATCCTGAAAGCCTCCTACAACCCCTTCTATAGCCGAGAATTAAAACGTGCATCACGATCAGAGACAATCGTCGAGGGTACTACATGTAGCCACACAATCTCCTACACATAGAGGCGTCTCAAGCTCTCTACTGAACCCTGCTCTCTGATCGGTAGGAAGTGGGACGACTTGGTGTGTCGGTCAACAATCACTCAGATAGAATCATGACCCCTGGATGTACGTGGAAGTTATGTCATAAATTCCATGGATATTCCATCCCACTTCCACTTAGGGACCTCTAAAGGCTGAACCAAGCCTGCTGGTACCTGATGATCCGCCTTCACTTGCTGAAAAGTGAGGCACCGAGAGACAAAATATGCTACTGATTTCTTCATTCCCGGCCACCAGTGCTATTGTCAGAGATCTTGGTACATCTTCGCCACTCCTGGATGTACTACTAGAGGGGATGTGTGGAACTCCCTCAACACTTCCTCTTGAAGCGACACTGGTACTATGGTACATCCTCTAAAGATGATGATATGCTCCCCACATTTAGAAAATCCATTAGGTTTTTGTCCTGTGGATATATGAGCACGTCGTACCTCGCAGTTAGTGTCCCCACATTGTGCCTCCCTGACTCACTGAAGAAGTGGGGGAGTGACTGTAAGAGACTGAAGAAAAGATGCTCCATCTCGATCCACAAAAGATATCTTCAAAACGGCCAGCTGCACTCTCGCCTCACCTGGCAGTTGTATACCAAATCTCCTGCTAAGTGTATCTGCTACAATGTTTCCCATCTCAGGGGTATAGACTATCTCGAAGTCATAGTCCTAGAGGAGATCAATCTAATGTCGTTGTCTCGGGTTCATGTCCTTATGAGATAAGATATACCTGATACTCATGTGATATGAGTAGATTGTAAAACACTCACCCATCAAGTAATGTCGCCACATCTTCAAGGTGAAGACCACTTCTGCTAACTCCAGGTCATGGGTAGAATAGTTCTGCTCATACTGTCTCAGCTGTCGAGAACCATATGCGATCATTGCTCGCTCCTATATCTGGACACATCCGAGCCCGGTCCCTGATGCATCACAGTAGACTACGTACCTTACGCCCTCCTCTGGAAGCCTCAAGATGGGTGCACTAGTCAGCCTCTATCTCAGCTCCTAAAAACTCTGCTGGCACCTCTCCGACCACACGAAGGGTTGTCCATTCTTCGTCAACAATGATAAAGGTGCTGCAACTCTGTAGAAATATGGCACAAATATCCAGTAGTATCCGGACAAACCCATGAAACTCTATACCTTTGTCACACTCCTGAGTGGCTCCCAAGCAAGTATCGCCTCAATATTAACTAGATCCACCGCAACTCTAGCCTCCGAAATGACATATCCTAGAAAGTGAACCTCTCAGATCCAGAACTGTCACTTTGAGAGCTTACCATAAAGCTGGTTCTCTTAGAGTGTGTCCAGAACTATCTACAAATGATATTCATGCTCCTCCTTGGTAGCTAAGTAGATCATAATGTCGTTGATGAAGACTACTACAAAGCGATCAAGGTATGGATGGAGGATCATGTTCATGAGTCCCATGAACACTACTGGAGCGTTGGTCACACCGAACGACATGACCAAAAACTCATAATGGTCATACCGACATCTGAAGGTTGTCTTCTGTACATCCTCGTCTCACACTCTGAGCTAGTGATAGCCTGATCTGAGGTCTATCTTCGAGAACCACCATACTCCCTTCAGCTGATCAAAGAGGTCGTCAATCCCCGGGAGTGGGTACTTGTTCTTCACGATCACCTGGTTTAGGCGCCAATAGTCAACACAAAGCCTCAAGCTCTCATCCGCCTTCTTAGCGAACAAAATTAGGTCTGCCCAAGGAGAAACACTGGGCCAAATGAATCCCTTCCCCTGTAAGTCCTCCAGCAGTACCCGCAGCTCACGAAGCTCCGTAGGATCCATCCGATATGCTGGTGTGGATATCGGTGTTGTCCCGGGGTACAAGTCAATGTAAAATTCCACCTATCTGTGATGAGGTAGACCTGGAACATCATCAGGGAAGACATCCGCGTACTGGTCCACCACTACAGGATAACTCAGACTCTCCACATCAACTGCTCTAAGGGTAATGCTAGCCAACTGATGTGTAATCGGATACAACCTCCTCTGGGTAATTCCATCCTATGTTGCAAAGGTTCCCTTCTCACCAGTGAAGGTAAACCTAGTCCCATTAGTGCTGACACACCTTACTTTGTGCCTAATATAGTCAATCTGAGCATGAACTATAGATAACTGTTTCATACCCAATATGGCGTCGTAAGGCCTCGAAGCCACTACTAGGAGATCCTAGCCAAATCTCTCACCTCCTAGATTAATCTCACACTGCTGGCACCAGTGCTTAATCGTCGAATCCTATCCTATAAGAGTCTCTAGCCAAAAGGATCGAGCCAACGGATCCATCAGAATCTCCAAGATCTGAATAAGGGTAGTGGAAATAAAATAATGACTAGAACTTGTGTCTATAAGTACTGTATCTAAGGTGTATTAGAAATAGATCATACCTCATATCATATCTGGAGAGCCATGGTCGTCGGCCTCAGCTGCCTGGAGATGAGATCACCCCTTTCCACCTTATCCTTGTGGTCAGGGTGGACCACCTGGTGGTGGTGGTAGTAACATATCTAATTGTCGCCCACTGCTAGCTGCATGGCCAGCTCCTCTTTCATGTACACCTGCTCCCTGCGGACCTCCTCGGTCAAACCTCTATCTCTACCTCGGTGGTCCTTCGACCGTCTGTCGATCCTCTGTATGGAAGTTTAGACAGTCACGAGCCATGTGACCCTGCCCGCCGCGTGTGAAACATTGCTTGTTCCTCGCATGACTAGATCTGTCTCTGGTACCCCTCACAACCGATCCTAAGTCATGCGGTCATCCAATTGTAGGTCTGGTCCTCTTGGACCTCTGTGACATTTGTCTGCTGCCATCTCTAGAAGACTTCTCTACATGATGACTCGTGGTGGGTCTCACTTCTAGTGACTGCTCAGTAAGAAAACACTCCACTAAGAGGGATATCTCTAACACCTCCGCCTACATCGGGATGCTGAGAGAAATCATCAAAGACCTAATCTCCCACCTGAGTCCCTGATCAAAGGTTCGGTCCCTGAAGAATGAGTCTTGCACCATATCAGTGGAGTAGCGTGAGAGGTCGGTGAACCTCACTAAGTATTGAACCACAATCATGCTACCCTACTGCAGATGAAGAAGCTCTTGTATGCATACTATGCGAAGGGTCTCTGGGACAAAATCTGCTCGAAACAGGCTCTCAAAGTCTACCCAGAGAAGTGTCACCTCATCGTGAACCTTGAGCATCAAGCTCCACCATCTGTCTATTGCTGCCTATAGAAGACTGGCGACAAGGATCACCATGAGATCAGTTGGTGTCCCTACCAGTCGGAAAACTCTCACCATGGCCTCCATCCAATCCTCAGCCGCCTGTGGGTCCATCTCTCCCCTAAATATGGGTGGCCTATGGTGCTAGAACTCATGCAATGCGATCAAGAGGCATGCACTCTCTATTGTTGGGGCTGGTGGCATCAGTGGACCAACGGGTAATGGTACCACTAGTGCCTCCGTTGGTGCCTCTACTGAAAGAGGGTCCTGCACCGAGGCCTCATTGCTCGATGGGCTATCAGTGCATACTATAACTGGAACCCTATATGGCTATCTGTGTGGAGGCATCCTGAAAAAAAAAACAGGTGTGCCACGGTAAATAAGTTATACCTGGTGAAATGACTTAAAGAGATCACAAAGAAAACTCTTGAAAACACACACGCAATCAATTTTTTAGTGCATTGAGTCGGAAATCAGAAGTCAAGGTCCTGGTGTATGGATACGTCGGTCCCTACACCAATACTAGATTCCCTAAACTGATAACCAAAGTCACTACACTTAAAATTATTGTTGTTAAAAAGATCAGAGTTCAATGTTCTATAGTATAACCGACTCCTCTGATACCAATTTGTCACGACCCGTACCCCAGGGACCATGTCGTGACTACCCCAAGCCCACCTTCCATAGGCCAGGGGTTGGTGACTAGCACCGAAAGGCGTATTCCCTAAAACCGGGAAGGCATTTCCTTTATATCTTGTAAACACACGCAACCAAGCACACAAAAAGATACAAACACAATTAAACTGAATAGTAAATAGAGTGAGTACAGTAAGTAAAAGGGTCCAGAATAAAATCCCAACTGGAAAGTATAAGAAAACTGAAAGGTACAAGTAAACTGAACAGCTCCTATGAACACCCGCCAAGGATTCTACCTGAAGGGTAGATACATCTCTCGAACGTTCGTCTATGCGGTACACCTCGTCTAATTCCACCCCCCCTGAGCTACCTCTAGTCCTGGTACTCTCGTCCTCAGTCATCATTGTCCGTCATCTGCACCAAACACAACAAGGTGTGGGCATATCCTGTGCAGGGGTGAGTATAATGATACTCAGTAGGGACCCTGAGACCCTCAAGGTCTCACAAAATCCACAAAGGATAAACTACACAACATGAAATCAACTGGAAACCCTAATTAGGTATATACCCATACATATACCTAAGTTATCAAGTATACCCATCTCAATCATGAGGAAACACAGAGTCTAACTCAAAAGCCCAAAGCTCAACTATTCCACAAAGGAAGGAATACCACAAAGGTAAGTACCACACAGGTACTCCACACAGAAGAATACCACCAAGGTATTACCATGAAGGTAAGTACCACACAGGTATTCCACACAGAAGAATACCACCAAGGTATCACCATGAAGGTAAGTACCACACAGGTACGCCACACAGAAGAATACCACCAAGGTATCACCACGAAGGTAAGTACCACACCAGTACGCCACACAGAAGAATACCACCAAGGTATCACCACGAAGGTAAGGACTCAACTTATACAAGGTATTACTTAAGTACAGAAGTATTGATGATTAGATGTAACTACTGAATCATCTTACTCTTTTAGAGAAAGACCCACGTAGGATCCTAGTACATCATCAGACCCACACAGGATCCTAGTACATTATCACACCCACAGAGGATCCTAGTACATCATTAGACCCACACAGGATCCTAGTACATCATCAAACCCACGCAAGATCCTATTACATCATCAAACCCACGCAAGATCCTAGTACATCATCAGACCCACACAAGATCCTAGTACAACATCAGACCCACACAGGATCCTAGTACACTATCAGACCCACACAGGATCCTAGTACAACATCAGACCCACATAGGATCCTAGTACATCATCAGACCCACATAGGATCCTAGTACATCAGACCCACACAGGATCATAGAGTAGTCCCACATGGATTCCTAGAGCGGATCCATGTGGGATCCTCAAATACAGACCCACGAAGTATCCCTTTCTCATGTTACAGCCATCTATAGGGTACCCGCACTAAGCTTGCTCATCTCCGGAAGAGTCTGCTCCTCAAGACATAGGTCAATAATCCAACTATCACGAAGTCCCATGAAGAAGTATTCCAAGGGACTGTCATATAATAGGGGTCTCAACAAAATAGACGGTGCATCAAACGAACACTTGGTCTGTAAGTTATTAGCCTTTTAGTCCTGAGGGCCCGGTTGGATTCGTGCTTGATCCAACCCAATCGTACCCAAACTTTATCCAAATCTCAAGTGTGGTATACCGACTGTATCGCTCCAAGGTTTCTGGAGCCGTAAACGGTTTGTCAAACGGACGTCCGTGGCTCCAGATATGGTCGAAAGAATGTATAGGGTCGAAACTGGTCCGAGTTTGGTCTGACCTAGCCGGACTGACCCGGCCCGACCCGTCCTGGTCCAACCTGACCCGGTTTGGGATGACTCGGCCCGCTGGGTCCGACCCGGCCCACGCTGGGCAGCCTGGCTCACACTGGGCAGCCCGGCCCGTGATGGGTGGCCCGACCTGGGCGCATGCGGGGGGGAGTCACGCGCCCCCCGCCTCAATCACCAAACGGCCGAAGCCGTTCGGTCACCAGGAAGCACGCGGGACCCGCCACGGGTCCTGCTCGATCCAACTCGGCTGGCCGAAATGGATAGCCCATTTCTCCTCTCGACGGAGCATCGTACACCGCCCCTCCGCAGCCGGTCGAATGTCGGCCGTCTTCCACCATCTGCCGCGACCAGATGGGCCGTGACCCCCTGCTCTAATGGGGGCGCGCGGTCACGCCGCCCATGCTTTCACGGCCAGTCGAAGCCCCGACCGCCCTCTATCCACCGCCGCGACCGACAGGTCGTGGCTCTTCTTCAGTAGTACGGTCACGCAGCCACCTTCGTCACGGCCAGCCGTGGTGTCGGACGTCGTTCCCGAGCCCCACTGGTGTCAGTCGTCATCCTCCTCCATTGCAAAAAAAAAACAAAAATAACCACAAGATTTGCAGAGGGGTCGGGCCATGTTTGTTTGGCATGTACCCTCCGTGTTAGAGCGGTAGAAAGTGGCTTAAGGGAGGTGATTTAACATGAGAGGAAAATTAACGATGATCAGTTGAAAACACACCCCTACCTCGGAGGTTTGTTGACATCAATGAGGAGGGAAGGATGGACGTCGGTTCATCGTCGTTGAAGACATCCCACATTGGAGGTGGCGCGTTCTTCATTAGAGAAGATGGCGCATTATTTATTGGAGAAGATGACGTGTTCTTCATTGGGAGAGAATGATCCTCCAAAGTTCTCCCTTTCTCCAACGATTTCCCCAACCAAAAACAAGTGAGGAACCAACACAAATTAAATTAAATTTATCAATTTAACTTGTTGGAACAATTAATTGGCATATTAAATGGAAGAAACAATTAATGGGGAGTTGAGATCCCCCCCCCCCCAAATTAAGAGGGGTTCGGGTGGTCCCCACCACTGTGGATTTGAATTGGGGGTTTTCTAGCTCAGGTGGTCCCTACCACCGAGCATTCAATTGGGAGGATAAAAATAAAATAAAAGCTATTATATATTTTATTTTTATTCCATGAAAAACACAAAAACTAACTTTCACCCTCGACCTACTGCGGTCAAGGTGAAGGTCTCCTTAAGCGAATATCGGCGCTGTGAGTTCAATAGTGCCCTCAGATTTCAATTCCGAGCACCAGTTCAAAAGTTACAAAAACTTGCTCATACGTTTACTGAACGTACCTAAAAAAAGTTCAGAAATTCATTCTGGGCACACTGGGCCTCGGAATCATGGGTCGTCAATTTTTGCGGACTCGTAAAATTCTCATATAATTAAAAAAAATACATGGAATTTCTGGGTCTTTACATGTTCGACAACCAATACCATTATTGAGATTTTTGAAAAGGGGTCGGGTTTCAAATACAATGAAACCATTAATGTTTTTGAATGTTTGTGATAGATTGTACTTGCTAATTAATTGTACAAAACAATATTTAAAATGTCTATAATATAATGTGTTTTTTTGTATTTGTGTTGTAATTTTTATTTTAATTAAATTATGAATTTTTCATATCCTGTATTTGATGTTTTTTCATGTACTTATTATCTATTTTTTGCAGTGTGGTGCAATATCAACAACACACTCAGCAGTATGACCTTTATCAGCGCCTTTTTTAACGCAGATAAAGGGGTCCCCCTTTTAAAGGTGCTTAGGACAACAATGCTTTTTAGCGACGTTAAAGGCTTTTTCTAGTGTTTTTATTAGCCCAATCTGTAGTAGTTCCCCCTTTGTAAATGTTAAAATAGCACTAATAAGGAGCTCACTTTATGAGTGTTTTTTAATTCTAATGAATAAACCTTATATTGTCATTATTTTTAATAGTGATAAAACAGTTATCTTTTAAAACCACTTACAATATTAGCATTTTTTAGCATTGATGAAGGTCATTTCTAATAGTGATAAAGCCCGTATCCATAGCATTGTTATGAAAATTATTTTTAATTAATCCATAATATATTTTTAAATGACATTAAATTTAAAAAACTTGTTAATTTATTTTGAATCTAGTAATATTTTATTTATAAATAAATTTTAAATTTGAATTATCTTAAATTAATTATGGTTAGTTCATTAACTATGTGTTATTAAATGAAGACAAAATGATAAAATATATTTACTTAATTTTTTGATATGCTTGTTTTATATCTATAAATAAAATTTAAATATTTGAATTTATAATCGAGTAATTAAAAGGGTTAGAGTAGTTAAATGGATATTTAAAAATATGATAGGGTAGGGTTAAGGTAGTAAGTTTAAAAAATAAATAGGTTAGAGTTAGGGTTAGAGTTTTATAAAAATAAACGGGTTAGGGTTTAGGTGTATCAAATTTCACAGGTACCCTACCTGTTGTCATACCTATGTGATATGAATTTTAAGGATAATTAATTTTTGAAAAAAGATATTTGAGAAAGAATAAATTATTATTCAATTTTCTATTGATATTATTTAGAAAATACTTTTTGTTTTAAATAATAATAAGTTTCTATAACATAAATTCAACTTTCTCCTTGTTTGTGCTGAGGAAAACTTAATATATCAAATTTTATGATCAATTTACCTGTACATGTCCCCTAATTTAATGAACAAAATATATAAAAACTACAATGATTATAATATTATTAATATAATCATCATTATTAAGAGAACACCCAAGAAAGATAACATACATGTTTATTTTTATATAGGTTTAATAATCAATCAAACATGATACTTGTAAGGTGATCACACTCATTTTGGTCGCTGAAGCTTGGTTGGTGTATAGGAATAAATGTTGATTCAAGTCTTTCCACACTTGCATCATTGCCACCAATTTGGATTTATCGAGCGTTACCATTTTTTAGTGCTAAAAAAATGTGCTAATAAACGTAACCCTTTATTAGTGTTTCTTTTAGCGTCGATAAATGCACTCCCTTTATCAGCGCTTTTCTTATCGGTGATAAAAGTATACCTTTTATCAGTGCTAGAACGATTGTTTTTAGCACTAATAAAATATATATTTCATAAAAAAATATTTACCATTAAAAATATGATATTAATATATAAATATATTTATATTGATATAAATGTGATATATTTTATAAAATATGGTTTATGTAATACAAAATATGTAATCACACTTAATATATAAAATATTTCGTGGAAAATGGTTTATAAATTAATTAAAAAATAATATTAATTAAAAAAATTCTAATTATTATTTAATAATAGCCATTTAATAACAATTTGAAGATGAAAAAATTCAATAAATTAATAAATGATTTAAAATAAGTTGAAAACATGACTCAAACTTCAAACGGTCATAACTTTTGATCCAAGTGTCAGTTTGAGCTCTAGCACATATCAAATAAAATATTACAAAAATATCTACACTATAATGACCAATAAGAGTCATGATCATCATTTTTTAGGGTAAAAAATGGTCCATAAGCCCTCCAAAACTGAGTTTTTTGTTGGGGTACCTTCCATTTTTTAAAATTTCATGAAATTTCGGCCTCGTTTAATGAAGTATTCTTATCTTTTTTGATTGGAGACTCAATTTATTTTCAATAATTTCCCTCTTATAAATATCATGACATTCAAATTTTATCATTTTTCATATTGTACTATTATTTATAATTAAACATATACATATTTGTATATATTTGTATATATTCAAATATAAAAAATTAATTTTATAAATAAATATGAAAACATATTTAAATGTAAAATATCTTTATAAATAAATAATATATTTCTAAATAAAAAAATGATATCCATTTTATTTAAAGGGCTGAAATAGGGTCAAACGAGCGCTGATAAAAGAGGGGGGTGGGGCGTTGAGCGCTGATAAAAAAAATCTTTTTAAAATTTTATTTATTTTTGACTTTTATCAGTGTTTTTTTAGCATTGATAAAAGAAACACCCTTTTAACAACACTTAGATTATCAGCACTAGAAAAACGCTGATAAAAGAGGGGGGTGGGGCCTCGAGCATTGATAAAAAGAAATCTTTTTTTTACTTTTATTAGTGTTTTTTAGCGCTGATAAAAGGGATAACCTTTTAATAGTGCTTAGATTATCAACACTAGAAAAACACTATTAAAAAGGATTTTCTAGCGCTAATAAAAGAGGAATCTGTGGTTGTGAATTTATCTTGGGAAGAGGACATGTAGGGTGACATGGTATGATCCAATAAATACGTGGTGCGATGCCTGGCAATACCCTCATTACCCATACTCCATTTTTTTCTCCATGAGGCATAGTTCAATGGTTACGTATCTGTTATACTTGTGGTGGTGGGGAGTAATAATGTAAAACAGGCTCGTGACCCATGGGCTTTGCAGATATGAGGTGAATACAGGGTGGGAAGGACTTAAAAATCTTGACTGTTAAGAGTGTAGGCCAATGCAGGTTGAGTCTGCATGGGTGCGAGCTAAGGCGGGTCGAGCCCATACTGGTGAGAGATTATTCATGGGTTTTATTTAAAATATATATATTATTTTTACTGTATATGATTCTTTGACATATTAGTTTTTAAATAAAAAATTATGATTAGACCAAAACATATGATTTTTCATCACAATGGTCATACAAATTCATGATTCACTCACATACGAATTTTAAATAGGTATATATTTGTTATTTTAATATGATATTATAATAATTATATAGTGTTGTGAAATCAATCAAACACCGATTGAAACCATGAAGTATTTCGAAATTGGAAATGTAAGACCGATCATAGACGAATCACATCGTTGATGAAGCGAGCATTAAATTTGCATATAACGATGGTAACGAAAAATGGAAATACAAATACAAGAGAAATAAAAGAAGTAGAGAACACAATATAGAGCCAAAAATCCTCATAATTTCATTAACATGTCACTATATTTATAGAGTACATGAGATCTGATCCAACAGTGAGAATATGGAAGGTTGGCCGTTAAGAGGGAAGTTAATTGGGAATTGAGGAGTCATCGCTATTGTCATAATTATGACATCCATTAATAATATTTCATAACACTCCCCCTTGTATGTCATAATTTCATGGAATCTTATATAATCTTCACTTTAAAAAAACCACATGGGAAAAATAAGTGAAGCCAAATTAATTGAATTTCATGTCATGTTACCTAATTAAAAAACTTATCAGGAAAACCCAGTGGGAAAAACCTGATGAAGGGAAAAAGAGTGCAGCATTCCCAAATCCCCCTAATTATATCATTTATTTAT
This sequence comes from Viscum album, assembly GCA_963277665.1. NCBI lineage: Eukaryota > Viridiplantae > Streptophyta > Magnoliopsida > Santalales > Viscaceae > Viscum > Viscum album. The sequence goes on from OY728131.1 coordinate 1,348,170,176, forward strand.
GTCTTCAGGACATCAATTAATATTATTATTTAATTATGTCTTCAAGACATGGGTGGAAGACCAAAGGTAATGATGAATGGTCTTATTGAAAATTATAAATCATGGGGAAGGCCAACAATTACCATTAATTATTGATATCCATAATAATTTGTAACATTCCATTGGATATCTGTTATGATGTATGATGGTCTCATTAAAAATCTAATCAAGGAAAAACCCTTCAAGGGAAAACCCCTTTATTAGGGAAAAAGAGTACAATAACATCAAGTCCCTAGAGTGTTGCCTCGTTAAAAACCTTATCAAGAAAACCCAGTGGGAAAAACTTGACTAAGGGAAAAAGAGTACAACAATTACATCTCCCACTCATAATGATCACCATTTAACTCATAGAATGTCAATGATCAATTCATAACCAAAACATTTAGTTTTGAATTTCTGGAATAATAATAATTCATACCCTTCATATTTCAGTGAATAGATAAGAACATTACCTTGCATCATAATATGATTTATTGTTATTTTCAAGGTACATATGCACATATACATGTATATCCTTTAAGGATAAATAAAATGTGAATTTATATTTAATCCTTCTGGGATAATTATATTCTTCGTCAACCTATTATTTATTAAATATATCACTCTTGGATGTAAGATATTTAATTATTAATTAAGGGTAAAACCATTCCAAAAATTTAATATTTCATCTTCAGGATGATTAATTCAAAATACAAGGACATTCCATGTAATTTCATGATCAAATAAGTCATTGATTTCAGAAAACTCCTTGAGAGTTTAGATATTTTTCAAAACATCTTAATAATATGATGAATACAATGATTCATACAAACCATGAGGTGATAAATTCAATTTATATTCTTCCATAACTTAATATGGATACATGAAATACATCTTATTTAGTTTACCCCATAATTTATCATATTGGGTGAAACTTTCATAATTTTAAATATGCTTCAGGTATTTCAAACCCTTCTGGGATTCATATATAAATATCCAAATATACAAGGAAGAATATTTCTTATAATAAGATCACCAATATTCAATTGTCTCATAGTTTGGATAATCAATCCAAAACTTTATATGTTGAACATTTCATAAGTTCCTTTAATAATTTTGGCCAATTATTATGATGTTGACATCTGTCAAAATCCATTGTCATTAATGGGTTTTAAAAGCATTCAAATAAAATATATCATCAGCAACATTTGATAGAGATCTCATAATTTTGCTGGTACCAGTGTCACGTCAGGGACAATATCTAAAAATATATAATGTTGTCGGTATACTCATTTTCATCTTTAAGGGAAAATATATTTATTACTTTCTAATCATGATGAATGATGATTTTATACAATCAATTCAACCACACTTTAGGTGTGTATAATCAGACTATTGGTTTCCAACACTTTACATTCTTGTAAGTGTTGTGAGCATCGTGTCAATGGTTTTGCAGGAACATTTTGTAATATATACTCACCGGCAGAAAATAACACACATGGTCATTTAGTGGATGAATATTTCATATAGATGGATCACATATTAGGTGGGCACACCCATATATACTTCTTCATAAGTATATGAGAAATTTATTTCCATAATATCTACTAATGATATAAATAATTTACCTCAAAAATGGGTATCTCGGTGTAAATTATTATACAGGGGGCATTCATAATGACTTAATGAGAATGAACTCATTGATAATTTTGTATACATGCATCCATTAAATAAATTCATAATTCTCCCCATGATGGATGTCTACTATGTTATCAATAAACTGATGCTCGTGTATACATGAATCAATATCTTTCATTATATTTGATTCTGGATGGACTAAATCATCATGTCATGTATTTAAAGTGCTAGGATCGGTAAACTTCTAATTTACCATACTTAATTCGATCGTACATAACAAATTATTTATAATCACTTTTTATGAATTCTTGTTACATATCGAGGTACCTCTTTTATCTAATGTTTCCATATGATATCCATTTTCAAGAATATAATTCATATATCTCATCTAGACTTTAGAATAACAAAGCATTAAGAATTTATACTACTAGATAGGAATATTTTCGCTCTTCTGGAGTGGTTAATTAATTTTCTCTACCAGTAAATGTACTTATACAAGCATATACTAACTCATATATGAGTTCTTTTGAATCATTTAATCAAAATAATATTTATAAATATTTTGCTTCAATATTGGAGCATATAAGATCTCCAGGATCATTCATTTTAAAACTTATCTTTTTCATTATAATTTCCACTTATGGTGGTTAATGAATTCATAATATAATCATAACGGGTTAGGCTCATCACCAAGTGAATTATTGCATATTTTAGAACTACTGGCCCAAATATTTTGGAACTTCAGACCCAAATATTATTTTATAATACATCTACCTGAGATAGGAGCCCCCGCATCTTTTGAAGCTGGTGAATGTGGTTGCGAGAACCAATATGAAAGAATATTCTGAATTCACAACACACACCTTATCACCATCCAAAACTATAATTCATAAACAATATTCACTTTATAAAATGAAGGAGAAATCATTTGATCAGACCCTATCAACTCTCAAATATTCATGATATCACAAATCATATCAAAATTTTCATGAATTGTTTTATTCATTTCAGGGAATGAGATATAGTAATTAAAACTACATTCACATCAGGGAATGAATTAATTCAACGGATTTCATGATCCATGAATGATAATTTATTATTTATAAATAATGATCATCTTGCATAAAATATAATTTTTATTGATTATGATGATCATTGCTTTAACCACTTCAGGTGGTAAAATCATTTTCATAAAATATATTGGATTATCAAAACTATGTAATCCAATCATCTCATTTATGAACTATATGAATAACAACATCCACTTAATGGGATAAATTAATTACATGAGATGATATTGATAATCTATAATCACATGATAAATAATAATTTTTCCCTTGATATTGATGATGTAAGAATAATAATTGATAAATGAAAATATCCTTCAATATAATTTCAAAGGAAATTATTTTTATATCATCCTTCATAGGTGCATTATTTTATTAATAAAATTCATTGTGGTGTGTAAATATTTATCATTATCAAACCACTTGGTGGTTATATTATTACTATTTGTTATAAATAAATACAACACAGTTATCATTTGTAAATCATTATATTCACCTCGAATTTGATTTAGAATAAAATCATATATATTTGCATTCACTTTAGGGAATGAATTAAATCATTTTCAACAAATATTATCATTCAATCTAGGGAACAAAATAAAATTATTTGTTCAAGTTTTATAGTGTCTTCAAGACAATAACATGAATATTCAATTCATACAATTTCATCAATTTCATCCACTTCAGGGGATGGATGCATATAAAATATATTTACGCTTGTTCATCATGAACATTTAATTTCTCTCAAAAAAATTATAAGAAATAAAATGAAAGAGAAAAGAAATAAAATAATCCATTGTGAGCCTTTATACATCATAATCAAACTTGAAACCTTTAGGGTGAACAAAGGAATAAGTGATGAAATTTCATGGTTCATGACATGATTAGTGAACTTAGGATTGACGTAGACAAGCACGCAATGTTCATCGCTGATTAGCAAACTTCAGATCGACGTACGGCAGGTACGCGGTGTTTATCATTCAACCACACAGGTAAGTGTTGTTTATCACTGATTAGAAAACTTTAGATCAACATACTGTAGGTACGTGATGTTCATCATTCAACCACTTCTGGTGGAATTATTTTTTTTCATTTGATTAATGATGTTTATCTTGACATTGACTGCATCGGTTATTAATCAAACACGTTCTCTTCACAGAATTGAGTGAAAATTTTCAATCATGAGTCATTACAGTTCTTCAGGAGCTCATTATTTTTACCACAAAAAAATATTAAGAAAATAATATATTATATTCAGATTTATCAAGAAGGGAAAAATAAATGTAAAAATATCTTGTAGATAAAACAAGACTCACCTTTTGATGTAGCTATTCGAATGAGTTGAGTCGATGCGCATGTGAAAGAGTGCGTCAAAAGAAGAATGTTTGTAAAAACACGTGACATACCTTTTTTCCGCGAGATTTATCTTCCGACGATGGGGGTGAAGGAAACGTCATCACGATGCACAATGAAAAGAAGATGATCGTGTTCATAACATGTTGTGAAATTAATTGAACGCCGATTGAAACCGCAAAACATTTCGAAATTGGAAATGTAATATCGATCGTAGATGAATCACATCATTGATGAAGCGAGCATTGAATTTAAATATGATGGTGGTAAAGAGAAATGGAAATAAAAATAAAGGAGAAATACAAGAAGTAGAGAACACAATGTAGAGTAAAAAATACTCATAATTTCATTAACATATCACTGTATTTATAGAGTACATGAGATCTGATCCAACGATGAGAATATAGAAGGTTGACCATTAAGAGGGAAAATAATTGGGAATTGAGGAGTCATCATTATTGTCATAATTAGGACATCCATTAATAATGTTTCATAATATGTAATAACTATTTAACCATATTCACATGGTGTGTCATCCCACTTCTCAAAAAATAACTCATATTTCTTGCACACTGTTTCAATTATAAAAGAGTTATTATAATCATTATATTTTTTTGGGTCAATTTATTATTGTTATTATTTTATTTTATTTTGTTATTAAAAAAATAAGAAAATACCTTAAGGGAACCCCAATCGCTTATTCTGAAACCAGTCACTACATGAAGAGTCGTCTTTCCTTCATAGGTCCAGTCGTTCGCATCACTGCGCCACCAACATCACCGTTTGTAGCCCCCCACCGATCGCTCACCTACTTTGCATCACAATAGTTTGCCACCACATTGGCGTCGCCGTAACCCACCACCATCCCATCAATGAACGCCCTACCGCATCTCTTAAAACACCACACTTCTCCTTACAACTACCCTTGAGAATGAGAAAAAAATATAATATTTAAATGGTTATAAATAATATATTTTTTTAAAGGTGGGAAAGACCGCGGGGTACCCGTTGTTGGAAAGAATGTCGATTCCGGGCCGGAAATTGCTTGCCAAAAATATCGTGAGAAACCCGAAAAAATACGGAAGCAATATAAGAAGAATAAATAAATCAGCACGCATGATTTTTTAACGTGGAAAAACCCTCCCATGCAGAGGATTAAAAAACCATGGAGCAATTCCCAAATATCCACTATGAATCATAGAATACAAAGAATCCAAGTAATGCCCGAACTTGAATTATAAATGAGAGAGCGTAGAAAGAATGTGTGAAAACCACACCCTGGTATGCCTCTGTCATCTCTCTGATAAACATCATGCTGACGCCATGTATCAGAAGATCAATCTGTGACAAAACGTCACCCTTCTATCGATGAAATGTCACTACCTCAGAGATCTTCACCCGAACATGTGTCAACTTCGCACCAGCTTGCGACACCTGAATGATCTCGCCATCATGATGTACTACCAATCTTCAATCAGGACACGCCAATTGATCACCGCTATCAGGAAAACTTTTGATACACGGCCTCGATCATCAATTTTTTCGCCGCTGCTCCGTACCTGTTAAACGTCGACGTGTCGCACATGCTACCACCAACACGTTATCCCCCTTCTTGCTCCTGATGGATGACATCTTGAACATCTTTCCAATAAACTCTCCACACATGCAAGACAATTGTGTCACAGTCGTCGTGTCACATGAGCCGTCGTGAACACAACAACCCCTTCCCGGGTCTCCCTTGTTGGCTACATATTGATGGCACCCTCTTGAAATATGTTGCTACATCCTCTTTATATAGACACCAAATATATAATCACCAATTAATGCAGTCAACATCCATTATTTCATCCATTAATATTGAAAATTAAATATATATTAATGTTGGGAGAAAATCCTTAATTAATGATGATATAAATCTCTCCATTAATAAATTTTATCTCTCATCAATAAATGTGATGAATCCCAACAATCTCCCCCTTCATCACATTAATGAATGAAACCATCCAACAAACTCAGTTGGAAAGAAAAGAGGTCGGTATCACACCAACCATCATTATCTGCCAAAAATATGATTACGTCCTTTTACACTTCTGATAAAAAAAATATCAGCCCCCTGGAAAAAAAAACAAAAGTCAAAATTTTCGTCACATTTGTATCTGCACCATCTAGCTGAACAAGACCAGAACCAAAAACATCTGGCTCCCCCATAATAATGATTACCACATAATCTGGAGCACCTGCAGGAATAAACTACTTCCCCTGCTCAACATCCCATGAGCAGACATGTGTATGTATCACCTCTCTCGACCTGATTTAATTTCCAAACCTTATTCTGCATCGTTCATGCATCAACGATCCTCTCCGAAACTTCCATAATTCTCATGAAAAATTGCAAGCATGAACTGACCTCCTCTGATACCACTTGTTGGGGAGAATGCCGATTCCGGGCCGAAAATTGCTTCTCAGAAATATTGTGAGAAACTCGACAAAATACAGAAGTGATATAAGCAGACACTACCACAAAAATAGTTTTTCCTGACGCCAACCTCTATCAGCGCTAATGAAAAAGTGCTGATAAAGGTACCCCTTTATCAGCGCTTTTTTTAGTAGCACTCATAAAGGGGGGCCTTTATCAACGCTTTTTTTAAAAGCACTGATAAAGGGTCGACTTCAAAAAAAAAATATTCATATATAGATATATAAATATAGTTATATTGATATAAATATAATATATAATTTTTAAATATATTTTAATTAAGTATAAATATACATTTACACTTAATATACTTAATATATAAGATATTTAGTGAAAATGGATTATAAAAAAATTTAAAAAATATTTTTAATTAATAATTTGCTAATTATTATGGAGTAATAGTCATTTAATAACAATTTGAAGACTAAAAAATTAAAAAAAATTAAAAAAAGATCCAAAATATGTTTAAAACGCAACTCGAACTTCAAACAACCATAACTTTTGATCCGGGTGTCCGTTTGAGCTCTACCACATATCAAATTGAAGACTTCTATGAGATCTACACCCTTGAGACCTGAGGGACCTTGGTAAAAGTTTTTTCAAGGCCAAAAAAGGCCCATAAGGCCTCCAAAACTGAGTTTTTAGTCGGGATACCCCGCTTTTTTAACATTTTGTGGATTTTCAGCCTTGTTTAAAGGGGTATTATTGGATTTTTTTTGTGAGGACTGAATTTATTCCAAGGTATTATATTTATATTGATATTATGTATTTGAAATTTTATCATTTTTTATAATGCACTTCTATTTATAATCAAATATATAACAATATATACATATTTTTTATATATTCACACATAAAAATTTAATTATAAATATAAATAATAAAATATATTTACATATAAAATATATTAGATTTATCTAAATAATAACTAATATACATTTTATTTAAAATACCAATATATGAATATTTATAATCCTATATATTAATCTAACTATATATATATATATATTAATATAACTACATATATATATTGATATAACTATAAATATATATATTAATATCACTATAAATATATATATTAATATAAATATATATATATATATTAATATAACTATATATATATATATTAATATAACTATATATATATATTAATATAAATATATATTATTATACGAATAAATATAACAAAATATATATATATAAATAAATAGATATATGATAAAGTTAATATTTTCAATATTATTAATATTATTTCAATGATTTAATCCCTCTCAATTATTCAATTTGAGTGTATTTGCATCATTTATGTGTTTTTGGTGTATTTTGGGCTTAAATGTGAAAATGGGGTAATTCTGTAAAATTGACAGTTTTATATAGCTTCTGTTTTTCGGGCATAACTTTTCAAATATTGGTCCAATTGAATTGAATCCATTTTTTTAGGCTTAATATGCTCGTGGGTTTCAAATTTGTCTTCTGGACCAAGACCCAATTCGAAACCCAATGGTACAGAAAAATCAATCAAATTGAGAAATCAATTTGGCAGGTAGAATGGACCCTACTACATTAAATATGGAATATCTCCTTCATCTGAACTTAGAATAAGGTTCTTCTAGCTGGTGTCGACAGAGGACATGAAAAGGACGGTTCAAAATAAATTTGATAAAATATGGAGCTCATTAATATATCCTTTGGGCATGTCCAAGTGGAGTGGGTGAAATAGTGTTTGGCGGATAGAAAAGTAATGTCCATTGATTAGACCATATATTTCTTTAAACATGTCCAATGACTCTAAAATTTTGAGTGTATATAGAAAAATTAATTTAAAACATTATATAAGAAGGGACCTTAGTGAGTTTCAGCCGGATGGTAGGCAGAACAAAGACAAACTTATGAAGGACAGATTCTGGAGGATCAAGTTTATGTTCTTTCTTTTCTTTGTTTTACACTTCTTAGTATTGTAATGTGTTCTTCTTTCCCATTAGTCACAATTAACCTTAACATGGTGGGGTAAAATTATGTTTGATTGGGGAAGGATAGGTTTTCCATGTTGTATTTCATGATTCCTTCTATTAATGTTTTAAAATTCTCTTTTCTCTTCTATGAATCAGTTTCAATTTCTTATAACAATTTTTATTATCATGTACGATTGTATCTGATTTTAGATTTTGTTGTTCATTTATATTTGTTCAATGATCAATATATACCTCCACTAGGTTATGGTTTATAAATTATTGAATAGACCAGGACTTAGTGGTCAAGTACTCGGTGATCACCGGTACGTGTGTGAGGAGTAGTGAATGTTCTTGATTACTTGGGATAAACAAGACCCGATTGGGAATTGCCTAAGATAATTGGGGGTATTTTATACAACTATATTACACATTGGAAGGAGATTAGACAAACCTAATATTTTAGTAAGTTTTATCATCACATTTTTAATTGACCAAGGGAGTGAGAAGAAACGATTGTGGATTCTCACTCTTAACGATTTAGCAGAAGAGAATTGGGTAAAATGAACTATGATAGAATTACAATTGGAAAACCGACCCTAACATGATCACCATTTCATATCACTGATTTAAATCACATCATTTTTCAATTTTTTTTAAAACTTTCACTTAATTACTTTACTTTATTTAGTTTCTTTCTTGTATTTTCCAAATCAAACAATTTCAAAAACAACATCACTTCTTTCTCTTATTTTAAGTGACAAACATTATTGTTGAGAACTCGTATCTGGAGACAACCTAGGTAACCCACTATAATACATTTTAACTCAGGTTATATTTTTTTTTCCACACCCCACGACAGGAACATGTCAAAACTTGGCGTCGTTGCCAGGGAGGTAGTGCCAACATTTATTTTCTTTTCTTTCCTTTCTCTTTTCATCTTTTCTCTTTAAAATTGCATGAATCGAACCTCAAAAACTGAACCTTTATCCTTATATCTTGAGATTTAAATAACCTTGTTGAATAGACTTAGAAACATTAATTTGGAATCTGAATTTGTGGAAGTTCCCCTTGCAGACTCAATTGAAACTTCTAGTGTTCACTCTGAGTCTTTCATCATGGATGAAAATCACAACCAAACACTTAGAGACCTTTGTGCACCACAATTACTTAATCAAAACAATCAACTTTCCATGCCAGTGTTACAAAATGATTTTGAAATGAAACCTAACATGATTCCTTTGCTTTCAAAGTTTCATGGTTTGGCAGGTGAAGATCCAAACAAACACATTAAAGAGTTAACACATGTTTGCTCAACTTTTAGACCCCGAGGAATTACTGAGGAGCAGGTTAAGTGGAAGGAATTTCCATTTTCATTGGATGGAGCTACTAAATAATGGTTGTACGGCCTACAACCAAGAGATGTACATGACTGTAATGACCTGGTAATATGTTTTATGAAAATATTCTTCCCTACCTCTAGAAGCACAACCATTCGGAAGGAAATCTACGCCATACAACAATCATATGGAGAAACCCTTTATGAGTACTGGGAGAAATTTAAGAAGCTATGTGTCAGTTTTCCGCATCTAGCCATTGAGAAACATCACTTTCTTGTCTTCTTCTATCAAGGACTACTGGACAATGACAGAAACCTTCTTGATGCATCATCTGGAAGTGCACCGATTGACAAGTCGCCAGAAGAAGTCAATGGATTGATTGAGAAGATTTCCCAGAACTCACAGCATTTTGGAACAAGAGGTATTGGAATAATAGGTATTCATGAGGTATGCACTTCTCATCCATCACCCTTATTAGAAACTAGGATTGAAGAGCTTACTAGTTTGGTGAGACAGATGGCCTTGAAGTAAGTTAGTGACCAACAAGCGCCAGCTAAGGTATGTGGTTTATGCTCATCACCTAATCATTTCACTGACCAATGTTCTGAAATACAGGGAATGGAAACATGTGAAAAAACCTTTCATCCAAGATAGTTTCAACACAATCAAGGATGGAGAGATCCTAACTAAGTCCAATATGGGTTTGGAAATCAGCAGAATCAAGGTAGACCCCCATACCAAAACCAGTTTCAAAACCAACCACCATTCCAGAATCAATTCCAGAACCCACCACCATTTCAATAAAAGCAGTCTTATAACCAGCCTTCATACCAAAAACCACCCACTTTCCAAAGACCCTATGAGCAGGCATCCACCAGTGCACAACCTCCAATTCAAAACCAACAAAAATCTGAGTTTGAGGGGTTGAAAGACACCGTTAAAGATTTTTTCAATAAGTTTGAAAGTCTCATGGACTTTCTGACCAAAAATCCTGGTAAACTCCCTTCTCAAAAAATTCCAAACCCAAAAGAAAATGTTAGTATTATAACTACAAGAAGTGGAAAAGAACTTCAACCACCATCCACCATTGAACCTGAAACAAGAAAACCTGATCTAGGTGAGAATGAAGTTAGAAATGATGATAATTATATGAAAATGCATCGGGAATAAGATAAGAAAGAGGAGGATGATAAGGATAGGCCAAGTAAGAAGAAACAAGAAACACCATTTCAAAGGAAACAAAGGGAGAAGAAAGATATACCACCACCATTTCCATCAAGAATGATTGAATCAAAGAGGTTGCAAGAAGAAACACTGCAAAAAGAAATTCTGGATACCTTCTATAAAGTGGAAATCAACATACCTCTACTTGAAGCACTCAAACAAATTCCAAAGTATGCTAAATTTTTTAAGGATCTTTGCACTAAGAAGAAGAGACTTCAAGGGAATGAGAGGATCATTTTGGGAAGAAGTGTCTCAGCCCTTATCACACCATAATTGCCAACCAAATGTCTAGATCCAGGGACATTTTCCATTCCATGAACCATTGGTTCATTAAATTTATCTAATGCTTTGTGCAATTTAGGAGAATCAATTAATGTATTGACTCACTCGGTATATACTTATTTGCATATGGGAGACTTGAATCCCACAAGAGTGGTGGTCCATCTTGCAAATAGATCCACAATTTTCCCAGCAGGAGTTATGGAGTATGTCCTAGTAAAAGTCAAAGATCTTTTATTCCCTGCTGACTTCTATGTGTTGAATATGAAAGATGATCAGATCCCATCACACTCACCCATAATTTTGGGGAAACCTTTCTTGAAGACGGATAAAACCATCATCAATGTCCATGAAGGGACACTTACCATGGAGTTTGGAGACAACACTATCCACTTCAATATTTTTGAATCCATGAGGCACCTATCAGATGATCATTCACTATTCTCACTCTCCCATGAAGATGGCATAAAACCAATTGAATAATTGGGTATGTTTCATGAATTTTTATCATTAGGAGAGAATTTTTCCATTAAAAATATCACTGAACATATGGATACCCAAACTCATGGAGATTCTGATTTCCTGTTGGAAGAAGAGGTAAAATCTGATTTCTTTGATAATTTGTTAAATGATGATGAAGATGATATGATTTCTTGTGTGCAGGATGTCAAACCATTGGAAGTGGAGAACCTCAATTTAGTTTCATCTCTTGAGCATCCTTCTGATCTAGAATTAAAACCACTCCCCACTGATTTAAAATATGTTTACCTTATGGAGGGAGAGAAATTACCAGTAATAATTGCTAATAATCTTTCTGAAACTCAAGAAAAATCATTAATTGAGATTTTGAGAGAGAATGTACAAGCAATGGGGTGGATATTAGGTGATATCCCAGGAATAAACCCAAAAATTTTCTCACATCGAATTTTTCTTGAGGGAGATTCCAAACTTGTCAGACAACCCCAAAGGAGGTTGAACCCCACCTTGATGGAGGTTGTGAAAAAAGATATTGAGAAGATGTTAGAAGCTGGGATCATCTATCCCATATGAGATTCATAATGTGTTATCCCCATCCATGTATTCCCAAAGAAAATTGGCCTAACCATTGTGAGGAATGAAAAGAATGAATTAATCCCTGTAAGAATTCAGAATAGCTGGAGAGTGTGCATAGATTTTAGAAAGTTGAACCAGGTCACTCGAAAAGATCATTTCCCTATCCCTTTCATTGACCAGATGCTAGAGAGATTGGCAGAGAGAACTCATTATTTCTTTTTGGATGGATTTTCAGGTTATTTTCAGGTACTCATTGCTCTCGAGGATCAATAGAAGACTGCCTTTACTTGTCCTTTTGGTACTTTTGCATACAAAAGGATGCCATTTGGATTGTGTAATTCCCCAGGTACATTTCAAAGGTGTATGGTAAGTATATTTTCTAATCACATTGAATATTTCTTGGAGGTTTTCTTGGATGGATTCACAGTTTTTGGAAATTCTTTTGACCATTGTTTGAAAAATCTGGAAAAAGTTTTGAAAACATGCATTGAAAAAAAACCTTGTTTTGAATATTTAAAAGTGTCATTTTATGGTTGAGAGCGTAATTGTACTTGGGCATGTCATTTCTCAGAAAGTCATTGAAGTTGATAAATCAAAAATTGAAATGATAAATTCTTTTCCTTACCCAACTTGTGTGAAACATGTTAGATCATTTTTAGGACATGCAGGATTCTACATGAGGTTTATCAAAGATTTCAGTTAGATTTCTCTCCCTCTCTCTAGATTACTTTTGAAATATGTTGATTTCGATTTCAATGGTTCATGTAGGGAAGCCTTTGATGAGTTGAAAAGGAGATTGATTACACCACCAGTAATGCAGCCACCCAATTGGGGAGAATCATTTGAGCTACTTTGTGATGCTTCAAACCAAGAAGTTGGAGTAGTACTTTCTTAGAGAATTGAGGGCAGGCCACAAGTCATTGAATATGCCTCGAAAACTTTATATGCGGCCCAATTCAACTACACAACAATATAAAAAGAGTTTTTAGCAGTTGTTTTTGCTTTAGAAATATTTAGATCGTATCTGCTTGGAACAAAAGTCATTGTGTTTTCTGATCATGCAGCTCTTAGGTACTTGATGAAGAAGGATGAAGCAAAACCAAGGCTTGTGAGATGGATGCTATTACTACAGGAGTTCAACATAGAAATCAAAGATAAGAAGGGATCTGATAACCAAGTTGATGATCACTTAAGTAGACTGCCTAACACTACTGAAGTTGAAATTCCAGACACTGAACCACTAAATGATCGCCTTCCAGGAAAGCATTTGTACTTGATTTAAGGAGAAGTACCTTGGTATGCTGACATGATCAATTATCTGGTAACATCTCAGGTCCCATCTCATTTAAATTCTAACCAAATTCACAAATTGAAAGCTGAATCTAGATATTACATATGGGATGATCCATTTTTATGGAAGATTTGCAATGACCAAATGATAAGAATATGTTTGCCTAAAAATGAAATTGATTTTGTCTTTAAGTTTTGTCACGCATTAGCTTGTGGAGGCCACTTTGGACCTCAAAGGACAGCAAGGAAGGTTTTAGAATCTGGACTTTATTGGCCAACACTTTTCAAAGATTCTCATGAATTTTGTAAACGGTGTGAAAAATGTCAATTTACATGAAATATTTCAAAGAGACAAGAAATGCCCCAAAAGACACTTAATTTTTATGAAATATTTTAAGTTTGGGGGATAGATTTTATGGGCCCTTTCCCAATGTCATTTGAAAATTCTTATATTCTGCTTGTTGTTGATTATGTTTCCAAATGGGTGGAAGCAAAAGCCACCAGGACTGACGATGCTAAAGTTGTTTGTGATTTTTTCAGGGCTAACATATTTTGTAGGTTTGGAGTTCCCAGAGCCATCATTAGTGATCAAGGGACTCACTTTTTTAATTGGATAATGGAGTCTTTGTTTAAAAAGTATGGGGTGCATCATAAAACATCAACTCCCTATCATCCATAGATGAATGGTCAAGCTGAAGTGTCCAATAGGGAAATCAACGAAATTTTGGAAAAAACTGTTAATCCAAATAGGAAGGATTGGAGCCAAAGGTTGGAAGACACGTTATGCTCTTACAGGACATCCTATAAAACCCCAATTGGAATGAGTCCCTATAGGTTGATTTATGGGAAAAGTTGTCACCAACCTGTGGAATTGGAACACAAGGAATACTAGGTTGTGAGGAAGATGAATCTGGATCTTGAAAGTGCTGGGAAAGAGAGAAGATTGCAGTTACAGGAGCTGGAAGAAATTAGAATGAAAGCATTTGAAAATTCTAGGATTTACAAATAGAGAACAAGAGTGGCTCATGACAAACTAATCCAACCAAAAGAATTTTATCCTGGAGACAAAGTGTTATTATTCAATTAAAGACTCAAGATGATGCCAGGTAAACTTCATTCCGGGTGGGAAGGTCCATTTATAGTTACTCATGTATATCCTTTTGGTGTTGTGCAGATTGTGAAGGATGAAGCGAAGGATCCATTCAGTGTTAATGGGCACAGGTTGAAGAAATTCCTTGGGACCATTCCATCAGAGCCAATGGAGGAGATCACACTCCTCCAACTTGTTTATCAATAAACTCCATCAGGTCGTACCTCTCCTTTATATTTTATTGATTGTTGTGATTCAATTTAAAATATTCTTTTGTGTTAAACCCATTTGAATGCATTGCGGACACTGTATCATTTAAGTGTGGGGAAGGGAACCTTTATAGTTTAGGATTTTTATTTAATGTTTGTTTTTCCTATATTCAAAAAAAATTGTGTGTTTTTCAAAAAAAAATTCATTTATTTTTTAATTTTTGTGTGTTTTTGAAACTTTTGATCTGAAATGATTATCATTGAAATATTTTAAATCCATTTCCATGGGAGAAATAATTTATTCCATGAAACTAAGCTTAAATGAATGCTGAAAATGACATTATTTCAAGTTCAATTCTTTGGGAATTTCGTGAAAAATACTCTGTTTTTTTAATCCCATGCCACATATCATTGTCTTTATATTTGAAATCACATTCCCATGAGGATTATGAACCTATTATTTTCATATTCTTTACATTCACCTAAATTTTTGAGAGAACCAAATCATGCTTGTTTTAACCAGAATTTGATTTATTTCTTTCAAAACTTGAGGGTTTGGGGTACATGTGTTTTAAATGATTGAGGCATTTCTTTGGTTTGAAAGCCCACTTTTCAAGATAATCCCTTTCATTCTGGTTTACCTTGTAAATTTAATCCTTGTAGCCCATAGAATCCATGAACATCCTATTAGGTTAGCCACATTACAAGCCAATTTTTCCTATCCAACCTGCTCTTGAAGTGAAATTGCATGATCTAGTTGAACATAAGTGTGGGGGAAGATGTCTTGTGTGGTGCTAGCTCATTTTATGAAACCTTGGGTGGAAAATAAAATTCTGAGGAGATGTTATTGCTATGAAAAAAAATCATTCTGCTGAAATTTGTGCCTTTTCTGGAGCTTTCACGATGAGAGAAGTTGTGCCTTTCTGGAGCTTCTAATGAAGAAAAAAAGTTGTGCCTTTTCTGGAGCTTTCAAGAAATATTATATTTGAGAAGATTGAAATGTTTGCTGCTGAAATGATGAACTGTGTGAACATCCATTGATATTCCATGAATAAGGAGCTTATTTTCTACTAAGGGGAGTGAAGAGGAGACCATACTTGTGTGAAAATTAGAGTAATGCAATTTTGCTTCAAAAAGAGCCAAGCCCTCTTCATTCAGCCTCAGAATTTTCACATCTAAATCCAACCAACCTAAAGCCACAGAACAACCTTGACAAGTCCTCATGATAAACATATGTCTTTGACTCACATCGGGTGGAGATGTAGGAATTTATCAAGCTTATGGTGACCCTTGCATTAGTTTGGATGAGAAAGACATTGCTAAAAGAAATGAAATTTGTGTGATGAGAGATAATGAAAGTTAGGTAAGTGTTTTGTGTGCATGGGAGGAGAAATGAAGAGTAAATTTATTAAATGATCTTAAATTAAGAACATGAAATAATAGAGTTTGAGGAGGCATGATATATTTTGTTCTTGTTTTGAAATTGGTGGATCTCATGGATATGTGTTTTGAATTTACATTGATTTTATTTTTATTCTGACTTGTCCAGGAGTCCAAGTGATAAGTGTGGGGGAATTTATAAAGTTAATATTTTAAATATTATTAACGTGATTTCAATGATTTTATCCCTCTCAATTATTCAATTTGAGTGTATTTGCGTCATTTATGTGTTTTTTGTATATTTTGGGCTTAAATGTGAAAATGGGGTAATTCTGTAAAATTGACAGTTTTATATAGCTTTTGTTTTTTGGGAATAACTTTTCAAATATTGGTCCAATTGAAGTGAATCCTTTTTTTAGGCTTCATATGCTCATGGGTTTCAAATTTGTCTTCGGGACCAAGACCCAATTCGAAACCCAATGGTACATAAAAATCAATCAAATTGAGAAATCAGTTTGGCAGGCAGAATGGACCCCACTGCATTAAATATGGAATATCTCCTTCAGCCAACCTTTGATAGTGTCGACAGAGGACATGCAAAGGACGGTTCAAAATAAATTTGATAAAATATGGAGCTCATTAAGACATCCTTTGGGTGCGTCCAAGTGGAGTGGGTGAAACAGTGTTTGGCGGCCAGAAAAGTAATGTTCATTGATTCGGTCGTATCTTTCTTTACACCTGTCCAATGACTCTCAAATTTTGAGGGTCGATAGAAAACTTCATTTCAAACATTCTATAAGAAGGGACCTTAGTGAGTTTCGGCTATCTGGTGGGCAGAACAGAGGAAAACTTCTGGAGAACAAATTCTGGAGGATCAAATTTTTGTTCTTTCTTTTCTTTGTTTTACACTTCTTAGTCTTGTAATGTGTTCTTCTTTCCCCTTAGTCACAATTACCCTTACCATGGTGGGGTAAAATTATGTGTGATTGGGGAAGGAGAGGTTTTCCATGTTGTATTTCATGAGTTCCTTCTATTAATGTTTTAAAATCCTTTTTTCTCTTCTGTGAATCAGTTTCAATTTCTTATAACAGTTTTTATTATCATGTACGATTGTATCTGATTTTAGATTCTGTTGTTCATTTATATTTGGTCAATGATCAATATATCCCTTCACTAGGTTATGGTTTATAAACGATGGAATAGACTAGGACTTAGTGGTCAAGTACTCAGTGATCACCAGTACGTGTGTGAGGAGTAGTGAATGTTCTTGATTACTTGGGATAAACAAGACCCGATTGGGAATTGCCTAAGATAATTGGGGGTATTTTCTATAACTCTATTACACATTGGAAGGAGAGTAGACCAACCTAAGATTTTAGTAAGGTTTATCATCACATTTTTAATTGACCAAGGGAGTGAGAAGAAACGATTGTGGATTCTCACTCTTAACAATTTAGCAGAAGATAATCGGGTAAAATGAACTATGATAGAATTACAATTGGAAAACCGACCCTAACCTGATCACCATTTTATATCACTGATTTAAATCACATCATTTGTCAATTTGTTTTAAAACTTTCACTTAATTATTTTTCTTTATTTAGTTACTTTCTTGTATTTTCCAAATCAAACAATTTCAAAAACAACATCACTTCTTTCTCTTATTTTAAGTGACAAACATTATTGTTGAGCACTTCTCTCTAGAGACAACCTAGGCAACCCACTATAATACATTTTAACTTAGGTTATATTTGTTTTTGTCACACCCCATGACAGGAACGTGTCAATATATCATTAATAGGACAACAAATCAATATAGGAGAGTGACAAAGGCTTCAGGTGCGCAGGGGGGAGGTCTCGAGATCAAATTCGGGTGGAAGCAGGGACGCGCGTGCATGGTTGAATCTGGTGGCTAGCGCTGATAAAGGGTGGGGGATAGCGTTGATAAAGGGTGGAGGGGTGCGTGTGGGTGCTGGAGGGGGGCGGAAAAGCGCTGTAAAAGCGGGGCTCAAGCGCTATAAAAATCCTCCCTGATTGACATGATTTTTTTAATTTTTTGTAATTTTTTTTTTATTTTTTTTAACATTTATCAGCGCTAAAAAAAAGCGTTGATAAAAGGGGTCCTTTATCAGCGCTAAAAAGAAAGCGCTGATAAAGGACCATTTTATCAGCGCTTTGTTTTAGCGCTGATAAAGGGGACCCCCCTTTATCTTCGCCGGCTTTAACAACGCTTTTCTATAGCTATTAAAGTCTATTTTTAGCACTGATAAACGGGGTATTTGTAGTAGTGAGAATAAAGAAATCAGTACACAAGATTTTTTAACCTGGAAAAACGCTCCCATGCAGAGGATTAAAAAACCCGGGGACAATTCTCAAATATCTACTATGAATCAGAGAATACAAAGAATCCAAGTAATGTCCGAACTTGAATTATAAATGAGAGAGTGTAGAAAACCTGTGTGAAAACCACACCCCAATACGTCTCTGTCATCTCTTTGATAAACATCTCGTTGGCGCCATGTATCAGAAGATCAATCTGTGACAAAACATCACCCTTCTATCGACGAAACGTCACCATTCTATTGACGAAACGTCACGACCTCGGAGATCTTCACTCGAATATGCGTCAACTTCGCACCAGATTGCGACACCCGAATGATTTCGCCATCATGATGTACTGTCAATCTTCAATCGGGACACCTCACCTGATCACCGCTACCAGGAAAACTTTCGATACATGGCCCCGATCATCAATTGTGTCGCCTCTGCTCCGCATCTGTTAAACGCCGACGTGTCGCACATGCTACCGTCGACGCGGTAGCCCCCTTATTGCTCTCGGTGGACGACATCTTGAACATCTTTCTAAGAACCTCTCCACACGTGCAAGA
This sequence comes from Viscum album, assembly GCA_963277665.1. Taxonomy (NCBI): domain Eukaryota; kingdom Viridiplantae; phylum Streptophyta; class Magnoliopsida; order Santalales; family Viscaceae; genus Viscum; species Viscum album. The sequence continues at coordinate 1,348,189,430 of OY728131.1, forward strand.
CAATTGTGTCATCGTCGTCATGCCACACGGGCCGCCGTAAACACGACAACCCCTTCCCGGGTCTCCCTTGCCAGCTACATATTGGTGGCACCCTCTTGAAATATGTTGCTGCATCTTTTTCATATAGACACCAAATCCATAATCACCAATTAATGCAGTCAATATCCATTATTTCATCCATTAATATTGAGAATTAAACATCCATTAATGTTCGTAGAAAATCATCAATTAATGGTGATATAAATCTCCCCGTTAATAATTTTCCTTTCTCATCAATAAATGTGACGAATCCCAACACCCGCAAACACATGTGGAGTGAGACGAGTTTGAATTTTTTTATTCGCATTATATATGGAATTTGGCGGACAAACCCATACGGAGTTCCCCCGCCCGTTCACATTACTAGTGGGGAGATTCCGTGTTTGAGTATCTTATTACACATATTTTTGTTTTATCTCGACTTTCCTCACCAGTTGTAATTAATTAAACTTGATTAAATTAATTGAATTGATATTAAATTTATACTTATTTTAAAAATATGAGATGTTTTATTTCGATACTTAGTTTAACAATCATTAACCATCAAAACTTAGCGTTTGTTATTTATTATTAGAATCTATTCATTTTTTTTACACACGAGCCTCACTTCATTCTCCCCGTATTGCCCTTCTTACGGAGCCAAATTCCCCCGAACATCCTTCTAGAAACGAGGCCTCCGAGACCTTTCGTACAGCCAGTTTTCAGTCGCTTCCGACTCCTCTCCCCTCACCCTGTCCCCCACTCTCCCCCCATCTCCCCGGACTGTGTTTCGGTGTTCTTTGGCCGTCGACTACGGTTTCCAGCCTCGCTACACATGACTTTGATGACTACTCCGCCATTGGATGTAACATCTTCATCTCTCTCCCTTCGCCAGTTTGCGCGTGTTATTCCTTACAAAGTACTCAAATGCATACATGCTGGTGTATATACGGGAAAGTGACAAGGAGAAAATAATTTGTAATGTGGACGAGAAGGATATAGCTGAGCACCTCAGAGCATGCGTGCTCTTTTTCTTTTCTGTGGTGTTGCATTTACAGTTTCCAGTTCCGTGCAGTTGCAGGTTCATATTGTTTGAATACTGACTTACATCGGCAGCTGTGATATTTCAGATAAGGTTGAAAAAAGAACAAGAAGAAAAAGAGGACATGAGAAGATACAAAGCACAAGCCTACCGTTTTACCATTATAAAGGTGATGGCTTATTAGATTTTCTCTTTCAGTAATCGGTTGATTGCTTGTTTAGTGATCAGTGACATCCACACATAGCATAATTCCCACTTTCTATTGATTTGATAATTTTAGGTTGCACGAGATGAGGACCTTATAGAACAGATCGGGAAGGATATATATTTTGATCTTGTGGATCATGATAAAGTTCACAGTTTTCTAATTAAAAAACAGATGTCCTTTAACCATTTCAAGGTACTGTTTATTGTTCAATAATGCAATTAATTTTGATTTATCTGTATTGTTGTCATTAAGGCGCTGCATATTTCTGTTTATGGATGATTATGGAATATATTGTTTAAGTATATTGTTAAACAGATGCCGTTTAACCATTTCAAGGTACTGTTTATTGTTCCATAATGCAATTAATTTTGATTTGTTTGTATTGTTGACATTAACGCGCTGCATATTTCTGTCTATGGATGACTATGGAATATATTGTTTAAATATATTTATGTCTGGTTAGAAAGTTTGCAATACTTTGACGACTGATATCATTTTTGAGTCATATTTCATTCCTGTGCTGTGCATTTTTGTGCCAGCACATGCACTGCACTATGGGTGGGTCTGGGTATTGTAATATGTGTTATATTTAATTTGCCTAATCTCATCGTTGTTATAATCTTGATGTTTATATGAGTCTCCTGTTTCCTATTTAAATATTTTTTCAACTGATCATTGACAGGAGGATGTCGCCAAAGAGTTTGGTGTACCTGTGCAATTGCAGCGTTTTTGGATCTGGGCAAAGCGGCAAAACCGTACATATCGCCCCAATCGGCCATTGACACCCCAGGAGGAAGCCCAACCTGTAATATAAATACAAAATTGTTTCATTTTCTTTCTTTTATAATCTTAAATTTCTATGGGCATATGATTCTAGATAATTTACTGCTAAGGATTCTATCATAAATTACTATTTTCATATCCTTGAACTCTTTCATCTCCTACTCTTATCTTGTCTCAGTTTCTTGCTTTTGTTGTTATGTTATATCATTGATTGGGGCTTCTTCCATGAAATTTCCTGATGTATCTTCTCTTGGCCAGTTCTATTAAATTAGCTTAGGCAGGCAATGCAATTTAATCATTTGCTTTTAGGATTCTGATTTTTTTGAAGCTTTTTGGATGATGTATCTGTTCAAAAGCATTTGTGTTGTTGTGATTGCCTCATGCGAGTGTGAGTTCCTATTTTGGGAATATTTTAGGGAGGGAGTGGTAGCCATTGTTCATGTTGTTTTGCCCCTTTAGTGCATTTTGAGTTTTTGCGGTGCCCTTATCATTTGTTTCTGTCAATAGGGCCCCTATTTACTTTCCTGAAAAATTGCAAAATTCTATTGAAGTCAATTTTTATTTTTAGAAAAATCTTTATGTACTGTTGGTTGGATCCTCAGCGATGCGATCTTCAATGGTCTTTCTTTATTAACCAGTAGCTCCTTCGATGACCTTGCCTCCTCTTTTCCCCTTGTTTATTACGACATATCATGGACAAAATTTGAAGGCCTTGCATGCACTGTGGTGCTCAGTGAGAGAGAGAAACGAGTGATCTTTCTTTTAAGGGTTTCATATAATTTTCAATCTGTCAGTTACTGAAATATATGCCATATGGATCATCTTTTTACAGATAATTTACAGAACTTTGGATTATTGGCTCTCTTAAAATTTAAATTTCATGATATGGTTAAAAAATATAGTTTTTTTTTTGCATTTGCAACAATTAATGTTTTTAAATGGTTAATATATTTTGTTCTATACAATCAAACGAAACCTCAAGGAATGTAGATCCGGTCCAATTTACCAGTGCATGGAAAGATAATGCTTTCCTGAACCTGTTTTGGTCAAACTAAGTGAATTATTCTTCCACCAAAAAAATTTCAATAAGCTTGGGCGAATTCCTTTTTTATTTTTTTTATGGTTGAACACCTGCTAAATTCACACCAACCACTGACCCTTACTCATGGGTCTCTGTTTGCACTTTTGAATATGTGTTTAGACATATGACTGTTCTGCTCCGAGTTTTATTTTATTTGGAGTTTTTTGAACCTATTTTGGTCAAATCAAGTGTATTTTATCTTGTGTTGCTCGAAGGCAGCAATCAACCAAGCTAATCATGATCTTTTGGTTGAAGGTTGGACAACTGAGGGAAGTATCGAATACGGCACACAATGCTGAACTCAAGCTGTTCATGGAAGTAGAGCTTGGACCGGTAATTCTTTTATATTCATTTAACAATGCTTTTATTCTGGAGGTCTTATGTATCTTCTTTAATTTCAGGATCTGCGTCCAATTCAGCCTCCTGAGAAAACTAAAGAAGATATTATGCTTTTCTTTAAACTCTATGATCCTGTGAAAGAAGAGCTCTGGTACCTAGTAACCACTTTTCACTTGCTGCCTGTAACTTGCTTATATATTGTGGCATCAGATGATATTATCTAAGCTGAATGAAATGGCCGGTTTTGCTCCTAATGATGAAATTGAACTATTCGAGGTGTGCTCTCTAATCAAATGTCTCAATTTATCTTCTTGAGGAGATTCTGCGAGGTTGAGGAAACAGTTTCTGCAATGTTTAGGAAATAAAGTTTGAGCCTTGTGTCATGTGTGAACACCTTGATAAAAGGATTTCATTTCGTTTGAGCCAGGTATCCCTAATTCTTGTTTGGCTACATTAAATTTGCATTCTACTCAATGTCTTGACATATTGTTTCCTTTTCATTTATAAAGATTGAAGATGGGGATATTATTTGCTACCAGAAAGCCCCACCTCTTGAGAAGGAAGAACATTGTCGGTATCATCCCGACACACCTTCTTTCTTGGAATATGTGCATAATCGTCAGGTACAATTCAACATGGAAGTTGTTCTAAAAAACAAAATAAAATTTATTACCATAAAATTTTATGGAGGACTTTTGTTGGGACGGGTTTGGTATGGCTCTACCCTAAACAAACGCCAATGACTTGTTGATGTCCCTCCTTTCCAATGATGAATTCTCTCCACTTTACAATCTCACAAAACAACTCGAAAAACAAAATATCTAAGTCTATGATATCTAGATGTTCCCATCTTCGATCCACACTCCTCCATTTAAATCTTGTTTGATTCTCTTTTTTGTAGCTTCTTTTCAACATTCCATTCTCATCAATCCCGGTCAATGATTCTAACCCCATCATAATTAACCTACAATTAAACTTAAAATGATAAATAAATTAAACATATAAGCATAAATACATCCCATATAGTTATGTTCTATTAAAATAAAACACATAAAAAAATATACTAGTATGTAATATATATATATATATATATATATATTAATATTATAACCTGTACTAATGATAAATAATAATAATCTGTAGTAAGAAACCTATCATAATTAAATAAAATAAAGCCTGCCATAATGAATTCTATACTAATGATACAATTGAATTTTATACAACCAAATCATGACGCACCACTACTATCAAGTCTCATGAAACCTATAATTAAATAACCCACTCACCAGAAATACAACTGCCATGTTTTAAAATATATAACGATTAAATAATATGTAATAATTTATTTAAATGTAACAATTAAAATGTTGTATATAATATTAATAATGTTTATTTTAAAAATATGTGATGTTTTATTTCGATACTTAGTTTAACGATCATTAACCATCAAAACTTTTCCTTTATTTAAAAGCGAGAATTGAACAATCAATCAAGTATCATCGTAAATGTTAAATTGTGAAAACAATTTCGACGGGAGCGTTTGTTATTTATTATTAGAATCTATTCATTTTTTTTTACACACGAGCCTCACATCATTCTCCCCGTATTGCCCTTCTTCCGGAGCCAAATTCCCCAGAACATCCTTCCAGAAACGAGGCCTCCGAGACCTTTCGTACAGTCAGTTTTCAGTCGCTTCCGACTCCTCTCCCCTCACCCACTCCCCCCCTCTACCCCCCATCTCCTCGGACTGTGTTTCGGTGTTCTTTGGCCGTCGACTACGGTTTCCAGCCTCGCTACACATGACTTTGATGACTCCTCCGCCATTGGATGTAACATCTTCATCTCTCTCCCTTCGCGAGTTTGGGCGTGTTATTCCTTACAAAGTACTCAAATGCATACATGCTGGTGTATATACGGGAAAGTGACAAGGAGAAAATAATTTGTAATGTGGACGAGAAGGATATAGCTGAGCACCTCAGAGCATGCGTGCTCTCTTGCTTTTCTGTGGTGTTGCATTTACAGTTTCCAGTTCTGTGCAGTTGCAGGTTCATATTGTTTGAATACTGACTTACATGGCAGCTGTGATATTCCAGATAAGGTTGAAAAAAGAACAAGAAGAAAAAGAGGACATGGGAAGATACAAAGCACAAGCCCACCTTTTTACCATTATAAAGGTGATGGCTTATTAAATTTTCTCTTTCAGTAATCGGTTGATTGTTTGTTTAGTGATCAGTGACATCCACACATAGCGTAATTCCCACTTTCTATTGATTTGATAATTTTAGGTTGCACGAGATGAAGACCTTGTAGAACAGATTGGGAAAGATATATATTTTGATCTTGTGGATCATGATAAAGTTTGCAGTTTTAGAATTAAAAAACAGATGTCCTTTAACCATTTCAAGGTACTGTTTATTGTTCAATAACGCAATTAATTTTGATTTGTCTGTATTGTTGTCATTAAGGCGCTGCATATTTCTGTTTATGGATGATTATGGAATATATTGTTAAACAGATGCCATTTAACCATTTCAAGGTACTGTTTATTGTTCCATAATGCAATTAGTTTTGATTTGTTTGTATTGTTGACATTAACGCGCTGCATATTTCTGTCTATGGATGATTATGGAATATATTGTTTAAAAATATTTATGTCTGGTTAGAATGTTTGCAATACTTTGATGACTGATATCATTTTTGCGTCATATTTCATTCCTGTGCTGTGCATTTTTGTGCCTGCACATGCACTGCGCTATGGGTGGGTCGGGGTATTGTAATGTGTTATATTTAATTTGCCTAATCTCATCATTGTTATAATCTTGATGTTTATATGAGTCTCCTGTTGCCTATTTAAATATTTTTTCAACTGATCATTGACAGGAGGATGTCGCCAAAGAGTTTGGTGTACCTGTGCAATTGCAGCGTTTTTGGATCTGGGCAAAGCGGCAAAACCGTACATATCGCCCCAATCGGCCATTGACACCCCAGGAGGAAGCCCAACCTGTAATATAAATACAAAATTGTTTCATTTTCTTTCTTTTATAATCTTAAATTTCTATGGGCATATGATTCTAGATAATTTACTGTTAAGGATTCTATCATAAATTACTATTTTCACATCCTTGAACTCTTTCATCTCCTACTCTTATCTTGTCTCAGTTTCTTGCTTTTGTTGTTATGTTATATCATTGATTGGGGCTTCTTCCATGAAATTTCCTGATGTATCTTCTTTTGGCCAGTTCTATTAAATTAGCTTTAGGCAGGCAATGCAATTAATCATTTGCTTTTAGGATTCTGATTTTTCTGAATCTTTTTGGATGATGTAACTGTTCAAAAGCATTTGTGTTGTTGTGATTGCCTCATGCGAGTGTGAATTCCCATTTTGGGAATATTTTAGGGAGGGAGTGGTAGCCATTGTTCATGTTGTTGTGCCCCTTTAGTGCATTTTGAGTTTTTGCAGTGCCCTTATCATTTGTTTCTGTCAGTCAATAGGGCACCTATTTACTTTCCTGAAAAATTGCAAAATTCTATTGAAGTCAATTTTTATTGTTAGAAAAATCTTTATGTACTGTTGGTTGGATCCTCAGCGATGCGATCTTCAATGGTCTTTCTTTATTAACCAGTAGCTCCTTCGATGGCCTTGCCTCCTCTTTTCCCCTTGTTTATTACGACATATCATGGACAAAATTTGAAGGCCTTGCATGCACTGTGGTGCTCAGTGAGAGAGAGAAACGAGTGATCTTTCTTTTGAGGGTTTCATATAATTTTCAAGCTGTCAGTTACTGAAATATATGCTATATGGATCATCTTTTTACAGATAATTTACAGAACTTTGGATTATTAGCTCTCTTAAAATTTAAATTTCATTATATGGTTAACAAATATAGTTTTTTTTTTGCATTAGCAACCATTAATGTATTTAAATGGTTAATATATTTTGTTCTATACAATCAAAAGAAACCTGGAATGTAGATCCGGTCCAATTTACCAGTGCATGGAAAGATAATGCTTTCTGAACCTGTTTTGGTCGAACTAAGTGAATTATTCTTCCACCAAAAGAATTTCACTAAGCTTGGGCGAATTCCTTTTTTATTTTTTTTATGGTTGAACACCTGCTAAATTCACACCAACCACTGACCCTTACTCATGGGTCTCTGTTTGCACTTTTGAATATGTGTTTAGACGTATGACTGTTCTGCTCTGAGTTTTATTTTATTCGAAGTTTTTTGAACCTAGTTTGGCCAAATCAAGTGTATTTTATCTTGTGTTGTTTGAAGGCAGCAATCACCCAAGCTAATCATGATCTTTTGGTTGAAGGTTGGACAACTGAGGGAAGTATCAAATACGGCACACAATGCTGAACTCAAGCTGTTCTTGGAAGTAGAGCTTGGACCGGTAATTCTTTTATATTCATTTAACAATGCTTTTATTCTGGAGGTCTTATGAATCTTCTTTAATTTCAGGATCTGCGTCCAATTCCGCCTCCTGAGAAAACTAAAGAAGATATCATGCTTTTCTTTAAAGTCTATGATCCTGTGAAAGAAGAGCTCCGGTACCTAGTAACCTCTTTTCACTTGCTGCCTGTAACTTGCTTATATATTGTGGCATCAGATGATATTCATTTTCTTTGTTTACAGATATGTTGGCCGTCTTTATGTGAAGAGTTCTGGAAAGCCAATGGAAATATTATCAAAGCTGAATGAAATGGCCGGTTTTGCTCCTAATGATGAAGTTGAACTATTCGAGGTGTGCTCTCTAATCAAATGTCTCAATTTATCTTCTTGAGGAGTTTCTGCGAGGTTGAGGAAACAGTTTCTGCAATGTTTAGGAAATAAAGTTTGAGCCTTGTGTCATGTGTGAACACCTTGATAAAAGGATTTCATTTCGTTTGAGCCAGGTATTCCTAATTCTTGTTTGGCTACATTAAATTTGCATTCTACTCAATGTCTTGACATATTGTTTCCTTTTCATTTATAAAGATTGAAGATGGGGATATTATTTGCTACCAGAAAGCCCCACCTCTTGAGAAGGAAGAACATTGTCGGTATCATCCCGATGCACCTTCTTTCTTGGAATATGTGCATAATCGTCAGGTACAATTCAACATCAAAGTTGTTATAAAAAACAAAATGAAATTTATTACCATATAATTTTATGGAGGACTTTTGTTGGGACGGGTTTGGTATGGCTCTACCCTAAACAAACGTCATTGACTTGTTGATGTCCCTCCTTTCCAATGATGAATTCTCTTCACTTTACAATCTCACAAAACAACTCGAAAAACAAAATATCAAGTCTATGATATCTAGATGTTCCCATCTTCGATCCACACCCCTCCATTTAAATCTTGTTTGATTCTCCTTTTTGTAGCTTCTTTTCAACATTCCATTCTCATCAATCCCGGTCAATGATTCTAACCCCATCATAATTAACCTACAATTAAACTTAAAATGATTAATAAATTAAACATATAAGCATAAATACATCCCATATAGTTGTGTTCTATTAAAATAAAACACATAAAAAAAATATACTAGTATGTAATATATATATATATATATATATTAATATTATAACCTGTACTAATGATAAATAATAATAATCTGTAGTAAGAAACCTATCATAATTAAATAAAATAAAGCCTACCATAATGAATTCTATACTAATGATACAATTGAATTTTATACAACCAAATCATGAAGCACCACCACTATCAAGTCTCGTGAAACCTATAATTAAATAACCCACTCACGAGAAATACAACTGCCATGTTTTAAAATATATAACGATTAAATAATATGTAATAATTTATTTAAATGTAATAATTAAAATGTTGTATATAATATTAATAATGTTACACAATGTTAATAATAAACAATATAATGATATACACTTAATTAATGTTACACTAATACATTAATGTTATATGATTTATGCTATGGTAATGTTATTAGAAAATTGATAATGGTAAAATGTTCCACAATATTTTAAATGTCAATTCTATAATATATTAATGTTATAATATATTTATTATAAAATATCAGGCATATCCTGTTGGATTGGTGTAGCCCGATCTGGTTGGGCCGAATGCTTGTGGCCCGCAACTGTCGTGGGTCGAGCTGACCGATCGACACCGACAGACACTGTAGCAACGTGGACTTCGGAGTCAATAGTACTGTAGCACTTTTTTTTTTGACAAAAGTGACCGCCGTTCACTGTAGCAACGCGGACTTACTTTTCAGAACATTGATCGTCTTCTCCATTTTATAGCCCATTTTCGGGCTAGGGTTACTACTGAAAACCCTTTGTAATTTTGTGCTCCCAAAATAGTGAAGTTCTGCCTCTCCTGTGGACGTAGGGATTATTCCCGAACCACGTAAATCGTTGTGTTCTCGTTGTTTTCTTTCTTCTGCATTTTGTTTCGTTTTCTCGTTTCTGTCATTGTGACTCCCGACGATTTTGCAACATATCCAAACAATTAAATAATTGTATTAATTTACACACTTATATCATTACATCTTAGTATTAAACTGAATAAAAATTAATTAATTACGGCAATTTATCTTTTTTTAATATTTGCATATTTCCTAATAAATCAACAAATTTATATTAGTATTTTTGTCAAAATATTTACAATAAATTAGTATAATGCTATAAAAATATGTACATAATTTAATGTTATTAGCAATCTTCATATGCATTTCTAAGGTGGTGCAGCCCTTGGTGCACTGAATATCAAGTTGGCCTGTTTCATAACTGATGTTGTGCAGGTTGTTCATTTTCGTTCTCTTGGGAGACCCAAGGAAGATGATTTCTGTCTGGAATTGTAAGTACATGTGTTGGCATCTTTTTAGGCAGCTGGATGATGTATTTTATGTCTTGCTAATATATCTATTTTAATTATGGTTCTTTGAAGATCAAAGTTGCATAGCTATGATGATGTTGTGGAAAGAGTGGCTTGTCATGTTGGTTTGGACGAGCCATCCAAAATCCGGCTTACATCTCACAATTGCTACTCTCAGCAACCAAAGCCCCTACCGATTAAATATCGAGAACATTTGTTAGACATGCTATTCCATTACAATCAGGTTTTTATCGCAGGCACTATCAGCTGGAATATGTGATAATTATTAACTTTTTAAGCAAGTTTAATTATGCAATCTGTTGGTTTTATTTATGCAGACTTCTGATATCCTGTATTATGAGGTTTTGGACATTCCCCTTCAAGGATTGCATGGTTTAAAAAATCTCAAAGTTGCTTTTCATCACGCTACAAAGGATGAAGTATGTCAGAAAGTTATAGCTTCATCTTTAACGGTTCTTTTTTTAATGGATCATGATTTTTTTTATTAAGCAGCTTTTACTGGCTTATTAAAACTGTTTCAGGTGGCTATTCGCTTCATTAGATTGCCTAAACAGAGCACTGTTGGTGATTTCATTAATGAACTAAAGACGAAGGTAATTTTCCCCATCTTGGGAAGCTTACTTGGGGTTTATCATTTTTTTCTTCTCCTAAATTCATTTTGTATGTTTTTTTAATTAGAGTTCATGTCACTACTGAATCCTTTCTTGAGTACCGAGGTGGACCGACCCCTCCAATCTAAAGACGATTTGTACCCAACATTGAGATGTAACAACAACAATAACAAAAAAGCCGGAAACTCAATTAATAGGCTCGATTGCCAACTAGCTCTATTATATTTTTATTGAAATCATTTAGAACAAGATCATCTTGAATGATTTGCTTAAAAACTCTTTTAGGTCTACTTTTACTTCTTTTAATTAGTGGATTTATCATTAAGCTTATCCTATTAACAGGTGCATCCCTAGGTCTTTTTTTAACATGTCCAAACCATATTAATCTAGTCTCATTCATCTTCTCGTCAATCAGAGCCACTTGAATTTTTTCTCGAACATATTCGTTTCTAATCTTATCCATCTTAGTATGTTCATATGTCCGTCTTAACATTTTCATTTCTGCTATCCTTATTTTGTATTCAAGATGTCCCATCAAAGACCAACACTCACTACCATATAGAATAGATGGTCTAATAACAATCCTATAAAATTTACCATTCAATTTCAAAGGAATTTTAAGTTTACAAAGCATCCTAGAAGACTATTTTATCTATCCATTTTGAATCTTATGAGATATATCTGCATTAATATCTCCATCACATTGCAAAAATGAATCTAAATATCAAAAACGATCAACTTTTGAAATAACATGGTCTCCTAATCTCATATCCATGACATTACTAGACAATCATTTGCTAAAACGACACTATATATTCTGTCTCATTCCTACTAATACGAAAACCTTTCAATTTTTCAGTCTCTCTCCGAAGCTCTATCTTTAAATTGATAGTCTCTTTAGATTCTGCAACGAGAACTATATTACCCACAAAAGCATGCGATTAGGTATCTCATCTTGAATACATTTTGTAAGTTCATCTAAGACCAAAGCAAAGAGGTATGAGTTTAAAGCCGAACCTTGATGGAGTCCCATCGAAACGGGGAACTCTGTAGTGTCACCAACTGGAGTTCTAACTTGAGTCAAACTCCTGTCATACATGTCTTGGATGAGTTTGATACCCTTTTTAGTGTTTTCTATAAAACCTCTATACGAACTTTATCATATGCCTTTTCCAAATCAACGAAAACTGTTGGAGTCTGTATCCCATATCGGACTTGAGGTCTGATGTAGAGTTTAATATTCATTATAAAATAACCCCAATGGCTCCTTTAGAGAGCACACCTTGGGGGTTCGGTTTCTCCTATTTTATCATTCTACATGGTATCAGAGGGAAATTAATCCCGAACCCTTTTCCTCCCGTTTTATTTCTTTTTTTTCCCATCGGCCTCTAGAGTTTGTCCTGGTTGGGGGGCGGCGACCTCCATGGCCAACAAGCCATAGATATCTCCCCCCCTGCCGGCTATCCCTCCCATCTGGCGGAATCCCCCCTCTGGGCTCGTATCCCAGGCAACTCCCGGTTCTGCTCGGACCCTGCCCTCCCGACGGTTCTCCCCCTGCCGGCACCTCCTTGCCCGTCGTCCCCGACCCCCCCGCTGCGTCCTCTGCGCGCGCTGGCGCCGTTCTCTGCGTGTTGCCCTCACTGTGCGCCGGACTCCTCCTGCGCGCGACGACCCGCCTCTTCCCTGCTGCTCCCTGCGCGCGTCTCCTGCTCGCGATCCAGCGCTGGTTCCCGACCAACCTCCGCGATGAGGTTCCCGTCGAACGCCTCTGCCCTACGCGGCCTCTCTTCCCGACGAAGTCCCCCCCGACGACTTTCGGCTCCCTGCGCCCTCTGGGATCCGCCGTCGCGACGAAGGCACGCGACCCCCCCCGCCGGCTTCGCTCCACCTCGACGATATTCTGCCCTTCCCGCCGGCTTCTCTCCGCCCCGATGGCCAGCCGTGGATCTGCCTTCTTCCCGCACGTGATCGGCCTCCTGCGCCGCAGCCCTCCCTCGCGGCTTCTTCCCGGCGCTCTCTCCCGGCGTCCCGATCTAGATCTCCTGACCGGCGCGACGCTTCCTTGCTCGCCGTCCAGATCCAGTGCGCTAGCCCAGACGACCCCCTTTTCCAGACGCGGTTCCCCTGCTGGATCTCTTCATTCCTGGCGGTTCTCTCCCAGCCGACCTCTGTCCAGCGGCTCGCTCCAGCGCGACGGCCCCAGGCCCGACAGTTGCTCCTCCCGGCGGTTGCTCCCCCTGCGCTCGCCTCAAATCGCTGCGCCTCCCTCATGCGGCTTCGCTCCTCTCCCGACAGTTCCATCCCGGCGAATCGCTGCTGCCCTCCGCCTCCTCGCGATTCTCCCGACCCTCTGCCTTCGAAGCGGCACCGTATCGGCCCGCTGCTCCACCTGTGCGAGACTCCCGACGGACCAGGTTCCCCGTCCGCTGCTCCCTCCATACCGGCCTCTTGCGGCAGCCCCGCCTCCATGCCGACCTCTTTCTGCCGACGACCGGACCAGCCGCCCTCCATCAGTTCCGGTTCTCCGGCCTCCTCTTGCGGCAGCCCCCGCCTCCCGTCGCCGACATCTTCCCGGCAGGCGCTTCCCTGTTCGCCGACACGTCTTTGCACTTCCTCCACTGTGGCGCAGCAGCTTGACCACCTTGGATTCGGGCCCTTTGGCGTCGCCAGATCCCACAACAATTCTGCGGAATCCCCGCCTCCACTGTGGTGATGTTTACATGTGCGTTACCGATGTGATAACCACATGGATCAGTATCAATCAACATGCATCAATACATCATAATTGGATTACCATTATCTGCAAATCATATTGATTTTACATTAATTATTCTACGCACCATTTGCAATGAGTTTGTATAGATATATTTGTATCACTTGTGAGACACTGCCAGGTTGAGCTGGCATGGTAAGTACAAGACAGAGCAGTCACTCCCAGGTAGGTCGAGAGAAACCATATCCATTTCAGTGCAATAAAAAACAATCCATTCTCACAGTTATCAACAGCCATCATGACATTTAGTAACACGCGGAACAACAGTACTGGGTCCACATCATCATACATGAATTAGTAACACGTGGCCTATCTGGGATCCAGTCACACAGTCATCAACAGCCATCATGACATTTATTAACATGCGGAACAACTGTACTGCATCCACATCATCATACATGGATTTACAACGGTCCATGCTACCATTTACAGTACAACAATTCACCGATCTAAGACCCACCGCAGCTTGGACACTTGTATCAATTTTATTTCACTTTCTATGCCACTTGAAAATAGACCCACATCCATTGTGGGGGCACCATTGCATACGGGATACTTGACAGCAAGTCACTCATCTCTTAAGGATGGCAAACCCGACTCTACTAGAGGCGATCACTCATCTGTTGGGGAAATGACCCAGACGACAATGAGAAGCAGATCACTTGTCCATTGAAGAAACCACCTGTACAACATACCAAGCTCTGCGCACGATTTTTTCATAAGCAGGAGATAACTTTTTCATACGGGATATCCACCCCGACGTACCCTGCTCTGTTAATAATGCGGCACAAACCCTATGGCAGGCACAACGTACCGTCATTTTTCAATTGCAAACATCACCACTTATAAAAAATGGCTGACCTTTTAACCATTCATGTATCATTGTAATTGTAATGCTAATATTGAAGCAATTACTCACTGACCAGTTTTTAGCTTCTCGCTTTGTTTGACAACTCCCCAAGCAGTGAAGTGTTCATTCAGACTTTTAATCAATATCCTGAATTACGGAAGCATTTTGATGACCGGACGGACCTAAAATGTGAAGACCCCGACCCCAGTAGCCTGAAGCCAGTGCCTTGGTTTATTACATTGACACGATTATAAGGAATTGCATCCCGAAGGACTGAATAGTTTAGTAAACTAGATACATATTTGAAATTCAAATTACATTTTAGACATAAAATACAAAAAGTATTTTGTTTGACAACACCATTATTCCCCGTAGCGTAATCCTGCATATCAATCATAATAAACTTCTTGGCAACCTGGGAAAAATAAATATAAGAAAAGGGTGAACTCAAATGCTTAGTATGGGTTGGGTACAACGGAAGCTAACTTTAATCAATTAGTATAATCAATATGGTAAGGTAAATAACCTTGCATATCTTCTTGGCAACCTGGAAAAAATAAACATAAGGGGTGAGTTCAAATGCTCAGTATGAGTTAGGTACAACGAAAGCTAACTTGAATCAATTAGTATAACCAATATGACTGTTGGCGCCAAAAATATGGCCCGAAAGGAAGGAACGAAAAAGACAGCCGGCATGCTGCATCGCGAAGAACAGCCGCGAAGCACAGCCGCGAAGCCCCTCCGCGAAGCGCCCCAGCCCTGGCGGCGCCGCGAAGCACCAGAGGCGGGGATCCTCCGCGAGCGCGTTTGACGTTCGCGAGCCGCCGCGAAGCACCAGAGGCGGTGATCCTCCGCGAGCGCGTTTGACGTTCGCGAGCCGCCGCGAAGCGCCAGAGGCGGGGATCCTCCGCGAGCGCGTTTGACGTTCGCGAGCCGCCGCGAAGCACCAGAGGCGGTGATCCTCCGCGGGCGCGTTTGACGTTCGCGAGCGCGCCGCGAAGCTCAAGAGGCGGCGCGCGAGCCCTGCTTCGCGGCGCCCCTTCCCTATAAATACTCGACTCCCCCTGAGTCCCGGAGACGGACAATCCGACCTTTCGGCTTCTCCTCTCCCGAATCGCGAAGCAAGCTTTGCCCCGGGAATCATGAGCTCCGCGAGGTATTTCTACTTCGCGAGACGACTCTGATTTGTTTCGTTCTGAGCCCCTCTTCCGAGAGGGATGCCCTTCGCGAAGCCCAAGGGCGTTCGCAAAGGAAGGGGATTCCCAAGGGAACCCGGGCAGCCGCGGAGCACTCGTGCTTCGCGAAACACCCAACCCATGCTAGTAATCCCTATGCCAAGGCAGGATAACTATGCATCGCGAAGCACTTTGCTTGGCAGGACCCTGCTTCGCGAACCACTCCTTCGCGAGGCAGTGCTCCGCGAACACTGTTCCACTTCGCGAAGCACCTCCCACTTCCACCTATGCCCCATGCTAAGGCCAAGGCACCCCACTTCGCAAAGCACACTCCTCTGCTTAGCGATTCCTCCTTCCGTGCGACCCTCCAGGTTTGCACGATGTGATTTCAAAGTCCCATGGACAACACCTCCCGTAGCGTTGCTTCGCCCAATGCTCCTTCGCATAGGCACGCTAACGGCTATTGCTTCTTCGCATAGCCACGCTAACGTGGACCCCTCGATGATTCCTCCCGCGACCCCCTTTTACCATGGCCTTACCGACACCTTCCCTTCCCCAAGGACCAGAGGGTACCGGTTATGTAAGCCCTAGGGGTGTGGAGTGAACCCACCTCGTCCGAGCTGCAGGACGTTAAACTGCCAAGCACCACGTCCTCAACACATGACGTTAAACTGTGACCCAACCTCGTCTCCCTCACGAAGGGTTTCCCCACGTCGAACATTTTTTACACCACTCGTCTCCACGGGAATGGAACTCTTCCGCACATGGAATGAGATCCTCCTTGTCGGAGTGGTGTATGTTCGCAGGGGAAGGGTCGCCTCAGAGCGTAAATCCCTAACCTTTGGTACGGATGATTGCACCCGTGCATCTCGGTACTTCCCCACTACCAAGGTCAGTGGAGGACGTGATAGGGAACGAGGCACCTCCCATCGCCGGACCAAGGTCCATCTTCCCCGCGCTTTGCCGCGCCATGGGCCTCCATCCTGGAGTAAGCCCCAACACCATGGGCCGCTCAACGCGTAAGCCCCATTTCGCTTCTCACGGACGCACCCTTCGCGACGTGATCGTCAGGTCCTTGCAACCTCTTGTTTCTCACACCGAGCATGACTCACGTGGGCTTAGAGCGAGCACCGACCCTGACAAACCATTTGAACTACGAGGTCTTTGATCCATGTCAAGGCATGGTACGTAGGAAGCCTCCACGAGGTTCAAGCCCACCATCAGTGGACCAAGGTCTACTCCCCATTTGAACTACGAGGTCTTTGATCCATGTCAAGGCATGGTACGTAGGAAGCCTCCACGAGGTTCAAGCCCACCATCAGTGGACCAAGGTCTACTCCCCATCCGAACTACGAGGACTTTGATCCGTGTCAAGGCATGGTACGTAGGAAGCCTCCACGAGGTTCAAGCCCACCATCAGTGGACCAAGGTCTACTCCCCATTTGAACTACGAGGTCTTTGATCCATGTCAAGGCATGGTACGTAGGAAGCCTCCACGAGGTTCAAGCCCACCATCAGTGGACCAAGGTCTACTCCCCATCCGAACTACGAGGACTTTGATCCGTGTCAAGGCATGGTACGTAGGAAGCCTCCACGAGGTTCAAGCCCACCATCAGTGGACCAAGGTCTGCTTTCACGTCGGTTTACCGACAAACTCCCCATTTGAACTACGAGGTCTTTGATCCATGTCAAGGCATGGTACGTAGGAAGCCTCCACGAGGTTCAAGCCCACCCGTCTTTCACGTCGGGTTTCACCCCCGTTCAGCACGACGTTAAACTGCACCCCGGTCCAGTGGTAAGCCATTGCGACTCACCATTTGAACTACGAGGTCTTTGATCCATGTCAAGGCATGGTACGTAGGAAGCCTCCACGAGGTTCAAGCCCAACAATAGTGGATCAAGGTCCCTCACTTATGTCGGCTCACCGACACCCACCACCCGTCGTTTATTCACGTCAGGGTTCATTACCGTCCCGCATGACGTTAAACTGTATCATTTGAACTGCGAGGACTTTGATCCATGTCAAGGCATGGTACGCAGGAATCCTCCCAGAGGTTCAAGCCCAACCCCCACCGGACCAAGGTCCACCCTCATGTAGGTACGCTGACGATGCCCATCGGACCAAGGTCCACCATCACGTCGGTTTACCGGCACCATCCCGAACTACGCGGACTTTGATTCCCTGCCACGGGGATACGTAGGAAGCCCCTTTAAGGCTCAAGCCCAACTTCGTCGTCACCACCCCTGCGATGGTCCCATTCCATTCTCAACCGTCTCCGCGAGACGTTAAATTCGCGACCTACCTCGTGGTAAACACGAGATGCCTGAGGAAAACCTCGGATGGAACGCCTTTGGCGTAACCGTCTTTGCTAGACGTTAATCTTGCAAACATACCCTGTGTTGAACACGGGAAGCTGAGGAAAACCTCAGGTACGTGTCTATGACATGTAACCCCCCGCGCTCGATGTGGGATGCCTCGGGTTTCCACGCCCTTGAGAAGCCTCGTGATCGAGGATAACAGACAGACATGCCAGGTACCCCAGCATCCAGACACGCTACCGATGCCTCGAACGTGATTACTCCCCTGACCGAAGGTAGCTGCCCTGACTGGACCCTTTGGAATGTCCCGACAGAAGCAGCGTAATTAACCGGTGTCCATGACAATATGGCACTGGGAAGAGTTTCACGAACTACGTATTAAATCTATAAGGGAGACCCGGACTAGGTGACGAGTTCTGAGGAGGAATCCACAGGAGGAAGAACCGACATCCCATCATCCCGTTTCGATCAAGGAGCAGACGTACCTGAACAAGGAACGAATGCCGCCCGCCTTTGGAAAGCGGGAATGCGGGGCAACGAAGCCGCGCGTCCCCCTCCTCCGCGGACGGATGCGCGCGCGCCCCGGCGAAAGCGTCGGAAACAGAAATGGTGAACCCGACGTGAAATTCTTCTCCTCAGCATGGAGATTAGTAGCGTTCGAGACACCGGTAGATTGACGTGTCACCGGATCCAGGTATCCGGTGCCTGGCCCCGCCAAGCAAATGGCGGGCCTATCGTGGAACTCACCAGAAGTCGGGGTAGTAGAACGTGGGGCGCTCCGCTCTGCAGCGTGTTGGCGTGGATCCTTCTCACAGACATGGGGATGGAAGAATGCTGGGGCACTGGCTGTCAATCACTTTCCTCTCAGTACTGATGAGTTGATCCCTTCGTTTGTCAGGAATCAGGTTGCTATGCGGTCACCATCCGCTCCTCGCCCGCGCAGGGGCAGGGGCGACACCACTACGACCACCCCACATGGCGCCACTACCGCCACGATGGCTGGCACGTCGCGGGAGGCGGGACGTCCACGTCCCCTTTCCCCATCAGAGGTCATCCAACGAAGGGTGATCAACAGCCTCGTGCGCAGGTATGAGGAACAAGGGGTCATCCCGACCAGGGATATGGCCCGTTTGGACCTGGAGGCTTCCAGGCCCCGCCGTCAACGCCGCCCTAACAGGCCGCGCAGGGAGCCCCCGCTCCCCACCCAGACATTCAATCGTTTCGGGAGCCTATCCCCGGAACGCCTTGACGACTCTTCGCCTTATGCTGAAGAGGCAGGTGCGGTCCGGCTCAGCCCGCTCAGGGCCCCGACCCAGGAATCCCAGGCGAGAGCTCCCGTCCGGCCACGTCAGCGCCGCCGTCCGGCCCCGCAGGAAGAACAGGTAGACTACGTCCCTGCACCACCTGCACCGGCCCGCCTGACCCGACGTCAGCGCCGGGCCCGGGCTGAGGACGCTCGCCTAGCCGCGTCCACGTCGACAGCTACAGTGGCCCGAGCCACCGCCGACGTACATTATGAAGCCCCCGCCTACATTGAGCCGGGGCACCCCTTCGCCCAACCAGGATCGAGACCCCAACCGCCCTGCGGGCAGGTCGGGTTGACTCTTCGGGTTGCAGGCCCAAGTAGTGATCGCCGCGAGTTAACCCGCGGTGATGCCACCCCGTACGGAGGTCCTCCCCGTACCACCACTCCACAGAGCGTGGGCCTTCCCCGCTCCGAGGTTCGTCATGGAGGCATGCTTCATGCCGCCCCCATCCTACAGGAAGACCTGCCCCGGGGCAGTGATGCTCAGCGCGGAAACACTTCCCGCGCCCGCGGTACAGGGTATGAAGTCCGTCCTTCTGAAGGCATCATCCATCCGGTCCTTCGACGTGGGGGTCCCCCCCTACGTCCTCTCTGCGACTGACGAAGGTCCTCCTCGCCCCAGCAATTTGAGGAGTGAAGGTCAGCCTCGCTCCACTCGCATCGACCGTGGAGGCCTTCCCCATGCTCCTGCCGGTTCCAACAGAGGCCCCGCCCACGTGGGTACTGTTCATGGAGGTCCTCCCCATGTACCCTTTGATATTTGCCCTGGTGCCCCTCGCACCCCGGCTGTCTCAAGTGGGGGCCCTCTCCGCCACGTCGCTAGCGCCGCCCCAGAGCTGCCTGATAGGGGTCAACCCTGTCCCGAAGAGCCACCCAGGGGCAGAAGAGCGGGTCGTCGCCGCCACGGGAAGAATCTTGGGAAGGCCCAGGGGGGGATCAAACCTGCCCGCTTCTCCGATTCGGAAGCGGAATGCGATTCAGCGATGGAACCTTCTCCCAGCTCCTCCGTATCAAGGACTGGGGCAGGAACCAGACGCGTCAGCCTCGTTCTCCCCGAATATGAGGTCCATCGGATTCCCGTCTCTCTCCGCAGGTACATCCAGGAGGAAGAAATCCTGGGAATTCCGCAGGTTTCGACCGCGCAGTCACCGCCACCGTCGCCCGAAGCGCCCTCTTCCTCTACCCGGGATCCCAAGGAGCTGTTTTGGGGGTCAACGGTGGTAGAGCCACGACATGACCGGACACCGGTAACGGCGATTCCCGTACCCGAAGTAGCGGCTATTAGCCCGTCCTATCGTGACGTTGTGGTCAGGTCACCTTGCTCTTCAGAGGAAGGCCCAGAGTACGGTGGCCAGTCTGCTCGCTTGCCGTATTCTCCGCCGCCGAGTTTGCTATCCCAGAGGTCCGCCTCGGTGCCGCTACCGGTCCCTCAGCCACCCCCGGTTGATGAGTGGGGAAATGTAGGGCCGAGCTCTGAGGATGAACCCAGGAGCTTCTGGAGTATTCTTGCAGCGGACTATTTCCCAGAGAAGTTCTGGCCCGCGGCAGCGTTGAATTTCCGCATACCCGAGTCGCTTACCCCTGAAGAAGTAGGATGCCTTTGTCGGACCCTGTGGGCGACGCACTTCCGCCTCCGTTGGGAACGGGTAGTGTACCCCAGGAGTCGGGAGCACTTCGAGGAGATTGGCAAACAGTGCCGCCTGATTGATGCAGCGGTGCTCCTTGTGGCCCAGCACCCCGAGTCGCCCGGTCATCAGGGTGCCCTCCAACGAAGATGCGTTCAGAGTTTCAAGGCACTCCGCAAGATTGTCAGGGAAGCTACCCCCCATGTGCAAGTCCGTGGTTGGGGACGCTATGCCGCCCTCCTCTTCAACCCTATTCTACGACAGCCTGATTCGCTATGCGACATTGAGGATATGCCCTCAAGAGGGGTCACAGTCCACATGGCCGACGTTGTGGATAAGGAAGATGAGCTTGAGTTCCTTGATGGGGACTTACCACCCGAGTGCGTACCGCCACTACTCGACCCATCAGGGAGAGTCACCCGTCATCAAAGGAACCTGCTAGGCCTCCCTGTACCCACCGAGTCACTGGCGCTCGGTCGAAGCACTGGCAAGGGTAAGGAGCACGTCGGAATAGCCAAGCACTCCGACCCGTCCGCCTCCGTGCAGAAAACGGACGAAGATCCTGAGAAAGCCACGTTGCGCCAGCAGCTTGCTGAACAGAAGAGGTTGGTCGACGAACTCTTGGCTGAGCGCGCTGCAGAGCGACGACCCGACTACGGTAATCCCAGGCCGGGACAGCAGGGGCAGGAACAATTTCCCCCTGGTGAGATGCCTCCGGGCAACCCTGATCATGCTACTGCCGCGGACAGGGTGGAAGCCGGAACGTACGGCAAGAGGGCGCGATACGTCTCGCCAAACCCCCCTGAGCGACGGGGCAATCTGAAGAATCCAATCCGGGTTCCCCCAGTCGCCCAACAGGTCATTCAGCCAGTTGACCCGCGGGCAGCAGAAGCCGTCTACCGCGTTGAAGAACCTGGCAATGCGCTTGTGGTTAGGGATCCCCGTCAAGACAGGGACCCCCACCCGGAGGACCTTATTGCGGCACTCACAGCCCGCCTCGAGGCGTTGGAGACACGGCAGGTGGCGGTCCCACCCGATGGCAAGCCTTATCCCGCGTGGGTGGATGATATGCCCGCGCCTCCGGGTTTTGGGAACCCCACTTTCTCGCCTTTTAACGGGACAGGGGACCCACCCCAGCACTTGGCTCATTTCTCTTCCAGGTGCGGCCCCATGTTGGGGACCCCGGCTCAGCAAGAAGCCGCTAAGCTCCGATGTTTTGTACAGACGTTGGAAGGTCCGGCATTCGTCTGGTACAGCCAGCTCCCCATCGGATCAGTGACCGGCTGGGAAGACCTTCGCCGGCAGTTCTTGTACCAGTTCAGCTCCACCACGCGGAAGACCAGCATCGCGGACCTCTTTAAGTGCAAACAGAGGCCTGATGAGCGGGTTGCGGACTTCATCGCCCGGTGGAAAGGACTTACGTATTCTCTCGATATGCCACTGACTCAGGAGCAATTACTGACGATGTGTGTGGGGAACGTAAAGACAGAGCTGGTACCCTCCCTGATTACCCAGAATTACCCTGGGGGGTTCAGAGATTTCTCGGATAAGGCCCAGCGCCTCGAAGAGGCCCTGCAACAGGCTAGTCAGGCACGTTTGCTGCCCCCAATGATCCCAGCCAGGAGGGCCGCCAGGGCTGAACCCGCCGCAGTGGCTCAAATAGAAGCCCCGAGGCAGCTGGAATTGCTACCGGCGGTACCACCCCCGCAACCCCGCAGAGGTCCTCCACCTCAAGCACAGGCTCCTGCTCAGCAGCGACCGCCTCAGAACCGACAGGTTCCCCCGCGCAACGCGCCACCGCCACCTAGGCGAGACAACCAGGCGCCGCCCCCTCGGCAGGCCCCTCCGGTCCCTCGACAGGATCAGGCCCCCAGGGCTCCTTACCCGGAAAGAAAATACCATACCTATTCGTTCAACGAAAATCAGGTCCCTGGTTACTTCCGAAGTGCTCTGGAGCAAGGGATTGTGCGTCTGCCTGAGTGCAGGAGACCGGCAGAGGCGCATCTCACTGATCACCCCAACTACTGCCCTTATCATCGGATCCTGGGGCACACCCTCAAGCGATGCTATGTGTTTAAAGACTGGCTTCAGGACCAGGTCAACAACAACATAGTCAAGCTGGGCCCAGCGCCAGCTCAGGTGGCAGGCGTCTCTGCAGGATCAGAAATCGGCAGTGACAGCGAGGGTGAGTGGCAGCAGGTCCCTAGCCGCGGGTCCCAGAAATACGACAACTGGATGGCTCGAAAAACTGTCATCCGTGCCCAGGGTATCATCCGGGCACGCCTGAAGCAGCCGGAACCTTCAGAAGAAACAGCCGGTGCCTCAGCATCGTCCTCGCAATCGACCTCTACCCAAAAGGGCAAGCAGCGACGACGTAAGAAGAAGCAACGTGCACCGCCAGTGCCGTCGTCATCCCGCACTCTTGGCGACTTTGTGCCTCCTGAAATGGGCATTCCCCCCAGAATCCGCCCAGCGGTGGATGACTCTTCGAGTGATAGTCAAGGGTACGCTTCGGTTAACACCGTGGAGCTGGTAAAGCCCTATATGACCCCCGATGAGGGGGAACCCCAGGCAGACCGCCCCAATGTTTCCAGCCGACGTCAACGTCGGCGGAATCGCAATTGCGCCGGTCACCGAGGTGTGTCAGCAGGCACTTGTGACCAAGCCGTGCACGCTACCGAGACGAGGCAGCAGGCTCAGCGCAGATCTCAGCACGCGCAGACCCATTCAGCACCCTCGGCTCTACCTCCACCGCCATTCGTGTTGCTGGATCAGGGAGAGCCGCCTCGTTCGTATCACAGCCAGTCTCGCCCGGCGACGGGCCAGCTCCCGCTGTTCAACCTTAGCCCGGCGACTACTCCCCAGGCTTCTACTAGCAGGCAGCAGGATGTACCCAGTGCTAGCCGACCGCCAGTTCAGCCAGCAGGACCCGCTATGCCTCCAAATGCCGAAAAACCCCCTGTAAGCAGAGGTGCGCGTTTGGCACGCAAGTATGATGTCCTAAAGCACTTAGCCGGCATTCCGGCGAGGCTTTCCATCCTTGAGGCCCTGCGCTTGTCATCCGAGATGCGCGAGGCACTTGCCGAGGCCCTAAGGAGCCCCCTCCAGTTCGAGACGGAAGTGGCAGCCGCGGAGGCCTTCCATACCGAGACGATTGAAAACGCCGAATGTCAGGCGGTTATCTCGTTCTCTGGTGAAGACGAAGACCCTCCTATACAGGGGCACATTCGCCCACTGTATGTCACTGGCCACTTTAACGGTGTGGAAGTCCGTCGCTGCCTCGTTGACACGGGTTCTGGAATCAATCTAATTCCGACCCGGACGTTGCGAAAACTGGGTTTGTCTGAAGGTGATTTGACTCCCTCTGACCTCAGGATTCAGGGGTACGACAGGACAGAGCAAACCCCGGTCGGCAAGATCCGCCTGAAGACCCAGTTCGGTGGCTTAATTGCCAGCACCGAGTTCATGGTTGTTTCTCAGGACACCGCCTACAACGCACTGATGGGTAGGCCATGGCTCCATCTGCATGCTGCGGTCCCCTCATCGTATCACCAGTGCCTTAAGTACTCGCTCAACGGTCGAGTAGGCGTGATCCAAGGAGACACGTCCCCCTTTGCTTCTTGTGAGGCCCGCTATCTGGATGCGGGTTATTACAAAAGCAAAGACAAGCAGATCCTGGTCAGCGAGGATGAGCCCGCTCCAATCACAAGTGATCCCTGGGCAAGCATGGACGACGCCTACATCCTCCCGATCCACCGGTTGGAGGCCACGACCCCCGACATGGGACAATGTTTTGTTGTTTCGGGTACGCAAGGAAGGCATGTTCCCGCGTCCAAGCGACGGCGGAGAATCACCTCGTACTCCTACACCAACCAGGCTCGGGTCATCCCGGAATCTCCTACCCCTGTACGGTACCGGGATGTCAGGCTCATGACAACAGCGGTGCGCCATACGTGTCTATTTCGCCGGGATGGAATCAACCGACTCGGGCCGACACGTCACCACTGCTTTGATATCGTCAAGCGTGGCCCCTTAGGCCGAAGGCCGGATGGGATAGGGTCAAATGCATTCATTGCTATGGTCTCCACGACGAGTGAGTCTCCTGATGTGATGACTGCTGCTGCCCAAGCCGGCACCAGCTGCCCCTCGGGTTTTGAGAGCCCAGAAGCACCTTCCGTCACGGAAAGTTTCCCCCCGGCTGGGGAGGAAGACTTGGAGGATGCTCCCCCAGCCTTTGAAGAAGGCGTCTCTACCACGGTTGATGAGCTGGTACAGGTGAACCTTGGCAGCAAGGCAGATCCAAGACCCACATTGATCAGTGCGGCCATGTCCCTCGAGGAGCGACAGCAGTATGTAGACTTCCTCAAACAGCACCGCGATGTGTTTGCCTGGAGTTACGATGAGATGCCAGGACTGGATCCCCAAGTGGCCGTCCACCGTCTGGGCCTCCCGGTAAAACATCGTGGGTTTAAGCAGCCTCCCAGGAAAATGCACCCTTCCCATGGTGCTATGGTTGAGGCTGAAGTTGATAAGCTAATCAAGGCCAACTTCGTCAAAGAGGTCCAGTACCCCAAATGGCTCGCCAACATTGTGCCAGTCAGGAAGAAGAATGGGCAGATTAGAGTCTGCATCGACTTCCGCGATCTCAATCGCCACTGCCCAAAGGATGACTTCCCACTTCCAGTGACGGAGCTGTTGATTGACGCCACGGCCGGGTTCCAAGCCCTCTCTTTTATGGACGGATATTCCGGGTATAACCAGATCCGGATGGCCCCCGAAGATGAGGAGTCCACTGCCTTCAGGGCTCCCCAGGGTACCTTTTGCTACCGGGTAATGCCATTCGGTTTGAAAAATGCAGGTGCCACTTATCAGAGGGCTATGCATCGCATATTCAAACCGATCCTCGGGACATTGGTGGAATGCTACGTGGATGACCTTGTAGTCAAATCATATCAGCGCCAGGACCATCTCAAAGACCTTGAGAAAGTGTTCGGTTTCCTCCGTTCCCGTCACCTGAAGATGAACCCGCTGAAGTGTGCCTTCGGGGTCACCTCCGGGAAGTTTCTGGGCTTTGTTGTCAGATACCGAGGTATCGAGATCGACCCGGAGAAGATCAAGGCCATCAGCCAAATGCCTCCCCCGAGCAACATTCGGGAGCTTCGAGGCCTGCAAGGCCACTTAGCCTATATACGCCGATTCATTGCGAATCTGGCCGGCAAGTGTAAGCCCTTTTCTCGGCTCATGAAGAAAGGCGCTGCCTACGAATGGGATGAGGAGTGTCGGATCGCCTTCGAGGAAATCAAGCAGTACCTGCTCCAACCTCCGGTCTTGATGCCACCCGTCTCTGGAAAGCCGCTGGTCCTTTACGTGACCGCCCTGGAAAGATCCCTCGGCGCGCTGCTCGCCCAGAAGAATAACGAGGGCACTGAGAACAGTCTCTACTATCTCAGTCGCATGCTTCTCGATACGGAGGTCAGATATTCCCTTATCGAAAAGAGCTGCCTTGCGCTCGTCTTCGCCGTGCAGAAGTTGCGACACTACCTGCAACACCACGAGGTGCAATTGATCTCTCGGGTGGATCCGCTGAAGTACATCCTGAACCGCCCCATGCTGACTGGCCGACTAGCGCGGTGGGCAGTAATTCTCCAGCAGTTTGACATCAGGTTTGTGCCTCAGAAGGCCGTCAAGGGACAGGCATTGGCAGACTTTTTAGCTGCCCATCCAACCTCCGCGGATCAATCCCTGGACCTGGATTTCCCCGATGAGACGATTCTCTCGGTCGATCACGCTGTCCCGTGTTGGCAAATGCATTTCGACGGCGCCTCCCGGAGCCCCACCGGTAGAAGGCTCAACGACCCCAAGCTCAACAGAGTGGGTCTGGGTATTGTTTTCATTACCCCGACGCAAGCCGTCCTGCCGTACTCCTTCCTGCTGTCAGAAGGTTGTACGAACAACGAGGTAGAGTACCAAGCTCTCATCACCGGCCTCGAGTTGGCCCTCGAGATCCATGTACCCCATCTACATGTGAAAGGAGATTCTGAGCTGGTAATCAAACAGGTTAATGGCGACTACGTCGTCAGGAAGCCAGAGCTTGCACCGTTGCTGGAGTACACCCTCCTCCTGATGGCCCAGTTCTCTTCTCGGCCAGAGGTTACCCATGTCCCGCGGTCGCAGAACGGCCAAGCGGACGCCCTAGCTGGCTTAGCCGCATCGCTCGCAGAACCCGAGCAAGATGATTTGGTCATACACGTGGCCCACCGGAGAGTCATTGCTCCCGTCACCCAAGAGGACCGTGATAGCCTGCGGGTAAGTCATCTCACCGCCGGACCCTCCGTATCGGAAGTCCCGGGTTCGTCGGATGCAGTGGTTGAAACGACCCCCGATTGGAGAGCACCTTTTGTCGAGTATCTCCAAAATGGTCAGCTCCCGGACAACCGGGCCGAGCGCGAGCGAATTCGACGCCGCGCGCTTCAATTTACCCTCCAGAGTGGCCCCAGTCTTGAGCAGACCCTCTATAAACGGAGTTTTGATGGTGTCCTCCTCCGTTGCATCCAAGGAGTAGAGATACCTCAAGTTATGCAAGAGGTTCACGCCGGTTCCTGTGGAGCCCATCAAGCTGGGCCGAAGCTGTCCCATCAAATCCGGAGGCTAGGGTACTTCTGGCCCTCCATGATCCACGATTGTATTGGATACGCCAAGAGATGCCACGCGTGCCAAGTGCACGCCAACTTCTTGCATCGGCCGCCAGAACCCCTCCACCCCACCAAGTACTCTTGGCCATTTGCGGTATGGGGACTCGATGTAGTGGGACCGTACCCGCCGGCAACAGCCCGCCAGTGTAGGTTCATCCTGACTGCTACAGATTTCTTCTCCAAGTGGGCAGAAGCAGTTCCGCTCAAAGAGGTCAAGGCCCGTTCCGTCGTTGACTTTGTGAGCTCCAACATCATCCACCGGTTTGGGGTCCCTCACGCCGTCCTCACTGACAACGGCACCAACTTCCGAGCAGCTGAATTGAAGAAATTGTACGCTAAGTACGACATCCGGTCAAACCATACCTCCCGCTACCACGCACAGGCAAATGGACAGATCGAGGCGTTCAACAAGACCCTCTCTAACATTCTGCAGAAGATGGTTGGTCAGAACAAGAAAAGTTGGCCGGACAAGCTCCCCAACGCCCTCTGGGCTTACCGGACGACGACTCGCAACTCTACCCAGGTGACCCCATATTCCCTGGTGTATGGAGCTGAGGCCGTCCTACCCATCGAGATCCAGCTGCCGTCGCTACGCACGGCCGTTTATGATCACCAGACATCAGATGAGGTAGCCGAGATCCGTCTAGCTGAGCTAGAAGCACTGGACGAGAACCGGCTTCGTGCCCTGCACAATCTGGAAAGGCATCAGGACAAGATGGCAAGAGCTTTTGACAAGAAGGTTCGTCTCCGCTCTTTTCTACAGGGTGACCTGGTGCTGGCCCTGCGAGCGCCAATGATTCCCGGAAGGAAGCCGCCCAAGTTAGAACCCAAATGGGAAGGGCCCTATATCATCCATAAGGTTTACCCCAATGGAGCTTACTCCTTGGTGACCACAGATGGAGAGCGTGTAACCCCTCCCACCAATGCCAGATTCCTCAAGCGATACTTCGCCTAGGGCACAAGATGGTCCCGCATGACCCTAAACTGCGAGACGGTCCCGCATGACCCTAAACTGCGACTTGGTCCCGCATGACCCTAAACTGCGAGACGGTCCCGCATGACCCTAAACTGCGACTTGGTCCCGCATGACCCTAAACTGCGAGACGGTCCCGCATGACCCTAAACTGCGACTTGGTCCCGCATGACCTTAAACTGTATCTCCGTCCTCACTGCAAGACGTTAAACTGCAAGTCAGTCAGTTCTTCCTGACCGAGGCTCCGCCTCAGGCCCCTCGGCCTCTTTGGGCCCCTGGCCCCGTCTCCACCGAGGTCTGGCCCCAGGCCCCCCTCGTTTCTCTCCGACTTACCCTCTTACGGGATTGTACGGTACAGTGCGGGACTACGTTCTCACGTTGAGATCATGACCATGCCGCACACGTCCCCGAACGAGATACCCCTCGTCCCGCATGACGTTAAACTGCATGTCAAGAACTACGTACGGCTTGATTCTCATCTTTATGGGATACGTAGGAACGCTCGGACGCCTCGTCTTGAGCCCAGCCCCAAGCTTCTCTCTTCCACTATTCCCCCTGGGAATGGTCTCCTTGGAGGATCTTTGTGTAGCAGGGCGTCGGCCTTCTTGGCCCCGCTCATGCAACCCCACTCACGCAAAGATTGTAAAGGTCGCACCATGCGCCCGCTCCGTTCTTCTACCCTCCCACGTCCTTACCGCATGACGCTAAACTGCATGGCCTTCAAGAACTACGTATGGCTTGATTCTCATCCTTATGAGATACGTAGGAACGCCCAGACATTTCGTCTGTTGGCCCAGCCCAAAAGCCGAAATCTTCCCCTCGGGTTAAGACACGGCAGGGCGCACATTTTTTGCCCCGGCCCATGTCGAGCAAGCCTCGACCCGGCTGCACGTCCCCCCCTGGAGGTGTTTGCCCCTTTCATGGATGGATTCACACCCGGAGGGACCCCCCAAGAACGGCCTGGATACAAAGCCCAATGGCTCTCCTACCGATACGGGCCAACGCCCCCGAGGGTTTCTCAAGCAACAAATTGAAACAAGTCCCGCGTTGCCAATTTAGTCAGCGGTCGACCCTCAATTGTTGCCCCCATGCGGGTCACCATAGGAACGCTGTGTTTCGACTGTGGTCAACAGTGATTCATTCTGCCCCATCCTGAGGTGATAAACTTCCCCCAGGTGGTGCTAGTGATCGGGACCACAGCCCACAATTCCTCACCCGGAGCGTACGGTGTGGTGTGGGACTACGTCCTCATTTACGTCGGGATCATGTACCATGCCGTACAACTCCCCTTACGAGGCTCAGCCTCAGGCCCCTTGGCCTCCTTGGGCCCCTGGCCCCCCGTCCTCATGTAAGACGTTAAACTACAAACCGGTCAGGCCCTCCTGACCGAGGCTCAGCCTCAGGCCCCTCGGCCTTTCTAGGCCGCGGCCCAGGACCTATCTTATAGGATTGTACGGTATGGTGTAGGACTACGTCCTCATTCACGTCGGTTTTTCGCCCTACTATACACCTTGCTCAGGAGTATATTACTCCCCACCCAAGTCCCGCATGACGTTAAACTGCACTTCAAGAACTACGTGTGGCTTGATTCCCATCATAATGGGATACGTAGGACCACCTGGATGTCCAAAATCCGGGTCCAGCCCCATCTCTCGGGAATCCTCATCCCATCTTGGCCCCTTGGCCCATCCTTCCTCCATGAAGAGATCATATGGTGCGGTGTGGGATTATGTCCTCATCTACGAGGATCTTGTAGTGACCACGCCATGTTTCCCGCACCACCGAGCTGTTTCGTCGATCCCTCTTTCGGCTGTTCACCAATGTGCTTAAGAGTACTCTGGTTCATTACCTGGAATGCCAAGCTTTACTCGGACACGTCCGCACCCGCTTTCCAGGCTTTGCGTATCCCCGCATCAGGGCTTTCACCATTTTCCACACCCGGAGGGACCCCCAAGTACGGCCTGGATACAAAAGCCCAAGGGCTCTCCTACCGATACGGGCCAACGCCCCCCGGGGTTTCGGACGACAAATCGATAAAATCCCGCGTTGCGAATATGGTCAGCGGTCGATGCTCGTTTGCTGCTCCCACCTCAGGCTAACGCGATACAGACGCTGTGTTTCCTTCAAGGATAACAGTTTTCCTCTGTCGTCACGCCAACCCATTAATCCCAAATGCCGGGTACACAATTCACACCCTTCATCACTTCATCGTGTCCAAGTAGAATTTCGGGACTCTTGGTACTTTTTTCCCCCGTGCACGTCTGCACGTTTGAGGAACAAGCTACATCAAAGGTGTCCTTCGGAACTCTCTGCTGACTCCCCTTTAATGGATGCCCCAAGTGTTGCAATGAGGGTCCCCCCCTTGTTTCCCACACCGAGTTTATCTCACGTGGGCTTAGGGATTGGGTTGACCTCTGTGCTTACTTGGGAGTTGTCACCATCCACGGTCCGAGCTCTAAGACCATAAACTAAGACTCTCATCTGGAACTACGTTCGAGGCCCCTTGCCCCCGAGTCCAGCTTGAGTTCAGCGAATTTATCTCTCTAATCCTGCCTTCAGGACCCTGATCACGGGACTGCGTGGCGCAGTGTGGGACTACGTCCTCGTTCACGTCAGGTACGCAATAGCTGCACTACGCACGCCCCATTCTGAGGTTCAGTCCTCCTGTCCCCTGTCCTGCATGACATTAAAAGGCACCCTTCAGAACTACGTGTGGCTTGATTCCCATCCTAATGGGATACGTAGGACCACCTGAATGTTCAAGATTCGGGTCCAGCCCCACCTCTGGGAGATATCCTGATTTCCCGGTCACCTAGACCATTTGGTCCATCCCTCTCCAGCGGGGGGTGCGTAGGTATGATACAAGGTTGTGGGCATCATGCCCCCCTTCCCCTGGGAATCTGCCATCTCTCGATCACCCTCAAGGTTGAGTCCCTTGGCTCCCCGCAGTGGTTCACCATGTATTAAGAGTACTCTGGTCTAGGACCAAGAGTGTCAGATTCAACTTGGTCAAGTTCCTTCCACTTGCCAAGCTTCGTGTTCCCATCTATTCGGACTTTCATCATCTTTCACACCCGGAGGGACCCCCAAGTACGGCCTGGAAACTACGCCCAAGGGCTCTCCTACCGATACGGGCCAACGCCCTCCAGGGTTTCGGACAACAAATCGATAAAATCCCGCGTTGCGAATATGGTCAGCGGTCGATGCTCGTTTTGTTAGTCCTCATTTCAGGCTAACGCGACAGGATGCTGTGTTGCGAACATGGTCAGCAGTAATCCTCTGTCGTCACGCCAGCCCCTTCAGTCCTTGAATGTTGGTTGCATGATTCACATCATTTTCCACCCCATCATGTCCAGGTGGAATCTCGACACTTTTGGCGCTATCCCTCAGTGCACCTTTGCATGTTAGGGGGACAAAGCTGCAATCTGGCGTCCTTCGGGACTCCCTGGTCCGAGCTCTAAGACCATAAACTAAGACCCATTCGGGACTACGTTCAAATTCCCATCCTCATGGGACACGTAGGACCGCCCAGACGCCCTGTCTCTGGGTACAACCCATTCAGGAAGCCAGTCTCTCTCCCTGTTTCACCTCCGGATGGCGTACGATTTGATGTGGGATCATGTCTCTGTCAAATGTGTTTTATAAACACTGCGCACATTTCCCGCCTAGCATCGTCTCTGCTACGTCTGCGCTGCGTGACGATAAAATGCATGCTTGGTCCTATCATACGACCCTAAACTGTGACATTATCGTCCTGGCCGCACGACGAAAAACGGCACCGCATTATGGTGACCTCGCTGTAGAGGACATCACGTTGGGTACTGGCCACGCGCCATGCCATTTGTCAACGCCCATCACGTCTTGATTCTTGTGGCGACATCACGACCTACAGTTCTAGGCCTGTCGCTTCACAAAAAAAAAACCCATTCACCTCGAAGAACAAACAAGATACATCAAATTCCGCTTCTTTTAGTGCAAGGGCCACGTCCGCACTTCCCCTTTCCCCTGGCACTGGTACCTTACCCTGTCACCTTCCAGAACTACGTACGGCTTGATTCTCATCCTTATGAGATACGTAGGAGCGCCCGGGTACTTCCCCGCGGGTCCAGCCTAACCCTTGAGTTCGGTCCCTCGACTCGAGCTCATTCACGTCAGGTTGTGATGTCATGCGTCCCCTGATCCCCTTTTTCCAATCCATGGTCCGAAGTCTATGACCATAAACTAAGATCTCCCCAAGGGAAAGGAATCTGCTCCCTCTCTCTAATACGTTTCGTTGACGTATTCAGATGTGTTTTGACAAAAAGCCCGAAGCATGGGATTTTCACAGGGACATTCCCCTCATCCCATGACCAAGCTTCGTGAGCTCACTATTTGGATCCTCATCCTCTTCCACATCCAAAAGGACCCTCGGACGACGTGGATACTAAGCTTAAGGGCTCTCCATGAATGCTGGACCTAAGGGCCCTACAATCGTTTCGGGCCAACGTCCCTGCGGATAATCGACAACATTTGTGACACGGTCCCGTGTTTCGAATACGGTCAACGGTCGACCCTCATTTGTTTGTCCCCATTTCAGGCTAACGCGATAGGATGCTGTGTTGCGAATATGGCCAGCAGTAGTCCTCCATCGCCACGCCGTCACCATCGTGATCCGAATCTCGAGCGTCATGATTCACACATTTCCACTCCCTCATGTTCAAGTGGAACTCCACCATACTCGGCTCTTTCTCTTCGCGCATCTAGATGCGCTGAATGATCATGTTAGTGTCATTGGGCCGGTAGTCACCGAGCATCCCTTTACCCTCACCTGCCCCTCTCTGCATCGGGAAATTCCCACCACTACTGCTTGTTTCCCACACCGAGCACGACTCACGTGGGCTTAGTAGTTTTGGCTGGATGTGTACCAACACAGTCAGGCTGCTCCTCGTCCTGCATGACGTTAAACTGCACCTTCAGAACTACGTATGGCTTGATTCCCATCGTCATGGGATACGTAGAGACACCCAGGCATTTCACCTAGGGTCCAGCCCCAGGAATCGCAAAATCCTATTCCTCCTCATTTCCAGCCCTCGCCAGAGAGGCCCTATCTGGAAGAAAGAATGATCTGTGATCAGGCCGATGCGCCCATCTGGCGTACACCCACCATGGTGGTGTAACTACTGAAGTGTTGGATTCTGTTTGAACAAACCATCACTCCATATTCCACGCTTTGCGTGCCCCTTATTCGGACCCTCGTCTTCTTTCATGTCTGGAAGGACCCCCTAACAGTAAGGATGTCTGACCTATGGTCCACCAACTGTCCTGGGCCAACGTCCCGAAAGATTAATCGACAACAAATTGATAAAATCCCGCGTTGCGAATATGGTCAGCGGTCGATGCTCACTTGTTGTCCCCGTTTCAGGCTAACGCAGTAAGGATACCGTTTCTCCGCCACGGCTAACGGTTGTCCTTTATTGTCACGCCGCCTCCATAGCGTTCCGAATTTGGGCATCGTGATTCACACTCCCCATTTTCATCTGTTTGAACTGATTTCAGCGCCCCTGGCGTTGCCCTGTCCGTGCATAAGAGCACGTCGAAGAGACAGTGGTTCGGCTATCCTGGAAATTCCTCCTCCGATCAAGCCTTCCCCATCTTTCGGGAATCTGGACTGGTTTGAGAGAATTGTCGTCAAACGTCCCGCAAACATTGCAGGGATGTAACAAGGCAATTCAACAGTGGATATTGTGCGTACTACGGAACTCAAAACAAAGGAGAAAGAAAGAGTTGAAGCACAAAAGTGTTAATAAAAGTTTCTTCGGGTTCGCTACAATACTCGGGGGTTGACTTCCCCCATGGACGGGTTGACTCCGTCAAAAGAGCGTTGCAGCTCCGCCACCCGTTGACTTGCGGCGTCTAAAGCCTGTTGCCGCTGATTCAACTCCCGCTCCTCTTCAGCAGCGGCGGGGCGTAATCCGTCAACCCTGGCCCGGGCCCTTTCCACCTCGGCCTGGACGACAGCCATCCTTCCAGAGGTTTGCCCCATATGTTCCTCAGCCTCCGCTAGCTGAGCCTTCAAGTGTGAGACCAGCTCAGACTGCGCATTGAGAGTGGCTGAAAGCTCGTTGGCCCGGATCTGCATCTGTTGGGCCTCGCCTTCAGCCTCCTGGAGCTTCCTAATGTTGGTCGCCTTCCTCCGCTGCCATCCCACGCTCAGCCCACGATCATGCTCCCGGATCTTCTCAGCCATGAGGTCTCGGATGAGCGCGTGAGGGCGTTGGGCATCCACTCCCCCGGCACATAGCTCGCGCAACCGCGAACGGAGTCTATCCATTTCGGCCAGCCATTGCGCTTGGGGAGTGTCCCTGATGAAGCGCGTGATCAGCTTCCACGACCGGCGACGGACTATGCTGCTGTCTTCCTCGTCAGAGGCCGTTTCGTCCCAATCCGCGTGGTCGGCAGGCTCGTACGCAGGATATGCCTGCAGAAATTCCTCAGCGGGATCCGCATCTGGTGTTGAGTCTGGTACGACGCCTGACGCCGGCGCAGGCACGGCGGGACTGGGACTGACCGGTTGATCCTCTTCCTCAGAGTCCACCTCGATGACTTCAGGTATGGCCCTACTGGTGGTCCCACCAGTGATGGTGTGCGCCGCAGCTTGAGGAGGTGAAGGGACTATCGACACCATCACCGGCATGCCCCTGGGAGGAACGCCGCCAGACATCCCAACCAGCCTCGCCGCAGCAGCCCACGCCAGTCGGAGAACTGTATGACAGAAAGAGACATAAAAGTTAGTCGACATGGCCCACGTGTGGCAACGAAGAGACCGGTGGAGGAGACTTACGAAGATTGACCTCCGAGCGCTGCTCCCGGACCGGTACCGATGGGACTCCAAGACGAGGCCCCCCGTATACTGTTGGAAGGCCCGGAGAGTCCGGAGGAGCCACCTCAAACCCCCCGGTTCCACCAGGTGCAGAACTGGACGCAGCCATAGGCGCGGGTTCTGAAGGCCCCGCATCGTCACCCGCCGAGGAGCGAGAACGAGGCCTACGAACAAGTTCCTCCTGCACGACCCAAACATTGGTGAGAAGTCCGTATGGATTCAACAACAGATCGTAAGAAGAGAGGTTCGGAATGCTACCTCGAGAGCCTCCGCGGAGTCATCGGATTCTGAGCTTCGGTCTCCGACCTCGCCCTCCTCCAACGGGCTCCCTCCTCCCGCCTCATCCTCCCGAGAAGAGCCCCCTGATTCCTCCGGCAAGGGGAAGCGCTCCCTCAGGTCGGCAGCCGATAGCTGTGGAGGGACCGTCTGATTCAACAGTACCCTCACCCGGTCTGTCATCGGGCGAGGAACACCGCTGGAGTGGACGTAATCCTCCAGCTCGTTCAAGTATTGCTCCGCCTCCGCCGGAGACACCATGAATCCAGCCCGAACTGGGCCTATGCCCGGCAGTCTCATCCCGAGGTGATTCAGGTGATCCCACATCTCGGTTGGGCTGAGAAATTGCCGGTTGACATCCCAAATGTCCCAAGCTTCCGGAAAGATGGCATTTTCTGCCATGTCGACGTGACGCAGCCGCTTCCCCGGAGCCTGAGCGGATACCCGACGGAATCCCCTCGGTGGCCGCCCCTCCGGATGACCCTGCTCTTCCGGAACCACCGGATCCGCCGCTGCTGCCCTACCTTCAGCCGGTGCGGGCCTCTCTGCCACGGCAGCCCCGCTGCCGCGGGCGGCCCTAGCTGCCCTCCGACCCCGGCCTCGAGATAAAGGAGGCCCACCGTCACCAACCCGGATCGTTGGCTGCTTCAGCATCTCCCCGGGATAAGCAGCCTCCCAGCTGATGGCGTACTCCTTCACCAAGCCGAAGGCGGCGGTGGATGGAGGCAGTGTGATCTGCATCTTCCCATCCTCACGCGTGAACATGAGCCACAACTGCCTCATCACGCACGGGTGCTCCTCATGACGCACCTCCCAGTATACCTGCGGGGTCAGCCGCTGGAGGCACCGGAACTGCCTCGCGAAACGATGCGGGGTGTACGGTTCACAGATTGGCTCACGATCTATCCGAGCCACCAAAACGCCACCTCGGAAGGCCAGGAGGTAAGCCCGATGCTCTTCCGTTCCCCGTCCATCATCGGCAAGCCTTCCCGTCGGCAGTGGAAAGGGATGAAAGTTGAACTCGTCCGCCCTCCACACCCTATTCAGCACCATCGGAACGGCCAGTTTAAATGGGAAGCTCCCAGCTGCGTTCAGGATGGAAGGGCGAAAGTTTGATCCCGGCGGCGAAATGGGGTTTGGATACTCGTAAATCCCCCTGATGTGCGCCGCGATCCACCCATACAGGAGGTGGAAGGGCCCGCATATTCTTAGCGGCTTCTTGCTCTCGCTGATACGTCGCAGCAATCTGTATAGCTTGGCGAGCATCGGGATCCCCAGGTTGATCCGCTGCCCCATGGCCAGCATCGACGCCATGATGAACGAGCTGGGCCGTACCCCCATGCTTGTATCTCTCACTGGTAGGATCCACCCACATATGAGGGCCGCGATGAACGCCGCCAGCCTAACTATTGGCTGTTGTTCGGTGCTGACGCTGAAGCCCCAAGTCTTCCATTGGCTGTCCTCCAAAACCCGCCAATACGAGTGCCCCTTACCCCGCTGGGCTGCCCTCGGACAAGTCCGAGGCCTTGGAGAGAACTCTCGATTCTCTGGAAAGTTCAGGAAGCATTTGAACCATCTTCTGAAGTGGACGTCCCTCACTGCTTCCTTGTCATCCGCGGGGACAAACGCCATCAGCGCTGACGCCAGTCGCGGCATTTGCTCCGCATCTTCCCACACACTGATGACGGGGAGGAACTCGTCATACATGGCCCCCAAGACCGGGACCCCAGAAACCTGGTGGACATCCCACAGGCTGATGCCCACCTCCCCGTGATGCAGATGAAAAGTGTTGGTCCTGGACGACCATCTACTCAGCAGTTCCGGCATCAGCTGCTTTGGCTGGTAAATGTGGAACTGGGAGGCCCATGCCGCCTCGTACAATCCCACTCTCCTCAGCTCAGCCTCGAACTCCTCGCATGAGGCGCCTACCCAGTAGGCCCAGGCCCAGTCGTCGGTAAAATTGCCGCCCTGGCGCAGGTCCCACTCATCAGACCATCCCTTCGTCGGATCCTGCAGAGCCGCCTTCAGCATGGTGCGGTAGAGAGGAGGGGACGTCTCCGGTTGCAGTGGCCTCCCGTCAATGTCGTTCACATGATTGTAGAGACAATCGGCGGTGACGGGTGTCAAATCCTCCTGTGCATGGCCATCGGCCGCCCTGAACCATTGGCACTGGCATGGTGTGCTCCTGAACCAGCAAGCTGGTTCATCCCTTCCCGCCTCAGGGATGAAGACGTCATCCCTCAGCCCAAAGCCGTACAACGGCAGTTTTTTGCACTGTGGATAATCCCTCTGGCCTTCCGACAGCAGATCTGTCAAGGAAGTGTGGTCCGAGTGGTTCCGGACCATTTCCCCCAAGCCCGGGCGGTTGGCCATCTCATCCCGGCGAGCAGCATCTGCAAGCACTTCCCGCACAGCTTCTTGATGAGCCATGTTAACTCTGGCCCTCGGAAAAGGATTCTTCCGGATGAATCGCGAAGCTCGGTCGCGAAGCTCGGTCGCGAAGATGGATTGCGAAGATCGGTCGCGTGATCAAACCGCGAAGTCCGGCCAAGGCAGGCACGCAAAGATTCGCTTGGCGCGGACGCAGAGTCAGAGACTCGCGGTTCGCCGCGAAGCTCGATTCGCGGAGAGCTGTCGCGGAGTACGCGGAGCTTCGCGAAACCGAGAGCGCAAGAAGACAAGGAAGGCGCGTAAAGACAAAAGAGGGCGGACCCCCTATTTATAGACGCCGACCCCGGAGCATCGCGGCGCGCCTCGCCCGCGCGGAGCATCGCGGCGCGTCCGGATCTGCGGCCCCGACGAGCATCGCGGGCCTCCTTCGCGATGCCGCATCGCGAACCACCGACAGTTTTGGCGATCTTCCCTCAGACTTCGACCCTTCACCCTCCGCGGCTCCAAGTCTGAGGGGGGGCATTTGTTGGCGCCAAAAATATGGCCCGAAAGGAAGGAACGAAAAAGACAGCCGGCATGCTGCATCGCGAAGAACAGCCGCGAAGCACAGCCGCGAAGCCCCTCCGCGAAGCGCCCCAGCCCTGGCGGCGCCGCGAAGCACCAGAGGCGGGGATCCTCCGCGAGCGCGTTTGACGTTCGCGAGCCGCCGCGAAGCACCAGAGGCGGTGATCCTCCGCGAGCGCGTTTGACGTTCGCGAGCCGCCGCGAAGCGCCAGAGGCGGGGATCCTCCGCGAGCGCGTTTGACGTTCGCGAGCCGCCGCGAAGCACCAGAGGCGGTGATCCTCCGCGGGCGCGTTTGACGTTCGCGAGCGCGCCGCGAAGCTCAAGAGGCGGCGCGCGAGCCCTGCTTCGCGGCGCCCCTTCCCTATAAATACTCGACTCCCCCTGAGTCCCGGAGACGGACAATCCGACCTTTCGGCTTCTCCTCTCCCGAATCGCGAAGCAAGCTTTGCCCCGGGAATCATGAGCTCCGCGAGGTATTTCTACTTCGCGAGACGACTCTGATTTGTTTCGTTCTGAGCCCCTCTTCCGAGAGGGATGCCCTTCGCGAAGCCCAAGGGCGTTCGCAAAGGAAGGGGATTCCCAAGGGAACCCGGGCAGCCGCGGAGCACTCGTGCTTCGCGAAACACCCAACCCATGCTAGTAATCCCTATGCCAAGGCAGGATAACTATGCATCGCGAAGCACTTTGCTTGGCAGGACCCTGCTTCGCGAACCACTCCTTCGCGAGGCAGTGCTCCGCGAACACTGTTCCACTTCG
The DNA here is from genome assembly GCA_963277665.1 of Viscum album. NCBI lineage: Eukaryota > Viridiplantae > Streptophyta > Magnoliopsida > Santalales > Viscaceae > Viscum > Viscum album. The sequence goes on from OY728131.1 coordinate 1,348,228,937, forward strand.
CGAAGCACCTCCCACTTCCACCTATGCCCCATGCTAAGGCCAAGGCACCCCACTTCGCAAAGCACACTCCTCTGCTTAGCGATTCCTCCTTCCGTGCGACCCTCCAGGTTTGCACGATGTGATTTCAAAGTCCCATGGACAACACCTCCCGTAGCGTTGCTTCGCCCAATGCTCCTTCGCATAGGCACGCTAACGGCTATTGCTTCTTCGCATAGCCACGCTAACGTGGACCCCTCGATGATTCCTCCCGCGACCCCCTTTTACCATGGCCTTACCGACACCTTCCCTTCCCCAAGGACCAGAGGGTACCGGTTATGTAAGCCCTAGGGGTGTGGAGTGAACCCACCTCGTCCGAGCTGCAGGACGTTAAACTGCCAAGCACCACGTCCTCAACACATGACGTTAAACTGTGACCCAACCTCGTCTCCCTCACGAAGGGTTTCCCCACGTCGAACATTTTTTACACCACTCGTCTCCACGGGAATGGAACTCTTCCGCACATGGAATGAGATCCTCCTTGTCGGAGTGGTGTATGTTCGCAGGGGAAGGGTCGCCTCAGAGCGTAAATCCCTAACCTTTGGTACGGATGATTGCACCCGTGCATCTCGGTACTTCCCCACTACCAAGGTCAGTGGAGGACGTGATAGGGAACGAGGCACCTCCCATCGCCGGACCAAGGTCCATCTTCCCCGCGCTTTGCCGCGCCATGGGCCTCCATCCTGGAGTAAGCCCCAACACCATGGGCCGCTCAACGCGTAAGCCCCATTTCGCTTCTCACGGACGCACCCTTCGCGACGTGATCGTCAGGTCCTTGCAACCTCTTGTTTCTCACACCGAGCATGACTCACGTGGGCTTAGAGCGAGCACCGACCCTGACAAACCATTTGAACTACGAGGTCTTTGATCCATGTCAAGGCATGGTACGTAGGAAGCCTCCACGAGGTTCAAGCCCACCATCAGTGGACCAAGGTCTACTCCCCATTTGAACTACGAGGTCTTTGATCCATGTCAAGGCATGGTACGTAGGAAGCCTCCACGAGGTTCAAGCCCACCATCAGTGGACCAAGGTCTACTCCCCATCCGAACTACGAGGACTTTGATCCGTGTCAAGGCATGGTACGTAGGAAGCCTCCACGAGGTTCAAGCCCACCATCAGTGGACCAAGGTCTACTCCCCATTTGAACTACGAGGTCTTTGATCCATGTCAAGGCATGGTACGTAGGAAGCCTCCACGAGGTTCAAGCCCACCATCAGTGGACCAAGGTCTACTCCCCATCCGAACTACGAGGACTTTGATCCGTGTCAAGGCATGGTACGTAGGAAGCCTCCACGAGGTTCAAGCCCACCATCAGTGGACCAAGGTCTGCTTTCACGTCGGTTTACCGACAAACTCCCCATTTGAACTACGAGGTCTTTGATCCATGTCAAGGCATGGTACGTAGGAAGCCTCCACGAGGTTCAAGCCCACCCGTCTTTCACGTCGGGTTTCACCCCCGTTCAGCACGACGTTAAACTGCACCCCGGTCCAGTGGTAAGCCATTGCGACTCACCATTTGAACTACGAGGTCTTTGATCCATGTCAAGGCATGGTACGTAGGAAGCCTCCACGAGGTTCAAGCCCAACAATAGTGGATCAAGGTCCCTCACTTATGTCGGCTCACCGACACCCACCACCCGTCGTTTATTCACGTCAGGGTTCATTACCGTCCCGCATGACGTTAAACTGTATCATTTGAACTGCGAGGACTTTGATCCATGTCAAGGCATGGTACGCAGGAATCCTCCCAGAGGTTCAAGCCCAACCCCCACCGGACCAAGGTCCACCCTCATGTAGGTACGCTGACGATGCCCATCGGACCAAGGTCCACCATCACGTCGGTTTACCGGCACCATCCCGAACTACGCGGACTTTGATTCCCTGCCACGGGGATACGTAGGAAGCCCCTTTAAGGCTCAAGCCCAACTTCGTCGTCACCACCCCTGCGATGGTCCCATTCCATTCTCAACCGTCTCCGCGAGACGTTAAATTCGCGACCTACCTCGTGGTAAACACGAGATGCCTGAGGAAAACCTCGGATGGAACGCCTTTGGCGTAACCGTCTTTGCTAGACGTTAATCTTGCAAACATACCCTGTGTTGAACACGGGAAGCTGAGGAAAACCTCAGGTACGTGTCTATGACATGTAACCCCCCGCGCTCGATGTGGGATGCCTCGGGTTTCCACGCCCTTGAGAAGCCTCGTGATCGAGGATAACAGACAGACATGCCAGGTACCCCAGCATCCAGACACGCTACCGATGCCTCGAACGTGATTACTCCCCTGACCGAAGGTAGCTGCCCTGACTGGACCCTTTGGAATGTCCCGACAGAAGCAGCGTAATTAACCGGTGTCCATGACAATATGGCACTGGGAAGAGTTTCACGAACTACGTATTAAATCTATAAGGGAGACCCGGACTAGGTGACGAGTTCTGAGGAGGAATCCACAGGAGGAAGAACCGACATCCCATCATCCCGTTTCGATCAAGGAGCAGACGTACCTGAACAAGGAACGAATGCCGCCCGCCTTTGGAAAGCGGGAATGCGGGGCAACGAAGCCGCGCGTCCCCCTCCTCCGCGGACGGATGCGCGCGCGCCCCGGCGAAAGCGTCGGAAACAATGACAAGGTAAATAATCCTGCATATCAATCATAATAAACTTTTTGACAACATGAAAAAAATAAACATGAAGGGTGAGCTCAAATGCTTAGTATGAGTTAGGTACAACGAAAGCTAACTTGAATCAAATAGTACAATCAATATGACATGGTAAATAACCCTGCACATCAATCATAATAAACTTCTTGGCAACCTTAGAAAAATAAATATAAGAAAGAAGTGAACTCAAATGCTCAGTATAGGTTAGGTACAACGGAAGCTAACTTGAATTAATTAGTATAATCAATATGGTAAAATAAATAACTGAAAAACACATGCCAATCATTAATCTGAGAATGAAAATGTATCCATAGATTTTGTCATAGTGAAAATCCTCTGGATAATAATAACTGAATTCTAAATACTGAAAATGCTTATTTATTGGACGCCATGTATCTGGCACATGAACCATTATACCGTCAATATCGTTCATAAGACGATTTAAGTCTGTGGGTAGAAACCCGTCTGATTCTGCTTGGAAACAAACGCGAATGATTTGTTGCCAACTGATTTCGTGTAATACCAGTCCAAAGCATTCCTCATATATCGAATAACCGATTTATTTAATAAATGACGTGCCTTATCATCAAATATCCGTATTAAATAAAAGATACAGATTTATCAATATTTCTCCAGTTAATCAAATAACTATCAAGATAAACACCGTATGTAAAAATGGTATACGGCTTAAACAATAATCATATCCATGATACAAGAAATATGAATATTTAATGAAATCTTCAATGATTGATGATCATAAATAAAAGGGGCAGTTTATACTCAGAAAATAAAATAGGCGCATGACATCAAAAGTATGCTTCAACGAAAGATAATTGAGACGAAGTCCCTTGCAAATATCAGATCATTTAAGTGAGAATTAATCAAATGAACGAAATATGTGTATTCACTATAAAACCATATATTACAACATAATATAATAAATTCATTTCAAAAATAATCTTAGCACGACATAATCAATGAAGTAAAAGGTTAACCCAAAGAATAAAAATTGAGTTAAGAATTCTCTTACCACTTTGTAATCGATCAAATTGTATGCTCCATGAAAGTAATAATTATCAAATGAAATATTGAATACTATAAGATTATGAAATTCATGATATATCAAAGGGCAGTATACACACCACACAAAAGGAATAAGTGGTGAATAATGCATATCTCACAGAAATAAAAGTGAGATAACAAAACCCTTATCTTATGTCCGAAAACGTTCTGCACTCGTACTTAATATCCTGGATAATCAAATTAGATTCATTAATTACTTAATTCAGAACCTCATCAACATATATTTGATTTATTATAATGTCATTAAGTTCATTTATGACCATTCTGATGAGTTATAATATTTAATTTTGATGTTCCGGGAGCGTCCGTTTCATGGTTTTATGGTCAGTTCCGTCGTATATAATTGTGATAGTTTTTTTCAAATGGAAGAAAAACTCTAGAAGTGAAATTATTTAGTATTAATCAACTTCCAGAAGTTTAAACGGTCTCATATATCATTTGGGTATATGGTATGAGGATGATTCATTGGATAAAATGTTGATGAAAATGTCTTAATTTATTTTGACGGTTTTTACTACCTTTCACGAACTTGTGTCATTTTATTTAATATTATGTTTATATATTGGTTCCAAAACATGATATAACTTATAATATGTATATTACAATCCGATTTAACCATAATAATGGTTTTATAACCGGTCTTGAAGGCGGTAAAGGAAAACGAAAACTCATCGTCCACGAATGCGGTGAAGTAAAACAAAAACTCGTCGTCAACGAAGGCGGTGAATCGACACATCATGGATAATGTTTTCATTTTTTAAAAAAAAATAAAGAGAATAAAATAGATTTGATGATGAATATTTTATTAACACAATAACATTCCGGTATATATATGATACTGGAGTTTCCATACCACTTTGGATAGGGGAGGTGAGAAGAGGATAAAAAAAGAAAAGAAAATAAAAGAGAAGAGGATTTTACCTCTTGAATATCGTGACATTGAGGACCTCCTTAAGACACTTGAGTTTGGTTTTTTGGTAAGACCAATAAGTATTGGACGTGGGGAAGAGGCTTGAGAAGAGAATTGGGCATAATTTAGACAAACTACAAGACTTTAGAGGTGTGATGAGAAGGGGTGGTGAAAGTTGATATTTATAGGGAGAGGAGAGGAGTGTTTTTGATTATTTTATTCATTAGTTTATTATTTTGGTTCAAGACTATAAATAATATTGATTTCCATGACTAAATACACCAATTAGAGGATGTGAGTTCGAACTAATGGTGCTTACATCAGTCATACACCATCCATGACTAAAAAATTCATACATTTAGCTTATAATGATAAATACCGCAAATTATCATATTTCACTATTTACAAAAAATACAACTATTTTAAAATTTTCAAAAATTCACTCTAACCATTTTTCGACGGGTAGATTTTAAAAATGGACTCCTTTTAATAATTTTCTAAATATGGAAAATTTAATTTCCAATTAAAAATCATTATTTATTTTATTGTTTTATTAATAAAATAATTACTGTGTCATCGTTGTATAATTATTTAAGGTAATTATTTATTCATTTAAGATTTAAAATAAAATACCATTATTTAGATAAATCTTTTAGCTTTCAAAATAATATCTATAGTCGAAGATATCTTCTTAATAACACTATATTAAAAATAATATAATTATTAAAAATAATATAATTATTAAAATTATGAATGCGACATTTTTGTGATTTTCTTTAATTTAAATAATATAAATCATCCAATAATACTTGAGAATGTTTTAGGGTAATTTTCTAGTTCTTATCGTTTTATTTTTAACCTAAATTACCCAATTTACCCTTTAACAAAAATTACTCAAGTTACTATCCATATTGGTCAAAATTAAAAAAGTACTTTAAGCCTAAAAATATACTTATATCAAAATAATATATAAGGATGATTAAATTGAAATGGATCAAATTATTTATAACTAAAGAGTTTTTATGTTCCATTTAGATCAAATCAAATCATAAAGAGCCTTTAATATAATAAAATTGGCAATTTTATAAAAATTGGTATTTTCACTATTCATTCGAAATTAAATATTTTTTGGAAAATACCAAAAATTCAATCTAAGATAATTTTGACATTCCGTTTTTAAAAATGAAGTTTATTTTGTCAAATATAATTTATAAATGTTAAAATTTAGATTTAAAACAAATGTGTCATTAAAAATGGTGAAATTTCCTTTTTGAAAATATATATTTTTATGGTTAAAATTGGATTTATTCTGATTAATTTAATTTATTAAGATAAAATGTCATTGTTGATATAAAAATAGTTTTTTTTTTTAAAAAAATACACGCTTTATGTTCAATTGGTTTTTATTTTCATTTCTAATTAATTGATAACCAATGAATTCATTTTATAAACATGTGTAAACTATATTTTCATAATTTACTTAATCTCATTCATTCCCGTCATTCCAACGACTATGTGATATCTATCACAGTTAAAATAATAATATTTAATCATTTGTTTAAACTCGGTGTTCTGCGGAACGTAAGTTATCGAAGAAGTTAAATTAAGAAAAAGACACCGTAACATCTTGGGGTGTTATATAAAACCACATACTTTGATTCACTTTGTAGTGGATTTTAATTATGCTAGTCATTTTCTTGTTTATTTAATTGATGTCACTAAGGGAGCATTTGTTACAAGGAATCTATGATCTTGTAAAGTCTGCCTGTGCATTTTTATATATTTTTACTTATGTTTCATGCAAACTGAATCAGGTGGAGCTTTCTCACCCTGACGCGGAACTTAGGCTGCTTGAAGTTTTCTATCACAAGATTTATAAGGCAATGATTTTTTTTATTCATTCATTAGTTGGTTGCTAAAAGTCTCTCCGTGTTTTCTGGTTTGGTTTAGTTACATTTTTATTTTTTGTCGGTATCTATTGCTGATATATCCCCTTGATTCAATCGAGCTCTCCTAAAATTTTCTTCTGAATTATCTGTAAATTGCTTTTCAAGTAAAAATGTTTGCGCACTTGGTGATACTGTTTTGTTGCTGCAGATTTTCCCTCCCAATGAAAAAATCGAGAATGTAAATGATCAGTACTGGACATTACGTGCGGAGGAGGCAAGCCTTGTTTTATTTTATATTTAATTTTGTTTTTGACTCTAAACAAATAAGCTGTTGAAGTTGGTCTGGGTGACACTTAAGATGCTTTGGGCCAAACTCTCACTCATAAAAATTATTACATCTGTTCACTTATTTGTTGCACCTGATCCTTCTCTCCTCAAATTGATGATCACATGAAAGTTCGTTGGTTGACTGTTATAAAAACATGATAAAATTGATACGTGTCTGTTAGTAACTATTATAGAGTGGTCTAACGTTATTATTGTATGAGGTCACTGATACCTTGATTCATATGTTTTTTGATTTCAGGTTCCTGATGAAGAGAAAAATCTGACCCCGCAGGATCGCTTAATACATGTTTACCATTTCACAAAGGACACTGCACAAAACCAATTGGTATGTTTATACTGGCATGTTTGTTATTGTTCATCGTAAGCGATGCTTAGTCGAAGGTAATTTTGACAAATCTGTTGTGTGACAGCAAGTACAGAATTTTGGTGACCCCTTTTTCTTGGTAATCCATGAGGGCGAAACCCTGAGTGAAGTCAAGTTGCGAATTCAGAAGAAGTTGCAAGTTCTGGATGATGAGTTCGCTAAGGTGATGATTCTTTTTTCATGCCTGTAAACATGTGGAGGCTATGTCCTGCAACTATTAATTTTGATATCTTTTTTTGATGTTTCAGTGGAAGTTTGCTTTTCTTACAATGGGCCGTCCAGAGTACCTGCAAGACTCTGACATTGTGTCCAGCCGTTTTCAGGTCCTACTGTTCAAACATCATTTTACTGTTCAAACTCTGACATTCTCTTTATGGTCGAAGTCATGTGCATGGAGCCGCTCGGCCCAATAAGCCTGAATTCATAAATGTTCATTTTTATGAGTCCGATTAATATTTGGGGTGACTTGTTTTGCCAAATAATAATATAATATATATATATTTTAGTAATCATAAAATTGTGTATTGAATATTAAAAAAAAGTTATATATATATAATAACATCTTAAAGCCAAATTAATGATCGGGCTGGGCTTCAGTCCATTGTTTTCGGTGCATCTTAATTTTGAAAAAAACACATGATATGACGAGTTAAGGCCAATCCTGGGCATTGAAAGCATTTTCTTATTCAAATTGTCCCCGCGTTATCTTTGATCTTGATTGTTTTCTTTTTGGTGTTGCAGAGAATTGATGTTTATGGTCTTTGGGGGCAGTACTTTGGATTGGAGCATTCAAACTAATACTAGATTGATATGTCCCATGTCTCGTATAGAGATATGAGTATGTTTAATGGAGATCACACTAACCCTTTAATAGCTCCACTAAAGCTTTGTTATAGATCACTTCTTGCTTACATCATGAACACTTGAAGATATAACAATCAAATAACATCCTTGATTGTCTATATAAACCATTATCATGCAATGAAAATGTGTGCAGTGATGCGATTTTTGTCCCTTGTCAATTATCTCTTCTTCTAGAAATGATGTGTTGTGGAAACGATATACAAAGGTTCGTTCGAAGTAAACACAACATAATATAAGACGTTTTATTAACTAAGTTGAGGTATGGAAAACGAAAATGATGGAAAGTAAAATGAACATCAGTATTTATGTTGTTCAGACCTATTTGGTCTTACTCCATAGTAATAACACCACCATAACTTTCTTTATTATCATGTGAAGTGAATGAAAACAGAGCACATTCAAGTAGAGAAATGTAATGAAAGCAGACCACACACACGGACCATGAAAACTATCCGAGAATAGACCTTTTCGCCTGAAGAGTTATGAAATCTGGTTCGGTGTTAGCGGACTACTCGATTTGGACGGACTCATGCATGCCACGTAGACTCCGCGAACCAGACCAACAAAGAATACCACAAACATACAATGTAAAGATGAAATAGAAGGTAAAGAACGAACTCACAACAAAGAAGCATTGAAGATCATATATCTCTGCCAGGGTTGATGGTTCTGGAATCCGAAGTGTCCTCTACAGAACTCGCGAGAGCTGAATTCTCCACCAGGAATCACCGGAATGGGATCAGGATGGCGTCGTGTAGGTGGCGGGTCTCGAAACAGTAGGTAGACATCTCTCGGTGCTCTTGGGCTCGTAGGTTGAAGACGACGAAGAACCACACCACGATATCAAGTAACACCGCACAACCATAATGGCACACTGAAGCCGAGGGGACACCTTGGCAGGCCTAACATATGAGGAGCCACGCAGCAGCCAGCGAACACACAAAAGGATTGAGAAGGCCAGGCTGTTGAAACATCTCGTAGAAAACAGGACATGCGGCAGGCGCATAACTGATGGGCGATAACGGATACTCCCCGAGAAACACAAAACAAAGAACTACAGGCGCAGGTTCACAAATCATCAATGACCAACAATCAACAAGATAAGAGGATCACTACAGTGGCAACATGGTAACAAGGCGGGCCAACGAAACATGCAGCCCAAAACAAAACCAGCGAAGCAGAAGGCCCAAAAGCAGGCTCGAGAACAGAATAGCCCATAAAAAAAGTTTGCATAATAATAAGAGAAAACACACTAATTTTGCATGGAAATCAAAAACACATTTTGCATGGAAAAAACACTTTAATTTTGAAAGCTTAACAAACAACAAATCTCCACCTTTTCAATATTAAAATTTAAACTATGCTGACGGTGTTCTTGCAAAACAACTAACTACCATTATTCTAAGTATCGTGGGCAAATTTTCATAAAATCGAAAAATCTTGTTCTACAAATATCCTCCAAACATGAATATCACCTAGCATGTACCGGTAGTGGCACATGTTCTACCCATACTACACATTCACTGCTTAACAAATTACAACATGCTCAGAAATTTAAACCAACCAAGCAACGACATTAAAACAGAGCTTACCCAATATTATCTTTGTTTTAACCGAAAGCTGCCACCCCATAAAAACGCAACACCTGCAATTTAAACATCCTTTCTTGGGGTAAAAAATAGTGAATAATAAAACAAAGCAAAGCTCATAAAATGCAACAGTAATCAACAGACAATAGAAAACTAAACATAGCAATCACAGAACTGAAAGCCAACAGGAAAAGAAAAAACTTCTCCACCTAAGCCCGAACAGCTTAGACCAACCCACACAACCCTTTTTCTCAACTGCGGTTCCCCCACAAAATAAGTGGAACCAGTCATAGGAACACAAGAAAAAGACTACACATAATCTATGTCTAGTTCTAACGAAGGGGCTACAAACTAAAGAACTTCGGTAGTTTCATAACCAGGACATACTACATGTGTCTGGGCCATACTATCTTTATCTTTCAAATTAGGTCAGTAACGTTTTATGTGGCCGGTATTGCCGCACTCAAAACACCGAAAACCATTAAACCGGTTCTTGTCTTTCCTACCCTTGTTCTGCATAGGAGCTTTAGTATACAAAATCCGAGGTTCACTCTTAACAGTACTCATCTCTTCCTTCAAACCATGTGTTTGAAGGTCACGGGATATGGCAACCGACTTAACTTCTTCTAACGTAATAGAATCCCTAGCATACATCATCGAGTCTTTAAATGAATTAAAAGAATCATCAAGCGAAGTTAACAAAATTAAAGCCCGATCCTCGTCTTTAACCTCAATGTCAATGTTAGCTAAATCTAATAACACTTTGTTAAACTCATCCACATGAATTCGGACAGACGACCCCGGGGACATTGTAAAATTGTATAATCTCATCTTTTTATACAGACACTCGAGTAGAGACTTAGTCATGTACAAATGTTCGAGTTTAAGCCAAATTGATTTAGTAGTGGTTTCATGTGCAACCTCACACAAAACCTTATCATCTAAAGTTAAAAGAAGAGTACAATGAATCTTTTCAAGTATACTAGGATCTATATCTACAAAGGAAGTGGTGGATTGACCATCGACAACGACGATTATTACATGTTTCTTGCTACCATGTAAAACATCAACAAGACCATTGTGAACTAATAAAGCACGCATTTTAACCCTCCACAAATTAAAATCAATTTCTCCGTCAAAATTTTTTATTTCAAATTTGACAGACATTGTAAAATAAAACGAATAATAGGCTCTGATACCACTTGTTGTGGAAACGGTATACTTTACAAAGGTTTGTTTGAAAACACAATAGAATATAATACGTTTTATTAACAAAGTCAAAGTACAGAAAACAAAAATGCTGGAAATTAAAAAGAACACTAGTATTTACGTGGTTCAGACCTATTTGGTCCTACTCCACGGTAAGAACACTACCACAACTTTATTATTATGAAAAACAAACAAAAATAGAGCACATACAAGCAGAGAAAGGTAACGAAACTAGACCACACACACGGACCATGAAAACTATCCGAGAATAGAGACATCTTCGCCCCAAGAGCTAGTGATGAAATCTGGCTCGGTGTTAACAGAGTACTCTCTCGATCTGGATAAACTCCCGCACACAACCCAGACTCTGCGAACCAGACCAGCAAAGAAAACCAGAAACATACAACGCAAAGACTAAACAGAAGGTAAAGAATGAGCTCACAACAAAGAAGCACCGAAGATCATAGATCTCTGCCAGGTTTGATGATTTTGGAATCCGAAGCGGCCTCTATAGAACTTGTGAGAGTTGAGTTCTCCACCGGGAATCACAGGAATGGGGTCAGGATGGCGTCATGCAGGCGGCGGGCCTCGAAACAGCAGGTAGACATCTCTCGGTGCTCTCAGGCTCATAGGTTGAAGACGATGAAGAACCACACCACAATATCAAACAACAATGCACAACCATAATGGCACACCGAAGCCGAGGGGACGCCTTGACAGGCGTAATAGATGAGGAGCCACGCGGCAGCCAACGAACACACGAAAGGATTGAGAAGGCCAGGCTGTTGAAACAGATCCCGCAAAAAATAGGACATGCGACAGGCGCATAACAGATGGGCATCGATGGATAAACTCCCTGAGAAACACAAAACAAAGAACTACAACCGCAGGATCACAAATCATCAACGACCAGGAATCGGCAAGATAAGAGGATCGCCAAAGTGGCAACGGGGTAACAAGGCGGGCCAACGAAACAGGCAACCCAAAACAAAACCAATGAAGCAGAAGGCCCAAAAGAAGGTTCAGGAACAGAACAACCCATAAAAAAAGTTTGCATAATAATAATAAGAAAAAACACACTAATTTTGCATGGAACCTGAAAACACATTTTTCATGGAAAAACATTTTAATTTTGAAAACTTAACAAGCAACATGATGTTTATCATTTCACAATGATAATGCTAGTACCCCTTCGAATTTCGAGTATCCTTATAATACGATCATGGATTCAAGTGGTCGGTGTATCACCTCAGAGGTAGTGTAAGGGGCAGTTAGAAATCTCCTTAAATATAATACAATGTCTAACCCAAGGGTCAATCTCAAGGAAATGAAAACATTAAGACACAGTAAATGAAAACATGTAGACACAGTGATGAAAATAATAGAGGTAGTGGGTGGAATGGGAATAAGAGCACAAGAAATAGAGAAGCAGGAGAAGCAAGGAAGACAAGAAAAATATGAAGAAAAAAGTTATGCTTGATTTTTCAAATCACGCACATCTCTCTTCTAGTACATACATACTCTCCCAAAAGTGAAGTAATCACCCAATCAGACCACTCCAATCAAGAATTTCTTCATGACTGAAGTGATCATAATGGGATCAACAATCACACAACTATTAGAGTTGGTGTCCTAAGAACCAACTGTTTATACTTTGATTATGTGAATATACCCTTATTATATATTGTTCATTGTTCTGCATGACTATAATATAATAATGTCCTGTAATATTTGTTGCATTAATAAGGTCATGACAGATCCCCGCTATGATGAGAACCTTGAAATGCTATAACAATATTTTTAAATAAAGTTCTATGGTTGGATGACATACTATGATAGAATACGTAGTATACAAACCATCATGTGCGAGTACTCGTAAGAAGATGAGTCTCTCTCATGGAGTTCGCACTTGGTAATCTCCAAGATGAGAGATTATGAGAATAGACCCGCTAGTAGTAATTCCGCATGTCTTGGTGTCATCGAACATTTCTATCTACGAGTGTGTGTAATGTTCCTTAGAATGGAAGATTATCATTAACTCATGTCATGACTCGCACACTTAGATTTTCTGACGAAAACTGTCACAAAGACAGTTGGCGGGAAGTAGGGTACGTTGGGTTTGTCACGAATGACATGTTTTTAATGGATAAGTCGAGGAAGGATTTGTCCCTTCTATATTTATGGAAGTAGATATCTCGAGCCCTTTGATTGAAATAGAACTTTCGCCCAAATTCCATGACCATGGTGTCATGACGAGTTTATTTCTGGAAGTCAAAGATTGACAGATCGAGCATATAGGTTTATGAAACTCCCATGAAACCTGCTTGATGAGATATTGAGACAAAGGGATTAAATTACACAGTAAGAGTTCGTATGAGCTGACACGTCACTGCGGCGTCAACTTTTTTCTCTTAGGTGTCTTGACCCGTTGCTAGACAGTAATCTTGGACTTTAGGCAAGTCCGCCTAATGCCAATGAGAAAGAGGCCTAGAGGTCACACACTAAGTGTATCCAAGTATCTCAAGTAGAATAAAGATTATTCTCGTATGTGGTTTAATAATTATTCAAGGAAGCCTAAATCATTTTAATGTTGGAGGAAGAATAAAATGAAAACAAGTACACACCATGTATTAATGATTACACGCCGTGTAGTTTTCATTTTGGAAAGGAAATGAAAAACAAGTACACACCGTGTATTAATGATTACATGCCGTGTTGTTTTATGAAAAATAAGTACACGCTGTGTATTAATGATTACACGTCGTGTAGTTTTTCCAGTCGGGAATTTTGAGGAAATAATATCATTTTATTAAATGATATTTATTATAATCAGTGTGGGCGCATGTCAAGGAATTAATGATTCAACATGGGGGTTTTCAATAAGAGTTGATGAAATAAATAAAATGCGTAATGCGTTTATTTATTCTCATAACTCTATAACCTCAAACCTGATTATAAATATCCTCACAACCTCAACACTTTTCCTAAGAATCATTGTGCACAACAATTCTGGAGAATTCTCTCAAGGCCGAAAGAACTCCTTCCTCCAAGAACGCTCTCAAGACCGAGAGAGATCCTCCTCCATCAGATCAAGACGATCTAAGGCGGACAATGCAAGCAAAAGTTTCTCCACGCTAGCACCTGAAGACTCCTTTGGCGACCTTCAGAGATACATGGTGCACGTGTGGATCACCACTAGAGGAAGTTTACCTTTGGCTTCTATAATGCAACGACGAATTACATCGGAACGTGATCAAAAATATCAACGAAGAAAGAACGCCATAAAAGGTACTTCTTGTCAATTAATTAAATTAATTATAATCAACCTGCAATGATCCTCCTTTATGATTTTGGGTATATTCTTCTTATTTTTCTATTTTTGTGATTCGATCCGTGGAGTCTGGCATTTATCGTCGTATTGATCCCGGATTGATCATTGTTAACGACAAAAAGCCAAGTGGGCACATCCACCCACGAGCTTTCACCGTGCCCGAAACCTTCAACAACCTCACCCACTCACTCTTTCAAGTTAACTAAGAGAAGAAGAAGAATAAGATCAAGGGAGAAAAAGAAGTAAACACTTACTGTTGATTTCACTTTTCCACTTCACCATCATGATCTGCCAAGAGTGAAGAAGAAGAATTGATGATCAATATGATGTAAGGATCTCTAGGCAGCATCGAGCTTCACTTTCTAGTTTTGGATTTTAGATTAGGCCTTCATCTATGAAGATTTGAGATCACAACACAGGGAGAAAGAAGAATGAACAACACTGCATTTACAAATTGAACCAGAGTTACATGGGAAAAAACGAGGGAGAAGGAGAAAAAAATTGATTTTGTGTATAGGAATACGATCATGTGTCCAGAAATCCTTAGTTACATAGCTCAATCCCTCTAATTAATCGAAAACTAAACATGGTGACATCCCAATTAATAGGAAGTGACATCCATGTGGTATGCTCCTAGGTGTTCATGATCAACTTCTAGTGAAGTCCCTAGTGAATGCATCAATTCTCCAAAAACTGCATGTGACAACCCCACATGCTCAGATTAGGCAGAAAACGCGATGAATCCTTCAAGAACTCTCCATTTATATTTAGATTCTTCAAGCACCTCCTCACCATCATTTGCAAGAATTTTCGAATTTAAATTTTAAAATTTAAGGGCTCTGTATTTAAATTTAATTAGCATGTGACTGGCACATATGAGGTTGTCATTCTACAACATCAGTCAACTTTGAATTTGTACAACCTTTTTTGTAACTTGGAATGCATTGTCTTTTAATCTATGATTGTTGAACAACTCAATATTTCTAGCCCAAAACTCATGAAAACCTCCACTACAAATGATCATGAAGCTCAACCCCAGTTCATTGACAACAAAATTTATATCAACACCCACTTTTAATCCAATTCTTAGCTCCAACACCCCCTCTTTTTCTTTAGCCGCTCCTAAACTTGAATTTTCAATGTAATTTGGGAGTTCCAGCAATTGCTTACTAGGTGTAGCTTCAATTTATTCTAAGATCTCTAGAAAACCACAAAATTGAGCCGACTCTTCAATATCTTCATTGGGAAAATCACAATCAAAACTAGCTTAAATAAAATCAGTAAAAATGAATATAGCTTCTTCCATAAAATTGAAATCTCCCTGGATCTGTGCAACCTATTCATCTCTAAGAGTAAGTAGTGCTATTGGGAGTAATTCTGGGGTAAGAGTGAGGTAGTCAACCCCCTCCAGTCTCTATTAAAAATAGGACACTTAAATCTGTATAGGCATTGAAAAACCATTAGACAAATCAGAAAACAAAATACCATCAAATTAAGTACTAGAAATTAAATGATTCTCAGAAAGTTGTTCGGCTTCTTTAGATTCATCATGTTCCATCTCCTGCCAGCCTTTAAAAAAGTTATCAGTATATTGATCTTTTATTTACAGCTTTGAATCTAAGGGAAGATCATGCTCACAGATAGAAAACTCCAACTTCTTCTTTCTTCTCTAACTTCTCTTCCCTTTTCTCCTCAATTGCTTTTGAGAAAATTTTTCAACGGTTTGCTGGAGTAATACCTTGTTCTTTTATTCCTCTTGAGCTAGGTAGGTAGTTCCAAGCAAGTTTATAGTTCTATTAGTATTTAGAAGATCCTTAACATTGCCTCCCTAGAAACGATGCCAAAATATGAATGACACCCCCACTATAAGAGGAGGTCAGAGATAGATTTATAATCTCCCTAAATATAACGCAGTGTCTAACATAGGGGTTAGTCTCAACAAATCAGTGTCACCTATCCTAGTTATTCTTCTAAAACCTTTTTGTGTTTTTTTATATTTGAAATAAGTAAATAAAAACACATAGAACTAGTGATGAAAATCATAGAGGCAGTGGGTGGAATGGGTATAGGATCACAGTAAACAAAGAAGCAGGAGAAATAACAAAAAAAAGGAAAAAGACAGTGAATAAAGTTAGTGAAAAACAGGGCCAGATCGAGGTTGATTCACTCTCAACTACCTATCATAGAACCGCTGAAGGAAACAATCATTGATTAGACACAAAAATAGGCTAATATTCATTTCTTATATTATAATATCCATTTTATTAAATGTTTATAAACACTTGTGCTAGTGCATTTTACAATTTGAACTTCTTTTCTTAACATGTTTGTAATTCCTTCTTAAAATACACTATTACATGGTACATTTTTGAACACCTTCTAAACACCAAATGGTATTGATTTTATTTTCATATTTCATTTTCAGGTCTCCTAGGTTGTGAGGAACATTATATCCTTTTGGAGCTATTAAATATTCAATTGGTATGATGACCAAAGTGGGCCTTGAACCTAGAACATTCTGGGCGAAGTGAACTGAACAAAAAACCACTAAAATAACTATAGAGGCCATGATATAAGCCCAATGAAGCTAAAATCTGAACCAGATATATAGGAAATCATGAGGAACATTTCATTAAACAGTTTTGAGTGCTAATTCTGAGTTTTGAAGGGAGTTTGAGGTGGTCCAAGTTGAAGATGAAATTCTAGGCTAGATTCTGTGGCCTAGAATGATATCTTACTATTTCAGTCATATCTCCAAAACCAGACATCCAATTGGGATGAAATTTTTTATTATGTTAGGGGAAATCCTAAGATTCAATTTCTTCTTATATGGACCACTCAAATTCATCCATCTAGAAGCTCGTTTGGACACATCTGTAGGAGGCATGCAAGATGACTCCCATTTCAGGTCAAGGGTGGAAACGTCCACATTTCACTAACATTACACCACACTAGGCCAATCATAATCAATTGGTAAGACTTGGAACATTTTGGGATCAACCAAATACTCTTTAAATTCCTCTTTAAGGAAGTGGTGGTGAAGGATTTTGAGGATGCTTTGGTTTATTTCAATTGTAACGTCATGCTTCTGTTTTGTATTCACGTGTTTGTTTTTTCACATGTAAGCTGTTCTAATTCAATTTAGTTTCTTAATAAAATCTCTTCATTTCCTCTTATTATATTATTCTTAATATCACATTGACATCGTTGCCTCAAGGTGTGAACTTATTCACACCAACACTTGTGAAATTCTTCATACAATGGTGGAATGATTGTTATTTCACTATTTTTCTTCTTCAATTCTTTCCTCATGAGTCTACTCTTGTCTTCCATTGAGAGATTTGAATCAATGGAGGGATAAACCTATTATGGGTTGATCCAAGGTAGAATCAAGGGGATGCATTAGATGTTATTTTTTTACTATAAATGTTTAATAATTTCTTTTATTTGAGTTTTTTATTCATTTTTTTTCTTTCTTTATTCTTCCTTATTGAATTTTATCGCCACAATTTTCATGTGATAATAAGATCCTTTACATTGGAGTGTTCATGAAAATGGTCCTCCACGTGTTTAAGTGATCAACATGTGTATGTGAAGGTGTTAAACCAATAAGTGATGAGGTTAGATTGATTTCATTGAATCAATCCTTCACAAGTTAGTGAAATTAAAATAATTTAAAATGAAATTTATCCAATCAACCCTTGCAATATCCTAGGATCAAACCATTCTCATAAATTGAATTCACTTAAGTCTTTTAGTTCTATAGTAATCCAACTAAAATCAACCCCAAAGTTGGCCACTTCATAGCCAAATCTCCCTCTTAGAATGTATGTGTCTTTAAGTTTCTTCTTAGGTCTATGAGGATTCGACAACCCAAGCTACACTACAAGCGACCACATCAACCCTAAAAACTAGGGTAAATTTGGGTGAGGCAAACCATCAACACTCAAACTCACTCAATGTATGCTCAAGTTCCTAAATCACACACCCCTATCACCCAAAACATTGAGAAACTATGAAAAATATATTCTAGTATATAAATACTCTCCCAAAAGTCAAGGAATCACCCAATCAAACCACTCCGGCCAAGAATCTCTTCATAATCAATGTGATCCTCATGGGATCAAAAACCACACAACATCACCCAACCACTATTTTAAGTTAACTAAGAGAATAATGGGAAGAAGATCATGAGATAAAGAGTAGCAAACACTTCCTACCAATTTCGCATCTCCACTTCACCATCATGATCTTTCAAGAGTGAAAAAGAAGAATCGATGATCAACATGATGTACAGATCACCAGGTAGCATCGAGATTCACTTCCTAGCTTTGGATTGTGGATTATACCTTTATTTATGAAGGTTTGAGATCACAAAACATAGAAAAGTAAGAACAAACAACACTGTTTTTAAAAATTGAATCAAAGTTAAATTAGAATGAAACAAGGGATAAAGAGAATAAAATTTGATCCTGTGTCCAAGAATATGATTCTATGTCTATGAATCCTTAATTATAGAGCTCAATCCATATACTTAATCAAAAATGAAACACGATGACATCATAACTAATAGGTAATGAAAACTACATGACATGCTCCAAGTTGCTTTCCATCAACTTCCAGTGAAGTCCACAATGAATACAACAATTCTCCTGAAATAGAATGCAACATCCCTATGTACTCAGATTAGGAAAAAAGTGCTATGAATCCTTTAAGAATTCAATGGTGATCTCCAGAAGATTCTAGCACCTCCTTTATCTCAGTTTCAAGCAGTTTCAAATTGTATTTTTAAAATTTTAGGCCTCTGTATTTAAATTTAATTATCACATTACTGGCATAGATGAGGTTTTCATTCTGAAACTTTGGTCAACTTTGACTTTGTAAAACCTTTCTGCAACATAAAATTTTATTCATATTCAAACCATATAGTATCGTGGGTTTTATTTTGCGGCACACTAACCCTAAGGACTCCTACTGCATATCACAACTTGAGGCTTCAATCAAGCTTGGTGAATTATCTTTTACAATATGAAAATATTGGTTCTACTTTCATCAATGCCAATTGTACTCCGGTCTTACATCACTCAAGTATTAGAGCTCCTCTATAATAATCGATTGAAAACAAGCTTTGACAAGCCTAAATAATTTTCCATCTGTTATCAATCAATATTATTATAAGTTTGATCTCCAATAGCCAAAGATATCCATGAATTTCACTAGATTAACCACCCTAAAAATTGAATTGGCTTCATCCATCAATTACAAGGCTTTAATCTTCTCACCTTTATCTATATTAAACTTCATTAGGGAATTACAATAAACACCTTGTGAGTATAGCGACTCTTCCTTACCACTGCATCATTTGGATAGCATCGGAGTCCACCATCATCTTTTAACATACCTATATAGGAAAAAAATACTCTAATTGAACTCAGTTCATCATATGCTATTGTATCCATCATCCGAGCTTAGCAGTATCATCTTAGAACAAGGAATATCGATGACCAGTCCAAGCTTGACCTCAACCTTTATTTTTTCAGATCATTGCATTTGATCTTTATCTTGGTGAATCTCAATCGACTGACTTCTCAATGGTCGATTTTAGTCCGGCTCATCATCATCTGATCTTGGCCGACTTTGGTCAAACTAATATATGACCCAATTTCTTTAGTAAGATCGACTGACATCATTTTCAATAAACAACAAAACTTCAAAAGCCATATGTAACCCAATTCATCAGGTTTAAAATCAGTCAGCTCATATAAATGCTCATATTAGTGAAGCACCAAATCAACCCACTCAACCTTTGATCTTAACTATAATTCCACTCTTCTACTTCAGTCCATCACCAACATGGAAGTCCCCATAGATCTCAATTCAATTTCAATGACCGTCGTCCCCAGTCTCAGTCACAACCAGTCGAACCTCAGCCTTGGTCAGAATTCTACTCCATCTTCAGTCCGTGCTTAAGCTCAGTTCAAGTCTGTTGTCTTCAATCAATGATCTCAGGACCTTCTTCATCAATTTTGGATGGCCCTCACCTTTTTATTGGTGGGTCATCTTATCAAAATACCTTGCTTGTGATCCAGTTCCTCTAATGATCTCAACTTTGACCGGGTCAAGCTTATCTTATCAGTTTGACTATGCTCGAGAGTTTATTCTAGTCTTAAATCAGTCACCTTATTTGAACTTATAAGGAACTCAAGCTCGATGAACCTCATTTTTCAATATTGACCTCATTCCCATGAATTGTTAAGCATAGTTAAAGGCACAATTGATTGAGAAGTGTGGTAGATCAATGTGTTGCTCAGGGTCGGTCGGTCGATATAATGCCTCACAGTTGGTTAGATTTTGAACTTATGGTTAGTTGATTGACTGTATCAATCTCACGGTCGATCCGTATGCAGTGTCATGACAACTTGGAATTTATCTTATGGTAGGTTAGATTCTTCATGCGGTAGGTTAAGTGGCATGCAGTCAGTGTTTGTGCATGTACATGTTTTCTTTTTTTTTGATTGCATATGATTATATATTTTTTTAACCCTTAATGATTTTATTTGATTACATGTGATTTTAATTTAAGCCCAAACATGACCCTTAATGATTTTTGTGTGAAAATTATCACATTGGATAAATAAGATATTTATATAAACTTAATTAGTTTAGTAGGAAGTATGAAAATTCTTTTCTAGTACTCTAAAAATTCAACGAAGTTGCTGCTATAGTTTTAGAAATTCTATAGTCTAATCTTTTGTAAAGTTATTATATTTAATTTACTGCAAGTTCTACAGATATCAGATTAAAAAAAAACTTGATTTTATAGAAATCCAAAATGTTTATATTGATTTCATTAGTTTACAGTGAAGTCTAAAAAGGTCGTTTGGATGGTTATTAAATTATCCGAAGTTCTGTAATGTTGTTTCACATCTGCAGTTTTTCCAGAATGTTGTTGTTTTTTTGATAATTTCAGGAGTAGTAGAAGTCGATTTTATTCGATTATTAATTTGTTGGAAAGATAATAAGATTTTATATAAATAATTATACTTGAAAAAAGTATGAATCTACTATTAAGAGCCTTTAAAAATTCATTGAAATTTATTAAAGCATGCTATCCAGTTTTTCTAAAAGTATGGTTCAACAAACCCTACTTTTGATGAACCCTACTTTCGGTGAACCATAATTTGTGTACCCTACTTTGATGTACCCTACTTTGATGTACCCTACTTTTGTATACCCTACATTTGTGTACCCTACTTTCAGTGAACCCTACTTTCAGTGTACCCTACTTTCGTGTACCCTACTTTCATGTACCTTACTTTTGGTGTACCATACTTTCATGTACCCTACTTTTTGTACTCTACATTTCTGTTACCACTTTGTGCTTTTATGCTGATCATTGATCTGCTACACACACACACACACACACACACACATATATATATATGGATTATTTTCAGAGGTTTTTATGCTGGATAAATTCACATTAAATCTAAGGATTATGATCGAATATTTTTGATGATTTTGGTGAAATTTTTAAAGATAAAAATTAATAAATTATTTTAATGTATTTTTTCAATAAATTCAGAGGATACAATATTTTTTAAATTCAAAATTTTGAATTTACTTTCGGATTGTGCTGCTAGTTTTTAGGAACTATTTTGACTAAGTTTAAAAAGGTTTGAATGGATTTAAACCGATGTTTTAAAAGCATTCAACACTATTAATATTCGTTGGAAAGATAATAAGATTTTATACAAATAATTATTTAAAAAAAAGGATGAATCTACTGCTAAGAGCCTTTAAAAATTTGTTGAAGTTTGTTAAAGTATATTTTCTAGTTTTTCTAAAAGTATGGTTCGACAACCCTACTTTAGGTGAACCCTACTTTCGGTGAACCCTACTTTTCGTGTACCCTACTTTCATGAACCCTACTTTGATGTACCCTACTTTTGTATACCCTACATTCATGTACCCTACTTTCGTGTACCCTACTTTCGGTGAACCCTAATTTTTGTGTACCCTACTTTAGTGTACCCTACTTTTGGTGTACCCTACTTTCATGTACCCTACTTTTTGTACCCTACTTTGCTGTTACTGCTTTGTGATTTTGTGCTGAACATTGATATGATACATATATATATGGATTATTTTTAGAGGTTTTTTTGTGAAATTTGAACCTGCTGTGAATTTGCAATGTCCTGTGACACTCTATTTCATCACCTACACGATCTCTCAAGGGCCGAATTTCTTCCTACCTCTCACATGCACCTTCTATTTTTATGTTTATGTTTTTACACACAAAGGAATTATTTGTTATTCTTTTTCTTCGGGTTGTGACTCCCAGATTCTAAAGTCAAGATCTAAGGGTTGTGACTCCATGTATATAAAATCAGGACCGTTCAGGTTGTGATTTTCAGTGTCTAAAGTCAGTTTGTAAGGGTTGTGACTCCCCATACAAAAGTCAGTGTCATGGTTATCCCTCCACTAAAAAAACATTCTGTAATTGGGTTATGATTCCCCAATAAAAATCATTTTAGTTCACAAGTATCTCTCACTGAGTAGAGAGATATAATAGTAGAGTAGACCAACTTTGGATCGAACTACTATAAAAGACATCCTTGTGTTATTTTTTTTTACTACTAATTAACTTTAATAATTAATTTTGATAATTAATTTAATTAATTGATTCTTTTGTTTAAGTTTTTTAATCTGGTCTATTCACCCCCCTCTAAACCATCTGCCATTACCCTATCTGACCTAATAGTCAGTTGACACTAGTATGATCAATTGTGCCTCTTCATGCAGTAACTTCAATTATAGCCTTGCTCACGATCACTTACACTTGACCTTATGGTTAGTTGGGGCATGATCACTTGGATTTTCAATCATGCGACAACTTGGGTTCTTTGCCAGATTTTTATGCATGGTATCTTGGAGTTGGTCATTTGGTCAGTTGAGGACTTTACTAATTTTCCCTTCTTGCAGTCACTTGGCACACCTTTCCATAGATCCTAAAAAAACATAGAATTAAAAATTAGTGAAAATAATCAATTCAAAATGCAAAAAGACAACATAGAACACAACATCAAATAATAAAATTTCCGAATGAAGATTAAATAATGAATTCCACAAATGATATCTCGAATAATCATATGAAATTTTTGAAATAATCAATTCTAAAAAATTTAGATCCACAAAAAATTACTTCTAAAAAATATTTCAATGGGAGATCACCCAAAAACAATGAAAATAACTATTCTTAAAAAATACCAAAATTAGATCAAATAAATTTTATCATTTTATCACCAAAAATCCTCATTTTAATAAAAAAATTCGTAGAATAAAATATTAAACATCAAATTACACAAAATTCATTATTTATCCAATAAATGATCATTTTTGTCATTAAAAAACCATTTAATTCACAAAAAAATATGGCATAAAGTATCAAAATACAGACATATCAATGGTTATAGATATTATAGAACCCGAGACTAACTACCGGCCTATGTTTCATCCTAAACATATACACAATCCATCCCACTTATCCACACATGCCTCATCGAGGGAACTCCCCTAGCATGAGAAAACCATACAACCAGGGGATACTAGTTAGTGTGTGAGATCACTAGTATAACATATGGCTAGACCCCTATCTTAGTGACTAGGGTTCCCATGCAGTCAATCAAGATGATGTGAGCAACAACAAACCAATGATCATCACATACATCAGTACAATATAAATAGTGAATATCTTCTCACCTCCAACACCCTGTTAAGAAAAAACCCATTTTTATATCCATACATAAGCATCAATCATTTCATAATAAACATCCCTTAAAGGGAAATAGTCTAAAAAAGCATATCAAACAAAGGGATCAAATTCAAGGGTCTCACATGACATCAACTTAACTTCCTTTTGGAAAGATCTAAACGAGCCTTTGAAAAATGGATTGAGATGCCAATCCCCCTCACCTAACTTTAAAATTAAAATTTTGGAAAATATACTTTATAAATCCACTTGTAAACCATTTAGAAACAAACAATAATTTAGAAATCATTTTAAATACCCAAACCTCTTTGAAATCACGAACTTCCTCCTTTAAAAGGTCCTTAAAAAACAAAACCTCTCTTTAATTTAAATAATTTCTTAGAAAATTTACTCTGGTTTCAAACACCCTTTTAAAGTCCATGTCTACTTGAAAATGGTCCCTTGGCCTATATACATTCACTTGGATTTGTTAAACCAACTATTTTAAAAACTCAAATAGAAAAACAATGAAAAACCTTTAATTTCAAGTGAGTAAAACATTGACAAACATCCTAACGTCCATCAAGGGCACTATATATATATATATATTCATAATTTGGTATAAAATTATTTTATAAAATCTCAAGCATTCAAAGACATATTGAATAAAGAAGTTACATAGAAACACCCACCTTATAATCAAGCTAAACATGTTTCCCATGATGATGGGAGACCAAACAACAATGAATATGATGTCTACAAGGCCTAGTCATCAAAATCCCCAAGATTAAGTTCATCCAAAATCCTAAAATAGGCCAAAATGATACTTAGGATTTGTGGAAGAAGTCCAAATTGAGATTAAAGTGAGAATAAATGGTGAGGAAGAGGTTCAAAGGTCGTTATGATATGTTCATGTTTGGGTCGATCTAACCACCTACTTGAAAAATGCTATAAAACTCTATCATGGAAGAGTATGGGAAGTTAAATAATAATATTTTCATAATTTAATTATAAAATCATTATTTTTTATGGTTCTATAATGGTTAAATTAATTATTTAACTTATTATTAAAATATCATATTTGATCGTTAAAATTACTGAAATAACCCGACACTGATTTCATTTTCACGCACCATAACTAAAACACTAATGGAATGATATAAGATCTTTATAAATCAATATAAGTTATCTATTAAATTACCTTAAATTATATAGTAATTATTAACTTTTAGATAATAATAAATAACAACACCACTATTATGAAACTAGTTCAAAACAATCAAGATAACTCACACATGATATTGGAAATAAATAATAACTAACTAATATGCATGTAGAGAATAATTACAAATAAAGTTTATAAAAGGTTATATATATGAATAAGGTTTTGAAATAGGTGATTAATATAGTTTTTTTTATACAGGAGATTCATGCACTTTAGTTAAAGTGAGGAATTAATGTAAGGGTTTATTGTCACAAATTTAATTTCTCAACACCTATTTCTTATTATATACCATGTTTTCTTTAAAATGTTGTATCTAATACCAATTTAATATATTTATAACGAACCACTCATTATTCATGTTATTTAATGTTTCATTTGAAATTATATCCTTCAAGGGGTTCTCATTTGAAAGTTTCTAATGTCATAAGGGATTTGGTAACCCAAACTTATTCCTTTGAGTTACAAGATTTCTTCTTGAAACTTCTTCCATATACGTTCACTAAATTCTTTGATGTTTCATTTTAAATAATTTATCTCTTTCATCTCTATGGAAAAAGAGATCTTATTTCAAAACCACTTCCAAAAATGGGTTTTTTTTCACCTTTTTTTTAAAAAGGAGACTTTTTGAAAAGAGACTCGTAACTATGACTTTTATATCAATGGTTACAAAATACTTTTTAAGAAATCCCTTCTGTGATTTGGTTTTCATTTTCCTATCTATATTCAAAATGATCTATATCCAATGTATTTTTTTTTCAAGTTTCACCCTATATTTTTCTTTTATTATGTGATTTTTTGGTCATCAATATTTTAGTGTCAATCAATTTAATTCACGGTGTTATTTTTATACTATTTTGGAAATTTTATGAAACACATTTTTATTTATATGGGTTCTTTATGATATGAAAGGTGACTGATTTTAATTTTGAAATTTTATGAAACCCATTTTTATTTCTATGGGTTATCTATAAAAATTTAATGATTTTACTTTAAAGGTTTTATGAAACTCATTTTATTTCCATGTATTTTTTATGACGTGATAAGTGAATGATTTTCAAGTGGCACTCGTAAGTATGGATGAATGATGGATGAGATCCTATATTGCCCTCCAATTCACTGGTTACAAGTTTATGTATTATAAGAAAGTATTATTTGGTATGTTTTAGTTGCTTATAAGCGTGGGCACTGATAGTGTGGCTTATGAAAGTAACGTTCCTTGTACTAATGTTTATTCCATATTTGAAAGATGTTCCAAATTCTTATCTTATGATCTTAGGATTGAAGATTTGTGTTAAATATTCCCAATCCATGTTATGGTTATTATGATTCCAAATTGATCTTTTTTGGATTTATAGTCCTATGTCACATCCTTTGATGTTAACTTATGACTTATGATTATTACTCATGTTGATATGATATTTATCTCATGTTCATGTTATCTCTTATGCTCATGATCTAACCCTTGATGACATGCTGTTATATTTTTTTTCCATCACCGCGCATTTGGGATCACCCCTTTCTTATATTTTAATTCTCTAGGATTAAAATATGGGAATTACATATATGATGTTTAGAAGGGGGTTTAGAGTTGAGTGGTTATAAAGAAATGTTGACAAGTATTGTAAAATAGGTTGTTTTTGTAGCTAATCCTCCAAGACACTGAACCTATGGTCCTCTGGTTTGTGAGACCATTTGTGTGAGGGAATGTTTATTCATGTAAAATATCGATATAAATGTGTTTCTTTATCTTGGATCTCCGCATTTGGTATCAGCTCAGGGTTTAGATAACTTTGGAGATTATGATGTTAGTTGGGGATAATTTAAGGGTCAATAAGTTAAGGTTGATCATAATTTCAAAGGTATAGATAATGATTTAGGTTATTTGAGGCAATATTAAATATTTTATTGATTAGGATAAAATAAATTTAGTGAAAACCCTAAGGATAAGGATAAGGGATAAGTTTTAAGTATAGGATAACATCCTAAAATTCTAATAAAGTAGATATTGTGTGGTTTTCATAGAAACAACACCCCTGTCTAGATACTAAAATTGGATGTAGTCTATGGAACAGATGTGCCTAGGGGTGATAACCCTAAAAAGGATGTGTTGAGTATTAACTCAATCATCACCCGATATATGAAAATAGGTTGCACACTAAATATGAAACTTATGGGGGGATATTCTTTGGTTAATTTCATTATCTTTAAAATCTATTAAGAATAATTTATTATGTTAAAGAATTAGGATAACAAGCATGAGAGGACCCAACCTAAAGAACCTAGATTGAATTGAGAGTGATTTAGGTTGAACTAAAAGCTAATGTAATAATTTTGAAAAGTAATACATTTTGAGGTTGAATTTTTCATGTAATTATCTTAAAATAATTCTATTATGGTGTAACACCCCAATATTTTAGAAAAGAAAACTATGTTTGATAGTGTAACTGACATGCAACACCAAGCTTAAATGACCTGTAAAATATATAACTATTATAACCCAACCATTAAATTGGAGGATATGAATAGTATTAACTACTTTACGAAATATATATATATATATATAAATTTCCCACTAAATATAAATTATTTATAAATTCTTATTAATTAATCAATGAATTTTTAGTAATGTGATTTTATTCCTCAAAAATATGCTTTCTTCAAAAATAATTTTTATTGCTTTTCATGAAAAATATCATAATTAATTTTTAGAACATATATAAAACTTATTTGATAAAATGAACTTCATTTTTGAAATTATACTATCAAAATTTACTTTGGGTGAAATTTTTGAATTTTTCAAAAAATATTGATTTTTTAGTGAATAGTGAAAAATACCAAGTTCTCTAAAAATGTCATTTATTTTCAATAAATTAAGAAATTTAAAAGTATAATTATGATTTAAATATTATTTTAAGTAACATTAGTATTATTTGATTATATTTAATCCACTTAATTTCTTTTGAATCAACTTCATATTAGATTTTAGTATATGGTTGTCTTTGGGTTTAAAAAGCAGATTTTTCTAAAAACTGTTTTAAAGTGCATAATGTTTCTCCTTTTTAATTAATTAAAACAACCAATACTTAGGAATTATTTAAATTAAATTTATATATTATATATAAATAAATACTAATTTATATTCATACAATGATTATTATTTGTCATATAGTTAATATAAAATCATTTTTTTCTTGCAAAATACACTTTTTGAAAACCAACTTTTTCGTTACGTTTGTGGGTTTAATTTTAAATTAAAATTTCACACTTCTATGAATTGAATCCGTTAAAATAGATTCAATATTTTGAATAAGTATAATTTATATTTTCTAATAACTTTAAATTAATTTTGACCATAATGAATAGTGAAAATAGTAAAAAGTAATTACCATAGTTAATGTAAAAATGGTTTTACTGGGGGTTAAAATAAAATTATTAGGGTTAAAATGACCTAAAAAAATAGTCTAAAATATATTTTATGACCATATTTAGACCTTATCATGACTAAGGATCAATAAAGGTCCATTTTGGATCCTTTTGACATGTGAAAAACGTGGGTACACCTTTTTATTTTCAAAAATTACAAGTGTTTCACTCACCACACTTATAAAAGGCCACCCCCTATCCTATATTATTTATAGCTTAAAACCCTTTTGGTTTAGAAAATACTGGACAAAATAGCTTTCAAAATTCCATACCTTCATACTATAAGCCTTGGTTTGTTCATAAATCCATTTTAGGAATACTTTAGGTATAATCCTAAAGAGGTGGTCCAAGGAGAGGTAAAATCCCTAACTATGTGTTTTTGTTTTATCCTTATTACACCTCCTTAAAATCTTCTTCAACTATGATAATATGATAAAAAATTATATAATATACACTTATATATTATTATATTAATATAATAACAAAAATAAATATCCTCTTCTATCAAATGGGATACAAAATCATCATTCGTGTGTACAATGGACTACCGCCTTGTGAACCGATGTTATTTGTTTTCCATCACCGCCTCTCACAGATTATTTTAATTATGTATTTAATGTATATATATGATATTTTTAACATATTTATACCTTTTAATTTATTATATCCCATATAACTTCTTACTTTCCATTTCATGGGGGATATGATAACGTAGCTCGTGTGTACGACGAACTACTGCCTTACGAAGTGATGTGATTCATTTTTCACTAACGCTTTACATGGAAGGTAATAAAGATAAAATTAATGAATATATATGATATAAATGAAATAATAATTATACTAATGACATATTTATCATTACGAAAATATAATATATCATTTTCTTTCTTACACTGAAAAATGACAACGTCGTTCGTATACGTGTGGACTACCGCCTCCACGAAGCGATGTGATTCTTTTTTCATCACCACATCATAAGAATGATATATATAAGTATATTTAAAGAAATAATATTGTATTTATCATATTATTATCATTATTTAAAGATAAAATAATACATACCTTCTTTCCATAATGATCATTGAAAAATGGAAACATTATTCATGCGTATGTACAACCTATCATGTCCATAATCGTAACGTAGTTTATTTTTCATAAAAATTTTTATGATTGGTTTTAAAAGTATAATTTATGAATAAATATGATAATTATTTCATGATTATTATTCTTTATATGTTTAAATAATGACCTCTTTGACTATGGTCAACACACCAAAGCCGTTTTGAAACAATAAACCAAACGTCATCAAAACACCTAACATGGACTTTACTGATTAAGTATTCAATTATATAATTATAAATAAATAGAATAAATGATTTAATTATAAGGTATTAAACCTATAAATGGTTCTTAAGAAGTCAAATAATTGATTTAATCTTATTATATAGGAGTTAAAGGACATTCAAGGGAAGTCTGAACTCAAGGTAAGAGTTTCTCGTCTCACTTTTATTTCTGAGACATATGCCATATTCACCCAATTATTTTTGTTGTGTGGCATATATACTGCACATGAATGTTTTTTATGATTATTTTCATGAAAATTATTGGGATTTACAAATCCATATGAGGCACTCTCTTTCATGGTTTTTTGATCCCGAGATTACCAAATCCGTAAGGGATCTCATATCAATTCACTTTTATCGAGGCACATTTTATTGTTATGCACCTAATTTATTTTATATGGTGTATATACTACACTTTGAAATATTATATCATTAAAATACTTATTTTAATGATATTTAATATATAATTTGATGTTATTCTTTCATGGAGCTTATGATTGAAGAGTTACCAAAGTAGCATAGGCTTTGTGTTATAGTCTCATTTCTTTCAGGATTATTTATGTTCAAGGTTCCTTTGGAGGAAATCATATGATATTATTTTATTGAACCAAATTTATTTATTATACATAGGTTATTAATGTATTTAATAAGTTTTATTTCTCTTTAATCCCTTATTTATTGAATAAATATCAAGAAAGTCATTTCTAAATGATATTGATCTTGTATTTTCTTTTAGACTGGGTATCTTTCTATTCCATATCCATGTTCTAAAATGTTTTCAATTTTTTTATAAAAATAAATGATTTCTTAAAACCATTTTACATGACCCTTTACCTTATTTTAAAATTTGTTAAAAGGAAATTTCATAACATTTTCCAAATGGGTCACTTTTAACTTCATTTTTCAAAATGCTTTGAAATGAATATTTATTTTTAACATTTATTTCATGAATGGATTTTCCTGCCTTCATGTCCATTATTTTACTTGATGTTTCCTATATATATTTAAAAGGTCTAAAAAAAATTACTTTCACAATATTTTTTGAATTTTTAGTTTTTTAAAAGTGATTAATAATATGAAAAGGTCATTTTCCTCAAAAATATTTTAATGATATTTTAATGGTATTTTCGTCCATAAACATCAACAACCCTTGTTGTTACTTATGCTCCAATGGGGATATTTTGTAATGATTCCATCCTTATTCTTTCCATGGATGGATTATAATTATTTCAAAGAGATTTTTATTAAACTCATTTATTTTTCATGGGTTAATCATGTTTCAAAGAGATTCTTATGGAACCTATTTATTTTCCTTAGGTTAATCATGTTTCAAAGAGATTTTTATGAGACCTATTTATTTTACATGAGTTAATCATGTTTCAAATAGATTTTTATATAACATATTTCTTTTCTATGGGTTAATCATATTTCAAATAGATTGTTATGGAACCTATTTTTTCCCATAAGTTAATCATGTTTCAAAGAGATTGTTATAGAATCCATTTATTTTATATAGGTTAATCATGTTTCAAAGATATTTCTATGGAACTCATTTCTTTTCCATGCGTTAATCATTTTTCAAAGTGATTGTTATAGAACCTATTTTTTGATGGGTTAATCATGTTTCAAAGAGATTTTCATGGAATCCATTTCTTTTCCACAGGTTAATCATGTTTTGAAAATAATAAAGGTTGTTTATATGAGTTTATGATGAAATGAATGCTCTATGTACTTTATTCTTGAATGTAACTTAGTCATTATTGATGATCCTGGGTGTGACCAAAAAGCGTCGGGTGAGATTGATATATCTTATATGATGGGTGTGCCCAGACATCAATGAGTGAGCCCAATATAGCTTATACAATGGGTTCAACCAGATAACATCAGGTGATCATGATATAGCTTATATGATGGGTGTGCCCATATAGTGCTCCAATATATTGGGTAATGTTCCTTATATTTAGAGGAAAGGATGGAGTTACTGGAGGGTTTCTCATATAGATTTAACCGGGCTCTGGTTATTTTTTACATGGGTTTAAAATGGGTTATGAAGATTATGTTCCAAGATACCAATACATTTTATCTATGCTTGATATTGGTTTATAATGTTTCCTTTGATCAATATTGATATCACATGGACCATGATTATTGATTCTGAAGACTCTTTCCTTTGTTAAATCTTTATGACATGTCACGTGTTTATTGATCCAGGTTGATGGTTATGAGTTCTCTTATGTTATGATCATGCACTCTGATTATATTATCATACACTTATGCTCATATTATACTCACTAATGACATTCAAATGTTAATTCTTATGTTTACCCTTACTGAGAAATTTAGATCATCCTTGTTATGTTTCCTTTTACCTAGGTTATCAAGAATTTTGTTTAATGAATTATGACTAGAAGGGTTTTATATGTATGAGATGACGAATTAATGTGAAATAAGAAAATCTAGGTTAAATGGGAGAAATGATTATTTAAATACATGGGCATTGTTTATGTAAGAGTTTTTCCCAATTCTCTAAAACTCTAAACCTAAATGGTCCTCAAGAATGTAAGTGATCCAATATTTCCTTTTGATGTTGTAAGTTTTGGATGGTGAAAATTGGGTCACCTTCATCGGTATCAAATCTGGAAATGTAATGTTCATGTTTTTAGGACTAGATTCAGGAGTGTGAGTTAGGGACTGTTATAGTTGGTTTCAGAGGAGAGTTTAGATAAATTTGGAGATTAGGATGTTTTCATATGAGGTTATCTTAAGATACGTGGATAGCATCATAAGCCTATAATATTAAATATGATTATAATTTCAAAGTCTTAGACACCCCTTTGAGGTTTAGGTGATGAATACTAAAGTGATTAATGACATTTTAGGAGATGTTTTTTTAGTATAGATTTGGTTTAACGTGAAATATTACTTTAATTTTTTTGGAGAAAAAGTTTTAAGGTATTGGTAACCTTTAGGGTTTTTATGATCTTAGATATTGAGGTAATTATGGGAACACAAGTTTTATCATATAGATAACCATGGGATTGAAAAGTAATTTGGTGACTAAGTGATTAATGTTATTTTAAAATAATATCACCATATTTTTGGGATTGAAAGTTGAAAGTTATGAGATATAATTTTAGGTTAAAACACTCTTTAAGGTTTAGTTTATTTAGGAGCGATTTAGTTTGAAACTTGGATATTACTGTTGAATTTTTGAGATTAATGTATTATTTCATCATATGAAGGTTTACTCATATCTTACCATGTGATAAAAATTTTGGTTAATGTATAAAAATATTTGGAATATATTTTTATCCATTTAATGGTTATATGATCCTTTAAAATTTAATTTTTATTACTTTAGCCATGAAAAATTCATCTTGAATACTTATCATTTAGAGAAAAAGATGAGATTATAGTGGAAATTGATAAAAGGGTGAAATTATACTCATCTAGTTAGTATATTTCTTCATGCTCTTAGTCTAGATGTAAAATAATTCCTCAAATATAGAAAAAGGATCTTTAATTTTTTTTTCATATTAACATCATTTATGATGATATCAATGACCTTTTTCACACCTCTTTGGTTTATGGTTTTGTGGTTGTTAACTTTCTCTTGTTCATTAACTTTATTGTGATCAATGATCTCTATCACTCTATATCATTATTTGGGCATTAAACTTTTATTCCATGCCCAAATTTTCACTTATCATATATTTTCTCCTATTTGGAAACCAAATATGTGTTATTCCAGATGAACTTTATACGTCCTTTTCTCTCTTATCAAGAAGATATTTTATTAACTCTTTTTATGATGTGGGTTTCCAAAAAAAATATTTTCAAATATCTAAACTTTGATTACTAAGATAAAGTTTAAATTTTTATGATAAAATTTATTAAATGGGGGAGGATGTAACACCCCAAGATTTTAGAAAATAAAACTATGTTCGATAGTGTATTCGACACGCAACACCAAGCTTAAACGACCCGTGAAATACATAACCGTTATAACCTAGATGTTAAATTGGTGGGTATGAATACTATTAAATAATTTATTAAATATATATATATATATATATATGTCCTACTCAATAAATTATTGATAAATCTTAGCAATTAATCAATTATTTTTTAGCAAAGTGACTTTATTCTTCAAAAATGAATTTCATTTCTTTTCATAAAAAAATATTATAACTAATTTTTGAAACTTTTATAAAATTTATTTAATAAAATTAACTTCATTTTTGAAATTTTAATGTGAAAATTTACTTTGGGTGCAATTTTGGTATTTTAAAAAAATATCAATTTTTCAATGAATAGTAAAAAATACCAATTTTTCTAAAAATGCCATTTATTTTCAATAAATTAAGTAATTTAAGAGTCCCATTATGTTTTGAATATGATTTAAATTAAAATAAGTATTATTTAATTATATTTAATCTAGTTAATTTTTTTAAATGAACTTCATATTAAATTTTAGTATAGGGTTTTCTTTGGGTTTAAAAACCAGATTTTTCTAAAAACCGTTTTAAAGTGCATAATGTTTCTCCTTTTTAATTAATAAAAAAACACATAATTAGGAATGATTTAAAAGAAATTTATATATTATATATCAATTAATATTAATTTATATTCATATAA
Source organism: Viscum album (assembly GCA_963277665.1). Classification (NCBI taxonomy): domain Eukaryota; kingdom Viridiplantae; phylum Streptophyta; class Magnoliopsida; order Santalales; family Viscaceae; genus Viscum; species Viscum album. The sequence continues at coordinate 1,348,263,600 of OY728131.1, forward strand.
TGGTTATTATTAGTCATAGAGTTAATATAAAATCATCTTTTGTGTGCAAAATACACTTCTTGAAAACCCACTTCTTTCATCACGTATGTGGGTTTAATTTAAAATTAAAAATTTCCACTTCAATGAATTGAATTTTTTAAAATTGATTTCATATTTTGAATCATAATAATTTAAATTATATAATAATTTTAACTTATTTTTTCACCATAATGAATAGTAAAAATAGTAAAAATTGATTACCATAGTTAAGGTAAAAACAATTTTACTAGGGGTTAAACTAAAAATATAAAGGTTAAAATGACCTAAAAATTGTATAAAATCTATTTTATATCCATATTTAGACCTTATCATGTTTAAGTATCAATAATGTTCCATTTTGGAGCCTTGTTTCATGTGAAAAATGTGGGTACACCTTTTTCTTTTCAAAATTTACAAGTGTTCCACTCACCTCACTTATAAAAGGCCACACCTCTTATCTCTTATTTAAACCTTACAACCATTTTGGTTTGGAAAATAACTACCCAAATCACTCCCCAAATTCCATACCATAATACTAGAATCATTTTTTATCATAAATACATTCTAGTAATACTTTAGGTATAATCCTAAAGAGGTGGTTCAAGAAGAGGTAAAATTACTAACTATGCATTTTTGTTTTATTTCTTCTTCCACATCATTAAAATATTACTAAAATATTATAATATGATAAAATTTATCTCCTATATACTTATATGTTATTATATTAATGAAATTACCTAAATCCATTTCCTCTTCCATAAAATGGGATACGAAAACATCATTCATGTGTAAGGCGGATTACCGCCTCACGAACTGATGTCATTCGTTTTCCATCATCATCTCTCACAAATTGTTGTAATGATGGATTTAAATTATATATATATGATATTTGTAACATATTTATACATTTTAGTTATGATACCACATATACCTTCTTAATTTTAATTTTGTGGGGGATACGATAACATCACTCGTGTGTACGGCGAACTACCGCCTTGCGAAGCGATGCAATTTATTTTTCACTAATGCTTTACATGGAAGGCAATGAGGTTAAATTTAATGAATACATGTGATATAAATAACATAATAATGATAATCATGACATATTTATCATTATTAAAATATAACATATCACTTTCTTTCTTGCACTAAAAAATGATAACGCCATTCGTGTATGAGTGGACTACCGCCTCCACAAAGTGATGTGATTATTTTTTCATTACCAAATCACAATAATAATATATATAAGTATATTTAAAGAAATAATATGGTATTTAAAATATTATTATCTTTATTTAAATATAAAATAATACATACCTTCTCTCCACAATGATCATTAAAAAATGGAAACGTTACTCATGTGTACGTACGACCAACCACCACCATGATCATAACGTAGTTGATTTTTTATAAAAAAAAAATAATTCGTTTTAAAAGTATAATTGATAAATAAATATGATAATTATTTCATTATTTTTATTTTTTAGATGTTGAAATAATGAACTCTTTGACCACATTCAACACACCAAATCTGTTTTGAAATGATGAAACAGATGTCCTCAAAACACCCGATGTGGACTTAAATAATTAAGTATTAAATTATGAAATTATAAAGAAATAAAATAAATTATTTAAGTATAAGGTGTTACACTTAAAAAAGTTTTTTAAGAAATAAAATAATTTATGTAAGCTTATTATATAGGAGTTAAAGAACATACAAGGAAAGTCTGGACTCAAGGTAAGGGTTTCTTGCCTCACTTTTATTTCTATGAGACATATGATATATTCACAAATTATTTTTGTTGTGTGGTGTATATACTTCCCATAAATGAATTTTATTAATCTTTCCATGATTTTTTTGGATTTTAAAATGAATACGAGGTTCTCTTGTTCATGGGATTTTGATCTAGAGATTACCAAAGACATAAGGGGTCTCGTATCAATTCACTTTCATTGAGGCATATTTTATTGTTATGCACATAATTTCTTTTATATGGTGTATATTATAAACTTTTATATATTATATCATGAAAATCCTTATGTTCATTATAAGAACCTGTTTTTTTCACTCAGGTATGAATCCTTTAAATTTCAGTCTAAATTCTTACTTTGAACATATTTTGGACTCCCAGTGAGTTAGTAGTGGTTATGAGGGTGTTCAGGGCTTGTTCGGAGACCATAACTCATCCTTTTTGGGAAATAGACCAAGTATCATGGTTTTTGCATGGTTAGCGCATGGTTTACGTAACCATATGAATTGAATTTTTGGGATAGATTCATTTAGCACGGTTGGTGCACGGTCGTGCAGCCTAACCATGCAAAGTGCCCTTCTTCCCAAGTATCCATGCAGAAAAACCATGCATATGCCTTTTTTTCTTCTTCTAGGTAATTTTACAAAATTGTCCTTAATGATCTATTTTGATCCCCATTCTTCCTCAACTCATAAACCAGCGAGATTTCCATCCATTTTCACCCATTTGGATCTTTTTGAAGACCCAATCAAGGGATCAAGAGATATCCTTTATCTAGAAATTGATCGAGATTTTGTTTGTCACGTTGGATGCACAATGATAAGTACTCGAGTCAATTTGAGCCATTTTCCTCTATTTTTCTCTCGAATTAGTTATCATCATTTGAACATTTTTCACATTTTCTTAGATCTACTCAGATTTGAGGAAAATCAAGGGATGATATTGGAGGAGGAGAGTCGTACAAGCCTAATATGGGTGGTCTATAACTCATCCCTAAAGTTAATTGATTTTGGGATATATGTGTGGGGCCCACCGATTTCATTGGGTGTCGTTTCTTCAATTTATATGCCATGATTATAATATTTAGAACCATATGATCATGCTATTTCCAATTATGTGATTAGTTGTTAGCGGTTTCACCCACAACTCAATCTGCACCATGTATAAGGTTATGAAATGTTTGGGTTTTTAGTGTTTTGACATGTTTGCGCCACCGCTCGGATGTGCATTCTATTGACCATACTAAAGGTAAGCTTACATATATTAAATGGATTGAATTATATCGTGAATTTCATGATGGAAAGTACCATGTATGCTTAACACTTGACCCACCTAAGGTAAGTTCTTCCAAATTGACAATTAAATGTGAAATGTGAATTAGAAAGTATACTAAGTATATAACTTGGACTTATCAAGAGTAATTGAATAAAGTTTTCTTGTTCGTAGCACCCCTTTACATGTTAATGGAAGGTATTGGAGTGAACCTTAATTAATGAATATTCCTTAATGGATTTTACTAAATGGTTTCATTCTACTTGTCCTTGTCACACTAATGAAAGGAAAAGCTTGAACCCAATGAACTTAATGATTGATTGAATGGTTTCAATTCTAATTGGCCTATCCACACTAATGGAAGACAAGTATTGGACCAATAAATAAATGGTTGCAATGCTACTTGGCCTATCCAGACTAATGAAAGAAAAGTCTTGGACCAATAAATAAATGGTTGCAATGCTACTTGGACTTTCCACACTAATAGAAGACAAGGCTTGGACCAATAACTAAATGGTTGCAACGCTAATTGAACTATCCACACTAATGGAAGGTAAGGCTTGGACCAAATTAATCACTACATGATTTCCATATCAAAAGGAATGGGTTGACTTGGGCTCCCCTTGGATTCTAGTTGGGGAATACCATGGTTACTCAGGTACCCCATTTCAATTCAAGGATGCGGTTTGCTTAGGTTGATACCCACCTAGATTCTGGTCCCTGCCTATTATTAAATTATTGCAGGATTCCTTGGATACACTCCTTGGTTCCAACATTGACATGTAGGTGCCATGGTTACATCCCATCGAGCCCTGCCATTGCTTAGCCCCATTTACCTTGGTTGATCACCTTAGACTCAGTAGGTGTCTTATTGTGGAATGAATTATATTACACTCCGTGTATTACACTCTTATCCTTACTAGGCTTCAATTACTAATGATTTGGTGAACCTTGAGGTCTTTTACGTCACCATGATTTTTACCTAGGGACTTCACTAGTAGTTATTAGTACATGTGACCTTTTAATATAAACTGGTAATGAATTAATTAATAAACCGATTTTATGTTCAGAAACCAATTGAGGGATGAAGCAGGTACTTTGGTATTTAGTTAAATTATACTACTTTACTTTATATATTTCATGATTTCATATTGTTATATTCTATTACATGGGATGGATGTTACAGAAACCATTGGTGGTGGTCCACTGAGATTTATCTCACAACCTCTTCGGGCACCGTTTGGTACCCAGAGTAGATTTCATGAATATAGGTGTTGATAAAGGGAAGCATATGGATTTGAGTACTTGATTTCTTGTTGTTTTGGTTGGAGATTAATAGTATAAGACCGAGATGGATCTCAGGATGCTTGGGATAGTCTTTTGATTTCCTTTATGCTTTTGTGTAACATGTTATGACTTTTGTCTTGTATCATTGTTTTCCAATTTTCTAGTACATGACATATCATCATCTGTTGTCAAATTTTATTCTAGTTATTTTAGTTATTTCTACACATGTTTATCTATTACTTATAATGCTTCCTCTATTTACAACTGTTATATCTTTCCACTGTGCTACACTCTGCTAATGAGGGCATAATCTCCCCATAGACACACCCTAGGCCCTTGCTGTTAGTCGGCAGGTTCTAGTGTTTAGGGAGATGTGCTTGAGGCCATGTGGCCCAATGGGATTAGGGCACCTCCTGAGTGGAATCCAGGTTTGGGACATCAAAAAGTGGTATCAAAGGTGGTTATTTTATTTCCTTACTATTTGGGAACAATAGTTAGGAGATTAGGAACACTTGAGACTTGGTCATAAGATGTTCTTGGGCATTGTGAACCCAGGTTTGGGGTAAAATCCAAGTTACTCAAAATATAAACGTTTATTTGTTTTTCCTATTACATTTGATACCATTTCACCATAAGGTGACTCACATGTTGTGTGGAGTTATTGATTAATACTTTGATTGAGGATTTCTTTCATCCTTGGCCTGATGATAAGAGGGAAAGGAGCATTGTTACATGCATCATTATAGGAACCTATAATTCACATTTCATGCATATTGCCATGCCATATAGGTTCATTTCACTACCTTTAATTTATTGATATGTCTGTGATTGTTGAGTGATGCTGTGATAGTTAGCTTGTTCATGTATATTCTTGGCTGCGATTGAGTGATTTCCTATCTCAATTCCTGAGGTGTTATGGACCCTCATGGGTTGGGATGAGTAATTTATTGAATTGATCCATTACACTATAAATAAATTGGTGTCATTTTTAGTGATAGGTGTATGGGAATTGATTTATTGGGAATTACTATCCATTATAAAGTAAAATATGACATCAAAAAGTGAATGGTTAGAAGTCCTTATCCTACCTTGTCATGTTTATGAAAGGTAAAGGAGTGAACCTTGTAATTAAATTAAAAATGAATGAAACCTATACTTGAGAACTTACCGATACATGGCCGTCTAAGTGGGTAGTTTGGGTAGTATTCCATGGGTAGTGAGTTTCCTTATGTTCAACTTCTTCTAGTGTTTCTATCTATCTACTTGTAATCTTGTTCTAAATAATGTACTTGGAATTTGTAGACCAATGCCGCCACAACATGCTCATGTTGTATTCCAGGAAGGTGGTGTTGACTATGCTCCATATGTGGTGGGCCCTGAGCCACCAGTCTTACCTCCAAGATTGAAACTTGAGGCACCACCTATTATACCTGATCTGGGCACTGATGCCCAAGTCTATGATAGTTTTCTTTGTCTGATGCAGTTCATGCATGGTGCTCTATGGGTTGCACCTACGATGACTGATCTGAATCGTGAGTTTTAGCAGTAGCATCCTCCTACTTTCTCAGGGGATGGTGGTCCTCAGGCTCCTAAGTCTTTATTAGAGGATATTCTATCTATCTTTGAGCATATGGAAACAACTATAGAGTGGAGACTCAAGATTGATACATGCATGCTTATGTATTTGGACAAACATTGGTGGGATGTGATTACCCAGGCCGGTCGTCATCACGACAAGTTATGGGTTGATTTTCAGACTACATTCTATGATTAGTTATTTCCTCAGGAACTGAGAGATGACATAGCTAGAGAGTTCATGCATCTCAAGTAGGGTTCTATGTAAGTTATATAATATTCAGTATGTTTCACTGAGTTACAGCACTTTGCACCGCTTTTATCTAGTGATGAGCTTTCACGTGCTAGACGTTTTGAGGACGGGATCTAGTATGCCATCTGTACCTAGGTGAATGTTTTTCTCCTTCCTACCTTTTTTGCAATAGTCGATCTGGCCCTTATTACTAAGTGAAACCTGAGGGATAGAAATATTACTGGGTTTAAAGGATCAGTGCCGCGACATGCCATTAGTTCTTTTGGTGGTAGGAAACGTTCCCTTGAGGTTTCTTGTCAGGGTAGTGGCAGCCAAAGTATCCATTTCAATAGATCCGTGGTGTGCCATCAATGTGTACCGTTAGATCATAAGAAGACTCAATGTTATAGAGACCCAATGGAGTGAAAGGCGTGTAGTCATATGGGTCATATTCAACGTCTTTCTAGGACCTTTCCACCAGATTTGAGTGGGAAAGGATCAGCACCAGCTCCACCTTCAAGAGGGAGTTCTTTTGCACTGCGTTAGGCAGGGAGTTGGAATAACACCCGTAGGTCTGGACGAGGAGGAGGTTGTGGACATGGTAGTTTGACCCCTGATCACCAGAAAATCTAGTAGAGCAATCATGATCATGGTAGTCCATCTATTGCATAGGTCCGCAGATTAGGTCAGTTGCATGCACTACAACCGATACCCGAGGATCAGGCTGCGAGACCATCTACAGTATGAGGTACTATTCTAGTAGCCTCTACTATTGTATATGATTTGTTTGACATATGTTCTTCAAACTATTTTATTTTTGTATCTATCGTGGAGAGTGTCATACTAAAGATACCATATCACTATGGTGTAACGACCCTTGATACACCATTGGGAATACAGACAGAGGGAATATGCCAGTGTAGGGACTGTCCCCCGCAGGTAGGCAACTACCCATTCTTATGGAATCTATTTTTACTAGAGATAAGAGGATTTGATGTCATTCTCAGGATGGACTGGTTAGTCCACTATCATTACTTTTTATATTTCTATCTTCACAGGGTATCTTTTACATCACCATAAGGCAACAATTATCTATTCAAGGGTGAGTGGGATGTCTAGGCCAGGAGAGCTGGAGCGAAGTATCATGGGCTAGGTGGAGTGACCACCCAAATTTCAAACATCTTCATGTAGGATCAGGGGTTACATCAAAATAAATTCTCTCTAGCTATAGATCGTTTCAGGGATGTCTTTCCCGATGACTTTTTTGGCTTAACTCCTAAGATATAGGTATAGTTTACAATTGAGTTTGTTCTGGGAGTAGATTCAGTGTCCATTACTCTATATAGGATGGAACCAATAGAGCTTCATGAGATCAAGATGCAGTTAGAGGATTTAGAGGCCAAAGGTTTTATATGGACCAGTATATCCTCTTGGGGTTCAACCACAATTTTTTCTAAGGATGATAGAAACTTATGTTTATGTGTAGATTACAGACAGTTGAACCAACTTACATTCAAGAACTGATATCCACTTCCTCGAATAGATGATCTCTTTAACCAGATCCAAGGAGCAAAGGTCTTCTCTTAGATCGACTTGAGATTGGGCTATCATCAGGTTTGAGTTAGGCCATCAGACATACCTCATACAGCTTTCCATAGTAGGTATGGTCTATATGAGTATCTTGTTATGCCATTCGGTCTTACAAACATGCCTTCCATTTTCATGGCTCTGATGAATAGAGTGTTCCATCCCTATTTGGATTCTTTCGTCATGGTCTTTATGGACGACATCTTGGTGTATTATCACACCCATAGTGACCATTCCAAACATCTTGATATCATTATAAGTACACTAAGAGAGCATAATATTTACGTGAATCTTTCCAAGTGCCACTTTTGGATTGAAAAAATTCACATCCTAGGTCATATTATCTTAGCATTATGAGTCTCTGTCGACCTAGATAAGGTTAGTACTATAGTTTCCTGGGAGTAGTCTAAGAATGCGTTCAATATCATGAGTTTTTTGGGACTTTCTGGGTATTACAAGCATTTAATATAGGACTTCTCATGTCTTGATTCACATATTAATAATCTTACAAAGAAAGGTGTCAAGTTCTTGTGGTTAGAAGCATGTGATAAATACTTTCAGAAGCTAAAAGGGAGACATGTCTCTACACCCGTTCTGGTTTTACCAGAGCCTGGGAAAGGATATACCATCTTCTGTGATGCACCAGGCATTGGCCTAGGAGCAGTGCTGATGCAGGAGGACAAAGTCACTATGTATAGATCTCGGTAGTTGACGTCTCATGCGAGAAACTAACCGATGCATGACCTCAATCTGGAAACAGTTGTCCATGTCTTAAGTTGTTGGAGACATTATCTTTTGGGTGAGCACTTTGTGGTGTACACGGACCACAAGAGTCTCAAATATATCTTTTATCAGCATGAATTGAACCTCATACAGTGAATATGGGTTGAATATCTTCAATACTTTGACTTTGAGCTTGACTATATGCCTGAAAATGGAAATTTAGTCACCGATGCACTGAGTAGAAAAACTCAAACACAGGTCGTACAAGAAGCCAATGATGAATGGAAGTTAATGGCCTTTTTTGTGAGTTTCATCTTGAGTTTCATGACAGTTACGTGCACTCTTACCTCTCAACCTTGATAATTAACTCTTCCCTCATTGAGAATGTGAGGAGTGGGAAGTTTTCAAATCCTAAAGGTTTGATTCTCTGTGAGAGTATATCAGGAGATAACCCACCTCCGAATTGGTCTATGGATAGAGATGGTATCCTACGTGTACATGGTTGTGTCTGGGTTACCACTAACATGAGAGAGGAGTTGATGAAAGAGTCCCATGCTTCTTAGTGGGTAGTTCATCCAAGCATCTCAAAAATGTATCGAGATATGCAATGCCAGTATTGGTGGCTTGGAATGAAACATAAGATTATAGTCTTCATCACTAGGTGTTCCACCTGTCAGTAGGTGAAGGTAGATCACTAGAGACCTATAGGCCTTTTGCAGCCTATTTTAGTCTTGAAATGGAAATGGGAAGATGTTTCTATGGATTTCATAGTCATCTTACCTAGGACACCGAGGTGTAGAAATTATATATGGGTAGCCATCGACCAACTAACGAAATTAGACCACTTCATTCCTATATGGGAGACTTTATCAGTTGATGATTTGGGAAAACTGTATATCCATGAGATCATACAACTAAAAAGTGTCCCATGTACTATCGTTTTGTATAGGGATGCTTGTTTTACATTTACAGAAGGCTATAGGAACACAGGTGCTTCTAAGCACAACTTTTCACCCTCAGACCGATGGAAAATCTGAATGAACAATACAGGTTCTAGAGGACATGCTCTAAGAACGTGTCCTTGATTTCAGTGGTTCTTAGGAGAAGCATATTCCTCTCATTGAGTTCACCTATAATAATAGATTTTAGGCCACAATTCAGATGTCTCCTTTTGAGGACTTATATGGTAGGCTATGCTATTAACCCTTATGCTGGCTAAAGGTAGGTGAGGCAGACCTACTAGGTCCATGTATCATTTAGGAGACTTTAGAGCAGGTTTAGCTGATCAAGAAGAATCTGAATACTGCTTAGTCTAGACATAAATCTCATACCGATCACTATTGATGACCTCTAGAGTTTGAGGTCAGGGATGATTTTTTTCTTCAAGTATCAACCAGGCTTGGGCATATATGGTTATAGAAGTAGGTAAAGCTATCACCTCATTATGTAGGGACATTTGAAATTATAGAGAGAGTCGGGTTGATAGCCTATTGGTTGCTGCTACCTCAGAGGTACTGTGCCATGCACGACATCTTTCACGTTTCACAGCTTTTCCAGTATCATGCTGATCTGTCTCATACCTTTGATCCTGAGGAATTTGACTTAGATGATGATGCGACCTTTGAGGAATATCCAATACACATTGTTGATTGAAGTGTGAAGTCTCTACGAGGAAATTCTGTCCCTCTAGTATAGGTGATATGGCATCACGACCGTGTACAAGATGAGATTTGGGAGCGGGAGGCCAACGCATGTGCTTAGTGGCCAGAGTTGTTCTCAGATAGTGTTTCTCTACCCTTGGAAGGTGAACTTGGGGGCGAGTTCCTTTAAGGGGGGAAGACTGTAAGAACCTATTTTTTCACTCAGGCATGAATCCTTTAATTTTAGATCTAAATTATTACTTTGGATCTATTTTGGACACCCGCTGAGTTAGTGGTGGTTCTGAGGGAATCTAGAGCTTGTTCGGAGCCTAGAACTCATCCTTTTTGGGAAACATGCCAAGTCGTACAGTTTGTGAATGAATTTCCTAACCATGCATATTTAATTTTTGAGACAGAACCATTTAGCATGGCTGGTTCATGGTCGTGCATCCTAACTGTGAAAAGTTCCCTTCTTCCTAGGTAATCATGCAGAAAAACCATGCACATTCCTTTTTTCTAGGTAATTTTATAAAATTACCCTTAATGATCTATTTTGACCCCCTTCTTCCCCAACTCATAAACCAGTGGGATTTTCCTCCATTTTCACCCATTTGGAGCTTTTTGAAGACCTAATCAAGGGATAAAGAGATATCCTTCATCCATAAACCGATCAAGCTTCCATTCATCATGTTGGATGCACAACAATAAGTGCTCAATTACGTTTGAGCCATTCTTCCTCTCTTTTTCTCTCAACCTAGTTATTATCATTTGAGCATTTTTCACCTTTTCTTAGATCTACTTCAATTTGAGATAAATCAAGGGATGATATCATAGGAGGAGAGTCATAAAAGCCTAAGGTGGGTGTTCTATAACTCATCCATAAAGTTTGTTGATTTTGGGATATATGTGTGGGGTCTGCTGATTTCATCAGGTGCCGTTTCTTAAATTTATATGCCACGATTATAATCATTATAATTGTATGATCACGATCTTTCCAATTTGTGATTAGTTGTTAGAGGATTCACACACAACTCAATCCACACCATGTATAAGGTTATTACATGTTTGGGTTTTTAGTGTTTTGACACGTTTGCGCCATCGTTCAGGTGTGCCTTTGCTTGACCATCCAAAAGGTATGCTTCCCCATATTAAATGGATTTAATTATATCATTAATTTCATGATGGAAAGTACTGTGTATTATTAACACTTGACCTGCCTAAGGTAAGTGCTTCCAAATTGATAATTAAATGTGAAATGGAAATTATATTAAGTATACAAATTTTCATTATCAAGAGTAATTGAATAAAGTTTGAATGTCTATAACACCCATTACCATGTTGATGGAAGGTAGAAGAGTGAACCTTAATTAATGAATATGCCTTAATGGATTTTACTAAATGGTTGCATTCTACTTGGCCTTGTCACACTAATGAAAGGAAAGGCTTGAACCCAATGAACATAATGATTGATTAAATGGTTTCAATGCTACTTGAACTATCCACACTAATGGAATACAAGTCATGGACTGATAAATAAGTGGTTACAATGCTACTTGTCCTATCCACACTAATGGAAGACAAGGCTTGGACCAACAAGTAAATGGTTGTAATGCTACTTGACCTATCCACACTAATTGAAGGAAAGGATTGAACCAAATGAATTACTACATGATTTACATATCAAAAGGAATGAGTTGAACCGGGCTTGACTTGGATTCTGGTTGGGGAATACAATGGGTTCTCAAGTACCCCATTCCGATTCAAGGATGTAGTTTTCTTAGGTTGATACCCACCTAGATTCTGGTCCTTACCTATTCTTACATTATTATAGGATGCCTTAGATATACTCCTTGGTTCTATAATTGACATGTCGGTTCCATGGTTACAGCCCATCGGGCCTTGTCATTGCTTATCCCCATTTTACCTTGGTCGATCATCTTAGACTCGGTAGATGCCTTATTGTGGAATGCCTTAGATTACGCTCCTTGGATTACACTCTTATCCTTTTCAGGATTCAATTACTACCGAGTTGGAGACCCTTGAGGTATTTTACATCACCATGGTTTTTACCTTGGGAATTCACTAGTAGTTATCAGTACATGTGACCTTTTAATATAAACCAGTAATGAATTAATTAATAAACTGGTTTTATGTTCAGACACCAGCCGAGGTCTGAAGGAGGTACTTGGGTATTTAGTTACATTATACCAATTTTCTTTATATATTATATGCTTTCATATCATTATATTCCATTATATGGGTTGGATGTCATAGAAACCATTGGTGACGACCCACTAATATTTATATCACACCCTCTCAAGGCACCGTTTGGTACCCAAAGTAGATTGCATGACTGCAGGTGTTGATAAAGGGAAGCATACGACTTCAAGTACTTGATTGCTTGCTGTTTTGGTTAAATCTTGATAGGAGAGGACCAAGATGGATATTGGGATGATTGGGATTGTATTTTTATTTCCTTTATGCTTTTGTGGAACATGTTATGACTACTGTATTGTATCCATGTTTTCCAGTTTTCTAGTGCATGTCATATTATCATATGTTGTTGAATGTTATTCTAGTTATTTCCATTATTTCTACACATATTTATATGTTAATTATAATGCTTCCTATGTTTGCAACTTTTATATCTTTCTGCTATGATACACTCTGCTAATGAGGGAATATTCTCCCCATGGACACACCCTAGGCCCTCACTGCTAGTCAGCAGCCTCTAGAGTTCGGGAAGATGCACTTGAGGCCATATGGACCACTGAGCTCGAGGCACCTCCTAAGTGGAATATGGGTTCGGGACGTCACATTTATGATATTTAATATATAATTTGATTTTATTCTTTCATAGGTCTTACGATTGAAGAGTTACTAAAGTAGAAAAGGATTTGTGTTACAATCTCCTTTCTTTCAGGATTATTTATGTTCAAGGTTCCTTTAGAAGAAATCATATGCTATTATTTTCTTGAAACATATATATTTTTTCTCCACTGGTTATAAATGTGGTTAAAATGTTTTATTTACATTTCCTCCCTTATTGATTGAATAAATATCAATACACTTGTTTCTAAGTGATACCAATCTTGTATTTTCTTGTAGACTTGATATATTTCTCTTCCATATCCATGTTTTCTAATTTTTTTTAAAATTTTCTTTTTTAAAAATAAACGGTTTCTTAAAACAATTTTATATGATCTTTTAACTTCTTTTAAAAGGTTTTAAAAGTAAATTTTCTATATTTTTCCAAATGAGTCACTTTTGAATCCCTTTTTCAAAATGTTTTCAAAAGAACATTTATTTTTAATATTTATAACATGAATGGATTTCCCACCATTATGTCCATTATTTTACTTGAAGTTTCATTTATATTTTTTCCAAGGTTTTTCTCAAAGAGAAGAATTTTCATAATATTTTCATAATATTTTGTGAATTTTTAGTTTTTTAATCATAATTTTCAATATGAAAATGTTATTTTTCTAATTTTTTTAATGATATTTTAATGATATTTTAATGATATTTCCATTCATCAAAGCCAACAACACTTTTTACTACATATTCTAAAGTGGGGATATTTTTTAATGATACCTTCCTCATTCTTTATCTAGATAAATTATGATTGTTTTAAATAGATTGTTATGGAACTCATTTCTTATCCATGGGTTAATCATGTTTCAAAGAGATTGTTGTGGAACCCATTTCTTTTCTATGGGTTAATCATGATTCAAAGAGATTATTATGGAACCTATTTATTTTACATGGATTAATCATGTTTTAAAGAGATTTTTATAGAACCTGTTTCTTTTCCATTGGTTAATCATGTTTCAAATAGATTTTTATGGTTCCATTTTCTTTCCCACATGTTAATCATGTTTCAAAGATATTATTATGAAACCCATTTATTTTACATGAGTTAATCATAATTCAAAGAGACTATTATAGAACCTGTTTCTTCTCCATGTGTTAACCATGTTTTGAAGATATTTTTATGAAACCCATTTATTTTCTATAGGTTAATCATGTTTCAAATAGATCATCATCGAATTAATTTCTTTTCCATGGTTTAATAAAGTTCTAAAAAGAATAAAAGTTTTTTTTATGAGTTTATAATGAAATTAATGCTCTATGTAATTTATTCATGAATGATACTTTGACATTATATATGATCATGAGTGTGCCCAGATAGCATCAGGTGAGATTGATATATCTTATACAATGGGTGTGCCCAGATAGTGTCAAGTGCGCCCGATATAGTTTATACAATGGATGCATCCAGATAGTGCTGTGTAATCCCAATATATCCTATATGATGGGATCACCCAGATAACCCTCCAATTAATTGGGTAATCTTACTTGTATTTAGAGGAAATAAGGAGGGAGTTACTAGAGGGTTTCTCCTATGGATTTAACTGATCTCTAGTTATTTATGACACAGGATTAAAATAGGTTATAAAGATGATGTTCCAAGATACCAATATATTTTATCTTTACTTTCTACGTGTTTATAATGTTTCCTTTGATCAAGATTAATATCACATGGATCATGATTATTGATTCTGATGACTCTTTCCTTTGTTAAATCTTTATGTCGTGCTGCATTTTTATTGATCCAGGTTGATGGATATGAGTTCTCTTATGTTATTCTCATGCACTCTTATTATGTCATAATACCATTATACTCATATTATACTCACTGATGACATTGAAATTTTAATTCTTATGTTTTTCCTAACTGATCATTTGAGCTCACCATTCTTATGTTTCCTTTTCCCAAAATTATCAAGAATGTTCGAATTATGACTAGAATGGGTTCACATGGATAATGATGATGAATTAATGTGAATTAATAAAAACTGGGTTAAGTGGTATAAATTCTCATTTAAATACACGAGTATTGTTTATATAAGAGTTTTTACCAATTCTCTAAAACACTAAACCTAAATGGTCCTTGATAATGTATATGATCCAATTTTTCCTTTTGATGTTATAAGTTTTGGATAGTGAAAATTTGGTCACCTTCATCAGTATCAAAGATGGAAATGTAATGTTCATATTTTTAGCACCAGATTCAATAGTGTGGATTCGAGGATGTTATATATGGTGTTAATTATTCATCACTCATGACTAAATATTTTTGGTTGTAGTAATGGATGAATCCAAAAGGAACCAAGATAACAATGGATTCCATGGAAAATGAGGAGATTGTCCCAATAATAAACCTAATGGGATGGTAGCTTTAGTTAGAAACATTATGATTATGCTAAATCAGCTATCAAAAAATTATGATTAAGAAAGTGAACTTTGTTGAATTTCCAAACACACCAAAGAAGAGAAGGATGATGTATCATGAAATTTTAGGTGATTAAGATAATGAAGGAAAGAATATTTAATTTTCTTTATGCCAAAAATGTGGGAATAAGCACAAAGGAAAATGTCTCAAAAGAACTGGAATATGTTTCATCTATGTTAAATGAGGAAATATAGGAAATAATTACTAAATAAAAGTGAATATCTTAACAGACACAGTTAAAGGAAAAATAGTTTATCCAAAAGCACCATTGAAAATTAACTATCTTAAATGTGAGGAACTTGGGAAATTTCCAAGATAATGCACTAATACAAGGGATAAAAAGAATGATAGACATCCATAAATTCCAAATCTAATAGAAAATGTAAATATTATACAACCACAACTACTGAATTAAGTTTTAAAAATAATGTGGAGTGAGGAACACTGATCATCCACAGAAGAACTGTGAGTGTTGTATTTGTATCTTATTCAAACCAATTCTTTGCACCTATTTTTTTGAGGAAATAAAATCACAACCCTAATGGATAGGTATTTAATTATTAATAAAAACTTTTAGTGGTATTATTATTGTGTCCCAAGTATATAACTCCTCCCTGATAGATGTTTATAGAAATGTTTTTCCTATGAAATTATTTCATCATTCCCTTAGTCAAATTTTATGTGATACTAGGAAGGGATTTTCCCTCTCTACATAGGTACCATGATAATTTAAAAGATAGTAAAAAAAAAATTTAAAAACCAAAATTAACCCATGATCGAT
Source organism: Viscum album (assembly GCA_963277665.1). NCBI lineage: Eukaryota > Viridiplantae > Streptophyta > Magnoliopsida > Santalales > Viscaceae > Viscum > Viscum album. The sequence goes on from OY728131.1 coordinate 1,348,279,762, forward strand.
TATTGGTATAAGTTTGATTATATACTCCCTATGAAAAGTTACTCTTTTTATGTTGGAGAATTTGTAATAAATGGTTAGAGAAAAACTCAAAATTAGTTATATTCCTATTATAAGGAAAAATAAAAGTTCAGTAGTAAAACTTAATATAGTAAGTATGAAACATCACTAGAAAGAAAATCTTGAGTCATGTATATCTTTTAGACACCCTTAGTTATTTTCATTAGCGAGTAGTGATTAAAATTGTAAGGATGTGGTTTATTTAAGAGGGAATGTAATGATGTGAAATTTCACTATGTATTTTTATTAATAAAATATTATGTTAATGGATTGTTATACATGAAAAACTGAACTAAAAAAAATATGTGATATGTTAAAATAAAATCTGACCATTATAATATAGTCGTTAAATTAGTGGGTATAAAAGGAAGTAACCATTTATGAAATCTACAAAGGAAAGAAATGAAATTGAGTAGCAGAATTATCCCTTATAAGACACGTTTATTTGATATTGGGAAGGTGGTAGATTTTATAGAGATTTATCTAAACCAATATTAATCTGAACTTGAATAATAACTGTGTGAGTGAAATCACATACAAGAGAAATTTGAACTTGTAGAAATTTCCATGAGATTTATGCTAGAGGAATCACCACCCTTGAATGCCACCAGAGCTTAACTTGTGATTAGATATTATATAGAGATATTTTGGGGATATTTAACTATAAATTATGAGGATATAACCATGTAATTATTAATGTAGTAAATTATTTATCACATACATTTTACACATTTTTTATTTTGACTTTTAAAGTAAAATAAAGTTTATTTTTCTATAAAAATAGTTTTTATTTATATTTATGTATTTAAAAGATATATTTTTTATTTTTTAATTTTAATTTGATGAAATAAACTTCATTTTAAAATTAATAATCTCAATATAACCATAGGGTTAATTTTTTGGATTTTCTTAAATAATTAAAATTTTAGGTGAATAAGTGAAAAATATAGTTTTTGAAAAAACTGTAAATTTTATGAATTTATAAGAAAGATATAAAAGTGTATAATTTTTTTAATTTTTCATATATGTATTTAATAATTAAAATTATACATTTAAAAAATAATTTATTGAATTTAGAATACATATGATTAACATTTTAGGGACTTGAGTAATATTTTCCAATAAAAACTATTTTTGGTCTTTTCTTTTGTTGGGCAAAAATCCCTCAAGGTATCATTGAAGCATTTCTGAGGTGATTGTATTTGTTGACAAAGTGGACATCTGAGTAGTGATTGTTGACAAAGAAAAACAATGACATACAAATTTATTGACAAAGAGGATTTCATGGTGGAATGTTGAGTTCAAGAGCTGAGGTCAACGATCCATGTTTGATTCAAGAATGTCGATAAAAGGAATGGATGATCTGAAGGCGGTACAAAAGAACAGATACAAGGTGGCGCCGTTTTCCAGTGTTTTCCAAATTTTAGGGCCTGAAAATCGGCAAATGAAGAAAAGTGTTTTTGGAAAAGGGACTTGCGCGCCGTGAACTTGGTGTACAGGAAAATTGCGCGCCATATGTTTTTCAAGATCAGAAGATCAAAATATGGCTAAGGAAATAGGTTCGCGCAAGTTTGGGAGTTGGTCGCGCAAGTGTCTAAAAGGAGAGAAGACTTGCGCGCCGAGACTGGGTCGCGCAGGTGACTTGCGCGCCGTCGCGCAGGGTGGTCAATTTGCCTATAAATACTGGACCACCCCTCCTTATTTTCTACCGGAGTTCAACTCTTTGAGAAATCAGAGCTCCCGTTGCGCAGGTTTGGTGGGCGCGCAGATGGTGTGTGTGGTCGCGCAGGTGAAGTTGCGCGCCAGTAGTTGAGGTTGTGGGCCGGTGTTAGAAGTTGCGCGCCGATTGGCAGTTGTGCGCCAATATTGGTTTGGGAGTAAAAGGAAGAGAGTCGCGCAAGTTTGGAGTTGAGGAAGCTTGAGTCGCGCAAGTGTATGAGGAGGACTTGCGCGCCCGTTGTGACTTGCGCGCCGATACTTGCGCGCCAAGATTGACTTGCGCGCCAAGTAAGGTTTTGTTCCAGCAGTGGTTTTTCGGTCTATGTGGAAGTTGGAAGTTTGCCCGATACCTTCAGTGCAAGGAGAGATTCATCTACGGATGAAAGTTGAACTTCAACAGAGCATATACATACAAGAGAAGATGCATTCTTTCATGAAAATGAAGAGACCTACAGGTCTATAAACTGTGAGTGGATTCCCTTCCAGAGTAGTGAGCTTAGGAAGAGGAATAAGGTGATCCTCTCCACCGGCAGTGAGCCAGAGAGAGAGAAACAGGGAGTGACCCTTGGGAAAGCAGTGAGATGACCCTAAACATTGTAAAGGCAGTGAGCCTGGGCATAGAAGTGATCTAGCCCAAACATTGTATCCACAGCTAGTGAAGATTAGTGGAATTTGGTACGACTAGCAACTTGTCGGCGTATGCTCCTTGGACGTAGCCCAGTGAGGGTGAACCAAGTAAAAATCTCTGTGTCTATCTGTTTGCTTCCCTACATTGCATTCAAAGCATCATCATTAGATAAAGAAGTAAAGAAGTGATCAAAGTTTACACACAAGAGAAAACAAAGTGACCCTTGTAATAAAGAGGTCAAGATCCAGTGGGGTAGGAAGAACTTTGAAAAAGAATATCCATACCCTGATTCACCCCCCCTCTCAGGGTATATAGGCCCCTATTGGCCCTAACAATTGGTATCAGAGCCAGGTTGCTGTTATCAGATTTGTTTGCTCCAACTTGGTGTAGTCGATCTGTGTGGATAAAGAATCAGTATGCTCTTATCTCAATCTGCCATGGCAAAGGGAAAAACATCCAAGAATAAGCAGAAGTCAGGTGGTACTCCTCAGTGTGGAAGTGTATATGGAAAATGTGTGATTCAACTAAAGGAATCAAACAGATTGTTGAAGGAAGGCTTGGATGAATCAGAAAGGGAAAAGATTGATTCACTCAATCATGATGTTGGAATGAGTAAAGTACATGAGCATCAGAGTGATACTGAAACAGAAGAAGAAATTGAAGGAAGAATAGATATGCGAGCTGAGTTAGAGGCTTCTCTTGAAGAGATGGATGTTTGGAGAGTCAAAACCAAGAATGCTAACAAAGTTGTTCGCGATGCCAAACTCTATATGCAGCAGCAGGAAGAAGAGAAGTCTGAGTTGATAAATAAAATTGAGAAACTCAAGTTATCAGCACCAGAGAACTCAGAATCAGTTAGTGAGTATAAGCTTAAGATTGAAGAACAGAAAAGGGAGATTGATGGATTGAATAGAAAAGTGAAAGATCAATTCAAGAGCATCGAAGAACCTAATATTCCAAGTGACGTTGGAAACACTGAAGAAGCCAAATCTAAAGATATCCAGATCAAGGCATTGGAGATTGAGGTCAACAAGCTAAAAGGCTTAAATCAAAGGCTTATTGATATAGTTACTGACCTAACAGAGAAGAATGACTCTCATTCCGAAGAACTACAAAATATGGCTAAAATGAAAGGAAAACATAAGGCTGATGATTATGAAGAGAATCAAAAGTCAGATAATGTTCAGAATCTGAAAGCTAGAAATGATGATCTAGTAGCACAATTTTCTGAAGAAGTTCAGAAGAATCGAAGCCTACAACAAGAGAATGAATCTGTCTCTAAATCTGTTTCTGAGGAAAAATTGAAAGTAGTGAAACAAAGTGCAATGGTGGAAAAGATGACACGTGAATTGGAAGATGAGATGAGAAGAGGGAAGCTTCTCAAGAGAGAACTTGATGTCCAACTTGAATCAAGGGAGACAGAGATTCAAAAGTTGGAAGAAGAGCTAGAATCAGTTAAGAAGGAATTATAGAGTTCCAATGATAGAGGAAAGCCTAAAATGAAGGATTCCTTGCATTTACTATTTGATCATCCTTCGACAAGTGATGATAAAATGAAGATCAGATATGCTGTTTCGGAAGAGAAACAACAGAATATTTTCTCAGCTCAAAGACCAGCAAGTTTTGGAAAAGCTGGTATTGGATTTGATGAATCACCTCCCATGCATGATAAGAAGAGATCCGTGAACAACTCCAGAAATGGAGAAAATCATGTTGGTGAGGGAGATAGGCCTAAGAGGATAGCTACAAGAAGAAGTGATGACATGTGCTATTTCTGCGGGATTCACGACCACACATCAAGCTTCTGTCCAGATGCTCTGGAATACATTTCAGGCTGTGAAAATAGAAACTTTGCTGAATCTGAGAATAAGAAGAAGCGTCCTGAGAAATTAGAGAGAAGAGTCTCTCAGAGGAAAGAATCTATTAGATGCTATTACTGTGGAAGAATGGGACACACCATGAGTATGTGTCAGGAAGCTCAAGAGCATCGTGTCAGAAGAAGAACTCAAGGTGTATCAGCATCTCGATATAGAAATGATGAAAAGTGGTATGCCTTTGATGGAAATTGTTTTATATGTTCTAATTATGGGCATTTGGCAAGACATTGCAGCAAGAAGAATGAAAGAAATGAAAAGGGACTCAAAAGGAGATCCTCATCCCCAGTGATGCATAATGAGAAATTCTAAACTGGGAGACAATGTGATAAGTTTGAGAATAGGCTTAGTTCCTCAGGGGAATCATATAGAGATGAACAAAAGGTGTATCGGTCACCTTCTCTTTCACACTCACAACCGGCCCCTATGAAAGAACATGAACAAATCTGGAAGAAAAAGGGAGGAAAAGCTACAGCTGTGAGTAAGAAGAATGGACGTTCAGTGGAGGACCCACCACCAATACAAAATAGGGTGGTGACTTAGAAATCTAATAAAAGAAATATGAACAAAGAACGTAATGAAAAATTTTCATGTCGTGTTTCACCGAGAAAAGTGGAGGAAGGTGCAAGACCCCTACGATGGGAGAAAAAGAAAGGGAAGATGCCAAACAGAGAGGTTCCTACTCAGAGAAATAATCAAGGAAAATGGAATTTTGATAAAACCTCAAAAAAAGGAAATGTGTACTAGAGGGTTTATACCCCAAGCAGTGAGGAAGGCCGAGCCTACCAAATCTACATATCAGAAAAAGGCTCAAAATTTAGGAAATGAATGCCTAGTCATATGGCCAGAACAGTTGAAGTTGGCTAGGCAGCTGGAGGAAACAAGAAAACAGTGTGATTCCCTCCAAGAAAGAATCAATGGGTTGACCCATCAGGATCAACCACAATCCTCATCTTGAGGAGTCCAGAAGGAAACCCCTCTCCCTATGTATAAAAATTCTATTAACTGATGATTCATGTGTTTCAGGTTCTAGGGAGATACGATCCAAGGGGAAGTGGAATCTAAGGATGCAAAGTGGATATGTGATATGCTCTACAGTTTCAATTGATTCAAATTAGGTACCAGAGTTGAAGAAGAAAGGGAGAAACAGAGCACAATAGAATGTGATTGTGTTGTTAACTTTGTCTCTTGTTTCCTACACCGAGTTTCAACTCAGTAGGCTTAGAGATTTTGTTAATGGATCAAATCTAAGTGGAATATGAGAACAAATGATGCAGGAGGAAAAGACGTGTTATGGGTCTAAAATGTTGGGCCTAACAACTAGAAGAGTTTCATAACACAGGGGGAGCATTCTATATCCAAATCAGATTCAAGAGCCATTAATGCAATAATTGGATGACTCGGCTCAGGTGTTTCTTATTGAGGGAAGAAAGAAACACAGGGAGAAGCAGCAATAACAATGCATTTCATGCTTATCTATTTGCTCTAACAATATGGTATCAGCTGACTGTTTTCAGGATACCAAGAAGCTGCAATAGAAAATCAAAGGCGTCTCAACAAAAATCTGAGAAACGTAGCTGAAATAAATGAAGCCACTGAAAAATGAGTCAGTGAAAAACTTCCTGATGGAAGTGTTGAGGAAGAAAGAAACACAGGAAGAGCAGAAGTGTCTTATGCTGATTCAGAAGAAGACACCAACGATGAACATGAAAGTGTCTAGTTTGTTCCTGAAAGGAAGCCAAAGAGATGAGATGAAATTGATAGACAAAATATCGTTGGTGATCAGGCAGCTCCTGTTCAAACAAGAATAATGAAGTCACCGCAGCAGACATCTTTCCTACCTCAAGTAGAGCTGAAATGCTTTGCTGATGCAGCTGACGTTGAATGCTGGGTTCATGCTATGAATAAAACGCTTGATCAGATTGTGAAGAACCAGATGTGGGAGATTGTTTCGAGGCCAGCTGATAAGGACGTCATCGTGACTAAATGGGTATTTTTAAAGAATATGAATGAAGATGGCACAGTGATTCGGAAAAAATCACGACTAGTGTGCAAGGGATACTCCCAGATAGAGGGAATAAATGTTGATGAGACATTTGCACCGGTTGCAAGGCTGGAGACAATCAGATTATTTTTGGCCATAGCAGTGAAAAGAAAGTTCAAAGTGTTCCAGATGGATGTCAAATCCGCATTCTTGAATGGGGTTCTGGAAGAAGAGGTGTATATTGAGCAGCCAGATGGTTTTCTCATTCATGAGGATGAGAACAAAGTTTGCAGGCTGAAGAAGGCGTTGTATGGGCTGAAACAAGAACCAAGGGCATGGTACTCAAGGCTTGATCAGTACTTGAAGAAGCTTGGTTTCTAGCGTGGAGGAGTTGACTAAAACCTCTATTTCATCAATGATAGTAATCAAAGGATGATGGTGCTAGTGTATGTCGATGACATAATTTTTGGCAGATCAGATGAAGCAGCAGCTTGAAGATATGGGAGTTGAAGTGAAGTCTCCGATCGGAATCCAGTGTGACAACTCAAGTGCTATAAATCTTAGCAAAAATCCTGTCCATCATTCCAGGACAAAGCACATTGAGATCAAGTATCATTTCATCAAGGAGAAAGTTGAGCAGGGCATCGTGAAGTTGGAGTATGTGCCTACAGAGCTACAGGTTACAAACATTATGACAAAGGCCTTACCCAAGGAAGCTTTTGAGAGGCATCGAATGGCTCTGGGAGTTCAGTCGATTCCCCGCACTTGAAATAGTGTGGATGTGGGACCCCCCCTCTCCCTGAGGTATGATGTGTTTTTCCCTAATATGCTGATATGTGTTCTCTACTATGTTACAGACTCCAAAGGAGTGTCCTTTGGGTTCGTTGACAAAGGGGGAGAAAAGTGTTTGTTAAAGGAGGAGAAAATAGTGATTGTTCAAGGGGGAGACAATGCGGAGATTTGATAAATCATAATTGATACGGGGAGAAGCTGACAGGTGGATCAGCCAGAAAGGGGGAGCAATGAGAAAGGGGGAGTGTATTTAAATCTGACGATGCTATAAGTGATCGATCAAATAATAGATATCACGACAGCTGAGGATCGTGATAAAAGCAGAAGAGTGGTGTTGGAAAGTTGTAAGACTATTTCCAAACAAAACATTGGTCTTCCAACAAATCCTTCAACAATTGGTATCAGTTTAGTACAAATTGGTATCAGTTTGGTGTCAACAGTGGATGTCAGAGATAAAGTGATTCATTGATGAACTTTTCATTTACTCTTGTTTCTCACGCCGAGCATTGCTCATGTGGGCTTAGAGTATGTGTTGAGTAAATCCTTGATCGCTATCAGAATCGCAATGAGGCGAATGGAGTCTGAAGAATAAACGACGTATCTTTGTTTTGGAAGAGTTGTCAACAAACCCAAAGGGGGAGATTGTTGGGCAAAAATCCCTCAAGGTATCATTGAATCATTTCTGAGGTGATTGTGTTTGTTGACAAAGTGGACATCTGAGTAGTGATTGTTGACAAAGCAAAACAATGACATACAAATTTGTTGACAAAGAGGATTTCATGGTGGAATGTCGAGTTCAAGAGCTGAGGTCAACGATCCATGTTTGATTAAAGAACGTCGATAAAAGGAATGGATGATCTGGAGGCGGTACAAAAGAACAGATACAAGGTGGCACCGTTTTCCAGTGTTTGCCAAATTTTAGGGCCTGAAAATCGGCAAGTGAAGAAAAGTGTTTTTGGCAAAGGGACTTGCGCGCCGTGAACTTGGTGTACAGGAAACTTGCGCGCCATATATTTTTCAAGATCAGAAGATCAAAATATGGCTAAGGAAATAGGTTCGCACAAGTTTGGGAGTTGGTCACGCAAGTGTCTAAAAGGAGAGAAAACTTGCGCGCCGAGACTGGGTCGCGCAGGTGACTTGCGCGCCGTCGCGCAGGGTGGTCAATTTGCCTATAAATACTGGACCACCCCTCCTTATTTTCAACCGGAGTTCAACTCTTTGAGAAATCAGATCTCCCGTCGTGCAGGTGTGGTGGGCGCGCAGGTGGTGTGTGTGGTCGCGCAGGTGAAGTTGCGCGCCAGTAGTTGAGGTTGTGCGCCAGTGTTAGAAGTTGCGTGACGGTTGGCAGTTACACGCCAATATTGGTTTGGGCGTAAAAGGAAGAGAGTCGCGCAAGTTTGGAGTTGAGGAAGCTTGAGTCGCGCAAGTGTCTGAGGAGGACTTGCGCGCCCGTTGTGACTTGCGTGCCGATACTTGCGCGCCAAGATTGACTTGCGCGCCAAGTAAGGTTTTGTTCCAGCAGTGGTTTTTCGGTCTGCGTGGAAGTTGGAAGTTTGCCCGATACCTTCGGTGCAAGGAGTGATTCATCTACGGATGAAAGTTGAACTTCAACAGATCATTGACATACAAGATAAGATGCATTCTTTCATGAAAATGAAGAGACCTACAGGTCTATAAACTGTGAGTGGATTCCCTTCCAGAGTAGTGAGCTTAGGAAGAGGAAGAAGGTGATCCTCTCCACCGGAAGTGAGCCAGAGAGAGAGAGAAACAGGGAGTGACCCTTGGGAAAGCAGTGAGCTGACCCTAAACATTGTAAAGGCAGTGAGCCTGGGCATAGAAGTGATCTAGCCCAAACATTGTATCCACAGCTAGTGAAGATTAGTGGAATTTGGTACGACCGGCAACTTGTCGGCGTATGCTCCTTGGACGCAGCCCAGTGAGGGTGAACCAAGTAAAAATCTCTGTGTCTATCTGTTTGCTTCCCTGCATTGCATTCAAAGCATCATCATTAGATAAAGAAGTAAAGAAGTGATCAAAGTTTACACACAAGAGAAAACAAAGTGACCCTTGTAATAAAGAGGTCAAGATCCAGTGGGGTAGGAATAACTCTGAAAAAGAATATCCATACCCTGATTCACCCCCCCTCTCAGGGTATATAGGCCCCTATTGGCCCTAACATCTTTTAATTAATTTTTTCTGATAAAATTTGGTTTTGGATTGATTTTAAAGCCACATAACTTTTATTTATTTTATAATAAACCAATTTATATCATTAAAATCAAAGTCATGAATAATTTTACCCTAAACGTAAATTTTAATCTTAAAAATATGCTTTTCTAAAAATGGATTTTTATACGTTACATATGCTAATGTTAAAATTGATTTTTCTTAAACATATAAATTTTATTTGGAAAAATTTATTCCATATTTGGAATAAGTAGGTAAAAATTATATAAAAAGAATCTTTTTATTTTTAGGAATAACAATAATATTACTAATATTAAAGTTAATTATAGTGATAATGGTGAAACTGTTATTTTCAATGATTTATTTTATTAATATTGTGTAATTTTAATCTAATAAAATAAATTAATATATTATTAAAATTTAATTTAATATAAATTTCAAAACAATATATAATTATATTATCACATATTCAATTGTTAATCAACACTAAATAATATTAAGAACACTTAATGGTAAAAACAACATTTTTCTACAAAACAGTTTTTCTATACATTAAATGTTTTAATTTAATAGATAATTTTATATTATTTAGGAATTTAATTGAATTAAATAGATGTTAAATTAATTTTCATAATACCTAAAATTTTTAATTGGGTTTATTTTATATTTTTAGTAAAACATACGTTACTTGGGTAAAAACTAGTTACCTTGGTAAAAAAAAGATAAAAGTAAAAATATAAGGAAAAATGACTTCCAAAACGTTTAAAACATGTGTATAAATACATTTTTGAGGATTTATAGACCCAAAATTACCCCAAAATCCATTATTTCAAACTTTTGGAGTCATTGACCGTTGAATAGTATGATGATATCATTAAAAGTAAAGGGTATTCACAAAAGTTCCATTTTCTTCGCTTATAAAAGGGGATCACTTACACCCTTTCAATAATACACTTTACCTTCTAAATACCCTTGAAACTATTACCAATTTTAATCTCTTATAATTCACTTGAATTTACTAAATTAATTTTTAACTATAATTTATCCTAAGTCCTTCTATTGTAAGGAGTTTATCAAGAGGAAGTTCAAGTTCTCGACATAAGTATTACTTACTCCTTACCTTTTCTTATTAATATTTATCTTCCAAAACTACCCTGAAATAGTAATATAATGAACTTAGTATAATTATTATACTAAAGTGTTAATATATTAATGCAACACCCCTTATTTATTCCTTACTATCCACCTAGAAAAACAAAAGAATGTCGATTATGCGTTGTGCAGACTACCACCTCCATGAAGCGACATATTCTATTTTTCACAACCGCATCTATTCACTAGTTATAAGAATTAAATAGAAGAAAAAATGTAACATATATATAATATAATTTTTAATATTAAGAGAAAAATTATAATCCACCTTCATTTTCTATCATTCATTAGAAAATGAAAACGTTAATTGTGTGGTGTGCGGGCTACCACCTCCACAAAGTACCATTTTTCATTTTTAATATTGATATTCATTATTTATAAAAACCAATTAAAATATTATTCAAAACCTTAAAAAATTTAATATTATTATGCTTATAATATAATAATACTATTTTAAAATAAACAATTTCTTAACCATACTCACCCATCGAATTATGGTATGTTCATGTTTGGGCTGGTCTAACCACCTACTAACAATGCTATAAAAACCTATCATGGATGACTATGGAAATTTAGATAATAAAAATAATATTATTTAGTAATAATTTAATTAATATTTTATGGTCCTAAAAAGGTTATATTAATTATTTAACTTATTATTAAAATATCATTTTTAATCACTTAAAATTATCGAAATAAGTCGACACTGATTCCATTTTCACACAACATAACTAAAACAATAATGGAATGAAATAATAGATTTATAAATCAATATAAGTTATATATTATGGTACCTTAAATTATATAGTAATTATGAACTTTGGGATAATAATAAAGAACAACACATTTATTATGAAACTAGTTCGAAACAATCAAGATAACTCACACCCGATATTGAAAATAGATAATAACTAACTAATATAAATGTACAAAATAATTAAAAATAAATTTTATAAAAGGTTATAAATATGAATAAGGTTATAAAATAGATGATTAATATAGTTAATTTTTAATACAGGAGATTCAAGAACTTTAGCATAATTCAGGAATTAAGGTAAGGGTTTCTTGTCTCAAATTTAATTTCTTGAAATATATTTCTTATTATACACTATTTTTTTCGAATGGTGTATCTAATTACCATTTAAAATTTTATATAATAAATCTCTCATTATTCATGGTATTTAATATTTCATTTTAAATTATATCCTTTAATGTGTTCTCATTCAAAAGTTTCTAATATTGTAAGGGATTTGGGAAATTAAACTTCTTCCTCTGAGTTATACTATTTCTTCTTGAAACTTCTTTCATATATATTCACTAAAATATTTTATTTTATATTTTAAATGATATTATATATTTTATCTCTGGGTAAAAATATTTTTTATCTCAAAAAAACTTCCATGAATGTTCCTCTTTTCAATTTTTTTTAAAAAGAATAATTTTTTAAAAGAGACTCATAACTAAGAATTTTACATCGATGATTATTAAATGTTTTTCAAGAAAGATCATTTGTGATTTGATTTTCAATTTACTCTCTATTTTTAAAATATTTATCTCCAATGGATTTATGTTTCAATTTTCACCCTCTATTTTTCTTTTATTATGTGATTATTTTGGGGTGATCAAGATTTTGGTGTCAATTGATTTAATTCATGGTGTTATTTTTATACCATTTTGAAATTTTTTGAAACATATTTTAATTTCCATGGGTTATTTATAATGTGAAAGATTAATTATTTTCATTTCAATGCTTTATGAAACCCATTTTTATTTCTACAGGTTATTTATGAAAATTGAATTATTTTCATTTAAACATTTTATAAAATCTATTTTATTTCTATGGGTTATTTATGGTGTGTTAAGTGAATGAGTTTAAAGTGACACTCATAAATATGGATGAATGATGGGTGGGGTCCTATATCACCCTAAAATTAATTGGTTAAAAGTTTATGTCTCATGAGAAAATTATTCACACGTAAATTTTGTTGGATCGAATAGTAGATATAAAAGTCTATTAGATGGAACAATACAAGAGGGGGGGTGAATTGTAGGTTTAAAAACTTTTAGAAACAAAGAGATTAGTTTAAATGATCTTAAACTAATACAAATACAAACACCCACAATTGTATTGAATGTAAAAGGTATGATGTATTGTAATACTATTGTAAAGCAAAACAATTGTATTCAAGGTGAACACAATAATCAGAGTAATACAAATGTTAATGATTCTACCTTAAAGCGTATAGAACCAATCAATACAAAATGTAATAGAATGATTGTAATTGAAACAATTACAATTGAATATGTAAAGAAGAAAGGAAACAACACAAATCCCTTTCTAATACAACAGCGGAAATGTAAAAGTAATACAATTCTTTTAACCCAAAGAGAAGGGTTATCCTTTCACCTAGGATAAAAGGTCTGTCTCACCAACACCCTGATGAGCCCTCGATACGATGATCGGCACGTCTGTCTGCCTATCCCCAGCAGCCCTCGATACGATGATCGGCACGTTTGTCTGCCTATCCCCGGCAGCCCTCGATACGATGATCGGCACGTCTGTCTGCCTATCCCCGGCAACCCTCGATACGATGATCGGACGCACAAGGCTGATGAGAGAAGTCACAGTGTCTCTCTCTAGAATCTTTGCAGTTCACAGAGTCTCTTCATTCGATCTCTTTGTTCATCGTTGTATTCTCAGCTTCAAATGACCTCCTATTTATAGGCCTCGGGTTCCAACGGTCATAATGCCTCCAACGGTCATATTGAAACAGAAAGCACGACATCGTTTTGATTAGTTTGTAACTAACTGAACGACATCGTTTTGTTAGGACAAGAGATATATAGAAATGTAAAACATGAGTACGATTCATATGCAGAGAGAGTTTTTGACAAAGTACCAAAAAAAATAATGATCATCTGAATAGCAGAGTCAGTACGATACGATTGACAGAGTCAGTACGATACGATTGACAGAGTCAATACGATACAATTGACAGAGTCAGTACGATACGTTTGACAGAGTCAGTACGATACAATTTGGTCGGTATGATCAACATCGTACGATACGATAAACATGATAAAAGACAATTGTAATATACAAACATATGATAGAATACATTTGTGATTTCCAAAACATGATATAGAAGTCAAAAGAAGACTTTTGACTTAACAAATTTTAGTTGTTCATAAGCATGGGCATTAATGGCGTGGCTTATAAAAGTAATATTCCCTATACTAATGTTTGTGCCATATTTAAAAGATGTTCTGTATTCTTATCTTATGATCTCAAGATTCAAGATTTATGTTTAATGTTTCTAATCCATGTTATAGATATTATGCTTCCATATTGATCTTTTATGGATTTATGTTCCTACACCATATCCTTTGATGTTAACTTATGTATTATGATTGTTACTCATGTCGATATGATATTTCTCCCATGTTCATGTTTCCTCTTATGCTTATGATATCACCCTTGATGACATGTTGTTATGTTTATTTTTTTTCTATTATGAAGAATTTTAGCTTACCCCTTTTTTATATTTTCATTCCCCATTATTTGAAGATGGTTATTACATGTGAGATGTTTAGAATGGGGTTTAGAGTTGAGTAGTTATGAAGAAATATTGACAAGTATTGAAAAATAATTTGTTTATGTAGATAATCCTACAAGAAACTAAACCTATGGTCCTTTGGTTTGTCTGAACATTTGTTTGATGGAATGTTTAGTCATGTAAAATATTGATATAAATGTGTTTATATATATTGGGTCACCATAGTTTCATTTAAACCACCTAGATAAAGGAATTAGAGATACAAATGATTTGATATTTATAGGATAAGGATTATGGAGTGTATGGATTTGATTGAACTACGCCCATGAAGAGGAGTTATAGAGGAATTATTAATCACATAGTGCCATGTTTCCTTTATGTCATGAAATTTGTAGACAATTATTTTTAAGTATATGATATTCTGGTATCTTTGTGAGGAAATTAAGCATGTTAGTACTGAGACTCATGTGTGACTCAGAGGGATTTAAAAGGGGATTGGACACAAGGTTAGGGTTTATTTTTTGTAGATTAGTTCTTGTCCAAAAGTAAAGTAGGTATTTAATTTTCTTTTTTATGATATATTTCCTTTCATTATCTAATAGAATTATATATTTAATAAAGTGTTCTTTATTTTTTTCTTCTCTCCCATTATATATCCATGTTCTTTCTGCACCATAATCTCCAACACTCACGATGGTGAGTGAAAAACCTAAGGAATATCCTAAGGGATGAATCCATTGATGGACCTGAGCCTCTACGTATTCATGTTTAATTGTTTATACCTACTTAGGGTTATTTTGAGGATAATCAGTAGTGGGAAAAGGTAACAATGTGTCCTCATTTTGGTTTTTTAGGTTTAGATTTTTATTCTACACTATTCTCCTTACCTTTCATAATTATTTGGGAATATGATCGAGCCTTGATGATTTAGTGTTGGATGGGTGTGATTGTATTCCAATAAGGTGAGTTAGAGGGTGCTCTTGGTTTAAGATCCCTTTAACTTACTAACCAAGGAGAAGGTGGATGTGTAGTGTACTTAGAGATTGTTATATACACTATATATTCACAATAGAGTTAGAAGAGGATGACCACACATATGATGGAGTGTGTTCATTAATGAGGAATGAGACTAATAATGATACAATGAATGTTCACTCTAGGTTATTCTTCTAAGATTATCTTCATTCTTACTAACTCCATTTTATCTGCATTTTCATTACACGTTTACATTTCTATTTTTCATTTCAACTTCTCAAATCCCTATTTATTTTCTTTTATTTTTATAAATATAAAAATACCAAAAACATAATAATGTGATTGGATTAATTAGTTATTGAATTGGGAATCAAATAATCCTCAAGGGAGATGACCCTTTCTATCCACTATGGTTTACTAGGAGAACTATAAATAATATTTTGTTCCACCCCATGTCTGGTGTGTAAAATATAGAACCATTTCTGAGGATCCAAGCCACTTGATCTATTCTTATTACTTTCACATTATATAAATATTTTTATTTGTTTTCATAAAAAAACTAAAAAAATTGTCCATGATGTATTCCAATTTAGATTATTGTGCATAGACTAACCACTGTCATGTGCAACAATAATATGAAGGAATTTTTTATGCAAGATAATCTTAGTTTCAAAAGATTACATAATAAATAAATGAGATTAACTGAATAAAAATGATTACTAAATACCTCTTTATATACAATGAACAATAAATTGAGAAAAAATAACAAGAGGAGGGAGTGAAAGAAGTTTCCCCAATAATTTTTAAAATTAAAGAAACCAAAGAGGTTGAAAATGAATTACTTAAAGATTTACTATCACCTGACCTTACTCATCCATTTCTAGAGGATATTCCTAAAGAAAACTTTCTAGCTAATGCACATGTTGGAGATAAAAAATTTTTGGATTCAAAATGGAGTTATTTTTTAGAAGGTAATTTATAATATTATTCTCCCATATTGGAAGAAGAAGAACCATTACCCCTCTATCTTTATCAGTATTTGGAAGAATAAACCATTGAGTTGGTTGAATTTAAAGAGATTATAGAGCAAGTTGACTACTCAACTCTATACTTGATAACTCAACTCCAATAAACACCTTTAATTGAAGAATAATTGATAGTAGAGCCAATACAAGAATATAATTTTACTTATACTCATTTTTATCTAAGTTCATTAAAACTAAATTATGAATTAACTCCCACTATTTAGAAATTTTAGATTCATCTAGTCCATGGATTTCCTTGGGGAGTAAAGAATGTGACAATGATGCACTTAATGAGGAATAAATGAATCCTACTAAACCCACTGAACATATTCTTAAGGGAATAAATGAATAATTTCTGGTAGATTTTATGGTGGAAATTGAGTCATAAGTTTTCCACTTTGAAGGATAAGATTTTAATATTGATTCATATTGTTTTAATTCTATTTATATTTAAAGTTTCACTAACTTCCACTTTAATAAATCTATTAATGACAAACATAATAATCAGGCCCTTGATATTAAAGATAAATTCACACAATCAGTGGAAAAAGAAATGGATTCATATTTTTTATTACCCTTTCCATACAAGTTTTACCTTATAGCTATGGGGATGGACTAGAAGTACTTTATCCATGGGACCTTTTACATATTGTATAAAGGGATGAACACTACAAGAAAAAAATGTGATAGTTTATGTCAAATATATATATTTTAGATAACCACTATAATTTACTATCTAGGAGAAGTAAAATATTAGTACCCACTTGGGGGGTTAAACTAAGATTTATCCATTTTTCTATCCCTTCTTATTTCTTTTCAGTTATTTTTATGTTTTATTTCTTGCATTTACTGGTAGGTTTTCAGTGGGAAGCAGTTGGGAGATCAACTCATGGATTCCACCACAAATAAGTTGGTTTGTATCACTCCTTTCTCCCTTATTTTTTTCCCAATTAAATTATGTGTGAAAATCTATTGTGATAATTTTTAAACCAAAAATTGGTAAGTGATATTCTAAGTATGGGGAAGTGGTTCCAATTTGTTTAGGTTTTCATGTTTTGTTTTATATCTTTAATTTTTGAAATATTTTTAAGATTCCTTGAGCTTTACTAAATAATTTGGTAAATTAATACCATATTGATATTTTTTAAAAATCTCATTGATTTGAATTTATAAGGATTTAAATTATTATTGAAATGGACTTTGTTTCTTGATTACCATTCCGATTATTTAATAAACTTTGATCAAATGTGAAACTCATGTATACTAGTGTTGTAAAAAATGTTTAATATTTCACAACATGAGAGGTTTATAAACATTTTTCATATCTAATTCACATTTATATTTTTCTTAAGAGTATTTAAGTATTTTGTGAGATCCAAAACTTCTTATTTTTCTCTTTTTTAAAGTTTTTAGAGTTCATGGATTGTGTCAAAAATGGTAAAGGTACTATTTTAAAAGACTAATTTTGCATTAAAATTATATTTCAAGCCTATATTTACATCTAAATTTTTTATTAATCCCATATTAGTCATGAAATACCTTGTTAGGAAACCAAACTACTATCCATTAATACCTTTCAATACTTCTCTAGAAGTTATCGCAAGATTATGTTTTAACTCAAGTGTAGGGGAGAAAGCTAGATTTTTTTATATTGGCCTTGAAAAATATATTTGAACTGAAATAGAAAATTAATACATTTTTTGATACTATTTTAGGAATAAATTAAATTCTATTAATATGGAAGGATGTTAAAAATATTATTTAAATCAAGATGGGAGTTCACACTATTTTTTAATGATCAAAAGTTGCTAAGTGACTAGGAATGAATTACTCCACTAAGAAGGGGGATTGATTAGTGGATTAGAGATTTTATAATTTCATTTCACCTTAAATAAACCTATATAACTTGTAAAAGTATAATCCAATCAAATGTAAATTCTCATCCACACTCATTTATACAGAAAATTAAAGAGAAATGAACACAAAGATTTTTACAAGGTTCACCCCTTTGTGAGAAACCTACTCCTTATCATGGATATTTATTCTCCCCAACCAAGTATTTTTCACTATAAACACTACAGTTTTAAGGATTATAAAATTAACATAGAATATCCCTATGCTTTTCTAGAGTCATGCTGGATTGAGAATCTTCACACGTCTTTCATACAAAAATTGTAGTCAGAATGAGAAAGATCACTTTAAGGATCTGATTACTTCAAAAATAGAAGATGAAGACCTTACTCAAATAGACTCTAGGATATTAAAGAAAATATTGATCACACGATAAAGAATCAAATTAATAAATAATCATATATAATCACACTCATATTTGATTCAGTTGAATGTATAAGTTCAAAATGATATAGATGATATCTTCTCAAGTTTGGGCTTCAATTTCTCCTTTTTTTTCTCAATATTTCAATGCTATATTTTATCACAACTCACCACTATATCATAGTATTCCATCTATTCAAAATCTACTCATATTAATCATTGTTGGAACTCCAAAAATTAAATTAACTCAGAAAAAATTTAATTCCAACTCATAATTCTCAAAACTTCACTCAACATAATCATACAACACAATCCTCCTATATTTCCTCATTTGGTTAGGCTCACAAAACATGCACCACAATCTATGAATATTATATACTTTAATTAATTATCTATCACAAATAAAATTCCACTTATACTCCTTATTTATTACTCTATAATTAACTAGAAATAAAATTCCTAGGAATTACCCTTCATCTCAAAAATAAGAAAAAAAATTCACAAATAATGTTTTTGTGAATTCCAGGAATACCCATCATCTTAATATTTCTCACTCGGATTTGAAACCCAACATCATACCTCTCATGTCATGAAGAAAAACTTCACTACACAATACATATGAACATAATAGTTAGAACACTCAAATTCTTGAAAACATAGATTGAGTCACTGCTAATACATTTGCAAGTGACTATTCAAATATAAGAATAGTTTAGTGTCTTTACACTGACATCCCAGATTTAATATCTAGTGATTCTTCATTCATAAATATAGCTTCGAGCATATTATTTCTCATACATGTCATTTAAAAATTGATCTTGTCTTCTATTGAATACAACTCACTTTAATGAAACAAATCTTGAATCACAAACCCTTTTGAGTGTTTGTGATAATTTAATTCATGAAGAACAATTATATATTCAATTGGTTAGAATTATTTATAATATTAAAACTTTAAAAAAACGATTTTTCATAAAGGAAACATCATATAGAAAAACTTCATATGCACAACAGAAACTTATTATGTGTAACTTAATTCACTTAAATGGCCTCCAAAATATCTTATTCATAGATTAATTTACTTAAATAATAAAAAATTTCATACATGGTGACTAAAATAACTTATATGAGGCCCATAAGATATTGTAATTAAAAAAAAATTCAACATCTGACATAGTAATACTAGAACTTTACAAACACTCAACTCTTTTAAACAAACTCATATCTATTCAAAACTCATCAGAGCTCAATGAGAATAATCAAATCACAGTCTATCTTATATGATAAGTGTCTTGCACCACAATACCAGATTAGATAACGTTTTTGGTAGAATTTAATTCCTCAGTGTCAATAAAATGTGTCTAGGTAACTTAAATGAACTCCCACTCAATTCTCATTTCCATATATCACATCCATAACTTCCAAAATAAATACCCCATATATCATGTCCACAGCTTCATATTCACATGTAGTGTGCACTACACCTTTGAAAAAGATTATCTTCCCCTTTGGTTAAGAGTAATGTCACTATTTATCCCCCTTTGTCAACACAATCCAAATACCTTAAAGGGAAGGTAATTTTCACACTTTCTCAAGTTAGAGGAGAGAAATTAACATGGAGTTACAACCTTAACTCAGATAACCTCTCTCTTATCATATATTTTTTGAAGATATATGAAATATGATTCTAAGAAGAAATGTATTACATCTTGATATCTATATTAGATGCTACTTCCTTGATGAAATAATAATTGATGTCTATGTGTTTGGATCTATAATGTTGCACAAGGTTCTTTGACAAATTTATTTCACTCTATTTTTCACAAAGTATATTCAATAGCCTATTAGATTCAACCTTAAAATCTTCTAACTAAACACACATCCATAAAACTAATGTGTATGAATAAGTTGCAACCACATACTCTACCTCAATTTTTCTAAGAGTGTTTGATTGTAAGAGTTATAATGGCTAAAAGAAGGGGGGAGTGAGTTGTAGTTTAAAATATTAAACTAAGACAAAACTATAATCCTCTTAAGTAAAAAAGATCATACTCAGATATCATATGATGATTAGTGTATTAGAATAAGATCTAGATATTGTCAAATTATATCATAGTGTGTATCATATTTAGAAATGGTTGGATAAACAAAGTTCTTATTGGTTTTATAGTTAAAATGATAAAAAAAATATTAAAAAGATATATAAAAACTAACTTTCTAATGAATGTGCACAATGAAAGGTAAAAATTGTATAAATAAGAAATATGAAATCTTATAACAATAAGAATGAATTACAATCTTTATAAAATAATTTACTCTTTAACCTTAAGAGTTAATAAAGTCAAAAATCCCGACTTAAGATATCCATAGTTTCAATACCTACTACAATGGTCAGTCTTTCCTTACTGGGAAATCCCTCAACACAATGATCAGTATGAATCTATCTTTAAATACTCTAGAATCCCTAGATATGATGATCTACAACAACCCTATCTTCCTAACCCAAGAAGCTCTTGATTTGATGGATTAGATTCACTCATATTCCTATCCCTAGAATCCCTTGATCTAAAATTGATCATACATAGTGAATAAGAAAGCAAAGTGTCCTAAGGAATTTACAATCCTCACATGGATTCCTTAGAACTATAACTCTTTTAAAAATTAAAAATATTAGGAACAAGATGTTCATGAAAAGAGATCTTCAGACATGTTGAGTTATAAATGCATCAACTCCCAGCTCTTTAAATGACCTCCTATTTATAGGCATTATTCTAACGGTTATATTTTTGAGTTGGTTGCAATGACTTCAAACAACTTTCACTTTGAAAACTCATAATGGTCCGAATCTTGATCTTGATATATAATCCTTTCATTGTATAATGTCATTTTGTTTATCACCATTAAAATTCTATTATATATTTTTCTGATAGATATAATTATAATCACTCCAATTATAAACTTTGGATAGTCCGATGGACTTATTATTATTTTTCAATTCGATGAATTTAACTATAGTCAGTCTGATGTATCAGTACTAATGTTAGTATGATGCTCATGGATTTTTTCGGTTTGATAGACAAGACATAAGTATAACCACAGTTCAGAACAATAGTTGATCTAATGTATCAGATACACCTTAAGTCTTATGGATTAGATTGAATAATAAAAAGTTTATATTCATTTTATATTAGAACTATTTATATGTTTGGTATAAAATAATGTTTTATAAAAAAACATACCAAAAGACTTGGGATATATAAAGTTAGTAAAATAAAGTTTTTAGAAAGTTTTTTTATTATTTCCAAAACTAAAGAAAGGAAAAGTAGAAAGTATAACTTTCAACTCAATAATATCCCCCTTTCTGGAAAACAAAAAACACAACACTTAAAATAAAAAATTAATAACTTTGAAATACTTACAACCCTTTGTTTTTTTAAGAAATTCAAAGACAATCTTAACTTCCCCTGAGTTTATGACTTTTTTTTTCCATAAATTTTGATCCGATAAAAATAATTGATACTTTTGATTCTACCCCATACTAGAAAGTATTTATTAGAAATATTCTACCCTCTTTAGATAATACCCCCATGGATTAATCTTTCTCCACCTTTAAACAATTTTTTTAAAATAAATATCCCCAAAAATTCTCAAAAATACCCCCTTAAACTTATCAAAACTTACCCCCTTGGCGATTTTCTAAAAGAATAGGAAAAATAGAAAGTATAAATTTAGACTCAATAAAAAGTTACTGAGTTCTAATTATTATTGTACTAACTCACACAACCCTCACCCATAAATAAAGTCCCTCCAAAAGTGGATCTTTTTTCTATACTATCACCTACCCAATTTTTATCAATTAAGACAAGAAAGTTAAAATATTAAATGAATATATATAATAGTTCATAGTTAATTATTACCTTTATATATCTCATAACTCTCTTTACTTCAAGAATGTGTCACTCCCTTAGGTCATTATGAAATCTAGAATAAAGTTTCACTGCATAGGCTATGTGAGGTCTTGAAGATATCAAATGCAATAAGCTTCCAATGACTCTTCCAAACTCTTTTTGATCAAAATTACTACAATTATCATACTCACATAGTTTAGTTCCAACTGAAATTAGAGTTGAAACTTCTCTTTAATCTTCAATTGTAATCCTTTTTAATATCTCTCTTGCATATTTTTCTTGGGATAAAAAGATGTAATCATTTTTCTGTTTAACTTATAATCCCAAAAAGTATGTCAATTATCCCAATAAAGACATTTCAAACTGCTATTTCATATTCTCATTAAAATCCCCACAAAGATAAATTTCATCACTTGTAAAAATTATATCATCAACATACGTTATGATAAGTAGTGTACCTATATGAATCTCCTTAACAAACAATTTGTTGTCAACTTTCCCTTTAGAAAAATTCATTTATCTTAGGAAGCCATAAAGTTTTGAATACCAGGATATAGGATCCTATTTTAATCCATAAAATTATTTTCTCAATATATGCACCATGTTTCCATCAATATCCAGGATTAATACCTCTATTTTCTCAACAATCACTTCTTCAAATTCACCATTCAAAAAGGCTAATTTCTCATCAATTTGATAAACTTTAAAATTATTGTGTGAAACCACTACTAGAAACATTATAATGGTTTCCAAACTTGATACTAGGGAAATTTTTTCTTCAAATTCTATGCCTTATAATTTATAATATCCCTTGTGGACCAATCTAGCATTGTTTCTTATAACGTCACCCTTCTCATTCATTTTCTTTCTAAACACCTCTTGGTGCCAATAATATTTTTATCTTTTGGACTTGGTAAAATATATCAATTAGAGTTTTTATCAATTTTATTTATCTTATTAATCATTTCTTTCACCCAATCATAATACTCAATAGCTTTATCCATGATTCTTGGTTCAACCTATGATATAAGAGATATTTGGTTTTCTATTCTTAGTCTTCTTCTGGTTTAGATTGGAGCCTCTAGGTTTTCTATTATATTATCTATATCAACATTATTTTTTTAACCTTTGATATCTAAAACCATGGTTAACAATATAATCATAATTAGAGGTCCAATATGAGTTAATTTCAATAATATCATGCCTAAATTATGCTTGTTATGGAATCTATTTTTCAAAATTCTTCTTGTTTTCAGCCTGTGTTTCCTCACCTTTAGTCTCAAAAAACATTTAAAATTTATTTTTATTATCATTAATTTTAAAATCAATATAGTTCAATAACTTGTGAAACCTCTTGTTCCAATACCTATGACCACTACCATTAGATAATTATCCTATAAAGATTCCTTTATCAACTTTCTCTTTAAAGTTTTCCAACTTTCTGTTTTTAATTTTTATAAAGTATAGACTTATAAAAACTTTGAAGTAATTAACATTAGGATTATTCTTATACCACATCTCACAAGGAGTATAATTTTTCTCTAGTCTCAAAATTTTTCAGTTCTATATGTGTACAACTATACACATATCTTCTCTCTGAAAATATTTCATGACTTTATATTCAACTAGCATCATTCATCCTATCTCAATAATGATTATATTTTTTTTCTATACAACACCATTCTAATAGGGAGTGTATGGTGTTCTTAATTAATGATTGATTCCATGTTTGTAAATATAACTTTAAAATGCATCACATGTATATTATTTTCCATTATCATATCTCAAATTCTTAATGAAGAGTCCTAACTCTCTTTCAATATGTCTCCTGAAAATTTTAAACCTCTCAGTGGCTTCTGACTTGTGCTTGATGAAAATCACATTGGCCGTTCAAGTGTGTTCATCAATGAATGTGATAAAATATAATTCATAACTTGTAGAAGTTTTACTCATGGGACCATATAAATCAATTTAAATGAGTTCCAGTGGTTTGGTAGAAAGAATATATACCTTCTTGTGAGATTAATGTGTCATATTACCTTTCTGACATGTTCCAAAAAACAACATTACGTTTAGTTTTTAGATTATAGAGATCTCTCACAAATCCATTCTTCTAAATTTTTCTTAGGCTTCTTTGTCCAAGATGATCAATCTTCTTGTTCCATATCATATGCTTATCTTTTTCACAAAAATAAAAGACATTGGTAAGATCACTAATTAGAAACAAATTACCATTTGTTATTTTTCATTGTATAATTAACTTTCCATACTTTAAGATTTTAATGATATATAAGTCCTTTTTGAAAAAAATCTCATGCCTATCAACATAAATATGGATAATAATCAAAATATGTTACATCAATCCTTTCACATACAAGACATCATTCAATTTTAGTACAGACAATCCCCTTGATTTTTAGAGAAAAATCATTACCAAGGGTGATTTTTCCTTATTCATGTTTCTCAATATTTTTTAGAATCTTCAAATCACTTTTAATGTGGGAAGATCACCCATTATCTTGAACCCAAAACTTAGTTCTTTTTTCAGCCTTCAATGTAATATCTACTAGACATGCTTCTTATTCCTTGGGATTTCGAATACCATTTCCTTTCTTTTTACAAGAAAACTATCCTGGAAATATTACCATATACCTCACTACATTATGACCCTGATGCTCTCACCTACCACAAACTTACTCCAAACATTCAAATCTATTCTAATTTGTAAAAGTTGAAGTATTTGTCTTCATGGAATGTCTTCTTTGATAAACCGAGTTCCTATCCTCTAAATGATCACCTTTGACTTCATACCTCATTCCAAGCAGTGTCATATTATACCAGAATGTGTAGGCATTATATCTAAAGACTCCACAAGACCATAATTATCCTTGGAATCTATATCTTCTATAATAAAAAAAAATATTTAAATGAATTATAATTTTTTTCCCACTATACACATTGGGTCGAAATTTATTTCTATTTGGGAATCACATGCCTTCTATATGTCTTCATTTCTTCTAATGATATAAGTGAATGTTTTTATTTATTTTTATTGGTTTATAATTAACTATATTTTTATTTTGAACCTATATTATTAGTGAAAATATAATTAAAAATAGATTATTTAGGTACATATATAACCTAATCTTTTATGAAAGTTATCCCAGGAAACTTAGAGGATTCATCCTTGACTTCAAAGGAATTTTTGAAATCCCCATTTAACTTATTTAGTTCATTATTATCCTTAAGACACACTGACCATGTATTTTATGATTCTTCTTCTTTAAAAGAAAATCTAACTTCAACATCTTTTATCATCTTCTCATGTTCAATAGCTTTCAACCTGAATTTTTTTATCTCATCAACAAGGGTTGCTTATTTATTTTCAAACTAATTCTTCTCTTCAAACAACATATTTTTTTCATTCACTGGATTTTATTTTATTTCTTGATCATGGTATTATACTCAATATAGGATTAAATATCATCTTTAAACATGTGTTCTAACTCAGTTTGTTCTGAATCATCTTCTTCACTACTTAAAGATTCAAATAATTTTTTAACATGAGCCATGAAATTGGTAAATTTCTCACCATATTCACTTTCAAATTCACTACTATATGTATTATTATTACCTTCTTCTTTTCTCATTATATTTATTCTTTTACTTCTAGAAAATATCTCCTTTCTTCTTCCATATTTGAATAATTCTTTTTAACTTTTATCTCACTACTTTTTATAATGTTTCTAATCTTATTTAGATTCAAAATATACTCCTGTATTCTTAGGATAGTTAATGGAAAAATGTCGAATTCCATTACATTTTTAACATCCAAATGGAAACTTTCCTTTGTTATTTATTTTTACCTTCTTGAAACTCTTTGAAATAAGATAAATTATTCATTGATATTATCCATCATCTTCTTAATTTTATGATTCACTTGAATCTGAATAATCAATATTTACTTTTTTTAACCATCTCATGGACTCAAAGTCCATTTCATCTTTAACCTTATTATTAAAGGTAAGAAGTTTTCTCATATCATAAGCTATGATAATAGTATTAAATTAATCAAGTGAGAGGTATTATCTATCTTCAATAGAGGGGATCTTATGGTCAAACCTTTCTAGAATGTTCCTCATATTTTTTTTGAAAATAATATAATATTTAATTTTTTCACAAAATCCTCAGATATTGCTTAAAATTTCATTTATCCTTGTAAAATAATCATTAATGTTATATTTTCATTCATCTTTATATATTCACACCATATTCTCCAAATTTATAATTTAGCCTCCATAACTTTCACATTTCCCTCATAGTTACTTTACATATTATCCTAGGTTTCTTTGGATGATTTATTTCCTATAACTTTTGTGTATACTTTTTCTGACAAAGAAATAAGAATAAAATTTTGTGCCTTTCCATAAACCTCTATTTTTTTATCTACAAATTTTACCAGATCATTCCCTTAAATGAATGGAAAATCAACAAAAACAACATATCTAACCTCCAATACAATGGATAAAAGATATGAAAACATCATGTTCTTCCAGCTTTGATAAAATTTTCCATCAAATATAGGCACACCCCTATTATTCATAGAATTTAGATTTTCCATCATAAGAACCTGAATGTATTAAATAGAGGAAATCATGATCTAATACCATTTGAAGTGTATAGGATCAGATTACTCCACTGAGAAGGGGGGATGAATTAATGGAGTATAGTATTTATAGTTTCTTTTCACTTTAAATCAACCATTGAAACCTATAAAAATTGATCTAATCAAATGTAAAATCTTAGACTCACTTGTGTATACAAAAAATGAAAATGAAATGAACACGTGGATTTTTACAAGTTATGTTCCCTTCATGGTAAGTACTTCTTATTGTGGATAGTTAGTCTCCTCAACCAATTATTATTCAATATAAGAACAATAGTTTATAGGATTATTACATTAGCATAACATCGCACTATGCTTGTCTAAATTTATACCAGAATGATAATTTTCGCACTAGTTTCATATAGAAATTATATCCAAAATGATAAAGATCACTTTTATGGTTTGGTTTCTTAAACAACAATATATAAAGATCTTCCTCTATGAGCCTCTAGGATATTCAAGAATGGATTGCTCAAAAAATGAAAAACCAGATGATGATATGCTCCTTAATACTCATACTCATATTTTTTTCAACTAAATGTATGAGCTCAAACTAATATAAATGATATATTATCAACTTCGAGCTTCAATATATCATTTTTATCAATATTTTGATGCTATATTTTTCTAAAACTCACCACTACATCATAGAATTCTCTCTTTTCGATCGATCCTCATATTTATCATTTTTAAAACTCTAAAAATTAGATTAATTTAGAAAAAACAAATTCCATATCATAATTATCGATACTCACCACAGCATAATCGTACAACATTATCCTACTCAATTTCCTAATTTTTAGGATCATGAAACATGCACCGTGATCTCAAAATATTCTCTACATTAATCAACTACATGTATCCAATAAAATTAAACTTATACAATTTCATTTTTTCTTAAAAATTATCCAGGAATAAAATTTCTGGGAAGTATAATTCAGTTCAAAACTAAGAAAAAATAATTCACAAATAACGTTTTCTTGAATTCTAGGAATGTACTATATTTATTCTTCCACAATCAGCTATAAAACCCATCTTCCACATGATCACATCCTAAAGAATAGATTCATGAAACAATAAAAATGAACATAACATTTAAAGCACTCAGATTCTTGAAAACATAGCTTGAACCATTTTTAATCTAGTTTCAAGTGTTTATTAGAATTTAAGAACATCTTAGCATCATCACACTGACATCATAGATTTAATATTTGAAGGTTCTTCATTCGTAGATAAATATTTGAGCATATTCTTTCTCATACAAATCATTTCATGATTTATCTTATTCTACACTGAATACAAATCACTTTAATTCAAAAAAATTTAAAATCCCAAACCCTTTTTGGTGTTTGTGGTAATTGAATCCATGAATAATAGTTATGACATCAACTAGTTTTAATTTTTCAAAATATCAAAATTTTGAAAACATGATTTTTCACAAAGGAAAAAATCATACAGTAAAGCATTATACACATGGCACAAAATTCTTATGCATATCTCAATTTACTTATATGACCTCCAAAATATCCTAAACATAGAATAATTTACTTACATGGAAATAAATTTCATAAATGGTGAATAAGATAACTTATATGATGCCTGCAATATCTTATACTTAACAAAAAATTCAATGTTCAATACATGAATTCCAGAACACCGCAAACACTCACAAAACTTCTTCAAAGCCTTTCCATCCACCTTAAACCATCTTGAAAACACTAAAAACATAATCAAACATGTATAAATAACCATCAATTATTCTCAACCATGATTAATAAAAAAATGCAGATAAAAAATAAAAAATCCATGGGTGTTTTAACTGCCTCTCTTTCTTTCCAAAACTAAAATCTATAAAAAAAATTCTAGATATGAAATAATGAAAACAACACTGCAACAAAATAAGGGGATATGGAAGAAATAATTGTTTTTTTGACCTTTTTAAGTGTAGACTACCCTAAAGAATCAAAATGTGTATGGAGGAAAATTATTAAAAAAGGGAGTGAGGATAATTTTGTTTCATGAATTTTAATTCATATTAGAGTTAAAATCTCCTAATTTTGTCTCTAATGTTTTTACACTTCAAACCTTTAAACCCTAAGCCATATAACAAACCTTATAAAATCCCTTATGATTAAAACTTTTATGACTCTTTTAAGTGTATATACTATAAAGGATGCATGTCTATAGATATCATGTATGTTTTTTAATAATTAGAAAATCTATATTTTAAAATCCTTATGTGAAGAAAAATATATTTCTAGGGAAGTAAGTACAAAATACACATAAGGATTAATAGAATATTGAATGAATTTTTATGATAAATTTTAATTAGTGAATTGAGGTCTATATAAGAGGCATGATATTTCATTGAATGTGATAATTGAGTAGTGTTGTAGTTAATATCTTGAGAAATATGAATTGACCTTAGTACAAGATGATTTTCAGGGATTATAATGTTTAACTGTGGGGGAATTGACATAGGTAATTGTTTAATTATTTTCACATTGTATTTTAATGATTTAATCTAAACATTTTTATGTTTATGGGTAAATGTCACATTTTTAGGTTTTAGGGATAATTTGGATTTAATTATGAAAATGGATCAATTCCTAATTTTTAAGAGTTTTTATTCATTTTGGGAAATATTTGTAAAGTAATTCATTTATTTTGGATAATTTTAATTTCATTGTAAAATAATATATTTATATCTAATTATATTATTTTACATGTTTGTAGGAAAATATGGGGTATTCTAGACAAGAAGAAAAAATAAAGATAAAAGGAGTTAAAAATGGTGCTAGATTTGACCAACACCACTCGAGAAACTAGCCACTTGGGGTAGTGGTCAAGCTCAAAAGTGGAACAGGACCATAAAGGCTATGGAGGAGTAGAGGGATAGTGTGGGGTGGAGCTGGTGTGAGAGGATCATTCCTAGAATGGGGTGGTGTTAGGCGAGGTGGAGATAAAGACCAATAACTATGGTGCGAGGAGGCACCATAGGCATTAAATAGACCACTAAGAATATTTCAGGGTAATAAATGAGACTGATATTGTGAGAAATTATGATGTGGGATATGAGATTTGTGACATTGTTCAATATTTTAAATTTGTGCATGGAGTGATGATATGATGTCATCTTACATCATCTCCTTCCTCAGCCTTGGGTTATGCTTGCATGTTTTCACCATTCCTAGTTTATTTAAACTATGCCTATTGAAAATATAAGTTCTATGGAGGTGTGAATGCATGGATAAAATGATAATTGAAATGATTCTCAAAACACTATACATGTCATATTAAATGTCCAATCCAAACTAAGGGATGTTTTATCACCCACTGAAACGATGAGTAAAATGTTTTGGAGGGGTTGAACATGGTTTATAGGTAGAATACAAATGTGAAATGGGGATTAATATGGAACATTTGTCATTATGGCATTTCATGTGTGAATGAGTGAAGGAGTACATGAAATGGTTGAGTGAAACACACATAATGGGGGTGCATGTCAGGCATTGTTTTTTAATTTCCCTATTGTTTTAGTCATTTATTGATTATTATACTTTCTCTTGAGTTTCAGGCTGATTTCTCTTAAATTTTTTACTTTTTGGGTTGTATTTCTAGGCACATGGTTTGTGAACAGTTAGTACAAACCATACCACAACCATGAAAAACCTACAGTTCCTTATCAGTAGTGGTTTACATGGGTAATTCAGGATTTGTCTAACCATGCTGTTAAACCATGTGGTGTGCCCAAGTGTGTCTAGTGATGGGTGAATGGTTGATAAATTTTTTGTAAAATTGTGTGTCCAAACCGTGTGGCATTCCTAGTTTTTAAAATTTTTATGAAATCCCAATAATTCCCCTCTCCATTTTAAGCTCTAGGGCCTCCTCTTTCACCCTATCATTCAAACCACAACCAGGCACATCTCCCCCTTTACTCCACTATATTTCCATATCTTCCCTACTTGGATTTCCTTCATGTTTGAGCTCGATTGTTCAAGGTAAAGACCTATAAATCTATTATTCTCTATTTATTCTCTTTACTCTCAGTTTGGACTTCTCCTGTAAACCGTAGGTATCATGTTGGTTGATTTTGAAGTTTATAGTGAACTTAATCTTGGGTATTTTTATGTTTAGGTCTTATAAACATCGTCTTCTATATTGTTTGGGCTCCCTTCATCATAGGTGACATGTTTCGCTTGATTTGGGTAGTTATTTATATATAATTGCTTTATTTGGAATTTCTTTGAATGATTGATCTTTTATAAAATTATTTTATAAAAAATTATGAATATATATGGTTCATTTGATGTCATTAAGATGTTTTTAAAGGTTTTCCTCACTTGAAATTAAAGTTATTTATTAATTTTTTATTTATGTTTTTGAAATGATTGGTTTAATAGTTCCAAGTAAATGTATGAAGGCCCTAGGGTCTGTTTTCAAATGGATTTGACATTAAAAGGGTATTTGAAACCAGATTGACTTTTCTAAGAAATAATTTTTATTAAAGAGGGGGTTTTTAAGGGCCTTTTAAAGGATTAAGATTATGATTTCAAAGAGATTTGGGTATTTAAAATGGTTTATAAATGAGTGTTTTTTCTAAATGGGTTCTAAGTGGATTTATGAAGTTTTTTTTTGTAATTCAACTTTAAAAGTTATGTGAGAGGGATTCACACCCCAAGATAGTTTTCAAAGGCCCATTTGGAACTTTTCAAAATGAATTTAAGTTAATGTTATGTAAGACCCTCAAATTTGATCCCCTTGTTTGATATACCTTGTTTATGACTTTTCCCTTTAAGAAAATGTTTATTATGAAATGCTTGATGCTTATGTATAGATATAAAATGGGTTGTTTCCTATGAGGGTGTTATAGGTGAGACAATATTTACTGTTTATATTATACGGATGCATGTGGTGATCATTTTATTATTGTTTCTCACCTACACTTGATTGATTACATGGGAAAACTAGGTACTAAGAGAGGGGTCTATATTTATTATACACTAGTTATCTCACATTCTATCTTTCTTCCCCTAGTTATATAGTTTACTCAAGCTAGGGGAGTGCCCTAAACAAGGCCTGTGATGGTAAATCAGGTGTCTTGTGTATCTATTTAGAATGTAATATAGGCTAGTAGTTGGTCCCATGTTCTATAATGTATAGGACCATATTCTTTTAGGACCTAGTGAATTTACCATATTTCTTATTTAATATTGATGATTCCATCTAGAGGTTATATAATCATTTTTATCCTCTTATTCAGTTGGATTATAAGACACTATTATTTTAATGCTTTTCATTTTATTTATTATTCATTAACTCATGGAACCATCATGATTGTTACTCTACTACTTTCATGTTGTAGTTTATGTTTTAAATATTTTGAAAAAAAATTCATGGTTTTTCTTGTATGATTTAAAGAAATCTCTTTTAAAGAAAATATTTTGTTTTAATTTCAAATAGAAGTTGTTTTTTAAAGAGGTATTTTTTAAAGTAAAATAATGTTTCTTATTTATTTAGTGCACTCACATTTTAAATACTATTATCTAAACAAAGTTCAAAATATCATTATTGAAATTTCATCTGAAAGGAATTTCATAGAGTTTTTGGTGAGATCCTAGTGGCCATGTTTATCTCACACCCTGCATGCATCACTGAGTGTATGCAACTATTATGTTTTCTTTTTAGGATCCTAGTACTTTCCTATAGTATTTCTCCAGCTGGTTGTCCCTTAGGAGGTGGTATCAGGAGGTGGTGAGTGGCCATGGGCCACACAGATTTGTTTTTTCTTGTTCATGATTGTTTTGGTTTATTTAAATATGTTGTGTATTGACCATTTCATAAAGTTTTATTTATATTTCTATTTTATAATTTTTTATTTGTGTTGGTTTCACACTTTTTATAACTTGTATCTATGTGATGAATTTGGGATGTTTATTTTGCATGTTGTTTCATGTTTATATAAATGAGTTGAATCATTTATACTGGTTATGATTCATTTATTCCTCCATTTATTCCATTATATTACTTCTTATGCATGGTATCCCAATGTATAAACATACCATGTCAAATACTTGGTAAGTTTCCATTGGTTGTTTATTAATATTTTAGTAAACAATTATTCTCAAGTGAATGTCATTTTATTTCCGGGCACTAGTTTACATCCCATGGGGATTGAGAATGACCTTCAGGCCTATTGGAGATCTGGATCGGGTGACATGTTCAATTATCCTAGTCCAGTTCATTAAAAATAGTATCAGATCCTAGATTCATAGAAAGGCCCATATTCTTGAGAATCCTTCTTACTATTTGAGGTGTGTATTATTTGAAAGGAGAATAGGATGGTTGGGACTTAAGAGTTAAATCATGAGTAGGTGATTGATCAATACCTTTCATGATGATGCTTGAGTTCCCATGGGTATTCAGGATTTTGATTTTGATTTATAGATCCATATTACATTTCTTTCTTTTGAGTTATGTTATATGAAATTGATGGTATTTTGACCCTAGAGGTGTTTTCTGAGTTATTTTGGAGATTCCTTGAGTTTTGGGAGGAAAGTGGATATAGAATTAGGGATTTGTAATTGGTCTACATAGTTTGGTAAACCACTTGGAGTCAATACAAAATGGTTCAAAGGAATTCATGAATCTTGGCGCACAGTTAGTGCACGATCACCAAACTGTGTGGCTAAACCATGCATAGATATAGATTCCTCTCAAATTTTTTATTTCAACCCCTATCAATTATGAGTTTCATTTAAAGTTATTTATTCTTGTTTAATATTAATTATAAAAGGTTTTTATGAGGTTTTTATATGTTTAATTTTTTTTCTTAGTGTTTGATATTTTATTTTTCTTGTGAAAAATGTTTTAAAGTATTGTTTTTGGTAAAAAGTTTTATTTCCTAAAATGATGGTTTCTAAAGGTGTTTTGGTGGATTTAATTTACTTTATAAATTATTTCAAGTCAAATTCAAAAGGTATTTTGAGATCAAGTATGTTTCTTGATATTAATATGAATTTGTGGTTTTCAGATCTAGTGTGAGTGTTTTGAATTCCATAAATGGGATGCTCTAATAAAACTATATTTTAATCTAGGATGGATTTGTAAAATGGAATTTTTATGTTTTATAAATGGAATTAAAAATTTTATAATGGGTGAAATGTTATAAATTGAGCATGCATTAAAGAAAATTATTTTGATTTTTTTATCGACTAGTTGTGATTTAAATAGAATAATTTTTATGGTGTATGGTTTTGTAAAGTAGTTGATTTTAGAAGAAATTTTTGGAAAGTTTTTTATGAAATAATTTGGTTTTATTGAAATATATTTGATCAATTTTCTAAATGAAATGATAATAATTTGAGGGATGTTGTGTTTTTAAAAGGTGAATGCATGTGCGAAGTGAGTCATTAAAAATATATTAGAAATTAATTGGACATTTAACTTGTAATTTTTTTAAGTGATTTAAATTAGTTTTAAATATGAAATGGAATGTTTTATCAAGGCTGGTTTCAAGGATTTTTGATTTTTTTTTTGTTTTTATGAGGGTTGATTTAGATTTTTCCTTTAATTTATACTGATACCCTTTGTTTTGATTGAGGAATATGAATAGATTGGGTTCATGATCATGTTATTTAAATTATTTCCCCTGGAAAGGTCTTGAATAAGAGTGGAAATTCTATACCTAAAAATGAGCCTCCTGATGTTTCACTTGTTTCTTAGATTTAATCCTTCTAGTTGGTGACTCTACCTAGACTTAGAATATAGTGGTGGATCCAAAATTTTTTATACTCTTAGACCTTAACCAAGATTTCTTGAATTTTATTCTTTATCCTTTTTATGGTGGAACTAGGATAAAGAGAGGTAAAACCAAGATGGTAAAGTTAGTGAGTGTCAAGATTCTCATGTCCTTGTTGTCTCTCATAGGAAGAAGAAGTCTTGGGTGTATATTGAAACTCATTTATCTTTTTTCTTTAGGATTCTTCTCGGTGAGTTTAGAGCAGATAATGGATTTTGGGATAGCTTTTATCTGCTTTATTATTTCATGTATTTCTATCTTGGGTTCCTATAGGATGTTTCATATTCTTATGGTACTTATGTCTTGGTGTTGATCGAGATTCTTTTGTGCTTTTTGTGTGGTCAGCATTTTGGGATTTGAGTTTTGGATGGAACTTATGTTTTATGCCCCATGTTTTGGGGTTTTGATTTTGATGGAATGAACATAGAAATATTAGGTAGGTTCTTCATGGTCCAAAATGGTTATAGTTTAATTTTTACTCTATTTAGAACCATTTGGATTATGTTAGATGCACCATTGGTTTTATTCTATGGATGAGGTTCTAGGTTACCCTCTTTCCCAGTTCCCTAACCCAAGGTTAAACCCATGTTGTTTAGTGTTTATGTAAGTTATCTTAGAATTTAATTTTTTATTGGTGACTTGGTTAGACCGTGTTTTATAAATTCTTGGAGGATTATTTGGATGTAACTTTCCTTATGGAACACTGAGTTGGTTTCTTTGATAGTTGTTGTGATCAATCGAGGATTTTTTTTCATTTGGGTGTTTTGTGGGTGTGTTTTCTTGGTGATGTGTCTTTGAAAGAGTGTATATCACTTTGATATACCATTTTATATGAAATATAAAGGTGGTGATACTTTAATAGGCCACTGTGTTCCCTAAACTGTGCATCTTTTGTTAGTGAGTTGAATTATTCTTGGAGATATCAGATGATATATGAGGATATATTTGGTCAGTTTTGGGGTTTAGTTTTTGTTTTCTTTTTTCCCCTAATTAGGACCTTTTCTAGTTTACTCATCCCTCCCACCTCTTTATCAGAGTGTTGAAGTATTAACATTACATTGTATTCCATATTTTATAATTGAATTTCTAGAGGAAAAAGTGTCATGGTGAAGAGATATGTAATGCCCTAATTTTTAATTTCATTATTATTTTATTCATTTATTGATTTTTATCCTTTCCCTTGAGTTTCAGGTTGATTTCTCTTAAATTTTTAAATTTTTAGGTTGTAGTAATGGGTGTACGGTTTAAGCATGGTCAATTAAAACCATGTGGTGACTGTACAAAACCTATAGTTCCTTATTAGTGACGATTCACATGATTGGTGCATGATTTTTCTAATCATGAAGTATTCTTAGGTGTGTCCAATGAAGAGAACATGGTTAGAACATGATTTGGAAAATTTTTCATCTAAACCATATAATCTTCATCATTTTTAAAATTTTGTTAAATTTCAATAATTCCCCTCCCCAATTTTAAGCTCTAGGACCTCCTCTTTCTATATCTTATTAGACCCACATCTAGGAGCGTCTCTCCCTTTACTCCTCTCTATTTACATGGCTTATCCCCTTGTATTTACTCCATGTATGATCTTTATTCTTCAAGATAAATACCTTTTAATCTCTTCCTCACCATTTATTCTCGCTTTACTCTCAATTTGGACTTCTCCCACAAACCCTAAGTATCATGTTGGCCTATTTTAGGTTTTTGGGGGGACTTAATCTTGGGGATTTTGATGGCCAGGCCTTGTTGAAATCATATTCACTATTTTCTGGTATCCCATCATCATAGGAAACATGTTTAGCTTTATTATAAGGTGGGTGTTTCTATGTAACTCATTAATTCAACATGTATTTTAATACTTGACCTTTTATAAAATCATTTTATAGAAAATTATAAATATATATATGGTTCCCTTGATGGGTGTTAAGATGTTTTTCAAGGTTTTACTCGTAATTAAAGAGTTTTCATTATTTATCTATTTGAGTTTTTGAAATGGTTGGTTTAACAAAGCCAAGTGAATATATATAGGTCCGGGGGACATTTTCAAATGGAATTGGAGTTTAAAATGGTGTTTGACACCGGAGTAAATTTTCTAAGAAATTATTTAAATTAAATAGAGATTTTGTTTTTAAGGACTTTTTAAATGAGGAAGTTAGAAATTTCAAATAGGTTTGGGTATTTAAAATGATTTCTAAATGACTGTTTATTTCTAAATTATTTCCAAGTGGATTTATAAAGTATATTTTATGAATTTGTACTTTTAAAGTTAGGTGAGAGGGATTGGCATCCCAAGACAGTTTTCAAAGGCTTATTTGTATCTTTCCAAAAGGAAGTTAAGTTGATGTCATGTGAGACCCTTGAATTTTATCCCCTTGTTTGATATGATTTGTTTTGTCCTTTTCCCTTTAATGGATTTTTATTACGAAATGATTGATGCTTATTTATGGATATAAAAGGGGTTGTTTCTTGAGAGGGTGTTGGAGGTGAGAAGATATTTATTTTTTATATTGTAATGATGTATGTAATGATCATTGTTTTTTTTTCTCTCACATATTCTTGATTGACTACATTGGAACCCTAGGCAATAAGAGATGGACCTAGGCATATGATACACTAGTGAGATCACACACAAGATATTATCCCCTAGTTGTATGGTTTTCTCATGCTAGGGGAGTTCCCTTGATGAGGTCTCTGTGGATAAGTGGGATGGATTGTATATCTGTTTAGGATGCAACATAAGCTAAAAGTTAGTCTCGTGTTCTATAATATCTAGGACCATTGATGTGTTTGTATTTTGATACTTTATGCTACATATTATTTTGTGAATTAAATAGGGTTTTAATGATAAAAAAGATTTTTTATTTGAGAAATAATGAATTTTGAGTAATTTGATGTTCAATATTTTATTATATGATCTTTTTTGATTAAAATGAGGTTTTTTGGTGATAAAATGATAAAATTTATTTGATCTATTTTTTGTATTTTTTAAGAATAATCATTTTCATTGTTTTTGGTTAAGCTCCCATTGAAATAATTTTTAGAAATAATTTTTGTGGTTCTCAATTTTTTATAATTAATTCTTTCATAAATTCCGTATAATTATTTTGGATATAATTTTTGGAATTAATTCTTTAATTTTCATTCATAAATTTTATTATTTAATTTTGTGCTATGTTATCTTTTTTTGCATTTCGAATTGATTGTTTTCACTAATTTTCAATTCTGAGTTTTTTTAGGATCTACAGAAAGGTATTACAAGTGAAATAGATAAGGGAAAAATTGGAAAAGTCCTCAAGTGACCACATTACCATCTCCAAGCTACCGTGCATGAAAATCTATCAAAGCACCCAAGCTACCACATGATTTAAAATACTAGTGATCATGCCCCAACTAACCATAAGGTCAAGTGAAAGTGATCACGAGTAAGGCTATAGTTGATGTTACCACATAAAGAGGAAAAATTGATCATGATAGTGTCGAATAACTTCATTCCACTTAACCCATCACATAAATAATCTAACATAAGATAAATTTCAATCTATCATACCACTGTATATTGATCAACCGTGAGATACATAAAGTCAATCAACTAACAATAAGATCAAAATATAACCTACCATGAGGCATTATGTCGACCGACTGACCCTTATAAACACCTTGATCTACCACACTTCTCAATAAATTATGCCTTCCACTATGCTCAACCATTCATGGAAATGAGGTCAGGATTGAAGAATGAGGTCTATCGAGCTTGAGTTCGTTAAT
This sequence comes from Viscum album, assembly GCA_963277665.1. Taxonomy (NCBI): domain Eukaryota; kingdom Viridiplantae; phylum Streptophyta; class Magnoliopsida; order Santalales; family Viscaceae; genus Viscum; species Viscum album. The sequence continues at coordinate 1,348,318,126 of OY728131.1, forward strand.
AGTTCAAATAATGTGTCTGATTTAAGAATGGAAGGAACTCTTGATCATAGTGAAACCAACAAGATGAGGTTGACCCAGTATAAGTTGAGATCATTGGAGGAAACAGATCACAAACAAGGTATCTTGATAAGATGACACACTAATGAAAAGGTGAGGGCTATCCAAAATTGATGAAGAAGGTCCCAATCTCACTGATTGAAGATAACAGACCAGAACCAAGATTAAGAACAGATTGAAGATAAATTATAATTCTAACAAAGGCTGAGGTTTGACTGGTTTTGATCGAGACTGGGGATAACAATCATTGAAATTGAATTGAGATAATTGGGGACTTCAATGATGGTGATGGACTGAAGTAGAAGAGGGAAATTCTAGTTAAGATCAAAGGTTGAGTGAGTAGAGTCAGTGCTTCACTAATCTGATCAATGATACGAGATGATTGATTTTGAACCTGATTAATTGAGTTATAAATGAATTTTTAAGTTATGTTGTTTATTGAAAAGAATTATAGCTGAGATTACTGAAGAAGCAGGGTCATGTATGAGTTTGACTAAAGTCAACCGAGCTTTGATGATGATGATCCAAACTAAAACTGATCATCAAGAATTCGGTTGATTGAGATACACCAAGATGAAGATCAAATGCAATAATACAAAAAAATAAAGGGTGAGGTTGATCTTCGAATGGTCATCAATATTCCTTGTTCTAACATGATACTGCTAATCTCAGACAATAGAGACCATATCAAATGATGAATCAAGTTCAACTATAGGATTTTTCTCTATATAGGTTTATTAAAATAAGATGATGGGATTTGATTCTATCCAAATGATTCTTAAAGAAAGTTTAAATAACTTATAGATGTTAATATCTGATTCCTTAGGTTGTGTGTGGTTGTAACTTATGTTAAATGAATCATTTAATTCAATACGATAACAAATCAGTTGTTTGCTAAAGATAAATGTTTGGGGCCAAGAAAGACCGCTTTATTGTGAAGGATAGATAACTTGGTTCTAGGTCCCAAATACCCTGTTAAATATTTTTCATTTTCTTGGTTCCTTTTGTGATTTCTCTATATGAGGATCCTTACTATAAAATGTGATGTGAGCCTAGTATGAATGATGGTTTGGTGAGATATAGGTGAGGATTATCATGTTTTTGGCAGCAATTTTCACCTGTGACGATGGAGTGGATAGTGATATTCATAGTGGTGTCGAGGATGGAATAGATACTAATGGAATGGGTGGAATCCAATATTTCCCATTGTTTATTGTGATGAAATATGGGTTGCTTGCTTGATAATGAATTCTATTTGGAGGCTGAATTGTCAAATTGATTGTTTCTACATTTATTTTCCCCACTGGTTAATGTAACTGGATGCGCTTTGTCTATGTATATTTTATGGTGGGTTAGGATGAGACACAAGGTAGCTATAATTATGAAATGGTAATGTTAAATAATTTAACCCATGGAGTTGGAGGCATATCAGAATTCTGGATGATGATAATTCTTGAGGAACCTTGTAAGAAGTTGGATTATTCCTTGAGGGCCTGGAATTCAGTTGATAATTATTTTAAATTAATTTTCTATCTTAAGAATTTAACTAAAAGTATCTTGAGATGTTTGTGTGATTATAGGTTATATAGTCCTTAACGATGGAAACTGGGTATCCAAGAGATGATAACTACAGTTGAGGTTAAGGATCAATAGTTTCCCTTAGTATAGTATATGAGAGATATATATCTTTTATGTTATATGATTTCATATGACACCCATCCATGTTGGTAGGGTGACTAAAAATAGTGGAACCTTAAGGGAGTTTTCCCCAATATCTAAATTGGTGAGGAAAGATGGTTGACCACCCCCACTCCTCCGCTCTTTTCTCCTAGGAGTATTATGTGTTGGTATGCATGGTGTTTACCTTTCTCATATATGTGTGTAGAGAGATATAATGGGTTATGGTTATTTCACACACATGAATCTACATATATAGTATCCTAAGGATTATTATAGGTATATTTTTTATGGGATATGATGGATTGATGTATAATACATGATGTATGGGATATGGTGGATCCCAGAAACTACATGGTTACTAATTGGATATTTGGATGCGGATGATGATATTATGTGATTAATTAGGTGCAGGTTGTTATATAGTTTCCTTTGATGCATGTGACTTATTTTAAGATATATGGATCAAGACATGCAATGTTGGGGTGAGAGAAAAAAACTGATGGGGAAGTGGTAGTGGGGTACCTTAATTTTTTATTTTATTAGATATTATATTATTACCTATATGCATTACTTAGTGAGAGATCCATGGAGAGGCTAGGAACTTAGTATACCTTATTATGTGATGAGTTAGTTTCACTTTCTTATTCACTTGGATTTATTATGATTTATTTATCTTTGCATGAGAGGCTCCAAGGAGGATCCTATTGAGTATACCTATTATTCTCACCCTAAGTCTATATAAACTATTTTTAGATCTATAAGAGTTGGTTGGTGATTATTATGGATATTACTAGATTTTGGTGTTGTTTAGGAGTTGTTTGGGCTTTGAGGTTACCATCGAGGAATTTATTTTGGTATTTGTAGTAGTTTTGCAGTTGTTCCATTTGTATGAAATTACACGCATGTATTAGAATCTTTTATTTGTTATGAATAGTAGTTTTTTAGTGGTCCTATATTATCTGATGTACCATATTCTTCTTAAATTCTAATACCTTCCATCTATGTGTATGATATAACCTCAATGCTAGTCTCTATCCCATGGTCTATTGGAGGTAGGCTTCAAGTGTCATTATCTCCCTTCCCTCATTTCCATCCTAGTAGGGGTACCTTTGTGGGGAGGGGGTTGTGATAGACTGGTATCAAAGGCTATATTGAGGGATAATATATAGTTTGAAGGTAGGAATTATCAAGGACTACATAGGTTGGTATGGAAATGATGTCAGATGAGCCTATTATGCGATGAAAAAAGGGATTCTGGCTAGAAAATGGGTATTTAGGTTCCCCTATGATTCAATGTAAGAACCTTTAATTTTACCAAGACTACTAAGAAAATTGATACTAGTTTTGGGGTATAGACCTAGGAATTTATCATGAATCATCATTTTTTATGCCTATTTTTGAATTTGATAGACATTTGTGTTAGGTTAAACCTTAAATAAAAAATTTTAAATATTCCATATTCCTAGTTTAGGATTACCTGGCCATTTTTTCTTTTACAGGTATGGATTCAGGTCGACATTCTTGTCAGGTTCATGCAGAATATGTTCAAAAGGGTGTGGCAGCAAATAATTGTATAGTTGAGGTTGATGATTTACTCTTGAAGGAGTACACTCCAAGAGTTCCAATACCAGAGTCTATAGAAGCATGAGGGACTCATTTTCGATTTAGTGATAGAGTACTAGTTGGAGGAGGTGGATATTAACTTAGGTTGATCTGTGATCAGAAGGAGCACTGGGTTTCTTTAATTGTGATGATACTACATGGGAAGTGAAGGTTTGGTCATGTGAGTAAGATTTATCCATGGTTTGTTGGGCCTTTCAAGGTGTTGGTATGTGTTAGAGTCATTTCATACCAGATAGAACTCCCCCCCAAATGTTATGGATTCATGATTTCTTTTATGTGTCATAGCTTTACTTCTATCTTCATGAATATTATAACATCATTTATTGGGGAATGATTGACATTTATGATGAGGAATCCTTTAAGGAGTGGCCGGTGGAGATCCAAGACTGCTGGGAGAAGGGGTTGTGCATATATGAAATTCCCTTAGTTCATTTTCTTTTGCGGCATGATGGAATAGAGGAGGGAACCTAGGAACATGAGTTTCAGATACATACTCAATATCCCAAGATTTATGATACTTTATTCTTCTTTGTATTGATTTTATGATGATGGTGACCTTTATCTGTCTTATAAGATCTTACTCTCTTTCTTGATTCCTTTTTTATGACCATTATCTTGTTTGAGAGGTATCTCCCCCAGGAGAGTGTTTGGGAGTTGTTTATTAGTATTTCATAGTTTTACACCTTATTCCTCTAAGTGGGTTGGATGTACTCTTGTGATGGTGAAATTCTTAAGAGGTATCCTATGGGGTGGTTGCTTGAGAAACCCTTTTTACTCCCCTTATCTATGATTTTTGTTTTAATTATTAAGGGTGAGAATTGTTTGAGAGGTATCTAATGTAAGGGATGAAACACTTATAGCCTATTCATTTTCATGTTTTAGGTTTTGGAGGTTCTTAGAGTATGATCAGAGGAGGAAGGAGAGTTAAGTGAAAATTTCAGATGCAGAGTGGGATTTTAGTGGGGAGGCTTATTCTATGCCTTTGAGTCTAGTTAAGAGATGAGGCTATGCTGCGAATTAAGATTTGCAGAATATAGAATCAAGAGGGGAGGTTTGGGTGGTTATTCTAGTTTCAATACTACTACAACATAAAGGAAGACTATGGAGTGGAATATGGGGAGGTAAGTTTTGGTGGTTCTACCTTTTGAGGTTTCTAATCCATAGAAATGATTTTTAGTGTAGACTTATTCTATGGAAAATAGAATTCCACGACATAGTGGTTCCTTTACATTGTGGTTCTCCTAAATTATAGGATCTGCAATGTGGACCATGCCATGTTTATTAAATGAAATTTTTACCATGCATGTTGTGACATGGTATCATGACTTATACCATAGTTTTGTTCTATTTCAACATTTTTGTGCCATGGTGTATGCTACTACACCATGGTCTTCTAATTTATAGTTTCCTATAAATTCCAAAACCCCCTTCAAAATTATATTTCTCCCAAATTTTTCTCTAAAACCCTAGTCTCACATGAGAGATTTTACAAAGGAATTTTAATCCCCTTTGATCATATCCAAAACCCATCTTCTAGAGATTGATCTGTGGTGATCCAAGGTGAGTTTCCCTCTTCCTCTTATTGTTTCTTCTTCATTTGATTTTTTTTCTCCCATTATAGATTTCCATACCATGGTGGTTCATCTCCTTAATTATCATGGATTTATTTTTATGTTTTGTGGAATGTTCATGGTGTGGCACCTATAGGCACCGTCGCTTTCTTATGGGATAGGTGATCAAAGATCTTTACTTTTAATTCCATTATCGTTTGAAGAATGTTGAAATCCTTAAGGAAATTATTCATTTATTCTCCTTGTTTAAATTATAATCATAAATTTATCATTATTTATCTCCTTAGGTAACTATGTAATTAACATTAATTAATATTAAAATAGAATTAAAAAATGAATCCATGGTTTTGGGTTGAAACTATCACATGTATTTATGTCGTGTTAATAGTTTGCCACTAGATTTTCTAGATAATGTGCTATATTTATTTATGATATGGTTTAACATGTTTTTTATTCTTATAAATTTGTATAAATAAAATAAATATGGTAATTATTATTGGATAAATAATAAAGAGGAATTTTTAATTGTTTTCATTATTTATTATATTTGATGGAAATCTAAATGATGCTTGAAGAATGTTTAAATGACTTATAGTTGTTGATATCTAATACCTTAGGTTGCCTATAGTTGCAACCTATGTTAAATGAATAAGTTAATTCAATACAGTAACAAATAATTTGTTTTCTAAAGTTAAATTTTTGGGTTGAACTAAGTATATTTACATGTGAAAGATGAATGACTTAGTTCTAAGGCCTAGATTCCCTTTTAACTATTTATTGTTTTCTTTCTTTCTTGCATGATTTCTATGGATGAGGAGCCTTTCTATGTGACATGATGTGATCCTATAATGAATGATGGTTTGGAAAGACATGAGTGGGGATGAAATTCCTCCTTATATTTCTATTAGGTATGTTCTAATATTTTCTTTTGGATTTCTTTATCGTTGGGTGAGTATTTCTGACCATGAAATTTGGAGGATACCTATAATGGTTAAGTCAAGGATTTTTTGCATTTTTCAACATAAAAACATAGATTTTCTGATGCTCTATGGGAACTTACATGATGTATAAGTGAAGTACATTCCATGTAATGACTATTAGGCATAGGTTATAAGATAGGTATATGACGTGAATGGTTTACATTCCATATAACAGGGACACACCATGTATGTATAAAAATAAAGTTTTTAATAAAAAGATGATGGGTTTTTAGCATATAAGGATTAATAGGATTACACAACATGTAAATGGGTTTCACACCATGTAAATGATGCGGTGCTGGTTTTTAGAGTGTCGTATAGGTATTTGAGGCTTCATTCTATTTTGCAGCCTCCTCCTCTTAGCTAGACCTCTTACCCTAGGCAATTTTGGGTGAACCCTTTCTCTCCAGATCACTTTGTTTGGTGGTTAATCAATAGAGATAGGAATTTAATCTCTTCCAGTAAGCATTGCTTTTGATTTCTTCCTCATTTCTAGTTTCTCCACCATTTACAGTAGAGATTTGTAATCAGATCATGTTTTATAACAATTTTTTTCAATCACTTGTCATGCCTTATTTTCCAAAGTAAAATCTTATGGTTTCCAATCCTTTTTGTCAAAGGATTTTAGGTTTTATAATTCCTTGAGGTAGGTGGATCTGTCCAAGAATTCTAATTTATTTAATTACCTATTGATCTTGTTGATTCCTTGAAATTTGAAATGGGATTTCATGTGTTGAAATTGAAAATGGCACAGGTTTACATTTAAAAGGGTTTTTTTGCTTTGAAAATGGAATTGTATTTATTTGAAAAGGAAAATGGATTTTCAAACCCTAAAGTAGATTAAATTGTCTTTGAAATGGTTTTATAAAAATGTGAGCATGGTTTTTAAAATAGAAATTGATAAACATTGCATAACAAGAACCTTGGATACATCGAGAAATAGAGACAAGTAGCCTTAGTGTGTGTGACACCACTAGGAGGTAAAATCTTATATATCGATGGAATGTGGTAGGACTCAATATTAGTTAGATCCAACATTATTCATTTTTAGGATCATGAGGGTCTAGTATGTATTGTCCCATAAGCTAGAGCCCGACTGAAAGGTTTATTGTTGTTTCTAGTTGTTTATTGCATGATATACTATTTAATGGATGTTGAATCACATGGGTATTTATATTTTGATATGTTTACTTGATTTTTTAGGACTAGCATGTCTATGGATTTGGAAAACATTATATGAAATTTGGGGTTAGGTTAAACCTTAATTAAATAATCTTAAATATTCCAAATTCTTAGTTTAGGATTCCTAACCATTTTTTATTTTACAGGTATGGCTCCAGGTCGATGTTCTTGTTAGGTTCATGTCAAATATATTCAATAGGATGTGCCATCAAATCATTGTAGGGTTGAGGTTGATTATTTAAACTTTAAGGAGGACACTCTAATAGTTCTAGTACCAAATTCTAAAGAAGCATGAGGGATTTGTTTTGAATTTAGTGATAAATTAATAGTTGGAGGAGGTGGAGATAACCTTAATTTTGATATGTTCTCAGAAGGAGCACTAATTTTATTTAGTGGTGATTATACTTCATGGGGAATCCATCTAGTTGTATTTTTTTCATTGGGTATCACGAGGAGTTGGATATTTCATGGGAGAAGTTCCATGATCAAATCTGAGTCGATTTTATTTCTTTGATTGTAAAAGTTTCCATTCATTAGGAGTTTCTTAACCTTTGGAAAGGAAGTTCCAATATGAAGGAGTTTGGGATCTATTTTAGTAACCTTCTCTGATATGTTTCAGACCTACTACCAGATGAGAAGGTTATGGTGGGTAATTATGAGGAGGATTTATTTCTAGATATATAGTGCCAGAAAAACCCATTTAAACTGAAGACATATCACAAGGTAATAATGAGATCATGTGTTTTTGAGAGGATATTTTCTAGGATCATATTTTTATGAGAGAGAGTCATTAGAATTCTCCACATAGCTAATCTATAGATTGGGGTTCCGAGTTTATTGGACAAAATGGTTTTTAGATAGTCAGGGATAGGTCCTGGACCTCTTTATCTTATTTATCAGGGGTGGTAGATATCAGGTACCTTCCAATAGATTATATGTTTTTTTATTATGGAGGAAATGGTTATAAATAGTGGGATTTCCTGATCTTTCCAAGTAGACATCATGCGACCAATGTTCCTCTTCAGGTTTTACTGTTGTATTAGTAATAGCCAAGGAAAAAATTGTATGGTTCTCTAGATTATGATGAGTAGAGGGGAGACAAGGAAGGCAAAGGAATATCCTATAATACTCCTCATCCTCAGAGTGCATAGTGAGACCATATATGTATAATCATCAGGGCCAGAGAGGCTATGGAGAAGGTCATGTTCAAATGTATACTCTATATTGTTTAGTAATAGGAAAGCAAGACATAGTTTGAGGCATATTTTGATCATTTTCTACTTGGGTGAATGCCTTGTTCGAATAAAGATCTATGAACTCCTTCATTTCACATGCCCTAACTCATTATTTGGGGCTTGAGGTGGAGAGGATTCTAGTTCTCTTGGCATTGATTACACCAATTAGAGGTCAAACTAAGTTGTATGAAGTATATAGAGACTGCAAGTTATTTTTAGGGTAGTACCACTCTTGGGGATACTTCCTATGTTTGTGGATACAAAAATACAACATCTTTATTAAAATAGATTTTATGTATTTGTTTTATACTATCATGGATTACTTCAGGAGGTGGATCATGTTCTATGATGATGCCAGAGAGTATTCTATGTTTATTTGAGAGCAAGTCCCTCATATGGGTTAGAAGCGTGCCAAATCCTTATCTTCCTCGATGGACGAGTTGATGCTAATTTCATTAGATGTTTAGTTGAAAATGTTTCAAAAGGTTGAAAAGGGTACCCTAATAATATCTTTCATGAATAGGTTGTGGAACTACCCCCATGATGAGAGATCAAGTTTGGGACAAATCTACATTTGGGTGCTTATCTGATCTCAACGTATCCATATAGGATGGTACCTTCAGAGTTGTATAAGTTGTGGATATTGGTCGATGATCACTTGCAGTGAGCTTTTATTTATCCAATCATGTCACCTTGGGGTGCACCAATTTTTTTGTTAAAAAGGATGATGAAAGTATATGACTATGTATCGATTATCATCACTTAAATCAAGGGACAATGAAGAATATTTTTCCCCTTTCATGGATTAATGATTTATTAAATCATATGGAAAGAGATAGTTGGTCCTAAAAGGTCGATATACGGTCGATATATCATCAGATGTGGGTGAAGGATGAAGATATTCCAATGACTGCTTTTTTTATGTCATTATGGGAATTATGAATTTTTTGTAATGGAGTTCGATGTGAAAAATACTCCAACTGTGTTCATGGTACTGATGAATGTAGTGTTCCGATATTTTCTGGACTGGTTCTTGGTGGGTTTCATTGATTATATCCATGTGTACTCCACATTTGTGGAGGATCCTAGAGAGAATATATAAGCTATTTTGGGTGTTTTTCATCATCATTAGTTATTCAGAAAGCCATTGAAGTTTGGTTTTTGAGATCGTGATGTTAATTTATTAGGGCATGTTATTTCATAGCATGGGGTATCCATGGATCCTTCTAAGATTGAGGCAGTCATTTCTTGGGAATCACTAAGAATGTTGAATAGGTGTGAGGTTTCCTAGGTCTTGTAGGATATTATAAGAGGTTCATACCCAAATTCCCTCAGATTGTGACTCCTTTTATAACCTTGACTAGAAATTATTAGGCATTATTATAGACAAAACCATGCCATTATTATTTCTATTATCTAAAGGATAAGATATTCAATGCCCTAATTCTTCATTTTATAGAATAGGGAGTCTAGTTTGAGGTGTTTTTTTGATGCTTTGTGTCTTTGATTGGACAATGTCATGATGAAACAAAGAGTGTATATTTCTTATGGGTCTCAGAAATTACAACCCCTTGAACATAACTATTCCACCAATGATCTCGAGTTGGCATCATTCATGATTTCCTTGAAGTTGTGGTGACACTATCTCATCAGTGAATTATTTGTGGGTTTCACTGATCAAAAGAACCTAGGGTATGTCTTCTCCCACTGTGACCTAAAATTTTGATAGTGATGGTGGATGAAATTATTAAAAGACTATGAATTTCAGATTTCTTATACACTGGGAAAGAGTAATATTATAGATGATGTGCTAAGAAGGATGTCATATAGTGATGATATGAATGAATATAGATATTCTTGGAGAGTGATGGAGGAGCTCTTCATGATGAATCATGATATAGGAGATGTTTTTGGCTGCAGATTCATTTTTCTGAAGATAGTTTTGTAAATCGTGCACCTAAACTGTGCATTTTACTTGGAGGCTAAAAATTTTCAATTTCAAAAAAAAAAGAATAATAATAATAATAAAATAAAATAAATTAAATATCTCTCCCTCACCTATCTCCATAATTTCACATGATGCACCCCCGAATGGTTTCACACACCTCCCTCAATTGGGCCTCCTCTTCTCTTTCCCTTTTCTCCCTATTTCATCAAGAATCATGATCGATCCTTTAAGGTATGGTCTCCACTCCTCCTTTCCTTTCATTTTGTTATGATTTTCCCTCTCCCTATCATCCTAATGGACCCTAGGTCAAGTTATTTGACCCCATTTTTGGGATTTATTCATTATTAGGGTATGCGATGGGTTTCTCGGGTCTCTTTCTTGTGAATTTGAGAATACACCACCAAAGGCAAAGAATTTTAGATCGTTTCATCACTTCTTCCATCATTTTTAGGTAGATGTCTATATAAAAATCCTTTGTATTAAATTTTATAAATTTCTTAGTGTTTTTTAAATTATTTTTATGAATTTATAAGTATTTTTTGTATGTTTTAGTATGATTAAGTGATGATTTATTATCTTTATAGATTGGCATGGGCTTAGTCCAAACGGAAAGTTCTTGTAAAAATTTCCATGTGGCCCTTTAATTTTTTTTAAAGTGGTTTGTAATGTTTTTATTGAATTTATAATTCTCCAACATAGATTTTTTGGTTTTATAATGGATTTAAATTCTAAATATTTTTAATGGACTTGGGTATTATTCCAAGTTGTTATTAGTTACTATTTGGATTTGAAAAAATGAATTTAAATATTTTGAAAGCATGTTTAATACCAGTTCCTTTTTTTTAAATGGGTCTGTTTGTTTTTAAAGTCTTTTTTTTATAAAAAGTGTGTGTGTGTATGTGTGTGTGTGGGTGGGGGGTGGATGATACTCTTGAAATGATTTTGAGATCATGGGTCTTGAGGTTTTTTGAAATTGCCTTTAAAAATAGAATGATTGTTTTGGTAAAAAGGGTTCCTGAAACTATTTGGTTTCTTTGAAGGAAACACATTTATTTTAAAAGTGGATTTACAGGAAAGAGATGGATTTCGAATCAGATTTCAAAGTGTGGTGTGTTAATTTTTTATTCAAAGTTTTTTTAGAAAGTGTATTTCCAAATTAGTTTTGAAATGTGATTTTAAGAAAAGGATTTCATGTGCACATTCACCATGTCTTGAAATTTTGGTTTTAAATTGGTATTTGAAATGATATTTCAAACAAATTTAAGAATTATGAATGTGGATCATCATCCTGATTAGTGTGTTTTAAAGGCATGTTTTGCACTTTAAAATGGTTTAATGAATGTGTGAATCCATCTATGAGCCCTGTTTGATATATTTTCTAATTATGGATTATGACCCCATGTGGGATGATTTATATTGACATGAATGCTGTTATGATTATGATATGATGTGTGTTTGGGGATTCTTCTTGTGAGGGTGTAGTAGGTGAGGCATGAGTTATTTTCAAATGTTTTATATTTGATGCATATGACTATTGATTTCTCACCTCCTTTATTGACTTGTCATTAAAATCCTAGGACATAGTATATGACCCAAGTGAGGGAAAAATCTAGTGGGGAGAGTGGGTTGAATAGGGAGTATTGCTTTGATAATCCAATATGGTTATACTAGGAGTATCTATCCTTTATTCTAGCTATATTTTGATTCCTATAGATGAAGATGTTCCAGGGATGTTAATTTATGGGTAGTTTGACAAGACTTCCAGAGATGTTACAGGTTCAGTAGTGTTGACCTAGGTTCCTTGTCTCTAGTTAATGTCTTGTATTACTAGATACTAGGGATGATTCCCATGACACTAATTCCTCATTGAAACTTTAGGGGATTTTATATTATTATTTGATTGTATTAACCTAGTTTGATTGATTCTATTGGAACCATTACTTGATTGTGTTTCCTTGATGTTGGGTACCTTTTTGTGGTTTATGAATAATATTTTGTGTATTTTATATTATTTTTAAACAATTTTCTTTATAATGGTTTGAAATTATGATTTAAAAAAGGAAAATGGTTTGGGTATTTCTTTAAGAGTTTTAAAGAAATGTATTTTCCTTGAAATTATTTTTGAAAATGATATTTTCATGGGATGTTTTAAAAGGAGGGAAAGGTATGTTGGTTTTTTACATGATTTAAAGGAACCTTTATCCTTTTTTAAAGTTTAAATTTAAATTTTTTAACTATCCTTGTTTTTATTTTATAAAAGGGTAGTTTTTGAAAGTGTGCATATATTTTGGTTTTATAAAGCACGTAAAAAACCTATTTTCATGCCTTATGTTCAAACTAGAAAATTATAAACTATTTTACCAAGGTATTTCCATATATTTGGTGGGTTTTTGTGGCCTACAAAGTGATTATTTAATCATTCCTATTTTATCTTAGTTATGGGTTCTTAGTTTAGTTTCCTAGATGATCTTATGAGCATTGGTTGTTTTAGGTACGCCATTTGTTTTATTTTTTATTTCTCTTCTTGCATTGGCCATGTATGCCTTTTTATTTCTTTCTACGGATGGAGGGTATAAATAAATACTGGTGGACAAATCAAATGAATCTTGTAAGAACTTGTATCTTCATTTCAAGTATGGATCTTGTTTCGGATTGTTTTTGAGGAAAAAGGAAGATTTGGAAATTTTTTGAGTGCACGCCATGTACCCCTAAGTACCTGCCATGTACCCGGTTTCTGCGAGTAGCCATGTACTAGCCGTGTAATGTCCTAGTACATTTCCATGTGAAATGCCTAAATCAGGGGCCGATAGAGGCTAGTACACAGTGTGTATATTAAATGAACATGCAATGTACTTTTGTTTTTATTTGAGTAATTGGACCGGGGTCGCGTCTCATCTCCAAAACCCATTTCTTCTTCCCGTGTCTCATACAGGAGAGCAACATATGTTTGATTATATTCAAGTGCCTTCCGTTCCGCCATCCGCGATCTGATTGAGGCACCTTCAGGTGCGTTGGATTCCCACCGGTGAGTTCTCTCTTTTACTAGAGCCTCTCTTCTTGATTTCTTCTCTTTCTTGAGTTATTTAAGGTTGAACAATTTTGACCTTTTTATAGATCTATGAAGTTCTAGGATGATTCAAGGGATGAATTTCAAGAGTGTTCATCGTACAACACTGAGGTAGGTGGTTTGTTGCCTTTCAGAGTTTGTCTTTGATTTATATATGCTTAAGTTCCAATTACCCATGATTCAAGTATTTCATGTTAAGGAATTGAACCCTGTTATAATATACATTAGATTTATTGATAGATTAAGGGCTTTCATTGATAAATTATGATAAATTTCATGTTTAGGGAACACACCATCAGTGCGTTTCCTTGTTTGAATGTTTATGTCCATTTGGTTTAGGTTGCCTATGAGGCAGACCTTGTTTCCTTGCCTTTCTTGTTAGGTTGGAATTGATTTCTTGTTGCTGCTTATTAAATGAATGTGTTATTCATTGTAGCTACTTAGCCTTGTATTATTTGATATTACATTTGGATGATGGATATTGTTTGTGTACTATTGTATTACACAGGGCTGTGAGAACCTGGTGTAGTTAGACCATAGGGGAAATTAACGTTGAGGGCTTCCTTAGAGTGTGTGTTATATTTACATTACGAGACCATATGGGGGATTGACAGTGAGTTCTTTCTCAGAGTGTATATAGTATACCGTTAAGAGACCATAGGGGGAATTTACGTTGAGTTATTCCCTAGAGAGTCTATAGTTTATCATTAAAAGACCACATGGGGAATTGACGGTGAGTTCTTCCTCAGAGAGTCTTTGTTTTTTTGAGACCAAAGGGTCTAGACTATGTGAGCTTTCCCAAAGGGTCATTATAATTTTATTAAATTTATTATATATTGAACAAGAGGGGTTAGACTTTGAGAACTTTCCCAAAGGGTTGCGTGTGAATGATTAATTGATTGTGACGATCCTACTAACCCAAACCATAATCTTGGACTCGGTCTTACTTGATTTTTCGATGGTCTTCTGAGAAATCTATTTTTCTTTTAAATAGGGGATACATAGCTTAGGCTAGATCCCTAGATTTCATTATTAAATGGTTTGAATAATTAATAAATGTAAATGAATGTAATTGTAAACTATATGATCGTTTAATTTTGATTACTTCCTTGTTTATTGCTTCATTTTTCATATTGCATGCTATATATATTCACTGATAGTTAGGCACATATCTTTTGGTGGTTGCCTACTGGGATTAGTCTCACACCCTATTTGGGTCATGATTTTTGACCCAAAAAGATTATATTGTTGTAGGTATAGATAAGGAAAATCACCCTTCTATATCAGGTACTTGATTGTTGTTGGAGCTGGAGAGAATAAGACAAAGATGAGGTTTGTGATGCTGTTGGAGTTATTTACTGTTTTTAGTACTTTGGTTTTAGTGTTGTATTTCTAGCATTGTGATTTTTTGGCTGCTTTCCTAGATACTTGTGACATGCATCATTATATATATATATATATATATATATATATATATGTTGCAGTTGTTATTACTATCAGTCTTTTGCTATTTACTTTGTTGTATGGTATTGCTGCTCCCGCTGTTGTTTATTATTGTTATTCCACTGTGTTGCTCTACCAATGAGGGCATAGTTTCCCCACTATCACAACCAAGGCCCTCATTTCTAGTCAGAAGACTCTGGAGTTTGGGGAAATGCGCTTTAGGCCATGTGACCAACCAGGTACGGGGCACCTTTGGGCGGCACCTGAAACCGGGACGTTACAAAGTGGTATTAGAGTGGGTTATTTTCTGCTTTGTCTTACTATTTGAAGATTATAGATAGGTATAAGAAGGAATTTGTAGTTGGTAATAAGTTGTGCCCAAGTGTAGCTAACCTGTGTACAGAGAAAAACCAATTTACCTCGAATATTGCAATTTTTCTAGTTTTTCAATTGTTACAGTTGATTTGATTTCACCATTGGGTGATACACATGTTTTGTGTTTTTATGATTTATATAATCATGTTTATATTTCTATTTAAACCCAATGATATGAGGGTATTCCATATCATGCATCATATAGGAACTTGATAGAGATCACATGTCATGTATTCTTATCATGCCATTTAGGGTGCATTATTGATTGCATGATATTGTGATAGATGTTGTGCTAGATATGCATGTTGTTGTGATTGATGTCATGATAAAATACTTGCTATTTTGATAGGGTATTAGAATATGTAAAGTTTCATTTTGATGGACGCCAAACTTTGGTCCCTGAGATGTTATGGGCCCTCTTGGAATGGAATTTTCCGGATCATGTTTGAACTATTAGTTGAATTTTGTAAATTTATGATGTGAATAAGGATACCAATCTTTGAATTGTGGGAGTATGAGATCTCACGGGTTGGAATTTTTCATTTATTGGATGAAATTTTAAATTTTTAAGGGTTCTGGAGAAGTTTTAATGGCCTAATGTCTGGAAACCCAGACAACACGGTGTGTTGTGTTATAAACACATGCCATGTGTTCTTCTGTTCTAGAAGAAATAACTTTTCTTAAGTACATGCCATGTACTATATGTACACGTTGTGTACTATATGTACACGCCATGTGTTCTTATGTTCTAGAAGAAATAAATTTTCTTAAGTATACGCCATGTACTATATATACATGCCATATAGTCTTTAACCGTGTGACTGACTGTGTGAGCAGAGACACGAGGTTGGGAAACTTGGGTAGAACACGCTGTGTACTGGGAGTACACGCCACGACAAAGAGGCCATGTATCCAGCCGTGTGACTAATGATATAGGTGGATAAAACTTAGGTTGTACATGTTGTGTCCCATTCTTACATTCCATGTAGAGTCTACCGTGTCTCTGACCATGTAACTAACAACACGGGTGGTTGGAACTTAAGTGGTAAATGCTGTGTTTAGGGTGAACACACCATGTAGTGTTACCTAGGAGAGAACCATGTGGTTTGGCCATGTATAAGAACTCGGGAAGGAGGGATAAATTCAAGTACACACCGTATCACCGGAGGAACACTCCATGTTTATGGGTGTTACATGACCAGGTTTGTCATAGGTACACACCCATGTTGGAACCTAAGTTAACACGCAGTGTGGAGGGTATACACGCTGTCTAATCCTATTTGAAAAAACTTGAATGTTTTCTTCTCTTGTTCTTTTCTTGAACTTATAAGTTTTATTCCTTGATAATATTGAACTGAGGTGTGCACTTGACCTTGCAGAGTCATTCCACCGAGACATACTCTGATTGTATGCCAGATACAGGGCAACGATCAGACACCATAAATGGTAAATCAGGGACCACCAGCAGATCCTACCTTCATGCCTGTCTTGGAACCAGATGTTATATTAGACATATGTGCTAATTCACAGTTCCAATAAGGCTTCATGAGGTTTATGCAGACCTACCAAGGAGCACCGCATCTTGCCCTGTCTATGGAATAGTTGACACGGGTTTTTCAGCAGTAGCATCCTCCCACTTTCTCAAGGGATGGAGGACCTTAGGTTGCAGAGTCATGGTTAAAAGCCATGATGTCTATCTTAAAGCATCTTAAGACACCTCTTGAGAGGAGGGTGAATCTCACAACCTAAATTCTTCGAGATTCCACCAAGAGATAGTGGGATGTGATGTCATAGGAGGGACACCAACGAATTATGGCTTGGGATGAGTTCTAGTGGACCTTCTATGACTATTTATACCTAGAGACCTTGAGGTCCGACCAAGCCCAAGAGTTCATGGGTCTGGAATAGGGTAATCTTTAAGTCATGGAGTATTCTTCTTGCTTCATAGAGCTGCAGTGATTCACACCCATTCTGGGGGGTGATGAGTTATTTCTGGCCAGGAAGTTTGAGGATAGTCTCAGACATGATATCCGATCCCAGATGAACATATTCAGGTTGAATTCCACATATTATATAGTCAACCAGGCGCTGATCACCGAGTGTAATTTGAGGGAGTCCGAAGATATGAGCCAGGGTGGTTTGGCACCCAGAGTTGGTACTTCTCCAACTGATAGTAGGAAGCACTATAGGGAGTCTACACATGGAGATCTGAGTATATGATATATTCCTTCAGGTATCCAGGTGGTATTCTACCAGTGTGGTAAGAGTGGTAATATGACACCTTAGTGCCTAAAATACCCAGTCGAGTGACAATATTATAGCAAGATGGGCCATCTTCAGCATTTTTTCTGGTTTTTCTCACCAGCAGCTAGTGATAGGGGTTCTGGTATGACTCCACATTTGGGAGAAGGACTACCAATTTCTCATAAGTCTAAGAACTGGAGTTCATCTGACTGTTCAGGGTGAGGAGGAGGTCGTGGCCATGGTAGCCAGTCAGTAAGTTTCTAGTGACAACAGAGTGGATTAGCTTAGGGTAGTTAGGAAGGGTCACAGGGCTGTGGTACAAGACAAACCTTTTTAGTGGAGCAGACCCAACTGGAGTAGGATCCCAGACTCTCTACTATTAGAGGTACGATTCTAGTTGCCTCAGTTTTAGATTCTTCTCTTTTTAATACAGAGGCTTCCCATAGTTTCTTATCTGTTGCTATTGTGGAGAGACTTGGGATCTGTATCCTAACTTATAAGGATTTTATGATTCTAGACACTCCGTTGGGGCTTAGAAAGTCTAGTTTACATTAGTGAAAGGAGTTCCCTCTTGAGGTTGGTGGGTGTCACTTATTGTGGGACCTATATCTCTTAGATATGAGAGACTTCGATATCATTCTAAGAATGTATTGGTTGGTATCCTTCTAAGCATTTATTGACTGCTATTGCTGTAGGGTGAGTTTCATGTGACTAGAGGGTGGGTATTTTCTACACAAGGGTGAATGGGATGTCAAGGCAAGTAGATCAGGACCCAAGAATATTAGGTTGAAATGAATTACAGCCTGGATTTCTAGTTTATATCTGGATGACCAGGTGACTTCACAGATGGACTTTCCTCCAGTGGTGGATTGTTTTAGGGATGTCTTTCCAGATGAATTTTTAGTTTTACCTTCAGAGCGAGAGGTAATTTTCTCTATTGAGATTCTTCTAGGAGAGGCACCAATGTCCATTCCTCCTTATAGGATGGATACACCAGAGTTATAGGATCTTAAGAAGTAGTTAGAGGAGTTCTGGGAAAAGGGTTTAATCCAATCTAGTACTTATCCTTGGGGTTTGACTGTCCTTTTTCAAAGAAGTCAGATGGTACCCTTATAATTTGTATAGATTATAGGAAGATGAACCAGTTGATGGTCAAGAACCGATATCCCTTATCGAGGATTGATGATCTATTTGATCAGCTTCAAGGATCCCACATGTTCTCTAAGATTTACTTGAGATCCGATTATCATCAGTTGCATGATAGACCATCATATATACCTCTTACAGTATTTCGGAGCATGTATGGTCTATAAAAGTATGTGGTTATGTCGTTCGGTCTCATGAATGCACCAAAAATTTTCATGGAACTGATGAACTGAGTGTTTCATCCTTACTTGGACTCCTTTGTGGTTGTTTTTGTGGATGATATCTTGGTGTAATCTCACACTTGAAACGACCATTCCATCCATATTGAGATCGTTTTGAGTATAATGAGAGAGTATCAGTTATATGCCAAGCTCTAAAAATGCCACTTTTGGATGGACCATATTCACTTCTTGGGTCATGTTATCTCAAAGATAGGAGTAACAGTAGACCCAAAGAAAGTGAGAGCAATAGTTTCCCGAGAGCATCCAAAAAACGTATTTGAGGTACAGAGTTTTCTGGGGCTTTCTAGTTACTACATACGTTTTATATAGAACTTTTCACACTTTTTAGTGCCATTAATGGGCCTAACTAAGAAGGGTGCGAAGTACTTGTGGACAAAATCCTGCGTTTCAGCCTTTTAGGAGCTGATGGGGAGATTGACTTCAGCACCGATACTGATTTTTCCAGAGCCGAGAAAGAGTTACTCTATTTACTAAGATGCATCAGGTATTATATTGGTAGTAGTGATTATGTAAGGGGAAGGAGTCTTTGTGTACGGGTATCGGCAGTTGAGGCCACATGAGAGGAATTACCCGACGCACGATCTAGAATTGGCTGTAGTTTTGCATGCTTTGCACTGTTGGAGACATTATCTTTTGGGAGAGAATTATAGGGTGTTCACTAACCACAAAAGTTTCAAGTATATCTTTATAAAACGTGACCTAAATTTGAGATAGTGAAGGTGGGTTGAGTACCTTCAGTCTTTTAACTTTGAGCTTGCCTATACACCTCGGAAAGGCAACATAGTGGCTGATGCGTTAAGCATGAGGAATCAGATAAAATCAGTTCAAGAGGCCATTAGTGAGTGGTATCTTATGAATCTATTCTTTAAGATGCATTTATAGGTTCATGATAGACAGGGGAAAACTTTTCTTTCTTCTGTAGATGTTACCTATACTCTTCTGTAGCAAGTGAGGATGAGGAAGCTATCAGATTTTGAAGGCCTAATCCTATGGGAGAATGTGTTAGGCGAGGAACCTACTCCTGGGTGGACTGTAGATGTGGATGAGGTCTTTCATTTTCATGGGAGTATAGGGGTGTGAGTAGACATACACACTGATCTTTTGTACGATTTTCATTCCTCAACACGAGCAGTTCATCCTAGTGTCACCAAGATGTATCGAGATTTACACCATCAGTATTGGTGGCCAGGTATGAAGTGGGATGTTGCTAGTTTTGTTATGAGATATTCCACCTGTCGGTAGGTGAATGTGGAGCATTAGTGACTAGAAGGTCTTTTACAGAAGTTACCCATTCTCGAGTGGAAGTGGAATGACGTCGTGATGGATTTCATGATGGGTTTACCGAGGTCGCCTCAAGGGAATTATACAGTATGAGTTTTTTTTGAAAGACTCACAAATGTTTCATATTTATTTACCATTAAATAAACCTTTAGTTTTGATGATCTTGGGAGGTTGAACATCCAAGATATTGCATGGTTTCATGGGGTTTCACACTCTATAGTTTCAGACAGGGATTATCGGTTTACTTATCATGTATGGTAGGGACTACATAGGGATTTGGGTACACAAGTACTTCTGAGTACAACTTACCATCCCCAGATAGATGGCTAGTCCGAGAACACGATTCAGGTGTCTGAGGACATGATTCAAGGATGCTTCCTAGATTTTAGGGGTTCTTGGGAGAGACACATACCCCTAGTGGAGTTTACCTACAATAACAGTTTTCAGGCAATGATTCAGATGGAACCTTATAAGGCTTTGTACAATAGGCCATTCAGATCACCCCTATATTGGATGGAGGCAATAGAGGAAACTATACTAGGACCTCGTCTTTTCTAGGAGACCACCGAGCAGATAGAGTTGATTCGGAAGAGGATGGATACTACACAGTCTTTCTAGAAATCTTATACTGATTGACGGAGATGAACTATGGAGTTCGATGTTGGAGATCATGTTTTATTGCGTTTCACATTGATTTTGGGTCACAGGAGGATTAGGAGACAAGGAAAGATTTCACTGAGATATGTCAGGCCATTTGAGGTTTTGGAGAGAGTTGGGTCAGTTTCCTATCGGTTGCAGTTACCTCAAAGGTACCAGGCTATGCATGACGTCTTTCATGTTTCTCAGCTTCAGAGTTACTTTTCAGACCCATCTCACGTCATTCAACCTGAGGAGGTTGAGTTGGAGGTGGATGCATCCTTTGAGGAGAAACATATACGGATTGTGGATCGCAACATGAAGGTTCTCCGTGGATGGTCTGTTCTTCTAGTATGGGTGCTATGGAATAATGGGTGAGTACATGACGAGACTTGGGAGAGGGAGTCTAACGTTTGATCACAGTGGCCAGAGTTGCTTGAAGTTTCTTATTTACCACCCTTGGAAGGGAAATTCGGGGAAAAATTTCTTCAAGGGGGGAAGTTTGTAAGAACACAGATCTTTATTTCAAGTATGGATCTTGTTTCAGGTTGTTTTTGAGGAAAAAGAAAGTTTTAGAAATTTTATGAGTATAATCTATGTACCTGGTTGCCGCAGGTAGCCGTGTACTGGCCGTGTAATGGTTGAGTACATAGCCATGTGGACCGCCTAAAGTGGGAGCCGGTTAAGGCCAGTACAAATCATGTACATTAAATGAACATGCCGTGTACTTTTATTTTTATTTGATTAATCGAACCGAGGTCACATATCATCTCCAGAACCCCTTTCTTCTTCCTGTATCTCATACAGGAGAGCGACGTATGAACAATTATCTTTGAACGCTTCCCATTCCTCTATCCAAGCTCCGATTGAGGCACCAATGGGTGCATTGGATTCCCATCAGTGAGTTATCTCTTTCCCTAGAGCCTCTATTCCCGATTTCTCCTCTTTATTGAGTTATCCAAGGTTGAATTTTTTTAATCTTTTTGTATATCTATGATGTTATAGGTTGATTCAAGGGCTGACATTCAAGAGTGTTGATTTTACAACATTAAGGTAGGTGGTTTGTTGGCTTTTGGAGTTTTTCTTTGAGTTATATATTCCTAAGTGTCTATTACCCATGATTAAAGTATTTTGTGTTAAGGAATTGAACCCTATTATCATCTGCCTTAGATTGATTGATAGATTAAGGGTTTTTGTTGATACATTATGCTAAATTGAATGTTTAGGGGACACACCGTGGGTGCATTTTCTTGTTTGAATGTTTATAGCCATTTGGTCCAGGTTTCCTATGAGGCAGACCTTGTTACCTTACCTTGCTTGTTAGGTTGGAATTGATTGCTTTTTGTTGCTTGTTAAATGCCTGTGTTATGCATTGTAGATGCTTAGACTTGTAGTAGTGGGATTACTTTGAGATAATTGACATCGTTTGTGTATAATTTTATTAAATAGGGCTGTGAGAACCTAGTGTAGTTAGACAATAGGGATAATTAACATTGAGGGCTTCCTCAGAGTGTCTGTTATATTTACATTGTGAGACCATAGGGGGGATTGATGGTGATTTCTCCATCATAGTGTCTATAGTATACCATTATGAGACCATAGGGGGAATTTACATTGATTTCTTCCTCAGAGAGTCTATAGTTTATCATTAAAATACCACAGGGGAATTGACGGTGAATGCTTCCTCAGAGAGCCCTTGTTTTTTTATACCAAAGGGGTTAGACTGTGTGAGATTTCCCAGAGGGTCGTTATATCTTTATTGAATTGATGATATGTTGAACTAGAGGGGTTAGACTATGATAACTTTCCCAGAGGGTTGTGTGTGAATGATTGATTGATTATGACAAGCCTTCCAAGCCAAATAACAAGCTTGGACTCAGTCTTACTTGATTATCAGATGGTCTTTTGAGACATCTGTTTTTCTTTTACATAGGGGATACAAATCTTAGGCTAGAACCCAAGATTTCATTATTCAATGGTTTGAATAATTAATAAATGTAAATTAATGTAATTGGAAACTGTATTATTGTTTACTTTTGAGTACTTCCTTGTTTATTGCTTTATTTTTCATATTGCCTGCTATATATATTCACTGATAGTTAAGCAGAGATATTTTGGTGGTTGCCTACTAGGATTTGTCTCACACCCTATTTGGGTCAGGATTTTCAACCCAAATATATTATATGGTTTCAAATATAGATAAGGGAAATAACCCTTCTACATTAGGTACTTGATTTCTGTTAGAGTTGGAGAGCATGAGACCAAGATGAAGATTGTGATGCTGTTGGAGTTATTTACTATTTTCAATAATTTGGTTTTAGTGTTTTATTTCCAACATTGATACTTGTTTGGATACTTTCCTAGATACTTGTGACATGCATAAATATATATATATATATATATATATGCTGCAGTTTTTATTACTATCAATATTTTTCTATTTACTTTGTTGTATGGTATTGTTGCTTCCACTATTATTTATTATTGTTATTCTGCTGTGTTGCTCTGTCAATGAGGTCATAGCTTCCCCACTATGACACCCAAGGCCCTCTATGCTAGTTGAAATCCTCTAGCATTCGAGGAAATGTGCTTGAGGCAATGTGACCAACTGGGTACGGGGAACCTTTGGGCGGCACCCGGGTTTGGGATGTTACACATCTGGTGGTAATTTTTTGGGAATATTTGCTTTGCAGGAGAGGAAGACCAAGGGAGAGGGAGTTTTTTTTCTTATTTTGTTTACTACTTTTATATTATATTTTTTTGTTTATTATTTCCTACATTTTTATTTTGGTGTGGACATCTGACATATAAATGAGTCATGCCAAAATTTTATTTTCTCTCTACTGCTTATCTTATTAATTATTTATTGGGAGAAACTATTACCAAGTTTGTTCTTGTGATGCCCAAGCACTATTTTCCATCATGTGGGGATTGGTAATTCCCTTCAGGCTAGTGGTGGAATGATTAAGGCATCAATCAGATAGATGAACTGGGTTGGTTCATTAAAAATGGCATCAGAGTTTAGTTCATTTTCTTTATAAAAGTCCAAGACTTTGTAACAACCTTGGTTATTTGGGATTTAATGGTAATATTGAGTTATATTTTTTCATTGGAACTTGGGAGGTAGGTTAATGGAGAGTCTTTATAGAGCTTTCCTTCTCTAAGCCTTGAGTTTCTATGGGAAGTGGGTTTGAATTTTGAATTTAGATTTCATTGGATTTACTATTGATCTTATATTTATCCTCACTATAATATTGTTACTTTCATTAGGGTTTAGATTGTATTTTTGTATTGGAACAGAATATGGATAAGTGGCGTGAGGTTGGTTTGCATAACATGATAAATTGGGGTTTTGATCAAACATTTGATCTTGAAATGTCTTAGGAATTTTTGTGTGGCTAGCCTATGGTCCATCAAACCATGAGGGTGAGTCAATAATAGTTCTGAAATCTATTTGGTTTGTTGTTTATACCACTCTTGAGAGATCCCCAATGGTTGGGGATGATTCAAGGTGTGTCTTATGAAATGTTGAAAATGTGAATTTGGTTTTGATGGATTTGTGGGGTGCCTCCCTTTTGGTGTGATTTGAGTGTAATTGTTTTTTGTGATAAATGAGGATCTCATGGTAAGTGGTTCTTTTAGGAGTGAAAAGAATCCTTGGGTATTGTTTTTAAAACCAGTTTGGTTTTTCAGAATTCTCTTTGTATTTAAAATGGGTTAATGGATTAAGTGTAAGGGGGTTTTGAAATCTCTCAGGGTATGTTTTGGAAAGTTATTATTTCATTTATTGAAATTAGAACCATAAGTATTTTGAAACCATTTTAAGGAATGTTCTTTGGAAATATTGAGTGGGTTTGATGTTTTTCAAAGAGGTTCGTTATTTTTAAAACTGGGTTAAATGTTTTGGAATTCCCATGGGGAATTTTGATTTTAAATGAAGTGTACTTATTTAAAATGGATGGTTGTTTTCAAAATCCCATGTGTTTATTCCTTTGGTAATGTGATGTTTTTTAAAGAGTGTTGGTTTGATCATGTGATCTTACTTGTTTGGTCATATTTTAGTTTTTTTGTCCCTTAGTGTGGGTTAGGACTAGTTGGTTTGATTTAGGGAACATGGTCAAGTTGAGTTCATGTTATGTTATGTGTAAAGTATGCCCCTCTAAAGAGTCTTGGTAAAGGTTGATTGATTTATTTTAGGGGTAGTTCCTCCCTTGTTATTTTGGCTCCAAGTGGAGTGAATAGTGTTTTATTCCCCTTTAGTGATGTGGCAGTGGGTTGGATGTTGGTTTTGTTTGGGGTACTAGGCTAGGTGAGCTTTGGATAGTTAGTTGGGTGACTTGATGAGGATCAATATTCTTGATCTTTTGGGTTCAAGTTTAATATTGTAATGATGGTTTGTTTTTAGAATCAGTGCTTGATGAGTTTATAGCCTTGGAGCATTGAGGTGGATTTTTTTTGGGGTGATCTTTTGGATTCTCATTCGTGAGAGGTTTTAGATCATGGATTAGTGTGTTTGACTATAAACTTTTGTGGATTCCTTGGGATTTTGTGTTTTAATGAATTACTTTCCATTAAGTTTCTTTATTTTGGGGATTTTGAGGTTTTTAAGTGTTGTGAGCATGCGATCATATTTTGTTGGGATTGAACATGGGTAAAATTTGGGATTGGTGTTTGGGTAATTAGTATAGAGGTTGGATTTAGGTAGTTTAGAACCCATTGGTGCTATTGTTATGGGGTTCTCCATGGGATGGTTCTCTAAGAGTGGAGTCCTAGTTTACCCATTGATTAAAGTGACCAAGGTTGAGGTCCCATGTTTTTTTTTCATTTTAGAATACTCATGATTAGTTCATCAAGAGACCTATGGTTTAAAGGCATGTTGTTCTTGGTGGTGATCCTTTATTATGGATTTTGAGTTCCTTTATAATGTGTTACCTTGTGGGTTGGAACCAATCTTAGGATCTTGGATATTCTTTGGCATTGGGGTCATTTGAGTTTATCTTGGACCGTACTTCCTCTTTAGATATGAGTTCATCATGGATGCCTATGGTTAGTGGAATACCATGGTATATTTTGGTTTTGAGGCCATTTTCACTATCTTGGTGACACTCCTATTGTAGGAGCGGCCGTTTGATGCTTCACCATATAGACTAATTCTAAATGACGGGGAGAATTTTGTTTGGTATCTCTTTGTTTATAACTTTTTACTGGATTCTTTTGTATTATTCCCATTTAAGTTTTTTATCATTGTTTAAATATTTTAGTGATTCCTTGGAAATTGGAGCATGTTGAGTGTCTCTCTTTTGGAAGTATAAGTGTTTGATGAATTTACCTTGACTAAGGAATTTCTAGGGGTAGAAAGTGTCATGGTGGGGATGTTTGTGACACCATCTATGTTGCTATGGGATTAATTAATTAATCAATTTAAATAATTTTAAGTCATGGGTTCTAGAGAGTTTCATGATGAAATTTTAAAATTTATAAAGGAATATTTGTTGTGCATGGTTTGTGCATGGTTAGACGTAACCATACACCGACCATGCATGAGGGGTCTGTACTTTACAGTTCTATTTCACATGATTTGAGCACTATTAGCTCAACCATTTGACTTAATTATAAGTAACCATGTGTTATCCTAGTGATTTTCTAGTAGAGACAACATAGTTGGCACACTATTTTGTAAATTGTGAACCTAAACTATGCATTTTACCCTAGGGATAAAAATTTTCAATTTAAAAAAAGAATAAGAATAATAAATAAATAAAATTAAATTAAAACTCTATCCTTCACCCATCTCTATCATTCCACACGATGCACCATCCCCCCCTCCATGTTCCTTCACACCGTCCTCCACCTATCCTCATATCCTCTTTCTCTTTACTCTTGGTTTCTTCAAGAATTTTGCTTTATCCTTCAAGGTATGGTCTCTACTCCTCCTTGCATTCTATTTCATTATGATTTTACCTCTCCACATCTCCCCTCTCATTCAGAAGAACCCTAGGTAAATGAGTTTTACCCAATTTTTGATATTTTTTAGGGTATGTGATGGGTCTCTTAGGTTTCCTTCTTGCACATTTGGATATCTACCACTGAAGAAGAAGTGTTTTAGACTATTTTGGATCACACACCATCTTTTTTAGGTAGGTGTCTCTATGTAACTCCCTTTTATTACATGTTATAAGTTTATTGGTGTTTTTTAAATGATTTATTGTGAATTTATAAGTATTTTGTGTAATCCTTAGTAGTATTAAGTGATTTTTGATTATCTTTTAAGCTTATCATGGGCTTAGGATGAATGTCAAGTGCTTGTGAAAATGTCGGTGTTTCCCTTTAAAATCATTTAAAGTGGTTAGTAATGTTCTTATTGAATTTATAATTCTTTGGTATAACTTTTTTAGTTTTATAATGGATTGAAACTATTTATAAATACTTTTTGTGGACTTCATTCTCATACTAAGTGGTTTTTAGTGTTCATTTGGATTTAAAAAATGAATGTAAATATATTAAAGGTGTGTTTAATGCCAGTTCCATTTTTGAAATGGGTGTGTTCGTTTTTAAAGGATTGTTTTATAAAAAGTATGTGGGTTTGTGTGTGTGTGTGGGGGGGGGGTGGGGGGTGGGGGTGGGTTGATCCTCTTTTGAAATTATTTTGAGACCATGGGTCTTGAGGGGTTTTAAAATTTACTTTAAAAAAGAATGAGTGTTTTTTTAAAAGGGTTCCAAGCACCATTTGGTTTTTTTGAAGGTGGCACATTTATTTTAAATATGGATTTTGGGGAAAGAGTTAGATTTTCAATCAAATTTCAAAGTGTGGTGTGTTAATTTGGATTTTAAAATATTTTTTACAAGTGGATTTACAAATGTGATTTTGGGAAAAGGATTTAAAGTGGACTTCATCATGTTTTGAAAGGTTGGTTTTAAAGTGGTATTTTAAATGAGATTTAAAATGAATTTAAGAATTAGGTGTGTGGATCAGTATCCCGAGTGGTGTGTTTTAATGGACCGTTTGGAACTTTAAAATGGTTTAATGAATGTGTACAACCATTTGTGAGCCCCATTTGATATTTTTTCTAGTCATGGATTGTGACCACATGGGGGATGATTTATATTGAAATGAATATTGTGATGCTTATGCTTGGAATTATGTTCGGGGCTGCTAATTGTGAGGGTGTAGGAGGTTAGGAATGATTTTTTTTCAAATGTTTTATATTTGATGCATGTTACTATTGATTTTTCACCTCCTTGCTTGAATTTTCATAAGATCGATAGGATATAGTAGATGACCTGAGTGAGGGAAAATCCTAGTCGAGAAATGGATTGACTAAGGAGTGTTTCATAGATACTCCGATATGATTAGATTATAAGGAGTAAAATTACTTTATGCTAGATATATTTTTATTTACATAGATGAAGAAATACCAGGGACATTCATTTCTAGGTAGTTTGACAGGACTTCCAGAGATGTGATAGGTTTAATAGTGTCAACCTAGGTTCCTTGTCACCACTTTAGGTCTTGTATTATACTAGATCCAATGGATGATTCCCATGATTCTAGGTCCTCTTATAAACTTTAGGGGATTTATTTTTATAATTTGATTATATTCCCCTAGTTTGATTGATTGTATTGGCACCATTACTTGATTATGTTTCATTTATGTTGTATTCCTTTATATTGTTTATGAAAAACCTTATGTGTATTTTTGATTACTTTCAAATGAGTTGTTTTATAATGGTTTGAAAGATTAATTTGAAAAAGGAATAGTTTGGATATTTCTTTAAGATTTTTAAAGAAATATATTTTCCTTGAAATTGTTTATGAAAATGAGATTTTCATGGATTGTTTTAAAAGGGGGGAAAGGTGTTTTGGTTCGTTTTACATGGTTTAAAGTCCCCTTTTTCACAGGTTAAAGGTTTAATTTAAAATGTTTAACTATCCTTGTTTTTATTTTATAAATAGGGTAGTTTTTGAAAGTGTTCATGTGGTTTGGTTTTATAAATCATGTAAAAAACCTATTTTCATGCCTTATGTTCAAAATAGAAATTTATAAACTTTTTTGGAAATGGATTTACATAAATTCAGAAGGTCTTGGTACCCTAATGAGTTCTTATGTGATCACACCTATTTTATCTCAGTTGTAGGCTCCTGGTTCAGTTTCCTAGAAGCTCTTGAGAGCATTGATTGTTTGAGGTATGTCAGTTTTTTTATTTTTAGTTTCTATTATCTCATCATCCATATAGAATTTTTTATTTATTTTTATGTATGGATGGTAGAAATAACTACTAGTGGACAAAGAAAAGGAATATGGTGGTGGATTTTTGGGCATCTTTACCTTGAAATTGAGGGAGACCAGGGGTGAGGGAGGGATTTGTTTTCTTGTTCTATTTACTAATTTTATATTTTATATTTTGTTTATTATTAAAAACCATTTTTTGGTGTGGATGTAAAACATATGGATGGGTCATTATAAAATTTTATTTATTTTCTACTGCTTCTCTTCTTAATTATTTATTGGGAGAAACCATTCTTAAGTGTGTTCCTGTGATTCCCAAGCACTAGTTTCCAACTCATGAGGATCAGGAACGCCCTTCGGTATAGTGGTGGACTAGTTAAATCACCCATAAAATGGATGGATTGGGTCGGTTTGTTATACTTTTAATCTATATATGGACTTTAGATAGAGAAAACCATCCATATTCTTGAAGACATGTTGTGAACTTATGTCCTAGATTTTGGAGGTTCATGGGTGAGGCACCTACACTTGTTTGAGTTTTCTTACGATAATAGTTTTTACCCCACCATTGGTATGAGATCGTTTGAAGCTTTGTGTGGCCAAGATTTTTATTATCCAATTTTCTATACTAGGGCCAGAGAGTCAAAAATTCTCGAGCTGAAACTAGTGTAGAGCATGATAGAAATGGTGTATGTGATTCATGAGCGGATGAAAGTTGCACAATACTGTTATAAGTCCTATGATAACCATATTATAAGACCCATGGAGTTTAAAATTATAGATCATGTGATATTTAGGTGAATCCTCATCATGGGAAATGAAGGTTTGGTCATGGGAGTAATATTTCTCCATGGTTTTTTGGGCCTTTCTAGGTTTTGGTGTGTGTCAGAGTCATTGCATACTAGATATAACTTCCCCCAAAATATTCTTGATTCATGATTTATTTTATGTGTCACAAATTCAACTATATATTAATAAATATTATAAAATCATTTATTAGGGAAATATCAACTTTTATGATGATGCAACCTTAGAGGAATGGCTGGTGGAGATCCAGGACCACCAGGAGAAGTGGTTGTACATACATGGAATTCCCTTAGTTCATTTAATTTGATGGCATGATGGCATATAGGAGGGAACCTAGGAACATGATTCATAGCTACATGCTCAGTATCCCAAGTTTTATGATACTTTATTCTTCTTTTTATTAATGTTTTGATGACGGTGACCTTTATCTATCTTCTAAGATAGTACTCTCTTTCTTTATGACTTTTTTATGACCTTGAACTTGTTTGAGAGGTATCTTCCCTGGGTGAGTATTTGAGAGTTGGTTTTATTATTGTATAGTTTTACAACTTTTTTCCTCTAAGTGAGTTGGATTTACTCCTGTGATGGTGAAATTCTTAAGAGGTATCCTGTGGGGTGGTTTTTCATGAAACACTTTTTACTCCCCTTATATATGGTTTTTGTTTTAATTATTATGACTAAGAATTGTTTAAGTGGTATCTAATGCAAGGGAAAAAATCCTTATAGCCTATTACATTTCATGTTTTAGGTTTTGGAGGTGGTGAGAGGATGATCATAGGAGGAAGGAGGATATTTTGGCTAAAATTTCAGATATAGAGTAGGATTGTGGCATGGAGACTTATACTATGACATAAAGTCCAGTCCGGATATGAGGCTGCAATTTGGATTAAGATTTTCTGCATAGGGGATCAATAGGGGAGGTTTGGGTGATTATTCCAGTTTCAATTCTACTATGGTATGGGGGTAGGCAATGGAGTGGAATCCGAGGCAGTATGTTTTGGTGGTTCTACCTTATGGGGTTTCTATGTTACAAAGATAAGTTGTAGTTTAGCCTTATTCTATGGAAATTAGAATTCTGCAACATAGTGGTTCCTTTACACTATGGTCCTTCTCTTAAATTATAGGATCTGTGGCATGGACTGTGCCATTTTTCTTGGATGCAACTTTGACCATTCATGTTGTAGCATGGTCTCATGACTTATACTATAGTTTTTTCCAATGTCATCATCTTTATGCCATAGTGTACACTACTGCACCATGGTCTTCTAATGTCCAATTTTCTTATAAATTTCAAAACCCCCTTCAGACTTATATTTCTCCCAACTTTTTCTCTCAAACCCTAGTTTTGTAGGAGATATTTTCCAAATGAATTTGAATCCCCTTTGATCATATCCAAAACTCATCTTCTAGAGATCAATTTGTGGTGATCCAAGGTGATTTTCCCTATCCCTATTATTGTTTTTTCTTCATTAGATTTTGTTTTCTCTCATTATATCTTTCCATCCCATGGTGGTTCATCGCCTTCATTATCATGGATTTATTTTTTATGTTTGGTGGGATGTTAGTGGTGTGGTTCCTATAAGTACCATTGATTCTTTGTGCGATAGGTTATTGAATATATTTACTTATTATTCCATTCTTGTTCAAATAATGTTGAAATCCTTAAGGTATTGATTCATTTATTCTCATTATTTAAAGTATAATCATAAATTTACCATGATTTATCTCCTTGGGTAACTATGTAATTAACCTTCATGAATATTAAACTAGAATTAAAGAATGAATCCATGGTTTTGGGTTGCAACTATCACATGTGTTTATGTCGTGTTAACGGTTTTCAACTAGATTTTATAGATAGTGTGCTATATTTTTTATTCTATGGTGTAACATGTTTTTTATGCTTATAAATTTGGTTAAAGAACATAAATATGGTAATTATTGTTGGCTAAACAATAAAGAGGAATTTTTAATTGTTTTCGTTATTTATTATATTTGATGGAAATTGAAGTAATGCCCGAAGCATGTTTAAATGAATTATAATTATTAATAGATATTTCCTTAGGTTTCTTGTGGTTTCAACCCATGTTAAATTAGTCAGTTAATTCAATACAGTAACAAATCAGTGTTTTCTAAAGATAAATGTTTGGGTCTAACTGAGTTTGTTTTCTTGTGAAATATGGATGACTTAGTTATAGGGCTTAGATTATATATTAACTATTTATTGTTTTCCTTATTTATTTCATTATTTCTCTAGATTAGGAGCCTTTATATTCAATTTTGTGTGATCCTATGATGAATGATGGTTTAGAAAGACATGAGTGGGGATGTAATGCCTTGTTAACTTTATGTTAAGTATGTTATAATCTTTTCTTTTGGATTCATTTATCATTGGGTGAGTATTTATGAAAATGAAATTGGGAGGATACTTTTAATGGTGAAGTTAGGTATTTGTTGGAGTTTTTAACATAAAAACCTAGAGTATCTGCTACTCACTGGGTACTTACATGTCATGTAAGTGAAGTACATTCCATGTAATGACTGCTGGGTAGAGGCCATGAACTGGTACATGGCGTGAATGGTTTGCATTCCATGTAATAGTTACACTCCATGTATGTATAAAAATAAAGTTTTTATTAAAAAGGTTATGGTTTTTTGGAATATAGAGACCCCAAGGATTACATGATGTGTAAATGGGTTATACACTATGTAAATGTCATAGTGTTGGTTTTTAGAGCACCATACAAGTGTTTGAGGATTCATTCTATTTAGAAGAATCCTCCTCTTTTCCATATCTCTTACCCTAGGAAATTTTGGGTGAATAATTTCTTTATGTATCACTTCATTTGGTTTCTGATCAATAAGGATAAGTGTTTCATCTCTTGGGGTAAGCATTTGTTTCGATTTCTTCCAAATTTCTTATTGTGGCACCGTTTTCAGTAGATATTTGTAATCAGATAGTATTTTCTAACAGTTTTTTTCATTCTCTTATCATGTATTGTCTTCTAAAGGAAAATATTATGGTTTCCAATATCCTTTGTCAAATACAGTTAGGTTTTATACATCCTTTTGGTAGGTGGATCTGTCCAAGAATTCTAATTTCTAGAATTTCCTGTTGTTCATGTTGATTCCTTGAAATTTGAAATGGGATTGCATGTGTTGAAATTGAAAAAGGAATGGGTTTGCATTTAAAAGGGTTTGATGCTTTGAAAATTGTATTGTATTGATTTTAAAAGGAAAATAGATTTTCAATCCTTGAAGCATATCAGATTGGATTTGAAATGGTTTTCTAAAATTGTGATCATGGTTTTTAAAACAGAAATTAAAAAACATTGCACAACAAGAACCTTGGGTATGTTAAGAAAGAGACACGTGTAGACTTAGTGTGTATGAAACCACTAGTAGGTAACCTATTGTATATTGATAGACTGCGGTAGGACTCAAAATTAGTTAGATCCAACCTTATGCATTTTTAGGCTCATGAGGGTCTAGTATGCATTGTCCCATAGGCTAGATCCCAGTTGGAAGGTGCATTATTGTCTCTGGTTTTTTATTTCATGATACATTATTTCATGGATGTTGGATCACATGGGTATTTATATTTTGGTATGTTTACCTTTTTTTTATGACTGTCATGTTTCTAGCTTTGGAAAACATGATATGAAATTTGTGGTAAATCCAAGGAATGTTTTAGAAATGTTTTCAAATGGGTTTATTTATAAAATTTCTTGTAAAATTATTATTTATAGATAGAACTTGTGAATTACTAATATTATAAATTCTATAGATTATTTGGTGGTTTCCTACTAGTATTTTCTGATCACACCCTACTTCTTCATTTGGGAAGCTGTAGAACTTTTTTTGAATGATACAGGTAAAGGGAAGTTCATTTTGTTGCATGCGAGTTTTTATTTCTGTCACTATTTTGATTTGGGATGGTTTAGAGGTGACAGTTGGTCACATAGAGACTTGTTTTTCTAGACTTGTCATATTTTTTGGTTTAGTCCATTTTGATTATTTGTATCATATTTTGTTTCCACTTTGAACTATATTTTTATGTCTTTTTTTATTATATTCAAGACTTATTTTTTTTGTATTTGTTATACCTTACCCTATGATGGGTCAACTTGGTTGACTGGTCTGGTTGACTCAGGTTGGTCTATTACAATTTGGTATCAGAGGGGTTTAATTATCCTAAAGTGTGTTAGCATTTTCTAAGCTGGTTCTGTGTTTTGGTAGACAAGAGTAGGATCGTCAAAATTCAGATAGTAGGTGCGGAAAAGGGGCCTATCCAGCTCACTCCCATGAATGAATATGAGTTTCTATTAGTGGTCAGAAGATATTTACTAAGCCCAAGACCTGGTATTTATGTTAATTTTAATTAATTATATGGAAAATATATTTAGATTTACCTATATAATAAGTTTGGGGACTTGGTGTGTGTAAGGTTGTTTGAATAAACTAATTGGGGAGTTTATTTAGATGGATATATTCCTTTAAAAGGGTGTTACCTTTTTGTGATATAGTTCATAATTTATTTAAATTATTATCATTTTAAATCATTGTTTTGAATTATAGAAGTTGGTTCAATGGTTTTGGGGTTTTCTCATGACTAATTGGTTATTGTCTTGTTTTTAATAGAAAATACCTCCTAAAAGAGCTCTTCCAAATATGAGTGGGGAAGCCATGAGGTAGGTTCCAAAGGTGGATCCACCAGTGGAACCTTATTTGGTTGAATTAGTGATCCATACCATTTAAACTCTGGGGCTAGTGGGCATAGTAAACCCATGGTGTGTAGTGGATCATATCTCGGAATTTACCAAGCAACATCCACCTATCTTCCGTGGTGATAAATGGACCCAATAATAAGAGGAGTGGCTTGAACGAATTGAAAGGATCTTCAAATTTTTTAATAATATTGAAAATTATTAGGTGATTTTTTCTATGTGTATACTCAAAGGTCCAAGAAGAAGATGGTTAGACTCTATAGTTCATGCTAAGTTGCATGAAGGTCTTATATAGGTTTCTTTTAAGAAAATATTTAATCAACAATTTTATCCTAAGATTTTAAATGTGGCAAAGACCTGAGAGTTTTTTGACCTTGGAGAAAGGAGAGTGTACCATTATGGAGTACTCCACCTGTTTTGCTGAGTTGGTGCATCTGGCACCAGAGCTTGTCAAAAATGACTACCTAAAGGCTCGAAGGTTCCAGATGGGGCTGATGCCCAATATTTGGTCGATGCTAGTTCTTTTGTGCATTTTAAAATTTATGGAGGTAGTGGATAAATCATATTTGGATAAGGTAGACATAACTACAAGTATAGGTTTTGGAGGAGCTTCAGTTGGTGTAGCGGTTAGCTAGGGTGCCTCTTCTTATCAAAAAATGAATTGCCAGAGTGGGAAGTTTTTTTCAAGACTAGTTTTAGGGGCTTTTTCAAGGAAAAAATAGGTTATATGATACTAGTGTGGGAGGCGTGGTCATACTAGGCCTCATTTTTCATAGGCTCCTAAGACTTTTCATATTTTTAGGACATCTAGCCATCCAAAATGTTTCTAGGACAAGATGTACCAAGGAATTATGGTGGGATCCACTTCCACTAAGGGATCACAGGTTCACATTGATGCTCCCAAGGGTGGTGGGTCTCATTATTAGGTCAAATGGGATGTCCATGTGGCTACATTCAGATGTATTTATGAGGAAGAGTGTGCACCATATGAATCTAAAGTAGGTCCAGCTACTGTTAGAGATATGATATTTATTTCATCTTCTATGGTGATAGATTTGTTCGATATAGGTGCTAATCATTATTTTATATCATCAAAGTTGGTTGACATGTTGGGTTTGTGTTTGAATATTATGCCATTCTTATTGGATCTTTCCATGCCTTTGGGAAAGAGGCTCGAATAAGGTTTCAAGTGAACCGTGAGTCAGATGGTGATATAAAATTTTGAGGTGGTTTGATAATTCTTAGTTCTTGATATTGACATCTTCTACTTGATTATCGTAATGTATTGGATGGCCAACTGGAGGCCTAAAAAGGTGGTTATCATCATCGGGTAAATTTTTTATCTTATGATGGGTTCACTCATGTTTTTAGGGTGAGTGGGAATCTATATTGGGAAGGGTAGTACCTATTATTACTTATTCTATTATAATCTCATTTTAATTGTTATAAATGTTTCTTGATTTAGTTAACGCTTTCTTGGGTGGCCATCATCCTGTAGTTGTCTGTGTGTACCTTGAGGTCTTTTTGGATGATTTTTCTAGTTTTCCTCCACCAAGAGAGGTTAATTTTACTATAGACCTGCTCCCTAGTACAATGAGTATTTCTATGTCATCTTATTGTATGGAATCTTCTAATTTGGTGGAACATAAGTTCCATATTGAAGATCTAGAGGATAAAGGATTTATTCATACTAGCATGTCACCATGGGATTCTCCTGTACTCTTTTCTAAGAAGGCAGATGGAAGTCTCAAGATTTTATTTACTATCAAAAGTTTAATCGAGTGACCATTAAGAACAATTATCCTTTACCTAGAATTGATGATCTCTTTGATCAACTTAGAGGGGCTCATTGGTTTTGTAAGATTGACCTATGGTCAGGGTATCATCAGTTGAGAGTCTAAGAATAGGATATACATAAGACAACATTTAAGAGTTTATATGAACATTTATAGTTTCTGGTTATTCTATTTAGACTTACTAACACTCATGTGGTATTTATGGCTTTGATGAACCATATTTTTCATCCTTTCTTGGACAATTTTGTTTTTGTGTTTGTAGATGATATCTTGGTGTACTCCAAATTAGAGGATGAACATGTTGAAAATTTGGATGTCATTCTATGAACCTTGAAAGAACATAATGTCTATGGTAAACTTTCCAAGTGTGAGTTTTGGATCCAAGAGGTGAAGTTTCTAGGTAATGTGATATATGATAGGGGTGTCTCAGTGGATCCTAAAAAAGTGTGGGAAGTTATGTCCTATGAAAATTCCATAAATGTTTTTGAGATCCGAATCTTCTTAGGGTTGGGTAGTTATTACAGACGGTTTGTTCAGGACTTATCCAAGTTTGCATCTCTAATGAAAACTTTGACCTGTAAGGGTGTAAAGTTTGAGTGGGATGAAAAATGCCAGAGGTATTTTGAGGATCTAAAAGTGAGATTTACTTCCGTACCAGTGTTGATTCTCCCAAAACTAGGTTTGGGTTATGATTTTTTCTGTGATGCCTTAAGTATAGTTTTGGTATTTTTCTTGATGGAAGGTAAACATATGGTGGATTATGGTTCACACTAGTTATTCCCTCATGAGAAGAGCTACCCAAACCATGATCTTGAGTTGGTAGAGGTTATACATACACTTAGGAAATGAAATCACTATCTTTTTGTGGAGATATTTAAAGTATATTTAAATAAAAAAAATACTAAAGCATGTTTTCATTTAGAGGGATCTGAACTTGAGATAGAGAAACAAGGTTTAGTATCTTCATACCTTTGATTTTGATATCATATATACTTCTGGGAAAGGAAATGTGGTTGCTGATGTGATGGGAAGAAGAGTATTGATCCAAGTAGTGAAGGAATCAATTAAAGAGTGGTCTCTAATAAGTTTTTTTTCAAGATGATATTGGGAGTGAAGGATGTTGGTGTAAAGGTGTTCTTGGATTCAATAAAGGTTGAATCATTTTTTATGATTAAATTTGACTTGAGATGATGACAGACATCGAGAACCAATGTTTAGGAGAAATCCAAAATAGTGGGGATACCTCAGGTGAGTGGTCTCAGTCACCCAGTAGAGATTTATGCTTCTGTAGTAGGTTGGTTGTTCCATTTTCCTTGAGACAGAAGTTTTTAGACAGTGGAAACTGGGTATGTTTATTCATGAACCCTAGGTCTAAAAATATGTACCATGATCTGAGACATCGGCACTAGTGTTCGGGGATGAGGTGGTCAGTTGAGGATTTTATATCATGATGTCACACTTGTAAAATAGTTAAGGAAGAACACCAAAGACCTATAGGTTTTTTACAACCTTTACCCATTCTGGTATGAAAGTGGGATGGTATTTCAATGTATTTTTTCATTTGTTTACCATGAAACCCTATTGGGAAGGATTTTATTTGGGTTATTATTGATAGACTCACCAAATCAGTGTATTTATAACCAACAAAGGAAATGATAAAATTGGTGTAGATTAGGGACTTTTATGTTCAATAGATTGTGAGACATAATGGGCTTCCATCTGTGGTTGTTTCTAACAAGGAATCGAGGTTGACATCCAGATTATGGAACGGTTTTTAGAAGAAAATGGGTTACCAATTGAAATTGAGCATGAATTATCATCCTCATACAAATGGATAAACAAAGAGGGCTATCCAGGTTCTTGAGGATATGATCCAGGCTTGTGTGCTTAATTTCGGTGGATCTTGGGATAAGAATTTTCTTTTGGTTGAGTTTTCCTATAATAATAGTTATCAGGCTTTTATTTGGATGGATTCATTTGAGGGTTTGTATGGGTGTCTATGCAGATCTCCATCATACCACGTAGAGTTGGGAGAGCAGTCCTTGGTTGGATAGAGTCTAGTTCAAGAGACAATAGAGTTAATGTAGTTGATCTATATGTGTTTGATCACGGTATAGATTCATCATAAATATTATGTGGATCATCATCATCGACCACTAGATTTTGTGGTTAGTGATTGGGTTTTTCTCAAAGTTTCACCTTTCTTGGGAAAACATTGGTTGGGTAACCAAGTTAAGTTGGCACTGAGGTTTGTGGGTCCCTTTGAGATCATTGAGTGACTGGGAATAGTGGACTACTGGTTGGACTTTCCATCTAGTTTGAATACTATCCATGATGTGTTTGATGTTTCTTAGTTGATGTGGTATATACCATATCCTTCCCATATTATTAGGTAGAGTATGTAGATATTTAATATGATACTACTTTGGTTGATTAGCTGATTCAGATTATGGATCACTAGGATAAGGTAATGCATGGTAAAATGATTCCCCTGGTCCAGGTACCATGGCAGTGCAGATAATATCTCCATGAGATGTGGGAGTGGGAGTCATTGATGACGCACAAGTGGATTTTTCTTTTTTTTAGATCCAGGATCTTGAGAAATTTCTAGGGAAAGAAAGATTTTATGATAGGGAGATTGTAATTTCCCATTACCTTTCTGTTAGGTATGTTCTAATTTTTACTTTTGGATTCCTTTATCATTTAGAAAGTATTTCCGACCATGAAATTGGTAGGATTCCTATAATAGTGAATTTAGGGACTTTTTGGAGTTTTCAACATAAAAAAACTAGAGTTTTTACTGCTCGTTGGGAACTCACATGCTGTGTAAATGAAGTACATATTGTGTAATGACTATAGGGAAGAGGCCATGAACTGGGTACATGGAATGAATGGTTTACATTCTGTGTAATAGGTACACTACATTTATGTATAAAAATATGATTTTTAATAAAAAGACAACATGTCTTTCAGCATATACGGACCCTGAGGATTACACGACATGTAAATGGGTTACATTCCATGTAAATGTCACGATTTTGGGTTTTAAAGCACTGTAAAAGTGTTTGAGGCTTCATTCTATTTTTCAGCCTCCTTTTATCAGCCAAAGATCTTACCCTAGGTGATCTTGGGTGACTCCTTTTCCTCCATATTTCTCCATTTAGTGGTTGATTAATAGAGCTAGGCATTTCATCTCTTCAGGTAAGCATTTTTTTTATTTCTTCATTTTTTTGGTTGTGGCATCATTTTCGGTAGATATTTGTAGTTAGATCACGTTTTCTAACAATTATTTTTAGTCTCTTGTCATTCCTTGTCTTTAGAAGGAAAATATTATGGTTTCCAATCCTCATTGTCAAAGGCAGTTAGGTTCTCTATGTCCTTGTGATGTCCCGAACCAGGAGCCACTGAATGGTGCCATGAGCATGTTGGCCACATGCCCTCAATCGATCCTCCCTGTATTCCAGAGGGTGCCGAATAGCAGCAAGGGTATGTTAAGTCAGTCTTAGGGATACTATACCCTCTTTTATCAGAATAAAACACCAACAAAAGAAAATAACAATAACCAAGTTAAGAAGCATATAAATAACCAGAAAAAATCCATATCATGTGATAACCAAAACATGAAGATAAAATATTCAACTGAAAGGTAAAACATTATATGAAAATGAAAATGTCAAGTGTCTATAATGCAACTAAAATTAGAGACACAAAGACTCCTAAGTGGGTCATGAACCACATCCGGTTCCCTCTCCCATGCTTCAATCCCAAACAAAAACCTTTCCCAGGGCTGTGCCCTTATCCTGTCTTGCAACAACAAAGTCTTCTCAGGTGCTGATCAGGCGGCCAAATAGAGTGTGAGTACAAATCAGTAGGACACCACCAACGGTGTCTAAAACAAGTCCAGTCAAAGGATAGTTAATGCACTTATATGAATCAATAAATACAGTGTATAATTACACAGTTATCATATTATCATTTAATCTTTAATCATCACAATAGGCCTAGTTCCAATTCATGATTCCCATTTGAATAATCATTAATTATTATCATTCATTTTGCGTTGAACGTCATGTCAAGCACCATAATCTCATTTTAATCATCATTCATTATTATCATTCATTTGGTGTAGGTCGTCATACCTAGAACCCCAAATATCATTACATGTAGGTCGCCATGCCTATCATTCTATATCTCATTTGGTGTAGGTCGTCATGCCTATCACCCCATAATCTCAAGCTTGGATAACTATTTAGGAGGAACACCATGTCCAAGTCCCAACTTCTAATAGGTATAGAATGACATGTCTAGCACCAAAAAACTTTCATCCATTTAATCTTTCTTTAATTCACAATAATTTTCCACAATATTCCATTACTAATCCATCGATTAGTTAAACATTTCAAAGTCCATTAGTTAACTCAAAAATTAACTAAGAACATAACC
Organism: Viscum album; assembly: GCA_963277665.1. Taxonomy (NCBI): domain Eukaryota; kingdom Viridiplantae; phylum Streptophyta; class Magnoliopsida; order Santalales; family Viscaceae; genus Viscum; species Viscum album. The sequence goes on from OY728131.1 coordinate 1,348,358,834, forward strand.
TATTAATTAATTCATCAATTAATTAATCAATCAACATAATTCTCTTTCCATGATTAATTCTTCACAATTAATTATCCATACCAAACCTCAACTTTTCATAATTAAACCTCACAATTGTTATATTTGATCAACATCATGGCACATAATTAATTATTACAATTAATTATCTTTGATCAACATTATGGAACATAATTAATTCTCATAATTAATTATCTTACATAGACAATAATCATTTAATAATTAATTCCCCCAATTAATTATCTTAAAAAAAACAATTAAATATATCAATTACAATATCTCAACCCATAACCAATCTCCAAAACATCCATTTGGGCAACCCCCTTTGTTTGTTCCATGATTCAATTATCAATTAATCACTAAGGAAAACCCAAATCAATTCCACTTTACTAGTTACTAAAATTTAGGAAATAAATTATCATGGGAAGCTAAAAATCATAAACTCACATAAAATATCAAAATCAAGACTATGGGAGTTCGATTTAGACCACCTACCTTGGTTTATTAATGGAAGTTAGCCCAACAGAAATTCTAAAAATCTGAGCGGCACAACGTCGTCGATCAAGCTTTGGATCGAAATACCTAACCAAAATTAAGATCAAAAGCATCAAGATATTTCAAATCTAGATCTATATCCACAATCCTAGATCTAAATCTCAACCCATAGGTTTAGATCCATAGAAACAATGGAGATCTTCCATGAAAAGATCAAGGAAAGATAGAGGAAAGAATGAGAGAAGCAACAGGATGAAATCCACTTACCAAAACAAGAATAAATCTTTGATATGGGGTTTTGATCTCGATGGAAAGCATTCAGATTTCCTTGGAATCCATTTGGAAGGCTCTGAGGTCACCAAGAAATCATCAATCTTGATCCTAGGTCAAACTAGAGAAGTTTAGGGGGTTTGAGTGGTTTTAAAACAAATTTTCAGATTAAACTACTCCCCGTGCATGGTTTCACCTGGGAGGTCACATGGTTAGTCCAAACTAATCACCAACTATGCGGTCTTACACTATCCAAACGGATCGATGGCATATGGTTAGGCAAACCGTGCGCCAATCGTGCCAACCTCTATTATCCACACGGTTAGCTTGCGCATGGTTTGGCCAAACCGTATGCGAATAATACACAACCCCATGTATTCCAAAGTTCCTTAAAAATTTCACCCAAACATTCCCCAGGTCATACACCAACCCAAACGTACTAAATAACAAAAAAAGTACCTGAAAAAATGCCCGAAATTGCTCCAAAAAAGGCTAGGATCTTACAATCTCCACACCTTATAACAACTCGTCCTCGAGTTGCACTCCTGAACTTCTCTAAGATTATGATCCAAAAAGATTTGTCCATTGATCCCTCATGTCTACTTCCAATTCCCAAGTTTCCTCTTAAACACTTCCATGTTTCCATAACACATGATCTAACAAAACGGTCTTTCCCTGTAACACTTTCTCACTGTGACCCAACACATGTATCAGATGCTCCTCAAAGGATGCATCTATCTCGAGGTTTACCTCTTCCACATCAATCACATGAGAAGGGTTGGGGTGATACCACCATAGTTTTGTCAAATGGAAAACATCATTCATAATGATGAACTTCTGTGTAATTTATAATTGTTACGCCACTAGCCCAATTCTCTCCAGCACCTCAAACGGTCCTACAAACCTGGGCGCTAACTTACCCTGCCTCCGTATCCTATGGTGTCCCAATCTAGGTTACACCTGAAGGAATACATGATCATATTCTGTAAACTCTAGGGGTTATCTCCGTCTATTAGCATATGACTTCTGCCTACTCTGAGCTGTATCCATACATTTCCTAATCAACTGCACCTACTCCGATGTCTCTTGAACAAGACTCGGTCCCAACATCTCTGACTCACCCACCTCTAACCAACATAGTGGTGATCTACAAGGTCTTCCATAAAGTTCCTAATATGGTTCCACCTGAATAGTTTTCTGATAACAGTTTTATTGGCAAACTTCACTAAATCCAAGTGCTTTTCCCAAGAACCCCCAAAGTTAAACACACATTCTCGTAGTATATTCTCTAACACATGTATGGTATGCTCCAACTGCCCATTTTTCTGTGGGTGGAAGGTTGTACTTAACAAAACCTATATACCAAGCACCTTCTGTAAGCCCTTATAGAAGTGTGAAGTAAAGCATGAATAGTGATCTAAAACTATAGTCCGTGTCACCCCATGCAAATGAACTATCTCTCTCACATGCAGTTCTCCCAACATCTCTACTATAAAGGTTTCCCTAATAGGAAAGAAATGTGCTACCTTCGTTAGTAGATCTAAAACAACCCATATAACATCATTATTCCTAAGAGTATTTGGAAGTCTTACCATGAAATACATAGTCACGTCATCCCACTTCCATTCCGGAATAGGTAATGGTTGCAATAGGCCTCCAGGTCATTGATGCTCTGCCTTCACCTACTGACAGGTGAAACATCTTATTATGAACCCTACTATCTCCTTTTTCATTCCTAGCCACCAAAATTGTCATCGTAGGTCATGATACATTTTTTTCACCCTAGGATGTACCACCCACCTTGAAGCATGAAATTCTTGCATGAGTTCCTCTTGTATACTCATAGGCCCAACAACTTGATTTTTCACATAGATGATCTCATCCTCATCTATTATTCAGTCTGAAGGTGTCTCCCCATATTCAATGATTTCCCTCAAGGATAAACACTTTGGATCCTCATACTACCTATCTCTGATCCTTCTCAAGAGTGTAGACTCCACTGCTACAGAAACCAGAGTCACCCTCTCCTGACTCTCTTGAAGTACCACATGCATTTCCGGCAACAAAGTCATCATCTTCTACTCTGCACTTGAATCATGTACCAAATGAGTCTGAGTTTTCCTGCTCAAGGCATCATCCACACTATTCCCATTTCTGGGTGTATATTCCAGTTCAAAATCAAAGGACTACATATACTCTACCCATCTTCGCTGTTGAAAATTCAAGTTGCGATGTGAAAATATCTACTTAAAACTTTTGTGATCCGTAAAAACTATAAACTTTTCACCCAAAATATATCATCACTAACACTTAAGAGCATAAACCACTGCTTCCAACTCGAGGTCATGCATAGGGTAATTCCGTTCATGTGGCCTCAACTTCCGATACGCATAAGAAACGACTCGATCCCCTTGCATCAACACAGCTCGAAGCCCGATTCTAGAAGCGTCATAATACACTGTATACTCCTCACTCAAATCAGGTAAGATCAAAATTGGTGCTGATGTCAAGCCCTTATTCAACTCCTATAAAGAATTATCGCATGCTTCTATCCAATCAAACTCCATCCCTTTCTTTTTCAAGCCTGTAAGTGGTTCTTCAAACCGGGAAAAGTCCTAGATGAACCTCATATAATAACCAGATAATCCCAAAAATCTTCAGATATCAAAAAAATTCTTGGGATGATCCCAAGAAATCACTACTCGCACTTTTTCTGGGTCCAATACCACACCTTATTCCGAGATGATGTGCCCCAAAAATTGTACCCTATCAATCCAAAATTAACATTTAGATATCTTGATGTATATCTGATTCTCTCTTAGTGTACCCAAGATGATTTCAAAATGATGGGAATGATCGTCATGAGTCTTAGTGTACACCAAGATTTCATCCACAAACACCACCACAAACTGATCTAAGTATGGATGAAATATCCTGTTCATCAAGGCCATAAACACTAATGAAGCATTTTTCAACCCAAATGGATTTATGATAAACTTTTAAAGGCTATACCTGATTCTGAAAGTATTTCTTGGTATATCTGTGGTCCAAACTCTCACCTGATGATACCCTAATATCAGATCAATCTCTCAGAACACACAATCCCCCTTCAGCTGATCAAATAGATCATCGATACACAGAAGAGTATATTGGCTCTCCACGGTCATTTTATTAAACTTTCGGTAATCGACACACAAGCGTAAACTCCCATCGGCCTTCTTTACATAAAAACAGGTGATCCCCAAGGAGACATACTTGGACAGATAAACCCTTTATCCTATAACTCCTCTAACTGCGTTTTGAGATCTTAGAGATCAGTCGGTGCCATTCTGTAAGGTGGAATAGATACCATCTCAGCCCCCATCATGAGTTTAATAGTGAATTCCACATCTCTTTCAGGTGGAAACCCTGAAAATTCTTCATAATATACATCCTGAAACAGTTCTACTACCAGGGGAAGGACGTCTTGCCTACCACTCTCATCATCCAAAAAAAGACTAACAACTTGGGCTGTGAGCTCTCCCAGTTTCTAAGTAATTGGCCTAGATCTTCCTACATGGATATCCCATTCTCCACGAAGAGAATACTAGTCACCCTTAGGAGATACAAAGGTCACTCTCCTACAGTAACAATCTATGTGGTCTCGGTATGCGACTAGACACTCCATACCCATAATCAGGTTGAATCATGTTATATCAAGGATATAGATATCCCAAATAAAATGATAATCTCTAATCTCTAGCAAACATCCCTTACATAAACAGATTTCCCTAGATCGTGTTCCTAATGTTGTATCGATATTCATCACCCTGATTACAGACTCCACCTCCAGGATCAATCCATAACAAGATTTAAAGATATAAAGGAATGAGAGTCACCAGTATCAAACAAGGCAATAGATAAAATAGAAGAAACTAGAATAATTCCTCTCACTATTGATAGAAAAGACTCACTCTCTATAAGTGTAGGCTGCATTGTGTGTAACCATCCTACCCCTCTTCCTTATAGTGTCATCTGACTCCTCTAAGTAACACCACTCTGGTGATATGGGCGCTCATACCTTGAAGCACCATGTCCACTGACTCTACCGCCTCTTCCAGTAGAACTCTAGCTACCAGACCTATGTGGTGTAGAAGACCCCCTTCCCAAACTATGACTCTGAGCAGCTGCTCCCTCATCACTAGCCTATTGCTGCTTCCTGCAAAACTTCTATAGGTGTCCCATATTTCCACAAAACTGAAACTCCATTGGTGGTTAAGGACAATGTGTATGATAGTGTGCCTACCTACCACACTGGTGGAAAAGTACATGAGTAAGATCTGGTGCAACTGTTCCTCCTAACTATCCAACTTGCTTTCCACTGTCCTGACTAAGATTCTCGTAACGACGGTTCATGCTCTCATAAGGGACACTACCTGATCATTGAACTACCTGTCCATTACAAGAAGCCTCCTTCAGGTTCCCTTATAAAATGAGAGCCTGATTAATCACTTCTGAGAATTTCTTCAACCTAAATATATTCACATAGGAATTAATTTCACACCTAAGTATGTCCTAAAATCTTTTTACTGAAGAATCCTCATCTACTGCCAAAGTTGGAGAAAACATTTTAAATATGTGAAACATTCAGCATACTTCATTATGGACATGCTTCCTTGGGTCAGATGCATAAACTTTGAATTCTTATATTGTCTTAGGGTCTCTGGATAGAATTTCTCCAAGAACTCATCCATAAAGTCCTTCCCTAACATATCATCAGTCTGTCTAGATTTTACCTAAATGTCCCACCAGCGCTTCGCTGACCCCCATGGAATATAAGAATCCAACATGAACCTCCTCCCTACCAGAGTCTCCAAGTGATCAAGTATAATCTCTATGGACTCAATCCATAATTAATCTCTATCAGGTCCACCCTCTCTAGTAAAAATAAGAGGGTGCTACAACTAAAACTCCCTTGTCAACTCAAACATTCTTTTCTGAATCTTCCCTCGGTCTCTCTCCATGAATTACATGAAACGAGAAAAGTTCTCTCAGAATTGTTCCCCTTCCTCCTCGTCTTGCACCAATGGTGCCTCAAAATTCCTATCTAGAAGTTCATTCTAGGCCATACCCCTTGGCCTCTCCCTCAACAATCATCTTGGAAGAATAAATCTACAAATACAAACACACGTCTTAGGTATCATAACGCAACCTTAAAACATTTATGTAATATGAGAAACTAACACAACAAGTCTCAACATGTCTTTCCCCCCTGTTTTCTCGCCACACAGTTAACACCGATGCCTTATCACTACCCTTAACCATCCCACTCCTAGGTATTGGTTAACAAGGGTACATATATTCTCATTAATTAATTCAACCATTAATTAATTACATTATATTAAATTAATTAATTCAAAAATTAATTAATTAATCATACTCATTTCATCAATCAAGGTTCTCATTAGACACCCATTTATTCTCATTTTCTGCACCATTATTTCAATCTCACTACAAGGAAAACAGTTTAAGTTCAAAAACTTACCCATAAACCATTTTCCCATGAGTTCCTAGAATGATTCATGTCAGAACAACCTTGAGTGCCTAGAATGATGCATGCAGGCTCAGGTATCATGCCTCTTTAGGCCACAAATCAAAATTAAATAATTTTCAAAACAAATATCACATCAAACTAAAAGTGCGTCACCCAAGGTGAAATAATACCCAACTGTAGAAACAAACAACAATCACAACAATCCCACCCTGAGTACTCAGATTTCCCCCATACATGGGTTTGCAACTCCCATGCACGATCTCATTACTAAGACTCGACTCTTCCTAGTCTCATACATACCTTTTCCAAAACAGTAAGAAAAAAGAAGAAGAAAGAAAATAAAAAATCCTCTGATACCACTTTGTGACTTCCCAACCTGGGAGCCACTAAATAGTGCCACAAGCCTATTGGTCATATGACCTCAAGCATGCCTCCCCATATGCCAGAGGGTGCTGACTAGCAGTGAGGGTCTGGTAATTCAGTCTTGGGGAGACTATATCCTCTTTTATCAGAATAAAACACTAACAGAATCAAATAACAATAACCAAGTGAAGAAGTGTATAAATAATTAGAACAAATCCATGTCATATGATAACCAAAACATTAAGAAACAATACTCAACTAAAATATAAAACATGATATGATAATGAAAATGTCAAGTGTATACAATTTAACTAAAAGTAAAGACACAACAACTCCTAAGTGGGTCCCGAACCAGATATGGTTCCCTATCCCATGCTCCAATCCCAAACATAAACCTATCCCAGGGCCTTGCCCTTATCCTGTCCTACAACAAAAAATTCTTCTCAGGTGTTGATCAGGTGGCCCAAATAGGGTGTGAGTACAACTCAGTAGGCCACCACAAACAGTTTCCAAAACAAGTCTAGTCAAAGGATAGTGCATGCAGCTCTATGGAGTAATAAATACAATGTATAATTACACAGTTATCACATTATCATTTAATATTTAATCATCACATTAGGAAAAGTTCCAATTCATGTTTCCAATTTGAATCATCATTCATTTGGTGTTGAACATCATGTCAGGCACCACAATCTCATTTGAATCATCATTCATTATTACCATTCATTTGGTGTAGTTTGTCATTCATAACACCCCAAATCTCATTAAGTGTAGGTCTCCATGCCTATCACTCTATATCTCATTCAGTGTAGGTCGTCATACCTAGCACCCCATAATCTCAAGCTTGGATAAATATTGGGGAGGAACTCCATGTTTATGTCCCAACTTCTAATCGGTCTAGAACGCCATGTCTAGAACCACAAAAATATCATCCATTTAATAATTATTTAATTCACAAGAATTTTCCACATTATTCCATTACGAATCTATTTATTAGTTAAACATTTCAAAGGCCACTAGTTAACTCAACAATTAACTAATCACATAACCCATTAACTAATTCATAAATTAATTAATCAATCAACACAATTCTCTCTCCATAATTAATTATTCATAATTAATTATCCATATCAAATCTCAAATTTTCATAATTAATTCTCAAAATTAATTATCTTTGATCAACATCATGACACATAATTAATTATCACAATTAATTATCTTTGGTCAACATTATGGCACATAATTAATTCTCACAATTAATTATCTTAATTATCCAAAAATTATTTCATAATTAATTCCCCCAATTAATTATCTTAACAAAACCAATTAAATATCTCATTTTCAATATCTCAACCCATAACCAATCTCTAAATCATCCATTTGGGAAACCCCCTTCATTTGTTCCATGATTCAATTATCAATTAATCACCAAGGAAAACCCAAATCAATTCCACTTTACTAATTACTTAAATTTAGGAAATCAATTATCATGGGAAGCTAAAAAATAAAAAACTCACATACACATATCAAAATCACAACTATGGGAGTTTGATTTAGACCACCTACCTCAATTTATTGATGGAAGTTAGCCCAAAAAAAATTCCCAAAATCTGAGCAGCACAACATCGTCGATCAAGATTCAGATCTAAATCCCTAACCAAAATTAAGATCAAAAGCATAAATATATTTAAAATCTAGATATAGATCCACAATCCTAGATCTATATCTCAACCCATAGGTTTAGATCCATGGAAACGATGGAGATATTCCATGAAAAGATCAAGTCAAGATAGAGGAAAGTACGGGAGAAGAAATGGGATAAAATCCACTTACCAAAATAAGAATAGATCTTCAATATGGGATTTCGATCTTGATGGAAGTCATTAACATTGCCTTGGAATCCCTCTAGAAGGCTCTGAGATCACCCAAAAATTGTCAAACCCGAGCCTAGGTCGAACTAGAGAGGTTTTAGGGGTTTAGGTGATTTTAAAACCAATTTATGGATTAAACTGCTACACGTGCATGATTTCACCTAGGAGGCCGCATGGTTAGGCGAAACTGTGCACCAACCATGCAATCTTCCAATGATCTCACCGTTTTATGACACACAGTTATGCAAACCATGCACCAATCGTGCTTACCTCTATTGTCCACATGGTTAGCTTGCGCAAGTTTTGGCCAAATTGTGCGCAAATTGTGAACAACCCCTTATCTTCCAAATTTCCTTAAAAACTTCACCCAAACACACCCCATGTCATAACCCAACCCAAAGGTACTTAATAATAAAAAAATTACCTAAAAACATGCCCGAGATTTTTCTAGAAAAATATGAGATCTTACAGTCCTTAAGGTAGGTGGATCTTTCCAAGCATTCTAATTTATTGAATTTCATATTATTATTATTATTTATTCCTTGAAATTTAAAATGGAATTTCATGTGTTGAAATTGAAAAGAGCATGGGTTCATGTTTAAAAGGGGTTTTTTCTTTGAAAATAGAATTTACTTGATTTGAAAAGGAAAATAGATTTCCAAACTCTGAAGCAGATTGAATTGGTTTTGAAATGATTTTATAAAAATATGAGCATGGTTTATAAAACATAAATTGACAAATAGTAAACAATTGGAACCTTGGGTACATTAAAAAAGAGACACAGGTAGCCTTAGTGTGTGTGACACTACTAGAAGGTAACCACTTGTATATTGATGGAATATGGAAGGACTTGATATTAATTAGATCCAACCTTATTCCCTTTTAGGCTCGTGAGTGTCTAGTACATATTGTCCCATAGGCTAGAGACAGTCCTAAAGGTGCATTATTTTTTCTGATTGTTTATTTCAGGATAGATTATTATTTGATGGATGTTGGATCACATGGGTATTTATATTTTGGTATGTTTACCTGCTTTGTTTTATGACTGGCATGTTTCAAGATTTAGAAAACATGATATGCAATTTATGAAAAATCCAAGGAATGTTTTATTTTTTTTCAAATAGTTTTATTTATAAAATTTCTTATAAAACTATTTTATTTTAAAGCTAGAACTTGTGAATTATTCATATTAGAACTTTTATATATTATTTGGTGGTTTCCTATTGGGATATGTTGTTCACACCATAGTTTTACCTTTGGATGACTATTGTAAAGACCATGACCCCAATAGCTCAGAGCCAGTTCCTTACTTTATTACATTGGTACTAAGTACAAGCGATATCATCCCAAAGGATTGAATAGTTTAGTATATTTGGAAAACCAAATACAAAAATAAGTTCTACATTGCAACTTGAAATGAAATACAACATAAAAACTCCATTAGAAACATCCCTATTATCCTAGATTATCCCAACATGTCAATCAAAATATACATCTCATAATCCTAGGGAAAAATAAAACATAAGAAAGGGGTCATATCAGATCCTCAGTAAGGGTAAGCATGCAATGGAATCTATCATAAATACACATAAATAGTAATTCATGGTGAATAAATAAAAAAAATTCCATTAAAACATAATCTTGATCATAATATGGCATGAATAAAAGATGATCAAATATTTCAATATAAATAATCACATGAGAATGAAACTTAACCATGGATATTCTACTATTCAAATAATCACATGAATTATTAATAAATAATCTCATAATGAGTGAATATATAATTTAGGACATCATAAACATACCATTAAGTCTTAATCCAAGACACCATACATAATCGGGTAAGAATCAACCAATACCCAAACTAGTTTGTCTCATGAGACCTGCTGATGCATCAATGGGCTATAGAGGTCCTTGAACGCCACTTAATAAGTCCAATTAATTCCTCATCTTAAAGGGATGAATCATAATCAATGTATACATTCATATTGAAACTATAATATGAAATGTTAATAATTTCCCCCCAACAATAAACATAATCATAAACCATCCAGTATAATATGATGAATGGTATAAAAATAGCACATCCATAGTCAAAATGATCATAAAAAATTAGATAAAATATGGTAGATGGTATCATAAGAGATCAACCTCAATTAATAAAAATATCTAACAAAGAGTGTTGACATAGATGAAAATACTCTGATAAAATCATTGAAAAATTCTTCAGAGAAATACCACTTTTACTTTGAAATCATTTATTAAAAAAGATGTGAAATTATAAAATAAAAAATGTTATTTGAAAATGAAATTATAAACTTTTTAATAATTACTCAAGCCATAAAGGCATCATGAAATCAATAAAATCCACTCATGTCATATAAGTTAAAAAAACATTTCCTTTAAACATTGAAAAACGAAACATTTAAAAGAGTATTTTTAAAAGAATGTGTGAGCATTAACCAAATGAATAGATTATGTGTATTATATATAAATCCACATAAAAAAGTGTAAATAAAACATAATATAATAAAAATTAATTTCACACATAATCATATCATGACATAATCATTGGATTAGAAGTTTAACACAAAGAATAAAAATTGGGTTAAGAATTCCCTTACCACTTTATAATCAGTCGAACCATATGTACCATAAAATTAATGAACATAAAATGAAAAATCTAATGAAATGAAGATAAATATATTCATGAAATTATATATATTAAAGGTCAGTATGTACACCACACATAATAAATAAGGGTTGAATAAGGAATATATCTCACATAAGTAAAAGTGAGATGAGAAACCCTTACCTTATGTCTAAAAGCATTATGCACTTGTACTTAATGTCCCGGATAATCAAATTAGATTCAATTACTTAATTAATAACCTATTAAACATATATTTGATTTATTATAATTTTATTAATTTAATTTAATGACATTTTGATGAGTTATAATGTTTAATTTCGTTGTTCTGAGAGCGTTCGTTTCATGGTTTTATGGTCGGTTCCCTTGAGTATAAATATGGGAGTTCTTTTAAAATAGGAATAAATTCTACAAAAGTGAAATTATTTAGTATTAATGAACTTATAGAAGTTTAAATGTTCTCATATATAATTTGTTTATATGTTACAGGGATGATTGATTAGATAAAATGTTGATGAAAATGTCTTAATTTATTTTGTCACTTTTTACGACTATCAAGAACTTGGTCATTTTATTTAATATTATGTATATGTATTAGTTCCAAAACATGATATAAATCATAATATGTATATTAAAATCAAATTTAACCATAATAATGGTTTTATGACCAGCCTTTAAGGCAGTAATGGAAAATGAAAACTTGTCATCCATGAAGGCGGTGAATTAACACATCACAGACGATGTTTTCATTTTTAAAATAAAAGGAGAAAAGAAGAGATTTGATGATGTATATTCCATTAGAATAATAAAATTATAGTATATGTATTATAGTGGATATACCATTCCACTTTTTATAGGGTAGGTGAGTATAGGATAAGAAAATAAAATAAATTACAAGAGAAGAGGGAGGATTTTACCTCTTCGATATCGTCTCCTTGGAAACATCCTTATGACACTTGGATTTGGTCTTTTGGTAAGACCATAAGGTCTTGGACATGGGGAAGAGGATTGGTATGGTATTTGGGTAGAATTTAGACAATATTCAAGGATTATAATTTATGAGGAGAAGGGTTGGTGAGGGGTGTTATTTATAGTGGAAGAGAGGGGTGTGTTTTGATTATTTTATTCATTTGTTTATTATTTTGGCTCAAGACTATCAATAGTATTGATTTATATGAATAAATACAGTAACTAGAGTATTTTAGTTCTAACTAATGAGTGATTACTTCATACATACATCATCCATGACTCAATAATCCATTTATTTTCTTATAATGTTAAATACCATAAATTATTGTATTTCACTATTCACAAAAATTTAACTTTTTAAAAAAAATCCCAAAAATTCACCCTAACCATTTTTTAACATTTAGATTTAAAAAATATACTCCATTTTATGAAAATAATTTTATAAATATGAGAAATCCAATTTTTAAATACAATCATCATTTATTCGAAAAATACTGATTTTAATATTATAACTGATTTTACGACACTTTGAAAAATTAATTATGGTCTCATAAAATTATATTATAATTATAATAAAAAATATTAATTTATAAATATATTTTATAAAAAATAATTTTTCTTTTAAATCATTATATTAATTATAAAATTTTAAATAAACATTTATATTTCCCAAAAATACCAACACTTAATTTATCATTTTTAAAACATTTATTTACTTATTAAATGATATAAATATATCATATTTTTATTTATGAGATACCTAAATTTTATTTATACTTTTATAAGCGAAGTTATTATTATATTAGCTAGAAGACTATTCCTAATGGTCATATTACTGTTCCAATGGTCTTGCTAATATTTAATAGTATATCATAGCTCATTTAATCTCGGTGTTGAATGAAACATAAGATATCGATGGTGTTAAATTTAAAAGAGTAATACCAAAAATATTAGGGTGTTATAGCTATATACCTTGTTTTTTAGGATACAGGTAAAGGGAAGTTCATTTTGTAGCATGCATGTTTCTCTTTACATCGTTGTTTCAGTTTGGGATGGTTTGGAGGTGACGACTGGTCACGTGGAGAATTTTTGGTCTAGAATTTTTATAATTTCTAGTTTAACCTATTTTTATTAGTTCTATCTTCATTTTTTCAATTTTTTTACTTTTTTCCATGTCTTGATTACTTATATTCAAGAATTGTTTTGTTGTCTTTGTTATACCTCACCCTATGATGGGCTGACTTGGGTTACTGGTCTGGTTGAACCAGGTTGGTTTGTTATAGGGGATTCCTAGGTTTGTGGTAGCAGTTGGTTCCTGTAATGGTGGGGTGGATGGTGATATGCCTAGTGGTGCCCGGGATGGATGGACTAGTTTCTTGTTTTTTCATTCATCTTCCCCACTTATTAACATATATGGATGTGCATGGTCTATTCATCTTTTATTTTATCTTATGATGATACCTATAGTAGCTGGAATTATGGAATATTGATGTTAAATAACTTAACCCATGAGGATGGAGTCTTAATAGAATGATGAATGATGATAATTCTCGAGTAACCTTAGAAGAGGTTGGATTATGCTTATAGGGAATGAAATTAGGTTTATAATTATTTAAAATGAAATTTATATCTTAATAATTTAACTAAAAGTCTCTTGAAATCTTTGTGTGCTTATAGATTATCTTGTCCTTAGCAGTGGCATCCGAGTGTTTCAGAGATTATAACTACAGTTGAGGTTAATAATGGGTAGTTTCCCTTAGTATGGTTTTTGATATATATATATATATATATATATATATATATATATATTCTGTATATTATGTTATTTCATATGCTACCCCACCAATTTTAGTAGGGAGATCAATACTAGTGATCTCTGGAGGTTGTTTCCCCCAACATCTAGGTTAGTGAGGATAGATGATTGACCTCCCCCTCTCCACTGCTCTATTCTCCTAGGAGTATTATGTGCCTATATGCATGATGGTTGCCTTTAACATATATGTTTGTAGAGGTCTGTAATGGATTATGGTAATTTCACATACATTTATCTCTAGATATAGTATTCTAAGGATTATTATAGTTATTTTGTGTATGATATGTGATAGTTTGAGGTATAATACACAATGTATGGGCTATAGTATCTCCCAAAAACTACCTGGTTACTATCTAGATATATGGATGTTGATTATGATATTATATTATGCATGGAGTCTAAGTTTTTATGCAATTTCCTTTGAAGCATGTGGCTTATTTGGAGAGAGATATCTCAGGGTGTGAGACATTGGTGCAGGAGCGACAAACTAGTGGGGAAGTGGTAGTGTGGTACCTTAATTTGTTATTATGTTGGATATTATATTATTACTTACATGCCTCACTTGGTGAGAGATCCTTGGTGAGGCTAGGAACTTAGTGTACCTAATTAGGTAATGAGTTAGTTTCACTTACTCATTCACTGAGTTTTAGTATTCTCTATTTATCTTTACATGAGAGGCTCCAAGGAGGATCCTACCGAGCATACCTGTTATACTAACCCTACATCTATATAAATTGTTTTTCAGGACCACATGAGCTGGTTAGTGATTGGGATCGACATTACTATATTGTATTGTTGTTCAAGAGCTGTTTGGTATTCAAGGTCACCAATGAGGACTTTATTTTGGCATTTTTAGTTATATTGTAGTTGTTCCAGTTTTATAACATTGCATGCATGTATTGTGATCTTTTATCTATTATGAGGAGTTGTTTGGTGGTATCATCTTATATCATGTTCCTTATTATTATTTGAGAGTAATGCCTCCAATATGTGTGTATAATATACTCTCAGTTCTAGTCAAAAACCCATGGCCTATTGGAAACAATCTTTGGATGTGATTATCTCTCATCCCTCATTGTTGGGGAGGGGTACCTTTGAGGGGAGGGGGTAATGATAATATCATTACACTATTCAAGGTTCAATGACTCCAAAAGTTATAAATAATGGATTTTGGGGTGATCTTAGGTCAATAAATCCTCAACAAAGTATTTACACACATGTTTTAAACATGTTGGAAGTCATTTTCCCTTATATTGTTTCTTTTATCATTTTCGTTTTTATTAGGGTAACTAGTTTTTATCCAAGTAACTTATATTTAACTAAAAATATAAAATAACCCATCTTACAAAATTTGGGTGTGATGAAACTAAATTTAAAATATATTTAATCTAATTAAGCTTCTAAATAAGATAAAATTAACTTTCAGATTAAAGCATTTAATATATAGAAAAACAATTTTGTAGAAAATGTTGTTTTTACCATTAAGTGTTCTTAATATTATTTAGTATTGATTACTAATTTAATGAGTGATAATATATTTTTATATTGGTTTAAAAATTATATTAAATTCATTTTATATAAGAAATTTATTTATTTTATTAGATAAAAATATATAATATTTATAATAAAAATCTTTGAAAATAACAATTTCACCATTATCACTGCAATTAACTTTAATATTAGTAATCTTATTTTTATTCTGAAAAGTAAAATGATATTTTTTAAATAATTTGTACATAATAATTCCAAATATTTAATCCATTTTACCAAATAAAATTTCTATGTATAATAAATATAAATTTTAACATAAGCGCATGTGACGTGTAAAAACCCGTTTTTATAAAAAGTGTATTTTTAAGCTTAAAATTTATGTGTAGGGTAAAATTATTCATATATTTTATTTTAATGATATAAATTGGTTTAATATAAAATAAATAAAATTTAATCTTCTTTCAAATCAACCCGAAATCAAATTTTATCAAAATATTATTTAATTAAAAGAAGAGATAAAAAACAATTTTTATTGGAAAATATTACTTAAGTTACTAAAATTTTAATCATAGGTATTCTAAATTAAATATATTATTTTTAAAATTTATATTTTTACTTATAAAATACATATTTTACAAATTAAATTATTTTATAAACTTATAGGTTTTACTTATAAAGTCATAAAATTTACAGTTTTGGTAAAAACTATATTTTTCAGTTATTCACTTAAAAATTCAATTATATAAGAAAATCCAAGAAATTAACCATAGGTTTATATTTAAATGATTAATTTTAAAATAAATTTAATTTCATAAAATTAAAATTTCAAAATTTTTAAATTTAGCTTTTAAATATGAAATATAAAGAAAAACTATTTTTATAAAAAAATAAATTTTATTTTACTTTAAAAGTAAAAATTAGAAATGTGTAAAATACATGTGATAAATAATTTATTACATTAATAATTAGACAATTTTTTACTCTTAATTTCTAGTTACATATCCCCTCAAGATCTTCGTATACTATTTAAGCATAAGGTAAACTCTCGTGTCAGTCATGGGTGGTGATTCTGATAGCATAGATCTCATGAAAATTTCCATGAGTTTGAATTAATCTTGAATATTATTTCTCTCATACTGTAATTGTTTGAGTCAAACTTGGGATTGGTCTAGATAATACCCTATCAAAGAAACCTCCTTCCTAGGTTGGTATTAATGATCTTCATAAGGGAGACTTCCGCTACTCGATTCCATTTCTTTCCTTCATAAATTTTGTAATATGGTTCCTTACTTTTATACCCGATAATTTAATAACTATATTATAAAGGTAATATTTTATTTTAACATATCATAGTTTTATTTTAGTTTAGTGTTTCATGTATAATAGGATATTGAAAAATATTTACTTAAGAAAAATACACAGTGGAATTTTAGGTCATTACAAAAACCTTTGAGACCGTGAAGCTGTTCCATATAAAACTATCACCTTTGCCTTCATGTTCACAGCCACAGGCATCATCCACCTTGGTGAAACCGAGCCTGAGAAATTCAGTAAAACTCCAGACATTTTCATCATAATATTACACTATTGAATGTGGTACATAGACTTCTTCAAAATATCACAAATATATTTATCCTTATAAAATTTAGAAAGAATATTACAATCTTCCCACATGTTTGATCCCTAGATAAACCATGAATATTCCTTAAGAACTTGTAAAGTTACTCTTTGGAAACAAATCTTTGAGTACCTTCTGACGTGATCTAGTAGACACAACACAACCCAATTTTTCTCAAAAATACATAAAGAAATATATCCTATGCATCAATCTGCAATGATACAAAGTATGTTACATATCATATTCTTCCACTACTATGACATGAACTCTACAATTGTGGAGTGAGATATTATTCACTATTACAGGGATGAAAACAAGATCCCTTAGCATCCTCAATTTTATCTATTCTATATACCTTTTCACCATTATGTGGCGATTCACTCCATGATCATTTCACTTATATCTAATCCACTACCATTATTAAAATATTACATCACCATGGGATAACAAATTTAGGAAGGTCCCAATACTCCTCAAAACATGTATACACCCCCACTATAGGCATTCCAATCAAATATTTCCCATACTCTTTCTTTAATGCTTCATGCATATCGGACCATGATGAAATTCATGATAAAGGGCTCCCTATTCCATGTTTGGATTCTACTTGTGAACAAAAATCAACCCCTCCATGAAATAATACTCTTCATTTTAGCAAGAATTGTAGCTTTTCTTGGATTATATCAAATAGTGACCATAACCTATTTGATATTTCCAGTATTGTTTTATCCATTCATTCACACATCCATGATGCTTCTCATTATAGTAGTTACAACATGAAGAAACCAGGCATGGAGTGAACATGCCGGCGCAACCCTAGGTTGAGGAAGCAGCCAATATGAGATAACTTCATATTATCATTTCGTTCATGAATTTAAAATGTTAAACAGTGTCAAAAATCCCATGGTGTCACCAAAAATCATAGACATTGGTCATTGTCTTTGATTTTACTAGCACTGACCCATTTTATAATTTCCTTTCTCATGATAGGACTAAACCACATTGGCCCTATGCCTTTCCATAGCTGATTTGGCCCTATGATACCTTTGAGCTCAACCGCTTCCCAAGGAGGCTAGCTGCTTGGGTGGTGCTGACTAAGGTTTCACTACTATAGATTGTTCTTTTAAAAGTGCTAGAAACCACTTTTAACAGCACTAAAAAAACACAGTTAATCACAGTGAAGATAGGGGGTATCCTTTAACAATGATAAAAAAGAACTGATAATGGGTGTCCTTTATCCGTGCTAAAAAAGCATTGATAAATCCCCCTCATTTATTAGCACTATTTTAGCACAGATAAAAGACACCCTTTATCAGCACTATATTTAGCACTGATAAAGGGGGTATTTATTAGCACTCGAAATAGTGATGATAAAGGCCTAGTTTCCTATGATGTGCTGTTTATATTACAGTACCCCCAACACCTGCACAAAATAGTACCTGCACAAAACATCACACACAAGAACAAAGCAGTGCACACAAGGGTTTGCAAAACAATGTTATATACATTTCAAAAAATGTTTTATATAATTACATTTACAATTATCCAATAAACATTTAACAACATTAATGTTTCATCCTTTGACATCCGTGACCCCCTATCAAAAATGTCCACCCATGGTATTAGTTGCTGAACAAATCATTCCCACTCAAGAAAAATATTCTACCTATATAAGAAAACAAATATTATGCTAGTAATACTATAATGAAATAAATTAAACATTAATATGAAAGAATACATTAATAAAATGTCAATTTTTAATAAAAAAGATACATTTGGAGTTATAATGGTCACACCGTGCATTGTATTGAGGTGGGGTTTATTCCTACACATCAAAAATGAGTTATGGATCATTATCCTAAAATATCAAAACAATCCGAATGGGTTTTCTCAGTTTTGAGTATGTCCCTTATTCTTTTACTAAAATTAATATCAAATTTAAATGACAAATTTGGATTTATACCAGTCACATCATTCATCATATTAAGGTGTGGTTTATTCCTACACGTCACAAATGAATCATGGATCTTTTCTCTAAAGTATTAAAACAATCTGAATGTGTTTGCTCAGTTTTTAGTACGTCATTTGTTTTTTTACTAAAATATCACTTTAAACTAGAAACATGATTTTTGATTCACCCTAGTCGCATCGTTTGTCATTTTGATGTGAGAGTAATTTATACACATCTCAAAGGACCTACGAATCAATGTCTTAAACTATGAAGACAATCAGAAATCATTTTCTTGGTTTTCATTAAGTAACACATTTTGAGCTAAAATGTAAATTTTAAACTGATAATAGATACTTTTAGTCATGTTAGTTACACCATACGTCGTATTTATGTGAGATTTATTCCTACACATCAAAAATAACACATGGATAATTTTTCTAAAGTATCAAAATAATATGAATGCCTTTTATTGGTTTTCAGTATGTCACTTGTTCTTTTTTACTTAAATTAATGTCAATTTGAAATAAAAAACACATTTGGATTTATACCGATCACACCATACTTTTTATTGTGGCAGGTTTGATTCCTATATGTCACAAATTAATTATGGATACTTTTTCTAAATTATCAAAACAATCTGAATGCATTTGCTCAGTTTTCAGTATGCAAGTTGTGTTTTTTTACTAAAATATAATTTCACACCGAAAACATGCATTTTGAGTCATACCAGTCACATAGTGCATCGTTTATATGTGATAATACTTCATACATGTCACACATGACTTATGAATCATTTTCCAAAATTATCAAGACAATCAGAGCATGTTTTCTTGGTTTTCAGTTAGTGACACATTTTGAACTAAAATGTCAATTTTAAACTGATAACAGACACTTTTAGTCATACTAGCCACACCATGCATCATATGGAAGTGAAGTTGATCCCTACACATCAAAAATAACTAATAGATCTATGTCCTAAAATATCAAAACAATCTGAATGCAGTTGCTCAGTGTTTAGTATGTCACTTTTTGTTTTTACTTAAATTAATGTCAATTTTAAATAAAAAGAGACACTTTGAGTTATACCAGGCACACTGTGTGTCGTGTTGAGGTGAAGCTAATCCATAAATGTCACAAATGACTAATAGATCATTTTATTAAAATATAAAAATAATCTGAATTCATTTGCTCGATTTTCAGTATGTCAGTTGTTTTTACTTAAATTAATGTCAATTTTAAATAAAAAGAGACACTTTCAATGATACCGGTCACACCGTGTGTCAGATTGAGGTTTGTTTGATTCCTACATGTCAGAAATGACTCATGAATTGTTTTCCTAAAGTATCAAAACAATATGAATGCGTTTTCTCAGTTTTCAGTATGTCACTTGTTGTTTTTACTTAAATTAATGTCAATTTTAAATAAAAAGAGAAACTTTGAGTTATACCGGCCACATTGTGCTTCGTATTGAGGTGAATCTAAGTCCTACACATCAAAATTCACTCATGGATTGTTTTCCTAAAGTATCAAAACAATCCAAATGTGTTTTCTTGGTTTTCACTATGTCACTTATTCTTTTTACATAAATTAATGTTAATTTTAAATAAAAAGACACAATTGGAGTCATAACTGTAACACCATGCATTGTATTGAGATGCGGTTGACTCCCACACATCAAAAATTTCTCATGGATCATTTTTCTAAAATATAAAAAACAATCCAAATGTGGTTCTCAGTATTTCACTTGTTGTTTTTACTTAAATTGATGTTAATTTTAAATAAAAAGAGACACGTTGAGTTATACTGGCCACACCATGAGTCGTATTGAGGTGAAGCTGATTCCTACACATTAAAAATGACTTATGGATCGTTTTCCTAAAGTATCAAAACATTCTGAATGCGTTTTCTCTATTTTTAGTATGTCACTTTTTTTTCTCAATTTAATGTCAATTTAATATAAAAATGAACACTTAATAAGTGTAAACAAGGGAGATATCAATGACCATATAAGGATAACATGAGCATAAAGATGTAATAAAGTGATATTAACATTATAAATTCATACCCTATATATCATAGATCATAATCATAAGTCATGGATTAAAGCATGGTAGTTCATAATACATGAATCTTAAATGATCAAATAATATTATAAACTAAAAACATACACTTCTAGTCATATAGAGCACATTGTGTATTATATTGAGGTGCAGTTGATTGAGATGCGACTGATTAATACATTGGTCAGGAAACTATTCATGACCGATCTTTTGGGAAGTCATACTTTTCATTCAATGACTGATAAGTCATACTTTGAATTCAACATGTTCTCTCTTTCCTTGTTGTCATTATCTCAGTTGTAGCCTCAAATTCCAATCTCTCATGAGCATGAGCATCAATGAATCCAAAACATGGATTGAATGTGCATCACTCACAAAGTTAATAACAAAACTCATGATTCTCTATGCACTTCACTACTATGAGTGATGCACAACCAATCCATGTTTTGACTTTATTGATTAATAGATCCAAATAGATAGTTGAAAGGAAAATATTACTTCCCAAATGATCTGTAAAAAAATAAGTATTAGATAAAAATGATAAGGAAATTAACTTACAAATAGTATATTTAATGATGAAAAAATTAATTAATTAAATAAGTAGTAGGAATTAACCTTTATACATTCTTGACCCAACTAAAACAAAGGAATCCACCTATATAAGAAAACAATTATTATGTGAGTAATACTAAAAAGAAATAAATTAAACATAAATATAAAAAAATGAATTAATTCTATGGACAATGATTTTACTGTGAAAACATCAAGATTACCTCTGTGATTGAGTAGAGACAACATTATTGCTCTTCCTACAAAGGCATGATACATGGACAAAAATATTCTAAAATAAACAAAATCTGTAAGGAATAATGAAAATTAAATCAATGTTTCATTATATAATTTTTCTATAAAATAGAGAAATTATATTGTAACATTACCTTTACATATTTCCAAAGGGTTTCTTTGATCAAGATATAAGATAATAACAAAACTAAGGATTATGTGTGCACTTTACTACTATTGTTTAACTATCCGTTAGCATAACATCTGATATGAACTTCTTACCCAAAGTCCCCATGATTCTTTCATCTCACACATGCTCACCACCATCTTTATCATATCATAATTCAATATTCACTTTTCCTTCTCTTATTTCACCCATTTACTACTTGTAAAGACACATGATGCATGTAGCTACATGCATGTAGTAAAAGGGTGCAAGAAGAGAAGGAAAAGTGAATGATGAATGGTGATATGATAGAGATGGTGGTGAGCATGTGTGGTATGAGAGCATAATGGGGATTCCAGGCAATAAGTTCAGGTCAATTTCTATTCTAAGCGGTATTTCACCAATAGTAGTTAAGTTCATAGAAGATCCTTAGTTTTTTTATTAAATTTATGAGTGATACACAACCAATCCATGTTTTGGATTCATTGATCAATAGAAACAAATAGAAATAAATATTATTCCAACACACTAAATCAGTATAAACAATAGTAGAAAAGTCCGAAATACAGAATATAAATGAACCCGAGCATAAGGCACAAAGAGTGATTTCCACAAAAAATAGACATCTTCAAACAAGCACGATAGAAAGAGGGGAACTAATTCATGAAAGGCTAACCATTTAAAGGTTCACATTAAAAAAACCATTTGAACTATGAAATGATAATTTCATCATAATTTTATAATGAAAGATAAACTTACAACAACCACAAAACAAAAACAAGGAAACTCCAAACGTCTTCACCCCAACATGGGAGACAACAACTGAGACAATGTGTTTATGATTATTTCACAAAAACTCAGCCAAAAAAGCTTCCTCCACCAGCTTCTCAAAATGAAGATCCTTGGAGAAGAGGACTCACTCCTTGATCTATGGATGACGACCCCCAATGAAAATAGAAGATTTCAACAGATCCCATAACACCACCTCCAGAAAAATGAAACCATCTCTCTGAAGTGTTCAACACAATCCTTCACCGCCTGCTGACCTTACTAGACACTCATGAGCTCTTCCATTTTCTTCATCTTCACCTCCTCAGGTATAAACCATCAGACAAAGAGGGACATAAAATCTTCCCACTTCATCCCAACTTGCATTGTTGGTGGGGAAGACAACTTCCATTATTCCAAAGATGGACCCTTAAGAAGACCCAGAACAACACGAACTCTAACACATTTGGGAGTTCCAAACACTTTGAAGACATGGTCAAATTTCTCAATCCACATCATTGCCTCTAACGAACCTTGATTGTCATGGAAGATGGACAAAAACCGAGGAGAACCATAAACAAGGTGAGGAACACTAGAAAATTCGAGGAAATTTTTGGGTGTCATATTCTGAATAACACAAAAATCATAAAATCAGGTTCAGAATCAATCTGAAACACAACTGAAAGGAACATCTCGGGCCAAAATAATTGGATTAAAAGCCAAATTTCATAAAAAAATAAGAATTCTCTCTTCAAAAACCACTATTTCAATTTCAATTTCAAACCACCTTCTTCTAAGTCCACTTTTGACAACTTAATAACCCACATTTTTAAAGAAAATCCAATTCTAGAAATCATTTTCCCCTTTCCAAAAACCATTTTTGAAAACCAAGAAAAGAATTTGATTTCAAATTCCCACCCAAGACACCCTATTAACCATCACATATGTGTCTATAAATTTCATGAAGTTAACAACATCAAGTCCCAAAATATTCTAGAACCTTTTAAAGAAAATTTCATAAAGAAAATCTATGTCAGGTAAATTTGATGGGTGCGTCAATCTAAATGTCACGACAACTTCATAACATTTAATATAAATAGTTATTAACACTTGATAGAAAGTATTGGTTTAAATACTACTGGGTTTCCTCTAGTGAAGCAGTTTTATAAGATTCAGTGGAATTTTACTAGTAACAATGTGGTGGTGGCATTGAAATGGGTAAGGTTTGGATTGATATTCATTGGTGGAGGATTCAAACTTTAGGAGAAAATGGCCTTGCTATTCTGGAGAGTTCAAAAGTTACATCGATTTTGAATTAGTCAGAAGCGAGGTATTAAGTAGAATGGAAAACCATGAGATGAAAACATTAGGAATTTTTTTAAAAGGTATGTCAATGAGAATATAGATCCCAGAGGGAATAAGGACATGCCTCAATGATGTTTAGCATTAAAGGTGGATGTGTAATAGAGGGAGGGATCAAGGAGTATGATTCCTTCATAGTCAAAGGAGGCACCACATCAAAAATATGGTCTACATAGAATATGGTTTTGGATAGAATAAAAAGGAGAGAAAACCTTCCTTTGAGTATACATAAATGACCAATTTACATATTCAAATGTTCAACAGGAAATAACCAACATGAAATTCATTTAGTGTACAAAAATAACCACCAATGAACATGATTTTTAGTGGGGCTTTTATTCCATACAATTCACAGCATCACCATCAATATCAAATTTTAATAAAATATGAAAAACCCCATTGCCCCTTTCTATTTAATTATTTAATTTTTATCGTTGATTAGTGTGGCACAACTATAAACCATAGGAAAGAAAGAGTAGATCCCTCCCACATGATACACAAACAAAGAGAAACTGATGATAATCCCTACCTCAAAGAAGCTTTTCAAATCGTTTGTGTACCGCATGACAAATTAGGATTCCCGAATGTGACAAACACACCGTTAGAAACATAGATCAACCTATTTTTCACTATAAGATTATTAAAACATGGCCTAAACATGCAACTCAATCGAAACTGCATCGCTGTAGTGAATTTTGGGGAAAGAAGAAGAGGAAACCGATGAGAAAGAGGAGAAAACTCACTGTGGAGGTGTAGTTCAACATGTAGTGAAGGTGAATTCACGGAGGAGGAGAGGCAAGTGGTGGAGGATTCCTCTAGCGGAGGAGAGGCACATGGTAGAGGAGAGGCACTGTAGGACCCTAGAACACCCTGAGAGGGGAGGGGTGAATTAGGGTATTGAATTTTTCTTTTAAAGTGACAGATCTTATTCCCATACTGGTAGGAACCTATTAAAACTGTATAAAGGAAATGAAAAGAAAACAAAAAATCGCATAAAGGGAGATAAAACAATAGTTTTACTTGGTTCAACACTAAGGGCTACGTCTAAGGAGCATACATCGACAGTGTGTCGATCATACCTAAATTCACTATTGTTCACTAGTTTGTGGATTATAAGGTTTGTTCACAATCACTCTGTTCCAGACACACTGCCTTTAAAATGGTTTGGGGATAGCTCCTTGCGTCCCTTAGATCACTTCTATTGACTCCCCCTAGCCCCCTGCCTTGAGATAATTCTAACTCAGTTTATCGACTTGAAGGTCGCTTCAATAGATTTTCATTGAGGTATTTGTCTCTATTCAGCACGAGACACTTCTTGAATCGAAGGCTTGAATTGATGCACTTGAAAGCATTGAACCATTGAGGTGGATGTTTAGAATATGTAATCATCTTACACTTACAATTGCACTCAACACCTACCATGTGCACGTAAGATCTTACTTTTGCGTGCAAGATTTTACTTTTCACATAAGATCCAATATTGGCGTACAAGATTTTCTTTTTGCGTGAAAATATTTCACGCAACTTCAACCTTTACACACAACTTTAGCTTTTATGCGCAAATTCAAATTTTACATACAACTTCAACTTTTCCATGCAAATTTAACTTTTTTGCACAATATCAACTTTTCCACGCAACTATAGCTTTTACGTTCAACTACCTTTTCGCGCAATGTGTATGCTCATCAGATCTTGGTTCTTTGCTAAGTCTTCATCCCTACCAAATGAGGGGGTAAAATCTTATTTATAGGCATCACCAACCCCAACGCACAAAACCCACCACGTCGTGAAAAAATTCTCATTCTGCGCACAATTCTTTTCGAGCAGGAACCATTTTTCACACACATCTCCGGATTTTTTGTGCACCTCATGCCTTTGCTATTTTTTGACATTATGATCCTGAAACATGCCTTTCAATCAAGTTTCCAAAACAAATAAAATCTTATGCGCAACTTCCTTTCCCAATCACACATTTCTCCATTTTTTGATTTTCAGGCCCAAATTTTTTGGCAAACAGTGGGAAATGAAGCCACCTTCAATATTGTTATCCGCTTGAACTGTATAATCCCTTTCTTGGAAAACATTCTGAACTTCTAATGAGCATTCAAAACAAACACAAACCAAACTCCATTTATTTCATAGAATG
The DNA here is from genome assembly GCA_963277665.1 of Viscum album. Taxonomy (NCBI): domain Eukaryota; kingdom Viridiplantae; phylum Streptophyta; class Magnoliopsida; order Santalales; family Viscaceae; genus Viscum; species Viscum album. Next base: position 1,348,385,164 of record OY728131.1, read on the forward strand.
GTCATGGTTCCAATAGGTGCACAACATAGGAGAGGCCCACGACTCACCGTAGAGGTGTGGTTCAACGCGTGACAGAGGAGCGTTCGTAGTAGAGGAGAGGCGCATGACGAAGTAGTCCTCTAGTGGAGGAGAGGCACACGATGGAGGAGAGGCACACAGTGGAGGGATTCATGGTGGTGAAGGAGTTGGCGGGAGAGGAGGAGGAGGATGAGGAGGAGGAGGAGACAATAGAGATCGGCTTCCATGAGAGCTTGAGGGGTGCGAGGAAGGAGAAGAAAATTAGGGTTTCTTTATAAAACTCGGTGAAACTTTTATCAGCGCTAGATAAAAAGCGCTGATAAAGGTATGTTTTATCAGTGCTAAAATAGAAAGTGATGATAAAACATGCCTTCATCAACGCTAAAAATATAGCGCTGATAAAGATACATTTTTTCAGTGCTTTTTTAGCGCTGATAAATATAGACCATTATCAGTTCTAAAAAACACTGATAAAGATATAATGTTAATAATTTAGTTATATTATTATATATATTTATAAAATTATATATATGATAAATATAAATATATATATTTATAATTATGACTATAAATAAATAGATAAATATTTATATTTATAAAATTATAATTTAAATAATTATAAAATTATAAGAAATATACTTATTATATTTATAATCTTAGAAATATATATAATAAATATATTAAGGATATATATTTCTAAGATTATAGATATATATAACTATATTTCTTTTAATTTTATAATTATTTATATGAATATATAATTATTTATAATTATAATTATAAATGAATTTAAATTTATTTATTTAAATAATTAAAAAATTATAACAAAATTTCAAATATTTATAATTTTATTAATATATATATAATATATTAATTATAATTTTATAATTATTTAAATATATCTATATTTATTTATAACTATAATTATAAATATTTGTATTTATTTATTAATATTTCTATATATTAATAATATATTTATTTAATTATATATAACATAATATATGAAAATAATAAATATATTTTTATAAATTAATAATTATTTAAATAAATAAATATTTATTTATATTTATAACTAATAAATAAATATAAATTTTTTTAATTAAAAATTATAATAAATAAATATTCATTTATAGTTGTAATTATATATATATAAATATATTTATATAACTATAAAATTATAAAAAATATATTTATAATTTTATAAATATATATAATTAACATATTTATTATAATTTTTTAATTATTTAAATGTATCAAAATTTATTTAGAATTATATTTATAACTATTTATATTTATTTAGGAATTATAATTATAAATATTTGTGTTTATTTATAAATATTTGTATATATTTATAAATATATTTATTTAGTTATATATTTATGACTTTATAAGTAGTATAATAAATATATTTATTATAATTTTATAATTATTTACACACACAAACACATATATATTTATAGTTATAATTATAATAATAAATAAATATTTTTATAAATATTTTTATATAATTATAAATAAATAAATAAATAAATATATATATATAATTATAATATATGTATTTATTGTAATTTTATAATTATTTGAATATATATATATAGTTATAATTATAATTACAAATAAATATATATTTATAAAGTATTTATATATAATTAAAATTTAGTAATTATAAATATAATAAATATATTTATTATATAAATATATTGAATGTAAATTTTTAAGTAAGAACATAATAGTATATATGAGTAACATGAATTAATCATATACTTAGTAAAATATATACATAATAAAAAGCGAGTCATCAATGGAAAACATGAATAATAAGAAGGGTGTAATGTATAAATTGACATTTATGATGATACATAACATATATGCACTCATGATCAAAATATTTATTGACCAAATTCATTGGAAATACATATATATTTAATAATTATAATATAAATATATATATTTAAAAAGTATATATATTAATTATAAATAAAATAAATAAAATAAATAAAATAAATATATTAAATATAACAAAGGACTATGTTGTGCATCAGATTTTTAAAAAGGGATCTACTGCCCATGTATCAACTTCTGATGGAGTAATTTCAGAATGAATCGAACTTTGTAAGTACTCCTTTATTTCTCGTATTTCATTGTCGAATGGAATAAAACCTTGGAAGGTCTCTGACATAGTTTTGAGATTGGCCTCCATTTGGGATTTTATAGACTTCAAATGTGTTTCTTTAGGGCGCTGTTTCTTCCATGTTCTTTTTCCCTCTAATGAATTGAAAGGGATGGAATGGGGTGTAGGTTCGATTGACCTCAAGCCAAGTATCCTGAGAGTTCATGACTGGAATTTGAATTTCAATATCAACGATTTTATAGAAATCTGCGTGCAGGTGTGGGTCAAAGTCCATGGCATAAATTGGGTAATTTGGCATCCTGGAATTCTTTATGATATAGCCTTAGCTATTGGGACCCCAATTTGAATGGAAAATGAAACAGAAGTGGTGAGTTATGGTCACTTTTCTATGATGCTAATAGAGGTTAATCTAAGTTCTGTTTTAATTGATCGTGTAGTGCTTTCCACCCCTCAAGATGAGGTTAACCTTAGAATTGAGTATGAAAAAACACCTCCTTTCTGTGAGTTTTGTGGTATCATTGGCCATGTGAAATCTAGTTACATGGGTAATATAATTTGCATTTTTTTCACTTAAAGGTGAATAAAGTTTCTCTTTATCGAAAAAGGAAATATGAAGGGGTTGTTTCTACTTCCCAAGCTAGTGACCAAAGAGATAATGATGATGAACAAACTCATTATGGAGTAGTCAATCAAGCTACTCTGTATGAAGGGTCTTCCCTTAATTACCAATCTCAAGGGGAAGAGGTTGTCCTTTCTGTACAATCTCATGCTGAAAGAGTAGTTCAAGCACCTCAAAAATAAGGTAAAATAAAAAATAATAGTAACAAGAATAAAACTATTGATGGGGGTGAAAATAAAGCTACCCTCATCCCTCTTGGTGGTGATTCTATGACAGAGCCCTCTCATAAATAGTTGAAGATCACTAAATAAAAAATGTCTTGGGATAACATGGTAGGTGAGTCACATATGGAAAGTGAATCACACATGTACAAAACTAGATCTGAGAATGAGAAGGCTGAGGTAGAATCTGATGACAGTCAGGGAGATAGAGAAATGCACATTCAAGAGGATGTTGATTTAGAAATGTGGCGAAATCATAAATTTATTGCCTCCAAAGGTAGAAAAGTTAAAGAGAAAGCCGAGGTTGCCACCACTTTGAAGCACAATGGTAGAAGAGGCTCTTCTTCCTCTGCTTTGGTTGCAGCTGGGTGGGGATGTGCCTCTCCTTATCCGTCCAAGCAGTTTTTACAGTAGGGAAATGAAATTTCATGCACACCTCAAAGCAGAAAAACTGCTCTTAGTAAGGGTACATAATCAACTACCCCTTTGATATGAAAAAGGGATGCTTCTTACCCTATTTATAACTCCAAAACATGAAGCAATACACCTATTAAAGGCAGTATATATTATGATTTGGTCACTCCAGTTGTGAAGCAGCTTGTTTTGATGCATGACACCCAGGGCAAGGAGATTCTTACAGGCTTGTTAGTAGAGTAGGACATGACATTCGTTGGTATATATGTAGCTAAGCAGGGATGTGTTGATGCACCTCCACAGTCTTACAAACCGAGTATTCAACGGGAAAATAAACATATCATAGGTTTAGCTCAGGGCATAACAGAATATCCTCATGGTAAAGGTACATGAATGAATGATACTCCTAAATACATGTCTAGTATGGTGATAGACAATGAATATCTATCGGTGTTTTCTTGCCAATAATAGGGTAAATTGCACTCTAAGTTAAGTACGCATAATTCTTTTGACTTTCTTGCATCTAGTAGCAGCGGGGAGGATGGACACAGAGATGAGCAAACACATGGAAAAGAAGATACTAGGGAAATCAATGATACTGGACTATCATATGATGGAGGTGGACCATGGATTCAAGTGAAAACATGGATAAGGGGTAGACACCCTCGTGGGAGAGGTGGTCGATCCCCTCACCATAGCATGATCAATCGGTCTCGTGCAATTTGAATTTTCACCGTCTCTAATGGAATCTTTCTTATTGGACATCCTATGTTTTTGTTTGTGACTCTATATACTTTCTTTTACCTTCAATAAAAGGGTCCTCTACGTCTCAACCTTTTTTAAAAAATAATTTTATATATAAATACATTTTAACTAATCTAATAATTAATCTAATAAATATAAATCTAATAAATCTATAATAAATCTGATAAATCTAATAAATCTGATTAATATATTTATTATTTAATGAAATTTATTATAATATTATAATTATATATATATAATTATAATCTTAGAAACACTTTTTAAAACATTATATATATATTTGAATTATTAAAAATATATATTAATTATAAACATGCATTTTTTTATTTAATGTATACAAATAAACATTATTTTTGAATATAAATATAATAATTTTATATAAATTATCATTAAAAACTTTCATCCGCACTTTTATCTAGAACTGATAAAGGCCCCCCTTTATCATCGTTTTCTACTAAGCACCGATAAAATGAGGCACTTTCCTTGACCCGTTTTGTGGTAGTGTTGGCACCATTTTAACCCCATTTATCTTTATTTTTTGTTCTTGTCCAGAACTCTTCAGATTTCCCTGTAAACATGTAAAACAATATAATTAGATATAAATATATTATTTTATGATGTATTCATTTCATACATGCAAAAAATTTAAATTTTAAATAATCAATTTCATTGATTTTTAATGTTTTATGACCAAATTATTCAATGATTATGTATTTTGTGGGTATTTTTTATTTTTAAAATATTTAAAAAAAATAAAAAGAAAAAAATTTAGAGCCCATTTTTACTTAAGAAATATTATTTCGTATTAAAAATATATTTATAAATAATTTTTAATATATTTAGGTAAAAATTGGGGCCTTGTATACAAGGACTAAGGAACTAGGAGGAGACCACATAGAATTTACAGTATCAGAGGAAGGATATCTTGCATAGCAGGTTCAGAGTGTGCATAGGGTGGGACAAGGCCTGCTGGGCCCATGCGGGAAGGAACATGTCTGTGAGTAGGTGAGTGAGTGTACTGGGAGCCTATCCCCCCAAAGTAGACTTCTGAGCTGGTTTGGATGCATCCATATATTTAAAGAAGAGGCCTCTATAGAGAATCTTTGATGTAGTACATAGAAATACAAGGGTCCTATTTATTTAACAAAAATATCATTGTTCCACATCCACGCTCACAATACTCAATATCAAATAGATCTTGCTGCCACTCCCCATGCTCAAAATCGCTAGACCACTATTGTAAGTGACTGGAAAACACCATAACCACACTACCAATATTTGGGATTAATATCTAGTGTTTCCAAAGAGGGCTGAAACTACTATGGAAGAACATTGGGTGCTCGAACAATGCCCTGTAAATAAAATGAAGGAGATAAATCCCTATATACAGTATAATCTGAAATGGTTATTGTTAGGATGTTGGATACTCATCCGTGGTATACAAGGGGAAATTTTGGGGATAAAGGGTTATTTTTTAAATTAAAAGGGTGTAGGGTTGCAATAATTAGGGGAATGAGTTTACCAGGCACCAAATCAATTGGTGATTTGACAAAAGACCCACAATTCCAATTCATTTGGCGCTTTGTGGGTTTCTTTTTTTTCTAAATTCCCACACCACCCCCAACCCACCATATATATATTTATATAATTATATTGATAAAGGTAAGAGGATGGAATAATGAGAGATGCTCTCGCACTCCGGTGACCTGGATGCCCTAAACCACCCATGTAAAGACCTGGAAATTTCAAAGATTTATTTTAAATACTTTGGAATTTTACGAGTTCGCAGTTTCTGACGGCACCTGATTCTGAGGCCCGGTGGGACCAGAATCAATTTTTGAAGTTTTTTTCAGGTACGTTTAGTAAACGTACATTTAGGTTTTTCTATATTTTGAACCGATGCTCGAAATTGAAATCCGAGGACACCGATGAACTCACAACGCTAGTATTCACTTAAGGGGACCTTTACCGCAGTTGCGTTTTATGTGAGCCGGAAGTTATAATTTGGGGATTTATCTTAAATTAAATAAAATTGTGGTGATACACAATTTTATTTTAAGAGGCGGTTATTTCCTCCAAGAGGAAGTTAGGGGCGGGGCCCACACCCCACATAACCTACCATTAGAGGATTTAGTGTGGTGGGTCCCACACAAACCCAAACCCTTTCACCTCCCCTCAACTCCCCATTAATACCCCTTTTTCTATTTATTTTGAAAACTCTTCATATTTATTATGGTGGAGCCTCTCCACCTCCCACCCATTGAATGTTCCAACCTCTAATTAATATCTGCATTAATTAATTGGAACCTCCTTTGAATTAATTTGAATTTTATGGCAATTCTTTTAAATTGTGGGAAGCCTTATTTAAAAATTTTTCCTAAACAAATATTTGGGTGGGGAACCTTTGGGGAATTAGAGGAGATTTATTCTTCCACGAAGAACATCATCCTCCCTCGGCGAAGAAAGCTCCACGAGTTCTCCTACCTTCTTCTTCCTCCATATCAAGGGAGTAGACACCACTCGAGAGAAGCGTCACCTAAGTCAAAGACTTTTCCTCTGATGTTGATGGGACAACACCATTATCCGCGACGCCATCTACCGTGACGCTCGTCTTCTGTGTCTTGTCGACATCCGACTTCAATTACGAGGTAGGGGATTTGCTTTAATTTTAATTGAATAAAATTGTTCTTCGTTCTTTGTTGAAACCATGTTTTATCTTCGGAAAAATGATATCACTTAACGTGGAGGGCACAAGCCGAACGAAAACGGCCCGACGACCCTCCGTTGATCCTCATTTTATTTTGATTGAGGCAGTGACGGAAGAAGTGGCGGCGACCGGAGGAAGAAGCGGCTGTATGCCGGCCGTGTGGAGAGGAACCGCAGCCTGCATCCGCGGGCCACTCAGCCGAAGAAGAACGAGCCAGTCATAGCCGGCCGGGATGGTGGAACCGCGAAGCCCCATGGTGCTGCACTGTGGAGGGCCGTGGCCCGCTCTCCGCAGGCCACTTCGGCGGAGGACCGCAGCCCGCTCTCTACGGGCCGCTTCGGCGGGTGAACCGGTCGGCTCGTCAGCCGGCCGGGTGGGAGGAGGCTGCGACACTGCGTGCGAAGGACAGTGGCCCGCCCAAGTGGGCCGCTCGCGCTAGAGAAGCCAGACTACTTCGGCCGGCCGGGAAGGAGGGTGGGGCCGCTGGGCACCGCCGGTTCGAGAGGTCGCCCCCCCGCTCTGTGTCGCTCGGCTAGTTGGTCGAGCCGTGACCAACAGTTGGCCTGGCCGCACCAGCCGGGCCGGGCCGCACCCTTGCACGGGCCGGGCCACCTTCCATGGGCCAGACTATTCCCCACCAGGCCGTGCCGCGCATTATCGCGCTAGGCCGACCACTTAGCCGGGTCGGACCCACTGAGCCCGAACAGGCTGACCCTCCAGCCCACCGGGCTTGACGGGCCAGGCTCGTTTCGCTTAAATGCAAATAACTTCACGACCATGCCGATCGACGCGCCGTCTGTGGTACTAGGACCCTTGCAATGAGGTGGTCCTTTTGTGACACTCTAAGTGAGTTTTGGACAACTTTGGAAAACAGTCAGGTTTGGAACGAGCGTAATTCCAACCGGGCCCCTGGAACAGAAAAACCAATAACTCTCAAACCGAGTGTCTGATTGACGTGCCGTCTGTTGCGTTGGGTTTCTTTTGACGAGATAGATCTTCGGGATACATCAACTCAGGACTTCGTGATAGTTGATGTATCAAACCCCTTTGCTCAAGGAGCAGACCCTCCCGGAATCGAGCATGCTGTGTGCGGGAACCCTAGAGCTGGCTGTGACTACGTCGACTACTGTACTGGAATCCTCCGTGGGTTCGACAGTGATGACTACTGTACTGGAATCCTCCGTGAGTTCAACAATGACAACTACCGTACTGGAATCCTCTGTGGGTTCGACGGTGATAACTACTATTCTTGTATCTTGTGTGGGTCCGGTAGTTTGACCTCTGTACTTGTATCCTGTGTGGGTCTGGCAGAGTAGCTGGTCTTGTATCCTGTGTGGGTCCGACAGCTTAGCTAGTCTTGTATCCTGTGTGGGTCTGAAAACTTAGATGAATCAATGACTACATCTGATCATCTCTATAACTATTTGAAAGATGTATATCTGTGTGAGCTGAGTCTTGACTTTCAATCATTATCATCGATGTGATTGACTTCTTTCTTGTGTGGACTGGGTTGCACTTGGGCTCAAGAGTTGGAGCTGTACTGTGGTTGATAACTTAGGTATATGTATGGGCATATACCTAAGTAGGGTTGGTTGATACTTCGTGTTTGTATCCTTCTTTAGTTGTTTATCCTTCATGGATTCTGGGAGACCTTCGGGGGTCTCGGGGTCCCTACTGAGTATCATATACTCACCCCTGCACGGGCTATTCCCACACTACATTGTGCTGGATATAGACGACGGAAAACACTGATTGAGGTGGAGGCTTGTGGAGCTGGACGGTACACAGAGGTGGACCACTTGGCGAGACGTTCACGGAGCGGACGGTCGGACCTAAGGTGCTGTGGAGGCCATCTGTACCCACCCTTCAGGTGGGATTTTTGGAGGATGACTCGGCGGTTGCTATTTTACTTTACTACAGTTGTACTAGTTTTTCAGTTGTACTGTACTTACTGTTGGACTTGTATTTCTGGCCCCTTTCCTTTCAGCACTTACTTTTTGTATACAGTATTTACTTAGTGTTTACTACTGTTGTGTAATCTGATGTGTTTGTTTACTTTTATAAAGGCAATGCCTTCCCAGCTTAGGGATTTACGCCTTTGGTGCTAGTCTCCAGCCCCTGGGCTATGGAAGGTGGGCTTGGGGTAGTTACGACATGATCCCTGAGGACATGTCGTGACAAATTGGTATCAGAGGAGTCGGTTCTAACACAAAACTTAGGACTCTGATTTTTCTTTTCTGTGAAGAAATAGTGTTAAGAGTATTGAGTGTGGTTATCAGTCTAGGGAGTCCAGTGTTGGTGCAGCGACTGACGTATCCATACACCAGGACCCTGACCTCCGACTTCCGACTCGGTGCACGAAAACACTGATTGCATGTGTGTTTCAAAAGTTTTCTTTGTGATTTCTTTGTGTCAGCTCACCAGGTATACTGTTTAACCATGACGCACCTGTTTCTTTTCAGGATGGCCCCATAAAGGTAGACAACTAGGGTTCTGAGTTACGTATGGGATGGTAGCCCACCGAACGACGAGGCCTCGGTGCAGGGCCCCATCAGAGCAGAGGCACCAGCGGTACCACTACCCACTGGGCCACATATACCACTGGCTCCAACAGTAGAGAGTGCACGCTGCTTGAGAGCGTTGCACGAGTTTCAGTGACAGAGGCCACCCAGGTTCCGTGGAGAGACGGACCCACAGGCAGCCAAAGATTGGATAGAGGCTATCGTCAGAGTTTTCAGATTGGTATGGACACCAGCCAACCTTATAATGATCCTTGTCGTGAGTCTTCTGCATGAAGCAGCAGGTAGATGGTGGATCCTGATGCTCTAGGTTCATGAAGAGGCATCACTTCTTTGGAAAGACTTTGAGAGTCTCTTCCGCTCAGAGTTTTTTCTAGCCACCCTTCGTGTGGTGCGGATTCAGGAGTTACTACATCTGCAGCAGGGAAGCATGACAATAGATCAGTACTCAGCGAGGTTTACTGAACTCTCACGATACTCCACGGATATGGTATGGGACCCGTTCTTCAGGGCCCAGACCTTCGAACAGGGACTGAGGCATTAGATCAAGGCTTCAACAATTCCCCTCAGCATCCCGAAGCAGGAAGGGGTGCTGGAGCGAGCCCTTCTAGTAGAGAGCTTTCTTGCTGAGTAGTCACCAGCGGTGAGACCCATCGCAGGGCGACATGTAGCAAAGTCTTCTGAGGCCAGTAGTAGATAGATGTCACAGGGGTCCAAGAGGACCAGGCCATCAGGTGAGCGACTTCAGGATATAGGTTTGGTTATGTGGGGCACATGAAACAGAGCCAACCTTATGAGGAGAAGGCAGTGCTATGCATGCGGTGGGTAGGGCCACATGGCCCGTGACTGCTCGACCCGCCATGAAAACGAGTAGTAGACAGTAGAGGGACCTCCCAGGTAGAGGCATAGGTTTGACCATGGTGGTCTGCCAGGAGTGGGTGGACGAGGCAGAGGAGCTGGCCGAGCAGCGGGTGGTGGATGACATTTCGAGGCTCTATCACCACCACCACCAGGAGGTCCACCCCGACCATAGGGAGCTGGCGGACAGAGGCGGGTTCAGCTCCAGGAATTTGAGGCCTACGACCACAACGCACCTGAGATGATTTGAGGTACTATCTGTGTCTACTCTACCCTTGCTGTTGTACTTATAGACACATGTGCGAGTCATTATTTTATTGCAGCTGCCCTTATTCGGAGCTCAGAGATTCCGACGGAGCCGTTGGCTCGATCCTTATGGCTAGAGACTCCTACGGGAGTAGACTCAATGATTACGCACTGGTGCCGGCAGTGTGAGCTTACTCTAGGAGGTGAGAGCTTTAGCTGGGATCTTATTGTAGCGGCGTCGATTCCTTACGATGTAATCTTGGGTATGGACTGGTTATCTACAGTTCATGCTCAGATTTAATGTATTAGGCGCAAAGTGCGGTGTGTCCACACAGATGGGACCAGGTTCACCTTCATCGGTGAGACGGGATATTTTTCAGCACAAGATGGACTTATAAAGAGGATAGGACAGCCGATCACACATCAGTTGGCTAGTCTCATCCTCAGAGCGATTGATGTGCGGCGTCCGAGTTTTCCAGTTGTGGTTGATCAGTATGCGGACGCTTTTCCTCATGACATTCCAGGACTACCTCCTCAAAGAGAGGTAGACTTCTACATAGACCTATATCTCGGGACAACACCGATATCTACCCCAGCATATCGAATGGCTCCCATCGAGCTTTTTGAGATACGGGTACAGCAGGAGGACTTGCAGGGAAATGGATTTATCCGACCTAGTGTTTCACCCTGGGCTTCTCCGATTTTGTTTTCCAAGAAGGTGGATGGGAGCTTGAGACTATATGTCAACTACCGTCGCCTGAATCAGGTGACCATAAAGAACAAGTACCCACTTCCGAGGATTAACAACCTCTTCGATCAGCTCCAGGAAGCATGATGGTTCTCGAAGATAGACCTCAGGTCAGGCTATCACCAGCTCCAAGTTCGAGATGAGGATGTGTAGAAGACAGCCTTCAGGTATCGGTATGGCCACTACGAGTTCTTGGTTATGCCCTTCGGCGTAACCAATGCTCCAGCAGTATTCATGAGTCTCATGAACAAGATATTCTAGCCTTACCTCGATCAATTTGTCATAGTCTTCATCGACAATATACTGATTAACTCGAATATTGAGGAGGAGCATGCCTACCACTTGTGGGTTGTACTGGATACACTATGAGAGCACCATATTTATGGTAATCTCTTGAAGTGCCAGTTCTAGATTCGATAGGTTCACTTCTTGGAACACATCATCTCGGAGGCGGGGGTAGCAGTGGATCCAGCGAAGATCGAGGCAGTGCTTGCTTGGGAGTCACCTAAAAGCGTGATGGAGGTGCGGAGTTTCCTGGGTCTGGCTTGGTAGTATCAGAGATTTGTACCAAACTTCTCGAGAGTTTTATTAATGCTTTCAGTTTTGATGAAGAAGGAGAAACCCTTCGTGTGGTCAGATAGATGACAGTAGAGATTTCAGGAGCTGAGGAAGAGATTGACCAGTGCGTCCATCTTGAGGCTATCGGAGGAGGGCGTTGGGTACGTAGTTTACTGCAACACATCAGGGACTAGAATTAGGTGTGTTCTGATGCAGGAGTGAGCGGTGATTGCTTATGGTTCACAGAAATTGAGATAACACGAGCAGAACTATGCTACCCATGACCTGGAGTTAGCAGTAGTGGTCTTCGCCTTGAAGATGTGGAGGCACTATCTGATGGGCGAGTGATTTACAGTCTACTCTGACCACCAGAGTCTCAGGTACATCTTCTCGCAGAAGGACCTGAAACTGAGATAGCGGCGATGGCTCGAGTTCCTCTAGGACTATGACTTTGAGATAGTCTATACTCCTGGGAAGGGGAACGTTGTAGCTGATGCTCTCAGCAGGAGATCAGGCATTCAACTGCTAGGAGAGGTGACAAAGCAGCTAGCTACGTTGTAGATATCCTTTTTGGATATAGATGGAGCAGCCTTTCTTTAGTCTCTCACATTCACTCCCCCACTTTTTCAATGAGTCAGATAGGCACAACGTGAGGACATTGACTGTGAGGCACAACATGCTCAGATATCCACAGGGTAGGTGCCTGATGGATTTTATGGAGGGGAGCACATCATCCTCTTCAGGGGATGTACCATGGTACCAGTTAAACTACAGAAGGAGGTACTAATAAAGTTCCACACTTCCCCTCTAGTAGTACATCTAGGAGTGGCGAAGATGTATCAGGACCTCAGACGACAACACTGGTGGTCGGGTATGAAGAAGGTTGTAGTAGAGTTCGTTTCACGATGCCTCACTTGTCAGCAAGTGAAGGCAGAGCACCGGGTACCAGCAGGCTTGGTACAACCCTTAGAGGTCCCAGAGTGGATGTGATATGGGATATCCATGGATTTCTTGACGGGGATTCCACGTACATCCAGAGGACATGACTCTATCTGGGTTATTTTCGACCAACTCACCAAGTCGGCCCACTTTCTACCGATCAGAGAGCTGGGCTCAGTAGAGATCTTGGGATGCCTCTACATACAGGAGATCGTACAACTTCATGGTGTGCCATCGATGATCATCTCTGGTTGGGATGCATGCTTTACTTCCTGGCTTTGGAAGGGGTTACATGAGGCATTTGGGACGTAGCTATGTCTGAGCACCGCCTTCCATCCTCAGACGGACGGTCAGACGGAGAGGACTATTCATACTCTCAAGGACATGCTTCGTGCATGTATCCTTGACTTTGGTCATAGCTAGGAGGATCACCTACCCTTGGTGGAGTTTGCGTACAACAACAACTACCACTCCACCATCGGGATGACCCCTTACGAGGCACTGTACGACCGACCTTGCAGATCACCTCTGTGCTAGACGGACCCAGGGGAGTCAGCACTTATAGGGCCAGAGATGGTGCATGCTATGACGGAGAAGGTGAAAATCATCCAGGAGTGGATGAATACTGCACAGAGCAGACATAAGTCCTATGCTGATAGGAGACGGAGACCACTGGAGTTCGAGGATGGTGACCACGTCTTCCTATGGGTCTCACCTCGATGAGGTCTATGAAGATTTGGCTGGGGAAACAAGTTATCTCCATGATTCATCGGACCTTTCTAGGTCCTCAGCAGGGTGGTAGAGGTGGTTTACCGTCTGGCCCTTCCACCTTAGTTGCACAGGGTGCATGACATCTTCCACATATCTCAGCTAAGGAGATACGTGCATGACCCATACCACATCATCGATCATGGGGAGCTGGATATTGATGATGGGGAGACTTTCATGGAGGTCCTGGTGGAGATTGAGGATTGATAGGATCAAGTCCTACGTTGATGGTCGATTCCTCTAGTGCGCATTTTCTGGAAGCATGAGGACCTCCAGGAGAGCTCTTGGGAGCAGGAGGCTCAGATGTGAGCTCAATACCCCCATTTGTTCCCCTAGTGTGTGTTATAGCTTTATAAGGACGTAAAGCCCTGAGGTGGGGGTAATGTAAAGACCTGGAAATTTCAAGGAATTTTTTTTAAATACTAGGGAATTTTACGAGTCCGCAGCTTCTAACGGTGCCTGATTCTGAGGCCCAGTGTGCTCGGAATCAATTTATGATATTTTGTTCAGGTACGTTCAGTAAACATACGTGCAAGTTTTTCTATCTTTTGAACCGGTGCTCGGAATTAAAATCTGAGGAAACCGATGAACTCGTAGCACCGATATTCTCTTAAAGGGACATTTACCATAGTTGCGTTTTATGCGAGCCGAAAGTTATAATTTGGGGATTTATCTTAAATTAAATAAAATTGTGGTGATACACAATTTTATTTTAAGAGGTGGTTATTTCCTCCAAGAGGAAGTTAGGGGTGGGGACCACACCCCACATAACCTCCCATGAGAGGATTTAGTGTGGTGGGTCCCACACAAACCCAAACCCTTTCACCTCCCCTCAACTCCTCATTAATACCCCTTTTTCTGTTTATTTTGAAAACTCCCCATATTTATTATGCTGGAGCCTCTCCACCTCCCACCCATTGAATGTGCCAACCTCTAATTAATATCTGCATTAATTAATTGACACCTCCTTTGAATTAATTTTAATTACATGGCAATTCTTTTAAATTGGGGGAAGCCTTATTTATAATATTTGCCTAAGAAAATATTTGGGTGGGGAACCTTTGGAGAATTATAGGAGCTTCATTCTTCCATGAAGAACATCATACTCCCTCGGCGAAGAACACTCCACGACTTCTCCTACCTTCTTCTTCCTTCACGTCAAGGGAGAAGACACCACTCTCGAGAAGCGTCGCCTACATCAATGACTCTTCCTCCAACGTTGACGGGACGACACTGTTCTCTGCGACGCCATCTACCACGACGCTCGTCTTCTGCGGCTTGTCGACGTGCGACATCAATTATGAGGTAGGGTATTTGCTTAAATTCTAATTGAATAAAATTGTTCTTCGATCTTCATTGAAACCATGTTTTATCTTCGGACAAATGATACCGCCTAACGCGGAGGGCGCGGGCCGAACGAACTTGGCCTGACGACCCTCTGTTGATCCTCATTTTATTTCAATGGAGGCGATGACGGAAGAGGTGGCGGCAACTGGAGGAAGTGGCGGCCATATGTCGGCCGTGTGGAGAGGAACCGCGACCTGCATCCGTGGGCCGCTCGGCCGAAGAAGAACCGGTCGGCCGTAGCCGGTCAGTGTGGTGGAACCGCGACGCCCCATGGTGCCATGCTGTGGAGGACCGCATCCCACTCTCTGCGGGCCGATTCGGTGGGTGAACCGACCGGCTCATCAGCCGACCGGGTTGGAGGAGGACGCGGTGCCACCTGGCGTCGCGTGTGGGGGACAACGGCCCACCCAAGCGGGCCGCTCGCGCTGGAGAAGCCGGTCGGATTTGGCCGGCCGGGAAGGAGGGAGGTGCCACTCGGCACTTCCGGTTCGGGAAGTCGGGGGGGGGGGGCACACCCCCTGCTCCACGTTTCTCGGCCAGTTGGCCAAATCGTGGCCAGCAGCTAGCCGGGCCGCGCCATCCGGGGTGGGCCGCGCCCCGCTGGGCCGGGCTGCGCCCTTGCACGGGCCGGGCCACCTGCCACGGGCCAGACCATGCCCCACCAGGATAGGCCGCACATTATTGGGACCGACTGACCACTTAGCTAGGTCAGACCCACTGAGCCAGAACGGGCCAACTCGCTAGCCCACTGGGCTTGACGGGTCGAGCCCGTTTCGCATAAATGTGAATAAGTTCATGACCGTGCGTCCGATCGACACGCCATCTACGGCATTGGGACCCTTACGACGAGGTGGTACTTTTTAGATTCTTTAAGTGAGTTTTGGACAACTTTGGAAAATGGTCAGGTTTGGAACGAGCATAATTCCAACCGGGCCCCTGGAAAGGAAAAGCCAATAACTCTCAGACCGGGCGTCCGATTGACGTGCCGTCTGTTGCGTTGGGTTTATTTTGATGAGACCGAACTTCGGGATACATCAACTCAGGACTTAGTGACAGTTGATGTATCGACCCCCTTTGCTCGGGGAGTGGACCCTCCCAGAATCGAGCGTGCTGTGTGCAGGAACCCTAGAGCTAGTTGCGACTGCGTCGACTACTGTACTGGAATACTCTGTGGGTTCGACAGTGATGACTACCGCACTGGAATCCTCCATGGGTTTGATGGAGATGACTACTGTTCTTGTATCCTATATGGGTCCGACAATTTGACCTCTGTACTTGTATCCTATGTGGGTCCGGTAGAATAGCTGGTCTTCTATCCTGTGTGGGTCTGACAGCTTAGCTGGTCTTGTATCCTGTGTGGGTCTGAAAAATTAGATGAATTAGTGACTACATCTGATTATCTCTATTGCTATTTGAAATATGTATATCTGTGTAAGCTGAGTCTTGACTTTCAATCATTATCATCGATGTAATTGACTTCTTTCCTGTGTAGACTGGGTTGCACTTGGGCTCGAGAGTTGGAGTCGTACTATGGTTGATAACTTAGGTATATGTATGGTCATATACCGAAGTAGGGTTGGTTGATACTTCGTGTTTGTATCCTTATTTAGTGGTTTATCCTTCGGGGATTCTGGGAGACCTTTGGGGGTCTCGGGGTCCCTACTAAGTATTGTATACTCACTTCTGCATGGGGTATGCCCACACTACATTGTGTTGGATGCAGATGAAGGACAACACTGATCGAGGTGGAGGCTTGTGGAGATGGACGGTACCCGGAGGTGGACCACTTGGCGAGACGTTCACGGAGCGGATGATCGGACCTGATGTGCTATTGAGGCCATCTGTAGCCACTATTCAGGTGGGATTTCCGGAGTATGACTCGGCAGTTGCTATTTTACTTTACTGCAGTTGTACTAGTTTTTGAATTGTACTGTACTTACTGTTGGACTTGTATTTCCGGACCCTTTCCTTTCAGCACTTACCTTTTATATACAGTATTTACTTAGTGTTTACTACTATTGCATACTCTGTTGTGATTTTTTACTTTCATAAAGGCAATGCCTTCCCAACTTAGGGATTTACGCCTTTGGTGCTAGTCGCTAGTCCCTGGCCTATGGAAGACGGGCTTGGGGTAGTCACAACACGAGCCCCGAGGACGGGTCATTAAAAACCACAAAGCTTAAATCTATATGATCATTCCTCAAATATGCTCATGAATCAGTAGGATCTATCATCCTTAAAGAAGAACACATGGATTGTGGATGTTGATTTAAAGAGATATTCATCCTTCACTGGATTCTCGTGTGGTTCTTTTGGCACTGTCCACAATCATGATTCTCAAAGAATCATTAGGAAATTTTCATTAGATCATGTTTCTACTTCAGATGACATTGTTTCCAAAAGAATAGAGTTATGAAAACACTCAGTTATTGCTCAAATATTATTGTCAAAAGGTATGAAACCCTGGAAAATTGTATATCTAGTTCCTATACTAGGTTTAATTTGGGGTTTTTCTTATTTAAAATGTTTATATTTAGGTATTGGTTTTTGCCACCTGCTATTCCCTTCTATAGAAGCTAAAGAGAAAGCATTGAGTGCTAGATATGTCAACCTCAATCCTGGTATTTTATGATTCCATAAATTGAGTCTGAATCTCAATCTTAATGATTATAGGGATACTTGTGTGCATGTTTGGATAAAAATTATTTGAATTAATTGGGTTTTATGGAACCTAGAAATATTGTTTGTCATATACTCGATGATAGGTATACCGATTAGACTAGATAGTGCTACTCAATTAGTCACTTTTGGTCATTATGCATGATTTTTAGTTGAGATTTATTTAACAGATATACCCTAATTGATAGTGTGATTCTCTCAAATCCACATGATGAGATCAACCTTCTCATTGAGTTTGAGAAGGTCCCTCTATTTTTTAATTCTTTCAAAACAATTGAGCATGAAATTTATTCTTTTAGGAAAAATTTTATTTGCTCAATTTGTAATCTTAAAGGTCATGAGTCTCAGTTTTGTAGAAAAAAGGTTAATGATGATAGTACTTCTCCACCCATTATTCTACCTACTAAGAATAATGTGAATGCTAACAATTCTAAAGGGCTATTTCCACTAGACATTGTGAAGGATATAATTGAACCTGCTAAGGCTATCCAAGTATTTCACCCTACTGGCCCTTCGACAGATGATAGTATGGAGGCTCATACTAATCCCCAATCATGGGAAGACCTATAAGATGAACACTTGACTATGGATGGATTATCTTTCAAAGATTCTATAACTAGAGGGAATGTTAAGGATATAGTTGATGATGATTCAGTAGATATTCAAGATGCTATTGAGTTAGAGGCTCAATCTGTTTTTGGTCAAAGTTTTTGGAAAGATCATCTTATGATTTCTTCTAGAAATAGAAATGGAAAAGCTAAGTTTGACGCTGCTACTTCTACAAAGTCTAGAATAATGAAGTATCACACACATGAATAGTGAAGATCAACTCCTGTCAAAAGGGTTGAAGAACATTCAGATGCCTCTGGGAAAGCCTTTCCATTTTGTCATTCTAAAGAGAATTCTAGTAAATCTCATCCCCCCTTATAAATTATATAGCTTCTTCAGTTTCTCCCATACTTCATGTTATGAGAAAAACAGAGAGTGGAATCAATCACCCTAAGAATGAAACCTGCAATGCAACCTCAATGTCAACTAATAGTAGTGAGTAAAAGATGGGTTCTGTGATGAACATAGGCAAGACTCATAGAGTGGCCTTAAGTTCCACTATGAATGCAGTTGACATGCAGCCAAACCCTGCATTGAAACTGTATTTTAGTAACCGTTATGAGAAAATTGATAAGGTGTAGGGGCCGACTACTCAAGATGGTACTCCCTCTACCACTGCACTTTCTCAAGATTCAAAATATAGGATAGGTTATGAAAATATGGGGATGGGAACCCATTTATGACCTTCATAATTGGTTACACCATCCCCCTCTCTACTTAATGTGGTTGATGAGAAGGCCAAACTTACCCCCAATAAAATAGCAATACAAGTATTCAATACTCAGTAGGAGGTTTATGTTATGGATCATGGTTGTGTTATAAATATATCGTGGTCAGGGATATCTTCTAGTTATCTAAAATGTGATTTGACTCAGAGTCATAATAAAAAATGTACTAGAAATGTGATTACTCATAATTCATTTGAATTACTTGTGTCTTCTAGTAGTGACGATGATGGAAATATAATGATGATCAGGATGGAGCTAAAATTGAGAAATATGTTGAGTCTGAAGTGATCTTAGATGTTGGTGGTGGACCTTGGATGCAAGCCATGACTTGGAGGAGAGGAAGACATCCTCGTGGCAAGGGTGGTCAAATCTTACACCACAGTATGCGCACTTGTTCACAGGTGAGTTGATGTCTTTTTTGGGGATTATCTTGTATGGTTCCTCCTTTTTATGCCTTCTAACTTTCATTCTCAATAAAGAGTTTTTTACACCCCAAAACCTAGTTTCATTATGTGGCAACAATGGGATCCTCTTTCTAATCCCTTTGCAATTATGAGTTCCTTCACACAAAAATGGATTATAATTAGGGGCCTTAGTTGATTTTTTGGCATCCAGAAGTTATGTGGGATGTTTCTTCTACTTTAGGGGCTCCGATCAAGGTTGATAAGGAAACTTAATGATCTAGATATGGTCATTTCGCTCATGTGATGGTAGAGGTTGATTTGGATAATGATCTAATTGACATTATATTTATAGTTGTGGGTGATTTTAAACTTTAATTATCTATCCCATATGAGTATTTGCCTAATTTTTTTAATTATTGTTACTAAATTGGTCATTATTTTGAGCAATGTCTAAGGAATATTCAGTGTTCTCTCTATAAATCTTTAGGACACTCTTCTGATCAGTGTAAAAGGAAACGTCCTGGGAATATCTCTACAGGGAATAGACAAGTGTTCATAAAGAGAGATGGAAATGATTTTGGAGGATCCTACTTTGTTGAGGTTATTAAAAAAGGAATCATGTTTGATGCTCCCATTGCTGATTTGGTCTATATAGCATCCTTCCTTCTTATTACATAACTTTTCATTACATTACAAACAGAGGATCTTTAAAGTATAGTGACTTGGAAAAAAATGCACATAATACATGAAAAATTAAAACATTATTTTAATCCCCTTGAAAAGATTCTTGAAAAGTTCATCCTAAGTACAATTACTACATCTCATAACCTGGATACATACATCAAATTAAAGGGTGAGGAGAAGGCCCGGTAAATAAAATAAGTGATATAATTTACATGTGAAGTTGAGCGATATCAATAAGAACACGGGGAATATCATAAATATATGATGAAGAGACATATCATAATAATAATAACTTGAAACATAACTTGAAAATGTGGCTACAACATTTAATTTAGACATTCATAGGCATATAACTAAGGTCTATCCCCAAGGTGTCATAAAAATTACCAAGGTTATTCACCAAGTTATCATAAAACTTTTCATATCTAGAGATTAATTTCTTTACCCAATTAATTGAAGCTCTATCAGGGAACAACATTAATATGTCTTTATTTTCATGTGATCCACATAGTTTATAATCAAACATTTCATAAATAACCCATAGAGAATAATAGAGATGGGTTTTATATAAAAATCACGATGTTTTAAAAAGTTCTTAAAAACCCGATCATTATATCATTTATAACCCATGGAAAGGGAATGATGGTTTTATGTATGTAAATTACAGAATAAAATATATCATTTTTATGTATTTATTAATACCCAAATAAATTAAATAGGTTTCAGTATTCACATAAATAAAATAAGAGAATTTCTTGAGAAAAAGAGAGAGATTTTGAGACGAAAATTCTACAGCATAACGACTATGTAACATGGTTTTAGAAAACATTAAAAAGAGATGAAATAGATGTCACCCATTAATAATAGATTCATAATATAGTATAAGGACAAAATAATATGGAGATAAGAATATGGTATTAAAATTTTCAAAACATACCACATAAAAGATAATTTGAAATAAAAAAAGAGAAGTTGCAAATTTCTTTACGAAAATTTGGCAGCCTAATGGCATCGCTTAAAAATTCAGAAAAATAAGTTGATGAGAGTGGAAAGGTTATCTCATAATTTTTAATTAAAATTGACAACAATAAGTATATATAATAAAATACCCCAACATAGAAAAATGGAAACTAAAAGACAAAACATAAAAGAAGTCTTGACTAAAAGAGGAGGGTGAAAGGTTCCCTTACCTTGAAGAGTAACTTCAAAAACTCAAAGGTTGATACCTTGGGGGTGCTTTAGGGAACCTTGGGAGGACTAATTGGGAGGTAAAAAGACCATAGCTTCATTTAGTAGGAGTTTTGAATGAAATGAATGAAGGAATGGGTTGGTATTTATAGAAAAAGTGAGAGAATATTTTATTAATTTCCAAGGGATACATCATTAGTGGTATTTGAAAAACCATGGGCTTGACCGTGGTATTTTACCATGGTATTGAAATTTTTTTAAACCTCATAACATATTTTATTGTACAAAAGTCGACCAGAATTATTACATCATTATTACATCATTAATGATGTCATTTAAACACATCAAAACTCAAAACCGTATTTTTACTATTCATCAAAAAACAAAACATTTTATAAAAATATCATAAATTAACCCTAACCTAATATAAATTATATGAATTAAAAAATTAACTCCATTGTATGAAAATAATTTTCTAATTATGAGGTATTTAATTTTTATGTAAAAACACTATTTACCCTAAAAATATTAATACTTAACTAATAATTTCTGAAACATTTATTTACTTATACTATTATATCACATTACCAATTAAGATTCCTAAATTATATTTATAATTTCTTAAGTGAGGTTACTATTCCATTGGCCACACTACTATTCATAAGGGTAATATTACTATTCATAATTCACTATTCACCAAAAATTAAGTTGATCTTATTTGAATATAAATTTCTTAATGATAACAACTGCAGAAGACCATTTTTTGAAAATCATTTCACATTCTTAAATTTATAACATATAAAAAAATATTTTAAAATATTTTTTTCCAATATTCATCAATAATATGGAACTTCTATAAATTCATCCTATATTTATCTTGATATTTTAAGTTCACAAATTTTACCATAAAAAGAAATAAAAATTTTATTTATACAAAATGATTACACAAAGTAACTAAGGCCTCATTACATAGCCCCTTATAACACCTTCATAGGACCTAAGAGTAAGGTGTGCAATGGTGATAGAGTCTTGGGGATGCTCAGACAACATTTCCCAAGTGGTAATTTCTATCATCTTGAACATCTCCCGTAAGTGATTCTGTTCAATATTAACGTGTTGGAGTTCGACTTGGGATTGGTCCAGAGAAAATCCCAATGATGCTACCTCCTTCCCAAGCTCCGACAGATGGGTTTCGTATAACCCAAGTCTACTGGATGAGGCTATCGACTCTTGTTTCTATATTAATTAACCATGATCATTTGTATTTATAAACAATAATCATAAAATTAAGAGTATAGTTTCCAACGGTCATATTGACCAACAATCATATTACATTCGAAACCCAATGGTATCATTTTAATTATACTCACTTAATTAATTAAATGATATAATTTTATTGAGTATAAAATACAATAACACACAAATTCAAGAAAAAAATATTATTCAAAAGTTTGGGTCGCTACATTCTTTCCCCCTTAAGAAATTTCATCAGTAAAATTTCAACTCTTACCCTCAGAAGAGAAAATTTGTGGGTGCTTCTTCCTCATAGACTCCTCTGGTTCCCACGTGGCTTCTTCACATTTTTGGTTCCTCCATAACACCTTAACAAGGCAGGTAGTCTTATTGCATAGAACCTTGTCTCTATGATCCAAGATCTCCACCAACTGCTACTCATAAGAGAGGTCATGTTCCAGTTGTACCACCTCTAGATTTAGTACATGTGAAGGGTCAAGTATGTATTTCCTCAATAGGGATACATGGAAGACATCATGAAATTATTCTATATTTTGAGGAAGTGCAAGCTGATAGGCCATTTCTCCAATGCAATCAAGGATTTTATAGGGGCCAATATACCAGGGATGAGCTTCCCTTTCTTCCAAAACCTCATGAATCTCTTCCAAGGTGAGATTAGAAGAAATAAATTTTCACCAACATCAAAATCTATGTCCATTTGATGGTTTTCAACAAAGCCCTTTTTTCGAATATGAGAAACCTTAATGTGTTGCTAGATGGCATGGACTTTTTTGTCATCTCTTGCACATGATCAAGCCCAAGAAGCTTTATCTAACTAGCTTCATCCCAACAAGTCATACTTATATATACCTTACCATATAGAGCTTCATAGGGTGAAATTTGAATGCTCAAGTGGAAACTATTATTGTAAGAGAACTCAACTAATGGGAGATGTTTATCCCATCCACCTTTAAATTCCATTCAGAATGTTCTCAGCATGTCCTCGAGTGTTTGAATAGTCCTTTCAAATTGGACATCAGTTTGGGGGTGATAGGTTATACTAAAATCCAATTCAATATAGAGATCATGTTTAAGACTTCTTCAAAATTTTGATGTTAACCTTAGATCACGATCAGATATGATAGAAAGTAGAACTCCATGCAGCCTTACCACTTCCTTTACATAAATCCTGACAAGTTGATTAAGAGATAAGTCTTCCTGAATAGAGATAAAATGGGCAGTCTTGGTGAGATGGTCCATTATAACCCATATTACATTGTTTCCTTTGGAAGTTATTGGGAGACCAGTGACAAAGTCTATAGTGATATTGTACCACTTCCATACTGGTATGGGTAGTGGTTGTAATACCCCTTTAGAAAGTTTTTGCTCTACCCTCATTTGTTAACATACAAAGCACCTTGTAGTGTAGTCAACAATATCCCTTTTCATATTATCCCACCAATAATGATCACGAAGGTACCTATATATTTTTGTGATTCCAGGATGTATAGAGAAATTATAGCTATGAGATTCATCCATCATCTCCTTATTTATTTCTATAATAGATGGAACACATAATCTTTTAGGAAATTTCAGTACACCTTCTTGATTAATATTGAAATCAGGAAACTTCCCATCCTTCATAGCCTCAAACTTCTTTTGTAACAAAGGTTCTTCTTTATGATATTTCTTGATCTTCTCTAGTTTTGAATGTTGAGAAATAATTTGGGATAGGGTTTATGATGTCCCATCCCTTATAATTACCACTTTCAGCTTTACTGGGCCATTGATCAAAGTATCTCTTTGAATCCTCATCATGGACAGAACAACTGGTTCTTTCCTACTTAATGCATCATCAACTTTATTTGCTCTTCTAGGATAATAATAAATTGAATAATCATAGTCTTTAATAAGTTCCAACCATCTCCTCTGACTCATGTTCAATACCTTTTATATGAAAATATACTTCAAACATTGATGGTCTGTGTATATATCAAATTTCTCCCCATAAAGATAGTGCCTTCATATCTTCAAAGCAAAAATGACTGTATCCAACTCCAGATCATGTGTAGAATATTTATGCTCATGAGTCTTCAACTGTCGACATTCATAAGAAATCACCTTATTATTTTTCATGAGGAAGAACCCAATCCATTTCATGGATGCATTGATAAAAATAACGAATCCTTCTCCTCTTGAGGGAAGAGTTAACATGGGTGCAGTAACCAATCTATTCTTTAGATCTTGTAAACTTTCCTCACACTCCTTTGTCCAGATTAACTTGACCCCTTTTCAAGTTAACTTGGTTAATGTATTAGAAAATTGTGAAAAGTTTTTCACAAACCTCCTATAATATCCCACTAATCCAGGGAAACTATGAATCTCAATTATTGTTGTAGGCTGAGGCCACTCCTCCGTAACCTTTGTCTTTGCAGGGTCAAATATGATTTCTTCATTGGTTACAATATGCCCCAAGAGAGAAACTTGTTGTAACCAAAATTCACATTTCTTGAGCTTTCCAAAAATCCTCTCCTTTCATAGAGTTTGGAAAATAACCCTTAGATAATCCTCATTCTCCTTATGAATTTTGGAATATATCAGAATATCATCAATAAAAACTACCACAAAGTTATCATGGTAGTCATTAAATAATCTATTCATCAAATACATTAAAATATCAGGTGCATTAGTTAGTCCAAAGGTCATAACAACAAACTCATAATTCCTATATCTTGATCGGAAGTCAATTTTTGGAATATCTTCTTTCTTCACCCTCAATTTATGATAATCAAATCAAAGATCAATCTTAGAGAATAATTGATCCCCATGAAGTTGGTTAAATAAGTCATAAATTTTTAGAAGAGGGTATTTTTTCTTTACCGTGATCCCATTCAGTTCTCTATAATCAATGCATAGCTGCATCGATCCATCCTTCTTATTCACAAAGATAACATGTTCTCCCCAAGGAGACACACTCGGTCGGATAAACCCCTTCTCCAAACGATCTTAGAGTTTATTCTTTAATTCCTCCAGCTCAATATTTTCCATCCTATATGGGGTCTTTGATATCGGATGATATATAAGTACGATTTCAATGTAGAAATCTACCTCTCTTTCTGGTGGAGGTATGGGTAACTCCTTAGGAAATACATCAATGTATTCGTAGACGATGGGGACATTTTCTATTACTATACTCTCATTTCCTTCTTTCTCTTCACCAATAAACTCCATAAAGAAGGATATAGGAGGTTCTTCTAGACAAATATCAGGTTGAGATATCTCTCCTTGGAAGATAACTGTAGGTTTTCCATTCAAGATAGATGATATTTCCTTGGTTCTGCATTTGATCTTAGAATTATACTTTGAGAACCAGTCCATCCCTATTATAATATCGAATTCCATCATGAGAATGACTACTAGATTTTTGATAATATTGTTCTCACTAAAGTAAATACTAGAGTTTATAAACATTGACAATGCTTGGATAATCACACCAGGATTCTTGACTGATAACTCTACTTTTATCATTTTAAGGGTTGATTCTAAATTCCTTGAAAACTTAAAGGAAATGAATGAATGTGTAGAACCGAAATCAAACAAATTATTTTCTAGATTTGAGATAAAAACAAGGGTACCTTACACCACATAATTTGGAGCTTCAATATCAGTTTTCATGATAAAAAAAGCACGACCTTGCTCCCTTGGCCTTTGCTGAGGCTGATGGTGATTCCCTTCCACTACCCTTGGATTTGGACAATGATTGGAAAAGTGACCAAACTATCTGCACTTGAAGCATTGGAATTTAGGTCAGGCCTACACTATATTCCCTTTGTTGTTAGTGTTGGAAAGTTGAGGCCTCACCTCACTACGATAATTATGCGTGATATGGCCATCTATTCCACACTTGTAGCACTTCCCACTCTCTAGAAGGTAGTTCCCCAAATTCTTATTCCCACATATATTACACATGAGACATCATAATTACTTGCCTCATCTTCCTTGATCAAAGATACTCCCTAAGATTATCTCCAATGAGCTCTTCTTGTCATTGGATTTATGAGACCACTGTATCTCTCCGAACTCCAGTTCAACTTTCATAGCACTCCACATGATCTCCTTGTAGACATCATAGTCTTGGTTGGATATATTCTTCCATAAATGAGGTCTTATTCCACTAAATAATCTATCTACCTTCCCATTAGGATCCATGACAAAGATCGAGGTGCAATGGGAAAGTATTTTGAAGTTCAACTCATAGCTTCCAATAGATTCATTCTTCTTATGCTTCAGTTAGAGAAACTCCTTCTACATTTTTGTTCTCATCGAACAAGGGAAATACTTATTAAATAATATCCCTCTAAAATCTTCCCACTCCATATCTTCAACCTCCATTCTTGGAATCATGTTTTTAATTAGTTCCCACCACTGATCATCATCTCCCTATAAGAAGTAAACAACTAGAGTGATCTTCTCTTGTTCTGAACATCAGATCATAGAAAATATCTTCTCGATAGAGATAATCCACTATTACATAATAAATGGGTTAGTAGATCCAATGAATGTTGGTGGTCGTTGATGCATAAAGGACTCAACAAAATTTTGTTCCCTTCGTGGTGAAATTGTTTTCTCAGATCAATTCAAGTTATTTCCCATAACTTGAGTCAGTTGGTTCATCATTCTCATGAAAGTTTCCATTCCGGCATCCATTAGAGGGTCGTCAGTGTATGGTCCATTGCGGTCACCATTTGCACGGTTCCTCCTATTTCCAAGAATTTTATAAAAGAATTAAACCTTAGTGAGAATCTTATTTGATTTATGAATCTTTTAATTATAAAGGCTTTTTATATCTTAAAACTTCATGCATAAACATATTATTCTTTAATAACAATTACACCTCTTTATAAATCTTTCGTAACGATTCATAAAAATATTATGATTAACCAAAAATATCCCCCAGGAGTGTAAAACCAAGAGTTCCTCAAGGCCCATTGTCACACACCAGTTCCCATTAGAGTCTAGCTTAAAGCGGTATTTTTGGGTTTTAACCCTAGATACATTTGTGCCATAGCCACATCCACTTGTGTGCATCTAGATAGATATTTATTTTTTCAGAAACCACTTAATATTTCACCAAAATACCAGGAAGTTTTCCTATATTTAAACTTTTATATAAGGTTATTACTAAAGTTTTCATAGCCTAATTTCCACAAATAACTAAACTATCCTTTGATACCAACTATTACATCCCACTTTCTTATTACATAACTTTTCATTACATTACAAATAGAGGATCTTTAAAGTCTAGTGTCTTGGAAAAAAGTTACATAATACATGAAAAATTAAAACATTATTTTAATCCCCTTTAAAAGTTCATCATAAGTACATTTAATGAATCTCATAACTTAGAGACATACATCAAAGGAAATGGTGAGCAGAAGGCCTAGTAAGGAAAACAAGTGAAACAATTTACATTTGAACCTGCGCGATATCAATAAGAACATGGGTAATATCATAAATATATGATGAAGAGGAATATCATAATTAATAATAACATGAAACATAAATTGAAAATTTGGATACAACATTTAATTTAGACTTTCATAAGCATATCACCAAGGTGTCATAAAAATTACCAAGGTTATTCACCAAGGTATCGTAAAACTTTTCATCTCTAGAGATTAATTTCTTTACCCAATGTATTGAAGCTCTATTAGGGTGAACCCTTAATATATATTTATTTTAATTTTATACACATATATCATAATAAAACATTTCATAAATAACCCATATGGAATAAAAGAGATGGGTTTTATATCAAAATCATGGCGTTTTAAAAAGTACTTAAAAACATGATCATTATATCATTTATAACCCATAGAAAGGGAATTAGGGATTTATTTATGTAAATTAAATAATAAAATATATCATTTTTATCTCTTTATTAATACCATAGGAAATTAAATAGGTTTGGGTATTCACATAAATAAAATAAGATAATTTCTTGAGAAAAAGAGCGAGATTTTGAGACGAAAATTCTACAACATAACTTCTATGTAACATGGTTTTAGAAAACATTAAAAAGTGAGGTGACAGAGGTAAACCATTAATAAGAGAGTAATAATGAAATATAAGGACATAATAATATGGATATAAGAACATGGTATGTAAATTTTTAAAACATACCACATAAAATAGAATTTGAAAGAAAAAAAGAGAAGTTGTGAATTTCCTTATGAAAATTTGGCAGCCTAACGACATCGCTTAAAAATTTAGAAAAATTAGTTTATGATAGTGTAAAGGGTCTCTCATAATTTTTACATAAAATGGAAAGCAATAAGTATACAGAAGAACATACCCCAACCTAAGAAAATGGAAACTAAAAGACATAACATAAATGAAGTCTTGACTAAAAGAGGAGGGTGAAATGTTCCCTTACCTTGAAGAATAACTTCAAAAACTCAAAGGTTGGGATCTTAGGGGGATTGAAGAAACATTGGGAGGACTCATTGTGAGGTAAAAAAACCATATCTTCATTGAGGAGGAATTTTTAATGAAAGTAATGAAGGAATGGGTTGATATTTATAGCAAAAGTGAGAGAATATTTTATTAATTTCCAAGGGAAACCTCATTAGTGATATTTGCCCATGATATTGGCCACTTGGGACACCTCAAAACATATTTTATTGTACACAAGTCAACCAGAATTATTACATCATTATTACATCATTAATGATGTCATTAAACACACCGAAAATCAAAACTATATTTTTACTATTCACTGAAAAACAAAACATTTTATAAAAATATCATAAATTCACCCTAACTTAATATCGATGATCTAAATTCAAAAATGAACTCCATTTTATGAAAATAATTTTCTAATTATGAGATATTTAATTTTTAATTAAAAACACTATTTACCCCAAAAATACTAATACTTAACTAATAATTTATGAAACAATTATTTACTTATGCTATTATATCAAATTATCAGTCAAGATGCCTAAATTATATTTATAATTTATTAAGTGATGTTACTATTCTATTGGTCACAGTACTATTCATAAGGGTAATATTACTATTCATAATTTACTATTCACCAAAAATTAAGTTGATCTTATTAGAATCTAAATTTATTACTGATCAAAACTATAGAAGACCATTTTTTGAAAATCATTTCACATTATTAATTATTTAAGCTATAAAAAAATATTTTAAAATACCTTTTTTCCAATATTAATTAATAATATGGAACTTCTATAAATTCATCCTATATTTATCTTGATATTTGAAATTCAAAAAATTAACCATAATAAGAAATAAAAATTTTATTTATACAAAAGGATTACACAAAGTAACTAAGGCCTCATTATATATCCCCTTATAACACCTGCATAGGACCTAAGAGTAAGGTGTGCAATGATGATAAAATCTTGGGGCAGCTTAGACAACATTGCCTGAGTGGTAATTTCTATCAGCTTGAACTTCTCCCGTAAGTGATTCCATTAAAGATTAACGTGTTGGAGTTCATCTTGGTCTTGGTCTAGGGAAAATCCCCATGATGCTACCTCCTTCCCATGCTCCGACAGATGGGCTTCATACATCCCAAGTCTATTGGATGATCCCATCAAATCTTTTTTCTATATTAATTAACCATGATCATTTGTATTTATAAACAATAATCACAACCTTAATAGTTTAGTTTCCAATGGTCATATTGAAAAAAAGTCACATAAAAATCGAAACCCAACAATCTCATTTTAATTATACTCACTTCATCAATAAAAGGATATAGTTTTTTTGAGTATAAAATAAAATAACACACAAATTCAGGAAAAAAATATTATTCAAAAGTTTGGGTCGCTACAATCAATGATAGTGGTATTTTGGCCCCCAAGGTTGTTGGATTATCCGGGGGCTCAGGTGGTGTAAAAGAAGCATGGGCTGATTTAGCCGATGATGATGAGGCGATTCAATTTGAGTGTGAGGTGGATATTCAAGAGGAAGTTAACCTGGAGAAGAATTAGGTTGCAGTGACTTCTGGTTGAAGTAAAGGGAAGGGGAATTTGATTGATGCTAATGGTTTTCAAATGGTGTTGCCAAAAAAATGAGGCCCCTCTATTCCGAGTGATGTGGGGTTTGTGGAAAAAATGGATGCTTTTGTTGAGCATCCGATGTAGTGAATTATGACTGATCATGGTTCTGTTCATCCTTTAATTCAGATAAATGAATCGCTTGTCCCCTTGGTGGGGAGTTTGGAAGGGGTTGACCCTGTTTCTAGATCTGGGGATGCTTTACAACAGGATTATGTGTGTGGTGATGCTTCTACTTTCCTTAGTGTTGGTTAAGATTCCAAGTACCTTACTTCTCTAGTTGAGGATCATGCAGATTTCCCTAGGGATGATTTTTCTTCAAGGAAGACCTCTGCCAATGTGAATTTATCAGGGCTTGATCAAGCTAACATAAACTTTTCTCTATGTTAGACTCCATTAATACTCACGAATTTGATTTTCTTATCCTTGAAGGACTTGAGAGTGAAGGTTGTAGTAATCGTTGAACGTCCCCCATGTTGACTAACTCTCATGCTAGGAAAGTTTCAGAATATTCAAAGGAACTGTCCCTAGAGGTGGATGGTGTGAATACTATCGCTCTTGCCACTACGGTTGCTCAAGACGATTCTGTTATATAGGAGGCTGGCCTAAAGGCTAATATTGCATATGATGGCTCTTCTATGCATGACCAAACTCAGGTGGAGCCTACTATTGTTGCTGTGTAGGCAGTGGTAGCCTGGGTTGTAGCTGTGCGAGAAGAGGATTCCCTAGCTGTTGCAGCTATTCACGTGGACCAAGGTGTTGCGGGTGTGGGTGGTCTTGCAATGCAGGATCCAATTCAGGAGGAGGATATCTCAGCTACGGTAGATGAAGCACCCATAAAGACAATGCAATGGAGAAGAGACCGTCACCCAACTTCTCAGGGTGACTCTCGTGGTTAGGGCCGCTATAATAAGTGATGTTGTTGTGTATATTTTTTGTGTAATATTTTTATTTTGTGTGGTAGTACCACAATAAAACATTTCCCCCTTTTTTTCTTGTATTTTTAATTTTATTTAATAAATTTTAGAGTCATGGATTTGGGTTCCCAAATCCATGGCTGAGCCTTTTCGATATAATTATAATAAATATATAATTACAATAATTATATAATTATAAACATAATAAAAATGTAATTATAATAATTATATAATTATAAGAAAAATATAGTTATAAATCTAATAATTATATAATTATAATAAATATAAAAATATAAATATAATAAACAAATAATTATAATAATTATATAATAATAATAATAATAAATATATAAAAATAATAAATATAAAATTATAATAAATAGATAATTATAATATTAAATAATTATAATTAAAATAAATATACAATTATAATAATTATATAATTATAAATATAATAATTATATAATTATAACAAATATACAATTATAAGTACAATAATTATATAATTATAAATATAATAAATATATAATTATAATAATTATACAATTATAATAGATATAAAATTACTAATATAATAATTATATAATTATAATAAATATACAATTACAATAAATATATAATTATAATTATAACAAATATATAATTACAATAATTATACAATTATAATAAATATATAATTATAATAATTAAATAATTATAATTATAATAAATATATAATTATAATAAATATACAATTATAAATATAATAAATATATAATTATAATAATTATATAATTATAAATATAATAAATATATAATTATTATAATTATATATTTTTTATAATTATGTATTTATATTTATTGCAATTGTATATTTATTGTAATTATTATAATTATAATTGTATATTTATTGTAATTATATATTTATTATATTTATAATTATATAATTATTATAATTATATATTTATTATATTTATAAGTTTATATTTATTATAATTGTATAATTATTATATTTATAATAATTATATTTATTATAATTACATATTTATTATAATTATAATTATAAAATTATTGTAATTGTATATTTACTGTAATTTTATATTTATTATAATTATATAATTATTATTATTCTATATTTACTGTAATTTTATATTTATTAAAATTATATATTTTTTAAAATTAAAATTATACAATTATTATAATTATATATTTATTGTAATTGTATATTTATTATAATTATATAATTAATATATTTATAATTTTATATTTATTATAATTATATAATTATTATAATTTCATAATTATTATAATTATAATTTATTATAATTATATATTTATTATAATTATATATTTATTATAAATATAAATTTATTATATTTATAATTATATAATTATTGTAATTATATATTTATTATAACTATATAATAAATATAATTATAAATTTATTATAATTATAATTATATAATTATTATAATTATATATATATATATAATATATTTATAATTGTATATTTATTATAATTATATAATTATTATACTTATAATTATATATTTACTATATTTATAATTATATATTTATTATAATTATATATTTTTTATAATTATAATTATTTAGTTATTATAATTATATATTTATTATAATTGCTTATTTATTATAATTATATATTTATTATAATTATAATTATATAATTATTACAATTATATAATTATTATAATTATATATTTATTGTAATTTTATATTTTTTATAATTATATAATTATTATATTTATAGTTTTATATTTATTATAATTATATAATTTTTATAATTACATATTTATTATATTTATAATTATATAATTATTATAATTATAATTGTATATTTATTATAATGATATAATTATTATATTTATAATTATTATATTTATTATTATTATATATTCATTTTAATTTTAATTATTTAATTATTATAATTATATATTTATTATAATTGTATATTTATTATAATTATAACTTTATAATTATTATAATTATATATTTATTATAATTATATATTTATTATAATTATATAATTATTAGATTTATAATTATATATTTATTATAATTATATAATTGTTATAGTTATATATTTATTATATTTATAATTATATAATTATTATAATTATATAATAAATATTATTATAAATATTATTATATTTATTTTAGTAGTTATATTTATTACTATAAATATATTTTTTATATTTATTATATTTATAATTATAATTATATAATATAAATAAGATATATATATATATATATATATAAGGTGGGTTGGGGGTGGGTGGTGTGGGAATTTAGAAAAAAAAGAAACCCACAAAGTGCCAAATGAATTGGCATTGTGGGTTTTTTGTCAAAGAACCAATTGATTTGGCACTTGACAAAACCAGTCCCCTAATTATTGCAACCCTACACCCCTTTAATTAAAAAATAAAAATAAAAAACCCCTTGTCTCCAAAACTACCTATAAAGGAAGCTCTCAACATTGAAACTGGCATGGAAATTCCCTATTAGATGTGGAGTCAAGAATGGTTGAGGATAAAATGACTTTAAAATTTTTTACATGCCGTAGAGGTCTATGTCATGGTTCATAGGAGGATCTTGAACTTGAAACACTGATCACTTCAGCATATTGATGATCATGGTGTCCATGCATAAAATCAAACACCAAAAACATGTTAGAAACGCCTATGAAAACAACATAGTGTCACGACCCAATCATAGGGGTCTTGTACTACACCGGCAAGAACATCAAGGCTGCATTTCATCTAGTTTGTCCCTATCGAAGAGATGAGAGTCACCTCGACAATGTGGAGGATGGTGCGTGTCGGTCTTGACACCACTGGTTGGGAGTTGGGACCACTCTCCTGATGAGTCCACGACAGGACTAAACTAGTGAACCTCACATCATATGAAGAGTTGGATGAATGAACCCCGCCTGCCTTGGAGGGGGATGGGGTGATGCACGAGCGAACCACTGTGCTGAGAGGCTCGTCCCGTGACAAGTGGTATCAGAGGGAATGTGCCTTGTGGTGTTGTGGAATGTTGCCAGTTGGAGCTTGGTGGTGGGAGCGGAGTCCTGGGATTTCCTGGCAGAGGTGACACGACATATAAGTTCGTGCTCAGGAGATGCCAGAGGCAGAGACACCATTATGAAGGGTGGGTTTCGAGGAGGTGTTTTGCGACCCAGAAAGAGGGTGGACCTTGGTGGTTTGTGACCCAGAGAGTGGGTGGGCCATTGATGCCAACAACAAGGAAAGATCATTCCCTTGGCTATGCTTGGTAGCTGGTTAGTTGGAAGAATACCATTTCACGGACACACATAAGGCCATGATCCTACATGCACGAGGGTGTTCATGGAATGGTGGTGGGATAATTTCATGACCCAATCCTGGGGGTATTATCCCACACCAACAAGAACATCAAGGATGCAGTTCATCTGGTTTTTCCCTATCAAAGAGATGGGATGTTAGGTCAGACAGGTTAATGGAAGATGGTCTAGAGGGGGGGGGGTGAATAGACTAGATTAAAAATTTTGATCAAATGAATTGATTAAATAAATTAATTATCAATGTTAATTATTAAGGTTAATTAGCAGCAGAAAAAGAAAATAATGAAATGATGTTTTTTATATTAGTTTGGTCCAAAGTGGGCCTACTCTAGTCTTATACCTCTCTACTCGGTGAGAGATACGTGTGCACTAAAAATGATTTTTAAAAGGGAATCATAACCTAATTACAAAATCCTTTTATAGTGGAGGGATAACCACGACACTGACTTTTGTGTGGGGAGTCAAAAACCTTACAACCTGACTTTAGTCACTGGGAGTCACAACCCAAGGATCCTGACTTTAGAATCCGGGAGTCAAAACCCGAGGAAACAAATAATGCTTTTGTGTGGAAAAGCATAAAAAAAAATAGAGTGTGTGAGAGAGATGAGAAATAGTGTTACAGACTCAGAACCAAATGAAAGATAAGATAAAAATCACAACACATATACTGGTTTTTACGGTTTAAATCATAACATCTCATAAATGAAATTCTAGTCAAAGCAGAATTAATTTGGCACTTGAGGGAACGAGTAGGTGGTGAAGAAAAGTGTTAGAGGACGTTGCAAATGCACAACAGGTTCAAAGTTCACAACACTTTCTCTTTATATTGTAATTGTACCTTTTTTACCTATAAGAGAGAATGATATATATAGATAATAAAATATATATCAGGTGTAACAACTCCTCTTCCTTTGGACATTCAAAATTAATTGAGTTAAGAGCTCCCATAAATATCTACATGAAAATAGCACCACTGTTGCTTCTTTATTCCTATAGAATAAATATCTAATAAAGGAATTAAAAATATTTTGAATAAGTCTTCCAATAAAATCTCCAGAATAATAAAAGCATTGAATGATTTGAAATAGAATTTTAAATCCATTTAAAATGTTTTAAACATAGTCAAAATAGTTCCTGAAAACTACCAGCAGATTCTAAAATTAAATTCAAACATTTTAATTTAAACAATTTTGAAACGTCAAAATTTATTTGTAAAAGATGTTGAAATTTTTTATTAATTTCTCTCTCTAAATATAGCACCGAAAATAGTAAAAACTCTTTGATTATGATCCTTATATTTAATGAGAATTTTTTACAAAAAAATCATTAAAAATATAATCCATATATTTATAGAAAATCAATTTTAAAAAAATTGCACAGAATGAACAGTAAATTCGGAAAGAACATTAACTTCGGAGTGAACAATAACTTCAGAGTGAACAGTAACTTTAGAGTGAACAGTAACTTTAGAATGAATAGTAAAGTAACATAGGGTATGAACAGTAAAGTAACGTAGGGATGATGAACAGTAAAGTAGCATAGGGATGATGAACAGTAAAGTAACGCAGGGATGATGAAGAGTAACATAACATAGGGATGATGAACAGTAACGTAACGTAGAAATGATGAACAGTAAAGTAATATAGGGATGATGAATAGTAAGGAAACGTAGGGATAATGGAAAGTAAAGTAATGTAGGGATGATGAACACTAACGTAGTGTAGGGATGATGCACAGTAACGTAACGTAGGGACGATGGATAGTAAAGTAATGTAGGGATGATGAACAGTAACGTAATGTAGGGATGATGAACAGTAAAGTAACGTAGAGATGATAAATAATAACGTAACGTAGGGATGATGAATAGAAACGTAATGTAGGGATGATGAACAGTAAAGTAACGTAGGGATGATGAACAGTAACATAACGTAGGGATGATGAATAGTAAATTAACGTAGGGATGATGAACAATAAAGTAACGTAGGGATGTTGAATAGTAAATTAACATAGGGATGATGAACAGTAACATATGGTTTCCAAACCATACTTTGTGAAATGAATATTAACATAATGTAGGGTATGAACCGTAAACCATACTTTTGTGAAATAAACAGTAAACCATACTTTCGTTAAATAAACAGTAAACCATACTTTTGTGAAAAATCTGGACAGAATATTTTGAAAAACTTCAACGAATTTTTAAGGGATCTTAACATTAGATTCAGAATTTGGTCAAAACTAATGATTTTTAGAAATACTTATTATCTTTCTAAAAAAATAAATTAAATCTGACATCTACAGATCCTAAAATCATCAAAAAACAGAAGCAAAACAATTCTGGAAAAACTGCTACTACAAAACAACATAGCATAACTTCAAGTAATTAAAAGTCCATTCAAAAGATATTTTTAGACTTTTATGTAAACTAATGAAATCAAGATAAAAATTTTATCTTTCCATAGAATTTAGTTTCATGAAAATCAGATAATTGTAGAAGTTGCAGTAAAATAAATACATAAATGTTTTAAAAATACTGAAATGTAGAGTTTCTAAAACCATAGTAGCAACTTCATTGAATTTTTAGAGCAATTTAAAACTTCCTCATTAAATAATAATGTATAGATAAATATATTATCTTTCCAACATGATAAGAATCACAAAAATCCAAATAACATAAATTAAGATATCATTAAAATACAGAGGAAAAGTAATCAAACAAAATCATATGAAATCAAATTAAAGGAAATATGCACATGAACAAACATGGGAGTCTCCCTGGAAATGTAGACGATGGTGTGTGTCAGTATTGACACCATTGGTTGGGAGTTGGGGCCACTCTCCTGATGAGTCCATGACAGGACAAAACCAGTGAACCTCACATCATATGAAGAGATGTACGGCTTAACCCCACTCACCTTAGAGGGGGATGGGGTGCTGCACAGGGGAACCACTATGCCGAGATGCTCAACTCGTGACAATAGTCTCGGCCATGGTACTGCATGTGGGATAGGGTTTCTCATGGGTTCGTGGATAGAGGATATGTGAAGTAAAAAACTCCCATGGATGAAGTTGACTATAATGTGGGAATTATATATATAGATATGAAGTTTATCCAGGTAACCCTCTCATATGAACGTAAGATTGACTATACTTAGGGAATTTTAGGTGTTAATATTTCATGGGATTCATTATATATCTAAGTAGAGATAAGGGGGATTCAAGTTTTGATTCAAATTAATAAAGGTATGAATATACATCTTGTATGATTCTCTCTCATGGATAAAAATTGAAGATAAAGGGAGTTTAAAGAAAATACCTCACCAAGTGACTCTCTAATTAGAGGATACATAGTGTAAAGATTAGTAGAGATAAGAATATTTTGGATAAAATATATGTATGATAGCCAATGGAAATTTGTCCATAAATATAGGGAAAACTACTATGCAGGAACAATCTCAGGACTAAACATAAATAAAGAGTTACTATGGAGGAGTCCACCTATTATTCTTAGGTTTGGATTTTTATTTTCCTACCCTCTCATGACAAGCATGAGAGGGTATATTTTTCTTGTTTAAGGGTTTTCTATGTAAGGGGAATTAATTTAATGAAATATTTTATATGATTGGATTTCATGATGGGTTCTCATTATTATATGATATCAGTTATATACCTTTTTATTTTCTTGATGCATGACCATTGTATTAAGAGTTAGGTAGTGTAATCTATATCTATTTCTTTCTTTGAGCATGAACATTTCCACAATTAGCTTGAGTGATATTTTTTGAGAGTGAGTTCTAGAGTGTGTGGTTCTCACCATGACCATTGGGTTAAATTCATATTCTATGTTTAAATATGGTTTATGGTTACCCACTTCTTGGTAATCCGAAATACCATGAACATTGAGAAAAGGATATCTATGGGAGTGGTGAGTGTCCACCATGACCATTGTGTTCACTAGTACTTGATTATAACAACATTATAACTACCATGATTAATTTATATTAATTATTCCATGAACCTAACCATGTGAATTCCTAATTCAATCTCACATAATCACACATTCTTTTAAGTTAGTTTGTATTTTAGTTTTCATTCATCTTAGTAATTCTAGGTCTTTCTATTTAATTTAATTTATTCTATACCTTTTCCCTTGGGCATGTCCTTGGACTCACCAATACTATAATACTTTTTAGTAGTTGTATGTTCTTTGGTTTCATGTTCTTATAAATTCTAAACCAACAAATCTTGTTGGGAAGTAATGACACATTTTGAACCTGGAAAGTTTTTCACCCTTCTAGCTCATTAGTTTTTGGAACCTTTTCTGGGGGGAAGAAAAAAAGATATTTTGATTTAATAGTAGGATAAAATCTCTCTCTCTCTATCTCTCTCTCTTCTATTATCTAATTTTAGATAGGTTTTTCTTTTATTACTTTTACACGTTGGTGTGTTTTTGGTTGTGTGTGCATTGAAAAAACCAGGGATAAATCCCCACATCCAACTGGAAATTCAACTTTCAAGACTTTCACAACAAATTGATACACTAAAAAGGAATATCCAAAGTATCCAAGGATGGGTAAAACATATAAAATCATGGTAACCACAATTTATATTGATTATAGATGAGAAATACCTTAAAGTATTAGAGAAAGAGTTTAAAGAGGAATTTATACTCTTATAGATCATAAACAAGAGGCTAACGAATCCAAAGAAGAAGCCAAGGAGGAATAAAAGCTTAAATAAAAACTCAAAGAAGAATCCCAAAGTGAAGTTGATATGAATATTGAATCTGAGGAGGATTCCTTTGATGACTCCAAATATGATTTTTTTCAAATAAATCACCTATACATATACTAAGGAGTAAGAATAATAGGAACAAGCCTCCCTAGAATAAGAAGAACAAGAGTAATATGAGTGAATAGTGGATGATATAATAGATGATATCTATGAAGATATAGGAAAACAACAAGAAGAAAATCCCTCCATAAAAGAAGAGGAAGATAACACGAGACTTGAAAAGGTACTAGAACAAGAAGAAGAAGAGAAGGAAGAGATGATGACTACTATACTTTGGAATGAAATGATAAAAATCATGGAGTAGAAGTACATGGAACATGATACTCAAGAGGAACCCCCAACACCAAATAAAGTGTATCCAAATAAGAATAAGAGTAGGAGGAAGAGGGGTACCATATTTAGATATATTTTCATTTATTTATTATACCCTCATAATTGTATAGATTTTGGTTACCTTCTCTAAGTGAATAAGAAGAGGAATTGGTGGTTGAAATTGAAAATATCAATGAATAATTAAAAATGAATCAATAATAAGTTAAGGAAAAGGAGTAGTTCAACCAAGTATGGACAATTAAGGAAATTATTTTTCAAGATCAATCCACTACTCGATGTTCTCATCATAAATAATTATAGATTAGAATGATAAGGAGGAGAATAAGATCCATAAATAAAGCTCAAAAAAATTAGAATTGGACAAGTTCAAGATGGTTGGATCCATGCCCTACTCCAATTATGTGAGGTTAAGAGGTAAGGTCAAGATAAATGACCATAACCAAGAGAGAATTTAGAGAGGAAACCTGATTTTTTATTTTATTTCTGGGATTTAGTTTTCATTATTATACTATGAATTAGTTTAAGAAGTTTTTTTCAATTCCCCATTTATTTTTTGAGCTTTAATGAATATAATTCCTACACTTTTCTTGAGTCGTTTTCTTTTATAGAACCATTATAAATTCACAAAGTTCACCAATAAGTAAGTAGAAGGAGGATGATATTCATTGAATGAGGATTTTATTTTTAAATTCTATATTTTCCACACGTATTCTATTTTTGAAATCTTTTTTTGAGTTTTAAAGAGAAACTAGTACCCCACCCATGCATACGCACGATGATATAATTAAAATCTAATTTTCAAAAGTGTATTAATAGTTTGAGTAGTTAATAATGAAAATTAGTTAAAATATGTTAAAATTTTAGTTTTAGTCATAGATAATAATGAAAATAAATAAAAAAATAAGAACATGTATGATAAATTATATATTAAAATGCATGAAAAGGAAAAAATATTATGTAAAAATATATAGAAAAATATAATGTATCATGAAGTATACATAAAAAAGAATTAAAATTTATTTTCACCATGAAGAAATCAAAAAACATGATGTATCATAAATTTTTAATAAGAAATAGTAAAAATTAACATTGATTCATGAAAATTGAAATTGTGATAGTAACATATTACAGTTTTTTTTTGAAACCAAGGACACGTAAGAACATGTCTATAGAGAATGATTTCTTTTCAGAAATATGGCTGACAAAAAAACAATGGGTACTATTTTTAGAGTATGTGTGGCACAATTTTTAGTCACACAGTGTAAGGGAATCTCTATTATTAACATATTAGCCTGACAGAAGTGCTCATGTGTCATTTATGCAATGCTCATATCCTCACTTATCATTAGAAAGGATAAAAATATACTCACATCCTAATAACTGCAATTTGTAAAAGATAATGACTGAAAAGTGGTTTCCTGAAATGATGACATCATTGCTATAATTCTCACAACGTTGCTGCAATGCTGACATCCTAATGCTTACGTGTTCACATGATGATATGTTTCAATGCTTATTTTTAAGAAGATGATACTATATTTCAATGTTAATAATGAACATGAATATTTAATATATTAAAATCCCAAATAGTGATACTTATTGTTGGAATACAATTGGACAAAATATAGACATATTTATGCTAGTATAAAACATTTTGGGAAAATACATTTGAAAAGATGTAGGAGAATCTATAATAAATAAAATTTATTTAAAATAAAAAACACAACCGAACCTATATATCAAGAAGTTTTAGGGGGCACAAAGATAACCTAGGTGGCTGAAATCACTAAGATAACTATAGGGCATATATGCCTAGTGCAAAATGTGTGCATAGATGCTGGTGTCTTCCTAGGAAATGATGCATGTCCTGGGCGAGCAACAGGGCCTGGGAAGCACACCAGGTCAAATATGAGCTTGAGAACACCGCTTGATGAGCTTGATGATTGGTCAAGCTTGGATGGGCACGACATAGGGCCAATGAGCGATGGAGGTAACCTGGAGGTGGATGAGAAGTAGGTGTCTTATAATGACCCATACTTTACATACATTGTTAATACTTCAAAATTGAATCATACTTATTACTACATATAACAAAACCACGAAAGGACCGTATAGGTATAGTGTCTTTAGAAACTGGGAAACATAAACAACTGGTTCATAAAGCGTCTACACTGTCTCCCATTTATTTCATCATATCTATAGTCCCTTTTGGCACATCTTACTTAATAACCTTCTTCCTGACCTGGGGAAAGAAAACATACAAAAGGATGAGCTCAAATGCTCAGTAAGGGTAAACAAAAGAAATATCAATCACATCATTTACATAAGCGCATAACTTTTGGAAATCTTAACCTGCAAAAGAGATCATAATTTCATAACATGGAATAAATCATGGCAGTGAAATGTAATCACAATAATCATAACTTAAAACATGAAAATTTGTGGCATACACACATAATCATAGAGAATCATTTCTTATTAGTCAAGACTCATTGCCAAGACTATCTTAGTGGACAAAGTCCATTTCTGAACCGAGTCACCCTCGTTTCAGTCCTGTTTCACTGAACCGGTATAACCTACCGTTCCAGCCATGTCTATCTCATGAGATATAAAATATTTACCCAATGCATTGGAGGGAGATATAGGTCCCACCCATCTCATAATGATACCATTCTTATGTGTTCCACAAAATCATAAATCATACATCATTGCATAACCCATGTAATACAAATGGGAATCTTAAACATCATGACATCATAAAACAATTCATATAAGATAAAGGAATTCATAAAAATAATTCCATAACAACATAATCAAATCAATGTAATAATAGGGAAAAAAACAGAACCCTTTATTATCTTAGATGGAAAATAATTTTGATAAAACACTTGAACTCTATTCTTGAGGAAAATATCCTTTCTTCTTCAAAAACATTTTTCCTTTCTTAACATGTCATACAACTTTAAACTAAAATAAGTTTATTAAAAATAAAATTGAAAACTTGTAAAGGATTATTCTTGGAAATAATGT
Source organism: Viscum album (assembly GCA_963277665.1). Classification (NCBI taxonomy): domain Eukaryota; kingdom Viridiplantae; phylum Streptophyta; class Magnoliopsida; order Santalales; family Viscaceae; genus Viscum; species Viscum album. Next base: position 1,348,428,036 of record OY728131.1, read on the forward strand.
TTTAAAAATACATTCATGTCGTATAAGTTAAAAAAAACATTCTTCGTACTTTTTTCAGAAAAGTCAAAAAGTACCTCGTACGAAAAACGACAAAAGATTCCTTTCATATCTTTTACTAAAAACTCACCTAAGGGTAAAAATGGATTTAAAAAATTGTAGGTGGATGGAAATAATATTACATATTGATGAAACATGGATGTGGATGATAAAATACACCCCAGTAAATACTTACGAATAAACAATCTCGGATAAAAATGAGATTGTGATATTTCCCTTACCTTAGGTCCGTTTTGCTTCGTAAGTGTATGAACCTCCTGTATAATGATTTAAATAATGTTATTGACTTATTCCAGAATCATACTTATTTTTATGATATCATATATGGTCATTTTCTTAGCTTCTTAGTAGTAATATTTCATTGCTACTTGTTATTCGGGTGTTTATAACTTTTTGTTCTTATGCGTGTTTTGTCGAATAAATTCTTATTCTTATATTTAGGTTATAGATACCTCATTTCCAGAATGGTATTAGTGTAATATATATCATATTAATTCATTCAATTCATTTATATAATCATTATGAAATGAAGATCATGTAGAATGAGTCGCATCACATCGTGAAGACGGTATTCCGTACGTACGCACGAGTGATGATATCATTCCTATGATCGTGGAATTGTATTGGAGTGTATGTATACTATTTCAGAATCAGTATCACTTTATGATAGTCATATATAGTCATTATTTACACCATTATACCCATCCAAGTAAGGTGGTTGTGGAAAATAGATTACACCACGGCACGGAGACGGTATTCCGTACGTACGCACGCGCGGTGATTTCTTTTTCCGTAGGATGGATAGATGATGAAATAGGGTTGTTTAATACTTATAATAACATATCAGTATATGAGTGATACTGATGTTATTACTTCATAATGAAACAAATAAAGAAGAAGAAGTGGAAGAAGAAATAAAGATGAAAGAATCGGTAACAGACATTACCTCTTCTTTGAAGTGCTTCTTTGAGTCCTTCTTTTAGGGAACTAAAAATGGTCTTTGAAGAAGACCAGGACCTCTAGGATGTCTCTAGGGAAGTGTAGAGGAGTAATTGTCAGGGGTTGGCCGAGATTGAAGGCTCAAAGTGGTGTGAGGAAGAAGGGGAGGAGGTGCCCTTTTATAAGGGAGGAGAGGGGTACCTTTGGGAAAACTAAAAATATTATTTTATTATAAAGTCAAGTTCGGTTTTAAATAGCTCGAAATTGATATATTTATAAACTAAGGTGGGTATGGGTCGAAATCCTCTCATCCAATATAATTTAGACAAGTTTAGGTTCCTATTCTAACCTTATCATTTAGATTTAACATTAAGTTAAATAAGTTTACTTTTACCGTGTCTTCTTGTGTTCTTATACTAAAGGTTAATAAAATTACTATAAGAAGACAAACTAACCCCAAGTTGTTTATTATTAATATACATAACCTTATCTAAGTCATTTGGCCAAACCTTAGATTTTTATGAATAAAATAACAATTACTAATATAATATTTGTTTTAAAAACTATTTTATGTCAATTTTGACACTATTTAGTAATTGATTTTTGTGAAAATCATAACAGAATGATTAGTTCGAAAAAAGTTAATTAAATAAATACTAACATGTCATATTAACCTATAAAATTAGTGGAATTCATAAAAAGTCTCAAATTACATGTATTTTGGTGTTTATAACATTAATTATGTCAATATTTCATTAATAAGATAATTACTGTATCATCTTTGTGTCATAAATAAATTAAATTATTTAATGTGTAAAAATTAAAAATAAAATACCATTATGTAGGAAATATTTTTATCTTTCTAATGAATATTTATAGTCGAATTTATCATATGTATAACCCCATATTAAAAATTATTTACTTATTAAACATTGATTTTAACTATTTTAACCCTTCTTTAAATAAATTAATAATAAATGTCCTAATCTAATCCAAGTGGGCCTAAATGGTCATATTTTATTCATAAGTTTGTTTTTGGTCGAATTACACTTGTCCAATAGAATTAGGACATGTGTTAGGGTAATAATAATATCATCTTTACCCTTAATTACCCTATTTACTTTTAACCGTGGTAAAAAAAAGTAAAAAGTTACTATTCACCAAAAAATTATTTTCATCTTATTGAACCACATTTTACTTAATGACATCAACCGTGTCTCTCGGATTTTTGAAATTCCACTCACAGAAGCGGTAAAATTAAGTTTTATGAAAAATTCAGTTTTTTAACTACCACTTAGTGGTTTCACTATTCATAAAAAATTGAAAGTTTTCAGAAAAATACCAAAATTTCACCCTAGGCTAATTTCGATATTCCGAATCCAAAAATGAAGTCCATTTTGAAAAATAAAATTTATAAAATTTCAAAAAGTGGTTATTACTATTCATAACGGCTAGTTTTAATAATATTTTAATAGCATATCGTTGTTTAGTGAAACTCAGTATTGCGTATGATGCAAGCTATCGAGGAAGGTCGCGATTTCGTGTAAAGCAAGCCAAGAAAGTGTTGTGTGTAGAAAAATATTCCTTTGATGATTTATATAACATAAAAGTCTCGGGTGTTACATTCTACCCCCCCTTAAAATGAATTTCGCCCTCGAAATTCGTTACTTTGTAACAAACAGATGAGGATAACCCTCCCTCATCATATCCTCAAGCTCCCATGTAGCTTCTTCTAATTGGTAATTCCTCCATAAAACTTTCACCAATCGAGTGGTCTTGTTTCGTAGGAATTTTTCTCTACGATCCAGAATCTCTATCGGTTGTTCTTCTTAAGAAAGATCTTGCTCCATCGGTATAACTTCTGAGCTGAGAACATGTGAAGGACCAGGTATGTACTTTCTCAGGAGTGATACATGGAACACATCGTGAACTTGATAGAGATTCGGTGGAAGCGCCAATGGGTAAGCTACCTTCCCAACATGATCCAGTATTTCAAAAGGACCGATATATCTAGGGCTCAACTTCCCCTTCTTTCCAAATCTCATGACTCTCTTCCAGGGAGATATCCATAAGAACACTTTATCACCCACTTCAAACTCTAGGTCTTTTCTTCGGTTGTCGGCATAACTTTTCTATCGACTCTGAGCTGCTCTTATGTGTTGTTGAATAGATCTGACCTTTTCTGCCATTTCATCAACGAGATCAGATCCTAATAGCTTTCTTTCCCCAACTTCATCCCAGAAAGTTGGAGTCCTGCATTTCTTTCCATAGAGAGCTTCATAAGGAGCCATCTGAATACTGGAGTGAGAGATATTATTATAAGAAAATTCCACCAAAGGTAGGTGTTGATCCCAACCACCTTTGAAATCCATAGAGCAAGCTCTCAACATATCTTCTAGGGTTTGAATTGTTCTCTCAGACTGACCGTCTGTCTGAGGATGATAAGCAGTGCTGAAACTAAACTCTGTATCCATAGTATGCTGAAGACTTCGCCAGAACTTCGAGGTAAATCTCGGATCCCGATTAGATATAATAGAAAGTGGTACTCCATGCAATATTACCACTTTACATATATCCTGGCAAGCTGATCCAGAGAGAAATCCTCTCTAATAGCAATGAAGTGTGCAGACTTTGTAAGACGATCAACTATGACCCAAATAGCATTATTGCCTTTGGATGTTTTAGGAAGTCCTGTGACAAAGTCCATAGTGATGTTTTCCCATTTCCATTCGGGTATGGGTAATGGTTGTAACATCCCCTTAGACTTCTTTCTCTCAACTTTAACTTGTTGACAAACCAAGCATCGAGAGACATATTCAGCAATATCTCTTTTCATGCCATCCCACCAGAAGTACTCTTTCAGCTCCCTATACATCTTCTTGCTTCTAGGATGAATAGAGAATGAATAACTATGAGCCTCATCCAGCAGCTCCTTCTTTAATTCGGGGATGGGAGGAACACAAACCCGATTCCTGAACTTTATTATCCCATCACAATCAAGGTTGAATTCAGGAACATTTCTCACCTTCTTTTGTAACTCGACATCTTTTTTCTGTGCCTCTTTAATCTTCACATGTATAGATGGTTGAACATTCATTTGAGAAAGATAAGATTTTTCCCCTTCCATTATAATTCCAAGATCTATCCTTTGTAAATCCATAAATATTGGATCTTTTGTGATCCTCATCATGGATAAACTAGCATGGTCTTGTCGACTTAATGCATCTACCACCTTGTTTGCTTTCCCAGGGTGGTAATGGATTGAGCAGTCATAATCCTTAATCAGCTCCAACCATCTTCTTTGACGCATATTCAGATCCTTTTGTGTGAAAATATACTTTAAACTTTTATGATCAGTATAAATATCACACCTTTCACCATAAAGGCAATGCCTCCAAATCTTTAATGCATAGATTACCACAGCTAACTCCAAATCATGTGTTGGGTAATTTTGCTCATGGATTTTCAACTGTCGTGAGGCATAAGCTATCACCATATCATTTTTCATAAGAACACACCCCAATCCCTTCTTGGATGCATCACTGTAGATCACAAACCTTTCTCCACTACAAGGCAGTGTGAGCACAGGTGCACTGGATAACCTTCTTTTCAACTCCTTGAAATTCTCTTCACTTTCCTCCGTCCAAACAAACTTAACTCCTTTCCGAGTCAACTTGGTGAGTGGATTAGATAATCGTGAAAAATATTTCACAAAACGTCGATAATATCTAGCCAAACCAAGAAAAATTTGGATCTCAGTTACTGTTGTTGGTCTCAACCATCTTTCGATAACCTCTATTTTTGCTGGATCCACAGATATCCCCTCTTTTGAGATTATGTGACCTAAAAATGCAACTTTTTGAAGCCAAAATTCACACTTGGTAAATTTGGCATAAAGATTCTCCTTTCTCAGGGTCTTCAATATAATTCTCAAGTGATCTTCATGTTCTTCCTTGCTCTTTGAATAGACAAGAATATCGTCTATAAAGACTACCACAAATTGATCAAGATAGTCTCTAAAGACTCTATTCATCAGATCCATGAAGATAGCAGGGGCATTAGTAAGACCAAATGGCATCACTATAAATTCATAGTGTCCATACCTTGTACAGAAAGCCGTCTTTGGTATATCCTCCCTTTTGACCCTTAATTGATGATACCCTGAACGAAGATCAATCTTGGAAAAGTATTGAGCTCCGCGTAGTTGTTCAAATAAGTCATCAATGCGTGGGAGAGGATATTTGTTATTAATAGTGATCTTGTTAAGTTCTCGATAATCAATGCAGAGTCTCATTGATCCATCTTTCTTCTTAACAAATAGAACAGGTGCTCCACAAGGTGACGCACTAGGGCGTATGAATCCATTATCAAGATTCTCTTGGAGTTGCTTCTTCAATTCCTGCAACTCAATTGGGGCCATTCTATAAGGTGTCTTTGAAATAGGCAAAGCACCCAGTACGAGTTCTATTGAAAACTCAACTTCACGATTCAGTGGAAGACCCGGTAATTCCTCCGGAAAGACATCATCAAACTCCCGTACAATGGGCATATTCTTAATCGTGAGTTTCTCACCAACCATTTGAGATAAATAACCTTCATTTAGTGAAATCAATACCCATAAAATGGAAGAAATTTCCACTGGAAGGTTATGTTCATCCTTGCATTGATAGACGATCATAGATTGATCTGGAATATGAAATGTGACTTCCCTTCTTTGGCAATTGATGTGAGATCCATATAAAGAAAGCCAATACATGCCAAGAATCACATCAAATTCCACTATAGGAAGGATCACAAGATTTGCAGGAAGCACTTTCTCACAAACTTCGATCGGAGAAGAATTATAAACTTTTGATGCGACTGTTGTGCCATTAGGTGTTGTCACAGCTAACTCAACATCTAATTGTTGAGGTAATATGGTGATACCCTTAGAAAATTCTTCAGAAATAAAAGAGTGGGTGTATCCAGAATCAAATAAAACATTTTCTACTTTAGAGTGGATGGTAAGTGTACCTTTCACCACATCGTTATCGTACTCCACATCGCTGATAGAAATTTCATGTGACTTTCCTTTGTCTTTATCCTTAAGAGTTTGTTGACGTCTACCATCATCATCAAACCTTGGATTAGGTCATTTATTGGCATAATGCCCCATCTCCTTGCACTTGAAACATTGAAGTGTAGTAGGTTCATTCTGTGTATCCCTTCCTTTGTTTGCATCATTAGACATCTTCTTCCCATCATCGAGGCATTCAAATGCCCGATGACCTTCCTTTCCACATTTGAAACATTTACTTGTCCCTTTAAGACAACTCCCTCCATGTTTCTTTCCACACTTTGAGCATAAGGGAAAGCTCATCTTCTTTTCAGTGTGCTCTTTAGATTTTCCTTTGAATTCCATTTTCCTCTTCTTATCAAACCCATCTGACTGATGGGTTACTCCAATCTCCATCTCGACTTTGAGAGCACATCGAACGATTTCCTCGTAGATATTGAAGTCCCTTATGGCTAACGCCCTTTGAAGACTTGGTTTTAATCCACTAAATAATCGATCGATCTTACTCTCAGGTTGGATAATAATACCAGAAGCGTACCTTGCAAGTCTTGTAAAATTTGCTTCATAGGTACCAACAGATTCATCATCCTTTTTCTTTAGTTCAAGAAACTCTTTCTCCATCTTTGTTCGGAGAATACGAGGGAAGTACTTATTTAAAAATAAGTTCTTGAACTCGTCCCATTCCATGGACTCAATTTCATCCCTTTGCCTCGTATTCTTAATAAGATTACACCATTGATCAACATCTCCTTCCAAACGATACACTTCTAGGATGACTTTATCATGTTCAGAACATTGAAGAACTAAAAATATCTTTTCTATAGTACTAATCCATTGTTCAAGAACTAATGGATCAGTAGACCCACTGAAAGAAGGTGGACGCTGCCTCATGAAGGATTCAACAGAATGTTGCTCCTTCCTTTGCTCGTTTGGAAGTCCTGCATGATTCATAACTTGAGAAAGTTGTGTGAGCATGGCTACAAGATTTTTCATTCCAGCTCGCATAATGTTTGGTTGCTCAGGGGGACAATCATTGCATTGCCCGTCGCATTCCGCATTAACACGGTTCCTTTGGGTTCCAGCCATTGACTAAAACCAAGAAGAATAGTGTGAGCAACACTAATTATAATAGGAAAACCACATAATCAAGAATAAAATTTCACACTTAAGGTCTTATCCTAGGTTATTCATGGCCATTTCTAAAACACTAAGATTGTGTTCTATGCTTAGACTTATCCTTAGGGTTCTTACTAAGGCTTTCACATCCTAGTTTCCAAAGGTTGACTATACCTTTCCTCTGATACCAACTATAATGACCCATACTTTACATACATTGTTAATACTTCAAAATTGAAGCATACTTATTACTACATATAACAAAACCACGAAAGGACCATATAGGTATAGTGTATTTAGAAACTGGGAAACATAAACAACTGGTTCATAAAGCATCTACACTGTCTCCCATTTATTTCATCATATCTATAGTCCCTTTTGGCACATCTTACTTAATAACCTTCTTCCGACCTGGGGAAAGAAAACATACAAAAGGGTGAGCTCAAATTCTCATTAAGGGTAAACAAAAGAAATATCAATCACATCATTTATATAAGCGCATAACTTTTGGAAATCTTAACCTGCAAAAGAGATCATAATTTCATAACATGGAATAAATCATGGCAGTGAAATGTAATCACAATAATCATAACTTAAAACATGAAACTTTGTGGCATACACACATAATCACAGAGAATCATTTCTTATTAGTCAAGACTCATTGCCAAGACTATCTTAGTGGACAAAGTCCATTTCTGAACCGAGTCACCCTCGTTTCAGTCCTGTTTCACTGAACCGGTATAACCTACCGTTCCAGCCATGTCTATCTCATGAGATATAAAATCTTTACCCAATGCATTGGATGAAGATATAGGTCCCACCCATCTCATAATGATACCATTCTTATGTGTGCCACAAAATCATAAATCATACATCATTGCATAACCCATGTAATACAAATGGGAATCTTAAACATCATGACATCATAAAACAATTCATATAAGATAAAGGAATTCAGAAAAATAATTACATCACAACATAATCAAATCAATGTAATAATAGGGATAAAAACAGAACCCTTTATTATCTTAGATGAAAAATAATTTTGATAAAACACTTGAACTCCATTCTTGAGGAAAATATTCTTTCTTCTTCAAAAACATTTTTCCTTTCTTAACATGTCATAAAACTTTAAACTAAAAGAAGTTGATTAAAAATAAACTTGAAAACTTGTAAAGGATGATTCTTGGAAATAATGTTTTAAAAATCCATTCATGTTGTATAAGTTAAAAAAACATTCTTCGTACTTTTGTCGGAAAAGTCAAAAAGTACCTCGTACGAAAAACGACAAAAGATTCCTTTCATATCTTTTACTAAAAACTCACCGAAGGGTAAAAATGGATTTAAAAAATTGTAGGTGGATGGAAATAATATTACATATTGATGAAACATGGATGTGGATGATAAAATACACCCCAGTAAATACTTACAAATAAACAATCTCGGATAAAAATGAGATTGTGATATTTCCCTTACCTTAGGTCCATTTTGCTTCGTAAGTGTCCGAAACTCCTGTATAATGATTTAAATAATGTTATTGACTTATTCCAGAATCATACTTATTTTTATGAAATCATATATGGTCATTTTATTAGCTTCTTAGTAGTAATATTTCATTGCTACTTGTTATTCGGGTGTTTATAACTTTTTGTTCTTATGCGTGTTTTGTCGAATAAATTCTTATTCTTATATTTAGGTTATAGATACCTCATTTACAGAATGGTATTAGTGTAATATATATATCATATTCATTCATTAAATTCATTTATATAATCATTATGAAATGAATATCATGTAGAACGAGTCGCATCACATCGTGGAGACGGTATTCCGTATGTACGCACGAGTGATGATATCGTTCCTATGATCGTGGAATTGTATTGGAGTGTATGTATACTATTTTAGAATAAGTATAACTTTATAATAGTCATATATAGTCATTATTTACACCATTATACCCATCCAAGTAATGTGGTGGTGGAAAATAGATTACACCACGACGTGGAGACGGTATTCCATACGTACGCACGCGCGATGATTTCTTTTTCCGTAGGATGGATAGATGGTGAAATAGGGTTGTTTCATACTTATAATAAAATATTAGTATATGAGTGATACTGATGTTATTACTTCATAATGAAACAACTAAATAATAATAAGTGGAAGAAGAAATAAAGATGAAAGAATCGGTAACGGACATTACCTCTTCTTTGAAGTGCTTCTTTGAGTCCTTCTTTTAGGGCACTAAAATTGGTCTTTGAAGAAGACCAGGACCTCTATGATGTCCCTAGGTAAGTGGAGAGGAGGAATTGGCAGGGTTTGGACGAGCTTGAAGGCTCAAAGTGGTGTGAGGAAGAGGGGGAGGAGGTGCCCTTTTATAAGGGAGGAGAGGGGTACCTTTGGGAAAACTAAAAATATTATTTTATTATAAAGTCAAGTTCGGTTTTAAATAGCTCCAAATTGATATATTTCGAAACTAAGGTGGGGATGGGTCGAAATCCTCTCATAGAATAGAATTTAGACAAGTTTAGGTTCCTATTTTAACCTTATCATTTAGATTTAACATTAAGTTAAATAAGTTTACTTTTACCGTGTCTTCTTGTGTTCTTATACTATAAGGTTAATAAACTTACTATAAGCAGCCAAACGAACCCCAAGTTGTTTATTATTAATATATATAACCTTATCTAAGTCATTTGGCCGATCCTTAGATTTTTATGAATAAAATAACAATTACTAATATAATATTTGTTTTAAAAACTATTTTATGTCAATTTTGACACTATTTGGTAATTGATTTTTGTGAAAATCATAACAGAATGATTAGTTCGAAAAAAGTTAATTAAATCAATACTAACATGTCATATTAACCTAGAAAATTAGTGGAATTCATAAAAAGTCTCAAATTACATTTATTTTTCTGTTTATAACATTAATTATGTCAATATTTCATTAATAAGATAATTACTGCATCATCATTGTGTCATAAATAAATTGAATTATTTAATGTCTAAAAATTAAAAATAAAATACCATTATGTAGGAACTCTTTTTAGATTTCTAATTAATATTAATAGTCGATTTTATCTTATGTATAACCCCATATTAAAAATTATTTACTTATTAAACATTGATTTTAACTATTTTAACCCTTCTTTAAATAAATTAATAATAAATGTCCTAATCTAATCCAAGTGGGCCTAAATGGTCATATTTTATTCCTAAGTTTGTTTTTGGTCGAATTAAACTTGTCCAATAGAATTAGGACATGTGTTAGGGTAATAATAATATCATCTTTACCCTTAATTACCCTATTTACTTTTAACCGTGGTAAAAAAAAGTAAAAAGTTACTATTCACCAAAAAATTATTTTCATCTCATTGAACCACATTTTACTTACTGACATCATCCGTGTCTCTCAGATTTTTGAAATTCCACTCACAGAAGCGGTAAAATTAAGTTTTATGAAAAATTCAGTTTATTAACTACCACTTAGTGGTTTCACTATACATCAAAAATTGAAAGTTTTCAGAAAAATACCAAAATTTCACCCTAGGCTAATTTCGATATTCCGAATCCAAAAATGAAGTCCATTTTGAAAAATAAAATTTATAAAATTTAAAAAAGTGGTTATTACTATTCATAACAGCTAGTTTTAATAATATTTTAATAGCATATCGTTGTTTAGTGAAACTCGTTATTGCGTACGACGCAAGCTATCGAGGAAGGTCGCGATTTTGTGTAAAGAAAGCCAAGCAAGTGTTGTGTGTAGAAAAATATTCTTTTGATGATTTATATAACATAAAAGTCTCGGGTGTTACATGTCTGGCGGTGCTTCATGTCTTTGGATAACTAGGAGAGTGATTTACATCTAATGATGCTGCTTTCATAATATGATTTAATGAATATAGAAAATAAGGGAAAATGATCCAAACAAATGGAAATGAGAAAAAATGAATATTTTTCAATCACAAACTTGAAATAAAAATAATAGTCAATCAATAGTACATATATATACCTAAGTGGATCAATTCTACATAGTTGATTTAACAAACCCAACATTAGTGCTAAAAACATAGTTGTAAAGATCCATTATTCTGATGCTCATATGAAATAAGGATAAAATAATTATTTCAATGCAATGGTAGTTCTATTTTTATAAATGAAATTTCAGAATTTGAGAAAAATAGTACCTGCTGCAGTCATAATTTAATTGAAAGAGTATAAAAAGGAGGAAATTAGAAAATGGGAAAGAAGATGGACATGAAAAAACCTATAAAAACATAATGTTTTAGAATTAATTAGAGGGTCGAATGTTGGAAGTGAATTAGATTTATGCATTAAAACTCTAGGGTTCTTGTATCAAGAAAGAAAAAATAGAAACCGACCAACGACAGAGTATAAGGGTTCATTACCTGGCACATATAGTAAAAGAAAAATAGTGTTATAAAATTATATAAAAATAATATGATAATAGATTAATATTTTTAAAAGTTGAGAACAAACAATAATGTTGAATAAATTTTAATTATAAAGTAGTTACACATGATAATGGAATAGAAGTGGACAAAATATGGAGATACCAATAAAATAGTTGAAAAAAGAAAGGATAAATTAAAAGTAAAGGAATTTATAATTTTTTAGGATGAAGATTAGAATTCAATTTCAACTTCATTCATGAAAATAGTAATGCGTGAGGTGAAATACTAAGTAAAAGATAAATAAAAAAATATTGATGTTGTAATAATAAAAATGAGAAATGTGAAAATCACACGGTGATATGGTTCAATGCTTATTTTTAAGACGACTATACTATATTTAATGTTATTAATAAATATTAATAATCAATATATTGAAATCATTGAATAGGGATACTTATTATTGGAATAAAATTGGACAAAAAATGATTGAAATGGATAATTCAAATTCTGGAAATGAAGAAATCAAAAGATGAATAGTGTCACATGATAAATAGAAAGACATAAACACATTCATGATGGATTACTATGAAAAATGGTAAAACATACCATCTGAAAAAGTATCCAAGGAGAAACAAGCTCATTTAAATCACTCATGTATGGAAAAACTCTCTTCAATTGAAATTTATAGTTCTAGAGGAATCTTCATCATCAGAATATTGCAACAAATATTTTTACAATAAATATAATAATAATTGAAATGGTTATTTATTCTATAATGAAATTTAAAGAATATACAATTTTATATTTTATTTTTATTTTACATTGAAAACATATTAAATTTTTAATTAATATATTATATCCTAATGTAATAGTGAATCAGTAGTGTATTGATTAACAATTACATATAACAGTGAAACCTTTCATTTAAGATAGTGGCAACCAATGCATGATTTTTCCTTCCAATTCTCATAAAATATAGCATTTTTAGTACATGTCACTGGACCAATGCTTGCATCCAATACATTAATGTCATTCAATGATGAAGGGTAGCTTCTTGAAAAAGGAAACTGAAAAACATGAGAAAAAAGTTTGATTGGGAATAATATCAAGTTATTTTTTCTATCATTATTCTATAGGGTATAAATTTTACAAACAATAAATAGAATTATTCTCAAGCATAATAACAACAGATTGAATGCAATAAAATGTTAAATTTTGAATAATATCATCAGCACAACCAATGAATTAGACAAGTTGTGGATAATTGTAATTCACAGACTGAAAACATAACAGTACACGGAAGATAAATCTCTGACTACTAAGACCATCAATGGTTCCATTATTAGCTTTAGATTAGTATATCTGAAGAAGTTTCATGTAGCTTAAAAACATAGATAAAGTGTTGGAAGGATTTGGACATTTATCTATCAACATCACATCATTTAAAATTTCTTTGGTAATCAGGCTGTAATATAATTTCCCTTGATATTCAAAACCTCTACCATAAATAGTAAATAGTTCTATAATATCCTAATCATAAGGAATTAAAATGAATATAAAATCAATAGAAATTATTCAACTAAAATTGGAAATATTAAGTCATGAATATAAGGTAATTTTTTTGATGAAATGGGGATGGAACACCTTCTGCGCATATCTTGAACTGTAGTGTCTCTAAATATAGGAAGTGGTATAGTTATGGTGTCAGACCAAACTTAGTGGATCCCCAATTGTAACATCCTGAGTCCGGAGCCCCTCCACTGGTGCCCTGTACCTAGTTCACCACATGACCTCAAGCGCGTTTCCCCGAACGCTAGAGGCTGCCGACTAGCAACGAGGGACTTGGTGAGTTGGTGGGAAAACTATGCCCTCATTCAGTAAGGTATACGAGGTAAGAAAACAACAATAAATAGCGAAAGCAGTAAACAACATGCATAATAATAGAAACCAAACAACGGAAGAAATGTAGATATATAACTATGATGAAAATGATGCAACAGGTACAAGTATCTAAGGAAAACATCAAACACAACAACATGATGAAATACAACTGAAACCAAGTGCAAAAGAAAAAAAACAAAATAATCTCCTCAGCATCGCGATCCATGGCTCAGTCCCATGCTCCCCAGCTCCTGATGCAGTCAAGATCCTGAAGTAGAAGGACGCTTGCCCTTATCTATACCTGCAGCAACATAGTATGCTTGGGCCCAAAATCATGGCCCAAACAGGGTGTGAGATACAATCCCAGTAGGCAATCACCCAAAGATTTGTGCCTAACAGTCAATGAATACATGGCAGTAATAAAACAAGAAGCAGTAAATATAAAAGCACAAGTAGCTATAATCCATAGTTCTAACAAGTAAAGCACACAAGCAAGCAGTCAGCAACAAGAAGAAAATAGGTAACCCTCTAGGTAGCTCTCACAGTCTAACCCCTATAGTTTAACCTCTAAGTACTAGCAACCCTCTAGGAGGCACACACAGTCTCACCCCTCTGGTTCAGCTATTTAATTAAGCAGACTCTCTGGGAAAGCACTCACCGTCAATTCCCCCTATAGTCTCGTATTGTGCTAAAGGCTCTCTGGGGAAGCACTCAACATCAATTCCCCATGTGGCACACTTCGTAGTTAAAAGACTCCCTGGAGAAGCCCTTCCGTTAATTATCCACTTGGTCTCGCATCGTGATTTAAAAGACACTCTGGAGAGGCCCTTCCGTAAATTCTCCCTTTGGTCTAATACTATAGGTTCTCACAGTCCTGAGTATAACTAAACATGCTCAGCGTGTGTATATCGTCCAAGTAAACCTCAAGAACTACTTGACTATTAACTAAGGCTCAACAGCAAAAGTAAAACAATAGTCCACAATCCTATAACTAGGCATGGCAAAGCAAACTGAGCACAAACAAAAAACTCTAATCACAAGAAATAACCTGTACTAAAGCAATCAAGAAAAGAAGGCAAGCAACAAGGGCAAAACAAGAAACACATAATACTCCGTTCATGGGTATTGGTGGAATTTTCACGTAATACTCATCGACTTTAAATAGAAAGGCACAAAAAACCTACCTCGATCCTAGGAGATAGATATACATGAACCTCGACGACAGATTCCCCTTAGAATTACGTATATATGAGAAAACGCAAAAAACGTTCATCCCACGACAACTTGGAAACCAGGAGGAATAAAGAAACAAGGCTAAAGTAGAAGGAAGAACTCACCGCCGCGATTCCAATGCAACTGACCATGCTCGAATCGGAGAACGGAAGGTGGGGTGGTAGTCCGTCGAAGATCTGGCCATACGGTCGCTCCCGGATGGTCGAAAACTGAAGAAGAAGATGAATATGGGGGTTATACACGACCCCAGTCTGTTTAATGAAAAAAAAGAAAGTACACAGCATGTACTTTTGGAGTACATGACGTGTACTTCAAATTTTCCATACTCAGAAATAACTGGCCTCTACCTCAACCATACACACCGTGTGTGTGGCCCGGACACGGCCAGCACATGGCTTCAAGCCGGGGAAGGAGTACACGATGTGTACTCAGAAAGTACACGGCGTGTACTTCTGAAATTTCCAGAAAATTCTTTTTTTCTCAAAACTCCAGAAAAAAAAGGAAAACATACCTGAAAATAGATCCGGGTTCTTAAACCAATAACTAAAATGTGAAATAAATAATATTTCATTACATTATGGAAGCTTTGTATGAATAGGTTTTAATGGATAATTTATAGTACAAGATAACACAGTCACATAAATAGACTTCTATAATAGAAAATAGTGCATATAACATTACATAAATTCATCCAAAAATAGAGAACAATATAGAATATGAATGATAAAATAAGAAAATTAATAAAAACATTAAAACATACTAGCAGGAAGACTAATATCGTCACCTGAAATAGAATACACTAAATATGCAAGTTAGTTTTTTGAAAACTGGTCGAGAACTGCAATCAAATAAAATGTTTCCAAAGGAAATTGAAATAAATATAGCCAAAGATAAATTTAAAACAAAGGAAAATTTGATAAATAATGAGAATAAAAATTAATAACAACAAATCATAGATCATAGAAATAAAAAATTTAGTTTGAGAATCCTAACTGAAGAAAGCATACAAGAATACTGAATTTTGAGGGAGAAGAATGATATTTCCCAAAACCCTGGGTATGTGGTCAGGATCTGGAGAAGTGGCATGATGGTTTGGTTAGACATGGAGGAGAAGTAGGTGGAGGAGATGCTATGGGAGGAGCTGAAGGCGAAGGAGCCGTGGTGAGAGAAACCAGAGGTAGAGTAGTCGCCAACGTAGAAGCCAGAGGTAGAGAATCCATAGGTAATAGAAGGGTGTTGTCCATGGAGCAGCCAGAGGGGGATGAACCAAAGTTGTAGATGATAGAGGTGGGGAAACCATTGGAAGAGGATCCAGAGATGGAGGAGTCGAATATGGAGTATCTATATGTGGAGGCGGAGACAAACCTGGAGGTGTGGATGTAGAGGGGTGTCGGGGAGCCGATGAAATCGACTAGGAACCCTAAGAGGCAGTAAAACCCAGATAAGGGAGGGAATTGGGGGAGGAAATGAAAAAATTGATGGAAACCGTGAATTGGAGGGATATATTGACCAATGTCTGTAGGAACCATAGGTCGAGAAGAGGTTCTAATTGAGATGTAGGATAAACCGATGGAAATCATCATGGATGTTAAGAAAATATCAAGCCAGAGAAGGACTAAATCTACGTGCGGAAGAGGGATGGAAGGGAACCAGAACTATGAGAGAGATGACGACTTGAGTTTATGGGAACCATAGGTCGATAGAAGATGAAGCTTCAGCAGGAGTAGAATCAAATTGAAACCACATGCAGAATAGGGATGGACAAAAAGAAATTTATTGAGATGAAGCTTGAAGACGACTCCATGTAGCGAGAAACCTAGGTTGATAGACCAAGAGGGAGCAGAAATTAAGGGAAACCTCACGCAAAAGATAGAGGGAGCTCCAGTAAAGGGTTTACTCGGATGGAAAATGTGGAATAGAGTCCATGTGTAAGCATTTAGTTTTGTAAGGAGGACACGTGGATAGGTGGAAAACTTAAGATTATTATAGTTAGTAGATTCTATGCCCCATATTTAAACTGTTTCATAACTTTTGATATAGGAGAAATGATTTTCTTAAGAATCCCATGATTCCATTTTGTATATTTCAATGATAATAAGATTGAATGAGTGAAGTGGGGAATTTAATTATTAGAGTAAAGTATAGATTATTCATTTGATGAATCATGATTTTAGGAAATTATATGATTAATATAGATGAAATTTACCTATCCATATTTCACATGCTTTGAATTTTTGAAGTTTATTTTAATTGATTTGTTATTATTTCGACATGCTGTGAGTGATTATACTATATCAAATTTTTTCATTCTTGAGAAGATTTCTAGACCCAATATATCCAATTCTTTCTAGAGCACATTTGTTGAGAGATATTGAGACTTTTTTACCTACTTGAACTTGTATTGGATCTTATTAAAGCTATGATTGTACAAAGTCGCATTAATATGATTGAGGATTTTTTATTGTTTAAAATTTATCATTGGACCCACCTTTACATTTGATCATTCATTTAATATAGTAGAATCCATGAATGAAATTATCAGGAATGAGACAAATTATAATCCAATTTCATCCTTTTCTACTATACTCTTTTATTTTTCATGATATTCAAAAGTTTAAGTGTGGTGGAGAGGTTTTCAATGGTTTAAGGGATACACTCTATTAAGGAGGAAATGTTTTGGTGTAATTTCATTGGGTTTTGGGAAAATGTTTGTTAGGTCCAACAATTCCCCTTGTGATCTTGTTTCATCATTAAATAAAACACACTTCTCTCTATCCCATAGAAATGTATGAGCATAAATTAAATTACGCACGAGACACAATGAATTTATTTGGTTTACCCTCACTGGGATATGTCCAAGGATCATACAATGACAATGTTTTGATGTAAAAAATCCACTAAATCTTACCTCCAATTATAAGTTTTGGGCTAGATAACTTCTACGCTCAGGTTTACTGCATTTACAAGGTTTAGGGTCAGCTCACTAATTTTCAAAGGGTCACTCCCTATGTCTCTTTCTCTGACTCACTACCAATTGAAATGATCACCGTATTCCTCTTCCTTTACTCATTGCTTTTGGAAGGAACCCAATCCTAGTTTATGGAATTTTAGGTACCTTCATTTTCATGAAATCACACATCCTCAACTATAGATAGATGCTCTTTTTAAGTTCCTTTTTCACCTATAGATGAAATCCACTTTTCTCCATACTGTTAGTCTATGGAAATTGCTTTCACGAACTATTTTAGTCTCTTCATGAGATTCCTTGATTCCTCCAAGGACTACCCTTCTTCCTCCATGAACTATGCTACATTGTATAGCATGTGTTCTTTGTGGACCACTTCTCCTCTACCGAGAACCTCTTCTTCCGCAAACCATCCTCCTTTCGCGAACCCCTTCTTCTTCCGTGGATCAACACTTCTTCTACAGATTGATACTTATTCCAAGGAATGCCACCTCTTCCATAGACCACCTCTCCTCCGAGAACCATTTTACTTTGAAGGATATAGTTCCCCATAAACCCTTTCAAGGAACTAGTTTTATGAGCTACTTCACCCTTCATGGAATTGCTTCCCTGTGAACCTCTTCTCCTTCACGAACTCCCCTGCGAACTCTTTCGAACCTGGATGAATTTCTTCCTGAAGCAAAGATGTTTTCCAATGAAAATTGATCTTAACTTAATGTTAGTATTAGAATTAATTATATAGAAAAATAGATCTGAAAATATCTCTAATATGAATCTCTCAAATCTTCGATGTGATATAGCCTTCACTACGGACTGCTTTTCCTGCAAACCGTTTTCCCTACATGGTTCACATAATACCACTCTTCCTCACGGTGACTGATCTCTTCTTCCAACGAAGTCCTTTAAGGTTCCTAAAATCACCACCCCATTTCTACAAACAATGATCCATCCCATGAACCATTTGCCTCCTGCGAACTATGATCGTCCTTGGAACCATTTTTTTCCCGTGAACCGTTTCCCCTATGACACTACCACAAAAATGAGTTTTCACAGCACCACCCTTTAAAAATACTAAAAAAAGTACTAATAATGGGGGTACCTTTAACAGTTCTAAAAAAGTGCTGATAAAAGGGGTACCTTTTTCAGTGTTAAAAAAAGAGCTCATAAAGGGTACTTTTAACAGGGCTAAAAAGCACTAAAAAGGGTACTTTTAACAGTGCTAAAAAAGAACTGTTAAAAGTACCCCTTTATCAGTGTTTTTTAGTACTAATAAAGGTACACCATTTATGATCACTTTTTTAGCAATGTTAAAGGGGATCCCTTTATTAGCGATTTTTTTATTAGTGCTGATAAAGGGGGTTTTTTATCAGCACTTTTTTTACTAGCGCTGTTAAAAGGTATATTTAAAAAAAACATTAAAAACAATATATTAATATATAAATATATAATATATAAATATATTTATATTGATATAAATATAATATATATATTTTAAAATATGTTTTAGATAAGTATAAATAGACATTTACATTTAATATATAATAAATTTAGTGAAAATGGATTAAAAATATTTTAAAAAATATTATTAATTGATAATTTTCTAATTATCATCGACTAATAATTATTTAATAACAATTTTAAGACACAAAAAATAAAAAAAAATTAATAAAATATCTGAAATAAGTTGAAAACATAACTCAAACTTCAAACGAATATAACTTTTGATCCGGGTGTCCGTTTGAGCTCTACAACATATGAAATTGAAGAATGTGACGATCTATGCATGCTGGAGACATAAGGAAACATTTTGTTGCATTTTTCTAGGTAAAAAATGTCCTAAAAGGCCTCTAAAACTGAGTTTTTTGTCCATATATTCAAATTTTTTAACATTCGATTGAATTTCAGCCTCGTTTTAGGGGCTGTTTTTGCCTTTTTTCCATGGTGACTGAATTTATTCTGAGGGATTACTTTCATATTGATATTGTGGCTCTGAAATTTTATCATTTTTCATAATTTAATATTAGTTATAATCAAATATATAAAAATATATACATATTTTTTATATAGTCACACATAAAAATTTAATTTTATAAATAAATAATTAAACATATTTATATATAAAGTATATTTCTCAATATATAAGCCTTATAATATCCATTTTATTTAAAATACAAATATATGTATGTTTATATACCTATATAATGTGTGTGTGTGTGTGTGTGTATATATTAGTGTGTGTCTATATTAACATACTGATATATATTATCTATATATTCGAACATATGAATATACATATGAATATATAATATATGTAAATATATATAAATATTTATAATTATACTTACAGACACACACACACACACACATATATATAATATACATGTGTATGTATGTTGTATATATGTATGCATTTATTTATTTATAAACACTCACACAAAAATATATTTTATAAATGTATTTAAAACTAATCTTATAAATATATATTAATATACGAATAAATATATAGATAAAAAATATAACTAAATATGTATATAAATATATATTAATATATGAATCAATTTATTTATATATATATATTAATATAACCATATGTATATATTAATATAAATCTATATTAATATGTGAATAAATATAACTAAATATATATAAATAAATAGATATATCATTAAATGGAGAACAAAAAAACATGAGGGAGTGGTAAATGGCCTAGGCGCGAAGAGGAGAGGTCCTAAGTTTGAATCATAGGGGAGGTAGAGGTCCATGGGAAGGTGTATGGGGGATAACACGCAGGTGGGTGTAGGGTTAGGGGGGATAACACTATTAAGTAAAGGTGGAAGGGGTGCGAGCAAGTGTAGGTGGGGGATAGCACTATTACAAGGGGAGGGGTGAAGCATTGTTAAAAGTGGGGCTCTGATTTAAAGATTTTTTGAGTTTTATCAGTGTTTTTTTAGCACTGATAAAAGACCCCTTTTATCAATTCTTTTTTTAGCACTAATAAAAGGGACCTTTATCATATTTTTTTGAGCGCTGATAAAAGGGACCCCCATTATCTTCATTGATATTGAAATCACTTTTTTATCATTATAAATTCCCTTTTATAGTGATTTTAAAAAGTTATATTTGTAGTATTTTTCAGTCCGTGCATCACACTTCACAGTCCGCATAGCAGTACTATGTGGAAATCCCAACTTTAATGATTTCTTTAATCATTCCGTGTACCTCCTATACAGTCCACGAACTGTGATTCTCAGTTTGTGCATTGTTCACTCATTTGAAGAAATCTTTTCTTTTCCAAAAACAAACTCCCAATTTTTTAGGCCCAAAAATTTGGGAAACATTGGGAAACTACGTCACCTTAAACACCTACTTCAGAAAACACCGACCATACTCATTCGCGTTCATCTGAATTTTTCAACAAGAAAAATAACACCCAAAAACACTGAGAGGATGCTTTGAGGGATTTTCCCAACAATTTTCACGATCTCTTCCACTGTACATATATTGTTCACCCCTATTGAAAAAAATAAAAAAAAATTATTAGAAACAAATGGGTTGAGTTTCAAAGAGTCAAAAATCACCACTGCTTGGCTAATGATTTTTATCATTTGGGGTTGGGTGGTAGATGTGAGACTTGTCTAAGCTAAAATTTCAAAAACAAAAACAAAAAAAATGCGTTTGGAAAGAAAAAAATGAAAAAATTCAATAGGGTGTACATAATTCATTGAGATTACATTATTTCATGGCCTTTAATTTGATCTTGGTAAGAGGAGATTTTCAATAAACTTTAATTTTTATTATAATGCATTTTACTTTAGAGTTAACCTAATTTTTGAGATTAAAAGTTTTTCACAACAATACCTACCAACCCTGAGCCTTAGAGTTTTATAATCCTCAATACACATCCCTCATGATTATTTGTGGTCTTTGTCTTTACAAAGTGTATAATTTAGGTCCTTTGAAATATTATGTTAGGAGCATGTACTCATGGTATAAACATAACTTTACTTGAATTTTTTACCTTGAGTGATGAGAGAAAAAATGTAATGGAGAGTTATATAAAAAATGGCATGCTTTATAATAATTAATTTGGATAATTGAATGGAATTGAGGAGAAGATCTATAAATTTCCAATGGGAGAAATTAAAATACATGGGTTGATTGTTTCTTTGAATAATGTGAAATTAACTTAATATTTTTTGTGAAACTTGAATGTTTGATCACCCCATTGACAATCATTTGGTTTTATTAATTTGAAATTTAAATATTGGTAACATGTTATTCCTCTTTGATTCAAGATAAGATCTTATGCTTGAGGAAAATCATGTGTTTAATTATGGGGGTATTTGATGTCTATATTTTATAAATGTAAAAATTTAAAATTTAAATAATGAATTTAATTGATTTTTAATACTTTATTCCCAAATTATTCATTGACTATGTATTTTGTGGGTAATTTATATTTTTAAAATATTTTGGAAAAATAAAATAAAAAGAAATAAATTTAAAGTCCATTTTTTTACTTAAAAAATATTTGTTTCCTATGAAAAATATTTTGATAAAGTGTTTTTATTATATTTTTGGTAAAAAATGGGGCCTTCTCTACTATGACTAAGGAACCAGAATCCAACCATCAAGGATAACATATGTAATGAATATTTTTAGAGGAATGATGGCTCACATAGCAGACAAAAAACATGCATGGGGTGGGCCAAGGCCCGCTGGGACTATGGGGGAAGGGACAAGTCCGTGAGTGGGTGAGATAGTGTACCAGGATCCCACCCCCAGAGCAAGATTCTGAGTTTATGTGGATGTAGCCACATAATCTAAGGTGATACCTCACTAGTGAATATTTTATGTAGGATAGTGAAACACATTGGTCCTATTCATTTAACAAAAATGTTGTTGTTCTTTGTCCATGTTCATGCTGCTTGATATCTGATAGACCTCACCACTTCTCTCCATGATGAAAATCACCGCACCATAATTGATAGTGATTTAAAAAAACCATAACCATGCTAATCATCTCAGGATCAATATCTAGTGTTACTATAAAGGACTTCAGCTACCATGGATGATCATTGGGAACTCAGATGATGCCCTGTAAATACAAAATGGAAATAAATCCCTTTATATAGAAGAACCTGAAGTGGATATTTCTACACCATAGGATTCTCATCCATGGTACATAGAGAGGTATTGACATTGAATTGGGCACAAAAATTCACTACTAGCTATGGTATTGAGTGTGGTTGAGGATAAAATGGATTCCAAAATTATGAAACACTATAAAGGTCGATGTTGTGGTTAACAAGAGGATCTTGAACTTGAAATGTCGATCACTTTAGCATGTGGATGCTTATAGTGGATTTTCATGAAGTCAAACACTAAATATAATTAGTAAACACCCATTAAAACAGTGTAAACTTAACCATGGTGCTGCATGTGGGCTTGGGTTTTGCATGGGTGTGTGGATAGAGTAAATATGAAGCAAAAATGCTCATAGATGAAGTTTCCTACAACATGGGAAGTATATCTATAAATATGAATTTTGAGTGACTACACCTGTCTCATGCAAATGATCTTGACTATACTTGGGTAATTTTAAGTGTCAATTCCATGTGGGATTCATGATATATCTAAGTGGAGATAATGGGAGATTCAAGTGCTGATTCAAATTACTAAAAATATAAAGATAAAACTTGGATGAGCCTCTCTCATGGATAAAAATTGAAATAAATTGATTTTAAATAAAATAAAAACAATAGGTGTCAATCTAATTGTAGGATATATTTTATAAATATTAATAGATATAAGAATATTTTTAAGAGAATGTGAAAGTGATATCCCAAGGGATTTTTTCTATAAATAGAGAGAAAGCTATTGTGGAAAAATAATCTTGAGATCAGACTTAAAAGGAGAACTGCTACTGTGGAGTACACCAATGTTTCTTAGGTTATAAATTTTATTTTACTTCCCTCTCATGGATATCATGAGAGGTTATATTTTCTTGTGTTGGGGTATTCTATGTAATAGGAATTGATTTAATGAAGCAGTTTCTAATATCAGTTTGCATGATGGGTTCTCATTATTCTATGCTTTCAATTCTATCTATTATTATTTTCTTGATGCATGACTATTGTGTTAGGAGTTAGGGAGTGTGATCCACATGACTTTATTTCTTTGAGAATAATCATTAACCTAGTTAGATTAAGTGATATTTTTTGAGAGTGAGTTCTAGATTGTGAGGATCTCAGCATGACTTTCAATTTTTTAGGAAGAAAAGAAATCAGGTGACTGATCAGGTCATTGTGAATCCAATTCAAAATTAGGAGACAGATAAGGCTGTACCTACTCCTAATCTTAATTCCTCAGGTGGAAAAGACTCTATTTATGAGGGAATCTCCATGGTTTCAGAAAAGGTTGTTCTTGACATTTCTTTGAAAAATGGAATTTTGATTATCCAATTCTTAGATCTATTTCCTCTCCTTGAGATGATCATGTCTATATGGTTCCTGCTCAAGTAAATGAGAAAATCTCATCATCTTGGGATTATATTTCATAGGACCCTCCCCTTTCCATTGATGGGGTGTCTTTTAGAGATTCTTTATCAAGAGGCATTACCGAGGAGCATGCTGGAAAAGATTTTGATGACAGTCAAGCTTTCATGGAACTTGATACTCAGGCTAAGGTTGATATTAATTACTGGCAGGAGAAAATAATGATTTATTCAAATAATTGAAAAGGAAAATCAAAGATAGTTGCAACCACTTTAATGAAATCAAAAAGTAATATGACATGCACTCAAGTGAAACATCACTCTGATCCTACCCTAAGAACCCCTTATTTTGGTATAGTACTGCTAGTTTTTGATAACAAGGATGTTTCTTCCTTGAATGATTTTAATTATGCTAGCACTGCTAATGAGGATTCACAACCCCCTCTTACTGCTATGTTAAGCTTTCATAAAGTTCCAATTAATTTGAGTAAGGGAATTTCTTTTGTTAAAGTTGTATGCAGTGACTCTTCTAATGCTCTTGGTAAGACAACATAATCTTCAGGTACTTTCCGACCTATTTGCAGTGATCC
Organism: Viscum album; assembly: GCA_963277665.1. Lineage (NCBI taxonomy): Eukaryota > Viridiplantae > Streptophyta > Magnoliopsida > Santalales > Viscaceae > Viscum > Viscum album. The sequence continues at coordinate 1,348,452,789 of OY728131.1, forward strand.
ATCAAATGTCTTTGCCAAGAAAAAACCTTCTTCAAGTGTTTTCCCTTCATATTTTTTTAGAAGACTTTAGTTTATCTATAGACTTATCCTGTATAGGGTAGTCGACATAAGGAGTATTTTCCCTCTTCCTTGGTTCTGACCAATGCAGAGGATGTTGTCTACGAGGTATATCTTTCCTACAAGCCTTTGATGAGATTTTTGTACCTATAGTTGACGGACATAGGGGTTTAGATATGGTGACTCCTAAGATGGATAGGATGAAATCATATTCAGCTACTCCAAGAGATGACTTTGTTAAACATGAGAAAATCAAACCAAAATTGAAAGTAAGTACTCATAATTCATTTGAGATGCTTGATTCAAGTAGTAGTGAGGAGGATGGGCAATCCAATGTATGGATTTATGGAGAAAAAGAAACGTTGTGCGCAACTGATTTTGGACTTTCAGATGATGGAGGTGGGCCTTGGATGAAGGTCAAAACATGGAGATGAGGTCGACACCCGCATGGTCGGGATGGGAGCTCCTCTCATTATAGCATGAACACTCGTTCACGAGATGACTGATTTCTCTTCATTTAATCATGTACTGTATGCTCCTCTATTTGTTTCCCTTCATTCTTATTTTAATAATTGGGGTTTCTTGCCTCACCTTTAAAAAAACATTCTTTTAAGTTAGCTTATAATTTAGTTTTTATTCATCTTAGTAATTTTAGGTCTTGATATTTAATTAAAGTTATTATCTACCTTGTCCCCTGGGTTTGACTTCAGACTCACCAATACTATACTACTTTTGAGTAGTATAGGTCATGTGGTTTCGTGTTCTTATAAATTATAAACTGATTGAGCCCGTTGGGATGTAACGAAACATTTTGGGCCTGAAATCTTACAATAAAATTCAAATGATATATAATAAATATATGGTTTTTTTAAATATTTACCAAAATGAAAAAAACACATAAAATTCAAGAATTGATTCATTTTTATAATTAAATCCAAATTATTCCTAAAACAAAAAATTCAACAAGTACACATAAAAAAGGAATTCCTAAAATAGGGAATCTGGAAAACTATTTCTTGATCTATGGGTGTTTTGGGGAAGAAGCGTGGGCACTGTCTTGGAAAATTCTATCTTGGAAAATATTTTTAGGATTTTTTTATCTCAAATAATTCCTTCATAAAAAAATTTCAAATATGACAGTATCAAAGAAAAAATATAAATTATAAATCATAGTTTAATTTTTTTCTAAATAATACATCATTTTTTTCAATTTATACTATAGATATTTTCTATCATATCCTTAATGTTGAAGTTGGGAACTGATACAAATTTTCTTATATAAAAAAAAGGAATTCCCAAAAATAGGGTATTTGGGAAATTATTTATTAATCAACAATTGTTTTAGGGAAGAAAGATGAGGAGTGTCTTGAACAAAAATTTATTAAAAATTATTTTGTAGAAGGAGCTATCTCAAAAAATGTCTTCCTTAAAAGACTTTTAAAGAATGCCATGTTCGAGACAATACCTTCTTGAAAAGTTTTTTGAGGAAGACACTATTTTAGAGAGAACCTTCTTTAAAATATTTGGGAAGAAGGCGATGTCGAAGATTACGCTCACCCTTATGTGTATTAAAATAATAATAAGAAATTTATGTTTTTAAAAAATTAAAAATTTTAATAAAATTTTATAATATATGTTAATATTAGTATTATATAAATTTTAATATTATTATATTATAAAATATGTTAATATATTTATTTTTTCTAAGATTTAAGCTTTTTATAATTTTTTTAAAAAAATATAAATTATGTTAATATTATTATAATATAATATTATAATATATGTATATATATATATTATTTTATTATAATATATATTAATATTATTATAATATTATATTATTATATGTGAATATATGTGAATATTATTATAATATTGTATTAATAAATATTATATATATTATTATTTACACTAATATATATTATTATATCTATTTTTAAAATATATGTTAATATATATTATTATATTATAAAATATTTATTAATCTTATTATATTATAATATATGTCAACATATTTAAATATTATTAGATATTATAATATAAGTTAATATTATTTTTTATATAATATATGTTAATGTATTTTATAATATATATAATATCATATATATGTTAATTTTATGTTGTTTCGTTGTAGCTTAAGTTTATAATATTGTAATTTATGTTAATGTTTTTTATGTAAATAGTAATTATAGAAATAATGTTAATATACATTTATATATAATAAGTGATACAAATGAATGTTGATTAATATATAATATTATACATAATTAACATTTTGAAGTCAGTGAAATGTAAAAGTATTACATCTTTAATGTTGATGCATATATAAGTGTCCACACATCCAACACCTTAAATCTCTAATAGTATGCCCATGAAATGGTGCAAGTTGTTAAAGAGAGACACATCATGAAGTAAAGAAAAGTGAAAAATGAATTTACATATAGTGTAATAATTTACACATGGTGTAAATTATTGGGACAATATTTTAGCTTCCAAATTTGACGTATCTTTGATTTTTGACCAATTTTATCACCTGATACCCACACCAAACCACTTTTAGACCAATCCTTAATGACCTTAATTTATACTAGAGCCCATATAAAGCCTATAAATATAGGGATAGCCTGCTGCTGTTGGGGAGACCCTGAAGACCAAAGATTGGAGCGAGAAGCTGCGTTGTTGATGGAACTCCTCTAGTTTCATCTCCATTTTCATTATGCTTTATTTTTTATTATCTCCTTCCCTATTATCCTCTCATCAATAGGATGAGTGGTTAAACCCACCTTGGGCTAGGGTTATTTAATAGAAGGGGGAATATTCCATTGGATTGATTTCATTTTTTTATTCACGTATTTGGTTTTCCATAATTTAATATTCAACTTTCCATCCTTTTATATTACTTTTATCAAAACCATTGATAATTGAATAAAAAATGAATATTAAAATTTCACAACCAAAAACCCTAAATGAGGCATGGATATTGTCAAATTTTGTGGAAATAAGGTTTAAATATGGTATTGATACAAACTTGATTCGGTGAAACTCTAAATTACCGGAATAAGGGAAATAGAGGATTGCCGCATCAAGGAGGGGATACCATGACCATTGGATCTTACTCATCTCAACTTTGACACCAATCATGAATTAATCAACCTATTTTATACAATCAAATTACACATAAACCTTGAAATTACAAAATCATGGCACGCTTTTTGTAACGAACCGAATCTGGGCACCGCCAAAACCGGCACCCGACCCGACCCATGGAAAGTTCTGAAGGGCGTTACCAATACCTACGAGCTGGCACAAGTGCCTGGGTATCAAAAACTGAAAATTGGGAATGATTTACCCGAGTTTGTATACTTAAAACAACAAATGAATCCAAGAAATCAAATCTGGATTTTTCAAACCAAAACATCTTTTACTAAAATTCAGAACTGAATTACACAATTTTAGACAATGTTTGAAGACCATTACAAAGGTAAAAACTCATGAAATGAAATCCCAAGAACCTCCACATGGAAAGAGGCACCACCCTCAAGCCATCTCCACGACACTTCATCATGATGGACTGCTAAAAACCCGAACCAATGGCATAAAACCTATACCCAAACCTGTGACACAAAATAAGAAAGTCTACTTACACCCAATGGTGTAAGTAGGGTGTGATCAAAATCCCAGTAGTATACCACCACTAAGAGATTCCATATGATAAACATTTAAAGACAAAAATCATGCAAGTTTTCAAAAACATGAAAAGCTAGCTACAATTTCTAAAAGATGAAACTTTGAATAAGAACAGTTTTCAAGTGGGATATTTTAAAGGATTAACACTTTTAAAATAAACACCAAAGCTACTTAATTTTCCAGCCAAATATACTGTATGCCGACGGTAAGTATAAAGTAACTAATGAGCACAAGCAATAGGAAATAACCCCTAGGCACTAGCTAGCTGTGGGTCCCAGGTACCTCATATCTCAGTGAGAGTAACCATCACAAATATCCATTCCCGTGTACGAGCCACTAGTAGGGAACATACCCATAACCTAGTGGTCCCCAATCATCATCATCATAGTTTAGTTAGAGTTGTAAGTGTCAATCTTGCTAAGTGAAACTGAGGCCAAACCCCACTGATTCACTAGCATACTAGTACACGTCCACCCACCTAGATACCCATGTTTTCCCCTTGTGCTCAAACAAGTTCAACAAGTCAATAAATATACATTGAACATGAAAATATAATTTCCACATCACAAATTCACCCAAAAACCCATATTATACCACACAAGTCACAAAAGTCCATTTTTCATTCAAAATGATTTTGAAATCTGACTCACACCAAAATAACCCACAACACATTTCACATTTCTTCAACACTTCCACAAAACCATTAAACAATTTTATAAAACAATTATAAGATATTGAAACTCATATAACATCCAACACACATGGCACATAACACTCCTTTCATAATAAAAATTTCAATTTTTACATCACACTCACACAAAACAGTCCACATCACATTCACATCACTTTAACACCTCAATATCTCCTTCAAACAATTTAATAAAATATTTCCAAGATGATACATATGACATAACAACCTTTAAAAAAATGAAATGTACCTTTTAAAAATATACTCCTACCAAAACAGTTTGCTGATATATTTTCACCACTTACACAACTCAATAAACCATTCAAAACTTTTATAAAACAATTATAAGGAGTATACCCAAGCTTTGCACATAAAACCCATTTCAAAAACCTATTTTTAAGCCAAAAGCACACCAATCCCCTACCAAAACAGAATTGGCATCCAAATAAACATGTAATAATCTACTATCAAATTTTATATAGTCACCTTGAACAATATCACAAAAGATACCAATGAGAACACACAAATCCATAAAACACATTCAAGGAGTATAAAAAGGTTATACACATAAAACACATTCAAATACCCCCCTTTTTAGTCCCACATGACACTATATCATTACCCAACCAAAATTGGCAACCCATTTAAACAACTAATAAATCACTTCCACATTTTACAAAACTACCACAAGAGATAACACATGAAATACATTTGAAAAATACACACTTCAAAAAAAATGTAAATTTAATACCAAATGCTTTACTATTGATAAAAAAATGGTTTTCACATAATTCATAGCATATAAGTAACATTAAAAATTATTTAATCAAGCAAACTAACTCATCATTAAATGGTTACCCACAAAATCACCTACTGAAATTGTCGAATCCCTCAAAACATGGTGCGAAACATCAACCACACCAACCCGGCACCACAAGGATGATAAATCTAGCCCTAGACCACAAATTTTCACCAAAAAGACTCATGGTTAAACCCTAGGTACTAACCCTAGGTTCTGGACACTTTGGAACATCAAGAAAGAGGGATGAAACCCTAAGAAAAGAGGATAAATCAAATAGAGAAATACTTACTTGCAGAAATATTGAAGAGATCGCCCTAAATCCACCAAAATATGAATATCCAAGTACCCAAAACTGGTATGGAGGTTATAAGGAGTCATATTAGGTCATTTGGGGACTGAAATGGGGAAAATGATGAAAATTTAAGGAGTTATGAAAGATTCATTTTACCTCGTCAAATCTGGTCAATTTGAGAAAGAGTATAAAAGATCTCCCTAATTCGCTGTTCACATGAGCTCCAAAATTCCAAAAACCATAATGGGGGTGATCCAAGTGATATTGGATTTGGGATGGAGGTTGAATCACTATCAAATAGTAAAAAATGAATGAGATATGTAAAATTTAAAAAAAAATAATTTAAAGCAGGAAATGGGATTACGGGAAGGCCCATTACCTTAATAAAAAACCCAAATCCATAATGATTTTGGATTTCTATGTGGTCCAAAGGGATATGGGGATTTTAATATATCAGGGTATGACAATTGTGAATTGTAATGGGTATAAAATAGTAAAAATTGAAGGAGTTATAGAAGAAACTAATTTTTTTTAAATCTGGAATTGGGCTCACGGTTTGGCCCAAATTTTCAAAACCCCCCATTTTCACCAAAATGAGTGGTAAACCCCCAAAACAAATCAGGAATGGAAATTAAATGAATAATTAATTTAAACAAAAATTCATGGGTGTGACACTTTTCAAATCAGTTATCAAACCAATCAATCAATCTGCTTCGTTTTCATTCTGCTTTCATCAAATTAACCAAACCACTTTTTTCTCATATATTTCTTCAAATTAATAAAATCAAATATTTTTAAAACCTAAATAAACTAATTTCACCATATATGTGGATAAATATAGACCTGATTCTATATTAATTTTAATTAATTAATTATCATAGTTTTAGTTTTATAAATTTGTTTTTTAAATAGACCCATAGGGAATTAACAATGCCCTCTAGGCCTATCATGTGCTCAATTAAAATTCATTATGTGATATCCTTAGAAATTTGTTTAACAATAGAAATAGAACCATCATACCATCCACTAAAGTGTTGTATAGGTAACTAGAATCTTTCTTGATTTTAAAGAGAAAAACCACTAAGTGGGACCCCCTAATCAGTTCCACAATCTGAGGAATGTTACCCTACATGATCTACAGATGGAAAAGGGGTTGCAATATCAAAATCATAGGCCAAAATGATGGGTGAAATATGATAACCAGTTCCCTAAACAGTTCCCCAATTAGTTTTATAGATGATTCCCACTCTAGATAAGGGTGCATGGGAAATGTATTGGGTGGAACCATATATGATGAGAAAGGTTCAGTTGGTGGAAGTACAATGGTATCTGTAGCTGTATGTGTAATGAAACAGTGCCGATGATACCGAAATCAAGGTTAGTCCTCATCGGTGTCTGATGGATCAAGAGAGACCTACAACAACATGGGATGAGGGTGATGAGAATGATCAAACTACATATATATGATCATCATGTAGCACACCTATCATCGACTGAAGAACTGAATATAACTCATAAAAATTTAATGTATCTCATGTATCGAGTGTACTCATATCATGAAATCTTTTGATCCCATCACCTTGAAAAATAAAAAGGTTTTAAAATTATAAAAATTAAATAATATATTAACAAATTAATAATAAATAATTGATAAGTATGATAAATTTAAATTACCATAGTATTGTATGACCCTCCAGGTCGAGTGATAAATTGTCTAGTCACTCGCATATACCAGAGCATATACTTAGTACGTGGTCCATGATAAATTTTTACTTTAATATATCTAGTGACACAAAAATAATCACAAGAATCCCATATAGATATATATAGATTTTGTATAATATTCCAATCCTAATCCTAGTTTCCTTTAAGTCTTCTATTATGCACCTTTGCAACTTGCCTCAGTGGCACTAGAATAGGTTGTCGGTATGAAAATCACCTCATGAACCTATCAGCTTTCTTCCACCCAATAATATGAAAATTTATCAATGGAACCAAAATAGTTGAATGATACATCCTATATTTATAGTAATCCGAGAGATATATATTGATCTTATCTACATATGGAATTCAAAAAATCTATATAGAGAAAATAAATTTGGTCAATTTATTAAGAAAAGGAAAAAAATTATATCAACAATGATTCATGCATACCTCATTAATTTAAATATGAATAAGATCATAATTTAATAAATTTTATTCTGAAATTACATGTTTTTAATCATACAAATGTGTTATTTTATGTAAATTTTTCATATGTTTAGGTTTTTAGAATAATTTGAGATTAATTGTGAAATTTGATTAATTTTTTATTTTTAACAGTTTTAAATTAGTTTCATATTTTAGAAAAAAATTTTTCCATACTAATCAAAATTGTAAAATTATTTTTTAAAACTTAAAATCTTATTTGAATATATTTCATTCAACTGGACCTTGACCTGAATCCAACATTACGAGGCCTAAAATGATAAAACAAGCTAGGCCTTGAAATTCATGCATGAATTGGACTAATTTTAATGTGGAGCCCATATATCCCAAATGTCCAAACCAAAAGATCTTAAATTTTGAAGTTATATTGAGATTTGTTTTTGGAACAACATCATTAACTACGGAATTATGAGTTTTATCCTCCTTCATGGATATAAATTCATTATAAATTGGAGAATGGGAATATGAAGAGTCTTCAGGACATAAATAATTTCTTTAGTAATTCGGTTGTAACTTTCCCTATATATTGTGAAATAAGATAGTATTTTGGGGGGGCACATGAAAGACTTAGGAAAAAACATTAAAGAATACTAATTTTCCTTATTCTACCATTTAATGGGTATTTTATGTGTAATATTCCAAATGATGATTTTAGAGTAAAAATGAGCCACCCTCTCCCTATAAATTTATACTCCACCTCCTTTAAAATGTGTAGGACATTTTAGTTATCCATTTTTAGTAGATTAGTAGGATTTCATTTGTTGTTGTATTATTATTATTTTATAATATATATTAGTCACTATTTCACTTATTCTTATCTTTTGTTTTGTTTTTGTTTTTCTCCCTCGGTATGAATCTCATCTCCATGTAAATAGGGAACAAACCTTTATATTGTTCAAGGGATGGAATATTTTTGATTGAGTTATTATATTTTATGTTATTTTTTATTATATTATCATAATTTCAATAGTGGTTAAATCAATCACACTAAGGGTTCAACCTATTTTCTATACTATTGAGTTCTATTTCCTTGTTATCAATCACCCTTCCCTTCACTGATCATATCAATCATATATTGGAGTTTAAATTAGATAACATTGGTTGGTTAAGAGTTATAATACCAGAATTTTGTAATAGTATTTCCCCACAAGAAGTGGTCTTGGTGTGGGGTAATAATAATTCAAACAAGGATGGTGTGGTGTGATAGAACACACTGAATAAGATATCGAGATTATATATTTATAACAATGATTGTTTTTTTATGAACTCCTGAGAAAAATAACCTTCTTCTAACTTTTGTGTGTATTATATTTTTATATATATTTATATATCATATACATTTCAACAACCTCATTATATTAGTATATTATTTAGAATTATATTAATTATAATATAATAGTGACAATAGAATATCAGTGTCTATGAGAAACCTTCTGGATATCAACCCTGAGTGTGAACTATATTTCATGCATAGGTAATAAAAACATTGATAATGGATTTGTGTAAAATCCCCATGAATCAATTTATAACCATTTATGGGGAGTCAAATCACTTTCAAATCATATTTTTCATAAACAAAACTAAAAAATTCCTATTTTTTTTTAAAAATCATTGTATATATTTTATTTATTAGTTAAAGATGGATTTTTACATTGAATTTTAATATTCTTGTACTAATAACTATATTTATGAGTAAAATAGGGAATAGTAATTGAAAATTCTTATGAAAAATAATTTTAAGATTCTTGAATAATAGAGAATAAAAATATCATCGCTAAACACTACAGTTGATAAAATCAAAGCATAATGGTGGGAAAAACAATAAAAACAATCTTGAGAAGAATTAAATCTCATTATAACCACATTTCAAGTTGAAAAACTTGGGGACGATGATAAAAAATTCTTATAAGATCAATTACCCTCTCTAACAAAATAAATTATAGCATCTTTGCTTGAGTATAAAGATATTGATGTTGAAATTTTTTAGGGAGATTTATTTTTTGAGTATTTATTTTATCCAGATCCCATTGATACTACATTGAAAACAAGTCTCACTTATAATGATTTTAAAAGTTCAACTAAAACTGTATAGGCCTTGGAAGATGATGAACTTGATATAAATACCATAGAATAGAAAATGGAGCTTGAATTAAAATAGATGGTTGGTCAACAAGAAGAGCCCTATGATCCCATGGCGATTCAACTACCTCCTCAACAAAAACTAAAATATCACATGGATGAGGATGCCAAAAAATCCAACAGGAAACACCCTTACATTCTTTCCCCGCACCTTATAAACCTATACTTCTCTCTTTATTATTTATTAGGGCTTAATACTTTTCATCTTTTCTTTGGGGTTATCCACTCTTGTTATCCATTCATGGATATTGGGATAAGTAATATATGGTTGTTCATGCCACAAAACCCCACCCACATTCATATTAGGGTTGACCAACTGAAACTACATGACTAGGGGTGGTAAGAAACTTAGCACCCACATAAGATTCCAAAACATGGTCTATCCTTATTTTACCTTTCTATTTATTTTTATTATTTTTTTTCTCTTTCTTTATTGTTCTAAGTGGTAGAAACTAGGATCTTAACTCAAGACTTACATTGAAGAATTATCTCAGGTTATTTATCTCCTTCCCTTTTTTACTACCCTTATCTTTATAAATTTTGTTTGATCTTAAATTAATGGTAGTTAAATCATAAGTGTGGGGGGTGTAAATTTGTTTTTAAGAATTTTGTGTGAGTTTCCTTTTTATTTTTCATTCCTTATATAGAATTTTTAATATTTTTTCTATTTTATTTTTAGAGTTTTTTAGGATTATTGAGCTTAATCAAATGATTTATAAAATTCAAATAATTTTGGTATTTTTTCCATAATACTTTATTTTTAATGTATAAATATTTAAAATATTTATGAATGAATTTTGTTTCTTTATTTCCAATCTTTTCATTTGAGGAAGTTTGATTGATCATGAAACTCATGTGTTCTAGTACCATCCAAATTGATAATCTTACTCAACCCAAGTGGTTTCTAAACCTTTTTGGTATATTATTTACATTTATATTTTTCTTTAGAGTCTTGAGTCATGTTTTGTGTTATCTAAATTATTGTTTTTATCTTTTTCAAATATTTTAGAGTTCACAGAATATGTAAATTATGATTGAGGAACCATTTTTAAATCCCTATTTTTACATTCAAATATTATTTTGGATTACCTTTACATATGAACTTTATCAATCCCTTAGTATACATTAAATACCTTGTTAGGAATCCACATTATAATATATTTTATCCCTTTCCAACCTTATTTAGAAGTAAAATGCATGATTATTTTTGAACTCAAGTGTGGGAGGATTTTGGTTGTGTTGTTCTGATTTAAAGAATATGTTTGAGTTGAATTGAAAATGCTACCATATATATTGCTGCTTAGATAGAAGAAAATGAATGATGTAAAGATGGATGGGTGGCTCAAATAACATTAAAAATATAGTCTGGGATTTCACCGATATTTGAAGACAAAAAATACCACTCTTATCATAAAAATCAAAAATTTGGGTTGAAATTCCTAATCTAAAATAAATTAAAAAATTCTTCTAAAATGAGGGAAGAGGGAAGAAATGAAATTATTACTAAAATAATCAAGTGTGGACCACCTAAGGAGACCAAGAGGTTCTTGGATGTTACTTTTTTCAAGGGGATTTAGGATCACACCATTCCTAATAAAAACCATTTTCATGAATTTATTTAACTTTAGAGTTTAACTCTCCTCATTCCACTTCTGATATTTTTACCTATAAAACTTGTCAACCCTCATGCATAGAATAACCCATGTAAAATAAATCTTTATTGAAACATTTGTGACCATGTTAAGTATATATTATAGGAGAATATTATGCTTATGGATATCATGAATGCTTTCAGAATGAGAAATATGCCACATAAAAATCCTTGAGTGAAGAAAGAAATATTGTCTAGGGAGGTAGGTACGACATGCACATGAGTATTAAAATGATATTGAATAAAATTTTATGATTGGTGAGGAGTTAGCTAATTTTATATCCATGTAGGAGGTGAGATATTTTCCTTTCATGTGATAATTGGGTAGTGTTGTCATTGACACCTTGGGGATGTTTTTTGAAATTAGTATAAATGATTACCTAGGGATGAAATTGTTAAGTGTGATGGAATACCAAAGATAATAATTTTAAATATTTTATTCTATAATTAAATGTTTTTTATCCCACAATTGCGTTATTTTATAAACAATTGTCAAATTTTTAAGTTTTTAAAATAATTTGATCTTAATTGTGAAAATGATACAATTCTTGAAATTTAACAATTTTAATTCAATTCAATATTTTGACCAGAACATTTTCTACACTAACATAAACTATAAAAAAAATTTAGTCATATAAAATTACTATAATATATTTCATTCAAGGGTAACTTGATATGAATCCAACATTATGAGTCCCAAAAGGATCTTGTAATCCATACCTCAAAATATATGCACAGATTGGACTACTTTTAATTTGGAGCCCATATCACACAAATGGATAAACCAAAGGAGATAAAATTTGTAATTTATATAGATAACACTCTGGGGAATAACTTTATTAACTCTAAAATCTCTAGTTTTATCCTCCTTAATAAACATAAATGCATGGGAAATTGGATAAGGGGAATATAAAGAGTCTCCATGATGGCATAATTTATTTAGTATTTTTTATCTAACATTCTCTACACATGGTAAAATAAGATAATATTTTTAGGGGGAACATGCAATACATATTAAAACAAATTTGAAGAAAAATAATTTTCCATATTCTTACATTTATTGGTTATTCTATTAATAAACTTTTATAGGATGATTTTTGAGAAAATATGAGCCACCATATCCCTATAAATTTTCACTCCAACTCATTTCCAAAGATTTTTATATTTTAGTTATCCATTTTCAGTACCTTAGTAGGATTTATTTTTCTATTGTAATAGCCTAATTTTATAATATATATTAGTCTCTCTTTCACTTTTTCTTATCTTTTGTTTCCTTTTTTATGTTTCTACCTTTGTATGAATCTCGTCACCATGTAAATGGAGAACTAACCTCACTATTATTAAAGGGAGGGAGTATGTTTTCTTGAGTTATTTCATTTCATATTGTTTATTTATTCTATTCATAAAATTTTAATAGTGTTTAAGTAAATTAAGGTAATCATTCTCTCTGTTTTATATATTTTTTGTTCCACTTCCTTGTTATCAATCATCCTTACCTTTAATATTTAATTTAATCATATGTTGGAGTTTTACTTAGATAGTTTTGGGTGATAAAGAGTTCTCATAGCCATCTTGAGGAAGATTATTGACTAGTATTCAAAGGTATTAGTGCGGGGTAGTAAGAATTCAAAAAACTAGGGTGTGGTGTGACAATACACATTGAATAAGATATCAAAAATATATTTTTATAAAAATTATTTCATTTATACGAACTCCAAAGAGAAAAAACATTCTTCTAATTTTCATGTGTTTTGTCTTTTTATTTGTGTATTATTCTTATACACTATTTATATAACATATACATTTCAAAACCCCCATTATATTAGTATATATTTTTTAAAGTATATTAGTTAGAATATAATAGTGATAATATAATATTGATGCATGTGAGAGGACTCTTTGAGATTGACCATGTGCATTCATTATATTGCAAGCTTAAGTAATAAAAATATTAATAGTGGATCCATGAAAAATCACCAAACATAAAAATATGATCAAATAATAGACAATAATATGAAATTTAATATATGTGTATATATATATGTTTGTGTGTCTTTGAGTATATCCACATATAAATTCCAAGTAATAAAATTTCATAAATTATACAATTAGCATATGCGGTTGGAATAAAAGTATATCTTAAACTTTTAAAATACCTACAAGTAGATTAAAAAATTATTTATAAATCAAGGTGAAAGTGTAGGGAATTGATTTCATGCCCATATTTTTAATAAAAAACAAAAACCAATTATCTCCTTGTATTCCATGCATGATTCTGTACACAATTCTCTATACAGATGTCTAAGACATGTTGAACCCCAACAATATCAACTATCATGCTCAAAATCCTTAATTAGATGTTGGTTAATTAGATGAACTTCTGATTAAAAGTGATTTGGAAATAATGCACAACTAATAAATCATAAAATTTATTCTTGTACATATCTATGTAATGTCATGTCAGTTGAAACAAGATAAACGAGGCCAAAATTGGTGTCTAACCAGGTCATCTGCAACCTACCTCATCTAAGGGCCCCCAATGCATCTGGTAAAGGTAAGTCTAAATATCTAATTAAAATATAATCCTAGTTTTATATCACTAACAATGTACCCATCCATAGGAAGACCCAAAAATATGGATACATCCTCTATGGTAATCATCTTCTCTCCCTAAGGCATATAAAATGTATGTGTCTCTGGTCTCTATCATTCAACCAAATTAGAAATAAGAAAACTATCAATGGGTATATACCCACATATAATAAACCCATTGAATATAGATTGATGTATATAAGGTATGATAAGATTTGGCGAGATCTCATTGTGAAAGTGGTGGGAGAAATAAACTTTTAGTATCCTTTCTTCACCACTATCCCATAAATGTTATGATATGTTCTCACTTTGTGTGGAAAGAAGTGATGGATCCTTAGGCCCTAGATATTGGTGTGTTGATTACATCTATATAAATGGTTAAAAAATGGTAAATAGATAAATCATTTATATATATATATATATTGAGTTGAAAAAAATTAAGAAAATGAAATTATTTATCCAATAAACCTTTATACATAGAAATTAAATCAATTAAAATAATAAAGTATACTAAAAGAATCACGTTGGTTGTGATGATGAACCATCATTATTATAATTATTAGGACACTATCTATATTATTCCCCTCCTCCTTACACCTACCACATCTATGTCACATCTCTTTCTCTCACGATCAATATATTTCATTTCTCATGTGTGTAAATTTCAGATGACCTTCACCATGAAATCAAGATGCATTCAGGACTACAATTGGAAGCTTTAGAGGGGAATTTAATATTGATACATCTCCAATCGAGTAACAATATACAATTTATCAAACCCTAAAAATTGTTGAGTATATACACTAGATCAACATAAATATCCCTTTATAGGTGAAGATGGGCATATGCTGCAAGTACATGTGTGAAACACATATTATAAGCTTGTAAGTAATTTCATTCACAAGTGCGCTTTTTATAAAAATGGTAATCACCTGAACACTAACACTAATAAATGGATCATAACTCTCTTCAACTTCTACCAATATTACCATCCTATGAAAATTAAATAGTTGGTATCAAGTAATATGGGTTTGAATTACCTTAATCAAATTTATAAAATTCTTGGTGTATTGATGACCTTTCAATAGTTCTTTCTCCACATCATCTAATTTATAAATTTAGTATTTAGCAAATATATAAAATGTTTGATAAACAACTCCTATGATTGGTTATTTTTTGACTCCCTTAAAGATGTTGTTGATGCATTAAAAATGTTTGTGGTCATATTCTCATATCTCTTCCCTTCATCACATGTTAAAGACCATTTATAATTTGGAATGTGTATCATGTAATTATAGACATACTCATTCATTCCAATGATTTATTTAAATATATGAAGAAAAACCCAATGTATTGGTTCATATACTATAAATTCATGGAATAAAAATTTAAACAACTATCCAATGATATAAAATTATAAGTACTAAATATGCAGATGATGTGATCCAATACCTAATTTGATGATTATCCTTTTTTTTGGGATATGAATCCTAGTTTTAGATCACTAGAATCTTATCCATCAAAATTACATTTACTAGAATATTTTGCATCAAATTATGGCCTGACTTGGTGTGCTAACAATGACAAAAAAATCTCTCCATGTGGCAGCATGACCATCAGAAGTTCATATCTTCCAATGGAGTCACAGAGGTCTAGAATGTTCAGTGAACAAGATAAATCTAGAATAAAATGTCAATAAGAGTTTATTAAATCAAGTGTTTGATTTCAATAAAGTTATTGGAGTTCTCCAGACAGATACCATTTAGAGACCTATCTATGAAATTTAAAAGGTGGTGAGACCCAGAAGACTAGATGAAGCTTCCAATAAAAGGAAGTGGAGACCAAATTAAATAGTGTATTAAATACATGAACAATGTATACTAATTAAAAATAGTATACCAGAAAAATTATATAGTGAACTAGTTAAATACATACTTATATTCTCTATAATGTTTTCTTACTGATTTTTTTTATCACTTTAATGTAATTATTTGTGATTTCGGTGAATATAAAGAAGGAAACAATGTTTATTTTGTGCATGTTAGACAACTCATTTGAAGTATATTAATCCATTATTTTCTTTACTACTTCATATTCTTCCATTATTTTCATTTACATTGGATTTACTTCCCATGTTTATGTGAGTGATATTTCTTTGAGTTGGTGTGTGAGGTTGAATTTGTGTGGTGGGTAGGGTGAAAGATGTCCTACTTTTGATACACTTAGTCGAAGGAGGAAATTATGGAGGATTGGACTTTGGTGTGAAAAACGTATAGTGTGAAGACTTGTGGTGGACCTAAGGTCCTAGTTTTAGTAAACTCATTACAACCCACCTCTCAACAAGTGGTATCAAAGCCAGGTTCAATGATTCGATCAAATCATAGAAGACATATCAGGTTTTGTTCTCTATTTTCTTGGTGATATTTCATTTTTAATGGGATTGTTACTAACAATAAGATGGATTCCATCAGATGAATGTAAACTCTAGTCATATAAGTTTAATTGAATAGATTTTGGCTTATAGATAATGAATATGGATGATTATCTAATTCAAAAGGACCTGGGATTCCACTCATTGGTGTGTGCCTGGAGAAAATGGAGAAGGTGGAATGGGAACTGATAGATAGGAAGGCACTTAGTTTGGTGATAATCTCATTGGCATGTAATATTACCTTTAACATTAGTGAGGTGAATAGAATGGTAGAACTCATAAAATAACTGGAGGATATCTATGATAAAACAAAAAAACTTAAAAAAGTATTTATGATGTGGTGAATGTTCAACCTAAGGTTATCAGAAGAAATACCAGTGGTAAATCAGGTGAATGACATCGATATTTTTTTAGGGAAGCTCAAATTGGAAAAGGTGAAATTTGTGGAATATGTATGGGTACTATTTTTGCTTTCATAAATTTTGAAGAGTTGGGATATGATGGTGAGTATTGTTAATAATTTCCATGAAAATACGGATCTTGTATTTAAGGATGTCCATAATTTTATTCTCAACAAAGAACTATATCGGTAGAAAGTCTAATCACCATATAGTAGTGCTATTAATGAAAATAGATAGACAATCACCTCAGAGAATATAATATAATAAACCCTCAAAAGACAAGTCTCATGAAAGAAGACAAAGTCAGACATCTGATCCTGGTCCTAATTGCTAGAGTTGTAAGAAGAGAGAAAATATCAAGAAAATTTTCAAAAGATATAAGGATAACTCCATAAGGTAATCAACTTCCAAAATTTTAAATTCTATCAATATAATAGAGGGTGGAAACAACTTATTATTGAGTGTTAATACTCCGATTTAAGCTTGGGAGATTAATTCTAGAGAATCTTTTCATTCAACTAGTAGAAAAAGATGCATGGTCAATTATGTATTAAGTAATTTCAGAGGATCTCATCTATTGGATGATGAAGATCTAGAAGTTTTTATAAAATGAAATGTCAACATCCCAATGAAAAATAGCAGATTATTATATCTCAAATAAGTAAAACACATTCCTGGTCTTATAAAAAATATCATATCAATAATATAAATTGATAAGGTATGCTATGAAAACACCTTTTATAATGAATTATGGAGAGTTAATTGAGGATCCATGGTAGTTTCATGAGGATTAATTTGTGAAACTATTTACTTGACCTAATGTTTAATTTTTTATGAACCATAATTTTGGAACTGCAGGCTCATGTACCTTAGTGAAAAGAATTTGAATGTTTAAATAGCTAAAGTAATACTAAATCTTGGTCAAACGGACATCAGAAGGTTTGAAAATTGTGTGATTGGGAAATAGTGTGGGATATTTTTCAATTTAGATTCATAGAAGCCTAGATCATAGAAATTAGAACTGGTTTGCATGTATGTTTAGGGACCTGATTGTAACATCCTTGGTTTGAGGTGTTTCCTTATGATATTAGTGATTTAAAACATTTTCCATGGTTTTAGTTGGATTTTTGGAGCATGGGTGAGCTTGTTAGAGGGTTTGGGAGTGGTTGGGTATTTTTGGGTCCACCACAGGTAAGAAAACACCATGGTTGGGGGAGTGTTATTTTGGGTGTGTTCCTATGAAACAATGAGATACAAAAATTCTTAAGTGGCTAGGAATGGTCAGGGTCATGGTGCTTTGGGAGACCCACTATGAAACACGACCATAGAAGCCTCATAACACTATGGTCTAGGGTGTGGTGAGCTTAAAATGGACAAGGTTTATACAACTGACCATGGTGGCTAGTTGCATTGTGCCTCATGGGAGTCAGGAGATAGAAGGAACCATATAAACATTTGCTTCACTAGGTCATGGTAATGGTCAAACCCCTTTTTGAATATACTATTTCTCATGCTGTTTTCTATGGGAGGAGATATATATCCGCTTTTTTTCTTCTTGGGAGGGTTTTTAATGCATTTATTGACTATAAAAAATCTCTTATAACCCTTTTATTTCCTCATTATATGTGTTTTGGATCTTTTATTTTAGAGCGATCCTTTGTATGAATTCCCATTATTTTTTTGGATCTTTTGGGGATGCCGATTGTGGGTGTTTTATTCAATTATATCTATCATTTTGTGGTGTGATTGACTTGAGTTATATGGATTATCTATCACTCCATTATTCCTAGAATTATAAAGCTTGTATTTATAAACTATCTTATTGTGTTTTTCAATAAAATTTCCAGCTATATATCGGGTTTTAAAACTTTATTTCCTTGGCTTTAGTACTACTTGTTTGGAAAATGGATTGAGTTTCAAAGAAATCTTGTTGACCTGTGTGAAACCATATTTTAATGGTCTGAGAATGAAACTATTTTTGGAATGTTTTTATGATATTTAAGAATATTTTTGTTTTGGTAAAATAATTTTAGAATATGGATCTTGGAATACATGGTAGAACGTCTTCATATTTAATTAGATGTGGCCTTGTTGATATAGATTTAGTGGTCAGTACTAAAGTAGAGGCACATGGGATTATCACCAAGTGATGTCTTGGTGAAGGATGGATCACTACTCATGAGTATTGGGATTTTTATTAAACATGAATGTGCATGAGAGTGTGAAACATGGGATTAATATTCCAAATAGAAAGAGAGAATGAACAAAGTTATTTATTTCAATTTCTTTGCTTAAAATGTTTTCTTATGGTAAAATATTTTGATATTATCACTCTCTATTTTATATAAACTATAACCTAACTTTTTTCTGGCCCTAGTGGAATGTGTTGGGAAGTATCTTGGGGAAATCCTACTAGGTATGATTACTCACCCCCTGTATATTACTTTTTGTGTCTATTTAGATGTTTATTTCCAGACATAGTTAAGGTAAATATTTCGTATTTCTCTAATGGAGCATCATGATTCTACTTCCTCAAGTTGATATTAGGAAATTTGAGTTTCTCTTATGGAGTGGTTGGAGTGATTCAATTTTAGTGTTGTTGTGTCGATATGTCCATTGGTTTTCTTGATAAATTGGTTATCATTTTTTATTTCTATTATAATTATATTGTTTACTGGTGTTTTATGAGTTCTATTATTTATTATCATGCGTCATGTAGTTGTTTTATTTTATATTTTTTCTTAATTGGTTGTTTTGTTTAAAAGGGAAAACCATACCCCAGTGTTTAGATAAGGCCTTAGAATTTATTACCAGCATTTGGTGCCTTAGGGATGTCACCTAAGGTTAGTATCACCTCTAACCCATCCCAGGACAATGGGTTGGGTGGGGATGTTACAAGTGGTATTAATCTTGGTCAGTCCATAATCTTGGCATCGTATCACAAGGATAAGAATACCATAACTTTAAATATATAGAATAAAAATATGTAGATAACATATTTATGTTGAAATTCAAGTTTCTAGGGTGGTCTGGGTAAAAAATGTATTCTAAGACACTCCTAGTAAGGATGTCATATCATCTTCATGAGTTTAGCCGATGAGTGTAACATATCATTCATTAGTAATGAGACTTCCCAGTAATACTTCATTACTCATGTTATATTTGATGATTTTTTGAAATTGGTTATGATAATTATTTCTTTTGAT
This sequence comes from Viscum album, assembly GCA_963277665.1. Taxonomy (NCBI): domain Eukaryota; kingdom Viridiplantae; phylum Streptophyta; class Magnoliopsida; order Santalales; family Viscaceae; genus Viscum; species Viscum album. Next base: position 1,348,472,943 of record OY728131.1, read on the forward strand.
GATTTAGAATATTCTAAGCCTTAAGTTTCAAGTGATTGATGAATAAGTTGTGTTTTGTTCTATCTTTAGAGAAATTTCACTAGTAAGATGACGTAGAAATTCACATGAAGAGGCTGCAGAAAACATGGTTTCACCTTATCCATAGGTTAAACAACAACTTATTAAAAGCATTATTAAATATTTTAAGCTATTAAAAATGGAAATAAAAATGTTGAACCTTGAAAATAGGATCATTCTGTATAATTTTAGAAATAGAATCTACTAATCTTTTGGGGGGATTCAGAACCTGAAAAGGTAGAGATATGGCTTAACAAAATGAACTAAATCTTCAATTCTATTAGAACACTGGTTGACCTAAAGGTAAACTTAGCAGTCCACTTGTTGGAGGGTATTTCATGCCAATTATGGGATTTATCTATCCAATCTAAACTTAACCAAGGACTTATGTGGTAGGACTTTGAATAATTTTTCAACAAACAATTCTACCCCCACACCTTCAAGATAGATAAAATAACAAATTTATTTAGCCTAAAGTAATAAAATCTATCAGTGATGGAGTATGTAGATAATATTATGAACTTACTATCTTTTTATAGAATTATATTCTAGTGAATCTCTAAATGAATTCATATTTGAGTCTTTAATTCAACCATAAATTCATTCTAAGATAGTTTTCCTCTGTATTACTGATTATACAAAGATGGTTAATAGAGAATCTATAATGTAAAGTGCAACAACCTGAGTTTTTATGAATTTTTATTTTTGAATAATTAAATTTCTTTCATATATTTCATTACACACAACACCAATTTAATCTTATATTATATGTAACACTGATTTATCTTGTGTTACACATGACACTAAGTTTTAACAAATCCACAATATATTATTAATATTGTTATTTAAACACGACTATTATAACCTTACTGTTAAACTTAGAGATATGAATATTAATATATAATTTTTAAATATTAATTATAATGGTTTTATATAAATAAACCCTATTGATAATAAAGTACATAATTTTTTAGTAAAGTCTTTATATGTTTCAAAAATACTATTTTCTCAAAAAAATGTTTTTTATGTATTTTTGGGAACAATAATAAAATTAATTTTTGAAACTTTTAGAAAATTAATTTAATAAAATAAAATTAATTTTTTAAATCATAATTTCAAAATTATACTAGGGATAATTTTTTGTATTTTTGTGAAAAGTTTTATTTTTTGGTGAATAGTGAAAAATACGGAATTTTAATTGAAAACTACCTTTTTGTTTAATTTATTTATAAAATTAAATTAAATTTTAAATTGGTTTTAAAGTAAAATTAGTTATAGTACAAATCCATTGATACAATTTAGTTCATTATAATAAATTTCATATTGAGTTTCGATATAAAAACTTTGTAAACTTTAGAACATTTTCACTTTAAAAACTCGTGTTCTTATCGCGTCTGTGGGATTAATTTTAAATTAAAATTTTCCACTTATGTGAATAGAATTTGAAAAAATGGATTCCATATTTTTAATAATAATAATTTATATTATCTAATAATTTAAAATTAATTTTTGACCAAAATGAATAGTAAAAACAGTAAAAATTATTTACTACAGTTAAGGTAAAAATGGGTTTACCGGGGGTTATACTTTAAAGATAAGGGTTAAAAATAACCTAAAACTTGTAAAAAACAATTTTATGGCCATATTTTTACCACATCTATTACAGTATCAATAATGGTCCATTATTGGAGCGTTGTGACATGAAAAAATTTGGGTGAAATTCTTTCATTCAAAAAATTACAAGTGTGTCACTCACCTCACTTATAAAAGGTAACCTCTTCTCCTCTCCTATCCACACCATCAAACTATTTTTATTCCAAAAAAATATGACCAAATACATTCCCAAATCCCCTCATATAACTGTAGAATCCTTATTTTTTACATAAATCTAATCTAGGAAGGATTTTGGTGCAAATCTAAGGAGGATACCTGAAGAAGAGGTAACGTTCATAAACGAGCGTTTTGGTTTTATTTCATACTTTTAACTCCTTATATTATTATTATTACATTATTATATAATAAAATAGTATATTTCATATAATAATATGTTTTTATGTTAATTTCATGACCTATAACAATCTCCACTTCCATCAAACTGGTTACAAAATCATCATTTGTGTGTACGGCGGACTACCGCCTAGAAAGCTAATGTCATTCATTTTTCCATTACCACATATCATGGTTGGAAATAATGATGGATTTAATATTTATATATGATATTTATGATATTATTATTCTTATTTAATTATCATATCACACATAACTTCATGTTTTCCAATTTATTGGAATACGATAACGTTGCTCGTGTGTACAACGAACTACCACTTCGTGAGGCGATATGATTCATTCATACTTTACATAGAAGCTAATAAGGATTATTTTAATAAAACTATGTGATATATATGAAATTAAAATGATTATTTAATGATAATATATCATTTAACTTTTTTTATTTAAATTCTAAAAGAAAATGGAATCAACGTTCATGCGTACGTATGACCTATCGTCTCCATGAACGGTGTATTTCATTTCCTATCACTAAATTTTATGGATTAATATAGATAAATATATGATGAATATATATTATATTTATATAATTCTTAAAATTATAAATATTATGATATCATGATAAAATAAATAGGATACAAAAAATAACAAATCAAAACAAATATTAAAAACAAAGTGGTTATTACCCGAAATGTAACTTTAACATGGAATTATTAATAAATGAGTAATAAAAGGTCATAATAAAATAATATATGGTATGATATATATAAATATTAATTTTTAATATATTTATAATAAAATTATATTTATTATAAAGTAGGTTTGAACATGTATGGTGGATGTCAAGACTTATGGTAAGGGATTTTTGTCTCAATTTGACTTCTTTGAGACGTATGTTATTTTATGCACCTATATTATTTCATGAGGTGTATATATAGACAATTTGACATGTAATATCATGATTTTTTATCCTCATGATATTTTAAGTTCCATTTTACGTTATTTTTTCATTGGGATTATGATTTAAAGTTACTAAAGTGGTAAAGATTTTATGTTAAAATCTCATCATTTTTTAGGATTGTTTATGATATGTTTCTGATGATAAAATATTATGATCCATATCTCAAGAAACTAATTAATTTTATTCTACTCAGGTTATTCATGCTATTAATGGTACCATTTTACCACTCTTTGGTAATTAAAATAATTGATAAAATGTTTTTAAGAAAATCCGACTTTGTTTCTCTCTTTGACTGGAAACCTATTTTCTTCCAAAACCATGTTTTATAAAAAAACTTTAAAAAATGTTTTATTATTTTCCTATTATTTATAAATATTTTTTACCCATGTTTTAATTTTTTTACATAAAAGTTTCTAAATTAATCTTCATGTCATTTTCTAAAAAATTCCCGTTTGGATTTTAATGAAAATGTGAAAATAATCTTTGTTTTAACATGTATGGAATGAAAAAAACTCCCCATTGTCATGAAAATTATTTTATTTGAATATTAATTTATAAATTTTCAAGGTTATTTTCAAATAAAAATATTTTCAAAACGTTTCTTGTTTTAAAAAGTATTTCCAAAGTGGAAATGATATTTTCCTAAAGAAATATTTTCAACGATCGATGAAAACCATTTTCTATATAAGATGACATATGTTGATGTTACATATGAATTACTAGGGATATGATCCAAGGATACCATTCTTATTATTTCTATGAATGGTTTATGTTTTTTTATGGCATGATATTTATGAAACTTGTTTCTCTTTCACAGGTTATACCATGATAAAATTCCTATGAAACCCTCTTTTTCCCATAGGTTATACCATGATAAAATTCTTATGAAACCCGCTTATTTTTTATGGGTTATGATATGATTAAATGAAGAAATGATCATGAAACCTATATATTTTCTACATTTTATGATATAATGGAATATTTATGAAACCCATTTCATTTCATGGGTTATGATATGATAAATGTTATATGATCTTATCACACACATAAATATGGTTTTCATTATAATATTGGTGGGACATATATCTCCCCCAATAAATTGGGTAATGATAAATTTTCAACGAGATCATAGAGTACATTGGTGGTTATCCCAAGCCCAAAAAAATAGTGTACATGGGTGGTCATCTCAAGCCCTAAGTAGGTATAAGGGAGGTTAGCCCAAGCCTAACATGTTATGAATGTCTTGGTGGGTAGTCTTGATATAATATTTTATATGCTTATGTGTATGCCACAAATCTATGTCTTATGATAATGTTAAGATCTCATGCCTCATTTTCTTTAATTAACTTATGATTCATGTCCTATGAACTGCCAACATTTATTCCATGAATCAAGATTATGATTTTTTATATGTAGGGTATGGTTTTCAAATGTTATGCTCATGTCATCATACCCATATGTTCATCTTATGCTTATGTATCTCCATTGTTTACCCTTACCAAGAATTTAATCTCACTCTTTCTTACATTTACTTTCTCCAAGTTATGAATAAATTTATTATGTATGATATGTCTAAGAAGGGTTCTAGTTATTAAGATCATAATGGGAGATGATTTAGTTTACCTATGGACCAGTTTTTTGTGTTTTCAAGTTTCCAAGGACACTAAAATATTATGGTCCTTAGGCATGCATTTTTGTAATGTAATGAATATTCATAAAAATGATGTAATATATGTGTCTGATAAGATTGGGACACTATGGTTGGTATCAAAGGATAGGTTTAGTTAACCTTTGGAAATTAGGTTTAAAAAACCTTACTGAGATACCTAATGAAAGGACTAAGGATATGTCTAAGGATGATTCAAATTATAAAAAATGTCCTGGAATTTTGGTAAAGGATATAGTGATAATTTTCTAATAAATTAAATCCCTATCTAGATACTAAAAGTGGATGTGGATATATCATAGAGGTTCCTAGGTCTAATAACTCTGAAAAGGGAACATTGAGATAGAATTGATCTTCACATGGTGCACGACAATGGGCCTTACTGCACACCTGGTTTGACACTCCTAGGGAAACACTTTGTAAATTCCCAAAATCTTTATGAAATATCATGAATTATTTAAATAGATTATGAATATGAATTTCCTAGTTTAAACATAATGTGTCATGTATTAAATAATGTTTCATGATTTAGAAATCCTATAAGTGATTTTTCATGATTATGTGGTTCCCCATCATGATTATTGTTACATAAACTATGTTTTTTGGTTTTATTCAATGGTTATAACCCTAAGGAATCATGATAATGCTAAGTGAAATGGAAAATATAATGATTGTCCTCCTAAACAACCAAAAATTATGGGATTTGGAATAAAAAATCCCATTTTTATGATCACACAACTTTCTCAAGATATGAATCATACTAGACTTACAAATTAATAAAGGAGGGAAAAATATTTTGTTGAGTTATTCATGAGGCAATTCCCACCTTCTTTCAGTGGGTATTCTGACCTTTTAGTTATTGAGTCATAGATCAGAACCACTAAAAAGATATTTCCATTCTCTAGTGTTTGTAACATGAAAGATTTGTTTTAGTTATCTACTGCTTGAAAGGTAAAGCGAATCAATGGTGGAATATTATCAAGAATATGTGGAAACATGATAAAATTGACTGCATGGATTGTGATGAGTTCAAGAACTTATTTTTTTAATAAGTACATTCCTCATATTATTCATAAGAAGATGGAGAAGGAGTTCTTTGAGATAAATCAAAAGGATGGTGAATCTATTAGTACCTATGAGGTAAATTTTACCAGACTTGAGAGGTATATTAATGATATTATCATCTAACCTGAAAGTAAGGTTGATTGATTCTTTAGTGGCTTAAAACCAAGTCTTTAAAGGGTGTTATCCATAAGATACTTTAGTAACTTTAAAGATATTTTTTGATGTGCTATCAAGGTGGAAATAGAGGTTGGAGTTACGTATCAATCTCATGGTTCTTATAAGAAGAGAAAAATGGAATTTAAATAAAAATATATGAACCATGTAGAGAATAATATTCTATTTTCTTTATGCTCAAAGTGTGAGAATAATCATGAAGGAAACTGTCTTAAAGGAACTATTAAATATTTTAAGTGTGGAAGAGAAATCCATCGAGTGGATGAATGCTGAAGTGATGTGAATAAATTAACTAATGATACAAATAATGAGAAAACTTCACATAATGAACCTCTCATTCTTAAATGTTTTAATTTCAATAAGTTTGGTAATTATGATAACAATTTCCCAAATCCTAGGGATAATAACGGTGATCAACTCTAGAAACCTGTTAAGCTAATAGACAAAGGGAAATATCATGAGATAACTATTTTTTTATGAGGGTTGAAATAACTACGTGGTGAAAGGTACACTTACCATCCACTCTAGAACTGATAATGTATTATTTGAATATAGATCTATATATTCTTTCATTTCTGAAAAAATTTCTAATGGTATAAAGATGATATCCAAATGATTAGATGTAGAATTTTCAGTGAAAACCCCTAATGATATGGTGATTTCATCTCAAGTCTACAATTCCTCTCCAAATGACATTGGCGGAAATGTGCTTCCTACAAATATTTTCCTTATTCCTTTGGTTTAATTTGTTTTTATCTTGGGAATGGATTTTCCTTATATATATATATCCCACATAAATTATCGAGGAAGGAAAGTCATGTTTGATATTCCAAGACAACCTATGAACTTCTATCAATGTGATGATAAGTGATAACTTATGATGGAGATCTCATCCACTGTATGGGTATTAATCCCCATTCAAAAGGGGTTTTTATCTCAAATGGTTGGAGAGAAACTTGACATCAATGATATCCCTATTGTGTGGGAATTTTTTGATGTATTTTTGGAATAGCTTCTTATACTTACATCAAAATGTGAAGTAGATTTATCAATATAACTTATACTTGGTGCCATACCAATTTCAAAGACTCCCTATAGAATGTCCCCAATTAAGTTGCAAGAAATGAAGAAGAAACTCCAGGAGAAACATCACAAGGGATTCATTCATCCAAGTGTGTCACCTTGGGGTGCACCTATTCTTTTTTTAAAAGAAATATGGATTGATGCGTCTCGGTATTGATTATCTGGAGATGAACAAGATCAAAATTAAGAACAAGTATAATCTTATCCATATTGATGACTGATTTGATCAATTGTATGGAGCTCAATAATTTTCCAAGATTGACCTTCATTTTAGATATCATACATTTAGGGTCGAGAAGGAGGATATACCCAAGAAAAAATTCCACACAAGGTATGGACAATATGAATATGTAGTGATACCATTCAGTCTTTCCAATTCCCCCACTATCTTCATGAACTTAATGAATATATTATTTAGAGATTAACTTGGTCATTTTTTTGTAGTCTTTATAGATGATATTATTATTTATTCAAAGAGAAAGGTAGAGAATATAGACTACTTAATAATTGTACTGAATAACTTGAGGAAGGAAAAAATATATGTAAAATCTACAAAGTGTGAATTTTGGCTGCAAAAGGTTTCATTTTTGGGTTATATAATCTCAAGAGAGGGTATATAGGTAGATCCATCAAAGAAGGATACTATTTAATGTTGGACCATACAAAACACAGTGACTGAGATCCATAGTTTTCTTGGTTTAGATGGATATTATCAATGATTTGTGGTGAATTTCTCATGACTATCTAATCCTCTAACCAAGTTAACTTGGAAGGTATCCAAGTTCCTCTAGACTTATGAATGTGAAGAAAATTTAAAGTAACTGAAGAGAAGATTTGTTAGTGCATCTTTTCTTACATTACCCTATAACGAAGAAGGGTTTATAATCTATAGTGATGAATACAAGAAGGGATTGAGATTTTTTCTTATGCAAAATGACATTGTTATAGCTTATGCCTCATAACAACAGAATATTCATGTGAAAAATTACCCAAATAATGATTTGGAGTTAGCTGTGGTAATTTTTGCATTAAAGATACCCATGCATTATCTTTATGGATAAAATTTTGATATATACACCGATCATAAAATTTTAAAGTATATATTCACACATAAGGAGTTGAATATATACCAAAAGAGATGGTTAGAGCTGATTAAAGATTATGATTGATCAATACATTACCACCCTGTGAAAGAGAATAAGGAGATCGATGCTTTGAGTCGAAAGGATCATGATAGATTATCTATTATGAGGATTAAAAAAGTTCCAATATTTCTAGATTTGAAAAGTATGGATCTGGAAATACTAAAGGAAGGGGAAAATCTTATTTTCTCAGTTGAATGTTTAACTATCTATCCATGTAAAAATTAAAGAATCACAACGGCAAGATGTTGAGCTATGAAATAAGGTTAGAATTTTTCCTAATTTTAACCTTGATCATGATGGAATGATAAGGTTCATGAACTATGTATTCATTCTATCCTTATGATATTTGATGAATTATTTTTTAGAGGAAGCTCATAGTTATTCATTCTATATTCATCTGAGAAGCACAAAGATGTATAGATTTTTTAAAGAGTATTTCTGGTTGGATGGAATGAAGAGAGATATCACAAAGTTTGTATCTCAGTGATTGGTTTGTCAGAAATTTAAGGCTAAAAGACAAATTTATTAGGGGATGTTACATCCATTACCCATACAAGAATGTAAATGGGAAAATATCACCATGTATTTTATCATTGGACTCCCAAAAACATCTAAAGGGAATAATGATATATGGATTGTAGTTTGTCTCCTTACTAAGTCAGAACACCTCATCACTATCAAAGAAGATTTCTCTCTGAATTAGATTTCCAAGATATACACTAAAGAAGTTGTAAGGTTTCATGGAGTACCACATTACATTGTGTCTGATCAGGATATGAGGTTTACCTCAATGTTTTGGTGAAGACTTTAGCAATCTCTTGATATGGAGTTTAGTTTCAACAATGTATACCATCCCCAAAAAGATGTTCAGTAAAAAATAAAAATTCAAACCCTAAAGGATATGTTGAGATATTTTTATTTTGATTTCAAAGGTGGTTAGGATCAAAACCTTCCTCTAGTTTTGTTTTTTACAACAATATATTTCAATCAAAAATTCAAATGAATACTTATGAAGCCCTCTATATAAAGAAATATAGAGTTCCAACATTATAGAATTAAGTTGGAGAAAGAAATATATTGGGACATGAGATAACTGAATAAATGGAAGATAAGGTTAGATCCATTCAAAAACACATCAAGGCAGCTCAAAGTAGGTAAAAATGTTATGTTGATGATCACCAGTGTGATTTAGAATTTGAATTTTGTGACTAGTTATTCCTAAGAATTTATCTATGTAATAAGGTTATGAGATTCAGGAATAAATGGAAATTGAGCCCTAGGTATATCGGTCCCTATGAAATTCTTGATCATATCAGAATAGTATCTTATTGTTTGGAACTTCTACTAAACCTCTCTCATGTCCACAATGTGTTTTATGTATCTCTACTGAGGAAGTGCATACATGAACATTCACATGTGTAACTTCATGAATTTTCTCAAAGGTATGGACTATTAGTTTTCAGTTTTAATTCCTTTTATTTTTCCCTATTAATGTTTCATAATAGAGTCAAGGAGGTTTTGGGGGTTCTTGGGGGTCATTTGTAGCCCATAGACCTGAAATTTGAAGTGGCAGATCAGGTCACACAGTTAGGAGAAACCATGCAGCTTGAGGCAGTGGGGTGCTGGGGGATGTACAGTTTGTCTACAACCATGCAACCCTAGAACTACTACAAAATAGGCATCTAACAACGCTAGTATTTATCAGCACTAGAAAAAAGTGCTGATAAATAGCATATTTATCAGCGCTGATAAAGGGTATCGTTTATGAGATCTTTATTTTTAGTGCTCATAAAGGAATACTTTATCAGTACTTTTTTAGCATTGATAAAGGTCTGAATAAATAAAATGAAATAATTAAATAAATAAAAGGTAAAAAATGAGTTTATTAAAAAAATTACAAATTTTATTAATTAAATAATTATTGATAAAAATGAATAAATTGATTATATTATATATAAATTATAAATACTAATAAATAATATATATTAAATATATAGATATATAAAATGAAAATAAAACAAATTAAAATAAAAAATATGTAAATTGAGAAAAATATTAAACATTTTATTAATTAGATGATTATTGATAATGTTAATAATTGGTATATAATAAATATATAGATATATATTAATGTATATAAATATGATTTATATAATACAAAATATTATTTATGCTTTAAATTAAATAATAATATATTTAGTGAATAATGGTTTATATTTAAAAATTAATATGAATTAAAACTATTGACTAATTGCATCGATTAATGGATATAATTGAATGTCATTTTATTTTTCAATTTATAGCATAGATAAAACATATTATATTGATTTCATATATACATAATTAATGAATTTTTATATACATAAGCACACACACAAATATTTTATTGGAATTTAATTAATTTATATTATTTATTTTATATATATTTATTTACTATGTTTTTATATTTTCAATATGTATTCATCTTTATTTCAACATATATCCATTTTTTATGATTTATATTAATCAAATTAATCCAAATTTTCAATATTGTACTCATTTTTAACATGCATGAACTTAAGATTAAATATTCATTAATAACATTAAAAATAAATTTTTTAAAAAATATTTATAAATAAAAATATTTATAAATGTATATTTATTGTTTTTATACATTTATAAATATAAATATTTACATAATATTTGTTTAAAAAGTAGTTATATAATTATAAATAAATAATTATATATTCAAATAATTTTAAAATTATTATTTTATAAAAAGTATTATTATAAGTATTATAATTATATATAATAATTATACTTTTTTAAAAAAGTATTATTTAAAAAAAAGTATTATAAGTGGTTATCAGCGCTTTTTTTGAAGCATTGATAAAAGTCTCACGATCTATTTTAAGAACCCTAACCATCATGAACCAGTTCACAATATCTGAAGCTCTCTTTGGAAGTGACCTACTATTGGCACTCTTAGTTGTTGAATCCAAGCTCAAATCTAGGCTATAATCAAGGATCCAACTATTCCAAGGTTCGAATCTAAGTCTCTTGAGATTCAAGGGTTGAATGTAACCACGACTTGAAATAAATCCATGTTTTTTTGATATCTCTAGTTTGCCTAAGTTATCCATGGAACATTCTCATCCCACATCCATGTATCCCAAAAATTCTAGTTAGACTATCCTATAATAAAACAATCCAAAATTCATTATTTTTTAGATATATTGAAGTATCGTCTTCCCCAACATCATGTGGGTCTCCTTGGGACAACATTAGTATTATACGACTTCAAATATATCAAACCCAATGTTGGTTCATGTTTTTGTGAGGTATAATAGGCTCCCAATACCTATATTCCATGACATCTACCTCTTTTTAATTGTCAACTTTTGAAAAAATCATCCATATAGCGGTCGGTGTTGTCATTGGTTTGGAATATTACATTGAAAATCACTTGGATGATGAAATATATGACATCATTGGGGCCTTATATTATGTCATGTAGAAATTATTACTGAGAGGGTTCAGTGAGGAGGAACTAAAATATAAGGTTATCCCCTTCTATTTACAAGGTAATTCTAGAAATTATTTCCAAAAAATGGATAATGAAATATCTCACACATGGGAACAACTATATAATGATTTTTTCTGAAATTTTTTCCTAGGATATTGAGCACTAAAATATGGTGTAAAATTAATGGATTTATTTAGGAAGAATGTGAACTATTTCATAAGGCTTGGGATAGATTTATGGAACACTTATGAAATGTAACAATAAAATTATTCTGATGAATCGGTTAAATCAGATGATAAAAAACATTATATATGTTTGATTTTTTGTCTTATTTATTTAACTACTTCTTGAAAAAATATAATGTTTTCAATTTTTATTTTTGAAATATTTCAATTTTAATTTAAATAATTTGACTTAAATGATATAAAAATAAAAAACAAAGAGGTTTAAGGTTCTATAATCCTTGGACTATATTATAAAGGAAAAATAGATTTTGTGATAAAATTTAATTGATATTTTTATTTTGGTTGTTGAAATATATTTAGAAAATAATTAATTTTAATGATTAGTTTTCTTGGAAAAACCTCAGCATCATGGTGTTTTAAGAAAAAAATACTATTTCATTACATGGTGTATAAGAAGACTACATTGTTGATAGAATTTATTATTCTCAATCCTTTTGGATTGATCAAAATTTTTCTAAATTTGATATTTTCTTTTAAAAGTAACTTATTTAATGAGAAAAAATTTCTATTATTCAAATTTTAAAGAATATTTTAAATAATTTAAGAATAAATCTTATACCACTAGATTTAACTAATTTTGATAAAATAAAATAATAACATTGATTGATGTAAATTTAATAAATAAGTTTTAATAGAATCTATTTTGTTTAGATATAGATTATTTTTCATGGATAAAATCATTACACCTTTAGAATTCCACTTCAAGTCAACTTTATTAGTTTGGATTTCATAATTTAATGACATTCTATTTTCACCATGGATTCGTAATTCTATTGAATTTTATGGATTGCTACCATAAAATTAAATCTGTTTTTATGTCCTTCTAGTGGTAATATGATGCCCCACAGATGTTAACATCTAAATTACATGACATAAAAAATAGTTCATTATAATACAATACCACAAACTTTTATGTTAATAGTTTTACAGAATTAGGAAAAAAAATTAACTAAAAACTCATGTATTTTTAAACTAATGGATTTTTTTTGGAACACTATATGCAAAAACTTGATATATAAGAAGCCTTGATTGTTCTTATTTGGATCAAGCTCCTCATGTCACATTGTTTTTATTTTAATCAAGCTCCTCATGCATAGATTCGATCTAATTATCATCCATGTCAGCCTCTCCAAATTATTTAGGCTCCACTTGGGAAAAATGAGGTTTTTTGTAGAGTCTTACTCCTTTGAGTTTTCACCGAAACTTTCCAATCACCAATGACATTTTATTTATTTATTTCATCCTTGATTGTATTTCTTGTAGTTGATATAAATATAGCCATATTTGAAATGATAACCAACTCATTAATACTTCTTAAAAATCACTTCATTTCTTTTATCACACATTTAATAAACACTATGTATGTTTTAATTTAATCCATCTAAAAACATATCATTCTTTAAAATTACCTTTTGGTTCCACCCGTAGGAATATCTTATTACCATACATATAATTCTCAAAAATGGGAAGCATTCACCTTTGATAATGAATATATTATGTGTATTTATTTATTTATTGTACAAAATGAATATTTTATGAACCCAATAAGATATATTTAATTTCTCTTAGATGATTCAAAGATTCAATCCAATGTATCTTATTTTCTACTCATCCTCCTCACTCATTGATTGATTATTTTGTGAGATCTATTTGAATTTTTTATCATCATTCTTTCTTTACCATCGACATATACAGATGGTCAACAATGTTTTCATAGTAAAATCATTATCCATATAATTAATTTATTGTTTCATATTTATGTTTAATTTATTTCTTTTCAGTATTACTCATATAATAATTGTTTTTTTGTACAAGTTGATTATTTTATTCGAGTTGGGGTGGTTTTTTCAAAGCTTTTCATGCTCACGAGGTATTGGACTTTTATCCTAAAACTAAGATAATGACAATAAGGAAATGCATCAAGAATGCATACAACCATCAGGAAAAAATTGAATTCCTACTAATTTAATTAATTTTGTCATCATTTTATCTACTATTTGTAAGTTAATATCCTTATCATTTTTATCTAATACTTATTTAGTCTTTTTCATAGATATTTTTAGAAGTTATATTTTTCTATCAACTATATGAAACAAGCCCCAAAAGAGATAAAATGTTTCTTTCTTCCAATGTAACCACATTTTCCATATTCATTTCCTTTCTTTGTTGAACTGCCAACACTTCATATTGATTTGATGTTATTAGCCAAAAATCCTTTCTTGTTATTGAAATACAAGAGATTAGAGGAAGAATGTGTTCCCATTATGGTGAATTCTCATGATATAATGGGTGCATTATCTTCTTATACTCTTCTTACTTTCAACAATTAGAAAAAAAATTCAGCTAAGAACATAGTGTCAATATGCAGTGTTGGAATTTCAAGATAGAAAGATAATGGAAACATGGTTATATTGGTAGTTAGGATTTCTTTTGAGACTTTGGGACTTTTACGAATTAACCACACCTCAATCCAATACATGGTGTGACCATTATGACTATAAGTGCTTCTTTTTATTTAAAAGTGACATGAATTTTAGTAAAAAGGACAACTGACATACTCAAAACTGAGGAAACATATTCAGATTATTTTGATACTTCAAAGAAATGATCCATAAGTCATTTGGGACATGTAGGAATTAGTTTCACCTCAATTTGATGCATGGTGTGACCATTATGACTCAATGTATCCGTTATCTTTTAAAAAAACAATTTAGTTCAAAAAATGTCACTCATCGAAAACAAAGAAAACATGCTCATATTTTCTTTATAATTTAGGAAATTGATTTATAAGTCATTTGTGACAGGTATGAATCAGTATCATATCAAATAGATACATTATGTGATTAGTATAGGTCAAAGTGTGTGTTTCTAGTTTAAAATTAAATTTTAGTAAAAAAAACAAGTGACATACTCAAAACCAAGCAAATGAATTTGGATTATTTTGATACTTTAGGAAAAAAATCTATAAGTCATTTTTGGTGTGTAGGAAACATTTGTACCTCAATATGACACATAGTGTGACCGGTATGACTCAAAGTACATCTTTTTATTTAAAAATCACATCAATTTTAATAAAAAAGACAACTGACCTAATCAAAACCAAGGAAACACATTCACATCATTTTTATAATTTAGGAAAATGATCCATAAGTCATTTGAAATGTGTAGGAATAATCTGTATTTCAATTTGACATACGGTGTGACTGGTATGACTCCAAGTGTGTCTTTTTATTTAAAAATGACATCAATTTTAATAAAAGGACAATTGGCCTACTCAAAGCCAACAAAACACATTCATATTGTCTTGATACTTTAGGAAAATTATCCTTAATTAATTTTTGATGTGTAGGAATTATTCTCTCCTCAATATGATACATGATGTGTCTGGCATGACTCAATGTGTCCATTATCAATTTAAAATTGATAGTTTAGTTCAAAAAATGTCACTCACTAAAAACCAAGAAAATGCACTAAGATTTTATTGATAATTTAGGAAATTGATTAATAAGTCATTTTTGATGTTTAGAAATACTTCTCATATAAAACTAATACACGATGTGATCGGTATGATTCAAAGTTCATGTTTCAAGTTTAAAGTTACATTTTATTAAAAAAGACAAGTGGTGTACTCAAAACTGAGTAAACACATTCAGATTGTTTCAATAATTTATAACAATGATCCATAATACATTTGAGATGTTTAAGAATTGTATTTACCTCAATACAATGCACGGTGTGACTGATATGACTCTAAGTTCATCTTTTTATTTAAAATTGACATCAATTTTAGTAAAAAGGACAACTCACTTACTCAAAACCGAGCAAACACATTTGGATTGTTTTGATACATTAGGAAAATGATCCATAAGACATTTTTGATGTGTATGAATTAGAAACATCTCAATACGATACACAATATGTCCAGTATGACTCAATGTGTGCATTTTCAGTTTAAAATCAACATTTTAGTTCAAAAAGAGTCACTCACTGAAAAATGAGCAAACACGCTCAGATTTTCTTTATAATTTAGGAAAATTATTCATAAGTCATTTTTGATATGTAGGAATTAGTATCATGTCAAACCGACACATGATGTGACTGTTATGAGTTAAAGTATGTGTTTCTAGTTTAAAATGACATTTTAGTAAAAAATACAAGCGACGTACACAAAACCGAGCAAACACATTCAGATTGTTTTGATACATTAGGAAAATGATCCATAAGTGATTTAAGATGTGTAAGAATCAACCACACCTCAATTCAATGCAAAGTGTGACCAATATGACTCCAAGTGTGTTTTTTCAATATATAAGTATCATTTTAGTTTAAAACACACATCACATCACCAAAATCGAGAAAATGATCCTAGATTGTTTTTTATTTATTTAAATTTTATATTCACACTTTATTTTTATAATTTTTTGATGTTTTTGGTGTTGTGGTGTGTTGTTACAACACATTTCACTGATGCTACAGTGTGCTGTTACAACACATTTCACTAATGCTATAGTGTGCTACTACAACACACTGTAGTATGCCTCTTAATTAGCACTTTTTTAGTACTTTTTTAGCACTGATAAAAGACTCATGATTTTAATCTCGCTCTAGTAGTCATCACTTCTCTAGCACTAATAAATGACATTTTTAGCACTGTTAAAGTCTTATTTTTTAGTATTTTTGGCATACGACCATGTGGTGTTACATGCCTCTTATATAGAGTCCATTTTCATGATTGGCACATGGTTTGGCCAACCATACGTCTAAATCGTGCACCCCTTCCTATGTGTGTAAATTTCCAATTTTCCCTAATTTTTTTTAAACTTCCATTCATCTTCCTCCCTCATTTTTTATTTTCTATCAACTATGTGAACCACTTCCTCCTCTCCTCCTAGTTCCTTTAATATATCCATCATATGTCATCAAAATCGCTCAACATGAGAAGCATTGGAAAGATTGAGGTATGATCTACACTCCTCTTGCTTTTATTTCTCTTTGCTTACCTCATCTGTTGCACTATTTAGGTGCAACCTATTCTTCCCTATTTTCATAGAGTTGGATGATTTCTTTGTTTTTTACCATTTTATATTGATTCGGGCTTCGAAAACAGATGAGTGGGGTGATACTACACTAAGTTAGGTGGTATAGGTCTTTCCATCTTATTTCATCATTTTATAATGGGTGCGCCATTCTTCTATGTGTTGAAACTTTCTAGAAACTCCTTAAATGTGCGAAATAAATTGATTTAATTGCTTTATCATGTCATTTTTGACCTTAGAATATGGTGAAACCTCTCTTTAGGGTGTTCTCCTTGAATTATTTATAGTTTATATAAATATATATTTAAAGATAAATGAAGAGTATAAATAACATTTTAGGATTCTATTATAGAAAAGGAGAAATTAGAAGTTTTATGTTAAATTTTTCCAGTGTGAATTTTGGATATAGAAAGTAACATTCATAGGATATATAGTCTCATGTGAGGATATATTGATGGGTCCTTCAAAGATAGAAGTTATTGAACATTGAACCACACAAACAAAGGTAATCGAGAAACATGTTTTTCTAGGATTGAATGGATATTATTGGTGATTTTTGAGGGATTTTTCATTGATATCTAATCCAATAACTATGCTATATTTAAATATATCAAATTTCCTTTAGAAGGTTTAATGAGAGAAAAATTTCTTGGAGCCAAAAAAAGGCTGCTCAGTACACCTGTACTTACACTACCCTATAATAGAGAAGGGATTATGATCATAAATAATTCATTAAATAAGGAACTAGAATTTTTCTACATGCAGGATGATATAATTATAGCATATAACACGTTCTAATACAAAACTGAAGATAAAAATTACCCACTCATCATTTGAAGTTGGTCATAATAATTTTTATACTGAAAATATAGGGGAATTATCATTATGGTGAAATATGTGATATATATACTTATGATGAAATCATAAATTATATATTAAAACATAAAGAGTTTAATATGTGATATAGAATATGATTTTAGTTGATCAATTATTATGACTTCTCAATACATCACAATCATGGTAAATTGAAAAAGGGTTTTAATGCTCTTAGTCAGAAAATACATGAATGTTTACCATGATGAAAATTGAACGATATCTAGAATTTAATGGTATTTAGACAATGAATATATAAATAATATATAATGTGAATAAATAATATATCTATCAGATGAATATTCAGTGATCCATCCATATAATAATTTATATAGTGTAACAGGAGGATTTAGAATTGGAGAAGAAGGTAAGAAATGTTCCTGATTTCAATCATGATTGTCAAAGAATCATATGGTTTAGGAACTAAGTATGTTTCCCATCAATACCATATCTAAATAAGTATTTTTTGGATGAATCTCATAGTTCATTATTCTTTATTCATCCTGGAATTATAATATTTTTTGGAGATGTAAAATAGCATTTTTGTTGGGGGAAACATTCAAATTGATATTGTAGTGTTTGTATCTAGATTCCTGGTATATCAGAAAGTTAAGGATGGTAGATAGAAGTCTAAGTTTATTTTTCAACCATTACCCACACTTAAGTGAAAATTGAAAACATTACTATGTATTTCGTCAATAGACTCTCCAGAACATCTAAAGGGAACACTAAAATTTCAGTTGTACTTAATCACCTTACAAAACATGTGCATTTAATTACCATCCGAGAATATTTCAATCCTATTTAGCATTCCAAGATTTAGTATATAATTCTGTTGTATATTATTTGGATTTGAGGTTTACCTCGATCTAATTGGTTTCCCATTAGGTTTAGGTTTCTAACCACAATTTTGTATAATGGTTGTTATAGCTGGATATAACTATGGTACTAAAAATATGTTATAGAATTATATTTTGATAGTTTAATCATACAATTTTTAGAAGTATCTATTATAATAAGAAGCTATAGTACCTCCTTTGAAACTTATACTATATATAATAACAAGAAACAATAATAAAATTTCCACATAAAATAGAAATTTAAAAATTAAACTATATCAATATAAATAATAATATAATTTTATAAAAACGAAAATAAAAAATTATATAGAAATAATTTCATAAAAATATAAGATTAACTAAATATATGATATAATTATTCTAGTTAACTCAAACACGACTAAAATAGATAGAGAAACTGTTAAAAATAGGTTTAAAAATGTTTTTCAACACTATCTCAATTGGAAACCTCATCATCATGGTAACAAACTATAAGACCCCATTATTTTATGATATATTTATTTTTAAATTAATTAAATTTAATCAATAACTTTATTTATAAGCAACACCAAAATTTAATTAAACCGTGATATACTATGAAAATATTATTATTTAATGTGACATTTGTAACCTAGCCATTGGATTGTGGGTATGAATAAAAATAACTAAATTATAAAAAAATAGTATTTAAACTTTTATAAAATGATTTAATTTGTTATGGCATGATTTTAAATGAAAATAAATGAATTTTAAGATAAAAAGTTATTTTTGGAAAAATGGTTTTCATTCATTATTTTTTTATCATCATAAATTAAATTAATCTTTACTGATGAATTACATTAAATAAATTTATATATTATATATTCAATTAAATGACTTAATATTTATATATTTTTTTTACTAGGCATGGATTATGAATAACTCCATTTTTAGGATTAAAAATTCATTAATCTAAATATTGTTTCGTTGCCTTTTGTGCAATTTTTATGAAATTAATTTCTACCAAATATAGTAATTGAATCTTCTATGATGGATTAAATATTTTGAATTATTATAAATCAATATAATTCAATAGGTTCAAATTAATTTTTTTTATTATGAATATTAACAATGTTAAAAATTCTCCACCTTGGTAAAAGAGGTAAGACTAGCTTAAGACTATGGGGTAAATCTTTAAAATCACTATAAAACATTCCTATTTATTATTGTATGAGTGTTTTTAAACCAAATATATGTTTAATTAGTTAAATAATGTATTTTATAATAGTATTTTTTTAATTGGGAGCCCATGATTAACTTTTTTGAAGATAAGCTATTCTTTATTAAAATTAAAAACAATCTTTGGGTCCTTGCATTTAATGGATTAGATTCAAGATTTAATTCTATTTTTCTTTATCCAAAAGTCTAAAAATATTTAATTTTTTATTAAATAACTAAAATATTCCTGGAATCCATCTTAGTTTTTTATGTCAAGGTTAAATGATTTTTACTCTTAAATCAGGTATTTTCCAAAAAACTACTTTTCATTCTTTTTGTGTTTTTATATTGAAGTTGATTTTTGTAACCTATTTAAATTAAATCTAGAAAAATTGAATATAAATTTATAATCATAATTCCCATATTCTATTAAAAGTAATCTTTTACTTTTTTTCATAAAATTATGTTATCATTGTAAAAATTCATGTTATCACAATTAAGGTTAAAATTAGTTTAATGTGGTTTAACTAGGATATAAGGATTAAAATTTATCCAAATTATGTATAAACATTATTGTATCTATTTATTTTTACAATATAATCTATTATATTCTAATTTTTGGTTACTTGGTTCAACTTGAACTAATTATGATTTATATTTTTTTAATCTTTTATGTAATTCTAAGTGTGTCCTTTCCTAAATTATAAAAGGGAACCTATTATCCCCCCTTATTAAAAAATATTGATCATTTTTTATTAGATAATCAATGAATTAATACGATAAAATATTTTTTCCCCAAATCCTATAGCTTTTTTTGTACCAAAATATCATCCTTTCAAGGCATAAGTTGTAATCCAAAGGAGGTTTTTTAATGTAGTGGTATAACTCTTAATTGAGTCCTTTCAATTTTATTTCTTATTATAAAACCTATAAATATATGGTATCCATTATAAAATTATTAATTCAGTATTTTCAATATAATTAATTGTTAATATGATGATATAACAACCATTATCCACCTCCTTCCCATCCTATGGGAAAAGAAAACATCGCTCGTGTTTACATGGGGACTACCACCTCCATGAAGTGATATGTTTAATTTTTCATCACTGTTCCGCATTGATGGTTATAATAACATATTTACTAAATATAAATAATATGTATGATATTAATATATATCTTTAAAAGGTTAATTAATGTTTTTTTTATTTCATTCCATCCATTGAATAGTTAAAATATCACTTATGTGTACATACAGACTACCATCTCCATGAAGTGATGTAATTATTTTTTCATCACCTCTTTATATGAAAAAATATAATAGTGTATAAAATTACCAATATTATAAATTTTTTAGGATTATGATTCTAGATATGATGATACCATGACCATGATTTAAGGACCAAATCTATCAAACTGAAACATGCTTGAAAAAAGGACTAGTTTTCACCTGAATGCCTATTTACAGAAGAATGATTAATAAAAGGATAATTGGAAATTATAAAGGAATGGTACATGGTATCTTATACATGAATATTGTTATGTAATGTAATTATAATAAATATATATTTATTATATAGTAAGTTTTAATGTGTACAAAAGAATAAAAGATATGAGATAAGGGATTTGTGTTTCAATATCATTTTAATCATGATTTTTATGCATAAATTTAAATTGAGGGAAATGATATAATCATTATATGAATAATTTTTTTCATTTTCTTCTCCTATGGTTTTTTTAATTTCTATTCTTTATTTCCATTTTAATATCTTGGTACTCAAAATGTTTTTGAACAAGTTTTTATGGAAAACTAACTTTGTTTCTTCTCTTTTGGTCAAGAGTCTTTCTCCTCCATATCCATGATCACTAAAATGGTTTTAAGAATGTTTTTAGTATTCTATAATGATTTAAAAAATTAATTTTTACCCATGTTTTAGTTTTTATAAAAATGATTAAAATTAATCTTCTTTTAATTCTTCGAATGAATTACTTTTTACTGAAGGTGTGAACATGATCATTATTTCTAAAAATTATAACTTGAACAAAATTTCCTACCAAAAAGGCCACTCAATGATTTGAAGATTTATAAGTTTACATGTTTCTTTTCATATAACTTGTTTCCTTAACATTTTGAAACTTTTTTAATTTATATAATTAATTTAATAAATGGGGATTTTCCTCAAGAAATATTCCAGTGAACTTTAAAAGAAATTTTCAACTATGACAATATAATTTGATGCTACTTATGATTTATTGGGGATATATTCCAATTATACCATCCTTTTTATTTATCTAGAATATTTATGATTATAATGATGAGATTTTTATGAAACTTATTTATTTTACATGGGTTATCTATGATGATATAGTGAATGGTTTATGATATTGTGGCACACATATGAATGAATTGTTATTATGTAACTCTTGGGCCCAAAATTATATACCCCTTCAATGCATTGTGTAATTATGATGGAGTTTAGAAACTATTAAGTGATTATAGATTTAATAAACTTATGAAATATTACTAGGAGAACTAGATGAATATTAATTCTAAGAGAATGCTATAAATAAATAGGTAGGCATTTCTATTGTGTGACTTTGTGCACAATGATAGTCTTGAGAGGGAACCTTGACTAAGGATGTGATTTTATATTAATATGTTTATTCAAAAAAACATATGTCTTATGTTTATGATCTATTATCAGGGATCATGTTTGATTATTTATTAATCTACACACTTATGACTTATGCTTTTTCTATGACATTTTCATATGTGATGATTTATGATTAATGATCTCTCACTAATTGGCTATTATTTTAGTATGTTATGATCTTGTTCTCATACCCTTGTTATTAACTTATTCTCACTTATGTTCACTGATTGATATCTCTTATGTTTACCCCTACGAAACATATTATCTCACCATTTATAATATTTCTATTCCCCAGGTTGTGAGGAAATTTTTTATGTAAGGTATATCTAATATGTGTGTTATATTAGAAGATAATTGTGGAAGATGTAGAATATTTCTCATGAAATGTGTTGATTACGTAACTAGTCACCAAAGACTCTAAACATCTGCGAATCCAGGTCTTGTATTGTTATGATATATATTTAATATTCATCTAAAATGATGTAATATACATATATTGTAACACCTGAGACTTTTATGATAAATATTTTGTTTTTATGTTATATAAATCATCAAAGGGATCTTTCACAACACACAACACTAGCTTTGCTTACTTTACACGCAATCGCAACCTTCCTCGATAGCTTGCATCATACGCAATACCGAGTTTCACTAAACAACAACATGCTATTAAAATATTACTAAAAATAGTCATTATGAATAGTAATACCCACTTTTTAAAATTTTGTAAATTTTATTTTTCAAAATGGACTTAATTTTTGGATTCGGAATATCGAAATTAGCCTAGGGTGAAATTTTGGTATTTTTCTGAAAACATTCAATTTTTGATGAATAGTGAAAACACTAGGTTACTATTTAAAAACCGACTTTTTATTTAAATAATTATTTATTTTATTTAAATTTATTTTAGGTCAAAATTGATACATAATACCTATATAAGTTCAATGCAATTCATTGGAGTCATTTTATAATAATTTTAGATATATAAGAATTTTATTGAACTTTTCACCGTCTTTTACCCACCTCCTATGAGAATTTGCAAATTTACATAAAACTTAATTTTACCGCTTCTGTGAGTGGAATTTCAAAAATCCGAGAGACATGGTTAATATCAAGGACTAAAATGTGGTTCAATGAGATGAAAATAATTTTTGGTGAATAGTAACTTTTTACTTTTTTTACCAAGGTTAAAAGTAAATATGGTAATTAAGGGTAAAAATGATATTATTATTACCCTAACACATATCCTAATTCTATTGGATAAGTTTAATTCGACCAAAAACAGCCTTAGGAACAAAATATGACCATTTAGGCCCACATGGATTAGATTAGGACATTTATTATTAATTTATTTAAAGAAGGGTTAAAATAGTTAAAATCAAAGTTTAATAAGTAAATCATTTTTAATATAGGGTTATACATAATATAAATTCGACTATAAATATTCATTAGAAATATAAAAAGATTTCCTACATAATGGTATTTTATTTGTAATTTTTAGACTTTAAATAATTTAATTTATTTATGACGCAATGATGATGCAATAATTATCTTATTAATGAAATATTGACATAATTGATGTTATAAATACCCAAATAAATGTAATTTGAGACTGTTTATGAATTAAAATAATTTTCTATGTTAATATGACATGTTATTATTGATTTAATTAACTTTTTTCGAACTAATATTTCTGTTATGATCTTCACAAAAATCAATTAACAAATAGTGTCAAAATGGACATAAAATAGTTTTTTTAAAAACATATTATATTATTAATTGTTATTTTATTCCTAAAAATCTAATGTTTGGATAAATGACTTAGATAAGGTTATATATATTAATAATAAACAACTTGGGATTGTTTTGTCTTGTTATAGTAAGTTTATTAACCTTATAGTGTAAGAAAACAAGAAGACACGGTAAAAGTAAAATTATTTAACTTAAAGTTAAATCTAAATGATAAGGTTAAAATAGATACCTAAACTTGTCTAAATTCTATTGTATGAGAGGATTTAGATCCATCCCCACCTTATCTTAGAAATAAATCAATTTTGAGCTATTAAAAACCGAATATGACTTTATAATAAAATAATATTTTTAGTTTTTCCTAAGGTGCCCCTCTCCTCCCTTATAAAAGGGCACCTCCTCCCTCTCTTCCTCACACCACTTTGAGCCTTCAAGATCGTCCAAACCCTACCAAATTCTCTTCTCCACTTCCCTAGAGACATACTAGAGGTCCTTGTCTTCTTAAAAGACCAATTTTAGTGCCCTAATAGGAGGTCTCAAAGAGGCGTTTCAATGAAGAGGTAATGTCCGTTACCGATTCATTCAACATTATTCCTTCTTCCACTTATTCTTATTTAGTTGTTTCATTATGAAGTAATAAAATCAGTATCACTCATATACTGATATGTTATTATAAGTACGAAACAACCCTATTTCACCATCTATCCATCCTACGAAAAATGAAATCACCGCGCGTGCGTACGTACGGAATACCGTCTCCACGCCGTAGTGTAATCTATTTTACACCACCACCTTACTTGGATGGGTATAATGGTGTAAATAATAACTATATATGATTATTTTAAAGTGATATTGATTCTGAAATAGTATACATACACTCCAATACAATTCCACGATCATGAGAACGATATCATCGCTCGTGCGTACGTACGGAATACCGTCTCCACAATGTGATGCAACTCGTTCTACATGATATTCATTGAATAATGATTATATAAATGAATTGAATGAATTAATATGATATATATTATACTAATACCATTCTGGAAATGATGTATCTATAACCTAAAGAGAAGAATAATAATTTATTTGACAAAACACGCATAAGAACAAAAAGTAATAAACACCCGAATAACAAGTAGCAATGAAATATTACTAATAAGAAGCTAAGAATATGACCATATAAGATATCATAAAAATAAGTATGATTATGGAATAATTCAATGACATTATTTAAATCATTATACAGGAGGTTCAGACACTTACGAAGCAAATCAGACCTAAGGTAAGGGAAAATCTCGCAATCTCATTTTTATCTGAGATTGTTTATACTTCAGATTTTACTCCGGAATATTTATCATCCACATCCATGTTTCCTCAATATGTAATATTTATATACTTCTACAATATTTTATATCCAATTTTACCATTCGGTGAGTTTTTAGATATGAAAGGAATCTTTTGTCGTTTTTCGTACGAGGTACTTTTTGACTTTTCCGACAAAAGTACGAGAAGAATGTTTTTTTTAACTTATATGGCATGAATGGATTTTTAAAACATTATTCCCAAGAAGCTTCCTTTACAAGTTTTCATGTTTATTTTTAATCAACTTCTTTTATTTTAAAATTTTATGACATTTTAAGAAAGGAAAAATATTTTTGAAGTAGAAAGGATATTTTCCTCAAGAATAGAGTTCAAGTGTTTTATAAAAATTATTTTCCACCTAAGATAATATAGGGTTCTGTTTCTATCCCTATTTTTACATTGATTTGATTATGTTATGATGGAATTATTTTTATGATGTCGTTTTATCTTATATGGATTATGTTATGATGTCACGATGTTTAAGAATCCCATTTTTATTACATGGGTTATGCTATGATGTGTGATTTATGATTTTGTGGAACACATAAGAATGGTTTCATTATGAGATGGGTGGGACCAATATCTCCCTCCAATGCATTGGGTAAAGATTTTATATCTCATTAGATATACATGGTTGGAATGGCTGGTTAATCCGGTTCAGTGAAACAGGACTGAAACGAGGAGTGAACTCAGTTCAGAAATGGACTTTGTCCGCTAAGATAGTCTTGGAAATGAGTCTTGAATAATAAGAAATGATTCTCTATGATTATGTGTGTATGCCACAAAGTTTCATATTTTAAGTTATGGTTATTGGGATTACATTTCACTACTATGATTTATCCCATGTTATGAAATTATGATCTCTTTTGCAGGTTAAGATTTCCAAAATGTTATGTTATTATGAATATGATGTGATTGATATTTCTTTTGTTTACCCTTACTGAGCATTTGAGCTCACCCTTTTGTACATTTTCTTTCCCTAGGTCAGGAAGAAGGTTATTAATTAGGATATTCCAAAAGGTACTCTATATATGATGAAATAAATGGGAGACAGTGTAGACGGTTTATGAACCAGTTGTTTATGTTTCCCAGTTTCTAAAGACACTATACCTATACGGTCCTTTCTTGGTTTTATTATATGTTGTAATAAGTGTACTTCAATTTTGAAGTACTAACAATGTATGTAAAGTATGGGTCGTTATATATATAGAATGTTTGGGTCTCCTCAGTTGGTATCATTGTAGGGATTAGTTAAATTTTGTATACTAGAATTATAAAACATGGTAAAAATCATGGGTATAAACCTATGTGTTAGATGACATAATAAAATTTTAATAAAGTATATATTATGTGGTTTCCTAGAAATGCATCCTTATCTATATACTAAATGTTTACATGGTATTGGAATTGATTCATCTAGGGGAAATAACAATTAAAAGAGTTGGTCAAGTATATATTTGATATCATTATGGGACATGATTAATAAGCCCTTACTAAAAACCTTTTTAAAAATTATCATGTAATTTTATTGAGTTAATTCATATTTTATGAAAAAATAATTATAAAGTATTTGAATAGATGATGACCATAAATAAACTTGGTTAAACCTATGGTTTCACATATTTAAAATAAGGTGTTATTATTTAGACATCATATTAATTATTTTTAATGATTAAATGACTACTCACTATAATTAATATTACTTACACTATGTTTTTTGGTCTTAGTCAATGGATGGACCTAGGAGGAATCATGTTAACACTTCATGTGATGGGAAATGTAATGAACATCCTTATGATCAACCAAATGAGATATGAGCTGGTATGTTAAGTATTGTAGATATTCTCACCCAACTACTTTAGTCAATTAATGGTATCATGAATTTTGTTTATATTTCAAATTGATAAGGAAGGAACATATATCAATTAAGTCTTTAATGAGGAAATAACTACCTTCTTCCAGTGGTTCCTCCTGTGAACTAATTATTGTAAAATGGATCAAAACAACTGAAAATATACTTTTTATTCCCCAATGTTTGGAACATGAAAATGTTATCATGGAATTATATCATCTAGAAGGTGAATCTGATCAGTGGTGGAATCTTATCAAGCATGTCACGACCCGTCCCCCTAGGGCTCATGCCGTGACTACCCCAAACCTTTCTTCCATAGGCCAGGGGTTGGGGACTATCACCAAAAGGCGTATTCCCTAAAATTGGGAAGGAATTGCCTTTATAACTTGTAAACTCACACAACCAAGAACAAAGATGAATATGAGCACAAAGTAAATTGTATAGTAAAAGAGTGCTGAAAGTAAAAAAGGGACCATAATACAAGCCCAACTGTAAAAGTACAAGTACAACTAAAATCACAAAACAACTCCTGGATCATCCACCGAGGATCCTACCTGAAGGGTAGGTACAGATCATCTCAACAGCACTCCACGTCAACCCGTCTCCTCTGTGTACCGCCTGGACCTGGCCCTCTCAAGTCTCATCCCAGCTACTCATCATCTAAAGGGTAGGTAAAAATCATCTCCACAACACCCCACATCATCTCGTCTCCTCTGTGTATTGCCTGGTCCTTGCTCCCTCAAGTCTCAGACCAGCTACTCATCGTCTGCACAAGAAACAACAAGGTGCGGGCAAAGCCCATGCAAAGGTCAATATAACGATACTCAGTAGGGACCCCAAGACCCCCGTTGGTCTCCTAGAGTTCCACAAAGGGAAAACTACAAATCAAGACATCAACTTTACTTAGGTATATGCCCATACATATACATAAGTCATCAAGAAATAATCATCTCATACATGAGGGAAGAATACCACAAAGGTAACACCACAATGGTAGAAGTACCACACAGGTAACACCACGAAGATAGAAGTAATACATAGGTAACACCACGAAGGTAGAAGTACTACACATGTAACACCACGAAGGTAGAAGTACCACACAGGTAACACCAGGAAGGTAGAAGTACCACATAGGTAACACTACGAAGGTAGAAGTACCACACAAGTAACACCATGAAGGTAGAAGTACCACACAGGTAACACCACGAAGGTAGAATTACCACACAGGTAACACCACAAAGGTAGAAGTGACACACACGTAACACCACGAAGATAACCTCAATCACAAGCACAAAGTAAAAACATCTCACAAAGAGTCTCAAGTCAAACCAGGTATTAGTGAAGTATATAAGTACAGATGATTAGTCGCAAAGCTAAATCATCTTATTCTGTCAAGAGGCACTGCTGCTGAACATAGGGAGTCTGAACCACACAGGATTGATAGGTACTAACCTCTGCTGACCCACACAAGATCTGACCCACATAGGATCGGTATGTGCTGACCCACACAAGATCGTTGAGCGTTGACCCACACATGGTCTAACCCACATAGGATCAATATGCGCTAACCCACATAGGATTGCTGAGCGCTAACCCACACAGGGTCTGACCCACACAGGACTGGTATGAAAGCTGAAAGCCAGCCACGGTATTATCTAGGGATTTTAATTAGAAAAATCCCCAGTCACATCGTCAAACACCTCGGATGCTGAAGAACTCCTCCAATATAGAGTACATTGGGTCATCCGTGTCACATAGAGGCGCTTCCCACTAACCTTGGACTGCTAAGGTACTCCTCCTATCGAGTACAGTGTGTCTGCCGAGTCACACAGAGGCGCTCCCCACCATGGCTTGATGAGGTACTCCTCCTGTCGAGTACAGTGGGTTTGTTGTGTCATACAGAGGTGTTCCCCACCATGGGTCTGCCGCGTCACATAGAGGCGCTCCCCACTAGGCCTGTTGAGTCACTCCGAGTCGAAATGGTCAGCAGTCGTCAAGTCTCATCTAGTCGTAGGGTTTCGTACGTAGCGCGCTAGGGAGAACCGCTCTCCAAGACATCAGTCATACCTCAACCACCCTAAAGTTCCAAAAAGAAGTATCCCAAAGATCCTTCACATCATAAGGGACCCAACGCAATAGACGGCGCGTCAATCGGATGCCCGGTCTGTAAGTTATTAGCATTTCCGCTCTGAGGGCCCGGTTTGATTTGGGGTCCGATCCAACCCAATAGTTCTCCAACCTTATCCAAAACTCAAGTGAAGTATACCAATAGGAACATCTCAATCTAGGAATTTTGGCTCCGTAAATGGTTCGTCAAACGGATGCTCGGATCACAAGTTATGATCGAGAAGGCGAAACTGGGTCCGGGTGGGCCTGGGTCCGGTCTGACCCAGTCGGACCAACCCGGTTCGGGTCGAACCAACCCTATTCGGGTTTGGCCCGGTTGGCCTGGGCCTCGATGGGCCTGGATCACTGGCGCGGTCCACCCGAACCACGCCTGAGGGGGAGGGAACCCCCCCCCCCCCCCAGTATTATGAACGGCCTGATGGTCGTTAGGTCGCCCTGCTTGCATGCGGGACCGCCCGACGGTCCCACTCGGTGCATCGTGTCTAGACGAATCAGCTGGACGGTTCTCCTCCCCACAGCACGGACGAGCACCGCTGCTCCACCTATGGCCATCCAGATGTCGGCCACCCTCCGACCTCCTTTGCGGCCATGCAACCACGACCTCCTGCTCCACCGACGACGCGGACATGCGTCGCCGCTCCGCAACGCAGCCGGCTAGATGCCGACAACCACCCTGCCCCTCTGCAGGTGACGGGCCGTGGATTTTTCATCATCTGATGGCGTGTACATGTGCTGCCCTTCCTTCCTCGCGGTCGGCCAGGTGTCGACCGCTGCCTCCTTTCATGAGCCATTGCGGCTTCGTTCCATGCCTGAAAAATAAAACGATCACATATTCGTGATCCTTGGGTTGAGGGCTCCGCATCCATATGTCGCACTCAGAAAAACTTTGTGTTTCCAGCATCAATAAATATTAGGCATTGAAGAACACATGAAGAGCATGCGAAGAACTAAAGAAAAAGGAGCAAGGCTTAAGTGCGGGACGATGGCCATGTTCGTTTGTCCATCATCGTTGTGAATTTAGGATATGAAGAATCAATAAAATAAATTCAAACATATATAAAACCCATACCTGGAAGAGACATTCATGGACGACGGTCGAAGGAACCTCCTTCGTCGTTGTCATCGGTTCATGACTCGGCGGTGCTCGTCACTGCCTACAAGAACCAGTCTTTTCCTCTGGGTGGTTGGTGTCGCGGTACTTTTCCAGGGCTTCATCGCTTGGTGAAGTCGTGTCAACACCCCTCCCTGAGCTCCACATAAATAGGAGAGGAGAAAGAGTTTGCAATGCTCGGGGAATTAATGAGGCTAATTTAATTGATGAACCTCCCAAATTACCAACAGTGCAGTTACAGAAAAAGAAGATTCAAACCCCTTATTGACTTGACACGTTGCCGGTCCCTCCAATTTCGTTCGTCCATTGGAGGAAAGAAAGAAAATAAAATAACAAAATATGTTATTTTATTAATCTTTAAAAAGTATAAAAAAATAACTTTTTCGCCCGACCTACTATGGTCAAAGTAAATCCTCCCTTAAGTGAATCTCGGCGCTGCGGATTCAACGGTGCCCTCAGATTTTTAATCTGAGCCCCGGTTCAAAAGTTTGAAAAGCGCCGCTCATGCGTTTACTGAACATACCTGAAAAAAAGTTCGGAAAAATATTAACAGTCACCCTCAACTCGCACTAGTAAAGGTTAGGCTCTGCCTAAGGAGAAAACACCCAAAAGAACCCAAAGGTACTCTCGGATTTCTAATATGAGTTACCATTTAAAGGTTATAGATTTTATAATAAAATAATTTATCACGTAATTATTTTATTTACGGCCAAAAACAAACTTTCACTGGTGGTTCACCCCGACCAAATTTATTATCTTCCTAAATAAATTATACCCTCATGAGTTTAGCGCTTGTCTCATATTTTCAATCCAAGTTACCGTTTGTG
Source organism: Viscum album (assembly GCA_963277665.1). Classification (NCBI taxonomy): domain Eukaryota; kingdom Viridiplantae; phylum Streptophyta; class Magnoliopsida; order Santalales; family Viscaceae; genus Viscum; species Viscum album. Next base: position 1,348,504,481 of record OY728131.1, read on the forward strand.
AGTTATAAGCATTTGAAAAATAAAATAATTTATTTAATTATTTTATTTACAATTATGTCATTGTTGGGTTTTCTCACAGGAGGCCCACGCTGACCAAACTTAAGTTTTACCTAGGGTAAAATCTCCATAATTAATGCAACAGTGCCCTTAGATTTTTAATTCGGGAAACCATTTAAGAGTTATTTTACTTTTTCAGGAAAACTGCTTACGCACGTTATTAAAAGTATAACAAAACTTCGACAAACCATTCTGGGCACTCCGGACCTTGGAATCACGCACCATCAGATTTCACAGTCATGAAATAATTCCATATAATTAAAAATATTATACAGAAATTCTGAGACATTACATTCTCCCCACCTTAGTGATTTACATCCCCAAAATCCAAAACAAAGGTAAAACAGATAAAAGAGGGTATTGAGCACGAATTTGAGCCTCTGGATCCCGTGTGCTCTCCTAGAGGTTCTCGTATTTCCAGCATACGCACACCAGAGGTATTGACCATATACTAAGGTCTCACTCCTGTCGATCCTCAATCTCAACTGGAACCTCTGTAAACATCACCCCATCATCTCAGTCCAGCTCATCATGGTCGATGATGTGAGATGGGTCATGCACGTATCTCCTCAGCTAGGATACGTGGAAGACATCGTGCACCTTTTTTCCAACTACAGTGGAAGTGCCAAGTGGTAAGCCACCTCGCCTACTCTGATGAGAATCTAGAAAGGTCTGATGAACTTCATAGATAGTTTGTCGCCCCGGCCAAACCTCCACAATCCTCATCAGGGTGAGACCCATAGGAAGACATGGTCTCCCTCCTCAAACTCCAAGGATCTCCATCTCCTGTAGTATAAGACTTATTCCAAGGCTTTCTTTATCCTTGGAAACCAGTACTGACGTCGAAAGTCCTAGTACACCTTCACCACTCTAGGATGTACCACTAAAACGGGATGTATGGAACTCCCTCAACACTTACTCCTATAGCGCCATCGGTACTATGGTACATCCTCTAAAGAGGATGATGGACTCCCCACCTTCAAAAAATCATCCAGGAGATCTTCCTCAGGATACCTGAGTACGTCGGGCCTCACAGTCAATGTCTCAAGTTGTGCCCCCCGAATATGTTGAATAATTGGGGGTGTGACAGTCATAGACTGGAGGTAAGCTGCTCCATATTTATTCATGAAGGATATACGCAGTGTGACTAACTGCTCTAACTCTTCACTCAGCAGTTGTAGTCTAGGCCTCCTGCTGAGTGCATCTGCTACCATGTTCCCCTTCCCGGGAGTATAGACTACCACAAAGTCATAGTACTGAAGGAACTCTAGCCATCTTCATTGTCTCAACTTCTGAAAGCTCTATTGAAACTTCTCCATCCATAGGAAAGGATCCTCCTTCTTCATCAAAGTTGACAAGGGTGCCGCTTCCCTGGAGAAGTCGGGTCCAAAACTCTGGTAGTACCCAGCCAAAGCAGAAGTCCCCCTCCCTTCGAAAAGGAAGTACTAGAAAAATCTTTTGAAAAGATGCCCCAAACTCTGTCACTTGTACTGAAAACTCAAAAACTCATGCTGCCAAGAGGGTAAGGCTGGCCGACTCATGAGTGATCGGTTTCACCCTCCTATGCATGAGTCCATCATGTGCTGCATGTGTTTCCTTTTTTGTCGACCAAGGAAAACCCCATTCTAACATTGTGGATAAACCACAACCTTTTTTTCTAATACAATCAATATGAGTATAAACTGTGGATGTACAGTCCATACCCAAACTAACTTCGTAAGGCCTCAACACTGCCACCAAAGGGTTCCAACCGAAACTCTCGCCTCAAGGGTCAGATCACACCATCGGCATAAGTGTGATTATTGAGTCTCCTCCCAAAGGTATCTCTAGACGCGAGGGTCAGTTCAATGGTTTAACCAGAAACTCTAGGTCTTGGAAAAGATTCGTGGAAGGAAGGAATGATTGGTACCTATGTATATTGATACATAATCTAGTAGTAGACACAAACCATACCTCGAATCATTCCTAGAGACCTTGGGTTGCACTCTTTGACTACATGCAGCTACTCTCTTCCCCTTTCCTCCATCTCCCTGAGCCTGGTGGGGACCACATAGGGGGGTGGTTGTAACATGTCAAAAAGTACACCACCTCACGCTGCCCTCCAAGCTTTACTTCCACATCTGCAGTCCTGTAGATTCACCTATCCCTATCACATCCTCTTCCTGAAAAAATTTTCACGCCCAAGTCTCTGTGATTGGTGCCAGTCTCCTACTTTCCCACTGCTAACATTCACTGGATGTATCTACTCAGCCAAAGAAATTTCAACCACAAAGTTTCTTTCTAGCACCCTAACATAAGTAGGAATGCATAGAGAAATAATGCTGGCTCGGATGTCCCTGAAGACACCTCGCTTAGAGGTCTGAGATCTGAAGCACTGTCTATACTGTATTCATCGAGTACCTGGGATAATCGGTACGCCTCGATGAACACTCAGCTACCGACATGTCATCCTTTCAAAGCTGTAGAATCTCTAGGGAACTCTCATCCACCTCCTCAAGCCATTCCTTAGCCGCCTATGGGTCAGGCTCACCTCAGAACCTGAGGGGTATCTGATGATGAAACACGTGTAAGGCACTAGGAATACATGTGTCCTCTACTGGTACCACCGGTTGTAATTGATGACCAACGAGCAGTGATATCGCTGGAACACTACCTGAAGGTACCATCTTGAGAAACTATCCATGTACCGAAGCCTTATCACTATGAAGACCATCCTCATGGTCACTCACTGAAAAAGACAAGTAGCTAAGATCACCATCTACTCTACTGATGTCTCAACTAGGTAGAAAACTCTAGCAACCGCCTCCAGCCAGCCCTCAGCTGCGTGGGAATCTGCCTTGCCTCGAAACCTCAGAGGCCTCTACTACTGGAACTCATGCAACGTGCTCAGTTGGCGTGCACCATCTTCCAGTGCAGTTGGTGGTAAATGATACCCAATGGGTGGTGGTGCTTCCAGTACACCACCTGATGGTGCCAACATAGCAAGAGGTCCCCACACCGGAGCCTCATCGCTCGGTGGGCCGTCATTGTGTACTCTCTCAGGAATCCTAGCTGGTTGTCTATGTGGAGACATCCTGATAAGAAATAGGTGCACCATGGTCATTAAGTTATACTTGGTGAGCTGACTCAAAGAGATCACAAAGAAAACTCTTCAAAGACACACACGCAATCTGTGTTTCCATGCACTAAGTCGGAAATCAGAACTCAGAGTCCTGTTGTATGGATACGTCGGCCGCCACACCAACACTGGACTCCCTGAACTGAAATCCACACTCATTATACTTAACACTATTGTCGAGTCAAAATATCAGAGTCCTAGTTCTTCAGTAGAACCAAACTCCTCTGATACCAATTTTTCACGACCCATCCCTCAGGTCCCGTGTCGTGACTATCCCAAACCCACCTTCCATAGGCCAGGGGCTGGCGACTAGCACCTAAAGGTGTATTCCCTAAAACAGAGAAGGAATTTCCTTTATAACTTGTAAAATAAAACAACCAAACACAAAGATGAATATGAGCACAAAGTAAACTATATAGTAAAAGAGTGCTGAAAGTAAAAAGGGACCGGAATAGAAGCCCAAATATAAAATTACAAGTACAACTGAAAGAACAAAATAGCTCTTGGATTGTCCACCGAGGATCCTACCTGAAGGGTAGGTACAGATCGTCTCCACAGCACTCCACGTCAGCCCGTCTCCTTTGTGCACTGCCTGGTCCTGGCTCCCTCAAGTCTCGTCCCAGCTACTCATCATCTGAAGGGTAGGTACATATCGTCTCCATAGCACCCATGTCAGCCCATCTCCTCTGTGCACCGCCTGGTCCTGGATCCCTCAAGTCTCATCCCAGTTACTCATCATCTACACAAGACACAACAAGGTTTGGGCAAAGCCCATGCAGGGGTGAGTATAACAATACTCGGTAGGGACCCTAAGACCCCCGTAGGTCTCCTAGAGTTCCACAAAGGGAAAACTACAAATAAAGACATCAAATTTACTTAGGTATATACCCATACATATACCTAAGTCATCGAGATATACTCCTCTCATACATGAGCGAAGAACAACACAAAGGTAACACAACAAAGGTAGAAGTACCACACAAGTAACACAACGAAGATATAAGTACCACACAGGTAACACCATGAAGGTAGAAGTACCACATAGGTAACACCACGAAGGTAGAAGTACCACACAGGTAACACCACAAAGGTAGAAGTAACACACAGGTAACACCACAAAGGTAGAAGTACCACACAGGTAACACCATGAAGGTAGAAGTACCGTACAGGTAACTCCACGAAGGTAGAATACCCCACAGGTAACACCACCAAGGTAGAAGTACCACACAGGTAACACAAAGAAGATAACCTCAATCACAAGAACAAAGTAAAAATAGCTCATAAAGATTTTTAGCTCAAACCAGGTATTAGTGAAGTATATAAGTACATATGATTATTCGCAAAACTAGATCATCTTATTCTATCAAGAGGCATTGTTTCGGACCATACGTAGTCTAACCCACACAGGATCGATAGGTAATAACCTCTGATGACCCACACATGATCTGGCCCACACAGGATTGGTATGAACTGACCCACACAGGATTGTTGAGCACTGACTAACACAGGGTCTATCCCACACAGGATCGGTATGCGCTAACGCACATAGGATCGTTGAGCACTGACCCACACAGGGTCTAACCCACACAGGATCGGTATGAAAGCTGAAAGCCAGCAACGATATTCTCTAGGGATAGTAACAATCAACATCCCCAGTCACATCATCAAATACCTCGGGTGATGGATAAATCCTCCTCTATGGAGTATAGAGGGCCTTCCGTGTCACACAGAGGCACTTCCCACTAACCTCGGACTGCTAAGGTACTCCTCCTGTCGAGTATCGTGGGTCCGCCACGTCACACAGAGGCACTCCCCACCGTGGTATGTTGAGGTAATTCTACTATCGAGTACCATGGGTCTACCACGTCACACAGATGCGCTCCCCACTGTGGGTCTGCCATGTCACACAGAGGTGCTCCCCACTAGGCCTGTCGAGTCACTCTGAGTCGAAACGGTCAGCAGTCATCAAGTCTCAGCCAGTCGCTGGGTTCCGTACATAGCGCGCTAGGGAGAACCACTCCCCAAGACATTGGTCATACCTCAACCACCCTGAAGTTCCAAAAAGAAGTATTCCAAAGATCTGTCACATCATAAGGGACCCAATGCAACAGATGACGCGTCAATCGGATGCCCGGTCTATAAGTTATTAGCATTTCTGCTCTGAGGGATCGGTTGGATTTGAGGTTCGATCCAACCCATCCATACTGCAACCTTTTCCAAAACTAAAGTGAAGTATACCAATAGAACCGTCTCGATTCAAGGATTATGTCACCGTAGACGGTTCATTAAACGGACGCTTGGATCACAAGTTATGACTGAAAAGGTGAAACAGGGTCCGGGTGGGCCCGGGTCCTGTCTGACCCGGTCAGACCGACCCAACCCGACCTAGTCCGAGTCTAGCCCGATTGTCCTGGGCCTCGGTGGGCCCATCCCACTAGGCGTGGCCCAGCCCGTTGGTGCAGCCCTCTAGGCGTGGTCCACTCGAACCGCGACCTGGGGGGAATACCCCCTCGGTATTCTGAACGGCCTGATGGATTTTTGGTCGCCCTACTAGCATGCGGGACTACCTGTCGGTCCCGCACAGTGCATCATGTCCGGCCGAATCGAGTGGGCGGTTCTCCTCCTAGTGGCACGGACGCGCGCCCCTGCTCCACCTGTGGCTGGTCGGGTGTCGGGCGCCCTCCAGGCTCCGCCACGGTCATGCGACCATGGCCTCCTACTCCACCGACGGTACGGACCTGAATCACCACTCCGCAACACGACCGACCAGATGTCGACCACCACATTGCCCTGCTATGGCCGACGGGACACGAATTCTTCATCATCTGGTGGCACGGATGCGTGCCACTTTTCCTTTCCTCCTTCCGCGAGCCATTACGGCTTCATTCCAAGCCCGAAAAATAATACGATTGCATATTCTCAATACTTGGGTCGAGGGATCCACGTTGATATGTCTTTCTTGGAAAAACTTTGTGTTTCCAGCGTCAATAAATATTAAGCGTTGAAGAACGCATGAAGAACGAGTGAAGAGCGAAAGAAAAAGGAGAAAGGTTTAAGTGCGGGATGATGTTCATGTTCGTTTGGCCATCGTCGTCGTGAATTTAGGATATAAAGTATCAATAAAATAAATTCAAACATATATAAAAACCCTACCTGGATGAGACGTTCATGGATGATGATGGAAGAAACCTCCTTCGTCGTTGTCATTGGTTCGTGACTCGGTGGCACTTTTCACTGCCTGCTGGAACCAGTCTTGTCCTCTAGGTGGTTGGCATCGCGGTACTTTTCCAAGGCTTCGTCGCTTGGTGAAGTCATGCCAACACCCCTCCCCGAGCTCCATATAAATAGGAGAGGAGTGTGCAACGCTCGGGTAATTAATGAGGTTCATTTAATTGATGAACCTCCCAAATTCCCAATAGTGAAGTTACAATTAAATAAGATTCAAACCACTTATTGGCTTGACATGTCTCTGATCCCGCCAGTGTAGTTCTTCTGTTGGAGGAAAGAAAGAAAATAAAATAACAAAACATGTTATTTTATTAATCTTTAAAAACTCTGCAAAAAATAACTTTTTCACCCGACCTACTGCGGTCAAAGTAAATCCTCCATTAAGAGAATCTCGGCGTTGTGGATTCAACGGTGCCCGCATATTTTTAATTTGAGCACCGGTTCAAAAGTTAAAAAAGCGCCGCTCACGCCTTTACTGAACATACCCAAAAAAAATTCATAAAAATATTAACAGTCACCCTCGACTCCCTCTGGTCAAGGTTAAGCTCTGCCAAAGGATAACACGCCCCAAAGAACCCAAAGGTACTCTCATATTTCTAATCCGAGTTACCATTTAAAAGTTATGGATTTTATAATAAAATAATGTGTCACCTAAATATTTTATTTACGGCCAAAAACTAACTTTCAGTGGTGGATTGCCCCAGCCAAAGTTAGTATCTTCTTAAATAAAGAATACCCTCATGAGTTCAGTGATTGTCTCAGATTTTCAATCTGAATTACCATTTGTGAGTTATAAGCATTTGAAAAATAAAATAATTTATTTAATTATTTTATTTATGATTATGCCATTTTGGGGTTTTCTCACAGGAGGCTCGCGTCGACCAAACTTAAGTCACTCCTAGGGTAAACTCACCATCATTAATGCAACGGTGCCCTCAAGTTTTTAATTTAGGAAACTGTTAAAGGGTTATTCCACTTTTTCAGGAAAACTACTTACTCGTGTTATTTATAGTTTAACAAAACTTTGACAGACCATTCTGGGAATTCCGAACCTCAGAATCACGCACTGTTAGATTTCACGATCACAAAATAATTCCATATAATTAAAAAAAATTATATGGAAATTCCGGGACATTACAAAGCATACAAGTAAAGATGAGTAAATTGACTCCATGGCATAGGAAGATATTAAGAAGTTATTTTTTAATACTTTTTTCCCTGAAGAATTCAGGTGAAAATAGAAAGTTAGTTCTAAGAACTGAAGCATATTAATAATGAATAAATTATTAACTTTGAGGGAAACATCACCAGATATGCTTGGTATAATTCAACTTTTATCATCAATCTTAAAATATAATTTGACCAATTATGTAGTTTCTCTAGACCATGTATCCAAAATTAGTTGTTTATAGGATAATTTTATAGGAGTGAATAAATTGTTTAACATTCTCTCAAGTAGGAATTAGAATTTGGGAACTCAGTGTTCTCATGGTTTTGGGGAAAAAATATAATGATATAATTTTGAGTAGATTATAAAAAAACTATTGAAATAGGAAAAATAATCTTCCAATATATAATAACTGTGGAAGGAATCTTGGAGGGTATTTCCTTATGGGATCTAGTAAATTCTTTAAGTGTAGAAGAGTAGGCATTAAAGAATAAGGAAACCAAATTTATTTGAAGAGGTCAGTGAATGAATGGAATGTTGAAAAAGACTAACTAATTGTACCACCTATAATCCAATTCTATAATTACAAAGATTATGAAAATTATTCAAATCAATTAATTAATATTATAGTTAGTCAAGGAAATTGATTTTAGAAACCTATGAAACTATGACAAAAATAGATATCTCATGTGATCAATACTATTGAATTTTGTAACGATAATGAAGTGGTGAAAGGTATAATAATATTACACTCTAAAACTAAAAATATTAAATTATATTAAGAATCTACCAACTCTTTTATAACTAATGAATTTTATATAGTTATGACATCACCACCTCAATGATTATATGTTGAGATAGTAGTAAAAAATCCTAATGGTGTGATTCTAACATCCCAAGTCTATAGTTCCTCTCTAATAGATTTTTTTTTGGAATATACATATTATAAATCTTGTGATTCTCTCTCTAGTTCATTTTAATTTGATTTTGTCCATAGATTGGATCTATCTATATAAATAACATATCTATATTTATGGAAGGTAAGTTATGTTTTATATACTAAATTAGCCAATGATCATCTTTCAATGAAAGGATGAATTTTAACTTCCAATGGAAGTTGCTTCTATTGTATAGGTTTATGACCTATTCACGAGGGATATTTATCTTAGATGGTTATAAAAAACTAAAATTATATATATTTCTATTTTTTGGGATTATTTTTATCTATTTCTTGAATACCTGATTAGTCTTCCAAGTAATCATGTATTCATTTTTTCAATAAAACCCAAACCTAGTGCTACACATATTTTAAATAATCCATATTGAATTCACTTAATTGGGTTATAGGAATTAAAGAAGAAACTCCAGGATAATTTCGATAAGAGTTTTATATCCCTAGTTCATCACCATGGGGTGGACCAGTTCTTTTTATTAAAAAAGTTGGGTCAATGCATCATTGCATTGATTGTTGAGAACATAAAAATATCTCCATCAAGAAAAATTATCCTCAAACCCAAATTGATGATTTATTTGATCAATAAAGAGGGTCTCAATATTTTTCCATGATGGGTATTCAATATGGATATCATCATTTGAGATTTAAGAAGTTGGATATACACAAGTAATCCATTCACATGAGTGATGGTCATTATGAATTTATTGTAATTTCATTTGGACTAACCAATGATTCTATTATCATAATAGAATTAGTGAATAAAGTCTTTAGAGATTACATACAATATTTTTTTGAAGTATTTATAGTTTATATTAATATATATATTTGAATAGAAATAAAGAGTATAAATAACATTTGAGGATTATATTATATAAAAGGAGTAAGGAGAAGCTTAATGTTAAATTTTTCAAGTGTGAATTTTTGATATAGAAAGTAACATTCTTGGGCTATATAGTCTCATGTGGGGATATATTTATGGATCCTTCAAAGATATAAGTTATTGAACATTGGACCACAAAAACAAAGGTAATCGAGAAACATAGTTTTCTAGGATTGAATGGATATTATTTGTGATTTTTGAGTGATTTTTCATTGATATATAATCCAATAACTATATTGGATCTAAAGAGATCTGTAGCGCCCTGAGCCTAGTTACCCAGAGTCGGTGCATTACTTCGTAACATTGGCATGATCACAAAAGATCAAGTCTCGAAAGACGGATTAGTTTAGTAGCCTTGGAAACACTAGATACATTCATAAATGTTACAATACATCATAAAGTGAAAATCTACAATAACAAAGTCTCCATATTCCACACTCATATCCTCTTCTGACTATCCCTGCAGGTCATTCATAAAATACATCTTCACATCCTGGAAAAATTAAAACATTGAAAGGGGTGATCTCATATGCTCAGTAAGGATAACAATATTGCGGAAGCTTTCATAAATAAACATTAACATTTAAGGCAATGTATAACTAAAACAAAAGCCTTTTTAAACATGAATTTCAGCATAATATGGAAAAAATTAAATTAAATAATGCCATTCACTTACTCACATGGATATTCTACTTGTCGAATAATCACATGAAATATCAATAACCACTTTCATAATGATGGAATGCATAATGCTAGACTATCATAGCCACATAGCCAAGGCCTCGTGCCAAGACACTAGTTTGTCTCATGAGACCTACCGATGCAATTTTTTTAGAAGATACTTATGTTTAAAATTGCTCAAATATACTCCAGTGTTTTTCTGAAAACATTATGCAAGCTTCTAAAAACAAAATAACTAATTCTGAGACTGCTCGACTAATTACATGCCATGATGGGTCCACGCCCAATCCCTTCTTGTCTACCACACTCGAGATTCGGGTTTTCTGAAAACATTTTTAAGCTTGCGTTAAATACGTATAAATTTTCACTGGATTTTCATATATTTGAGAGAAATATCTCTCTCTTTTTTGAAATCATTTAAAAAAAATTAAGGCTTGTGGAAGAAGCTGAAACTCAAATAATGGTCATAGCGGTGGAGAAGTTGTTGTCACCGTATACGCAAGACAAAACAATCCTTTTGTCGTTTAGTAAAAATGATTTATATAAAAATATTCCTTTTTGAATAAAATTAAAAGTCAAAGGGGTTTATACACCGTATAAAAGAAAGTTGTGTATAAAACAAAATATACTTCAATGAATGGAGGTTTAGACGAAGTCCCTTACAAAGATCATTTTTAAAATAAAATAGATCTATTATGTGTATTCACTATAGGTACACATAAAGAAAGTAAAAATACAATATAGGACATAATAATATAATGACATAATTTGAAAGTAGGAGATTAACCCAAAGAATGGAAATTGGGTTAAGAAGTTCCCTTACCTCGTGTCCAAATTCACTCGACCGTTCTTTGATCTCCTGAATAATAATCTAGAGTTAATATCTACCTTATTAAGAACCTTTTTCAAGTTCATTATTCCTTTTATATCACTTATTACCATGTCATGAACATTATGTAATTATTTAAGTTTATAACGGTCGTTTTGTCGATCTTAGGTACTTGAGTCAAAAATAAACTTCTTATAATTAAAAGTTGGTCATGTGGTGAAATATCCATTATATCCAGAATTATATTCATGATTTAGATATCATATATCTCATATATATCCAGTATATACATTCATTTATAATATTCCATAATGTTTAGAGGTAATAAATGAAATGCACCGTTCATGGAGACGGTAAGCCGTACGTACGCATGAACGCTACTTTCATTTCTATTTCATATTTAATGGAATGAAGTTATAATTATATAAAGGTATAATATAATTCCAGTATAATATTATTTATAATACCATTTACTCCATCCTTTATACATCCCAGATATGGCATTTATGATTCAAATCACTTTGAGGGGGCGGTAGTCCGCACTTCCTAAAATGAAATTATCGCGTTTACCCATAATGGAAATCATAAAGTATGCCACAAATGAGAAATACAGAAGCATAAGGAAAACATAAACATAATATATATATATCATATATGAAAATAGTTTCATTAAAATGGCCACCATTAGAGGTGTTATATGTGTGTTGAACAATCATCGTTTCGTGAGGCAGAAATTTGTCATCCACAAAAACAGTATGTTCTTTAACCATTAGATGTATGTGTGTGTAAGTGTAGCTCGAATAATTCTTATAACAATATCCTAGTATGTTGAGGATACTGGTTTTGTTACAAATGAAATGAATAAAAAGAGTTTAGGGGGTTGGATAAGCAAAATAAAACAAAATAACATAAGAGAAGACATTACCTTAAAATCGGGTAACTCTTTTGATTTGAGACAAAAGCTTCCTTGAGAAGAATTATGTCCAAAGTGAGGATTCTAGGAGTAAGGGAGTGAAGTTGGGAGAGTATTTGGGCAGAGTTTGGCCAAGCCAAAAGGCTTTGAAAGTGTGAGTAAGGTGGTAGTGGTGGGGGCCTTTTATAAGTGGAGAGGAGGGGAACTCTTGGAAAGTAATGAAATGTTACTTTATTATATAATGAGTTTCGGATTTTAAAGGTCCCACACTTATATAATTCGAGTCTAAGGTGATAAGGGTTCGAAATATACTCATCCAATAGGTTTTTGACAAGTGTAAGCCTTGGATTTTACATTATCTTTTCATTTTATTTAAATCGTTAATTAATGAGGTAATCGCTGCATCATCATGGTGTCATAAATAACTTAATTTATTTAATGTCTAAAAATTATAAAAAACTATCATGATGTAGGAAATATTTTTAGATTTATAATGAATATTTATAGTCAAAAATATGACTTGTATAACCCCATTTAAATTTTTTTTAGTAAAACAACTTATGTTTGTGACATTTTTATTTTAACATTAAATAAAAAGTTTTTATTGTCATTTTCCTACCAAAGTGGCTCCATGGGGTCCCCAAGTTGACCCATTGATTGTATTGGTCGGCCATGACTCATCCAATAGGGGTAGGACAAGTGTAAAGGTCATTTCTTATTATTATAACATTATCTTTACCTTAAATTACACTAATTACCTTTAATCACAATTAGTTAAACTTAAAAGTTACTATTCACAAAAAAATTATTTTAATCCCATTGAACAACATTTTACTTCCTAATGACAACCATGTATGTCGGATTTTTGAAAATCAAATCACAGAAGTGGTAATGTTTCATTTAGACGAAAAATTAGTTTTTTAACTACCACTTAGTGGTTTCACTATTCATCAAAATTGAAGTTTTTCATAACAATGCCAAAATTTCACCCTAAGCTATAATTGATATTCCGAATCCAAAAATGATGTCTATTTTAAAAAATTCCAAACATATAAGTTGCATTAATTAATTTTATAATTAATTTCCGCTGTCACAACAAATAGCGTGTTTTTAAGAAACAATATATATCAAAAGATTGACAATTGTTTATGTCCAATTTCAAAGTGAAATTAATTCTAATGACCACCATTGGATAAAATGGTAAATATATATTATAATTATACTTTAAAACCACTAAATAGTATAATTTATTACTATAAAATATTTTGATTAAAAAAGTCATTTTAAGTATTCTTCACTATTCATAAAAAATTGGAAGTTCTCAGAAAAATACCAAAAATTCAACATAGGCTAATTTCAATATTTCGAATCCAAAAATGAAGTCCATTTTGAAATATACAATATCTATAATTTTAAAAAGTGGGTATTACTATTCACAATGACTACTTTGATTAGTCACGGTGTGTTAGAACTCGAAGTTGCGTACAACACACGCTACTGTATTATTCAAAGAGAAGTGTACCGTGGAAACTCAGGGTGTTCCATTCTCCCCTCCTTCAATAAATTGCGTCCTCGCAATTTGAAATTTTTCTTTGAAAATAAAAGGTTGAAAACAGAAAATACCTTTGTGGAAAACCCACATCGGAAATAAGGTTAATAAAAATATAACTTTAAAAGAAAGAAAGATAAGTACAAAGGTCACCCGAGAGAGCCCATACTAGGATTCTATGAAAATATGGATATGGAAGAAAAACAAACCATCAAGGTTTGATGGAGAGTTGTAGAAAACAGGATTAGGAGAAAGTTAACAATAATAAAGTCACAAACTTGTGATTGGTTGAGCGATCATTGAATCCCCAGTTGGAAAAGTTAACCGGCAACGTTTTTGTTTTAAGTTACCTTTCATAAAGTTGAGGAATTTATATAAGAGATTTACTAATAATGTAAGGAAATGTACTTACTTGTCGTGTAGACTTTCATTCTTTAATAAATTTTTACCACAAACCCATCTTTCACTCCAAATGGTAACAGAACTCAAAAATATTCTATTTATCCTAATTGTATAAGGTTTTAAATATTACCACATACCATTTAGATTAGGAAAACTATTTTGTAATAACCAGGGACTTCCTGTAGGCTAGTGGTAGGTAATAAAGGTCTGTCGCACTATGGTTGTGGGTTCGATTCCTGCATCTTTGTCTGACGTGATGGGTTATCCCCCAACCTGTAGGTTGTCCTTTTCCTAAAAGTATAGTATTATAATATTCCAAAAATAATCTTCACAAATGTTTTAACCTTACACAATACTATCCAAAGTTAAACTTAATTCATTCCAACCTTTTTATTTATCCAAAATACCTCTATCTAGACTTTCTCTAAAAGGTCTCTAAATTCCAAAATCAATTGTAAAATCAGATTACCCAAACAAAGTAAAGTTTCTCTTATTATCACAAACTAAAAATATTATTACCTTAATAATATTAAATCCTTAATGAAAACAACAAGTACTATAGTACAATCCTTATATATATCACATTATCCTTATAACTAGAATATAATCCTTGAGTCCAAAATCACCAATACATTAATTATTCCCCTTCAACTATAGTAACAACATAAGATTGTCCTTGATCCCTTGGCCTTTTCTGAGGTAAGTTTCCCTGACGCTTAGGACATTCATTTTCATAATGCCCCATTTCCCTACAATTTTAGCATTTAACATTTATAGCCTCTTTCTTTCCCTTGCAATCACGAGCTTGGTGGCCTTTTTCTCTACATTTATAACAAACTCTCATTCCTTTTAGGCAAGTACCGGGGTGATTCTTCCCACAATTATCGCATAATGGAAAATCCTTCTTTCCCTTTTCCCCTTTATCTGTCTCTTGTTCCACCATTCTCTTCTTCTCTTACTTTACTTTGTTGTCATAAGACTTAGAGAATTCCTTTTCTGTCTTGATAGCACATGAGACAATATCTTCGTACGATGAGAAGGATTGTGATACTAAAGCTCGACGGAGAAATAGTTTTAACCCATCAAAGAAACGATCAATCTTACTTCTTGGGTTACGTATATAATCTGCAGCATACCTCGCTAACCTTGTAAAGTTGGCCTAATACTTTGCGACATTCTCATCCTCCTTTTGCCTCAGACTCAGAAATTTCCTTTCCATATCTGCTCGATGGTCATGTGGAAAGTATTTTTCTAAGAAAAGATCTTTGAACTCTCTCTATTCCATATTTGATACTTCATCATCTTCCTTTGTGTTTTGAATCAGCGACCACCATTGATCGGCATCTCCAGTGAGGCAGTAGACTTCCATGACAACCTTCTCCCTTTCACTACTCCCCAAGGCATGGAATATTTTTTTCTAAGGAGTTTATCCATTGCTCAGCTACCAATGGATTTGTACCCCCATTAAATGTTGGTGGTTGTTGCCTCATGAAGTGGTCTAACATTGATCCTCCACGTTGCGGATCAGGGTTCTCCATATGAGTAAGGTTATTATTCATAACCTGAGTGAGTTGTCCCAGTATGGTAATAAGTTGATCAGCACCAGTTGTATCTCCAGATCCACAATAATTATCTTGAGCAGGAGGGAAATCCCTACACGGAGTGCATGCATTGATATGGTTTCCATTCCTTCCACTAGGCGCCATTTCTAAACAATGGCATAAACTAGATTAGTTTATGAATCAAAATACATAATTCCATACTTGTAAAATACTTAACATAAATTGAAATATTTATGGATATAATCCATAATCATAAAAATGTTTTCTTTGAGGAAGTATATACTCATAAGCCCTTCATAATGGTTAGTAAAGAAGATGATAATTATCCTAAGCATATCCCCCGGGAGGGTCGTAACCAAGAGTGCAGCAAGGCCTGTTGTCGTGCACCAGTTCCCGTTCGAGTCTAGCTCAAAGAGGTGTTTTCGGGTTTTACCCCTAGGTACATTTGTGCCAGAGCCGCCTCTACCTACTCGTATCCAGACAGGGATGTATTGCTCGGAAAACTCACAACATCTCTACAATACCAAAATTCTAGGAAGTTCTTCTATACTAATCCTCAAACTCTATCTTTGGTCTATGTGCTCTAATCAGAGTTTATCTAAATCTAGCTTCCAAGGTTAGTACTAAACTACCTCTGATACCAACTGTAGAACCCCGAACCCAGTTACCCAGAGTCGGTGCATTACTTCGTAACATTGGCATGATCACAAAAGATCAAGTCTCGAAAGACTGATTAGTTTAGTAGCCTTGGAAACACTAGATACATTCATAAATGTTACAATACATCATAAAGTGAAAATCTACAATAACAAAGTCTCCATAGTCCACACTCATATCCTCCTCTGACTATCCCTACAGGTCATTCATAAAATACATCCTCACATCCTGGAAAAATTAAAACATTGAAAGGGGTGATCTCAGATGCTCAGTAAGGATAACAATATTGCAGAAGCTTTCATAAATAAACATTAACATTTAAGGCAATGTATAACTAAAACAAAAGCCTTTTTAAACTTGAACTTCAGCATAATATGGAAAAAATAAAATTAAATAATGACATTCACTTACTCACATGGATATTCTACTTGTCGAATAATCATATGAAATATCAATAACCACTTTCATAATAATGGAATGCATAATGTCAGACTATCATAACCACGTAGCCAAGGCCTCGTGCCAAGATTACAAATAAGATTTTGTCAAGGACTCGTGCCAAGACACTAGTTTGTCTCATGAGACCTACCGATGCAATTTTTTTAGAAGATACTTATGTTTAAAATTGCTCAAATATACTCTAGTGTTTTTCTGAAAACATTATGCAAGCTTCTGAAAACAAAATAACTAATTCTGAGACTGCTCGACTAATTACAGGCCATGATGGGTCCACGCCCAATCCCTTCCTGTCTACCACACTTGAGAGTCGGGTTTTCTGAAAACATTTTTAAGCTTGCGTTAAATACGTATACATTTTCACTATATTTTCATATATTTTAGAGAAATATCTCTCTCTTTTTTGAAATCATTTAAAAAAAATTAAGGCTTGTGGAAGAAGCTGAAACTCAAATAATGGTCACGGCGGTGGAGAAGTCGTTGTCGCCGCATACGCAAGACAAAACAATCCTTTTTTCATTTAGTAAAAACGATTTTTATAAAAATATTCTTTTTTGAATAAAAGTAAAAGTCAAAGGGGTTTATACACCGTATAAAAGAAAGTTGTGTATAAAACAAAATATACTTCAATGAATGGAGGTTGAGACGAAGTCCCTTACAAAGATAATTTTTAAAATAAAATAGATATATTATGTGTATTCACTATAGGTACACATAAAGAAAGTAAAAATACAATCTAGGACATAATAATATAATGACATAATTTGAAAGTAGGGGATTAACCCAAAGAATGGAAATTGGGTTAAGAAGTTCCCTTACCTCGTGTCCGAATTCACCCGACCGTTCTCTGATCTCCTGAATAATAAACTAGAGTTAATATCTACCTTCTTAAGAACCTTTTTCAAGTTCATTATTCCTTTTATATCACTTATTACCATGTCATGAACATTATGTAATTATTTAAGTTTATAACGGTCGTTTTGTCGATCTTAGGTACTTGAGTCAAAAATAAACTTCTTATAATTAAAAGTTGGTCATGTGGTGAAATATCCATTATATCCAGAATTATATTCATGATTTAGATATCATATATCTCATATATAACCAGTATATACATGCATTTATAATATTCCTTAACGTTTAGAGGTAAGAAATGAAATGCACCGTTCATGGAGACGGTAAACCGTACGTACGCATGAACGCTACTTTCATTTCTATTTCATATTTAATGGAATGAAGTTATAATTATATAAAGGTATAATATAATTCCAGTATAATATAATGTATAATACCATTTACTCCATCCTTTATACATCCCACATATGGCATTTACGATTCAAATCACTTTGAGGGGGCGGTAGTCCGCACTTCCTAAAATGAAATTATCGCGTTTACCCATAATGGAAATCATAAAGTATGCCACAAATGAGAAATACATAAGCATAAGGAAAACATAAAAATAATATATATATATATCATATATGAAAATAGTTTCATCAAAATGGCCACCATTAGAGGTGTTATATGAGTGTTGAACAATCATCGTTTCGTGAGGCAGAAATTCGTCATCCACAGAAATAGTATGTTCTTTAACCATTAGATGTATGTTTGTGTAATTGTAGCTCGAATAATTATTATAACAACATCCTAGTATATTGAGGATACTGGTTTTGTTACAAATGAAATGAATAAAAATAGTTTAGGGGGTTGGATAATCAAAATAAAACAAAATAACATAAGAGAAGACATTACCTTAAAATCGGGTAACTCTTTTGATTTGAGCCAAAGGCTTCCTTGGGAAGAATTCTGCCCAAAGTGAGTCTTCTAGGATTATGGGAGGGAAGTTGGGAGAGTATTTGGGTAGATTTTGTCCGAGCCAAAAGGCTTTGAAAGTGTGAGTAAGGTGGTAGTGGTGGGGGCCTTTTATAAGTGGAGAGGAGGGGCACTCTTGGAAAGTAATGAAATGTTACTTTATTATATAATGAGTTTCGGTTTTTAAAGGTCTCACACTTATATAATTAGAGGCTAAGGTGATAAGGGTTAGAAATATACTCATCCAATAGGTTTTTGACAAGTGTAAGCCTTGGATTTTACATTATCTTTTCATTTTATTTAAATCGTTAATTAATGAGGTAATCGCTGCATCATCATGGTGTCATAAATAATTTAATTTATTTAATGTCTAAAAATTATAAAAAAATATCATGATGTAGGAAATCTTTTTAGATTTATAATGAATATTTATAGTCAAAAATATGACTTGTATAACCCCATTTAAAAATTGTTTTAGTAAAACAACTTATGTTTGTGACATTTTTATTTTAACATTAAATAAAAAGTTTTTATTGTCATTTTCCTACCAAAGTGGCTCCATGGGGTCCCCAAGTTGACCCATTGATTGTATTGGTCGTCCATGACTCATCAAATAGGGGTAGGACAAGTGTAAAGGTCATTTCTTATTATTATAACATTATCTTTACCTTAAATTACACTAATTACCTTTAATCGCGATTAATTAAACTTAAAAGTTACTATTCACCAAAAAATTATTTTAATCCCATTGAACCACATTTTACTTCCTAATGACAACCATGTATGTCGGATTTTTGAAAATCAAATCACAGAAGTGGTAATGTTTCATTTAAACGAAAAATCAGTTTTTTAACTACCACTTAGTGGTTTCACTATTCATCAAAATTGAAGTTTTTCAGAACAATGCCAAAATTTCACCCTAAGCTATAATTGATATTCCGAATCCAAAAATGATGTATATTTTACAAAATTACAAACATATAAGTTTCATTAATTAATTTTATAATTAATTCCCGTTGTCACAACAAATAGCGTGTTTTTAGGAAACAATATATATGAAAAGATTGACAATTGTTTATGTCCAATTTCAAAGTGAAATTAATTCTAATGACCACCATTGGATAAAATTGTAAAAATATATTATAATTATACTTTAAAACCCCTAAATAGTATAATTTATCACTATAAATTATTTTGATTATAAAATTTGTTTTAAGTATTTTTCACTATTCATAAAAAATTGGAAGTTCTCAGAAAAATACCAAAAATTCAACATAGGCTAATTTCGATATTTCAAATCCAAAAATGAAGTCCATTTTTAAATATACAATTTATATAATTTTAAAAAGTGGGTATTACTATTCATAACGACTACTTTGATTAGTCACGGTGTGTTAGAACTCGAAGTTGCGTACAACACACGCTACTGTATTATTCAAAGAGAAGTGTACCGTGGAAACTCGGGGTGTTACAAGATCAAAGTTCCTTTAAAAGGTTGAATGTGAGAAAAAATTCATGGAGCTGAAAAAAGGTTTCTCAGTACAACTATACTTAAACTACCATATAATGGATAAGGTTTTATGATAATAAATGATGCATTAAAGATGGAACTAGGATTTTTCTACATGCATGATGATATACTTATAGCATATGACATGTTACAATTCAAAAATGAAGAGAAAAATTACCACTGGGTGTGTGTGTTCCACTTTAAATAAATGATTTATTTAATAAATTAACTTAATATGTAAGGTAGGACATGATTTGGCCCATATCATGATTCCCATTTCTTATACATCATTGCTCATACCTCATTGCTCATGATTATTTTCTTATGAATTATACTATGTGTCATCTGACTTATGAAAGTTGTTTAATTCCTATGTTTGTGCCTTGTGTGCATGTCTTGTAACATTTTCCTCATTCTTATACTAAATTAAAATTGTCATATTCCATAATTTTTTTGGCTTTAATGGAATTCTTAGGCTTGTTGATTGTTTACATATGCCATGGTTTTTTGGATTGAGTTAATGTGAATTGGATAGATTTCTTATCTCATTGTATATTCTATGATTGACTTACTTATGGTATGAGAGATAACGCGAGTCCCATCTTAAGAACGTCATGGATGGACTCTTCATTCTCAATGTGGACCTTCTTGATGTTCACAGAGAGACACTTGGATTTCCTTTAACGGGATCTCTGGGTGGATGCTTTTTCTCTTGAGTGACACATGTTCCCTAGGGGATAAACCATGGATGAGATCATTAGTAAGATATCTATGTTACGCCTCGAGTGATAATCGGTCCCTTATATGAGATACTTGGTACAAACTCAGAGTTTACCATGCAATGAGTTATATGATGGACATCGTTATAGGTCACCTTGGACAGACTCAGTGGTATTGGTTATATTAGAGGCTCTTGTAGCAACCCATGTGATTCCTTTATGGATCACCTTTATTGGGCTTAGAATTCCATTATAAGATTTAATGGATGTTTTTTTGGATTACATGTGATTCCTTATTATTATTATTATTAAAGTATGATAATTCTTGAATGATGTCGTAGGGGTGTGACCAATAATCCAAAGCACAAGTTGGGGTCAGACCACTATTGTTGCCTTATTTATGATGACCCATGTTTTCACTATAATACTTGTATAGGTTCCCTTGATTCAGACATCCAGCTCAGGATAAAAAATGTGTTATTGGTCGGGTGTTCATTTAGGAACCCAAACTGAAGTGTTTATTTATTTTTTATTGCATTGCATTTATATCATGGAACACTTCTCATTTATAGTGTACAAAATGGATTGATCTAGACACTGTTGGTGGTGGCCTACTAAGATTGTATTGCACACCCTTTTAGGCCACCTTTGGTACCCAAATAGACTTCCTGATTATAGTTATGATAAAGGGAATCCAACAACTTCTGACATTTTATTTACGGCATTATGATAGAATATGGGGAAGAGGACTAAGCCTATGCCTGAGATGCTAATTGTAGTAGTTTTTGGTCTTTTGATATTTTTTATCATGTGTTATATGAATGTATCCTCTATTCCCCCTTGTACTCTTATTTTTTATTGAATCATGATCATAATAATAATTGATATCTATCATTTATTAAGCTTCCACTTATTTACTTATATTTATTGATTTATTTCTATTATTTTTGCTACTGTATATTATTTATTTTTTCTTTCACTATAGAGGGTTATTGGTCTGATCATATAGTGTTTTCTTATACTTCTTATTATATGTGTGTGTGTGTGTGTGTGTTTGTGCATGTGTGTGTGTTTCTGTGCTATACTCTGGCCTATGAGGGAATAGCCTTCCCACAGACACAACTTAGGCCCTCGCTTCTAGTCAATAGCCTCTGGCATTCAGGGACATGCGCTTGAGGTATTGTAGCCACCGTTAAGTGACACCCAGGGTGGGATGATAAAAATTGGTATTAATTATTTTTTTCCTTTTTATATTACTTTTTTGGTTTAGATAGGAAACTAGGATAATAGAATTTGGCAATGAGACTATGCCTGGGAGTAGCTAAACCACATACATGGTAAACCCAAATTACTTGGGGTGGGTAAATACAGTTATATCTTGTGCTTGATACAGTTTCATGGATTTCACCATTAGGTGGCACAATTGTTTTTTGTTGTTGTTATTGTTGATGTTATTACTATGGGATGTTTTAACCTAGCCCAGGGATATAAGGGTGTGTAAACTCATGCATCATACTAGGCACTATAGGATATAAATGCCACACCATATCTACTTATCAGTGATTTCTTGGATTGAATGTGGTCATTGTAGTTCCTTGATTTCAATGTATTACAGTGTTCTAGAATTTTCATGATGACAAAATTGGTTCAATTGACCAATTATTCCACATTAGTTGGTTTGATTGAATAATTCCAATGGAAATTTAAGGAGTTTGTACTTCTATAAAATGGAAATGGTAGTTCATTAAATCAAAGAACTACACATGAACTATTACACCTTGTTACATGGTGTAAAGGTTGGGTTACATTTACTTGACTCTCTAATTTAAATTTATAAAGTGCATGGGCCCTTATAAATTGGAACTGGTGACGTAAATATTGGGATCATGATATTAATAATAAAATAAATGAAAATTAAATTAAATAAATTAAGGTTTTAAATAAAAAAGTTAATTGTTAGATAGGATTCCAAAAGTAAAGTAAAGAGTGTTTTCCTCTAAACCTTGTATTTGACCTTCTATATACCTGAACCTTGCCTGTGTTGTACAAGAACTTGACCCTAACCCCACCTAGTGGTGGGAAATAGGCTGTGTCTCTTGAGGCTTCTGTAACCCTTCCTAGTATCTAGACCCGACTCTTGGAGTATTTTAATGGTGGTGACATGATTTTTGGTATGGTTATACATGTTATTTACTTATCGCTTTTCATATCTATTATGAATTCTATTTGAGGAGTGTACTTGGAAAATCGTAGAACTATGACACTGTGATGTCCTCATGTTTCACACTGAGAGAGTGTAGATGAGAACCCTCCAGGGGTGGTGGGCCTTGAGCCACCCATAGCACCTCCTATAGAGCCACTTGAGGCACCGCCTGCAGATCCTCCACTGGGCACTGATGCTCAGTTCTATGATAGTTTTCTTCGGTTCATGCATTCTGTTCAGGGTGCCCCTTGGCCTGCCCTGGCTATGGAAGATCTGACTCATGAATTTCAATAGTAGCATCCTCCCACTTTATCATAGGATGGCAGACTTTAGGCAGTTGAGTCGTGACCAAGGGAAATGGTATCAATCTTAAACCATATTGAGATGCCTCCAAAGAGAAGGGTCAAGCTCTCTACCCACATGTTATGTTATTCTACCAAACATTGGTGGGATATCATCTCTCAGGTTGAGTGTCATCAAGGTATGGTCTAGAAATACTTCCATAAAGCCTTATACGATCACTTATTTCTACAGGATCTAAGATAATACAATGTTAGGGAGTTCATGCATCTTTAGAATAACACTATGACCGTGCTAGAGTATTCTTATCATTTCACTAAGCTTCATCATTTTTCTCCATCTATGACTGGTGATGTGTTGATGAATCCTAGGTGATTCGAGGATGGGATTGTATACATTGTTCAATAAAAAGTAAAATTATTTCAGTTAGATACCATTACAGAGATAGTGAAACATGATCTTTTTGCATATTGAAATCTTAAAGAGGTTGGAAATGTAATCTAGGTTGGTTCAGTTCTGAGGTAGGGTGACAGTTCATCTAGCAGCATAAAGCACCATTTTGAGGGTGTATGTGGGTGCAGTACCATCCAAGTGATACGAACTGATAGTCATGTGGTGTGTCACTAGTGTATAAGGCCATACCATAAGAATACTTAGTGTAAATGAAACATAATTGAGTGCTGAGCTTATGGAAGGATGGGTCACCTTTATCTCTTTTTATGATATTTTCCTTCAAAGTCTTGTGAGAGGGGATTTGTATCAACACCTCTATAAGGTATAGAATCTACGACGCCACTTCAGGATAGGATTTGGTCTTCTATATGCCGATCTGACCAAGGTGATGGCCATGACCGAGGTAGTATGGCTTTAGTGGTTCAATTTCAGTAGAGTGGACCTGCTTAGGCTAGTCAGGCAGCATCTTAGGGCCACAGTTCAGGCCATATCTATACAGTACAAACCATGCCGAAGGAGCAGAGTCCAGGGCCATATACGATTAGAGGTACTATTCTAGTAGCCTCTACTTTAGTTTTTTTACCATTTTTGATATAGGTGCATCACACTCTTTTATATATGTTTCATTTGTGGAAAGCATGGTACTTGAAATTGATTCATTTTGTGGTGTCATGTCTTGCGACATGCCATTAGGGGTTAGATCAGAGGTCATATGCCTGTGTCAGGATTTCCCCCTTAAGATAGGAGGGTACTGTTTCTTATGGAGTTTCTTCATCCTCGAGATGATTAGATTTGACATCATTCTCGATATGGACTGGCATGTTCTTTATCGAGCCTAGGTAGATTTCTATCACCACTTGGTATCATTTACATCACCCGAAGGTAGCACATATGTCCATAAGGGATAATGGGATATCCAGGTGAGTTTAGATGGACCCAAGCATACTGGTCTAGGTGGAGTAACATAATAGAGTGAGATTCTCTTTATGAGAAAGTAGGGAATGCATCTTTTCGAGTTCCCTCTAGTTGTGGATAATTTTAGGGACGTCTTCCCTGATGATTTCTCTAACTTACCTCTAGAGGGAGAGGTTGAGTTTACCATTGAGCTAGTTCTTGGTGTGACACCATTTTCCATTCCTCCTTATAGGATAGAACCTATAGAGCTCCAAGATCTCAATAATAAACTTAAAGATCTAGAGGGAAAAGAGTTTTATCTGACCCAAAACATCACCATGGGGTTCACCCATCCTTTTCACCAAGAAGGTGGGTGGTTACCTTAGGTTGTGAGTGGATTACCACCAATTGAACCAGCTTAATACAAAGAATCGGTATCCAAAACCTCATATAGACGACCTCTTTGACCATATCTAGGGAGCTATAGTTTTCTATAAGATTTATTTGAGGTCGTTATATCATCAGTTGCATGTGAGATAATCATACATACCACGTACAATGTTCCTAAGAAGGTATTACTTGTATAATTATCTACTGAATCTGTTCGGTTTGATGAACATGCCAACAGTCTTTATGGATCTAATGAATCAGGTTTTCTACCCATATCTAGATTCCTTATTGGTAGTCTTTATAGATGAAATCTTAGTGTATTTTCACACTAGAAATGACTGTTCCAACTATATTGAGATTGTGATGAGTACGCTAAGAGAGAATCATCTATATGAGAAGCTTAGTAAATGCCACTTTTGGATCAGTAAGGTTCACTTATTGGGTCACATAATTTTGGAGGCAGGCGTATATGTTGACCCATATAAGGTGAGCATCATGGTTTCTTGGGAATATCATAGAAATGTGTTTTACATAAGAAACTTTTTAGGGATATATGGATATTATAAGTGATTCATCAAGTATTTCTCCCGCTTAGTAGTACTATTTATGGGTCCGAATGAGAAGGGTGTGAAATTCATATGGCCTAAAGCTTGTGATGAATCATTTAATGAGTTAAAGGGAATAATGAATTAAGTGACGATAATGATTCTTCTAGATCTAGAAAAAGGATATATTGTTTACTATGTTAATTCTAGGATTGGGCTAGGTGCAGTTTTGTTCCAGGGTGATTGGACTGTAGTGTACTGGTCCCTCCATCTAAGGCCTCATGAGAAAAATTACCCTATTAATGACCTAGAACTAGTAGCCATGGTTCATGCTCTACGATGTTGTAGGCACTAATTTTTGGGTGAGATATTCATTGTTCACATCGATCAAAAACTCTCAAATATATCTATACATAGGGAGACTTGAATCTTAGACATGAAGGTGGGTAGAATACCTGTATTTGTTTGATTTTGATCTTGCTTACACACCTAAAAAGGGTAATGTTGTGGATGATGCCTTGAGCCGGATGACTCATATGAGAGGCTTCAAGGAGTCCCTCAGTGAGTAAATTTTGATAAATATATTATTTGAGATGCATATAGAGGTTCAAGAACAACACGAACAGTCGATATTAGAAGTTCTAGTAGTGACATCCTCCATTATGGAGAGGGTCTATATGAGGTAGATATCTGATTATGAGGGCCTCATATTGAGAGAATTTTTCATAGGTGATACCCCGCCTTCGAGTTGGGTTGTTGATGTGAAGGAGATCCTATTATTTTGTGGTTATGTATTGGTGCCTTCAGATATACAAGATGAGTTGATGTGGGAATATCAAACCCCTGTTTGGGTGGTTTATCCTGGGCTTACCAAGATGTATGGAGACATTATTATTCTGTACTAGTGTTCAGACATGAAGAGGTAGATAATGGGTTTCATCATGAGGTGTTCTAACTATCAGTAGGTGAAGATGGAGCACCAGTGACTTGCTGCAATCCTAAAACCTTTATCCATTCCTGAGTGGAAATGGAATGACAACACCTTATATTTCATGAATGTCTTTACAAGATCCCCTTGAGGCAGAAATTTATTATAGGTGATCATCAATATGTTGAACAAGTTCACACACTTCCTATTGATCTGGTAGACCTTCTCAATTGATGAACTTGAGAGGATTTACATCTGAAAGATAGTGTGCCTTCACAACATACCCGATTTTATTATGTCTGATCAAGATTTATGATTTACCTCATGGTTATAGAAAGGGTTTCAAAATTCACTAGGTTCACAGGTTCTCTTTAATATGGTATATCTCCCTTAGACCAATGGATAGTCCGAGTGGACAATACAGGTGTTAGATGATATGCTTCAGGCATGTATCCTTGATTTTGGAGGTTCATGGAAAAAGCATATACCTCTTTTTTATTTTTCCTACCATAATAGTTTTTAGGAAATGATTAAGATGGATCCATAGGAGGCCCTTTATGGTATACCATTTCATTCAACTCTATGATGGATAGAGGCATGTGAGGTAGCTCTACTGGGTCCTTGTCTCATTCAGGAGACTTCAGGGCAAGTCTATTTGATTCATAATCATATGAATACAGCTCAGTCTAGGAAGAATTCTTATATCGATCTTCATTATAGAACTCTTGAGTTTGAGGTGGGACATCAGGTATTTCTATGTGTATCTCCCAGATTGGTTCATTGATGGATTCATGGGCAGGGTAAGTTATCACCTTGCTATGTTGGGACTTTAGAGATAGTGGAGAGAGTCGAGCAGGTAGCCTATTGATTGTTGTTAACCTAGAGTTACCATGTCATGCATGAGATATTCCACGTATTGCAGCTTTGTTACTATCATGTTGACCCACCTACTTTATTTGACCTCGAGGATATAGAGCTATAGGTGGATGCATCCTTTGAAGAGAATCAGATGCGTATCATTGATCAGATCACAAAGGTTCTCTGAAGAAGGTCTATTCCTATGGTCTGGGTTCTACAGTAGTACATATGCATTCAAGATAAGACCTAGGATCATGATATCAATGTACATGTGCAGTGGCCAAAACTTTTCTCAAAAGAAATTTTACCACCCTCTAAAGGGAAACTCGGGGATGAGTTTTCTTAAGGTGGGAATGTTGTAACTTTCTAACTTTTATCAATGTTAAGAACCATTAGTTTTTAGTTTTAATTACTTTTTTAGGCCCTATTAATGTTTCCTAATGGATTCAAGTTTGTTTTAAGGGTGTTTAGGGCTCATTCAAATCCCGGAGCCCTGAAATTTGAAGAAGTGGACTAGGTCGCACGGTTATGATAAACTGTGCAACCTAGCCCACATAGTTTCCCTAAACCATACGGCTTGAGATAGTGGGGTTCTGAGGGCCGTACAGTTTTTCTACAACCATTAAACCCTAGCCACACATCCATATAGTGTTTCATGCCTCTTAGATAGAGGGAATTTACATGGTTGGTGCATAGTTTGGCTGATCGTGCGGCCAAACCATGAACCCCTTCCCGTGTGGGTGAATTTATGATTTTTTCCTTAAAAATGTTTTAAACCTCCATTACTCTTCCTCCTTTTTTTTCTCCTACAGTAGCTATGTGATCCTATTCCTCCTCTCATTATATTTCCTTTTATATACCCCTGATTCTTCGTCCAAATTTCTAGTCGTTAGAAGTATCAAAAAGCTTGAGGTAAGATCTACACTCCTCTTACTTATATTTCTCTTTACTTCCCTCCTCTGTTGTACTATTTAGGTGTGACCCCTTTTTTCTCTATTTTTAGGTAATTGGGATATTTCTTCATTTTATCCTGTTCTAGATTGATTAGGGATTTGAAAATAGATGAATGGAGTGCTACTACATTAAGGTACGTGGTCTAGGTTCTTCCTGCTTATTTCATCACTTTATAATGGGTGTTTCATTATGCTGTATGTCATGCCTTTCTGGATACACCTTAAATGTGTTAAATAAATTGATCTAACAGGGTTATCATGTTGTTTGTGACCTTAGAATATAGATAAACCCATCTTTAGAGTGTTATTCTTATCAGGAGCCACCCCTTGGGTGTTCCCACCTTGAATGGTCTATTTTTCCCATGCCTTGAGATGTTAGCAATCGATTGTGTTCATTTCACTTGAAATTGATGCCCCAATTAATGAATTAACTTAATATAGATGGTAGGACATGAGTTGGACCATAGATTGATTCCCATTTATCATACCTCATTGTGTATACCACATTTATTTTGATTATTTTATTATTCATTATACTATGTTTCATCCCCCTTATGAAAGTTGTTTAATTCCTATGTTTGTGCCTTGTGTGCATGACTTATAACCTTGTCTTTATACTTATAATAAAAATATATTTTCATATTCCATAATTGTTTGGAATGGATGTAATGGTTAGTCTTGTTTCTCATTTACATATTCCATGGTTGTTTGGCTTGAGTTAAAGTGAATTGGAAATATTTCTTATCTCATTGTATATGTTATGCTTGAGTTGCTTATAGGATGGTATAGAACACAAGTATAGACTTAAGGATGTAATGGATGGACTCTACATGATCGGTATGGACCTTCTTGAAACACTGGGAATGAATCTTGTCTTGCCTTGTATGGGATCTCTGGGCGGATGCTTATGCTCTTGAGTTACACTGGTTCCCTTGGGGAGCAACCATGGATGGGCTCATTGGCAAGATGGCTATGCCATGCCTCGGGTGATACTCAATACACCTTGTGAGATACTTGGTATGGATTCAGAGTTTACCATAAAACGAGCGATATAAGGGATTTCATTACGGGTCACCTTGGACAAACTCGGTGGTATTGGTTATAACGTAGACTCCTGTAGAGACCCATGGGATTCCTTTATGGATAACCTTGAATGGGATTAGGATTTCATTACTGGAATATATAGATGTTTTTTTTTGGATTAAATGTGATGAATTGTTATTATTTTTAAAGTATTATAATTCTTGAATGATGTTTTAGTGGTGTGACCACCAAGATAAATCACAAGATTGGGGTTGTCACACTTTTGTTACCTTATTTAAGGTGACCTATGTTTTCACTATAATAATTGTATAGGTTCCCTTTATTTAGAAATCTATCTCAGTATAAAGTAGGTGGTATAAATTGGGTGTCTATTTAGGAACCTAGACTGAAGTGTTT
The DNA here is from genome assembly GCA_963277665.1 of Viscum album. Lineage (NCBI taxonomy): Eukaryota > Viridiplantae > Streptophyta > Magnoliopsida > Santalales > Viscaceae > Viscum > Viscum album. The sequence continues at coordinate 1,348,533,941 of OY728131.1, forward strand.
ATTTATTTATTTATTTATTTATTTATTTCATTACATTTATATTATGGCACACTACTCATTTATAGTGCATGAAATGGATTGATCTAGACATCATTGGTGGAAACCTACTGAGATTGTATATCACAATCTTCTTGGGAAACCTTCAGTAACCAAGTAGACTTCTTGATTATAGGTATAGATAAAGGGAATCCAAAAACTTCCAATGTTTTATTTACTGCATTTGGATAGAGTATGGGGGAAAGGACCGAGCCTATACTTGGGATTCTAGTTATAATAGTTTTTGGACTTTTTGTATTTTTTGGTATGTGGTATATGCTTGTATCCTCTATTCCCCATGTACTCTTATTATTTATAGTATCATGATCATCAACATCATTTATATCTATCATTTATTTACCTTCTTCTTGTTTACTTATATTGCTTGATTTTTTTTATTATTTCCACTACTATCTATTGTTTATTTTTGTTTCTACTATGGTGGGTTACTGGTTTGATCATATAGTACCTACCTCTGATGATTATTATTATGTGTGTGTGTGTGTGTGTTTTTGTGTTTTTGTGATACACTCTAACCTATGAGGGCACAGTCTCCTCAAAGACACACCATAGGATCTCACTGCTAGTCGGTAGTCTCTGGCATTCAGGGAGATGCGCTTGAGGTCTTGTGGCCACCATCTCAGGGCACTGTTAAGTGGAACCTGGGGTGGGATTCTATAACATGTATTGAACTTAGTGGTCATACCACCAGATCAAGATATTTCTTATGAGTAACAACCGGTGGAGATTATGGACCATACAAATGAAGTTTTATGACACAACACCACTCACCTGGTCAAATTTTTATTGTTTGAGGAAGCTACATAGGAACTTTATGATATAATGAGGCAAAAGTATCCTCATTTTTTTATATGAAAGTGATGAATTTCTAGGGGAAAATTAATTTTATGGGGGGTAGAATGTAACAACCCAAGTTTTTATGATTTTTTGAATAATTAAATTTCTTTGATAGCTTTTGTTACACACAACACCAACTTAATCTTGTGTTACATATAACACTGGGTTAGCTTGCATTACACATGACACTAAGTTTTAACAAATCCAAGATATTTTATCAATATAGTTATTCAAACATAAAAGTTATAACCTAGATGTAAAAATTAGAACTATGAATAACATTAACTACTTTTAAAAGATTAATTATAATGGTTTTATATAAATAAAACATATTGATAATAAAATAAAAAAAATTCAATAAAGTCTTTATATGTTTCAAAAATACTATTTTTTTTTTAAATGTTTGTATGTATTTTTGTAAACAATGATAAAATTAATTTTTAAAACTTTTATAAAATTAATTTGATAAAATATACTTAATTTTTGAAATAATCATTTCAAAATTATCATAGGGTAAACTTTTGGGATTTTTCTGAAAAGTTTCATTTTAATTGAAAACTGACTTTTCATTTAATTAATTTATAAAGTAAAATTATATTTTAAATTAGTTTTAAAGTAAAATTAGTTAAATTATTAATCAAATAATACAATTTATGTTATTATAATCAATTTTATATTTAATTTTTATGTAAAAACTTTGTAATCTTTTTAACATTTTCTCTTTAAAAACCTGCGTTCTCGTCACGTCTGTGAGATTAATTTTAAATTAAAATTTTCCAATTATAAAAATAGAATTTGGAAAAATGGATTCCATATTTTTAATCTGAATAATTTATATTATATAATAATTTCAAATTATTTTTTTACCAAAATGAATAGTAAAAAGAGTAAAAATTATTTACTTTAGTAAAGGTGAAAATGGGTTTACCGGGGGTTAAACTAAAAAGATAAGGGTTAAAAATTGCCCAAAACATGTAAAAAAACCACTACATAGACCTATTTATACCTTATACCTTATAGTATCAATAATGGTTCATTATTAAAGCCTTGTGATGTGAAAAAAACATGGGTGAAATTCTTTCTTTCAAAGAATTACAAGTGTGCCACTCTCCTCACTTATAAAAGGTCACCCATTCTCCTCTCCTATTCAAACCTTAAAACCATTTTGGTTTAGAAAATACCTAATCATATCACTTCCAAACTTCACTCCTATAACCCAAGAATTATTATTTTGGATAGAAATCCAACCTAGGATGGCTTTTGGGGCAAACCTAAGGAGGATACCTGAAGAAGATGTAATGTTCATCAATGAGTGTTTTTTTATTTCATACTCCAAATCCTTTAATTATTATTATAACATCATTATATAATAACCAAAGTATATTCCATATACTGAGATGTTTTTATGTTAAGGTAATTACCTAAAACCATCTCCACTTGCATCAAATGGGTTACAAAATCATCGTTAGTGTGTATAGAGGACTACAGCCTCACGAACCGATGTCATTCATTTTTCTATTACCACCTATCAAAGTTAGAAATAATGATATATTTATTGTTTATATATGATATTTATGATATTATTATTCTTATTTAATTACTATATCATATATAACTTCATGCTTTCCATTTTGGGGGAATACAATAACGTCGCTCATGTACACGACGAACTACCGCATCACAAAGCGATGTGATTTGTTGACTCTTTACATGGAAGGTAATAAGGATGGTTTTAATGAAAAAATGTGATATATATGACATAAAAATTATTCTATAATTATAATATATCATTTTAATTTCTTTCTTTCAATCTGATAAGAAAATGGAAACAACGTTCATATGTACGTACAACCTACCATCTCCATGAACAGTGTATTTCATTTTCTATCACTAAATTTTATGGATTAATCTAAATAAATATATAAAGAATATATAATATATTTATATCATGGTTAAAATTATTTATATTATGAAATCATGATAAAATTAAGAGGAAAAAACAAAAAATCAAAACATATACGAAAAACAAAGTGATTATTACCAGAAACGTAACTTTAACATAGAATTGTTAATAAACGGGTAATAAAATCTCATAAGAAAATCATATATGGTATGATATATATAAATATTCTTCTATATTATATTTATAGTAATATTATATTTAATATACAAGATTTTTGAATGTGTATGATGGAAGTCAATACTTAAGGTAAGGTATTTTTGTCTCGATTTTTCTTCTTTGAGACATATGGTATGTTATGCACCTATATTCTTTCAATAGGTGTATATACAACCCCTTTGACATGTAATATAATGAATTTATTTATCTTAATTATATTTTAAGTTCCATTTTAAGTTATTCCTTCACTATTATTATGATTCAAAGTCACCAAAGTGTTAAATATTTTATGTTTCAATCTCGTTGTTTATTAGGATTGTCTGTGATATATTTCTGATGATAAAATATTATGATCAATCTCTTAATAAACTCATGAATTTTATTATTCTATGGTTATTAATGATATTAATGGTACCATTTTTCTGCTCTTTGGTACTTAAAATAATTAATAATTTTTTTAAATAAAATCCGATTTTTTTTATCTATTCGGTTAGAAATCCATTTTCTTCCAAAAACATTTTTTCGAAAAAAAATAAAAATTGTTTTATTATTATCATATGATTTTAAAATACATTTTTACCATGTTTTACTTTTTTTATGTAATTTTTTTTAAATGAATCTTCATTTCATTTTCTAAACAATGATCGTTTGGATTTTTCAAAAAACGTGAAAAGAATATTTGTTTTAATGTGTAAGACATGAAAAAAACTTCCCACCATCATGACTATTATTTTCTTTGAATATTCCTTTATATATTTTCAATTAAAAATATTTTTAAAATGTTTTATGTTTTACTTTTTTTTCAAAGTGGAAAGGATATTTCACTCAAGAAATGTTTTAAATCATCGATCAAAATAATTTTACATCTAATATGAAATTAGTTGATGGTACCTATTCCTTACTAGGGACATGATAAAAGGATAACATTATTATTATTTCCCTAAATGGTTTATTTTTATGATAGCATGATGTCTATGGAACCCATTTATATTTCATGGGTTATACCATGATAAAATTATTATGAAACCCGCTTATTTTTTCACAGGTTATACCATGATAAAATTCATATGATGCCCACTTATTTTTACATAGGTTATGATATGATGAAATTATGAGATTATTATTAAACCTATCTCTTTTATATAGGTTATGATATGATGAAATGTTTATGAAACCCATTTCATTTTACGGTTTATGATATGATGAATGTTTTACGATCTTATGGCACACATAAGTATGGTTTTCATTAGGTAGGACCTATATCTCCCCCAAATGCATTGGGAAATGATAAATGTTCTACAAGATTAGAGGGTACACAAGTGGTTATTTGGAGCCCAAAAAATAAGGTTCACAAGTGGTTAGCCCAATCATTAAGTAGGTACATGGGTGGTTATCCCAAGACTAATATGTTATGAATTTCTTGGTGGGTAGCCTTGACATAAGATTTTATATTCATATGTATATTCCAAAAATCTATGTCTTATTCCAATTTTATTATATCATGTCTCATGTTATTTGATTCTCTTGTGATTCATTTCTTATGAACTGTCAATATTTATTCCTTGATACAAGATTATAAGCTTTGGTATGAAGGGTATGGTTTTCAAATGTCATACTCATGTTCTCATACCTTTATGTTCATTTTATGCATGAATATATCCCTTATTTACCCTTACTGATCATATGAGGTCACCCTTTCTTATGATTCCTTTCCCTATTTTATGATGAAATTTATTGCTTATGATATGTCTAAGGTGGTAGAGAATCTCAGAATCAAACCATTTAATCGGTTAACTTTACTCCAAACCCCAATACTAAGACTGGATTTTTCTAATGTGGATCATTTGAACATATAATAAGATATTTTATGACACCACCTAGAGAATTTCATAACTACAATAAGATGATACATCTCTAGTTTTATTGTCATAGCACTCAAAATTCAGTTGCTGGAAATAAATCTCATGTCTCTCAGACATCTTATGCTTCAATGGGATGATCATGTTAGAATAGTTCTCATCCTTGGAATTGAGTGAACTAGGGTGATTCCAGGATCACCCCAACTCCTCCGCCAATGAAACCAGAGTATGAAAAAAGGAACAATGGGGAGCAGGTAAGAAATTGTATGGTGCTAAGAATATGATCACGAAAGACCAATCAGGTCCTTCAACTGTATGAGGTACCATTATTCTTAACTTGACTCTTATGAAAGTTCTATTTGTTACTGGTGCATCCCACTCCTTTATTACTTCATGTGTCTTTGATCAAATGAGGTTGAATGTTGATATAATTCCATACGTGATGAGTAACTAGACATCTCTCAGGTATTGATAGTATAGGGGATTCAAATGTCAAGGTTGTGTTATAATAATCAATGGAGTCTAGTTTGATTGGGCCGGAATGGCCCAAATGCCTTATTTTTTATTTATTTTTGATAACCCCCCTTTCAAGGGATGAGGGGGAACCCTTACAAGGGCCGAAGGCTGAGAGATTACATGACCCGTAGGTCTTAGGAAATATAAAGACTATACTCAGAACTCCTCCTCCCAGCTTCTTCATCATGATATTAGCTCTCCACCTTCGCATGGTTGTTAGGCTAGGCTTCCCATGCAATCACAAGCTGGTCCGGATGGCAATGTCATTCCCTCTCTTTCTGAAAAATCCTCTTAGATTATGCTCTGGTGAATGAGCCTGATCTGAATCCCCATCTGGAGGCTTCTCCTTGTAGAGTCTGTCTGATTGTTAAAGCACCATTTCAGGTGGCCCGAAGGCCTTGAGGTGGTCTGAAGTCCTTGAGGTGGCCTGAAAGCCTTATTGGCCAAAGGCCTTGAGTTGTCCTAAAATCCTTACTGGACCGAAGGCCTTGGGTTTCCCGAACATCTTAATGGACCCAAGGCCCAAACTGGTGGCCCGAAAGCCCAAATGGATGAATAGTCCCTGCTGCTATAGTACTGAATAGTGACTTCTACAGTATGGCTATAGTGCCTACTATAGTACTGCTACAGCACCCTCGGAAATATGTCTCCACTCAGTTTTGAACTCGGGTCTCTTGGATGCACTTACCGAGTCCTCACCAACTAGGCTGAGGATCTTGTGCAGTCTAGTTTGATTGGGACTTTTATGTTTTGTATATGAATGTATTTGAATTGATCATGTGAATGGATTTTTTAGTTTCTTTCAAGGCCCATATCGATTGTTATGCATGATGAGTAAAGTTTACATCTCTTGATTGTATGATATATCTTTTTAAGGAATATTGTGGTGTAATGTTTGGAAAAGTAAGACCATTAACACCAACAGTTAGAATAATTTCTTATCAATTAGTTAGAGTCACTTTGGGTACTGATTACATAATTAATACTAGAAATTTCCCTATCATTGTAGATCGATATCCCAAGGTGTTTCCTGAAGATTTAAATGGTTTTCCACCAAAAAGGGAAGTATAATTTTTTTATTGATCTCATTCTAGGGAAAAATCCCATTTCACTTCCATCGTATATAATGGAACTAATAGAATTGAAGGATTTAAATATACAATTGGAAGAATTGGAAAGTAAAGGGTTATATGACTGATTATGTCACCTTGGGATGCTTCAGTTATTTTTCATAAGAAGGCATATGGTTTTTTATGACTCTGTGTTGATTATCATAAACAAAATATGGTTATTATAAAGAATAGATATTCACTTCCTTATATTTATGGCATTTTTTATCAATTTAAGATATCTTAGTGGTTCTATAGAATTTATTGGTGCTTAGGGTATCACCAACACTGTGTTAAGAAAGATGATATTTTGAAAATATATATTAAGAGTTTTTATGGTCATTATGAATATTTGGCCATGCCCTTTGGTCTTACAAATTTATCAAGTGTTTTCATAGAATTGATGAATCATGTATTTCAATGGTACCTAAAATATTTCATTATGGTGTTTGTGGATGCCATTATGGTGTATTCTTGAACTCATAAAGAACATGAAGAACAATTAGAGATTATATTGAGTATTTTGTGAGAGCACCATTTATATGAAAAATTCTATAAATTGGGTTTCAAGATACAATAAATCTAATTCCTTGTCCATATCATTTCCTATAAATGTGTATCAGTATAGCCTACATAGATAGAATTTGTTTTCTCTTGGAAACCACCAAAGAATGTATTTGAGATGTGAAACATTATAGTATTAGCATGTTAATATTTTCACTTTGTTTGGGACTTCTTGTGACTTGAATCTCTGATGAAAGTTCTCAAAATAAAGTTAACTTCATTCCATTGGAGTAAAGATTGTAAAAAATCCTTTTTAGAGATTAAATAATGTCTCACTTTCATACAAATTCTTGTTTTTATAGAACTTGAGAAATGTTATGTGGTTTTTTTTGACACATATGGATTTGGACTTGGATATTTTCTCATAAAAGTAGATCATGTCATGTATTATGGATCATGAAAGTTGTGAATTGATTAAAATTATTATCCAACCCATTATTTGTAATTGGTTGTGGTAGAAAATGCTGTGAAAATGTGGTTTCATTATCTCTTTGGTGAGAAATTCACTATGTTTGTAGATCATAAATTTTTAAAACACGTATTTTCACAAATATATTTGAACCTATAACAAATATGATGGATGGAATATCTCCAAATGTTTGACTTTAAATTGGTTTACACACCTAGAAAAGGTAATTTCATGGTATATGCTTTGATCCAAAATTCATACAATCATTTATCCAGAGAAGTCCGTGATCAGTGGAAATTGACGAGTATGATAGCAGATATCAACTTGTATTTCACCAAGTATAATTAAGTTTTCATATTCTTTCTTTTGAAACTCACACATGTTTTGGTTGAGATATTTAAGGATATTAAAAGAACATATCCTGATTTACTTAAACTAATGTCAATAATCAATGGTTGGGAGACCATTGACATATGGAAATAAGATGAGAACTCTATGCTATATTTTCATGATCGAATTTTCATTTCACAGTCTTTTCAAGTGAAACTCCTTTATAGTTTTAACTACTCAAAATGGGTTGTTTATTTAGGAATTCAGAATATGTATAAGGAATTGTGAATTTATTTATGGTGGTATGGAATGAAAAGGAAAGTGGAAGAGTGTGTCTCGAGATTCTTCACTTGTTAGCAAGTCAAGGATGAGAAACAATGAATAGCTGGTATGTTACAATCTTTGCCTATACCCCGATGTAAATGGGGGAACATGGCTATGGATTTTGTTAGAAGAATCCCAATAATGGTTTGGAAACAAGATTCTATATGGATGACTATGGATCAGATCACAAAGTCAAATCACTTCATCCCTATTCATGAATCTAACATGGTGGAAGACTTGGTAAAACTCTATATTTGAGAAGTTTTAAAGTTTCATATAATACTAATTTAGATTATCTTAAATTGAGATCCTAGTATTACCTCTTGGATTTAGTGGTATTTATAGGAATATTTGGGCACCCGATTGACCATGAGTACAACGTATCATCCTCAAATGCATGGACAATATGAATGGACAATCCAAATGTTAGAAGACATACCTAAATCTTATGTTATAGATTTCAAAGGCTCATGGTAGGATCATATATCGTTAGTGGAATTATCATACAATGGAACCTATTAAGACATGATACATATGGATCCTTTTAAATCATTTTATGATCAGCATTGTCAGTCTCCACTTTGTTGGGTAGAGACTAGAGAAACTTAAATGTTAGGACCTATCCTTGTTCAGGGGATGACTAAGAGAATTTAGATGATCAGGAAAAGGATAGATACGGTTTAGAGCTATTAGAATTTTTTTTGGATCTTCGTTGACCATCATCATTTGATGTGGGTGATCATGTGTTCTTGAAAATATTTATAAGGTCAGGGAATCAACATTTGGGTAATAAAGGTAAATTTACTCCTCGATACATTGAACCTTTTGAAATACTGGAACAGATTGGTGATGTGACTTATCAATTGTCTTTTCCACCATGATTCAGCTCCGTACAGAATGTATTTCACGTATCTTAATTGAAGAAGTTCTAGATTGATCCTGGACATGTGATCCAATGGGGAAACATTGATCTTTCACTAGATATTACTTTGTTTCACATGCCGATATAGATTTTGGATAGACAAGATAAAGTATTATGGGGAAAGAGTATCTATTTGGTGAAATTTTTATGGAAGTATGGTCAAAATCAAGAGGAAACTTGGGAACATGAGAAATAGATGTTGGAACAATGGCCCAAGATATTCCAAAGCAACGCCACTCATCATCTTTCCAAGGATGGAAATCCTAATAGTGGGGAGAATGTAACACCCCTAGTTTGAGGTATGTCCTTAGGTTATTAGTGTTTTAAAGACTTTTTCGTAGTTTTATTTGGGTTCATGGAGCTTGGGTGACATTTTTTTAGGGTTTGGGAGTGGTTGCCTATTTTTAGGTCCACTAAATGAAAAAACACACCATGGTGGTGGGTGTGTTGTGATGGTTGTTTTCCTATGAAATATGGGGTGACCAAAACACCTGGGTTTCCGAGTGTGATTGGGGTCATGGCGCCCTGGGAGACCCGCTATGAAACACGACCACATAGGCCTCACCACACCATAGTATGGGAATTGTGAGACTAAAATATAAAAGTTTTATGAAGCATGCTATAGTGGTTGGCTATGCTTCATGTCCAGGGAGTTAAGAGACCAAAGTAACTGCAACCATGGTGATTTTACTAGGTCATGGTGACGATCAAACCCATTTTGAATCTACAATTTCATGCACTGGTTTTTTGGATATGAGATATTGGTCCACTTTAATTCTTCTTGGGATGATTTTTAATTCGTTTTTGAACAAAAAATTCCTCTTATAACCCTTTTATTTCCGCCTTTTAGGTGTTTTAGATCTATCATTTTAGACTAATCCTTTAAATGGCTTACTTCATTCTGTTTTTGGAGATTTCTGGGAGGCTGATTGTGGGTGTTGTAGTCAATTATATCTCTTATTTTGTGGTGTGATTTACTTGAGGTAGGTGAATTCTCTACCATTCTATTATTTATATAATTTTAACTCTTATATTTCTAAACTATATTACTATATTTTTAATAAAAATACATGTTATATATAGGTTTGGAAAACTTGGTTTCCTTTGATTTAGTAATGTTTTTTTGGAAAATGTCTTATGTTTCAAAGAAATATTGTTGACCTTGTGAAGACTTGTTTTAATGGTTTGAGAATAAAACTTGTTTTGAAATGTTTTTGTGAAATTTAATAAAAAAAATTGGTAAAATAATTTTGGAATATGGATCTTGGAATACACAATGGTGTGTTTTCATATTACATTGTATAAGGCCTTGTTGATATGGAATTGGTGCTTGGATCCAGACTAAAGGCATGTGGGATTATAAACAAATGAAGGATTGGTGAAGGATGGATCACCACTCATGAGTATTGGGATTTTCATTCAGCATGAATGTGTTTGTGGGTGTAAAACATGGGATGGGTATGCCAAGTGGAAAGAAAGGATGAACAAAGTGATTTAGTTTTTAATTTTTTTTTCTTAAAATGTTTTCTTAGAGTAAACTATTTTGATATTATCACCCTATATTTTATATAAACAATGAGATAACTTGTTTTTTGTCCTAGTGGAGTTGGTTGGAAAATCTCTTGGGGGAACCCTACTAGGTATGATTACTCACCCCCTGTGTATGCAGATGTTTTTTTGATGATGAAATTAAAGGAAAAGTCTCATATTTATCTAGTGGAGCATCATGATTCTACTTCCTTTGGTTAATTTTTGGAGATTGGAGTTTCTATCATGGAGTGGTTAGAGTGATTCCATATTGGTTTTTCTACACTGAGAATTCATTTGGGTTTCTTTATTCGTTGGTTATACTTTGTCACTACTACTCTAATTATGTTGTTTATTGGATTTTATTTGAGTTATATTGTTTATTCTCATGCATCATGTAACAGGTTTGGTTGTTTTTTTTCTTGACAAGTTGTTTTTTAAGGTAAAATATTTCCCCAATGTCTATATAATTCTATGGTATTAATTTCCAGACTTTGATACCTTGGGGATGTCACATAAGTTTGGTATCGCCATTGACCCAACCCAAGAGAATGGGTTTCCCAAGGATGCTACACTACCCCTATTTAGTATAGTGGAGGTTACCTCTAATTTATAACTTTCATTTATGATGATACTAGAAAATTATGGGTTTAATTTCTGAATAATAAGTCTAAATTCTTTCAGTATTTAATTAAATGTAAATACATTGTGGAAATGGAATGAAATTGGAAGTTGAAGTTCACCTATTTAAACAACATAGGTGAGTACATCGAACAAAAATTCTAAAATTTCTTCAAGATGAAGGGTATAAAACATGTGAATAAAATTATTAAAATCTATAGTAGAATTGTGTGGCCTAATGGATTAATCATACAATGAAATAAAAGGCTTGGAGCATGTGGTTGTACTTAGGAATGCCTAAGGGAATTTGGGCAGAGGCACTCGACACAACTGCATACCTTGTCAATAGAATTCCAATGTCAGTAGTTAGACAAGAACTTTAAAAGGATCTATGGTATAATAAATGACCATAATTTATCCCCCTAAATGTATTTATAATATTGGTGTATGTCCATGTTGATGTTAAGGATAAAGATAAGATTGATGAAAAATACAAGGTGTTTTTTATAATTGGATATGGAAATGGAAATTTTGGATTTTAGTTATAGTATAAATATATGTGACAAATCATACAGAGATGAGATGTTATATTTAATGATAAGGTTCTATGTAATGACTATAACTTGGTATGAAAAGAAGTTTAGGGAGATAAATCAACTATCGAAGTCCAAGTTGTGATAGGTAAGAACACCATAAGATTTTAAGTTCCAGAGAACTCAGATGAAATCATTGAAATTCTAGGGGTGAATCCATTCAAAAATATCCCAAAAATTTGAAGGGTTGATGAACCTAAAGTGGGAGTATTTGAATCTAGAGATCCAGAAGATAGAGTATCCAAGAATTATAGTGCAAACAATTTTTTTGATAAGTTCAATAAGAATAAGAAGATTAATTTAGAGGTTTTATAACATCCAAATATTTAGGACCTGTAACACCACAATATTTTAATATATAGTTCTCTATATATAAATTTTATTTCTTTTATAGCTTTCTTTATACACAACACTGAGTTTAAACGAACCACAATATACTATTGAAATATTATTATTTAATATGAAAAATATCGCCTAGCCATTGGATTGGTGAGTGTGAATAAGGATAACTAAATTATGAAATATTTATGTTTTATAAAAGTATAAAATTAATTCATTAGTTATCAATTAATTAGAAATGAAAATAAAACGCATTTCAAAGTAAAATAGATATTTTTCTGAAGAAACTATTTTTATTTGGGTAATGTGTTTTTATCTTAATAAATTAAATTAATCGCTTTTGGAGAATGATTTAATTGAAATTTATATATTAAAACAATTGTTTTAAATTTTATCTAATTTTTTTTATGCATGATATAAGAATAAATCAAGTCTTGTGCTTAAAAATGTATTTTTTTTAAAATTGGTTTTATCACGTATTACGCACTTATTTTTGAAATGAATTTCTAAACATATAGAAATTGAATCTAGAAAAATGGATTTCATATTTGGAATTAGGATATTAAATTTTTTTAAATGGATCTATTTTATTTTTTTCATTATGAATAGTAATATTGGTAAAAAAATCACCTCGATAAGAGTAAAGTAAGAAAAAGAAGGTTAAAACTTTGGAATAAGGCTTTAAAATATATATAACAGTTGCCTTTATACTATTGGATGAGTGGATTTCATCCATTTCTATCCAATTCTCTAATATATTGAAACTTGGTTCTATTTTTCTTTGATTATGAATTTTATATTATTTTAAGAAAAGAATAAATACAAAATGTTACTCTCTTGAATTTAGTATCTCTAAATTTTTTAAGAAGGATAAAAAGGGGATAAGTTCAATTATAAATGTTTATTTTAAATATTAATTAATTTTTTCCTCATGTTAATTTATTTTTAATTTTTAGCAAATAAATAAATACCTTAAATACTTACGCAATGCAGACACAATATTTATTTAATTAATAGAAAAATATAATAAATGGTTTTAAAGATATTAAAAGTAATACAATTTGAATGAATTATTTTGTTATGTTAATTTTTTAGATAAATATAACATATTATGGAATTTTTAATGTTTTAAATTTGAATTAATTTATTTTCAAGTTTTTTTAAAATCCAAATTAAATAAATAGTTCCAAAAATGACATTAATGATATTTTCTAATAAATAATATTTTATTAAATGATTTAAAATTAATAAAAACATTATATTTAAAAAATTGAATGATATTTGATTTAAAATATCAACCATGGTCCATTTATGGGACACTTGTCTTTTTATGGTAACATTTTGACCCTTAAATAATAAAAAACATTGATATCATAATAATTGTGAAAAGGGTTAACAGGAGTTAAAACAAAAATATAAGGGTGAAAAAATAACAAAAACTTGTAAACAATTATTGTATGAGAGGATTTAAACTCATACTCAAATTATCTTCTAAATTATAAATTTTTATCCATTTTCCATTAAATTTAATTTATATTAATTTAATACTTTAAATAATACCAAGAGTGCCCCTCCCCTCACTTGTAAAAGAGAACATATTATCTTCTATTCCAAAAAAAAATTGATTCATATAACCTGACCAAAACCTAGAAAATTATCTTATTAAATTCACTATACACAAATTACAGGTGTTTGTTTTCTTAAAATACCATTCCCAGGGTCCTTAAGAAATGATCTAAAGGAGGTCTCTTGAAGAAGTGGTAATCATCCTACCCTACCACTTTCAATTTATTTCTTCTTATACCTCCTATAAATTTGTGGTATTCATAGTAAAATAATAAATTCAGTATACTAAATATATTAAAATTTTAGTATGATATGAAACCACCATTATCCACCTTCTCCCCATTCGTTGTAAAATGGTAATGCGACTCATGCATACGTGTGGACCACCACCTCCAAGAAACGATGTGATTTATTTTTCACATCCCCCTTACATGGATAGTAAAAAAAAGATAGATTTAATAAATATATTTGATATATATTATATAATAATTATTCTATAAAGTTTAATTATTATTTACCTTTCTTTTTTTCCATCCATTGAAAATAGAAAACAACTTTCATGTGTACATACAGCCTACCATCTCCATGAACAGTATAAATCATTTTTATAAATATAACTTTTATGGATTAATCTATATATGTATATAATTAATATATATGATATTTAAATCATGAATAAAATTCTAGAGATAATGGAACCATGATAAAATTACAAGGTATGGTACTACCAAACCAAACTTCTCATGAAAAATGAAACAAATAACACCCAGAAACGACAATCTTAATACGAAATTATTAATAAAAGGGTGTTGAAATGTTATAAGAGGATCATATATGATATTATAAGTATTTAAATTATACTAATATAGAATAATAATAAATTTAAATTTATTATATATGAGGTTAGAGTACCTTCGAAGCAATTTTAACTTGAGGTAAGGGTTTTATGTTGCAATCTCATTATTTACCAAGAATCTTTATGATTAAGTTTCTAATGATGAAATTTCATGATATTCCTCTCAAGAATATAATGAATTTTCTTATACACTGGTTATTTTATAGATTACATTTTTTCTTCCATTTTCCTCTCTTTAAGTACTCAAGAGGCTGAAAGAATTATTTTTAAGGAAAAATCAACTTCATTTCACTTTTCAGTTGAAAATAATTTTTCTTCCCTGTACATGTTTTCTAAAAATGTTTTAATTAATGATTTTATTCTCCTATAATTGTTTCAATTAATTTTTAACCATGATTTAATTTTTAAAAAAAATTAAAAGGAAACTTCTCGTCATTTCTTGAATGAGGTACTTCTTTGTTTTTAATAAAAATGCAGAAGGAATATTTGTATTAACATACACGACATGAAAAAAATATCCCACAGTCATAAATGATCAATTCCAAGAATATTATTTTATAAGTTTAAAATTTTATTTCCAAATAAATTTTTTTCATTAATATTTGGGTAATTTTTAGATTTTAAAGAAGTTTTTTTAAAATAAAATGTTTATTTTCCTCAAGATATATTCCAGATATTTTCTAAAGTTATTTTCATCTTAGATGAAATCCTTTGATGTTACTTATGCTTTACTGGGAATATAATCAAATGATACCATCCAATTTAATTATTTATATGAATTATGATTATGGTGATTAAATTATGATTCTATTAAACCTGTTTCTTTCACTACTACAAAATTGGGTTTATCTAGTGCTATGTATTTAACAGCGCTAGATAAAAGAACTATTAAATCCCCCCTTTGTTAGCTCTAGTAAAAGTGTAGTTAAAGTGGGCCTTTAATAGCAATAAAAAAAGAATTTTTAAAGGGGGGTCCTTTATTAATTCTTGTAAAAAAGAAATAATAAATCCCCCCTTCATCAGTGCTAGAAAAAAATCACTGATAAAGGGTGGTTCTTTGTCAGTGCTAGAAAAAAAAGTTCTGATAAAGGACAACCCTTTATCAGTGATTTCTTAAAAGAAATGATAAAGGCCCACCTTTTATAAACACTTTTTTTCTAGCAATGATTAAGGTTATATTTCATAAAAAATATACTTCCTTAAAAAAATATTAATATATCAATATATTTATGCCTTGTTTATTCTATGACACATTTTACTGTATGTTACCCCTTATTGAGCATTTGAGCTCACCCTTCTTATGTTTTTCTTTTCCCCGGGATATGAAAAAGAGTATTAATTATTGTATGTCTATATGAGTATCATGTGGGGAGATCTTTGTAGGATATGTTTAAGACTTATTATAAAATAATAAATCCTTGATTTAGTGGTAGAAATTCCCAATAGATGGGAAAGATTTGGATTTATTTAGTTAAAGTTTTTTCCTAAATCTAAAAAACTCTAAACCTAAAAGGTATTGGGTGTTTAAGAGACTCAATATTTATTTTTGATACTTTAATTATGTATGGTTAAGTTTGGTTCACTTTAGTTGGTTTCAAATATGGTATATAAATAATATGTTTATCAGCATTAGATCCATGAGTGATGGTTCGAGGTGTCACAGGTTTGAGGCTGATATGAACTTTCTTTTGTAAATGGATGGAGGGGTACTCAGATTTATAGAATAAGAAACAACTCTTAGTGAATAAAAAATAATGGAAGTCTATAATAGATAAAAAATGTCTTCATTGAAGTCTAATAGAACTTGGGATCTTACAAACTTACTAGATGGGAAATTTTCACTTAATAATAAGTGGGTTTAATATTTAAAGGAAGTGGATGATGCAAGGAATCATTTCAAATAAGACTGGTGGTAAATGGATTTCAGGAAAAGGAAAGATTTAACTTCTTGGAAAATTTCTCACTGATAGTTAAATATGAAACTATCTGGATAGTTCCGATCATAGTGGAATCAAAAAAATTATCATAAAAAGATATATGTAAAGAAATATTCACTTCATGGAGAGTTCAAGGAAGAAATTTACATGAATAAACTAATGGGTTTCCTATAGAAAGGAAATCAAAACTTAGATAGTAAGTTAAATAAAATTCTTTATGGATTAAATCAAGCATCGAGAGATTTAAATATAATTTTCAATGGTTTTATGTAGAGGGAAGTATTGAAGAGGTGAAAAATAGAACATTTATATTTATAGAAGAAATGGTATGATGGAACATTCACCACACTACTTATTTATATAGATGACATGTTGTTGGAGGTTTTAAAGGTTTCACATATTCGAGATCTAAAGCATAAGTCGTTCAGAATATTTGAAATGAAGGATCTCAAACATGCTAAGAAAATATTGGGGATGAGGATTGAAATGGATAGGGGAGATGGAAATATAGTATCATTATAGAAGGAATATATATATAAGATAATAGAAAAGTTTAGAATAAATTAATACAATCCTGTTTTAACTCCTTGTTTAAGACACTTTAAGTTTTCTAAGGCACAAGCACCAATAATAAAAGAGGAATGATAGTACATGGAGAATTTTTTGTTTGCATAAATGGTAAAAAAAAATTATGTATGAAATGATTTGAACTTGGAT
Organism: Viscum album; assembly: GCA_963277665.1. NCBI lineage: Eukaryota > Viridiplantae > Streptophyta > Magnoliopsida > Santalales > Viscaceae > Viscum > Viscum album. The sequence goes on from OY728131.1 coordinate 1,348,551,143, forward strand.
GGGTATTTTTTTAGTAGGAGTTTCAAGTTTATTTATGTTGAAACTCATAATGGAAAACATGGAAGTTGTTAAGTGGATAATCTATTACTTGAAGGGAATTGAAGATGTTACTCTATGTTTTTGAAAAAATGATCTGTTATGACTGAAAATTATATTTTTATTTGATTTTGAGAACCACTTTTTTGCATGAGCGGGAACCATACATGGGATTAGCAGACCACCGAAATCCAGCAACCACGTAGACGAAAATCACATTTGATTCGAAATTCAAAAAAGGCCAGCGCACCACCTCGGGACACGGATCACAATAAAGTCATGCCCCCAACGCCATCATCACTATCGTGCCATCAGTACCATCAGCGGAACATCGAAAACATCAACACCTTGGAAACTGTTGTCATCTCTGCCCATCATCAGAGCCGGTGACCGGAACAAACAAACCATAGAAGAAAGAATAAAACTCATTGAGCTTCCTTCTTCGCCGTAACCCTTCAACCAGACTTAGACCATCACCATCATCGCACACCAATCTCAGACCGCACAGAGTATCAAAATCACAGTGAAAGTGAATCTCACATAAGGTTTCACTAGAGCCAAGAGGGGATAAACGATCCCCCACTCGACCCAGCCTCTAACGAATCACCACCAAAGAACTCGGCTTCATCAAATAACACACCAATGCACCACAAATCAGAAAACTCCGGAGCAGATTCATCCGAAGCATCACAACACAAAAACGCAGCAAATGAAATGCACAGCAACAAGAAATTCCAGAATTGAAAAGAAGAAAAGAGGATGAGAAAGACAACCCAACGCCATGCCAAGATGCCATAGCTCAACCACCCAAATCTCGTCGCCGCCAACAGTCCGGCCGGAAAAGACCACCACGAACCTTCAAAGCCTTCAATCCACTACTGATCATCACCACAACCCTTAAGCTCTGACAGACCAGGATGATGCCTCTCCTCTAGAAATCGTAATCCCACGAATGAACCAAAGAGTGTGCCGACGAATGAAACGACCTCGTCGCAAACCAGTCTTACACCCAAGGATCATGGACCGAAGCGCCGCAGAGCCTGTAGCCTAAACCACAGCATGAGAGAGAGCCGAGAACACGACACGGAGAACACTGGAAGAAACTGTAGCCGATCCACCATGGGGAAGAGGAAGGCGGTGACAGGAGAAACCCTAGCACCGAAAGCCCTTTACAGGCTCATCCCGATCTGTAATGAGGTTTTATTGATGCAGAATTCACTGGAGACTAAAAAACTTGGAAATGATGAATTTTTTTATTTACATATGGAGGAATAATGATAAGTTAGATGTCATGGATATATATGATTGTTACTTTAAGTACAATTGAATCAAATTATGTGGTTGTAATGGAAGTAAGGAAGGTTTTGGTCTGTTTAAAGCATTCACTGAAGGATCTCAGAAGATATTAGGAAAGAGGAATCTTATTTTGTGATAAATATAGTGTGATTCAGTTTTCTTGGAATCCAATTTTCCATTAAAGGAAAAAACATCAACCTAAAGTATCACTTCATCAAAAATATTCTTGAGAAGAAAGAGTTTAATCTTTAAAACATAATCGGTAGCCAAAATTCGATGGAAATGTTCAATAAAACCTTAGTTTAAAAAAAATGGAGGCATCATCATTCCTTATTTGGACTTGGGTGAATGGAAGGAGGGTATATAAAACTACATGTTGTGGAAGAGGAAGGAATAAAGTTTTCCAAGAGATGGAGAGTTTTCATAGGTGTTTCTATGAAACAAGTCTTCAAGTGGGATATTGTTGGGATGTGAATCTGGGTTTCAAATCACCAATGGTTCATCCAATGGAATTATTTTTACCATAATTTCATGAATTAGATGATTTATTGACTCAGTGTTATAATGAAAGTTATAAAATATCTCTAGGTTGCAGCAGGACCATCAGAAGTTCATATCTTCTGATGGGGTGATAGAGTTCCAGAATGTTTGGTGAATAAGAAGACTCTATAATGAAGTGTTAGGAAGAGTTTACCAAAGTAATCAATTGATATCAACATAGTTACAATATATCTCTAGTCCCATACCATTTGGATTCTACTCTATGAAAGTTATAAGGTGGTGATACCTAGATGGCCATCCAAATCTTCCTATAAAAGGAAGTATGGACCAAAGAAAACAGTGTATCAATAACACAAAAAGTGAATCCTAATAAAGATAAATGTACTGGAAAAAATCATATAGTGTGTTAGTGAATTATAGAAGAATATTATATATAATGAATTCTTACTAGATGTTTTTTCACTTTCATATAATTTTTTATGCTTCTGATGAATATAAATAAGGCAGTAGTGTTTCTCGAGTGCACATAGGAAAAATCTTCTGAAGCACATTAATCCCTTGTGTTATTTCTTGCTTTTATGTTCTTTAGTTTTTTTGTATTTCCATTGGTTTTAATTTACATGTGTATGTGAGTGATCTTAATTTGAGTTAGTGTGAGAGGTTAACTTTTTGTGGTTAGTAGGTTGAAATGCTTCTTACTTCTGATACACTTATTCATGGGAATAAATTTCAGAGGATCAGATTCTACTATGCAGAACCTTCAATGTGCGAACTTCTAGTGGACTAAAGGTCCTGGTTCTGATAAATTCATAACATCCCACCTCTCATCATTTTCATTTTATCATCATGATATTTTTTCATACATTTCTATAAATACTTATCACTCAATATCGATGGTAGGCATTGGGGGGTATCCAACCACCATCCTCAATATTCACTACTTAATAGCATGTCAAAGATTTGAAATAAGGCATATAATTTTCCTATTGATGACATGAACATATAGAAAAGATAAAAACCAACTCCATGAGTCAATATTATTCTTCTTTACTATTGTAAATTATAATGGAAAAGGAAATCTATTTCTATGCTAACTGGAAATAGTCAAGAGAACTCTATTATACTTCCCGTATAAGAAAGTGTTGTCTAATTGTATGAATTTTTTTAGTGAGGGGAAGTTATGATGCATGGAAGGAATGCCCTAAATATCCAATGAAATTGGACCTTGTATGCAATGACATGATTTTTTACTACATGCTCTATTATTTCAAATTGATAAATAGATTGAACTGTTTAAACTAATTGATCAATCCAATAAGTTAACACTAAAAATGATTTTTTTCTAATCTCTATAAACCTTCTAAATAGTTTTTTTATTTTTCAAGCCATGCCTTCTTGTATGAAATTTATATTCGTAATCACACTACATGTGTTCTCATATTAACTCAACATGAATATCCTAATTTTGTAAGATCATACCAATAATAATTGAACATATGAATATTGAGTCATGGTGTTTATGATTTTGTGCTAACTTCATATTCAAATAGGTTTGTCATTATTATTTTTTTGTAATTTTCAAACAAGTTGAATTTCTAACAAGTTTAGCTTGAAATAATATCTTTCTTATGCCACCATACTATTGAAATTTTATAGAAAATTATAATATCATAGACTCATATATGAGATAAATGTAATGTCTCTTCACATGGTAATGCATTATAACAACATGCAATGATTACTTTCTCTCAAATTTTCTTCTAATAGATAATTCATCATCAATCCCTCCAACATTTCTTTCTTGGAAAATACCTGGAAACTCAGTTGTCAGTGTAACAACATCCCAATAAAACTCGGACACCACTGCTGTAATATCATATGATGTTTTTAATGATCATGTATATTTTCTTTCTAGATCATCCATCAACATCATCTCATGTTTTCTGTTAGATACTTTTTCATCCTCAAAATCATCATCATAGGCATCATTGATCTCAATAATAGGTGAATCAGCTACAACACTAGATATAATAGGAATATGTACAAGTACTATCATATGAAATATTTGATCTACTCTACATATATACTCTTCACCTGATCCACTTTAAGTAAACGGCTCTAATGTAAACATATACTCTTTAGAAAATACACCATCATCTGGTATGTTTTGTTCAATTTCGGTGGTATCTTCAATTATACTAACCTCAAAATATAATTTAATCGCACTTAGCCTTTCATGATATTGATATATATCACAAGAAAGACTCAAATCTCCATAATCAACCAAACGATGATTCAATTCATATATATTATCATGAGTCTGAGGTAATATATAAATGATAGATGATACGCATTGATTCAAGAAAATATTCAATCAATCATGAATTTTACTATTAACCGTGTTTATTGTATCACATCAAACAAGATTTACTGATCTTGTATAACCAACAATATATGACATCTCATGCTAATATTCTATTATTTCACCTCCATGATATACATACACACACAAGTTTTTGACCATTTTTAGGAAATTGTTAATTGAAATTGGATTACAGGTTAAATAAATAAACTAAAAATTCTTAAAATAATGCTACAAACCAATTAACTTTACATATACATATTAACAAAAGAAAATAATTTTCCTATTATAAATATAATTAAATAATATTATTTTATTATATTTTTTATATATTGTTTATTTAATTCATTAAAAATGAAAATAAATTGATGGTGGGTACTGTAGTAGGAACTGTAGCGATGGCGGTATTGTAGCAACCTGGGTACTTCAGTAGTACTATTCACCAGAGGGTCATTTGGGAAAAAAATGGGCTTTTAAGCCTTGTATTAGTGCTTCATGCACCAGGGCCTTCGGTCCACTCAAATTGGGTTTACGGGTCATGGGCCTTCGGGCTATGTAATTGGTTCCCCTCTACCTAGAAAGAAAGAGGTTCCTTTGTTTAATAATAAAAAAGAGGATTCAACCCCAACTTAAAAAAAGAAAATAAATTATTATTTCAACAATATAAATTTATAAAATAAAATTAACACCGAATTAACTGTTATCCATTTGAAAAAACTTATTATTTATTTATATAATAAAATTATTACACAATCAATACACAATAAAATTATTACATAACTAAAAAAACTACCAAAAAATATTACAAAAAAATAAAATAAAAATTCTAACAAAATTATAATAAAGATAAATTGAAATAATAAAATATACAAAATAATAAATTAAGTTTATATAAGGCAGGGGGTCCAAATTGAAGGCAAAATGGGTGGCAGTGCTAGGTGGTGATGCATCGGTGGATAACGATAATAATTTTCTCATTAAAATTATAATTAAATATTATTCTTTTATTTATATTTCCTTTATATATACTTTATTTAATTTATTACCAAAGAACAAAAATTATTTAACAAATATTCATTTGAAAACCTATAAATATTAAAATTTAATTTTAAATTTAATATTTTTTAATAATGAAATTAGTTATTATTATAGACATGAATACTTATATACAAATTTTTATATATATTAAATATTATTTATTTGTAAAAACTAATTAATTATTTAAAAAATAAAATTATTAAATATTTATTATGTAATAAAAATATTAAACAGCTAAAAAACCCACCACAAAAAATTATTAAAAAAAATTACTTGAAAAAATTATAACAAAACTAAATTATAATAAAGATAAATTGAAAATTAAAAAATATAATAAAAATGAAATCAATTTTACCCTATTTTGAGGAGTCATAACTATCGAAGATGAAGCGATGTAGTAATAATAATTTTCCTATTATAAATATAATTAAATATTATTATTTAAATTATAGTTCCTCTATAACAAAGTGCATAAATTATTTAATATATATACATTTGAAAAACTATAAATATTAAATTATAATGTTTAATTTATTATAATCTAACTACATAATCAGTCATTGTTATTTAAGTTAATAATTAGGTATACATTTATACATATATACATATATATATATATATTAAATATTATATATTTTCTAATACATATTAATTATTCATACAATAAAATTATTATATAAATAAAATAAATTACCATAAAAATTATAAGAAAAAAATACTAGAAAAAATTATAACAAAACAAAATTATTATAAAGATTAATTGATAATAATAAAATATACTAAAAATGGAATCAAATTTACCATAGTTGGAGGGGTATGAATTGGCGACGATGATGTGGCGATCAGTAGTGTTCCTGGTTGGTAGTAAAATGATAAAATTAAACATAAGAAAATTAATTAAAATTATCGAATATCAAATTTTATTATTTGCTATAATATTTTTATTTAATTTAATTATTTTAATCAAAAAATATTTAATTTATATATATTAACTTATTAACTTTTTTTAATTGAATAATTATGTGTATATATATATATATTAAATATTAAATAATTGAAAAAAAAATAAATAAATAAAAACTACCACAACTTAAGAAAATGATATCAAAATTATTACACATTTCAAAAATTATAATTCATTAGGAATTCAAAATACATTTAAAAAAATTAAAAAAAATATATAAAAATATTCATGCAATAACACTGCCATAAATAAATTAAAAACCAAATCAAAATAAATCTATCACAAAAAATTATTAGACATTTCAAAAAATTATACAACTACCATAACCAATTTAAAAATACCTAGATATTTAAACACACTAAACTTAAGCAATATAACCCATAAGAAACTTTATGAAAAACAATTCAAAAAAATATTACACAATTTTAATATAATCAAAATACCATAAAAAAATTAAACAAAACCCCTAATAATTATCAAAAACCTAAATTCAAAAATTTAACTCATAAAACAAAATTTATAAAAATTCATTAAAAATGATAATAAATATAAATTGAAAATATTACAATAAATTGAAAATATAACAAACAAAAGTATCGTTCGTTGAGTGGTCGCATCATAGAAGGTCATAAAAGAGGGTTATGCTATCCCAAAACCTCATGAAAGAGGATGCAACCCCTTATAAAAGATTGTAGAATAGGGAAACTCACGGTATATGGGGGATCACAAAAGAGTGGGTCTTGCTGAAGACAGGAGCCTTATGGAAGGTTGTGGAAGAGGGGACTTCACATAAGGTTGCAGAAAGAGGCCATATGGAACCTTACAAATTTCAAAAAAGGGACTCACGATATATTATGAAAGAGTGGGATGGTTCGCAGTAGAGGGAGGATCCTCATGCAAGATGGATAAATCAAGAGACTCCTTATATAAGATCATGAAATCAAGAGATGTATATTGTAGATGGGTGATAATATATATGGGATGTGGGAGAGGAGGGTTTTTATTTGGGTGTTAGAGGAATGAATTTTCTGAGATAACGTCTACCTTGAAAAATTAATGAATAATGAATTGTCTCACACAGTAGTTATCCTTGATGGGATCCCCCCCACTTTGGGAATATGTTTTCCTTGGTAATCATTTTATGAATTAGTTTATTTTTTTATTGAGAAATTTTCCTTGGAATTACAGTTGGATATTGTTGAATCTATGAAATATCAAACCTTACAGTCTTCATCCTCTTGAATTAAGTTTTCTTATCCCTCTTAAAGCATGGTTTCTTTTCTTATTGTGGGTATTGTTTGGTGAGTAGGTTTTAGTGAACAAGGTTTTATTTCCAGTGAGATTTTAACATCATCTTCCCATGTACACTTTTTCTATGTTCATTTTTATCCTTTTATCTTGAAATCAATTATGGGAAATGAAACTGTTGTGTAAATTTAATTTTTTTGTTTGGTAGGGTTTTATGGATTGAAAGTTTTAACATTGTTTTTTTTTTCTTTAAGTATTTCTTTTGGCGTGTTCCATTATTCCCTTCATCTATGTATTTTAGTGTCTTGAGGATTTTTCATAATGATTTTTTAGTGTTGTGATGTTGTGATTTCATTTTTTTCAGTTTGGGTACTGATATAAAATGATCTTTTCAAGTTATTTGGATGGTATTGTGGTGTTTGTGAAGCTTATAAAATGATCAATCTTGTTGTGTTACAAGAAATATTTAAATGATATAAAGTATTGTTTTAGTTGGGATGTTCATTCAAAAAGAATTTTCCAAGTTTATGGGATGGGGATGAGGGGTTTTGTAGCTTCTATAATGATTGGTCTTGTAGTGTGGAAGGACTCGTGCAAGTTTTCATTGTTTTTTTTAAAAATTCATCAATTGTTGGATTCATGTGTATTGGTGCATGAGTATTTCTTTACTACCTTCCTCTTATGGGATCCATACTATGGAAAAAAATCCTTAAACACCATAAGAGGAGGGGGATGAATCAGAGTGTACAATTTATTTTTTATAAACAGCCTCTTTTGGATAATTCTCCCATGTTAAATAGAACAATGAATATGTCACTAAAGGAAATAAAGTATAATAACCAAATAATGAAAAATAAATCACATGGACACAACATTTTATACTTGGTTAATCTTCTAATGTGTATGATCTATTATAAGGATAAGAAACATGGTATAACATTAGTGTACCAGATCCCTAACAACATAGATGTGATTACAAGCCTTTTAGATAAATTCAGTTCCAAGAAAAATAGTTACACCCTCTACTTTACTCTCCCCTCACCATGTCAAGAAATGGATCACTTAATAATTGATCCACAATACACACAACGATAATATCAATATAAAATAGGAATCAATCTAGTAATGGTGTACCTATTTAGTTTCATGTATTTATGAGAAAAATATCCATATTCTCAAGTTGTCAGATATTCAATTCATTATGTGCAAGAATGAATCCCCCTCACACTCCTCTCATTATTCTCTGCAATACATATTGATAGAAATATTTACTAAATATAAATCATGTTGTGAAGGTATTAACCACACCATGGTTTGTATTGAAGTAAACTTGTGGTATTGAAATTTACTGCATCGTGGCATATCACATGACAATACATGAATTATATGATAATTTATAACAATAATTTTTTCCCATTGGTTGTTATAATATTTATTTAAAACATCATGTGATGATGTTTAAGGACTTTTAAATGTATTTAATGATTTTTTAAATGTTAAGGAATTATGGAATAATTGAACCACATGTTACAATGATTAGTAATGTTTAGAAATCATTCAATTATTGATGAATGGGTTTGAGATGTTTTGGAGTCTAAGGAGGGTGATTTGAATCTATATAAAGTAGTTTAATCCATATTCAATGGTGGTATTATCTTTTTATAATAGTTTTTTCTAAAACTTCAAAGTTTAATATCTCATTCTCTCTTTATTTTTAATTATGGTTCTAGTAGATCACGTGTCAAAGAAAGTACTTCCCAAGTGTTGGGAAATTTACAAAAACCCATATATTTCTTTGGGGGTGGATACCTTTTCTACTCTATGATATTTATTAAACTTGTGTGGATAAAGAACCAAGACATTGACAGAGAAAAAGGTATATTATTCATTTATGTTTTACTCAATTTAAACAAATGTTTGGATCTTGTGAAAAATGAGTTTTAGTGGTTTCTTTCTGCTGAGTTTAGAAAAAGGTTATCCCCGCTAAAACCCAACAATGGTATCATAGGTAATTCCATATAATTTGGATTAAATTATTAATAGATTAAGAATATAAAAAAAGTAATTTTTTCTACAACCATGACATGTTTTAAAAATTATAAAAATTACATTTTGGGATAGGAAAAAGGTCCATGTAAATAGTTTCTATAAAATAAATCATTTTAAAAATATGATTTTTACACTATAATGTTAATAAAAATGGTCATGGTTTGTATTAGAATGATATTTCCATAAGATAACCAAGATATAACTAAACAAAACCATGTTATGTGTTCAAAAGTATGACTTTTGATGGATCTTCAAAAAATGATTTCACTCAAGGAAAAATGATATTGTTCTCTTGGAAATTATTATCACTTGGGGAGAACTATGTTGTGGTGTATAGTAAAACATGACATTGTCTTATATTTTATAAAGAAAACTTATTTTTTCTAAAATTAAATTTATATGGTTTATTATTTTATAAATTTTTTATAAATTATAAAATAAATAAAAATATAAAAGAGTTTATACTAATTTATGAAATTATAATATTAAAAAAATTATAAATTTATTTAAACCAGTCCAAAAATGGGTTTTGGTGGATATGATCAAGGTTTTATTGGATTAATTAGGGTTTTAAATGATAATATTGAAATAAATATGAAAGGTTCATGTTTATTTATTTATTGAATGTCCATAAATCTTATATAATTGTAAAGTGTTTATAATTTTTTATTTATGAAATGTTCATAAGTGTTTATCTCATGTTTAAATTTATTAAATGTTCATTAATTTAGTTTTTTATACATTATTTAATTCATAAATATTTTTTTATATTATTAATAAATGTATGCTTTATTTGAAAGTATTATTTACTTCCTATAAATTTCACAGCATGCATATAAGGATTTATGTGGTAGGTATGATATAATATTTAGTTACATTTAATAAAGAATATAAATTTTTTGTGGGTTATAAACTCAATGTAAAGGTTTTCTAACATACTAGTCTGTGTATTCCAACTAAACACCTAAAATGATATTCCATAAGGCCTAAAGTGTGTCCCCAATCACCATAGTTTTACATAAGTTTCAGGAGTATCAAATATATGTTGTTACCGTGTGTGTAGTGGAAGCATAAAATCAATGGAAAATTAAAATTTTCATATAGGATCAACATTGTAACATTTTATTAAGTATAGAGATACCTGGTAATCAATATAAGGATCACTTGTGATTTAATTAAGCATGAAAAATAAAATTGAAATTGTGCCTTGTTTTATTTTTATTGAACATGTGTTCTACTCATTATCAATGATCGTTGCTAAAGAAACCAAATAGGAAAACCTCTAAATCATATACATGTGCTCAAAAATCCTATTGGTGCATCTATCATTGATTTTTAGGTTCTAGCATAGATAATTGATGAAACCTTCAATGTATCAACAATCATTGTAACATTGTTCCTTCTATCTCGGAAGGATAACTTAGATTAGGATACTCTGATCGAATACTTCTCACTCTAGAATTTATGATGGAGGAGAAATATGCTCTCAAAATTAAAGTGACCAATATTACCCACAAATGTGGGCCTCTCCAGACTTATATAGGTAGGTTAATACTCTCAAAAAATTTACTTTGCCCCATGAACATTAATTACCTTCTAAATAATCAATAAATAATATTAATGACCTAGTAACCATGCCACAAATGTTATAGGTATTCCATCACATACTTGTAACATTAAATTAAAGTTACATGATTAAATACGAGTCATTAACTCGACTTATTTCTTCCAAAAAAAATTAAACAAGCCATAAATATTGAATATTCATTCAGAAAATATGTTTCTTGTATTCACCTAATAACTTGTGAATACTATTAGTGAATAAATTCAAAAATTATCATTACAAATTTGAATAATTTTGAATTTATTTATTTCCTATGATCATTAAAACTCAAACATTACCTGAACCCCATGATAGGGCCCACCATGTCTTAAACTCAAATTCATTAGAATTTTTCAATCTTCTAGATAAACTTTATGTGTGAACCTATAGGTACTTATATTGATAGTAGTGAATGTAGATCATAGACCAAGAGTGGTGTCTAGCAACTCATCAAGTCCCCTAAGGAGATAAGGTTTAGTCATAGCAATGAAAACCTCTGAGAAACATGCTCTATGTAGTATAATATTTTTATCTTACGATATCTCATAAAGAAGAATGCACAACTTGTGTCACTATCCTTACATGCTTTATGTATTCTTTTAATGAACATTCTAGATAGACTTAACAAATTTTAACATGAACATGTATTTAATTAAGGTACTACCATCCTGATCAACTGGGCCTAAGATATCTATTTCTTTACTCATAAGTGAAGAATCTTATCTTTATCATTTAACCAATTCCATACCACTAATGATGAACCTCATACAAGCCACCTCAACAAAAACATAAATGTCATAGTTTTTATATTTCATCAAAGTATGTGATCAAATTATACACATTGATAATGATATCAATTTGAGAGACCAATACACATGTTCATAGATAAGAACATCCAACAACACCCAAAATATGTGGTGTTCCTATTGGTAATTCATTACTCATGATCTCATCTACTCAGGATCACCAAGTATGAATTTCATGAGAAGAAGTATCAATACTTATGATCCATCAAAAATTGATAGCCATATGTCATTTTTGTCTCCTTAGTATGATGTATCTAGACCATAGAAAATATGTTTAAAATTATTATCATTGTATCTTGAGGTTCTCATTATAGTTGAAAACTGTTATAACTTTTTGATATGGTAAATAATCTAAGGGAATTACCATGTAAATAGTGTATATAGAAGTAAAACCATTGTTATGGTAAGATAACATCATATATAACTCTATATATACATGATATGGTAATTGAAAAGTACAGCTGAAGTTGGTTCTAGGGAACCCACTTTTACAAAACTCCCACTTACACTAGATCCAACTTACTGACTATCAACATGTTAAATATAATATGATAATATCATGTTTATTATGATCAATGGATTTATTCATTAGGCCTACCATGTTTTTACTACTTGGATACTCTATAATCTATGAATTTTCTTCCATGACTTTAATCCCTCAAGAGATAATATCCTAGATAATATCCCTTTTTTCATCTATCATAACCTTAATAAAATGGATAATATACCATTTTTGTAATCTTATCAAAATTTACATTATATTAATAATTTACTTTTTAATGTATGATTCCAAGAACTAGAAAAAATCATTTCTTATTTATACCAATTATTTAGCTGTATCAAAAGCCGCAACATACTCAATATTTATAGATATTTCTACCATTGTATTTAATGAGATTTACTTTCTAATTTCCTTAACCATACTGTAATAAAAGATAAAATTGATGTATAAGAAGACTAGTTTGTGTCCCCTTAATAACTAATGTTTATTTCTCTCCATGTACCAATTACATATACCTTGTACTTTCTCAAGTACTATTGGATAGTTCTGACTATTTCCCATGCAGTTCTCCTAGATTTATCTGATATTTTACTACCATAATTTATGTGTTGTAAATATCATATCTAGTACATATCATGGAATTTGTGATAGATACATCACCGAGGTGTGTGGATTTATACTATAATTACCTCACCCAAACCATTGGATCTGAGTAGGAGATCCATAATACCCCCATGCACGCCTCCCTATACACAAGAGGATGCCAATTATAAGTGAGGGTATAAACGTCGTCAGTGGGGAGACTATACACTCAATAATTATAGTCATACACCATAAGAATAAACAAATATAAAACAACTTTGAGTATCAAGGTTGAAGATAAAGCACCATAATGAAATAAAAAATGACACACATGCCACACATATAAATAAATTGGGTTCCCAAAGTGGAAATACAAACCAATGTATAAATTTTCAAGTAGATAGATAATAAAAAATTGAAAAAAAATCCTACAGAGTCTATACCGGTACCACTACCAGCTATATAATCCTCAATCAGTTATCTACCATGGGTCATTGCCCCTTACCTAGATCCCTAATAATGAAGTTTGTATGCACATCAATATTCCCATGTAGGGTCTGAGTAATAAAACCTAGTAAGACACCATTAATTCATCTTTAACATGTTTTCACAATTATAACATGTGTATTCCATGATATTAATAAATGTGCAAGAAAATAAAAAATTGCTAAGAATTCATGTATTAACCAAGACATCATGATCCCGGATGTCATTGCTTCAGCTTCCTACTGAAAGTACAATCAAAATATTTTGGAAGTGATCTAAAATTATCCACAAGGCTGGTAAACATGTTACCCAGTATCCACAAGGCATCGAGTTTTGGGTTGGGCCATAAGTCTGACAGGTGAATATGTTACTCGATATCTACAAGGCATCAAGTTTTGGTACAAGAAACGAGATATTCATTCCCTTACCCTATGTATAGGTCCATTGTTGTCATCATCGCATGTCATGAACACTCTCCCTATAAGGGATAACCACACCATGACTTTCCACCTATTCTGAATACCGAAGACAAAACCTCCAAAGGCATAGTAAATACACACAATAGGGAAGATAAAAATAAGGTAGAGCATATAATGTCATCATGAGAATCTAGTAGCAGAATATAACAACATGTAATCAACATCATGCATGGTAAAAAGATACACTAGAAACACTCATGGAATCAAGCATCATATATCGGTTTCATGGACTACACACATATACAATCACTATTAAGCATGGTCAAAATGTTATGCCAACAAAATAATTATATTAAAAAAAGCATATGCAAGGGCCCCAAATGGTAAGGAACTTACTACCTTAAACTCATTGATGAAGTACTTAAATATTTTTCAAATGATCAGATCTGAATCACATTTCACACCAATGAATAACTAGTTCACATGTCAAGGATTCATATCTCATGATTCAATTCATAAAATAAGAGGATAAAAAATATACCTGATGAAATTTCATATTGTAACATCCCAACCAAAATGACTATGGAAACAATAGTTGGATCGGTCACAAAATGGCCTCAAGCGTGCCTCCCCGTATGCCAGAGGCTACTAACTAGCAGCGAGGGTCTAATGGTGGTACTATGGGGAGACTATACCCTCATGATCAAAGTATCACAACGGCATAATTGTAAGAAAACAACATTAAATGGTGGAAGAAGTAATAAATGAAAGGCAGATTAGAAGAAGATCAATATAATAACTGATTAAATGTGGAAAACTCCAAATACAACCATGCATACATTTCTATGTGATGTTACCTAATAAAGAAGGAAACATACAGTAGGTGATATGATAAAATACATGAACAAATAAAAGAATAAAAGGCTCAATGGGTGATCTCCTTGAGCATCCTGAGTAATAGATTAGTCTTTTTCTCCTAACTCCCATGTACAATGAACAGTACAATCAAAATATCAAGGACCTGCGAACAAGAGGGTTTTCTCAGGTACCCCAGTACAATGGAGGCCCAAGAAGGGTGTGATATATACTTAGTAGGCCACCACTAAGAGTTTATATAGAATAATCTAGTTCATGAATATAAAATAGGTATTGTTCACGTATATCAAGGTAAATCAGTAATTAATAATAAATAAATAAACAACTTGATCTCAGGTTCCTCATGGTCACCTGGCCCAATGATACCTACTTTGTCATAAGATAGAAATTTCTAAACCATAGGCAACCTGTGTAAATGAAATAAGGGTAAATTGATAATGGAAATTACATAAAACATATATCATGAGATGGACCAACCCCAAGCATGTGATTTTTCTTGGAAGACGCATCCCATGGATAACAAATATATATACCATTATCCTTTTAAAAAAAGTATCTACACGTTTTAAAAAAGCACCATCATAGGCCGTTTTGAGGTGAACCATATCAAGGAACCCTTGTATTGCACCAGGAATGTTATAACGCTCACTATTGTAGGATTCCATCCAATGTGATCCATGGATGACCTTGCAAGTATCACTCCCAACCTAATGTGAGACAAAAACCTCTGAGCTCGTAACTAGTATCTAACATAGGGGACCAAGTCTCACTCGTGGCCTGGTACAACCATCTTACAAATGATCCCATCTAAGGTGTCTTCCTTAGGGAATCAGTATTGCTCATAATGAGGTAAGAGAAACACATGTTGATCCCATCTTGGAATACCAGTATTTCCCCCGACATATGCACAACCCAATCAGGGTATCCACTCACAATCATAATGAGTCCATCCTTGTAATTTCATAGAAGTAAACCCAAGTATCACTCACAACATCCATTATTAATTTAATTAGTTTAATTAAAAAATATTAAATGCCAAGTAGTGATCATACCATAACATAGAACAAGGAAGCATAAATAGAACCATGCCCATTTTTTATTTCATGTTAGAATTTAAAATGGTCACATACATAAGTAATCGACATGAAATCTCAAAACAATTAATTAATAAGTCCATCACATTAAACCAATAATCCAAGAAAGTCATAGCACATATATCACTTTCCAATTGAAGACAGCACACCTCATCGAGGGGTTTTATTAGAAAAACTTGATAGTGTTATTCAAACAATTCATTTCATTCAATTTAAATAATTAAATTTCATCACAAGGCTTAAAGGAACCCATTACAACAATAGTTTAAAATAGGAATATACTTGATTCAATAGGATTATATACATATATCAATAGTACACCCAAAGTGGTGGCTCATACATAAGGCAGACATTGTTCAACATGTGGTATTTAACAAACCTACCCTAAAGGGGTGGTTTGGGTTGTGGTATTAACCTCTAACCATACCAAGGAGGGTTCAAACACATCAAAATGAAAGATAAATAATATAATTCAAATGAAATTTATTATTTTTAAGTGACACCATGTAAGTCTGGCATGCAAAACAATAGATAAATTTCATAAAGAAATGAAACTTGATGGAAAATCTATAGACCACCTACCTTATAGTTAAAGTGACCTACTTTACCAATATCGAGGCTTGATCTAGTTCAGTTCGATAGAAATCAAATAAATGAATGAACGCCCTAAAAATAGGGAGAATTATATTGCATGAATATAGCACAGATGAGGATAAGATAAACTAAGAAAAAAGGAAAGATGAGTCTTAGACTTACCGAGACACTTCCAACGCACCTAACAGTACTAAAATCGAATGTCGTATGAGGGATATCTCCTCATACCTAGAGGAGGATAAGAAAATCCACGAAGGAGGATGATGCGTGTGGAGGAGGAAGAAGAAAGAAAAAGGGAAAAGAAATAATCCAGAATGGGTAAAATGGGAATTTCACCCCATCAATGAGGCTCATGGTTTGGCTTCATGATTGGACAAACCATGCACCAACCATGAGAGGGTTACTACTTAATGGAAGGGCGGTCACACTATTTGGCCACACGTCCTGGTCAAACCATGCACCAACTGTGAGGAAAACAGTACACACGTGCTTCCTAAATAGAACTAAGCATGAGGACTAGGTGCATGGTTTTCCCAAACCATGTGCAGCCTATGTAGGTCACTTATACTCACCTACACAAGCAACATATTTTACACTAGTTGGATTCATGGTTTCAGAAAAACTATGTTCCCTTATCAGTCCACCCAAACTTGTGTTTCTGGGGCCCAGCACACCTAAAACTCAACGAACCACCTGAGACACCTCTCGAGATCTCAACCACATCTAAAAAAACTTTTAAAAGTTAAAAAAAATCATATTTACACACTGATTATTGGTTTATATAATATAACATCCACTAAATGATAAAATTCAAATTCCCTTTCAATTCTATTCGGTCCAAAAACATGAGACGATACAATCTCCCCATCTAAAATCTTCTCATCCCCAAGAAGCCCTGGGAAAAAATGGAAGTAACACCTGACTTAACAGGGTTTTGAGTCCTTTAAAAAACAATTTCATTGAATTTTCAGATGCTCAACACACTCCAAGAATATCCATTACAATTATCATACAAACCATTGAAACCTGAATCAATGGTCACTCCCAAACTGCAACAATGAGACAGTTCTTACTTGAGCCTATTAAATTGAACACATGATCACATAATATTATCTTTAAAAAACTATCCAATGGTTCTTTCCACTATAGGTTCTAATATTTAACGACCAAACCCCAAACACGGTACTCCACCATTGGAATTTCCCTTTTTAAGTGTGCCTATAATGTTCTAATGGTGTTTGTGGCATGATACATGTCTTATCCTGATGATGTTATGATTAGCCACTAAATGAGGCTAATATTCATTGTTAATATACATAATATTAATGTTCTTTGTTATTAATAAACACCACTTTAGTTCATTTTACACTTTGAACATCATTTCACATTATGATTGTAATACCTTCTTAAAATGCACTATTATGTGGTACATTTTTTAACATCATTTAAAGTACCCAATGATTCATCTGATTTTAAGGAATTTAATCATACATATTTTAATTTGATATTTTTTTAAATTGATCTAAACTTAAATATGAACATGTTTGATTCAGGGATCAGTGGAGAATTCATGGAGGATGATGGAGATATTTGGCAATGAAATGAAGCAAGTCTAGAGAAGGCAGATTGAACACCAGACCACTGATGAGACTGTGGGGCCTAACATACAGGCCCAATTAATCCAAAATTTCGTGGGATTATAGAATCCATGTATAGTAACAAATAACTATTCAGGAGTTAATGCTAATTCGGTCTCCATGTTGGTCATTTAGGTGGCCCAAGTTAGAGATAAAATTCTGGGCCAGATTCTGTGGCCCAGAAAAACAGTCCACTAATTTGATCATATCTCGGAATCCACAACTCCAAATGGGCCCAAATTTTTCAGCAGGTTATAAGACATCCGGAGCTCCATTTTCTTCTTCTATGGACCACCCTGATTCGGAATTATAGAAGGTCTTCAAGACGCGTCTGTTCGGTGAAGGAAAGCTGGCTGCCACCTCGGGTCAAATGTGGAAAAGTTCAAATTCCACAAGCTTTCCACCACCTATGGCTTACCAAAATTAATTGAGATGCTTTGTACTGTTGGAGGCTCGACCCAAGGCTCCCAAAATGCCTATTTAAGGCTGTGGTGGTGAAGGAGTTAAAAATCTGGGATGCTTTTTTCAATTGTAATGTTATGCTGCATTTTTGTTGCCTCAAATTTGTCTTTCACATGTAAGTTGTTCAATTCACTTTAGTTTCTTAATAAAATTTCTTATTCTACTCTTATTCTGTTTTTTTTCATATCAATTTGATACCGTTGGATCAATGTGTGAACTTATTCACACCAATACTTGTGAAATTATTCACACAACAGTGGAGTGATCATTTTATTTTTGTTGTTTTCTTTACTTCTCCATTTCCTCCCTCAAGAGTCTACTTTCCGCTTCCATTGAAACCATGGGATCAATGGAGGGCTAACACACTTATGGGTTGATCCAAGGGAGTAGAAAGGGGCTGGATTGGATGTTATTTATCACCTAATTAATGTATAATCACTTCTTTAATTGGGATTTTTATTTGATGATTTTTAAACTTCATCGTCCTTGTTGAATTTAAGGCCACACACTTCAAGTACTAATACGATCCTTTACCTTGAAGTGCTCAAAACTTTTATCCTTCAAGGGTATAGGTGATTAGTATTAGAGGGTGTAGGCATTAAACCAGTAAGTGATGATGTTGTTTTATCTCCTTAAATGAACCCATCTCAAATTTAAGAAATTGAAATCATTAAAAAGAAAATACGTCCAATCCACCCCGAGCGATAACCTAGGATCAACTCATTCTTTTAAATTGAATTCACTTAAATCTATTATATATCTTTAAAACCCATCCAAAATCAATCCAATTTGGCCACTTCATAGCTGAAAATAGTCCATAGAATGTATGTGTCTATAGGTTTCTTCTTAGGTCTCTGTGGATTCGATAACCCAAGCTAAACTACAAGGACCGTCTTACCTTCTTCTCCTGGGTAAATTTGAGCAAGAACAAATTTTGGTGCCATTGCCGGGGACTCGAGTAAGTCATATAAACACCCATTCTATTCTCCCCCATTTCTTCTTTTCTCATCTAAATTCTCTTATCTTGTCCCATTCTCGTTTTTTTTATTTTGGCGCATGTCCGCCTACACCCGCGATCAATCAAACCGTCTAGTTAGGGTGGATAGTCCTGGGGTTGGGGAGTCAAGTACACTAAGGGAACTCTTTCCATTAGATCCTAATCTTTATATCACCCCCGAGTCAAAAATTGATCCAATTTCAATGGAAGGTCTTCAAAGAAACCAACTCATAAACCCGGTTGGGAACCAAAATGGAAACCCAAATGAGGCAGCCCCAAACTTGGGGAATGCAATTGATCAAACCATGAATGACTACCTCACACCTTCCTGGACCAATGCCCCATCATGCATTAGACACAATTCCCTAGGAGATGCCAACTACATATTTAAACCCCATGTCCTAAACCACCTTCCCACATTCCATGGAATGGAGTCTGAGATGACATACCTGCACATTAAGGAGTTCAATGACATTGTAGAAACCATGTGTCCCCCACATCAACTAGAATCTGCTAAGATGAGGCTATTTCCTTTTTCTCTAAATTATTGAGCTAAAAATTGGTTAAACAATTTGAGACCATCATCCATCAACTCTTGGGACCAACTAAAAAGAGAATTCTACAAAAAATACTTTCCCCACCACAAAACAATTGCACTTAAAAAGAGTATCCAAATCTTTTTTGAAAAAGAGGGAGAGTCATTCTATGAAACATGGGAGAGGTTCAAAGACACTCTAAACATGGTTCCACACCATGGTTTTTCTATTCCTGAACAAGTGAGAATTTTCTATGAAGGGTTGGTTCCGGGGAACAAATAATTCATTGACATGATGTGTAATGGAACCTTTAAAAACAAAGCCCCAAATGATGCTTACGAGTATCTAGAAAGCCTTTCTGAACAAAACCAAACATGGAGAACTTCACCTTATTTTGAAAAGCCACAAAGAACTACTGTAATTCATACACTTAGAGAAGAGGAAAGCCTTAGGGGTAAACTCGCAGCACTCTCTAGTAAGTTTGAAGAGATAGACCTTAGGAAAGTCCATAAAATCCAAACTGTTGACCCTGTTTGCACAATTTGTGAAAAACATGACCATAAGACAGACAATTTCCCAACCATTCCATCCATAAAGGATTTTATCTTAGGAGGACCCCCATCGGAAGTAAATTCTTTGAACTTTAAAAAGCCTCAATACCAAAACACCTTCAACCCAAGGTATAACGACCACCCAGGCTTCCGCTGGAAAGATAACCAACAACCTAGCCAACCACAGGGACAAAATCCTTACCCCCATCAGAACTACCAAACCCATAACCAGTTCCAAACCCAACCAATCCAATACCAACAGCCACCGATCCATTTTCAACAAACCGTCCCACCTCCAAAATATCCCCCTGGGATAAACCAACCTACACAAGAACCCACCCAAACTGTTCCACAAAGCCTACTAGAAAAACTGTGCAAACAAATGGAGAGGATGAACTCGGAGGTATCTTCCCTAAAACAAGAACTTCAAACCATAAAAACTGGAAAGGCACCCATGCTTACTCAGGCGGTGCCATCCTCAACTTCAAGGGGAGAGTCAAGTTGTGCTCAAACAACTCATGAACAACTAAAGGCTGTGACTGTTTTAAGAAGTGGGAAATCAATTGAGAAACCTGAACAACTAATTCAGAACCCACCCAAAGATTCAAACTTGGATGAAAATTCAAATGAACCACAAGATAAAACTAAGGAAACTGATAAAAATGTGAAGGAAACAAATCTTCAACAAACAACCCCACAACCTGCACCATTTCCTCAACGCATGAGGGGGAAACCCAAGCCTGAACTGAATGAAACATTGAGGGAAATATTTTCACAAGTCAAGTTGAACATACCCCTTCTCGATGCAATCCAAACCATACCTACCTACTCAAAGTACCTTA
Source organism: Viscum album (assembly GCA_963277665.1). Taxonomy (NCBI): domain Eukaryota; kingdom Viridiplantae; phylum Streptophyta; class Magnoliopsida; order Santalales; family Viscaceae; genus Viscum; species Viscum album. Next base: position 1,348,572,624 of record OY728131.1, read on the forward strand.
AGGACTTTTGCACTTTTAAAAGAAAATTTTTACATAAAAACTAAGTCCTTTTGGCTGCTAATGTGAGTACCACCATTCAGGGGACCATTCCTCCTAAGTTGAAAGACACAGGTTGCCCTTACATCAATGTTGAACTAGGAGAAAGTAAAGTTGTCAAGGCCTTCTGTGACTTAGGTGCTAGTGTCAATCTCATCCCATATGCTGTGTACTGCCAGTTAGGCCTAGAAGAACTCCAACCCACATCTGTCACACTTCAGCTTGCTGATCATAGCATTAGGGTTCCAAAGGGGATTTTAAAGGACGTTCTGGTAAAGGTTGAAAACTTCATCTACCCTACTGATTTCATTGTCCTTGACAACCATCCAAATTTAGGAAATAAGGAACAAACCCCAATCATCCTTGGTCATCCTTTCCTTGCAACAATCAACTCTGTTATCCGAGTCCGAAATGGGAACATGACCATCACCTTTGGGAACATGAGTCTAGACTTGAACATCTATAATACAAGCTCACAAATAGGGGATGATGAGGACATTCATGAAGTAAACATGATAGGAAGCATTGATAATGAATCCATGGAACATCAAGGAATATTTGATGAATGTTTAAGTCAGGATGAGATTGATTTCCTTTGTTCATATGAAGGAAGTTTATCTCCTTGGCTTGAATCATTTTCAAATTTCTCTTATGATGAAGTCTTAGGTCCAACAATCAGTGAAACCTTTCAAGAAACCACTTTCATGGAGACCAATCAAACCTCCTTCCCTCAATCTGATCAAGCCAATCTAGTAACTGAAACTTCTACATGTGGGGAATCAATCCTATCTGAAACTCTAAAAACAGAAATTTAACTTGATCCAATTTTCCAATATTCTGTTGAAATTCCAAACCAACCTGATCTTTAATTGAAGGAACTTCCCACTACACTCAAGTATGATTTCCTAGGGTACAATCAAACACATCCTATTGTCATTTCTTCTTCTCTTGAAGCCAATCATGAGAGGATGCTTCTAGATGTCCTTAGGAAGCATAAGAAAGCCATTGGTTGGACCCTTTCTGATATTCCTGGGATTAGCCCACTTATCGGGACTCATAGGATTGTTCTGGAATCTGATTCAAAGCCATGTCGTCAACCTCAACGGCGACTCAATCCTAATCTCATAGAGGTAGTAAAGAAATAACTTCTAAAATTGTTAAAAGCTGGTATCATATATCCCATAGCTGAGAGTGAGTGGGTGAGCCCAATCCAAGTGGTTCCAAAAAAGTCCGAAATCACAGTGATAACCAATGAGGATGGAGAGATTCTTCCAACAAGGGTGAGTAGTGGATAGAGGGTCTGCATTGACTACAGGAAGTTAAACTCATTCACCAAGAAGGATCATTTCCCCTTACCATTCATTGACCAAGTCCTTGAGAGAGTGGCAGGTCATGCCTTCTACTGTTTCTTAGATGGGTACTCAGGGTACAATCAAATTGAGGTCTCCCTAGAGGATAAAGGGAAGACTACATTCACATGTCCTTTCGGTACCTTTGCCTTCAAACGCATGACCTTTGGGTTATGCAATGCCCCTGAAACCTTCCAGCGGTGCATGATGGGAATCTTCTCAGACATGGTAGGAGATTTTATAGAGGTCTTCATGGATGACTTCTCTGTGTTTGGGGATACTTTTGAGGGATGTCTACAGAATGTGGAGAGAGTCTTGTCAAGATGTGAAGAAAAGAATTTGGTCCTAAACTGGGAAAAATGCCATTTCATGGTTAAAGAAGGACTTGTTCTAGTCCATCTGGTCTCGAGCAGGGGGATTGAAGTTGATAAAGCAAAGGTTGACATCATTCTTCACCTTCCATCACCCAAAACTGTCAAGGAAGTGAGGTCTTTCTTAGGACATGCTGGTTTCTATAGAAGATTCCTCAAGGACTTTAGTTCAATATCCCGTCCCCTTTGTGCTCTCTTAGTAAAGGATGCTCCATTTATTTGGACAGAAAGCTGTGAGGGTTCATTCTCAACCCTCAAATACTCTCTCACCTCTCCTCCCATTATGAAATCTCCAAATTGGAACCTTCCTTTTGAACTTATGTGTGATACCGGTGACTTTGCTTTTGGAGCTGTGTTAGGAAAATGTTGTGATAAAACTCCTTATGTCATTTCTTATGCAAGAAAATCCTTAAATGATGCCCAAATCAACTACACCACCACTGAAAAGGAGTTACTTGCTATTGTGTTTGCCTTAGAGAAGTTTAGGTCCTACCTCTTAGGATCACCCACCACTGTGTTCACTAACCATTCTGCACTAAAATACCTCTTCCAAAAACAAGATGCTAAGGCTAGACTGATTAGGTGGGTCCTTCTCTTACAAGAATTTGACCTCACAATCAAGGATAAAAAGGAAGTTGAAAATGTTGTAGCTGATAACCTCTCTAGGATGGAATTCAAAGACAACTCAAATCACCTTTCTATGTCTGATTAGTTTCCTGATGAACACTTATACTCTGTGAGTGACTGCCCTTGGTATGCTGACATAGAAAATTTCTTAGTGACAGGAGTCATTCCAAAATTCTTAGGGACTCAAGCTCAAAGGAAATTACTTTCTGATGTTAGACACTATGTGTTTTATGATCCATACCTCTATAAGTTCTGCCCTGATCAAGTCATTAGGAGGTGTGTTACAGAATCTGAACAAGAGTCCATCCTTAAATTCTGTCATAGTGAGGCATGTGGAGGTCACTTTTCCTCTAAGAAAACATCTGCTAAGATTCTTCAATGTGGTCTTTTCTGGCCCACCCTCTCAAGGGACTCCTACACATTTTGTCAAAGTTGTTCTAGGTGTCGACAAGTAGGGTCCATCACAAAAAGGAATCAAATGCCACTCACTCCCATCTTAGTGGTTGAAATATTTGACTGTTGGGGAATTGACTTCATGGGTCCCTTCCCAAACTCTCGGGGATACCTCTACATACTCTTAGCTATTGATTATGTCTCTAAATGGGTTGAGTCCATTCCCACTAAGTCCAATGATCATCAAGTTGTGATTCGATTTCTAAAAGAGAACATATTTTCAAGATTTGGAATTCCTAGGGCTATAATCAGTGATCGAGGAACCCATTTCTGCAACCTCCCATTCGCTTCACTCATGTCTAAGTATGGTATTTCTCATAAAGTGTCCACTGCATACCATCCTCAAACCAATGGTCAAGCTGAGTTAGCGAATAGGGAGATTAAGCAAATTCTTGAAAAAACTGTCAACCCCTCTCGGAAAGATTGGTCTGAGAAACTCTTAGATGCTCTTTGGGCCTATAGAACTGCATATAAAACCATTTTAGGAATGTCCCCATATAGGTTGGTTTATGGTAAAGCATGTCATTTACCAGTAGAGATTGAACATAAGGCCTTTTGGGCAATTAAGAAAATGGATTATGACCTCTCATTGGTCGGAACAAAAGGGAAATTAGATCTCAATGAACTGGAGGAACTAAGGATGGAGGCTTATGAAAATTCAAGGATCAATAAAGATAGAGTTCAAGCCTACCAATCTAGGAATATCAAGGTCAAACATTTTGAACCGGGAAAACTTGTGCTCTTCTATAGTTCAAAACTTCATTTACATCCGGGAAAGTTAAGGTCTAGATGGTCAAGACCTTTCATAGTGCATCATGTATTCCCCCATGGGGTAGTAGAGATTCAAGATCCCACAAGTGGTTACATTTTCAAGGTCAATGGTCAAAGGTCAAAACCATTCATTGAATCATTCAATAAACAGGAAATAGAGGTTGAGTTAACTGAGCCAACCTATGAACAAGGAAAAAATTGATAGATTTAGGGTCCATGTCGGGCTAACGACGTTAAACAAAGCGCTGCATGGGAGGCAACCCATGGTTTTCAAGTTTCTTATCATTTTGTTGTTTTAATAAACTTTATATTTTAAATAGGATTAATTAATCATTTTTACATTTAAAAAAAAGGACTATTGACTTGTTCTTCTATTATGAGTATGGATGGGTATGAAATGGGAGCATCGTATTCATCCGTATCACGCGGTGTGATCCCTGAGTAATACCTTACCCAGAAAATTAAAAAGAAGACAATGTATCATTAGTTTAATTTAAAAAAATAAAAAAGGGAAAAAAAGGAAAAACCATAAAAATGATGATACTTGGAATTAAATAAGTCGTTATGTTGTTTGTTTTGTCTGGTTTGTTATTCTTTTTATTTAGGTACTATTTTGGGCAATACATGTTCAATCAAGGAGGTGCCTACATCCCCCAAGAGATCAAAGGACTAATTTGGAGCAGCAAGAACTTCAGCTTCAACCACCAGGTGATTTCATTCCATGATCCTCAGTTTCAATTTTCTTTTTGAACTTCCATTATCTGTCTCTACTCCTTCTAAATTTTTATTTCTTCAAACACTGAGGATAGTGTTGTTTTAAGTTGGGGGGGAGAGATAAAATAAAAAAAATGCTTTTGTGTCAAAAAAAATGACTGATTTGAAAAAAAATTAAATGGAAGGAAAAATTCCTTTAACTTTAAACATGGTAATACACATTGCACACTTTGAAACTGCATATCAAATAATTTAGCATACCCTGATTTTGATTTTAATCCTTGTATAATTTCATGAGCATTGATTTTGGAAAGTGTGGCTGTCCAATGTGATATTTCATCGTTTATATTTTCATCCAAATAACAAAAAGATCACAATGCACGTCCCTTGGATAGTGGGGTATTAGTTTAAGTTCATGGGGTCCCCTAAATTTATAGCATAGGTTTGGTGATCATTTTAGTTTAATATGAGTATTCAAAAAAATATTATTAAAAAAAATTGCACGTAGAGCAATGAAATGACCTAATGCGTGGCTTTCGGCACTTGGGGACCGTGACTCCATAGTTGTCTTGCCCAGAGTTAGTAATTTTATCTCTATTTATGGTAATTTGAATTTGTTTTTGACTGAGTTAACTTGAGATGATGCCCGAGTATGTGGGCTTCACTTGGTGCCCTAAGGTCTTTGAGCCTGGGAGTCATCGGCAAAGTCTCGCTACAGGGGTTGACTCTTTTGAGTGCAACTTCAATTACCATGGCAAAATTGCAAAAACAACAAAAACAACAAAAAAAAACAAAAAAAATTATACAAAAAAAATGAATACTCATCTTAATATTGAAATATGATTCCACCTAGCGCTTCCATAATTTCCCCCTTGAATAAAGATGAACCCCCATGTCTATTGTGATGCACAACACATCCTCATACTTAATTGATATTGGATGAAATATGGAAATGAATTTGAACAAAGGAATGAGCTTGGGATTGGGATCTGCTTATGAAACTATCTCGTATTAAAATATTTTGATGGGTTTCATGATTGTTTGGTATATGTTTTTTTGGTGATCATTGTGTATTAAAATGTTTTTGGAAAAGGGAATTCGAATTTCATTTTGTTGAGATATATTTTGCTCGGGACTAGCAAAACTCAAGTTGGGGGGGTGTGATTAGCCACTAAATGAGGCTAATATTCATTGTTAATATACATAATATTCATGTTCTTTGTTATTCATAAACACCATTTTAGTGCATTTTACACTTTGAACATCATTTCACATTATGATTGTAATACCTTCTTAAAATGCACTATTATGTGGTACATTTTTTAACATCATTTAAAGTACCCAATGATTCATCTGATTTTAAGGAATTTTATAATACATATTTTAATTTGATATTTTTGTAAATTGATCTACACTTAAATATTAACATGTTTGATTCAGGGATCAGTGGAGAATTCATGGAGGATGATGGAGATATTTGGCAATGAAATGAAGCAAGTCTAGAGAAGGCAAATTGGACATCAGACCACTGATGAGACTTTGAGGCCTAACATACAGGCCCAATTAATCCCAACTTTCGTGGTATGATATAAGACATGTATAGGAACAAATAACTCTTCAGTAGTTAATGCTAATTCGGCCTCCATGTTGGTCATTTAGACGGCCCAATTTAGAGATAAAATTCTGGGCCAGATTCTGTGGCCCAGAAAAACAGTCCACTAATTTGATCATATCTCGAAATCCAAAACTCCAAATGGGCCCAAATTTTACAGGAGGTTATAAGACATCCGGAGCTCCATTTTCTTCTTCTATGGCCCACCATTATTCGGACGTCTAGAAGTTCTTCAAAACGCGTCTGTTCGGTGAAGGAAAGCTGGCTGCCACCTCGGGTCAAATGTGGAAAAGTTCAAATTCCACAAGCTTTCCACCACCTATGGCCTACCAAAATTAATTGAGATGCTTTGTACTATTGGAGGCTCGAACCAAGGCTCCCAAAATTCCTATTTAAGGCAGTGGTGGTGAAGGAGTTAAAAATCTGGGATTCTTTGTTCAATTGTAATGTTATGCTGCATTTTTGTTCCCTCAAATTTGTCTTTCACATGTAAGTTGTTCAATTCACTTTAGTTTCTTAATAAAAGTTCTTATTCTACTCTTATTCTATTTTTCTTCATATCACTTTGATACCGTTGGATCAAGGTGTGAACTTATTCACACCAAACCTTGTGAAATTATTCACACAACGGTGGAGTGATCATTTTATTTTTGTTGTTTTCTTTACTTCTCCATTTCCTCCCTCAAGAGTCTACTTTCCGCTTCCATTGAACCATGGGATCAATGGAGGGATAACCCACTTATGGGTTGATCCAAATGAGTAGAAAGTGGATGGATTGGATGTTATTTATCACCTAATTAATGTATAATCACTTCTTTAATTGGGATTTTTATTTGATGATTTTTAAACTTCATCGTCCTTGTTGAATTTAAGGCCACACACTTCAAGTACTAATACGATCCTTTACCTTGAAGTGCTCAAAACTTTGATCCTTAAAGTGTATAGGTGATTAGTATTAGAGGGTGTAGGCATTAAACCAGTAAGTGATGATGTTGTTTTATCTCCTTAAATGAACCCATCTCAAATTAAAAAATTGAAATCATTAAAAAGAAAATACGTCCAATCCACCCCGAGAGATAACCTAGGATCAACTCATTCTTTTAAATTGAATTCACTTAAATCTATTAGATATCTTTAAAACCCATCCAAAATCAATCCAAGTTGGCCACTTCATAGCTGAAAACATTCCATAGAATGTACGTGTCTATAGGTTTCTTTTTAGGTCTCTGTGGATTCGATAACCCAAGCTAAACTACAAGGACCGTCTTATGTTCTTCTCTTGGGTAAATTTGAGCGAGAATCATGTTACAAAAATGATTCCTCCTGACCACATGTGATAAGAGGGAGATATATCAAATTGAACTATCTCAGGTCAACTACACTCAAAACACTTGACTTAGATGGCCAATACCTTTCCAAATCTATAAATGGTTCCTTTATATGAAGGCACCTCAATATTTTCATGAACATGCTCACCAAAGCCCATAACCAGCCTTCAATGATGTCTATAGCTAAACATTCATTAAGCTTTCATGCCCAGCATGAACATGGGTGCATGACCGATCCAGTACACTTGGATCATTACACAATCAATAACCCGTATGACCCCAACCAAGGTTTGGGATAACATAGGAATCAAAAAATGGAGTCTAAAGGATTTAATACAAGGAAAACCACATTCAGAACTCACAAAAGAGACTTTAATATAAACTGAATTTCTACATACCAAGAACACTGACCGACTCTAAAGTAGAATTCTCCTGGAGATCAGTCAAAAGGGAACATCTGATGTCTATGAGTCCATCTAAGACATTCCTACATGGGAACCTAGGTATCACTCATTGTTGACCATTCCTCAAAGAAAAATCATGATTTATAAGCACACTATGATAAATAGCACCCTAGAAAGCCCAACAGATTTTTAAAAATTTATCATGGCATAAGTCCAGTGCTCTCTCACTGTACCTGGATGATTCCAAGTTAGGAGACATGGTCATCTTTAAGCTGAGAGTACACCAATAGGATTTAAATGATCTCCAAATAGATCCAAGACACTCATGATATCCCAATATAAAGTTCTTGGTATGGTTCCATACCAACTTTATCACACCACACAAGGTGAAGGATAGTTAAAACACCTCATTTTGACTTCCTTAGGGAGCTTTACTACTCCCACTAATGTGTTTAATTTCTCAACCATGATTATTTTACTAGATGAGGAATCCCATGATTGTTTAGGCACATCTACCAAAGCTCATCCTTGACTAACTGTGTTTTCAAAGGTTGCCTACATGACCAACAACTCATTATCGTATTTCCTCACAAGCACTAACACAAATCCAACTTACAAGCCTCAAGTAAAACCAAGAGAAGCACTGACCATTTCCAACTAGTCCTTCTAGGTTGTGTTCCTTCTAATTGGAAGGACATGTTTAACCAAAAAAGATGTGACACTACCCACCTTAGGAGTGCCCCTATCATAGAATTTACTGAGAAGAGAAATCATCCCACAATATATACCCAATTACCACTAATTGTGGTTATTGGGCATGGATAACATGCTTTTATTAGACATTAATATGAAAAGAGAAAGGAACCAACAGCATAATAGTGCGCTTGATTAGGTTTGTAATTGGAATGGGCATGATTCTCCTTAGATTAAAACTCCCATACCTTGTGGAATTAGGCATAAAAGAAAAACAACTAATTGACATGATAAAAAACTTTAAATTTTTTTAACATCATCCTGATAATTAGGAATAGTTGATTCCTTTAATTTCTAGGCTACTCTACACCAAAGATGACCTATAAATGTTGTATAAAATATAAAGGATTTAACGATCGCCATCAAACTCAAATGATTCATTGTACTATTTGAGAAACTTGATGGATATTGCATATACCAATGCATACTACCCTGATATTACATGAGAAAATGGCAAAACCCTGATACTATATATATGCTTATAATCACTATACATTCTAGTATCTTATGTCCCATGTAGAAGAACTAACCCTAAGTCGCATTACTCCATATGACTGCAACACAAGTTGATGACCTCCTGAGTCATCCAACACTAAAGATAAAGAAAAATAATGGTCACATGAACTACATAGCGGTCGACCATGACCTTGGAATGTCTAGCCTGCTATAACTGAGCATTACTCAATACTCACACCCATAGGGAGGGTTAAACTACCACACAACCACCGGTTCCAAAAAATGTGTCGTTTTAGAAACTAAGAGTCCTACATAGACAATAGTACCCAAAAAATACCACTCATCATAAAGATCATATCATTTAGAAAGGATTTTAAGGATTTGAGGGTGATACCCACAATGGGATATCTCCTTACTAAAGAATAAAACATTGACCAAAAATGGGGTCACACTTATGATAGGTCACTAGGCTTAAGATCCTATCATTTAAGTTTAAGAGATAAGGAAAGATGCCTTCAGGTAATGCTCATGTTCTCATTTCAAGGAACATGGTCAAGAAAAAACATAGAAAGTTTTTAAACTAACCTTACACAAGGGTTAAATCTAAAATCACCCTTTAAAGTTTTATTGATCTGCTTAATTTATTTAAATTTGAACTCAAAACATTTTAAAGGCTCAGTTTTAAAACATCAGATACTGATCATAAGACAATGTGAGTTGGTACTCTATTTAGCTAAGGTAAAAAGGAAAAACAAGAAAGTTATATTAAATTCATTTTAAACATTATCATTTATTTACTTAACATCCTATCACAATTAGTCCATTGGTTCCATAAACCACCCTTCTAACATCATTCATTTACTTATAAATGTTCTTTAACAACTGGCTTAGTTAAAGAAAATGTCCATTGAAATCTATAGATTAAAACACCCTTTAGGTTTCAATTGGAATTTCAAATTAACCAATGGTCCATATGAGTATAACCCATAGGAAAACAAAAGGTATTTTATTAATTAAATAGAAGACTAGTCAAGTAAGAAGGCACCACATGTCTTCATGAAAACCCATATAGGCAGCTATGACACTTCAAATAACCATCCCTATATAGTATAAACATACCCTCGTGGGGTTAAACACTAAGGATGTAAAGATAAGGCATGGAAAATCTAAAAGGGTCCGATCACATCATTATGGCTTCATCTAAAACAACCCAAATGTTTTAATCATTTAGTTTTAAAACACCCTTAGTGTTTCATTCCTGAAGTAACATGCCCCAACAGACCTACTTGGGTCAATTTTGAATTTATAGATTTAGTCATACTAGTCATAATTCCAATGTAATAGAGGTAAAATCCTTAATAATAAAACCAAAAAAATTCATGTCAACATTGAAAAACATTTATATTGACAACAATTTCTAAACATAAGTCCCATAACAGATGGTTCAGTTATATGGGCTACCACTTCTCAATTTATAAAGTGCTGATAGACTTTAAAAATTTTAGGTGGTTCCCATATAATCACAACCATTTCATCTAAAATTAAAAATAAAATTCAAATGACTTAACATTTATGAAAATTCCTTTAAATATAAAAGGTTCATATACAATGGTTAAATTATATGGGTCACCCTCTTCCAATTTTATAAAGCGCCCATACACTTTAACAATTGGAAATTAGCTCCCATTTAACCACAACCATAGTGTTTCATCCCATGGAACCAATGGTCCATGGATCAAACATATCAAAATTTATTAGTGAGGTTTCACAATCAGTAACCAATTGCACATTTTAAAATTTAACTAATAATTATAAACATAACATTTTCATATAGTGTAACATGGTAATAAAGCATGGAAGCATAAATAACATCCTAATAATGAAACTAAAATCATGGAATCATATTGATCAAACAATTAATCATGTTCTACCAAGTATTTAATTGAATACATATGTAGTTAAAATCTAAGAATGCTATTAAAACACCTAACATGGTAGATAATTGGAAAGAAATTAACACACAAGGAACAACAACAATTTCAAACAACCTAACAATTAAATTTACATGGCATGGAAAATACATGGAATTTGAATCTCACTGTGCCTATAATGATGAATGTAATACTAATTCCTTATCATACCTGGACAAGGGTAATTTCTATAAATATCATAAATTAGTAAGCATTGGAATTACACCAATCACCTAAGGTGAAATCAAAATCAACTGTAATAATGAACAACATGAACAAAAATCCCATCCTTGACAACTTGGACTTTTCCCCATACACGGGTTTATCACTCCTAAGAAAGACTATTTACCAAACACAAAAACATTACTAGTCTCCTGTCTTCCATCCCAAAATAGCAATATAAAGGAAAAAGTGCTTTGATACCACTTTGTAACATCACGTCCTGACTGAATATGGAAACAATGGATTAACCAGTTTCCATATGGCCTCAAACACGCCTCCTAGTATGCCAGAGGCTACCAACTAGCAGTGAAGGTCTAATGGTGTTATAGAAGGGAGAATATACCCTCATGATCAAAGTATCATAATGATATAATAATAAGAAAAATAATAAATAGAAAAATAAGTAATAAATGAAAGACGTAGGAGTGGAAGATAAATATAATAAGTTAGTAAATGTGGAAAATTATAAATAAAACCATGCATTCATGTCTATGTGATGATACCTAATAAATTAGGAAACATATAGTAGATGATATGATACAATACATGAACAAAGAAAACAATAAAAGGACCCATGGGAGATCTCCTCAACAATCATGATTACTAGCCCAGCCTCATGCTCCAAACTCCTAGGTACAATGCACAATATAAGAAAGTGAAAAAGGTCCTAAAAACAAGAGGGTATGCTCTGGTATCCCAATGCAATGGTGACCCAAGTAGGGTGTGAGATATACTCAGTAGACCACCACCAATGGTTTCTATAGTGTAACCCACTTCATGCATATAAAATAATAAGTTTCCATGTATATCAAGGTAAAGAAGAAATACAGAATAAATAAATAAATCGATCTCAGGTTCCTCAAGGTAACTTGTCCCAATGATGCCTTCTTAAGACTAAGTTGGAATTTTTTTTATCCATAGGAAACCTATAAAAATGCAATAAGGGGAAACCAATAATGTAAATGACATGAAACAGATATCATGAGATAGACCGACCCCAATAATGTGGTTTGGCTTGACGGATTCATCCCATGGATAACAAATATATATACCATTAACCTTTAAAAACAAGTATCTACAAATTTTAAATTAGTAGCATCTTGGGCCCCTCCAAGGAAAACCTTATCAAGGAACCCATGTATCGCACCAGAAATTCCATAACACTCACTATTGTAGGGTTTTTTCCAATGCAATCCATGTATGGCCTTGAAAGTATCACTCTCAGCCTAATGAGAGACAACAACCTCTGATCCCATACTTGGTATCACACGTAGGGGACCAATTATCACTCATGGTTTGGTACAACCATCTCTCCAACGATCCCATACAAGGTGTCTCCCCTAGGGATCTAATATCGCTCATATTGAGGTAAGATAAATGTATAGTGATCCCATCCAGGCATACTAGTATCACCATCGGTGTATGAAAAACTCAATCAATATATATGATCACAAGCACAATGAGTCCATACTTGGAATTCCATAGAAGGAAACCCAAGTATCACTCACAACATTCATAATTAATTTAATTAGTTTAATTAAACAATATAAAAGGCCAAGTAGTTATTATTCCATAACATAGAAAAAGGAATCATAAAGAATTCCACACCCATTTTCCATTTCATTTTAGAATTTAAAAGGGTAATATACATAAGTAATCCAAATAACATATCAAAACAATTAATTAACAATGCCATCACATTAAACCAAAAATCCAAGCGAGGAATACCACATATATTCCAATTGAAAACAACGTACCTTATCAAGATGTTTTATTAGAAAAAAAATGACATTTTTATTAAAAAAAATCATTTCATTAAATTTAAATAATTCAATTTCATTACAATTATTAAAGGAACCCACCACAATATTGGTTTAAAATAGGCAGAGACTCAATTCAATAAGAGTACAGACATATATGAATGGCACACCCAAAGGGGTGGATCATACATAAGGCATACATTACAAAACCCATAATATTTAACAAACCTACCCTAAATTGGTGGTTTGGGTTGAGTGTGTAACCTATAACCATACCAAGTAGGGTTAAAACACATCACAATGAAATCTAAACAATTTAATTCAAAGCAATTTATTATTTTGAAGCGACACCAAGTAAGTCTGGCACACAACACAATAATCAAATTTTATAAAGCGATGAAACTTGAGGGAAAATAAATAGACCACCTACCTCATTCTTAGGATGAACTAATCATCCAATATCACATATTGATTTTATCTGGTTTGAGAGAAATTGAATAAATGGATGAAGTCCCTGAAAATAGGGTGAATTAGATTACACAAAGATAGTATGGACCAGGAAAATAAAAACTAATAAAAATGAATGAGGAGTCATATACTTACTGAGAAGCTTCCAATACACCAATGACACTCAAATTAGAGGTCGTATGAGGGGGATCTCCTCATACCTAGAGTAGGAGGAGAAAATCCATGGAGGAGGGTGTTGTGTGTAAAGGAGGAAGAAGAAATAAAGAAGGAAAAAAGAAATAATCCAGGAGGGGTAAAATGGAAATTTTACCCCATTAATGAGGCATATGGTTTGGCCTCATGGTTTTCCAAACCGTACACCAACCATGTGAGGGTTACTACTTAAGGGAAGGGGTATCACGGTTTGGATACACTACTAGGCCAAACTGTGTGCTAACCATATGGAAAATAGTGCACACATAGTGCCTAAATGGTACTAAGCATGCAGGATGGGTGCATAGTTTGGTAAAAACATTCATAGATCATGAATATCACATATTCTCACCTACACAAGGAACACGATTTACACTGGTGGGCCACATGGTTTTAGAAAAACCATGTGCCCATATCAGTCCACCCAAACTCTATTTTTTGTGTCCTGATGCTCCCAAAACTCAATGAACCACTCAAGACAACTCTCAATCTCTCAAACACATCTAAAAATAACACTTTTAAAATTTTAAAAACTTGGATTTACACATTGAGTCTTGGTTTACATAATGGACCATCCACCAAATGATAAAATTAAAATTACCTTGGAATTCCATCTAGTCCAAAAACACGGAACACTACACATGCCAAGAAGGGTAGTTACAGATTCACATACCTAAAAAATCACATAAATAGAATTAGTTTTAAGACATATTGAAGAAGAGAATGAAAATTCACTAGATCAAATTTTTATTAAAGAAAAAATCATAAATTCCTCATCAAATCTAGAAGAGATCCTTGGATCTAATAAATCAACATTGATCCACCATCAAACCATCATTATAATAGAGATATAAGATTATATTAAAGAATAATAAGGTCTCAATATGATAAATCTATGATAAATTACCCAAAAACATCCAATGTTCATTAGAGATCTTTCTTTGATCAAAGTAATTTCATTAACATGTCGAATCCACTGTTGCTCTAAAAATGATCCAAGAATTCACCGTTAGATAGAATTCAATCAATTGATTGGGAAATGACATGCTATATTTTTTATTATTTTCAAGGAAAGAAAGTTATATCAAGAAGAAACCTAGACAGAGGATTTTAGATCACATACCTCAATTCTTGATCAAAAATACTCTTGGATCCTCCAGAATCAAGCTTGAGAGGAGAGGGAAATCTTGAAAAAGTCCAAAAGAGTGTTGAGATTATATAAGGATTACTATAGAAAGAAAAAAGGTTCAAATGTGAAATTAATGGTTGTTAAATATGGTTTTATTATAATAAAAACATGCACACGTAGTTTGGTTGCACGATCTTCTAAACTATACAGCAACTGTGTGAGGTTTATTGCCTCGTATGGGCACCCAGATGGTTTGGTCACACAGTTTGTCAAATTGTTCACCAACCGTGTGGTTTTTCACTAGAGGGTGTCATGTAGTTTTTTAGGTGAGGAAGAATGGTTTGATAAACCATTCACTATAACCATGCACCAACCTTGGAGATACTACCACTAGGAATACTGTTTCTTGGAGAATCAACATGGTTTGGACAAATCGTGCTCAAACTATACACCATCAAAAAGGTCTCTAAAACTATTTGAAACCAACCATAAACCCCTAGAACTCAATCCAAAAAATTCATATCTCAAAAACATAAGATTAAAGGCTAAATTTAACTCATAACACACCTAAAAAATATAATTTTGTTGCATCTACTAACCATTTTAATCTTCTTATATATATTATACATGTCTTCTTGGAGAGAATTATTCCATGTGACATTGAAAACAATTATATCTCTAATTTTTTTAACTTTTATTTTTAATACATTATCATTTGAATTGGTCATAGAAACCCATTTATCTACCTCAATAGACCTTTTTCCCTAGAATTTGGGTTACTAATTTTAGTCATTCTATGGACAGTTACTTTCAATCTAGTTTTAACTAATTATAATATTAATCAATTATTTTCTATATGTTATCAAACATATTTATCTGGGAAAACTATAGCACTCACACTTTCCTTTTGTAGACACCTCGAATAATTTTTTTCCAAAAAAATATTTTATCATCATGATGATTTAATTAATCCCTAAATGGATATCTATAACTTGCCTTTCTCATTAAAATTATATAGTGTCACCAACACTTTATAGTTGTGTCATATAGATATCTTCCATATGGTTTCATTCCAAGAAGGTTATCTTGAAATCTAATTTTGAATTTAATGATCATAGAATGTTTTCATGATAAGTTAAATTATAATGTATTTAAACATGATGACTTGGTATAACCAATTGAGCCTTATTGATACCACGTTTATACCACCCATGAATAGTTTCTCTTGAATACCCACCAATGGATTTACATTAATTGGAGAAACTGCTAAAATAAAAAACTAAATTTTAGTGAATGAAATCCATATTTTAATTCATATTCACTTATTATTATATCTTATTTACATTTATTGATTCCTTGTATGATAAGAAATTATTATTCATAATAAATTATATATCACCTAACTCGCTGATCATAAAACAATCTCTCTTGGTTTCGTATTTCCCATGTACTATGTAACATCCTGAGTTTTAAAAAATAAACACTATATTCAATAGAATACATGATAAAATACATAGATCTTAAACGAACAACTAAATATTATTATTTAAATGTTACCGTTATAACCTAGTCATTGGAATGATGCGAATGAATAGTATCAACTAAATTATGAAAATATGGTTTACACATGTTTAAATAATGATTATTTTAGTTATAAAATTTATAAGGAATATAAATGAAAACCCATTGAATATAAATGATTCTTTTTTATGAAAACCTATTTAAAAGATAATAATTGTGTTTATAAAATCATATCACTCTTTATGGTTTTTTATTTAATGAAAAATATATTTTATATATTCAATGTAATGTTTAAAATTAATATTATATGTTTTATATATATTATATAATAACAAATCCAATTTTTTTAGATAAAAGAATTATTTTTCAAAAAAATATATTTTTACCTCCTTTTTATGGCGAACCCTTTTTAAATCTAGCTTTTGTCACTTTTATATGTTCTATTTGACATAAATGAGTTTTTAAAACAAATACTATTTTATTAAGTTATATAATAGTAATAAAAATCTAAGATTCGGTTGACTAACTTATATAATGTTAAAAATGTCATTAATGATCCACTTGAGGTTCTCTTGGAATTTTATAGTAAGTATATTAACTATATAGTGTAAAAATACAAGAATACATGGTAAGAGTTAATTTATTTAACTAAGGGTTAAATCCAAAATATAAGGTTAAATTTGTGACCTAAACTTGTCTAAAACCTATTTTTTGAGATTATATTGACCCATCCTCATCTTATACTCTAAATATATCACTTTGGAGGTATTATAATTTGAAAATCAATTTATAATAAAATAATATTACAATAATTTCGTAAAGTGCCCCTCCTGCCTCTTATAAAAGGCCACCACCTCTACCCACTTACTCACACCTATAAAGCCCCTTGGATCACCCAAATTATACTAAAATAATCTCCCAACATCTCTTCCTTCCTCCTAGAAGCCTTACATTTGGTATAAGACAACTCAATGAATCCTTTTGGCTCAAATAAAAAGGAGTTACCCGATTTAGAGGTAACGTCTTCTCTCAAGCTCCTTTCATTTATTTTTATTATCCACTCCCTGTGCTCTTATTATTCTATGATTACATAAAAAACCATTATAATAAATCTACTAGGATGTTTTTATGATAATTATTCGAACCACACTTACACACACATCCATCTAATGGATACGAACATATTGTTTCTGTGTATGGCAAACTATTGCCTCGTGAAACAATGATTGTTAAATTTTCTCCTACCACCTCTCATGGTGGATATTATGATGGTAATATATTTATATTATCTCTATTATTTTGTAATTTTTATTTAAAACATACCTTTATGCTTTCCATAATGTTTAAATACGATAACTTCATTTGAGGAAGTGTGGACTACCGCCCCCTCAAAGTGATATGACTCATTCATGCCATACATGGAATGTATAAAGGATGGAGTTAATGAACATATGTAACATATATAAAATATATATTATAATGTAATTATAATATACCTATGTATCATTTATTTTCAATTCCTTTAATATGATAAAGAAATGAAAGTAGTGTTCATGCGTACGTACAACCTACCATCTCCATGAACGGTACATTTCATTTCTCATCTACAAATGTTATAGACTATTATAAATACACATAAACTGAATATATATGATATTTAAATCATTAATATTATTATTTAGATGAATTAATTATGAAAACATGGTTAATTTGCATCAAAACAAGTTCATTTTTTACTCAAATACCAAACATTAACAAAACGTCCAATATGAACTCAAATAATTAACTAATTATTATAACATGGTAATAAGTGATATAAAATGAATAATAATCTTTAAAAATGTTATAAATAAAGTATAAATTAAACTAATTTAATTATTTAGGAAATTAAATAATGAACAAGATGAGTTGGACTTAAGGTAAGGGAAATCTTAACTCAATCTCATTTCATTGAGTTAAATATCCATGTCATTGGTTTTTTTTTCAAGAATATGTGTTAATGAACTCTAATTATTTTACACTAAATATCCACTTATATTGGGTGTATTTATATTTTTCACACATAATTATTTCGTTGATTTATCCTTAATATAATGATACGATCTTTGTAAGAGATTTCGTCTCAATTTACAATCCATTGAGACTTATTTGTTGTTATGCACCAATTCACTTTTATGGTGTATATAATGTCCTTTAACATTTTATATCATGAATCTCTTTTTTCTCATGATATTATAAGTTTTGTTTAATTTTATTATTTAATTATTTTTATTCAAGTATTTTCTCAAGTGGTAAGGGACTCTTTAACTAAAACATTATTTTAAATGTTTTAAAGATTTATTCTTCAAAATATTTCTCATTAAAGTCCATGTTTTGAAAATGGTTTTAAGGATTTATTTATATGGGCATTAATGTTTTAAAATTCTAATTCCTTTAAAAGTTTCAAAGTGGTATGGGACACTTTTATTCAAAAATATTCTTTTAAATGTTTTAAATGTGTGTTTTTTTAAATTTTATTGATTATGTCAATATCTTGAATTGATATATTGTGAATGAAAATGTGGAAATGTTATTTTTACATTATTCTAGTTTTATGTGTTATGATTATGTCATGGTACTTGATAATTGCTTATGTATATGGGTGGTTCCATGATAAACTTAGGGTGGGTGAGCCCGTGATAGCTCTCTAATGAATTGGTTAATGTGATAGAGGTAAACATTAAGGTTTCTTCTAAGATATTTAGGGAATATACTGTGATGGGTATTCCATACGTAACCATGAATGTTACTCCCTATGTAGCTGTGAAAACTATAATGTAAGTATGATATGTATTCCACAAGATAATTTTATGTTTTATTATTTCTATGAAGTTTTGTAGGAATATTATGATTACATGATGTAAGATAAGTAGTTTATGTTTTATGGGTGAAAATTATGATTTTGCGAAAATGTTTTCATGGGTTTTAAATATTCATAGACTAACAGTTTTATTCCTTATTTTATATTCCTTACTGAGCTTTTTATGCTCACCCCAAGTTTTTGAAATGTTTTCCATAGGGTATAAGGATGGGTAAGATAAAGGAAGAAGTTAATAATATTTTTATCAATAAAAAAAGTCATGTTTTATTTTAAACAGTTTCATTTTGTGAAAAAATTGATAGTGAGTGAAAGGGTCAACTTTATAAATTTTTGAGTTGTTATGTAATAGTTATGGCCTAATTCTCTAAAAATCTAAACCTAAAAAGATCCTCAATGTTAATTCTTTACTTAAATAAAGATTATGTAATGTTTAAGGGTGGGGCCTTATATACTATGTCTCTTGAATATTCCTTTTCCAAGAGCTCTTAGGGAACTTATTCTTATACGAACTATTTGTGCATTCAAGCATTGAATTTATCCTAGTCTACCTAACTCCAAATATAAAAAATAGATATGTGAACCCTATTATAGAAATATATTCTTTTACTTGAATATAACTTTTTATATCTTTATTATTTATATAATATCCTTAAAAACCTTTTTGAATAATTACCTAAGATGCACTTACTTTTTTTTATGCTAGTTTTTTTATTGACATAGCCTTAAAAAAAATATTTTCATCTAAACACATGATTTGTGACATTATGGATTTCTTTAATATTATAACTTATATTATATCCATTTTCCATTATATTTATCATATAGTTGTTGGTTAATTCTGTTATCTGTGAATAACGTCTCGAAATAAAATTGAAATAATTTTCAAAACATATAAGACTCATCATGAATCCTCCTTTTACTTACATCATGGAACTAATGTATATAAGGTAATATGAGTTTAGAAATTACTCCACTATAAATTTTAATAATCAGTGAATGCTTGTAATACTCATCATAAAACCTCCTTTTACTAATATCATGTCTCCAATGTGTATAAGGAAATGTGAGTTTAGAAATAAATCCACTATATATTTTCATGATCGATGAATGGTTGGTTAAGATATTCTCTAGATCATAGGCCCAAAGCATCTCATATCTTCTAAATAAGTATATTATTTTCTTCCATATTATATTCCTTAAATTTATTAAAGTAATATCATGAATTTACCTTTACCTTCAACTTGAAATATTTCACACATATCTTGTTGAACTAGTTTTATAATATTTATATATTTATCACCTATAATTCTTAAGGTGTCGTGATCATTATAGCTTATAATAAAAAAATTCGAATTCCTAAGTGTTTCAGATCAAAAAACCTAAATAATCTACCTCATATATATTTTACATTTTTCTTCGTCTTATACTTGACCAAGTATTATCTTTCCACAACCAGTTATAATTGAGTCTTACATCTTATATTCATCATCAGTTTCCAATATAAGGCATCTTTGATTCATATAAACTATTAATTAAGTATGGTATACCATAACCGATTTATTTCAAACTTGAAATAAATTATCATTATGTATAAACTCAACACCAAGAAAATGGTTTTGGTAACACACATCACATAATAACAGTTTTCAAATACAAGAATCTATCTTCATGGAATTATGTAGTAATGATCTTCTATAACTAATGTTGGAGTCAAGCTATATTAGGAACATGAAAATACACTTCAATATTGTGATCATTCTAAAATCCATTAGTTAATGTATTTGGATATTGATATGGAAGTCACATATTGTATATAATACCCAATAATTATGATAGAATTGTCACATGAAATGATGAATATACCAGAATTAGAAGCCTTTTCTTTCTTATTCTTCAATTCATTGTAGTTTCTATTCTAGTTTCATTTTATTCCACATATGAAGAAAATATCCTCTCATTTAATACTCTCCTACTTAAACTTATATTTATTAGACGTAAATTTTGAAGGTTCCTTTGGCATCATACTTTCCATTTTCCTTTTCTCAATTTCATTCTATTCATTTTCCCTTAGACCGAAGGCCTTATATTTTTTTATTATCTTGAAAACCTCACTTTTTAATTATGTTGAGAGGGAACCCTAACATGACTTTAAGGATTAGAGGAACAAATTACATAGATTACATGTCCTGAAGGACTATAGGAAGTATTAACTAATATGAAATAGCCCCTCCCACCATCATATCACCGACCAACCCAATTATTTGATGTTGTATCTATAGCCTGACATCTTCCGCTCTGTTTTGAGGCTTTGTATGTGCTATAGAAACCATTCACTACTATAGTACCAAAAAATTTATCTTCTGACTATATTTTAACCAAGGTTTCATATAGGATTATGGGGTTCTATTACCACCCCAAACTATTATCTCTTCACCATTATAACTAAAAATTTATCTTTCTTTTAAGTTATTATATTATCAAAGAACATTAACTAAAATATACTAAAGTGGTTTCTCCATACTATTCATTTTATAATTCTCAATGAAACTAGATTAAATGCATGATAAGTATGATAGAATGAAATGAATTGAAATCTCATGATTTGACTTGAATCCCAATTCTTCTGATTTATCAATTTACTCTATTATCTTGAGTACATGAGGACTATCCTGAATTACATATTTCAATTTACACATGATCAATGCGATCATAATATCATTGATTTATTTCTCCACTTTCTCCTCATCAACTTCTCATAGATGAGACAATATGGTATAAACATCCATGTCCTCATGATACTTTTCAAACTCATTAGACATTGATGATAACATTATGATGTAAACATGAAATAAATAATCCATGAATCTCCTATAAAATTTATTTTCACCCTCACTTACTTCATGAGGTGGGTTATCAGGTAGTGGGGACTATAGAACATATAATTTTCATTCATATAATAGTATTATGTGCAAGAACCTATACCACTCTTAGAAATTAGTACCAGTTAGGATTTTTTTTGTTGTATAATATTGATCACAGTGTTTATATGGTATTACTTTCCATTTTCTACAAAATATTTCTTTAGTATATTAGTAATTTTATCTTGACTACTGATTATTATACATTATAAATTTATTAATCTTAAATTTCTCCTAATGTTTTATTAAATCCCATTTTCCCTCTACTAATAGATTCAGAATACTCAATCACTTGAGTATTATAGTGAAAAAGATCTTTAAAATCTCTTTTCATGGTATAAATTATGGATATGACAACACTCAGAGAGTTTTGTGGTAGGATTTTAGTTTGATAACTAGATTAACTCGTGACTCCTAGATATGTTGAGTGAAGTACCAAATTCTATAAATATTAACCTTGAATTACTTAATGATTGCCTCTAAAATTGCACTAATCTATCTATATCTATTATTTGATTCTAATTTTAATTAATTCAACCCAGCACTCTTGTTATAACTCCCCAATAGGAGGTGAAACTATCAATTATGTCTAATGAGCATCTCATACTATGGTTTTGTTTAGACTCAAGTGGTAGAAGTCATTAGACTTAATATTTAATTTGAGGAATTTTCAAGTATTCTGGTGAATGAAATACTTTTCTATTTAACATGATTGTTCTATGTGATCACACTCACAACTAAACCATGCATAATGAAAAACATTAATCATGTGTTAATCTAATTTTATATATGCATTCTTGTTTATTATTCTACATGATAAAATATAAATACACATGCATATAAATAATAAACCATGCATATGATAAAATAACAATGTGATCATGATCGATTCTAATAGTCGATCCATTGAGTAGAATATGGATCAACTAAAATCCTAGGAATAACTCCTTGAGTCACATTTGACTCAAGTTACAGCACTCACCCCATCCAATTCATTAAACTCCCATAGGGTATTCTGGCATGTCTAGACACATACTATGTCTCCTTTCATCATCCTCAATATAAAATAATACTCACACATATATGAGGGGTTCTTATGAATGTTGGTTACACATAAATAAATAACTCATGGATACACAAGCCCTTATACATTTAATGGTTTTGATATATGATATGCAGACTATCATTTATTAATTAATTATTACAAAATATCACAAATTATAATAATTAATTAAATAAATAAAAATACTAGCCATACATTGGTTGGTCTCTCTCATGATTAGTCGACATGAAATAAAATTATCATAATAAAATTAAATTTTTAGATAATTCAGCTTGAGGGAATTAATTTTGAATTAAAATATATTAAACTAATTTTAATTCACAAATTAATTTTTGTATAGTCCCACAACCAAATCTATTAAATCCTAATTTTTTTTAAAATATTTTTCTAATTTTTTAGCATTTATGGGGTCCTCGAGTATTTTAAAAACCCCTCAAATGGGTTTCGAAACAATATAGTACCTGGAGTGGATGAGTGAGTTGGGTGGGACCCAACCCAATCGAGTAGTTGGGTCGACAGACATAGTAATTCCTCTCATATGGAGTGTGTTGGTATGGAGGTATGGAACCCTTTGGGAACCAAAAAAATAAAATAAAAAGGTTAGTTATTTTTCATAAAAGATACACCACCCTCCACATGGGTGCTGGATATCGACGACCTTCCCCAATCAGTGAGGTCAGTGGGTCAAGGTGGGTAGTAAAGCTACCGAACACTTTTGTTTTTTTGTTTTTTATTTTTTGTATTTTTTTCTTTTAGTTTACACCTATATGCATGATTTTTTTTATCCATTCTGTATTAATGAAGAAAATATCTATCATGACCCTCTTTAGTAGTCACCGATAGTGACCCCACTCTGGAAGCTTTTTCACCACACTGGATGTGGATTCATAGTTCCTACCCTTTATTATTCAATATATATAATTTATATTTATATATTTTTATTATTTATATCCCTAAAAATCATTATTCAATATTCATATGGTCATAAATCATCCATTCAATATCATATCTAAGCATTGTTAGTGGCATTGGGACTATAATAACACCCTATACTCGAATTCATATAAAATTAATTTTAAATTTACATAAGAAATCACATGATCACTTTGATACCACTTGTTGGTATCAAGTGCACAATAGAAGTGTAAAATAATGAAAAATTAAAATTTTCATGCTAGATTGACAGCATAACATCGTCTATGGAATGGTGCTATCTGGTAATCAACATAAGAATTGAAAACAATTTAATTAAGCATGAAAAATAAAATCAAAACCACACCTCATTCGATTTTGATCAAAATCATGTTCCACTCATTGTCAGCAATTAGTGTTTGAAGGAATTGAATCTAGATCCCTCTAGATCATCCAAAAACACTCCAAAAGCATGTTGATGCATCTATCATTAATTTTTTGGTGCTATCATGGAGAATAGATGAATACTTAGATGTATTAATGATCTCTGCAACACTGTTCCTTTAACTTAGGGAGGATAACTTGGATAGAAGTGCTTGGATCATCTTCTTCTCACTCTAAAATATGGGAGATAGGTGATATATGATCCTAAAATTTATGTGAGAAAAAATACCCATGAATTTGGACCTCTCCATACTTATATTGGTGAGTTAATTATAAGATCCCAAACTTCTAATAAGGTGAATTCTTGTTTAAGTTTTTATTTAACTACATTTTAATGGTTAATGAAATTTTTCCTGAGGATACAAGGAGCCTTGGTGTCCTGGGGTTTGGGATGTGAAAGATGAGGAAAAGAGTTCATCCAGTGTAGGTTTCACAGTTGGAACACATTTAGTGCTAACCATGCACCCTGAAAAGGGGAGGTTCATTGTAATACCCTGACCCCAATTACCCAGAGTCAATGCATTATTTTAATAAATTGGCATGATTACAAGGAATCAAGTCCCGAAAGACCGATCAGTTTAGCAGTCTTGGAAAATAGATTACATACATGAACGTTACAATACACATTAGAAAATAAAATACAACATAAATGATACTTTGAGACCACCATTAATCCCCTAGATTAACCCTGCTTATCAATCATAAAACACTTCTTAGAATCCTGGGAAAATTAAAACATAGAAAGGGGTGAGCTCAAATGCTCAGTAAGGGTAAGAAATACAGCGGAAGATAACATAAATATTAGGCATGGTGAATAATTTAAAACACATGCCCTTACAAAATAATAAACATGAACACTTTTATGGAAGGAATATGAGATGAGTAAATAGTTACATAATAAAACATAGTCATGGGTATTCTACTAGTTGAATAACCACATAAACCATCAATATTATTTTCATAATGATGGAATGTATAATTCCAGACATTCTGAAACATTTTGTCAAGGCCTCTTCCAAGACGTCTAAAAATGATTAAGGCCTTGGCCAAAACCATTTATCAAATTGGGAAAGGCCTTGGCCAATTCCACATCTAGTTGTATCATGAGACCTACTGATGCATTGAGGATCTAAATCAGGCTCCACCCATCACTTACTATGTCTAATACATTCCTCATATAAAAAGGTTGAAACATTACATAAACATTTGTATTAAAACTAGCATACGAAATGTCAATACTTTATCCATAAACCATTAATGGTATAAAAATAAAACATCCACAGTCAAACATATAAAAAAACCTTCAATAAAATATGGAAGATTTTTATCATAAAAAATCAACTTCAAACAAGTTTAAAATCCATCAAAAGATGTTGACATAGAAGAAAATGATTTGTAAAACTCTTTGAGAGAAATATCCCTTTTTCATAAAAACATTTAAAAGTCACACTGTTTTGAAAGAAAGACATTTAAAGACATTTTTGAATCAAAGTTTCCCATACCAATTTGAAACTTTTTAAAGGAATTAACATTTTAAAAACATTCATGTTCATATAAATAAATCCTTAAAACCCATTTTGAAAACATTAACATTAATGAGAATGATTTAGAAGAATAGATATTTAAAACATTTAAAATAATGTTTTAGTAAAAAAGTACATTAAAAATAATCCCTTTTAAAACTCTTTTATGAAACATGGACATGGATAATAAATATTTCCCAGTAGATACTTATGTAAAAAAAAACCTCAGATAATAAAGAGATTGTGAAATTAACCCTTACCTTGCACTTTCCTTTGGTCGAGGGTACGTTTAACCTCATGTATAATGACTATAGAATGTTATTAAATTATTCCAGAACCATATTAATATTTATTATATCATACATGATTCATTTATGACTTTATACTACCCATTTTATAATGATTTCCATGTTAAATTAACATTTCGGGTAATAATCGCTTTCTTTATCGTACGTGTTTTATCTTGTTATTCTTGATCGTATCATTTAGATAATGATTTACATAAATAAAGAATATAAAATGATTTATATATCATATATAATTAGAATATAAATATTTATAATAGATAGATATATGAAATGTAAAACACCGTTTATGGAGACGGTAGGCCGTACGTACGCATAAACATTGTTTCCGTTTTCATATCGTATTGAACGGAACTAAGTGAATAAGATATATGTGAGTATATATATATATATATATATATATATATATTTTTTCAGTAGAATTATTTTTTCATATATTACATACTTATTAATAATATATATTTTTATAATCATCGTTGAATGGTGAACGTGGAAATGAATCTCATCGTGTTCGTAGAGACGGTAATCTGTACGTACGCACGAGCGACAATATCATTATTTTGATATTAAAATCATATATAATTGGATGTTATATCATATATAAAGAATAATTATCATGTTATATTTATTATTTACATCATTTATACTCATTATTATACCCATCCAAATAACAATGTATTGAATAACAACTACACCACGACGTGGAGACGGTAAGACGTACGTACGCACGTATGGTGAAAAGTCATTCATAGGATGAATAAAATAATGAATATAGTTATACCATAATTATAATAACATCACAGTATATAGAAGATACTGGAGTTATTATTTCATAATAGAAACAACAAGGAATGAAGAAGTGGAATAAGAAAAGAACTTGAAAGAGGTGATTAAATATTTACCTCTTCTTCAGGTTCTTCCTTTTGATTTGATCAAAATGGTTCCTTAGGTTGGCTTTATGAATAAATTAAGGCCTATAGGATGAAGTTAGGATAGTTGAGATAATATTTGGCCAGGGGTTGTCTAAGCCAAATGGCTTTGGAGGTATAAATTTGAGAGAAGGGGAAGTGCCCTTTTATAAGAGGGGTGAGGGTCACTTTAGAAAAATATTAAAGTATTAATTTATTATACAATAATATTAGGTTTATAATGGATCCAAATTAATTTATGTAGAAACTTAGGTGGTTATGGGTCCAAATACTTTCAAAAAATAGGTTTTAGACAAGTTTAGGTTACCATTTTAACCTTATCTTTTAGTTTTAACTCTTTGTTAAATAGTTTAACGTTTACCGTGTCTTCTTGTATTATTACACTATATGATTAATAAAATTACTATAAACTAAAAAGATAACCTCAAGTGGTTCATTAATGACATATATAATATTATTTAATCCCTTTGTCCGATCCTTAGATTTTTAGGAATATTATATCAACCAATAATATAGTTTTTGTTTTAAAAACTATTTTACGTCAATTTTGACACTCTTTTGTATTTGTTTTTTTAATCATAACAGCATGATTAATTCAAAAAAAATACATTGAATCAATCCTAACATGTCATATTCACATAGAAAATTCTTTGATATCATAAAAACTTTTAAATTATATTTATTTTAATATTTATAATACCATTTATTTGATTCTTTCATTAATAAGGTAATTACTCCATCATCATTGTGTCATTAATAATTTTAATTATTTAATGTCTAAAAATTATAAATAAAATACCATTATGTAGTAAATATTTTTATATTTCTAATTAATATTTATAGTCAAATTTATCTTATTTATAACCCTATATTAAAAATGTTTTAGTTATTAAACTTTGATTTTAACTCTTTTAACTCTTCTTTGAATAAAATAATAATAAATGTCCTAATCTAATACAAGTGGACATAAAGGGTCATATTTTATTCCTAAGGTTTTTTTTTCTAATTACAGTTATCCAATAGAATTTGTACATGTGTTAGGATAATTATGATATCATTTTTAACCTTAATAGCCCTATTTACTTTTAAACGTGGTAAATAAAAGTCAAAAGTTACTGTTCACCAAAAATTATTTTCATCTTATTGAACCACATTTTACCTAATGATATTAACCTTATCTCTTGGATTTCTTAAATTCAACTCACAAAAGTGGTAAAATTATGTTTTATACAATTTTGGAAATGCTCCTAAGAGATGGGTAAAAGACGGTAAAATGTTCAATAAAATTTTTATATATCTAAACTTATTATAAAATGACTCTGATGAATTGCATTGAACTTATATAGGTATTTTGTATCTATTTTGACATAAAATAAATTTAAATAAATCAATAATTATTTAAATAAAATGTCGGTTTTAAACAATAACTCGGTGTTTTTCACTATTTATCCAAAATTGAATGTTTTCAGAAAAATACCAAAAATACACCCTAAGCTAATTTTGATATTCGGAATTCAAAAATGAATTATATTTTACTAATTTAAAAACAAATAAGTTTCATCAATTAATTTAAAATTAATTCTCGTTGTCAAAACTAAAAGGCATATTTTTAAGAAATAATAACTATCAAAAGATTGACACTTGTTTATGTCCAATTTCAAAGTGAAAGTACTTACAATAACCAGAATTGGATTAAATGGTAAAAATATAATCTAATTATACTTCCAAGACATTAAAATTTACAATTTAACACTATAAATTATTTTGATTAAAAAATTTTGTTTTCAGTTAAAATATAGTATTTTTCACTATTCATCAAAATATTAAAGTTATTAGAAAAACACCAAAAATTTATTGAAACTAAATTATTATGTCCTGATTCTAAATAAGAAGTTTATTTTGTCAAATTTAATATATAAAAGTTTCAAATATTGGATTTAAAAAAAGTTCACCATTAAAAGGCGGTAAAATTTCATTTTTTGAAAAATACTTCTTTTATCTGAAAAAAAAAGAATTTGTTCTTACATTATGTCTAAAAAAACTCATAATATGGATTCTAAAATTATAAGGATTACATAAAGTTCAAAATTCAGTTAATACTATTCATAACCACTTTTGAACGGCTAGTTTGGTAAGTCGTGGTGCGCTTGCACTTGGTGTTGTGTGTAGTGCAAGTTATTGAATTACATTGAAGAAATAACGTACTATGAAATCTTGGGGTGTTACATTCTTCCCTCCTTAAATAAATTGTGTCCTCGCAATTTGAAATTTTTCTTTGAAAATAAAAGGTTGAAAATAGAAAATACCTTTGTGGGAAAACCCACATCGGAAATTGAGTTAATAAAATTTAGTCTTAATAAGAGGAAAAGGGAAATGAAAGGGTCACCACCAAATTATGATCTCTATTAGGAGAACATTGGTGGAAATTAGAGACACGTAATTGGAGGGAAAATGTAAATATTTATAGGGAGTGATTGAGGTCATCAATCACAAACAAGTGTAAAATCAAGTGCCTTAAATCCATCAATCTATGATGATTTAAAACACCATCGGTTCAACAAAACATAAGGTATTAGGATAACACATTTTTGGTTTTAAATACCTTCCCTAAAGTTTAATAATTAATTTATCTATATAATAATAGCAAAAAAAATTATATATATATATATACTTGACAAGTAGAGTTTAATCCTTCAACTAATTCCTACCACAAACTCATCTTTCACTCCAAAAGATTTCAAAAAAATATTCTATTTATCTTAATCATATAGGGTTATAAAAATAATGAATTTATAATTCACCTATCATACCTTTTAAAAAAGAAACTACATTATACAATCCAGGACATCACATAGGCCAGTGGTATGTGATTCACACTTGTCACCCTTCAGTTGTGGGTTTAAGTCTCGTGGCCTTGCCGGACGCGACGAGTTGTCGCCTGACCTCCAGGTTTTCCTTTTTATAACAATCCAAATATAATATTAATAAATGCTTTAAACTTAAAAATAGTATCCAATTTCAAACTTAATCCATTCCATCCTTTAGACTTATCCAAAATAGTCCAAAATTTTTAAGGAAGGTAAACACAATGAAGATGTTTTTTTCACATAATAACATGTGAATACCTTCATCATGTATTCTTTTAAAACACTTTAACACCATAAAACCTTATTGATTAAATTCATTCTCCCTTATTCCTTAGAGAATACTAGATATATTCCTTATATACAAAAATTTTGAATACTCCAACAATGATGAAATAAACAAACCATTAATCAGTTCCATGGTAGTCAAGAATATCCAATATAATTTATCCAAATCAACCATCTCTTATTCCAAAATTACTACCTCAGTATCCAGACCATATTAAGGTTTAAATTTCCTTCAACTATCTATTTTCCAAAACGTTTAACCTAAAACTGTATCACTTTACTTGGTACCATATAATCTTAAATTCTTAATGAAATAGTACTGTAGTACAATCCTTATATACTTTATAATTATTATAACTTGTAATCAAATGACACATTTCTTTAATAAAAACTTAAGAACACTAATCTTTCCTCTTTATCTATGGTAGTATCATACCTTGATTATTATTCAATAGAATCATTTGGGGTATACTCTGATAACTGGGACATTGATTTATGTAGTGTCCCAACTCCTTGCAGATGAAGCATTGTACATTTGAAACCTTTTCCTTACCCTTTCAATCACGTACTTGGTGTCCTTTTTCTCCACACTTATAAAAAAATCTCATTCCCATCAAGAATTTACCTAGGTGATTCTTTCCACAGTTATCAAATATAGGAAAATCCTTCTTTCCCCTCTTCCCTTTATCCATATTTCTCTCTACCATCCTTTTCTTCTCTTGCTTCCCTTTAAAGCCATATAACTCAGAATATTATTCACTTATCTTATTAACACATGATATTATTTATTCATCTGTTGAGAATACTTGGGAGACTATTTCCCTTATAAATGTTGGCTTAATACGATGAAATATATGATCTTTCTTACTTTTTAGATCATACGTATTGCTGGAGTTCTCATTCCTTCTATTGGGAACCATTTCTAAACAACCGAATACACTAGGTCAGTTTATGAATCATAATTCATAATTCCAAACTTGTAAAATACCTAAAATAAATTCAACAGTTTATGGATATAATACATAATAATAAAAAAATTCTTTTAGGAGATATATACTCATAAATCCTTCATAATGATTTGTAAAGAAAATGATAATTATCCTAAGAATATGCCCCGGGAGTGTCGTAACCTAGAGTGCAGTAAGGCCTGTTGTCGTGCACCAGTTCCCATTCGAGTCTAGCTTAAAACGGTGTTTTTAGGTTTCACCTCTAGGTACATCGGTTCCAGAGCCACCTCTACCTTCTCGTATCCAGATAGGGATTTATTTTCTTGGAAAACTCACAAAATCTCTACATTACCAAAATTCTAGGAAGTTCTTCTATACTAACCCTCAAATTCAATCTTAGGGTAATGTGGTCTAATCATAATTGATCTAAATCCAGTTTCCAAGGTTATTGCTAAACTTCCTATGATACCAACTGTAATTCCCCAACCCCAATTACCCAGAGTCAGTGCATTATTTTAATACATTGGCATGATTACAAGGAATCAAGTCCTGAAATACGGATCAGTTTAGCAGTCTTGTAAAATAGATTACATACATGAACGTTACATTACACATTAGAAAATAAAATACAACATAAATGATACTTTGATACTTCCATTAATACCCTATCTTAACCCTGATTATCAATCATAAAACACTTCTTAGAATCCTGGGAAAATTAAAACATAGAAATGGGTGAGCTCAAACGCTCAGCAAGGGTAAGAAATATAGCGGAAGATAACATAAATATTATACATGGTGAATAATTTAAAACATATGCCTTTAAAAAAATAATAAACATGAACACTTTTATGGAAGGAATATGAGCTGAGTAAATAGTTCTATAATAAAACATAGTAATGGATATTCTACTAGTCGAATAACCACATGAACCATTAATATTATTTTCATAATGATGGAATGTATAATTCCAGACATTCTGAAACATTTTGTCAAGGCCTCGGCCAAGACGTCTAAAAATGATTAAGGCCTTGGCCAAAACCATATATCAAATTGGGAAAGTCCTCGACCAATTCCATGTATAGTTGTCTCATGAGACCTACCGATGCATCGAGGATCTATAGCGGGCTCCACCTGCCACTTACTATGTCTAATACATTCCTCATATGAAAAGGTTGAAACATTACTTAAACATTTTTATTAAAACTATCATACGAAATTTCAATACTTTATCCATAAACCATGAATGGTATAAAAATAAAACATCCACAGTCAAACATATCAAAAAACCTTCAATACAATATGGAAGATTTTTATCATAATAAATCAACTTCAAACAAGTTTAAAATACATCAAAGGATGTTGACATAGATGAAAATGATTTGTAAAAATCTTTGAGAGAAATATCCCTTTTTCATAAAAACATTTAAAAGTCACACAATTTTTAAAGAAATACATTTAAAGACATTTTTGTATAAAAGTTTCCCATACCAATTTGAAACTTTTTAAAGGAATTAACATTTTAAACACATTCATGTCCATATAAATAAATCCTTAAAAACCATTTTGAAAACATTGACTTTAATGAGAATGATTTAGAAGAATAAATATTTAAAACATTTAAAATGATGTTTTAGTAAAAAATTACCTTAAAAATAATCCCTTTTAAAACTCTTTTATGAAAAATGGACATGGATAATAAATATTTCCCAGTAGATACATACGTAAAAACAACCTCAGATAATAAAGAGATTGTGAAATTAACCCTTACCTTGCACTTTCCTTTGGTCGAGAGTACGTTTAACATCCTGTATAATGACCATAGTATGTTATTAAATTATTCTAGAACCATATTCATATTTATTATATCATACATGATTCATTTATGACTTTATACTACCCATTTTATAATGATTTCCATGTTAAATTAACATTTCGGGTAATAATCACTTTCTTTATCGTACGTGTTTTATCTTGTTATTCTTGATCGTATCATTTAGATAATTATTTACATACATACAGAATATAAAAAATGATTTATATATCATATATATTTAGAATATAAATTTTTATAATAGATAGATATATGAAATTTAAAACACCGTTTATGGAGATGGTAGGTCGTACGTACGCATAAGCGCTGTTTCCGTTTTCATATCATATTGAACGGAACTAAGTGAATAAGATATATGTGAGTATATATATATATATATATATATATATATATATATATATATATCCTGTAGAATTATTATGTCATATATTACATACTTATTAATAATATTTATTTTTATAATCATCGTTGAATGGTGAACGTGGAAATTAATCTCATTGCGTTCATAGAGACGGTAATCTGTACGTATGCACAAGCGACAATATCATTATTTTGATATTAAAATCGTATATAATTGGATGGTATATCATATATATAGAATCATTATAATGTTATATTTATTATTTACATCATGTATACTCATTATTATACCCATCCAAATAATAATGTATTGAATAACAACTACACCACGACGTGGAGACGGTAAGTCGTACTTACGCACGTATGGTGACATGTCATTCATAGGATGGATAAAATAATGAATATGGTTGTACCATAATTATAATAACATCATAGTATATAGAATATACTGGAGTTATTATTTCAGAATGGAAACAACAAGGAATGAAGAAGTGTAAGAAGAAAAGAACTTGAAAGAGGTGATGAAATATTTACCTCTTCTTCGGGTTATTCCATTTGATTTGATCAAAAGGCCTTCTTAGTTTGGATTTATGACTAAAGTAAGGCCACTAATATAAATTTAGGACAGTTGAGATGATATTTGGGTAGGTTTTGGCAGATCCAAATGGCTTTGAAGGTATGAATTTGAGAGAAGGGGAAGTGCCCTTTTATAAGAGGGGTGAGGGTCACTTTAGGAAAAGATTACAGTATTAATTTATTATACAATAATATTCGGTTTATAATGGCTCCAAATTAATTTATGTATATAATTAGGTTTTATGGGTAGAAATCCTCTCAAAAAATAGGTTTTATACAAGTTTAGGTTACCATTTTAACCTTATCTTTTAGTTTTAACTCTTTGTTAAATAGTTTAACTTTTAACGTGTCTTCTTGTATTCTTACACAATATGATTAATAAAATTACTATAAACTTCCAAGATAACCTAAATAGGTTCATTAATGACATATATAATATTATTTAAGCCATTTTTCTAATCCTTAGATTTTTAGGAATATTATATCAACCAATAATATAGTTTTTGTTTTAAAAACTATTTTATATAAATTTTTACACTCTTTGGTATTTGTTTTTTGTTAAAATTATAAAAGAATTATTGCTTCAAAAAAATACATTAAATCAATCCTAACATTTCATATTCAACTATAAAATTCGTGGTTGTCATAAAAACTTTGAAATTATATTTATTTTAATATTTATAATACCATTTTTTTGATTCTTTCATTAATAAGGTAATTACTGCATCATCATTGTGTCATTAATAAATTTAATTATTTAATGTCTAAAAATTATAAATAAAATACCATTATGTAGGAAATAGTTTTATCTTTCTAATGAATATTTATAGTCGAATTTATATTATGTATAACCCTATATTAAAAATGGTTTAGTTATTAAACTTTGATTTTAACTCTTTTAACTCTTCTTTGAATAAAATAATAATAAATGTCCTAATCTAATCCAAGTGAACCTAAAGGGTCATATTTTATTCCTAAGGTGTTTTTTGGTATAATTACAGTTATCCAATAGAATTATTACATGTGTTAGGGTAATTATGATATCATTTTTACCCTTAATTACCCTATTTACTTTTAAATGTGGTAAATAAAAGTCAAAATTTACTATTCACCAAAAATTATTTTCATCTTATTGAACCAAATTTTATTTCCTAATATTAACCTTATCTCTCTGATTTCTTAAATTCAACTCACATAAGCGGTAAAATTATGTTTTATACAAATTTGGAAATGCTCCTAGGTGGTGGGTAAGGTAAAAAGTTCAATAAAAATTTTATATATCTAAACTTATTATAAAATGACTCCAATGAATTACATTGAACTTATATAGGTATTATGTATCTATTTTTACCTAAAATAAATTTAAATAAAATAAATAATTATTTAAATAAAATGTCAGTTTTAAACAATAACTAAGTGTTTTTCACTATTCATCAAAAATTGAATGTTTTCAGAAAAGTACCAAAAATTCACCCTAAGCTAATTTTGATATTCATAATTCAAAAATTAATTCTTTTTTTCCAATTTCAAAACAAAGAAGTTGCATTAATTAATTTAAAATTAATTCCCGTTGCCAAAACTAAAAGGCATATTTTTAATAAATAATAACTATCAAAAGATTGACACTTGTTTATGTCCAATTTCAATGTGAAATTACTTACAATGACCAGAATTGGATTAAATGGTAAAAATATAATCTAATTGTACTTCCAAGCCATTAAAATGTACAATTTAACACTATAAATTATTTTGATTAAAAAAGTTTTTTTAGTTAAAATATAGTATTTTTCACTATTCACCAAAATATGAAAGTTATCAGAAAAACACCAAAAATTTATTGAAACTAAATTATTATGTCTCGATTCTAAAGAAGAATTTTATTTTTTCAAATTTAATATATAAAAGTTTCAAATATTGAATTTAAAAAAAGTTCGCCATTAAAAGGCGGTAAAATTGCATTTTTTGAAAAATACTTCTTTTATCTGAAAAAAAGAATTTGTTCTTAAATTATGTCTAAAAAACTCATAATATGGATTCTAAAATTATAAGGATTACATAAAGTTCAAAATTAAGTTAATTCTATTCATAACCGCTTTTGAACGGCTAGTTTGGTAAGTCGTGGTGCACTTGAACTCCGTGTTGTGTGTAGTGCAAGTTATTGAATTACTTTGAAAAAATAACGTACTATGAAATCTTGGGGTATTACATTCATGGTTGGTAAAACCATGCATAGTGGGGGACCAAACCATGTGGGATTGGATAGATCCATCTTGCATGGCCAACACATGGTTTGTTAAACCGTACGGTATCCTCAAGAGACCGTATGACCCAAGATACTCTTAGATAGAGTGAGTTACACGGTTGGCACACGGTTTGTACAACTATGTAGCCAAACCATATGGGACATTAAAAATGAGGGTATTTAGTATTTTTTTTCACCTCAGTACTGATGAAATCATACCCTATTTTCTTCCCCTTTCTTCCTATAACAGCCAAGGGTTCTGATCTTTTCCTCCCAAACATCCCAATGATCAATCTCTCTCATTTATAATTCATTTGGAGTGTTGTTGGGTGTGGATTAAAGTTTCAAATGATTATAACACTCATATTCATTCCTTTTTATGGATTAGGGATTATGGAATCATTATTATCCTTCTGAAGCTCTAAAAACCTCTTTTCTAGAAGATCCTAGGTTGGGTCATTGAGGGTGGTTCGAGTTCGAATCAAGGGAGAAGTTTAAGTGACTGTTTGTATATATACTTGAGATAAGTGGTCTATAAGTTATATCCCATAGTTTTGATGCCATATTTTTTGTGTGTATGTGGTTGTGTTGTGGTTCCACTTGTTTTTTTTCTCCTTGAAAGGAAATGATAAATTGAGTGTTGAAGTGATAAATTGAACCCCTCATGGTCCCTATGGGATTCGTTGAGGTTGAATTATCGAGATAAAGGTCACCCATGGGGTGTGCCACATCCTTGAACATGAAATTGGGTTGTTAAATATGGAATTGAATGGTTTATGAGATAGAACCTATGATAGTTATGTTTATCATATTGATAAGGGTTTGCGAAGTGAAACGAATGGAAATTGTGTTTAGTTTGTTAACATGGGTTTGTGAAATTAAATTTATGATAATTATACTAGTTGTTAACATGGAATAAGAGGATTTTTGGATTAAATTGAATGTGTTAAATGGGTCATGTCATGTAAATGGTAAATTTCTTAAGTGGTATAAAAATGATATGCACATGAATAAGTGATAGGTGTGGTGGGTTGTACAGAGTCTCCCCTCCATAGGTCATGCTAGTTTGAGGCTCTAGGCCCCACCCCTATATTTCATGGGTTAGGGTGTTAAACTAAGTCTTTATGACCCTAAAGAATTATTTTTATTTGATTACCTAGACTGAGTCTCTTAGGTAAGAAATTTATGTACTGTTTTTTGAAATTTTTATCCCTGTGATGTATGGAACTTGATTCCCCTTATGTGTTTATTAGTTGATTGGAATAGACTGAGTTATATTTGATGAATACAAATAAAACATATAACTAATGATGATAGTGGATAATGAAAATCATGTTAATTAATTGAACCTGGTTTATCTAGTTATTTACCATACTTCTGGATGCACTAATATTTAGACTAGATATTTTTTAGGCACTGTTGGTGGTGGAATACTGAGTTGTACTCACACCCTACTTGGAACACCATTAGGCACCCGAGTAAAATTCATGGTTGCAGTTCAAGACAAGGTAAAAGGACCTATGCTAGATGGTTGATTTGGGGTTCAGGGATTTTCATGGATGAGGGAACCAAACATAGTATTGGGACCCATTTTTTGGATTCTTATACTTGTATTTATTTTGGGTTTTTATTTACACTTGGCATTTTATGACATGATGTGTCATATTTATTGTTTGGTTTTGGGTGTGTACCTAGTTTTGGGAAATGGATTTGTGATGTAATTTTATTATTATTGTTGTGTCTTACTCTAATAAAGAAGGTATAGTCTACTCACATGTCTTATTAGACCCTCACTGCTAGTCGACAAACTCTAGCATATGGGGATGCATGCTTGAGTTCATGTATCACATCGGATTGGGGCACCGGTTATAGTGTCACCTAGCATGAGTCATTACAAAGTGGTATTAGAGACATTTATTTTATGTTATCTATTTATTTTGGGAAGGTATACAGGATATTAGAATGTATAGGGCCTCAAAAATGATCTAATACGTGGGAGTAGCTAACCCATGCATGGGGTAAAATCTAAGTACCTATGGTTAGATTATTTTTCTTTATGTTTATTGTTATAGTTGAATGTTATTCCATCATTGGGTGATGCACTTGATGTGTGGTGTTATTGTTTTGTGATATTTTACTCATGGGATGAAATTGTATGAGGTTGTGTATCCATGCATCATTTTAGGCACTTTAGTATATCTTTGATATTCATCATGTTAGGAACACACGGGGAAAACATGTGATGGTCAGGTATGGGAATTGGAAATGCATTTAAAATTCTATTTATTTTTAAAGAAAATGTTCCAAATAGTGATTTTATAATTGTATAAATAATTGAAATATTTTTTTGGAATGGTTTAAAAAGGGTTTCTAGTGAGAGGAATGTTTTTATGTAAGTTTGGGGATCAACTCATGTTGACCATGGCCCAAGATAGGGGTGGTTGGGTATAGTGATAGAGTTGTGTCCATGACCATTGGAATAGTGCATGCATAGTGGGTTTTTTATAGCTAGTAGTGAACCCTATTATGTATGAATTATGTAAACTTTATGTTGTGTGTTATAAGATGTGTGTTTGGCATTATAGAGGGATGCCACCACGATGATGCTTATTGGTTGGGAGACATGAGGACATTACCAAGAATGTACCTCCCATAGTGTAGGAGGAAACCCTATTAGTTCCTAATAACATAGTGTAAGAGAAGTTCCATGAGGACTTTGCTCAATTTATAATAGAACGAGGCCTAGGGTGGGTTGTGACAAATATGTTCGACCTGACTTGACAGTTTTAGTTACAACACCCTCCAAATTTTTCTAGGGATGTTGGACTTATGGAAATCAAGTTCTGAATAGTATATATATATGATTATAAATCACTTAGAGACTCCTCTTGAGAAGAGAGTCAAGTTAGTAGCTTATATGTTATGAGGATCAGTAAAGTGATTGTGAGATATTCTGGTTTATACTGAGTAGGTATATGGTATGTTGTGGAAATTTTTATAAGAAAAGTTTTTGGAACATTTCTACCCATAGACTCTGATACGGTAAAGGGTTTCAAAGTTTATGAGGTTGACTTAGGGGACCATGTTTGTGATGGATTATGTTGGCCACTTCACCAACTTGAAACACTTTTTTCTAGAAGTGTTAAGGGAAGAGGAAACTGTGGAGAGATGTTTTTAGGATGGACTTAGATATGAGATCAAGTACTAAGTAGATATCTTCTGTTTGAAGAGGTTTTCTAAGATGTTAGATTAGGATCTCATTTCTGAGAGGAACCTAAAAGAGGCTTCTGGTGGTAGTCATGTAGTTCTAATTGGGCAGTCCATTGGTATAGATTATGAAGGTAGGAAGCACCAATTCGAGAGTGTCCACAAGGGAAGTGGTAGATAGAATATCTAGAGAAGAGGATTGGTCTCTTAGGGTAGTGACCCTGTG
Source organism: Viscum album (assembly GCA_963277665.1). Taxonomy (NCBI): domain Eukaryota; kingdom Viridiplantae; phylum Streptophyta; class Magnoliopsida; order Santalales; family Viscaceae; genus Viscum; species Viscum album. Next base: position 1,348,612,258 of record OY728131.1, read on the forward strand.
TTATGTTATCAATGTGGCAGACTGGGACACAAGCATGGACAGTGTCATCAACCACCAATTGAGTATCAAGCATGCATCATGATGGGTCATGTATAGAGGTTATACAGGAACCCTCGACAGGTGGGTAGTGATAGAGGATTGAGGCAGATGTAGAGTGTAAGACAGGGGTCTGCTGCCCCATACCAGGTAGGAATTTGGATTTATATTGTCCATACCATCTAGGGTGGAGGATATGGTGATTCAGGACAAGAGTTTCCTTACCGATAGGGTAGCATAGCACCAAGTAATCATATCAGGACCCAAGGGGTAGAGACATATCATCTGCATGTAGTTCAACCTTCACCTAATGGTGTTGATACTATACCATTGACTGTTCAAGGTACAATCCCAATATATTCCTCAATTTCTAGTGATTTATTTTATACAGGGACCTCTCATTCTTTTATATCTTCTTAGTTTGTGAATATGTTGGTTCTAGCAGTAGAACATATGTGTGGGGTTATGTTGATTGATACACTGTTAGGAGTACGAGCATAAAATATTCATCAATGTAAGGAGTGTTCCCTAGAGGTCAGCGAGTACCATTTCCTTTGGGACGTGTTTGTGATTGAGATGTCAGGTTTTCACTTGATATTAGGGATGGATTGGTTGGTGTTGTATCAAGCCCATATTTATTGTTATTCTTAAAGGTTAATGTTCATGTCACTTGAGGGTGACACTTATGTTCACTATGGGGAATAAGATATTCAAGCAGTCCATGAAGGGCCAATTCCTCAGCAGTTGGGTGATATCATGGCCCCCAAGAGGCATGTATTATGCTCGATGATGGGGGAGTAGAACATATTTTCTTTCCACCTGTGGTGTTTAGGTTCCAGGATATGTTTTTGAAGGACTTATCGGGGTTACCAACTGAGAAAGAGGTTTATTTCATGATTGATTTGATGCCTGTAGCTAATTTGGTTTCCATTACACCATAAAAAATGGAACCAGTAGAGCTTCAGGAGCTTAAAAATTAGTTTTAGAAACTATATAATAAAGGGTTTATCCATCCAAGTACATCACCTTGTTGGTATCTAGTTTTTTTTTCAAATAAGGTTGATGGGATGTTGCAATTGTGTTTCAATTATCATAAGTTGAATTGGATGATAGTTAAGAACCGATATCCCCTTCCATATATAGATGATATTTTTGAACAACTAAATGGTGCATCTGTGTCCTATAAAATTTATTTGAGTTCAAGGTATCATCAATTGAGTGTGAGACCTTATGATATACCATGGAAATATTTCAGGAGCAAGTATAGTTTGTATGAGTTTATTGTGATGTTTTTCAAGTTGAAGAAAACTATTGATGTGTTTATGGCCTTAATGAACTGAATATTCCATCCGTATTTAGATTAGTTCGTAGTTGTTTTTGTGGATGACATATTGGTGTACTCCCAAACTCATGAAAATCATGCCAAACACCTTTACATTGTCCTGAGTACACTAAGAGAGCATATTATATATGCCAAGCTATCAAAGTGTCAAATCTAGATCAATAGGGTACATTTATTGGGTCACATCATATCTAAGAAATGTGTGTCAGTGGACCTAGATAAGGTTCAAGTAGTTTTATCTTGGGATCAGACCCAAAAAAATCATCAGAAGATTTTTGGGATTGGTAGGCTATTGCCAGAGGTTCATCAAAGACTTTTCTCACTTGTTAGTACTGTTTTTGGTCTTAACCAAGAAGGGTTTCAATTTGGAGTAGTCTAGAGCATGTGAGAATGTTTTTAGGGGTTGAATACATGGTTGAATACTACACTAATTTTGATCATACCCAAGTCGAGTAAAGAGTATACTTTGTTTTGTGATGCATTTGGTATTAGACTTGGGGTAGTGTTGATATTGGGAGATTGAGTTGTGACGTATGGGTCATGAAAGTTGAAGACATGTGAATGAAACTACCCTACATTCGATCTCGAGTTGGACACAATGGTATATAATTTAAAATGTTGGAGGTACTACCTTCTGGGTGAAAATGTTTTGGTGTATACTGATTATAAAAGTCTTAAGTACATATTTTCTTAGTGATATTTAATCTTTGATAGTGGAGATGGGTTGAGCACATGTAATCTTTTGATTTTGAGTTGGAATACATTTCGGGAAAAGGGAACAGTGTTGTATATTCATTAATATGGAATACATGGACCCAGGAGGTTCGGGAGTCCAGTTTTGAGTGGAGGATGATGGCCTTGTTGGCCAAGATACATATAGAGGTTCAGTTGGTCCAAGAAAAGATGAACCTCATATCCTTGGCAGTTTAGTCCACGCTTTTGAGCTGGATCAAGGAGAGTAAGTATGAGGATCCTGAGTTTTTGTATCTGAGGAAAATCCTTGAAGGTGGGGAGTCTCCTTCTGTTTATACTATTGATGATGATGAGATCATTTATATATGTGTCCATGTTGTTGTTCCCACTTATAGGTGGGAGGAGTTAATGTGTGAGTTTCATGCCACAAAGTGGTTGGTGCATCCTAGTTTAACCAAAATGTATTATGACCTTTGTAGAAAGTATTGGTGGCCAAGGATTCATGACACGATGCTACACCTGTCAATAGGTGACGGCTGAACATCAGTAACTGGTTGGTTTGATACAGTCATTACCCATTCCAAAATGAAAGTGGGATTATGTCACCATGGATTTTTTGGTGGGTCTTCAATGTATTCCTTGGAATAATGATTCTATATGGGTGGTTGTGGATTGTTTAACCAGGGTGGTCTATTTCTTACCAATATGAGATACTTTAACCATAGATCAGCTGGGTGAATTATATGTTTGGGAGATAGTGCGGTTGCATGGGGTGTTGCAGACTATAGTTTCAAATAATGATCCACATTTTACTTCGTGCTTCTAGAAATTATTTCAAAAGGCTCTTGGTACCCAGGTGTTTTTTAGTATGTGTTTTCACCCATAGAAAGAAAATCAGTCAAAACATACTATTCATGTGCTAGAGGATATATTGAGGGCATGCATACTAGAATTTGGTGGATCTTGGGAGAAGAATTTAGTGATCGTGGAGTTTTCCTATAATAATAGTTATCAGGTGAATATTCAGATGGAACCATATATTATGCTCTATGGTAGGTTGTGTATATATCTATTATGTTGGATGGAGGTCAGGGAATCAGATTTGTTAGAGCCGAGTCTCATGTAGTAGACATCAAAGCAGCTTCAGTTGATTCAGAAATGTATGGATACAGTTCAAAGTAGAAAGAAGTCGTATGATGATCAATGTTGTCAACCTAATGAGATTATGGTGGGTGATCATGTGTTCCTTAGGGTGTCACCAAGGTTGGATCACCATCATATTTGTAAATAGGGTAAGTTGGCACCCAGGTATGTGGGGGAATTTGAGATTTTGGAGAGTATCAGACTGGTGTCATACCGATTAGCTCTTTCACAGTGGTATAGTGGCATGCACATTGTTTTTCATGTGTCATGGCTTCAATAGTATCACTATAACTCTTATCATGTGATAAATTTTGATGATGTTGATCTTTAGGTCGGTGCGTTCTTTGAGGAGCATCTGGTTCATATTGTGGATCACAGTGAGGAAGTCTTGTGAGGTAAGAACGTGTCATTGGTTCAAGACTTTTAGAAGCATGGTAAAGTTTAGGAGAAAAAATGGGGGAGGGACATAGATATGTGGTCCCATTGGCCTGACCTTTTTACCTCAAAGGCCTCTCTATTATTGGAAGAGTGGCTCGAGGATGAGTTGTTATAAGGTGGGGATGTTCTAAGATCCCAAACTTCTAATAATGTACGTTATTATTTAAGTTTTTCTTTAAATAACTTTTAATGGTTAATTAAATATTTCTTGAGGATATGATGAGACTCGATGGTGTCTTAGGGGTTTGGGATGTGAAATAAGAGAAAAATATCCCATCCAATGCATGTTTCATGGTTGTATCATGGTTAGTACTAACTGTGTGCTAGAACCGTGCACCCTGAAGAGGGTTGGTGCATGGTTGGTAAAACCATGCATGTTAGAGGACCAAACTGTGTGAGATTAGATAGATCCATCCCGCATGACCACCGCATGGTTTTTTAAATAGTACAGGCTTCCTAGGAGACCGTGTGACCTAGGATCCTATTGGATAGAGGGATATGCATAGTTGGCACATAGTTTGGGCAACCGTGTGGCCAAACTATATGGGCCATTAAAAATGGGGGTCTTTACTATTTTCCCCCTTAAAACTTAATAAATCATACCTAATTTTTTCCCATTTCTTCCTATAGTATCCAAGAGTTGCTATCTTTTTCTTCCAAAACTCCCAAGGATCAATATCCCTCATTTCTAAGCTATTTGGAGTGTTGTTGGGTGTAGATCAAAACTATGGGTTATTGTAACACTCATTTTCATTCCTTTTTCTAGATTAGGGATTTTGGAATCATTATTCTCTTTTTTAATCTCTAGAAACATCTTTTCTAGTAGATCCTAGGTTGGGGTTTTGAGGGTGGTTCAATGTTGAATCGAGGGTAAAGTTTAAGTGAGTGTTTTTCTATGGACTTGAGATAGATGGCCTACAAGTTATATCACATAGTCATGATTCCCTATTTTTTGTGTGTATGTGGTTATGTTGTGGTGCCTCTTGCTGTCCATTTGGTCACCTTGGGATGAAATGATAAATTCAGTGTTTAAGTGATGAATTGAACCCCTCATGATCCCTATGGAATCTATTGAGGTTGAATAATCGGAATAAAGGACACCCATGGGGTGTTTCATATCTTTTAACATGAAATCAGGTTGTTAAATATGGAATTGAAGGGTTTATGATATAGAAACTATGATAGTTATGTTTAGAAAATTGAAAATATTTTATGAAGATAAACCAATGTAAATTGTGTTTAGTTTGTTAACATGGTTTCGTGAAATGAAATTAATGATAATTGTGTTAGTTTTCAACATGGAATAAGGGGTTTTTTGTCTTAACTTGAATGTATTAAATGGGTTATGTAATGTAAATGGTAAATGTGTTAAATGGTATAAAAAACATATACACGTGAATAAGTGGAAGGTGTGGTGGGTTGGATTGAGGCTCCCCTCCATGGGTCGGGCTAGACTGAGGCTCTAGGACCCACCACTATATTTCATGGTTTAGGGTGTTGGATTGAGGCTCCATGCCCCTAAAAAATGATTTTGATATGATTTCCTGGAGTAAGGCTCGGAGGTAAGATATCTATGTATTATTTTTTTGAAATTGTTATCCTTGTGATGTAGGGAACTTGACTCCCCTTATGCATTGATTAGTTGATTAGCATAGGCCGATGTATATTTGATGAATACATATAACACATGGAACTAATGATTAAACTGGATAATGCAAATCATGTTAATTAATAGAACCTGGTTTATCTTTTGTTTATCTTATTGTTTACCATATTTCTATATGCACTACAATTTAGACTGGATATTTTTTAGACACTGTTGGTGGTAGCCTACTGATTTGTACTTGCACCCTACTCAGGCCATCATTGGGTACTCAAGTAGACTTTATGTTTTTAGGTAAAGAAAAGGAAAAAAAGGCCCTATGCTAGATGGTTGATTTGGGGCTCATGGATGTGTATAGATGAGGGAACTAGACTTGGTGTCAGGACCCATTCTGTGGATTCTTATGATTGTCTTTATTTTGGGTGTTTCTTTACACTTTTCACTATATGACATGACATGGCATATTTACTTTTTGGTTGTGGGCATGTACCTAGTTTTGGGAAATGGATTTGTGATGTAAATTTGTTATTATTACTATTTTCCTTATTTCTCACTTTATCTTTTGTGCCTTACTCTAATAAAGAGAGTATAGTATCCCCACATGCCTTATTAGATCCTCACTTCTAATTGGTAGCCTCTGTCATGCGGGGAGGCATTCCTAAGTTCATGTATCGCACTGGATCGGGGCACTAATTATAGTGGCACCTGGGCTGGGGTGTTACATTAATACTGTCAGGAATTTCACTTTGTCCATCAGACAAGTATAACCTTCTAAATAAGACCTAAATATTACATATGAACTAGTAACTTTTTCAACCTTTTTATATGTATTCCATTAAAATAATGTTATGTTATTAAATAAAAATCCTTAACTCAACTCATTTCCCCCACAAATATTAAACTAACCCTAAATATTAAATATTTATACATAAAATATTTTTATGTATTCACTTAGTAACTTGAGAATATTGTGAGTGAATAAATTCAATACATATTATTCTAAAATTTAATAATATTGAATTTATTTATTTATTATGGTCATTAAAATACAGAAATTACCCGACCCCCACTGTGAGGCCCACCATGTCCTAAACTCCGATTCATTAGAAATAGAAAAGCTTCTGAATATGATTTGTGTGTGACTCTATGGGAAATTATCTCAATGGTAGAGATTTTCACTCATAGAGTATGAGTGGTTTATGGTAACATGTCAAGGATCCTAAGGAGGTAAGGTTTAGTTATAGCAGCAGCAACCTCTAATAAAAATGCTCTATGTAATATAATCTCTTTATCTCATAATATATCATAAAGTATGATTCACAACTTATTCCACCATCCTTACATGCTTTATTTATTTTTTTAATGACTATTATGGATGGACTTACCTTGTTCTACCATTTACATAGTTTTAATAAAGGTACTACTATCCTGATCAACTAAGCTCGATATATCTCTTCCTTTACTTGGAATCGAAAAATCTTATCTTGATCAATCAACCAATTGCATGCCACCAATGATGCTCTTGAATCAAGATACCTCACCACAAATACACATGATCTCAATTCAAGAGACAAATACATATATTCATAAATAATAACATCCAATGACACCTAAAACACATAATGTTCTTATTGGTGGTCTAGTCCTCATTATCTCATCTACTCAAGATCACCAAGTTAGAACTTAATGAGAATAATTCTTTATGATTATGATCCCCCAACACCTGATATTTATACATCATCTGTGACCTATTAGTATGATGTATCTAGGCCATAGGACAAATGTTTAACATTACTTTCATTGTAACTTAGGGTTCTTATTATAGTTGGGAACTACTATAACCTTTTGACATGACAAGTAATCCAAGTAAATTACCATTTAAATAGTGTATGTAGAAGTAAAAACACTATTATAGTAAGATAACACCATGAATAACTCTCTTTATATATAGTATTGTAATTAAAAATTATTTTTCAAGTTGGGTCTAGGGAACTCACTTTTACAACACCATTATATTTCAAAACTATTCACTCTTATAAACATTATAAAACTAAACATTGTATTTATACTAGAAATATGACTTTAAGTGTATGTATATTAGACTATCCATGATAAACCAATAAATAAGTTTAAAAAAAACTCATATAAACATGGTATAAATAAAACCCAAAACATGATATCATAAAAAAAATACCCAATACAAAATACCCAAACATCTAATAAACCAAAAAAATACAACAAGACTTAAATACATAATATCCCAAATATAAATAAGTCACTATAAAAGAGGAAAATTGGGATAACATAAATGGTCTAATATACATATCCCAAAAATAAATCCAAAATTTGATAAAAATGACAATGAAATCCATTTCCTCATGTTATATGATAAATCCTCATGTGTCACCCACCATAATAGCTCCAATCATGTCACTATAGCCCCTAATATTATGAATGAATCATATTCCCTTTATATAGGACCTAGATGTTCAAATCCATATACACACACAAAAGTTTGTATATAGAGAGTGAGTATAAATCTAGTAGGATACCTACAAATATTTAATACATATCATTTTATAAGAAAAACCATATATAATTGTTTGAAAATTAATAAGAAAATACTTTTATACACATAAGAATAAATATGGAAACCAAACAAATATTTTATATTTTCATTAAAAATATAGAAAATTTACCAAAAATTATAATAAACACTATAATCATGTGTTATGCATCATGCATCACGGGACAACTCCCTAAGTATTAAGGAGTCGATATAATGCTTGACTCTTATAGAACCACCCTAAAATCATTTTGATTCTATCATACCAAAACATGCCTAAATTACCCTCACATGTCCTCATCAATAGGGAATCCCACTTCAAATATTGTAATCATAACTATTATAACACTCATCACTATAATTCCAACTTAAATACCCAAGGATTCCCATGAAATTTTCTAGAACCAACATCAAAAGATAAAAAAACATTCATAAAATATCACATATTATCACCCAAACACCCTCTATAACAAACCCTTTCACATCAATATAATATTATATATCATAATATTCAATAATTTCATATAAAATAATAAGGGGCTTCACATCAAGGAATAATAAAACTATTTCAAATTTATGCCTTGATAAATAGGGCCCAAGCCTTTTAAAATCGTAATTTAAAACATGAAAATATATTTTAAAACTATAAATAATCTATATAATAAATTTTGGTTCCCAAATATGGTATAATAAAATACAATAAATCTTTTTAAATACATTTTAAAGTTCAAGAAATTATGAAGAGCATAAATTATACATGATCCATGGAATAAATTTGACATCAATTATGTTTTTCCAAAATAAGAGACAAAATTTCTCATAATCAAATATATATGATCAAAATGAGGTGTAATGTCATGAAAAAATATATTATAAAGCTTAATCATCCAAGGTTATGTAAAATAAATGAAAAATGTGTACAATAACCTACCATATATGAAAAAAAAATGACATGATTTTTTTTTGAATAAGAGTATATTGAGGCTAGATTGGTATTTTTCACACCATAAATATCAAAAATTTAAAATTTTAGACAATTCCTAATCATTAAATCAACACAAAAGGTCATTTTAGGGAAAATAGACACATGAAGAATGTTAGAGAGAGATAGAGAGAGTAAAGAGGATACTTAACCCCAAGATCTTTCCATGGAATCACCAAATAACCACCAAGAATCCACCAAGGGATGAGGAAAGAAAGATAATTGGCCTAGGTACTCTTCTAGGTCGAAGAAAAATCCCCCTGGAAGATAAATGGAAAAAAAATATCTATAAATGGACTTAAAAAATTTGATTTATCAACTTTTTAGGAAAATACATGACCTGGATATATAGTCTCCTAAATTGGGTGTCTGGTCATGGAAAACCCACTATCTGTATTTTTTTATCCTGCAATATCCCCTTGCACGGTCCCAACTATCATGAATTTAGACTGTAAATTCAAGTAAAATTTCTTGAATTTCAAAATTTTCTACCCATACTATATAAAGCTCAAAGAAATAAATAATAACTAAAATAAATTCATAATAGTGATAACATGAGTGTCATAATTCTCCCCACTATTCCATAATCTACCCCTATAAATTCATTAGTGTTCTTTATTATAAAAGATATGAGTTCATTGCTCCCTTACAATAGATTCTCATCCCCAAGTATTGTGTCTATATTTTTTATGATGTCATAGCACATGTACAATAGAAATTGATTTACCCCATAAAAACTTATTTTGATAATCAATAATCTAAATAAATTTCTCTAAGAAAGTGGTATCATACTCTAAATATAGATCTTTCTAATTAATAAACCCATGAATAATTAGGTTGATAATTTTTAAATTAGAATTCATGGAATACATTATGAATCATTTTCAACTAAGGAGGTAAAAATATTTCATATACTACCATACAAAGATATTTCACAACCTCAAATGGAGCAAAAAATCATGGAAAACCTTCCCTTGTTTCCTCAATCTTTTCTAGTCAAGGAGAAACCTTTGAGACACCTAATCACTACCTAAAAATTATAGAGATTCATGATATTGATACGCATATTATTTTTGAATACTTTGATCCATCATCAATCAATACCAAATCAAATAGATCAAATCAATCATCCCATACATAATTCTCAATTGTAATGATGAAATTTCACCCAATTCAGTCAAATGCATAAAAGACTAACATGACTGACTATAAAGATATTTGAAAGGATCCATTTAGATTAAGGGGTTATAATAATTATCATAATATAACTCAATAAATGATAAATGGATCTCCCATGATCCTATGAAATCAATAACATAAGCACAATGCATATCTTCAAGAATCTGAATAGCTTACTCCATCTAACCATTTGCTAGAGGATGATATGTCATGTTAAACATCAACTGAGTGCCTATATCTTCCTAAAATTTGTTCCAAAATAGAGAGGAAAATCAGTTTCATTAACCAACCTAGGATACCCATAACCTAGGAAATTGAGGGAGTCTATGGTAAGGCTTGAAGGTCATTCTTGATCCCCATGGGCTGGAAACTAGTTCCTTGTCATCAGAAATATACCTTAGGAACAATTTTCCCAATAAACTATCAATAGGGTTCTAACTGAGAATATGACATGATATCGTTAAACATTGGAAATTCATGCTCTCAAATAAGTATAACCAACACAATAACTCATCAATACTCCATGATATGAAAATAATCTCATAGAAATAATAACAACCATATATGATAATATGAAAAATCATTCATAAAATTACTAAAAAAGAAGATTTGATCATACATGTATACAATGATTATATATGAAGTTGAATTTATGATATAAAAATATATAATAAAACTCAAAAAAAGAATCAAAATACAAGTACTCATCTCTATGTGACATAAGGGGTCAATCCCATCATGTTACCACCATGAACACATGCTCTGCTAACAAGAATACCCACCATCTCCAAGAGACGTTTTTCCTTTTACTATATTTATTAAAACAAGGTATGTATACAATCATTGGGTGTATGTAGGGTATGATAATAACTATCCCGGTAGGATTCCCCCAAGTGTTCTGTAATTAATCTTTGTTAGATAAATCCAACCATGATAGTTTGGAAAATAAATCACATGAAAATATTCTTTTAATATTTTAAATACAAGTATCGTGTAAATAATTTTAAATAACTTTAAATGATAAATAAAATGGAATATAAATAAACACTCTAAATCAAACACTGTAGGGAATCCCTAAGGTAGCTAAGGTCTGGGCACCCTAATATCCTCATACTATCTCAGTGATCAAACCAATCATATCCAGCCTCATGCATGAGCTACTATGGAGATCTACATCATGTCATAACCATAAAATCATATCTATATCTTAGTATCATTTACTTATTGTGACATAAATCCATGGCAAGGTAGGTTGTTTCCTAACTAACAATACTTATCTTTTTCTTCCCACTTAAGAACCCAGGTTCACATTTGTTATCCCCCTTTCAAAGAATCACAATTTCATTATTTAAACCAATTTCTATATGAGAGGTAATTTTAAAAAACACATAACATTCATCCCTCATTTCCACATATAAAACATGATTTTCAAACCACTTTGTTACCAATAAATAAAGAGAACAATTCCAAAAATATACCACATATATCATGTTTAATGATTTTATAACATGTATTAAATAGTTTTAAACACCCATTTTAAAAGTGATAAAGCAATCAAGGTTAATTTAACAAAGGTAAATCATGGAACCACCTACCTTTTTCGATGAAACCACTAGAGAATGGAGTGAATCCACTTAATAAAAGAGTAAAATCCATTTAAATCTAAGAGGAATTCCTAACAAAATAATACCCTACTTAGAATTTAGGTAGCACAAGATCTATGTTTCCATGGATATAAGGGAGAATTAAAATAATGAAGGAGATGAGGAAAGAACCATGTAAGGGATAAATAACCACTTACTTGATGATTTCCAAGAGATTCTAAGTGAATGATCCACTGAAAATGGAGCTAAAATGGAGGAGGAGAGGGGGATCGATGCATGAGGGGCCTAGAATGTTTGAGAGTGGGGGAAAATAGGGAGAAAATTAATTATAACAAGTGAAGTAAAAAAGGTGAATTTAATCATTTAAATTAACTAGGAAGAGCAAGATACAGTGTGACCTTCCCAAGACATGGCATGACACAACTCCTAGAAAGACAGTGCCTTTTCCTAGGTTGAGTGGCAATGTGACATACCTTGGTCGCGGCATATCCCAAGTCCAAAAAAAATTCCCCTCTACCTAGGTTGGGTCATGATGTGACCTCCCTTGGTCATGATGTGACCAAGATACCCATAAAAATTGGCACTCTTCCCCGTTAGGGTTCTGGTGTGACCTCCCTCGTTGCGTCATGAAAGTTTCCTCCAAATTTTGACAAAATCCATTATATTACATATCACCTATGCCCACTACCACATAACTCATTGTAATTTTCCATTTTTACTCCTCAAAGAACATCATAAAATGAACTCCTTAGTCATGACATGACTCACTATAGTCTAAGCGTGACGTACTCTAATTCCTACAAAATGCCAAAAAATCTTGGAAAATGTGGAAACAAACAGAAAAGAAAAAAATTAAATAAATATAAAATATTCATTCTTAAAAATGACATTTTGAGTGTGATAATTATTCACACCATATTAATTTATACCCCTAGAAGATCAACTTTAAGAAAAATGATCAAGGATGAGGTGAGTCCACTGATCCGTCATAAAATATTCTTGTTCCCATGTCTCAAGAGAATCAATATCATGATTCTATAAGACTCGAACAAATGGAATGGATTTCCCATGTATCACCTTCTTCTAAAAATAAATAATCCAAATGGTTTTCTTAGTGATAGAGACATTAATCTCCGACTCTAGCTCTTCCCAATTCAAAACATATGAGGGATAGGGATTATACTTCTTCAACATAAAGACATGGAAGAAATCATGAATCGATGTCAACTGAGGGGGTAATTCCAATTCATAAATAGACTTCTTGAAAATTTTAGTGATCTCAAAGGCTCCCACATACCACAGAGTAAGTTTCCCCAGCTTCCCAAGCTGACAGTGACCTAACCGGCGTGATATCTTTAAGGAAATACAGTCACCAAACGAAAAAAATACAAGGGATGCTTTTGATGATAATAATAATATTTGTGAAGAATATAATTAATATCAGATGGTATAATTCTTCATATTTATCTCTTGAACAATGTTCGACCCCACCAATGAAGTATCAACCACCTCCATCCAGCAAAAGGGAGACTGACTTGGTCGATCATACAAGGCCTCAAAATGAGATATCATGATAGAATACTGGTATCTATTATTTTAATTGAACTCAACGAGTGATATGTGGGTATCCCATGAGTCTCTAAAGTCCAATACACAATAATTGAGTGTATCCTCTAAAATTTAGATTTCCCATCCATTTAAACATCTTTTTTTGGATATTAAGTCATACTCAACTTCACCTAGGATCTCATCACCTCTTGAAGGCTTTCCAAAATCAGGAGGTAAACCAAGGGTCTCTATTAGAAATGATCATATATTCCACCTCATTCAACCTCATGATATTAGCACATATATTCTCCCAAGTTCCTCTACCTTAGTTGTATCACTGGTTAAAATAAAATGGGATGATTTAGTCAGTCAATCAATCACAACCTAAATTAAATTACTTCCTCATGGGGTACATGGTAAACCAATGATAAAGTCCTTGGATATCTCATCACAATTCCATGTGATAATAGTAAGAGGTTGAAATAGGCTGGAAATATTTAGATGCACAGATTTAATCTACTGATATGTGTACCATCATGACACAAAATTTATTATATCATGTCTCATACCCAACCAAAAATATTAGTTATTCATGTTATAGTATATCTATATGGTACTTGGGTGAACAACCCATTGAAAATGATGGAAATATTCTACCAAAACCTTCCTCAAGGATAAGGGGACCAAATAAAAATTATGAAATAATAAATACCATCAAAACATAGATACTGCTCAACAAAGGTCCCCCCGTCATATATAATTCCCTAGATGCATTGGAACTCATCATCTTCTGATTTCTATAAATGAATAATCTCATAAATAAAAAGTGTCAAATGAATTTTGTTAAGAAGAATATATTATTTATCTTGAATTTCATCTAAATGCATCCAGGTGAAGAGACCCATCAAACTTCATTCATCACTAGAATCTTTCAAGGAATAATAAGGTAACTTTCTATGGAGAGCATCAGCAACCACATTTACTTTACCCAAAATATAGTAAAGATTGAAATCAAATATCTAGAGATACTCCAATCATTTACTTTTCCTAAGATTTAAGTATTTCTAATAAAATATATATTTCATACTCTTAGGATTAGAATAAAATGGGAATATCTCCCAAAAAGATTATTGACATCAACACTTAAGAGAATACACAACCATTGTAAGATCAAGGTCATGGGTTGGGTAATTCTTCTCATGTGGTAAAAACTATAGAGAACTATATACCACTACGTGATCACCCAACACAATCACACAACCCAAACCCATACCCATGGTATCATATTTGACCACATAGCTTTGACCATCCTTAGGTAGAATCAAGATAGGGTATGAAGTTAATCACTAATTTAGCTCATCAAAGGATTATTGACATCCAAGAATCCATACGAATTTCAACCCCTTTTGGGTGAGATTGGTCAAAGGATATGAAATCTTGGAGAAATCATTTAAAAATCACTAGTAATATCTCGATAAACCCAAGAAGATATTAATATTGAAGATATTCCTTGATTTTTTATAAGACATAACATCTCACACTTTTTTAGGGTCAACTGAAATACATTTTTTTGATATCACATTCTCTAAGAATGGGAATTCCTAGATCCAAAAGATTCAATTTGATGATTTAGAATAAAGTAAATGATCATAGAGATTCCCCAAAAAAATCTTAGATGATTGTTATGCTCCTATTCAGTTTTTGAATAAACCATAATATCGTCCAAAAACATCACAATGAAGGTGTCAAGGTAATGATGAAATATTCAGTTCATAATCACCATTAAAAGCCTATGGGAAATTGGTTATCCCAAAATGAATCACCAGGTACTCAAAATGACAATACCTTCTCCTAAAAGTAGTCTTAGGAATATTAGATCCCCTTACTCTGAGTTTATGGTACCCTTACTGGAGGTTAGTATTTGATAACTACCTCACCCCATTTAACTATTCAAAAAGTTAATCAATGTGTGAAAATGGATATTTATCCTTAATAGTCACCTGATTTATTTTTTTATAATAAATTCACAAAGCATAGAGTTCCATTCACTTTCTTGGTGAAGATAATTGAGGAGGACCATGGAGATACACTAGGATGAATGAAGTCTTTGACTTCTAAGTCATCTAACTGAATCTTCAATTATTTTAATTTTATAGGTGTCATACAGTAAAAAGATAAAGAGATCAATTTTGTCCTAGTAACTAGATTGATACAAAACTCAATTTCCTTATTTGAGGGTAAAATTTAGAAGTTATTTGGAAACACCACAGGAAATTCCCTAATCACTGAAGTAAACTTTACCCTAAAGTCCCCTTCATAATCCTCAACTTAGAGACATTATATCTGTATGAAAACCTTGGTAATAGGGGTTCCTTTCTGACCATACCACATATCTCATTCCCCTTGAAACATATCAGATCTCATGTCAAGAGTAGTGAAGTTCACCCTCCTTTGATAGAAATTGACATGAGCTTTGAAGTTATCCATCCAATAATAATGAATGATAGACACCTATATAAAATAGATAAGTTTACATAGATGATTAAATGATAATAGTACATATCACTTTCTTAATTCTTAACTGAGTCTCTATAGGAACCTGCTCTATTAGAAGCAATCACATCACCTTTGAATGGTCCTAAGTCCTACCACTAGTTGGGGGATCATTCTTCAGCTGACTATACCTATGTGAAGAACCAGTCCTTCCTCTACACCCATGAGAACAATACCCTACCACCTTAAAGGCATCAGACTGTTATATAGATTCCTTAAAAGCTAATGAGATGTACCGCTTTGAGGAGAGGGCTTAGATCTACAAAATTTTCATAGATGGACTAAACACCCACAAGAGTGATAGGACTTAGGGTCCACTATCAATGAAGGATTAGTATTAAAAATATTTTCACATTGGTAGTAGATGAGAGAACCACTACCCAAGTTCATCGATGATGAAGACTGGGATGAATTCCTAAATCTATTTTCACTCCCTCATCTTAGTTCACAATGCTTCCTCTTCTTCTCTAAGGATCCACTTTCATTTCCACTAGGAAAAAATTGATTCATAATCAACCCTAACATCCTAACCTGATTTATCTTAACTATCAAGTCTTGGTCCATGACTTCAAAATAAGTTTTAAGCTATAGTAAGAATAATTGAGAGAGAATCTCAGTTTGAAGGTCTATCTCAAACCATTAGGATTTTAACTAATCATTCAATACCATCTCAAGATAAAAATGAATAACATCGGTGATCTAATTAAAATAATATATAATGGTCTAGTTTTTTTGTTAAAGGCATAAAAAATATCTAGATTTAGCCAGTGATATGGTCTTATAGTAGAACTTCTAGGTAAACATCACCTTGAAATAATTCCATTCCAAATTCTCATGATACCATGCTTGAATGAAGGAATCACTCCACTTCCATTTGAGGCCCTCAAGAATGAAAGCAACACATTTCACATTAATAGAATTTGGTGTCTTGAGGAACTCAAAGATCCTTTATATCCTATTTAACCAGTCTTTTTCTACTTGAGGGTCATTGGTGCCTCAAAAAGATGGTGGCCTATAGAGAAGAAAATCATGGGCCCAATATATATCTTAATCTAGACCCAAATCTGATTCCCTTACCTATATGGGCTAAGAATCACTCCTTGATTCATAGCTCAAACCATTCATAGATCAAACTATTCGATGAGATTTTGATCAGATATGGGATTAGATCATGGAAAGTTATTTATAACTCCTTATGAAGAGTTTTTAAATAGAATACATGAGCCATGAAAAATTAATGAAAATTAAATTAAAATTATATCACTTTAAAGAAACAAGAAGCAGCATACACATACATGTACCATTGTGCATAAAGGGTGTGAGTCAAAAATTCCCATTAGAATATTACCAAGGATTCTATACAATTACTATCATAAAATAGTACATAAATGATAGTTCAAACATAAAATAAAATAAAAATTATTTTCACGTTTCAAAAAGAATACATAAAGGAAACAAGAATTATACTTTACTATTTTTCTTTTTTAAAGCACTAAAACAATCCTTTCTAATAATAGGGCATAACTGGTTCAAAATCATAAGTTTTAAACCCCAACATTAAGCAAATATTTTCTTTAAAATATTCCTTTAAACCACTAAAATAGATCATCCAAAATACATGAGGAAAAATTCACCCATTTTTTCATGACCCGCCTTCACTAAAAGGAGGGAAGGGTCAGCAGATTGTCAGGACCTTACTTCTTTAAGTTGAAGGAGAGATAATGACCCCTGAAACCCACCTTCAATAGGTCCCAGAGTGGCGACCAGCACCAAGGGTATAGAATCTCCCAAAAAATGTAAGGCATTACCCTTTTTTGTTTTTATAGGATCGAGAGATAAGATAGAAACCTCAACAATACCAAAGGCTGAAAGTAAAGGGAAAGCTAAAAAATACCCATTCCCATATTTATGTTCAACAGTAAATGATACAAGCCACACAAAAAAGAAGAAAAAGAAGAAAAACTCCAAAGGTAAAGTACTAAGAAAAAGGAAAACAACAACAGCAACTGCCTCAAGGTCCGAGCTAGTACGGTCCTGTACGATCCCTGAAGTCCTCCTGGAAACCTCAAAGTAGTTTTACATATGTAGGGTGAACATACAAGTACACTCAGTAGGGAAAACCAAAGACTCTCATGCACAAGTGGAGAGGAATTCTAATGCCTTGTGAGAAAAGAAAAACCAAAGCACCTAGCAAGGAAAAACTATCCACCCAAGTATCACCAAGGCACAATCCCCAAATAACGCAAGGCAAGTAAATTATGGTAATAGAACATCGATATTTGGGTACCCCGCACCACCTTCCCACTGGTTATTGAAGACATCCTATGCATCGAACCAATCCCGTCATTCTCACTACAGTCCCACTGCCAAACCCCACCTGCACACACCTGGGCCATAACCTCACCGCAGTCCCACTGCCAGACCCCTCCTGCACACACCTGGGCCAAAACAACTACTGCCATGCCTAAAGACACCTGGTCTAGAACAACTACTACCGCGCCCGAAGACACCTGGTCCAGAACAACTACTGTCATGCCCGAAGACACCTGGGACTCATCCCGAAGACACTTGGGAAACAACCTGCCCGCAAACACCTGGGCCAACCACCACAACTACCCCACCCAAAGATTCTTGGGCTAATAATGGACATCATGCCATCACATCCTTCCCTAAAAGTCTTGGGATATTCAAGAAAGGGAGCAGAAAAGGAGATAATAACCATCCACTCATAGGAGTGTTGGGAAAAACACCCTCCCCATGAAATGGGGTGTTCAGCACTAATTGCTCAACTTGGGTGGGGCACGAATAAGAAACATAAAAGCTCCAGATATATGTATAGGTAACAAATACTCATCCCAACCTAGGGGTTCCAAAACCTAAGCACAAACACCCTTGTTACTATTTATTCACAAAAGAAGCCACAACACTCACAGCCAAGTCACAACTCATTCCCAAACTAATTCCCCACTCAACCATTCTTTTTTTCATGTTCAAGTGATCCCATTAGGGTGAATTCTGCTCTACCGGGCAACTAACAGGCATAAACACAAGCCAGAAAAGAGAAACAACCAAACACCAATTTAAGCATTCACACCCGGTTCTCTTGTAGAGTTGCATCAATAAAAGGGGATTAATGAGATCCCTCAAAGTACTGGAACCAAAGAAAAACCTCACAAAAGGGATAAGTGAGATCCCTCTAAGTACAAGAAACAAAGCAAACCCCGAGACATAGCCCCATGTCCCCAAAACCAGGAACCCACCATTTCTCAGCGATAGAGGATTCCACCCCAAGTTCATGTCACATCAGAGCAACCACATAGCTTAACATTCACAACCAACAATCGTGCCACAATAGAGGATCCCATCCCTGTTCACATCTTCCCATAAGCACCAGGTAGAAAAACACACCCACCACCAAACAGAGTGTAAAAACTTCCAGGTTCAAGCACATCATTCATTAGGTTCTTCTTTCTGTTTGTTAACCGGGGTGGTCACACAGAGATTCTTGTTTTACTGAACATCCATTTAAACCAACTGAGTTTACGTGATTAACAAACTTCTAGGTTAATCCATTTAATCATCATAGAAGACAGATTTTTATTAGTGCGCAAGGAAAAAACACCAATGACCATGATTTTCTGTGATCATAGGCTCACACAATTCACAACACATACAACATAAAAGTAGTACAGCAGAAACATCGATCACACCCCCACCCTTCATTCTTTAAAAGTCAGTTCATTATCTTCATTAAGTTTGGTTTAATCAATTCCCATAGAGACAAAAGTGTACCCACCCCGCATGATACACATAAAGGATAGGAGAAGGAAAACCCTACCTGATTGATCAAAGATCGAAGTTCTTCTCCACGCGCCAAGAATCAGGGAAAAGAACGACTCACAGGGGAGGGACATCGGGAACTCCAAACGTACTAAGAAGAAAGGAATCCAGCCAAGAGGAAGAAGAAAGAAGAAGAAATTCTTGTTTGATATATAGATAAGATCCCGTTGTTATAGGATATGGGGATTTAAATGGCTTTAAATTCGGATCGTGGTTCCCCACGCGGTTGGGTGGTTACACATGATGGAATTAATTGTTATTTAATTATCCATTGAGGAGGTCCCTCAGGATTTATTGGGTATTAATTATGGGATTTTAAATGGCTTTAAACCACTTGTAAAAAAAAGGTTGAAAAGCCCAAAAGAGGCGTTACAGGAATAAATTGTAGAAGAGAAACCCGACAAGACTGGGTGACACTGATCGGTCGCACCGATCGGTCATGCCGAAATGATGTCCTACCACCGAGACGTCACCCCTAGGATCTAGAATTTGTAAAAGGGATGGACCGCGAGGGTCCGGGTCATCACATCAGATACCTCTCAAAGAATTCTAACCCTCGAGAATTTAAAATCATGCCTGAAGAAAGGAGGGGGGTCCAAACAACCGCCCCAGAAGATACCTCTTAAGAGTGAACCCGAACAATTACAATCACTATAAAACAAAGGATTAAACCATACGGTTATGTGTTTAGGGGTTTCCCTTCCTCCATGTTAAGATAATATCTGCTTTGGGTGGCTCTGAGTCACCCGCATGGGTTTAGGCACATCCACTCTAATGCGTCTTAACTAGGGATTAGGTCCTCCCCTCCCCACATCTCAGTATACTTCCCACACATCCACAGAAAAGGAAAGCCACACATTCCATAGTTAACAAGGTAAAGTTTTCCGTCACAACAAGTACAAAATAGAACAACACAAAACTCAAAACAACCCTGGGTACTGGGCACACATCTGTGCTTCCCGTTTCCAGGTACTTTCCTCAAGCCCACCATGCCTCCACAACACACAAACCAAAGGAATTGTTCATCCACGAAGCACTTTCTCTTCACGATCCTCGACCCTCACTGGTCTTTCCACAAAGGTCATGTCGTCCTCGATATCCAACTCTCCCCAATCGAGGAAGTGTGAATCATCGTGCAGATACTGATGGAGCTGGAACGCATGGAAGATGTCATGTATCCTCATTAGTAGCGGTGGTAACACTAGCTGATAAGCCACTTCTCTGACCCACCACAACACTTCGAAGGGTCTGATGAATCTGGGAGAGAGATTTCTCCCCCTACCAAACCTTCGTTGTCCACGCTGAGGGGAGACCTTCAAGAACACATGGTCCCCGACCCCGAACTCCAAGGGTCTCCTCCTATTATCGGCATATGACTTCTGTCAGTCCTGTGCCGCCTTCATCCTTTCCTGTATAAGCTAAACCTTCTTTGTCGTGCTCTTCACTTCTTCTGGGCTAAGAACACTCGCTTCTCCAACCTCAGTCTAGCACACGGGTGAGCGACATGGCCTCCCGTACAAGGCTTCAAACAGAGCCATGGAAATGGTAGAGTGATAGCTATTATTGTAGGCAAACTCTACCAGAGGCAAGTGCCGCACCCATGATCCCCCAAAATCTAGAATACATGTTCGTAGCATGTCCTCCAACGTCTGGATTGTGTGCTCTGTCTGTCCATCTGTCTGGGGATGGAAAGCAGTGCTAAGACGTAGCTGGGTGCCAAAAGCATGCTGCAATCCCCTCCAGACTCGTGAGGTAAACTGCACATCCTTATCTGAGACTATGGATCTCAGAACTCCATGTAACCGCACTACCTCATCCATGTACCTTTGTTCTAAAGAATCCACTACACCTAACTCATTGATTTCCAGAAAGTGGGCCGATTTCGTCAACCGATCCACCACTACCCAGATAACGTCGCAGCCTCCTCGAACCTTGGGTAGCCCCGTGATGAAATCCATCGAGATTTTGTCCCACTTCCACTCAAGAACATCTAAAGGTTGCAACATTCCTCCTGGGACACGGTGTTCAGCCTTCACCTGCTGACACACTAGGCACTTTTCTACAAACTCTGCTACTACCCGTTTCACCCTGGGCCACCAAAACTGTCTCCTCAAGCCCTGGTACATCTTGGAAACTCCCGGGTGCACCGCTAGTGGTGAGTTGTGGAACTCACTAAGAACTTTTCCGCGTATTGCCTCTAGAACAAACAGCTTTCCTCGAAAAAGCATCTGATTCTGACCATCCTCCGTTCACCCTTCCGGAGCATTTCCCTGGTCAACTTGGTCACGCATCACTTCACTTTCTGAGTCTCCCCATTGGGACTCCTCTACCTTCTGCAACAGAGAAGGTTGCACCATCATCTGATACAGGAAACCTCTACCTCCTTCCATCCTAGCATCCAGGTGCAGGGCATCCAACTCTTCCATCGCCTTCCAAGTATCTGCCGACTCTCGAACCACATCCTTCTGAGACTTCCTACTCAAAGAATCATCCACCACATTCCCCTTTCTCGAGGTGTAGGAAATCTTGAAGTCGTATTCTTGAAGGAATTCCATCCACCTTCACTGTCGTAAGTCCAGGTCCCGCTGGGAGAAGACATACTTCAAGTTCTGGTGGTCGGTGAAGACCACGAAGTGCTCCCCAATGAGGTAGTGCCTCCACAACTTTAGTGCAAACACGACTGTTGTAAGCTCTAGATCATGGGTGGAATAGTTATGTTCATGGGGACGTAACTTCCTAGAACCATAGGAGATCACCCCTTGCCGCTGCATCAAAACACATCCAAGGCCTTTCCCTGAAGCATCACAGAACACCTCATATGTTACCCCTTCTTCTGGAAACCTCAGCACTGGGGCACTAACCAACTTCTCATGCATATAGTTGAAGGATGCCTCACACTGCTCATCCCACATGAAAGCCTGGTCCTTCTTGGTCAAGGTTGTCAAGGGTGCCGCAACTCAGGAGAAGTTGGGCACGAACCTCTGGTAGTAACCTGCCAGCCCGAGGAAACTACAAGCCTCCTCTACATTCTTGGGTGCTGCACAAGAAACAACCACCTCGACCTTCGATGGGTCCACTGTTATCCACTGCTCGGACACCACGTGCCCAAGGAAATGCACTTCTCGCATCCAGAACTTGCACTTGGAAACTTCCCATAGAGTTGGTGTTGTTGGAGGACCTCTAAAACCATTCTCAAGTGCTCACTATGATCCTCCTCTAATCTTGAGTAGATCAAGATGTCATCGATAAACACTACTATGAACCGGTCCAGATATTCCCAGAATACGGAGTTCATGATCCCCATGAACACAGCTGGTGTGTTCGTAACGCCGAATGGCATGACTACAAACTCAAAGTGATCATATCTGCACCTGAAGGAAGTCTTTGAGATGTCTCCCTCCTTCACCCTCACTTGGTGATATCCAAACCACAGATCGATCTTCGAGAACCAACCTGCTCCCCTCAGCTGGTCAAAGAGATCGTCTATCCTTGGGAGAGGGTATCGATTCTTGACCGTCACCTGATTCAGCCTCCTGTAGTCTATGCACAGCCTTAGACCACCATCCGCCTTCTTTGAAAACAAAACAAGAGCACCCCACGGTGATGCACTTGGCTGAACAAAACCCTTCTTCATCAGATCGTCAATCTGGATCCGCAACTCCCACAACTCAGAAGGTGCCATCCGATAGGGAGCCATCGAAATCGGACGGGCACCAGGTTGCAAGTCTATCCCGAACTCAACATCACGTCGAGGGGGCAGAGTTGCCACCTCTTTAGAGAAGATGTCCCTAAACTCACTGACGATCCCTAGGACTTCCACCATTTTTGCATCCACCGACTCCACTGACAGCTCATCCATCAAGGAGAGGAGGGGTTCCCCTCGCTTGCTTCTTCCCTGGAAACTTCGCTCGCCGATGAAAGTCACCCATCAGCCGCCCAAGTCTGAAAATAAAACCCTTCCTCAGAAGAAGTAAATGACGTAACATACAGAGAACATCCAGTCAATGCCTAGGATGACATCGTATAGATGTATCTGCAACAGTAGAAGATCCCTGACTGACTGTTGTGGCCCTATCATCAGTTTGAATCCATGACAAACATACAACAAGTCTGTCTGTCCTCCGACGGGTGTGCTCAGCACCAGGGGTACTAGAAGTATCTCAGCATCTAAACCCAGAGCATGGGACAGAATGGGTGTAACAAAGGAGTTCAGAGCTTTTGTATCAAACAAGGAATATGCAAGGGTACTAAACAAACTGATCGTACCTCGAACGACCTCTGGCCCTGCTGGAACTATTGCCTCCGCGACGTGCAACTGCCCACACCCATCTCCTCTACCTCTCGGATTTCAGCCAACTCCCCAACCACTCCTGGGTTGAGGTCCCTGAGGAGCTCCCTGAGGTCGGCCTCCTCCTGCAATATATTCCCTTGGAGGGGCGGGAGCTCGCTGCCCCTGCTGCTGCTGCTGAAAGGGCCTAGCCAGGAACTGCTGCTGCTGAGGTGGGTGCTGGACCTGCCCACCCCCACCATACTGTACTCTGTCTGGGCACTGTTTTGAATATTACCATGGCTACCATAGATGAATCACCTCGGTCCCAGGCCCAAATATAAAGGGCGAGGACCGGGAGACCGGAACTAGAACTTTTGCGGCCTTCTCCCTACTCGTTGAAACCTAGAGGGCCCTAATGCTGGAGACCTACTACTGACGGCCTTCCCCTTTGACGAGCCCAACTGGATCCCCTCTCGTGACACACATCCCAGTGTGTGCATCCTCTCCACCACTTCAGCCTTCTTCTACACCTCTAAGTATGTCAGTAGGGTGAAGGGGGTAACAGCGTACTGAAGAGAAGGTCGGAGTGCCTCCTCTAAATGTCTCGCCCGAGACTCCTCATCTGGAAAGATGTCCGGAGCAAAGTTAAGTAGATCCTTGAACTTGATCCCCAACTCTCTCACTAACATACTCCCCTACTGGAGGGAGAGTAGATCCTGCCTCTTCTCAGCCTTCATCGTGGAAGAGAGGAATTCCGCCTGGAACTCCTTCTCGAAGTCAGCCCACGCAACCTCAGCTTCCCTCTTCTCTCCAAGATAAAGCATCCACCACTGACGCGCTGCTCCACGCATGTGGATGATGGCCAAAGGAACCCAGTACTCCTTCAGAGCCCGAATCAGGCCAAAAGCGATCATAGATCCTCTAGCCAGCTCTTCGTCTCCATGTCAGAGGTGTTTCCCTCATACTTCCCGAGGGTCTGTCGCTGAAAGGCACGAAGCGTCTTCTGCCATTGTTCATCCTCCTATTCTCAGTCAGCCCTCCGTTGATTAGCTGATTCAACCTCCTAGGCCTTGATCACCCGCACTACTCATGGTCGTCTCCCCGGTTCCATAGCTGCAAGGTAAACAAGGAATGCCTAAGCCCGAGTAGTGCAGAATATTGTTCTCAAATTTTTCTTAGACTCCTTTATTTATTTTGAATCCCCAAGATACACATGAAACATAAGAACACAAGTCATTATGATGCATGTACCTTTCCTAGGGTCTCTACCCTGCAATCAGTGTAGCCTCACTTGGTCGTTCGTTAGGTCCAAAGTCCTTGCATCAGATCACGGGGGGCCCTAAAATCCCGTGTCCTAGCCAGTCTTCCCTGGCCTAATTCACGCACCAAGGTCACCCAACATTGTTTCCCTACTACCCCATGCAATCCTAACTGTGCCTAACTCTAGACTCAATCCTATCTCTCAACCTCACCTCTGATATCATTCTGTCATGACCCGCCTTCACCAAAAGGAGGGAAGGGTCAGCAGATTTCCAGGCCCTTCCTTATTTAAGTTGAAGGAGAGATAATGACCCCCGAAACCCGCCTTCAATAGGTCCCGGAGTGGCAACCAGCACCAAGGGTATAGAATCTCCTTCAAAATGTAAGGCATTACCCTTTTTTTATAGGATCGAGAGATAAGATAGAAACCTCAACAATACCAAAGGCTAAAAGTAAAGGGAAATCCAAAAATAACCTGTTCTTATATGCATGTTCAACAGTAAATGATATAAGCCACAAAAAAATAAAAAAAAATAAAGAAAAACTCCGAAGGTAAAGTACTAAGAAAAAGGAAAATGACAAAAACAACTGCCTCAAGTTCTGAGCTAGTATGGTCCCGCACGATCCCTGAAGTCCTCCTGGAAACCTGAAAGCAGTTTTACATACGTAGGGTGAGCATACAAGTACACTCAGTAAGGAAAACCAAAGACTCACGTGCACAAGTGGAGAGGCATTCTAATGCCCTATGAGAAAAGAAAAACTACATCACATATCAAGGAAAAACTATCCACCCATGTCTCACCAAGGCACACTCCCCAAATAACGCAAGGCAAGTAAATTATGGTAATAGAACATTGATATTTGGGTACCCCGCGCCACCTTCCCATTGGTTATTGAAGACATCCTATGCATCGAACCAATCCTGCCATTCTCACCGCAGTCCCACTGCCAACCCCTCCTGCACACACCTGGGCCATAACCTCACCACAGTCCCACTGCCAGACCCCACCCGCACACACCTGGGCCAGAACAACTACTGCCACGCCCGAAGACACCTGGGCCAAAACAACTACTCCCACGCCCGAAGACACCTGGGCCTCATTCCGAAGACATTTGGGAAACAACCTGCCCGCAGACACCTGAGCTAACCACCACAACTACCCCGCCCGAAGATTCTTGGGCTAATAATGGACCTCAGGCCATCACATCCTACCCAAAGAGTCTTGGGATATTTGAGAAAGGGAGAAGAAAAGGAGCTAATAACCAGCCACTCATTGGAGTGTTGGGAAAAACAACCTCCCCATGAAATGGGGTGTTTAGCACTAAGTTCCCAACTTTGGTGGGGTGTGAATAAGAAACATAAAAGTTGAAGATATATTTATAGGTAACAAACACTCATCCCAACCTAGGGGTTCAAAAACCTAAGAACAAACACCCTTGTTACTATTCATTCACAAAAGAAGCCACGGCACT
The DNA here is from genome assembly GCA_963277665.1 of Viscum album. Lineage (NCBI taxonomy): Eukaryota > Viridiplantae > Streptophyta > Magnoliopsida > Santalales > Viscaceae > Viscum > Viscum album. Next base: position 1,348,638,788 of record OY728131.1, read on the forward strand.
CACGGCCAAGTCACAACTCATTCCCAAACTAATTCCCCACTCAACCATTGTTGTTTTCATGTTCAAGTGATCCCATTAGGGTGAATTATGATCTACTGGGCAACTAACAGGAATAAACACAAGCCAGAAAAGAGAAACAACCAAACACCAATTTAAGCATTCACACCCGGTTCTCTTGTAGAGTTGCATCAACAAAAGGGGATTAGTGAGATACCTCAAAGTACTATAACCAAAGAAAAACCTCCCAAAGGGATAAGTGATATCCCACAAAGTACTGGAAACAAATAAAACCCTGATACAAAGCCCCATGTCCCCAAAACTAGGAACCCTCCATTTCTCAATGATAGAGGATTCCACCCCAAGTTTGTGTCACAGCAGAGCAACCACATAGCTTCACATTCACAACCAACAATAGTGCCACAATAGAGGATCCCATCCCCGTTCACATCTTCCCATAAGCACCAGGTAGAACAACACACCCACCACCAAACATAGTGGAAAAACTTCCAGGTTCAAGCACATCATTCATTAGGTTCTTCTTTCTGTTTGTTAACCGAGGTGGTCACACAGAGATTATTGTTTTACTGAACATCCATTTAAACCAACTGAGTTTACTTGATTAACAAACTTCCAGGTTAAGCCATTTAATCATCATAGAAGAAAAAGGTTTATTAGTGTGCAAGGAAAGACCACCAAAAGCCATGATTTTCAGTGAGCATAGGCCTTCACAATTCACAACACATACAACATAAAAGTAGTATAGCAGAAACATCGATCACACCCCCCCCCCTTCATTATTTAAAATTCGGTTCATTATCTTCATTAAGTTTGGTTTCATCAATTCCCATAGAGACAAAAGTGTACCCACCCCGCATGATACACAAAAAGGAGAGGCGAAGGAAAACCCTACCTGATTGATTAAATATCGAAGTTCTTCTCCACGCGCCAAGAATCAGGGAAAAGCACGACTCACAGGGGAGGGACGTCGGGAACTCCAAATGTACTAAGAAGAAATGAAGCCAGCCAAGTGGAAGAAGAAGGAAGAAATTCCCGTGTGATATATAGATAAGATCCCGTTGTTACGGGATATTAGGATTTGAACGGCTTTAAATTCGGATCGTGGTTCCCCACGCGGTTGGGTGGTTACACACGATAGAATTAATTGTTATTTAATTCTCTATTGAGGATGTCCCTCAGGATTTATTGGGTATTAATTATGGGATTTTAAATGGCTTTGAACCACTTGAAAAAAAAGGTTTAAAATCCCAAAAGAGGCATTACGGGGAAAAACTGTAGAAGAGAAACCCGACAAGGCTAGGTGACACTGATTGGTCGCACCGATCGATCATGCCGATAGGTCGCGCCAATCAGTCATGCTGAAATGACGTCCTACCACCGAGACGTCACCCCTAGGATCTGGAATTTGGAAAAGGGATGGACCGCGAGGTTCTGGGTCATCACACATTTCCCCTCTTTTCCCAAAATCATTTCTCAAATTCTGTTTAGAAAACCATTACCCCTTTCCTTAAGAAATCACACTTTCCAATCAATTTTAAAAACAATTTTAAAGTAAACCAAAATACCAATGAAACCAAATAGAAGCATCACATGCACCAAGATATCAAGGACGTATACTAAAAGGGAAAAACCAAAAAATGGTGACATGTTGTCCAGAAAAACCATGGGATAAAAAAAATCATGAAACAAAATACTGTAAAACATCTTAAAAAATATCAAGTATCATGGGTAACTCTCTAGTCTTTAACATGAAATAGTGATAGACATGGTTTCTGGAATCACTTTATAGGCCCTAGTGTATCTATATAAACTTGTTTTATTTCCCCTTATAGGTCATATTGAGTATGATAAAATCCCCTAGGAGGCACTAATCTCATGGTGAACTAGATAGTGAATGCATACCACACTAGTGTAACACACATCTAAACTTTCAAATTAGCTACCTAGGATCCCATGATATGAGACAATGGATCTTATCAAGCAATAAATAACAAATCCACCACAATAATAAATAATAATATAAAAAAATTAAATAAACCTTGTATCACCCCCTACACCCTTTCATGAAATAACCCCTTTCATTTAGACCATACCAAGGCATCACGTGATAATTAAACAATATAAACATACCCCATCGGTGCCACAATTTAAATCAAAAACTATAGGAAAGGAGATACATGAGGTTCTCACAATCCATAAACAATTAATTTATAAAATTAAAAATTTTACTTTCCAAATAATACTAGAATCCCGATCCACTTTTCATAATTTGAAATCTCATTTTAAAAAATCCCTTGAAAATCACTTTACCAAAACACATTTTGAAATCCATCATGTGATCAAACCCTTTCATAGAAAATGATTTAAAAACATGAAAACCCCATTAGGCCTTAAAACAATTTAATTTGGGACACACGCACCCATATTTATCAAATACCATTTTTAAAACATAAATCCTTCTTTGAAAACCAACCAATTCCAAGAACAACTTTTAAATCCCAAATCAGGGTGAAACACCCATTTGAAAATACTAATTTCTATTTGAAAACCCATTTGGTCCTTTTACCAAACACTTTTCATGAATAAATATAGAGACTAGATATTATCATACATAGATATTACATCATTATTTATAAACATTTATTACATTACACAAACACATGCCTAAAGATCGTAAAGGTATAGTGCCTTTAGAAACTTGGAAACACAAACTACTGGTTCATTAGTAAACTACATCCTCTCACACTATATTCTTAATAACTATAACCCTTATTAGAAATATCATATATAATACATTTATTCATAACCTAGGGAAAAACATAAGAAAGGGTGAGCTCATATGCTTAGTAAGGGTAAACAAGGGAGATACGTAAGCATAACATGAACATAAGGGTATGATAACATAAGCACAACATTTGAAAAAAATACCCTATGTATCAAAGATCATAATATTGAGTCATGGAATAAATATTTTATATTTATATGACATGAATCATAAGATAATAAAATAACATGATCCATGAGATAATAACATTGGCATAAGACAAGGATTTGTGAAATACACATAAGCATAGAAAATAATTTCCATAGTAGTCAAGGATCATTTCCAAGGCTATCATAGTGAAATGAGTTCACTCATAAAACCAGCATAGTAGTCAAGGTTCACTCCCAAGATCATTGTAGTGTAAAATCTCTATTACTGAACTAGAATTACTCCTTTTTTCAGTCTTGTCTGTCTCATGAGATATAAATCTTTACCCGATGCATTAGAGGGAGATATATGTCATGAACCTTCCAGGATACCCAAATAACATGATAACTGAGTTGTAATTGACCATTCCCAAAGGTAATTCATGATCCCCACGGGTTGGAGACTAGCACCTGGCATCATAAAAAAGTAAGTGGGAATGAATTTTCCACAAATATTATGAAAGTAAGATAAAAAAGTCAGTATACATGCAAGAAAATATCCACAAGGATAACTATACTAAAACTCAACAGGTAAAGAAACCCAAATTACTATAGAAAATTGCCAAAAAATTAAAATTACAACCCAAGTACTAGTGGAAAAAATTCTCCAAGCCCAAGGATCAAAAACCAGAACCACCTCCAAGAGGAACTTTACCCTTGCTCAAACCTGGAAGGAGATAATCTACAAACACCCGAAGGCATGGGTTGGGTGTGAGATAAAATACCAGTAGGGTCTCACCAAGGATTCCATAATAATATTCCACCATTTAATTAACTAAATAAATCATTCAATTTTTAAATAAATAGATATGGAATTTCAAAATAATATTTAAACAAATCATTCATTACATTAAAAATGATATAAATAATTTAAACAAATGGTTTCATAAAAATTATATATAAAACAATTTATATAAATTCATAAGGCATGTAAAATAGTTTACAAAAAATAGTGTCATATATTTTAAGTAAAAACAAATGAGAAACATGGTCATGTGCCAAAATGTATGATAGTTCTAGGATATGGGACTCCCTCACACTCAAATAGTAGTCATGGAAATATGTGTACACACTTCCCTATGATACTGAACAAAGAGGAATCATCACCATCCCATTAGGGATGTGACCAACTATATTTATGTATTATTAGTGTTTTTAAATCATAGAGTTTTTTCCTAAATAACTCACTAACTACCTAGTCTTTCATGTGCTCTAATAAAAATCAGTGATGTACTTCTTAAAAATATAATTCATCCCATTCTTCCATTTAAAATATTTCAATATTCTATTTAAAAATCGAATCATAATTTTAATCAAATCATTCCTTTTCCAAGATAAAACTAATGGGTTTCTATCAAAAGTATTTCAAGCAATTTTTCTCAAATACCAATTTGAAATCAATTTCATCAAATCAATTTCACAATTTAAATCTCATGATTTTCCATCAATTTCACAAACACACCCTAATTCAATAGAATGAGGGGTTTTCCCCAATTTTATTCCAAATCAAATATAAATCCCCAATTTAATGGAATTGGGTTTTTAATAAATCAATTTCAAGAAATTGAGTTTAAATCAAACAATTGAATTTAAATCAATAAATTTAGGGTTAATCAAATTGACCAATCAAAATGGAACCACCTACCTCGGAATTATGGGATCTCAAAATGTCAAGCCCTAATCAGGAAACTCCAATGAAGAACATTGAAAACAAAGATCTGAGAATAAAACCTATATTAAAGATCTAAAATAATGGATACTAGATCTTCATAGAGATCCAAAAAACCCTAAGGAGGAAAGAGTATAGAGTGGGATAAATAGAATGGGAAGAGCAAACTTTCCAGGGAGGGATCAAATGTCATTATCTTAGCTTTGATTCACTTCTAGAGGGGTGTAGAGGGGCCAAAATCACCTCTTGGGGCTTATAAGGAAAAATAAAGTGATATGGGGTCATACTGACCCATCAGTCACCTAAAAAGAGGGTTTCAAGATTTTAGAAAATCATTTTTGGTTTAAAAAAATCTCATACACATAGTATCCTGGGCATATCCACGTAGTAAGACAAACTGTGTGCCCTAGTCATGTGCCTCTACTAATGGGTTTTCACAGTTTTCTAAATTGTGCACCAACCATGAAAACCCTCACTATTTGGGTTTTCATGGTTTGAACTATCAGGGCGCAAGGTTTATGAGAACCATGTGCTAACCGTGTATAGCCCAAAAGCCCTTCCAAAATTTTAAAATTTCACCTGAAACTCCCCTAAATGAAACCCAACCAAATAAAGTTTAAAAGTGGGGTTTGGGAATACTTGAAAATAGTAACATGATGTTATAAGCTCCCCACCATAGAAACTTTCTATCCCCAAAAATCCTATTGATAAGCTTCCATGTCAAAAAGATGAGTCCACTACTCTCTCATCAGTACCTCTCTCTCCCATATCTCATGAAAATCAGAATTTTTCTTCCATAGAACTCAAAAAAACGGTATCATCCTCCCACAAATTACCTTGGTTTCAGAATCAACTATCCTAACTAGATGCTCAGTCATGGAAAAATCCGGTTCAACCTCAAGATCACTCCAGCTCAGAACATGATATGGATTAGAAAGATACTTTTATAGTTGAGATACATGTAACAAGTTATGTATCGACATTAGATATGGTGGAAGTGATAAACATTAATCCATTTTCCCCACCTACTAAACAACCTCAAAAGGTCCCACAAAATGAGGGGAAAGATTCCCTTGCTTCCCAAGTCGTCAATGACCCAAATGGGGTGAAAATTTCAAGAACATCTGGTCACCAAATGAAAATTCCAATAGTCTGCAACGATGATCAGCATAAGACTTATACCAGATCTATGTTGTCAAAATTATCTAAAAAATAAACTAAATCTTTGTTTTCGTCTCTTGAACCAATCTTGGTCCAACCAAGGAACTTTCACTGATATCTAACCAACACAATAGAGATCCATAATTTCAACCATAAAATGAATAAAAACGATCCATTCTGATCACATAATGGTAAATATTATTATAAGAAAACTTAACCAGCCCTAGATGGTCATCCCAAGCCCCACCAAAGTGAAGAACACAAGCATGAAGCATATCCTCGAGAATATGAATAGCTCTTTCTTTCTATCCATTTGACTATGGATGGTATGTCGTACTCAAATGAACTTGAGATCCTAGTGTCTCCTAAAGGCCTATTAAAAAATGATAAGTGAACCTAGGATCCCTATCAGAAACTATAGTAGATGGAACTCCATGAAAATGAACAATCACTTTTATATAGAGATTTATCAACTCCTCAACTTTGGTTTTATTATGAATGGGTATAAATTATCCAATTTAGTCAGTCATTAGATCACAAACAATATCGTATTCTTCTTTCTCTGGGTACGTGGAAACCCAACCAAAAAGTCCATCGATATCTCATCCCACTTTCCAGTCAGGATTAGAAGTGGTTGAAGAAAACCCAAAGGTTTCTGGTGATCATCCTTGATATTTTGTAATGTATAAAAATGACAGAAAAATTCAGCAATGCCCCATATCATATATGGACACCAAAATTGACATCGCATGTCATAGAATATCTTTGTGGTTCCTAGGTGCACTACCCACTAGGAACTATGGTAATACCCCATTACAGCTTTCCTTACTGATAATGGTACCAAAAAACGATTCTAACAACATAGAATTCCCTCAGTAGATAATTATCAGTCATCAACAGTCTACCCACCATAAAGAGAGTCTCTAATGCTTTAGAACTCATCATCAAGCTGTTGTTCCTAAAGAATGATCTCAGGAAGAGTGTAGTTCAACTGAACACTGGACAAGTAAATTCTGACCCCTAATTCCTTGACTCTAATATGTAACTTTACAAATAGATCCATCAAGTTCGACTCTTCTGATGATTCTTTCACAGCCCAAGTCGGAAGTTTTATACTCAAAGAATTTGAAATTACATTCCCTTTCCCCAGGGTATAGGTGGTTTCAAAGTTGAAATATTGTAGGTATTCCACCCAATTCCTCTAGAAGAGAATTAAATATTTTTGAGAGAAGATATAATTCAAGATCTTGTGATATGAAAACATGATAAACCTTTCTCTTTAAATTTAATGATGCTAAGTCTTAAGCGCATGCATCATAACTACAAGTTCAAGGTCATGGGTTAGGTAATTATTATCATGTGGCCTAATATGATAAGAGGAATAAGTAATGAATTAGTCACACTACACAAGAACACAACCTAAATATGAACTTGATGCATCATAGAAGACCGCATAGCCCCACCCGACCTCTGGAAGAGTCAACACCGGTGTAATAGTCAGCAGAAATTTAATCTCAACAAAAGAATTCTTACATTTCTCATCCCAAGAAAACTTTACTCCCTTCCATGTTAGAGAATTTATCAGAGAATTCAACTTTGAGAAGTCCCTAACAAACTAGTGATAATAACCATCTAAACCCAATAATCTCATAATCTCAAAAACATCTCACAGTTGTTCCCATTTCATAACAGCCTTCACCTTTTCAGGATCAACTGCGATACCATGTTCTGACACAACATGTCCCAAGAAGTTCACTTCCCAAATCTAGAAATCACATATTTATAACTTGGAATAAATTTGATGATTTATCAAAAATCCCAAAACTTCTCTCAAATGATTCACATGATCCTCCTTGGTCTTAGAGTAAACATGGATTTCATCCATAAAGACTACCATGAAGGTATCAAGATACTCATGGGAAAACCTATTCATTAAAACCATAAAAACTGAAGGATCATTGGTCAAATCAAAGTGCATGAAAAGTTACCCATAATGGTTTTACCTCCTTCAAAAGGTAGTTTTCTAAATGTTGGATTCTTTTATTATCAATTGATGGTAACCAGACCGAAGATCAATCTTCAAGAACCACTTTTCCACTTTCAACTAATTAAAAAGATCATCAATATGTGGTAGAAGATACTTGTTCTTTACCGTAACTTGATTGAGTTTTCATTAATCAATGCAAAGGTGAAGTGAACCATCAGCTTTCTTAGCTAAGAGAATAGGCACTTCCCAAGGTGACAGACTTGAGCATATGAAGCCTTTCTCAAGAAGATAATCTAACTAAGACTTAAACTTCTTCATTTCAGTTGGTTTAATTTAGTAAGAAAGAATGTAAATTGGTTGAGTACCAGACACTAAATCGATAGAAAACTCTACCTTACTTACCAATGGAAAACCATAGAATCCATAAGGAAAATGTTGAGAAACTTGAAAAAACTGAAGGGGGTCACTGCTAAAATATTTCCACTCTATATCAAAAGTAAACACAAATATTATTTTCCCCAAATCTGGATAAGAAGGTCCGTGTCTACTCGTCCTCGGGTCCCATTCTCCTTAAAAGATTCAGAAAACCCCATCGAGTTTGATAAAGGATACCTATTGAAGATAACAATCAATACGGGCTTTATTTGTAATGATACAATCCATCCCAAATATGAATTCAGGAGGTTTTAGGTCAAGAACCAGAGAACTCTAAGAAAGCTCGACATCTGATAAAGAGAAAACACAAGAAAGACTATGGAGACTCTACTCTCTCTTTATTCCAAGGAGTGTAGTAATATCCATCACATAAGATAAAATATTCATAGGAAGATTAATAAAATTGACAATACGGGTTGAAATAAAATAATGAGATGCACCAATATAAAATAAATTAGTCACTAATGATGAAGTTATAGTGATGGTACCTCTCACAGTTTCTAGACCTGTATTTTCTTCCTCTGGAGACTCTTCCACTATGTGAAGAAGCTTCATTCTAGATGCTTATGGCTGGAACCCATTTGTTCGAGAAGCATCTGATTTCACCTAAGTTTTAGTAGGTGATGATGATCCCTTTCCACTATAATGAGAATAAAAAACATGGAATAACTTCTTTAGGTGACCCGAACATCTGTAGGAGCCACAATTCTTTGGTGCCTCAATGAAAACCCTCTTAGAATTACCTGGCTTTCCACACTTGTAACAAGTCAAAGGGACTCCTCCAGGAACTACAAGAGGTCTAGAAAAACCCTTCTGTCAAGAACTACTATGAAAATCATCACGCTTCCTCTTCCCTTTAGAGGAACTCACTAAACATCCACTAAGAGAAAAAAATACTCCCTTAAACCCTAACTTACTATCCAGGTCCATTTAGACCATCAAATCTCTATACATAACATTATCATAAGAGGGAAGCTTCAGCAAGAAAAACTAATAATGGATATCATATCAAATTCCCAACTCGAACCTTCGAGTCTACATATTCTCATTTGATACGATATCAGGTGAAAAATGTACAAGCTTAGCAAAATGGTTTTCATATTCTATCATGGTCTTTTCATCCTACTCAACTTTTAAAAACACTATAGCCTTATCCAACAACATCAACTCTGGATAGAACTATTTGGTAAAAATAATTTTTGAATTCTTTCCACTCTAATCTCTCATTTTTCTTCACTGTCACCATCATGTACCACCATCCCCTAATTTTTCCCTCCAGCACAAAGGTTTCACACTTCACATTGATTTCTTCAGGTGTCTCTAAGAACTCAAACAAACATTTAACCTTCTCAACCATTCCTCATCCTCGTGAGGATCATTGGAGCCTTTGAATGTTGGTGGCTTCTGAAAAAAAACTCTTGAGAACGATTCCATAAAACATCCCTATAAGGTTATATAGCTACATATTGAATGGGAACTAGTGGTGGTGCTAGTCCTAGAGCTTGTACAGTACACATGATCACCTCAACCTGACTCAGGTCTATAAGAGGGTTCTATAACTAAGTTTCATCGGCAGCTTCCACCTGGATTCGATTCACATGTCTTCTCAAAGGAATGATGCTAAAAAACATCAGCAAAAAACATTGAAGATGTTAGATTAACACTCAAACATAGAAATAAAGAAAATTAATCCCAACATATCATAACAACAAGATTTGGATTTCAATCTATCCAAATCAAAAGTAGAGAAATGACTAGAACTAATCCTCAAGATGTCTTTCCCAATCCACACCTAGTGACTTAAGACTCATGGAAGTGAGATATAGTTATGAACTCAATCAAAACTAACTTCTAAGTCCCAACATGATTATACATTTCATATTGACATCAAGACAAAAAGATCAACCTAGAGCTCTGATACCACTTAGTCATGAACCATATTGGATACCCTAGTAACCCGATAACTGAGCCGAAATTCACATGGCCTGAAGGTCATTCTTGATCCCCATGGTTTGGAGACTAGAAATTGGTATCATAAAAAAAGTAAGTGGGAATGAATTTGTCACAAATATTGTGGTAGTGAGATAAAAAAAATTAGTATGCATCTAAGAAAATATCTACATAGACAACTTTACCAGAAAACAATAGGTAAACAAACACAAATTACTATAGAAAAGAACTGGAAAACTTAAATAACAACCCAAGTCTCATAAAAAAACTCTCCAAGACTAAGGATCAACAACCAGAACCACCTTTAAGAGGCACTTTACCCTTTCTTTAACCTAGAAGGAGATAATCTAAAAACACCCAAAGGCACGGGTGGGGTGTGAGATAAAATCCTAGTTGGGTATCACTTAGGATTCCATAATAAGATGTAAATATTTAATTAACCAAATAAATATTTTAATTTTTAAATAAATAGATATGGAATTTCAAAATCATATTTAAACAAATCATGCTTTACATTTAAAATTATGTAAATACTTTAAACAAATGTCTTCACAAACATTTTATATAAAATAGTTTATATAAATTCATAATGCATGTAAAATAGTTTACAATAAATAATGACATATATTTCAAGTACAAACAAACAAGCAACATGGTCATGTGCCAAAAGGCATGATAGTTTCAGGCTATAGGACTCCCTTACACTCAAATAGTTGTCACGAAAATATGTGTATGCATTTACCTTAGATAATAACCAAAGAGGACTCATCACAATCCCGATGGGGATGTGACCTGCTACATTTATGCATTTTTAGTGTTTTAAATTGTAGAGTGTTATCCTGAATAACTCACTAACTACCTAGGATTGCATGTTCTTTACTAAAAATCAATTATGGGAAATTTATTTTAATACTACTTAAAAATAAAATTCATCGCATTCTTTTATTTCAAATATGTCAATCATCCATTTAAAAACCAAAGTGAGTTTTTAATAAAACCATGCCTTTTCTAAGATAAAACCAATAGGTTTCTATCAAAACTATTTCAAGACATTTTTATCAAATACCAATTTGAAATCAATTTCTTCAAATAGATTTCACAATTTAAATTTAACAATTTAAATCTCATAATTTTCCATCAATTTCACAAACACACCACAATTCAATGGAATTGGGAGTTTTCCCAATTTAATTAAAACTTAAATCCAAATCCCCAATTTAATGGAATTAGGTTTTTAAAAAATCCATTAAAATCAATTTCAAGAAATTAAATTTAAATCAGACAATTGAATTTAAATCAAGAAATTTAGGGTTAATCAAATTGGCCAATCAAAACAGAACCACCTACCTCGAAATCTCAGGATCTCAAAACGTTAAGACCTAATTGAGAAACTCCAACGAAGAATGTTAGAAACAAAGATCTAAGAATCAACCATAGATTTGAGATATAAAATAGTGGATATTAGATCTTCCAACAACATGGAGATCCACAAAACCCTAGGTAAGAAATAGGAGAGAGTGGGATAAAGAGAAATAAAATAGGAAACTTATCGGGAAGGGATCAAAAGTTATTCACCTAGCTTCGATTTGATTCTCGATGGTTTTATAAGAGCCAAAATCACCTCTTGGGATCCTCTAAGGAAGAAGAAAATTGCATGGGGTTGTACTGGCCCATTGGGCACCTAAAAAGTGGGTTTTGGGATTTTAGAAAATAATTTTTGGTTTAAAAAAATCTTGTATACACGGTTTCCTAGGAAGATCCGCATGGTTAAAAAAACCATGTTCCCAATCTGTGTTCTCCTACTAATGGGTTTTCATAGTTTCTTCTTTATGGGTACACATTTTTCACTAATAGGGTGCACGGTTTGGGAAAATCGTTCTCCAACCATGCACAACCCAAAATCCCTTCCAAAATTTTAAATTTTCACCCGAAACTCCCATAAACGAAACCCAACCAAAGAAAGTTCAAAATAGGGTTTAGGAATACCTGGAAATAGTAACAGGATGTTACAATATAGGTACCACCTGACACATAATTAAAATCATATGTGTGTGTGCTACACGATCATAAAACATTCATCATATCATAAACCATGAAATCAAATGGGTTTTATAAATAATTCCTCATATCATAACCTATGGAAAAGTGAAAATTTTCATAATAATTTCATGATTTCATTATAGCATAACCCAGGAAAAGAAATCGGCTTCATAAAAATTTTATCTTGGTATAAACTATGGAAGAGAAATAGGTTTCATAAACATCATGCCTTCATAAATATAAACCATTCAGAGAAAGAATAATAATGGTATCCTTGGATCATATCCATAGTAAGTCATAGGTAACATCATCAGATTTCATATTATATGGAAAATGATTTTGAAAGATAATTTAAAACATTTTTTGAGGAAAATACCATTTCCACTTTATAAAAACTTTAAAAAACATAAAACATTTTCAAAATCCATTTTCTTTGAAAATAAACTTGAAAACATATAAAGGAAGCTTTAAAACATTTTGAGTTCATGACGGTAGAAAATTCCCTATATGACTTATATGTTAAAATAAATATTCCTTTCACATTTTTGGTAAAATACAAATGGGTATTGTTTGAAAATGAAATAAAGAGTTATTTTAAAACATTTTCTAAAAAAATAAAACATGGGTAAAAATAAATACTAGAAAAAAGCTTATACCAACGGTTTGTAGGGTCATTGGCTAGATTAGTGTTGGTATAGGTCATATGAAAAACCTATACCAACAGTTTTGAAAAAAATGTTTGTATAGGTAATGTAAAAAATAAAATCTAACTTTTTTTTATCCCAAAAACTCCCATTTATATTCCAAAAACCTAACCACTAAGCTACAATGAATTTTGTAAACATAATTTGATAAATATATATATATGTGTGTGTGTGTATATAATTAATTTAACTTTTTATGTATTTAATGTTATTTGATAAAATAATCTATAAAAAATATGGGTACCTATACCAATGGTTCTCAAAAGTGTTGGTATAGACCTATACCAACGTTTCTCAAAACCTTTGGTATAGCTACCCTGATTTTTGGGACATGTACTAATGATTTTGGAAAAACTATTTGTATAGGGTCTCTCCATGGGACTTATACTAATGGTTTTTCAAAAACTGTTGGTATAGTGTCTCTTCATGTAAACTATACCAATGGTTTTATACAAAATGTTGGTATAGGTCCATAGGTATAGATCCAATTTATGGTAGTGAATTCCTTTAATAAATAATTTCAAGAATGTTAAAAACATTTTTGAAAACATTTTTTTAGAAAACATGGTTTTGGAATAAAAATGGGTTTTCGACCGAAGAGATAAATTAAAATGTTTTTTATTAAAAACATTATTTTGAACTCTTGAGTATATAAAGATAAAAAAAATAAGGGAAAACATGTATTCTCATGACATAACCACAGGATAAGTAAATTCATGTCTTTCTTGAGAGGTCGATCACAAGTCTTTATCATCAAAAACATAACCATAAATAGTCTCATAAAAGATGATAATGTATCATCAAACCCTTACCACTTTGGTAACTTTTGAATCATAGGTCCCATTAAATAATAACATCAAATGAAAATTTAAATATCATTAAAATAATATTCATGATATAACATGTTAAAGGGGAATTATATACACCATATTAAAGAAATGAGTGGTGAATTTTCATATGTATCCCAAAAATAAAAGAGACTAGAAATCCTTTATCATAAGTCTCAACTTATTTTATACACGTTAAAACCCCATGTATAATAAATATAATTTTATTATACATATATTAAAGAACAATAGTCATATATATCATACCAAAATGACTTGATTATGACCTTCTATTATCCATTTATTAACAATTCCATGTTAAAGTTGCATTTTGGGAAATAACTGGTTTGTTTTTCATGTATGTTTTTATTTTTTATTTTTGTTCCTCTTAATTTTATCATGGTTACATAATCTAAATAATGTTAAACATGATATAAATATCATATATATTAATTATATATGTTTTTATGGTAATTCATAAAAGTTATAGATAGAAAATGAAATGCAGTATTTATGGAGATGGTAGGTCGTATGTACGCATGAATGATGTTTCCATCTTCTAGAAGGATTTAAAGAAATAAAGGTAAATAATATATTAAAATTAAAAAATAATTTTTATTTCATATATGTCACATATTTTTATTAAACTTTTCTTTATTACCTTCCATGTAAAGCATGAACGAATCACATCTCTTTGCAAGGTGGTAGTTCACCGTACACATGAGCAACATTATCGTATTCCCTCGTAATGAAAAGTATGAAGGTATGTGTGATATAATGATTCTATAAGTATAATAATATCATAAATATCATATATAAACATCTAATCCATCATTATAACCCATTTTTATTAGTGGTAATAGAAAAATTAATGACATCAGTTCGCAAGGTGGTAGTTCGTTGTACACACAAATGATGATTTCATAATCCATTTGATGGAAGTGGAGATTTTTATAGGTAATTAACTTATAATAACAACATATAATTATATGGAATATATTTATATTATTATATCATAATTTTTAATAATAATTTGTGGATTTTGAGGAAGAAATAAAATAAAAATGCTTGATGAAGAACGTTACCTCTTCCTCGGGTAACCTCCTTAGGTTTGCAAAAAAAACATTCCAAGGTTGGATTTCTAACAAAAATAAGGATTATATGATGATAGGATTGAATTTGGTAAGTTATTTTTGTATTTATTTTCTGAAAAAAGTGTTTTAATGTTTGAATAAGAGAGGGGATGGGGTAGCCTTTTATTAGTGAGGTGAAAGTCACACTTATAATTTTTTTTAAATGAAAAGGTGTACCCATGTTTTATCATAGAATTAGGATCCAAAATGGAGTATTATAGATACTTAGACATGATAGGGTATAAATATTTCTAGGAAATAGATTTTTTATAATTTTCTAGTACATTTTAACACTTATTTTTTAGTTTAATTCTCTGATAAACTCATTTTTACTTTAATCATGGAAATTAATTTTTTATGTTTTCACTATTCATTTTGGTCAATAATTAAGTTGAACTTATTTGATGATAAAAATTATTATAACTAAAAATATGAAATACATTTTTCCAAATTCAATTAACAGAATTGGAAATTTTTAAATTAAAAATAAATCCTACTGACACAATGAGAAAATGGGTTTTCAAAGAGAAAAAGCTCAAAAGTTTACAATATTTTTATATTATAATTCAATATGAAAAAGATAAAAATGACCTAATTTGGATTAATTGATATTAAATTGAACTAATATTACTTTAAAATCAATTTAAAATATAATTTAACTTTATAAATAATTTAAATTAAAAGGAATTTTTTGATTAAAATTTAGTATTTTTTACTATTCATCAAAAGTTAATCTTTTCAGAAAATTCTCAAAAATTCACCCTAAGTAAATTTTGATATGATGATTTAAAAAATGGTGTTTATTTTATCAAATAAATTTTCTAAAAGTGTCAAAAATTGATTTTATTACTATTCATAAAAAATATTTTTTTTAGAAAATAGTATTTTCAAAACATATAAATACTTTATTAAAAAATTAAGTACTTTTTTATAAATATGTTTTATTTATATAAAACCATTATACTTAATATTTAAAAATTAGATGTTAATATTCATATCTATAATTTTAATAGCTAGGTTATAATGGTTTCATTTGAATAATATTAATAATATATCATAGTTTTGTTAAAACTCAATGTCATGTGAAATGCAAGAAAAACTCAGTATTGGGTATAATGAAAGCTAAC
The DNA here is from genome assembly GCA_963277665.1 of Viscum album. NCBI lineage: Eukaryota > Viridiplantae > Streptophyta > Magnoliopsida > Santalales > Viscaceae > Viscum > Viscum album. The sequence continues at coordinate 1,348,654,809 of OY728131.1, forward strand.
TCAGTGTTGCGTGTAATGCAAGATATCAAAGAAATTTAATTTATTCTAAAAATAATAATTCATAAAAACTAGGGGTGTTACATTCTACCCCCTTAAAATGATTTTTTTTCCTCAAAATTCATCACTATGATACAAAAAAATGAGGATAATTCTATATCATCATTTATTCAGGTTCCCACAAAGCATACTAAAACTGGTGGTTTCACTAGAAAACTTTAACCAAGTGATTGGTATTGTTCCATAGAACTTTATCTATATGATCCAAAATATCCACCGGTTTTTCCTCATAAGAAATATCATGCTCGAGCGGTATGACCTTTGAGTTCAGTACATGTGAAGGATTAGGTATATACTTCCTCAAGAGAGATACATGGAACACATCATGACCTTGATATAGGTTTGTTGTAAGTGCCAACTGATAGGATACCCTTTTGATATGATAAATAATTTCAAAGGGACCAATATACCTAGGACTCAGTTTCCCTTTCTTCTTGAATCTCATAACCTTCTTCCATGAAGTAATTATTAGAAACACCTTATCATGAAATTCAAATTATAGATCACACTAGAGATTATCATCATAAATTTTCTTCCGAATCTGAAATATCATGATGTGTTTCTGAATGGATCTAACCTTCTCTTCCATTTCTTCAACTATCTCAGGTACCAATAGTTTTCTTTCTCCAACTTCATTCCAGAACATTAGATCTCTACATTTCCTTCCATAGATGGATTCATAAGGAGACATCGAAATTCTTGATTGAAATATATTGTTGTATAAAAACTCAACCAGAGAAAGGTGTTGATCCCAACCACCTGTGAAATCGATAGAACAATATCTAAACATATCCTCTAGGGTTTGAATTGTTCTCTCAGACTATCCATCTTTATAAGGATGATACTTAGTCCTGAAACTCAACTCTGTATCAAGAGCGTGCTAAAGAATTTTTTATAACATTGAGGTAAACCTCAGATCCTAATCAGACACAATGGAATGTGGTACTCCATGAAACCATACCACTTCCTTAATTTATATCCTGGAAAATTGATCCAAAGATAAATCTTCTATGATAGCAATGAAGCGTGCTGACTTTGTTAGGCAATCAACTATAACCCATATAGCATTAATCCCTTCAGACGTTTTGGGGAGTCCAACAAAAAAAATACATGGTGATGTTTTCCCATTTCCATTCTGTTATGGGTAATGGATGTACATCCCTTTATACTTTTTTCACTTAGCTTAACTTTCTAACATACCAATCATCAAGATACAAACTTTGTGATATCTTTCTTCATACCATCCCACTATAATTAATCATTCAAATATTTATACATCTTCATAATTCTAGGATGAATAGACAATGAATAACTATGTGTCTCCTATAACAACTCCTTTAAATCTAGTATGTATAGAATTCATACATAGTTCATGACCCTTATCATTTCATCATGATCAAGGTTAAACTCATGAATGTTTCTAACCTTATTTTTCTTCTCTAAATATTTCTTTTGTGACTCTTTAATCTTTACATGGATAGACTGTAATGGCCCAGACCTCCCTGGTTTATTATTTTGTGAAAATATAGTGTTTGAGGTGTTATGGGAGGTCATACTAGCTCATTTCAAGAGTTTTTCAATTTTCAAGTTTTCCAATGGTGAGTCGGGAATGGTAGGTTGCTGACGGTGAGTCAGGACTGGTGACTCACAATGATTATTCACACCGGTGAGTCTTCCAATGGTGAGTCATCCAATGGAGACTCACCTAACGGTGACTCACCCAATGGTGAGTCAATTCTGACAGTTTTTCAAAATTCCAGTTTTCTTAGTTTTTCCAAATTCGAGTAACATTTTAGTTGACATAAAATGATTTTAAACCCATATTTAAGTGATTTAGAATCTATTTTAAATGATATAAAATATATATTTAAATTCCTAATGCTTGTGAGGCTTTTAGATAGTTAAAACACATGGTCTTTATCGTGATCTAGCTTTAATGGATTTTGAAACCATTTCTTCTATTGATATAGGATCGGGCCTTTATAAATCTTAGACCCTTTCTTACTTTTACATTTCCCTTTACCCTTGATATTTAGAATCCCTATAACCTTTATTCCCCAAGAAATCGTGCATTGTGTTGTGTCATTCAGATCACATTTCCCTGGAGTCTTTTTCCTACTCCATGTGTACCCCCTATTTTGGGTGTAAGGAGGAATTGTTGATTGTTTTTTCTTCAAGGTAGGTATCCCTTCATCACTCTCTTATTTTTGTATCATGCGGGGTGGGTGTACGGATTTCTCCTTCTGAATATGGTTGAATCCAAAATTAATGAAGATAATCGAACCTGTTATGAAGTCAATCTTACCTGTTACAATATAATAAATGAGGGGTTGGGATGATGATGATGATCATCATATTATTTTTTCTATTATTTGATCCATGTTGTGAATTGTATGGGCTGTATGCCTACTAAAAATCATGTTTGTTGGTGGTATTTGTTTGTGCACTCATGATGGCTTTTGAATTCTTGTTTATGGTCTTCTGTTGAACAATTGTAAATATGAAAATCTGATTAACCACGTATACCCAGTTAAATAAATAGATGTATCATGATAGAACTTGTTCTGTGATAACCCCTAAATTATCAAATTGGAATTAAATAATGAGTGTTTTCTAAATCTGAATACACTTTGCTTTGTTTGGTGTGGTTGTGTGGTGTGTGTGGTTTTGTTCTATCTTCTGCCTTGTGAGGGTTGTGTGGTGTTGTGGTTGAGAGTTTGGATGTGTTTATGGTGTGTTTAGTGTGGTGTAATAGAACCTCAGGTCAAGATATTGATTGATTGTGGAATGGATGAGTTGTGTTGTGCAGTGGGACTGAAACCGGGTTGTGTTTTTTTTTTTTGTGTTTATGGTTGTGGTGTGTTTATGTAGTGGGGATGCCGATGGTTTTGATGAGAGGTGTTGATGGGTGTGGCTATGAGATGGTGGTTGTTCTGTTTTAGAGGATGTTTTTGGTAGGATTACTTTGAATAATGATAATGGTAGTGGTCGGTATGGGTGTTAAATAAAGCAGAAATATGAAGTGAGATGCTTTATTATGGTTCTATTTCCTCTATGTGGTTTATGTTGTGTGGCTTGTTTCATTTTATTCTTGGTAGTTTCATCGGTAGGTATGGAATGAATAAATTGATTTCTCAATAAAGAATGATAATTGGTTAAATGAGTTGTTTGGGGTTATGAATTGAATTGTGGCTTGTTGTGTAGTTTTGCATTTAGAGGTAGCAGAAAAGGTGGTTTTGTGGTCTGGTTGTTTTTTTGGAAATCCCCATGGGTTGGGATGAGTTTTTAATACCTATATATATAATTTTACTTATGATTTCTATACGTACCCCCACCCTAGTTGAGAACTATGTTCTAGACACCCCCATTTTCATGGGGGAGGGTATCTTTTCCCAACATCTTGGTGGGAGGATGGATGGATGGTTATTGGCTCTTCCCTACTCCCTCTTTTAGTAATTGGTAGCCCAAGACCCTTTGTATAGGTTATAGTTCGGTTGTGAGGCTCAGGTTTCTGTGGGTAAGGTTTTCTTTCCCAGATGTCTATGGGATGATATGTGGTGTGATTTCCTAGGTGTCTTTGGGATGAGGTATGGTTGTGGACTAGGTGTCTATGGATGGGATGTGGTATGGTTGTGGCCCAGGTGTCTATAGGCGGGATGTGGTGAGATAAATTTTCCTAGGTTTTGGTACTAGCTATGAGGCCCAGGTGTGTTCAAGTAGGTTGTGATGTGGGGATTATGGAAGAGTTCGGAATCCCTAGAACATTTTCCATTAGGGTATGAGTAGTTAACTAGTGGGAAGTTGTGCGGGTTACCAAAATCATCGATGTTCTTACTATATTAATTTACATGACTTGTGTTATTTGGTGAGAATGCCTTAGATAGTTTGGGATGGATAGTATTCCTTGTTAGGTGCTTTTGGTTTCTATTATTTTCTCATAGGGGAATTAGTATTCTTTTCACAATTATTCATGAGAAACCTTGGTTTTTTCTACTAAGTATACTTGTATTCTCACCCTATGTATATAAAACTATTTTCAAGTTTCCATGAGGATTATGTGGACCATGCTGGACCTTACTAGCTCAGATGTTGGGAAAATTTTTGTGTCCCTGCTTAGATTTTTTCTTTTGGTTATTACTTCGGAGTTTTATTGTATTTATAGAAGTTCTATTTGAAAACGTGAATGTGGGATGGATTTTGGTTTCACTTTATATATAGTTCTTGGAGTTGTTTTGGGATGGACCATCTTATCTCCTGGTCTTAATTTCTTTAAAAATGGTAATGCCTCCCATTTTTTGAGAATATATATACCTACCCTTGGTGTTAGTCACCACCCCAGGGCCTACTAGAGGCGAGACTCGGGGGGTCATTATCTCTCTTTCGTCTTGAAGAAGGAGGTTTGTGACATAATGGTATCAAATATGATGGTTGAGATATAGGATAGAGTTTGGAATTAGGAATAGTAAGGATTGCATGGGTTGGTAGGGAAGCAGTGTCAGGTGATCTTGGTTCATGACATAGGCTAGGTAAGATAAGCTAGGACATGGGATTTTACAGCCCCCATGATCTGATGCAAGGATTCTAAGTCTACCTAACGACCAAGTGAAGATACAATTTTTGCAGGGTAGAGACCCTAAGAAATTTACATGCATAATAATAACTTTTGTTCATATTTTAATTGGGAGTTTCAGGGAATTTAATTAAATAATTAGTTAAAATAAATCTTAAATAAAATTCCATTCTTCTCGGGCTTAGGAGTTCCTTGTTTACCTTTTTCAGTTATGGAACCCAGTCATCGCCTGTGTGTATTATAGGCAGTGGAGGCTCAGAAGGATGACCCAGTAGACCAAAGGAGGGTTTATTGAGTAGAGGGGGATGATCAGTGGCATAATAAAATACATGCTTTCTAGCATTAGACTCTGGGAAAGTACGAGGGAAGAATTTTGGAAATGGAGATAGAGAGTTGGATTGAGGAGCTTGTGATCACTTTCATCTTGATCTGGGATCCAAAGGAGTATTTGGTTCCTTTGGTAGTGAGCTAGATGCGGGGAGCCACGCATTAGTGGTGGATGTTGTAACTAGGGGAGAGGAAGGAGACTGATGTTCTATGGGTTGATTTTGAGGAGTTATGAGCAGAATTATTTTCTTCAACCATGAAGGATGAGAAGAGTCGTGAGTTACTCTCCCTCCAATAGGGGAGTATATCGGTATGGAATTTGGGGAACAAGTTCAAGGATCTCCTTCATTTTTCTCTGGATCTCTTTCTGGATGAGGATTCTCATGAGAGGAGTCTGGATGAGGTACTTCATCCTTCTCTCCAGTATGTGGTTACTCCCTTCACATTGTTGATATACTTTGAGGTCTATAATAAGGTTAAGGTAGTTGAGAGTATGCACTCATGAGGAGGTCTACCATGAGAGGGGATCCAGAAGGGTTCTTTTAAGGGAAAGGCTACCAGTAGAAGGACTCAGGCACTAGGGACTTCTAGGTTTCGGCCAATGGGGAGTCAACCTCAGCAATTCCTATTTTGGACTTTAGGTCCTTGTACTTTTCTCGTGAACTTAGGATTTAGGTGTTTCGCTTGTGGAGCTCATTTCCATATTCAGAGTCAGTATTTGATGACTATTTGAGATCAGTATAGTGGAGGTGGGCAAGTTCAGTGTCTGGCTTAGTAGTTGTTGTTGTAGTAGGGACAACATGATTCTACTCCACTGAGGGGAAACAGAGTAGGTGGAGGTCAACCTCAAGGTGTTCCTTAGGGACCTAGACTCGGGCATGGTCAAGGAGGCAATTGTTAGCAGAGGGGCAGAGGATCTATGTGTGTTCAGATTCACAGCATAGTGGTGGTAGTCCGAATAGGGCCAAATATTGTTTGAGGTACGATCAGTTTTTTTAGTACTCTTTCTTGCACTTTGTTTGATTTAGGAGATTTGTACTCCTTAGTTGCACCCAGTTTATCCCATGATTTGGGACTAGACATAGAGATTCTTTTTGTTCCCCTAGTGTTGAGTACACTAGTCGAAGGTCATACTAGCTTGTTTGATGTATGTCGGGGATGTATATTGATGATGGAACTGCATCAGTCCTATGAGGATCTATTATTTCTACAAATGTATCCATACAATGTTATTATCATCATTGACAGGTTGTATTCTGTTCATGATATTATCAACTGCTTCTAGAGGGGAGTTTTTTTTTCAGACATGGATGGCCAGCATGTGGCTTTCATTGGTGAGAGGAGTTTCCAGGTGGGCAGTCGGTGTGTGGAGCCTCTTCTTTCCTTTTTGGTTGAGTTGTCGGTGAGATCAGTGGATACTAAGATGGTGGACGTTCCCAAAATTTTTGGGGATTTCCTGGATGTTTTCCCTAAGGAGTTTGTGACTCTACCCCCCCCCCCCCCCCCGACGTGACGTTGATTTCGGTATAGAATTACATCTCGGTGCTTGTCTGATTTTGATGGATCATTATCGAATGGAACCTTCTAAGTTGTGGGATCTGTGGATTCATATTGATGACCTAATGAAGAAGGGATTTATTAGGACCAGTGTGTTACCATGGGGTGATCCAATCTTGTTTGTGAATAAGGAAGATAGTGGTCTGAGGTTGTCCATAGACTACCAGAGGTTGAATCAGGTAACTTTCAAGAACCGTTACCCTCTCCTGAGGATAAATGATCTTTTCAACCAGTTGATTGGAGCAAGTTGGTTCTCTAAGGTCGATCTATAGTATGGATATTACCAGTTGAGGGTGAAAGAGGGTGATTTCCTAAAGACTTATTTCAAGTGAATGTATGGGAACTTCAAGTTTGTGTTTATATTGTTTGGTGTTACGAACACACCAGCCATGCTCAAGGGGCTCATAGACTCCATTTTCTGTAAGTTCCTGGATTGATTCGTTTCTGCATTCATCAATGACATCCTGATCTACTCAAATTCAGAGGAGGTTTATACTGAGCATCTCAGGACTATCTTGGAGGTTCTTCAATGCCACCATCTTTGTGGGAAGTTGTCTAAGTGTAATTTATGGACACAATAGGTACACTTTCTTGGACATGTGGTGTCTCGGCGGGGTATATCAGTGGACCCATATAAGGTTAAGGAAATTGTTTATTGGTAATTACCCATGAATGTGGTAGAGGCTTGTAGTTTTATTAGTCTAACAAGATATTACCCTAGATTCATACCCAATTTCTCTCAAGTTGTGCTACATTGATGTCTTTGACTAGGAAGGAATATGATTTTGTATGGAGTGAGAAGTGTTAGGAATCTTTCATCTATATAAATGTGAGGTTTTTTAGTGCTCCAGTGCTATAATTTCCATAGGAGGGGGTGATGTGTTATGACCCAGACTTGAACAGCCACTCGAACAATGCTAGACGGGTCAGGTGTTACTACCTTAGGCGCACCTCCCCTGAACGTCAGGCTGACGACTAGTAGTGAGGGTCTGATAGGTATAGTGGGGAGGTGTGCCTAAGGTAGTAACACCCAACCCATATAGCACTTTTCAGGTGGCTATTCGGGTCTAGGTCATTGAAAAATGGTATCATAGGAGTTCTTGACAAGGATTTAGAATCAGTGTCTTGCTAGCTACTAATGAGATTGAGACTTCTCTTTTTTATTTATGCTAGTTTTACTATTTGGGATATGGTATACTGGAGATAGGTTGTTACAGGAACTAAGTTTCTAGCTTGTTCTTGGGTGCCTACAGCCCCATGTATGAGAGATGGACCAAGTTTCCATTGGTGGGAATTGTTGTTTGATTTTTTCTTAGATTACAGTTTATATGATTTCCACCTTGGTGGCTCACTTGTTGTGTGATGTTATTGATTGTGATATGTGACCCTTGACCCAGTGAGGGAATGGAAGAATTGGACCTTGGCCCGGTATGGCAAGGCTTGTTTGCTTGTCTTTTGATAGGCACATTTTTAGGGTATTTCATTTTCATAACTGCACGTATTCTTTGTGAAGTGATAATTCCATGTGAATAATATCAATTTCCATGATTTGTATTAATTGAAATGTGAAAAAGGTGAAATTAATGATAGAATTTCTTATTTGTTTCAATGTTTTATTCCATGCTTTATATATTTGTATAATTTCATGTGGCAGGGTTTATGGGACTGGCTCTTAAAAGAGCAGGTGGGTATTATGGTTGAGGTGATTTTGATTATTAGTATTGGGTGACTTGATCATCGGTTTGAGGCAACGTTAATTGTTGGGACAGACATGGCCCGAGGTAATTTTGATACTTTTCTATATTGAGGGGCGGGTAAGGAGGCCATGAGGCCGGGGTGCTATGGGAATGGGTTGCGATAGGGAAGAGTAAGGGTAGCCGTTTTATGCTACCTTTTACTACTTTTACAATCTGCATGAATATATTGTTATATATATATATGGGTTGTCTGACCATTTATGGTATTCAGTGGGTTCCTTTTAGATGACTCAGATGGAGCATCAGGTGGGAGATAGTATAGTGCCACATGATCAGGATCAGATTCAAGATCGGGTGCAGGCAGTGCATGAGCCATAGGTATAGGCTCAGGGATAGAAACAGGTCCAGAATCCAGTGCAGGTAGGACAATATCCGGGTTTGGAAGCGTTTGGGCCATGGATTGACGAGAAACTCCAAGATAGCCTAGTACGTGTCTTGTAGGGGATCGACAGAGGTGCGTAGGGTAGAGATCCATCTATGGAATATCTGACGTGGGAGTTTTAATCACAGCACACACCACTTTTTTAGGGTGAGGGTGGTCCACAGGCAGTTGAGAACTGGATATAGATCATTCAAATGATCTTTGAATAGCTCGAGACGCCTCTAGGGATGAGGTTCAAGATGGCGACGTACATGCTGCGAGGACCGGTAAAGTGTTGGTGGGATGTGCAGGTTCAAGCTCGTAGACACGAGGTACTAGCATGGAAATACTTTGAGGATATGTTCTTCAAGCACCTTTACCCAGAGACATTAAAGGAAGAGAGAGCTCGAGAGTTCTTTAGCCTTCAGTAGGGAGACATGTCCATCATGGACTATGAAACTACTTTCACTGAGCTTTCTCACTTTACACCTAGTATGGTAAGCAATGACTCAGCAAGGGTGAGGTGCTTCGAGAATGGCTTATGACACGCCATTCGGATCCAGGTAAATATCTTCATGATGGGTTTGTTCTCATAAGCGGTAAATCAGGTTCTCATAGAAGATGGAAACCAGAGGGATAGGCCCCAGGTTGGCCAGGTGGAAGCTTCAAGTGATGGTTCAGATAGCAGGAAGCGAGGACAGAATGAGATCCAGTAGGGCAGTCAGGCCAAGGACTCAGCTAGACCACCTCATAGAAGTTCTTCAGTGGTTTTCTTTCAGTGTGGGCAGCCATAAAATGTTCGGACTCAGTGAGATAGGCCTCCAAAGGAGTGTCGGGAATGTGGACAGGTTGGGAATCTTAAGAGGTTCTACAGGAAGCCTTCTCAGACATTCATTAGGTAGGGACTAGGACAGACAATGGCATATAGAGTTGGTTTAGGTTCTGTACCAAGAGAGGGTACCCAAGGTTCAGCTGCACGTGGAGGACACAATAGAGACAATGGGACCCAGTTGAGGGGTCAGTGGCCAGTGACTGGAGTAGCACCACAGGGAGGTCAGGCATCAGGCAGTTGTACTTCAGGCCAGGTGCACGTCATGGAGTTGTTAGGGGCTGATCAGGCTGGTGAGCCAACAATGGTTAGAGGTACACCGCGAGTGTGGTCGTGACTTCCTTGTTTTCTTTTTGGCATGACCTATTGAGGCATGTCCATTTTCAGTACACAAGGTGCACAGGATATATGTGGACTGACTAGATGATGGTCAGTGGGATTGGCACCATATCGGGTGTGTGATATATTTATATACATGTACGTATGAGATGTGTGGAATTAGGGGCATTGAGGATGCGAATTACTTGAGGTTCCTTGGGAATCAGGGAATCAAGGATGCAAGTTACTTGAGGTTCCATGGGCATTGGCGCATCGAGGATGCGGGTTACTTGAGGTACATGGTATCAAGTTTTATTTTGAGTGTCTATGGGACACAGGACCTCATGGAGGCAGACACTAATGTGGTGTGGGATACATTTGGGTGTCAGAAATGATGCGGGAGCACCAATGAGACGCAGGGGTGATGATGCATCACGAGAGGACCATGAGTCTGGAAACATGTTAGTGAACCCTTACTTTGTTGAGTTTTGTAAGGTTGAGACCGAGTTAAGAAATTCTTAAGGTGGGGAACCCCTTGAGAAATTTAGCCAGAACCTTTGAGACCAGGGAAGTCCGGGTTACTTTGATCGGGTTGGTATGTTCGGTGCCATCTCTGAGTTTTGTTTGATAGCTTGGGGATGAGCTATGTTAAGGTGGGAAGATTTTAAGAACCTGGGTATTTGGAATGGGTCAAAATCTCAACCCTGTTTGAATTTTTGACTTGTTTATGGGAAAACTGGGAAAATCATATAAATTTTGGAAATTTTCAGACAACACACCCTGTAATCTAACATACACACCATGTATGGGTTAGGCATTCACTGGCCATGTGCTCTCTAAGTACATGTCATTTGATGACCATATAAGAATTCCTACTACATGGCGTGTAGTGTTGCTCGACACGTCGTGTATCCTTATTTCTGCATACCGGCTGAGTTCTAGTCATGTTTCAACCCGTGTGGTGTGTCCAATACATGTGGCTACCTCCTCTTAAGTTGGAGTATATAAAAGGACACTACATGATGTTTATTCCTTAATACACATCATGTACTTTTATTTTTATTCACTTAAATGAAAGAGCATAGTGTCTAATTTTGGGAAACGCCTTTTTCTTCCCCAAATTTGGAACATGCCTGTTCCAAAACCCAAATTATATACCTTGACCTAGAATCTTCAACCGAAGTCCATTATTCAATTCGTCAGTGGATATGGGATTGCAACAGCAAGGCTAAACCCGCTCACCCTGTTTCGTTCCAGTTTCCTTGCCTCACACGTTGTAGTTTCCATCCGAGTGGAATTGTCGAGATTTGACGGAAACGTAGATCTACAAAGATCGGATTCGAATTGGAGCTCGATATCAGACGTGCCTACATCTACAAGTCTCATGTAGGTGTCTCATACCTCATTTTGTGTTTTCTTAGACTTTTGGGTGGCATGACCTTTAGCGCATTTTTGGATATTTTGAGAGAGACCCAGTTTTATCTGCTTTTGCATATCAAACTGATTATAAGACCCGTGGGATGCCTTTAGGTATGCCCTTTTATCATTTTTCTTGAGCAAGGTCAGGAAAGGGTTCATTTCTTATCAGGTCATTTTGGCTGGGGGATTCCAAAATGGTTATAATTGAATTGTATTGTTTTAAACTATTGAGTTTAGTTTATTAAACCTTGATATGAATTGTTAGAGGCTTTAAAGGCCCCAGTGTTGGTATGGGACAACACTTGGTTAGTGCATTTCAACTTTTTAGTTTTTTTTACTGTTTAAAATTGATTCGTTTGATTATATATGTAATTTCTGAATTGAATATGTTGGAACCCTTGCAGTTTTGTTGGGAGTGGCACTGATATTCTTGAGTGATGATGATCACAGGTTGGGCTTGGCATGGGTTACATTGGGTGGTTCTAACCATGGGATTGGGCATCATGGACGTCGGTTTGAGGTAGGGTGACTGTCAGGTTGGGCATGTCCAGGGTTACTGGGATGGTGAGGCCATCAGACTTGAGCGACATGGTCGTAGGGACATGAGTTGTCAGAGACGTTGTGGCTTGGGTACTATTTTGGTGATTACCGCTCACCCGGAACTTTGAGTAATGTGCACATAGAGAGACTCTATGATGAGGTGTTTTTGAACACTTGTGTGGGTAGAGGCCCCCATTAGTTGTAGTTTAGGTACTATTGGTTTGGGGGGTTCTTTCCATAGGAATCCATGTGTAAGGTGAGGAGCCTTTTGGGGATAGCGTTGAGTCTATCAGGTTGGGGGAAGAGGCTCGCCATTATTTGAGGGCAGACATCGTTGTCCCTCCGATTACTTTATTTGAGGGTAGACATCGTTGTCCCTTTGGTTACTTATTTTGAGGATAGGCATCATTATTCCTCCAAGTTACTATTTCTTGGGCATTCCTTCGAGACGTTGGTACTTGAGACACACGGTGTCATGGGTTATATGGTGTCGGGTTACATGACAGAGATTCCGGCATTGGCCAAAGCAGGTGACACTTCATGGTGGTTGTTGAGCACCAGTGGAGTTTATATTTATTTGTGAATAATATTGTTTACTATTTTCCTTATAACTGCATGTCTGCTTAAACACTTATATTAGGTATGCACCGTTGGGTGGTATCCTACTAAGATTTTTCTCACACCTAGAACGGGCCCTTCGGGATGCGTATAGACTTTATGGATTTTCATGCAGAAAAGAGGTCAGCTTCAGGAGCTGGACTGCATTAGTTGTTGCATGGAGATGGTATGGACCTTGAGGTCTTGCCTAGATAGAGTTTACCTTGTTTTTTCTTTCTTTCCTGTATCAGTACACATTCCTTGTTTATGGTAGCTACTGTTGGTTATCCATTGGTGCCCTTTTTGTATTGACTTTCTATGGACACATGCTTGTTTTGTTTAGTAGTTTCAAGTGGTTTTCATCATGTTGTTATGTTTACTTTCTGCTAATGTTGTTTATATTTATTTCTTCCTCAGTTTATCGATATTGAATGTGCTTCCACTCTGTGGGTCTGGATTGAGTCTGCTGAGTCATTTATTCCACTATATATTTATTATTACACTCAGAACAGTACTATTATTATCCTCTGAGAGGGTATATCCTCCCCACTATACCTATAAGACCCTCACTGCTATTTGGTAGCCTTTGGAATTTGGGTAGGTGCGCCTAAGGTAGTAACACCCAACCTGTATCGCACTGTTCGGGTGGCTGTTCAGGACCGGGTCGTTACATGATGTTTGAGGTGTTTTTTTATGCTTCCCATTTGGACTTGGAATGCATGCTCATGCAGTAGTGAGAAGTGATCTCTTATGTTCCTAGGCGGTTATGTCCCCACGAAGGTAAATATTCCACCCATGATCTGGATCTAGCATCGGTCGTGTTTTCATTGAATTTTTGGTGGCATTACCTCATTGGGGAATGGTTTGTGGTCTTCACGGATCATAAGATATTGAGGTATATCTTTTCCCAATGAGATCTGAACTTACGATAATGGAGGTGGATGGAGTTTCTCCAAGATTACAACTTTGAGATCTCTTACACCTCATTAAAGAGGAATGTCATGGCTGATGTATTAAACAGGAAGTCACAGAGGGAGGTATTTTGAGAATCTGTGGATGCTTGGAAAGTGATAAAGGAGTTGGATGCCTTACACCTAGATGCAGGAATTTATTGTGGTAGAGGCTATCTGTTTTAGATGATATTGTAGTAATATCTGATGTGTTGGGTGGAGGAGTCTTGGTGGGGAGACTTGGGAGCAGAGGAGATACATGATTTAATTGAATATGGTGATGCTTTGTAGGGATGATCAAAGGATGGTTAGAATTGGATGTTGTTTATTGGGAGGTTTTTTGTTCCAGTGGCAATGCATGAGGGAGTCCTCTGTGAGTTTCATAGCTCACCCTTTAAGGTGAAACTAGGAGTTTCCAAGATGTATCACAGCTTGAGGATGCAGTTTTGGTGGCCCGGGATGAAGCAATAAGTGGTAGAGTTTGTGGCAAGGTTCCTAGTGTGCCAGTAGGTGAAGGATGAACACCATGTTCCCGGTGGTTTTTTGTAATCCTTAGATGTCCTAGAGTGGAAGTGGGATAAAATATCGATGGATTTCACCATAGGGTTACCTAGGGATCAATGTGAATGTGATGAAATTTGGGTATTAGTGGATCATCTAACAAAATCATCCCACTTATTAGTGATTAAGGATTCGAGCACAGTGGATTCCTTGTCCAAGAGGTATTTGGATGTGGTGGTGCGGCTGCATGGAATTATGAGATCCATCATCTCATATTAGAACATACGGTTTACCTCGCGAGTCTGGAGGGGATTTCAGCATTCTTTGGCACTCAGTTATGCCTCATTAATTCTTTCCACCCTTAGATGGATGGATAGATAGAGTGGACCATCCATACATTGGAGGACATGCTGCGGGCGTGCATCTTGGACTTTGGCAGATCTTGGGTGTGAAACTTTCCCTTAGTAAAGTTTTATTACAACAATATCTGTCACTCTTCCATTGGCATGGCTCTATTTGAATCTTTATATGGAAGACCATTTTGTTCACCTTTGTGCTGGATAGAGGTTGGGGGATAGTTTTTCATTGTCCTGAGGTGGTTCAGAACATGAAAGAGAAGGTTTAGCTTGTTTTCTAGAGGATAAAGGCAGCACATCACCGGCGGAATTTGTATGTCGATTACAGGATGATGCCCTTAAAGTTCAAGGTTGGATACCATGTGTTATTGAGGGTTTCCCCTCGATGTGGGAAATGGAGATTTGACAGATGGATTAATATTTCTCTCATGTTCATCGGACCTTTCAAGGTGTTGGGATAAGTCGGTTGAGTGGCATACTATCTGGCATTTCCACCACAGTTGGAGAGGATTCACGACATATTCCATGCCTCCTAGCTTTGTCGGTATCTTCACGATGACTCTCATGTCATTGAATGGGATGATTTGGATATCTAGAATGAATCAACATTCATGGAGCATCCATTAAAGATCTAGGATCATCAGGGTAAGGTTATGTGTGGATGGACCATTCCCTTGGTGCGTGTGTTATGGAGGCATGGTGGCCTGGAGGAGAGTACATGGGAAAGGGAGACACAGATGTGTGCCCAGTACCTAGAGTTGTTTAGAGTTTTGTTTTTCCTCTATTTCTTCTCATATTGTAATGTTTGAACCTTATTTTATATGATGATTTTTTATCCTTACCTTGTGTGTGTGTGGTAGAATGTACAAGTAAGTCTTTACATGCAAAAAGCAGAGGAATTGATTCCTAATTGATATGAATTAATTGAGATGCGATTAAACCCATGTGGGTGAGTCAGTGCCACCCATATCAGATAGTATCTTAACATGGAGGAGGGAATTCCCTTATTCATGTGTCCAGATAGTGTGTATTTTGGTGCTTGTGTGGTGTGTCTTGTGGTCGGTTGTGGTAATAGATGTCAGAGGAGATGTTCTTGGATGTTGAGGTTTCACTATAACTTTCTAACAACATAAGTTGATTTATCATTGGACCTTAGGATGTCCAAATAATATTGGTGTTTCAAGTATAGCAAGATCCTTGAGAGGAATCTTATGGGGTGTTTGTTCAGACCCCTCTTTCTTTTGGGTTTGGTTTTGAATTCTCGAGGGCGGGAATAGTTTGAGAGGTATTTGATGTAATGGAATGAACCTCCCCGATCTATTCCTTTTTGAAAATCTAGTGTTTGAGTTGTTTTGGGAGGTCATGGTAGCTCATTTTATGAGTTTTCTAGTTTTACAGTTTTCCAAAGGTGATTCAGGAATGGAAGTTCGCTGACGGTGAGTCAAGACTGGTGACTCACAATGGTGGGTCACACTAATGAGTCATCCAATGGTGAGTCATCCAATGGTGACTCACAAAACGGTGACTTTCCAAACATTAGGTCACCAAACAGTGACTCACCAAATGGTGACTCACTTCCAGTATCTCGCACTGGTGACTCACCCAATGGTGAGTCAATTCCGATAGTTTTTCAAAATTCTAATTTTCCCAGTTTTTCTAGATTCTCCCCTTTAACATTTTAATTGATGTAAAATGAGTTTAAAACCATATTTAAGTGATTTTTAAGCAATTTAAAAAGTATATAAAATATATCATTAAATTATTAATGCTCGAGGGGCTTTTAGATAGTAAAAACGCATAGTCTTGATCATGATTTGGCTTTAATGTCTTTTGAAATGGTTTCTTCCATTGATATAGGATCTGGAATTTCTAAAGTCGAGACCCTTTCTTCCTTGTATGTTTCCCTTTACCCTTGCTAACGAGAATCCCCAAAACCTTCCCCGAATGATCATGCGTTGTGATGTGGCCTTTTTATCATGTTTCCCTAGAGGCTTTTTCCTACTGCATGTGCACCCCTATTTTGGGTGTAAGGAGAAATTGTTGATAATCTATTCTTTGAGGCAGGGATCCCTTCATCTCTCTCTTATTTTTGTATCATGAGGGGTGGGTGTACAGATGTCTCCTTGTGAATATTCTTGAATCCAAATTTAAAGAATATAATATAACCTGTTATAAAGTTAATTGAACCTGTTAAAATACAATAAATGATGGTCTTGGAGGATGATGATGATGATCATATTATTTTATATATTGTTTAATCCATGTTGTGAATTGTATGGGATGTATGCCTATTGAAAATCATTCCCATTGGGGTTCTTTTTTTTTTTGCACCCATGATGGCATGTGAATTCTTGTTGATGGTCTTCTGTTGAACATCTATAAATATGAAAATCTAATTAACCAGGTATACCTGGTTAAATAAATGGATTCCTTAGAATCAAACTTGGTATGTGATAACCCCAGAATTATCAAAGTGGAATTAAATAATAAGTGTTTGCTAAATCTAAATACACCTTGCTTTTTTTGTGTGTATGTGTGAAGTGTGTGGTTTTTTGTTGTCTTGTGCCTTATGCGGGTTGTGTGGTGATACGGTTGGGAGTTTGGTTTTGTGTATGGGGTGGTTTGAGTGGTGTAATAGAACCTCATGTTGAGAGATTGATTTATTGTGAAATGTATGAGTGGTGTTGAGTAGTGGGACTGCAACTGGGTTGTGTTTTGTTTGTGTTTCTGGGTGTGGTGTGTTTATGCAGTGGGGCTGCCGATGGTTGTGATGATAGGAGTGGATTGGTGTAGTTTTGAGATGTAGGTTGTTCTATTTTTGAGGATGGTTTGTGTGGTATTACTTTTAATAATGATGATGGAAATTGTTAGTATGGGTGTTAAATGGAGTGGAAATTTAAAGTGAGTTTCTTTACTGTGGTTCTTTTTCCTCTATGCATTTTATGTTATGTGGCCTGTTTCATGTTCTGGTTGGTAGTTTCTTGAGTAGGTATGGAATAAATAAATTTATTTCTCAATAAATAATGATAATTGTCTAAATGAGTTGGATGGGGTTATGAATTGAACTGTGGAATGTTGTGTAGTTGTGCATTTAGAGGTAGCAATAAAGGCGGTTTTGAGAGCTGGTTGTTTGTTTGGAAAAACCCATGGGTTGAGATGATTTTTTTTATACCTATATATATACTTTTCCTCCCTTGTGATTTCTATACACACCCCAACCTAGTTGATCACTATGTGTTGAACACCCCCATTGTCATGGGGGAGGGTGTCTTTTCCTAACATCTCAGTGGGAGGATGGATGGCTAGTTATTGGATCTTCCTCATTCCCTCTTATATGAATTGGTATCCTAAGAGTCTTTGGGCAGGTTGTTGTGTGGTTGTGAGGACCAGGTGTTTTCAGGAGAGTTGTGCTTTCCCAGGTTTCTATGGGATGATATGTGGTGTGCTTTCCCAGGTGTCTTCATAATAATGTATGGTTGCGGCCCAAGTGTATACAGATGGGATGTGGTACAGTTGTGGCCCAGGTGTCTATAGGTGGGATGTGATGAGATTCGTTCTCCCATGTTGTTGGACTAGCTCTAAGGCCCATGTGTGTGTGGGTAGGTTGTGACATGGGGCTTGTGGAAGAGTGTGGAAGCACCAGGATGTTTCCATTAGGGTATGAGTAGTTAACTAGTGGGAAGTGGTGTAGGGTACCCAAATCATCAATGTGCTTACTATATTACTTTACTTGATTGGTATTATTTATTGAGCATGACTTGGTGAGGTTGGGATGGATATTATTCCTTATTAGGTGTTGTTGTTTTATTTTGTTTTCTCATAGGGTAATTAGTATGATTCTACCACTTATACACGAGACACCTTGGTTTTTCCTACTGAGTATACTTGTATGCTCACCCTATGTATATAAAACTTTTTTTAGGTTTCTAGGAGGATTATGTGGACCATGCCAGACCTTACTATCTTGAACATTGGAACAGTTGTTGTGTTACTACTTTTCTTTGTTCTTTTGGTTCTTACTTTGATTTTTATTGTATTTATAGCAATTTTATTTGAAAACATGTATGTGGGATGGATTTTGGTTTTACTTTATATATAGTGCTTGGAGTTGTTTTGGGATGGACCATATTATCTCCTAATATTAATTTCTTTAAAAAGGGTAATTCCTCCAATTTTTGATAATATATATACCTACCCTTGGTGCTATTCACCACCCTGGGGCCTACTAGAGGTGGGACTCATGGGTCATTATCTTTCATTCATCTTGAATAAGGAGGGTCGTGACATAGACGGTTGAACATTCAATTGAGAAAGATAAGATTTCTTCCCTTCATTCAAGATTTCTAGATTCATCCTTATAAAATCTATAAATATTGGATCTTTTGTGATCCTCTTCATGGATAAGCTAGCATGATCCTTTCGACTCAAGGCATCAGCTACCTTGTTCTCTTTCCCAAGGTGGTAATTTATTGAATAGTCATAATATTTAATTAGATCTAACCATATTCCCTGGCATATATTAAACTCCTTCTATGTGAATATATGATTTAAAAAAATTATTAGTATATATATCACACTTTTTTCCATAATGATAATTCCTCTATATCTTTAATGAAAAAATTACCACTGCTAACTCCAAATAATGAGTTGGGTAATTTTGATCATGAACCCTCAATTTTTATGAGGCATAATCTATAACCATTTCATTCTACATGAGAATACATACC
Source organism: Viscum album (assembly GCA_963277665.1). Lineage (NCBI taxonomy): Eukaryota > Viridiplantae > Streptophyta > Magnoliopsida > Santalales > Viscaceae > Viscum > Viscum album. Next base: position 1,348,673,675 of record OY728131.1, read on the forward strand.
AATACCTTTTTCTATGTATCACTATAGATTACAAACCCTTCTACAATATAGGGTAATATAATAATAGGGGCACTAACTAATCTTCTCTTCAGTTCCCTGAAATTTTCCTCACATTCATCTTCTTAGAGGAACTTGACTCCCTTTCAAGTTAACTTGGTGAGTGATTTAGATATTCATGAGAAATATCCACAAACCTTCAATAATATCTAGCTAAACCAAGAAAACTATGGATCTCATTTACAATGGTTAGTTTGGGCCAACATTCAATGGCCTCTGATGGATCTACCAATATACCCTCTCTTGAGATTATATGACCCAAAAATAAAACCTTTTACATCCAAAATTCACATTTTATAATTTTTTAATATACTTTCTCCTTCATTAGTTTCTTTAGTACAATTATAAAGTGATATTCATTCTCTTCCTTACTCTTTGAATATGTAATAATATCATCTTGAAAGACTATCACAAACTGATCAAGGTAATCTCAAAAGACTCTATTCATTATGTCCATAAAGATAGTAGGGTCATTAGTAAGATCAAATGTCATCAGTATATATTCATAGTTTTTGTACCTTTTATGGAATTTTTTATTGGGTGTATCCTTATTATTGACCCTCAATTTATGATATCCATAATGAAGTTCAACCTTGTAAAATTATTGAGCTCCGCAAAGTTGATCAAATAGGTCATGAATACGATGTAGAGGATACTTATTCTTGATTGTGATTTTCTTCATCTCTTGACAATCAATGAAAAGTTTCATCGACCCATATTTATTTTTAACAAAAATAATAGGTTCACCCCAAGGTGACACACTTGTCTGAATTAATCCATTTTCAAGGTTTTCCTGAAGTTTCTTCTTCAATTCCTGCAACTCAATCAGGTTTATTCTATATAGAGTCTTTGAAATTTGTGTGCAACATGATATTAGTTCTATTAAAAACATAAATTCCTGATTCAATGTAAGACTATAAAAATATTCTGTAAATACATCAACAAATACCCACACAATAGGTATATCATCGATGTCATGTTTCTTTCCAACTATTTGAGATAAAAACCCATTTTTAATGGTAATTAAGACCCATACAATGGATGTGATCTCCATTGGAAGTTATTACTTATTGTAACATTTATAAAAGATCATAGGTTGGTTTGGAATATCAAATGTTAATTTCCTTCCTTGAAAATTGATGTGGTATTTATGTAGATAAAACCAATCCATTCCTATGATAACATCAAGTACAACTAGAGGAAGAATGAAAAGATTTTCTAGAAGCACATTCCCACCAACATCAACCAGAGAGGAATCACAGACTTGAGATGCGATCAACGTATCATTAGGGTTTTTCACTGCTAATTATACATCTAATAATTTGGTTGGAATATTGATACCCTTATAAAATTGTTCAGATATTAAATAATGGGTAGATCCAAAGTCAAATATGACATTAGCAGTTATAGAGTGGATGGTAAGTGTACCTTTAACCACGTCTTTATCGTACCCCTCATAAAAAATAGTGATTTCATGAGATTTAACTTTATCTCTCAGCTTAAGGGGTTTCTGACGTCAATCATCATCATTAACCTTTATATTTGGGAACTGGTTAGAATAGTGCCCATTCTTCTTACATTTGAAACACTGGAGTGTGAGTGGTTCATTATGTGTATCTTTCTCTCTATTCACATCATTATCTAAATTATTCCCATAAATTTGGAAATAACTTTCTCAATGACCTTCCCTTCCACACTTAAAACATTTACTAGTCCCATTAAGACAACTCCACCATGTTTCTTCCCACACTTTGAGCATAAAAGAAATCTCATCTTCTTTTCTCCCAATTTTTTATATTTTCCTTTGAATCCCATTTTTCTCTTCTTATCAAAACCATGAGATTGATACGTAACTACAACATCCCTATAATACCAACTATAACAACCCAAGATGATCATACAAAGATATTAAATTATTTTTTATTAACATTTGTTACATTACACAAACATACATCTGAGGATCGTAAAGGTATAGTGCCTTTGGAAAGTTGGAAACATAAAAAAATGGTTCATAGGTAGACTACATCATCTCACACTATGTTCTCTATAAATATAACCCTTATTATAAATATCATACAAAATAAATTTCTTCATAACTTGGGGAAAGGAAACATAATAAAGGGTGAGCTCATATGCATAGTAAGGGTAAACAAGAGAGATATGTAATCATAACATGAACATAATGGTATGAGAACACAAGCATAACATTTGAAAACCATACCTTTCATATAAAAGATCATAATAATGAGTCATGGAATAAATATTGGAAGTTCATAAGACAAAAATCATAAGATAATCAAATATCATGATCCATTAGAGAATAACATTGGCATAAGACATGGATTTATGGCATACACATAAGCATAGAAAATCATTTCCATGGTAGTCAAGGCTCACCACCAAGGCTATCATAGTGGAATGGGTTCACTCCCAAAACCAACATAGTAGTCAAGGTTCACTCCCAAGACCATCATAGTAAAAAAGTTCCCTTACTGAACTAGGTTCACTCCCTATTATAGTCTTTTATATCTCATGAGATATAAATCATTACTCAATTCATTTGAGGGAGATATAGGTCCCACCCATCACATAATGAAAATCATATGTGTGTATGCCACAAGATCATAAAACATTCATCATATCATAACCTATGAAATTAAATAGTTTTCATAAACATTTTATCATATCATAACCTGTGGAAAAGAGACAGTTTTCATAATCATTTCATCATTTCATCATAGTATAACTCGGGAAAAGAAGTGTGTTTCATAATAATTTTATCTTGATATAACCCATAAAATAGAAATAGGTTTCATAAATATCATTATTTCATAATCATAAACCATTTAGAGAAAGAATAAGAATAGTATTCTTGGATCATATTCCCAGTAAGGCATAGCTAACATCAATAGATGTCATCTTTGATTGAAAATGATTTTGAAAGATCATTTAAAACATTTTTTTAGGAAAATGCACTTTCACTTTATTTTTTTTAACATAAAACATTTTCAAAATACATTTTATTTGAAAATAAACATGAAAAATTATAAATTAGTATTTAAAACATTTTGTGTTCATAATGGCAGAAAATTTTATACATGCCATACACACTAAAACAAATATTCCTTTCACATTTTTGGTAAAAGCCAAATGGGAATTGTTTGGAAAATTACATGAAGATTCCTTTCAAAAAAATTGTAAAAATATCAAGAATGGGTAAAAATTTATTTAAGAAATAATTTGGAGATTTTTAAAAACATTTTTTAAAACATTTTTTTAGAAAACATGGTTTTGTAAGAAAAACATTTTTTCGACCAAAGAGATAAATAAAAATGATTTTTCTTAAAAATGTTATTTTGAACTCATGAATACATAAAGAGAGAAAAATAAAGAGAAAACATATATTCTTGTTAAATAACCATAGGATAATAAAATTCATGAGTTTATTGATAGGTGGATCATAATACTTTATTATCAAAAATATAACCATAAACAATCCCGATAAAATATGAGATTGTATCATAAAACCCTTACCACTTTGGTATATTTTGAATCATATGACCCATTAAAGAATAAAATAAAATGGGATTTTTAATATCATTAAATGAATTATATTCATGACATAACATTTTAAATGAGAATTATATACACCAGATAAAAGAAACAAGTGGTGAATTTGCGTATGCCTCCTGGAAATAAAAGAGAGACTATAAATCTCTTACCTTAAGTCTCGACTTACTTATTACACGTTAAAAAATCCTATATAATAAATATAATTTTATTATAAATAAATTAAAGAATAATAATAATTTAAATAATACAATATATGTCTTTCTTATGACCTTCTATTACCCATTTATTAACAATTCTATGTTAAAGTCACGTTTCATGTAGTAACTGCTTTGTTTTTCATGTATGTTTTTATTTGTTATTTTTGGTCCCCTTATTTTTATAATGGTTCCATAATCTAAATGATTTTAAAAATGATATAAATATCATATATATTTATTATATATGTTTTTAGAGTAATACATAAGAGTTATAGATAGAAAATTAAATACAGCGTTCATGGAGACGGTGGGTCGTACGTACGCATGAACATTGTTTCCATTTTCTAGAAGGATTAAAAGAAAGAAATATAAATAATATATTACCATTAAAGAATAATTTTTTATTTCATATATATCGCATATGTTCATTAAATACATCCTTATTACCTTCCATGTAAATTGTGAATGAATCGCATCGCTGCACGAGGTGGTAGTCCGCCGTACACACTAGCGATGTTATCGTATTCCCACAGAATGGAAAGCATAAAGTTATGTATGATATAATAATTAAATAAGTATAATAATATCATATATATCATATATAATCATATAATACATATTTATAACCAGCTTTGAGAGGTGTTAATGGAAAAACTAATGGCATTGGTTCATGAGGCGGTAGTCTTCCGTGCACACAAAATATGATTTTGTAAACCATTTTATGGAAGTGGAGATGGTTGTAGGTCATGAAATTATCATAAAAACATCTCAGTATATGTAATATACTGATTTTATTATATAATTATGGTTTGATAATAATTTAATGAGGTAGAGTAATAAATAAAATAAAAATGCTTGATGAAGAACGTTACTTCTTCCTCGGGTAACCACCTAGGTTTGCACAAAAAGCCTTCCAAGGTTGGATTTATGAACAAAATAATTCTTATAGAATGAGAGGATGTAATTTTGGTAGTTATTTGGTTAGGTATTGGACTAACCAAAAGGTATTGAATGTATTAATAATCAATGAGATGGGGTGGCCTTTTATAAGTGAGGTGAGTGGCACACTTGTAATTCTTTGAAAAGAAAAAGGTGTACCCACGTTTTTATCAATCCAAAAGGTTCAAAAATAGATTTTTATCAATATTTAGACATAATAGGGCCTAAATATTTCAATAAAATATATTTTAGACAAGTTTTTAGATCATTTTAACCCTTATCTTTTTATTTTAACCCTTGTCTTTTTATTTTAACCTCCTCATAAACTCATTTTTACCTTAACAGCGGTAATTAATTTTTATTGTTTTCACTATTCATTTTGGTCAAAAATTAAGATGAACTTATTAGATAATATAAATTATGTTGATTATAGATATGAAATATATTTTTCAAAATTCAATTCACATAATTGAAAAAATTAAATTTAAAAATTAATCCCAGAGACGCAACAAGAAAACAAGTTTTCAAAGAGAAAAAAGTTCAAAAGTTTACAAAGTTTTTATATCAAAATTCAATATAAAAAAGATTAAAATGACCTAATTTGAATTAATAGATATATAATTTTACTAATTTTACTTTAAAACCAATTTAAAACATAATTTTACTTTAAAAATAATTAAAATGAAAATGCAGTTTTCAATTAAAATTCAATATTTTTCACTATTCATCAAAATTTAATATTTTCATAAAATTATAAAAAATTCACCCTAAAAAAATTTGTATATAATGATTTAAAAAATTAAGTTTTTTATCAAATATATTTTCTAAAAATTTAAAATATTTATTTTATTAATGTTCACAAAAAAACATTTTTTTTAGAAAATAGTATTTTCGAAACATTTAAAGACTTTATTGAAAAATTAAGTAATTGTTTTATCAATATGTTTTATTTATATAAAAAATTATAATTAATATTTAAAATTATTTATTATTATTCATATTTCTAAGTTTAACGACTAGGTTATAATGATCATGTTTGAATAATATTAACAACATATCACAATTTTGTTAAAACTCAATGTTGTGTGTAATGCAAGATAAATCCAATGTTACGTGTAACACAATATTAACTCGGTGATGAATTTTATGCAAGATATCAAAGAAATTTAATTTATTTAGAAAAAAAATTCATAAAAACTAGGGGTGTTACAAGAAATATACAATTTTGAAATCATAGTTTGAAAGCCATAGAAATCCCCTTTTACACCAAGTGGAAAATCCTTTGAAAAATATTTATAAGACCAAAATAAATACCACATATACATTTGATTTTATAACAAATAATTATAAAACGTAAAAATGTTTCATGACATGTAATATAATGGAATTTTCATAGAAACGCCTACCTCTTCCATGCGGAATCACATAGAAATGTGTTTCCTTCGATAGTGAACACCAAACCGGGAAAGGAGATAGACTCAAAAATCCCTAAACATAAAAATCCATAGAATTTAAACCATATAAAACCCTATAATTGATCCCAATTATTGTTAGGGATTTTGGGAGAATGTAAAATCAAGGGTAAAGGAAGAAAGAAGAAGAAACAAGAGATAAGATAGAAACTGACCTATTGATTCATTTAGAATTGATGAACAAAGGGCTTGGAATCAAAGGATGGGGAGGGAGAGACCTCCTTGGGAATAGACCTAAAAAAACCATGAGAGAAAGAGGGATAAGGGGGTGAATCCCCTAAAATCATATGGGGTTAAAATGGGAAATTCATAATATTTTAAAACTAGGAATAGAAGGACACATCTTGGTTACCCTTCTCACATTGAAAAACACCCCTACATTTCCATTCTGCGATGTGGTCACTATACCATGATGTAGGTCCCTCAAAAGGACCAGAGGGTCATCCCCTTAACAAGAACCCCTTATATCATGGCCCCTCTGGGTTCCATCACAAACTAACCCAACCATAAACTCATTGAGGCATGATCCCCAAGTAGTGTACCTCAACTAAGAAGAAATCCCAAAACCTGGTCCCTCTGGACACCATGGAATAACCCCTCTCCCTTAAGGAACAAGGTTCCACTCAAGGACCCCCAACATGCGGAGGATCATGGTGTAACTCCCTTACCCTCACCATTTTATATGGGAGCACCACTGAAGACCCTCGATCACCCTCACCATTTTAGATGGGAGTCCCTCATCCTCTAGGGAATAGCCTTCAGCCTGCATTGTGGCCCATCCACTACACCCTTACACAACTACCTTTAAGCAACCTCCTACTACAACACACCCTAGGTTCTACGTCTTGTTCTCCCTCCTAACTATTTCATAACAACCCTACACAGAACCCACCATAGCATGACCCTTGCTCGATGAATCAACCCCCCTTAACCTCATAAATTTCACAAATGCAAGGGGTTGGCTACAGAATGATCTCTTAGGGATACAACATGACCTACTACAGACCCAACCTGAAACTCCCTAAAATTTATTGAAACACCCAAAAACATCAAGAAGACATAAAAACATCAAAATAACCCAAAATTAAATAAAATTAATACTATAGTGACATGGGGTGCCACAGTGATATACTAGCTTATATTACATGCTGGATAGTATCCTTTGGTGTAGTTCATTCCCTATCTAGATTTTTCCACCTGGGAAGTCCAAGAGGGTAATTTAGGGTTTATTTCAATTGGTTCACACTATAATATGGAAGGTGGTTCTATTAGTGAGGTCTTAATTTATCCCATTAGACTCGAGTTTTAAATCTCATGTTGTGTTATGTTTAAGGCATGTCTTATTTATTACCTTGATTTTCATTATGATTTTACTATCACATGTTATCATTACATACTTTCATTCCCAAAAACTCTTATTGTTTTTTATACATTTGTTGTTTTTTCAAAACAAATGATATGTGATTTGTTTTCTTACTCATGTAAAGGAAAAAAAGTAATTTCTAATTGTATTTAAAACTAGAGATATTGGTTTTCCTTACAAAAAGAAGTTATATAGATTCATGATAACATATTACAAAGTGATTTCTCACACCCAATATATACTCTATTGTGTGTATATAGATCTTGTTATATCTAATATAGGTAAAGGTAATGGATCTACTTCTTTTTCTGGTATACCCTAATGCATTCTTCACTCTTTTTATGGCATAGTGATCGGGTGGTAGTCGTGGGTCAAAAGAAGATGGTTTGGGTGTCCTTTTTTTGGATATATCTTTAAATTATTTTTGGATGGGCATGTATCATCCACTTTTAATTATCCTCCTTCATAGTATCTTTATATATTAAATTTCATGTATCTCACTTTACTTTTTTTCTTATAAAGTGGTTTTTAGATGTTTATTTTGATATGCTCTTCTTATACCTTCTTTGGATGATGTTTTATTATAAAATTATTTATTTACTTTGCATTACTATCTAATGTATGGAAACCTCATGTCATGTTACTAGTTGGAGTCTGTTTTTATGATCTATTGGTTTGAGGGAGTGAATTTATTCCCAATACCACTACAAAAATTCCCTTTAAAAGTGCACAAATCTACTTTTAATAGCACTAAAAAAGTGTTGTTAATCATGGAAATGATAAAGGGGGTACCCTTTATCAATGCTAAAAAAGTGATGATAAAGGGTTTCCTTTATCCCCACTAAAAAAATTCTCTAATAAAGGCCTACCCACCTGCAATGTGATGTTAATATAATAGCACACCCAAAAAACCTACAAATACAACCAACCTGCAAAAACCAACCAACCAACCTACAATTTCAAATGAAAAAAACTTGTTTCAAATTCTATATAAAACCAAATTTTAATTTAAAACAATGATATATGCATTTAATTAACATCATTAATATAAAAATGTCCACCCATGGTATATAAAAAACACTACTATTTACATTTCAAAACAAAATGTTTTATATAATTACATTCACAATTATCCAACAAACATTCTAAAACCATAATATTTCATCTTTTAATGTCTGTGATCCCCTCTCAAAAATGCCTGCCTCAGTTTCCAAACAAATCATCTCAACCTAAGAAAAATATTCCACCTAACGAAATAAGTTAAACATTAATATGAAAGAACACATTAATAAAATGTCAATATTTAATAAAAATGACACATTTGGAGTTATACCGGTCACACCATGTGTCTTATTTAGGTTGGGTTGATTCCTACATGTCACAAATGAGTTATGGATCATTGTCCTAAAATAACAAAATAATTTGAATGTGTTTTCTCAGTTTTGAGTATGTCACTTGTTATTTTACTAAAATTAATATCAATTTTAAATAATGACACATTTGGAGTTATACTAGACACCCCATGCATCATATTGAGGTTCGTATGATTCCTATCTATCACAAATTACTGATGGATCATTTTCCTAAAGTATCAAAACAATCTGAATGTGTTTTCTTTGTTTTTAGTATGTCAGTTGTGTTTTGTACTAAAATTTCATTTCAAACTAGAAACACGCATTTTGAGTCATACCGGTCACATTGTGAGTCTATTTGATGTGAGACTACTTCATACGCATCACAAATGACTTATGAATAATTTTCCTAATCTATCAAGAAAATTTGAGTGTGTTTTCTTGGTTTTCAGTGAGTGACATGTTTTGAACTAAAATGTCAATTTTAAATTGATAATGGATACTTTTAGTTATACCAATAACACCATGTGTAGAATTGAGGTTCGGTTGACTCTTACACATCAAAAATGACCCATGGATCATTTTCCTAAAGTATCAAAACAATCTGAATGTGTTTGCTCATTTTTTAGTATGTCACGTGTTGTTTTTACTTAAATTAATTATAATTTTAAATAAAAAGAGACGCTTTGAGTTATATCAGCCACACTATGTGTCGTATTAAGATTAATATGATCCCTACACATAAAAAATAACTAATATATTGTTTTCCTAAAATATCAAAACAATTTGAATGTGTTTGCTCAGTTTTCAATATGTCACTTGTTTTTTTTACTTAAATTAATGCCAATTTTAAATAAAAATAGACACTTTGAGTGATAATAGACACTCCATGAATTTTATTGAGGTGCGGATGATTCCCATGCATCACAAATTACTAATAAATCATTTACCTAAAATATCAAAACAATATGAATATGTTTGATCGGTTTTTAGTATGTTACTTAGTGTTTTTACTTAAATTAATGTCAATTTTAAATAAAAAGAGACACTTTGAGTGATACTGGCCACACCATGCATCGTATTGAGGTGAATATGAGTCCTACACATCACAAATGACTAATAGATTGTTTTCCTAAAATATGACAATAATCTGAATTCTTTTTCTCAGTTTTCAGTATGTCACTTGTTCTTTTTACATAAATTAATGTCAATTTTAAATAAAAAGACACACTTGAAGTAATATCGATCACATCGTGAATTTTATTGAGGTTAGGTTGACTTCTATATGTCACAAATGACTCATGGACCATTTTCCAAAAATATCAAAACAATCCCAGTGCGTTTACTTAGTTCTCATTATATCACTTGTTTTTTTTACTTAAATTGATGCCAATTTTAAATAAAAATAGACACTTTGAGTAATACCAGCCACAACATGAATTATATTGAGGTTCAGATGATTCTAACATGTCACAAATGACTTATAGATCATTGTCCTAGAGTATCAAAACAATCTGAATATATTTTATCAGTTTTCATTATGTCGGTTGATTTTTTTTACTAAAATGTCATTTCAAACTGGAAAACATAAAGAACTAGTTAATAATATTCTCTCATTAAGTTATTATTTATTGAAACCTTCTTAGACATGTCATTTCTAAAACCATTCTTAATAATCGAACGATATGAAACATAAGAATGGGTGATCATATTTGTTCAATAAGTGTAAACAAGGGAGATATCAATGATCATATAATAATAACATGAGCATAAAGATGTTAAAAGGTGATATTAATATTATAAATTCATACCCTATATATAATATATTATAATAATGATTCATAGATCAAATCATGGTAGTTTATAAGACATGAATCTTAAATGATCAAATAATATTATAAACTAAAAACATACACTTCGAGTCATACCTGTCACACTGTGTATTAGATTGAGGTGCGGATGATTGAGATGAGACTGATTAGTACATTGGTTAGGAAAATATTCATGACATATCTTCTCAGAATTCATACTTTTCATTCAACTACTAAGAATTCAAACTTTACATTCAACATGTTCTCTCTTTCCTAGTTTATTGAAAATAGTTTAAAGGAAAATATGAGTTCCCAAAAGATCTATAAAAAATAAGTATTAGATAAAAATGATAATGAAATTAACTTAAAAATAGTAGATAAAATGAAGAAAAAATTAATTAATTAAATAAGTAGTGGGAATTCACATATATACATTTTTGACCCATTTTCTTGTTTTCATTATCTCAATTCCAGCCTCAAAGTCTAATCTCTCATGAGCATGAGCATCTTTGAACAAACTTCCCTGACTCGAACAAAGGAATCCACCTATATAAGAAAACAATTCTTAGGTGAGTAATATTAAAAATAAGTAAATTAAACATAAATATGAAACAATTCACTACTTATATGGAAGTCACATCTTCATGATCTTTGTGTACATTATTCCATCAGGTATGTTGACCATTCGTTTCTGACCACATCTATATAATCTTGTGAATATGATTATTTTCAATAGTATTAGTAGTACTAGAAAAATATAAATATGCAAATGATTAATAAATATTTTAAATGAAATATTAAATATCTTCAAAAATATCTCTTTAGAGATTCTAGTTTATTCATGGAATATGATCTCTCTCATAAATTTACAAACATAATAACCGCAATCTTTTCCATTGATTTGTTTCAGACACTACAGAAACATTGAGTAGAATAAGTAATTTGTTTTGATATGTGTTTGGATATAGAAATATTATTATATATACCCTGATACTTATCCAGTCGTAGAAATTATCTTCTTTCTCATCCTTATCCCCTGACCTCATTACATGTTTTCCAAAATAATCAGACACTGCCCTATCATAACATAATCCTCATTAAAAGATAATATAAATTATATAACTTGATGTTTAGTTATAAAATGTTGGATGTAGTGTATTACTGATTGACAAATTCCATTATGTGTGGATGGTTTTTTGGGTATCCATAAATTGAATCCATGAAATAAATCTTTGGAGTATCCAAATTTACCACAATGATCATCCAATGCTACCTAAAAACACAAAAAGGAATAAGTAATAAAAGAAATGAAAATATATTTGATATGATTAAATTATAGAATTTTACCCCTACATCATTGCTATTAAATAGAGTCTGTCATCTGAAATTTTACTTTCAAATGATTTGATCAGACCTTCCACTATTTCATTCTTTTTTTTTCAATCTATTTCTTTTTTTGCTGTAGAGGTGATGTGAGGACTAATGAGTACAAATTTTTTTCATGGGAAAATCCCTTCAATTGTTTTTCATATATATTCCTGCCAAAAATATGAAATTTATTTAGTCCTAATTAACACAATATATCAGCTTTTGAAAAATAAAAACATGAAAACTTACCTCATGTATACATTTACAACTAAGCCACCTAGTTCATAGTCGATAATTTCAATTGCACTCTCAACACCAATGAAGTTTTATTATTTCTCTCCGTACATATTTTCTTCAAATTAAACTATATGTTTTACACCATATTTTAACTTTGTATCCACATGATCCTTAAATGATAGTAAATGTGGATATAGAACGGGTGGGGTAATGGTGATTTTGGTGGATCTATTTGATTGGTTGGTCGATCCTTTAGATGGTTTTGAGATGGTCTTTCATTCTATCCCCTTCACTTTGTCTGTCTATAATAAAATTCATCAGTTAAGACATTTTTCATTAATTGTTAAAGTTTTAGCTTGAAAAGTAAATTGGAAATGAATACCACCTTGTCGAAATTATTTTTTATAAGATTTTATAGCCATGGGATGAATGTTCCAACATATTTTTTGACCATATTAATATCATCCTCGTGAATTGGAATAGGTATCTCTATGCTCAGCTCATGGGATATGTTGATCGACACTCGCACATGACCTGTTGGAAGTGGTATGTTGTGTAGCATTTCGTTTGGAATATTGAAAACTATAGCCCTCTCCACAAGATGATAAGTTGGTGTTTCTAGATATAAATCACAATCATTGTCACCTTGTATAATATCAATACAGGAAAGGTATTCATGTCTGTCTGATTCAAATTTCATAGAATTATTTATTAGAACACTGATTACCTTGTCTAAGACATCTCTTTGAGGGGAATGGCTAGCCTCATAGCTGGTGGGGGTGGGGCGGGATATCCACGTGGGGACAGTTCTTGAGTTTATTCTTCTCTTTGCCTCTCTGCCATTAAAGTTTCCATCATCTCTCTCTACCATCAGAATTATTCTTCAAGGGTAAATATTCTTTCTTTCATCTATTTTATTAATTCACTTTGATTTTCCTCTTGTTTTTTTTCTCAAAATATGTTTGGGGTGTCACCCCAAAATCCGCACCTCTATTGTGGCCATACTATTCTGGCTGCTTCAAAGTCACTGATAGTTTGTGTACATCCAAAACAAGTTTTTATAATTCCTATGACTATGTCGGATAAAAAATATAGGAAAATAAGTGATCATTGTTATGTAATAGCGATTTAAAGAAAAAAAATATTATGTAATACTTACACATGTTTCCCACACTTTTTGTGTGTTTTTATCTATTAGTATCCCATATTTATTTACACATGCCTCCTTCCATAGCACATGTTGTAGGATAGGAGTGGCTTTGTACTTCAAGTCATCAATTTTCATATAAATAGAGGAATATAATTATGATATTGTTTTATGTCACATAAAAGTAATACGGTCAATTTAAAATACATACCAATTTTTTTCAAGTGAAGATTACCCCATCCTTGCTTTACGATAGGGGTACGCTGGTTTTGCTGAACGTTCCTAATTTTCAGCACTCAATTTCTGTTTCATAAATAAAAAAATTTCAATCAAAATGATGAATACACATATCATCAAACAACATATTACTGTCCATAATGTACCTGAAAAGACACATCTGTATGATGATCAGTAAATGCATCCCATGCTTCTTGGGTTACCAGGTGTGCATAGATAAGCGGTGGGTGTGGGTTTATTTTCCCTTCGGTATCTTTAAGATGATTTCTTATTAGAATTTTGTGAAATTTTCTGTGAATCCTTCCAAAAATAATTAATACATACTTCTTTTGGGATTCATCTACTATAAATTAACTCTGTATTGGACAATGAAGAGTAATTAAATGTTACGTTATTTTATTTTTTAGTAAAATAAAGAAATGATATCATAATGTTACCTTAATCTCTTCCCACATTAGTTTCTTAAGCCCAGTCACAACATGGTGCCATGAATCTACGTCAATCAGCATGTGTTGTTGGGTGATAATTCCAATATAACTACTGAAGCTGGCCTTGTTGGGGTTAACATGTTAGCCCAGAGCATTTCATCCCACCTCATATTTGATTCATTTGGATTTCACCATAATGACTTATGCTAAAACCAACAAACTATAGCGCTCCTGTTTTTTCTGTGATGTCAGTCCTTCATCGCCTACCATTTCCCCAGAATCAACATCATCAATATGTTCCTCTAGAGCGGTAGTATTAGCATATGTAGATAGTCATTGTACCTCTGCACTGGGAGCAGTACTAGGTTAAGAAACCTATTTTTCCTCTAGAATGGGAGCACCAAAACATTCATAAGGTTGTTCCTCTACACTACGAGCACCAACAGGTTGAGAGGCATGTTCTTCCTTAGGATTGAGAGCACCAGTATGTGTAGAGGTCATTATCTGCAGAAGTGGTTTAACATTTAATTTAGAGTATATAAATATAGTAGAAAATGGATAATAACATGAGCTAACATGGTGTATATTACAAAAAAAAATGTAACCAAATTATTGAACTCTCTTTTTCTTTTTTAATGGATGAAGGGATTTAACCCCTCTATTAATGATCTAAATCCCTTTATTGTGGTCACCTATGACATAAAAAACATTGTCTATATTGGGATTGCTACAAAATGATTGTGATGTCCCAAATCCTCGGTTGAATTTTCATCTGACCCTTCAGTGGTTTTGGTCAATAACATAATAATTGAATACTTTCATTTTCCAGGATTTGAAACATAAAATAATTTTACTTCATATAATTCCATTATAAAAAGTTCATCTATGTACCCTTCCTTACTAAAATCAACTTTCACAAATCCCAATTCATCTATTTTAACATCACCCCTATTATCAACCCACTTTAATTGAAAAATAAGCACTTGGAATGTTGTATAATCCAACTCCTATATTTGTTTGATGATGCCAAAGTATGACATATTCACGTAAATTGTATTTTTGTCTTTATTACCAGAAAAATGCATCGCTTCAGCCACAAGTGTAACTTCACTATTTTGCACGGTACTGTATTCATCATTCTCATTTGTATAGAACATATAACCATTAATTACATAACCATTGTAATATAATACATACACACTTGGTCCTACGGATAAACATCAAATTTATTCTAAAATTGAATCCAAATTTTCATCTGACACCTTAAAAATATGGTCCCAAAACCATCATATAAACTATTGATTATGTGTATTTGATATCCATATTTCAGCCCTTGATGAATTAAAATGACTAATAATTTCTTTTTGGGTTTCTACATATGGGAAAACATCCAAAATGTTATGAAAAACGTAAAGGTGGTCATTCTCCTAATTTGTAATATTGATTGTGATAACATCTCTTCTAGAAATTCCTTCACCCAAAATCTGCCCAGTGTGATGAGATTTTGGTAGACCAATTCTTTCCACACCAGATAGGTATTTGGTATAGAATTCAATGGTGTCCTCAATAATATATCGTTCTGCAATAAAACCCTCTTAATAACTTTGATTTTTGACATACCATTTCAAAATCTTCATATATCGTTCAATGGGGTACATCCATCTATAGTGTATAGGACCACATAGTTGAATCTCTCTCACCAAGTGAACCATAAAATGAACCATCGTATCAAAGAATGTTGGCAGGAAGAACATTTCTAATTCACATAATATGATGGAAATTTCTCTTTCCATAGTCAGTAATTTCGTCGGGTCTATAACATTACTGCATATAGATTTGAAGAAGAAACATATCTTAGTTAATGTATGATGTACATTATTGGTAAAATACAATGTAAATCTATAAGCATTATATATTGCATCAAAACATGGAAGTCATGTGATTTCAGACCCTTTAACTTTAAATTGGTCATTGACACAATGTTCTTGATATTTGATGAATACCCCTCTGGAACCTTTACGTTATTCAAGAAGTTGAAAAGATAATATCTCTCCTAGATTGAAAGATTCTAAGCAGCTTGAGGAATAAAAGTTCATTTTTCACCCTTCACTGGTGCCAACTATTCTTGTATCCCCATGTCAACCATGTCCAACCTAACCTTAATTTCACCCTTTTTTTTCTAGGTGGATTTATCAATGTGTCGATGACACTATCACATATATTTTTTTCAAATTATATTACATCAAGAAAATTTCTAACGTATAGAAAATTCCAATATTGCAATTCAAAAAAAATTGATCTCTTTTTTCAACTAGTTTTCTTAAGGTTTTTTGAAAACTGTTTACCAAAAGTAGTGTCTACGTATTTTACTTTCTCAAACAGCTGATCACCTGTTAGTGAAGACGGTGTTGTAAATTATTTTAAACTTCTATCGAATGATGTAGTCCAAGATCGGTACTTATGTCGTCAGAGTAGAAATCTGTGATGTCCTAGAAACACATTTTTTCAATGAATGTTTCAACCTAATTGACTGTGTACCTTGTTCGTAGATGGGACACCCTTGAGTTCCTTTAATGTTATATCCTGACAAATTTCTATAACCAGTAAATTCATTTATTTTACCATAAAACATGTCCTTTAACGTGGAATCTTTATTTCTATAATAATCATACAACGTAACACCTAAATCCCACAATAATTTCAAATCCTCAATTAATGGATCCAAATAAACATCAATATCATTACCAGGTTGTTTTGGTCCTGATATAATCATAGATAACATGATGTATTTTCATTTCATGAATAACTATGGTAGAAAGTTATAATTTACCAACATAATTGTCCACGTACTGTGAGTTCTTCTTTGAAAACCAAAATAATTCACTCCATCTATAGATAATGCAAGACTAAGGTTTCTTGGCTCTTTTCCAAATTCAGGATACTCATGATCAATTCTCTTCCACTGAGGAGATCCTACCAGTAGACGTAGTTTCCCATATTTATTTCTTGTGTTTGTGTGCCATGCCAATTTCCCTGTAGTCTTCTCACTTCCATATAGGCACCTAAACCTTAGAATGATTGGAAAGTACCATAAAACTTTCATATGACCAGATTCATATTTCTTGTATCGAGAAGAACCACACTTTGGGAATTCTCTAAGTGATTTTTGGTCCTTAAGAAAAAGTATATAGTCATTTGGGTATGTGTGTATTATTTTAGAGATCATACCCATCGAGCGTAGCATTCATTTGGCATCATATATTTTTCTAGGGAGCACAATACCTTCTGGGAGAATGTCATTCAATAGAGAAAGTAATTCTGTAAAACTGGCATCACTCCATCCATTGTCTTCTTTCAGATTATACAGCTTTAGTATGGATGATAATGGTGTGTATTTAGTGAAACCACCATACAATGGTGTCTTTGCACAACTCTTTAACTACTCAAACAATTTTGGGCAATCAAGAAGTTCATCTTCAACTGTCCTTATAATTTCCTCAATATGATCTTCATCATCATTCACATTTGTAATTAAATCCTTGATATAGTCTTCTTTATTGTCTACACTTGTAATCAAATCATATGATCCATAAAACGTAGTTTTATCCCAGACACTAGCTACATTCTCTTTTTCCCTGTGTTTATTCCAACATTTATAACTTCGATATATTCTGTGAAAGATCAAGTGTTCTTCCAACTCCTCTGGACTAACTTGTCTTGAATAAAAATATCATAAACATGGAAAAATGATTCGATAAGGTTCATATGCATGATCTTTTACAAACTTGATGAGCTCTTTCACTCCATATTCATTATATTTTGTCAAATTATTGGAATCCATCCATTCTTTATTCATATCCATTATATTTGATTCGGTAATATTAATATTTAATAAAATAAATACACAAAATGGGTCTTTCAAATAAGGGGAACTCAACATTTGAATTATATTTATTATTGTATTTCATTTCCTAGGACTCATCCCCTTATAAGATAACACCAAAACACTTTGAAAACTATTTATAAAATCACACTTGAAATCCCATTAAATAAAACAAACCATTTACACAAATTCCTCTTTAAAATAATGTACCCTTTTTAAAATGAACCCATCATTAAATACGCTTTAAAAGCATTCAAATCCCTTTATGAAAGTCAATCAAGTGAGTTGACAAACACTTGTCATGAAACCTAAGTCCATTCCAATTATTTAAATCACTTTAAATCTATTTAAAACCAAAAAAGGGTATTTTGAACACATATAATTTTTTAAGAAACATTTCAAAACACTTGAATCATTTTAAAAGAGACACTTAGGTATTTTCACAGACATAAATCCCAAGAGAGTCACTTTATAAAGGATAAATGAATAAAAAATAACCAAATTTTTATAAAATATAAAGCTATAAAAGGTTTATCATGTATCTAATGAATAAATAGTATGAATCATATAGTTTTCTCTCATAATATTAATGAGGAGTGAATAACTTATAGATAAATACATAAGTTTCACTTGGCCATGATACTTTTGAACATCAAGTCACATCTCTTCAAGGTGGGAAACCATCTTCCACTTGATTATTAAATCATGTACTACCTAAGATTAATCCTTCCAATATAGTACATTATAAAAAATGTCCCCCTTATTGAGGAAATACATTAGGTCAAAGTTAAAGAACTATAGGTACTCAAACCTTTTCTGCTATCAATGGTTCATTTCACTTTTGATTAAATATATTTCAAACAATTTTTGATGTATTTCAAAAATATATCACCCTAAAGATAATACCAATAAAATATCATGGAAATCACAACTATTTAAAAATCTATAAAAGGATTTGGGAAGTTTCTCTTTTGTGTCCTTAATTGTCTGGACTCATAAGCAACCGCGTGACCATCTTGGATTGGAACTGTTCAAATCCTGACTCATGATACATCACAATATAAGTCATACTCATTACCCAACTCATTTATGGTTAAGATTTGTGTTTTAATCAATCTCCCATTAAGATATTTGAAGTATATCTCATGAAAATCTAAGAAAAGGAATCATACCACATTCTTGGTTAAGGCCTTCTTAGCACTTCCAATCAGGAAGAATCCTGGTTGACCCTCTGGTAATAACTGGAAATTATCAACCAATTCCATAGTGTCTGAATGAGTCATTTACTAATCTCAAATATCATTAGGTTAGGTCGTCAATACTACCTTGTATCATAGAGTCTTCCCATATATGGATTTGGTTTTTTGGGTGATGCATCGATAGCATCACCATAACTAGGGAATCATCTAGTGAGCTGGATTAATCATCACCATGAACTATCCTAAGCAAAGATCTTGGTTATAGGATGCTTCATTAGAGAGGTGAACCATATAGATTGCCATATCCTCAATTATGACCTTATAAACCTAGAAAAAGGAAGACTTATTACAAAGATTGGTTCCCATAGTTATGACTACATACTAAAAATTACAATGTTGACCAATGATTGGGTTGGGCTACGAGTTGGGATCTACTCCCTGGAGGTGTTTTCGGCATGTACTGAGTTGGCCCTTCAAGGTGCACCAACAACATACATATTTTGATAGGAGACCAGGGTACTTGAGTTATATGAATTGTTCTAGATATCATATTATTTCTTTCTCTTCAATAGGAAATTCATCTCAAGACATAATCAGTAAGTGGATCAAGTACATGAACATTTACCACCTTATGCATGAAGTGGTCAGGATAAGCCTCCAAGAATTATTTCATCATTAATTCATTAATTTTTTCCCTATTTTTCTTCATATATTCATTCCTCCTATTCTTCCTTAGTCTTTTTCTCCACATACCTCCATTTTCAAATTTTTTTAAGTATCCTATTTTTCATTATTCTACTACTCCAAATCTTATAGAGAATCTTTTTCATGGGTTGGGGTTAGTGGAATAGTGGATGAAAGTATATTACTAGATGGGGTAATTCCTTTGGATGATAAATAATATAGTTTATTATCCATGGCTATAATGATATCTATAATCTACTCCTCCAAAATGGATATGAAATAGATGTGGGTGAAAGTATAATGACCCAAGAGTGTGGGTGAAAGTATAATGAATCAATCTCAAAATAGATGAATTAGTTAACTACTACCCCAAGAGTGTAAATTGATTCACTAGGGTTGGTGCCTATCACTTAATGTATTGGTTTAATATATGGGACACAATTTTCCCACTTTGAGTAAATGGATAAGTTATAATAGAAATATCCTAATAAATGACATGAAACATTCCTATTCCATAAATTCTCAAGAAAAATAAAAAATACATTACTCTATAATTGAATAAAAATATAAAAGAAACACCAACATCACTATATTTATGCAGTAATAGATAATAAACCATATCCATATGTAAACAGATGACGAAAAACACATGAAACTACACTAAAAAACATAACTATAAATGGATGGGTTATATTCTATGATATGATCTTCAACCAAACATGGCCTCCATTCTCAAAATCACCTAACAAACAAACCAATTCCTATGTTGCAAAACATCAATTGGGCCACAATCATCCAATATCTAACCATATACTTAATGAACCAAAAATGTATTTAGAACATTACAAGAATACTCGCGGTGGTAGCACCTAAGGAGTTGGGTTCAAGACGAAGGTGGGTTCGCATAGGATGAGGGCTTCACAGCAGAGGTGCGGTTCGACAACAGAGGTGGGTACACGGAGGAGGGCTTCATGGTGGTAGGATTCGGCGGCACAGGAGGAGGAGAGGGCTTCACAGAGGTGGAGGAGAGCTTCGCGACGGAGGAGGAGGAGTCTGCAGCGAAGGAGGATGAGGAGGCGATAGAGGAGGATGGGGAGTCGATGACAAAGGAGGGCTTCGTGGCGGTAGAGGAGGAGGAGGCGGTTGAGGAGGAGGAGGAGGAGGCGGCGGCGGTAGGGCTCAGCTTCTGTGAGAGCTTGAGTCATGCAGAGGAGGAGGAGACTATTAGGGTTTATTTTTAAAACCGGGTAAACCTTTTATCAGCGCTAGCTAAAAAGTGCTGATAGAGATATGTTTTATCAACGCTAAAATAGAAAGCACTGATAAAACATTATTTTATCAACACTAAAAACGCACTGATAAAACTATACTAATAATAAATTATTTATATTTTTATATGTATTTATAAATTTATATGTATAATATATATATATATATAATAATAATAACTATAAATAAACATATATTTATTTATATTGACATATTTAATAAATATATATTTATTTATAATTATAAATTTATAATAAATATATTTATTGTATTTATAATTATATATAATTAATATCTTTATTACAATTTTATAATTATTTAAATGTATCTATATTAATTTAGAATTATATTTGTATATATCTATTATAATTTTATAATAATTTAATAACTATAAATTAATATATATTTATTATATATTTATTATAAATATATATTTAATACACATATATTTTAATTATATTCATAAATAGAAATATATATATATTTATTTATTTATTTAAATACTTATGAAATTAAAATAAATATATTAATTATATATATATATATATATATATTATAATTTCATAATTATTTAAATAAATAAATATTTATATTTAAATAATTATGAAATTATAATAAATATATTTATTATATATATAATTATAAATATAAATATAATAAATATATTTATTATAAATATATTTATTATAATTTCATAATTATTTAAATATATATATATATTTTTTTATTTAAATAATTATGAAATTATAAAACTACATTTATTTTAAATTCATAAGTATTTATATATATATATATATATTTATTTATATTTATGAATATATATAATTAATATATTTATTTTAATTTCATAAGTATTTAAATGTATATATATATATATATATTTATGACTATAAATAAATATATATTTATTTATAATTATAATTATAAATATAATAAATATATTTATTATAATTTTATAATTATTTGTATATACATATATATATATATATATATATTATTTATAATTATAATTGTAAATATTTGTATATATATATAAACATTTTTATATATTTATAAATATATTACTATAATTATATATATTTATAAAACTATAATTATTATAAATATATTTATTATAATTTTATAATTATTTAAATATATATTTATTTATTTATTTATAATTATAATTATAATTATAATAAATATATTTATTATAATTTTATAATTGTTTATAATTATATATTATTTATAATTATAGTTATAAATATTTTTATATATGTATAAATATTTTTATATATTTATAAATATATTACTATAATTATATATAATTTATAAAATTATAATTATTATAAATATATTTATTATAATTTTCTAATTATTTAAATATATATATTTATTTATAATTATAATTATAAATAAATATATTTATAAATGGTCAGAGGTTTCGGCTCCTGACTAAGCCTTTTTGGTATATTCATTAAAGACATATATTTATTTAAATATATATATTTATTTATAATTATAATTATAAATAAATATATAAGGTATTTATATATAATTATAAATATAATAAATATATTTGTCATTTAAAAATAATAATTTAATTTTATAATTATTTAAATATATATTTATATATTTAGTTATATATAATTATAATTATAAATATATTCTAAAAAGTAATTATATATAACTAAATATTTTTAATTATAAATATAATAAATATATTCATTATTTAAATATATTTATCATGATTTTAAGTATTTATGAGAACATAATAGCTTCATGGGAACATGAATGAATCATATACACCGAGTAAAGTATAGATCTCATAAAAAACGAGTCATCATATATATGGACAACTTGAAATCATATGTTCTTAGATTTCAGGACTGGGATCCTTGGTTTGATCCTTTTCATGCTAAGAACTCTGTTGCGCAATCTTGGATTCATGTTAGAGGATTGAATTGGTTTTCTGGCACCTAAATATCCTTTGGCATATTGCTTTGGCGGTTGGCACGCCAATTAAAATTGATAAAGAGACCAAGATGGCTAGGTATGGACATTATGCTTGAATGTTAGTTGAATTTGACCTCAATTCACCTCTTGTTGAAACGGTTTATCTTGTTGCTGCTGAGTTTAAATTTGATCTCTCAATTGAATATGAGCATGTCCCTGATTTTTATTTCAATTACTTGTGCATTGGAAATGTAATTGACTCTTTCCACAGGGGTATGAGATGTTCAAACTGTAATAAATATGGACATCATGCTGATAGTTGTAAGTTTAAGTTGCATGCTTGTGTGAAGAAATCTTCAGACGATAGGAAGACTACAAACATGGCTGGGAAAAATGCTCAGTAAGAGGTGCTAGGTAGGGTGGCTGATGATGCTTCACTTCTGAAAGACATCGGGTCTTCTAAGCCCATTGGTGAGATTAGGGTACCTCTGGTTCAAAATGTTACATATGCTGATGTGGTTGTTGGTACTCATCAGACATCAGAGTTTATAATTCCTATCTCTGATGTCAATGCTTGTGGGGATGTTGATGCAGAGGGTCTTATGGCAGTTATGCCTGACCGGTTGGTCATCGCACCTACGACTGTTGATCCACAATTGCCTATGCACAAGAAGGATGGAATGTCTGATTTTGGGAAGGCAGTGGATAGTGGTGTGGTGGGTGTCGTCCCTATTACTGGTACCAGTGAGAATGTGCAGGCAGACATGGATCCTAGAGGTAGTGGGGAGTCTCCTCAACAAGTTAGTCGTAAAATGGAAGGTTGGAAGAAGTTCTCGGATGAATATGTGGATTGGTCTTATCCAGATCAATTTTCTGGTCTTATGAAATATTCTTATGAATTTTTTGGAAAGGCCTTTCTTATGGAATGTGAAGTCTCAAGGGAAAAAAATGTCAAGACCCCTTCGGTGGATTATGAGGGTGAGAGGTACCTCTAAGGCCTCACAGATGAAATGGAAAAATGGTTTGACTTACAGCTTGAAGTTACCTTCGACAAGATGGAACTAGATATTTTTGGATACATAGATTATTTTTTAGTACAAAAATTATTATCAAAGAACACTGAAGATGGTTGTCAGTGCAATCTGAGGCTTGACTTCTAGGATCTCTCATGGAAGTACATGAACAAAATCATTCCAGAGGACTCATTGGACTCATCATCGAGTGATGAGTTGGTGCTTCCCCAACAAACTCAATCGTGGTGGAGGGGGCGACACCCAAAGAACAGGGGACGGTATCCCCATAACTTGGGCTCTAGAGGGAGTGGCAGGAGTTGATTTCTTGTTTTCTATTTGTGGGCATTTTTAATGCTATTATGTCTCTCTTTTCCTCCTGTTTTGTCGCACTTTATGTTTTTTATAATATTTTTGGTGGGTGTGATTTAGTTTGTCAGCTCATACTCGAAATTTCTTGGTATACAAATAAACATTATTTTTTAATATAAATATAATAATTTTCTATAAATTAATAATAATTTTTATTAAAAACTTTTATTATCGCTATTATTAGCACTGATAAAGGGTACACTTTTATCAGAGCTTTTTTTAGCACTGATAAATGGTAGATTTATTAGTGATTTTATCTAGCATTGATAAATCCCCCCCTTATCAGTGCTTTCTTCTTAGCACTGATAAAAGTCGGCACATCCCTTGCCTAGATCTGTGGTAGTGAAAGTTCTATGTCTTGATGCCTTCGACGCTTGTCGCCAGCTCGTGGTGATCTGGAATGTGCTTTGAGCCTTGTTGAAGACTAACTTAGGTGACATGGTAGGTTAACCCTAGACAATTCATTTGCATAGTATGACCCTCAAATCCCACCTTCAATAGACCATGAGTTGACAACTAACACTAAGGGTATATTATCATATATTTATGGAAGTCATTACCCTTTATAAAAGAAAACTCCACAACACTATGAATAATATAATTCATTCCTCATACAAATCACATGAATAATGTATATCAATGCTTGTAATGTCATACAATTCCAAACCATAGATGTAAAAGCAACCACAATACTAACATCTCAGCTATACCTCGGGCAAGGTATAACACAACAGCCTCCTCCAACAAATCTCTTGTGTCTAGAGCTATGGTAGGCCAACACCACCACCACCAACTCTAACTAGATAATCTAAAGAAAAAAAATTATATAAATCAAGGATAGAATATAAATATACATAGTAGGTTCCTTCCCAAATCCCCCATGTGTCCATGTGAATACAACATACTAATTCATCCATGTATGGAAATAAATAAAATAAAAAAATGAATCACAAGCATCTCCAAAAACGTAAAAAATCTAAATAATTCTATTTTAAACCACATCATCACACTTTCCAAACCCCATCACATCTTCTTAGCAAGCCATTACATAACCACTGCTATAACAACCACCATCACTGATCCACATCAGAGCAATTGTTCGTCCATAGGGACCTCACAGCAGTATCACCTCTACCATGTATTTATGCACTTGTGGGGAACTTTCTAATCATCTATCATTACCACCAAGTAGTTATCCATTCATAGAGAACTCAATAATCATACATCACCACAACCAAGTATCTATTTCCCAAAAAGTAACTCATTAAACATCCATTTGTTAGTTGGGTTGTTGTCCACCATCAGGGACTCTTGTTGATTTTTCGAGTGTCCACCCTTAGGGACTCTACCCACCAAAACCTACAGCCATTGGGAAACTATCCATACTCAAGGACTTTCACTGTATCACCATGTTTCCACCCAATCTACCCTCCCTAACCCACATTCTCACCATCTTACATCACATATCCTCAAAGTGAATTGGTTGGGAAGCTTTCAACCCTTGGGGACTCTCATTGTAGTAATGGGTGTATAAACTTAGGTATTCCCCCCACCACAACCCATTTCATCCCCATCACACCTCATATCCACTATATCTAGTCATATCATCCTCACTAACATCACACCGTCCTTATCAACATCATCACATATCATAACCATTTTCACATAACTAGTCACAAATATCACACTTCACAAATGGATTCATATCCCCACTATCCATTTATTCACCCACCTAATTCATTAAAAATAAAATGGTCCTAGGTTATATTATCACACCACATAGACATACCACACTCCCACTTAGATATACCATAATTTAGATCCTAGGGAGCATAACTACACTATATCACAAACATTCATCATATCCCGATCATACACTAACACCAAAACCTCATCACATAGCCAACACATGTCAAATGACCCCATTTAATCAAGCCATATCATCTTATACACAATTATTCATTCAAAACTCCATTCATTACACTAGAGAGGTTATTCTGGGGTTCTTATTAGTTGTAAGTTCCACCATCACCATTCTCTCATCCCACAATCATTATATATTAAAAGTATTATATTGTATGGATCTTACTAGAAATGACATGACCCTATGCCTATAAAGACCTCAACTCTAGCAGCCCAGATCTGGTGTCTTCTTTATCACATTGGCACTAGATACAAGTGATTTCATCCCAAAGGACTAGATATTATAGTAGTCTTGTTAAAGTAGATACATTCTTCTTATTTTACATTGGAAATAAAATAAAAAAGATAGTGAAAGTAAATATTCAACATTCTTAAACTCATTCAAAGATTCCTTCTTCATATCCTAGGGAAAGGAGACGAATAAAAGGTGATCTTGAATGCTTAATAAGGGTTACATACATCAAAAACTATCATGAATAAATAAGGAATAATAAATATGGAAGAGTGGATAATAAAAACACATGTCATTCAATTAACACATAAGTTTAATGAGTATCCATGTCTAATATCAACATAGAAAATAAATGGGTTAGGAAAAATGAATTATTAATAAAGGAAATTCATAATTATTAACATTCATGATTAAGTCCTATCAACCAAGATACCATAAATCTTACCATTATAGACTCTAAATGAATACATCGTTCTTAATAAATGGGTAAGTGTGAACCAAATAACCATCTAATATGGAATGAAATATATTTTATCTATTTATACCTTACAATGTATCGATGGGCCATCTAAAATCAGGCCCCACCCATCACATTCATGCATTAACCATTCCTTATATTTTGAATGATCAATACAATTCATTCTCAAAATTCCTTATAAGTCAACAATTATCCGTATTGAATAAAAAAATACAAAAAATAAATACTTCATCATCATAAAACATAAAAATAAAGAATAAATATGGTATTATCAGATCATATCCCCAGTAACATCAATGGGTGTTGTCATAGCTGAAAATACCTCTAAAAGATCACTAGAAAATTTCTTGAGGAAAATGACCTTTTCGCTTTGAAATCATTTATTAAAATATAAAAATTTCCTAAATATTAAATAAAATGTTTTCTTTGAAAATAAATTTTTAATCTTTTAAAGTAAGCTTTAAATCATTAAGCGTTCATGATGGTGGAAAATTCCATTCAATTCGCGTACTTTAAAATAAATATTCCTTTTACATTTTCAGTAAAAAGTCAAAATTACCTCATTCAGAAAATGATAATAAGATTATTTTTAAAACATTTTATAAAAAGTAAATCATGATTAAAAATGAATTTAAACAACAATAGGGGAATATTAAAAACATTATTGAACTTTTTTTAGAAAACATGGACATGGAAGAAAAATATTTCCAATTAAATAAGTAATACATCCTATTTTTCTTAAAAATGTTTTCTCAATATTTTTAAGTACCCAAAAGATTAAAATGGTATTATTGGTTCAAGATTCCATGAATAACTAGAGGATAAAAAATTAAAGATTTTTATCAAATGAGTATCATATAATTTTACTCATTGTAAATTCAAACATAAACAATCATGAAATAATATGAGATTATAAAAATAAATCCCTTGCAAAGATTATATCGTTGAAGTGATAATTAATCAATAAAGTAATTATATTTGAAAAATGTGAATCCACACAATAAAATTGGAAATAAAACATGGATAAATTAAAGGTTAATTCTCACATAATTTTTGCATAACATAATCAATTAATAAGTGATATAACCCAATGAATGAAAATTGAGTTAAGAAAATATCTTACCTCACACTTCACTTAATTGAATGTGATTTAACCTCATATATAATAAATTTAAATATATTATAATTCTATACCAAAACTACATACAAACTTATAATGTCATATATGATCCACTTATAATATTTCAATATCCTTTTATTAATATTTATTTATTAAAATCATCATTTCAGAGTGTTAGTTGTCTCATTTTTCATGTAAGTTTCAGTTTGGTAGTTTCAGTCCTTGCATCTTTATCATGGTTACATCATTTACAAAATGTTATTCATGATATAAATATAATATATATTCAATATATATTTATTTAGATTCATCCATAAATTATATAGATAGAAAAATGAATTACACTGTTCATGGAGACGGTGGGTCGTACGTACGCTTAAATGTTGTTTTAACTTTTTGATAGATGGAATGAAAGAATGGTAAATAATAATTAAACTTTAAAAAATAATTATTATATCATATATATTTATTAAATTTATCCTTATTACAATCCATGTAAAGAGGTAATGAAAAAACAGATCGCATCGCTTCATGGAGGTGGTAGTCCACACGTACGCACGAGCGATGTTATCGTTTTCCAATGGATTGAAAGGTAAGAAGATATATATGATATTATAATTATAGAAGTATATTTATTTCATAAATATAATATATATTCATTATTTACATATTTATAACCATCCAAATAAAGTGTTGATGAAAAAAAATTAAACTGCTACATGGAGATGGTAAGTCGTACGTACACACAAGTGATGTTTTCACTTTCTGTAGGATGAAAAAATAGATGGAAAATGTTTTTCCCATAATCATAATAACATCTAATAATATTGATTATACTATATTTATTACTTTAGTATGGGTACAACATATTTATATGAAGTATAAGAATAAATAAATTTTAAGGAATCAATAAAGATGAATACCTCTTCTTTAGTATACTTTCTTTAGATTCCTTCTTAAGGACCATTGGAATTATCTTTTAAGAATATGAGAACATATAATTTATGGATAGGTAAGTGGATAAGATAATTAAGAATATTTTAGTAGATATATATGGATAAAATTTGTGTAAAGAAAATATTTAAGGGGTTTCCTTTTATAAGTAAGGGGAGGGGCACTCTTGTAATTTTTCAAAATATTAAAATATAATAAAGTCACATTCATAGACAAGTGGTTCCAAAATGACATGGATTTGAAGATAAGTATGATATATTCACAATATAATCATAAAATAAAATTTATACAGGTTTAGATATCATTTTAAACCTTTTCATTTTTATTAACCTATTTATTAACCATTTTTAACCTTAATCGCGGTAACAACTATTTCAAATTAAAGGGTTACAATTTTACTTATAAGGTGAAAATTGGATCATAAATGGAAAAGTGATGAAATTATCAACCATATCTTATCCCCTTATTCTATTTTTATATTTAAATTATTTTTAAATAATTTAATAAAATATTATTTTCATAAAATATCATTAATGTCATTTTGACACTATTCATTTAATTTAACTTTAAGGACATCAAGACAAATATGGGATTCATATATAAACATTTAACACATCCCTAATATTTTATATTTATCTATAAAATTCATGGGACACTCTAAATTACTGAAAAAAAATATTACTTTTAGAGTTTTTAAATTAATTTACTAGATTTTTTTTACTGCTTGCATAAGCACTCTGTCAGCGTTGCATAAGCACGTAAGGTAATTATTTCAATAATAAAAAATAAAAAAAATACCATGAAAAAAACAATTCATTAATATTTAAAATAACCATTTATAACTAAACATAAGTTGTTTTAATCTCTTCCAAAAAATATCATAGATATTAAAAGCAAGAAAATGACATTTTTGACTTTATCTTTTACTTAAATATTATAATGGTCAAAATTAAATTTAAATGAAAAAAGGTAAAAAAAATATGTTTATATTATTTTAGATGAAATAGACTCAACCAATGAAATAAATTCAAGTTCTGGAATGAATTTTAATCCATATCACATTAGTTTTTAAACTTAATTACCCAATTTACCCTTTACTGGGATGATAAATTTTACCACTTTTATTATTCATAATGTCTAAAAATAAAAAGGACCTATTTACTAAATTTAGAAATACTGATTCCAAATATAGAATTCATATCATCAAATTCAATTCCTATAAGTTATAAAAATTAATTTTATAATAATCACAAAGCATGATGAAAAACAATTTTCTGAAAAAATGCCTTTTTAAGTGTAAAAGTATTTTTATACCAAGTATAATGTTTATCCAAAAGGTATAAATTAAATTATTTTTTAACAAAAAAACTAATTTCATTGTAGAACCAATCCAAATAAAAATAAATCTTTAAAAATACTGGAAAGAAAATATAATTTTCTTTAAAAATTGGTATTTTCACTATTCAGTCCAAAAATTAACTTTTTTCATAAAATTCCAAATAATTCACCATAATATAATTTTAATATGATTATTTAAAATTTTATATTCATTTCCTAGAATAAAATTTATAAAAATGGTAAAAATTAATTATAATGTCTCCATACATAATGGAATAAAAACCATTTTTGAAGAAAATATGTTTTTGAAGTATAAAATGACTATTAAAAATTGAGTAATTATTTATTGATAATCAATACATTATATAAAACATTTATATATCTTTTTCATAATGTGGTTAATCCTATTCATACCCACCAATCTAATGGTTAAGCGATAGTTTTCACATTAAATAAAAATATTTTAATTATATATCGTGGTTTTCTTAAAGCTTGGTGTTTCGTGTTAAGAAAGATATCAATCATAGTGTTCTAAATTTTAGGGGTGTTACATTCTACCCCCCTTAAATAAATTCTGTCCTCTTAATTTTATCTCGGTCATCAAAGGTTCAATATTTGAAAATATATTTATTGAAAACCCACATCATATAGAGGGATAATAAAACTTCTTTTAAAAAGGGTAAGTGGGAAGGATAAATGTAACACCAATATATTTTAAAAGAAAAAATATGTTTGATAGCACATATGGCACGCAACACGAATCCTAAACAAACTGTGAAATATTATTATTTAAACATGACCATTATAACCTAACCGTTAATTTGGCAGTTATGAATAGGATTAACTACTTTATGAAATATATATAAAGATCATACTCAATATAAATGTATTGATAAATTCCTAGGAAATAAATACTCAATTTTTAATGAAGACATTTTATTCATCAAATAAATATGTTTTCTTCAAAAATGATTTTTATTGCTTTTTGTAAGAAAATATTATAATTAATTTCTGCAACTTTTAGAAAATTTATTTGATAAAATGAACTTAATTCTTGAAATAATCATATCAAAATTAACTTAGTATGAAATTTTAGGATTTCTCTGAAATGACTGATTTTTTAGTGAATAGTGAAAATTACTGATTTTTTAAATATAGTCACTTATTTTCATTAAATAAATTAATTTAAAAGTTTCATTATATTTTTGATTTGGTATTAAATTAGAATACTAACCATTTTATTTATAATAATCTAATTAATTTCATTCGAATCAACAATTTTCATGATTTTGGTATAAGTATATTTTTATGCTTAAAAACACGGTTTTCTGCAAACTATTTTTAAGTGCATAATATTTATCCATTTTAATTAATTAAAATAACCCCTAGTAAATAAATATTTAAATTAAAGTTTTAGATAATATATCTATTTATATTAATTTAAATTAATATAATAATGATTTCTAGTCATAGAGTTAATATAATATCATCTATTACCTGAAAAATACATTTTCCTAAAAACCCGTTTTTCATCACATTTTGTGGGTTTAATTTTAAACTCAATTCTACCAATTATATAAATTAAATTTGATAAAATGGATTCCATATTTTAAATCATAATAATTAATATTAGGTGATAATTTCAACTTAATTTTTAGTCATAATGAATGGTAAAAATAGTACAAATTTATTGTCACGATTAAGGTTAAAATGGGGTTTTGTGCGCTACATGCGATTGTGTTAAAATTAATTTTCCACACACATGGGATTATTATTTGATAAATTTTATTTAATATTTATAATCATTGGGTCCAAAATATCTAATAATTATTGTTTTATTTTTAGACTTAAAGGATAAATTACCTAGGTAAAAATTAGTTACTGTGGTGAAAACTAAAATGGTAAAAGTGAATAACCATAAAGGTAAAGAAAATAACAAGTATAAAACATGTTTATTATTAATTTTGGAGGTGTTTATTGACCTTATATTTACTCCTATACATAATTTATCAATTTTGGAGGCACTTATATTAAGAGTGAATTCCCATTATTGAATAGTTTTGGGTATTTACAAAAATATCACTCCTTCTCACTTATAAAAGGAAAACTTCTATCCTCTTTTATACATACATAAAAAGCCGTTTGGTTCAAAAAAATACCTTCCAAAATCCATTCCTTGAGTCCCTACCCACATACTAGAGGCCTTGGTTTTATTAGAATATCCTTCTATGAAGGATTTTGGTGCAAACATAAAGAGGTTGTCCGAAGAAGAGGTATCGTTCTTAATCGAGCATTTTGTTTTATTTATTATTATAAATTATTAAAATATTATTCAACCATTATGATATAATAACATCATAATCTCACATGTAATTATATTTTATTATGTTAATGTAATAAACTATATCCATCTCCTCTTCCATCAAATGGGAAACGAAGCCATTGTTCGTGTGTACAATAGACTATCACCTCGTGAACTGATGTAATTCATTTTCCATCATAACCTATAAAGTTTTTTTATGATGATGGATTTAATTTATATATATAATATTCATGACATATTTATCATTCTCTAAAATTAATATATCATATATTTTCTTTCTTTTTCATTCACTGAAAAACGATAACATTGTTCATGCGTACGTGTGGACTACCACCTCCAAGAAGCGATGTGGTTCGTTTTTCATCATTGCATCACATGGATGGTATATATAAGTGTATTAAAAGAAATAATATGGTATTCATGATATAATTATTATTCTGGAAATATAAAATAATACTTACCATCTTTCCACCGTGATCGTTGAAAAATAGAAATGTTACTCATGCGTACGTATGACCTATCGTCTTCATGATTGTAACATGATTCTTTTTTCATTACCATATTTAATGTTTGGTTCTAAAAGTATGATTGATGTATAAAAAAGATAATTATTTCATGATTATTATTTTAGTGATGCTGTAATAATGAATTTGTTTTATAATAGTCAGCCTACCAAAGTCATTTTGGGCATATGAACTGAATATCGTCAAAACGTTCAACGTGAACTTAATTGATTAAGTAAATAAATATAACATGGTAATAAAAAAATATAAAAGGAATAATAAAATTGAAAATTTTATTAAATAATTAAATAATTAACATAAGTTTATTATTCAAAAAGATACAGTACATATGTGACGAGTCGAACTCGAGACAAGGGATTTCGTCTCAATTTCTCTTCATTGAGGCATATTTTAATGTTATGTGCCTAATTTCTTTTATATAGTGTATATGTTGACCCTTTTATATATTATATCATTAATACTTCATAATTCATGGTATTTTATGTTAAAATTCATTTTACTTTATCCAATGGGATTTGATTCGAAAGTTATCAAAACGATAAAGGCTTTATGTTACAATCTCCTTTATTTTCGATATTGTTTATGTTCAAGGTTCCTTTGGGTGAAATCATATAAAATTATTTTCTTAAACTGCATATATTTTATTCTACTATGGTCAGGAATGTGGTTTACATGTTTGGTTTCCATTTCCTCCCTTATTGAATAAGGAAACTTCATGAAAGTTGTCTGTAGTTAATACTAATCTTGTATCTTCTTTTAGATCTGTAATTTTTCTCTTCCATGTCTATATTTTCTTAAAAATATTTTAAATAGTGATTTTAATATTATATAATGATTTATTAAATAAATTTTTACCCATGTTTGACTTTTTTCACAAAATGGTTTAAAAGGAATCTTTATGTCACTTTCCAAATAAGGTACTTTTTTACTTTATTTGCAATAGTGTGAAAGGAATGTTTTCTTTTAACTTATACTTCATGGATATAATTTCCCACTGTCATGAACGCTAATTGATTTGAATCTTAATTTACAATTTTTTATGACTCTTTTCAAATAAAATTTTTTCTATAATATTTTGGAAATTTTTATATTTTAAAGAAGTGATTTCAAAGTGAAAAGGGTATTTTTCTCAATAAATATTTGATGTGGTCCTTTAAAGACATTTTCATCAACGACTTCAATCATTGATGTTATTAATTTCTAATAAATTATGTACATATGTCTCTTATATATATACCTAGCTCATTCTCCCTTCCTTTGAAGGGGTAATACATGCCTTAAGTTCATTTATCAAATTCCTTCTTTATGAATTTTTTTTCAATTATGCATGAGGCAAGATTATGTAACCAATTCTTTCCATGGATAATTATTATATTTATACCTTATTATTGATTTCATTTTTGTAGAACAAATGATAATGTAAATATTATGATGTGTACACCCAGACAGTGCTCCAATGAATTGGGTAATGTTTTTGTCTCATGGGACATTATGTATGGGATTAGGGAGTAAACCTAATCCATTATGGGACTTTGTCTGCCATGTGATATTTTCTAGGAAGTTATATTTGACTCATGTTTATGTCATGTTATATGTTTCCATCACATTTACTATGATATTATGATCTTATGATAGCATGTTCTTTGTGTTATTCTTCCATGTGATTACTAACGAGCCTTCTCTTTTATGATATCATGTTATACCTTTGACTGACACATTATGTTTCTTTATCATGTTTATTACCTTACTGTGATTTTTATTTCACCCCTTTCTTTTTATGAATTCCCTAGGTTATCCTATGTATTTTTAGGAGCTCAAAGAGATTTATAAACTCACTAAGGAGAATAAAAATAAAGATGTTTTGTTTTAGTTTCTTTTGATATTTTATGTACCTAGTCTTCCAAAGACAATGGGCCTCACAATCTTGGGGTTGTAATTAACAGATGTTAATGTTAAAAATAATGTAATAATATATGTAAAATTATTGAGTCTCTATAGTTGGTATCAAATCAAGGTTTATCTATTTTGGGGATTAGGATTAGATAACTCTAGTAAAAATCCTACAGATAAGTGTAAGTATGGGAAAACATCTTAAAGTTATGGTCAGGAAGAAATTATGTGGTTTTCCTAACAATACATCTCTGTATGGATATGACAAGTGGATGTGGTTTTTTCATAGATTCATCTAGAGGTAATAAACCTGTAAAGAGTTGGTTGAGTATATCTCAACCATTATTTTAGTTCATGGTGAGTGTACCCTTACTGCGCACCTAATTTCACACTCTCAAGGGATATGCTTGGGTTAATTCACATTTTATTTATGAACTATCATGAAGGATTTTAATAGATGATAATCATGGATGACCTAGGTTAAACCTAATGTGACATTATTTAGACATACTATAAATGATTTTACATGATTGTGATTATTGTTTCTCACACCATGATTTTTGGTTTTAGTCAATGGATGTAACCAGGAGGAATGATGTTAACACTAAATGTGATTGAAAATATGGTGATTTTGAGCAACCAAATGGGATGATGATTGAAGTGAAAGATATTGTGATTATACCTAATCAGTTATCATGATATATGATTAAAAACTTATACCTTAACCAACTCTTGGTCTCACCAAAAAAGAGAATGATGAAGTCCGCTAAGAGCTCGGGTGGAGAAGACTATGGAGAAAAGAAGGCTCAATTTCTTTCATGTTAGAAATGTGGGAAGAGTCACCCAAGAAAAGATCTCAAAGGAATGGGAAAATGTTTTATGTGTGGAAAAGAAGGGCATAGAGCAATGAATTGTTTTGGAAAAATGAAGAGTTCAATGGAGAGAAATGAATTTCATCCTAGAGATCCATTTATAGTTCATTATCTTAAATATGGGGAACCTGGGAATTATCTGAGTCAATGACCTCTTCTAAAGGTTAACTCCTAGACTAAGGAAGGACCTATGTTATACCAATCATTGAGGTGAACGTATTTATGTATTGGGATTCAATAATTATTTTGTAGAGTTTTTTTATCAATGGTGTTTTGGTTATAAGAATAATGAAACAACTAAGGATTATGCTAATTTTTAGAAGCATATATGATTTTAGTGTGAATTTATGGTAATTCTGGTTATTTATGGAAATGATTAGCATATCTTAGAGATTATATAACTATGGCATATACATTTTTGGTATGAGACTTTAAGAGTGATTGATGTTATTTGGAGTTAAATATTAAATTTATCTAAGAAGAATATGAGATCAAATCTTTCTAATCTTTGGGTTTTAATCTTAGTCTAGAATATTTTGAAGAATTTAAGGTTAGTTATTTATCGAATGATCTAAGTTGAACTTCAGGTGTTGTTAATGAGGCTTTAGTGATTAATTTTGTATTTCTTCATGTGAAGGTTTATTCATTTTTGGATATATCTTACCTCATTCTAACCATTTTGGTTTTGGTTTATGTCTAAAGACAGGATGAATAGCTTTTTATCCTTTTGTGGAATTATGTGATCCATTAGAAGTTGATTTTAGTGATTAAGTCATAAAAAATTCATCTTTAATACTCATCATTTGGAGTAAAAAATGAGATTGTGGTAGAAATTGATTACATAATGAAATTATACTTATCGAGTAAGTATATTTTCCTTATGTTTTTAGACTATATGATATGAAATTCCCAGACTCTAGGAAAATGACCTTGAAATGAAAATGTTACCTTATTACCTTCATTTATGATGAATCAATGGTCTTTTTCACACCTCTTTGGTTTATGGTTTTGTGGTCATTAACTTTCTCATCATCATTCACTTTCTTGTGATCAATGATCTATGTCACTCTCCATCATTATTTGGGTATTATTTTTTTCTTTAATGTCCATATTTTTACTTCCCACCAATGTTATCCTATTTGGAAACCTAGTTGTGTGTTATTCCAGATGGCCTTCATATTTTCTTTTCTCTCTTATCAAGAGGAAGTTTGATTAACCCTTTTTACAATGTGGGATTTCAAGAAAGTTATTTTAAGTGTCAAACTTTTAATTAGCGAGTTCAAGTTCAAATTATGAGGATGACATTTATTAAAGGGTTAGAATGTAACACCCTAAGATTTTAAAAGTAAAACTATATTTGATAGTGTATTTAACACGCAACACCGAGTCTAAATGAGCCATGAAATATTATTATTTAAACCTAATTATTATAACTTAGCCATTAAATTAGTGGGTATGAATAGGATTAACTGCTTTATGAAATATATATATAGATCCTATTCAATATAAATGTATTGATAAATTTGTAGGAAATAAGCACTCGATTTTTAATGAAGACATTTTATTCTTCGGAAAAATATATTTTCTTCAAAAATGATTTTTATTACTTTTTGTAAGAAAATATTATAATTAATTTTTGGAACTTTTAGAAAATATATTTGATAAAATAAAATTCATTTTTGAAATTATAATATCAAAATTAACTTAGGGTGAAATTTTTGGATTTTTCTAAAATGATTTCAATGAATAGTGAAAATTACCGATTTTTCAAATATTATCATTTCTTTTCATTAAATCAAGTAATTTAAGTCTAATTATATTTTGGGTTTGGTATTAAAGTTACATATAAACCATTTTATTTAGAATAATATAATTAATTTCATTAGAATCTTCAATTTTCATGATTTTGGTATAAGATTAATTTTATGTTTAAAAACACGGCTTTCTACAAATTGTTTTTAAGTGCATAAAATTTATCCATTTTAATTAATTAAAATAATCCCTAGTAAGGAAATATTTAAATGAAATGTATAGACTATATATCTATTTATATGAATTTAAATTCATTTGATGATTATTTCTACTCATAAAGTTAAAATAAGATCATTTATTACCTGAAAAATGCATTTTCTTGAAAAGTCATTTTTCATCGCGTTTTGCGGGTATAATTTTAAATTAAATTTTGTCACTTATGTGAACTGAATTTGATAAAATTGATTTCATATTTGGGATAATCATAATTAATATTAGGTAATAATTTAAACTTAATTTTTGGTCATAATGAATGGTAAAACAGTAAAAATTCATCATCACGATCAAGGTTAAAATGAGGTTTTGCGCGTTACATGCGCTTGTGTTAAAATTAATTTTCCACAGACATAGATTTTTTATTTGATAAATTTTATTTAATATTTAGAATAATTAGGTACAATTATCTAAAAATTATCATTTTATTTTTAGGTTTAAAGGATAAATTACATAGGTAAAAACTAGTTACCATGGTGAAAACTAAAATGGTAAAATTTGGTAGCTATAAAGGTAAAGGGAATAGAATGTTTAAAACATGTATATTTTTAATGGTGGGGTGTGGATCGACCTTATATTCCATACACCGCATCATTTATCAATTTTAAAGGAACTTGGATTGAGAGTAACTTCCCATTATTGAATAGTTTTGGGTATTTATAAAAATGTCACTTCTTCTCACTTATAAAAGGGAACTTCATCTTCTCTTTTCTTCACACTTCAAAAACCTTTTGGTTTTTTCAATATCTAATCAAATCACTTCATTACTTTCCTTATAACATCCTAGAGTTCTTGGTTTGATTATAATACCCTCCTAGGAAGGCTTTTGGTGCAAACATAAAAAGGTTGCCTGAAGAAGAGGTATCGTTCTTAACCGAGCATTTTGTTTTATTTCTTCTTCCACCTACTTCAAATATTATTCAAACATTATAATATAATAACATAAATATCTCCCATATGCTGATATTTTATTATTTTAATGTAATAACCTATATCCATCTCCTCTTCCATCAAATGGGAAATGAAATCATCATTTGTGTGTACGGTGGACTACCGCCTCGCGAACCGATATAATTCGTTTTCCATCATCATCTCTCACGGTTGTTTATAATGATGGATTTAATGTATAGATATATGATATTCATGACATATTTATCATTCTTTAAAAGTAATATATCATATATTTTCTTACCTTCTCAATCACTGAAAAATGATAATATCATTTGTGCGTACGTGTGGACTACCACCTCCATGAAACGATGTGATTCGTTTTTCATCATCGCATCAAATGGATGGTATATATAAGTGTATTTAAAGAAATAATGTGATATTTATGATATAATGATCATTATTTAAATATAAAATAATATTTACCTTCTTTCCATCATGATCATTAAAAATGAAAACATTACTCATATGTACGTATGACCTATCATCTCCATGATTGTAATGTAGTTTATTTTTCATAACCATATTTCATGATTAGTTTTAAAATTATAATTGGTGTATAAAAATGATTATTAAGTCATTATTATTATTCTATAGATGATGGAACAATGACTTCTTTTACCGTAGTCAACCTATCAAAGTCATTTTGGACATATGAACCGAATATCATCAAAACATATGATGTAAGCTTAATTGATTAAGTAAATAAATATAACATGGTAATAAATAAAATTGAAGAAATAATAAACTTCAAAACGTTTCTTAATAAAGTAAATAATTAACATAAGATTATTATTTAGGAAGATAAAGTTCGTACATGACGAGTCAAACTCAAGGTAATGGATTTCATCTCAATTTCTCTTCATTGGGGCGTATTTTAATGTTATGCATCTAATTTCTTTTATATGGTGTATATGTTGCCCCTTTTACATATTATATCAAAAATCATTCATACCTCATGGTATTTTAAGCTACAATTCATTTTACTTCATCCAAGGGGATTTGATTCGAAAACTGTCAAAGTGGTAAAGGCTTTATGTTACAATCTCCTTTTTTCGAGATTGTTTATATTCAAGATTCCTTTGGGATGAATCATATACAATTATTTTCTTAAACCAAATATCTTTTAGTCTCCTCTGGTTATGAATTTGGTTTACATATTTGGTTTCCATTTCTTTCCTTATTGAATAAAGAAACATCAAAAAAGTTGTTTGTAAGTGATACTGATCTTGTATCTTCTTTTAGATCTAGAATCTTTCTCTTTCATATTTATATTTCCCTTAAAATATTTTAAAGAATGATTTTACTATTCTCAAATTATTTATTAAATACATTTTTACCCATGTTTGACTTTTTAAAAAAATTGTTTAAAAAGAATCTTTCTATCACTTTCTGAATAAGGTACTTTTTGAATTTTTTTAAAAAGTGTGAAAGAAATGTTTTCTTTTAACTTATACGACATGAACGGAATTTCTCACTTTCATGTCTGCTCAATGCATTGAAACTTCCTTTTCAAGTTTACATGTTTCTTTTCAAAGAAAATTTTTCGATAATATTTTTGGAAATTTTTAGATTTTAAATAAGTGATTTCAAAATGAAAAGGATATTTTCCTCAAGAAATATTCCATGTGGTTTTTTAAAGATGTTTTCATCAATGACGACAACCTTTGATGTTACGGATTGCTTATAAATTCTATATATATGTATCTTACATGTATACCTAGCTCATTCTCCATTCCTTTGAAGGGGTAATACATGCCTTAAGTTCATTTATCAAATGCATTCTTTATGAAATCTATTTTGATTACGACATAAGACAATATTATGCAACCCATTTCTTTCCATAGGTAATTCTTATGTTTATACCTTATGATTGATTTCCTTTTTGTGGCACACATGAGCATGTACATGTTATGATGGGTGTGACCAGATAGCGCTCAAATGTATTGGGTGATATTTTGTCTCATGATGCATTGTGTATGGGGTTTGGGAGTAAACCCAATCCATTACGGGACTTTGTCCACCATGTGATATTGTTTAGGCAGTTAGCCTTGACTCATGTTTATGTCATGTTATATGTCGTTTCCACATTTCCTATGATGTTATAATATTATGATACCATGTTATTTATGTTATTCTTCCATATGATTACTCGTGAGCGTTCTCTTTTATGATATCATGTTATACCTTTGACTCACACATTATGTTTTCTTATCATGTTTATTCCCTTACCAGGATTTTTAGATCACCTCTTTCTTTAATGTATTCCACATGTTATCTTATACAGTTTTAGGAGCTCGAAGAGATTTAGGAGCTCACTGAGGAGAATAAAAATAAAGATGTTATGTTTTAGTTTCTTTTGATGTTTTGCATACCTAGTATTCCAAAGACACTAGGCCTCACAATCTAGGGGTTGTAATTAATGGATGTTTATGTTAAAAATCATGTAGTAATATATGTAAAAGGCTTGAGTCACTATAATAAAAGTTACCTAAAATAACACATAATCGGGTTTCCAAATAAGAAGAACATTGGTGGGAAGTTAAATTACAGACATTGAGGAGAAAACTAACATCTAAGGACTAATAGAGAGTGATAGAGAACATGGTCATTAGAAAGTTAACG
Organism: Viscum album; assembly: GCA_963277665.1. Lineage (NCBI taxonomy): Eukaryota > Viridiplantae > Streptophyta > Magnoliopsida > Santalales > Viscaceae > Viscum > Viscum album. The sequence continues at coordinate 1,348,715,460 of OY728131.1, forward strand.
ACCAAAAAACCATAAATTGATGATGGGTGAAAATACCATCTATTCATCAGAAATGAAGGTAAAAGGATAACATTTTTATTTCAAGATATTTTTCCTAAAGTTGAGGGATTCATTTACTGTCAAGATAGAGAACGCGAAAAAAAATGTACTTACTTGATTTCTTTACACTTTATAAGAACAATTTCATCCTTTGGTTATGTTTTGATGGATTTCCTCTTTATCTCTAACTCCATGAAATGAATATTCAAGATAAATTTTTCATGCCTGAAGTACTAAAATTAATTTTTAATGGATCATAAGATCTATAAAAGAATGAAAAATCATTCCTTATTTCTATAAATATTAAATAAATGAAAAATGGTTAGCACAAGTTACCCAATATTACATAAATGAGAAATGGTTAGCATTAATCTCTAAAACCTCAACAATAACCCCCAAAGTTTAGCTTAATCCATTCCATAAATAGTTAACCTTAAGACTCCTCATATATATGTCTAACCAAATTCAAAACCCAAAAGTCCGAAAGATTTGATAAAAAATTTATCCCCAGACAACATAAAGTAGCTCATAATGTCACATATCAATCATGTGAATACTTTGATCATATACTCTCTAGAACATACTAAGCATTTCACAAAATAACCTGAATCACCATAAAAGAACTACAAAAACATATATGCTTCAACAAGTTAGCTCAATATTTATCCCTCAAATGAAATCTCATCCTAGAAAATAATATTCCATTTACCTTAATCATATAATGTTCCCCAAAAATATAGTGAACTTCTTTTGAAATAACATTAATCACTTAGCCACCAAATCACTTTTCAATCTCATGGTTATCTATACGATAAAACATATGTTCCCAAATTGTAATAACCCATAATTACCTAAACATCAAAGATCATATTAACCTTTAAGGTTATCAATACCTCTCAGGACATATTCCCATAATTTACATTTTCTAACCCTTTCATACTACTTCATTACATTAAATATCGATAGCATAATCCTTGGATGCCAAAATACCGTCAATAAATACCAATACATCATAATTTTCAAAATCTAAAACATGGGTACATTAATCATTCAACTTCCTTCATAAACCTCTAATCAAGCTTTATTGTTTTATTCCATAATACCTCCTTTCTACAATTAGAAATATGAATCATATCTCAAATTTCCTCAATCTCAATCTAATCATATTTTCTTTTAAGGGAAACTACTAAAATAATTCATACCTCTTATATGTTACTCATAGATTCTTTATCTTCATCAACGCAGCATATAACTTTTCTAATCCTTTATTCGCATGACCTTGTTGATCCTTCTCCTGAGCTTTCATCCACTGAACTTTTCAATGAACAGTTTATTGCTTGATACCCTCTTTCTCCACATGTAAAACATCTTCTTTTTCCTTTAATACATTTCCCCAAGTGCCTCTTCTCACATTCTTAACATGTAGGATGTTCAATCCTTTTCTTCCCATGGTTCTTATTACCTGAACTTCCATAAAATTTCATCTTTCTCTCATTTGGCGTGTTAGGAAACTCACCCAAGTTGATATTGTTAATCATATAACAAGATAATTGAATAGGCATAATCATAAGGTTTTTCCTTCCATCACCCATTTTATTTGGTTTCTCATGAGGACAATCATTCCATTGTCCATCACATCCAATGTTAACACGGTTCTTTCTAGTTTCAGTCATTGACTGAAACCAAAAAGCATAGTGTGAGCAACAATAATCATAGTGGGAAACCACATAATCATGAAAAATCATTCATAGGATGTCTAAATCATGACGCCTTTTTCAATCTAAGACACCTTAGGTTTAACCTAGGTCATTCATGGTCATCATCTATTCAAATCCTTCATGATGATTCGTAAAGAAAATATGAGTTAACCCAAGCATATCCTTCAGGAGTGTCAAACCAAGTGTGCAATAATGGCACACTCACCATGCACTAGAAGGATGGTGGAGATATATTCGACCAACTCTTTTGGGGGTTATTACCCCTATGTGCATCTGTGTCAAAACCGCATCCACTTTTAGTGTCCAGACATGGATGTGTTGATAGGAAAACCACATAATTTCTACCTTAGCAAAAACTAGGATGTTATCAAATACTTAGACTTATCCTCAAAATCTGTCAGAGGGTAATGTTCTCTAATCTATGTTTTCTTAAATCTAGTTCTCAAGGTTTCTACTAAATTTTCTCTGATACGAACTGTAAAGACCCCAAATCTAGTAGCTCGGAGTCGGTGTCTTCTTTATTACATTGGCACTAGATACAAGTGATCGTATCCCGAAGGACTGAATAGTTTAGTAGTCTTGATAAATTATATACATACATTCTTCCCATTTTACATTGAAAATAAAATAAAATAAACATAGTGAGCGTAAATATTTTGTATCCTTGAACTCATTCAAAGATTCCTTCTTAATATTTTGGGGAAAGGAAAAAAATAAAGGGTGAGCTCGGATGCTTAGTAAGGGTTGGGTAGAACGGGAGCTATCATGAATAAATAAGGCATAATCAATATGGCAGAATGGATAATCAAAACACGTGTCATTTAATCAACACTTGAGTTTAATGAGTATCCATGGCTAATATCAACATAACAAACACATGGATTAAGAAAACTGAATTCTTAATAAAGGAAATGCATAATTCTGTATATCCATGATCAAGGCCTCTCAACCAAGATACCATGAATCTTACCATCATGCCCTCTCAACCAAGACATCATTCTTAATAAATGGGTAAGTGTAAACCAAAAACCCATCTAATATAGCAGGTCAGCTATTTTTTCTCATGAGACCAGTCAATGTGTCGAGGGGCTATCTATGACTAGGCCCCACCAATCACTTGCACGTCCTAGCATTCCTTATACTTTGAATGATCAATACAATTCATTCTCAAAATGCCTTAAAAGTCAACAATTATCCATATTGAACCAAAAATACGAAACATCAATACTTCATCATCATAAACCATCCATAAAAAGAATAAAAATGATATTATTAGATCACATCCACAATAACATCAATGGGTGTTATCGTAGTTGAAAATACCTCTAAAAGATCACTGGAAAATTTCTTAAGGAAAACACCCTTTTCACTTGAAATCACTTATTAAAATCTAAATTTTTTCTAAATATTAAAGAAAACATTTTCTTTGAAAAGAAATTTAGAAACTTGTAAAGGAAGCTTCAAAGCATTGAGAAGTCATTGTGGTGAGAAATTTTGTTCATGTTGTGTATATTAAAACAAAGATTCCTTTTATATTTTCAATAAAAAGTCAAAAGTACCTTGTTCGAGAAATGACAAGAAGATTCCTTTTAAAACATTTTATAAAATGTCAATCATGGGTAAAAATGACTTCAAACAATCATATGGGAATATTAAAAACATTCTTGAAAACATTTTTAAAAAACATGGACATGGAAGAAAAATATTTCCGACTAAAGAGGGGAAAAAGTATGCTTTTCTTAAGAACATTTTCTTGATCTTTTTAAGTACCCAAGAGATGAAAATGGTATTATTACCTGAAAATTCCATGAATAACCATAGGAGAAGAAAATGAAAGGGTTTTATCGAATAAGTATCATATAATTTTTCACAATTGAAATTCAAACATAAACAATCCTGAAATAAAATGAGATTGTAAAAGAAATCCCTTGCAAAGATCATACGGTTGAAGTGGGAATTAATCAATAAAGTAATTGTGTGTGCTAAATGTAAATCCACACAATACAAGTGGAAATACAACATAAAACAATTAAAGTCTACTTCTCACATAATCTTAGCATAACATAATCAATGAAGAAGTGATATAACCCAATGAATGGAAATTGAGTTAAGAAAATCTCTTACCTCACATTTCCACTTAGTTGAACGTGCTTTAACCTCATGTATAATAATTTTAAATTTATTATACTTCTATACCAGAACTATCTACATACTTATAATATCATAAATGGTCCACTTATAACATTTCAATACTCGTTTATTAATAAAACTTTATTAAAATTATCGTTTCAGGGTGTTAACTATCTCGTTTTTCATGTAAGTTCCAGTTTGATAGTTTCTGTCCTTGCATCTTGCTCATGGTTCCATCATCTCCAGAATGTCATTCATGATATAATTATCATATATATTCAATATATAGATATTTAGAGTCATCCATAAAAGATAGAGATATAAAAATAAATTACATTGTTCATGAAGACGGTAGGTCGTACGTACGCATGAACGTTGTTTTTACTTTTCGATGGATGGAACAAAAGGGTTATAATAATTCAAATTTCCATAATAATTATTATATCATATATATTCATTAAATTTATTCTTATTACCATGTGTAAAGAAGAGATGAAAAACGGATCACGTCGCTTCGTGAAGGTGGTAGTCCACACGTATGCATGAGCGATGTTATCGTTTTTCAACGGATTGGAAGGTAAGAAAGTAGAAATGATATTATAATTGAAGAATAATAGTTATGTCATAAATATCATACATATTCAATAGTTTCATCTTTATAATCATCCAAATAAAGTGGTGATGAAAAACAAATTACACTGCTACGTGGAGACGGTAAGTCGTACGTACACATGAGCGATGTTTTCACTTTTCATAGGATGGAAAAGAGATAGAAAATGATTGTCTCATAATCATAATAACATCTCAGTATATTGATGATACTGGAGTTATTAGTTTAGGACAGATACAACGGATTTAGAGGAAATATAAGAAGAAAGAAATTTGAAAGAGTAGGTAAAGACTATTACCTTTTTTTTCAGTAGATTTCCTTTAAATTACTTCTTAAGGACCATTGGAATGGTCTTTTAAGAATATCAAAACCTCTACTCCATGGCTAAGAAAATGGATAAAAGAATTGGACAGATTTTGGTCGAACTAGATGGCTCAAAGTGGTGTAAAGAAAAGAGAGAAGGGGCGTCCTTTTATAAGTGAGGGGAGGAACACTCTTGTAATTTTTTAAAATATTAAAATATAATAAAGTCGCATTCACGATCAAGTGGTTCCAAAATGACATGGATTCAAAGATAAGCATGATATGGTCCTAATATAATCATCCAATCAAATTTAAGCAGATTTAGATATCATTTTAAACCTTGTCTTTTTTTATTAACCCTTTTATTAACCATTTTTAACCTTAACTGCGATAACAACTATTTCAAATTAAAGCGTTATAATTTTACTTATAAGATGACAATTGACTCATAAATGGTCAAGGGGTGACATTTTCAACCATATCTTATCCCTTTTGTCTTAGTTCAAGATTTTTCTGATTTTTAAATAATTTAATAAACTATTATTTTCAAAAAATGTCATTAATGTCATTTTTGACACTTCATTTAATTTGACTTTAAAGACATCAAGACAGATATGGAATTCAAATCTAAACATTTCACACATCCCTGATATTTTATATGTATCTATAAAATTTGTGAGACGCTATAACTCATCCAAAATATATTACTTTTAGAGTTTTTAAAATAATTGACTTGATTTTTCTACTGCTTGCACAAACACTCTATAAGCATTGCATAGGCATTTAAAGTAATTATTTCATTACAAAAAATTAAAAATAAATTAGCATGATAAAAATAATTCATTCATCTTTAAAATAACCATTTAGAATCGAACAAAAGTTGTTTTTATATCTATCAAAAAATATTATAGATCTTAAAAACGAGAAAGTGACATTTTTTACTTTATCTTTTACTTAAATATGATAAAGGTCAAAATCAAAATTAAATGGCAACAAAAGGTCATATTTTCGATGTTTGGGTGATTATGGATGAAATAGTCTCATCTAATTAAAATAAATGCAAGTGTTTGAATGAATTTGAAGCGTTATTACATTAGTTTTTAACCTTAATTATCTGATTTACTTTTTACCAAGGTGATAAATTTTACCATTGTTAATGTTCATAATGTTCAAAAATAAGAGACCTAGTTACTAAATTTGAACCTCCTGATTCCAAATATGTAATCAATTTTATCAAATTCAATTCATATAAGTTACAGAAATTAATTTTATAATAATCATCAAAAGCGCGATGAAAAATGTTTTTCTTAAAAATGCCTTTTAAAGTGTAAAAGCATTTTTATACCAAGATCAAGTGTAATGTTGAGCCAAAATGTATAAATTGGATTATCTTTTAACAACAAGAATCTAAAGGCATTTTAAAACCAATCCAAATCAAAATGAAGCTTTGAAAATACTAGATAAGAAAATATAATTTTCTTTAAAAATCAGTATTTTCACTATTCACCCAAAAAATAACTTTTTTATAAAATTTCTAAAAAATCACCCTAAGCTAATTGTAATATGCTTATTTCAAAAATGATATTCGTTTCCTAGAGTACAATTTATAAAAATGGCAGAAATTAGTTATAATGCTCGCGCACAAAAGGGAATAAAACCCATTTTTAAAGAAAACATGTTTTTGAAGTATAAAATGACTATTAAAAATTGAGTACTTATTAATAATCAATACATTATGTAAAACTTTTATACATATTTTTGTTAATGCGATTAATCCTATTCATACCCGCAAATCCAACAGCTAAGTAATAATTGTTGCATTAAATAATAATATTTTAATAATATATCGCGGTTCACTCAAAGTTCGGTATTCTGTTAAGCAAACTATCGAGCATAGTATTCTAAATTTTAAAGGTGTTACGCTGCCAATATGAAATGTCCATGTAGAAATCATACAACCACATGTATTCACTGCAAGGAAAGTTCTCCAACTCGAGAATGTGACATAACCCCATGCATAAATGGCACGACCCCATGTAACCCACAACCACTTCTTCTCATAGTCGTCGCTAACACTTCCAAACCATTCTCTAAAGAGTGACATGACCCATGGCAGGACCCGTACCAAAGTATGTACATTTCACCCACTCGCCTCTATTGTGATTTCTACCATTTTCCGTTATTCTAGGGTCTAAATTCACAGAGGACTTAACAAATATTTCATATATTCTCATAAACAATTATCAATATCAATATTCCACCATAAATACATGCCAAATAATTCACATGACTTATAATCAATATTCGACAACAAATTCATCAATTCATAATCAACTCCATCATTCAACATTTTTCATCTCTATCAATACATATTATATAACCATAAAGTTATAATTCCAACAATTTTCCATTACATTTCTACCAATTACTAATTTTGATAATGATCTATCAATTTCACAGTATATCTCAATTTTAATTATTCAACAACAATAATTATTCTTCCAATTTCATATTCATCATCATCTCCAAATTCGTTTTCCCACATAATCATTCATTCGTAATATTATGAATTTTTACCCCCCCCCCCCGCTAATTTATCTAGCTTTTCCGCATCACCACCACCACATAAAATATCTCACATGTTGCGTTATTTACAAAATATAATCCATAAAATATGAATTACTTAAATAAATGAATAGATAATAATGACATCCCACTGTCACTGGACGCTTCACATGTAAATTTCACTACCTCGGGAAATTACCAAACCATCACCCAAGGATAAACGTTGTGTCCTGGTCCTGGATCCAACAACGCATTCAAAATTCCAATCTATGAACTATAGAATTACCATTTTTCCCTACTTAACTAAAAATCGGCAACCATAATCATAAAAATGGGTAATAACAAAATTTTATATCAATACAACAAGAACAAGTCAAAACAATCCAAGATACTGCACCCGTGATCCCCTCCCAAGAACTCTCCCAAGAACTCTCCCCCACTTTACCATGTCTCTAAAGGATTCGTGAATAACTCATCCTCAAAGAAATTTCTCTCTGCAATCTTGAATTTCCATCGGATACTCCATAAAGGCGATATCATCCTCGATATCCACATCGCTCAATTCAATCATATGAGAACGGTCATGATAATACTTCTGAAACTACGACAAATGGAACACGTCATGAACCTTTTCTAACTGCAGGGGTAGCACTGACCATTAAGCTACCTCTCCGACCCGTTTCAACACTTCAAATGGATCAACAAATCTCAGTGGCAACTTACTTCCCTTATCAAATCTTTCATGCCCACTCCGAGGAGAAAATCGCAAGAACACATGATCTTCAACAACAAACTTTAGCGACCTCCTCCAATCAACATAGGATTTTTATCAACTATGAACGGTCCTCATGCGATCCCGAGTAACTTTAACATTGTCATATCTTGCATCATCTTTGACCTAACCACAACGGTCTCACCAACCTCAACTCAACTTAATGGTGAATGATATAATCCTCCATACAAAGCCTCATAAGGTTCTATATCAATAAAAAAATGAAAACTGTTAGTGTAATAAAACTCAATCAAGGTGATGATCCTCCAAAATCCAAGATACATTCTCTCAACATATCCTCTAAGGCACAACTGGATATCAAAGTCACGCTGCAATCATTTCCACATCCATGATGTAAACCGAGCATCATGATCAAAAACTATCATCCTTAAAACTCCATGAAGCTTCACCACTTCCACCACATAAAACTTCACCAAACCATCCATTGAACTCAATTGCTTAATTGGTAAGAAATGAGTCAACTTCGTCAATCGGTCCTTAACAACCCAAATGACATCAAGATCTCACGATGTACCAAGGCGAACTTACAACAAAATCCATAGAAATACCCTCCCGCTTCCACCAAGAAATTTTCAAATGTTGAAACAATCCTCTGCAGACACGCAAGACACCAAGAAACAAACTTGCCAACAACCTTCACCATCTCAAGCTACTAAAACTGCTTCTTAAAGCATGATATAACACCTAGATGCATTGCCTCTTCGATGACCCCTTTTCCTTGGTAATCCACAGGGAAAAAACCCCTAAGTGAAGTCAATGTGCAGATTTAGAAGAAGTTGCAAGTTACAAATGAGGAGTTCATTAAGGTGATGATTCTTTTTTCCTGCTTCTACACATTTGAAGGTTGTGTCCAGCCGTTTTCAGGTGTGCGTAAGCCTGCCCCGGGCTTGGTAGCCTCAATCCATGTGCATCTCAGTTCATCTCCTCGAAACTTCAAAAAAAAAAAAAACACACGATGTGACAGTTACTAAAACATTGAACCATCCAAACGCTGTCTTGGTATTTCCCTGTTCTTTATCAGGCCCTTTTAATAAAAAAACATAACCCAAACAACCAGAAAGCATGAGGAGCTGCCGTAGTTTTCTACAGGACCCTATATAATATTTTACCATCAACGGTTTCCACAGCCAGACGATTTATGCGCACCAGCAGCAGCAGATATGTCCTTTCCTTCGCCCCTGCAATCCAAGGAAATTCTCTAACCCAAATATTAGCATTCTATATGAGCATATGCCTTAATTTTATGAGATCTGGAGGCAATGAAACTTATGGATAGGATTAAATCAATTGTGCTGCCATTTGTTATTGATATGGTAAGTAAGCAATTTAGTGAGGAAAAATCCGACCTAAACACATGGATTTGCAAAAAAGTAACCTGAGGAGAGTTTTGTGCTGATCCTAAACATTAGATGTTGTAAAAACATACCCAAATCCAGTGATAACAGGTCGTCTTGGTTGAATGAGCTTCCCTTCCCTTTACCTTCCATGCTCAGGCTTGAGTTCATCTTCCCCACAGCTGTGAGCAGATCCTGTAAGAATGCCAACAGAACAATTGCATGTCTTTATTTTCCTGAGTTTCATATTGTCACAAGGCATTCCATTTTCCGGTCAGAACTGTTTCTGTAATTTAGAACACTTCTGCCTTCCATTTGTGAGCAACAGATGAACATCATACCTCCCATGATGACAAACTTCTCATGTAGGATGGAAGACACTCGTAATCATCCTTCGATATACTAATCACAAACTTCGGCACTGCCATGAGGAGAACGATTTAAACCAATATCATTTTGTTAAAATTCGAAGATAATTGTTTTCCCATTCCTCCGTACCAAACTGGGATTCAGTAGTCGCATTGTGGGTGATTAGATGCGAGAGCGTGAATAGGCATTGAATTTGCATAAAACAGGAGACCAGAACGGCCGAAAATCAAGCAATTCGTACCATGCTCAAAGGTCTCCGCAGCAGATTGATGCAACCCGAAATGCCTGAGAATAAAAAAGAAACACGAAATGTCAATGTGAAAAGGAATCGTTAGGTCATTAGAGAGAGAGAGAGAGAGATGGACGATACTTCAATGGTTCTTCTCGCATGGAACTGTCAGCGTCCTCATTTGCTGCACATCCACGAGCATTCCCCCAACATAAATAAATAAATAAAATAAGTCATCGTTGTTAGTCTGAAGGAAAGCCTTCCTGTTTCAGTGATCGCGCTAACCAATTTATATTTCTTCAAGGATCAATCAGTTGGGCGCTAACCATTTGACGCAAGGGTGGCGAGGCATGCCTCCGAAAGTCCAAGGCTCTGTAAATTCAACGAGTCATCGAATCTTAACAAAGTAAAGAAACACAAATCATGTCGCCTGCCGGAGTTTGGCATTGTGGATTGTTGATTATCAATTTTGAGCAAAACAAAATCAATGGAGAGGAACCAATTATCTCCTGTTTATTGATACTTCATCAAGCAATTTAAGAAGATGAAATCGATGCAACAACTTTGATCTCTCATTTTCTCATCCAAGTTGACGAAAACGAACGAACTAATTACTGCAAGTTGCAAAAAATAAGCGACGAGGATACAGGGTATCTTCAACGAGGCTCTTGACGACCGACCCTGCAAAGGGCAACGTGAGATCCGATTCCTCCCCCGGAACCTGTAGTTTGGATTCAAATCCACTAGGCGTCGATCCAGGATCGTCATCGCATTCATCAATATCAGGTTCTACGGAGAGCAGCACACCACATGAGTTATTTTAAAAAGAATAAGAAGAATTACTAAATAAAACAACGAGAAGTCGATACGGCCTAGTACCGGTTTGGTAACCGAAGGCCCTGAGCCGATCCTCGATCTCGCTCATGTCGTTCTGGTTCTTCTTGTAGACCTCGTTGCAGTGACCTAACAGCTCTTCGAAGGATACAGTTCCGAATGACATGGAGTCGAGAAAGTTGAGGTCAAAGCTTGCGGAGGACACCCGGCGATTGATGGATTGTACAAAGGTTGATGACGCAGAATCTGAATTCGAACATTCAATAGATTATAATCAAATCTGATCAGGAGAGAAAGTTCGAGAGAGAGAGAGAGAGAGAGAGAGAGAGAGAGAGAGGGAGGGAGGGAGAGGGAGAGGGGGGGTGACCAAGAGGAATGGGACGGCGTTCGACGGATTGCTTGAAGGCATCGCAGGTCGATTGGAGGTGATTGCAGAAGGAAGCTAAGGCATCTGTGAAGCTTCGGATCGAATTGTCCATGCCCCACTCCCTGCCCCTCCGCACTTTCAAGTCCCGAACAGCAAGAGCGGGAACCGACCGTCAACCCCTCGAGAGCTCCATTTACCCCCTTATTTACTGATATTACTTCAAGTATAATTTAACTTCCAAAAATACCCCTGTGGGGTCACCCATCCTTCGGGCCGAGCCGGGCCGGGCGCCTAATTTCTGGGTCATGGGGACAGCCCGCTTTTTAAAAAAATATATATATTTTTTTTCATTATTTTTTTGATTCAAAATGACTTTTTAATAAAGAAATTGGGTCGAATCGGTGAGATAGCAGATAGAGATTGATTTGAACCATTGATTAAAACATTAATGTACTCTATATATATGTCACCACATAAATGGAAATTAGAACTTTTTGGCTTATACGATTTCTCCTGTCTCTTATTTATATATTTTATATTTTCATTTGTCATCGTCCTTACGAAAATCTTTCGTCAACGATGCTCTTTACCCACAGTCAATCATACATTTCCAATTTCAAAAAATTTTGTAGTTTCAATCGGCGTTCAATTCATTTCATAATAAGAAAATTGTTATAAATTTAGTACACATCATCAATAACCGCCACCCCTATAAAAATAAATAAATAAATAAAAATGCAATCACATATTTTTATCAAAGAGAAAAGAATAACCCAATACCAGGAACTCAGATTCATAACTGAATAACAATATTTAGCTCGCACCTTAAACATAATTCTTGAATTAAAAAACATATAGGTTACTCAACTTTTTGTGAAACAATTTGAAAGTGTCAAGAGAGTTATATCAAGAGTGTATTTGAAGGGGTTATAGCACATTGGATTATAAAAGTGACAAAATTATAATCACATGGATCCCAGAGGTTCCTCTCAACAAGACAAACATAAATTGTAAGTAATAACTATCTAAAATTTAGATAAACAAATAGAGATGAACTTGAGGCACAATCATTGAATCACAAGATCCCCGCCATTCCTTGAGGTGCCTTATGCAAGAGCATGAACTCTATGCTTCATGAAAGGTTTTTCTATGTTGGAAAATCCAAGAGATTCAATTATTGTATTAATTGTTTGGTGGATAGTGTTGGGGAAACCCACACCACTGATCCACATTAAGCACCACCGTTGAAACATGCGAAGATGAAAATGAAGTTTCGGAACTTCCCAAACCATAAGTTACCTGTAATGTCCCCCGATTTGGAACTCTCTTACGTAGCCAAATCAGGTTGGTTACAGGATCTCAAACGCACCTCCCCGTACGTTAGAGACTGCCGACTAGCAGCTAAGGTAAGAAGAATACAGTGGGGAGACTATGCCCCATGTTACAGAGTTACAACACAGCAAAAATGAAAGATAATAATAAATATCAGAGTTATGAAAAATAGCAAAAACAATATAACATACGACTAAAAAGAAAAAGGAGGAACCAATAAACCAATAATAATGAATCATGTAATGATCGACTGAAATGCATCTAAATGTCAAACTGAAAACAATACAATAAAAGAATCACCATACACAAATAATCTCAAAAGACCCTGGTCCTGAACATCATATCGGTCCCCTCTCCAAACTCCATCACATCCAACAAGCAACAATCAACAACAATGTCCCTTGCCCTTGTCCAAACCTCCATCCATGTAATTTGCATAGGTACTAAACGACAACCCGAATAGAGTGTGAGTAAAACTCAGTAGGCCGACACCACCATGTCTAAACAAAACCAGTCTCATAATAAGTGCATGCAATAAAATGATAACAAGTGTATTAATTCACCAACTTAATATAATACAACACTCAACCTGCTTCGACACCATGTCAGAATATCTTTGAGCATGTAACACAACCATGTCAACCATAACCACATACCCATGACATGATCAAATAACCGGGCAAAACCCTATGTATAAGCATTTTAGCATCTGGGCATAGCCCTCTATATAAGCATTACAACATAAAACTAGGTCAAACCCATTATATGAGCATTTTAGCATCTGAAAATAGCCCTCTATATAAGCATTTTAGTATCCAGGCATAGCCCTCTATGCAAGCATTACAACATAAAACTGGGCCAAACTCGCTATATAATCATTTCAATATAAAACTGGGCCAAGTCTGCTATATAAACATTTCAATATTTTGGCATATCCATCTATATAAGTATTACAACATAAAATTGGGCCAAGACCGCTATATAAGTATTTCAACATCCAGGCGTAGCCCTCTATATAAGCATTACAACATAAAACTGGGCCAAGCCCACAATATAAACATTTCACCATGTATCACAACACAAGTCATAGCAGCAAGGATATCACAATATCATGTCACAAGCCTCAATGGTTAATTCTGAAAATTACGATTTGTCTTTCAATTATACATTCATTTTTATCAAGTTATCACCATCCATTTCAATAAATAAATAGGTCATTACCAAAGTGATTCTATACCAAGCAATCACCTGAAGTATCATGTCATGCTAAACACACTTTAAACCATTAGCCAAAACATTATTAATCAACAGTTCGCTCACCCAACGGGTAACCACAAGCCAAGTCGCAACACCATTGAATCTAAAGGGATCCAAGGAATAATCCAATCAATGCTTTATCATCATTTATCATTCAATTAATTGAGGTGCACGTTGTGTCGGCAAAATCACAATATTGCACATACTTAACAATTAAATAGACCACAAGGTTAGGTTTTAGACCACCCACCTTTACCCGGTGATCAACGCAACGCAACTAACCGATAGCGCCAACAAGAAAGAAGGCGCAAAAGATCGTAAGAAGGTACCTAGATCAAACAAGATCAAGATCAACACCCAAACCAATCACGGTCAATAGATTCCACCGCCACAATTGAGGAACAGTAGGAGAGAAGGGAAAACCTACGAAAAACAACTCACCAGGAATAAATTGCTTGAACAAGACGTTTGAAATGGAGGAAGGCACTCCAAAATTGCTTAAAAATCAACTAGGGCTTGAGAGTGGAGGGATTCACATAGAAATAGTGAAAACATAAGCATACGACACATCTTACAATCACTGAGTTCGATAAATACACGACATGTAATTCTCAATTTAAGAGTAAGCAGAAATTCACATCACCTTGGGTGAATTTAACCTTGCCCGAGCATTAAAAGTCATGTAATGTAGATTCAAAGTGTGTAACCAGTTCATAGCCTGATCAAATTCACGACTTATATTCCTTTCACGATATCTCCCTAATGAAAGTTACACATCGTGCAACTCATTTACTCAACATGTAAATGCCCTACAGACAACTTTAAGCCCAGCTTCTGCAAAAGCACCTGAACCACCTCCAAAGCCTTCCAATCTAATATAAAAACCTCGTAATCCCATTTAACACGTTTATACCATGACTCCATTAATTCAAAAAAAACATACATCCATTAACTTTAGGTTATTTTCTCCATCAAAGGATCTCCATATCTAAACGAGACTCGACCAATAAGGTTTAAGGTCGAAGGAAAACCCAAACAAAAGAGGTCTAATGAAAAACTCAATGAGGAACGTACCTGAAAAAAGATTAGATCTTACAAACTCTCCATCATATAACATATTGTCCCCAAGCTGCTCTAAGAAAAACTGTGGGGTCTCGAAAAACAAGTCTGGTTACTATGCTCGCATATCATACTCCCTCTTCCAGGTCTCCTATTGAACACGCCCATGTTGCCACTGTGTAATGACCCGAACTTTTGAATAATACTTGTTTCATAATTTTGTGTATTATTTTATTTTATACTCAACAAAACTATATCCTTTAATTAATAGAGTGAGTATAATTAAAATAATACCACTGGGTTTTGACTGTTATTTGACCATTGGTCAATATGACCGTTGGAAACTAAATTCTTAACGTTATGATTATTGTTTATAAATACAAGTGATCATGGTTAATTAATACATAAAGAAGAGTCGATAGCCTCATCCAGTAGACTCGGGTCATACGAAGCCCATCTCTCAGAACTTGGGAAGGAGGTTGTCTCGCTAGGCTTTGCTCTCGACCAAGCTCAAGCCGAACTCCAACATGCGAAGCTTGAATGGAATCACCTACGAGAGAAGTTCAAACTGATAGAAATCACCACTTCGGCAATGTTGTCCGAGCCGCCCCAAGATTCTATCACTATAGAACATCTTACACTTAGGTCCTATGCTGGTGTTATAAGGGGCTATGTAATGAGACCTTAGTTACGTTATGTAATCCTTTTGTATAAATAAAATTGTTATTATGTTAAATTTGTGAATTTCAAATGTCCGGATAAATATAGAATGAAGTCCCATATTATTGATGAATTTTGGAAAAAAAGTATTTTAAAATATTTTTTTGTATACTTTAAATAATTAATAATATAAAATTATTTTTAAAAAATGGTCTTCTACAGTTGTGACCAGTAATAAATTTAGAGTCTAATAAGATCAAATTAATTTTTAGTGAATAGTAAAGTATGAATAGTAATATTACCCTTATGAATAGTAATGTGACCAATGGAATAGTAACCTCACTTAAGAAAGTATAAATATGATTTAGGCGTCTTGAATGGTGAAGTGATATAATAGCATAAGTAAAGAACTGTTTTTAGTTAAGTATTAATATTTTTTGGGTAAATAGTGTTTTTACTTAAAAATTAAATATATCCTAAATAAAAAATTATTTTCATAAAATGGAGTTCATTTTTTAATTCAGAGCATTTATTTTAGGTTAGGGTGAATTTATGAGATTTTTATAGAATGTTTTGTTTTTCAGTGAATAGTAAAAATACAGTTTTGAGTTTCGATGTCTTTAATGACATCATTAATGATGTAATAATGATGTAATCATCCTGGTTGACTTGTGAATAGTAAGATATGTTATGAGGTGTCCAAAGTGGCCAATACCTTGGAAAAATACCATAGGAAAGCCCATGGTTTTACAAATACCACCGATGAGGTGTCCCTTGGAAATTAATTAAATATTCCCTCACTTTTTCTATAAATACCAAGCCATTTTTTCATTCCTTTCATTACAAAATCCTCCTCAATGAAGCTCTGGTATTTTTATCTCCCAAGGAGTCCTACCAAGGTTCCCTCAAGCACCCCAAGGTCCCAACCTTCGAGCTTTCGAAGTCACTCTTCAAGGTAAGAGAATCTTTCACCCTCTTCTTTTAAGTCATGACTTCATTTTTGATATGCCTTCTAGTTTCTATCTTATCATGTTGGGGTATATTATTATATGTTCTCATTTCTACCCATTTTATTTCCAAATGATGATAGACCCTTTCCATTCTCATCAACTTATTTTTCTGAATTTTAAGCGACACCGTTAGGCTGTTGAATTTTCGTAAAAGAAATCACATCACCTCTTTTCTTTCAAGTTTCCTTTTCATGTGGCATGTCATTCAAACATACATACTATGATCTTATTTTCATTTAATTATGTCCCTATATGGTATTATGATATATTTATGAGTGGGTGACCCTTTCCACCTCTCTTTTTAATGTTTTCTAAAACCATGTTATATAGTTGTTATGCTGGAGAAATTTCATCTCAAAATTTCTCTCTTTCTCTCAAGAAATTCTCTTATCTTATTTATGTGAATACTCAGACCTATTTCGTTTATAGGGGTGTTTATAAAGACATAAAAATTATATTATTGATTATGTAATGGACATACATATAACCCTCATTCCCTTCCATGGGTTATAAATGACATAATGATTATGTTTTTAAACATTTTTTAAAACGTCATGATGTTGATATGAAACCCATTTCTTTTATTCGCTTTAGGTTATTTACGAAATGTATGATTATGATATATGTGGATCACATGAAAATAAATTCATATTAAGGGTGTGCCCCGATAGCGCTCCAACGAATTGGGCAAAGAATTTAATCTCTAGATATGACAAGTTTCACGATACCTTGGTGAATAACCTTGGTAATTTTTATGACACATTGGGGATGAACCTTGGTGATATATTCATGAATGTATAAATTAAATGTTATAGCCACATATTCAAGTTATATTTCAATTTATTTTCATTATGATATGCCTCTACTTCCATTGCTCATATTTTTTTCATCAAGTTCTTATTGATATCACAAGCAAACCGATTCCCTTGCTTTCCTTATTGGGCCTTCTGATCACCCTTTTCTTTGATGTATGTCTCCAGGTTATGAGATGTAGTAGTTTTACATAAGATGGACTTTTCAAGAGGCTTTTCTAGGGGATTTAAAAGAGTGTTTTAAGTTTTCATGTATTTTGTTCCTGATTTCCAAGACACTAGACTTTAAAGGTCCTCTGTTTGTAAAATGTAATGAAAAATTATGTAATAAAAAGGAGGGATGTCATAGTTGGTATCAAAGGATTGTTTAGTTATTTATGTAAATTTGGATATTAAAACTTTAGTAAGAAACCTAAATAAAATTTTAAAAATAGGAAAAATTCCTGGTATTTTGGTGAAATATTAAGTAAGTGGTTTCCGAACAAATAAATCTCTGTCTGGATACGAACAAGTGGATGTGGCTCTAGAACAAATGTACCTAGGAGTGAAAACTATGACAAGGAGTTTTGGCCTTGACCTGGGATATCCTGGTACATGACAACGGGCCTTACTGCACTCCTAGTTTGACACTCCCGGGGGATATGTTTGGTCAATCATAAGCTTTTTATGAATCATTATGAAGGATTTATAAAGAAATGTAATTGTTTAAGCATGAAGTTTTAAAACATGAAATCCTTTATAATTAAAATATTCATAAATGAAATAAGCTTCTAACTAAGGTTTTATTATTTTAGAAAATGGCATGAAATAGGAGGAACTGTGAAAATGGTGACCACAATGGACCATGCACTAACGACCCTCTGATGAAAGCCAGAATGAAAACTTTCATGATAATGATGAACCAACTGACTCAAGTTATAAGAAATAACTTGAATCAAGCTAAGAGAACGATATCAACGTGAAGGAAACAACATTCTGTTGATTCCTTTATGCGTCAAATACCACCAACCTTTGGCGGATCTACCGACCCATTGATTGTTGAACAGTGGATCAACACTATCAAGAAGATCTTTTCTGTGCTCCGCTGTTCGGAACAAGAGAAGGTCACCCTGGCTATTTATCAGTTAGAGGGATAAGCTGATCAGTGGTGGGAGATGATTAAAAAAAAGAGTTCAAGAGTTAAGGTTGAAGGTATGGAGTTGGAAGAGTTCATAGGGATCTTCTTCAGTAAGTATTTCCCTCGTTCCTTGAGAACAAAAACGGAGAAGGAGTTTCTCAAGCTGAAGCAGAAGGAGAATGAATCTGTGGGAAGCTACAAGATAAACTTCACAAGGATTTCCTATTACACCTCAAGATTTGTCATGGATCCTAATGGGAAGGTTTATAGATTCTTTGGTGGATTGAGACCTCATCTGCAGAAGAATCTAGCCAACTGAGACTATGACAGCTATGAGGAGAATGTACGGAGTGTAATGAAGGTCAAACTAGAGTTTGGTGAGACACAATGGTCTCATAAATAAAATGATAATAAGAGATCAATGGAGCCAATCCTAGGGAGGATCTTTGATCAGGTAAGAGGAGGAAATCAAGTGAAACAACCCACATGCAATAAATGTGGGAAGAAGCATTTGGGGAACTGCCTTCTTGTGAACAGGAAGTGCTACAAGTGTGGAAGAGATGACCATATTGAGCGGAATTTTCGTAGCGAGGTTAAACCTCAACTTCCCAACACTAACGATAAGGGGAAGATGGTGCAGGACCTACCTAATGTCCAATGCTATAAGTGTGGACAACTTGGGCACTTTTACAATCACTGTCCAAATCTGAGGGCAGTGGAGGGGAACCACCATCAGGCTCAACAAAGGACCAGGGAGCAAGATCGTGCTTTTTCTATCACAACAACTGATATTGAAGCTCCAAATGTTGTGGTGGTAGGTAATCTTGTTTTTATATCAAAGCTAGCAAGTACTTTGTTTGATTCTGGTTCTACGCATTCCGTTATTTCCTCCAAGTTTGCAAAGAATTTAGAATCAACCCCTGAATTGCTAAAAGTAGATTTATTAGTCAAGACTCCTGGTGGGATTATCCAAGCATCGTTAGTGTTTAGAAACTCTAGTATTTACTTTAGTGAGCACAATATTATCACAAATCTAGTAGTCATTCCCATGTTGAAATTTGACATTATACTAGGGATGGACTGGCTCTCAAAGTATAATGCTAAGATCAAATGAAGAAGTAAGGAAATATCAGTAGTCTTTAATGGAAAACCTATATTTATCTTCCAAGGAGTGATATCTCAACCTGATATTTGTCTATAAGAATCTCCTATATCTATCTTTATGGAGTTGATTGATGAATAAGAATAAGGAAATGAGAGTTTAAGGATAGAAAATGTCCCCATCGTCCAGGAATACGTTGACGTATTTCCTGAGGAGTTACTTGGACCTCCCCCATAAAGATAGGTAGAGTTATCCATTGAACTCATACCTGGATCTCATCCGATATCAAATACCCCATATAGGATGGAAAATGTAGAGCTAGAGGAATTAAAGAAGCAACTACAATATCTTTTGGATAAGGGGTTTATCTGTCCAAGTGTGTCTCCTTAGGGAGAACATGTTCTCTTTGTGAAGAAGAAGGATAGATCAATGCAGATATACATTGATTATAGAGAACTGAACGAGATCATAGTGACCCTCTCCCAAGAATTGATGACTTATTTGACCAACTTTGTGGGGATCAATTCTTCTCTAAGATTGATCTTCGATCTGGTTATCATCAATTGAGGGTGAAGAAATATGATATTCCAAAAAATTCCTTCCGATCAAGATATGGGCATTATGAGTTTGTTTTTATTCCCTTCGGACTGACTAATGCACCTACTATTTTTATAGATTTTATGAATAGAGTATTTAAGGACTACATTGATAACTTTGTGGTAGTTTTATTGATGATATTATGATATATTTCAAAAGTTTTGAGGAGCATGAGGATCATCTAAGGGTTATTTTTCAAACTCTACGGAAGTAGAGGCTTTTTGGAAAGTTCAGCAAATGTGAATTTTGGTTAGAAAATGTGTCTTTCTTAGGGCACATTGTTACCAATGAAGGGATCATAATTGAACCTACAAAGACAAAAGTTGTAGAGGAGTGGCCTCAGCCTACAACAATAATTGATATTCTTAGTTTTCTTGGATTAGTGGGATATTATAGGAGGTTTGTGAAAAACTTTTCATGAATTTCTAATCCATTAACTAAGTTAACTAGAAAAGGGGTCAAGTTCATCTGGATAAAGGAGTGTGGGGAAAGTTTCCAAGAGTTGAATAATAGTTTGGTTAAATATTCCCTCAAGTGGAGAAGGATTCATTATTTTTAGAGATGCATCTCTGAAAGGGCTTGGGTGCATCCTCATGAAAAATGAAAAGGTCATTGCTTATGCATCTTGATAGTTGAAGACTCGTGAACAGAACTATCCTACGCATGATATGGAGCTGGTTGCGGTTGTTTTTTATCTGAAGATATAGAGACACTATATTTATGGGGATAAATGTGATATATACACAGACCATCAAAGTTTGAAGTATATTTTCACAAAAAATAAATTGAACATGAGACAAAGGAGATGGTTGGAACTTCTTAAAGACTACGATTGTTCCATTCATTATCATACCGGAAGAGCAAAAAAGTTGCTGATGCATTAAGTAGGAAAGAACCAGTTGTTTTTTCCATGATGATGATTCAAATATATCCTTTGATCAATGACCTAGTAAAGCTAGATATAGGAATTATAAGGGAATGGAAATCATCAACCCTAACCCAAATGATTTCTCAACCATCATTACTAGAGAAGATAAAGAAAGATCAGAAAGAAGATCCTTTGTTACAGAAGAAGTTTAAGGCTGTGAAGGATGGAAAGTTTCCTGAGTTCAATATTGATCAAGAAGGTGTACTAAAATTTCATACAAGACTATGTGTTCCATCTATTTCGTAAATAAAGAAGGAGCTGATGGATGAAGCTCATAGCTCTACTTTCTCTATACATCTAGGAAGCATGAAAATTTATAGAGACCTTTATGATCATTATTGGTGGGATAATATGAAAAGGTATATTGGTGACTACACTTCAAGGTGCCTGGTATGTCAGCAAGTGAAGGCAGAGTGATGACTTCCTAAAGGGGTATTGCAACCACTACCCATACCGACATGGAAGTGAGACAATATCATTATAGAATTCATCACTGGTATCTCGAGAACTTCCAAAGGAAACAATGAGATATGGGTTATTGTGGGTCATCTCACCAATACTTCCCATTTTATCCCCATTTGGGAAGATTTCTCTCTTGATCAACTTGCCATGATTTACGTAAAGGAAGTGGCAAGGCTGCATGGAGTTCCACTTTCTATCGTATCTGATCGTGATCCAAGGTTCAAATCAAAATTCTGGAGAAGTCTTCAACATGCTATGAGAACTGAATTGAATTTTAGTACGACCTATCACCCCTAAACTGATAGACAATCTGAAAGGACTATTCAAACACTCAAGGATATGCTGAGAAAATGCTCAATGGAATTTAAAGGTGGATGAGATCAACATCTCCCTTTAGTTGAGTTCTCTTATAGAAACAACTTCCACTCGAGCATTCAAATGGCACCCTATGAAGCTATATATGGTAAGTGATGTATAACTCTTACTTGTTGGCATGAAGCTAGTGAGAGAAAGATTCTTGGGCCTGATCTTGTGCATGAGATGATAGAAAAAGTCCATGACATCCAGCAACACATTAAGGCTTCTCAGAGTCAGCAAAAGAGCTATACCAACAACCGTCAAAGGGACTTGGAGTTTGATGTTGGTGACAAATTATTTCTCCAAATTTCACCTTGGAAGAGAGTCACGAGGTTTGGGAAGAAAGGGAAGCTCATCCCTAGTTACATTGGCCCCTATGAAATCCTTGATCGCGTAGAAGTAGTGGCCTATCGGATTTCGCTTCCTTCAAATCTAGAACAAGTTCATGATGTCTTCCACATATCCCTCTTGAGAAAGTACATACCTGACCCTTCACATTGACTAAATCCAGAGGTGATACAACTGGAACATGACCTCTCTTATGAGAAACACCCGGTGGAGATCTTAGATCATAGAGACAAGGTTCTACGCAACAAGACTACCCACCTTGTTAAGGTGTTGTAGAGGAACCACAAATATAAAGAAGCCATGTGGGAACCAGAGGAATCTATGAGGCAGAATTACCCACACCTTTTCTCTTCTGAGGGTACGAGTTAAAATTTCAGGGACAAAATTTCTTAAGGGAGGAAGAATGTAACAACCTGAACTTTTAAATAATATTTTTTTCATAATTTTGTGTATTATTTTATTTTATACTCAGCAAAACTATATCCTTTAATTAATAAAGTGAGTATAATTAAAATAATACCACTGGGTTTTGAATGTTATTTGACCATTAGTCAATATGACCGTTGGAAATTAAATTCTTAATGTTATGATTATTGTTTATAAATACAAGTGATCATGGTTAATTAATATAGAAAGAAGAGTCGATGACCTCATCCAGTAGACTCGGGCCATATGAAGCCCATCTGTCAGAGCTTGGGAAGAAGGTTGCATCACTGGGCTTTTCTCTGGACCAAGCCCAAGCCAAACTCCAACATGTGAAGCTTGAACATAATCGCATACGGGAGAAGTTCAAGCTGATAGAAATCACCACTCGGACAATTTTGTCCAAGCCACCCCAAGATTCTATCATTATAGCACATCTTACACTTAGGTCATAGACTGGTTTTATAAGGGGCTATGTAATGAGAACTTAGTTACATTGTGTAATCCTTTTGTATAAATAAAATTTTTATTATGTTAAATTTGTGAATTTCAAATGTTCGGATAAATGTAGGATGAAGTTCCATATTATTGATGAATTTTAGAAAAAGGGTATTTTAAAATATTTTTTGTATACTTTAAATAATTAATAATGTAAAATTATTTTCAAAAAATGGTCTTCTACAGTTGTGACCAACAATAAATTTAGAGTCTAATAAGATCAAATTAATTTTTAGTGAATAGTAAAGTATGAATAGTAATATTACCCTTATGAATAGAAATGTGACTAATGGAATAGTAACCTCACTTAAGGAAGTATAAATATAATTTAGGCATCTTTAATGGTGAAGTGATATAATGAAATAAGTAAATACCTATTTTTAGTTAAGTATTAGTATTTTTTTGGGTAAATAGTGTTTTTACTTAAAAATTAAATATCTCATTATTAAAAATTTATTTTTGTAAAATGGAGTTCATTTTTGAATTCAGCGCATTGATTTTATGTTAGGGTGAATTTATGAGATTTTTATAAAATGTTTTGTTTTTCGGTGAATAGTAAAAATACAGTTTTGAGTTTCAGTATGATTAATGACATCATTAATGATGTAATAATGATGTAATCATCCTAGTCGAATTGTGAATAGTAATATATGTTATGAGGTGTCTCAAGTGACCAATACCTTGGGAAAATACCATGGGCAAGCCCATGGTTTTTCAAATACCACCAATGAGGTGTCCCTTGGAAATTAATTAAATATTCCCTCACTTTTACTATAAATGCCAAGACACTTCCTCATTCCTTTCATTAAAAAATCCTTATAAACAAATCTATGGTCTTTTTATCTCTCAAGGAGTCCTCCCAAGGTGCCCTCAATCCTCCCAAGGTCCCAAACATTTAGCTTTCAAAGTCACTCTTCAAGGTAAGGGAACCTTTCACCCTCTTCTTTTAAGTCATGACTTCCTTTTTGATATGACTTATAGTTTCCATCTTATTATGTTGGGGTATATTATTCTATGTACTCATTTATGTACATTTTATTTCAAAATTATTAGAGACCCTTTCCATTCTCATCAACTTATTTTTCTGAATTTTAAGCGACGCCGTTACGCTGCCGAATTTTCGTAAAAGAAATCGCATCTCCTCTTTTCTTTCAAGTTTCCTTTTCATGTGGTATGTCATTAAAACATCCATAATATGATCTTATATTCATTAAGTTATGTACCTATATGGTATTATGATTTATTTATGAGTTGGTGACCCTTTCCCCCTCTCTTTTTAATGTTTTCAAAAACCATGTTATATAGCCATTATGTTGCAGAAATTTCATCTCAAAATTTCTCTCTCTTTATCTCAATAAATTCTCTTATCTTATTTATGTGAATACTCAAAACTATTTCATTTCTATGAGTGTTAATAAAGACATAAAAATCATATTCTTGATTTTAGAATGGACATACATATAACCCTTATTCCCTTCCATGGGTTATAAATGACATAATGATCATGTTTTTAAACAATTTTTAAAACATCATGATGTTGATATGAAACCATTTATTTTATTTGATTTGGGTTATTTATGAAATGTATGATTATGATATATGTGGATCACATGAAAATAAAGACATATTAAGGGTGAACCTTGATAGTTCTCCAATGCATTTGGTAAATAATTTAATCTCTAGAGATGACAAGTTTCACGATACCTTGGTGAATAACCTTGGTAATTTTTATGAAACCTTGGGGATGAACCTTGGTGATATGTTCATAAATGTCTAAATTAAATGTTGTAGCCACATATTAAAGTTATAGTTCAAGTTATTTTCATTATGATGTGCTTCTACTTCCATTGCTCATATGTTTTTCATCAAGTTCTTATTGACATCACAAGTAAACTGATTCCCTTACTTTCCTTACTGGGCCTTATGCTCACCCTTTTATTTAATGTATGTCTCCAGGTTATGAGATGCAGTAGTTTTACATAAGATGAAATTTTCAAGAGGCTTTTCAAGGGGATTTAAAAGAGTGTTTTAAGTTTTCATGTATTTTGTTCCTGATTTCCAACACACTAGACTTTAAAGGTCCTCTATTTGTAAAATGTAATGAAAAGTTATGTAATAAAAAGGCAGGATGCCATACATTGCCTTTGAACTAAAGGTATAATACTCCCCCATAGATATTTCTCACTACGATCTACAATCCATATCATATGCTTTTCAAGGGACGCATCTATACAAAGATTGATGTCCTCAAAGTCTACTACATGAGAAGGATCGGGATAATATATCTGAAGATGCGACACGTGAAACACATCTTGTATGCCACTGTAGTTCTATGAAAGGTCTAATCGGTACATCATTAGACCGATAATCTACACTATCTAAAATGACCTAACAAACTAGGTGCTAGTTTTCCTTATTTCTTGATTCAGCATTTCCCCAACCCATGCGATACTCGAAGGAAAACATGATGACAAACCTCAAACTATAGAGGTCATCTTCGATGGTCAGTGTAAGTTTTTTTCCCTCTCTATGTAGTCACCAACCACCTCCCGATCAACTAAACCTACTCAAATTTCTCTTGCATGAGAATAGGTTCAACAAGTGCTAACTCGCCTGCCTCTAGACAACAAAGAGGCAAACAAAACAACTTTACATACAAAGACTCAAAAGGTTCCATCTGGATCAATGATTGGAAGATGTTATTATATGTAAACTCAAAAAGTGGCATATGTTTCTCCCATGAACCATCAAAATCCAAAACATAGTCTCGTAATATATCCTCTAGAACCTGAATAGTCCACTCAGATTGGCCATCAATCTGAGGATGATAGGCCATACTCAGAAGAACCTGCGATCCCATAGCCTTATGAATACCCTTCTAGAAACAAGATGTGAAATGAGGATCCCTATCAGAAACAATAATTAGAACACCGTGTAGTCAAACTATCTTCCATACACAGAGACTACCCAGATCAGCAATAGTGAAGTTCTTCTTAATAGGCAATAAGTGAGCTACATTTGTTAGTCAATATATGATCACCCATACCACATCATTATTACAAGGTACCATAGGTAATCCTGTAACAAAATCCATAGTGAAATTATCTCATTTCCACTTAGGAATGAGAAGATTCTACAAAATTCCAACTGACCTCTGATGCTTGGATTTCAACTGCTGACAGGTGAATTTTTTTGCTATGAATCCCATTAACTCCTTAATTTCAGACCACTAGTATTGTCTACAGAGATCATGATACATATTTTTTAAACCAGGATGTACTGATCATCTAAAATCATCAAACTCTCTCACCATCACCTCACATAAGACCATAGAAACCCATACTCAACCACCAAAAAGAATATAATTGTCGCTTCTAAGAGACAATCATACTGGTGGCTCCCCATTATATAAGTTTTCTATCATAACTATGCCCTTAGGATCAGATAACTACTTTGTATTGATCCGGTCAATGATCACAAGTATGATATACATAGAAGTCCGAGCAATTCTTCCCTGAGACTCCTGAACACCTAGATTCATGTCTGCAAAGAGCTTCATCATCTGAAACTCATCACAAGACTCTTGCACTACCTCTGTCTGTGTTTTCCATATTAAGGCATTGACAACGACATTTTCCTTTCTTGTTGTATAAGCTAACTCAAAGTTTAAAGACTAAAGATACTCAACCCACTTCCTCTACTGAAGGTTTGGGTCCCTCTGAGAAAATATGTACTTGAGGCTCTTTTGGTCTATGTACACCACAAACTTTTCACTCAACATATAATGTCTCTAACATCTCAAGGCATATACCACCATTTCCAACTCCATATCATAATTATGATAATTCATCTCATGCGGTCTTAGTTATCTGGATCTATAAGCAACCAATCGATCCTCCTACATCAAAAATGATCTGAGTCCAACTCTATAAGCTTCATAGTATACGATATATTACTTACCCTACATAGGTAATGTGATGATAGTTGATAAGGAAATCCTACTCTTCAGATCCTGATAAGATCTCTCACAAGTGTCTTACCAAACAAACTTCACCCCCTTCTTGGTCAGCTCTAACATTGGTGCTTCCAGATAGGAAAAGTCCTAGATAAAATGTTGGTAATAACCTACGAAACCAATAAAGATCTAAATCTCAAAGACATTCCTAGGTATCTCCCAAGATACTATGGTTGCAACCTTATATGGGTCCACCAACACTCATGTCTCTAAGATTACATGGCCTAAGAAGTTCACTTTATCAATTTAGAAACTAAATTTGGTTAGCTTGGCATAAAGATGATGCTCTCTCAATGTACCCAAGATGATGTTAAGATATTAAGCATGATCTTCTATTGAATGGGAGTACACTAAGATATCATCGATAGAAACTACCACAAACTGATCCATAAAAGGATGAAATATCTAATTCATCAAGACCATGAATACCGTTGGTGAATTCATCAAGCCAAACGACATTACTACAAACTCATACAAGCCATACCTTCTCCTAAAAGTAATATGATATATATCATATGGTATCACCATCAAATAGTGGTATATTAATATCAAATAGATCATGTAAAATATCTTGTAACCTCTCAAATGGTCGAAGAGACCATCGATATATAGAAGGAAATATTGGTTCTTGACCATCATTTGGTTTAATCTCCGATAATCCACACATAAGCGCAAAGTCCCATGAGCTTTCTTGCCGAAAAGTTCTAGAGAATCCCATGGATGCATACTATGTTATATGAAACCCTTATCTTATAGATATTTGAACTGAACTTTCATCTCTAGAATCTCTACTGGTTCCATCCTGTAAAGTGGGATAGAAACTAGCTTTTCTCCCGACACCAACTCGATCATGGACTCGATCTCCCGCTCAGGTGGTAAGATATAAAACTATCCATGAAATACATATTGGAAATGTTCTACCATTGGAGAAAAAGTGTCATACTGCATTAAAACATCATCTAGAACAAGGCTTGCTATCTGAGTTATGAGACAATCAAATCTTCACTGAATTGGTATTGCACGACCAACTTGAAGATTCCACTCACCCTAGTGAGAATAATTGCCTCCTTAAAGAGATAGAAAGGTAACTATATTCTGATAATAATCGATATGATCCTAGTATATAACTGACCAATATATACTAAGAATCAAGTTGAAACCTGTCATTTCTAGAATAGACAGTTATCAAAAGAAATGGTAACCACCAACCTCTAGATAACATGCCTTGCAATGTTTGATATTCCTTGACTGCACTCCCAACAGAGTATCGATGGTCAAAACACCATCCAAGATTTACAAAACCAAACCCAAATCATTTTTAAAAAGAGCAGATAAAAAGGAATATGATGCTCCAATATAAAAAATACAAGAAAGGGTAGATAATATAAGAATCGTACCTCTAACGGTAGAAGTTCTTGCATCCATACTAGCTGGAGTAGATTTCATAGCATGAAACTAACTCACCCCTCTACCTTGGGCTCTAGTCTGAATCACTTGAGTTATTCCCTCTACCTAGTACTATCGATCCCACACCGGGGTACCAAATCTCCTACCTCGACTTGAATGTCCTCTGAACTCCAGCTACCTGTTTAATGAGTAGTATATGAGTCCTTCCTAGAATTTGGTACTTTTCTTGATCCCCTATCACTGATATGTTACAAGAAGTTCCTAAAAAACTTCTGAAGATGACCCAAATGAACAAAAGCATGACAATTCAATGCAGGGTATGAACATTGAGGCTACTTGTGGCCCAACTTGCAATACTGATAGTACTACAGTGGAACAAGTCCTTGAAATGGATGTCCACTACCCTGACTGCTCTTCCTGATATTTCCTTAGTAGAAACTATCATAACAATGATTTTTTCCACCAGAATAAGAGAACCCAGTTCTCCCTGCTGAAACAACCTGACCGCTGTTCGGGGTCTCTCTCAATTTCCCTTTGTGAAGAGTGATTGATTCATCATATTTGAAATTCTACTCAAGTGAAAGACATTCACCTATAACCTGATCTCATATCAAATTCCATCCTGAAAACTTCTCACCCTATATATCTCATCAGCTGCCAAAGATGGCACAAGGAACTGAAAGTCAGTGAAACGTTCAATGTAGTCTATCACTGATATGCCCTCCTGCATCACGTGCATGAACTCACAATCCTTCTTATTCCTCAATAATTCAGGATATAATTGGCTCAATAAATTCTTCTCTAAGTACTTCCAAGATAACTCCTCTTGATTCTCATCTTACTCTAGAATATCCCACCAGTGTTTGACAGGTCTATGAAGCATACATTCAGAAAGCTTCACCCTCCTATATTTGGGTGTCTCAAGGTGCTTGAAGATTGGATGGACTAACCCAATTCAGAACTCAACTTCCTAGGGGCCTCCTTACCTAGTGAACATAGGATGATGTTGCAACTGAAACTCTCTTATAGCTCATACATTGAAGGCATGGTGCAAAAAATGTCCCTTTCCATGGATTGCATGACCCTCAAGAAGCTATCATGAAGCTAAACATTTATATGATCCTCAGGAGATATAGGAAACTCTGGTTCAACTATGTTAGGAGTGTGCTGATTTCCACTCTCCTAACGCTCAACTCAAAGAGGAGGATGAGGCATTTTATCTATAAGACAAACACACTCCTTAGAACAATGAATAAAAATAAGGCCAACATTAATAGGTGACAACAGTAAAGAACCATAGAATCCTCATCTCTATAAAAATTTCTTACAAGTGTTTTAACATGACATAACATTTATTTCATTTCATTTATCAGGTATAATAGCCATATCACTTCATAGTTCATACAGAAAAATATATCACATGCAATAAATATGTTCCTATCATGAACAATTCATCTCAAGATATATCCCTACGTATCGATCATGATTCATGTATACATATCTACCGTCATACCAGTCCATAAGTAAAAATATTAGGAAAAAATAACATCAGACAATATGTGAATCACCCTAGGTGAAATAACATCAACCATAAAAATAACAACATGAACAGTAATCCTACCCCTAGGCACTCAAAATTCCCCCATACATGGGTTAGATACTCCCATGCACAAGCTCATTACTAAGTCCTGACATAACCTAGTATCCTTTTTACCTTTACCAAATAGTATATAAATAGAAAATAAAAAACCAAGCTCCTCTAAAACCACTTTTTTAATGTCCCCTGATCTGAAACTCCTACATGTAGAAAATCAGGTTAGTTACGAGACCTCCAACGTGCCTCCCCATATGACAGAGGCCGTTGACTAGTAGAAAGGGTGGGAATAATATAGTGGGGAAAATATACTCCTTGGTGCGAAGTTAAAATACAGTGTAAATGAACAATAAAAATAAATATCATAGTAATGAAAAATATATGAAACAATATAACATACAACTGGGAAGAAAAAGGAGGAACCAATGAACCAATAATAATGAATCTGTTAGAGTTGGTGTCCTATAACCAACTATTTGTACTTTTATTACATTAATATTTAATGTATTTAAAAATTAAACATCTTATTGCATATTGTTCATTGTTCTACATGACTATGATGTAATAATGTCCTAGAGTATTTGTTGCATTGATAAGGTCATGACAGTTCCCCACTATGATGAGAACCTTGAAATGCTATAACAATATTTTTAAATATAGTTATGTGATTGGATGACATACTATGATGGGACACATAGTATACAAAAATTAAGGTGTGAGTACTCATAAGCAGATGAGACTTCCTCTCATTAAGTTCACACTTGGTAATCTCCAAGATGAGAGATTATGAAAACAAACTCACCAGTAGAAATTCTGCATGTTTTGATGTCATCAGATATTCCTATCTATGAGCATGTGTAATGGTTCTTAGACTTTAATATTATCATTAATATGTGTCACAACTCACACACTTTGATTTACTAATGAAAATCGTCACACCATATGTTGGTGGGAAGTAGGGTACGTTGGGTGCATTATGAATTACATGTTATTAATGGATAAGTTAAGGAAGGATTTGTCACTTCCATATTTATAGAAGTTGATATCTCTGACCTTTTATTGAAATAGAACTATCACCCTAAATTCCATGGCCATGGTGTAACAATGATTTTATTTTAGGTAGTCAAATAATGATGTATCATGCATATAGGTTGGTGACATTATCATGAAACCTACTTGATGAGATATTGAGACAAAGATATTATATTACACAATGAGCATTTGTATGTGGATATCATCATTGCGACTTTAAGTTCTTTCTATTAGGTGACTTGACCCATTGCTAGATAGTAATATTGGACTTTAGGCAAGCCCACCTAATTCCAATGAGAAAGAATCCTAGAGGGTCACACACTAAGTGTTTATGGTGCTCTCGATTAAATTCTATTTGAATTTAATTAATAGAATAATGATTATTCTCAAGACTGAGGAATAATTTTATTCAAGTTAAAATAATTGCATAAATTAAATAAATATTTATTCACTAGATCATGAATAAAATATATTTATTTTATTTTATTGAACATTTAATAAATATTTATTTACTAGTTTGCAAATAAAAAATTTATTTAAGATAATAAAATATTTATTTGGGTGTTCAATAAATGGAATAGGAGTTCAAACGGACCAAGACCATGTCCGATGATAAATTAATTATTTACAAGTTAGTAAATATTGTTTATCCAGATGGTGCAAGAAATAATAATAATACTATTATCATTATGTGGCACGAGATTTCATTTATGGTTCTGTTTTGCGCAAGTTGGCACACCAAAAATAATGATGTTGTTATTGTTATTAAATGGTATGGGTTTTCTCTAATGGTTATAATTTCATTTAATCACTGTTACATAATTAAATATTATAACTGAAAACATAGCTCAATTAATAGATGGGTGCATCTATTGTTCCAACATCGGTGAATTCTCTCTCGACTCCTCTCCTCTCTCTCCCTCTCAAGAACAAGAGAACTTCTTCAAGACTGAAGAACAAGCGATCAACGCAAGACATTTTCTTCACCAAACTAGAACCTGGAGAATGAGTGGCATTGACCAGAGACCATTAGAGCATGTGTGGATCACCGCTAGAGGGATTCTACTCTAGATCCTTGCAAATTCAACAAATTCAATCTAGAAGGGTCATTTCGGATGATCAAAAATCATCAACGAAGAAAGTACCGAAGACCTCGATATTTAATTTCTTCAGAAATTAATAAACTAATTATAAACATGATGTGAAAGATCCTCTTTCTCGAATTTGATGATTTTCTTCTCTTTTTCTAAATATTTGATTTAAATATGTGGATACTGGCATTCATCATCGTATTGATCCCAGATTGTTCATCAATTGCGGAAAAAGCAAATTTGGGCCCTACCCAAATCCATGCTTCCGCTGTACCTGAATCCTTCAAGTGGTATCAAAGAGGTTATATCATCATTTATAATTATTTAAATAATTTTTTGATGATTTACACTTTAATAATTTAGTTTGTCAATTCAAGTTTAATCATTATTGTAATCTTAATTTCGAGATGTATTCTTCCTCTATCGTTTCTTGCAGATCTAATAGAAATAAATAATTTTTGGATTAAAATTAAACTGAGGATATCATTAGGAGGAGACGATGATTTTTTCTAGGTGACATGACAGTACACGTCATGTATTCGAAGTTACATGTTGTGTAATCTTCCATACACGCCGTGTAATCTAGATTACACAATGTGTAGTTGTGTTTAGCGCATCGGGAATAATTCAGCAATTACTCAAGCCTTGTGCATTTATTACACACAGTGTAGTTAATTCTTACACTGCATGTTGACTAGGATAGATATGCACATAGTTACTGGATTACATGACATGTGGCCCACTGGACACGATGTGTAGTCCCTTTTAGGTTAGGGTGAAACTGTGTATCCCATACACAAATCAGTAGACTGGTGACTGTGTAACCTGGAGACAACACGACGTGTGGACAAATATAAACATTGTGTACTTTGATATTTCCAAATCACACTTCACATGTCGAGTCCCTAGGCATGTACTTTAGATAAGACAGTGAAGTTAGTACACACCGTGTAGTCAGAACTACACACCGTGTACTTTACCAAATTGTATAGAATTGAAACTTTAATGTTTTCATAATGTTTAGAATAACATTTCATGTATAAATTGTATTACAGGTTGTTACTCTGTGAATTTAAGCATAACACATTGCTGAAAAAATCATGGGATTCATGTAATCATCTGTGAGGTACACGTTTTGATAGTACACGTAAATCGTGTATGCCATATGTCACAAGAGTGAAATAGTATACAAGTATAATAAATTTTGGGTAGATTATGTATGGGTATTCACCGTGTTACCTCCAAGTTACATTTATATACAAGGTTAATTTTAAATGAATTTTTAATTTGTTTAAAATTAAATGGATGGGAATATCAAGGAAATTCAGAAAAAGATTAATATAAAAGGATTGATTAATTTAAGATAACAATTAATTGATTTGAGCATGATTTATCTTACTAAGAACAATTAAACAATTGAATTATAGTTTTATTAAATGAGTAATTCGTTGCATGTATGTGGATAAAAATGAGCTAGACCAGACCTTTGTATGTGATTTTTTTCCTTTTAATTTATTTTTTAAATTAAATTGTTGGCCTACGTGCCATCTCTCCTCATTAATATTTAGGGCCTGTGTGCCCTTGGTTTCTTTCATGTAAATCCCCTTGTACCACTCACCTATGTGTGAGTAAAAGCATATGTAATGGATGGACCTCCAAAGACTGTGGAGGTGGTTCAAGTTAGGATCTAAGGTGAAACCAATCCAAATATATACAAAGGTGGACAAATGGAAAGCTGTAAACATGAACCACATATTGGTTCAAGGTGTTTCTCCCCTAGGTCAAGGTTAGTTTATCAAATGCTAGATAAAATAACCATTAGAAAACTCATGATCATTCTCTTTGCTTTATTTTATTTCTGTTAGTTTCATGGTTTTTCATTATGGATGTATTGTCATAACTACATAATTAATGAATTAACATGCATTCAAGATGGAACTAAAATAAACTAGACTTATGCGTAAATATTATCAAGACATGGTTAATGACTTAAGTAAGTTCCACTTAATATTAACAAGAATGTGATAAAGATAATAAGAAATTTACGTATAAGAGATAAAAATCCCTCAATAAAATATTAAGTCATACAAATCCTTACGTTAATTGATTAATGGAAAGACTCAATAAAACTATGTGTTTGACCAACCCTTGTTGGGACACTTAATTTTATATAGGAAGCTCTTATAAAAGTTTTGGGTTGAATTAACCATTTTACATCAAGAGTAGTAGCCCTTGCTAGACTTGGTGTAAATTTGGAGGCAAGTATTGAGGAAATCTATGTCAGGATTTCAATATTGGGGATTCCACTCAACAGATCAAGGAGTTGCAAGCCTGAAGTTGGAAAAGACCTGAATAACTAAATACCTTCAAATAGCTTGACCAACCCTTGTTGGGGTTATGTGAAGGGGAATATGGATCCTTTCCAATAGAATGTCTAAGAAACTATACATTCTAAGTTCAATGGTGAGGGCCATTGGGACTTGATAAAATAGTGTAAGAATTAATAAAATTAATTTATTATTTCTCACAAAATTATAATCAAGAAAATTAACAACAATGTTCTCATTCAATTGCAGAATAAAAATGACAATCTCATCAACCACACTATCCCTGTGATCAATACTAGATAAAGACAATATTCTCACTAGCAGTAACTTATAGGAATGGTTTAGATGACTTTGGACTATTCTACACCATGACCAAAAATCTTATATGCTGGAGTCCTCATTACCTGATCTGCCTGCCCAAGAGGAAAGTGATGAGGAGTTCCTGGTCTATGAGAAACATATGAATTACACGGTCGATATTCAGTTTTTGATGCTTTCATCAATGTCTAGTGAACTCAGGAAGTCTCATGAAAACATGGATGCGTATATCATGATTTATAACCTCTGTGGTTTTTACTAGGAGAGAGCTATATAGGAACATTTTGAGATCTCCAAGGCACTCTTTTAGAGTAAGCTTGGAGAGGGTTCCCCAGTTGGGCCTCACATAGTCAAGCTCATTGGCTATATTGAGCGCTTGGAAGTTATAGGGTTTAAACTCCCCAAGTAACTGGGCATAGATCTCATTATTATATCACTCCCTCCGAGATTCTCCAGTTTTGTTATTAATTTTAATATGAACAATATTGAGAAGTCTCTACTTGATATTCTTATCCTCATTCTCCAAGTGGATAAAGACATGAAGTGAAAAAATCCTTCTGTCCTTGTGGTGAATAAAAGTAAAGAGAAGGAAAAGGGATTTAATCCTAAAGGTTCTTCATGACCTTCTAAGAAAATGAAGTTAAAAGGGGAGGAAAGGGAACACGAATCTATTTATGACATCCCACATTTTTATTACATAACTTTTCATTACATTTTACAACATAGGATCTTTAATGTCTAGTGTCTTGGAAATCAGGAACAATAAAACATGAAAACTTAAAACACTCTTTTAAATACCATTGAAATCATCTTGAAAAGTTCATCCTATTTATAATTATTTCATCTCAGAACCTAGAGACATACATCAAAGGAAAGGGTGAGCAGAAGGCCCAGTAAGGAAAACAAGGGAATCAGTTTACTTGTGATATCAATAAGAATCTTGATGAAAAAAATAAGACATGAGAAATGAAAAATATGAATATCATAATAAAAATAACATGAATCATAACTTGAATATGTGGATAAAACATTTAATTTATACATTCAAGAACATGTCACTAAGGTTCATCCCCAAGGTGTCATAAAAATTACCAAGGTTATTCACCAAGGTATCGTGAAACTTGTCATCTCAAGAGATTAAATTCTTTAACCAATCAATTAGAGTGATATTAGGGCACACACTTAATATATATTTATTTTCATGTGATCCACATAGATCATAATCATACATTTCATAAATAACCGGAAGAGAGTAAAAGAAATGGGTTTCACTTCAAAATCATGACGTTTTAAAAGTGCTAAAAAAATAAGATCATTATGTCATTTATAACCCATGGAGAGGAAGTGAGGGTTATATGTATGTAAATTCCAGAATCAAATAGATAAATTTTATGTCTTGATGAATACCTCTAGAAATAAAAATATATTGGGTATTCATATAAATAAAACAAGATAATTTCTTGAGAAAAAGAGAGAGATTTTGAGACAAAAATTCTGCAGCATAACGACTACGTAACATGGTTTTAGAAAACATTAAAAAGAGAGGGTACAAGGGTCACCCACTCATAAATAACTCATAATAAAGTATGGGTACAAAATAAAATAAATAAATAAGATCTTGGTATGGATATTTGAATGACATACCACATGAAAAGGTAACTTGAAAGAAAAGAGGAGATGTGATTTCTTTTACAAAAATTCGGCAACATAACAATGTCACTTAAAATTCAAAAAAATAAGTTGATGAGAGAGGAAAGGGTCTATCATAATTTGGACATAAAATGGAAAAAAATGAGGACAGAGAAAAACATACCCCAACATAATAAGATGGAAGCTAGAAGGCATAACAAAAAGGAAGTCATGACTTAAAAGAAGAGGGTGAAAAGTTCCCTTAACTTGAAGAGTAACTTAGAAAGCTTAAAGGTTGGGACCTTGGGGGGCTTGAGGGTACCTTGGGAGGACTCCTTGGGAGGTAAAAAGAATAGAGCTTAGTTGAGGAAGATTTTGGAATGAAAGGAATGAGGGAATGGATTGATATTTATAGCAAAAGTGAGGGAATGTTTTATTAATTTCAAGGGACACATCATAACATATCTTACTATTCACAAGTTGACCAAAATTATTAAATTATGATTAAATCATTAATTATGTCATTAAACACACAAAAACTCAAAACTGTATTTTTACTATTCATCGAAAAACAAAACATTTTATAAAAATCTCATAAATTCACCCTAACCTAAAATCGATGGTTTGAATTCAAAAATGAACTCCATTTTATGAAAATAATTTTTTTAATTATGAGATATTTAATTTTTAATTAAAAACACTATTTACCTGAAAATACTAATACTTAACTAAAAACAGTTATTTACTTATGCTATTATATCACTTCACCATTCAAGATGCCTAAATCATATTTATACTTTCTTAAGTGAGGTTACTATTCCATTGGTCACATTACTATTCATAAGAGTAATATTATTATTCATACTTTACTATTCACTAAAAATTAAGTTGATCTTATTAGAATCTAAATTTCTTACTGGTCACAACTGTAGAAGACCATTTTTTAAAAATCATTTTACATTATTAATTATTTAAAGTATACAAAAAGATATTTTAAAATACCCTTTTTCCAAAATTCATCAATAATATGGAACTTCATCCTACATTTATCCAGACATTTGAAATTCAAAAATTTAACATAATAATAATTTTATTTATACGAAAGGATTACAAAACGTAACTAAGGTCTCATTACATAGCCCCTTATAACACCAGCATAGGACCTAAGTGTAATATGTGCTATAGTGATAGAATCTTGGGGCGGCTTAGACAACATTGAACGAGTGGTGATTTCTATTAACTTGAATTTCTCCCGTAGGCAATTCCATTCAAGCTTCACATGTTGGAGTTCAGCTTGGGCTTGGTCCAGAGCAAAGCCCAGTGATGCAACCTCCTTCCCAAGCTCTGAAAGATGGGATTCATATGGCCCGAGTCTACTGGATGAGGCCATCGACTCTTCTTTCTGTATTAATTAACCATGATCGCTTGTATTTATAAACAATAATCATAAATTTAAGAATTTAGTTTCCAACGGTCATATTGATCAATAGTCTAATAACAGTTAAAACCCAGTGGTATTATTTTAATTATACTCACTTTATTAATTAAAGGATATAGTTTTGTTGAGTATAAAATAAAATAATACACAAAATTATGAAACAAATATTATTCAAAAGTTCGGGTCATTACATTCTTCCCCCCTTAAGAAATTTCATCCTTGAAATTTTAACTCATACCCTCAGAAGAGAAAAGGTGTGGGTACTTCTTCCTCATAGAGTCCTCTGGTTCCCATGTGGATTCTTCATATTTTTGGTTCCTCCACAACACCTTAACAAGGAGGGTAGTTTTGTTGCGTAGAACCTTCACTAGTAGAATTTTTAT
This sequence comes from Viscum album, assembly GCA_963277665.1. Classification (NCBI taxonomy): domain Eukaryota; kingdom Viridiplantae; phylum Streptophyta; class Magnoliopsida; order Santalales; family Viscaceae; genus Viscum; species Viscum album. The sequence goes on from OY728131.1 coordinate 1,348,753,947, forward strand.
CTTTTGAGTTGGGGTAAATACAGTTACTGCCATTTGGCAGTCACTGTATTTTTACACCCCAAAACTAAAAATTTTCCTCCCCCCCTCATTTACCCTCCCCGACCCCGCGACCTAAAACCCTCCCTGACCTCGTGACGTATCCCTGCTCACCCTCCCAATGACCCCTATACCCCGACGACCCCGATACCCTGGCGACCCCCCTCGTTTACCCTCCCCGACCCCGTGACCTAATCCCCTACCCAACCTCGCGACCTCCCTGTTCACACTCCCGGCGACTCCGATACCACCGGTGACCCCGATCTCCTTGCCTCCGCACTGCGCCCCCATGACCCAAAGACACCCCCGTGACCCCGGTGACCCCCACCCCTTGCCTCAGTTCTATGCCCCCCGTGACCCCGGTGACCCCCACCCCTTACCTCCGTGCTGCGCCCCCGTGACCCCGGTGACCCGGGTGACCCCGACGACCCCAGCGACCCCCACCCCTTTGCCTCTACGATGCACCCCCGTGACCCCGGTGACCCCCACTGTTGCCTCCGCACTGCACCCTCCCGCGACTCCGAGACACCCTGACGACCCCTCATCTGTGATGTATGCTTCTTAACAACAAGATTATTCCTAATTTTATCCTTGCTCCCACCTCCCTTTCTTCTATTTGATGGAAATCTGTCCAGTTTTTTGTACATGTTGTTTTTAGATGGAAACCCCATTCTTTTGGGATCCAATATTGGAAAAAATCTTCTTACTGATACTCAAATCTACCCATGATAATGCGGTAGGATTCTCAAAATTTTTCTTTACCCATGTATATATAGAATTTAACTTTTGTCCAGCACTATTTGATAAAGAAGATTCAATGCATTCATCTCTTTTGGTATTGTTGGTGATCTTCTTCTATGTGCATGAGATGGATACATTCCCAACACTTATCAATCTCTCATTACCATCAATTTGAGCCTTCTTAAAACCATAAATATTATATAAATTACTTATGGCAACCATCCTTCTTTCAGTATATAGGGAGGATTCAGGTTGATCTACTTCTATATTTCTCAACTTTTCTCCAATATCTAAGGATTTCATGTTGAGGGAATATTTTTTTACCTCAAATAACTTCATCCGCTCTTCCAAATATCTTTTAACCTTCCGGTTCTACTCATCAAGAATATTTATCAACTATTGATGTGGATGGACAAGCTCTTTCATCATTTTAACCTTTATATCCAGTTGTGTATCATTTACATTCATCGTGACTTTATTTAATTTTTCTAGTGCATGGAATACTTCATCAAAAACACTCTTGAACACTTGATTCTAACAAACTAATAATTTCAAGTCTTTATCAATTAAATAAAATATTTCTTTGAAAACTGTGAAAAATTATTCCTTGGATTTCATATTCTTAGTAAGGGAGTTAAAACAAGTTACCTTTTCGACCAATGCCTCTTCCATTGCATCTTCCACTTCTTCTAGATGTGATTTTACTAAAAATGGGTCCTTGAAAAAATTCAATATGTAGGAAAAAACATCAGCAAAAACCTTCTTTAGATACGTTCCAACATGAGAGTAGAATTCTTCAACCACTCTAATATCTTCATACTACTTACATTCTGCACAACTTAAACTAGAATAATCAAAAGGATATTTAACAAAAACATCATCTAACACTACTGGAAATCCCATTTTTACCAATGCTTATATCCCAACGGTTTTTCAAACCGTTGGGAATGGTTATGTATACCAACGGTTTTAAGAAAACCGTTGGTATAAAATATTTTATGAAGAATTTTACCAACGGTTTTACAAACCGTTGGCATAGGCCACTTTTACCAACAGTTATACACTAACTGTTGGTATATATTGGAATCTATACCAACAGTTTACACAAACCATTGGTATAGGCCTTGTTTGGACACCTTTTACCAACAGTTTAAAGAAACCGTTGGTATAGGACTAGGTAAACATACATTCCCAACGGTTTTTAAAAACCATTGGGAAAGTTTTCCCCTAAATCCAGATCGGGTGTCTAGTAGCCCCTCCACTCGATTGTAGTCCCCCTCCGCTCGATTGGTGCCCTAAATCGAATCCCCCTCTTCCAAACTTCTTCCACCGATCAATCCATCTTCAATCATGGAAATTTTTTCTTCTGCACTTCAAATATGTAAGTGATACCTTTGTTTTTTTGTTCTGAAACTATGTATTCTGTTATGATTTGGCCAAAAAGAGAGGTCTGTGGTCATTAATCTTGGTTGTGGATGGTCATTTAGAATGTAAGATAGTGTGACTTCATTTTACTTGATATATCCAATAGTATTATTGATTTATGTTCAATTTGATTATCTTTGACAAATGATGTTGTTTAATAAGTTGTTATTAATGGTTGTAATAATGACGATATGGTATAAGGGTTCACATGGTGTCTACAATAATCTAGGGTCCTGGGAATACACACACAGTACATGACTTGGATAGCCATGTAAATATACATGGCCAATCCCTTATGGTGAAAAGTATGTTTATCCAAATGGGGTGCTGAAAACATCCCATTTACACATGCCTTTGTTTCATGGATATGCCCACATGATGTGTTGGACATACTATATAATGGGTAGTAATTTGCTCAGCCAAAACACTTTTATCCCTGAAATCTAATACTACATGGTTAAATGGAAGAACACATGTTCTAATGACATGCCTAACATGGTTTCTAACTCACCTCACCAAAACATAAACAAGAAAACTGGTTAAATGCAAGAACTCATCCTAAACATACACTATAACATTGGTTAAATGGAATAAACCATACTCATAACTGAATTACATACACATATGGAAAAAAAACCATCATTCATGAACATCCCTATAATGCATAGGCTTTTCAAAAAACACACATCCCTTAAATGTCATGAAATCCCAGTAGGCACTAATTTAAAGCTATCATGTTTACAGGTGGAAGCTTGTATATTTGGATAATATATTCTCAGAAATATAGAGTGGAACCCCATTTTGTGTTTTTAGGTCAACCCAACTCCACACATGAAAAAGAAAATCATTATCCATCAATAAAACCAATGTCAATATATAAATGGTGAGTCATATCATTACCATTAATTGATTTCCTTAGGAATTATTAATCCATTAGGGTGTTCTCCTGATACCTCCCTTGTTGGATTTCAAATTCAATTATCCTCGTTTAACACCACTTTGAGGAATATCTTCATTTAAAATTATGAGTTGGTTATAGGATAATCTTAAATCTTTATCTTCAATATGAGTTGGAGCTGTTTAATTAGAAATTTCAAAAATATCTACAAAAATCCTACTTCTAACACTTCAATTTTCTCTTCTAAACCCACCTATTTAATTTTAGAGCACTTTGAAGAGATTCATTACACTGGAAAACTTGATTTTATTCATCCTTTAAGGTTGTGAACAACATCAGAATTCCAAAATATATGTCATCGTTGTTAGCATTTGAAGTAGAGGCATAATATTTTCATTTGTTTCAAGAAAAAAAATCATATTTAATATATTTTTAATTTAAGATTTATGTTTTTAGGGTAGGGAGGGGGGTATGCAGGTGTGGTGGGGGATGGGGTGGGGTGGGGGATGTTCAGGTGGGGGGGTGGGGTGTCCAGGTGGTGGGGGGGCTATCCAGGTGGTTGTTTGAGGGGTGTGGGGCTGTCCGGGGTGAGTGGGGGCTATCTGAGGGGTGGGGGCTGTCCGGGGTGATCCAGATGAGAATGAACCCCATGCATGAGGTAATTTCATTTGTGTTGATGAATTCTCTAGAAGTTTTTATATCCTTGGTGAATATAATTTTCCTTTTTTACCTAGATTATATTGTTTTAGTATTTCTGACCTGAAACCACCATGCAACAATATAATTATTATTCGTGACATGTACGCGCAGACGGAATGTCAATCAGACGTGTGGTTTGCGTGGTAAGGCTCAATATGCGTGTTTTAAGTGATGAGCGCACTTCATAAACGCGTGTGGGGGGGTCCAAATGGGACGAACGAAGTTTGAATAGCCTGAAATAAGACGAAAAATACGGGTGAGTGATTTGTGAAGTGTTTGAGCAGACGACACGTCAATCGGACGTGCCATGCGCCTGCGGTGACCGAGAACGGAGTTCTGGTGTCATAAATGGCCAAAATGGGCGTTTAACGGTCAAATTCATAGAGGATGACCTTGGATTTACCTGAAACCACTGTCCAACAATATAATTATTATTCTTGATGTGTATGCGCAGACGGCACATCAATTGGACGTTCGGTTTGCACGGTAAGGCTCAATATGCGTGTTTTAAGTGATGCGCGCTTTATAAACACGCGTGGGGGGTCCAAATGGGCCGAAATAAGTTGGAATGGCCTGAAATCAGACGAAAAATATGGGTGAGTGATTTGTGAGGTGTTCGAGCAGACGACATGTCAATTGGACGTGCCGTGTGCCCGCGGTGACCGAGAACGCAGTTCTGGTGTCATAAACGGCCCAAACGGGCGTCTAACGGTCAAATTCATTGCGGACGGCCACAGATTGACCTAAAACCATCTTGCAACAATATAATTATTATTCTTGATGTGTATGCACAGACAGAATGTCAATCGGACGTGTGGTTTGTGTGGTAAGGCTCAATATGCGTGTTTTAAGTGATGCACGCGCTTCATAAACGCGCGTGGGGGGTCCAAACGGGCCGAACGAAGTCATAATGGACTGAAATCAGAAGAAAAATACGGGTGAGTGAATTGCGAAGTGTCCGAGTAGACGACACATCAATTGGACGTGCCGTGTGCCCGTGGTGACGGAGAACGCAGTTCTGGTGTCATAAATGGCCAAAACGGGCGTCTAACGGTCAAATTCATAGAGGACGACCTCAGATTGACCTAAAACCACCGTGAAACAATATAATTATTATTCGTGACGTGTACGCGTAGACAGAACATCAATCGGACGTGCGGTTTGCACGATAAGGCTCAATATGCGTGTTTTAAGTGATGCGCGCTTCATAAACGCGCGTGGGGGTCCAAATGGGCCGAACGAAGTCGGAATGACCTGAAATCAGATGAAAAATATGGGTGACTGATTTGTGAGGTGTTCGAGAAGATGGAACATCAATTGGATGTGTCGTGTGCCTGCGGTGACCGAGAATGCAGTTCTGGTGTCATAAACGGCCAAAACGGGCGTCTAACGGTCAAATTCATTATGGATGACCACAGATTGATCTTAAACCATGGTAAAACAATATAATTATTATTCGTGACGTGTATGAGTAGACGGAACGTCAATCGGACGTTCGGTTTGCGTGGTAAGGCTCAATATGCGTGTTTTAAGTGATGTGCGCTTCATAAACGCACGTGGGGGGTCCAAACGGGCCGTACGAAGTCGGAATGGCCTGAAATCAGACAAAAAATATGGGTGAGTGAATTGCGAAGTGGTCGAGCAGACAGAACATCAATTGGACGTGCCATGTGCCCATGGTGACTGAGAACGCAGTTCTGGTGTCATAAACAGCCAAAACAGGCGTTTAACGGTCAAATTCATAGAGGACGACTTCATATTGACCTGAAACCACTGTGAAAAAAATATAATTATTATTCGTGACGTTTACGCTTAGATGGAACGTCAATCAGACGAGCGGTTTGCGCGGTAAGGCTCAATATGTGTGTTTTAAGTGATGTGCGCGCTTCATAAACGCGCGTGGGGGGTCCAAACGGGAGAACGAAGTCAGAATGGCCTGAAATCAGACGAAAAATACGGGTGAGTGATTTTTTTAGTGGTTGAGTAGACGTCACATCAATCGGACATGCCGTGTGCCCGCGGTGACCGAGAACGCAGTTCTGGGGTCACAAACGGCCAAAACGGGCGTCTAACGGTCAAATTCATAGCGGACGACCTCAGATTGACCTGAAACCACCGTGAAACAATATAATTATTATTAGTGACGTGTACGCGTAGACATCACATCAATCGGATGTGCGGTTTGCATGGTAAGGCTCAATATGCGTGTTTTAAGTGATGTGTGCGCTTCATAAACGCGCGTGGGGGGTCCAAATGAACCAAACGAAGTCGGAATGGCCTGAAATCAGACGAAAAATACAGTTGAGTGATTTTTGAAGTGGTCGAGGATACGACACGTCAATCGTACGTGTTGTGTGCCTGCGGTGACCGAGAACGCAGTTCTGGTGTCATAAACGGCCAAAACGGGCGTCTAACAGTCAAATTCATAGCGGATGACCTCAGATTGACCTAAAACCACCGTTAAACAATATAATTATTATTACTGACATGTACGCGTAGACGGCACGTCAATCGGACGTGCGGTTTGCGTGGTAGGGCTGAATATGCGTGTTTTAAGTGTTGTGTGCGCTTCATAAACGCACGTGGGGGTCAAAATGGGCCGAACAAAGTTGGAATGGCTTGAAATCAGATGACTAATACGGTTGAGTGATTTGTGAATTGGTCGAGTAGATGGAACCTCAATCAGACGTGTCGTGTGCCTACGGTGATTGAGAACGTAGTTCTGGTGTCATAAACGACCAAAATAGGCGTCTAACAGTCAAATTCATAGAAGACGACCTCAGATTGACCTGAAACCACTGTGAAACAATATAATTATTATTCGTGACATGTACGCGCAGATGAAACGTCAATCGGACGTGCGGTTTGCGCGGTAAGGCTCAATATGCGTGTTTTAAGTGATGCAGACGCTTCATAAATGCTCGTGGGGGGGTCCAAACGGGCTGAATGAAGTCGGAATGGCCTTAAATCAGATGAAAAATACGGTTGAGTGATTTTTGAAGTGGTCGAGTAGATGGCACCTCAATCGGACGTGCCGTGTGCCCGCGGTGACTGAGAACGCAGTTCTGGTGTCATAAACGGCCAAAACGGGCGTCTAACAGTCAAATTCATAGAGTACAACCTCAGATTGACCTGAAACCATCGTGCAATAATATAATTACTATTCGTGACATGTACGTGCAGACGACACATCAATCTAATGTGCGGTTTGCGCGGTAAGGCTCAATATGCGTGTTTTAAGTGATGCGAGCACTTCATAAACGCTCATGGGCGGTCCAAAAGGTCCGAACGAAGTCGGTATGTCCTGAAATCAGACGACAAATACGGTTGAGTGATTTTTGAAGTTGTCGAGCAGACGACACGTCAATCGGACACGCCGTGTGCCTGCGGTGACTGAGAACGCAGTTCTGGTGTCATAAACGGCCAAAACGGGCGTCTAACGGTAAAATTCATATAGAATGACCTCATATTGATCTGAAACCACCGTGAAACAATATAATTATTATTCGTGACATGTACGCACAGAAGGTACGTCAATCGGACGTGCGGTTTGCGCAGTAGGGCTGAATATGCGTGTTTTAAATGCTGTGCGCGCTTCATAAACGCGCGTGGGGGGTCCAAACGATCCGAACGAAGTCGGAATGGCTTGAAATCAGATGACAAATACGGTTGAGTGATTTTTGAAGTGGTCGAGTAGAAGGCACGTCAATCGGATGTGTTGTGTGCCCGCGGTGACTGAGAACGCAGTTCTGGTGTCATAAACGGCCAAAACGAGCGTCTAACATTAAAATTCATAGAGGACAACCTCGGATTGACCTGAAACCACTACGCAACAATATAATTATTATTCGTGACATGTACGCGCAGACAGAACGTCAATCGGACGTGCAGTTTGCACAGTAAGGCTCAATATGTGTGTTTTAAGTGATGCAGGCGCTTCATAAACGCTCGTGGGAGGGTCCAAATGGGCCGAACGAAGTCGGAATGGCCTGAAATCAGACAAAAAATACAGTTGAGTGATTTTTGAAGTGGTCGAGTAGACGACACGTCAATCAGACGTGTCGTGTGCCTGCGGTGACTGAGAACGCAGTTCTGGTGTCATAAACAGCCAAAACGGGCGTCTAACGGTCAAATTCATAGAGGATGACCTCGGATTGACCCGAAACCACTGTGAAACAATATAATTATTATTTGTGACATGTACGCGTAGACGGTACGTCAATCTCACGTGCGGTTTGCGCGGTAGGGCTGAATATGCATGTTTTAAGTGATGCGCACTTCATAAACGCGCGTGGGGGGGGGGGGGGGGGGTCCAAACAGGCCGAAAGAAGTTGGAATGGCCTGAAATCAGACGACAAATACGATTGAGTGATTTTTGAAGTGGTCGAACAGAAGGCACGTCAATCGGATGTGCCGTGTGCCTGCGGTGACTGAGAACGCAGTTCTGGTGTCATAAACGGCCAAAACGGGCGTCTAACAGTCAAATTCATAGAGGACAACCTCTGATTGACCTGAAACCATCGTGAAACAATATAATTATTATTCGTGACATGTACGTGCAGACGGAACGTCAATCGGACGTGTGGTTTGCGCGGTAAGGGTCAATATGTGTGTTTTAAGTGATGCATGCGCTTCATAAACGCTCGTGGGGGGGTCCAAACGGGCCGAACAAAGTCAGAATGTCCTGAAATCAAATGAAAAATACGAGTGAGTGATTTTTGAAGTGGTTGAGTAGACGACACGTCAATCGGACGTGTCGTGTTCCTGGGGTGATCGAGAACGCAGTTCTGGTGTCATAAATGGCCAAAACGGGCGTTTAACGGTCAAATTCATAGCGTATGATCACATATTGACATAAAACCACCGTGAAACATTCTAATTATTATTCGTGATGTGTACGCGCAGGCGGCACGTCAATCAGACATGCGGTTTTCATGGTACGTCTCAATATGCGTGTTTTAAGTGATGTGCGCGCTTCAAAAACATGTGTGGGGGTGTCCAAATGGGCCGAACGTAGTCGGAATGGCCTGAAATCAAACAAAAAATACAGGTGAATGATTTTTGAAGTGTTCGAGTAGACGGAATGTCAATCGGACGTGCCGTGTGCCCGCAGTGACCGAGAACGCAGTTCTGGTGTCAAAAACGGCCAAAACGGGAGTCTAACGTTCAAATTCAAAGCGGATGACCTCAGATTGATCTGAAACCACTGTGAAACAATATAATTATTATTCGCGACGTGTACGCGTATACGGGACGTCAATAAGACGTACGGTTTGCACGGTACGGCTCAATATGCGTGTTTTAAGTGATGCACGCGCTTCATAAACGCGCGTGGGGGGTTCCAAACGGGCCGAATCAAGTCAGAATGGCCTGAAATCAGACGAAAAATATAGGTGAGTGAATTTCAAAGTGGTCGAGCAGATGTAATGTCAATCAGACGTACAAAAAACTGACCAAATTTATTTGGATTGTGTTTATACTCTAAGTGGCTCTCTTTTGTTTAAAATGGACAGCATTTTAAGTACATACGGAAAACTAACCAAATGGATTCTGATTGTGTTGATACTTTAGAACAATGATCCATGGATCATATGTGTCATGTACGAGTCAACCCCGCCTCAATCTGAGGTGCGGTGTGGCCGACACCATTCAAAGTGTCTCTCTTTTGTTTAAAATGGACAAGATTATAAGTGAAAAGATCAACTTGCATACGAAAAACTGACCAAACGCATTTTAAATGTGTTTTTGATTTAGGACAACGATCCATGGGTCATATGTGACATGTACGAGTCAACTCCGCCTCAATCCGAGGCGCGGTGTGGCCGACACCATTCACAGTGTCTCTCTTTTGTTTAAAATGGACAGGATTATAAGTGAAAAGAACAACTGACATACGAAAAACCAACCAAACGCATTCATATTCTGTTGATTCTTTAGTTAAACGATCCATGGGTCATATGTGACGTGTATGAGTCATCCCGGGCTCAATTCGAGGCACGGTGTGGCCGAGATCACTCTAAGTGGGTCCATGTTGTTTAAAATGGACAACATTTTAAGTACATATGGAAAACCGACCAAACGCATTCTGTTTTCGTTGAAACTTTAGGATAACGATCCATGGGTCATATGTGATGTGTAAGAATCAACCCCGCCTCAATATAAGATGCGGTGTGCCGACACCACTCAAAGTGTCTGTCTTTTGTTTCAAAAGGATGTCATTTTAAGTGAAAAACATCAACTGGCATACGGAAAACCGACCAAACGCATTCGGATTGTGTCGATACTTCATCACAATGATCCATGGGTCATATGTGATGTTTACGAGTCAACCCCGCCTCAATCCGAGGCACGGTGTGGCCGAAACCACTCTAACTGTGTCTCTTTTGTTTAAAATGGACAGGATTATAAGTGAAAAGAACAACTGGCATACAGAAAACCGACCAAACGCATTCAAAATTTGTTTATAATTTATCACAACGATCCATGGGTCATATGTGACCTGTACGAGCCAACCTGGGATCAATCCGAGTCGCGGTGTGGTCGGGATCAGTCTAAGTGTCTCTCTTTTGTTTAAAATGGACAACATTTTAAATACATACGGAAAACCAACGAAACACATTTGGTTTCTATTGAAACTTTAGGAGAACGATCCATGGGTCATATGTGACATGTACGAATCAACCCCGCCTCAATATGAGACGCGGTGTGGCCGGCACCACTCAAAGTGTCTGTCTTTTGTTTCAAAAGGACATCATTTTAAGTGAAAAACATCAACTGACATACGGAAAACTGAGCAAACGCTTTTGGAATATGTTGATACTTTAGGGAAACAATCGATGGGTCATTTGTGACGTGTACGAGTTAACCTCGCCTCAATCTGAGGCACGATGTGGCAGGATCACTCCTTTTGTATGTATTTTGTTTAAAATGGACATCATTTCAGGTAAAAATATATGGTATACAAAAAACCGATCAAATTATGAATTGAATTCTGGATTCCACATATAATTGTCATCTTAATTTTAAATTGAATTCTAAATGAATTATTTATGTTTATAATTAAGTTATGAATTCTAATTTAATTATAGATGTGTATAGTTCCAGGATGCATTATATGTTAAAAGTGTATGAATTTGTTCTCTATATGTATGTGTTAGATGGTTATTGCAGGTACAATAATTGTATATGTATGTGTTAGTTTATTGTAGGTACAATAATTGGATTGAAAATGGGAGGGAATGCATAAAATGAGGGCTGCTGTCAAATTGCACAGCTGCTCTGCAAATTGCAGGCTGCTGTGCAATTTGCAGAGCATAGGCTATGCCAACGGTTTCAAACCATTGGCATAGCATTTCTAGTGCTTTTTTTACCAACGATTCATTGAACCGTTGGTAAAAATCCTTTCCCAATGGTTTTAAACCATTGGGAAAAAGGATAATTGTTGGGATTTCCCAACGGTTTGGCCTAAACCATTGGAAAAAATCCTTTCCCAACGGTTTTAAACTGTTGGGAAAGAGGAGAATTGTTGGGATTTCCCAACGGTTTAGTCCAAACAGTTGGAAAAAACTATCCCAACGGTTTGGAACAACCATTGGGATAGGTTAGATTTTCCCACCCTATGCCAATGGTTCAGAGTAAACCGTTGGGAAAACCTTTCCCAATAGCTTACTTTCCCACGGTTTGCAGAACCGTTGGTATAACATATACCAACGGTTCTGCAGCCTTTCCCAACAGTTCAGAATCGCTGGGAAAGGCTGTATTTCCAGTAGTGTAATGAGCACTGAACACCTTGAACAGATTTAAATAGTGGTTGATCCTTGTATTTCTTCACATTTTCCCTTCTCTTTGCCTATTTCTTTAGCCTATTTTGTGCTGTCTTAGCCAAAACACCCATTTCAGATTCAATATAACTGGAGATTGAATTATTGATATGAGACTCGACTTCAACCATCTCAAATATATACCTCATCTAGTTTTTTATGAAGAGAACCTATGCTCTAATACCACTTGAAGTTCCCACAGGATCGGTGCACCATTGAGAGGGGAGGGTTGAATCAGTGGTCACTTAAATCTTTTATAAATTCTTCCTTTTTAATTCAACCCACTAGACTTGTTTACTCTCGATCCACTCTATATTGTGGCTATCATCCTGATAATGTAGTAAATAAAGGCATATGAATACAAATATTTACAAGGTTTGGTACTAAGATCTACTCCTTTACTAGATTCATTATACACCCCAATCAAGGATTCTCAATTATAATCAATCACTAAATATAATGGAGGGTGCTTCAAACACCAGCACCAGATCAGAGTCCCACTGATATTTTATTGTCCAGAGTCACACCAGCCACTTTTCCCTTGGGTCTCACTTGAATTCTCTTTCCAGCTTCACATTGGACTTATTTAACAACTTCTCATTGTATTCACATAGTCAAACTATGATCTCCTTGCATACCCTGAGTTGGACATGTTCTATAACATCACATCATATATATGCAAGTGGTTTGTTCAACTCCTTGTAAGTATATTTCTGATCTGATGGGATGTATCTACGCCCATAGAATGATCTACTTAAATTAAATATAAGATCTTAAAATTCCTTTAGGTCTTTATGATATTCTTCATGCAACTTAGTTCAGGCTAACAAATCATCTTCACAGGCTTTTACATAATCTGTTTACCTGGATGACTCCCTCAATGTGCTTCAGATCACTAAATTTTATTTTAGATCAATGGATAACTCTTTCTTCTTTTCCTTTCAACTTCAATATCCAAGTGATATATCTAGGATTTTCTAGTATCAAATTTTTCTTCTTCCTCACTACAGGTTGCAGTGACTCCTTGTTCTTCCTCCTTAAGAATTCTAAGATCTTTAGGCTGAACTACAACCCTCAATCATCTCACAACATTTTTCAACCAGTTTCCCCTTTATTTTTGTTTCTCAAGTGTATCTCATTTTTGGTAAAGTAGATACTTTTTTATGCGGGACTTATCAAATTTCTATAGCTGAAAATATACAGGAGTTTTCTTGTAATCCAAATTCACACGCACCGGCTACACAAACGATCATCAAAATCTTCCTTTTTTATTTATCAACTGCCGTCTATTCTCAACTCAAAGGTGTATTAAAAAAATACCCTCATCATCACCTTCTTCCGTATTTCTCTCTCTCTATCTCTGTGGATGAATATATATTCAGTTATATCTATAACAAGCCTGACCTCTTTTTATTTTTCAAAATAATCTCATAGTAACTGCACTTCAATCTCCCTAGCTATATAAAGATCATACAACATCATGTTGCAGCATGGAGCAACTCACTTCGACTTAGAAACTCCTCATGAATACCTGTATAGAATACAATTGAATCTATACACACTAGGATATCCTCAACCCTTCTTCATTCTCACTCAAATAGTCCCATAGTATAATAATTTTAAGCCTGATGGAAAAACGATAATCATTGTAACATCATCTCCATTATTCTTGAAAATTTAGCGAATCCATATTCTTCATCACGAAATACATATAGTATATCTTATTCCATTTTAGTCTTGGAAAAATTCCTATCCCTCCATATTCATCTTAGGCTTTGATGATGGCTTCTCTAAGCTTCATAATGTTGTAAACTTGAATTCACAACACAAGCGTCATCATATTTCACTTTCATCATATCATTTTCTAACTTTAGGACTGTTTTCATTTCATATTTAATTCATTTGATAAGATATTTTCCAATCAATATATTGACATGAATTGAAAATATGAGATAATAAATTACTATCAAAACAATATTTTTAGACTTTCCAATCCTTTTCATTTTGATCTAATCCTTTTTTTGATCACATCCATTCATTGTTAAAATATTTGGTCCACTTCTCTTGTTCCTTAAAGAACCTCTTTACAATATAAAACTTTTTTTTGTATAACCTATATTTCACAAAAAATAATTAAATTTTTTATATTATAATGTGTATTTTTTACTTATTTAGTTTCCTTTTTGAACTACTCCTGTGATTCGTCCAACAGTTCCACCCCTTTTGAGTCCGACTGTCGAACTCATGTCGTCAAGCCGTTGTGCCGTCATGGATCCGCAATTGAGTCTCACCCCATTACTCGTGGTCGAGTCCTCTGCAGATAAGTTATTTTTTGACTTCTACAATCTATTATGCAGGTTATTTATGAAAATTGTATTGCCCAGAGAGACCTCTCAGAGGGAATATTTTTTTATTCATGACCGAACCTGCTAGATAGGTTTTTTATCCTTAAAAATATCTTTTAACTCATTGGTTTTTAAGTTTTAATGATATGAATTTTTTTAGAATTTAAATAAGACAATTCAATTATTTACTTTATATTAAATATAGATATGGATAAGAGATGGATTGATATGCAAGATAGTTTTTCTGCTGAATATTATGAGGGTATTAAGAGATTTATGGATTTCACCAATGGATTTCCAAGTGATTTGATTAGTTTTCCATGCAGAAAATGTGAAAATATATATCTCTTCAAACGAGATAGTGTTATAGAACATCTATTTTTGAATGGGTTTTTGAAAAACTATAATACATGGACACGTCATGGAGAAGAGTTAGTTTCATGTCATCAATCAGAAAATATTCATATGGATGTTGATTTGAGAATAGTTAATCTAATGAACATAATTCTCAATGATATGATGCGTCCGTTTCGACTTGAAGATAGTAATGTCATAAATGATGACGTTGGATCGAGTAATCCTCATTCTTCTACAGATGGAGAAGCATTGAAATTCTTTGAGATTCTTGATGATGCACATAATGAATTATGTCATGGATGCACTAAATTTAGTAAATTTTCATTCATCGTTGAATTGTTACAATTGAATTCCTTGAACCAGTGGTCAAACACCTCATTCGACATGTTTTTGGTATTGTTGAAGATGGTACTCCCCGCTGGAGTGAAGATTCTAGAGTCATTCTATCAAGCTCGCAAGTTGACCGATGATCTTGGTTTTACATATGATACCATTTATGCATGTCGCAATAATTGTATATTGTTCAGAAAAGATAATTCTCAATTAAATAATTATACTATTTTCTATACATCTAGGTGGAAGTTCAATGAGATTAATCAAGGTAGTCAGATTCTTCCTGGAAGAGTCTTGAATAAAGGGAAACAAGTTGCCGCTAAGCAGATGCATTATTTTTCACTGAAACCGAGACTGAAGAGATTCTTCATGTCAACTAAAATTGCTAAATTGATGACTTGGAATTCAGATAGAAACAAAGAGGTTGATAAATTAACTCACCTGGTAGATTTTGTGGCATGGAAATAGTTTGATCAAAGACACCCAAACTTTTCTTGGGATGATCATAATGTTCGACTGGGTTTGGAAGTAGATGGTTTTAACCCATTTAGGTCCATGGTTGGTGCAACACATAGTACGTGGCTAGTGGTTTTGGTTCCATACAACCTTCCCCCATGGGTATGTATGAAACAACCATTTTTGTTACTGTCGATTCTAATTGATGGACCGAGAGGACCTGGTGATAAAATCGATGTTTATATGAAACCTTTGATTGATGAGATGCAAGAATTTTGGGCCGATGGTGTAATGAATTTTGACTCGGTAGCTAATGAAATGTTTAGACTCCATGCTTCTTTGTTATGGACAATTAATGATTTCCCAGTGTATGCTAACTTATCAGGTTGGAGTAAAAAAGGATATTTTTTCCCTTGTTGTAATAAGAGTAAGAAATCTATATGGCTTAATCACTGTAGAAAGTGGGCATATCTTGGTCACAGATTCTCTCTTCCTCTATTTCACAGGTTCAGAAAAGACCGTGTGTCGTTTGATGGGAATAGAGAGTATGACCCATCACCACAAATATTGTATGAGGTTCAAATTTGTGCACAACTAGATCAAGAAAACATCCGTACAATGTATGATTTTCACGATTTATTGGCTCCTGCATTTCCTTCTATTCCTACCACAAATATACAGCGCGATCATAGTTGGAAGAAACATAGTATTTTTTTTGAATTGCCTTATTGGAAATATAATATTTTAAGACATAATTTGGATGTGATGCACATTGAAAAAAATGTATGTGATAATATACTGTGCACCATTTTAGGCATCAAGGGGAAATCAAAGGATAATGCTAATGCTCGATGTGATTTGTAAGAAATGGGATTGAGAAAACCTTTACATTTACAACTGGGTGAAGGTAATCAGGCATAAATTCCTACTGCACAGTACACAATGATTAAAAAAGAGAAACACACATTTATATCAATTTTTAAGACCATTAAGGTGCCATATGGTTATTTCTCTAATATTTCCAAGCATTTCAATATAATGAGCATGAAATTACAGGGGTTGAAAAGTCATGATAATCAAATTCTTCTTCAACAGTTAATTCCTATAAAAATTCATGATTTCTTACCTACCCAGGTTACTGAGCCATTGATTGAAGTTTCTAATTTTTTCAGACATCTCTATTCAAGAAATCACCGCATGAGTGATTCGAAAAAGTAGCAGGATAAGATTTTAATTAAACTATGTCACCTAGATAAACTATTCTCGCCATATTTTTTTGATTTCATGGTTCACTTGACTATGCATTTAACTGGTGAAGTTATTGTTGGTGGTCCCGTGCAATTCAGGTGGATGTATCTAATAGAGCGATACTTAAATACATTAAAATGGTATGTGCGCAACAAAGCTCGTCCGAAAGCTTCAATTGCCAAGGGATATTTAATGGATGAGTGTACTAATTTTTGTATTTCATATATTTATGAGGTTGAAACAAAGATAGATAAACCCTCCCAAAATGATGAGGGTCCAATTAGAGAAGGAATAACATTTGATATGCACAACGATGAGTGGGTTCAATCTCATCGATATGTGTTGTTCAACACTCCATCAGTTATGCCATTGATACAGTAAGTTTCATAGTTTATGTGTCTTCTATTTCTATATTTATTTTATTACTTACCTTTTATTGTGTTGTGATTTAGGACACATATCACCGAGTTGAAACATGAAAGGCCTCGTGCAACTGACTATAAAATCCTAAAATATCATTTCAACACATTTCATGAGTGTTTCAAGACTCACGTACATATAAATAATTATTTTAATATTTTTATAGTGAAATTAGTTGTATTTTCATAATCCTTTATCCATTGAACTATGTGAAATTTGAAGATTCAAAAGATACGTGATTTAAGTACCCATACTGTGAGCGAAGAAATCAACCAACTAGCTGATGGACCATTTATTACAGATCATCGCTATAAGTCTTTGGTTGCTAACGGATTCCGATTTCGTATTAGCGATGTTGACATGGATCGAGCCACACAAAATACTGGTGTTGGTTGTTCTTTTGTTGGTGCGGGTTATTATTATGGATTACTGAGGGATATTATTGAGGTTATTTATGGTCGTGGCTTAAAACACATATTGTTAAGGTGTGATTGGGACAATCCGATTAATGGAATGAAAGTTGATAACTTCCAATTTACGTTAGTAAACTTCAACAATATGCTGTATAAAGATGACTGAGTAAGCAATGAGCCCTTCATATTGACATCATAGGTAGAGAAAGTTTACTTTGTCAGCATTGATTCTGATTGGAAAGTTGTGGTGAAAATGTCTAGAAGAGGGGTGTTTATGATTGATCAAGAGGAACCGGACATTGTCACATTTCCTGATCAAACACTTGACCAAACAACAGTAGCTGTATGAGATGAAGATATACAATGGGCCAGAGAGACAATTTAAGGAGATACGATAGACTTGAATGATTAGGGAAAATTGTAATTATTTCCCCATATTGTTTGTAAAAATATTTATGAGTTATATATGTATAAATATTGCCTGATTTAACTATAATTTTTTTAATATAGGTATGTCACAGGGTGATCAGAGTGGTTCACCTGATGTTGTCGGTATGTATGTTTTCATTTTTCTAAATTAATTGATTGTAATTTTCTGTGTTTATTTCCCTAACTGTTTCTAATTTTTTAAAAATTCAGTTATATTGTAATTGAATTATGAATTTATGTTTATTAGGACCTAGTGTGTCTTCCAGCATACACAGAGGTCCTGGTAGAGGGGTTCGATCCTGGAACTATGGAGCTCGATTGGATGTGTTATTTGATGACACATTCCACCCAGTCGGAGAAGGTGTTACTATATTGATTCACCAGTTTGGGCATATGATATGAGACCCACATAGATTCCCCCTGATGACTCATGATTAGACTTCTTTCCCCTAGGATACGATTGACAAATTATGGAGGGAGGTTCAGGTAAATTCAATGTTTAATTTTTCATGATATTGTTTTTATTATTGTTGTATATACTGACTATTTTAATACAGGATAATTTGACATCCTGTCCAGATGATTTTCGGGCCATATGTATGGCCAAATGCCGAAAATTATGGAAGAATTACATGGGAAGGGTGAAGATAGATCACTGGATACCATTTGCGGGTGTGCCAGACATTCTACAACAAGTCCCTCCGGGCATTCTTCCCATGCAGTGGTAGGATTTGGTTGTGTTTTGGTCGAGTGAGGCTACGATGGTAAGATTTATTGCTTTTAATCTATAAATTACTAATTTTCCATATGTATATTAACTGAATACATTGAATGTAGACCGAGTCTACTCGTCATTCACGTAATCGGGCGATGCAGGGCACGCCTTACAGACTTGGAACATGACATGTGTCATAGCTCAGACATGATGTAAGTTTAGAATTTACTATTCATTCATATATTAAAAATAGTATAGTATAACATGGTGAATCCCTTTATTATAGTTACACCAACAAGGTGAGCTGATCGATCAAATGTTCATATGGGTGAGGAATCGTGGGGTGGGAGATCCCAATGTTTCCAGTGTTATAGTAATAAAGATATTTACTAATAAATGTATTTTTATTTTATAAAAATTATTAATATTTTTTCATTGATTCATTATATGCTACATGCTCACTTTTATTTTATAAAAATTATTCATATTTGTTCATTGATTCATTATATGCTACATGCTCAGTTTGACGCTCAGTTAGCAGAGTTTCCAGAGGAGCAATGTCATAGTACTGTGCGTAGAGATGAGATATTTCAGCGTGTCGTGAGGCATGATGGTCATGGTTATTTCTTGACTTATGGTGGTGGTGTCCCACGACGTGCAATTGTTAGAGCAGAGGTGATGGTGCATGTAGAGATACAGGGATGCGCACACAGACTGAGATAGATACTGCCATGCAGGCTATGCAACAGAAGATGGATGCACAGTTTCAGCAGTTACATGCAGAGTATGAGGAGAGATTATCACAGTTGTCAAGACATATCGATGAAGTGACAATGAAATGTCCCATTGATGGTACACAAGTGGAATCACAGGTAAACAATAAAACAAACCATACTCATATTGACTTCTATTGATATATTTTAAAGATACATAATATTGATATATATTGTAGGCTTCAGATATAGCTGGTGGACATTGTAGTGATATTGGTGATCCAGATGAGGATGAACATGCATGAGGTGATTTACATTTCCATTTTAATATCATAAATGAATTAGGAATTAATATTTATTCTCGAACCTTTAGGTTTATTTACACCTATGTGTTTTATTGTTTTAATTATTGTAATTTAATTCATTATTTTAAATTTTACCAGATTGTTAATTATGATATATTACATAACACTTCAATTTATTAACATGAAAACAACTGGTGAGTGAATTGTGAAATATTCGGGCAGACAGTACGTCAATCAGAGGTGACCGAAAATGCACTTATGGTTCCATAAACAACCAAAACATGCATCTAACAGTCAAATTCATATTTAATAACATCAGAATGACTTGAAATCATAGGACAACATTCTAATTATTATTCTTAATGTGTACGCAGAGACAGAACATCAATCGGATGTGCAATTTGCGCGTTACATCCGAATATGTGTTTTTTAAGAGTTTGACGCGCTTGAGAAAGGTGGGTGAGGTGGTCAAAACTGGATGAACGACCTCAGAATGCCATGAAATCAGACAAAAACAACCAGTGACTGAATTGTGAAAAGGTTGGGCATACCACACATCAATTGGAGGTGTCGTGTGACCGTAGTGACCGAAAATGCAGTTCTGGTGCCATAAACGACCAACACAGGCATCTAACGGTCAAATGCATTCCGAACGACATTAGAATGAATTAAAATCATAGTAAAAATTCTAATTATTTTTGTGTGATGTGTACACGAAGACGGCATGTCAATCAGACATGCGGTTTGCACATTACGACCGAATATGTGTTTTTTAAGAGTTTGGCGTGCTTGAGAAAGGTGGGTGGGGTGGTCAAAACTGGATGAAAGAACTCAGAATTCCATAAAATCAAATGAAAACAACTGATGAGTGAATTGTGAAATAGTCAGGCAGACAACAAGTGAATCAGAGGTGTCGTGTGACCGCTGTGACCGAAAACGCACTTCTGGTGCCATAAACGGCCAAAACAGGCGTCTAACTATCAAATGCATACCGAATGACATAGGAATGACTTTAAATCATAGGAAAACATTTTAATTATTATTTGTGACATGTACATGGAGACGAAACGTCAATCGGACATGCAGTTTGCGCGTTACGGCTGAATATGTGTTTTTTATGAGTTTGGTGCGCTTGAGAAAGGTGGGTGGGGTGGTCAAAACCGGCCGAACGACCTCGGAATTCTATGAAATCAGAGGACAACAACCGTTGAGTGAATTCTGAAATGGTTGGGTAGACGACATATTAATCGGAGGTGTCGTGTGACCGCGGTGACCGAAAACGTAGTTCCGGTGCCATAAATGACCAAAATAGGCGTCTAACGGTCAAATGCATTCCGAGCGACATAAGAATGACTTGAAATCACAGGAAAACTTCTAATTATTTTTGTGTGACATATACGCAGAGACAGCTAGGGGTGTAATTTCAACCCGGCCCGGACAGGGGTGGGCCGGGCCGGGCCTACCATGCAAAGATTTGGGCCGCTGACCACTATTCGGGTCGGGCCAGCCCGGCCCGAACAAACCCATGAGGCAACCCGAGCCCGGCCTTGGGCCGGCCCAAACCATCGGGTCGGGCCTGGCTTTTTTGGGTCGGGCCGGGCTTTTTCGAGTTGGGCCATGGTGGACTTTTATTATTTTCAAAATAATTGTCTCTTAAATTTTTTTTATTTAAACATTTTTTTAACATTTATTTAAAACGTTTCTTTACATTTATTTTTAAATGCATGTTTTTTTAAAACGTTTATTTTATTTTTTATTAACATTTTACAGTGGGTGGATATTTTTTTTTTCTAAATAGATTTATATATTGTGAATATATATATATATTATTTACAAATTGTAAAAAAAATAATGAGGGGTGCGCAGCTGCCGTGGGTGAGTTTAATGCCTTATCATTTAAACATTTTTCTAACATTTTTTTAAAACATTTTTTACAATTATTTTTTTAACTTATTTATAATTTTTTAAGCGTTTGTTAATATTTTTTATTTAAACATTTTTATTTAAACCATTTTTTAACATATGTTTAAAACGTTTTTTTACATTTATTTTTAGACATTTAATTTAAAATGTTATTTTGAACGCATATTTTTTACATGTATTTTTTAAACATTTAACACATTTTATGTAAAAACATTTTACAGTGGGTGGATATGTTATTTTTTTCTAAGTAGATTTATACATGTCTGTGAATTTATATATATTATGTACAAATTAAAAAAAATGAGTTATTGGGGGGTGCGCAGCAGTGGGTGGTGGGTTTAAAGTGTTCTTATTTAAACGTTTTTTTATCATTTATTTAAAACGTTTTTTTACATTTATTTTTTTAACTTATTTATGAAAAGTATTTTTAAGCGTTTGTTTAATTTTTTTGCAAGGCAGGCCCGACTCGACCATGTCTAGACTGAAATTACACCCTTAGCGGATGCACAGCAGTGGGTGAGTTAATTTTTTTCTAAATAGATTTATATATGTATATAAAGTATATATAATATATGCAAGTTTTATCATATTTTAAAAAAAATTAATGAGGTTGGGGGTGTGCGAATATCATTTGGTGAGTAGTTATTTTTTTTAATATATAATAAGTTATTATATATATATATATATAATTTGAGAAAACTGTAAAAAAATAATTAGGGGTTGGGAGGTGCGCTGCAGTGGGCAGGTTAATTTTTTTCTAAATAAATTTATATATAATATATGCAAGTTTCAACATATTTAAAAAAATTAATGAGGTTGGGGGACGTGCATGAACATCATTAGGTGAGTGTGTTATTTTTTTTGTTAATATAAAATAAGTTATTATACAATATTAAATCATTGACAGGCGTATATATTATTAATGGATTTTTAAAATCCACACTTAATTGATATGTATTATTAATAGATTTATATATAATATTAATGACTTTGTTTACATATATATATATATATATTATCATATCATTGATATATATATATATATATTATTGGTAGATTTGTTTTTATATATACATATATATAATATGCAAGTTTCATCATATTTAAAAAAATTAGTGAGGTTGGGGGTGTGCGTGAATATCATTGGGTGAGTGTGATTTTTTTTATTAATATATAATAAGTTATTATATATATAATGTTAAATGATTGATATATATATATAACGAGAAAATTATAAAAATAATAATCAGGGGTTGGGGGGTGCGTTGTAGTTGGTGAGTTAATTTTTTTCTAAATACATTTATATATGTATAGTATATATAATATATGCATGTTGCAATATACTTAAAAAAAATTAATGAAGTTGAGGTACTTGCACGAACATCATTAGGTGAGTGTTATTTTTTTTATTAATATACAACAAGTTATTATATATATATAATATTAAATCATTGATATATATATATATATATTAATAGCTTTGTTTATATATATATTATATTAAATCAGATACATATACATATACATATACATATATATATGTATATATTAATAATGGATTTTTAAAAACCACACTTAAATGATATATATTATTAATGGCTTTTTTAATATATATATGCTATTATATATATAATTATATATCGTTGTATATATATATATTTATACACACATTATAATTATATATAATAATAATTATATGTATATATATAATATTATTTTTTGTTAATATATAATGATATATGCACATATATATAGAAATATAAATATATACACACATATATAGATAAATATATATGTATACAGATACATGTATATATATATAGGTATATATATATGTATGTATGTATATATACAGATATATATATATATGTATGTATGTATATATACAGATATATATAGATAAATAAATAAATATATATATATATATATATAGGCCTGAGATTATTCAACAGGCACAGCCTTGGGAGCTCGAGGTAGGGGGATCGAATCCCCCTACTCGCAGTTTCCCCTTTAAATTTTTAACAGCGGGCTGAACTTCACGCGGGCCAGCGGGCTGGGCTTCACGCGGGCTAGCGGGCCGGGCTTTTTCGGGCCGGCCCGACCTAGCCCACAGGCCTTCTTGGAAAGGCCTAGGCCCGACCCACTGAACCTACGGCCCAAGCCCGGTCCGGCCCGATGCGGGCTTTGTCGGGCCGGGCCGCTCGAGCTTTCGGGCCGGGCCTGTCGATCTTTCGGGCCGCCAGGGCAAAATTACACCCTTAAAGACAGCACATCAATCGGACATGCAGTTTGCGCGTTACAACCGAATATGTGTGCTTTCGGAGTTTGGTGCGCTTAAGAAAGGTGGGTGGGGTGGTCAAAACTGGCCGAACGACATTGGAATACCATGAAATCAGATGATAACAACCGGTGAGTGAATTGTGAAATGGTCAGACAGACAACAAGTGAATCAGAGGTGTTGTGTGACAGCGGTGACCGAAAACGCACTTCCGGTACCATAAACGACCAAAACAGGCATCTAACGGTCAAATGCATACTGAACAACATTGGAATGACTTGAAATCACAAGAAAACATTCTAATTATTATTCGTGACATGTACGCGGAGACGACACATCAATCGGACGTGCGGTTTGCGCATTACGTCCAAATATGTGTTTTTTAAGAGTTTGACGCACTTGAGAAAGGTGGGTGGGGTGGTCAAAACTGGTCGAATAGCCTAAGAATGCCATGAAATCAGATTAAAACAACCGGCGAGTGAATTGTGAAATGGTCGGGTAGACGACACGTCAATCGGAGGTGTCGTGTGACCGTAGTGACCGAAAACGCAGTTCTAGTGCCATAAACGACTAAAACAAACATTTAACGGTCAAATACATTCCGAACGATATCGAAATAACTTGAAATCACAAAAATTATTTTTCCATTACGTTTAAGCGGAGACAGAACATCAATCGGACATGCGGTTTGCGCGTTACAGCCGAATATGTGTGTTTTTGGAGTTTGGCGCGCTTGAGAAAGGTGGGTGGGGTGGTAAAAATCGGCCAAACGACCTCAGAATGCCATGAAATCAGAAAACAAAAACCGAAGATTGAATTGTGAAATGTTCGGGCAGATGACAAGTGAATCAGAGGTATCTTGTGACTACGGTGATCGAAAACTCACTTCCAGTGCCATAAACGACCAAAACAAGCATCTAATGATCAAATGCATACCGAACGACATCAGAATGATTTGAAATCATAGGAAAATATTCTAATTACTATTTGTGACGTGTACGCGGAAACGACACATCAATCGGATGTGCGGTTTGCGCGTTACAACCGGATATGTGTTTTTTAAGAGTTTGGCGCGCTTGAGAAAGGTGGGTAGGGTGGTCAAAACTGGCCAAATGACCTCACAATGCCATGAAATCAGATGACAACAACCAGCAAGTGAATTTTGAAATGGTCGGGTAGACGACATGTCAATCAGAGGTGTCTTGTGATCACGGTGATCAAAAACGCACTTCCGGTGCCATAAACGACCAAAACAGGCGTCTAATGGTCAAATTCATTCTGAATGACATCTAAATGACTTGAAATCACAGGAAAACTTATAATTATTTTTTCGTGATGTGTACGCGGAGACGACACATCAATCGGGCGTGCAGTTTGCGCATTATGGCTGAATATGTGCGTTTTCAGAGTTTGGCGCACTTGAGAAAGGTGGGTGGGGTGGTCAAAACCGGCCGAACGGCCTCAGAATGCCATAAAATTAGACGACAATAACCGGCGAGTGAATTGTAAAATGGTCAGGCATACCAAAAGTGAATCAGAGGTGTCGTGTGACCGCGGTGACCAAAAACACACTTCTGGTGCCATAAACGACCAAAACTGGCGTCTAATGGTCAAATGCATACTGAACAACATTATAATGACTTGAAATCATAGGAAAATATTCTAATTATTATTCGTGACATGTACGTGGAGACGGAACGTCAATCGAACGTGCGGTTTGCGTGTTACGACCGAATATGTGTTTTTTAAGAGTTTGGAGCGCTTGAGAAAGGTGAGTGGGGTGGTCAAAACTAGCCGAACGACCTCGAAATGTTATGAAATCAGAAGAAAACAACCAACGAGTGAATTGTGAAATGGTCGGGTAGACAGAATGTCAATCAGAGGTGTGGTGTGACCGTAATGACCGAAAACGCACTTTCGGTGCCATAAACGACCAAAACAAGCATCTAATGGTCAAATGCATTCTGAACGACATCAGGATGACTTGAAATCACATGAAAACTTCTAATTATTTTTGAATGACATGTATGTGGAGACGACACGTCAATCAGATGTGCAGTTTGTGCATTACGACCGAATATGTGTTTTTTAAGAGTTTGGTGTGCTTGAGAAAGGTGGACGGGGTGGTCAAAACCAGCCGAACAACCTCGGAATACCATGAAATTAGACGAAAACAACTAGTGAGTGAATTTTGAAATGGTCAGGCAGACCACACGTCAATCAGAGGTGTCGTGTGGCCGCGGTGACCGACAATGCACTTCCAGTGCCACAAACGACCAAAACAAACGTGTAATGGTCAAGTGCATACCAAACTACATTATAATGACTTGAAATCATAGGAAAACTTCGAATTATTTTTTCATGGCGCGTACACGGAGATGGAACATCAATCGGATGTGCGGTTTGTGCGGTATGGCCGAATATGTGTGTTTTCAGAGTTTGGCGCGCTTGAGAAAGGTGGGTGGGGTGGTCAAAACTAGCTGAACGCCCTTAGAATGCCATGAAATCAAACGAAAACAACTGGAGAGTGAATTGTGAAATGGTCAGGTAGACGAAAATTTAATCGGAGGTGTCGTGTGATCACGGTGACCGAAAACGCATTTTCAGTGCCATAAATGACCAAAACAGGCATCTAACGGTCAAATGCATACCGAACGACATAGGGATGACTTGAAATCACAGGACAACATTTTAATTATTATTTGTGATGTGTATGCAGAGACGACACATCAATTGGACGTGCGGTTTGCATGTTACAGCTGAATATGTGTTTTTAAGAGTTTGGCGCGCTTGAGAAAGGTGGGTGGGGTGATCAAAACTGGACGAACGACCTCAGAATGCCATGAAATCATAAAAAAACCACCGGAGAGTGAATTGTTAAATGGTCGGGCAGACGACACGTCAATCGGAGGTGTCATGTGACCACGGTGACCAAAAATGGAGTTTCGGTGCCATAAACGACCAAAACAGGCGTCTAACGATCAAATGTATTCCAAACAACATCAGAATGACTTGAAATCACAGGAAAACTACTAATTATTTTTGTGTGACATGTACGCAGATACTTCACATCAATCGGACGTGCGGTTTGCACGTTACGAGTGAATATGTGTGTTTTTGGAGTTTGCCGCGCTTGAGAAATGTGGGTGGGGTGGTCAAAACCGTCCGAACGACCTCAGAATGTCATGAAATTAGACGAAAATGACTAGAGAGTGAATTTTGAAATGGTCGGGTAGATGACAAGTGAATCGGAGGTGTCATGTGACCACAGTGACCAAGAACGCACTTTCGGTGCCATAAATGACCAAAACATGCGTCTAACGGTCAAATGCATACCGAACGACATCGTAATGAATTGATATCAGAGGAACACATTCTAATTATTATTCATGACATGTAAATGGAGACGAAATTTCAATCAGATGTACGGTTTGCGCATTACGACCGAATATGTGTTTTTTAAGAGTTTAGAGTGCTTGAGAAAGGTGGGCGGGGTGGTCAAAACTGGCCGAATGACCTCAGAATTCCATGAAATCAGACGACAACAACCAATGAGTGAATTGTAAAATGGTCAGACAGACCACATGTCAATCGAAGGTTTCATGTGACCACGGTGGCCGACAACGCACTTCCAGTGCCATAAACGACCAAAAGAGGCGTCTAACAGTCAAATGCATACCGAATGACATCAGAATGACTTGAAATCACAGGACAACATTCTAATTATTATCCGTTACATGTGTCAGCATAGGACACATCAATCAGAAATGTGGTCTAATTAGAACCATAGAATAACGATTTTACATTTTTTAAAAGGAATTTGAAATTATTAATATATTTTCAAAATCAAATACTTTCGATCTGTTATAGTAAACTTGAATTGAAATACATGTTATTGCATTTCAATTATTTGTTTGGATGTTTTTTTCAGTATTAATTTTTTTATTAAATTTTGTCATGCATTTATATTCATTGATGGATGTGGAAGTTTGGAAGGTGATGAGATGGAGATATTTATGTGCGTATGAGTTTAGATATTTTGGAATTTTTTTTGTGTTTTTGAAATATATGGTTTTTTATTGTATTGCTGTCATTTTTAAAAAATAAAATAAAAAATACTATAGCGACCGCCATTCGGCGGTCGCTATATTTGATATCGGTGACACCTATAACGACCGCTAAATGGCAGTCACTATAGAAAAATATGAAATGGTCTATAGCGTCTGCTATTTGGAAGACACTTTAGGTGCTACCGATATCACTTATAGCAACCGCCAAATGGCAGTCGCTATAGTCCATATCGGCTCATCTACAACAATGACCATCTGGAGGACGCTATTAGCAACAGTGATGGGCCTAAAGCATCTTCCATGTGGCGGACGCTAGGCGGCCGCTAAAGACCTTTAGCGACGACTTTTTCAGTCGCTAAAGACCTTTATTCTACTAGTGCTTGTCTCTACAATCCAAGATCTCCACCGATTACTCCTCATAAGAGAGGTCATGTTCCAGTTGTACCACCTCTGTATTTAGTACATGTGAAGGGTCAGGTATGTACTTCTTCAAGAGGGATACATGGAAGACATCATGAACTTGTGATTGATTTGGAGGAAGTGCAAGCTGATAGGCCACTACTCCTACACAATCAAGGATTTCATAGGGGCCAATGTACCTAGGACTGAGCTTCCATTTATTCCCAAACCTCATGACTCTATTCCAAGGTGAAATTCAAAGAAATACTTTGTCACCAACATTAAACTCCAAGTCCCTTTGACAGTTGCTGGCATAGCGCTTTTGCTGACTCTGAGCAGCCTTAATGTGTTGCTGGATGGCATGGACTTTTTCTGTCATATCATGCATAAGATCAGGCCAAAGAAGCTTTCTCTCACCAACTTCATCCCAAAAAGTAGAAGTTCTACATCACTTCCCATATAGAGCTTCATAGGGTTCCATTTGAATGCTCGAGTGGAAGCTATTATTGTAAGAGAACTCAACTAAATGGAGATGTTGATCCCATCCACCTTTAAATTCTATTGAGCATGTTCTTAGCATGTCCTTGAGTGTTTGAATAGTCATTTTAGATTGTCCATCAGTTTGGGGGTGATAGGCCGTACTGAAATTCAATTCAGTTCTCAAAGGATGTTGAAGACTTCTCTAGAATTTTGATGTGAACCTTGAATCACAATCAGATACAATAGAAAGTGGAACTCCATGCAGCCTTACCACTTCCTTCACATAAATCCTGGAAAGTTGATCAAGTGATAAATCTTCTCGAATGGAGATAAAATGGACAATCTTGGTGAGATGGTCCACAATAACCCATATTGCATTGTTTCCTTTAGAAGTTCTTGGGAGACCCGTAACAAATTATATAGTGATATTGTCCCACTTCCATGCTGGTATGGGTAGTGGTTGCAATACCCCTTTAGAAATTTGTCGCTCTACCTTCACTTGATGACATACCAGGCACCTTGAAGTATGGTCAACAATATCCCTTTTCATATTATCCCACCAATAATGATCATGAATGTCCCTATACATTTTTGTTCTTCTATGATGTGTAGAGAAAGTAGAGCTATGAGCTTGATCCATCAGCTCCTTCTTTATTTCCAAAATAGATGGAACACATAGTCTTATACAAAATTTCATTACACCTTCTTGATCAATATTGATCTCAGGAAACTTCCCATCCTTCACAACCTCAAACTTCTTCTGTAACAAAAGGATCTTCTTTCTGAGCTTTCTTGATCTTCTTTATAGAGCTGATCCATTTTTCATCAATTAATGGGTCGGTAGATCCAATGAAGGTTGGTGGTCTTTGATGCATAAAGGACTCAACAGAATGTTGTTCCCTTAATGGTAAGATCATTCTCTCAGCTTGATTCAAGTTATTTCCCATAACTTGAGTCAGTTGGTTCATCATTCTCATGAAATTTTCCATTCCGGCTTCCATCGGAGGGTCATCAGCGCATGGTCCATTGCAGTCACCATTTGCATGGTTCCTCCTATTGTCTTCCATTTTATAAAAGAATAAAACCTTAGTTAGAATATTATTTCATTTATTAATCTTTTAACTATAAAGGATTTTATGTCTTAAAACTTCATGCTTAAATAATTACATTTCTCTATAAATCCTTCATAATGATTCATAAAAAGCTTGTGATTAACCAAACATATCCCACGGGAGTGTCAAACCAGAATTGAAGTAAGGCCCATTTTCATGTACCAGGATACCCCGGGTCAATCCTGAAAATCCTTGTCTGAGTTTTCAATCCTAAGTACATCTGTTCTAGAGCCACATCCACTTGTTCGTATCCATACATGGATTTATTTGTTCAAAAACCACTTACTTAATATTTCACCAAAATACCAGGAAGTTTTCCTATATTTAAACTTTTCTATAGGGGTTTTCTTAAAGTTTTAAAAGCCTAATTTCCATAAACAACTAAACTATCCTTTGACACCAATTATGACATCCTGACTTTTTATTACATAACTTTTCATTACATTTTACAACAGAGGATCTTTAACGTCTAGTGTCTTGGAAATCAGGAACAATAAAATATGAAAACTTAAAACACTATTTTAAATCCCCTTGAAAAACTTCTTGAAAAGTTCATCCTATATAAAATTACTGCATCTCATAACCTGGAGACATACATCAAAGGAAAGGGTGAGCAAAAGGCCTAGTAAAGAAAGCAAGGGAATCAATTTACTTGTGATATCAATAAGAATCTTGATGAAAAACATAAGACATGAGCAATGAAAAAATATTCACATAATAATAAAAAGAACATGAATAATAACTTGAATATGTGGCTACAACATTTAATTTATACATTCATGAACATATCACCAAGGTTCATCCCCAAGGTGTCATAAAATTTACCAAGGTTATTCACCAAGGTATCGTGAAACTTGTCATCTATAGAGATTAAATTCTTTACCCAATGCATTGGAGCGCTATCAGGGCACACCCTTAATATGTCTTTATTTTCATGTGATCCACATAGATCATAATCATACATTTCATAAATAACCTAAAGAGAGTCAAAGAAATGGGTTTCACTTCAAAATCGTGACGTTTTAAAAGTGATAAAAAAATAAGATCATTATGTCATTTATAACCCATGGAAAGGAAGTGAGGGTTATATGTATGTCAATTACAGAATAAAATAGATAAATTTTATGTCTTGATGAATACCTCTGGAAATAAAAATAGATTGGGTATTCACATAAATAAAACAATATAATTTCTTGAGAAAAAGAGAGAGATGTTGAGACAAAAATTCTATAGCATAACAGCTACATAACATGGTTTTATAAAACATTAAAAAGAGAGGGGATAAGGGTGACCCACTCATAAATAACTCATAATACAGTATGGGTATAGAATAAAATAAATAAATAAGATCTTGGTATGGATATTTGAATTACATACCACATGAAAAGGTAACTTGAAAGAAAAGAGGAGATGCAATTTATTTTATGAAAATTTGACAGCCTAACGATGTCGCTTAAAATTTAGAAAAATAAGTTTATGAGAGAGGAAAGAGTCTCTCATCATTTGGACATAAAATGGATAAAAATAAAGTCATAGAAGAACATACCCCAACATAATAATATGGAAACTAGAAGGCATAACAAAAAGGAAGTCATGAATTAAAAGAATAGGGTGAAAGGTTCCCTTACCTTGAAGGGTAACTTTGAAATCTTGAAGGTTGGGACATTGGGGGGCTTGAGGGCACCTTGGGAGGACTAATTGGGAGGTAAAAAGACCATAGCTTCATTGAGGAGGATTTTGGAATGAAAGGAATGAGGAAATGTCTTGGTATTTATAGAAAAAGTGAGGGAATATTTTATTAATTTACAAGGGACACCTCATAACATATCTTACTATTCACAAGTTGAACAGAATTATTACATCATGATTACATCATTAATGATGTCATTAAACACACCGAAACTCAAAACTGTATTTTTACTATTCACCAAAAAACAAAACATTTTATAAAAATCTTATAAATTCACCCTAACCTAAAATCGATGCTCTAAATTCAAAAATTAACTCCATATTATGAAAATAAATTTTTAATTATGAGATATTTAATTTTTAAGTAAAAACACTATTTACCCAAAAAATACTAATACTTAACTAAAAACAGTTATTTACTTATGATATTATATCACTTCACCATTCAAGATGCCTAAATCATATTTATACTTTCTTAAGTGAGGTTACTATTCCATTGGTCACATTACTATTCATAAGGGTAATATTACTATTCATACTTTACTTTTCCCTAAAAATTAAGTTGATCTTATTAGACTCTAAATTTCTTACTGGTAACAACTGTAGAAGACCAGTTTTTGAAAATCATTTTACATTATTAATTATTTAAAGTATACAAAAAATATTTTAAAATGCCCTTTTTCCAAAATTCATCAATAATATGGAACTTCATCCTAAATTTATTTGGACATTTGAAATTTACAAATTTAACATAATAATAATTTTATTTATACGAAAGGATTACACAACGTAACTAAGGTCTCGTTACATAGCCTATTATAACACCAGCATACGACCTAAGTGTAAGATGTGATATAGTGATAGAATCTTGGGGAGGCTCGGACAACATTGCCCGAGTTGTGATTTCTATCAGCTTGAACTTCTCCCGTAAGTGATTCCGTTCAAGCTTCACATGTTGGAGTTCGGCTTGGTCTTGGTCCAAAGCAAAGCCCAGTGATGAAACCTCCTTCCCAAGCTCTAACAGATGGGATTCGTATGGCCCGAGTCTACTGGATGAGGCCATCGACTCTTCTTTCTATATTAATTAACCATGATCACTTGTATTTATAAACAATAATAATAAGGTTAAGAATTTAGTTTCCAATGGTTGTATTGACCAATGGTCAAATAACAGTCAAAACCCAGTGGTATTATTTTAATTATAATCACTTTATTAATTAAAGGATATAGTTTTACCGAGTATAAAATAAAATAATACACAAAATTACGAAACAAATATTATTCAAAAGTTTGGGTTGTTACACTATTTGTTTCGCATGTGGAAATAAGGGCCATTGGAAGAAAAAATGCACCCATCCAAAGAAGCAAGAGGAAGCTTCAGGTGCATTTGTTATCGAGTGCAATTTATATGTTTCTACAAATTGGGTATTAGATACAAATTTTTGTTCTCACATATGTATCCAAATATAGGAACCAAGTAGATTCAATAAAATTGACTTAGGGGAGTTAGATCTACGAGTATACAATGGAGCCATACTTGTTATTGTAGCTGTCGGGGACTACCACATCACATTGCCAACTAGGATAATCTTGGTATTAAATGGTTGTTATTATGTACCTTCTATAACCAAAAACATTATTTCTGTATCCAGACTAGATACATAAGGATTTATTTTCAAGTTCGGAAATGAATTTTGGTTCTTTTATAAATATAGCATATGTTTTAGTAAGGCACATTTATATAACGGTCTTTATGTGTTGGATTACATAAACCAAGTAATGGAAATTGATAACAAAGTTACTTCACATGACTCATACCCCACCCAACTTTGGAATAATCGGCTAGGTTATGTAAATGAGAAACTCTTGAAAAAATTACATCAAGATGGATATTTATATTCTTTTGAACTAAAACCACTTGGTGTATGTCACACATTTTTATAAAGAAAAATGGCCAAAGCCCTATTTATTGGAAAAGGTGAAAGGGATAAAGAGCTTCTTGAATTGATTCATACTGATTTTTGTGGACTATATCCAGTTGAAGGAAGGGGTGGGTACTCATACTTCATAACTTTTATTTATGATTTTAGTAGATATAGATATATTTACTTAATGAGGTATAAGTTGGATTATTTTGATAAGTTCAAAGAAAACAAGAATGAAGTTTAGAATTAGTTTGGTAAGAAGATTAAGAAACTCCACTCAGAATGAGGTGGAGAATATCTTAATCAATACTTCATTGATTACTTATGAGAGTTTGGGATCCTATCCCAAGTCACTCCTCCTTACACACCTCAATGTAATGGTGTAAGCTAAAGGAGGAACCACACCTTGTTGGACATGGTGAGATTAATGGCGAGTCATGAAGTCTTCCATTATCCTTTTGGGGATATGTGTTACAAACAATGACACACATACTAAAACAAGTACCAACTAAATCGATAAATGGTATTACATACAAGTTTTGGAGTGGAATAAAATCCATGTAATTGAATTTACATGTGTGGGGAAGAGAAGCATTTATTAAGGCCTCTTAAGGTAACAAACTTGCACCCCAAGGCACAAAGTGTGCCTTTATAGGATACCCTAAGGAAACAAGGGGATATTACCTATAAAAACCCTCAGAAAAAAAAGATATAATGGAAAGACATGCCATATTACATTAGAGGGAGAACATCTTCAAAAAGAGATAGTGGGAGTGAGATAGACTTTGATGAATTTGAGGCTCAAGGTGCACAAGAGTTGGTACATGAGTAGATTCCACAAATCCCTAGAGAAGAAGAATTTGTTCTAGAGACACAAGAACTGTGTAGGAGTACAAGAGAGGTTAGAGAATCAAAACAGTATGGTTTTATAGTTACTGAGGATAGTGACTCATTATTAGTTGATAATAATGAACCTCTAACCTACAAGGAAGCATTGAGTGACACATATGTTTCCAAGTGGCAAGAAAAATTTAATTCTAAAATAGATTCCATATACTAAAACCAAGTTTGGATTTTGGTAGATCCTCTAGTAGATGTAAAGCTTGTTGATTGCAAATGGGTATTCAAGAAGAAACTGGACATGGAAGGACAAGTAAATACCTATAAGTCACAACTTGTTGCAAAAGGGTTTAAACAACATCAAGGCATTGACTACGATGAAACCTTTTCACCAGTTGCAATGCTAAAATCCATCATAATTCTACTGGACATTTTTTCTTACCATGACTATGAGATTTGGAAAATAGATGTTAAAACATCCTTCCTTAATGGGAACCTTCAGGAAGATGTCTACATGACACAACCTAAATAGTTTGTGACTCCAAATGATGCCAATAAGATATGAAAGTTTCAAAAATCCATTTATGGATTAAAGTAAGCATCCAGGTCATGGAACATTTGTTTTGATGAAGCCATATCAGAATTTGTTTTTATAAAGAATGAATGTGAGACTTTTATATATAAATGGTTTAGTGGGAGTGAAATCATTTTCCTAATAGTATATGTTGATGACATATTCTTATTGTAAACAAAATACCAATCTTACAGTCTGTTAAGGCATGGTTAAATAAATTCTTCTCCATAAAGAACTTGGATGAGACAACATATATTCTTGGGATCAATATCCATCATGATATATCCAAGAGATTTCTAGGCCTAAGTAAAATTACATACATCGACAATATATTGAAGAGATTCAGTATGGAACAATCTGAGAGGGGATTGTTGCCAGCATCACATGGCATTCATCTTTCCAAGAAAATGTTTTCTCAGACACACGAGGAAAGAAAGAGAATAGAAAGGACTCCATATGCATCAGAGATTGGGTCAGTCATGTGTGCCATGATATGTACTAGGCTAGATGTCACCTATGCATTAAATGCAGTAGGCAGATATCAATATGATCTAGGTGATCGCCACTGGATAGTAGTCAAGACTATCCTTAAGTATCTGAGGCATACTAAGGATATGTTCTTGGTTTATGGAGGAGATGAGGAGCTAGTCATCATAGGATATGCATATGTTAGTTTCAAGACTGATCAAGATGACATGAAGTCGCAAACAGGATACATATTCACTTTTAATGAAGGTGCTATGAGATGGAAGAGCTCAAATAAGGGTGTGGTTGCATATTCTACAACAGAATCTAAGTACATCATAGCTTCTGAGGCAGATAAAGAAGCAGTTTAGATGTGAAGATTCATCCAAGAGAAGGATGTGGTACCTAGAAATAGATATCCCATAACAATCTATTGTAATAATACTACAGTAGTGGCTCTCACAAAAGACCCAAGGCCACATCAGTAGACAAATCACATACTTTGGAAGTACCATATTTTGAGGGATTTTTCTTAGATATGTGAAGTTGCAGTGAGCAGTATTTCTGTGAAAGACAAAAAGGAGGACCCCTTGACTAAATCCTTGACTTATCAGAATGTAATAACCTGGTTTTTGGATATAAAAGACTTTTGAATATTCTTGATATTATTCCAGAGCAGCGCCTTCATACGGCATGCGATTCCGAGCCCCAGTGTGGTCGGAATTAATTTTTTCAGTGAGTTCACACTGGACACACCAAATAAATAGGATAACTCCTAAACGGTGATCCGGATCAGAAATCTGAGAGTATGTATGGGTCCGAAATGGGGTTTTTACCCTAGTAACAACATAAATAATGTTGGCGTGGGACGTTTGGACCCCTCGTCCGTTAACGAAACGTTAAACGGATAATTAAAATAATCAATTTATTCATTTAATGGCTT
Organism: Viscum album; assembly: GCA_963277665.1. Classification (NCBI taxonomy): domain Eukaryota; kingdom Viridiplantae; phylum Streptophyta; class Magnoliopsida; order Santalales; family Viscaceae; genus Viscum; species Viscum album. Next base: position 1,348,789,998 of record OY728131.1, read on the forward strand.
AACTCAAGTATCTCTTAAAAGGTGGCTCAGATTGAAAAACTGAGGGCACCGTTGAGTCAGGAACATGTCGTTTACTCTATGAGGGGTGTATTTTTCACGGGCGCGGGCCGTCTGTGAAAAATGGCCCCAGGGGCGTTTTTGTAATTTGGCAGCCTCAGACGTTGAGTTTAATAACATTCGAACAAAGCCTCAGATTAAAATTCCAAGACTGCCGCTGTTATCGGAGGTGGTGTTTACCCTAGGCGCGACCTAACTTTCACTGCGTTTGGGGTTTCGGACGCGGATTTAATTCGGGTTGAGTTTTTAATTAATTAAGGGATTAATTAATTTTCTTTATTTAATCCCTTCACCCCCTATCCTACCCCATTTCCTCCCCCTGGCGAAACCCACCTTCCCTCTCAACCTCCTCCTCCTCCTCTTCCTCTGATCAAGGCGGAAGCAACGACGATGAAGGACAGATAGACCAAGAAGCTTTGGGCTACGCCCCTACAGGTAGGAGTTTACGTTTTGCATTTTAATTTTTGCACCCTTCTTTCAAGCTCGATTTTATGCATCTAATTACTTCCCGATCGCCGAGATAAGACCATATTTGTGTATATCCCGATTTGAGCTTCCCAACGGTTCTTTCGTATCGAAATTCTGAGTCCCGACGAGTCCGGGGTGGTCCGTTGAAGTTCCGGTGGTTTTGGAGCTTTCCGGCCGGATTTGGGGGGGTTCCAGCGGTGGTCTGGCGAGCTCCAGCGGCGGCGGCGAGCTCCAGCGGCGGTGGCACGGGTCTTCCAGGTGGCAGCGGCCTCGGATCAGGTGGATGGCGCGATGGAGGGGCGTTCGGCAGCCGGCGTGGCGGCCTTAGGCGGGTGAGGCAACGCTCGCCGGGGCGCGACGGAAGACCGGGGTCGCGGTGCGCGACCCCACGGGGGAACAGCGACCCGCCTTCGGTGGGTCTTCATGCAGAAAGGGAGACCGGCCTTGTATCCGGTCTGCGAGTGGACCGTGGGTCCACATCTGGCCCGCGCAGCTGATCCGCGGGCCGACCTAGAACGGCCGGACCGGCCGGCCCAGGCCGGTCCCGCCCAAGGGGAATCGTCCCCTCTGTTTTCGGACACCTGTATCTCCCACTACGGGTGTCTGTTTTGAATGCCATCTGTGACAGTGTGAACCTAGAATCGAGTAAAACTTTTTGAGATGGTTTCTAGGGTTTTTAACTTCTGAAACGGGGGCCTCGGTGGCGCGACACAACTGTTATGTGGACGAGCGTTTTTCTGGGGGTTCATGTTTTGAGCGGTGCGGATGCATCCGACGTCTCTTTTGAGCGTCGTCAGTGGCATTGAGACCCTAGTGTCGAGGTAAAGTTTTCCAGTGTGGTTTCGGGCGTTGAAGCTGAAGTTGAGGTGTGGGCCCCACAACCTGTCTATTGAGTTGCGAGCAGCATTTTGTAACTTTTCCATCGGGCGTCCGTTCGGGGTGTGTGAGTAGTTGATCTTGGGTGTTTTTATGAGGGAATTGTAATGACACAATCTTCCCGCTTTAATTCAGCACACTGGTGCGGGCCCCATGAGGGCCGTTTTGGGATTTGGTAGTGATTTCTAGCTTTATCACCGGGTGTCCGTTTTGGACAAGTGAATAGTCCATCTTGTGTACTTTTCCGAGAGGATCGGAACGGTGCGATGCACCCAACTTTTTTCGGGGCCGAGGCTCAGGATAACATGATTTCATTCAGGCATAAAGCGGTGTCAGACGAATTTTATGTCGGATATCCATCTGAGGCGAGTAAATAGCCTAACTCGCATGTTTTTCCATGAGGATTACAACGGTATGATCCGTTTGGATGTGCGGAGTCTCTTTCGAGATCTCTTTAAACGCGGAAGCAAGTAAGGTGCTCCAGTGGTGGTTTGTTATACTGTGTTTGTAGCAGACCCTTGGAGTGTGATCGCTTGCACTCCCGTGTGAGTGAAGTAATGCTTGAAGAGAGGTGGTTGGTCATGCCTCATCCGTTGAGGTGGCAAGTTTGAGTTGTTACGTTTACGCCCTTTGCGTTGATGCTGAGTGTCGTGTGCACGATAGCATTTGGGATGGAAATGTGATATACTGTGGGAGTATATGGGAACGCTTGGAGGTACAGGTGGTCGTTTGTACCTGATAGGGTTTGTGCGCTTGGTTGGGGTTGATTTGAGGCCACACGTAATGTGGGACCCATGTGCGTGCCGTGTTATGCATTACGTACCTTTGACCTCTCGTGACATAGAGGGTCCCTCTATTCTTGATTTTTGACCAGCCGGGTTGAGTAGTTTTTCCCCTGGTTTTGTTCTCGATGGTTTGGCCGGAAAAGTTTCTTTGTGTTTTCCGATAGAGTTATTGTGGATTCGGTGTGAACAATACTTTACGCAAGCACTGATCCTCTACTCAGGAGGTTGTTTCCATTAGGGATGACCGGAGAAGTTTTGGGTTTACCCTCCAGTGGGGCTGGGCAGTGGGTTGCTCATTGACTTTTAGGGTTTAACCTCCAGCAGAGACTGGGCAGTGGGTCACCTGACACTTCTAGGGTTTACCCTCCACCAGAGACTGGGCAGTGGGTCACCCGATAACTCTTGAGGGTCTACCCTCCAGTAGGTCTAGGCAGTGGGTCACCCGTCGTCTTGTTCCAGGTCTACCCTCCAGTAGGGCTGGGCAGTGGGTCACCGGTCGACTTATTCCGGGTCTACCCTCTAGAAGGGCTGGGCAGTGGGTCACCTGTTGACTTATTCCAGGTTTACCCTCTAGTAGGGCTGGGCAGTGGGTCGCCTGATGATGTATTAGGGTTTACCCTCCATCAGCGCTGGGCAGTGGGTCACCCGATATTTTATTATGATTTACCCTCCAGCAATGCGGGGCAGTGGGTTACCCGTTGGTTGTTCAGACTCATTCCTTTCTACTAGGATAGTCTCTGGCTTTTCTCCATGTCTACCAGAGTAGGACCCTTGGTTCTACGGGTTATTGTTGTGACAACTTGAATTTGAGAAGACCTCTCAACTGCATGGCAGTGATGAGGTCTGGTTTGACTTTCCCCAAAACTCTCAAGTACGAGGGGCACTTTCCCCACCGAGACGCGTCCTTGTGATGCAACCTAAAACCGTGAGGGCGAGTCAGTGCCGCCTAAAGCAGATAGTATCAAGGTGAGGTGATTTGAGCCCCTTGGCTTGCAGTTCGGGGCAGACGTGTGGGATGCTGGGCATCGATGGTGTTTACTTCTGGGACTTTTGGCTACTCACTTTCTTAGACTGATCTACGGGATGGAGATCCCCTTACGATCTTGTTCTGGATTCTTGATTGAGCATATGGATATGTATATACCTTGTTCCAGTACCCACTCCTTGGGTTTTGGCTACTCTACTTCCAGGAGAGGCAAAGACGTGCGGGGTATGCCACGTGATTTCCGTGTCTAGATTCTCGTGGTTGGATGAGTCTACTCTCCTACTATAGGTAGCAAAGACTCGACGAGAAGTTCATATTCTCACCGTTTCCAACTCCTTGTGTCTGGACGAGTCTATCTCCTTTCTCTTTTTGGGTTGAGATGAACTCTCCACTGTTACTCTTTATTGCACTCTCGATTGTACTCCTTTACTTTTCCCTATTCGATCTACTGATCACCCTTCAGTACCTCCTTTGTTTCTCCCTCAAGACTTCAGGGTATCCTACTGAGTATTTTTATACTCACCTCTGCTTGGGATTTTCCCTCACTTTGTGTGCCCTTGCAGACGACATACAGGTTGGTCGTGACTTCAGCAGAGCTTAGGAGTTCAGGATCTTGGACCGTGTGCGATGGTCATAGTCAAGTTCTAGGTGTGGGACTCTCCCAGGTGTTTGCTTTTGTTTACCTGTTGCCGGGTTGTGGCACTTTTCTGGTTGGTCACATGTTTTTCCCATTTACTTTTTAGTTTACCTTCAGCTCTTACTTTATACTGATTAGGGGTCGATGCACTTTTGGTGGTTTATATATAGAAGTTGCCCTTTACTTTACTTGTCTTTTCTTTTACTCTACACTTCTGCATTGAGTGGGCTGCATGTGTTTGTACAGGTACTTAGGCAAAGGCCTCCCCGAGTTATTGTGCCTTCGACGCTGGTCGCTAGCCCCTGGCCTATGGAGGTGGGTTTGGGGTAGTCGCGGCTTGAGCCCGGGTAGGGTTGGGTCATGAAAAAGTGGTATCAGAGGTGGTTCATTCCATAGGAAATTGTTCAGACATCCCTAAAAAGGAATTGTTTGGGATTTAGGGAAACAATTTCAACATGTCTTGAGAGTGGCTCTCAGTCCAGGGAGTCCAGTGATGGTGCGGCGACCGACGTATCCATTCACCAGGACCCTGATAACCCGCTTGTCGACTCGGAATGCTGAGACACTCGTTGCATGGAAAATTGGTTTGTGCATCACATAGTATTGAGTCTTGACTATCCTTCTTGAGTCAACTCCCCATTGTTGTGACTGTTATATACATATATGCTCATCTGACCGCGACACTCCTTGATAACATTCAGGATGTCTCCGCGAAGATAGCCAGCGAGGATACCAGATTTGGTGCGTGACGAGGACCTTGTGAGCTATGAGGCCTCAGTCCAGGACCCATCATGCGAACCCCTTTCTCCGAGTGGGCCAGTACCAGCACCCCCACCTATTGAGCAGTAGACAGCTCCAGTAGAGCAGACTGAGTTTGAACGTAGGTTGAGCATGCTCCGTGAGTTCCAGCATCAGAGTCTGCTGAGGTTTAGTGGTGAGCCAGGCCCTCAGGCAACAGAGGTTTGGCTTGGGACAGTGGTTGGCCTTTTCAGGCTTGTGTAGACGTTGGAAGATCTTATGGTGTCTTTGGCCACTAACCTTTTCCGCGGAGCAGCTTGGCGTTGGTGGAGTCTGGTGACTTAGTTTCTTTATGAGTCGTCACTTTCGTGGGGAGACTTTCAGTTGTTGTTTCGTGAGGAGTTTTGCCCCTCCTTCTTATGCTCCGTTCGGATTCAGGATCCCCTGTAGTTTCAGCAGGGAGGGATGACGGTGTCTGAGTACGCGACTAGTTTCGTAGATCGTGCACGCTTTTACCCGGACTTGGTCCATGATGGCAACTTCCGAGTGCGGAAGTTTGAGCAGGGTCTCCGTCGAGAGATTCGTGCTATCATAGTACCCTTGGGAATTTCCACATATGTCGGGGTGCTAGAGCAGGCGTTGGTGACTGAGAGCTTCTTGTCACGCTCTAAATTTGGTGGTGGTCGCAGGCTCGATAGAGCCGAGAAGTCTGCCACAGCTAGCGGGCGTCGGCTGACAGAACCTCGATGTAGGTGGCCTTCCGAGAACCAGACTCAGGGGCATGGTTGTACACCACAGTGGCGTCGGAGGGCACCAGTGCAGCCCAGAAAGAGTCGGTGTTATGCTTGCGATGGGCGAGGTCACCTGGCGCAGGACTTCCCGACCAGGCATGCTGAGAACATCGGGCAGGAAGCAGGTGCACCACCGTGGCAGAGGCAGCACAGTGATCGGAGTAGCGCCCTGAGAGGTGGTGCTAGCAGAGGAATGGGAGGAGTTGGTATTGGGGGACGACTTTACGAGGTCTTACCATCACCACTAGGTGGACCACGTCAGGCTCTGGGAGATGACAGTTGGGACCGATGACAACTGCGAGCTTTGGCTGTCTACAATCCTGCAGAGTATGAGGTGGCAAGAGTTACGCTTTACGACTCTTCTACTTTTTGTAGTAGAATTGTTAGACTATGTGTGTGGAATGCTTTTATCTCTGTTCCTTATTTGAGTTGTTACCAGGGTGGCATGGGGAATTGGTGTAACCTTGTGTTGGTAAGGTAAACATACATGGGACCTTTTTCTTTAGTCGATGGTGTTGACTCCTTCACTTTCCGAGCGTATAAGAGAGTCTTGGTTGTGGGACATCGACTGTGAAACCTTGCGTGACCAGATATCCTTGGGTGTTTCACCATATGTATATTCTGAAGAAGGGAATCACCGGGCTTTGTCTCAGGTCTAGGAGGTGATTCCAGTCACAGCGTGCGACGTAGGAGTTTGGACGGGGAGGTGAGCTACCCCCAAGGGCCTTCGGTCCGTTTGAGACCGTGCAAAGGGATGGCGTGGTTCCCTACCGCCTTGCCCTAACCCCAAAGTCAAGAGTGGGTGCACGATGTCTCCCGCGTGACTTACCTGAGAAGATGCGTGCATGCCCCTATGCACATCATCGGCGAGGGAAAACCTCACATGAAAGGATCAATCCTTGGTTCTTGTGCGGTGACGCGGGACTGTGCGAGAGTTCTTCTGGGTACAGAAGAGCCAGGTGCGGGCTTAGTACCCTGAGTTGTTCCCTGGTTTTTCTTTTCGGAAATGAAAATATTGAAGGGGGGAATGATGTAAGAACTCATTTTTTGGCTATAAAAGACTTTGGAATATTCTTGATATTATTCTAGAGCAGCGCCTTCAGACGACGTGCGATTCCGAGCCCCGGTGTGGCTGGAATTAATTTTTTCAGTGCGTTCACACTAGACACACCAAATAAATAGGATAACTCATAAACGATGATCTGAATCAGAAATATGAGAGTATGGATGGGTCCAAAATGTTTTTTTTACCCTAGTAACGACATAAAGCATGTCGGCGCGGGACGTTTGGACCCCTCGCCCGTTAACGGAACGTTAACTGGATAATTAAAATAATTAATTTATTCATTTAATGGATTAACTCAAGTATCTCTTAAAATATGGCTCGGATTGGAAAACTGAGGGAACCTTTGAGTCTGCAACGTGCCTTTTATCCTAGGAGGGGTGTAGTTTTCACCGGCGCGGGCCGTTTGTGAAAAATGGCCCCAGGGGCGTTTTTGTAATTTGGCGGCCTTGGGCGTTGAGTTTAATAACTTTCGAACAAATCCTCAGATTAAAATTCCGAGACTTCCATTGTGCTCGGGAGGTGGTGTTTACCCTAGGAGTGACCTAACTTTCACTGTGTTTGGGGTTTCAGATGCGGATTTAATTCAGGTTGAGTTTTTAATTAATTAAGTGATTAATTAATTTTCTTTATTTAATCCCTTCATCCCCACTCCTACCCCATTTCCTCCCCCTGGAGAAACCCACCTTCCCTATCAACCTACTCCTACTCCTCTTCCTCCGATCAAGTTGGAAGTAATGGCGGCGAAGCGCGGATCGACCGAGAAGCTTCGGGCTACGCCCCTGTAGGTAGGAGTTTACATTTTGCATTTTAATTTATCCACCCTTATTTCAAGCTTGATTTTATGCATTGAATTGCTGAAAAATCTTCAAGTGAAGCCCATATTTGTGTAGATCCCGATTTTATCTTGCCAATGGTTCTTTCGGATCGAAATTCTGAGTCACGACGAGTCCGGGGTGGTCTGTTGAAGTTCTGGTGGTTTTGGAGCTTTCCGGCCGGATTTGGGGGGGTTTCATCGGTGGTCCGACGAGCTCCAGCGGCGACGGTGAGCTCCAGCGGCGGCAGAGTGGGTCTTCCAGGTGGTGGCGGCCTCGAATCAGGTGGATGGCGTGGCGGCAGGGAGTTCGGCTTCGGCGGCTGGCGTGGTGGCCTTAGGCGGGCAAGGCGGCGCTCGCCGGGGCGCGACGAAAGACCGGGGTCGCGGTGCGCGACCCCGCGGGGGAACAGCGACCCACCTTCGGCGGGTCTTCACGCGGAAAGGGAGACCGGCCTTGTGGACAGTCTGTGGATGGACCGTGGGTCCACAGCCGGCCCACGTGGCTGAGCCGCGGGCCAGCCCAGAACGGCCGGACCGGCCGGCCCAGGCCGGTCGAGCCCAAGGGGAATCGTCCCCTCTGTTTTCGGACACCCGTATCTCCCACTACAGGTGTCCATTTTGCATGCCGTATGTGGCAGTGCAAACCTAGACTCGAGGAAAAATTTTTGAGATGGTTTTGGGGGTTTTTAACTCCCGAAATGGGGGCCTCGGTGGCGCGACACGACCGTTAAGTGGACGAGAGTTTTTCTGGGGGTTCGTGTTTTGAGCAGCGCGGGCGTATCCGACGTCCGTTTTGAGCGCCGTCAGCGGCATTGGGACCCTGGTGCCGAGGTGAAGTTTTCCAGTGTGGTTTCGGGCGTTGAAGCTGGAGTTGAGACGTGGGCCTCACAACCCGTCTGTTGAGCTGCGAGCAGCGTTTTGTAACTTTTTCATTGGACGTCCATTCTGGGCGTGCGAGTAGTCGATCTTGGGTTTTTCTCCAAGGGAATTGCAATGGCACAATACACCAGCTTTAATTCAGCACGCTGGTTCAGGCCCCACGAGAGCCATTTTTGGAGTTGGTGGTGATTTCTAGCTTTATCACTGGGTGTCCATTTTGGACAAGTGAATAGTCCATCTTGTGTACTTTTTCGAGAGGATCACAACGGTGCGATGCGCCCGAATGTTTTTGGGGCCGAAGCTTGGGATCACAGGATTCTGTTCGGGTGTAAAGTGGTGTTAGACGACTTTTATGTCGGATATCTGTTTGAGGCGAGTAAATATCCTAACTCACATGTTTTTCTGCGAGGATTACAAAGGTATGATCTTTTTGAATGTGCGGAGTCTCTTTCGAGATCTCTTTAAATGCGGAATCAAGTAAGGTGCTCCGGTGGTGGTTCATCCTACTGTGTTTGTAGTGGACCCTTGGTGTGTGATCTCATGCACTCCCGTGTGAGTGAATTAATGATTGAAGAGTGGTGGTTAGTCGTGCCTCAGCCGTTGAGGTGGCAAGTTGGAGTTGTTACGTTTACGACCTTCGCATTGACGCTGAGTTCCGTGTGCACGATAGCCTTTGGGCTGGAAACATGGTATACTCTGGGAGTATACGGGAACGCTTGGAGGTACAGGTGGTTGTTTGTACCTGAGAGCATTTGTGCGCTTGGTTGGGGTTGAGTTGGGGCCACACGTCGTGTGGGCCCCATGTGCGTGCTGTGTTCTGCATTACGTACCTTTGACCTCTCGCGACGTAGATGGTACCTTTGTTATCGATTATTGACCATCCAAGTTGAGTGGTTTCCCCCCTGGTTCTATTCTTGATGGTTTGGCCAACAGAGTTACTTTGTGTTCCCTGGTAGAGTTATTGTGGATTCGGTGTGACCAATACTTTACGTGAGAACCTATGCTCTACTCAGGAGGTTGTTTCCAGTAGGGATGACCAGAGAATTTTCGAGTTTACCCTCCAGTGGGGCTGGGCAGTGGGTCACCCGACACTTCTAGGGTTTACCCTCTAGTAGAGACTGGACAGTGGGTCACCCGATGACTCTTGAGGGTCTACCCTCCAGCAGGGCTGGGCAGTGGGTCGTCCATCGTCTTGTTCCAGGTCTACCCTCCAACAGGGCTGGGTAGTGGGTTGCCTTTCAACTTATTCCGGATCTACCCTCCAGCAGGGCTGTGCAGTGGGTCTCTTGTTGATTTATTCCAGGTTTACCCTCCAGTAGGGCTGGGTAGTGGGTCACCTGATGATGTATTAGGGTTTACCCTCCATCAGCACTGGGCAGTGGGTCACCCAATATTTTATTATGATTTACCCTCCAGCAGGGCTGGGCAGTGGGTCACCCATTGGCTGTTCAGACTCAGTCCTTTCTACTAGGCTAGTCTGTGGCTTTTCTCAGTGACTATCGGAGTGTGACCCTTGGTTTTACGGGTTATTGTTGTGATGAATTGAATTTGAGAAGACCTCTCGACTGCAGGGCAGTGACGAGGTCTGGTTTGACTTTCCCCAGAACTCTCAAGTATGAGGGGTGATTTCCCCACCAAGACGCATCCTTGTGACGCGACCTAAAACCGTGAGGGTGAGTCAGTGATGCCCAAAGTGGATAATATCAAGGTGCGGTGATTTTATCCACTTGGATCGTAGTTCGGGGTAGACGTACGGGATGCTAAGCATCGATGGTGTTTACTTCTAGGACTATTGGCTACTCACTTTCTTGGGATGAGATACGGGATGGAGATCCCCTTACAATCTTGTTGGCTACTCATAGGGTATGTCACGTGCTTTTTGTGTCTAGCTTCTCATGGTTGGACGAGTCTACTCTCCTGCTATAGGTAGCGAAGACTCGACGAGAAGTTCATCTTCTCACCGTTTCCAACTCCTTGTGTCTGGATGAGTCTATCTCCTTTCTCTTGTTGGGTTGAGATGGACTCTCTACTGTTACTCTTTATTGCACTCTCAGTTGTACTCCTTTACTTTTCCCTGTTCTATCTACTGCTCACCCTTCGGTACCTCCTTTGTTGCTCCCTTGAGCCTTCAGGATATCCTACTGAGTATTTTTATACTCACCCCTGCTTGGGCTTTGCCCGCACTTGGTGTTCCCTTGCAGACGACAGACAGGTTGGTCGTGAATTCCGTAGAGCTTAGGAGTTCAGGATTTTGGACCACGTGTGGTGGTCGTAGTCGGGTTTCAAGTGTGGGACTCTCCCAGGTGTTTGCTTTTGTTTACCTATTGCAAGGTTGTGGCACTTTTCTGGTTGGGCGCGTGTTTTTCCCCTTTAATTTTTAGTTTACCTTCAGCTCTTGCTTTGCACTGATTAGGGGTCGATGCACTTTTGGTGGTTTATATATATCATTTTCCCTTTACTTTACTTGTCTTTTCTTTTACTCTGCACTTTTGCATTGAGTGGGCTATGTGTGTGTGTATAGGTACTTAGAAAAAGGCCTACCCGAGTTGTTGTGCCTTCGGCGCTGGTCGCCAGCCCCTGGCCTTTGGAGGTGGGCTTGGGGTAGTCGCGGCTCGAGCCCAGGTAGGTTCGGGTCATGACGCAGAAACACAATAATAATGTGAGGTCTAGCATATTGAAATTCATAGGTATTTGTCTCTAGTCCAAGTGGAAATTTGTTAGAGTTGGTGTCCTATAACCAAATATTTTTAATTTGATTACATAAATATTTTAGGTATTTAAATATTAAACATATTATTACATATTTCTCATTGTTCTACATGACTATGATGTAATAATTTCCTCAAGTATTTTTTACATTGATAAGGTCATGGCAGTTCCCTGCTATGATGATAACCATGAAATTCTATAACAATATTATTAAATATAGTTCTATGGTTGGATGACATACTATAATGGGACACGTAGTATACATACTATTAGGTGTTAGTACTCATAAGTAGATGATACTTCCTCTCATGAAGTTCTCACTTGGTAATCTCCAAGACAGAAGATTATGAGAACATACCTGCCAGTAGGAATTCCTCATGCTTTGATGTCATCAAATATTCCTATCTACGAGCATGTGTAATGGTTCTTATACTTTAAGATTAACATTAATATGTTTCATGACTCATTTACTTTGATTTACTGACGAAAATTTTCATGCTATATGTTGGCGGGATGTAGGGTATGTTGGGTTCATCACGAATGATATGTTATTAATGGATAAGTCAAGGAAGGATTTTCCCTTCCATATTTATTGAAGTTGATATCCCATACCTTTGATTGAAATAGAACCACCACCCTAAATTCCATGGATATGGTGTAATGACGGGTTTATTTTAGGTAGTCAAAGAATGACATATCAAGCATATAGGTTGGTGACACTATCATGAAACCTGTTTGATTAGATGTTGAGATAAATGGATTATATTACACAGTGAGCGTTCATATTTGGATGTCATCATTGCGACTTTAAGTTCTTTCTCTTGGGTGACTTGACCCGTTTATAGACAGTAATCTTGTACTTTAGGCAAGTCCACCTAATTCCAATGAGAAAGAATCCTAGAGGGTCACACACTAAGTGTTTCTGGTGGTCTTGATTAAATTCTATTTGAATTTAATTAATAGAATAAAGATTATTCTCAAGACTGAGAAATAATTTTATTCAAGTTAAAATGATTGCATAAATTAAATAAATATTTATTCTCTGGATCATGAATAGATTATATTTATTTTATTTTATCAAAAATTTAATAAATATTTATCACTAGTTTGTTAATAAAATATTTATTTAAGAGAATACAATATTATTTTGTATTTTCAATAAATGGAAGTGGAGTTCGAACGAACCAAGATCGTGTCCAGTGATAAATTAATTATTTACAAGTTGATAAATATTGTTTATCCAGTTGGTGTAAGAAATAATAATAATAATTTTATCATTTTGTGGCATGAGATTTCATTTATGGTTTTGTTTTGTGCAAGTTGGCACACCACAAATAATGATGTTGTTATTGTTATTAAATAGATTGGGTTTTCTCTAATGGTTATAATTAAATTTAATCACTATTACAAAATTAAATATTATAATCGAAACCCCTGCTCGATTATTAGATGGGTGTGTCTATTGTTCCAACATTGGTGAATTATCTCTCGACTCTTCTCCGCCCTCTCCCTCTCAATAATGAGAGAAATTATTCAATAATTAAGAATGAGTGATCAAAAACGATCGATGCAATACATTTGATTCACCGTGCTAGCACTCAGAAAATGAGTGGTGTTGATCGGAGACCATTGGAACATATGTGGATCGCCACTAGAGGGATTCTAATTTGGATCCTCACAATCACAATGAAGGCAATCTGGAAGGGTCATTTTGAACGATCAACAATCGTCAACGAAGAAAGTACTGAAGACCTAGTTATTTAATTTCTTTAGAAATTAATAAATTAATTATAAACATGATGTGAAAGATCCTCCTTCTTGGATCTGGTGATTTTCTTCTCTTTGTCTAAATCTTTGATTTAAATCTATGGATACTAGCATTCATCGTCGTATTGATCCGAGGTTGATCATCGATTACAGAAAAAGAAAATTTGGTCCGTACCCAACGTCGCACTTTCGCTGTGCCCAGATCCTTAAGAATCATGTAATGATTGGATGAAATGTATCTAAATTTCAAACTGAAAACAATAAAATAAAATAATTAACTGACACAAATAATCTCAAAAGACACTGGTCCCAAACCCCATGTCAGTCCCATCACCAAAATCCAGCCCATCTATCAAGCAACAATCAACAACAAAGTCCATTTCCCTTTTCCAAATATGTATCCATGCAATATTCTTGGGAACCAAATGGCGGCCCAAATAGGGTGTGAGTAAAAAATCAGTAGGTCGACACCACCATGTCTAAATAAAACCAGTCTGATAATAAGTGCATGCAATAAAGTGATAATAGGTGTATTAATTAATCAACTTAATATGATACAATAATCAAGATGTTTCAGCACCATACTAGAATATCTCTAAGCATGTAGCACAACCATGAAAACCATAAACACATACCCTTGGAATAATAAAATAACCAGGAAAACCCCTCTGTATAAGAATTTTAGCATTCGAGCATAGCCCTCTATATAAGAATTACAAAATAAAACTAGGAAAATCCCACTGTATAAGCATTTCATCATCCAAGCATAGCCCTCTATATAAGAATTTCAGCATCCGAGCATAGCCCTCTATATAATCATTACAACATAAAACTGGGTCAAGCCCGCTATATAATAATTTTAGTATAAAACTGGGCCAAACCCACTATATAATCATTTCAGTATCTTGGAAGATCCCTCTATATAAGCATTACAATATAAACTCGGGATAATCCCATTATATAAGCATTTCAACATCTGAGCATAACCATCTATATAAGCACTACAATATAAAATTTTTTCAAGCCTGCTATATAATCATTTCATCATGTATCACAACACAATTCATAACAACAAGGATATCATGATATCATGTCATAAGCCTCAATGGTTAATTATTCAAATTACCATTTTTCTTTCAATTAAACATTTATTTTTATCAAGTTATCACTATCCATTTCAATAAATAAATAGGCCTTTACCAAAGTGATTCTATACCAAGCAATCACCTGGAGTATCATGTCATTCTATACACACTTTAAACCATTAGCCAAAAAATTATTAATCAAGGGTTCACCAACCCAGTGGGTAACCAAAATCCAAGTCACAACACCATTGAATTCAAAGGGATCCAAGGAATAATCCAATCCATGATTTATCATCATTCATCATTCAATTAATTGAGGTGCACATTGTTTCGGCGTAATCAAAATATTGCACATATTTAACAATTAAACATACCATAGGGTTATGTTTTTGACCACCTAGTAGTTATAATAAGAAATAAGGTGAAAAATATTGTAAGAAGAAACCTAGATCAAACAAGATTAAGATCAACGCCCAAACCAACCACGGTCAAGAAATTCCACCACCAAAACTAGAGAATAATAGAAGAGATGGGAAAACCTAAGCAAAACAACTCACTGAGAATTGATCGCTTGAACGGGACGTACATAATGGAGGAAGGCGCTCTAAAATCACTTGGAAATCGCCTATGTATTAATAGAGGAGGGATGCACATGGAAAGAGTGAAAACATAATCATATGACACAATTTATAATCACTGAGTTTGATAAATGCACAATGTGTAAATGTATTACATGACGTGTAATTCTTGATTTAAGAGTATACCAAAATTCACGTCGCCTCTGGTGAATTTAACCTTGCCTTAACATTACACATTGTGTAATGTAGATTCACAGTGTATAACCAGTTCATGACCTATATTCCTTTCATGACATCTTCTTGGTGGCAATTACATGTCGTGTAACTCATTTACATGCCGTGTAAATGCCCTATAGACAACTTTAAGACCAACTTCTATAAAATCACCCAAACCACCTATGAAACCTTCCAATATCACAGAAAACCCTCATAAGCCCATTTAGCACATTTATACTTGGATTCTATTAATTAAAACAAATATACATCCCCAAAATTTAGGTTATTTTTCTCAACAAAGGTTGTCCATCTTTGAATGAGACTCGACCAACAAGGTTTAAGGTCAAAGGAAAACCCAAAAAAAAGTAGTCCAACAAAAAACTCAAAGAGGGACATACTTGGAAAATGATGCGATCTTACATTAACCCTTAATGCCAATGTAAAAAAACTTGGAAGTTGAACCACACCCTAAATCACCGCACCAACCTGTTCCCTACTAAGGCGCCCCAAACGTACACTCCTAGAATTGGTACTAAAAACACATACTTTACAATTGGCTTCGATACCAAGTTAGATAACCAAATCTAAACTTACATATATTTTAATAAATTAAAAATTTCATCTCACAATAATCACATGATCCCAGAACTCAAAAGTTTAGTGTCATTGGAGACACTACAAAAAAACTATAATTTGGTGACGTTTTCTGAAAACATCCCTAATTTATCGATTTTTCGTGCAAAACGTCATTAATTTAGAAACGTTTCATGAAAAAACGTCGCTAATTTAGCGATGTTTCCTAAAATAATTTCTAATTTAGTGATATTTCCTGAAAAGTGTCACTTATTTAGTGATATTTCCTGAAAAGCGTCGCTTATTTAGCGACGTTTCCTAAAAAACATCGCTTATTTAACGACATTTCCTGAAAAACGTCACAAATTTAGCGACGATTTTTAGGAAAGGTTGCTAAAAAAATTTATATTTATACAACACATTTCCCCACATCAATGTAAATATACATTTAGATACACACACACACACACACACATATATTAATATATATAAACAGAGACATATATATAAACATACATATAAATAAATAAATAAATAAATAAATATATAAATACACACACATATATATAAATAAATAAATACACACATATATTTATATATAAAAACACATATATTTTAAATTTAGTCATATTTTTAAGAAAATATTACTATTTTAGTGGAATTTTTACCAGTGTTTTAAGACATAGCTAATTATATATATATATATATATATATATACATACACATATATTTACACACACACACACATATAGACATATATAAAAACATATATATATATAAACATATTTATATAAAATATAAACACACACACACACACATATTAATATAAACATGTGATATATATAAAATATAAAAATGTAATATATATAAAATATAAACACACACACACACACATAATATAAAAATATATATAAACATAAATATAAATATAAATATATAATATAAAATATAAACACATGCATATATACAAACATAAAATATAAACATATATATATATATATAATATAAAATTCAAACATATAGATATATAAACACACACACAGGCACACATATATATATAATATAAACATATATATATATATAATATAATATAAAATATAAACATATATGAAATATATATATATATATATATATATATATATACTGTAAACTTGTATATATAAACATAAAATATAAAATATAAAATGTAAAATATAAAATATAAAATATAAAATATAAAATATAAAATATAAAATATAAAATATAAAATATAAAATATAAAATATAAAATACAAAATATAAAAAAAAATATATATATATCAATATATGTATATTAATATATAAAATTATATATATATATATATATATAATATTTATTTTTCAAATGCTGAAACATATATATAAACATATATAAACACAAACACATGTATTTATATATATATATATATATATATATATAAACACATATACATATATATAAAAATATCTATATTTATATATATATAAACACACACACACACAGACACACATATATAAATATACATATTTATATATAAAAACACATATATTTTTAAAATTTAGCCATGTTTTTTAGAAAACGTGGCTATTTATACATTTTTACCAGTGTTTTAAAACATGGATAATTATATATATGCACACACACACACATAATATAAAATAAAAACAAACATACATACATATATATATATATATAAATATATGTAAACATAAAATATAAACACACACAGATATATATAAAATATAAACACATATATAAAAAATATAAACACACACACACACACTTTAAATACCGAAATGTATTTATATATATATAAATATAACATAAAACAATTAAAATATTTTAAATTTAGTCACGTTTTTAAGAAAACACAACTATTTTTACCATCATTTTAAAACGTGGCTAGTTATGTATGTATGTATGTATGTATGTATGTATTTACACACACACACATATATATTTATAAAGATATACTATATATAAAATACATACGTACATACATATATATATATATAAACATGTAAATAAACATATAAAAATATATAAAATATAAAATATATATAAACATATATATAAACACATATGTAAAATATAAACATATACGTATATATAATATAATATAAACACATATATATATATTAATATATGTATATAGAAATATATTATATTTATTAAATTATAAAATCTATATATATATATATATAACATGATACAATTATATTTTAAATATTACACTAGGTTAGTTGGTCGGTGTACTCGTTGTGTTAGTAGAGATCCAGGGCTCAAATTCTTCGCAAGGCCCATTTTTATTAGGGACAGTCAAGATTCTACCCCAAATTGGTCGTGAGGGGGAGATTTATGGGGACCACTCCCAATTGGGAGAGTCCTTTTTGGCAGTAGCATCTATCCAGATGGCTGTAGGAGGCGGCTGTGGGAGTTTCCTTGGTTTGGTGGGCAGCATGGTGGAAGGCAACCGACGATGGGAGGATAATTCTTGGGTAGATGATCTACCCAACAATTGGTTGTCTTTGTTCCTCTATTTTAACGGGATTTTCATTCCCATGTTTGTGAGATCTGTGTGTGGTGATCCTCCGTGAAGTTTTATCCAGAGAAGAGTGAATATAGAATTGGCCCGTTTCTCCCGTGGACGTAGGCTATATAGCCGAACCACGTTACATCGTGTGTTTGATCCGTTTGCTTCTTATTTTGGTGTGTTTTAGGTACCACGCACCTCCGCTCCGCCCCAACAAGTGGTATCAGAGGCGAGTCGGAGCAAACGGAGGTGAGACGACAAGGCGACGACAAATTTTCCGGTGGCCGGAAAATTGAAAGTGTTCGGAAATTTTTTTCTGAGGCCAGATCTGTGAAGAGGGCGGCGAAACGATTCCAATGGTGCAAACATCGATAAAAACGAAGTTGAAACGAATCCGGTAGGCTCGGTCAAAGGTTGGTCAAACTCACGGGTGAACAGTAACCCCGTGGCGGAGAAGCCGGTACTGTTCACGCCGCCGGCAAAAATTCCGGCGAGATTCCGACAGCTGCTCCGGCGTGCCACGTCATCACCACGTCAGCAGGTGATCTGGACCGTTGAACGTATTTTGGTATATCTTGGACAATTGGAGTCCGTTTTCAATGATCCAATAGTCGATTCCAACTATTTCAACCATTCCGGACACATACGTATGGTTGAAGTTTTATAATTCACACTCCATGAGGTGGTTTTCAAAGGAGTGCGAAAGCGACAGTGGTGATCGCGTTTTGCGACAACGATGATGATGGGTGGCAGAGAACTACCAAGATTTGATAACGAGAAGTTCAATGGTTGAAATAATTTCGGATTGTGGAAAAGCACGGTGAATGATCTTTTGGTGCAGCAGGGCATGATCAGACCGTTGATCAGAGAAAAGTCCGAGACAATTAGTGCCGATGATTGGGAAGAACTTGAGATGCGGGTCGTCAGCACAATTCAACTGTGTCTGGCGAATGAGGTAAAATATTCGGTGCTTGACGAGATATCACCGAAGGAGATCTGGAAGAAGTTGGAACAGCGGTATATGTAGAAGTCGCTGACCAACAAGTTGTTCCTAAAAAAGAAACTGTACCAGTTGCGCATGGACGAGGGAGCGAATTTGTTGGATCACACCAACAAATTCAACAAAATCCTGATGAAGTTATTGGGGATCGGTGTGAAGGTTGAAGAGGAAGACAATGAAATTTTTCTTTTTTCATCACTACCAAGCTCATTTGATGGGCTTGTGACTACATTGCTCGTGGGGAAGGAGACATTGAAGCTGGATGATGTGATGGCATCACTTAAAGATTCGGAGGCATTCCAAAGACCCGTGACGCATTCAGGCGAGAAAATCATGGCGATGCGAGATGATCAACGTGGGAGGAGCTGACATCGACAGTTAGGAGGTAAAGAATGGCGGCCAAAATCCAGGGGGCATAATCCTAGCGGAATCACATGTTTCTGGTGCGATAAGAAGGGTCACTATAAAAGTGACTATGGAGAATGCAAAAGGTACATTGCTGGGAAGAAAAAAGTTTAAGAGGAGGATGTGAACATCACAGGTTTATCATCAGATGATGAAATCTGCATGACAATGGGAAGCATGCACTCAGATAAGTGAGTTGAACGGGGAGAAGTGCCGTGTCATTACTGCAAAAGATTCGGGCACATGAAGCGGGAATGTCGTTTTCTGAGAAGGAAGAACGAGTGGGCTCAAAATCCAAAGGAAGACGGATGGGTTCTGGATTCGGGGAACTCGACACACATATGTACGACGAGAGGTACATTTGATACTTTTCAGCAGGTGCGAGACTCGGTGAGACTTGGTGATGGGTCAACATGCGAGGTTCGAGGAGTCGAGACGGTGAAATTGAAGACACCCGATGGAGGAGTCTGTAAATTGGCTGACATGAAATTTGTTCTGAGGATGAGAGAGAACTTGATATCATTGAGTAGGCTCAATGTGAAAGGGTTCAAGATTTCCATAGTAGGTGGAGTGTTGGAAGTCTCACGTGGGAATGCAATGAAGTTTATTGGGAAGGAGTCCCAAGGGTTGTATCTTTTGATGGGGACCGCAGTCGTCCCGAGATCGAGTGAAGATGGTGGAAGTGCCACATCTTCTGGCGTGAAGAAGCATGTTTGATTTGCTGATGAAGTTTTCGAAACCTGCAAGGATATTGAAAGTCAAGCTTCTACCCCAAATTGGTCATGAGGGGGAGATTTGTGGGGACCACTCCCAATTGGGAGAGTCCTCTTTGGCGGTAGCATCTATCTAGATGGCTGTAGGAGGCGGCTGCGGGAGTCCCCTTGGTTTAGTGGGAAGCATGGTGGACGGTAGCCGACGGTGGGAGGATAATTCTTGGGTATATGATCTACCCAACAATTGGTTGTCTTTGTTCCTCTATTTTATCGGGATTTTCATTCCCATGTTTGTGAGATCTATGTGTGGTGATCCTCCGTGAAGTTTTATTTGGAGAAGAGTGAATATAGAATTGGCCCGTTTCTCCCGTGGACATAGGCTATATAGCCGAACCACGTTACATCATGTGTTTGATCCGTTTGCTTCTTATTTTGGTGTGTTTGAGGTACCACGCACCTCAGCTGTGCCCCAACAGGGACGTTGTCAGGCTGACATATGGGGGATGGGGGTGGACGAGGCAGGAAATGTGTGAGGGTGGTACTAGCGGGATGAGAGAGGGCTGGAGTGGTGTGAGGGAGGTATAACAGGAGATGGATGGGGTGGTGTGAAGGAGGTACTGGATGCGCATGACATGGGACGAGGAGGACTGGACGCTGTATGAGATGTGTGGGGTGCGAGTTGGGTGTACTGGACATGCGGGATGAGAGGGTGTCATAGTGGGGAACTAGAGAGTGTGATGGGTGGACGGGTAAACTGGGTGAGACGGGGTGTGGGGGGAACTGGACACGGGATGGGAGAGTAGGCTTGGTGGTGTGAGGGGTAAAAAAATTATATATTATAAATTTATAAAAATTTCAAAAAAAATTATATATATTATAAATTACATAATAAATGTTGTTAAAATAAAAAAAATATTTTTTAAAAATTACCGGCATTTTATAGAAACATCGGTAAACGAGGTGTCTCTAAATAGAGATGCTTACAAATGTTGCCAAATTAGCGATGTTTATTTACCAACGTTTCTACAAAACATCGGTAAATTAATTAGCGATGTTTATAAAAGTCACTAATGAAAAAAATGCCGCTAAATGGCATTTTTTGTAGTGAGATTAGTTATATAAAAAAATTATTTCACAATATTGTGAATATTTCTCCATAAACTTGCCATATTAGACTTTATTCTAAATGTATCATATGTTATAGTCATCTTGATAACCTAGTGATGGAAAATATAAGAAAGGGGTGAGATAAAATTATCGGAAAGGGAAAAAATTATCAACATGTTATCAAGGGTTTGATCACAATCATGAGAAAACATGAGCATGGGAGAAATATCTGATTAAAATAACATGAACCAATAATATTTATCCATGTGATATAAAGACATTTAATCTAAAATGATCAAATATATTTTTTTTAAAAGGTTGGGGCCGAAGCCTCATTTTTATTAATAAAGCAAAGCAAACACCTCTTTTAACTGGGTAGAGGGAGACCCATTACATAACCCGAAGGCCCAGTGGGATTTTAGCCCATTACATAGCCTCTAGGCCCATATTTTTTTTGCCCAATTCCCATTCTATTAATAGTAACCCAACTGCTACAGTACCGCACAGTACCGCTGCTGCTATAGTGCTCTGCCGCCGCTACAATACCCGCCGATCAACAGTGACGCCGCTGCTACAGTACCGCTATAGTACTGCTACATTACCTACACCCAATGGGTTTTGAACCCCCATTTTTCATGTAGTATTACGGGGTGCTTACCACTAAGACAAACCCCAAATACAAAAAAAGATAAAATATATACCATGACACAAGAGTATGGAATCATGAGATAGTAATAACATGCCATGGAGCATAACATAAAAATATAACATAGAAATTTGTCATAAGAATAAGCATAGGAAATCATAACATTATGAGAAAACTCAATGATTCTCATGCATTATAGTGTGAATAAAACAAAATTTCCATATACCAAGTTCTAAACAAAGAAAATTTTCCATTACTTAGGTTATGAACAAATATAAATTCCCATGACTCATTTTGTGAACAAATAAAAATGCCCATGGTTCATGTTGTGAATAAAGAAAAATTCCCACATCTCATGTTGTGAACAAATCAAAAGGCCCACACCTCATGTTGTGAAAAAATCAAAATTCCTACGCATAACATCATTATCTCATGAGGCATAAAATCTTAACCAATGAATTAGAGGGAGATACATGACCCCACCAATCACACAATAATCATCCATACTTATGTGTGTCATATGAAATCAATCATTCATCATATCATAAAGAACCCATGGAAATAAAATGGGTTTTGCAACATTTCCAAATGGTATCACATAAAATGACTTCAAGAGTTAGATCGATTGATGCCAAAACTTCAATCACCCAAAAGGAGTATCTTGCAAGGTTAATTAGAGTGTGATTCATTAATCATAACTCCATCAGAGATAGATCTTTTAGATATAAATAGAAAATTTATGTGAGATCTTTTAGAGTACATTTCTTAACATTTTTTAAAGAGAAAAAATTACGAATCACTTTAAAAAATCATTTTCAAGAATGTAATATGAAAACCTTTTTAAAAAACCACATAAAAATAAATCCAAATAATGGAGTATTGGAAAATACATAAAGGTTTTATAGTGAAAATGTGGATCGTAAGATAAAAATATGAAATTTAAAGGAAAATCCTTCTTAATATTTTGAAAATACCTTTATTGAAAATCCAAAATATAAAAAGGATAATATAACTTTATTTAGAAAATAGGTAAAGAGAAATAATAAGATCACATGATATAATAAATATTTGAGTTTCAAAATAATAAAGGAAATAATTTATGTAAAGAAAGAATATGGACATGGATGATAAATAACCATCAAAGTAAATGGGGATTATTCTTAACAAATTTATATTTTTACGAAGAAAGAAGTCTATTAACAAAGAAAAATCAAGGTAACAACCCTTAAAAAAGGAGTTCAGGAGAAAGAAATGTAAGTCCATATAAACATGAGATTAAATATAATATAATTCAATTATAGTTTAGATTTCACAACTTATAAGAAAAAAGTTTAATAAGAATGATCATAAATCAAAGAACAGAAATTGAGTTAATAAAAACTCTTACGAATTTAATAACACTTGAATCAAAAGATATTAAAAATGAGAACTTTTGATGCATTTTTTTAATCCATTTAATTTCATAAAATTTATGATAAAATTAATTCATATGTCTGTATATACACTATACTAAATAAAACAAGTGTTGAAAATGACATATGTCTCAAAGAAAGGAAATTTAGATGGGAAAACCCTTACCTTAACTCTTGAATTATACATAAACACACTAGACTCCTTTATAATAAACATAAACATCTAAATAACCTATTTAATAAAATTATTCATATATAATTCCTTTTTTAATACTTAATTATAATCATTTATTATACATTTATTAGTAAGTTATTATTTATTTTCATCATCAAATGTTAGTGATCTTGATTGCTTCATGCATGATTTGTAATGCCGATGTCGATCTATATATTTTGATACCAAGTTAATAATTACTATATTGTTTAAGGTAATATAATATATTTTAATTAATTATTTTTAAATCATTAATTTAATTCCATGAGAGTTTTAGTCACAATTCATGTAGATGAAATCAATGATGAGCTTGTTTCAGGTAATTTACTGATATCAACACATTAATTTATAATAATATTTAATTCATATTTAATAATTTAATATTAATATTCATGAAATATATTAATACTTAATATCATATATTTTTTTTCAAATATTTTTTTTGAATCTTCCATTTAAGTCAGTGATAAAAAATGTAACACATCGTCCATGGAGGCGGTAGTCCGTATGTATGCACGAACTACATTTTCATTTTTCAAAGAATGGAAAGAAAATAAGGTAAATAATGATTTATATTTCCATAATCATAATTATATCATAGATATAATATTTATTCATTAAATAAATTCTTATAACCATCCATGTAAGGCAGTTATGAAAAACGAAACACATCATCCATGGAGGTGGTAGTCCGCACATACACACAAGCGACATTTTCATTTTTAAAATGAATGAGAGGGGAATAGATAATGGTTATATCATGAATATAATAAAATATAAGTATACCAAATATAATTATTTAATTATATTAATATGTCTAGAGTATCTTTTTAAGAGTATGGATGAGAAAGATAAAGAAGAAAAGATTAGGGGTGGATAATACCCACGTTGAGGATTTGAATCTTCTCTTGAAAGACTTCTTGTAATTGTGGTACGTGGGAAAATTTATTGCAACCAAGGCATAGAAAAAGTGTAATAGGATTCTAGGTGTGGTAAAATGGGTATATTTTCAAGATAAATTCAAATATAATGTGTGACTTGAAGCGGGTGGAAGTGAGCTCCTTTTACAGGTGAAAAGGAGGGACTTTTCCTTAGAATTGAGTGGTAGGTGAGGGGTAAGAATGAAATTGCATTATATTTGGGTGAGTTAGGTAAATAAATGTTGGTGAGACATGTAATTATGAATTTAAAACCTAAAAAAGGTATTTTAGAAGGTGTTTGTATCAAGTAAATTTAATAAAATTGAGCCACTTTATGTTCCTCATTTTTACCCTTATTAACCTTGATTAAAAATTAACCATGGTAATTAATTTTTTACTAAAAATATAAGATGAAACATATTACCAAATATAAACATGATGAATCAAAATTTTAAATAAATTTAATTTAATTCAATTTCTAAATATTATAAACTTAACTTTTAAATTAAAACATATGATATAGAAAAAATTGTTTTTGTAAAAAATGTCTTTTTACACATTAAGTTTTGTTATTATTTACTATTAATTACTAATTAAATTAATTTTAATATATTTGATTATATGTTTAAAAAATATACTAATTTAATCATTTTAAATTTACCAATTTAATTTATTTAGATAAAAATCAGACAATGTTTATAAAAATAATTCTTCAAAAAATAACAGTTTTACCATGGTAACTAATATTTACTTTGGTAACTTATTTGTATATTAAAAATGAAAATAAAACCATTACCAAATTTGGACATTTTGATTAATAATGTGATTTTTTTTTAATATCCTTGATTTCTAGAGTTGACAAAAATTAATTTTAATATAAGTACGCATAACACATAGAAACAATTTTAAGAAAAATATATATTTTACACATAAAATGAATTTATTACTTTCCTAGTAATAACTATTGGATTAATGTTAACTTATTTTTTTTATATTACCAATAATAAAATCATTATTTAAATATAATAAAATGCATAGCGCATAAAAATGAAATTTTTAGTAAAATATATTTTTAGGCATAAAATGATTTTATTAATTATTTAGCTACACTAATTGAATTTTATCAATGAATTAATATTTCAAAATGTTGTTTTTTCTTTATACATAT
This sequence comes from Viscum album, assembly GCA_963277665.1. NCBI lineage: Eukaryota > Viridiplantae > Streptophyta > Magnoliopsida > Santalales > Viscaceae > Viscum > Viscum album. The sequence goes on from OY728131.1 coordinate 1,348,815,138, forward strand.
ATTTTATAATGTGGTTACCTCTATTTATACTTTCCAACTTAATGACTATATTATAACAGTTATATCTACTACTTAAAATTTTATCTTAAAAATGTATCGTGTTTCGTCTGGGTTCGACATTAAATGTAAAACAACTTATTCAGCATAGTATTTATTTAAAAGGAAATTAATAATAAAATCTCATGGTGTAACATTTATCCCTTAAATAAATTGCATAATTTCAATTTTAATTATCGCTCACTAATAAAAATAGCTAGGGTTATCCATAACATGAACATGGTTGAAAATATAATTTCTAATGAGATATCATCCTCACTAACTTGAGTAAGACTGGAAACCCATTTTACCATTAAAATTGGAATATATATAGATTCTAAACCATTTTTTCTAAACATTACTCCTTAGTTTCCAATAAGTCTTATGATTTTCTAGAGACATACCTCTCATAACTTCATTTTCATGATCCTATTTTCAACTAAATACCAAAACAAAAATATTTATGATAATATCCAATAAAATTAGTGTAAATAATTATATGAATATAAAAAATCAATAATAATATATCTTATCTAATGAAACCTTCATTATATACTATAACACTTTTGGTTCAACTATAATATAATTAGATCAATCTATAACTCCTTCAGTTTAACCTAGGTTGTCCATGGTCATATTCCTATTTGGTTCTCTAACCTAACTAGTTATATATAATATCATTAAATCATATTTAAATCCTTCATAATTGATTGTAAATATCATGTTGTTGGGATTTTTTTGATCAAAAAATTTCATTAATTTCCTTTTGATTTTGATGCTCAAAAACACCCACATCTATGTTACTAATGAAGTTAATTTAAGTGAATTTTAGGATAATAATCATTGGAATAATTATTTTATTTTGGAATCATTTTCAGACCTTAAAACCATTGAAGTTTATTCTTTCTATTGAAGTATAGGTTGTAAAGACCCGTAAAATTCAAGGGAAATTTTTTTTCTTAATTTTCTTTAGAATTTTACAAGAGCGCGGTTTCAGACGGCACCTGATTCCGAGGCCCGGAGTGCCCAGAATCAATTTCCGAAGTTTGGCTCGGGTACGTTCAGTGAACGAACGAGCGGGAATTTCTAACTTTTGATCCCGTGCTCGGAATTGAAATCCGAGGGCACCGATGAACTCGCAGCGCCGATATTCGCTTAAAGAGACCTTTTCGGGAGTTGCGTTTGTTTCGGGTTGAGAGTTAGTTTTTGGGAGATTAGAATAAGTTAAATAAAAATTGTGTTTACATATTTTTATTTAAACTTATTAGTTAACTTCTCTCAAAGGAAGTTAGGGGTGGGACCCACAACCACTTAACCTCCCTTGAGAGGATTAAGTGTGGTGGGGCCCACACGAACCCCTAACTTTACATCTTCCCTCAAACTTCCTTAACCCCTCATTAAATGACATGGGTTATTTAATTTTGGAGTTAATCTTTTTGAATTTCAAACCTTTGAAATTCTTGTGTTAAGTTTTTGATTAAATTAAGCTCTTCTCTCTTTTTGTTGGGTTAGAACTCTTAGCCAACTTGAGAGCTTTTGAGAGCTTCTTCTTCTTCTTCAAGCTCTGACGAAGAACACGAAGAACGCTCAAGCTCCGACGAAGAACGCTCAAGCTCCGACGAAGAACGCCGCCTCTCTTCTTCGTCTTCCGTGTCAACGAGAGGGAACGTCGCTTCCTCCTCGGACCTTCTTCGTCGGCATACGAAGATTCGCCAACGATGTATCTCTTCGAGCGTATCTCTTCGTCAACGGATTTGACGAACGACGACCGCGACGCCCGACCTCCGCGACGTTGTCTTCCGCGGACGTTGTCAAATCTTCGAACCTATACCCGAGGTAGGGGTTGTTGATTTATTGTTTAATTATTTTATTCTTGAACGTGGATCATGCATGTCTAACGTGAGGCTTTTGAATATTTTAAGTTGTGTTATTATTTAACGTGAGGGGGCCGGACCGCATGAACACGGCCGAACCCCCTCCATCGTTCTTGTTGAATTGCTTTGCGGGTGGAAACAAGGTGGCGTGGTGCCGTCGCACCACGCGGTTAATCGTGCGTTTATTTTACGCAACGCCGTCGCGCACGCACCATGGAAGAAACATCTTGAACGCGACGCCGTCGCGCCGCGTTGAAAGAAATCAAGGCACGGTGGAGGGGCGCGGTGCCGTCGCACCGCGCCGGACGACGAACACCGCGGTCGGTTCCGGGCCGCGGCGGAATGAGAAGACCGGCGGCCGAGCCGCCGGCGTCGGAAGCCGAAGAGGGGACCGGATTTTCCGGTCCCGTTGTAGAAAACCGGCCGGCCAGCTGGCCGGCCGGATGGTAATAAACTGGGGGAAATTAATCCCCCGGCCAGCGCACAAAACCCCCCTCTTTAAGAGGGGGGCAGTTTCCATGAAAGGGGGGGGGGGGGGGCAGCAGCCCCCCGGTTTTTCTCCAAGCCGGCCCCCACGTGGGGGCCGTTTTTTTTTTTGCAAAGGGCGCGACAATTAGCCGCGGCGCCCCTTCCAATTAGCGGGGGAAATGATTCCCCCCGCACTGCCTCCGTGCGGCGCCAGGCCGCCGCGGCCGCCGCGCCGCCGGCCGGCCGGCTGGCCGGGCCGGGTCGGACCCGGGTCGGGTCGACCCGGGGGGGGGGGGGGGGTCGGGCCGGGTCGCCCCGGACTCGTACCCCCCGTTTCGAAGCAGTTTCGGTATTTTGGCCATAACTTGAGCCTCGGACCTCCGATTGACGAACCGTCTGCGGAAACGCGATCCTTGGATCGAGACGGTCGTTTCGGTATATCGCACTCAAGGTTTCGGATTACTTGAGTTCGGCCGGGTTGGTTCGTTCACGAAACCAACCGGGCCTTCGGAGCGGAAACGCTCATATCTTGAGCTACGGACGTCCGATTGACGTGTCGTCAGCTGTGTTGTGTTCCTCTTAGTGAGACGGATCTTTTGGCATACTCCGCCCGAGGTTTGGACGCAGGTGGAGTACGGTCGGGTTGGTTTTTCCTTAAAAACCAACCGGGCCCCGGAGACGAAAATGCCAATAACTCTCAGACCGGGCGTCCGATCGACGCGCCGTCTGTTGCGTTGAGTTCCTGTTGACGATACGGAACTTTTGGATACATCAACTCTGGACTTTGTGACAGTTGATGTATTAGCCTCTCGGCTCGTGGAGCGGACCCTCCGAAGGAGCTTGCTGTGTGCGGGAACCCTAGTGCTGGCTGCGACTGTTACGACGACTGTTACTGTGACTACTACTGCTACTACTGCTACTGTGACTGCGACGACGACAGTACAGAGATCCTGTGTGGATTCGACGACGACGACTACAACACTCAACGATCCTACGTGGGTCAGTGCTACAGGTCCTGTGTGGGCCCGATCCTGTGTGGGTCCGATCCTGTGTGGGTCCTTGCGCTCAGCGGTCCTGTGTGAACCAGCACCTACAGGTCCTGTGTGGGCCCGATCCTGTGTGGGTCTTTTGCGCGGGTTAGTTACCTATCGATCCTTCGTGGGTCCGACGACTTAGATGGATCAGTGATCATCTTTATCGTCCTTTGAAGAAGTATATCCTGTGTGAGCTGAATCCTGTTGCTTTCCTGTGTGGATTGTGTTGTGCAATCCTGTGTGGAATTACGTTTTGCTTTCCGGTGTGGAATACGCATACTTTCCTGTGTGGACTGAGTTGTACTTGGGCTCGGAGGTTGGAGCGTATTTGAATTGATGACTTAGGTATATGTATGGGCATATACCTAAGCAGTGTCGGTTGTTACTTCGTGATTGTACCTTTCTTCGTGGTTTATCCTTTTTGGATTTGAGAGACCTTCAGGGGTCTCGGGGTCCCTACTGAGTAGCTTATACTCACCCCTGCACGGGCTTTTCCCGCACTACGTTGTGTTGGTTGCAGACGATGAACAGCGTTGACCTTAGCTGAGGCTTGCAGAGCGGGACGGTACCCGGAGGTGGACCACTGGGCGGGACGTGCACGGAGCGGACGGCGGGACCCGTGGAGCAGTGGAGCTATCTGTACCCACCCTTCAGGTGGGATTTCCAGTGGACAGCTCGGTGTATCGGCTTTTACTTTTCAGTTGCTGTTTTTCCCTTTCGAGTTGTACTTTACTTTCAGTTTGGGTTTGTATACTGGCCCATTTACTTTTCCGCACTTTCAGTTGTACTCTGCTTTTGTTTAGTGTTTACTTTCTGCTTGCTTACTCTGTGGTGTTTGTTTACTTTACAAAGGCAATGCCTTCCCTTTTTATCGGGATTTACGCCTTGGTGCTAGTCTCCAGCCCCTGGCCTATGGAAGGCGGGCTTGGGGTAGTCACGGCACGGACCCCGAGGGCGGGTCGTGACAAATTGGTATCAGAGGAGTTCGGTTCTACCGCGAACTCTGATCTTTTCTTTGTGAAGCAATAATGTTTAGCATATTGAGTGTGGTTATCAGTCTAGGGAGTCCAGTGTTGGTGCGGCGGCCGACGTATCCGTACACCAGGACCCTGACTTCTGATTTCCGACTTAATGCACGAAAACATTGATTGCGTGTGTGTTTCAAAGTTTTCTTTGTGATTACTTATATCAGCTCACCAGGTATACTGTTCTGACCGTGGCGCACCTGTTCCCTTTTCAGGATGGCCCTACGACGGCAGCCAGCTAGGGTTCCGAGAGTCAAGCGTGACGACAGCCCACCGAGCGACGAGGCCTCGGTGCAGGGCCCTTTGCCAGCAGTGGAACCGGCGGTAGCTCTACCCGCCGAGCCCCCGATACTTCCAGCACCAGCCGCTGACGATGCACGTCGCCTCAGCGCACTGCATGAGTTTCAGCGCCAGCGACCACCCAGGTTTCGCGGGGAGACAGATCCCCAGGCAGTAGAGGACTGGCTGGAGGCAGTGGTACGAGTGTTTAGGCTAGTGAGGACACCAGCAGACCTCATGGTGATCCTCGCTGCGAGCCTACTACACGCAGCAGCAGGACGATGGTGGAGCTTGATGCTCCAGGTGCACGATGAGGCATCTCTTCTTTGGAAGGACTTTGAGGGCCTCTTCCGCTCGGAGTTCGTCCCAGCCACCCTTCGTGTGGTGCGTATCCAGGAGCTTCTTCAGCTGTGGCAGGGCAGCATGACGGTCGCTCAGTACTCGGCGAGATTTACTGATCTCTCACGCTACTCGACCGACATGGTACGGGACCCATTCTTCCGGGCCCGGACCTTCGAGAAGGGTTTGAGACACGAGATCAGGGCATCGCTGATCTCCCTCAGCATACCGACTCAGACAGGAGTACTGGAGCGGGCCCTTCTGATCGAGAGCTTCCTTGCTGAGTCTACACCAGCACAGAGACCCACCGCAGGGCGGCACGTGGCAGAGTCATCTGCAGCTGGCAGTCGGCGGATGACTCAGGGGTCCAGGCAGACCAGACCTTCGGGCAGACGACCTCAGGACACAGGCTCAGCAGTGCGGGGCACACAGCGCGGAGCCAGTCTTTTGAGAGGCAGACAATGCTACTCGTGCGGCGGGCAGGGCCACATGGCTCGTGACTGCCCGACCCGCCGTGCCGAGGAGCAGCAGACGGTTGAGGGACCACCGAGGCAGAGGAAGAGGGTCGACCGTGGCGGTCCGCGGGGAGGAGGCGGACGAGGCAGAGGAGCTGGACGAGCAGCCGGTGGTGGGCGACGCTTTGAGGCTCTGCCACCACCACCACCAGGAGGTCCACCACGACCACAGGGAGCTGGCGGGCAGAGACAGGCACAGCTCCAGGCAGCAGAGGCCTACGACCACGGCGCACCTGAGATTATTCGAGGTACTATCTGTGTCTACTCCACCCTTGCTGCAGTTCTTATAGACACAGGAGCGAGTCACTCTTTCATAGCCGCTGCCCTTGTTCGGAGCTCGAAGATTCTGACAGATCCGTTGGCTCGATCCTTACGGCTAGAGACTCCTACGGGAGCAGACTCGACGATTACGCACTGTTGCCGGCAGTGTGAGCTTACTCTAGGAGGCGAGAGCTTCGGCTGGGATCTTCTTGTAGCAGCGTCGAGGCCTTACGACGTCATCTTGGGCATGGATTGGCTATCTACGGTCCATGCACAGATTGACTGTTTTAGGCGCAAGGTGCGATGTGTACGCACCGACGGGAGCAGGTTCACCTTCACCGGCGAGAAGGGAGCCTTAGCAGCACAGGATGGACTTCCGCGGAGGAGAGGACAGCCCATCACTCATCAGTTGGCTAGCCTTATCCTTGGAGCAGTTGACGTGCGGAGTCCTGGTTTTCCTGCAGTGGTGGATCAGTTTGCGGACGTTTTTCCCGACGACGTTCCAGGGCTACCTCCTCGCAGAGTGGTAGACTTTTATATTGACTTGTACCCCAGGACAGCCCCGATATCTACTCCAGCATATCGGATGGCCCCCGCCGAGCTTCGAGAGCTACGGGTACAGTTGGAGGACTTGCAGGGCAAGGGGTTCATCCGACCCAGTGTTTCACCCTGGGCTTCCCCAATATTGTTCGCCAAGAAGGAGGACGGGAGCTTGCGACTTTGTGTTGACTATCGTCTCCTGAACCAGGTGACAGTGAGGAACAAGTATCCGCTACCGAGGATTGATGACCTCTTTGATCAGCTCAAGGGAGCACGGTGGTTCTCGAAGATAGACCTCAGGTCAGGCTACCATCAGCTCAGAGTCAGAGACGAGGATGTGCAGAAGACAGCCTTCAGATGTCGGTATGGCCACTATGAGTTCTTGGTTATGCCATTCGGTGTAACCAATGCTCCAGCAGTGTTCATGGCTCTCATGAACAGGATCTTTCAGCCATACCTCGATCGGTTTGTCGTGGTCTTCATTGACGACATTCTGATTTACTCTACGACAGAGGAGGAGCACGCCTATCACTTGCGAGTTGTACTAGACACACTCCGAGAGCACCAGATTTATGGTAAGCTCTCGAAGTGCCAGTTCTGGATACGTGAGGTCCACTTCTTGGGACACGTTATCTCTGAGGCGAGAGTTGCAGTGGATCCCGCGAAGATTGAGGCTGTGTTAGCATGGGAGCCACCCAGGAGCGTGACTGAGGTTCGGAGTTTCTTGGGACTAGCTGGATACTATTGGAGATTCGTACCGGACTTCTCTAGAGTTGCGGCATCACTCACAGCTTTGACGAAGAAGGGGAAACCCTTCGTATGGTCAGACAGATGTCAGCAGAGCTTCCAGGAGCTGAGACAGAGATTGACCTGCGCACCTATCTTGAGGTTGCCTGAGGAGGGAGTAGGGTACGTAGTCTACTGAGATGCATCAAGGACCGGACTCGGATGTGTTCTGATTCAGGAGCGGGCAGTGATCGCCTATGGATCACGTCAGTTGATGCCGCATGAGCAGAACTACGCTACCCATGACCTGGAGTTAGCAGCAGTGGTCTTCGCTCTGAAGACATGGCGACACTATCTGATGGGCGAGCGCTTTACAGTCTTTTATGATCATCAGAGTCTCAGGTATATCTTCTCTCAGAAGGACCTGAACCTGAGACAGCGGCGATGGCTCGAGTTCCTCCAGGACTATGACTTTGAGATAGTCTATACTCCTGGGAAGGGGAACGTAGTAGCCGATGCCCTTAGCAGGAGGACGGGCATTCAGCTACTTGAGGAGGCGACGGAGCAGCTAGCCTCTTTGTAGATATCCTTCGTGGATAGAGATGGATCAGCCTTCCTCCAGTCTCTCACAGTCACCCCTCCACTACTGCAGCGGGTCAGGGAGGCACAGCGTGAGGACGCTGACAGTGAGACACGACGTACACAGATATCCTCGGGACAGGCACCTGATGGTTTCTCCCTTGGAGCAGAGCACGACATCCTTTTCAGAGGACGTACCATGGTACCAGTCGCTTTGCGAGAGGAAGTGCTGAGGGAGTTTCACACTTCTCCTTTGGCGGTGCATCCTGGAGTGGCGAAGATGTACCAGGATCTTAGACGACAGCACTGGTGGCCGGGCATGAAGAAGGCAGTAGCAGAGTTCATTTCTCGATGCCTCACCTGCCAGCAGGTGAAGGCAGAGCATCAGGTACCAGCAGGCTTGGTACAACCCTTGGAGGTTCCGGAGTGGAAGTGGGACGGCATATCTATGGACTTCGTGATTGGACTTCCACGTACTTCCAGAGGTCACGACTCCATCTGGGTGATTGTTGACCGACTCACCAAGTCGGAACATTTCTTACCCATCAGAGAGCAGGGCTCAGTAGAGAGCTTGGGACGTCTCTACGTCCAGGAGATTGTGTGGCTCCACGGCGTGCCATCATCTATCGTCTCCGATCGAGATGCTCGCTTTACTTCCCGGCTTTGGAAGGGGTTACAGGAGGCGTTCGGGACGCAGCTACGTCTGAGCACAGCCTTTCACCCTCAGACGGATGGTCAGACGGAGAGGACCATTCAGACTCTCGAGGACATGCTCCGCGCATGTGTCCTCGACTTTGGTCGTAGCTGGGAGGACCACCTACCCTTGGTGGAGTTTGCATACAACAACAACTACCACTCCACCATCGGGATGGCACCGTACGAGGCGTTGTACGGCCGACCTTGTAGATCTCCTTTGTGCTGGACAGACCCTGGTGAGTCAGCACTTGTGGGACCGGAGATGGTCCAGGCCACGACAGAGAAGGTCCAGGTCATCCAGGAGCGGATGAGGACAGCTCATAGCCGGCAGAAGTCATATGCTGACAGGAGGCGGAGGCCACTAGAGTTCGAGGATGGCAACCACGTCTTCTTGCGGGTCTCACCTCGACGTGGTATTCGGAGATTTGGCCGAGGCAGCAAGTTATCTCCACGCTTCATCGGACCCTTCCAGATTCTCAGCAGGATTGGTGAGGTGGCTTATCGCCTGGCTCTACCACCTCAGTTGCACCGGGTGCACGACGTCTTCCACGTGTCTCAGCTGAGGAGATACGTGCACGACCCGACACACATCATTGACCATGGGGAGCTTGACGTTGACGATGGGGCGACTTTTACAGAGGTCCCGGTGGAGATAGAGGATCGACAGGAGCGGGTCCTGTGTGGGCGATCGATTCCTCTTGTGCGCATCGGATGGTAGCACGAGAATCTCCAGGAGAGCACATGGGAGCGGGAGGCTCAGATGCGTGCTCAGTACCCTCATTTGTTTCCCTAGTTTTCGATGTATCTTTACGGGGACGTAAAGCCCTGAGGTGGGAGTAATGTAAAGACCCGTAAAATTCAAGGGAAATTTTTTTTTCTTAATTTTCTTTAGAATTTTACAAGATCGCGGTTTCAGACGACACCTGATTCCGAGGCCCGGAGTGCCCGGAATCAATTTCCGAAGTTTGGCTCGGGTACGTTCAGTGAACGAACGAGCGGGAATTTCTAACTTTTGATCTGGTGCTCGGAATTGAAATCCGAGGGCACCGATGAACTCGCAGCGCCGATATTCGCTTAAAGAGACCTTTTCGGGAGTTGCGTTTGTTTCGGGTTGAGAGTTAGTTTTTGGGAGATTAGAATAAGTTAAATAAAAATTGTGTTTACATATTTTTATTTAAACTTATTAGTTAACTTCTCTCAAAGGAAGTTAGGGGTGGGACCCACACCCACTTAACCTCCCTTGAGAGGATTAAGTGTGGTGGGGCCCACACGAACCCCTAACTTTACATCTTCCCTCAAACTTCCTTAACCCCTCATTAAATGACATGGGTTATTTAATTTTGGAGTTAATCTTTTTGAATTTCAAACCTTTGAAATTCTTGTGTTAAGTTTTTGATTAAATTAAGCTCTTCTCTCTTTTTGTTGGGTTAGAACTCTTAGCCAACTTGAGAGCTTTTGAGAGCTTCTTCTTCTTCTTCAAGCTCTGACGAAGAACACGAAGAACGCTCAAGCTCCGACGAAGAACGCTCAAGCTCCGACGAAGAATGCCGCTTCCTCCTCGGACCTTCTTCGTCGGCATACGAAGATTCGCCAACGACGTATCTCTTCGGGCGTATCTCTTCGTCAACGGATTTGACGAACGACGACCGCGACGCCCGACCTCCGCGACGTTGTCTTCCGCGGACGTTGTCAAATCTTCGAACCTATACCCGAGGTAGGGGTTGTTGATTTATTGTTTAATTATTTTATTCTTGAACGTGGATCACGCATGTCTAACGTGAGGCTTTTGAATATTTTAAGTTGTGTTATTATTTAACGTGAGGGGGCCGGACCGCATGAACACGGCCGAACCCCCTCCATCGTTCTTGTTGAATTGCTTTGCGGGTGGAAACAAGGTGGCGTGGTGCCGTCGCACCACGCGGTTAATCGTGCGTTTATTTTACGCAACACCGTCGCGCGCGCACCATGGAAGAAACATCTTGAACGCGACGCCGTCGCGCCGCGTTGAAAGAAATCAAGGCACGGCGGAGGGGCGCGGTGCCGTCGCACCGCGCCGGACGACGAACACCGCGGCCGGTTCCGGGCCGCGGCGGAAAGAGAAGACCGGCGGCCGAGACACCGGCGTCGGAAGCCGAAGAGGGGACCGGATTTTCCGGTCCCGTTGTAGAAAACCGGCCGGCCAGCTGGCCGGCCGGATGGTAATAAACCGGGGGAAATTAATCCCCCGGCCAGCGCACAAAACCCCCCTCTTTAAGAGGGGGGCGGTTTCCATGAAGGGGGGGGGGGGGGGGGCAGCAGCCCCCCGGTTTTTCTCCAAGCCGGCCCCCACGTGGGGGCCGTTTTTTTTTTGCAAAGGGCGCGACAATTAGCCGCGCCGCCCCTTCCAATCAGCGAGGGAAATGATTCCCCCCGCGCTGCCTCCGTGCGGCGCCAGGCCGCCGAGGCTGCCGCGCCGCCGGCCGGCCGGCCGGCCGGCCGGGCCGGGTCGGACCCGGGTCGGGTCGACCCGGTTCGGGCCGACCCAGGGGGGGTCGGGCCGGGTCGCCCCGGACCCGGACCCCCCGTTTCGAAGCAGTTTCGGTCTTTTGGCCATAACTTGAGCCTCGGACCTCCGATTGACGAACCGTCTACGGCAACGTGATCCTTGGATCGAGACGGTCGTTTCGGTATATCGCACTCAAGGTTTCAGACTACTTGAGTTCGGCCGGGTTGGTTCGTTCACGAAACCAACCGGGCCTTCGGAGCGGAAACACTCATATCTTGAGCTACGGACGTCCGATTGACGTGCCGTCAGCTGTGTTGTGTTCCTCTTAGTGAGACGGATCTTTTGGCATAATCCGTCCGAGGTTTGGACGCAGGTGGAGTACGGTCGGGTTGGTTTTGCCTTAAAAACCAACCGGGCCCCGGAGACGAAAATGCCAATAACTCTCAGACCGGGCGTCCGATCGACGCGCCCTCTGTTGCGTTGAGTTCCTATTGACGATACGGAACTTTTGGATACATCAACTCTGGACTTTGTGACAGTTGATGTATCAGCCTCTCGGCTCGTGGAGCGGACCCTCCGAACGAGCTTGCTGTGTGCAGGAACCCTAGTGCTGGCTGCGACTGTTACGTTGACTGTTACTGTGACTACTACTGCTACTACTGCTACTGTGACTGCGACGACGACAGTACAGAGATCCTGTGTGGATTCGACGATGACGACTACAACACTCAACGATCCTACGTGGGTCAGTGCTACAGGTCCTGTGTGGGCCCGATCCTGTGTGGGTCCGATCCTGTGTGGGTCCTTGCGCTCAGCGGTCCTGTGTGAACCAACGCCTACAGGTCCTGTGTGGGCCCGATCCTGTGTGGGTCTTTTGCGGGGGTTAGTTACCTATCGATCCTTCGTGGGTCCGACGACTTAGATGGATCAGTGATCATCTTTATCGTCCTTTGAAGAAGTATATCCTGTGTGAGCTGAATCCTTTTGCTTTCCTGTGTGGATTGTGTTGTGCAATCCTGTGTGGAATTACGTTTTTCTTTCCTGTGTGGAATACATATATTTTCCTGTGTGGACTGAGTTGTACTTGGGCTCGGAGGTTGGAGCGTATTTGAATTGATGACTTAGGTATATGTATGGGCATATACCTAAGCAGTGTCGGTTGTTACTTCGTGATTGTACCTTTCTTCGTGGTTTATCCTTTGTGGATTTGAGAGACCTTCAGGGGTCTCGGGGTCCCTACTGAGTAGCTTATACTCACCCCTGCACGGGCTTTGCCCGCACTACGTTGTGTTGGTTGCAGACGACGGACAGCGTTGACCTTAGCTGAGGCTTGCAGAGCGGGACGGTACCCGGAGGTGGACCACTGGGCGGGACGTGCACGGAGCGGACGGCGGGACCCGTGGAGCAGTGGAGCTATCTGTACCCACCCTTCAGGTGGGATTTCCAGTGGACAGCTCGGTGTACCGGCTTTTACTTTTCAGTTGCTGTTTTTCCCTTTCGAGTTGTACTTTACTTTCAGTTTGGGTTTGTATACTGGCCCATTTACTTTTCCGCACTTTCAGTTGTACTCTGCTTTTGTTTAGTGTTTACTTTCCGCTTGCTTACTCTGTGGTGTTTGTTTACTTTACAAAGGCAATGCCTTCCCTTTTTATCGGGATTTACGCCTTGGTGCTAGTCGCCAGCCCCTGGCCTATGGAAGGCGGGCTTGGGGTAGTCACGGCACGGACCCCAAGGGCGGGTCGTGACATAGGTATTCTATAAATGTTTATTAGAAGTCTGGAAACATTATTCATGTTTATAAGAAGTTTGGAAACATTGTTCATACCCTACATTTTAAACATAATGTTTGGTTTGTGTACCATATGTTTGAAATGGATGTATGGATCAAGAACCCTACTTTTGGAAGCTACCCTACATTTGAGGAACAAATGTATGGTTCATCATCCCTACTTTTATAATCAATCATACAATATCAATTGTACTTTTGAAATTTATTTCTACATAGAGAAACCCTACATTTGACTTAGTCAAATATGAAATTTTGAATTATGGATTATTTCTGGATTTTTTGTAAGGGTCTCACTAGAATTAAATATCTCTTTAAAGCTATTTGAATACCAATTCAAAGGCTCTTATTCAATAGATTAAATCATTCATTTTTTATAAGGGAATTTATGAATTTTATTTAATGCTTTAAATTCAAATATTCATGATTTATCATGAAATATTTCTGGAGCTGTTTGACTTGAAGGAATTTGATCGTCATGTTAAATAATGAGATATTATTATTCTAAAGATACATATGTCCTTATTTTTAATATATATATGTGTGTTCAAAAATAATAATATGTCATTGCCTCTAGAGCTACACTTTGGAGACATACGTGTTTTGATTCTTATCTATTTGATCGATTTAACTATTAAAACTGTTGTATTTATTTGCTAATATTTTATTGCATTTCGACAAAGCACTTATCAGAGATATACTTTGGAAATATAAATATTTGATCATCTTACTGGATTTTTCTATACTAATTCTTAAATAAATCCTATTTGACGTTGACTAATATTATTCTACTATGTTTTATTGAAGGTCATTTCAATTTTCAATTGCTGCTATAACTATGAGCTGAACTAGTATTCAACCTCTTCATCCTAATCTATTTACTATTGAAGTTTTGACTGCTCTTACTCAGATGTGTTGGAGTATCAGCTTCTTTTACTAATCTATGGATATTTTGGTTCTCTATACAAAACCAGGAGGTCCTGTAAAAGTATTTTTGTAAGGTTTCAACTGCCTGCACTCAGTTATAGAGGTCTCTGGAGAAAATACCTTCTATTGAAAATCACCAAGCTCATAGAGAGAGCACTGGTGGAGTGGACTAGGGGATATTTGTGTCCTAAATAACTATAAACTCCCCGTGTTCTTTTCTTCATTTATTTTATACTACTTACTCTTATTTAAGAGAGAAGGAAAGAATAATCTCAAGAGGTAATTATTGTTTTTATCAAGTTCTTAAAGGAACACAATTCAACCCCTCTCGTAACTTCATATTTTCCATTCCAACCTAACACATGCAAATAAACCAAATCATATCTCTTGAGAGTTTCAAAACAAGTGTGAAGTTAGGACCACTTGTTATGCATCTAGTGAAGATCGAGTTAATATTCAACCAACCTTTTTTGGGGTTATTACCCTTAGGTTCATCTATGTTAGAGATTACATCAACTTGTTTGTATCCAGATAGAGATTTCATTGCTAGGAAACCACACACTCTATACTTCACAAAAATTTTAGGATGTTTTCCTACATTTAGGATTTAAATTAGGGTCTTAACTAATTTTATATAGTCCTAATACCCCAAAATAACAAAAATAATTCCCAAAAATAAATTAACCATGCTCCAACACCAACTAAGGCACCCTAGATCCACGCTTTAGGATGTACTGCTATAAACAAATAATTTACAACTTGACTAAATACTAAGTGAGATGACCCAAGATAAACTTACATATATTTAAATCATTTAAATATTTCACCTCAAAATAATTACACAATCATAGAAACCAAAGGTTTAGTGTTTTTGGATATGAACTACATAAAAATATTATTTCACATAATTGTGATCATTTAACTATAAATGCACCATACCAGACCTTGTTCTAAAATTATCATATATTATACTCATCTTAATAACCTAGGGAATGTAAAACATAAGAAAGGGTTGAGTTCAAACACTCATTAAGGGAAAAACTTATCAACATGACATCAAGGGTTAGATCATAAGCCTGAGAAAACATGAGCATGGGAGAAATATCTAATTAAATGAACATGAACCAATAAGAGTTGTCCATGTAATAGAATGAAATGTAATATTAATTGATAAAAAATATACTATATAATAAGATTGTGTAATCATGAGATAATAATAACATTCCATGAAGTATAACATATGAATATAACATAGAAATGTGGCATAAGAATAAGCATTGGAAATCATGACATTATGATAAAATAAAATAATTATCATGAATTATGTTGTGAACAAAAAAAATACCCATGCATCAAGTTTTGAAGAAAGAAAAATGACTAGGATTAAAGTTGTTAAAAAAGAAAAATAACCAAATATCATGTTGTGAACAAAGGAAAATAACCATGACTCATGTTGCGAACAAATAAAAAAGACCACAGATCATGTTGTGAAGAAAGTAAAATGCTCCCACATCACATCATTATATCATGAGACATAAAACCTTAACCAATGCATTGGAGGTAGGTATAGGACCCCACATGTTACATAACAATCATCCATACATATGTTTTCCACTTGAAATTAATAATTCATCATATCATAAAGAACCCATGGAAAGAAAATGGGTTTTGCAAAATTTCCAAATGGTGTCACATAAAATGTCTTAAAGAGTTAGATCAGTTAATACAAAAAAAATACAATCACCTAAAAAGAGTTTCATATAAGGGAAATTAGAGGGTTATTCATGAATAATAACTCCATAAAATATATATCTTTTAGAGATAAATAGTAAAATGGAAGCAAAACCATGGAAAATATTTTTTAGAAAACATTTTTTAACATTTTCATTAAGAGACTAAACTATAAATCACTTTCAAAAATTATTTTCAAGAAGGTAACAAGTTTATTTAAAATACCGCTTTAAAATAAATATAAATAATGGAGCCTTGAAAATAAATCAAGGTTTTTAAAGTAAATTTGGAGTAGAAGATAAAAATATGAACTTAAAATGGAAATCTTTTTTAATATTTTAAAAATACCTTTATTGAAAACCCACATCTTAAAAATAATAATAAAAATTTATTTTGAAAAGAGGTAAAGATAAATAATAAGATAAAATGAGGTAAAACATATTTGGTTTTCAAAATAAGAAAATAAATCATTTATGGAATGAAATAATATGTACGTGGAGGAGAAACAATCATCAAATAGGATGTAGATTATTCTTAACATTGTTGCATTTTTACAAAGAAAGATGTCCATCAATGAATATGAATTGAGGTAACAACCCTTAAAAAAGGATTTCATATAAAAGAAATGTAAATCAAAAGAAACATGATACTGATTATAATATAATTCAATCATATGTAATGATTTACCCAACTTATAGGAATAAAGTTTAAGAATAATGATCATAACTTAGTGAATAAAAATTAAGTTAACAAAAACCCTTAGGACTTTAGTAACAATTGAATCAAAAGATCATTAAAAGAGAAATTGAGATGGTTTTTTAAATAATTTTCATTTCATAAAAGGTAAGATATAATTCATCCATATAGAAGTATATAGACCATAAAAAATAAAATAAGTTGTGAAAATGACACATGTCTCAAATAAAGGAAATTGAGACGGGGAAACCCTTACCTTAACCCTTGAATTAAATAGAAGTGATTTTACCTCTTATAAAATAAAAATAAACATATTAATAAACTATTTTAGAACATTATTCATATCAAACACATTTTCCACTCTTTAATTATAATAAAATTTTATACATTTATTAACTATTAATTGTTCATTTTCATCATTGGATGTTAGCGATTTTGATTGCTTTGCATGTGATTTGTAATGTAAATGTTGATCCATATAATTTAATACAAATTTAATCATTCCTATATTTTTTAAGGTATAGGAATATATTTTTATAAATTATTTATAAATTTATAATTTCATTCAATGATATTTTTATTCACGATTCGTGTAGATGAAATCAATGATGATCTTGTTTTGGGTAATTTACCAATATCAATAGATTACTTTATAATTATCGTTGATTTTTGCATCACACTTTAAGATTAATATTAATTAAATATATAACTCCTTAATATAATATATATTCATAAAATAAATTTTTATAACCATCCATGTAAGGTGGTGATGAAAAACAAAAAATGTAGTCTATAAAGGATGTAGTTCGCATGTACGCACGACCGATGTAAGAACCCAGATCTTAGTTTAGGTATGTTTTTCCTTTTTTCTAGAGTTTTTAAGAAAAATGGTTTTTCTGGAAATTTCGGAAGTACACGCCGTGTACTTTTTGAGTACACTCCGTGTACTATGATCCGACTCAAAGCTGTGTGCTGGCCGTGCCGGGCCACACACACAGTGTGTAGGGGTGACATGGAGGCCGTTTTTGGCGATGTATGGAAAGGACCCAGTACACGCCGTGTACTCTAAAAGTAAACGCCGTGTACTTTATTTTTTTCATTAAACAGACCGGGGTCACGCCTAACCCCTATTTCCATATTCTTCTCCAATTTTCATCCGCCCGAAAGCGACCGTACGACCGAATCTTCTCTGAGCTTTCACCTCGCTGTCCATTCTCCAATTCGAGCACGGTTGATTGTGTTGGAATCGCAACGGTGAGTTGTTCCTTCTGCTTGAGCCTTGTTTCTTGATTCCTCCTTGTTTTCAAGTTATCGTGGGATGAACGTTTTGTGTGTTTTCTCAGATCTACGTCGTTATAAGGGGAATATGTCATCAAGGTTCACGTATATCGATCTACTAGGATTGAGGTAGGTGGTTTGCGCCTTTCCTTAGAAAGTTGATGGATATTTTGTGCAATTTCCACCAATACCCTTGAACGGGGTATTACGTGTTTCCTGTTTTGCCCTTGTTGCTTTCCTACTTTGCTTGATTGATTTATTAGAGGTTATTGCTTGTGATTAGATTATTTTGTTTGTGCTCAGTTTGCTTGTCATGCTTGTTCTGCCTATTTGGCGTTTTACCAGTTGCCATGCCTAGTTGTAGGATTGTGGACTGTTGCCTTGTTTTGCTGTTGAGCCTTAGTTGAGAGCCAAGTAGTTCTTGAGGTTTACTTGGACGATATATATATGAATGCTGAGCATGTTTAGTTATACTCAGGTCTGTGAGAACCTAGAGTAGTAGACCAAAGGGGGAATTGACAGAAGGGATTCTCCAGAGTGTCTTTTAATCACGATGCGAGACCAAGGGGAGAATTGACAGAAGGGCTTCTCCAGAGTGTCTTTTAATTACGACGCGGGCTATAGGGGGAATTGACATTGAGTGATTTCCCAGAGAGCCTTTAGCACGATACGAGACTATAGGGGGAATTGACGGTGATTGCTTCCCCAGAGAGTCTGCTTAATTGCGTAGCTATACCAGAGGGGTGAGACTGTGTGTGCTTCCCAGAGGGTTTCTAGTACTTATAGGTTGAACCATAGGGGTTATACTGTGAGAGCTAGCCAGAGGGTTTCCTATTTCTATTTTGTTGCTGGCTTCTTACTTGTGTGCTATACTTGTTAGAACTGTGGATTGTAGCTATTTGTTCTTTTCTGTTTACTGCTTATTGTTTTAGTACTACCATGTATTCATTGACTGTTAGGCACAAATATTTGGGTGATTGCCTAATGGGATTGTATCTCACAGCCTGTTTGGGCCATGCTTTTGGGCCCAAGCAGACTATGTTGCTGTAGGTATAGACAAGGGCAAGTGCCCTTCTACTTCAGGATCTTGATTGCACCAGAAGCTGGGGAGCATTGGACCGAGCCGTGGATCACGATGCTGAGGATATTATTTTGTTTTATTTTGCACTTGGTTTTAGTTTTATTTCAGTACGTTGTTGTGTTTTCTGTTTTCCTTAGATACTTATACTTGCTGCATCATTTTCATCATAGTTATGTCTCTACATTGCTTCCGTTGTTTGGTTTCTGTTGTTATGCATGTTGTTTACTGCTTCCGCTGGTTATTGCTGTGTTCTTACCTTGTATACCTTACCGAATGAGGGCATAGTTTCCCCACCGACTCACCAAGGCCCTCACTTCTAGTCGGCAACCTCTGACATTCGGGGAAACGTGCTTGAGGTCATGTGGTGAACCGGGTACGGGGCACTAGTGGAGGGGCTCCGGACTCAGGACGTTACAAAGTGGTATCAGAGCAGTTATTTTCTCTTGTCTTACTGTTTGGAGACCTTAGCTAGGGATAGGAAAGATTCGGTACTTGGCATTAAGCTATGCTCGGGAGTAGCTAACCCGTGTATAGGGAAAAACCATACTACCTCGTTAACTACAGTTTCCTAGTTTTGAGATTTTATGGTTGGTATGTTTTCACCTAGACTGATTCGTATGACTTGTTCGGTTAGTATTTTGATATTTCAGTTCTATTTCTGTCGCAACCTAATGAGATGAGGGTATGCAATCTCATGCATCATATAGGCACTAGTAGAAATCACATGCCATGCATTCTTTCCATGCCATCTAGGGTGCATTAGCGATTGCATGCTGTTGTGATAGGCTCTGTGTAAATTATGCATACTTTTGTAATAGATGCTTGATAGATTCTCTGCTGTTATGTTAGAAAACTGTTTGTTTTGTTCTTTTCTTAAAGTGAACGCCAAATTTTGGTTCTTGAGGTGTTATGGGCCCTCACAGATCGAAATTTGGAACTTTTCTCCTTGTGCTTGTGTTCTGGAATTCTGTGCAGTTTCTGATCTATTTCCCAGAAAAACCCAGAATACACGGCGTGTACTTTTTAGATACACGCCGTGTAGTTTTCAGGCCATGTCACTGACCGTGTGATCATAACACGGTGTCGTAGGAGTAACTTCGGGAACACGCCGTGTACCATTGGTACACGCCGTGTGAGTTCGGAGCAGTGTACCTGGCCGTGTCACTAACAACACGGGCCGAGGAAGCTCGGGTAGAACACGCCGTGTCCATAGAGAACACGCCGTGTAGTCCTGTCCAGGTACCCAGCCGTGTCACGAACAACACGGACCGGCGTGACCTTCTTTTCCGCACGTCGTGTCCGTAGGGAACACGCCGTGTAGTCCTGTCCAGGTACACGGTCGTGTCACGAACAACACGGGCCAGCGTGACCTTCTTTTCTGCACATCATGTCCGTAGAGAACACACCGTGTAGTCTTTTCCAGGTACCCGTCCGTTTCAGGAACAATACAGGTTGGCGTTACCTTCCTTTCCACACGCCGTGTTTGTTTGGAACACACCGTGTAGTCTTGCCCAGGTTCCCGGCCGTGTCACAAACAACACGGGACGGTGTCGCCTTCGCCTATACATGCCGTGTTTGTTTGGAGCACGCCGTGTAAGGTCTATCCATGTAGACTACCGTGTACTCAACAACACGGACCGCCGAAGCCTTGCCTAGTGCACGCCGTGTTTGTTTCGAACACGCCGTGTAGTCTCTGGTTGAGTCGGACCGTGTGGGTTAGCCGTGTAAGGAGACTCGGGAAGGGGAATAGTTTTCAAGTAAATGCCATGTGTGGGGGTCAACACTCCGTGTAGTTTGAAGTGTACATGACTTGTAGGGTGAGAGTACATGCCCATGTCAGTGGTTTAAGAAGACATGCCGTGTAGTTTTATACACGCTGTGTAGTTGTGTTTTGAAATCTTGTGTGTTTTTTCCCCTGTTCTCATTTTGTACTCTTGTGTTCTCTATCCTTGTTTTCCTGATCTAAGGTGTGATTTTGATATTTCAGAGCTATGACTTCGAGACATCCTTCGGTCGTACGTCTGTCGTCAGGCAGTGATCAGATGCCAGACAGGGCTGATCAGGGACTTCCTGTCGATCCCCCAGCCAAGCCAGCCTTGGCACCGGTTGTTGTACCAGTTGCGGGCACTGATGCGCAATTCAGGGAGGGTTTCATGAGGATGATGCAGGCCTTATAGGGATCACCGCCTCCTGCCTCATCTATGGAAGACTTGACGCGGGTCATTCAGCAACAGCATCCTCCCACGTTCTCAGGGGAGGGAGGACCTCAGGCTGCAGAGTCATGGCTGGAAGCCACGCTGACTATATTCGAGCATCTGGAGATGCCTATAGAGAGGCAGGTCAAGCTCGCCACCTACATGCTCCGAGACTCTGCCAATAGGTGGTGGGATGTGATCTCACAGGCGGGTCAGCAGTAGGCTATGGCTTGGGAGGAGTTCCAGCGCGTGTTCTACAACTACTTCTACCCGGAGACCATGAGGGCCGATCTAGCCCGGGAGTTCATGAGCTTAGATCAAGGTACTCTATCTGTCATGGAGTATTCCTCTCGTTTCACTGAGCTGCAGCGTTTTACACCCCTTCGAGATGGGAGTGGGGTGTTCTTGGTGAGGAAGTTTGAGGATGGACTCAGACGGGAGATCCGCTCGCAGGTGAACATCTTCCAGCTGACTTCCATTACTTCCATCATCAGCCAGGCACTAATTGCAGAGCGCAATCTGAGAGACTCTGGATCTGGGAGTCAGGGCGGTTCTGTTTTTAGAGCTAGCTTCCCTTAAGATGATAGCAAGAAGCGCCGTAGGGAGCCTACACATGGTGATGCAAGGAAGCGAGACACATCATCAGGCAGCCAGGTGACATGATACTAGTGTGGCCGGACAGGGCACACGAGGCCGCAGTGCCAGAGAGACCCCATGGAGTGTCGATCTTGCGGAAAGATAGGTCACCTTCAGTGTTTCTTCCAGGCTTTCTCATCAGCAGCAGGTGACCGAGGTTCTTCCATAACTCCTCGTTCAGGAGTATCCCCACCAGTCTCTCACCAGTCAGGGAACTGGAGTTCTTCCGGCCGTTTGGGACGAGGTGGAGGTCGAGGCCATAGCGGTCAGCCACCAGTCCATCAGCACCAGCAGGGAGGTTCAGCTCGGAGTGATCAGTCAGGGGCGCAGGGCCGCAGTGCAGGCCAATCTTTCGCTGTGGAGTAGACTTATCATGAGCAGGATCCCGACCCTTCTACTGTTCGAGGTACGATTTTAGTAGCCACAGTTTTATCTTTAGACCTTTTAGATACTGGTTCTATGCATAGTTTTATCTCTGTTTCCATTGTAAAGAGACTTGGACACTGCATCTTTTCTTTTGTCGACTCATTGACACTAGACGCACCTTTGGGAATGAGGACATCTAGTGTACTTCAGTGTAGAGAGTGACCTCTCGAGGTTGCAGGGTATCAATTCTTATGGGATCTCTCTGTCCTAGAGATGACATGCTATGATGTCATCCTTGGCATGGACTGGTTGATTCCTTTCTAGGCATTCGTTGACTGTTATCGTCGCAGAGTCAGTTTCATTTCACTAGAGGGTGAATCTTTCTTTCATAGATGCGAATGGGACGTTCGGGCGAGTCGGGCAGGACTCGAGCATCTTGAGCTAGGAGGAGTGATGACCCAAATTTCTATCCTTTACCTGGATGATCAGGGGACTCCACAGTTGGACTTTCCTCCAGTGGTGGATCGCTTCTGGGATGTCTTTCCAGAGGACTTTTCAGGTTTGCCTCCAGAGCGTGAGGTAGACTTTTCTATTGAGCTCATGCCAAGAGCGACACCAGTGTCCATTCCTCCCTATAGGATGGCCAAACCTGAGTTGAAGGAGCTCAAGAAGCAGTTTGAGGAGCTACAGGCTAAGGGTTTCATCCGACCCAGTACTTCTCCTTGGGGTTCGCCTGTCCTATTTGCAAAGAAGGCAGGCGGTACCCTTCGGCTTTGTGTGGATTATCGGAAGCTGAACCAGTTAACGGTCAAGAACCGATATCCATTGCCGTGGATTTATGAACTTTTTGATTAGCTTCAAGGAGTCTGGGTGTTCTCGAAGATATAATTGAGGTCCGGTTATCATCAGTTGCACGTTAGACCATCAGATATACCTCTGACAGCCTTCGGGAGTAGGTATGGTCTTTACGAGTATACAATCATGGCCTTCGGACTCATGAATGCACTTGCAGTTTTTATGGCACTGATGAACCGAATGTTCCATCCTTACTTGGATTCCTTCTTCATGGTCTTTGTGGACGATATCTTGGTGTACTCTCACACTCGACACGACCATGCCACCCATCTTGAGATCGTTCTGAGTACACTGAGAGAGCATCAAATTTATGCTAAACTCTCTAAGTGCCACTTCTGGATGGATCAGATTTACTTCTTGGGTCACGTCATCTCAGAGGCAGGAGTATCTGTGGACCTAGAGAAAGTGAGAGCTATAGTTTTTTGGGAGCATCCGAAGAACGTTTTTGAGGTACGGAGCTTCCTAAGGCTGGATGGATACTACAGACGCTTCATTCGAGACTTTTCCTATTTAGAATCACCCTTGACAGGTCTGACCAAGAAGGGGGTGAAATTATTATGGTCATATTCTTATGAGTCAACCTTTCAGAAGCTAAAAGGGAGTTTGACATCATCACCGATACTAGCCTTTCTAGAGCCAGGCAAGAGCTACACTATTTACTGTGATGCTTCGGGTATCGGGCTAGAAGCTGTGCTTATGCAGGGATATGGAGTCATTGCGTATGGGTCTCGGCAGTTGAGGCCACATGAGAGGAACTACCCTACGCATGATCTGGAGTTGGCAGCTGTTGTTCATGCTTTGCACTGTTGGAGACACTATCTTCTGGGAGAGCACTTTGTGGTATTCACTGACCACAAGAGTCTTAAGTATATCTTCACTCAGTGTGATCTGAATATGAGTCAGCGCAGTTGGGTTGAGTATCTACAGTCTTTTGACTTCGAGCTTGCCTATACGCTGGGAAAGGGCAACACCGTGGCAGATGCGTTGAGTAAAAGAACTCAGATTCAGGCAGTTCAGGAGGCTAGTAGTGAGTGGCAGCTGATGGCTCTATTCTTTGAGATGCATCTGGAGGTGCACGACAGATGGGGACAGACCTTTCTATCTTATGTAGCTATTACCTCCACGCTACTTGATCGGGTATGGATGAGGTAGTTATCAAACTCGTAAGTCTTAGTCCTACGGGAGGGTGTGTCAGGAGAGGATCCTCTTCCTAGATGGATAGTGGGCGAGGATGAGATCTTGTGTTTCCAAGGACGCATATGGGTGCCAGCAGACATACGCGAGGAGCTGATACGGGATTTCCATTCCTTAGTTTGGGCAGTTCATCCTGGCGTCACCAAGATGTATCGGGATCTTCATCGTCAATACTGGTGGCCAGGTATGAAGAAGGATGTTGCTGGTTTTTTCATGAGATGTTCTACTTGTCAGCAGGTGAAAGCAGAGCATCAGCGACCAACAGACCTTTTACTGCAGTTACCCATTCCGGAGTAGAAGTGGAATGATGTTGCGATGGACTTCGTGATTGGGTTGCCGAGGTCACCGTGAGGGAACGATTCTGTTTGGGTTGTCGTCGACAAACTTATGAAGGTTTCTCACTTCTTTCCGATCAAGGAGACCTTTAGTATCGATGATCTGGGACGACTTTGCATCAGAGAGAATGTGCGTCTGCATGGAGTTCCACTCTATATTGTTTCAGACAGAGATGCGCGCTTTACCTCTCGGTTCTGGCAGGGACTTCAGAAGGCCTTGGGTACACAGGTACTTTTGAGTACAACATACCATCCCCAGACTAATGGCCAGTCCGAGCACACGATCCAGGTGTTTGAGGATATGCTCTAAGCTTGCATCCTTGACTTTGGCGGTTCTTGGGAGAAGCATATTCCTCTGGTGGAGTTCGCCTACAACAATAGTTTCCAGGCGACCATTCAGATGACACCATACGAGGATTTGTACGGTAGGCCATGTTGATCACCCTTATGCTGGCTGGAGGCAGGAGAGGCAGCTTTGTTGGGACCTCATCTTGTTCAGGAGACTTCAGAGCAGATAGAGCTGATTCGGAAGAGGATGGATACAGTGCAGTCTCGACAAAAGTCTTATGCTGATCAGCGGAGACGACCTCTGGAGTTCGAGGTCGGTGATCGTGTTTTTCTACGTATCACACCTAGGTTGGGACACAAAAGGATTTAGAGATAGGGTAAGCTTTCGCCATGGTAAGTCGGGCCATTTGTGGTTTTGGAGAGAGTGGGGCCGGTCGCCTATCAGTTGCGGCTACCTCAGAGGTATCGGGCCATGCACGATGTCTTCCACGTCTCTCAGCTCCGACGTTACTTTTCAGACCTGTCTCACGTCTTTCAGCCTGAGGAAGTCGAGCTTGAAGAGGATGTGTCGTTCGAGGAGCATCCTATCCGGATTTTCGATCGCAGTACGAAGGTTCTCCGCGAGCGGTCTGTTCCTCTGGTACGGGTGCTATGGCAGCACGGCTGAGTACAGGACAAGACCTGGGAGAGGGAGGCCGATGTACGATCACAGTGGCCAGAGCTGTTCGGGGATTTTTCTTCTCCACCTAATTAGGGAAATTCGGGGACAAATTTATTTAAGGGGGGAAGTTTGTAAGAACCCGGATCTTTGTTCAGGTATGTTTTTCCTTTTTTCTGGAGTTTTTAAGAAAAATGGTTTTTCTGGAAATTTCAAAAGTACACGCCGTGTACTTTTTGAGTACACGCCGTGTACTCTGATCCAGCTCGAAGCCGTGTGCTGGCCGTGCCGGGCCACACACACGGTGTGTAGGGGTGCCGTGGAGGCTGTTTTTGGCGGTGTATGAAAAGGACCTAGTACACGCCATGTACTCTAAAAGTACAGACCGGGTACTTTTTTTTTCATTAAATGGACCGGGGTCGCACCTAACCCCTATTTCCATCTTCTTCTCCAATTTTCGTCCGCCCGGAAGCGACCGTACGACCGAATATTCTCCGAGCTTCCGCCTCGTCGTCCGTTCTACGATTCGAGCACAGTCGATTGCGTTAGAATCGTAGCGGTGATTTTTTCCTTCTGCTTGAGCCTTGTTTCTTGATTCCTCATTGTTTTCAAGTTATCATGGGATGAAATTTTTGTGCGTTTTCTCAGATCTACATCGTTCTAAGGGTAATCTGTCATCGAGGTTCACGTATATCTATCTCCTAGGATCTAGGTAGGTGGTTTGTGCCTTTCCGTAGAAAGTTGATGGATATTTTGTACAATTTCCACCAATACCCTTGAACGGGGTATTGCGTGTTTCCTGTTTTTCCCTTGTTTCTTGCCTACTTTGCTTGATTGCTTTAGTAGAGGTTATTTCTTGTGATTAGAGTATTTTGTTTGTGCTCAGTTTTCTTGCCATGCTTGTTCTGCCTGTTTGGCGTTTTGCCAGTTGCCATGCCTAGTTGTAGGATTGTGGACTGTTGCCTTGTTTTTCTATTGAGCCTTAGTTGATAGCCAAGTAGTTCTTGAGGTTTACTTGTATGATATATATACGCGCGCTGAGCATGTTTAGTTATACTCAAGACTGTGAGAGCCTAGAGTAGTAGACCAAAGGGGGAATTGACGGAAGGGCTTCTCTAGAGTGTCTTTTAATCACAATGCGAGACCAAGGGGAGAATTGACGGAAGGGATTATCCAGAGTGTCTTTTAATTATGATGCGGGCTATAGGGGGAATTGACATTGAGTGCTTTCCCAGAGAGCCTTTAGCACGATACGAGACTATAGGGGGACTTGACGGTGAGTGCTTCCCCAGAGAGTCTGCTTAATTGCGTAGCTGTACCAGAGGGGTGAGACTGTGTGTGATTCCCAGAGGGTTGCTAGTAATTATAGGTTGAACCATAGGGGTTAGACTGTGAGAGCTACCCAGAGGGTTTCCTGTTTCTCTTTTGTTGTTGGCTTCTTACTTGTGTGCTATACTTGTTAGAACTGTGGATTGTAGCTGTTTGTGCTTTTCTGTTTACTGATTCTTGTTTTAGTACTGCCATGTCTTCATTGACTGTTAGGAACAAATATTTGGGTGATTGCCTACTGGGATTGTATCTCACACCCTATTTGAGCCATGATTTTGGGCCCAAGTAGACTATGTTGCTGCAGGTATAGACAAGGGAAAGCGCCCTTCTACTTCAGGATCTTGATTGCATCAGGAGCTGGGGAGCATGGGACCGAGCCGTGGATCGCGATGCTGATGAGATTATTTTGTTTTCTTTTGCACTTGTTTTCAGTTGTATTTCAGCACGTTGTTGTGTTTGCTGTTTTCCTTAGATACTTATACCTGCTGCATCATTTTCATCATAGTTATATCTCTACATTGCTTCCGTTTTTTGGTTTCTATTGTTATGCATGTTGTTTACTGCTTCCGCTGGTTATTTCTGTTTTCTTACCTTGTATACCTTACCAAATGAGGGCATAGTTTCCCTACCGACTCATCAAGGCCCTCACTGCTAGTCAGCAGCCTCTGGCATTCGGGGAAATGTGCTTGAGGTCATGTGGCGAACCGGGTACGGGGCACCAGTAGAGGGGATCCAGACTCGGGACATTACAACCAATGTTTTCATTTTTCAATAGAAAGAAATAAAAAAGGTAAATATTGATTTATATTTAAATAATAATAATTATTTCATATATATAATATTTATTCATTAAATATAATATTATAATTATCCATATAATACAATGATGAAAAATGAAACACGTCGTCCATGGTGGCGGTAGTTCGCACGTATGCACAAGCATCATTTTCATTTTTCAAATGGATGAGAGGGGAATAGATAATGGTTGTAACATGTATATAATTTTTTTATAATACAAATTATAATTATGTAATTACATTAATATGTTTATATTATGTTTGGAGGAGTATGGATTAGAAAGATAAAGAAGAAAATACTAGGGGTGGATAATACTCACGATGAGGATTTGAGTATTCTTTTGAAAGAGTTATTAGAATTGGAGGACTTGAGGAGATTTATTGTAAATAACTGAAAAAATGTGTAAGGGGGTTATATAAGAGGTAAAATGGTTAGTATCTCAAGAGAAATTAAAAGGTTAAGTGTGGCATTAAGTGGGTGGAAGTGAGGTCCTTTTATAGGTGATAAAGAGGGACCTTTCATTAGAAATGAATGGTAGGTGAGGGGTAAGAATAAAATTACATGAGATTTAGGTGAGGAAATGTTGGTGAGACATGTATTTATGAATTTATAATCTTAAAATGTATTTTATATGGTGTTTGTGTTAAGTAAATTTAGTAAAATTTGATCCACTTTATGTTCCTCATTTTTACTCTTATTAACCTTGATTAAAAATTAACAATGATAATTATTTTTTTACTAAAGATATAAGACAAACCCTCTTAAAAAATTTAAGACTTATGAATATAAATTTGGAATCCATTTAATCTAATTAAATTTATAAATATGATAAAATTAACCTTTAACTTAAAACATAAGATATAGAAAAAATTGTTTTTATAGAAAAAGGTATTTTTATACATTAAATGTTATTATTATAATTTAATATTAATTAATAATTAAATTAATGTTAATATATTTTATTATATTTTTAAAAATAATCTTAATTTCATCATTTAAAATTGATCAATTTAATTTATTTATATAAAAGTGACACAAAATTTATAAAAATAATTGTATGAAAAATAACTGCTTTACCATGGTAACTAATATTTTATTTGGTAACTTATTTTTATGTTAAAAATGAAAATGATATCATTATGAATTTTGTATATAATTATTAATAATATGAAAACCATTTTATTAGACTCAATTTCTATATTTGAT
This sequence comes from Viscum album, assembly GCA_963277665.1. Lineage (NCBI taxonomy): Eukaryota > Viridiplantae > Streptophyta > Magnoliopsida > Santalales > Viscaceae > Viscum > Viscum album. Next base: position 1,348,843,354 of record OY728131.1, read on the forward strand.
AAAAAATAATTTTAATATTAGTGCACGTAATGTATAAAAATAATAATCGAAGAAATATATTTTTAAGTAAAAAATGAATTTATTACTTGCTTAATAATGAATATTGAATGAATTATAACTTATTTATATATATATATTATCAATAATAAAATCATTATTTAAATATAATAAAATGCATAGCATATAAAAAGACAATTTTTAGTAAAATATATTTTCATGCATAAAATGATTTTATTAGTCATTTAGTTATAATAATTCAATTTTATCAATGAATTAGTATTAAAAATGACCTTTATTTTTATTTCTACATATATTTCATAATATAGTTACCTATATTTATACTTTATAAATTAATGGCTACATTATAATGGTTATATTTACTATTTATATTTTTATCTTAAAAAAGTATCGCCTCTCATCTTGGTTCGAAGTTGCGTGTGAAACAAGTTATTCAAAATTTTATTTATTTAAAGGGAATTTAATACTAAAATATCAGGGTGTTACACTTGAAAAAACTCACAAACACACATCACAAACAAAAATTCTAAATGGAAATTAAAGAAAATGACACAATATGTTATTGTGGTTTAGACATTAAGTCTGACATCCATAGGAGAAAACTATTGTACTTTACATTATATCGGAAGTTACAAGGATTACAATAAATTTTTCTAAGTCAACCAATAATATCATTAATCTCCAGTGATTATATCACAACATGTAAAAGTGGTCCCACCCAGTTTTATAGTGGGACCTAGCCGGTCATCTGGTTTCATCAAATTTTGATCTTTGTGGGAGTCCCTCTATTGAACACAATAACCTTTGGTCACCTATAACTTTACTTAGCTTGACCACCATATTTCAATTAATAGTGAAAATATCCCATACATAAAATTATAAGAAAATATTATGCATTTAATTTTCCTCAAAACCATGTGGAAATAACTTACATGACTCCTCCACAAAAACTTATATATTAACTTCTACACAACATCATCTGGACAATTGCATGCTTACACAACTTGATTTCAAAACATACCTTCCAGAACACCTAACTCCATTGCATTTTTACCATCACTGTCTTCATCAGGCTAAATCATTTATTCCAAAATTTCTATTTTTATTCAAATAATCATAACATGAAATCAGACCTCACATTTCTTAACAATCTCCCACTTAAAGACCCCTTTCAAGGAGAATATAAAAACTTGTAACACTATGGTAAAAAACTAATCCTTCCATATTCTTTAGAAACAACAATGTATCTAACTCCTTATTATTACCTTAGTCCCACCGAGGCACAGTGTTTCCTTAGATTTTCTTATACTAGAATATTGGTGAACATGTCAGTAAGATTTTATCTTCTAGATATCTTCCACATAATTAACTCTCCCTCCTCAAGAATCTTCTAGATGAAATAATATTCTTAGTTAATGTGTTTCATCCATGAATGAAAAGTTGAGTTCTTATACAAATGAACTACACTCTAATTATGAAAAAATAACAATCCACCTTTATAACTACTTTTGAGATCCTATAAGGTATCCCTTAACCATATTAGTTCTTTACTTGCTTATATAATAGTCACATATTCATATTTCATTATGAAAAATGCTATCATCAGTTGTAGACTTGAAATCCAGATAAATTTCATTCCTTCAAATGTGAACACATAGAATTATATAATCTTTAGAGTACCTAAATTTACCCTAAATCCAACATCCATATAACCCCACAATAGAACATCTGTTCCAAAGAACATGGCTACATTTTTTTATCCTTTGAGATAATGAGAAATACATTTCACAGCTTCTCAACATTATTTCTTTATATTTGACCTGAAATGGCTGACAAATACCACTAAAAATGAAATGTATGGATGTACACATACCATAGAATACATTAGACTACCTACTGCTGATGAAAAAAAAGTTTCTCTATATAATCTGTAACATCCCAACCCAAATCGCTGAGTCTGAGTTGGAATTCCACATGAACTTCGGTGAAACTTCCCGTATGCTAGAGGTTGTAGTCTAGCAGTGAGGGTATCAAATGGGGAAACTATACCCTCCATCATAGTTCATATAATCAATAATAAAAATATAATAAATAAATAATTAGAGTAACATGAATGAAAAATAAATGTGGTGTGCATGTTTTATAATAAATAAACAAACAAGGATCCTAGGTGCAGGTAAAGTTAGTACATAAAGTTAGAAATAGATTCACCTCCCAAAATTCATCTAGAAATGGCCACATCCTTCAGATCCACTGCTCAATTGTCCACCATAGGACCTTTTACCTTCATCAGGTCTCTGATCATAAATTCAACAAGTACACTGAAATTTATGAGTAGGGCGTGTGTACAAGACTTAGTAGGGCACCAACAACGACCCTTAACATTAGTTCATAAAATATACAAGTGCATGATATGGATGTAAATAGGGTTCATATATAAAAATAATATATCACAAAAGTACCACACACATAACAGGTCCTTGAGGACCGACTCTACCTGCTTCGACACCATAATGGGAGAAACATAGCTGCTTCAGCATGATACCGGTAAGAACATCACCATCCATGTATGAAACATCCCCTCCTCAATGTAATAGTTTAAAAAACATGTTTGACACATCTCTTGGAAGGGACATCTCATGTATATGCTAATAAATATCTCATACATCCCTATCATAAGGGTATAATCCATATGGAACCACCCCTATAAATCGTAGAGAAAAAACAATACATGAAAACATTTATATAATATGAAAGATAAATATCATGCCAAACAAGCAGTATAATCATCTAAAAAATCCATATAAAGTCAACTCTTTCTCCTGGGATAATATGAAGTATCCAACCAATGAAGTTGAGACTGTATTACATTCAAACATCAAAAACCTTTCAATTATCATTCAGATATTTTCTTGCTAAGAAAAAATCAAGATTCAAATTTTCTTATCTCTCATAATCCCCATCCCCAAGATTTTCTTGGCATCTCAAATATCTTTCATCTCAAAAATCCTGAACAACTCAAATTTTATCTTATGAATCCACTTACATTTTGGAGCTTCCATGATCATTTTATTAAAATAAAATACCACGATGATGAAACTTCCATCCTCAAATTCCTTCCAGTATATACAATGATTTTATCTACACAAGATGAAACCTTTATCATCCATGAAAGTGATGAACTTATGGTTCCATTTACTTAGTGCTTGTTTCTAGCTGTAAATACTCCTCTTAAACTAACACACCAAGTACTTGTCTAGATTATCCTTGAAACCACTAGGTTTCTTCATGTAGATTTACACCTCCATGTCACCTTGAAGAAATTACATTTTCACACCATCTACTCTAGATTAAATATATCATAAGTAATAAGACTAAACACTATCCTAAGGATAGTGTGTTTAACTACTAGTGAATTTTTTTTCAAAGAAGTCTATTTATTCTTTCTACTGAAATCCTTTCACTACCAATCTTGACTTGTACCTTTTCCTAATTCCAAACTATTCATTCAAATATAAGACCCATTTTTCTCCAACACTTTCTTACTCTACAGTAGTTTTACTAGCTCCCAAGTTTCATTTTCATGCAATGAATCTAAATCATCTTTCATAGCTTTCTCCCTCTTTCTGGAATAAATGATATTGGATGTTTTTTCCAAGCTCTCTAGTTATCCCCCATCCATTTAAAGCAAGTAGTTTAAGTCATGTCTAAAACTTTATACCATCATCTAGATCTGGTTGATCTCCATAGTTAATATTGTGACTCATCTCTTTCTAGAATTATAGCTTTTAAAACATCATTTTCTAGTGCTTTGAATCTAGCCTAAAAAATCCTCAAAAATTTAGGTATATCTTCCACTAGATTAACTTATGAAAATTATGTTTGCCCTAAAATTTCTAGAACTTGTGTACTTATATAACATCCATTTAGATCAACTTGGAATTGTTCAGTTGATTCTTTTCCCTCAACTTCCATTTCAACCAAGTTTCAATAGTTCCAAAAGACCTTCTCATTGAAGAGAATGTTTCATATTATAATGACATGACACTTTTCATCCCAAATTTAAAGTACAATGTTTTCATCTCAATATACCATAAATATACATGTTTTGGACTTATCTTTGAGTTTGTACCAATCCTCATCTTTGACATGGATATAGTTTATACTTCTAAAAACTTTAAGCTAGGTAACTTTCAATGGTTTTGCATAAAAAAATTATTTCATAATATCCTAACCAATTTGTGTATAAGGACTCCTATTAACCAAGTATGCCATAAAATTAACCGATTTTGTCTAAATCTCTTAGGATATTTCAAAATGAATTTTCATGCTTCATTATATTTTAATTAACATTTGATTTTTTCACTAAACTACACCATTATCCTATGGTGTTTTAGGTATAGTTATCCTAGTCCTGATTCCTTTAATCTTGAAAAGTTTTATAAATATCTACTAATCTATTCACTACTATTATCATACCTTAAGCATCTCATCTTTCATTAATTATCCCTTTCCACCATGGCCTTCCATTGAATAAACACTCTAAACACCTAGAATTTGTGTTTGAGTAAGTAAAATTATACTTTCCTTGTTGATTAATTGATAAAAGTCACAAATTAATATGATCCACCATGAGAATAAAATGATTCCAGACCACAAAGATCCAAGTGCATGGGCTCTAACTTTCAATATCTAGGATTTATTCCATTCAAGTTAAACATGACATTTCTATTCTTTACACATAGACAACTCTCACAACTTTCAAACTATGTGTGATCAATATTCAATATACCCTTTTCCATTAGAACTCTCATGTTCTTCTCATCAAGGTGTCTAAGGTGATAATACCATAATTTTTATTTTTTATAATTTTATACCTCAAAAATTGATACTCAATCTGACTTTATCACCAGATAAAATATCTAATCCTTTAATCCTTTGACCATGACCATATAACCTCAAGTAATTTTCCATAATTCATTCATGAAGATAGTTCTGTATCCTACCTCATCTAACTAACCAAAAAAATTAAGTTCTTACACAAACCTGGTATGTTCTAGACTTCCTTCAAGTCAAGGTAACTTTCATTCTTCATTCAAACTTTAACATCCCCTTCCCTACAAGTTCAAGAGATTTATCATCTACTAAATAAACCTTACCGAACTTTATAGATGTATAATTTACTATAAATCCTATCCGAGTTATAGAATAGAATGAATCCCTAGAACAAATGATCCATGATTTCAACGGAATATTGAAACTCAATAATAAACTTCTTCTACCTTCATTTGAATTAACATAACTTGAACTTACTAAATAGGATATTCTAAAATTCACCCTATGATTACTTCAATCCTTCTTGAGATTCCCTATCTTCCTACAATGACAACATATGAGTCTAGGTACAATCAATTTACCTCAAATTCTTTCTCTAGAATTATCTTTTGATTTCTTACAAATTATTCAATGTGGAGAATATCCTATACCTTCCACATTCAGTTTTGTTTTAGTAGGTTATTTTTCTTTCCTCTATTTGATCTCTTCATTCATAATAATATTTATGAAACCCTCAAAAACCAAGTCAGTTTTCCTATAATAATTACTTGGGGTAGTTACTATCACATCCCATGATTCCAGAAGTGATGATAATAGTATCAGTTCCTACACATTATTCGCAAACTTAACATTAACCAATTAAAGTTGACTCCAAATCATATAAACATAATTCACCTAAAAATTCAATAGTTTTTCTTTCAAAAAACTCATGATGAATAACATACACATTATAAACACTTTATTTAAATTTATTGGCTTCCCATTCATGTTTGAAAAATCATCCATCAGCTCCGTTGTGGTTTTATTCTCTCAGATGTTAAAATAAACATTCCGTGCTAATGAAATTTGAATTAACCTAAGTGCCTTTTCCCCATCCTTTCCCATTATTTTTACTATATGGTTTCTAGTTTTTCCCCATTCAATAAAACTTCAAAACCCTTCTGAATCAAATATTCTTCCATATGTATCCTCCAGAATATGATGTTTGATCCATCAAACTTGTCTATTTAGACCTTGAATTCTTCTAACAGTATACCTTATAATGAAATGACTCCCTCTAAATTGAAATAACATCAATAAAAGAGTATAGATATTACCCGAGTCTTCTATTGAGCATGAAACCAAAGCTTGCATTGGATATGCATTAAAATAAGTGATATCATAGATTATGATATCCCTTGATTCATGAAATGTGATATGCATGAGATGAATATAACTGGTTATGATATAATCATATCTTAAAGTTTCATTGGATTCCACTTTGCCTATATTTTAGTGTACAACAGGCTTTGCGATATGGGATGCATGGGATGTAAGTTCATGGTTATGGACATATATTCCCATATGGCTTCATTGGTTAAGAATCAATAAGATTGGATTATTCATGGATTTGAAAACCATTTAAAACATTTAAACAATAACACTCCAACATGTAGTAATGTGTGACTTCCATGAGATGGTAACTGACGCACTGACACTCTGACTCTCTTCATTAAATTAAAAGATTCTATAAAAGGGATAAGATCCCTCCCATTGGGACAAATCTCTATGAATTCAAGCTGATCCAACGCTTTATTTAAGCTCCTAGTTCTCCCTTTTTCTTCACAAATAATGTTTTAACACACCATAAGACCCTCCTATTATGAACGAGGATCCAAAGTTTGATGTAATCCCTCAAAGATAGGAGTTATTTATCTACTAATATAGTTATACCCATCAAGAATAGTACATAAAAGAGTAAAATATAGAACTCACAATAGTAAATCTATGATCATTTACATTATTCATTTATTAATTATGATTTATTTGTTAATTGGTTGAGAATTTCATGGGTTTATTATGCCACCAAGTTCATTTGATAAACACCCAAATCTGATCAGCAATATTAGAGCCTTGATTTTCAATGGATCAAAATGTTATACTTCTAGTTTTTCAAAGAACATGGATATATTAAAGTGTTTGGGGACATATCATATCATATAATATGAATAATTTCTTATTTTTTTATTATTCATAGTGTACGTATACCTTATATCATAAGGTAAAATATATAGAAATCTCATGTTTTTTTCTATTCCATTGGATAAGATATAAGATATTATAATATATGATAAAGACATTGTAATATCCCAACCTTTTCTAGAGACGTCTCATGTTCATTCATAGGTATTATTTTACCATTTTTTTGGTATATATTGGGTGTGATTTTGTTTTGGGGTGTTTTGGGTGAAAATTAAGAAATTTTGAAGAAGAAGGGACAATGCACGGTTGGAGCATTGTTTTCCCAAACCGTGCACCTACCCCTAGAAAACTGTACAACCCTAGATAGAGGGGGATTGTATGGATAGTGCATAGTTTGAAAAATCATGCACCATATTAGGATAAATCATGCGCCCCTAAGGTTAGGTACATGGTTAGGGTACACGGTTTGGAAAACCGTGCACCCCTATCTTGGAAACAATGCATGTGGTTTTTAATACCACAAAAATTTTAATTAAAAATTCCCAAACACCCCATATTTCACCCTCATACACCCATATTTTACCTAATATGATTTAATATAATTTTAGAGGCTCCTGAATAGATTTCAAGGCATTATGAAATCCATTTTTGATGAATCAAAGATCTGATTGAAGGATATGAACCTCTCCTGGTATGTAATCTCTTCCTAATTGGTTTCCTCACACTCTCTCATCTTTCTATCATCATTTTTGAAGGATTATTTTCCTCCATTGGAAAGGGTTTAGATCTAGGTTTTTTTTATGTTGATCCATTTAATCTTGTTTCAAGGATTTGGTTCTAGATCTCATTCTTTGGTGTGATCATGATTTTTCTCCTTAAAATTGAGGGGTTTCTATTAGGCGAATGTCCATCAACAATATTGAGGTAGGTGGCCTAAATTTAAATTCCTATTATATTGAATTATAATTACATGTATGTATTTTGGAATTTCAATTTCCACATTTAGTAATAAAATCTTGAATTAAATTAATTAATTGTTTAATTAATTAATGGGATCATATAATTTTTCAATTAATGGAATTGTGAAATTGGTTGATTAATGTGATTATGAATTGGTTGATAATGGGAATTAAGGTATTTTTGGCTTAACTTTGAATGGTTAATGAATTATATAATTAAATTTTGATAAATGGATTAATAATGAATGGTTCATATTATTCCATGTGAATTAAAGTTATGAACCTTGATTTTTGATAAGTTGAAATAGTATACCAAGATGTGAATGTTTGATAAGAAGGTTAATGATGATTAACCTTAACGAATGAGATGAATGTTTTATATGTGATATTGTTATATATGTGATATACCTATGTGGGACATGGATTGATGCTTTAAAAGCCCATATGTGATTGATGATAGGTTATGTGACATGGAATGATGCTTCAAATACCCATGGGGTGCTAGACATGGCATTCTAGGCCCAAAATATTGGCATTGGACTATGGTTCCAGGTATTTGTGCTGTGAAATTGAAATGAAATGAAAAATTAAAACCCATGAGTTATGTGATATGTAATATCCCTTGGGGATGGTTCCAACTCAGGCATGGGCCGAAGTAGGTATTAATGGTTTGGGTGTCTTTATGAACCCAAGAAATTTATGTGGTTAATTAAAGAATAATGAATTGTGAAAACTATTTACTTAATTATTTTATTTTATTCTTTATACAACTGCATACACTGTTATAGATTGGATATTGTTTTAAACACCATTGGTGGTAGCCTATTGAGTTGTACTCACACCCTACTCGGGCTAGATGATCGGTACCTAAATAGAATTCATGTTTGTAGGACGAGATAAGGTAAAGATCCATATGTTATATGGATGAATTGGGATGGAGAATGGATGAGGGAACCATACATGATGTTAGGGACCACTTGGGAGTATCAAGGTTTCTTTGTTTTGGTTTTGGATTTGATGGTTGAAATGTATATGGAATGAAATATCTACTGCTTTAGTTTTGGATATTGTTTTCCTACTTTGGTTCATCATGTGATTCCGGTCTGTATTTGGTTATGATATCATTCTGGTTATTAGTTATCATCATTTGGTTATTTCTTGTTTATTTTCACTATTGTGGTACTTTGATAAAGAGCGTATAGTCTCCCTATGTTATATATTAGACCCTTGATTCTAGTCGGAAGCCTCTAGAATATAGAGAGGCATGCTTAAGGTCACGTAACTGATCAACTTAGGGAATTGGTATGTGGAACCTAGATTGGGATATCACAAAGTGGTATCAAAGGAATTTTATTTTATTTTATTTTGTCTTAATATTTGGTAAAGGTAAACAAGAGATTAGGAATAGTTAGGCCTTGGTCATGTGCTTGTGCATGGGAGTAGCTAACCCATGTATGGGGGAAAACCCCAAGTACTCAGGGTGGGATTATTGTTATTGAATTCTGCTATTGAAGTTGAATGTTATTTTAACTTGAGTGATGCACTTGTTGTGTGAGGTTATTAATTTTATAAGATTTTTCATCATGGATCAGAATGACACGAGAGTTGTGTAAGTATGTATCATTTTAGGCACTTAGGACTTATTGTAACATGCATCATTTTAGGCATGAAAATAAAATAAGGGTTTGGGATAAATTGTTTAAATGAAAATGTTTTCATTGATTTTGAAATTTAAATGAAAAAGGTGCCTAATATGAAATTGTAAATTGTAAATGATGATAAATATGGTAAATAAAATGGATAAAATGGGTGTCTAACGAGAAACTTGAATTATGAAAATTTTTACCCTTAGTTAACCATGACCTAGATGAGGGATGGTTGAGGGTAGTGATAGAGCCTTAGCTTTGACTATGTGGTGAGGTATGGGGGAATGAATTGTTATGGATTTATGTGAATCCCTCATGTTAAAGTGTGTTAATATTGTGTTATGTGTTCTAAGGTGTGTGTTTTTCATTTTAGAGATATGCCTCCATAGTGACACTTGTTGATAGGATGGAAGGAGGCCATGGCTTGAAATAATATACCGGTAGTGTTACCAGAGGCTCCAATAGTTTTGGGCGAGGAATTTATAGAGAAGTTCCATGATACCTTTTCTCAGTTTATGCAGTTTATGGAAAAAGATACAGGGTGGATTGTGAAGAGTATGTCTGACCTAACATGGGAGTTCCAGTTGCATCACCCTCCTAATTTCACCGGATAGGGTGAAGTTGAGGCCACTGAGTTCTGGTTTGAGTCTATCTATATGATCCTTGACCACTTAGAGACTCCCATAGAGAAGATAGTCAAGAAGGTGACTTATATGTTACGTGGTCAGGTGAAGCGTTGGTGGGGCATATATACCAAGGATGGACAGTTGGAGAACATGGTGCAGAATGAATTTTAGGAGAAGTTATTGGAGCACTTTTAACCTAAGACACCTAGGCATGAGACAAAATCTATATTCATGATGTTGAGCCAGGGGAGCATGTTTGTGATGGACTATGCAAGATGATTTACTGATTTGGAGTGATTTGTTTCAGCATTTGTAGGAGATGAGGCAACTGAGGTAAATCACTCTCAGTATTGGATTAAATGTGAAATTAACTCCCAAGTTAACATCTTTTAGCTAAAAAAAGTTTTCATAAATGATGAATCAGGCTCTCATATCTAAGGAGAACCTTAAGGAGGATTATAGTGAGATGCAGGTGGTTTCTACTAGATGATGAGGAGGTATGTCTTCTAAGATTAGGAAGCAACACTATGAGAATGTTGACAAGAGATATAAAAATAATAGTGGGAAGGGGGAATAATTAGTCACTCAATACATTACCTAAGTGACATGAAACCAGTGTGGTAGGCCAGGTCACATTCGTAGATAGTGTCCCTTAACACTAGTAGAGTGCTGATATTGTGGTAGTATGAGGAATATACAATGGTTCTATAGCAACCCATGATATATGCGAAGTGATGGAGCAGTTAGATAGAACTATAGTATGGGAAGGGGGACTTATAAACTGTACCAATCTGGCAGTTATAGTTCTACTAGATGTGGTGGTCGAGGTAGTGGGTGTGGTACTTCTAGAAAAGTGCACTCATATGAGTAGAGTGGTGTAGCTCAGGGTACAAATATTGTATCACAAAGAATAGGGGTAGGAAAATTGCATGAATTTTAGCTTACACTCATGGATAGCCAAGCTGGACCATCAATAGTTAAAGGTACTATTCTTATAACTTATACAATTTCTAGTTCCTTATTTGATACTAGAGCCTCTTATTCTTTTATATCTGCATAACTTGTGAATGGGTTGAGTTTGATGGTGGATTTTTTGAGTGGGTTTATGAATATCAATACACCTTTGGGGGTACAACCGAGAGACATATTTTTGCGCAAAGGGTGTTCTCTCAAGGTTGAGAAGTATCATTTTATATGGTATATCTACATCCTTGTTATGTTATGATTTGACTTTATTATGGTTATAGATTGGTTATTATGATATCAATACCACATTGATTGTTACTATAGGAGAGTGACATTTATGTCTCCAAAGGGTGAAAATTATGTTCATCATAGAGAGTGTGATATCTGGGTGGGCCGTATAGGGCCAGTTCATCAGCACTAGGGGAGATCACCACCCAGGTTTCAAGTTTTTTTCTAGATGATATAATTTTTAATCATGGTGTCTTTCCAATCATTGTGGAAAAATTAAAAGACGTGTTTCCTAAGGACTTATTAGGAATGACAACTGAGAGAGATGTGGAATTTATGATTGAGATCATTCCTGGATATGAACTATTTTCTATTCCACCATATATAATGTCACCAATAGAGCTTCAAGAGATCAAGAATCAGCTGAAAGAGTTTATGTATAAGGGGTTTATCTATATAAGTATACCTCCTTGGTGTTCTCTATTTTTTTCCAAATAATGTTGATGGTACTTTGAACTTATGTATTTACTACTGAAAGTTGAACCAGATGAAAATGAAGAATTGATATCCTCTTCTACATATTTATGATCTCTTTGAACAATTGAGAGGAGCTTGTGTGTTCTAAAAGATTTATTTGAGATCAAGGTATCATCAGTTGAGTTTTTTACCTTCAGATATACCATGAACAACTTTCAAAATCATGTATGGACTTTATGAGTTCATATTGATGTCGTTCGGGCTGATGAAGTCTCCAACAATGTTTATGTACTTGATTAACTGAATCTTCCACCCATACCTAGATTAGTTTATGGTTGTTTTTGTGGATGAAATCTTAGTATACTCCAAGACTCATGATGATCATGCCCAACATCTTTGCACCATCCTAAGTACACTGATAGATCATCATCCAGATTCCAAGATATCTAAGTGCCAATTCTAGATTGATCAGGTACATTTCTTGGGTCAAATAATCTTCAAGGAAGGCATGTCAGTGGACCTAGAGAAGGTGAAAATAGTTGTTTCTTTGCAGTATCCAAATAATGTCTTCAATATCTGTACTTTTTTGGGTATAAAAGTTTATTATTGGAGGTTAATCTAGGAATTATACCACTTGATAGTACTACTTTCAGGCTTGACCAAGAAGGGGGTAAATTTTGAATGATCTCGTGCATGTGAGAATTATTTCTAGGAGTTGAAGAAGCACTTGACTACTGCTCCAATCTTGATCCAACATAAGCTAGGTGAGGAGTACACACTATTTTATGATGCTTATGGGATAGGTATTAGAGCAGTATTGATGCAAGGAGATCAAGTTATGGTGTATGGGCCATGAAAATAGTTGAGGACACATGAATAGAGTTACCCTATACATGAACTTCAGTTATCTATAGTGGTTTATGCCTTCAAGTGTTGGTGGAATTATCCGTTGGGTGAAAAGTTTACTGTGTATACTAACCAAAAGAGATTAAAGTATATTTTTTCATAGTTATATTTTAATCTCCATAAGTGGAGGTGGGTTGAGTATATTCAATCATTTTATTTTGAGATATCATATACACCCGATAAGGAGAATAGTGTTACTAACGCTTTGAGTAGGAAAACTTAGACTCAAAAAGTTCAGGAGTTTGATTTTGAGTAGAAGATGATGGATTTGCTGGTTGAGATGCATATGGTGGTTCAGGAGGGTCAGGAGAAGATGAAATTCATCTCAGTATAAGTTTATTACACACTTTTGAGCTAGATTAGGGAGAGGTAGTATCAAGATCTAGAGTGTTTGGCCTTGAGGTAAATCCTTGAAGGTGGGGATTCAACTTACGATTAGAATATAGGTGAGGATGTGACCATCTATGTATGGGGATGTGTTATTGTGCCTATGTGTATGTTATAGGAGATGATGTTTGAATTTCATGCCTCAAAGTGGTTGGTGCATCTTGGTTTGACCAAAATGTACCATGACCTACATTGACAGTATTGTTGGATGGGCATGAAAAAAGAGATTGTAGGGTTCGTGGCATGATGCTACACCTATCAATAGGTAAAGTCTGAGAATCAAAGACCTTGTGGATTTATATAGTGATTTCCCATTATAGAATGTAAGTGGGACAACGTTACCATGGAATTCATAATGGGTCTCCTAAGGATGCCTTAGAAGAATGATGATATTTGGGTGATTGTGGATATAATGATGCAAGTAGCACATTTTTTACTATACGAGAGAATTTATTAGTGGATCAGTTGAGGGACATCTATGTTTGGGAGATAGTCTATCTGCATGAGTTTCCATGGAGTATAGTATAAAACCGTGACCCATGTTTCACCACACACTACTATCAAGATTTGTAGAAGGTTCTTGGTACACAGGTATTACTGAGTACGACTTTCCATCCATAGGAAAATGGTCATTTGAAACATACTATATAGGTTTTGGAAGATATGCTACGAGCATGTGTTCTTGAATTTGGTGGGTCTTAAGATAATCACTTAGTTCTCTTTGAGTTCTCCTATAACAACAGTTATTAGGAGACTATTCAGATGACACCATATGAGGCACTTTATGGTAGGCTATGTAGATCACCTATATACTAGATGGAGGCAGGTGAGTTAGAGTTGTTGGGACTGAGCCTCATGTAGGAGATGTTGAAGTATGTTTAGCTAATTTTGAAACATATATCAATAGATCAGAGTAGGTAGAAGGCATATGATGATAAATATTTATGACCCCTTGAGTTCGTAGTTGGTGACCGTGTTTTCCTTCGGGTGTCTCCTAGATTGGGTCATTATAAGATTTGAAGATAGGGCATGTTGGCACCTAGTTTTGTTGGACCTTTTGAGGTTGTGGAGATAATTGGGATGGTGGTGTATCGATTGGATGTTCTACTAAGGCATAGTGTGATTCATGATGTTTTTCATGTGTCAAAACTTTGGTTCTATCACCCCAACCCTTCTCATGTGATCGATGTTGATGATGTTGAGATTGAGACGGATGTATCATTTAAGGAGCATCTGATACGTGTTATGGATCACAATGAGAAAGTGTTGTAGGGAAATACCATGCTAATAGTTCATGTATTATGGCAACATGGACATGTTCATGAGGAAAATTAGGAGAGAGAAGTAGATATGTAGTCTTAGTGGCCCGATCTTTTTTACCTCAGAATCTTAGAGATGCTTGGGGATACATCTCGAGGATGATTTTTTATAAGGTGGGGAGATCATAAGATCCTAAATTTTTTATAGATACGTCTTTTTCTCATTTATAGGTACTCTTTTACCCTTATTTTGGTATATCTTGTGTGGGTTTTTATTTTGAGGTGTTTTGGTTGAAAATTGAGAAATTTGGAAGAAGAAGGGGCAGTGCACGGTTAGCGCATGGTTTTCCTAAACTGTGTACCTACCCACAAAAAACCATGAAACCCCAGACAGAGGGGGATTTCATGATTGACACATGTTTTTTCAAACCGTGTTCCCTATTATGAGAAATCGTGTTCCCCTAAGGCGAGGTAAACAGTTTGAAAAATCGTGCGCCCCTGTCCAGGAAACCATGGGAATAGTTTTTAATCCACAAAAAATTTTAATTAAAAATTCCCAATCCCCCTATATTTCACCCTCATTCATTCCTATTCAACCTAATAATATTTACTATGATTTTAGAGGCTCCTGTATGGATTCCAAGGCATTATGAACTCGGTTCTTAACAAATCGAAAATTCGATTGAAGGATCTGCACCTCTCTCGATATGTAATTGCTTCCCGATTGGTTTCCTACCCCTCTTCTATATATTTTTTTCATAATTTGGAAGGATTATTATCCTTCGTTGGAAAGGTTTTATATATGTTTCTTTTTATATTTTTACTCGTTTAATCTTGTTTCCAGGATTTGGTTCTAGATATCATTCTTTGTTGTGATCTTGATCATTCCACTTCAAATTAGGGGTTTTTTATTGGGAGAACATCCATAAATGATCTTGAGGTAGGTGATCTAAATGTTAATTCCCATATTATTGAATTATAATTGTGTGTATGTATTTTTGGAATTTCAATTTCCATGTTTGAAAATCGAATATTGAATTGAATTAATGAATTGGTTAATTAATTAATGGGATCATGAAATTAGTAAATTAATGGTATTGTGAAATTGGTTAATTAATGTGATTATGAATTGGTTGATAATGAAAATTAAAGTGTTTTTGGATTAACCTTTAAGGTTCAATGAATTATATGACTAAATGTTGATAAGTGGTTTAATAGTGAATTTTTCATATTATTCCATGTGAATTAAAGTGATCAACCATGATTGTTGATAAATTGAAATAGTATACCATGATGTGAATGTTTGATAAGAAGGTTAATGATGATTAACCTTAATGAATGATATGAATGTTTTATATTCGATATTTTGATATATATGATATACGTGTGTGGGACATGGACTGATGCTTCAAAAGACCATATGTGATTAACTGATATATGTGTGTGGGACATGGATTGATGCTTCAAAAGTCCATATGTGATAACAACAAGTTATGGGACATGGAATGATGCTTCAAATACCCATGGGGTGCTATACATGGCATTCTAGGCCCAAAATGTTGGCATTGTACTATGGTTCTAAGTAGCCGTGGTATGAAATTAAAATGAAATGATAAATAAAAACCCATGAGTTATGTGATATGTGATATCCCTTGGGGATGGTTCAGACTCTAGCATAGGATAAAATAGGTATTGATGGTTTGGGTGTCTTTGTGAACCCAATAAGTTTATATGGTTAATTAAATAATAATGAATTGTGAAAACTATTTACTTCATTGTTATATTTTAATCTTTATATAACTTAATATACTATTATAGGTTGGATATTTTTTAGATGATATTGGTGGTAGCCTACTAAGCTATACTCACACCCTACTCGGGATGCCTAATAAGTACCCAAATATAATTCATGTTTTCAGGACAGGATAAGGGAAAGATCCATATATTAGATGGATAAGTCAGGTTAGATCAAGAATGATGGGACCAATCATGATGCCAGGACCCTCTTGGGAGTGTTATCATATCCTTATTTTAGATTTTCATTTGAAACTTGACACAAATATGGCATGACATATCTACTAATTTAGTTTTGGACATTGTTTTCCTTATTTCGTTCATCATGTGATACTGGTCTATATTTGGTTATGATATCATTTTGGTTATTGGTTATCATCATTTGGTTATTGTTTTTTTATTTCCGATATTGTGCTGCTTTTATAAATATGGTATAGTCTCCCCATATTGTATATTAGACCCTCACTGCTAATTAGAAGCCTATGGAATATAGGGAGGCACTCCTAGGGTCATGTAACTGACCGGCTCAGGGCATTGGTATGTGGCACCCGTGTCGGGACATTACAACCATGGATTTCACTAAAATAGAGTACCAAGTCGTATTGATGATATAAGTGATGTCATCAAATAAAACAAGAACTTTGAAATATCACATACCATAGCTGATGATATCAATTTTATTTTACGATTAATAATTTACCATTATTAATCATAAAATATGATGTAATAAAAAGTGTTTAAAATTTAATATTTTGATAGAATTTCTTATTTTTTATAAAATATTTATATATTATAATTTTTTGGAATTGTAAAATGATATTTTTCATGCATAATTTAAATACAAAAATTCATATTTGTATCTCTTGTTTTAGAAAATAAATAAAGTTTTTATTTATTTTTTTATTCATTATAATATTCATGTTTATAAAGTGTTTATAAAATATGAGTATTTTGTATGATTTAATTCATGTGTTAAATTTTCTCTTGTAAATTTCCAATTCATGTATTACATGCTAGGTATGACAACATAAGATTTAGTTTTCATCTACCTTGACCTCAGTTTATAATTAAAGTTATTATCTTGAATTTAGTTATTAAACATAGTTTATACATATTAAGTTTTAGAGTTATAATGAATTGAATTCCCTCATGAGAAAAGTCTTCCCCTGGAGAGGGACTTTGGATTAGACTTCCCACTATCCTGGAGGCTTATGCCCTATCCTATAAAGGTGGGGGTTAGATATTTATTGCTCTAATATTACTCATGTGGATATTATAAATTTTATATAATTCTAAACATTTATATAAAGAGTTCATATATCTTATTCATGGGATGAATTTAGATATGTGTAAATATATTTATATTTTTTGCTGACTAATACAAACTGTAGGCTGTGTAAAGAGTTACACATTAATATGGTGTGAATATATCAATTTGGTGGATGGAATAGGGATTCCAAATCATCAGAAGCATGTGTACACAAAGGAATGAGACATGTGATAATAAAGATTGTATATGATGAAATATTTAATAATTTAATATGAATATGATGTATACTAAATTATAGAGACTTTAAAATGAAAACCAATCAAATACTAAGTGTGAAATTCCTTCTAAAGCAAACACATGTCAAGACCTTGATCATCCAACCAAGTAAGTTTTTCTAGATTAGGGTTCCTATAGATTGTCTTTCATAAGACATGGTGGAAATATATAACCCTAAGAATTAGGTAATTAAATATTATTGTGATATTTGGGAGACACTTAGCTAGAAAACACTAATAGTTAAGATACCAGAGGAATAAAGGTGATTTTATCCATATTATGGATTTGGAAAAAGTGTTTTATACTTAATTATCCAAGAATCATATATGATATTATTAGGTTAATGTCCTACCTAAATAACTAAGTGGTGAGAGGAACACCATAGTAGACTCATTTCTTAGTGAAATATGGAAATTGGCTCACTAAATGGACATGATGTATGAGGTTATCAATTTTAGTGGGAGTAATTTCTTTAAAAGTAATTGATGAAAATATATAAAACATGATACTCATCCATATACATGTTTTTGTTATAGATAATGGTATACATTATAGTAATTATTTTGAGATCTCTTATAGGTATGGGCTATAAAACAATTAAAAAAAATGGTATCTAAGGTTGATAAGTGTTCTCAAAGAGAAGCATTTCAAGAATCTAAATGTGAATGTTATAGAGATAAATTTCTCTAACTCCGACTCATGGGTATTATATACCATGTGTGCATCACACATTTGTGCTGATAAACATAAACTTAGATATGGAAGGGAATTTAAGAAAGGTGAAGTAGATATTCATGTTGGAAATGGATAAAGATCCACTGAATTAAAAGGTGGTACTTATGATCCTAGTCTACCTAGTGGATTAGTCCTCGAATTAGAGAACTGTTAGTATGTTCCCAGCATAAATTTTTTTTATTTCCTTTACTTGTTTGAGAAAGATAATATTTTATTTCATTATTAATAATAAGAGTTATTCTATATAAAATAATGAAATTTTTTATAGTATTAGGAACATGGTAAATGTGTTATACATTCAATATATGGATAATCCTATCTATAACATTTAGAATAAGAAGGTTAAGGTTAATTCTAATCCCACCTACCTTTAGCATTGTCACTTTAGACATATAAATGAGAAACACATCCAAATAATACATAGAGATATGTTTTTGGAACCATTCAATTATTAATTTTTTGAAACATATGAATCTTGTTTATTGGATAAAATAACAAAAGCACCTTTTAGAGAAAAATGTGAAAGGACTACTAGACTATTGGATCTAATACATAGTGATGTACATGGTTCGATGAGTACACAACAAATCAGTTGGTTTAGATACTTCACAACATTTAATAATGAATTTATTAAGTATGGTTATGTGTTTATGGTGATACAAAAGTATAGAAATTTTGAAAAGTTCATAGAGTTTCAAAAAAAAAAGTAAAAAATCAACTAGAAAAAAGTATTAAGATTCTATGATCAGATTAGGGCAGTGAATACTTGATCCATGAATTCCCTAAAAATCTAAGAGATTTTAGAATTTTTACATAACTCAATCCTCTTATAATACCATAGTAAAATGGTTTGTTTTAGAGGAAGAATCATACCTGATTGGACATGGTTTGATCAATGATGAGTCAAGGTGTCTTCCTATTTCATTATAGGGTCATGTTCTAGAGACTGATTTATTTCTACTTAATCTAATTTTATCTAAAGAAGTCATAAAGAAACTATATGAGATATAGTATGATACAAATCATAGTTTTTAATTTATTAATATTTAAGGTTGTGGAGCACTTGTACGATGATCATCTTTTGAAAAACTTAACCTTAAGTCTGACAAGTTCTTATTTTTTTTGTTATCACGAGGAAAAAAGGGAATATTATTTCTACAATCCCACTAAGCACAATTTTTTTATCTTGAAATAGTATATTAATTGAGGATGAATATATAATTAAAGGATTTGGTAGAGGAAATTTGAACTTAAATAATCTCAAAACTAACAAACAAGAAGTGTTCTTGAGAAGGAATTTGAGTTAGTTCCATAAAGAGTTGTGGAAGAAGAACTAACTCAGGCAGCACAGAAAACCTTGAATATATAGTGGGATTAATTAGGATACTAAGAGATATAGATTTATTATGGAAAATTATGATTAATTAATATTTATATAAGATGAACCTACTACCTACCAAGATTCCATTGAGAGTTATGATTTTGATAAATGGTTAAAATAAACAGAATCTGAAATATACTCTATATATACTATTTTTTTTTGAAACTTAGTGGATTCACTTAAATGGGTGAGACCCATAAGGTGAAAGTAGGTTTTTATAAGAAAATTAACATGGGTTATAGAGTGTTTACCTATAAAGAACGTTTGGTGGAAGAGGGTCACAAATAAATTCATGGTATTGACTTTGAAGTCTTTTCACCAGTTAAAATGATAAAGTTTATTCATATATTGATTTCCACAATAAATTATTTTTATTATGAAATATATCAAATTGATATAAAAAATTATTTCCTTAATGATAATTTTATTGAGGATCTGTATATGAAATGTCCTAAAGTTTTTGAAGTGCCAAATGAGTCTACTAAGGCATGAAAGTTGCAATGATAAATTTATGGGTTGAATAAAGCTGCTTAGATTGGAATATATAGTTTGAATATGTGATCATAGAGTTTATTTTAATCAAGAATACATGTGAATCTTATGTATATAGGAATATTAGTGGGTTTGTGGTAGTATTTTTGATATTGTATATAAAAAATATTCTTCTTATTGAAAACGAGGTCCTAACTTTGCAATCTATAAAGATGTGGATGTGAAAATTATTCTTGATAAATGAAATGGGTGAAGAAACCTATATATTGGGTATGAATATATAGAGATATAAATCTAATAAGTGGATTAGATTGAGTCAAAAAACATACGTTGGTAATGTGATAAAGAATTTTATCATGAATAACTCTAAAAATGGGTATTTACCAGTGATTAATGGCACAAATTTTAAGAATATGTAAGATCTTTATAAGGAGTCAGAATGGATGTATAGAAATCCCTATGCATCCACCATAGGATATATCATGTATTCCATGTTTTTCACTCATCTAGATGTCTCCTATTATCTGATTATAACTTGTAGATACCAATCTAATCTCAATGAGAGTCACTGGATCATTTTTAAGAACAATATTAAGTACTTAAGAAGAAATACATATATGTTCTCAATCTATGGATGAGAGGATGAGGTCTGTGTAAAGGGTTACAATGATGTTATTTTTTAATTTGAAAATTATGACATGAGATCTAAATTTGGTTTTATGTTTTTCATGAACAATGGAGATCTCAATTGGAAGAGTTCCAAACAGACCACCATTGAGGACTCAAAAATAGAGGTAGAGTACATCGCTGCATCATATGCTATAGAAGAAGCTATTTGGATTAAGAATTTCATTCCTAAACTTGGAGTGGTTTCTAACATAGAGGGATTAATCAAACTTTACTATGAAAAAAATAAATCCATTGCTCAAGACATAGAACCATGGTCTCACCAAAGTACCAAACACATCCTTTGAAAATTCCATCTAACATGAGAGGTCATTAAGAGTGGAAAGTTTAAGATTTTTTTGGTGGATATAGAGGAAAATATAGAAAATTAATTGATAAATCCATTACCACAACAAAATCATGAGGGTTCTATTGAATATATTGCTGTATGATACATAAGATATTGAGTGTAGTGGTTGTAATTGTATAATGATTTTATCATAAAATTAAATCTCCATTTATTATTCATTTATGTGTACTGAAACTTATTTTACATGAAGAGTGGAATGATAATATCCCCTTGAAGTATGACTTTGAGTTATCCCTAACACATAATTAACATCGAGTATCATGGGTTCTGATGATATTTTAAGGTTATAATGAGTATAACATTTCACTTGATACAATAGTTATATATGAGATATGAAGAAAAGACTCATGAGGTAAAAAATTGAGACTTATTACTGGGAGTGACTCTCTAAAGTGCATCACATGGAATGTCTTGCAGCCATTGATATACTCAAGGGGTTAATTCTTATAAATAATCCTTTTTATCCGAGGTTGATGGGTTACATAACATGATAACCTTTATAATTTTACACCTTTATTTTAAAATCATCATGTCTTAGATAATTGGGGGTTGATTAGATATGTTTATGATCATGTGATTAGTTGGAGCTCAATAAAAATGGGTTTTGTCTTCATGTATAATGAGAAAAGGCATCTAGGACTTTTATTATATTATACCAATGAATTGTATTTCCATAGTTGAGTTACATGTGATGCGCTCAACTACTTGGGTGTGAGACATGTGACATTCTAATCTTCTAGATGAATGAAATGTGATGTATTCATATACTAGGGTAGTATTTTTTAAAGAATCATGAATAGATTAAATGAAATATACTAGATTAACAAGTTCCATGTCTAGTGGAAACTCGACTTCTTGGAAGAAGGGATTATATAGGAACAAACACGAGGCATATGATACATATTTTTGTGGACATGTTCATATGGCGATATGAGTATATTTGATCAAGATCACCCT
Source organism: Viscum album (assembly GCA_963277665.1). Lineage (NCBI taxonomy): Eukaryota > Viridiplantae > Streptophyta > Magnoliopsida > Santalales > Viscaceae > Viscum > Viscum album. Next base: position 1,348,865,784 of record OY728131.1, read on the forward strand.
AGAACCCTTTGTATCTTGAGTAGTACTAGTGTTTTATTAGAGGATGATCTTTGATTACATATATGAAATTAGTATTTCATATATTTTTTCAATGTGAAATGGATTTTAGGGACACATAGTTAGGCCTTTGGATAAGGATTAAATTTTGGACAAAGTGTTTGTTTTAAAATGAAGAGAGTTTGATAAACTTAATCAAAAAGAGTTTTGGATGGATTTAATAAGAATTATGAAGTTTTTCCTAAAGTACTTATGATATTTTAGTGAAAGTGGGATATTGTTGGATATTCACTAAAATAATTGATATCAAAACTTATGATATTCATTGAGTCATAACATGCGATATACATTAGATGCATATTGCATGTTATTATAGACTCATATCATAAAGAGACATGGCATGAAATTGTCTATATTTATTATAGTGTACAACAAGATTTTTGATATAGGGTGCATGGTATGTGGGTGCATGATCATGTACATATCTTCATATTGGGGTTCATTGATTTGGAATCAATAATATTGATTCATTCATGGATTGAGAAACCGTTTGAAACATTCAAACAATAACCCTCAAATGAGTAGTAACATGCGACTTCCATGATATGGTGACCGATACACTGATTATTTGAATATATTTATTAAATAAATAGATTCTATGAAATTGATAGGATCCCTCCCATTGAGACTACTCTCAATGCATAAAATCTAAGATGAGACTCTCTTAAAGTTTATGGTTCTCCCTTTATACTCATGAAGAAGGTGCTAACACATCATGGGATCCTCTTGTTGTATATGAGGATCCAAAGGCTGGTGTAATACCTTGGAGGTAGGATTCATTTGTATGATTATATATAGATCCCATTAACCATATCATACCAAAGAATAAATGATATAACTCACACTAGTAAAAGTATGCTCATTTATGTTCTATGTTTATGTATGCTGATTTGGTTATTGATTGATTATGAATTTCATGGGTTTATTCCTTCAAGTTCATTAATGAACTCCCAAATCCCATCAATGTTATAAAATCATTTATTTTCAATGGATACAATTTTTTTAAGAACATGGATATTATAAAGTTTTTGGGTCCATATCATGATATGGATAAATTCTTCCATTTTTCTTAGTTGTAGCTTACAATTGTCTTATATCATAAGGTATGATATATATATACATCCTATATATTTTTCTATACCATAGGATATAATATATGATATCGTAAGTTATGATAGAGTCATAGATTTTTCAAAAACAGAGTATTGGGTTGTATTGATGATATAGACGATATCATCAAATATGATAGAATCTTTATGGTATCACCTATCATACACAATGATATCAATCATATTTTATGATTAATAATTTCCTATTATTAATAAAAAAATATGATATATGAAATAATTCTTAAAATTTTATATTTTGATCAATTTTCTTATAGTTTATAAAATTTAAATGATAAGTGTTTAACATTGTAAAATGTAATTTTTCATGACTAAATTAAATATGAAAAGTTCATATTCATATTTCATGTTTTTGAAAATAAATAAAGTATTAATTTTTTTTATTCATTATAATATTCAAGTTTATAATTTTTTTTTATGAAATATAAATATCATGTATGCTTTAATTTATGTGATAAATTTCTTCTTATAAATTTTCAAGCCATGCATTACATGCTAGGTATGAAAATATAAGACTTAGTTTTCATCTACCTTGACCTTGGTTTGTAATTAAATTTATTAACTTGAATTTAGTTATTCAATATAGTTTATACATATTAGTTTTTAGACTTATGATGAATTGTATTCTCTCTTGAGTAAAGTCTCCTCAGGGAGAGGGACTTTAGGTTATACTTCTCACTGTCCTAGAGGCTTATGCCTTGTTTTAAATAGTGGAGGTTGACTATCTATCACTTCAAGATTACTCATGAGAATATTATAAATATCATATAATTATAAACCTTTATATGAATAGTTTATATAACTTATTCATGATATACATTTGAATATGTGTAAATATGTTTGGATTCTATTTTTAGGTGAGTAACACAAACTGTGGGTTGTATAAAGAGTTACACCTTAATATGGTGTGAACATAATAATTTGGTAGATGAAATAGAAATTCCAAAACTAAATCATAAAAAATGCATAAAAAAGGAATAAAACATGAAATAATAAATATTTCATATTATTTATATTAATTTTTTCATAATTTCAAAATTAAAACCCCTAAAATACAAAGTATGAGATTTCTTCCAAAAATAACACATGTCAAGACCTCAATCATTCAACTGGGTAGGTTATTCTAAAGTAAGATGCCCATGGATTATCTTAAATAAGACATGGTGTAAATGGATGTCTTTAAGAGTGATGTAATTAAATACCATTGGAGGATTTGAGTGACACTTAGTTAGGAATCCTTAAGAGTTATGATACCAAAGGAATAAAGTTAATTTTATCCATATGATAGATTTGGAAAAAAGAGTTTTCCACTCAATTTTCCAAGAATAATATATGATATGATTGGGATGAAACCCTACCTAAATAACTAAGTAATTAGAGGAATGAAAAATTGGACTCATTACTTAGTTAAATATGGGTCTTGGTTAATAAATGGATACAATGTATGGGGTCATCATTTTTATTGGGATTACTTTAATTAAATTTAATAGATGGAAAGATATATAACACAATACTCACCCATAGATATATCTTTGTTATAGATTATGACATACAACATGTTAATAAATTTGACTTATCTTATAGGCAGGTCCTATAAAACCATTCAAAATTGGCATCTAAGGTTAATAAGTGTTCTCAAAGAGAAGAATTTTGAGTATCTTAATGTGAATATTATAGAGATAAATTTCTCTAACTCTAAATCATTGGTATTAGATACTGGTGTACACCACACATTTGTACTGATAAACATAGACTAAGAGATAAAATGTATTTTAAGAAAGGTGAATTATATCTTCATGTTATAAATGGATCAAGAGTTACTACATTGGATGTTAGTACTTCTGATGTAAGTATACCTAGTAGATTAGTTCTAGAATTTAAGAATTGTTATGATGTTCCTACCATAAATAGAAATTTTATTTCCATATCTTGTTTGGAAAAGATGGGATTTTCACTCATTATTAAGAACAATATTTTTCTATATATATAAGAATGAAATGTTTTATGGAATTAAGAATATAGTAAATGTTTTATACATTATAGATATGGATAATCCTATTTATAACATTCAAAATATGAAGTCCAGGGTTGATTCTAATCCCACCCACCTTTAACATTGTCACCTTGAAGATATAAATGAGAAACCCATCCAAAGACTCTATAGATATGGATTTTTGGAACTATTAGATTATGAATCATTTGGAACATGTGAATCTTGTTTATTGGAAAAAAAATGAACAAATCATCTTTTAGTGGAAAATCTAAAAGATCTAGTAGACTATTCAATCTTATACATAGTGATATATATGGGCCAATGAGTAAACAATAAAATGGTGGGTTTAGGTACTTCATAACATTTATCAATGATTTAAGTCAGTATGGTTATGAGTTTATGATGATACACAAGTATGAAACTTTTGAAAATTTAAAATAGTTTTAGAATCAAGTACAGAATAAACTGGGAAAAAGTCTTAAGATTCTATAATCGGATCAGGGTGGTGAATACTTGAGCCATGAATTCACTAAAAATTTGAGATATTATGGAATTGTTCCACAAATCACTCCTATTATAACACTATAGTGGATAGTGTGTCTAAGATGAGAAATTGTTCCCTATTGGATATGGTTTTATTGATGATGAGTTAGTGTGACTTTCCCATTTCATTCTCAGGTTATGCTCTAGAAAATTCTACATTCCTACTTAACCACATTCCATATAAAGTAGTAATAAAGACACCATATGATACATGGTATTGAAAACTACCTAGTTTTTATTTTATAAAGATTTAGGGTTTTTAATCATTCATATGATGATTGAATTATGATAAACATGACCTTAAATATTATAAGTTCTTATTTTTTGTTATCCTAAGGAAACAAAGGGATATCATTTCTATAATCCCACTAAACAAAAGTGTTTTTGGAATGAACTGGTATATTTATTGAGAAGGAATATATAAGTTGAGGTGTTAGTGGAAGGAAATTTGAACTTAGAGAAATTCAAGACCAACAGATAGGAAGTGATCCTATTATGGAAGTTGAGATGGTTCCATAAAGTGTTCTGAAAGAAGAACCAACTTAGGATATACAAGAACTTTAATGGTTTTGTAGGATTTTTTAAGTTCCCGAGATACATATTTTTCTTGTAGAAAATGGCGATGAATTAATGTTCATAAGAGATGAACCTACTACCTACCAAGAGTCCATTGAGACTTCTAATTTTGAGAAATGGTTAAAATCAATGGAATTTGAAATGGACTCCATGTACACTAACCGATTTTGGATATTAGTGGATGAAATTGAAGGGGTGAGGGTACAAGCAGGGTTTATATAAAAAAAATGTCATTTATGGTTGAATTTTTACCTATAAATAATTCCCAGTGGAAAAGGGTTATAAAAAAATTCATGGTATTGACTATGGGGATAACTTTTAACCATTTGTGATGATAAAATCTATTTTGATATTTCTTTCTATAATTACTCATTTTTAGTATAATATATATCATATGGATGTCCCAAACACTTTTAATTAATGTGAATTTAGTCCAACATGTGTACATGATACATCCAAAAGGTTTTGAAGTTCCAAATGAGTCTTATAATGTATGAAAGTTGAAACAATCTATTTATGGATTGAATCAAGCTTCTTGAAGTTGTAATATCCGGTTTTATGATGTGATTAAAGAGTTTTATTTCATAAATAATGCAGATAAATATTGTATATTCAATAGAATTAGTGGGATTGTGGTGGTATTTATGATATTGTCTATAGATGACATACTTATTATTTAAAATGATGTCCAAAAGTTTCAATCTATAAATATGTTATTGTAAAATACTTCTTAATGAAAGAAATTGGTGAAGAATTTTACATACTAGATATGAAGATCTATAGAGATAGATCAAAGAGTTTTCTTGAACATAGTTAGAACACATACATTGGAAAAGTGATAAAGTAATTTAGCATAAAGAAATCCAAAAATGTCCTTTACTAGTGTTTCATGGCACAAATATTAGTAATATTCAAGATCCTTATAAGGATTTATAAAGGATAGATATAATTCCCTATGTGTCCACCATAGGATCTATCATGTATGGAATGTTGTGTACTCAAACCATTATTATATATGATTTAAGAATAACTAGTAGACACTACTCTAATAACCATGAAAGTTAATGGATTATTGTTAAGAGAATCCTTAAGTACTTAAGAATAATTAAGGATATGTTTTTGATCTTTGGAGGAGATGATGAGCTTTGTGTAAATGGTTACATTAATGCTCGTTTAAATATAATAAAGATGACACAAGATATAAATCTAGTTTTGTGTTTTTCCTAGATGATGGTGCTATCATTTTTAATAGTTCCAAATAGGCCACCACATTAGACTAAAAAAAATAGTTAGATCACATCTCTATATTAGATTCTATGAAGATTTTTTTTAGATTAAGAAGTTTATTTATGAACTTGGTGTGGTTCCTATCATCTAGGGAGAAATTGAGCTTTACTGTGAAAAAAATAGAGCCATTTCTTAGGATAAGGAACCCTAGTCTCCATAAAGGACCAAACCCATCCTTCAAAAATACTATCTCATATAGAAGACCATTGAAAAGAGTGATGTTAAGTTCTTTTGGGTGGCTACAAAGGATAGTGTAACAAATACATCGATGAATCCATTACTACATAAAAAGAATAAGGGAAATGTTGAATCTATTTTAATATTATACAAAAGAGATTTAATGTAATGGTTATAAATATATCATGATTTTATAATAAAATAAATTCTTTATTTATCATTCATTGATATTTTCTGCAACTTATTTTACATGAACAGTGGAATGATAATATCCCTTCAAAGTATTATTTTGAGTTGTCCCTAACCAATGATCATTATAGAGTATTATGGGTTTTGATGATATATTAATGTTAACATGATTATAATCTTGTAATTGATACAATATTTATATATGTGATATTAAAAATAGACTCAAGAGGTAATAAGTCTAGACTTATTACATGGACTGCCCCATCGAAGTATATCTCATGAAATATTTTATAGTTATAGATATGCTCAGGGATGTATGCTTATGATGAATCATTTTTACTTGAGGTTTGTGAGATACCTATAATTATAACCTTTATAATTTTATACCTTTCTTATGAAATCCTTGAGGCATAGCTAATTAGGGGTTGTTTGGGTATGTTGATGATCATGTTTTTGGTTGGATCTCAACCAAGATGAGAATTTTACACTTATATGACAAGAAAAGAAATCTAGGACTTGAATTATAATGAGTAAATGAATGATAATGTTGATTTTAGTTACATGTGACATGATAAACTACTTATATGAGGGATATGTGATGTGATCATTTTCTAAAAAAATTACATGTGATGTATTTATTGACTAGGCTAGTCTTTTTTTCCTATAGAGTCATGAATGAATGACATGAAATATACTAGATTGAAATATTCTATGTCTAGTGGTCACTCGATTTTATAGACAAAAGTATTATGTAAGTATATATATAATTTATACGATACATATTGTGGTGGACATGTTTATATGGAGATATGATTATGTTTGACCAAGATCACATCATATCCCTTTATATCTTAAGTATCACTAATATTATTCTAGAGGATAGTATTTTCTTACATCTATGAAATCAAGATTTCATATTCATTATCAATTATACAAATTCACGTAGGTTCACATAGTTAGGTCTTTTTATAAGGATTTAATTTTGGATCAAAATGAATAGATTTTAATAAACTAAATCCAAAATAATTTTGGATGGATTCACAATGAGTTGGGAAGTTTTGTATAATTTCATTATGAGATTTTAGTGCAAGTGGAAGATTGTTGAATATTAACTAAAATAAGGGGTATGATAAATTATTAAATCCCTTTGAGTTGTAACATGTGATATGAATGAGATTCATATCACATGTTATCATATACTCACATTGTAAAGAGGCATAAAATGCCACTGTCCTCCTATATCATAGTGTATAATGATATTTGTGATATGGGACACATGGGATATGAGTGTATACTCATATACATGTATTTCGGAATGGTTTTATTGGTTATGAATTGATAATATTTATTAATTCATGGATTGAGAGACTATTTTAAATGTTTAAATCATGACACTATAATATGAAGTAACGTATGACTCCTTTGAGATAATGACTGATACACCAACACTCCAACTCTCTTCATTAAATGAATAGAGTCTATAAAAGGGATAATATCCCTACAATTGAGATCAATCTTGATGTATGAAAAACAATATGAGACTCCCTTTAAGTTCTTGGTTATCCCTTTGTATTCATAAAGAAGGTAATAGCATACCATGGTATTTCATGGGATCCTCTCATTATGAATGAGGATCAAAAGGTAATCAATTAGAGGTAGGATTCATTTGGATACTACTAAAATGATCCCTATTAAGAGTAATAAATTAAATAAAAAAATATATAAATCACAATAGTAAAGGTACACTCATTTATTTTCTCTGTTTATTCATGTTAATTAAGTTATTTATTGATCCGGATTTTATAGGTTCCTTCCACTTCCAAGTTCATTTGATGAACACCCAAATCCAATTACCCCAAACTAATATTTTATATCACTTGTTAGGGGAACCCTCATCACTAATATACAATAATAATCACCACCAAAACTTATAAATGTTTAAAAAAATCCCTATAACTTCCTAAACTAGAATTTACCCCTTAACATTGATATAATGGAACTTAGGAAGTTGAACCATACCCCAAATCACTGTATTGAGTTGATCCCTTCAAACACTCAATGAAATAAATTACAAAGAAATATTAAAACTGAAATTAAAGTAAAGAAAATTACAAAATATTTTTATGTGGTTTGGACATTAAGTCTTATATCCTTAGGAGAACACTTTTACACTTTCCATTATATTAGAAGTTTCAAGGATTATAATCACTTTAGCCAAGTTAGCTAATACAATCACTAATATCCAGTGATTAAAACATCACATGTAAAATTGGTCCCACATAATTTTCTTATGGGGATCATCTAGTCACCTAGTTTCAACATTTTTCAATCTTTATGGGAGTCCCTTCATTGAACATGGTCATCTACGATCACCTATAGCTGCTCCTGGATTGACTACCACATTTTGGTGAATAAGTAAATCATAATTAATATTATAAAAAAAATTATGCATTTTATTTACCATAAAAACATGAGGAAAAACTTATGAAACTCATTTATAAAAACCGATTTACTAACTTTCACACAATATCATCTGGACAACTTATCGTTTACACAACCCGGTTCTGGAACATATCATATGGACTGACTACCTTTGATAAATTTTCACTAACATTGTCTTCATTAGGTAAAATAATTTCTTCTAGATTTATATTTCTATTCAACCAAAAATAAATTGAAATCAGAATTTAAATTTCCTAATAGATATAATATGAATTTGATGAACTTGATTGAAAAAATGAGAGCTTGGGTGAGCTTTCAAAGTCAAAATAAATCTCCATAGGTCTCATAGGAGATTTTATTCATGTTAATGAGGTAATTTCATACACTTTTTTATAACATTAATTTTATATCATTATCAATGTTATTAAAATATAACATAAAATTTATAAAGTTTAAAATAATCATAATTTATATAATAATAGAGTTTCAATCAAATAAAACAAACCAATGATAGTAAAAAAATAATATTTTCATGAACATGCATAATAAATTAAAAAAATATAATTAAGAAAATATTAAATTCTCAATAAAATTTTTTTAAACAGTTTTTTTTAATCTATACTAAATATATTGAATTTCATATCCTCAATGCTGAATTTGGTAATTACAATTGGATATTATTAAAGCAATGAAATGTTAACCTTTAAAATCTCCACCCTATTGAAAGTCGGGTTTATTCACCATATTGAAAAAATGGTTTATTTTTTTTGTTGTGGGTAGAATTTAATGAGTGTGTTTCAACACATAAGGTTCCTTGTACTATGGAAATTTGACATCATCTTACCATGTTCACTTTTTTTTGTTCATGTTCATCCTTTAAAATTTCAAGAAATTGTGTAAAATGAATATTTTATATAAATTTAATTTTGTTGTTTGGTAAGGTTATTTAGTTTGAGAGTTTAATATTGTTTTTAATTTTAGTATTTCCTATGGTATATCCCTTTCCTCCCTTTATCTATGGGTTTTAGTGTCTTGGGGGTTCTTTTTTAGGTAATTATTTTTTTTTTGGGTTTTTGAGTGCTATTATTTGGTTATATTTTTTGTGATTGTGTCATGGGAAAGATTCCAATAAGGAAGGGTATTATTATAGATAGTGTGTTGATGTATAATGATCTTTTCAAGTTTACTAGATCGGGATATAGGGTTTTTGTAGCCTATAATGACATATCTTTTTGTGTTGTGGGATAGATTCCAATGGGGAAAAGTATTTTTATGGTTGGGGGTGTTGATGAAAAATGATTTTTCATGTTTACTGGATGGGGATGAGGGTTTTTTATAGATTTTATGATGATTTATTTTATAGTGTGGAAGGATTCATGAAATTTTTCATTTTTTATGAGTTTTTCATTAGTTGTTGGATTTAAGTATATTGGTTCATGAGGATTTTTTTGTTACCCAATTTTGTGGGATCCAAATTGTTTAAAAAATATTTAAACACCCTAGGAGGAGGGAGGATTAATTAGGGTGTACAATTTATTTTTGATAAAAAGACTCTTTTGGATCTTATTCTTATATTAAATGGTAAAATGAACCCGTCACACAATACAAACAAGTATAATAACCAAATAATGAAAAACAAAGTGCATGGACATGAATTTTTTTACTTAGTTCACCCTCCAATATGGATGGCATACTCAAAGGAGTAGAAACATGGTATACCATTGGTGTACCGAATCATGAATAATATAGTTTTGATTATAGGTATTTTGGTTTAGTTCATTTCTAAGACTAGTAATGACACCCTCTTATTCACTCTTCACTCACTTCTTCAATAAAGGGATCACTCAATAATTGACACACAATCCATACAATGATAATATTTTTAGTCCCACAATGAATATTGAAAGAGATAAGAAGGGGGTGGTGGTGGTGGTGAATTTTCAACCTAAAATATCAGAGTAATTAAAAAAGTAATGTAGAATTTGGAGGATATAAGATATAGAAAATTCAAGAATAAAGAAATTAGTGTAGTGGGTGTTTAGAGCATATAAAGTAAATAAATAAATAATAATGCACAAGTATTTTATATTAGTTTGAAACAAAAAGATCATACATCAAATCTTTACACCCTCAAATTTAGAGTATGGATATATAATATTTACTAATTATGTGGTCCATAAATGGTATGAATTTTGTTATGCTTACCTAAATAGAAATAAATATCACAAGATTGTGTTTCAATCTTCTAAAAGGAAATAGGTTAGGACCACACCTATGAAAATTCCAAGATAGATTTATGTTCACTATATGCATGGTAATGTCCTCAGGTCATTTTTCATATCAAAGGGTCATAAAAGTTCCCCATTATAATGGTAACCCTATGATACCAAGACAATGATATTAAATATATTTTATATTATTCGAATAGATCACTTTTATATGACACAAATGGTGTTTGACTATCAGGTGATGGGGGATTATAAGCATTGATACTTCATCCCATGGAGTTTATACTTGGTAATCTCGAGTGGAGAGATTATAAGGATTGGTGCACCAATAAGAACACCACATGTTTTGGGTTTCATTGGATGTTTATATTTATGTACATGTGTAATAGTCTCATGGATTGAGATAATCATTACTGTATATAATTTGATCATGTACTTTGATAAATAATGAAAACTTAACATTTATGCTCACGGTGAGGTAGCATGCACTGAGTACATAATTATTGATATAATATTTATTATATGATCAAGAAAGGATTTGTTGATTCTAAGTGTAATAAGAGATAACTTAAGACCTTTTGAACAAAATGAAAGTTTCTTGATTAAATCCATGTCCATGGTAGAATAAGGAAATTCCATCCGTTATGTTCCATGAAAAGAATAAATAAAGCATTAAAGGATGGTGACACAAAGATATGAATCCTTTTTTATGAAATATCATGTGACAACAAAGATTATATTATACAATGAATGTTAATGTGAGGTTTTTATAGCTATAATATTCATTTTCTATTTATGTTCAATGATGTATTTCAAGATACCGCTCATGGTTAGTGAGTTAGACTCACTTATATTGAGATAAGGGCCCAGAGGGTTACATATAAAGTTTATCCAAGAGATTAAATATATCATCCCAACATGGGATCCATTAAAATGGTTCCCTAAGTTGGCTGAACACTAGGCCTAAAGTGCATCTCCCCATATGCTAGAGGCTGCCAACTACCAGTGGGGGTTTGAAGGTGGTATAGTGGGGAGATTATACCCTACAAATCAGTGATGAATATAGAGGATGTAATAATAAATTAAGGCAATAAATTATAATAATTATAATTGAAAATCAATAATAAATAGGCAACCAACCCAAAACCAAATAATCCAACCATGCATGAACATGATACAATGTATAATAATATACATACAAACAAATAGTAGGTAAATAATAAATAAAAGACCCAAAATCTATATCCAATAGAATCACAAGAACAAAATCGGTCCTCTTCTACCATACTCTATCCTAGACTCGAAGGATAACGACAAACAAGCACAATCCAAGATCCTAAACTTGCAACCATGAGGTCCGTTCGAGTACCAACCGGCAGCCTGAACAGGGTGTGAGATATACTCAATAGGTCACCACCAATGGTCTAATACTATTCCGTATGTGTATATAAAATAATTTAGTGTGAAAGTGTATAAAAATTAAGGTAGTTTAATAACCAATAAAAGTAAAAAAGTCAATCCCATATTCCTCAAGGACACCTGACCAACTCAACCTACTTCGTCTTGAGATGGAATGTCTCTGATGAAGTCACCATGCACACACACACATGTATATGTATGTATGTATATATATGTACTATATATGTGTAGATATATATAGACATATATATTGATACGTAATACTAGTCAATTCCTGAGGCATAACTCAAGAAACCATGTATAATTATGAGAGTCATAGGATCTAATAAGGAATGTCATTACCATTGATGTCAAGGAATAAAAAGGGTTACAAATTTGATTATCATAATTAATATAGGGCTCCATGATAAATATCATAAATAATATAGGATGCCATGTCTAGTTTCATAATTAATAATGAAAAGGGCCATGCCCAACATTCTAATTTAGGGGGCATGGAACATCATTCCCAACAACCCAATAAACATGAATCACCATGTCCAATGTCCTAGACCAAGGGGGGTTAAAAGGACATGTCCAAAACCCTAACCAAGGTCCCTATATAATAATATAGTATAAAGCGATCCCACTTTCCATACAAGCCCTTATCCTAGGAATTCCATAAAGAGGAACCCAACATCGCTCAAGGTGTAATGGGTCTTCATTAATGCATTATTTTTATTATTCATAAATAGTTCGTGAGATCATATGTTCTATAATATAAAATGGGGATAAGGAATACAATTCATGTCATTACCGATTCAACTATTAAAAATGATCTATTTAATTTATAAACAAGAAGTTTATGGGAAGTAATCATAGCATAACATGAGTTAAACACACTTCAAGCATCTCATTTGATTAAGTAGATATGACAGCACACCTCAAAGTAGATTTATTATAAAATAGAAGTTTGGTTTTCATAACATTTTAATCAACTAAAAATTAATTCAACGAGATCTATCCCTTATAATTCTCATGCATGCCACATGTGATCAAGGGCCATGAGGTTTATCCAAAACACATAAATTCCTCAATTAATTTATAATTATGAAAAGACATTTAAAGAACACACCAAAAGGGTGGTTTAATCATTAAATAATAATGATATAAAACATGTAATCAAAATCACCTCAAGATGTGGTTTGATTTGAGGTCATCGACCTCTAAATATGTTAAGGGTGTATACAAACATTAAGGTCATGGTCTAACAATTCAATTTAAATCATTTCATAATATATGATCAATGTATGGAAGGTATGACGTGCATAAACATGATAATATTATATAAAAAATAGAACTTTAAGGGAAATACATATGGACCACCTACCTCATGCTTAGTACAATCCACTTTATTAGGCTTTGATTTGAGCTTGAATGGAAGAAATTGGAAGAATAGAAAAATGCCCTAAAAATAAGGATAATTAGACCACACAAAGATAGAACCAAAGATATAAAGTTACACAGAGAAAATAAGAAATAGTAATCACATACATGGTATGATTACAACACACCCAAAAACATATGATTTAGAGCTCAAACGAGGGAGATAACTACGTGACTAGAGAAGAGGGAGAGGGGAGATCAAGTGGCCTGGTGCATGAGAGAAATGAGAGAGAAGAGAGAGGAAAAAGATTCATGGATATAGGAAAAAATGGTAAAATAAAGATTTTAAAGGAGTTCATGGTTTATCCACACATTTTTCCAAATCGTACACCTAACCATACACCTATACTGGTTAAGTGACACAAACCGTGTGGGCTAGGTGCATGGTTTGATAGAATATGCATAGCCCATACAGATCACATATATAGTTTTATGTAGTCACCTTATATAGCCATGTAGACTTGGGTTCATAGTTTGAAAAACTGTGTGACACCCTCTAGGTCATGAATAATTGGGGTGTATGCTTGACACTAATTATCCACTAATAGCGCGCCTTCCTCTAGATTTCCAAAAATTAGGATTTCAAAGATCAGTGCTCCCAAAAATCAATGGAACACCCGAGACACCTCTTGATCCTTAATACCCATATAAAAATAACACTCTTAAGTGTTATAAATGTTGGAATTACATTTTGATGCTCACTTTAGAAATCATCCTATCCACTAAACAATTTTTTTGAATTTTTCTTGAATTTTTGACCCGATCCAAAATATGGGATGTTATAATCTCCTCAACTTAGAACTTATCTTCCCTAAGATGTATTGTGGAACTAAAAAAACATCACCTGACCTACTTGGGTTGTGAACTTCCACTCAAACAACCACATTTCATTTCTGAACACCCAACACACCTCCAAGTATTACTTTAAGAATATGGTACCAAAACCATTAAAAATTGAGCCAATGATTGAAATACCATCAAATAATCAAGATGAAACTTATGAAATCCCATCTAAATCAAGACACAATACTTATGTTGTTTCTTTTACCATATGACCTATGAAGCTTCCCACCATAGGTTCTAGATTCCAATGACAACTTCCAAGACACTGTGCTTCCACCATCAGAGTTTCCTACTAAAGCACATCCTTAGTGTTATATCAATACTCTTAGCATGTTTAATAGATTACACATGAGGAAACAACCCTTATTCCTTTATTTTATTGAAATGATTGAGCTCCAATTGATCCAGTTCATATTGGTCGTGTTGGATTTTCCATGAAAAGTCACAAACAACCCTTAAAATACACCCATATCATCCCAAAATCATGTCAAACACAGTTCCTCACTTATTTCATCAAACAACATGAGTAGATAAAGTTAAAACACTTTTGGTAAACTATTTTGAAAATGCTTGGCTCCTATGGACGATGCATCACCAAAACCAGATTCCAAAACCTAATCCCAAGGCATAATGAGATTGTTCCTAGAATGCTCACTGAAGCTTATATCAATTTATAATGACGCATATTGGATGAAACATCTCCAAAAAAACGTCATCTTATTATAGAACCAGCACTGACACTATAATGACCCAGTCTTCATGGTTTGTTATAAACTATTCCAGGCTTAATGCCTATAGTTAGATTTCACCCAAATCCATAACTGAACCCATACCTAGAATTTACTAAGAATTACAGCTGTACATTATTCCATTTTCTCAACAACATACGAGATCTATAATGACTATCCATCGATCGATCTCAAGATCCTATGACCCTACTCACATTAGGGTCCATCCTCTAAACCAAAAGGTCATTTGATTGGCTCAGCGTATAGACGAAACCATCCCAACATACTCAAGATGATGTCAAGATAGGGGACATGATCTTATCTGATCTAGGATTACACTAATACCTTAATGAGAAAAAAACATATAGGTGTGTACAGATCTCCTAAGCCATGCTCAATCAAAACATGGTATATTTTTCCCAAAACACACCCCTTTTATTTAACACGATGCAAAAAAGCTAATCTCAAGTCTCTTTAAAAATTTATCACCAAAGAATTAGTCACACCACCCAGACTAAACTTTTTAAGAGACGTATAGCTCAACATCTAATGTTTTAATTAAGGGATTGATTACATTTCCTTGGATCTAAAGGTACCTGTGATAATTTTAAACAACCATTAAAATATCATCCAGATATTCAATGTTCTTCAACAATTGGGTACTCAAAAAACATCCTCACCATTATGCTTCCATGAAAGCACATACATGTTACCAACCCATAAAACTCCTATATCAATTATTCATCCCGAGCTTGAATATAGCATCAAGAATTAGTTTAAACTCACACCTAAGTTTTAAAATTCACCATCAAGACCGAGACCTGAGATCTCACAACTACCAACTAACCAGACTTTTGAATCCATTTTTGTAACGCCCTGACCCCAGTTACCCAGATTCGGTGAATTATTACATAACATTGGAATGATCACAAAGGATCAAGTCTCGAAAGACCGATTAGTTTAGTAGACTTGGAATAACTAGATACATTCATAAGTATTACATTACATCATAAGGTAAAAAAACTACAACAACATCTTGTCTTCATATCCCCTCATACTATCCCTGCCGGTCATTCATAAATTACTTCTTCACATCCTGGGATAAATAAAACATTGAAAGGGGTGAGCTCAGATGATCAGTAAGGATAACAATATAGCAGAAGCTTTCATAGATAAGCATAAACACTTAAGTCAATGTATAACTAAAACAAAAGCCTTTTAAACATGATCTTCAACATAATATGGAAAAAATAAAATGAAATAATTCCATTTACTTATTCACATGGATATTCTACTAGTCGAATAATCACATGAAATATCAATAACCACTTTCATAATTATGTAATGCATAATGCCAGACTATCATAACCACGTAGCCAAGGCCACGTTCCAAGACCGCAAATAATATTTTGTCAAGGCCTCGTGCCAAGACACTAGTTTGTCTCATGAGACCTACTGATGCATCGAGGAGCTATAGAGGAATCCACCCGTCACTTACTAAGTGCAATGCATTCCTCATATGAAAAGTTTGAAACATAACATAAACATTCGTATTAAAACTATCATACGAAATGTAAATACTTTATCCACAAACCATGAATGATATATAAATAGCACATACACAATAAAAAATAACTCATTCGATAAAATATGGAAGATTTTATTGTATCAAATTAACATCAATCGAGAATAATGAAGGATAAATTAAAATAATCATTAAAACTATTAGAGAGAAATATCCCCCTTTTTCTGGAAAACATTTAAAAGTCACACTATTTGTCAAGAAGCCATTTAAAAATAGATTTTTGAATCAAAGTGTCCCATACCACTTTGAAACATTTACAAGGAATTTTCATTTTAAAACATTAATGTCCATATATATAAATCCTTAAAAACATTTTTAAAACATGGACATTAATGAGAAAGGTTTAGAATAATAAATCTTTAAAACATTTAAAATGATATTTTAGTTAGAGTTCCTAACCAAAATAGAGACACTTGAATACAAATAATTAAGGTAATAAAAACTTTATAATATCATGAGAATAAAGGTATTCATGATATACTATGTCAAAGTACATTATATACACCATATAAAAGTGATTTTGTGTATAACAAAAAATAAGTCTCAATGGAATGTAAATTGAGATTAAGTCTCTTATAAAGACTGTATCCTTAGGTTAAGGATAAATAAATGAAATTATTATGTGTGACAAATATAAATACACTCAATATGATTGTATATTCAGTGTAAATCAATCATAGGACATTCACACATTTTCTTTTAAAAGCAACACCAATGAATTGGATGTTTAACTCAATAAATGGAGATTGAGTTAAAATTACTCTTATCAAGTTCATATCGACGACTTGAGAATTTATCAATGGAGTGATTATGTGTATAAAAATTATATCCACAGAAAGGGGAGTGGAAATTATGACATAAGAAAATTAATAGTGATTCCACACATAATCTTGGAGTAAAATAATCAATGAAGTATACGTAAAGCCAAATGAGTGGAAATTGAAATTTCAAATTCTCTTATCGATTTGGTAACTTACGAAAAATAAACCCATGAAATAAAGATAATAAAATTATGATTTAAATATCCATAAATTAAATTATATTACACAATGAATACAAAAATGGGTAGTACATACACCACATGGAACAAATAAGTGGTGAATAATGGAAATCTCACGGAATTAAAAGTGAGATAAGAAACCCCTGACTTGTACTTTTTCCTTGGTCGAGGGTAGGTTAACCTCCTGTATAAGGGTGAAATAATTTTCATTGAATTATAAAATAATTATATACATTGATATTATATCATATATGATCTTTTAAAATTGATTTGTTAATAATATTTAGTATTATCATCGTTTCAGGTGTTAACGGATTCATTTTCCTTTATATTCTTTGTTATGTGATCCATATTTGTTATGTGATCCATATTTGTTATAGATGGGGTGTATATTATTCATATCTATAATGATATAATGTCTCTAAACATTATTTTTAATCATCAAATTAAATTTTTTCTTTAATGGATACGATGGGGAATGATTCTCATTGTGTTCGTGGAGACGGTAATCCGTACGTACGCACGAGCGACAATATCACTCTTTTGATATTAAAATAATATATAATTGGATGGTAAATCATATATACAGAATAATCATCATGTTATATTTATTATTTACATGAATTACACATCATTATTATACCCATCCAAATAATAAGTTATTGAATAACAATTACACCATGACGTGGAGACGGTAAGCCGTACGTACGCACGTATGGTGACATGTCATTCAAAGGATGGTTAGAATACTGAATAAGGTTGTACTATATTTATAATAACATCAAAGTATATATAAGATACTGGATTTATTATTTTAGAATGGAAAATAACAAATAAGGAAGAAGTGGAAGAAGAAAGGAACTTGAAAGTGGGTGGTGAAAACATTACCTCTTCTTCGGGTTCTTCCTTTTGATTTGATCAAAAGGGCTCCTTAAGTTGACTTTATGACTAAAGGAATTCCTCTAGGATGAAGGGAGGACTGTTTATAGGGTATTTGGGCAGAGTTTGGCCGAACCGAAAGGCTTTGAAGGTATGAATTTGAGAGAAGGGGGAGTGCCCTTTTATAAGAGGGGTGAGGGGCAGCTTTGGAAAAGCTAGAAATATTATTTTATAATAAATTCATATTCGGTTTATAATGTCTCAAAAGTAGATTATTTAAAGTTTAAGTGGGGGATAGGTCGAAAAACACCAAAAAAATAGGTTTTAGATAGGTTTGGCTCACTATATTAACCTTATCTTTTATTTTTAACTCTTAGTTAATTAGTTTAACATTTACCATGTCAGTTTGTATTTTTATATTATATAGTTAATAAACTTACAATATACATCCAAGCGACCCCCAAGTGGTCCATTAATTATACACCTATAAATATATAAGTCTCTTGGCCGAAAATTAGATTTTTAGGAATTTAATATCAATTAATAATATAATATTTGTTTTAAAAACTCTTTTATGTCAATTTTGACACTATTTAATAATTGATTTTTGTTAAAGTCTTAACAACTTTATTAATTCGAAAAAAATTCATTTAAGAAATACTATAATTTCATATTAAGAAATAAAATTGAATTATGTCATCAAAACTTTCAAATTATATTAATTTTAACATTTATAATACCAATTATTGGATTCTTTCATTAATAAGGAAAATACTTCATCATTATTGTGTCATAAATAATATAAATTATAAAAAGTCTAAAAATTATAAATAAAATACCATTATGTAGGAAATATTTTTAGATTTATAATTAATATTTATATTCGAGAATCCAACATATATAACCATATGTAATTTTTTTTCTAAAAGATATATTCTTATCTCATTTTTGTATTTATTTTAACTTAATTAATATAAAGTGTCATTATCACTTACAAATGGATCTATGGGGTCCCAAAATCGACCCAAAGATGCCCATGGTCGGACATGTATCAACCAATAGGGTTAGGATACGTTTTAGGGTAATTTAGTATTATTATAATATTATTTTTTTACCCTTATTTACCGGATTTACCTTTTAACCACGGTAAATAAAATATTTACTGAAGTAATTATTTAAAATGTATAAAAATAAAAGTTACCCATTTCCACAATTTGGACCTCTTGATTATGAATATGGAATCCATTTTTCTAAATTTAAAACATAGAAGTGGCAGAAATTAATTTAAAATTAATTTCCGTTGTTAAAACAAAAAGCGTGTTTTTAAGAGATAATAACTATCAAAAGATTGACAGTTGTTTATGTCCGGTTTAAATGTGAAATTATGTCCAATGACCAAAATTGTATTAAATAGTAAAAATATATTCTAAATATAATTTAAAACCACTCAAATTAATAATTTATCAATATTAATTATTTTGATTAAAAAAGTTGTTTTTAATTAAAATTTAGTATTTTTCACTATTCATCAAAATATAAAAGTTATCCGAAAAGTACCAAAATTTTACCCTAGGATAATTTTGATATTCCGAATCCAAAAATGAAGTCCATTTTGATTGATAAAATTTATAAAATTTTAAAAATTGGGTATTACTATTCATAACGGCTACATTGATTGGTCGTGGTGTGTTATAATCTCGAAGTTGCGTACAATGCAAGCTATTGCATTATTCAAAGGGAAACGTATCGTGGAATCTTGGGGTGTTACATTCTACCCTCCTTCAATAAATTGCGTCCTTGCAATTTTTAAAATTCGGCTTGGTAATATAATGGAATGTCCCACATCAGAAAATGAGTCAATAAAACTATCACTTTAAAAGAAAGAAAGAGAAGTACAATGGTCACCCGAGATAACCTATACTAGGATTACATGTAGAAAAACATGGATATGGATGATAAAATGAGTGTCAAGTTATGATGGAGAGGGATAGAAAACATGAGCAGGAGAAAGTTAACAACAAGAAAACCACATACTTGTGATGAGACAAATGGTCATTAGTTTCCCAGTAGGAAAAGTAAACAGACAAATTTTTTTTTTACTTTTAAGTTACATTTCATAAAGATGATGAATTAATTTCTGAGATTGAATAAGAACATAAAGAGATATAATTAATTTTTTAGTAAAGTTTTATTTTTTAATAAATTTCTACTACTAAATCATTTTTAAATGATGAGTATTCCAGAAGACTTGGTCAAACTAGAAGAGCTACAATAAAATTCTTATAGAATCACATGATACATGAAGAATAAACTATATATTTACCTTGCCTTTAGAGATTAATCAAAACCAAAATAATTAGTATAAGATCTGATGATCCCCCAAATGGATATTCCATTAGAAAAAAAACACTAATTTTAATTTCTAAAATTAAACCCACAATACCCCAAAGTTAAATAAATACCATTCAATAATCAATTGTCCTTGAAATAATTCAATATATTCAAAACTAATATTGAAAACCAGAACTTAGAATAATTTGGTTATGTAGTCTTCCATATTAAATTGTATCTTTAAATGACATCAACTACTCTTAAAGTCACATACTTAAAATTAATTAACCTAATCACATATTCTCTATTATAGGTTAATCATTTCCATAAATAACCCAAATCACTATATATCCACAATAAAAAAAATCCACCATTACTCCTCAAATGAAATCCCATAGTATTCTATTTTCCTTGGGTATATAGTGTTCCCAACAAGGTGAACATCTTCCAAAATAACACTTATCACTTAATCACCAAATCATTTTCCTATACTAAGGGCATTCATTTGATAAGATATAAGATCCCAAATCAACTTATTATTGATCAATAAAATCATTTAACTAAAAATAATAGTCACACTAACTAGGGACTTCACGTAGTCCAGTGGTAGGCGATAAATCCCAATCGTACTTTGGTTGTGGGTTCGATTTCCACAGCTTTGTCCGACGCGACGGGTTGTCACACGGTCTGCGTGTTGTCCCTTTTTAAAAACTATATTTTATAACATTACTAAAATGAGCTAAATTCATCAAAATAACCATAACATAATTTTAACCAGAAATGTTATCTCATACCTTGAATTTTCATCCCAAAATATAATAACTTGTAATTTCATCAAACCCAATGATCATATAAAACCAAATGGTTATTTATAACTATATCCACAAGAGAAAAGATAATTCTTCCTCAAATATCATTCTCACATGGAAAATTACAGGGTTACAAATACAAGAGACAATTATTCCAAAGTAAAACCATCAACAAGGAGCACAAATACTTTTTAAACTTTTCTCCAACCATTTATTTCCACATAGATTATTCTTTGACCAAGAAAATATCCTATAGAATAAGGAATTCACTCGAGTAATGGCCAGGTCCCCTACATTTACATAAAATGACGGTAAATGGATTCTTTGGACCATTTTTATCTTCTTCCATAGTACTCTTCATTTTCTCCGGCAATTATTCACTTTATGTCCTTACTTCCCACACATAAATCATTTCTTTGTCCCATTGAGACACTTTCCTGGGTGTCTCCTTTCACATTTTATGCATGATGGAAATTGAGGATTCCTTTCTCTATGGTCTCCACTGCTGGAGCTCTTATCATTCATCACCTTTCTCTTCTTTGTTGAGTTCTAGAGTTGGTTAATATACATGTAGTTGATCATATTTTTGGAACCATGAACACAATATATTTTACGCCTATCAACATTCCATTTTTTTGCTCATTTCCACCACTGTTCCCACCTTGTACATCATTCTCAAAGTTACTATGACTTCCTTGGACTCCAGCCATTGACTAAAACCAGAAAGCATTGTGTGAGTAACAATAGTCATAAAATCATTTAGAGAATATCATGACACCATATTCTCAATTTGAAACACCTTAGGATTAACCAAGGTCATTTATTCTCATATTATATTAAAATAATTCAAATTGGTTTGTAAAGAAAATGTAAATTATCCTAATCATATCCCCCAGGAGTGTGGTAACCAAGAGTGCAGCAAGGCCCGTTGTTGTGCACCAGTTCCCATTCGAGACTAGCTCAAAGCGGTGTTTTTGGGTTCTACCCCTAGGTACATCTGTGCCAGAGCCACCTCTACCTGCTCGTATCCAGACAGGGATGTATTGCTTGGAAAACTCACAAAATCTATACAATACCAAAATTCTAGGAAGTTCTTCTATACTAATCCTCAAATTCTATCTTAGGGCTATGTGCTCTAATCAGAGTTTATCTAAATCTAGTTTCCAAGGTTTGTAATAAAATTCCTCTGATACTAACTGTAATGCCCCGACCCCAGTTACCCAGAGTCGGTGCAATATTACATAACATTGGCATGATCACAAAGGATCAAGTCTCAAAAGACTGATTATTTTAGTAGCCATGGAATAACTAGATACATTCATAAGTATTACATTACATCATAAGGTAAAAAAAAACTACAACAACATATTGTCTTCATATCCCCTCATACTATCCCTTCTGGTCATTCATAAATTACTTCTTCAAATCCTGGGATAAATAAAACATTGAAAGGGGTGAGCTCAGATGCTCAATAAGGATAAAAATAAAGCATAAGATTTCATAGATAATCATAAACACTTAAGGCAATTTATAACTAAAACAAAAGCCTTTTAAACATGAACTTCAACATAATATAGAAAAGATAAAATGAAATAATTCCATTTACTTATTAAAATGGATATTCTACTAGTCGAATAATCACATGAAATATCAATAACCACTTTCATAATGATGGAATGCATAATTCCAGACTATCATAACCACGTAGCCAAGGCCTCGTGCCAAGACCACAAATAAGATTTTGTACAGGACTCCTGCCAAGACACTAGTTTGTCTCATGAGACCTACCGATGCATCAAGGAGCTATAGCGGGCTCCACCTGTCACTTACTAAGTCCAATTCATTCCTCATATGAAAGTTTTGAAACATAACATAAACATTCGTATTAAAACTAGCATACGAAATGCCAATACTTTATCCACAAACCATGAATGGTATATAAATAGCACATCCACAGTCAAACATAACTCATTCGATACAATATGGAAGATTTTATTGTATCAAATTAACATCAATCGATAATAATGAAGGATAGATGAAAATAATCATTAAAACTATTAGAGAGAAATATCCCCCTTTTTCTTGAAAACATTTAAAAGTCACACTATTTGTCAAGAAGACATTTAAAAATAGATTTTTGAATCAAAGTGTCCCATACCACTTTGAAACATTTAAAAGGAATTTTAATTTTAAAACATTAATGTCCATATATTTAAATCCTTACAAACATTTTTAAAACATGGACATTATTGAGAAAGATTTAGAATAATAAATCTTTAAAATATTTAAAATGATATTTTAGTTAGAGTTCCTAAACAAAATAGAGACACTTGAATACAAATAATTTAGGTAATCAAAACTTTATAATATCATGCGAATAAAGGGATTCATGATATACTATGTCAAAGTACATTATATACACCATATAAAAGTGATTTGGTGTATAACAACAAATAAGTCTCAATGGAATGTAAATTGAGATTAAGTCTCTTATAAAGACTATATCCTTAGGTTAAGGATAAATAAATGACATAATTATGTGTGAAAAATATAAATACACTCAATATGTTTGGATATTCAGTGTAAATAAATTAGAGGACATTCACACATATTCTTGTAAAAACAACACCATTGAATTAGATGTTTAACTCAATAAATGGAGATTGAGTTAAAATTACTCTTATCAAGTTCATATCGACGACTTGAGAATTTATCAATGGAGTGATTATGTGTATCAAAATTATATCCACAGAATGGGGAGTGGAAATTATGAAATAAGAAAATTAATAGTGATTCCACACATAATCTTGGAGTAAAATAATCAATGAAGTATACGTAAACCCAAATGAGTGGAAATTGAAATTTCAAATTCTCTTATTGATTTGGTAACTTATGAAACATACACCCATGAAAAAAGGATTATGCAATGATGATGTAAATATCCATAAATTAAATTACATTACACAATGAATACAAAAATGGGTAGTACATACACCACATGCAACAAATATGTGGTGAACAATGGAAATCTCACAGAATTAAAAGTGAGATAAGAAACCCCTTAATTGTACTTTTTCCTTGGTCGAGGGTAGCTTAACCTCCTGTATAATGGTGAAATAATTTTCATTGAATTATAAAAGAATTATATACATTAATATTATATCATATATGATCTTTTAACATTGATTTGTTAATAATATCTTAGTATTATCATCGTTTCGGGTGTTAACGGATTCATTTTCCTTTATATTCTTAGTTATGTGAGCCATATTTGTTATGGATGGGGTGTATATTATTCATATCCAGAATGATATCATGTCTCTAAACATTATTTTTAATCATCAAATTAAATTTATTCTTGAATGGATATGATGGGGAATGATTCTCATCGCCTTTGTAGAGACGGTAATCCGTACGTTCGCACGAGCGACAATATCACTCTTTTGATATTAAAATAATATATAATTGGATGGTATATAATATATACATAATCATTATCATGTTATATTTATTATTTATATGAATTAAACATCATTATTATACCCATCCAAATAATAAGTTATTGAATAACAATTACACCACGACGTGGAGACGGTAAGTCGTACGTACTCACGCATGGTGACATGTCATTCAAAGGATGGATAAAATACTGAATAAGGTTGTACTATATTTATAATAACATCAAAGCATATATAATATACCATAGTTATTATTTTAGAATGAAAAATAACAAAGAAAGAAGAAGTGGAAGAAGAAAAGAACTTGAAAGAGGGCGGTGAAAACATTACCTCTTCTTCGGGTTCTTCCTTTTGATTTGATCAAAAGGGATCCTTAAGTTGGCTTTATGACTAAAGGAATGCCTCTAGGATGAAGGTAGTACTGTTTATAGGGTATTTGGGCAAATTTTGGATGAACCAAAAGGCTTTGAAGGTATGAATTTGAGAGAAGGGGGAGTGGCCTTTTATAAGAGGGGTGTGGGGCACCTTTGGAAAAACTAGAAATATTATTTTATAATAAATTCATATTCGATTTATAATGACTCCAAAGTGGATTATTTAAAGGTTAAGATGGATATAGGTCTAAAACCACTCAACCAATAGGTTTTAGACAGGTTTGGGTCACTATATTAACCTTATCTTTTAGTTTTTACTCTTAGTTAATTAGTTTTACATTTAGCATGTCACTTTGTATTTTTATATTATATAGTAAATAAACTTACAATATACATCCAAGAGACCCCCAAGTGGTCCATTAATGATACACCTATCAAGATATAAGTCTCTTGGCCTAAAATTAGAATTTTATGAATTTAATATCAATTAATAATATAATATTTGTTTTAAAAACTCTTTTATGTCAATTTTGACACTATTCAATAATTGATTTTTGTTAAAGTCTTAAAAACTTTATTAATTCGAAAAAAATTCATTTAAGAAATCCTATAATGCCATATTAAGCAATAAAATTCATAGATGTCATAAAAAATTTCAAATTATATTAATTTTAACATTTATAATACCAATTATTTGATTCTTTCATTAATAAGGAAAATACTTCATCATTATTGTGTCATAAATAATATTAATTATTAAATGTCTAAAAATTATAAATAAAATACCATTATGTAGGAATTTTTTTAGATTTATAATAAAATACAAAATATATAACCCTATGTAAGTTTTTTTTTTCTAAAAGATATATGCTTATGTCATTTTTGTATTTATTTTAACTTAATTAATATAAAGTGTCATTATCACTTACAAGTGGATCCATGGGGTCCCAAAATCGACCCAAAGATGCCCATGGTCGGAAATGTATAAACCAATAGGGTTAGGACACGTTTTAGGGTAATTTAGTATTATTATAATATTATTTTTTTACCCTTATTTACCAGATTTACCCTTTAAACACGGTAAATAAAATATTTACCGAAGTAATTATTCAAAATGTCTAAAAATAAAAGTTACCTATTTACACAATTTGGACCTCTTGATTCTGAATATGGAATCCATTTTTATAAATTCAAAATACATAAGTGACAGAAATTAATTTAAAATTAATTTCCGTTGTTAAAACAAAAAGCGTGTTTTTAAGAGATAATAATTATCAAAAGACTGACAGTTGTTTATGTCCGGTTTAAATGTGAAATTATGTCCAATGACCAACATTGTATTAAATGGTAAAAATATATTCTAAATATACTTTAAAACCACGCAAATTCATAATTTATCACTATTAATTTTTTTTATTAAAAAATTTAATTTTAATTAAAATTTAATAATTTTCACTATTCATCATAATATAAAAGTTATCCGAAAAGTACCAAAATTTTACCCTAGGCTAATTTTGATATCACGAATCAAAAAATGAAGTCCATTATGATATATAAAATTTATAAAATTTCAAAAAATGGGTATTACTATTCATAACGGCTACATTGATTGGTCGTGGTGTGTTAGAAATCTCGAAGTTGCGTACAATGCAAGCTATTGCATTATTCAAAGGGAAACGTACCGTGGAAGCTTGGGGTTTTACATTCTCCCCTCAATCAATAAATTGCATCCTAGAAATTTTTAAAATTGGGTTTGAGAATATAATGGAAAGTACCACATCGGAAAAAGAGTCAATAAAACTATCACTTAAAAAGAAAGAAAGAGAAGTACAATGGTCACCCGAGATAACCTATACTAGGATTCCATATAGAAAAACATGGATATGGATGATAAAATGAGTGTTAAGTTCTGATGGAGAGGGATAGAAAACATGATCAGGAGAAAGTTAACAACAATAAAACCACATACTAGTGATGGGAAAAACGGTCATTAGTTTCCCAGTAGGAAAAGTAAATAGACAACATTTTTTTTACTTTTAAGTTAAATTTAATAAAGATGAGGAATTAATTTCTGAAATTGACTAAGAACATAAAGAGATATACTTAATTTTTAAGTAAAGTTTCATTCTTTAATAAATTTCTACTACTAAATCATTTTTAAATGATGAGTATTCCAGAAGACTTGGTCAAACTAGAAGAGCTACAATAAAATTCTTATAGAATCACATGATCCACGAAGAATAAACTCTATATTTACCTTGTCTTTAGAGATTAATAAAAGCCAAAATAGTTAGTATAAGATCTGATGATCCCCCATATGGATATTCTATTAGAAAAAAAACACTAATCTTAATTTCTAAAATTAAACCAAAAATACCCCAAAGTTAAATAAATACCATTCAATAATAAATTGTCCTTAAAATACTTCAATATAATCCAAACTAATATTGAAACCCAAAACTTAGAAGAATTTGGTTATGTAGTCTTCCACGTTAAACTGTATCTCCAAATGACATCAACTACTCTTAAAGTCACACACTTAAAAGTAATTAACCTAATCACACATTCTCTATTATAGGTTAATCATTTCCATAAATAACCAAAATCACTATATATCCACAATAAAAAAAATCCACCATTACTCCTCAAATGAAATCCCATAGTATTCTATTTTCCTTGGCCATATAGTGTTCCCAACAAGGCGAACATCTTCCAAAATAACATTTATCACTTAACCACCAAATAATTTTCCCATACCAAGGGTATTCATTTGATAAGACATAAGATCCCAAATAAACTTATTATTGATCAATAAAATCATTTAACTAAAAATAATAGTCACACTAACGAGGGACTTCACATAGTCCAGTGGTAGGAGATAAATCCCAATCGCACTTTGGTTGTGGGTTCGATTCCCACAACTTTGTCCGACGCGACGGGTTGTCACCCGGTCTGCGTGTTGTCCCTTTTTAAAAACTATATTTTATAACATTACCAAAATGAGATAAATTCATCAAAATAACCATAACATAATTTTAATTAGAAATGTCATCTCATACCTTTCATTTTCATCCCAAAATATAATAACTTGTAATTGCCTCAAACCCAATGATCATATTAAACCAAATGGTTATTTATAACTATATCCATAAGAGAAAAGATAATTCTTCCTCAAATATCATTTTCACATGGCAAACTACAGGGTTACAAATACAAAAGAAAATTATTCCAAAGTAAACCCATCAACAAGGAGCACTAATACTTTTTATACATTTCTCCAACCATTTATTTACATATAGATTCTTCTTTGACAAAGAAAATATCCTATATAATAGGGCATTCACTCTGGTAATGGCTAGGTCCCCTACATTTACGACAAATGATGATAAATGGATTCTTTGGACCATTTTTATCTTCTTACATAGTACTCTTCATTTTTCTTCGGCAATTCTTCACTTTATGTCCTTCTTTCCCACACGTAAAGCATTTCTTTGTCCCATTGAGACACTTTCCTGGGTGTCTCCTTCCACATTTCCTACATGATGGAAATTGAGTATTTCTTTCTCCATGGTCTCCACTGCTGGAGCTCTTATCATTCAACACCTTTCTCTTCTTTGTTGAGTCTAGGAGTTGGTTAATATATATGTTTTTGATCATATTTTTGGAAAACTGATTTGGCATGAACACGATATCTTTTACGCCTATCAATATTCTATTTTGTTGCTCATTTCCACCATTGTTCCCACCTTGTACATCATTTTCAAAGTTACTATGACTTCCTTGGACTCCATCCATTGACTAAAACCAGAAAGCATTGTGTGAGTAACAATAGTCATAAAATCATTTAGAGAATTTCATGACACCATATTCTTAATTTGAAACACCTTAGGATAAACCAAGGTCATTTATTCTCATCTTATATTAAAATAATTCAAATTGGTTTGTTAAGAAAATGTAAATTATCCTAAGCATATCCCCTGGGAGTGTCATAACCAAGAGTGCAACAAGGCCCATTGTTGTGCACTAGTTCCCGTTCGAGTCTAGCTCAAAGCGGTGTTTTCGGGTTTTACCATTAGGTACATCTGTGCCAGAGCCACCTCTACCTGCTCGTATCCAGATAGGGATGTATTGCTTGGAAAACTCACAAAATATATACAATACCAAAATTCTAGGAATTTCTTCTATACTAATCCTTAAAGTCTATCTTAGGGCTATGTGCTCTAATCAGAGTTTATCTAAATCTAGTTCCCAAGGTTTGTACTAAACTTCCTCTGATACCAACTGTAACGCCTCGACCCCAGTTACCCAGAGTCGGTGCATTATTACATAACATTGGCATGATCACAAATGATCAAGTCTCGAAAGACCGATTAGTTTAGTAGCCTTGGAATAACTAGATACATTCATAAGTCTTACATTACATCATAAGGTAAAAAATCTACAATAACATCTTGTCTTCATATCCCCTCATACTATCCCTACAGGTCATTCATAAATTAATTCTTCACATCTTGGGATAATTAAAGCATTGAAAGGGGTGAGCTCAGATGCTCAGTAAGGATAACAATACAGCAGAAGCTTTCATAGATAAGCATAAACACTTAAGGCAATGTATAACTAAAACAAATGCCTTTTAAACATAAACTTCAGCATAATATGGCAAAGATAAAATGAAATAACTCCATTTACTTATTCACATGGATATTCTACTAGTCTAATAATCACATCAAATATCAATAACCACTTTCATAATGATGGAATTCATAATGCCAAACTATCATAACCACGTAGCCAAGGCCTCGTACCAAGACCATAAATAAGATTTTATCAAGCCCTCGTGCCAAGACACTAGTTTATCTCATAATACCTACCGATGCATCGAGGAGCTATAGCGGCCTCCACCCGTCACTTACTAAGTCCAATGCATTCCTCATATGAAAAGTTTGAAACATAACATAAACATTCATATTAAGACTAGCATACGAAATGTCAATACTTTATCCACAAATCATGAATGGTATATAAATAGCACATCCACAGTCAAACATAACTCATTCGATACAATATGGAATATTTTATTGTATCAAATTAACATCAATCGAGAATAATGAAGGATAGATGAAAATAATCATTAAAACTATTAGAGAGAAATATCCCCCTTTTTCTTGAAAAATATTTTAAAGTCACACTATATGTCAATAAGCCATTTAAAAATATATTTTTGAATCAAAGTTTCACATACCATTTTGAAACATTTAAAAGGAATTTTAATTTTAAAACATTAATGTCCATATATATAAATCCTTAAAAACATTTTTAAAACATGGACATTAATGAGAAATATTTAGAGTAATAAATCTTTAAAACATTTAAAATGATATTTTAGTTAGAGTTCCTAACCAAAATAGAGACACTTGAATACAAATAATTGAGTTAATAAAAACTTTATAATATCATGAGAATAAAGGGATTCATGATATACTATGTCAAAATACATTATATACACCATATAAAAGTGATTTGGTGTATAACAACAAAGAAGTCTCAATGGAATGTAAATTGAGATTAAGTCTCTTATAAAGACTATATCCTTAGGTTAAGGATAAATCAATGACATAATTATGTGTGAAAAATATAAATAAACTCAATATGATTGGATATTCAGTGTAAATCAATCAGAGGACATTCACACATATTCTTGTAAAAACTACCCCAATGAATTGGATGTTTAACTCAATAAATGGAGATTGAGTTAAAATTACTCTTATCAAGTTCATATCGACGACTTGAGAATTTATCAATGGAGTGATTATGTGTATCAAAATTATATCCATAGAAAGGGGAGTGGAAATTATGAAATAAGAAAATTAATAGTGATTCCACACATAATCTTGGAGTAAAATAATCAATGAAGTATGCGTAAAGCCAAATGAGTGGAAATTGAAATTTCAAATTCTCTTATCGATTTGGTAACTTCCGAAACTTACACCCATGAAAGAAGGATAATACAATGATGATGTAAATATACATAAATTAAAGTATATTACACAATGAATACAAAAATGGGTAGTACATACACCACATGCAACAAATAAATGGTGAACAATCACTACTAGAAAAACAGGTATATGCGACGGGATCCCGTCGCAAATGGCCTTTTGTGATGGGGGTCCGTCAAAAATCGCCCGTTGCGGAAAACGCCGTTGCAACAACAATTATTCGCGACGGGCCCGTCGCTACAGATATTTTTTGTGACGGGGATCCTTCCCATCGCAAATATTACTCCGTATATTTGTAAAAACTTTTAAAATAGTAATTGCGACGGGTCCCGTCGCAACAGGTATTTGCGACGGGCCCGTCACAAATACGACTTGCGATGGGCCCCGTCGCAATTACGTTTTTAAAAAAAAAATTAAAAACTATTATTAAATTATTTTAATGGATATAATAATGCTATTTGTGACGGGCATAGTATCCCGTCGCAAATACTAAAAAAAAATAAAAAAAATAAATTATTAATAAATTATTTTAATTAATATAATAAGAATCCAATTATAATTCAAAAATAAAAAATAATAAAATGTTAATAAATGATTTTAATTAATATAATAATAGAATTATAATTCACAAATAAAAATAATAAATTATTAATAAATTATTTTAATTTATATAATAATAATAGAATTATAATTCAAAAATAAAAAATAATAGAATATTAATAAATGATTTAATTAATATAATAATATTAGAATTATAATTCATAAATAAAAAAAAATATTAATAAGTTATTTTAATTAATATAAAAATAATAGAATTATTTTACATTCAAATATTAAAATAATTCAAATATTACAAAAAAATATAATTAAATTATAATATTATAAAATTTTAATATATATATAAATTTTAATATTATAAAATATAAATAATATTATTATTCATATTAATATTGTTATTTCAAAATATAATATTATTAATATTTTATAATGAGACAGAAACTACGAATAGAAAAAAATTCATATTTTGATTTAACAAACTTTATAACATAAAAAAAACTCTAATCTGAAGGAGGGGGGGAGTGGGGGATCTGCAGATGCTGGTGGAGGAAACTCCATCCCTAAAGCACGAGTGAGTCGGCGCATGTACTCCATCTGCTCCTGGTACTGCTGCTGCCACCAACTCATCTGCTCCTCGTACAGCTGCTGCTGGCGTCGACACTCCTCCTCATGCTGCTGCTGCTGCTGACGCGTCTGCTCCTGCTCCTGTCGGAGACTCTCTATCAGTGCAGTCTGAGATCGCAACTGATCCTGATACTGTGTAGTAGAAGAAGATGCATGAGCTCCTCTCGAGCTGGACACCGACATCGCAACACTGCCATAATAATCTCCGGGAGTCAGTCGAGAGCTAATACCAACTACTCGACCCTTCTCGAAGGCATACTGGGTGGCCTGCATCCTTGTCGCCTCATCAAACTGATGGCCAATGGTCTGATCTGATGACTCGGCCTGACTCTCAGGCCGGGTCTGTGACGCTGCAGCCTCATATGACTCCTGTAGTTGCAATTTAAAATTAAAATTGTGAATATATTATATGCAGTTAATTTTTAAACTTGAAAACAAATAATACTGACCACGATGTGATTCTGATGATCACCTCTGAGCTCCCCAGTAGCAGGATCACTATACATCCTCTGATATACGCCGTACTCCGTAATATCGGGGTGCTCGACAGCCTATAAAAATAAAAAATAAACTGTTAATATTTATAGTTATATAAAATATTTATAAATAATGTACGTACCAGATGCTGTCTATGAGTACTAAAAGAACGATTCCCAGCTCAATGAATCACCTCCTGTCTCCCCTGATTCTGCCTCCCCACCGATGATCTCCTCTGAAAGGCACCACTTAACCAGTGCGCACATAATCCATCCCATACATGGGATGAAATGTACTCTGGTCGGTGTGCTCTACATGACTCGTCAAAATCTGACACTCCTGCTTTCTTCGTGGTAGCTTTTCTTAAATTGTGCAAAAACTGACGAAAGCGATCACGCATGGCCACCTCCCATGCCTTGTGGATGGCATCGCGCATGGTATCCTCGATCGGATACCATAAACCCTACAAATAAATCAAAATATCAAGTTAGAAATGTAATAATTTTCAAAAGAAAAATTATTTATTTACATACGTACCAACCAATGGCTGAACATGGCCTGCTGCACATCAATGGGAATCTGCTCCCATGTGGTCCACGACTGAGAGAAATAGTTGTGAAAAATAGCGCTGCCCTGTCCGACTGCTATATGTGGAAAACTGTAAAAATAATAAACATTTATTATGTGAATAGATTAATGAAATCTTAGTCAAATCCACAGATTATCACACAGGTTATCACACCTCCATGTGCGTGGATCAAACCCAAGACGTGGACGTCGCTCGGGGACGAGGTCAGGAATCATCAATCGTGCAAGACCGCGCCCCCTCCTCGTACTCCCTAGAGCGCCTGCAGGCTGAGGGTCATCTTCCAGCAACTCATCCGCATCAAAAGGCAGGTCAGCATCCGCCAACTCACGAAATGTCTCGTCGTCCATCTGAAACAGAAAATGTTAATGTTGTTAGCAAATAATTGATAATTACTATTATATATACATATATACATATATATATTATGATTGTATATAACTACCATGGAATTCTATCAGTTTTCATCTTCATCATCATCTTCATATATGTCAATGTCATCTTCATATTCCTCCTCAACATCATCGATATCCATTCGAGTTCCATTTGCTTCATCTCTTACCATTTCAAATTCATATGTGACATCATTAACATCATCGTCATCACCGACTCTTAAATGTGGGGTGTCGTCATCGATACTCATGTCTCTTTGTAAAAAAGATTGATTTTGATGACTCTCTTGAAAAACTTTAATTATTTGCATATCAGTGAAAGCACATTCACTTTGACTAAACTGATTGTCTCGAATTTTTATTTTTATTACACTCCACCAATCATTCAAGTCTCTTGATGTAGCACAGTACTTTGCGTAATAAACTTGATGTGCCTGTTGAGCCAATAAGAATGGTTCATCTACTACGAGAACACTTTTACAT
The DNA here is from genome assembly GCA_963277665.1 of Viscum album. Taxonomy (NCBI): domain Eukaryota; kingdom Viridiplantae; phylum Streptophyta; class Magnoliopsida; order Santalales; family Viscaceae; genus Viscum; species Viscum album. The sequence goes on from OY728131.1 coordinate 1,348,900,373, forward strand.
TTAATATCGATGATTCCATGAGTCGGATGAACACGCACACCTCTCTCTATATCCAACCACCGACATTTGAACATGGTTATGTAATGTTGTCCAAGATAACAGAGTTCAATGATTTCATCAAGTATGCCATAAAAGTCAACTTCATTTTCTCGATGATGAGATCCTCTCAAGCTAACTCCACTGTTCATTGTTTTTTTCGATTCCCCATATGCATGTGTGTGAAATCGAAATCCATTCACCACATATGCATTATAAGTTTTAACAAGGTTGGAAGGTGGATAATTATTGGTAATTATTTCTAACTAATGGTAATTATTGGTAATTATTATTAATTATTGGTAATTATTACTAATTATTGGTAATTATTACTAATTATTGGTAATTATTACTAATTATTGGTAATTATTACTAATTATTGGCAATTATTACTAATTATTACTAATTATTGGTAATTATTACTAATTATTACGAATTATTGGTAATTATTATTAATTATTACTAATTATTGGTAATTATTATTAATTATTATTAATTAGTGGTAATTATTGGTAATTATTACTAATTATTACCAATTATTACTAATTATTGGTAATTATTGGTAATTATTGGTAATTATTGGTAATTATTACTAATTATGGGTAATTATTACTAATTATGGGTAATTATTACTAATTATTACTAATTATCGGCAATTATTACTAATTATCGGTAATTATAACTAATTATGGATAATTATTTGTAATTATTACTAATTATTGATAATTATTTGTAATTATTACTAATTATTGGTAATTATTACTAATTATTGCTAATTATTGGTAATTATTACTAATTATTACTAATTATTGATAATTATTTGTAATTATTACTAATTATTGGTAATTATTACTAATTATTGGTAATTATTACTAATTATTGCTAATTATTGGTAATTATTACTAATTATTGGTAATTATTGGTAATTATTACTAATTATTCGTAATTATTTGTAATTATTACTAATTATTGGTAATTATTACTAATTATTGATAATTATTGGTAATTATTACTAATTATTACTAATTATTGGTAATTATTGCTAATTATTGTTAAATTATTAGTAATTATTACTAATTATTGTTAAATTATTAGTAATTATTACTAATTATTGGTAATTCTTGGTAATTATTGGTAATTATTACTAAATATGGATAATTATTGGTAATTAATACTAATTATTGATAATTATTGGTAATTATTACTAATTATTGCTAATTATTGGTAATTATTACTAATTATTGCTAATTATTGGTAATTATTACTAATTATTGCTAATTATTGGTAATTATTGCTAATTATTGCTAATTATTGGTAATTATTACTGATTATTACTGATTATTACTGATTATTACTGATTATTACTGATTATTAGTAATTATTACTGATTATTAGTAATTATTACTGATTATTAGTAATTATTACTGATTATTACGAATTATTACTAATTATTACTAATTATTACTCATTATTACTAATTATTACTAATTATTACTAATTATTACTAATTATTACTAATTATTACTAATTATTACTAATTATTACTAATTATTACTAATTATTACTAATTATTACTAATTATTACTAATTATTGGTAATTATTACTAATTATTACTAATTATTGGTAATTATTGGAAATTATTACTAATTATTGGTAATTATTGGAAATTATTACTAATTATTGTAATTATTACGAATTATTTGTAATTATTACTAATTATTACTAATTATTGGTAATTATTGGTAATTATTACTAATTATTGGTAATTGTTGGTAATTATTACTAATTATTGATAATTATTGGTAATTATTATTAATTATTCCTAATTATTGATATTTATTACTAATTATTAGCATTTATTCTTAATTATTGGAAATTATTACTAATTATTCCTAAGTACCATTAACTATGAACAAAGAATACTAATAATTTAAATTTATTACGTAACAAAACAATGTAAACATAATTAAATTACAACTAATTAAGAATAATTGAAACTAATAAAAAATTTAAAATAAATATTAAATTAAAAAGAAAATAAATACCTTTAAAATTCATCTGAGGTTAATCCCTGATCGTTGTTGAAAACTTTAATATCAACTCCGGAAAAAAAAATTAAACTGAAGAAACGCTGAAATCTAAAAATAGAATTTTGAGAGAAGGGGAAGATTGAGTTTGAGAATGAATGAAAAAAAACGGATGGGGGATATTTATAGGTTAGATCATTTGCGACGGGTACCGTCGCAAATACCTTAGCCCTCATTTATTACGGTCAACGGTTAAATAGTTATTCGCGACGGGTCCCGTCGCGAATAATAACCTGCCGACATACTAGTTGCGACAGGGGTAGATTCTCGTCGCAAATATCTTTTACCGCCGCCGCTTATTTGCGACGGGGGAAGCTAACCCGTCGTAAATAAGTAGTTATTTGCGACGGGTCAATTCCCCCATCGCAAATAAGTTTCTAACGGGACTATTTGCGACGGGATTTATCCCCGTCGCAAATAACCCGTCGCAAATACCCATTTTTCCCGTAGTGAATGGAAATCTCACGGAATTAAAAGTGAGATAAGAAACCCCTTTCTTGTACTTTTTCTTTGGTTGAGGGTAGGTTAACCTCCTGTATAATGGTGAAATAATTGTCATTGAATTATACAAGAATTATATACATTAATATTATATCATATATGATCTTTTAACATTGATTTGTTAATAATATCTTAGTATTATCATCATTTCGGGTGTTAACAGATTCATTTTCCTTTATATTCATTGTTATGTGAGCCATATTTGTTATGGATGGGGTGTATATTATTCATATACAGAATTATATCATGTCTCTAAAAATTATTTTTAATCATCAAATTAAAGTTATTCTTGAATGGATACGATGGGGAATGATTCTCATCGCGTTCGTGGAGACGATAATCCGTACGTACGCACGAGCGACAATATCACTCTTTTGATATTAAAATAATATATAATTGGATGGTATATCATATATACAGAATAATTATCATGTTATATTTATTATTTACATTAATTACACATCATTATTATACCCATACAAATAATAAGTTATTGAATAACAATTACACCATGACGTGGAGACGGTAAGCCGTACGTACGCACGTATGGTGACATGTCATTCAAAGGATGGATAGAATACTGAATAAGGTTGTACTATATTTATAATAACATCACAGTATATAGAATATACTATAGTTGTTATTTTAGAATGGAAAATAACAAAGAAAGAAGAAGTGGAAGAAGAAAGGAACTTGAAAGAGGGTGGTGAAAACATTACCTCTTCTTCGGGTTCTTCCTTTTGATTTGATCAAAAGGGCTCCTTAAGTTGGCTTTCTGACTAAAGGAATGCCTCTAGGATTAAGGTATGACTGTTTAGAGGGTATTTGGGTAGAGTTTGACCGAACCAAAAGGCTTTGAAGGTATGAATTTGAGAGAAGGGGGAGTGCCCTTTTATAAGAGGGGTGAGGGGCACCTTTGGAAAATCTAGAAATATTATTTTATAATAAATTCATATTTGGTTTCTAATGTCTCAAAAATGGATTATTTAAAGGTTATGGTGGGTATAGGTCTAAAACCACTCCACGAATAGGTTTTAGACAGGTTTGGGTCAGTATATTGACCTTATCTTTTAGTTTTAACTCTTAGTTAATTAGTTTAACATTTACGATGCCACTTTGTATTTTTATATTATATAGTTAATAAACTTATAATATACATCCAAGAGACCCACAATTGGTCCATTAATGATACACCTATCAAGATATAAGTCTCTTGGCCAAACATTAGATTTTTAGGAATTTAATATCAATTAATAATATAATATTTGTTTTAAAAACTCTTTTATGTCAATTTTGAAACTATTCAATAATTGATATTTTTAGTCTTAAAAACTTTATTAATTCAAAACAAATTAATTTTATAAATCCTATAATATCATATTAAGCAATAAAATTCATGGATGTCATCAAAACTTTCAAATTATATTAATTTTAACATTCTTAATACCAATTATTTGATTCTTTCATTAATAAGGAAAATACTTTATCATTATTGTGTCATAAATAATATTAATTATTAAATGTCTAAAAATTATAAATAAAATACCATTATGTAGGAAATATTTTTAGATTTCTAATAAATATTTATAGTCCAAAATCCAACACATATAACCTTATTTAAAAATTATTTTTCTAAAAGATATATGCTTATGTCATTTTTGTATTTATTTTAACTTAATTAATATAAAGTGTCATTATCACTTAAAAGTGGATCCATGGGGTACCAAAATCGACCCAAATATGCGCATTGTTGGAAATTTATAAACCAATAGGGTTAGGACACGTTTTAGGGTAATTTAGTATTATTATAATATTATTTGTTTACCCTTATTTACCGGATTTACCCTTTAACCACGGTAAATAAAATATTTACCGAAGTAATTATTCAAAATGTCTAAAAATAAAAGTTACCTATTTACAAAATTTGGACATCCTAAGTATGAAATGGAATCCATTTTTCTAAATTCAAAACACAGAAGTGGCAGAAATTAATTTAAAATTAATTCCTGTTGTTAAAACAAAAAGCGTGTTTTTAAGAGATAATAACTATCAAAATATTGAGAGTTGTTTATGTCCGGTTTAAATGTGAAATTATGTCCAATGATCAACATTGTATTAAATGGTAAAAATATATTCTAAATATACTTTAAAACCACTCAAATTCATAATTTATCACTATTAATTATTTTGATTAAAAAAGTTGTTTTTAATTAAAATTTAGTAATTTTCACTACTTATCATAATATAAAAGTTATCCAAAATTACCAAAATTTTACCCTAGGCTAATTTCGATATTCCTAATCCAAAAATGAAGTCCATTTTGAGAGATAAAATTTATAAAATTTCAAAAAGTGGGTATTACTATTCATAATGACTACATTGATTGGTCTTGTTGTGTTAGAATTTCGAAGTTGCGTACAATGCAAGATATTGCATTATTCAAAGGGAAACATACAGTGGAAGCTTGGGGTGTTACATTATCCCCTACTTCAATAAATTTCATCCTCTGAATTTTTAAAATTGGGCTTAGGAATATAATGGAAAGTCCCACATCTGAAAAAGAGTCAATAAAACTATCACTTTAAAAGAAAGAAAGAGAAGTACAATGGTCACCCGAGATAACCTATACTAGGATTCCATGTAGAAAAACATGGATATGGATGATAAAATGTGTTTCATGTTCTGATGGAGAGGGATATAAAACATGATGAGGATAAAGTTAACAACAAGAAAACCACATACTTGTGATGGGACAAATTGTCATTAGTTTCCTAGTAGGAAAAGTAAACAGACAACATTTTTTTTACTTTTAAGTTACATTTCATAAAGATGAGGAATTCATTTCTGAGATTGACTAAGAACATAAAGAGATATACTTAATTTTTAAGTAAAGTTTCATTCTTTAATAAATTTCTACTACTAAATCATTTTTAAATGATGAGTATTCCAGAAGACTTGGTCAAACTGGAAGAGCTACAATACAATTCTTATAGAATCACATGATCCACGAAAAATAAACTATATATTTACCTTGTCTTTAGAGATTAATCAAAACCAAAACAGTTAGTATAAGATCTGATGATCCCCCAAATGGATATTCCATTAGAAAATAACACTAATCTTAATTTCTAAAATTAAACCAACAATACCCTAAAGTTAAATAAATACCATTCAATTGTCCTTAAAATACTTCAATATAATCCAAACTAATACTGAAACCCAAAACTTAGAAGAATTTGGTTATATAGTCTTCCACATTAAATTGTATCTCCAAATTACATCAACAACTCTTAAAGTCACATACTTAAAAGTAACTAACCTAATCACATATTCTCTATTATAGGTTAATCATTTCCATAAATAACCCAAATCACTATATATCCATAATAAAAAAATCCACCATTACTTATCAAATGAAATCCCATAGTATTCTATTTTCCTTGGGCATATAGTGTTCCCAACAAGGCGAACATCTTCCAAAATAACATTTATCACTTAATCACCAAATCATTTTCCTATACTCAGGGTATTCATTTGATAATACATAAGATCCCAAATCAGCTTATTATTGATCAATAAAATCATTTAACTCAAAATAATAGTCACACTAACCAGGGAATTCACGTAGTCCAGTGGTAGGTGATAAATCCCAATCGCACTTTGGTAGTGGGTTCGATTCCCATAGATTTTTCCGACGCGATGGGTTGTCACACGGTCTGCGTGTTGTCCCCTTTTAAAAACTATATTTTATAACATTACCAAAATGAGATAAATTCCTCAAAATAACCATAACATAATTTAAACCAAAAATGTTATCTCATACCTTTCATTTTCATCCCAAAATATAATAACTTGTAATTTCCTCAAACCCAATGATCATATAAAACCAAATGGTTATTTATAACTATATCCACAAGAGAAACAATAATTCTTCCTCAAATATCATTCTCACATGGAAAACTATAGGGTTAAAAATACAAGAGAAAATTATTCCAATGTAAACCCATAAACAAGGAGTACTAATACTTTTTAAAAATTTCTCCAATCATTTATTTCCACATTGCTTCTTCTTTGACCAAGAAAATATCCTATAGAATAGGGAATTCACTCAGGTAATGGTCAGGTCCCCTACATTTACGGGAAATGACGGTAAATGGATTCTTTGGACCATTTTTATCTTCTTCTATAGTAATCTTCATTTTTTCTTCGGCAATTCTTCACTTTATGTCCTTCCTTCCCGCACGTAAAGTATTTCTTTGTCCCATTGAGACACTTTCCTGGGTGTCTCCTTCCACATTTCTTGTATGATGGAAATTGAGGATTCCTTTCTCCATGGTCTCCACTGCTGGAGCTCTTATCATTCATCACCTTTCTCTTCTTTGTTGAGTCCAGGAGTTGGTTAATATATATGTTGTTGATCATATTTTTGGAAAACTGATTTGGCATGAACACGATATCTTTTACACCTATCAACATTCCATTTTGTTGCTCATTTCCACAACTGTTCCCACCTTGTACATCATTCTCAAAGTTACTATGACTTCCTTGGACTCCAACCATTGACTAAAACCAGAAAGCATTTTGTGAGTAACAGTATTCATAAAATCATTTAGAGAATATCATGAAACCAAATTCTCAATTTAAAACACCTTAGGATTAACCAAGGTCATTTATTCTCATCTTATATTAAAATACTTCAAATTGTTTTGTAAAGAAAATGTAAATTATCCAAAGAATATCCCCTGGGAGTGTCATAACCAAGAGTGCATCAAGGCCCGTTGTCGTGCACCAGTTCCCGTTCGAGTCTAGCTCAACACGGTGTTTTCGGGTTTTACCCCTAGGTACATCTGTGCCAGAGCCACCTCTACCTGCTCGTATCCATACATGGATGTATTTCTTGGAAAACTTACAAAATCTATACAATACCAAAATTCTAGGAAGTTCTTCTATATTAATCCTCAAAGTCTATCTTAGGGCTATGTGCTCTAATCAGAGTTTATCTAAATCTAGTTTTCAAGGTTTGTACTAAACTTATCTGATACCAACTATAACGCCCCGACCCTAGTTAGCCAGAGTCGGTGCATTATTACATAACATTTTCATGATCACAAAGGATCAAGTCTCGAAAGACCGATTAGTTTAGTAGCCTTGGAATAACTAGATACATTCATAAGTCTTACATTACATCATAAGGTAAAAAAAACTACAACAACATATTGTCTTCATATCCCCTCATACTATCCCTGTAGGTAATTCATAAATTACTTCTTCACATCCTGGGATAAATAAAACATTTAAAGGGGTGATCTCAGATGCTCAGTAAGGATAACAATATAGCAGAAGCTTTCATAGATAAGCATAAACACTTAAGGCAATGTATAACTAAAACAAAAGCCTTTTAAACATGAAATTAAGCATAATATGACAAAGATAAAATGAAATAATTCCATTTACTTATTCACATGGATATTCTACTAGTCGAATAATCACATGAAATATTAATAACCACTTTCATAATGATGGAATGCATAATGACAGACTATCATAACCACGTAGCCAAGGCCTCGTGCTAAGACCACAAATAAGATTTTGTCAAGGCCTCGTGCCAAGACACTAGTTTGTCTCATGAGACCTACTGATGCATCAAGGATCTATAGCAGTCTCCACCCGTCACTTACTAAGTTCAATGCATTCCTCATATGAAAAGTTTGAAACATAACATAAACATTCGTATTAAAACTAACATACAAAATGTCAATACTTTATCCACAAACCATGAATGGTATATAAATAGCACATCCACAGTCAAACATAACTCATTCTATACAATATGGAAGATTTTATTGTATCAAATTAACATCAATCGAGAATAATGAAGGATAGATGAAAATAATTATTAAAACTATTAGAGAGAAATATCCCCCTTTTTCTTGAAAACATTTAAAGTCACACTATTTGTCAAGAAGCCATTTAAAAATAGATTTTTGAATCAAAGTGTACCATACCAATTTGAAACATTTAAAAGGAATTTTAATTTTAAAACATTAATGTTCATATATATAAATCCTTAAAAACATTTTTAAAACATGGATATTAATGAGAAATATTTAGAATAATAAATCTTTAAAACATTTGAAATGATATTTTAGTTAGAGTTCCTAACCAAAATAGATACACTTGAATAAAAATAATTGAGGTAATCAAAACTTTATAATATCATGAGAATAAAGGGATTCATGATATACTATGTCAAAGTACATTATATACACCATATAAAAGTGATTTGGTGTATAACAAAAAAGAATTCTCAATGGAATGTAAATTGAGATTAAGTCTCTTATAAAAACTGTATCCTTAGGTTAAGGATAAATCAATCACATAATTATGTGTGAAAAATATAAATACACTCAATATTATTGGATATTAAATGTAAATCAATCAGAGGACATTCACACATATTCTTGTAAAAACAACACCAATAAATTGGATGTTTAACTCAATAAATGGAGATTGAGTTAAAATTACTCTTATCAAGTTCATATCGACAACTTGAGAATTTATAAATGGAGTGATTATGTGTATCAAAATTATATCCACATAAAGGGGAGTGGGAATTATGACATAATAAAATTAATAGTGATTCCACACATAATCTTGGAGTAAAATAATCAATGAAGTACGTGTAAATCCAAATGAGTGGAAATTGAAATTCCAAATTCTCTTATCGATTTGGTAACTTACGAAACATACACCCCTGAAAGAAGGATAATACAATGATGATGTAAATATCCATAAATTAAAGGATATTACACAATGAATACAAAAATGGGTAGTACATACACCACATGCAACAAATAAGTGGTGAACAATGGAAATCTCACGTAATTAAAAGTGAGATAAGAAACCCATTACTTGTACTTTTTCCTTGGTCGAGGGTAGGTTAAACTCCTGTATAATGGTGAAATAATTTTCATTGAATTATACAAGAATTATATACATTAATATTATATCATATATGATCTTTTAACATTGATTTTTTAATAATATCTTAGTATTATCATCGTTTCGGGTGTTAATGGATTCATTTTCCTTTATATTATTTGTTATGTGAGCCATATTTTTTATGGATGGGGTGTATATTATTCATATACAGAATGATATCATTTCTCTAAACATTATTTTTAATCATCAAATTAAATTTAGTCTTGAATGGATACGATGTGGAATGATTCTCGTCGCGTTCGTGGAGACGGTAATCCGCACGTACGCACGAGCGACAATATCACTCTTTTGATATTAAAATAATATATAATTGGATGGTATATCATATATAAAGAATCATTATCATGTTATATTTATTATTTACATGAATTAAAAATCATTATTATACCCATCCAAATAATAAGTTATTGAATAACAATTACACCACGACGTGGAGACGGTAAGCCGTACGTACGCACCTATGGTGACATGTCATTCAAAGGATGGATAGAATACTGAATAAGGTTGTACTATATTTATAATAACATCACAGTATATTTAAGATACTAGAGTTATTATTTTATAATGGTAAATAACAAATGAAGAAGAAGTGTAAGAAGAAAGGAACTTGAAAGAGGGTGGTGAAAACATTATCTCTTCTTCGGGTTCTTCCTTTTGATTTGATCAAAATGGCTCCTTAAGTTGGATTTATGACTAAAGGAATGACTCTAGGATGAAGGTAGGACTTTTGGGAGGGTATTTGGGTAGAGGTTGGCCGAACCAAAAGGCTCTGAAGGTATGAATTTGAGAGAAGGGGGAGTGCCCTTTTATAAGAGGGGTGATGGGCACCTTTGGAAAAGCTAGAAATATTATTTTATAATAAATTCATATTCGGTTTCTATTGGCTCCAAAGTGGATTATTTAAAGGTTAAGGTGGGTATAGGTCTAAAAAAACTCAACCAATAGGTTTTAGACAGGTTTGGGTCACTGTATTAACCTTATCTTTTAGTTTTAACTCTTAGTTAATTAGTTTAACATTTAGCATGTCACTTTGTATTTATATATTATATAGTTAATAAAATTACAATATACATCCAAGTGACCCACAAGTGATACATTAATGATACACCTATCAAGATATAAGTCTCTTGGCCGAACATTATATTTTTAGGAATTTAATATCAATTAATAATATAATATTTGTTTTAAAAACTCTTTTATATCAATTTTGACACTATTCAATAATTGATTTTTTGTTAAAGTCTTAACAACTTTATTAATTCGAACCAAATTAATTTAAGAAATCATATAATGTCATATTAAGCAATAAAATTCATGGATTTCATCAAAAATTTCAAATTATATTAATTTTAACATTTATAATACCAATTATTTGATTCTTTCATTAATAAGGAAAATACTTCATCTTTATTGTGTCATAAATAATATTAATTATTAAATGTATAAAAATTATAAATAAAATACCATTATGTAGGAAATATTTTTATATTTCTAATGAATATTTATAGTCTAAAATCAAATATATATAATCCTATGTAAAAATTGTTTTTCTAAAAGATATATGCTTATGTCATTTTTGTATTTATTTTAACTTAATTAATATAAAGTGTCATTATCACTTACAAGTGGATCCATGTGGTCCCAAAATCGACCCAAAGATGCCCATGGTCGGACATGTATCAAACAAAAGAGTTAGGAAACGTTTTAGGGTAATTTAGTATTATTATAATATTATTTTTTTACCCTTATTTACCAGATTTACCCTTTAACCATGGTAAATAAAATATTTACCGAAATAATTATTCAAAATGTCTAAAAATAAAAGTTACCTATTTACACAATTTGGACCTCCTGATTCTAAATATGGAATCCATTTTTCTAAATTCAAAATGCAAAATTGGCAGAAATTAATTTAAAATTAATTCCCGTTGTTAAAACAAAAAGCGTGTTTTTAAGAGATAATAACTATCAAAAGATTGACAGTTGTTTATGTCCGGTTTAAATGTGAAATTATGTCCAATGACCAACATTGTATTAAATGGTAAAAATATATTCTAAATATAATTTAAAACCACTCAAATTCATAATTTATCACTATTTATTATTTTTATTAAAAAAGTTGTTTTTAATTAAAATTTAGTAATTTTTACTATTCATCATTATATAAAAGTTTTCCAAAAAGTACCAAAATTTTACCCTAGTCTAATTTCAATATTCCGAATCCAAAAATGAAGTCCATTTTAATATATAAAATTTATAAAATTTCAAAAAGTGGGTATTACTATTCATAATGGCTACATTGATTGGTCGTGGTGTGTTAGAATCTCGAAGTTGCGTACAATGCAAGCTATTGCATTTTTCAATGGGAAACGTACCGTGGAAGCTTGGGGTGTTACATTCTCCCCTCCTTCAATAAATTTCCACCTTGAAATTTTTAATATTGGGCTTGGGAATATAATGGAAAGTCCCACATCGGAAAAAGAGTCAATAAAACTATCACTTTAAAAGAAAGAAAGAGAAGTACAATGGTCACCCGAGATAACCTATACTAGGATTCCATGTAGAAAAACATGGATATGGATGATAAAATGAGTGTCAAGTTCTGATGGAGAGGGATAGAAAACATGATCAGGAGAAAGTTAACAACAACAAAACCACATACTTGTGATAGGACAAACAGTCATTAGTTTCCCAGTAGGAAAAGTAAACAAAAAACATTTTTTTTTACTTTTAAGTTACATTTCATAAAGATGAGGAATTAATTTATGAGATTGACTAAGAACATAAAGATATATACTTAATTTTTAAGTAAAGTTTCATTCTTTAATAAATTTCTACTACTAAATCATTTTTAAATGATGAGTATTCCAGAAGACTTGGTGAAACTAAAAGAGCTACTATAAACTTCTTATAGAATCACATGATCCATGAAGAATAAACTATATATTTACCTTGTATTTATAGATTAATCAATACCAAAATAGTTAGTATAAGATCTGATAATCCCCTAAATGGATACTCCATTAGAAAAAAAACACTAATCTTAATTTCTAAAATTAAACCAACAATACCCCAAAGTTAAATAAATACTATTCAATAATCAATTGTCCTTAAAATACTTCAATATAATCCAAACTAATATTAAAACCCAAAACTTAGAAGAATTTGGTTATGTAGTATTCCATGTTAAATTGTATCTCCAAATGACATCAACTACTCTTAAAGCCACATACTTAAAAGTAATTAACATAATCACATATTCTCTATTATAGGTTAATCATTTCCATAAATAACCCATATCACTATATATCCACAATAAAAAAAAATCCCCCATTACTCCTCAAAAGAAATCCCATAGTATTCTATTTTCTTTGGGCATATATTGTTCCCAACAAGGCGAACATCTTCCAAAATAACATTTATCACTTAATCACCATATCATTTTCCTATACTAAGGGTATTCATTTGATAAGACATAAGATCCCAGATCAAATTATTATTGATCAATAAAATAATTTAACTAAAAATAATAGTGAAACTAACCAGGGACTTCACGTAGTCCAGTGGTAGGCGATAAATCCCAATCGAACTTTGGTTGTGGGTTCGATTCCCACAACTTTGTCCGATGCGACGGGTTGTCACACGATCTGCATGTTGTCCCTTTTTAAATACTATATTTTATAACATTACCAAAATGAGCTAAATTCCTCAAAATAACCATAACATAATTTTAACAAGAAATTTTATCTCATACCTTGCATTTTCATCCCAAAATATAATGACTTGTAATTGCCTCAAACCCAATGATCATATAAAACCAAATGGTTATTTATAACTATATCCACAAGAGAAAAGATAATTCTTCCTCAAATATCATTCTCACATGGTAAACTACAGGGTTACAAATACAAGAGAAAATTATTCTGAAGTAAACCCATAAACAAGGAGCACTAATACTTTTTAAACATTTCTCCAAACATTTATTTCCACATAGCTTCTTCTTTTACCAAGAAAATATCCTATAGAATAGGGAATTCACTCGGGTAATGGCCAGGTCCCCTACATTTACGACAAATGACGGTAAATGGATTCTTTGGACCATTTTTATCTTCTTCCATAGTACTCTTCATTTTTCTTCGGCAATTATTCACTTTATGTCCTTCCTTCCCAAACGTAAAGCATTTCTTTGTCCCATCGAGACACTTTCCTAGGTGTCTCCTTCCACATTTCCTGCATGATGGAAATTGAGGATTCCTTTCTCCATGGTCTCCACTGCTGGAGCGCTTATCATTCATCACCTTTCTCTTCTTTATTGAGTCCGGGAGTTGCTTAATATATATGTTGTTGATCATATTTTTGGAAAACTGATTTGGCATGAACACGATATCTTTTACGCATATCAACATTCCATTTTATTGCTCATTTCCCCAACTGTTCCCACCTTGTATATCATTATTAAAGTTACTATGATTTCCTTGGACTCCAGCCATTGACTAAAACCAGAAATAATTGTGTGAGTAACAGTAGTCATAAAATCATTTAGAGAATACCAGGACACCATATTCTCAATTTGAAAAACCTTAGAATTAACCAAGTTCATTTATTCTCATCTTATATTAAAATACTTCAAATTGGTTTGTAAAGAAAATGTAAATCATCCTAAGTATATCCCCGGGGAGTGTCGTAACCAAGAGTGCAGAAAGGACCGTTGTCGTGCACCAGTTCCCGTTTGAGTCTAGCTCAAAGCGGTGTTTTCAGGTTTTACCCCTAGGTACATCTGTGCCAGAACCACCTCTACCTGCTCGTATCCAGAAATGGATGTATTTCTTGGAAAACTCACAAAATCTATACAATACCAAAATTCTAGGAAGTTCTTCTATATTAATCGTCAAAGTATATCTTAGGGCTATGTGCTCTAATCAGAGTTTATCTAAATCTAGTTTCCAAGGTTTGTACTAAACTTCCTCTAATACCAACTGTAACACCCTGACCCTAGTTACCCAGAGTCATTGCATTATTACATAACATTGGCATGATCACAAAGGATCAAGTCTCAAAAGACCGATTAGTTTAGTATCCTTGGAATAACTAGATACATTCATAAGTCTTACATTACATCATAAGGTAAAAAAAACTACAACAACATCTTGTCTTCATATCCCCTCATACTATCCCTGCAGGTCATTCATAAATTACTTCTTCACATCCTGGGATAAATAAAACATTTAAAGAGGTGAGCTCAGATGCTCAGTAAGGATAACAATATTGCAGAAGCTTTCATAGATAAGCATAAACACTTAAGGAAATGTATAACTAAAACAAAAGCCTTTTAAACATGAAATTAAGCGTAATATGACAAAGATAAAATGAAATAATTCCATTTACTTATTCACATGGATATTCTACTAGTCGAATAATCACATGAAATATCAATAACCACTTTCATAATGATGGAATGCATAATGACAGACTATCATAACCACGTAGCCAAGGCCTCGTGCCAAGACCAAAAATAAGATTTTGTCAAGGCCTCGTGCCAAGACACTAGTTTGTCTCATGAGACCTACCGATACATAGAGGAGCTATAGCAGGATCCACCCATCACTTATTAAGTCCAATGAATTCCTCATATAAAAATTTTGAAACATAACATAAACATTAGTATTAAAACTAGCATACGAAATGTCAATACTTTATCCACAAACCATGAATGGTATATAAATAGCACATCCACAGTCAAACATAACTCATTCGATAAAATAGGGAAGATTTTATTATATCAAATTAACATCAATCGAGAATAATGAAGGATAGATGAAAATAATCATTAAAACTATTAGAGAGAAATATCCCCCTTTTTCTTGAAAACATTTAAAAGTCACACTATTTGTCAATAATCCATTTAAAAATAGATTTTTGAATCAAAGTGTCCAATACCACTTTGAAAAATTTAAAAGGAATTTTAATTTTAAAACATTAATGTCCATATATATAAATCCTTAAAAACATTTTTAAAACATGGACATTAATGAGAAAGGTTTAGAATAATAAATATTTAAAACATTTAAAATGATAGTTTAGTTAGAGTTCCTAACCAAAATAGATACACTTGAATACAAATAATTGAGGTAATCAGAACTTTATAATATCATGAGAATAAATGGATTCATGATATACTATGTCAAAGTACATTGTATACACCATATAAAAGTGATTTGGTGTATAACAACAAAGAAGTCTCAATGGAATGTAAATTGAGATTAAGTCTCTTATAAAGACTGTATCCTTAGGTTAAGGATAAATCAATGACATAATTATGTGTGAAAAATATAAATACACTCAATATGATTGGATATTCTGTGTAAATCAATCAGAGGACATTCACACATATTCTTGTAAAAACAACACCAATGAATTGGATGTTTAACTCAATAAATGGAGATTGAGTTAAAATTACTCTTATCAAGTTCATATCGACACCTTGAGAATTTATCAATGGAGTGATTATGTGTATCAAAATTATATCCAGAGAAAGGGGAGTGGAAATTATGACATAAGAAAATTAATAGTGATTCCACACATAATCTTGGAGTAAAATAATCAATGAAGTATGCGTAAAGCCAAATGAGTGGAAATTGAAATTTCAAATTCTCTTATCGATTTGGTAACTTACGAAAAATACACCCATGAATTAAGTATAATACAATGATGATGTAAATATCCATAAATTAAAGTATATTACACAATGAATACAAAAATGGGTAGTACATACACCACATGAAACAAATAAGTGGTGAACAATGGAAATCTCACGGAATTAAAAGTGCGATAAGAAACCCTTACTTATACTTTTTCCTTGGTCTAGGGTAGTTTAACCTCCCGTATAATGGTGAAATAATTTTCATTGAATTATCCAAGAATTATATAAATTAATATTATATCATATACGATCTTTTAACATTGATTTGTTAATAATATCTTAGTATTATCATCGTTTCAGGTTTTAACGGATTCATTTTCCTTTATATTATTTGTTATGTGAGCCATATTTGTTATGTATGGGGTGTATATTATTAATATCCAGAATGATATCATGTATCTAAACATTAATTTTAATCATCAAATTAAATTTAGTCTTGAATGGATATGATGGGGAATGATTCTCATCGCATTCGTGGAGACGGTAATCCGTACGTACGCACGAGCGAAAATATCACTCTTTTGATATTAAAATAATATATAATTGGATGGTATATCATATATATAGAATAATTATCATGTTTTATTTATTATTTATAGTAATTACACATCATTATTATACCCATCCATAAATAAGTTATTGAATAACAATTACACCACGACATGGAGACGGTAAGCCGTACGTACGCATGTATGGTGACATGTCATTCAAAGGATGGATAGAATAATGAATAAGGTTGTACTATATTTATAATAACATAAAAGTATATAGAAGATACTATAGTTATTATTTTATAATGGAAAATAACAAATAAAGAAGAAGTGGAATAAGAAAGGAACTTGAAAGAGGGTGGTGAAAACATTACCTCTTATTCGGGTTCTTCCTTTTGATTTGATCAAAAGGGATCCTTAAGTTTTATTTATAACTAAAGGAATGCCTCTATGATGAAGGGAGTACTGTTTAGAGAGTATTTGGACAGAGTTTTTCTGAACCAAAATGCTTTGAAGGTATGAATTTGAGATAAGGGGGAGTGCCCTTTTATAAGAGGGGTGAGGGTTACCTTTGTAAAAGCTAGAAATATTATTTTATAATACATTCATATTCAGTTTATATTGGATCCAAAGTGGATTATTTAAATTTTGAGGTGGGGATAGGTCTAAAAACACTCATCCAATAGGTTTTAGACTGGTTTGGTTCACTATATAAACCTTATCTTTTAGTTTTAACTCTTAGTTAATTAGTTTAACATTTACCATGTCACTTTGTATTTTTATATTATATAGTTAATAAACTTACAATATGAATCCAAGAGACCCCCAAGTGGTCCATTAATTATAAAAATATCAATATATAAGTCTCTTGGCAAAGAATTATATTTTTAGGAATCTAATATCAATTAATAATATAATATTTGTTTTAAAAACTCTTTTATGTCAATTTTGACACTATTCAATAACTGATTTTTGTTCAAGTCTTAAAAACTTTATTAATTCAAACCAAATTCATTTAAGAAATACTATAATGTCATATTAATCAATAAAATTCATTTATGTCATAAAAACTTTCAAATTATATTAATTTTAACATTTATAATACCAATTATTTGATTCTTTCATTAATAAGGAAAATACTTCATCATTATTGTGTCATAAATAATATTAATTATTAAATGTATAAAAATTATAAATAAAATACAATTATATAGGAAATATTTTTATATTTCTAATGAGTATTTATAGTTGAAAATCCAACATATATAACCCTATGTAAAAATTTTTTGTCTGAAAGATATATGCTTATGTCATTTTTGTATTTATTTTAACTTAATTAATATAAAGTGTCATTATCACTTACAAGTGGATCCATGGGGTCAAAAAATCGACCCAAATATTCCCATGGTCGGAAATGTATCAACCAATAGGGTTAGGACACATTTTAGGTTAATTTAATATTATTATAACATTATCTTTTTACCCTTATTTACTGGATTTAACCTTTAACCACGGTAAATAAAATATTTACCGAAGTAATTATTCAAAATGTCTAAAAATAAAATTTACCTATTAACACAATTTTGAACTATTGATTCTGAATATGGAATCCATTTTTCTAAATTCAAAACACAGAAGTAGAAAAAATTAATTTAAAATGAATTCCCGTTGTTAAAACAAAAAGCGTGTTTTTAAGAGAAAATAACTATCAAAAGATTGACAGTTGTTTATGTCCGGTTTAAATGTGAAATAATGTCAAATGAACAATATTGTATTAAAAGGTAAAAATATATTCTAAATATTCTTTAAAAACACTAAAATTCATAATTTATCACTATTAATTATTTTTATTAAAAAAGTTGTTTTTAATTAAAATTTAGTAATTTTCACTATTCATCATAATATAAAAGTTATCTGAAAAGTACCAAAATTTTACCCTAGGATAATTTCGATATTCCGAATCAAAAAATGAAGTCCATTTTGAGAGATAAAATTTATAAAATTTCAAAAAGTTGGTATTACTATTCATAACGGCTACATTGATTGGTCGTGGTGTGTTAGAATCTCGAAGTTGCGTACAATTCAAGCTGTTGGATTATTCAAAAGGAAACATACCGTTGAATCTTGGGGTGTTACAATTTTTACCATTTAAAATTGGTCCTTAATGGCCAAATTACTTATACTTGAAAGGACACACTCCTGATGAACATCACGATGATCCCCACCTTAGGAGTGTCCTATTCATTATTTTCTAATAATGAGAAGTCATTTCACATAAAAAATTTCATATAACACTGAACACAATTCAAAAATGTGACCAAAATGATTATACAAGCACTAAAAAATAGAAGAAAAGAACAATTAACTTAAAAGTTCACTAGATCTTACTTAAAGCCAAAACCAACTCTAATCAGTGATGTTATAACACCTTCTCATTTACCCAATTTCATTCCCCACTAGTTGGATAACTCAATTTCTCTAATTATCAGGTCACTTTAATCTAGAGATGACCTGAGAATGTATCCTTAATGGAATCAAAACACTTTATAAGAAATTTTGAAACCACAATATTTAAAGTATTATGAAACTTTTTCAATCAAACAATATACTATTTATAACATTACTTCTTAGCTTGACATGCACCGAGTGTTACAACACATGATACTATGATATATAAACAACACAACAGGCGCTACAAATTCTTAGAACATGATATCTTCCCATGGATGAAATAAAAGCCATGTTATCTATATGACTATCAACATGTTAAAAATCCTCAAGTCGTACACCACTAGAAAAGAAGAAAGGTCACATGACCAAAAAAATGGATGACCATACCCAAGGCATGTCTAACCCACTGAACAAGAGCATTACATGATGCTCAAAATTTCAAATAAGGATCAACAAGCACATGATCACCCACCTTACCTAGGTGCCATTCCTTAAATAAGAGCCATACCCAACTCAAACAACACTCGAATGACACCTCTCGTCTGAAAACTGAAATAAATAATTTACCAATCCTAATTTACCTAATAGTTTTCTACCTCAATCGGGTCATCCCCTTACTAAAGCATAAAGTGTTGAGCCTATAACTTGGTTATGCCAAAAATGTCACTAAGTTTACTATCCTAACCTTTAATCTCACTATAAAAGAAAAGGGTCAAATGAGACCTATGGGAAACATCTACATTCCCATCTAAGGTAACATTTCTTAATTTACCGTCACTTGAGGGTTGAATCTAAGGACACCATGCTAAGGTTCTAGTTTGAGGCCATTTAATCGGTTCTCATTTATCACAACATTTAAGGAAGCTTATACATAAGGGATATCAAGTACTAGTTATAAATTAAAGATGTACTCAACACTTTATTTATCTAAATCCATGCAACATAAGGCAATTATCTCCTAATTTCATTTTAAACATTTAACCTCAATTTATTTAACCAAGAAAATATCATAATAGTATTACTTAAGGAAAACATCCACTGTAAGATACAGAGGAAAACACTCTTTAGGTTTTAATTAAATATTTAATTAACTAAAGTCTCATAATAATAAAAAATATTAAAATCAGTTAAAAAGACTTTTATTAATTTAAAAAGGATTGGTCAAGTAATATTCCACCATATGTTTATATGTAACACCATATAAGTGGTCAAAAACACTTTAAATAACCATCCCATTAACATGAATATATCCCCATGGGGTTAAGTATCAAGGCATTTAAGGAATAAGGCAACCCTATAGGGTTCCATCAAACTAATATGGGTTCATTTAATTAAAACCAATAATAGTTAAATTATTAAAATTTCAAACACCCTTAATGGGTTTATCTCATAAGCAACATGCCCCAACCGACCTACTTGGGTACAATTGTGCATTTAGGGATTTATCTTATAAGTAGCATTCCCAAAATTACCTTCTTGGGTACAGTTGTGCATTTATGAATTTAGTTATATGGGTTACCATGCCTAATTTATAGGGGTACAATCCATTATAATTTTACAATTTACATCCTTATTTAAAAGAAATCATTTTCTGTAAGAATTACAATCCAACACATGTTTATATATCATGGTTCAGTTAGATGAATTTCCATTCAAAAGTTATAATGGTACTTTCCCTTATAAGTTATAATTTACATTTATGTAATTACTATTAGTTTTTTATTTTTTGATCTCAAATATATCAAGTTCATGTATAATTTTTTGATTATACAGGTTACTCTTCCCAATTTATAAAGGCACATACACTTTATAAATTATTAGTGTAACCCATTTAATCACAACCAAAAATTTTCAGCCCACGTAACCTATGTTCCATGGATAAAACATGTCATACTTAGTTAATTAAGGTTCTACCATCAAGATATATGAAAAAAAACTATTTAGGTTGATGCAGACACTTTAATTACCAATTATATATTATAATTATGGAAAACATTATATCACTCAACAAAGAATACGGGCAACCATAAAAACATATTATACAGACAAGCAAGATAAATAATCACATAATCATGGTATGCAACTAATAATTCTAAATAATCTCATAAGAATGTACACAGGTAAGAATTCTAATAATCAAATAAGGAATATTCATAAAATATCAGGCAGTCAAGAAATATGACCTACATGAGAAGGAATATGCATGACATGTGAATTTATATATGCCTATAATGATGCATGCGATGATACTTATTTTCCATACCAGGACAAGGGTAAAATATCATAAATTAATAACCAATAGAAACATGAAAATCACCCAAGGTGAAATAATAATCATCTATTATAAGAAATAACATGAACAAAAGTCCCATCCATGAAAACTTGACCTTTCCCTCGTGCGTGGGTTGGCCAGACCTAGACACAAGCTATTTAACAAGTGCTAAAACATTCCTAGTCTCCTATCTACCATCATAAAATAGTAATACAAAGTAAAATAAATCTTTGATATCACTTATATAATCTCAATCCAGGAGATACTAAAATGGTGCCCTGAGTTAGTTGGATATTGGGCCTCAAGCGCATCTCCCAGTACACTAGAGGCTGTCAAATAGCAGTGAGAATCTAAAGGTGATATAGTGGGGAGTATATACCCTATATATTAGTGATTAATATATTGTAATCAATAATAAATAAAGGGAGTAGAATAAAATAACAGTAACCAAAAATTAACAATAAACAGATACCATGCTAAAGCCAAATAATCCAACTATTCATGAAAAAACTACAATGTAAAACAATATACATACATTAATATAGTAGGTAAATAATAAATAAAATACTAAAAAAAATCTCCAATAGAATCATGATCACAATCTCATTCCTTTTCTCCCATACTTCATCCTATCCCAAAAGGATAACAATAAGAAAACACAATCCAAGATCATGAACCTGCAACCATGTGGTCAATTTAGGTACTAATAGGCAACTAGAATAGGGTGTGAGATTTATTTAGTAGTACACCACCAATAGTTTATAATGTTATCTAGTCCGTGTATATAAAATAAATTAGTGTGTGAGTACATCCAAAGTAAGACAGTTTAATAACCAATAAATGAAAACAAGTTGGGCCTGAGTTCCTCAAGGACATCTGGTCGACTATACCTGCTTCAACCTGAGCTGAAATGTATATGATGAATTAAACCTATATATATACATATTCATATATGTATAAGTATGTATGTATATGTATGTACTATATACATGCATACATATATGGAAATATATATAGATACATAATACTAGTCAGGACCAGAGGTGTAACTCAAGTGTCCATATATAATTATGAGAGCCATAGGCTCTAATAATGAATTTCATGCTCGTTGATCTCAAGGAATAACAAAGGGGGCCATTACCAAGTATCATAATTAATAAAGGGAACCATGCCCAGTATCATAAATAATTTAGAATTCCATGCTAAGTGTTATAATTAATAATGAAAAGGTATATTCCCTACATCCTAATCAAGGGGGCATGGAATTTCATGCCCAACAAACCAATATACATGAATCACCATGTACAATTTCCCAGAACAAGGTGGTTTGAAATTCCATTCCCATAAACCTAACCAAGTTCTATATATAATAATCTAGTATAAGGCAATCCAACTTTCCCTATAATCACTCAGCCTAGGTGTTCCATAAAGAGGAACCCAAAATCACTCAAGGTGCATTGGAACTTCATTAATAAATTACATTTATTATTCATAAATAGTCCACGAGATCATACATTCGATAATATAAAATGGGTCCAAGGAATAAAATTCATGTCATTACCAATTAATCTAAGAAAAATGATCTGTTTCATTTATAAACAAGAGGGTCATGGGAAGCACCCATAACATAACTTGAATCAAAAAAACATCAAGAATATAATTTTATTTAGTAGATAAGAAAAAACAACTAAAAAGTGGTTTTATTATAAAATGAAATTTTATTTTAATACCATCTTAATCAATTAAAAATTAATTCAATGAGATCAGTCCCTAATAATTGTCAAGAATTCCACACGTTATCAAGGGGCATGAGGTTTATCCAAAACATCTAAATTCCTTAATTCATTTCTAATCATGAAAAAACATTTAATGAACAAACCCAAAAGATAGAGTAATCATTAACCAAGAATGGTATAAAACTTGTAATTGAACTCACCTAAAGAGGAGGTTTGATTTGAGTTCATTGACCTACAAATATTTTAAGGGTGTTTAAGGGAATCAAGGTCAAGGTACAACAATTCAAATTAAATAATTTTATAATCTAGGAGAAATGCATGGAAGGTTTGGTGTGTGGAATAATGGAAATATTATATAAATAATATGACTTTAAGGTAAATGTATTTATAACACCTAACTCATGATTAGGATTATATACTCATTTATCATCGGGCTTTGATTCAATCCGGAATGAAATAAATTAGAAGAATCAACAAATGCCCTAAAAATAGGATGAATTAGATGGAAAGGATATAACACCAAAGATAGAGAGATAAACCAAGTAAATAACAAAAAAGAATCAGATACCAACTGATACACTTTCAATGAACCTGGTAGTGTTTAATTTGGAGATCAAATGAGGGAGATACCTCTATGCTTAGAGAATAGGGAGAGAGGAGCTCGAGTGACCTGGTGCATGGGAGAAATGAGGGTGAAAAGAAGGGAGAAAAATTATAGGATGTAGGAGAAGAAAGGTAAAATTACACATTTTAAATAGTCACATGGTTTTTCTGCACAATTTTTCAAACCGTGTGCCTAACCGTTCACCTATACCGGTTAAGGGACACTAACCATGCAGGTTAGGAGCACCGTTTGTTAGAAAGTGAAAACCCCTATAGATCACCTATACAGTTTTATATAGACACCTTGGATGGCCATGGGAACCTATGTGAATGGATTGAAAAACCATGTGAAACCCTCCAGGAATCCTCTAGGACCCACATGGTTGAGGTTCACAATTAACACTAACTATGCGCTAACCGTTCACCTTCCTCTAGATTTCCAAAAAACTATGTTTTAAAAGATTGACACTCCTAAAACTCAACAGAATACTTGAGACACCTCTCAGGTCTTAATACCCATCTAAAAACAATAATTTTAAGTTTTATAACTCCTGGAATTAGGTTCTGAAGCTTAGTTTATAATTCAAACCATCCACCAGTTGAAAATATTGAATTATCGTAGAATTTTTGACCTGATCCAAAACATGGGAAGTTACATTCACTAATTTAGATGAATCAGAGTTCTAAACAATGTGGGTCCCATGGACATGGATTGATATATGTATATATTTAAATTATATTCAGAAATAAATAAATTCACTAATAATTTATTAAATTTTAGAATATTGGGAATATAATTAATTATCTCATGATATTCACAAGTTATTTAAGTGAATATGATAGAACTATGTTTTTTAAAATAAATAATAATAAATAAATAAATAAGTTTAAATGATGTTATTTTATATTATAATATTATGATAATTTATTTATTGAGTGTAAAAATAATTTCTCAAGTCTTTCAAAAATATGTTTTAGGTCCAAACATGTAAATATGAGAAATTATATTTTTTAGTCAAAAAATTATTTATTTGAAATTAATTAATATTTTGGGAGGTATGAGTCAAGTTAATGACTCAATTTTTAATCATTTAGAATTTTGTAAATGTTTTAACTATATATTTAAAAGTTATGGTGGTAATGATAGGTTTAGGTAAGTAATTTAAGCCATTTTTAGGTTAAATATTGAAGGTTTAGTTACTTAAGGGGCTTAAGTGAAAAATTAGAAAATTATGCTCCTAGAGAGAGATGGGAAGATTTTAAGGTGATCAATCAAAGTTCTTCCAAGATTTAATCATGAATCCATTATAGCACTAATTATTCAAAGAAAAACATACCAAAATCGTTTTAGAGAATTTTTGGATGATTTAAATAGATCACAATTCATATTCTTCAACACTATGATGTCCTGTCAACTATCAACACACCCTGACATCGAACACACAAACAATGTGATGTTCATTTTAATTTTCATGATTGTTTAAATTAAATGAGATCCCTACATTGGTAACTGGCTACTTCCATGAAAGATTAGATTCTACAACATCAATCTAGTGTATTTTTTTTAAAATTTACATACTTTCAAGCTTTTATGGTGCACCCAATACCAAAAATTGGTATCAGACCAGTTGTGTAATTAAATAAGTTGAAGTTAAAATTAAATTTTCTATAATTCATATAAAGGGAATAAATACTGTCTCAACTCCACTAACAGAGTAATGATCAGAGGTCATATGACTAAGTTATGGCCATCCAAAGATATATTTTCTTTGGTTTTAATTTAAGAAACTAAAACTTATATATATATATATATATATAAATATAAAATAAATCTAGTGGTAGAGATGTTTCATGGTCACAGTGTATGATAATGGTTGTTTTACCAGATATGGATCATGGGGGGGGGGGGGTTGTATGTCCATGCACTATAAAAAAAATATTTTTTAAAATAAATGTACTTGGGTGGAAAAAGTCATCTAAATTTTGACTAACCAACTCTCCATGACAAAACAGGGTGATAGATA
This sequence comes from Viscum album, assembly GCA_963277665.1. Classification (NCBI taxonomy): domain Eukaryota; kingdom Viridiplantae; phylum Streptophyta; class Magnoliopsida; order Santalales; family Viscaceae; genus Viscum; species Viscum album. The sequence continues at coordinate 1,348,926,277 of OY728131.1, forward strand.
TGTATTTATTATTTTTTTAATCTTATAGGTTCCCTATGGTAAAGGTCCTAGAACCCCTTTGGTGTGTGTGTGTGTGTGGGGGGGGGGGGGGTTATGGCTCATAATTCCCCAAAAAACACAAACAATTCTAAAAAAATCATTTTAAATTATTAGTATTTTTTAAAAATAATTTTGGATCCATTTGACTTGTAAATCATGAATTAAAATTAGTTTAATTTATTTTAATTTATAATTAATTCCCTCAAGTAGAATTATTTGAAAATTTAATTTTATTATGTGAGTTTATTTCATATGGACTGATCGTTTTCATGAACAAACAATGTATATTTGGTATTTATTATTTAATTATTACAATATGGGATATTTTTAACAATTAATTAATAAATGATGTTCTATACATCGTCCCTCAACCTTATTATTTGTATAAGGGTTTGTGTGTCTATGAGAGAAATTATTTATAGGTTTTTTTCACCCCCGAGACCCCTCACCCGTGAGTGAGTATTATTGGACAATGAGAAGGATGAAGGAGGTGTAATTCACATTGAGGTTTGTTGAAGCACTATATTATAGATGGATTATTTGGATGGGGTGATCACTCCAACTCAAGTCAGATATGACTTAAAGAGTTACCCCTAGGGTCTCTATTGATCCATCATCTGCTCAATGGATCAACCATTAGAAACAACTCATGATCTTGTCATTTATTTATCATATGCATGGTTTATTATTTTTGTGTATGTATAGTTTATACACTATAACATATAATAATAAACAAGCATGCATAAATAAAAATAAATTAACATTTGATGAATGTTTTCTACTTATGCATGGTTAAGTTTTGAGTGTGATCATAAATTAACAATAATTATAAATATAAAATGATTTCATTCATCAAGAAAAAATTATAACCCCTCAAATAAATAATTAGTCAAATCCCTTCCATCACTTGCATTTGAACAAAACCATAAGTATGAGGTGCGCATCAGACATCATTGAGAGTGTATTTTACTATTGGTGTGTTCTTATGAGAGTGATGTGTAGAATTAACAAAATATTTCTTCAAATAATTTTCTATATATATCTTGTTGAAAAATTAAAGGGAAGCATTGATTATAATCCAAGTTGTGGATTACTAGATTGGGGAGTCCAATCAATAGATCAAAGAACTACAAGTTAATGCAGTTGGCTAGAAAAAGGCCTACCTTAGACTCTAAGAATAGTTATGATGCCATAACTTGGTCTATGAATAAAGGTTCAAGGATCCTTACCCAATAAAAAATCCAATTGATAAGATATTCTGAATCCAATGGTTTAGGGTTATTGATATTTATTTAAAATAATGAAAGAAATTTAATAAATTATTTTAAATGTATAAAATGGTAATCATTATAAAATTACTTATCTATTTAAATATTTTTGAAGAAAAATGGCATGTAATACCTCAAATTAAATATGATAATATTGGATAAATATAATATCCTAACTAGAACAAACTTCTAGGAGTGATATAAACACTTCCACGTTGTACTATGAAAATAAATGAAGTTCTATGTATTGAAGTTCCCATTACCCGACCGACCAACTATGTAGGAAAGTTATGGTTATAAGGATGCCTATATAAGATACATGAATGATGAATTTTATGTGTATATCATCATGATGTCATATACATCCAAGAAGTTTTGAGAGAAGCCTGAGGATATGGATGTATACACTATATTATATCATACACAGGAATCTTTCGAGGAGATAGTTATGAGAAAATTGTATTAAAATTCCATTACATTATTATCTTGTTAGTTGTAAGAATTAATCCAAGATGACCCTCATATATTAATTTTTATTGAGTACATTGAGAAATTAACATAATTAATATTCAATTTGGATAAAGATCTATCCACCGATCTTATACTCTTATCCTTACCACTAAGATTCTTTAATTTCATTAAGGATTACAAGATGAAATATATGGATAAATCTCTTCAAGATATTTTGGATAGGGTTATCTAATTTGATAAGAAAATGAATAAATATAAATCTTCAATCCTTATGGTAAGCATGAATAGGATTAAGGTAAATGTTCCAATGGAAAAGGAAAATCTAAAGGAACTATCGCATCATCCTTCGAATAAGCTAATGATAATAAGGGAGGGTAATAAAAAATGATATTTTATTTAAATATGTTATAAAATTTCATTGGAAGAGGAATTTTTATGAATTAAAGAATAAATAATTCATAACTTTTAATTTAGGTATATTCATTATAAGTAATATTTCTGTTTCAAGTAGCTTGAGTATTAGATAAAAAATTATTATTTACATATTTATATCATAATATAGGAACCATGCAGATTCAGAAAAGATTTATAAGAGGTGAATCATATTTATACACTTAAAGAATATAAGTGTTAATTAATATCATACCAAAAAATACATATGTAAGGTTTGTAATGAGTATTAAAAGTATTCCATAATACTTTAAAGTAATGATCAAAAAATAGCGATATAAAGACTCATCCCTAAGCCAATATAAATAACATAAAAGATCTTATATTAAAATAATATGATAATTAAAATGTATGGTCATATATAATTCATAAGGATACAATAGGTTTATTAAGATTGTTCAGGTAAAAAACTTATATCAATGAGAAAATACCACATATTTAAATTATCCTTTAGTAATAAAAGGATAATTTATATATTGTCCCTAAGAGAATTGATAGTCAATAGATAGACTGTATTCCTATTAGGGAGTCATAATCCCATAAGAACAAGTGGTATATTTAAAATCAATGCTTAAAGATGAAATCAGTTTTATAAGTTCATGTGAAAGATAATTCCAGAGACATATATACTGTGCATGAAATATGAAAAAATGAAGTTTCATATTTTCCATATCACCAAGTTAGGTGATATATGTAATTCATTGAGATTAATGAATTCATTTCATACAATAAAGTAATAAATGGTTAATAAATTACAAGATAGAAATTAGTAAAATAATTCAAAAACTGATCTAAATACAAAATTCAGTATGGATTTTTTGGATTTAATTGTTATTGTAAAACCTATTGGTGGTAATAGATTTTGAATAAAAATGAACATGGTTGGTAGAAAAAACACCAATCTAGGATTAATGGTTATAAAAGTGTTTAATAAAATATCATGCCTTGAATTTTTCTAAACTTTATATACTAGTACTAATGCTTAAAACTATTTAAATTCTAATTTCTATAAAAATGTACCATGATAATTATATTTGGAAATTTAAGTGCGAAGACTAATAAAAACTTCTAAAATAGATAATCAGAAGGGTTTTTGGCATTGAATTTTTCCATTATAATATGTATGATTCATGAATCTACTTATGGATTAAACCATACATCAAGATCATGGGTTATTCATTTTGATGAATCGATAAATAAAATATTAGGTTCATTTAAGAAATGAATATATTCCTTGTGTCAATAAGAGTATAGTGAGATTGGAATATTTTTCAAAAGAAAATATATTGATAACATAAGGAAACGTATATTAATATTATGGTTAGATAATTATAAATGATTAATTATTTATATATGATTCATTTAGAGTATTTATATATGGAACAAGATATATAGAGATTGATCTATGATGCTTCTTAGAATAATTCAAAGTACATATAATGACACAGAATTGAAAAATAATAAAAAGGGAACAATCTAATAAAGGATTATTTCCTTTATCACAAGGAATTTATCTCCCCAAGAATATCTGTTTAAATATATATAAGGAAATTGTAACATCCTGACCCGAGATCAAATAGAAGATTCCCCTAGCCGATGGGTCACATGGCCCCAAACACAACACCCCGTACTACAGAGTCTGCAAACTAGAAGAAAGGGCCAAGGTTGTGTCTATGGAGAGACTATGACCTCATTTCAGAGTGTAGCACAATGGTAGTAATCACAATAGTTAATAGCAGAAGAATAATATAAACCATCAATAGAAGATGAATATCCAAGATAGGAATAAATAAATAATTCTATAAGTAATATCATATACAAGATGATGTGTCATGTCATGTCTCTACAAAGAAGGAAAATATGTATACGAGCATCCAATACAATACATGTATCAAAATAACAAAAATACCAAAAGAGACATTCCAAATAACATCACAATCCTATATTGGTCCTGTGCTATCCTGATCCTAAGAAATAATAAAATCAAGTATTGTACAATGGGTTCTTTCCTAGGTACCTAACTACATCCATGAATTCTGTACAGGTACTCAACGATGACCCAAGTAGGGTGGGAGATAACACTCAGTAGGCCACCACAAAGAATGTCTATAAAAAATCCATTCTATGTATAACAAGATAAAGTGGTGTGAAATATATATCACAAGTATTATAGAAATAAAAGCAAGTGATACAAGTCAATTTTACTATCTAGCCTACCAAGGCTCCCTATAAACAACAGTCAAGATCCCATAAATAAGGGAAAATATAAAGCATAAAAGAAGGTGTGATTCTATCAGTCTATCGACTGTAATCAAATACCCATACCAAGGATATCTATAAAGTATAACAAAAATACACAACAGAATCACCATTTAATCAAGTTTAAGCAAACTACCATGGCCACGCTGTATAATCTAAAGTGTATCACATTCACCACAACTATGCTGTATAATAAAGATCCTCACAATAACCTCACCATGTAATCAAAAGCGTCAGACCATGAAGGTTTGAATCCAAGTTATAGAAGAGAAAGGAATCCTTGTTGAATCCCTAGAGAATCTTGATAGAAACTCGGTAAATACATGGGTGGAGTTCAAGGAACATGTCAACAGAGAATTCCAAATGTGATTCCAAGAAATACACATCTAAGGGGTATCAATTCTCAAGTCATCCTATGGAATCAAGATCCTAGGAGTAAAAAATCCAAGGCTCCACTACCACAATCATGACCCATGGAGTAGAACTATCCATGTAATCCTATGGAATCAGGATCCAAGGTATACAAACAAGGCATCCACTACCATAATCAATTCATCATATCATTTCATAAACATTCACATTCCATGAGTTCATCAACCCATACAATAATTACCATATAAACCATTTAATAAAAAGTAAAAAAAAATTCATCACATGGAAATGAGTCATCAAATATCTCATATCATCTCAATTCAATTATCATTTAGTTTAAAAAGGTTACCTCTAGCAATGTGAGCTCACATGCACCTAACGAGGTGGTATATCAAAGGGAAGGGACAAGGGAACACCCCATAGGTGGCCTAGGTTGAGGAAAAATGTCCTCAAACCATAAAATGGTACTCAAGGGGAAACATAAAAGGTTCCGATTTATTCAATTCAATACTTCAATTAATTTTTGGGGAAATTTTGGAAAGTCTGATGTTAAGAACAATGAAAAATGGATTTATAAAACACCAAACTTGTGGGAAAAGGTATGGAAAACCTACTATAGGTCCGTAGTAGACCACTCGTCCAGTATCAATATCTGATTTGGTCCATATTGGAAGAAAAATAAATAATGGATGAAAATACTGAAAATAGAGCATATTAGATTACACCTAAATAACTCTTTCGATACAAATACAGAAATAGAATGGAGTAGTATGATAAAAGAACTTACTGACATGGATCCAATGAGAAAACAGTGCTTGAATCTGACTCTGGATCGAGAAATAGGATCCAACCCTATAATTTGTCTTCAAGGGATATACCAACATGAGTTATATCTATTAGAATGAAAAATAGAATATAGGTTTAGGTTTTAATAAAATTTAAGTGAAAATTGTAATTTTATCTCAAATTATAGGGTCCCACAGTTTAGATGCATGATTGGCCAAATCGTGCGTCAACTGTGAACCCATATCTGTGTTAAGGGGACCTCATATGGTTAGAAAAATCATTCACCAACCATGTTCTAAGAATCTATCAAAAAATACAGAACCCCCACATGGGAATGAACCTCAGTTTGCACAGTTTCCTCAAATAGTAAGGCTTCCTATAGCCCCTTGTCTAGCCCCACACGATTTACTCAAACAATGAGACTTGGTTTTCATGATTTATACCAACTGTATGGCCCATCTTCCTTCTCTAAAAACCCAAGATCCAGGATAAAAAAATCCCCAAACTGCCTCTAAACTCCTATGATCTCATTAGACACTCACATTAGGTCAAAAATAAGAATTTAAACCAAAAACAAAAATATACATACCTTATACGAAAATCTAGTTTCTTAAAATATCCCCCTTAAAACAATTCATCCCCAAATTTACCTTCCAAGGGTGGTTAAGAAATACTTGAGAATAACTTGGTCCACTGAGCACATACTCTAGCCTCCCACTCTCAATTCTCATCTTGTAAACCACTGTACTACCGTAACACCCATACTAGAGGAACTAACTAGCCTCAAAGAACCTTCATTCTCCTATAAAAAACATGAATAGGATGATCCTAAAAGGATGAATCTACCTATAACTCCACCTCATCCAGCTACAGAGTGTGAGATGGGTCCGAGTGATAATGGCGCAACTGAGATACATGGAAGACATTGTGCATGTCTTGGTACTTCTGAGGTAACTGAAACCAATAAGCTATAGTCCCAACTCTCTCCAGAATATTGAATGGCCCAACATATCATGGTGAAATCTTACCCTTCCTCCTAATATATCTATGTCCCAGCCTTGATGAGATAAATAAAAAACACGATCCCCGACCTTGAACTCTAGAGGTCATCAATTTCGATCGATATAATATTTTTGTCTTGACTATGCGGTATACATCCATTTATGAATTATTTGGACCTGATCTGAAGTCTCCTTCCCGAGACTTGATCTAAGAAACACTAAATCACCTTCCTCTAACTGGTATAGGGGTGATCAGCATGACCTACTGTACAAATCCTCATAGGGTGACATATGTATCATTGCCTAATAACTATTATTGTAGGTGAAATAAACTAGGGGTATATGCCTCTCCAAAGAGACCCCAAAATCAAGGACGCATGCTTTTAGAATTTCCTTAGGAACGTGAATCATGCTGTCTAACTGAACATCCATCTAAAGGTGGTATGCTGTTCTCAGAAGCACCCATGTACCCAATGCCCTCTGCAAACTCTGCTCGAAATAAGACATAAACCAGGCATCCCTATCTGATAAAAAGGTCTTAGTAACCCCATTAAGACACACTATCTCATAGATACACACCCTCCCAAGATCATCTAATGAGAAGTTATCCCTAATCGGTATGAAATGGGAAACCTTCATGATCCTTTCCACAACAACCCACATTGCATCACTACCTTGAGGCAACCTCAGCAACCCAGTCACAAAATCAATCACAACATCTTACCATTTTCACTCAATAATGGGTAAATTCTATAAAACAATAGCTGGTCACTGGTGTTTTCCTTCACTTTCTGATAGGTGGAACACCTCATAACAAAACTATCTACCACACGTTTCATCCCTGACCACTAGTATTGACTGTGCAAGTCACAATAAATCTTGGTAATTTCGGGATGAACTTCCCAAATTGAGGCTTGAAAATATACCATTATCTCCTCACATATATCTAATGGAACAAAAATTAAACCATGGATACATATAATTTCACCCTCACCCACATTCCTACCAGGAGGCGAGTCTTAATCTACCACACTCTCTCATAGGACTAGGCCCTCAGCATCTGATAACTATCTTATACTCACTCTATTCAATAGAGTAGATGTCATTATTAAGGATGAGAGAAAAGTCTTACCTTGTCCATCCTACACCTCCAAGTACATATCCGAGAATAAGGGCATAAGATACCACTTGATATTGTCCTCATAAACTACCTATATATAAGTCCTCCTACTCAGTGCATCGACAACTGCATTTCCCTTTCCAGGTGTATATGAAAGATTGAAGTAAAAACACTATAGGTAATCAACCCATATTCATTGTCTCAAATTCAAGTCATGCTATTTAAATATATACCTGAGTTTTTTTTGGTTTGTGTACACCAAAAAATGATCTATTAGTAAATAGTGCATCCAAAAGCACAAGACATGTACCACAATAGCTAACTCGAGATCATGCGTCGGGTATTTCCTCTCGTGTTACCTCAACTAATGAGTCTTGTATGAAAAGAATATATCCCCATTCAATATAACTGCTCTTATATTGATACCTGATGCATCAAAATACACAGTGTATCTCTTATCTGGCTCTGGAAGAATCAGGACCAACACTGAAGTTAGTCTCCCTTTCAGCTCCTGGAAGACTATCTCTCAGGAATCTGACCATAAAAACATCACACCATTCTTATTCAAGACCACAGGACATGATGTTATGTGTGATAAGTATTGTATGAAATTCATATAATATCTAGATATCCCCAAGAATCTATATATGTCAAAGATGTTCTTGGGATGATCCCAGGAAACTACAACCCTCACCTTCTATGGGTCAGCTGATACTTCTGTCTCTGAGATAATATGACCCAAGAAGTGAATATTATATATCCATAAGTGTAACTTTGTGAGATTATAATATAACTGATACTATCTCAGTGCATCCCAAATGATCTCAATATGTTTGGTATGGTCATTTAAATTGTGAGAATACACAAAGATATCATCCATGAATACCACCACAAACGAATCCAGATAAGGATGAAAAAATCGGTTCATCAGTGCCATGAAAACTGCTGGTGAATTCATGAGACCGAATGAAATAATTAGATACTCATATAGACTAAACCTACTATGAAAATCTATATGAGGTATGTATGCAAGTATAATACATACTTGGTGATAACTAGACCTCAAATCAATTTTTGAGAACACCCAAGATCCCCAGAGATGATTGAATAGATCATCTATCCATGACAAGGGATACCAGTTCTTAACCATTAACAAGTTCAATTTCTGATAATCCACACATATCCAACGGTTATTGTTTGAATTTTTTCACAAAAAAGGACTAGAGAACCCCACAGAGAAGTACTAGGCCATATAAACTCCTTTGACTCAAAGTCCTCTAGCTGCCTCTTGAGCTCCTACAACTCCATAGTAGATATCATATAAGGAGAAATTGATACTAGTGTAGATCCTGGAATTATCTCAATGGATAACTCCACCTCTCTTTTAGAAAGTAAACCATAAAATTCTTCTGGGAAAATTTCACTGAAATTATAAACCATTGGAAAGAAATCTACCTGATGTGTTCCCTAATCATCCAAATATAAACTAGAAATATGGGCTATCATATTTCCCAACATATGATTCTTTAGTCTATATCAGCTCTCCTAGAAATCCCAATCACCATTGTGAATAAAAAATCCACCCTTTGGTGATGTGAAGGTCACCCTTTGGTGATAAAATTGACATAGGCTCGATAAGAAACTAACAAGTCCATCCCAAGTATGACGTCAAACCGTGTCATATTGAGGAAAAAAAGACCCCATATGAAGTGACACCCACTAATATCAAGGGTAACTCCCTTCAATATCATAAAACCTACGTTTTAATCCCTAATGGAGTATCAAAGGTCATAACTCCATCAAAAAACTAAACAATGATCCCAAGGATCTCCACTATAGGCCTAAATATAAAACTATGAGATGCACCTGTATTGAAAAGAGAAGATACTAAAGTAAAGGGTACTAAGATCATACCTCTCAACAAAGATAGAACAATGATCTTGTCCTTAGGTGTAGGATATATAGAATATATCTAGTCTAAACCCTAGCCCTGTGAAACAACCTCAAAACCTATAGTAAGACAACTCTTCTATCTAGGTACAATTGGTGCTAGGATGCCTCAACCACAACCACCACCTCGACATGAATGACCAATACTACTCTAGACCCTATCCTATTGTGGAGTTGTGAATACCACTCATAAATCTAGATTTGGAGTCGATCCCCTTCCACTTACTACTAGAGGGAACGTTCTATATAAACGCTACATATTGCCCATCCCGCTGCAAGCTCAACACTCAACTAGGTCTCATTCACACTGAATCCTTATATTTCCTCATCTACCACACTGATGATAGAAAATAGAGCTACCATCACTCACAACCTATCTAGTAATCCTCTCATGAGAATCCTCAAAACAGTGTTTCCTTACATTAGAAGATGAACTATTGGGTCAAGAGACTATACTTCCTTACTCTATACCCCCATCTTCCCTCAGGTTCTTCTTTATAATAAGATCCTGATTCACTATTTTAGTATTATTTTTCAACATGAACATGTTGACTTGTGATCAAATGGAATTCCTGAGACCTTCCTCAAAGTGTATCAACCTTGATAGCTCATCAACAAGGTATATTGGTGAAAAATGATGACTCTATATAAATCATGACTAATACTCCATAACATTCATCACACCCTGCTCCAAACACATAAAATTACTGACCCACTCTGCTCTTAGAGTCTCAAGGAAAAATTATTCATTAAACCTGTATTGGAAATCCCTCCAATCTATATCTTGTAACGTGTCATCCTAGTTAAAAACATCCCACCAACTCTTAACTGCTCCTCGAAACATATACATCATGAGCTTCACTCTCCTATTAGGAGGTGTCTATAGATGATCAAAGATCAAAATAGTAGTCTCAATACATAGCTCAACAACCTATGGACTTCCACCCCCTTGAAAACATGGGATACTACTACTACTGAAACATATGCGTTAGCTCTCCCATAGATGTGGAAGGCTGTGATGATCCCTAAAAAGTATTCATATATCATAGAAAACTCTTATGGATTTTAGAATCAACAACCATATCTTGTACAACCACTAGTTCCATAACTAGAAATATTGGAGGATCTACTAGTATCCCATAGACCACCACCTCCAAAGGATGGTCATTGCCACCCTCTTACTGCATGAATGGTGATCGTCATGGTGGCATGTATCTACAATTCCAAACACATGCCTAAAAAAATATCGATAATTAAATGATCATAGATAAGGTCATAATACATTTCAAATCCTTCCTATTAATAGATTATTCCCCTCTTCCTTCTCCTAAATCAAAGACTAGGTAAAAATAAACAATCATAAACATCACTAGTGACACTACTTACTACCCACTTTAAAGTCAGGTCTAGTTCAAGTTCTCTATTTTTACAATTTACAATTACATTTAATTCACATTTATATCACAATTTGCTTTAAATTATTGAACCAAATGGTTCACCACTTCCTATCCATAAAGGACCATACACCTCATGAACCAAAATGAGGCATCCACTTAATCCAAACCTTAACACATTCCAGTCCATGTGACCAATGGTCCATAACTCAACGTGACATAGTTGACTTCTTAGGGTGTCCTCTGTAGCCTAAGAAGGAAAACACTATTTAGGTTATGGAAACAACTCTATGTACCGACCATGTTTCTTAATACCCTTAAAAAATAATTTATCAAGTCACAAATATATCACTCAAGGCACACATAAAAATGTTACGCAGTTAAGAAATGCACCCTATATGGCATGAAAGAATGCATGGAATGTAAACTATATCAGGTGAATGAAATGATTCATGAGATTAATAACCTAATCTCATAAAAAAATGGTAAAATACATCCTCAATAATATCAATAAAAACATCAAAATTCAAGTGCATCATCCAACAGTGGAATTAAATCAATTGTTATAGTCAAAATACAGAAAAATAGAAATTTCCATTCATGGAAATTTGGATTTTCTTTGTACATGGGTTAGATAATCCCAATAAAAACTCATTACTAAATTAAAATACCTTCCTAATCCTATTATATTACCACAAAATAGTAAATCAACCAGAAAAAGAACCTATATGATACCACTTTGTAACATCCTGACCCAAGATCCACTAAAAGGTGCTTGAGATAGTGGGTCACATGGCCTAAAGAATGCCTCCAAATATTTTAGAGGCTACTGACTATTAGTGAGGTCCTAGGGTATGTTTATGGGGAGACTATTCCCTCATGTTAGAGTTTATCACAACTGTAGTAATCACAATAGTCAATAGCAGAAGTATAATATAAACCACTAAAAGAAGATAAACATCCAATATAAGAATAAATAAACAATGCTAGAAGTAATCTCACACACAAGATGATGTTCCATGTCATGTCTCTACAAAGTAATAAAATAGGTATACATACATCTAGTACATTACATGTATCGAAATACAAAAAAGAAGAAAAGAACCATCCCAGATAGCATCACAAGCCTAACTCAGTCCTATTCTCTCCTACTCCTAAGTAACAATAAAATCAAGAATCCTATAGTGGATTCTTGCCCCTGTACCTACATATATCCATGAAGTCTATTAGAGAGTAAATAGGTCCAAGGAATCCACTACCATAATCATGAACCAATAGGGTAGATCTGTCTATAGAATTATATGGAATTAGGATCCAAGTCTTACCAACCAGGGCATACATGTCCATAATCAATTCATCATCTCATTTCATAAACATTAACGTTCCATTAGTTCATCAACCAATATGAAAATTCCCATATAATCCATTTAATCAAAAGTAAACAATATGTCATCACATGGAAAAGAGACATCAACTCTCTCCTATCTTATCAATTCAATTCTCTTTTAGTTTAAAAAGGCTCTATCTAGAAAGGTGACCTCAAACACACCAAACATGGTGGTATATCATAGGAAAGGTACAAGGGAAAACCCCATGGGTGACCTAGGTTGAGGCTAAAAAATATCCAACCATTAAATGGTACTCAAGGGAAAATCTAATAGGTTCCAATTTATTCAATTAAATCATTCAATTAATATTCAGGCAATGCCAGAAATTCCAGCATGCGACACAATGGAAACTAGATTTATGAAACACCAAACATGTGGGAAAAGTTATAGACCGCCTATCGTAGGTCTATAGTAGAGCACTCATCCAGTATTGATATATTATTTGTTCTAGATCAGAAGAAAAATGAAGTATGGATGAAAATCCTAAAAATAGGGCATATTGCTTGCACCTAAATAACTCCATTGATATGAATAAAAATGAAAAACATATCATGATGATCTAAGAAATTACTAGTATGGATCCAATGAGAAAAACGATGCTTGAATCTGAGTTCAAATTAATAAATGGGATAAAATCCTACAATTTGGCTTCACGAGATCTCCTAAAATGAGTTTTGTCCACTGGAATGAAAAATAGAAGATATGTTTAGGTTTTAATAAAATTTAAGTGTGAAATAGTAAATTTTACTCAAAATCTTAGGTCACATGATTTGGTTTCACATTTGGCCAAACCGTACACCAACCATGTGCCCTTCTCTTTGCCAAGGGGGACCTCTCACGGTTATAGAACATAGTTATAAAAACCATGCATCAACCATGTTTTATGTTTCTATAAAAAAATTTAGATCCCCAGAACGGGCCTTAATATCAGGTTACACGATTTCCTCAAACTATGAAGCCTCCTACAACCCTCTATCAAGCCCCTCATGGTATCCTCAAACCATGCGGCTTGGGTTTCATGGTTTCTACTAACTGTGTAACCCAAATTCCTTATATAAAAACCTAGGATTCAGGCTCCGAAAAATCCCCAAACACCCCCTAAACTCTCATTATCTCATTAGACACTCACATTAGATCAAAAAATAAGGATTTAAACTTAAAAAAAGATCCATACCTCATAGTAAAACCCAATATCTTATAGTGGTAAAGGTAATGAATAAAATATCAAAAGTTTATGGTGATAGATTCTTTCATTAATTCCTTGTTATGTACTAAAATTCATATTTTCTATTCCAAAATCATAATTGGTAAATATTAAGTGTAACAAGAATATTTTATTATAAAAAATTCCTATTGGATAAATTATAAGTTGTAACAACACGTGTTTTAAACCAGTTGAAAATTCCAATAGAGGTTTTAATTTTCATTTGGTGGATATTCTAAAGCTTTGACTGATTCTCAGAATGTAAATTTGATCATCAGAGTAATTAAAAGTGTTTTTTGGATGAGGTTTAAGACTTGATAAGTGTATTATGTGTTCAGTTGAGTTTTTAGTGTGATGAGATTCAAAATATTGGTTATTGGAAAGGCATCATGAGGTGAAATGTTAGTTCTAACCAATAAAATCAATCATGTGACCCAAAAATCAAAGATAAAAGTTTGTTAAACCATGCATGGTGTGGTACAAGGCTATGCGAGAGGTCTATAATAAATTATAGAGGTGGAAATATGGGCTATACATGGTTTTTCAAACCATGTGCCTAGCCATGTGAGGGGGCTATCCCTTTGGGCAGTAGCACCATATGGTTGACACATGATTCGCCAAACTATATGGACATACTATGTAGATCATTAAAAGTGGAAAGTAGCCATTTTGACTTTTCAGTACTTAAATGGGTTTTATCCCCCTTTCACCACCATTTCACCAGGAGGTCACCCGCACGTTCAATCCTCTTCCTCTATAATTACCTATTACCTTTCTATCAGGTATTTTGTAACATTTTTTTGGTTTCCTTTTTCATTAGGTGTTTAATGATGAAAAGGAATTGGGAGGATACCTGTAATGGAGAAGTTAGGGATTTTTTGGAATTTTTTTCTTAGAATAGTAGTTTTTTATTCTCATTGGAAACTTACAAATCATGTAAGTGGAGTACACACAGTGTAATGGATTCCAGGCAGAATCCATGAACTGGATACAGGGCGTGCAGGATTTACATTCTGTGTAATATGTTTAGATCGTGTAATGGATTATATCTCATTTTTTTAATAAAATGGTGATGGATTTTTTAGTTTATATGAGCTTCATGGAATACATGATGTGAAATGAGATTACACTCCATGTAATTGTTATGATCTGTTGTTTTAGGGTGGTGCATGAGTAATTTTCATTTCATTTTTCCTACATCCAAACTCTCTTGACCCATAGAATACCCTAACAAATTTTGGGTGACTCCCTTCCCTTTGGATTTCTTCATTTAGTGATTGATCACCATTAGGGTTGGATTTCTTATCTTTGGGTATGTAATCATAATGGGTTTTCTTTGGTTTTTGATATGGATATGGTTTTAGTTATGATTATATTTTTATTTGTGATTGGATAGTGTTTTTTATTGATCCTTTTCAGTTTCATGGTGTGACTTTTCTTTCTAAGGCTGTTCTCTGGGTTTCCAGTCACCATTACTGAAAGAAGCTATGTTTTTACCATATTGAGGTAGGTGTTTATATACAATGGGTTAATTCTTTGAATTATATATCATTCTTGATAAATTTATTTATTTTTTGTTAATTGATTTTAAGTGATAAGTGGTTTCAAATGATTTCTTGGAAAGGAAAATGTTTTCAAAAAGGAGTTTTTCTTTGAAAAATGAATTTTATTGATTTGGAAATGGGTTTTAAAACTCTAAAGCTGTTCAAATTATATTTAAAAATGATTTATAAATCATGGTCATGGTTTTAAAAATGTATTTAAAAAATTTCACATTGGGAACCTTGAGTGGGCCAGGAAAGAGACACAGGTAGCCTTAATGCGTGTTGCACCACTAGGAGGCAACTTTTTGTGATATCATCTGGTAGGACTCGATATCTATTGGATCCAAAATATGCCTATTTAGGCTTGTGAGTTTTTAGTATGCATTATCCCATAGGATAGAGCTCAATATGAGGTGATTTTTTATTTATCATTTATGGTTATTTATCATATGATTGTTTCTATCGTGTATTTTTTCTCACATATTTTTAAATGAGGCTGTATCACATAGCTAAGCATGATAGGTTATTTCATGGATATGTATACCTCTTGTTTCATGTATATTATTTCTATTTTTATCAATTATACTTATTATATTTATAGTTTTATAATATCAAATTATTTTATTAAAACCAAATGAATAAAAATGGAAAATTATTTATAAATGGTTTGTATTTATGAAAATTCTTGGTAATTTTTTGTTTTTTTTAAAATATAGTATTGTTAAATTCTTGATATTAGAGCTTGTATAGAAAATGTGGTAGTATCCTAATGGGAATTGGATCAGACCCTAATTGCGCCTTTGGTAATTTGTAGATGTTGTATTGCATGATTCGGTTAAATGGAAGAGCATCTTATAGTATATTGGTTTCTCTTATTGATACTTATTTTGGTTTGAGTTAGCTTAGAGGTGATAGTTGGTCACATGGGATCTTAACTTAACTTTATGGTTTAGCCTGTTTTCGATTGAATTGTATGTATTTTTGGTATCTCTTTTGTTTTCTCTTTGTACTCTGATTTTATGTTTTATTTTTCTTATATTGAAGACTGGTTTCTATTATCATGTTTCTTAACATTTTTATGTGATATTCAGGTTATAATAGCTTGTCTAGTAGACTCAGCTTGGTTCATTGCAATTTGGTATTAAAGGGATGATCGACCTGAAGTGTGTTAACATTGCCTGAGTTTAGTTATATGTATTGGGTAGATTGGAGTTAGGATTATCAAAATTAAAATAGTAGGTGTGTAAAATGGTCATGGAAATCTCACTTTCATGACTGAAACCGAGTGACCATGGCTCGTCAGGGAATTTTACTAGGTTTACGACTTGGGGTTTGATTTTATTTGAATTAACTGTATGGGAAGTTTATTTAAATTGATATTTTCCTTTTTAATTAAGGTTTTTATGGTTTCTTTAAATTATTTATGTTTTAAATATTTTTTATTAATACATGAAGTTGGTCCTATGATTTTTTAATTTTCTCATGGATGATTGGTTTTTGTCTTTTATCAGACAATTCCTCTAAGAAGATGTCTTCCAAATCCAAGAGAGGAAGAAACAAGAGAGGTTCTACCAAAAAATCCTTCAATGGAACATACTTTGGTAGAATCCTTCCACACTATTTAGACTCCAGGTCAAGTGGGTGTCAGGAACCTAGGACGTGTGGTAGATCATGGCTCTGAATTTACAAATCAACAACCACCTATGCTTCATGGTGAAAAAGGACCCCAGAAATCCGAGGAGTGGATTGAGATGATAGAGAGGATCTTAAATCTTGAATACTCTTAAAGACATTAAGGTTGGTTTTTCCACATATATGACCAAGGGATTGGGATGGTGATGGTGGGGATAGATTTTTCAATATAATTTTCATGAGGAAATTACCTAGGCTTCCTTCATGAAAATATTTAACCAAAAGTTTTACTCTGAAAAATTTCATGTTTAAAATACCTATGAGTTTTTGACCTTAGAGTAGGGGGAGCGTACTATTCTAGAGTATTCTTACCATTTTTTTGAGTTGGTGTATATGACACCAGAGCTTGTCACTAATGAGTACCTGAAGGCTCAGAGGTATGTGTTATGACTGAGGCCTGATATTTGATCGATGTTGATACTCATGTGCCTTCTGACCTTTGTGAATGTAGTTGACAAGGTAGCTTTGGATGAGGTAGATATAGATGAGAAGACATGTTTTCCGGGAGATTCAATTGGTTTATCAGTTAGCCGGGGTGTATCTTATGGTTAGAAAAGAAAGTGTAATAGTGGTCAGTATTCTTTAGGACCAATTTTAGGGTATTCGACTAGGCATCAATAGTCTGTTTACTACTAGTGTGGAAGGCAAGTTCATATCAAGCCTAACTATACAGAGGCTCATAGTACATTTCATATTTATGGATGATCTAACCATTTACAACATTTTTGTGAAAATATATCTTAGGGAATTAGGGAAGAATCCACTCTCACCAATGGTTCACAGGTTTATGTTGATGCTTCCAAGAAAGGTGGGTCTAATACTTAGGCCAAGGGAGATGTTCATGTGTCTAAGACTGGATAGATTTATGCAGAGGAGTATGCGCTTGGGGAATTTGAATAAGGTACAACTACTGTTAGAGGTATAATGTTTATCTCATATTTTATGGTGCTATATTTGTTTGATATAGGTGATACTAATTCTTTTATATCGTTAATGTTAGTTGACGTGTTGGGTTTGCATTCAGAACTTATGACATTCTGGTAGGATCTTTCCATGCCTTTGGGAAATATATCTAAATAAAGATTTATATGTCCTGTGTATCGGGTTACAATAGCTGACTGCAAGGTGGTGTGGGAATTATTAGTGCTTGATCTTGATATCTTTGACTTGTTTATTAGCATGGATTGGATGATCAATGTTAAGGCCCAAATAGACTATTACCACCATCTAATTAAGTTCTTATCTACCATTGGGGTCACTCATGTTTTCCATGGTGAGTGGGAATCTAGATCAGTAAGGTCATAAACTATTGTTTCTTATGATGTAGTAATATCATGTTAGTTTTTAAATATGTTTTTTGATACAATTGACCCTTTATTAGGTGGTCAAATTCCTATAGTTTTGTGTGAATACCCTGAGGTCCTTACAAATTATTTTTTCTGGTTTTCCTCCAAAGACAGAGGTTGAGTTTTCTATTGAACCTTTCCCTGGTACAATTCCTATTTCTATACCATCTTAATATATGAAACCTACTAAGTTGGTGGAACTTAAGGTCCATCTTTAGGACATAGTGGATAAAGGATTTATTTTTCTTAGAATATCACCACAATATTCACCTTTCCTCTTTTATAAGAAGGTATAAGGGAGCCTCAAACTTTGTATCTATTATCAAAAGTTGAATCAAGTGATCATTGAGAACAAATATCCTTTTCCAAGGATTGATGATCTCTTTCATCAGCTTAGAGGGGATCATTGGTTTTCTAAGATTAACATATGGGCAGGGTATCACTAGTTGAGATCTTGAGAAGATGATATACCTAAGACAAAGTTTAAGAGTCAATATGGGTATTTTGAGCTTCAGGTTATTCCATTCAGTCTCACTAATGTTCCTGCAGTTTTTATGGATTTGATGAATCAAATATTTCATCAGTTCTTGGACTATTTTTTTGTTGTGTTTATGAATGATATTTTGGTATTCTCTAAGTAATAGGAGGAGTATATGGACCATTTGTATATAGTTCTTCAAACCTTGAAAGAACATCATATATATGGAAATCTTTCCAAATGTGAGTTTTGGATCCGTTAAGTGAAGTTTCAGGGGCATGTGATATTAGAGAGGTGCATCACAATAGATCCTAAAAAGGTATAGGCAATTATGTAAAATGAGTAGACCAAAAATGTGTTTCAGATCTGTAGATTCTTGGGATTGGCTTGTTACTATAGATGATTTGTTCAAGACTTCTCCAAACTCTCATCTTCGATAACAGATTTAACCTATAAGGGTGTAATGTTTTAATGGAATGAAAAGTGTTAGAGATCTTTTGAGGAGTTGAAGATGAGGTTGAATTCAGCACCAGTTTTTATTCCTTCTAAATTGGGATCGAGTTATGATGTTTTTTATGATGCTTCTGGTATAATTATGGGATGTGTCTTGATGTAGGGGAAACGAGTTGAGGATTAAAGATCATGCTAGTTATTCCCTCATGAGAAGAACTAATTTACCCATGATCTTGAGTTGGAAGTGTTTATGCATTCACTCAAAATGTGAAGTCACTATCTCTTTGGGGAGTGGTTTATGGTACATTCTTATCATAAGAGCCTAGAATATATTTTTAATTATAAGGATCTATTTTTTCATAGTGATTTTGGGAAGAGTATCTTCAGATTTTTTATTTTGATATTGATAATAACCCTAGGAAGGGAAATATGGTTGTTGACGTGTGAAGTAAAAAATTACCGACACAAGATGTGAAGGAATAAGTTGAGGAGTGGTCTCTGATGTGTTTTTTTGTAGAGATGATATTTGAATTGGAAGAAGTTGGTGGAAAGGTGTTCTTGGATTTGATGATAGAAGAATCATATTTTAATGAGCGAGTTCGATTTGAGTAGGTGGAATACACTACGTTCCAATTCTTTAGTAAAAGCCTTTATAGTGGGGAAACCTCATGTGAGTGAAACATCTCCTAGTGGAGATTTATGCTTCTATAGTAGGTTTGTTGTTCCGTTTTCCTTGAGTTAGGAGTTACTGGAAAATGGACACCAGTATTTTTGGTCCATGCATCCTGGGGTTACCAAGATGTATCATGACCTGAGGCATCAGTATTAGTAGTAGGGGATGATATGGTTGATAGTGGATTTTGTTTCGTGGTGCCTTAGTTTCCATAGAGTTAAGGTGGAACACCAGGGACCTATGGAATGTTTGAACCCTTACCCATTCCAGTATGAAAGTGGGATGATATTTCTGGGGATTTTATCAGTGGTTTGACAAAGACTCCTAATGGGAAGGATGTGATTTGGGTGATTATTGACCGAATCACGAAATCAACACATTCCTTACCTATCAAGGAGATGATGAAAGTGGAGAATCCTGGAGACTTGTATGTATAATATATTGTGAGACTTAATGGGTGTAACACCCCTATATTTTTTGATTTGTTTTCAAATTATTTTAATCCTTTTGATATTTTTCATTTTACACAACACAAAATATAGCCTTTGTTATATGAAAACACTAATTTTGGATTGCATTATACACAATAACAAGTTAAAATTATGCTACAAACAACACTTAGATTAAGTTTAAGAACATGAAACACTATGTTTGGCTTGTGTTACACACAATGCTGAGTTCCTTAGATAGCTTGTGTTACACACATGACCAAGTTTTACTGAACTACAATATACTATTAATATTGTTATTAAAATATTATTATAGTTACTACATAGATATTGGAATGGAAGTTATGAATAGTAATAAATAAAGTGTAAAAATATTATTTAAACATGTATATAAAATTATTCATTTTGTTATCAATTAGTTATAAATGAAAGTAAGAACTATTTTAAAATAATAAAATTTCTTTTCTAAGAAAACTATTCCTATTTATCTCAATAAATTAAACAAAACAATTTTGATGAATTTTTTTAATAATATATATATATATATTACATATTCAATATTTTTTTTACATTCATCCAATATATTTGGTAGGTGTAAGATAAGAATAAATCCAATTTTATGAATAAAAAGATGTATTTCTCAAAAAGGTAATTTTACCGTCTTTTAATGGTGAACCAATTTTAAATATAATTTTTGAAAATTTTATAATTTTTATTTGAAAAAATAAACTTCAAATTTGAATTAATAATGTCAAAATTATCTTAGGGTTAATTTTTGATATTTTTATAAAAAACTTCATTTTTGGATGAATAGTGAAAATACTGATTTTTTATTCAAAACCAATTTTTTATCTAATTTATTTATATTGTTAAATTATATTTTAATTTGGATTTAAATTTTAATTAGATAAATTTTACATCAATTAATTCAATTTAGTTCATTATAACCAATTTCACATTGAAATTGTATATAAAAATATTTCAAACTTTTAAACATTTTCACTTCAAAAAACTCGTTGTTGTGACACATCTGTGAGATTAATTTAAAATTAATTTATACCAATTATATGATTATAATTTAAAAAAATGGATTCAATATTCTGAATCATAATAATTTATAATATCTAATAACTTCAACTTAGTTTATGACTAAAAATATTAGTGAAAGTAATTAAAATTAATTACAGCGATTAAGGTAAAAAGAATATTACTTAGTAGTTAAATTTTAATTTAAGGGTCCAAATAACATAAAAACATTTCCAAAATCCATTTTATGAAAATATTTATACAAATTACTGTATTTTATTTTTATTTGACAATTATTATAGGCACATTATGTAAGGGGGACCTCTTAATAGTGTTTAACTTTTTTTATTTTTAAGAATTCCACTCCTTCTACACTATAAAAGGGCACTCACCCCTCAATTATTCACACCTATAAAGACCTTAATCTCATCCAAAAGTGGCCAAAATAAGCTCCCAAATTCCATAAATACGTCCTATAATCCTACCTTTGGGAAGAAACCCCACCAAATAAACCCTTTGGTGTAAACCAAGAGGAGTTACCCAAAGTAGAGGTAACATCCTTCCATAAGTAATTTTGTTTTATTTATTTATCCACCTCCACAATTATTCTTATTACATGATTATAAAATTACATAAATATTTTCTATATATTGAGATGTTTTTATTTTAAGGTTTCATCTTACACTCACGCACAATTCCATTAAACGAGATACATAATCATCATTCATGTGTACGACGGACTACTGCCTCACGAATTGATGTCGTTCGTTCTTCCATTTCCACCTTTAAAGGTTGAGAATAATAACATAATTTATGTTTTTATATGATATATATGATATTTATGATGTATTTATTCTTCTATAATTATTATATAACACATACCTTCATGATTTCCATTTTTTAGAAATATGATAACTTTGTTTATGGATGTGTGGACTACCATCTTCTCAAAGCGATGTGATTCGTTCAAACTTTACATGGAATGTATTAGGGACGGGTTTAGTGAACCTGTATGAAATTTATAAAATAATAATTATACTAGAAATATAATATAAATATATTATTTACTTTTATTTTTTTTAAAATTATGGCAATAAAATGGAAACAATGTCCATGCGTACGTATAACCTACCGTCTCCATGAACAATGTATTTCATTTATTATATATATATTTTATAGATTATTATAAATAAATATATAATAAATATATATTATATTTATACCATGGTTTTCATTATTTAAATAATTAAATCTTGATCTAAGTAATATAACCAAGAATAATAAATCAAATCATGTATGAAAAACAAAGCGGTTATTAATCAAAATATAAACTAAACATGGAATTGTCAATAAATGGGTAATATAAGGTCATAATAAAATCATATATGGTATGATATATAATAATATGGTTATATAGTAGATTTATAATAATCTTATATTTATTATATATGAGGTTTTAACATGTATAAAGAAAGTCAAGACTTAAGGTAAGGGTTTTCTCGTCTCAATTTTATTTCTATGAGATTTATATCTTATTCACCACTCATTTATTTTGTGTGGTTTTTATAATGAACATGAATATATTATATAATTATTATCCTTAAATTTTTGATTATTTAAATATCCATTTTGTGATCTCTCTTGCATGGGGTTTATGGTTCAAAAGTTACCAAATCAGTAAAGTAATTTTTTCTCAATTTTCCTTCTTTGAGACACATGCCACATTTTGAACCTATATTATTCTAAGTGGTGTATAAATTTACCATTGACATATTATATCATGTATATAATTATTTTAATTATATTTTAAAATTCATTTAATGTTATTACTTCATGTGGATTATGATTCAATGTTAACAAAGTGGTAATAATTTATTGATATGATCTCATCGTTTATCAAGATTGTTTATGATTATACTTCCATTGATGAAATATTATGATCCATATCTCAAGAAATATCATGAATTTTATTATACTCTATTTATTCATGATATTTTCATGTTATGGTACCATTTTCCCACTCTTTGGTATTTAAGATAATTAAGAAAGCATTTTTTAAGAAAATCTAACTTTATCTCTCTCTTCGGTCAGAAATCTATGTTCATTGAAAACCTTTTTTTCTAATTTTTTTTAAAAATGTTCTAATATTTTCATATTATATTTAAAATAAACCTTTACCCATGTTATACCTTTTAAACAAAAGGGTTTTTAAAAACGAATCTTATGTTGTTTTCCAATTGAGACACTTTTTAAATAATTTTACGATGCAAAAGGAATGTTTTGAATATATGGATTTATCCGCCATCATGAAAATCATTTATTTAAAGCTTACTTTTAAAGTTAACAAGATTAATTATTTTAATAAATTTTTTCCTAATATTCTGGACATTCATTGTTTTTAAATTGGTTTTGAAAGAAAAATATTTTCAATTTTTTTATGTTCAAGAAGTGTTTTAAATGATTTTCTAAGCTTCCTTTAACTATTTTCAATACTATTTTCAAATAAAAAATTTTTAAGAAAAAGTTTTATGTTTAAAAATAATTTTAATTTTTTTCAATATTACTTTATAAGTTTTTAAGGAAAAAGGTTTTCAAAATGATTTTAAGATTCCTTTATAAGTTTTCAATAAAAAAGTATTTCAAAATGCTTTCAAGATTCCTTTATAAGTTTTAAAAGAAAATGGTTTTGAAAATGATTTCAAGATTATTTTATAAGTTTTCAAGGAAAAATGTTTTCAAAATGTTTTCAATCTTCTTTTATAATGTATAAAGAAAAAAGGTTTTCAAGATTCCATTATAAGTTTTTAAAAAAAAAGGTTTTAAAAAGGTTTTCAATATTATTTTCTAAGTTTTCAAGGAAAAAGGGTTTCAAAATGTTTTCAAGATTCCTTTATAAGTTTTCAAGGCTATTTAAAAAAAAATTCAATAGTTTTTTTGTTTTAAGAAGTATTTTTTTTCATAGAAGAAAGGTTATTTTCCTCAGGAAATGATTTTAAATTATTTCTCAAAAATTATGTTCCATTTAAGATGAAATACATTGGTTTTACTCATTCATTAATAAGTATATGATCCAAGGGTTCCATTCATATTATTTATCTGAATGGTTTATGTTGTGATGGAATACTATTTATGAAACCCATTTCTCTTTAATGGGTTATATGTTTATAAAACCCATTTCTCCTTTTCAGGTTATATGTTTATGAAACTCGTTTCTATTTAATAGGTTATATGTTTATGAAATAAGTTTCTATTTAATGAATTATATGTTTATGAAACTCGTTTCTCTTTAACGGGTTATATGATTAAGGAACCCGCTTCTTTTCATAGGTTATTCTTTGATGAAATGATTATGAAACCTATATCTTTTCCACAAGTTTCAATATGATAACATGTTTATGATAACCATTTAATTTCATGGGTTATTATATGATTGTTTATGATATTATGTAACATGTATATATGATTTAATTATGATATGGGTGGGACCTATATCTCCCTCCAATTAATTGGGTAAAGATTTATATCTCATGAGATAGACATCATTGGAACAAGGAGTGAACTTGATTCAGTAAATGAATTTTTCCACTAAGATGGTCTTGAGAGTTAACCTTGAATACTAAGATGGTCATGGGAGTGAACCATGAATACTAAAATGGTTTGGAGAGTGAAATAATTCCACCAATATGGAATTGTAATTAGTCCTTAACTACTAATAAAATCATTTTTACATTCTTATGTTTCTGATAAAAATTCTATGTCTTATTCCTATATTATTCTCTCATGGATTATTCTCTTGATTACCTTATGATTAATGTATTATTAATTTCCAATCTTTATACCATGAATCATGTACACGATCTTTGATATGTATGGTATGATCTTTAAATGTTATTATCATGTTCTCATACCCTTATTCTCATGTTATGCTTACATATATCCTTTATTTACCCTTACTGAGCATCTGAGCTCACCCTTTCTTATGTTTCCTTTCCCCAGGTTTTGAAGAAAGGTTTTAAGTATAAGTACCAAAGGGGAAGATATTTATGGGAAACATTGAATATATTTCACTAATTAGAATATTTTTCCCAAATTTATAAAGACACTAAACTATTACAATCCTTGGGCATGTAATTTTCTAATGTGATGAATATTCATCTAAATTGATGTAATATCCATGTATGTTAAGCCTGGTTAACTATAGTTGGTATTAAAGTAATGTTTTTGTCAACCTTTAGAAACTAGGATTTGAAAAATTTAGTGAGAACCTTTTGGATATTTCTAAGGATATGTCTAGGTATGTCTCTATAAATAAGAATAAGGTGTCATAGATTTAAAAGAAGGAATCATAATTTAGACATACTATAAATGATTTTTCATGATTATATGGTTTTCCACTATGATAAGTACTAATCACACTATTATTTCTAGTTTTAATCAATAGAGGTAACCATAAAGAACCAGGTTAATGTTGAATGTGATAGAAAATTTTCTAATGAGTAGTAAAATGGGATTATCATTAGAGTAAATGATGTTGTGATCATTCCTAATTAGTTATTACGGAACATGATTAACAAATTTTACCTTAACCAACTCTCATACCCACCAAATAATATAAGGATTTAGTATTCTAAGATTTTAGGTAATGGAGACTATGGAGAAAAGAAGATTCAGTTTACTTTGTGTCAAGAATGTGGAAAGATGCACCCAAGTGAATGTCTTATAAGAATAGGAAGATGTTTTGACTATGGAAAAGAAGGAAAAAAATCATGTAAATGCAAAAAAAAAATGAAGAGTTAAATTAACACAATGTATGGGAATATTGGCCTCCCTAAGAAATCATCAATGTTTGAATGATTTAAATGTGGAATTAATGGGAATTATGGAAATCGATGTCCCAAGTGGAAAGACCACAAAGAGAATTAGAAAGGTGGTACGAGTAATGGTTATATTTATAATGATGATGACACTACATGTGAAATGTGAATAGAAAGAGGTATTAAGTAATAGGATGTGGTAGCCTTGTTATTGGATTAAGGATGAAGTAATATAAGTGTTTATATATTTGGATTCAAGAATTATGAATTTTGAAATATATAAGGATTGTTCAGTTTAGGTTTTTTGCTAAGGATTTACAAGAATATGTTGAATGGTTCCAATTGAATAGAAAAGTGATTTAATGGAAAGGTGATATTCATGAGAAATACAGTATTAATGCAAAGATAACCCTTAATACATTTCTGATATTGAGATAATGATGTTTGGATACAAATATGTTGGATATGAATGAGTAAATTGGATGGTACTGATTACCTTGGAAATGATTAAGGATATGTTGACAAAGTGTTATATGTTATCATGGATGAAGTTTAAAACCTTTTGGATTTAAGGAATATATCCAATAATATTTGGAATAAGAAAGCATGCATGTTTTCAATAAGGATTTATGGTAATCACACTACTAAAAAACAAACATTTAACAGCACTGGTATTTATCAACGCTATAAAATAGTGCTGATAAATGACAACTTTATTAACGCTAAAGAAAGTGCTAATAAATTTAACCTTTTATCAGTGATTTATTTTTAGCACTGATAAAGGTAGATTTTATCAGTGCTAAAAAAGTGTTAAAAAAGGTCCAAATAAATAAAATTAAATAATGAAATAAATAAAAAATAAAAAATGAGTTTATTAAAAAAACATCACAAATTTTATTAATTAAATAATTATTGATAAAAATGAATAAATTGATTTTAAATTATTAAATATTAAATATTTTATTAATTAGATAATTATGATAATTAATGTTAATAAATTGTATATATTAAATATATAGATATATATTAATGTATATAAATATGATTTATATATTAAAAAATATTTATGTGCTTTAAATTAAATAGTCATATATTTAGTGAATAATGGTTTATAATTAAAAATTAATATGAATTAAAAATAATAACTAATTACATAGTGTACTGAATATATAATTGAATATGTCATTTGATTTTTTAATTTAGTATAGATCAAATGTGTGTTATATCAATTTCACATATATGTAATTAATTCATTTTTATATACAATTCACACACACAAAACTTATCCATTTTTTTAATCTTGTTAAAGTTTACTTATTTTTAATTTATTCAATTTCACTCATTTTTAACATATATGTATACATGCCCTTAAAATTAGATATAAATATTATTTTTTAAAAATATTTATATAATTATAAATAAATAATTATAAAATTATAATTAAAATATTTAAAAATGAATATATTTACTATATATATATATTAAGTATATATATATATTTTATAATTATAATTATAAATCCTTTATCAGTGCTTAAGTAATAAGTGCTGATAAATGTTGGTCTTTACCAGTGCTTTTTTGATGCTGATAAAGATGAGGCTTTATTAGCGCTAAAAAAGCACTGAAAAAATGAATGGTTATCAATGATAAAACTTTAGTGTTGATAAATATGGATTTTATCAGCGTTTTTTTAATGCTGATAAAAACCTACCTTTATCAGTGCTAAAAAAGTGCTAATAAATATTCCTTTTATTAGAACTTATTTGTAAGCATTGATAAAAGTTTCCAGATATATTTAAAAAATCCTAACCATTTTCAACCTCGTCACGATATCTGAAGCTTTTCATAGAATATACCCACTATCTGTTCTCCTCCTTAGTTAATCAAAGACCGAATCACACCACTCAACTGCCTCCAGTTGCTTGAACATCATTAGAAATCTGGTCTTCAGTTGTAGTTAGGGTTTTTAAAGTTAATTTTCTTCAACCTAGCGAGGTAGGCGTTGTGATTTTATTTGTTTTCAGTTCATTTTTGATTTCTTGTTCGATGATGTCCTGAGTTATTTGTGGTATGGTCCTTGTATACTATTTTTCTTTTAGATTATTAACAAAGCAATTTCTTTATGATCTGTTGTTTGATTGAATAACAATTTGGATATCCTATTTTGGTCTTTTTAAATTGTTGTTTTGAATCAATTTTCTCCACTGTCTACATCTATACCCTAGCTTGATCCACAAGCTTAATTTTTCCGATGTTTTAAAATCTCATAGAATCACCTATGGTGAATTCATTCTAATTTTTATATATGAAATAATTGATTCACATCCCCAATTCATTCTAAACTGTTCATATGGAAATCCTAAACATTTACACCACATCTGATTTATTTTTTATAATCATCACATTAGTCATTATAGTAAATTCATCAATAAATGTGATGAAGTAAAGATCACCTTGAGTGGAATTGTGTCTCATGGGTCCAAAAAAATGAAAATGTTTCAACTAAAGATGATTGTTTTACTTAATTTACACTATTTTATGATTAACTTTAATTATTTTCCCTTTTGTATTGTCTCACAAATCAATCCCCTTTAGCTTTTGAGATGATGCAAGTCTCTCAACACATATCAATTTTAATTTTTCCAGAAAATGCTTTGAAAAATATTACTTAAACTTCTATGAGATCATTTGTTCTCATCAATTGAACTCAGATAGATGGAATGGTTGGAGTCTCCATTTGAAAAGAGATTCATACTGGTCATCTCAAATGGGTTAACAATCATTCCATATTTTATCCTATTTAATAAGAATGTTTTCTTTCTAAATAAAACCTCATTAAAATCACCACATATCAAAATTAACCTAAAAAAATTGTGTTTAAGACAATCAAAAAACAACAAATCTTTTGACTTCAAAATTAGTATGGGGTTGTATTTATTTTACCAGTATTGGCACCAAAATTTGGGAAGAACAAGAAAAAACAGAAATCATCAGAGGCTGCCTTGCGAAGCTTATTTGTAGAGCCCTCGTAGCCCCACGGCTGGCACAAAGCTCCCCATTTGCAAAGCCACCATAGAGCAAGGAGGTGGGATGCTCCGCAAACCCATTTGACGTTTGCGAAGCCGCCACAGAGCAAGGAGGTGGGATAATCTATGAAACCATTTGATGTTCGTGAACCCGTCGTGGAGCAAGGAGATGGGATGCTCCACGAACCTATTTGACGTTCGCGAAGCCACCGCTAAGCAAGGAGCCAGGAGGCTTCGTGGTTATGAAAAAATGCCACGTTTCTTTGCATCGAGAAAGCTCTACTTTGTGGAATCCCTTGAATATAAATACTGGGATCCCCTTGATCCCAATAGAAGGATCCTATGACCTTTTTCCTTCTTAGATCCCAAATCATGAAGCAACTTCTACTCTGTGAACCATGAGCTCCTCAAGGTACTTTAGCATCAAGAAGTGCCTCTTCCTTGGTTTGAATTCATCCCCTCTTCAAAGAGGGATTCCCTTCATGGAGCCCATGGGCCTCAGCGAAGGAATGGGATCCCCAAGGGGACTCGGGTCTTCATAGAGCACTTATGCTTCATGAAGTACCCTCCATGAACATGGGACCCACATGCTAAGGTAGGGTCACTGTGCTTTGAGAAGAACATTGTTTGCAATGCTATGCATCACAAGGCACCCTTTCTTCATGAAGCACTTCTCCATGAATGCCTTTCCACTTTGCGAAGCATCTTCCATATGAACCTATTCCCTAAGCCTAGACTAGGCCACTTCACTTCGCGAAGCACACCCCTTTGCGAAGCTCCTTCACTACATGGAGCACCAGAGCTCACGAGGATTCTACCTAACCCCTTTTCTCTATAACTCCTTTTCCCATGTGGCCCTCCAGGTTTGCACGAAGTGATTTAAAAGTACATTGGGCGGTGCTTCACATTGCGTTGCTTCACCTCATGCTTCGCATAGGCATGCTAACAACTATTGCTTCTTCGCATAGCCATGCTAACGTGGACCCCTCAATAGATCACTCCATAACACCCCCTCACTATAGCATTGCTAATGTCCTCCCTTCCCCAAGGGAGGGTGGGTATCAGACATGTAAGACCTAGGGGTGCGGAGTAAACCCACCTCATCCGAGTTGTAGGACATTAAATTTCCAAGAACCATCATCCTTAGCACATGACATTAAACTATGACCTCGCCCCATGCATCCTATGTAGGGTGCCCCATCTCAGACATTATCTACACCCACTGGTCTTAACAAGAGTGAGATCATTCCTCGCATAGAATGAGATCCTCTTTATCGGACCGACGTCTGTCCATGGGGAAAGTGCAACCATCTTGGTGCAAGCCCCTAGCCTTTCTTGTAGGAGGAATCACCCCTGATCCTCCTCTCTTATTTCATGCCAAAGACTAAGAGGTGAGAGGATAACATGGATCCTCGATACCCCATACCTCTCCCTCTGGGCTTTGTCGCAATCGGGCCTCCACCCTGGAGTAAGTCCCAATCTCCATCTTCCTGGGCTACGGACCACGCGTAAGCCCCTGTTTCCATTTTGAGCCACTAAATACATGTCAACTCTATTCCACTTCCCATAGACGTAATTTTCATGACATTATCATCAGGTCTTTGTTGCACCATGTTTCTCACACTGATCATGACTCACGTGGGCATAGAGTAAGAATCGACCATGACATCCTCCCTGGGCATCCTAGAGTGTAAGCCCCAAACACCATCCAACCCTCCCGAACTATGTGGACTTTGATCCTTGTCAAGACAAGGTACGTAGGAAGACTCCATGAGGTCCAAGCCCAACAACCATTGGTTTCGACCCCATTCACGTTAGTTACCACCATCTAGAACTACGTGGACTTTGATCCTTACCAAGGAAGGGTACATAGGAAGCCTCTTAGAGGTTCAAGCCCACATCCATTGATCCCAACTCCCTTCACGCCAGTGCACAAAACCATCCCAAACTACATGGACTTTGATCCTTGCCAAGACAAGGTATGTAGGAAGCATCCCTAAGGTCCAATCCCAACAAACATTGGTTCCGACCATCTTCACGTCGGCACACCAAGCCCCTTCTGAACTACATGGACTTTGATTCTTGCTAAGGAAAGGTACGTAGGAGACCTCCCTGAGGTTCAATCCCAAAAATCATTGGTTCCAACCCCCTTCACGTCAGTTCCCACCATCCTTAACTATGTGGAATTTGATCCTTTCCAAGGAAAGGTATGTAGGAAGCCTCCCAGAGGTTAAATCCCAACACCCATTGGTCCCAAACACTTCACGTTGTTCCACCCTCATCCTATATGAAGTTAAACTATATACCCCTTTTGTCCCACATGACACTAAACTGTCCCCTATTCAGCGGTAAGATATTGTCAACCCCAATCGACGGTAAGATGTCATGTTCCCCAATCGACGGTAAGTCGTTGTAGTCCCCTTCATTAGGACTCACATATCTGGTCCACCCTGATGGCGTCTGACCAACTCGTCTTGCTAATCACATGTAATCCCTAGCATATCATCAGGTCACTGTCCTCTGTGCACACCCCAATCCTATAACCCATCCTAAACTATGTGAACTTTGATTCCCGACCACAGGGATACATAGAAGGTCTCTTCAAGGCTCAATCCCAACATCACTATCACCCTAAAGTCGACTCCATCTCATTCTCCATCCACTTCACTTAATCATACATCACCCATCCTGATTCATACCCGGGCCGCCACATCCCTGTGAGATCAGGCCAATTGAACTCTTCACCACTCCTAGCAGTAATTGGTAACTAACCATGTATTATCCCTAAAATTAGTGTTCCCTCCAGGGGTTTCACCCATATGATCCACTCTAGTTAGTGTTATAATCAGTCTGATCCATCCCCACTAGACGTTAAACCTACAACATACCCTGTGTTAAACATGGGAAGATGAGGAAAACCTTAGAGACATGCCTATGGAATATAATTACCCACATTTGATGTTGGATGCCTCAAGCTTCCGCACCCTCAAGAATCCATATAATAAGGGGAAGAAACCCAGACACGCTAGTGTTCCAGTGTCCAGACACACCAGTGATGTACAACGTGACTACTCCCCTGACCGAATGTTGATACCCTGACCGGACCCCTTGGAATGTCTTGACAGAAACAACATAATTAACCAGCTTCCATGAAGATATGGCACCGGGAAGAGTTTCATGAACAATGCCTTAATATTTAAGGGAGACCCAGACAAGGTAATGATTTCCAAATAGGAATCCATGTAAGGAAGAACCGACATACCATCATCCCATTTCGATCAAGGAGAAACATCCTTAAATAAGAAACAGATTCCGCCTACCTTTGGAAAGCAGGAATACAGGGCAACAGCCAGTGCATCCTTGTCATCCTCAAATAGACGAATGCACAAGCCTCGAAGAAAGCATCAAAAATAGAAATGGTGAACCCGATGTGAAGTTATTATACTCAATGTGGAGATTAGTATAATTTGAGACATCAGTGGATTAGCGTGTCACCAGATCTAGTTATTCAGCATCAGGTCCCACTAAGAAAATAGCAGGCCTAGCGTGAAACTCACAAGAAGTCAGGGCAGTCAAAAACATTGGGCCTCTCGGTCTATGATGTTGTCAGTGTGGATCCTTCTTACCATCCATGGAAGACGAAATGGCACTGGGGCATTTGACGTTGATTTCTTTGTTTCAACACTAATGGTTCAATCTCCCTGCTTGCAAAGAAGAAAACTACTGCACCAGGAATCCGATTGCCACCCACCCACCGACGTAGGGGGAGGGGCATTTCCAATGTGGCATCCCCACGTGGATCCACCACTTCTGTGACAGCTTCCACAACCATAGATTCTGGGTGCCCGCAACCCATCTCCCCTTATGAATTCATTCAACGAAGGGTAATAAACGACCTCATACACCGATACGAGGAGGAGGGGATTATCCCAACTCGGGATATGGCCTGCAAGGACTTAGAGGCATATGTGTCTCATCACTACCACTTCCCCCAAGGGCCGCGTAGGGAGACACTTCTCCCCACTCCAACATACAATAATTTCGGGAGACTCTCCCCAGAACGCCTCGATGACTCTCTCCCTACACCGATGAGGTAGGGGATGTCTGGGCCAGCCCGGCCGAGATCCCGTTTTAGGGAATCCCAAGGAGGGATACCACCAGACCGCACCAGCACTACCACCCGGTCCCATGGGTCGAGGAGAAGGTAAGCCATGCACCTACACCACTGGCCCTATTCCGGAAAAATCCGATGCCAGTGTTGGGCATGGGCCGAGGAGGACGCCCGCCAAGGGGCGTCAACATAAACTACTATGGCTCACGCTACCACTGATGTGTATCATCAGCCCCCTGTGTATGATAAGAAGGGGAACTTATATATCTGTCCCGGATCGAGGCCCCAACTGCCCCACATGCAGGCTGGGTCAACTCTCTTGGTCACCAGCACTAGGAGCACATGCCGCAGACCAACCAACAACAACACCACCTAGTACGGAGGTCCTCCCCATACCACAACCATGGAGAACGCAGGTCCTCCCCACTTCCAAGATCGACATGGATGTCCGCCCCATGCTACCGTCAGTCTGAATGAGGGACCTCCCCATGATGGTGACACTCAGTATGGAAGCCTCTCCCGTTCTCATTACATTGGGTATGGGGTCATTCCTCCTGCCACAGACCACTGGTGTGGGGACGTTGCACATACGGTCAGTCTCCAACATGGGGGGCCTCCCCATGTACTTAAAATAGTTGGAGAAGGTCCTCCTCGCCTTAGAAATCAGAGGAGTAAAGGCCATATTCACTTCACCAGCACCGAACATGGAGGTCCTACCCATGTTCGGATTGACCAGTACGAGGACCCTCCTCATGCAGATGCCGCCAGAGGAAACAAGCATGGAAGTCCTACCCGTGCTCTTATCTACTCTAGTAGAGGTCCTACCCGCTCCAGCATTTCCCGGAGAGATTCCCTCCGCACATCAGTCAGTGGGAACAATGTTCCTCCCCGTGTTCCCTTTGATATTTTTCCAGGTTCTCCTCACACCCCAGCTCACTCAGGTGGAAATCCTCTCTACCCTAGCACCAGTACGGCTGAAGGTCCTCCTCGTGTCGAAAATCTACCCTATCTCGAAGAACCATCTTGGGGTAGGAAGGTAGGTCGCCGCCACCATAAAAAGAACACCTAGAAGATTCAGACTGAGATCAAACCGGTTTGTTTCTCAGATTCCGAGGTGGAATACAACTCAACGATGGAACCCTAGCCTAGATCCTCCATATCAAGGGATAAGGTAGGAACAAGGCGCATCATCCTCATACTTATAGAATGTGAGGTCCATCAGATTCTCGACTCCCTCTACAAGTCTATCCAGGAGGATGAAAATTTGGCAACTCCACAGGTTATAGCCATGCAATCACCACCATCATCACCAGAAGCACTCTCTACCTCGATTAGAGATCATGGATAGCTATTATGGGGATCAATGGTGGACGAGCAGAAGTGTGGTCCATCACCAGTATTTGTAGTCCCCACACTGAAAACTGTGGTCGCCAACCCATCTTACCACGATTTGGTGGCTAAGTCACTACACTCTTCGGAGGATAGCCCGAGATGCAGTGGTTTGTTAGCTCGATCACCATATTCTCCCCTAGCCAGCTTGCCTTCTCAGCGGTCTTCTTTGGTACCGCTACTAATTCTACAACCACCTCCAGTTGACGAGTGGGGAAACAAAGGGCTAGACCCAGAATCTATACCAAGGAGATTCTGGGATATTCTCACAGTAGACCATTTCCCAGAGATATTCTGGCCAATTGCAGTGCCAAATTTCAAGGCGCCAGAAGCACTCAGCCTGGATGAGGTTGGATTCTTTCGCCAGAACCTCTGAGCTACTCATTTATGTCTTTGTCATTGATGAGTGGACTACTCGAAGAGTCAGGCACACTTCAAAGACATCAACCAACAATGCCGTTTGGTTGATTTGGCTGCACTCCCCGTGGCCCAGCACCCTAAGTCACCAGGACGCCATAGGACCCTCCAACAATGATGTGTCCAGAGCTTTAAAGTGATCTACAGTATAATCAAGGAGGTTTCTCCCCATGTGGAAATCTGTGGTTAGGGGTAGTACATGGCACTCCATTTCAGTTCCATCTAGCGCCAGCCCGATTTTCCAGGAAACGTAGAGAATATTCCTCTAGGAAAGGTCGCAGTTAACATGGCTGGCCTACTAGGGGGTGAGAATGAGCTAGAGATTCTTGGAGAGGACCTACCCCCCTGAGGGAGTTTCAAACCTCTTGGATATGTTGGGAAGGATTACTCACCAACAGAGAAATATATTGGGTCTTCCCATGCCCACCAAGGCACTAGTCCTCAGCTGGAATCCCAATAAGGGAAAGGAACACCTCAGATCTGTTAAACCCTCAGAACCATCTGGCTCAGTGTAGAAGAAAAAAGATGATCCTAAAAAATCCGCATTGCACCAACAACTAGAATAACACAAGAATATGGTCAAAGACCTCCTTGATGAATGCACTGTAGAGCGACGACAAGACTATGGTGATCCTCGACCGGGGCAGCAGGGGAAGACACAACTTCTCCTTGGAAAACTTTAACTAGGTGACCCTAACCATCTTACCCACGCAGACAGGGTTGAGGCTGGAACTTATGGAAAGAGGGCACAATATATCTCGCCAAATCCTCCTAAACAGTGTGAAAATCCCCGGGACCCAGCTCAAGTTCCCCCAGCTGCTCCACAGGTCGTTCCACCAGCTGATCCATGAGACGCTAGGCCTGTTTATCATGTTTAAGAACCCACCAATGCACTAGTGGTCAAGGATTCCTATCAAGACAGGGAACCCCACCCAGATGATCTAATAGCAGCACTCATTGCCTATC
Organism: Viscum album; assembly: GCA_963277665.1. Lineage (NCBI taxonomy): Eukaryota > Viridiplantae > Streptophyta > Magnoliopsida > Santalales > Viscaceae > Viscum > Viscum album. The sequence continues at coordinate 1,348,962,363 of OY728131.1, forward strand.
TCAAGGCATTGGAGACACGACATGTGGAAATATCATATGATGGTAAGCCATATCTAGCGTGGGTGGATGATATTCCAGAACCCCTAGGTTTTGGAAATCCCACTTTCCCCCCTTCAACGGGATGAGGTACCCGCCGTAGCACCTGGCCCAGTTTATCTCAAGGTGTGGACCCATGTTGGGAACTCCAGTGCAACAAGAAGCCACCAAAATCTGGTGTTTTGTGCAGACATTGGAGGGGCTGGCGTTCATCTAGTACAACCAGCTCCCCATCAGATTAGTAACCAGCTGGGAAGACCTCCGTATGCAATTTCTCGACCAGTTCAGTTCCACCACTTAGAAGACAAGTATCGCAGACCTCTTCAAGTGAAATCAGAGACCTGATGAGCGTGTAGCGGACTTTTTTCGCTCGATGGAAAGGGCTCACGTACTACCTCGACATGCCAGTGACTCAGGAGAAACTGCTGATGATGTGTGTATGTAATGTCAAGACAGAACTGGTCCCCTATTTGATCACCCAGAACTACCCCGAGGGATTCTAAGACTTATCTGATAAGGTCCAACGCCTAGAGTAATCCTTACAACAGGCTAAGAAGGCATGTCCATTGCCTCCTGAAATCCCCGCGATAAGGTTTACTAGGTCTGAACCCACTGTAGTGGCCCAAATAGTGTCCCCTAGGCAACTATAGTTGCTACCAGTGGAGCCGCCTCCACATCCTCGCATAGGCCCTCCACCTCAGGCATGGCCTCCAGCCCAACATCACCCACCTCAGAATCGGCAGGTTCCCCTGTGCAATGCGCCACCACTACCTAGGCGAGATAACCAGACTCCACCTCCTTGACAGGCTCCTCCAGCCCCTCGTCAAGGTCAGGCTCCAAGGTCCCCCTTCCTGGATAGGAGGAACCATACCTACTCATTCAATTAGGATTAGGTCCCCGATTACTTCTGTAGTGCCTTGGAGTAGGGGATTGTACTTTTTCCTGAGTACAGGAGGCCAGAAGAGGCAAAACTCACTGATCCCCCTAATTACTGCTCCTATCACTGAATCCTGGGGCACACCCTCAAATAGTGTTATGTGTTTAAATAATGGATTCAAGAATAGGTGGATAAAAATATAGTCCGGTTAGGTACATCTTCGGCACATGTGGCATGTATCTTTGTGAGGCCAGATGGCAGTAGTGACAGTTAAGGCGAGTGGCATCAGGTCTCTAACCGCGGGTACCAGAAGTATGATGATTGGATGGCCTGTAAAATAGTCTCCCATGCCCATGGTGTCATCCATGCATGGCTGAATCAACCAGAGCCTTTAGAAGCCGTAACTACTACTTCTGCATCGTCGTATCAGCCGTCCTCTTCCCATAAGAGAAAACACCAGCGGTGCAAAGGAAAACAAAGTCCCCCACAAATGCCATCATCATACCATACTCTCGGTGACTTCATGACCCTAGAGACGGAGATTACTCCCAGAATCCGTCCAGTAGTGGATGGATCTTCGAGTGATAGTCCAGGGTACACCTCGGTTAATACCGTAGGGATGGTAAAACCCTACATGATTCCTAACGATGAGGAGTGCCAGGAGGATCCTCCCAATGTCCCCAGCCGTCTTCAGCATCGACCGAGCCGTGGCTATATGGACTGTCAGAGTACCTTGGTCAGCACTTCTAGCCATGATGTGCATGCCACCGAAACTAGGAAGCAGGCCCAACATAGAGCTCAACACACGCAACCTCCTCATCTGGTGTCACCAGGTCCTCCTTATCCTCCGTTCATGTTGTTGGATTAGGTAGAGCCACCTAGACAACATTGTGATCAGCCACGCTTTGCTTTAGAAAAGTCTCAGTCATCTGGATCTCATCCGGTAGTCACTCTGTAGGCATCAACTAGTGAGCGTCGGGATATTCCTAGCACCAGTCATCCACCGGTCCAGCCGGTAGGGCCCACCATACCTCCTGTCATCAAGCGAACTCCTGTAAGCATAAGTTCATGCCTGGCATGGAAGTATGATGTACTACAGAATATTTATAACATTCCAGAAAATCTCTCTATCTTTGAGGCCCTTTTCCTATCATCATATATGCGTGAGGCCCTCACTGAGGCTTTAAGAATCCCCCTCTAGTTTGAGACAGAGGTAGCAGCTGCAGAGGCCTTTCATGCTAAGGCGGCCGAGAATGTTGAATTCAAGGCCATAATCCTATTATCTGGAGAAGATGAAGGCTCTCCCAAATAGGGGCACATTATCCAACTGTACATCAATGACCAGTTCAATGGTGTGGAGGTTCGCCACTGTCTTGTCAACACAGGCTCTGAGATCAACCTAATCTCGACGCAGACATTGTGAAAATTGGGGTTGTCTGAGGATGATTTGAGTCCCTCCAAGCTAAGAATCCAAGGTTATGATAGGACAGACTAGACATTAGTTGGAAAGATCCATTTGAAGACCTAGTTAGGTGGTCTAGTTTCCAGCACTGAGTTTATGGTTGTCTCCTAGGACACCGCCTACAATGCATTGATGTGCAGACCATGACTCCACCTGCATGCAGCGGTTCTCTCATCATATCACCAGTGCCTCGAGTACTCCCTTAATGGTCGAGTGGGTGTGCTTCAAGGTGACGTGTCACCATTTTACTCTTGTGAAGCCCACTATCTATATGCCGACTATTACAAGATCAAAGACAAGCAGATTCAGGCTAACAAGGTTGAGCATGCCACAACTGCGACTGAACCATGGACAGATCTAGATGATGCCTACATCTTTCCAATCCACCGATTGGAGGCCACAAATCCAGACATGGGACAATGCTTTTTTGTTTCTAGAATGAGGGGGGAACACATTACCAAGTCTATGCGATGCCGGAGGATCACCTCATACTCCTAGAAAAATCAGGCTCAGGTGATCCCAGAGCCTTCTACGCCCATAAGGTATCGGGATGTCCACCCCATGGAAATAAAAATATGTCATACTTGCTTATTTTGTTGGGCCAGAATTAACCGACCTAAGATGACGCACCACTATTGCTTCTATATCATCAAGCATGACCCCTTGGGATGAAGACTAGATGGGATCGGATCAACAACCATCATCGTTATGGTTTCGGTAGCACAGAAGTTCCCTGATGTAGTGACCACTACCGCTTAGGTTGGTACCAGCCTCCAATCGGTATCTGTTGACTCAGAAGGAACTCCTCCCACCAAGAATCCCTCCTCCATAAGTGAAGAAGAGGGTTTAGAGGATGCTCCTCCCAACTTTGAAGAGGGATTATTTTCCAAAATCGACGAATTGGTGTAGGTGAACCTTGGTATCGAGGAAGACCCAAAACCCACATTGATCAGTGCCACTATTCCCCTCAGGGAGCAACAATAGTACATAGACTTCCTTAAACAACACCGTGATGTATTTTCCTAGAGTTATGATGAGATTCCAAGACTAGATCCTCAGGTATCCATTCACCGCCTCGGTCTCCTGGCAAATCATTGCAGGTTCAAGTATCCTCCCAGAAAGATGCACCCTTCTCATGATTCCATAGTAGAGGTAGAAGTTGATAAGATCATTAGATCCAATTTCATTAAGGAGGTCTAGTACCCCAAATGGTTAGCCAACATTGTACCAGTTAGGAAGAAGAATGGACAGATCAGAGTCTGCATAAAATTACGGGATCTCAACCGTCAGTTTCCGAAGGAAGACTTTCCCCATTCCATGACAGAATTGTTGATCAATTCTAAAGTTGGGTTCCAATACCTCTACTTCATGGATGGGTACTCTGGTTATTACCAGATCCGAATTTCCCCTAAGGATGAAGAGTATACAATCTTTAGGGAACTACAAGGTACTTTCTGTTACCAAGTCATGCCCTTCGGTTTAAAGAATTAAGGTGCCACCTATGAATGGGATATGTATCACATATTGAAGCCGATCCTCAGAAAATTGGTGGAATGTTATGTGGATGATCTGGTGGTCAAATCTTGCCAGTGTTAGGACCATCTTAAAGACCTTGAGAAAGTTTTCGGCTTCCTCAGTTCCCACCATCTGAAGATGAATCCATTGAAGTGCGCCTTCGGGGTCACCTCTCGAAATTTTCTCAGCTTCGTTGTCTGATACAGGGGCATCAAGATTGACATAGAGAAGATAAAGTCCATTAGCCAGATTTCTCCCCCAGGAAACCTCTGGGAGCTTCGAGGTTTCCAAGGCCACTTGACCTACACACGCTGATTCATCGCGAATCTGGACGAAAAGTGTAAGACCTTTTATCGAATCATGAAGAAAGGAATTTTCTATGAGTGGGACGAATAATGTCAGACTGCTTTTGAGGAAATCAAGCAGTACCTACTCCAGCCTCCAGTCTTAATGCCACCTATCTCTTAAAAGCCGTTGGTCCTTTATGCGACCTCCCTAGAGCGACCTCTCAGTGCCCTTCTCTCCCAGAATAATAATGAGGGAATAGAGAATAGCCTCTACTACCTCATCCACATGCTACTCGATACGAAAGATAGATACTCCCCTATCGAGAAGATCTTTCTCACGCTGGTATTCACAGTACAGAAATTGCAACATTACTTGCAGCACCACGAGGTACAGCTGGTGTCCCAAGTAGATCTGCTGAAGTACATCCTGAACCACCCCATGTTGACAGATCGTCTATCTTGATGGGCAGTGATTCTCTAGCATTTCGACATCAGGTTTGTCCCCCAGAAGGCTATTAAGGGGAAAGCATTGGTAGACTTCCTTACTTACCATCCAGATCCTGTCGACCAGTCCCAAGATCTCGATTTCCCCAATGAAGTGATCCTCTTGGTAGACCAAGCCATGGAATGCTAGAAAATGTACTTCGATGGTGCTTCCCGGAGCCCCACCGGCAGAAGGATCAATGACCCCAGGCTCAACAGAGTAGGCCAGGGTATTGTCTTCATTACCCCGACACAATAAATTATGCTGTATTCATTTCTATTGTTAGAAGGCTGCACCAACAATGAGGTAGAGTATCATGCCCTCATTACTGGACTTGGGCTATCCCTCAAGATTGACATCCACCATTTTCATGTGAAAGGGGACTCCAAACTAGTCATCAAGAAGATCAACAACACTATGTCGTCAGAAATCCAGAGCTCGTACCATTGTTAGAATGCACTCTCCCACTAATGGCCCAATTCCCATCTCAGCTAGAAGTTACTCATGTCCCTTGATCTTAGAATGGTTAGGCTGACTCCCTAGCCAGTCTAGCTGCATCACATGCAGAGATCGAACATGATGATCTGATTATCCATGTGGCAAACTGGAGAGTCATTACTCCCATAAATCTAGATGATGATGACAACCCGTAGGTAAGCCACCTTATCGCCGACACCTCCACGTCAGGACCCCCAAGTCACCTGGATGCATTGATTAAAGTGACTCCTGACTGGAGAACCTCCTTTTTTTAGTACATCCAAAACGGTAATCTCCTGGCAGATCGGGCCGAGTGCGAGTGAATTCGACACCGCGCGTTATAGTTCACCCTTCAGGACAGTCCTAGTCATGATAAAATTCTCTACAAGCATAGGTTTGATGGGGTTCTCCTCCATTTCATTCAAGGAGTCGATATTTCTCAAGTCATGCAGGAGGTTCACGTCGATTCCTATGGGGCTCATCATAATGGGCTGAAACTATCTCACCAAATTCAGAGGCTGGGGTACTTTTATCCCTCCATAATCCATGACTACATATAGTTCACTAAAAGGTTCCATGAGTGTCAAATTCATGATAAATTTTTACATCAGATGCGAGATACTCTCCACACTACCAAGTATTCTTGGCCATTTGAGGTATGGGGACTCGATGTCGTGGGACTATATCTATCGGCAACAACTCGCCAGTGTAGGTTCATACTGACCGCTACGGATTTCTTCTCCAAGTGGGTAGAGGCAATTCCACTCTAGGAGGTCAAGGCCCGTTCCATCATTGACTTTGTGAGATCCAATATCATCTACTGATTTGGAGTCCCTCACACCATCCTCACTGATAATGACACAAACTTCCAAGAAGCTGAGCTGAAGAAACTATATGCTAAGTACAACATCTGTTCTAACCATACCACCCGTTATCATGCGCAAGAAAATGGACAGATTGAGGAATTCAACAAAACCCTCTCTAACATTCTGTAGAAAATGGTTGGTCAGAACAAGAAGAGTTGGTCAGACAAGCTCCCTAATGCCCTCTGGGTTTATCAGACGATGACTTGTAATTCCACCCAGGTGACCCCATATTCCCTGGTGTACAGAACAGAGGTCATCCTGCCCATAGATATTCAGTTTCCCTCATTGTATACAACTATCTATGATCAGAAAGTTCCATATAAAGTAGCTGAAATCTGTCTGGATGAGTTGGAAGCACTCTACGAGAATAGGCTTTGTGCCCTGCACAATCTGAAAAGGCATCAGAACAAAATATCTAGAGCTTTCAACAAGAAAGTTTTCCTCTGCTCCTTCTTTCAAGGTAACTTGGTACTAGACCTTAGGACACCAATGATACCTAGAAGGAAACCACCCAATTTGGAGCCCAAATGGGAAGGACCTTGCATCATTCACAAGGTTTACTACAATGGCACATAATCCCTGGTTACCACAGACGGTGAGCGTATAAATACTCCCACCAATGCTAAGTTTCTCAAGAAATACTTTTCCTAAGCAAGTGGGTCCTACATGACCTTAAACTGTATGGTCCTATGTGACCTTAAACTGTATGGTCCCGTATGACCATAAACCGTACGGTCCTATATGACCTTAAACTGTGAAATTTTGTCCTTAATGATGTTAAACTGTATTTCCTCCTGCATGACATTAAACTGTGCATCTCCCTACAAGATGTTAAACTACAAGAACTACATATGGATTGAGTCCCATCCTTATGGGATACATAGGAATGCTCAGACGCCTCATCTCAAGTCCATCCCCAAGTTTCCTCTTTGATTATTCTCCCTCGGTATAGTATTCCTGGAGGATCCCACATGGTGTCGCGTATGCTTCTTTAGCCCCACTCATGTTAGGATTACGATGACTACACCATCTTCCCTACCTTTTTATTCTCTCCTCCCACGTCCTCACCACATGACGTTAAAATGGATGGCCTTCAGAACTATGTATGGATTGATTCCCATCCTTATGGGATACATAGGAACACCCGGAAATTTCTTCCGTAGGCCCAGCCCCAAACTTCGGGATCTCCCATTAGGATGAAGCACATGGTGTGGTACAGGATTTTGCCCTTATTCACAGTGAGTTTATCATGACCGTGCCATGTATCCCTCCTCCCTGAAGATCCCCACCTCTTCTAATGCCCATCTTGACTTTAAGTTTCATGGGAATATGTATGCTCCCCAAACGATATGGATACTTAGCCTAAGAGATCTCTTATCGGTTCGGGCCAACGACCTTGAGGATTTAGAACAAAAAATTGATTCAATTCCCACATTGCGAATATGGTTAGCGGACGACGCTCATTTTTTGTTCCCATTTCAGGTCATGTGATATGGATGTTGTGTTGCGAACATGGTCAATAATTATCCTTTGTTGTTGTCACCACCCCCATATGTCCCAAACATTGAGTGTGGTGGTTTATTATATCCCACTATCTCTTCAATATTTATTCTACCTTAGGCAGGAGAATAATTATAGCTGTTGGACTCTTATATGATGGGGAGAGCCTAGTCCCACTCCTTGTTTCCCACATTGAGCATTTCTCCTGTGGGATTAGGAGCTATGATGAGACAATGCCCGCATGAGAGGCCATATGGCTACAGTTGACTAGGCCGCCCAACCTCAAGTCCCTCAACCCTTTCATCCCCTTGGACCGAGTTCTCATTTGGGAGTGTATGGTGTGGTATGGACTCACGTACTTATTCACGTCAGGCTATTTTCCACGCCACACATACCCCCTTTGAGACATCCCTACATTTATCGTCCTTTCCACAAGAACATGCCCCACCATGCTGCACGAGCCCCATAATTTAGGTTTCCATCATCTTCTATATCCAAAAGGACCCCCGAACAACATAGGTGCTTGGTTCAAGGGCCCTCCTACCATTTTGGGCCAACGTCCCCAAGGATTTTGAGATACAAATTGATACAAGTACCGTGTTGCGAATACGGTCAACTGTCGATGCTCAATTGTTTGACCCCTACCTCCGGTCACACAAATACAAATATTGTGTTGTGAACATGGTCAATATCTATCCTCTATCATCATCGTAGTTTTTTAGTTTTCCATAGGCATGATGATTCCCACTCTTTATTTAGCTGTCCCATGCATATAACATTAAACTAGTTGTCTACGGTCCGAGCTCTATGAACTTAAACTAAGATCACCATAATCCTCACTGTAAGACGTTAAACTGCAAGATAGTTGTGACGTTATGTACATGGACCATCCTCAGGACCCTCAACCTTCTTAGTCCCCTGGCCCAAGTTCTCACTTAGGATTGTATGGTGTGGTATGAGATTATGTCCTCATTCACATCGGGTTACTCACCGTGCCTTACACATCCCTCGTTGGAGTATCTTGACCTTATTTTCATCCATATTGAATGATGATAAATTGCACATAATCCTTCTCAAGAACTACGTGAGGCTTGATTCCCATACTTATGGGATATGTAGGACTGCCTGAACTTTTAGTCTTCAGGTCCAGCCCCGTCTCTTAGCGACCTCCCTATCATCTTGGCCCCTTGGTCCGCATTATTCCATAATAGGGGTATATGAGGTGGTATGAAAATATATCCCCATTCACTCTAGGCTTATAACAACCACACCACGTACCTATCTCTCATGATAACCCTTCTCTCCCTTTACCTACACTCATATTTTCAAGTAGGCTGCTCTTAAGTTGGGTCCCTTGACCCTCTTCAGGGATTTTCCAATGTGCCCAGGAGTACTCTGGTTCAGATCCTGGAGTGTCAGATTCTACTTGGACATGCTTTCACCCATTTTTCAGGATTCTTTCTCCCATTCATTTGGTATTTCATTATCTTTCACATCTGAAGGGACCCCCAAATGGCATGGATGCTTGGCCCAAAGGCTCTCCTACCATTACGAGCCAATGTCCTCAAGGGTTTCAAACAAAAAATTGATACAAGTCCCAAGTTGCGAATATGGTCAGCGGTAGATGCTCATTTTTTGTTCCTATTTCAGGTCACATTATATGGATGGTGTGTTTCAAACACGGTCAGTAGTTACCTTTATCGTCACACCAACCCCATCAAGCCTTAAATATCAGGTACATGATTCACATATTTTTCCACCCCATCATGTCCAAGTAGAATTTGGACACTCTTGGTACTGCCCCTCAGTGCACATTTGTGCATTAGAAGGACAAAGCTATGGTAAGGCATCATTCAGGGCCGCACACTGACTTCCCCTTCACGTGTATTCCGTGTGTTGCAAAGACCTATTCCGCCATTTTTTACCACACCGAGTTTGACTCATGGGGTATTAGGGACCGGATCGAGGTATATGATCACTTATAAGAGTTTCACTTATCCATTGGTCCGATATCTAAGACCTTAAACTAAGATCTCCTTATACATCATCTTCTAGAACTACGTCTAGCTTGATTCCCAGGCTCATGGGATATGTAGGAACGCCCAGGCATCTCGTATGTGGGTCCATCTCAACTGAGAGCTAGTCTCTCCTGTCCCATATTCTCAAACCTTTTCTAGCCCCTCATCCCGGGGTTTCTTTCTTGGAATTGCATGAGGTGTGATGTGGAACTCATCCTCATTCACGTCGGATATGCTTTATCACGCCGTGCATGTTCCCTTTTAAACCTCATCTCTCCTGTATATGTTAGAGCCACATGAATTCAAACTATGCTGCCTAGTCACAAATGACTTTAAAATGTTACGTCTATACTAAATGATGTTAGAGTGCATGGTTGGTCCCATCACATGACCCTAAACTGTGACATTATCATCCTGGCCACATGAAAAAAATGGCACTGCATTGTGGTGTCGTCACTCGAGGGGACATCATGTTTGGTATCGGTCACACACCATACCATTTGTCAACTCCTACATATGGATTGATTATTGTGGAGATTCCTATAATTTTCATCCTAGGTCCATCGCTTCACTAAAAAAACATACACACATTCATCCTAAAGGACAAACAAGATCTATCAAATGCCGATTCTTTAGGTGCGAGGGCTAGAACCGCACGACCTTATCATCCCTGGAACTGGTACCTTACTGTTCCATCCTAATAACTATGTATGGATTGATTCCCGTCCTTATGGGATATGTATGAATTCCCAAACATCTTGTCTATGGGTTCAGCCCTAGGAATCTAAAATCCTGCCCCCTCTCTTTCGGCCCCCTTGGCCCGAAACCTTTTTGAAACATGTGGTGTGGATAGTAACTCATGGGTTCTCATTCACATCGGATTTTTCAATAGCCGCACCATGCGCCTCCCATGTATTTTTCCAACCTGGTCCGAGTTCTATGACCCTAAACTAAGATCTCCATATGGGAACTGTGCATCACGTTTGGATACTTCACCTCCCTACGCATAGTCCATTAAATCATCCCCCCTTAATGGACCATCCTATGACTGTTAAGTTGGAAGCGTTCAACCTTAGGACCCTTGTCCTTGGAGGGGGAATCGACTCTCTCTATCTGATACGTCTTATAGTCATACTCATATGTGTTTTGATTAGGAGCCCAAAGTGTGGAATTTTGATGGGGAAATTCTCCTCGTTCCATGTCCAAGCTTCATAAGCCCATTATTTGGATCCTCATCCTTTTCCACATCTGAAGGGACCCCCTTTACATCCTAGTCTCATGAAACATTGGCTTACCTACCATCTTGGGCCAACGTCCCTGAAGACCTCAGACGACATTTGTGACAAGTCCCGTGTTTCGAACATGGTCAGCGGTCGACCCTCATCTGTCTGTCACCATATCAGGTGAACATGATATGGATACTATGTTTTGAACATGGTAAACATCTATCCCCTATCATCATGCCACTATCATTGTGGTCCAGATCTCGAGCATCACAATTCACATATTTCCACTTCCTCATGTTCAAGTGGAATTCCAACATACTCGACTTTACTCCTTCGCGCATCTAGGTGTGTTATATAGGTGGGTTAGCATTATTGGGATGTCATTAACCTATTGTCCCATCACCCCTAACATGTTCCTTAATGTTTCAGGAAAGTCCCATCACTACTTATTGTTTCCCACATCGAGCATGACTCACATGGTCTTAGTAGTTTTGGTAGGACATGTATTGGTGAAACCATGCCACACATGCCTTTCATTGTCCCGTATGACGTCAAACTATACTCTCAGAACTATGTGTGGATTGATTCTCATCCAAATGGGGTACATAGTAATGACCGATCACTTTTCTTTGGGCCCAAACTAAATTTCACTTTTGGTCCCTTGACCTAAATAACTTTCTCTGGGGATACGTGGTGTGGTGCAGACTCTTTATGTCCTCATTCCCGTCGGGTTTATAGCTACCTCACCACATACTCCATTCCTGGGATCTTCCCTTTCACTCTTCGTCCTATCATATGACGTTAAACTGCATGATACCACATATCATTGACACATGACACTAAACTAAGGTTCTAACCTGAACAAGTTCAGGATTCCCCATGGTAATCATGAGATGCACCAGATCCCTTTCTAGAGAGGATTTCCCCTATCAGTGTTGGCCAACAGAAACTCCGTGCTTAAGAACTACGTTTGGATTGATTATCATACTTATGGGATATGTAGTGACACCCAGGCATTCCACCTTAGGCCCATCCCCAGGGTCATTAATCCTTTTGGCCCCTCGGCCCCAATCTCGGTATAGGAAATATGACCTTTAAACTATGTGCATCATCCTCACCACACGATGTTAAACTATGTGTCTATAATCCTTATTGGTACGACATAAAACTATGGATCATTCCAGGTCCTTACTAGAGAGGCAATGTTTGGAAGTATATTTGATCCCTGATCAGACCGATGCGCCCTCCTAATGTGTACCCACCATGATGGTGTAATTTCAAGAGTGTTGGATTCCAGTCGAACAACCCATCACTCCAACCTCCACACTTTTCCTGACCTTTATTTGGACCCTCGTCCTCTTTCAAATCTAAAGAAATCCTCTAATAGTATGTATGCTCAGCCTAGGGATCACTTACTATCCTGGGCCAACGTTCTGGAAGACAAATTGATGACATTTCGAGTCAGGCCCCGTGTTTCGAACATGGTCAGCAGTCGACCCTCATTTATTATCCCCATTTTAGGCTAACACAATAAGGATACTATGTTTCGAACACGGTCAATGGTTATTATTAATTATCACACCATCCCTACAATGTTCCAAATTTTGGGTATCATGATTCACACCTTCCACTCCCCTATGTTCGGATTAATTCCAACGCCCCTAGCATTACCCTGCTCGTGCACTAGAGCACACTGGGAAAGAGATGTTTCGACTGTTCTGAGAGTTTAATACTCCAGTTGGGCCTGTCCCTTTCTTCTTGGAAATCCAGATTGATTGTTAAAACACTGGATGCCCAGAGCTTGGTTTTCACTCCTATATTCAGGTGGAATGAGAAGGTGGTCATCCCTTGTTTCTCGCATCGGGCTCGACCCACATGAGCTTAGGGACTGATAACCAGATGTTCCATGAATATAACAAAAATGAAATAGACAAAAAATGAATAATAGAACTCATGAATGCATCTAGAATAAATAGTCAAGGCATGGAAGTGTGTTCAAGAGTTACATGCATCACAGTACTTGAGGATCAACCCCTCCCATGGACAGGTTGACCCCATCAAAAGAGTGTTGCAGCTCCACACCCTTTGTCTTATGGCGTCTAGGATTCACAGTTTCCTATTCAGTTCCCACTTCTATTAGGTAGCAATGGGGTGCAGTTCATCAGCTGTGATCCGGGCCCACTCCTCATTGGTTCAGATAACGATCATCTCCTTAGAGGCTTGCCTCATGCGCTCTTCGGCCTCCGCCATCTAGGCCTTCATCCATGATATAATCTTCGTATGCTTTTTGGGGGAAGAAGAATGTTCATCTGCCCGGATGTGCAGTTGCTAAACCTCGTTTTTAGCCTCCTAGAGCCTCTTGATGTTCACAGCTTTTCTCTGCTACCAACCCACACTAAGGTCATGATCATACTCCCAAATCTTCTCCACCATGAGATCTCAGACTAGCATGTGGGGATACTGGGCATCCACTCCCCTAGAGCACAGTTCACGCAGTTGCGAAAAAAGTCTCTCTATCTTGTCTATATACTGTTCTTGAGGGGTGTTATCGATAAAACACTTGATCAGCTTCCATGAACGGAGACTGACTATCTTGCTTTCCTCTTCATCAGAGGCAGTCTCGTCCCAGTCTGCGGGGTTGGCAGGCTCGTACGTGGGGAACTCCCCAAGGAACTCATCAGTAGGGTTCGCATCTAGTGTCTGACCAGGTATGGCAGGACCAGTACTGTCTAATCGATCTTCATCATCATATACCACCTCAATAATCTCAGGATCAACCTCAATGATGATCCCACTAGTGATCGGGAGAGACGCCACTTGGTCAGTCTGGATATCCACCTCCATGACCACCAGCATTCCCCTGGGAAAAGCGCCACTAGGAGTACCAAACAACCTCTCCAAGTCATCCCACACCATTTGAAGAACTATTCATACCAAAAAGTGCACAAATGTAAGTTAACCAGATCAATGGGTGGCGATCATGAATTTTTTAGAGGAGAATTACAAAGATCGAATGCTTGGTCTTGTTCTTGGGTTGTTTCCATCAGGATCCTGAGGTTGACCTACCTTCCTGTCACCAGCATGGACACCATGATAAATGTAATTGGTCGCACGCCCATGTTTGTATCTCTCACTGCCAGGATCCAACTATAGATGAGTGATGCAATGAATGCAGCCAACATGACTAACGGTTGCTACTTGGTGCTGATGCTGAATCCCTAGGTTTTTCACTAGATATCCTCCAAGAGCCGCCAGTAAGAGTGCTCATTTCCTCGTTGATCCCCCTTCGGGCAAGTTTAAGGCCTCACCGAAAACTGTATATATTTTGGGAAGTTCAGGAACATCTTGAACCATCGTCTGAAATGGATGTCCCTCACTGCTTCCTTGTCTTCTCCCAACACCAAGTTCATCAATGCCATCTCCAGCAATGGCATTTTATCTAGATCCTCCCATGCACCCATAACGGGGAGGAAATCATCATACATCACCCCCAGTATTGGGACCCCTGAGATCTGATGCAGGTCCTATAAACTGATGCCGACCTCTCCATGGTGATAATGGAAGGTATTAGTCCTTGATGAACATATTCTCAACAACTCTGGAATCAACTACTTCAGTTGATAGATATGAAATTAAGAGAACCAATACACCTCATATAGTCCCAATCTTCTCAGCTCTGCCCCAAATTCCTCGCACGAGGCACCTACCCCATAGGACCAGGTCCAATCATCTGTGAAGTTGCCACCCTGGCGCAAATCCCACTCATCGAACCACACCTTTACCAGGTTCGTCAGGGATTCCTTAAAGATAGTGTGGTATAGAGGGAGGGGGGATGTATCCGGATGCAGCTCCTTCCCGTCAACATTGTTCAGATGATTGTACAAACAGTCAGCGTTGACAGGTGTGAAGTCATCCCAGACATGACCATTAGCTACTCTGAACCATTGGCGCTGGCAGGGCATGCTTTTGAACTAGTAAGCTAGTTCATCCCTGCTCGCTTCAGGTATGAAAATACCATCCCTTAGTTCAAATCTATATAGAGGCAGCCTCTTTCACAACAGATAGTTCTTTTGGATTTCCGAGAGCAACACCACCAATGAACTATGGTCAAAATGGCTTCTAATGAACTCCCCCATACTCGAGCTATCTGCCATATCCTCCCTCTGGGAAACATCCACAAGGACCCCCTAGAAGCCTCTTGGTGAGCCATTTAGTTTTTGAGAATTGGATGTTTTTTGTTCTGGATCACTAAGCTCTTTCGCGGAGCTCGTTTGCGGAGCTCATTCATGAAGACAGTTCATGGAGCCCTACCCCGGCCTTTAGATGCAAGTCGTAGAGCACACCGACGTGAAGCCAAATACTTGTTGTGAACCCCAAAGTAGAAGGACCAATTCACAGAGAGAAATCACATAGTACATGGAGCTTTAAAAAATGAGAGCGCCAAATGCCAAAAAATGTGGATAAGAGAAAGGGAAAAAAGAGGTCATCTTTACTATTTATAGCTAAGGACACTCGGTGCTTTGCGGTGTGTCTAACCATGGAGATCTTAGTGGCGCGCTAAGCCTTCCCCTCACCTCTTTGCTTTACGCACCTCCTTCACGAGTCCGATTCGCGATTGACTGAGGAATTTTGGTGATTGAACCTCAGACATTGACCCTCGCTTTCTCCTCAGCTCCCAATTTGAGGGAGGGGGGAATTTTTTGGCGCCAAAATTTGGGAAGAACAAGAAAAAACAGAAAGAATTAGAGGTTTCCTCACGAAGCCTATTTGGGAGCCCCCGTAGCCCCATGAACAACACAAATATCCCCCTTCGTGAAGCCATCATAGAGCAAGGAGTCAGGATACTCTGCGAACCCATTGGACATTCGTGAAGCCGACGCAGAGCAAGGAGGTAGGATGCTCTGCAAAAACATTTGACGTTCGCGAACTCACCATGAAGAAAGGGGGCAGGATGCTCTACGAACCTATTTGACGTTTGCAAAGACACCACGAAGCAAGGAGGTGGGAGGCTTTGCGGTTATGAAAAAATGCCACGTGTATTCACCCTAAGCGAGCTCTACTTCATGGAGCCCCTTGCCTATAAATACCGGGCTCCCCTCGATCCCAATAGAAAGATCCTCCAACCTTTCACCTTCTTAGATCCCAAATCACAAAACAACTTCTGCTCTGTGAACCATGAGCTCCTCAAGGTACTTTAACATCATGAAGTGCCTCTCCCTTTTGTTTGAATTCATCCCATCTTCAAAGAGGGATTCCCTTCACGAAGCCCACGGGCCTCTGTAAAGGAATGGGATCCCCAAGGGGACTCGAGTCTTCACGGAGCACTTATGCTTTGTGAAGTACCCTCCATGCACATGTGACCCACATCTTAAGGTAGGGTCACTATGCTTCGCGAAGCACATTACTTCGCAATTATACGCTTCTCAAGGCACCCTTGCTTCACGAAGCACTAATCCGCGAATGCCTTTCCACTTTACAAAGTACCTTCCATATGCACCTATGCCCTAGGCTTATGCTAGGCCACTTCACTTTGTGAAGCACACCCCTTCACAAAGCTCCTTCACTACATGGAACATGAGAGCTTCACGAGGATTCTACCTATGAACCCCTTTGCTCCGTAACTTCTTTTCCCATGTGACCCTCCAGGCATGCACAAAGTGATTTCAAAGTCCCTTGGGGGGTGCTTCATATTGCGTTGCCTCTCCTCATGCTTCTTTGCATAGGCACGCTAATGGCTATTGCTTCTTCACATAGCCGTGCTAACGTGGACCCCTTATTGGATCACTCCATAACACCCCCTCACCACGACATTGTTGAGTCCTTCCCATCCCCAAGGGTGGGTGGGTATCAGTCCTGTAAGTCCTAGGGGTGCGGAGTAAACCCACCTCATCCGAGATGCAGGACGTTAAACTTACAAGCACCATCGTCCTCAGCACATGACATTAAATTGTGACCCCGCCCCATGCATCATACGTGGGGTACCCCATCTTGGTCATTCTCTACACCCACTAGTCTCCAAAGGAGTGAGATAATTTCTCACATGGAATGAGATCCTCTTTATTGGAGAGGTGTCTATCTGCAGGGAAAGGGAAACCATATTTGTATATGCCCCTATCCTTTCTTGTACGAGGCAGAACCCCTACTCCTCCTCTCTTCTTCTGTGCCAAAGAATAAGAGGTGAGAGGAGCACATGGATCCTCGATACCCCATACCTCTCCATCTGGGATTTGTCTCCATTGAGCCTCCACCCTGGAGTAAGTCCCAATATCCATCTTCCTAGGATGCAGACCACACGTAAGCCCCTATTTCCTTTTTGGGCCGCTAACTACATGCCAGCCCAATTAAACTTCCCAAAGATGCACCTTTCACGATGTGATCATCAGGTCTTTGCTGCCTATTGTTTCTCACACCGAGCATGACTCACATGGGCATGGAGTAAGAATCGACCATGACATCCTCCCTGGGCAGCCTAGAGTGTAAGCCCTAGACACCATCCAACCCTCCCGAACTATGTGGACTTTGATTCTTACCAAGAAAAGTTATGTAGGTTGTCTCCCTGAGGTCCAATCCCAAAAACCATTAGTTCTGACCCCCCTTCACGTCGATTCCCACCATCCATAACTATGTGGACTTTATCCTTGCCAAGGAAAGGTACGTAGGAAGCCTCTTAGAGGTTCAAGCCCACCATCCGTTGGTCCCGACTCCCTCCATGTCGGTGAACCAAACCATCCCAAACTACATGGACTTTGATCCTTGCCAAGGCAAGGTACGCAGGAAGCCTCCCTGAGGTCCAAGCCCAAAAACCATTGGTTCCATCCATCTTCGCGTCGGCACACCAATCCCCTTCCAAACTACGTGGACTTTGATCCTTGCCAAGGAAAGGTACGTAGGAAGCCTCCATAAGGTTTAATCCCAACAACCATTGGTTCTGAACCCCTTGACATCTATTCCCACCATCCTGAACTACGTGGACTTTGATCCTTGCCAAGGCAAGGTACATAAAAATCCTCTCAGAGGTTCAATCCCACCATCCGTTGGTCCCAAATCCCTTCACGTTGGTACACCAAACCATTCTAAACTATGCAGACTTTGATCCTTACCAAGGCAAGGTACATAAGAAGCCTCCCAAAGGTTCAAGCCCACTATCCGTTGGTCCGGACTCACTTCATGTCGATGCACCAAACCATCCTGAACTACATGGAATTTGATCCTTGCCAAGGAAAGGTATGTAGGAAGCCTCCATAAGGTCCAAGCCCAACAACCATTGTTTCCAAACATCTTTACGTCAACACACCAATTACCCTTTGAACTATGTAGAATTTGATCCTTGCCAAGGCAAGGTACATAGAAAGCCTAACTGAGGTTCAAGCCCAATAACCATTGGTTCTGACCCCCTTCATGTCGGTTCCCACCATCCAGAACTATGTAGACTTTGATCCTTGATAAGGCAAGGTATGTAGGAAGCCTCCCAGAGGTTTAATCCCACCATCTGTTGGTCCCGAATCCATTCACGTCGGTGCAAAAAAGCATCCTGAACTATGTGGACTTGGATCCTTGCCATGGAAAGGTACATAGGAAGCCTCCCTGAGGTCCAAGCCCAACAACCATTATTTCTGACCATCTTCACATCGGCGTACCAAGCCCCTTCCTAACTATATGGACTTTGATCCTTGCCAAGTCAAGGTACGCAGGAAGCCTTCCTAAGGTTCAATCCCAACAACCATTGGTTCCGACCCCCTTCACATCGGTTCCCACCATCTGAAACTTTGTGGAATTTGATTATTTCCAAGGAAAGGTACTTAGTAAGCCTTCAATAGGTTCAAGACCAACACTCATTATTCCCTACTACTTCATGTAGGTCCACCCCCATCCTAGATGACATTAAACTATATGCCCCTTTTGTCCCAAATGACACTAAATTGTCCCATATTCAGAGGTAAGACATTGTCAACCCCAATCTATAGTAATCCATCATGTTCCCCAATTGATAGTAATCTATTGTAGTCCCCTTTGTTGGGACTCGCATCTCTGGTCTTCCCCAGTGGCATCTGACCAACTTAGGTTGCTAATCACGCGTAAGACCTAGTATATCATCGAGTCGCTATCCTATGTGCACACCCCGATCCTATACCCCATCCTGAACTACGTGGACTTTGATTCCCTACCACGGGGATATATAGGAGGTCTCTTCGAGGCTCAATACCAACATCACTATCACCCTCGAGTCGAATCTAACTCATTATCCATTCACTTCACTTAACCATCCATCACTCATCCTAATTCTTACCTAGGACACCACATCTCGGTGAGATCAGGCCAATTCACCTCTTCACTGTTCCTAGCAATAACTGGGAAACTAACCACATATTATCCCCGACATTAGTGTTCCATCCAGGGATTGCACCCATCTAATCTACTCTAGTTAGTGTTTTGATCAGTCTGATCTGTCCCTGCTAGACGTTAAACCTACGACATACCCTGTGTTAAACATGGGAAGCTGAGGAAAACCTTAGAGACATTCCTATGGAATATAATTCCCTGCATTCGATGTGGGAAAAATTTGGATTATGTGCCCTTGAGAAGCCCTATAATAAGGGGAAGAAACCCAGACATGCTAGTGTTCCAGCATTTAGACACGCTAGTGATGTCCAACATGACTACTCCCCCGACCGAAGGTTGATACCCTGACCGGACCCCTTGGAATGTCCTGATAGAAGCAACGTAATTAACCAGAGTCTATGAAGATATGGCATTGGGAAGAGTTTCATGAACAACATCTTAATCTTTAAGGGAGACCCAGACTAGGTAACGATTTCAGAGGAGGAATCCACAGAAGGAAGAACCGACATCCCATCATCTCGTTTCAATCAAGGAGAAAACATCCCTAAATAAGGAATGTATGCCGACCGACTTTGGAAAGCGAGAATTCGGGAAAATATCCAGTGTTTCCCCATCATCCTCAAACAGATGGATATGCGCGCCCCAACGAAAGCGTCAGAAACAACCATGTTGTGATATTTTGTTGTAACGGTTACATAGATTTTTATCAATTTAAGTTTATTTTATAAAGATATATCTACATATATATACACACATATATGTATGTATATATATATAATTAAAATAGTTCGGGGAGGGGGGGAAATAAAAAAAAATCATACTCTAAACCAACAGGGAATAACTCAGTAAGACTCGAACCCGAGACCTCACCGAGACCCCGTAGAGCTGCTACTAACTGAGCTGGACCCTCAGGGAATATATATATATATATATATATATATATATAACAACCTGAAATTTTATAAATGAAATTTCCCTTTTGACTTAATTAAATGTATTATTTTGTAAAATGGATGTAGAAAACACATGCACTCCATTTTTCTTATTATATCCAATTGGATTTAAATAACCATTAAGTATCTTTACCATTGATAATATATCTGTTAAATAGTGAACACATGTCTAGTATAAATATAGGGTTTTACCAAACCCTTTTGACACAGACAAAGGAGGAGATAACCTCAACCAATAGGATCGTTCCCTATAAATCCCAATTATCAGAGCTTTCAAGGGAGATAGCATTTCTGGGATTTTCCCTAGACCAATCCTTAGCTGAGATCCAATAACTTAAGCATGAGAAAAATCGTTTATAAGATAAGTTCAAGCTCACTGAGATCATAGCCCAAACCATGTTCACTGAACAGTTTCATGAAAGCCCCACCATCACACACTTTACTCTTAATAAGTATGCCAGTGTAATAAAGGGATATGTATCAAGACCCTATCATTATGATTATGTACATTATTTTTGTATATAATAATGAACATATGTTTATTCTATTATTGTTTTTAAAGTACAAATAGTATTTTTGGTTAATAATCAAATTCAATTAAGATTTTTTTTGAATTAATGTATTTTTTAAATAAATAATATTTTAATAAAATATTATCATTAAATTAATCTTATTAAATATAAATTATCACATATTTTTTATGAAGTCAAATGTAATTTTTATTAAGGTTTGAAAATTGTTTTTATCAAAACCCATAAATTTTAAATAAATGTAAATTTTGATTTTAAAAGTGAAAATTAACATGTTTAAAAAATTATTTATATAAAATTAATATTATTTTTAGAATCAGGACATCGAAATTATCCAATTGTGAATTTTCCATAATTTTCTGAGACAGTCAATTTTTTGGGTACAAATTAAATACCATATAAATATAGTGTGACATCTTAATAACCCAATAGTGATGTAATAAACACTATAAAAGTGACCCTCATCAAAATATAAGTTTTAAATTTAAAATAATGTGATTTTAGATTTTTTTACTTATTTTATAATGCCTTAGTGAATACTCTAAGACTTATAATATATTTTAAAATTTCAAAATCATTTCCTTGAGAGTGTGAATCACCTCCACATAAGAAAGGGAAATATTTTAATATATTTGGACCTTGAACTTATAAAATAATTTTTTCCAATCCTCTTTGGAAAAAACCATGGGCAAAAACCATTTTAAGGTTTGTGGTTTTCAATGTTTAATTATATAGATTTCAAAACCTAAGTTGGTGAAATATTAAAGAATTCCACTCTCATTTTCTATATAAACCCACCCAATATCCCACTTCACTTTACTAAAAAATCCTTGTATCACATATTTAATATGTAATCCCCTCTCTATAATCCTCCCAAGGTTCCCTAATCTCTCAAGAATCCCCTTTTCAAGATTTTGAAGTCACACACTCAAGTAAGGGTTCCTTCCTCTCTAGTTTTTATCCAAGTTTCCTTATATTGTTACACCCTTTTATTTTCAATTAAAAATGATGGAGTATGTTTTATAACATCCAACATACTGCCCTTATTATGTTTTAATGATGATATATTCCTTTATCTCTCATTAATCCCTTCCATGTACACCTGTCATCATATCAAAATTTCATTAGAGTTATTCCCTTTATCCCATTTCTTCAAGTTTATTGATTATGTTACGACTTATATTTACAAATTCCTTATTTTGAGACATGTATTTATATGACCCACTTATTTTCTATTTCATGTATATATTATGAGATACCCCTTTCTCTCTCATCACCCCTTTTTATGAATTTTTATGTCATGCCATTAGACTGCCAAAATTGCACCGCAGATTTCCATTCCAAAACAATTGTGTAGTGAATACCATACCCATTACATATAAAGGGTGTTAAATTTTATGAACATATATCTTTTTATTTAGTACTTAAATGTATATATTCCTCACTCCTTGATCTTATAATAATTTTTTATGATGAATGAATCCATGTTTTATTATCTATATGGCACACTTAAGCATGAGATTGAAATGTTTATGAAGGTTGAACCTTGATAAAACTCTAATGCATTGGGTAATATTTAGTATCATGATATGTCATGTTGGTACATGGGTTTACATGATTCCTTTATGGTACTTTTTACACTATGATGTCTTGGTGGTTTATCCTTGACCTATGATGTAGTTTTTTATGTATTTTCCATATTTCCATGTTATGAATATTATGTTATATCATGATTTATGATTAATTTTACTTTATGAATAATTGATATTACTTTCCTAAAATGTATTATTATCTTCATTTTATTCCATGTTTACTCCCTTACTGGGCTTTATAGGTCACCCCTTTCTTATGTATTTTCCTCAGGATATCCCATACAGTTTTAAGCTCAATCATTTTAAAGAAGTTTTCAATAAAGATGTCATTTTTCATGTTTAAAGTTGTAATTCAATGTACCTAATTACCAAGGACACTATAATTATTGATCTTTCAGGTTTTATTAAGTTTAATTTTATGTAATTAAATCATGTATTAATGTAATAAAAATAACAGGGTTGTTATAGTTGGTATCTGAGGAAATTTTAGTTATTTTTGAGATTTGGATTAGAAAACTCTAGTGAAAACCTTTGGGATAAGACTAAGTATAAGAAAAACATCCTTAAATTTTGGTGAGTATAGAGTAAGTGGTTTATCAAGAAAATAAATCCCTGTATGGATACAAACAAGTGAATGTGGCTCTGGAACAGATGTATCTAGGGGTAAAAACTAGAAACACCGATTTGAGATAGAATCGATTAGGAACTGGTGCACAAAAATGAGCCTTTATATACTCATGGTTTGACACTCCCAAGGGATATAATTTGGTAAATTCATAATCTTAGTATGAACCATTAATAAGGGACCAAAAAAAAAGATCCCATAAAAATATACGTTAGGAAATAGATCATGGATAACTTAGAATGAAGCCTAGAAATTCATAAGTTAAGGAAATAAATGTAATTTATAAGTTATACCTTTAATATATTTGGATTCCCATTTATTTGTTTAATAGTTTAAAATAATTACCCCTAATTTTTATTTTATTCTATGCCAATGGTGGGTAATAGGAGGAATCAAACTAACAACCGATGCAAAGATCAATGCAATGATTTCCCTAATGAGATTACCAATCCTATGGGAGCGGGAATTGTAAACATTTTCACAATACTCTGTCAGTTAACTCAAGTTTTTAATAGGAACCTGAATCAAGAGGAACATCTAACCCCCCCATAGGAATGAAAAATTCACAATCAGGAGCTTCATGAGACAGAAGCCTTCTGCTTTCAATGGATCATCCAATCCATCAATCACCGAACAATGGATCAACTTCAATGAGAATATATTCTCCCTCCTTCAACGATCCGAACAAAAGAAGGTTCTTCTAGATGCTTATCATATAGAGTGTGAATCAGATCAATGGTGGACATTGATAAAAAATATGAATCTTGAGGAAGATATCGAGGTGATGAGATGAAATGATTTCTGGAAAATGTTTTGTGATAAATATTTTCCTTGCACCCTCCAACTTAAGATGTAAATGTATTTCCTTTCCTTCAAGAAAAAAATTAAAAATATATCATAGTGTTTGAGGAAAACTTTACAAGGAATTCACAATATGCCTCCAACTTTGTCGTTACCCCTGAATGCAAGGTTGACCGCTTCTTTGGTGGGATACAACCTAGCCTATGGAAATACTTGGAGATCCATGAATTTGATATCTTCGAGGAAATTGTCCGATGTGACCTCAAAGTTGAAATGAAGATCGACTAATCTCAGGGGTATCATGGGTATAAGAACCAGAAGGTGGAGTCAAATTATGGAAGTTTGATAGAGAGATCTAACAGTGCCAAGAAATATCAATATCCCACTTCCCAAAGGTTTAGAAAGAAGCACCCTAGAAATTTCATGATGGGGACGAGGAAATGATTTAGGTGCGGGAAGTAAGGGCACCTTTCCAATGATTGCCGACAAGAAAAAACTTCTATTGTGATGGAGGAAAGGAATTATCTGGTAGAACCTTAGTTTAATGTTCTTTACTACAACTGTAAGGAACTAGGGCATATCTCAAACCAATACACTAAGACAAGGGTTTTTGGAGGAAACCTACAACCTCCAAGTCAGGAAAGGAGATATTTCACTATCACTACTGCCGACGTGAATCCCAACAACAAATTAGTGATAGGTACGCTAGTTATTCATTCAAGAATAGAAAATATACGTTTTGATTATGGTTATACACATTCTTTTATATCCCAAAAGTTTAGTAGAATAATCTAAACACCACCACAAAGCATGGAAGTAGAGATTTTAGTGAAAATGGAAAATGGGAAAATTATATTATCCTATGTATAAAAATACTCCCCTTTCACAATTTGTGGATTGAATTTCCCGATGAACCTTATCATACTTTCCTTGGTGGAATTTGAAGAAATTATTGACATGGCTTGTCTTTACCTATATAGAGAAAACATAAATTGCCACGAGAAGGAAATAACTCTCCATATTATGAATCATCCACCAATTATGTATAAATTCAAGGAGTTAGATGAATCTTCTTTAGCACCATCATCTTAAGAATGGATATTATTGACCTATGAGAAAGCTTATCAAGCTCAAATGATTGAGTCTATGGAAATAATCATCCTCAAAGACATTCCTATTATAAGGGAATTCACTGATGTGTTTCCCAAGGAATTTCATGGTCTTCCTCCTAGTAGAGATTTAGAATTCTCAATTGATTTTATACCTAGGGAATTACCATTATCCAAGACTCTGTATAGAATAACTATTTTTGAAATTGAGGAGTTTAAGAAAGAACTACAAGATAATCTGGATAAAGGCTTCATACACCCAAGTTCTTTACCATAGGGTGCATGAGTCCTCTTCTTCAAGAAGAAGGATCGGTCAATGGGCCTTTTCATTGATTATCATGACCCCAACAAAATCATGATAAAGAAAAATTATCATTTACCACAAATTGATAACTTGTTTGATCAGCTATGTGGAGCAAAATACTTTTCCTTGGTGGATCTGTGGTCAGGATATTACCATGTTAAGGTGAAGAAGGAGGATATCCTCAAGACTGCTTTTCATACAATGTGCTGGAACTATGAATTCATAGTAATTCCTTTCGAACACACTAATGCTCCATAAATATTAATGGAATTGATGAATAGAGTCTTTAGAGATTACCTCGACAAATTTGTGGTAGTATTTATTGAATATATTCTAATATACTCAAAAAGTAAGAAGGAGCATGAGGATAATTTAAGTACTATACTAAATACCTTGCTGAAGGAAAAGCTTTATGCCAAGTATAAAAAATGTGAGTTCAGGTTAAAGGAAGTATCTTTATTGGGGAATATCATCACAAGAAATGTGATATCTATAGACCCATCAAATATTGAGGAAATTGAAGGATGACCAAGGGAAACTTCTGTGATAGATATCCGTACCTTTCTTGGCTTAGTTGGATATTATCACCGATTTGTGAGAAATTTCTTGTGATTTTCAAACCCTCTAACCAAGATAACTTTTAAGGGATTCAAGTTTTCTTGTAATGATGAATGGGAAGAGAGATTCAAGGATTTGAAAAGGAGGATTATCACTACCCCCGTGATCCCACTACCCACAAGTGGATATCTTTTTGTTGTATTCAGTGATGCTTCGAAGAAGGGCCTGGGCTGTGTGTTAATGAAAAATGACAAAGTCATTTCCTATGATTCAAGGTAGTTGAAATTTCATGAGAAGAACTATCCAACATATGATTTACAGTTAGTTGCAGTGATCTTCACTTTTAAAATTTGGTGACATTACCTCTTTTGGGAGAGGTGTGAAATATATACATATCACAAAATCCTCAAGTATATATTCACACAGAAAGAGTTGAATATGCACTAATGAAGATGGTTATAACTGATCAAAGACTATAACTACTCAATCCACTACCATCCAGGTAAAAGGAATAAAGTGTAAGATAATCTAATTAGAAAGGATATAGTAACTCTTTCATTTATAATAATTGAGAAGGATTCGATCTTCTTAGACTTGAAGAGTATGGACATGATAATAATAAAGGAAGGAACATCATTAATCCTTTCACATATGATTACTCAATAGTCTCTTTTGTAGGGGTTAAAGTGTGCTAAAAGAGATAATGTGGGAATTCAAAAGAAAGTGGAAACTATTAGAAAAGGGAAATCCTCAGATTTCAATATTAATGAAGAAGGTGTTGTAAGATTTGGGTCAAGACTATGTATACCATAAAATCATTAGTTAAAGAAGGGGATATTGGATGATGCACATAGATCAACCTTCTCTATCCGTCTTGGAAGCACAAATATGTATTGAGATCTCTGAGAACACTAATGGTGGGAAAATATGAAGAAGGAGATCATATAATATACATCAAGATGTTTTGTATGTCAGCAAGTGAAGGCGGAAAGGAAAAAATCTAAGGGGATGATGCAACCATTACCCATACCTACATGAAAATGGGAAAACATCACCATGGACTTTATCACCAGGTTTCCTAAGACATCTAGAGGAAATAATTCTATTTGGTTTGTGGTGGATTGTCTTACAAAGACTGCACACTTCATTGTGATTCGAGTGGATTTATCATTGGATTAACTTGCAAAAATATACATAAAATAAGTGTGAGGATACATGGTGGACCACTATCGATTGTATCCTATTGAGATCCAAGATTCAACTCTATGTTCTGGAAGAGTATCCAACATGCTCTAAATACTGAGTTGAAATTCAGCATGACATATCACCCTCAAACTAATGACCAATCTGAACGGACTATCCAGACACTTTAGGAAATTTTGAGAGTATAATCAATGGAATTCAAAAGTGTATGGGATCAATATCTTCCTTTGGTGGAGTTCTTTTACAACAACGGTTTCCAATCAAGCATCCAAATGTATCCCTATGAAGCCCTTTATGGGAAGAGGTGAAGAACACCTGCATGCTTGGATGAAGTCGGGGAACAAAAACTTCTAGATCCTAAAATGGTCAAAGAAATAGTAGAGAAGGTTAAGACCATTCAGCAACACATCAAAGATACTCAGAGTCGACAAGAGATCTATGATAATAATCGTCGATGTGACCTAGAGTTTGGTATTAGAGACATGGTATTCCTCCGCATATATCCATGGAATATATTAATGATATTTAGGAATAAGGAAAAGCTTAGTCCAAGTTACATTGTCACTTTTGAGATCCTTGATCACATCAAAACAGTGTCTTATTAACTAATACTCCCACCGAACCTATCTCAAGTACATGATGTATTCCATGTATCACTCTTGAGAAAGTACATACGAGAACACTCACATATACTCAATCCAAAGGTGCTACCATTAGATAATTACCTCTCTTATGATGAGTAATAATTGAAGATCTTAGATCGTAGAGAAAAAGATCTATGGAATAAGACAATGCACCTGGTCAATGTGTTGTAGAGAAACCACAAGTTTTAATAAGAAATGTGGGAACTAGTGGATATGATGAAACAAAGTTACCCTAATCTATTTTAATGTGGGAGATAAAAATTTTGGGGATTAAATTTCTTAAGGGGGGAAGATTTTAATGACTCGAACTGTTATAAATTAAGTTTCCCTTTTGAATTAATTAAATGTATTATTTTGTAAAATGGATATAGAAAACACATGCACTCTGTTTGTTTTATTATATCCAATTAGATTTAAATGATCGTTAAGTATCTTTACTATTGATAATATAACCATTGAATAGTGATCACATGACTAGTATAAATATAGGATTTTAACAAATCCTTTAAACATAGACAAAGGAGGTGATGACCTCAACCAGTAAGATCGTTCCCTATAAAGTCCATTTATCATAGCTTCTATGGGAGATAGCATTTCTGGGATTTTACCTAGACCAAGCCTGAGCCTATATCCAATAACTTAAGCATGAGAAAAACTCTTTATGGGAGAAGTTCAAGATCATCAAGATCACGACCCAAACCATATTCACTGAATGACCACATGAAATCCCCACCATCACACACCTTAAACTTAAGACATATGCTGGTGTAATAAAGGGATATTTATCAATAACCTAGCATTATTATTATGTACATTGTTTTGTATAGAATAATGAATATACTTTAATTCTATTGTTGTTTTTTTAAAAAATAATAATATTTTTGGTCAATATTAAAATTCAATTAAGAATTATATTTTTTTAAATTAATGGAAATTTTAAATAAATAATATTTTAATAAAATATTATCATTAAACTACTCTTATTAAATATAAATGATCATTTAATTTTTATGAATTCAAATGTAATTTTTATTAAGGTTTGAAAACTATTTTTTTCAAAACCCATCAATTTCTAATAAATGACAGTTTTTATTTTAAAAGTGAAAATTCACATATTTAGAAAATTATTTAGATAAAATGAATATTATTTTTGGAATAAATATGTCAAAATTATCCAATAGTGAATTTTTCATAATTTTCTAAGACAATCGATTTGTTGGGTAAAAATTAAATACCATATAAATATATAATGTGACATCATATTGGCCTAATAGTGATGTAATAAACACTAAAATAAGGATATTAGGACAAATATAATTTTTAAATTTAAAATAATTTGATTTTATATTTGCTTGATTTATTTTATAAAGCCTTAGTGAATCCTCCAAGACTTATAATATATTTTAAAATTTTAAAATCATTTCCCTGAGAGTGTGACTCACCTCCACATAAGCAAGGGAAATATTTTAATATATTCATCCCATGGAATTATAAAATAATTTTTCCACTTCTATTTGAAAAAATAAATTGGAAAAAACCATGCTAAGTTTAGTGGTTTTGAATATTTAATTATGTAGATTTCAAAACCTAAGTTTGTGAAATATTAAAGAATTCCCCTCTCATTTCCTATATAAACCCATCCAAGATCCCACTTCTCTTGACTAAAAATCCTTGTATCATGTCCTTAATCTATAATACCATATCTATAATCCTATCAAGGAAACCCAATATCTCAAGAAGACCCTCTTCAAGCTTTTTAAGTCACACACTCAAGTAAAGTTTCCTTCCATTCTATTTTTTATACAAGTTTACTTATATTGTTACACCCTTTTATTTTCAATTAAAAATGATGGGGTATGTTTTAAAACCTTTAAAATACCACTGTTATTATTTTTTAATGATGATATACCCCTTTATATCTTATTAATCCCTCCCATGTACACCCGTTATCATGCTGAAATTTCATAAGAGTTATTCCCTTTATCCTCTTTCTTCAAGTTTCTTCATTATGTTACACCTTCTATTTCAAAATTACTTATGTTGGGACTTGTATTTATATGACCCAATTATTGAAAATTTTATTTATATATTATGAGATACCCCTTTCTCTCTCATCAACCCTTTTTATGAATTTTAATGTCACTCTTTTAGGATGTCGAAATTGCATCGCGAATTTTTATTCCAAAACAATTGTGTAGTGAATACCATACCAATTCCCTATCAAAGGTGTTGAATTTTATGAACATATATATTTTTATTGAGGACTTACATGTATTTATTCCACACTCCTTGATCATGGAATAATTTTTAATGATGAATGAATCTATGTTTTATGATCTATGTGGAACACTTAAGCATGAGATTGAAATGTTTATAAAGGGTGCACCCTGATAACGCTCCAATGCATTGGGTAATGTTTAGTATCATGATAATTCATGTTGGTATAGATGTTTTCCTGATTACTTTATGGGAATTTATCTACTATAATGTCTTGGTTGTTTATCCTTGACCTATGATGTAGTGTTTTTAGTTGTTTCCACATTTCTATGTAATGAATATCATGTTATATCATGCTTTATGATTCATATTCCTTTATTCCTAATTGATATTCCTTGAATAACATGTATTATTATCTTCATGTTATGGAATTTTTACTCCCATACATGGCTTTATAGATCATCCCTTTCTTATGTATTTTCCTCAGGATATCCCATGTAGTTTAACCTCAAGCATGTTAAATAAGTTTTCAATAAAGATATTGTTTTTCATGTTTAAATTTTTAATGAAATGTACCTAATTACCAAAGACACTAGAATGATTGATATTTAGGGTTTTATTAAGTTTAATTTTTTTCAATTAAATCATGTATGAATGTAATAAAAAGAACAGGGTTGTTATAATATATATATATATATATGTATGTATGTGTGTGTGTGTATATATATATATCTCTATATATTTATATGTGTTTTCAGAATTTATAATGTATGTGTGATTTTATAAATATTTATTCACAAATTATGGTTCTGGATTTCCAAATTAGGAATATATTTTATTTATTTTCATTAAAAAATATTTTTAACTGTACATTTGTTGTGTAATTATGTGTATTATAAATTCCATGTTATATATATATGTTTAAATTTTTATGGGATAGAAGTTGCAAGGGTTGGTGTGTTTTTCTCCCTTGTTTGTGATATATCTTGTTGATGTGTATTATTTATTTATGAAAAATTATTTATAGACCTCCATATAATGTCAAGGATGGGTCAATTTGTATTAGATATCCTCCTTAGTATCCTTCATATGGGTAGATTTTATGAGATAACCTCCCTAGAATCCTTGGGATGGGTCGGTGTGGTGATATGACATCCCAAGAGTCTTGAGATGTTTTAAAATATTTGATATACCATTAATTTTAAATATAAAAATTCCTTTGTTTTCTTCATAATTTTTTCCAATAAATATAATGAAATTTATAAAATTCTATATATTAGAAATTATGGTAATTTTTTGCTTGAGAATCATCCCCCATCTCTTTTATAGAAAAATATAATCACCATCACCTTCATCTCCTGAACAACCATTATGGAAATTTGTTGCTTGAAATTCATCCCCCGTATCTTTTATGTTTCTTGTAATACTCTGATCATTATTCATCCAATGGATGACTAATACTTATAGTATTCCAAGTAACATTGGTGCATGTACCCAAGAGATGAAGGATGTGCCAAACAATACAATGCAATGGTAAATTTTTGGGAGACGAGGTGATGAGGATGAGTTGTATATAATTTTCACAATTGAATGAATTCATAGGATTAAACTTTCCATATTTGAGTAATTATTTTCTTAAATCCAATTACCCATTTTTTTCAACACGCTTAAATTCTTTGAAATAATCAAATGTTGAGTTTCCCTTATTATAATTGCCTATAACTTTCACCTTTGATAATGAATATATTATGTGTATTTATTTAAATATTATACAAAATTAATATTTTATGAACCCAATAGGATGGATATGAATAAAAAATGTATGCACTCTAATAATTTGACAAATGAGTATAAAGATGGAGTTAAAGAGTTCATCAAGTTTGCAAGAGAACATGTAGAAAACCCTTTTAAAATTCTATATCCATGTTTACATTACTGTTATTCAAAAAAAATAGTCTGCAAGAGTTGTAAGAACATTTTATTTGTCACAGAATAGATCAAATCTATAAATATTGGACTAAACATGGGAAAAAACTGAATGTGGTCACTGATTGGGATGATACTGCGGTTTATGAATCATTTGATATGAATACCTTTATAAATGATGATGAAGATCATATAGAATAAATTAAAATGACTATTGAATATGACCTTCATGATTGTCCAAAGTTATTTGAGTATTTAAATAACTATTTCAATAAACCATTGTATACTGTTTATACTAAATATAAAACATTGTTAGCTATATTGAAGTTATATAATTTAAAAACTGGAAGTAGATGGAGTGCCACCATCTTTACAGAACTACTTGGTATCTTGAATGATATTTTACTGGAAGAAAACTAACTACCATGCTGAACATATTTTTCTAAATAGATGTTACATTCAATGGGAATGATCTCTAAAAAATACATGCTTGTCCAAATGATTTCATATTGTTTAGTAAGGACCATAAATCACTCATAAAATGCCTTACGTGTGGAGCAAATCAATACAAGAAAAATGAACCAAGTCCTTAGTAATCTTTATGGTACTTTCCTATCATTCCATAATTTAGAAGACTATATGAATGTCAGGAAACTATGAGACAGTTAACATGGCATATAGATACAAGAATTAAAGAACCTACATCATCCAATGGATTCTCCTCAGTGAAAGAAAATTGATTATGAGTTTCCTAAATTTGGAAATGAGTAGAGAAACTTGCATCTTACATTATCTATAGATGGAATAAATAATTTTGGTGTATAGAGTAGTACTCATAGTACATGGACCGTCATGTTGGTAAATTATAAATTTTTTCCATGGTTATGCATGAATCACAAATACATTATGTTTTCTATGCTTATATCTGGACCAAAGTAACCCAATAATGATATTGATTTCTATTTTAATCCATTGATCGATGATCTAAAATTGATGTGGGATAAAAGTGTTACAATTTATGATGCTCATAGAAGTGAATAATTAACATTGAGGTCCATATTGTATGGAATGATAAATTATTTCCATGCATATGAAAAATTATTAGGTTATAGCATTAAAGGAATGTTGGGGTGAACCATTTGTGAAAAATGTACATAATGAGTTTGGTTGAAACATTCCTCGAAGTATGTGTTTTTAGGACATTGATTTTTTTTTACCTTGATGACATAAATACTGATCCTAGATGAAAACATTAAATGGGAATATCAAACAAGGTATAACACCATCTCTAGTAATGAGCGATCAACTGTACAATAAAGTAAAAAATGTTGACACTATTTTTGGTAAACAATTTTTGAAAAACCATACAAAATCAAGTTAGAAGAAGTGATTAATTTTATTTGAATTATCATATTAGAATTGTTTATATGTCATAAATTTTCTTGATGTCATGCATGTAGGAAAAAATGTATTTGATAGTGTTATTATCACATTACTAAATGTTCTTGAAAAAAAAAGATGGAATCAAGGCTAGGTTGGACTTGATTGAAATGGGGATAAGGAAAGAGTTGGAACTAGTGAAGGGTAAAAGGCATAATTTTATTCCTCTAGTATCTTACACTCTATCCAGATAGAAAAAATTGGAATTTTACCTTTTCTTTAATAGTTTAAAATTTACACAAGGATATTAATCAAATATCAATATTGTCATGTCAATAACTATTTTGAAGTTACAAGGAAAAAAATCACATGAATGTAATGTTTTGATGAAATATTTAATACCTATTTCTTTTCATTGCATTCGAATTCAAAATATACAATATACATTAACCAGAATCTGCTTCTTTTTCAAAGTTATATGCATTAAAGTTGTAGACCCAACAATGTTTCCCATCATGAATAAGGATATTACATTCATATTATGTGAAATATAAATGTTCTTCCCACCACCATTATTTAATATAATGGTACACCTGATGCTTCACTTGGTTAGAGAGGTTCAACTATTTGGTTCTATCCATTACAGATAGTTGTACCACATTGAACGGTATATGAATATTTTGAAAGGGTATGTCAAGAATGAAAGTCATCCAGAAGGTTGTATTGCAGAGTGATATATTTTTAAAAAATCTATTGAATTATTTACTGATTACCTATCATATGTTGAAAGTATCAATCTCCCAAATTCTTGTCATAGTAAACACATTCTGGGAAAAGGGATTTCTAAAAGAGATGTTTTTACAATTACCTTCATAGAGTAGAAGAAATTACACCTTTACATATTACATAACAATGAAGATGTTGATTCATACATTGAAGCCCAGAAAGAAATTATTAGAGATTTGAATCCATCTAAGGTTGAAGGATGGATATCAAATACACACAATAAATAGTTTATAGGATGGTTCAAAGATCAAATTTATAAGGATTTGTTTGAAAATCCAAATTCAAGTACCGAATGAATTCAATGGTTAACTAGAGGACTAAATGAAAATGTTATATCTTACACTATTTTTGTAATCAATGGTTATATGTTCTATACAAAATAACATGATGAATTATGTATGATGCAAAATAGTGGTGTTTCACTTGTGGATGAAGTGATGCACATATCTGGTTCCAAGGATAGAAATCTAATTTATGAAAATATTTCATATTTTGGCATTATCGAATAGATATATGAGTTGTATTATACAACTTTCAAGTGCTTCTTTTCTGTTGAAAATGGGTTGACAATATCAGTGGAGTGAAAGTTGATGAAATGATCTTTGTAGTGGTGAATTTTAGTGTGTAAGGGAAAAAAGACAAGCCATTCATGATGGAATCACAATTAGTGAAAGTATTTTTAGTATCTGATCTAACAGACAAGAATTGGTCGACTGTCCTATTGGTGACTAAAATAAATGTCGTATCAGATGAAAATTCAATCAAGGATGACCATTTAATTGGGATATCACAATCAGTTCATGCTGGCCCCAATGTAGAAAATGTCTTGTACATTATAGGGGACCATAAATAGGGGATTTGGATTCTCAAAAGAGGAACCAAATCCTTGAAACCTTAAAAAAAATAAAGATATTTCAATGAGAAGGTAATTTTTTTTATTATATTATGTTTTTCCTCATAAAATTATATGTTCTCTACTGCATTAACATAATATAAATTGAATGTATTACTACTCATGTATACAATGTATTATACACATGATGATGTTACCAATCCCTTTAAATAACAAACTATAATGAAGGAAACCCTTTGTAAATATGTAGAGGCAATGATACAATATACTTTCTCTATTTTACCTAAAAATTATATAATGAAACGATGATTTAATTTTCATTATTCCTTGTAGAGTTCATTTATTTGAGAATTTTTATATCCATGTGTCATGAAATTTCAAGAATAGAAACAACACTGTATCTACTCAATCATAGTGGTAATATTTATGTTTTCACAGTAAAATAATTTCCCATAGAATTAATTTATTGTATCATATTTATGTTTAATTTATTTATTTCTAGTATCAGTGACATAATAATTGTTTTCTTATACAGGTGGATTCTTTTATTTGAGTTGGGGTTCTTTGTCCATATTTCATTCCTTTCTACACTAAAACTTCCATATACTTCTTCTCCATAAATCTTTTTTTCACCCATGTAGTGTTTCATTTATCACTTTCTTTCATGTTCTCTCTACTGCCTTTGCAGGAAGAGTAATGACGCTGCCTCTGCTCAATTAAAGAGGTAATCTTGATGTTTACACATAAGAGTCATTGTCTATAGAATTAATGTATTGTTTAATATTTTTGTTTAATTTATTTCATTTTAGTATTACTCAAATAATAATTATTTTCTTATATAGGTATATTATTTTCTTTTAGTTTAGGTGGTCTATCCATATTTCATGCCTTTCTGCACCAAAACTTCCACAAACTTCTTCTCTGCCAAAACCTTTCACCCCTACAGTGTTGACATTTGTCAGTTTCTTTCAAGTTCTCTCCACTTACTTTGTAGAAAGAGAAATGATTCTACCTATACTAAATTACAAATATAATCTTTATGTTTGTACCGTAAAATCATTATCCATTGAATTAATGTATTGTTTCATATTTATATTTAATTTATTTATTTTTAGTATTTCTCACATAATAATTGTTTTCTTATACTGGTGGATTATTTTATTCGAGTTGGGGTGCTCCATCCATCTTTCATTCCTTTATACACCAAAAATTCCACATACTTCTTCTCCCTCAAAACCTCTCACCCCTATAGTGTTAAAATTCATCACTTTTCTTGAAGTTCCATCCATTGCTCAATCACTAGGGTAATCTTGATATTTTCATAGTAAAATAATTGTCCATAGAATTAATATATTATTTAATATTTATGTTTAATTTATTTATTTTTAGTATTACTCATAATATTTTTTTCTTATACAGGTGGATTATTTTTTTGAGTTGATGTGGTTTGTTCGAAGCTGCTCATGCAGTGTTGGTAGTTCGAAAAAGAAATTCAATAGAAATCATGGTAACATTGACAATTAGATTTTTTTGAGACTTTGGGATGTATAGGAATAAACCACACCTCAATTAGATACACAATGTGACCGGTATAACTCTAATTACTTATTTCTATTTAAAATTGACATTAATTTTAGTAAAAAAGTCAACTGAATCAATGTTTCCATTATCAGTTTAAAATCGACATTTGACTTTAAAAAGTTTCACTCACTAAAAAAAGAGAAAATGTTCTTGGATATTCTTAATAATTTAGGTAATTGATTTATAACTCATTTGTGACATGTAGGAATCAATCTCACATCAAACCAATACACGATGTGCTTCATATAAGTCAACATGAATTTTTCAAGTTTAAAATGACAATAGTAAAAAAGACAAGTGATGTAATCAAAACCAAGAAAACACATTCATATTGTTTTGATACTTTAGGAAAAAAATCCATAAGTTATTTGGAATGTGTAGGAATCATACACAACTCAATCCAATTCACGGTGAGACTGGTATGACTCTAAGTACATCTTTATTTTAAATTGACACCAATTTTAATAAAAAAACAAACTGAACTACTCAAAACCAAAAAAACACATTCAGATTGTTTTTATACTTTAGAAAAATGATCCATAAGTGATTTGAGATAATAATTAATCATCTAAAACTAAATATGATTCATGGTGTGACCGGTATGACTCCAAGTGTGTGTTTTTATTTAAAATTGACATCAATTTTAGTAAAAAGGACAATTGATCTACTCAAAACCGATCAAACACATTAAAATTATTTAAATACTTTAGTAAAATGATCCATAAGTTATTTTTTATGTTTATTAATCATACAAACCTCAATACGATACACAATGTGATTAGTATGAGTCAAATTGCATGTTTCAATTTTAAAATGACATTTTAGTAAAAAAGAAAAGTGACGTACTCAAAACCAAGAAAAAAAAATTCAGATTGTTTTTCAAATTTATTACAACAATACATAAGTCATTTGGGATGTATAGAAATCAGCCTCACCTCAATCTGACACATGGTGTGACTGGTATGAATCAAAGTGCATCTTTTTATTTAAAGTTTTCATCAATTTTAGTAAAATGGACAACTATCCTACTCAAAATTGAGAAAACACATTTGGATTGTTTTGATACTTTATAAAAATGATCCATAAGTCATTTAATAAATGTAAGAATCAGCCAAACCTCAATCCGATACACGATGTTCTTGGTATGACTCAAAGAGTCTGTTATCTATTTAAAATTGATATTTTAGTTCAAAAAGTTTCACTCACTAAAAATCAATCAAATGTGCTCGGATTTCCTTGATAATTTAGTAAAACAATTAATAAGTCATTTTTATGTGTAGGAATTTGTTTCACGTAAAACTAATACATGATGTGATAAAAATGAGTCAAAAGTGTGTGTTTTCAGTTTAAAATGACATTTTAGTAAAAAAAGGCAACTGATGTACTCAAAACTAAGCCAATATATTCAGATTGTTTTGATAGTTTAGGAAAACAATAAAAAAGTCATTTTACACATTTTGGAATCATCCTCACCTCAATCTAATGTACGGTGTGACTGATATGACTCAAAGTTCACCTTTTTATTTAAATTCAACATCAATTTTAGTAAAACTAACACTCTCTATTAATTTATTTCTTATATTATTACTAATATAAGAATTATTTTCTTATACAAGTGTGTTATTTTTCTCTAGAAAGGGTGGTTTGTTTGAAAATAGCATGAGTTGGGCCAAGATTAAAAGATTAAGGAACATTGATGTTTTTGAATGTATGTACTAATTTTTATTTATGTAATCGTATAAACCAATGTTTGAAATGTTTATAATATAGTGTTTTTTCTTGTGTTTGTGTTGTAAATTTCATTTCATTTAAATAATATATTGAGACTTGTTTTTTTTGATATCTGGCGTGTTTCTGGTGATGCAGTGTGCTGTTACAGCACATTGTAGTGGTGCTGTAGTGTGCTATTACAATAAACTGTAGTATGTCCCTTTATTAGTGCTTTTAAAATCACTTATAAATGAAACATTTATTAGAACTTTTAATAGAAATGATAAATGTCTACTTTATCAGTGCTGATAAATGGTCATTTATTAACACTTTTATAAGCAAGGATAAAGGTATACTTTATTAGAACTTCTATAAGAACTAATAAAAGACCCTTTATCATCACTTTTATAAGTGATAATAAATGACACCTTTAGTGGTGCTAAATTAAAGCACTAATAAAGGTCCCATTTAGCAGCACTTTTGTTAGCGCTGATAAAGGAACCCTTTATCAATGCCTTTTCAGCACGGATAAAAGACCAGAGATTTTAACCTCGGTCATGTAGTCAGTACCTTTCTAGCACTGATAAAGGATATTTCTACTATTGTTAAAGGCCCATTTTTAGTAGTGTTACCATGTTTTAAGAGAATATGAGATTAAGGTATTCACATGTTTGGTATGTGAATAACAAGATCTACTTTATAATATATGAGGGATCAATGCTAATCCGTTTTTGAGAAATTTAGTGACCTTATTTTTTGGACTTCCATCTTTTAAAAGGGTTATAAGGTTAACCATTTGTGGAATGTTTTAAATTAAACCTCAGATAAGGTTTTAGGGATTCAAGTATTATCTATCAATATGAGGATTTATGCATATTGGATAACTTGTGATAATATTTTTGCTGTGAAGATAACTAAAGATAGATGGAATGACTTATCATTCTACCTCATGATCTGTTAGTACTTCAAGAATGATATATTCACCTTCATTTCTTAGAGTAATATATGAAGTGAAAATTGATCAAGGTATAATAAAGGGTGAGGTTTTCCTGAAATCATGTAAGTATATCTTTTCATGAAAATTATTCAACTTTAGGAAAAAGGGTCTTAAAATAAAATGTTATCCTATTATCACCATTTTGGATGATATCAATGAACTTTTTCAAGCCTCTTTGGGTTATATATTTTTGATCATTAACTTTCCCATAACCATGTTCTCTATCACTATCCATAAAAAGTTGATAGTTATATCTCTCTTCCATGTACATATTTTGACTTTCCACCTATGTTATCCTATGTTTAAACCTAGTTATGAGTTACTTTGTGCAACCATTGTGTTTCTAACATTTCTTTTTAAGTCAAGTTTTAATATTAAATTTTATGATGCAGGTTTCTATGAAAGGAACTTACAAGTGTTAAACTATTGATAACCCATATGAATTTTGATGGAGAAAATAATTTTAATGGGGATATAATGCAACACAATTATATTTTGTTATTTTCTCAAATTAATTTAATCTTTTTGATATTTTTTATTTCACACAACACTGAATATAAATTTCTTTATATGAAAGAACTAAGTTTGGATTACATTATACCGAAAAAAAAGTTAATCTTACACTACACACAACACTTATATCAGCTTTTAGAACACGCAACACTATGTTTGGATTGATTTACACATAATTCTGAGTTCCCTCGATATATCATGTTACACTCAAGGCTAAGTTTTACCAAACTACAATATACTATTAATATTGCTATCAAAATATTATTATAGTTACCACCTATCCATTAGAATGGAAGTTAAAAATAATATTAAATAAAGTGTGAAATTATTATTTTCACATGTATATAATATTAGCCCTTTGGTTATCAATTAGTTAGAAATGTAAGTATTAACTATTTGAAAATAATGAAATTCCTATCCTAAGAAAAATATCCCCCTTTATATAAAGAAATTAAACAAACCACTTTTGATGAATGGTTTTAATAATATATGTATATATATATATATTACATATTCAATCAATTTTTTTGACACTAATCCAATATATTTTATAAGAGTAAGAGAATAATAAATCCAATTTTATGAATAAAAAGATATATTTTTCAAAAAGTCAATTTTACTTCCTTTTAATGGTGAACCCATTATAAATATAAATTTTGATAATTTTATAATTTTTTTGAAAAAATAAACTTCATTTTTTAATTTATAATTTCAAAATTATCTTAGGGTAGATTTTTGGTATTTTTCTGGACAACTTCATTTTTAGATTAATAGTGAAAAATACTAAATTTTAATTCAAAACTGTCTTTTCATCTAATTTATTTATATTTTTAAATTATGATTTAATTTTGTTTTAAAGGATAATTATATAAATTTTACATAAATTAATCCAATTTATGTAATTGTAACTAATTTCACATTGAAATTGGATATTAATACATTTCAAACTTTTAAACATTTTCTCTTAAACATTTTCGCTTAAAAAAGTCCGTTGTCGCGACACATTAGATGAATTAATTTTAAATTAATTTCTTCCACTTATGGGATTAGAATTTTAAAAAATGGATTCCATATTTATAATAATAATAATTTATAGAGTATAATAATGTCAAATTAGTTTTTGAAAAAAAAATATTAATGAAATTAATGAAAATTAATTACAGCGATTATGGTAAAAACAAGATTACTTAGTAGTTAAAAATTAATTTAAGAGGATAAATAACCAATAAACATGTAAAAAAATAATTTTATGGAAATATTTCATTAAATAATTATATTTTATAAAAAATGGAAAATTATTGGAGGCACATTATGTAAAGGAGGCCTCTCAATAGTGTTTACCTTTTTATATTTAAAATAATACCACTCCTCCTCTACTATAAAGGGCCAATAACCCCCATAACTTCTTCAAAACTATAAATAAATTTGGATCATCCAAACTCTGCCAAAATAAGATCCCAAATTACCACCCTTAATCCTATAATCCTCCCTTTGGGAGGAAATCCAACCAAGGAATCCCTTTGGTACAAAACAAGAGGAGTTAACCAAAGAAGAGGTAACATCCTTCCACAAGCACTTTTGTTTTATTTATTTATACAACACATAAATTATTATTATTACATGATTATATAATTAAATAAGTATCCTAAATATATTGATATGTTTTTATGTTATGGGTTGTACCTACACTCACACACACTTCCATCAAATGGGATACATAATCATCATTCTTGTGTACAACTGACTACCACCTCGTGAACTGATGTCATACATTTTTCCATTTAAACCTTTAAAGGTTGGGAATAATAATATAATTTATATTTTTATATGATATTTATGATATTTATGATTAAAATATGGTTCTATAATTATTATAAAACACATACCTTCATGCTTTCCATTTTGTGGAAATATGATAACTTTGTTTGTGGACGTGTGGACTACCGCCTCCTCAAAACGATGTGATTCATTCACAATTTACATAGACTATTTAAAGGATGAGTATATTAAAATTATATGATATATATGACCTAATAATTATACT
The DNA here is from genome assembly GCA_963277665.1 of Viscum album. Lineage (NCBI taxonomy): Eukaryota > Viridiplantae > Streptophyta > Magnoliopsida > Santalales > Viscaceae > Viscum > Viscum album. The sequence continues at coordinate 1,349,003,777 of OY728131.1, forward strand.
ATAAAGATAATATATATATATATATAATTTACTTTTATTTCTTTAAAAATACGACAAGAAAATTGAAACAACTTTCATGCGTATGTATGACCTACCATCTCCATGAACGATGTATTTTATTTATTATTTTTATATTTTATAGATTATTATAAATACATATTTTATTTATAACATGGTTTAAATTTTGGAAATAGTGAAATCATGATCTATATAACAACCCTGCTCTTTATTATACATTTAAACATGATTTATTACATAAACTCTTCACTTGATATAACATGGAAGATCGAGAGGTCTAGTGTCTTTGGGGATTAGGAACATTACATAAAAAATTCAAACATAAAACAAAAATCTTTATTGAAAACTTCCTTTACATGACCACTACATTCCCTCGTACTTAGCATTTCATGGGATAACCTGAGGACATGCATAAGAAAAGGGTGAGCTATAAAGCCCAATTAGGGAGTAAAGAAGGAATAACATAAAGAATAAAGTAAATATTATGAAATAGGAATAACAAATGATCATAATAGAGACATGAAAATAAAGTCATGATATAGCATGATTATCATAACATGGAAATGTGGCAACAACACTTAACATAGTATTAGCATGAGCCAAGGCTCATTGCACATGGAGAATGAGTAAACCCTCATTTCACTTGAATTAGCATGAGTAAACCCAAATTTCACTTGAATTAGCATGAGTAAACCCTCATTGCACTTGATGTATCATGATACTAATCTTTACCCAATGCATTGGAGCGCTATCAGGGCACACCCTTCTTAAACATTTCATTTCATGCATAAGTGTGCCACAAGATCATACAACATAGATTAATTAAACATCATAATTTATTACACGGTAAAGGAATGTGGAATTAATACAATAAAATATTCCATAAATAAGTAAATGTGAATAAAGTTGAATATCCTTGATAGATAAATGAGCATGGTATTCACTACACAATGATTCTGGCTTGGAAAATGGTGGTGCAATTTCGGCAGTATAATGGTGTGACATAATATTTCATAAAAAAGGTTGATGAGATAGAAAAGGGTGTATAATAATATTTACATGAAATTTATAGTAATGGGTTCATATAGATACATTTCCCAACATATGTAATGTAATTTATATTCATAATACAGAAGAATTACTTGAATGTAAATGAGGAGAGAGAAATTCCTTACGGAATTTCAGCATGGTAACAGGTATACATGGAAGTAATATATGAGAGATAAAGGGGTATCTCATAATTAAAACATAAATATGAAAGTATAGGAGAGGTTTGAAATCACACCCCAACATTTATAATTGAAAACAAAAGGGCATAAAAATATTAAGAAACTTAGTTAAAATTAGAAAGGAATGAATCCCTTACTTGGAAGTGTGATCCCAAAGGCTTAGGAGAGGCTTGAGAGAGGATTCTTGGGAGCTTGGGGTGCCTTGTGAGGATTATAGATAGAGGAGGTCAGAGGTTGGATGAACTCCAAAGTCTTTGAGTGAATAGGAAGTGGGATATTGGGTGGGTTTATATAGGAAAGGAGAGGGAATTCTTTATTATTTAGGTTTGGAACACCACACAATAATCTAATAAAAACCACAAAACAGCCCATGGGTTTTTCCAAAGTGGAGTGGAAAAAAATATTTTATAATTCCAATTGAATAAATTCTTAAAATAATAGGGTTTCTTATGTGTAGGTGAGTCACACTCTCAAGGAAATCAATTTAAAAAGCTAAAAATGTTTTATAACTCTTGGAGGGTCCACTAAAGTTTTGTAAAATAAATAAAACAAACCCAAAATCACATTATTTTAATTTTAAAACATATATTGTCAGAAAACAATAATTATAGTATTTTATTACATAACTATTGGGTCATTATGATGTCATAAAACACATTATATATTTAAATAGTACTTAATTTTTACCCAAAAATTCGGCTGTCTCAGAAAATTATGAAAAATTCACCATTGGATAATTTCGATGTCCTAATTACAAAAATAATATTAATTTTATATAAATAATTTTCTAAATATGTGAATTTTTTACTTTTAAAATAAAAACTGACATTTATTAAAAATTCATAGGTTTTGACAAAAACAACTTTCAAACCATAATAAAAATTACAATTGTATTCATAAAAATTATATGATCATTTATATTTAATAAAAATTAATTTAGTAATAATATTTCATTAAAATATTATTTAATTAAAATATACATTAATTCATCAAAATATATTTCTTAATTGAATAATAACTAAAAATACTATTTTTTACTTTAAAAACTATTTACAAAGTAACAATAATAACCTAAATGTATATTCTCTATAAAAAAATAATGTACATAATCATAGTGCTAGGGACTTGTTACATAACCCATTATAACACCCACATAAGACCAAAGGGTAAGGTGTGTAACGGTGACAGACTCCTGGGGTGGTTTGGATAACATTGCTCGAGTGGTAATCTCTATCAACTTCCACTTCTCCTGTAGGCGGTTCCGTTTGAGCTTAACGTGTTGAAGCTCGGCTTGGGCTTGGTCAAGAGAAAATCCCAATGACGCCACCTCCATTATGAGACTCGATAAATGAGATTCTTATGGGGAAATTCTACTATATGAGGCCATCACTTCTTTTGTCTATGTAAATTGGATTCGTTAAATCCCTATATTTATACTAATCATGTGATCACTGTTCAACGAATATATTAGCAATGATCACAGTTCTTAATGGTATTTTGAACTCCAAAAACATAAATCCAAAGAAGTGAATATTTTATATAATCATTTTTCACAATAAGACATTTAATTAGATCAAGAGTAATTTTCATTGATAAAATTTTGGGTTGTTACAATCTAAATAAGAGGACCAAGAATAACAAGTCAAATCATGTATGAAAAGCAAAGCAGTTATTACCCAAAACATAACCTAAACATGGAAATTTTTAATAAATGAGTAATATAAGTTCATAATAAAATAATATATAGTATGATATACAATAATATGGTTATTTTTTAGATTTATAATAAACTTATATTTATTATATAGGAGGTTTGTAGTTGTACAAAGAAAGTCAAGACTTAAGGTAAGGGTTTTCTCATCTCAGTTTTATTTCTATGAGATTTATGCCTTATTCACCACTCATTTATTTTGTGTGGTGTATATAATTACCATAGATATATTCTATGATTATTATAATTATATTTTTGGGTATTTACATATCCATTTTATTATATCTCCTTCACGGGGTTTATGGTTCAAAAGTTAGCAAATCTGTAAAGTAATTTTGTCTAAATTTTTCTTCTTTGAGACACATGCCATGCTATGAACTTATATTATTCTATGAGGTGTATACACTACCTTTGACATGTTATATCATGAATCTTATTATTTTCATGATATTTTATGCTTCATGTAATGTTATTATTTAATGGGTATTATGATTCAAAGTTACCAAAGTGGTAATAGTTTATTTCAATGATTTAATCATTTATCAGGATTGTTTATGATCATGATTCCATTGATGAAATATTATGATCCCTCTCTCAAGAAATATCATGATTTTTATTATCCTCTTTTTATTCATGATATCTTCATGTAATGGTTCCATTTCCTCACTCTTTAGTACTTAAGATAATTAAGAAAGTGTTTTTAAAAAAATATGAATTTATCACTCTCTTCGGTCTGAAATCCGTGTTCATCAAAAACCATATTTTCTAAAAATGTTTTCAAAAATATTCTAGTATTAACCTATGATCTTTAAAATAGAACGTTACTGATGTTTTACCTTTTTAACAAAAGGGTTTTTAAAAATGAATCCTCTTATCATTTTCTGATCAAGGCACTTTTTAAGCTTTTTACAGTGCAAAAGGAATATTCGCCATGTACGGATTTATCTACCGTCATGACAGTCATTTATTTGAAGCTTCCTTTGTAATTTTACAAGATTAATTTTTTTAAGAAAATTTTTTCCTAATATTTTTTAAATTCATTGTTTTAAAGTGTATTTCAAAGAAAAAGTTTTTTCAGAAATATTTTATGTTCAATAAGTGTTTTAAATGATTTTCAAATCTTCCTTTAACTATTTTCAAAGTTATTTTCAAAGAAAAAGGTTTTCAAAAATATTTTATGTTTAAAAACTGTTTTAAATGTTTTGAAGCTTCATTTATATGTTTTCAAGGAAAAAGGTTTTCAAAATATTTTCAAGATTCCTTTATAAGTTTTCAAGGAAAAATGTTTTCAATTTTTTTTAAGATTCCTTTATAAATTTTCAAGGAAAACAGGTTTTAAAATGTTTTCAAGATTCTTTTATAAGTTTTCAATGAAAAAGGTTTTAAATTTTTTTTCAATCTTCCATTATAAGTTTTCAAAGAAATTTTTTGTCAAAATGTTTTCAATCACCTTTTATAAGGTTTCAAGGAAAAAGGTTTACCAATTGTTTTCAATCTTCCATTATAAGTTTTCAAAGAAAAAGGTTTTCAAAATGTTTTCAAGATTATTTTACAAGTTTTAAAGGATTTGTTTTCAAAATGTTTTCAATCTTAATTTATAATTTTTTGAGGTTATTTTCTAAGAAAATGGTTTTCAAAATATTTTATGTTTTAAAAAATTATTTTTTTTTCAAAGAAAAAAGGATATTTTCTTCAAGAAATTATTTTAAAATATTTCTCAAAAATTATGTTCCATATAAAATAAAATCCATTAGTGTTACTCATGAATTAATGAGGATATGATCCAAGGTTCCAATTAATATTATTTACATGAATGTTTTTTGTTTTTTTGGCATAAATTTTATGAAACCTATTTCACTTTCACTCATTATATGTTTATGAAACTCATTTCTCTTTCATGGGTTATATGTTTTTGAAACCTATTTATCTTTCACGGGTTATATTTTTATGAAATCTATTTCTTTTTCATGGGTTATATGTTTATGAAACCCATTTCTCTTTCATGGGTTATATAATTATGAAACCCACTTATTTTCATAGGGTATTATTTGATGAAATTGTTATTAAATCAATATCTTTTCCACATGGTTCAATATGTATACAAGTGTATGATACCCATTTTATTTCATGGTGTATGATATGGTTGTTTATGATATTGTGGAACATGTATGAATTATTTTATTATGATATCGGTGGTACCTATATATCCCTCCATTTAATTGGGTACATATTTATATCTTATGAGATAGATATTGGTGAAACAAGGAGTGAACTTGGTTCATTAAAGGTATTTGTATACAAAGATGGTTTTGGGAGTTAACCTTGACTACTGAGATGGTCATTAAAGTGGACCATGATTACTATGATGGTTTGCAGAGTGAACCCATTCCACTAATATGGCCTTATCATTAATCCTTGACTACTGTGGAAATAATTTTTATATGCTTATGTGTCTACCAAAAATTCTATGTCTTATTAATATGTTATACTCTTATAGATTACACTCTTGATTCCATTATGATTAATGTATTATGAACTTCAAATATTTATTCCATGACTCATGTATATTATCTTTGATATGTAGGGTATGACCTTCAAATGTTATTCTCATGTCCTAATACCCTTATGCTCATGTTATGCCTAAGTATCTCTTTTTTTACCCTTAATGAGCATATGAGATCAACCTTTATTATGTTTCCCTTCCCCAGGTTATGAAGAATGGTTTTACGTAGAATTAATAAAGGGGAAGATCTTTGTGGGAAACATTTAAGATCTCTGACCAAGTTAAAAGAGTTTTTTCCATGTTTCCATAGACACTAAACTATTACAGTCCTCAGGTATGTACTTTTATAGTGTGATGAATATTCATCTAAATTTATGTAATATGCGTGTATGTTAATCCCGAGTTTCTATACTGGGGTTCAATATACTGTTGTTTTGGATAGGGATCTAAGGTTCACATCCAGGTTTTGGAAAGGTTTATAGGAGGCGATGGGTTCCCAGATTAAATTAAGCATAACTTATCATTCACATACAGGTGGATAGACTGAGAGGGCTATCCAAGTCCCAGAGGATATGATCTGGGCTAGTGTGCTTGATTTTGTAGGATCCTGGTAAAAGAATTTTCCTTTGGTTAAATTTTCCTATAAAAATAGTTATTAGGATTTGATAAATATGGATCCCTTAAAGGCTTTGTATGAAGGAGAGAGGTCCTTTGTTGGGACAAGTGTTTTTTAGAAGATTATAGAGATGTTTAAATTGATCCAGATTCATTTTATCATGGTACAAATTAATCAAAAATCCTATGTGGACCATTGGTGTAGACCGTTGGAGTTTAAGGTTGGTGGTCAGGTTTTTCTTAGAGTTTCATCTCATTTGGGACATCATTGGTTGGGTAAGCAGGGTAAGTTGGCATTGGGGTTTGTGGGACCATTTGAGATCATTGGATGATTAGGGAGGGTGTCCTATCAATTGTACTTTCCATCTAGTTTAATAGTTATCCATAATGTGTTTTATGTTTCTTAATTGAGTAGGTATATATCAGATCCTTCCCATGTGATTAGATGGGAGGATTTTGATCTTTTTCCTGATACCACTTTGGTTGAGAAGATAGTTTATATTATGGATTGACATGATAAGATACTACATGGTAAAATGATCCCCATAGCCTGGGTACTATAGAAGTTTGGATAGGACAACCATGAGACGTGGGAGCATGAGTCATTGATAAGGCAGTAGTAGTATTCTCGTTTTGAGGATCCAAGATCTTGATAGATTTCTAGGGTCAAAAAGAATTTATGGTGGGGAGATTATAATGACCTTTTTCCATTATGTTAGGTAGGTTTTAACCTTTGTTTTTTGGATTCCTTTTTTATTTTTTGTTTAATTATAAAAAGGAATTGGGAGGATACCTGTAATGGTGAAGTTAGGGATTTATTGGAATTTTCCACTTAGACCTATAGTTTTTGCAGCTCACTAGACACTTATACACCATGTAAGTGTAGTACATTCTATTCAATGGCTTGTGGGTAGAATACTTGAACTGAATATAGGGCATGAAGGATTTATACATCATGTAACAGGTTCATGTTGTGTAATGGAAAATATCACATTTTTAATAAAAAGGCGATGTATTTTTAAGCATATATGAGATTCATGGAATACACGATGTGTAATAGGATTACATGTATTGTAATTATCATGAGTTGTGGTTTTTAGGGTGTTTAATGGATAATTTTCATTTCATTCTACCTGCATCCAACCTCTCTCAACCTAGAGAATACCCTGGGTGATTTTGGGCTACTCCTTTCCTTCCAAATTTCTTTATTTAATGATTGATCACCATTGGGGTTGGATTTATTCTCTCTGAGTATGAAATCCTCCTTGTTTTTCTTTGGTTTTGGATATTTCTATGGTTTTGGATATGGTTATGTTCTGATTTATGACAATATGGTTTTTTCTATCGATCATTTTTAGTTTCTTGGTGTTCCTTGTCTTTCGAAGGTTGTTCTCTTGGTTTCTGGCCACCATTATTGAAACCAATTAGGTTCCTACAATGTTGAGGTAGGCATTTCTATAAAATGGGTTAATTATTTGAATTAAATATATTTCTTGATAAATTCATTTGGGTTTTTCATTTATTTGAAGTGATAAGTGGCTTAAAATGATTTCTTGGAATGAAAAATGTTTTCAAAAAGGGGGTTTTCTTTGAAAAATGGATTTTCTTGATTTTGAAATGGGTTTTCAAACTCCAAATTAGTTCGGATTGGTTTTGAAAACTATTTATTAAATTGCGAGTATTGTTTTAAAAATGTATTTGGACAAATGAAAATCAGGATCCTTGGGTGCATCAGGAAAGAGACATGGGTAGGTTTAGTGTGTATTGCACCACTAGGAGGTAACTTTTTGTGATATCGATTAGTAGGACTCTGTAAGAACCAGGTTCTTATTTTTGAGGTACAAGTTTATTCTTTTTTCTTTTCCTTAAGTGTTTTTTTAGAAAATATGGAAAATGGGGAAAATCCTAAATTTTGGAAAGTACACGCCGTGTACTTTGTCCACACGCCATGTACTTTTGGCCATGTGGGATGGGTACACGGGGCATGTGGCCATGCTGGGGATGAAGGGTGTAGGAACCAAGTACATGCCGTGTAGTGGTCCCTTACACGCCGTGTAGTCAGTCGGTAGGTGAATAGTAAGGCAGTGGCTAGCTGTGGGGCAGCACACGCCGTGTACACATGAAGACACGCCGTGTAGTCATGTCGGCAGGTGAACAGTGCCGCACTGGCGGGAAGTCGCCAGAGGAATAGTTTAAAAATGAAAAGTACACGCCGTGTACTTGGAAGTACATTCCATGTACATTGTTTTTTCGGCTCAAAACAGGCAGTATCCTCCTTATTTGGAAGAGGAGGCATTTGAGACGTTTTGGAGCCAAAGGAGTAGGTCAGACCTTTGAAGATCCACCGGGCGCACGTAAGGAATCCGTTTCTGTCTTGGACGATCTCGTTGGAACCGCGCGGGTAAGAGCTTCCTTCTCCTAGCGTGTTGCTTACCCATTATTTCCCTAACGGGAGTTATTTGAGGTTGAATTAAAGTTTTCTTACCTCATATCTATGCCGTTCTTGGGCGTTTCTAGGATCGATGATCATGTATAGCGCTCGTTGGCATATAAGGTAGGTGGCTTGGTGTTTATTTCCAACTGTCGTGCGTTTCATTGCGTTTTTGTGCGTTTTTGATCTATGAACCCATGTTGGGGTGTCATGAGGCTGAGGCCATGGCTAATTGAACTACCTAGAACTGTATAGGTAAGTAAATAAAGTTGTAAAAATGCTGTCTGGGATCGCTGATTGGATCCAGGACCATCCCGAGGGGTGCGTTCCTCTGTTTAGCCGATTGGCCAGGATACCTGAGGGTATGACTTTAAAGTTGTAATTGTAGAATTTCCTTAAGAGGAATTGCTTTTTTACTACTTGTTTACATGTTGGGCATGGCCCGATTACCTGTTTAGCCTGAGGGCATTGCTGTGATTAGCTTGTGGACACTACACTATTTAGCCTGAGGGCTGTAGTTATTTCACCTGAGGGCAACCTTTTGTGCATGAGGGATTGAATTCTGTGCATGAGGGTGAAACTTCGTACGCCTGAGGGAAATTTCCATTATGCCTGAGGGCAATACCTTCGGGTTGGATTCTGTATAGCCTGAGGGTAAGCCTGAAGGTGTGGTTTTACTATATTAGCCCGAGGGAAAGGTTTTGGTTGGCCTGAGGGATTGGTGCTGTTGAGCACATAATGTTACTAAATTAAATGGTTAAATGAATAATAAAATGGAAAAATTACTGGTAGTTAGTTACTTTTGAGTACTGCTTACTTTATTGCATTTTACTTTTGCACACTTTTATTGCATGTTTACACCCAGTTGGGAATGATCCTTTGGTGGGTGCCTACTAAGATATATTTCTCACACCCTGTTTGGGTCATGCTTTTAGGCCCAAACAGATTTCATTTCTATAGGTATAGATAAGGGAAAGAGTCCTTATATAGGTACTTGAGTTCTACTGAGGAGTATGGGAGCATGGGACCGGGCTTATGCTCGCGATGCTACCGACTGTTTCATTTTTTCTTTGTTGTATTTTGTATTTTGTTGTACTATATTGATGTATAACATGTTATGGATGCTTTCTTATAACTTGTGACATGTAGAATCTTTATTTACATACTATTGGTTATATCCATTGCAGTTGTTTATTTCAGTTGTGCATGGTTTATTTCTTCCGCTGTTGTTGTATGTTTTTTATTTAATTCTGCTGTGCTACACTTTGACAAATGAGGGTATAGTTTCCCCACTATCAGACCTGGGCCCTCACTGCTAGTCGGTAGCCTCTGGCGTTTGGGGAAATGTGCTTGAGGTCACGTGGTGAACCGGGTTCGGGGCACCCATTGAGTGGCACCCAGAACTGGGATGTTACAAAGTGGTATCAAAGGAAGTTCTTTTCTTTGACTTACTGTTTGGAGCCGTAGTTAGGGATAGGACAAAAGGTAGTTGGTAATAAGCTGTGCCCGGGCGTAGCTAACCCATGTATAGGGAAAATTCAGTCTACCTTGTATTTTTTCAATTTATCTGATTTTGAAAATTTTACAGTTGATTTGATTTCACCGTTGGGTGACGCACTTGTATTGTGCTGTTTATATTTTATCTGTGGGTTCTATTTAGTTGCAACCCGATGAGATGAGGGTATGCCATCTCTTGATTTATATAGGCACATGCTAGAATTCACATTCCATTCATAGTTTCCATTCCATGTAGGTGCATTAGAATTTTCATGTTGTTGTGATAGTTGTTGTGCTAGAAAAATCATGCTGTTGTGATAGCTTCTTGATAAATACCTGCTATATGATAGTGTATTGTAGTATAAGTTGTTGATAGAATGGATGCCAAACTTTGGTTTTTGGTGAGTATGGGCCCCCATTAACCAGAATTTGGTGGATCATTGGCTCTTTATTTTGTTATAACACAGATAAGATGTCAAAATTTGATTCATGGGGAGTATGGGCCCTCACTGGTCGGAATTTGACACTTAGGTGTTGTTTTTCGGTGTTTTCTGGGTTCTGGGGAAGTTTCTGAGGCATACTGTCTGAAATCCTAGTATACACGCCATGTAGTACTTTAAACATGTCATGTATGGCCTTCTGTTCGAGAAGAAAAATAAACTTTTGACTACACGCTGTGTACCCTAAGTACACACCATGTAGTCTCTTCCCATGTCACAAACCGTGTTAACGACGACATAGGGAAGGGAAGAACTTGGGGAGAACATGGCGTGTATCTTCTTTACACACTGTGTAGTCTCTTCCCGTGTCACAAACCATGTGGGAGGAGATACAGGGTATAGAATGGATTGGGTACAACACGCCGTGTACTGGATGTACACGCCATGTAGTGTTGACCCGGAGTCCGGCCGTGTCACTAACAAACACGGGTCGGTGAACTCTTTTCTTGAACATGCCGTGTCAATGATGTACACGCCGTGTAGTGTAAACCATGTTTCCAGCCATGTAACTAACAACACGGGTCGACGAAGCTCATCTAGTACACGCTGTGTACCTGTGGGACATGCCGTGTAGTCTCGTTCGAGGACAGACCGTGTGGACTTAGCCGTGTGGATGGGAAATGGGATGATGTACACGCCATGTGCGGGAGTAACACACCGTTTAGTGTCAAGCCGAGTAGTCGGCCGTGTCACAAACAACACGAGCAGTTGGAAAATAACACCATACACGCCGTGTAGAAATTATACACGCCGTGTAGTTTTGTTTAACGGAATCCGTGTGGACTAGCCGTGTCGAAGGACCCAGGTAGGGGAAGGGAATTCAAGTACACGACGTGTAGAAATTGTACATGCCGTGTAGTCTTGTTTTTCAAATTTATAAATTCCTTCTTCCTCTTGTTCCGTTTGTGGTTCCTTCATTTTCAGTCTTAATAATCTTGCATCTAAGGCGTGCTTTTGGACTTGTAGTGTCATGCCGCCTAGATGATCGTCCGTTGTTTTCCAGGAGAGCGGCGATGACTATACTCCAGAGACGGTGGGCCATGGGCTACTAGTTGATCCTCCAGCAGAGCCAAATGCGGCTCCGACCATTATACCAAACACAGGCACAGAAGCGTAGTTCCGTGAAGGATTTATGCGGTTTATGCAGACCTTTCAGGGAGCACCGTAGGATGCTACATCTATGGCCGAGCTGACACGTATCTTTCAGCAGCAGCATCCGCCTACGTTTTCAGGGGATGGCAGCCCACAGGCTGCAGAGTCTTGGCTGGGGTTGATGCAGACTATTTTTGAGCATCTTGAGATGCCTCTAGGGCGTAGGGTCAAGCTTGAGACTTATATGCTGTGTGATTCTGCCAAGAGGTGGTGGGATGTTACCACCCAGTTAGAGCATCACAGAGACATGGCGTAGGAATATTTTCAGGCAGTTTTCTAAGACTTCTTTTTCCCGGAGACTCTAAGGGCAGATAGAGCTCGAGAGTTCATGAATCTGCAGTAGGGCACTATGTCAGTGATGGATTATTCTATTCACTTTACCGAGTTTCAGCGTTTTTCACTCATACTGGTGGGTAATGAGACGTTGAGAGCCAGACACTTTGAGGATGGTCTCCGATATGACATCTGAGCGCTGGTGAATGTTTTCAGGTTTCCTTAAGTACATGCTATTGTGAATTAGGCACTGATTATAGAGAGGAACCTGCGGGAATCTAGTAGTGCGGGCCAGGGTGGTTCAACACCAGTTATTGGTACTATTCCTACTGGCAAGAGGAAGAGACAGATAGTTTTCTCTCAGGGTGGTAGTACCATCCATGTAGTTTCTTTAGGTGTCACGATCAGGTGATACCAGTGTGGTAGAGAGGGTCACAAGAGACCACAGTGTCCATGTGACCCATTGGAGTGCCGAGCTTGCGGCAAGATTGGTCATCTGCAGTGCTTTTGTAGGGCGTTTCCAATGATGTCTAGTGAGAGGGGTTCTGTACAGACTCTACATGCGGGAGCAGGACTAGTGGATTCTTACTAATCAGGGAACTGGAATACGTCAGGGCGTGAAGGTAGAGATGGTGGTTGTGGCCGTAGTAGCCAGACACCAGGATCACAGAGGCAGTAGGGCGGGACAGCTCAGGGAAGCCAGGTTGTGTCGCAGGGCTGCGGCACTGGGCAGACATATGCAGTGCAACAGACCCAGCATGAGCAGGATCCCGAACCTTCTACTTCCAGAGGTACTATTCTAGTAGATTATGTCTTATCTTCAGTACTTTTCGATACGGGTGCTACACATAGTTTCATATCTGTACCCGTTGTGGAGAGCCTTGGGTTCTATGTTTCTTCTTCTTCTGATATCTTGACGCTAGACACTCCGTTGGGAACTAGAACGGCTGGTGTGCGTCAGTGCAAGGAGTGCCCCTTGAGGTTGGTGGGTGTTACTTTCTTTGGGACCTCTATGTCTTAGAGATGATGAGCTATGACTTCATTCTTGGGATGGACTGGTTGGTTCCCTTTCGAGTCTTTGTAGACTGCTATTGTGGCAGGGTGCATTTCACGTCACCAGAGGGCGGAGAGTTTCTATACAAGGGTGAATGAGATGTTCAGGTGAGTCGAGCTGGACCAGAGCATCATGGGCGAGGTGGAGTCACGGCCCAAATTGCGAGTTTGTATCTAGATGATCAGGGGAATTTTTAGATGGATTTCCCTCTAGTTGTTGATCGTTTCAGGGATGTCTTCCTGGACGACTTTTCAGGTCTTCCTCAAGAGCGCGAGGTGGAATTATCTATTGAGCTTGTGCCAGGAGTAGCACCGGTGTCCATTCCTCCTTATAGGATGACTAAACATGAGTTACAAGAGCTCAAAATGCAGCTAGAGGAGTTACAGGCGAAGGGTTTTATCCGACCCAGTACTTCTCCATGGGGTTCGCCAGTCCTTTTTGCGAAGAAGGCGGATGGTACCCTCAGACTCTGTGTGGATTATCGGAGGCTGAACGAGTTAACGGTTAAGAACCGATATCATTTACCAAGGATTGATGATCTTTTTTATAAACTTCGTGGAGCATGAGTGTTCTTGAATATTGACTTGAGGTCAGGATATCATCAGCTACACGTAAGACCATCTGATATACCTCTCACGGCTTTCAGGAGCAGGTATGGTCTATACGAGTACACGATTATGCCGTTCAGACTCACGAACACGCCATCAGTTTTCATGGATCTGATGAATCATGTGTTCCAACCGTATCTTGATTATTTTTTGGTAGTATTCATGGATGACATCTTGGTGTACTATCATACTCGACACGACCATGCCATCCATCTTGAGATCATATTGAGTACACTGAGAGAGAATCAGATATATGCTAAGCTCTAAAAGTTCCACTTTTGGATGGACCAGATTCACTTCCTGGGTCATATAATCTCGGAGGCAGGAGTTGCAGTAGACCCAGAGAAGGTAAGAGCAGTAGTTTCCTGGGAGCAGCCTAAGAATGTGTTTGAGATACGGAGTTTCTTAGGGCCGGCTAGTTACTACAGATGCTTGATACAAGACTTCTCCTGCTTAGCAGTGCCGTTGACGGGTTTAACTAAGAAGGGTGTGAAGTTCGTTTGGTCAGAAGCTTGTGAGATAGCCTTTCAGGATCTGAAAGGAAGGATGACATCAGCACCAGTCCTGATACTTCCAGAGCAAGGGAAGAGCTATACAGTTTACTGTGATGCATCAAGTATTGGGCTGGGAGCAATGTTGATACAGGGCAATCGAGTTGTTGCATACAGTTCTTGGCAGTTGAGGCCACATGAGAGGAATTATCCGAAGCATAATCTCGAGTTGGCTTCAGTTGTGCATGCGTTGCGCTATTGGAGACATTATCTCTTGGGAGATCATTTTGTGGTTTTCACTGACCAAAAAAGTCTCAAGTATATTTTTACTCAGCGTGACTTGAATTTGAGGCAGAGAAGGTGGGTCGAATACCTACAGTCCTTTGATTTTGAGCTTGCCTATACACCTGTTAAAGGTAATGCAGTAGCTAATGCACTGAGCAGGAAGACTCAGATACAGGCAGTGCAGGAAGCCAGTGGTGAGTGGCAGCTTATGGCTTTGTTCTCTGAGATGCATTTGTAGGTGCACAACAGTCAGGGGAAGAATTATCTTTCATCTTTAGCTATGAATTTTACCCTCCTGGATAGAGTGAGGATGAGACAACTATCAGATTCATAAGGCCTAGTTCTACGGGAGTCGGTGGAAAGTGAGGACCCTCCTCCTAGTTGGATGATATGCGATGATGAGGTTCTGCGTTTCCATGGACGAGTATGGGTTCCAGGGGATATATGTGAGGAGATGATGCTGGAGTTTCATGCTTCAGCCTGGGAAGTTCATCCCAGGGTTACCAAGATGTACCGTGACTTGAGACGTCAGTACTGGTGGCCAGGTATGAAGAGATATGTGGCTGGTTTTGTTACGAGGTGTTCCACCTATCAGCAGGTGAAGGCAGAGCATCAGAGGCCAGCCGAACTATTAAAGCAGTTACCCATTCTAGAGTGGAAATGGGATGATGTCATGATGGTCTTCGTGACTGGGTTTCCAAGGTCACCTTGATGCAATACTACCGTGTGGGTTGTTGTGGACAGACTCACGAAGGTAGCTAACTTTTTTCCGATCAAGGAGACCTTCGGGGTTGACGAGCTCGGAAGAATTTATATCTGAGAGATCGTACATCTTCATGTGGTCCCTCATTCTATCATTTCAGATAGGGACGCCCACTTTATGTCTCATTTCTGGCAGAGTTTTCAGAGGGAACTGGGTACACAGGTGCTTCTAAGCACATCATACCATCCTCAGACAGACGGCTAGTCAGAGCGGACGATACAGGTGCTAGAGGACATGCTGCGTGCATGCGTTTTGGACTTTGGGGGCTCTTGGAAGAAGCATATACCCCTATTCGAGTTTTCCTACAATAAAAACTTTTAGGAAACTATCGGAATGGAACCTTACGAGGCTTTATATGGTAGGACATGACGATCAACTTTGTGCTGGTTAGAGGGAGGTGAGGCAGCTTTACTGGGACCGCGTCTCGTGCAGGAGACTTCTGAGCAAGTCGAGTTGATTCAGAAGAAGATGGCTACCATGAAGTCTCGTCAAAAATCTTATTCTAATCGCCGCAGATGACTTTTGGAGTTCATGGTCAGGGATCAGGTTTTCTTACGTGTTTCTCCAAGGTTGGGACACAGGCAGATCGGGAGACAGGGTAAACTTTCACCGAGGTATGTGGGGCCATTTGAAATTCTGGAGAGAGTCAGGCCAGTTGCCTATCAGTTGCAGTTACCTCAGAGGTACCGGGCCATGCACAAAGTCTTCTATGTATTTCAGTTGCGCCACTATCATTTAGACCCTTATCACGTCTTTCATCCTGAGGAGGTTGAGTTTTAGATGGATGCATCCTTTGAGGAGCATCCGATTCGTATCGTTGACAGGAGAACGAAGGTTCTCTGAGGCCGGTCAGTTCCTCTCGTACAGGTGCTTTGGCAGCATGGCCGAGTGCAGGACTAAACCTGGGAGCGGGAGATCGACATACGTGCTCAGTGGCCGGATTTTTTCACGACTTTATCTTCACCACCCTTGGAAGGGAAATTCGGGAATTAATTTCTTTAAGGGGTGAAGTTTGTAATAACCCGGTACTTATTTTTGAGGTACGAGTTTCTTATTTTCTCTTTTCCTTAAATGTTTTTGAGAAAATATGGAAAATGGGGAAAATCATAAATTTTGGAGAGTACACGCCGTGTACTTTGTCCACATGCCGTGTAATTTTGGCCATGTGGGATGGGTACACGAGACGTGTGGCCATGCCGGGAATGAAGGGTGTAGGAACCAAGTACACACCGTGTAGTGGTACCTTACACGCCGTGTAATCAGTTGGCAGGCGAATAGTAAGGCAGTGGCCAGCTGTGGGGTAGCACACGCCGCGTACACATGAAGACACGCCGTGTAGTCATGTCGGCAGGTGAACAATGCCGCGTTGGCGGGAAACCTCCAGAGGAACAGTTTAAAAATGGGAAGTACACGCCGTGTTCTTGGAAGTACACGCCATGTACTTTGTTTTTTCGGCTTAAAATAGGCATTAGCCTCCTCATTTGGTAGAGGAGGCATTTGAGCTGTTTTGGAGCCAAATGAGGAGGCTGAACCTTTGAAGATCCGCCGGGCGCACGTCGGTAATCCGTTTCCGCCTCGAACGATCTCGTTGGAACCGCACGGGTAAGAGCTTCTTTCTCCTATCGTGTTGCTTACCAATTATTTCCCTAATGGGAGTTATTTGAGGTTGAATGATATTTTTCTTTCCTCATATCTACGCCGTTCTTGGGCATTTCTGGGATCTAAGATTGTGCATAGTGCTTGTTGGCATATAAGGTAGGTGTCTTGGTGTTTATTTCCAACTGTCGTGTGTTTCATTGCGTTTTTGTGAATTTTTGAGCTACGAACCCATGTTGGGGTGTCATGAGGCTGAGGCCGTGGCTAATTGAACTACCTAGAACTGTATAGGTAAGTAAATAAAGTTGTAAAAATGCTGTTTGGGATCGCTTCTTGGATCCAGGACCATCCCGAGGGGTGCGTTCCTCTGTTTAGCGGATTGGCCAGGATACCCGAGGGTATGCCTTTAAAGTAGTAATTTTAAAATTTCTTTGAGAGTAATTTCTTGTTTACTTCTTGTTTACATGTTGGTCATGGCCTGGTTACCTGTTTAGCCTGAGGGCGTTGTTGTGATTAGCCTATGGGCACTGCACTATTTAGCCCAAGGGCTGTAGTTATTTCGCCTGAGGGAAACCTTTCGTGCCCGAGGGATTGACTTCTGTTCTTGAGGGCGACACTTCGTAAGCCTGAGGGAAATTTCTGTTACGCCTGAGGGAAATACCTACGGGTTGGATTCTGTATAGCCTGAGGGTAAGCTTGAGGGCGTGGTTTTACTATATTAGCCTGAGGGAAAGGTTCTGGTTGGCCTGAGGGCTTGGTGCTGTTGAGAACAGAATGTTACTAAATTAAATGGTTAAATGAATAATAAAATGTAAAAATAACTGGTAGTTAGTTACTTTTGAGTACTTATTACTTTATTGCATTTTACTTTTTCACACTGTTGTTGCATGTTTACACCCAATTGGGAACGAGCCTTTGGTGGGTGCCTACTGACATATATTTCTCACACCCTGTTTGGGTCATGCTTTTCGGCCCAAATAGATTTTGTTTCTACAGGTATAGATAACGGAAAGAGTCCTTATACAGGTACTTGAGTGTTGTTTAGGAGTATGGGAGCATGGGACAGGGCTTAGGCTCGCGATGCTACCGACTGTTTCATTTTTGCTTTGTTGTATTATATATTTTGTTGTACTATATTGATGTATAACATGTTATGGCTGTTTTCTTAGAACTTGTGACATGTAGCATATTTATTTACATACTATTGGTTATATCCACTACAGTTGTTTATTTCAGTTGTGCATGGTTTATTTCTTCCGCTATTGTTGTATGATTTTTATTTAATTCCGCTGTGCTATACTTTGACAAATAATGTCATAGTTTCACCACTATAAGACCTGGGCCCTCGCTGCTAGTCGGTAGCCTCTGGCATTTGGGGAAATGCGCTTGACATCACGTGGAGAACTGGGTTCGGGGCACCCGTTGAGTGGCACTGAGAACCGGGACATTACAGACTCAATATTTGTTGGGTCCAATGTATTCCCATTTAGTCTTGTGGGTGTATAATAAGAATTTTCTCATAGTATATATCCTAATATGAGGTGTTTTATTATTTATAATTTTTGGTTATTTATCACATGAATTTTTTATCATGGATTGTTTCTCAAAGATTTTTATATGAGTTTGTATCAAATATCTTCACATGATAGGTTATTTCATGTATATGTGTACCTCTTGTTTCATTGATATGATTTCCTTTTTTATCACTTTTAACTTTTTCTGATTTTAGAATATGAAATTATTTTATGAAAACTAAATGAAGAAAAAGGGAAAATGATTTATAAATAGATTATATTTATGAAAATTATTTGTAAAACCTATTTTTTTAAAAGCTATAATTGTTGCATTCTTAATATTAGACCTTGTATAGAAATTGTGGTGGTATACTACTAGGCTTTGGATCACACCCTAATTGAACCTTTGAGAATTTGTAGATGTTTTATTGTAGTATTTAGGTAAAGGGAAGAGTATATTGTAGTATAGTAGTTTCTATTGTTGTTGCTTATTTTGGTTCGGGTTGATATAGAGGTGACAATTGGTCATGTGGGATATTGAATTATTTTCTAGTTTAGCCTATTTTGGACTAGACTATACACCTTTATGGTATGTCATCTATTTCCTCTTTATGCTATGATTGTTTGTATTGTTTTTCTTATATTCAAGACTAGTTTCTATTATCATTCTTCTTTCCTTTATTACATGATTGGTTGGTTTAGGTGGCTTGTCTAATCGACATGGGTTGGTTCATTACATCCTCCCCCTTCTATGGTGGGTTCTTCACCATTATTGGCCTTCCTTGGTTAATGGATCATAGGGAAAGTGAGATTAATTTATAATGGGACATTACTAGGGGACCTTGGTTAGTGCTATTGGGAACGATTCTTCACACCCCTTGGTCGAGGATGTTGGACATGGAATTTCACATCATTTGGGTTGCTGGACATGACGTTTCACACCCCCTCTTGATAAGGATGTTGTACCCAACATCACACATCATTGATTGGGATTGATGGGCATGATGTGTCTAATACATTGTTATTATTCTTGGGCTTGTTTCCTTTACTTTATATTCAAGATCAATGGCTATGAAATCCCTATTCATTTAGAACCTTAGGCATGACATCCCTTATTGAGTATGAGACTCTTATGATTATACATGGATGCTTGAGTTATGCCTCAGGTCATGGTTAATATTACACACACACACACACATATATATATCTATATATGTTCCTATGTTTATAATATATATACACACATACACACACACACACACACACACATATATATATATATATACATGGTGACACTACTTTAGAGACATTCCAACTTAGGCCTAAGCAGGTATGGTTGACCAGGTGTCCTCAAGATACCTGATCCCAAGTCATTTACTTAAATTTATTCAATTATTATTTATTATACTTGTAAAATGATTTATTTTATATTCACAGACTAGATTTCATTAGACACTATTGGTGGTGGCCTACTGAGTTTATCTCACACCTTTTTTGGGCCACTGTTTGGTACCCAAACAAATCTCATGGTTGTAGGTTTATGATCCTAGCCTATGATTTCTTTCTTACTGTTTTCATTTATAGATTAGTACTGAACATGAGATCTTGGGTGTAGTGGCTAAGAATGTACTCGGACTGACTACCAGCGTTGGATTTATTTATTTATTTTTACTTGTCAATATAGTCCTGTTTATGTATTACCTACTGTATATCTGCTTCTTGTTTATTGTATCATGTTCCTGCATGGTTATTTATACATTTATTATTGCTTGTTAGTTATTATTATCATTCACTACTCTGTTGTTCATATACTCTTGATGTTACTTATGTATGATTCCACTATGTTTTTACTGATACAAAGGGTATAGTCTCCCTACTACCATAATTAGACCCACATTTCTAGTTGGAAGTATCTGAAATATAGGGAGGCATCCTTGAGGCTCAATGGCCAAATGACTTGGGATATTGTTTTAGTCAATCCTGGGCTGGGACACTATAAGTGGTATTAGAGCTTCCTTTTTTCATTTTTAACACTATTGGGATTGGTAAATAGGACACTAGTAATGTAGTGAAACTTGGTAAATAACTCATGTCTAGGTCCAACCAACTGACACACTGGGGAATATCAAGTTTCTAGGGATGGGATTATTTATGCTATTGTTATTATAGTTGATTATTATTTCACCTTGGGTGATATTTGTACTTCCACTGATTACTAATTTTTGGATTATGGATACTTACCCTTGACCCAGTATGGTAAGGAATTATTACTACATGCATAATTTTAGGCATGAAAATATTCACATGTCATGCATATTCCATGCCATATAGATTTCATTATTTGACTACCTGATACTTATTGTATTTTCCTTGTGTGATTATTCAACATGATTTTCTGTATAATATGATTATATGGTTTATTGGTACATGCCTTTATTCCTTACTCTAGGACAACATGATTTGTTATAATTATGATATATGATTGGTTATTAAAGTGCCCTCATCAACTTAAATAGTGTTTTCCCGTACAGATTAATGGTGGAACCTTAATTAACCAATTATGACCTATTTGAGCCATTGACCACTGGTTTCATGGGCTTAAACATTTATGGTTGTGATTAGATGCGTGAAAATAAAAATTTATAGAGTGTATGGTCCTTTATAAATTGGGAAGGTTAACCTATATAATCAAACCATTATATATGAACTTGTTATATTATGACACCAAATGTAAAAACCTAGTTGTAGTTACATGAATTCCAGTTGTAAATTATAAAGGAAAGTACTTTTATAACTTGACAATGGTAATTAATCTAACTAAACCACGATATATATATATATATATGTTGAATTTTAATTCATATGAAAAAAATGGTTTATGAAAATTAGGCATTATTTTTAATTATAAAGGATTATACCTCTATAATTTAGGAATGATCTCCCGTATTACTAAATTCCTAAATGAAAAATTGGACCCAAGTAGGTCAGTTGGGGCATGTTTCTTATGATATAAACCATATAGCGGTGTTTTGAAAACATGATAATTTAACTGTTATGGGTTGCACTTAAATGGACCTATGTTGGAATGACATGACCCTAATAGGTCACCTTTATCTTTTATGCTTTAGTGTTTGACCCCATGAGGGTATATTAATGTTATGTGGGATGGTTATTTAAATTGCCAGTATCAACTTATATAGGTTACATATAAATTTATGGTGGCATATTATTGAACCAATCCCCTTTAATTAACAAAGGCCTATTATCTTCTTTTACGATTTATTTCTATGGGGATTTCATTAATTAAAATTCCAATTACAACCTAAAGGGTGTTTTAATATATATATTTCAATTGAAATTTTCTTTAACTAGCTCTATTTTAATAATTTATTGGTTAAATAATTGAGATTAAAATTTTAAAAGAAAGTTATGAGATATTTTTCCTATTAGACCATATGGATTCAGCTAAAGAAAGTGCTTAGTACAATTTGTTTTTATAACTGGTACTTGATTTTTCGGTGAGTTACTTAAAATGTTGTAATAAATGAGATTCAGTTAATGAATTAAAATAAAACCTTCTAGACATTTTTATAGTGTAAACCCTTATGTAAGGGTTATATTTAGTTTTCCTTAGTAGATTCATTGAATGGGAGTGTGAGCACTCCCAGTAGATATCAATTGGATTCTTTTATGCTTTTTATTCAATCTAATGGATAGGCGGTAGAGACTAGTGGACTTTGGAATGAATATATATATATATATATATGGTAGATGAATTAAGTTAAAAATAAGGGTTTAACCATTAGAGTAGTTCCATTGGAAATGGGAAACTAGTAAACTTTGTTGATGAGTTCCTAGGCACGATAAGTGCGGTCTATATGATTGTTTCAGTTGAGTATGAATCTTATTTGATGAAACAAAACCCCCCAGAAGACAGGTGGTTTTTTGGTAAGTTGAACCTCAAGGGGGTATTACCATATGCAAATACCCAGTGAATGTTAGCTCCTTTAACTTTTATATTGATGTTGTGACCCTTTAGAGAGCACTTACTTATGAGGATGCTCAGAAAGGATCAAGGCCTGGTAGGTCAATGTATGGATAGAGATACCATAGGTTATGACCCTCATAGGTTGATAATATTTTTACCTGCCTTTGATTTTACCTATTTTAGAGAGAGGTGTAAGCGCATTAGATATCGTATGAGAAAATCCCTCAAGTGGGATGTGGTTCTTGTGTAGAGACATTAGGTCTATATGGACTAACCTAGATGCCCTCACTTATGAATCAAACCCTAGTAGGTCATCATTCTATTTGTTCTAGGGAAACCAATGAGAGAGGTTATCCTAGGGCTTATGTTTTCCTTACAGGAAATGATCTTGGTTTTACGATCATCTTGAGATCGATGCATGGAAGGTGCTCATGTTTTGCGTTATATGCACATCGATGCCTGGGTTTTCAAGGAATCACCCAGGGTTCTTAGATATTGAAACCAACTTCAATGGACAGGACCATTCAGGTTCCTTCCCTAGTTGAACATTGACTAGTTTTTTATCTATAGATTCATCAGTTTTCTAAAATGATGCCTTGAGGCGGGTAGTCGTTCGATAAATCATGGCACAAGAAGGTGCCCAATTTTGAAGAGGAGTTCCAAGGGATAAACTAGAATGTTATAAATTAACACTCCCTATATCATGGTCAAATTGAACTTATTGACCAAAGAACCACCAGATCACGAGTCAAGTCTCAAAGAAGGTGGTATATAATAGTACACTCTCTATGAATGATATGTTAGTTCATGTCAGTTGCGCATGGTAACTATTTAAAATTAAACATATGTGAATGGATGAGTTTGAGACAAGACCCAAGGTGTTTAAATAGGTGATGATTTCAGGAATGGTGACTTGTAGCTTTGGGTTAAACTAAATGAAGAACCCTTCGAGAAGGGATAATTTAGAAATAAACTGGGTGATGTGAGATGATTGACCTGTGGGAGGATTGTGACATGCAAAATCAGAAAATGTGGCATCAGGGGTTAGTAAAGGAAAATATAGCCCTGTTTGGTGTGACCAAAGATTAGAGGGATATATACACATCTATTGATAAAATCTTAGTGTACTCCTAGTCTAGAGGTGATCATGCCCTATATCTTGACATCATGCTGAGTATGCTGAGAGTGTGTTGGATATACACTGATCTATCTAACCAAATAGACTTTATAGATTGATGGAAGAACTCCTTGGAAGTTTTTCTTGAGGATCTGTTTTAAATAATCCATACGGTGCATAGAACACCATTGTACCTTTAAGTGTGGTGACCCTTATTGTAACTTAAAATCATAGAATGACATAGAACCTGTTTTCAGGATGCATGAATGAGTGATTAGTGATGTTTACATTAGTTCTTAGGATGAGAAAGTTCTTATAAATGTCAGATATTATATATAGGAAAGGGATATGGTAATTTGGAAATTGTTTTGTTAGGGAGATGGTAAGTATGGTCCTAATGTGGGGAGAAGGATATAGGTCGCTATCAGGCAACCCTTATATGAAAGGGTTCATGGGATCTTGAGACTAGTCATTGGGTGGTCATTTTGGATCTCATATACCATTTAATAGATAAAAAAAGTATGAATCAATAAATTATAGGTATGATTTCTATTTTGGATTTGGGTGAAATCTGGAAGTGAGCGTTAAGCTCTCTATAGCTCAAAATGATCCATGGATACTAGATTGGGATAAAGTAGGTGGTGGTGATATATCACACCAATTATTTTTTTGGGAGATGGTTCAACCAGGAGATTTCACCAGAAATCAGGTATGGTCTTTGGTGAGTATTCTTAGAATAGTCTCACTATGACTTGGGATAAGGCTTAAAAATCTAGTTTTGGTGATGCATTGGCTATAGGAGACAAGTATTTTCAAAATAGTGGACCATAGGAGGTTCAACTTGAGTTCTCTCAAATAGTTGGATGTGGTTGGTAAGAAATAAAACTAGGAATGACACTGGGATGATATAGGTGCAACATAAAGGGTCATCTTGGGATTTTCAAGGAAAAGATGATGCAACTAGGCTAAGTTGGGTTGATTGGAATTTTAATGCTCTTTAAAATTGATAAACATGCTGGGAGTGTCACTAAGACAATCATGGAATGATTAAATAGGAAATTTAGACAGTGGGAGCACCATGAATTGGAATTATCTATGATAAATCTATAACCTATGGTGGGGAAAACCATAGTTTGGGTAAGGCGGGATCATGTAAGCACTATTTGAATGAGTTTTGCAGCTTAGGTGCGTATGCTTAAAGTGATGATTATAGGTGCATTGGGATTTTTGAAATGAAATGTGATCATTTGATTGAAACTTCATAACATGAGTAGGTCAGGGTCTTCATTGTTCTCTGATACTTCTCAGGGATGAGAATTTATAAGGTGGGGAGGTTTTAACATCCCGTGTTTTGAACCAGTTGAAAATCCCAATAGAATTTTAACTTTTCATTTAGTGGATAGAAAAAATATTTATCTAAGTCTTAGAATGGAAATATGAGAATTAGAGCACTTAAAAAGTGTATTTTGGATGTTTTTTAAGGCCCGAGAAGTGTTTTAGGTGTTTGTTTGAGTTTTGGGGGTGGCAGGTTTCAAAATCCTTATTCTTGGAAAGGTAGTAGGAGGCACATAGTTGGTTCACGGTTAGTGATAACTATCCACCTCAATTGTGTGGACCCTATATAGAAGAGCATAGTTTGTTAAACTATGAAAGGTGGGGTACATGTCCATTTTATATTTTTATAATAAATTTCATATTTTGATGCATGGGATGCACATAGTTTGTAAAACTGTGTTCCTAGCCATGCGAGGGGGTTTCCCCTTTGGATATTATCACTACACAGTAGGCACATAGTTATCCAAACTATGTATAAAAACCATGTGGATCATTAAAAGAAAAAAATGATGATTTTATCCTATAGACCTTAAAGGGTTTTTACCCTATTTTCACCCCCATTTCACCAGGTGGTCCCGTGCGTGCACTCTCCTATTCCTCCCCCTTCCATGGTGGGTTCCTAACCATTATTGGTCCAATTTAATCTCTATTGGATGTGTTGGAATCCTCTTGGTTAGTATAATACTCATCATGCCTCTTTTTTTGTTTATATCACCATCTTAAATGGTATTATTATGTGAGTACTTTTTCCCAATTTTCAGGACATTTTTCTAATATTTCAATTTCTCTCATTTCCCTCTCGAATCAAATCCTGATATTGGAAATGTGGACCTTTCTAAGAATAAGGTAGGTGGTCTATTGATTTTCCCTTAAAAAGTTTCATAATTTATATACTATTTCTATTATGCTACATACTAAGCTTTCCTCGTGTCCCCCATTAAATCATAAAATGAATTTAATTAAATGCCTAGACCTTCATTTTTTTGTTCTCAAGACCATTGACATAGTTGAAGGTCATAAACTCAAATTGAACCACCACTTTTGGGTTGGTTCACTTAAAAAATCATAATGATCATTGTTTTCTTAAGACCAAAACATACTTGGGTAAGTTATGTTGCCCCGTGATAGTAAAATGCCATAGAGGAATTAAATGAGTGGTCTATTGAAAGGTTTCCAAGTTGGCCACATCCAAATTATTGAGTGAATTTATAATAAGAATGGAATATTTTAATTATATCAAATTAAATGGATAATTTATATTAAATGAATGTCTATTTGATTAAAGGAATCGTGTTTGGGAAAGTTGACTACACTTGGACCTTTGGATTATTTACCAGTTATATGTCCTTCCTAATTGAACTTAATTAACTATGTCCTATATGATCTCATGGCCTATTTTTATAATATTAATTAGATTATGCTAATGAAAGTACACTATGAATTGAGTGATACTTGGATCCTCTTTACAGAATGCCTTGGTTAAGGGTTAATAGAAAATGCGAGAGTTCTTTATACTAGACCATTACTAAGGGACCTTGGTTAAGGTTTTTGTACATGACTCTTCACACCCCCTTGGCCGAGTATGTTGGAAATGGTGTTTCAAATCACCTGGGTTGGTGGATATGACATTTCACACCCTCTATTGATAAGGATGTTGGAAATGATGTCACCCATCATTGATTGGGATTAACAAGCATTACATATCATATCCCATATTCTGATGCATGGGCTTTTCCCCTTTACTTTATATTCAATATCGATGGTCATGAAATACCTTATCATCCATTTAGATCATTTGGCATGATATACCTTATTCAGTATGAGACTCTTATGATTTTATATGGACGATTGCATTATGCCTCAGTTCCTGGTTAGTATTACACACACACACACAGATATATATATATATATATATATTCCTACATATATAGTATATATATATACATACACACTTATATATACATGGTGAAAGTTGCTCAAAGACATTTTGGCTTTGGCCAAAGTCGGTATGGTCATCCAGGTGTCCTTGATGGACCTGATTTCATCTTGTTTACTTTCTTTTATTAACTACTTATTTATTATAACTACACACTATCTTATTTTATATTCATGGACTGGATTGCATTAGACACCCTTTGTGGTGGCCTAATTAGTTTATCTCACACCCTATTCGGTCCACTATTTGGTACCCGAACAGATCTCATGTTTTTAAGTTTAGGATAATGGCCTATGCTTTCTTTATTTCTATTTTCATTTATAGACTAGGATAGGACATGGGAGCTTGGGAGTAGAGGCTAAGAATGTACTAAGGTTTCCTTCCAGAGTTTGAGTATTTTATTTATTTTTTATTTTCAGACTAGTCCTATTTATATATTAACTACTATTTTTCTACTGATTGTGCATTGTATCATGTTCATGCATGAATATTTATATATTTATTATTAATTATCAGTTATTATTATCTTCCACTTATCTATTGTTCATTTTCTTCTAATATTATATATTTACGATTCTATTATGTTTGTACTGATCCAGAGGGTATAGTCTCCCCACTACCATCATTAAACCCCCATGACACCATTTTAGTGGCTCCTAGGATGAGACGATACACAGTAAAATTGATAAATGAATAGATAGTTTGTTGGGGACATAAATGTAGCATTCAGATTGATCAATTGATCAATGATGAAAAAGTGAGTTATGAAACGAACAAGACATGTTCATATTCAACATGTAGTTGTTGTTTCTAGAAAAACCAAGTGTATAAAAGTTTGTGATATAGATAAAGAAGTATTATAATATATATTTTTTGCTGTAAAAGCATTAGTTTTTCTAAACTGATATTTTATTATCATAATTGTTAAAATTATGATAATATAACAATAGTGGTATTAGAATCTATAACCTAAGTCAAACGGGTGAAAAAATGTATATACTTGGGAAAGTTATCCCTTTCATAGAGACACATTAGAGAAAGTAGATCTTCCACAAAGACATGTATTGAAATCCTGTTATCTAGTTTCTTACCTCAAAAAAGCATGTCTTTCATGCAAGGGATAATAATTTAATAGTTTTCAAGTTGGAGCTAATGTAAGTGGGTGTGTTGTGAGTAGGGGTGCCCTATACCCAACACGAACACTAATGTTGATTACCATATCATGTATACAAGTCAAGTTAAGCATGAGTTTACTCATACCACCATAGTGTATCTACTTTTTAATTCACTACATTCATGGTGATTACCTTAGTTCATTTTAATATAAAAGGGTTATAATAATTTCCCACCACAATGGGAACCCTACAATACCAAGACAATGATCTTAGAGATATGTTATATTACCTATATAAATTATTCTGATATGGCATAGATGATGTTTTACTATTAGGAGTTGTAGGATCATAAGTATTGAGACTTAATCCCATGAAGTTTTAACTTGTTAATTATGAGTAGAGAGATTATGAGTACCGAACCACCGATTAAAACACCATATTTCTTGGGTGTCATTAGGTTTTCCTATCTATGAACATGTATAATGGTCTCCTGAATTGAGATCATAATTAATGTATATCATTTGATCGTGTATTTTGGTGTGTGATGAAAAGTATAACATTTATGTACGTAGAGAGGTATTATAAATAAAATACATAATTAATGATATGACATTAATTGGATGGGCAAGAAAGAATTTGTTACTTCTGAGCATAGGAAGAAATACCCTAGTCCCTTTTTCCTATGATGGTAATACTTTGATTAAATCCACATCCATGGTGGAATAAGGTAATTTTATCTATTATGGTCAATGTAAATAATAAATAAAGCATCAAAGTATGGTGAAAAAAAATAAGTATCCTGTATTATGAGATATCACATGACAAAGATATTATATTACATAATGTGTGTTCATGGGTGGGTTTACACAACTATAACATTCCTTATCTCTTTAGAGTCCATGATTTGTTGCTCTGAACCACTAATGGTAAGTGATTTGGACTCACTATTATCTAGATAAGAGCTTGGAGGGTCACACACACTATGTATCCAAGAGTTGCATTGATTCATAAGAATCAATGTCTTGGATGATATAGATCCCATAACCATAGGCCAGTATACATCCAAGTTTAAATTATTTCAAGAAATAAATAAATTCAATAATAAGTTATTATATTTTAGAATATCAGGAATTGGATCTATTATCTCAAGTCATTAAGAATTTTTTTAAGTGAATACAAGAGAAATATATATATATTTCAAAATAAATGATCATAAATAAATAATAAACAAATAAATTCAAAATATATTATTAGAGTTTATAATAGCATCATAATTTATTTAATGAGTGTTAAATTAATTTATTAGGGCATTAACAAATATTTTTTAAATAAACAAGTGGATATACAAAATTATATTGTTCATTCAATAAATTTTTTATTCAAAATTTATTAATATTTTGGGATGTATGAGTCAAATTAATGCCCCAATTTTTAATCACATATATTTATTTAAATGTAAAAAGTATGTTATTAAAACTCGTGGTGGTAATGAAAAGTTTAAGCAAGTCATTTAATCTATTTTTGGGTTAAATATTGAAGTTTTAGTTTCATAAGGGGAGTAAGTAAATAATTATAAACTTAAAACTAATATTTAGAGGGTTTTAATCCATGTTTTGAAGTGGACTATTACCTCATAAGAATTTGGATCTCTTCACCTCTATCCTCCCTTCTTTCAAGCTTATATAGAGAGTTTCAAAGGTTCCAAGGTGACCATATCAATGTTCTTGTAAGATATGATCATGAATGCTTCCCTAGTGATCAAAGGTATATTGTAAGTGCCTTTTAATATTCATTCTAGAACCCAAAGTTTAAATAATGAAGGAATAGTGAATTTTTAGAGCACATGTGGATGATCTATATAGATCCTGCCACAAATTATTTAATGATATGATGTCCCATAACTGATCATCACAACTCGATATCGAAGCCATTAATGAGGTACCATTCATTTAAATTTTCATATTTATTTGAAATATAAGATATACTTTCATTGATAACTGGTTGATTCCTTGTTGTATTATATGTTATGATGTTGATCTTGTGTAATTTTTGTAAATTTACCTACTTTCATACTTCCAAAGTGCACTTGGTACCAAAAAATAGAGTGTATGGATATACACTAGATACTTAAATTTTCTTGATATTTAAAACCCATTACAATAATGTATTTTATGTGGCTATATAAAGAAACCAATATTTTAAACAAGTGAATATTTGGCCCAAACTTCTCATAGGTATAATCCTAGACTATTTCATTTTTACTAGTTGAGGTATAACCTTGTGATCTTTATTTTTTTTATAGGTAAGGATAAATATACTCACACCATTTATAGATCATATAAATAGTGTGTGAGTCATGATTACACATTAATAAGATATTTTATAGTGCTCAAAAATTACTATGAAAAGAAAGAATAAAATAAATAAATTAGAGAATGTAGAAAAAATAGTGTACTTGAGTAGAATTCTGAAACCTTTCCCTTTTGATGAAGTAGTGGAATGATAAAGATTTTGTAAAACATATAAATTCATTTATAAATTTACATTTTATAATAGATGAAATATTATAATTTCACAAGGTTTTCATACTTCTATAAATCGTATAATCGAATGAATGTTTTATTTATTCTATTTTTAGTTACATTGATCCCTTTAAATAGAATATTTCACAATGAATATTTTCTTGAATAAATATTCCATGAATTTTCCCTTCAATTTATTTAAGGATCACTTTAGGTGTATCTTCCTTAATTCTCCCAAACATTTGAAATCATAATGGTTAAAAATATAAAACATAGAAATTATTCATTACTTTTAATTTAAAAGTCATGTGTCTATTGATAAATATATTCCCATATCCTTTCTTAAAGTAACATTCTCAACTTAATGTAATCTTGTATTATCTCTTGAAAATAAATTCTTCCTAATATTGTCTCAAATTTCTTTTTAACATTACATTTAGTGATCATCATAGACTTTTACTTAACAAAAAATTTTCCTCAACTCATAGTCTCATTCCAACTCCTGAAATTTTGTTGGCTCAATAATACAATTATGTAATAAATCTTGAAATTCTTTTCATGTGGCATCATCACCTTGATCAACTTATTATCATCATATCCACAATTAATGTATTTTATGTCGACCAAGAAGCACTCCATTTTTATTGATGGTATCTTTTATTAAAACTTATGGTTCTTTTCAACTTTTGATGTAGTCTTGGTATAAATATTAACAATATGTTATCTTCCAACATATATTATACCATTCCATAGATCATTTTACATAAAATTCATAATTTCACCATTTCTTAGCATCATTCCAATCTATCTAAAATTAAAAAAATAGAAATAAGTATACGAGAAATATAATACACATTATATCCAAATTAGTTCATAAAAAAGATAAAAAAGAACTAAAATTCATATAAAAAGGATCATGACACTAGTTATATTGGATCAATTTCATAGCCTCAGCCTCCTATATATCATCTATTGGGTCTGGTGTAATAGAAACTTCCAATGCCAATATCCACCCTCTTGAACATTGTACAAGATTCAAAAATATGTAAATAATAAAAAATTTTCAAATAAAGATTAAATATTAAAAATAATATAAAAAAAACAGGGAGATTTTTAATTATCAAAAAAATAAAAATTCATTACTTGGGTATACAGAGTGGTTTAGGTCCCATTTGATTCTAAACAGTGCCTTTCTGAACCTAAAGTGAGTAAATTTTTTCAAACATTAGAACTCACCAAAGATGTAGTAGTAAAAAAATTATTATACCCATGCACCTATCTAAGTATTTGAGAATGATCATAAGCATAATGTCTATACAATCCATATTTAAAACAATTAATAGTAGAAGAATATATAATTTCCCTTTTTCATCACATTTATTAAAATGAATATAATAACAGGAATTTACCTTTGGAATGGTTTTCCCAGGAAGTGGATTTTTTTAAGAAGAAATTTATTCTATGATTTTAACCAAGTAATTTTTCAAATTTAAATTATTATTTTGAATAGATTCAAGACCATCACAAACTTTCTCACAAGTTGAGTAAGGGGTATTTATCAAATTTTAATTCTATTATGTTATATTAAACACATCATCCATCAAAAATTTGAATTTACCTTTATCTTACTTAGAATTCATAAAGGCAATATTTTTAAAAATTTCACCCCTCATTTAACTTCACATTTTATTCACCAAGATTCTTGTGAGCGACATTCATTTTATCCATTTAATCTTGAATAAAACCATAAATCTTATATAAATCTTCTTTACTATACTTAACACAACCATAATTATTTATAAACTTAGAAGATGAATCATATGAGGTGGAAGATGAAGATGTTACCTTAATAGATTTAGCTATAAATAAAATATTTATAGAGTATTTATTCCTATAAAATAATGAAATTGTTGACTTAAAAAATCATGATTTATTTGATTTATTCTTTCAATAATTCCCCATATTTATTTTCTTGTAAGGATTGTTTGGACTCAAGTGTATAGGTATTCTATATTCAAATAAGACTAGTTCTCTTGATTACACATGGAAAAATTATTCTCTTATGATTTATTTCATGAATTCATTTTATTTCAATATTCATCTTTGTATTTTACTAAAAAATAATAAATCATTCCCATGAATTTTTATATTTTAGAGAAAACATTATAAGACTAATAATATATGAGAATAAATTTAAAAAATGAAGTCAAATAATCAGAGATGTAAAGAGTTAGACCTGATATCAATTATTAGGATATGATAACATAATATAACTCTTAATAGGGTTGGATATAATACCAATTGTTAAGTCCTATAATGAATATGAAAAGATAAAATAGGAGGGGTGAATTTATAATCTTGAATATCAGAGTAATTAAATAAGAACTAGTTTAGAAATGGGTTTTAAACATTAGTTTTTATTTTATTTTTAACATTTCTTCTAAATCCATGTCAATGTAATCAATGTTTTATATATATATTTTATGTTGGTTATGTTAACTGATGTAAAAAGATATTTTTTACATTGGTAATTCATATAATCAACATTGAAAACCCCTATGAAATAAAAAATACAGAAACATTCCATGTTAGTTATATTATAACCTATGTGAAAAATATTTTTTTACATCAGTTATTTTAAATAACCGATGAAAAAAATAATTTTCCACATCTGTTATTTATAACCAATATGGAAAATATTTTTTACATTGATTTTTTTATATCCAATGATTTTTTTAATAATTTTTTTTAAAACTACTATACTTAAAACTATAATACAAGAAAACTACATCAACATAGTAGAAAATTCTAGTAGTAAAACATGAATTAAAATTATTTACTAACTATTTATATCACAAATTAGTTGCAACTTCAATAATTTTAAAATTTAATAGTTAAATTGTAAAATATAAACTTAAAATATAAAGAAATAAACTAAAAATAAATCAAATTTGTGAAATAATTATCCTATACTCCTCGTAGATAATTTTGATCATTCTCATTATATGTGTGAGGATCATTGAAATGATAAAAAATAAAAAAAATATATTCATTATTCACTATCAATATACTAATATGATAAATATGAGGAAAATTTATAATGAAACCTAACCTTGTTGAAAGCTTTAAATTGTCCAGTTGTAATTATTTTATACATAAATCTCAGTAAATAATAGCCATATTCAACCCCTCCTTATTGATAATGAAAATTCTCTTTAAAAATAAGTTATCAATTGAAAATAACATTTTATGTTTTTGTAAAACTTTAGTACTGATAAATTAATTCACCTTTTTAAACACATAATATATATATATATATATTCCCCTTTTATTTCTAATAGGTGGTAATGCTTTGATGAACTATTTGAAAATGATAAAAAGTATAAAAGAAAATAAAAATTTATTATAATATATAAGTATTAAAATAATTATAACATTCTCTCTAATTTTTATGTATGAGATGATTTATGTTTATGAAGTCCCCCATTTCTCTTTTGGTTCTTCTATATTGTGGATATTTTAGTGATTGGTCTTTAAGATATCATGGTATTAGGATGAGTGCTTAAGGGGTGGAGGCTTAAGGGTTTCTTGGTGGATAAAACAAGGCCACGAATTAGCTGGTGGAGATCCATTGGCTATCCGGTGGTTCTATCAGTGGGTCTATAGAAATGAAGATCCCAATGTATAGCTAGTAGCAAAGGAAGAATTCCTAGAATTCTTCTAGGCACACTGATAACCGGTGGCCGAACACTATCCAATTGGGGAGGCCCACTAGCTAGTGGTGTAGACTGGACAAGAGTGCATTAAATGAACCCTATTAATTTAATTCCACACATTTTCCCATTAATTGTTACCCATTTTAGACTCCAACCCACCTATTTTGAATCCAAGACCTCCCCTCATGGCTCTAGAGCACTCCCACTCATCTCTCCTTGGTTCGTTAATATTAGACCAACCTAATGATGCTAGAACGATGAGTTTTATCTAGATCTAAGTTGGTTCGCCCTTCCATCTTGATATATTTTCATGGATCTATGAAATATCTATGGTTTAAATATTGATTCAATGATGAATTATTCCTTCCTTAATAGATCAGTGATAGATTTAGCAAGTTGAAAATTTCTCTTGATTAGACTGATATGTACAATTGATTTTGGACATCTTACAAGTATGTGTTTATGAATAATCTTACCAAACCACTTCTTGCTGATGGATTAATGATAAAAATTTGATTCATTGATGATCCATTGGTAGATTAGTAGTGGATTTGACATTTAAATGGCATCCCTTTTGACCAAATCTAGATAATTTATGAACAATAGAATTTTCTGGGTAAGTTTTCATTGATCGATCAACTTGAGACTCTCTTATTCATGAATTTTATATTGTACCTCTTTTTTGGTGATAATTTTACAGAGGAGTGATATGAATTTGCAATAAATGAGGTACTCACCTAAAATTGATGATTAATTCACAATCCGTTCTTGGATCGCCAACAAATCTAGTGAATTTACATCCTCTTCTTAAACATATTTCAGAATTAGTTTTACTGGAATACTCCATGAGGTTCGTAATTATATAATTATCCTTCTTGAAATGGAACCTCCTTGGGTAACTCTTTTAAAATTTCTTCTTATTGAATTGGAGTCTAAAATATGCATCCATGATGTGTGATCTAGTCCTCCATAGGTGTGCAATGTGATTAAGGCTTTGATCCTTAACAAACATTGGAACATTTCATCAATGAAATTGAGGTGGAAAGTTCCTTACCATTTTATTCCCTTTTATACTCTCGTTTCCTTGATTTCATATTATGATAGATTAGCTTATTTGACCATGTTTTATTATGATCACATGTGCATGTGTGTGCATCCCATGAGACCTATACATGATGCTTGATACAATGAATATTACTAGTATATCTTTTTACCATGCTTGATGTTCATCACATATTTTAAATTTTTTCTAATAAATTCTCATGATGATATCTTATTATTTTTCTTTTTATTCTATGCCCTCTTGTGTATTTTTACCATGCCTTGGAGGTATTATTCTTAGTATTTTGTTCATGTAGACCTTCATGGTATAGTTATCCCTCATAGGGGGAGTGAACATGACATAAAATTACAATGAAGGTGGATCCATATATAGGGTAGGGTCATTCTTACCTTATGTCCTAACCTAAGACACAATTTTGGTCTACAATAGTCTTATAACCTATCCCTAGGAAGTGTCAGAACATTACAACCTTATGGAAAACTAAGACCCGATTCCTTATGGATGCCAAGTTACATGTTCATCATCCTTGAGGATAGTTCTTGATCACTTTTGAAATATTTTATTATCCATTAGATTTAGAGATAAAACATGTATGATTAATACCTATGATGGGTTGGTTAGCACATAAGTGATTGACACATGATATTTATGATTTCTTGTGCATTTATTTTATCATGGAATACACCTATTATACATGTAAACATTTTTTAAGTATGCAGTGGTGGTGTCCTACTGGGTTTTAATACTCACACCCTACAAAAACATTTCAATGTGCATGTAGAATTCATGTATAGGTATCTAGGTAAGGGAAGGGGACCCATGGAAGATAACCGAGCAGCAAATCATGGGGCTTGTAGTGGTATCGGGATGGAATCTAGAGGATTCCACTATATTTATTTTATTATTTATCTAATTAAAATCTATAATCTAGTTTATCATGTCACATTGGGAACCTAGTTATTTATTTATATGGATTCTGTGCCATATATCATTAAATTATGATGATTTAGTCTTCTTTCCAATTTTATGATTTTTATATTATTATTATTATATTTTTGGTGTATTAATATTATTATCAGAGGGATTAATCTCCCCATGAGTGGCTTTAGGACCCATGTTGTTAGTCAGAAACCTCTTGCCTACAAGGAGGTGTGCATAAGATCATGTATCTATATAATTTTAACCCAAAAGTTCAAGTCAGGGCATTACAAAATAGAATTATATAATACTTTTCATATTTTATTTGACTTAATCGAGGCATGGTAGAAAGGATATAGGAAATGTGGGACTCAGATAGGGGATTTTCCATGTTCCTAATATATCATGGATAGAAAACATCCAATTTACCATTGATAGGATTTATGTTACATTTTTATGGGATTTGTGTGCATAATGTATCATGAGTAGGGATTTAGGATCACATTACATATATATACACCTTTTTTTGTATATTAGTTATTTAATTTAATTCCCTGATCTATGATATATGTTTGGGATAAACTTGTTCTACTATGTTGAGTGAATATATGTATTTTCCCATGCTGTCATGATATATCTATATTGAAATTAATTATTTTAACTTAATCATGTTGTTATGTATCGTATATATATATGTGTGTGTGTGTGATTGTGACTAACGTGTAGGTATAGATGACCTTATATAGTTATAGGAGGGATATACCTTGGGTTGTGGGTAGCCTCTTAGGAGAACCTTTGTGCGATCCCATAGACAGGTTAGGGTTATTCTTAAACTAATGGATTTAGATATTCTAAATGTTTCCATCACATTTCAAAGGATTCCACCCTGAAGGAGAGTGATGCGATCACCAACTGATGTAAGCCGAGATTCTACCACTAGGGATGATTCCCTTGTTCCACCACCATCTATATAGGAGGGTTCAATAGATCATGATTTTACACTAGCTTTAGTGATGCAGGAAGTGGTACAACCATAGCTACGAGTCCTCCCTCTTATTCCTACCTAAGGCAAAGTGACACCGAGTATGACAACCCATATATTTCATACACTTTATTTCATGATTTATTAAGTAAATATACACTTAATACAATCCTAAAATATTATGAGGCCTAGTGACTTTGGATAATTATTTACATATCAAAATAACATGAAACATCGATATAATTAAATTAATTAAAATTTATTACATGCCCTTAGAATTCCCTTGATCTTCTAAATCTGTACGGGATAACCCGAGGACATACATAAGAAAGAGGTGTGCTGTAAAACCAAATAAGTGAATAATAAAAGCATAACATGATGAAAGAATCATTTAAGTCAAGATGAATATCAATGTGACATAAAAGGGAGATAATCATAAACATGAACATCAAATCATGATATAAGATGATAACATCAAGGCAACATAGGAATGTGGCAACAACATAAAACATGAAATCATAAAATATAATTAAAGGATAATCTCCAAGACATAATATTATAGTGTGCTTAGACTAATCATCCATGAACCATACATGGTATATCATGAGATAAAAATATTAAACAATGAATTGTAGGGCTATAAAATTATGGGTTCACCCATCACACTTATATAATGTACATGCTTTTGTGTTTCACATAGATCATAAAATATAAAAAATTAATTCACAACTTTTAATCCCATGATTAAGGAATATGGGATGTATAAATGGAATTCCCCAATAAATGAACTATATATATAACTAGGTTAATAACCTTGAGTGGAAATGGGTATGGGTATTCACAACAAAAAATTTTGGCATGGAAAATCACAGGATAATTTCAACAGCATAACTGGTGTATATAAAGGTTCAAGGAAGGGTTTAATGAGAGTGTAAGGTGGTATATCATTACTTAGTAACAATAAGGATAGTAAATGGACGTGTAAAAATATATTCCAACATGAGAAACTAGAAATCAAAAGGGTTAATATAAATAAAGTACTTGAATAAAGAGGAGGAGGAGTAAAATCCCTTACTTTAGCATAGTAATGACTTAGGTAAAAAATTGATTTTAAAACCTTAAAATATAATATAGGTTTTTGAGGATTCATTAAGGGTCTATAAAATAAGTAAAATAACTTCAAAAATATATTATTTTAAAGTGGAAATCTATTTTTGGTCATGAATTTATTTTATATCATTTATTACATCACTTTTGAACTATTATGATATCATGAAACACACCGTATATTTATATAATATTTAATTTTTACCTAAAAATTGATTCTCTTAGAATATCATGAAAAATTAACCATTGGATTAATTCGACATGATAATTTCAAAAATAATATTCATTTTACAATTTTTTTTCTAAATACTATAATTTAAACTTTTAAATAAAATTCATTATTTACAGGAAAGTACTAGTTTTTATGACACTAAAAACTTTATGAACCTTATAAAAATTACATTGGAATTTATTATATTATCATATTTATTGAAATACATACCAATTATTAATAATATTTCATGAAAATAAATTTATTTTATAAATTCATGTATTTACAAAAAAATGTGTTTTAATTAAAACTATATATTTTCCAAAAATACATTTTCGATTTATTTATATGAGAATATATTTTTATCAAACTCATTATATAATGATGTATAAATTATTAATGAAAAGGGATATATATAATCATTATTTTATTAAAAATAAAATATAAAAATTCATACTACTAGGGTCTAGATACATAACCTCTTATTACACCAAAGTTTTCTCTAAGGGTAAGGTGTGCGATTGTGGTACCTTCTTGGGGTGGTTCAACAAACATGATTTGGTTCATGATCTAGATAAGTTTGAACTTCTCCTATAAATAGTTTTTCTCAAGTTTTAGTTGTTTAATCTCATATTGGTATTGGTCAATGAAAAATACTAGTGATTCTATACCCCTTAGAAGCTTTGATAAATGGTCTCCATTAGGTACAATCATACTGGTCGAGGCTATAACTTCTTCCTTCTATGTCAATTAGACTTTATCACGACCATTAATATATGATAATCTTAATATTCACTGTTGAATGACTATATTTTCAATGGTTATGATTCTTAATGATATTTCAAGCATGATAGGAAAATTATGTCCATATTTTATTATGGTCCAAAATAACAAAATGAAATGTAGTGCATGTGTTTTCTATATCTACATTTATTAATAGAAAATTTATTCATTCAAAAAATGAATTTAATTTATAAATGTTTGGGTCAATATGTTCTTCCCACCTTTAAAAATTTCAACCTTGATGTTTTCATTTTATACAATAAAATACATGAGAGTAATTTTATTTCATCGCCTCCTATGGTTACCTTATCGCTTACTTAAACTCATGGTTTCACTATAACACTTTGAGCATATTAGTTGTCTTGTTTTTTTATAACTTTATATATATGATCTAAGATATTCACTAGCTAATCCTCATATGAAATATAATTCTCAAAAGGCACCACATCAGGATTTAGTACATGTGTGGGGTCTAGTATGTACTTTCTCAAGGGTAATATGTTGAACACATCATGAATTTGAGATAAGTTTTTTGGGAGTGCTAGTCAATAGGACACAAATCTGATGAAATCAAGGATCTAAAAGGGGATGATGTATCTAGAACAAAGTTTTACCTTCTTTCTAAACCTCATGAATTTCTTCCATGATGATATGTAAAGGAACAATTTATCTCCGATCTCAAATTCCAGGTCTCATCGATGATTTCCTATGTAGATTTTCTATCGAGTTTTCACTGATTTCATATAATAATGAATAGTTTGAACCTTATCTATCATCTCTTGGATAAGATATGGTCCCATCAGATTTCACCCTCCAACATCATCCCAATATGTGGGAGTCTAATACTTCTTCCCATATAGAGAATCATAAGGTTCCATTTGAATGATAGAATGAAATTTGTTGTTATATTAGGATTCCCCTAAGGGAAAGTTCTGATCCTAAAATCCTTGAAAATACATTGAACATGATATCAAAATATACTATAGAGTTTAAATGGTTCTTTTAGACTGGTCATCCATCCGAGGTAGATATTCAGTACTAAAACTTAGCCCTGTATTCAATGCTTGAGGAAGACATCTCTAGAATATTGAGGCAAACCTCAAATCTCATTGATATACAATAGAGTGGAACTCTATGAATTATTTGTACTTATCTTATGTATATCTTAGAGAGTTGGTTAAGGGATAAGTATTCCTTGATAGAAATTAAATGCACTAACTTTGTATGGTGATTGACTACCACCCAAATGGGTTTATTTACTTTAGATGTCCTGGAGATTCTTATGAAAAAATCCATGGTTATGTTTTCCCATTTCCATTCTGGTATGGGAAATGGTTTCATTATAACATTATAATTCTATTATTAAGCCTTGACTTGTTTTCATACCATGCTTCGAGATAATTATACAATCTCCCTCTTTATGTTATCCCTCCTAAATTTTTCTTGAGATCTCTATACATATTAGTACTTATAGAATTAATAGAGAAGGATGAGATATGCAAATCATCCAGAAGTTCCCTCTTCATTTATTATTTTTATGTGACACATATTTGGGTTAAAAATCTTATAACTCTATATTTTGAAAATTTGAACTTTGAAATATTCACTACCTTTATCTATAGCTTCCCATAATATTTTTAGGTATCCTCAATCCTATCATGAATAGATGTTTGAGTAGTTATTTGATAATGGTAGGATAAGGTTACTTTTATGATTACCATGTCCATCCTGTTCATGTTAAAGAATATTATGTCCCTTTCAATCCTCATCATTGTTAAGGTTTCATGATCCTTTCTACTCAGAGTATCTATCACTTTTTTCACCTTCCCAGAATGATAATGTATTGAACAATAATAATCCTTGATCAAATCTAAAAATATTTGTCGGGACATATTGATCTCCATTTATGTGAATATATACTTAAGGATTTTATGATCTGTATATATGCCAGAATTTTCTCTATAGTGATAATTTCACAAAATCATTAATGTGGAGATCACTATATCTAATTCCAGATGATGAATTGTTTAGTGTTTCTCACGAATCATTAATTGGTGGGTGGCATAGTCTATCACTTTTTCATTTTCATGAGTATACAACCCAAGACCTTTTTTTAAACATCACTATAGATCTCAAATACTTACCCACTAATGGGTAATGTGAGAACAAATGTAGTGATTAGACTTTTACTTAACTCTTTATATCTATCTTCACATTCATCAGTATAGAAAAAATTCACTCCCTTATGAGTCATCTTGGTTAGTGGTCTTATAAATCATAATAATTTTATCAAAAATCAAAAATAATACCCAGATAATCTAAGGAAACTATGGATTTACATAAAAAATGTTGTTCTAGGACATCCTTTAATTGCATCTGTCTTTGAAGGATCTATAGATAT
The DNA here is from genome assembly GCA_963277665.1 of Viscum album. Lineage (NCBI taxonomy): Eukaryota > Viridiplantae > Streptophyta > Magnoliopsida > Santalales > Viscaceae > Viscum > Viscum album. The sequence goes on from OY728131.1 coordinate 1,349,045,211, forward strand.
ACCTCTACTGGTGATAACATTCCCGAAGACTTATACTTTATCCACCCAAAACATGCATTTACTATACTTCACATATAAATTTTACTTTTTCAATGTCTTTAGTACAACATTCAAATGATCCTTTGGTCCCTCCTTATTTTTTGGAGTATACAAGAATATCATCTATAAATACTACCCCAATTTTTTAAAGTTAATCCCAAAAGACTATATTCATTAAGTCCATCAAGATATCTGGAGCATTAGTAAGTCTAAATGGAATCACTAAGAACTCATAGTGTTTATACCTTTCACGACAAGTAGTCTTGATTATATCCAACTTTTTAACCTTTGCTTGATTAAATCCCAATTGAAGATTCATATTAGAGAAGTACTGAGATCTATATAACTAATCGAACAAGTTATCAATTAATGGAAGATAATGTTTGTTCTTTATTTGGATCTTATTAAACTCATAATAATCAAAGCAATGGCATATTGAACCATCCTTTTTCGTAAAAAAAAGTATCAACAGAAACCATGGTGAAGCACTTGGGTGTATAAACCATTTATCAAGATTATCCTGTAGTTTATTCTTTAGCTCTTAAAGTTTAAGAATGGTCATTCTATAGGGGGTCTTGGATATTGGTAAATCTCTAGGTATTAGTTTGATTGATAAATCAACCTATTGACTTGGAAAAATACTAGTAAATTATTCATGAAGCACACCATTATATTAAGCTACAATGGGTATGTCATCAAGGATAATATTTTCCTTAGTTTTAATCATTTTATCTATATATGCTTACTCATAAGTCAATAATATCCATACTTGAGATGATGATTCCAAAGGAGATTCATCCTAATCCTTGCAATTATATAGAATAAAAGGGAGATTCATGATACAAAGGGTGATTTCCTTCTCTTGGAAATTTATATTGGCTCTATACAAGGAAATCCAATCCATACCCAGAATAACATTGAATTCTTCTAAAGATATTATCACAAGGTTTTCTAGGAAATACACCTTGTAAATATTGACAAGGGATCAGTTATATTATTATGACACAATAATTTATCCATTTTCAATTTTCATTTCTAACTATACTTTCATGTTTTGAGGTGGTGTTTTAATCATATAAAAGGGAAACTATGAAAATTTAAGGTATAACTCATACATGAAATTTATTCCTTATCCTATGAACTATTAGGAATTGATTTAAGTTATCATGGTATATTTCCTAGCATAAAATTTCATAGGAATTTTTGTTTCCTTCATATTGGTTTGTAAAGAGTTTATGAATTTAACAAATCCTATCCATCAAGAGTGTCAAAATAGATGTGCAACAAGAACTATTTTTAATGAACATGGTGATGATCAAGTTAATAACCAATCCTATCTTTTTAGGGTTATGATGATTAGGTGAAATTTTTCCAAATCCACATCCACTTATAGTATCTTGAAATAAATTTTATTACTTAAAACTACTAAATATATACTTCAAAAAAAATTTAGGTATGTTTTCCAATGTTTAGTCTTATCCCCAAGGATTTCCTTAATGTTTTATAATCCTAATCCCCCAAAACAACTAGACCTTTCTCTGATACCAACTATGACAACCCATGTCATTTATATACAATATTTCATGATTTATTACATAAATAAACACTTAATAAAATCCTAAATGATCATGAGACTGGTGTATTTGGGTAATTAGATACATATAAAAATAACATGCAACATGGATATAACTATATTAATTAATTCTTCATAACATACCCTTTAAATTCCCTTGATTTTCTAAAGCTACAAGGGATAACCTAAGGTCTCACATAAGAAAGGGGTGAGCTATAAAGACTAGTAAGGTAATAATCAAATTATAAAATGATGAAAGTAATATATATGAGTCAATAGGTATATAAATGTGAAAAAAAGTGAGAGAATACTAAACATGAACATAAAATCATGATATAAGATGATAACATCAATGCATCATAAGAATGTGACCACAACATAAAAGATGACATAATAAAACATAAGTCAAGGATAACCTATGAGAAACCATAAAATATTGCACTTAGTCTAACCTACCATTCACCATACATGGAATCTCATGAGATAAAAACACTACCTAATGCATTGGAGGGCTATATAATTATGGTACCACCCATCATATTCATATCATATACATGAATTTGTGTGCCACATATATCATACAAAATAAGAAAGTAATTCATAAATTTTAATCCCATAATTAAGGAATATAGATTAAATACATATGATTTCTCAAAAAATTAAGTATAGTTACAACTTAGTGAATACCCTTGAGTGGAAATTGGGACGGGTATTCAGAATATAAAAGTTTGGCATAGAAAATCATGGGATAATTTTAGCAGCATAATAGGTGTTCCAAAAGGTTCATGGAATGTTTTAATGAGAGTAAAAGGTGGTATATAACTAATTATGAATCATAAGGATATTAAAGGGATGTTTAAAAACATATGAAAACATGAACAATTGTAAATTAAAACGCTTAATATAAAGAAAGTACTTGAATAAAGAGGAGTAGGAAGAGAATCCCTTACTTTAGCAAAATAACAACTTAGGTAACAATTATAATGATAATGTATAAATAATATCTCATTATTAGAATATAATTTGGATTATAGAGGTATAATTATGAAAACATGAGAATATAACCACTTAGAAATCAAAATTCTTATAACAAAGGATGTGCTTTAATTGAAAAGAAGAGGGAGTGAACCCTTACCTTAAGAGGTTGTTTCTAAAATCTTGGTAAGAGAATTTTAAGTGATTGGGAACACCATGGGAGGGATTTAGATAGGGTTTGGGAGAGATATAGAGAGTAAATTCATTATAAATGGGTTTTGAGTTAAGAGAAAAGGGAGGTTGGGTGGGTATATATAGAAAAAGAGGGAGGATTCTATATTAATTTCTAAACATAGGTTTTGGACTCTAAGTGATAAAAGAATAAAAACAAAAAAAATCCCATGGGTTTTTACCATGTTTTATACTAAATAGGAGTGGTTTTAAATATTTTATTAGTATATGAATCTAAACCCCTTAAATAATAACATTGATGATGTGGAAGTGATTCATGCTCATAAAGAATTGATTTAAAAACCTTAAAATAAAATTTATGTTTTGGGGGATTCATTAAAGGTTTGTAAAATAAATACAATAAATTTAAAAATACATTATTTTAAATGGGAAATAATTGTTTGGTCATGGACTCCTTTTATATCATTTATAACATCACTTTTGGGCTATTATGATGTCATAATACAAATCATATATTTATACCGTATTTAATTTTTACCCAAAAATAGAATAACTCAAAAAATTATAAAAAATTAACCATTGTATTATTTCTACATGATGATTTCAAAAATAATATTTATTTTTCCAAAATAAAATTTTAATATGATAATTTCCACTTTTAAATAATTTACCTTATTTACTGGAAAATACTAGTTTTTAGGGAACTATTTTTTTTGAAACTTATACATATTGCTTTGGACTTCATTATATTATCATATTTATTTAAATAAATATTATTTAATAATATTTTTTAATGAAAATAAATTTATTTCATAAATTCATGAATTTATAAAAAATAGTGTTTTAATTAAAACTATATATTTTCCAAAAAATAATTTTTGATTTATTCATATCAAAATATATTTTTTATCAAGCTCATTATATAATGATGTATAAAGTAATAATGAAAAGGAATGAATATAATAATTATTTTATTAAAAATAAAATACTCAAATTCATACTACTAGGGTTTATATACACAAACCCTTATTACACTAGCTTATGCCATAAGGGTAAGGAGTGCGATGGTGGTACTTTCTTGGCGTGTTTTGGAGAACATGTTTTGGGTCGTGATCTCAATAAGATTTAAATTCACTCACAAATGGTTTCACTAATGTTTCAATTATTAAATCTTGGATTGGGACTGGTCAATGGAAAATCCTAGTGATTCCATCTCCCTCAGAAGCTAGATAAATGGGTTTCATAGGGTACGATCCTACTGGTTGAGGCCACCACTTCTTCCCTCTATGTCAATTAGACTTTATCAAAACCTTTAGTATATACTCATCTTAACGATCACTGTAGAATGACTATATTATCAATGGTTATAATTATTAACAATATTTTAAGTCTGGTAGAAAAATTATGTCAATATTTTATAATAGTACAAAATAAAAATTGAAATATAGTGCATGTGTTTATTATAACTACATTTCTTAATAAGGAATTCATTCATTCAAAAAAGGGAATTTAATTTATAATAGTTTGGGTCATTACACCGAGGTCTATGGTTGACTACACTAGAGACTTCTATCTCCAACATCCATTTACCTTTCAGGGAACTATAGGACTATAGGATGTAGAGTAATGGATAAATATCATTGGGGGTGTTTTTGAGATCAATGATACAATCAAGGATATGAAGGTGAAGCTGGAAATATTCATGATATAAGGATCCACTAAGAGGTGGTGGGGCGTGAAGGGGTGGGTTGGTAAACATGAGGGTCTCACCTGGGAGTCCATAGAGGACATGTTATTTAGGGAATTATTTCCTAATACACAGAATAAATATTGAGTTCAAGAGTTCATGGAGATACAGTAAGGATGCATGACCGTTTCTACATACTCTACTCATTTCAATTAAATACTTCTCTTTACTCATCACTTGGCTGTAAATGTGGCATAGAAGGTTAGGAAGTTTGAGATCGATCTTCGTATCGACATAAAGTGAGAATTTTAAAGCTTCTATATAGCGGCATAACTAGAGTTTCTACAAAAGAACTTGAATATTGATAAGGGGATATAGGTGGATTGAGAATTTGGTCTCGTTACACCCTTCAGTACTTTGGTATGATGAACTCCTACTACAGTGATGATTGTATCTTCTGGTAGTAAGAAGAGGAAGGCTGAGGGCATGAAACAGTGTAGTGGTGAGTAGAGAATGGATTCTTTATCCTCATATAAAGTATATCCATAGTGCTTTAACTATGGTAAGGTCATATTATTCCATGTTCTACATAGTACCTCATAGAAAGTATTGTCAGTGTGATAAGATGGGAAATAACTAGAATTTTTCTCTAGAACTTAAAGGTCAAGTTTTTGTAGGGGTGTAAGGAGAACATGATCTATGACCCAAGGATCTAGTTTGGGTCCCTATTAGTAGGCTTATATGATGATGACTTAGGTGAGTCGTGTACCTATGGGAAAGGGTCGTAAATATATGGTAAGATGAGTATATGTAGTGGATCAGACTTTAGAGGATGTTGGTGAGAGACCGTCTACTATTAAAGGTATGGTCTTGATCAGTTATACACTATCTATAACTATATTTGATACTTTTGCTTCCCATTCCTTTATATCTTCATAATTTATTTCTATACTTTACTTACTTGTCAAGTTTTCTTCTAATTTTCTTTTCCTTGATACACCATTGGACATGAAATTGAACCATCTTCAGTGATTCCTATAGTGGCTTATAGTTGTTTCTAGTTATGAAAATATATGGTATATCATGATTTTAGAGATGAATATATTTGATGTGATTCTTGGCATGAATTGGAAGACCATATTTTGAGCCCACATAAATTTTTATCAGAGATGAGTATCATTTAAGTTACCGAAGGGAGATAAGTTTGTGATTATAGGAGATATGCCTGGTTGTAGACGCAAATATAAAAACTCAAAAGGCACCATACTATGTAGATTCATTGAGATAAGACACACACCCAGTTGTAGCTCAATCCCAAACTCGATATTCTTTTAAGGGGTAACACTAAAACCTCATCAGGATAGACATTAGGGTACTCTTCCATAACCCTAGGAAACACCAACTTCTAAACCTTCAATGATATTATCATAGGCCTATCCATTAAATAAGGTAAGGAAGAAACATGCCTCTAACCCATCCAAGGGTCTCTCTCACCAATGAATACCACTAGATCTCTACTAGAAAAATAAAAAACAACCTAACTCCTAAAGAAATACAAAATATCTTTCACTAAATACAACCAATTTGTAATGAGGATGATGTCATATGGTTGTATCCGTAAACATAAGAAGTCTCACAAGGAGTGGTTCTTCCCCATCACTAAATCACAATTTCTATATACTTCATACAAGTTGTCTCAACATAAAATTGTATTATCTAACTCCAAGGTCACTATAACCCTCTCCACTCCAAGTCCCAAAGCAGGGAAAAGGTCATGTGATATGAATTAGTGTGTAGATCCTGAATCAAACAAAGCATGAACCCATGTAGAAAATACTAAATGGGTGCGTTGAAAAATATTTGTCTCACGTGGAATTGGAAACATTAAATCATGAATCTGACCAAGACATGATCCATGACATCTTTGACCATATTGGTGGACTCTTCCATGGATGTGCTCATCTCACTAAGGATGAGAAGCATCCTAGGGATATCCTCCACCTGCCTCATATCTTCTCTACTGATCCCAAACAAGAACTCCCTAGTGTTGCTACCTTAGATGAAACTTCCTCAATAGAGGAACCTAAAATAGAGCTCCTAGCACACGCTGACTTCTCAGAAAGGCCGTAAAATCTCACCATTGATGACCTTGGCCTCTATTAGAAAAAAATTGTTTGATACCTTGGAATAGTTCCAAGATTCACCACCCATAGAAAAACAAGAAGATGAGGGATGAGACCTACCCCATGTTAATAAAAAACTCCTTTTTCAAGGAATTTGAAAACCATGAACCATAAATCTTCTTTATGATGAATCTTGATGACCCCTCTTATAAAAATCCTATTATGGCCATCATCCTATAGACAACCTCTAATTTCACCATTACCTGAAGATAATTCATCGACATGAATGGGGTTACCTAGAACTAGATATATAGATGAAAAAATCCTATAAATTCCCCACACTGGGCTCCTCATCTAGAAATAGGTTTGAATAATATCACATAAGGGTCCTGAAATGGATCCCAAAGTCCCACAAAATAAATCTCCCCTATCAAAGGGAAAAAATTTCTTTGTGACTGGCCAACTTCACGGTTGAAGAAAGAAACTTTACTCAGAACTAGTCCCATAAATTCTCCCATGAGACCACCGAATCCTTACAATCCCCAAGGAATAAGAACCACCAATGCCTCACTGCCCCACATAGAATCTTCATTGATAAAAAAACACAATGCTCCTTATAGGCATGGATTGAACTAAAGGATATCTCAATATCCTCCAAATAGTATTACATTACTAAATATAAAATCAATCCTTTATACTTCTACATACTCTAGAACCGAAACTCATGAATTTTCCTCCTCTAAGTGTCATATTCATCGACCGCTACTTTGTGGTGATCTACTGGAACATCCTATTGAACATATTCAGTGTGAACCTAATGAGTACATAGACCTAGGTCCATACCAACCAGAAGAATAAATAGTTCGACTCTTAAAATTATAATATGGAATATTTAACATTAATTAATAATTTATTTTTTTAAGGTTTAACCTATCCCATGGTCTACCCATTTCAAACATAGACACAAATAATAATGATGCACGATTCTTTTCTAGTTCTCTAACCTGTAAAAAAAAATCATTTCTCTTTGTAGGATCAATAAAATTAAAGGTCCATACAAAAAATCAAATGGGTCTCAAAATACCATTGTATCATCCTATATCCCATGTTTACATTGCTTTCTAAACTTAGTTGACACCTTTTCCCTACTAACCCATGCAGTCTCACCTGTTCGTAACTCCAAATTCCATCCTACCCATTAACCTAGACCTTTGATACCACTATGTCATGAACCCCTACCACCAAAATAGTACCCCTCATGGGTTGTAAATGAGAGAAGGGATATGGTAACCACCTGATTCCTACCTCCAATAGGTCTCAAGTTTGTGACTAGCACTAAGGATATAATAAGCATACATATGGGAGACATTACCCTCTAAAAGAACACGTAGAATAGAAAAATAATATAGATACACCAATAAATAAATACTTATATAAATATATATGAAATAAATAAAAAGTACATACATTTAATGTCATATAGTACCAAAACAACTAAAAAGGAATCCACAAGTACCAAAAAGGTAAACTCGATAGTGACCATGAAGCCTAAATAGCTCATACTAAACCTCAAGCTAGTAATATATAGATTTATCTCCAACCTTATCCTTCTGAATTGAAATTTTTTTATATATATGTGAAGTGATCATAACAACATACTTAGGATCTTCCCTAGAGCCTCTTGTGAAAAATATAAAGAAATCATGCCAAATCATAGTGAATAATAATGAAACTAACTCGTTACCTAAACATGTATACTATGTTACTAACATCAATATGGATAACTCTCAAAAAGTATCACATACAAGAGTGTGCATAATATATTAATGAAATATCATGGGTACCTCGCTACCACTTCCCCCTGGTTTTTCCACTCTACCCTAACATCACATGTCCTCTTCCATATCTCTCCAAAATAAGCCAACCCATAGACACTTGGGATAAGTATAAAAACATGCACCTCATGCATCAGATCATCGCATCATTCCATATCACATCATCATATAGTAACCAAGTAATTTCTAGGATCCACCACAATTAGTATGATCTATATAATATATTAGGTATTATACCTAAATACATCATAACCCATACATTGAGTAAGGTACCTCAAAAAATCAAAACCTATACACACCATACCTATAATAACCATTTGGATAATATATTTGGAGAAACATGGGTGGGAAATAACCAAAATCCATCACATCACTCTACACACATATAAGGGAAAACTACCACTATACATACTAGTTAATAATACTATCAAGAGAAGAGAGTAGAGCTATGGGGGGGGGGGGTAGTTATCCATCTATCCTCCCACCGAGATGTTGAGGAAAGAACCCTCCTAGAGTCCAATGGGTTTCATTCGACCAAACCAACATGGGTGGGGTAGTGTATGACATCATAGAATATACATGATATAATATAGCTCACAACCACACTATGGTAACAACCTAGTCTTAGAATCAACTATAGGTAACTTTTCTTGGACTCCTATCCAACATTGATAAGACAAGATATCCTATAATCCCATAAGAATTTTAAAGAGATCAATTAAATTAATTTCCTTTCATTGAAGAATTCACCCTATATTAATTATCTCCTTATCCATTAATTAAACATTAAAATTATTCGAGATTACATTACATTAAACATTAGAGTCAAGTCCATTCCCTCCAGGCATAATCCAAACTGAGTCCACAACTTCTCAAGAGTAACATATCATTTTAAATATAGCAAGATCCAACCCCATGTGTTAACTCATATTTTAAACATTATTAACTTCATTTTATAATCCATGTACTCTAGTAAAACCACCATAATTTACCACTAATAGAAATGAAACCAAGCACATCCAGCTACCTCAAGTAGTTGGGAAAGGAGTGAAGATAAAACCAGAAACCCACCCATTAGACATTAAAAAAAATTCATATCAAGAAAGTAATGAAAATTATGACATCAATAGGTAATCATAGCTTCATCACATTCCAAGCATCTATGGTTCCATCCCAAATACTCATATGCATATACCAATGCATCTCACCATCCATGGCATCAATAACTACCACATCATCCAGGCCTCCCCGCCCCATATCAAATCAACCTTCTCAGGATCATACATCACATAATCATTAAAAATAACATAGTAAAGATCACATACATAGCATATCACAATAAAAAAAATCAAAAAAGCATAAACAATAGGGAAACTTGGCCCTAAAAAAAGGCATTCGGCCTTCACATGTAAATGAACTATCGTAGATCTCAACACAAGGAACTCAACCTTCACAAGAAAAGTGGAAACTCAATACCCATCAATTATCCTTAACACACAATTGGTCATTATTACATATTGAATTAACAGATTCATTATTCATAGGTTCCAACTATGGGAAAACTAATGCATTAGCTATAATAATATATCAAAATTTTAACATGATTTTAGCATTAATTCTGGTTTGAAAAATCCTAGAGAAGTACCATTCTCATCAACATTCCTTTTCATTTTTATCATCAACAAGCATGAACATGATTCAATTTATTTATTAATTCCATAAAAGAACTTAATAACATTTTCAATTAAACATTTATAATTTAATCAATTTGAATATCATAAAATTACAATGAATATCAGGTTACAAACATGCCTCTTTAAATTTCTTAATCTAATTAATCAATTAATTCTAGATTTATGTTCTTTATTATTTTTTATCAAAAAAAACATGATAATCCATATCATAACCAAACATCATAACAAGAATAACATATATATCACAATATCTTAAAAAACAAGAGGCAAACCATCATCTCTATATAAAACATCAGCATGATATCACTAACCAATTCCATTATTAATCTAGTTCAACATTAATTATGTTAATTAAATTTCCATATAAAGGGATAAAACATGCTAAATTTATGATTTGATGTAAATATATAGAATAATTAATGAATTTCCTACCATAATAGAATAATTATTCTTCACATGTGAACATACCAACATCATAGATCCTGATCACCCCTCTCATAAGAAGCTGCATCCCTCCAAGGATGCCATGCCACAACTGAACCAAAAAAAAACCAAGAAAACTCCATTAAAATGAAAAATAGAGGCCCCCATCACATGGAAAGAATAAGTGTGAGGATCCATATTGGAGAAATATGAGGAAAAATGGTATAAAATACCTCATATCACTACAGATTGAACATGGGAATCTAATAATTGATCCCAGTCAAAGGGATTCCAAAATGCTTGAAGATAAAGCTACTAGCCACCTGGAGTTTGGAAGAAAGGCTATAGGGTTTGAGAAAACCTGAGGCCCTGCAAGTTCTATCAGAATGATTTATAATGGATATTCATGATGTGAAACCCTTTCACATAATTAAAGTATCAGGGTTTAAGTCCTGCTAAAAATGGATTGCCTTAGACTATTGAGAATTGAATTAATTCCCATCATGAAGAAACCCCATGAATTGGACTCATAGAAGTCATGAAATGCACATTCATGATGTGAATCCCTTACATATCATGAATTATCAATTATTACTACTTTTAGAATCCAAACACCTCTAGACCCACTCTAGTACTCCTCCAAGAACCATGGGCTTTGAAAACATGGAAAGGGTCAAATTACACAAATCTAGTCCTTAAAACTAAAATAGTTTCTCATATTTGGGATAGTATCATTTGGTTGACAATTTTTTAATCAAAAATCAAAATTATTATTTTTTATTGATCTTTTATAGACATAAAAATCACATATTTATTTTTGAATTTGGAACTTTGGATACTTAAGAGGAATTTGGAACCCTCCCAAAAATTAGAGATCCAATAATAATATGAGTAGTCCGATACAACATGACTCGAGAATCTTTCACTTCTTTTGTATGGGAGTGTAGAAAGTATAATTATATTATAAAACTATTTTAATTTTTACAAACTTTATTATGTGATCACTTCTTATTAAGATAGAAATAAAATGACTACAATTTTGGGTATTCACTTAATCTTGTTCAATTTAGGTGTATTTATTCTAGTATTCAAGTCACTTTTTTAGAGGTGTATATGATACCTAAGCTCTAGGAGGGACTACCATTACCATAAAACTCAATGGTTACCTCTTATAATTTCTATACTCAAGAGATAATTTAGGTAAACTTGTGGTACCATGTTTACAAACCCTAGAATCCTTCCTTTTCCCAATAAAAGTAGAAAGTTATTATGTAGAGGAATGAGTAATCTACTCAATATAAGTATTTTAAGGGTTCTACTTAGAATATCAAGATGAATTAGTTTTTTTTATTTTAAATTTTCTTATAAATCGATTTAATAAACAATTAGTAAAAGATGATAAAGTGACTAAGATCATAATACTCTACAGAGAAGCGGGGTGAGATGAATCAGTGGAGAATTTTTTTTATAATTTATTCCAAATTACAAAAAACATTTCAAACTATTAAATTTTGATCTACTAAAATTTAAATTCTAAACCTCACTCGTGCATGTATAAAATAAGAGAACAATAAAAATGTGTATTTTTATAAGGTTAGGCCCCTTTATGGGAAACATATTCCTTATTGTGGTTAGTTATTCCCCACAACCCTATATTATCCTCTAAAATCACAATGATTTAAAATTTTACAAAATTGGCATAGAGTTTCACTATTCCTATCTAGAGTCACACTGAAGTGATAAGTTTCACATTGATTATATACAAAAATTGTAACCAGAATGAGAAAGATCACCTTATAGGTTTTTTTGCTTCAACAATGATAGATTTGATTTTCATCCATGATATTTCAAGGTATTCAAGATTAAATTTGTCACTTAATGAAAATTTAGATTTTTATTTTCTTTATGATACTTAGACTCAAATTGGGATCCACTGGATACTCGAGCTCAAATAGATGCAGATGATGACTTATGAACATCAAGCATCAAACTCTCTCTTCTTATTTTTTTCATTATTTTAATGATCTATTTGTCTATAAATTATGAACTGAATTTAAATCTCATTTAAATATCATCATATCTAATATTTTTTGAACTCCCATAATTAAATTAATTCATAAGATAATTTGAGCTCAGAATTCTCAAAAATTCATTCATCAAAGTCATATAACACCATCCTCCTCCGTATCCTCATTTTGTTAGGATCATTTTCATGCACCATAATCTCCGAATATTATCACATTTACTTAAGTACTTATATACTATATAATTACACTTTTACCCTTATTATCATTTAGTTACTCATCACAAATAATTTAAGAACCTTCTTTATCTTTAATCACAATAAAATAAATTATTCATAAAATATTGTATTTGTGAATTTCCATTAATACCTATTTTCTATATCACATAAACTTAGCTCAAACACTCAACATTTCTTCAAAACAACTCAATAGATCAAATAAAAAAACCTATAAACTCCTCTAGAATCATTATTAAATTAATGGAAAATGATTATTTTATCTCAAGAAAAATAAAGGATCAACTCATTGAAATACCAAAATCATTTTCTGGTGAAACATATTTAGTAAAATCATTTTTGAATTCCATTGAAAATAATTTAGATAAGACATCCAAAAATTTAAATCGGATATAAGAAATACTCATTTATTTTGAAATCTCACATGAAGAATCTTGAATCAAATATTAAATATGATGTTTAAAATAATGAATATTGGTTTAGTAATCCTTGAATTTGTTTTTTTGGAATATTTGAATTTTTTAAATACAAGTTTCTACAAAGGAAAATATTATATGATCTTAGATGTTTTGCAAAGGAAAATATCATACGCACTAGGAAATTCTCTTCCATATAGATGAATTTCCTTTTTATTTTTCCAAAAAATCATACATGTATCAAAAATATTATGTTATTCACAAAATTCACATGAGATTATATTTCTCACATGCAGCTCCAAATCAATTACGCATATGGTAATTGACGTTTTCATTTTTCCTATGAGTTTTACAGGCTTCAAAAAAGTCATACAGGATCAGAAAATATCATTCATGATCATATGTTTTCATATGTACAGGATAATTGACTTACAAAATTGCCTCATAAGATAATTTACTTATCTAAATTTCATCTATGTAGTTGAATTGATCTACGTGGTAAAAAATATCACACACATAGGATAAATTCCTTTTCTATTTTTATAAAAAACATATATGACTCAAAAAATTTATATGAGCAACTCAAATATCTTACCCGAATAAAAAATTCATCTTTATAGGATAATTTACTAATATAGATACAATGTACCATACAAAAATTTTAGAACACATCAATTATTACAAAACCTTTTCAAATTCATTCCAGTCACCATTAATCGAATCAAAATCATTCCAATTATCCTAAAAAACATCTCAAAAACCTCTAATGATTCTCAAAAAAGGATGAAAACAAATTAAAACCATTAAAAACTACAAGGGTACTTAAATATACCCCTTTTGTATTTGTTGGAAACTTTATTAAACCCTTCCAAATTATCTCATATCTTTTCTAAAACTCATCAAATCACAGTTTTTCTCTAATGAGAAGTTTCTTTAACCACACAACTAATTTTTTGGATAAAATTATATCTCTTGGTTATATTAAGGTGTGTCAAAGTTACTTAAATTAACTCCCCCTTAATCCATAAATCATTTTATCATTTCTAACAATCTCCCCCATTTATCATAAACCATAACTTCAAATGACATGGAAGTGCACACTCTCCCCTTTAATCAAGAATTTCTCTCTCCCGTTTGATCAAGAGTTGTGAAACTATTTATCCCACTTTTTCAGTGAAATACAAAGCCCAATTGGGAGGGAGTTACTTATACTATTCTTTAAGTTATAGGAGAGGGTTTAATATGAATTTTTGACCTTAAATCAGAGAAAATATCTCTTGGAATAACTTTTTTGAATATATATACAATTTGATTCTGAGTAAAAATTTATTATAGATCTATATCTCCATTAGACTCTATTTCCTTAATGAAATTATACTTGATATCTATGTTTTTGGATCTAGAATTTTGTAAAATATTATTTGATAGATCTATTTCACTTTGATTATCACATAGTATCTTCAACGACCCTTCGATCTTAACTATCAAGTTTGATAACTATAATTCCATCCATAAGATCTGTCTACATTCTTGAGTGGAAGAAACATATTATGAATCATATATTCTAAGTTTTAATTAATTTTTGTTTCTTACTGTTCCATTATACATGACCCTTACAAATTAATAAAGTCCCACATGAAGTTGATTTTCTATCTATACAATCACCTGCCAAATATACAACAATAAAGACAATAAAGTTAAAATAAATACTTCATCTTTATAAAAATCCATATTTCAATATTCCTTTCACATATCTCAAAATTATCTATACTGTAAGTATGTGTGACTCCCTTGGGTTACTCTAAAATCGAGAAAAAAGTGTCCCTATCTATGTTAGGCCGTCAAGCTATCAAATACAATAAGCTTTCAATGGATCTTATAAACTATTTTTGATCAACCCTTATATCATTTTCATCCCTAAATAATTTGGGTATAAGAAAAATTAAAGTTAAAACCTCTCTTGATTATTCCATTCCAAACCTTTTCAATAAATCCTTGACATATTTTTCTTCAGATAAAAATATGAAATCTAGTTTCTGATCAATTTTTTAACCCATAAAATATGTCATCTCACCCAATATTAGCATTTAAAAATACTACTTAATCTTCTTAGATAAATCCTCACATAGGTACTCCTTATTAATATACAAATTTATTTCATCATTATAAAAAATGACAATTAGTGTACTTGTTGACAGTTCCTTAACATTTAAATTTCTATCAAATTTTCTTTTTCTGAAATCCATTTCCCTCAGAAACCCATGAAGTTATATATACCAAGCTCTATGATATTATTTTAAGCCATGAAATTCCATTTTCAATTTTGAAACCATAATACCATCAATATCATGAATAAAACCATATATTTACTTAATAAATACTTTTCCCACAAGATCACTATTCAAGAATGATTATTTTAAATCCATTTGATACACTTTATAGTTCTTGTGTACAACCATTTCCAATAACATTTTGTTTTTTTGATTCCTTGATACTGGAGAAAAGGTTTATTTATAGTCTATGTCCTCTATTCATTTATATCATTTTCATGCTGGCATATCCTTATTTATTATCACCTCACATTTCTTATTCATTTTATTTCTAAACACCCACTTTTTACTAATCACATTTTAATCCATGGTCCTTCGAACTAAATCCCAAGTGGAGTTATTTTCAATTTCATTTAGTTAATCATTCATGATTTTCACCGAATCCTCATTATTAATAGATTTTACCACTGTTCTTGGTTAAATATGTGATATAATAGTTGTACGATATTTAATTCTTAGTCTTCTTCTTGTTTTCATAGGAGTTACTTGATTGCTAATGATATTTTCTATTCTATATGATTTTTCAATATTTGAAAACTATTTTATATAAATTATTATAGCCTAATAATAATCACTTGTATGATTTGAATTAATATCAACAAAATCTAGTTCAATTTTATCTTCCTTTTAAACCTACTAATGAGAATTTTTCACATTGTACTGCTTAGAAAATTACAAATATAATACATATGATTGACCTACAGATCACTAATTTTCAAAAAATTTAACATCCAAATAGTTCAATGACTTGTGAAACCTTTTATTCCATCATATTTACCCATTTATATCATTTAAGTATGCTATAAACACTCCTTTATTATCCTTCTCTTTAAGTTTCCCCATATTTTTATTTTTAAAATTTATAAAACATGGATAACAAAATAATTTTAAGTACTTTACATTTTTATTATTATTTTACCACATCTTATAAAGTGTGATATGTGTCTTAGGACACAAAAGGACATTGTTTCTGAATATGTACAACATCACACAAAAATTCTCTTGAAAAATGTTTTTAGATATTGTTTTAACTAACATTATCCTACACATTTTAATAATTAATATATTCTATCTCTCCCCAAGATCATTATTTTAGTGTGTATATGGTGTGATAAACTGATTCTTGATCTTATTCTCGGAAATATAGCTTTAAAATGCATCCCATGTGAATTATTTTCCATTATTAGATAAAAATTTCTTAATAAAGAGACCTAACTCTTTATTTAACTTATCTCATGGAAAATTTAAACATATCAATGGATTCTAACTTTTTCTTGATGAACATCACATTGTTCACTAAATAATATTAATAAATGAATATAATGAAATAAAAATCAACTCTTGTATAATTTTTCCTCACTGGACCACATAAATCATTATGAATGAGCTCCAGTTGTCTCGTAGAAAGAAAATCATCCATTTAGTGAGATTTATGAGTCATATTCCCTTTCTGAAATGTCCCAAAAACAATATTAATTTCTATTTTTAGATTGTTAATATCTCATACAATATCACATTATTTAATTTTTTTTTATGATTCTTTGGTCAAGATGTCCAAGCCTCATTTGTCATATCATACTATCCTTTTTTTGACCTAAATAAAAAAATTGGTTGGATCACCAATTAAAAATAGATTACCATTCATTGTTTTTTTACTTGTGTAATTATCCTTATATACTTTAAGATTTTGATAATACATGAGTCATTTTTGAAAATATCATCATGACTATCAACAAAGAGTTGATTAGTTCTAAAAAATCTGTGTTTTAACCCTTCTACATAAAAAATATCATTTAATTTCGGATCTTGAGCTTTAATTTCAGTTGAGACAACCCACTTGTTTTTTAAAATAAAATCATTACCAAAGGTGAATGATCCTCCTACATGTTTCTCAGAAGTTTTTTGAATCTTTAGATCTACTATCATGTGGGAAGAGAACCCACTATCGAGAACCCAAGACTTAATTCTCTTTCCAACCTTCAATGCAATTTTTACCATTCACTCATTTATTCCTTGGGATTTTGAATACTCTTTCCTTTCTCAGTATAGACAGCCAATCCTAGAAATATTATCATACTCTTAATTACACTATGAACCTACTTGTGAAACTTTCCATTCACTTCCTCAAGACACCCAAATCTATTCTGAGTTATAAAATTGAAAGTATTTATCATCATTTATTATCTTCTATGAGAACTTAAGTTCATAACTTCTAAAAGACTCATCCGGAATTCCTTCCTTATTCTAGATAGTGACATATTATACCATTATGTTTAGGCCTTATTACTATAAACTCCATAACAACAGAAATATCCTTGGGATCTATATCTTTTAGGATCATAAAAATTATACCTAATCCATGTTATGGTTTTTTTTCTTAATTAACACTTTGATTTTAAAATTTATTCTATTTGGGGACATAGATTTTTTAGATGTATTTATTTCTTATATAGAAAAATCTGGATGTTCCTTTTTATTTTTATTAGTTTATACTTGTCTATAATTTGAGTCTAAACATGTATTATTATTAAAAAAAATTATAAGAAGATTCTACATGCACAAATTTATCCTAACCTTTTATGAAAGTTATCCTATTTGACTTAAAGGATTCAGTATTGATTTTAAAAGTGTTTTATAATCCTCCTTTAACGTCTTCTATTAATTATATACCTTAAGATACTCATAATATGTCTTTAATAATTCTTATTCTTTAAAGTTAAATCTATCTTAGAGATCATTTACAATCCTCTCATGTTTAGAATCTTTTAAGATTTTTCGATCTGAACAACAAGGGTTTCTTCTTTATTCTCAAACTAATTCTTTTCTTAAATTAGATTCATATTTTCTTTCACCAATTTTTTAATTTAATTATTGATCATAATAGTTTACACAAGATAAGATTAAATCAAATACTTTAACATTTGTTCTAGATCAGTTGGTTTTGAATCATCTTCTTTACTAATTTAAGTTTCAAATCAATTTTCAACATGAGAGATGAAGTTGGTAAATTTCTCACCAGGTTCACTTTTATATCCAATTTTAGGTGTATTATTATTTACATATTGTTTTCTAATCATAGTTTTTCACTTCTATAAAATATCTTCCTAATTCTTCCAGATTTGGATGATTATTTTGAACATTTATCCTACTTATTTTTATAAGGATTCTAATCTTATTTAGATTAAATTTCTTCTCCCTTATTCTAAGGATAATTAATGGATAAATTTCTAATTCCATTTTATTTTTAGTATCTATGTGGAAAATTGCATTTGGTATTTAGTTTTACCATTTTTAATCTCTTTGAGATGAGAGAAATTATTCTTTTATAGTCTTAATCATTCTCTTCATTTTCAGATTTATATCTACATTATCAGTATTTCCTTTGGTTTTAAAATTTCTCATGGATTAAAAATCTATTCTATATATTATCTTTTTCTTGAAGGTAGGATTTTTTTTCATTTCATAATCTATCAGAATGTTATATAATTAACCTAGGGAAAGATATTCTCTAGATTCTAGATATGATATATTATGATCAATCATGTTAGGAAATTTGATTATGTGATTCTTAACAATTTTATAATCTTTATGTTTTTCACGAAACCTATGGATATTTCTAATAACTTAATTTAACCAAGTAAAATAGTTATCAATGTTCTATTCCCCATCCTTCTTGATACCTTAAATTTGTTATCTAAATATATAGTTTATCCTCCTTGAATATTACATTTTTTATATATAATTTCCATCTTGCCCTAAATTTCTTTGGTTGATTGAAGTCCCATCCCTTTTATGTACAATTGTTTTAAAAAAATACATTACAATAACATTTTGTTCATTACCATCAATTTCCATATTTCTTTCCTCTATTAATTTCTTTGGAGTATTGAATTTAATAGGGAGAAAACTAATAACTATAGTATCTCTAAATTCCATTCAGAGGGATAGATCATATGAAAACATTATATTATTATACCTATAACAGGTTTTTCCATCATATTTTGATACTACCCTAGTATTAAAAGAATTCATATTGTCCATTTTAAGAACCTGGATAGATTATATAGAGGTAACCTTTCTCTAATACCAGTTGAAATGCCTAATATTGGATGAATCCATATAAAAGGGTGGGGATGATGAATTAGTGGATATCAGTTTTTATATATTTTTACAAGTTAAATAAACCACTATATATATAAGGACCCAAACTTAAACATTATATAATCCAATTTATTTTGACTAGAATTCACTTTTTTAAAGTTTAAAGATATTTATAGTTCATATTTTTAGAGAATTATGCCAAAAAACTTATATAAAAAACCTATATATTATAAAGTGGACATTTCTAATCAGTATCCATTTTCCCACAATATGAAACTTTTAAAATGAAACATGTTTTATCTTCATGAAAAATCTTCATGACTTTCAACTTAGTGGGATGAGCATAAAAATATTAGTAAGAGATATAAAAGAAATAAATCTGTTAGTCTAGTGAAAAACATGAAATCCCCTAAAATGCTTACCTTTTTCACAATACTCTTAGAGTGTATGAAATAAATCATAACCATATTAAAGAACACTTTTTTCTCAAATAAAAACTTTTAAATCCTATAAAAATAAAATAAAAACCCATTTTGGAAACATAGAGAATTATATTCATAAACTATGTTATAATTGTGTCAAAAATAACTAGATCCAAGTTAAATAAGTAGGAGAAACCTCCAATATTAACTCCCACCTTCTCACCTTTGAAGATAAGGAACATTAACCATTGCATTGGAGTGCTATATTGGGATCACCTATCGTATAAGCAGTATCGGGCTCATCCATCATATAATATGTATCCAGATCACCCATAATCATATATAATGATCAAGTACTATCTCATGAATAAAATATTTTAATATGGAACCTCCTCATTATAAAACCCAAGAAAAAATATTTCAAACCTGAATGAAAAACATTTTCAGATATCAAAATACTGTTTCCTTTTAAAACCCCATTTTCAAATATAAAATTCCAAGAATAAAGGGAAGAAGGGGTTTTCATTGAATAAAACATGTAATATTGTAAATGAAGAAAATAATCAATTAACATTTTTGGAAATGGAAAAATACATTTACACCATATACATTAAAATAGAATATTATTTTTGACCTTTATAAAGAAATTTAAAATGTTTCATATAAAATACATAAAAATATTCCTCTTGATTTTAAAAAAATAAAATAAAAAAGGGATATAAAATGAAATTTATAATTAATTTATGTACATATAAATATATCTATAAAACAATTTTAAGAAAATGGGATTTAAATAAAAATATTTGGAAAATAAATCTTTAAAACATTTAAAATGAATATTTAAGTTAAAATTCACTTTACCTCGAGTCCAACTCATCACATACATTCTTTATCTTACCAAATAATAAAATTATGTTAATTATTTAATTTCTTAATAATTTTTTTCAATTTTATTATTCCTTTTATTTTATTTATTACCATGGTATCTTTAATTACTTTATCAATTAAGTTCACATTAGATGTTTTGATGATATTCAAATCATATGTCCAAAAGGAATTCAAAAGGTTGAATATGTTCAAAGATATCATTATTAAATAATATACATAATAATAATTTGTCTTAGTGGTAAACACCTCGTAATACCATAGCATACCATAGCAGCGGCGCAGGTATTATAGCATACCATAGCAGTGGCGACACTGTAGAAAAAGAGGGCACTGTAGTAGTGGCAGGTCACTGTAGCAGTGGCAGAGAACTGTAGTGGTGGCGGGTACTGTGTGGTACTATAGTAGCATGGGTACTGTAGCAGTACTATTCACAGAATGGGCCTTGGGCAAAAAAATTGGGCCTACGGGAAATGTAATAGGCTAAATGCCCACTGGGCCTTCAGGCTATGTAATGGGTCTCCCTCTACCCAGTTAAAGAGGTATTTTATTTGATTTAATAATAAATGAGGCTTCGACCCCAACCTTTATAAAAATAGAGATGATAGGTCGTATGTATGCATGAGTAACCTTTTCAGTTTTCAAAGAACATGAGGGAATGTAGGTAAGTATCATTTTATATTTACATAATTATGATTATATCATAAATATAATATGATATCTTTAAACACAAACAGACACACACACATTATCCATGTGACGTGGTGATGGAATATGAATCAAATCTCTTCGTGGAGGTGGTATTCCACACGTAATTAGGAATAATGTTATCATTTTTTAATGGATGGAAATGTAAGAAAATAGATGATATAATATCTTTTAATAATTTTAATTATTCAATGAATATCATATATATATATATATTAAATCCATCATTATATCATACAATGAGAGGTAGTTATGGAAAATGAATTTCATCAATTCGAGAGGTGGTAGTCCGCCGTACACACAAATGATGGTTATGTTTCCCATTTGATGGAAGAAGAAGAAGGATATAGGTTATAAAATTCAAATAAAATTATAAACATATATGGAATATACTGTCATTATTATTTCAACATGTTTAAAGAATATCTGAAGGAGGTAGAAGAATGAATAAAACCAAAAGGCCGGTTAATAGTGATACCTGTTCTTCAAGAGACCCCATTAGGTTTATATCTAAAGCCTTATAAGGTTGGTTTTATGATAAAAACATACATTATAGGACATGGTAATGGATTTAAGGAAGGTATCTGGTAGGTATTATAAAAAATGGGTTTTTATGGGTGGATAGGAGATGAGAGGGTTATCCTTCTATAAGTGGGGGAGAGGACACACTTGGAATTTTAAAAATGACTAAAATATATTATTATCTTATTCACAAAAAATGGATAAAAATGGACCATTTAATAATATTAGATAATATAGTATCTAAATATTTCCATAAAATAAAATATATAAATGTTTTTATGAAATTTTAACCCTTATCACTTAATTTTTATCCCTGGTAAACCTGTATTAACCTTAATTATAATAGTAGTTTTTTTTGTTTTTACTATTCACTATGACCAAAAATTAATTTGAACTTATTACCTAATATTAATTATAATTATTAAAAATATGGAATCCATTTTATGAAATTCAATTCCTATAATTGGTATAATTTAATTTAAAATTAAACCTTCAAAAATGATGAAAATTGGTTTTTTAGAAAAATGGATTTTTAAGTATAAAAATGTTTTTATAATAAATTCAAGAATAATGTTGATTAAAATCACTTGAATTGGTTTATTAATAATATAAATAAATTAATTTTACTTTTAAACCATCTATTTTTTACTTTGTAAATTATTGTAATTAAAAGGCAATTTTTAATAAAAATCAGTATTTTTCACAATTCATTTAAAAATTAAACATTTCAGAAAAATTTAAAAAATTCATACTAAGATTATTTTTACATGATAAATTAAACAATAAATTTAATTTTTTCAAATTAAAATTCAATAATTATGATTTAAATCTTTAAATAAAACCATATAATGCATGAAAATCCAATTTGGTTAGAAATAAAGTGTTTTCTTTTTGACTGAAAAATTACCTAATATTATTATAATGAATTAACTCTATAAGATATAGTTCATAAATACTAATATGGAATGAAATTTATTTACTATTAAATTTACATGGGTTGTTACATTCTCCCCCATTTATAAATTTCATCCTCATAATTTTATTCATCACTTAAACAAGTTGGTATATTTTTCCTTCATATCATTTTCTGATCCCCATGTTACTTCTTTAATGATATAGTTTTTTCACAAATACTTAACATAATGAATCACATTATTCCAAAACAACTTTTATCTATGTTTAAGAATATGAATAGGGTGTTCCACATAATATAGGATTTCTATTAACTCAACTAGTTTAGGGATCAAAATATGATATGTATCTAGGACTTATTTTCTTAACAACAAAACCTGAAATATGTGGTGTATATGGGATAAACATGGAGGTAAGGTATATATATATGAAATTTATCCAAATTTATACAATATTTTATATTATCTAATGTACCATGGAAGTATTTTTCCATTTTTACCAAAATATATAACACTTTTCTATAGAGATATTTAAAGAAAAACATGATCACCTACCTTGAAAGAAAGATCTTTCCTTTGGTTATCCATATAACTTTTTTCATGCTAAGAACCATATTCATATGTTTTTGAATCATCTTAGCCTTCTCAACTAGTCATTCTACCAAATATAGTAGTAACAACTTCCTTTCTCCTACTTCATCCTAACAAGTTCGCATCTGACACTGTTTTCCATATAATTCTTCAAAAGATGCTATCTGTATAATGGAATGAAAACTATTATTATAAGAAAACTAAAATAATGAAAGATAAAGTTCCCAAATTTCCTGGTAATCCATTAAACAATCATTAATAATGTCTTACAAGGTCTAAATCATTTACTTAGACTATCCGTCAGATTGAGGATGAAAATCTGTACTGAAATTTAATTCACTATAAAATTACTTCTAAAGGCCTTTATAAAAATTAAAAGTAAACCTGGGATCATGGTCAGATAAAATAGAGAGATAAACTAAATGTAACCTAACATATTTTTATGGTATATTATATAAATATAATCTAATGACATTGTATCTTGAATGGTAAGAAAATGTGAAGATTAAGTTAGTTGATCAACAATAAAAAAAATCTCATTATTACCTTGAGATGTATTTGTAAATACCACCATGAAATACATGGATATATTCTTCTATTTCCATTATGGTACTGAAAAAGGATGAATAATCCCCTAAATTAATTATTATTCTACTTTAACATATTTATGTGTAAAAAATTTCATAGTAAAGACAAAAATATCTCTTTTCATTCCATCACACTAGTAATACTCCTGAAGGTCTATAGACATCTTAGTACTTCCAGGATAAACAATGAATTGAGAACTATAATCTTTATTCAACAATTATCTCTTAAAATGGGAATCACAAGGCACACATAATATCTTTAAAAATATATTAAAACATACATCATCAATATTAAACTCTAGAAACTTACCATTCTTAATAGATTTTGTCTTTTCCTGTAAAACATGATTCTTCTTCTGAGATTTCTTAATTCTTTTTGAAAATTTAAACCACACTGAAACCTGAAATAGAATAGAGTAAGTTTATATATACACAATTTCTAGTCCAAAATTAATCAAATATTTAACCATAGGATTCTGTTCCAAGCATAACATGGTTAATGTTTTATTATCATTTGAACTCAAAGCATCACCTACTTTATTTTATTTTTAGTGATAGTAATGAATCATGTAGTCATAATCCTTAATCAGTTCCACCCATCTTATATGACTTATGCTCAACTCCTTCTGAGTGAAGATATACTTAAATTTTTTTGATTAGTATATATTTATAACTTTACTCCATATAAATTATGCCTATAAATTTTTAAATCAGAAACTATAGTAGCTAATTTTAGATCATGAGTAGGAAAATTTAACTCACGTGCTTTTAATTTTTGTGAAGCATAAGAAATTACCTGATCATTTTTCATCCAAACACAAACAAGTTTTTTAAATGAATCATCACTTTAGATGAAAAATTCACCATTCCTAGTGGGAAGGGATAAAAATAGATCGTGCACCAATCTTCTTTTCAATTTTTGAAAGTAATAATAACACACTTTTTTCCAAATGAATTTAAATTCTTTTCAAGTTAACTTAGATATTGGGAAAGACAACTGAGTAAAGTTCTAAAAAAATGATATTAATAACTCACTAAGATAATAAAAATAAGAATATATATGACATTTGAAGGTCTTGGACATTATTTAACAAATTTTATTTTAACAGGGTCAATAGTTATTCCATGTTAAGAAATAATATTCCAGAGGAAAGAATTTATTTGCAACCAAAATTCATAACTGCTAAATTTCCCATATAACTTATTTTCCTTTAAGGATTGAGAAAAATCATAATGTTTGTTTCATGATCCTCATGGATTTTAGAATATACCAATATATCATCAATAAACACAGCCAAAAACTTATCTAAATAGTCATGGAAAACTCTACTCCTACGTTCAGTGAATACAATTGGTGCATAAGAGAACCCAAATGGTATTAATAAAAACTCCTAAGGCCCATATCTAGTTTGAAAGACTATCTTCAGAATATATTCCATGTTCACATTCAACTTATGGTATAGTTAACTAAGGTAAATATTCAAAAAATAATATGCTACCAAGAGTTTTTACCACTTAATTAGATGGCCCAACATCAACAGTTTTAGTAGTAAATGAATTTTTCAAAC
The DNA here is from genome assembly GCA_963277665.1 of Viscum album. Taxonomy (NCBI): domain Eukaryota; kingdom Viridiplantae; phylum Streptophyta; class Magnoliopsida; order Santalales; family Viscaceae; genus Viscum; species Viscum album. The sequence continues at coordinate 1,349,071,053 of OY728131.1, forward strand.
TTTTTTTTTCTTTCGATCTTGATAATTTACACACTAAGTAACTAACTTCAAACACATATTAGCATAATTACCCAATATTTTGCAATAAAAACATTTAACTATTGTCTAAATATCTAAAACCCTATTCTTGTATTTTTAGTATTATTTTATTTATATTTATGAGACCTATTGTCAAAGTTACCACAATGGTAACACTTTCTAGATCCTATTAAACATTCCTTGAAATATTTTTTTAATTCACTTGTATAATTTTGGGGGAATACCTATAGATTTATTAGTTTACTAATTCACCATTTATTTTCACCTTGACCACTTCTCACTCTTGTTATCATGAGGAACATATGTTTTGGAAAAATCCATCTCAAATTTCTCTTCACAATTAATAAGATTATCATAAATTTTAAATTTTCATGAGGTTATTTTTTATTATTAAACTTGGTTTTAATCCCAAGTAGAATATAATAATTGCACTATAATGTTACTGAAAAAAATCTGTCACGTACTAGGATAATATTTTAAAATTTTCTTCAAACATGGCTACTGTATCTTCATCTTTTTACCTTAATTCCAAAAATTGTTTCTCAATTATGATTCAAAAAAACTTTTGGGAAATATTTCTTCATAAAAATATAATTAAATATATGAACTTTCATGGAATAAATATCATCTCTCTATCTCTGTTATTATTAACCAAATACCATCATCAATCAGCTTTAGATTCAAAAATGATAAATGGAAAGAGTTACCTTTTGAAATTATGAACATCACACAAATTCAAATATATTTTCTAGTGCCTTAATCCATATTTCATATACCACTAGATTTTAGGTTCTATTGAAATTTGGAGGGTGCTATTTCATGGAATTCTCAACAATCAAGATGTTTTATTGTGATAAATCTAGTTGATCTCTAACATGGATTCCACCACCATTTATAGCCTATGTCAACTAAGACATCACTACAACAAATTGATCAGTCCCAATTATACACATTCTTGGTTATTAATTTAGAAAGAAATTTTCATCTTGATACCTTCCTACATCATCTACCTTGTTTCTCCATGGAAAACCATTATGAATAGAAAATATTAGATGAATCAACATGGTAATATTAAAATTATGTACCATTTAAACTCAACTATAAACTATAATATCTCAGGGGTATTCTATTAAATTTATCATAACCTTTAAATTTATGAAATCCTTTCCTCTAACACCAAATATAAGGTCCCAAACCTAAACATTACATAATCTAGTGTCTTTAAATTAGAATTCACTTTCTTACATTTCTAGAATCTTTATCATTTAGAGTATTATAGAATTAGGTCATAACTCTTACAAAAAAAAACTATATATTACAAAGTGTAAACTTATACTTAGTATCAATTTTTATGATAATATAAAACTTTTAAAATGAAAAATGTTTTATTTTTATGAAAATTTTCCTCACTTTCAACTTCAATTCTTCTTTGTTCTTACTCATCCTTAAACCAAGAAAAAAACATTTATAAATGTGGTATGAGAACAAAAAGATCAGTAAGGGACATAAAATAAAGAAATCCATTAATTTATTGAGAAACATGAAAAACCACGAAATATTTATCTTTATCACAATATTATTTGACTATATGAAATATATGATAACCACATGAAAAAAACACACATTTTTCTCAAAGAAAAACATGTAAAACCCATAACAAGAAAATGGAAACCCTTTTGGGAAACTTAGATAATTATATTAATAACCCATGTGAAACTCATGTCAAAGATAAATGGAGACCAATTAAATATATGGGAGAAAAATCCTCTATTAAGTCCCTCCTCCTTTCCATTGAAGATAATGAACATTACCTAATAGATTGAAGAGCTATATCAGGATCACTCATCATATAAGATGTATCAGACTCAACCATAATATAGGTTGTATCGAGATCACCCATCATTGTATATAATACTAAAGTACCATATCATGAATAAAACCTTATAATATTTCAACTTTTGATTATAAAAGCCTTATAAAACTATTTTAAACATGAATGCAAAACATTTTTGGATATCAAAATACTCTTTCCTTTTAAAAACCAATTTTCAAAACTAAATTTCTTATAACAAAGGGAAGAAGAGTTTTTATTTGAATAAAACATGGAAGCTTACAAAGGAATAAAAAAAAATTATAGTTTTAGTGGTGGGAAAATATTTTTATGTTATATACATTAAAAATAGAACATTCCATTTTTTTTAAAGAAAGTCAAAAAGTTTCTTATAAAATACATAAAAAGATTCCTTTTGATTTTTTTTATAATTTAAAAAGGGAAATAAAATATAATCTATAATTCATTTATTCCCAAATATATAAATCAAAAAAATAATTTTTAGATTATGTACATGAAATAAAAATATGAATAAAATAAATCTTTAAAACATTTAAAACTAGGTTTCAGGTTAAAGTGTCCCTTACCTTGAGTCAGAACCCTCACATACATTCTTAATATTCACAAGAAATAAACTTATGTTAATTATTTAATTTATTAAGAACATTTTTTATGTTTATTATTAATTTTATTTTATTTATTACCATTAAATTTAATTACTTTATTAATTAAGTTCATGTTGTATGTTTTGACGATATTCGACTCAATATCAAAAATGACTTCGATAGGTTGACTATGACCAAAAAGATAATTATCCCATAAATATAAAAAATAATAATCAGGAAATAATTATTATTTTTATATATAAATTATACTTTTAAAAGCATCCATGAAATATGGTTATTAAAAATGAATTATGTTATAATCATAGAGACAGTAGACCACACATACGCATGAGTAACATTTTCATTTTTCAATGAACATGAGGGAAATAAGGTAAGTATCATTTTATATTTAAATAGTGATGATTATATAATAAATATAATATTATATATTTAAATAAAATTATATTTATATTATCTATGTGATGTGGTGATGAAAAATTAATCACATCACTTTGTAGAGGTGGTATTTTGCACGTACGCACATACAACGTTTTCATTTTTAATGGATGGAAAGGTAAGATAATTGATGATATAATATCATTTTAAAATTTTAATTAGGTCATGAATATAATTTATATAAATTAAATATATCATTATATTCTGTCATGAGAGGTGGTTATGGAAAATTAATTTCATCTATTCATGAGGCGGTAGTCCGCCAAACACAGAAATGATGTTTCCATTTCCCATTTGATGGAAGAAGGAGATAGATATAGGTTAGAAAATTAATATAACTACATAAAATTATATTTAAGATACTTATATTATTATTTTATCATGTTTTAATTATATTTTAATGAGTTATAATAATAAATAAAACAAAAAAACTTGGTTAAGAACGACACCTATTCTTCAGGCGAATCCTTTAGGTTTATACCTAAACCCTTATTTAGGTTGATTTTATAATTAAAATAGAGCCTATATTATGTGGGGAGGGATGTAAGGAAAATATTTGGGTAGGTAGTTCAAAATAAAAATGGGTTTTAAGTGTGTATAAGAGAGGATAGAGGTTTTATTTTATAAGTGGGGGGAGAGGACACACTTATATTTTTTAGAATGATTAAAATATATTATTTTATTATTCACAAAAAATGTCTCCAAAATAGAACATTTATGAATAATATATGATATTTTTTTTTAAATATGTCTATATAATATAATTTATACATTATCTAGTTCATTTGAGCTGTTATCAATTAAGTTTAACCCCTAATAAACCTGTATTAACCTTAACCGTGGTAACATATTTTTATTGTTTTTACTACTCATTTTGAGAAAAATTTAAGTTGAAATTAATAACTAAAATTAATTATGATGATTAAAAATATAGAATCAATTTTATTAATCATAATTCATAGAATTATAATAATTTAATTTAAATTTAAACTCCCAAAAGGTGATGAAAAACATTTTTTCATAAAATTTCCTTTTTAAGTATAAAAATGTTTTTATAGAAAATTCAATTATAATGATGATTAAAATTATATTAATTGGATTATTAATAATATAAAAGAAATAATTTTAATTTTAAATTATTTTAAAACAAAATTAATCTTTTTAAATTATTGAAATAAAAATATAGTTTTTAATAAAAAGCAGTATTTTTCACTATTCATTGAAAAATAAAACTTTTCAAAAAATTATCAAAAATTAATCCTAAGATAATTTATAAATGATTAATTAAAATATAAAGTTATTTTTTTAAAATAAAAAACTATAATTAAGAAATAAATATTTTAAATAAAACTATTTAATGCATGAAAATATAATTTGGTTAGAAATAAAGCCTTTTCCTTTTGAGTGAAAAATTACCAAATATTCTTATAATGAATATAACTATATAAGATATAATTTTTAAATAATAATAAGTAATGAAATTTATTTCATATTAATTTTACTTGGGTTTTTATATTATTCTCCCTTTACAAATTTCATCCTTGTAAATTTATTCATTACTCAAACAAGTGGGGATATTTTTCCTTCATAGTATTTTCTGATTCCCATGTGGCTTATTTGATGATATGGGTTTTCCAAAAACTATAACCAGGTGAATCAACTTATTCCATAACACCTTCTCTCTATGGTAAAAAATATAAGTGTTTTGTTCCTAATAAGAGACGTTTTCCTCCAATTGAACTACTTTAGGGATTAAAACATGAGATATATATGGAACATATTTTCTTAACAACAAAACATGAAATATGAAATGTATGTGAGATAAAATAATTGGTAAGGATAATCAAAAGGAAACCAATCCAAATTTATTTTAGATTTCATATGGTCTAATGATCCCTGTACTTAGCATCCCCTTTTTACCAAAACTCACAAAAACTTTCCATGGAGATACTTTAAGAGAAACATGATCACCTACCTTGAAAGAAATATATTTCCTCCAGTATTCTAAATAACTTTTATACCTTCTTTGAAACATCCTCATATATTAATAAATCATATTCACCTTCTCAAACACTTATTCTACCAACTCTGGTCTGAAAAAATTCCTTTCCCCTACTTTATCCCAACAAGTTGGAGTCCAATGTCACTTTCCATATAATGACTCAAAAGGTTCTATATGTATTCTGGAATGAAAAAATTTATTATAAGAAAACTCAAATAATGAAATATATTGATCCCAAATTCCCTAATAATCCATTGAAAAATTATAAATAACTTCTTCCAAGGTCTTAATCATTCACTCATACTATCCATCAAATTGAGGATGAAAAGATATACTGAAATTTAATTCAATACATAACGACTTCTATAGGCCTTTCTAGAAATTAAAAGTAAAACTGGGATCACAGTCTAATATAATGGAGAGAGGAACTCTATGTAACCTGACTATGTCCTTTAGGTACATTCTAGAAAGATGATCTAAATAAAAAATATATTTAATGTGAAGGAAATGCGAATATTTAGTTAGTCGATAAAAAAAACCCAAATCTCATTATTACCTCTATATATATTTGGGAATCCAACCAATAAATCTATAAATACATGCTACCATTTTCATTCAGGTATTAGAAAAAGATAAAGCATTCCCTTTGGTAATTTTTATTTTTATTTAACCTATTGAAAGTTCAAAAATTTCATAGTAAATTCAGAAATATATCTTATCATTCCATCCCACTAATAATTCCCCCAAAGGTCTCTATACATCTAAGTGATTCTAGGATGAATTTAAAACAAGGAACTATGAGGTTCAATCCATAATTCTCTCTTTAAATATGAATCAAAAGGCACGGATAATCTCTTTCCAAATTTTATTAACACCTAATTCAACAATATTAAATTCTGGAAACCTACCCTTCTTAATAGATTCTACCTTTTCCTATAAAACATAATCCTCATTATGAGATTGATTAATTATTTTTGATAATGTTGACTGCACTAAAACCTATAAAAAATAGAGGAAGTTCCTGCATTCAAAATTTCTAGTCAAAAATTAATCAAATATTTAACCAAATGGTTATGTTCTAAACATAACCTGGTTAATATATAATCACCTTTTCAACACAAACCATCAAATATTTTTTTTTATTTTCAAGGATTGTAATTTATTGTGTAATCATAATCTTTAATTAGTTCCAACCATATCCCCTACCTCATTTCCAACTATTTTTGAGTGAATATATACTTCAAAAATTAATGATTAGTATATATTTAAAACTTTACTCCATATAAATGTTTCCTCTAATTTTTTAAATAAAAAACTATAATAGATAATTCCAAATCATGAGTAGAAAATTTAACCCATGTGGTTTCAGTTTACATGAGTTATAAGAAATTACCTGATCATTCTACATCAGAATACAACTAAGTCCCTTCAATGAAGCATTACTATAGATGAAAAATTCACCACTTCTATAGGGAAAGTCCAAAACTATAGAATTCATCAATCTTATTTTTAGTTTCTAGAAACAATCATCACACTCTTTCATCTATATTAATTTAACTTCTTTTTGAGTTAACTTAGTCAGTGGTCTAGACAACCAAACTTTTGTTTCAACAAATTGATGGTAGTAACCCATTAAAAAAAACTATGATCTCTATGACATTTTTGGTTCATATAAATTATTCAAAATTTTTAGTGGGGTTAATAGTTTTTCCATATTTAGAAACAATATACCTAAGAATGATTTTTGTTGAAAACAAAATTCAAACTTACTAAATTTTCCATATAGATTCTTTTATTTTAAGGTTGTCAAAAAAAATCCTTTGGAATATTTCATGATCCTAATGAATTTTATAAAATACCAATATTTAATCAATAAAAACTAAAAAATTTATCTAAATAGGGATGTCAAAATCCATTCAGAATATCCATGAATACATTTGGTTCATTCGATAACCCAAAATGTATAAATACAAAATCATAATGCAGACATGTAATTTGAAGAACCATTTTAGAATATCTTTATAATTCACCTTAAACTGATGATATCCCGACCTATGATCAATATTTTCAAAATAATGTTCTCCCTGGAGTTTCTACCACTTAATTAGATTGCATAACATAAACCACAGTAGTAGAAAATTATTTTTCGACACTTTGTTTCTTTTGATATTGATGATTTACAACCTAAGTAACTATATTCAGACACATATTTGTATAATTAAATAATTAATTGAAATAAAAATATCTCACTATTGGATTGATATTTGTAACCCCATTATTATATTGTTTAGTATTCTTTTCTTTGCACTCATGATCCCCATGGCCAAATTTACCACCCTTGTATCACTTTCTAGATCTTATCAAACATTCCTTGAATTTGTTTTACGAGAATTAGAACATGTTGGGGGAATAACTCTATATTTCTTAGTTGACTAATTCTCTATTTCATTCAATATTGACCACTTCTTACTCTTGTTATCACAAGGTAAATATGTGTTGGAAAACTCCATCTAAAATTTCTTATTACAACAAACAATTTTCTCATAACTTTTAAATTCTTATGAGTCCAATGCTGTTTGTAAAAATGGTTTTATTCAAGTTTAGACTCTATTAATTTTACTATCTGGGTCATGAATAAAATTTGGAACATACCTATCCAATCTTGTAAAATTTTCTTTATACATGGATACCAAATATTCATCTTTTTCCTGCTATTCCAAGAATTGTTTCTCAATACCGAGTCAAACAACCTTAGGGAAATATTTGTCCAGAAAAAGATTCTTAAATGTTTGTTATTCCATGGAATCAAGACCCTATATCTCTCTAGTATTCTTAACAAAAGACCACCATAAATTATCTTCATCATTTAAATAATAAATGGTAGGAGCTAACTTTTGACGTTTTGAACTTCTCACAACTTCAAATATATTTTCTAGTGCATTGATCCATCCTTCAGCTACCATTAGATAAGTGGTTCCACCAAAAGAAGAAGGATTCTATTTTATGAAATTCTAAACTATCTAAACAATCAATTGGGATAAATATGGTTGATATCTAACATGTATGACACCACTATTTATAACATGCATCAACTGAGCCATCACTGAAACAAATTTTCCAATTCTAATTCCACTAATTTCAGGTTGTTGATATGGAAAGAAATTTTCCTCTTGATGCCTTCTTACTTTATCTTCTCTATTTCCTCTATGGAAAACCATACTAAATAGAATTATATTAGATGAATCAATATTGGATTATTAAAATTCTATATCATTTATAATTAACCCTAAATTATAATCTATCAAGGGTATTTTAATAAAATTATCCTAACCTATAAATTTATCTAAACCTTTCCTCTAATACCAAATATAAGGATCCAAACATAAAAATTACATAATATAGTGTCTTTAGACTAGAATTTAATTTATTACATTTTTTGGATCTTTAAGGTTTAGAGTTATATAAAACTAGGTCATAACCCTTACATAATAAACCCATATATTACAAAGTATAAAATTCTAATCAATATCCATTTTTTCCCACAATATAAAATTTTAAAATGAAATATGTCTTCTTTTACAAAAAAATATTCATGACTTTTAACTTGACTTCATCTGTATTATTACTCATCCTTAAACCTTTAAAAATAATTTAAAAACATGGGATAAGCATAAAATATCAGTAAGGGACATAAAATAAAGAAACCCATTATTCTAGTGAAAAAAATGAAAACCCATAAAATGTTTACCTTTATCACAATATTCATTAAGCGTATTAAATAAATAATAACCACATAAAAAACATTTTTTTATCAAATAAAAACTTTTAAAACCCATATAAATAAAATAGAAAACTTTTTGGGAAACTTAGATCATTATATTCATAACCCATGTTAAAATAATGTAAAAATAATGAGATCCAAGTTAAATCCATAAGATAAACCTACCTAGTTAACTCCACCCTTCTTGTCTTTGAAGAGAAGAAACATTACCCAATTCATCAAAGGGCTATATCAGTGTCACCATCATATAAGATACATTGGGATCATCCATTGTATAGGATATATCAGTATCACCCATCAGGATATATAATAATAAATTACCTTATCACAAATAAAACATTTTAAGATTTCACCGTTTCATTATAAAACCCTTTAGAAACTCATTTAAACCTGAATAAAAATAATTTTTGGATTTCAAAATACCATTTCCTTTTAAAAAAACCATTTTGAAAACTAAAATTATTAAAAAAAGGGGAAAGGGTTTTTATTTGAAGAAAACATGAAATATTATAAAGTAATAAAAACATAAATTAATTATTTCAGTTGTGAGAGAAGTCGTTGATGTTGTGTACAGTAAAATAGAACACTATTTTTTTCCTTTTGAAATGAAAATCAAAATATCCTATATAAAATATGTAAAAATATTCATTTTTAATTTTTTTAAAAAATTAAAAATAGACATACAATGTACTTTATAATTAATTTATGACTATATAGATACATCCATAAAATAATTTTAAGAATATGTACATGAAAGAAAAATATTTATAAAATAAATATTTAAAACATTTAAAATAAGGTTTTATGTTAAAGTGTCCCTTACCTTGAGCCCAACTCATCAAGTATGTTACTAATCTTACTAAATAATAAAATTATATAAATTATTTAATTTATTAAGAACTGTTTCAAATTTTATTATTCCTTTTATTTTATTTAATACTATTTTATATTTAATTACTTAATCAATTAAGTTCACATCAGATATTTTGACGATATTCATATCATTTGTCCAAAATGACTTCGATAGGATGACTACGGTCAAAGAGGTCATTATTTCATCATCTAAAGAATAATAATAATGAAATAATTATAATTTTTATATGCACATTATACTTTTAAACCCAACCCTAAAATATTTCCATGAAAAATTAATTTTGTTATAATCATAGAGATGGTAGGTTTTACGTACACATGAGTAACATTTTCATTTTTCAAAGAACATGATGGAAAGAAGGTAAGAATCATTTTTATTTACATAATGATAATTATATCATAAATATCATATTATATCTATAAATACACACACATATATATCATCCATGTGATGTGGTGTTGAAAAATGAATCACATCATGTCGTCTAAGTGGTATTCCTCACATAAGAATGAATGACATTATAATTTTTTAATGGGTAGGAAGGTAAGAAAATAGATGATATAATATATTTTAGTAAAGTTAATTATTTTATAAATATCATATATATATATATTCATTAAATTAATCCTTATATCCTTCCTCAAGATGCAGTGTGGGAAAATGAATTACATCGATTCCCGAGGCAGTAATTTTCCATACACGTGAACGATAGTTCCGTTTCCCATTTATTGGAAGAAGGAAATGAATATAGGTAATTCCATTAACATTAAAAAACAAAAGTATATGTAATTTTTTAGTGTTATTATTTCATAACATGTGAAAAATATTTTAAGGAGGTATAAGAGGAAATAAAATAAAAACATTCAGTTAAGAATGATTCTTATTCTTCAGGTGACCCCTTTAGGTTTATATAGAAAGCCTTTATAGGTTTGTTTTATAATTAAACTAGAGAATCTATTATTTGGGGAGGTATTTAAGGAATGTATTTGAGTTGGGAGTGGTAGAAAAAATATGTTTTTAAGTGTGTATAGGAGCGGAGAGGGGGTGTCCTTTTATAAGTGTGTGTGTGGGGGGGATGCTTGGAATTTTTAAAATGATTAAAATATATTATTGTATTATTCAAAAAAATAGATCTAAAACGGATAATTTTATAAAATTACATAATATAGGGTCAAAATATTTCTTTCCATTATAATTTATTCATGTTTTAGATCATTTTAACCCTTATCACTTAAGTTTAACTCTCGATAAACCAGTATTAACCTTAACCATGATAGCATATTTCAACTATTTTTACTATTCAGTATAAACAAAAATTCAGTTAAAATTATTACCTAATATTAATTATTATGATTCAAAATATGGAATCCATTTTATCAAATTCATTTCACATAATTAGTATAATTTAAATTACTATTAAACAATCAAAACATGATAATAAAATATTTTTCATAAAAATGCATTTTTAAGTATAATTTTTTTACCAAATTCAAGTATAATATGGATTATAAGTACCTCAATTGTATTATACATAATATAAATGACCTAATTTTACTTTTAAAACATTTAAAAACAAATTTAACTTTGTAAATTCTCAAAACAAAAAGACATTTTTTTAATAAAAATCAGTATTTTTCACCATTCATTAAAAAATCAAACATTTCATAAAATTATAAAAGATTCATCCTAATATATTTTTTAGATGATTAATTCAAAAATAGAGTTCATTTTTTCGAATTAAAATTCTATAATTGGTAAATAAATCTTTTAAATAAAACCATATAATGCTTGGAAACCCAATTTGGTTTGAAATAAATCTTTTTACTTTTAACTAATAAATTACCTAATATTATTATAATGAATATAAATATATAAGATATAATTCATAAATACTAATAAGTCATTAAATTTATTTTCTATTAAATTTACATGGGGTTTTTCATTATTCCACCCATATAAATTTCATCCTCACAATTTTATTCATTTATTATACAAGTTGGGATATTTTTCATTTTGAGAATTTTTCAGTTCCCATGTTGCTTCTTCAATGATATGATTTTTCCACAAGAACATAGCCTAGTGAATCGCCTTATTCAATAGCAACTCCTCTAGATGGTTAAGAATATGAATTGGATGTTTCTCTTAAGAGAGGTTTTCTTCCAACTAAACTACTTTTGGGCTCAAAACATGAGATACATTTGGAACATATTTTCATAACAAAAAAACATGAAATATGTAATTTATTTGAGATAGAATTTGGGGTAAGGAAACTTGGTAGGAAAATGATCCAACTTTCTCTTGGACTTTATATGGTCTAATGAATTTTGGACTTAGCTTCCCCTTTTTACCAAAACTGATAACACTTTTCCCTAATTATACATTAAGAAAATCATGATCACCAACATTGAAGGAATTATTTTTCCTCCAGTTAGCTTCATAACTTTTCGACCCACTCTGAGTCATACTTATATATTACTAACTCATATTTAACTTATCAAAAATTTATTCCACAAACTCTAGTCCCAACAACTTCATTTCCTCTACTTCATCCCAACAAGTTGGATTCTCACAGTACTTTCCATATATTTCCTAAAAAGATTCTATATGTATAATGGAATGAAAACTATTATTATAAGAAAACCTAAATAATGAAATATATTGACCCCAAATTCCATTATAATCCATTGAAAAAGAAATAATCATTTCTTACAAGGTTCAAATCATTCACTCGGACTATACATCATATTTATGATGGAAAGCTATACTAAAATTTAATTTAGTTTCCAATGACTTTTTAAGGCCTTTAAAAAAATTAAAACTAAACATTAGATCATGTTTAGATACAATAGAGAGAGGAAATATATGTAATTTAACTATCTCCTTAAGGTATAGTCTAGAAAGATAATCTAAAGTCACACTATCTTGAATGGGAAGGAAATGTGCATATTTATTTAGTTGAAAAATAATAAACCAAATCAAAATATTAACTCAAGATTTATTTGGAAATCCCACAAAAAAATCCAGGGATATATTCTCCCATTTCTATTCTGGCACCGGAAAATGCCGAATCATACCCTTAATTAATTTTCATTTTGCTTTAAACTATTGAAAAGTCAAACATTTCATGGTAAATTTAGATATATATATTTTTATTCGATCCTACTTGTAATACTCATAAAGTTATCTATATATCTTAGCACTTTCTGGATGAATGAAAAATATGGAACTAAGTGCTTTATTAAGAAATTCTCACTTTAACCGGGAATAAAAAGGCACACATAATCTCTTTTTAAATATGATAAAACCTACTTCATCAACATTAAACCTTGGAAACTTACCCTTCTTAATGGATTCTACCTTTTACTCTAAAACATGATTCTATTTCTAAGATTGTAGAATTCATTCTAAAAATATATACCACATTGAATCTTGAAACAAATCAGAGGAAGTTTCTACCGATGCAATTTCTATTTCAATACTCATGAAATCATTAATCAAAGGGATATATTCCAAACATAACATGGTTAATGTAGCATTATATTTTTGACTCAAAGCATTAGTTATTTTTTTCTATTTAAGGATGGAAATGAATTGTGTAGTAATAATCATTAGTTAGTTTCATACATTCTTTTTCCCTCATTTTAAACTCATTTTGAGTGAATATAAACTTCCAAATTTTATTATTGGTATATATTTCACATATTAATCCATATAAAAGATGCCTCAAAATTTTTAAAGAAAAAATACAATAGATAATTCCAGATAAAAAATGCACCATTTATATAGGGAAATGTCAATAATAGAGAATTAAAAAACAATCTTTTTAGTTTATAGAAACAATCATAAAAATATTTTATCCACATGAATTTAACTCCTTTTAAATTTTACTTAGTTAGTGTTCGATACAACCAAGCAATATTTTTAGCAAACTGATGATAGCAAACCACTAAACGAAGAAAAAAATGTTTGTGACATTTTTAGGTCTTGTAAATTCTTTAGTAACTTTTTTTAGAAGGGTAAAAAATTATTCCATCTTTAGAAATAATATAACCAAGGAAAGAAGTTTTTCACACCCATAAATTCCTACTTACTAAATTTTATATACATATTATTTTGTTTTAAGGTTTGAAAAATAATACTTAGGTGTCTTTTTTGATCCCCACGAATTTTAAAATATACCAATATATTATCAATAAATATAACTAAAAACTTATAAAAATATTCCTGGAAAACTATGTTCATAAGATCTATGAATATGGTTGGTTTATTAAACAATCCAAAGGTTATAACTACAAACTCATAATTCCCATATGATGTTTGAAATGAAATCTTCATAATATCTTCCTCATCTACCTTTAACTGATGTCATACCGACCTAAGATCAATCTTATAAACATACCATGATCCCTGGAGTTGTTATAGCTTCATTAGATGTTCCAACATCAATCGTCGAAGTAGAAAATTATTTTTACAAACTGTTCTCTTTTTATCTTGATGATTTACACCCTATGTAATTAAATAAAGAAAAATTTTATCATAATTTCCAAATCAATTTTAATAAAAACATCTCACCATTGGATGGATATATATAATCCCATTATTTTATTATTCAATAATCTTTTCTTTATAGTCACAATACATATGGATAAACTTACCACACTGGTAACAATTTTCATATCCAATCAAAAATTAATTGAAATATTTTTTTACCACACTTGGAATATATTTGTGGCATACCTCCAAATTGTTTATTTGAATGCTTCTCCATTGCTTACCACCTTGACCACTTCTTACTCTTGTTATCACAAGGCACATATGCGTCGATGAACTCCATCTCAACTTTATGAGCACAATGAACAAAGTTATCATAACTTTTAAATTTTCTAGATTATAATGCTCTTTAGAATCATGGTATCAATACTAATTAGAATATATTAATTTTACTATCATGGTCATGAATAAAATTCACTACGTACCTGGAAAATCTTGTAAAATTTTATTTATACATATCTACTAAATATTGATCTTTTTTTCCTTAATTCCAAGAATTGATTCTCAATATTGAGTTAAAAAACCTTAGTTAAATATTTACCTTGAAAAATGTTCTTAAATTTATTATATTCCATGGAATCAAACTAATCTCTCTCTAGTATTCTTAACCAAATACCACCACCAATCAGCTTCAGATTCAAAATGATAAATGAAAAGAGTTACCTTATGATGTTATGAACATGTCATGACTTAAAATATCTTTTATATAGCATTGATACATCCTTTGGTTACAACTAGATCTAAGGTTCAACTAAAAGACAAAGGATTACGATTCATGAAATGATCAACTAATGACATGTTCTGTTTTGGTGAATCTAGTTTCTATCTAACATTGATTCCACTATTATTTATAGCCTGCATCAACTAATCCATAACTAAAACAAATTTCTCAATTCCAATTACAACCATTCTAGATTACTAATTTGGAATCAAAATTTCCTCTTGAAACCTTCCTACTGTATCTTCCCTACTTCCTACCTGGAAAACCATTTTAAACATATATGTATTGGAAGAATAAATATGGTAATCTTTATATGTTATATCATTTCAACTTAACCAAAAAGTAGAATAAATCATGGGTATTATATTAACATTATCCTAACCTATAAAATTATCAAAAACTTTAATCATATAAAAATACAAGGACTAAACCTTAAACATCATATAATTTAGTGTCTTTAGGCAAGAATTCAATTTCTTATATTTTAAGGAAGTTTAAGGTTTAGAGTTTTAGAGAATTAGGTCATAACTCTTACATAAAAAACATATATTTTATAAAGTGGTATTTTCTACTCAGTATCTATTTTTATCATAATATAAATTTTTTAAAATGAAACATGTTTTCTTTTCATGAAAATTATTTACAACTTTGAACTTGAATTCTACTTTGCTATTACTCATACTTAAACCATGTGAAAAATATTTAAAACTCAGGATGTGCAAAAAAAGATTACTAAGAGACATAAAATAAATAAATTCATTATTCTAGTGAAAAAAACCCATGAATTATTTACCTTTATCAAAATATTTTTTGAGAATATGAAATAAATCACAACCTCATTAAAAAACACACTTTTTTATCAAAGAAAAACTTTTAAAGCACATGGAAAGAAAATAGAAACCCTTTTGGGAAACTTAGAGAATTATATTCACAACCCTTTTTAAATTAATGTTATAAATAACTAGATCCTAGTTAAATATATATGAAGAACCACCTTTATTAACTCTGTCTTTCATTCCTTTTAAGACAAGGAACATTACCCCATTTTTTGGAGATCTATATCGGGCTCACCCATAATATAAGCTATATATATTGTATCAGGATCACCCATCATCATATATAATATATAAGTACCATATCATGAATAAATTGTTTTTAATCTTACACCATTTCATTATAAAACCTTTGAAAAACTCTTCTAAACCTGAATGAAAAACATTTTCGGATATCAAAATTACATTTCCTTCGAAAAAACCATTTTCAAAACTAAAATTTATAGAACAAAGGTAAGAAGGGTTTTTCTTTGATGAAAAACATATAGTATTTTAAAGTAATAAAAAAATTAATTATTGGTCTCAGTGGTGGTAAAATCCATTTTCTTCATACACATTAAAATTGAACAATCCTTTTTTTCTTTTGTAAAGAAAGTCAAAATGTTCCGTATAAAAAATTAAAAAGATTCCTTTTAAAAAATTTTAAAGAAATTAAAATGATTCATAAAATGTAATTTATCATTCATTTAATCCCATATATATAAATACATAAAATAATTTTAATAATATGTACATGAAATAAAAATATTTAGAGAATAAATTGTTAAAACATTTAAAATTAGGTATTAAGTTAAAGCGTCACATACCTCGAGTCTAACTCACCATGTATGTTCTTTATATATCAGACTAATAAACTTATGTTAATTATTTAATTTCTTAGGAACCATTTTCACATTCATTATTATTTTATTTTATTTATTTACATGTTATATTTAATTACTTAATTAATTAACTTCATGAAAAATGTTTTTATGATATTCGACTCATATGTCCAAAATGACTTTGATAAGTTAACTATGGTTAAATAGTTCATTATTAAATCATATACAAAATAAAAATAATTAAATAATTTTAATTTTTATATATAAATTATATTTTTAAAATGAACCATTAAATATGGTTAAGAAAAATGAATTCCGTTACATTCATGGAGATAGTAGTCCATACGTATGCATGAGTAACACTTTCATTTTTCAAGGAAAATGAGTTAAATAAATTAAGTATCATTTTATATTTCCTGAATTATAATTATATTATAAATATAATATTATATCTTTTGTTACACTTATATATATCATCCATGTTATGTGGTGACGGAAAATGAATCACATCGCTTCGTAGAGGTGGTATTCCAAAGTACGCACAAATGAAGTTATCATGTTTTAATAGGTAGAAAAGTAAGAAAAATGATTATGTATATATATATATATATTTAAATAATGTTAATTATTTCATTTATATTATATATATAAATAAATTAAATTCTTAATTATATACATCCATGAGAGACAATGATGGAAAATGAGTTACATCATTTTACGAGGTGGTAGTCCATCATACACACGAATGATGGTTTTGTTTCTCATTTGATAGAATAAAGAGAAAAATATAGGCTATTACATTAATATAATAACATATAAGTATATTAAATATATTGATGTTATTATTTTAGCATGTTTTAAGATGATTTCAAAGAGGTAGAAGAATAAATAAAACAAAATTCTTAGTTAAGAGTGATACCTCTTCTTCAATTGACCCCTTTAGGTTTATACAAAAATCATTCCTAGTTTGGTTTTATGATAAAAAATGGGACTATATGAAGTGGAGAGGTATTTAAGGAATTTATTTGGTTAGGTATTGTCAAAAAAATATATTTTTAAGTATAAAGAGGAGATGAGAGGGGGTGTCCATTTATAAGTGGGGGAGGAGACATACTTGGAAATTTTAAAAATATTAAAATATATTAATATATTATTCACAAAAAAATGAATAAAAAACGAAAAATTTATGAATATTAGATGATAAAGGTTATAAAATATATTTTATATAATATTTTAGGTTATTTTTACCCTTATCACTTAAGTTTAACCCTCGATAAACCTATTTTAACCTTAGCTGAGGTAATAAATTTTTAATGTTTTTACTATTCATTATGAAAACATTAAGTTGAAATTATTAGATAATATTAATTATTTTAATTACAAATATGAAATTCATTTCATAAAATTTAATTAATATAATTTTTATAATTTAATTAAAAATTAAACCCACAGAACATGATGAAAAAAGATTTTACAAAAAATACCCTTTTAAGTATAAAAATGTTTTTATACTAAATTCAAGTACAATATTGATTAAAATGACCTTAATTGGATTATTAATAATATAAATGAACTAATTTTTCTTTGAAAACTTTTTAAAAAAATATTTGACTTTGTAAATTTTTGAAGTAAGAATATATTTTTTAATAAAAATCAATATTTTTCTTTATTCACTGAAAAATAAAAATTTTCATAAAATTCCTAAAAATTAATTATAATCTATTTTTTACATGATGAATTAAAAAATAAAGTTCATTTTTTTCAAATTAAGAATATAAATTTGGGATGTAAATCTTTTAAATAAATCTATATAATCCATGAAAACCCAATTTGGTTAGAAATGAAGCTTTTTTTCCTTTGACTGAAACATTACCTAATATTATTATAATAAATATAAATTTGTAAGATCTAATTCATAAATACTAATATGGAATAAATTTTATTGACTATCAAATTTTACAGGGTTTTAAAACAACTTTTTAATGTTTGATTAACTCAAATTTAAATTCTCAACCTCACTTATGTATGTAGAAAACAAAAGAACAATGAAGACATGGTTTTTTACAAGGTTCATCCACTTCAAGGGAAACCTACTCCTTATTGTGGATGGTTATTCTAAAAAACCATGGATTATTCACTGTAATAAAAATGATTTATAAGTTTAAAACATTATCATAGAGACAAATTATGTTTATTTAGAGTTATACTAGACTGAGCAGTTTCACACTACTTCCATAAAAAAATTACAACTAGAATATGAAATATATCCTTGTTTGTTTAGTTACTTAAGTAAAAAAATATAAGATCATTATCCATGATCATCCAAGATATTCAAGAACATATTGGTAACTCAAATAAAAATAAATTAGGATCTAATCCTTGATACTTAGAATCAGATTTTGATCAGCTAGATGCTCGAGCTCAAATTGATGAAGATGATGAATTCTAAAATTTAGGAAAAGGACCCTATATTATTCTTTTATTAATATTTTGATACTATATTTTTCTATAACTTATACCCTACCATTTTATATCATTAAAATATAATTATATTCAACATATTTATAACTCCTAGAGTTAAATTAATTCAAAAAATTTCAATTTTAGCTCAGTATTCTCAAAACATCATTAAAAAATCACATAACATGATCTTCCTATACCTACTCATTAATTTAAGCTCATTTTCATGAAAAAATATCTGAATATTCTCCCCTTTATTTAAAATTTTGTATAATGACTTGAGTATAAAAATCATTAATATTTCATCCATTTAGAAGAATGTTCAATACATATAACAAATATACATGCCTAAGGATCGTAAGGTTTAGTTTCCTTAGAGACTAGATATATAATAAAATTATTTCTTATAAGATATTCAACATATCATAAAAATACCATCATATTAGTAACCTTATATACACATCACACTTAAATCCTTATATCAAAAGTTGGGGAAGGAACACATAACAAAGGGCGATCTTAGATGCTCATTAAGGGTAAACATGAGTGATATCAATCATAAGAGAGAATAATATGATCATAAGGGCATGATAACAAAATAAATTTCATGTTATCAATGTAAAATATTCATACCAAGAAAATATTAGATCATAAACTCAAAAATGAATTCATATATAGAAGCCTGATCAATAATGGTTTCAAATTTGTAATAATAATTCAAGAGTCATAACATAGGTATGTGGAATCATAAATATAGGAAATCCAAATATTGTGAACATAGTTATTCATAACTATTTATATACATAATCTTGTGAGAATAGTTAGAATAAATCATTATAACATATCAAAATATGATTTTTTTTACAATTATGTCCATGCATAATATTGTGAGAATTTCGAGAAGAAATCATAATCACACAAAAAAATGTGAACAAATCAATTCTGAACCATTTCAATGCATTTAATCATTATCTCTTGATATTTCTATATCACATTACCTAATTCATTGGAGGGCTATAACAGACTCAACGGTCACATAATCACATTCCATTCATTTTTATGCAACAAGCTCATGAAAAGAACCATGGAAAAACATTTTTGATGCAAATAACAATACACTATTGTAAATTAATCTTCAAATCAAAGAGTAGTAATGACAATAGAAAATTTATTTATGCAAAATATATTGAAATAAATATTTTTTTCACGCCTTTTGGTAAAAATAAAACATTTGAAAATGACAATAAGATTCATTTTAAACCCTTTTTATAGAAATTAAAATATTACTAAAGTTTAATTTAATAAATCATTGGATAATATAAAAAACATTCTAGAAATTTTTAAGTATAATATGTACATGAAAGATAAATATTTCCAACCAACGTGGAAAAAATGGATTTTTTTCTTAAAAATATTTTCTTGATCATTTTAAGCACCAAAGATAGAAAAATGGTACTATTAATTAAAAATTTCATAAATAACCATATGATAATAACATATATTATTTATATAGGATAATATCCATATAGTTTCCCTCAATATAAATTTAGTATAGACAACCTAAAAAAGAAATGAGATTGTAACATAAATCCCTTACTATTTTTGTAACTTCTTAATCATAATACCCATAAAATAAATAACTTTAAATTAGACATTAAAAACCATGAATATAAATATGATCATGATATAACATATCAAAGTTGTATAATATACAACACATGAATGAAATAGGTGGTGAATATGGAATATTTCTCATAGAAACAAAAGTGAAATGAGAAACCCTTAACGCCTTGGTAACTTTTGAATCATAACCCCCATGAAAGAAATAAATTAAAATTAAACTTTTAATAATATGAACATAGGTATATTAATGATTAAATATATCAAATGGTAATTATATTCACCTCATAAAATATGATAAGTGTATAACATGACATATGTCGCGAAGAATACAATTTACAATGATAAACCCATACCTCAAGTCCCATTTTTTATTTATATGCAATCAAAAATCATGTATAATAAATATATATTTATTATAAATATATTATATAACCATATAAACACATATCATTCAATATATTATTTACTTATAACATATTATCACCCTTTTATTAACAATATATTATTAAAATCACCATTTGAGGTGATAACCGTTTTGTTTTTCATGAAAGTTTCAGTTTGGAAGTTATAGACCTTGTACTTTTATCATGGTTACATAATATATATGATTTTAATCAAGTAATAAGTTTCATATATAATAATTATATGCAATTTCATAACCATTTATATAAAGAATTTATAAAAAATTAATTACATTACTTTTTGGAGATGGAAGTCTGTACGTACGAGTGATACTTATACTTTTCAATGGATGGAAGGAAAGAAAAATAAATAAGAATAATTAATTTTTTTTTATTCATTATCATATCATAAATATCATATATATATCCATTAAATATATCCTTATTACCATCCATGTAATTTTAAAATGAAAATCAAATCACATCGCTTTGTGGAGGTGGTAGTCCACGTATACACACGAGAGATGTTATCATTTTACAATGGATCGAAATGTAAGAAGGTAGAAAATATATTATAATTTAAGAAGTTAAATTATGTCATTAATATAATATATAAATTTTAAATCCATCATAAAAACCAATAATTAAATACGGTGATGGAAAATGAATGATATTGCTTCATGGAGGCGGTAGTCCGCACATACACAGAAGTGATAATTTAATTTTCCACTTGATGGAAAAAAGATGGATATATGTTATCACATCAAAATAATAACATCATTGTATATTTTATATATTTATGTTATTATATTGTAATGGTTAGGATATAATTGAAAGAGTTAAAAGACGTAGTAAAATGAAAGAGACCGGTTAAGACGATTACCTCCTATTTGAGAAACCTCATTTGGATCACTTCTCAAGGACCTTAGGGATGGTCTTTTGAGGATACTAGAACCTAAAAAACTTGTATAATGATTTTAATAAGATTTTTTTTCATGTTTTGGTCTAGATAAGTGGATGAAGGTGTTGTGAGAAATAAATGAGAGGTGGTTTTCTTTTATTGTGAAGGAATGGTCACACTTGGAATTACATAAAAGATTTAAATATAATAAATTATTTTTCAGGAGAAATTAGAAAAAAGTGGAAAAAATTTAAAATAAAATATAGTTTAAAGTTTAAATCCCATAAAATAATAAAATTTGGATATTTTTATGTGGAATTTATGCCTTATCTTTTTGTTTAACCTCTTCATTAACCATTTAAACCTTAACTGTGGTAACAACTTTTTCAATAATAAAGTGTTATAAATTTACTTATAAGGTAACAATTGGATCAAAAAATGGTCAAGGGATTAAATTATTGACCAAATAGCATCCCCTTTGTCCTATTTAAATATATATTTTTTTATTTTTATATCATTTAATAATAATTATTTAACATAGAATACCATTAATGTTATTTTAAGAAGTATTTTTATATTTTGACTTTAAATATATCAATATAAGTATAGAATTTAAATAAAAAATATTTAACTATAAATTATAAATTATTATTAACCCTAAAATTCTTTTCAAACCATAATTAATCCAAAAAATATTATTTTTTATTTTTTCGAAAATCATTTACTTTGATTTTTCTATTACTTGAACTAACATTGTGTCGGCGTTACGTAAGCATTTAAGTTAATTATTCAATCACTAAAAATTTAATATAAATTAACAAGATAAAATTTTTTATTAATATTTAAAATAATCAATTATAAACACACATAAAATCCTTTTATCCCTTTGAAAAAAATATTATAGATATTAAGACAAAGATGGTGGCATTTTTTATTTATTCCCCATTAAAAATAATATTAAAGTCATTTTCGAAGGAAAGATGAAATAAATTTAAATTTTTTTGAATATAATATGATTAAGGTCAACATGAAATTATAAAATGAAATAAATTCATGTGTTTTAGATATTTATAGGCCTTATCCCATAGTTTCAACCATGTTTTACCCGTTTTACCCTTACCGAGGTGACATATATTTACCACAGTTACAATTAATAATAACAGAAAATAAAAGGGAAATATTTAAAAAATTAGAACCTCATTATTGAAAATATAGAATCCAATTTTCAATATTCAATTTATATAATTTTAATAAATCAATTTTAATATAAATATGTAAAATGAAACAAATTCTTTTTTAGAAAAATGTGTATTTATGCCTAAAAATGAACTTATACCAAAATAAATTATAATACTGATTAGTATATAATTAATTAGATTATATATAGTTAAATGGGACTTATTTTAATTTAATATTAAATTATAAACCTAATGGTATTTTTAAAATACTTTATTTATTGGAAAGAAATGGCAGTTTTTCTAAAATTGGTATTTTCTCTATTCATTGAAGATTAAATATTTTTAGAAAAATCCAAAAAATTCACCCTAGGATAATATTGAAATACTGATTTAAAAAATGATATTAATTTCATAAAATCAATTTATAGAAAAATTTAGAAGTTAATTTTAATGTTTGTGTACAAAATACAATAAAACAATTTTTGAAGAAAACATATTTTTGAAGCATAAAAAGACTTTAATGAAAATTGAGTATTTATTTATTATATAATAATCAATAAGATTATATCATAAAAAAATTTATAAATATTTACCATAATGTGGTTATTCATATTCACACTTCTAATTTAAGAGCTAGGTTATTATATATCATGGTTTATTTTAAGCTTCTTATTGCATGCCAAATAAGCTATCAAACACTTACAATTTATTTAAAGAGGAACATATTATAAAATATTAGGGTGTTATATCTTTTATACTATAAAATTACACTTATAATTTTATTCTAATTTATTTCCTCAACATGGGTCATTCAAGAACCTCCTTCAGTTTTTATCATAATAAAATAAATAATTCACAAATAATGAATTTGAAAATTTTTAGGAATACCCATCATCCATATAAAAAAATAGCTTAAACACATAATATTTCTTCAAAATAAATTATTAGATAAAATAAATAAAACTTTAAAACACTTATTGATTCATTATTAAATTAGTATTAAATGATTATTCAATATTAAGAAAAACATAGCATCATCCCATTGAAATACATGAATGTTTTTTTGATGAAACATCCCATTAAAATCATTCTCTAATTCCACAATAAATAATTTAGATAATCCAG
Organism: Viscum album; assembly: GCA_963277665.1. Lineage (NCBI taxonomy): Eukaryota > Viridiplantae > Streptophyta > Magnoliopsida > Santalales > Viscaceae > Viscum > Viscum album. Next base: position 1,349,095,255 of record OY728131.1, read on the forward strand.
ATCAAAAATTCAAATAGTTATAGACAATGATCATCTATTTATAAACCTATCTTGAATCATCTTGAATCACATTTTGAATTTTATTTTTAAAATAATAAATATCAGTTCATGCACCATTCAGTTTGATTTATTTAGAATATTTGAATTATGGAGATACAAGTTTCTACAAAGGAAAATATCATATGATCTTAAGTATTTGATAAAGGAAAATATCATATTCATTTTACACTACTCTTCAAAATATTTTAATTCCATTTTCATTTTATAAAAAGTAATATGCATATAAAAAATCAAAAAGTATTCACAAAATTCATATGATCTTATATTTATAACGCACGACTTCAAATCACTTAGATATAGGGTAATTGAAATTTCCATTTTTCCTAAATGTTTTACAAGATTCAAAAATTTCTCACAGGATTTGAAAATATCACATGTGGTCACAAATTTTCACATGTTTAGGATAATTTACTTATAGTATTACCCTATAATATAATTTACTTTGCTAGATCTCATTTATATAGTTGAATTAACCTACGTGGTGACAAATCTCATACATGTGGGAGAATTTTTTTTTCTTTTTTTATTAAAAAATCATACACATATCAAAAAATCATAATTTCATTTCAAAATTATTATGAGAACACAAAATTCATCATCGTATGATAATTTACTTATCCAAATTCAATGTCCAGTACACTAGAACACAACAAATGCTCAAAAAAAATCATCAAAGTAATTCCAACCACCTGTAACCAACTAAAAAATATCCTAAACATCTCAAAAAACAACTCATAAACCTATAATGATTCAAAAAAATGGTTTAAAACAAATAAAAACTTTAAAAAATTCCAAGGTTGCTTCAAATGATACAAATTTAACTTTTGACATATATTAAGGATAACAATTGGAAAATGGTACAAAAAAACTAAACATAGTGTTTATCATTTTATTAAAGTAGTTAAATAAAATGATAAATTTTTTTGAAAATATTTATGATACATTAAATGATATATAAATAAGAATAAAAATTAAGTAATATTTAAAATGATAAAAATATCATAAAAATTAATATTTATATATAATTAATTTTTGAATACTAAGAAAAAAGTTTATCATGTTTGTTAAAATATGTGATATAAATAAAAAATATAATTAGAAATAATATATCTCACATATTAAAAAATTTTAAAAGTTAAACATGAAATAAATATATAGAACCTATAATATTATGTGATCACCAAAGGATTATTTTATTATATTCCTTATTCATGATCATTATGTATGGAATGAACCTTTTATATGCCATGGTCATTAATATCTTTTGATAATATTTCCATGGATTTAAGGATCTATCATAAATCATTATTATTCAAAAACTTTTCATCATTGAAATACTAATTTTTTCCTTTCAAAATGATAGACCCCTCAATATTTGATGGATCAAGAATACATAATATTTTTTTTCATATGCTACCATGATAAAGGGGTCATTTGTGTATCTTAATCTATTTATATCTACCTGTGTCATTATGAATTCATCATGTTTAACACTAATTTTATTGATAAACCATTTATATTTAAACACTATAAATTGAAATTTAATGCCATAAATCTACCATATATCTTCAATATATCTACCGTATGTAGTTGATGTTGAGATTATGTTTTTGTATTTTATAGTCAAAAATAACATTTCTTTAGAAAAAAACCAATACACTGTTATTCTAAACCACACATTTTTATCCTAGTATTTAGTGTAAAATTAACAGCCATTAATTTCATATATATACAATGTTATTATATTTAAACTTGGGTCACTCACTAACCATATCAATGTTTTTTATACATCAGATTTACTATGCACAATCTATTTAAATAATGGGAAAAAGTTTTTTTATTCTCATTAGGCACCTACATATCTTTCTTCTTCAGATAATATTTTTTAACATATTGATTTTGGATGTTATAATGAAAAAGAATAATATATTTATTCAAGATCTATAAATGTTCCTATATTATTTTATCACATATTAGAGTTTTTATTTTAAATATATGGATCCCCTTTCCTTCAAAAATATAATCATTAATAACTAGATATAGTAAAATTTATATTCACCACTATAGAAAAGTAGTCCATAAAAAACTCTACAACCACCTCATAAATATACATCTCAACAATGGAGGCTTCTGGTTGATGTGGATTCTTAATATACACCTTTATTTCTTTATATACCTTTTAAAATGATACATCCAATATAAGTATAAAAATCCACATATATTTATTTCTTTCACTAAATTAATTATTAAATGAAATATGACATCAAAAAATATGGAACAAGTACATTTCAAGTTGAAAACGTATATTGAGAAATTCATTATCTAATTTTTTCAATGAATTCATATATACTAATTTATTAAAAATTGAATTAAAAAATAACACACCTTGATTATAGTAAATCAGACATGGATAGGCAATATTCAATGTAATAAAATTGGTAGGAGTTATTGAATTATAGAATTACTGTCATGTGACTTCTATTATGGAAACACCGGGAGATCCAGTGATAGTTAATTCTAGAAATGAGATAAAAAGGGAGAAAAAGAAAAAATAAGGAAAAGAAAAATAACATAAATATTTATGTGGTTCAGGAAAAATACCTATGTCTACAGAGAGGTTAAAAAAAAACCATATATCCAAGAGAAAATTATACGGAACACAGATTGAGTATATAAACCCTATCTCAAAATGAGCACATAAAGTAATGAAATTTTATATTAACCTATGTTGATATAGTTCCAAATCTGTACAATTAGTCCACTATGTTATAATAATGATGTAAGTAAAGATCATAGATATACAATACCCATTTTAATAAATTCAATGTTCCTACATCACCATGTTGATGTCCACACTACTATTGAACCCACTGTTAGTATCTCTGGCAAGATCTGCTATTTTTTTTTAACTTTTATAGCATTTGATCAAACTTTATCCGATGGATCAGGATATACAATTACAATAATATCCCACTTGGATCCTGATATAGAAAACTAACCTTCTTCTGGGGTTCCATCTTTAGACAACTTACTCAATCCAAGATCCTTCTATTCTTCACTCACTAATGGATGCTTTCCATAAAATATTTAATTTAAAGATAACGATTCATGAAAACCACATGCTTTCCCATAAAATCATAAAATTCAATCTAATGATTCATGAATAACTAGATGTTTTACCTTTCATTATCCTATAGTGTTTTCCTATAGTTTTCCTATCATCCTCTATTCATAAATAAAGACCAAAAGATGCACAATAATTCTTAAACTTCTCAATGACCATCAACCTTATCAACATGTATATTGGATAATTATTTATACAAATATTTTTCAATGTCAACATCCCATTCTATATTAAGTTTTTGATAAGTAAAAATTCAATTGAATATACTTCTTTTGAGCATGAAACATTGGGATCTTCACAAGATTTATATCATTATGACTGTCAAAATGCAATATATTTTCTTCTTTCTTTTTATCCATCCCCCTGAAGGTGTTCTTAATCCAAACCATATCTTCCCTAGTCTCTATTACAACAATGTAGTCTTCCTCTATGATAGATAGTAACAACACCATCTATAATTAAGATATCCATCTTATTATAGTTCCTATACAAGTAAACACATAACCTTTGATACTCCTCCTACTATTGAGATCATCCCAATGGTTAGAATCCACATACCCCAATAATGACTTTCCTTTCCCAAAGTATAAATATTATTCTTTTATTCCCTTCAAATACCTTAGTATCCACTTCACATATTCCCAATATTTATTTCTAGGGTTATCCATAAACCTACTTACAAATCCCATTGTATGAGAAATATCAGGTTTTGTATAGATAATGACATACATAAAGATTCTGATAGTTAATGTATAAGTAACCTTTACCATGTACTAAACCTATTTTTCTATCTTTGGTGCTTGCTCCTTTGGAAAGTTAAAAAGTTTTTCTAGAGAAATATAAACTGGATTTTCTTATAGAATACTAAATATGCTAAAAAAAAATTTCAATATAGTCTGCCAATGATAATATCAAAGTTTAAGAAGCATGGTCTCTCTTGATCTCCATCCCCAAAATCATACTATATTCACCAAGATCATTCACCTAAAACTCCTCATCCAACTTTCCTTTCAGTTCATCAATCTTCTGTATACATGATTGTGTAATTATCATGTAATATACATATAAAAGCTATATAATATATCCACCAACAAAATACTTGAAATAGTAGTATTAATCTATTCCATATCATTTTATGCATTTTAACTCTTGAATTCATCAAACTTATTATTCCACTATCTGGGTGCCTACTTTATCCTAAATTATCTTTTTTTGAAGTTTTTAGACGACATATTATGTTCCAAGAATAAAAAATCCTTTAAGTTTCTCTATATAAATATTCTCATACAAATATATATAAAGGAAGTTAGTATTTACATAAATCCACTAAATATGTAAATACTCTAATGAAAAAAATACTAAGAACCATCTAGATGGTGTAAAACTTCACTATAAGGGAGACAATTTTAGCAAAATCAATACCATACTTATATTGAAAACCTTTCACCTATATCATTTTCTTATATGACATATTACCATCATGTTATTCCTTGTCCCTATATACCCATTTATTCTATAATTATTTTTTTCCCTTGTGGAAAGAGAGTTTTCTCCCAAGTATTATTATCATGAAATGAATAAATATCCTCTTTATGGGTAGATACCACTTTATAAACTCTTTCAAAAACATGAAATTTTCAAATCATACAATATCTTCACAATTAGTAAATAAATAATAGCGTTGGTATGATTAATACCTATAAATAGATCTTCTCATCCTTATTGATCTTTATAACTCCACTTAAGGATTAGGATCCACTGGTTTCGATGTTACATGATTAAGTACACCTTTAAGCACTACTTTCTCTTGGAACCCTAACTATTTATTACCACTATTAATTTCAACTACATGATAGTCCTTGTATATAAAACTTTAATTAAATATCAAATTCTAACTTCTGATGATCTTCTTATTCGAATTATCCCAAAAGTGATATCCAAAGTCCTCAGCACCATGATCTATAAAGATTTTTTTTGGAACTTATAATCAAGCTTGTAACATACATGAACATCTATATTCACATATTCAAAATAAGTAAATATTCATAAATGAGAAAGTTCTATATCCTTTCCTAAAAAACAAATTGGTTAGACATTCTCCTATTGGTACAAATGGACTCTTATTAATGAGATATGCTTCTATATTATCCACCTCTTCTTAGAAGATCTTGGGTAATTCTATGTGCAGCCTCATACTTCTAGAACATTCATTCAATGCCTTATTCATCCTCTCAGCCACACCTTTCTGTTGCGTTATACTTGGAAGAGTCTTCACCACTAAATTCCATTATTATCATAGAATTCCCAAAACTCTTTACTATCATATTCTCATCCATTTTTATACCTAAAATATTTTATATTTGATCTTGAATCATTAAAAACTAAAGTATTAAACTTTAAAAATATGGAAAACATATTATATTTTCTTTTCATAAAGTAAACTAACACCTTTCCTCTTTGATTCATTGAAAAATATCATATACTCTATTGAACCTCCAAGGGAATGTACAGATGTAGGTCTCAAAAAATTAGTACTTACCGAGTTCATATTTCTAGTATTCGGTGTTCTACCTCCTTTTGTAAAATTGTTTTCCATAGGTACAATATTCACATAGGAAAACTTCCAACGACTTCAACTCTAATAGATTTTTTTGTTAGCACCTTCATCCCCTTCTCACTCTTGTATCCTAAATTTTAATTCCACAGTTGTGAATACATGATAGAATTTTTTATTTCAATAACATCTAATAAGTTTTCTATCATATTGTATATGGTTTTATTCTTTACTCAAAAATTAATGAACAAAGAACACTTGGTAATTTTCCATACACTACTAGTTAATATGGTGATAAAACCTATATTAATGAGCCGCCCGATGGAAATAATATTCCCTATTAATCTAAGAATATATCTCACATTCTATAATATAATAAAACTCTCACTATTATTTTTGATCTATGCATCACCCTTTCCAATTATTTTTAAGGGTTCATTATCTACTAGATGAACCTTTCCAAAATTACCCAAGACATAATTAGTTAAGAATCCATTATCTTATATGGAATAGAATTATTCTTCCGAGTCTAAAATCCAAGACTCTATAGGTCTATCCAAACTTAGAAAAAACATCACAAATTCCTTCAACTACTTTGTTTACTACATTGGTTTCAAGTGCCATATTTTTCCTCTTCACTCCTTTTCAATGTTTCCTTTCTTTCCACAAATCTAGGAGGTAATAACTAGACCTTTTGACTTGTATCATCCCATTACTCTTGATTTTGATCACCCTCTATGATAATTTCACTACATGTATCCACCTCTTCCATACATATGAAAAGTAGATGTTGAGAATCTACCTAATTCAATTTTTTGAATATCATTACTGAGGTTAAAATCTTTCATAATATTTAACATTAAATTTTTATTACTCAAAGAACTACTCATGACTATTACAATAGCTTCCCAACTCTCAGGTAACTAAGAAAGTAAAACCAATGTATATACCTCATTATCAAATGTAATTCCCACTAATATTAATTGACTTGTGATTTTATTGAATTCATTGATATGATCCACAATAATATTCCCTTTAATAATCTCCACATTTAATAATCATTACATCAAGTACAATTTATTTGATATAGAAGGATTATTGTATATTTATTTCATGAACCAAGATGGGATTCCATCCAACCCAATATCCAACCCAGTATAATATATGGCCTAAAGGGAATTCCTGATCCCCATGGTCTTTAAGAATCAAAGTAATTTCAAAGGTAATGGTTTAGAACAATAAAATAGGATCTAATATAATAAATTGAACAATAAAAATAACCAGAAATTACTTAATCTCTATAAATATACAAACTAATGCAGATACAACAACTGATAAAAAAAACATAAACTAAACAACATAGGGATACAAAACCAAAACTAAAACCAGACCAAAAACAACTCAATCTCCGTATGACCTCAAGGTCACTACCAGAAACAAGACTAACCCACTCCATGAGCAACCAAACCTAAAATCTAAACTTTACGAATAGATCAGGTCTACCAACACTGAATGGTACAATTAGGGTGTGAGCCTCGCAGCTCCATAGGCAATCACCACAGATTCCGTATAATTACTTTCCCAAAACATTCCAGAAATAATAGTTTGAAATACATATATAAAAATAGATTTTCCTCATTTTGATAAAAAAAAAAAACTTTCCAATGTTGATAGGTATTTTGAGGATAGAGACAAGACAACTTCAAGTTGCCAAATTGACCACACTAAAATCACAAAAGTGAATGATCTGGAGAACTAAAATTTGGAACCAATGAAAGAGGATTTTTGGAAACAAGTTCCTATAGAAAATGCCTCTATATAGATGGGGAACCTTTATGAGAGACAATCACCACTAACTACACCCCAAGAACTAACTCAGCTAAAAATGCCTCATCCAAAAATTTCTCAAAATAGACTTCACCAGATGAGAGAACTTTTTCTGAGAACTTTTTATGAAGACCCCAAAATAAAAGAGGAACTTTCAACCAATCCTTTAACGCTTTCTCCAGAGAGAAGAAAACCAACTCCTTGAAGTGGTCAACATAATCTTCTACTGACCGCTAGCCCTTAAAAACATCATATATCTCTTCAACATTTTTCATCTTCACCTTTTCAGGTATGAACCTTTGGATGAAAGTGGTCTTAATGATTTACCAAGACATCCCATTTTGCAACAATGTCGGTACAATAATTACCCCCTGATTCAAACTCAAACATTAAAATAAACTAAAATAAGCACACACTCTCACATCTTTGGGATTTACCAATGACCTGAAGATACTCTCAACATCATCAATCCACTTCACTTCCTTTAACAAACCTAGATCACCACGATAGATGGAAAACACTCGAGAAGAACCAGAAACTAGGAAATATTCTCTAGAAAATTTAGGGACCTTTTTGTGTGGCATATTCTAATAAAAATGAGAAACATAAAATATGAATCAATATCAACCTAAAATACAATCAAAAAGAATATCTCAATATAAAGTAATAGTCTCACAAGCCAAACATCACAAACAAAATAAAAAAAATACCCTTTTCAAAAACCACCATTTTTATTTCAATTTCAAAATCTTCATCTTCCAAGGCCAATACCCAAACAAAAAAAATCCACTTTTCACAATAAAAAAAGAAATTTTTAAAGAAAAGAATATTTTTCAAAATCATTTTCCATTCAAAACCATTTAAAAAATCCAATTCGACCCTTTAATTTAAAAAACTCACATGTGGTATCCTATAAACCATCACATATGCATCCATCCTCCTCCTACACTATCAATGAACAAGTGATAAAATGCAATTTTCATATATACCCACACACATGTGAATGTCCAAATGGAATACCAAGGGAAACACATACCATTCCACCATAAAACCTAAGAATATACTAAATCCTCAACTCACTTTTCTTTCCTCATTTCCAAAACCTTTAAAAATTATAAATAAATTTCTATTTTAAAAAATCATTTCAATTTTCAATCTGAAACAACTTGAAAATAAATCACTTTAACATAAAAAACCATTTTCACTTTAAAATTTTACTTAAACTCACCAAAACCAAAACAAAACACAACTCACATTGAACTACCAGAATCAGAAACTAGTTTCCATATCTAACTTGGAAACATGGTTAGTGGCCCATGCCCCAAGTAGGTATTAAAACTAAGAGGACCTTGATACATGCACTTGGAATCTACATGAGTCACTACTCCATGTGATATCACAACATGGAACTGGCTCATCTTCATTATAATCGTGAAGTGCAATGTGTTGCATTTGTTGTCAATGAGGCATTTTGTTGTCCTAGAATGAATGGATGTCAAGGAATGTCAAGATGTGATTGACAAAGGTTGTGATGGTGTAGGTGGTGAAGGAGAATGGCCATGGTACTAAGATTCATGTCACTTAGGAGATTCACTAAGTGGCATAGGAGATGTGGTTGAAACATTCTCTAGTCAAATCAGACGATTGTTGAGCTGTTCTTAAAGTTCCAAGAACTTGTATCAACTGGATACAATGTCACAACAATGTTTGAAGACCATGCATTGTATTGACAATGCATGAGGAGATGAAGAAGATCCATCCACAAGTTCAAAGTGGATGAAGTGAGCAGATGGAAGAGTCCATGCACTATCACTTAGTGCATGTGAACATGAAGTTGATCCAACTTGATCTCTGATTGGATCAATGAAGAACATTGGAGATTTTATGTGATTCAAGAGCTCGGTTGATGAAGAACCTTCGGAATTCCCTCCTAAGTTGTGAAATGTTGAAAAGTTTTTAAGAACATGAGGAGGAGATGGGAAATTCCTAAGAAGAAGAAGAATTATGAAGAAGATGGCTTGAAGTGGCATTTGGCATATGGGGATACTTTGTTTTTATACAAAGTCTTTATTCCTATACTTAGCAAAAATTAGGCCAGCCAAGGACACCTTTAGGGTTCAACCCCAAGGCACATGTGGGCCTAAGGCGCCACGCCCAAGGGGGAACCCGTGGGGCGAGCCCAAGGCGGCAGAAGCAGGGGCCGCACACCCGAGTGTGCATAGTGGGCGCTAGGAGCGTGCCCGCAGAGGCGAGAGTGGGCGCAGAGCGCGCTCGCAGGGAGAACACGGTGCGGGGCGGCACCGTGGAGGGAGAAGTTCAACTGAGCGCTTATCGGCAGCGCTTGGTTGATAAGCCGTGAGAAAACTGGCCGGCGCTTCGATGTGGGATGCAGAATTTTTCCGCGGAGCGAATCCCAGCCGCACGATTGATCGCGCGGACGATCTAAGACGCACATCTGATCCGCGACGAGATGATCTGATCCAGGCCGTCCGAGATCAATTGAATCGCCGATCCAACGGCTGCGAGACTGTCTTCAACCTCGAGCTCGTCCGAAGTCTCCCGCGAGTCCACCTTCGAACCAGGCACCTCCCGACGACAGAATTTGAGCTCCCGACCACCTCCGATCAAGCTAAAGCCACCATTGTGATCGTCTGGCCATAACGAACAGTACCATGCACAAAAAGAGACTTGCATGCAACAAATGAGAAAATTCGAGGAAGGCCGAAGGCAAACGAAGTGCCGAGGCCTCGGGGTGTTCATGTTTTGCATGGGATGGCCAAAACAGAGGCCGTGCATGCGTTCTAAGTCGCATGCACGTAGAGGAGAAAAATATAGAAGGAGAACCCGCGGTGAATCGAGGAGAAAATCAAGATTTGAAAAAATCTTGAAAGATCCGAATACTTCGGGGATTTGAGATTTATCCCACGCGGAAGTTTTGAGGCCTCTCTGCCTATAAAAGGAGAGCCCATGCTCTCGTTTATGCTTGCTGAATCTTTGTTGAAGATCTGAAGTCCCGCGAAGCCTCGGTGCTTATCGAAGAACAGCCTGCGCGCACCACTTGCGCGACAGTGAAGTCCGGAGCCATCCCTTGGCTCTGTGTGTTCCTTTTGCGCACCTCTTGCGTGAAAGAAGAGAAAGGGAGAGTCCCCTGCGCGCCTTCCCTTTGCGCGGCAGGAAGACCCGAGGCAGCCACATCACTTGCGCACTCTCGTGGTTTGTTGAGGCTTGCGCGGCTGAGGTGCCTTGCACCTTTGAGGAGCTTGCGCGACAGCACCCTTGCACGGCCCTTGAACCCATTGTGCTTGCGCGGCTCTTGAAGAACAGTGGAGTTCACACATTGGTGTGTGTGTGTGCACAAAAGAAATAACAAGTTGAGAACTCACTTGGACAGTGAGCAAAAGAAGGTCGAGACCATGACCTTGTGTGTGCCAAATTGAAGAACACACTTTGTGTGTGCATTTAAAGAAGAAGGTCGTAGCCCTTGTGTGTGAAAAATGAAGAACCAAGTGTGTGAATAAGTGAAGTGCACACTTTGAAGAAGATTAAAAGAACAAGGAAGTGAGTGTGCTAAACAAGTGAAGGCCAAGCTCAAGTGTGTGCCAAAGTGAAGAAGTTTTGTGTACAAAGAGACACGAAGGCCGAACCTAGTGTGTGCACTAAAAGTGTAAACACTTAGAAGAAGAAGAAGACATCCACACAAAGAAGAACACACATTTATGTGTGTAAGAAAATTGAATTAATTGTGTGAAGTTCAAAGAAGGTGCGTGCTTAAAGAGACTCCACCATTTGTGGGTTTATTTCACCAAGAGAAGGACAGGGGAGTGCATGTATGCATGCATGCACGTGCACACGTGAACAAAGATAAATCAATGGTGTGCATTTGAGTTGTCCAAGACTAGGAGTTCTTGAAGAGTTTTGAGAAGCCATGCAATCAGTGCATGAGGATGCAGAGATACCATGCACTCAGTGCATGAAGTTGTTTTAAAGTGAGACTGGACCAGACTGGAGTTAAAGATATCAGTTGTCTGAGTATTCAGTAGTTGAAGAGAGAAGCCAGGTCATCCTAAGAAGAAGGAGATAAATCCTGAGCAAGACGAGAAGACCTGATCAACTCAAGTGATCAGAGGTACAGAGCAAGGCCAACAGTCTTTATCCCAGACTGCTGAAGATACTTGAAGAAGCTTAAAGTGAAGAAGAGCTACTCGTGTGACTCGAGGAGCCAGGAGAAGCCCCCTGTGAGACTCAGGGCGGACGAAGTCTTCAGTGGGATTCTGGAGCAGGCCAGTGGGACTCTGGTAACACTGTGGGACGCAGTATAAAGACCCTCCTGTGGGACTCAGGAGAGATACAGTGGGATGCTGTATCGACCATTGTAATACTAACAGATTATAATGGGAGAATCCATGCTGGGAGAGCATGAAAAGGACGTAGGCCTTTGGTGCCGAACCTTGTAAATCCTTGTGTCTAGTGACTTTACATTTACTGCATCATTCGTGGATAGGTGAGAGATACAAGAAGAGTGGATCGAGGCTTTAACCAGCCAGAGAGGTTTAATTGATTAAGAATCAATTAGTAAAAAGTTTTAAAGGATCACTGATTCACCCCCTCCCCCTCTCAGTGATTCACACTGATCTGGGCACTTCAATTGGTATCAAAGGGAGGTTACCTCTAAAAGATCCAAGGGAGTCTTTATGAAGTGCAGATTTGAGGAAACGAGTGACCAGCCTCAAATGGAGATATCTGCCAAGACTCAGAAAAATAGAAAGAAGAAACAGGCCAAGAAGATGAAAAAAGCCTGTCCTAGCTGTGATGAAGTTGGAACAATGAAAGATCTTCAAAGTGCAATCGAATATCTTCAGAAGATTGTCCCCATGGAAGTGGAAAAGTGTATAGCTACAGGCATCCATGATCTTCGAGAAGAAAAATCACAGTTAGAAGAAGAAGCCAATGCAATGGAAGAACAATTGTCTAAAAGGGTTGGCATAACCAACACTCTCAGAAGGCTGGTGAATGCCAAAGATGAAACTGTTTCCCTTTGCAATGAAAGATATGAAGATACCTGTGAAGAATTGCAAAGGAGCTCTTCTGAGAAAGAATTTTTTTTGATAATGATCAAAGATGTTTTCCATGCACTGGAAAAGAGACACAGAGTTTCAATGGTTGTCAAAGATGCTCAACTTGAAGACAAAGCAAAAAGGGTAAAGGAGCTTGACAATTCATTGCTTGAATTGAAGACAGTGCATGATGACCAGATGAATCAGCTGAAAGAAAGTTGGGAAGGAAAGCTAAGAGCTGTTGAGGATGAGAAGAACTCCCTTAACATGAAGTGCTTAGAACTAGAGGTGATATTGAAAAATCTGCAATCACCCAAAGCTGAATCCTCCCAGTCAGCTGTAAGAAGAAATGTTGCTACACAAGTATGCATTGAGAAGGATGATTCTAAAAGAAAGACATCCTCTAGTGAAAGTGCAACGACTTCTAAAAAGAAGGTACCATCCATCCCATCTTGTACTGATGCTTCTAATAGTGTTTCTACTAAAAGTGCAGGATGGAAGAATGAATCCAAACAAGTATGGATGAAGACAGTAAAGAAGCAGAGCTCTCCTGAAGCAGCACAAAAAATCAAGAAAACTACCCAGCAATCAGAAGGACTGAAAAGGTCAAGATTTGTGGGTCAGTGTTGGTGTTGTAACAGGTATGGGCATTGTGCAAAAGATTGTATGTACAATCCTTTAAATGCAAAAGCACAAAGGAAGCCCATGCCAAGGGGGAGCAAGCCAGAAGAAAAGAAGCAACATCCACAGGTCCAGAGACATCTGTTTACTGCAAATAGATTTGGATTACTTGACAACATCTGGGATGATTGCAAAAGTGGTCAAAAAGATACATGTCAATCTCCAACTGTATCCAGAGCTAAAAAGAAGAGAAGATCACTGAACCTGGCTAAAATGGAATCCTTGGGAAGCAAGAAGAAAGTTGAAGATGCTCCCAAGAAGGTTTTGAAAGAGGAAAAGAAGTCCTTGGAGTCTAAATCCAAGAAGGGTGATGCATCCAGAAGGACCACCAAGAAATGATTCTACTGTGGAAAGAAAGGACATATCATGGATCTTTGTAAAGAAGCCATGAAATTAAATAGAAGCAGACTGGACTCAAAAAGACAATTAATCCAGAAGAAGAAGAAGGGATTGATTGAAAACAACTTGCCTAAGAAAGGTAGCTTGACAGCATCCAAGGAACCATGTGGAACTTCCAGAACTGGGGCCACTCTTCCAAATGATTTACTTGTCATATGGCCACATCAGTTGCAACTTGCCAGAGAACTAAAAAGAGTTGAAGATGAAGCTCTGGCAATTGCTAAAGCAAAAGGGAAGAATAAGGTTTCACATGAAGATGTTTTGAGAACCACACCAGCACAATCATCAATAAAGATCAAATGTGCAAGTGTGAAGACTGGTGAAAATGGGACATCTCGGTTGAGAGAATCTTCTCAACCTTTTTGTTCACATTGATGAACCAAGGAGGTTCCATCTTATTCCCTTATACTCTTGGTATATACATGTGCTAACATTGCAGGGAATTGAAGATGATGATCATTCTCATCTGAGGATGGTTTGGACAGAACGGAGTGCACCCCTTGAGGGGGAGCAAATCTGAAGAAGATGATGTTCTGAGATTAATATCATCTTAAGAAAATGGACGAAAGGGGGAGCTTTATCTTTGCACCTGAACATTCTAATGTGTTTTGTGGAGTATGTGCAGGATTTAGCAATTCATTGAATATCTGAACCCCTTAGCATGATCTCACATGTTTACAGTGAATGTGGACAACATTGAGTTCCTTGGTTACATCACTCTTGTTTTCTACACCGGGTTAGCCCAAGTATACTTAGAGTTGATTTACTAAAGGTTCTTTGCTAAAGAAGAACATGTGGCATCATCCCTCTCTTAGTGTTTTTCAAGAAGATGCTATTCGAAGGGAGGAAGAGATATTGTGGAAGAGAACCACACCACACCTTTGAATTTGATTGCCAATAAGGGGGAGAAAATATTGGCACACATATTGACCCATTCATATGTGCTGAAGTTGTGTATTGACAACAAATACAAAGGGGGAGATTGAAGTGCAATGTGTTGCATTTGTTGTCAATGAGGCATGTTGTTGTCTTAGAATGAATGGATGTCAAGGAATGTCAAGATGTGAATGAAAAAGGTTGTGATGGTGTAGGTGGTGAAGTAGAATGGCCATGGTACTAAGATGCATGTCACTTAGGAGATTCACTAAGTGGCATAGGAGATGTGGTTGAAACATTCTCTAGTCAAATCAGACGATTGTTGAGCTGTTCTTAAAGTTACAAGAACTTGTATCAACTGGATACAATGTCACAACAATGTTTGAAGACCATGCATTATATTGACAATGCATGAGGAGATGAAGAAGATCCATCCACAAGTTCAAAGTGGATGAAGTGAGCGGATGGAAGAGTCCATGCACTATCAATTAGTGCATGTGAACATGAAGTTGATCCAACTTGATCTCTGATTGGATCAATGAAGAACATTGGAGATTTTATGTGATTCAAGAGCTCGGTTGATGAAGAACCTTCGGAATTCCCTCCTAAGTTGTGAAATGTTGAAAAGTTATTAAGAACATGAGGAGGAGATGGGAAATTCCTAAGAAGAAGAAGAATTATGAAGAAGATGGCTTGAAGTGGCATTTGGCATATGGGGATACTTTGTTTTTATACAAAGTCTTTATTCCTATACTTAGCAAAAATTAGGCCAGCCAAGGAAACCTTGAGGGTTCAACCCCAAGGCACATGTGGGCCTAAGGCGCCACGCCCAAGGGGGAACCCGTGGGGTGATCCCAAGGCGGCAGAAGAAGGGGCCGCACACCCGAGTGTGCATAGTGGGCGCTAGGAGCGCGCCCACAGAGGCGAGAGTGGGCGCAGAGCGCGCCCGTAGAGAGAACACGGTGTGGGGCGGCACCGTGGAGGGAGAAGTTCAACTGAGCACTTCTCGGCAGCGCTTGGTTGATAAGCCGCGAGAAAACCGGCCGGCGCTTCGATGTGGGATGCAGAATTTTTTCGCGGAGCGAATCCCAGCCGCATGATTGATCGCGCGGACGATCTAACCCGCACATCTGATCCGCGGCGAGATGATCTGATCCAGGCCGTCCGAGATCAATTGAATCGCCAATCCAACAGCTGCGAGACCGTCTTCAACCCCAAGCTCGTCCGAAGTCTCCCGCGAGTCCACCTTCGAACCAGGCACCTCCCGACGACAGAATTTGAGCTCCCAGCCACCTCCGATCAAGCTATAGCCACCATTGTGATCGTCTGGCCATAACAAATAGTACCATGCACAAAAAGAGACTTGCATGCAACAAATGAGAAAATTCGATGAAGGCCGAAGGCAAACGAAGTGCTGAGGCCTCGGGGTGTTCGTGTTTTGCATGGGATGGCCAAAACAGAGGCCGTGCATGGGTTCTAAGTCGCAAGCACGTAGAGGAGAAAAATATAGAAGTAGAACCCGCGGTGAACCGAGGAGAAAATCAAGATTTGAAAAAATCTTGAAAGATTCGAATACTTCGGGGATTTGAGATTTATCCCACGTGGAAGTTTTGAGGCCTCTCTGCCTATAAAAGGTGAGCCCATGCTCTCGTTTATGCTTGCTGAATCTTTGTTGAAGATCTGAAGTCCCGCGAAGCCTCGGTGCTTAGCGAAGAACAGCCTGCGCGCACCACTTGCACGGCATTGAAGCCCGGAGCCATCCCTTGGATCTGTGTGTTCCTTTTGCGCACCTCTTGCGCGAAAGAAGAGAAAGGGAGAGTCCCCTGCGCGCCTTACCTTTGTGCGGAAGGAAGACCCGAGGCAGCCGCATCACTTGCACACTCTCATGGTTTGTTGAGGCTTGCGCGGCCGAGGTGCCTTGCACCTTTGAGGAGCTTGCGCGACATCACCCTTGCACGGACCTTGAACCCATTGTGCTTGCACGGCTCTTGAAGAACAGTGGAGTTCACACATTGGTGTGTGTGTGTGCACAAAAGAAATAACAAGTTGAGAACTCACTTGGACAGTGAGCAAAAGAAGGTCGAGACCATGGCCTTGTGTGTGCCAAATTGAAGAACACACTTTGTGTGTGCATTTGAAGAAGAAGGCCGTAGCCCTTGTGTGTGAAAAATGAAGAACCAAGTGTGTGCATAAGTGAAGTGCACACTTTGAAGAAGATTAAAAGAACAAGGAAGTGAGTGTGCTAAACAAGTGAAGGCCAAGCTCAAGTGTGTGCCAAAGTGAAGAAGTTTTGTGTACAAAGAGACACGAAGGCCGAACCTAGTGTGTGCACTAAAAGTGTAAACACTTAGAAGAAGAAGAAGACATCCACACAAAGAAGAACACACATTTATGTGTGTAAGAAAATTGAATTAATTGTGTGAAGTTCAAAGAAGGTGCGTGCTTAAAGAGACTACACCCTTTGTGGGTTTATTGCACCAAGAGAAGGACAGGGGAGTGCATGCATGCATGCATGCACGTGCACACGTGAACAAAGATAAATCAGTGGTGTGCATTTGAGTTGTCCAAGACTAGGAGTTCTTGAAGAGTTTTGAGAAGCCATGCAATCAGTGCATGAGGATGCAGAGATACCATGCACTCAGTGCATGAAGTTGTTTTAAAGTGAGACTGGACCAGACTGGAGTTAAAGATATCAGTTGTCTGAGTATTCAGTAGTTGAAGAGAGAAGCCAGGTCATCCTGAGAAGAAGGAGATAAATCCTGAGCAAGACGAGAAGACCTAATCAACTCAAGTGATCAGAGGTACAGAGCAAGGCCAGCAGTCTTTATCCCAGACTGCTGAAGATACTCGAAGAAGCTTAAAGTGAAGAAGAGCTACTCGTGTGACTCGAGGAGCCAGGAGAAGCCCCCTGTGAGACTCAGGGCGGAAGAAGTCTTCAGTGGGATTCTGGAGCAGGCCAGTGGGACTCTGGTAACACTGTGGGACGCAGTATAAAGACCCTCCTGTGGGACTCAGGAGAGATACAGTGGGATGCTGTATCGACCATTGTAATACTAACAGATTATAATGGGAGAATCCATGCTGGGATAGCATGGCAAGGACGTAGGCCTTTGGTGCCGAACCTTGTAAATCCTTGTGTCCAGTGCCTTTACATTTACTGCATCATTCGTGGAAAGGTGAGAGATACAAGAAGAGTGGATTGAGGCTTTAACCAGCCATAGAGGTTTAATTGATTAAGAATCATTTAGTAAAAAGTTTTAAAGGATCACTGATTCACCCCCTCCCCCTCTCAGTGATTCACACTGATCTGGGCACTTCAAATCGATCAATCCAAAACAAATATAAAAGTCTCAAATCCTAGACTACCCTTGGAAACTAAAAGATCCAAATGAGCATGGGTTCATGAAATCCTTATTGTACCTACCTCTAGAGTCCTGAAAATCCTAATCTACAACTACCCAAATCCTTAAATAAAAAGGGTCTGATATGATACCATTTTGTTATGAACCAGCTGGGATTCCATGCAAACCGACATCTGACCCAGTCCGAGACATGGCCCGAAGGGCATTCCCGATACCCATGGGCTGAGAACTAGTGTCAGACATAAAAGTAATTACTGTGGGAATGGTTTATCTTAATAAAATAGAATTGAATAATATAAAATAAACAAGTGGAAGAACAAAAAATAACTTAATCTCAATAAATATACAAACTCATATAGATATAATAACTGAAAAATAACAAAAACTAAACAACAGAGGGTTAGAAAAAAACTAAAACTAGACCAAAAACAACTTGAACTCCATGTGACCTCAAGGTCACCACTGGCCAAAAGACCAACCTGCTCCATGAAAAACTAAACCAGAAACCTAAACCATAAAAACAAATCTAGTCTACCGACACCAAATGGTATAAGTAGGGCATGATCCTCACAACTCAGTAGGTAATCACCATAGAGTCCATACATTTCCTTACCTGAAAATATCCACAAATACTAGTTTGGAATACATATATAAAAATAGGTTTTTTCTCATATTGTTAAAAAACACAACTTTCCCATTTTCAAAATAATATACACCACATTTCCATTTTCAAAATAGACCACCATTTTAAAACCAAATTCCTAATCCAAAAACCAAGAAAAACTATACCAAGTCATGCAAAATAAAATGGGCAATGTAAATAAGAAACAAAGTGCAGAAAAATATAATCAAGAACTTATATATATAAACCATTGGAATTTTATAAACATCCCTAGAGAGATCTTGGGATGTACTCAAATCGGAGTCACCTACCAGCATATGGTGCAACTCCATAGTCAATAACTCACTGGCCATTCTAACTGCCAATCTAGTGTAAAAATCCCACATGGCCTTTAAAAAATCCATGGGGTACCAACCCGTCTAATCCGGGTTGATAAGAAACCATCACTTGACCCTCTAAAATGCTCATAGGAAACCCATGGTATTAGTACATGGTGAATGGAGGAGGCCCTTTCAGACATGACTCACCTTACCTGCCGCCACCATACTTGCCTACCCTAAACACCAACACCACCTATGAGATAAAACACTTCATGAAATCCCCCATAGGGGTGTCCATATTTCAAAAATATTTTTTCAAGTTCCAACCGAGACATCACATCACATGATCTTTCAAACCATTTCTCAAAACATTCTATGATGCTAATAGATAACTTGTACTTTCAAAACCACAATTCATTTCCAAAACATTATAAAGTTCCAACTAGGCCTTCAACATTATTAATTCAATTACATTACAAAAATGTTTCTCAACCATTTCCAAAACAAAATTAAACATCAATTTTATGATAAAAATGTCAAACAATCCATTATATTTAGGATCCAATTACACTTTCAACACCACTTAAAAACCAAGAGGAAAACACATAAATAACTAAGGGTACCAAATAAAATTTTACACCATTTGGAATCCAACAATATTTCAAAGTACCAACTGGGCCATAGTTTCAAATATTGTTGGAATCCAATTTTTTGTCATTTGAGAACCAAGGGACCATGTGTAAAGCATTAATAGTTTGAAAAAGAAAATAATAGGAAGGGAAGATAAGTGTTTTGAAAATCTGGGTTTTTATGTAGAGTAAGTTTATCCAAGGCCATTATCATTTGTGCACCCATCCATGTGTTCACCCTGAGCACACATTGATGTTCCCACATCTAATGGAACACCATAAGTATCCTAGAAATTACCCAAAACCATTTTTAAAGTAACAACACATGATATACCACCAACACAACAAGACATACATAAGTTCTAAGCCATAAAAGTCAGCACAATCCACATACACACTGCCAACTTCACAATCCAACAAATATAACTTGACACAACCAAGGTTAAACACCACTAAAAACACATAATTTCACTTTCAAAGAATAATTGAAAATGTAACCAAAACTCTTTGTGCATAACTATATAACATGATTAAATAAACCCCTTTAAAACCACTTCCACATTTTTAACAACACAAAATCACCATACTAAGCCAAAAAATCATACCAAAATCATGAAAATTAAATTGATACATTATTTAAAAATACTGAATCATCAAATGGAATGCATAAGAAACGAGATGGATTGAAAGAACTACCTCAATGACATATGAACCCAACCAAAATCTAGGAGGAGAAAGATCAAAGCCTAAGACACAATCCATACACCCTAACATCCAAGAAATCAATTCATACACAAACCCTAGCCTTAGGGTTTGACCAATAGGGAAACCCCAACCAAAGAAACCAAGAAACTAAAGGAGGAAAAGAGAAAGAGGGTAAAAAATTCCAAAACCCAAAGAAACTCACCTTAAAATCTTGAAGAAGTATCCATGGAAGGAGGAGAACCAAAGGGAGAGGGGTATTGGGACCCCTTCATGCACCAAAAATGACCAAGAGGGATGGGGGCTTGAGTTAGGGTAAAATAAGAGGAGGGAAGAATAAGGATTTAAATTTTTTTAAAAATATGGGCCGCTCACATGGTTTGGAAAATCGTGTACAAACCATGTGGGTTCCACTGTCCAAATAGAGAGAACCTCATGCTCCATTACTGCATGGTTTTCCAAACCATGTGAAAACTGTGCACCTTACTCCTGGACCCCAAAAAAAGTCACATGGTTACCTGGGTGAAGCCACATGGTTTCCCAAACAGTGTTCTCAAACCGCGCACAAGAAAAAATGCCACCCAAAAACAAAAAAACTTAAAAATTCAATTAGGGAACTCAACCCAAACCTCACATAGAATGTCTCAATCAAATAAAATAATAAAATAATAGAATTCCAAAGGTCAGGGTGGGACGATATTCATGATAGTTTCATCAATCTACCCACTATATTCTCCTATATGATTTTGAATACCATGTTTTTTTCAATATATGGTGAATAAATCTCATAACCTATCAATATAGTAACCACAACTTAGTCTTCTCCATCTATATTATTCTAACACCCAAAAGCAGTAAGTGGAACTTTCTCTGATAAAGATAATCCTTGATGTATATACTCTAGTAACTAATGTAATATCCAACAAAATAATTGATATTCAACTTTCCTTATTCAATATCCATCATTAAATTTGAGAAATATGACCATGATCTTCCAAACTAAAGCTTTGATACCAGTTTTTTTGGAAACACCAGGAGCTCCAATGATATTATATTCTAGAAGTAGAAGTATAATATATGAAAATGAAAAATAATCAGAATAAGAACACGAACACATAGATTTATGTAGTTCAGGAATAAAACATATTTCTATTGGGAGCCAAAATAAATTCACTATATCTAGGATAAAATTATAGGTAACTCAAACCGAGTATAGAATCCCTACCTTAAAATGAGATTACAAAGTAATTACTTTCTATAGTAACCCACATTTCTATAGTTACAAATCCACAGAGTTGGTCCACTATGTTATAGTAATAATGGAAGTAAATTACACAGAGATATTATACCCAAGTTAGTAAATTCCACACTACTATAGTACCAACTCAAACTCCAAACTACTACAATACCCTTTGTTGGTGTTAGAAGCCAAATCCATTATAGTGAATGCTTCTAGAATTTGGCCCAAATTAATTTGATGAATGAGGATCTATGATTCCAATAATTACTTACATATTAAATTCAAATATTTTTAATAAAATATTTCAATTTATTATCAAGTATGTTTTCCTTTAAGAGTGGGAGATAACTCTAAATATATTCCCTTTGATAGTAAGTCCAATTTTGAATTCAAAACATCCTTAGTCATACTATTAATATCTAATAATTCTCCAATAAAACTATCATAAATATTATTCTCAAGATATATCACATCAATGTTATGTTTGACCTCATGGTATCAGTAATATGGAAGCTCAAAAAATGTTGATTGAATATTCCATATATTTCTATCAATAAAAATTATTTATGTATTTCTAAATATGACATCAATATTTTCACACTCTCTAAATAGTGATTAGTTAAAAAATGATTTAGAGTGATATCAAATTACTATGGGATGTTGAATTCCTTTTTATTATTTGATATGGGTGATCTATAGATAGAATACTTTAATGAATCATGTACACTATTTTTATTACATGTTGTAGTTTATTACATGAAATCCAAATTCAACAATCTTTATACCCCTTAACATAGTATCCATAAAAATTTCCATATGATTAGAAGTCGTTTATAGTGAATATAATCATTACATGTAATTAAAAATATTCCCTTTTATAAGAATCAAACACTTTGATACCTTCCTACCATAATAGTTTCAAATCATCGATTAATGATGATAAGTAAACATCAATATCATTTACAAACTATTTTTTGTCCATAAATCATTAAACTCAACATGATATATTTATGTTTCATATAAAATTTAGGAGATAAGTTTTAAATTAAAAAAAACGGCCATGAACTATGTTTTCATCTGAGGATCTGATAAGGATTCATTCTATCTATTCATAGTTCAAGTCTGATATTTCTCAATTCATTTCCAAAAGTATCAAATTATTGATCAATTTTCTTCAATTATGGGCAATCATTTGAAAGATGAAAATTTGAATCCAATATTTTCTCATTTTTATTCCATCTTAACAATTTTTCATCATTTTAACTTAAAAATAAATGTTTCAAATAGAAAATTACAAGATGATACCAAATTTACTTAGTAGGAGTATTGGTACTTAGCATAATAGATAAATAAACCAATGATTTTTCTTTCAAATTATACTGTGATGTCCCATATTCAGGACACTATGAAAGACCTCCATATTTCATTATATATAACACATAGTCATTGGGGAAAAAATGTATCTTATTTTAGCCCAAATGCACCAGGAATAATATTTTTCACATAATAATTTGAATTTGTAAAATCAATTTCTTCAGGATGTATATATTTCAACTACTCTATAAATTATATAAAACTCTTATCACTGTATCCCTTACTATATTTAAGGTTAACCAATATTAATGTAATTGAAAAAACCATAAATGTTATACAACCTAGATACAATGGTATTCAAAATCACCATATAGGTTCTCAATCCTCAGTGTTTTTTAAATTGCTTCTAATTCAATATCACAGATCATTTTTCAATTTGATCAAACTATCATCTTGTAAATCACTAATATCATTTTATATTGAATTTTATATAATTGTTACTTTATATATCTAAGGAATATTACTTATATTAAAAGAATTACAAATTAAATGATATTTTTCTCTACTTCATAACTTTCTCATATTTAAACACTTCATGCATGAACATAAAACAAGTCACTATTTAGAAAATTTCATTTGGAAAATTCCAAAAAAGTATCAACCCCTTCCTCATATTCCTCACTTATTAACCGTGTAGTAATCCAAATATGATTCATTATCACCTATAAAAAATTTTAAGCATTGAATATAAGTTACTATATTTTCACATTGTAAATTCAAATTTAATTCTATAATTATCAATACAAAATAATATTAAAAAAAGAATAAAAATAATGATAAAAACAATTATAAAAACTAATATGAATAATAAATATATTATATTTTTTAAAAATAAAATAAAATATATATGTTATTGGTTACATTGTTCTTTATCTATACTATATTTTACGAAAATGTAAATGTATTAGGTTTGAAATACTTGTTCTATTTAGATCCGTAGAAAATATTCTACTAATAAAGATTCTTTGTAAGACTCTATTTTATATATTATGCATATCATGAATGTTTCGTGATATGATTGGTGGTTAATTTAAAAATATTAAGACATTTTAAAATTATAAAATAGTTATTCTAAGTATATTATAAAAAACAAAAAGTTATCAATCATTTTTAAAAATTAAAAAAAAATATTCTAAAATGAAAAAATAATTTAAATGAAAATTATATTGTTTTACAAAACAAAATTTTTTTCCCCATAAGGTATTATAGAGATTTCTATTTGTGTTTTAAAAAATAAAAAATGATACTTTTTTTAATAAAATAAATATATTAAATGAAATTCATTGTTATTTAATAAGACTATAAATAATAATAAAATTTAACAATTATTAATATAAAAAATTTGTGTCCATTATATAGAAAAAATGGGTTCTAAATTAAAAATAGTTCATTTCATAAGATATAATACATTTAATAACAAAGTTTTCTATTCTTAAAAACTAAACTTTGTGAAGTATAATGAAAAAACACAAATTATTATATAAATAATTATAACATAAAATATATCATAATTATAAAAAACACATTTTTATCAAATAAATGGTTATAAAATTATCACCCATAATAAGCATAAAACATTAATTGATATTTGAAGATAAAAAATATATCTATATATATATTTTAATAAAATTACCATTAAAAACCTATCCTAGAAGTAAGTGTATAACTAAAAAATAAAAATACAATAAAAATTATAGAAATGATTCAGAATAATTTTTTGAGAAATAAATCATTTTTTATTTATTAAACAACCTATATGTTCAACATTTAAACAAATATTAATTGAAAAATTAAAGGTACATAAAAAAATAAATATATTCAATAATATACCCCCAAAAATATGAGGATAAATAAATATAATAGTATTTTTTATAAATTACAATCAAAATAATATATTCATTTAATTCATACCTTATGATTACAAAATAGAAGAAGAAACTAGGGGACTTCAGCAGTGGGGAGAGAAAATAGAGAGAGGTGGATGGTGGAAGAGGGTGGAAGAGGAAAACCAAAAGAGGAAAATAATAGTCGAGGGTGGTGGTTTATGAGAGATGAAGGTTGGTTATGATGGAGTGAGTTAACTATAGAGAAGGTTAGTATGAAAAAATGATCTTTATTATACATTAATTTATGTTTTATTATATAATATTACATATAATACAACCCAGAAGATTGATAAGTCGACTGTATTTGAGAATTAGGTACATTAAATAACAACTTAAAATAGAGAATACATTACTATTATTGAAAACTTCCTTAACATTCTCATATTACTCCATCGTACTTAAAACTGTATTTGATAACCTGGGGACATACAAATGAATGGGGTGTAATATAACGCCAAGTAAGGGAATAAACTTGGCCTAAAATGAAGAAATTATTACATGTTAGGAAATAGGTATATCAATAATACATAAAATGGGTGCGAATCATAAACATGAACAATGAGACATGATATAGCATGATAATCATAAAGGAAACATGGGAAATGTGGAAACAACTTTAAACATTGAATCATAAACATAGGTCATGTATAAACACCAATAAATCATGACATAAAAATTCATGTGATGGATTAGGTTCACTCCCTAATCAATTTTATGGCATATTAAGAGACAAAAAAATTACCCAATGCATTGGAGCGCTATATAATTCTGGGTGCACACATCACTTTCATTTCATTCACATGCATAAGTGTGCCACATAGATCATACAACATGGAATCATATTTCATAAAATTTAATTCCATGACTAACGAGTGTGGAATACATAAATTTAAGTCCCCAATAAAATAATTATAAGTGCATAAAGCTAAAAACCCTTGATAGTAAATGGGTACAAGTATTCATTACACAATTGTTTGGCTTGGAAAATCATAGGGAAATTTCGGCAGCATAATAGGGGAATATAAATGTTCATTTAAGGGATTAATGAGAGTGAAAGGGATATCTCATCATTTAAAAATAATTGTGTAAGTAAGGGGATATGGTATAATGTATCCCAACATTAGTAAATGGAGATAAAAGACATAAGATAATGAAGATGCCTGGATAAGGAGGAAAAAGAGAGGATCCCTTACCTTGAGAGTGTGATTCCAATTGCTAGGGAGGATCTTATTGAGAGCTTGAGGGAACCATGTGATGAATATATATAGAGGTGGGAAGAGTAAGTATGGGATCCAAGGTTTTTTAGTGGATAGTAATGGGAACACGAGTGGGTTTATATAGGAAAGGAGAGAGAAGTTCTTTATTATTTTCCAAGCTTAGGTTTGGGATTCTATATAATAAAATGAAAAAAAACCACAAACCTTACGAAGTTTTTTACCCATGGTGTCTACCAAATAGGGTTGTTTTTTATTATTTTATAATTCCAAATTCCAAACTAATTAAAATATTACCCTTGGTGATGGGGAAGTGAGTCATCTCCTTAAATAAATGACTTTAAAACCTTAAAATATATTATAGGTTTGGGAGGATTCATAAATGATTTATATAATTAACAAAATAAACTTAAAATCACATTATTTTTAAGGGTAAACATATATTTGGTCATGTATACCCTTTATAGTATTCATTACATCATTTTTGGTTCATTATGATGTCATAATACAAACCGTATATTTATGCCATATTTAATTTTTTCACAAAAATTTGACTGTCTCAGAAAATTATGAAAAATTCACCATTAGATAATTTTGATGTTTTAATGCCAAAATTAATATTTATTTTATCTAAGTAGTTTTATAAATATTTTAATTTTCACTTTTAAAACAATAATATACATTTATTGAGAAATGATTGGTTTTTTTGACAATAACAGATTTGAAACCCTTATGAAAATTACATTTGACTTCATAAAAATTATATGATCATTTATATTTAATAAAAATTATTTAATAATAATATTTTATTAGAATATTATTTATTTCAAAAATCCATTAATTCATCAAAATAAATTCCTTAATTTAATTTTAATATTTCCCAAAAAATAATTTTTTGTTTTATTGTATAAAAACCAATATCATTTATAAAGTAACAATTATAAGATGAAAATATATTAATTTATTCTATAAAATATGCATAGTAATATTTTTGGGGTCTTGATATATATCCCTTTATCACACCAGAAAACTCCCTAAGGGAAAGGTGGGTGATAGTGATATTTTCATGCAGTGGTTTGATGTATATGGTTTGGGATCTGATCTCAATGAGGTTAAACATATCCTATAAACAATATTGATTATGATTAAGTTTTTAGATCTCAGATTGAGACTAGTCAAGGAAAAATACCAGTGATTCTATGTCCCTTGGAAGCTCCAATAAATGGGTTTCCTAGGGTACAATACTACTAATTGAGGCCATCAGTTACTTTGTCTATGTATATTAGATTTTTAAAAACCCTATATTTATACTGATCATATAATCACTATTCAAAAAATATATTATTAATGGTTAATATGCTTAATTTAATTTTAAATATGATATGATATAATGAAACCAAGAAGTGAATGTGTTTTCTATAACTACAATTCATAATAGAGAATCTAATTCAACCATAAAGGAAATTTTATATATAAAAGTTCAGGCCATTACAATATTTCCCACTTTAGAAAATTTTCCCTCAAAATTTTCATTTCACGCACTAAAATAGATGAGGGTAACTCTGTTTCATCACCTTACTCTGGTTCCCATATCTCTTCTTAAAACTTTTGGTTTCTCCACAACACTTTGACTAAGTGCATTGTCTTATTCTGTAGAACTTTGTATCTATTATCTAAGATCTTCCACAAATGATACTCATATGAAAGATCATTCTCCAACAATACCACCTATGGATTGAGTACATGATAGGGGTATGATATGTACTTCATTAAGAGTGATACATGGTATGTCACGACCCATCCCCCGGGGCCTGTTCCGTGACTACCCCAAGCCTGCCTTCTATAGGCCAGGGGCTGGTGACAAGCACCGAAAGGCATATCCCCTAAAACCGGGAAGGAATTTCCTTTATAACCTACAAACACATGCAACCAAGCACACAACGAGATATGAACACAAGTAAAACTGTATAACAAAAAGAGTGATAAAAGTAAGAGGGGCCAG
The DNA here is from genome assembly GCA_963277665.1 of Viscum album. Taxonomy (NCBI): domain Eukaryota; kingdom Viridiplantae; phylum Streptophyta; class Magnoliopsida; order Santalales; family Viscaceae; genus Viscum; species Viscum album. The sequence goes on from OY728131.1 coordinate 1,349,123,181, forward strand.
TATACAAGCCCAACAGTAAAGATACAAGTACAACTGAAATACAATACAACTGAAGAAAGAGAAAAACAACTACTGGGTCATCCTCCGAGGTTCCTACCTGAAGGGTAGGTACATATTGCCTCCTCAGCACTCCACATCCACCCATCTCCTCTACTTACCAACACGCCGTGTGGTCCACCTCCGGGCACCGTCTAGTCCTGTTACCCTCGTCCTTAGTCAGTATTGTCCGTCGTCTGCACCAATCACAACAAGGTGCGGGCATAAACCGTGAAGGGGTGAGTATAAAGATACTCAATAGGGACCTCGAGACCCTAAAGGTCTCCAAAAATCCACAAAGGATAAACCACATAGCATGAAATCAACTGACAACCCTACTTCGGTATATTCCCATACATATACCAATGTTATCAAGTATGCTCATCTCAATCATGAGGAAACACAAGGTCTAACTCAAAATCCCAAGGTCAATTATTCCAAAAAATAAGGAGTACCACAAAGATAAGTACCACACAGGTATTCCACACAGAAGAATACCACCAAGGTATTACCATGAAGGAAAGTACCACACAGGTATAGACTCATCTCACACCAAGTATATCTTAGGTACAATAGTAGATATGATTAGATGTAACTACTGAATCATCTTACTCTGTTAAGACACAGACCCATGAAGGATCCTAAATGCTGACCCACATAGGATCTCTAGGTGCTGACCCACACAAGATCACTCAGTGCTGACCCACACAGGATTGCTCAGTGCTGACCCACACATGATCGCTCAGTGCTGACCCACAAAGGATTGCTTGGTTCTCACCCACACAAGATCACTCAATGCTGACCCACATAGGATCGCTATTCATTCTTTACGTCATAGCCAGCTACTGGGTTCCCGTACTAATCTCGACCGTCTTCAGGAGGGTCCACTCCTCATTCCATTGGTCGATACTCCAACTACCATGAAGTCCCACAAAGAAGTATCCCAAAGCACTCCCACATCATAGGGGTCTCAACGCAATAGACGGTGTGTCAATCGGACGCCCGGTCTGTAAGTTGTTAGCCTTTTAGTCCAGAGGGCCCGGTTGGATTCGTGCTCGATCCAACCCAATCGTACCACAACATTACCCAAAACTCTAGGTGGGGTATACCAAAGGGGCCCTCTCACTCTAAGGTTAACAACATCATTTACGGTTCGTCAAATGGACATCCGGTGCCAAAGTTATGGCCAAAAGAGCATAAATGGATTGAAGTGTGTCTGAGTCCAGTCTAACCCAGTCGGATTGACCCGGCCCGACCTGGCCTGGGCTGACCCAGTTTGGGTCGACCCGGTCCGATCCGCTGGGTCAGGCCCGACCCGCGCTGGGTGGTCCAGCCCATGCTGGGCGGCCCGACCCACGCTGGGTATTCTGGCCTACACTAGGTGGTCTGTCCTGGGTGGGGCGGGGCGGTGCGGGGTGGCGTGGAGGCCATGAGGGCTTTGGAGGCCGCGAGGGGACTGCGGAGGCCGTGAGGGCTGCAAGGCGGTGGATCCCATGGGGGCCACAGACTGCGGATGCCGTGGGGCGACGAAGGCTATGGGATGGTAGAGGCCGCAGGGGGTGGAGGCCGCCGGGCGGTGGAGGCCGTGGGGTGGCGGAGGCCGCAGGACGGTGGAGGCCACGGGGGCCGCAGACGGTGGAGGTCGTGGGATGGCGGAGCTGCTGCGGTGTGGCGGTCATGCGTCGTGCCTTCGCCGGTGGCCAGTTTGACCGGCCACCCTTCATTTGACACCTTCATCATGGTCGGCCGTGGAACTAACCGCGGTTCTCGAGTTCCGCTGGTTCCATATGTTGGCACTAGTCACTGTCACCATCCCGAAGAACACACAAAAGAACCATAATATTTTTTTGGGGGGGGGGGGGGTCAGGCCTTGTTTGTTTGCCCTGTACCCTCCGCGTTAGGATGGTAACAAGAGACTCAAGGGGAATGATTCAATGTGAGAGGAAAAATTAACATTGATCAAATTAAAACACACCCCTACCTCGTTCGTTTGTTGTCGTTGATGAGGAAGGAAGGACGGTTGTCGATTGAAGTCGTCCCACGTTGGAAGATGTCCTGAGGAAGAAGTCGAAGTCGTGCATCAGCGTTCTTCGTTGGAGGAGAGTTCTTCATTGGAGAAGAAGAATTACTCCAAAATCTCTCCTCTTCCATTCCTTTCTCCCAATTCCACCTAAAAAGAAAAGTATCCAATATGTTTTGTTTCATCAATTTAATTGTTGGCACAAAATTAAATTGACATCATTAATTTCGATGTGGCTGGCACCATTAAAGTGGGAGGATACCAAATGTTATCTCCCATTAAAGGGGAGTTTAGGGGGTTCAGGTGGTCCCCAACCTTAAATTCAAATTGGGAGGTTTTGGGATTGGTGGTCCCCACCTCCATAACCTTCACATGGGAGGTTTCAAAAAAAATAAAAATGTTAACATTTTTATTTTATTCACTCTTTCATTAAATACACAAAAACTAACTTTCAATCTCGACCTACTGTGGTTGAGGTTAAGGTATCCTTCATAAAATACCGGCACTGTAAGTTCAACGGTGCCCTCATATTTAAATTCCGATCACCAGTTCAAAAGTTAGAAAACCCCGCCCGTACGTTTACTAAACGTTTCCAAAAAAAAGTTCAGCAATTCATTCCAGGTACACCAGGCCATGGAATCACACGCCGTCAATTTTCACAGACTCATAAAATTCCCATATATTTAAAAAAAATACATGGAATTTCCATGTCTTTAAATTCTCCCCACCTTAGGGCTTTGCGTCCCCGAAAGCCACATCACAAAACTAAGAAAACAAGTGGGGTACTGAGCACGTATCTGAGCCTCCTACTCCCATGTGATCTCCTGGAGGTTCTCGTGCTACTAGAGAATGCGCACTAGAGGTATCGACCACCCACGAAGGACCAGATCATGTCAATCCTCAATCTCTACTAGAACCTCTGTAAACTTCGCCCCATCATCGACGTCCATATCATTGTGGTCGATGATGTGAGAAGGGTCGTGCACATATCTCCTCAACTGGGATACATGGAAGACATCGTGCAGCCGGTGAAACTGAGGTGGAAGAGCTAAGCTATATGCCACCTCGCCAACTCTACTGAGAACCTGAAAAGGTCCGATGAATCTCGGAGATAACTTGTTGCCTCGTCCAAATCTCTATAAACCTCATCAGGGCGAGACCTGTAGAAAGAGGTGGTAACCATACTCGAACTCTAGAGGTCTCCGTATCCTGTCGGCATAAGAATTATGCTACTCTGTGCAGTCTTCATCCACTCCTGGATGATCTTCACTTCCTCTGTGGTAGCCCATACCATCTTTGGTCCCACTAGTGCTGACTCCCCTAGGTCAGTCCAACACAAAGGTGATCTGATATGTCACCCGTACAATGCCTTTAAAGGTTCCATCCCAATGGTGGAGTGATAATTGTTGTTTTATGAAAACTCCACCAAAGTCAAGTGATCCTCCCATCTGCGATCAAAGTCGAGGACACAAGCACATAGCATGTCCTCGGGGGTCTGAGTGGTCTGCTCAGTCTGGTCATCCGTCTAAGGATGGAAGGCGGTTCTCAAATGAAGATGTATCCTGAAAGCCTCCTAAAACCCCTTCCATAATCTGGAAGTAAAACATGCATCACATTCAGAGAAAATCATCGAGGGTACTCCATGTAACTGCACAATCTTATACACATAAATGCTTCCCAAGCTCTTTATTTAACCCTTCTCTCTGATCAATAGGTAGTGGGCCGACTTGGTGAGTCGGTCAATGATCACCCAAATCGAGTCATGTCCCCTGGATGTATGTGGATGTCCTGTCACAAAGTCCATTGATATCCCATCCTACTTCCACTATGGTACCTCTAAAGGCTGAACCAAGCCCGTTGGTACCTGATACTCTGCCTTCACTTACTAACAAGTGAGGCACCGAGAGACAAACTCTGCTACTGATTTCTTTATTCCTAGCCACCAGTGCTGTTTTCGGAGATCCTAGTACATCTTCTGCACTCATGGATGTACCGCTAGAGGGGATGTGTGGTACTCCCTAATCACTTCCTCCTGAAGTGACATCGGTACCATGGTACGTCCTTTGAAGAGGATGACATGCTCCCTACCTTCAGAAAATCTATCAGGTGCTTGTCCTATAGATATTTGAGCACGTCGTGCCTCATAGTCAGTTTCCCCGTGCTACGCTTCCCTGAATCACTGAAGAAGTGGGGGAGTGACTGTAAGAGACTAAATAAAATCTGCTCCATCCCGATCCAAAAAGGATATATGCAAATCGGCTAGCTGCTCTGTCACCTCACCTAGAAACTCTATACCAGACGTCCAACTGAGTACATATTCTACAAAGTTCCCCTTACCAGGAGTATAGACTATCTTGAAGTCATAGTACTAGAGGAACTAAAGAAATCATCATTGTCTCAGGTTCAGGTCCTTCTAAGAGAAGATATACCTGAGACTATTGTGATCTGAGTAGACTGTAAAACATTCGCACATCAGATAGTGTCGCCACATCTTCAAGGCGAAGACCACTGCTGATAACTCTATGTCATGGGTAGTATAGTTCTTCTCATGTTGTCTCAGCTGTCGAGAACCATATGTTATCAATTCTCACTCTTGCATCAGGAAACATCCGAGTCCTGTCCCTGATGCATCGTAGTAGACTACGTACCCTATTCCATCCTATAGAATCCTCAAGATGGGGGCACTAGTCAGCCTCTGCCTCAACTCTTGAAAACTCTGCTAGTATATCTCTGACCACACGAAGGGTTGACCCTTATTCGTCAATGCTAATAAAGGTGCTGCAACTCTGGATAAATCTAGCACAAACCTTCGGTAGTATCCAGCCAAACCCAAGAAACTCTATACCTCTACCACACTCCTGGGTGGTTCCCAAGCAAGTACCGCCTCAGTCTTCACTATATCCAATGCAACTCCAGCCTATGATATGACATGTCCCAGAACATGAACCTCTCAAATGTAGAATTGGAACTTCAAGAGCTTACCATAAAGCTGTTGCTCCCGGAGTATGTCTAGTACTACCTGCAAAAGATAGGAATGATCCTCCTCAGTAGTCAATTAGATGAGAATGTCGTCGATGAATACTACTACAAAGTGATCAAGGTATGACTGAAAGGTCATGTTCATGAGTCCCATGAAGAATACTGGAGCATTGGTCATGCCGAATGGCATAACCAAGAACTCATAATGGCCGTACCGACATCTAAAATCCATCTTCTGCACATCCTCATCTCGCACTCTGAGCTGGTGATAGCCTGATCTGAGGTCTATCTTCGAGAACTACCGTGCTCCCTTCAGCTGATCAAAGAGGTTTTCAATCCTTGAGAGTGGGTACTTGTTCTTCATAGTCACCTGGTTCAGGCACCGATAGTCAACACAAATCCTCAAGATCCCATCCTCCTTCTTGGCAAACAAAATCAGGTCTTCCCAAGGAGAAACACTAGGCCGAATGAATCCCTTCCCCTGCAAGTCCTCTAGCTGTACCCAAAGCTCACGAAGCTCCACAGGAGCCATCTAATATGATGGTGTAGATATTAGTTCCGTCCTGAGGTACAAGTCAATGTAAAATTCCACCTATATGTGAGGAGGTAGACCTAAAACATCATGAGGGAAGAAATCTGCGTACTGGTCCACCATTACAGGATAACTCAGACTCTCCACATCAACCGATCTTAGGGTAAGGCTAGCCAACTGATGAGTGATCGGCTGCACTCTCCTCCAGATAATTCCATCCTATGCTGCAAAGTCTCCTTTCTCACTGATGAAGGTAATACTATTCCCATTCATGCAGACACACCATAATTTACACCTAATACAGTCTATCTGAGCATCGACTGTAGATAACTAGTCCATACCCAAGATAACGTCGTAAGGCCTTGACACCGCTACTAGGAGATCCCAGCCAAAGCTCTTGCCTCCTAGAGTAAGCTCACACTACCATCACCAGTGCATAATCATAGAATCCACTCCCGTAGGAGTCTCTAGTGGTAAGGATCTAACTGACCACTCCATCAGAATATCTGAGCTCTAAACGAGGGTAGTGGAAATAAAAGAATGACTGAAACCTGTGTCTATATATACTAAAACTAAGGTATAGTAGACACATATTGTACCTTGTATCATCTCTATAGTGCTGTGATCGTAGGTATCAACTGCTAGGAGTTGAGATAACCCCTTTCCTCCCACTTTTTTGTGGTCAGAGTGGACCACCTGGTGGTGGTGGAAGTAACATCTTGATTCGTCTCCCACCACCAGCTGCACGGTCAGCTCCTCTGCCACATCCGCCTGCTCCCTACGGACCTCCTCGGTCGGACCTCTGTCTCTTCCTGGGCGGTACTTCAAATGTATATTGATCACACGCACAACTGGTCAGATAGTCATGAGCCATGTGACCCTGCCCACCGCATGCATAATACTGCCTACTCCTAGCATGACTGGCTCTGCCTCAGGTGCCCCACACAACTGATCTGGAATCCTATGGTCGTCCACCTATAGGTCTAGTCCTATTAGACCTCTACAACATCTGTCTGCTGCTAGCTGTAGAAGACCCGGCTACATGATGACCGGTGGTAGGTCTCGCTGCAGGTGACTGCTCAGCAAGGAAACACTCCACTAAGAGGGCTCTCTCTAAAACACTCGCCTGTATCAGGATGCTAAGAGAAATCATCGAAGCCCTGATCTCTCACCTACATCCTTGCTCAAAGGTCTAGGCCCTGAATAATAAGACCCACACCATATTTGTGGAGTATCATGAGAGTTCATTGAACCTCACTGAGTAATAATCCACAGTCATGCTACCCTACTGCAGATGAAGAATCTCCTGTATGCACACTTCATGAAGAGTTGCTGGAACAAAATATGCCCGAAATAGGACCTCGAAGTTTTCCTAGAGAGGTGTCACCTCATCGTGAATATACAACATCATGCTCTACCATATGCCTGCTGATGCCTGTAAAAGGCTGGTGACAAGGATCATCGTGAGATCGGCTGGTGTCCCTACCAGTCAGAAGACTCTCACCACAGCCTCCAGCCAATCCTCTATCACCTGTGGGTCCATCTCTCCCATGAACCTGGGTGGACTCTAGCATTGGAGCTCGTGAAATGAGATCAAGTGGAATTCATCCTCTGCTGCTGGGGATGGTGGCATCGGTGGCACAATGTTTAATGGTACCGCTGGTGCCTCCGCTATTGCCTCTACTGGAAGAGGGCCCTACACCGGGGCCTCATCGCTCGGTGGGATATCAGTGCGTACTACTCTCAGAAGCCTAGCTGGATGTCTGCATGGATGTATCCTGAAAAGAATTAGGTGCGCCACAGTCAATAAGTTATACCTGGTGAGCTGACTCAAGATATCACAAATAAAACTCTTCAAAACACACACAACTAGTGTTTTCATGCACAGAGTCAGAAATCAGAAGTCAGGGTCCTGGTGTATGGATACGTCGACTGCCGCTCTAACACTGGATTCCCGAAACTGATAACCACACTCACTACATGTAACAATATTTCCATTAAAAATATCAAAGTCCTATGATCTACTATAGAACCGAATCCTCTGATACCAATTTGTCATGACCCATCCCCCAGGGCCCGTTTTGTGACTACCCCAAGCTCGCATTCCATAGGCCAGGGGTTTGTGACTACAACCAAAAGGTGTATCCCCTAAAACTGGGAAGGTATTTCCTTTATACCCTGAAAACACGTGCAACCAAGCACAGAACAAGATATGAACACAAGTAAAACTGTATGGAAAAAAGAGTGATGAAAGTAAGAGGGTCTGGTATACAAGCCCAACGGTAAAGATACAAGTACAACTGAAATACAATACAACTGAAGAAAGAGAAAGACAACTACTAGGTCATACTCTGAGGTTCCTACCTGAAGGGTAGGTACATATTGCCTCCTCAGCACTCCACATCTGCCCGTCTCCTATGCGTACTGACATTCCATGTGGTCTACCTCCGGGCACTATCTAGTCCTGACACCCTCGTTCTCAGTTAGTGTTGTCTGTCGTCTGCACCAAACACAACAAGGTATGAGCATAGCCCGTGCAGGGGTGTGTATAACGATACTCAGTAGAGACCCCGAGACCCTCAAGGTCTCACAAAATCCACAAAGGATAAACCACATAACATGAAATCAACTGACAGCCATACTTAGGTATATTCCCATACATATAACTAAGTTATAAAGTATGCCCATCAAAATCATGAGGAAACACAGAGTCCAACTCAAAAGCCCAAGCTCAACTGTTCCACAAAGGAAGAAGTACCACGAAGGTAAGTACCACACATGTATGCCACACTGAAGAATACCACAAAGGTATTACCACAAAGGAAAGTACCACACATGTATTGACTCATCTCACACTAGGTTTATCTTAGGTACAGTAGTAGAGATGATTAGATGTAACTACTGAATCATATTACTCTGTTAAGAGGAAGATCCCTGAAGGATCCTAAATGCTAACCCACATAGGATCTCTAGGTGCTGACCCGTAGAGGATTGCTCGGTGCTGACCCACATAGGATCGCTCGGTGCTGACCCACACAGGATCGCTAAGTGCTGACCCACACAGGATCGCTCGGTGCTAACCCACACAAGATCACTATTCATTCTTCATGTCACAACCAGCTACTGGGTTCCCACACTAAGCTTGATCGTCTCCAGGAGGGTCCGCTCCTCAAGCCACTGGTCGATACTCCAACTACCACGAATTTTCAGGAAGAAGTATCCCAAAGGACCGCCATGTCATAGGGGTCTCAACACAATAGACGATATGTCAATCAGACGCCCGGTTAGTAAGTTATTAGCCTTTTAGTCCCGAGGGCCCGATTGGATTCGTGCTCGATCCAACCCTACTGTACCCCAACTTTACCCAAAACTATATGACAGTATACCAAAGGGACCTTCTCGCTCCAAGGTTAACAGTGTCATTGACAGTTCGTCAAACGGACGTCCGGTGCCAATGTTATGGCCAAAAGAGCATAAATGGGTTGAAGTGGGTCTGAGTCTGGTCCGACCTGGTCAGACCGACCCAGCCAAGGTAGACCTAGTTTGGGTCAACCTGGCCCATTGGGCCCAGCCCGGACCGTATTGGGCGGCCCGGCCCGCTGGGTCCGGCCCGACCCACACTGTGCAGCCCGACCCGCTAAGTCTAGCCCGCACTGGGAGGCCCGGCCCGTTGGGTCTGGCCCGACCTACACTGTGCAGCCCAGCCCACGCTGGAGGCCCACCTCACGCTGGGTGTTCTAGCCTAGCGGCCCGTCCTGGGCGGCGCGGGGCGGCACGGAGGCCGCGAGGGCCGTGGAGGCCGTGAGGGGGTCGCAGAGGCCGCAAGTTCCATGGGGAGGCAGAGGCCGCGGGGTAGCAAGGCCACGGGGGCCACGGACGGTAGAGGCCATGAGGCGGTGGAGGCTGCGGGATGGAGGAGGCCGCAGGGGCCACACATGGCGGAGGTTGCGAGGACCACAGACGGTAGAGGCCGCGAGAAGACAAACGAGGTAGGTTCTGTAGGCGGCAGAGGCTGCGGGGCGGCAGAGTCTATGGGACGGTGGAGGTCGCGAACGATAGAGGCCATGGGACAATAGAGCTACCGTGGTGCGGTGGTCGCGTGTTGTGCCTTCACCGATGACTGGATTGACCGGACTCCCTTCGTTTGTCGCCTTCATCAGGACCAGTCATGGCACCGGCCGCAGTTCTCGAGTTCTTCCAGTGCCATATGTTGGCACCGATCACTATCACCATCGCGAAGAACACAAAAAATAACCATAAAATTTGCTGAGGGGTCAGGACTTGTTTGTTTGGTCTATACCCTCCACATTGGGGTTCCAGCAAGCAGCTCAAGGGAAATGATTCAATGTGAGAGGAAAAATTAAAATTGATCAAATTAAAACACACCCCTACCTCATTCGTTTGTTATCATCGATGAGGAGGGAAGGACAATCATCAATTGAAGACATCCCACATTAGAGGATGTCCCGAGGAAGAATTCAAAGTCCTGCATCAGTGTTCTTCGTTGGAGGAGCATTCTTCTTTGGAGAAGAATAATTCCTCCAAAAGCTCTCCTCTTCCAATCCTTTCTCCCAATTCCACCCAAAAAGAAAAGTATCCAATATGTTTTGTTTCATCAATTTAATTATTGGCACAAAATTAAATTGAATTCATTAATTTTGATGTGGTTGACACTATTAAAGTGGGAGGATACCAAAGGTTATTTCCCTTTAAAGGGGAGTTTAGGGGGTTTGGGTGGTCCCCACCCTTAAATTCAAATTGGGAGGTTTTGGGATCGGTGGCCCCCACCTCCATAACCTTCACATGGGAGGTTTAAAAAAAATAAAAATGTTAACATTTTTATTTTATTCACTTTTTCATGAAATATACAAAAACTAATTTTCACTCTTGGTCTACTGCGGTCGAGGTGAAGGTCTCCTTAAGAAAATACCTGCACTGGGAGTTCAATGGTGCCCTCAGATATCAATTACAAGCACTGGTTCAAAAGTTAGAAAATTCCTCTCATACGTTTACTGAACGTACCAGAAAAAAGTTCCGAAATTCATTCTGGGCACACCGAGACTCAAAATCACGCGACGTTAATTTTTGCGAACTCGTAAAATTCCGATATATTTAAAAAAAAATACATGGGATTTACGGGTCTTTACATGGTACACATCATGTACTTGAGATAGGTTAGGTGAGCGTGATATTCAATAGGCCCCTACTCTGATGTGATCAAGGATCTCGAAGGGGTTGATGTATCTTTGACTAAGTTTTCCCTTCTTCCCAAATCTCATGACTTTATTCTATGAAGATATGTGGTGGAATACATTGTCTCTAACCTCAAACTCTGGGTCTCATCGACGATTGTCTGCATACCTCTGTTGTTGACTTCGATCAGGCTTGATGTACTACTAAATGGTCTTGACCTTTTTTGTCATTTCCTCAACCATTTCATAACCTAGCAGTTTGTGTTCCACAACTTCATCTGAATATGCCCGGGTTCTGCACCTCTTCCCATAAATGGATTCATAGGGGGCCATTTGGATGCTTGAGTGGAAACTATTATTGTTTGATAACTTGAAAACAGGAAAATGTTGATCCTATCCTCCTTTTAAGTCAATTGATCATGCTCTCAACATGACCATGAGTATCTAGATAGTTCACCCAGATTAACCATCAGTTTGAGGATGATAATACATTCATAAGTTCAACTCAGTATTTAGATAATGTTGGAGAGTCTTTTAAAACTTAGAGGTAAATCTTGGATCTCGATTAGATACAATAGCTAATGGTGTTCCCTACTACCTCACCACTTCTCTAATATATATCCTTGAATGTTTATCGAGTGAGAAGAACTCTTGAATTGAAATGAAGTGAGCAGTATTTATATGTTGATCCACCACAAACCATATAACATTATTTCCTCTTTATGTATTCAGGAGAACAGTGAAGAAGTCCACGGTTATGTTTTTCCATTTTCATATAGTTATGGGTAATGGTTGCATCATACCCTTGGATTTTTTTTCCTTTTATCCTTCACTTGATGACATACAAGACACCTTGATGTATATTGTGATATATCATTCTTTATATTATCCCACCAATTGTTTTCTCAAAGATATTTATACATCTTTGTGATCCATGGTTGGATGGATAGGGTCATGCAATATTCATAATCCAACAAATCCTTTTTTAATTCTAGATTTTATGGTACACAAAGCCGTGACCCAAATCTCATAACTCCTTAATTAACATTGAACTCCAAGGATTTCCTTTTTTTATAGCTTCCACTTTCATATGAATTCCCACATTATCTCTTTGATCATCCTTTATAATCTCTACAAGGGATGGTTGAGAAATCATTTGTGAAAGGTTTGATGATGTTTCTTCCTTTATGATTCCCATGTCTATAATTTTCAAGTCTAGGAAGATTGAATCCTTCTCAATTCCCATCAATGATAAAATTACTAGATCCATTTTACTTAGAGCATCTACCACTTTATTTTCTTTACTAGGATTGAAGTGGATTGAGAAGTCATAGTCCTTAATCAGCTATAACCCTCTTCTCTGATGCATATTCAACTATTTTTATGTAAATATATACTTGAGGATCTTATGATTCATATATATTTCACAAATCTACCCAAATAGATAATTCCACTAGATTTTCAACACAAATATCTCTAAATCCATCTCTAGATCATGCATTGGGTAGCTATATTCATGAAATTCCAATTGTCTCCAAGCATAGGCTATCACTTTTCCATTCTACATTAACACATAGCCCAATACCTTCTTCAAAGCATCACTTTACACTACAAAAAGTTCTCCACTTGTGGGTACTATAAGTATGGGTGTAGTGATAAAACTCTTTTTCAACTCTTTCAAGCTATCTTCACATTCATTTTTCCAAGAAAACTTGACTCCCTTACAAGTTATCCTAGTTAAAGGGTTTTACAATAATGATAAATTCCTCAAAAATTGATGATAGTACCCACCTAATCTAAGGAGACTACGAATTTATGTCACAGATGTTGGCCTTGACCATCATTCAATTAATTTTGTATTTGAAAATACCAAATATATACCATTTTTTATGATAATGTTCCCCATGAATGATACTTACTTCAATAAGAACTCACATTTACTATACTTTTCACAAAGATTCTACTTTTATAAGGTCTTTCTCACAGTGCTCATATGATCCTCATAATCCTCCTTTCTTTTGGAGTATATTAGAATATCATCTATGAAGACTACAATTTTTTTTTTCAAGGTAATATCTAAAGAATATATTCATCAAGTCCATGAATATTTATGGAGAATTAGTGATTCTTAATGAAATTAATATAAACTTATAGTTTCCATACCTTTTATGGAAAGAGATCTTGGGGATATTCTCCTTTATTACCCTTACTTGATAATTCCCTAACTGAAGATACACCTTGGAGAAGTATTCTTGTCCATATAGATGGTTGAAAAAGTTATCAATTCATGGAATATGATAATTCTACTTTATCATGATCATGTTTAGCTCAAGATAATCAATTCAAAGGTGCATTGACCTTTCATTCTTCTTGATTAAGAGGACTGGTAAACACTAAGGTTAATTACTTGGGCATATGATATAAAAACCCAACCCCAGTTTCCCAGAGCTGGTGCCTTATAACATTACATTGGAATTATTACAATAATGTCATATACCAAAGGAATAAATAGTTTTGTGGATTCTGAAACATGATACACATATAAGTTAAACATTACATCCTTGAAGAAAAAATAACACTAATTTAATCCATTAGAAACATCCATGCCTCCTAGATTATTCATGGAATTCATTCTTAATTTAATTCTTCATATCCTGGAAACAATTAAACATAAGAAGGGGTGAGATTAAATGCTCAGTAAGAGTAAGAAATATAGAGGAAGATAACATAAACATTAGTCATGATGAATAATTGTAAACACATTCCTTTAAAAATGATATACTTGAATTCATTATGGTAGGAATGTAAGATGAGTAAATAATGACATAATAAAACATAATCATTGGTATTATAATAGTCAAATAATCACATGAGCTTTCATTCACTAGATTCATAATGAGGGGATTTCATATGCCGAACATTCTAAAACATACCGTCAAGGCCTCGTCTAAGACATCTAAAAATGAGTAAGGACTCAGCCAAAACCATATCTCAAAAGGGCAAGGCCTCGACCAAGTCCACGTCTATTTGTATCATGAGACCTACCGATGTATCAAGGAGATATAGTGGGACCAACCAGTCACAAGATAAGTCCAATTCATTCCTCATATGAGAAGGGATAAACATAAACAACATATACATACATATTGAAACTAACATATGAAATATAAATAAATTTCCTCAAACATTAATCATAAACACTAACCATTTAGCGTAAATTGGTGAATGGTTTTAAGATAGAACATAAAAAATAAAACTAATCATAAACCATTAAATTAAATATGGTAGATGATATTATACATAATAATCAACAAGAGCGTTGAAATATATGAAGATACTCTTATAAAATCATCGAGTAATTCTTGATATAAATACTCTTTTACTTTGAAAAGAAGAGTTCTTTTGGAAAAATATTTGTATAAAACCAGAATTGAATTAATATAGTATTTTAAAAATAAAATGAGTGTTTTTATAAAGATAATGGTTTCCAAAAATAGATTATAGAGTGCCCTTGAAAATAGGTAAGAATTTGAGAAATTCCCTTTAATCAGGCTTGTATTTCAGAAATAATATGAAAGTTCCTTCTAAAACATGTTACTCCCCGTAAAATAAGGAAGGATTCTGGTGGTAAATATATATATAAAACTAAAACAGAATTTATCAGAAGTACATAATAATACAAAATAACTTCATTTAGGTAAGTTGACAATAAAAGTAACCTGAATGAAAATGGAGGTTCGGGTTAAAAACCCTTACCTTAATTCTGAATGTGTTCTGCTCTTGAACTTCAGGTACTGGAATATGAAATTATACTTATTAATAAGATAATTAAGAACATATTAGACATTTATTTATTTTATCATGATTTTATTAAGTCCATTATGTCCTTATTTATTAGTTATAATATTGAATTCCGTCGTTCCAGAGTGTTCGTTTTCTTGATATTCATAATCAGTTCACTTGTTTTTAAGTAATGGAGTTCATGTGGAATGGATGTAAATCTCCAGAATTGAATTTAAATATTATTTATGAACATACATAGGTGTTAATGGTCATTTATATCATATATTTACATGTAATGAGGATGAATCATTATATGAAATTTTAATGATATTCACTTAGATTATTGTAGTGGTATTTTGATTATTAGGAACTAGTTTGGTCATATGGTTTAATAAAATGTATGTATAATGGTTACTGAATATTAAATAGGTTATAATAAATATATTATAGTATGTTTCAACCATAAAAATGGTTTCATGACCAGTAATTAAGGATAAATTGATGAATCAAACTTCTTCGTCCACGAAGGTTGTAAATTGGAACCTCACAGACGATGATTTTGTTTATAAAATAAAAGTTAGAGAGTAAGAATATTGATGATGGTTCTTCCATTAATATGATATAATTATAGTATATAGATTATAATGGAGTTATTATGGTAATTTGGACATAGTAGTTGAGTATAGGATAATAATAGGAAGGAACTTGAAATGAAAATGAAAGAAATAAAATGTGAATTTACCTCTTCAATCCACCTCCTTGAGAATATCTTTAAGGGAAGGGGTTTTGGTCTTTTCGAAAGAACAATAGTTTCTTGTACATGTTTAGTTACTATTTAAGGGTATTTGGGAATAAATTTGAGGATATTCAAGTCTTAGAGGAGTGAATAAAAGATGGAGTGAGGGGGGGGGGGGTTATAGTGGAGGAGAGGAGTGAATTTTGAATATTTTATTCATTATTTTATTATTTCCATCAATAATAACAATAGTGCTGTTTAATGTGACCCCTACTAGTAATAAGTGCATGTGATTTCGAACCAATTTTCCTTACATCACTCATTATGTCATAAATAGTCTATTTAACTGATAACTTGTATATACGGTATTTTACCGTATTTCACTATTCATCAAAAATTCAAGAGTTTCAGCAAAATCCCAAAAATTCACCCTAACAATTTTTTGATGTGTAGAATTCAAAAATTAACTCCATTTTTCAAAAATAATTTTATAAATATTATTAATTTAATTTTTAAATAAAATCATAGTTAATTTGAAAAATAACAATTTTAAAGGTATACTTTGTTTTATATCACATTGAAAAATTAATTAAGATCTCACTATCTTATTACCTTAATAAAATAAAATAATATCATCCTTTACTATTCACAAGGGTAATATTACTATTCCTATTACTATTCATAAGGTAATGTTACTATTCACAAAAAATAATGTTGGTTCTATCAGACTCCAAATTACTTACCGATCATAAATCTAGATGACTGTTTTTTGAAATTCAAAATATAGTAGAGGAAAATTTGTGTTTAATGTCTAGATTATAAAATGTTTTTTATAGGGACTCAGTGTTTCATGCTTTAAATATTTATTTTCAAAACTTTGGGGTCTTACATTCTCCCCTCCTTACAAAAAATTCGTCCTCGAAATTCACAGAACGTTACCTCACAAAAAAAATTGGGTAGGTCTTCATCATTAGCTATTTAGGTTCCCATTTGCCTATTCAATTTTATGATTTCTCCAACGTTTCTCTACCAGAAGAGTCGTCCGATTCCTCAACACTTGTTCTTTGGTGTCTAGAATATTAATAGTATCTTCACAGTAAGATAGATCAGGTTACAATTCTATACCTTTAGAAGTGAGGACATGCGTTGGGTCTAGCATGTACTTTCTTAGTAATGAGACATGGAACACATTGTGTACTTTGGAAAGGCTAGGCGGTATATCCAAACAATATGCAACGACTCCAATTCTATCCAAAATTTCAAAAGTCCCAATATACCTAGGGATCAGTTTCCCTTTCTTCCCAAATATTATAACATCCTTCCATGGAGATACTTTCAAAAAAACATGATCACCCACTTCAAATTCTAGATCCTTCCTTCGATTATTGTCATAGATCTTTTGTATGCGTTGAGCTATTTCGATATGACCGTGAATAGTCTTTACCATCACTGTTGTTTCCTCCACAAGCTCTATACCAACATGCTTTCTTTCTATAACTATTTTTCAATAAGTTGGTGTATGACATCTCTTTCCATACAATGATTCATATGGTGCCATTTGAATACTTGAATGGAAACTATTATTGTAGGAAAACTCCACCAAATGTAGATACTGATCCCACATAACTTGAAAATCAAGTGAGCATGATCTCAACATTCCTTTTAAAGTTTAGATTATCCTTTCTGATTTCCCATCAGTTTGAGGGTGATAAGAAGTATTCAATCGAAGCTCAGTATCCAAATCTTTTTGAATACTTTTCCATAATCTTGATGTAAAACCATGGGTCACGATCAGACACAATTAAGAGAGATACCCCATGAAGTCTCACAACTTCATTGATATAGAGTTTTTCTAAGCACTCCAGTGGAAAATCCTCCCTTATAGAGAGGAAAAGTGCATATTCTGTAAGTCGATCCACAATTACCCATATCACATCATTTTTCCTTGGAGTTTTGGGTAATCTAGTGACAAAATCCATGGTTACGTCATCCCATTTCCACATAGGGATAGGTAGAGGTTTAATTACCCCTTTTATATGTTTTCATTTAGCCTTCACTTGTTCATAGACTAAGCATCTTGATACATAATTCTCAATTTCCCTCTTCATGTTGTCCCACTAGAAATGTTCCTTCAAATATCTATATATCTTAGTGCTACCCGGATGTATAGAGAAATTCGAACTATGTGCACCATCCAATAACTCCCTTTTTAGATCGGGTATAGCAGGAACACAAAGCCTCTTCCCAAATTTTAGAATTCTATCTTCACATACAAAGTTATCCAACTTCCCCTCTTTCACAACATTAACTTTATTTTACAGGTTCTCATCATCAGGCTGAAAACTTTTAATCATTTCTAATAAATATGGATGGGAAACCAAATGAAAAATTAGCGATGTTTCACCTTCATTGATAATTCCCATGTCCATCCTCACTAGATCCATGTACAAAGGATCCTTTTCAATCCTCATTTTGTTGAGAACCTCATGATCCTTAATACTCAATGCATCAACTACCTTTTTTCACTTTCCTGGTTGGTAGTGTATAGTACAATCACAATCCTTGAGTAGTTTGAGCCATCCCCATTACCTCATGTTGAGTTCTTTCTGTGAGAAGATATACTTCAGACTCTTGCGATCCATATATATATCAGATTTTTCTCCATAGAGATAATGTCTCCATATCTTTAGTGAAAAGATTACCACTGATAACTCAAGATCATGTGTGGGATAGTTTTGTTCATGAATTTTTAACTGCCTTGATGCATAGGAAACAACTATATTATTATGCATAAGGAAAAAATCAATTCCTTTCTTTGATGCATCAATATAGATCACAAACTCATCATTCCCCGATGGTAGGGTTAGGATCATAACATTCACTAATCTCCTATTCAACTCCTTGAAATAGTCCTCACATTCCTTTTTCTTTACAAACCTAACCCCTTTACGTGTAATATTGGTCATTGGGTTGGCTAAACGGGCGAAGTTCTGAATGAAACACCGATAATAACCAACTAAACCAATAAAACTATGTACCTCAGTTATGTTCATTGGAGTAGGCCATTCTTGCAGAGCCCTTGTCATCATAAGATAAATAGATATTCCATCTTTAGAGACAATGTGTCCTAGAAAGGAAACTGATTAAAGCCAAAATTCACATTTTCTAAACTTCCCATATAATCCATTCTTTCTAAGAGTCTTAAGAATAGTGAAAAAGTGATTTTCATGATCTTTAAAGATTTTAGAGTATACCAAGATATCATCAATAAATTCCACCACAAAGTCATCAAGATATTCCTTACAAACTATATTCATTAGATCCATGAAAATAGATGGTTCATTATTCAGTCTAAAAGGCATTACTGTAAACTCTTAATGCCCATACTAGGTTTGAAATTTTGTTTTTCGAATTTCTTCCTTCCTGAAAAGCAACTTATGATATCCAGATTGTAGATCAATCTTCAAAAAATATTGGGCTCCATGAAGTTAACCAAATAAATATTCTATAAAAGGTAGGGGATACTTGTTATTTATTTTTATAGAATTGATCTCCCTATAGTCAAAGCATAACCTCATGGATCCATATTTCTTCTTAAAGAAAAGAATATGGGATCCCCATGAAGAAACACTTGGGTGAATAAATCCTTTATCACTCAATTCCACTAGTTGTTTCTTAAGTTCCATTAATTCCATAGTGCCAATTCTATAAGGGGTATTTGAAATGGTCCTTGAACCCGAAATTAAGTCAATAGAAAACTCAATTTCCCACTATAGAGGATGTCTAGGTAAGCACTCTTGAAACACATCAACATATTATTGCACAATCAGTACGTCCTCTATCTGAACATTATTCTCCTCACACATAGTTATTGAATTCCCTTCATCCCTAATAATTGAATTCAATAGATCTACTGGGGGTGGATCTAGATGAGAATCAGAAGGTGATGTTTCTACCCTAAAGATAAGGGATTCCACATCTTCCCCAAAAATTGTAACCTCCTTCTTATTGTAACAAATTTTCACATACAGGTTCAAAATCCAATCCTTAACAAGGATTGTATCAACTTCAATCATGGGTATGAAAATAAAATCAACAGATAAAGAACATTTATCTTCCATAATGGGGACTTCCTGACACAACTTTATTGCAATGATACTTCCATTAAGAGTTTTGATTGACAGTTCCGTTATTAAATAAAATTGGAAATATCTAATTTTATTAGAAAACTGTGAAGATATGAAATAATGGGATGATCTATAATCAAATATGTAATTAGATATGTTTGAGTAAACAATTAAAATACCCACCACTACATCATTAGGAACTTCAATATCAGCAGTTGTAATCGCATAAGCTTGTCCTTACTCACTTGGCCTTTTCTGTGGAATGTTTCCTTAATGCTTTATAAAATCATTAACATAATGTACCATCTCCATAAAATTATAGCATTGGACATTAATAGTTTATTTCTTCCCCTTACAATCACCATCAAGATGGTCTTTCTTTCCATATTTTTATCACACTCTTTCTTTCTTTAAGAAGGCACCAGGGTGTTTCCTTCCACAATTATCACATGGTGGAAATTCAACTCTTTACTTCTTCACTATTTTATTATTTCCTTTCCTAGAGTTTTTAGTAGCCCTCTTATTCTCTTGATTTTCCTTAAAGTCATAAGACTTAGAGAATTATTTTTTTATCCGGATAGCACATCAAACTATATCCTCATATGACAAAAAACTTTGGGAGACCAGTGGCTACCGGAGGAATGGATTTAGGCCATCATATAATTGATCAATTTTTCTCCTTGGATTTTGTATGTAGTCTACGACATGTCTTGCTAACCTTGTGATGTTATATTCATACTTTTCTACATTCTCATACTCCTTTTGCCTCAAATTCAGAAATTGCCTTTCCATATCCACTTGTTGTTCTTGAGGAAAGTATTTCTCTAGAAATATTTATTTAAAGTCCCTCCATTCCATATCTTCTATATCTTACTCCTCCTTTGTGTTTTAGATTAATGACCACCACTGATCCACATCTCCCGATAGACGATAAACTTCCATGACTACCTTCTCTCTTTCGTTACATCCCAAAGTGAGAAATATATTCTTAGGGAACTTATACACTACTCAGATACAAATGGGTTTATAGTCCCATTGAACGATAGAGGCTATTGTATCATAAAGCGATATAAAAAATATCCTACACATGGTGGATTATAATTCTCTACGTGGGTAAGGTTATGGTTCATAACCCGAGTAAGTTTTCCTAGTATAGTTATATGTTGCTCCACAACAGTTGTAGCTGTAGAACCAACATCATTATATTACATCGAAGAGAAATTCCTACATGGGATATGCGTTTTCATGTGGTTTCCATTTTATCTACTAGGATCCATTTATATAAAATGGAATACACTATATTAGGTTATGAATCATAATGTATAATCGTAACATAGCAAAATACTTAGCATAAATTGAAATTCTACGCATGGCTAACCCCATAATCACAAAAGTGGTTTCTTTGGGAAAAAATTACATTTAAATCCTTCATAATGTCTTGTAATGAAAATTTGAATTATCCAAAGCATATCCCTTAGGATTTTCAAAATAGGTGTGCAGTAAGGCTCGTTGTTATGTACCAAGATACCCCATGTCAAGCCCAAAACTCCCTGCCAGAGTTTTCACTCCTAGGTACATCTATGCTAGAACCACATCCACTTTTAGTATCTAGATAGGGATTCATTTTCTAGAAAGATACACATAATATATTACTTAACAAAATACTAGGATGTTATCGAATGTTTATCCTCAAATACTATCATAGGGATTTTCCCCCTAATCTACATTTTCTTAATCTAGTTTCTAAGTTGTCTACTAAACTTCCTCTGATACCAACTATAAATACCCGACCCCAGTTTCCCAAAGTTGGTGCCTTATTTCATTAATTTTTCATGATTAAAATAAAGTCATATTCTAAAGGAACAAATGGTTTAGTAGATTTGAAAACAATATACATATATAAGTTCAACATTACATCCTTTAAGGAAAAATAACACTAATTTAATCTATTAGAAACATCCATGACTACTAGATTATGCCTGTAAGTCATTCATAATTTACTTCTTCATATCCTAGAAAAAATGAAACATAAGAAGGGGTGATCTCAAACACTCAGTAAGAGTAAGAAATACAGAGAAATATAACATAAACATTATGCGTGATGAATAATTGAAAACAATTTCCTTTAAAAATAATAAACTTGAACTCATTATGGAAGGAATATGAGATGAGTAAATAATTCCCTAATAAAACATAATCATGGGTATTCTACTAGTCAAATAACCACATGAACTTTCATTTACTAGCTTAATAATGAGAGAAGTGCATATGCTTGACATTCTGAAACATACCGTCAAGTCCTCGACCAAGCCATCTAAAGATGATTAAGGCCTCGACCAAAACCATATCTCAAAATGGGCAAGGCCTCGGCCTAGTCCACATCTATTTGTCTCATGAGACCTATCGATACATCTAGGGGATATAAAGGTCCCAACCAATCACATAATAATTCCAAATCATTCCTCATATGATAAGGGATAAACATAAACACTATATACTTTCATATTGAAACCAACATATGAAATGTAAATACATTTCCCCAAACATTAAGCATAAACACTAACCATTCTGAGTAAATTGGTGAATGGTTTTAGGATTGAAAATCCACAATAAAAATAATCATAAAAAATTTAATTAAATATGGTAGATGATATCATACATAATATTCAACAAGAGTGTTGTAATAGATGAAGATACTCTCATAAAATCATCGAGTAATTCTTGAGATAAATACTCTTTTACTTTAACTAGAAGAGTTATTTAGGAAAAGTATTTGTATAAAACCAGAATTTAAGTAAGATAGTATTTTCAAAATTAAATTAGTGGTTTTAGAAAGATAATGGTTTCCAAAAAAATATTATAGAGTTCCCTTGAAAATAGGTAAGAATTTTTGAAATTCCGTTGAATCAGGCTTGTATTTCGAAAATAATTTGAAAGTTCCTTTTAAAACGTGTTAATCCCCATAGAATAAGGAAGCATTTTGGTTGGTAAAAATATATATAAAAATTAAAAAAAATTTATGAGGATTAAATAATATTACATAATAACTTCATTTAGGTAAGTATACAATAAAAGTAACCCAAATAAAAATGGAGGTTCGGGTGAAAAACCCTTACCTTAAGTCTGAATGTGTTCTGTTATTGAACTTAAGGTCATGGAATATGAAATTAGATGTAGTAATAAGTTAATTCAGAACCTATTATACACATATTTATTTTATCATGATTTTATTATGTCCATTATTTAATTATTTATTAGTTATAATATTTAATTCTGTCATTCCAGAGTGTTCGTTTTCTTGATTTTCATAATTGGTTCACTTGTTTTTAAGTAATGTAGTTCATGTGGAATGGATGTAAATATCTAGAATTGAATTTATATATTATTTATAAAAATACATAGGTGTTAATAGTCATTTTTATAATTTATTTACATGGCTTGAGGATGAATCATTAGATGAAATATTAATGACATTCACTTAGATTATTTTAGCGGTATTTTGATTATTAGGAACTAGTTTGGTCATATGATTTAATAATATGTACATATACTGTTTCCTGAATATTTAATAAGTTATAATAAATATATTATAGTATTTGTAAACCATAAAATTTTTTTTATGACCAGAAATGAAGTAGAAATTGATGAACAAAACTTCATCGTCCACAAAGGTTGTAAATTGGAACATCACAGACAATGATTTCGTTTATAAAATAAAAGGGAAAGAGTAAAAATATTGATGATGGTTCTTCCATTAAAATTATATAATTCTAGTATATATATGATAATGGAGTTATCATAGTCATTTGTATAGATTAGGCGAGGATATAATAATAATATTAAGGAACTTGAAATGAAAACGAAATAAATAAAATGTTAATTTACCTCTTGAATCCACCTCCTTGAGAATTTCATTAAAAGAAGGGGTTTTGGTCTTTTGGAAAGAAAAAAAGCTTATTGGACATGGGTAGTGACTAGGTAAGTGTATTTGGGAATAACTTTGAGGAGATTAAAGGCTTAGACGAGTGAATAGAAGATGGAGTGAGAGAGAGTTTTTATAGTGGAGGCGATGAGTGAATTTTGAATATTTTATTCATTATTTTATTATTTCCCTCAATAAAACCAATAGTGTTGTTTCTTGTGAACACTTATAGTAATAAGTGCATGTTAGTTTGAACCAAGTGGCCTTAAATCACTCACGATGTCATAAATAGTGTATTTAAGTGATAATTTGTTTATACAGTATTTTACCATATTTCACTATTCATAAAAAAATTCAAGAGTTTTAGAAAAATCCCAAAATTCAACCTAACAATTTTTTGACGTGTAGAATTAAAAAATGAACTCCATTTTTCAAAAATAATTTTCTAAATATTATTAATTTAATTTTTAAATAAAATCATAGTTAATTTGAAAAATAATAATTTTAAAGGTATAACTAGTTTTATATCACATTGAAAAATTAATTAAGATCTTATTATCTTATTACCTTAAGAAAATAAAATAATATCATTATTTACTATTCATAAGGGTCATATTAATATTAATCTTACTATTCATAATGGTATGTCACTATTCACTAAAAATCAAGTTGGTTATATCAGACTCTAATTGACTTACTGATCACAACTATAGATAACTGTTTTTCAAAATTCATAACATAGTAGAGGCAAAGTTGTGTTTAGAAGATAGATTATAAAATATTTTGTTTTTTAAATACATAGTGTTTCATGTATTCAATATTTACATTCAAAACCTTGGGGTGTTACATATGAACCCTTTATCTTTATTCTCGTGTAGTTGTTTATCCATCTCTTCAAGTTCGACAACAAACATTCTCTATAAATTCTTGGATAATGGAAACACATCAAGTATAATATTGATTGAAAATTCAACCTCTCATCTAGGAGGAAGACTATAAAATTATTTAGGAAACACTTCATTGTATTCCCTCAGGATGGGAATTTCTTCATGGATGATCTTTTCCTTTATTTGAGCTAGATACACTTGCTCAAAGTGAAATAATATCCCTTCTTGAAATGTTGGTGCTAAATATTATTCATCATACTCCTTGAACTTGTACATAAATAGAGGAAGATTCAAAATACGATGATTTATTTCCTTATCATGACAATTTATGTTGGCTGTATATAATAAAATCCAATCCATGCTCAGAATTGCATAAATTCCAATTAAAGGGAGTATCACATGGTTCGCTAGGAAGCTCAAAACACAAATTTTTATAAAAGATGAGTGATATAATTGGGTTGAAATAAATTCCCCATTTTACATTTTAATCGACAAATCTACATACATGATTTTTGGTGGTGTTTAAATAGTTCTATTAAACTTGTGTGATATGAAGGAACACATAAAACTATGGAATATAACCCTACCTTTAACTTTTTGATTATAGTTATAACCATTTATTTCATCTAAAATAAAATTATGGATGAGTAATTTTAAACCATTAAATACATACAAGGGAATCCAATAACATTAAAGTGGTAACTTATAATTGAAATTTATTCCTCAAATTATGAATTTCTAGGATTTAATCTATGTTATCCATGATCTATTTGTTAACATAGGCACTTACATGCATTTTTATTCTCCTAATAATGTTTTGTGATGATATTGTGAATTTAACAATGCATATCCCTCAGGAGTTTCAAACCAGGTGTGCAATAAGGACCATTTTCATGCACCAGTTTCTGATAGAGTGTAGCTCAATGAAATGTTTTTGTGTTTTACCCATAGTAACATCTCTTCTGGATCCACATATACTTATAGTATCCAGATAGGTATGCATTTTCTTAGAAACTAATTAATATACACTTTACCAAAAATTAGTGATGTTTTATTTTGTGTAGTATTATCCTTAAGGCACTCTCTAGAGTTCTCTCCTCATAATCCCAAAAATAACTAAACCTTCCTTTGATACCAACTATGAAAAACTTGATCTTTATTACACATTAATTGATGATTCATTACATAATATTACAAATAATACTACTTGGAAGATCAATAAGTCTAGTTTATTTTAGAATTAGGTACATTATTTAACAACATAAATCAGGGAATACATCACCATTATTTAAAACTCCCTTAACATGATCATATTATTCCATCATTCTTAAAACTGCATGGGATAACCTGGGAACATACATAATAAGTATTGAGTTATAAATCCTAGTAAGGGAATAAACATGGAATAACATTAATTAAGTATTACATGTTAGAAAATAGGTATATCAATGAGACATAAAAGGGGTTAGAATAATAAATATGAACAATGAGGCTTGATATAACAAGATAATAATAAAGGATCATAGGAAATGTGGAAACAAATTTAAATATGGAATCATAATCATAGGTCAAGGATAACCACCAAGACCTCATGATGTAAAAATTACCACGATGTATTAGGTTCACTCCCTAATCCCTTGCATGAAATCTCATGAGACTAAATCATTACCCAATGGATTGTAGAACAATATTATTCTAGGTGCACCCATCACTTTCATTTCATTTACATGCATATGTGCACCACATATATCACAAAAAATGGAATAATATTTCATAAAATTTAATTACATCATTAAGGAGTGTGTAATACATACATGTAATTCCCCAATCAAATAAGTATAAGTTCATAAAGTTTAACACCCTTGATAGGAAATGGGTATGGGTATTCACTACACAATTGTTTGACATATAAAATCATGGTGAAATTTTGAAAGCATAACGGGGGTGTATAAATGTTCATAGAAGGGATTAATGAGCGTGAAAGGGGTATATAATAATTTATACATCATAGGTATAGTAATGGGGATATTGGAGAACATATCCCAATATTAGTAAATAGAGATAAAAGGAATAAGATAATGAAGATGCTTGAATAAGGAGGAAAAAGAGAGGATCCCTTACATTGAGAGTGTGATTCCAAATTCTTGGGAGGATATTTTTGAGAGATTGGGGGTAGCTTGGGAGAAATATATAGAGATTATCTTAGAGTGATGAAATGATCCAAGGTTTTTTAGTGGAGAGTAATGGGATCTTGGGTGGGTTTATATAGGAAAAAAGAAGAAAGTTTATTATTATTTTCCAAGCTTAGGTTTTGAACTCTATACAATAAAAAACAAAAACCACAAACATTTCCATGGTTTTAGCCCATGTTTTCTACCAAATAAGGGTGGTTTTAATTATTTTATAAGTTCAAGGGCCGAAATAATTAAAATAGTACCCTTGGTTATGTGGAAGTGAGTCATGTACTTAAAGAAATGATTCTAAAACCTTAAAATATATATATTTTTTGGAGGATTCCTAAAGGCTTATAAAATTAATCAAATAAACTTAAAATAAAATTATTTTAGAGGGGAAACATATATTTGGTAATTTGTAAACTTTATAGAATTTATTACATCATATTTTTGTCATTATGATTCCATAATACACACCATATATTTATACCATATTTAAATTTTACCTGAAAATTTGAATGTATCATAAAATTATTAAAAATTCACCATTGGATAATATAGACATTAAGATACCAAAATTAATATTTATTTTATCCAAATAATTTTTTAAATATTTTAATTTTCACTTTTAAAATAATAATTGACATTTATTGTGAAATGATGGGTTTTTTAACAATGAGAGTTTTTCAACCATTATAAAAATTACATTTTATGTCATAAAAATTATATGATCATTTATATTTAATAAAAATTATTTACTAATAATATTTTATTAAAAAAAATTTTATTTCAAAAATACATTAATTTATCAATATAAATTCCTTAATTGAATTTTAATATTACCCAGAAATAAAATTTGTGTTTTTTGTATCAAAATCAAATCATTTATAAAGTAACAATAATAAGATAAAAATATATTAATTTATTCTATAAAATATACATATTCATATTACTAGGGTCTTGATAAATATCCATTTATTACAAAAAAAAAACACCCTAAGTGTAAGGTTGGTGATGAAGATACTTTCATGTGGTGGTTTAACATATATGGTTTGGGTCATGATATTGAGAAGATTGAAATTCTCTAGTAAATTGTTTTACTCATAAACAATTTATTTGATATTATCTTGGGATTGGTCAAGGTCAAATCCCAATGATGATATTTACCTTGGAAGCTCCAATAAATTGGCTTCATAGGGTACAATCCTACTATTGGAGGCCATCACTTCCTTTGTCTATGTCAATTGGATTTGTCAATACCCTATATTTATACTAATCATATGATCACTATTAAGTGGATATATTATAAATGGTTAATATTCTTAATGGTCTTTTAAATCTAATAAAATACAATAAAAACAAGAAATGAATGTGTTTTATATAACCATAATACATAATATAGAATTTAATTCAAACAAAAGGGGATTTTATTTATAAAAGAATGAGTTGTTACAGTTAGGGTTTGGTTATTGAAAAAAAGGAGAAGGCCTCAGCATGGTTTGACTAATTGAAACGAATTAAAATGTGGGCATGAAATTTAATTTTTTTTAAAACTTTTCAATATTGGTTCGTCAATAAATGGTGTTAAAAACATGTATTTACATCATTTACTGAATAAAAAACATAAATATAATCTTTAGAGGGTTTTTTTACATTGACTATAAAATAACCGATGTAAAGAAATATAAAATTGGTTATAAATAACTAATGTTAGAGTGGCCATGTTTTGAAAATATTTTCACTAGTGAAGTAATGTGTAATTTAGTGGATATAAGATATAAAAAATTCAAGAATAACCATATAAGTGATATGGGTATTTAGATTACATATAGTGAAGAAATAAATAAAAAATAATTGATATTTTATAAACGTTCAGATCATAAAGATCCTACATATACTATTTATACCATTAACCTAGCAGTATGGATATCCACTAAAGATCTCAATTTTTATGGTAGTGATAACCTAATACAACAATTTATTTTACATGGGTGTATATATGGCCCAATATTTTACAAGGGAGTATATTTAACCTAGGCTTTTAATAGGCGAAACCTTAACCTATTACCTTTTAATAGGTTGAGGAACAACCTTTCGATCATACTTTTGGTTAAGGTTAACATAACTAGATTCAAACCTTTTATGGATGGAATAACCAATGCGTGAGTCATGATTAAACTCAATAATATACTTTATAGTTCTAGGTAATTATAGTATAAATAATGAAATAAAATAATTAATAATATAATGTAGATAATATGGTTTTTAGAGTAGAATATTGGAGTCTCAACCATTTGATGAAGTAGTGGAATGATAAATCATTGGGATAAATAGTAAATTCTTTTAATAATTCATATTTTACAACAAATGAAAGAATATAAATTCACAAAATATCAACACTTTTATAATTTATATATTGGAATTGATATTTTCATGAGTTTACTACCCATTATATTTATCCCTTTAAATATAATATTTAGTAATGGTGCTTTGATTGAATTAATATTTTATGAAGTCTCCCTCTAATTTTTTCAATGTCCACTTTATACAGATCTTCTTTAGATATCTCAATGACCCATAATTATAAAAGTTATAAATATAAATTAAATAATGTATTCATTACCATCAATTTAAAAGTGATTAATATATCTATCAATGTATTCCTACATTATTCATTTAAGTAGCATTCTCAACTTAATGTATCCTTGCATTTTTTATTGACAATAAGGTCTACCTAATATAGTCTCCACTTTTTTCTTGATAATATGTTCAATGAAAATTTAGTATCATTATTCCCCACTTTACAATAAATTTTCCTCAGTTTATATCCTCTCTTTATATATTGACATGTTTTTGGTTTGACAATGTAGTCCTGAAAATACTTTTGAGATTTCGTTCATATGAAAACATAGTCCATTGAAACTTCTTATTATTGAATTCATGACAAATGTATCTTACAAAAACTAATAATCACTCCATTTTCACAAACGTTCACTACCATTAATATATGAAGTTTTATTATCCTTTTGATGTAGTCTCGATACAACTATTATTAATACATTATCTTCTGACACATCCTTCACCATGTGACTGGTCATTTCTCATAAAAAATCACAAATACACTATTTTTCATCATCGATCTAACCTATATAAAGTGAAAAAGAAACAAAAGAAAAAAATGAGAAATATGATACACATTATATCTATATTATTTCATGATAAAGATCACAAAGAATTGAAATCTATATACATAAGACCATGACACAAATTATATTGGATTGAGTTTCTAGCCTCATTTCCCAGTACATCCTTCATTGGGTTTAGTATAATGTTAACTTACAATGAAAAAATCCATGCTATTGAACCTAGTGTTAGTTTCATGAAAATATAAACAAAAAAAGATCTTGAAAATACAAACACAAATATAAAAATTAAGATAAGTAAACAAGATAGAGATTTCTAATTATAAAAATATTAAAAGTGGAAAAGAGAGACTCAGAAAATATCAATGTAGACCAGACATCAATCTAGTAATGATGTACCACTCTAGTTTTGTGTCTTTATGAGAAAAAATTCTACCTTCTCAAATTATTGGATCTTTAATTAATTGTGTGAAAAAATTAGCATCTCTCTCTCTCTTCCTCTATCTATCTCTATTTACCTTCCCAATTCTCTATAAAATTCTTGTGATAATCCACTCATTCTAATCTTCTATACTTGTTGATAAAAATATACACTAAATCTAAACCATGGTGCGAAGGTATTAACCATGTCATGGTTTTTCCCATAGAATAACATGTTACAGTGAATATTACAACATCATAGTATGGGGAATGGTAATACATGAGTTATATGATAATTCATAATGGTCATTGTTTCTGCATATTGGTAGTTATCATGGTTGATTGAAACAACATGTGATATTATTTAATGAGATTCAAATGTCTATAATTATTGTTTAAACATAAAATAATAGATTTAATAATTTAAACACATGTTATAAATACTTTTAATGTTTATAAATGATTAAATTTTTAATAAATGAGTTTGAGGTGTTTAGGAGTTCAAATAGGGTCCTTGGATGCTATATAAATTGTTATAATCCATATATAATGGTGGAATAGGTTTTTTTATGACAGTGTGTGTGAAACATAAAATTTGAAGCTATATTTATCTCTTTTTTATTTAAATAAAATTCTAGTTGATCATGAGTAAGATATAATACTTCTAATGTGTTGGGAAATTAACACAACTCATGGATTACCCTAAGAGGGTGAATGATTTTTCCTCTCAGCGATCTTCATAAAACTGGTGTAAAGAAGGAAACTATAATTCAATATGATTTAAAAAATTAAAATGAATGTTTAGATCTTATGAAAAACGAGTTTTAGTTGTTACTTTCTAAAAAGTTTGTATAAATATTATCCCCACTAAAACCCAAAAATTCTATCAAATACACTTCCATATCATTTGGATTGAAGTATGAATGGATGAAGAATTGAAAAAAATGTGTTTTTACTAGAACCATGAGGTTTTTCATAAAATTTTCATGGTTTATAAAATTTCATAACCATGATGTGTTTTGGAGAAAAATAGACATAGTTTATGAAAATTATATAAATAAATCATTGTTTAATAAAAAGGGCCATGAAAATAGTTTCTAGAAGATAAATCATTATAAAAATTTTATTTTCACACTGTGGTTTTAATAAAAATTATTGTGGTTTGTATTGGAATAGGATTTATATAAAAAAACATAGACATAAATTAAGAAAACCATATAATTATCATAAAATAATTTAATTTAAATATTTTTTCCAAAATGTTTTCACTCAAGGAAAAATAATGTTATCCTCTTAGAATTTTTTTTCACTTAAGAAGAACCATGTTATAACGTATAGTAAAACATGACATGGTATTTTGTTATATAAATAAAATATATTATTTAAAAAGTTAATTTACATTGTTTTTTAATTTATAAAGTGTTTATAAATTAAAAAGTAAGGAAAAATATAAAATATTTTATAATAATTTAAGAAATGCAAAAAAATAATTATATGAAATGTTTATATTAAAAGGAGTTATTTTATAAAATTATTTAAACCAGTAAAGAAAAGTAATTTAGTTGATACGACCAGAGTTTAAATAAAATGTATTATGTGATATTTTTATAATGTAAAGTTATTACATTAAATATGAATAATTAATATAGAGTATAAAAGGTTTATATTTTTATAAATATAATTTATTTGAAATATGAAGTAGTTCAAATTAAATATCATGTAAAATTATAATATTGAAATAAATATGAAATATCTATGTTTATTTATTTATATAATTTCCATAAATCTTGTTTAATTATTAATTGTTTATATTTTTTATTTATGAAATGTTTATAAGTGTTTATCTCATGTTTAAATTTATGAAATGACCATTTTTTTAGTTTTCCCTACATTTTTTGATTCATACATATAATTTTTTTTATTATGAATGAATGTATGATTTATTTGAAAGTGTTATATACTTATTATAAATTTCATACCATTCATATAAAGAGTTACATATTAGGTCTAACAAAATATTTTGTTATGTTTAACCATGATTATGATTTTTTTGTGGGCTATGAACTCAATAATAAAGTATGTGAAATTAATTGTCTTTGGTATTCGAACTAAACACCTAAACCAATATACCACAAAGACTAAAGCATGACCTTGATTTTCATAGGCTGACATAAGTGCCAATTTTATCAACCATTATATTTGGGAATGATTTCAACTTTATAAACATCATAAAAACAAACATTATATTTCTACAAGAAATTCGACATGAAGTGTTCATATATTGGAATTTCCATTCTAAAAAATAACTATAAAATAAACATCATTTAAACATGGTATAACTAAAACCCAAAACATGGGATCAAATAAAAGTTTCCTAATAAAAAATATCCAAATATATAATAAACAAAAAAATCAACAAGAATTACATACAAGATATCCCAAATATAAAAAGGCCACCAAAAAGAGTAAAAATGGGATGACCTAAATGATTATATATATATCTCAAAAATAAATCCAAAATGTAATTTGGAAATTATAATTAAATCTATATACTTATTATATATGATAAATCCTCATGCGTTTCCCACAATAATAACTCCAAGAACATCACCAAAACCCCTCATAGAATGAAAACAATATTCCCTTTACCTATGACATGTATGAGAAAATATATATACATAAAGAAATGTGTATGTAGAAAGTGAATATAAAACTATTAGGATAGCTAAAAATATTAAATACATTTACTTCTATAATAAAAACCATATACATGAGTTTAAAAATTTATAATAAAATATGTTCATCTACATAAGAATAAACATGGAAACCTAACAAATATTTTCTCTTTTCATTCAAAATATAGATAATTTTGTAAATAAAATAAAATAAAATAGATAAAAAAATACTGTAATCAACCATCAAGAATAATGAATTATGGGACAATTAACTAGTTCCAAAGGAGTTAATCTATAGTGAATTAGGCTTATCATACATACATATTACATCATGTTTAATGAATATTTAATACATTACAAAAACACATGCCTTAGGACCATAATAGTTCAGTGTCTTTGGAAACTTGAAAACACAAACAAATGATCCATAAGTAAAATATAAAATATCCCATTATGATTTTCATAACTATAACCCTTCTTGTACATATCATATGTAATACATTTATTCATAACCTGGGGAAAGGAAAACATAAGAAAGGGTGATCTCATATACTCATAAGGGTAAACAAGGGATAACCATAAGCATAAAATGAACATAATGGTACGAGATCATGAGAATAACATTTGAAAATCATACCCTGTATATTAGATATCACAATATTTAGTCATGTAAAAAAATATTGGCATTTCATAACACATGAATCATAAGGGAATAAAAGAACACGATCCATGAGAGCATATCATTGGCATAAGACATAGATTTTTGGCATACACATAAGCATAGAAAATCAGTTCCATAATAGTCAAGGCTCACTGACAAGGCTATGATAGTGGAATGGATTCACTCCCAAAACCATAATTGTATTCAAGGTTCACTCCCAAGACTATCATAGCAGATAAAGTCCCTTACTGAACTGGGTTCAGTCATCATTCCAATCTTGTCTAACAGATGAGATATAAATCTTTACCTAATGAATTGGAGAGAGATATAGGTCCCACCCATCTTATAATGAAAATCATAAATATTAAACATATCATAACCCATTAAATGAAATGAGTTTTATAGAAATTTCAACTTATCATAACCCTATTGAAAAGAGATAGGTTTTATAATTAGTTTATCATTTCATGATAGACCTGTGAAAAAAAAGCAGGTTTCATAATAATTTTATCACTGTATAATCAGTGGAAGAGAAGTGGGGTTTAGAAATATCACATCATCATAAAGATAAACCATTATGAGAAAGAATAAGAATGGTATCCTCAAATAATATCCCCAATAAGGCATAAGTAACATCAACATATGTCATCTTAGATGGAAAATTATTTTGAACAATCATTTAAAACATTTCTTGAGGAAAATATCCTTTACAATTTAAAAAACACTTTTTAAAACATAAAAAATTCTGAAAATATTTTTAGTTGGAAATATACTTGAAAACTTATAAAGTAATTCTCAAAGAAAATAGTGGTCATGATTATGGGAAGTTTTATTTATACCGTACACATTAAAACAAATATTCCTTTCACATTTTCAGTCAAAGTCAAATGAGATTTTTTTGGAAATATGCATGAAGATTAATTTATTTTTTTTGTAAAATAAAAACATGGGTACAAATTTATTTTAAAAAAATAGTAGAATAATAAAATATTTATAAAAACATTTTTATAAAACATTTATTTGAATGAAAATAGATTTTTTACCAAAGAGAGAAATAAATTAGGATTTTATTAAACACATTTTCTTAATTATTTTAAGTACTAAAGAGTGTAAAAATGGTACTATTACTTTAAAATATCATGAATGTAAAGTCCAGTGTTTTTGAACCGAGTTAAAATATGATGGTTTTTGATTTTTTTATTTATATATGAGTCTGGTTTTTAAAATGAGCTCCAAAATTTTATTTCGAGTGTTGGAACACCTAAAGGTGTCGTTTTTGGGCTTGCGTAAATAACCTATAATTTTAGCGGGTATCCCGATGAGTCTCGAGAGAACCATATCTGGAAATGTTCACTTTAATGGATTTTCCTAGGAAGTACACAGTTGCAGTCCAACCCATGTAGTTTACCTTTTATAATAATTTATTTAATTTAATTCAATATGATTATATGAGAGATTATGATTAATTAAAATAAAGTTTTATTAATAATAATAATGAAGTTATTATTGTTATTATTACGGTTGTTTAATTAAATGAATGATAAAGAATTAATTAAATGATGGTTGAAGAAATTAATGTGCCTTTTGAGATTTTCAAAGAACTGTTTTAATTAAATGTAGAGTTTTAGAATTATTAAAGGACCATTTATTTTTAAATGGAGGTTATGGGTTGGATTTTTTATCATTAATTTCATATTAATGATATTTTAATAAATTGGTTGTTTTTGGTTTTAATTAAAATAAAGTTGGAATAATAATAATAATGATGTTATTATTATTATTATTGTGTTTATTTAATTAAATAAATATTAACAGAATTTAATGCGGATTTTGATCTTTTCAAAGAAACGTTTTCCATTAAGGAGGGTTAATTGGGAGTTATGGTCTTCATAAATGAAGGTTGACGGAAATAATTATAATGATTTATTATTATCATTATTCATATTATTATGGTTATATTTATTATTATTATTAAATTATTATGTTTGTTTTATAATTAATAATAATAATAATAATATATTTCTGGGGTTTTGGCTGCAATGGAATAAATGTTGAAAGGGGTGGAAATAATAATAGCTTTTATTATTATCATAAATGATTTTGAATAAATTAAATGCAATTTAATTATGGGGTTTATCAAAGTACTATTTTTATGAAATGGGTTGTTTTGTTTTTAATTATATAAATGGAAATGAAAATAATAATATTATGACTGTTATCATTAATATTATTATTATGTGTATTGTTATTATTATTATTTTTAATATATTTAGTAAAATAAAAATTTATTTTTTTTAAAAGGGGGAGGTGCTGTACAAGGGAGGTGAGACCCCCCCACCGGTTCTTCTTCTTCTCCCAAGAGGCGAGACCCCTTGCTTCTCCTCCTCCATGAACGACGTAAGAGCTTCAATGAGCAGCCTTCTTCTACCTCTCCCATGGCTGGATTTCACAAGGCGTCTTTTCCCTACTGCACGCCCTATACAACAGCCGCGCAAACTCACATGGCAGAAACCCTCGAGCACATCATTGTAGCGCGTGAACTACTTCTTCCAAAGCTCCTCCGGACCTCCTCAACCTTGTGACATGACCATCACCAGGTGTGCGGGAACCCTAGATGACCTTCACCAGCAGCGCGACAACCCTGGCAGAGCTCCTGCAATGCGCAACCCCTGTGGTGCGACCCCCCCTTTTTGGGTCCTCTGTCCACCGATTATTCCTCCTATTTTCTTCACTGTTAGAGTTTGATTACCCGAGGTGAGGTTTTATCTCGTTTTCTCCATCATTGCTTTTGCGATTTGACCCTCTTTCAGCACCTGTTTTAGTTTTGGCCGATTTTAGGGTTTTGGAATAATACTCGTTTATTGTGTTCTTCCTCAAATAGGATTTTCGATTGATGTTTAGGGACCCATTGGTCCATGTTCCAGCATCCTCCACCAATATTGAGGTGGATGAGCTCGATTATCTTCATATATTTTGGTTTGGGTAATCTTATAAAACCCAATATTTGGTTTTTTCACTGGTTGAATTAGGTTCTGATGAATTATATGAGTCCCTGGTATATAATTGTAGGTGCATTGACCCTTGATACAATGTTTAGGGTCTCCTGTTACCGATTTAGTAAAATGTTGATTAATTTTTTAGGGTGCACTCACCCACATATATGTATATTTATATATAAGGGTGCGTGCATGTGACTGCGGTCAGATGGCAATTTTTTTCCATCCAGTACATCAAATTGTTTAATTTTTAAATTGGTTACACCCTAAGGTAGGGTCCCAAATATCTTTAACTTTTTTTAATAATTAGATGATTCTTTAAATAATTTGAGAATACATGTTTCCTTGATTATGGAACTAATATATTTTATTTAAATGATGATTAAATATAAACTATTGGATGATGGTAATGGCATTTAATGAATATTGTGAATATTGAATATTTTGACATGTTCAGAATATAAATTGAAAACTGGTAATAATTAATGGATGAATTAGTTATTACATGATAATGGTAAATGGTTAATTAATTGATGAACTGGTTAAATTGATATGATTTAATTATTTAATTGTTAAATTAATTAATTTTCAGGCATTGATTTAAGATTGTGAATTGATTGATTGTTATGACTTTTGTCCAATAATACCTTTGGGTGCATGTTTCTTTTCCATGCCTTAAGTTTTTTAGTATGGAGTTGTTTAAAAATATTATATGCTATTTAATATGGTTGCTAAATATCAGGGCCTTGTTCAACATGTTTTGAGATGATTATGACACGCATGTAAATTGTTTTAGTCCTGGACAAATCACTGTTTGAGTGGACGGGTTCAGACCTGTTACAGAATTAGGATAATTAAATGTTGAGTTAATTATTTAGTTGGATTGATAAGAATAATTAATTGTTAATTAATTATTTACTATTGATATTTTGAATGGTTAATTAATTGTTGACTTATTTGAATTGTAATTTATGTTGTTAATTAGTTGTTGTATTAATTAATGGAATGGATTAATTAATTTATGAATTAATTAATGGATGGTTTTTG
Organism: Viscum album; assembly: GCA_963277665.1. NCBI lineage: Eukaryota > Viridiplantae > Streptophyta > Magnoliopsida > Santalales > Viscaceae > Viscum > Viscum album. The sequence goes on from OY728131.1 coordinate 1,349,160,511, forward strand.
GGTGTTAGACATGGAATTATACACAAATGATAAATATATATGTATTATTGATAAACGGGTTGTGAGATAGGGAGTGATGCTTCAAATACTCACAAGGTTCTAGACATGACGTTCTAGACCCAACTTGCATGAAAATATTCTTTTATGGGATAGGGACTGATGATCTAAATACCCATGGGTTGTGAGATAAGGAATAACACTTCAAATACTCACGAGGGTGATAGACATGATTTTCTACACCCATTAATTCACATTGGACTATGGATATCATTGGACATACATGAAATGAATTAATTATTTAATGAAAACTATTGTGACATTATGATTTGTTAATTGAATATGAGAAAGGGTTCAGACTTATCAATGAATTGGGTGAATCTTTTTTAGTGGATGGAATGAGGTGTGAATCACTATTTTTAATGGATGTTCTCGGATATAATATATGAAAGATTAAATTGAATATCATATGATGTGTTATCTAAGCCAAAGAACAATCTTGGATTCAGTCTTTACTTTGATTACTTAGATGGTCTTTAGAGACATCTGTGGTTAGTGACTTATATGGGGGGTGTTAGGTTTAGGCCGGATCATAAGAATTTTGTAATTTAATGAGGTTTTAATAATTGATAAATGAAAATGATTGTGTAATGACTATTGAATGTGCATGAAAAATGTATAATATAGGTTCAGACACTAGCCAAGGGTTGAAGTAGGTACTTGGGTATATAGTTACATTGTACTACTTAATTTATTTACGCATGTTTTCAAATGGTTTAATTTATTTATTAAATGTCTGGATTTGGGGTATACACTAGTGGTCACAACCTACTGAGATCTATATCTCACACTCTATATGGGCCGCCACTACACTGGGGTACCTGAGTAGATTCTATTTGGTTGCAGGATTGTGTTGTTTGTATATACCTAGGGAATAGGAGAAGAGGTCTGAGTAGAAGCTTAGAATACTCGAGGAGACCTCCCACGAGGCTTTGAATCATTGTTTATCTATTTCTATATTGTAATGTAAAGTATGCTATTTTTTATCATTGTTTTCCATTTTGTATCATTAGCATGTCATGCATTCATTAGCTGTATAATTTGCTTTGCCTACTTTTATAAAATGAGTAATATTTTCCTTCCACTAATTTATCATTTATTAGACTGTTTCCGCTATTTATTCCCATAGTCTATTATTGTACTCTTATATGAGTGTATAGTCTCCCCACTTACTATCCATAGACCCTCACTGCTAGTCGGTATCCTTTGGTGTACAAGGAGATACTCTTGAGGTCATATGGTGACCGGTCCGGCCACTAGTTTAGTGGTGAGTTAGGTCGGGATGTTACAATGAATAACTAGAGTAGAGGAAAATTCATGAGTTTAATGAGAGAAGGATCCGAAAATTTTATAATCGGAAATATAACCATAAATAATCACGATAAACGATGAGATTGTAACATAAAATCATTACCACATTGGTAACTTTAAATCACAAGCTCCTTGAAGTAATAAAATAAAATAGAACTTAAAATATCATGAGTATAAATAAATTTATGATATTAAATATTAAAGGGGCTGTATATACACCCAGTGAAATAATATAGGTTCATAATATAATATATGTCTCAAAGAAGGGAAATTGAGTCAAAAATCCCTTACCCTGAGTCTTAAATTATTTTGAAAATGTTCAAAACTCATGCATAATAAATATAAGTTTATTAAAATATATTATAGAATAAATTTTATTTATATCATACCATATATGATTTTCTTATGATATTTTATTACCTATTTATTAACAAATTCTATTTTAAATCGATGGGTTGGGTAATAACTACTTTGTTTTTCTTATATGTTTTGATTTGTTATTTTTGGTCCTCTTACCTTGATAATGATTTAATAATATATATAATTGTAAACATTATATAATTATAAAATACATTTAATATATATATATATATAGTAATCCATAAAATTTAGTGATAGAAAATGAAATACACCGTTCACGGAGATGGTAGGTCATGCATACCCATGAACATTGTTTCCATTTTCTTGTCAGACTGAAATAAATAAAGTTAAATGATATATTATAATTATTGAATAATTTATATATCATATATATCACATATTTTTATTCAACCAATTCTTATTACCTTCCATTTAAATCATTAATGAATTACATCACTTTGCGATGAGGTAGTCCGTTATACACTTGAGCGATTTTATCATATTCTCACAAAATGGAATGTATGAAGGTATGTGTGATATAATAATTTCACAAGTACAAAAATATCATTAATATCATATATAAATATTTATTCCATAATTATAACCATCTTTGAGTGGTGATAATGGAAAAATAAACGACATCAGTTCATGAGGCGGTAGTCTATCGTACACAAGAATGATGACTTTGTAACCCATTTGATGGATGTGGAGATAGTTGTCGGTCATGAAATTAAGATAGATAAATATCAGTATATGAATGATAAATGGGTTATTATATCATAATTTTCTAATAATAATTGAATTAGGTGGATAAAAAAATAAAACAAACCGGTTGTTGATGAATGTTACCTCTTCTTCGTGTATCCTCATTAGGTTTGCACCAAAATACTTCATAGGTTATATTTATGTCAAAAAATAAGGATTATAAGATGATATGAGATAAAATTTTAAGTTATTTATGTAGTTATTGTACAATAAAAAAGGATTTGAAGGTATGAATAAGATAGGAGATGGGGTGACCTTTTATAAGTGAGGTGAGTGACACACTTGTAATTTTTTGAAAGAAAAAGGTATACGCATGTTTTAATCATTCCACAAGGTTCCAAAATGTACTATTCTCGATCCTATAAGATATAAGGTATAAAAAATTCCATAAAATGGGCATTGAAAAAGTTTTGGGTTATTGTTTACCATTATATTTTGATTTTAACCCCCCTTGTTAAACCCATTTTTACCTTAACTGTGATAATTAATTTTTATTATTTTCACTATTGATTTTGGTAAAAAATTAATCTGACCTTATTAGTTAATAAAAAATATTATTATTCTAAATAAGGAATGCATTTTTATAAATTAATTTCACATATTTGAAAAAAATTAATTTAAAATTAATCTTGCAGACATGAGAGAAAGCGGGTTTTCAAAGAGAAAATGTTCAAATGCCTACAAAGTTTTTATTTCCAATTTCAATATGAAATCTATTAAAATGACCTAAATTATATTAATAGATATATAATGGAACTAATTTTACTTTAAAACAAATTTAAAATGAAATTTAACTCTTTAAATAATTTAAATGAAAATGCAGTTTTCAAATAAAATTCAGTATTTTTCACTATTCATCAAAAAATTAAATTTTTTAGAAAATTCTCAAACATTCACCCTAATATAATTTTAAAATATGATATAAAAAATTAATTTCATTTTATATGATTAATTTTATAAAAATATTAATAATTTATTTTATTAATGTTCATAAAAATAAATAAAAAACATTTTTTAAGAAAATAGTATTTTCGAAACATATAAAGACTACTAAAAATTAATTATTTTTTTCATAAATATGTTTCTTTTATATAAAACCATTATAATTAATCTTTTAAAAGTAGTTATTACTATTTATATCACAAATTTTAACACATAGTTTATAAAAGTTGCATTTAAATAACAATATTAATAATATATATCTTGGTTTGGTTAAAAACTATGTGTCATGTGTAATACAAGAAAACCAAGTGTAGAATGAAGAAAAATATTCACTTGGTGTTTTATTTAATATAATATATCTAATAAATTTAATTTATTTGAAAAAAAATTATTCATAAAAACTCAATGTGTTACATGCTACCCCCTTAAAATGAATTTAACCCTCGAAATTCATCATTCTAATACAAATAAATGAGTATAATTATACCTCCTCATTTCCTTAGGTTCCCATTTAGATTCTTCAAACTGGAATTTTTAACAAAAAACTTTGAGCAGGTGGGTAGTATTTTTTTATAACATTCATTGTACGATCTAGAATCTCCTCTAGTTATTCCTCATAAGAAATATCTTTATCCAGTAGTATGAACTGCGAGTTTAGTACATGTGATGTTTTAGGAATTTACTTCCTCAAGAGAGATATATGGAAAATATCATATAATTGAGAGAGGTTTAGTGTTATCTCCAAGATATAAGCTACAATTCTGATACAATCAAGAATTTCAATGAGACCGATATAACTATGTATTAGTTTCCATTTCTTCTTGAACCTCATAACCTTTTTTCATGGAGAAATATTTAGAAACACCTTCTAACAAAATTCTAATTATAGATCACATTTTTTATTATGAGAATAAATTTTTCATTGAATCTGATATTCCTTGATGTGTTAATAAATGACTCTAACCTTGTCTATCATTTCTTGAGCAATCTCATGTCCTAATATCTTTATTTATCCAATTTCATTCCAATGCATTGGAGATATAAATTTCATTACATATAGGGCTTCATAAGGATCCATTTGAATTCTTGAGTTAAAAATATTATTGTAAAAAAACACATCTAGAGGAAGGTGTTGATCCCAACCAACTATGAAATACAAAGAACAAAATCTCAACATATCCTCTAGGGTTTGACTTGTTCTCTTAGAATAAAAATATATATGAGGATGATACATAGCGTTGAAATTCAATTTCATATCAAGATCTTGATAATGAATTTTCTAGAACTTTGAGGTAAAACTTTAATCCCGACAGACATAATTGAATGTAGTAATCCATGAAACCCAACCACTTATTTAATTTATATCCTGGAAAGCTGATCCAGAGAGAAGTCTTATTTGATAGTGATGATGTGTGGTAACTTAATAAGGAGGTCAACTACAACCCATATAGAATTATGATCTTTAGATGTTTTAGGGAGTCCAATAACAAAAACCATGGTGATATTTTCCCATTTCCATTATGGTATGGGTAATGTATGTAACATTCCCTTAGAATTTTGTCTTTAAACTTTAACTTGTTGACATACCAAGTACCGAGATAAAAATTCAGTGATATCTCTTTTCAGGACATCTCACCATAAATAGCCTTTTAAATCTCTACATATATTTTCATTTCCTAGATGAATAGATAATGAAGAACTATGAGATTATTCTAACAAAACCTTATACAAATATGGTATTTACATAATTCATACATAGTTTTTTGACCATATTATTTCATCATGATATTGGTTAAACCTAGGAAAATATATAACCTTCTTTTGAATCTCTACATATTCCTTCTATACCTATTCAATATTTACTTGGATAAATTGTTGAACTTTAAATTGAGAAAGATAATATTTCCCCCCATACTTTAAGATTTAGAGATATATCCTTTGAAAATCTAGAAATATTATATCTTTTGTAATCCTCATCATAGATAGGTTTTCATGATCCTTTCGACTCAAAAAATTGGCCACCTTGTTTTCGTTCCCAAGGTGGTAATGTGTTGAGCAGTCATAATATTTAGTCATCTCTAACCATATTATTTGGTTCGTATTAAACTTCTTATATGTGAATATATACTATAAACAATTATTATTGATATATATATAACACTTTTCTCCATAAATATAATTCCTCCATATCTTTAATGGAAAAGTTACTGCAGCTAACTCCAAATCATGAGTTGGGTAATTTTTATCATGAATGTTCAATTTTTGCGAGTCATAAGCTATAACCATGTTATTCAACATAATAACACATACCAATACCTTCTTTGATACATCACAATATATTATACACCCTTCTCTACTATAAGAAAATGCAAGAGCAGGTGTACTGACTAATCTTCTCTTCAGTTCCCTGAAATTTTCCTCACATTCATTTTTACATAGGAACTTGGGTCCCTTCAGAGTTAACTTGGTCAAAAGATTATATATTAGTTTGAAATTATCCACAAACCATTTATAATATCAAGATAAACCAATACAAGTTTGTATCTTAGTCACTATGGTTGGTCTAGTCCAATTTTCAATAGCTTCCGTCTTTGATGGATATACCAACATACCCTATATTGAGATTATATGACCCAAGAATGAATCCTTTTGTAGAAAAAAATTCACACTTTTTAAAATTTTAATATAGTTTCAAATTCCATATAGTATTTTGTATAATTCTCAAGTGGTATTCATTCTCTTACTTTCCCTTTGAATAGATAATAATGTCATCTATAAAGACTACCATAAACTGATCAAGGCACTTTGTAAGGACTCTATTAATTAAATCCATGAATATAGAAGGAGAATTAGTTAGACCAAATGGAATCTCTATATATTCATAGTGTCAATAAATTTTATGTATTTCTACCTTGGGTACATTCTACTTCTTGACCCTCAATCTATTATATCCAAAATGAAGTTCAATATTGGAAAAGTATCATGCTCTATGTAGTTGATCAAATAAATCATCAATACATGGTAGATGATACTTGTTCTTAATTGTGATCATGTTCAACTCCCAATAATCATTGAAGAGTCACATTGATCCATATTTATTTATAATAAAAAGAAAAAGTGTACCCCATGGTGACACACTTAGCTGAATTAATCCCTTTTCAAGGATTTTATGGAGTTTCTTCTTCAATTCCCACAACTCAATTGGGTCTATTCTACAAGGAGTCTTTAAAAGTGGTATGGCACTAGGTATGAGTTCTATTGAGAAATTAGCTTCAAATTTTGGTTTAAGGCTAGAAAACTCTTCCAGAAATCCATCAAAAAAATTCCCACATGATATGTATATCATTTATTTCAAGTTTCTCCCCTACTATTTGGGATACCCCTTCTAAATGGGAATTAAGACCCATAAAATGGATGTGATCTCTATCAGAAGTTCATACTTTTAATCACATCAATAGAAAATTATATTTTGGTTTGTAATATTAAATTTAACTTCACTTCCATGAAAATAAATATAGGATTTATGTAGAGAAATCCAATCCATTCCCATGATAAAATAATCTTCAACCAGAGGAAGAATCACAAGATTTTAAGGAAGTACATTCCCACCAACATCAATCGAAGATTAATTATAGACTTAAGATGTGATAATCATACCACTAGGGGTTTTTACTACTAACTATACATCTAATAATTTGGGTGTAATCTTGATAACATTAAAAAATATTTATACATGAAAGAACGGGTAGATATAGAGTCAAATAAGATATTAGAAGTTCTAGAGTGTATGGTAAGTGTACCTTTCATCATGTCGTTATCACACGTCTTGTTAGAAATAGTTACTGAATGATATTTTCCATTGTATCATAAAATAAGAGGTTTATTACATCAATCATAATCATTAAACTTCATATTTGAGCATTGGTTAGAATAATGCCTATACTCTATGCATTTGAAACACTGGAGTGTGGGTGGTGAATTCTGTATAGCTTTACATCAATTCAAATCATCAGTTAACTTATTCCCATATCTTAAATAATAAATTTCATGATGAACTTACCTTACACACTTTAAACATTTAGTAGTCCCCTTAAGATAATTTCCTCCATGCTTATTCCCACACTCTTTGTGTAAAGAAAAACTCATATTCTTCTCTTCATTTTTCTTATATTTTCCTTCAAATTCCTTTTTTATCTTATTATCAAAACCATGAGATTGATACATAACTCTAAACTCTATTTCTACATTTATAAAACATATAAAAATATATTTATACCTACTAATGTATCTTATGGGTAACACCCTTTAGAGAATTAGTTTTAAGCCACTAAATAATCGATCAACCTTACTTTCAGGTTGGATGATAATACCAGAAGCATACCTCACAATCCTTGTAACATTTTCTTCATATGTACCAATAGATTCATTATCCTTTTTTAGCTCAAGGAACTCCTTCTCCATCTCTATAAAAATAATAGGAGGAAATTACTTATTGAAAAGTATGATCTTGAACTCATCCCAATCAATGGATTCAATTTAATCCTATTGCCTCGTATTCTTGATGAGAGTCCACCATTGATCCACTCCACCTACAAAATTATATAAAACCAAATTTATATTTTCATGTTACCAACATTGGATAATATAAAATATCTTTTAAGTGGTGAAAATACATTATTTAGAAACTAGTGGATCAAACGACCCACTGAAAGAAGGTGGTGGTTTCCCAATAAAGGACTTAATAGTATGTTGTTCCACCCTTTGATCATTTAGAAGTCTAACACGATACATAGCTTATGAAATTTGAGTGAGAATGGAAATTATATTTTTTATTCCAACTCCCATAACGTTTGTATGCTCGTGAGGATAATCATTGCATTATCCACCACAATCAGCATTAACATGGTTCCTTCAGGTTCCATCTATTGAATAAAACTTAAAGGCATAGTGTTAGTCACAATAATCATGATGGGGAACTACATAATCATGAAAAATCACTTATATGATGTCTAAATAATGAGAACTTATTTAATCTATGACACATTAGGTTTATCCTAGGTTATTCATAGTCATAATCTATTTAAATCCTCTATGATGGTTAATAATGTGTTTTTGAATTTCAATAGAATATCCCCCAAGAGTGTCAAACTATGTGTGTAGTGAGGTCCATTTTCATGAACCGGGTGATGATCGAGTCTAGATCAATACACCCTTTTTGGAGTTATTACCCCTAGGTACCTCTATAGTATATCTACATCAACTCGTAGAATCTAGAAATGGATTTAGTTTCTTCTAAACCACTCACTCTATCCTTTAAAAAAATACCAAGACATTATACTATACTTTGAATTATCCATAGACTTATCCTTAGACATGTACTTTGGGATATCACTAAGATTTTCTCATCCTATTTTCCAAGGTTAACTAAATATATCATTTGATACCAACTATAATGACCAAGGCTTATCATACATATATATTACATATTTTTTATGAAAATTAATTACATTACACAAACACATTCCTAAGTAGTGCAATATTTTAGTGTCTTTGGAAACTTGTAAAGACAAACACTGGTCCATAGGTAAACTATATCATCTCCCATTAGGATCATCATAAATATAAACCTTCTTAGACGTATCATATGCAATGCGTTTTTTCATAACTTGGGGAAGGCCCGAATGGCCCAAAGGCCTTCTTTTTTATTTTATTATGGATAATTCCCATTTTAAGGGTTTAAGGGGAACCCGTACATGACTCGTAGGCCCAAGGCACAAGGCCCGACAAACCCACAATACATGACTCGAATGCCGAGAGGCATACCATGCCCAATACATGACCCGTAGGCCCATCCCACTAGAACTTCCCCTCCCCATATTTCTGCGTCATTGATAAACTAGCTCCCCACCTTGAATTTCTGATCGGCTAGCATTTCCTTATACAAAGATGCACAGTGCCTAGTCCCGATGGCGACAGCCATACCCTCTCATTCTTCCAATCCGATTAGCTCTGCATCTGGTGGCTACTACTCCTATTGCTCTGATCCTCTTCTGGGGTCTGTTCTGTGTGAACTAGGACACTCCATGTTCTATGTGGCCTGAAGGCCCTATGGCCTAAAACCCTTTGATGACCTGAAACTCCTGGAGACCCGTAGGCCCAAACCGGTGGCCCGAATGCCCAAATCGGGTGAATAGTTCTAGCTGCTATAGTACCGAACAGTGACTACTACAGTACCCCCAGAAATTTTCCTCTACCTGGTTTTGAACCTGGGTCTCTTGGATTCCAAGCAGAAGCCCTTACCACTCGGGTACAAGCTCGTTGGCTGGGGAAGGGAAACATAAGAAATGGTGAGATCAGATGCCCAATAAGAGTAATTAAGGGAGACATATAAGCATATCATGAACATAAGGGTATGTGAACATGAGAATAACATTTGAAACCATACACTATATATCAGAGATCATAATCTTGATTCAGAGAATAAATATTGGTAGTTTATAAGATATGAATCATAATGGAATAAAAGAACATGAGCCATTAGATAAAAACATTGTAATAAGACATGGATTTTTTTAGCATACATATTTGAATAGAAAATAATTTTTATAGTAGTCGAGGCTCACTTACAAGGATATCATAGTGGAATATGTTCACTCCCCAAACCATCATATTAGTTAAGATTCACTCCCAAGACCATCATAGTGAACAATGTCCCTTATTGAACCAGGTTCACTCCCTATTCTAGTCCTGTTTATCTCATGAGATATAAATCTTTACTCAATGTATTTGAAGGAGATATATGTCCCACCTATCTCATAATGAGAACCATATTTCTGTGTTCCAAAATACCATAAATATTAAACACATCATATCCCATGAAATTAAATGGTTTTTCATAAAAATTTCATCATATCATAACCCATGGAAAAGAGAAATATTTCATAATTATTCCATCATTTAATCATAGCATAACTTGTGGGAGAATAAATGGGTTTATATGATTTTTATCATAGTATAACCCATGAAATCGAAATAGGTTTTGTAAACATCATGCCATACTAAACATAAACAATTCATAGAAATAATAAGAATGGTATCCTTGGATAATATCCCCAGTAAGGCATAGATAACATAAATGGATGTCATCTTACATGGAAAATTATTTTGAATGATCATTTAAAACATTTCTTGTGGAAAATATCCTTTCATTTTTGGGAAAGACTTTTTAAAACATAAAAAATTTGGAAAATAGTTTTCATTGAAAATAAACTTGAAAACTTATAAAGTAGTCTTCAAAGAAAATAATAGTCAGGATGATGGGAAGTTTTGTTCATTTTGTACATGTTAAAACAAAGATTCGTTTTATATTTTCAGTAAAATGAAAACATGAATTATTTGAAAAATGACATGAAGATTAATTTCATTTTAAAAAAATAAAAAATGGGTAAAGAAATATTTTTGAAAAAAATAGGTAATAATAAAACATTTTTTGAAACATTTTTATAAAAAATTGTCTTGGATGAAAATAGATTTCTGTTCGAAGTGAGAAATAAAATCATATTTTCTTAAAAATATTTTCGCAATAATTTGAAGTACCAAAGAGTGAAAGAATGGTAGTAATAATTGAAAATATCCATAAAAACTATTTTATAACAATATTAATGAGTTTATTTAGATATGGATCTTAAAATTTTATTCCTTTATAGGGATTACAATTCAATGTTACTAAAGTGGTAATGAATTTATGTTACAAACCCCATACCTTAAGTCTTGAATTCTGTCATACATGTTCAAAACTCCTATAAAATAAGTATATGTTTATTATAAATATATTATATATATATATATCATACCATATATGATTTTATTATAACATTTTATTACCATTTTATTAACAATTCCATATTAAAGTTATGTTTCTGGTAATACAAATTTTGTATTTAGTGTATATTTTGATTTGTTACTTTTTGATATATTAATTTGATCATGATTTAATCATCTCAAAAAATTTAACCATAATATAAGTATCATATATATTTACTATATATGTATTTATTGTAATCCATAAAAATTAGTGATAGAAAATGAAATACACAGTTCATGGAGACGGTAGGCTGTAATTACACATGAATGATGTTTTCTTTTTCTTATCAGATTGAAAAAAAGAAAGGTAAATAAAATATTATAATTAAATAATCTTTTTTATATTATAAATATCACATACACTAGTGGAAAAAACGTTTAACACATCGGTTCTATATAATCGACGTTCAATGATTTAATGATCGATATATCAGGTCGGTTATTTTATAACCGCCGTGATATATCGATTAGGATCCATATTTTATATTGGTTATAAAATAACTGACATAAAATATATGGAGATTAGATTTTTTACGTCGGTTATTATATAACCAACGTGAAAATCTAATCTGGTGTTCTTTATCACGTCCGTTATAAAATAACCGACATAATAAAGGAAATCTCGATGCTTTACCACATCGGTTATAAAAAAATCGACGTGATAAAGCCAATCTCCGCAATTTATCACGTCGGTATAAAGTGACATATATGACGTCGGTTATTTTATAACCGATGTGATGAATAGTTTTCTACGTTGGTTATTAAATAACCAACGTTATAAAAATTTAAAAAAAAGTTTATCACGGATGTTATTAAATAACCGACGTGATAAATCATTTAAATGATTTATCGCACCCCGTATTCAGTCATTCTGTTTTCTTCGATAGGGCGACCTGTGACTCATCTCTCTCACGCGGAAAACCTAGAATCGATTAGTCAAAGTCGTGCCCTCCAGCCTCTTTTTTCCTACATCATTCTTCCTATTTATTATTATCAGATCTATCTGGTCGACTCACAACACTCAAGTAATCCTCACACGACTCCTTTTTAGTTTTTTTTCTGTGATGCCCTAAACTAATTTTTTGAGATTTTATTTTTCTTTTTTCTTTCTATCATGGTTAGTTTCATAGTGTTCATATATACCATGATAAATTATTTTCTGGTAAAAAAAACCTATGGAAGTGATATCATGAAAGTTTACGATTTTTGTGTGTTCTATCATGTGTGTGTGCACGTACATGGGGTTTCCAAGGGGGTGGGGGGCTTTGGAAGTTAGTGGGGGTGTCCAGGGGGTGTCAAAGGGGCTGGGGGGTTGTGTCCTGGGGGTGCGGGGGAAGTCCAAGGGGGTTGGGGGTGTCCAAGGGGGTGAAGGGGATGTCAAAGGGGGTAGTGGTGGTGTCCATGGGGGGTGTAGGGGATGTCTAAGGGGCGTGGGGGGCTGTCTAGAGGGTTCGGGGGGCTTTCCAGAGGGTTTGGGGGGGGGGGGGGGGTAGTCCAGGGGTGTGTGGGGTGGGGTCGAAGGGGGTGGGGGGCTATCCAAGGGGGTGGGTGGGTGGGGGGGGGGGGGGCTATCCAAGGGGGTGGGGGGCTTGTCCAGAGGGTTTGGGGGGTTGTTCGGGGGTGGGTGGGGGGGGGGGGGGGCTGTTCCGAGGGTTGGGGGCTGTCCATAGGGTGTCCAAGGGGGTAGGGGGTGGGGGGTGGGGTCTAGGAGGGGTGGGGGTGTCTAAGGGGGTGGGGTGGGGGTTGTCCGGGGGGGGGTGTCCAAGGGGGTAGGGGGTGGGGGTGGTGTCTAGGAGGGGTGGGGGGGGGGAGTGTCTAGAGGGGTGGGGGCTATCCAGGGGCTGGGAGGACTGTCCAGAGGGGTGGGGGGATGTCCATGGGGGTGGCGTCCAGGGGGTGTCTAAGGAGGTGGGGGGTAGTTTCTAGAGGGTTCGAGGGGCTGTCCAGAGGGTTGGGGGGGGGGGGTGTCCAGTGTGTCCATGGTTATGGTGGTGGGGGCAGTCCTGGGGTGTGTGTGGGGGAGGGGGGTGTCGAAGGGGGTGGGCTGTCCAAGGGGGTAGGTTGGTGGGTGGGGGGGGGGGGGTTGCCCAAGGGGGTGGGTGGGTGGGGGGGTGTCCAGAGGGTTGGGGGTGTCGAGGGTGTGTCCATGGGGGTAGGAGGTGGGGGGTGGTGTCCAGGAGGGGTGGAGGGTGTCCAAGGGGGTGGGTGGGGGTGTCTAGAGGTGTGGGGGGCTGTCTAGGGGGTGGAGGTTGTCCAGAGTGACGGGGGGGGGGGGGGGCTTTCCAAGGGGGTAGTGGTGTCCAGAGGGTGTCCAAGGGGGTGGGGGGGTGGTGTCCAGGGGGGGTGTCCAAGGTGGTGGTGGTGTCCAGGGGGTGTCTAAGGGGGTGGGTGATAAGTGTCAGTTGGGATTGACTATTGCATCGTGGTTAGTGAGATTATGACATGATGATTTTATTTTTTCATGGATATTAGGCTATAATTTATTAGTGTTGTTTAAGGGGATGGGGGTGGTGTCCAAGGTGGTGGGGGTGGTGTCCAAGGTGGTTAGTAAAATCTATGTTTGAGGTTTCCAATATGATTTTTAGGGATTCAAGCATTATGAAAAGATGAGGGGTGTTGCAATATTATTCTATTTGGTTATATATATTTTTATCATTCATTAACTATGATAAAATTATGGGTTATTGTGGAGACCATGTTTTGGTTTTCAAAGATACACAGTTATCTTGACCCCATTGTGCCGTGATGATAGGCTTGACACTGTGATTTTCTCCATCCAAGTTTTTATTTTAAATTTGATTTGATTCTTAGGTTTAATCAATTTTCTCCAATTTTCTATCAACCCTTGGAGGCCCCATGGTTTTCTTGGATTCCATGGAATTTCCTTAAATAAGTTACTTATTCCATGTTCTTCTTCCTTTATTATTTGTTTCTCTTTTTCTTCTTCGTCCACTTCTTCTTATCCTTCATTACTTCTATTATTAGGGATGTTTGGTAATTTTTAAATTGATGGTTTAATAATAATCGATGTGTTATAGGGTTATTAGGAGGGGTGGGGGTGTCCAAGGGGGTGGGGGGTTGTCCGGGGGTGGGGGGGGGGGGCTGTTCAGAGGGGTGGGGGGATGTCCAAGGGGGTGGTGGTGTCTAAGGGGTGTCCAATGGGGTGGGGGGTGGTGTCTAAGGGGGTGGGGGATATACAGGGGGTTGGGGGGTGTCCAGGGGGGGTGTCCAAGGGGGTAGGGGTGGGGGGTGGTGTTCAGGAGGGGTGGGTGTGTCCAAGGGTGTGTGTGTGGGGGGGGGGGAGTGTCTAGAGGGGTGGGGGCTATCCAAGGGGTGGGGGGGGGGGGCTGTCTAGGGGGGTGGTGGTGTCCAGGGGGTGTCCAAGGGGGTGGGGGGTGGTGTCCAGGGGGTGGGTGGGTGGGGGGGTGTCCAAGGTGGTGGTGGTGTCCAAGGGGTGTCCAGGGGGGTGGGGGTGGTGTCCAAGGGGGTGGAGGTGTTGTCTAAGGGGGTAGGGGTGTCCATGGGGTGGGGGGTGGTGTCCATGGGGGTAGAGGTGATGTCCATGGGGTGGGGGTGGTGTCCAGAGGGTGGGGGGTTGTCTAGAGGGGTGGGGGGGTGGGGGGTGTATAGAGGTTTCAAATCATTAGGATCTGTGTAAATTTCAGTAGAGAATGCATACATATTTTAATATTTATAATTCATATTTTTTTTACAAAAGGGTGAATTTGGTATCCAGTTACACCAAGATGTATTCTTTGTGAACCTTAAGAAGAAAGGATACAATATGAATTTAAAACTATTATATATAACTATATTTTCTTTTTAAAATCATATTCAAGCATATTTTTTTTAAATACGCATAGATTTGTATTATATTTCAAATTTTTTTTACATTCATTTTTTTTCATATAATCATATATTTGTCTTATCTTAAAAAGATGTATAATTTTGATATTTGTTATAGGTAATAATGAGTCGAAGTTCGATTACAGAACATCGAATGAGAAATGAATATGAGGAAGGTGTTGATGGCTTTTTGGAATTTTCTAAACAAAATGTTCCATGTAGTGACATTTTTTTTCTGTCCATACCTGAAATGTTTGAATATGAAGAAGTTAAAAAGTAGAGAGATAAAAGATCATCTAATTTGTCATGGTTTTAATTTGAGTTATAGCCCTTGGATTTGTCATGGTAAAAATGGATGGAATGTTACTGATGATGATGATTCATAAGATGGTGACTCCGATGAAATTAAAGAAATGATTCACGATATTGTAGTAGAACAAATTGAGATAGAACTAAAAGTTACGCGTCTATATGGTGATGCTAAAAAACCATTTTATCCTGGTTGTACAGATTTTACAGTTTTGTTGGTGGTGTTAAGATTGATTAACTTGAAGGCGAAACATGGTGTCAGTGACAAAAGTTTTTTAGAGTTGCTACAATTAATGAAAGACATTCTTCCAAAAGATAACGATCTTCCAGATTCACATTATAAGGCCAAGAATATATTATGCCCGATGGGATTGAGATAAAAGAAAATACATGCCTGTCTGAATGATTTTATGATATATTGGAAGGAATATGAATTTCTGTCAGAGTGTCCTAAATGTGGGACATCACGGTATAAGGTGAATGGAAAATCACAGGCTGATGTAGAGATTACAAAGATCCCTTCAAAGGTATTTTGGTATCTTCTTATAATTCATCATTTCAAATGTTTATTTGCTAATTTCCATGATGAAAAAAGGTTAATATGGCATGATGATGAGAAGTTATGTGATGGAAAAATATATCATCCAACTGCTTGTCCATAATGGAAGAAAATTGATGAGAAATATCCAATATTTGGAAATGAAATTAGAAATCTCAGACTAGGGTTGTGAACAGATGGAATGAATCCATACCAAACCCTCAGAACACACATAGTTCATGGTCTGTTTTATTGGTAATTTACAACCTCTCTCCTGAAGTTTGTATGAAGCGCAAATATTTCATGTTGAGTATAATGATCTCTGGTCTAAAGCAACCCGGAAATGATATTAATGTTTTCTTGTCACCATTGATTGATGATATGAAACTTTTATGGGAGGATGGCATTAGGGTGTATGATTCTTATAAAATGGAATATTTTAAACTACATGTATTGCTTTTTTTCACTACAAATGACTTCCCAACATATGTAAATTTCTCTGGATATAGGGTTAAAGGGCATAAAGCTTGTCCATTTTGTGAACAATAGACTTCATATTGTCTATTGCATCATGGGCAGAAAACTGTGTACATGGGTCATCAAAATTTTTTGCCTATGGATCACTCTTATAGAAGGCTAAAAAGGCATTAAATGGCTCACAAGAATTTGATATTTCTCCAAAACCTTTATCCCGTGATCTGTATTTTGAGAGGGTGGAAAACCTTGATGTGACATTGGGAAAGACACATAAATATGGTAATGATAGACATATTTGGAAGAAAAGGTCAATATATTTTGAGCTACCATATTGGAGATATCATGAAGTTAAAAATAATATTTATGTCATGAACGTGGAGAATAATATCTTTAATAGTTTGATTGGATCATTGTTAGATATTAAAGGAAAGAAAAAAAGATGGGTTGAATGCAATATTAGACTTACAATCAATGGGAATACGTTTGGAGTTAGCTCCCACTCCTAATGGAAGATAAACATTTCTTCCCCCGACTTGTCATACATTATCCAAGAGGGAGAAAATTAGATTTTTTCAGTGACTTAATGATAACAAAGTGCCTCAAGGTTATTATTCAAATGTAAAAAATTTTGTCTCATTGAAGGACTTGAAGTTGATAGGTAAGAAATCTCAGGATTGTCACGTCATGGTGCAACAACTTTTACCAATTGCATTGTGTGGAATATTTCTCATCCGTGTCAGAAAGACTATACTCAAGTTGTGTTATTTTTTCAATTCAATTTGTAATTAGGTGATTGATGTGAATTATTTGAATATTTTGGAAAAGGATGCAATTTGTATACTTTGTCAATAGAAAATGTATTTTCCTCCAACTTTTTTTGATATAATGGTGCATTTTAGGATTCATCTGGTTTGAGAAATAAATATTTGTGGACCTGTATATCTTCGTTGGATGTATCCTTTTGAAAGGTATATGAAAATATTGAAGGGGTATGTTAAGAATCCATATCGACCTGAAGCCTCCATTATTGAAAATTATATTTCTGAGGAGGTTGAAAAGTTTTGTACGAGCTACTTGGCTGCGGAACAACACATAGGTTTGCCTCTATCTCTCCATGAATGAGTTAATAATGATGGAAATGGGATTCGTGGCTTGAAAGTCAAATCATTATCAGCTGAACAGATGAAGAAGTTAGATTTATACATCTTGAATAACATAGATGATGCTCAACTGTATATCACATTGCATATTAATGAGTTGAAATAATGTCATCCAAATAAGAAATAAATGTGGATTTTGAATGATCACAACAAAACATTTTTGTCATGGTTTAAAAAGACCTTTCTTGGTAGATCAGATGTATCAGAGACATTAAAATGGGTAGTGGTTGGTCCATGTTTAAATGTGATAACATGGTCCGGTTATGACATTAATGGCTATACATTTCATAAGAAAGATAAGGACAATAGAAGTGCAGTTCAGAATAGCGGTGTATTGGTGTTTGCAGAAGGAATGCATTTTTAGAGTACTAAGGACAAAAATCCAATTTCTATATCAAGTGAATACTATGGAGTGATTGAAGACAAATCAGAGGTTGATTACTTTAAAATTAAAGTTTATGTTTTTAACTGTAAATAGTTTATTGGTAACAATAGTGTCATACACGATGAATTTGGAATGACAGTTATTAATCTGAATAGATTGGAAGACACATCAGATTCTTTTATAATGGAAACACATGAAA
Source organism: Viscum album (assembly GCA_963277665.1). NCBI lineage: Eukaryota > Viridiplantae > Streptophyta > Magnoliopsida > Santalales > Viscaceae > Viscum > Viscum album. Next base: position 1,349,178,723 of record OY728131.1, read on the forward strand.
AACAAATTTTCTATGTAGTAGATCAATCAGATATGCAGTGGGATGTTGTTTTAAAATGGAGAAAACAATATATTGGTGAGGATGAACTTGATGAAGATGATGATTTATGTTACACACCTACTTCCATGTAAAGATTAACAGAACATAATGATGAGCATGTTGAAGACATGGTTTGTGCCATAAGGAATGATCACGACGAAGGAATTTGGGAAAACAATCCATTTGTACATTCCTAAAATTACAAGTAACATTTGTTTATTTCTTATTTACATTTATTATTTTCATAAAATGTAAGATATTGTAAGTTTTTTCTTTATTAAAACATGTATTAAAACAAAATAAGTATAAGTTATTGTTTGTTTTAATTTTTTTTAGTTTACTTTATCATGTTTACCATTAAATAAATTATATATCTATTATTTTTTTTAGTGAAAATTACTTTACCATGTTTACCAGGTTTACCATGTTTACCATGTTTACCATCTTGACCATATTTACCATCTTTATCATTGTTTAACATGCTTACCATATTAACCATGTTTACTATTACGTAACACAATATAGTTTTCTATTTTCTAATTACATTAGTATTGTAATATTTTAATTTGTATATTTGTGAACTAATTTTTGTTTTTTGATTTGAAGGATAATGATAGATCAATCAGTTGATCAACCACATGATTCTGGAGATGAGCATATTGGTCATACCTCTGGGGACGAACATTCACATACTCCTCTTGATATTCCCCAATCTTTCTCATGTGTTCCCATTACAACAAAGAGATCAAGAGTTGGTAAATGTGGGTGCATACATTTACCAAAATCATCACTTTCCCATACATAGGATCAGAGGATTCTCATTGAGATTGATGAAGATGATATTATTAGAGGTCCAAATGCAAAATATTTTAAGAGTTTTGTATCAACTCAGGGTAAGAGCAAAGTAATCATTTTGTATGATGACTGGAGAAGTGTGGACAAAGCGATAATATCTCAGTTGTGGGAGAAAATTTTGGTAAGATCTTTTTCTATTGTTTTCCTATTCTTTAAATGATTTTAGTATATATAATATGTTTAACCTCTTCTTTATCAGGTGAAATTTTATATTCCTGACACTGGAGGAGTCAGGAAGAAATTCTTATCGATGGCTGCCAGGAGATGGAGGGATTTTAAATCAAACCGCACATCTGATTTCAATTTTGGTCATAGGAGTCATGATAGTCCATGTCGTATATATCCTTTCATAGATGAAGACACATGGAGATAGTTTGTTGAAATTATAAGAAAAGATTCATTTTTGGTAAGGGCAATGTAAAATTTTATAAGCTTTCTTATATAAATTATCTTATTAATGTTTTGTTAATGATTTCTTATTCTTAATTTACAGTAAACAAGGAAATCTTATAAAGAGATCTAATCTAAAAATGTATACCCTCATAGTTTATCTCAGGGGGGTATACATTATTGGAAGAACAAATGATGGCAGAAAAACTACAAAAACTAAGAGCTGAGTCTTCAAGCTCTAGAGTGGTGGCCCCTCTATCCCCTCTATCTAGAAATGAAAAATGGAAGAGAGCTCAGATGGGCAAAAAGAGAAATATATTTCGGAAGACTCGAGAATCGTAGCTGATAGGATTGTAAGATATCTATTTTATTTATTTAAGTTAACTATTTTCTTCATATAATTTCAATAATTATAGAAATGTTTAATTAATTAATACAAGATACTCTTGAGGAGAAGAGCTCACAGGGGGTATTTACAGCTGCTGGGAGGAAAGATATTTTATCTGTAGCATTGGTAAATCCCGGACATCCTGGTCATGTACGAGGATATCCTATAGGTGTATCGGTAAGAAAAGTGTTTCCACATTCTTCAACTTCTTAGGTTGAGGGTGTTTATAAAAAAAATAGAATCCTTGGAGGCTGAAGTTCATAATATTAATGTGATGATGGAGGAAAATATTTGAGCATCGGTACAATCTGTGTTTGCAGACATGCAAAGACAATTTCAGACTGCAGCTCCCACTCCTCCACCCCCCTGAAGACCCCATTATTTATCCTCCACCTCTACCAGTAGCTCCCACTCCCCCACCTCAGCCCATGAACCCCATTTTTTATCCTACTCATCTACCACAACTTCCTAATTATTGCGAGTTGTGTGTTGATGATCCTCAACATCATATAGTTGCATACAGGTTGGTATATTGTATAGGAGATACAGTTCATCATCAACCATTAGAGGTAGAGAATTAGAGGGTCACTGTACAGGATATTATAGATAGATCAGCCCGAGTACCATTACCTACAGATGAGGTGACAAAAATTGTACATAGTATCGACCATTTTTTAATTTGTCCATCCAGACTTCTTCGACTTATTACTATAGAGGTATGTAAGTTATATCTTCTATTTTATTTTTTTATTAAAGTTATTTTATCATTTGAAAACTAATATATTTTTCTATTTATTTTTACAAAAATAATTCAAAGGTAAAGAAATATTGTATATACAACAACAAAGAAAAATGGCTATGACATCAGATATAGATTCTAGTAGTTTTGACAGATTTTCAAGATATTCAAATTTGTTAGAGGATCATTATGAGTTTCCAATGGAAGCTCATATTTGTGGATGTGCAATAACTGTGGGGATTGTGAAAACTGATATCATGGATCTTGTTACTGGAGATAAGTTCAGCATCAAAGTGGTGCAAATTTTTTCCATATAAGTCTTAACACCATTTCCCTGCATTATATTTATTAAAAATGTATACTTATGTCTATTTTGTATTAGGTATCTTTATAAAATTTGTGAGAAGAATGAGCAGACATATGTATATGGATTCATGGACCCACATTTGATTTCCCCTGAAGCATGTGCATTGGATAAGGAACAAATAATGATTTATATTGCTGAAAGACTTGAACAGAATATAGTCACACAATGTTGGATGATGCCTTTTTGTTAGAGGTATTAAACACATATCTCTCAAAGAGTTCATTATCTTTTGACATAAAAAACAACTAACCTTAAATTTTCTTTTATCAGTGATCATTGGATGTTAAGGGTTTTTTTCCTAAGGGAGAAAACACTTTATTGGATATTCTCTTTCCATGGTGATGTGCAGGAAAGTTTTAAGAAAATGTGGGAAAATTAAGTTTCAATTTCTCAATAGTTTTATATATTATAATGAATTTTAAATTTATCACATTCGTATTATTTTCTAATAGGGGATGGGTCAACTTTCGAAAAAAAAACAAATAAAAGGAGTGCGAAGATAAAATATCTAAATGTGATGGTAAATATCCATTTATAATTTTTACCTTTTGATTTATTAAATAAAAATAATATATTAAATTTACACTCATTCAAACACAATTTTAATGAACAAAACGACGTCATCAAATACGGATATTATATGTTAAGATTTATGTATGAAATAATAACAAATGGGATAGTTGTGAACTTTGACCCAGTGAGATTTCCTTTTAAAATTTTCCATAATATTTCATTTGATTTATTCATTATACATGTTAACTACTATCCTTTTAATTTGTAGCTATTTGATGACCCTCAACCCTATAGTGCTCAAGACGTCAAACACTTACATGTGGAATGGTCAAATTATTTTACAGGTTTGATTGAATTTTAGTTTTTTATAGTTCAAAATGTAATTTTGAATATTTTCATTGTAATTGTGTATTTGGTAGTCATTTAGGTTGGATTTTTTTTATGTTGACATTGTATGTTTTAAATGTTATATATGTGAATGTTTAATTTTTCCCTACTTCTTGTTTTGGTCTACTTATGATGGTTTTTCTGGTATGGATTCTGGTCTGGGGGGGGGGTTAGAAGGGTGTGGGGGGGGGGGGGTTTAGTGGGGTGTGGGTATCCAGGGGTGTGGGAGGGATATCTTGTGGGGTGGGGGTGTCCTGGGTGTCCATGAGAGTGGGGGGGGGGGGAGTCCATGGGGTGGGAGAATTTCTAGGAGGGTGGAGGGCTGTCCAGGGGAGTGGGGGGCTGTCCAAGGCTGTGGGGGTGTCGTGTGGGGTGAGGGGGGTTTCCAGGGGTGTGGGAGGTCTATCCAGTGGGGGGGGGGGGGGTTCAGGGTGTCCATGGGGATGGGGGGGGGGAGTCCAGGGGGTGGGAGAGGATGTGACGCCATCCCTCGGGGGGCTGAATGCCACTGGAAGGTACTCATCACTCCCACATGAGAAGCTTGAGATCTCAAAATGTTTCACCAATGCTTTCTTCCCCTGTAAACATCATTCATTATATCAATTTGATGCCAGTATAACCAAGGGGAAATTCCGTCATGTGTGATGGTGTTTTACCCCTAGTTATACTGGAATCAAAGTGATAGAATGAATGATGTTTATAGGGTACAAAAGCATTGGTGAAACATTTTGAGAGCTTAATCTTCGCATGTGGGAGTGATTAGTACCTTCCAACGGCGTTCAGCCCCCCCAAGGGATGGTGTAACCTTCTCTCCCAACACCAGCCTTCCAGGGGATATCCAGGGAGTGGGGGGGGGGGCAGCCTAGGGTGTGGGTGGGGGGGGGGGGGTCCAGGGGGTGTTGTGGGGGTGGTCCTGTGGGGTGGGTTGGTTCTGGTCTGGTTTTGGTCGGGTTTTGGTCTGGGGGTTTCAAGTGAGGTAGGGGGGGGGGTGTCCAGGGGTGTGGTGGGGGCTGTCCAGTGGGGTGGGAGGGTGTCCAGGACGGAGGGAGGGATGTCTAGGTGAGTGGGGGGATGTCTAGGGGGTGTCCAGGGGTGTGGGGGGTAGTCCCGAGGGTAGGGGTAGTCCAGGGGTGTGTGTGTGTGGGGGGGGGGGGGTCCATGGGTGTGGTGGGGGCTATCCAGTGGGGTGGGGGGGGGGTGGGGGGTTATGATCTGTTTTGGTCTATTTTTGGTAACTTTTTGGTCTGTTTCAGGGGTGTGGGAGGGCTGTACAGGGGTGTGGGAGTGTTTTCCAGGGGGTGAGGGGGTATACTGGAGGGTGGGGGTTTCCCAGGGGTGTGGGGGGTTGTCGAGGGGGTGGGGGCAGTCCAGGGGTGTGGGGGTGTCCAGGAGGGTGGGAGGTTGTCCAGGGGTGTGTGGGGGGGGGGGGGCTATCCAGGGGGTGGGGGGGCAGTCCAGGGGTGTGGGGGTGGGGGGGAGGGTTGTCCAGGGGTGTGGAGGGTTGTCCAGGGGGTGGGGGGGATTCTGGTCTGTTTTTGGTAACTTTTCGGTATGTTTCAAGGGTGTGGGAGGGCTGTCCTGGGGTGTAGGAGTGCTGTCGAGGTGGTGGGGGGATATATTGTAACGCCCCGACCCCAGCTACCCAGAGTCGGTGAATTAATTACATAACATTGGCATGATCACAAGAAAGATCAAATCCCGAAAGACCGATTAGTTTAGTAGCCTTGGAAACACTAGATATATTCATAAGTTTTACATTACATCATAAAATGAAAAACTACAACAACAACATAAGGTTTCCACAATCCACACTATTAACCCCTCATAAAATCCCTGCAGGTCATTCATAACTTACTTCTTCACATCCTGGGAAAAATAAAACATAGAAAAGGGGTGAGCTCAAATTCCCAGTAAGGATAACAATATAGTAGAAACTTTCATAAATAAGAATAAACATTTAAGGCAATGCATTACTAAAACAAAAGCCTTTTAAACTTGAACTTCAACATGGTATGGCAAAAGTAAAATGAAATAATGCCATTTACTTGTTCACATGGATATTCTACTAATCGAATAATCACATGCAATATCAATAACCACTTTCATAATGTTGGAATGCATAATGCCAGACTATCATAACCACATAGCCAAGGCCTCGTGCCAAGACTACAAATAAGATTTTGTCAAGGCCTTGTGCCAAGACACTAGTTTGTCTCATGAGACCTACCGATGCATCGAGGAGCTATAGCGGGCTCCACCCGTCACTTATTAAGTCCAATGCATTCCCATATGAAAAGGTTTAAACATAACATAAACATTCGTATTAAAACTAGCATACGAAATGTCAATACTTTCACAATAAACCCTGAATGGTATAAAAATAGCACATCCACAGTCAAACATATCACAAAACCTTCAATACAATATAGAAGTTTTGTATCAACTTCAAATAATCTTAAAATCCATCAAAGGATGTTGACATAGATGAAATCAAAATTCTTTTTAAAGAAGTATCTCCTTTTATTTTTAAATCATTTAAGATCCATATAAAATAAAACATTTTCTTTGAAAATATTCTTATAAGCTTGTATGGAAAACTTCGACGATTTTATAACGGCGGAAAATAACCGCACCCGCCGTATAAGTTAAAAAAAACATTCTTACCTCAATTCTGTCGAAAAGGTTAAAAAGGACCTTGTTTTGAAAACGACGGAAAGATTCCTTTATAAACCTCTTATAAAAAGTCAAACAAGGGTATAAATGACTTTAACCCATATTCTTGTAAATAGTAAAAATGTTTTGAAATACATTTTTAAGAAACATGGATGTGGATGATAAAGAAATCCCAGTAGATTATTACGTATAAACAACCTCGGATAATGAAGAGATTGTGAAATAACCCTTACCTTGTACTTTTCCTTTGTTGGGGTAGGTTAACCTCCTGTATAATGGTGAAATAATTGTTATTAAATTATACAAGAATCATATATATTAATATGATATCATATATGATCTTTTAACATTGATTTGTTAATAATATCTTAGAATTATCGTCGTTTCGGGTGTTAACTTACTTGTTTTCTTTTATATGTTTTCTTACGTAAGACATGTTTGTAAAGGATAGGTTGTATATTATTCATATCCAGAATGATATCAAGTCCTTAAACATCATTTTTAAATCATCAAATGATAATTATACTTGAATGGATACGATGGAGAATGAATCTCATCGCGTTCGTGGAGACGGTAGTCCGTACGTACGCACGAGCGACAATATCATTCTTTTGATTTTAAAATAATATATAAATGGATGGTATATCATATATACAGAATCATTAATATGTTATATTTATTATTTACATGAGTTACACATCATTATTATACCCATCCAAATGATAATATATTGAATAACAATTACACCACGACGTGGAGACGGTAAGCCGTACGTACGCACGTATGGTGACATGTTATTCAAAGGGTGGATAGAATACTGAATATGGTTGTACCATATTTATAATAACATCACAGTATATAAATGATACTGGAGTCATTATTTTAGAATGGTAACAACAAAGGAAGAAGAAGTGGAAGAAGAAATGAACTTGGAAAAGGGGTGGTGAAAACATTACCTCTTCTTCGGGTTCTTCCTTTTGATTTGATCAAAAGGGCTCCTTAGGTTGGCTTTCTGATCAAACTAAGGCCCCTAGGTTGTAGTGAGGGATGTTGGGAGAGTATTTGGGCAGAGTTTGGCCGAACCAAAAGGCTTTAGAGGTGTGAAGAAATGAGAAGGAGGAGTGCCCTTTTATAAGAGGGGTGAGGGGCACCTTTGGAAAAGCTAGAAATATTAATTTATAATAAATTCATATTCGGTTTCTAATGGCTCCAAAGTTGACTATTCAAAGGTTGAGGTGGGGATAGGTCGAAAACCACTCAACCAATAGAATTTAGACAGGTTTGGGTACTTATATTAACCTTATCTTTAAGTATTAACTCTAAGTTAATTAGTTTCACTTTTACAATGTCTCTTTGTATTTTTATATAATATGGTTAATAAACTTACTATATACATCCAAGAGACCCCCAAGTGGTCCATTAATGAGGAACCTATCATAATATAAGTCTCTTGGCCGAACCTTATATTTTTAGGAATTTAATATCAATTAATAATATAATATTTTTTTTAAGAACTCTTTTATGTCAATTTTGACACTATTCAATAGTTGATTTTTGTGAAACTCATAACATATTGATTACTTCGAAAAAAGTCAATTAAATCAATCCTAATATATCATATTATCCTAGAAAATTAGTTTAATTCATTAAAAGTTTCATATTATATTTATTTGGGTATTTATAATATCAATTATTTTAATTTTTCACTATTATAGTAATTACTGCATCATCATTGTGTCATAAATTAAATAAATTATTTAATGTCTAAAAATTATAAATAAAATATCATTATGTAGGAAATCTTTTTAGATTTCTAATTAATATTTATAATCGAAAATCCAACATGTATAACCCTATGTAAAAATTGTTCTTCTAAAAGATGTAAGCTTATGCCATTTTTATTTTTATTTTAACTTTATTAATATAATGTGTCCCTACCACATACAAGTGGCTCCAAGGGGTCCCCAAATTGACCCAAGGATGCCCATGGTCGGGTATGTGTCCACCAATAAGGTTAGGGCACGTTTTAGGGTAATTTTGTATTATTATAATATTATTTTTTACCCTTATTTACCGGATTTACCCTTTAACCATGGTAAATAAAATATTTACCGCAGTAATTATTCAAAATGTCTAAAAATAAAATTTACCTATTTACACAATTTGAACATCCTGATTCCAAATATGGAATCCATTTTTCTAAATTCAAAACACAGAAGTGGCAGAAATTAATTTAAAATTAATTCCCGCTGTCAAAACAAAAAGCGTGTTTTTAAGAGATAATAACTATCAAAAGATTGACACTTGTTTATGTTTGGTTTAATTGTAAAATTATGTCCAATGACCAACATTATATTAAACGGTAAAAATATATTCCAAATATACTTTAAAACCACTCAAATTCATAATTTATCACTATTAATTATTTTGATTAAAAAAGTTGTTTTTAATTAAATTTTAGTAATTTTCACTATTCATCAAAATATGAAAGTTATCCGAAATGTACCAAAATTTCACCTTAGGCTAAATTCGATATTCCAAATCCAAAAATGAAGTCCATTTTCAAATATAAAATATATATAATTTCAAAAAGTAGATATTACTATTCATAACGGCTAGTTTGATCGGTTGTGGTGTGTGTTAAAACTCGACGTTGCGTACAACACACGCTACTGTTTTATTCAAAGGAAAGCGTACCGTGGAAGCTTGGGATGTTTCATTTTAAATTTTTTGATGTCCCCATTTAGTCAAAAAGTTTAAAATATAGTATTTAAAAAGGGTTCACTATTAAAGTTGATAAAAGTGCAATACTGAAAATGAATTTGTTCTTGCATTATATCTAAGAAACTCATAATATGGATTCTAAAATTATAAGGATTATATAAACATTAAAATTTATCTAATACTATTCATAACCTCTTTTGAACGGCTTGTTTGGTAAGTCATGGTGTGCTTGAACATTGTGTTGCATGTAGTGAAAGTTATTGAATTATTTTGAAGAACTAACACACTATGAAATCTTGGGGTGTTACATTCTCCCCTCCTTCAATAAATTGCGTCCTCGAAATTTGAAATTGTTCTTCGAAGATAAAAGGTTGAAAGTAGAAAATATATTTGTGGGAAAACCCACATTGGAAATTGGGTTACTAAAATTTAGTCTTAATATGAGGAAAAGAGAAATTAAAGGGTCACCACCAAATTATGATCTCGATTAGGAGAACATTGGTGGCAATTAGAGACATATAATCGGAGGAAAAACGTAAATATTTATAGGTAGTGATTGAGGTCATCAATCACAAACAAGTGTATAATTGAGGTCCTTAAACTCATAAATCTATGATGATTTGAAGTACCATCGGTTCAACAAAATATAGGGTATTGGGATAACACATTTTTGACGTTTCAAAATATCTTAGTTGAAATCCCACATCGAAAAATGAATTAACGATGCCTCTATTTAAAATAAAGTGTCGAAAGTATGAAGATTACCGAAAATAACACATACTAGGGTTCCATGTAAGAAAATATGGATGTGGAAGAAAAATCTAGCCATCAATTATCTGATGGAGAGTGGTAGAGAACATGGCTATGAAAAGGCCAACAATCCCAAAGCCATAAATTTGTGATGATTTAAGGTACCATCTAGGACAACATTTTTGTTCTAAGTTTCTATTATTAATGTTGAGGAATTTATTTATGAGATTGGATAAGATAATAAGGAGATATACTTAGTTTATAATTAGAGTTTTATCCATTAATAAATTTCTACCAAAACTCATCATTCACTCGTAAAAAAAATTCTATTTATACTATTCATAGAGGGTTCCAAAATAAACGAATTTATAATTCATCTACCAGATCTTTTAAAAAAACTACTTTATTTAATCCAGGACATCTCGTGGGATAGTGGTAGGTGATACACCCTTGTCGCCCTTTGGTTGCGGGTTCAAGTCTCGCAGCCTTGCCGGACGCGACGGGTTGCCGCCCGACCTCCGGGTTGTCCTTTTATGGCAATCCAAAATAATCCAAACTAGAACTATCCAAAATACTTCTGTCCAAACTCACAGTCCAACATTCATAAGGAAGGTAAACATAATATAGATCCTTTTTACCCCGTAATAGCATATGAATACCTTCATCATGTATTACCATATTCCTTATTGATTACATTCATGCTCCCTTATTCCATATAGAATGCTGAATATACTTCATTAATCCAAAAATGTTTTAAACCCCAACAATGATGGAATATACAAATCATTAATCAGTTCCAAGGTAGTCAAGAATATCCAATATAATTTATCCAAAACAATCACATATTATTCCAAAATCACTACCTCAGTATCAGAACTATATTATGGTTTATCATTCTCTCAACCAGATATTTTCCAAAAATCTATCCTGCTAATGAGTCACTTTTCTTTGTTCCACACAATCTCAAGTCCTTAATGAAATAGTACTGCAGTACAATCCTTATATACTCCATAATTATTATAACAAGTACATTGTTGATACAAAGCTCAATTGACATAATCAACATAAGAACTTTAATCATTCCTCTTCATCTGTGGTAGTATCATAACTTGATTATTATCCAATAACATCATTTGCGGCATAGTCTGATGACTGGGACATAGGTTCGCGTAGTGTCCAAACTCCTTGCAAATGAAGCATTGTACATTTAAAACCATTTTCTTACCCTTTCAGTCACGTACTTTGTGCCCTTTTCCTCCACACTTATAACAAACTCCCATTCCTTTCAGGCAAGTTCCAGGGTGTTTCTTTCCACAGTTACCACATATGGGAAAATTCTTCTTTTCCCTCTTCCCTTTATCCATCTTTCTCTCTTCCATCCTTTTCTTCTCTTGCTTCCCTTCAAAGCCATAGGACTCAGTAAACTCTTTACATATCTTATCAACACATGATATTATTTCTTCATATGATGATAATACATGGGAGACTATTTCTCTTATAAATTCTAGCTTAAGACCATGAAAGATATGATCCTTCCTTCTCTTTGAATCATGTGTATTTCTGGAGTTCTCATTCCTTCTACTGGGCGCCATTTCTATACCATGGCATAAACTAGATCAGTTTATGAATCAAAATACATAATCCCATACTTATAAAACACCTAACATAAATTGAACTATTTATGGATATAATCCATAATCATAAGAATGTTTTCTTTGAGGAAGTATATACTCATAAACCCTTCATAATGATTTGTAAAGATAATGAGAGTTATCCTAAGCATATCCCCCGGGAGTGTCGTAACCAAGAGTGCAGCAAGGCCCGTTGTCGTGCACCAGTTCCCGTTCGAGTCTAGCTCAAAGCGGTGTTTTCGGGTTTTACCCCTAGGTACATCTGTGCCAGAGCCGCCTCTACCTGCTCGTATCCAGACAGGGATGTATTGCTCGGAAAACTCACAAAATCTCTACAATACCAAAATTCTAGGAAGTTCTTCTATACTAATCCTCAAAGTTCATCTTAGGTCGACGTGCTCTAATCAGAGTTTATCTAAATCTAGTTTCCAAGGTTTGTACTAAACTTCCTCTGATACCAACTGTAACGCCCCGACCCCAGCTGCCCAGAGTCGGTGCATTACTTCGTAACATTGGCATGATCACAAGAAAGATCAAATCCCGAAAGACCGATTAGTTTAGTAGCCTTGGAAACACTAGATATATTCATAAGTTTTACATTACATCATAAAATGAAAAACTACTACAACAACATAAGGTTTCCACAATCCACACTATTAACCCCTCATAAAATCCCTGCAGGTCATTCATAACTTACTTCTTCACATCCTGGGAAAAATAAAACATAGAAAAGGGGTGAGCTCAAATGCCCAGTAAGGATAACAATATAGTAGAAACTTTCATAAATAAGAATAAACATTTAAGGCAATGCATTACTAAAACAAAAGCCTTTTAAACTTGAACTTCAACATGGTATGGAAAAAGTAAAATGAAATAATGCCATTTACTTGTTCACATGGATATTCTACTAATCGAATAATCACATGCAATATCAATAACCACTTTCATAATGTTGGAATGCATAATGCCAGACTATCATAACCACATAGCCAAGGCCTCGTGCCAAGACTACAAATAAGATTTTGTCAAGGCCTTGTGCCAAGACACTAGTTTGTCTCATGAGACCTACCGATGCATCGAGGAGCTATAGCGGGCTCCACCCGTCACTTATTAAGTCCAATGCATTCCCATATGAAAAGGTTTAAACATAACATAAACATTCGTATTAAAACTAGCATACGAAATGTCAATACTTTCACAATAAACCCTGAATGGTATAAAAATAGCACATCCACAGTCAAACATATCACAAAACCTTCAATACAATATAGAAGTTTTGTATCAACTTCAAATAATCTTAAAATCCATCAAAGGATGTTGACATAGATGAAATCAAAATTCTTTTTAAAGAAGTATCTCCTTTTATTTTGAAATCATTTAAGATCCATATAAAATAAAACATTTTCTTTGAAAATATTCTTATAAGCTTGTATGGAAAACTTCGACGATTTTATAACGGCGGAAAATAACCGCACCCGCCGTATAAGTTAAAAAAAACATTCTTACCTCAATTCTGTCGAAAAGGTTAAAAAGGACCTTGTTTTGAAAACGACGGAAAGATTCCTTTATAAACCTCTTATAAAAAGTCAAACAAGGGTATAAATGACTTTAACCCATATTCTTGTAAATAGTAAAAATGTTTTGAAATACATTTTTAAGAAACATGGATGTGGATGATAAAGAAATCCCAGTAGATTATTACGTATAAACAACCTCGGATAATGAAGAGATTGTGAAATAACCCTTACCTTGTACTTTTCCTTTGTTGGGGTAGGTTAACCTCCTGTATAATGGTGAAATAATTGTTATTAAATTATACAAGAATCATATATATTAATATGATATCATATATGATCTTTTAACATTGATTTGTTAATAATATCTTAGAATTATCGTCGTTTCGGGTGTTAACTTACTTGTTTTCTTTTATATGTTTTCTTACGTAAGACATGTTTGTAAAGGATAGGTTGTATATTATTCATATCCAGAATGATATCAAGTCCTTAAACATCATTTTTAAATCATCAAATGATAATTATACTTGAATGGATACGATGGAGAATGAATCTCATCGCGTTCGTGGAGACGGTAGTCCGTACGTACGCACGAGCGACAATATCATTCTTTTGATTTTAAAATAATATATAAATGGATGGTATATCATATATACAGAATCATTAATATGTTATATTTATTATTTACATGAGTTACACATCATTATTATACCCATCCAAATGATAATATATTGAATAACAATTACACCACGACGTGGAGACGGTAAGCCGTACGTACGCACGTATGGTGACATGTTATTCAAAGGGTGGATAGAATACTGAATATGGTTGTACCATATTTATAATAACATCACAGTATATAAATGATACTGGAGTCATTATTTTAGAATGGTAACAACAAAGGAATAAGAAGTGGAAGAAGAAATGAACTTGGAAAAGGGGTGGTGAAAACATTACCTCTTCTTCGGGTTCTTCCTTTTGATTTGATCAAAAGGGCTCCTTAGGTTGGCTTTCTGATCAAACTAAGGCCCCTAGGTTGTAGTGAGGGATGTTGGGAGAGTATTTGGGCAGATTTTGGCCGAACCAAAAGGCTTTAGAGGTGTGAAGAAATGAGAAGGAGGAGTGCCCTTTTATAAGAGGGGTGAGGGGCACCTTTGGAAAAGCTAGAAATATTAATTTATAATAAATTCATATTCGGTTTCTAATGGCTCCAAAGTTGACTATTCAAAGGTTGAGGTGGGGATAGGTCGAAAACCACTCAACCAATAGAATTTAGACAGGTTTGGGTACTTATATTAACCTTATCTTTAAGTATTAACTCTAAGTTAATTAGTTTCACTTTTACAATGTCTCTTTGTATTTTTATATAATATGGTTAATAAACTTACTATATACATCCAAGCGACCCCCAAGTGGTCCATTAATGAGGAACCTATAATAATATAAGTCTCTTGGCCGAACCTTAGATTTTTAGGAATTTAATATCAATTAATAATATAATATGTTTTTTAAGAACTCTTTTATGTCAATTTTGACACTATTCAATAGTTGATTTTTGTGAAACTCATAACAGATTGATTACTTCGAAAAAAGTCAATTAAATCAATCCTAATATATCATATTATCCTAGAAAATTAGTTTAATTCATTAAAAGTTTCATATTATATTTATTTGGGTATTTATAATATCAATTATTTTAATTTTTCACTATTATAGTAATTACTGCATCATCATTGTGTCATAAATTAAATAAATTATTTAATGTCTAAAAATTATAAATAAAATATCATTATGTAGGAAATCTTTTTAGCTTTCTAATTAATATTTATAATCGAAAATCCAACATGTATAACCCTATGTAAAAATTGTTCTTCTAAAAGATGTAAGCTTATGCCATTTTTATTTTTATTTTAACTTTATTAATATAATGTGTCCCTACCACATACAAGTGGCTCCAAGGGGTCCCCAAATTGACCCAAGGATTCCCATGGTCGGGTATGTGTCCACCAATAAGGTTAGGGCACGTTTTAGGGTAATTTTGTATTATTATAATATTATTTTTTACCCTTATTTACCGGATTTACCCTTTAACCATGGTAAATAAAATATTTACCGCAGTAATTATTCAAAATGTCTAAAAATAAAATTTACCTATTTACACAATTTGAACATCCTGATTCCAAATATGGAATCCATTTTTCTAAATTCAAAACACAGAAGTGGCAGAAATTAATTTAAAATTAATTCCCGCTGTCAAAACAAAAAGCGTGTTTTTAAGAGATAATAACTATCAAAAGATTGACACTTGTTTATGTTTGGTTTAATTGTAAAATTATGTCCAATGACCAACATTATATTAAACGGTAAAAATATATTCCAAATATACTTTAAAACCACTCAAATTCATAATTTATCACTATTAATTATTTTGATTAAAAAAGTTGTTTTTAATTAAATTTTAGTAATTTTCACTATTCATCAAAATATGAAAGTTATCCGAAATGTACCAAAATTTCACCTTAGGCTAAATTCGATATTCCGAATCCAAAAATGAAGTCCATTTTCAAATATAAAATATATATAATTTCAAAAAGTAGATATTACTATTCATAACGGCTAGTTTGATCGGTTGTGGTGTGTGTTAAAACTCGACGTTGCGTACAACACACGCTACTGTTTTATTCAAAGGAAAGCGTACCGTGGAAGCTTGGGATGTTTCATTTTAAATTTTTTGATGTCCCCATTTAGTCAAAAAGTTTAAAATATAGTATTTAAAAAGGGTTCACTATTAAAGTTGATAAAAGTGCAATACTGAAAATGAATTTGTTCTTGCATTATATCTAAGAAACTCATAATATGGATTCTAAAATTATAAGGATTATATAAACATTAAAATTTATCTAATACTATTCATAACCTCTTTTGAACGGCTTGTTTGGTAAGTCATGGTGTGCTTGAACATTGTGTTGCATGTAGTGAAAGTTATTGAATTATTTTGAAGAACTAACACACTATGAAATCTTGGGGTGTTACATATATAGAAAGGTGGGGGGTTTTTATAGGTGTGGGGGGATATCCAGGGGGTGGTGGGGCAGTCCAGGGGTGTGTGTGTGTGTGGGGGGGGGGGGGGTCCAGGGGTGTGGTGGGGGCTGTCCAGTGGGGGGGGGGGGTTCTGGTCTGTTTCTGGTAACTTTTTGGTCTGTTTCAGGGGTGTGGGAGGGCTGTCCAGGGGTGTGGTAGTACTTTCCTAGGGGTGGGGGGGGGGGTATAAAGGAGGGTGGGGGGGGGGGTGTCCAGGGGTGTGGGGGGATGTCTAGGGGGTGGTGGGGTAGTCCAGGGGTGTGTGTGTGTGTGGGGGGGGGGGGGGGGGGTCCCCAAGAGGGTGGGGGGGGGGCTTGTTCAGGGGTCTGGGGGGCTATCTAGGGGGTGGTGGGGTAGTCCAGGGGTGTGTGTGTGGGGGGGGGGGGGGGTGTCCAAGAGGGTGGGGAGGGGGGCTTGTTCAGGGGTGTGGGGGGCTATCCAGGGGGGGGGGGGGTTCTGGTCTATTTTGGTCTATTTTTGGTAACCTTTTTCTCTATTTTTGGTAATTTGGCTAGGCAGAGAAGTTGTTTGGTTTTATTTAAAAAAAATTGTTTTTTACGTTGGTTATGAAATAACCGACTTAAAAAATGCATTGGTATTAGTTTTAATGTTGGTTATTTGGATATAGACGTAATAACTTCATGGGAAATGGTTTTTACGTAGGTTATTTTATAACCGATGTAATAAATTGAAATGGATAGTTTTTTACTTCGTTTATTTTATAACTAATGCCGTAGATATGTTTTTATTTCGGTTATTATATAAACGAATTTGGAAACTACTTGACAGACAGATTTATCACGTCGGTTATACAAATAACCGATGTGATAAAGGCTTCAGAGGAGTGCTTTATAACATCAGTTATATAACAACCGACGTGAAAGGGTATATACCACATTGGTTATTAAATAAATGACATAATAAACCACGACTCCGAAGCATTTTTCACATCGGGTTTTTATCAACCAATGTGAAAAATGCTTCGGATTTGTGTTTTTTTACATCGGTTGTAAAATAACCAATGTAAACAACTATGTTTATAACATCTCCTATAATACCGTCAGCCAAAATCCGACGTTAAAAATAAAAAATAACTGACTTCAAAATGTTTTCTACACTAGTGATATATTCATTTAAAAAATCATTATTAAATTCTATGTAAAGTGTGAATGAATCACATCACATTGTGAGGTGGTAGTTTTCCGTACACATGAGTGACATTATCGTATTCTCTAAAAATATAATGTATGAATGTATGTGTAATATAATAATTAGATAAGTATAATAATATCAAAAATATCATATATAAACATTTAATCTATCATTATAACAAATTTTAATAGGTGTTAATGAAAAAATGAATGACATCAGCTCGTGAGGCAGTAGCTGTGTACTCGAACGATGTTTTTGTAACACATTTGGTGGAATTATAGATGGTTATAGGTAAATCCATTAACATAAAAACATCTTGGTATATGGAAGATAATGTGGTAATTATATTAGAATTATTTGATAATACTTTAAGTTAGTGGAGGAAGAAATAAAACAAAAATGCTATTTGGTGAATGTTACCTCTTCTTCAGGTACCCCCATTACATCTTGGTTACATGGTCACTTTTAAAGAACTATATTAATAATATATCATTTTTTTGTTAAAAAATCATTATTTTGTGGAACACAAGCTAACCAAGTTCTATGTGTAGTGCAATATTAAATTGGTGTTTCATGTAACAAAATATATCAAATAAATTTAATTTCTTCAAAAAAAAAAAATTAATGCATAAAAACTCCGGGTGTTACATAATATAATACTTTACTCTTATAGAATAATAAAACTATCATTTTGATGTTATCCTATTGACACAGCCCTAAATTACCCTCACATAGACTCATAAAGAGGGAATCCCCCTAAACATAGTGAAATTATAGATAAAAGTACTACCCAAAGTGTAATCATAACTAGTATGACACCCATCACTAGAATTATAACTTATATAATGCTTCCAAATAATTTTCTAGATATAATATTAAAAGTCCAGAAAATAAAAGAAAATTAAATTTCTCATGCCCTGACCAAAATTAAATCTATTGAATCATCCACTTCATATCAATACAACATCATTTCATATTAGAAGATTCAACAATTTAATGTACAATAATAAAGGGCTTCACATTAAGGAATAATAAAAAAAATTCACATTTATGATTTTTTAAATAAGGCCCATGCCTTTAAAATCAGAATTTTCAACCTTGAAAATATCTATTAAAACAATAAATAATTCATATAATAAATTTTGGATCCAAAATATCATATAATAAAATCTAATAAACTATTTTCAATACATTTTAAACTTTAATAAATCATGAAGAGCCTAAATTATACATGATCCATAGAAGAAAATTATCATCACATATATTTTTTCCATAATAAGAGATAAAATTTCTCATAATAAAATATATATAATCAAAATGAGGTTTAATTCCATAAAAAATTAGATTAGAAGCATTCAAGGTTGTGAAAAAATAAATATAAAATTATATAATCACCACCTTATAAGAATTTAAACAACATTATTTATTTAAATAAGAGTAGATTGGTTATAAAGATGGATTTAACAATCACTAAATATCAAACCACAAAAATTTTAGACAATCCATAATAATAAAATCTATATAAAATTTTATTTATGGAAAAGAGACATAAGAAAAATTAGATAAAGGGATAGAGAGAGAGAGTATGGAAAGTAGAGACCTAAACTAAAGATCTTGCTAAGGAATCACCAAAGAACCAATAATAATCTGTTAAAAAGAGGAGTAAATAAGAAGGAGCATCCTTGGGTACCCTTTAAGTTCACACACATGCTCCCTAGGAGAAAAATCGAACACAAATATCTAGAAAAAAACTTATAAAATCATATTTATCAACTTTTTATGAAAATTCATAACTTGAATATATGTTCTTCTGGACATTATGTTTGTTCATAAAAAACTTGTTACTTAGTTTTTTATACTCTACATGGTCCTAATAGTAGTGAATTTAGGCTATACATTTAGGGTAAAGTTCTTTACTTTTTATATTTTCAACCCAAATACTATAAAACTCAAAGAAATAAATAATTATTGAAATAAATACATACTAATGAAATATTGGATATCATAATTCTCCCAATAATGCCAAAATTTTACCTTTTAAATTCATTATCATTTTAAATTACAAAATAGATGATGCCACATCCCACTCACCATAGATTCTCATCCCCAAGTTTCAAGGCTATATTTTATATGTTGTCATAATACATATATAAAAGAATCAGTTTACCCCAAAACAACATAGTTTGATAATCAAGAACCTGAATAAATTACTCTAATAAAGTTGTATCTTACTCTTAATATAGAACTTTCCAATCAATAACACATTAAGAATCTGGTCAATAAGTTTTGAAATGTGATTCATGGAATACAACATGAATTGATGCCAAACGAGGAGGTAAAACTATATGATATCCTACTTTTCAAAGTTATCGCACAATTTCAAATGGATTTTCATATCTTGATAAATCATCTTTTGTTTCCCCCTATCTTCACCAATGAAGGGGAAACCTTCTGAAATACCATTTCAATAAATAAAAATTCTTTATAATATAATTTCCTTAGATTTTGTGCCATAATAAGTTATTCCAAATTAAAGTTGATCTTGTTACTCATTTCCTATATAATTCTCATTCCCATAAATATATGTTTACAAAATTAATTCCATATTAAAGGATACTGTAATGATCAACCATAAAGATCATCTAAAGGAGCCATTTTTATAAAAAAAATTACTATCATTACTATTAGAGAGCTCTATTAATGATAAGAACAAATCTGATATTTGATAATCTGTATAACTTAATCCATTTGAATATCATTATAAGGATGATATACCATGATTAACTTAAATTTAGTTCCCTTAGATATCATAACTTATGATATCAATCATATTTTATGATTTATGATTTATCATTATTAATAATAAAATAAAATAAAATATTTTTTGTAAATTTAATATTTTGATAGATTTTATTATATTTTATAAAATGTTTATAGGTGATAGCTTTTCTTAATTATATAATGATATTTTTAATTCCTAAATTAAATAAAACAAATCATATATTCATCTCATGTTTTGGAAGAAATGGTGTTTATTTTTTTATTCATTATAATATTCATGTTTATGAAGTGTTCATGAAATATGAATATTTTGTATGATTTAATTTAGGTGTTAATTTCCTTATATTAAATTTATATGTATTGAATTACGTGTTAGGTATGGGAAAAAATATTTAGTTTCCAAATACATTAACCTCAATTTATAATTAAAGTTATCAGATTGAACTTAGTTGTTGAAAATCATTTCTACATATTAGGTTTTGGAGTTATGATTAATTAGAATCTCTCTTGAGTAAATTATTCCCAAGGGGAGGGACTTTGGACCATACATCCTCCTATATCAGAGGCTTATGCCTTATCCTAGAAAGGTTGGGGTTGGATATCAGTCACTCAGAGATTACTTATGTTTATATTGTCAATTTCTTATAATTATAAAACTTTTCATGAATAATTCAAGTACCTTATTCATGATATTAATGTTGATATGCATAAATATGTTTGGATACTATTCTTTTGGAGAGTAACAAAAACTATCGATTGTATAAAGAGTTAAAAATTAGTATGATGTGGACATATTAATTTTGTGGATGGAATAAGGATTCTAAATTGTTATAAGAAATCATAAACAGAGGAATAAAACCTGATATAATAGATATTTCATTTGATGTAGTAGTTATTAATTAAAATATTATATTATTTATATTAAATTGGTGAGACTTTTAAAAGAAAACACATAAAATACTAAGTGTGAATTCCTTGTAAAGAAAATACATGTCAAGACCTCGATCATCTAACTAGGTTAGTTCTGCTGAATTGAGGTGCCTATGGATTATCTTGTGTAATATATTGTAGAAATGGAGAAACCTAAGAATTAGGTAATTAAATTTTATTGTGATCTTTGGGTGAGACTTAGACATGAAACCCTTAGAGGTAGGATACCAAAGGAATAAAGTTTAGTTTATCTAGATGATGGTTTTAGATAAAGTGTTTCCTATTCAATTATCTAAGAATCATATAAGATTTGATTAGGATGATTCCCTACCTAAATAAATAAGTGGAAATATAAATATAAAAGTTGACTCATTTTATAGTTAAATATGCATCTTGTCTTACTAAATGGATATGATGTATGAGATCATTATCTTTTTTCATTAAATTTCCTTGATTAAAAGATATAAAATTGAATACTCACCATTATATATGTTTTCTTTTAGATTATGGCTACATCATGATAATAATTTTCAGTTCTCTTATAGGTATGGCCTATAATATAGTTCAAAATTAGTATCTACGGTTGAAAAGTTTTATCATAGAGAAGAATTCTAGGAATATGAATGTGAAGGTTATTGAGATCAATTTCTCAAACTCTAACTCATGGTTATTATATTCTATTTATGCATTACACAGTTATGCTAATAAAAATAGACTCATAGTTAAAAGGTAATTTAATAAAGATGAGGTTGATCTTAATGTTGGAAATAGAGAAAGAGTTTTTGAATTTTAAGGTGGAACTTATGATCTAATTTTACCGAGTGGATTAGTTTTAGAAATAAATAACTTTTATTATGCTTCCACCATAATTTTTTTTATTTCCTTATATTTTTCAGAAAATATGTTATTTTCAAAAATTATTGAGAACAAGAGTTGTATTATATATAACAACGAAAGGTTTTATAGAATTAGGAATGTGGTAAATGGTTTATACATTTAGGATATGGATAATTCTATCTATAACATTTAGAAGAAGAATGTTAAAGTTAAATCTAATCCCAAATACCTTTGTAATTTTCATTTTTGACATATAAATGAGAAACACATCCAAATAATCCATATAGATAGATTGTTGGAACCATTAAATTATGAATTATTCGATATGTATGAATATAATTTATTGGATAAACTGAATAAAGAATCTTTTAGAGGAAAAAGTATTAGGTCTAGTGGACTATTGGATCTTATACAAAGTGATATACATGATCTAATTAGTATACAAGAAAGTGGTGGGTTTAGGTAAATAATAACCTTTTCTAATGACATTAGTTGATATGGTTATGTTTTTTCGATGAGACACAAGTATGGAACTTTTGAAAATTTCAAAGATTTAAGAATATTATAGAATCAAAAAGGAAAAAGTTTTACGATTCTTTGATCAGATTAAGGTGGTTTATACTTGGGCCATAACTCCACTGGAGATCTGAAAGATTGTAGAATTGTTCCATAACTCACAACTCATAGAAAAAAATAGTTAAATGGTTTGTTTGGGAGTAAGAACCATACCATTTTGGACATAGTTATATTGATTATGAATCAACATTACCATCCTATTTCATTATGGGGTTATTCTCTAGATACCAATGCATTTATTCTTAACCAAATTCCATCTAAAGTAGTTATAAATACACTATATGAGATATGACATGGTAAGCACACCATTTTTACTTTTATGAATATTTTTAGTTGTGAAGCATTTGTATGATGATCATATTTTGAAAAAATTGACATTAAATAGGATGATTTCTTATTTTTGGTTATCCTAATGAAACAAGGGAATATTATTTCTACAATCCTACTAAAAAAATGTTTTTGTGGCCTAAACTAGTATATTAATTGAGACTAAATAAATAATTTTTAGAGTTCTTGAGAGGAATATTGAACTTATTGAAAATATTTTGGGACCACTTTGTGTATGAAGATTGTATATATTTTAAAAAATTGTCAATACATGTCAAAATGAAGAAGGAGATGAAGAAGAACTCCATAGTTGATGGGGAATGTAATTTAGACAATTTTTGAACTAATCCTAAGTTCAAATAACTTTTTTCAAAGGCAACACATTGTTTACAACAATGAAGAATGGTAAAGTATCATCCATATGAGGATGATTGAATAAGAATGAGGATTTTAAGAAGACAATGCAATCCTTCATTATTTCATGAGAACCATGCAAGATCTTACTTGAAGAAAATTATTATATGATTTTCATGAAGTATATAATGATGTTTTAAGATGAAGAGAGATTATTGGAGTTCATTGGAATTAACACTCCAAAAAGAAATGAGGATTTGAAGTGAGGATGAAGAAGTACTTTGGAATTCATATTCCAAAGAGTATAAGAAGAAAGAATAATGATTATTGAAGATGAATAGAAGACATAAAATAGTGCATGGACTTGAAAATATGAGAATACAAAAAAACTATGATGATGATTTTTTATTTTTATTTCACAAATATCATAAGTTTGTAGAACTTGTGATGAAAGCCTTATGAAGGATAGGGGGAGTAAAGAAATGTATTTTGGAAAATGAGATAAAGTGGTGCACAAGTTT
Organism: Viscum album; assembly: GCA_963277665.1. Lineage (NCBI taxonomy): Eukaryota > Viridiplantae > Streptophyta > Magnoliopsida > Santalales > Viscaceae > Viscum > Viscum album. Next base: position 1,349,202,252 of record OY728131.1, read on the forward strand.
ATGTGGCACGCAAGTGTGGCACACAAGTATAAGTGGAACACAAGTGTATATTGTTTGCAAGTAATATTTCAAGATCATAACATCAAAATATGAAAAAGGAAATAAAGTGGAACACAAGTTAAAGATGGGCGTGGAAGTCAAAAAGTGGCACGCAAGTAAAATTGGTGCACAAGTTTATGTTGCGTGCAAGTCATATTTCAAGATCATCACATCAAAATATAATAAAGGAAATAAAGTGGAATGTATATTAAACTTGGTCACACAAGTCAAAAAGTGGTGCGCAACTATAAGCAGTGTGCAAGTGTATATTGCGCGCAAGTCATATTTCAAAATCATCTTATCAAAATATGAACAAGTAAAGAAAGTGGAGTGATAGTGATGGAGTGGCACGTAAGTGATGGAGTGGTGCGCAAGTGCATGTGGTGATCAAGTCACCAAAATTCTTATAAATAGATGGATACCCTCCTCATTTCTTAAATCTCAACACTTAAGAGAAAATTTGATCTCTGATCGCACAAGTAGTGGAAAGTGGCGCACAAGCTAAAGTGTCATGCAAGTCGGGTGTTATTTATAAGGCACACAAGTAGGGAGCTGCGCAAGCAGAGTGACACGCAAGTAGAGTAGAGTACAAGTAGAGTGGCGTGCAAGCAGAAGTGGAGTGCAAGTTGTAAGAGGCACACAAGCAAGGAGTTGTGTGAAACAAGTGTGTTGTGTCTAAGCCCTAAGTGGTGTGAAAGTTGTGAGTTGTGAAGAATTGTGGCATGAAGGTAGTTAGTGGTGCACAATCCGGGTGGCACGCAAGTAGGGTGGCGTGCAATTAGGGAATGGCACACAAGCTGTGAGTTGTTCTAGAAGTTCTTACTAGCTTCTGGTTAACTATGATGATGTTAAGTTGAGATGGACTTCATTGATTTAACAATCAAAAATAGAACTTCTGATTCTAGAAAGAATAAGAATAAGAGGTCAGTGCAGTTGGTTTTTCACTGAAATAGAAAGTGTAAAGAAGAGTAGGTTTTAGTGCATCTGGTTTTGCATTGAATAAGGAAAAGAAAAAGAGTGTGCAACTTATAGGTTTGCTGTAGAGAAAGAATAGGTTGGTTACTTTCATTTTTCTAATTAAGTAACAAGGATAATAATAAGGTTGTGGAAGAACAAATTAGCACTGTACCATCCAACATGTCTCAATAAGTGGAATACTCTTTTGGTGTTTCAAACTATTTTAACAGAGAGACAGATATCTTTAGAGGAAGTATAATGAACTAGCTAGAGGTTGTAAGAGACTAACAACCCTGGAAGTATAAAGAACTAGTGAGTATAAGGGTATATTCTACTTGTTGAAAGTTGGATAAGGATTTTTCCCTTCCCCCCTCTGAGTATAGGGAGAAACACTATGAAGCGATTATTTACTTCCCTCCTCCAAGTGTAGGGAGCCACAATAGATAGAGGATTTTTTCCTATCCAACCTATTGTAATAGTTACTAAATTATAGTGGAGAATCTATGAACTAGTCATTACCATAAAAATAAAGGACATATCTGCTATTATTTAGTGGTGAACCTTGTAAAAATATCATGTGCATATTTTTACTGCTTGCTGTTATTGCATGTGATAATGAAAATAGAATAAGAGAATCAAAATCCTAACAGGTGAAGAGGTATATGGATACAAAGTTAGAATTGGTTTCAAAAGTCCCCAACACGGACTCACCCCCTCTTAGTCTTATGTATATCCCAAACTGGTCCTCTCAATTGGTATTTGAGCAATAGGTTCACCTCTTTTGGATTATCTACATTGAATATATTCTCTTTATAATACTTGAGATTCTTTCTTGAGTCTACAATGAAGTTACTTTTTGATGAAGAGTCAGTTATCTCTGAGTATAATTCTATATCTTCCAAAACCATGATGAACAGAAAAAAGAAGGAGAAGATAAAGCTAAAGAATAAGTCCCTCTTATCTAAAGAAAAGGAAGTATATGTATCTCTATGCCTTGCTAACAATGAGGAAATATTATACATGGAAAGTAATGAGATGGTGGCTCATGTTTTCACCAATAATATGGACAAACTTTCTACTTCTAGTGATCAGGAGATATGTGTGAGTGCATTTGAAAACTATTCTCATGATGAAAATGCTATCACAAGTGGTGATGATCAATATATAACATCTCAAGAATTATCAGTTGACAAATTAAGAGATATTTTGCATGATATCCCTGAAAAAAGTGAATCCCTTGTTTGTGAGGTACTTAAATGTATGTAGAAAGATGTCACCCTGCTGGAAGAAGAAAATGATGTTTTAGAGAAGATCTTGCAAGAAAAAATTGTTGAATTTCTAAATCTCTCCAGACAGGTTGGGGCGTTTGAAGCAACAAAGATAGAATTTGAAATAAGTTCCTCAAAATGGCTCAAAGAATTTGAGGAGAAAGAGGGAGTCAATAAGACTCTGGAAGAGAATATCCATTCACCTTAAGATAATATTAAAAGGAGAACTGAAGTCAAAAAGTTATATCTGGAATAAAATTTCAAGAAGATCAAGGAACTTGACTCTTTATTAGAAAAAAAAGTAAATATGAAATAAAAGAAAATTGGAATATTGAAGAATTATTGTGAAGATAATATGACTATGATTGAAGACCAAAAATCCATCCTCAATATTAGATGTCTAGATTTGGAAGATCACTTGACCAATCTTGTGAAGACACATATTGAGTCTCCACAAAAGAAGGAAACAATTATTTCTAGTAGTCAATGCTCACTGGAGGATTATAATATCAAAATACCACCAACATGTGATAATATGATCATGTCTTCACTCATTGATCTATAATAATAAGTTGATAAAGTGAAGGTACCATCCATGCCAACTTGTACTAATGTTTCTAAAACTGTTTCTATAAAAAGTACAGGTTAGAAGAAAAAATCAAAACAAGTATGGATGAGGAAAGGTGATGAGATGCCTACCACCATGGATAGGGTGGATAGGAAGAATAATATGGAATATGGTTCCCCAGATAGAGCACAAAACAAAAAGAAGAAGGCTAAAAAATCTCATATAAAAGATATCAAGAAGTCAAGATTTGTGGGTCAATGCTGGTGCTGCAACTGATTTGGGCATTTTGGACTAGTTTGTTGGTAGAATACCTTAAATTTAAAATCATAGATAAATCCAATATGAAGGGGGAGAAAGACATAAAATAAGAAGAAACATCCACAGGTCCATAAGAATCTATATACTGCAAACAGATTTGGAATGATGGAAAACATCTGTGATGTATGCAATGGGATTGGTCACAAGAATAGTGCATGATTATCTCAGAATGTATTTGAAGTTAATAAGAATAGAATACCATAGAAGCTGAAAATGAATGGAGAATCTATCTTGGGAAGTAATCAGAAGTATGTTACAAAAGAAAATTCTCCCAAGAAGATTACAAGGAGGAAAACTGAGAAGTACTTGGATTCTAAATCCAAGAAGTTGATGGGTAGTGAATAAAACTGAAAAATCAAGAAGGATGACGCTATGAAGAAGCCATGTGGAAATTACAAACATGCTTCCACAGTTCCTTAAGACATATTGGTTATCTAGCCTAAAGATTTGGAATGAATGAGAAATGAGGAATATGCACTGGCTAAGTCTAGTACCGAAGGTAATAAGAAGATACCACATGATGGAGACAAGGTGAATAAGAGGTTTTAAACAAAAGGAAACTCTCATGTTCATAAAGTTCTATGTGAGAGGTATAACAAGGCTAGTCAAACTGTTAAAATTTGATTGAAATTATTCCAGCCTAAGAAGAATTTATCAAAAGGATGAAAATTTCACCAAGAGATTCTAATTCTTGGAAATATCATGAAGAAAGAAGATTCACACACAAACAAATGGAAGAATTATTAAGATCCACACAAACACAATTATAATTAATGATTATACATGAAAGTGTGAGGAGTGGAGAAAATAGAGAATCTTGGTTGAGAAAATCATCCTAGTCTTCCTGCTCACATTGAAGAAGCAAGGAGGATCCACCTTATTCCCTTAAATCTTGGTGTATTGTATTTGGTCTGATAATACAGGGAATTGAAGGTGAAGAAAGCTCTCAGGGGGAGAACCTAAAAGGTAGTGATTTCTATAAACACTTGATAGAAAAGATGAAGAAGTTTTCATATGTGGAAGATTCATGAATTTATATTGAAATATTAAGATGATGAGGAGTGTTCTCTTGAGGGGGAGACATATGAATAAGCTTCAAGAGTTATTATTTCAATCATTATCAACTTCAGTAGGTATCAAATATAATTACTCTAGAAATTTATTGAATAACATGTCATTGGAAAAGGTATGTCATTTCTTAATTTCTCACCCTTGGTTACTCAAAATAAATATATTTTTACAAAGGGGGAGTACATAATTCAATCAATGACATAAGAAGAATGAAAGTGTCTCAAGGCCAATCATCCTTCCAATTGCACTTGAATTTTTTTAACCCATTTGTTGAAGTGTGTGTAAGAATTTGAGGTTGATTATTTCCCATCACATTCAATATCTTTAGATTGGAATGAAAGTGGAAAACCCTTAAAGACAAGTGTATGAGATCTCATCTCATGAGGTATCATGATTAGTGGATAATGGAAAGCTTTGTTGTCTAAATAAAATCCTCTTGTTTTCTACATCGAGATCTACTCAAGTAGACATAGATTGAAATGATTGATGTCACACTACTTAAGTAAGGACTGATACCCCATCTACCATGAACTTTGTATTTCTTTTCAATAAGGGGGAGAGAAATTGAAATTAATGTTTGAAAAGTAAGGGGGATAGAAAGAAGTAAAGGGGAGAGAGAAGATTCTCATTTTTACATTTTTACATTAATTTTAGGAGACTTTAAGTTATTGACAAAAAAATACAAATGGGGAGATTTTTGGGACCACTTTGTGTATGAAGATTGTATTATTTTTCAAAAGTTGTCAATATAGGTCAAAATGAAGAAGAAGATGAAGAACTCTATAGTTGATGGAGAATGCAATTCAGACAATTGTTGTACTGATCCTAAGTTCAAAGAACATGTGTCAAAGGCAACACATTGTTTAAAAAAATGAATAATGGTGAAGTATTATCCATATGAGGATGATTGAAGAAGAATGATGATTTGAAGAAGACAATGCAATGCTTCATGATTGCATGAGAACCATGAAAGAGCTTACTTGAAGAAATGAATCATATGATTTGTATGAAGTATAGAATGATGTTTGAAGATGAAGAGAGATGATTGGAGTTCTTTGGAATTAACACTCAAAATATAAATGAGGATTTGAAGTGAGGATGAAGAATTACTTTGGAATTCATATTCCAAAGAGTATAAGAAGAAAGAATAATGATTATTGAAGATGAATATAAGACATAAAATAGTGCATGGGATTGGAACTATGAGAATAGAAAAAAAAACTATGAAGATGATTTTATGATTTGTATTTCACAAATATCATAAGTTTGGAGAACTTGTGATGTAAGCCTTATGAAGGATATGGGAGTAAAGAAGTGTTTTTTTGAAAGGGAGATAATGTGGCGCACAAGTATAAGTGGCACAAAATTTTATGTTTCGTACAAGTCATATTTCAAGATCATCACATAAAAATATGACAAAGGAAATAAAGTGTCACACAAGTTAAGGATCAACACACTAATCAAAAAGTGGTGCATAAGTATAAACGGTGCACAGGTGTATGTTGCGCATAAGTCATATTTCGAAACCATCACATCAAAATATGAAAAAGTAAATAAAGTGATGTGAAAGATAAACATGGGAATTCAAGTCAAAAATTGGCATGCAATTAAAAGTGTTGCACAAGCGTATGTTGTGCGCAAGTCATATTTCAACATCATCTTATCAAAATATGACAAAAGAAATAAAGTGGCGTGTTAGTGATGGAGTGGCGCACAAGTAATAGAGCGACGTGCAAGTGTATATGGGGTGAAATTCACCAAAATGCCTATAAATTGATGGATACCCTACTAATTTATTTATGCTCAACACTTAAGAGAAAACTTGAGCTCTGATCATGAAAGTAGTAGAATTTGGCACATAAGCTAAAGTGTCACTCAAGTTGGGAGTTATTTATAAGGCTCGCAAGTAGGGAGGCGTGAAAGCATAGTGATGCACATGCAGAGTGGTGCGCAAGTAGAGTGGCACGCAAGTTGGAGTGGCATGAAAGTTGTAAGAGGCACACAAGCAGGGAGATTAGTGAAACAAGTGTGTTGTGTCTAAGATGAAGTGTCATGAAAGTTGTGATTTGTGCAAAATTTTGGTGCGCATGTAGTTAATGGCACGCAAGCAGGGTGGAACGCAAAGTAGGGTGGCACACAAGAAGGGTGGCACACAAGAAGGGTGGCACACAAGTAGGGATTGGTGCACAAGCTGTGAGTTGTGATAGAAGTTCTTACAAGCTTATGGTCACCTATGATGATGCTAAGTTGAGTTGAACTTAATTTATTTAATAATAATAAAGACAACTTGTGATTATATCAAAAAGAATAAGAAGAGTACAATGCAATTGGTTTTGAACTGAAAGAGAAAGTGTGATGAAGAGAAGGTTTCAGTGCAGCTAGTTTTGAATTAAAGAAGTAGAAGAATAAGAAGAGTGTGTAGCTTATAAGTTTTCTGTAGAGAAAGATGAGGTTGGTTACTTGCATTTTTCTATGTAAGTAACAAGTAGAAGAAGAAGGTTTTGGAAGAATAAAGTAGCACTGCAACATCCAATAGGTCTCAATAGGTGTAATATTCTTTTAGTGTTGCAAACTCTTTTAACAGAGAGAATACTATCTTCAGAGGCGGTATAAAGAACTAGCTAGAGGATAAACGAGACTGTCTACACTGGCAGTATAAAGAACCAATGATTATAAGGGTATATACTACTTGTTTCAAGATGGAAGAGTATTTTTTCTCACCCCCCTTCGAGTGTAGGGATAAACACTTGGAAGAGATTATTTCCTTCCCTCCTCCAAGTGTAGGGAGCCAAACTAGCTAGAGGATTGTTTTCCTAGCCAACCCACTATAATAGTTACTATATTATAGTGTAGAATCTGTGCACTGGTCATTACGATACACAACAAGGACATAGCTTCTCTTATTGGGTGGTGAACCTTGTAAAAATATTGTGTTCATATTTTTACTGCTTTCTATTATTTCATTCGATAAGGAAAAGAGAATAAGATAATAAAAATCCTACTAGGTCAAGAGGTAAAAGGATAAAATGTTGGAATTAGTTTCAAAAGTCCTCAACATTGATTCATCCCCCTCTCAGTGTTTGGTATATCCCAAACTGGTCCTCTCAAGTTCAAGACCATCAAACAAGAAGTTTTATTGATATGGATGTCGAGATGCTTCCAGAAAAGTTATGGAATAAGAACCAATGTAGGATACAAAAAAACCTTGAAAGTTTAGTAATATTCTTTTAAAGACAAAGAGATAGGGGTTTATTTTGGAAAATTATGATGAATTAATATTCATAGGAGATGAACCTACTACCTACCAAGAGGGAATTGAGAGTAATGATTTTGAGAAATATTTAAAAGAAATAGAATTATAAATAGACTCTATATACACTAAATAATAATTAAACTTGGTGGATATAGCTAAATTGGTGATACCCATAGGGTGAAAGTGGGATTTATACAAGAAAAATGACATAGATGGTAGAATGTCTACCTATAAAGAATGCTTGGTTGGAAAGGGTTATAAAAAAATTAATGGTATTGACTCTAAAGGATTTTAATGAGTTGCGATGATAAATTCCATTAAAATATTAATTTCTAAAACACATCATTTTTATTATGAAATATATCAGATGGATATAAAAAATAATTTCCTCAATGAAAATTTATTTAAGGATGTGTAAATGATTTGACCTAATGTTTTTTAAGTGAAAAATGAGTATGCTAAGGTATGAATGATGTAATGATCTATTTATAGATTGAATAAAGCTTATTATATTTAGAATATATTATTTTATGGCATGATTAAATAGTTTTGTTTCATAAAAAATATAGATGAATCTTGTTTATACAAGAATATTAGTTGGAGTTTGGGGGGATTTTATTTTTATATGTGGGAGACCCAATTCTTATCTAAAATGATGTCCTAAATTTACACTCTATTAATTTATGGTTGGGAAAATTATTCTTAATGAATGAAATGGGTGAATCATCCTATATATTGGGTATAAATATTTATAGAGATAGATCTAAGATGCTACTAAGACTGAATTAAAAACATAGATTGGTAGAGTGCTAAATAGGTTTAGCATGAAGAACTCCACAAAGGGGTCTTTACCAGTGTTTCATGGCATGAATATTAAGATGTTTAAGACCATTCTATAGAGTTGGAAAGTATGGATAAAAATTCCTATGATTTCTCCACAGGATCTAACATGTATGTCACATTTTTTTACTCAAACTGATATTTCATATTCTCTGAGTATAACTAGTAGATACAAATAAAATCCTAGAGAGATCCACTAAATTATTGTTAAGAATATATTTAATTACCTAAGAAAAAATACTTACATATTCTTGATCTTTGAAAGAGAGGTTGAGATTTTCAAAAAGGGTAACACTGATGATAGTTTCTAATTTGATAAAGATTTCACGAGATCAGAATATAGTTTTATGTTTTTCCTGGAAAATGGAGTAATCATTTGAAATATTTATAAACATTACACTATAGAGGACTCAATAATAGAGAAAGAGTACATTGCTACATCATATACTGGGAATGAAATTGTTCGGATTAAATATTTTATTCATGAACTTGGAGTTATTCATAGTATTGGGGGAGAAATAGAGATTTACCATGAATAAAATGGATTCTTTGACAAATTCAAGGAACCATGGTCTCACCAAAGGACAAAATGCATCCTTTAAAAATTACACCTCATATGGGAGGTTATTAGGATGGTATTTTTGGGATATTTTGTGTGGATATAAAGGAAAATGTGGAAAATCCATTGATGAATCCATTTCCATAGTAAAAACATGAGGGACATACTGAATCTATTGGTCTAAGATACATAAGATATTGAATGTAATGGTTGTAAATGTATTATGATTTTATAATAATAGGAAATACCTCTTTATTATTCATTAATATATACTATAAGTTATTTTATATGAAAATTGGAATGATAATATCCCCAAAAAGTATGAATTTGATTTGTAATCAATAAAAGAGATATATATAAAATATGAAGAATATAATCATGATTTAGTAAGTCAAGACTTATTAATTTGACTGACTCTCTAAAGTATATCACATGTAATGTCATACAATCATCGATATACATAGGGGTTCATGATTTTGATGGATCAATTTTACCTAATATTGATAATATACCTAACATGAGAACATTAAAAATTTGATACCTTTCTTATGAAATCCTTCAGTCTTAGCTAATTGGGGGTTGTTTAGTCATGTTGATAATCGTGTTGTTGGTTGGAGCTAAACCAAAATGTGTTTTTTCTACTCATAAGATGAGAAAATGTATTTGGGACCTTGATTGAATTAGTTTGAGGAAATTAATTTTCATGATATGTTGATTTACATGTGATGTTCTCAACTACTTGGATGAGGGACATTTGATGTGCTCATCTACTAAGTGAATGACATGTGATGTATTCATCGACCAGGTTAGTCTTTTTGAAAGAATTGTAAATAAATGAAATGAACTCTAATATATTGACATGTTACTTGTCCAGTGTAAACTAAATTTCATCAAAAAATAGATTATATAGGTATACATACAATTTATATGATAAATATTGTTTTAGACAAGTTCATATGAAGATATTAGTATTTTTTATCAAGATCACCCAGACCCCTTTGTAGCTTGAGTATAACTGATGCTTTGTTATAGGTCACTCTATAGTTAAATATATAAAATTAGGATTTCATATTTTTTCAATTATAAAAAGTATTTTAAGGTCACAAATTTAGGCATTTGGATAAGTATTAAAATTTGGAAAAAGTATTTATTCCAAAATGTAGATCATTTGATAAATCAATTACAAAAGTGTTTTGATTGGATTAAAAAAGGGTTATGATGTTTTTCCTAAATTAAATATGGGATTATAATTCAAGTGGGTGATTTTTGGATATTTACTCAAATAATAAATATTATAGTTTACAATATCCCTTGATTTGTAACATGCGATATACATTAAATGCACATCACTAGTTACTATAGACTCATATAGTAAAGGGCATGGTATGACACTGTCTTCCTATATCATAGTGTATGATATGATTTGTGGTATAGGACGTATATGATGCTATTTCATGATCATAAAAATTTATTTCTATAGAGTTTTATAAATTTTTAATGAATAATATTAATTAATTCAGGGATTGATAAACCATTTGAAACATTCAAATGGTAACACTCAAATGAGTAGTAACATGAGACTGCCATGAGAGGGTGACCAATGCATTGAAACTCTGAATATATTTATTAAATTAAGAGAGTATAAAAATTGGATAGGATCCATATTGTTGAGACTACTCTTAATGCATGAAAGATCATCCAAGAATATTTTTAGGTTTATGGTTCTCCCTTTGTCTTCATGAAGAAGGTTCTAGCACATTATGGGATCCACTCGTTATGTACAAGGATCCAAAGGATGGTGTAATCCCTCAAAGGTAGGAGTCATTTGGATACTTATATGGTGATACCCATCAATTATACCAAATTTAGTATAAAAATATGTAACTCACAATAGTAAATGTATGCCTGTTTGTATTCTTCATTTATGTATGCTTATTTGGTTGTTCACTGATTAGAAATTTCATAGATTTATTCCCCTGCCAAGTTCATTAATTAACACCGAAATCCTATAAATAGAATAATATAATTTATTTTAATTTTATCAACATTTTATTATACTATTTTTTTTTTGAAGAAAATGGATATCATAAATTGTTTAGGGCCATATTATAGCATATGATATGAAGAAATTCTTCTGTTTTTTCTTAGTTGTATCATATAATTTCCTTCTATCATAAGGTATGATATACAAAAATATCATTCATTTCAATAATGTAGGATAAAATATATTATATCATAATCTATTTAGATCTATATATTTCACAAAAACATATTATTGGTTCATATTGATGATATATCTAATATCATTAAATACTTTAGAAGATTTAAGATATCTCCTATAATACGTAATGATATCAATCATATTTTATGGATGATAATTTTCCAATATCAATTAAAAATTTATCCCCACATCCAAAATCACACAACCAAATATAGTGACCCATTGTCCTATAACTCAAAATAAGGTTACAATCATCTATATTAAAAAGTCACATTTCAAGAAACAAGAACAATAATTAAGTAGTATAAAAACCAACACTATCCTATCAACATATTCCAAAAAAAAGAAACATAGGGAAAAAACTATGAATTATACCTTACCAATACATCTTGGTTACTCACATAAAACATGTATGTAACCAACACTTCAAAAAGTAAAGGGACTCATCACCCACACCAAAATACTACCATACCGAGTCACCTTGTCCTTAAGAAAGCCTGGAAAGCTCACTCTAGGACCATCTACCCAATAATAATTTCTACCTCACCACATGGATATAATAATGGTTCCATATAACTAAGAAATTTTATAAATATCTACCCCCAAAGGGGTTAGTTACCTTAACTCAGACCAACATAGGCACTTTGATACAAAAAAAAAACATTTGTAGGCTAACTTATGCACCCACTTGCATGAAAGTCCACACAATCATATATTGAAAAAAAATGGTAACATATCCCTATAAATTCATGCATAATAATGAAATAAGAACAATATAACAAAAAATTATTGATCAATAATCACATCAAAGAGAACCCAAACTTTAGAAAAAATAGCATTTCTGATATAAGGTCAAATAAACCAAATCAAATCTCAACCTAAGACCTTCTACATTTCCCATTGAAACCAAGTCAAAATACTATATATAAACTATTTAAAAAATGAATCACTTACCATCTCAATCATTATAGTCTCTTATCCAAAATATCAATGAAAATATTCTTTATAAAACCCCTCATTTTTTTTAAAATAAAATTTAAAAACCTCACCCAAAATCATCCCATTCACCTTGAAATTCCCTTTAATCTGTTTCCATAAAAAATCCATTTTTCTCCAAAACCCCTTTTGAAATAAATATTTAAAAATGAAAGACCATTTTACTTAAAAATCTAACGAACACCACTAAAAAATCTATTAAGAGGGCCACTAATACTAGTTTTACCAAGGTTCCACCAATGAACTATTTAATAATCCATTAAATCCTTTTTGAATATTATATTAAGGTGATACCACCCCAATTAATGAGGAAAGATCACAAAAATCATGAAAACATATGATAAATAATCATAGTGATATCATAAGAACATAAAATCACTAAATGAGAAAGAAAATCAGTAATGTAAAGGCTACCTACCTCAATTGGTTATTCGTAAATGGATCCCAAGATCACACCAACCACCTTTAAGTCCATGAACACCTAACTAATCAATGTAATCCATAAAATGCATCCAAAATATTGGAAAAATCATAAATTATTAAAGTAGTGAAATAACTCCTTGAATCCACAAAAATATTAGTGTGTTAATCCTCCCAATATGTACTCTAGACAAACCACAAAAAATACTTGTCATATTAACCTTATCCCACCATTATCTAATTGAATTGACCAAAAAACCTAGCTAGAAGACACCAAATTTAGCGGCTAATGAGGAATAAGTTGAATAATGGAAAACATCAAGGAAAACCACATCTAATCAACATTGATCATTGGGGTTGAAAGGGGAAGTAGAAGAAAAGAGGGGATCAACCACTCTAATACCCTAAGATTTTAGTTTTTATTTTACTTTAAATAAATAATATGTTGAATATATTTATCACAAACAATATCAAACATAAATGAACTGAGATATATTTTATGAAAGTTGAACATTAACACTTTATGAGAAAACAATGTGAAATCTAATTAAGAAAATTACATTAATAGTAAAACCTCAAGTAAATAAAAATTTAGTAATGAATTAAAATGATTCCTTATATATATATATATTTATTATTTTTGAATAATGATTTAATATATTATAAAACCAATGAATTAAAAAATTATAAATTTTTATAGGATGTGATTAAAATAATTTAACACTAAAAATTATATATTTTTCAATGAACTATTTCTAAAGTGTTGGGTATTTTTATATTAAATTAAATTGATAATTTTTAATTTATTATTCTAATAAAATGTTTCAATTTTCAAAAAAATAGATTGACACTCATTTAATTGGTAATTTATATGAAATAATATTAAGAACACTTAAATTTTAAAAATCCATTTTCCCATAAAATCAGTTTTTCAATATGTATTTATCCTAAAGTTTGATAATTTGTTTAGAATTGTAGGTAAAAAATAAATATTTTTTTGGGTTAAAAATGGAAAAATTATATTAGGGTGAATTTTTTGGATTTTTCTAAACAGGTTGTTTTTTGGAGAATAGTAAAAATACAGTTTTACAAGTTTCAAAACTTTTATGACAATATCATGATATAAACATGAATTAAAAGTTAATGAAACCTTTTTATATACCGAAAATGTATTTAATGATTCAAATAATTCATTTAAAAATAATATATTGAATTTAGAAACCTATATTTTACATTTTGAATCCTAAGTTATATTATATTTTTATAAAAAACTATTTTTGTTGTTTTCTTTAATTAAGAATTCACAAGATGAAATTTGAGTTTGGAATGGTTTTAAATTCAAATAAATGTATTTTTTAATAATAGACCATTAAATTTCATTGGGATAAATACTTTTCATAATCTTTATCCTTAATAAGTATAATTTCATTTTTATGTTTAAAGACACATTTTCTTAAAATGGGTTTTGCGTTATGACCGTGAATACTAAAATTATTCTTTATTAATTTTTTAAAAATAATTCATTAAAATGGATTTAATATTTGAAATAATAATTTCCAAATTATTTAATATTCTTAATTATATTTTTATTCCTAAAAATAAGTTACCATGGTAAAAGGTAGTTACTTCAGTAAAGGCTAAAATAAGGTAAAAGTGATAAATTCATAGGCCATGACCTAAAATATCCTAAAAAATTATACTTAAATGGGTGGATTGGGGATTTATTGATCTACCATCATATTATCTTCATTATTTGTAAAATTTGGATTCAATTTCCTTTAAAATGACTTATTTTTATTATAAGTGATAAGTATTTAAAAAATTCCACTCCTCTTAGTTATAAAAAGGCTCAACAATCACACTTTCAAAGAAATAGCATAAATTCCAAATCCTTCATATAATATTCCATATTTCGTTCCCTATTAATACCCTACCACATTGGGTAGATTATATTCTCAATATATTTACTGAATCTCTTTTAAAGAAAGATGGTTTTCAAGAGGAGATACATTTTATTTTTTGTAAGTAATGGTTTCTTATCCCTATCCTTATTTTATATTATTCATCTAACTCTTCTCAATTTTTAATTATCTCTTTAATGAAATAAAAATAATATAATTATAATACTGGAATGAAGATGTTATAATAAAATCGAGTTATAATCATACTCATAGATTAATTATAGTATGTTCTTGTTTGGATCAGTTTAACCACCTAAATGAACGATGCTATAAATTTTTATCATGGATGATTATTGAAACATAATTAATTTTATGATATTTTACTAATAACAAAATACTAATTATTTTTTGTTCTGTAAAGATAATATTATTTTTTAAATCATTATTAATATACCACCTTTTATTTATTTAAAATTATATAAACAAGCGCGTTATAGACTTCATCTTGGAGAATCATACATGAAACTCCCAAGAAAGGAACCTAAAACTTCATAAATCATTATAGAACTTCTATTATAATACCTTTAATACTCTATATATCGTTAACTCCTAAACATAGAATGACAACTGAAACCATTATATCAAAGCAGACATGGAACAGTTAAAACTGCTAACACTGATGATCAATATTAACTAAAATAATTGATAACTATATAATAAATGAATATAAAGGATTAATATAAAAGTAATTAAATATGAATAATGTTATGAAATAGATTTTTAATGAGTCTATGATTACTATTTAGGAGGTTAGAGTGCATACAACCAAGAGATAATTCATGATATGGGTTATTTGTCTCAATTTAAATTCCTTGAGACATGTTTCATATTGTACACCAAGTTTAATTTTATATTTTATAATATAATTCCTTATTAACTATAGAAAAAATGGATATTAACAGTGATTTTTTGGATATATTTGGTGGTTTAAATCGCCATTGATTGTTTTCCATCATTTTTTAAAACTGCTATATTTAGTATTGTCAAGAACTAAACCTTATTGTTTTTTTTAATCGATGGTGGTTCTATAGAACCATAGCTAAACACCATTTTGGTGGTAGTTTAAAACAATGTATATCCTTTTCATGGTTGTCACGAACAAATATGGAGTGTCATCTAACCCAACACGTGACCTAGTTCATGGCATGGCCTAAAGGGAATTCTTGATCCCCACAAGCTGGAAACTAGTGCCTGAGTATCAAAAATATCCTTTGTGAAAGATTTGACCCATTTTTATAAGCAGAAAATAACCAAAATAAGTAAACATCACAATAATAAATAACCAAATCCATACAAGGCATAATAAATTTTCAGATTCAAGGTTAGAAACTTTAAACAAAACTAAAAAGGATACAAAAAAAATCAACAACCAAATTGACTCAAACCTCCATCAAACATGAGGGGAATCACCCTTAATCAAACACCAACAAAAAAGGAACACTATAAACATGATCCACCATCACCACTATGAAACATCTTTCCTTTACCTTGGTCATGCATAACAAAGTCTACATACACCCAAGGGCGTATGTAGGGTGTGAGCTAAAGCCCAGTAGTATGCCACCCAAAAATAAATGGATTCCATACTATAACATTATAAGAAAAAATAAAATGCATATTTGTATATAAAAACATATTAACATTTTCAAGAAAACATTTTAAGGAAAACCATTCTCAAGGGAAGACATCCAAAAAACACTTATTAAGTTAACATTTCAAAAGGAAACTTTACCAAGATAAACTTTCTTTAATGTAAAATAATTATTCACAATGTCCACCAAATGCAGAGAGATGGAGCCATATCACATAAGCCTCACATCACAGAAGAGAACCATGGGTAAATCCATAGGGGTAATCTAGCTCGAGTGAGACACTAGAACATTGTACCTTAGTGAAATATGGTAAAGAAACCACAACCATAAGCTTTCTTGTGCACACACCACTAGGAGGGGACACACCATGGGAATGGTGGTATCCAATCATCATCATAGTTTAGTTAATGTTGTAATCATCAATCATGATAAGTGAAACTGGGATGAGCCACTTCCGAATCACTAGTTTACTAGATCTATTTATCCCACTTAGATACCCAATATTCCCTTATACTTAAATTATCATTTCACATGTCACACAAAACAACCTTTTCACATACACATTATAAGCATTATAAATATATCGGAAAATAACTATTTTACATAAAGCAATATACTTTCTATTTTACACATTCCAAAACCACTTTAAAATATGTTTAACTCCACTTATATATTTCATAAATCCACATTTGAAAAAACAAATGAAACACACACAATTTATCAGCCAATTACATAGGCCAAGACCCCTTTTAAATCCAGACATAAAATAAGTTCATATCTAAAACATTCTTCCCATTATTTAAACCTTTTAAAATTCTTAATAATGGTTCAAAATAAGGGAAAAAATATGCAACAATCCTTATTTAGTTTATAAAATTCATTCACACCATTAAATCCCTTTTAAATCCCATTTATCACTTTCCACACAAAGCATAAACCCATTTTTAAGAAATGTTATAATAAAACATACACAAAGATAACCTTTACCTTTATAAAATCCACTTTCATCATGAACACATACCAAAAACACTACCAAAATATATTTCAAACCACAAAATTCTATTGTAGAACATGTTTAAATACAAAATAAATCATATTAAAATCATCTAAAAATGTTAGCGTAAGGAAATACCTACCTTATGTGTAGAAATTTCCAGAGAATGATTCAAAACCACAACTGCACCACCACAAGACCCTAGAAAGTCAAGATATTACCAATAAAATCAAGATCAAACCTCAAGAAATGAGATCTAACCCTAAATAGACCACCCAACCCATTGGAGATATGAAAACCCATGAGGGAATAAGAGAAAACCTTGAAAAGAGGAGAAATAATGGAGGAGGACCAATTACTTGAAGATTTCTTAGAGTTTTGAGGATAAACCCACCAAAAAATAGATATTTGAGGGAGACATGAGAGGTATAGGAGGCTCCTAGGGTTGGATATCTTGAATGGAGTAGAGAGGGGTGGATTTGGGGAAAACAATTAGGGAGAGATAAAAATAAAAACCCAATTTTTAATGACATGGACATTGTGGATGGTTTTTCTGCATGATTTACCAAACCGTATGACAACCGTGTGCTCGTCACTCTCCAAGAGGTATATGTCACATGGTTAGTCCACATGGTTTACAATCCATGCATTAGCCACTATCCCAAAAACACCACTTGGTCGCATGGTTACCTGGGCAAAGGCACACGATTTGAAAAATGGTGCGCCAACCATGCACCACTTGCTGTTTGCCCAAAATTTTCATTTTCTCAAAAAACAAAAGGGAAAACATAAAGGGAACAATCTCGGAAAAAAATATGGTTACCTAATAATTTAGACCCTTCACACCCGGTTCCCTAGAGAAAAATTGAGATAAAAAAATAAACTAGATCCAATAACAAAAAAATAAAATAAAAACTTCGCTGTGACAATTCTTCCCACCATAATGATTTTTTCCCCTGGAAAACAATAACAAGGTTTTATCCTAAAACAAAAATAGGTACTCCTTCACAAATCAAGAATATTTCCATTAAAATCAAACTAAAATAAATCTAGAACACAATACAAAAAGTTTCACAAGTTCGAACTTGGGTGGCCAGAATGGTCTCTCTACCATATGCCTTCTGCCACCATAAAGCTACAAAATCTCTATTTAATTGATCAAAATAATGGAATCCTCACAATATAAAAATCAAAAATAAATCCATGAACACCTCATAAATAACTAAATGAAACCCATACCTCTTATCTGTAATGAAAAAATGAACCCAAACCACTTCTCAAAGAATACTTCTAAAACCTTTCCTCAACAAAACTCTTTGGAACACTCCAACCCCAATGTTTACTCAAGGGAGGAACTCGAAATCAGATAGATCCAAAAAAGACTACCCAATTTCAATCAAAAACTAGAAACTAAACCAAATTATCAACACGAGGATACCTGAATAGATTCCTCCCCATAAGAACCAACCAACTTAACCATCCATCACAGACTGTCATGGGAACTCGACATGGGGAAATTTAGGAACTTCCCACATAGACCAAATACTCACCACAAGGGAACCAATAAAAGAAACTCTAAACCATATGGAAAATCGCTGTGAAATTCATTATTCCCATGGAACGCAACCACTTTCAGATGAGCACAACCAAAATCAAAACTGGCTTCCAAGGCTGACCACACAAGGAAAACCACACAGAGATTCACATCAAAAAATATACAACAACTGGAGTTCAAGAAAATGAGACAACCATGCACCCTTATAACTAAGGAGGAACCCATCCAACCACACTTGTTTCAAGAAATAATTAGGAATTCAAACAAGTTTCCATAGGACATGAACCTTACAAAACCAAGGATTTACAATAGATAATTTTGAATTATCCCCATCCAACACTAGAGACCAAGTCAGACCAAGGTCCCTCACACCACATGCAATTTCTGACTGTGTGTGAGATTCACTCCAGGGCCTATGGATGGAGCCATGATGTTTGAAGCATCTCCTACCTCACATCCAGAACTGATAATTCTAGTCTAGAATACTTTATTTGGTTTCATGAGTGACCAAACAACATTATAAGTGAAAAAAAGAACACCACATACCATGGAACTCACTTATCCACAACATGAAAATTCACCAAGACATGGGCTTAGAATATTCACATGAACCATCCCATTTCACCTTTAATGAGAAAAAATAAAAACAAGGAAACCCAGAATGCACCTCCTTTTAGAATGGATAAATTCACAATTCCAAGGAAAAAAACACGTCTATTTAAACAAAGGTTCTCGAAAGAGTCACAATACGACCTTCACAATTTGAGCCAAAAAGGAAAATCCCCATAACAATATCTAACTTGACCATTTCCAACAAATAATCATTATAAGGAAATGGACTTTGAGCAGATCCCAAAACAACACACTATTTCTGAAAATGGACATGATGAATTCTTATTACTGGACCTACCACACTGATGGACATCATTATTCCTCACTTAAAAGATACCAATTAAGGTCTAGAGGCCTTTTAACATCACAATCAACACCAATATCCTCGTACCTCTTGCCACTCTCCTCACTGGAATTCCATTCACCGCTTCTAGATAGGACGTTCAAACATGGAGGTGAAAAACTTCATCTTTAACGACTCAAAAAATTCAAGGAAACTAAGACTTCTTTCTATTTCCCACATTCACTCTTCCACTATAAGAGGATCTGATTAACTAATAAAGATAGGTGGATACCATTCTGAAACTCAAGAATAGAGACCTTTCATTAATCAACTAGAGGGTTTTCTAAAGGTGGACCACTCATTGCCGCACTTTGAATATGCACCGATTCTTTATTGGTGGCGTATGCTACCCAACAAGGAAATTGAGGATCCAATAAAACTAATCCATATGCCAAAACTCATCACAAAAAAACTCCAAATACACAAAGGTAACCAACTCAAAGGCTTCCCAACCATTTTTCAAAAGAAATCGCTAAAACTTATTTCGAAAAATATTCATCAATGAGGACCCAGACTTGAAGCACCATTCAAAATAAATGAGTTATAAAACTCAAAACACCTCAAAATAATTAATCCAAAATCATAAGGAAACACACATAAAACTACTGGTTATCAAAAAATTGCACCATATTTTAAAATCACTTTTGAAAGGAAATAATATTAGTTAATTGGATACTCACCAATGGTATTCCATAGAGCCGCACACATTCATATTCCTATTAAAAAGAAGGCACTCATCACCTCTTGTCATCAATCATTAACATTACCACATATGTCCATGCATGTGGTCACTCATAGAAACACCAAAGGTCAAAATAAAACTTCTTCACATTCCAAACCAAGGCATTAAACCCACACTTTTAACTTTTCAAGCCACTTTAAAATTTCAAAAATTAATAAATTTTTTCCAAAGTTCACCAAAAAATAAGTTAATAATAGATTTCAAACTCCAAACACCAATCCAAGACATTTTATCCCATTAAAAACATTTTTGACAGCTCAACAAACCACACTTAAAATTAACTTTATGAAAACCACCTTGACATAGTTCATGTTTTCCAAAAAATCAATTTCGATAAACCAAAAGTTTTAATTACAAAAATCCAATTCTCAATGGGCTCATCCATATATATTCAAAAATAATTTTATAAAAATACACTTTCCTAAATATTCCTTCACTATGATTTTGAAAATTCATTTTCCATATTCCCAAAATAGAACCATTTCTTATTCAAAATCCAGTATTGATAATATCTAAAACTGGGGTTTTCAAAACAATTTTTAGAATCGAAAGTAAATCAAAATAATTCATAAATGGAAACTAGTGTTGATGGTTGACTTGGCCATATGGTTAGAAGCCATAATAAAATTGCACCATCATCACTGAGAGTATTCTATGATCATGTACCAAGATCCACATGGATTTCTAGGCCCTATGAGCTCCCAAAAACCATTGAACCAACCCTATTTTCTTTTCCCAAACACAGAAAAACTTTTAAGAACCAAACAAACCAAATAAAACCCAATTTCCCATGTAAACTCGAGTCCCATCATGAGGTGTGCTGGCTGGGCACCCTACTCTTAACCTGAACTTGAAGTCCTGAAAATAATAGTTATGGTCTATCTAGAATATTTTCAAAATAACATGAAAAAAAGAGTGTAACCACCTTTGATAAAAAAAATCACGAACCAAGTCAGAGTGTCATCTAACCTGAAACTCGAACTGGCCTGTGGCATGGCCCAAAGGGAATTACTAATCAACATGAGATGGAAACTTGTGCCTGGGTATCAATGATATTCTTTGGGAATTATTTCACTCATTTTTATAAGAAAAAAATAACCAACTGAAATAAACATGATAATAATAAATAACTAAATCTAAATAGGGCATAATAACTTTTCAGATTCAAGTTTTATAACTTTAAACAAAACTAAAAAGGATACAACAAAAAGGGAACAAACAAACTAACCCAAAAATCCATGAAACATGAGGAACATCACCCTAAAAACACCACCCCCAATAAGAATGAACACTAGAAACCTGATCCACCATCACCACCACATCACATCAAATCTTTACCTAGGTCATACATAACAAAGTATACATACAACCAAGGGTGTATGTAGGGTGTGATCCAAATATGAGTAGGATGAGACCAAAATGAAATGGATTCCATTATATAACATTATAAGACAAATTAACATGCATATTTTTACAAGAAAACCTTTGAAAAATTTTCATGAAAACATATTAAGAAAACCATTCTCAAGGGAACACATCCAAACAAAACTTATAAAGGTAACCTTTCAAAAAGAAAATCTTTATTTAATGTAAAATAAATATACCCAAGGTCCATTGTATATTGATGGATGGAACCATATCACATAAGTCTCACATTACAGAATATCACCATGGGAAAATCCTGAGGGGAAATCTCGCTTGAGTGAGGAACTAGAAACCCGTACCTTAGTGAAACGTTTTATAGAAATCACAACCATCAACTTTCTCATGCTCAATCCTTTAGTAGGGGACACCTCATGGACCTAGTGGTCTCCAATCATCATCATAGTTTAGTTAGTTCTGTAACCATAAATCATTCTTAGTAAAACATAGAAAATCCTTTTTTGAATCATGGGAGTACAAGATCTAGTCATCCCATTTAGATACCCAAGATTCCATTAAGATCAAATTCTAATTTCACATGTCACACAAAATACCCTTTTCACATACAAGTTCCAATAATTATAAATATACATAGAAATCACCATTTTCTATAAACCAAAGCACTTTCCATTACACACACCAAAAGAAATTTCAAATATGTTTACCACCACATATTCATTTCATAAATCCCTATTTTAAAAAACACAAGAAACACACACAATTGATCAACAAATTACATGGGTTAATACCCCTTTAAAATCTACACATAAACCAAGTTCATTTTTAAAACATGATTCCCATCATTTAAAAAATTTATAATTCATATTAAAGGTGCAAAAAAAGGAAAAAAATATGAAAAAATTCTCATTTCGTTTAGAAAAATCATTCACACCATTAAATCCATTTTAAAACCCATTTATAACTTTCCACACAAATCATGAAACCCTTTTTAAGAAACATAATAATAAAACATACACAAACATAACCTTGCATTTTAGAAAATCCACTTTCATGATGAATGTATTCCAAAAACACATCCAAAATAATTTCACACCTCAAAATTCAACCATAGAACATGTTTAAATAACAAAAAAGGAATATTAAAATCATTTAAAAATTTAAGGGTATGGAACCACCTATCTCATGTGTAAAAATTTCCGTAGAATGATGTGAAACCGTAGCCGCAACACCACAAGACCTTAGCAAGGAAATATCCAACCAAAAACATAAATATCGAACCTCAAGAAACAATATCTATCACTAAAGAGACCACCAAACCTGCTGAAGATATGAAACCCCCTGAGAGAAGAAGAGAAACCCAATAAAAGAGGGTAAATCATGGAGGACAACCACTTACTTGAATATTGTTTGTGTGTTTCCAAGCCAAATCCACCACAAAAAATGGAGATCTGAGGGAGATATGGGAGGGGGGAATCCTAGGGCCATATATCCCGAATGGGGGAGAGGGGTGGATTTGGGGCTAAAAATCATGAAGACAAAAAATAAAAAAACCCAATTTTTAATGACCTAGACATCACACATGGTTTTCCCGCACAGTTTACCAAAACGTGTGGCAACCATGCGCCACTCAAATGCAAGAGGAATAGGTCACTCGTCATGGTTTACAAACCATGCAATAATCTTGTGTTAGAAAATTTCCCAAAAAGACAACTTGGGCGCATAGTTACTTAGGCGAGGGAACACAGTTTGAAAAATCATGCACCAACTGTGCGTCACCTGCTATTTGAAAAAAAAATTAGATTTTCTCCAAAAACATAATGGAAAAACCAATGGTAAAATATGGAACCAAAATAAATATAAGGTCACCTAAAAAATTAAGACTCTTCACACTCATTTATCGAGATAAAAATCGAGACAAAAAAAACCAGATCCAAGAATGAAAAAATAAAAACCCAAGTGTGATAATGGTGGTATAATTAAGTTATCAAATTTTCCTCATAGGGTGATGGTTTAAAAATCGATTAATTATTTTCATTTTTGTTTTACTAATTTTAAATTTTTATCCATTATTATTGGTGGTTAGAACCATTGTATTTCCTTTTCATAATAGTTATAATTAAGCTATCTAAATTTCCTTATATAGAGATAGTTAGAAGAACCATTGATTCTTTTTCGTAGTGGTTTTATATATTTTTATTTTATTTGTGATGTTTATTTAATGCATAATGGTGTCTTAAACCACCACTAAACGAGACATGACATTTTTCCAAGATTTTTGATGGTTTAAGCCATCTTGGATAATGAAATCAATTCTAAAATCTTCACATTAAATTTGAGCTTCTATACAAGAAATTCAAAACACACAATAGAAAAAACATATGTGAAAAAATTAAATTACATTTTAAAAAGAACATCAATTATATTAAAAAATTTAATACACATAAAACAAACTAAATATGTCTGATGAGTATTAAAATACCCATAAATTTATTCAAATGTTATAAAAAACAAAGGATACATAACATAACAACAGATAACTCATCCAAAAAAAATCAAGAATTACATCTGAATCTCTATGGATGCATTTAGATGATACTTGATCATCATCCCAATAACTTCTATCCTATAATGACTATGATTATAGTATTTTAAAACATAAATTAGATTATGTTAAATAATAATACAATAAAAATTAAAAAGTAAATGTTTGTATCTATTGGGACTATTATATTATAGATGGAATGACTTTACGAATACTCCTTACCATGTCCCAAAATTAAGTAGCCAAAGAACTCCTAACTAAGTAAAATAATCATCCCATGATCTCATGGTTGAATCCTACTCCTATAATTTGATCTCCAATATCATAATTTTTTACTGTGATGTTGGATCATGAACACTACTAGGACCTAAACCAATGACCAGCCTAATCAATATTTATCTTCATTTAACTTTTTTTGATTATCGAAAATCTCATTCTTCTAGTTTATTGGAACATGCCTCCCATCATGGTATGTAAAGGGGAGGGACATTAGATCAGACACCAAATGACCTAAAAACTACCCATACAAGCCTCCAACATCAGTCACATGCACTCCAAAATAGTCAAAAGGCATAAAAAATCTAAATTCTTTATCCTCAAAATATCTTTTATTTTATCATATTAGTGTGTGTTATTTTTTTATATATGTTAAATAATAATATTCAAATAGTTAGTATAAATATGAAATAAATAATGTATTAAATAATGAAATATATACCAATGGTCACCCGCCAATACCCTCACGACATAATGGGTGAAAAAATAGGAGTAGTCAACTCTTTCTTATCTATTGGTTGAGGTGATGTCCCAATAGTTACTTTCATTGGATTTGTATTAGTGGGGAACGTACCTATAATAGCAAGTGATGTACCTAATAGATATAAGACTATCACACATGGTGTATTGTCATTTGAGTGTTTAGACCAAATACAATTCATATAGCATTTAGTACTTGGGAATTTTCTTAATAAATAAATAGTGAAAGTAGTTACAACAGTTTAAAATGATACAAGACAGTAATAAAATTACCAATTTAAAATATATAATTACCAATATAAAAATTTACATCAATTTATAGGTAATTAAAAAAATTTATTTAGTTTTTGAAACTACTAATTTATGTTATTAAAATTTCAATATTGTTATATATAACAACCAATTTTTTTTATTTTACACTCATTCCAATATTTTATAATCATTTAATGCCTAATAGAAATTATTTTACCCCATTTACCATTAAAAATCAATGTTTAATTCCACATTTTTCAAGAATAACTATTGTGTACAAACCAATAAAATATCAAACAATGATAACTTTAAAAAACCTGAAAAAATAAAATAGAGATCCTCTTATGATAAATATTTTTTTATATATTCTATAAAAAATCAAATATTGATAATTTTAAAAATAGGTTTAAACACTCAATAATTTAAAATTCAATTTTTTTTCAATCTAATTATATCATAAAAGTCCAAAAATATCCTTTAGGAATAAATTCAAAAACAAAATATTATTGAACAATTTAGAATACCTTTTTAGAATTTTTCCAGAATATTTATCAAATAATTAATATGAAATTCAGATGAAAACAAACATAAACATAATACTTAAATAAAGGAAATCATTTTATTTTTATGAAAAATTAGTTGAAATTCAATTTTAGATTTAGAAATTCAATATATATTAATTATATTGTAATTAGGTACTAAGAACACAAAATTAAAAAATAATCAATCAATGGTTAAAAAATAAAATGGACCAGGCATTGTAAAACCTTCCACAAATTTAAAGGAAAACTCTCTACCTTCGATAAAAATAATTATAAAGGGTTTGAAATTATGCCTCATAAACCCTAAAAACCATAATCTAGGAGTTAAAAGAAACCCACCCAATTAGGGTTCGACCAAATATGCATGCATCAAAAAGAAACTAAGAATAAGATGAGGATGACGAAATATAAGATGAATGAGACTTATGTTCCTTTAATCTTTTACATGATTTTGAAATCATTTCTTATGAAAATACTTTTTTTAATGAAAAAATATTTTATTTATGATTATATATTGTGTTTGGAGTTTTTGGAGTTGAAATTTCAATTAATTGAATTTATGAATTAAAATATTTAATTTTGGAGTTTAATTGAATAATTCTTCTTTTACAAGAATGTTCATATAATTTTGGGATCAATTTTTTAATTGTTTTGGAGAAATTTTTTCTATAAATAAAAATTTCAAAAATTTGGAAGCTTTCATAAATTTAATGATTTAAATCCCTTATTTTAATTTATGAAATTTAATTTTTGTATTTAGTTTTATTTTGATGAAATTTAATTGAAATATAAATTCTTTAAATTAGTTTTTATAGAACATGTTTTTTAAGTTTGAAGCAAAATTCTCAATTTAAATCAAGTATTTTTAAACAGGTATTAATTTTCCTATAGATTTTTTACAAAACAAAAATTTATAATAAATACATAGAATAATATTACCAAGTCACATAACCAAATTATAATTCAATAAATGTAGCCATTTTTCCAAGAAATTGACATATAAATTTTTTACATTATTCATGTAGTATAATTTCTGGTAGAATTCACATATCCAAAATTATAGAGCTGATGTGTAAAAAAATTGATAAGACTTGGCATATCCAATTATGAGAGGAGTTCACATAGCCAATTATTGGAGGAGTTTGTGTAGCCAATTTTAGTTCCTCCGCCTACGTTTTTATGGAAGACCATGAAATAATTGATCTCAATACTCCAACTATATATCTAAATAAATGTAATCACCCACATTTTCATTTACTGGGGAAGAAACTTTTCCAATACACCTGAGATTCACTAAAGGCCAACAAAGACAAATTGAAGAATGCTGATCCGAATGAGATTTTCAGTTTTGATTGAAATTTATGGATCCAAATCAGTATGAATTGAGGATTTTTCTATCTTTGTGCTGTTCAACTATATAATTCTGAGATCTCTCTATGTACAATGAATATCACCCATTCATCTGCAATTTGGAGTTCACGAAGTCACCGAGCTCTCATCTTAGTTGTCCAATTCATCATCTTGGTTATAGATACAGGATTGATGAAGCCTTTGAAGTTGAATTATAATGATTAAAATGGTATTACACTATACTTTTTTTAAATTGATGATGTAAATCGAGTTCCGGTGGTGGTTAATGAAGATTTGATGAGATATAGCCAAACCTTATGCAATAGAACTTAGTTGAGACCCATTTGGAGAAGATAAAGCTAAGACACTATCCACCATCATGGTTGCAAGTTTGAATGAAAAATAATACAGGATTTGAGGTGAATATGAACCCATGATGTGGCTTAGATCTATTTTTGATGTCCAACACCAAATCAGGAGCCGATATCGACCTAACTTTTTGAATGAAACATCATCAATTCAGAGCTAAAAAACACCCATATATAGAAACCATTAAAGAATAAGCCACCATTAAGAACCCAATG
Organism: Viscum album; assembly: GCA_963277665.1. NCBI lineage: Eukaryota > Viridiplantae > Streptophyta > Magnoliopsida > Santalales > Viscaceae > Viscum > Viscum album. The sequence goes on from OY728131.1 coordinate 1,349,229,970, forward strand.
ACCTCCATATTTGGGTTTTATTATTGAATCCATCATCTAAACATGATGTAGTATGATTTCTAGCCGATCTCGATGAATAATTTCATGAATCCATTTCCAGTTTTCCATTCAATTTGAAGTTTATCCAAGATATTAATAATTTATGATTTTGAATTCCATGTTAGTTTCTTGAGGAAAACTTTTCCGAGTCTTATTGAATAATGTTCAATGTTTTTTTTCACATGGATGATGAAAATGGTTTTTAGGAGATATGACTTATCAAGACCAAAGTTCTATTGTTTCTCCACTGTCTAGGTGTGTGTGTAGAGATTAGTTTGAGAAAAGATGGAAGGAAATTGAAGATATTACTATAAAACTAGTGGTTGATAGGTGGATTATATAAAATAAAATATTAAATGATGGAACTTGGAAATATTTTTTGTTGAAGGGGTATTTTAGAAATATAAGGATCAATTTCCTCCAACCTTAGATCTTCGAGGCCCAATAGATAACCCCTTATGGGATTCCATCATAAAAACCCATGGGTTTAAGGAGGAATTTCCCATCTATGATTATGTGTGAGGAATAATCCTTTTCAGAGACCTATGAGGGATTACGTTTTCACTAAAAAATACTCCCCTTAACCCAAATACCACAAAACTGGTCCTTCCCTTCAATGATAATCAATCTAATCCAAATCATCTTACACTTGCACCATCGTTTCTTTCTCCATTAGGACACACCATCTGAGCACTATTATCAGACCAAATTTTGATAAGAGGGACCACCATGGATCCAAATGATCCATCCCGAGCAATCATTTTCATTCTCAAATTGGTTTTGGTGAATACTACCCCGATATCAAACCCAAGATGCACCATGACTCAATTACCATTTGTTAGGATCAATTTCCTCTAACCCTAGTTCATACAGGACAAACTCATAACACCTTATGGGGTTTGGTCCTAATACCCATGGGCGATAGGTTGAATTTCACATCAAATATTAAATGTGATCCACCATCCTTTATGGAAACTGATGTGTGATTGGGTTTACACCCAACGTGAATTACAGTGGCTGTGATAAAATAATAATGGACTGGTCTTACAACTTGGCTATCACAAAGCTTATGTGGGGTTTTGTGTTAGTGAATTGGAGGATAAATGAGAAGGTATATATAGAGAAAAATAAATATTTCATTCATTCTATTTTTGGATAATGAGAGACAATATAGAGGAGGATAATAAAATTTGTCATCAAACACATCGAAGAATCCGGAAACCACACCAGTAAGGGATGATTCTTCTTTTATGTCTCTTAATTTCTTTTTTCTCTATTATGTAATTCACATATTTTTCTAAAATAGAAATGTTTGTTGGATAAATTATTTATAGGGAAATAATATTGTCTAACTGTTTTTATTTTATTTCATTCATTTTATTTTCATTAAATATTATTGCTTTTATTCAATATTAAGTGACAACTTGATCTTGTAAAAATTTTATTCACTCTTTCATTGAATTAATGAATTTAATGGTTGAAAAATCATTGAATTAATCAAATACTACATTTTACCATTGAAAAAAGGTTGGGATAATTTCATAAATATTGTAATCCAATATGACGTTTCTTAAAGAACAAACCAATTAAATAACATGCAATGGAAATTTCACATATCTTCTCCAATATTTTGAAATTCTTTTCACTACATGAAACTCATTCCATTATCTCTCTTAAATTTCATATTTTATCACTTTTTTATCACACCCATTTCACCAAAAAGCACCACCTGTTTCTTATTTTCTTTTTATTGTTTGTTTTCTTTTATTACTTATACACACACAATCCTTTTGGGTTTGACCATACTTCAAATACACTAGTTTTAGTAGGAATTAAAGATAAATAATTTGGTCATTTTAATGAAAATTGTATAAAATAATGGTAATTTTAATAGGTAAGTATTCAACTAAATAAGTAAAAACATACTAAATCAAAAAAAATAATCATATTTTTTAAAATAAATTTAGAAAGAAAACCGAAATCTTCCATGTTCCTTGAAAATTTATAAATTTTTTTAATGTATGAACACTAGATAAAAAACTCATAATTTAGATCCTTTATTAGCAAAAATCAATAAACACATAAGTTATCTAAAACAAAACAATGGAAAAGGTGTAATAGAAGGAATTTTGAAAAATATGGATAACAACCAAAATGAAAACAATAATCAACCTCCACTTGGAAATGATCTTGCTGAAACAGTTATCCTTTAGGAGTTTCAATTGAATATGATGTCCAATAATCCTTTATGTATTAGGAAACCCCTATGTCTCAGAAAATTGAAATCAAATAATCACATTTTACTATGATCCCATAATATAATAAATAACCAAATGAAGACTCACATGACTTCATTAGGTATTTTTATTATAGGGTATAGAAGCTACTGTTGAGATGGTTGAGCGAAGAATAATTGAACCTCAGATATTTCCCATTCTATCTTAAGGGAAATGACAGAACATGGTTTCAATAAATGGATGTGGGAATTTTTAGTGCATGGGATCAACTATTTAATTTCTTTACGATGAAGTTTTATCCAAGAAAAATGAAAAATAAGATTCGGCATAAGATCATTGGTTTTCTTAATGACGAGGAAAAAATATTACATGCAACATGGGACATGTTTAGAAGTTTACTTAGGTAGTGTTCTAGTCATCAGTGCAATCCAAAATTCCTCATGGAAATATTTTCCAATAGTCTCACCACTTATCACCAAACCTTGGCTAATCAATATTCTAGAAGAGATTCTAGTGATAATACCACTGAAGAGTTCAAGAAAATTTTCAATACAATTGCATACAATTTACAACATAAATACTCAAGGAAAATAACCATAGTTAGAAAATTAATAATCCTTATCTTCAATATGATTTAAATGATGATAGATATTTTAATTAAAACCAACATAACTATCCTAGGGAATAATTCCACCATTATGGTATGTTTGGGACTTCTAACACTTATTGTTTAAATTTTGATATGCCTACCCAACAACCTAAAAATGTCAAGTTTTCTATTTACATACCTAGGATTCAGCGAAGGGATGATATATTTTTTAATAATTTCCATAAATGATATAGAAATCATCATCATATTTCATGGAAAGATATGGTGGGTTTAAGACCTATCATTCCCCCTGGTTTCCAACAATAGTATAGGAAACCTTTCTAGAATCAACAAAGGGGAAAACCTTCTAATACTCAAGAAAACTATAAGGGACAATTTTTTTCCAAGATGGACCAAATATTGAATAAGATCAATTATCAAGATGAAAATTTTAAAATTCATATTGATAAAGAAAAAATCCAAAATGATTCTAAGAAAATTAAATCTAATGTTATAATGAAAAATTTAGAAAGAAAAATGAGCCAACTGGCCTGGGGAATGAATCAAATAAAAAAAAGAAAAACTTCCCAATACTACTAAAGTTAATAATCCAAAAAATATCATGTCTATCACTACTAGAAGTGGTGATAAGATTCACCATGAATACCCTAGGAATCCTAAACCCATTGAATCCAAAAATATTTAATATAATTATAACAATACAAATGAAATCTCTAAAATTTGAAATATGGATATCCACATTGAATTTTATGTACATACTGTTACACAACCCATTAAGAAATATGATTAAGAGATGAAAATTAAGAAAAATAAATATATAGAAAATATTTAGAAATAACATGAATGGATAACTCTTGTTTTAAAGAATTTGTCTGCACACATCCCTTTTACATAAATAATTAAGAAGAATAGTCATGAACCTAAATTTCGGAAATTCCATGAGTTGTTTAAAAATATTTACTTAAATGTCCCATTCCTAAAAGATTTAATTTAGTTTCCTTAATATCTAAAAATTAATAAAAAATTGTTTCAAACATGAAAACCCATGAGGAGTTTACATCTTATAGTTTTATTGAGGAGTGTAGTTCTGTTGTTCACAACAGGATACCTCATAATCTCAAAGATCTGAGTAGTTTTGTGATTCCTTGTACCTTTTGAAAAAAAAGATAGTTCAAATAACATTGTGATATTAGATCAAGAAAAAACATTACCCCTTACTCACAATTCATGCAATTGATATTGGATGATCTGTTTCACACCACTATTGTATTATAGTTGGAAGATATATCTATCTCACTCCCTTAAGGATGAATTAATTATTTGATTGTAGGGGTTGGGAAACTATTTTTACCAACTGATTTTCTTATACTTCATATTAAGTTTGAAAAAAATTCCATATCATTCTTGGTAGTCCATTACTTGACACTAGAGGAGTTTTAATAGAAATTTATAATGTAAAATTGATTTTCAATCTAGGATATCAAAGTGAAGAGTTTAATTTTTTTTAAATGATAAGTGTCACCAAAATCTAGAAATTTATCTAGTGATAAGCTCTATGAATATGAAGAACCTTTTGGTGAAGAAGAAGAATTATTTTGAAGGATGATTAAATAAATAAATGGTAACACCCCCCAAAATAAAAATTTTATGGTAATCATCTCTAATAAAGAAGAAGAACCAATGGATGAGTATGAGGGATATTTTTTCGAACACCTAGATGAATTTTCAAAAGAAAACATTTTAAACCCATTTAAAGAATATGATTTTGAGGAGTAGTTTACTGAGGAAAAAATTGATAAATAAGATTATTTATATATTAATTTATTTAAGAGAACAATTGAAGACTTAGGGCCTCTAAGAACAAAAATTCTACCCCTAGTTTATAGAAACCTATTGCAGTGATCAAACCTCTTCAATATAACTTTAAATTCTAATTTTTGGGTGTGAATATTTTGATTCCTATTATTGTTTTATCTACATTTGAAACCAATCATGAGGAAAAACAATTAGATGTGATGAAAAGTTTTAAAATTACTCTAGGATGGTCCATAGAAGACATCAGAGGAATATACCCAAAATATTGCATTAACAGGACCACAATGGAGCATGATCACAAATTGAGGGTCGAGGTCCAAAGGAGGATCAATGCAAACATGAATGATGTAGTTATGGGTAATTAATCAAAATTTTAAAGGACACAATTATTTACATTATTTAAGACAACACTTAGTCTAGTGTATGTTGTTACCAAGATGGGTGGTGTCATAGTGGTTAGTAATGAAAATAATGGGAAACTTCATACTAGAATAGTGAACAAATAGAGGGTATGCATAGATTATAGGAAACTTAATTCATCAAATAGGAAGGATCACTTTCCCATTCCATTATTAGATAAAAATATTTAGTGGTTATCCATAAATGAAAAATATTTTTCATGGATGGTTATTCTGGTTATAACTAGATTAGAATATCTCTAGAAGACTACAAGAAAAACTAGCCTAATGTTCTCATTTGGAACATTATTCTATTATTGGATTCCTTTTGGATTGCATAGAGATGTAGATAATTTTAAAAAGTATATGAATAAAATATTTTTTGATATTTTGAGATAATTATTGAAGTGTTTATAAATGAATTTTCAATATTTGGAAGTATATTTGAATGTTTTTTTTAACAATCTTTAAATATTTTTGAAAAGGTTTCAAGAGACTAACCTCATTATTAATTAGAAAAAATTTCAATTTATGGTTACCTAGGAAATTTTTCTTAGCCGTAAGGTTTAAAATAGGGGAATAAAATTTGATAATGATAAAATAGAGGGGTTTCAAAAGATATCCACACTAGAAACTGTTAAAGGAAATGGAAGTTTTTTTGGTACCTGTAAATTTTTACTAGATATTTATCAAGGACTTCTCAAAGATCACAAGAGACCTTTGATGAATTTTGGTTAAACACAAACCCTTAATTTTTGATGTTAAGTGCTTGGAGTCATTCAATATTATTAAATAAAATCTTACATCTTCACTAATAATCACTACCCCTGAATGGTAACTTCTATTCGATGTGATATGTGATGAAAGTGAATGCTTTGTAGGCGAAGTTTTAGGACAAAGAAAAGAGAAGATTTTACATTTGATTTACTATGATATTAAGTTGTTTGATGATGCTTAGAAGAACTATTATACTACTGAGAAAGAGTTACTATTGTCATATTATCCTTAGAAAAGTTTAGGTAATATCTAATAGGTTCCATGGATATTATATTCACATATCATTCTTATCTAAAATATATCTTACTAAGAAGTAATATAAACCAAGGCTTATGCGGTGGAATTTTATATTACAATTGTTTGATTTAGAAATTAAAGTTAATAAAGGTGCTGAAAACATGACAAATGGCCATTCTTCTAGTTTACCCACAAATACAATTCCAACAAGTGAACCAAAAGAGATCAATATATATTTCCTAGATGAACAATTGTTTTCTTTTTATGTAAAAAAATATAACTGGTTTGAATATTTTTCCAACTACTTAGCTATAGGTTTCACGACAAAATAACTTTCACAAAATCAAAGAAATAAGTTCATTTCTAAGCTTAAGTACTACTTTTGGGATGATCCTTATCTATTTTAGAGGCATGATGATGCGATACCCAGGAGGTGTGTTACCAATGGGTAAATCATTCATATATTAGAAATTTGTTAGTATTGGGTATGGGGTAGACACTAAGTGGGATAGATGACTTCATAGAAGGTCCTTAAATCAGGTTTTTATTGGACTTCCTTGTTCAAGGATGAAAAATTCTAGTTATTGGCTACGATAAATGCAAACTACTATTTAATGTGGATAAGAAGGAAGAGTTTCCATACAAGGGGATTCTAGAAGTTTATATTTTTGATGTTTGGGGGTTATATTTCATCGGACTATTCCCATATTTTTTTGGTAATGAGTACATACTTTTTTATGTAGACTATGTCTCAAAGTGGGATGAGACAATAACACTTCCAAATAAAAATTACTCATATATTTTTGAATTTAGTCAAAAAGATTTTTTTTTTTCATATTTGACATGCTAAGAACCTTCATCATAGTTAATGATATACATTTTAAGAACATTAAATTCAAATCATTAATGGAAAATTATGGTAGTATTTATAAAACTAGTACCATATATCACCAATAATCTAGTGGGCATGGAGATATCTCAAATAGATAATTGAAAAAAATTCTAGAAAAAGGCATGAATAGTTCAAGAAAAGATTAGTCTTTAAGGTTGTATGAGGAATAATGGGATTACATGATATCTTACAAAAATCCCATAGGTATATCTACTTATATACTTCTCTTGGGTTAGACATGCCATTTTCCAATAGAGATATACTAGAAATCATATTTAGAAATAAAAAGCCTAAAATATTATTTTATGTCTTTTGGATAGAGGATTTGTTTAGAGGTAAGTGATGTGGAAGAAATTTTAAGAGAATATTATTAGAAATATATTATTTATATATAAAAAAATCATTTAATTAATTAAATATTCAAAAAATAAACATTAAGGTAGGGAAAAGGGTGTTTCAGTTCAATTCTAGACTTAAAAATTTCCATGGAAAACTTAAAAATATATGGTATGGAACCTTTACCATCCTTAGAGTACTGGTTAATGGAGTTTTGATGCTTGTAGGAGAATAGAACAAGCCATTTTTTGGTTAATGTTCATAGGATAAAACATTACTTTTTAGGGTATCCAAAGGGCTTAACTACCATCTCTGTGTTATAAGATTGAGTTATCACTAATGTCTAACTAAAGACTATAAATTCAATACTTCATGGGAGTAAACCCATGGTTATTTTTGTGTGTTTTTGTTTTTTTGTTAAGAATAATATTTCTGCAACAATATTCATGTTTCTCACTATTTTGTTTTGTTTTTGCTAGTGTGATAAAAAAATAGTAATAAAATCCAAAATGTTTTTAGGACAAGAAGGAGTTGTTTGCTGAAAATTTTAGGATCAAAATTCCCTTAACTCTAACTCTAGTTTCATATCTTCTTTTTTATTAATTCATTGAAATATAACACCTTTATATTTAACTTATAGGTTCTAAAATATTAATGACTAGATATATTTTAAATCAAGAAAAATGGAATAATTTGAGCTACACTTTCTAGGAAAATATTCTTAAACCATTGGAGTACTTGTTTAAATTACTACATTTTTATTCTTCTATTTTATACTGAATGTTCATCTTTAAGTATTATTGAATTTTTAAAATCTTTTAATTAAATAAGGGTGATTTTTTTAAAAAAAAAATTATCTTTTGAGTTTGTATTAAATTTTTTTTGTGTCATTATTGTTTAAATATTTCTTATTGAAAATAATTTTGAAAACAAATTTAAAAATTGTTTTTCACCATTCAAAATGCCTAAGGACTAAAGTATTTGTTTGAAATTAAACCATTATTTTACATTACACATGTTTAATCTAAATTTAAAACCATTCTTTTATATTATAAAGGAAAAAGTAATATGCATTTTCAATCATTTTTTAAATGTTCTAATGTTGTGGAAATATACTATTTAAATCTCATTATAACCCTTACACATGTCATATAACTTATGAATTGAAAAACTTGTTTTGATCCATAATTTATTATTTCTTTGACTCACTTTAAGATTCAATAATGGGGGAATTTTTGGATCTTAATTGGATGGGAGGGGGTTTTTTATGATGAAATATACTCCAATTTTTTACACGTTAGAATCAACCCCAATTTTTTTCCTAAATTGATTGATTTTCAGGCATCAACCTTCTTATTTCATTGAATTAAATTTCTTTTCTGAAGATGAGATTTGAATTTCAAACTTAAATCGGTTAACTTTTTCAACTTTCCAATGGGTTTATTATAATTCATAAATTCCATGCTATCTTGATTTTTTTCTATTTTGATCAATTTTTGAGACAGGGATTTACAAAAATAATTGGTTTTTAACTTTTTGATTGATTTTAAAACACTTAATATATGTATTCAAATGAGTTATGAAATAAAAAACATAATCCAGGTGGATCCTCTATTATTTTATTCTTTAATTATTTCATTCTTAAGTTGTTTGATGAGTTATTTATACCAATTTTAATTTATTATCTATTATCATCTAAGTATAGTTTCTAAATTATTATCATTATAATTATGTGTGTTTATTCTCTTAGTGGTAATGATAATTTTGGAAATCTTAGATGAATTAAGAGTGATTATTGTTTAAAACATTTTAAAATTTCAAATTTCAATCAATTTTCTAAAACAAAAACCAAATTTTAATTAACCCATTTTATTATTGAGAGTAGTCACTTTTTCTTAATTAAGATAATTTATAAGAAAGAATAATTTTTGAAAGCTAAATTTTAGTGGCACTTCACATATATACTCTTTAGAATCTCTTTCTTCCACTAAAAATGTTTAAATTATTTCCTGAGAACAATCAATGTATTAAGTGTGGGGGAATTTTACGTGCCTCTAATAATTTACATGATTACCACATATGTTTTTATGGAAATACTATGTTTTTATTAAAAAAACATGATTATTTTGATCATATATTTTGTTTGGCGGTTTTGGATTTTAAATTTCAATTCATTGAGTTTTTGAATTAAAATATTCAATTTGGGAGTTTAATTAAATAATGGTTCTTTGTTGAGAATATTCACATAATTTTGGGAACAAATTTTTAACATCATTGGTGGAAATTTCATTTCTAGTAAACTTTTAAGAGATTTTGATGTTTTTGGAAATTTAATAAATTAGAATACCATATTCTAATTTTTGAAATTTATTTTTGGGATTGAGTTTTATTTTACTAAAATTTAATTAAAATATAAATTATGGAAATATATTTTGATGTAAAATTATTTTTAATTTTGAAGTAAAATTATAAATTTTAATGAAGTATTTTTCAATAAGAATTTATTTGTTTTCATATTTTCCAAATATCCCAAATTTCGAAAAAACACATAGTAGAATATTTCAAAGTCAAGTTTCTGAATTACACTTCCATCTATTCAACCATTTTTTCAAGAAATTAATGTAGACATTTTTTTTAGAATTCATGTTTCAAAATTTTTTGTGGAATCCATGTATCCAAAATTTTGGATTTTTTATGTAACCAAATTGCGAACTCTTCATTATCACGAACTAGGATTGGCTTCCATGAAAAATGACACCCGACCTATCTCAAGACAAGTCCAAAGAGGCATTCCCAAACCTACCAGACTAGAGACTAGTATTGGGCATCAATGATATCATAATGGAAACAATTTGTCCTACGAAACACCAGGATAATATAACCAAAAAAATGCACACAACTAGAAACACTAATCAAAATGAATACTAAACAAATCCAAATACAAATAAAGCAGAACAAAACCAAAAAATAAAGCAAACTAAACCAACTGGAACCTTAAATTATTTCCACATAACCTATTAGTGACCACCATCATAAGAAAAACGTACTTCAAAACCAAACCAGAACAAAAAACCCGAACCTGTAAAATAAATAGAGTCTACTAATGTTGAGTGCCAGAAGTAGAGTGCGAGTATAAACAGCTCAGTAGGTAAAGAACATATACTCTATAAATTTCCTTTCCCAAAACTATCCATAAACTCTATTTTTAAATACATATATAAAATAGGGTTTTACCATTTTCAAGAACCAACCACAAATTTCCCTTTTAAAATAGTTTTACATTCCAAAAACCTATCTATAAAACCAAAACATAGGCCAAAATTGTCACTAGGTGATAAAAAGGGATATGATGAAAGTGAATGAAAGTAGAACATGTAGACAAAAAATATATAGAAAATAATTAGGTTCAATATTATAAATCAAAACATACAAATAATAATCATGAGAGATTATTAAATATCTCTAGAAAACATCTTTGGAAGTACTTAGTTCGGACTCACCTACCAGCATATGATGCAACTCTATACTTAGTAACCAACATGGATTCTCTAAACTAGTCTCAATAGTGGAACATCCCACTCGACCCCTCACATATCTAGGGGGTACCAACCTATCTAATCCGGGTGATATATAACCATCATTCGACCCTCTAGATAACACCCATGAATCTCATGATAATTTTACTTAGCGAATTATTAGGTTATCACATGCATGGTACAAACCAATAATTCATATATTCCATAGTTCACACCTAGACCAAACTCCAACACCACCAATGCGATGAACCTCTCTAGAGGGACTACCATAGAGGTTCCCATCACACAACAAATCATCCAAGGTTCCAAGTAGGATGAAACACCATATGAGTTTCTAAAACCAATTTCTAAATACCATAAAGTACCAACCAATACTTATCATTTAAAAATACCAAAACCATTTCCAAACCATTTCCAAAACTAAGGTAAAATATTCCTCATGATCGGAATGTGCCAAATGGGCCTCTACGTCATTTTGTTACCAAAAATACACTTTAAGGTTCCAAAAGAACCATAATTTATGTATCACATTTCAAAATTTTATTTAATAACACTTAAGAACTAAAGATCATTTGATTCATGCTCAAATTTACCCAAGAGATGAAGGTATAACGGTCTTCGTAGTTTAGCTTGGGTTTTTGAATCCTCAGAGACCTAAGAAGAAACCTAAAGACACGTACATTCTATGGAATGTTTTTGGCTATGAAGTGGCCAATGTGGGTTTATTTTATATGGGTTTAAGTGAACTATAAGACACTGAAGTTAATTCAATTTTAATGTTTGAGTTGATTCTAGGTTATCACTTGGGGTGGATTGGACGCATTCCCTTTTCAAATATTTCAATTTCTTATATCTGATATGAGTTCATTTAAGAAGATCAAACAAAATCATCACTCAATAGTTTAATGCCTACACACCCTAATACTAATCACCTATACACTTGAAGGATCAAATATTTGAGAACTCCAAGGTAAAGGTTCGCATTAGCACTTGAACTCTGTGACCTTAAAATTCAATAAGGTTGAAGAAGTTTTAAAATCATCAAATAAAAATCTCATTTTAAAGAAGTGATTAGTTATTAAGATAGTGATAAATAAAATCCAATCCAGCCCCTTTATACTCCCTTTGATCAACTCATAAGTGGGTTATAACTCCATTGATGCTATGGTTTCAATGGAAGCAGGAAGTAGATTCACAAGGGAGGAATTGGAAAAGTAAAAAAACAATGAAATAACAATCACTCCACCATTGTGTGATAATATCAAAAGGTTTGTTATGAAAAATTTTCCACCTTGAGGCAATGGTATCAAAGTGATAAGAAAAATAATAGAAAAATGGAAGATGAAGAACATTTATAAAGAAGCTAAGGTAATTCAAGGAACATACAATTGAGGGAATGTGATTACAACATCAAATTGGCAGCATAACATTAAGATGAAAACAAATCTAAAAGATGAAAAAAACTACTCCATCACTACAGCCTTAATTAGGAATTTTGGGAGCCTTTGGTCGAGACTCCAATAGTACAAAGCATCCCACTTGATTATGGTAGGCCTAGGGTGGTGGAAAGCTACTGGAACTTGGACTTTTCAACTCTTGACCTGAGGTGGGAGTCAGCTTGTAACCACCGAACAGATGTGCTTGGAAGACCTTATAGATGGCCTAATTAGAGTGGGCCATAGATAAAGAAAATGGATCCTATGATGTCTACTAACCGTCTGTAACGTTGTAGCCCAAAATAGTTTAGGGGTAACGTGATATGTGTAAAATGGTGGGATTTGTTTATGGGCCTCATAATCTAGCCCAAAATTTTATCTTTAACTTGGGACACCTGAATAACCACAATGGAGGCCGAATTAGCACTGACTCCTGAAGAATTATTTTTTCCTCTATATTTACTCTATAATCCCTTGATATTTGGGCTTCATTGGGCTTGTATGTTGGACCCCACATTCTCATCAGTGGACTGGTGTCCAATATGCCTTCTCCATAATTCTTTCCTTTCATCGCCAAATATCTCCATCATCCTTTATGAATCCTTCATTGATCCCTAAAAAAAATGTTCATATTTAAGTATAGATACATTTACCAAAATATAAAATTAAAATATGGATAATTTCAATCCTTAAAATCAGATGATTATTTGGGCCTAAATTGGTGTACATTAGGCATGAAGTGCACAAATAATAAGAATGGATGTTCAAAATTAAAATCCACTAACTCAGGCCCATAAGATAAAAAATGAACATTTAATACTATTATAATTTAATTAAAATATGTATTTTTATTGGCTAATAACACCCCCAACTTGAGATTCTCTAGTCTCGAGGAAAATGCATCTCAACAATATGAAATTCGAACCCCTTTTTCAAAAACATTTTAATACACAATGGACACCAAAAACCCTTATACAAAATAATCATGAAACCCATCAAAATATTTCAATACATTATAGTTTCATAAGTAGATCCCAATCCCAAGATCATTCCTTTGTTCAAATTCATTGCCATATTTCATCCAATACCAATTAAGTATGAGGATGTGTTGTGTATCACAATAGACATGGGGGTTCATATTTATTCAAGTGGGAAATGAAAAGAGCACTAGGTGGAATGAAATTTCAATATTAAGATGAGTATTAAAAAAAATTTATTGTATTTTTTATTGTTTTTTGTTTTTTTGTTTTTGAAAATTTTCCATGGTAATTGAAATTGCACTCAAAAGAGTGAACCCCTATTACGAGACTTTGCCGATGACTCCCAGGCTCAAAGTCCTTAGGGAACCAAGTGAATCCCACATAATTGGGCATCATATCGAGTTAAATATGTCAAAAAAAAGTTAAAATTACCAAAAATAGAGATAAAATTACTAACTTTGGGCAAGGAAACTATGGAGTCGTGATCCCCAAGTGCCGAAAGCCACGTATTAGGTCATTTCATTGATCTATGTGGAAATTTATTGTTTTTTTAATTTTTTTGGAATACTCATATTAAAAATAAAATGATCACCAAACCTATGCTATTTATTTGGGGGACCCCATGTACTCAAACTAATACCCCACTATACAAAGGATTTGAATTGTGATTTTTTTATTTGTATGAAAATATAAATGATGAAATATCATATTGGACAGTCACACTTTCCAAAATCTATGCTCATGAAATTATACCTCGATTAAAATCATAATCGGGGAAATGATAAATTATTTGATATTCAGTTTCAATGTTTTCAATGTGTATTATCATGTTCAATGTTAAAAGAATTTTTCCTTCCATTTACACATATATTTTGTTCACACCAAAGAAATTTTTTTTCATCTCCCCCCAACTTAAAATAACACTGCCCCCAGTGTTTGAAGAAAAGAAAATTTAGAAGGGGGTAGAGGTTAAGAATTAGAGTTCAAAAAGGAAATATAAAATGAGGATCATGGAATGAAGTAACCTGGTGGTTAAAGTTGAAATTCTTGCTGCTTCCTTTTAATCCTTTGATCTCGATGTCACTCTGAGAATTCCCTAGTGAAAAAAAACAAAAAAACTATATATATATATATATATATAATAAAATAAAATAAAATAAATGTATATATATAAAAATTATAGAATAAAATATATGTATATATTTAAAAATTATAGAATAAGGAAGTACAAAAAGTTGTAGGTCAGTGGTAAGTGTGCGCCCCTGTCTCCCTTCGGTCCCGAGTTCGATTCCCCATGGCTTCGCTGGTTTTGATGGGGTTTGAACCACAACCTATGACATGTCATTTTTATTTATTTATTAATATACATATATATATATATTGTATTTTTATTTTAACCTACAAACACATAGAAATAAAATAAAATAAACTGATGATACATTGTCTTCTTTTTAAATTTCTGGGTAAGGTATTACTTAAGGATCACACCACGTGGCATGCATGAATATGGAGCTCCCCTTTCATAACCATCCATACTCATAATAGAAGAATAGGTCAAAAGTCTATTTTTTTATTTTTAAATATCAAAATGATTCATTAATCCTATTTAAAATATAAATTTTATTTAAACAACAAAATGATTGGAAAGTTGAAAACCATGGGTTGCCTCCCATGCAGTGCTTTGTTTAACATCGTTATCTTGACTTGGACCCCTAATTGATTAATTATTTTCGTCATATAATGTAGGTTCACACAATTCTTCATAAACTTAATGTTTTTGGAATGGTTCTATGAATGGTTCGACTCTATGACCATTAAATTTAAAGGTTTGACCATTGGTGGGATCTTGAATTTCTACAGCCCCATGGGGGTACACCTTATGCACTATGTATGGACCTGACCATCTAGACCTCAACTTTACCGGGTGTAAATGAAGTTTATAACTATACAAAAGACTTGGTTTACCCTGTACAATGTGTTTGGTTTTAATATTTTGAGATTGTTAGGCTTTTACTTTAGCTTTATTGATCCTTGAATTTTCATAAGCCTCTATCCTAAGTTCCTCAAGTTCATTGAGATCTAATTTCCTTTTTGTTTTGGCAAATCAGAGGTCATAATTCATTTTCTTAATTTCCCAAAAATCCTTATGTTCAATCTCCACTGGAAAATGTCATGCTTTACCATAAACCAACCTATATTGGGACATTCCTAAAATGGTTTTATATAGGCCCAAAAAGCATATAAGAGTTTTCTCGAACAATCTTTCCTAGATGGATTAATAGTTTTCTCAAGAATTTGTTTGATTTCTCGATTGGAAAACTTAGTCTGACCATTGGTCTGTGGGTGGTAAGCAGTGGACACTTTGTGAGAAATTCCATATTTTTCCATGAGTGATGAGAATGGAATATTGCAAAAATGAGTTCCACAATCACTAATGATAGCCCTAAAAATTCCAAATCCAGAGAATATGTTTTCCTTGAGAAATATAATCACAGTTTTATGATCATTGGATTTTTTAGGAATGTACTCAACCCATTTAGAGACATAATTGACAGCTAAAATAATGTAAAGATATCCCCTAGAGTTTGGGAAGGGACCCATGAAATCAAATCCCCAACAGTCAAAGATTTCAACCACTAAGATGGGAGTGAGTGGAATTTGATTAATTTTTGTGATGGACCCTACTTGTTGACACCTAGGACATCTTTGAAAAGATGTGTAGAAGTCCCTTGAGAGTGTGGACTAGAAGATACCACACTTAAGAACCTTAGCAGATGCTTTCTTAGAGAAAAAGTGACCTCCACATGCATCACTATGACAAAATTTAAGGGTGGACTCTTATTCAGATTCTGGGACACACCTCCTAATGACTTGGTCAGGGCAGAACTTATAGAGGTATGGATCATCAAAAACATAGTGCCTAACATCAGAAAAGAATTTCCTTCAGGCTTGAGTCCCTAAGAATTTTGGAATGACTCCTGTAACTAAGAAATTGGCTATATCGGCATACCAAGGGTAGTCACTCATAGAGTATAAGTGTTCATCAGGAAATGAATCAGACACAAAAAGGTGATTTGAGTTGTCTTTGAATTCCATCCTAGAGAGGTGATCATCTAAAACATTTTGAATGCCCTTTTTATCCTTGATTGTGTGGTCAAATTCTTGAAAGAGGAGGACCCACCTAATCAGTCTAGCCTTAACATCATGTTTTTAGAAGAGGTATTTTAGTGTAGAATGTCCAGTGAACACAGTGATGGGGGATCCTAAGAGGTAGGAACTAAATTCTCTAAGGAAAACAAAATAGAATGTAACTCCTTTTCAGTGGTGGTGTAGTTGATTTGGGAATCATTTAAGGATTTTCTTGCATATGAAATGCTATAAAGAGTTTTATCACAATGTTGTCCTAACACAACTCCTACAGCAAAGTCACTGGCATCACACATAAGTTCAAAAGGAAGGTTCCAATTTGGATATTTCATAATGGGAGGAGAGGTGATAGAGGATTTCAGGGTTGAGAATGAACCCTCACAGCTTTCTGTCCAAACAAATGGAGAATCCTTTATTAAGAGAGTACAAAGGGGACAAGACATTAAACTAAAGTCCTTGATGAATCTTCTTTAGAAACCAGCATGTACTAAGAAAGACCTCACTTCCATGACAGTTTTCGGTGATGGAAGGTGATGAATGATGTCAACCTTGGATTTATCAACTTCAATCCCCCTACCTGAGACTAGATGACCTAGAATAAGTCCCTCTTTAACCATGAAATGGTATTTTTCCCAGTTTACGAATAGATTATTTTCTTCACATCTTGACAAGAATCTCTCTATATTCTACATACATCCCTCAAATGTATCCCCAAACACAGATAATTCATCCATGAAGACCTCAAGAAAATACCCTACCATGTCTTTGAATATTCCCATCATGCACCACTGGAAGGTTCCAGGTGCATTACATAAACTGAAGGGCATGAGTTTGAAAGGAAATGTGACTAATGGACATGTGAATGTAGTCTACCCTTGATCCTCTAGGTAGACCTCAATTTTATTATTCCCTGAGTACCCATCTAAGAAACAGTAGAAGGAATGACCTTCCACTCTCTCAAGGACTTGGTCAATGAATGGTAAGGGGAAATGGTCCTTTTTGGTGAATGAGTTTAGCTTCCTATAGTCAATACAGACCCTCCATCCACTACTCACCCTATTTGGAAGAATCTCTCCATCCTTATTGGTTATCACTGTGATTCCTGCCTTCTTGGGAACCACTTGGATTGGGCTGACCCACTCACTCTCAGCTATGGGATATATGATAAAAGCTTTTAACAATTTCAGAAATTCTTTCCTTACTACATCCATGATATTAGGATTGATTCTCCATTGAGGTTGACGACATGGCTTTGAATCAGATTCCAGAACAATCCTATGAGTCCCGATAAGTGGGCTAATCCCAAGAATATCAGATAGGATTTAACCAATGGCTTTCTTATATTTCCTAAGGACATCTAGAAGCATCCTCTCAGGATTGGCTTCAAGAGAAGAAAAAATGACAGTAAGATATGTTTGATTGTACCCTAGAAAGGCATACATGATTTCAGCAGGAAGTTCCTTCAATTCAAGATCAAGTTGGTTCAGAATTTCAGCAGAAGATTGGGACATTGGATCAAGATAAATTTTGTTTCCTATAGTTTTAGATTGGAATGATTCCACACATGTATAAGGTTCTGCTACTAGATTGTATTGATCATATTTAGGGAAAGAAGTTGGAGTGGTCTCCATGAAAGGGGTATCCTGAATTGTTTAACTAATTTTTGGACCTAAGACTTCATCATAAGAGAAATTTGAAAATGATTCAAGCCAAGGAGATAAAATTCCTTCATGTGAACAAAGGAAATCAATCTCATCCTGACTTAAACATCCATTAAATATTCCTTGATGTTTTATGGATTCATTATAAATGCTTTATATCATGTTTACTTCATGAATGTCCTCATCATCCCCTATTTGTGAACTTTAATTATAGATGTTCAAGTATAGAATCATGTTTCCAAAGGTGATGGTCATGTTCCCATTTCAGACTCAGATAATAGAGTTGATTTTTGCAAGGAATGGACGAACAAGGATGATTGGGGTTTGTTTCTTATTTCCTAAGTTTGTATGGTTTTCAGGGACAATGAAGTCATCAGGGTAGATGAAGTTTTCAACCTTTACCAGAATGCCCATTAAAATTCCCTTTGGAACCCTAATGCTACAATCAGCAAGTTGAAGTGTGATAGATGTGGGTTGGAGATCTTCTAGGCCTAACTGGCAGTACACAGCATATGGGATGAGATTAAAACTAGCACCTAGGTCACACAAGGCCTTGAAAACTTTTCTCTCTCCTAGTTCAACATTGATGTAAGGGAAACCCAGGTCTTTCAACTTAGGAGGAATGGTCCCTTGAATGGTGGTACTCACATTTGCTACCAAAAGGACTTGGATTTTATGTGAAAAGTTTCTTTTAAAATTGAACAATTCCATAAGGTACTTTGAGTAGGTAGGTATGGTTTTGATTGCATCGAGAAGGGTAATGTTCAACTTGACTTTTGAGAATATTTCCCTCAATGATTCACTCAATTCAGTCTTGGTTTTCCCCCTCATGCATTGAGGAAATGGTGCAGGTTATGGGGTTGTTTGTTGAATAGTTTTTTCTTTCATATTGTTATCAGTTTCCTCAGTTTGATCATTTGGTTCATTTGAATTTTCATCAAAGTTTGAATCTTCAGATGGGTTCTGAATTAGTTGTTAATTTTTCTCAATTGATTTCCCACTTCTTAAAATAGTCACAACCTTTAGTTGTTCATGAGTTGTTTGAGTGCAACTTGACTCTCCCCTTGAAGTTGAGGATGGTACTGCCTGAGTAGGCATGTGTGCCTTTTCCAGTTTTTATGGTTTGAAATTCTTGTTTTAGGTAAGAGACTTCTGAGTTCATTCTATAAATTTGTTTGCACAATTGTTCTAGTAGGATTTGTGGAACAGTTTGGGATGGTGCTTGGGAAGATTGGTTTATCCCTGGGAGATATTTTGGAGGTGGGATGGTTTGTTGAAAATGGACCAGTGGCTCTTGGTATTGGATAGGTTGGGTTTGTAACTAGTTATGGGTTTGGTAGTTTTGATGGGGGTAAGGATTTTGTCCTTGTGGTTGGCTAGGTTGTTGGTTATCTTTCTAGCGGAAGCCTGGGTGGTAATTATACTTTGGGTTGAAGTTGTTTTGGTATTGAGGATTTTGAAAGTTCAAAGCATTTACTTCTTCTGGGGGTACTCCTAAAAGAACACCTTTATGGATGGAATGGTTGGGCAGTTTTCTGTCTTATGGTCATGTTTGTCACAAATTGTGCAAACAGAGTCTACAGTTTGGATTTTATGGACTTTCCTAATATCTATCTCTTCAAACATCCTAGATAGTGATACGAGTTTAGCCCTAAGGCTTTCCTCTTCTCTAAGTGTATGAATTCTAGTTGTTTTTTGTGGTTTTTAGAATAATTTGAAGTTCCCCGTGTTTGGTTTTGTTCAGAAAGGCTTTTCAGATACACGTACACATCATTTGGGGCTTTGTTTTTAAAGGTTCTATTACACATCATGTCAATGAATTGTTTGTTCCCTGGACCCAACCATTCAGAGAAAATTATCACTTGTTCAGGAATAGAAAAACCATGGTGTGGAACCATGTTTATAGTGTCATTGAACCTCTCCCATGTTTCATATAATGACTCTCCCTTTTTTTTGAAAACGTTTTGGATTATCTTTTTAAGTGCAATTGTTTTGTGGTGGGGAAAGTATTTTTTGTAGAATTCTATTTGTAATTGGTCCCAAGAGTTTATGGATGATGGTATCAAATTTTTTATCCAATTTTTAGCTCAAAACTTTAATGAAAAATGAAATAGCCTCATTTTAGCTAATTTTAGTTGATGTGGGGGACACATGGTTTTCACAATGTCATTGAACTCCTTAATGTGAAGGTAGGGAATCTCGGACTCCATTCCATGGAATGTGGGAAGATGGTTTAGGACATGGGGTTTAAATATGTAGTTGGAATCTCTTATGGAGTTGTGTATAATTCATGAGGGGTAATTGGTCCAGGAAGGTGTGAGATAGTCATTCATGGTTTGATCGACCGCATTCCCCAAGTTTGGGGCTGCCTCATTTGGGTTTCCATTTTGGTTCCCACCTGGGTTTATGAGTTGGTTTCTTTGAAGAACTTCCATTGAAATGAGTTCAGTTTTTGACTCATGGGTTTTAGTAAGATTATGATCTAATGGAAGTAGTTAACTTGGATTACTTGACTCCCCAACCCTAGGACTATCCACGCTAACTAGACGGTTTGATTGATCGTGGGTGTAGGAAGACATGTGCCAAAAGAAAAAAAATGAGAAAGGGAAAAGATAAGAGAATTTGGATGAGAAAAGAAGAAATGTGGGAGAATAGAATGGGTGTTTAGATTACTTACTTGGGTACCCAACAACGACACCAAAAAAAATGTTATGCTCAAATTTACCCAAGAGATGAAGGTAGAACGGTCCTTGTAGTTTTGATTGGGTTATTGAATACTCAGAGACCTAAGAAGAAACCTATAGACACGTACATTCTATGGACTGTTTTTGGATATGAAGTGGCCAACTTGGGTTGATTTTATATGGGTTTAAGTGAACTCTAAGACACTTCATTTAATTCAATTTTAATGTATGAGTTGATCCAAGTTTATCACTTGGGGTGGATTGGATGCATTCCCTTTTCAAATATTTCAATTTCTTATATTTGAGATGAGTTCATTTAAGATGATTAAAAATAATAATAACTCACTAGTTTAATGCCTACACACCCTAATACTAATCACCTATACACATTAAGGATCAAATATTTGATCACTCCAATGTAAAGGTTCGTATTAGCACTTGAAGAGTGTGACCTTAAAATTCAATAAGGATGAAGAAGTTTTAAAATCATCAAATAAAAATATCATTTTAAAGAAGTGATTAGTGATTAAGGTAGTGATAAATAAAATCCAATCCAGACCCTTGATACTCCTTTGGATAAACCCATAAGTGGGTTAGCCCTCCATTGATTTTATGGTTTCAATGGAAGCGGGACGTAGACTCATAAGGGAGGAATTGGAGAAGTGAAAAAAAAATGAAATAACAATCACTCCACCGTTGTGTGATAATCTCACAAGGTTTGGTATGAACAAGTTCAAACCTTGAGGAAATGGTATGAAAGTGATAAGAAGAAGAATATAAAAAGATAATATGAATAACTTTTATAAATAAGCGAAGGTAATTCATGGAACTTACAATTGAGGGAAAGTGATTAAAACATCAAATTGGCAGCATAACATTAAGATTAAAACAAATCTCAAAGATGAAAAAAAACTCATCCATAACTACTGCCTTAAATAGAAATTTTGGGAGCCTCGGTTCAATCCTCCAATATTACAAAGCATCCCACTTGATTATGGTAGGCCTAGGGTGGTGGAAAGCTAGTGGAACTTGGACTTTTCCACTCTTGACCCGAGGTGACATCCATCTTGAAACCACCGAAGAGACACGCTTAGAAGACCTTATAGATGGCCGCATTAGAGTGGTCCATAAAAGAAGAAAATGGATCCTATGATGTCTCCTAACCTTATTTAACGTTTCAGCCCAAAATAATTTATGGTTAACGAGATATATGTAAAATGGTGGGATGTTTTTCTAGTCCACAGAATCTGGCCCAGAATTTTATCTTCAACTTGGGCTGCCTGAATAACCACAATGGAGGCTGAACTAGCACTGAATCCTGGAAAATAATTTTTTCCTCTATATGTATTCTAGAATAACATGAAATTGTTCTTAATTGGGCCTATATGTTGACCCCACATTATCATTAGTGGGCTGGTGTCCAATCTGCCTTCTCCAGAATTCTTTCCTTTCATCGCCAAATATCTCCAACATCCTTTATGAATCCTCCATTGATCCATGAATAAAAAATGTTCATATTTAAGTGTAGATACATTTCCCAAAATATCAAATTAAAATATGGAT
Source organism: Viscum album (assembly GCA_963277665.1). Lineage (NCBI taxonomy): Eukaryota > Viridiplantae > Streptophyta > Magnoliopsida > Santalales > Viscaceae > Viscum > Viscum album. The sequence continues at coordinate 1,349,252,318 of OY728131.1, forward strand.
AATTTCAATCCTTAAAATCAGATGAATCTTTGGGACTAAATTGGTTTATATTAGGCATGAAGTGCACAAATAATAAGAATGGATGTTCAAAATTAAAATCCACTAACTTAGGCCCATAAGATAAAAAATGAACATTTAATAACATTAAAATGTAATTAAAATATGTATTTTTATTGGATAATTAGAATTTTATAAACCATTTTATGTGAGGGGGGTTAAGGAAGAAAATAAATAAGAGGGTAAGGTATTTTGAAAACCATGTTTTAAAATGAGAATTTCTTATAAAGTCATCATCATTTGATTTCCTATCCATATCTGCACCTTGTTTACATATGGACCTGACCACATCCAATGGAACACTAAATGTAATCCATAAAAATAACCATGAATTATTTAAAGAATCACCACTTTCATCACCACTAATCATAACATGACACACCATGAAAAAGAACCAAATTCCACACACAAAACCCAATTCACTAACAAAACATGTTACAAAAATATAAGCAAGAAAAAACACAACCTGAATCACCCAATTTCATACTCAATATCCAAGGGAAATTTTATCAAACACTTTAGATACATATACACATAGTCATAATTGTATAAACCCTTTAAAAACTAATTTTCATCAATTTTCTAACATTTAAGTACCATAATAAATCACACAAACACATCACAAACATGAATAATTTTTTTGAAATTAATTATAAATTCTCAAGCATCAATTGGAATATCTCAAAAAGGAAATGGACCGAAACACTGACCTCAACTATGTGTGAATGCAATGAAACTCCCAGATAGGGTAGAACTAGGCCTGAGGAAGAATCTGTACATCCTAACATTCAATAAACACAAGACACACATAAATCCTATCCCATAGGGTATGGAAAATAGAGAAACCACCAAGAAATAACCAAGAACTAAGATAGAAGGAATTGGAGAGGTGTAAAAGAGTCCAGAAACTAAGAATAACTCACCTTAATCTAAGAAGAATCCTCAAACAAAGAGTTTGTTTTAAGGAGAAGGGACTTTTGGGAGCCCCATGGTGCACCTAAGCCAAATGGGGGTAGAAGAATCATGAATAGGGTTAAAAGGAGGGATGAGGGAAAGATGAATTTAAATTTAATAAACCATGGAAACTCACATGGTTTGGATACAAATTTTTCCAAATCGTGCGCCAACCATGCTTACCCTACTAGAGAGGAGGGACACCCACATAGTCTGGCTACATGGTTTGGAAAATCATCAACCAACCATGCAACTCAGATATGTCAAATTATAGATCCATTTCACATCCTTGTCACATGATTTATACTTTCCATGTGCAATCCATGAACCTTGGATCAAACACTAGAAAAAAGCCACAAAATTTCTCCTTTCCCACGCATGGTTTAGCCCAAACCCTGTGCAAGCCATTTCAAGAAAACTATGCAGGAATAGATTGAATTGAAAACACCATCTGCCTTAACCAGCCAAATGGTTTACCCTCAAACCATGAAAACAAACCATGCACCGGGCCATGACCCATCCAAAACATCCAAAACTAAAAAATTATCACTGGGAACTCAACCCGATCCTCAAAAAAATTCCAACATTAAGAAAATAATAAAATAAAATAAAAAAATGAGGTTGGGGTGTGTAATTCTACCCACCACAAAAACTTTCTTCCCCCAAAAAGTCACCCAGCCAAATGAGAAACAAAACTCGAGACAAAAATTGAATGATGAAAAGTGAAACCATAGATCTCAGGGTGACCTTTCACTCCAAAATTCACAATCTACTAGATCTATAAAATCCTAATCGAGAAGGAACCTAGGGAATGAGAAGAAAAGGGGTCTCCCCATAACCAGAAACAGCTAGTACTGACCAATACTAGAAGAAATAATAATAAGATCCATGGTGGTACTCCCCACCATATATTAATCGACCAACTTAGACCAACCTTGAGACTCTCAGCATGGATCAAACAACATAACCATCTGGAACTCCCAACTTGAAGAAAAAACCCCCAACATAATAAAAACCCATAGAATGAACTCGAACCAAAAAGTGAATTGAATCACAATTCATAATTTCCATGAGACCCATGCATCTCTAATATGATCACAACCAAAAAATAGAAATTGAAAAGATCCAGAATAACTGCACAAGAATGATAACCATTTGAAAATTGACATCCATAAGGAATGACCATCCTAACTACATGAAAAAAGACCTCCAAAATCTTCCCAAAATGAAACTTCCAAAAGAAATAAACCAAAACAAGGAGAATTTAAACCATCCCTACTCAATCATCATTGAAAAAACTAGTTAAAGGTTTCCCAACACCCAATAGTTTATGACTATGTGAAAAGATTCACTCCAGGGCCTATGGTTGGAGCCTTGATGACTTGAAGAATCTGCTTCCCTGAAGTCAGGAGCTAACAACTTTTAGATGGAACTTACTCTTCTGAAAACTCCTATAGCATAACTTCTCTAGATTACAAAAAAGGACACATCGATGGCAAGACTTTAGATACCATTAATAAGATGAATTCAAATACTAAAACCGACCACACTAGAAGCACACAATAAAATGGTTCGATGAGCTAGATGTTGGAATTGATGAAGTAGACTTCTCAAAAACAGGTTTCTCTAGAACCTACCTCTCACAATTTAGAGAACATTCACAAGTTCCAACTACCATGAACTACACTCCGAGAACTAACTAAGCTAGAAACAACTCATCCAGGAGCTTCCCAAATATTACTTCTCTAGATGAGAGAACTCTATACTTGATCTCTAGATGAAGACTCGAGACAAAAAGACAAGATTTCAGCTGATCCTTATATGCAATATCAGTAGAAAAGGAAGCCAAATCTTTTAAATGATATACATAGTACTTCACCATATATTTACCCTTATAAACACCCAATAACTTTTTCAGTTTCCTTACATTCAATTACTCTATTAAAAACCATCATATAAAAGTTTTCTTAAGCACTTTGCAAGATATGTTGACTTTCATCGGTGGTGGAGCAATCACATTCAACCGATTCATACCTAGAACCACAAATGAATATAGAACTGTATGTACCCTCATGAATTTATGAGTTCCCAATGACACAAAGATAACTTCAACTCCCTTAATCAACTCCAAAACCTCTAGAAGACCTCGATCACCATGAAAAACTAGCAAAAACTGAGAAGAACATGACTTTTTCCCGCAACTTGGAGTCTGGGTAGGGTCAACAACTGGGTGAGGCTTGCTAGAAACCTATAGAACGTTTATAGGTGGCATAATATATATAAAAAAACATAAAACCCAACCAAAATTAAATTAAAACTCATACTTTAACCCAAAAAAACATTTCAGACCCAAATACCAACTCATGAACCAAACAACGCAAAGAACAAATCAAAATCATTTTTCAAAACCACCATTTCTAGTCTAATTTCAAACCCATTTTACATCCAATCCACTTTTAAAAACACCCCACTCAATTTAAAATTAAATTCAAATTCCAAAACCCACTTTTTATAAAAAATCAAACATTGAAATCATTTTTCATTTTTGAAAACCCTTTCCCCCCAAAAATCCATTTTCATTCTAAAATCAACCCACACCAAACAAGACGACATCAGAACCTAAACAATACCAAACTCTAGGGATAGGGAACTAGTGGGAATGCATTACCCAAAAACATGGTTAGTGGGACATGGACCAAGAATGCACCAATAATTGGGAATATATTTATCCATGCACTTGGGTTCCATGTGGGTCACTACTCTATATTGGAACACTATACAAAACTGACCCAGTTCCATTGTCATCCCCTATCCATAATAACAAAACAAGAGACTCAAATCCCAAACTACCTCTGGAAAATTGTCAATCAGAAAAAGAAAGGGTTCATGAGGTCCTTCTTGTTCCTACCTATCAAGTTTCGAGAGTCCTAATATCTAGTTTACCTAATGCCTTTAATAATAAAAGTATGCTATGACACCATTTTTTCTTGAACCAGGATGGGATTCCATTTGAACTGACACCCGACCCATCCCAAGACAAGGTGAAAGAGGTGTTCCCGATCATCTTGAGTTAGATACTAGATCTAGGAATTAAATATATCACAATGGGAATGATTTATCCTAGAAACAACCAGGATCAAATAACCAAAACAATGCACACAATAAGAACCACTAATCAAAATTAATACAAAACATATCCAAATACAACAACATCCAAGAAACTGAAAAATAAAACAAATAAACTAACTGAAACCTAATAGGATCTCTATGTGACCTCTTGGTCACCACCATCCATAATACTAACTTGCTCCAAAATAAAACCTGAACAAAAAACATGAACCTTCAAAACATATCGGGTCTATCGATGCTAAGTGGAACAAGTAGTGTGTGATCAGAAATAGTCCAACAGGTAATCACTATAGGGTCTATAAATTTTCATTCCTGAAATAGTCTATAAATGCTAGTTTTAAATATGTATAGAAAATAGAATTTTACCATTTTAGAGAACCAATCACAACTTTCTATTTTAGAATAGTTTTACATTACAAAACCTAGTTTCAAAAACAAAAACATAGGTCAAAATCCATACCATGTGATAAAAGGGCTATGATGGAAATAAAAGAAAATATAATAGACATGCATAAAATAGCAGAGAAAATAATCAGGTGCAACCAAATAAAATAGAACATATATATTGTACTCATGGGAATTTCCTAAACATATCTGGAAAAAAATCCCTGTATGTACTCAGTTTGGACTAACCTACTAGTGTATGGTGCTTCTCCATCGTCAATAACCAACCTAGATTATATAAACTACCCTCACCAGTGGAACATCCCACCTAGCCTCTCACACATCCAGGGGGTACTGACCAATTAAATTAGGGTCTATAATCAACCGTCACTTCATCGTATATATGATACCTAGAAATCCCATGATAATAGTACTTTGAGAATGGGGAAGTCATCACATTCTTGTAACTAAGAAATAACCCATAGATGCCACCATGCACACCTAGCCCATACTTAGACACCACTTATGCTATTACACTCTCCTCAGAGAGACTACCATAGAGGATCCCATCCTAAAAGAGAATATATAAGGTACCAATCAACCCTGCACAACTCATGAGTTTCTAAAACCAATTTCTAAATACCACATGGTACCAACCAAGACTTATAATTTACAAATCCCAAAACCATTTCCAAAACCAAGGTAAAACATGACACATGCTCGGAAAGTGACAAACATGCCTCTACATCATTTACTTACAAAAATTCCACTTCAAGGATCCAAATGGGATGAACTTTAGGAATCACATTTGAAATATTTTTTTGAGATCATTTAAGAACCAAATATCCATTTAGGAACCATTTTAATATAAGAGGATTAGGGGAGAAAAGGAATAAGAGGGAATGTTATTTCAAAAACTACGTTCTGAAATTAACATTTCTTGGAAATCCATTATCATTGGTGAACCTATCCATATGTTAACTTCATGCACATATGGATATTCACATATCCAATGGCACACTCAAAGTAATCCTTAAAAATACCCAAGAACCAATTTTAAGAATCACCACTAATCATAACATGCCACACATATACAAATCTATGAAAAGGTACCAAATTCCACACACAAAACCCAATTAAAAAACAAACCATGTTACCCTAACATAACTATGGAAAAAAACCTAAAGCACCTAATTTCATCCTTAAATGAAAATTTCCATTTTATCAAACACTTTAAATACATATTCACATAGGAATAATTGTATAAAACCTTTAAAAACCCATTTTCATCAATTTTCCAACATGGAAACAACATAATAAATCACATAAACACATCAAAAACACGAATAACACACTTATAAATTAATTATAAATTAAAAAGTATCAATTGGAATATTTTGGAAAGGAAATGGATGGAAACACCTACCTCAATGATATACGAATGCAACAAAATTCCTTGAGTGGGATAGACCAAGTCTGAGGAACAATCCGCACACCCTAACATTTAAGAAACACAATCCACAAATCAACCCTATCTCCTAGGGTTTTCACAAGAGATAAACCACCAATAATAAACCAAGAAACAAGAGAGAGAGAAGAGGAGAGGAGTCAAAGATACCAAAAACCAAGAAGAACTCATCATAATCCAAGAAGAAGACTCAACCAAAGAGAAGGATCCAAGTATAAATGAGATTTGGGGGAACCATGGTGTTCATAGTCCAAATGGGGGAGAATAATCTTGAATGGGGTTAAAAGGAGGGAGGGTAGAAAGGGGAATTGAAATTTTTTAATGAACTTAGGAAACTCATATGGTTTGGATGCACAGTTTTCCAAATAGTGCGCCAACCCTACACACCCTACTAAAGCGGATAGAAACCCACAAAATCTAGATACACCGTTTGGAAAAAAATCATCCAAGTATAGAACACATCTCTATTTAATTCAAGATCCATTTTTCATGCTTACAACATGGTTTATACTAACAATGTGCAATCCATGTGCCTTGTATGATACACCGAAAACAAGAGACACAATTTCTCTTTATCCTCTCATGGTTTATCTTAAACCATGCACAAGATATGCTAGAAAAAAATGTTTATGAAGAAATTGATCCAAACACCCTTTTCTTACCTATATGCACAATTTAACCTCAAATTGTTCATAGGTCCAAGACTCACCCAAAACCTCAAAAAATCAAAAATTATCCACGGGAAATGGACCCAATCCTAAAAAAAAGATACAACAACAATAAAATAATAAAATAAATTAAAAACCATTATCAGGGTGTGACATTCACATAGCCAATTATGGGAGGAGTTAAGATAGACAATTTGGTTCCCTCCACATATGCATTTCTAGAGGCCCTTCATGTAGCTGATCTCAATCCTCCAACCATGTATCCAAATAAATAAAATCACCCACATTTTAATTTACTAGATAATCCTCTTCACTAATATGACCAAGATTTGTTGAAAGGTGATGAATCCAAGTTGAAGAACGTTGTTCCAAGCAATATTTTTAGTTCGAGTTGATACTGAAGGAACCAAACTAGTCTAATTTAATGATTTCATTATCTTTGTGTCAATCTATAGTTGAATGCCAAGATTCAGCTAAATTTGTTGAAGACCACCCAGAAAACCCCCATTTTGATTTTGTGAAGTCACCAATCCATTGTATTGGTTAACTAATCCATTTTATTGGTTACAGATTTAGGCTTTATGAAGCCACCAAAGTCAAACATTGATGATTCCACTAAGATTCAACTATCCTTATTTTATCCCGATGATAGAAATTGAGTTTTGGTGGTGGTTGAAGAATATTTTTTGAGATTTTAACGGACCTGATGCAATCAAACTAGGATGAGACCCATTTGGAGAAGAAACAATAGATCCACTATCCACCATCTTAGTTGTAAGTTAAAATCAAAGAAAATTTGAGATTAATGGAAAAAATGAACTTTATATCTAGATGAGATATATTTTTTACCCTTTAATCCATATTGGGAGTTGATCCTGACGTTACCTCATGAAGAAAATGTGGATGATCCATAGAAATTAGTCTTCCAGATCTGGCACACGTTGAAGACGAAGCCGACATTAGTAACTGACTGAGCCCTCATTTTTGTGTAGTTTGATTGAATCAGTTGGCTGAACTTGATGTAGTACAATCACTAGATGATCTTGGTGAAGAATTTCATGAAGCCATTTCCAAATTTCCATCTAATTTGAAGTTGATCCAATCTTTGAAGAATTTTTTTGGTAGAGTTCTGAGTTGGTTACATGAGATGATCATTACTAGGTCTTGTTAAATAATCTTCATAGTTTTATTCTTGATGAATCAGATAGTGGTCTGAAGGGATATCAGACATACTAAGACCAAGGGTCTATTGTTTATCCACTATTTGGGTGTGTGCATAGAACTTATTTTAAGAAATGATCAATCGAAATTGAAGGGTGTACTTCCAAGTCACTAGTTTACTAGTGGATTATTTAAAATCAAAGATTAAATGATGACACATGAAGTGATGTTTGGTTGAAGGGATATTTTTGAATAATTGTGGTGGTGAAAAAATGTCAATGAATTGGTCTTCCAAATTTTATTTCATAAGGCATATGCATGATTTTGTGGTAGTGATTTGGAAGAGAAATAAAAAGTTCGACATGGATAAAAATAAATATGTCATACATTCAATTCCATGTAACATATTGGTTAATGGTATACCCTATTATAAAGTTTAAGAGTGTATTTTTTAGGTTTGGAGGGTTTCAGTGATGATCTGAGGATTTTTGGGAGTTCTATATAGGATCGGTGATGGGCTCTAGCTACACAACTAGTTTACATTGTGAACTTGATTCAAGATGTGAATCTTGTGCTAGGAAGACCCTATGAAATGGTTTCATGACATGAAAAATATCTAGGAAATTAATCCCATTCACATAGTGATTGGTTAGATTGGGTTTAATTAACTAAGTCGACACCTTTACTAATGTACATGGCACTCAATGGATTCACATAATGAATTAGTGACTCACGATGTGAATTATTCTTACCCAGTGATTTTTATCACACTAAACACTTGTAATTACTCTCAATAATTTTTTCTCTCCATGCCTCAAATCCTAGTTCTATATTAGGATATTTTGGTTGGTATTTCTTATTCCTAGTTCCTCTGTTCAATACATGATCTCCATCTTGGTTGGCTGCTTTTCTTTTTCTAAGTGTGTTTGTTTTATTCTAATTGGTATCATTTATCTTGGTTTTAGAAGCTATGTTAGGATGTAGTTATGGGATTTATGATCTTGTTATATTTATTTTTATGTGCCTTCTATATCCATTGTGGGATCTTATTCTGATGGATATTCCTTGTGTTAGTTATGGTGTGGTGTATGAGGCTCTCAAGGGCCTCCATTTATTATTTCAATGTTCCATCTAGTTTGTGTGCGGATCCTATCATGGTTAGTGTGTGACCTGAGTTTGAGGTAGGTGGTTCTATCTCTAGACTATATCATATTAATTATTGATTTATCTTGTTTTATTAAATTATTTTCTAAATTAATTGGTATAATTAATTGATTTGTGTGTGTTAATGAGTTTTTTTGAGAAAATATATTTTCCTCCTTGTTTTGGTGAAAGAAATGTCTTTTTCAAATCACTTTTAAACAAATTGAGAAATGATTTTTCAGAGTAGGTTTGGTTGGAAAAAGGGAGTTTGAAACTGTATTCTGAAATGGGTAATCACTTTGAGATTATTTGATAAATGCAACACATCAGTGTCTTGGGCACCTAAGTGGAAGGTTTAGTAGTAGGGATTGTCCTTTGGTAATGTAAGGGGATTGACATTCTAGGGTGTTCATCCACTCCTAGATAGAGATGCATTTGTCTCTTAGAATTTATTGATATGGTAGGAGGGTTCACTTTTTGGGGTGTTAATCTATTCCCTAGAACTTGGTGCTTGGGTTCTAGGGACATGTGGTGAGAACTAGTTATAATTTACTTATGCAAGGACAAAATAACTTGACCATAAGTTATCCTTGGAGTGTTTTACCACTATGTTTTTTATTTGAATTATTTTATATTTGATATACCTATTTTTTTAAGATAAATTATTATTTGAAACGTTATTTGAAACTATTTTCCTTGGATTTATTTTACAACTATGGAAAATGATGAACTATTTACCATGATTTGATATAGAAATATTTGACTACATATCATGCCTTGTTTTTTATAAATTGATCATAATTATATTATTGTATAGAGACTTGATATGGAACACCTGTTTGGGATCCTACTAAGTCTATTTATCTGACACCTTGTACACCCCTTCGGTAGTGTGTAAACCTTATATAATCTTTTGATATTGGAAAATGAAAGGTTCCATAGTGAGGGGGATAATTTTCTGTTAGCTGGGTATGGGTAGATAGTGGTGAGATGGTGTGACATTTCCCATATATCACATGGAGTAGTTGTTTCCTATTTTGGTTGTCCTTTTTTGTTGTTTCACATGTACCTTAGTGTTTTGTCTTGCTACTTTTGATTTATATCACTACCATTGTTTATCTTTAGTTATGAAATATATTCTATTTTTATTAGAAATATGTATATATATGCCATGTATCTTCTTTTAGGTTGGGTGAAATCATTCCCTCTAGTTATTGGTTGATTACCGGGTGCTAGTTTCTAGCTTTTAGGGATCCGAAATTCCTTTTGGATCAGTATCAAATTAGTTCAGGTAATAGTATTAAGGTTATCCTTGTTAGATTCATTAAAATTGATATTAGAGGATGTACATCCTCAAGAGCCCTTGACTTGGGACATCTGGTAGGGTGGACATAATATTTTTAGGACTTGAGTGGTTGGTTGTGGTGAGTGACTGGACATCTCTTTCCATATCATGTTTCTAGTTACCATGGGATATTGGGATGTTTGTCTCATATGTTGGGGGTTTTGACCTTGATCTGAGTTTACAATTTTCTCTCTCTAGTTTGAACTTATATTTTCTTGTTGTCTGATCATTTTCTTTAGTTTATGATATATAAAGACATGTCTTTGAGACATATTCCATGGGTTCTATAGGAGGGTGTAGTGAGAGATGCTCCTCAAGGAAATTATCCTTTAGATCAGGATATTCCAGAGTCCATCATTTGGGTAGTTCATGCCGTGGACCAAAATTTACTTCAGGTTCAGAATCAAGCTATTGAGGTGAAAATAAGAGATGAGGAAGAAATAGATAGATCTTGAGAGTTTCTAAAAGAGAAACCACTATACTTTAGGGGAAAAAATGATCCTGAAGAGTCGGAGGAATGACTATAAAAGATAAAAAAAGTTTATAACTTTCTTTAAGATGCATGATACTATCAAGGTGAAGGACACTACATTTTGGAATGAAGGTCTTAACAAGTGGTGGTGGGATTACATAGTACATTATGATTAACACATGATATTAGATTTCAATTTTTTAAAGACCCCATTATTTATTTAGTTTTTTACAGAGTCTCTGATGATATAAAATTATCTAGAGTTCCTCTCTTTATTGTTGGGATAGTGCTTAGTGTTATAGTACACCAAATGGTTTGCAGAGCTAGTTAACTTTTCTCTATAGGTGGTGATGAATGATTGGTTTAAAGCTTAGAAATACCTTCTGAGTTTGTGATTATAAATCTGATCATATGTAGAAATATTGAATCTTACCACCTACACTAACATAGTTGATAGATATATAATGGAAAAAATGGATATGATAGGAAATATTGTCTATTTCATCCTTTCTATTCCACACAGTGATAATTACAGTGGAAAATTGGGAAAGAAGAGGAAGTGATGGGATAATCTCTTGGACAGTGGATGTGGTTACCAATAATGACCCCCATTTGAACCATGAATAACTACCATTAGTGTTACCCTATAATTATATCAGTGTAGAAAGGTTGGTAACACCTAACATACATTTCGCATGCCTATGAAGGTTTACAATGCCAGTGTCCATTGAGTCCATATATAGAGGTTCTTTCAGGATATGTCTATGCCCCATTATGGTTAGGATTCTTATTTTCCAAAGGATATTGTGACACAATTAGATGCTTCAATGTCTATAGGGATCCATCCAAAGGACTTAATAGTGAATAACCTTCTTGTAGTGGAAGAGTTTCTAGTGAATATTTATACAGGTCCGACTGTAGTGAGAGGTACCCTCTTTTTTGCATATTATATAGACAACTCTATTTGTTACAGATACATCACACTAATTTATATCAACCTATTTTATAATATGATAAAAATTCCAATATATCTCATTTCCCTTTTATGGAGTTGGATACAACTCCTGGAATGAGGAAAGAGTAGGGGTTTCATTGATCATCTTTTTCTTTATTGATATCTAATGTAGAGTTATTTTTTTAATTCTTAGTTCTATATCTATATCCACTTAATGTAATCATTGAGATGGATTGAATTGTTTCTCATAATCAATATATTGATTGTTACCATCAGTGTGTTTCATTATTTTCTACCGATGGGAGATCTCAAGTGTTGTAGGGATAATGGGATTTGAGGTCTGGTTATGTCTGACCATCCCACATAGAGATCAATAATTAATTTTCTTACATTGTTATTTGGACCAATAATGCTTCCTATTTTGGGGATATTTCCTTAATTTTTTGGGACATCCCTAATGTATTCCCCGATGAAAACTCTGGTCTTCTTACAAAGAGGGAGGAAGGGTAATCGATTGATCTGGTTTTGAGTATGCAACCATTCTCAGTACCCATTTATCACATGGCACCAACTAAGTTGAAAGATCTCAAGATCCAGTTAGATTATTTGATAGAGAAAGGTTTTGTTCTCTATAGAATTTCACCATGGGTGGACCTTATGATCTTTTCTAAGAAGGTATATGGTTCACTTTGTTTGTGTGTGGAGAATCAAAATTTGAACTAGGTAACTATTAAGAGTAAGTACCCTTTTCCCCATGTGGATGACTTTTTTGATCAGTTAAGTGAGGAAAAGTAGTTTTTAAAGACTGATCTTCAGTCCAATTATCATCAGCATAGGGTTCAGGAGTTTAATATTCCAAATACCACTTTCAAGAGTATATATATATATCTATTATGAACATATTCTAATTCATTTTAGTCTAACTAATTCTCCTATATTTTTATGGATTTTATGAAAAATACATTCTATCAGCATCTCGACACCATTTTTTCATGTTTTTGGATAATATCCACGTTTATTTAAGACATAAACATGGTAATGAGAACTATCTAAATCTGGTTATATATTTTTCAAGGAGACACTGACTCTATGGGATTATTTATAGGTACAGTTTCTGGATCCAAGAAGTGATATTCTTAGGGTATGTTATTTCTGATCATGGAATATTAGTCAATCCTGATAAGTTGAAGGATTTATTGACATGAGAAGAGATAATAAATGTATTTTAGATATGGATATTACTAGTTCTAGCTGAATACTATTAATATTTATTCAAGTATTTCTCAAAGTTAGCATCACCTTTGACTGTTCTCACCAAGAAAGTGGTGATGTTCACATGAGACACTAAATGCCAGACTTATTTTAATGATTTGAAATGGATTATGACATCAACTCCTATTGTAACATTTATTGATAATGGTAAGGTATATATGGTTTATTATGATGCTTATTGTTTTGGTCCAGGTTGTGTAATCATACAAGATGATCACGTTGTGTCCTATGTATCTACTCATATTTGGCCACATGAAAAAATTACCCAACTTATGATTTGGATCTTGCTGCGGTTTTGCGTGTACATCAGTATTGATGACACTATCTTTTTGAGGTGTGGTTCATGGTTTTTATAACCCTAAGAGTTTGAGATATATCATTTCCTAGAATTAATTAAATCTTAGGTAGAGGTAGTGGGTGTAATATCTTAAAAAATTTGACTTCAACATCACCTACACCCCATGGATCAGGAATGTCATCAAATACATTCTTAGAAGGAAAGTTACGCCAAAGGATATTTTGGTATTGGAAGAAGTTTGGAACCTTAGAAGGTTCTTCACTCAGTTACATATATATTCAGAAGGTGATTATTAGTGTATGGTTCTAACAAGTGTTCAATTATCATCATATCTCCTTGAGTCTATTATATCAGGTTAACAATAGAATGATGATTTCAGAGGAACTAGATACACCTTTTATAACATGGAGGCCATTTTTGGTTGGTGTCTTACATTTTATGGTATTCTATGATTCAAGGAATCATTTTTTATCTTATCACCTATGAGTAATTTAGTGTTTCATGTTTTTTATAGTTCTTCATGGGATGTTATCCACAGAACCACAAATATTTATTATGACCAAAGATAGTCTATCTAGTGGCTGAGTATGAAGAGTGATATTTCTAATTATGTGTCTCACTATTACACTTTCCAGCAGAAAAAAGAAGAGAAACTAAATCCTTATGGTCTAGTTGAACACATTTTAGTTTTGGTATAGAAATGGTATGTGGTGTCCATAGACATCATTTATTGATTTCCATAGACTCCCCAAGGGAATAATTTTGTCTAAGTGGTGATTGATTAGTTGAATAAATCATCTCATTTTATTCTGATCAGAGACACTACTAAAGTTAAAGATATTGGTATGTTATATATGCATGAGACTATGAGGTTTCATGGGGTTCCCTCTACCATTTTCTCTGATAGGGGTCCCATGTTTACTTCCAATTTCTATAAAGCTCTCTAGGAGGCGATGTGGACACATGTAAAATTGTGAACAACTTACCATTTCAAGAGAGACGGTCAAATAAACCATACTATTTAGATCCTAGAGTATATACTTAATTTTGATGACATAAATTTGTTTGGATTGTGGGAAAACCATCTGGGATAGGTTGAGTTTGATTATAACAATAGTTTCCAATCATCGATCAAAATGGATCCTTTTGAGGCTTTTTATGGTTTCCCATGAAGTTCGCCTCTTTATTGAGAATAGGAAGGTTAGACCTCTCTTTTGGCACTGAGTCTCATTTTGGAGACATTGATGATGACTTAGGATATACATCGATTCTTGGTTATAGATCAGAGTAATTAGAAATGGTATGTGGATTTTCGATGTTGTCCTTTGGAATTTTTCAGTAGTGACTGAATGTTCACCTCATTTGGGTCATCGTCAATTTGGAAATTTGGGGACTATTTATATAATATATACTAGAATATTTGAGATTAATGGGAGTCTTGGTTAGGTTTCTAATAGTTTGTAATTTATTACTCAATTGATAGACAGAAATGTTTCTTTCCACATAACTCAGGTTACGAAGTACCGTTCCGATCTATCCCATGTTCTGAGTTGGGAGGAGATTGAGTTATACCTAGATGTTTATATTGTGGAGACACGAGTGGATATTTTTGATTATTAGATGAAATTATTATTTGGGATATATCTTCCACTGGTTAAATTGTTTTGGTGGAATTGATCTGATTGTCACAAGACTTTGGAGCACAAATCATTTGTGAGGGAGTAATGACATCACGTTTTTACAGAGCACCCTTTATCTTCCTGACTTTATGGGGATAGAAAGTCCTATGGAGGTGATATTTTATTATTATCTTTAAATACATGATCTATTTTAATGTTTAAGAGTGTTTTGATTGGGTTTGGAGGGCTTCATATATGTTCTAAGGTGTTTTGGGATTTTTCTGCAAGGCCTGTATTGGGCACTTGCTGCAGAACCAGTTCACACATTGAACATGATTCACAATATATATAAGTTCTAGGAATTCCCTATGAAATAGGTTCATGATATGAAAAAATTGGGATGTCAATCCCATTCACATCATGAATGGGATGAATGGATTTAATTTACTAAGGGAAATCCTTTTTTGGCATACATACAACCTGATGGATTCACGTTGTGAACTGGTGACTCATGACTTAAATTATTCTTTCCCAAGGAGTCTTATCACACCACACACCTATAAATACTCATTTAAATTTTATATTCCCTTCCTCAAAACCTAGGTCTGTCCAAGTATTTTTTTGGAGGTATCCTCTCTTCCAAGTTCCTCCGTTCAATGCTTGATCTACGACTTGGTTGGTTGCTTCACTTTTAGTAAGTGTATTTGTTTCATTCTCACTGGTTTCATTTCTATTGGTTTTTCTAGTGGTATTTTTCTATGGGTAAGGGATTTATGATCATGTGATAATTATTCTAATATCCCTTCTAGATATATTTTATGATTTTCTTACAGGGGCTATTCTTTTTGTTGGTAGTGGTGAAGAATATGAGGTTATCTAAGGCCTCCATTCATTGTTTATACATTACTTATAGTGTGTGTGAAAATCCCATCATGATTAGTGTGCGACCTGAGTTTGATGTAGTTGTTTCTATCTCTAGAATATGTTATATGAACCATTATTTTATATTGTTTTATTAAATAGTTTTCTAAATGAATTGGCATGATTTCCTAATTTGTGTGCGTAAATGGTTTTTTAGAAAAGATGGTTCACTCTTTGTTTTGGTGAAATAAAGGTGTTTTTAAAATCATTATGAAACAAATATATAAATTGATTTTTAGAGAGGGTTTTTGTAACACCCCGAGATTTTATGAGATATATTCTTTTTAATTTCTTTCATATCCTCTATTGTATGCTACACCAAGATTATCTTGCGCAATACGCAACACCGTATTAGCTTGCAGTATATGTAACACTATTCTTGGATCGTCTTACACACAATTTCAAGTTCGTTTGATAGTAGTTATTCTACACAACATTCAGTATATATATATATATATATATATATATATATATATATATATTGAATGTATAAATGAAATATGGTTGGATTCTGTTATACGTAACAACAAAGAAGTCTTGCACTACACGCAACCCTGACTTGGCTTTCATTACACGCAATCACGACCTTCCTCGATAGCGTGTGTTGTACGCAATACCAAGTTTCACTAAACAACGATATATGGTTATAATATTATTATGAACTAGCCATTATGAATAGTATTAACTACATTTTGAATTTTATAACATTATTATTTATCTTACACATTTTCTAGAACATGGTATGAGAACAAAATAAATTTATCAGGTAAAATAAGTATTATTCAAAAAATGCAGTTTTTCCGCCTTTTGATGGCGCACCCATTTTAAATATAGTTTTGGACATGTTTTGTAATGCCCCGACCCCAGTTACCTAGAGTCGGTGCATTATTACACAATGTTGGCATGATCACAAAAGATCAAGTCTTGAAAGACCGATTAGTTTAGTAGTCTTGGAATAACTAGATACACTCATAAAGTCTTACATTACATCATAAAGTAAAAAAAACTAAAACAAAATCTTCTCTTCATATCCCCTCATACTATCACTTTAGGTCATTTATAAATTACTTTTTTCACATCCTGGGAAAAATAAAATATTGAAAGGGGTGAGCTCAGATGCTCAGTAAGGATAAAAATATAGGAGAAACTTTCATAAATAAGCTTAAACATTTGAGGCAATGTATAACTAAAACAAAAGCCTTTTAAACTAGAAATTCAGCATAATATGGCAAAGATAAAATGAAATAATTCCATCTAATTATTCACATGGATATTCTACTAGTCGAATAATGACATGAAATATCAATAACCACCTTCATAATAAAGGAATGCATAATGCTGAACTTTAATTTCTGTGTCAAGGCCTCGTGACAAGACCTAAGGGATAACTGTAACCGGAACTCAACCCGGAGAGCCTTTGTAACCCGACTCCATCCCGGATAGCCTCTGTAACTGGACTCCAACCCGGAGTTCCTCTAATAACCGGACACCAACCCGGAGTGCCTCTAATAACCGGACACCAACCTGAAGTGCCTCTAATAACCGGACACAAACTTGGAGTGCCTCTAATACCCGGACACCAACCCTGAGTTCCTCTAATAACCGGACACCAACCCGAAGTGCCTCTAATAACAGGACACCAACCGGAGGGTCTGCTGTAACTGGACACCAACCCGGAGTGCCTCTAATAACCGGACACCAACCCGGAGGGTCTGATGTAACCAAACCCCAACCTGGAGGGCTTACTTTTACCGGTCCCCAACCCAGAACATTCTATTCCAACACATTCATCTTAAGAAGAGGATGAAATATAACATAAACATTCGTATTAAAACTAGCATACAAAATTCCAAAACATTAATCATAAACCATTAAAGGCATAAAAATTACTCATCCATAGTCAAATATATCACAAAACCTTAAATACAATATAAAGGATTTGTATCATAATAAATCAACTTCAAACAAGTGTAAAATGTATCCAAGGATGTTGACATAGATGAAATTAAAACTATTCGAGAGAAATATCTCTTTTTTTTGAAATCATTTAAAAGTCGCATAATTATAAAAGAAGAAAATTACTTTGAAATATTCTTATAAGCTTGTAAGGGAAGCTTCAAAGATTTTATAACGGTGGAAAATAGCCGCACCTACCATATAAGTTAAAAAAAGACATTCTTACCTTAATTCTATCGAAATGGTTAAAAAGGACCTTGTTTGGAAAACGAAGGAAAGATTCCTTTATAAACATCTTATAAAAATTCAAACAAGGGTATAAATGAATTTAACCAATATTCTATAAAATAATAAGAATGTTTTGAAATAAATTTTTAAGAAACATGGATGTGGGTGATAAAGAGGTCCCAGTAGATAATTATATATGAACAACCTCAGATAATGAAGAGATTGTGAAATAAACACTTTACAATTTGGTAACTTACAAAACATACACCCCATGAAAGAGGTATCATACAATGAATATGTAAATATACATAAATTAAAGTTTATTACACAAAGAATACAATTATGGGTAGTACATACACCACACAAAAGGTAATAGTGGCAATATGGCATGAATCTCACGGGAATAAGGAGTGGGATGAAAACCCCTTACCTTGTAATTTTCCTTGGTTTAGGGTAGGTTAACCTCATTTATAATGGTGAAATAATTGTTATTAAATTATACAAGAATCATATACATTAATATGATATCATATATGATCTTTTATCATTGATTTGTTAATAATATCTTAGTATTATCGTTGTTTCGGGTGTTAAATTACTCATTTTCTTTTATATGTTTTGTTAAATAAGCCATGTTTGTTATGGATAGGTTGTATCTTATTCATATCTATAATTATATCAAGTACTTAAACATTATTTTTAATCATTAAATGAGAATTATTCTTGAATGGATACGATGGGGAATGAATCTCATCGCGTTCGTGGAGACGGTAGTCCGTACGTACGCACGAGTGACAATATCATTCTTTTGATATTAAAATAATATATAATTGGATGGTATACCATATATACAGAATCATTATCTTTTTATATTTATTATTTACATGAATTACACATCAATATTATACTCATCCAAATAATAATGTTTTGAATAACAATTACACCACGTTGTGGAGACGGTAAGCTGTACGTACGCATATATGGTGACATGTCATTTAAAGGATGGATAGAATACTGAATATAGTTGTACCATATTTATAATAACATCATAGTATATAGGAGATACTGGAGTTATTATTTTATAATTTAAATAATAAAGAAAGAAGAAGTTGAAGAAGAAAGGAACTTGAAAGAGGGTGGTGAAAACATTACCTCTTCTTCGGGTTCTTCTTTTTGATTTGATCAAAAGGGCTCCTTAGGTTGGCTTTCTGATCAAACTAAGCCCTTTAGGTCAAATTTATGGAAGTTGATAGAGTATTTGTGTAGGGTTTGGCCGATCCAAAAGGCTTTGAATGTGTGAATTAGTGAGAAGGGGGAGTGCCCTTTTATAAGAGGGGTGAGGGGCACCTTTGGAAAAGCTAGAAATATTATTTTATAATAATTTAATATTCCGTTTCTAATGACTCCAAAGTGGATTATTTAAATTTTAAGGTGAGGATGGGTCTAAATTATTTCAACCACTAGATTTTAGATAGGTATGTTTCATTATATTAACCTTATCTTTTAGTTTTAACTCTTAGTTAACTAGTTTGACATTTACCAAGTCACTTTGTATTTTTATATTATATAGTTAATAAACTTACGATATACATCCAAGAAACCCCCAAGTGGTCCACTAATTATACACCTATCATGATATAAGTCCTTTGGAAGAACTTTATATTTTTAGGAATAGAATATCAATTAATATTATAATATTTGTTTTAAAAACTCTTTTATGTCAATTTTGACACTATTGGGTATCTTGTTTTTGATAATTTCATAACAGCATTATTAATTCGAAAAACATTTATATAACTAATCATAATATGTCATATTAACCTAGAAAATTAGTGTAATTCATTAAAAGTCTCAAATTACATTTATTTTGATATTTATAATATCAATTATTTTAATATTTCATTAATCAGGTAATTACTGCATCACCATTGTGTCATAAATAAATTAAATTATTTAATGTCTAAAAATTATAAATAAACTAACATTATGTAGGAAATATTTTTATCTTTCTAATTAATATTTACAATCGAATTTATCTTATGTATAACCCTATATTAAAAATGTTTTAGTAATTAAACATTCATTTTAACTCTTTTAACTCTTCTTTGAATTAAATAATAATTAATGTCCTAATCTAATCCAAGTGGACATAAATGATAATATTTTATTCCTAAGGTTGTTTTTGTTAGATATAAACTTGTACAATATAATTAGGATATGTGTTAGGGTAATATTAATATCATTTTTACCCTTAATTAACCTATCTACTTTTAACCGTGGTAAATAAAAGTAAAAGGTTACTATTCACCATAAATTATTTTCATCTCATTAAACCACATTTTACTTCTTCATATTAACCGTGTCTCACGGATTTTTGAAATTCCACTCACAAAAGCGGTAAAATTATTTTTTATGTGAATTTCCAAATTCTCCTAGGAGGTGCGTAACAGATGGTGAAAAGTTCAATAAAATTTTTATATATCTAAAATTATTCTGACAAAACTCCAATGAATTACATTGAACTTATATAGGTATTATATATCTATTTTGACCTTAATTAAATTTAAATAAAATAAATAATTATTCAAATAAAAATTTTGTTTTAAACTATAACTCAGTGTTTTTTCACTATTCATCAAAAATTGAAAGTTTTCAAAAAAATACCAAAATTTCACCCTAGGCTAATTTCGATATTCTGAATCCAAAAATGAAGTCTATTTTGAATGATAAAATTTATAAAATTTCCAAAAGTGGGTATTACTATTCATAACGGCTAGTTTGATTGGTTGTGGTGTGTGTTAGAACTCGAAGTTGCGTACAACACACACTACTGTATTATTCAAAGATAAGCATACTGTGGAAGATTAGGGTGTTACATTCTCCCCTCCTTCAATAAACTGCGTCCTTGCAATTTGAATTTTTTTTTCGAAAATAAAAGGTTGAAAATAGAAAATACCTTTGTGGAAAACCAACATCAGAAATAAGGTTAATAAAATTTAGCCTTAATAAGAGGGAAAGGGAAATGAAAAAGTCACCACCAAATTATGATCTCGATTAAGAGAACATTGGTGGAAATCAGAGACACATAATTGGAAGAAATACGTAAATATTTGTAGGGAGTGATTGAGGTCATCAATCACAAACAAGTGTAAAATTGAGGGTCTCAAAGCCTTCAATCTATGGTGATTTAAAATATCATCAGTTCAACAAAACATAAGGTATTAGGATAATTTTTTTTTGTTTTAGTATCCATTTACGATGGTTTAACAATTAATTTATTAATATAATAAGAGAGAGGTATATATATATACTTGACAAGTAGGGTTTCAACCCCCAACTAATTTCTACCACAAACTCATCTTTCACTCAAAAAGTTAATAGAACTCAAAATTATTATATTTATCCTAATCATACAAGGTTACAAATATTAATGAATACCATTTAGATTAGGAAAACTATTTTGTAATAACCAGGGACTTTCTGTAGGCTAGTGGTAGGTAATAAAGGCCTGTTGCACTATGGTTGTGGGTTCGATTCCGGCAGATTTGTCCGACGTGACGAGTTATCCCCCGACTTGCAAGTTGTCAATTTCCTAAAAATATAGTATTATAATATTCCAAAAATAATCTTCACAAATGTTTTAACCTTAAACAATACTATCCAAAGTTCAACTTCATCCATTCCAACCTTTATAGTTATCCAAAATACCTCTGTCCAGAATTTCTTTAAAAGGTCTCTAAATTCCAAAATCAATTGTAACATCAGATTCCCCAAAAAAATTAAAGTTTCTCTTATTTTCACATACTAATAATATGATTACCTTAATCATATTAAAACCTTAATGAAAACAAAAAGTACTGCAGTACAATCCTTATATATATATCATTATTTTTATAACCTTAATATAGTTATTGAGTCCAAAAACACAAATACAATAATTATTCAACTTCATCTGTAGTAACCGCATAAGATTGGCCTTCCTCCCTTGTACTTTTCTAAGGTAAGTTTACTTGGAACTTAGGGAATTCATTTTCATAATTCCCCATTTCTCTAAAATTTGAGCATTCAAGATTGACAGCTTCTTTCTTTCCCTTGCAATCATGAGTCTGGTGACCTTTTTCTCCACATTTGTAACAAACTCCCATTCCTTTTAGGCAAGTACTGGGGTGTTTCTTACCACAACTATCACATAATGGAAAATCCTTCTTTCCATTTTTCCCTTTATCTGTATCTTGTTCCACCATTATATTCTTCTCTTGGTTTGCTTTAAAGTCATAAGACTTAGAGAATTCTTTTTCTATCTTGATGGCACACGAGACAATATCTTCATATGAAGAGAAGGATTGTGAGACCACTTCTCGACAGAGAAATGGTTCTAACCCATCAAATAAATGATCAATCTTACTTCTTGGGTTACGTATATAATATGCAGCATACCTTGCTAACCTTGTAAACTTAGTCTCATACTTTGCGACATTCTCATCCTCCTTTTGCCTCAGACTCAGAAATTGCCTTTCCATATCTGCTCGATGGTCATGGGGAAAGTATTTTTCTAAGAAAAGCTCTTTGAACTCACTCCATTCCATATTTGATACTTTATCATCTTCCTTTGTGTTTTGTATCAATGACCACCATTGATCAACATCTCCAGTGAGGCGATAAATTGCCATGACAACTTTTTCCCTTTCACTACTCCCCAAAGCCTGAAATATCTTCTCTAGGGAACTTATCCATTACTCAACTACTAATGGATTTGTACTCCCATTGATTGTTGGTGGTTGTTGCCTCATGAAGAGATCTAACATTGATCCTCTACAATGTGGATCAGGGTTCTCCATATGGGTAAGGTTATTATTCATAACCTGAGTAAGTTGTCCTAGTATGGTGATTAGATGATCAGTACCAGTTGCATCACCAGCTCTACTATAATTATCTTGAGTAGGAGGGAAATCCCTACATGGAGTGCGTGCATTGATACAGTTTCCATTCCTTCCACTAGGCACTATTTCTAAACAATGTCATATGAATCAAAATACATAATTACATACTTGTAAAAAACTTAACATAAATTGAACTATTTTTGGATATAATCCATAATCATAAAAAATGTTTTCTTTGAGGAAGTATATACTCATAAACCCTTCATAATGGTCTGTAAAGAAAATGAGAATTATCCTAAGCATATCCCCTAAGAGTGTCATAACCAAGAGTGCAGCAAGGCCCGTTGTCATGCACTAGTTCCCCTTCGAGTCTAGCTCAAAGTGGTGTTTTCTGGTTTTACCCCTAGGTACATCTGTGCTAGAGCCGCCTCTACCTGTTCGTATACAGACAGGGATGTATTTTCTTAGAAAACTCACAAAATATCTACATTACCAAAATTTTCGGAAGATCTTCTATACTAATCCTCAAAGACTATCTTAGGTCTATGTGCTCTAATCAGAGATCACCTAAATCTAGCTTCCAAGGTTTGTACTAAACTTCCTCTGATACCAACTGTAACGCCCCGACCCTAGTTACCCAGAGTCAGTTCATTATTACATAACATTGGCATGATCACAAAAGATCAAGTCTCGAAGGACCGATTAGTTTAGTAGACTTGGAATAACTAGATACATTAATAAAGTCTTACATTACATCATAAAGTATAAAAAACTAAAATAATATCTTCTCTTCATATCCCCTCATACTATCCCTATAGGTCATTCATAAATTACTTCTTCACATCCTGGAAAAAACAAAACATAGAAAGGGGTGAGCTCAGATGCTCAGTAAGGATAACAATATAGCGGAAACATTCATAAATAAGCTTAAACATTTGAGGCAATGTATAACTAAAAAAAGCCTTTTAAACTAGAACTTCAGCATAATATAGCAAAGATAAAATGAAATAATTACATTTACTTATTCACATGGACATTCTACTAGTCGAATAATCAAATTTAATATCAATAACCACCTTTATAATGAAGGAATGCATAATGCTGAACTTTAATTTCTGTGTCAAGGCCTCGTGCCAAGACCTAAGGGATAACTGTAACCGGAACCCAACCCGGAGATCCTCTGTAACCGGAGTCCATCCCGGAGAGCCTCTGTAACTGAACTCCAACCCGGAGTGCCTCTAATAACCTTACACCAACCTGGAGTGCCTCTAATAATCGGACACCATCCCGGAGTGCCTCTAATAACTAGACACCAACCCGGAGTGCCTCTAATAACTGTACACCAACCCGGAGTGCCTCTAATAACCGTACACCAACTCGGAGTGCCTCTAATAACCGGAAACCAACCTGGAGTGCCTCTAATAACCAGACACCAACGCGGAGGGTCTTCTGTAACCAGACACCAACCCGAAGTGCCTCTAATAACCGGACACCAACCCGGAGGGTCTGCTGTAACCGGACCCCAACCTGAAGGGCTTACTATTACCAGTCCCTACCCCGGAATATACTCATCCAACACATTCATCTTAAGAAGAGGATGAAATATAACAAAAAAATTCGTATTAAAACTAGAATACGAAATGCCAAAACATTAATAATTAACCATTAATGGCATAAAAATAACTCATCCATAGTCAAACATATCAAAAAACCATAAATACAATATGGAAAATTTGTATCATAATAAATCAACTTCAAACAAGTGTAAAATTTATCAAAGGATGTTGACATAGATGAAATCAAAACTATTTGAGAGAAATATCTATTTTTTTAAATCATTTAAAAGTCACATAATTATAAAAGGAAACATTTAATTTGAAAATATTATTATAAGATTTTAAGGGAATCTTCAAAGATTTTATAACGGTGGAAAATAGCCGCACCCACCGTATAAGTTAAAAAAGGAATTATAACCTTAATCCCATCGAAAAGGTTAAAAAGGACCTTGTTTGGAAAATGACGGAAAGATTCCTTTATACACTTCTTATAAAAAGTCAAACAAGGGTATAAATGACTTTAACCCATATTCCGTAAAAGAGTAAAAATGTTTTGAAATATATTTTAAAGAAACATGGATGTGGATGATAAAGAGGTCCAAATAGATAATTATGTATAGACAACCTCGGAGAATGAAAAGATTGTGAAATATACCCTTACCAATTTGGTAACTTACGAAACATACACCCCATTAAAAAGGTATCATAAAATGAATATGTAAATACACGTAAATTAAAGTGTATTACACAAAGAATACAATTATGGGCAGTACATACACCACACAAAAGGTAATAGTGGCAATATGGCATGAA
This sequence comes from Viscum album, assembly GCA_963277665.1. Classification (NCBI taxonomy): domain Eukaryota; kingdom Viridiplantae; phylum Streptophyta; class Magnoliopsida; order Santalales; family Viscaceae; genus Viscum; species Viscum album. The sequence goes on from OY728131.1 coordinate 1,349,277,597, forward strand.
ACTCACGTGAATAAGGAGTGAGATGAAAACCCCTTACCTTGTACTTTTCCTTTTTTGAGGGTAGGTTAACCTCCTGTATAATGGTGAAATAATTTTTATTAAATTATACAAGAATCATATACATTAATATGATATCATATATGATCTTTTAACATTGATTTGATAATAATATATTAGTATTATCATTGTTTTGAGTGTTAACTTACTCATTTTCTTTTATATGTTTTGTTACATAAGACATTTTTTATGGATAGGTTGTAGCTTATTCATATCCAGAATGATATCACGTCCTTAAACATTATTTTTAATCATTAAATGAGAATTAGTCTTGAATGGATACGATGGGGAATGAATCTCTTCACGTTCATGGAGACGGTAGTCCGTACGTGCGCACGAGCGACAATATCATTATTTTGATATTAAAATAATATATAATTGGATGGTATACCGTATATAAAGAATAATTATCATGTTATATTTATTATTTATATGAATTAAAACATCATTATTATACCCATCCAAATAATAATGTTTTGAATAACAATTACACCACGATGTGGAGACGGTAAGCCGTACGTACTTACATATGGTGACATGTCATTCAAAAGATAGATAGAATACTGAATATGGTTGTACCATATTTATAATAACATCACAGTATATACTAGATACTGGAATTATTATTTTATAATTGAAATAATAAAGAAAGAAGAAGTTGAAGAAGAAAGGAACTTTAAAGAGGGTGGTGAAAACATTACCTCTTCTTCGGGTTCTTCCTTTTGATTTGATCAAAAGGGCTACTTAGGTTGGATTTCTGATCAAAATAAGGCCTCTAGGTCGAATTGAGGGAAGTTGAGAGAGTATTTGGGTAGGGTTTGGCCAAGACAAAAGGCTTTGAATGTGTGAATTAGTGAGAAGGGGGAGTTCCCTTTTATAAGATGGGTGAGGGGCACCTTTGGAAAAGCTAGAAATATTATTTTATAATAAATTCATATTCGGTTTCTAATGGCACAAAAGTGGGTTATTTAAATTCTAAGGTGTGGATGGGTCTAAATACTTTAAAAAAATATATTTTATATAGGTTTGGGTTATTATATTAACCTTATCTTTTATTTTTAACTCTTAGTTAATTAGTTTGACATTTACCATGTCACATTGTATTTTTATATTATATAGTTAATAAACTTACTATATACATCAAAGAGACCCCCAAGTGGTCCATTAATGATAAAAATATAACGATATAAGTCCTTTGGAAGAACCCTAGATTTTTAGGAATTGAATATCAATTAATATTAAAATATTTGTTTTAAAAACTCTTTTATGTCAATTTTGACACTATTGGGTATTTTGTTTTTGATAATTTCATAACTGCATTATTAATTCTAAAAAAATTTATATAACCAATCATAATATGTCATATTAACCTAGAAAATTAGGGGAATACATAAAAAGTCTCAAATTACATTTATTTTGATATTTATAATATCAATTATTTTAATATTTCATTAATTAGGTAATTACTGCATCACCATTGTGTCATAAATAAATTAAATTATTGAATGTCTAAAAATTATAAATAAAATACCATTATGTTGGAAATCGTTTTATAGTTCTAATGAATATTTAAAATAGAATTTATCTTATGTATAACCCTATATTAAAAATGTTTTAGAAATTAAACTTTGATTTTAACTCTTTTAACTCTTCTTTGAATTAAATTATAATTAATGTCCTAATCTAATCCAAGTGGACCTAAATGATAATAATTTATTTAAAAGTTAGTTTTTGGTCGAGATACACTTGTCCCATAGAGTTAGGACATGTGTTAGGGTAATATTAATATCAATTTTATCCTTAATTATCCTATTTAGTTTTAACCGTGGTAAATAAAAGTAAAAAGTTACTATTCACCAAAAATTATTTTCATCTTATTGAACCACATTTTACTCCTTGATATTAACCGCGTCTCTCAGATTTTTTAAATTCCACTCACAGAAGCAGTACAATTAAGTTTTATGTGAATTTTGAAATTCTCCTAGGAGGTGGGTAAAAGACAGTGAAAAGTTCAATAAAATTTTTATATATCTAAAATTATTCTAAACTAAATCCAATTAATTACATTGAACTTATATAGGTATTATGTATCTATTTTGACCTTAATTAAATTTAAATAAAATAAATAATTATTTAAATAAAAATTCGGTTTTAAACTATAACTCATTGTTTTTTCACTATTCATCAAAAATTGAAAGTTTTTAGAAAAATACCAAAATTTCACCCTAGGCTAATTTCAATATTCTGAATCCCGAAATTAAGTCCATTTAGAATGATAAAATTTATAAAATTTCAAAAAGTGGGTATTACTATTCATAACGGCTAGTTTGATTGGTTGTGGTGTGTGTTAGAACTCGAAGTTGCGTACAACACATGCTACTGTATTATTCAAAGAGAAGTGTACCATGGAATCTTGGGGTGTTACAAGTTTATAAGTTCAATTTTACAAAATAAACTTCTTATTTTGAATCAGGATATATAAATTTACATTGGATAAAGTTTTGATATTTTTTTAACAACATTCTTATTTTGATGAATAGTAAAAACACAGTAAATTTTATTTTAAAACAACTTTTTTCATCGAGATAATTTATATGGTTAAATTATAATATTAAATTGTATTAAAGTATAAATAGAATATATTTTTACCATTTAATATAATTTATTTCATTATCATTGCTTTTACATTGAATTTGTAGCTTAAATCAATTCAATCTTTTGCAATGTTTTAAACAAAAACCTATTTTTTTCGACAACGAGATTAATTTTAAATTAATTACTGCAACTTATGTGTTTTGAATTTGGAAAAATGGATTCCATATTTGGAATCAGTAGGTCCAAATTATGTTAATAGGCTACTTCTTTATTTTTGGGTATTATGAATAGTAACTACAACAAATTTTATTTACCACAGTTAAAGGTAAATTATGTAATTAAGGGTAAAAATAATATTATAAAATTATCCTAACACTTATATGAATATAATTTGATGATTGTATTTCGTCTTAAGTAATATTTGGGTCTAAATGGAATCCATTGGAACCCACTTGGATGTGATTAAGACCCTTAATTTATTTTATTTTAAAGAAAGTGAAATATGTCTCACTCAAACATTAATAATTAGATTATTTTTAATATAAGGTTATATAGAATATAATTTCCATTATAAATAATAAATTGAAATATAAAATGTTTTTATTTATCATGGTAATTTATTTGTAATTTTTAAGAAATATTTAATTATCTTAATAGCTTATACATTAATGATGTAGAAATTATTTATTTAGTGAAAAATCAATAATACCGTTTTTATTAAAATAATAATACCTATCAAAAGGACCATAAACATGACAAAAACTTATTTTTAGAGTATATATATACCCTAACCATATAAGGGTCGATTTTTAGACCAGTGGGAGCCTTATAAAACAGATTAGGACATTTATATTATTTTATTTTAAATGATCTCAAATATGTCACCTTCATAATTTAATAAATATAAAAATTTAAATGTTGTGATTTTAAGATGATCAATTAGAGTAAAAATATAATTATTAAAGTATTATATTTATATTCATAATAGGATTTTATTTTAAATTTTTATGCAACTAATAAATATATTAAATAATTATACAAAAAATGATGTAGTAATTGTTTTATTAAGAGAAATATCAAAGAAATGGTTTTATAAATATTAAAATAAACATTATATGAACTAATTAATGTTATAAAAAACTTTTATATATGAATATTAAAATTTTAAAATATATTAATGATTTTGGTTGGAATATATCCTCTCTGTGGATTTTATTTAAATTCAAATAAGTGAATAGTGTCAAAATTAACACTATTGTTATTTTATAAAAATAACATATTACTAAATTGTTTAAAAATCACATAAATATTTAAAAATTATAAATTGAAATTTATATGGTCTAAAATGTCATAAATTAACCAATTATGGATAATTCAAAACACATAAGTAATTATTTAAAATAATTTAAAATTTAGAATATTATTACCACAAATAAGATTAAATAAATTAAATAAGGATAAATCAAATTGATAAGGTTTAATATAATTTTTAAACATGTCTAAATTTGATTTATTTATTATATTACAACCCTATCTTACCTCATATATGAATTTGAGTCACTTTGGATGTTTTTCTGTGGGGTTTGAGTTTATTATAAATTAATATTTTTGAGGTTTTCAAAAGTGCCTCTCTCTTCCCTTATAAAAGGGCACCTCCACCCTCTCCTCCTCACACCAAATTGAGCCTTAATGCTTGTCCAAAATCTGAAAATATATCTTCTAAACTTACCTAGAAACCTACTAGAGGTCCTGGTCTTCTTCCAAGACCAACTTTTCTGCCCTAAGTGGAGGTTAAGAGGAGGCGCGTCGAAGAAGAGGTAATCTCTTCTACCGATTCTTTCAAGTTTCTTTATTCTTATACTTCCACTTATTTAGTTGTTTCATTATAAATTAATAAAATAAGTATAAATAATATAATTATATGTTATTATAAATTTTAAAATACCCCATTTCACCATCTATCCATCCTATGGAAAATGAAATCACCGCGCGTAAGTACGTACAGAATACCGTCTCTACGCGGTGGTGTAATATGTTTTTCCACCACCACCTTACTTGGATGGGTATAATGGTGTAAATAATAACTATATATAGTTATTATAACATCATACTAATTCTGAGATATTATATCATCCACTCCAATTCCATTCAATAATTATGGGAACATTATCATCGCTTGTGCGTACGTACATATTACCGTCTCCATGACGTGATGAGATTCATTATCCATGTTTACCATTCAAGAATGATTATAAAGTATATATAATGAATAATAATGATATATATGACATAATATTTCTACTGGATCTATGTATATATATATTTCATCTACTTACTTCTATTCAAGTCAATAAGGAAAGGAAAACATCGTTCATGCATACGTACGTCCTACCGTCTCCATGAACGATGTGTTTCATTTCATTTATCTATCTATTATATATATATATATATAATGAGTATATATGATATATAAATAATTTTTTAAATTCTGTAAGTAAGTAAATCATGATATAATCAATAATAATATCAAGAACAACAAGTCCAAACACGTACGATAAATGAAATGATTTTACTCAAAACACTGCTTTAACATTGAATTGACAAAAGAACGGGTTATATAAAGTAATTAGTAAATCATATATGATATCATAAATATTATTATGGTAATGTTACCAGTTAATAATATGTTTAAACCCACTATACAGGATTTTTGGACACGTATGGAAGAAATTGGACCTAAGGTAAGGTATAATTTTGAAAATCTCATTTTTTCCGAGATTGCTTATATGTAAGTATTTACTGGGGTTATATTTTTCATCCATATCCATAAAAATGTTTTTCATAAAGTTTTTAATATTCATACATATATGTTTAAAGTCATGTTTACCCCTCTTTGACTTTTCCATTGTGTTATGAAAGGAATCTTTCTTTTGTTTACCATACGAGGAACTTTTTGACTTTTCCGACAAAAGTACGAGGAGAATGTTTTTTTAACTTATACAGCATGAACGGATTTTTACGGTTTAATAACTCCTAATTTTCATTAATATTACTCTACAATATTTCATGATTATTTTCAACAAAATCATTTTCTTTTAAAATTAAATGGAATTTTGTGATAAGAAAATGATTTTAAAGAAAAAAGGATATTTTCCTCAAGAATTCATTTCAAGTGTTTTGTCAAAACTATTTTCCATCTAAGATGACATTGTTTCGTATGATTATGTTTCAAGTATAATGCCTCTATTATTTACATGGTTTGATTATTTTTATGATGAAATTATATCCATTTGTTTTATATGGATAACGTTATGATGGGATGATGTTTATGAAACCCATTTTATTCTTTGGATTGTGATGAATGATTAATGTTTATTTTGTGGCACAAGTAAGAATGATTTCATTATTAGAACGGTGAGAACTATATATCCCTCCAATTAATTGGGTAAAGATTTATATCTCATGAGATAGACATGGCTGGAACAACATGTTAATCCGGTTCAGTGATACAGGACTGGAACGAGGAGTGAACTCGATTCAGTAAGGGACTTTGTCCACTAAGATGGTCTTCGCAGAAATGCCTTGGCTACTATGGAAATCATGTCATGTGATTAATGGATTACACAATTACATGTTTTATTACCACGAAATTTTATCATGATTAATGTTCTTTTATGATCTATGCCATGCGTACTGCCAAGATTTATTTCACAACTCAAGATTTTGATGTTTAAACTTTATGTTCATGTTTTTTTAAGTTCAAATATATATGATTTATTTTATTTTCTCCATTATTACCCTTAATGAGAATTTGAGCTCACCCTTTATATGTTTTCTTTTCCCCAGTATTAAAATAAAGGTTTTAGGTAAGAAAACAAAATGGGAAGAACTTTATGGGAGATGTTGAAGATCTTTCACCATGATTAGAAGATTGTGTTCCATGTTTCCAAATACACTAAACTAATATGATCCTTGGGCATTTTCTTTGTTATGTATTAAGTATTATACAATAGTAATGTAATTTCCATGTACGTCAAGCTTTGGGTCTCTACAATTGGTATCAAAGGAATGGTTTAGTTAACCTTTGGAAACTAGGATGCGAAATCTTTAGTGAGATCCCCAGAAGATATTTCTAAGGTATGTCTAGGGATGTACCTAAGGTTAAGTATAAGTATAGCTTATAGTCCTATAATTTAACCTAAGATATTAGATATTTAAGGTATCCCCCTTTATTATGTTTTTTTCCTAGAATGATTTTTGCCTCTCACACTATTCTTTTTGGGTTTTAGAAAATGGATGGAAAAAAGAAGATTCATGATAATGGAGGATATTATGGACAATGGAATGATATTATTCATGAACAACCAAATAAAACAGGATTTTGAAGTCCAAACAACATTATTATTCCTAATCATCAATATCATAATATAATCAATAATCTAAACTTTTGTAAGTTTCCTGACTCAGCTAATAAGAGAAAGATGGAGTTTTATGATGATCATAGAGGAAAGAAAGTTAAATTTCCTCCATGTAAATCATGTGGGAAGAGGCATCAAGGAGAATGTTTCAAAGGAACTGGAAGATGCTTTGGGTGTGGAAAAGAAGGACACAAAGCCAGTAATTGCAAAGGAAAAGGTTCAGTTAATACCATGGACAAGGATAATGGTATTTCTAAGACATCAACAATGGTTAAATGTTTTAAATGTGGAATGTACAGGCATTATGAAAACCAATTCCCTAAGGGAAAGTCTCATGAAGAGAATCATCATGGTCATATGGGTAGTATTTATATTGATGATGATGAAGAGACTACAAATGATATATGAGATGAAAGAATTATTGAAGCTCGGTCAATGGTTTAAGAAGTCAGTGGAATGATTTATGTTTAACAAGATATATGTTGTATATGTAGTGGTACTATAGGATAAAGACACATCTACGGATTGTTACACTAGAGTATTTCCTAAAGTATTTTAAAGTATATTTTGAATGGTACCGGTAACCATGAATAGTTATTCAGATATTTTTGGAAAGTAGATGATATGCACATAATGAAGTGATAAAGAGATAATGGGATGTTTGATAGTATTCATGAGCTCATGACTGATATAAGGACAATGTGATATCATGGTTTGAGTATATTGAAATTTAGGGATTTTTGTATTTGGAAAGAGTTAACTTTTGACAGAATTCATGTTTTCACTATGGTTCTATGGTAATTCATGTTTCAAGAGAATACATATTTAAGGTATTCACATGTCAGGAATGTGACCAAAAAGATATATTTTATGATATATGGGGGATAAATTATAGTATTTACATTCTTGGTAAATGACCTCTCTAGTAATCTTTTTCATTATACTATGAGATTGGACAGAAGTATTTTGGATAATCCTGAAGATTGGAATGGATTAAGTTGGACATAAGATAATATTGTTTAAGGATAGAACCTTTTTTCGATATTATTTCTAGAATTTTATAATAGTGTAGTTTTAGAAAAAGGACAACCCATAGGATGAGCGACAACCCATCACATCAAACAAGGTTATGGGAATCGAACCCACAACCGAAGTGTGACATGCCTTTATCGCCTACCACTGGCCTACATGAAGTCCCTGGTTAGTAAAAATTAGTATATTTTATTAAGTGATATGATAGATTATGTATAAGTCAATTTTTGGAACCATATATGATTAATCTCACCATAGATGGACTTATGTATATTTAATAATTTTTTCTAACCTTATGTTTGAGATAGATGGAATGACCTATCATTCTATCACATGATCTGCTAGTACTTCAAGAATGAAAAATGCAACTTCATTTAATTAAATAAGAGATGAAGTGGAAATTATTCATGGAATGACCAATGATGACATTACACTCAAATCAAGTAAGTATTTATCCTTATGTAAAAATTCATCAATGTTAAGGAAATGATCTTGAAAACCAAAAATGTTGTCCTATTTCCCTCATATCCGATGAATCAGATGGTACCTTAGATCAATACAAATTTATGACTGTGATTGTTGGATTTTTCATATCTATGTTCTCCACCACTCTCCATCAGAACTTGATGGTTAGATTTCTCTTCCATATCCATATTTTCATCTATGTTCTCTTATGTGGGATCCCAAGTAAGGAGTTAATTTGGGTATCCATTTTGTTTCTAACATTCATTTTTAAAATTAATTTTTAATATTCTTTTTTACGATGTGGGTTTCTATGAAAGAAACTCTCAAGTAATAAACCATTTATAATCTCGAAAAATTTTGAGGGCGCAATTCATTTTAAGGGGGGTAGAATGTAACGCCCTGAGATTTTATGAGATATATTATTTTTAATTTCTTTCATATCCTCTGTTGTACGCTACACCAAGATTATCTTGTGCTATACGCAACACCTATTATCTTGCAATATACGCAACTCTATTCTTGGTTCGTGTTACACACAATTTCAAGTTCATTTGATAGTAGTTATTATACATAACATTGAGTGTGTATATATATATATTCAATGTATAAATGAAATATGGTTGGATTATGTTATATGTAACAACAAAGGAGTCTTTCACTACACGCAACCCTAACATGGCTTTCATTACACGCAATCATGACCTTCCTCGATAGCATGTGTTGTACGCAATACTAGGTTTCACTAAACTACGATATATGGTTGTAATATTATTATGAACTAGCCGTTATGAATATAATGAAATACATTTTTTATTTTATAACATTATTATTCATCTTAAAAATTTTCTATAACACGGTATGAGAAAAAAATAAATTTTTCGGGTAAAATAAGTATTTTAAAAAAAATGCAGTTTTGCCGCCTTTTGACGGCCCAACCATTTTAAATATATTTTTTAATAAGTTTATAAGTTAAATTTTACAAAATAAACTTCTTATTATGAATCATGATTTAAAAATTTACATTGTATAAAGTTTTGATATTTTTTTGACAACGTTCTTATTTTGATGAATAGTAAAAACAAGCTAAATTTTACTTAAAAACAAGTTTTTTTCATCGAGATAATTTATATGGTTAAATTATAATAGTAATTTATTTTAAAGTATAAATAGAATATATTTTTACCATTTAATATAATGTATGTCATTATCATTGATTTTACATTGAATTCGTAGGTTAAATCAATTCAAACTTTTGCAATGTTTTAAACAAAAACCCGTTTTTTTCGACAACAAGATTAATTTTAAATTAATTACTACAACATATATTTTTTGAATTTGGAAAAATAAATTCCATATTTGGAATAATTAGGTCCAAATTATGTTAATAATCTACTTTTTTATTTTTGGGCATTATGAATATTAACTACGGTAAATTTTATTTACCACATTTAAATGTAAATTAAGTAATTAAGGGTAAAAATAATATTATAAAATTACCCTAACACTTTTCTTAATATAATTGTATTAGTATATTTCGTCATAAGGAATATTTGGGTCGAATGTTTATCCATTGTAACCCACTTGGATGTGATTAAGACCCTTAATTTATTTTATTTTAAAGAAAGTGAAATATGTCTCACTCAAAATTTAATAATTAGATTATTTTTAATATAATGTTATAAAGAATATAATTTCGATTATAAATACTCATTTGAAAGAAAATTTGTTTTCTTTATCATGGAAATTTATTTTTAATTTTTAAGAAATATTTTATTACCTTAGTAGCTTATACATTAATGTTGTAGAAATTATTTATTTAGTGAAAAATCAATAATATGGTTTTTATTAAAATAATAATACTTATCAAAAGGGCCATAAACTTGACCCAACCATATTGGTAGAGTTTATATATTCCATAATCATCCAAGAGTCGATTTGTAGACCATTTTGAGCCTTATAAAATATATTTGGACATTTATATTATTTTATTTTAAATATTGTCAAAGATGTCACCTTCATAATTTAATAAATTTAACAATTTATATGTTGTTATTTTAAGATGATAAATTCGAGTAAAAATATTATTATTAAAGGTATTATATTTATGTGAATTATAGGATTTTATTTTTAATTTTTATGCAACAAATAAGTATATTAAATGATTATACAATAATGATGTAGTAATTGTTTTCTTAAGAGAAATATCAAAGAAATGGTTTTATAAATATTAAAATAAATATTATATGAAATAATTAATGTTATCCACAAATTTTATATATGAATATGACATGATAGGAATATATTAAAAATTTTGTTTTGAATATATCCTCTATGTGGATTTTATTTAAATTCAAATAATTGAATAGTGTAATAATTAACACTATTGTTATTTTATAAAAATAATATATTATTAAATTGTTTAAAAATCACATAAATTATTAAAAATTATAAATTAAAATTTACATGGTCTAAAATGTCATAAAGTACCCAATTATGGATAATTCACAACATATAAGTAATTATTTATAAAAATTTAAAATTTTGAATTTTATTACCACAAATAAGATTAAATAAATTAAACAAGGATAAATAAAATTGATATGGTTTAAAATAATTTATCAACATTTCTAAATTTGATTGTATGATGAGATTAAAACCCTATATTACCTCATATCCGAATTTGAGTCACTTTTGAAGTTTTTATGCGGGGTTTGAGTTTATTATAAATTAATATTTTTGATGTTTCCAAAAGTGTCCCTCTCTTCCCTTATAAAAGGGAACCTCCTCCCTCTCCTCCTCACACCACTTTGAGTTTTCAAACTTGGCCAAACCCTAAAAATTTATCTTCTCCACTTCATTATAAACCTACTAGAGGTCCTGTTCTTCTTCCAAGACCACCTTTAGTGCCCTAAGTTGAGGTTAAGAGGAGGCGCTTCGAAGAAGAGGTAATCTCTTCTACCGATTCTTTCAAGTTTCTTTCTTCTTATACATCCTCTTATTTAGTTTTTTCATTGTAAAGTAATAACATAATTATAACTAATATAATTATATGTTATTATAAATATGAAACAACCCCATTTCACCTTCTATCCATCCGACTGAAAATGAAATCACCACGCGTGCATACGTAGGGAATAACGTCTCCACGCCGTGGTGTAATATGTTTTTCCACCACCACCTTACTTGGATGGGCATAATGGTGTAAATAATAACTATATATGGTTATTATAACATCATACTGATTTTCAGATATTATATAATCCACTCTAATTCTATTCAATAATTATGGGAATGATATCATCACTCGTGCGTACGTACAGATTACCATCTCCACGATGCGATGAGATTCATTCTCCATGTTTACCATTAAAGAATGATTATAAAATATTTATAATGAATAATAATGATATATATTACATAATAATGCTACTGGATATATGTATACATATATATATATATATATATATATATGTCATCTACTTACTTCCATTCAAGTCAATAAGGAAAGGAAAACAACGTTCATGCGTACGTACGGCCTACCATCTCCATGCATGGTGTGTTTCATTTCATTTATCTATATTTTATATATATATATATACTGAATATATATGATATATAAATCATGTTTTAAATTATTTAAGTAATTAAATCATGATATAAGTAATAATAATTTGAAGAATAACAAGTCCAAACATGTACGATAAATGAAACGATTTTACCCAAAACGCTGCTTTAACATGGAATTGACAAAAGAATGGGTAATATAAAGTCATAATTAAATCATATATGATATCATAAATATTATTATGGTTCTATTACAAGTTAATAATATTTTTAAACCCACTATATAGGTGTTTCGGACACGTACAGAAGAAATTGGACCTAAGGCAAGGGATAATTTTTAAAATCTCATTTTTTTTCTCGAGATTTCTTATATGTAAGTATTTACTAGGGTTATATTTTTCATCCATGTCCATGAAAATGTTTTTCATAAAGTGTTTAATATTCTTAAATATATGTTTAAAGTCATTTTTACGCCTCTTTGACTTTTCCATTGTGTTATGAAAGGAATCTTTCTTTTATTTACCATACGAGGAACTTTTTGACTTTTCTGGAAAAAGTACGAGGAGAATGTTTTTTTTAACTTATACAGCATGAACTTATTTTTACAGTTTTATAACGCCTCATTTTCATGAATATTAATCTACAATATTTCATTATTATTTTCTACAAAATCCATTTCTTTTAAAATTGAATGGAATTTTTTGATATGAAAATGATTTTAAAGAAGAAAGGATATTTTCGTCAAGAATTCATTTCAAGTGTTTTGTCGAAACTATTTTCCATCTAAGATGAAATTATTTAGTATGATTATGTTTCAAGTATAATTTCTCTATTATTTACATGGTTTGATTATTTTTATGATTAAATGATATCCATTTGTTTTATATGGAATACGTTATGATGGGATGATGTTAATGGAACCCATTTTATTCTTTGGGTTGTGATGAATGGTTTATGTTTATTTTGTGGCATAAGTAAGAATGATTTCATTATGAGATGGGTGGGACCTATATCTACCTCCAATGAACTGGGTAAAGAATTATATCTCATGAGATAGACATGGCTGGAACGACATGTTAATCTGGTGCAGTGATATAGGACTAGAACGAGGAGTGAACTCGATTCAGTAAGGGACTTTGTCCACTAAGATGGTCTTGGCAGCAATGCCTTGGATACTATGGAAATAATATCACGTGCTTTATAGATACCACAATTACATGTTTTATTCCCATGCTATTTTATCATGATTAATGTTCTTTTATGATCTATACCTTGCGTACTTCCAATATTTATTTCACAACTCAAGATTTTGATGTTTAAACTTTATGTTCATGTTTTTTAAGTTAAAATGTACATGATTTGTTTTATTTTCTCCATTATTAACCTTATTGAGCATTTTAGCTCACCCTTTATATGTTTTATTTTCCCCAGAATTTAAATAAAGGTTTTAGGTAAGAAAACAAAATTGGAAGATCTTTATGGTATATGTTAAAGATCTTTCACCATGATTAGAAGATTGTGTTCCAAGTTTCCAAAGACACTAAACTAATATGGTCCTTGGGAATTTTCTTTGTTATGTATTAAGTATTCTGTAAAAGTAATTTAATGTCCATATAAATCAAGATTTGGCTCTCTACAGTTTTTATGGAAAAAGGGTGTTTGAAATTTTATTATGAAATGGGTAATCCATTTGAAATTATCTGACAAATACAGTCCATGGGATCCTTAGGTACCAAGGTAGAAGGTGTAGTAGTTGGGATCTTCCTCTGGTAATGTAAGGGGGTTTAATTTTTGGGGTGTTTTGCCACTCATAGATCAAGATTAATTTGGATCTAGGAATTGATTTACATTGTAAGAGGGTTCAATTTTTGGGGTGTCCTTTTGTTACCTTGACATTTATTCATGGGATATAGGGACTTGTAGTGAACACTAGAAATAATTTATGTATGAGTGACCTAAATAACCTAACCATGAGTTATCCTTGGAGTGTTTTACTATTGTTCTTTGGATTTTTACTATTTATTATTTTATATACCTATTTTGATAAATGTTAAATAGTTTTTTGAAATGTTCCTTGAAACAATTTTACCTAGATTTGTTTTAGAACTATGGAAAAGGGTAAATATTTACCATGGTTTCTTATAAAATTGTTTAACTACCTATCATGACTTTTTCTTTATATAAATTGGGCATAATGGGATTATTGTATAGAGACTTGATATGGAAAACCTGGGTGAGATCCTACTAATCATGTTTAGCTCACACCCTACACACCCATTTAATGGTGTGTAGACCTTGTACTATTTTTGATAAAAGAAAAGGAAATACACTATAGTGAGGCAATGAGGTTTATGTAAGTTAGGTATGGGAAATTGGTGGTGAGATGGTGGTACATTTTTATGTATATCACATGGATTAATCATTTTCTATTTTGGTTGTCCTTTTTGGTTATTGAACATAAAACTTATAATTTTGTCTTGTTGATTTTTGATATTGTTGCTATTGGTTTTTATCTTTGGTTATGAAATATATTCTAGTTTATTTACATTTTATATATTTATGTTCAATGAAAATTATTTTAGGTTTGAAGAAATTATTCCCTCTGGTTATTTTTTGATTCACAGGTGTTAGTCGCTAGCCCATGAGGATCAGGAATTCCCTTTGGGTCAGTAGTGAATTGGTTTGTGTACCAGAATTAGAGGGTATCATTGTTCAGTTCATTAAATTATTTATATTTATATTTATCACTTTTTAAAAACAAAAATTTTCAATTTTTATTCAATGTGGGGTTTTCTTTAAATCTATCTAAAATTTAAAAAGGTATTTATTTTCATACTTGTATATTTTTATATTTCCCTCCATATTTATTTAGATAAAATTTATTAATTTTAATGGTTCCATTATTGTGGGTTATTTTAAATTTATGTTTCATAATGTCTTCTTTTTTACTTTCATGAAAAACTATTTTAAACACGACTTGTAACATTGAATTTTATGAAAATGATAAAAATAAATTCAGGAAACTATTTTTCATTACTTTGCTTGAATTTTCATATCTACCTCTAAAGTATTAACATAATATGGAGTAATTTTCATGATCATAATTTAAATTATTTTAAAATAATTCCAAGATATTTAATTTTGGGTACAAACCAATTTACTCTTGATGTCATGTTATACAATACCATTTGAAAATGATTTGAAACCCATTTTATTTATGTGGGATTTTCATGATATATTGTATGATTGAATACATGTGGTATATATATATATATGATTTATCATTATAAGTTATGTGGTTTTTTTATATCTCTCTAATTCATTGGGTAAAGTTTTATATTTCATGATATTACAAAGGGATTATGATAGTGATGCTTAATACCCTATAATATGGGATGTTGGTAATGATGCTTGATCCATTATAGTAAGGGATGTTGGTAGTGATTCATGATCCACTATAATACGGGATGCTGGTAGTTATTCCTGATCAAATATGTTATTAAATCTAAGATTATGTTTACTCCACATTCCAATGTTAGGTTTTTATGGATTATGATTATTTTCACATGTTTTCAAATCATGGTATATTTTTTATTCTTCCATAATGATCTATTTATGAACCAATGATCTCCTACCATGATATATAATATTCTATCATTTCCTATGATTATATATTATTATTAAATAATTATTTTAATCATATATTTTTACCATTATGATGTTTTATCACATGATTATGATCTAAACCCCTTATAACTCATCGATAACTTTTCCATCACTGAGTATTCAAGATCACTACTTATTTTGTTTCCATATTTCCCCTAGTAATTTTATAAAGGATTATGTTTAGAATGAGGAATTGTTTTGAGAATTTTGTGGCATATGTTGAAATTGTTTTTTGAAATAATGTGTTCTTAATATAGTGAAAAAAATTGCATTTAATGAAAAAATAATATGATATTTTTATATATAATATTTTATAAAAATTATTTAAAAATATAAACCTAAAAAGGCATTCAGTATTTAAGTGACTCAATATTGGGAATTAAGATTTTAATTATAGATGGTTAATTTTGGGTCACTTTAGCTTGTTTCAAAATGGGCATGAAAATATTGTGTTTTAGAAATATATTTGGGAGTACAGTTTTGAGGCATATCAATTGGTATCATAGTGAGATTTAGAT
Organism: Viscum album; assembly: GCA_963277665.1. NCBI lineage: Eukaryota > Viridiplantae > Streptophyta > Magnoliopsida > Santalales > Viscaceae > Viscum > Viscum album. The sequence continues at coordinate 1,349,293,912 of OY728131.1, forward strand.
GACATAAGAGGTTATGATGTTATTATATGATGATAATTTAAGAGTTTTGGATACAATCATAGGGTAATAAGTTTATGGTTGATTATATGTTTAAGGGAATATATATACTTTCGAGGTCTTATGTGATTAAATTTTAAGGTGATTAATTATATTTTAGGATTTTTTTATTTTGTTTTTGGAAGAATAAATTATTTTGGAATAGATAGACCTTAGGGTTGGTTTTTGATTTTTTATTGATGAAATTATTCTCAATTAGGAGAAAGGGTTAATTTATTTTTGGGAATATAATTTGAGATAACTTTGGATTTTAAAATATAATTTTATGTGAAGTAAATTCACAATATTTTGGGAAAATATTAATATATTTTTGGAGTTTATATGTTTAAAAGTATATATTGATTGGTATGTAATTAATATTTTTTGGGGATAAAGGTTAAGTTGAATTCTGGGTGCATAGGTTTCCATGATTTTTGGGATGAGAATATAGTAATAACGTCTTTGATAATTCATGTTTAGTTATTTTGGGGGATTAGTGTATTGATTTTAAGAGGATAACACTTAAGAAAAATCTAGGTTGAAATATAAGAGTTACAAACTCTAGTTTATTTGAACATAGATTGGGTTGAAATGAAGGTTTTAAATGATTATAAAATTTTTGTTGGTTTTTCATATTAATATGTTTATTGATTATTATCATAAACATTTTTAGTTTTAGTATATGTATGAGTATAAGATAATGAAAATGATGTTGGGAAATTTATGTATCTATAAAATATTAGTGTTATAAAAAACTAAGTATATTTGGTCCAAATGGTTGTGATAAATGAAAATATTATAATATTTCTATTATTAGGGGTAAATAAGTTTTTTCATCTTATCGAAGATAGTATGGTTGATTTATGATTTTAAATTATATCATGAGTCATGACTATATTAAAAAAACTATGAAATATTTTCATATTTATGAGAAATTAAAATTGTAAAGACATAATTTATTTGAGAGGGTTGAATGAAACACCATGTGATTTTAGTATTATTATCTGTTAAATATTTTTTGATTGAAGAACTTGTATCAAACACAATATATAACTAAAATGAATCAAGATATATTTTATACAAGATGAAGATTAACAGTTTATAAGAATACAATGTGAAACATAATTAAAAAAATTGCAAGATTAAAATATTAATTAAAAAAATGATATTAATCAAATAAAATTATTCATTACATATTATTATTATTATTAAATAATTATTTCATGTTTCAAAAAGTAATAAGTTTATAAATAATAAATTTTAATGGTAGGTGATTAAAATCATTTAATGTTTTATTTTCCGTAGAACTATTTTTAAAGTGTTGTGTATTTTTATCTTAAATTAAATTGATAAAATTTAAGGGATTATTCTAATAAAATATTTTACTATGAAAAAGTATATTTACACTCACATAATTGGTAATTGATATGAAATAATATTAATAATACTTAAAGTTTTAAAAGTCATTTTTATATGAAAACAATTTTTAATTATGTTTTTATTTAAAAGTTAAATTCCAAAATCTAAGAATTATAACTTGGAAAAATGAACTTCATTTTTGGATTTAGCTTTTAAAAATTAGTTTAGGGTGATTTTTTAGGTATATTTATAATTTTTTTAATTTTTAAATGGTAAAAATACAATTTTTACAAATAATGTAACTTTTATTAAAACATCATGATATAAAACTGACTTAAAAATTCATGAAATTTTTTTGTTGAAAAAATATATATAAGAAGTAAAATAATTAATTTGAAAAATAATATTTTTAATTTAGAAAACTATTCTTGACATTTTGGAACCAAAGTTATATTATATTCTAAGAAAGAACTATTTGTGGTCATTTTATATCAATTAAGTTTTCATAACATAAAATTAAAGTTTGGCTTGGTTTTAAAATAAAATAACCCTATTTTTTGGAATAATAAACCAATAAATATAATTTTAATAAATAATATTCATAATGTTTTTATTAAACAAGCATAAGTTCAGTTTTATACTTAAATATACATTTATTTACAAAAAATAGTTTTTATGCCTTATGTGTGATGATATTAAAATTATTTATTTATCAATTTTAGAAATTGAATTTAATAAAATACATTTAATATTTTTAATAAGAATTTACAAATTATACAACTTGTTCAATTTAATTTTTAGTCATAGAAATAATTTACCAAGGAAAAAGTTAGTCACTACAGTAAAAGCTAAAATAAGTTAAAGGTGCTTTATCAAGGTGTAAGGAACTAAAATATCATAAAAATTATCTTTAAAAGAGTAGATGTGGTATTTTTTGACATAAACTCATATTATATTAATTATATATAAAATTTGTATCCACTTTACTTGAACATAATTTTTTATATTAAGTAATTAATATATACACAAATTTCACTCCTCTCACCTATAAAAGGTCCCCTCCAACACAATTTCAAAGAGACACAAAAAAAATAAAATTAATTACAGTAATATAACATATTTTATTCCCTTGTAATCCTATCCCACTTTTTTTATCTTTTTTTCTCAAAATATTTCCATAAATCCTTAAAAACCAAGAAGGGTTCTAAGAGAAGATACAATCTTTTCTTTATAAGAAATGGTTTTGTCATTACTTTTCATTTATATTCATCATAAACCTATTATAAAATTTAATATAAATATTTAATAAAATCTAAGTAATATAATTATTCTTCATAAATTTTAATATTATAAAAAAATCACTTCATAATAATTCTCATCCATTTATTGTAGCATGTTCTAGTTTGGGATGGTTTAACCACCTACATGAACAATGTTATGAATTTTTCTCATATATTGATATAGAATAATAATTACTATTACGATATGATATTAATAAGTAAATATTTTTTTGGGTTTCTATAATAGTAATATTAAGATTTAAATCATTATTAATATACCACCTTTTATTCATTAAAATTTACCGATACAAGCACATTAAGGATTTTAATTTAGAGAACCATTTCAAAAAATCTCATGCAATGAACCTATAAATTCATAACTCATTATACAACCGTGATTATATTACCTTTAATTTTATATATATTATTAACTCATGAACAAGCAATGATAACTGAAACTGTGATACAAAAACATACAAGGAACAATTAAAACTACTTACATCAATAATGAATATTAAATAAAAATAAATAATAATTATATGTTGAATTAATATAAAAAATTAATATAAATGGTAATAAATATGAATAATTTTATGAAATATTTTTTAAATTAGTCAATTATTTTTATATTGGAGGTCATATTGCATTCAACCGAGTGAGAATCCATGGTATGAGTTCTTTGCCTAAATTTCATTTTCTTGAGACATGTTTCATATTAGAAAAAATATTTTATTATAAATTTTGTTATTAATGCTATATAATTTTCATGTATAATAAAAATATTTTATTTCATGATATTTTAAACTCTATCTCCTGACCACACTTTCATGTTCTTTTAATTCATACTGTACCATATTCATAAGTTTTTTTTTCATCTCAAATATCATTCTTTGATACATGATTTATATCATGAACCTATCTTATTTTATATTTTGTATATAAAACCTATATTATATATTATATCATTATTATATTTATATTATTTTTATTTAAAGCTCCATTTCATGTTATATATCTAATTTTCAATTTCTTTATTCATTACAAAAGCTGTAAGGGTTGTTGTTAACATAATTTACTTTCATTGTGTTATAACCTTTATTCTTGAACGCAATCCTTATAAGTTTAGTTTATTCTAACCTATGATTTTATTTTATTTTATTAATTATTTAATAACTAATAAATAATATTTATCTCTCATAAATTAATTTCTATAGGATTTTTACTTGAAAACTATGATGTTCATAAGTGGGTTTTTTGTATTAACTTTCATTTATTTGGGACATGTTTCCTATTACACACCAATTTTCTTTTTTTAGTGTATATACCATGTCATTGTCATATTATATCATAATTATATTTATATTAATGTTATTTAAATTTCCATTTTATTTTTTTTAATTTCAAATAATTTTGATTCAAAACATAAAAAGTTTGTAAGGGTTTTATTGACTTCATTTCCTTTTCATTGGGTCATAAACTTTATTTAATGAAAATGATGTTGTAAGTTTCCCTTATTCTTGAATTTCTATATTCTAGAAGGCTCTTAATATTTATATTTATAGAATTTACTTCTTTACATAAAAATATTCTTCTTTTATGGATTTTATTCTTTATAAAAATATCATGTTGTTAATAATAATTTTCATCCTTTATAATAGTTTTTTTATCTATGTATAAATCCTTTCTTACAAATAATGTTTTATTTTATTATTATGAAATCTGAATATATATCATATACTAAATTCCTTATATTTATCTTTATCTATTTTTAAAAGTAAAATTTAAAACTCTTTTTTCGATATGGATTTTTCTTTTAAAATCATAAAAGGAAAAAAGACATTTCTTTTCAGCTCATATACTTTTATCTTCTATTAAATATTTATCTACATAAAATATATTTATTTTAAAGATTATATTATTTTGGATTATTTTAAAGTTATATTTCATAAAATCATCCATTCAATTTCTTGAAAATGAATTTTTAAAGTGACTTGTAACGTTGAATTTTGAAATAATGATAAAAATGTTTTCTTAAGACCCATTTTCATGAATTCACTTCCATTTTTCTATATACCTCCAAATAATCCACTTATTATAGAGTAATGTTCATGGTTATCCTATAAATTATTTTATACTTATTTAGGGTGATTTAATTTTCAATATCAACATATCTAATCTTGCCTTCATGTTATACAATACTATTTGTAAATGATTTGAAACCCATTTTCTTTCCATGGGGATTTGATGATTTGTTGTTTGATTTATTTCATGTGGAACACATATAAAATATTTATCATTATGATATGGGTTGGTTAATTAAATAACTCTAATTAATTAATTAAATTTTTATATCTTATGTGATTACCAAGTGATGTTATTAGTGATACATTATCCACTATACTAAGGGATGCTGATAATGATGTCTGATCCACTACACTTAGGGATTCTAGTAATAATGCATGATCCACTATACTATTTGATGTTGGTAGTTATGTATGATCCACTATGTTATGATTATATATATATATATATATATATCAAATTCCAATGTTATGTTTTGATGGTTTAGGTTTTATGTCACATGTTTCCAAGATATGGTATATGTTTTAGGATTCGATAATGGTCTTTTTAAAATCATATGATCTCATAATATAATATATGATGTTATATAAATGTTTATCATTATCTCTTATTATTATATGATTCTCTTAATCAATTATTTCTCCCATGATCATGTTTTCTCCCTTGATTATGATCTAACCCCCATTAACACATTGATTATTTTTGTCTTTATTTTAAATTTTAGATCACTCTTTTTGTTTCCCATTTTCCTAGGGAATTTTTTATTAGATAATGTTTATGTGTAAGTCATGTATATATATATATTTGGGAGATATTAATGACCTTTTTAGAAATAATGTGTTCTTTTTATAGTGAAAATAACCATTTAGTGAAAAATAACAATATGGGTTTTATTAGATAATATTTTTTCCTAATTATATAAAACATTAAACCGAAAAAGGTCTTGGTTATATACATGACTCAATATTTTTCATTGAAATTTTAATTATAGATGGTTAATTTTGGGTCAATTTAGTTCATATCAAAGCTAGTATGAAATGATTATGTTTTGAACTAGATTCTGAAGTATTGATCTAGGGCGTCTTAGTCTCCCTTTACACGCAAGACATAAAAAAGAAAAACAATTGAAGGGGTATTCCATTTTAAAAACCCAAAAATAAATCATCCCATTAGGATTAAAATACTGGAAAAGGACCTCCATTATGACATGTACCCTATTGATCATGACATGAAAATACCCTCCCAAGAATAAATAAAAATTATCATTGCTGTGCCTTTATGGTATGTATTGCTTCTTTAAGGCATCATCACCCTCCCTCCAGGGAATTATTCAAAAATTTGTAAAAGTACATGACCCTTATGTATGGGGTGTCCCTTATTTATTATTAATACTACCCTTAAATTCTGAATTCTTCATCCCTAAATCATCCTCCCAAAACCCACCTTATTTATATAATTCATCCTTTCAAAAAAAATATTTCCTTACAAAAATATTCTTCCAAGAAAAATCTTTTAGTCTTCTAAAACTAATGGTACATAACTTATGAATAATTATTGTTAACATTTATGTATCAATAAAGGTACCCTTACACATCATAGATCCTCCAAACACTTAATAATTTTCAAAAGTGGATGACCATTATGTATCTTGGTCACCTTTATATATTATGGGTCAATCTTATTCATTAAATTTACCATAAATGTAATCTTATATGTTCTAGGGTTACTCTTATGTAATTTTCCCCCCTCACATGTAATATGATTCCTTTGTGAAAATCAGAAAACATAAAATATTTAACTTATAAAAAAATATGTTGGATTATTTAATTAGAAAAATATTCATATAAAATATCTACTTCTAATATATCTTCTTCCAATAGATTTGTTTATGAACTTCTAGACCACGGATGCAATAGTCCACAACCACCATCTAGAATATAAATTAACTTATGGATTCTCTCCTTCTATTAGTTAAACAACCTAATAAAAAAATTTCTTTAAATGGATGGTTAGTTAAAAAATTATAAATTTTAGGTCACTTGATATCTACTCTTATACATCACCCACTAAACTCCAATTCTGTAAAACTCACACAAAATATGCTACATTACAATATCCAGTATTCATGACATGATTCATATCCTATAACAAAAAAATAATGAAAAGGAAACCAAACTCTTCCCCAACACTCAACTAACACCTAAGACACTTGTTAGTCCTTTGATGACATCAAAAATACCTTTTAGAGATTTTACAACACTCGAAATTAGGATATGAATCCCATTTCTCAAAAGACGCCCTATATTAGGATTAAAATTTTTAACTTCCCCATAATTTAATTAACCTACAATGACGTGATTCATTACATGTTCCACTCTTTAAGTATTCTATTTAAGAAATGATTTATATTTTTTGAATTCTTATAGTGATAAAACTTGGTTGTCACCATGAAAACCCTTGGTGTTAGAGAAACACATTTATGATGTGTGATGGTAACCAAAGGATGGTATCATTTTGACCCTTGGTGTTCGTGATAGATATTTATTATAAATGATTATAATCAAGGGTGAGTTCTTTTAAAACCCATTAGAATTTACGTTATGGTATAATAGTAGGGGTTGGCACCACTCTGACCCCTATATGTTTATATGTGATGACACTGGGGGATGACACTATTTCGACTCTGGGTGTTGATGATGCAAGATAGAACCCAAGGTGGTTCCATTCCAAATTGGTTTGTTGATTATATGTTATCTAACTGAGGCCATGTTCCATTAATAATCGATATATTATGTTATGTGACATGGTACAAGGGGTGGGAACCATTATTACCTAGCATATTATATTTTTTTAGGGAACTAGAGGCGATTTATAATCTAACCCAGTGTATTAACTGTATTTGACCGAACTAGTGTGGGTGATATTACGACCTTATGTTTTGATGGTGTATGATGGAACTAAGAGCATACATCATTCTAACTTTGGGTATTGGTGGTACATGATATAATTGAGGGTGGGAACCATTCTAACCCAACATATTAATTAAATCAGTGAGATTTTTTAGTAATATGGGATAGTGTTACTCTAACCCTTTTTTGGTATATGACTTTTTTAGAGAAACCCTAACACTGGACAATGTAGGTATAGTAACTCCCAAGTGGCTTAGATAACACTCATAGTTTTGATTGGTATTATAGCTATAGTAGATATGTTTTATTTATTCTGAATATACCACATTTTTCATGCACTGTATATTCTAAATATGTTAAGGATTCCATTAGTGGTGGCCTATTGAATTATACTTACACCGTTTTTGGGAATCCCTGGAACTTTGTTACCTTAATGAACCTCATGATCATAAGAAACAGTAGTTTTTAGGTCCAATGTTATATGGTTGACCAAGATAGATTATATGGAGTCATGATATGAGACATGGTTATGACGTTGGACTAGGTTATGGTTTTAGTTTATTCACTTTTGGTCTAAGTAAGTTTTGATCTTCCCACATGAGATATTACTGGTATCTTCCCAAACCATGTGGAATTTTGATAGTTAAATCTCTTTTTCATGTGGTATATTATTTACTTTTGGTTTGATGTGGATTTGTGATATGTAAATTTCATGAAATACTTTCATTATTAAAATATAATACTTTTATTATTTAACCGATTAATTATTGCTTGTATATTTAATAGATTTGTTTATTTATGAAAAGATACAATGTTTTATGGAAAATGAGAAAGTGGATAAAAAATGATTGATATTTCCACTTAAAGATGGATTTCTATGACAAATTATGATCATAGGAGCTTCCGAGGATAGAAAATATATTTTTTACATCATTACTGTCCATTTTACAATGTAATAATGCTGGAAAACAAGGTGTGAAATACTTTAGGGAAATTATTTTTGTAATTAAAATGTTTATTTTTAGATTCATCAATCAATGGTCATGATTAGTCTAAAAATAATGAGATTAGAATTTGGAATTTCAAATTAAGGCCAACCAACATGAATAAGATAAATAAAATGAAATCCAAAAACACCTTCCCCATTTGTCTATATTAGCATACTAAAAGGTAAGAATTACCCCCACATTCAAGTAACGAAGGAGTAAGAGGTAATTAAGAATGAAAAAAATAACAATGAAAGGTAGAGAGAAAGACTAGTGGAGGACCCAACACATCACAACAAGTCACCCAATGCTTTAGTCTTTATATCGATCCTTAGAATAAGTAGTTTGGTCCTCTATTTTTAGTCCTCCATAGGTCATTATGTTGAATTAATTCACCATTATTTCTATCATAAAGGATTCATAAAGATGTCTTGGGTTTTTTGGAGGTTGAAATGGTGGTTCAGGTCATAAAGTTTTATCAAATTTGGATTTTTTAGCCCCATAATAGAACTTTACATCAAAAATGTGATTTAATGTTGTACAATTTCATGGAACAACTCCTCATAAGTGAATTTAAGACATAAATTGATGTTCTAAATATTTATGGGTGCATAAAGGAATGGAACATATATGTCGTGATGTGACAAATAGTCTTCTTCCTCCAAGATCTATTTCCTTTATTCCATGAATTTACAACTTGTTTTCTAATATTTTTTACATTGTAAAATGGATATTCATGACATAAGAGGTACTTTTATAGCCCCAAAAGCTTCTATGATCATCCTTCGTCATGGAAATCAATTTTTCATTGGAAATATTGATCTTTTTTTCTCCTCTTTTTCATTTTAAATAAACATTTTACCCTACCATAAATGATCCAATATATTAAATATTCAAGTAATAATTAATTATTTAAATCCTAAAATTAATATATTTTAATACTAAAATGTATGGAGGAAATTTGTGAATAAAATCTCCCACACTTGAATTCAAAATTTTCCTCAAGGATAGAATCTCAATATACTATAAACGACACCCACCCTACCATGTTTTAAAATCTATTCCAATACAATAAATTGATAAAATGGTAAATTTAAATGTTCAATCATTACACAAGAAAATTTAATCAATGCCACATTTTTCAAAGAAAAAAATAAACAAATTATTTTACCTTTATTATTTTGACATTAAAAGGAATTTTCATTTTTCTATTTTTATTTTTAAATTCATTATTAATATCCATTACAATTTAAATTCAACTCACTTTAATTTTTTCACTCATAATCAATGTAACAAATAGAGGTGAAAATTCATCTCCTATCTAAAGAACATGTCACTTACCATAGGCTTACAATAAAACTAACATCTCCAATGCATAAATAAAAATTCACAAGTAATGACGAGAGCTTCGTCATAAGAATCAAATAACTCCGAGGCTTAGGAATAGTAGGTAAATGATATAAAAAAAATTAAATCTCAAAATGATTTTATATCTAAATCATTTTTCATGATATTTAAAAAAAGATCAAGGGAAAATTTCTCCCTTCACAAAAGTTATCTTCCCTTCCAAAAACTCAATGAAAGATCATGAAAAAGTGAAATATAATAAAAATGAACCCTTTTTATTATATTCTATTAATTTTGTTTTTTATTTTCATTTTAATTTTTTTTGTTTGATAAAAATATCACATACACCACCTAACCAAATATGATCAAAATACCATTGATCTAGAAATGGTGATTTTTATCCTCCCAAGACATAACCCAATTTTTTTAAGAGGGTTTCCAGTGAATAAAATTTATGAAAATCATGATCCTCTTCCCACACTTCACAAGAATGATGCCCTAAAATTATCTATTTTTATATTCATGTCACTTTCACTATTTTAGTATCTCTCCCACACTCGTATTTGAAAAATCATGGAAAATATTGTAGACTTGGGTAGAAATGGATAAAATAGGCTTGTAACATAGATATTTTTTTGAGAAAAACTATTCATGGATTATATAAGCCAAAAAAGATTAATTTTAGGTGGGTCTAAGGATAAATGGTTAAAAATGATACCTGAAACATATTAAATGTGATTCTAGTTAGTCATAAAGTTTTTCAGATGCACAAAATTTTTCCGAAGAGAACATTCTCAAGTCTCTAAAGAAATATAATATCAAAATAATGGAAACTTTTGGTTCAAATAATGTCTCGAAAATGATAATAATTGTTAATAAAATCATTTATGGAAAGGTATATTAATAATAATGTCAATTAATAAAAATATCAAAAATTCAAGGCATAATCATATGTAAGAAAAATTTCATTCACAAAAATCAACAAGTCTCATTAAATCACGATTTTTCAAATCCAAAACTACTTGATTATCACTATTAATTATTTTCCATAATTTTATGATTCAAATTTATTGACAATGAAATTTAAAAACATGGAATTATAATACTCTTATGAGGTTTTTGTCTCATTATTTAGTTGATTAAAGAAATATTTAAGGCAAGATATGAAATTGGTCGTTCAAATCTTTGATAATAAATTAATTATGGAAAATACCACTAAAAAATATAGAATTAAAATGATTACTCCCCTTTCATCGATTATTTTCATCTTGTGGACACATCTTCTATACCTGCTTTCTTTCTAGTTTCTTTTTCTTGGACCTAAAAAATGAAAATAAAATAAGTGAAAGCACATGATCTTTTTCAATGAGATTTTAAAAAGTTGGGGGGGGGGGTGCATGAACCCAAAAATAAATAAAAAATATTAAAAAATAGGTTTCCACATAGAAGAAATTTTGTTTATCATTGTTATTTCAACCATGCCTCTTTCAAATTTATATTACGTGATGGAATATTTTAATGATTCTACCTAGTCTGGGTCCATAAATTGTGATAAATTTGAAGTGTCTATTTAGGTGAGTCACTATCCTTCCTCTCAAAATAGATTAACTCTTTCCACTAGAATAACATGCTCAATTTACATCAGAAAAATCCACTAGTGTTTATTTAATCCGAATGATCTGAATGTACGTTCATTTTCCCACCATACTTGCTTCCTTTTTCAAACAAGGTTGTATGAGATGATCTTCTGAAAATAGTGGTCTAAAACCTCAACTTACCATTTTAATTTTCTTTACTTTTAATTTTAATTTGCTATTTTATGACTGTAGATACCTCATATACTTATTAAATCTCCATAATATCCTTAACAATTAGAATTTTTTCCTCTACTATATCATCATTATCTTTATCATCATAAATTTTCATTTCCCAGTGAATGTTGAAACTTACATGTTTTCTATCAACTCTCACATAGAGATATCTACTTTTTATGACTATTAGTGGGTACCCTATAACAAAAAATGGTCTTCCCAAAATGTGAGGAGGCCTATCTTCCTCAACATCCAACGCTTTGTACTATACTAGGAAGTATAATTTTTTTAATTTGACTATGATGTCCGTAGTCATTTCTTATGGTTATTTTACTATAGAATGTGCCAGCTGGAGTGAAACTATGGTGTTATTTATTTACTATATACCCAATATTTTGAACATGTTATATGACATGATGTTTACACCTGCACCTAAATCAAAGTGTTATTTTCCAATTTTTTTAAACCCAATGTTAATAATTAAAAAAACTACTTGGGTAACATTGTTTCTTCATTAGTTCCATTAACACAATAGATTAACACTCTCATGTGAGTGGTATAGTAACAATTTATTTCAGATTCATTTCATTATTCACCAATTATTTCATGAATTTTGTATATATAATCCTGTTTATGAGAGTATCTTAAAAAAGAATATTAATATTTTACTTTTTTAGAAGTTCAAGTAATTTACATTTATGATCATTATTTTTTTTCATGTGCTAGTCTCTATAGAAAAGGTAGTCATGGTTTGTATGGTGGTTGTTTTTATTTTACTTTTTTTTGAAATACTTTTTTATCTTAAATGTTTTCTTGTAACTTTCTTGGCTCAAGATCACCTAGTGTTATATTTTTTACCTCTTAGAGTAATAATATTAAAATATGCATGGGGGTGAACTTCAGGGAATCCAAGAAATACTACTCTTGGTCTCTATCTAAGTTAATTGGTGATTTTACCTACTTGGAATTTAGGTTTCTTAGCGAAACCTTATTTTCCCTTATGTCATCCTTCAACTCTTTTATTACCATTGCTTGGTATTTTGAGTAGGACCAAAGTTATTTGATGTAATCCCTTTTGGTATCCATGAATGTATCCGTGGTTTGTTCTAATGTATGGAAATTGATTTTTAGTAATGGTCATTGCTGTGCTTGAAATCCCAAATTCCTCTGCTAATACCGTTGTCCTTATTAGTATGGCCTCCAAAATTTAAATTGTTTATGTTTATAATCAATATAATTTACTTCTTCTATAAACTTACCTTGGTATTTTAGTTTCTAACCCATTTGTTTTGTCAAGGATTCCATTTGTCCAAGCATATAGTCATTGTTTGAGATCATGTGCATGCCATTTCATGGTATTCCTTTAGTTTTTCAGTGTAAGAGATTGCTTACCATATCATCTTGTAGACTATTTCTCTCATACAATGACTTATTTACTAGCGGACCACTAGCCAAAACAACCATAATCGACCTATTTCTCTGTACAATACCTTTATAGAGTATTTTTATTAATTTATAGGTCTTTATTCCCTAACTTGGGAATTTTCTAATCAATTCTGCAAATAGTACCCAAGTATAGTAAATTGATTAATCTTGACACTGATTAAAATTAAGAATATTTACCCCAATATTTGTAGAATTTGAAGGAGTAAAGATGTGGGTATGAAAGTATATTAATAAATCATCCCATGTACTAATCAAATAGGCTGAAAAGCTTTGAATCCATTCCTAACCTCTCTCTCATAAAAGAAATTGAAATAGGTGAAGCTTTTATACATCTCTTAGAATGTTGGAAAACTAAAATATGTCATAGATCTTGAAAAAACTTCCTAGATTCACATTAAGATCTTCATGGTGGATGTTATAAAATTATACTATGTTTGTAATAATCTTAATAATTGTCAGTTTAATCTTGAAGTGTGTAGTTATGACTAGCGATATGAGTATGCTTAGATGTATGCCAATTTATTAGTTTCTACTGTAGTCTACCCATGGTTGTAGTCTAGGATTCCTTATTGGTAACCCAAAAACTAGATTTATCTCTATGCCCATCACGGTTGAATCTCTGTTCTTTCTTAGGCTCTGTTTTGGTTCAGGATTGAACTCGAGGACCTCTTTTCCTTTGGCTCGAATGTAGTGGGTGTGCATAAAAATTAAAAACTTGAAATATACAACATGAACACACCAAATGTTAAAAGGTAAATTAAATAAAAAAAATAAAAATTTAAAAATAAAAAAACTAATCAGTGACCATGCCTAGTGATGGAGCCAAAAATTTAGCAACTCTTGGGGAGTCATTAATTCCTTATAGGGATAACTAAATTTAATTATTTTTATAATCTCATATAAGTGAATTTAATTAAATAAAATGTTGTATGCAGTAAGTAAAAGATTGAACCCACATATATGATTCCATTAGGTTTTTAAAATAAAATAAATGATTTAATTTGAAGAATACCTAGAGAGATAAATAAGATTGTGTTTTGGAAATAGTTTTGGAAAACAATAAATAATAATGTGTAGTAGGTTTGGATTTTGGTTTTTAAAATCAATTGGAATGTGTTTTAGTGTTTTATAGAATTAGGATTCATGTGAAACTGGATTTATAAATTGATTTGATAAATTCATGGTTGGTTTTAGAGTTAGGAGGAGGTCAATCCAATGGTCATGGTATCCCCTCCTTAATATTAAAACACCCTATATCCCATGGTAATGAAATTTAGGGTTTTAATGCATTAATATTATCTTCATAACATATTTTAAACTATTGACTATTAAATGATCTTGAAATAGTTTATGGAATTTATTTTTATAATTTTTTTAAATTGATCAATTATTGGTCATGATAAAAATAAAAATAATGGAATTTGAATTTGGAATTAGAAATTTTAGTAACACAACATGAATAAGATAAATATAATAAAATCTAAAATAAACTCCCACTTTGTCAACATTACCCTAAAAAAGGCATGGGTTACCCCCTCATTCTAGTAATGAGTAGGTAATAGGGAAGAAATAAATAAAATGAAGTCATAATGAAAATAGGAGAGAAAGACTGATGGATAACCCTACACAATACATCAATTCACCCTCGACTTTGGTCTCTTGATCGATCCTTGGTAGAAGTATCTTGTTCCTCTATTTATAGACCTATAGGGGTGCTTGAGTTGAATTTATTCACCATTTTTGTAGTCACAGAGGATTCATAAAGATATCTTGAGTCCATTTGGGCTTTAAAATGGAATTATTAGTTATAAAACTCATAAAATCTGGCCAGTTTTTGGCCCTATCACAAATTTTATATCATGGAAAGTAATTTTAAATCAAACATTTTCATGGACCAACTCCATATAAGTGAATATATAATATAAATTGATGTTCTATAATTTTTTAGGTGAATCAAGACATGAAACAGGGGTGGCTGGCCATGGCATATTATCTTCTTCATATGAGGTATGTTTCCATTATGTCATGTATTCTTGCCTTTTTTCTAAAAGTTTTATGCCATAAAATGGATATTCATGATGAAAAAATTACTCTTCTAGCCCCAAAATATCCTATGGTGATACTTTTTCATGAAAATATATCATTAAGTAGAAATATTTATTGTTTTTTATTCCTCTATCATTTTCCATAAAACATCCTATCCATCAATAAACTATCAAATTTATTAAATATTTTGGAAACAATTAATTAGATAAATAATAAAAGTAATGTATTTTAATACTAAAAGGTATGCATGAAATGTATGTAAATTTTTTATGTTTCTTTTATTCTGTATTGTATTGTGAAAAAAATTATATGATACTTTCACTACGATTTATGGCCATCTATACTAGAGGGTATAATATCCTTATAGTATCACCATTTACCCTCATCATTAGTCGATAGCTTCTAGTGTATAGGGAGGTGTGTCAAAGTTCATGTGGTGATTTGATTTGTTAACTATAGAGTGATATTGGATAGGATTTTATAATCATCTTCCTAAAATTTTAGTTATTTTAATTTAGTTATATCCATTTGATACAAGGGTAAGAAAATGATACTTTACCCTGAAATCAATTCAATTAAGAATTACACTTCACTATCTAATGGGAATATGGTAAAATTATCAGAAATAACTTTTAGGATTCTATTTACCACTATAAGAAGTTCAATTCGTGGAGCTATATTTACATAATCTAAAATTAATCTTGATAATAAATCAGTGATAATCTTAACATCTCAAAGAAAATACACCTTTATTCTTATTCTTGGATCCCACTCACCTCGTGGGTATCCTTATTTAGTGAACTACATACCACCTTTTAATGAGGACAATATATATGGTTCTTTGAGATAAAAATATAGTCCATTAATAAGATAAGTTTCAAGATATCCAAATAAAGTATCAGAAAATATCACACAATTTAAACATCACCAATCATCACTAAAAAATAAATATATTTAAACCCATAATATTTCTTTTTTCCTAATGTAGTAGTAATCACTATAGAATTCAGTATTAATCCAACTCACAAACTCAATCGATCAATCATTTTAAACAATATAAAATAATATAAGGCACCTATATAAAAAAAATTTATAATTATAAAGGATTTAATAATTATAATAACTTTAACAATTTTTTGTTTGGATTCTAATTATACAGTTTCATGATATGTAGTATATAATGAACCTCACTTATCCTAACATTGATATTTCATATTATATTGAGCATCACCTTGAATTTGGATATATTCTATACATTTTACTAGAGATCATTCACGACTTTAGATGCATCATAATGTAACAGAGAACTTATTATGTGTATAAAGAGAACCTTGAAATAAGTAAATTATATTTTATTATCTCTTTCTAACTTATTATTTTTAAAGTATCTTATCTTTAGTATATAATTTTTCTGAATTAGGAATACCTTTAGGTTTCCAACTATACCCAGAGTTAACCATCATTGGGATCTATTATACATGTATATGAGAGATAATATCCCTATGTTTAGATGCATTACACTATAATTTAGAAACACTTGTGCATGTGAATCCAACTTAAAAATCTTGAAGAAGACGATACTTATGAAAGAATTATATATTATATAGACTCCCACATAGATGACATGTGAAGTGCCTAATATTGAGTATCTCCACTAATAAGGGGGGGGGGGTGTGAATCAATAGAGACCAATTTTTAGAATGAATTTTCACTTAATAATCAACCTCTAAAACCTATTAAAGTTAAATACACTAAAAGGTAAATTCTAGTCCTCACTCATGTATTCATTAAGTAAAAGAAAAATGGATGGGATAATTTTACAAGGTTTGGCCCCTTCATGGTTAACCTAATCCTTTTAATGATTTGTGAATCCCCCCAGCCATGGATTCTTCACTATAATACCAACATATTAAAATATTTTAGTGTTGTGATAGATTCAAACCATTCCATTCCAAATTCACACTAGACTATGTAGTTTCATGCTACCTTCATATAGAAAATTTAACCAGAATAATAAATATATTTTTAAGAGATATGTTTACTAAAAAACTATCAATATAGATCCCCCTTGATGAGACTTCACGAATATTCAAGAATAAATACTCACTTAATGTATATATTTAGGTAGAACAACTCCTAAACATCATAATTAGATGATCTCACTCAATGAATAATCTCCAAAATATATTAAATATGAACTCTAAACTTTGGCTTAAGTTTTTCTATACTGTTAACTTTTTTTGTCAAGATGTTAAATATACAATAAGTACTCACTTATCTTTCTTTAAAATCACATATTATCTAGTAAACTTAGAATAATATAATTAATTTTAACATAGTATTCATTTTATAGCTCATAATTCTAATTTTTTCTAAACAAAATCATACACCACAAACCCCTCTTATTTTGTTATTCTGTTAGGCTAAAAAAATGCACTATTATTTCTTGAATATTCTTCACTTTTAATAACTCCATGTCTATAAAAAATACCACTTATTCTATTCTTGTTTGTCGATATCTCAATAAAAGCTTAGTCGATAATATTTTCCCACTTTGACCAATAATGAAAATAATTCAAAAATAGGGAATTTTCAATTCCAAGGATACCCATCATATTATTCCTTACTAAAATAATATAAAACTCTAATTTCTACAACCCACTCTCACAACATAGAACCTTTTTAAAATGACTCAATAGATCAGTTTGTCATCCATTCAAAACATATAAATAATCAAAAATTTATCTATATATAAGTGATTATTTGAACAAGAAAACAATAAAATACCCTCACAAAAACATTCAATATTTAATATCATTATATTTTTCATCGGCAGTCACAAATTTGAGATAAAAAACAACTCTTCAAATAAAAAAAATAGGAATATAAATACGAATATGAAAATCAATCACTATTTATGAAATATAACAATAAAAATATTGAATCACATGTTAGATAGGATTTATTCACCATTGAGAATCACATTCTCTATCATTATATTCTATTTCATAAAGATAAAAAATTATGGAAACTTGTATTTTCTCCTATAATATCTATAAAAAATTATTTAAGAAAGTGACCGATTTTTAGTTAAGAAAGCATATGAATATCAACCATGAGGTAGTGGATTGGATGCATAAGAAAATAATTGATCAACTATATTAATAAATAACTGATTGACTACACAAAAAACTGATTGACCACATGTCTAATTGATTGACTATATGGCCAACTGATCGACCACATGAGTAGATGATCGATCGTTCAAAAATAACTTGTTTGAAGATATGAATAGACAATTGAACAAACACATGAAAAACTAATTAACTATATGGGTAAATGATTTACTACATGAGTAACTAATTGACCATATTAATCATACAATAACTAGATCAACCACATTTAAAAAATCAAGCTAAATTCATTAATCATCAAAGTAAGAAGATGAGTAGATTAAAATTATTTCAAGACTCCTAGAATCAATGATTTTTTTTTAAAATATAGTTTTATCTTAGAAACCTCAAATACCACTTTAATATTCTTTAATAATGTTGAATAAAAAGAAAAAATAATAAGCATTTCATAAATAAATCCAATTGTACTTCAATATCCCCATTTTTGTTTTTTTGGAAACATTACTCAACTCTTACAAATAAACTTAGGCCTATTAAAGACACAATAAAAACCATGTGAATCTTCAAATCATAACCTCTCTCACAAAATAAGTATCTTATAACACACAACTAGATACAAATTTGTTTTTAGAGAATTTCTTCTCTTGGTTTCAACAAAAAAATGGTCAAGTGACATAGATGAACATTGATGTGGACTATTTTCAATATATTTTCCCACATCTTAACTATGTATTAAATCATATTTTCAATCAAAAATGTTATTGAATTAGTGAATATATTAATAACTGAGTTTTGAGCTATTACTATCATTACTTTAATATATCAGTGGAAATGGGTGTTTTTGGGATTTAATTAGTTAATATGTATTTGAATTAAATTCTACATAATTTATGTATAAATTATCTTTTTATATAGATTTAATTGATATCATATTTTTAAACTTATCTTTGATATTTATTTTAATTCTTTTGAAATTACATGATATTTTATGTCAAATTTTAATTGTTGGAATGTATTTTAATTTTGGAAATTTGTATTTTTGGAAAATTAAACATGGATACCTAAATTACTAATTTATAAAACTGAAGAAAAATGGGGATCTCATCTGGATTATGTGGTATATTATGAAATTGAATTTCTGATTGATACTAAGGAAATTGTTGAATCTTTTGGAGATTCTTGAAGGAAGATAAATGATGAATTGAGTCAGGGAAATTCTCTAGGTCCATCTTAGAAGGCTATAATAGAACACATGTGGGGGGTGAGACTTCTGTGGATGATGTATTCTCGAGTAACATGAGGAAGATAATAAGAAGAGATAGGTGTGCCCTGAAGAAAACAAGATACACAAGTTTTAAGCCATTGACCATGATCTTGAGCTGAGGATATAGGTATGAGTTGATTTTATGTGGAGAACTTATAATTTTTCATAAGGAGAGACTACATGATCATTGAGAGGGTAAATAATCATTAGAGAGATAGAGTACGGACCTAGACTATGATCAATCAAGAAATGAGATGATGTTAGGGAAGTGGCTTAAAATAGAAGTGGAGTGCACTGATAGTGAAAATTCCTCATATTTTTTATTCTCACTAGTTTACAAGTTAATAGTAATAAATTAAGAAATAATTTTATTTTATCTAATGACACATAGTCAAATTCTATAACAATTTCAAGGAATGGCATGCATGACTATGAAAGGTAAAAATATTTGAAGAAATATTTCTGTAAAAAATCCAATATCAAATATGTTTTTATAAAAAAACCTATTATGAAAAATAAAAAAAATATTTTTTGGGGTTCCTTTTGAAAAAATTTCAAGAAAAATTGTGTATGAAAAATAGGTTATTTTTTAAAATATTATAGACTTTATACAAGATATTAACTATAATTTAAGTGTTCTAAAATATAAGAAAGTTAAAATGGAAGATAATAGGGATTGTAGGAATAATAATAAAAATAAAAATATCCATCCACATCCACCAATAAACGATGTTATAAAGAGAGTTAGACTAAGGGAGTTCCTAATGACTATAGCTTATTGTAATATATCTTTCATAATGAAAAAACTTGGTCTCAAAATTATAAGATAAAATAGTCCCATTTTTCATTTATGCTATCAAACAATGGATTACCTTGGGAATATTATCTTGAATTTATTAAGGACTTCTAAATTGTGTTGTAGTAACCACCATTTCATGGAATGAGTGAGGAGGAATTAATATTGACATTTTTTCTTATTTTTATTGAAGTGTATTTCTAGAACATTGTTCCAACAATTAGATCAAATATATTTGATACACAAGATCATGTTTTCAACTCTTTTGTAATGAAAGTTTATGCAAAAAATGATGATAACTAAAATAAGTAATAATATTACTAGATTCATTCAAGATTAGGGTGAGGTATTAAATTAAGATTGAAGTAGATTTATGAGGTTACTTAGGTAGTTTTATAATAATGAATGTATTCTAAAATTCTTTATGGACACGTTTTACAATATTCTAACCCCATAAAACCAAACTCTAGTTGATTAATCCTCAGGATGATACTTTTATGATAAAACTACAGAATAAATTAAATACATTTTCAACAGTATATAACAAAACTCACAATAGAAGTGTTTTATAAGAATAATTACACATAATAAATAAAAAAATATTCTCAACAAGGCAAGGTTATGAATTCTAAATTTTACAGAGAAAATAATCAAAATTAACACAGAGAATAATACTTCCACTTTGGTATGTTTTTTCATTAAAACTCATTCTATCTCAACATTTATATTCCTTCTCATCCACCTAAATTTTTTAATTTTTCTGGTTATAGACCTAGGATGAAACCTAATGATGATACATTATCAAGTAATTATCTCCAAGGGTATATATACCATCCAAATTTATCATATAATGAATAAGGAGTCTTTATAATACCCCCATTGATTTTAACAAAAACCTAGGAAACCATTTAATTATAAAAATAAAATAATATTCTAATTCATAAAGAAATTAAAAGGGTAAAACACACAAAATTATAAGTCTAATGGAATAACTAGAGGAAAAAAATAAAGTTGATATGGAATCACAAAAATTTTCTTTCAAAAATGAAATAAAAATTTTACAAAATCAAATCAGTCAAATAGAGAGAGAATTAAGGGGAAGAGAAAATGGAAAGATATCAAGAACCAGAAAAAATTAATCCTATAAAGAATCACATAAATATTAAAACTAGTAGTGGTATCCAAAATCACCAAAAATATCCAATAGATTATCAAAATGAAATTATGGATGAAACTGAACACTAGAATTTGGAAACCTTTGAATATGGAAATCCATACAGTAAGATTGAATTCACTTTAAAACCTATTAAAGAATAGAGTTGATGGGAATATAAGAATAAAACAAATTATGAAATATGTGTCTTAGGAGGAAGAGATAACACTATTAAATGGTGGAATTATATTTCTCTGTTCAAACAACCCATGGGTTAGCCTAGTTCATGAATACTCTAAAAAAATATACTGACTGCTATTACAAATGAAAAGAATGAAAAAAATTCAAACTAAAATATTGAATAAATGAAGATTCTCTATTAATTATAGAAAAGTTTACTCTTAAACTAGGAGATATCATTTTTCCATTCCATTTATAGATTAAATACGTGAAAGGTTTTCTAGAAAAGAGTTTTTCTATTTTCTTAATGGCTATTCTAGTTACAAACAAGTTCCAATAACCCATAAAGACTTGGAAAATAACACCTTCACATGTTTATTTGAGATATTTTTCTACTTGTGAAAACCCTTTGTATTTTATGGTTCTCTAACCACATTTCAGAGGTGTATGATGTCCATTTTATAAAATAGTATAGAAAGTATAATTGATGCATTCATGAATTATTTTTCAATCAATGGATGCAATTTTGAAAGATATATTTGGAATCTAAAAGTTTTTTTACAGTGAAGTTAAGAAACAAACATTGTTTTAAACTAGAGAAAATGCAAGTTTATTGTTTTTTAAGGCATATTCCCAATTAAATAGATTTATAAGATGGGAATAGAGGTATAAAATTAAAAATTGTAGTGATCTAAATTCTTCTACCTCTTGAAAATATTAACAACATTAGAAGCTTCTTGTGGATTTCCAATTTCTACGGGAGTTTATCAAATATTTATCATAAAAAACTTGGCATATTTAATATTTTATAGTCAAGGATACACCCATTGAGTTTTATAAAACCTTTTTAGAGACATTCAATATTCTTAGGGACAAACTCAAAACATCACCAAATATTACTTACCCTTATTAGAAACTGAATTTTGAAGTAATATGTGATGCTAGTGACATGGATGTGGGGGAAGTTTTGGGGAAAAGGAATGATAAGAGGTTATATGTGATTTACTATGATAATAATCTTTGAGATGATTGACAATATAAATACATCATTACAAAAATTTAGTTTTGAGCTATTATGTTTACTCTAGAAAATTTTGTGTAGTATCTTATAGGTTCAAAGGTTATAATATCCACAAAATATTAACATCTCAAGTATCTTAGAGGAAATAAAATATTTGAACCATTAATTATGATATGGGAACATTAGTTACAAGAGTTTTATTTTTAAATCAATTAAAATTAAGATGATTAAAATATGGTTGTTTAAAATTTTCTAGGTTACCAAAAAACCCAAGATGATGAACCAAGAGATGTAAATACTTCTTTTATAGATGAAAAATTGTTTATTGTGTCAAATAATAAATCTATCTGGTATATAGATTATGGAAATTTTCTAGCTATAGGATTCATGGCTAAGGACCATTAAAAAAAGAAAAGAATTATTTTTTGAGTTAAAGTCCATCTTTTGGGATGATTCCTTTCTTTTTATAAGATGTGCTGATGTAATACTTAGGAGATGCACGTTTGAGGAGGAGATACTACCCATTCTTGAGATCCTCCACTATTCACCATGGTTTGGACATCGTGGTAGTGATAATAGAACATAGAAATTATTATAAATGATATTTTATTGGAACAATACATTCAAGGATACAAGGAGTATTGTTATAGGGTGTGATAAATTTCATAAATTGGGTAATGTTGGTGGGAAACCATAGTTACTAAAAAAATAAAATTTAGAGGTTGAGATTTTTATATTTGGGGATATAATTTATGAGACCACTTATATCCAATAAATGGAATGAGTATGTTATTGTGGCTATGGATTATGTGTCTAAGTAGGTTGATATAGTGAAACATTCAAATAACCTCAACATTAGTGTGGTCAAGTTCATAAAAAATAATATCTTTTATATATTTTATGTTTTTGAATAATTTATCATTAATAATGGTACAATTTTTAGGAAATTTGTGATAAAAAATTTAATGGAAAGGTATGTATGTGAAAATAGAACTAGTACAATTTTTCACCCTCAATATATTTCATAAGTGGAAATTTATAATTTAGATATTAATTATTTTTGGAGAAAACTTTTTCTAGTTCATGTAAATATTGGTATATAAAATTAGATAAATATTTTTATGCCTATAAGAGTTCTTATAAGAACATTATAGGGATATATCTTTATAAAATTATTTTTGGAAGACATTTTATTTTCCAATAGAGTTTCATCACAAGTACTATTGGGTTGTGAAGGTAATAAATTTTGATTTTAAATCTATTGGTGAAAAAATGCTATTAAAATAGAGTGATATTGATGAAATAAGATAGGAATCCTTTGAAAATTGAATGAATTAATTTTAAAAAACAAAACACTTTCAGGAATATTTCATTTAGAAAATGAAATTTAAGGTTGTTTAGAGGGTATTTATTTTTAATTATAGGTGGAATCTTTTTCCAAAAAATCATCAGAACAAATGGTATAGACCTATCACTATTTTGAGAGTGCTAGTTAATGGGAATATATAATTATTTAGAGATAAGAATAAACCATTTTTGTTTAATGGATAGAGGATTAAACACTACTTTTATGGATTTACAAAGGGCTTCGACACTTTTTAATTTTATAAAATTTAAGCCTCCATAGATTCTAACAAAGGAATATAAAATCAGTGCTTCATGGGATTCAATCGATAGTACTCCTTGTTTTTTTCTTATCCTTGTGTAATTTTTTTTGTTTGTATTAATTGGTATTATAGTTTAATGAGTGTCCAATTTGAGACTTATAGATTTTTTTGGGGGTAATTATTAGGTTCTTCTTGTATAGTAAATTTTCTACATTCATTCTCTTGGAATAGTATTGGTTCAGTCGATTTCTTGGAATAATTTTTAAAGTCAATTACTCCACACATTCATTCAAGTAAATGCATATATAAGGGTTAATTTGTGTTTATTTGAAATGTTAGATATGTTTTTATATTATTTTCAAGGGATATGAGAAGCTAACTTCCACTGAATTATAGATGAAAATCCCTTAAACTCAACCTCTAGTTCCATTCTATTTTAAACTTGAATTATATAATCTCATGTTGTTTTATTAATTTTTTAGGATATGGAATTGAAAAACCATAGATATTTCTAAAGATAAAAGGTGGATAATTTTGGTTGAACTAAAATGGATAGAACTTCTATATTTAGGGGATTTTTATTTAAATTTTTTTACATTTAATTCTTCCCAATACATTCATAAATTGGAAATATACTATTTACTGTATTTGTAATTATAATTCATGAAATATGATTTTAATGTGTTGTTTATTGATAATTTAATTATATGAAAACACTAGTGGTTTCTACATTTTTGGGTACCTTTTCTTACTGAGAATACAGAAATTCGTAAATGATTATCTAAGGCCTCATTGAAACCTTTTTTGAAGCTTAAATTGTTCACATTCATACTACTTAAATATCATGCTCCTATTATAAAAAATGAAATATATTATTTGAATATAAATTTTTATGTATGATGTGATTTTTTTGATTTATTTTTTTTGTATATATTTTTTAAATCTTCTTGAAACAATTTAATCATTCTGTGAACTTTTGAATTGAAGATTTGTTTTAAACCAAAGTATCTTAAATTTTTATCCCACCTTAAGATTCATCGTCGATAAAAATGTTATGGTTTATGTATTTAAGAGGGATATTAAATGTTCTTAACTATATTTCAATGTTATAAATATAAAAAATCCTTAATTTTTTAAAAATTAATTATTTTTTATCTTCAATTATCTTTCTTTATAGTTTATATTTTTTAAAATTCTAAGGCTTGTTTTTTAACTTTTTGGAGGTTAATTATTTTTTGTTTCCCTATAGATTTTACTAGGAACATCATATATTTTTATATTTTATGTTTCTATTTTTAGTAAAACGTTAGGGTTAATAATTACAATATATAATGGTTTTAAGTATTTGGATTGGACTTTAAACTTTTAATCTATGCATTTAAATAGGATATGAAATAAACTTGTAATCCTTTGAGATTTTTATTCCTTAATATATAATGGGAAGATGAGTTAATTATCATTAATGTTAATTATTAAACCCACTCTTCCACTATATGTTTCTATTTTTTCTCTGTTAGTTATTTTTGTGAGTTCACTATACAAAAAAAATTAGTTTAGAAGTTTTAGTTAAATGTAACATGAAACTTATTTAAACACTTTATAAAATTTTCAATTTAAAAATATTTTTTGTAAAAACAAAACTAACTTTTGGACAAACCACTTATTTTGAGATGATAATTAATTTCTTCCACTTGATAAATTAAATGAGGGAAAATACTTTTGAAATCCAGTTCTTTGTGGAATTTTACTTTTTCACAATTGAGATTTATTTTCTTCTAATAGTTTTATTTAATTGACTACTTGAGGTAAAAAATAGCTATTATAGGGGAATTTGATATATAATATTTTAAATATATTTTTCAAAATCTTAATTGAGTATTAAATAATATTTTCAAGGATAAAATGTGATAAAATTGGTGAATCTTTAAATATTTTTTTCAGAATGTTACTATCATTATTTCAATATATTAATAGAAATGATTTTTTTGGGATTTAATTGATTAAAGATTATTTGAATTAAATTCCAAATAATTTTTTAATAAATTATCTTGGTTATTAAATTAAAATGATAATTTTAAAATTAAATTTTAACTTGATTATAATTCTTTTATAATTCCATGGTCTTCTATTAGAATGTTTTATTTTTGGAATTCATTCTAATTTTTCAGAATTATGTTTTAAAGAAATTATCCATAGATCCATAAATTCATAAATTGGAAAATTAAAGATCAATTTAGAGATATGATTGATGTTGTTGTGTATTTATAAATTAAGGAGGAGCTTGATGATGAGGGATTCATGGAACCTTTTATAGATTATAAAAGGAAACTAAAGGATGAATCGAGGCTAGGAACTTATCCAGGTCCAACATAGTGGGATGTAACAGAACATAGGTAGGGGAAATAATTTCGTAGAAAATATTTTCTTGAGTCACATGAGGGAGATGATGATTAGTTATAGGTGTTCCATGTGGCATATTGGGGAGACAAGTATGATGCTTATAATTATAAGCTTGAGTTGATGAGATTAGCAGGATTTGATTTTAAGGGGCGAACATGGAATTTTATGTGGGGGAGAGTACCTGGTAATTGATACGGAAATGACTAATCAAAGATTGAGAGAGAGTACCTAGAATAATTTGAGTGATCAGGAGAGAACTAGGTAATATGGTAGTGGATTGAGTTGGATTTGCAGATTCTTGGTATAGAAGATTCCTCTTACTTTTCTTCCTTCTCACCACTTTACTAGTTTTTAGAGTAAATATTTGGACCCGACCTTAAAAATTACATATTCTAGTGATGTTAGACTAAAATTAAATTTATTTCATTCCCAAATATCTTTTAGGTTTACATTTTTATATAATTAGAAAAAAAGATTACAAATTAAGCCTATACATTACATGTCAAAGTTCTACACAGTATCCATTTTTTTCATAAAACAAAATTCATTAAAATAAAACAAGATTTATTTTCAGGATAAATCTTTACAATTTTCTTCATGGACTTATACTTATTCTTAATCTCCCATGAAACCTATGGGATTATTTTTAAAACATAGGATGGGAACCGAAAGATCAGTAAGGGACATAAAAACAAAGAAAGAAATCAATAATCCATAATTACTTATAAAATTTTCCCATTTTCAAAATATACAATGGATTCAAAATAAACATTTTATTATCCAATAAATCAACTTTTATGCCTAAATATTTCCATTAAACATTTCATAATAAATATTAGAAGGAAAACTAAAATCTATATAGTTTTATTTAAAAACATGATAAACTCATGAAAACATTTTCAAAAACATAAACTTAAAAGAAGCATATTATTTCCCATGAAAATAAAATATATAACTTACCTTGTTAAAACATGTTATTTATTTAAAAACATAGAAATAAAAAATAAATAATATAGGTAACATGGTGAATAATTTTATTATCATAAATAATTATGGTGTAAACCTCACAGATACCATATGATGTCACCATCACAACTACCATAAAATAACCCTCACAGTTACACTAGGATGTAACCATTATTGTTACACTTGGAATAACCACCATGATAAAATTCCAACTTACCCAATAAATTTAAGGGATATAATAAACCCACCCATATTTTATTTATAATGGAACAATCTATTATCATAAACAATTCCCGTGAACCATTAGATAATCATAAAACATGAATGCTTGCATCATAAAAACATTCCTTGAGGAAAATCACTTATTTTAAAAGAACATTGTGCACATAAAAATTAAAATATTTTCATTGAAAATAACCATGTAATCATGTAAATAAATCATCAAAACATTATGGAATAATGAAATCAAGAAAATATGATCATGCTGTATATGTTAAAAAAACATTCCTTTAGAATTATGAAAAAAGAAACATTAAACGATGATTTTTAAAAGAAAGTACCTTATATAAAAACATAAAAATATTATTTTTTTTAAAAATAAATTGAGAAAAATTAGAAAATTAAAAAATTTAAAAAATTAATTTACAAAATAATAAATTCTTAATTTTTTTTTAAAATTTGCACATTAAAGAGAAATATTTAGAAAATAATATTTTTAAAACATTTAAAATGTGGATTTCTAATTAAAGAGTCCCTTACATTGAGTCTAACTCATCACAAACACTCTATATATTCTTGAATAATAAACTTAGGTTAATTATTTACTCACTTTATAACCTTTTTAAAGTTTATTATTCCATTTATTATACTTATTACCATGCTATAAAAAATTAATTAATTATTTATGTTCGTGTCGTATGTTTTTCAAATATTTTGTTTTAAAGTCCAAAATGAATTAGGTATGAGGAATATAGTAAAAGTGGTAATTATTACACCATATCTAGAATAATATTAATGAAAAAATTGATTTTTTACATATATTATAGTTTTAAGTCTATCCATTGAATATGATTTGGTAAAATGATCTACGTTAAAATCACGAAGATGGTAGGCTATACGTACACATGAGTAACATTTCCATTTTTCAACGATCATTCTAGAAAGTAGTTAAATATTATTTTATCTTAAAAAAATGATCAAAAAATAATAAGTAAAATATTAATTATTTAAATATACTTATATATATAATTCATGTGATATGGTGATAAAAAATTAATCACATCACTTCGTAGAAGTTGTAGTCCACATGTATGCACGAACAATGTTATCATTTTTTTCATGGAAATGTAATAATTTAAATGATAAATTATATTTATAGAGTGATAAATATGTCATTAATATCATATATAAAAATTAATTATACCATTATAAATGGTATTTATAGACGGTTATGGAAAGAAAGTTACATCGGTTCGTGCAACGGTAGTCTACTGTAAACACAGAAAATTAATTTCTTTCCCATTTGATGAAAGTGGAGAAGGATATAGATAATTACATAGACATAATAAAATATTAGTTTGTTTATGATACTGAATTTATTATTTTATAATGTTTTAATATGGTTTTAGAGATGTGTAAGGATAAATAAAACAAAAATGCTCGATTAAAACCGATACCTCTTTTTTCAGACAATATTCTTTGCTTAAAAAATTTATACCACTAAGGTTAGTTTTATGATAAAAATAAAAACAATAGAATTAGGGGAAATATTATATTAAGGTATTTTGTTAGGGATTTTATGGACAAAAATGGTTTTTATGTGTGATGATACGGGAATAAGAGGCTCCCTTTTATAAGAGAGGGGAGGGACACTGTTGTAATTTTTCAAAATATTAAAATATATTATGGTTATTATAGAGTAAAAGACTTAAAAATGACCTATAAATTAATATGGGATTAAATATTATACCATATATTATCCACTTTGTACTTATATAATATTTTAATTATTTTTAAATAATTTAATAAACTATTAATGCAAAAAAATATCATTGTTTCCAAATTTGATTCTATTCATTACTTGGGCTTTAAATCACGAAAAAAGTAAATATTCTAAAAAACTATTTTATTGTATACTAAAATTGTCATGGAAATATATAGAATTAATGTATCACCTAAATTATCTCAAATTATATTTATCTTAATATTATTAATATCATTTATTGGATTTTCCATTAATTTAATAATTACTCAATCATTGTTATATAAGTATTTATGGTAATTATTTATTTCCTAAAATTAAAAATAAATTACCATGATGAAGATAAATATTTTAAATATGAAAAATAATATTTATGGTCAAATATATGTTCTAGATAACCACATATTAAAAATATTATACTCATTAAAAACGATAGTGTGACATCTTTAAATTTTCATTAAATAAAATATTATAAGGGGATTAATGCCCACCAAGTTGTTCCAAATAATCATAAAGAAGACTCATGGATTATTATGCTTGATATATGCTAAAATAATAATATTTAGTTATGTTTTTGGGTAATTCAATGGTTCTTATCATTTGAATTTTATAGTTTTTATTATTATTTTATTTATTTTTATTCTACTTGCATAAGCACTACATAAGTGTTGTAGAATAATTTAAGGTACTTATTTCATATATAAAAATAAAAATAAATTTCTATCATAAAAAATTAAATAGGATCAATATAATACATTAGATTCATTAATTATGTGTATTTACTCAAATCTTTGTCAAGAAAACTTCATTAATTTATTAATTTTACTTTTCTTACCTTGCACAAGCATTAAAAAATAATTTGGATAATATTATTTTTATATAACCTTTTAAATTCAAAATTATCCATATAAATAATCATTTACAAATTTTACTTTATAAAAATGTCTTTAAAAAACTTTATACTTCTTAATTATTATATATAAGATACCAAATTTGACTTTTCTGAATGCCTCAAAAGCATTGCGTCAACACTAAAAATGATTTTCATATTTATCATGAAATAAATTATGATTGTCATATTATGGATTATTTTTTTTATAATATCATACATTATTAATTACATAATTTTAACAAAATTTAATATCCTATTTTTTGATGATAACCCAAAAGATACCATATTTTATAAAAAAGCTGTATTTTTTTACTATTCACCAAAAAATTGACTTTGTTATAAAATTATAAACATTTCCCCATTAAATTATTTTGATATATTAATTTACAAAATTGTGTTCATTTTTTTAAAATAAATTTTATAAAACTTCTAGAAATTATGTATACTATTCATTCATTAAAATCAAGAAAACCCATTCTTGAAGAAAACATTTTCCTATATAATTAAATGGATTTAAAACACGTTATGTTATTATTTTATAATAATTTAACAATAAATTTATATTAATTAGGATCTATATATTAATTTATAAATTAGTTATCCATATTCATACTTTAAAAATTAAGAGATGGGTTATAACAATCACATCTTAAATAATAATATTTGGTTATTCATTTTATGCTCGATGTTGTATATCCTGTATGCTTTGAAACATAGTTTTTACTTTTAAAATATTATAATTTTACATTCTCCCCCATTTTGGAAAATTATTTATCATAATTTTAAACTCGATTTTCATAACAAGGGTTTGAATTTTCAAAATACCCTTATTCAAAACCCACATCATAAAAAGGATTCAATAAAGCTTCCTTTTGAAAAGAGAGTATGGAGGATAACAGAGATAAAACATAAAAAGTTTTCATGTATGAAAACATGGACATAGAATAGAAAATTTAACTCCCAAGGACTAATATAGAGTGATAGAGAACATTGTCATTAGAAATTTAAACACAACAAAATCATAAATATTTAATATGTTATGAGGAAATGAATTTCTCGGTATGAAAATTAATTGGATAAAATAATTAATTAAATATAATTTTACTTAAGCTGAGAAATTCATTTATTTTACCTGATAAATGAACAAATAAATATACTTACTTGAAAAGTAGAGTTTCATCCTTTAATCAATTTCCACTACAAAATCATCTTTTTCTCTAAATGATGAGTATGATTTTTCATGCCTAAAGCACTACAATCAACCTCTACGGATACAAAAATCCAAAAAAGTATAATTATATACGCCTAAAATATTTATAAATTCACCAAAACCTAAATGGTTAGTAAAATATAAGATAATTATCCAAAAATAATAAACATTTATATGATGAAAAACTACTTTAATCTTTGAAATTCAACAGTAATGCCTAAAGTTCAACATAGATCATTCAACAAATAAATATCTATTAAATTTCTAAAAAATATTCCATAATAATATTAAGCACCCAAAATCAAAAGGGTTTTATCATAGAGAATTACAAGATAATATTAACATTTATCCCCAAACAACATCAATGAATCTAAAAGTCTCATACCAAAAAGTAATATCCCTAATCATATAATCTCCAAGATATTCTAGTCTCTATAAATAACATAAATCGCCATAGATCCATAGTAAAATATGATATTATTTTAAAATATAAATAAACCATTATTCCATAAATAAAATCCCATAGTATTCTTTTACCTTAATTCACAATTTTCCCCAGATATTATAGTTACCTTCGAAATCAGTTAATAACCAAATCATTTTCTAACCCCAGGGTTATCTATTAGATAAAGTTTTTTCCCAAAATGAACATAACAATTATCCATAAGATATTTTATCTAAAAATAAAATTTCTTGCTAACCAGGACTTCATGTAGGCTAGTGGTATGTGGTGCACCATTTTCACCCTTTAATTGTGGGTTAAAAACTTGTGGACTTGCAAGACGTGATGAGTTGTCACCTGAACTATAGGTATTCCTTTTTTTCTAAAATAATTATTATCATAACATTCATATAAATTTGAGAAACATTCTAAAAAATAACTATAATATATTTAACATAAAAAAATGTTTTAACCATAATTTTTATCACATACCTTTCATTTTGCATCCCAAAATGTAATAACCCATAATCAGATCAAAAATAAATATCTCCAAAAATATAATTAGGCAAGTGAAAATTTCATAACATAAAGCCTAAAAAGGGGTTATTAAGAAATTGGTATTATGATCAACCTTAAAATTATAAACCCATGATAATATCCATAACTATTAATAATAGCTCACAAGGAAACATCATAACCCCTAAATTTGTCTAAATCGTTCTCTGATAGAAACTGTAAGGACCTGGAATTAAAAATTAAATATTTTGGTGACTTTAGAATAGAAATAAATTTATCTCATTCCCAAATAAATTTTAGGTTTATAATTTTTTAGAATTAGTAAAAACACTTAAAAATTAAACCCACACATTACAAGTGCACACTTGTACATAGTATCCATTTTTTTCTCACAAAACAAAATTCATTAAAATAAAAGATTATTTCCTTGATGATAAATCTTTAAAATTTTCTTCATGACCACATACATGTTCTTAATATCCCTGAAACACTATGAAAAATATTTTTAATACGTTTTATGATAAAAAATATCAGTAATTAGCTTAAAAATAAATAAATAAATCATTAGTTCATAAATACATAAAAGGTTTCTTTCTGGAAAATACATTTGGTTCAAAATTAACATTTTCATATCCGATAGAAAACATTTTATGCCCAAATATTTCCATAAAACATTTCAAATTAAATATTAAATGAAAAATAAAATCCATTTAATTTTCTTTTAATACATGATAAACTCATGGAAACATTTTCACAAAGTTATACTTAAAAGTAATATATTCTTTCCCTTGAACATAAACTCAATAAATTGCTTGTGAAAATAAGTTATTTATATAAAAACATAGAAGTAATAAATCAAACATATAGGTAAATGGGGGAATAATTTTATTATAATAATTAATTATGATGTAATCCTCATGGATACCATATGATGTAACCCTCACAACTATCGTAAAACAACCCTCATGATTGTAATTGGTTGTAACCATCATAATTAAACTTGGAATATCCATCAAAATTAAATTCCAACATACCCATTTCATTGTAAGTATATCATGTACCCAAAAATATTTGGTTTATAATTAAACTACCTATCATCATAAAAAATTACCAATAACCCAAACAAAATCATAAAACTTGAATGCTTGAATCATAAAAACATTACTTTAAGAAAATCACTTATTTTAAAAGAACAATGTGCACATATAAAGGGGAAATTTTTTTATTTGAAAATAAAAATGTAATATTATAAATAAATCATCAAATCATTAAGTCATTTTGAAAGCAGAAAAATACAATCATTCCATAAAAGTTAAAAAACATTCTTTTATACTTTTATAAAAATAAACATTAAAAGAGAATTTTTAAAATAAATGACCTTTTATAAAATCTTAAAAATTATTTTTATGAAGAAATTTTAGAGAAATTTGGAAATTATCATTAAAAAAAAAATTAATTTACATATGAATACGTTCATTACAATCATTTTAGAAACATGGAAATGAAGAGAAATATTTATAATTTTTTTAAAACTTTTAAAACTAGATTTTTTAGTTAACAAGTCCCTTACCTTGAGTTTGACTAGTCATGTACGCTACTTATCGTCATAAATAAGAAACTTAGTTTATTTATTTAATTTATTTATAAAGATTTTCATGTTTATTATTAACATTATTTTACTTGTTACCATGTTATAAAAATTACATAATTATTTAAGTTCACAATGTATGTTTTGGTGATATTCAGATTTGAATTCCAAAATGACTTATGTATGTGAATTCTAGTTAAAGAGTTCATTATTCCTCCATATAGAGAATAATATTAATTAAATAATTATAATTTTTATACATTAATTATTATTTTCAATCCATCTATTAAATATGGTTTGGAAAAATGATCTACGTTACAATAATGAAGACAGAAGGTCATATGTACACATGGATAACATTTCTATTTTTCAGAGATCATTGTAGAAATGGGGTAAGTGTTATTTTAACATCATAGAATGATACAAATATCCTTAATATCATATTAAGATTTTAAATATACTTATAAATATATATCATTCATGTGATATGGTGATGAAGAATGGGTCACATCGCATTGTGGAGGTGGTAGTCTACACGTAAACACGGACGATGTTATCATTTTTCTATAATTAGAAAGGAAATAATTAAATTGATATATTATCTTTAAATAATTATAAATAATTCATTAATATTGTATATTAATATTAATTCCATGGTTATTACCAATCTTGAGATAGGGTAATGGAAAAATATTTACATCGGTTTGTGAGGTGGTAGTCTTTCATACACACGAATGGTGAATTCTTTTCCCATTTGATGAAAGTGGAGATGAATATAGGTCATGAAACTGAAATAATAAAATATGACAATATTTACCAAAATAGATTTATTATTTTAGAAATGTTTAATAATGTTTTAGGTATGTGGAAGAATAAACGAAAAAGTAATGCTCGATTAATAATGATACCTCTTCTTCGAAACATCTGCTTTTATTAACACCATAAGTACACTAATGTTGGTGTTATGAATAAAATAAAATCTATAAAATTAAGGGAAGGATTATATAACTGTATTTTATTATGTATTATCTGAACCAATTTTTTTGTAAGTGTGATGATAAGAGTATAAGATGTGACCATTTATAAGAGAGGGGAGGAGCACTCATGGAATTTATCAAAATATTAAAATATAATAAGGATATTCTAGAGATAAAGACTTAAAAATGAACTATAAATTCATAGGGGATGAAATTTTAGACCATATATTAGCCCTATATACTTACATAATATTTTTATGATTTTATATAATTTAATAAAATATTAATTCCATAAAATATTGATATTGTCCAATTTATTATTATAAATTACCTAGACTTAAAAAACAAAAAACAAGTAAAAATTATAATTTTTTTTATTAAATCTTAAAATTTTAATTTTAATCTATATAATTCAAGTATCACCTTATGTATCTAAAATTGTATTTATTTTAATATTTTTAATATCATTTATTTTATTTTTCCATTTATTTAACAATTGCAACATCATTGTTGGGTAAGCATTTAAGTTATTTATTTATTCCATAAAAATTAGCAATAAATTTTAATGAAGAAGAAAAATATTTTATATTTCAGGACACATTTATTTCTACAAATATCTTCTGGTTAAAAGCATAATAAAAATGTTATACTTATTAAAAATAATAGCATGACATCTTTGACTATTCATTAAATAAAATCTATAAGGGCTTTAATGTCAACCAAGTGGTTACAAATGGTGTTAAATTTAACCCATGGATTATTATGGAGGATATATACTCAAATAATAATATTTAGTCACATTTTTAGATCATTCATAGGTTATAATCATATGAGTTTTAGTGTTTTTAATATTATTTTATTGATCTTTCTTCTACTTGCAGAAGCACTGCATAAGTGTTGCATAATAATTTTATGTACTTATTTTACATATATAAATATAAAACAAATTAATATAATAAAAAAACTAGGCTCAATATAATCATTTATATTCCTTAATTATGTATATTTAATCATATCCATGGCAAGACAACTTATTTAATTCGTTAACTTGACTTTTTCTTGCCTTGGGCAAGCATTGCATAATCATTTGGAAAATATTCTTGTTATATAACACCTAAATTTAAAATTGTCAATATAAATCATAATTTTTAGATGAAATTTAATAAAAATTTAATATAAATACTTTATAATACTCAATTAATAGCTATAAGAAACCAAATTTGACTTTTCATATTGTTGCACAAGCACTACGTTAACACTGAAAATGATTTTCATATTTACTACAAAGTAAATTATAATTTTCATGCTATGAATTATTTTTTTATTATAATATCATAATATATTCATTTTATATGTTTAATAAATTTTTATATCATAGCTATGTTTTATTATATCATAAAATATACCGTATTCTACAAAAAACTGTATTTTTTACTATTCACAAAAATTTAACTTTTTTATAAAATTATCAAAATTTCACCATAGACTAATTTTGATACGTAGATTTAAAAAATGAACATAATTTGTTCAAATATGTTTTATAAAACTTCTAGAAATTAATCGTAATATTCATTCATAAAAATCAAGAAAAACCATTTTTGATAGAAACATTTTTTAGAAGAATAAAATGACTTTACAAAAAATATGTTATTATTTTATAATAATTTACCAATAAATTTATATTGAGTAGGATATATATGTTTATTTAATAAATAATTTATTCTTATTAATACCTTCCAAGTTAACAACTCGGTTATAATAGTCACATTTTAAATAATAATACATGGTTGTTCATTTTACACTTGATGTTGTGTATCTTGTACACTACTGAATAATGTGTTTCATTTTAAAATATAATAATGTTATTGTAAATATATAATAAATTTGATTATCTATCAAGACAACTAGTCAAACTTCCCCATTCAACATTATCCATAGCTTCAAATTACCATGTAATTGTCACTTCACCTTTTATTATGGATTCTATTCCCTTTGACAAAGAGTTATGTCACTATTTCCCCCCTTTTAAAATAATCCAAATCCGTATGGGGGTAGGATTCCACATTTCATTAAGTGATAGGATAGGGAAAAATATGGAGCTTTAGCCTCCACTCATAGTACCCATTTCTTAAGATATATTTTGTGAAGATATCTACAATCGAATTATTAGTATAAATGTATCCAAGATTGATATCTTCATTTCACACTTTTTATTTAATTAAATGATAACTTATTTCTATGTGTTTGGAAATAAAGTACTAGAATGAGATAACTGGAATATTTATTTCACTCTAATTGCTAATTTTTTTAATAGAATCTTTATTTTAACTTTTGAATATGGTAACTACACATACATACAAATTACTTGTGAATAAGAATTAATAGATTCAATATCCCCTTCTTCAGCTATGATACATGTCATTGAGTTCTGATTTTAATATAGACGCTCACAAAAAACTCACTAATGAAGAAATCCCCACTTAATGTGTATCTTTTATTCATATAATCACCTTCCAAATCTACATAAGTGAATCCAAGAAACTTTAAATCATCACCACATTTGTTACTAGGCCATAATTTACTATGCCTTTAACACATCACCGAACCCTCTTTACTGCAAGCATGTGTGAATCCCATGGGGCACTCTGAAATTGATCACAAAGTTTTATTATAAATGAAATGTGAGGCAATGAATCTTTCAAATAGATCAAGATTCCAATGAGTTTTAAAAATTCATTCTTTTCAACCTTATTGCTATTATCATCTTTATACAATATGGTTCTAATCTAAATAGGTGTTAAAACTCTTTGGATTCTTCCATTATAATGTTTCTAGTGACTCTTTGGAATTTTTTTATTATGTTATAAATAAGGAATATGATTTATTCTCAATCTATAACCCCATTAAATAATTCTATTTTCCTATCATGGAAATCTAAAAATAATCATTAACTTACCTAGAAAATTACATATAGAGGTACTCTTGATCACTATAAAAATTCATATCTTCAATATACACTATGATTGGAAGATTAAACATGGGACACTATTTTTGTAAAAAATATTTTTAACTTTTCCTATAGTGAAAATAATCTCCTTAAAGTATCTATTATTTTTATTACTATGATATATGAGCATATTTTAAGAAATATATCACCTTTTATAGTTTTCACACCATGATTTTTTAAATATCAAGAATAAAAACATTTGAATTCTCAATAAATACTTTTTACTCAATATCAGCATTAAATTTTTTTTATTACACATCCATTTAATATAATTTAATGTGATAGTGTATAACCACTACTAAAAAAATCCTAATTATTTCAAACCTTGATATTGGATAAAATGTTTATTTAAAGTCATTTACTTCCATTTGAGTATATACTTTACATACCAACCTGGCCTTTTTTTCTTTTCACAACATGTCTCACATTCATTATTTTATTTCAAAATAACTTGTTTATTTCAATTATATTTTTTCCTTTGGGATTTGTATCTAACTCCGAAAATGGATTTTTTTTTTCAATATGATACAACTTATCATGCATTTGTTGTCCCCATTATTCATGCTCAACAACTTAAGTAACTATTCTTGGATCAACCTATGATAAAAGATATATTTGGTTATATGTTCCTAGAATTATTATTGTTTTTATTATCACCTCTTATTTGGGTTATACAACTATATATCATGTTATTTCATGATAAAAAGCACTCATTTATATATCTAATCATTTCTTTGGAGTAGATAATAATTATATTGTTTAGATATCAAGTTAAGTAATTGATGAAATATGTCAAGAATCATATCTAATAGTGGAGTATATTATTGTATTCTTAAACTATTGGAAGAATCATCAATGGATCATGTTTGAAGTCATGAGGTTAATCATATCATGTGGTGAAATCATAAAAGGAATTTAGAGGATAAAATAAAGGATTTGAAGTCTACCATGAAGTGAAAAATAGTATTTGGATCGAAATCCATGCCAAGTGGATATTAGTTGATTTATTATAGCAAAATAATGTATAAAAAGGTTCTACCTATGGGAAAACTAGTATAATTTGGGTAGTTTTTAAGAGCTTCAGTAGGTCCACCGGCTACCTAGTGGTTTTCCAAACAATAATATAAAATTCTCCCTTTTCCTAGAGCCCACTAATCTTAAATTCCATTTGCTGATTTTTAATGATGGATATGAATTCCAAAATGTCCCCTGAACCTTTCAAGGATATAAATATAGGAACATGGAGGATATATCAATAAAAATGGATTCAAAAAACAAAATTCAGTGTTCTAATGATGAATCAAAGTGATCATATCTATCATTCTCAAAGACTTCTTTCAAGAGACAATTTAAATTCATAATATATTAGGCCCTATTAAAAACTTAACTCTCCATATCTCACCTCAATTTCTATAGTAAAATAATGGTTATGTTACACTCTATTTTTAATTATTAGGTAGATATTTTTAGGTTTGAGTTTTGTTAGAGGTGATTTGGAGGTTTTTCAAAAGGGATTGGACTAAATGATGGATATAGGAGCTAGTTCACACCTTGAATATTATATTCATGATATGAAATACTTTTGGATAGAATCAATTATTTTGGTTTAGAACATAAAATCTATAAATTATTTGAGACTTTTATTGATTTCATGAATAGGTATTTCATGATTTTAAATTGAGTTGAATTGTTTTTTAGTGTATCATCCATTCTGAATGTTCATTTCATAAATTTTTAATTCACACTATGAATTATTTCTATTATAATGAATTATATGTGATGATATCCTAAATACTTTATCATTCACCTTCATCTTATTTTACCTAAACCCTAAGCATATTCTTTGTGATTTTGGGTTAATGCATCTCTCCCAGGCTTCTCCTTTTGGTTATTTGATCTCTGGGATGGTTGGTTACTCTTCTTTTAGTAAGTGTCATAATTATATTATGAATTTCTCTATTTATATTATTGTTGGAAGTGGTTTTTGGATATGTTTCTAGGAACTATTGATCATTTGATGATTTGTCTCCAATACCTTTTAGATCCCTTGTGCGATTATCTTTCAGAGACCTAATTTCATGTTGGTTGTGGTGCAACACATTAGATTCTCAAGGTATGTGTTTATATAACTTCTCTACAAACCATATATCTTATATAATTAAATTATAAGATGTGATAATCCATTTTAAAGCCTCGATTCATTGTTTTTTTTTCATTCTTTACCTTTCCTTCTCTTGTGTGGATCCCACCACGATTGGTGTGTGGCCAAGTTTGAAGTAGTTGGAACAATCACAAGCATATATTCTATAAACTTTTAATACTCTTGACATATTAAATTTTTTTATAAATAAATATTCATTATTATTTATTCATTTATTTTTTCTTGTAAAAGGGGTTTTTAGAAAAGATAACTCCCCCCCAATTTAGTAAAATAAATACAATTTTCGAAGCATGGTGAAATGGATCTTAAAATTGGGTTTTAAAGTTTCTTTATTATTAAAGTGTTTTTTGGAGTTATTTTTGGAAATGTAAATGCCCATTGAAATTGTATTGATATATTCTATACATGGGAGCCTCGGGTACTAAGGGGGAAGGTGTAGTATCAGGCCTCATCCATTGGTATTGAAAGGGGGTTAACTTTCTGGGATACTACCCCATTCCTATATTATAAATTGAAATTTTATGGGGTTTAATTTCTAGGGTGTTCCTCTATTCTATAGGATTTGATGCATGGTATCTAGGGACTTGAGTGCATACACTAGTCATGATTGTGATTGAGGTCTGAGTGACCTATCTATCCTAAAAAATTTTATCCTATAGGTTTTTACCGTTATTTGGATGATTTTTACAATTTTTTATTCAATATGATATGCTATATACTTTGATAAATGTAAATGGTTTATATAAATTTTAATCTGAAACTGTATCACCTGGTTTGTGAAAGATTTGAATAAAGTATAACTATTTACTATTTTTTAATATAAAACTATCTAACTACTTATCAAGACTTATTTTCTTTCAATTTGAGAATATTGGGATTTATTTTATAGATAGTTGATATAGAACACTTGGGTGGGACCCTATAGAGCCTGTTTAGTTCACACCCTAAATACTCCCTCAAGGGTGTGTATGCATTATTTTATATAATGTATGAACGGTAAAGGTGCCATAGTGAGGAGGAAAGGTTTATGTCAACTAGGTATGGGAAACTGGTTGTGGGATAGTGGGACATTTCCAAAATGTCATGTGGAGTAGAAATTGTTATTATGGGTTTACTTTCAGTTGGTTCTTTTTTAATACATATACCTTTGTTTTTAACTTGCTACCTCGGGTTACATCACTAATATTATCACTCTTTTTCATATAGAATATTAATTTTATGGTTTTCTTACTCTATATATATATATATATATCCCATGTATATTATTTTACGTTAGGATAAATGATTCCCTCTATTTTTTGTGTGATGTCTGAGCACTGGTCACCAACCCATGGAAATTGGAAATTCCCTTTGAGCCTTGTCGTAGTCCAGTTAAGAGCTTATATTGATGGGGTTTTCTAAGTCAAGTTGGGACATGTATTCACCTTTTTGAGAGATAAGTGAGTGGATTTGTAATGGATTTTCATTAAGAAAATCCATCTTCTCACCACTAATTCTACAAGGTTTCTCACAACCACATAGTGAGGGATTGATATATACTTCTACTAAAGAATGTGGGACAATTTTCATACCACAATTGAGAAAATTAAATGAAGTATCTTGGTTTATTATTCTACATTAAAATCACAGGAGTAATATAAAAACCTCTTAACATGAGGGGAGGAAATTTAGGATCTTTGAATGAGATATTTCCAAACTCCTTTATCGAATAAATATCTCTCCCATTTAAATATTTTTATTTTATATATTCATATCGAATCACATAATCATATAATTTTGAAATGACTTATTCTATTATTCTTCACAAAAAAAATTCATCGACATTATCTTTTATAAATTATATCAAAATTATCATGATGAAATCTCTTTTGTAAGACCTTTAATTAACAATCAGGCTCTTACTATCTTGATAATTTCAAATTAATTATTGAGTAATTTCATTAAATAAATTCCCCTATCACTTTATCTTTACTAAATATTATATTTTTTCTTTACATACAATCTATATCTTTTGTTATTACTTAATTTTTTGATTTCCATAAATCTTCTTATTTTAATTTTTATAATGGAAATTCACCCACCCTTTCCCATTTTACTCTGACCTAAATTTAGTATCAAAGGTAATATTTCGTTTTTCTAAAAATATCATTGTTTTCAAAATTGATTTTAGTTTTCAGTATCTTAACCAATTTAAAAGTTCAATACTTATAAATGGAATATTTTTCAAACACCAATGGTTCTTCCAAAGGGAAATCTATGATTCATAAACCATATATTTATTGTTAAAACTATATTAATTGGAAGACAAATATGTCAACCATTATTAGATCTATTATTTATCCTTTATTGAAAATTATTATGCCTGATTATATCCCAACTAGTGAAAAAGAAGAAAAATAGACACCCGATGATATTACTACTTCTTAATTATATATTAAAGCTATGAATTCCTTGAATTATAGTTTAGACTAAAATGAATTTAATTGTATTTATATAAGAAAAATTGATGATGAAATCTAATATATCTTAGAATTTATACATGAAGTAACAAATAAAGTAAAATATATTAGACTGGATTTGTATAGACGAAATTTTAAAAGTTTTAGTATGCATCCTATAACATTTATTTCTGAGATTTTTATATAGTTTACTAACATATGAAATGGTTGAATGTTTCTTGGTGATGATTTATCTATAGAAACATTAGTTAAAACATAAACTTTGAGTCTTTCCAGTGATTTGGTTCCCAAGGTCACAACTATTTTATAATTGAAGGACAAAAAGAAAATGGTGGTTGAAGATCTCATCGAATCCCTAATAACATAAAAAATCATTATAAAGTATCAAGATGCAGAAGAATATTTCAAACCCAATCAATAAAAAATAATATTTTATTTAAAGTCATTGATGATGATGATTCATATGATAATGAATCTGAAGTTGAAAATTTGTCCAAAGAGTTGATAAACTCATGGAAAAGAAGAAATATACCCATCATGTCAAGTATGAAAAGAAATATGGACTATAAGTGACATGATATGAAGGAAAATATAAGGGAAATATTAGGATGAAATGGCCAATCTACAAAATGAATATAAAAGAAAAGAATAAAGTTAATAAGGCCCTTAAAGTATCATCCTATAGTTCTTGTGAATACTCCATCAACTCAACCTTCTCAAGATAATAAAGAAATGGGATTTGAAACTAACTCATGAAAGATATCAAGGTATGTGATTGTAATAACCCAAACATTTATAAATAAAATTACTTTTTAAATGTGAAAATTCCAGATTAAGAAATGAAGTTATAGAAAAAACATACACTCACTTTGGTTATTTTGGAACATTATGTTTTTTTTGTAAAATTTAAAAGAAAAATAATAATAATAACCATTTGTAATATATCCAATGTATAGTTACCATTAATATTTTTTTATTAAGGGTTATGATCAAGTCCATTTATATAGACAAAATAAGCGATGGACTTGACCAGTATGGTCGTACTCTATGAATATCATATATCAAAGATTCCAAGGGAGATAAAATCACTAGTATTTCCCTTGACCAAGCCCAAGACCAGATTAAACAACTAAAGGATGAGAGAAACTGTTAAAGAGAGAAGTTTAAGCTCTACCAGATCATGTCCTAAACCATGTCATCTGAACCACCCTATGAAAATATCACCATCACACACCTTACCTTTAGGTAATTCATAGGTGTAATAAAGTGACATGAATTTAGACCCTAAAGATATGACTGTTTGTATTTTTTTTCAGGAAAATAATATTTATATTTATTCATTTTTATTACTTTTTGTATTATTAAATAACGAGTTTTATAAAAATTAGATTTTGATACGATGAAACACAAATTATATTTTTGGGAAATATATATAGTTTCAATCAATACATTATTTTTGATAAAAATAATATTTTAATAAAATATTATTATTAAATTGTAATTATTAAATATAATTGACAATATAATTTCATGTAGTCAAATGTAATTTTTATAAGGGATAAAAATATATTATTGTAAGAAAATATTTTTATATAAATGTGGATTATTGGGTTAAAATTTAAAATTCTCATATTTATAGAATAGTTTTGATAATATAAATATTATTTTTGAAATAAAAACATAAAAATTATCCAATGGTTATTTTTTCATAATTTTATG
Source organism: Viscum album (assembly GCA_963277665.1). Lineage (NCBI taxonomy): Eukaryota > Viridiplantae > Streptophyta > Magnoliopsida > Santalales > Viscaceae > Viscum > Viscum album. Next base: position 1,349,338,687 of record OY728131.1, read on the forward strand.
AGACGTTCAATTGTTTGGGTAAAAAATAAATGTGTTATAATTATATAATATGTAGTATGAAATCATAAAAGAAAAATGTTATTTAATAAATATTAAAATGAGTATTCACAAAAACAATTATGTTTCCCCTTTAAAATAACATGTAAAGTTATTTTATTAATTTTATAATCTCTTAATGAATCCGCCAAAACTTATATTACATTTTAAGATTTTAAAATAAATTCATTATAAACTTGATTCACTTCCACATCGACAAGGGTATTATTTTAATGAGTTAAGTTCTTAAAACTATAAAATAGTTTAAAAAAATTCTTATTTTTTTTATGAAAAATGGAAAAAATAGAAGGTAAGGTTTGTGGTTTTTATTACTTTATCATATAGGGTCAAAATCCTCTGTTTGGAAATTAATAAAGAATTATCCTCTATTTTTCTATATAAAACCACCAAAAATCCCATTACTCTTCACTCAAAATCCTTTGAGAGTGAAATAAATCTACATTTCCCTCTCTATAGTCCTCATAAGGTTCGATAAGATTTCTAGAGATCCTCCCAAGCATTTATAAGCACCCTATCAAGGTAAGGGATCCTATACTTCTCCTCTTTATACAAGAACCTTCTTTATGTAATACCTTTTAATTTCCAATTATTCAAGTTTGGATATATTTTTACAAATACCTATTACTTTCCTTCGGATTCCTATGTAATGAGATACCCATTTCTCTATCCTTCATCCATTATATAATCTATTATGTGCATTTTTTATGATGATGAAATTATCATGGGATTTTCCAAGCCAAAATTTTTTGTTGTGATTACCCATCTACATTTTCACTCAAGGATATTCAACTAATTGTAATTATCATTCATTTATTTGGGATTTACATATATGTGACCCAGACTATTTAATCACAGTGTTAAAATTTATTAAATACACCCTTATGTTATATGATCAGTGTTTTACCCTTGTGATATTCCAGGTATGGTGTAAGTTATGTTATCCTAATAACACTATGTTATGTTATCTTGTCATTTATTCTTGAATTATATTTATGATGTCATGTTTTATATTATTTCCACATTCCTAAGGTTCCTTTATGATATCATCTTATATCATATCTTATTATTCAATATTATGTTTCTCATCTATCTTATGTTACCTTTAGATTACTCTTTAATCACATGTACTTATTTAACATATTATATGATTTTTTTATTACCTTACTGGTATTTATATCTCACCCCTTTCTTATGTATGTCCCCAAGTTATTCTGTGCTGTTTTAGAAGATTGATGGATTTTTAAGAGCATGTTAAGTATGTTTTCAATAATGTTATTGTATTTTTGTGGCAAGATATCATGATATATACCTAATTTCCCAAATAAACCAGGATTCTGGATCTTATGGTGTTGTATTAAATTTACTTTTATGTAATAAATAATTAATTAAGGTGTATTAATGACATGGGTTTTCATAGTTTGTATCAGAGAAAAGTCTAGAAATATTTCGGCATTAAGATTAGTGAACTATATTGAAATACTTAGGGATAATACTAAACCTAAGAAAACATCCCTAAATTTTGGTAAAGTATATAGTAAGCGGTTTCTAAGAAAATAAATCCATTTCTGGAAACTACAAGTGGATGTGGCTCTGGCACAATTTTATATAGGGGTAATAACCCCAAGAGGGTGCATTGATATGGATTAATTGTCACTTGGGGCATGAAAACAGGTCTTTAGGCACACATATTTTGACACCCTCATGGGATATGATATAGTAAATTCTCAATATATTTATGAACCATTATGAAGGGAACAGAAATGACCATAAGATTTTATGGTTGGAAATAGATGATGGATAACTTATATTAAAACCTATAAATTCATAGGTTAATAAATATATATCATTTATGAGTTTTCCATTAGATGTACATTGTTTCCTTTTTATGTGTACAATAGTTTAAAAATTATCATCCCTAATTTCTCCTTTATGTTTGGCCAATATCTAGAAATAATAAAAACCAAGTCAACAACCAATGTGAGGGGAAATGTGACGACTTACTAAATGAGATGCCTAACATGATGGGAACTAAAATAAGACATCTTGTGATTATTCTAAATGAGCTATCACTATAATGATTAACAACCAACACATATTTTAATTTTAAAACATGACAAAGAAGAGGATTGAAATATCTCAAGGAATTTCATCTAATTAAGGTGATAAAGGAAATAATATTTAATTTCCTATGTGTCAAAAAAATGGAAATAGGAACCATGGGAAATGTCAAAAATGAATTGAAGATGTTTTAAGTGTGAAAACATAGTGAATAAAGTTTCTAATGTCAATGAAAAAAATAAAGAGTTTAGTTAACTTAATATATGTAAATAAAGTTAAATCTAAGCTACCATTAATAGTTTTATGTTATAAATATGGATATATTGGGAATTATCCAAGGCAATTCTCTATTACAAGGTCCACCAATCATGACAAGAAAAAAGTAATATCCAAGAACATGAGAACAAGGAAACCCCTATACCGATATAGATCATGATGAATTAAGTACACAAAAACTCTAATATAGTATTGAGTTTGTCTTGTTGTATTTCAATTCAATACATATTAGAATATCTTGTGTGTTTTCTAAGAACATCAAGTCACCACCCCAAATAACATGATATCATCAGGGAAAAAATTCTATTATTATTATATGAAATGTTTATGTTTTTGAGAATGTTGTTGAAAATATTATCATTCCACATTTAGTGTAATTCAATGATTTTTTGTGTATAGATTACCTTTCCTTTTATAGAGCCAACAGAAATTGATGAGAGAATGAAATAACCCTATGCATCATGAATCATCTTCCAATTCTATATAAGTTTAAGGAGGAGGATAAACCTCCTTTGGTATCATCATATCAAGCATAGATATTGTTTCCCTATGAGTACATGTACATTTTTAATATGATTGATACTACAGAAAAGATCATATTTGTAGACATGTCCATTGAGGGAATTTGATAATGACTTTTTTTTGAAGAATTTCTTGGTTTTCCTCCTAGAAGAGAGGTTGAGTTATTAATTAAACTAATGGATATGTATTTTCTAATATCGAAGACACTATATAGAAAATCCACTATTGAACTTGATGAGCTAAATCATAAGATATAGGAGAATATGGATAAATGGTTTATATGCCCAAGTACTTCACCATGGGGTTTGTCGATCCACTTCATTAAGAAGAAGGATTGGTCAATGTGCCCTTGTATTGATTATCGTGAGCCCATCAAGATGATGAAAAAGAAAAAGTATCCTCTTTATATATATTGATGAATTGTTTGATCAGCTATCTAGAGAACAATACTTCTCTAAGGCGGATCTTTGGTCAGGATATTATCAAGTAAAGGTGAAGAATGAGGATACCCCCAAGACTGATTTTCATACAAAGTATAAGTACTATGAGTTCATAGTGATTCCATTTGGACTCACTAATGATCCAAAAATCATTATATACTTGATTAATAGAGTCATTAGGGATTAGCTATAAATTTTTTGATAGTATTTATAGATGATAATCTTATCTACTCCAAAATAAAAGAGGAACGTGAGGATCATTTTAATTCTTTACTGAAGACTTTGAAAAAGTAAAATTTATTTGAGAATTAAATTAAATACGACTTCTAGATAGTGAACTTATCTTTCCTAGGGAATTATATCACCAAAAAATGGATATCAATGGATCTATAAAAAATATAGGCAATCAAAGGATATCTTAGACCAACATCTGTGATGGAAATTCAAAATTTCCTTTAATTGGATAGGTACTATCATCAATTTGTGAGAAATATCTCATTATATTAAGCCTAATAACCAAGATAACATGTATGGGTGATAATATTTCCTATAAATATGAATGATAAGAGAGATTTAAAGAGTTTAATAAGATGCTAATCACTATACCTATGCTCACATTACCCACCAGTGGGGAAGGATTTATTATCTACAATGGTGTATCTAAAAGGGTTTGGGGTGTGTACTCATGAAAGATGAAAAAGTGACAACCTATTCATCCTAACAATTAAATATCCATGATAAGAACTATCCAACACCAAATATAAAATTGGTTATAGTTATCTTCACATTGATGATTTAGTGACATTATCTCTCTGGTGAGAAGTGTGAAATATATACAGACCATAAAAGACTCAAGTATATATTCATAAAAAACAAGATCAATATGTACCAACATAGATAGTTATATCTAATAAAGGATTATGATTTTTCAATACATTACCATCCTGAGAAATCAAATGATGTCTCGGATTCTATGAGTAGAAATAATCCCACAACACTATCCATGATGAGGATTTCAAGGTATCCAATATTCCTGGACATATAAATGATGAACATAGATATAATGAAAATATCTTTATCTTACCATCCTCAAAAAAATTTCAACCATCCATTCCTCATAGGGTTAAGGAGGCCCAAAAAGATGACGAGTTGATACAACATAAGGTACTGAGTATTTTGGGGTTAAAATTTGATGAATATGGAGTTATAAGGTTTTGATCCCAGAAATGCGTCCCATAAAAACAACAAAATAAGAGGGACCATCTAGATGATGAAAATGGATCATATTTATATATTAATACATGAATCCCTAAGATGTATACAGAGTATAATCAATAGTTTTGTTGGGAAAACATGAAAAGAGAGATTGCGGAGTTTAAATCTCAATGCTTGGCATGTCAGTAAGTTAAGGAAAAATGAAAGAAGTCAAAGGATATGATGAAACCATTTCGAATATTAGTATGTGAATGTGAAAAAATAACCATGGATTTAATTGTTGTAATACCCAATATAACTAATGGAAATAATTCCATCACAGTGATAGTAAATCACGTTACAAATTTTACACATTTCATTACTATCATGGATGATTTCTATCTTTACCAACATTACAATATATACGTAAGTGTAGTGATAAGAATTCATGGAGTTATACTATTGATTTAATCTGATTAAGATACATGTTTTATTTTGAGGTTTTGTAGAATCATTCAATAATCATTGGATATGGAGCATAATTTTCGCACTGATGATCACCCTAAAAAATGTTCAATCTATAAGAACTATTGAAACTGTAGAGGATATGTGGACATTAGGTTCAATAGATTTCTATGTATGTTGGTATCAACAACTTCCCATAGTGGAGTTTTCATATTACAAAAATTTCCATTATATAATTAAAATATAACTATATGAGGATTTATAAAGGATGAGGTGTTAGACTCCTACATGATGGGATGAAGTTGGAGAGAGGAAGCTAATGAGACCTGATCTTATATAAGAAATTACTGAGAAGTTTCAAACTCATCATCATTTTAAATAAAGACAAAGTAGATATAAAAGTTATAAAAACAATCATCATTGATATCTAGAGTTTGAGATTGAAGATAAATTTATCCTTCATATACCACCATGGAATAAATTCATGAGGTATGGAAATATGGGAAAGCTTAGTTCGAGAAACATCAGTCCCATTCGGATCCTTGATCATATCAGAGTGGTTTCCCATCTACTATCACTCTCACCCAACCTATATCAAGTACATGAAATGTTCCATGTATCCCTCTTTAGAAAGTACATACACAAACCCTCACATGTACTGAATCTAGTGGTTGTACCATTGGAGACTAACCTTTCATTCAAGGATCAGTCGGTGAAAATATTAGACAATAGAGACAAAGTTCTATGAAATAAGACAACTCCCCTAGTCAATTTGCAATGGAAGAACCACAATTTTGAGGAAATGACATGGGAAATTGAAGAGGCGATGAAACAAAAGTACCCTCAACTTTTTTTCTTGTATAAAATGAAACTTTTGAGTGTGAAATTTCTATAGGGTAAGAATGTAACAAACCAAACATTTATAAATGAAATTCCTTTTTTAAATGAGTAAATTACATATTAAGAAATGAAGTTATAGAAAATAAATGCACTACATTGGTTATTTTGGACCATTAAATTGGTTTTCAAATTTAAAATACCATTAAGCATCATAAAAATTGATAATATATCCATTGTATAGTGAAAATTAATAGTAGTATTTTAAGAGTTATGATAAAATCTTTTTAATATAGATAGAAGAAACTATGGTCTCGACCAGTAGGATCATACCCTATGAAGCCTATTTATCGGAACTTTCAATAGAGATAGAATCACTAGGATTTTACCTTAACCAAACCCAAGATGAGATGAAAAAACTAATTCATGAGAGAATGCATTTATAGGAGAATTTCAAGCTCATTGAGATCATGAACCAAATCATATTAATCAAACCACCCCATGAAAATCTCACCATCACACACCTTAGCCTTAGGGAATTCACTGGTATAATAAAGGGCTATGTATCTAGACCCTATATATATAAATTTTTATATTGTATTTTCAATAAAATAATTATTATATTTATTCCATTTTTATTATTACTTTTTTAAATTATTATATAAAATGATTGATAAAAACTTTGTTTCAATATGATGAAACTCAAATTGTTTTTTTGGGAAATATATAGTTTTAATCAAGACACTCATTTTGAAAAAATAAAAAGTTTTTTAAAATAAATTATATTTTAATTAAATATTATTATTTAATTATATTTATTAAATTTAAATTATAGTATAATTTTGTAAAATCAAATTTAATTTTTATAAGGGTAAACAACTCTTATTGTCGAAATACAATATTTTTCAATAAATGAGGTTTTTTGATTTGAAAGTGTAAATTCTCAATTTTAGAGAATTATTTTGATAAAATTAATATTATTTCTAAAATAAACATGTCAAAATTATCCAATGGTTAAATTTTCATAATTTTTTGAGACAATAGAATTTTTGGTTAAAAATTAAATATGGTATAATTATACGATGCACATTATTACATCGTGTAATCCAAAAAGTGATGTACCAAATAGTATAAAGAGTAGAAAATAAAGATTATGTTTCCCCTTTAAAATAATTTGTTTTTAAATTAATTTGATTAATTTTATAAACCCTTAATGAATCCTATGAACCCTATATTATATTTTAAGGTTTTAAAATATATTCTTTATAAACATGAGTCACTTCCACATCACAATGGGTATTATTTTAATTATTTTGGTTCTTATTCATATAAAATGAAGAATAAATCTTCTATTTTAAAATAATAATTGTAAAAAAACAAGGTAAGTTTTATGGTTTTGAGTACATTATCATATAGAGTCCAAACCCTATGATTGAAAATTAATAAAGAATTCTCCTCTCTTTTGATATCTAAACCCACACAAACTCCCATTACTCTTTACAAAATATATCTGGGGAATGAAATTACTCTTAAATTCTCTCTCTATATTCCCCATAAGGTTTCCATAATCTCTTAATATGAACCTCCTAATATTTTAGAAATGTCCTCTCAAGGTAAATGATCCTCTCATTCTCCTTTTTATTCAAGCACCTTCTTTTTGTAATGCCATTTGATTTCAAATTGTTCAAGTTGGGATATATTTTTACACATTCTTATTGTTGTACTTATTATTTACATGTAATGAGATAACCATTTAACTCTCATTCAACTGTCATATATTTCCTTATATAAACCCATTATGTTGCCAAAATTATAATGTGATTTTCCATGAAAAACATGTGTATAGTCAATACCCATCTTCATTTCCACTCAAGGGTATTCAAATAGTTGTTACCATCTATCACTGATTAGGAATTTACATGTATGTAACCCAAAATTTATAACCATGGGGTTACAATTGATGGAAGAAATCCTTCTGTTGTATGATCTATGTGGAACACTTATGCATGTACATGATATGAATGTGACAAGTGGGACCAGAATTATATAGCCCTATAAAGCATTGGGTAGTGTTTCTATCACATGAGATTCCATGTATGGTGTATGGGTGGTTATCATAAGAACACTATTCTTTGCTGTCTTGGCAGTTATCCATGACTTATGTTTATGATGTGAGGATTTATGTTGTTTCCACATTCATATGTTGTCTTTACGTGTCATGTTATATCATTCCTCATTGTCCAATATTATGATTCTCATCCCTCTAATATTACCTTGATATGCCTCTTGGATCACATGTACCAATTTAAATTATGTTATGAACTGTTTATTCCCTTTTCTGGGATTTATATTTCACCCCTTTCTTATGAACACCCCAAATATATCCCATGTAGTTTTAAAAGAACATTTAAATTTTAGGATCATGTTAAATAAGTTTTCAATAATTTCATTGTATTTTTGTTACAAGTTCTTATTATATGCACATAATTTCCAAAATAATTTTTCCTTCACGATCTTATGGGGTTACATTAAGTGAATATTTATGTAATAAATCAGGAATTAAGTTATATTATATACATTTGTTGTTGTATTGATGAGGTTAGTTGTTTTTTTTGTGTTCTCCCTCTTACTCTCCATGTAATTCCTCCTACTCCTCTAATTAATAATCTTCTTTTATATCTAAAATTTACCTAACTGGATAAGGTCTATGAAGAACTCATTTCTAAACAAAAATAACTCAATAATAAATACAAACATTCACTTAACGAAAAATATAAACTGTTCAATGAAAATGAACTTATCTCTAACGAAAAGAATGATTTGTTTTTAAAATTTAATGTATAACCAAATGTTGGTAATGTGGAATATCAAATAAAAAATTATAAAAATACTCTCTCTCAGTTCACCCATGGTCATAAATATCTATATATGATATTGGTATTGTAACTTTTTATTAAAATAAATTATATAGTTATTTTTTCATGTTCAAATAATTTTTCCCCAAAAAATAATTTTGTAAAGGGATGCTCACAAAATAATTTTTTTAATTATTATATGAAATTAGGGAATCTTATCTTCAAGTGTGATTATAAAAATGTTAAATATGGGAGACTTAAATTTATTCATCTTTCTTTCAATATTTATAATATTAAATATCATAGTAAACAATTTTTCATTCCTAAATACCTATTAGAAAACATTTTTGGAGAAAATTTTGTTTCATATTAAAAAATTTTATTAGCTAAAATTTCTAGAACCAAGCACACATGGGTACCAAAATACCCTCACATTTTAGATTTTGTAGGGATATGTCACTATAAATTTATTGAAATATCATATAATTTACTCTCAATGAAAATGGATTATCAAACTCTAAATTTTTAATCCATAAATCAAGAAAGTGTTTAATTTATATTATGTTATTTGTATTTACTAAAAATGTTTTATATTGTGGGAGTAGTCCTCTAATAATTATTTTTACCCCACTTTATTCTTTATTGATATATTTTTTATTAAAATATTATTCTTATCTCTTGAGATTATTGATCTATTAATTTGCTCTTAAAAACCATTGACATATATTTGAAGGTTTTCACTTAAAATAATTGATACAACTTTAATTGTTTTCTCTTGAAATCAGTGATAAATATTTAAATGTTTTATCTTGAAATAATTTATAGTTCATTAAATATTTTCTCTTGAAATCATTTCTATTATTATTACTCAGAATCTCACATGTGTTTATGCTTCCATTTAACTTTTAAATTCACCATTTGAGTGGGAGACTAACTTAACTCTTTTTGGTAGAGTTTAGATTAATCTAATTTCAAGAAGGGGGTCATGTTTTTCTATGTTTTAAATTTTCTTCTCTTTTTTAAATTAATTTATAAATATCCACCTCTCTCTTGTTTTTGTTTTCTTATTTTATGAAGGAGAAAATTAGTGTTATGAATTTATTGTTTTTAAATCTTAAATTTTTCTATTTTGACTTAAATTTATTTTGAATTTTATCTTGATCATTATTTAAAAAGAAGTGTCTATTTAATTTTTAAATCTCCTTTTAAATTTATTTTAAATCATGATTATAAATACTATATTTTTATTTTGAAATTATTATTATTATTATTGATGTTATTTTGATTTAATTTAAATTAAATTATATTTTCACTTCCATTATTTTCTTTTTGATAATCCCAAAAGGGGATATGTTTATCAAATATCAAAAGCAAAGAATTATTATTTCAAATACTGAGAAGTTTGTCCCTCAAATGGCCTGAAGGCCTTATTTTTTATTTTATTCTAGATAATCCCCCTTTTAAGGGTGGAAAGAGAACCCGTACATGACCCACAGGCCTAAGACCCAAGGGCTGACATAATCTGCAATACATGACCCGAAGGCCTAGAGGCATACTATGCCCATTACATGACCCGTAGGTCCAACCCACGTGATTTTCCCCTTCCTAGATTTTGCATCATTGATCACCTAGCCCCCCACCTTGCATTGCTGATCGTCTAGAATTTCCCCATACAAAGATGTACAGAGCCTGGTCCCGATAGCGGTTTCCATACCATCTCATTATTCTAATCCGGTTTGCTCTTCTCCTGGTGATTTCTACTCTTGTTTCTCTGATCCTCTTCTGGGGACGGCTTTGTGTGAACTGGGCTACTCCATGGTCTATGTGGCCCGAAGGCACTGTGGCCCAAAGGCCATTGATGACCCTAAGCCCATTGAGACCTGTAGACCAAAATCGGTGGCCCGAAGGCCCAAATCGGATGAACAGTTCTGGATTCTACATTACTGAACTGTAAATACTACAATATTGCTACAGTACCTGCTATAATACTGCTATAGTACCTCGGAAATTCTCCTCCACCCAGTTTTGAACCTGGGTCTCTTGGATGCCAAGCAAGAGTCCTTACCACTCGGGTACGGGCTCGTTGGAAAGTTTGTCTTTTATCATTTTTAGAGTGAGACAAATGTTTCATTTTTTCAAAAAGGGAAATTTATTTATGATTTAGTAGTTCCATTTTAATTTAATAATCATATTTAATACATTTTAATAAATATTTTTAACTATGTTGAACATATCTAGATTATATTTGTACTTGATTAACTCCTGATTCACATAATATATCATTATATTATGTGTTTTTGATAATTAAAAAGGGGGAGATTATATTACATATCTATATCTCTCATGTGATTTCATGATCATAAAAACTCATATATGAATACAATAATTTATTTTGAGTTGATGAAATTTATATTGTTTAGATATCATGTTGAGGAATCAATGAGGTAAATAAATAATCATATTTATTAGTGGAGGATATTATTTTCTTATTGTACTCTTTGAATAATCATTATTGGATCATGTTTGAAGTCTTTTGGTGAATTCTATCATAATGTGATATTGTAGAAATAAATTTGAGGATTAACTAAAGAATTTAAAGTCTATCATGAAGGATAAAAGTGTTTGGAGTGATGTATGAAACACCAGCCATCTGGTGTATGGAACTGGCTATCTAGTGCCAATTGCATGGTAGAATAGTTCTTATAGTAGACCAAAAACTAGTCAGGGTTACCCATTAGCCAACCGGTGGAATCTGGCTAGATTTAAAGTGCTTTAATAGACCCCCCGACTAGTCGGTGGATCATACTAGTGACCTAGTTGTGTTTGATAAACATGTTAGAATTATCTTATTTGGTGGACCCATAGACTTTAAATTCATTTTCATATATTCTTAATGAAAAATAAGAATTTAAGAATTTTATGTGGACCATTGGTGGATTTAAATAGAGGAGCTAAGAGTATCTCTCAGTAATGATTAATTTGAAAAACAAATTGGAGTGTGATAACAACAAATCAAAGTGGCCTTTTCCATCATTCTCAAAGCCTTCTTTTAAGATCTAATGTAATTAAAAATATCTTAGGCTCTCACAACCATTACCTCTCTATCTTTGCTCTCAAATTTTTTTATCCTTATTAAGAGATAAGGGAGTGTCTTTCTAATATATTTACATCAAGAAAATCTCTCTCTTCTGCCCTCCACTTCTACTAGGGTTCTCACAAAACAAATATGAGGGACATGTTTTTACTACATTTAAATTTAGGAAGTCAAGTTATTTTCACAACCATAAAAAGGAAAGGGAGAGATTGGTTTCTTAATTTCTTTTAAAATAATGTGATTAATATGAAAAATATCTCATCCCAAGGGGAGGTGAAATTGGGGATCACATTGATCTATTTTTAAACATGTTTATATAATATATCTCTATCTAATTTATTTATTTCAAAATTTCATATTCATATAGAAAAAAATAATCCCATAATTTTGATACAAATTATTTTCATATGATTATCAATTAATTAAATTTGAAATTATCTTTTATAAATTTTTTCAAAATTATCAAGATCAATTTTCTTTTTGTCACAAACTGACCCATCAAGGCCTACCTAGATAGTGAAATGTCGAGTGTGACTACCCCAATCCCCCCTCCAATTAGCTAGGGGTTAGTGACCAGTGATGATTAGGTATATCCCAAACATAGGAGGCATTAACCCAATGTACCTATACACATGAACACATATACAAGCTCATAAAATGTTGAAATATAGAATAAGTGATACCAATTCATGCATACATCTACGATCCCTCAATGAGAGTACAATAATAAGGTACTAAAAGTGGTAAAGGAGATAAATATAAGACCAACCAAATACATCAAAAGAGTATAACATGCTCATAGGGAGGGAAATATCATAAAATGAAACACCGGAATTCTCCTCATTCTATCTAGTCCAATCTAATTTATAACCACTCTTGGTCCGCCTTGGACTATGTCAAAGGGTTTCTCATCTTAATAAGACACGACATGTGTGGGAAAATCCCATTCAGGGGTGAGTATAACAATACCCATTAGGACCCTCTAAAATTACTAAGTATAAAGCATCAAGAGTAGCCAGATCAACATAAGATATGAAACCAAAACAGCTATATATTCATAATAGAAGACCGATCTCAAGTGGTCGCATCCAGATCTTCCATCCACAAGATAATTCTTGAAGAATCTAGGTAACACTCATTCTAGGATAATCCACTCTATAAGGAATGATATCATTGGTGATGCTCATCTAACATGTCATGATCATCAGCCCCCACCCATGTAGTTTCCATTGTATCATAGAAGGTCTCATCATCCTAGAAGGGGATCACACTTTTGGACACTAGGGGAAACTATAAAACCTTATCTATTATCTTAAAAGATAGGTAATCGATACCCTATGCATGTTGTTTACACGAATACCAGAAACCCTACCTAGGAACAATAGAGTATCCCACCCTGGTCCCACAGGGGGTTGCATCAAACTCTATCTAATTAAAAACTCATAGATGGGATAAAAAGCCTATTATGAGGATGTAATGATACACTACACACTCATGTGAATGTACTAGGGAATCAAACTCAACTATAAATAGTTTATAAGGAAGAAACAATGTTCTATAAACATACATAGGTGGAGTTGACACATTCTTATCATGGGAGTGGAAGAAGATTTTTTTGAATTACCTAAGTATATTCTAGGGATTAACCCACGGTAGTCTCTTAATGATGAGTCAACACAAAATAGTTTTTCACTTTTTAATTAGAGGATAAATTGTGTGTTTTGAATTGGTTTGGTTTTGAAAATGAGAGAAATGAAAAAAAGGAAGAAATTCAGAAATAGATTCCAGAAAATTTTGAAACATAAGTGATTAGAAACTATTATTTGAGATGGGTGATCAAGTTGGGGTCAGTTTTCTAATTTCAATTATATACTTGTTCCAATTTATTCAATACTCTTATACTAAGTCGATTTAAGTGAGATTCCACAATCTCTTCAACTCACTTCTTTGGTCTAATGGTTATGATAAGAATAGACCTTAACAATATCATTGTTTGGTCTACACTACTTCTGTTGTGTTATAGATTTTTTAGTGAATACCCCCAATTGATTTAGGCAACTCCCAATCAGGTATTGTTTATCCCAAATAGTCATGATTGTTCACTACCCCTCCCACATGTACTGGCGGTCACCAAGTACTTCACCACTAAGCCCTGATCTATTCTACAGAATACATACCAAAACCTTTAGGAGGGAGAAAATTGAGCATTTATCAAAGTAATAAAAAATACAAAATATAAAATCAAATATGATCATACAAGATAATAATAACTCCTATTAGAATTCGGAAACAACTTTGCAGAAGAGAGATAGAGTTTTTATTAAATCAAGTGCAAGAACTCATGAATTACAAAAATAGAAAACCTAAACTTACCCAATCACTTATATGTTTACCCCACAATGTTTAGGTCAATTGATAATAATGGAGAAGATGAAAGAATTACAAAAATAAGAAGAAGAAAAGATAGAAAATAAAGATCATAAATTTTCTCCTCCAGACTATTTCCACCAGAAGAATGCTTTAGTTCTGCCCTTCAGATGGTCAAATCATACCATGAACCCTTCTTATAAGATGTGAGTATTTGATTTGGCCATATAGCCTATAAATTTAAAATAATTTGGAGCTGTTTAAAAGAAATTATGGCTTCCTTAGTAGAACCTAATTTTTTAGGATGCTAAACACTATCCAACTAACCCCACTTTGACTAGTTCAAGGGTGAAATTAATGAAACATTTTCTCCATAAAATTTAATTTGAAGATTTACATTTTAGTTTTGTTTCAAACACTGATTTAATCATACCTTTTTATTGTTAGTATCCTGAGATATACCTCATTTAATGAGGTTGGTTCTATTCTACCGACCAGAATATGTTTTCACATTGAACAATTTTTTTTGGGTTTGTGGGATTTTTCATTGGATCTAGGTCCAAAATAATAATTTGTATCCAATGAACCATGGAATTATAAAACATATAATCACTAAAATTTTAACCAAATTTTAAAAGTTATGCACGAAATACATATGTGAAAAAAACTATTAAATTTACAGAATTAACCAATTTTGACATTTATGCTCAAAACTCACCAAAAATCATAAAATGATACAAATAATATAACATTGATTAATTGGTAAGGTTTAAATAATTTAAACATATATGAATAATTATGAAAATATTAGACTTATCAATTCTCCCATACTTATCATTTGGAATCTTGGAAAAGTAAACATTAATATCGTATCAAAGAAAATTTTAAAACACATATCTTTGAGATCCAAAAATTTAACACCAAGAAAAAAAAGATATAATGACGCATAAAAAAACATTATTTCAAGTTTTTCATTCATATAATTCAATATATTTACACTTAATATATCCTTCTATGCACACAAAACACTTACCTCACTTTCATTTTCTCTTTTCACACAAATGTCAATTTTTCAACAATGGCTTTCTCATCCGGACTCATACAGGGGTCACCCTAGGATTGATGAATTACTAAATCTCTCCAAGATGTGAGTCAAAGACATATTTTTATCATGAGGACTTTTAAATTTTGTTCTATGGCTTTCGGTTGGTAGGATTTAAATGTGAAAAATTATGAGGCTGAATGAGGAGGGTTTGGATCTTTTTAATGAAAAATTACATTATTCTAAATGTTGTTCTATAAGCTTGAAAATATCTTTGATAATTCAAGGAATGTTCACACCATTCAACATTTCATAAAAAAATATATACATATTATCTAACATATTTTTCTTGAAATCTCTAGATAGAAACATATTTCTTTCTCCATTGGAAGCTCTAGAAAGGCACAACTTATTTTATAATTAAATCTCCCAAAAGGAACCACTTTTGAAAGAATGGAGTATTTTTCAATTAAAAAGTCATATCTTACTAATTTTATTTTCCACCCAAAGTATCACCAAATTAGGTGGCATAATACAAGATATATTCCCCCACATTTAAGTTTAACTAGATTATGAAATTTCACTTTCAGAGAAGGTTAGATAGGGAAAATTGGTTTTTAATGTGGCTAACCTAACAATATGTTCATGGATTAAAATTTATAAAAAGATTAAATGATCAAGGTAGTCCATTAAAAAAAATATTTTTATTAAATGGGGCTTTAAAACCAAATAAATGCCTCAATAATTTAAAACAAAAGTACCTCAAACCCTTATGTTTTGAAAAGAAATAAATAAAATTATTGTTAAAAAAAGCAAGGTTTGGTTCCCTTGAGAAGTGAGGTGAATGATTAGAATATGAAAATTAGGTTTATAAGCCACACAATAAAGAGATTTCAATGATAATTACAATGATATGTGGTGTGATATTAAAAAATTTGTGTACTTTGAATGAAATTCTCAAGGATTTGAACTTGAAATGATGTCATTTTCAGCATTTATATAAGCCTATTTTCATGGGATAAATTTTTTCACTCATTGATATGGATTTATAAAATTTAAATGAAAATAAATTCTGATCAAATGGTTTAGAAAAAAATAAAATAAAAAAGAAACACACAAAAATTTGAAAAACACACAATTTTTTTTATAAAAAAAAAGAAAACAACAAATGAAAGTCATAAACTACAAAGGTTCCCCCTAAAAAACATAAATGATGAAGTGTATTCAATTAATTCAAGTGGAATTGAAATGTAAGAAGATATGAAATTAAATCACAGAAAGGAAGAAAGTGTAAAGGATAGGTATGACCTGATGGATTTACTGATAAATATGTTGGAGGATTGGGATCTCCTCCACCAGCTCTGATGGAATGGTCCTAAGGAATTTATTCATCTGATGGCCACTAAAAGTGAATGTTGTTTTCTATCCATACTTAAAAATAGACATAAAACCGAAAGGTTATACATGAGTAACTATAAATGGACCTTCTCATCTGGAACAATGTTTACCATCCAATCCATATTTTTGTATTTTAAAGTGACACTTTTAAAAGCTAAGTGTGAATCGAACAAAAACCAATGCAATACAACTAGATACAAAATCATAACCCACCACTGTAAAAACCAAAGAACCCTGCCCAAATTATTTCATGATTTCAAATTTCAAATTTCAAAATGAAAACAACACCAAAATCAGGCCACATTCCATCCCACTTCACGCGCCCCAACACTATCTACCACCATCAATCATCTTTGCAGTCAAAGAAAACCACTGCCATAAAATCTTCCGAAATCATTTCAATGTTGATCTCATCCTTCAACCACCATCACCGCCCTCACATCGATCCATCGTCGTTGACATCATCATCTTGCGTCGACACCAGCATCCAGTTCTTTGACGTTTGCCACCAGCACTGCAAAACATCTCCGACTCCGATCCACTACCACATCGTTGTCACTGAACATACATCCCACCAGAACATCAAAGCCCATCACCATTGTCTTGTCATCTTTCCACAAAATACCAACACTAGAAAAAGATACCACAAATAAGAGCTAGAACCTCAAGTGAGGAAGAAAACCAGAAGATCAAAAAAGACATCGAAGACATCGTCCACCCTTAGGAATCTTCCATCGAAGCCCCTATTATTGCCGAGAACCACAAAAACCGTCGTTGGAACCAAGAACTGCCAATGTAAATGTGACTGCCGAGCCGTTGAAAGACACCATCCGATGTTTCTTAGAGAATCCATAATCTTCACTATTGTGGCACAGAAGATCGTCATCATCGATGTTGTCCAAACCATTAAAAAACACCTCGAGATATGGTTGACACAAAATACCGATAAAACATCAACATCCAACATCAGTAAAAAACAAGAATGAAAGGAGGAAGAAAGAGGGACAAAAACCGAATAGGTATTTGGTATTGAAACCCTAGAGAGAAACCCAATAGAAATGAAACATAGAATAAAATCCCAAACCAGAGAAAACAAGAACAAGAAAAAATAAAGTGGGACAAAACCCGAATAGGACATGGGATTGAAACCCTATGAAGAAGGGCCTACTTCGGAAATTCCTGGATAACTATCGTCCACCAAACTGCTAGCCCAACATTCTTAGCATATCATGTGCTCCAAATCCGACCTGGAGAGGAGCTAAGGAATACTATATCAGAGTGAAAAGAGGTAGATAGAAAGAAAACCAGAGCGCTATCACAGAGGAGGCAGAGTCAAGAAAGAGAGATAGAAAATCAGAGAGAGAGAGAAGCGTGGAGGAAACATCATCAGCAGAGAAAGATGAGAAATGCAGCGTGGAGGATACATCATCGCCCGAGAAATATGAGAGGTGTAGCGCGGAGGAAACATCGCCGCTAGGGAAAGCTGAAACCCTAGGAGACAAAAGACAATCTGAGAGGAGCACTGTGTCTCTAGGATGGAAGTCCTTTGGTTGGATTATCTTGTCATGATCCACTCTT
The DNA here is from genome assembly GCA_963277665.1 of Viscum album. Taxonomy (NCBI): domain Eukaryota; kingdom Viridiplantae; phylum Streptophyta; class Magnoliopsida; order Santalales; family Viscaceae; genus Viscum; species Viscum album. Next base: position 1,349,356,870 of record OY728131.1, read on the forward strand.
GTTATCTCTTTGTAAATCTTGGTATTTTCAAAAGACTCCATTCTAATTTATTCTAACTCCTTAAACTGTAATATTTTCTCCTTTCAAGGGCTTTGAAGATCCAAATTTATCTTTCTCACAAGATTGTATACCTTATGTTCCAATTCCACATGTCGGTGACAACTTTTCCCACAAATTAGCTTTTATGGACTCATTCCAATTATGGTTTTATAGGATTTCCTATAATACCATAATGTGTCTTATAACCTTTGCCTCCAATCCTTCATGTTTGGATTAACAGTCTTTTCCAAAATTTATTTTATTTCTCTATTGGACACTATAGCTTGACCATTAGTCTATGGATGATAGGAAGTTGATGTTTTATGATTCACCCCATAATTATTTAGTGAAGAATCCATTATCTTATTGAAAAAGTGAGTCCCCTAGTAACTTATGATGAATCTAGGCACTTCAAAACTATAAAATATGTTAACCCTAACAAAATCACAAAAAACGTTAGCATCATCTGTATGGGTGGCCTTTGATTCCACCCATTTGGAAACATAATCAATTGCAATAAAGATATAATAATTTCCAAATGAAATTAGTAAAGGTACCATAAAATCTATCCCCCATAATAAAATAATTTCAAAAAAAATCAAGTGGTTATTGGGATATTTCTTCTCTCATTGAAATATTTTTAGAAGACTGACATATTTCACACCCTTTTCTAAGTTCATGAGTATCTTTAAAAATGGTGGGAAAATAAATTCTAGGTTCTAAAACCTTCCTCGTGGTCTTTTGTAGTCCAAAGTGGCCTCTACAAGCTAAAATGTGACAAAACTCAAAGACAGAATAAATTTTACTTTTAGAGAAACATCTTATTATCTCTTGATCATTTCAATTCTTCCAAAGAAATGGATCACCCCATATATAATATCTAGATTTAGATTTCATTTTTTTAATTTGGTGGGAATTTAAATGAGATGGGACATACGATGTTACCCGATAAATATCCATATTGGAATACCATGAAACTTCACCGTTGATGATGTATAGTTGTTCTCCATGAATATCATCATTAAGCGGGGACTTGTTTAGAATTTATCCTTTAGCAGTTTGGGGTAGTCGACTTAGATGATAAAAAACCTTATTTTTAGTTCCATTTTTATCTTTAATTTTTAAATTAATCTCCTTGTAAGAGTAATATCTACCTCACTATCCTTGGCTTTGCATCTAACTTTTTTATTAAATACCTGAGTGCTACGTGATCATAATAAACAACAAGTTTAATACCAAGAAGATACGATTGAAATTTATCTAGTTCAAAGTTAACTGAAAGGAACTACTTCTCTGTAGTTGTGTAATTGATATTTCTGGAATCCATGGTTCTTGATGAATAGGATATGACTTGATGATTTATTTCAATTCATTATGACAGATCACCACCCACAAATTGGTCAGATGCATCACAAATCAACTGAAAAGGGTACTCCCAGTTGGGTGGTTGCATTATTGGAGTTGTGATCAATCTTTCCTTCAGTTCATCAATTGATTTATTTCATGAATAATGAATATTAAAGTCATCTTCCTTTATTTGTAATCTTGAGAGAGGGAGATAAATCTTACTAAAATCTTTGATGAATCTTCTGTAAAATCCTACATGTCCTAAAAAGGACCTAACATGTTTTAAACATGTTGGATATGGCATGGAATTTAATAATTCAACTTTTTTATTTATCAACCCCAATCCCTTTTTGTGAAATTATGTTCCCTAACACTATTCCCTTTTCTACCAGGAAATTGTATTTTTTAAAATTTAAGACAAGATTATTTTCAATGCATGTTTTCAAAACCATTTCAAAATTTCCTAAGAAATGATCAAATCAATTAACAAAAAATATGAAATCATTAAGAAATACCTCCAATAAGTCCTCAATATGATCTGAGAAAATATGTATCATACAACGTTGAAATGTACCTAGGGCATTACATAGCCCAAAAGGAATCATTTTTTAGGAAAATGTTCCAAATGGATAGGTGAAGGTCTTATTATCTAGGTCTTCTAGTGAGATTGGTACTAGAAAGTAACATGAGAATCCATCTAAAAAATAGTAATGAGTTTTTCTAGCCAACCTTTCTAGTATCTGATCGAAGAATGGAATGAGAAAGTGGTATTTTCAGGTAAATTGATTTAGCTTCCGGTAATTTATACAAACCCTCCATCTATTTTTTATTCTCATAGGGATCAGTTCATTTATGTCATTTTTTAATAGTGGTTAGTCCGATTTTCTTTGGCACTACATGAATGAGGCTGACCCACTAAGAATCAGAGATTGGGTAAATGATGTCAACTGCTTGAAATTTATCTATATCTTTCTATAAAAACTTTTTGATGGTGGTATTGAGTCTTCTATGAGGTTGTCTAACTAGTCAGGAATCACTTTTGAAAAATATTCTATGAGAGTAGACCTTAGGATTGATTCTAGATATATCAACTAAACTCTATCCTACAGCTTTGAAATTTCTTTTGAGTAGTTCAGTCATAGTTTTTTCTTGTGAATAGAATAGGTTACTGAAAATGATTACCAATAATTTCTCTACTTCCATTATATAAGAATACTTCAAATTACTTAGAAATGGATTATGTTCAAGTCATGGGGGTTATTCATGGGATGATATTGAATTTAGGTTTCCTACTTCTAATAATAGAATATCTGGTATCATCTCATTTTATTTTAATAAATAATCAAAAAATTCACATTTTACCTCCTCATCTAACATGAGATCTGGATTTTCAGGTTCTTGGGAATTGGAATTTTAAAATGAAAATTATTCGCCTTAAGATATGAAGTCCCTAAGCATACCTAAATCATCAATTGATTCTATAAATTCTTAATGGGAGATCACATAAATTGAGTGATTATTGGATGGATATTTCATTGCATAAAAAATGATGAAGTGTACTATACTATCTTCAAGTTACATTGTGAGTGTTACTTTATAGACATTGATAATAGTACTTGCTATTTTTAGGAAGGGTATACCTAGGATGATGGGAGAGTGGCCTGGTGCATTGTATTATTCCACGGTGAGGACAAAGAAGGTTTCTAGAAAGATCAATACTGTTACCCCATGAGTACATATTCTATAACTATAGCTGGGAAATCGGTAGATATGTTTTATAATTGGACCGCCACTTTAGTTGGTTTTAGTTTTCTAATCTATAAGGAAGAAAATATTGAGTGAGGAATAACATTTATTGAAGATCCTAGATCACATAGCGCGTCAGTAAAATTTAAATACCCAATGGTGTAAGAAATATATAATTTCTATAGATCATGAATTTTTTTGGTATTAGTGGTTTGATCATTGCTAAGATGCTTCTTCCTAAGATAATTGTCTCATTTTTATCCAGTCACATTCTTTTTTTGCATAGATCCTTCAAAAAAATTTCATACTTAAGGATTTGTTGGATTACATCTAGTAGTATGATGTTGATCTCCACTTTTTGGAAGGTTTCCTAAATTTCTATTTGAATTATCTCTTCCTCAACTTTGTTTGACTTAACAAATGCATATAGGAATGGTGATTATATATCCCTTTTCTCCATTTATTGTTTTTATAAAAACAAATTTTTCCTTTCCTTCCTAAACCAAGTTCTTTATCCCTTTTTGTTCTTAGGTACTTGTATTGGATGAATGAGTTGAACTTTTTTATGTTTTTTAGAATCATCATTATTTCATTGTTCAGGTGGTGCCAGATCTTTTACAGTTATTTTTGTTATCTTGTTTACATTCTCCTTGGACTTGGGATTGTTTAGGTAGGTAGTTTACCTTTATTCTTTATCATAATTTCCATAAAACATCCAAATTTATCATTTAGCTTATCAATATTTTCTTCCAACCCTTCAAATTTGGTTCATAGATACTACTCTTCAGTAGCTGGTGCACTTGTGGAAGGCTGATCATAAGTCTTTTTTTGAAATGGTTGTGGATGAAAGGCCTTTTTTTTCTAGAAAGAATATTTATAGGATTGTTGGAATGTAGGGGGATTCGATATTACTGTTGAAAAGGAGTTCTATCCTAGTTTTATTGGAATCCATATCCTGGTTGGGGTTGGGGTTGACGTGGATTATTTGGTTGAAATTTCCTTTGCTAATAGGCGATAACACAACTTTATTTCCCTTTCACTTCAACACACTGGTCAGTTTAATGATAAGTAGAATAGAATAAACCACATACCCGAGTCATGCCTTGTTGTTCCTTCATTTGGTTCAAAGAAAGTTTTCTCATCAAACTGGTTATTTCCTTAAGTGTTTATTCAAGTAAGGGTGTGGAAGAATTTGAAGGCCTTACCCCATGGATTCTAATAGTGCTCGTACCTATAGTTCCAAATTGTTGTGAGTTTTGTGCAATCTTTTCAATGGGACATCTGATATTAGTAGGTGACTTGTCAATCATGGCTCCTCCAAATGAGGTGTCTAGTATATTTTGATAATTGTCGATAAATCCTTTGTAAAATAACACAAGTAATTTGTTCTATCCCTTTTTTTTGGTATGGTCATCTTTCACTAAGTTTCTTGAAATGTTCCCAGTATTCGTAGAGTCTCTACATTCAATTGATGTATGACATAAATCTATTTGTTTATTACAGTGATCCTAGATTTAGGAACTGATCTCTACAAGAATCTTATATTTAGATATTCCCAATCATTTATCTCTCTTGTTTGATGATTGTAAAACCATTTTTTTTCTTCTCCCTCAATTGAGAAGGATAATTCCCTCCACTTTAATTTCTATTATACAAATCCCAAGTGTCTGATGGAGAAGAAAAGGTGAACTCTTGGATGCATCTATTTTGATCTTCACCTGCAAGGCCGTGATATTTTTCTAGAACAGGGATCATATTAATGCGTAGTTAAAAATACTCTTCTAGGGAAGGGATAGTGAGTTGGATATTTTGATTAGAAAATTGATGTGTGTAGATATCACACAAAGTTTGGTTGAGATTTTCAACCTTTATTGTAGGTTTAGAGTGATCACTGAAAGCATAACTTGAATCTATGAGGTATATTTACTCAAAATATTTTTTATTTTTTTTCTAAATTTGGTTATTGTTGATTAAATTTTGGGATCAAATTCAATTAAATGGTTATTTGAACTACGGTTCATTCAAGAATGTTATTTTTAGTTTTTGTGTTTTGAGGTACTGCCTCCCCGACAACGACACCAAGTTTTACGCATACCTATTGCGGGAATGGTAGAATGATTTTCTAATTACCCAAGTATAGTCTAGTGATTAACCCATGTTAGTCACCCGATGAGGAGTGCACAAAAAAAAGTTTGTCACTTTTTAATTATAGGACAGATTGTGTATTTTGAATTGATTTGGTTTTTAAAATGAGAAAAATGAAGAAAAAGGAAGAAATTATGAAGTAGATTCAAGAAAAATTTGCAACACTAGTGATTAAAAACTATTATATGAGATGGGTGATCAATTCAGTATCGATTTTCTAATTTCAATGCTATCCTTCTTCCATTTTATTCTATCCTAGTATACTAAGACGATTTATGTGAGATTCCACAAGCGCTTCAACTCACTTATTTTTTCAAATGGTTATGATAAGAGTAGACCATAAAAAAATACTAGTTTGGTATAAAATCTTTCTAATGTGTGATGGTGTTGTAGTTAATACCCCCATTTGATTAAGGCAATTCCCAATCTGGTATTTTTTATCCCAAATAATCATGAATGTTCACTACCCTTCCCACATGTACTAACAATCGCCAAGTACTTCACCACTAAGACCTAATCTATTCTATCTAATATAGGCCAGAACGTAGTGGATAAAAGAAAATTGATCATTTATGAAATAAATAATAATAACATAATATGAAATGAAATACAATCATACAAAATAATAATAACTTCTATTAGAAATTTAAAACAACTTCGGAAAAGAGAGAGAGATTTTTTATTCAATAAAGTGCACAAACTAAAGCATTAAACAAATAGAAAACCTAACCTACTACAAACACTTATATATTTACCCCACCATGGTAAGGGTAATCAAGAATATTGGGGAAGATGAAGGCATTTCAAAAATAATAAGAAGAAAATATAGAAAATAAAGAACATATATTTTCTCCTTCGGAATCCTTCCACCAAAAGTCTGCTTCAGTTCTTCCCACAATATGGTTTAATCAGGCCATGGTACCTTATTATAAGATTTGAGTAATTGAGTTGGGAATCTAACCTAGAAATTTCAATTAATTTTGATCTATTTCAAAGAAGTTATAACCGCCTTAATATAACCAATTTTTTCTAGATTCTGAACACTATTCCACCAACACCAATTTGATCGGTTCAAGGGATTCCTTAAAGAAAGAGTTTCTCCATGAAATTTATTTTGAGTATTTCAATTCTATTTTTCTTTTTAATTCATATTGAATAATCAAATTTTATTTTTTTTACTCTGATATATACCTCATTGAATGAGGTAATGTCTATTCTGCTAATCAGAATATGTTTTCACAATGAATGATTTTTTTTTGGGATTCTGGGAGTTCAAATTGGATCTGGGTCTAGAATTATAATATATAGGCCAATAACCATGTCATTATAAAAATTATTAATCACGCAAACTGGATCCACATTTTAAATGTTTTTTTTCATGAAATACAGAGGGGAAGGAAAACTGTTATATTTACTTAATTAAAAAATCATAACATTTAAGCTCAAAACTCACCTAATATCATAAAATGATACAAATAAGGTCACATTGATTAATTGGTAGGGATTAAATCATTGAAAAAAATATGAATAATTATGAAAATATTAGCTTTATTAGGAGTACATGATGAGTACTAGGGTACACATTGCTTCTTTCCAACCCCTAATCTTCCTGTGTATCGTTGTATCACACGACTTGTATGCCTCAAAATACACAATGTGTTGAGGTCATCAGTACTATTACCATACTTCTTGTCCATTCCCATGTAATTAAGTCCAATCCCATGTACACCAGGCCGTGTCCAAGTTCACGACTCAATCGGTGCACTTTGGTAATTTCTGAGTACATGGATTAACCCACTATCCATGGGCCTCATGGTGTGTGATAGTTTTCAAATGATATATGATATTTAACATCCTCAGAAACCCTAAAACCATGACCAGGGGGTTCCACATGGATTGTATCTCCGGATTACATGTTGTGTTACATGGGTTTTCCAAAAACCCACGGTTCCTCTCCTGTGTCATCTAACTATACCACTGACGCTGGCATTCCATCTTGGAATCATGGATATAGGGTTAGCTGGCCCTTTCCATTGCTAGTTTCTTGGATACATGATATAATATTCTTGGAAATTACTCCACCGATCCACACCATCGTCATACCATGTTACTTCCATGCATCAAACTGTGAAAATGAGGAATAATAATCTGATATGATCTATATCCCATCATCCTCCATCGTCATACCTTGATAACACAATCAATCATGATCCACACCCACAATATTGATCCATTATACTGAATAATGGTGGCATAATGAGCAAATATTAGATATTAATTGAACTGAGTGATAAATAAATTTCCCCTGATGAGCATGAAAATAAACAAGGGAGAAATAAATAAAATGAAAAATAAGAACAAAAATTGTCCAAGTTAGGGATAGAATTGAACCATTTCAGTTATAATGAATATGAATTAGTGAAAAATAAACCAATACACATTCAAATTAATCAACTATCAATGCAAAAATCAATTTTTATTAGTGTAATTGATCCACATTCAACACAGAATAATAAAAATGGATGAATAAAAATCAATCAAACATCCTATCTAGAGATTAGACCGATCAAAGAAAAATAATGATTCTGAATTTTTTTCAATAGTGAGATCCATAAGCTCTATTTGTGTAGATGATCCTTGAAGTATCGATCTGATCCCCAAAACCATTATCGTCCACCATTATCTCTCTAATGGACCCACTATATATCTACATGGTTATGTGTCTAACCCTTATATTTTCTGGTAAATTGTTATTTATAGAGGAGTAATTAGGAAACTCTGTAATTTTAATAAAATTAATTAATTAATTTATTTATTATTCATGCCTGTGGAAAGTTATTCAAAAACAATTGATGCCAAAAAATATTATTTTATTCCAAGGGTAAAAGAAATATTCTAGAATCAATATAGGTGTTAGATTTTTTATCTTTGTCTCTGTTAAATGGGAATTCTACTTTTTCATGAAAAAATCACATGGGTGATATTAAAATATTTAATATTTTGAAAATATTAATATTAGGCTCATCAGACCTCAGAATGGTGTACCATCTATGTGCCTGGATTTTAAAATATAACTATATATATATATATCAAATATTTATATGGAAAAAACCAAGACATTAAATTCTACTCACATTAGGGATTTTCATCTCAAAAAGTGAAAAAGAATATTAAAAAAAATTTGGGTACTGATCTCACATCTTTCTCTCTCACCCCAAGTGCTCTTCTGAAGATTCCTATGATGCCATAAGACATGCACGAAAGGAGTTTCTCACATGGAAGATTTCATGCACATAGTCTAATTGCAGTGGTAGGGAAAATGGTACACCACCACATCAACCCTATTCAGTATCTGAAAAGGGGCAATGAACCTCAGATATAAATTTCCAACCCAGCCAAATATCTATAATCCATGTCAAGTTGAGACCATCAGGAATAGATATTCTCCCTCCTCATACTCCAAAGGCCTCTTTCATCAGTCCACATACGAATTCTGATGGCTATGTGTAGTCATCATCCACTCCTATATTATCTACACCTTATCTTTCATAGCTCACACCAACTTTGATCCCACAAGTGGTGAGTCTACTGGGTTGGTCCAGAATAGTGGTGACCTATAGGGTTTCTTGTACAAGACCCCAATGGTTCTATACCAATGGTGGAATGATATCTTTTATTCTACACAAATTCCACCTTGGGTAGGTGATCCTCCCAATTACTGCCAAATTCCATCATGCAAGCCCACAACATAGTCTCCAGAACCTGAATGGTTTTCTCAATCTTACTATCAGTCTGGGGGTTAAACACCATGATCAAATGCAACTGAGTCTCATAGTCCTCATTAAATATTCTTCATAATCATTATATGAAGCAATAATCATGGTGTAAAATGATTGTCGATGGAACTCCATGGAGATATACTATTTCTTGAAATTTAATGGATTCCCAAACTATATACTAAAATCTTATCTCAGATAGCTATGAAGTGGGTAAAATTGGGGATTTAGTCTATGATGAACCATATGGAATCCTGTCCTCTAGACATACATTGTAACTCTATTACAAAGTCCATAGATATCCCATCCCACTTTAACTCTGGAACTTCAAGGGTTAAGCTAAACCCACTAGAACTTAGTACTCAACCTTCACCTATAAATAATTAATGCATCAATATAAAAACTCTGATATATTGTTCTTCATGCCTACCCACAAAAATTGATGTTGGAAGACCCAGTACATCTTTTTCACACCAAAATTTACCACCAAATTGGATGTATACAACTACCTTATCACCTACTCCCACAATTTCACTTGTACCATAGTTCATCCTTTAAAAAGGATAACATGCTACCCACCTTAAAAAATTAATAAAGAGAATGTCTAATGGATATCTATGTACATAATGTCTCACCATCAGAATCTATATACTAGATTCCCTAATACACTATAAAATAATAAGGGTAACAACTATCGAATATAGATATGATATACCATCCTTTTCCACTTAGGAAAATTGTAATAAGTCTAACTGCTCTGAAGCCTAGGGTCAATAATTAAGAACTAGATCTCCTACTGATGGAATTCTCTAGCATGTTCTCCTACATAAGAGTATAGACTACCTCGAATTGATAATCATAGTGGAACTAAAACCATCACCTCTTTCTCAGGTTAAGATCATTTTTAGAGAAAATATACTTATGAATATTATGGTCATAGAAGATGATAAAGCACTCACCCATAAGGTAGTGTCACTACATATTTAGAGTGAATAATACCACTACTAACTCAAGATCATGGGTTGTGTAGTTCTGATTGTGCAATCTCATGTTCCGAGAGCCATAGGATATCATTTTCTACCTCTCCATTATAACACAACCTAGTTTGTTCCTTGAGTCATTGTATAAAACTATGTAATCGATATCCTCACCTAGTAATCTTAAGATTGTTGTGATAATCTAACTATACTTCAACTCCTAATATGTTTACTAACACCTCTCCATCCACATGAAAGGCTACCCCTTATTAGTGAAAGTATTCAAAGGTTCCTATATATTGGAAAAATTAGGCATGAATCTCTTGTAGTAGTCATGTAACTCAAGGAATATCTGCACTTCTGTCACACCCTTGGGTGGAAACCAAGCTACCACTACATTGACCTTGACTGGGTCTGCTACCACACTATTATCATAGATGACATGTCCTAAAATTTGTACCTACTAAATCCAAAATAGACACTTTGAGAGGTTCCAATGAATATGGTTCTCTTAGAGTGTGTCTAGAACCATCCTCTAGTGTCTCATATACTACTCCTCAGACACTGATTACACTAGGATATCAGTGATGAAGACAACCAAAAACTGGTCAAAGAAAGGATTAATGATCAGGTTCATGAGTCCCATGAACACTATTAGGGAGTTCTTCTTTCCAAAAGTCATCAACAAGTATTCATAGTGATAGTAATAACATATGAATTCTATCTTAGGTATATCCTCATCCATTACTCATATTTGGTGATAGCCTAATCCGAGATCATTATTTGAGAATCATCATACCCCTCTAAACTGATCTAAGAGGTTTTAAATCCATGAAAGTGGATACTTATTATTCATTATTATCTATTTCAGGCACCAATAATCCACACAAAACATCAAGATACAATCCTATTTGTTGTAGAATATCACTGATGCTTCTAAGGGGTAAATATTGGGTCTCATGAAGCCCTTCCTCTTCAAGTCCTCTAACTACTCCCTCAGAGCTCTGTAGGATCCATATGATATGGTATCACATATACTGGGGCCATATTAGGATGGAATTCAATGAAGAATTATATCTATTGATGAGGAATTAAGCCGTAAATATCCTTATTGAATACATCATTGTACTCTTTCAACATAAAAATAAAATGGTATCCCATAACATCTACTTCTCTAGGAGTAATTTTATCCAAATGGTGACTAATTGGATGCAATTTCATATATATGAGCCCATCCTACTCTACCTAGGTTTCCTTCTCACCCATGAAGGAAATACTTATCCCATCATCACAGAAACACCACATATTCCACCCAAAACAATAAATCTAGGCATTAAAAATGGATATTTGGTCCATATCTAAGATGAATGCATAAGGACTCATCACTTCAACAAAGAGATCCCATATAAATATCTCACCTAAAAGTGTTAGGTCACACTATCAGAAGAAGTGTGTGATCACTGAGTCTCCTCTTATCAGAATATCAAGCTCAAGGGGTGAGCTAAGAGATCAAACATAATATCTATGTCACACACTAGATAAGTAGAAAGAAATGAGTGGATCACACCCATGTCTATAAATACTGCAGCTAAAGTTGAGTAGATAGAGATCATACCTCTAACCATTGTTGGAGATCAAGGTCATAGGCCTCAACTACATGCAGCTATCCATGTCTCTGACCACCAACTCCCTAATCCTAGTGTGGACCACCTTGGGGTGGTGGTGGTAATAGATAAAACTACAAGACACCTCATACTACTCTACCCACCCCTCTTTCACATCCACCATCCTATAAAAATATTTTCTCATTCCTCTTTCTCTACCTGGGCATTACCATTATCATCTCCCTATTAAATATATGAGACGTTATAAAATATCTAGAAATATATCCCAGACTATCGCATGAGAATCATCTCCTCTCCCTCGGATGAATCGAGCCATCATGAGAGTCCGGAATTGATAATACTCTGTCCTATGATCATCTCTTAAAGAATCTAGAAATCCTATATCATTGTGACTACCATCTGATACCTACTACCAAGGTCTTATATCCTAAGTTCCCACTACTAAAAAAAATATCAACATCTACTCTTCTAATAAGATATCCACAACTAAATCCCACTCGACCATTCCATCATAGGTGTTAATTCAAATAGATAGCATTGAATCACAAATATATTAGTTTAATACCTACTGAAAGTTCTGTGTACTAAAGAGAAGATATCACACCATATCTGGGGTGTATCATGAGAGATCAATAAAACTCACAGAATAATCCACCATGGTAAAACTACCTTGCTATAAATGTATAAGCTACTGGATATGAAAACATCACAATGTTACTAGTTAAAACTACTCCCTAAATATATGATCAAAAAATGACTTGGAGAGAGCCTTCTTATCATGTGAATAATTCACTATAATCCATAATCAACTCGACAATCCCTAAAGAGGACTAGCTATAATGAATTCCATATTATCTGTATGCATCCTCCTGAGGAAAAAAAATCATGTGACTGCCTTTATCTAGTCCTCGACCACATGGGGGTCTGGATCACCCTAAAAAACAAGAGGTTTATACCTTTGAAACTCATGTAGTGAACTCATCTTTTATGCATCCTTAGCCGGTACTACCAGAATAATATGTTGATCTATGGGTGGTGACATAACTGGAAACCCATACAGAGGTTCTACAATATTTATAGGACCCTGTACTAAATCCTCATCAATCTGTGGATCATCATCAAGATCATGAAATAGAATCCTAGATGGATATATTAATAGAGTCATCTTGAATTAATCAAGACGAACCATGGTAAATAATTATATCTGGGGAGCTAACATAAGAAGGACATGGAAACCACAACCCATTCCTATATGATATATGTAACAATTTTTCTCCTACAACTGTTGTCTATATGTACCAAATCAATAAGTAGGTTATCAGAGTCCATGTAAATATATACGTTGGATTCTACACTATTACTGGACATCCTGTCCTGAAAGCCAAACCAAAAACACAGTAACACTATTTACATAAATATGAAACCAACCTCATAGATAGAAAAAAGTATACACTCTGGTCCATAGGTAGAACCAAACTTGATAACACTCTATCATGAACCAACCCATTGAGGCTCTCCGGGCTGGTGACTGGATAAGTGTGATTACTACAAGCGCACATCCAATAGACTAGGGGATGATGACAAGTGACGATTTGGGATATCCCACACATGAGAGGTATTATCCTAATGTACCTAGATGCACATAAAAACAAACACACACACATATCCAAGACCACAAATTGATGAAATGTAAAACAACTAAAACCAATGCATGCATACATATTTGATCCAACAATTAGAGTATGATAATAAATCACTAAAAGCGATAAAGGGTCCAAATAAAATCCCAACCAAAACTGCTAAAGTGTCCAACCTACTCAGAGGGGGGGGGGGACTGCTATTAAATACACCACAGTATGTCTAGCCCAATCTATGCTCTTCTGGCTCCCAGTCCTCCTAGTTTTTTTCAAGGGGTTTCTCATCTACATAAGATGTGACATGTTTGGGCAAAGCCCATGGAAGGGTTAGTATAACAATACCCATTGGAACACTCAAAAATCATTAGGAATAAATAATGAAGTTTATTTAGCTCAACACAAGATATTTCAATAAGATAAGAGACATAAACATCCAAATATACTCATAACAGAAATCTGATCTCAAGTGGTCTCAACCAAAACTTCTAGCCACATGATACTGGTCAAGGATTTTAACTAATATTTATTCATAGAGAATACACTCCATATGCTATTATATCACTTGTGATGGTCATCAAAGAGGTCCTGGTCATTTTCCCTCACCCAATAAGTACTTATTTGATCTCAAAATATCTTTTCATCTAGGAAGGGGATGAAACCTATGGCCACTAGGGGACACTAAAAACCCAAATAAATTAGCTTTCTAGATAGGGGGTTGATTACCTATGTTTATTGGTCACAATAATACTAGTAAGACCCCCAAGGAATGATAAAGGATCCCACCCTAGTCCTACAAGGGGATACATTGAACTTTATCCAATAATAAACTCATGGAGGGGATTGCAATCATATGATGAGGATGTAATTCCACACTGTAACCTCATGGGAGTAGACCAAGGAATCAAACTCAAATAAAACCAATCTATTATAAGGAAACAAAGTTCTCTAAACATAATTAGGTGGAGTAAATGGTGTATACTATAGGTACATGACATATATTTTCAACCTATAGTCCACCCGTGTATCGCTGTGAGATCCCGTCTTTTTTCCAAGTACGCCCCTCTTGGAGTTTGGGTTGAACCACTTTTAGTTTTTATCCTTCTTCTTTAATTATTATTGGTCGATTCCTTTTTTGGGATGGAGATAATTTTTTTAGGGAAAATGACCTAATTTTTGGGGATGTATGTTTGTATTAATTAATGGGTACGAGGTAAATGTGTCAAGGTATTATGGGGTGTTTCATGGTTTGGAAGGCTTTAGATGTGGTTTGGGATTTTCCAAAATAATCTGGACTGATACCTATCCAAAAGACACTTTCACATAATAAAAATGGTACATGATGTGAAACTATTACAAGGAAGAAGTCATGAACTGGTTCAGAGCATGAAACATTACACACCGTGTAACTGAGTTACACTGTGAAATGGTTAATCATGGTTATTTTAACATGAGGTGATGCATTTTTCAAAGTATCTAATTAATCTATAAATTCATGTCATGAAAGGGATTAAAATTATAAATTTCTCATGACCACTATTTTAAACCATGTTGTTCATATGATTTTATTTCATCCATAGTGCATATCTATCTCAAACACTAGGGAAACACCACCTAATTTTTGAGCGATACCTTTTATTCCATATGACTCAATAAAGTGTTTAATCTTGGGTCGGCTTATTATCTTTGGTTTCACCTCTCTTACACTTGTTCTCTAGTATCATAGTGTAATATATTAACCAATGTTGAATTAGATTTTGATTTTAATTTTTTGTAATATATGTTTTCATTATGATCACCAACACCTTCGTTCTTATTGTCAGTACCTGTTGGAAGCATTTCGTTAATCACCATGTTAAGGGTAGGTGGTCTAGCAAAAAGGACTAGGTTCTATTTCTGTAACACCCAAAGATTTTATGAGATAGATTATATTTAATTTCATTTATGTCTTATGTTGTATGCTACACGAAATGTTATCTTGCACTATATGCAACACCGAATTGCCTTGCAGTATATGAAACACTATTCTTGGTTTGTGTTACACAAAATTTCAAGTTCTTTTGATAGAATTCATTTCACGCAGCAATGAGTATAGATTTTTTTCAATGTATAAATCAACTAAGTTTGGATTATGATATATACAACAACAAATGAATCTTTCACTACACACAACACTGACTTGGCTTGTGTTACATGCAAAAGAGACCTTCTTTGATAGTTTGCATTGTACATGATACGAAGTTTCACTAAACAACAATATATTACTAAAATATTATTATTTAATGGGATATAAACTTTCGTTTATGAATAGTATTAACCAAATTTTTAATTTTAAATAACATTAGCATTCATCTTACACATTTTCAAGAACATTATATAAGAACAAATTTAATTGTTCAGATAAAAGAAATATTTTTTTAAAAAAAGTAGTTTTACCGCCTTTTGATGGTGCACCCATTTTAAATATAGTTTTTCCCTTTTATATGGTCAATTTGAAAAATTAAATTTCTTCTTTAGAATAGGGTAATAAAAATTTAGCTTGGATGAAATTTTGGTATTTTTCTAATAAAATTAATATTTTTAAGAATAGTGAAAATACTGTATTTTAATTCAAAAAATGATTTTTAATGTAATTTATATATGTAGTTAGATTTTAATTTTAATTGGTTATATATAATAATTGGATTAAATTTTTACCATTTAATCCAATTTTGGTTATTTTAAGTAATTTTACATTTAAATTAGACATAAACAGATGTTAATCTTTTGATAGTTATAACTTCTTAAAAACCTGCTTTTTGGTTTTGACAACGATAATTAATTTTAAATTAATTACTATAACTTATATGATTTGAATTTAGAAAAATGGATTCCATATTTGGAATTATTAGATAATGTTTTTTAAATAGGTACCTTTTATTTTTAGACATTATGAATAGTTAGTTCAGTAATTATTTTATTTACCATGGTCAAAGGGTAAATCTGGTAAATAAGGGTAAAAAAAATAATATAATAAAATTAAACTATCATAAAACATGTACTAATATTATTGGATGATATATTTCCGACCATGGTAATCCTTGTGTCAATTTTGGGACCCCATGGATTCACTTGGATGTGAAAATGACATTTTATAAGAATTAATTTAAAGTAAAGATAATTATAACCCAAACATATATCTCTTACTAATTTGATTTTAATATGGTGTTATATAACTGATAAATATATATATAAGTAGTCATTATAAATATAAAAATATTTAATACATCATCATATTTTATTTATAATTTTTAGGCATTAGATAAATATATTTATTTTTGACACAATTATTATGTACTCATTACCTCATTAATGAAAGATTCAAATAAAGGAAGTTATAAATATTGAAATCAATTTAATTTGAATATTTTGATGCCATTCAAGAATTTTTTTGATTAAATTGACATATTAGGGACGAGTTAATGGATTTGGTTCAATGGAATATGGTTTTCATGAATTTTTAAAAAAGTCAAGTACGAATAGTATCCAAAATCAACATAATTCATAACTTAAAACTTAAAATAGTTTGTTAAAATGATATTAAATTAATAAAAATATAATATTCAGACCAGTTGTTAATATAAGTCCAAATATATCATAAATAACTATTTTTGGGTCTTTTTACAGGATATTTTAATTACATTAACCCACAATGTGTAAATAATATGATATCACATCAAGATTAAAAAGGGTAAAATAAATGTTAATCCTAAAATATAAGGATAAAAAAATATTCAAAAGTTATCTAAAAATTATTTTATGATGATTTTTTGAACCAAAATGATCTTATCTTAAAATTAAAAAAAAATTGGACCATTTTAAATCAAAATTTAATTTATAATAAATTATTATTTTGAGAGCTTCCTAAAGTGCCTCTCTCCTCTCTTATAAAAGGACACATCCTCCCTTTCCTCTTGACTCTATTTTGAGACTTCAATATCATCCTATATCTTCCCATTTCCCTTATAAACTTTCTGAGGTACATTCTTGTGGTTCTGGTATTCTCAAAATACCAACTCTTCTTCCTTAAGAGGAAATTTAAAGGAGGCACGTTGGGGAAGAGGTAATCTCTTCTACCGATTCTATCAAAATTTATCTTAGTCTACTTACTCTTATTTAGTTATTTCATTATAAAGTAATAAATTAAGTATCAATAATATACTTATATGTTATTATAAATATTAAACAACCATATTTCACCTTCTATCCAACCTACGAAAAATGAAATAACTGTGTGTGCGTACGTACGACTTACCGTCTCCACGCCATGTTGTAATCTGTTTTTCACCACCAACTTACTTGGATGGGTATAATGGTATAAATAATAACTATATATGATTATTATAACCTGATACTAATTATGATATATTATACTCCATCCAGTTCAATAATCTTCAACAATTATGAGAACAATATCATCGCTTGTGCATACGTATGACTTACGATATCCACATAGCGATGAGATTCAATCTCCACATTAACAATTAGAGAATGATTATAAAGAATATATAATAAATAATCATGAAATATATGACATAATAATTATACTATATATATATATATATTTCATTTACTTACATCCATTCAATTTAATAAGGAAACAAAAACTGCATTCATGCGTACGTACGACCTACCATCTCCATGAATGGTGTATTCCATTTCTTTTATCTATATTATTATATATATATACTGAATATATATAATAAATAAATCTTTTTTAACATTATTTAAATAATTAAATCATTATATAATTCATAATATCAAGAAGAACAATTCAAAACACATATGATAAATAAAACTATTTTTACCCAAAACATTGCCCTAACATGGAATTGACAAATGAACGGGTAATATAAAGTCATAAATGAAACATATATGATACCATAAATATTATTATGGTTATGTTACAAGTTAAAAATATGTTTAAACCTACTATAGATGAGTTTCAGACAAATACTGAATAAATCGAACCTAAGGTAAGGGATAATTTTGCAATCTCATTTTTATCTGAGATTGTTTATACGTAAGTATTTACAAGGAATATATTTATCATCTATGTCCATTTTTTCTAAAAATGTTTTAATAAAATGTTTAATATTATTATATGTATTTTTAAAGTCATTTTTACCCATTTTTTGACATTTACTACATGGTATGGAAGGAATCTTTCTTTTGTTTACCATACGAGGCTTTTCTGGCAAAAGTATGAGGAGAATGTGTTTTTAACTTATACAGCATGAACATATTTTTACATCATATTAATTCATTATTTCCATGAATATTCCTATACAAATTTTCTATATTATTTTCAACTAAATTCATTTCTTTTATAATTGATTGGAATTTTGAGAAAAGAAAATGTTTTTCAAGAAGAAAGGATATTTTCATCAGGAATTAAGTTCAAATGTTTTATCAGAATTATTTTCCATATAAGATGACATAGGGTTAGGTTTATATCCCTATTATTACTTATATTTTATTATGTTTATTATGTAATTATTTTATGAAGCCCATTAATCTTATATGGATTATGTTATGATTGGATGATGCTTAAGAATCCCATTTTTTAAATGTGTTATGTCATGATGAACGATTTATATTTTTGTGGCACATGTAAAAATAATTTAATTATGAGATGTGTGGGACCTATATCTCCCTCCAATTAATTGGGTAAATATTTATATCTCATGAGATAGACATGAATAAAATGGAAGGTAAATTCGGTTCAGTAAGACATGGCAGGAACGACAGGTAAACCCGGTTCACTCAAGGGCTTTGTTCACTATGATGGTATTGGCAGCAAAGTCTTGGATATTATAGAAATCATATTATGTGCTTATTAGTTTTCCAAAATTACATTTTTTATTACAAATATATTCTATCATGGTTAATTTTCCTTTATGATCTTTTCCTTATGTACTACCAATATTTAGTTAATGACTCATCATTTTAATGTGTAAATTTTATGTTCATGTTTTCACATTCAAATACTTATGGTTTGTTTTATGTACTCCATTTTTTACCCTTACTGAGCATTTTATCTCACCCTTTTTATGTTTTATTTTACCCATGATATAAAAAAAGTTTTTAGGTAGGAAAACAAAAGGGGGAGATCTTTATGGGAGATGTTGAAGATCTTTCACCATGATTAGAAGATTGTGATCCCAGTTTCCAAAGGCACTAAACTAATACAGTCTTTGGGTGTCTGTTTGTGTCATGTATTAAGTATTCCACAAAAGAACTGAAATTTCCATGTATGTTAAGCTTGGGTCTCTATAGTTGGTATCAGAACAAAGGTTTAGATAACCTTTGGAAACTAGGATGTGAAAAAATTAGTGAGATCCTTAGAAATATTTCTATGGTTTGTCTAGGGATGTCTCTAAGGTTAAGTATAAGTATAGTTTATAGTCATAGAATTATGATTACGATCTTGAATAACCTAGGATTAAAATTAAAATGTTAGATATTGAAAGTACTCACCCTTTATTATGTAGTTTTCCTAGTATGATGTTTTCCTCTCACACTATTCTTTTTGGGTTTAGACAATGGCTGGAACACGAAGTAACCATATTAATGATCAATGCACTAGACAATGTAATTATTGTCCTCCTAAATAACCAATTGTTATGGGATATGGAGTGAAAAATTTTATTTTCATACTTTCACAAGCTATGAATCATTCTGGACTTCCAAATGAGAAAACAAGGGAACAATATTCTATTGAGTCCTTTATGAGACAACTCCCACCTTCTTTTAGTGGGTTTTATGATCCACTTGTTGCTGAACAATGGATAAATACATTTTAAAAGTTATTTTCCATCCTTCAATTTTTGGAACATGAAAAATTAATTTTGGCTATTTACTATTTAGAAGGTGAAGAAGACCAGTGGTGTAATGTAATTAAGAATAAATTCATGGAATGAGATGAGTTCAAGAACTTGTTTTTTCAATAAGTAATTCCCTCGTATTCTTCAAACAAAGATGGAAAAGGAGTTCCTTGAGCTTAAGAAATAGTATGATAAATCTATCAGTATATACGAGGTGAATTTTACAAGAATTTAAAGGCATTATTTTGGATTTATCATCCAACCTTAAAGTAAAGTTGATCGATTCTTTAGTGGCTTAAAACCAAGTCTACAATTGTAATTAAATATAAGATTCTTCCATGTATATGAAGATATTGTGAATTGTGCTATCAAGATAGAACTAGAAGTTGGTGTTACATATCCATCTCATGGGTTTGACAAAAACTAAAGATGGAGTTTTTGGGAAAATCTCAAAACAATGGTGAAAAGAAGATGAAAATTTCTTTATGCTCAAAGTGTGGAAAAAATCATAGTGTAGATTTTCTTAATGGGACTAGAAACTGTTTCAAGTGTGGAAAATAAGTTCATCGAGCAGTTGAGTGCCAAAATAATTGTAAAAAGGTTTTAAATGATGTGAATAGAGAAAATACTACAGATAATACACCACCAACACTTCAATTCTACAAGTTTAAGGAAATGGGGAATTATGCTAACCAATTCCCTACTACAATGGTTAAGGAAGATTGACATCATGAACCTCTTAAGTAAAAAGACAAAGGGAAGTCACATTTAATCACTATTGTTGATGTTAAGTATGACAATGAAGTGGTGGAATGATTAAGTGATTATGTAATGAGATTCCAACATAGTGTTGTGGAATATCATTTATTGTATTATGGAATATTGGAATATCTATGTATTGGTTTATTGTGGTTTTCAATAATTATATGGTATCGATAACCATGAAAAGTTATTGAAATATTTTTGGAAAGAACATGATATGCGCATAATGAAGGGACAAGGAGATAATGAGATGTTTGATAGTATTAATGATCTCATGACTGATTAAAGGGTAAAGTGATATAATAGTTTGAGTATATAGAATTTTTGGTATTTTGGTGTGTGGAAAGAGTTAATTTTTACAAAATGCATGTTTTCACAGAGGTTCTATGGTAATTCATGTTATTATCATGTTTAAAGAAAATACATGATTAAGGTATTCACATATTTGGAATGTGACGACCAAGGAATTCCAAATGAGCTTTGGGAGATACATGTTATGTCTATTTAGTTCACCTCTTTCTAATGTTTTATATTTTTAGTTTTTTGAAGTATTGTAATGTTATCCATTTATGGATAGTATATGTTATTTTAATTTTTATGTTTGTTAGATTAATGTATTATCTCACTATAGGTGGACTTATGAATATTTTATTAAATGTGATAACATTTTTATTGAGACAAATGAAATGACATATCATTATATCACATGATTTTATGACACTTCAAGAAACGAAAATTCAACATCATTTCTTTAAATAAGAGATGAAGTGGAAAATGTTCAAGGAACAAACAACAGTGAGATTGTATAAAAATCAAGTAAGTATTTATTCTCATGCAGAATTCATAAACTTTAGGAAAATGATCTTGAAAGAAAAATCTATCCTGGTACATTCTTATATGATGAATCAAATTGTCTCTTAAATAAACACATATTTATGGATTTCTGGTAGTTAAATTTATCCAAACCTTATTCTCTATCACTATCAATCATAACTTGATGGTTAGATTTCTCTTATATATCCCTGTTTTTTCTTCCCACCTATATTATCCTACATGGAAACCCAATGATTAGTTACTTTGGGTAACCTTTATGTTTTTACCTTTTCTTTTTAAAATTATGTTTTAGTATCCCTTTTTATGATGTGTGTTTCCATGAAAGAAACTTTCAAGTAGAAAACCATTTACAACCCCAACAAATTTTGAGGGTGAAATTCATTTTAAGGGGGGTAGAATGTAACACCTCAAGCTTTTATGAGATAGATTCTCTTTAATTTAATGGATGTCTTGTTTGATACACTACACCAAATATTATCTTCCTCTATACACAACACCGTATTATCTTGTAGTATACACAACACTATTCTTGGTTTGTGTTAAACAAATTTCATGTTCTTTTGATATAATTCAATTCACACAACAATGAGTATAGTTTTTGTTCAATGTATAAATAAAATAAGTTTGGATTATGTTATACACAAAATCGAAGGAAGATTTCACTAAATACTACACTGTCTTGGCTTACGTTACACACAAGAGCAACCTTCCTTAATAGATTGAAATGTACACGATACCAAGTTTCACTAAACAACAATATATTATTTAAATATTATTTTTTAATGGGATATAAAATATCCAGTATGAATAGTATTAAACACATTTTGAATTTTATATAACATTAGAATTCATATTACACATTCTCTAGAACATGATATTAGAACAAAATCAAATTTTCAGACAAAAGATGCATTTTTCAATAAATACAGTTTTACCACCTTTTCATGCTGCATAAATTTTAAATATAGTTTTTGAAACTTTTATATGTTAAATTTGAAAAAAAAAATTATTGAGAAGTGTAACATCAAAATTTACTTTGGATGCAAGTTTTTTATTTTTCTGATAAAATTCAAATTTTTATGAATAGTGGAAAATACTGTATTTTAATTCAAAATTGGTTTTTATAGTAATTTATCTATATAGTTATATTGTAATTTTAATTAGGTTTAAATTAAAAATGGATTATATTTTTATCATTTAATCCAATTTTGGTAATTTTAAGTAATTTTAATTTCAAATTGGACATAAACAGATGTCAATATTTTGATAGTTATTACTTCTTAAAAACCCATTTTTTGGTTTTGAAAATGGGAATTAATTCTAAATTAATTAATACAACATCTATGATTTGAATTTAGAAAAATGGATTCCATATTTGGAATCAAGAGGTAAAAATTTTATAAATAGGTTCCTTTGATTTTTATACATTATGAATAGTAACATCAGTAATTATTTTATTTATCATGGTTAAAGGGTAAATCTTGTAAATAAGGGTAAACAAATAATATTATAATAATATTAAACTACCGTAACACATGTCATAATATTATTTGATGACATATTTTTGACCATGGTCATCCTTGGGTCAATTTTGGGACCCCATGGATTCACTTGGAAGTTAAAATGACATTTTATAAGAATTAATTTAATGTAAAGATAATTATAAGGTGAACCTATATCTTTCACTAATTTTATTTTAATATGGGGTTATATACACGATATATATTTCTATAAATAGTAATTATAAAGTTAAAAAGATTTAATACATCATGACATTTTATTTATATTTTTATACATTATATAAATATATTTATTCATGACACAATGATGATGTAGTCATTACCTCATTAATGAATGATTCAAATAAATGAATTTATAAATATTAAAATAAATTTAATTTGAATATTTTGATGCCATAAATGAATTTTTTGGATGCAATTGACATATTCAATATGAGTTAGTTCCTTTGGTTCGAATTAATATGGTATTTATGATTTTTGTTTAAAAGTAAAGTATGAATAGTCTCCAAAATTGACATAATTCATAAATTAAAACATAAAGTAGTTTATTAAATTATATTAAATTCATAAAAATCTAATATTCTTTAAAATGGTTAATAAAATTCCAAATATGTCATAAATAACCTTTTTTGGGTCATTTGACAAGATATGGTAATTAAATTTACCCACAATGTGTAAATAACCTGATATTACGTTAAGATTAAAAAGGGTAGAACAAGGGTTAAACCAAAAAGATAAGGATAAAAATATATTCAAAACATGTCTAAAAATTATTGGATGATGGGTATTCAAACCCAAATCAACTTATATTCAAAGAAAATTACTTTTAAACCATTTTAAATCAAATTTAATTTATAATAAATTAATATTTTGAGATTTTCCTAAAGTGTCCCTCTCCTCTCTTATAAAAGGGAACCTCCTCCTTCTACTATTCACTCTATTTTAAGCCTTCAAGCTCGGAAAAAACATACCCATTTATCTCATGAACTTCCATAGCAACATTCTAGGGGTGATTTTATTCTCAAAATACCAACTCTAGTTCCCTAAGAAGATATTTGAAGGAGGCATGTCGAGGAAGAGGTAATCTCTACTACCGATTCTTTAAAATTTAATTATTCTTATACTTAATTTTATTTAGTTGTTTAAATATAATGTAATAAAATAAGTATCAATAATATACTGATATGTTATTATAAATATGAAACAAACCTATTTTGCTTTTTATCCATCCTAGGAAAAATTAAATCATCGTGCGTGCGTATGTACGACTTACCGTCTCCACGATGTGGTGTAATTTGTTTTTCACCACAACATCACTTGGATGAGTATAATGGTTAAAAAAATAACTATATATAATTATTATAACATGATACTAATTTTGAGATGTTATACACCATCCAATTCAATATCGTTCAACAATTATGGGAACGATATCATCAGTCATGCGTACGTATGACTTACCGTCTCCATGACGAGATGAGATTCATTATCCACATTAACCATATGAGAATGATTATAAAGTATATATAATAAATAATCATGAAATATAGGACATATTAATTCAACTAGATATATATATATATTTAGTTTACTTAATTCCATTCAATTTAATAAGTAAATGAAAGCAACGTTCATGCGAACGTATGACCTACCGTCTCCATGAACGGTGTATTCCATTTATTTTATCTATCAATTATATATATATTTATATACAAAAAATATATCATATAAAAATCATTTTTTACATTATTTAAGTAATTAAATCATGATATAATTCATAGTATCAAGAATAAAAATTCAAAACACGCACAATAAATAAAACAATTATTACCCAAAACATTGCTTTAACATTGAATTGACAAACGAACAAGTAATATAAAGTCATAACTGAATCATATATGATATCATAAACAATATTATGATTCTGTTAAAAGTTAATAATTTGTTTAAACCCACTATACCGGAGTTTCGAACACATATGGAACAAATCAGACTTATGGTAAGGGATAATTTTGCAATCTAATTTTTATCTGAGTTTGTTTATTCGTATGTATTTACTGGGGATATATTTATCATCCTTGTCCATGTTTTATAAAAATGTTTTCATAAAATGTTTAATATTATTATATGTATGTTTAAAGTCATTTTTACCCATTTTTGACTTTTATTACATTGTATGAAAGGAATCTTTCTTTTGTTTACCATACAAGGTACTTTGTGAATTTTCTGGAAAAAGTATAAGGATGATTTTTTTAACTTATATGACATGAAAGGATTTTTAAATCTTATCAAAAACTTATTTCCATGAAGATTCCTCTATAAAATTTCAAGATTATTTTCAACTAAATTCATTTATTTTAAAATTGATAAGAATTTTGGGAAAAGAAAATGTTTTTGAAGAAGAAAAGATATTTTCCTCAAAAATTAAGTTCAAGTGTTTTATCAAAATTATTTTCCATATAATATGACATAGGGTTATGTTTATATCCATATTATTACTTTTAATTGATTATTTTTATGATGGAATTATTTTTATGAAGTCCATTTATCTTTTATAGATTATGTTATGATGACACGGTGTTTAAGAATCCCATTTTATTAAATGGGTTAGGCTATGATGAATGATTTATATTTTTGTAGAACATGTAAGGGTGATTTCATTAGGAGATGGATGAGACCTATTTCTCCCTCGAAGGCATTGGTTAAAGATTTTTATCTCATGATATAGACATGAATGAAATGGAATGCAAATCTGGTTCAGTAAAACATGGGTGGAACGACAAGTAAACCCTGTTCAGTAATGGAATTTGTCCACTATGATGGTCTTGGAAACAATACCTTGGCTAATATGTAAATCATATTTTTTTCTTATTAGTTTTCCACAATTACATGTTTTATTCCAATTCTATTCTATCATGGTTAATGTTCCTTAATGATCCACACCTTATGTACTGCCAATATTTATTTCATGACTCAAAATTTTAATGTTTAAACTTTATGTTCATGTTTTTACATTCAAATGTTTATGGTTTGTTTTATGTCCCCCATGTTTACCCTTACTGATAATTTGAGCTCACCTTTTTTTGTTTTCTTTTTCCTCGGATATAAATAATGGTTTTATGTAGGGAAAAAAGGGGAATGTCTTTATGGGAGATGTTGAAGATCTTTCACAATGATTAAAATATTATGTTCCCAATTTCCAGATGGATTAACTAATATGGTCTTTGGGCGTCTCTTTGTGTCATGTATTAAGTATTATTCAAAAGAAATGAAATCCCCATGTATGTCAATCTTGGGTATCTAAAATTTCAATTTGTTCAAGTATGAGAAATATTATGTGATTTCACAAACACAATGTGTGCATGAATAAACAGAATATTGGACAATGATAATAATATATTCAGAATAATATTTGGATCTCTTTGTATCCAATGGTTTTGAGACATAACTTGTGGCTTCCCATAGGGTGATACTACCCTAGAATAATAATGATCTTGAAACTGGATTAAAATATCATTTAGCATGACCTGAAATTTTAGTTTATTGCTTGTGATATTTTCCCATTGGAAAATGGCTTCTTGATTATTGAATGATTGGTGATAATTTGATATAAAATGGGTGTGAAATGTTTTTGGGAAAGGACTTATGATATAATTTAATAAATGAATGAGTTATTCTAAAAAATGGTAATTAGTTGAATTGATAATTTTTTATTATGATATTATGTTGTGTTATTCATTATGTTTTGACTTGTGTTGTGATTCATGCTGAAATGATTACATAAAGGGATTTATATGGTTATGCTAAAATTATCATCTATAGGGCTTGGCCTGATGATTTTCAAATGCTTATATAAAAAGCTCTGCCTGGTGATGATGAAATTATTATATTAAGGGATTTTTCAAGTTATACAAAAATTATTATATAATGGGATTTTCTTGGTCATATTGAAATTATTATATAGAGGGATTTTTCTTAGTTATGTGTATATTTCATGGAGTTGTGTTATGATTAAAATGGTTATTCTACTTGCCCATAAATATTCTTTCATGGTTCCAAAGTAGGTTGAATGTTGTATTGAATTAATTGATAAATTAGTAAACCTAATTTATCACTTTATTTCATGAACTTATTATCAAACTAGTTTGGTTTATAACCCATGGTGTCGATCCAATGAGTTTTACTCACACCCTATTTGATCTTCTGTTTGGTACTTGAGAATATTACATAGATGTAGGTTTAGACAATGGAAAAGGACCTTGTTGTTGATTGTTTCTTACTATATGGGTTTAATCTTGAATATGGGACTAACATGGGGTTCAATAATGGGGTCTTTTATGTTTATTTGTTTCTTCATGATCTTTTATCCATTTTACATTCAATTTTACATTTAGATATATACCAACCTGACGTTTCATGGTTTATTACTATTTCTTTTACTTGGTTCGTTATTTATCTTCCATTTGTATGATGTTATACTTCCTCTATTTACATTACTATAGTATTGTTTATTTCTACTATATTATTAATTTTTACATGGGAGAATTGTCTTCCCACTATGTTCTCTACACCTCGATAGTAGTCGGAAACCTTTGGCATATGGGGATGTGATATTGAGGTCCAGTAACCAACCTGGTTTTCCCATTTTAGAGACCTCTATATCGGGGCACATTTCAAAGGGGTATCAAAGGTAGTAGGTTATTATTTTCTATTGGTTTACTATTCAATAAAGGTAGAATGGATATTAGGATGCATCAGGACTTTTTAACGAGTTTGTTCCTGGGTTCAGCTACCCCATGTATGGGGGAAAGTCTTAGTGCTTAGGGATGGGATATTTGTTTAGGAAATTAATTTGTTATGATTGATATTATTTAAACATGGGTGCTTCACTTATTCTATGATGTTATCATTTCTCAAGATTTATAATCATAGCCTAGAATGATGTGAGATGAGTATGCACACATCATGATAGGAACAGATGTATATATCATTATATGGGTTTTCCATGATAGGGACATATTTATTATATGTGAGATGTTTTTCATATGACCTATGAAATGATATATCTGTTATACATGATAAATGAAATAAAAAGAACTATTATGTCATTCTAATTCCCTTGTTAAGAGATTTTTAAAGGGACCATGATCTGGTGGTTGTATTATTTCACATATTAAAGTTTAACTTTTTGTTATTTGTATTCTTAGGAGCATGTTTTTCTTGTAGAGAAAATGCCTCCTCTCCTTATTCAAATTGAGAATCAAGAGAACAGTAATAAATACTATCTGAATGAAACTAAACCATAGAGTCTTGTATCTTATGAGGATCAATTGGATGTTTAGATTGATAATATCTGTCTGAGGGTCATGAGATCTATGGAAAGGGAGACTATTTTTATTGTTCCTTTAATGTCTAAGATGAAGAGACTGTTTTAGTAGCAACATCTTCTAACGTTCGCTGGGAGGGAGGACCCCGAAAACTGATTTCTTGATCGAGTTATTCTAGATGATCATTATGAACCACGAGACATAGATAGGTAATAGGGTGAAGCTTAATATATTCATACTTCATGGATTATCCAATCCTTGGTGATACATTTTAGAGAAAACAGGGTAGTAAGAAGAGTTATCTTGGATGGACTTCAAGGAATTGTTTTTGATTCAATTATATCTTGAAACGTTGAGGGATGATAAGTCTTGCGATTTGATGCACTTAGAACAGGAGATCATGTCAGTTATGGACTACGCTGGAAGTTTCATTGACTTGTAGAACTTTTCATAGTCTTTAGTAACTAATGAGATTTCTAGGGATATGAGTTTTATGGATTATATTCACTTTGAGATCAGGTTATAAGTGAGCATTTTTTAATTGATTTGTATTTTAGATGTGATGGATCATGATCTCATAATGGAAGGGAACCTATGATATGACCCAATCAGTGGCCATTTTGTTTTAGAAGAGAAAACTGGGATCTATTCTTTTGGTGTCAAGATGTGACACTATGATAGTTATCAATAAGGAAGTATCGATCAGGGTAGTCAAGGTAGTGGGAATCCATCCTACAACCATGTTCTGCTATAGTGCTATCACTATGGAAAATTTGTCCACAATCATCCTTAGTTTCCATTTCCTTAAATGGTGTTCCATGATTGTGGTTGTATGGGACACCTAAAAAGGTTTTCTAGGGGAATATAATAGAAGAACAATGGTATTGGATCATGATAGGTACTATAATATGAGAATTACAAAAATACCCATTCGAAAACTGGTATCTAGAGTTCCAATAGATGTTTAGGTCAAGTAAGGAGACATGGTACTCTAGTGCATAAGTTCAAGTACTAGGTAGAGGTAACATCATTGGAGAGCGAAACTAGAGGCTTGGGCCGAGGGAAACATCAACTATTTTTTATGAACTCTACTATAGCTTATTTAGATGTAGTAACTTCTACCATTAGAGTTATTATTATTATATAATTTAACATTTATTGAATTTTTTTTAATACAAAAGTATCACATTACTTTATATTTTATGTTTTTGAAAATGGTTTGGTCTTGGTTGTAGAAATTTTGGATGGTGTCTTGACCACCAATACACCATTCAGAGTACAGTTAGAGAATATAAATTGTTGCAAGGAATGTTATATACAAATTGGTGTTTACCCTTTCTTTTTAGTAATGGAATATTCATTTGTAAGATCTAGATTATGAGGGTTTTATATGACCAAGAACATCAGCATGGGTTTCCCATACTCTTTTCTCTAGAAGGATGATGGGACTTTATGCTTGTGTATTGTGGACTGTTAAAGATTGAACCAAATGAAAGTCATGAAATAATATCCCTTTCCATGCATCGAATATCTCTTTGACTAGATGATAGGTGATAAGTTCTTATCTAATATATATTGGAGATCATGATACCACCAGTTGAGGGTTATAAAATTGTACATACTTAATACTTCTTTTAAGAGTAGTTATGACTTATATGAGTTTTTGGTGATTCCCCTTGGTTTGAAAAATGCACTGGAGGTATTCATGGACAATATGAATTAAATATTAAATTCATTTCAAGACTAGTATTTGGTGGTTTTTATTGATGATATCTTATTTTACCCACAGTCAATGGATGATCATTCCCAACATCTTGACATCGTACTGAGTACATTGAGATAACAATTGATTTACACCAAGATAACCAAATGTAGTTTTAGGATTGATAATGTTCAATTCTTGGGTCATGTCATCTCAAATGATAGACTGTTAGTGGGCATAGATATGGTTGTGGTCATAATATATTAGGATCATCCCCATAATGTCTTAGAGATTAATAGTTTTTTGTGTTTTTAAGGATATTATTGACGTTTTATTTATGACTTATCTCGTATGACAACACCAATGTCATGGATGACAAATAAATGAGTGAAGTTTCTTTGGTCAGATTCTTATGAGATATTTTTAGGATATGAAGGGATGGATGACTTAAACAATGATAATAAACCTACATGTATCAGGTAAGTCATATACCATATATTGTGACACGTTAGGAGTTGGACTCGAATATGTTCTGATTCAGTAGGAATGCTTAGTTTTTATGGCTTTTGAGAACTGGGACCACATGAGAGGAATAGTCCTAATAAAAATATAGAGTTAACTTCTATGGGAAGTTCCATAATATTTTAGAGCCACTATCTTTTGGGTGGGAGGTTTTTGGTGTACACATAGCATAAGAGACTCAGATATATCTTTTATCATTGGGACCTAAACCGTTAATAGTAGAGGTGGGCTGAGTATCTATAGTATTTATAATTCTACTTGTTTTATACAATGGGAAAGGTAAATATCATTTGTGATGTCTTGATCTAGAAGAAATAAGCAGAGGTAGTACATGAGTCTTATGATGTGTGTCAGATGATTTCACCCTTTTCAGAATTGCATCTTTATGTTCAAGATTCCCTATAGTGACGCAAGCTTTCCAAACATGGACATTACATTTTTTAAATGAATATTCATTACATTACAAAACAACATTCCTTAGGACTATAATATTTCTATTCCTTTGGAAACATGGAAAAAACTCTTATAATTTAGTAAATGATCTTCAATAACTCCCATAATGATCTTCAATAACTCCCACAATTATCTTCCCCTTTAGTATTACTACTTAAAACCTTTCTTCATAACCTATGGAAAGGAAATATAATAAAGGGTGAGATAAAATTATCAGAAAGTGTAAACAAGGGAGATACATAAATATATCATGAACATATGTGTATGAGAACATAAACATAACATTTTAAATCATACACTGTATAGTAAAGATCATAAAAATGAGTCATGTCATAAATATTGGAAGTTTATAAGACATGAATCATAAGGGAACCAAGAGTATAATCCATGAAACCATAACATAGGAATAAGACACAAAATTATGGAAGACACATAAGCATATAAAATTATTTTCATAGTAGTAAAGGCATTAATTCAAAGGATATTTTTTTTGTATAGGTTCACTCCCCATACCATCTTGGTAGTCATGGTTTACTCCCATGACCATCTAAGGAGTTAAGATCCCTCCCAAGACCATATTAGTGGACAAAATCCTTTACTAGACCGAGTTCACTCACCGTTATAGCCATGTCTATATCATGAGATATAAACATTTAACCAATTCCTTGGAGGGAGATATAGGTCCCACCCATCACATAATAAAAACCATATATATATGTGCCACAGGAACATAAATCATTCATCAGATCAGAACCTATGTAATTAAATTGGTTTCAAAAACATCTTTCAATCATAACATAACCCATGTAAAAGAAATGATTTTCATAAATATCACTACATAATAAACATAAACCAACAATTTAGATAATAGGGATAATATCCTGGAATAATATCCCCATTAAAACATAACTAAAATCACGTAATGTTATCTTAGATAGAAAATACTTTTTTACTGATCACTTGAAAATAATTTTTGAGGAAAATATTCCTTCTTAATTGAAAACATTTTCCTTTGTTAAAATGAAACAAAATTTTTAAAGGGTTTTTTTGTTGAAAATAACTTTTTAACCTTTTAAGGTAAGCTTCTAATCATTAAGGTGTCTTGATAGTGAAAAAATCCATTCATGTTGTAAAAGTTAAAAAAACATTACTCTCAAACTTTTTCTAGAAAAGTCACAAAGTACCTCGTTAGGAAAATGAAAACAATATTACTTTTAAACTATTTAATAAAAATTCACATATTGTTAATAATGAATGAAACAATTTTATAAGAATAGTAAAAATAGTTTTGAAATCATTTTTAAGAAACATAGACATGGAAGATAATTATTCTCTTGTAGATACTTATATATAAACAATTCCGATTAAAATTGATATTGTGAAATTGACCATTACCAATTTATAATCAGTAGAATTGTATACTACATAAAAGAAAAAAATTATTTGGATATAAAAATACCATAATAATTATAATAATACTCATAATATACCCCATGTGAAGTATATACACCACATAAAATAATCACGTAGTGTATAAGTCATGTGTCCCATAGAAATAAAAGTGAGACAAAAATACCTTACTACTAGAGTAACTTTTGTATTGTGAGACCTGTGAAGGAGTAACATCAATTGAAACATTTAATATTATTAAATAAATGAAATTAAAGATATAAAATTTTACATTTCAGAATATACACCATAAAATAAAAATATGTGGGGAATATATATCTCACATAAATAAAAGTTACATGAGAAAACCCTTACCTTATGCGTTGACTCACTTAGTTGTCAATAAAACATCATATGTAATAAATATAAGTTAACTTTACATCTCTCAAATAACCTCATTAAATTATATCATAACATATATGATTTAGTTATGACATTCTCTTAATTTTTTATTAACAATTCCATGTTAATGTCATATTTTGGGTGATAAACCCTTTGTTTTTCGCATTTGTTTTGATTTATTATATTTTTATCCTTATTACTTATATCCTGATTTCATAATATAAAAAATGATAAAAATGATATAAATATCATATATATTTTATATATAAGTATTTATAATAATATATAAAATATATAAATCAAAAATAAAATACACCATTCATAGAGATGGTAGACTGTACGTATGTATGAACGTTGTTCTGATTTTCTTATCATATTGAAAGAAATAAAGTAAATGACACACACAAACAGATAGATAGATATATATTTGTAATATCATTATAGTATAATTATTATGTCATATATATCACATATTTTCACTAAACGCATCTTTAATATATTCCATGTAATGTGTGAACGTATCACATCTCTTTGAGGAGGTAGTAGTCCATACGTCCAAAAAAAGTTATCGTATTTAAAAAATAAAAATTATTAATTTATGAGTTATATAATAACCCCAAAAGAATAAAAAATCATAAATATTATATATACTATATAAAAACACAAATTCTATCATTATTACCAACAGTGAAACATTGAAATTGAATAATGAACAACATTAATTTGCGAGGCGGTAGTCCACCGTACACATGAGCAATGATTACATAACCCATTTGATGGAAATGTGTGTCAGTGTAGGTCAAACCCTTAATATAACAACATTTCAGTATATTGAAGATATTGATGTTATTATATAACCATAAAATTAAAATAATTTAATGGGTTTAAGGAAGAAATAAAACAAGAACGTTTGTTAATAAATGTAACCTATAATTTGGTTATCCCCTTTTGATTTGAAGAAAATGAATTCTTTAGTTGGATTTATGCCCAAAGTAAGGCTTATAATAATAAGGGAGGATATTTGGGAGGATATTTGGAAAGAGGTTTTCTCAACCAAATAGGCTATGAATTGTGAATAAAAGAGAAGAAGAGGTTACCCTATATAAGAGAGGGGAGGGGAACTCTTGGAATTCTTCAAAAGATTAAATTATAATAAATTAAATCTCAATAAAAATATATCCAAATAGAAATTAATTAAAACATAATGTGGTATAGGGTGTAAATACCATAAAATAATATATTTTAAACAAGTTTTGTTGAAAATTTAAACCTTATCATTTTGATTAACCCTTACTGAACCAATTTTAATTTTAACTATAGTCACACCATTTTAAATATTAAAAGGTAGAGGTTTTGAAAATAATGTGTAAATTGAACCATTAATGGTGAATTTATGAAATTTTAGACCAAAATGTATCCCCTTTTACCTAGTTATGAATTTTATTATTTTTATCTAATTTATTAAAATATTATTTCCATAAAATATCATCAGTGTCAATTTTGACACTATTCATTACATAGAAATTAATAAAATCAACACAATAAGATAAATTCTAAAAAAATAATTTAATACATTTTTAAGATGTCTTATAAACCTATTAAATTCTTGTATAACCTTAATTAATTAAAATTATATTTATTTTAATATTTTTAATATCACTTAATTGAGTTTTTCATTAATTAAATACTTACTTCATCATCAAAGTATAATTATTTATAAAAATTATTTCGTCATTAAAAGTTTAAAATAAATTCCCATAATATATATAAGCCTTTTATATTTCATAATAATATAAATAGTCAAGAATATATTCTATTTAAACTAATATTAAAAATACTATACATATTAAAATTTTGATTATGGAATTTTGTCACTTTATTTGATTTTAAAAATATCCAAATCATTTTATTTGGAAAGTGTCCATTAAATTATTAAATTTAGGAACTTATGTGTTAAAGGTTGAATTAACTTCATGAATAATAGTTTTTTATGTTCTAGGGTAGTTTTACAATTTTTGTAATAATATGTTTACCCTTAATTACCTGATTTACCCTTAACCGTGGTAATAAAAATTGCAAAACTTAATATTAATATTGTCCAAAAACAAAAGGGGCCTATTTAGTAAAATTTTATCTTTTGATTAAAATATGGAATCGATTTTTCCAAATTAATTTCTCAAAATTTTTAGAAATTAATTAAAAATTAATCCTGTTGATGGGATGAAACAACTGGTTTTTAAAGTAAATTTTTTAAAAAGTTTAGAATATTTTTATATCCAATTTCATAGTGAAATTGAATAAAGTGTTCTAAATTGGATTATATGATATAAATTTTATCTAATTATACTATAAAATCAATCAAAAATATAATTTTACACTATAAATTACTTTTATGAAAAATCAGTTTTCAATTAGAATTCTGTATTTTTTCACAATTCATCAGAACATGAAACTTATCATAAAGATACAAAAAATTCATCCAAAGAAAATTTTTATACATGTATTTCAAATAATATGTTTATCTGGTCAAATATAATTTATAAAATTATTAATATTTAGGTTTTAAATGAGTGTTCCATTAAAAGCTGATAAAACTCCTTTTTTTAAATATAAATTTTAAGCATAAAATAGGATTTATATTTACATTATGTCTAGAAATCACATGGAAGGAATATTAATCCTTAGATTTAATATATATATATATATATATATATTATTTTATTGGTATAAAACCCACTTGTGCTCAATTAATTTGTTTTTTTTTCAAAAAAGTATTTCATTTTTTTAAAAGGGTTTTATTTTCATTTATAATTAATTTGTAACCCAATAATTAATTATATATACATGTATAAACCATATTTTAGTAATTATGTTAATTATATTCATACACACCATTCTATCATATATGTTATAATCTTCTTTTTAAAATAATAACAATAATAAAATGATATATCGTTAAAACTATTTGTTGCATGTAGCGCAAGCGATCTCAGTGTTTAATGTAACATAAGATAAGTTGGAGTTGTGTGGAGAAAAATATAAACATGTTATAACATAAAATTCAAGCTATCAAAGAAATCATATTATTTTTAAAAAATAATTTTATAAAAATCTTGGGGTGTTACATTCTACCCCCCTAAAAACGAATTTCACCCTCAAAATTCATTGGGGTTATAAAAGTTTTAATATAGGAAAGTTTCTTTCACTAAACAAAAAAACATAAAAACGAGTACTAAAAATTCCATTAAAAAATAATGTTTGGAGACTAACGGTTATTCAAAGTAACTCATAAATATGTTTCCACATAGGATAACAGGGACATAGAAGGGAAAACTAAATATAAAGTTCTCATGGATTGTAATAGAGAAAATGTTTAATATAAAGTTAATGAACACAAAAACATAGAGAAAATAAGTCTATAAAAGGTCATTAATATCATTAAAAGTGATGGTAAAATTATGACCATTTATTTAAAAATTCTTTGATAAGATATAATTACTTGATGTCAACCCATATGTACAATGTCACTCTATAGTTATGCCTTGATCAATTTACACTTCATCTATTACTCCAAGAAAAGTTGAAGTTGAAATTGTAATGACTGAGGAACTACTGGGTCATAAGTTCCATAATGGACTCACAATTCATTCCTTCCATCTCTAGTTATCATCACAACAAAATGTTTTGTACATGTTATCCAAAATACATAAATATTCATATGGTGAAGTGATACATTTATCTCAAAAACCTCATCCAAATCTGATTGAAAAGAAATTCATAAATGTTTACCTTGATGGACATTTCAATAATTTTGAAATAAGGTCACTAAACTTATCATTTATCCCTAAAATAGAATTATGTATCTTATAATTGTCACATAGAAAACATATAAATATATTTATCATGGATTTTACTAAAAAATGGTAATAACCAAAGTTAACATAAAACATTAGTGGAAAAATTCATGCATTAAAAAATTATCTCTTTCCTCATATCATAAACCCAAAAATTCATTAAACCTAATCCATGATATCATTAAATGCCTTTCCAACCTATTAGTCCCAAGTTCATCAACACTATCCAAATTATTTTGTCACAATCAAACATATATGTATTTCATTATCCTAATATAATGAACATATTAAGGGTTTTTTCTCCCTTAATCAAGTGTTTTCCAAAAATATCACCTTACCACCTCAATCAATTTTCATGGTTTCCAACACCATTCAACATATTCACTTAAATACTTAAGGAATAACTACAGTGTAACAATCCTATGATGTTTCATTATTCTATAATACCATAAAAGTACATCTATAATATTATTCTTGAATCCAAATACATAAATACATAAATACTTATATGTCAATGATTGTCCTAGAATAATTCCTTTATTCTATAATTTAATCCTTCAGTTAGTGCATTGAGTTGGATAGTTCTCATGTTCCCCACACACAAGACACTGAACTCCTTGCAAATTTTTCACCAAATGACCTTATTTTCCATATAGATAATATCTTCCCCTCTATTTGAGATATTTCTCCCGGTTCTTATTCCCACCTTCATGATGTGTAGGAAGCCAAATATTATTTCCTCAATGTTCATAACCACATTAACATTCATAAAATCCCATCTTACTCTTATACGATGTTTTAGGAATCTCACTGAAGTTCACATTGTTAATAATATATTGTGATAACTGATTTGGAATAATCATGACATATTTTTCTCCAATCATCATCCCATTTGAGTGCTCATAAGAATGTTTTCCATCATATTCAATCTTAACCAAGTTCCTTATGGATCATATCGTTGAGTAAAACTAGAATGAATAGTGTCAACAACACTTATCACAAAGAATAAACAAATAATCAAGATAGATTACCTATAAATTTTCAATCTATGAAACCTTAGGTTTACTCCTAGGTTATTTATGATCGATACCAAAACTCTTTTATTTAAACATATAGTTTTCATTATTCTTAGAGACATCCCAAAACATATCCTTTGGTATATCTATAGGGATTCCACTAAAGTTTTCTCATCCTATTTTCCAAAGGTTGACTAAACCATTGCACTGATATTAACTATAACAAGCCAAGATTTTTATTCATGGATATTACATCTTTTTAGATGAATATTAATTTCCCAACAAAACAAAATTCTCAAGGAACGTAATAGATTAGTGCCTTTAGAAACTTGGAACACACTCTTATAATTTGTTGAAAAATCATAAACATATCCCATAAAGATCTTTCATCTTAGTATTACTAATAAAAACATTTCTTCTTAACCTGTGGAACTAAAACATATAAAAGGGTGAGCTCAGATGTTTAGTAAGGTTAAACAAGGGAGATACATAAACTTGAAATGAACATAAGGGTATGATAACATAAGAATAACATTTGAAAATCATACCCTACATATTAAAGATCATATAAATGGGTCATGTTATAGATATTGACAGTTTATAAGACATGAATCATAATGAAATCAAGAGCATAATCAATGAAAGAATAACATATAAGTAAGACATGAAATTGTGCTATACACATAATCATATAAAATTATTTCCATAATAATCAAGGAATCACTGGAAAGTCTATCTTAGTAGTACTATTTCACTCCCCATACCATATTTTAAGTCATAGTTTACTCCCCTGTCCATCTTAGTAGTCAAGGTTCACTCCTAAGACTATCTTAGAAGACAGAATCATTTATAGAACTAAGTTCACTACCCATTAAATCCAAGATTATCTCATGAGATATAAATATTTACCCAATTCGTTTTAGGTAGATATAGGTCCCACACATCCCTTAATTAAAATCAAACTTCTCTATCCCACAATAATATAAATCATTCATCATATTAGAACCCATTGAATGAAATGGGTCTCAAAACTATCATTCAATTATAATATAACCCATGGAAAAGAAATGAGTTTCATAAATATCATTCCATATTAAAAATAAAAAAGACATATGGATAATAGGGAGATTATACTTGAAAAAATAAACCCAAGAAAACAAAAGTAAGACTAAAGAATGTTATCATAGATGTAAAATAATTTTGAGAGATCACTTCAAGATAATTATTGAGTAAAATATCCTTTCTTCTTTGAAAACATTTTCTTTTCTTGAATTGATACCCAATCTTAAAGGGAAATAATTTTATTTGAATATAAACTTGTAATATTGTAAGGAAATATCCCAATAATAAAGGAATCATGAAGGTGGAAAAATCCATTCATGTCATATAAGTTAAAAAACAACCCTCCCATACTTTGTTTAGAAAAGTAATAAAGCACCTTGTTAGAAAACTGACAAAAAGATTCATTTAAAACCATTTATTAAAAATTCACACTTGGGTCAAAATGA
Source organism: Viscum album (assembly GCA_963277665.1). Classification (NCBI taxonomy): domain Eukaryota; kingdom Viridiplantae; phylum Streptophyta; class Magnoliopsida; order Santalales; family Viscaceae; genus Viscum; species Viscum album. The sequence continues at coordinate 1,349,396,314 of OY728131.1, forward strand.
CTTTAATAATTTTATAACAATAGTGAAAATATTTTGTAAAATATTTTTAAGAAACATGGACATGGAAGATAAAAATCCCACTATAGATACTTACATATAAACAGTCCTCAATAAAAATGAGATTGTGGAATTAACCACATCAACTTTATAATCAGTAGAATTGTTTTCCCCATGAAAGAAATAAAATTATTTGGATATTAAAATTCCATAATATTTTGAATAATAATAATTAAAAAACTCTTGGGTAATATATATTCCACACAAAAAAATCATTTATTTTATAAGGCATGTGTCCGATAGAAATAAAAGTGGGAATAAAATACCATATTACTAGAGTAAAATTTTTATTATGAGCCCCATGAAGGAGTAAAATAAATTAAAACTTTAAATATCAATAAATAAATTAAATTTAGGATATAACATTTCATAATTCAATATATAAACGACAGAATAAGAATAAGTGGTGAACATATATCTCAAGAAAATAAAAGTAAGATGAGAAAACCCTTACCATATGTCTTGACTCACTTCGTAAGAATTAAAAAATACTTTATAATAAGAAACATTTTATTATACATATATTATAGAACCATATTAAATTATATCATACAATATATGATTTAATTATGACATTATATCAAATTTTTATTAACAATTCCATGTTAAAGTTATGTTTTGGGTAAAAACCTATTTATTTTTCTCATATGAATTGATTTGTTATATTTTTGGTCTTCTTAATTATATCATGATTTCATCAAATCTAGAATGATAAAAATGATATAAATATCATATATATTAATTATATATATATATATATATATATTTATAATAATCTATAATATATATAAATATAAAATGTAATACACCATTCATAGAGACGGTAGACCGTACATACGCATAAATTTTGTTTTCATTTTATTTTCATATTGAAAGAAAGAAAGTAAAAGACACATATGTATATATATATATATAATATCATTCTAGTATCATTATTATTTAATATGTATCACATATTCTTAATTAAACAATCCTTAATACATTCTATGTAAAATGTGAATGAAACACATCACTTTGACGGGGGGGGGGGGGGGGGGGTAGTCCACACATCCACAAATGAAGTTATCATATTTACAAAAAAAATGAAATCATAATCATATATGATATATAATAATTTCAGAAGCATAAATACATCATAAATATTATATATATTATATAAAAACATAAATTACATCATTATTACCAACCATTAAAGGTGGGGATGGAAGAACGAACAACATCCGTTCATGAGGCGATATTCTTCCATACACACGAAAAATGATTACACATCCCATTTGATGTAAATGTATATTATTTTAGGTTTAAACCATAATATAGTAATATTTAATTATATTTAGTATAATTATTTTATTATATAAATATGTGATAAAAATAATTGAATGAGTTTAAGGAAGAAATAAAACAAAAATGTTCCTTGATGGGCATTACCTCTTCTTTCGGAATGTCCTTTGGATTAGCACCAAAAGACTTATTTGGTTGGATTTATTACCAAATTATAGATTCTAAGATGAGTAAAGGTATGTTTTTAGGATATTTAGATAGTTTTTTGTTGAAAAAAATAGGTTATGAAGTGTGAAAAAAATAAAATAAGAAGTTCCCATTTATAAGAGAAGGGATGGGAACTCTTAGAATTTTTCAAAATATTGAATTATAATAAATTAAATATCAATCCAAATACCTCAAAATGAAAATTAATTAGAATATTATGTGGTATAGGGTTGTTATCCCATCAATAAATTTATTTTAGAAAAGTTTTGGAGAAAATTTAAACCATAACAATATGATTTTCCTTTAGTTAATCTATTTTAAATTTAACTTTGGTAACAACATTTTCAATATTAAAAGGTGGAGATTTTTACTTATAAGGTGAAAATTGAACAATAAAAGGTAAATTTAAAAAAATTTAGACCATAATTTACCCACTTTTTCCTAATGATTTTTATTATTTTTATCTAATTTAATAAAATATTATTTCCATATATTATCATTAGTGTCAATTTTGACACTATTCATTACATTGACATTAAGAAAATCAATACAACAAGATAACATAAAAAAATCATTTAATACACCTATAAAATTTTATATTCACCAATAAAATTAGTGGATAACCTTAAGTAATTAAAATTATATTTATTTTATTATATCTAATATCACTTAATTGAGTTATTCATTAATTAAATAATTACTCCATTATCAATGTATAATTAATTACGATCCTTATTTATTCACTAAAAAATAAAAATAAATTTTAATGATTTATATAAACCCTTTTTATTTCATAAGAATATACATTTCCGAACATATCTTGTATTAATCCCCACATTAAAAATATTATACTTATTAAAACTATGAGTATGAAATTTTTTCAATCTCTTTAATTTTCATAATATCCATGTAATTTTCATGGAAAAGTGCCTATTAAATTACTCATATTTGAAACTAATGTGTTATGGACTGAATAAAATTCATCCAGTAACATTTGGGAAAGTTCTAGGATAGTTTTCTAGTATTTTAAATATTTTTTACACTTAATTACCCTATTTAGCTTTAACCATGGTAATAAAAATTACTAAAGTTACTATTCATATTATCGCAAAATAAAAGGGTAATGTTTAATAAATATAGAAATTTTGATTCCAAATATTTAATCTAGTTTTCAAAATTCATTTCGCGTGATTTATAGAAATTAACCAAAAATCAATTCCATAGACGAGACGAAACAACAAGTTTTTAAAGTAAAAATGATCAAATGTTTGGAATGTTTTAATAACCAATTTCAATGTGAAATTTATTCAAATGACCTAAATTAGATTAATTATTATAAAATTTATCTAATTATACTTTAAAACAAATAAAAAATATAATTTAACACTATAAATTATTTATACAAAAAAAAAATTCAATTAAAATTCAGTATTGTTCATTATTCATCAAAACATGAAACATATTAGAAAAATACAAAAAAATCAACCTAAGAAAATTTTTATATTCTTATTTCAATTAAAAAATTTATTTTTTCAAATATAATTTATAAAAGTTTAAAAATTTTGGTTTAAAACAATTTTACCAGTGAAATGTTCTATGATTATTTTCTTAAAAAATATAATTTTTAATCAAACAAACTGAATTTATTTTTATATTAGGTCTAGAAAATATATAGAGTGAATATTAAAAAGTATATTAAATTAATATATTTTATTTTTTGTATTTTTGTAGTATAAAACACACAAATTTTCATTTAAATAGTTTTTTTCCCAAAAAACATTCCTTTTTTATTTTAAAAAGGTATTTATTTTCATTTATAATTAATTGGTCACAAAATAATTAATTATATATACATGTATAAACCATATTTTCATAATATTTCTAAACATGTTCATACCCTCCATTATAATTTCTAGGTTATAATTTTGTTTTTTAAATAATTACAATAATTCAAGGATGTTTTATAGAAATTTGGTGTTACATGTAACACAAGATAAGTTGGTGTTGGGTGTAAAGAAAGGTTAACATGGTGTAGCATAAATTCAAAACTTTAAAAGAAATAAAATCATTTTAAAAAATCTATTCCTCAAATATTTGGCGGTGTTACATTTTAACCCCCTTAAAATGAATTTTCCCTTGAAATTTGTGGGGCTCATCAATGTTTTAATACATGAAAGTTACATTCATAGAAACCCAAATAATAAGAATGAATGATAAAACATCCATTAAAAAAGAAATTTGGGAACATAGTGATACCCAAAGTAACTCATAACTAGGTTTCCACATAGTAGTACACATGTAGAAAGTTAAAACATGGACATAAAAAGGAAAACTAACTTTCAAGTTCAGATGGAGAGTAATAAAGATCTTGTTCAAGGTAAAGATAATGACCAAAAAACCATTGAGTAAATATGTTTAGATATGGTCATTAATAACATCATAAGTAATGATTATGGGATATTATTTTATTTAAAAATCCTTTGATAATATATACTTGACGTAATCTCTTAAGTACAATCCCACTCTATAGTTGTTCCTTGATCAATTTTTAATTCATCTCTTACTCCAAGAAAAAATAAAGTAAAAATTGAAATGATTAAAGAACTAGTGGGTCATAATATCCATAATGAAATGATAAGTTATTCCTTCTATCTCTAATTATCATCACAAAAAAATGGTTAGTAAAGGTTATCCAATATGCATAAATATTCTTATGGTGAAGTAATACAATAATATCTAAAACCACATCCAAATTTCATTGTAAACAATTTAATGAATCACTACCCTTATGAAACTTCCAATACATTCTAAATAAGGTTACCAAATTTATCATTTATCCATAAAAAACAAATTGTATCTCTTAATTTCCACATACAAATCATTTGAAGACTATTATTATATATTCTCTTGAAACATGATAAGAACTTGAATTATTATAAAACCTTAGAGGAAACATGCATGCATTAAAAAATTAATTCTATCCTCATACCTTAAATCTGATAATTCTATAAACTCAATCCATGATATCATAAACCACCATGTCATATTATTAGTCCCTAGGACATCAATACAATCTTATTTATTTTATCACAATAAAATATCTCTATATTTTATTTTCCCAAAATCAACCACATATTTTGTTTTGTCCTTCCCTTAATCATTTGTTTTCCAAAAAATATCACCTTACCACCTCAATAAATTTTCATGATTATCATTACATTTCAGAATATTCTCTTAAATACATAAGGAAAAACTATAGTGTACCAATCTTTAGATTTTTCATTAGTCTATAATATCATAAAAGCACTTCTATAATATTATACTTGAATCCAAATACATAAATACCTTAATACTTCTTCTCCAATAACTGGCATGAAACATGTCCTTCCTTTTTCTTGAATTTAATACTCGGTTTAAGTCATTATGTTAGATAATGACCATGTTCCCCACAAATAAGACATTAAACTCACAATTTGTTTTACTATATGACATTATTTTGCACACAGATAAAATATTACCCTCCATTTGAAATATTCCTCTAGGTTCTTCTTACCACCTTCATGAATAGTAGGAATCCAAATCATCTTTCATCTATGTTAATAACCACAAAAAAATTCATTAAAATATCATATTCCTATTATTCTATGTTTTAGGAATCTCAACAATGTTCACATTTCTAATAATATACCATGATAGATGATTAGTCATAATCAAAAAAACTTCTACTCCAGTTATTATCACAATTTTCTGTTCATCAACAATTTTTCTATCACATTCAATGTTAACTGAGTTCTTTATGGTTCCCTTCATTGAGTAAAAAAAATATTTTAGTGAGAAACACTTATCATAGAGGAAAAAATATTCAAGATAATTTAATTATAAATTTTCAATCTATGAAACATTAGGTTTAATCCTAGGTTCTTTATGATCGATACAAAAACTCTAGGATTGTAACATATATGTAGACTTTTACATAGAGACATCCCTAAACATATCAACATAAAGATTAACAGTGATACCACTAAATGTTTTCCATCCTTGTTTTCAAAGGTAAAATGAATATTTTCTCTGATGCCAACTATAAAGACCTAGTGGTTTCAAACATGGATATTACATATTTTAGATGAATATTCATTACATTACAATAAACTTTCCAGAGAACCATAATAGTTCAGTGCCTTTGGAAACATTGAACCCAATATTCTATTTTTTTAAGAGATATTCACATCTCTCATAAATATCTTACCTATTTTTATTACTACTTAAAAACATTCTTTATAACCTAGGGAAAGGAAACAAAATAAAGGGTGATCTTAGATGCTCAATAAGGTTAAACAAGGGAGATACGTAAACATAACATGAAAATAAGGGTATGAGAATACAAGAATAACATTTTAAGTTCATACCCAACATATTAAAGATCATATTCATGATTAATGGAATAAATATTGGGAGTTTATAAGACATGAATAATAAGGGAATCCAGATCATAATCCATTAATTAATAACATAGGAATAAGAAATGAAATTTTAGAAGACATATAAGTATATAAAAGGATTTCTATAGTAGTCAAGGAATCACTACCAAGAACATACCAGAAGTATGAGTTCACTCCCTATACCATCTTGGTAATCATGGTTCACTCCATAACCATCATAGTGGTTAAAGATCACTCTCAAGATCATCGCATTGAAAAAAATCTTTTACTGAACTGAGTTCACATCCCATTATAGTCGTGTCTATCTCTTGACATATAAATCATTGCACAATGTATTGGAGAAAGATATAGGTTCCACCCATAATATAATATAGAAACACACACATATATATATAGACCATAAGAACATAAATAATTCTTCATATCAGAACCAATGGAATGAAATGGGTTTCATAAAAATCATTCAATCATAACATAATCCATGGAAAGGAAATGAGTTTTATAAATATCATTCCACCATAAAAAATATCCTTAAGGATAATAAAGATATTATCCTTCAAAAAATATCCATATTAAAACATAATTAACATCAAATAATGTTATCATATATGGAAAATAATTTTTAGAGTTCACTTGAAAATAATTCTTGAGGAAAATATCCTTTCTCTTTTAAAAACATTTTTTTCTTAATATGTTGCACAATTTTAAAATAAAACCTTTTATTTTAAAATAAACTTTTAATATTTTAAGGTAAGATTCAAATCATTAATTCCAAATGAAATATGAAAAATAAATTCATTCCATATAAGCTAAAAAAACATTCCTCTCGTACTTTTGTGAGAAAAGTCACAAATTACCTCATTAGGAAAATGAAAAAAATATTCCTTTCAAACCATTTAGTAAAAATTAACACATGGGTAGAAATTTTTATCAAAATTCTATAAGAATAGTTAAAATATATTGTAAATAATTTTTAACAAACTTGGACATGGAGGTCAAATGTTACAATACAAATACTTACATATAAACAATCCTAAATAAAAATGAGATTGTGAAATTAACCCATACCACTTTATAATCATTAAAATTGTATTCCACGGGAAATAAATAATTAAAAGGAATAAAAATACCATAATATTCCGAATAATACCTATAAATACACTCAAGAGTAGTATATACACAATATAAAATAATCAAGTAGGGAATAAGGCAAGTGTCCCACAAAAATAAAAGCAAGGTAAAAATCCCTTACTTATCGAGTAACTTTTGTATTGTGAGCCTTGTGAAATATTAACATAAATTGAAATATTTAATATAATGAAACAAAATAAACTCATTATATAACATTTCATAAGTCAATATATACACAACATAATAATAATTAGTGTGGAATATATATCTCAAAGAAATAAAAGTGAGATGAGAAAACCCTTACCTTATGTCTTGACTCACTTTGTACTCATTCAAAACTCTGGTATAATAAATAAAAGTTTATTATACATATATTACCAAACATTATTAAATTATATCACATCATATATGATGTAATTAGGGACTTATATTAACATCTTGTGGATAATTCCATTTAAATGTTACATTTTTGGGAATAACAGATTTGTTATTCGCTTGTGTTTTGATTTTTTATATTTTTATTCCTCTTACTTATATAAATATTACATCATCTAAATAATGATAAAAATGATAAAAATATCATATATAATAATTATATATATTTATAGTAATCTATAAAAAATATAATAGAAAAATAAATACTCCATTCACAGAGACGACATGACGTACGCACGCATGAACACTATTTCCATTTTATTATTGTACTGAAAGGAAGAAAATAAATGAAAAATATGTATATATATATATAATATCATTAAATTAGTATTATTATGTCATATATATCACATTATTTCACTAAATACATCCTTCATACATTCCATGTAATCTGTGAATGAATCACATCGCTTTGAGGAGGCGGTAGTCCACATGTCCACAAACGAAGTTATCATATTTAAAAAAATGGAAAGCATGAAGGTATGAATTATATAATAATTAAATAAGTGTAACTAAATCATAAAATTTTATATATTTTATGAAAATTGAAATTCAATCATTATTCCCAGCCTCAAAAGGTGGCAATGGAAGAACAAATGACATCAGTTCGCGAGGCGGTAGTCTACCATACACACGAACGATGACTTCATATCCCATTTGATGGAAATTTTTGTGAGAGTAGGTAAAAACCTTTATATAACAACATATAAGTATTTTTTGGATATTTAGTATATTATTTAAACATTAAATTAAAATACTTGAATATTTTTAGGAAATAAATAAAACAAAAACATCTATTGATGAACTTTACCTCTTTTATGGGTATCTATTTTTGATTTTCATTAAAGAACGTCATTGGATGGATTTGATCCCAATGTAAGGATTATAGGATGAATAAGGGTATGTTTTTAGTATATATTTTTTAGAGTTTTTATAAACCAAAAAGGTTATGAAGTGTGAATAAAAGAGCATAATAGGTACCCTTTATAAGAGAGGGGAGGGGCACTTTTGGAATTTCTCAAATGATTAAATTATAATAAATTAAATATCAATAAAAATACCTCAAAATGGAAATTAATTTGAATATATTTTGTTATATTATGGTAATACCATCAACAAATATATTTTAGACATGTTTTAGTGAATATTTAAACCTTAACATTTTGATTAACCCTTTGTTAACATATTTTAATTTTAACAATGGTAACAAAGCTTTCAATATTAAAAGGAGTAGATTTTTACTTATAATGTGTACATAGAACCATAAATGAAATTTTGTTATACTTTATACGATAATTTATCATATTTTAGCTTATGATTTTTATAAATTTTCTCTTATTTAATAAAATATTATTTTTCATAAAATATCATTAGTGTCAATTTTGACAATATTCATTACATTAAATAATGAAAATAAATAAAAAAAGATAACTTCAACCCAATTAAATTAATACACATATAACATGTAATATTCACCTATGAAATTTATGGATCACCTTATGTAATTCAAATTATATTTATTTTAATATTTCTAATATCACTTAATTATTATTTAATTAATTTAATAATTATTGCATCACCATTTTATAACTACTTATAATAATTATTTAATTACTATAAATTAAAAATAAATTTCCATGATGTAGATAAATATTTTATTTTTCAGAATAATATATGTAGTCAAGAATATATTCTATTTAACCCCATATTAAAAAAAAATATACGTATTAAAAGTTAGAGTATGACATCTTCTCACGCTCTTTAATTTTAATAATATCCAAGTCATTTTCATGGAAATGTGTCCCCTTATTTTTAAAATTTAGAACCTTAGGTGTTAATAGTATAAATAAATTCATCCAATAAAATTTGGGAAAGTTTTAGGGTAGTTTTATAATATTTATAATATTTTTTACCCTTAATTACCAGATTTACCCTTAACTGTGGTAATAAAAATTACTAAAGTTACTATTCATATTATTTGAAAATAAAAGGGATTTATTTAATAAATTTGTAACTTTTGGTTCCAAATATGGATTCCATTTTTTCAAATTAGATTCATATAATTTTTAGAAATTAATTATAAATTAATTCCTCAGAAGGGATAAAATATTGTGTTTTTAAAGTAAAAATGTTCAAAAGTGTGGAATGTTATTATATACAATTTCAATGTGATATTGATTCCAACAGCCTATATTGGATTTGATGATATAAATTTGATATAATTATAATTTAAAACCAATCAAAAATTTAATTTAGCAGCATAAATTATTTATAAAAAAACGTTTTCAATTAATATTGAGTATTTTCACTACTCATCAAAACATGAAACTTATCGGTTAAATACCAAATATTAAATTAACATAAATTTTTATATCCACATTTCAGAGGAGAATTTTATTTCATTAGTTAGAATTGATAAAAGTGTCAAAAATTAGTTTTAGAACAAATTTCTCCATTGAAAGGTGATAACACTACATTTTGAAAAAAATACATTTTAAGAATTAAAGTGCATTTATTTTAATATTATTTCTAGAAAACCCTTATAATGAATGTTAAAAATTATATTGAATATAGATATTCCATTTTTTTATTTTATTTGTAAAAAAAACTGGTGTGTATTTAAATATTTGTTTTTAGACAATCATTTTGTTTTATTTTAAAAAGTGTTTAATTTTCATTTATAATTTATTAGTTACAATAGAATTAATTATATATAAATTTATAATCCATATTTCTATTCTAATTTTTAGGTCATAATTCCCTTCGTTAAATAATTACAATAATAAAATGATGTTTCGTAGAAACTCAGTGTTGCGTGTGATGCAAGATAAGTTGGTGTTGTGTGTAACACAATCCATGTCAATGTTGTTTGTAGAGAAAGATTAACATGATGTAGCATGTAATGAAAACAATCAAGGAAATTAAATTATTTTAAAAAATATATTTCATAAAAATCTTGTGGTGTTATAGTCCCAGGGACGAGTAACTTTGAATTCAACATAAGTTATACCAGTGCTTCTTGAATGGATCAGGATTGGGATGTTATTTGATATGAAAGGATTATATCTGAGGGAAAAAATTTATTTGGTGGGGTGTAGCCATTAGGTTTGTTTTTTGACCGCAATAATTTTCTTCTTTTCCATGTCTATGTATTGGTTTCTACATGCTTGTGTGAGGAGTAAATGAGAGAGTTTAAATCTTATATATGGGAGGTACATCAAGTTCCAATAAAGATGTATCGTGATATCCGTAGATGGTATTGGTGTCCATGAATGAAGGAGGTATCATGGCATGTGGTGAGATATTTCACCAGTCATCAGGTGAATGTTGAGCATCATAGGCCTTCTAGTCTCTTGAATCCTCTTCCAATTTTGGAGTGGAAATTTAATAACTTCACAATAGATTTTGTGACATGATTACCGAGGATACCTCATAAGAATGATGTTTTGTGGGTCATATTAGAATAACTGATGAAGTTGTCCCACTTTCTGCCTAATTGAGTTACCTTATATGTCAATTATCTAGGTAGTCTTTACATGAAATAGATATTTCTGTGAAATGGAGTTATGAGGAGAGTCATTTCTGATCGAGATCCTCATTTAAAATCTTGGTTCTGTGAGGGTATTTTAAAGGAATTGGGATCATTTGTTCTTATGAGTATAACTTACCATCATATGAATAATGCACAATATGAACAAACAATTCACATTTTGTTGGATATGTTACGAGCCCATGTTTTGGATTTTATTAGTTCATGGGAGAAATATTTATCAATAATGGAGTTCACTTATAAAATTATATTACATGCATTGATCTAAATGGAACCTTTGAAGAATTTGAATGGAAGGATATTCCATTCACTTCTTTGTTGGTTGAATGTAGGTAAGTCAAAACTTATTTGGCATAGTCTCATGCAGGAGACGTCTTAGTAGGTTCAGTTTATTAGGAGGTAGTTTCTGACTATGCAGACCAGATAGAAATCTTATGTTCACCACTAGATATGACCTCTGGAGTTTGATTTTGGGTCATTATGTTTTTTACAGGGTGTCACATAGGATGGGGCACCACCATATTAGGAATAGGTAAAGCTAGCACCTAGGTTTGTTTAGACATTCAAGATAATGTAAAGGGTCAGTCCAGTGGTGTACTGATTGTCCCTTCAACAACAATATAGTTCCATGAAATATGTGTTTCACATGTTGCAACATCAGAGATATTACCCAGACCATTATCACGTGATAAACATTGAAGACATTGTGTTAGGTGTAGATACTTCCTTTGAGTAGAATCTGATACAGATTATGAACCATAGGGAGTAGTATCTCTGGGGACTGACTATACCTATATTTTTAGTGTAGTTGTATAATGGGTGTGTTCGAGAGGAGACATGGGAGATGGAACCTGATATGTAAGTACAATGATCATATTATTTTGCTGAGACCCCACAATTATTCTTGGAGTATCTTGGGGAGAATATTATTTATTATGGGGGAGGTTATAGGATCCCATATTCTTTAAAGGTACATACCTTTGAGTTTTAGTTGAACCTCTTTTAGTTGGGTATTCCTTATTCTTCAAACATTGGTGGTCAAGACCTTTTTGGTGATAGGGTGAATTTTCTAGGGAAAATGACGTAATGTTCGGGGATTTATGTTTTTTTAAATTAATAGAGTCCAGGTAAATGTGTTTAGAGATTACTAGGGGTTTCCATTATTTGGAAGGATATATATGTGTTTTGAAATTTTCCTATATATGTTAGGATGAGAGATATATGTTGTACACTTTCATATCATGAACATGTTACTTGATTTGAAATTGTTGTCTGAAAAAATCTATGAACTAGATCAAGGCGTAAAACTTTACATGCTGTGAAACCGGTTCACACTTTGAAATGTTTGATTAGGGTTATTTTAACATGAGGTGATGAATTTTTTAGCATATCTTGTAAATTAAAGACATGAGATGGTTTCACGTCATGAATATATCATGATCGTCTATCTTAAACCACATTCTGTGTATGATTTTACTTCATCCATTGTGAAACTCCCTCTCTTTAACCCTAGGGAAATTCTAGGAGATTTAGGAGAGATCCCTTCCCTTCCAAACATCTTGATCAAGCATTTAATCCATGGTGAGTTGCTTCACTTTGGTTTTCCCATATCTTCTGTTAGTTCTCTATTATCATGGTGTAATCTGTTGACTGCTATTGAATCAAGTTTTATTTTTTATTTTTTGTGCTCTAGGTTTTCCTTGTGATCACCACCACCTTCATTATTGATGGTGTTACGTATTGGAAGCATTTATTTAATCATAATATTAATGGTAAATGGTCTAGAACAAAGCCCTGTGGTTTTTTTCTACATTTTAAAGTATGTGAAATATTATGTGATAACAATGACACAATGTGCATATTAACAAATAGAATAACTGGCAATGATAATCATCTATTTAGTCTATTCTTTGGACCCCTTTGGATCTAATGGTATTGAGACCTGGATTGCAGCTACCCGTAGGGTGATCCTACCCTAGAACAATAATGAACTGGCTAATGGATTAAAATATGATTTAAAGTGATATGAAATCTTATGTGAATTCTTATGATTGATTTACCTTGAAAAATGGATTCCTTGGTTATTGAATTATTGGTGATAATTTTTTTATAAAATGGATATGAAAACTATAATGCAAAGGGATTAAGAAATAATTTAACAAATTAATGAATAATTGAAGTATAATTGGTAATTGGATTAATAAGCCATTTTGGATTATGATATTATGTTGTGTTATTATTTACATTATGAATTATGTTGTGTTATTATTTACATTATGAATTATGTTGTGAATCATGTTAAAGTCATTATATAAAGTTCTTTTCCTAGTTATGTTGAAATGATTATATAAAAGTCTTGGTTTGGTGATTCTGAAATGCTTATATAAAGGGAGTTTCCTAGTGATACTGAAATGATTATAAGAAAGTGTTTACCAGTTTTTCAAAGATGATTATATAATACGATTATCCTAGTTATTACGAAATGCTTATTCATATTAATTTTTTATTGTTATGTGTTTATGCCATTGACATGTGGATATAGTTGGCATGATTATGATACTTTCTTGAATATATTCTCGCATGGTTCTGAAGTAGGTTAATTGTTGTATTGTATTAATTAATTAATTAATACACTTTTTATCACTTTATTAAATGAACATTTTATCATATTGGTTTTGTTTAGAAATGGTGGTGTTTAACTATTTAGTTTTACTCACACCCTATGCAGGCCTCAGTTTGGTACTCAAGAACATTACATGGTTTCATATTTAGATAGGGGAAAATGATTTTTTTATTTCATACTAGATGGGTTAAAGATTGGAGATGAGACTGACATGGGGCTTGGGATTACAGACTTTTGAGTTTATTTACATAGCAAGGTCTTTTAAATATTTTAATTTTAGTTTGAAATTTAGATACATTCCATCTTGACATTACATTTATTATTAAGATTTCATTTACTTGGATCATTCTTTATATTTATATTTTATGATTTTATATTTCCTCTATCATTGTTACTATGATATTTTGTTTATTTATGCTATATTATAACTCTAAATTAGGGAGTATAGTCTCCCTAACAAGTTCTTTACACCCTGATAATATTTGGAAAACTCTAGCATATAGGTAGGCAAACTTGAGGTCCTGTAACCAACCCAGTTTGGTCACATGAGAGAGTGATGGATCAAGGGATGTTAGAATCCCCAACTCACACGAATTATAAACCTCAAAATATATAACATTTCCTCTATGTATCCATGGTGTGAAGATATGGATCATACTCTATCCATTTTTATTATCCATACCTATGCACATTAGGTTGTTCCCATGTACAACTAGTCGTATTTGAGTATATGACTCAACCCGTGTACTCTGACAGTGTCTGAGTACATGGATTTTCCCATGTATTTGACCTATTCTCACGTGACTGGCTTTGTATGTTTATATATAATCCTAAATCACATACTAAGACACCATCCATGAGTCACATGGCATGTGATAGTTATCAAAAAATGTGTGATATTCAAATTTTGTGGAAACCAGAGCATTGTGGACTAGGGGCCCCACATGACGTGCATCTCTGTATTACATCCCAAGTAAAGTGATTTTTCCAAAAATACATAGTTCATTCACATTGTCTATTCATGAAAAATCCACTAAAAATCTATTTAAGAGCCAAGGATATGGTGTTAGATAACCCTTAACATCACTAGTTTCCCTGATCTAGGATTTGATCTTCTTGGAAATCACTCCGTCGAGCCACACCATTTCTGTACCACTTCTTCAATGCATGTAAAATCAGAAAAATAAGGACCATTGGTCCAATTTGATCCACCTATGGTAATCCTTCATCATCACACCTTGATCTCACCCATAATTTCAAGCATCACCTGTGATATTGATCCATTGAACTGAATAATGGTCACATAATGATCAACTACTGGGTATTAATGGAACAACTATCAAAATAAATTTCTCATGATGAACGTTTGAATAAATGGGGTAGAAATATAGAAAAAATAGGAATGAACCTCAATCATTTTTGGGTTTTCCTCAATCCATTTCCATTAAAATGAAAAATTAATTAACCAATAATAAATCAATCCAATATGTAATAAATCAACCATCAATGTGGGAATCCCTTATTTTTAGTGAAATTGATCAACATTTGACACAAAATAATGCAGTGGTATGAATCCAAATAAATAAAACATCCTACATATAGTTTGGATTGAACACTAATGAATAATATTTCTGCATTTTTGTTGTTGGTGGGATCCATGAACACTGTTGGTGGATATGATTTGTGTGGTATTGATCTGATCCCCCGATCCGTTGTTGTCCACCAACATCTCTCCAATGGCTTCTATCTACATCTCAGGGTTATGCGTATATCCCCGATCTTTTCCCATAATTGTGTATTTACAGAGTAATTAGGTAAATATATCATTTTAACAAAATAAATATATAGATTTATTATTTTCTCCCATGAAAACCTCTGTACAAATGCCCGACACCGAAAAATATTGCATCGCACCTATGGAAAAGCCTGTATTCTTGACTGAACAATGGTATTGGGTTTTTGATTTTTGATTCCATTTATGAGTTATTCCAAATTTCTATAAAAAATGAATGCACATGATATTAATATATTTATTATATTTAAAATATCAATTTCGAGTTCACCAGTAAAAATAATCTCACTCTACCTTAGTGTCTAGCTATACAAATATTAATAGATGCATTTTAATGAATTTCATATTAAAAAAGGCATTAAAATATTTAAAATTCTTTAATATATAATCCTGCAGTCACACTCGTAATAATATCAAATTAATTTTTGATCACCCTCATCAGTTAAATTACATCATCTATTTATCATTACTTAATATTATATTTCCACTGGATATACATTTTATTTATTTTTTATGATTTTATTCTATTATTTACATTTCTCTCCTTTATTTAAATTTTAAAATGGAAATTCCCCCTTTCCATTTTTCTTTGACCTTTACTTTTTCCATTATATTATCTATGTCAACATGTTTTTGAAACTTTTATTGTCTAACAACCTCATTCACAGTAGCCTTATTATGACAGTTCTGATCTAAATCAATATCAATAACTTTCTTCTCAGATTCTTCCTATTTTCTATACTGAATTTCCTAATTATGCTCACTAGATTCCTGTATTTTCTCACCCACAACATCAATAATAATATCAAATTTATTCTAATTTTAATATATTTGACATCAAAAATTTCAACAAGATTGTATAGACATTATTTCTCACACTTTTACCCACTACCTCTAGATGAGTACCCCTTAAAGACACATTTTTCATCTTTCTCTTCAAACAACCACAATTTACATTTTTTTTTAAATTTATAGAGCATAGAATTGAGAAATATTTAAAGTATATGAAATTTGGATTCTTCATAAACCCAATCTAATAAGAATTTTAATGTGTGTTAGGTCTCATAAGAAAATGGTCCTAAATATGGGCAAAAATATACATATATTCTCTCCAAAAATATTTTAAGAGTTTATTTTTAGCTAACATTGTTCTACCCATTTCAAAGAATATTATATTATTCATCTCTATAGAACTATTATATTGGTAACTATACGGTGTGTTAAAAACGATTCTTAATTCCATATTTTCCATGATAAGTTTTAAATGCATCACATGTATATTTCTTTCCATTATTAGATCTGAATTTCTTGATGTAGAGTCAAAGATATTTTTCAACTTGTCTCTTTAAAACATTAACCATATCAATAGATTCATACATGGTATTTATGAATATCAAATTGGTTATTTTAGTATAATCATAATTGAATTTTATAAACCATTAATCAAATATTGTAGAGTTTTTTCTCATGGGAGACACAAATCAGTGTGAATTAATTCCAATGGTCTGGTAGAGAGAATGATAACCTTCATTTGTGATTTTTAAGTCATCATTTTCTTTTTAAATATTTCAAAAACATTATTACTTAATGGTTTTAGATTGAGGAGGTCTCTCACAACATCATGATTCTGAATATTTCATAAGATTCTTTGGCTGATATGACCTACTTTTTTATGCCATAGCAAGTTCTCATCTTTTTCACCCATATAACAGAAATTGGTTGTATCACCAATTAAAAATTGATTTAAAATTGTTATTTTTATTTTAGTTATAATCCCACCATCCATTAATAATTTAGTGATACATGTATCCCTTTTTAAAACAAATTTATTTCCATCAACCTAGATCTTAATAATAGTCAAAATTATTGTGCTTCGGTCCTTATAAATGAAAAACATCATTTAATTTCAGATTTTGATATTCAGTTTTTATAGAGAGAGTCTCATTTATATTTAAAGAATTGTAATTACCAAGGGAGATTGATCCCAATTCATATTTCACAAAATTTTTATGAATTTTTAGGTCACCTATTATATAGGGAGATCATCCATTATCAAGAACCAACGACTTAGATCTTTTTATAGCCTTTAATGTAATTTCTTTTTAACTTTCCTTTTCTTTCTTGGTATTTTTAATACACTATCCTTTTTCAACATAGTAATTTTATCTTGGTAATATTTTCATGAACTTAAATACATAGTGACCCTGTTTCTCTCTTCCACCATAAAATTATTTAAGACACTCAAATCTATTTTGATTCATCCTTCTTGAAATATGTTTCTTTATACCCTGACTTATATTAAAATATAGTTTCTTCTCCCATGTATGACTCCCCATAATATCATCTGCCTCATCCTAGGTAGTTACATGTTGTATCAACATGTTTAGGCATTGTTCTCAAACACTAAAAAACACTAGTAATACTCTTGAAATCTAAATTTTATTGGTTCATAATTTTTTTTCATGTATCACATTCTAGAATTTTGTTCCTCCTATATATTTGGAGTCTGAATTAAAATATTTCTGGGAGTTGGATATATTCTAGTGTTCTAACTTTCTTATAATAAAATGGGAGATAGTTTATCCCCATTTTATCCTAATATTGACTAGATTTTCAGTTTGAACATGTATTTTTAGTGAAAAAAATACAAACAAAATTACTAGGTATAGATTTAACCGGATATTTTGTGCATGTTCACTTTGGTAATTTAGATAATTCATCATTGAATTCAACTAAATTTTTTAAATCATCATTCAAATTATTTACCTCATTCTTAACCTCAAGTCACTTTAACTATGTATCAGTAAATTATTCTCCATTTAATGAAATTTTTTATTCAAAATATTTTACCACTTTCTCACGTTCAGTAGCATTCAACATGATTATTTAAATCTCATAAATAAGTGATGATTACATATTTTCAAATCCATTAATCTATTAATTGATCATCTTATTTTATTTAATTAATTTATTTTTTTATCTCATTAGTATAATATTTTTCTCTAGATAAGATTCCAGATCATACTTCAACATGTGTTCTAGCTTTGTTGGTTTTGAATCATCATCTTCACTATTTAAGGTGTCAAAACATTTTTCAACACAAGACTCGAAATTGATTTATTTCTCAAAATTCTCCCCATATTCACTAATAAATGACTTATAAATCCATGTTTTCTTATTTGATTTTTATCATACTTCTAAATAATTTATTCTTGATTTTTCATGATTTATACTATTTTGTTGATATTCTATTCTAGTGAATTTCATAAGGTTTATTGTAGTACATTTATAGTTTACAACATGCATTATGGAATGGTATTTTGGACTATATGTGTGTAATATATCTATTTTTGACTAATTTCGATACTCAGATAGTCCATGAGGGAGTTTCAGTTGAGCTGGGTGAACCTATAGTGGTTTGGGAGCTACAATCATCCATTCACGGTGTGGCACAAGGTGTCACACTGTGAAATATTATAGCCAGGACTCGGGGAGTCTTATATTTAACTTTCAAAATGTTAATTAGTTATTTATTCCAAGAAATTTCTTCAAGCAGTGTTTTAATATTTTGAAATTAGGATTCACCCAAAAACCCTTATTTTAATCTACTAAAAAATTTTATCTTTTTTAATGATTTTAAATTTCCGAGGGATCTTATCCTTCATATATTGGATAATCAATGTTATGTTAATTGTAATAAATCCCTCTGAGTATGTCTATTAATATACAATCCCTATATGTCTCATTTATTCTATATTCCATAGTATCCTTATCTAAAACACTAATATGATGTCGATGGATTTTTATTTAGGGATCTTAGTTCATTGGGTTTGATTAATTCAACTATACATGACAATTGATCTATGTTACGCTTGAGGTAGAAATTCAATAAGTTTTACTAGAAGTCTTAATTCATAAATTATTGATTTCCATGCGTGGTCATGCCATCTTACCATGAATTTTACCTTATACTAAATTATAAAAAATTAAATCATGAAAATTACTATAAGTGATGCACTTGTAGATTTTCTATGATATATAGTTGGAAGGCTACCTGAGAGGAATTCTTAAAATATATTTTATTTATATAGATTATGGTAGATAAAGTGAAGAACTAGAATTTTTTTTCTTGAATTGTAAAAGAAAATACTAATTATTTAAATGTTAAATGGTGATAATTTAAGGTGTAAAAGATTATGTTGAAACAATAATAAATATTGTTTTGGTTTGAATTGAGAAAAATGGGTTGGTGTTTCCCGTGGTATTTTTTTATGAAAATGTAAATTGTAAGTATAGTCTAAGAGAATGGAAATATGATGAGTTATTTAATGTGTTTATCCTTAGGGTATAGTTTTGAGGTTTGTGTTACCCTTGGGAATTTATTTTATGGTCTCAGAGATAGTTTTTCTCTATGTGTGATCTTGCATTTTGGGATAGGTATATTTCCTTTGATGTGACCTTTGTTTTTGGATGGGTATATTTCCTTGGTTATGAATTATATTTTCGAAAAAGAAATATTTCCATGGGTAGAATTTGATCACAGGGTTGGGTATATATCCACTATACGGATACCATTTATTCAAAGACATATGAAACTAGTTGTGCGAGGTAATTTTGGTCTTGGGTTTCATTACATAACCCAAGAATTAATGACGTTAAATCATTTACTTTCTACTATAATTGTACTAGTACACAGACAAATATATTTTACTTTGTCATGAACTTACTCAGGCTGTATATATTTATATACATTCTTAGTGGTGTTCAACTGAGGTGTACTCACACCCTGCTCGGGTTACCAATTGGTACCTAAGTAGATCTCAAGTTGTAGGACTTCATTTAAAAAGTCATTATGATTAATGCATAGTTTAGGATACTAGGTTAGAGAATAAGTGTTCAAGATATTTTTGGGAACTCTTTTATCTTTATCTTTAGTTTATTGGTATATATATATATGGTTTACTATTGTACAATTTTTAGACAAGCATACATTTCATTTTGTATGGCATGAATTATGTTGATGATTTATTAGTACTTACCTTGATTTATGATTATTTCTTATTATGGATGATTATGTGATTACCATTATTTCCACTATTATTTAACTTTGATATGGGAGAATAGTCTCCCCACCATATAACCTTAGACATGTGCCGTTATTCGACAGCCCCTTATGTATAGGGAGGCATGCCTAAAGTCTCATAGCTATCTTTGGTCGGGCACCGATTAGTGGCCATGAACCAGGGGACATTTAAAAGTGGTATCTAAGGATTTTTTCTTTTCTTATACTATTTGGGAAAGGTATAAGATAGATATGGTATTGTCAAAACATGTTTTTGAACTTATTATTGAGATTTTCCAACACATATATGAGGGAAGTCTATATTTATAGGGATAATATTTATGTTATTTATTTTTTACATTCAATATTATATTATTTAACCTTGAGTGATGTACATGATTATGTGGTTATTGGTTCATGGGAATTTTCCCTCTTGATTCACGTGATAATAAAACATACCAGGAATGTAGGATTTACATGTTATTTGTGTGATTTCTTGTGGTTTATTACTCCAAATATGAAATGGGATAGTAATTTAAAGTGTGTCTAGCCATTTATATAGTGTGTTCATATATAAATGTATAGTGAAATATTACATTAAAAATTTACAAATATAAAAATATCATGTTATGTAATCACTTACCTCAATTATTATATGGATATAGCTAAATAAAATTCCAATTATAGCATAAAAATAATTTCCCTCTATAAATCATAATTTGAATTTCATTTAACCGAGTCTCAATTTTGAAAAGTTATCGATAAATTAAATAATTTAAATTGAATTTCATGATCACTTGTTTAAATTTTTATATGTAGAATCTATTGAATAAAATTTCACTTTCAATTTATTATGTATCTTCATATATAACATGTAATAAATATCTTGTTTTCTTATCCCTAATTATGAATTTCTTTTAGAAGCATAGAGGAAAATCATGAAAATATGGATCCTATATATATTATGTGTAAATTTATGTGAATATGATTTTGACCTAGTATTGGGTATTTGGGGCTATAGAGAGTGCCTGTGTTATGAGATGATATGATGTGAGATGTAGAGGGTAGTGAGATGTTGTGCCTTTTATTTCTTTCCTTGAACTATGATGTGGAGAATTTTGACAGATGTACGTTCAAATGTGGGTTTTATCTATTTAAGAACTGATCTCGATAAGGGATAAATGAGAATAGAGAGAGAGAGAGAGAGAGACTATTTATGACATCAGGTGTATATGATAGCTGAATGATATACTTTTCGTGACGTAATTTTAAATTGTGATATTGATAATTCTAATATGATAATAAACTCTATGACCATTTTGGATTTATACTTGACCCAAGAATGGGCAGAGTAGCCTATACTCAAACCTTTATGTGAGATCGTTGTGTCGTAGGTCTTGAGTGGAGTGACAAGTCATGTTGTCTACAACTATTATTCCTCTATTGTGAATCAATGTGAGTTATAGATAAATTATGATTTGGTATATATCTTAAGTTCATGATTATTTATATATACATGTGTTTGATAACTCCTAGAGTAGTTTAGTTGGAGTTTGATTTTTCTTACAATGTTGAAGTGCAGCTCAGGATACTGGTGAGCTGAGTGCTGGGACTATGTAATAAGATGTTTTTCCTGCTATTATTTGAGATGGATGTGACATATGAGGGTAATCAAAGAGTGGGGTTATATGAGGATTGAGAAAAAATTAGATATAAGAAGCATGGTAGATGAATTAAGTGGTATTAATTAAGATAATATTTCTATAAAATTCTTTGAATAGGTATGTTGATGCCTTATGCATTGTGTTTGAAGATCCCCAACCTTGATTTTGTGGAATGTGTCTTTTTTTCAAAGTGGTATGTTCAACTGAATGCCTAACCCTATTTATGAGTTAATCCTAGATGGTTAGATCTAGAATAGGTAGAGGGAGAGCATATGCTTCTGTATTTTTGGTGATCCTAGATGTGGATGGAGATTATGTAGTTGGATTTGGAAAGAGTGAGGTTCCCTAGGCTTATTGTAAAGAAAGCACCGAGTGAGATTCTTTTAGAAATATGAGTTGAAATGTGATTATAATTTTAGCTTGGTTTTTCGAAATTTAATCTTAGTACTATGGGGGTATGGGTAAATATTGTTGAGTCATATGTTTTAATAGATTGACACTAGGGTGTATGCTTTCTGGGTATGCCTATAGGGTAAGATCTATTGAACATCATTTTTAATAGATACATAAGATACTCATCTTCCTTTCACTAACTAAGTGGGATTTTTTTTAACATACCTATTATATGGGTTATTAAAACATATGCTTATCATTTTAGAGGTAATCCTAATCTTTGAGTTGTTATGGATTGATTTGCATGGCATGTGAGACGTGTCGATGAATATTTTTGGAGAGATCTCTAAGATTTGGGGATTGAGTAGGGAAACTTATGTGACATATGAGGTGGAGTCAAAATAATGAATGAAAAATATTAATTGATGATTTCAATTCCCCTAGTGTGTAGATGGACCATTTTGGGATGTATATATACAACTCCTAGATACCCATTAGAATTAGGGCTTTATGAGCTGCTTTTATGTTCTAGTGGGGGTCTAGGACTTCTTAGTTTACCCGACCACATTGACTGTGGTAATTGGTTTCTAAATGAATTTGTGGATGATTCAGATATTGATTATGGTAGAAATGTATGAGATGACTTTCTTGATTTATAATGGTAAGGGGGTGTTCACCCATGAGGCTATGATGTATGTTAATTAGAGTAAGAGAAACTCTGGGGAATTAATTGGTGTTGATTACCCTAGAAAATTGATGCGTCAGGGTATGGCAGATGTTTTAGTTGAGGTATTTGTAAGAGATATAAAATTACCTTATGGATATAAAGAATTTGGAAATATAGAGATGGTTAAATCATGTGAGAGATGAGTTATGACCATATGTGTAAAGTGTGATATTTGTTTTATTGACCCTTGGGACTAGAGAGACACCAAAGTGCTGAACAAAATCATTGTGGTAGATATAGAATCATCAAAAGGACTTAAATATGATTATTTGAGTTCTAAATGAGTATAAGTTCCTATAGGGTCTAGGAAGGGACCATAGTGAAAAAATACAACTTCCAAATGGTGGTGAGAAAGGTAGTGGACCTTAAGTTAAAACTATTAGATTCAGATTTATGGTTGATTTTTTAAAATAAAATTGGGATGCTGTTACGTACCACATTGTCGGGTTAATAGAGTCCTTAGAAGTGTTTGAGATAATAACTTATGCAAGTTAAATAATAATGGATTTAGAATTCTAGTTTTTTTATGATTATGGGTATTATATAGGATTGTAATCATTGATCAGTAATAAGGAAGTCCCATGGAAGGTAGAAACCCATATAATATATTAGTGGTTTATACTAGTATTGATTAGTTATTGGGGAACCTTAGGAGTAACATGATGATAAACCCAACCCAATGGGAGTTATAATTTTTTGACATCCCTTTGGTATAATTAACCCAATTAAAAATATAATGTTTAAGGTGACTAAGTGTGAGTATCAGTTAATTGGATTTTTTTGGAATTGGTGTGATAGTTATCAGATAGTATCTGGATATGAGTTTTTTGTCTCGTGGAAAAATAATGTTTGATTATTAGAACCAGGTTGGTGAGTGGCTGAGTCTATGAGACTTTGGTGCCCCGGAGTAACATACTGATACAAATAATGAAAATGTACATAAGTTACTTGTATCATCAGTAGTGATACCATGAGTTATAATAAGAATATGTTGGTTATAAATGGACTAGTTTATACCAATTTTAATAACTAAAAAGGTGTGATATTGGTATGTTTATGAGTTCAGGAATTCAACCAGAAGTGGTAAATCAAGGTGGGATAAATTTACATAATTTGTTTTTGTGATATGTTGTAAACTGAGGTCTTTATTAGTGGAATTGAGATAATGTTACTATAGATTTTTTGATAAGGTTTTAAGGATTCCATAGGATAATGATATGTTTTGGGTGGTAGTGGATCAGTTGAAAAATGTGGACTACTTTTATTGATTAGAGAGACCTTATCAATGGGTGACCTTAGAAATATATATCATACACTAACATGAAATCCCTCATAATATTATTTTATATCAAGATACTCATTTATGTCATGATTATTGTAGGGTTTCTAGAAATCATTCGGTACAGAAGTGGTTATATGATTACATTAATTCATAGCTTGTGTAGTAATGAAATGATTTGGGGGGGGGGGGGTGTTTCATTGATTGTTTTATGGGTGAAACTCTATTTGTTCATTTTATTATATGAGTTAACCATTTTTTCACTTGTTCTAGGGTGTAAGCCCATTTATTCACTTGGTTTAGGCTGTGAATATATTTCTTCACTTTTTTTCAGGGTGTGAACCTATTTTTTGCATTTTATTCGTAGTGTTAACCTGATTTATTGAATGATTTAGGGAGGGAAACACAATTTCATCACATTATTTATGTGGTGAACTGTGTAAAAAACATAGTGACAGAGTTAGTTTTGAAACCAATTCTTAAGGAAGTAATGGAAGGTGGAACTATGACTCATGGGTATGAGTGGGATGCTATCTATGTTGTCATTTATAAGAGGTTGACCTTATGGATGAAACATCCTTGGAGGAGTGTCCACAAAAAATTATTGATATAGTGATAATTCTCTCCATGGTAAGATAGTTTCTCTGGTATGGGTAAGTGGAAGAAATATTTTAACCAAGGGAATATAATGGAGTGGGAAATCATAAATGAGGACTGAGTAGCTAGAGTCGTTTTTGGATAATCCCTAGTGATGTTCTAGAATGATGTTCAAGGATGAATTTATGTATTGTGGGGAATTTTCAAAACCCCTAGAATTATTTCATGGTATGAACCCATTTAATATCTTTTGAACTACATGTATTTTTATTATTGGAAAGGATTCTTTATTATAGAGTGGTTTGGGAAGGGTTTTATGACATGATTCATGGGGTGAAATGACAGTTTGCAACATGATTTAGTAGGTGAATCCTTGGCGAATCATGGTATGGCTTCTTGCTTGATTGTTTTAGTTACATGAATGTTTACGGGAATGGTATTTAAGAGAGAGAGTAAAATTTTTGGGGATATAGTCTATGTTGTTTGGGAGATACCCCTATAGGAACTTCTTAGAGATGATAAGTCCTTAGATGGGATGTTTTTAATGCCCTCAGAATTTCCAAAGTATGTTATGGTATCATATTTGGTCCTAGACACATGAATCCTTTATTTTTTAACTAATGTTTCTATCCAGACAATCTGGGAGGGAGTTTAGGAGGAGTGTAATGGACTTCCATCTATTCAAGAGATATAGTATTCCAATCAAAGTGTAACATAAGGTGTCACACTGTGAAACATTATAGATTTTTCCTAGGGAGTTTTGGCTAGAAATTAATAGAGTGAATGCACGATTCACATTTTGAATTTTCCATGGGATGCGTTTTTAAGTCTTTTAAAATACATGATTCACTTAAAAAATCTTATTTTCTTACACTTATATTTTTCATCTCATTTTAATGATTTTTAGCTTCTAAGACCGCTTCTCCTTGGTTTCATTGTGGATCTAAGAATTGTTCATTTAGATCAATTTCTCTCAATAGTTCTAAGACATTACATATCATTTGTGTCTCATTTATTCTCTATTAGATGTAAACCTTATAAAAAACCTTAATATGGTGTCTATAGAGTCTGATTTAGGGATCTTGGTTTGCTGGGTTCGATTTAGTCAGGGATTCTTGATGATTAATCTCTATTACTCTTGTGGTAGGTGGTCTATAAGTTTTCCCATAAGTCTTGCTTCATATATATGTTCATTAATTGTCAAGTATCACCAAATTAACTTGTGTTCATTCTATAATTAAATAAAAAAAATTTATCAAAAAAATTATGTAATTTAATGACCACTTATGCCATCTTTGATCCATAATTGGAAGGATACCTAAGTGGATTCCTTGAAATGGAATTTATTTGCATAAAGTATGACATACAAAGTGATGAACCCAAATTTTTTAGATTTAATTATAAATAGATATATTAATTTTTAAAAGAGTTAATTGTGATAATTTAAAGGGTAAAGGGTGATGTTGAAAAGGTGAACATTTTTTTTTGGTTTGAATTAAAAAAGGGGTTGGGGTTTCCCAGGGGAACTTATTTTATGAAAATGGAATTTTTAATAAATCGCTATGTGAAATGAAAGGAAATGAATGATTTATTTTTTTAGACTTAGGGAATGGTTCTAAGGTTGGTTTTACCCTTAGGTATTTATTTTATAGTTCCATAGAAGGTTTTCCCTCTGAGTTTGATCTTTTGTTCTAGGATAGATATAATTCCTCGGGTGTAACCTTTGTTTTGGGATAGGTATATTTCTACTTGTATTTATTTTATATCCAAAATGGGTATATTTACTTAGAAGATATCTGATCACATGTATGAGTATATTTACCACATATGGATACCAATTATTGAGGGACATCTAGCATTGGATGAGTTAGGAATTGTAAGTCTCATGTGTCATTACAGAACCCCAGTATTAATGATGTTGAATCATTTATTTTCTACTCAAGTTAAAAAGTATTTATATATTTTTCAATTATATGTAAATTTAATCAGAATATATATATTTATAGCCATCGTAAATGTTGGCCTACTGAGTTGTACTTACACCCTAATCGAGTCTACAGTTGGTACCTGGGAAGACCACATGATTCCATGACTGGATATTAAAGAGGCCCTATAACTGATGGATGATTTGGGGTTTTAAGTTTTATTATGGTCTTTCCATATCAATTTTTGAATTATTTAAGTTTTACATTCTATTATTTGGTATATATGTAGATATGGTCTATGACTATTTTATTTTTATACCTGCATACATTTGATTTATTATGCAATGAGTTATGTCGATTACTTATTAGTACATATCATAATTTCTATTAATTTCTTATTGTGGATACTTATGTGATTGACTTTTTTTCATTGTCATTTCACTATGATACATGGGTATAGCCTCCCTACCACAACACCTTAGATTAAAATCTCAAGTTATAACCCTCTAGCTTATAGGGAGTTGATCATGTGGCCACATAGAGATCTCTGATTGGGAACATATTATTAGATATAGAATGTGGGATGTTTTAAAATTTTATCAGAGGATTTATTCTTATCTTTGAATATTTTACTACGGTATATGAGAGATAGGTCGTTGTGGAAAAAATGGTATAGAAATTATTTCAGAGAGTGGCCAACCCATGTATGAGGGAAGTCCATGTTTCTAGGGATTGGATTTATATTCATAATTTTATATTTTACTATTGACTTATTTTACCTTGAGTGATCTATATGATAATGAGGTTATTAGTTTATGGTATTTTCCCCTCTTAATGAATTTTCTCAAGAATTATACAAGACACATAGGATTCATTTTTCATTTTCATAATTCCATTTGGTTGCTTACTATTACTATGACATGGGTCCTATAAAGAGTGTGAGGCATAGTGTATTTGGGTGTAATAGGTATATATAAAAATAACTTGAAACATGGATACACCAACATTATTTAAAAACTCCACAACATGCCCTTAAATTTACATTACTCTTGTAAAATGGGAAGGTATAACCTAGGGACATACATAAGAAAGTGGTGAGTTATAAATATGAGTAAAAGAATAATCAAAGTAAAACATAAGTTAAATTAGTACAAGTTGTTTAGGAGGAATATAAATGTGAAATAAGAGGGGTGATAATAAAAAAATTTAACATCGAAGCAAATATAAGATGATAAGACGAAGGAAATATAGGAATGTGGCTACAAAATAAAACTTGGAATTATAAACATAAGTCAAGGATAACCACTAAGACATCATAACATATTGTTAATAGGATAACCTAACATTATCCATTCTTGGTATCTGATGAGATAAAAACATTATCCAATGCATTGGAGGGTAATATAATTTCAGGCCCACCTGCCACATTTATATCATTTAAATGGATTATTATGCCACAATGATCACAAAACAAATAAAATATAACAATAAAGTTTGAATTATAGTAATTGAAAATATTTTTTAATAAAACAATACTACAATTAAATTTTTTTATTTTATGAAACAAAAATTATAATTTGATAAGATGAATATCAATTTTGAACTTACGTGGTAAAAATAATCCAAGAATGTATTTTTGAAATATTCCCTTAGAAATATGATTTTATGAATAATTTAAAATGTAGTATTTAACTATTCATACTTTTATTTATTATAAAACTTTATAATATTTAAAATTAACCATGTATTTAATATCAATTTGATATAAATAAAGATAATATCATTTAGAGGTAAAGGGATATTTTTTTAAAACTGTTTAAAAAAGCATATTGTATTTCAACTTTAATTAATTAAAATAATATTTAATGATGAATGATTTAATAACAATTTATAGAATATATATCTGAATAAATTAATTTAAATCCATATAATGATTATTATAAGTTATATAGTTAATGTAAGAACATCTTATGCTTGAAAGATAAATTTCTTGAAAAAATGTTTTTCAATACGTTGTTCGGGTTTATTTTTAAATAAAAATTATGAAACTTATTCAAATGTAATTTCATAAAATTTATTTTATATTGATATTAATAGTGAATATTTTTTTAATAAGGTCAATTTCATTTTTCCTGAAATCTTAATAGTCAGAATAATAAAAAAATTCACCATGGTTAAGGTTAAGACGAGTTTACCAAGGGGTTATCCTAAAAAGATAAGGGTTAAAATGGACTAAAAAAATTATAAAATTCCATTAGTTTTGTTTTATTTCAACCCTAACCTTATAAAATCAAAATAAGATCCATTTTTTATAAGAAAGTTACTTTAATGTATTTTAAATATTTAAAAATTTACATATGTTCCACTCACCTCAATTATAATGGCCACCTCATCCCCTAACTTTTTCACACCTATTAAGCCCATTATTTTAACAAATACTTGAAAAAATATACCCAAAACATACTTATCCATGCTTTAGTGAAAATATTATTCCTGTAAGATTAACCCTATGGTTCATAATAAGATATACAAAGGTGGTTTTTCTTTGAAAAGGCAATCATCTTGACCAAGCTCTTTATTTTTTTACTTCTTCATTTCCAAACA
Organism: Viscum album; assembly: GCA_963277665.1. Lineage (NCBI taxonomy): Eukaryota > Viridiplantae > Streptophyta > Magnoliopsida > Santalales > Viscaceae > Viscum > Viscum album. The sequence goes on from OY728131.1 coordinate 1,349,426,080, forward strand.
TTAATTATGTCTTAATAATTACAATATACCAAAAAAATTATCTACCATATACTAAGATGTTATTATGTAGATGTATTAATATTTATCTATATCCTTATCCATAAAATGGGAAACAAATCGATCGCGCTTGTATATAGCGGACTATTGCCTCACGAACTAATATAAATTTCTTCCATCATGAGATCCATAGATAGTCATAATGATGGAAATAATGAATATATATTATACCTATGATATGATATTTATTTTTTAAATTTAATATATCACCAAATTCCTTACCCTTTCACCCATTATGAAAATGATAACATCGCTAGTATGTATGTATGACCCACCATCTACATGAAGCAATGTGATTAATTTTCCATGTCCAAATTTCATGAATAAGTCAAAAAATGTATATAATGAATAAAAATGAATTTTATAATAGTAAAATATTTTTTATATGATTTAAAATAATCCTATGTACAAGAACTAGAACTTCCATGACCAAACATTAAGGAGAAAATGAAACAATTTACACCCAAAATAATCACAATAATGAAATATTATTAGCGATTTCAGGATGAGATTTTATAAGAGGATAAATATGATATTAAAAATATTAATATATTTATTTAATATATTGATAAAAAATTTAAAACAATTATATAGGTGTTTAATGAATTTTAAACTGAAGGTAAGCGTGAGTAAGTGATTTTTTCTCAATTTTCACACAATTGAGAAATATTTAGTATTATGAACCTATTTACTTTTATGCTATATATATACTTACCATTTGATATATTTAACATTAATAAATTCTTATTCATGATAATTAATGGGTCAATTGTAGTATATTATTTTAATGGGTTACAATGTTAATTTTACCGATGATATAATGGTTTATTTTTAAATTTCATTTTTTTGTGATTGTGTTATTTTTTATTGAATGAATCCTATAACCCATCCTTCATAAAATACATATATTTTATTATTTTCTGTATATTTACGAAGATTCTATATTTTATTAAAAAATTTCCTCTATTTGGAACTTGACCCACAAAAAGAAATGTTTAAAAGAAAATCTAGTCTTATTTATCTTTTTGATCGGCTACGTTTTTCTTCCATATCCATATTTTTCAAAATTGTTTTAAAAAATTCCATTTTATTTACTTAAATGAAATTTTATGTTATTATTGACTTTTTGAAATGTTTTAATGTAATCATTTTAATGTTTTACAAAAGTTTATTTTACTAAATTCTTTATAAAAATTCAAAAGGAATTTTTTAATGTATATGAAATTAATGGACTTTCCCACCACCATAAGAATTTTATGATATTTTGATTCTTCTACAAATTTTAAATTTTTTTACATAGAAAACTCTTTAATGAAATATTATTTTATTATTTATCTTCCATTTTCGTTATTTCTCTAAATGAGATAAGTTTTTAAAAAACATATATATTTGATGAATCTATGGTCATCTCTTATCTCTTAGAAACATTTTGGTCATTAAATTTATCTTAAAACATTCCCTTTCTTAATATAATTGGACATTACATTCCTCATAAATATCCATATTATTTGTTTCCTGGATATGATTCTTTTTTAAACTGTACACTATTTCTACCTATTATGTTTTACTTTGAATTTATTTGATTGACTTGGGAAATATTAATATTTATTACTATTTATTCAATACAATCATTTATTGATAAGGAACATTATTTATGAGTTATATTGATCATTAAAATATGAGGAATGTATTGGATGTGTAGTGTCGGGTGGGTTGAGAAATTATATAGGCCCTTGATGCATCAAAATGTCTTATGAGAAAAATTAGTTGTCAAAATTAATTTGATTTTTATTTTATTAATAATAATCAAATCAACTATTTTAAATACTACAAAATAGACTATTCCTTCAGGATTAGATCCCTTATATCTCTGCCAATGAAATAAAGTAGACATCGACACCATGTTTTTTGAGTGAGGGTTGTTACTACATATTTCATCACTTTTAATCACATGATTTAGGATTTTGGGATAAATACATGGATGTACCCAATAAATTAAGGATAGGTCCTTCATGGTGAATACCCTTCAGTAGAAATGGGGATAGGTATTCACAATACTAAAGTCTATCCTAGAAAATTGAGTGATAATTTCGACAACATAATGAGTATATATAAAGGTTCATGGATGAGGATAATGAGTGTGAAAGGAATTCTATTAGTAAATGGGAATAATAATTACAATAAAAGATACTTTAAACACACATTATAATATAAAAAATTGGATATTAATGGATTAGTACAAAGAGAGTACTCAAATTAAAAATTGGGAGTATATGATACCTTACCTTTAAAGGGATCTTCTAAAATCATTGGAGGAGGTTTTTTGGAAATTATGAAATCCTTGGGAGGGATTTAGAGATGGAGAGGTAGAGTAATATTTTGCTCAAAGGTTTTTCAGTCAAGAGGAATGATAGGATGGGTCAGTTTTTATAGAAAAGACTAAGAAAAATATTTATTAATATCTAAACATAGGTTTTTTAATCTATATAATAAACTATTTAAAACCACACAACTTACCATGGTTTATTTCAATGAGTATTTTTTTTTCAATATTTTATATGGTTAAGAACTGAGCTCTTTAACATAAAGCCCTCAATTATGTGGAAGTGAGTAATTTTCTTAAAGAATTAATTTTAAAACCTTAAAATGTATTATAGGTTTGGAGGATTCATTAAAGGTATATGAGAATAAATAAATAACTTCAAAAATAAATTATTTTAATTGGTAAAAATAATTTGGGTCATCGATACTCTTTATAGTATTTATTACATCACTTTTGCGACTATATAATGTCATAATACATACCATATATTTATACAATATTTATTTTTTACCGAAAAATTGATTGTCTTCGAATATTATGAAAAATTAACCATTGTAGAATTTTGATGTGGTTATTTTTAAAATAAATATTTATTTTTATCAAAATAATTCTATAAGGATGAAAAATTATAATTTTAAATAAAAAATCCATATTTATTGAAAAATACATGTTTTTATGACTATATAAATTTATGAACCATATAAAAGTTACATTTGATGTCATAAAATAATATTATCATTTATATTTAAAAAGTTATTATTTAATAAGATTATTTTATTCAAATGAAATTTATTTAAAAAAATCTTGATGTCCTAAAAAAGAGTGTATTGATTGAAACTATAGGGTTTCAAAGAATTAAATTTGTGTTTCATCATATCAAAATCTAATTCTTATCAAACTCATTGTTTAATCAGTTTTAAAGTAACCATAAAAGGATAAATATAATAATTGTTTTGTTAAAAATAAAAATATACAATTTCATACTATTAGGTTCTATATACATAACCTCTTTTTACTCCAGCATATTCCATAAGGGCAAGGTGTGAGATGGGGAAACTTTCATCTAGTGGTTCGGTGAACATGGTTTAGACTGTGATCATGATAATCTTGAACTTCTTTCATAGATGGATTCTATTATACTTAGTTATTTAATGCCTTCTTGGTATTGTGTAAGGGAATATCTCAATGATTCCATCTCCCCTTAAAGATCCGATGAATGAGCTTCATAGTGTATAATCCTACTGATTAAGGTCATCACTTCTTTTTTTTCCTATCAATTGGATTTTATCATCACTGTGAATATTTATTAATTATAATTGTCACTATAAATATACTATATTATCATTGGTTTTAATGGTTAATGGTCTTTTAAATATGATAAGATACACCTTATAATAGTCCAAACTAACTTAATTTGTGCATGTGTTTTCTATAAATTCATTAAATTATATGTAATTTATTCATTTGAATAGGGAATTCCATTTTAAAATGTTTGGGCCATTATAGATTGGTTATATTATGTTTCTTCATCCATTTACATAGTGTCTTAAAATATTAATGTATGGTATCATATTACATAAAAAATTTCAATATGGTATAATTTCATGTTATGTGATCACTTTCATCGATTATAATATGAAATCAGCTAACTAAAATTCTATTTAAAGCTTAAAAATCATTTTCTAATATAACATTCAATTGAAATTTCATTTAACTGAGCTTCAATTGTGTATAGTTTTAGATAAAGTAAATTGCTAAAATAGTATTTCATGATAACTTGTTTAATTTTTGGTATGTAAAATTTGTTGAATGATGTGTAAATTATAATTTATAAAATATTTTCCTCTATAACTTCTAATTGACATCTTGTTTACTTATCCATTGTTATGAAATTGTAGTTAAATTATTGAGTAAAATCTGGATAATATGGATTTTATGTATATGATGAGTATATTTATTTGTATTTGTTGTTAAACCTGTGTATAGGAAGTTGGGGATACTAATAATGCATGAGTTATGAGATCTTGTGATGTGAGATATAGAGAGTTTTGGGGAATTATACCTGTTATCATTATACTTTAACTATGAGGTTTATAATTTTAACAGAGTGATGTTTTGATGTGGGTAATATTTTTGAATAAAATCATGTTGAGAAGGGGTAAAAGGGGCTAGAGAGTGAGATAGTTTTTGAGATAGGGCGCATACACTGAATGTCCTGAAGGCCTAATATTTTTATTCATTTTTGATAATCCCCCATTTAAGGGTTTAAGGGGAACCCTTATTTGGACCATAGGATTTTGGAGACATTATCAGACCTGATGGTTTTTGAGGAATTCATTCAGTCTATAACTGCTAGGAACTGCCCCTCCCCAGTATCTACATCACGATGTTGTCAACCCACCATCACATGGCTGTTCGACTGGAAATCCTGTGTAGAGATTCACAGGCTGGTCTTAATAGAAATATCCATACTTTCTCATTCTTTCAAATCTAGTAGCTCTTCTCTACTGAATGCGTCCAATATAAATCCTCATCTGATGCCTGATCCTTATAGATTCTGTATGGTACACTTTTTCACAACATGTGGCCCAAAGGCCTTGAGGTGGCCTGAAGGCCATAAGGTAGCCCGTATGCCTTACTGAACTAAAGGCCTGGGTGGCCTAAAGGCTCAAAGGAATTGAGAACCAAACTGGTGGTCGAAATTTTGAAACAAATGAATATTTATGACTATACAGTACAGAACAATACCTGCTACAGTACTGCTATAGTACCCTAGAAATATTCCTCTCTGTGGATTTGATCCTAGGTCTCATGGATGAATTTGTAGATTCCTCAACAATATGTATGTGGCTCATGCGTAGAAATGGGGTTTATATGAAAATGGTACTCTATAATTGTTGTGACTTTGTTTTGAACTATTAAATTGGGAATTAAAATATTATGTGACAATATATGACCCTTTCTGGGTATTCTTGACCGAGAGTGGGATGAGTAGACTGTAATCAAACCTATATGTGAGACCCTTGTATTTTAGGGATTGAGTGGACTGATATAATGTGGTTTATATTGTTCATATTCCTATTTTGTGTAGGGATGTGAGTTATGGATAGCCCTGGATTGGGTAATTGGATTAAGTATGGGATTATTTATATATATGTGTGTATGGGAACCCCAGATTGGGTGTGTTAGTTTGTGAGTTACCTTGAGATTTTTATGGGTGACTCAAGATACTGGTGAGTAAATCACTGAGACCACATAATGAGATGTTTTCCTATTATTGTTGGAGATGCATTATATGTTTGAGGGTAATCCAAGAGAGGGGTCAAACTAGGCTCGAGGATACTTTAGAGATAAGAAAAATAGTGCATGATTTAAATTAATATTGATGGATAGGTGTTGATAGAAAAATCTTGGAATAGGCATGTAGATTACTTGAATATTGTGGATGGATATTCATAGGCTTGATTCTATGGGAAATCTTGTTTTCATATGGATGGGATCCGTTGGATACTTAACCTTATTTGTGAGGTGATCCTAGAAGGTTGGATTTAGAATGTACAATGCATGAATAGATGCTTTAGTTTTTTAATGATTCCTAACGTGGATAGTGATCAAGTTGTTTCCTTTAGTATGAGTGAGGTTCCCTCATCATATTGGAAAGAAATTACTGATTGAGATGATTCTTTCTAGATGAGTTATCATCAGATGAGAATGTCGACTTTTTTTAGTTGTGTTAGCTTAGGACCGAGGGGGTATTACTTGAGATATTCAAGACATGTGATATAATTGGGTGGCACTAGGGTATGCACATTTTTTGTATGCCTAGTTAGTATTAAGAACTGTTGAGAATCATTTTTAAATGATAATTAATATAATCCATTAACTTATACTAAGTGAGTGGGATTTTGTTTAACTACTATATAGGTGGGTTGGTGTAACCTAATAATATCCTTACAAAGGTAATATTGATCTTTGTGTTGATGTGGATGTATTTTGATGGCATGTGAGATATATCGATTTGTCATCTTTGAGTGATATTTGGGATTGAGAGACTGGGTTGAGAAAGTTACAAAACAAAAAAGGTGATGGAAAGATAATAGATGAAAATTATCAATGGATAATTTTGATTCTCTTAGTGTGTGGGAAGATGGTTTTGTGATATATATCATTAGAAACCAGATTACCATTGGAATTAGGCCATTATGTGGTGCTTGTATGTTCTTTTTTGGGGTCTGGGACTCCTTAGTTTGCTTAATTTCAGAGGGTGGTATTTAGTTTTTTATGGGGTTAGAGGACGATTCTCTGTGAGTTAATGGTGGAAGGTTATGGGATGCCTTATTTGACCGAGAATAGAAAGAGGGTACGGACCCTTGACAATTTAAAATATACTAGTCAGAAAAATAGTTACTTTGGGGCATGTAATAGTGTAAATTATTCTATAAAATGGCATCATCAAGGCATGATCAATGCCATATATGAGGTCTTTATATGCAATGATGAACTTACCTTGAGGTCACGAGGAATTTGGTAATTCATAGACGATAAGCTCATATGAGAGATTGGTTGTGACCATATATGTAACAATCGATATTTAATTATACTACATGAACAATATATTTTAATAAAACTAAAATAAAATTCGCATTTTAATATTTCCTGGCACAAAAATTCTAATATGGTATGATGAATATTGATTATGAACTTATGTTGTCAAAATAATTCTAGAATGAGTTTTTGAAATTTTCCTTAAAAATAAGCTGTTATAAATAATTAAAAATTTACTATTAAACTACCGCTCATTTTATTTATAATAATATATTATAATATGTATAATTAAACATGTATTTATGATCAATTTTATAAAATTAATGATAATATCATTTGGAGGAAAAAATAGATATTTTCAGAAAACTATTTAAGAAAAGGATAATGTATTTCCATTTTATTTATTTAAAATAATATTTATAGATGAATAATTTAAATTTAAATTGTAGATTCTATATATAAATATATGAATTAAAATCCATATAATTATTACTAATAGTTGAATGATTAATGTAATATAATCCTATGTATGAAAAATGAATTTCTCGAAAAAGAGTTTTTCAACATGATTTCTGGGTTATGTTTTAAATTAAATTCTAATTTTTTTCAATTGATTATGATAAAATATATTTAATATTTGGAATCATCATTTCTATATTTGTTAATGAGGTAAATTTCATTTTTGGTTATAATTAATAGTAAAAATAATAATAATTTGTCACGTTGTTTAAGTTTAAAACGTGTTTACCGAGGTGTTATACTAAGAAGATAAAGATTAAAATGGTATATAAAATTTAATAAACCCAATTGGATGGTTTTATTTAAACATTAACCTTATCACCTTGGGATATGATCCATTTTGGATCCATTTTTCCATAATGGAGACTTAATATTACTTTAAATCATTGAAAAATTACAAGTGTTCCACTCACGTCAATTATAAAAGGAAACCACCTCCCCTCATTTTTTACACTTATTAAGAAAATTTTCTTGATAAAACCCAAATAAAATCTCTCCCCAACATTATTATCCACGTTATAGAGGGTATGGTTTTCTAAAAATACTAACCCTGGGTTTCTTAATAAGATATCCAAAGGAGGGTTTTCTACAGAAAATTAATCATCTTCAACAAGCCTTTTTTTCTTCTTATACAACCTTCAATTATATATTAATAATTCCAATATAATGGAAACTTTTTCTAATTTAAAATAATATTTTATTATGATGATGGTGTAATATTTACCTACACCATTAAACATTAAATGGGAAATAAAACTATACCTCTTGTGTATAAAGAACTACCCCCTCGCAAATGGATTTAATTTGTTTTCAATAATGGACTCACATGGATAGTAATAATGATATAAATAATGAAATTTTATGGTAATTATAACATAATAAATATTTTTTAAACTTAATATATCATCAAATTAATTACCCTTTAACCCATTAATGAAATTATAATATCACTCGTGCATACGTACAACCTACCATCTTCATGAAGTCATGTGATTCATTTCCATGTACAAAATTAAAGAATGGTTCTAAAAATATATCTAATGAATAAATAGTTTAGTTATTAAATTAATATAATTATTGATAGGTTTTATCTATATACTATTAATAGGATTCGATACATTCATTACAAAACCTGCAGGAGGGAACGAAGTAGTTAGCGCTCGAAACAATGGAAGTAATAGAATATTAATAGAGAACACACAACAAAATGTTATTAGAGGATTGTATATGGTATTATAAATATTAATATTGTTCATTTATAAATTAATAAAATGCTTTAAACTATTATATATGTGGTTAAAGAATATTCCACTAATGGGAAGTATGAGATAAGTGATTTTATCTCAGTTTACATTCCATTGAGACATATTTGATCCTATGAAACTATTTAATTTTTTATGGGGCATATAATAGTAATTTCATATATTTAACATGAATAAACATTTTTTCAGGGTGATTAATATTTCTATTCATGTTTATTCTTTTAGTGGGTTATAATTTTAATGTTACCAAAGTGGTAGGTATTTATCTTAAAATCTAATGTTTTGGGACTACTATAATTTTCATCAAATAAATATTAGAATCCATACTTCATAAAATGTATATATTTTATTATACATTGGATATTTAATTTTTTCTATATTTTCTTCCATCAATTCATCTTTTTGGGACTTAAATATAGAAAAGAAATGTTCAAATTAAAATCCAATATTATTTCTCTTTTGGATATGGTATATTTTTCTACCATGTCCATTTTTTTCAAAATCGTTTACAAAAGTCCTTTTTATTTACTCCAAGTAAATTTTATGTTATTCTTAAAATTTTAAAATATTTTAAAGGAATCCTTATAATGTTTTCATTAAGGATAATTCTTAATTTCTATAAAAAATTCAAAAGGAATGTTTTTAACCGATACGATGTCAATTAGATTTCCTACCATCATAACCACTTATTATATTTGGCTTCCATCACACATTTTCAATGTTTTTAAAAATATTTTTTTAATAAAAACTTATTTGAATATTATAATTAAATTTTATTTATTTCTCTAAATGATATATTTATGACAAAAACTATATTTATGATCAATCGATGGTCATATTTTATCTCTTATTAACCTCGTGGTTGTTAAATTTCTCTTAAAATGTTCAATTTATTATGATAATTGGGAATTAAATGCCTCTTAAATTTCCAAATTATTTGTATCATAGATATGGTTATTTTGTAAACTATATACAATCTCTATATACAATGTTTCACTTTAAAAGATATTTGATTGACTAAGGAAATATTGATATTTTGAATTTTTTATCCAATACAAATATTTATTATTAAGGATTATCATTTATGTATTAAATTGATCATTAAATATATGAGGAATTTATTAAACCTATAGTGATGGGTGTTTCTCAAATTATATAGCTCCTCAATTCATTGATATGTCTCATGAGACAAACCAGATTAGCCAAAATAGTTAAATGAGTTTTGGTATATAACCACCCATTGAATAAACTTCCTTTACATAAATATTTGATAGTAAAGATATGATGTTTTATAAGACAATGATATCCAATATTAGGCATTTTCTTCATTGATAATTTAGTTATTATTATCCATAAGATGATTACATTGTTATTACTAATGGATTCATTCCATGCTCAAGTTAATAATTAAATGGTTTGTTTTTTTAGTTATCTAACTTTACATGTTGATTATTCCTTATTTACTCATTTAATATTTAAAACCCCTAGTTTTTATGAAATATTATTTTTTGAATAAAATATTTTTTTTGATAACTTGTGTTAAATGAAACATTGAGTTTTAACGAACCGTGATAAATTAGTAATATTATTATTTAAATAAGACTATTTGTACCTAGCTCTTAAAATTATCGGAATGAATATGAATAATTTTTATAAGTATTAAGTATAGTGATTGATGTACTGTAAAAATATTTATAAAAAATAATTAATTTTAGAGAATGTATTTATATGTTTTGAAAATACTATTTTCTCAATAAAAAATATTTTGGATTTCTTTTTGTGAAAAATAATAAAATTAATTTCTTAAACCTTTATAAATTTAATATTATAAAATAAAATTATGTTTTGAAATAATCATTTTAAAATTATCTTAGGTTGAGGTTTTTGGATTTTTCTGAAAATATTAATTTTTCAATAAATAGTTAAAAATACTTGTTTTTATTGGAAAACTTGTTTTTTTATTTTGAGAATTTATAAGGGAATTTTTCTGTTTTAAAATGGGTTTTAAAAATAAAATTATTTCAACGATATTTAAATAAATTTAATTTAATTAATTATATTCATTATCATATTCAATTTTTATATGAAAGCCTTTTAAACTTTTGAACATCATCTCTTTGAAAACCCGCTTTCGTGCAGTGTCTGCTGCTTTAATTTTAAATTAAAAATTTCTAATTTGATAAATAGAATTTGGAATAATGGATTAAATATATTTAATATAATAATTAATATTATATAAAAATTTAAACTTATGTTTTGACCAAAATGAATAATAAAAACAATAAAAAATATTTATTGTGGTTAACGTAAAAAAGAGTTTATCGAGGGGTTAAACTAAAATGATATGTATTAAAAATGACACAAAACTTGTAAAAAACAAATTTAATGGAAATATGTAGACATTATAATGTCTAATTATAGATAATGGTCATTTTTGAGCCCTGTGGAATGTGAATAAAATGGTTACACCTTTTTCTTTTAAAAAATTACAAGTGTGCCACTCACCTCATATATAAAAGGCCACCACTTCTCATATCCTATTAAATATTATAATTTTTTTCATAAATTATCTAGAAAAATAGATTCTTTAATTTCTTAAAATTAATCTATATTCCTTATGTTTTCATAGATCCAACTAATGGAGTCTTTTAGTAAAAACCTATAGAGATTACCCAAAGATGAGGTAACGTTCTTCAAACAACATTTTATATTATTTTTTCCTCAACCTCAATAAATTATTATGAAAACATGATGATATAATAACCAAATTTTATTACATATACTGATATGTTTTTATGTTTGGACCATGATCTACAACCATATCCACTTCAATCAAATGTGATTCCAAATCATCAATCGCATGTATGGAGGTATACCGCCTCATGAATTGATGTTATTTATTTTATATCACCACCTGTCATGGTTGTATATAATGATGTATTATATTTTTGTATAATATATATATGATATTATTATACCAATTTATTTATTATGTTACATATACCTAATTACTTTATAATCTGTGGGAATATGAAGACATCACTCATGTGTACGGCATACTACTGACATGCGAAGTGATGTGATTTCTTCACACTTTACTTAGAAGGAAATAATGTTTAGTTTATTCAAAATATGTGATATATATGAAATAATGATTATTTTCAATGGTAGAATATTATTTACCATTCGTTCTTTCAATCTGTCGAGAAAATGGAAAGAATGTTCATGCATACATACAACATACCATCCCCATGAATGATGTATTTCATTTTCTATCTATATGTTTTAGGAATTAATATAAGTACATATATAGTGAATATATATGATATTTATATCATGTTTAAGATTACTGAGATTATTTTACCATGATCAATGTAATAGGGACAAAAAATAATAATTCAAAAGATAAAGGAATAATAAAGTAGATATTTTAGGAAATGTGTCTTTAACATGGAATTGTTAATAAATAGGTAATAAAAGGTCATAAGTAAATAATATATGGTATGATATATATAATTATGGTTATTTAATATATTTATAATAAAATTATATTTATTATACATGGGTTTTGAACATGTTCGAAGGAAGTCCAGACTTAAGGTAAGAGATTTTTGTCTCAATTTTCCTTCATTGAGACATATGATATTTTATACACCAATATTATTTTATGAGGTTTATATACATCCCATTTAACATGAAATATCATGATTTTATTTATTAAGATGATACTTTAATTTTAATTTAATGTTATTATTTCATGGTGCCAATGATTCAAAAGTACCAATGTGGTAAGGGTTTTATGTTACAATGACATCATTTATAGGGATTTCTCGTGATTATGTTTACAATGATAAAATCATATGATCTATCAATCATGAAACTAATTTATTTTATTATACTATGTTTAATTATAGATAATAAATTTTTTGCCTTTATTTTTCTCTCTTAATGTACTAAAGAGGTCAAAATAATGTTTTTAAGAAAAATCATCTTTATTTCTCCCTTTGGTCAAAAAACCATTTTATTTTCCAAAACCATGTTTTCTAAAATTGTTTTCACAAAATGTTTTTATCATTATCCAAATGATTTATTAAATACAATTTTACCCATGTTTTATTGTTAATATTTTTTTTGAAATGAATTTTCAATTTATTTTCCAAATAAGGCCCATTTGGATTTTACTAAAAATTTTAAAGGAATCATTATTTTAACATATATGACATGAATGAAACTTTTCTAACGTCATGACCATTAATTTCTATGAATATTAATTTTTTTTCAAAATTACTTTAATGGAAAAATATTTCCAAAATATCTTATAATTTTTTTAATAAAAAAAATAATTTTAAATGGATATTTTCCTTAGGAAATATTCAATGTGATTTTTATTTCAATATCGTTTTCCACCTATTATTAAATCCTTTTATATTACTTATGACTTAATAAGGATATGATCCATGGATACCATTATTTTTCTTCCTATTAATGGTATCTGTTTATTATGATAAGATTTATATTAAACTTGTTTCTCTTCCATGGGTTATTCCATGATAAAATGATTATGAATGATGCTTCTTTTTTTCCATGGGTCATGATTTGATAAAATGATGAAATGATTATTAAACATAATGATTTTACACTAGTTATTTTATGATGAAATTATAATGAAACAAATTTCATTCCATGGGTTATTATGTGAGTAATGTTTTATGATATTCTGGAACACATATATGTGATTTTCATTATGTCATTGGTTATACCCATATCACCCAACAATGCATTGGGTAATGATTTATATATCATGAAATAAAGATGACCAGACTATAAAGTGAACTGATATTAGTAAGTGTCTCTATTAACTATGATATTCCTGGTAGTGAACCATTAAAACTAAAATGGTTTGGGTATTGAACCAACTCTACTATAATATACTTAAAAATGAGTCAAAGTATAGTAAAATATGTTCAAATTTTGGTAGTGAAAAAAGTGAGTGGTTTCCATGAAATTACATCTTTATCTAGATGCAACAAGTGGATGTGTCTTCGGGATAGAGGTACCCAATTGTAATAAATTCAAAAAGGGGGCATTGAGCTGGAATTTATCATCACTTGGTGCATGACTACAAACCTTGCTATGAACTTGGTTTCACACTCTGAAGGGATATGATTTGAAAATTTAAACACTCTTTATGAAATATCACGAAGGATTTAAATAGATGATGACAATGAATACCCTAGGGTAAACCTATAATTTCAAATATTAAAAAGACATTTTCATGATTTATATTTCTTATAAGTTATTTTTCATAACTATGTGGTTATCCAATATGATTATTGTTTCTTACACTGTGATTTTTGGTTTTAGTCAATCGCTGGAACCTGAAGGAACCATGCTAGTGTTGGGAATGAAAGAAAATCTATAATTTTCCTCTAAAGTAGCCAAACATTATGGGCGTTGGAAGGAAAAAATCTCAATGTTATGCACACACAATATTCTCAAGATATTAATCTTGGTTAACTTGTAAATATTAAAAAGAGGGAACAAAATTCTATTCAGTCCTTTATTAGGAAACACCAACATTATTTCAGTGGTTCCATTGATCCGGTAGTTTCTAAATAATTAATTATTACCATTGAAAAGGAATTTTTCATTATCTAGTGTTTACAAAAAGAAATGGTAATTTTGGATATATATAATTCGGTAGAAGAAAAGAAATAATGGGGTAATCTCATCTAGAATACAATGTAACATAATGAAATTGACTCGACGGAGTGGGATGAGTTTAAGAGGTAATATTTCAACAAGTGCATATCTCATATCCTTCACAGAAAAAATGGAAAAGGATTACTTAATATGAATAAAAAGGATGATGAATCTATTGATGATTATGATGAAAATTTTATAATAATTTTGAGATATGATTCTTCCTTTATCATCCAACCTAAAAGTAAGGTGGGTAGACTATTAAGTGGATTAAAACCAAGTCTCTGAAGGGTGTTAGCCATAAGGGACTTCAGTATCTATGAATAACTCATTTTATGTGCTCACAAGGTGGGAATTGTGATTAAAGTTACCATCAATTTCATGGTTCTGATAATAAAATGTAGATGGTGTTTAAAGTAAAATCTAAAAACCAAAGAGTGAATAAGATGATATTTCCATCATGTTCAAAGTGAGGATGGAAACATGGTTGTAATTGTATTGGTGGGACTAGTTAATGTTTGAAGTGTGGGAAGTAAGGTAATTGGTAAATTGATTACCTAAGTGATGGGAAGGAGTTAGCTAACAATGTGAATAGAGAGAAATATACACATATTGAACCACCCACACTCTAGTGTTTCAAATGTATGAAGTGTTGGTACTATGGTAACCATAAACAAATCTTAAGGACAATGATGATGATTGAATTTAACAACCTCTTATGTAAAGGGGGAAGGTGAAATCTCAGGCAATCACTAATTCTGACAAGGGGTGTGATAATGACATGGTGAAAGGTACTCTTTCTATACACATTAAAATTGATAATTTATTTTTTGACTCGAGGTCTACACATTATTTTATATTTGAACAATTTTATAAGGGTGTCAATATACCACCTGAATGATTATATTTATAATATTCATTGAAAATCACTAATGGTACGATGATCAAATCTTAAGTATATAATTCTTCTCTGGCATATTCAACAGACTGTTGACCTCAGCGTTATGGTGTGTCTCGATTTGTCTCTGGAATATATCAATAGTGTGGATCCAGTGTGGCTCGATAGTTTTAGCATGGCTCGAAGACCCCATCCAACTTCCAGTGTGGATCGGGTGGTCTCATGCTTTATATGCTTGGAGACAACATAGATTGACAATGGCTCCAGTGAGGACTCCAACAGTGGATTGCCGACAACTTTTGAGTGGTCTAGAGGGGGGAGGTTCTCTTTGCCTCTGGTGTCTATGTTACTCTTGCAGGTTTGATGTTTGATGTTCTGTATTGGTGATGAAATTGGTGGTATTTTGGGTGTGTTTTGAAGAGTCATGTCGTTGGTATCACTCCCTGCTAGACTCTTCCTACCATATGTGGTATTCCTTCTTCGAACATCGGTGTGGGTGCATTCGAAGTTCAGATATGAGCAGATCTATGCCCACAGTAGTGTTTTTTTGTTCAGATCAGCCCTAATTTTTTCATCGGCGATTCTCTTTTGGTGTAGTGTTGGGTTATTCAGTCCTAAGGGATGATGAATCAGCTTCAAATTCCTTGGATCAAATTCCAAATGATTATGAAGCAACAATGGCAATGAGAATGCGTCATGGATTATTTTTATATTTGGTGGAGGTGTAGATTTCCCTGAACATCTCATGGTGAATTGATCTGTGAAGGATTTTGGTGTTTTTGGGTGGATGTTGTTTTGTTTTTTTTGGTTCGATCCTTGAGGTGGGAGGTTAGTGCAGTGGGAATCAATCACATGTAACATTCCCAGAAGAGGATTTAGAGCTGGCGGTTCACCTTTGCAGTGCTTTTAGGATTTGGTTGTTTGAGAGGGTATGGAGTCAACCATCAGATAGGGCCTATTCTTTGACATGAGACACTTTCTTTCTGACTAACCTTGCAACGTTGCAGTGCATCAATATGATTTTAGGCTAGGGAAGGGTTGTTCTGGTTTTTAGTTTGGTATTCACCATTTTTTTCTTTCATGTGTGATTTTACTAAGTCCATGAAGTCCTTTCGGTTCCCCCCTTATTCCCTTAAAGGGATTCTTTATCAATAATAAAAAAACAACTTAAAGGTCTTCGGGTCGTTGGATAGATGGATGATAGAGATCAAATCCATTATATGGGTCTTTATACCCATTAACAAGGGGTGTTTATTTGAGATGGTTGGGGAGAAGCTCTGCATCAATGATATGCCTATTATGTGGGAATTTTTAGATGTATTTCTATAAGAGTTTCCCAGTATATCACCAAATCATGAAGTTTATTTTTCAATTGAACTCATACATGGTGCCTCAAAAATTTCAAAGACTCCTAATAGAATGGCCCTAATTGAGTTGAAGTAATTAAAGATGAAACTCCAGGAGAACCCTAAAAGGGGATTCATTCAGCTTAGTTTTTAACCTTGGGGTGTACTTGATATTTTTTAAAAAATTAAATTTTGATTTATGTGACTTTGTATTGATTATCCAGATCTTAGTAATATGATAATCAAGAATATGTATCATCTACCCTATATTGATGACCTATTTGATCAACTATGTGGGTCTCAATATTTCTCCAAGATTGATATTTTTTGGATATAATTAATTGAGGGTTAATAATTAGAATATTCCAAGACATTATTCCATAAAATTTATAGAAACTATAAATATATAGTGATTCCATTTAGTATTAATAACCCCTTATATAATCATAGATTTAATGAATAGAATCTTTAGAGATTACCTTAATCTATTTGTGGTAGTCTTTTTAGATGATATTATTACTTATTCAAAGTAAAATGAAGATCATGATTATCAATAAATAATTTTACTCAATACCCTAAGAATAGAGAAACTATATGACAAATTTAAAAAATGTCAATTTTAGATGACAATGGTTACATTTTGAAGTTATATAATCTCAATAGAGGGTATATCGGTAGATACATTAATGGGGAATGATTTTATATATTAGACTATACCAACCTCAGTGATTGAGATCCATATTTTTTATTTAATTGGACATTATTGAAAAGTTGTGGATAATTCGTCATTACAATCTAATCCACTCACTAAGTTAACTCAAAAGGAAGCTATTTTCTCCAGATAGTTGAATGTGAAGAAAATTTCGAGGAACTAAAGAGAATATTAGTTAGTTCACCTGTGATTACATTACCCTATAGTGGATAAGGGTTTGTAATCTATAGTTAGGTATCGAATAATGGATTGAGATGTTTTCTTATAAATAATGACATAGTAATAGCTTATGCCCCACAACAATTCAAGATTCATGAGTAAAATTACCCAACTCATAATTTGGAGTTACCTATGGAAATTTTTACATTAAATATATAGATGTATTATCTTTATAGAGAAAATTGTGATATATATACCAATCATAAAAGTTTAAAGTATATATTCACACAACATGAGTTGAATATACACTAGGGAATATGGTTAGAGATGATTAAAGTTCATGAATATTCAATACATTACCACCTTGGGAAGAGATAACAAGGTGGATGATGCTGAGAGTTTAAAGGATCGTTCAAGTTTAAACATGATGAGGATCACAAAATATCTAATATTTATAGATTTGAGAAGGATGGATTTGTAAAGGCTAAATAAAGTGGAGAAATCTTATCTTTATCAATTGAATGTTCACCCATTTATGTAAGTGAAGATTAATGAGCCATAAAACAAATATGTAGAGCTGATAAATTTTCTCAAGTTTAACCATGATCATGATAGAATTTTATGGTTTAGGAACCTTGTATGTGTTTTTTCCATACCAGATTTGAAGAAGGAGTTATTAGTGGAAGCTCATAGTTATTCATTATCTGTTCATTCTACGAATATGAAGATGTATAGATATTTGAATGATTAATTTAGGTTGGATGAAATGAAGTGATATATCATAGATTTTTTATCTTGGTGCTGGGTATTCCATCAAGTTAAGGCTAAGAGACAAAAGTAAAAGGGGATGTAACATCCATTACCAACACCTAAATGAAAATGGGAAAAAATCACTATAGATTTTTTCCTTGGACTGCCTAAAATTTCTAAATGAAATAATGATTTATAGGTTGTAGTTGATCACCATTAAAAGTCCTCACACATCATTTCTATTAGATGATATTTCTCTCTAGATCAGAGTGATTGTATATAAATTAAGTAAGTGGTAATTTATTCAGAGAGTACCACATTCAGTTTTGTCTGATCAAGATCTGAGGTTTACCTCATTGTTCTGCTGAAGTCTTTAGGAAGATGTTGATATAGAGTTGCGTTTTAGTCTTGTGTATCATTCTAAATTATATGTTTTTTCTAAGAGAAAAATTAAAAACCATGAGGATATTTTCAGATCATTTTTTTGGATTTCAAAGGTTGTTGGGATCTAGACCTTCCTCTAGTAGAGTTTTCATTCAACAATAAGTTTCACATGAGTATCTAAATACCACCTTATGAATCCCTATATGGAAAAAGTCTAAATCTACAACATTATAGAATTAAATTGGAGAAATATATATATTGGGGAATTATATTTAATAGTAAATGGAATATAAGCTTATAACTATTCCTAAACAGATCAATGTAAGTTAGAGTAAGTAGAAAAGCGATGCTAAAAATTGTTGATGTGATCTGAAATTTGAAGTTGGTGACATGGTGTTTTTAGAATTTCACCATGAGAGAAGGTAATTAGATCTATAAATAATGCAAAAATAAGACCTATATATATTGGACCCTTTGATATTATTGATCATATTAGGACAATAGTTTATCTGCTAGAGCTTCCACCAGAAATTTGTCAAGTTCTTGATGTGTTCCATGTATCTCTCATGAGGAAGTACTTACCTGAGCCTTCACATGTACTAACATCAGAGGTCATATTGATGGATTATGATATTTATTATAAGGAAAAACTAGTTTATATTATAGATCATATAGATAATGTTCTATGAAATAAGACCACACACCTAGTTAAATATTTGTGGAGAAACCACCAGTTTGAGCAAGCTATATGGGAACTTTATGATATAATGAGGCAAGGGTATCCTCAAATATTTGAATTATAATGATGGAATTTTGAGGTTGAAATCTATTTTTATGGTAGTATAGTGTAGAATCCAAATTTTTTATTAATAATAAATATTTAGAATAAATTCAATTTCTTCGTTTTCTTGTGTTACACGCAACACTGAGTTTTAATGAACCGTGAAAAACTATTAATATAATTATTTAAACAAGACCATTATTACAAACTTGTTAAACTTTGTTGAATGAGTAGTAATAAAAAAAATTTAAATATTATGTACAATCTTGGTAGATAAAGAAAAAATATTGATAAAAAATATTTCATTTTCGATAAAGCCATTATATTTTTCAAAAATACTATTTTGTAAATTTTGGTTTGATTCTTTTTGTGAAATATAATAAAATTTAATTATAAAACTTTTATAAAATAAATTTGATAGAATAAAATTAATTTTTTATTTTATAATATCAAATTTAAATGAGGTTTAATTTTTGGGTTTTTTCTAAAAAGACTAATTTTTTGATGAATATTGATAAATTATGGTTTTTATTGAAAACATTCTTTTTGTTTAAAAACAATATAATGTTTATTTGTTTTAAAATGGGTTTAAAAGTAAAATTAGTTCAATTATATATCCATTAATAAAATTTAGGTTATTATAAGGATTTTCATATTGAATTTATTTATAAAAAATTTCAAAACTTTTGAATATTGTTCTTTGGAAAACCGCTTTCCCGTCGCATCTCTGGGATTAATTTTAAATTAAAATTATCCACTTCTATATTTAAAATCTGAAAAAATGTATTAAATATTCGTAATAATAATAAGTTATATGATATATTATGGTAATTTTTTAATATAATTAATAGTATAATTAGTCAAACTATTTATCATAGTTAAGATAAAAATGGGTTTACTAGGGAGTTAAGCTAAATCAATATGGGTTAAAAATAACCTATAAATTTAAAAAACCCAATTTTATGGAAATATGTGAATTTATCATGTCTAATTATCTATAATAATCTATATTAGAGACTTTTTTCATTTTAAATACATGGATATTCTCTTTTCTTTTAAAAATTTACATGTGTGCCACTCACTTCACTTATAAAAGGCCACCCCCTCTCCCTCCAATTCAGAATTCCAAAACCCTTTGGTTTAGAAACTACAGGACCTAATATGTTACTTATTTCTATCCTATCATCCAATAATACTTATTTGTTTCATAGATACAACCGAGTATGGATTTTGGTGCAAACATAAGTAGGTTACCTGAAGAGGAGTTAAAGTTACTCAATAAGTGTTTTTATATAAATTATTCCACAACCGAAATAAATTATTATTAAACTATTATGACAAAGTAAACTCAGTATCTTTAATATAATTTTTTTTTTCTATTTTCTGAATTACATAAAACCAAATACACTTCTATAAAATAGGATACAAAATAATAATTGAAGTGTACGACAGACTACCACATCATGAACTGATGTTATTTGTTTTTCATCACCACCCCTCACGACTAGATATAATGATGGATTAATTGTTTATTTATTATATATTTTATTTTATTACTATATAATTATTATATCACATATAAATCAATAATTTACATCCAATGGGAATATTATAATATCTCTCCGGTGTTTGATGAACTACCGCCCCACGAACCGATATGATTCTTTCAGGATTTACAAAGAAGATAAAAAGAATGGATTTAATTAAATAATGTGATATATATGAATAAAAAATTATTATTAATGGTAATATATTATTTAAATTTCGTTATTTTAATCCATCAAAAAAATGGAAACAACATTCATGTGTATGTACGACCGACTGTCTCTATGAACAATGTAATTTATTTTGTATCTATAACATTTATGGATTACTATCAAAACATATATACTGAGTATATGTTATATTTATCTCATGAATAAAATTACGTATATTATGGATATGTGATCAAATTAATAGGAAAAAAAACAAGAACAAAAAAACAAAACATACATTACAAATAAAGAAGTTAATGCATGAAACGTGACTTTAACATGGAATTGTTAATAAACGGACGATAAAAGGACACAATTAAATAATATATGATATAATATATATAATAGTGGTTCTATAATATATATATATATTTATATTTGTATAATAATAAAATTGTATTTATTATACATGATTTTTGAACATGTATGAAATAAATTGAGACGTATGGTAAGAGATCTTTGTCTCAATTTTCATTATTTGTGACATATGATATGTTATGAAACCATCTTATTTTATGATTTGTATATAAAAACCCTTTGAAATATAATATCATGAATTAAATTATTCTCAATATATTTTAATTTTCATTTAATTTCATTATTTCATGAGGCCTATGATTCCAAGTTACTGAAGTGGTAAAGGTTTTATGTTACAATCTCATTATTTATCAGGATTTCTCATGATTATATTACAAAAATGAAATCATATAATATATATCACATGAAACTATTGTATTTTTTATCCTATATTAATTTGTGGACAATAAATTTTTTACCTTCTCTTTTCTCTCTTTTTGTACTCAAGATTCCAAAATAATGTTTCTAATAAAAATCGTCTTTATTTCTCAATTCATTCAAAAACACATCCTCTTTAAAAAACATTATATGCTAAAAATGTTTTCAAAAAATGTTTTTAACATTATAAAAATGATTCATCAAAGAAATATTACCCATGTTATAGTTTTTACAAATTTTTTTGAAAGTAATATTCATGTCATTTTCATACCAATACCATTATACTTTTACTAAAAATGTGAAAGGAATCTTTATTTTATTGTGTATGGTATGAACATAAATTTCCCAATATCTTGGACATTATTTTAGTTGAATCTCACATTATTAATTTTTTTGAGTTTATTATTAAATAAAATTATTTCACAATATTTTATGAATTTCTAAATAAAAAATAATTTTCAAAGAAAGGATATTTTTTTCAAGAAACATTCCAAGTGATTTATCCTTCAAAATAGTTTTCTAACTATGATGATATAATTTGACGTTTCTTATGATTTGTAAGAGATATAATCTAAGGATAACATTATTATTCATTTAATAAATGGTTTATATTTATGATGATAATATTTTTATGAAACCAATTTCTCTGCCATAGGTTATATGATGATTAAATGTTTATGAAACCCACTTTTTTTCATAGGTCTTGTATTGATGAAATTATGAAATTATTAGGAAAACTATTTATTTTTTAGAAGTTATTATTTTTGTGAAATATTTATGAAACCCATTTCATTTCATGGGTTCTGATATGATAAATGTTTTATGATATTATGCCACACGTTAGTATGATTTTAATTATGTGATAGGTGGGACTAATATCTCCATTCATTTAATTGTGTAAATAGTATTATCTCAAAATACAAAATCAAGTGGAATAGGGAGTGAACCTAGTTTAGAAAGGGAATATGTACACTAGGATAGTCTTGGGAGTTATCCTTGACTACTATGATGGTTTGCGAAGTGAACTTAATCAACTATGATATTCTTGGAAATGAGACTGATACTAGTAAGGAAATTACTTTCTATGCTTATGTGAATGCCACAAATCTATGTCGTATGCCAATTTTATGATCTCATGGTTCATATTGTTCGATTCCATTTTGGTTTATGTAGTATAAAATTCCAATATTTATTCCATGAATCAATTTTATAATCTATGACATATATAGGGTATGGTTTAAAAATGTTATTATCAGGTTTTAATACTTTTATGATCATTATATATTGATATCTCCCTAGTTTACCCTTACCAAGCATATGAGATCACCATTTGTTATGTTTCCTTTCCAAAGGTTGTGATGAAAGGTATTATGTATGATATATTTAAGAAGAGGTATTGTTATGAAGAGCATAGTGGGAGATGGTGTATCTTACCTATGGACTAGTTTTTATGTGTCTATGTATCCAAATACACTATAACATTATGATTCTCAAGTGTGTGTTTGTGTAATGTAATGAATATTCATATAAAAAGATTTATTATACATGTATGATTATTTTAGGTCTTTACTATAGATTATATTATAAATAACCCTTACTGATCACTTAATATCATCCTTATTTATTTTCTTTCTATTTAATATAAATACGGATTCCTTGAGTGAGTTAATGGATTTGAAATGTTTTATATTTCTATGTTTTTTGTTTTATTTCCAATATAAAAATTTGAATAACCAATTTATCTGGTTCTTCAGGAATAATAAACTAATATATCCATCATTATTAGATCCCATATATATATTCCAATGTAATAATGGAGACAATAACTCTGGGTTTCTAGAGTTTTGGTTGTTACAATTGGTATTAGGGGGAGTTTAGTATAATCCTTGAGATCTTGATTCAGGAAAACATAGATTAGGGAATATAACCCTATGAAAGAATTTGAGGATATTTCTAATTTTAAGATAATATCATAAAATTTTCGTTAAGGTAGAGGTTATGCAGTTTTTTCTAGAAACACATCCATCTCTAGCTACTCTAATTGATCATGGTTTTAGTACATACTCATATATGGTTAATAACTGTTAAAAGTGTACGTTGAGTATATATTTTCCATCATTTTAGTGCATGATGAGTTTTCCATTATTGAACATGTGGGTTAAAACTTCTGAGGGATATTCTTGGGTTAATTCACAATTTCTTTATAAACCACTATGAAATATTTGAAAATATATTTATTATTTAATGATATCCCCCAATGAAACCATGTTTATGATAATGATATTAACAATGGAAACATTTAAAATTTAGGTTAAGTGTTAAACTATATTTAGAATTATATATCATGATTTAAAATTCATAATTTTATGAAACAATTCATTATGTACTATTATTTTGAAATGACACTTGGAAAAAATAATTGTACCAACACTCATGGAAAAGGTAGAAATTTCCCTACTGAGAAAGCCAATACAACTGGTGTCAGAGTTGAGTAGATCATGGCCATATATGGGTACATGAAATTGGTTATGACTAATAAAATTTCACATATAGAGAAAAATGATGTTCCATAGCATGATAAACTTTTATTATACTATTTCATGTGACAAAAGCCTCATTTTTAGTTGAAATATTAATATAGAGGCTGCTGAGAAATGGATTAAGTTCCTTGAAAAGATATTTATAGCCTTAAGATTCAATTAAAGGTAAAATTTTACACTAGAAGTAAACTATCCCAAAAGAATTTATGAATAATGGTGTTCATTGATAAAAAATACTTGGCTAGAAGAATAAATAAGAAACATATAATTTATATATTTTAAAGAAATATTATTAAATATTTATTCCCTTATCAGAAACTAGCTGAAATAAAAATAAATTTAACTTGGTTAAAACATGGAAAAATAAAGTTCTGCAGAGTATGAAGATAAATTTATGACACTATCCAGGTATGATATATTTTATATTTTTAATACAGAAAGAAATATTTACAATTTATTTTAAGGGATTAAGAAAAGTATCTAACGAGATTATGTTTTAAAAAATCATTATATGAAGAAATAGTTTTATACGCCACCAAAACAGAGAGGATTTTTTAAGATCCTATATATTCAAGGGAATTAAATATAAGAAGAAGTAATTTGAAGACTAAGAAAAAGGGAACACATTAAATAATAAAGAGTAAATGAAGCAATTTTCATCATGTGATAATTGTGGAAAGAAAAACCCCGGAAAAATACATAAAGGGAATGAGATTTTGTTTCAAGGGTGGAGATAGGGGTCATCTGGATAGTGAATGTAAGGAAAAGAAATAGATCACTACTATATAGTGTTTAAATAGTAAATAAATGTTTATTTTTTCAAACAAATGTCTCATAAATCAAGGTAACTTACTATAGAATATGGTAAGGGTATAAGTCTATGATTTTGTAATCACTACGACTAGAGTTGAAGTTCCTAAAGATGTAGCAGTAGGTACTTTAATCATATCTTCAAATTTAACTAATGTTTTATATTATTATGGGACCTCACACAATTTTATATCTTCTATGTTTACAAATAAAATTATAAATTTCCCAATAAACTTAAGAAGGGTGTTATCAGTTAAAAATCATGGTGAAAACTTCACTCAAATAAGGATGTGTTAGAAAGTTCCCATTATGAAACACTAATATTCCATATTTATTTAATTTATTATTATACATATTATTAACTTTGATATAATCATTTTTATTTATTGAATTTCAAAATTTGAAGCAAACATTTATTGAAAAGAGAAGGAAATTATGATTTATGATGAAGATATTGAATTATATATCTTTAGATGAGATAATTAATCATATAATTCATGTCTAGATTCACCTATAGTATCTCTTCCCAATGAGATTCTTGGGTAAGAAGATCAAACAAATCCTATGTATGGAAAATGAAATCTTCAAATTGGGAATTTACCCATTTTACAAGAATAAATTTATATATTTATTAAGGAACTACCTATACAAACAACAACATGAAGTTAAGTTTTATATTTATATAATATGAGATTGAAGATCAATATCATAAATACCCTATAAAATTAATACCATTTAATTAGTGGAATTGATGAAATAAATAGAGGATTTGTGTAATAAGGGATTTACACACCCTAGTGTTTCACCTTGGGAACCCCTATTGTTTTCGTTAATAAGAAAGATGGATCTATGAGGTTGTGCATTTATTATAGGGGAATCAATGCTATTATGATAAATAATAAGTATCCTTTTCTTCACATTTATTACTTATTTGATCAACTTCATGGACCTCCATATTTTTCAAAGATTTAACTTCATACTAGGTATCATCAATTGCAAGTAAATATTTAAGATACTCCACATACAACATTTCAAATGAGGTATATAAATTACTAGTTTAAAGTAATTCAATTTTTAATTACTAATGCTCCCTTAATTTTTATATATATAATGGGAATATTATTCAAGGAATATCTAGATGACTTTATTTTGGTATTTATTGAAGATATCTTGGAGTTTTCTAAATGATTTGAGGACCATGAGAATAAATTTAAGACCATTCTTGAGACTCATAAAAAAAGAGTTATATGATAAATTTAGAAAGATTGAATTCATTCTTCAAAAAGTTTTTTTTTTGACATATTATATCTAAGGATTGAATCTATATAGACCTTGTGAATAAAAAGGCATTCATATAATGGCCTACACCAATAAAAATAATAGAGTATTGTAGGTTCATTAGTTTGTAATCTTACTACTAGTGATTAATTTAAAATTTTTCATAAATGGAAAACCTATTAAATTATCCAACATTTAAAGGGGTTATGTCTGTATGGAAAAATGAATGTGTAGAATATTTTCAAGAATTGAAGAGGAGATTAGTCAATACTATTATATTGACCCTACCATTAGGAAATGATAGATTTGTGATATATAATGATGTATAAAATAAGGTACATTATTGTATAATTATATAAAATGATAATTCTATTTCTTATGCATCAAGGAAGTTAATGGCTTGAGAAAAAAATGATACAACTCATGATATTGAGTTGGTGGAAGAAATATTTTCTTTGAAGATATAAATATATTATCAGTATGGTGAAAGATGTGTGATATATATATAGATTATAAGAGACTAAAATACATCCTTTTATATAAATATATGAACACGAGGAAAATTTGATGACTCACAGTACACAAGGGTTATTATTTCTCAATACACTACCACCCAAGGAAGAAAATTTAGGTAGTATATGCACTAGGCATGAGAAATCATGGAGTTATGACCAAAATGATTATTGAAAGGAATTCTGTGTTCATAGATCTTATAATAAAATATATGGGAATTATTAATTTAGAGAAACATCAAAATTATTTTAAATGATTTCAAAACATATTTCTTCAAAAAAATAAAAACTTCTCATCCTGAATATGAGAATTTTCAAAAGAAAATTAAATATGTGAATGATGGGAAATTTTAAGACATTAATATTAAGACGGCGTTCTAAAATTTAGAAATTGGATATTTTTTGCATATAACACTAAGAAAAAAGGGAACTATTGGATGACTCACATGGGTACAATTTATCTATACACCCTAATAGAACCAAGATGTATAGGTATTTGAAGGAAAATTTTTGTTTAGTTTAATATGAAGTGGGAAGTTTCATATTATGTTTTAAGATTCTTGGTTTTTCAATAGTTGAAGGCTAAGTGATAGAATCCAAGAGGAGCCATGTAACCTTTACCAATTCCTATGTGAAATGGGATGACATTAATATGGTATTTTTCACTAGATTACCAAAGACTCATTAAATTAATTATGCAATATAGGTTATTTTTTATCACCTAACAAAATATAAACATTTTTTTCTTTAAGATAAGATTTACCTCTTGAGTTCCTTCTATAGCTCTATATTAATTAACTTGTAAGAAATAATGTAGAAACTATTTAAATTATATCCGATCATGATCTATAATTTATATTTAAGTTCTATAAAAGTCTTCATAATTCTCTTGATACAAAGCTTCATTTGAGAACTATTTATCACCCTCAGAGTATGGATAGTCTGAAAGGACAATTCAAAAATTATAAGACATGTTGAGATCATTATCACTTGAATTTCATGGTATTTTGGATCATTATTTAATTTTTCCTATGTTTTATTATAATAATAAGTTCTATTCATGTATTCAAATGTCTTCGTATGAAGTATTATATGATAAGATATGTTGTAGTCCAACTTTTTAGGATGAAGATGGTTGAAGGAAACTTGTAGGAAAAAAAATTGTTGAGGGGAAAAAATAAAGGTAAAGACTATTTAGAATCATATAAAAGTAACTAAAATCATGAAAAAGTAGTTATTATGATAACCAAATAAATGATTTGTAGTTTCAAGTGTGAGATAAAGTTTTCTTGAATGTATTTCCAAGGAAGGGAATTTTATGGTTTGGTATGTAAGGGAAAATGGGCCCCATGTACATCAGACTAGTTGAAATTATAGAAAGAATTATAGATATATATTATCATTTAAAAATTCCAGCACGTCTATCTAAATTACAATATGCGATCAATATATATTTTTTAAGTAAGTACATATAATATCTAACACATGTTCTTACTGCTAAAAAAATCGATGTGGAATTGGACACATCTTACTGTGAAGATATTATCTAGATTCTTGACATTGTAAAGAAAGTATTGAAGAATTAGATAACTCAAATAGAAAAAATACTATGAAGAAATAAAAAAGGAGGAAGAAATATGTGAAACATAGGAGGTCCTAAAGAGAAACCACCAAATTGTTTTTAGAAGGTAATATCCATGAAAATTTAGAAGATTAATTTTTATAAGAGGTAAGAATGTTACAATTGAGCCTTAATTATAATAATTGAAAATTATATCTTAATAAAACTATAATATAATGAAAATTTTGATATTTCCTTGAACAAAGATACTAATTTGATAATATTAATATCAACTTTCAACTTACTTGGTCAAAATTAGCATAGAATGTGTTTTTGAAAGACTCTCTTCGAAATAAGATCTTAAATATAGTTGAAAAATGTATTATTTTACTATTAATAATTTTATTTAAAATAAAATTTTATAATATGTCTAATTAACCATATAGAAAAAATTAATTTTATATAAATGATGATAAGATCATTTGGACGTAAAAAGGGATATTTTTTTTTTCAGAAAACTATTTTTTAAAAGAAAAATTTCATTCCATTTTAATTAATTAAAACAATTTTTAATGATTAATGATATAAATTAAATGTATATAATATATATTTAAGAATTTTAATTTAAATAATTATAATTATTATTGATTTTAATACAGTTATTTTAATATCATCTAATGCTTGAAAAATGCATTTCATGAAAAACCATTTTTCAACATGATTTGCAGCTTTATTTTTAAATTAAGTTCTAAAAAATATATTAATTAAAAATAATAATATTGATTATAAAATTTTAATGATAAATTATAAATTTTTAAATGATTCCACTTTTATTTTTGGTCATAATGAATAGTAAAAATAGTAAAACATTATCACCACAATTTATATTAAAACGAGTTTATTGGGGGTTAACCTAAAAAGATAATGGTTAAAATGACCTAAAAACATGACGAAACCATATTGGTTGGTTTTATTGAGCAATTATCCTTATTAAATCCAAATATGATCCATTTTGGAGCCATTATTCTAAGATAAGTACTTGACATTTTTTTAAAACTTTGAAAAATTACAAGTGTCCCACTCACCTCAATTTGTAAGGGAACCTACTCCCCTCACTTATTCACACCTATTAAGCCATTTAGATCTACTAAAAACTGCATAAATATCTCAAAAAATCCTTATTAATTTTCTAAAGCTTCTGTTATTCCCAAAATACCAATGCCAAGTTTCTTACTAATAGATCTAATGGATGTTCTTCTAAGAAAAGATAGTCGTCTTCACTATGTTCTTCCTTTTTTTACTTATTATTTTTACCAAAATAAATTATGTTTTAATAATTAAAATATAATATTAAAAGTATATACCATAATATTATATGTTATCATGTTTATGGAATAATATTTATCTATATCATTCCCTATCAAATGGGGAAAAACCATCACTCGTGTGTACTGTAGAGCACCACATTATGAACCGATGTAATTTGTTTCTATCACTGAATCAAATGGATAGAATTAATTATATATAAAATTGATATATATTATACTTATGAAATAATATTTATTTTTTAAAATTATTATATCATCCACTTCCTTTACCTTTCGCCCATTAGGGAAATCATAACGTCACTCATGCCTACATAGGACCTGTCGTCTCCACGAAGCAGTGCAATTCGTTTTTCCATTTGAAAATATAATAAATGATTATAAATATGTATATAATGAATAAATATGATATTTTTAACATTAATATAATTATATATATTTTATAAATATATCTTATTCATAATAACTAGAACTTTTGTGACAAAACATGCATGAGGAAACAAAGCAATTAACCCTAGAAATAATGTAAATAATGAAATATTATTAGTTAACTCATGATAAGATGTTATAATAGGATCATATGTGATATTATAAATATAAATATTGGTTTTTTATAAATTAATATAATTTTAACAACCATTATACTATATTTCAAATAACATTCAACTAAAGGTATGTGTGTGGTAAGAGATTTCGTCTCAATTTCCATTCCATTGAGACATATTTGATATTATGCACCTATTAAAATTGTTGTTTTATATATACTAACAATTTGATATATTTAACAACAATATATATTTATTCATCATTTTTTATGTTTCAATTCAATTTTATTCTTTGAAGGGGTTATAATTTAAAATTTACCAATGAGGAAAGGATTTATTTTATTTTCAAACATTTTGGGAATGCATTAATTTTCATCAAAGGAATATTATAATCCGTCCCTTAAAAAAAATATTTATATTTTATTATACACTATATGTTTTATGCATTTCAATATTTTCATTTAAATTTTCATCTCTTTTCACTTGAATCAAGTAAAGAAACATTTTAAATAAAATATGTTCATATTTCTCGTTTTGATCGGGAACATTTTTCCAACATGTCCATATTTTTTCCAAAATGTTTAAAAAAAGTTCTTTTTATTTAATCAAAGATAATTTTATGTTATAATTGGATTTTTAAGAGGTTTAAACGGAATATTTATAATTTTTTACTAAAGTTTCTGTTTCTAATTTATTTACAAAAATTGAAATGGATTGTTTTTTAATGAATACAATGTTAACAGAATTTCCCACCGCCATAATCATTTTATGATATTTATATTATTTTACATGTTTTGAGTGGTTTTAAAAAGAAAACTATTAATTAAAATATTAATTTTACATTTAACATCCATTTTTTTATTTCTCCAAAGGACAAGATATTGTTACAAGACCTGTATTTATAATGAATCCACAGTAATATTTTATCTCTTATTAACATTATGGTTGTTAACTTTCTATTGAAGAATAACCTTCTAGTGATAGTTGGAAATTAATTTCCCTCAAAATATCCATATTCTTTTTATCATGGATATAATTTTTTCCTAAATTGTATAAAATTTCTACATAGAGTGTTCTACTTTGAATGTTATCTGATTAACTAGGGAAACCCTGAAATTCTCTATTCATTATCAAATATAAAAATTTATTGATATGGAATATCATTTATAAATTAAATTGATCATTAAATATATGAGAAATTCATTGGACATGTAGTGATGGGTGGGGATCAAAATTATATATCCTCTTGATGCATCAAAAGTACTCATGAAAAAATCAGCTTGGCCAAAATTATTAAATGGGTTTTGGAATATACCCACCCATCAATGAAACTATCTTGGCATAAAGAATTGATGGTAAAGATATCATGATGTTTGATATCATGAAATCCAATATTAATCATTTACTTTTTTGAGAATTCCATTATTATTATCCATGATACTGTTTCATTGATATTATCTATGGATTAATTTTTTGTGCACGTTAATAATTAAATGACATTTGTTTTTAGTTATCCACCTTTATATGATGAATATGACTAATTTATTGATGGTATATTCTGATATACATAACCCTTAATATGTATTTGAGATCATCCCTATTTTGTTTCCTTTCTCCAGGATATAAAGAAGAATTATTTGAATGAGCTCTAGACTGCCAATGTCTTTCTATTACCATGTTTTATATTTTATTTTCATTATAAATATGGGAATCACATATGTATCTTGTTTTTTAAGACAATTAAACTGATCAGTATTTTGAGATTAGATCCCTTGTATCTATTATAATGTAATAAAGTATACACTGGATCTAGTTTACTAGTGTAAAGTTTGTTAAATTGTGTATAAATTTTGAGATGTGGTGTAATGATCATTGGGATTGTGGATACACCAAAGAGTTGATCCACTCAATACGGTGGATATGGAATTAAAATAACTCCACAACTTTGGAGATTTTAGCAATGAAACAAGAAAATTTTTCTAGCGGGTCTATATAGTGTCTGTAGTAGTACAAATATGAGAGCCGCATGGTGGTGAGAAAGGTCATGGACATTGAGGTAAGACTATCAGGAGCAGGTTTGTGGTGGATTATTTATCAATAAATCCATGATGTGGTTTTATGGGGAAACTGTAACACCCCAGGTAAATAAAGAATATGACATTTTTATATTTATCCATATTTGTGAATAAAATATTAATGTTACTTTAAAGGGTTTCTATGTTCGATAGCGTACCCGATACACAACAAAGAGTTTCATTGAAATCTTACGTTGCACACTAGTAATAAAATAATATTATTTTAAATGGTAGTTAACACATCGCCGTTGTATCGGCGGGAAAGGATAGGAATAACTAAAATATGATTATATATGTTTTTTAAATGTTTTTTCTTTTATCTAATAAAAGATAAAGGCTTAAAATATGGAAAGAATTCAATTTTAGGCATATATGACCTAATTTTCACTAAATGTTCACTTATCAACTTTTGATGGTGAACCATCATTAAATATAGTTTTTTTCACTCTTATACATTATATTGGACCAAAAAAACTTCTCTTTAGAATTGGGACAGCAAAATTTTCTTTGTGTTAATTTTTGGTATCTTTCCGATAAAGTTCATTTTTAATGAAGTGTAAAATGTTGTATTTTAATTAAAATCCTCTTTTTAATATAATTTATTTATATGATTATATAATCTTTTGAATTGGTTTTAAAGGGAAATTAGAAAATATTTTTACCATTAAATCCAATAGTGGTCGTTGTAATTAATTTCACTTTGAAACCGGACTTAAACTAGTGTCAATCTTTTGATACTTATTGTTTCATAAAAACATGCTATTTGCTCTGACAGCGGGAATTAATTATTAAATTAATTAATTCAACTTATATGTTTTGAATTTTGTAAAATGGACTTCATTTTTGAATTTGGAATATCAAATATAGCTTAGGGTGATGTTTTGGTATTTTTCTGAAAAACATCAATTTTTAATGAATAGTGAAACCACTAAGTGGTACTTAAAAAACTGATTTTTTGTTTAAATGAAATTTTACCACCTCTGTGTTTTGAATTTCAAAAATCCTACATACATGGTTTTCATTAAAAAGTAAAATGTGGTTCAATGAGATTAAAATAATTTTTTGGTGAATAGTAACTTATTAAGTTTTTAATCGCGATTAGAGGTAATTAGTGTAATTTAAGGTAAAAATAATGTTGTAATAATATGAAATGAACTTGACACATGTCCTACCCTTATTGGATGTTTCATGGCCGACCAAGTAAATCCATGAGTCAACTTGGGGACCCCATGGATCCACTTTAGTTGGAAAATTACATTAATACCTTTTTATTTAATGTTAAAATAAAAATGACACAAACATGAGTTGTTTTACTAAAATAATTTTTACATGGGGTTATACTAGTCAGATATTTGACTATAAATATTCATTATAAATATAAAAAAATTTCCTACATCATGATATTTTTTTTATAATTTTTAGACATTAAATAAATTAAATTTTTTATGACATCATGATGATGCAGCGAGGACCTCATTATTTAACGATTTAAATAAAATGGAAAGATAAAGTAATATCTAAGCCCTAAACATGTCCAAAACCTATTGTATGGATTTATTTATAACCCTTATCACCTTATCATAGAAACACATCAATGTGGGACCATTAATATCCGAAACATATTCTAAAATAATGTAACATTTCCTTACTTTCCAAGAGTGCCCCTCCTCTCCTCTTATAAAAGGCCCCCAACTCTACCACCTTACCCACACTTCCAAAGACTTTGCCTCGGACAACCCCTGCCCATTTTGTCTCTCCACATCCCTCTATTACTCCTTGAAGCCTCACTTTGGGCAGAAGTCTTCCCAAGGAATCCTTTGAGCTCAAACCAAACGGAGTTACCCGATTTTAAGGTAATGTCTTCACTTGATTCCTTTTGTTTTATTTTTCTTCTCCAACCCCCTAAAATCTTTTTATTTATTTGTTTTGTAACAACTACAGTATATTCCATATACTAGGATGTTTTTATAATAAGTATTCGAGCTACACTTACACACACCTACATCTAATGGTTAAAGAACATACTGTTTCTGTGGATGACGAATTTCTGCCTCACAAAACGATGATTGTTCAACATTCTTCTAACACCTTAAAATGTGGCCATTAAGATGACACTATATTTATATATGATATATAATATGTTTATGTTTTACTTAAGCTTCTGTATTTTTTATTTATGGCATACCTTTATGGTTTCCATTATGGGTAAATGCGATATCTTCATTTAAGGAAGTGTGGACTACCGCCCCCTCAAAGTGATTTGATTTGTTAATACCATATGTGGTATGTATAAAGGATATATTTAATGATATTATATATGATAAAATTATGGAATTAAAATACTATTATGTATCATTATGTTTTCATTCCATTAAATATGAAATAGAAATGGAAGTAGCATTAATGCGTACGTACGGCTTACCGTCTCCATGAACGGTACATTTCATTTCTTATCTCAAAATGTTATGTACTATTATAAGTGAATATATATAATGGATATATATGTAATATATTATATCGAAATGATGGATATAATTATGGAATTATAACATATATATAGATCTCTCATTTTGTTATAATTCCATTAATATGACAAAAAATGAAAGCAGCGTTCATGCGTACATACGACCTACCATCTCCATGAACGGTGCTTTTAATTTTTATCTCCAAATGCTATGGAATAGTATAAAATGAATATATACTAGATATGTATGATATTTAAAACATCAATAATATTCTGGATATTATGTACCTATAACTACATTGAAAATTATTTTCCAACAAGTTCAATTTTT
Organism: Viscum album; assembly: GCA_963277665.1. NCBI lineage: Eukaryota > Viridiplantae > Streptophyta > Magnoliopsida > Santalales > Viscaceae > Viscum > Viscum album. The sequence continues at coordinate 1,349,461,449 of OY728131.1, forward strand.
GACTCATGTACCAAACATCGACAAAAACGTCTGATATGAATTCATATTATTAACCAATTATTGTAACATTAAAAAGTGTGATATGAACTGAATAATAATATTTATAGGAGGTACTTAAGAAATTACAAATTGACCAAAGTTTATTATTCAGGAATATAAAAAACGAACAAGACAAGTTGGACTTGAGGTAAGGGATCCTACTCCTCTCTTTCTTTTTTAAGTACGCTCTTTTATGTCATTCCTTTTAATGATCATATTGCTTGTTATTGGGATGTTCTTTTATATTTCTCTTACTGTAATTTTTATTTTTCATATGATGAGAGACCCTATTCTCTCTCATCAATCCATTTTTTATGTTTTGGGTGGCGCCGTTAGGCTGCCAAATTTTCGTAAGAGATCTAACCTCTCTCTTTCTTTTTAAGTACCCTCCTTTTTGTCACTTATTTTAAGATCCTATTTGTTATGTTGGGGGATGTTATTTTATATTCCTCTTTCTGTAAACATTATGTTAATATGATGAGATACCCTAATTTCTCTCATCAATCCATTTTGGATGTTTTAAGTGGCGCTGTTAGGCTGCCGAGTTTTCGTAAGGGATTTTTCATCTCACTTTTATTCCCGTGAGATTTATGCTACATTTGCCACAATTTCCTTTGAGTGGTGTATGTACTTCATATTATTCTACTCTTTGTGTAATATAATTTCGTTTATGAGTATTTACATCAATGATGTATTGTCTTTCTTTCATGGGGTGTATGTTTCGAAAGATACCCAAGTCGGTAAGGGAACCTTTCACCCTCCTCTTTTTAAAAGACTTCTTTTGTTGGGTCTTTTAATTCACATATTGTTATGTTGGGATATGTTCTCATATATCCTTATTGATGTATATTTTATGTCCAAGTGATGAGATACCCTTTTTTACCTCTCATCAACTCTTTTTCTGAATTTTGAAGTGACGCCGTTAGGCTGTCAAATTTTTGCAAGGGAACTTCTTAACCCAAATTTGATTCTTTGGGATAAACTTTTACTCCTTGAATATGTTGTTCTATGAATATGTGTGAATTACCTCTGATTTTTTTACACTTAATATCCACTTATATTTGGTGTAATCGTTTGTGACACATAATTATGCAATTGATTTATCCTTAAACCAAGGATACCGTCTTTGTAAGGGTCTTCGTCTCAATCTTCATTCATTGAGGCATATTTTTTTTATACACAACCTTATTTTATATGGTGTATAAACCCCTTTGAACTTTATGTTTATTTAAAAGGAATCTTCTTTCTATGAAGTGTTTTACTAAACGAAAAAAAGGAATGTTTCTTTTTACGTACGCGGTGACAACGACCTTTTCTGCTGCCGAAAGTATTATTTGATATTTGGATTCCTCAACAAGCCGTAATGTTTTTAAAATAAAATAAATACCATATACTTTTTTTTTGTATTTGGGTATTGAAAATGGTTTTTATAAAGGATTATATTATGTCAATATATTTAAATGATATATTGTGATTGAAATGTGGAAATGTTTTCATTCCTTTATGTTGGTTTTATGTGTTATAATTTTATAATGGTACTTGGACATTTTACGGGTGGTTACGTGATAAACCATATGACGGGTGGTGCCGTGAATACCAGGATGGGGGGTTACGTTATAACCTCCAATGCATTGGTTATTGATGTCGTCCGTATGGCTATTCCATTAAGTATGTGTGGAAGTCGGCCGTATGGCTTTTCCATTAAGTATGTGTGGAAGTCGACCATATGGTTATTCCACTTAAGTATGTTTATGTCCCAAGTTACCTTTATATGTTATGTGATCTTTATATGGGTTTTATGGCAATCTTTTGGTTACAGAAGGGTAAGTAATGAACTTTTATTCAGTGAAGAGTCTTACTAATTTGAAAAGGTGAAAAGTATTACTTTGATAAAGTATACATGGTTTACTTGTTGTTTTGAAAAACTAACAGTTTTCATTCCTTGTGTATCCCTTACTGAGCTTTTTATGCTCAGCCCAAGTTTTTGAAATGTTTTTCACAGGACTTAACATGGAATAGGGTCAAGGATGGAATCAAGGGAAAGTCATGCTACCTAAAACATGGAACTAGACATATTTATTTTTAAGAGTTTTTAATGGAAACTTAGTAGAAGTTTCTACTTTGTAATATTTTGAGATGTAATAGTTATGTCCTAATTCTCTAAAACTCTAAACCTAAAAAGATCCTCGATGTGAATTGTTCATTTAATTCAATATTAAGTAAGGTTTAAGGCCGGGTTCTTATAGTTGGTATCAATGGTCGGTTTAGATAACTTTAGAGGTTAGGGTATTTTCTAAGCATAAGTGACATTACCATAATGGTTAGGATTTCAGAAGGAGTCCTAGTTTTAGATAAAGTGAATGAGTAAGTATATCTTAGTGTTTACCTTTATCATTAGTACATTATGGTTTTGTTGATATACTCACACTGACATTTCTGTTTTTAGTGAATGGATGGATCTAGTAGGCACCAAAGAGACAACAGGTTGGAAGGAAACTGTGGTGGTTCTCTGATTAAGATACTAGATAAAATGGGGGATTCAATGAGGAAACTCCTGGTTGTTCGAAACCAACAATCAAGGAGTCATGATCAACCACTTGAACCTTGGTATGATCTGTAATGCATCATGTACGAGATGACCAATCGATGTGGAAGTTCAGGTAATAATTATAAAGGTAACAATTAGAGTTTATATGATCTTTACTTTTGAGGTAATTATGGGTTATTATATGATATGATGGAAAATGAAAGGCATGAGATAAACTTGAGGTTAAAATATGTTATGATTATTTTTGAAGATTTTATCTCGTTTTGGGGAATGTTTTAAGAATTATATAGTTTTGGAAAAAGGACAAAACACAGACCGTGTGACAACCCGTCGCGTCGGACAATGCTGCGGGAATCGAACCCACAACCAAAGTGCAACTGGTATTTATCGCCTACCACTGGACTACGTGAAGTCCCTGGTTAGTTTGACTGATTCTTTTTAGTTAGATGATTTTATGAATTAAGAGTAAGTTGATTTTTTTTATCCATTGAAATTTATTAACCTATCATGGAGGATATGTGATTAGGTTAATTACTTTTCAATACGAGACTTTAGGAGAAACTGATGTTGTTTGGAGATAAATGCTACGATTTAACTTGGAAGACTGTGTGACTAAATCCTTCCAATATTTGGGTTTCAATATTAGATTGGTTTACTTTGATGAATTTTATGGACAAATTGTTTATCGAATGGTCCTCATTGAACTTTGGGTTTTGTTGGACAAATTTTGGAGATTAAGAATAGATTTTATTTTTATAAAGGGTTATCCTTTTCTGGATTATCTGATCTTGTACTAACCTTTTTGGTTTTGGTTTTGGTTAAAGTCTAAATACTTGGGAAGTATATAGTTCTCTTTTTTGGATTAGGTGATTCTCTAGAAGTTGATTATAGTACTCTTAATGTGAACAAGTCTTCCTAAATACTCGTCTTTTGGAGAAAATATGAGTTTGTGTAAGAAATCTAGTAAAAGTTGAAAGTCAACATGATAAGTGATTATGTTTCCTTATGAATAAATTCCTCAATAAAAAGTAACTTAAAACAAAAATGTTGTCTATTAACTTTTCCTACTGGGGAATCGAATACTGTATAACCCATCACAAGTTTGTGATTTTCTTATGGTTAACTTTCTCCTAGACATGTTTACTATCACCCTATATCAGAACATGACCCTTAGTTTTTTCTTCCATATCCATATTTTACTACTTGGAATCTTAGTATGGGTTAACTTGGGTGACCTATGTACTTCTCTCCCTTTATTTTAAAGTGATTGTTTTACCGACTCTTGTTCTGATGTGGGACTTTCAAGGATGTTTCCGAGCCCAATTTTAAAATTGCGAGGACGTAATTCCCAAAAGGGGGGAAGGATGTAACACCCCAGGTAAATAAAGAATATGACATTTTTATATTTATCCATATTTGTGAATAAAATATTAATATTACTTTAAAGGGTTTCTATGTTCGATAGCGTACCCGATACGCAACAAAGAGTTTCATTGAAATCTTACGTTGCACACTAGTAATAAAATAATATTATTTTAAATGGTTGTTAACACATGGCCGTTGTATAGGCGGGAAAGGATAGAAATAACTAAAAATATGATTATATATGTTTTTAAATGTTTTTACTTTTATCTAATAAAAGATAAAGGCTTAAAATTTGGAAAGAATTCAATTTTAGGCATATATGCCCTAATTTTCACTAAAGGTTCACTTATTGCCTTTTGATGGTGAACCATCATTAAATATAGTTTTGTTCACTTTTATACATTCTATTGGACCAAATAAAACTTCTCTTTAGAATTGGGATATCAAAATTTACTTTGTGTAAATTTTTGGTATCTTTCCGATAAAGTTCATTTTTTAATGAATAGTGTAAAATGTTGTATTTTAATTCAAACCCACTTTTTAATCTAATTTATTTATATGATTAGATTATATTTTGAATTCGTTTTAAAGTTAAATTAGAAAATATTTTTACCATTAAATCCAATAGTGGTCGTTGGAATTAATTTCACTTTGAAATCGGACTTAAACTAGTGGCAATCTTTTGATACTTATTGTTTCATAAAAACACGCTATTTACTCTGACATCGGGAATTAATTATTAAATTAATTAAGGCAACTTATATGTTTTGAATTTTTTAAAATGGAATTTATTTTTGAATTCATAATATTAAATATATCTTAGGGTGAAGTTTTGGTATTTTTCTGAAAAACTTTAATTTTTGATGAATAGTGAAACCACTATGTGGTACTTAAAAAAATGATTTTTCGTTTAAATGAAATTTTACCACCTCTATGTTTTGAATTTCAAAAATCCGACATACATGGTTGTCATTAAGAAGTAAAATGTGGTTCAATGAGATTAAAATAATTTTTTGGTGAATAGAAACTTATTAAGTTTTTAATCGTGATTAGCGGTAATTAGTGTAATTTAAGGTAAAAATAATGTTGTAATAATATTAAATGAACTTGACACATGTCCTACCCTTATTGGATGTGTCATGTCCGACCAAGAAAATCCATGGGTCAACTTGGGGACCCCATGGAGCCACTTTAGTTGGAAAATGACATTAATACCTTTTTATTTAATGTTAAAATAAAAATGACACAAACATGAGTTGTTTTACTAAAATAATTTTTACATGGGGTTATCCTAGTCAGAGATTTGACTATAAATATTCATTAGAAAGATAAAAGGCTTTCATACATCATGATATTTTTTTATAATTTTTAGACATTAAATAAATTAAATTATTTATGACATCATGATGATGCAGCGATGACCTCATTATTTAACGATTTAAATAAAATGGAAAGATAATGTAATATCTAGAACCTACACATGTCCAAAACCTATTGGATGGATGGATTTATAACCATTATCACCTTATACTCGAAACACATCAATGTGAGACCATTAATATCCAAAACACATTCTAAAATAATGTAACATTTCCTTACTTTCCAAGAGTGCCCCTCCTGTCCTCTTATAAAAGGCCCCCAACTCTACCACCTTACCCACACTTCCAAAGCCTTTGGCTCGGCCAACCAATGCCCATTTTGTCTCTACACATCCCTCTATTACTCCTTGAATCCTCACTTTGGGCAGAAGTCTTCCCAAGGAAGCCTTTGAGCTCAAACCAAATGGAGTTACCCGATTTTAAGGTAATGTCTTCACTTGATTCCTTTTGTTTTATATTGCTTCTCCAACCCCCTAAACTCTTTTTATTCATTCCTTTTGTAAAAAATCCAGTATATTCCATATACTAGGATTTTTTATAATAATTATTGGAGCTACACTTACACACACCTACATCTAATGGTTAAAGAACATACTGTTTCTGTGGATGGCGAATTTCTGCCTCACAAAACTATGATTGTTCAACATTCTTCTAACACCTTCAAAGGTGGCCGTTAAGATGACAATATATTTATATATGATATATAATATTTTTATGTTTTAATTAAGCTTCTTTATTTTTCATTTATGGAATACCTTTATGGTTTCCATTATGGGTAAACGCGATATCTTCATTTAAGGAAGTGCGGACTACCGCCCCCTCAAAGTGATTTGATTCGTTAATACCATATGTGGTACGTATAAAGGATATATTTAATGATATTATATATGATACCATACTGGAATTAAAATACTATTATGTATCATTATGTTTTGATTCCATTAAATATGAAATAGAAATGGAAGTAGCGATCATGCGTACGTACGACTTACCGTCTCTATGAACGGTACATTTCATTTCTTATCTCAAAATGTTATGTACTATTATAAGTACATATATATAATGGATATATATGTAATATATTAAATCTAAATGATGTATATCATTCTGGAATTATAACATATATATACATCTCTAATTTTGTTATAATTCCATTAATATGACAAAAAAATGAAAGTAGCGTTCATGCGTACGTACGACCTACCGTCCCATGAACAGTGCTTTTAATTTTTATCTCCAAATGCTATGGAATAGTGTAAAATGAATATATACTGGATATATATGATATTTAAAACATCAATAATATTCTGGATATTATGTACCTATAACTACATGGAAAATTATTTTCCAACAAGTTCAATTTTTGACTCATGTACCAAACATCGACAAAAACGTCTAATATGAACTCATATTATTAACCAGATATTATAACATTAAAATATGTGATACGAAATGAATAATAATCTTTATATGAGTTCCTTAATCAATTATAAATTTACCAAAGTTTATTATTCAGGAATATAAAGAAACGAACAAGACAAGTTGGACTTGAGGTAAGGGATCCTACTCCTCTCTTTCTTTTTAAGTATGCTCTTTTATGTCATTCCTTTTGAAGCTCATATTTCTTGTTATTGGGATGTTATTTTATATTACTATTACTATAATTTTTATTGTTCATATGATGAGAGACCCCATTCTCTGTCATCAATCCATTTTGGAAGTTTTGGGTGGCGCCGTTAGGCTGCCGAATTTTCGTAAGAGATCTAACCACTCTCTTTCTTTTTAAGTACCCTCCTTTTTGTCACTTCTTTTAAGATCCTCTTTGTTATGTTGGGGGATGTTATTTTATATTACTCTTTCTGTAAACTTTATGTTAATATGATGAGAGACCCTACTTTCTCTCATCAATCCATTTAGGAAGTTTTAAGTGGTGCCGTTAGGCTGTCGAGTTTTCATAAGGGATTTTTCATCTCACTTTTATTCCCGTGAGATTTATGCTACATTTTCCACAATTTCCTTTGAGCGGTGTATGTACTTCCCATTATTCTACTCTTTGTGTAATATAATTTCGTTTATGAGTATTTACATCAATGATGTATTGTCTTTCTTTCATGGGGTGTATGTTTTGAAAGATACCCAAGTCGGTAAGGGAACCTTTCACCCTCCTCTTTTTAAAAGACTTCTTTTGTTGGGTCTTTTAATTCACATATTGTTATGTTGGGATATGTTCTCATATATCCTTATTGATGTAAATTTTATGTCCAAGTGATGAGATACCCTTTTTTATCTCTCATCAACTCTTTTTCTGAATTTTGAAGTGACGCCGTTAGGCTTTCAAATTTTTGCAAGGGAACTTCTTAACCCAAATTTGATTCTTTAGGATAAACTTGTAATCCTTGAATATATTGTTCTATGAATTTGTGTGAATTACCTCTGATTGTTTTACACTTAATATCCACTTATATTGGGTGTATTAGTTTGTCACACATAATTATGCAATTGATTTATCCTTAAACCAAGGATACTGTCTTTGTAAGGTTCTTTGTCTCAATCTCTATTTATTGAGGCATATTTTGTTTTATACACAACCTTCTTTTATACGGTGTATAAAACCCTTTGAAATTTATGTTTATTCAAAAGGAATCTTTTTTCTATGAATAGTTTTACTAAACAACAAAAAGTAATGTTTCTTTTTACGTACGCGGTGACAACGACCTTTTCTGCCACCGCGAGTATTATTTGATATTTGGCTTCATCAACAAGCCATAATGTTTTTAGAATAAAATAAATACCATATACTTTTTTTGTATTTTGGTATTGAAAATGGATTTGATAAAGGATTATATTATGTCAATATATTTAAATGATATATTGTGATTTAAATGTGGAAATGTTATCATTCCTTTATGTGGGTTTTATGTGTTATAATTTTATAATGGTACTTGGACATTTTACGGGTGGTTACGTGATAAACCATATAACGAGTGGTGCCATGAATACCAGGATGGGTGGTTACGTTATAACCTCTAATGCATTGGGTATGGAAGTCGGCTGTATGGCTATTCCATCCAGTATGTGTGGAAGTCGTACGTATGGCTATTCCATTAAGTATGTCTGGAAGTCGACCGTATAGTTATTCTACTTAAGTATGTTTATGTCCCAAGTTGCCTTTATATATTATGTGATCCTTATATGGGTTTTATGGAAATATTTTGGTTACAGAAGGGTAAGTAATGAACTTTTATTCAGTGAAGAGTTTTACTACTTCGAAAAGGTGAACAGTATTACTTCGATAAAGTATACATGGTTACATGTTGTTTTAAAAAAGTAACAGTTTTCATTCTTTGTGTATCCCTTACTGAGCTTTTTATGCTCATCCCAAGTTTTTGAAATGTTTTTCACAGGACTTAACATGGAAAGAGTTAATGATTACATGGTGTGTGATCCCCATCAAACGGTGTGTGACCCTCCCAAAATGACTCAGCATATACTTCATAAGTACGTGGACACATATTGGAGTACACATGCACGAACATTCCATGTAATCCCACATAGACACAACATTGAAAACATTAATCAGTACATAGACACGACTTCAGTACGTGGACACAGACATGGAACACGAGAAGGGAACTATGTGTCTCTAGAAATCATGTACTTATTCTACACATAATGTGTATGGGGACTATATGTCGTGTGAGGATCTTCTACAATGAAAAGAATTGGGATATCTTGACATGCTGTGTACCCCATGGGATATTCCATGTACTCCCATCAAGAGTTCTTTAGGATCTTCATTTTACTAGTTTGAATTCATATAGGTTGAGTGCATTTCCTTGGTCTGTTCCTCATGGGTATAGTGTGGCATTACATCCACATCACTGGATTTTAATCCCCTATAGAGGTTGAGTCTCATATAGAGTTGTGGTGTACCTCCCTGAGACTAGTGTGCAATCCCCTATCATCCCTTGTGGGGTTTGTGGAATCGGAGTGAAATACCTAAGTAGGATGGTGATCCTCTATCTCACCGGACACATCAGTTGGGATTGTGGAATCCTTGGAATACGATCCCCTACAAGGTGGGTTGATCTCGATTGGGTTCGTGGTGTCCCCTAGCGGTTCTGGGAGTGACCCCCTATCTGTGTATCACATTCTTTTTACACTAATACATTATCTCTGGGTTGGCCCCAAATGATATATACCTCTTCATTGAGTGTCTATGAATATACAAAGGCTCTAGGAGTGAGTTATCCAAGAACGAGCATGCTTCGAGCATAATCCTATGTCTAATAGTTGGTTATGACCACCTGATGGTGTGGTGTCTCTTCTAGGTATATCTAGGTTCTTTTTCTCTCTTGATATCTTACGTAAATATATTGTAATATATTTTATTAAGCTGAATATACTCAGTGATTCATTTTTAGTGTTTTCAAGGTATCTTACCGAGTATTTTTATACTCACCCCTTCATGGTATTTACCCACACAAGTCATGTCTTATGTAGATGACAATCTATTTGATGGCATCCTTGGAAGAAATGGAGTGGCTAGAGCATAGCTAAAGATGGGAAGACCAAGGTGTTTATTGAGAGAATACCTTTGACTTAGTCCTAAACCGTGGATTAGGATAGACTTCTACAGTTTTAGTTGGAGTTGTGTTACATACTCTTTATGGTGGGCTTTTATTTCACTATGTTAACTTTCCCTTTACTTCCTATCATAATCTGGTTGTGGGATATTTGTTATATGCATGCATTCTATCAGTTGTTTTACATTTTAGAATTATGTTTCATGGAGATGTGTGTGTGCATACATGTAATTTAGTCCAATGCTTCCCATTTGTGGGATATTCCTACTCAATGCAAGTCACCATCCCCTGGCCTATTAGAGGCAGGCTTGGGGTAGTCACGGGTCAAAACCCAGTTGGTGGGGTTGTGATAAGCTTATAATAATAATTTAAAAGATATAAATGACATGTATTTTCCTTTATTTGATGAGTAATTTTATATTATTTTTACTAGTAAAACAACCTTGTAAATTTGTGACACATTATTTATTTATCCAGAAGGAAAAAAACAATGTAAATTAGAAGAGATTGAATACATATAATATTAAGTATGATACTTTTATGACGAATCATAATGAATTATTTTCTTATATGTATCTTAGGTTCAATGAAATAGTGATCACCATGAGATCCCTAGGAAATATAGTGTCTATGGACCAGATAACGAGACAACTCAGATTCCATCCTGAAAGATAGAGAGGGACATCTGTGTTAATTAGAGAGTCCTGTGATATTAGAAAACTTCCATTTAAGCAATTAATTGGAATGTTAATTTTCTACTAAGAAGAAATTAATGTAAACAGAGAATATGATGATGATCCTAAAATAAATTTAGTATCTTTCAAGTCTAGTGAGTCCAAAAAAAAGAAAAGGTAAAGATAAAATTTGAAAGTTCTACTTATAATGATTCACCACGTGGAAGTGATGAGGAAATGGCCCATCTATCCAAAAGATTGAAGATATTTTATAGGAAGAATAAAATATTAAAAAATCCAAGTTATAAATGAAATAAAGATAGTAAAGGTGAATGGAATAAATACCAGAAAATGGATGATAATTCAAATGAGATAACGTGATGTGAATGAAACAAAAAAGGATATGTGAATGAATATTGTCAAAAATTTAAATAAAAATGGAAATATGATGATAAAGATAGATAATTCCACAAATCCTTGAAGTCAGCTTAGAGTGACTCTGAGGAAAACTCTAGTGACTCAGACACTACTCCCAAATATAATTATGACAGATCCAAAATTTGCTTCATGACCAATGTCTTTGAGGTACCTGTTGTATCATCTATGATTAATTATGATAACTATGAAAGTTAAAACAATGAAGATGATATGTCTCAAGAATTAATCTTTCAGTATTTTAATTTTATCAAAGAGACTTTCAATGAAGTTATGGATAAATATAAAGTCCTCAAAAAATAGAATTCTTTATCTTCCAATTCTAAACATGACTTTGTTATAAATAAAGGAAAAAGTTCTCAATTACTAAATGGGAATACTGCACATAGATTTCATAATGAACAACAGAAGAAGTATTTAGAAATGTTTTAAAATGTAAAATAAAAACATACATAGATTATAGGTAAATAGATTGTTCCAATGTTTGTTGTAGGTATACGATACCAACATAGACAAAGAATAATAGTTAGGAGCACATTTTTACCTACATATTATTTTCAGATTTCTATTACAAGTTATTTTTTTTAAAGGACCAAATAAATTGTTTATTTCATAATTATTATGGAAATTTATTTGAAACTTATTAAGGAAATTTGGTTTCCTAAATCCTCGATTACTAGCTCTTCTAATCTCCAGTAAATCTAGGTACAAAAAACCATTCCTTGTATAAATTTTGGTTTGTAAGAAAGTTTCTTGAAGACCTATTATAAAAGTCTATGGTACTTGGGTAGTGAATTTTCAATACCTTTGATAGGAGACTACCCAATTTTAAAGATCCTAGTAAAGGTTGATGTTGGTCATGTCACCTTTGGTGATAATGATAAATAGAAAATCACCAGCCTTATCCAAATTGTTGACAATAATTTTGTTTTACTTTCCAATTTACTTTATATTTGTGGTTTTATATATAACATTATTAAAATCTCACAATTATGTGATGATGGTTTTCATGTTATATTCTAAAATAATTCATGTAATGTTTTTTTAACTCTAAATATTATTTAGTTTCTTCTTCTCTATGGAATGAAAATGGTTATTCTATTGATCATAATTATATTATTTCACATAATGCTTCATGTTTGAGTGAATTTAATAAAGAATCGTGGATTTGGCATAGAATACTAGGACACTGTAATATTCAATCACTTAGAAATATTAATAGAATAGGTTTGGTCATGGATCTACCAAAATATGAGTTCCTAAAAAATAAATTATATAACCCCTATCAAAAAGGGAAACATCCCAAGATTTCATTTAAATCAATGAAATAAGTTTCAACATTTCATCCTCATGAGTTGGTTCTTATGTATTTATTTTCACTATAAAAATTTTATAGTCTATGTGGGAATAACTATGTTTATGTACTAGTAGATGAATTTTCTTGGTAAAATTGGGTGTTCTTTTTAGCTCACAAGAGTTAATCATGTTCTTACTTCACCATGCATGCTTAATATGTAGAAAAAATTAATGGGATTAGGGTTAAGAGACAATAATGTGACGATTTCCGTGAGTTTGAAAATCAAGTCTTGGAATATTTTTGGTCACAAAATGGCTATAGTCATTACTTCTCTGCTCCTCAGACCCTCGGCAGAATAGTGTTGTTGAAAGTCGAGATATGCAACTTTAAGAGATAGCCTGAACTATGATAAATAAATATGACTTAGTTGTATACTTTAGGGTATAGACTATGAAGAGACCCTATTATATATTCAATAGAGTTTTAATTAGACCAATATTTAAGAAGTATCCTTATGATATTTTGAATAATATAAAGCCTAAGGTTAATTAATTTAGAGTTTTTGGTTCCAATTTCGTTATTTTTAATACTATGGTTAATATTTACATGTTTTACTCCCAAAGAAATGAAGGAATTTCCCATTTCATTCAACCCCAAGTAAATCTTACAGAGTTTGGAATAAAATGACTGGGATTATAGATGAATCTGTTCATATAAAATTTGATGATATAGATGAACCTATGCCCAAAAACACTTTATAAAACCTTGAGGATGATTTATATTCTTTGAAATTAAATTCAAAACCTTCTAATTCTACTGTGAAATAGTCAGAAAAATTATTCATTTCTGATGAACATCCCTAACCTGAAACTGGGCCTATAAAGAATCATGAAGTGACTAACCCATCTTTTCCATGATATTTTAGAACCATTAAGTACCATCCTTTAGATTTTTAAGTTGGATATCTAGATCAGGATACACATACTGGACCTTCTTTAAGAAATTAGGTTGAACATCAAGTATTCTTGTCACATATAGAACTAAAGAACATCAATGTTGCAATAAATGATGAATTTTGGGTAATAGAAATTCACGAAGAACTAAATCAATTTGAAATAAACATATAATGTAAACATGTAGATATACCCAAATAATCCTTTAATATAGGAACAAAATAAGTGTTTATAAAAAAGCTACATGAACCTGGAATGATAGTAATGAATATTGATAGAGTTGTTTCATATGGATAAAGTCAAGAAGAATGTATAAACTACTAAGATACATTTTCCCCAATAGCTATAATTGAATCCATTAGATTACTACTTGCCTATATAGCTCATAAATATTTCAAAAATTATAAAATGGATTTAAAATGTTCTTTATTAAATGGGTATATATTTGATGATGTTTTTTTGAACCACCCCATAGATTTTAAAATCCCGATTTTCCAAATTTTGTTTTAAAATTTACAAAATATTAATATGGTTTGAAACATGATTATAGAGATTGGTATTATAGGATCAAAACTTTTCTTATTTTAAAAGGTTTTTCAAAATTTATAGCTGATCCTACCCTTTTTATAAAATGAATTTCCAAAGATGTTTTAGTTGTACAAATTTATGAAGATGATATTATTATTATATCTTTATAAAATTATTTATGTACTGGGTTTTCAAAAATAATGAAAAAATAACTTGAAATTAGTTTTATGGGGGAAATAAAGTTATTCATTGGTTTTATAATCATTAAAAATAAATAAGTAATTATTTTTAATCAAAGTAAATACACAAAGGATATTTTAAAACTTTTCATCTTGGTTGAAAATAAAATTAGTGATACTCTTATTAGTACTACATGTTAATTGGATCTTGATGAAGTTGGGAAACCAATGGACCAATCTAATTGTATAGGTATGATTTTAAGTCTTATATACTTCACTAATATTTGACGAGATATTATGTTTAGTGTGTGCATGTGTGCTCGTTTTCAAGAAAACCCAAAAGAGTCACACTTTGTTACTGTTATTTTTTTTCAAATACCTAAAATTTACTACCAATTTAGGATTGTTTTACCTAATAGGAAATGAATTTTACTTAGTTAGTTATTCATATTATGATTTTGGTGGTTGAAAGTTATATTAATAAATAATCTCTGGAACATGTCACTTTTTAGAAAACTTAATAGTATCTCGGTGTCCTAAGAAAAAGAATTATTGTATTGTCTACTTTTGAAGCTGAAGACCTAGATATAGGTAGCTACTGTGCACAAATATTTTAGCTGAAACACACATTAATATACTATGGATATAAATTCCAACCTGTCCCTATAAATTGTGATAACACAAGTTCCATAAATATTTCTATGAATCCCATATCACAATCTAGAACAAAGAATATTGCTGTAAGATATCAATTTTTGAGAGATCATTTTCAAAATGCTGATATGAACCCTGATTGAATTTGTAAATAACATTATATTTCATATATTTTTATAAATACATTGAACTATAATATAATAAATTACATCAAACATGAGTTATTTATGATCAATTTTGGTTAATTTTAATTTTCTTGGACTCACCGTTGTGAATTTTCCACCGTTTTGATTTTTCATCATTATGAATTTCTCAAAATTATGATTTCTCACCATTGTGAATTGATCAACATTATGATTTATCAACTTTTAGATTTCTCACCATTTTTATTTGACACCATTGAAACTTCTCACTGTTGAAAATTTCTCAATATTGAAAACTTCTCACCATTGCAGTTCTCATGCCTTTTTTAATTATTGTTTCACTTATATATTATTAAAGAACTGGTTTTATATTCTTTAAATTTTATTAAATTTATGATTAGACTCAAATTTTTTCCAATTATTTTTATTTTTGAATCCCTAAATTTATTAAAATATATAAATTAGACCACTGTCTAATTTTTATGAACTCATTCTTTGTGCCTTTTCTTTTGAACCCTATTATACCCTTTCCTCTCCCAACTGATTTTCTTCCTTAACCATAACCCAAACTTATAATCCATTCTTGAGGTAAAATGTGATGTGTCTTTCAATGTATTCCCTGAACAAGTCACGACCTAAAAAAAAGAAAAAATTAGAGCTGAGCCTTCCTACTACAGTTGGCCTAGTAAATCTCGATCTATAAAATCATATAGTTGTACCTAAGAATGAAGTATTGGAAGAGTGTATGGTTTCGAGTAAATATTTGGTTCTTCAAGTTATAAATAACCAAGGATGGGTGGAATGGTTCTCTTCAAATGAGAGATCATTTTATCCAAAGTTGGAATATGAGTAATATTTGTCTACAGAATTTTGCTTTAAAGAGAATTAAGCCTAGGTAAGAAGCTGAGTTAATAGCCACAGAACTGTATTTTCTACAATGCAGTGGGATGAATGTTCGAATGTTCCATATGACGGTGTGTTTAATTATTTTCAAGGGTCTTTTATATATTCCAGTGATGATTGTTTTATAAATATGTATTAGTTTACTTATCAAGATATAGATTTTAAGGAGGGCCAACTGTTTCTGAAATGATGGAGAATGCGAGATGATTTTTATGTTCATCTAGAAAATTCTTATTCAAATGAATAGAGTTTTTTCAACTTTTTGGAATCAAGAAGTCTATTATTATTGTATTATAAAAAGAGGACACAATATGAATATTTGTAGATATGTTATGCTTCACATAATGGAAATGTGTAACCATTCCTCTTGATTAAATTATATAATCTACTCAAATATCATTTATTTTATGTTAAAAGGGATAGTTTTTTTGGTAATTATGAAGAAGATATAGTATATTTTGGTGGTTACTGTATAACTAAAATAATATATAGATGGAATAAAATTAAATGGAACCTATAGAAGAAGAAATGGGTAATTGATAGTGAAAGTATTTATGATGAGTTTAATCTGGTAGACCATCCTTGAAGACTAAAAGGCCTTGTTGACTCTATCCTAGAGCCTGATGAGATTATTGAGTATTCTAATATTTATGATAAAGGAGAGGTATCTATCGCTAAGGATGACGAAGAGAAACAATTTACTATGGATGATGGAAGTTAACCTAACCTTCCTCCTAGCTCTCCAATTATTTCCCTTGGAGCACCTAGTCCAACTTGGTGTCTCCCTAAAAGAGAGAAAATACTAAAAGAAGGAAGTGATGAGGATATATATGAAGTTTCAAGTGAAGAGAAATTAAAAAGTACATCCAAATCATCTGAGGAAAATGAAAATGGTGAACATGAAGAGGAAAACGATGATGATGATGAAAATGGTGATGAAAATAATGAAGGAAATAGTCATAGAAGTGAGGATATTGACATAAATTTAAATGGATATATTCATGGAGTTAAAGGGGTATAGATGAAGATTTTGGTAGCCCCGGAAGGCCCATTAGAGATTTCATGGAAATGCCTCAAACACCTGTTCTTTCTCCACATGAATCTTGTTCTAAATATAAGGAATTTCTAAGATTAGTTAAGGATATAGATATATCTGTTAGAGAATAAATTTAAGCATTATTTTAGGGGTATAATAAAAAAAAGTATTAAGATTCATCCTATTTATTTTGTTTTTAGTGATGATCCTTTTGTACCTGCATTTGTAGCTGAAGAGGATATTGTTAAATTTTCAGTGGTTAAGAAGATGAATTTTTTTGCTTCTATTGAAGAGTAAATTGCGGATCATAGACTTGTTGAGAAGATAAAATATGAGCATGATATTAGTGAGAAAGCTTTTTTGTACACAGACATTTCAAGACCAATGTGTTTGTACCTATGCTGGTTGTATCTAAATTTTCTAAGTGTTATGTCACTAAGACTTATAATGGTTAGAGGAACCCTATATATGAAGAATGAGAAACGATTTATAGTAATATTAAGATTCCACCAAAGAACGATGTACCTGATATTCAAGATGTATGATATCCCAAGGGAACATTAGTTTCCCATATTGATATTGACTGTATGTTGCAACCGTTTGATTATGAGAGATTTACTACTCCTTCCGTTCCTACAATTATAGTGGATATGGTCACTGAGGGTTAATTGGATGTCTTTAGTGAAAAATGTATATATGATTTTGATATAAAATTGAGGAATAAAGTGCCTCAGGTCACCTAGTTAGGTGAAAAGGATTCAAGGTACTAGTTTGACAATTTAATTCATCATATTCAACCAAAAATTACACACCACATTAAATAGGTAGATATTGAAAATAAGAGACTTTACAATGGTCAATGAAATATGTCATAGAAGAGATGAAAACAACTTTTGATGGTTCTATGGATTCATTTATTGAGATATTGGGGAATCTAACTTCAGTGGATTCTAGTTCCAGTACTTATCCACCTCCTATTTTTGATGTTGATATTCATAGATCTGTTATTCAAGAAGAGATTCATGTTTTTGTTACTTTAGATGCTACACCTTCTATACTAGAGGTAAATTTTAAAAGGTTTGAACATGAGTATGATCATACACACAATATGATGAGTGAATACATGAAAGATATGAAGTGTGACAGAGAATGTATCACAAATGATATCAATTACTATCAGTATATAATTTTCACCAAGCATGAGATGGAGTATCATTTCATGTTCTTGGTATAAAATCTAAGGATTCTATGAGTTTTTCAAGACTTTAAAGAGATAGCCAACCAGTTATAATTCATAACTATAGTGCTTTAGCAATTTATGTAAGAGAATAAATCCTTCTTCAGTGTTATGTAGAGAATTAAAAAATAATAATGGAATTAATATTTCTTATAAAACTATTTCAACAAGTGCATGAACTGTAGTTGTAGCTCATGGGACCATTCTTATTACTTCCCATCTGACACCTCCAGCTACCGATCCAGATTACTTCTGGGATGGTGTAACCGAAAACACTCATGCACCATTTCCTTCTAGATTTCTTCCTTTTGTTCTATCTTCTAGAGAGTTCGTGCAACACCTTAGGCCTATTATCATCCGAGAGACTCATGCTCTAACCA
The DNA here is from genome assembly GCA_963277665.1 of Viscum album. Classification (NCBI taxonomy): domain Eukaryota; kingdom Viridiplantae; phylum Streptophyta; class Magnoliopsida; order Santalales; family Viscaceae; genus Viscum; species Viscum album. The sequence continues at coordinate 1,349,479,785 of OY728131.1, forward strand.
GTGTTCCTATAGTGGTTCCTACTGAAATCACATCCTTAGTTTCTATAGCCTCTACCTCAGAAAATGATAAGGTAAAATATCATTAGATTCCTTATACCTAGTTTGAGAAGAATCGGTGATCCTAGACTTTTTCATTGATGAAATGTTTTTCTTCAACTTTTTGTTGGAACATTTTGGTTTTACATTCAATTAATTTTTTATAATGGGAATTAATTGATAAATCTTGTTTAACTTTTTTTTATTTTTCTTCTTTAACATTAATATTTTCTATTAATTTCTTGATAATCCCAAAATGGGGTGTGGTTTTAATGGAATTAATTTAAATTTTTAGTATTCCTTTGATAAAATACTATTCCGTTGATACTATTCTATTTTATATCTATTTAAATTTATTTCTTTGATACAATCTACTTAATATCATAGATACTCTATGTATCTTATTTACCTTGGATTCCAAATTTTATAACATACCATGATTTGTCTTTCATACTATGTATATAAAATGTCATGATTTGAGATCATTGAAAAGGGGGAGATTGTTTGAATCCTATTTTAATTATTAAAACATTTTTTTATTATGATATTGATGAGTTTCATGTTTCATGAAATCATTTTATAATATAAGGCAAATTCTATGAAATAAGGTTATGTCTCAGAAAGACTCACCACTAAAGAGAAATTTTACTAAGTATGACTCATCGCCAAAGAAGTCTCATCACCAATGAAGGATCCCCACCAAGAAGAATCACTATTAAGGAATAGTCACTACCTACAATAACTCATCATTGAAGTTGATTCACCACCATATACTAACATATTGATGAACTAAAAAATGGAAACGTGTTGGAAACACTCACTATCAGACTTGACACCATTGAGGACGAGTCACCGCTGAGATCCAAAATCGGCTATGTACTAGAATTACCAAGCATTAGCTATTTGTCACCTCAAGAACATAAATTTGGTAATGAATGGAATGAATCACTATCAGGGATAAGTTACCACCAGGAAATAAATATGGCTAAGTGTTGGAATCACCTACCACTGAGAAGTGTCCCCACCAGCATAACTCACCACCAGCCTATATAACCGCCAGACTAAAACACTGCCAGTGTGTATCATCACCAGATAAAGACACCTCCATACACTTGTCACTGTTATAAAGGCTCACTGCAAATGTTTCAACATATTTTTTAATAAATATCTCAAATATCTATTTTATGGAATTTAATGACCAAAATTATTTTAATGATTTTCCTTTAATTTCTCTATAGAGATGCATTAAATTTTTGTCAGGACATGAAATATGAGAAGAAAAAGATCTGGTTAATTCCTTTTATTGGTAATGCTAATAAAAATATTAAGCAGACTCCATCATTTATATAGGCGAAGTGATGAACAACTAATATAATCAGAGATCTTTACATGTTAAGTGAACTAAACCTTATTACATAATCCAGATTTGTTTTTATATGCTTCATATTTCTTACACATGATAGAGGAAGAGTAGAGTTTATAGAAACATCTAGTTCCTTCCTACATTTAGTATAGAATGATTTTGAAACACTATGTTCTTTTTTAAATATTAGGAACACAACATAAGCTACCAATCAAGATAATTTCAAGAGTCATGAGCTGTAGAGATTATCAGATAGAGAAACACTATTATTTCTATATGTTTTACATGTTTTTTTGTTAATTTATATTTAAATTATTATCAGTGTGTGTATACTATGTATTTATACATATAAATTGTCTCCTTTAAATTAGAAGATACATATATATTCTCTAAAATACCTTTTTACTCTTGTTTCTTAAGATAACTATTAAATATGTCCCTGTGTGGCTTATTATTAATTTTACTCCCAGGATTATTATAGAAGAGGTCCTTGTGTTGGTTGGAAAACTGTCATATAGTTGTTTACCTGATCCAAGTTTTCGATCCAAATTTATTTTTATAGAAACTTATTGTTAGTAGGTGATTTACAAGTGGAGAGGATTGAGTCTCTACTTGATACTGAACCTCTTGTATTCATTTTCTGTGGTGCGTTTTGTTTTCTTTATTTCTATGCTTTAAAACTGAATTTGTTTTAATATACAAATTAAAACCATTAATTTGAAAGTTGAACTTAATTTGTATTAATATATAATATTGATTGAGTGGATTTATTTCAAAGGTTAAAGTAATATTATGTATCTTCTTAACAAAGACCTAATGAATCTTTGATAATTATTTTAAAAATGTCAAGACTTTTATGAGTCAACTATTTTTGTTAATTGGAATATTTTTATATTAATCGGGAGATTTTATTAAAACATGTTTTTAATAGAAATTTTTGATTAGGTACTCAATTAACCTCCCCCTAGAGATACTCACCTAGAACAAAACCGTCATTTGAGGATAATGATCTTACCATTCTTAAAATATATACCAAGAAAGGTGTAATGTATTTTGGTAAAAAAGGGAATATTGATCCCAAAATTGATTGAAACCTATGTAATTATGTAGAAAGTGGGATCCATTTCTTATTAAGAAGACTTAACTTCTAGTTTAACTTAGATACATGATGGATTTCAAATTCATTTTCTAAGGAATTATGTACCTAATAGTATCATGTTTTAATCCCTAATGTGGTATAATTAGGGGAGAATCTCTCTTATGATGAAAAATAAGTTTAGATTTTGGAACATAGAGACCATGTACTATGAAATAATGCAATTCATGATGTTATGATTTTATGGAAGAATCATATTATTTAGGAATCAACATGGTAATCATAATAATCTATGATAGAAAAAGACCCTCACTTGTTTTAGTAATGAATAAAATTGTGAGCATGTAATTTCAATAAATGGGGAATAATGTGAAAAACCGTTTAATAAAAGAAATAATGACATATTATAAATGTATTCATTTTATAGATTCAAATTTATCATAGTTTTATAAATGAAATTATATAAATTTTCAATTGAAAGAGGAATAATTTTATTTAACTAAATTATTTTTCCATGTATTAAATGGTTTTATTTAAAAGTAAACTTTCTTGATTTTATAATTTTATTTGGATAAAAGTAAATTCATTTTTATCATCATATCATATATTTCCAAGGGTTATTTTTTGTATTTTGATCAAAATTTGTTTTTTGAGAGAATAGTGAAAAATACAGATTTTTTTCTCAAAACTATCATTTTTATTATTTATAACCATAAATTTTAATGTACCATTCTATTTTTTATTCAGTTTTAAAGTAAAATAAGATTTATTTTATTAAATATAATCTAAATAATACCATATAAATAAATATTATATTCAATGTTGATACATGTTTGATTTTTTTTCTCAAAAACAAAATCTTCTAAAAACTATTTTTCATGGCATTTTACACACTTATTTTAGAACTAATTTATGTCACTTATAAAAATCTGAATATTAAAAAATTAATTCTATATTTTTAATCATGACGATAATTTTTTTTAATGAATTAAATTAATATTTTTTTTATTTTGAATAGTAGCATTGGTTAGAATATTTCACCATGATAAAGGTTAAATAATATTAATTAATATAAAACTAAGTGATAAGGAAATTATAAAAATCACAAGTGTGCCACTCTGCTCACATATAAAAGTAAACCTCCTCTCCCCCTTCACCTCACCCTTTTAGCACTCTAGATTGTAACATAACTACCCCAATATGTAACAAAAATCCACTCCCACATACTAGAGGTTGTTTTGTTCTCAAAATACTAATCCTAGATGGATTAATGTGTATTCCAAAGGGATATATCATATTATAAGGTAGACGTCCTAAAAATCCTATTTTAAGTCTATTTCTTTATATACCCCCATAAAATAAATCCTAAAAAATATAACGCAATGAAATTAGTATCTTATATATACATTAATGATATTATATTTACAATATAATTCTTTTTCTTTTTCTTTTCTAACCTATGGTAAATGAAGACATCTCTTATACATATATATATACTACAACCTCCATAAAGCGGTGTGTTTCATTTTAAATTATCTCCTCATAAGGATGGTTATAAATATATAAAAAATGAATATATATGATATTAATGAACTGGATATCATTTATATAGATAATTTATTATCTAAATTCATAACATACCATCTTTTCGAAAATGATAGCATCGTTCATGTGTACATGTGGACTACCATCTCCATCAAGTGATGTGATTTATTTCATATCCACATCATAAGGATGGTTATAATGATAGAAATAATGAATAAATATTAAATTTATATCATACTTAATATTATATAAAATTAAAATATTATTTAATTATTTTCTTTTCCACCTGTTATAGAAATGAAAATATTAATCATGCGTACGTAAGGACTACCATCTCCATAAAAAAGAATCATTTCTTATGACCACCTTACATGGTTGGTTTTAAAAGAGCATATAATGTATAAATATGGTAAATATAAAATTTTTATATCATATAGTTAATACAATCATACATGATTTGACAACAATCAATGCATTATTGTTGTCTCGTGGCTATAAAATGAAAGACCCTTAAACATTCGATGTAAACATAACTATTTTAGTAACATAATAAGTCATGGTAAAATATGAAAAAAGAGAAATACTAATAATTAAATGAAAATAACAAATTTTGTTAATCAAGTATAAATAAAATATATTTTTATTATTTAAGAGTTAGAGAATACGAGAATCAAGACAAGAGTTAAGGTAAGAATTTTTTTTAAAATCATATTTTAATATATTCCATTCAAATATAACTCTAATATATCAATTTTCTTAAAAATGTTCCAATAATATTGTTAGGTATACACAAAATATTGTTAAAATTTATTTTCAAATAATTTGTTCATTATATTTAAATGTAATAAAAAGAATATTTTAAACATGTATCGTACTGGTCATTTTGATGCTTTTTACAAAGCTATAGAAGGAATGTTTTTTAATATATACAACTTGACTTATTTTCCCACCATAATATCAATTATTTAATATCAATATTTATTTAAAATTTTAAATAATTATATTCAAAGTAAATATTTTACTCAATAATTTATAATTTTTTATATTTAAAAATGTTTTCAATGGAAATGGAAGTTTCTTATCATTTTATGAGATAATAGTTGTTGCTCATGGGATTGAATTTAAATTTAAATTAGTTTTCCTATTAAAGTGAAATATATATGTGTTTTATTCAATATATAGTTCTTGATAAAATTATATCAATGATGGGTTACCTTGATATGGATTTGATGATAGAAATTCTTGATATAGCTCCCAAATGCGTTGAGTTAGGTGATGGAGTTTTCCAATGATAGGTTACTCAGAGATATGGGAATTTTCCAATTAGGTCATTTCATTATAAAGGTTATTTTAAAGGTGAATTTATTGATATTTTCACATGTTACCTATGTTATGTAAGTGTAATTGTTTATGAAGGAAATATTTAATTTCAAAAGGTATGAACATGATTTTATGTTTTTAAGGAATGTTTATGAATTATTTTAAAATAAAGTTAAAAGGATTGTTTTTAAGAAAAGATATTATTGAGATTAATGGTTTCCATGAAGCACTTATGATTATAATTTTTCTATTATGATTTTATATTAAATGTTTTATGAAGGATATTAAGAAATTAAGTTTTTTTCATGAAAAATTAAATTGATATTTGAGGTTATATGTTTTTTTGAAAAGATAAAACATTCTTATGGATTTTTCATATTTAAAATAAGATTAATGTTTTATTTTTATTTATGTCCCTTCATGAGATTTATTTTTCTCATCACATGTTTTCAAATTATTCTTCACAGGGTTGATGGATTAGTAGAAATGTTAATAAAGGCAGAGTTCCAGATATAGGAGTTACCATGAACGAAGAAATTTTACTCTTTAAAGAACCTGTTTTATGGGGGAAATGGAAACTATAAGAAAATATATTTTTTTTACAATTTTTTAACTAATTATCTAATCATATAAATTTAAAAGATCTTATAAATGTAATAAAATGAAACCCTTGTTATCAATCATGTATTTATTGGTTGAATATGTAATGAGTCATTATACCATGCATTTTATTTTTCAGGTTAATAAAATATTTTTTTGAACATTAAGATTCTATAAAAGTGATATTGTTACTATAAAATAACATGTTATAACTCACTAATTATTTATAACATGTTCTTATTTTGGTATTTTTTACCACCTATATGAACACAGTTGAAACACGTACATAATGAATGACTAAGAAAACATAAATACTATGAATAAGGTGTAATAATTATTATGTTAATGCATTTTAATAATTATAGAATAGTGATATAAATATTTATATTAATTAAAAAGTCAATTATTTTTATTTAATTAAAATTCACAAAATTATATTTTTAAGTATTCCTTGCGAGCCACCACTGATGGTTATATGAAATAACTATGGGAATTTAGGACTACATCAGAATCATAAGTTATATATTATATAAAATCATAAGGATGATGAAAACATGATCAAGATGTAAGGAATTGATCCAAAATTCCAAAACACACATTAAAAAATGGAACAACTAACACTTTGATATTAATTTCAATTGTAATCAACTAATATATGTGTAAAATGGAATTATAAATTAATGGAATTAAGTAAAAAAATAATTTTCTAATTCATACGAATGATGAAACTAAATTTATTATACAAGGTTCTAAAGTGAATCTGAAAAAGGTAATGTTCTATATAAGGGTTTATTTTTTAATATCACTTTGAAATTGATGTTGTTTTTTTTAAAATGGATTTAGAAGACTTGTTTGTTCATTATCTCTAAACCCCCATTTATTTTGTTTTCCCATATTTATTCTAAAGTTTTCATGTTTAATTACCAATTTTCCTCATTTTTTTCTCACATTTCAACTCAATAGACGATTGTAAGTGGATCCAACCATATATCTTCATTTTGGTTGGGAATCATTCTCCACTATGTTAATATACTGTATTCTATTTTATAAATGTATTTATTTATACTTCTATAATTTCGAAAGGTAATTTATGATGAGTTGTGTATTTATTTAGAAAATAATAAAAGGAATTTCTTTTTGAAATATTACACACATTCCACTATATTTTGAATTTGACTATATTTAAATTTTTTTGAATAAAATATTCATTTTTAAAGTAACAAAACCTGAGATCCAATTATAGGAAGTATGATTTTCTTTATGAAGAAGCTGTATCATAATGCACATAGATTTCTCAAAAAATGTGATTATAAAATAAATTCACATATTCAATAATATTAGTTAGAAGAAATTAATTTCATTTTTTATTTAACATGAAAAAATTTTATTAGGATAAAATTTTCAGATTTTTTATAAATTGTTAATTTTTCGGTGAATCGTGAAAAATAATGATGTTACAAAACTATCACTTTAGAAAATTATAATGATATAATACTAAAATTAAATTTTATAAATCATTTGTATTGAAAAAATAAATTTTAAATATTTTACATAACTCATATAGAAATTTAATTTTTAACTTATAAATATATTTTGAACATTTTTGAAATATATATATTGTTTTTTTTCAAATAAAAGCTATTCTAAGTTTATTTTATTTAATCAAGTTTTTACATGGTTAATACTAGTTAAAGTTTAGTTTTAAAGATAAAAAAGTATTATTTTATTTAAATTAATCCAATTAATTTCATTTTTATTAATATTATACTTTCTTCTGATGTGAAATCATTTTTATGGTTAAAACAAGCATTTTAATAAAATCGGGTTTTGTTTCATTTTATGAACTTATACTAAATGTAATTTATGAAAATTGAAGGATTTGAATCATTTGGAATGGATTCCATATTAAAAATCATAAAAACTAATATATGTTATAATTTTAACATATTTTTTTTCATAGTTAATGGTAACTGTATTAGATATTTATCTCTTCAATTAAGGAAAAAATGAGTTAAAAGGGTTAAAAATAAAGATAAAAGGATTAAATATTACACAAAAAATTTCTAAATCATTATTTTTTAGTTTTATGTAAAAATTAACCTTATATAATTTTAAAATTTTAAAATTTTGAGTCACATTCATAGGAAAAATTAATTATATTTTTAAAATCACTTAAATAATTCCAAGTGTGTCCTTTCCCCCACTTATAAAAGGGAACCACCTCTACTGTCTTATTTATAAATTTTAATCCATGTATATCAATGAAGAAATAAACAAAACCATTAAAAAACTTCTTTACCAGTACCTAGAGGCTTCGTTATCATCAAAATACCAACTTATATGGATTAAGGTTTAAGTTAAATGTGGTTTTATGAAAAAGGGGTATTGCTTTTAATCAAGTGTTTTAAATATATTTTCTCTTCTACATCCTTACAATATTATGTAGCCATGATTATACAATAAAATAAATATCTTAAATATAAATAAATTTTATTATTCATTTATAACACCTAATATCAATCTCCGTTATATCCTATAAAAAAAACATCGCACGTGTGTACGTACAACATACCATCTCCTCATAGAAGTGTAATTAATTTTTTATCACCAATTAACTTGGATGGTTATAAGGACAATGATAATGAATATATTTTTGATTTATGAAATCATAATTTTTTATTAATATATGATATCATTTATATTCTTACCCTTCCTTCTGTTAAAAAATGATAACATCGCTTAGGCGTATGTGTTGATTACCACCTCCATGAAGCAATGTGATTCATTTTTCATGTCTGTATTTAAAGGATGATTATAAATATATTTATATATATATAATGAATTTATAAGATATTTATATAATTATTAAAATCATGTAGAATATGTAACCCTGCGAAAAATGCAAGGATTATATCTATTAAACTAAACAAACATGAAAAATGAAACAATCAACAATTGGAATTAATGATTTTAATCAATAATTATCAATAAAATGGCATTGAAAAGCTATAAGTGGAACATGTATGATATTATAAGTTTTTAAAAAGTTTTAATATATAATTTTAATAATTTTATGATTATTATAGAGGACGTTAAAATCACTTAAGAAGCAAGTCAAATATGAGTCAATGTTTTATTTCATAATCTCATACTAATTCATGATTCTTTTTGTTTAAGTTTAAAATTGGTGAATTTTATGATATTTATATCTTAAACCCCATATATTTGTCATGTAGTATAAATATTTTCATAAATTAATATTTTTTTAATTATCCTCTCAATAAGTACCAATTTTTTTTAAAGAATGTTTTTTTTGGAAAATTGAATTAATTTTTCTATTGGTTAAGGAATATTTTTCTTCCATGTACATATTATCTTTAAAATATTATCAACAATGTCTTTATTAATATGTCATAATTAATTAAATTCATTCTTACAATTGTTTTACTTTTTATAAAAAGGTTTAAAAAGAATATTCTTATTGTTTTGAAAACAAGATATTTTTTCTAAATATGTGAATGATATATTGGTTTTAATATACACTACAAAAACCACTTTTAATAATATCATTACTAACATTTTCTTTGAAGATTACTTTAATGTTTCCATGGTTATTTCAAAATAAAATTTTAACCCTAATTTTTTTTCAAATTTTTCGATTTTGAATAAATGATTTTAAAATGAATATTTTGTTTTCCTCAAGAAATTTCATAATGATCTATTTAAAGTAATTTCATCTATTTTATAAATTATTTGTTTAATATTATGATTTATTGAGGAAAAGAATCTAATTATACCATCCACTATATTTCTCTCTATGAATAATGATTAGTTTTAGTAGGGAATGTATTGAAACTTCATTTTTCAAGTTCTTAAAATATAGATAGTTATTGATTATTAATGAATTTTGAACAAGTGGTATTGTTTATTTATATGATGAATGAATTAGAATTTTTAATTTTTGAGTGAGGATGAAAATTACATAAACCTTAGATTCATCAATATATCCCATTAGAGAAAACATTTTAGGAATTTAGCATGTGCCTTACCCATTATTTTATGATATCTTAGAATGAGGCCTTGATGGTATATTTACAATTTATCAAATTATTCATTTCATCGTCATAAAATAAGTTATTAATGTTCATGTTATTATATTAATATTTATGATATCTATTTATACGTTTCAAGATAATTTTTTTATTTATATGGAATCATTTTATTAAAATTTATTCCTAAAATATTAATCAAGCCTTTTATATTCCATGATAGATTCATCTTTACACATTCTATTAATGTGAATATGGGGTCACCCATTTATTTTTTTCCTTTCCCGAATATTCTATTATGAGTACTATGAATGATATTCCAAGATATGATAATGGGATTAATAATGTCATTAAAGAAAATAATATGTTTTATTTTATGTTTTCAAATGTAATTTGAGATTTAAGCATGTATCTAGTTTTCAATTACAACTAAACTATTTGATCCCTTAGGATGCGATTGATTCTATCTAGTTAGAATATAATAATGTAACCACCAACTATAGGCTCATAGGGTTAGTGTTGTTAAAATTGGTATCAGAACAAGTCTAGTGTATGAATTAGGAACTACATTAGGAAAACTAATCTTAGAGAAAATAATCCTATAACAAAATTTGAGGATAAATCTAAGTATAGGATAATATAATAATATTTGGGTAAATTAGATATTGTGTGGTTATCATAAGAATTAAATATCTACATTGATATATGAAAGTGGATGCAGCAATAGAAAAAATGTACCTAGGGGGAACAAATATGAAAGGGGAGGATTGAGTATTTACATAATCTTTATCGGTGCATGATGAGTGGGCCTAAGACTGAACACCTAGATAGACACTCATAGGAGATATTCGTTGATTTATTCACATTATCATTACAAAACATTATGATATATTTGGAAATACTTTTATGATTGTAGTAAATTCCCAAAGATACAAAGATTATGATTATGAAATTAGTTCTGCATAATTTTTTCAATTATTTTATGTGCTACAAAAAATTTTGAATTATAAAATATTATTTAAAATTCACAATTTTATAAGATAATTTAGTATATTATATTTTTCATAAATATCCATTAGAGGAAGAAATGTAGACCATATCAGTGTAGGTATTTACATCCTTGAAAGGTAATGAAGCTAAAAATAGAGAAAGAGATGAAAATTATAACTATTCTTGGGAAGATGACTCATGTTATGACTAATATCCACACCCATATAGAGTGACCTGAATATTTTCAAAGTCGTGTGAAAATGTTACACTATTTCATGTGACAACATCATCTATCATTCTATGAAACCAAAAATCTCTTAGTAGTTGAGGGATGGATAATTTCCTTAGATAATATATTTATCACTTTAGAGATTAATGAAATTTAGACAGATTTCATGCATGGTTATCATATCATGGGGGATAAGGATCAATTGGGTAATTTGGTTCAAAACATTGAATATTTTTACGAAATAATGGGCATGGAGTGGAATTATTTTAATGTATTTTTCTTGGAAATTATTTTCCGTTCAAGAAACAAGCATATATGGGGAGACAATTCCTATAGAAACACCAACTCGAGTAACCCATATTTGGGTTATTCTTTATTAAATTGTTAAAATATACATAGGATCTCACCACACATAATGAATCAGTTTATTAGTATTGAATAACTAGATATATACATGATTTCTACATTATATTTAAAATATAAAATACATAGCATAAGAAACATTCTTGAATACTTTATATTATTCATAATATACTTCTTCATATCCAGTGGAAAGTAAATTAAATAAAGCATGAGATAAGATACTCATGAAGGGTTATATACCAGGAAATATATAATTTCTAAATATAGGATAATCAATATGGAAGGGTAAATAATTTAAAAAACATTACATTTTAATAATTATTGTTAGGAAAAAATGCATACTTGTATAATATTAATGTAATAATATCATTGAAAATAATAACTAAATTCTCACAGAAGGAAATGATTAATATTATATGTAATGATATCAAACATCATGATATATGTACCATGAAATCCTTGTTCAATGATATTTTAATTGATGGGTATGTGTATACCAAAAACTCATTTAACAATTTTGGCAAACTGATTTGTCTCATGAGAACTATCGATGCATCAAGGGGATATCTCTAACAAATCCCCACCCATCATTGAAGGGATAATGAATTACTAATATATTTAATGATATATTTAATTAATCAACAACACTCCTTATGAAAAAAATATATGTATCGAGTAAAGAGTATGGAATATCAATATTTCCCCAATTAATCAAATAACTTTCATATTAAAACATTGTATGTGGAAATGGTATATGGTTTAGGAAGTAACCAAATCCATGATACAAAGAATATAGATATTTAAGAGAAGTGTGATATCTAATTAAAAATGACCACAATAACATTAATGTTTCAAAATAAATTTAACAACCATAAACATAATAAGAGATAAAAAATGTTCTTTAATTCATCAGAAATATAGATTTTGTAAAAACATCATTTCCTTTAGAGGATAAAGGAAAATGGAAGAAAAACATTAGCATAATATTTAATTATTTTTTTTATTTTTAAACCCATTGAAATATTTTAGAATAATATAAAATATAATAAAATAGTTCTCAAGGTGATAGAATCCATTAATTCAATATATGTTAAAAAACAATCCTTTTGAAATTTGTAAATAAGGTTGAAAAAAGAAGTTGGGAAAAAATTTGAAATATTCCATTAAAACATTTTAGAAAGTCAAAAATAATATAAAATTTCTTTAATATTCCCTTTTAGTAAATAAAAATGACTTTTGAAATTTATTTTTGAAAAACATGGACACTTTATAAAAATTCACCAGATTAAAAAGATAAATAAGATGAAATTTTATTTCAAACATTTATTTGATTGATTAAAATTAAATATTGTAGAAAGTTTAGAATAAATTATGATAAATTTTTAAATATTAATATGATAAAAACATAATTGTATTTTATTATAGAGATATTGTAACATTCTTTCAACTAAAAAATATCTATCCCAAAAAATGAGATTATAAAATAAATTCTTACCACTTTAGTAACATTCAAATTGTGACCCATTGAAAGAATTAAATTGAAAGGAAACATTAATAATAAAGAATAAATATATATTCAAGTTATATAAATAAAATGGGTATTATATACACAAATTAAATGTAAATAGGTGTTAAAACAAAATAGGTCTCAATGGGGTGGAGATTGAGATGAAATCCCTTACCTCAAGTTCAACTTTCCTCATAAGTGATTTTATCCTCAGTTCTGATGAATTTATAATTTTTATAATTTTGTAATAGAAAAATATACAAACTGATAATATCATATATGGTCCACTTATAAATTTTCAATACCCATTTTTTTTTAATATCATCATTTTAGAGTGTTAACTCTCTCATTTTTCATCTTGGTTTCAGTTTGGTAGTTTCAGGCCTTGCATATTTCTCATGGACCCATAATATCTTGAATGTTATTCATTATATTTTTATCATATATATTATATATATTTATTTATATTAATCCATGAAATATATAGATAGAAAAATTAATTACGTTGTTCATAGAGATGGAAGGCCTTACGTACGTATGAATCTTGTTTCCATTTTTCAAAGGATGGAATGAGATAAAGGTAAATATTAATTCACATTTATAGATTCATTGTTATAAAATATATATTATTATTATTCAATAAATCTATCCTTATTATCATCCATTTAATAGATAAATGGAAAATGAATTACATCTCTTTGTAGAGGTGGTAGTCCACACATACACACAAGTGACATTATCATTGTCCAAAAAATTAGAAGGTAAGAAGGTATATATTATACTATAATTTTATAAGAATAATTCTTTCATTTATATCATATTTATTAAATTTTTAAATATTTGTAACCATTTAAATATTATGGTGATGAAAAATTAATTACACTTCTACTTAGAGATGGCAAGCCATACATACGCACGAGTGATATTTTGTGTTACTTTTCATAGGACGAAAAAGAGTTCAAAAACGATAGTCCCATGATCATAATAAAATATTAGATTAATTATGGTACTTTATTTATTTTTATATGATTATTAATATATATATTTAGTTGATGTATAATAAGAAATAAATTTTAAATATTCAGAAAAGGTGACTACCACTTCTTTGAAGGAGCTCCTTTAGATCTCCTCTTAAGGGACATAGGGTGTGTATTTTTGGAATAAAATCTCCTCCATAACTTGAATAAGGATTTTTATAAGATATTTATATGGGATTTTTTAAATAATTGGATCTAGTTTTTGTATATAAGATAATTTAGGGGGTTCCTTTTTACAATGAACTAAAGGACACTAATGGAATTAATATAAATATTTAAAAAATAATAATATCATTTTCTTGGGAAAGTAGAACTACATGGCCATAATTTAGAAGATAATTTTTTATATGTTAGAAATAACATTGAGATTTTTTTTTTCAAAAAGTTAATGTTTTATTTTAAACCTTGTCATTTATTTTAACCCCTTAGGTAAAGAATTTTAATCTTAACTGCAGTAATGAGTTTTTAAATGTTAAAGGGTTATAATTTCACTTATAAGTTATACATTTACTCATAAATAGATAGGGTATGAAATTTTAGATATTAAATTTCCAAAAATTTTATTTTTCATGAAATTTCTTAATTTTGAATATTTTTTTAAAATATATTTTTCATAAAATATTATTAATATCATTTTTGACACTATTTATTTAATTTGACTTTGACTGTGACAGGAAATATATTAAATTTTAATATAATCATTTACGACTTATATAATATATTATATTTATCTTTAAAATTAATGGAAATAACATATTCATCCAAATTTGATTACTTTTAATATTTTTAAAATCATTTATTTTATTTTTCAATTAATTGAATAAATTTTTCATCAACATTTTGTAAGCATTTATATTAACTATTTTATCACAAAAAATTAATAATAAGTTAACATGAAAAATAAATTAATTAATATTTCAAATAAAATTTTAAAACTGAACATACCACTTTTTATCCTTAGTTAAAATATTAGAAATATTAAAGTCAATCTTGTGACATTTTGTTTTAATTCTTTCCTTTATGTAATATAAAGGTCAATATCAAAGAAAAATGGATCTAAATGGATATATTTTCGAGACATGGACGAAAATGGAAATAATAAATTACTCCAATAGGACAAGGGAAAGTTTTATCGAAATTTTAAAGTATTGTCCCAACGTTTTAACAGTGAATTGCCCATTTTACCCTTACCGAGTCACCAAATATCCACCGAGGATACTATTTATAATGACAAAAAAAAACAAACCAATATACTAAATTATATCCTCATGATTAAAAATATGGAATCCATTTTATGAAATTCAATTTTAAAAATTTTGTGAAATTAATTTAAGATAAAAAGGAAAAACATAACAAAAAGATAGTTTTTTTAGAAAAAATGTGTTTTTAAGACAAAAAATAAACATATACCAAAATTAAGTATAATTATGTTTAAAATGTAATTAATCAGAAAATTTAAAAATAAAGGATGATAATGTAGATTTTTTATTAAATTAAAAGAATTATGGGGATTCTTCAATTAAAATAAATTATTGTTTTACAAAAATTGGTATTTTTCACTATTCATTGAAAAATAAATATTTTCAGAAAAAAACAAAAATTTCAGCCTAACATAATATTGACATGATGAAATTAAAAATGATATATTTCTCGCATAATAATATTTTAATAGGTTTCTATGGTTCATTTTATCATGGTGTTACACATGAACCATGTTATCAAAGAAATTTATTTAAAGAGAAATATATCAAAACATCTTGGGGTATTATATTCCACCCCATATAAGAATGTCACCCTCAAAATTCCATCATATTTATACAAAATTATTAAACTTATTCCACATCAAATACTCATGTTCCCATGTATATTCCTCAATTTTATGATTTCTCTACCAAACGTTGATAAGACGAGTGGTTATGTTTCATATCACTTTCTCAATATGATTTAGAATCTCTTTAGGTTGTTCCTCATTAGACATATCATTATATAATGGTATAAAATCCATGATTAGTAAATTTGAAGTATTATTTATTTATGTTCTTAAGAGATATTCATACAACAAATCATGAACATGGGATAGATTCAGTGAAAATTCCAAGCGATATGATATCTCCCTGATAAGATCTAGAATTTTGAAGGAACCAATATATATAGAGCTTATCTTTCCATAATTTAAAAATATCATAATCTTCTTCTAAGGAGATATTCATAAAAATTCCTTATCACCAACTTCAATCTTTTAGATCTCATTAACAGTTATGAAATAAATTTTTTTCAAGTCTAGCCTTTACTATCATTTCCTTCTCTATATCAAGATAAAATAGCTTTCCTTCTCCAACTTCATCCCAACACATTGGAGTTATGCACATCCTTCTATAGAGGTCATTATAAAGATCCATCTGAATTATTTAGTGAAAAATATTATTGTATTAAAATTTTACCAAAGTAATGGGTTGATACAAACAACCTTATAAATCCATAGAACAATCTCAAAATGTGTCTTATAGAGTTTGAATGGTTATATGAGAATACACGTTTATCTGAGGATGATAAGAAGTACTGTAACCCAACTATGTACACATATTATACTTAATGCTTCTCCACATTGAGGTGAACCGCTAATTTAGATTAGATATGATTTAAAGTGTAACTCTATGACATCTCACAACTTACATGATTTATCACTGTGTAATATAATCAAGGGACAAATCTTTTCTAATAGTGATAAAATGCTCTGGTTTTGTAAGGTGATTGACTACTACCCAAATAAAATTTTCATTGTTATATGTTTTGTGGAGTCTATTAACGAAATCCATTGTAATGTTTTCCCAATATCATTTTTGTATAGGTAAGGGTCATAACACACCCTTAGAATTCTATCTATAAACATTAACTTTATCACACACTAGGAATCGAGATACATGCTCCCCAATATCTCTTTTCATGCTATGACAATATAAATATTCATTTAGTTCTATATATATAATTTTACATCTATAATTAATATAGAATATTGAAATATGAAATTTATATAATAACTCATTCAACTCTGATGTTAATGGTACACATATTTAGTTCCTGAACCTTATCATTCTAGTATGACCATGGTTAAACTTGAGAACATTCCTCACCTTATTTTATAGTTCCACATCTTCCTTCTCTGACTTTGTAATATTATCACATATGTATGGATAAACCTTCATCTCAAGTAGATATTACTTTATTCACTTATTTAATATTTCATGATTCAAAATCTTAAAATCCATAAATATTGGAACCCTTTCAATCCTCATCATGTATGAACAAGAATGATCTTTCTGACTCAGAGCATCAACCACCTTGTTCGCATTCCCAGGTTGGTAATGTATTGATCACTCATAATATTTGATCATATTTTTCCATATTATCTTGATCATGTTCAATTATTTATATGTAAATATATACTTCAATCATTTTGTATGAGTATATATATCACACCTTTTACTATAAAAAATACATCCATGCCATGAATGTAAAAAATTACCACTGTCAGCTCTATATCATGGCTCATGTATTTTTTTCTCACGAATTTTCAATTGAATGTAGGAATAATATATCACCATACTATTTTTCATGAGGAGAAATCCAAATCCCTACTTTAATCCATCACTATAAATCCCAAACCCTTCTCCACTATAGGGTAGTGTAAGAACAAGTGCACTGGATAACCTTCACTTCATTTCATTCAAATTATCCTCACATTAATTTTTCTAGAATAACATAACTAACTTTTATGTAATCATGATGAGTGGGTTAGATTGTTGAGATAAATACCTCACAAATCTTAAATTTTATCCAACTATCCTAATAAAACTAAATATATTTATTACCATGGTTGTTCTACTCAATTGTTTAATAAATTTATTCTTTTAAGGATCCACCAACTTACCTTCACATGAAATTACATGACCCATGAAATAGAGTTTTTTCAGCTAAAATTCAGACTTAGTAAATTTGTATAAGGTTTCTCCATCCTCAGGGTATTCAAAAAAATTCAAATATTCCTCATGATCTTCCTTACTCTTTAAATATATTAGAATATCATATATAAAGAATACCACAAACTGATCAAGGAAATATCTAAAGTCACTATTCAATAAATCCATGAAGATAATAAGAGCATTAAAAGTCCAAATAGAATTACCATAAATTATTAATGACCATACCTCTCACAGAATATTGCCTTGGGTATATCGTCCATGTTGAACCTTGGTTGGTGATATCCAGACCGAAGTTAAATCATGGATAAATATTGAGAACCTCTTAATTTTTCAAAAAAACACCAATATATGAAATATTATACTATTTCTTAAAAGTGACTTTTTTATGTTCCAAATAATCAATGTAAATATGCAACAACCCATATTTTTTCTTAACCAAAAGTGTCGGTTCACCACATGGTAAATCTATTGGCTGAATGAGTCCCTTATCTAGTTTATCCTCAGTTAATTCTTTCATTCATAAAACTAAATTAGGTCTATTCTATATGTAGTATTTGAAATTAGTGTAATGATATGTATGAGTTTTATTAAAAATGTAACTTCACAATTTGTGGGAAGATTGGGTAACTCTTCTATAAAGACATCAACAAAATCCCATATAACAGGCTTATCATCAATGTTGAGTTTTTACCCAACCATCTAAGATAAAAATACATCATGGATAGGTAGTAAAAACCATATGATGGAAGTATCATCAATTAGGAGATATGGTTCATCCTTGAACAAAAATAATATCATAGGTTAATTCAAAATATTAAATGTAACTTCCAAAAGAAAATAATACCTTTTGGAGGGACTTAATCCATTGTTCAACAGACAATGAATTAGTAGTTGAATTAATAGAAGAAGGATTATATCATATGATTTGATCCACCATAGGATAATAACATTGTATAATAATAGTTTTCTTTATAAGTGTAAGGTTACTTATCATTACCTAAGAAAGATTTCCTAACATGGATATGTTTTTCTCAGTTCGAGCACCATATGTATTGACTTTCCCAGTAGGGTAATCCCAATATTGAAAACAAATATTGATTCCCTTTATTTCATTAGACACGATCATAGAATACACTGAGTTATATCAATATAATCATGAATATTGATACATAAAATAAAAAACCATATAATGGTAAATTTTCTAAATACTATATTGGATTATTATAATTATCATGTCAGCTATGTTCATTTAAAATCTAGTTTCCACAGTTTCTATTAATCTTTCTATGATACCAACTATAGAACCCTAAAAACATTATTCTATAGTTATTTTATTATTTATTACTTGATAAAATATACAAAGTATCTCACCAAACATGATCAATAAATTTAGTATTCGTGAAGAACCAAATACATCGATGATTTCTATATTATATTATAAATATAAAATACAAAACATAAGAAACATTCCTTCACCGTTATAATATTTGTAATATCCTTATTCAAATCATGGGGAAAGCAAAATAAAGAAAGGGAGAGCACAGATACATAGTAAGGATTACATTCAATGGAATATATTATGAGTAATTAAGGAATAATCTATATGTAGAGGTAAATAACTAAAAACACAATCCATTTTAATCATTAACATGATGAAAAATGTATCATTGGACAATATTAATGCATCAATATCATGTAAAATAATATCTAAATTATCAATTAAGGAAATAATTAGTATTTGATTTCCAAATCTCTAACATCATGATATCTATACCATCAAATACTTATGAAGAGATAGTTTTATGGATGTCTTGGTATGTACCAAAAACCCATTTATTAATTTTGGCCAATTGATTTGTCTCATAAGACCTATATATGAATTGAGTGAATATCTATTACGATGTCCAACCCATCACTTCATGTATAATACATTCATCATATATTGAATGATAAATTTAATTTATCAACAATATGATTTATCAATAAAAATTCTCCTTGAGTAAATAATAAATAATATCAATATTTCATCAGTTAATCAAATAACTTTCCTAGAGAAACACCATATATAAAATATTATATGGTTTAACGAATAATATTATTCACATTATAGATAATATGGATATTCTAATTAAAAATGGTAAAAATAAAGTGAATGTTTTAAGAGAAATTTAATGACCTTAAAATTAGAAAGAAATAAAATATAGCCTATAATTCAATGGAAATATAGGTTTTGTAACAAAATCATATCCCTTTGAGGATAATGAAAAATGGAAGAAAAATTTAACCTAAGATTTCATTAAATTTATTTATTTTTAAAATCATTGAAATCTCGTAGAATAATCTAAAAGATCATAAAACAGTTTTGGAAGTGAGAAAATTTATTAACTTCGTATACATTTAAAAACACATTTCTTTTGAATTTTATAAAGAAATAAGAAAATGACCCTTTTAGAAAAAAAATATATATAGTACATTAATATCATTTAAAAAAGTAAAGGATAATATAAAATTTCTTTAACAAATCATTTAATTAATTAAAAATGAATTTTGTGAAATAATTTTGAATAAGAGAAAGAGGAAAAATATACTAGATCAAAAGGAGAAATATGGTGTAATTTTATGTAAAACATTTTTTTTCACTTGATTAAAATTGAAAATTTATTAAAGGTTAAAATAAAATATACAGAATTTATAAATATTCTAATGATAATAAAAAATATGGAATTTATTAAGAATATATTATGTGATTCTTTCAATGAAAATAAGTGTAATCCTAACAAATGAGATTGTAAAATAAATTCTTACCTTTTTGGTATCCTTCAAATTATGACCTGATGAAAAAACAAAACTAAAATTAAATATTAATCATAATTAATAAATATATATTTATGTTAAATATATCAAAGGGTATTTATATACACTACATAAATATAAATATGAGAATAATACCACATATGTCTCAATAGAGTGGGGATTGAGATGAACACTCTTACCTCAAGTTTGAATTTCCTCATAGGTGATTTTATAATCCAATATTATAATTTTATATTTATTATAATTACATAAATAACTCTATAAATACTTATAATATCATATATTATCTACTTATAACATTTCAACATCCTTTTATAAATAAATATTTATTAAAAGAATTGTTTCTGAGTGTTTAGTATCTCATTTTTCATTTAAGATTGAGTTCAGAATTTTTTTGGTACTTGCATATTTATCATGGTTCTATCATATTTATAATTATTTTAATTATATAAATATCATATATATTTTATATATAGATATTTATATCTACACATGAATGATAGATACAGAAAATGAATTACACTCTTCATGAAGATGATAGGTCGTACATACCCATGATTGTTGTCTCCATTTTTTGATGGATGGAATGAAAGAAAGGTAAATAATAATTCAAATTTATAAAAACATTATTATTTTATTTATTTCATATATAATCATTAAATATGTCTTTATTACCATCCATGTAGATAACAATTGAAAAACTAATCGCGTCGCTTTTTGGAGGTGGTAGTCCACATGTATGCACGAGCGACATTATCATTTTCCAATGAAGTGGAAGGTAAAAAGGTATATATGATATTATAATTTTAGAATAATAAATATTTCATAAATATTATATATTTTCCTTATTTTTTTCTTTTTTACTATTCAAATAAAGAGGTGATGAAAAACAAAATACACCACTACATAGAGACTGTACGTTGTATGTTGGCATGAGCAATGTTTTTGATTTTCATTGGATGGAAAAGAGATGGAAAATTATTTTAAAATAATAATAATAAAATAATATTATATTTATGATATTGGTTTTATTATTTCATTATGGTTTAAATAGACTTAAAGGAATTATAAGAGGAAATAAATTGGAAATATGTGGTAAAGGTTACTATCACTTGTTTGAATGAGGTCATTTAGTTTCCTATTATGGGACCTAGGGATGGTCTTTTGGGAATAAAAAAAGAATGATATCATGGATAAGAATGTTTAAAATATTTTTCCATGGTTTTGTTTAGATAACTGACTCTAGGTGTTGTAAAAAAGATGTGAGAGGTGGTGCCTTAATATATTGAATGAAAGGGCACAAATTGAATTAATAAAAATATTTAAATATAAAAAACCTATTTTCATGTGAATGTTAAACCACATGGAAAGAATTTTAATGATAGGATTGGATATATTATAAATCAATCCAAACTTTTAAATTTTTAAATATTAACGTTGTATTTTAAGCCTTGTCTTTTTATTTAACCCATTTATTAAACAATTTTAACGTCAACAGCAGTAACAACATTTTCAATATTAAAGTGTTATAATTTTAATTATGAGGTAACAATTTTCTCAAAAATTTATATGGGATGAAATTTTGTTCCATATATTACTTAAATTTTCCTTGTGTAATATTTTTATGAATTTTGAATAATTTAATCAAATATTATTTTCATAAAATATTATTAATGTATTTTTTGACAATATTCATTTAATTTGACTTAAAAACATCTAAAAAAGTTGAAATTGGAAAATAATACTTTCACAAAACCATTATATATTATATTTATATATTAAACTAATATAACATAATAATTAATCCAAACAATATTTCTTTTCATATTTTTTAAAAATTACATATTTTTTTCTTTTAATTGAATAAATACTACATCGATGTTGTATATGCTGTAAAGATAATTATTCAATAAATAAAAATTAAAAATAAATCACCATGTTAAAATAAAATTAATTTATATTTCAAATGAACATTTAATACCTTAAATAATATCTTTTTATCGTTATTGTCAAATATTAGAGTTAATAAGTTTAGAGTGATATTTTTTTTATTCTCACCTTAATGTAATATAAAGGTAAATATCAATGAAAAATATCAAAATGGTCCCATATTTTTTAAATTTGGATCTATTAGGACGAAATAAAGTCATAAAATATGATTATGGAAGGTTTTAAAGATATTTTATACCCTTATTCCAATGTTTGAACCACATTTTACCCTTATTGAGTTAACAAATATCTAATAATGTTACAACCTATAATAAATAAAAATAAATGTCACCTTTATTATAAATACAATACTAATAATTATAAATATTTTATCCATTTTATCAAATTCAATTAATATAAGTCTTTGAAATTGATTTGAGATAAAAATTCAAAATGAAATGAAAATCAATTTTTTTAGAAAATATCTTTATAATGTCTAAAAATGAACTTATACCAAGATCTGGTATAATGATGATTAAAATTTAATTAATTATTTTTTTTCTTCATAAATTAGTATTTTATTAATTTTGGATAAAATTAAATTTATTATTATTATTTTTTAATTAAAACAAATTATAATTTTAAAAGAATCGGTATTTTGATCTATTCACTGAAAAATCAATCTTTTCAGAAAAATCCAAAAAATTTGTCCTAAGATAATATTGACATGATGAACTAAAAAATAATTTAATATTCACATAATAATACTTTAATAGGTTTTCATAGTTCATTTAATCATATTTCTAAATGTAAAGAAAGCTATAAAATAATTTTTTATGGAGAGATATATCATAAAATCATTGTCTATTACAATTCACGAGTTTAAGAAAAAAAGATGATGATTTTTATTAAAATTTTGAATCCTACATTACAATTTTATCATGGTATGTTTTGGACTACATAAATAATACAAATAGTAATATTGGTAGTTTCTTTGATGGGATAAAGACAATACTTTTAAGGGAATATAGCTCCCAAACATTCTCATTATATGCTTATATAATATCATGTACAATGAATATTGAGAAATAATTCTAAAAAACTTATATAAGAAAAGTAAATCAAGAAAATTAAAGCAATACTGATCATCTACTGATGAAAAAATGGATAATAATAAGAATGGGGGGTATTTCAAACATGCAATACTTATGGAAAGAAACACAATGATACATGATTTAAGGGAAAATGAGTTTTATAAAAGTGTGGAGAGAAAGGACATCATATTCATGAATGCAATGGTAAGTGATAATCAATAAAATTAATATTATTTAACTATTATAATATGGGGAACTATTCTAAAAAATTCCCCAAATCTAAAGAAACTTACCACAAAATAGGCCATGGGGAGAAAGCCAATATTTTCTAAATATCACATCTAAAGTTTATGTTCATAGAGATATTGTGGTAGGTAATTTCATTTTAACTTAAAAGTTAGATAATAATTTCTTCTATTATAGATCGTCACACTCCATTATATCAACTTTATTTTCCAGGAAAAATAAATATTTTTATAGAACACTAATAAGGACATTATCAATCAAGACACCAAGCTGAAATATTATTCTAGTAATGATATATTACTAAATCACCATTATGATTCATTGACCTTCCCTATTTTAATATTTGATATTATAACTTTGGTATACTTTAATATAATCATTAGTATGTAGCGTATTTTAAAATTTAATGAATTTTTTCCAAGGGATGGAAATTATGATTTATAACAAAGATGTGGAAATGTTTGTTTTTAGAATAGAGACTTCAACATTATAATCATTTATAGATCCACAACCGGTAGCTATAATTAATGAAATTCTTGGATAATAATAATATAAACAACCTATGGATGGGAAAGGTAACCCTAGGATAAAATATGTTCTTATTGTGGAAGAATACATTGATTTTTTCCTAATGAACTACCAGGAAATCCAATTGAGAATGAGGTTGAGTTTTCCTCTGAACTCATCTATGATACAAAATATATATCTAATACTCCTTGAATAATGGAACCAATGGAGCTAGTGTATTTGAAGATAAAATTGTAGATGTTGTGTGATAATGGATTCTAATACCAAAGTGTTTCACAATGGGGAGATCATGTTTTTCATTTGAAAAAGGATTGGACTATGAGGATATGCATTGATTATAGGGAAACAAATTCCATTATCATAAGTAACAAGTATCCTTTTCCACATATAGATGATTTGTTTTATAAACTTCAGGTGGATTATTATTTTTCAAATATTTATCATAATTTTATTTATCGTAACTTATGATTAAGAAAGGATGATATTCCATATAAAAAAATTTATATGAGGTATAAATATTATGTGATTATATAAATTGAATTTTTTATTTAATAATACACCTTTTATTTTTATTTATTTTATGAACAATGTGTTTAAGGAATATATTTATAATTTCATTGTCGTATTTATTGATTATAAGTTGGTAAAATTTAAAATTTATGAAGAGTTTAAGATTTATTTTGGAAACATTTATTGAGACTCATATATAAAAATAGTTTTGTGGGAAATTTATATAGTGTGGATTCTTGGTTCATGATGTTTATTTTCTTGAAAATATTATCTACAATGATTGAATATAGTTTGATCTTTCGAAGAAAAAGGTAATAAAATAATTTCATATTCCAACAATCAGAATTGTGGTATGTGTCTTCCATTAGTTTCTAGGTTACTATTAGTGATGTGTTGAATAGATTTTTCAATTAAAAAACAAATTAACGAAGTTGACGTGTATATGGGATAATTTCTTATGGATAGTGTAATGTGTATAATGTTTTGAAAAACTAAATTGGAAGTATATTAATGAACCAATTTTTACATTACCATCATTAGGGGATGGATTTGTGATATATAGAGACAAATCGAAGAAAGGACTTGGATGTGTCATTATGAAAATTTATAATGCTTTTTCTTATGAATCAGTGTAGTCAAAGCTCAATGATTAGAACTATCAAACCCACTAATAATCTTGAGTTGGAAGGTGTAAATTTTCCTTGGATATATGAATCCATTTTCGATGTGGTGAAAATTTTAGATATTTACAGATAACAATAGTTTGAAATAAATATTTTCATAGAAATAGTTGTACTTGAGGAAAAGGAAATGGAAAGATATACTTAAGGAGTATTATTTATCAATAAACTACCACCATATAAAGGCTAACAAGTTTTCTAATGCATTGAGTAAAGAATACCATGTAGTTATTACTAATATAAGTATTGACAGCGATTCATTATTCATAGACCTAGTAATCTTGGAAATGAGAATTATTTGGGAAGAGGAAAAATCACTCATTTTACAAATGATTTTCAAATCATCCTTATTTTAAAATTCAAAAAAAATCCCCAAATCGATGATAAGAGTTCGGAAAAGAAAATTCAATGTATTATTGATGTGAAACATATAGATTTATTTATTAAGTTAGTGTGATGAACTTTGTAATGAGGTTATGTTTTCTATCTATACTTAAGTTGAAGAGATAATTATTAGACGAAACAAATATATCATATTTCTATATACACCCCAAAATAACCAAAATGTTTCATAATTTGAGGGAATATTTTGTGGGATAATATGAAATGGGAAATTGTTGACTATGTATCAGGATTCTCAGTTTTCTAATAAGTAATGGTTGAGAGACATCATCCCAAAGGAGTTATGCAAGCTCTAATGATTCCTATATAGAAATTGGATGATATTACTATAGAATTTATCCCGCGATTACCAAGTACTTTTAGAAATAATGATTCCATACGGGTTATCTTTGAGAAAATTATCATGTGTTCATAATTTTCTCTCTATAAGGGAAGACCTCCATCTTTAAAACCTTACACAAATATATATTAATTAATTTGTGATACTTTATGGAACAACTATTTCAATTGTATCCTATAATAATATGTAGTTATAAAAACAATTAGAAGAGTATTTACAAGGATATTAATGCTGAGAAATATTTGATAACCACTAATTATACTCAAACCAATGGGTATTATAAATGGACTAGATAGTCATTAGAAGATATTTTGAGGTTGTTCAATATTATATTTCGAGGTATTTGAGATTAGTATTAACCACTAGTAGATATCCTATATAATAATAACTTCCATTAAAGAATTCAAGTGGAACCATTCCAATAATTTTAGAAAAATAGGTTTAATACTAAATCTTATTGGGATGAAGTTGGTGAAAGGAATATTTTAATCCTAGATCCTATGGAAGATATAATAGTGAATGTTAAGACTATTCAGAATCATATCAGAGGATCTAAAATTTTATAAAAAAGTTATCCTGATAATTGAATGAAGGATTTATAAATTAAAGTGGGATATCATTTTTTATTAAAGGTATATCTACCTAAATGTTTTGTAATAATTGATAATAAAGGTAAACTATGTCCTAGATACATCCATCCTTTTGAAATTTTAAAAATAATTGTATATATGAATTAGAATTTGGAAATTCCACCTCACCTCTCTCATGTTCATGATGTTTTTCATATCAATTTATTTTGGAAGTACATTCCAGATAAAATTCATGTTATCACCTATGAGGAAATATAATTAGAACCAAATTTATCTTATTGGGAAATATTATGTAAATTTTTGACACAATATAACAGGTGTTGGGGAATAAGATGACTTGGCTAGTAAACATACTTAAGAGAAATCATAATATAGAAGAGGAAACATTGTAACCTAAAGAATTTATGATGAATAACTACTTGATTATATTCTGCCGTAAAATTCATGAAATTAAAAAATGATTTTTTAGGATGTAATAATTAAATAATCATGATTAAATTATATTATGTAATCTTTTCTTTCTAAAGAAATTATAGCATAATGCACCAAGATTTACCGAAAAAATGTGACTAAAACCTAAATTACCAAATTCTGTAGAATGAATTTTAATAAATGAATAATTTTATTTACTAAACATGAGAGAATTATCTTATATTAATTTATTTATATTTTTACAAAGAGTTTATTTTTATGTGAATAGTGAAAAATATTGATTTTAAAAAGTTGTTACTTTTATGAAATTATAATGAAATAAGAATATATTTAAATTTTATGAAACTTTTTTACAGAACTAATATATATTAAATAAGATATATAATTCATATAAAAATATAATGTTTAAATTATAAATTTATGATTAGTATTTTAGAAATCTAGTTATTGTTTTTGTTCAAATAAACACCATTTTTTGTTCTTTTCCTTTATTAAATAATTTTACTTCGTTCCTTTCAGTTTTCTTATATATTTAAATAAAAAATGTATCCTTTAATTTTAAATGACTCAAATAATTATATTTGGATAAACATTAATCTTTATTTTTAAATAAAATAAATTATATGCTTAAAACAATTATTTTTTTAAAATAATTTTTATTTCATTTTTTAACTTATATTAAAAGAAATTTTTAAAAATTAAAGAAGTTTGAATTTGTGAAATGGATTCCATATTTTTAATCATCATAAATAATATTATTTAATATTTTAAAATTAATTTTTGGTGACAATTAATAGTAACCATGGTAAATATACATCAACTCAGTTATGGGTAACATGAGTTTAAAGGTATACAATAATGCGATAAGTCATCAAGATAATAAAATCAATTTTTTAAAACTAAATATTTGGTATTATTTACATTTTACCCTTATCATCATTTAATCAATGCAAATTTTGTGCCTTTTTCACAAGAAAATGTCTATAATAATTTTTTTTAAATTCCAAGCATGTCATTTCCCTCAATTATAAAATAAAACCACTTATCATATATTATTATTAACAATTTATCCACTTATCCCAAAACATATATACCCAAATACCTTATAAAACGTCTTATAAACTACCTATAGTCTCTAGTCTCATTAAAGGACCAACCGATAATGCTTAAGATGTAAGCAAATTGTGGTTTTCTCAAGAAGAGGTATAACATTTAATGATGTATTTTCAATTTATCGGTTTTTCTACCTCCTTCAAATACTCTATATCCCTGATCATATAATAACATAAATATATTAGATATATTTAAGTTTTATTGATCTAGTTTCATAGTACATATACATATCATGTGCATCCTATGGAAAACAAAAGTGTATCGACCCAAACTTTTAATAATGGAAATTACTATTGATCTAATTAAATATATTATTATGAAAATGGTTAAAAAATATGCACTTCCTTGGTTTTATGTTTTTGGATTTCAAAATACTGTTATTAATTGTTACCATTTCTAATATAGTTGTTGAACAGTGATCACATTATTAGTATAAATATAGGGCTTTAACAAATCCAAATGACTCAGACAAAGGAAGTGATGACCTTATCCAGTATACTTGCCCCGTACGACTATATTTTGAAAGGAGGTGGCTTCACTGGGATTCTCTCATTACCAAGCCCAAGCTGAGCTTCAACATGTGCAGGTTGAACGGAACCGCCTATGAGATAAGTGAATGTTGATTGGGATTACCACCAGATCGATGTTATCCAAGCCATCCTAAGAGTTTGACACCATCGCACACCATACCCTTCAGTCGTATGCAGGTGTTATAAGGGGTTATGTAACAAGAACTTAACACTATGAATAAGTGCATCATTTTTTATATAAGGAATAATATAAATTGATTTTATAATTGTTACGTTTTAAATCGTTTTTAAAGCACAAATAGTATTTTTAGTTAATATTCAATTAATAAATCTATTTTGATGAATTAATGTATTTTTTAATAAAATAATATTTTAAATAAAAATTATTACTAAATTAATTTTTATGGAATATAAATGACCATGCAATTATTATGAATATGATTGTGATTTTTATTATGGTTTGAAAGCTATTTTTGTCAAAACCCAAGAATTTTTTATAAATTTCCATTTTTATTTTAAAAGTAATAATTCACATATTTAGAATATTAATTATATAAAATGGATAATATTTTTGTAATTAGGATTTCAGAATTATCCAATTGTGAATTTTTCCAAATTTTATGAGACAGTCAATTTTTTGGGTAAATATTAAAAACTATTTAAATATATAATGCGTTTTATGTCATCCTAAAGACTCAATAGTGAAGTAATAAAATAACATAATAATTATTTTCGGCCAATATTTGTTTTAACATTAACATAATGTGTTTTATGTTTTGTTTGATCTATTTTACAATGCTTTATTAGACCCTTCAAGACTTATAAAATCTTTTACCTTTTAAATTCATTTCCTTGAGAGTGTGACTCACCTCCACATAAGAAAATCTATTATTTTAAGAGGTTACACCATTTTAATTATAAAATATTTTTTTCCACTCCCCTTTGAAAAATACCATGGGCAAAAACCATGGGTTGGTTTGTGGTTTGGATTAGTTTAATGTGGGGTGACCCAATCCAAAATAATAATGAATTCCTTCTCTTTTCCTGTATAAACCCACCCAAGCTCCAACTTCCTCTTCACTAAAAGCCTTTGTATATCGACCAAACTCTTCCCTCTATTCTCTATAATCCTCCCAAGGCTCCCCAAGCTCTCAATAAACCTCTCTCAAGCCCCTCCCAAGCCTTTGGGAGCACACTTCCAAGTAAGGGATTTCTTCCTTTCTCAATTTTTGGCCAATTTTAATTAAGTTGTTATGCCCTTTTATATTCAATTAAAAATGTTGGGGTATGATTTTGAACCTCCAAAATACTTACCTAATTAGGATTTAATGATTATATACCACTTTATCTCTCATTAATTCCCCCCATGTACACCCTTTAGTATCCTAAAATTCCGTTACAAATTTCTCTCTCCCCATTTACATTCAAGAAATTATTTTGTATTATGAATGTAAAATTCCATTAATTATGTTGGTAAATGTATATATATGAAAAATTTACTATAAATTTTATATAAATATGATGATATACCCATTTATCTCTCATCAATCATTTTTAATGAATTTTTATGTCACATCGTTATGCTACCAAAATTGCACGGCGATTTTCCAAGCCAAAGTAATTGTGTCGTGAATAACATGCCCATTTCTATAACAAGGGTATTCAAATTTATGAAATTTAACTTATTGATTATATAGTTTCAAGTATTTATTCAAAATTCCATTATCTTGGATGAAATAATTATCTTTAATGATTCCATGTTGTACAATCCATTTTCCACACTTATCATTGAAATGAAATGTTTTAAGAAGGTTGCACCGTGTTAGCGCTCTAATGCATTGGGTAAAGATTAGTAGCATGATACATCAAGTGAAATGAGGGTTTAATTATTCTAATTCAACTGTAATGAGGTTTTACTCATGATCCATGTGCAATGATCCTTGGCTCACGCTAATACCATGTTAAGTGTTGTCTCCACATTTCCTTGTTATGATAATCATGCTATATCATGCCTTTATGTTCATGTTTTTTATGCTCCATTGATATGTCTATTTCATAACATGTATTGTATTATTCATTTTATTCTTGGTTTAGTCCCTTACCTAGCTTTATATCTCACAATTTTCTTATGCATGTCCCTAGGTTATCCCATGTAATGATAAGTACGAGGGAATGTAGTTATCACGTAAATGAATTTTTTAATAAGGATGTTGTGTTTCATGTTCTAAGTTGTTATGTAATGTTCCTAAGACACAAATACACTAGACCTATCTATCTTCTATCTTGTGTCTGGTGAATATTTTATGTAATAACTCATGTTTAAATGTGTAATACAAAGCATGGTTGTTATAGTTGGTATTAGAGGATAGGTTTAGTTTTTTAGGGATTATTATTAGAAAACCCTAGTGAAAACCTTAGGGATAATACTAAGTATAATTAAAACATCCCTATGTTTTGGTGAGTATTTTTGAAGTGGTTTATCAAGAAAGTACATCTCTTTATAGATACGAGCATGTAGAGGTGGCTCTGGAACAGATGTACGTAGGAGTGAAAACACCAACAAGGAGTTTCAGGCTTGACCTGGGGTATCCTGGTACACAACAATGGGCCTTACTGCACTCTTGGTTACGACACTCCCAGGGTATATTCTATGGTAAATTTACAAGCTTAGTATGAACCATTATTAAGGGAATAAAAAATCCCCTATGAATATATGTTTGGTTGTATATCATGGATTACATAGATTGAAGACTATAGATAAATATGTTAAGGAAATAAATGTTATTTATAAGTAATAAATTTTTTCCATGGATTATGCTTTATGTGTTACTCCAAACCTTTCTTTTATTCTATCCAATGGCTGGTAATAGGAGGACTCAGGTTAAAAACTGATGCAAAGATCAATGTGATGACTGTTCTAATGAGATTCCCAATCCAATGGGAGAGGGAATCACAAATTTTGTCATGATAATCTCTTAGCTAACTCACGATTTGAACAGAAACATAGGTCAGGAGGAATGTTAAACCCCACTCTAAAGAAAAAGTCACAATTGAGAGCTTCATGAGACAAAGGCCTCTTATATTTAATGGATCATCTGATCCCACAATTGTCAAATAATGGATCAACTCCATTGAAAAGATCTTCTCCATCCTTCAGTGTTACGAAAAAGAGAAGGTTCTTCTGGATACATATCATATGGAGAGTGATGCTGATCAATGGTTTACATTGATAAAAAAATACAAATCCTGAGGAGGATATCAAGGCGTTGGAATGGAAGGATTTCTGGAATATTTTTTTTAATAAATATTTTCTATGCACCCTCCAACTTAAGATGGAAAGGGACTTCCTAGACCTCAAGAAAAAAGATGATGAATCTGTCGAAAAATACGAGACAAAATTCACAAGTCTTTCACGATACACCTCGGGCCTTTTCGTTACCCCCAAATGCAAGGTTGACCGCTTCTTTGGTGGGATAAACCAAACCTATAGAAAGACCTAAAAATACGTGACTTCAATAGATATGAGAAAATTTTATGATGTGCCCTAAATGTAGAAATGGAGATCGGTGAATCCAAGGGGTATCATGAGGATAAGAAGCATAAGTGGGACTTCAATTATGGTAGTCTGATGGATAAATTCAAAAGTGATAATAAAATCCAACACCAAACTTTCCAAATGTGTGAAAAGAAGCACCCAGGAAATTTCCTAAAGGGGATGGGGAAATTCATTAGGTGTGGAAGATAAGGGAATCCGACTGTTAAATGCCAACAAGAAAACCCGCATCTTCGACAGAGGAGAGGAATACTTCATTCAAACCTCAATGCATTATTCATTTCTTCAACTGCAAATAACTAGGGCACAATGAAAACTAGTTCCCTAAGACGAGTGTTTTCAGAGGAAACCAACAACCTCCAAGGAAACAAAGGAGAGATTTTTCCATCACTATTTCCAAAGTTAACCCTGAAAACAATGTGGTGATAGGGATGCTAGTTATGCATTCAATAACAGAAAAAAAATTTGATTTTTGTTCTTCGCATTATTTTATATCCTGAATGTTTAATAGAATAATCCCAAAACCACTACAAATCATGGAATTAAATATGTCTGTGAGTACAAAAAATGGGGCAATCATTGCATCCCATGAATATAACTCATCCATAGTCACAATATGTGGACTAAACTTTCTGAAAAAACTCCTCATACTCCCACTGGTGGAATTTGATGAAATTATTGACATGGATTGGATTTCCATATATAGATCAAACATAAATTGGTGTGAGAGGGAAATCACTCTCCATATTGGAAATCAACCCCCGATTCTATACAAGTGCATGAAGGAATATGAACCTTCTTTAGCACCATCATCTCAAGTGTGGATATTAATGACCTGTGAGCATGCATATATGGATAAAATGCTTGAGTATAAGGAAGCAACTGTCCTTAAAGAAATGCGTATTATGAGGAATTTCACTGAAGTGTTTCCTGAGGAATTGTCTGGTCTTCCTCTTAGAAGAGATATTGAATAATCAACTGAACTTATACCTATGTTATTGACAATATCCAAGAGTCCGTATAGAATGGATATTGTGGAGCTTGAGGAGTTGAAAAAATACTAGAAGAGAATATGGATAAATGATTTATATGCCCAAGTTCTTCACCATGCGGTGTACCAGTACTCTTCATCATGAAGAAAGATGGGTCAATGCGCCTTTTAATCAATTATCGTGATCTCAACAAAATCACGATAAAGAACAAGTATCCTCTACCACGAATTGATGACCTTTTTCATCATCTACGTGGTGCAAAATACTTCTGCAAGGTAGATTTGTGGTCGAGATATTACTAAGTAAGGGTGAAGAAGGAGGATATCCCCAAGACTGCTTTTTGTATAAGGTACAAGAACTACGAATTAAAAGTAATGCCTTTAGGACTCACCAATGCTCCATAAATATTCATGGACTTTATGGATAGAGTCTTTATAAATTACATCGACAAATTTGTGGTAGTCTTTATAGACGATATTCTAATATACTCCAAAATCATGGAGGATTATGAGGAGCATCTAATAACCGTATTAGAGACATTGTGCAAGGAGAATCTCTATGAAATGTATATCATGTTTGAGTTCTAGTTGAAGGAGGTATCATTGTTGTGCCATATCATCACAGGCAATAGGATGTCTATGGATACCTCCAAGATAGCTACAATTGAGGGATGATCAAGGCCAACATCAGTAATAGGTATACGTAGCTTCATTGGGTTAGCGAGATATTATCGCCGATTTTTGAGAAATTTCACATGATTTTAAAACCCTCATACCAAGATAACTCGGAAGGGAGTAAAGCTTTCTTATAGAGATGAATGCTAAGAGAGCTTCATGGAGTTTAAAAGGAGGCTGATCACTGTTCCCTTTCTGACACAACCCACAAGTGAATTACTATTTGTGGTATTCGGTGATTCTTCGATAAAGGGAATATGATATGTGTTGATGAAAAATGAAAAAGTCATTGCCTATGAATCAAGGAAATTGAATGTTCATGATCAAAACTATATAATGCATGACCTAGAGTTGGTTTCAGTGATCTTCACATTGAAAATTTGGTAGCATTACCTCTTTGTGGAGAAATGTGAAATATATATGGACCACTACATCTTCAAGTGTATATTTACCTAAAAGGAGTTGAACATGCAAAAACGAAGATGGTTAGTGCTGATAAATGATTATGACTGCTCAATCCATTACCACCCTTGGAAAGTGAACAAGGTGGTAGATGCTATAAGTAGAAAGGAACCATAAATTCTATCATTAATTTGAATTTAAAAGGATCCAATCTTCTTGGATTTGATGCAGATGGATATAGGAATCACAAATAAGGGAACATCGTCAATCCTTTCACAAATTGTTTCTCAACCGACACCTCTAGATAAGTTAAAGGATGCTCAAAATGATGATGTGGGAATTTAGAAGAAAGTAAAAACTATCTGAAAAGGGAAATCCTCAGAGTTCAATGTTAATGAATAAAGAATTGTTATATTTGAGAAAAGACTATGTCTTCTATAAAATATAGATCTGAAGAAGGAATATTTGGATGATGCACATAGTTCAAATTTTTCTATCCACCTAGGAAACACAAAGATGTATCAAGATCTATGAGATCATTATTGGTTGTTTGACATGAAGAAGGAGATTGCTGAGTATACATCAATTTCCCTAGAATGTCAGCAAGTGATGGCTGAGAGGCAGATGTCTAAGGGGATGATGCGACCATTATCCATACCAGCATGGAAATGGGAGAAAATCATCATGGAATATTTCACCAGACATCTGAAGAAATCCAAAGAAAACAATGCTATCTGGTTTGTTGTGGATCGTCAAACAAAGACTTCACACTTCATTGCTATTCAGGTGGATTTCCCATTAGGTCAACTGGAATAGATATACATCATAGACATTGTAAGGCTACATGGGGTACTACTATCGATTGTATCTGATCGAGATGCAAGATTCTCCTCTATGTTTTGGAAGAGTCTTCAACATGCTCTGGATACTAATCTGAACTTCAATACAACTTATCATCATCAAAATGATGGGAAATCAGAGTGAACTATCAAAATTCATGATTACATTTTGAGAGCGTGCCCAATGGACTTCAAAGAAGGATGGGATCAATATCTTCCTCTTGTTGAGTTATCATATAACAACAGTTTCCACTCAAGCATGCAAATGGATCCTTATGAATCCTTGTGTGGGAAGAGGTGCAGAAAACTGACATGTTGGGATGTAGTTTGGGAGAGAAAACTCATAGGTCCATAAGTGGTTGAATAAATGGCAGAGAATGTTTAGACCATCCAACAATACATTAAAGCTGCCCAGAGTCGACAAAAGAGCGATGCTGATAATAATCAATGAGACCTAGAGTTTGATGTCAGATACATGGTATTCCTCTGTATATCACCATGGAAGAGAGTTATGAGATTTGGTAAGAAGGGAAATCATTGTCCAAGGTACATCAACCCTTTTAAGATCCCATATCACATTGGAGTAGTGTCCTATCAACTAACACTCCCACCAAACCTATCTCAAGTACATTATGTATTCCATGTATCACTCTTGAGTAAGTAAATACCTAAACCATTGCATTTACTCAATCCAAAGGTGGTACCATTGGAGAATGACCTCTCCTATGAAGAGAAGCAAGTGAAGATCTTAGATCGTAGGGAAAAAGATCTACGAAATAAGACAATGCCCCTTGTCAAGGTGTTGTAGGGAAACCAAAACTATAAAGAAGCAATGAGGGAATTGGAGGAACTTCGGAAGCAGAGTTACCCTCATTTTTTTAGTGTGGGAAAATGAAATTTCAAGGGAAAAATTTCTTAAGGGGGAAGATTGTAATGACCCAAACGTTTATTAATGGAAATTACGCTTGATCGAATTATATGTATCATTATGTAAAATGATTATAAAATATGCACATAATTGGTTTTATGTTTTTGGATTTCAAAATACCATTATAAATTTTTACCGTTGCTAATATAGGCATTGAATAGTGACCACTTGATTAGTATAAATATAGGTATTTAACAAATCAAATTTACTCAGAAAAAGGAAGTGATGACCTCATCTAGTAGACTTTCCCCGTACGAAGCCCATTTGTCAAAGCTTGGAAAAGATGTGGCATCATTGGGCTTCACTCTTAAAAAATCTCAATCTGAGCTTCAACACGTGAAGCTTGAACGGAATTGCCTATGGGAGAAGTGGAAGTTGATAGAGATTACCACTCGGGTGATGTTATCTGAGCCACCCCAAGAGTCTGCCACCATTGCACACCTTACCCTTCAGTCGTATGCGAGTGTTATAAGAGGTTATGTAACAAGACCTTATAACTATGAATATGTGCATTATTTTTGTATATAATAAAGAATATACATTCATTTAATTATTGTTACGTTGTAAATAGTTTTTAAAAGCAAAAATTGTATTATTAGTTAATATTAAATTAAGAAAACAATTTTGATGAATTAATGGATTTTTGAATTAAATAAAATTTTAATTAAATATTATCACTAAATTACTTTTTATATTATATAAATAACCATATAATTATTATGAATATGATTGTTATTTTTATTAATATTTTAAGCTATTTTTTTCAAAACCCCTAAATTTTCGATAGATGTTGGTTTATATTTTAAAAGTAAAAATTAACATATTTAAAAAAAATTAGATAAAATGAATATTATTTTCGGAATCATGACATTGAAATTATCCAATGGTGAATTTTTCATAATTTTATGAGACAGTCGAATTTTTGGGTAAATATTAAATACCGTTTAAATATATAATGTTTTTTATGACAACATAATGACCCAATAGTGATGTAATAAAATAATATAAATATTATGTTTGGAAAATATATATTTTAACATTAAAATAATTTGATTTTAGTTTAGTTTTATTTATTTTACAATGCTTTGGTAAACCCTTCAAGATATGTAAAACATTTTACCTATTTAAATTGATTTCCTTGAGAGTGTGACCCACCTCCACAAAAGCAACCTTATTATTTTAAGAAGTTCATAAATTTTACTAATAAAATATTTTTTACCACTCCCATTTGAAAAAAACTCTGGTAAAAAACCATGGCCTGGTTTTTGGTTTGGATTAGTTTAATGTTTGGTGACCCAAACCTAAATAATAAAGAATTCATTCCCTTTTCCTACATAAACCCAATAAGGATCCCAATTTCTCTTCACTAAAAGCCTTTGGATCTTGAAAAACCTCTGTCAACATCTCTCTAGAATCCTCCCAAGGCACCCCAATATCTCAAGAAGCATCTCTCAATCCCCTCCCAAGCCTTTGGGATCACACTTCCAAGTAAGGGATTTCTTCCTTTCTCAATTTTGTCCAATTTTATTTAACTTGTTATGCCCTTTTATTTTCAAATAAAATTTTTGGTGTATGATTTAAAACCTCCCCTATACTTAAGCAGTTATGTTTTAATGATTATAGACCCCTTTATCGCTCATTAATTCCAAACATGTACACCTGTTACCCTGCCGAAATTCTGTAAGGACTTTCTCTCTCTTCATTTACATTCAAGCAATTCTTTTGTATTATGAATCTAAAATTACATTAATTATGTTGGTAAATTTATATATATGACCCACTTACTTTTAATTTAATGTAAATATTATGAGACACTCCTCTCTCTATCATCAACCACTTTTTATAAAATCTTATGTCACGCCGTTATGCTGTTGAAATTGCACCGTGATTTTCAAAGCCAAAGTCATTGTGTCATGAATACCATGCCCATTTCACTATCAAGGGTATTCACCATTATGAAATTTTACTTATCAATAAAATGGTTTCATGTATGAATTATAAATTCCTTTATCATGGATTAAAATATTATCTTTAATGATTTCATATTGTATGATCCATGTGACACAATTATTCATGAAATGAAATGTTTTAAGAGGGGTGTGCCCTAATAGAACTCCAATGAATTGGGTAAATATTAGTATCATGATACGTCAAGTGAAATTAAGGTTTAATCATAATAATTTATGTTAAAGGAGGGATTAATCATTCTCCATGTGCAATGATCCTTGGATCATACTAATACCATGTTAAGTGTTGTCACCACATTTCCATGTTAGGGTAATCATGATATATCATACCTTTATGTTCATGTTTCTTTTATGATACATTGATTTGTATATTTCCTAAAATATATTTTATTACTCATGTTATGCCTTTTTTACTCCATTAATGGGCTTTATATTTCACCCTTTTCATATGAATTTCCTCTGGTTATCCAATGCAATTCCAAGTACGAGGGAATGTAGTGGTTATGTAAAAAAGGTTTTCAATTAAGATGTTGTGTTTCATGTTCTAAGTCATTATGTAATTTTATTAAGCCCCAAAACACTAGAAATATCTATATTCTATCTTTTATAGAGAATATTTTATGTAATAAATCATGATTATGTGTTTAATAAAAAGCAGGGTTGTTATAAAAAGCATCACTCGTGTGCACATACAACCTACCATATCCACATAGTAATGTAAATAGTTTTGAATCACCCATTAATTTGGATGATAATAAAGAAGAAACTAGTGAATATATATTATATTTATGAAATTATAATTATTAGTGAAATATAATATACCATTTACCTTCATACCCATCCACCTGTTAAAAAATGACAAGATCGCTTATGTGTACATGTGTGTTACAACTTCTAATGAGTGAAATGAATCATTTTTCATTTATGTAATTGAATGAAGATAATAAATATGTGTATAATTTATATATTTTATAATTATAACAAGATAAATATTCTATATATGATTTAACCATCATAAAAATTCATGTACTAAAACTAATGAATCAAAAAATACATGAAAAATGAAACAGTTAACACTGAGATATTGAGATTTTAATAGATATTATTAATAAAAGTTCATTGAAATGTAATAAAAGGGTCATATATGATATTATAAATATTTATTTGGTTATCTTATAGAATTATAAAAATATTTAATTTATTATATATCAGGTTAAAAGTACTTACGAAGCAAGTTGAACATTAGGTAAGTCTTTATTTCACAACCACATCCTTATCTGTGATTGTTTAAGTTTAAGTTTACAGTGGGGTAATTATATTATTTCTTATATCTTAAAAACAATTTATTTTCTACTGCTAGGAATATTTTTGGAAATTTATAATTTTCATTTTATTTTACACTCTCTAAGAACTCAAAATTATAAAATAATGCTTTTAGGGTAACCAACTTCATTTTTCAATTCAATGAGGGATATATTTTTTCCATGTCCAAATTTTTATTAAAATGTTTCAAAAATATTTTTTAATAATTGAAAATGATAAATTAAATTATTTTATTATCATGTTTGAATTTATATAATTTTTTAAAAAAGTAATCTTATTATCATTTCTGAAACAAGGAATTTTTTACCAAAGGTAGGAATAAAATCTTTTTTTTAATGTAAAGTGAGTGATTTTTTTCAATTGTCATGATTACTCTTTACCATGATATTAATTTAAAAGTTTTCATGGTTTTTTGAAAATATAATATTTTGTCATATGCCATACCCATTATATATTATGTTTTATAATGTGTTCTTAATGATAAGTTCAAGAGGTTCAACATTACGCATTCAATTATTATGAAATTAGTTATTAATGTACATATGTTTGTTAAAATAGTAATGATATACAAGGATATGTTTAAAGATGATGTGATTATTGATATGGAATTATTTGATCATTATTTATTCCTGTCATATTATTCAAGGCTTATTTATTATTTGATAGATTATAGTATATGAATTCACTTACTAAGAATATGATCTCAGTATTTGATTTTTACCTTTCCCTAGGATTCCCAGAAGTGTGTTATGAATAATTAGGAATGATATTATAGAGGTAATAAAAATTTTCTCAAAGAATATTCTATATTGTATTTTATGTTTTTGAATGTAATTCCAGATTGAAGAACATATATAGTTCTCTAAAACAATTAAAATATTTGATCCCTCAAGATGTGATGAGTTATATATTATACCAATTTAATAAATTAACCACTAACATTATGATAATATGGTTGGGATTAATAAAAAAATTTATCCATATGAATGCCTTTCCCTTATACTATCTTCATTTTTCTTTAATATGTTTTCTATTAAATTTTTCTATAATTTCCAAAGTAATTTCTATCTTGATTGTTTCAAAAAAATTATATTTGTAATATATGTTATTAAAATAATAAAATGTTATTTTATCATATATTTAAATTTAAGCTTCTAGATATCTTTTAAATTTTTTTCATCTATGTAAAGTCACTTTATTGTTTCTTATGGTTCACTGGGATATGATATAATCATATTATCCTATTTATTTATTTATATGAATTATCATCAAATTTTTTGGATTTTTTTAATGAATTCTATTTCATTTCATGAGTTAAGTTATGAGTAAAATGATTCATGTTCATTGGTCACACATTTTTACTCTCCTCATTATGTTATAAGTGGTCTCTAGAGTATATAGTTCTCCATTGCATTGAGTAAAAATTTATATCTCATGAGATGATATGTAAAAACACGTTACTATTTTTAGGTAATTATAAACCTTATTTTTAATTGATATTTTTTCGGTTTTGGGGGTTGTTTCGGGTTGAAAAATTTAAGAATCTGGAAATTATGAGCTAGTTCATAGTTTGCACATGACAGGAACAGGGTTTGTCAAATTGAGTTCCCTGCTACAGGAAAATGTATAATTTTGGTCATAGTGCTCCACACATCTTGTGCATGGTTAGTCAATCCATGTATACCCTTAATAGATACTCTAAAACCTATTTATAATGGGAGCATGACCTTGGTATGGTTTTCAAACAGTGTGCCGATTACCATGTAACCGAACAGACAAGGTCTTCTGAGATCTGAAAATTTATTGATTTTTTCAAAACCCTAGTCCTAGGTCTTGGATGGAACTCCATCGACCCAAATGATTTATCCCATTATTATTGCTCCCAAAGAAGATTCTTGGCCCCTAGAACCCCTTCTGGAGTTGATCAAAAGCTAGGAGGATGTTGATCAATCATCTTTCGTTTAGATTTCTACTCATATTCATGATCTCCCACAGTCTCTCTCTGTCTCCCTTGGGTTTTGTAGATCTCCATTTATTATTGGGGTATCTAATAACTGCTATTATGGATTTGAACCAAGTTTTTATTTTATTTCTCTAGTATCCCGTTTTTGTCCTCCTTCTTTGATGAATCCCAACTAGGAATTGATGATCAGAGTTCTGTTGATATCGAGGTATGTGGTTCCATTACAATGCACAATTTTTAATAATATTTTTTCATTTATTTAAATTTAATCATTTTAGTTAAATAAAATTGTTATATTTTCGATTTAAATGGATTTAAATAAATTTGTTGGAGAACCACAATTCTGGTGATTTTTGGGTTTTAAATAAAATTGGGTTTTTTCATGAAATTGGAATATCCCCAATTCCATTGAATTTGGATGAATTTAATGAAATTGTGGTAATATAAATTTTAAGATTTTAATTTTGGTTTTGATTTAAATTGAATCGATTTAATTGTTGAATTTAATTGAAGAAAATGTTTTGATGGAAAGATTTGGGAAAAATGCCAATTCTAGTGAAACGGTGGTTTGTGATAAAATTGATGGAATTTTTTGAAAATTAAATTATTGAATTTAATTGTAAAATGTATTGTGAAATATTATAAGTTGATTTCAAATCCATGTATATGAAAAATATCTTAAAATGGTTTTGATAGAAACCCAGTTGTTTCCTCTTATTAAAAGATACATGAGTTTTTATTAAAAACATGTCGTGGTTTTTAAAGAGAATGTATAAATATTGAAATGAAGTATGGGATTTTATTTTATTTTAATTTTTCTAAAAATAAATTTCCCATCATTGGTTTTTTACATGAGCACATGTAAGCCTTAGGTAGTTAGTGAGTTATTTTGGGTGTCACTTTACGACTTACAACATTATAAAATGCCATATCAGTACATCATCATTCTTTAAGAGATGGTGATGAGTCCATTTTTCCTTAGGCCCAAAAGGGTGTATGTATATACTTACCATTTCACACTGTTTGATCCATATATCCTAGAACTATCATACATACATGGAATAAGACCATGTTTTATTATTTTTTTGTTTAAAATGCATATTCCATTGTTATAAACTATCTTACATGCATTGGGAAATTGATATAAACCATTTTATATAAATGTGTTTATTTAAACCATTTTGTGAAATGTTTATTGCAGGTAAATAATCATTTGATTAAAGGTAAATTCCATATTTTAATTTTTTTCCATCATTTCAAATGTGAAAAATGATTTTCTAAATATATTTACACCTTTTAAATAATTAATCATTATTTGTTTAGTTATGCTTTTATAAATGCCAAACCAGTTTGTTTTGAAAATATAAAGTACATTATTTGGATAATTTAATATTGTTATATTGTTATGGTATCTTTGGTGAAATATATATATGGTATTTTGACCACACACTACTTGTACCTTTAGGTGTTTTTAGATTTCCTCCTTCCATATTTTAGAAAGGGGAAAAGATCTCTAAGAGGTGGATCTAGCTGTTGAACCGTGGACTTGGTGAGTTTTCCACTCAGATACTTGGTCTATTTTCCCCATTTAGTACTTGTGTTGTAGTACTTTGGGATATTTATGTTCCATGTTGACTTCTGGTAGATTAATCTGAGTGGAGTTTTCATTTTATATGCATACATCCTTGTTACTTTTACTTCCACAATTGTTAGTAGCAAAATCATTTCCACTTTCAGTTTGTATGATGTCGGGTTCTAGTCGCTGTCCCATGGGGATCATGAACAACCTTCAAGCTATGTTAGGATCGGCTCAGTTATCGGGTTACTAGATTACCTATATTGGATCGTGACAAAGGGGTATCGGATCCATATAGAGATTATTTCTTGAAGTCAATATGCATTATTGAAATCTTATCGGGACTTAGGAGGTAGTTGTGATTGAGTTTCTAACTAGATCTCACTGCAATTAACATTAAGTTTCCAAGGATGGTTAGGGAAATAATACTTTTGTACTATTTTTAGTTGTTTCCCTTGTTTTGATTTGGATAGGTTGAAATCCAAATGTGGTGGTTCTATCTACAGGGATTAATTCCCCATGTTGCCCTGTTTGAGTGTTAATATCATGTATTCCTTGTTTTCTATTGATGTTATG
This sequence comes from Viscum album, assembly GCA_963277665.1. Classification (NCBI taxonomy): domain Eukaryota; kingdom Viridiplantae; phylum Streptophyta; class Magnoliopsida; order Santalales; family Viscaceae; genus Viscum; species Viscum album. The sequence continues at coordinate 1,349,523,901 of OY728131.1, forward strand.
TAGAATCATCCCTCTAAGAATATGTGAAAATTGTGTAACGACTCAATGTTTTATAAATGTAATTCCCTTATTATAATTATGTCTTATGGTATAATCACATAATATTACTTATAGAACAAAATACAAACCTTATAAATGAAGAATGAGGAAAATAAAAGGTGTCCCTAGAAGTTAAGAAACATACACCAATTAAATAGTAACCTGACCTTTGGAATAGTAATGTGACCATTATGAATGGTAAACTGGAAAATGTAATAGTAACCTCAAAAATGAATGCATAAAAAAATTTATCCATCTTATAAGTGATGATATGGTATAACTATATCACTTTATAAGTAAATAAATATTTTAAAAATTATTGATTAAATGTTGGTATTTTTGTAAGTCATAATTATTTAATTACAATTTTAGGATTAATTTAATAATTAAAATGAATATTTTTTTTTCATAAAATTTGATCATAAAATAATATTTTTATATCTTATGATTATAATAAAATTTTATGCGCCCTTAGTTATTTTTTCAGAGTGTTAGAAAATTAGTTTTAATTTTAAACATTTTATTTTTCATGTAAAATATGATTTTAATTTAAAATTAAATTTCTCATATTTTTAAAATTATTTTTGAAAAATGGATTCCATTTTCTTATTCTATATGTCTAAAAATGGTTAGGGTGAATTTTTTGGATTTTTCTGAAATACTTTAATTTTTTAGGAATACTGAAATACAACATTATGTGTTAAATACACTATTATTGACATCAGGGCTGATTTAAGAACCCTTGGTTCAAAATCACATGATATCTTTACTTTTTTTATCCCAAGAATCATGAATATTCAAATTATTTAGAAAAAATATTAAACTAATGATTAGAATAATGGGAAACACCCTCTTTCCTCCTCTTTAAATACCACCCCTATTTACTTATTCTCTTGACTAATCCCAAGCCATGTGCCTAGACCAATTCTACTCAAATATCTCCCTAATCCACTTTCCCTAGTCCCACAAACCTAGGTCTCTTCAAAACACCAAAACCTGTACCCTAAATAGGCTCTCAAGGAAGATATATTCAAGAGGTAAATTCCTCGTTTTATTTCTTTAATATTCATTCAAGTTCATTTCTATTAGTTTTATTTCCTCACCTCCTTTGATCCAAATGGTATAATAACTTTAGTACCTCAAATTTGTTGGAATTGTTTTATTATAATGGAATAATTTATTATCATATCTCATTTCACCTTCTTTTATAACAAAAATGAAAACACCATTTGAGATCTGTTAATTTATCACATTCAAGGAAGCCGAGTTTTCAAGTTATTTACCTTATTAAATTAAAGACATGAAACCATTTTTATGGTTGAAAAAGAATATAATATAAATATTATGTCTTATTTAAGGTTATTTAATCTTTTGTACACATTATATTATTTTATAAATCAAAATATGTTTGTTGTGATCAAACCCAAACGGTTATCATTAAAGTTTTATATAATGATTCATGTTCACTAAAAATAACCAAATGAATTTTCTAACCATGAAATCTTATGAATGGTCACTAATAATATATAATTCCAGATCTGGACAATCATTCTCATCTTACACGTTTATACCTACATATATATAAATAAACCATTCATGAAAACCAAGGAAACAAATGCTTCCAACCAATGAAATTAAACCTATTAACCCATTGAAAAGGTCATGAATGAACCCAATAAGGATATAATAAATCAATTAAATATAGAAGAGGTTCTAGAAATATTAATTAATGAATTTAATCTGGTTATCCAGGATATTAAGATCAAGCAATGGACTTCATCATATTTATGGTAAGGGATCCTCACTTTTGAACTTTTATTCAATGAATCTTCCATATGTTATGAAATTTATTTTTAATTCATAATGAAGGTGTATGTTTTCATCCCTCCTCCATAATTCCATCAAGATATATAAATGATTATATTCCCTTTTCTCTCTCATCAATCCGTCCTATGTACACTAGATACCATGCCGAAATTTCATACGGGATTCTACCTGAACATCTATTATTCCTTTGGGTTGATCTATCTTTCTTTTTACCCAAATGATGTTATCTATTTTTTTATGTAATTTTTTTTAAAAATTATATGAATATAACCAAACTCATGTATCAAAATCCATTCATCATTCTATTTTAGGGATATACATGTTTTGAAATTGTTCCCCCCTCAATACTTCTTAATAAGAAAACTCGTTAAAAGGAAACATCCAGAATACTTACCCATTTTCAAGTAAACTATATAATATGTTTGTAATCCACCCTTATTTTCATAAAACCAAAATTTTTATTATGAAATCATTCTTTGTTCACTTATGGTTTTATATAAGAGAGTTTTCCCTTTTATGTTTTAAATGACATTTTGATAGTTTCCGTTAACTGTATTAAAATGTTTTAATTCTAAAGTTTCTTAAACACACTTTTTACATGTTATCAATTCATTTAGACATCACTAATTAGGATATATTCCTATTATAATTTATTATTATCCATGCATGATAATGATCCTTTCCTTCATGGACACTTTTATGATACACCAATTTGTTATGATGTATGACATGATTATGATACCCAATTCTTTATATGGGTAATCCTTATGTTTATTTATGATAGATTATGTATGATTCTTAAAGTGGAAAACATATTAATGAAAATGTTAATATGGGTGCGCCCAAATAGCGCTCTAATAAATTGGGTGAAGTTGAGTTTCTTGAGACGTTATGTGTAATGATCTTGGCAGTAAGCCTTGACTCATGCTACCATATGCAACAGTCTTAGCGGTTAGCCTTAACTCATGATAACACATGCAACAGTCTTGGTAGTTAATATTGACTTTTTCTCCGCCATGTAAAATGATCCTTGACTCGTCATAAAGTCATGTTGTATATTTCTTCCACATTACAATGCTTCCATTTTAATTTGATCCTTTGTTTTATATGTTATGATTCCATATGTTGAATCATGTTCTATGCCATTTGATATCATTATGTCATGCCTTCTAACCCGTGTGCAAAAGCTGTATTCTTATGTTTATTCCCTTATGGGTATTTTTATCTCATCCCTTTGTTTATGTTATCCATAGGTTATCCTATTCATATGTATGATCATAATTGAAGTTAGGAGCACAATATGAAGATTAAACAAAGAAATGTTTTATTTAGTTTCATGTTTTCATTTTTATGTACCTAGTATTTAAAGACACTAGAATTCATGATCCATGGCTTGTATTTTGGTGTATAATTATGATTAAAATCATATATTATTATGTGTAAAAGGATGGGGTCTATATAGTTGGAATTATAGGATGGTCAAGTTATTTTTTAATATTAGGAATAGAGTACTTTAGTAAGAAAATTAGGAATGAGACTATGTATATGAAAACATCTCTAAATTTTGGTAAGTGTTGATTGAGTGGTTTATCAAGAAAATACATCCCTATCTAGATGAGAACAAGTGTATGTGGCTCTTGCACATATGTATCTAGGGGTAAAACCTAAAAACACAACTTTGAGAAAGACTTGAACATGAACTTGTGCACAACAATGGGTTTTGATGCACTCTTAGTTTGACACTCCTGTGAGATATGATTTGGTCGATTCATAAGCTCATTATGGGACACAATTAAGGGAACAAAAAAATATCACATAAGAATATACTTTATGAGATAGATCATTAATAACATATATTGAGGCTTAAAAAAACATAAGTTAAGGATATAAGTGTAATTTTTAAGTTATCCCTTTAATGTCGTTGGTTTACCCATATGTGATACTCATCCCTAAATTTTATTTTTACTCTAACCAGTGGATAGTAATAGGATGGATCTCATTAAAAAACAATGTGAATTGAAATGTGATGACTACTAAAACATGATCCTTGATCAGATGGGAGCTTAGGAAATATATATCGTGACTATTCCAAACTAGCTATCAAAAATCATGATTAAAAATTCATACTTGGTTGAATTCCCAAAGGATTCAAGGAAGAGGAAGATAAAATCTCAAGAAATTCCATCTGATAAAGTTTATAAGGGAAAGAATACCTACATTCCTTCTTGCAATAAGTGGGTAAATTGGAACCAAGGTAAATGTGTCAAAGGGTATGAGAGATGTTTTATGTGTGGATATATAGGGTACAAAGTATCAAATTTCCTTGAAAAAATGAATAATGTGATGAATGTAAACAAAGTTATATCTAAATAATAATACACAATTCTATGTAAAATATATAGTGAAGTTGGACATTATCCAAGATGATGCTATATTGCAAGGGTTTAGAGTCATGATGAGCATCAACAATCTCCATGATCAAGGGAGCACAGAAATTCCTATGCTAAGGTGGATACCGATGAATTAATTACATTTAAACACCAGTTCAATGTATTGTATGTCATAATTTATTTCAATTATTATCTTATTATTATATCTTTTATGTTTTCTATGAACATTGAGTCCCCACCTAAAATGATAATAAATTATTATGAAATTATTCTATGAGTATTGTATAGAATGTTGAAGTTTGTGGGAATGTTCTTCCTGAAAATATTATAAGTATCCATTTGGTTGTATCTGAGGAAAAATGAAAAATAAAACCCCTATTCCCCAAGGTAGTTAAAAATTCATGAGAAAAACTATCCCACACACGGTCTAGATTTGGCCGTTGTGATCTTTGCATTTAAAATTTGGCGGCATTATCTCTATGGGGACAAGTGTGAGGTATTTATATTGATCACTGGAGTCCCAAATATATATTCAGATAGTATGAGATTAATATGTGCTATTGAATATGGATAGATCTCATCAAGGATTATGACTTCTCAATCTACAACCATTCTAGTAAAGAAAATAAGGTTGAAGATGCTCTAAGTATAAAGGATACTGAATCTTTATCAATGATAAGAGTTCAGAAGTATCCAATCTTCTTATATTTGCAAAGAATGGACATGGGAATCATTAATGGTGTCATATCATTTGTACTTCCTCAAATTATTTCTCAACCATCACTCCTGGAGAAAATAACGGATGCTCAAATAAAAAGATGTGGAAATTCTGAAAAGGGTAGAAGCTATTAAAAATGGGGATTTATCTAGGTTTAAAATTAACAAGGAAGGAGTCATAATATTTGGGTCAAAATCATGTGTAATATCTAATGGATAGATAAATAAGGATATTTTTAATGATGTACGTAGCTCAAACTTCTATATTCACCAAGAGAGAACAAAGATATATCAAGATCTCCGAGAGAAATATTGGTGGGACAATACGTAGTGGAAGATCCATGGTTATACATCAAAGTGCATGGTATGTCCACAAGTGATGGATGAAAGGAAAAAGTATATGGGGATGATGAACCCACTACCCATACTAACATGGAAGTTGGAGAACATTACTGTATACTTTTTAATTGGACTTCCATGGACATACAGAGGAAAAATTATATATCGGTTTTTGTGGATCGTCTTAAAAATACATCCCACATTATCTGAATTCAAGAAGACGTACCATTGGATCAAATTTTATGGATATACATCAAAGAGGAGGTTAGGATACATGCAGTTCCACTATCTATTATATCTGATTGAGATCCATGATTCAACACCATGTTTTGGAAAAGTCTTTATATGCTAGAAGCACTGAGTTGAACTTTAACATGGCCTATCATCCTCAAAATGATGGAAAATATGATCTTACTACTCATACACTAGAAGATATATTGAGAGCATGTTCTATGGAATACAAAGGAGGATGGGACTAATATCTTCCCCAAGTTGAATTCTCTTACAATAATTGTTTCCACTTTATCATCTGAATGGATCCATATGAATCCATTTATGGGAAAAGGTGCATAACCCCGGTGTGTTGTGATGGAGTCAATGAGTGTAAGATAATAAGACCGAAAATGGTCGAATATTTGGTGGATAAGGTGAAAACCATTCAATTTCACGTCAAGGAAGTCTAAAGTCGAAAATAGAGTTATGCAGAAAATTGTCAATGGGACCTTGAGTTCAAATTTAGGGACATGGTTTTCCTCCGCACATCTCCATCGAAGAAGGTCATCAGATTTTGGAAGAAATGAAATGTATGTCTAAGGTACATCATCCCATTTTAGATTCTTGATCATGTTAGATATGTGGCCAATTGACTAGTAGTTTCGGCTACCATGTCTAAAGTATATGATGTATTCAACATATCTCTCTTAAGGATGAACATTCCAGATCCATCCCATGTACTCTATTCAATGGTGGTACGGTTAATGAATGATCTTTCTTACAAGGAACAACCAATGAAGATCTTGGATCATAGAGATATTGTTCTATGCAATAAGAATACTCACCTGGTCAAAGTAATATGGTGTAACCATAAGTATGAAAAGGAAACATGATAACTGGAGGAAGTAATGAAGGAAAAGTAACCACACCTGTTTACGACTTAGAATGTCAAATAAAATTTCAAGGGAGAAATTTCATAAGGGGTGAAGAATGTAATGACCCAATGTTTTATCAATTAAATTCTGTTATTATAATTATGTCTTATAGTATAATAACATAAGTTTACTTATAGAACAGAATACAAATCTTATCAATTAAGAATGAGTGAAATAAAAGGTATATCTAGAAGTTATGAAAGATATACCAATGAAATAGTAACATGAACTTTTGAATAGTAATGTGAGCCTTATTAATAGTAAACTGGTCAATGTAATAGTAACCTCACCAATGAATGCATAAATAAAATTTATCCATCTTATAAGTTACAATATGGTATAATTATATAATTTTATAGGTAAATAAATATTTCAAAAATTATTGATTAACTTTTTTAAGTCATAATTATTTAATTACAATTTTGGGATAAATTTAATTATTAAAATGAAATTTTAATTTCATAAAATGTTTTCATAAAATAATATTTTGGTATCTTACAATTAGAAGATATTTTTATGTGACCTTTGATAATTTTCAGAGTATTAGAAAAGCTGTTTTAATATTAAAATTTGTATTTTTCAAGTAAACTATGATTTTAATTGAAAATAAAAGTTCTCATAGTTAGAAAATTATTTTTAAAAAGTAGAGTTCATTTTTGAATTCTACTCATCAAAAAATGGTTAGCATTAATTTTTGGGATTGTTTTGAAATACTTGAATTTTTTCTGAATAGTGAAATACAATAATTTAACTTATATATACGTTATGAGTTAAATAAACTATTCTGAATATCATGGCTGATGTAAGAACCACTGGTTATAATTTAAATGTTGTATTTACTGTTTTTGATCACAATAATCAATACTATTCATAGTCATGAGAAAAATATTAAACTAATGATTAGAATAATGGGAAACTCCTCCTCTCCTCCACTATAAATACCACCTCTATTTACCTCTTCTATTCACTCATCTCAATCCTTTTTCAAAGAAAATATTATACTCAAATATCTCCCTAATCCCATCTCTCTATTTCAATATTCCTTGGTATCTTAAATAGAATAAAATCACTCACCTAAAGAGGCTCTCAAGGAAGATATATTCAAGAGGTAAATACCTCTTTTCGTTTCCTTTATTTTATTTCATGTTCCACTATTTCCTTTTTATTTACTCACCTCATTTTATACATATGTTATGATAAATATAATAACTTACATTTATTGGACTTTTTTTATGATAATGGAACAATTCATCATCATCTCTCCTTTCCCATCCTTTTATACTAAAATTGAAAACACCACCTGAGATGTGTTAATTTTCACATTCAAGGAAGAAGGGTTTTCAAATTCTTTACCATCTTCAATTATAGATATGAAACCATTTTTATGGTTTAACCAAACTATAATATATCTATTATGTGTTATTTAATGTTCAATAATAATTTGTAAACATGATATTAATTTATATATCAATATGTGATCGTTGTGATAAAACCAAAATGATTATCATTATTGCTTTATATAATGATTAATATTCAATCCAAACAAAAAAATGAATTTTATAACCATGTAATATTATAGGTTTTCAATAGTAATATATAACCCCATATCTAGAAAATCCTTCTCATCTTACATGTTTAAACTGACATATATATAAGTAAACCAATCCTGCAATCCAAGGAATCAAACGCTCCCAAACAATGAAATTGAACCTATTAACCCTTCTAAAAAGAAAATGAATGGACTAAGTAAGTTTATATTAAATCAATTAAATTTATAATATGTTCTATAAATATTAATTAATGAATTTAATCGGGTTTTCTCGGACATTAAGATAAAGTGAAGGACACCAACAATCTTATGGGAAGGAGTCCTCTCTTTCTCACTTTTATTCAGAGAATATTCTATCTGTTATTACTTTTATTTTTAATTCGTAATGATGGGGTATATTTTAGAACCTCCATAATAATTACCTCATTATATAAAAATTATGAGAGTCCCATTTATCTCTCATTAATCCATCCTACATACACTTTATACCATGCAAAAATTTCATAAGGGACTCTACCCGAACCTCCATTATTCCTTCAGGTTTCTCTATCTTTATTTTTACCCAAAAGAAGTTATCTATTACTTTAATGTACATATTTGAAAATTTGTTTATATGTCCAAAATCATGTATCAATATCCATTCATCATTCACTTTTAGCGATATTCAGGGTTTTAAATGGTTCTCACCTCAACACTTCTCGATAAGTAAACCCGTTAAAAGAGAACGTCCTGAATTCTTACCCATTTTTTCAAGTACACTATAAAATCTCTTTTTAAGCATCTATAATTTTTATAAAAGCAATATTCTTATTATGAAATCTTTATTTGTTCACTTATGGTATTATATAAATGAGTATGCCCTTTTATGTTTTAAATGATCTTTTGATAGTTTCCTTTAACTGCCCTAAAATGGTTTAATTCTAATGTTTCTTAAATAATCTTTTTATATGTTATCAATTCAATTTGAAATCACTTATAATGATATATGTATATTCAAACTTATTATTTTCCATTCATTATGAAGTTCCTTTCCTTCATAGACACTTTTATGATACACCCTTTTATTATGATTTATGACATGATTATGATACCCAATTATTTCCATGGGTAACCATTATGTTTATGTATGATTGATTATGTATGATTATTTATGTGGAAAACATATTCATGAAAAAGTCAATAGGGATGATCCTAGATATATATCTAATTAATTTGGTATATTTTATTCAAATTAGACATTATGTGCAATGGTTTTGGCGGTAAACCTTTATTTGTGCTACCATGTGCAGCGATCTTGACGTTTAGCATTGACCCATGCAAACACATGCACTAATCTTGGCGGTTAAACTTAAATATTATCATCTATGTTCAATTAGACTTGAATCATGATAAAGTCATGCTTTATATTTCTTCCAAGTTACTATTATTCCATGTTTTTTTGATCCCATGTATTATAAGTTATTATTCCATATGTCTAGTCATGTTCCATGACTTATTATATCATTATGTTGTGCCTTCTAACCCATGTGCTAAAGCTGTATTTTTTTGTTTATTTCCTTACTGGGGTTTTAGCTCATCCCTATGTTCATTTTATCCTCAGGTTATCCTATGAATATGTATGACCACAATGGAAGTTAGGATCCCAATATTAATATTAGATAAATAATTTTTTTATTTCGTTCTATGTACCCAATTTTATATACCTAGTCTTCAAAGACACAAGACTTTTCAATCCTTGGTTTGTATTATAATGTATAATTATACATCAAATCATATATTGTTTTGTGTATAATGATAGGGTCACTAAGAATTAGATGTAGGTGGAAGCTGTAAGTGAACCTTAGTGAGAAAATCTTGTTGTTGATCCAAATATGATTGAGGTGATCATGCTCACTATCCCAAATATGGGACTGGAACCACCTCCAATTCTTGTTCAGGATCCATCTATGAAAACATAGAGGTACATTCTCAAATATAGTTCTCAAGATTTTTTTCACTAGAAACTAGAACCATTTAATGGATCAAATAATCCTCAATAATTTGGGGAGTGGTTGAGTAGTTTGGGGAGCTTGTTTGGGTTATTGGACACACAAGACGAAATTAAAGTGAAGTGAGCCACCTTTGTGATGGAAGGACCAAGAAGGAGATGGTGGGACATGTTGATAACAATAAAGAAACATCATGGATTAGATTGTAAGGACTTTATAGTTATTTTCACCGACCAACTCTATCCATATTCGATGATGTTAGCCAAGTCCATTGAGTTCTTCAAACTCGAGCAACATGATAGGACCGTGAAAGAGTATGCAAACCATTTTGATGATCTCGTGTAGATTGTACCTAAGATAATATCAAATGAGAGGATTTATTCTTGAAGGTTTGAGTTGGGAATTATTTAGGATATTCATTCTCAGATTTTCTTTCTAAATATATCTTCTTATGATGATATATTGGATAGAGTACTTATGGTTGAAATGGACCTGAATGGAAAGTTACTCTTATCAAGAGTATCTTTCTCTCCCAATGGCAGTGTGAGTTTTCTTAAAGAAAAGAGGAAGCGTATTGATTATCATGGAAAATCTCAGAAGCAAGGACATTTTATACCTCCTGTAGTTCCTAGAATAGGTCCCTTGGTTTTCTGCTACAGTGTCAAGGTAGGACATTTGAAGAGGGTTTTCACTGAGGCAGCCAAGAACTGTGGCTCCTACAAACGTTCAGAGAACTTCCATCAATTCTCCCATATTTATTCCACTCCTTATATTGAAATGGGATCATCAGATCCTATTAAAACTGTGGGGAAATTATATTATTCACGTGCAAAAGGGTTACAGCTACATGCATCTGAAATGAATCTTCTTCACATAGTTGAAGAGTTTATAGAGTAAGTGGATATGGGTCCAGTGACTGTGAGAGGTACCATTATTATAGATTTTTCATTAGTAACATCTCTTTTCAATACTGGTGTATCTCATTTGTTTATTTATACCCATTTTTTCAATATACCTAATCTTCCTATGGAGCGTTTATCTTGTGCAATGGATATTATTACACCATTTAGTATGAAGGGTGAGTGAGGTTTCCATAGTTCTGCTTGTGTTTTCTCTCTTTTATAATTGGATCTAGCTTGAAAATTTATTGTTCTCGACATCAAACATCTTGACGTCATTTTCGGAATGGATTGGATCATCTCTAATAAATCCCAAATTGATTTTTATCTATGATGGGTATCCTTTACTAGACCCTACGACATTTCTCTTGTCTTTTACAGAGAATAGAACCCAATTTTGAGCAAAGTTGGGCCTTCTTATCTGAATTTAGGTAAATTAAAAATGGTTTTTACCTTTGATCTGGGACATGAATATTTGAGTGGTGATATCCCTCCTGTTTTCATCAAGTTTTCTGACATGTTTCCTTTATATTTATTTGGTTTAACATCGGTAAAGGATGTTGAGTTTTCCATTGACATAATTTCTAGTACCCAACCAATTTCTATTCCCTATTATTACATGGGAACAGATGAACTAAAATAGTAGAAGTACCAATTGGATGATCTTGTTGAGAAAGGCTTTATACGCATGAGCGTGTCTCTTTGTACAACACCACTTCTCTTTTCTAAGAAGGATGACAGTTCACATGACTTATGAATGGACTATAGAAATCTCAATCGAGTTACCATAAAGAAAAAGTATCCATTACCATGGATTGATGATCTATTTGATAAATTAAATGGGGTAAATTGGTTCTTTAAGATTGATCTTCTCTCTGATTACCATCATTTTAGAATAAAGTAATCTTGCATTCGACAAAATCACTTTTCAAAGCAAGTATAATCATCATCGTTACCCTATTATACCCTTTAGTCTAACCAATGCTCCTACAGTTTTTATGGTACTAATGAACATTATTTTCCATGAGTATCTATATACATTTGTGGTTTTATTTATGTATGAAATCCTTGTTTACTCAATGTTCAAGGAGGACCATGTGCATATTCTGAGATTAGTTTTGGGATTGTTGAGAAATCACTGACTTTATTCCATGTTTTCAAAATGTGATTTCTAGATTCGGGATGTGAAATTATTCTGACATGTGGGGTTAGAATAAGTAATATCATTTGATCTTGATAAGGTTAAGGATATAATGTCTTGGTAGAAACCATGCAAGTTCTTCATGTTTTTTATTTTCTTGGGATTGGCCGAATATTATCACCATTTTGTTAAGGACATCTAAAAGATGGATTCTCTAATGATTGCACTAACTTGAAAGGGGGTAAAATTCACTTGGGATGAGAAATGGTAGAATTATTTTGTTGAGATAAATTTTCTTTTTACTAATACAATAGGGCCGACTCTTCCAGATGCCGGGTAGGGCTATGTGGTTTTCTGTGATACACTAGGTTTAGGCACGTGATGTGTTTTTATGAAAGGTAACCATGTATTTGCCTATTGATCTAATCATATTGGGACACATGAGAAAAATTATCATACCCACAACCTCAAACATGCAGATGTGATACACATGCTTAAGAGTTGGTGAAATTAATTTTATTGAGAATGGATTACCATGTTTTCAGACCATAAAAGATTAAGTTATATCTTCTCTCAAAAAAGATTTAAATATTCACCATAAGAGGTTGGAATAATACCTAAGGAATTTTTATTTTTACACCACTTATAACCTATGGAAAAGGAACATCATTTTAGATGCATTTAGTATGAATATTCCAAACTAGGCTGTAAAAAAATCATGGAAATAATGGAACATGATGGCTCTCTTCTCAGATTTCCATATTGGAGTTCAGGAGAAAGGGGTTGTGGATTATTTATCCAGTGTTTAGTTGACATACACTCTTCTTGAATTAATTCTATAGAAACAATATCTTGATGATGAGTTCCATAGCATTAGATACTCTCTACATGGTTGGGATGTAACGACTCAAACCTTCATTAATGGAAATTCCACTTGATCTAATTAAATGTATCATTATGTAAAAAGTTTATATAAAATGTGAACTTCATTGTTTTTATGTTTTTGGATTTTAAAATACTGTTACAACTTGTGACCTTTTCTAATATAGACATTGAATAGTGATTACATGATTAGTATAAATATAGGGCATTAACAAATCCAGTTTACTTAGAAAAAGGAAGCGATGGCCTCATCCAATAGACTTTACCCATATGAACCCAATTTTCAGAGCTTAGAAAGGAGGTTGAGTCTTTGGGATTCACTCTTGACTATTCCCAAGCCGAGCTTGAGTATGTTAAGCTCGATCAAAACTGCCTACGAGAGAAGTGGAAGTTGACAGAGATCACCACTCGAGCAATGTTATCCGAGCCACCCCAAGAGTCTGTCACCATCACGCACCATACCCTAAGGTCTTATGATGGTGTTTTAAGGGGTTATATAACAAGACCCTAGAGCTATAATTATGAACATTATTTTTTTTATATAATGAAGAATATACTTTCATTTTATTATTGTTACTTTGTAAATAGTTTTTAAAGCTCAAGTAATATTTGTAGTTAATATTCAACTAAGAAATCTATTTTGATGAATTACTGGATTTTTTAATGAAATAATATTTTAATAAAATATTATTATTTTTATTAAATTACTTTTTATTAAATATAAATGATCATATAATTTTATGAATGCAATTTTAATTTTTATTATGGTTTGAAAGCTGTTTTTTTCAAAACCCATGATTTTTAGATAAATGTCAGATTTTATTTTAAAAGTGATAATTAGAATATTTAGAAAATAATTTAGATAAAATGAATATTATATTTGGAATCAGGACATTGAAATTATCCAATGGTTAATTTTTCATAATTTTTTGAGACAGTCGAATATTTGGGTAAAAATTAAATACCATTTAAATATATAATGTGTTTTATGACATCATAACGACCCAGCAGTGATGTAATAAAATTCTATAAACATTATTTTCGGCCAATATATTTTTTATCCTTAAAATAATGTGATTTTAGATTTGTTTGATTAATTTTTTGATTCCTTAGTGGACCCTCCATGACTTAATAACATTTTATCTTTTTAAATTATATTCCTTTAGAGTGTGACTCAACTCCACATAAAAAACCTATTATTTTAATAAGTTATACCACTGTCCTTATAAATATTTTTTTCCACTCCCCTTTGGAAGCAACCATGGGAAAAAACCATGGGATGGGTTGGGGTTTTGATTAGTTTAATGGGAGGTGTCTTAAACTTAAATAATAAAGAATTTCCTCTCCTTTACTATATAAACCCAACCAAGTACTCACTTCTCCTTCACATAAAGCCTTTGGTGTTCTTCCAAACTCTGACCTCCTCTCTATAGAATCCTCCCAAGGCGCCATAAGCTCCCATTAAGCCTCTCTCAAGCCTCTCTCAATCCTATGGAAGCGCACTTTGAGTTACGGGCATTGCGTTCTTCTTCCGGTTTGGTCTGGCGTCATGGTGATGATTTTTGGTGATGTTTTTTTGATGTTTGATACATTTTCTTATAATGGTATTTTTATGTTCTAGTTCATGTTTTGCATTCAGTTTTTTGGTTAATGGTTGATCTTTTTGGCTTTGCGGCGACAGATTGATCCAGCGGCAGACGTGATTTCAGACTCGGGAGGTCCTCATTTCGGTGTTGGTTCGTTTTTCTTTCTCTTCATTTTTGTTTACTATTGGTTTGGGTCCTGCGATGGATCGTCACCGCCGGTGATTTTCATTGGTTTTAGTTGTTATGGTCATGGGTGATGGTTGCGTAGTTGCTGAAGGAGCAAGAGAATAATGTACTAGTTCGGTGAAGGGTCTCTTCTGTGATGTTGGTATCTGAATTTTCTGAATTTTTGGTGTTGACTGGTTTATGCTGAGTCTCACTCAAGGAAGGTGGAGGTATGAATGGTTCTATGAAGGATCTAAAGGAGTTTTTGTGAATGGTCATTGGGGCAATGAAAATTGATTTATCGTAGGTTTGATTTTGTGTTTTTAATAATTGTGTGGAATGATTTCAAATGGTGGAGTTAGTGGTTGATTTCATTGAGTTGGTGAAATGTTTTTTTGTCCATCCGGTTCAAGGTTTGAGGGTCACTACATCTATCTTACATGGGTTTTCTCCAGATGAGGTTTTGATCAGTTGGTTTTCGTCTGGTTTTCGCTCCGGAATCAGATGTTTGAGAGGGTATGGCTTTGCCATCGGTTCTAGGCCCGTGCGCTCATGCACAGGACAGTTAGCCGACAATGAGGAGCAGATGGAGGCTAATATTATTGTTTATAATACTGTTTAGGGGCTCTTCTATGTAGTCTTGGTGTTGTTTGGCTTTAAAATTTTGTACCAGGGTGCTTTGATTGTCTTAAGTCGTGAATTCATGTATGGTTTCTCACTTTTTCCTCAAAAGCGTTTAAGTAATAAAAAATTTAATTTTCAATCAGGTAAGGGTTTCCTCCTTTCTCATTTTTGTCCAATTTTCATAAGTTGGTATGCCATTTTAGTTTCAATTATAAATTTTGGGGTATGGGTTTTCACCTCCCCCATACTGACCTCTTTATATTTGAATGATGGGAGAAACATTTCTCTCTCATAAAATTCCTCCCATGTACACACGTAACTATGCCGAAATTCCGAAAGGAATTTCCCTCTCCTCAATTACAATCATGAAATTCTTTTGTATCAGGAATCTAAATTCCATTACAATTGTTGGGACATGTATCTATATGACCCCTTACATAAATTCAATGTACATATGATGAGACACCCCTTTCTCTCTCATCAACCGTTTTTATGAGTTCTTATGTCACGCCATTATGCTATCGAAATTGCACCATGTTTTTCCCAGTCCCAAGTCATTGTGTAGTGAATACCATGACCATTTCTCTATCAAGGGTATTCACCTTTATGAACATTTACTTATTGATTATAGAGTTTCATGTATGAATTAGACATTCCTTTATCGTGGAAGAAATGATTATTTTTAATGAATCCATGTTTTATGATCCATGTGGCACACTTATGCATGAAATGAAATGTTCCAAAAGGATGCGCCCTGATAGCGCTCCAATGCATTGGGTAAAGTATAGTACCATGATAAATCTTATAGAATGAGTGTTTAATCATTCTAATTCAAGTGAAACGAGGTTTCACTAGTTCTTCAGGTGCAATGAGCTTTGGCTCATGCTAATTATATGTTAATTGTTGTTGCACATTTCCATGTTGTGATTATCATGCTTTATTATGCCTTTATGTTTATGTTCTTTCTTGTGCTCTATTGATATTACTATTGTCTGACATGTATTGTTTTCCTCATGTTATTCCATGTTTATTCCCTTACAGGGCTTTATAGCTCACCCTTTTCTTATGCATGCCCTCAGGTTATCCCATGCAATGCTAAGTACAAGGGAATGTAGTGGTCATGTAAAGAAAGTTTTCAATAAATATGTTGCGTGTTTTATGTTCTAAGTTGTTATGTAATGATCCTAATCCCCAAATACACTAGACTTCTCAATATTAAATGTTGTATCAAGTGATGTTTATGTAATAAATCATGTTTAAGTGTGTACTAAAAGAAAAGGGTTGTCATAGTTGGTATTAGAGGATTGGTTTAGGTATTTTTGGAATTAGGATTAGAAAACCCTTTTAAATCCTCAGAGACAAGACTAAGTATAATAAAAACATCCCTATGTTTGTTTATTATTGATTAAGTGGTTTATCAAGAAAATACATCCCTGTCTGGATACGAGCAAGTAGATCCAGCTTTGGCATAGATGTATCGTAGGGGTAAAACTTGAAAACACCTCTTTGTGCTAGACTTGAACGAGAACTGGTGCATGACAATAGGCCTTGTTGCACTCCGGGTTATGACACTCTTGGGGGATATGATTTGGTAAATTCGAAAGCTTAGTATGAACCATTATTAAGGGACTAAAAAAATGCGCTAAAAATATATGTTAGAAAGTAGATCATGGATAAAATAGACAGAATCCAATAGATTCAAAATTTAAGGAAATAAAATCTATTTATAAGTCATCTATTTTCTTCTTCTTTAGATTACCCTTTTATGTGTTACCCCTAACATTATTTTTATTCCAGCCAATGGCTGGTAATAGGAGGACTCGTGCTAACAACTGATGTGAAGATCAATGAGATGACTGTACTAATGAGATGCCAAATCCGATTGGAGTGGAGATCATGAACTTTGTCATGCTCCTCTCTCAGCTAACTCAAGATTTGAATAGAAACATGGGTCAATAGGAACGTTCAACCCCCCTATGAAAGAACAAGTAGCTATCGAGCACTTCATAAGACAAAGGCCTCATACTTTTAATGGATCATATGATCCCTCAATCACTGAACAATCGATCAACTCCATTGAAAAGATCTTCTCCATCCTTCAATGTTCTGAACAAGAGAAGGTTTTCAAGGCTGCTTAATGTATGAAGGGTGAAGCTGATCAATTGTGGATGTTGATAAAAAATATGAAGCCTGAGGAGGATATTGAGGCATTGGAATGGAAGGATTTCCAGAACATGTTTCTTGATAAATATTTTCCGTGCACCCTCCGACTTAAGATGAAAAGGGACTATCTTTCCCTCATGAAAAAAGAGGACGAATCTATCAGAGAGTACAAGGAAAAATTAAAAAGGCTTGAATGATACAATTATGGCTTTGTCGTTACCTCTGAATGCATGGTTGGCCGCTTCTTTGGTGGGATGAAACATAGACTACAAAAAGCACGGGTGATCCGTGACTTCGACAGCTAGGAGGAAATTGTTCGTTGTTCCCTCAAGGTTGAAATGGAGATTGGAGAATCTCAGGGGTATCATGGGGATAAGAAGCATACGGTGGAATTCAATGCTGGTGGTCCGATGGATAAATCCAATGGTTCTAAGAAGATCCAGCACCCCACATGACAAAGATGTCGAAATAAGCACCCCGGAGATTTCCTGAAGGGTATGGGGAAATGCTTAAGGTGTGGAAGAGAAGGGAACCTGGCTATTAACTATCGGCAAGAAAAAATTATGGCTGAAATAGATGAGGGGAAATCTTTGTTCGAACCTGAACACATTGTTCATTGTTAAAATTACAAAGAACTAGGGTACCATGCAAATTAATGCCCTAAGATAAGGGTTTAAGAAGGCAACCAACAACCTCTAAGGCAGCAAAGGTGAGATATTTCCATCACTACTGCCGAAATGAACCCTGACAATGAAGTGGTGAAAGGTAAGCTAGTTATTCATTTATGAATAGTGAACATTGTTTTTGATTTAGGTTCTATGCATTATTTTATATCCCAAAAGTTTAGTAGAACAATCCCAAAAAACCACAAATCATGGAAGTGAAGATGTCGGTGAGTACGACAAATGGGGAAATCATTGCATCCCCTGAATATAACTCCTCCCATATCATAATATGGGGATTTAACTTCCCAGAGAACCTTTTAATACTCCCTATGGTTGAATTTGGGGCAATTTTTGGCATGGTTTGGATTTCCTTATATAGAGCCAACAGAAATTTCCGTGAGAGAGAAATCACTCTCCCTATGGAGAATCGACCCCCGATTCTTTACAAGTGCAAGGAAAAAAGATGAATCTTCTTTAGATACATCATCTCAAGCATGGATATTACTACCCTATAAGCACGTGTATCTGGCTCAGATGATTGAGTCTAAGGAGGCAACCATCCTTGATGAAATTCTTATTGTGAGGGAATTCACTAAAGTGTTTCCAGAGGAATTTCCTGGTCTTTCTCCTATAAGAGATGTTGAATTCTCAATTGATCTTATACCTGGGGCATTTCCAATATCAAAGACTCCATATAGAATGGCTATTTTCAAGCTTGAGGATCTGAAGAAACACCTATATGAGAATATGGATAAAGGGTTTATACACCCATGTGCTTCACCATGGAGTGCACCAGTCCTCTTCGTCAAGAAGAAAGATGGGACAATGTACCTTTGCATTGATTATCATGAACATAACAAAATCCCAATAAAGAACATATATCATCTCCCACAAATTAACGACTTGTTCGATCAGCTGCGTGGAGGACAATAATTCTCCAATCTGTATTTGCGGTCGAGATATTATCAAGTAAGGGTAAAGAAGGAAGATATCCCCAAGACTTCTTTTCGTACAAGATATGGGCACTATGAATTCATAGTAATTCCTTTCAGACTCACTAATGCTCCAACAATCTTCACGGAATTGATGAATAGATTCTTTAGAGATTACCTCGACAAATTTTCCGTATTCTTTATAGATGATATTATGATATATTCAAAAACCAAGGAGGACCATGAGGAGTATCTAAGAACTATACTAGTGACCTTACAGAAGGAGAAGATCTATGCAGTGTACAAAAAGTGTGAGTTCTGGTGGAAGAAGGTCTCATTCGTAGGCCATATCATCACAAGCAATGGGATATCTGTGGATCCCTCTAAAAAAGATGCAATTGATGGATGGAAAAGGCTAACATCGTTAACAGATATCCATAGCTTCATGTGGTTTGTTGAATATTATCGACGATTTGCAAGAAATTTCTCATTGATTGTCCAACCCTCTTACCAAGCTAGCTCGGAAGGGAGTAATGTTTTATTGGAGTGATGAATGGGAAAAAATCTTCAAGGAGTTGAAAAGGAGGCTAATCACTGTGCCCGTTCTCACATTACCCACAAGTAGAGAAATTTTTGTGGTATTTAGTGATGCTTCAAATAAGGGTCTGGGATGTGTGTTGCTGAAAAATGATAAATTCATTTCCTATGCTTCTAGGAAATTGAATGTTCATGAGCAGAACTATCCAACACATGACCTTGATTTGGCTGTAGGGTTATTTGCTTTGAAAATTTGGTGGTATTATCTCTTTTGGGAGATGTGTGAAATATATACAGACCAAAAAAGCCTCAAGTATATATTCACACAGAAAGAGTTGAACAAGCACCAATGAAAATGGTTAGAGGTGATCAAAGACTATGACTGCTCAATCCATTACTACCGTGGGAATGCAAACAAGGTGGAAGATGCTCTAAGTAGAAAGGACCCAGTGATTCTATCATTGATGAGAATTGAGAAGGATACAATCTTCTTATATTTGAGGAAGATTGACATGGGAATCATAAAGAAGGGAACATCATCAATTCGTTCACAAATTATTTCTCAACCATCTATTTTGGAAAGGTTAAAGGATGCTCAAAAGGATGATATGGGAATTCAAAAGAATGTGGAAGCTATTAGATGAGGGAAATCCTCGGAGAACAATGTTAATGAAGAAAGAATTGTGAGATTTGGGAAAAGAGTATGTGTTCCATCAAGTTTAGAGTTGAAGAAGGAACTTTTGGATAATGAACATAGTTCAAATTTCTATATTCACCCAGGAAACAAAAAGATGTATCGAGATATCTGAGAGGATTATTTGTGGGATAATATGAAGAAGGAGATCTCTGAATTCATATCAAAGTGATTGGTGTGTCAGCAAGTGAAGGCTGAGAGACAGAAGTCTAAGTTTATGATTCAACCATTACCTATACCATCATGGAAATGGGAGAGCATCACCATGGACATTGTCACCATACTTTTGAAGACATCAAAAGGCAACAATGAAATCTGGGTGTCTTACAAAGTCTTCACACTTCATTGCAATTTGAGAGTATTTCTCAATGGATAAACTGGCACAAATATATATCATGGAAGTGGTAAGGTTGCATGGAGTACGACTATCTATTGTGTCCGATCAAGATCCAAGTTTCACCTCTCAGTTTTGGAAGAGTCTTAAAAATGGTCTATATACTGAATTGAACTTTAGTACGACCTATCATCCTTAAACTGATGGCCAATCCGAGCAGACTATCCGAACACTTGAGTACATGTTGAGAGCATGATCAATGGACTTCAAAGGAGGATGGGATCAACATCTTCTTCTGGTTGAGTTCTCTTATAACAATAATTTACACTCGAGCATCCAAATGAAACCATATAAATCTCATTATGGGAAAAGGTGCAGAACAACTGCGTGTTGGGATGAATTCGGTGAGTGTAAGCTGCTTGGAACAGAAATGGTAGAAGTAATTGTGGAGAAGGTGAAAACCATTCAGCAACATATCAAGGCAGCCTAGAGTCGACATAAGAGTTAAGCAGATTACTATCAATGAGACCTTGAGTTCAAAGTTGGAGACATGGTTTTTCTATTCATATCTTTGTAATAGCCCGACCCCAGTTACCCATAGTCGGTGCATTATTATATAACATTGGAATGATCAGAAAATATCAAGTCTCGAAATAACGATTAGTTTAGTAGCCTTGGAATTACTATATACATTCATAAAGTTTACATTACAACATAAAGTGAAAAACTACAACAACATCTTGTCTCCACAGACCACAATCATATCCCCTCATACTGTCCCTGCAGGTCATTCATAAAATACTTCTTCACATTCTAGGAAAAATAAAACATAGAAATGGGTGAACTCAGATTCCCAGTAAGGATAACAATATAGCGGAAACTTTAATAAATAAGTATAAACATTTAAGGTAATGTATAACTAAAATATAAGCCTTTTAAACTTGAACCTCAGAAAAATAAGATAGAAAAAAATGAAATAATTCCATTTACTTATTCAAATGGATATTCTACTAATTAAATAATCACATACAATATCAATAACCACTTTCATAATGGAATTCATAATGCCAGACTATCATAACCACATAGTCAAGGCCTTGTTCCAAGACTAAAAATAAGATTTTGTCAAGGCCTTGTGCCAAGATAGTAGTTTGTCTCATGAGACCTACCGATGCATCAAGGAGCTATAGTGGGCTCTACCCGTCACTTATTAAGTCCAATTCATTCCTCATATGAACAGTTTTAAACATAACATTTACATTCATATTAAAACTAGTATAAGAAATGTCAATAATTTATCCATAAACCATGAATGGTATAAAAATAACACATCCACAGTCAAAAATATCACAAAACCTTCAATTCAATATGGATGTTTTGAATCATAATAAATCAACTTCAAATAAGCTTAAAATCCATCAAAGGATGTTGATATAGATGCAATCAAAAATATTTGAGATAAATATCTCTTTTTTTAAATAATTTAAAAGTAACATAATTATAAAATAAAACATTTAATTTGAAAATATTATTATAAGTGTGTAATGAAACCTTCAATGATTTTATAATGGAGAAAAATATCCACACCCGCCGTATAAGTTAAAAAAGACATTCTTAACTTAATTTTTTCGAAAAGGTTAAAAAGGACCTCGTTTGGAAAACGATGGAAGGATTCCTTTATAAACATCTTATAAAAATTAAAAAAATGCTATAAATGACTTTAAACCATAGTCTATAAAATATTAAGATTGTTTTTAAATACATTTTTAAGAAACATGGATGTGGATGATTAAGAGGTCCCAGTAAATACTTACATAAAAACAACCTTGGATAATAAAGAGATTGTGAAATTAACCCTTACCTTGTACATCTCCTTGGTCGATGGTAGGTTAACCTCATGTATAATGTTGAAGTAATTTTTATTAAATTATACAAGAATCATATACATTAATATGATATCATATATGATCTTTTAACATTAATTTGTTAATTATATCTTTGTATTATCATTATTTTGGGTGTTAACAGATTCGTTTTCATTTATATGCTTTATTACGTAAGCCATGTTTGTTATGGATAGGTTGTATCTTATTCATATACAGAATGATATTAAGTCTTTAAACATTATTTTTAACCATCAAATGAAAATTATTCTTGAATTGATACAATTGGGAATGAATCTCATTGTGTTTGTGGAGACGGTAGTCCGTACATACGCACGAGTGACAATATCATTCTTTTGGTATTAAAATTTTATATAATTGGATGGTATATCATATATACAGAATCATTATAATGTTATATTTATTATTTACTTAAATTACACATCATTATCATACCCATCCAAATAATAATGTTTTGAATAACAATTACACCACGACGTGGAGACGGTAAGTCATACGTACGCACGTGTGGTGACATGTCATTCAAAGGACGGATAGAATATTGAATATGTTAGTACCATATTTATAACAACATCACAATATATAGAATTTAAGGACCCGACCCCAGTTGCCTGGAGTCAGTGCCTTGTTTGATTATGTTGGAATACATACAAGGAATATGAATCCCGAAGGACCAAGTAGTTTAGTATTATTGGAAACAAGATACATACATAAGTTCAACGTTACATTAGTAAAGGAAAAAAACAATAATTTATTTTACTATAGTCATCACATCTCCTAGACTATGCTTGAAAGTCATTAATAAAATACTTCTTCATGTCCAGAGAAAATGAAACACAAGAAATGGGTGAGCTCAAACGCTCATTAAGAGTTAGAAATATAGCAAAAGATAATAAAAACATTAGACATGGTGAATAATTTAAAACACATTACTTTAATAATAAACATTAACACATTATGGCATGAATATGAGCTGTGTAAATAATGCCATAATAAAACATAATCATGGTTATTATACTATTTGAATAACCACATTAAATATCAATAGCTAAACCCATGATGATGGAATGAATAATGTCGGACATTCTGAAACATTTTGTCAAGGCCTCGGCCAAGACGTCTAATGATTAAGGCCTCAGCCAAAATCTATATCTCATTGGGAAAGGCCTCGGCCAATTCCACGTATATTTGTCTCATGAGACATACCGATGCATCAAGGGGCTATAGCGAGCCTCACCCATCATATAATAAGTCCAATGCATTCCTCATATGAGTGGGGATAAACATAAACAACATATACATTCATATTGAAACTATCATATGATGTGTAGCAAACTTTCCACAATTATTGAACATAAACACTAACCATTCGGAATAACAAGGTGAATGGTTTTAGGACAGATCATCCAAAATATAGTTATTCATAAACCATTAAATAAAATATGGTATATTACTTCATAAATTGTTAAACCAAATAATACCATGGAATTAAAAAGAGTGTTGAATTATATGAAAACACTCTTATAAAATCATTAATCAATTCTTGAGAAAATACTCTTTTATTTTGAAAAGAAGAGTTATTTTGGAAAAATCTTAGTATAAAAACATAAGTGAGATAAGACAGTATTTTCATAATAAAATGAGTGATTTTATAATGATAAAGGCTTCCAAAAACAGATCATAGAGTGCCCTTGAAAATAGGAAAGAATATGAGAAATTCCCTTGGATTGGGCTTGTATTTTGGAAACAACTTTGAAAGTTCCTTTAAAATTGTGTAACTAACCATATAATAAGGAAGGGTTATGGTTTGTACACATATATATGATACTCACAGAGAATATATGATTATTACATAACAATAAATAATAATTTAACTGAGGTAATTAGACAATGAAAGTATCCCGAATGAAAATGGAAGTTCGGGTGGAAAAACCCTTACCATAACTCCAAACGTGTTCCACTCTTGTAATTAAGCTCCTGGAATACGAAATTATAAATTTTAATAACTTATTTCAGAACCTATTAGAAATTTATTTAGTTTACCATAATTTGGGTTAGTTCATTTATGTCTTTATTGACAAGTTATTGTATTGAATTTCGTCATTCTAGAGTGTTCGTTTCTCTTATTTTCATATTTGGTTAACTTGTTTTTATGTAATGAAGTGGAATGGATGTAAATCTCCCGAATTGAAATTTTATATTATTTATGAAAATAAATAGGTTTTATT
Organism: Viscum album; assembly: GCA_963277665.1. Lineage (NCBI taxonomy): Eukaryota > Viridiplantae > Streptophyta > Magnoliopsida > Santalales > Viscaceae > Viscum > Viscum album. The sequence goes on from OY728131.1 coordinate 1,349,548,652, forward strand.
GTTCATTTATATAAATTGGTTACATGGAACGAGGATGAATTATCATATAGAACTTTAATGATAATTGTTTTGGTTAATTTGTGGGTTTTCATTACAACGAACTCATTTTTTTTATAACCTAACACCATTTGAACAAAGGGATTAAATAATATTAAATAGGTTATAATATATATAATAATATGGTTCAACCATAAAAAAATGGTTTCATGACTAGAATTTAGATTGATAAAAAGAAATCGAAAGTCCATCATCCTTGAATGTGTAAAATTAACACATCTCGGATGGTGTTCTCTCTACTAGTATAAAAGAAGGTAAAAAAAGGAAGACGATGATAACTTATTCCAATATCATGGAAACATTACAGTATATATAAGCTACTGTATTCATCAAAAAATTTGGATAAATATAGGTAATAGAAAAAGAAAACAAATGAACTTGAAAGGAAAGACAAAGAATTGAAAAGAGGAATTTTCCTCTTGAACCAAACTTCCTTGAGGACCTCCTTAAGGGAGAGGTTTTGGTCTTTTAATGAGACCAAAGCTTATTGGACATGGGAAAGGAGGTTTCGAGGGTATTTGGATAGAATTTGGAGATGGCACAATGCTTGAGAGGAGTGATTGGAAGAAGGGGTGAGAGGGGGTTTTTATAGTGGAGGAGAGAGGGGATTTCTTAATATAAAACTCATTAATTTATAATTTCTTCACAAGACAAGAAATAGTAAGTACTCCATGACCAAGAATAGTAATTTTATCATGTGAATTCGGATTAAGGGTGGTGACATCAGCCATGATTCTATGAAAAGTTTATTTAGATTATAATGTATATATACAGTAAATAACCGTATTTTACTATTAATAAAAAAATCAAGTATTTCAGAAAAATCCCAAAAATTTACCCTAACCATTTTTCGATGTGTAGAATCAAAAAATGTAGTCCGTTTTTAAAAAATAATTTTCTAAGTATTATTAATTTAATATTTAATTAAAATCATAATTTATTATCAAAACCAGTTTTAAAAAATTCATTAACTTATTCTAAAATATAGTTATATCGTACGTTCAACTTGCATATTTTTTATATATTATCAAAGGTAAGGATACTATTCATTAGGAAATATCACAATTCATAAGGGTATGTTATTATTTATAAGGGTATGTTACTATTCACCAAAAATTAAGTTTTTCTTATTAGACTCTAAATAACTTACTAATCACAACTGTGTATGTCGGATTTTTGAAATTCACCTCACAGAAGTGAAAAAACTATGTTTTAATGGTCCCATAGCACATAGTAGTTAATGTGATTATGACATATTTATAAGAAAGTAATTTCTTCTAAGAAAAAAATATTGGGTCATTACATCTCCCCTCCTTACAAAAATTTCGCCCTCAAAATTTCATTTAGAATCTATGCCATGAATAGGTGGGGGTACTTCTCCTTCATTGATTCCTCCAGTTCCCAAGATGCCTCTTCGTATTTATGGTTTCTCCATTGTACCTTGACCAGATGAGTTGTCTTGTTGCATAGAACTTTGTCTCTACGATCCAAAAATTTTTATCGGCTGCTCCTCATAGGAAAGATAATCCTCCAACTGTACCACCTCTAAAGAGAGTATGTGTGAAGGGTCTGGTATGTAATTCTTTAAGACGGATACATGAAAGACATCATATACCTTTTACAAGGTTAGTGGAAGTTCCAGTTGATATGCCACAACTCCGACTCGATCAAGGATCATGAAGGGGACGATATACCTGGGACTTAGCTTTCCTTTCTTCCCAAACCGCATGACCTTATTCTATGGATATATGCGTAGAAACACTAGGTCTCCTACCTTGAACTCCATGTCTCATCGACTCTTATCCGCATAACACTTCTCTCGACTTTGGGCTGACTTGATATGTTGCTGAATGGTTTTCACCTTCTCCGCCATTTGCTCAACCAATTCAGGTCCAAGCAGCTTTCTCTCACCGACTTCATCCCAACAAGCTGGTGTTATACACCTTTTCACTTAAAGGTCTTCTAATGGTTCCATACAAATTCTATAGAGGAAACTATTGTCGTTGGAGAATTCAAATAGTGGAAGATGTTGGTCCCATCCTCCTCTGAATTCCATAGAACATGCCCTCAACATGTCTTCCAGTGTCTGAATTTTCCTCTCGGATTGGCCATCAGATTGTGGATGATAGGCCGTACTGAAGTTCAGTTCAATGCTTAAAGCATATTGAAGACTTTTCCAGAACATTAAGGTGAATCTTGGATCATGGTCAGATACAATAGAGAGTGGTACTCCATGCAGCCTGACAACTTCTTTGATGTAAATCCGTGCAAGTTGATCCAATGAGAAGTCCTCTCAAATTGCTATGAAGTGACATGTCTTTATAAGAAGATCCACAATGACCCATATAGTATTGTTTTCTCTAGATGTCCTTGGGAGTCTGGTGACAAAGTCCATCGTATTGTTCTCCCACTTCCATGATGGTATGGGTAGTGGTTGCATCATACCCTTAGACTTTTTCCTTTCAGCCTTAACTTGTTGACATACCAGACACTTTGACGTATATTAAGAAATCTCCCTTTTCATATTGTCCCACCAAAAGTTCTCTCGGAGATCTCTATACATCTTTGTTCTATCGGGATGTATAAAGGAATTAGAGCTATGTGAATCATCCAAAAGTTCTCTCTTTATCTCAAGAATAGTGGGAACACAAAGCCTCTTCCCAAATTTCAAAATTCCATCTTCGTATGAGAATTCGGTCACCTTCCGGTCATTTATTGCTTTAATTTTCTTTTGAAACTCCTCATCATCAGCCTAAGAAATTTTTATCCTCTTTAGTAAAAAAGGTTGGGCAACCATTTTAAAAAGTAGTGATGTTCTACCTTAATAATTCCCAAATCCATATTTACTAGATCTATGAAAATAGGATCCCTTTAAACTCACATCTTGTCCAGAATTCCATGGTCTTTTCTACTCAATGCATCTTCTACCTTATTTTCTTTCCCCAGGTGGTATTGTATTGTGAAATCGTAATCTTTGAGTAGCTCAATCCACCTCCTTTATCACATGTTGATTTCTTTCTGTGAGAATATATACTTCAAACTTTTATGATCTGTATATATCTCACAATTTTCTCCATAGAGGTAATGTCCCCAAATATTTCGAGAAAATATTACTGATTCTAACTCTAGATCATGGGTTGTATAGTTTTGTTCATGAATTTTTAGTTTCCTAGATGCATAGGCAATCACTCGATCATTCTGCATAAGGACACAACCAAGTCCTTTCTTTGATGCATCACTATAGATTACAAACCCATCATTCCTCAATGGTAGGGTTAGGATCAGAGAATTCACTTACCTCCTCTCCAGTTCTTCAAAACACTCTTCACATTCCTTCGTCTATATGAACTTAACCCCTTTTCATGTGAGCTTTGTCATTGGATTGGCTAAATGGGAGATGTTCTGAACGAAACGTCGATATTAATATGCTAAACCTATAAAACCACGTATATCAGTTACGTTCTTTGGAGTAGGCCATTCTTGCACAACCTTTGTCTTTGCAGGATATACAGATATTCCATCCTTTGAGACAATGTGGCCCAGAAAAGAAACTGATTGGAGCCATAAATCACACTTACTGAACTTCCCATATAATTTGTTTCATCTCAGAGTATTCAAAATAGTTCGCAAGTGATTTTCATGTTCTTCGTAGCTTCTAGAGTACACCAGGATGTCATCAATAAACACCACCAAAAAAGTCATCAAGATATTCCTTGATGACTCTATTCATCAGATCTATAAAAATAGATGGTGCAGTAGTTAGTCAAAAAGGCATTACTGTAAACTCGTAATTCCCATATCTGGTTCGGAATGTTGTTTTCGGAATGTCTTCCTTTTTCACACACAACTAATGATATCCATATCAAAGTTCAATCTTTGAAAAGTATTGACCTCCATGCATTTGGTCAAATAAATCATCAATTCTTGGAAGAGGATAATTATTCTTTATTGTAATATAATTGATTTCCCGTAATCAATGCATACCCTCATGGATCCATATTTCTTCTGATCAAAGAGGACAGGAGCTCCCCATGGAGAAACACTAGGTTGAATAAATTATTTATCACTCAATTCTTCTAGTTGCCTCTTTAGTTCCACAAACTCCATAGTGGACATTCTATAAGGGGTGTTTGATATTGGCCTTGAACCAGGAATTATGTCAATGGAAAACACAATTTCCCGCTCTGGAGTATGTCCAGGTAAATCTTCTGAAAAACATCAATATACTATTTCACAACAGGTACGTCTTCTATTTGAACATTATTTTCCTTACCCATAGCTATTTCATTTTGTTCCTCCCCAATAATTGAATTTAGTTGAGCCACTATGGGTGGATCTAGATAAGAATCAGGTGGTGATGTTTCTTCTCTAAAGATAAGGTACACCTTATCATCATTGAAGATTGTAACCTCCTTCTTCTTACAATAAATTTCCACATCATGATTCGAAAGCCAATCCATACTGAGGATTATATTGAATTCAATCATGGGTATAATGATGAGATCAGTAGATAAAGAACTTCTGTATACCCTAATGGGAACAGATTGACAGAACTTTTTAGCAATGATACTTCCCTTAGGAGTTTTTACTGACAAATCCCTTGTCAAATCAAATTAGAAATATCTAATTTTCTTATCAAATTGGTAAGATATGAAACAATACGATGATCTAGAATCAAATAAATTATAGGATAATCTTGACGAAATTATCAAAGTACCTACCACCACATCATGTAGAACTTCAACCTCTGCAGTTGTGATCACATATGCTTGTCCTTGCTCCCTTGGCCTCTTCTGTTTCATATTTCCTTGACATCTTGGGAAATCATTAGCATAGTTCCCCATATCCTAACAATTATAGCATCAAAATTCATTGGCTTCCTTCTTTCCTTTTCAATCACCAGAAAGATGGCCTTTTTGACCACATTTGTAGCATACTCCTTTTCCTTTTAAGAATGCACCAGGGTGTTTCCTTCCACAATTGTCACATAATGGAAATTCAATTCTTCCCTTATTCCCAGTTTCCTTATTTCCTTTCCTCGGGTTTTCAGTAGCCCTCTTCTTTTCTTACTTTCCCTTAATGTCAAAAGACTTATAGAATTATTTCTCGTCCTTTATTGAATAGGAAACTATGTCCTCATATGATGAAAAATTTTGGGAGACCAGTGCCCGCTGGGGGAATGGCTTTAGTCCATCAAAGAATCGATCGATTTTTCTCCGTGGATTTCATATGTAGTCCACAGCATGTCTTTCCAGCCTTGTAAAGTTGGCTTCATACTTGGCAACATTTTCATCCTCTTTTTGCCTCATATTAAAGAATGGCCTCTCCATATCTGCTCTTTTTTCTTGAGGGAAATATTTTTCTAAGAATATTTCCTTAAAACCCCTCCATTCCATATCTTCTATTTCTTCCTCCTCCTTTGTGTTTTGGATTAATGACCACCACTGATCCTCATCTCCCGATAGCCTATATACTTCCATGAAAACCATGTCTCTTTCATTACATCCCAAAGCAAGAAATATCTTCTCAAGGGAACATATCCACTACTCTAATACAAATGGGTTTGTAGTTCTGTTGAATGATGGAGGTTGTTCTAGCATAAAGTGTTCTAGCATGGATCTTCCACGTGGTGGATCTGGAAGCTTTATATGGGTAAGGTTATTATTCATAACCTGAGTATGTTGTCCCAGTATAGTTATGAGTTTCTCGGCACCTGTCACAGCACCAGAGCCAACATCATTGTCTTGCATCGGAGGAAAATCCTTACAGGGGACACGTGCATTCATGCGATTTGCATTCTGTCCACTAGGTTCCATATCTAGATAATGGAATATAGTATATTAGGTAATGAATCACAATGTATAATCTTAACTTAAAAATACTCATAAAAATTGAGATCCTACGCATGACTAATCCCATATTCACAAAGAATGGATTCTTTGAGGAATATTTACATTAAACTCCTTCATAATGGCTTGTAATGAAAATGTGAATTATCCTAAGTATATCCCCTGGGAATGTCATAACCAATAGTGCAGCAAGTCCTGTTGTCATGCACCTGTTTCCGTTCGAGTCTAGCTCAAAGCAGTGTTTTCAGGTTTTACCCCTAGATACATCTGTGACAGAGCCGCCTCTACCTTCTCATATATAGATAGGGATGTACTGCTTGAATGATGCACATAATATATTCCTTACCAAAATACCATGACATTATTGTATTTATATCCTCAAAGACTAACATAAGGACTCTTCTCTAATTATACATTTTCTAAATCTAGTTTCCACGTATTCTACTAAACTTCCTCTGATACCAACTGTAAGGACTCGACCCCAGCTGCCCGGAGCTGGTGCCTTGTTTGATTATGTTGGCATACATACAAGGAATATGAATCCCAAAGGACCAAGTAGTTTAGTATTATTGGAAACAAGATACATACATAAGTTCAACGTTACATAAGTAAAGGAAAAAAAACAACACTAATTTATTCCAATATAGTCATCACATCTCCAAGATTATACTTGCAAGTCATTCATAAAATACTTCTTCATGTCCTGAGAAAATGAAACATAAGAAAGGGGTGAGCTCAAATTCTCAGTAAGAGTAAGCAATACAGTGTAAGATAATATAAACATTAGACATGGTGAATAATTGAAAACACATTCCTTTAACAATAAACATGAACACATTATTGCAGGAATATGAGATGAGTAAATAATGACATAATAAAACATAATCATGGTTATTATACTAGTCGAATAACCACTTTAAATATCAATAGATGAACTCATAATGATGGAATGAATAATGCCAGAAATTCTGAAACATTTTTCCAAGGCCTCGGCCAATACGTCTAATGATTAAGGCCTCAACCAAAATCTATATCACATTGGGAAAGGACTCGGCCAATTCCATGTCTATTTGTCTCATGAGACCTACCGATGCATCGAGGGGATATAGCGGGCCCCACCCGTCACATAATAATTCCAATGCATTTCTCTTATGAGTAGGGATTTACATAAACAACATATACATTCATATTTAAACTATCATATGAACTGTAAAAACATTCCCCAATTATTGAACATAAACACTAACCATTCGGAATAACATGGTGAATGGTTTTAGGAAAGATCATCCACAATATAGTTAGTCATAAAACATTAAATAAAGTATGGTATATGAATTCATAAATTATTAAACCCAATAATACCATGGAATCGACAAGAGTGTTGAATTAGACCAAAACACTCTTATAAAATCATTAAGCAATTATTGAGATAAATACTCTTTTATTTTGAAAAGAATAGTTCTTTTGGAAAAATCATTGTATAAAACCAGAAGTAAGGTAAGATAGTATTTTCATAATAAATTGAGTGATTTTATAACGATAAAGGTTTACAAAAACTGATCATAGAGTGCTCTTGAAAATAGGAAAGAATTTGAGAAATTCCCTTGGATCGAGCTTGTATTTTGGAAACAACTTTGAATGTTCTTTTAAAAATGGGAAACTATCCATAAAATAAGGAAGGGTTATGGTTTTTACACATATATATGATACTCACAAACAATATTTGATGAGTATATAACAATACATAATAATTTCATTGCGTTAATTAGACAATGAAAGTATCCTGAATGAAAATGGAAGTTCGGGTGGAAAAACCCTTACCTTAACTCCAAACGTCTTATGTTCTTGTACTTAATCTCCAGGAATATGAAATTATAAATGTTAAAAACTTATTTCCAAACCTATTATAAATTTATTTAGTTTACCATAATTCTGGTTAGATCATTTATGTCTTTATTGACAAGTTATTGTATAAAATGTCGTCGTTCTGGAGTGTTCGTTTCTCTTATTTTCATATTTGGTTCACTTGTTTTTAAGTAATGAAGTGGAATGGTTGTAAATTTCCCGAATTGAAATTATATATTCTTTATGAACATATATATGTGTTATTGTTCATTTATATAACTTGGTTACATGTAACAAGTATGAATTATCATATAGAACTTTAATGATAAATATTTCAGTTAATTTGTGGGTTTTCATTACAAGGAACTCATTTTTCATTATAACCTAAAACCATTTGAAAAAAGGGATTTCAGAATCATAAATAGGTTATATTATATATAATAATCTGGTTCAACCATAACAAAAATGGTTTCATTACCAGAATTTATAATGATAAAAGAAATCGAAAGTCCGTCATCCTTGAATGTGTAAAATTGACACATCTCAGATGGTGTTCTTTCTACAAGTATAAAAGAAGGTAAAAAAAGGAAGATGATGATAACTTAGTTCAATATCATGAAAAAATTACAGTACATATAAGGTACTGGATTCATCACAAAATTTAGATAAAGAGAGGTAATAGAAAAAGAAAACAAATGAACTTGAAAGGAAATGAAATGAATTGAAAAGAGGAATTTACCTCTTGAACCAAACATCCTTGAGAACCTCCTTAAGGGAGAGGTTTTGGTCTTTTAATGAGACCAAAGATTGCTGGACATGAGAGAGGAGGTTGGGAGGGTATTTGGATAGAATTTGGAGAAGGCACAAGGCTTGAGAGGAGTGATTGAAAGAAGGGGTGAGAGGGGGGTTTTATAGTGGAGGAGAGAGATGGTTTCTTAATATAAAACTCATTAATTTATTATTTCTTCACAAGACAAGTAATAGTAAGTATTCCGTCACCAAGATAGTAATTTTAACATGTGAATTCGAATTAATGGTTGTGACATCATCCATGATGCTAGGAATAGTCTATTTAGCTTATAATGTATATATATAGCAAATTACCATATTGTACTATTCATCAAAAAATCAAGTATTTCAGAAAAATCCAAAAAATTCACCCTAACCATTTTTTGACATGTAGAATCCAAAAATGAAATCCATATTTCCAAAATAATTTCCTAAATATGATTAATTTAATATTTAATTAAAATCATAATTTATTTTCAAAAACCTGTTTTAAAACATTCATTAACTTACTCTAAAATATAGGTATATCATACCTTCAACTTGAATATTATTTATATATTATCATAAGTAAGGTTACTATTCATTAGGGTATATCACTATTCATAAGGGTATGTTACTATTCATAATGTTGGGTTACTATTCACCAAAAATTAAGTTTTTCTTATTGGACTCTAAATAACTTACTGATCACGACTGTGTATGTCAGATTTTTGAAATTTACATTGGGTCATTACATTCTCCCCTCTTTACAAAAATTTTGCCCTCGAAATTTCATTTAAAATCTTGGTCATCAACAGGGGGTATGTCTCATTCATTGATTCCTCCAGTTCTGAAGTTGCCTCTTCGTATTTATGGTCTCTCCAAAGTACCTTGACCAGATGAGTGGTCTTGTTTCATAGAACTTTTTCTCTACGATCCTAAAATTTTCACCGGCTGCTCCTCATAGGAAAGATCATCCTCCAACTGTACCACCTCTAAAGAGATTACATGTGAAGGTTCTTGTATGCACTTTCTTAAGAGGGTTACATGGAAGACATCATGTAGCTTCAACAAGGTTGGTGGATGTTCCAGTCGATATGCCACAGCTCCGACTCGATCAAGGATCACGAAGGGGCCGATATACCTGGGACTTAGCTTTCCTTTCTTCCCAAACTGCATGGCCCTCTTCCATGGAGATATGCGTAGAAACACCGGGTCTCCTACCTTGAACTCCATGTCTCGTCGACTGTTATCCTCATAACTCTTCTCTCGACTTTGGGATACCTTGATATGTTACTGAATGTTTTTCACCTTCTCCACAATTTCCTAAACCAATTCAGGTCCTAGCATCTTTCGCTCACCGACTTCATCACAAACACGCTGGTGTTATACACCTTTTCCCATAAAGGGCTTCATATTGTGCCATACAGATGCTCAAGAAGAAACTATTATTGTAGGAGAATTCAATTAGTGGAAGATGTTGGTCCCATCCTCCATTTAATTCCATAGAACATTCCCTCAACATGTCTTCCAGTGTCTGAATAGTCCACTCGGATTAGCCATTAGTTTGAGGATGATAGGACGTACTGAAGTTAAGTTCAGTTATTGAAAAATATTGGAGACTTTTCCAGAACATCGAGGTGAATCTAGGATCACAGTCGGATACAATAGACAATGGTACTCAGTGCAACCTTACAACTTCTTTGATGTAAATCCATGCAAGTTGATCTAGTGAGAAGTCCTCTTGAATCGCTATGAAGTGACCTGTCTTTGTAAGAAAATCTACAATGACCCATATATCATTGTTTACTCTAGATGTCCTTGGGAGTCCAGTGACAAATTCCATGGTAATGTTCTCCCACTTCTATGATGGTATGGGTAGTGGTTGCATCACCCACTTAGACTTTTTCCTTTCATCCTTCACTTGTTGACATACCAGACACTTTGATGTTTATTCAACAATCTCCATTTTCATATGATCCCACCAAAAGCTCTCTCGGAGATCTCGATAAATCTTTGTGCTACCAGAATGTATACAGAAATTAGAGCTATGAGTATCATCCAACAGTTCTCTCTTTAGCTCTGGAATAGCGTGAACACAAAGCCTCTTCCCGAATTTCAAAATGCCATCTTCATATGAGAATTCAATCACCTTCCCGTCATTTATTGCTTTAATTTTCTTTTGAAACTCCTCATCATCATCCTAAGAACTTTTTATCCTCTCTAGTAAAGAAGGTTGGGCATCCATTTGAAGAATTTGTGATGTGCTAACTTCTTTAATAATTCCCATATCCATATTTACTAGATCTATGAACTTAGGATCCCTTTCAACTCTCATCTTGTTCAGAATTCCATGGTATTTTCTACTCAATGCATCTGCTACCTTATTTGCTTTCCCTAGGTGGTAGTGAATTGTCCAATCATAATCTTTGAGTAACTCAATCCCCCTCATTTTTCTCATGTTGAGTTCTTTCTGTGAGAATATATACTTCAAACTTTTATGATCTATATATATCTCACATTTTTCTCCATAGAGGTAATGTCTCCAAATATTTAGAGCAAATATTACCGCTGCTAACTCAATATCATGGGTTGGATAGTTTTGTTCATGAATTTTTAGCTTCCTAGATGCATAGTCAATCACTCGATCATTCTGCATAAGGACACAACCAATTCCTTTCTTTAATGCATCATTATGGATAACAAACCCATAATTCTCCGATGGTAGGGTTAGGATCGGAGAATTCAATAACCTCCTCTTCAATTATTCAAAACACTCTTCAGATTCCTTATTCCATACGAAATTAACCCCTTTTTGTGTGAGCTTGGTCATTGGGTTGTCTAAACAGGTGAAGTTCTGAATGAAACGCCGATAATAACATTCTAAACCTATAAAACTATACACATCAGTTACATTTGTTGGAGTAGGCCATTCTTTCACAAACTTTTTCATTGCAGGATATACAGATATTCTATACTTAGAGACAATGTGGCCCAGAAAGGAAACTTATTAGAGCCCGAAATCACACTTGCTGAACATCCCATATATTTGTTTTCTTCTCAGAGTCTTCAAAATAGTGCGCAAGTGATTTTCATGTTCTTCATAGCTTCTAGATTACACCATGATGTCATCAATAAACACCACCAAAAAATTCATCAAGATATTCCATGAAGACTCTATTCATACGATCCATAAAAATAGAATGTGCATTACTTAGTACAAAAGGCATTACTGTAAACTCATAATGCACATATCTGGTTCCGCATTATGTTTTCAGAATGTCTTCCTTTTTCACACACAACTGATGATATCCAGATCAAAGTTCAATCATTGAAAAGTATTAAGCTCCATGAAGTTGGTCAAATAAATCATTAATTCTTGGTAGAGGGTACTTATTCTTTATTGTAATAGAATATATTTCCCTATAATCAATTCACATATTCATGGATCCATCTTTCTTCTTAACAAAGTGGACATGGGATCCCCATGGAGAAACACTAGGTTGAATAAATCTTTTTTCACTCAATTCTTCTAGTTGCTTCTTTAGTTCCACTAACTCCATAGTGTCCATTCTATAAGGGGTCTTTGATATGGGTCTTGAACCAGGAATTAAGTCAATGGGAAACTCAATTTCCCGCTCTGGACGATGTCCAGGTAAATATTCTGGAAAGACATCAATATACTCTTGCACAATAGGCACATATTCTATTTGAACATTCTTTTCCTCACCCATAGCTATTTCATTCTGTTCCTCCCCAATAATTGAATTTAGTGAGATATTGTGGGTCTATCTAGAAAAGAATCAGGTGGTGATGTTTCTTCTCTAAAGATAAGGTACTCTTTATCATCATTGAAGATTCTAATCTTCTTCTTCTTACAATAAATTTTCGCATCATGATCTGAAATCCAATCTATACTGGGGATTATATCGAATTCAATCATGGGTATGATGATGAGATTAGAAGATAAAGAACATTTGAATGCCCTAATGGGAACCGATTGATAGAACTATGTAGCAATGATACTTCCCTTATGAGTTTTTACTGACAACTCCCTTGTTAAATCAAATTGGAAATATCTAATTTTCTTAGAAAATTGGGAAGATATGAAACAATGTGATGATTCAGAATAAAATAATGAATTGGTTAAGCATAATGAAATGATCAAATTACCTACCACCACGTCACGTAGAACATCAACCTCTGCAGTTGTGATCGCATATGCCTGTCCTTTCCCCCTTGGCCTCTTCTTTTGCATATTTCCTTGACGTATTGTACAATCATTAGCACAGATCCCCATGTCCTGACAATTATAACATCAAACATCATTTTCTTCCTTCTTTCCTTTTCAATCACCCGTAAGATGGCCTTTCTGACCACATTTGTAGCATACACCTTTTCCTTTTAACCACGCACCAGGGTGTTTCCTTCCACAATTGTCACATGGTGGAAATTCAATTCTTCCCTTATTCCCTGTTTCCTTATTTACATTCCCATGGTTTTTAGTAGCCCTCTTCTTTTCTTACATTCCATTAAAGTCATAAGAATTAGAGAATTATTTTTCAGCCTTGATAGCACATGCAACTATGTCCTCATATGATGAAAAATTTAGGGAGACTAGTGCCCATCGGAGGAATGGACTTAGGCCATCAAATAATCGATCGATTTTGCTCCTTGGATTTCGTATGTAGTCCACAACATGTCTTGCCAGCCTTGTAAAGTTGGATTCATACAAGGAAACAATTTCATCCTCCTTTTGCCTCAGATTCAATAATTTCCACTCAATATCTGCTCTTTGTTCTCGAGGGAAATATTTTTCTAAGAATATTTCCTTAAAATCCCTCCATTCCATCTCTTCTATTGATTCCTCATCCTTCGTGTTTTGGATTAATGACCACCACGGATCTGTATATCCTGATAGACGATATACTTCCATGACAACCTTCTCTCTTTCATTACATCCCAAAGAGAGAAATGTCTTCTCAAGGGAACATATCCACTTCTTTGCTACAAACGGGTTTGTAGTTCTGTTGAATGATGGAGGCTATTGTCGCATAAAGTGTTCTAGCATGGCTCCTCCACGTGGTGGATCTAGATGCTCCATATGGGTATGGTAATTATTCATAACATAAGTAAGTTTTCCCAGTATATTTATGAGTTTCTCGGCACTAGTCACAGCACTAGAGCCAACATCATTGTCTTGCATCAGAGGAAAATCCCTACAGGGGACACATGCATTCATGTGATTTCCATTCTGTCCACTAGGCACCATATCAAGATAATGGCATAAAATATATTAGGTTATGAATCAAAATGTATAATCTTAACTTAAAATACTCAAAAAAATTGATATCCTACACATGGATAATCCCATATTCACAAAAATGGATTCTTTGAGGAATATTTACATTAAACTTCTTCATAATGGCTTGTAAAGAAAATGTGAATTATCCTAAGCATATCCCCCAGGAGTGTCATAACCAGGAGTGCAGCAAGGCTTGTTGTCGTGAACCAGTTTCCATTCAAGTCTACCTCAAAGTGGTGTTTTCAGGTTTTACCCCTAGATACATCGGTTCCTAAGCCGCCTCTACCTACTAATATCCAGACAGGGATGTATTTCTTAAATTATTCACATAATATATTCCTTACCAAAATACTAGGACATTATTGTATGAATATCCTCAAAGACTAACTTATGGACTCCTCACTAATTCTACATTTTCTAAATCTAGTTTCCAAGTATTCTACTAAACTTCCTCTGATACCAACTATAAGGACCCGACCCCAATTTCCCAGAGCTGGTGCCTTGTTTGATTACGTTGGCATACATACAAGGAATACAACTCCCAAAGGAAAAATTAGTTTAGTATTATTGGAAACAATATACATACATAAGTTAAACTTTACATAAGGAAAGGAAAAACAACACTAATTTATTCAACAAGAGTCATCACATCTCCTAGATTAAACTTGCAAGTCATTTGTAATATAATTCATCATGTCCTGAGAAAATGAATCATAAGAAAGGGGTGAGCTCAAACGCTTAGTAAGAGTAAGCAATATAGTGGAAGATAATATAAACTTCAGATATGGTGAATAATTTAAAACACATGCCTTTAATAATAAACATGAACACATTATGGCATGAATATGAGCTGTGTAAATAATGCCATAATAAAAAATAATAATGGGTATTCTACTAGTCGAATAACCACATGAAATATCAATAGATCAACTCATAATGATAGAATTCATAATTCCAGACATTCTGAAACATTTTTTCAAGGCCTCGGCCAAGACGTCTAATGATTAAGGCCTCAACAAAAATCTATATCACATTGGGAAAGGCCTCGTCCAATTCCACGTATATTTGTCTCATGAGACCTACCGATGCATCAAGGGTCTATAGCGGGCCCCACCCGTCACATAATAATTCCAACGCATTCCTCATATGAGTAGGGATTTAAATAAACAACATATACATTCATATTTAAACTATCAAATTAAATGTAAAAAACTTTCCCCAATTATTTAACATAAACATTAACCATTCAGAATAACATGGTGAATGGTTTTAGGACCGATCATCCAAAATAGAGTTAGTCATAAACCATTAAATAAAATATGGTATATGACTTCATAAATTATTAAACACAATAATAACATGGAATCAACAAGAGTGTTGAATTAGACGAAAACACTCTTATAAAATCATTAAGCAATTCTTGAGATAAAAACTCTTTTATTTTGAAAAGAATAGTTCCTTCGGAAAAATCCTTGTATAAAACCATAAGTGAGGTAAGATATTATTTCCATAATAAAATGAGTAATTTTATAATGATAAAGGTTTCCAAAAATAGATCATAGAGTTCCCTTGAAAATCGAAAATAATTTGTGAAATTCCCTTGGATCGAGCTTGTATTTTCGTAACAACTTTGAAAGTTTCTTTAAAAATGTGTAACTATCCATAAAAAAGGAATTGTTCTGGTTTTTACACAAATATATTATACTCACACAGAATATATGATGAGTAAATAACAATACATAATAATTTCATTGAGGTAATTAGACAATGAAAGTATCCCGAATGAAAATGGCTGTTCGGTGGAAAACCCTTACCTTAACTCCAAACGTGTTCCGCTCTTGTACTCAAGCTCATGGAATATGAAATTATACATGTTAATAACTTATTTCAGAACCTATTAGACATTTATTTTGTTTACCATAATTATGGTTAGTTCATTTACTTCTTTAATGACACGTTATTGTATTGAATTTCGTCGTTCTAGAGTGTCTGTTTCTCTTATTTTCATATTCAGTTAACTTGTTTTTAATTAATGAAGTGGAATGGATGTAAATATCCAGAATTGAAATTATATATTATTTATGAACATAAATAGGTGTTATTTTTCATTTATGTAACTTGGTTACATGGAACGAGGATGAATTATCATATAGAACTTTAATGATAATTGTTTTGGTTAATTTGTTGGTTTTGATTACAACGAACTCATTTTTCATTATTACCTAACACCATTTCAATAAGGGATTACAAAATATTAAATAGGTTATATTATATATAATAATATGGTTCAACCATAACTAAAATGGTTTCATGACCATAATTTAGAATGATAAAAGAAATTGAAAGTTCATCGTCCTAGAATGTGTAAAATTGACACATCTTGGTTGATGTTCTTACTACTAGTATTAAAGAAGGTAAAAAATGGAAGATGATGATAACTTATTCCACTATCCCTAAAACATTCCAGTACATATAAGGTACTGGATTCATCACAATATTTTGATAAAGAGAGGTAATAGAAAAAGAAAACAAATGAACCTGAAAGGAAAGTCAAAGTATTGAAAAGAGGAATTTACCTCTTGAACCAAACTTCCTTGAGAACCTCCATAAGGGAGATTTTGTGGTCTTTTGATGAGACCAAAGCTTGTAGTACATGAGAGAAGAGGTTGGGAGGGCATTTGGACAGAATTTGGAGAAGGAACAAGGCTTTAGAGGAGTGATTGGAAAAGGGGTGAGAGGGGGTTTTATAGTGGAGGAGAGAGGGGATTTCTTAATATAAAACTCCTTAATTTATTATTTGTCACAAGACAAGTAATAGTAAGTATTCCCTAACCAAGAATAGTAATTTTATCATGTGAATTCGGATTAAGTGTGGCGACATCATCCATGATGCTAGGAATAGTCTGTTTATCTTATAATGTATATTTACTGTAAATTGCCATATTGTACTATTCATAAAAAATCATGTATTTTAGAAAAATCCCAAAAATTCACGCAAACCATTTATCAAAGTGTAGATTCCAAAAATGAAGTCCATTTTTCAAAAATAATTTTCTATATATTATTAATTGAATATTTAATTAAAATCATAATTTATTATCAAAAAACAGTTTTAAAACATTAATTAACTTATTCAAAAATATAGGTATATCATACTTTCAACTTGAATATTATTTATTTATTATCATACGTATGGTCACTATTCATCAGGGTATATCACTATTCATAAGGGTATGTTACTATTCATAATGGTAGGTTACTATTCACCAAAAATTAGTTTTTTCTTATTGGACTCTAAATAACTTACTGATCATGACTGTGTTTGTCGGATTTTTGGAATTCACATCACAGAAGTGAGGAACTTATGTTTTAAGGGTCCCATACCACTTAGTAGTTAATGTGATTATGAAATATTTATAAGAAAGTAATTTCATTTAAAAAAAATTGTTCATTACATAGAACATACTGAATTTATTATTTTAGAATGGAAAAACGAAGAAAAAAGAAGTGGAAGAAGAAAGGAACTTGAAAGAGGGTGGTGAAAACATTACTTCTTCTTCGGGTTCTTCCTTTTGATTTCATCAAAAGGGCTCCATAGGTTGGCTTTCTGATCAAACTAATGACTGTAGGTTGAAGTGAGGGAAGTTGGGAGGATATTTGGGCAGGGTTTGGATGAGCCAAATGAATTTAAATGTGTGAATTAGAGAGAAGGGGGAGTTCCCTTTTATAAGAGGGGTGAGGGGAACCTTAGGAAATGATAGAAATATTATTTTATAATAAATTCATATACGGTTTATAATGGATCCAATTTGATTTATTTCGAGGATAATATGGGGATGGGTCAAAAAGAACTCAAAAAATATTATTTAGACAGGTTTGGGTTACTTTATTGACCTTATCTTTTATTTATAACTCTTAGTTAATTAGTTTGAAATTTACCATGTCTCTTTGTATTTTTATATTATATGGTTTATAAACATACTATAAACTTCCAAGTGACCCCCAAGTGGTTAATTAATGATACAAATATTATTATATAAGTCCTTTTTCTGAACCTTATATTTTTAGGAATATTATATCAATTTATAATATAATATTTGTTTTACAAACTCCTTTATGTCAATTTTGACACTATTTAATAAGTAATTTTTTTAATGTTTTAAAAACATTATTAATCTAAAAAAATTAATTTAAGCAACCCTAAAACGTCATATTATATAATAAAATTCGTGGATGTCATCAAAACTTTCAAAGTATATTTATTTTAACATTTATAATACCAATTATTTGATTCATTCATTAATAAGTAAAATATTACATCATTATTGTGTCATAAATAAATTTAATTTTTAAAAGTATAAAATTTATAAATAAAATACCATTATATAGGAAATATTTTTATCTTTCTAATTAATACTTATAGTTGAAAAAATAACATATATGACCCTATGTAAAAATTGTTTTCCTAAAAGATATATGCTTATGTAATTTTTGTATTTACTTTAACTTAATTAATATAAAGTGTCATTATCATTTACAAGTGGCACCATGGGATCTCAAAATGGACTCGAAGATGCCCATGGTCGGACATGTATCAACCAATAGGGTTAGGACACGTTTTAGGGTAATTTAATATTACTATATTATTATTATTATTTTACCCTTATTTACCGGATTATCCTTTAACCATAGTAAATAAAATATTTACCGAAGTAATTATTCAAAATGTCTAAAAATAAAAGTTACCTATTTACACAATTTGGAATTCATGATTCTAAATATGGAATCCATTTTTCTAAATTCAAAACACAGAAGTGGTAGAAATTAATTTAAAAATAATTACCGTTGTCAAAACAAAAAGCGTGTTTTTAAGAAATAATAACTATCCAAAGATTGGAATTTGCTTATGTCCAGTTTAAATGTAAAATTATGTCTAATGACCAACATTGGATTAAATGGTAAAAATATAATCTAATTATACTTTAAAATCACTCAATTTCATAATTTATCACTATTAATTATTTCGATTAAAAAGGTTGTTTTTAATTAAATTTTAGTAATTGTCACTATTCATCAAAATATTAAAGTTATCAGAAAAACATCAAAAATTCATAAAAACTAAATTTTTATGTCCTAATTCTAAAGAAGAAGTATATTTTGTGAAATTTAAAATATAAAAGTTTCAAATATTGAATTTAATAAGGGTTCACCATTAAAAGGTGATAAAAGTGTATATTTTGAAAAATACTTCTTTTATCTAAAAAATTAATTAGTCCTTCAATTATGTCTAAGAAAATCATAATATGGATTATAAAATTATAAGGATTATATAAAGTTTAAAATTTCAGTAAACACTATTCATAACCGCTTTTGAATGAGTAGTTTGGTGAGTCATGATGCGCTTGAACTCGGTGTTATGTGTCGTGAATGTTATTGAATTACTTTAAAGAAATAACGTACTATGAAATATTTGGGTGTTAAATTCTTACCTCCTTCAATAAATTACGTCCTCGCAATTTGAAATTGTTCTTCTAAAATAGAAGTTTTAAAATTAAAAATACCTTTGGGAAAACCCACATCAAAAATTAGTTTAATAAAATTTAGTCTTAATAAGAGGAAAAGGAAAATGAAAGGGTCACCACAAAATTATGATCTCGATTAACAGAACATTAGTGGAAATTAGAGACATATAATTGGAGGAAATATGTAAATATTTATAGGTAGTGATTGACGTCATCAATCACAAACAAGTGTAAAATTGAGGGACTTAAATTCATCAATCTATGAAGATTTAAAATACCATCGGTTCAACAAAAAACAAGGTATTAGGATAACACATTTTTGGTTTCAATATAGCTTCACTAAAGTTTAAGAATTAATTTTTTCATAGAATAAGAGAAGAAGAAAAATATATAAATGACAAGTAGAGTTCCATCCTTTAACTAATTTCTACCACAAACTCATCTTTCACTCAAAAAGATAATATAACTTAAAAAAATATATTCCATTTATCATATTCGTATAGGGTTACAAAAAAATGAATTTATAATTCATCTACCAGACCTTTTAAAAAAAATAAATTATTCAATCTAGGACATCATGTGGGCCAGTGGTAGGTGATACGCCTTTGTCACCTTTAGGTTGCAGGTTTATGTCTCATGGCCTTACTGGACGCGACGGGTTGTCGCCTGACATCCGAGTTATCCTTTTTATTGAAATCCAAAAATAATCTCAAACTAGACTTATCCAAAATATGTTTTTTCAAACTCACAGTCCAAAATTTATATGGTAGGTAAACACAATGAAGATCCTTTTTACCATGTAATAACATGTTAACACCTTCATCATGTATTCTTTTAAAACACTGCAACATCCTAAATTACCATAAAACCATATTGATTACATCCATGCTCCCTTATTCCTTATAGAATACTGGATATATTCCTTCTATCCAAAAATGATGTAAAATCAATCAATTATGGAATATATAAATCATTAATCAGTTTCAAGGTAGTCAAGAATATCCAATATAATTTATTTAAATCAATCATGTATTATTCCAAAATCACTACCTCAGTATCAGAACCATATTATGGTTTATCTTTCTCTCAGCCATATATTTTCCAAAAACATAACCTGCTATTGAGTCACTTTTCTTGGCTCCACACAATCTCAAGTCCTTAATGAAATAGTACTGTTGTACAATCCTTATATACACCATAATTATTATAACCAATACAGCATTGATACAACACTCAAAATACATAATTCATTTATAACAACATAATAACTCTAACTATTTCTCCTCATCTTTGGTAGCATCATAACTTGATTATTATCCAATAACATCATTTGGGGAATACTCTAATGATTTGGTCATTGGTTTTCATAGTGTCCCAACTCCTTGCAGATGAAGCATTGTATATTTGAAAACTTTTTCATACCATTGCAGTCACGTACTTGGTGTTATTTTTCTCCAAACTTATAACAAACTCTCATTCCCTTTAGGAAACCAGGGGGTTTTTTCCCACAGTTATCACATATGAGAAACTTCTACTTTTCCCTCTTCCCTTTATCCATCTTTCTCTCTTCCATCATTTTCTTATCTTACTTCCCTTCAAATCCATAGGACTCAGAGAATTATTTAATTATCTTATTAACACATGATAATATTTCTTCATATGTTGAGAATACATGGGAGACTATTTCATTTCTAAATGTTGGCTCAATACCATGAAAGATATGATCCTTCTTACACTTTGGATCATACATTTTGCTGGAGTTCACATTCCTTCTACTGGGTGCCATTTAAATATAAGGGCATAAACTAGGTCAGTTTATGAATTGTAATGAATAATTCCAAACTCGTAAAATACCTATCATAAATTGAACGGTTTAGGGATATAATCCATAATCATAAAGATGTTTTCATTGAGGAAGTATATAATCATAAAACCTTCATAATTATTTGTAAAGAAAATGATAATTATCCTAAGCATATCCCTCGAGAGTGTAATAACCAAGAGTACAACAAGGCCCGTTGTCGTGGACTAGTTCTCGTTCGAGTCAAGCTCAAAGCGGTGTTTTTGGGTTTTACCCCTAGGTACATCAGTTCCAGAGATGCCTTTACCTGCTCTTATCTAGACATGGATTTATTTCTTGTAAAACTCACAAAATCTCTATATTACCAAAATTCTAGGAAGTTCTTCTATACTAATCCTCAAAGTCCATCTTAGGTCTACGTGCTCTAATAAGAGTTTAACTATTTCTAGCTTCCAAGGATTTTACTAAACTTCCTCTGATACCAACTATAATGCCCCGACCCCAGTTACCCAGTGTTGGTGCATTATTACATAACATTGGAATGATCACAAAAGATCAATTCTCAAAAGACTGATTAGTTTAGTAGCCTTGTAATCAGAAGATACATTCATAATGTTTACATTACAACATAGAGTGAAAAACTATAACAACATCTTGTCTCCATAGCCCACACTCATATCCCCTCATACTATCCCTGCAGGTCATTCATAAAATACTTCATCACATCCTAGGAAAAATAAAACATAGAAAGGGGTGAACTTATATGCCCAGTAGAATCACACGATACATTCATAATGTTTACATTACAACATAAAGTGAAAAACTATAACAACATCTTGTCTCTATCGACCACACTCATATCCCCTCATACTATCCCTGCAGGTCATTCATAAAATACTTCTTCACATCCTAGGAAAAATAAAACATAGAAAGGGGTGAACTTAGATGCCCAGTAAGGATAACAATATAGCGGAAACTTTCATAAATAAGCATAAACATTTAAAGCAATGTATAACTAAAAAAATCTTTTTAAACTTGAACTTCAGAATAATATGGAAGAAATAAAATGAAATAATTCAATTTATTTATTCACATGGATATTCTACTAATCAAATAATCACATGCAATATCAATAACCACTTTCATAATGATGGAATGTATAATGCCAGACTATCATAACCACATAGTCAAGGCATTGTGCCAAGACTACAAATAATATTTTTTCAAGGCCTTGTTACAAGACACTAGTTTGTCTCATGAGACCTACCGATGCATTGAGGAGCTATATAGGGGTCCTCCCATCACTTATTAAGTCCAATGCATTCCTTATATGAACAGGTTTAAACATAACATAAACATTCGTATTAAAACTAGCATACGAAATGTCAATAATTTATCCATAAACCATGAATGGTATAAAAATAACCCATATGTATTCAAATATATCATAAAACCTTCAACACAATATGGAAGTTTTATATCATAATAAATCAATTTCAAATAAGCATAAAATCCATCAAAGGATGTTGATATAGTTGAAATCAAAACTATTTGAGTGAAATATCTCTTTTTATTGAAATCATTTAAAATTCATATAACTCTAAAATAAAACATTTACTTTGAAAAAAATATTATAAACATGTAAGGGAAGCTTCTATGATTTTATAACGGTGGAAAATATCCTCACCCACCGTATAAGTTAAAAAAGACATTCTTAACTTAATTTTGTCGAAAAGGTTAAAAAGGACCTTGTTTGGAAAACGATGGAAAGAGTACATTATAAAAATCTTAAAAAAATCAAACAAGAGTATAAATGACTTTAACCCATAGTATATAAAATAGTAATTTTGATTTGAAATACATTTTTAAGAAACATGGATATGGATGATTTAGAGGTCCTATTAGATACTTATGTAAAAACAACCTCAGATAATAAAGAGATTGTGAAATTAACCCTTACCTGGTACATTTCCTTGGTCGAGGGTAGGTTAACCTGATGTATAATGGTGAAATAATTGTTATTAAATTATAAAATAATCATATACATTAACATGATATAATATATGATCTTTTAACATTTCTTTGTTAATAATATCTTTGTATTATCATTGTTTCGGGTGTTAACCAATTCATTTTCGTCTAAATGATTTGTTACGTAAGCCATGTTTGTTATGGATAATTTGTATATTATTCATATACATAATAAAATTAAGTCTTTAAACATTATTTTTAACCATCAAAGGAAAATTATTCTTGAATTAAAACGATGGGGAAGGAATCACATCGCGGTCGTGGAGACAATTGTCCGTACTTACGCACGAGTGACAATATCATTATTTTGATATTAAAATCATATATAATTGGCTGGTATATCTTATATACATAATCATTATAATTTTATATTTATTATTTACTTTAATTACACATCATTATCATACCCATAAAAATAATAATGTTTTGAATAACAATTACACCACGACGTGGAGTCGGTAAGTCGTACATACGCATGTATGGTGACATTTCATTCAAAGGATGGATTGAATACCGAATATGGTTGTACCATATTTATAATAACATCACAGTATATATAATATACTGGAGTTATTATTTTAGAATGTAAAAACAATGAAAGAAGAAGTGGAAGAAGAAAGGAACTTGAATGAGGTTGGTCAAAACATTACCTCTTCTTCGGGTTCATCCTTTTGCTTTGATCAAAAGGGCTCCATAGGTTAGATTTATGATCAAAATAATGACTCTATGTTCAACTGAAGGATGTTGTGAGGATATTTGGGTAGGGTTTGGCTGATCCAAATGGATTTGAAGGTGTGAATTAGATATAAGGGTGATTACCCTTTTATAAGAGGGGTGAGGGGTACCTTAGGAAAAGATAGAAATATTATTTTATAATAAATTCATATTCAGTTTCTAATGGATCCAAACTGATTTAGTTCTAATATAATGTGGGTATTGGTCAAAAAATACTCAAAAAATAGGATTTATAATGGTTTGGGTCACTTTATTAACCTTATCTTTTAGTTATAACTCTTTGTTAATTAGTTTGACATTTACCATGTCTCTTTGTATTTTTATATTATATGGTAAATAAAATTACTATAAACTTCCAAGAGACCCCCAAGTGGTTAATTAATTATTCACCTATAATTATATAAGTCTTTTAGCCGAACCTTATATTTTTAGGAATATTATATCAATTTATAATATAATATTTGTTTTAAAAACTTCTTTTTGTCAATTTTGACACTATTTAATAACTGATTTTTGTTAAAGTTTTAAAAAAATTATTAATTAAAAAAAATTAATTTAAGAAACCCTAACATGTCATATTAACCAATAAAATTCGTTTATGTCATAAAAACTTTCAAAGTATATTTATTTTAACATTTATAATACCAATTATTTGATTCTTTCATTAATAAGGAAAATACTGCATCATTATTGTGTCATATATAAATTTAATTTTTAAATGTGTCAAAATTATAAATAAAATACAATTATTTAGGAAATATAATTATCTTTCTAATGAATATTTATAGTCTAAAATATAACATATATGACCCTAATTAAAAAGTGTTTTTCAAAAAGATATATTCTTATGTCATTTTTGTATTTACTTTAACTTAATTAATATAAATTGTCATTATCACTTACAAGTGGCTCCATGGGGTCACCAAATCGACCCAAAGATGCCCATGGTTGGGAATCTATCAACCAATAAGTTTAGGACACAGTTTAAGGTAATTTAATATTATTATAATAATATTATTGTTTTACCCTTATTTAATGGATTTACCCTTTAAGGATGGTAAATAAAATATTTACTGAAGTAATTATTAAAAATGTATAAAAACAAAATTTACCTATTTACACAATTCGGACAACCTAATTATAAATATGGAATCCATTTTTCTAAATTCAAAAACATAGAAGTGGTAGAAATTAATTTAAAATTATTTCTCGTTGTCAAAACAAAAAGAGTGTTTTTAAGAAATAATAACTATCAAAAGATTGATAGTTGCTTATGTCCAGTTTAAATGTGAAATTATTTCCAATGACCAAAATTGGATTAAATGGTAAAAATTTAATCTAATTATTCTTTAAAATCACTCAAATTCATAATTTATCACTATTAATTATTTTCATTAAAAAAGTTGTTTTTAATTAATATTTAGTAATTTTCACAATTCATCAAAATATGAAAGTTATCAGGAAAACATAAAAAATTCATTAAACCTTAATTTTTATGTCCTGATTCTAAAGAAGAAGTTTATCTTTTCAAATTGAATATATAAAAGTTTCTAATATTGAATTTAAGAAGGTTTCACCATTAAAAGGCGGTAAAATTGCATTTTTTGTAAAATACTTCTTTTATCTAAAAAAATGAAATAGTTCTTACATTATGTCTACGAAACTCAAAATATGGATTATAAAAATATAAGGATTATATAAAGTTAAAAAATTATTTAACACTATTCATAATCACTTTTGAATGACTAGTTTGGTAAGTCATGATGCGTTTGAACTCGGTGCAGTTTGTAGTACAAGTTATTGAATTACTTTGAAGAAATAACGTACTATGAAATCTTGGGGTGTTAAAATCTCTATAGAAGATGGTCATGTGGTTTGGAAAGAAAGGTAAGTTAATTCCAAGGTACATCAGCCCCTTCAAGATTCTTGATCATGTCGGGGTTGTGGCCTATTGACTATAACATCAACCTACCAAGGCCAAAGTACATGATATCTTTCATGTATCCCTATTAATGAAGTACATACAAGACCTTTCACATGTACTCTCTTCATAGGTGGTATAGTTAGAGGATGGTATTTCTTGTGAGGAGAAACCAGTAAAGATCTTAGATCACAGAGAAAATGTTCTAAAAAATAAGACAATGCCCCTCGTCAAGGTGTTGTGGTGAAACCACAAGTTTGAAGAAGTGACGTGGAAATCGGAGGAAATTATGAAGCAGAGTTACCCACATCTGTTTTAGTGTGGTAAAAGGAAATTTCAAGGGCGAAATTTCTTAAGGGGGGATGATTGTAACGACCCAAACCTTCATTAATGGAAATTACTCTTAATATAATTAAATGTATCATTATGTAAAATGATTATATAAAATGTGAAATTAATTTGTTTTATGTTTTTGGATTTTAAAATACCATTAAGAATTGTGACCATTTCTAATGTAGTCGTTGAACAATGATCACATGATTATTATAAGTATTGGGCTTTAACAAATCCAATTTACTCAGAAAAAGGAAGCGATGGCCTCATCCTGTAGAGTTGCCCTGTACGAATCCCTTTTTTCAGAGCTCATAAAGGAGGTTTTTTCTTTGGGATTCTCTCCTGACCAAGCCCAATCATAGCTTGAGTACGTTAAGCTCGAGCAAAACCTCCTAGAAGATAAGTGGAAGTTGATAGAGATTACCACTCGAGCAATGTTATCCGAGCCACCCCAACAGTCTGTCACCATCGCGCACCTTACCCTAAGGTCTTATGTGGATTTTTTAAGGAGTTATGTAGCAAGACCCTAGATCTATGATTATGTACTTTATTTTTGTATATAATAAATAATATACTTTCATTTTATTATTATTTATTTGTAAATTGTTTTTAAATCACAAATAATATTTTTAGTTAACATTATACTGAAGAATTATATTTTGATGAATTAATTTATTTCGGAATTAAATAATATTTTAATAAACTATTATTATAATTATTATTAAATTAATTTTTATTAAATATAAATTATCGTATAATTTTATGAATGCATTTGTAATTTTTATTATGGTTTGAAAGTTGTGTTTGTCAAAACCCCTGATTTTTCGATAAATGACAAATTTTATTGGAAAAGTGAAAATTCATATATTTAGATAATTATTTAGAAAAAAATGAATATTGTTTTTGGAATCAGGGTGTCGAAATTATCCAACAATGACTTTTTCTTAATTTTATGAGATAGTCGAATTTTTGGGTAAAAATTAAACACCATTTAAATATATAATGTGTTTTATGAAAACATAACGTCCCAATAGTGATGTAATAAAATACTATAAATATTATTTCCAGACAATATATGTTTTATATTTAAAATAATGTGATTTTAGATTTGATTGATAATTTTTTTGATGCCTTAGTGGACCCTCCATGACTTATAAACATTTTTTCTTTTTAAATTGTTTTCCTTGAGAGTGTGACTCACCACGACATAAGCAAACCTATTACATTAATATGTTCAGCCATTGTCCTAATAAAATATTTTTCCACTTCCCTTTGGAGGAAACCATAGGCAAAAACCATGGCATGGTTTCTAGTTTTGATTAGTTTAATGTGAGGTGTCCTAAACATAAATAATAAAGAATCCCATCTCCTTTCCTATCTAAACCCACTCAAGATCCCACTTCCTCTTCACTAAAATACTTTGGAGGTACTCCAACCTCTTCCCTCTTCTCTCTAGAATCCTCAAATGGTTCCCATTCCCTCAATAATCTCCTCTCAAGCCTCTTTCAATCCTTTGTAATCACACATCCAAGTAAGGGTTTCCTCCTTTCTCATTTTTGTACAATTTTCATAAGTTGTTATGCCATTTTAATTTTAATTATAAATGTTGGGGTATAATTTCACACCTACCCCATATTTCTTTCTTTATGTTTGAATTATGGGAGACCCCTTTTTCTCTCATAAAATTCCTCCCATGTACACTCGTTACTGTGCCAAAATTCCGAAAGGAATTTCTCTCTCCTCAATTACATTCATGAAATTATTTTGTATCATGAATCTAAATTCCGTTACAATTGTTGGGACATTTATCTATATGACCCCCTTACTATCCATTTCATGTAAATATGATGAGACACCCATTTCTATCTCATAAATCATTTTTATGAATTCTTATGTCACGCTGTTATGCTGCCGAAATTGCAGCACGTTTTTCCAAGCCCAAGTCATTGTGTAGTGAATACCATGCCCATTTCTCTATATAGGGTATTCACATTTATGCACATTTACTTATTGATTATAGAGTTTCATTTATGAATTCCACATTCATTTATTGTGGAATAAATGATGATTTTTAATGAATCAATGTTTTATGATCCATGTGGCACAATTATGCATGAAATGAAATGTTTAAAAAGGATGCGCCTTGATAGCGCTCCAATGAATTGGGTAATGTATAGTATCATGATACGTAATGTGAAATGAGTGTTTACTTATGATAATTAAAGTGCAATGTGGTTTTACTCGTGATTCATGTGAAATGAGGATTTACTAATGCTCCATGTGCAATTAGCCTTTGCTCATGCTAATTCCATGTTAAGAGTTGTTGCCACATTTCCATGTTATGATTATCATGCTTTATCCTGACTTTATGTTCATATTTCTCTTGTTCTGTATTGATATGCCTGTTGTCTAACATGTATTATTTTCCTCATGTTATTACATGTTTATTCCCTTACTAATCTTTATAGCTCACCCTTTTCTTATGCATGTTATCAGGTTATCCCTTGCAATGATAAGTAAGAGGGAATGTAGTGGTCATGTAAAGGAAGTTTTAAATAAATATTTTGCATGTTTTATGTTCTAAGTTGTTATGTAATGATACTAATCCCCAAATACACTAGCCCTATAGATATTCTAGGTTTTATCAAGTGATTTTTATGTAATAAATCATGTTTATGTGTGTAATAAATGAATAGTGTTGTCATTGGGGAGGCATTTACCAAATGGTTATTCTCCAAATAAATAATTCTATGATATTATAATTGTTTTTTTGTAATATTTTAAGTAAGGAAAGATGTGTTGGGTATTTATATAGTTCCTAGTGGATCTTCCACCTAGAAATGAAAAAATTGGTCTATGACATGAATTGATAGTTCTGGTGGACTTTTATGAGTTGCGGAAATGCTGAGTTTTTTTCTCATTATAATAAATGCCAACATGTAAAGGTCGAGCACCAGATACCATTGGGTTTACATTAGAGAGTTTCTATCCTTACCTAGAAGTGGGATGAGATCTCTTTGGACTTTGTGGTTAGGTTGACACATATCCATATAAAGAAGAATGTGATATGGGTTTTGATTGATAGGATAACAAAATAATATCACTTCTTAACAATTTGAGATACAACCATAGTTGAGAAGTTGGGAAATATATATATGAAAGAGATTGTTAGTTTGAAGGAATTTTCATATGATATAGAATCTTATAGGGATCCTCATTTCACTTATCAATTTCAGAGGGGCCTCAAGGAGGCATTGGGATATCACATCCATTTGAGTAAGACATACCACCCATAGTCAGATGGCTAGATAGAAAGAGATATATCGATCCCCAAGGAGACACTCCATCCTTGTGTTCTCAAATTTGGTGGATCAAGGGGTGATCACTTATAGATGGTTGAGTTTTCTTATAAGCACAGTTACTAGTACATGATCAGTTTGGATCCTTTTGAGGGCTTGTATGTCATACCTTGTAATTATCCATTGTATAGGTAAAATATTGGTGAGAGTTCCTTTGTTGGACAATGCTTGGTCCAAGGGATGATAACAATGATATTGTTAATTTTTCAAAGGATGATCAAAGTGAAAAGCCAAAAAAAGTCATATGATTATCATTTACATAGATATTTGGAGTTATCATTTTGTGACTAGGCGTTCTTAATGGTTTTACCATAGTTGGGTCATCGACAGCTTGGGAGGCAAGGTAAGCTTGATCCTCATTTTGTTGGAGATTCTAAGGTTGTTGAGAAGGTGGTAAAAGTCTGTTATAATTTATCCCTACCACTATAACTGACATCGATATATAATTTTGTCCATGTATTTCAACTCCAAAAGTATATATTGGATCCATATCACGTTCTTAGTTGGATTAATTTGGATGTTGAACATGATTAATATATGATTGAATGACCAGTTTGGATATGTGATTTTGAAATCCGGGTGCATCATCGAAGGATGATTCATTCCGTCCATGTTCTTTGGCATCATGGTTCTGATTCTCATAGGAAATGGGAGAGGGAGGCACTGATGAGGGAGTAGGGGCCTCATCTTTTTGACGTGGAGGCTTATTCACATGCTTTATGTGGAAAAAAGTTATTATGGTGGGGAGTTTGTAATAGAGAGTTATTTTTTAGGTACTTAAAATCCATATTTTTAATTGAGAATTTTTGGGATGAGTTTGGGGTGGTTTTTGGTTTAAAATTTTGTGAATCTTGAAATTTTGTGCCAATGCCCGATTTGCGTATGGCTGGAACATTTTTTGTCAAATAATGCACCCTACTACTAGAAAATGGACTGTTTTGGACAGAGATATCTGCACAGATTTTTCATTGGTAGTCATGTTGTGCACACCCTTTGGAAAAACTGTGAAACACATTTTTAATGGGATCATAGCCTGTGCGTAGTTTGTTTAAACTGTACACCGATTCCTATGAAACTGTGCGGATGGGATTTTGTGAGATCATAATTTTTTAAAATTTTCTCGAACCCCTGTTTTAGTTCATGGACATTCCTCCTTGGACCCAAACAAGTTTCTGCCATACAAATTGCTTTGAAGTAGTATTCTTGGCCCCTCATACCCCTACCATAAGTGATCCAAATCCAGAGATATGTTGGTCGATCCTCTTCCGGTGTATTTTATCCTCCCATTTTGATCTCCCACGTTCTCTCTCTTTCTCCATAGGGGTTTTTAGATCATAGTTTATTATTGGTGGATCTAATACCTACTGTTATGGAACTTAACCTAGGTTTGATCATGTACTTTCTCACAAATCCCTCTATTTTCATCCTTCATTGACAAATCCCGACAAGGGATTGGTGATCTAAGATCCATTGATCCCGAGGTAGGTGGTTCCATTATGGTGGCCAATTTTTATTAACCCAAATTGCTTTATTTAATTTCCATATTTTTAATTAAATTAAATTGTTTTATTTTGGATCAAAATGGATTTAAATCATTTTTTTGGAAAAAACCAATTCCGGTGATTTTTGGGGTTTTAATGAAAAATGGGGTTTGGGCATGAAATTGGGAATCCACAAATTCGATTGAATTATGGTGCTTTTATAAATACTATGGAAATCTAAATGGTAATATTTAAATTCTGGTTTTGATAGAAATAAAATCAATTTAATTGTGGAATTTAATTAAAGAAAATGTTTTGGTGTAAATATTTGGGGAAAACCCAAATTCTGGTGAATTGGGGGTTTGTGATGAAATTGATTGAATTGTTTGAAAATTAAATTATTGAATTAAATTGTGAAATGGGTCATGAAAATTCATGAGTTGGTTTGAAATCATTGTTTATGAAAAATGGATTAAAAATTGTTTTGATGGAAACACAATTGTTTCACCTTTTTGAAAGAGGCATTTTTTATTAAAAACCCATTATGGGGTTTAAAAAGAAATTTGGAATATTGAAATGGAGTATAGGATTTTACTGTGTTTTAACCAATCTTAAAATAAATTATCCATTGTTGATTTTTACTTGATCACATGAAAGGCTTAGGTAGTTAGTGAGTTATTTTGGCTGGCAATTTACGACATAAAATGTTCTAAAACATAATATCACCACATAATTCAGTACTACAAAAATGGGCAAGGGAAGTGCTACCCTTTTATTACTGCTAAAAAAATAGATAAATGGGTCCTTTATCAGCCCTGAAAAAAGCGGTGATAAAGACCCCCCTTTATCAGCACTTTTTTGGAGCTCTAATAAAGTAGACATCTTTATCAGTACTTATTTTAGGAGTGAAGATAAAGGGGGGGATTTATCATCACTTTTTTCCTACCCCTATTAAATTTTTTGTTTCAAAAAAAATCATGTAAAATAAAATATTGTTATATAGGTATATTTATATTGATATAAATATAATATATATTTTTTAAATATGTTTTTGATAAGTATAAATAGAATATTACAATTAATATATAAGAAATTTCATGGAAATGGCTTTAAACTATTTTAAAAAATATTATTAGTTAATAATTTTTATGCTATTATTTATTAAAAATCATTTAATAACAATTTGAAGACACAAAAAATAAAAAAAATTAGTAAAAGTTCTAAAATAAGTTGAAAATGTAACTCAAACTTCAAATAACCATAAATTTTGATCCGGGTGTCCGTTTAAGATCTACAACATACCAAATCAAATCCTGTGATGAGATCTATGAGCTAATGACCTAGAAAAGCCTTCGTTACATTTTTAGAGCCAAAAAAGGTCCAAAAGACTTTCAAAACTTAGTTTTTAGTCGGGATACCCCGATTTGTTAACATTCAAACAAGTATAAATTCTGATCCGGATGCCTATTTGGCCTGTATCACATATCATATTGAATATTGTTTCATTTTCTTCAATTTTACTGGTTGTAGACTTGAAACGAGCTTCTGGATTATACGTTATGGTCATTTTAACATTTTATGGCTTTTCAGACACACACACACACATATATATTTATTCGTAAATATATATTTGTCTATGTGTGTGTGTGTGTGTGTTGTTTATATGTATGTATGTATTTATTAATTTATTTATAAACAAAAATAAAAAACATATTTTATAAATGTATTTAAACCGAATCTTGTAATTATATATTAATATAAAAATAAATATATGGATAAAAAAATTTATATAAATATATATTAACATTATAACGAATATATATATATATATATATACTAAAATATGATTAAATATATGTGTATTAATATAACTGAATATATTTATATTAATATGAATCTATATTAATAGATGAATAAATATAACTATATATATTAATAAATAGATATATCATTAAATAGAGAGAAAAACGAAATGGATTAGTGGTAAAGGTGTAGGCAAGAATGGGTGGAGGTCACAGGTTTGAGTTTGGGTGAAAGCAAGGATATGCGCGTGTGTGGGGGATGCACGGGAAGGGCAGTGCGTGGGAGAGATTGAGGGGGGTCTTCCTAGTGCTGATAAAGTGGGGGGGTCAAGTGTTGTTAAAATCTCCCCCTCACATTATATAAATATTTTTTATTTAATTTTTTTTTTAATTTTTTAACTTTTATCAGCACTTTTTAGCAGCGCTAATAAAAGTCCCCTTTTATCAGCGCTAAAAAAAGTGCTGATAAAGGGGACTTTTATCAACACATTTTTTAGCACTGATAAAAGGTTCCTTTATCAGTTCTTTTCTAAGCGCTGATAAAAGAGACCCCCTATATCCTCACCTCAATTAACAACACTTTTTTAGCACTGTTAATGCACTTTTCTAGCACTTATAAAGGCCATTTTTAGTATTGATTATTCTTTAGGCAATTGTGATGAGTTCCCTTTTCCTTAGTCCCAAAGGGGCATATGTACATACTTGTGGTTTCACAGTGTTGGATCCCTATAGCCTAGAACTATCGTACCTAGTTTTCATATGAAAATGTTGATCCCCTGTTGTATTTATAATGCATATTCCATTGTTATAAATTGTCTTACATGCCTTGGGAAATTTATATAAACTATTTTATATAAATTTTTCTATTTAATCCATTCTGATAAATCTTCCATTTCTGTAAATTATCATTTTATTAAAGTCAAATTCCATCTTTTAAATTTTTTTCCATAATTTGAAATGTGAACCTAGATTTTATAAATGTATTACCATCTATTAAATTTTAAATCATGATTTGTTTAAATAATCTTCTTTAAATATAAAACTTTTTCTAATGTTAAAATCACATTACTGGTGAATTATATATTGGAATATTGTTATAGAATATTTTGTGAAATCCTACTGGGTTTGGATCACAACATTCTTGTTCCTTATGGTGTTTGTAGATTATCACCTTCAAGGTTCGATCAAGGGGAAGGGTCTCTAGAACATGGATCCAGCTATTGAGCCTTGTACAAGATGAGTTTTCTCTATAGGGAATTGGTCTATTTTCCCTATTTAGTATTTGGGTTGTAGTTCTTTGGAATTTTTTTGTGCCTTGTTGACTTCTGGTACATGACTCCCAATGGATTTTTCATCTAATATGCATAATTTCTTGTTTCTCTTATTTCTATAATTTTTATTGTCAAAATCATTCCCACATTTAGTTTTTATGGAGCCAAGTGCATGTCGGTAACCCACGGGGATTGATAATTCGTTTTGGGTTGTGTTAGGATAAACTTGGTTATCAGTATAATAGGGTACCAGCGATGGTTCGTGAAATGGCATGAAAGGGTATAGGGATTAAATACAATCCATTAATGTTTAAAGGGAATGGATAGTGATCCCAGTCCACTAAGGGACTCTATCCATGATGTGATAACGATCCTGGAAGAGAGGATTAACAAAAGAAATGATTTTATTTTATTATGTTTGTGCCATACTCTTATAGAACATTATAATTCCTATAATACACTATCATGGATTAGGATTTTTGACTCATGTTCCCAGACCTCTATTACTCATGATTTATTTTTTTCAAAAGCCTTATTCTGTGATGATTTATTTATGATCTATGTTTTATGGGATGTGATTGTCTTATAGTATTTTATTATGTTATTTTAATTCACTTTCATGATGTTTGTAAACCAAAATGTTCATATTATGTTAACCTAAGATATTCAATTAATATCTCATATGTTTACCCTTACTATTTTTTTAAGGTCACCCTTTTGTATTTTTCCATTACCTAGGTAATGAAGAATAATTTTATGAATGAAATCTAAAAATTTATCTCTTGAGAATGATATTTATGAAAACTTTTGAATAATTATTTTAAAATAAGATAATCATGTATTTAATCTCTAAAGAAACAAAACCTTTTGGTTTTGGGATTGTTTGAATTTAAGAGATATAATTTTTATATTTTGGTGATGATGAAAAAAATTCATATTATGCTTGGTTCATCTAACATGGTTTCGAAGCATATGTGTAGGGTTTTTATTTTTAGAATTAGATTGTGGAGTGAGGGTCTGAGGAAGATCAATTGGTATTATAGTGAGTTTTTCTTAAGAATGGGGATTTGGTTATGAATAGTAATAGGATATAACCTAAAATAACCTATAAAGAACAAAATGTGATGAATGGTGAACCAAATATGTCATATATTGAAACAAAAGTTTCATAATTTGAGATATCATTGGATGGATTTATATTATAATATGAATTTTTACATAGATTATTTTCTCATGATACTCACACTAACATTTTTGGTTTTATTAAATACATATAAGCAGGAGGATCCAAGTTAACAATTGGTGTGATGCATAATATAGTAATTTTCCTAGAAAAAACCAAATGGTATATAATATAGAATAAAAATATTCATGGAAATGAAACCATAGGTTATAAAGAACAACCAAAACTATGTTAAGCTCATAAAAAACCCAAATAAGGAGAAAAAAAATGTTGAGTATTTCATGTGTAAATTAATTCCATCTTATATTGGGACTTCTAATCTACTAATTTCTAAGCAGCTGAATAACATAAAAAAATTTATTTTCAATTATATAATTCTCAAAGAATGAAATTTTTTATATCCCTGTATTATTTTGATGTTGAGATAGGTCAATGGTACATAATAATCTAGAACATGAGGTAAGGGGTAGTAATCAAATCTCAAGAATGAGGGGAGTTAAAAATGGTTTTTATTAATAAATGTTTTCTTCAAAATCAACATACTAAACTAGAAATTAATTTTTTCAAGCTAAAAAGAAGTATGAACCCATTAGTACCTATAAAAAAACATCACAAGACATGGATGATATGCTTATAGTTTTATTATTAACCTATGAGTAATAATAGATTTATTATTTAGTGTCCTAAAGACAAGTCTATGAAAAGTGCCATCTATAATGTAAATTAGTTGCAATGATGATATTGTTTGATGTGTTCTCAAGGTAGAAATTGAAATTATATACTCCCATTATTCTCATGGTATTTGTGATAATAAGGGAAATATGGAGTTTCATGGAATATCAAATGATGAAACCATATAGATAGATAACTAATCTTCTTATACTATAATGATTTGGAAATAAGAATGGGGATAATTGTATCAATAGACTAAGGAAATTATTTATGTGTGGGTGTGAATTATTTAAAGCGCATGATTGTAAAAGGGATACAAATAATGAAAATAATGACCAACCTAATGCACCACCCACACCCCAATTATATAATTTTATGTTCTATGGACTATACATTAACTAGTGATCCAATCCAATGGTTAATGATGCCAATATATGTAATCACCCTTAAAATAAAATGTTTAAAAGGAAATATTATGTAATTAAAACTGATAAAGTGAGTCATAGAAACAATGTTTTGTATGGTATACTCATCATACACTATATAATAATATGTGTAATGTTTTATCCTAGGTCTAACCACTCCTTTATTTCTAGAAGGAATTATAGGAGCATAAAATCACAACTAATTTTTTTTGAAATCCAATTATTGGGGAATGTTTTTAGTGATGTGATGATTTCATCAAAAGTATAAAAATATTCTCTAATTGACATTTGTTGGAATATTATTCTAGAAAATATTTATATTCTGTCTTTATTAATATTTGATGTGATGTTGGGAATGTAATGAATATCTACACATAGATTCTATATTAATTGCCAGGATAATATTTACACACTTCATATCTCTAAAAAAATAATCTATTAATGTATGGCTATGAACTCACTATAGGAATCACTTATATTAAATGGGTTATAATACAAAATTATAATGTAAATTTACCTCAAATTATTGGGGAGAAGATAAATTTTTGGGATTTTCCTACCATGAGAGAAGATATGAGTTTTGTAGTCTTTCCTAAGATAATGATGTTGAAATATCTTCATAAATTAAATATTGAGTCCTTTGTATATTATTGATGCCATCTAATAATTTCATTTTTGAGAGTTAATTAAAAATCTAAGGACGTATTTTACTTAAAGGTGTATAATATAATCCCACTAAATTTTAGAAATATTTTATCTATAGATAATTAATATGTCCAATATCTTGTGTCACATGAAAAAGTGTAACAAAGTAAATAATTATTTATTATTATATAAAATAAAATAAAATATAAGATAGTCACATAAAATATAATCGTAATATTAAATATTTTTTATAAATTAAAAGGGCTCAAATTCACTTATAAAAATTCCATTGATTCTAATGAAAATATTCGTATAAACTATGTTTTTTCTTGAATTAATTATTGAATAAAGAAATAAATAAAATCAATTAATAATATACAAGTAATTATTAGTAAAATAAAACAATAATATATAATAAATTATAATTAACCATAAGAAACTGTTTAATAACTCCATTTTCAATCTCCGGATAAATCCCCCTTTTGGGTTGAGATGAAACCATAACATGGAACATATGCTCATAACTTAAATGGACCAAAGGATAAGAGGTCCTAAAGGAATAATAAGAGAGAAATCCCCCAACACCATGGCAATATAATTCCACCAAACTTTGTCTAATATGCCACTCTCATATCACCACTGACATGCACCCATGTATGTTTATTGTGCCTCCCAACACTAATGTTATAAACACCCCACCAATAGTCTTCATCTCTCTATTTCATTTGACACATCAAAATACTACCACAAGACTCTATGAAACCTCAATCTAATCACAGAATCCTATATTGTATGACTACCATTCCCAAATACACATGCATAAACTACTCTCCATAGGTATCTTCCTATATTGGACACCTATAAAATATCCCGCTAGAGAAAGAAAAAGTAAGTGTCACCTCATGCCTGAATCAATGAAAGAAATTTTATGGCCCACCATCACCACCATATGCTAAATTCCATGGATCATTAATCCCATTAAATGAAAATTTCTCTACTAATGACCACATCATATCTAGTTGGCCGCACCAATAATCATTATCACTGATCCATTCCCCAATATCATCTCACTTCCTCAAACGTGTTGGTGAATATAATTTACATTGCTGCTTCAAATGTTTGAAAATGTAGTTTTAGAGAGGATATGTGTGGGGATCAAATTTTTAACCCCAAAAAAATATGTGGGGGATAACACTATTCCCCACATGAATAGTATCTCATTGGCCACAATTAATTCCAATTTAATTATTCTTGTAAAAATAAATATGCTCTATTTAAAAACATTGCATTAAAATTATATTATAAAAAGATAAATTGATAATGTTTTGTTTATGAAGTTTAATTAAATAAATTATATATATATACATATATATTTATATAACAAGATCTGGGAGTGTGGGTATGCATAATATCACTTGAGACTAGTGGCGATCTATATTAGTTTCCATTCGGGTGGTACATGTTAGGGACACAAAAAAGTTATTCAAAAGTTTGTCAAAATGGATTTAATAATGTGGAACTGAGTGGTTTATTATTATTATTTAGAAATTTGAAATTGGAGGTTTTTGTATGTTTTGGGATATGGGATGAATGTCATGATGTGTGATTATCCAACACATGTGCGAGCTAAATTCCATGTCTCCAGTGGAACTAAGATTTCCATTCTTATTTTCAAGGTTGAAATTATGTTCTTTGATCTACAAAATGATATTTGGTGTTATTGAATTATTGTTTTATTCAGGGAACCATGATGAAAGAGAGGTTTTCTATCAAAAATTATTGGCATATATGAATCACATGTCATGTGTGTTCCAACTTGTGGTCACTATTCTTGTTCTTTAATGGGTTTTTTGTACTTAAAGTGTCAACATAAACCTATTTGGTGTTTTCCCATTTAGATTCTTAGTGAAATTATCCTAAACTAAAACAGGATCACAACTTTTAATATTATTGATCATGATAACCCATCTTGTGTTTGGGGTATGTTATACCTAACCATGAGATAGGTATGCAGGGAAATAAAGCTAGATGATATGGGAGATGATGTTATATGGGTTTTGTATAGAAAAGTGATATGTTCTTCCTATTATAGCTTTCCCTATTTTTTATATTTGTACTATTATATATGTAATGATAATGTAATTTGGTTCTTAGTGATATGAAACTAAATTTTTTTGGAGAATCAAGAGGTGTAGATGTGGTTCTTTTGAATCATGAACTGGTAGATACCCTTAAGGATTGTTATGGCTCAGACCTCTCCAGTCCATTACTTTGTAAAAATTTGATTTGGTCAAATATGACATGTGAGTATCGTGGGAGAAAGGGAGTAATTATAAGATAATAATGGGCTTCAATAATAATAATAATTTTTAAAGATAACGATGGAAACCCGTTGATGAAATTGAAAGAGGATTTATTACTATTGTACTAAATAATAATGATAATGGTGACACAAATATGTGTGTGATTGGAAAATGAAATTAAATGGGTTTAATTATTTTTGGAGTTGTGCTATTATAATTATTTTAATAATAATAATATTGTCTTATTATAATTATAATTATTTCATAATGATAATAATGTTTGAAATAAAAAATGTGCAACTAACTAAATTAAATGGTTTTAATTTTTGTTAGTAAATTAAATGATATGAATTTAATTAAATGTAATGGTTTTAATTTAATATGAGAATAACCATGGTAAACTAATTTAACAGGATTAAATTAGATCATTAATGATGGGTGTTAATATTATTAATTTTATTAATAATAAAATTGAATTGAGAAATAAAAGATGGGATGTGTAGGGCATGGGGTAAAAGAAAGGGGAGGCACCACTTTTGGTGGAGTGGGAGAAGAAATCGTGAATGGAAGAGTTAGATTGGTGAGAGAAAGAGTTTAAAGGAAATAAATATTTAAAATTTAAAGCAATAAAATAAATATGGAAATCAATCAAGGTGGAATGGGGTGATGCGCACCAAATTGGAGAGGATTTTTTGTGTGAATCTTAAAAGAGATTGGATAGAGAAATTTTCAATGAAATTAAATAATAATAATAATATATTATTATTATTATTTATGGTTTTCTGAACCATAATTTGTCCTTAAATTCTTCGTGCGACCTCAGTTTTACGAACCTTCAGCGGCAGCATAACCCTGAAATTATGACGATCATTTTAAGACCAATGATGAATACATATTTATGACTCATGTCTCAGGTCAATAAAACACCTATTAATAATTGAAATTATTATTATTATTAAACGCATGGAAACTGTGTGACGTGTCATGTGTTGACCAATCAAATAGCGTAACAGTTGTACGGTCACATTGTGTATTCATTAATAAACACTGCATACCATTTGACCTTTTCATTGCCTATATAAGAGAGGGTCAAGTGTTATTTATGGACCCTATTCTTCCCTGTATGGCGATGCTCCCGGATGACCCAGAAGCCTTCCTCCTATCTTCATCATCAGTACTCCGATCGTCAATCTATCGGTGGCTGCGGGATCGTATCGACGAGGAAAACATCGTGCACCTAATTCTGTTCCCTCTTCTTCAACTTTCTCTTCACAGTTTTCTTCTGAGGAGATTGCTGATATTTGACAGGAATGACGCTCTTCGACGAACGTCATCTTAATGGTATTTCCTACTCTGTTCTTATTCCTTCCTCGATCTACTCTTTCTGTTCCCTCTTGCCATGCTATGATAAGTGACACCTTAAACCTTAATGGATTCTCTCTTGGCTGTTAGTGTGGGTGTAACGCAGCGTCCACGGGAGGACGTAGTCATCGGGAGGAGTGATCGAAATCCTCATGGTGGTTGTTCTCACAGAAGGACATCAAAACCTGTTCAGGTAGAGATCTTACTTATGTATCTCTCTCTTTTGTGCATCATGCGGGGTGCATATCCTCTTGTTTTCATGAGATACAGTTGAACCAGTAAATAAAGATAATAACTGGTTAAATAATGAGTTTGGGAAATTTTGTTGATATTGTTGTTTTATTTCCATCAATGCTTATCCTTTGATTATGTTGTGAATTTAATAGGCTTATGCCTACTAAAAATCTCGGTCGTTGGGGGAATTTTCTTGCCCAATTAAATGTTTTCCTATTTTTTCTGGATTGTTTTGTGGATGGAATTTCATAGAATGTGGAAATTGGTTAATCATGTAAAGTTGGATGATTAAATGAATACCTGGAACACTTTTATGATCACCCTGATTAAACTAAATGAAATAATGAATTTTTGTGGGTGCTGGTTGGGGTTTAATTATATGATGGGGTGTTTCATGGGTTGTTGTTGAATGGGTGAGCAGCGGGGGTACGGTTGTCTTGGTTGCGGGTTGGCGGGTATGATATGGTTGTGATGGGTAGCAGAGCTACATTAAATAATTTTAAAGGGATGATGATGTGGTATGAGTATTGTTTCCGATGTGTTTGTGGCTATGGTGGTTGGTAGCAGGGCTTCATGGATGGGTTGTGCATATGAATAAAAGTTGAAGAGTAAACTAATGAATTGTGGGGCATGGTAGTTGATTAAATACGGAAAATCAATGGAATTTATTGGATGATTAATGAAAATGGTATTGTGTTTCTTGTATTTTCCCTAACTTTATTTGTGGTTGGAAGGGATATGTTTTATGAACGATTGATCTGGTTTGGTTGTTGTTAGTTGCTTGGTAGTTAAAGAACTGATAAAATAAAATTGTTGAAACATGAAAAGCTTAATGGGTTTTGGTGATTTTTATTGTGTGCATACTTTCGAGGTAGTAGTGTCAAGGCATGTGCTCAGATCTTTTGTGTAGAAGCCTTAGGATGGGCTGAGTTGTTGATATAATTATATAAATCTATACATTTTATGTTTTTTATGAACCCCCCATGTTGAGCACTACGTGCCGAACACCCATGGGATGGGGGGTGAGATTCTCAAACTCCTAAAATATGGATGGCTACTGTTCTTACCTATTCTCCCTCTTACAGGTTCTATAGCCCAAGATCCTTCAGGAGGTTACGATAGATGTTTCCCAAGAGTCTTCGGGATGAGGATGTGATATGTTCCCAGGTGTCTTCGGGATGATATCTGATGTGGTTCCCAGGTGTCTTCAGGATGATATGTGGTTATGGATGATGATTGAGTGTCGATAGGATACAATGAACGTCGTATGTCCAGGTTGCGCCACTAGCTCGAGCTTCGTATGGCCAGGTTGCAGCACTATCTCAGGAAGAGGGGAAAGCATCAGAGCATTATGTGTGAGGTCTTGAGAAGTATTCAGTGGGATGGTGGTGCGGGGTACCCATACATTGATAATATTTTTATTCTTCTGTATTGACTTTTGATATTTGGTGAGTGTGGATTGTAAGGTTGGGTGGATAGATTCCTTGTTAGGCTTTGGTTCCTTCTGTTTTCTCACAGAGCATTAGCATTTCTCCCCACCTGTGCATGAGAACTTTAGGTTTTCCTACTGAGTATACTTGTATACTCACCCTACGTTTACTTTCAGGTTTTCAGGAGGACTTCAGGGACCGTGTGGGACCTTGCTAGTTGTGAGTTGGATTTTTTCTGGTTGTAGTTTTTGCTTTCTTTTTTAGTATCATACTTTGGAGCTTTTCTTTTACTTGTACTTTTGTTTTAGTAGTGTATAAAACATGCTTATAAGTTTGGTTTTGGGTATATTTTCATTTACTTGTTCCTTTTTCTTTTGGTGTCTGACCCATCCTATTTCCCGATCTTAAATAATATAACGGGTAATGCCTCCCATATTTGTGAAAACTCATACCCTTGGTTCTAGTCGCCACTCCAGGTCCTATTGGAGGCAGGACTTGGGGGTCATTATCTCCCTTTCACCATTGCCAGCTCCGGAGGGGAATCTTTGGTGGGAGGGGGTTGTGATAGAATGGTATTAGAGGTGATGGATTAGAGATAGGATAGAGTATGGAGTTAAGCATAATGAGGATTGCATGGGATGGTAGGGCAACAATGTTGGTTGATCTTGGAGCGTGACATAGGCCAGGGAAGACCGGCTAGGACACAGAATTTTAGGGCCCCCCGTGATCCGATGCATGGACTCTAAGCTTACTGAACAACCAAGTAAGACTACATTGATTGCAGGGTAGAGACCTTATTAAAGGTACGTGCATCATCATGATTTTTGTTTTACATAATTTGGGCGTTCTGGGAGAGAAATCATAATAAAATGAAAAAAATTTAAATTGAGAATATTTCCATTCTACTTTGGCTTAGGCGTTCTTTGGTTACTGTATAGCTATGGCACCTGGATGTCGTTCCTGGGTGACTCATGCAGTTGAGGCCTAGCAGATTCAGATGTTCGATCAGCTGAGGATTGACCAAGAGGAGGAAGACGAATTGTGGCAGCACACGTTTTGTGCTTTCCAGCGACAGAGCTTGAAGAAGTATGAAGGCAGAACTTTGGATTCAAAATCAGAGAGTTGGTTGGAGGAAGTTGAGATCACCTTTGGGCTAATCAAGGATCCATCAGATTATTGGGTTCCTCTATCAGTAATCCAGCTACGAGGAGCGGTGCGTCAGGGGTGGATGCTTTACCATGGGGAGGGGAAGGAGACAAAAGTTTTATGGGCCAACTTCGAGAAAGAGTTTCGTGAGGAATTTCTTTCCACGATGAGGAAGGCCGAGAAGAGGTAGGAGTTTTTGTCTCTCCAACAAAGAAGCATGTTAGTGAAGGAACTAGGGGTCAAGTTCAAGGATCTCCTCCATTTTTCCCTGAATCTATTTCCAGATGAGGATTCTCAAGATAGACATTTAGAGGAGGTGCTTGACCCCTCTATTCGGTGTGCAGTGATCCCTTTCACCTTACAAACATACCTGGAAGTACAGTAGAAGGTGGAGATAATCGAGAGCATGCGCTCGAAAGTAGGTCCACTGCGAGAGAGGAGTCACTCATGTTCGTCCAAGATGGAGGCGGTCAGTAGTAGATCCCCATCAATATGACCTTCCAAGTTTCAACCGACAGGGAGCAGACATCAGTAGGTCCCATGCCAATCTCACAATTTCTACCCGATTTCTATGTGCCAGGGACTGAGGTGCTTTGCATGTGGGAATCATGGGAATCTTGGCAGATATTTACCTTTTTAGACTCAGTATGCAGGGACTGGCCAGGTTCAGCCCCAGCCCCAGCAGCAGTTCCCAGCCTAACCTTTCCAACAACAATAGGCTCCAGTCCCTCCAAAGGGGAGCTGGAGTAGGTGGTGTCCAACCAAAGGGAGTTCCTCAAGGACCCTAACCAGGATGTGGTTGAGGAGGTGGAAATCAACAGAGAGGAAGAGGAGTGGGATGCATACAACTGCATTCAAGAGAAGCGGAAACCCTTGCAAGGCCAGATATCGAGAGAGATGCTTTCGGTTTTACTTAAATGCTCTAATTTATGTTTTGTTTAAATTCAAGAGCATCACACTCCTTTTTTGAAACTCATTCTCTCCCATGATTTGGGGATAGACCTTGTTTTTCATGATTCTATAATGCTATGTTGTTTCCCTATTT
Source organism: Viscum album (assembly GCA_963277665.1). Classification (NCBI taxonomy): domain Eukaryota; kingdom Viridiplantae; phylum Streptophyta; class Magnoliopsida; order Santalales; family Viscaceae; genus Viscum; species Viscum album. Next base: position 1,349,593,177 of record OY728131.1, read on the forward strand.
CCTTTAAATGTGTGTGAAGAGTCCTAACATGTGGGGAGAGTAGGACCTGATCTCTAATCAATATTCATTAATGTGGATGCGATTAAACTCGTGAGGGTGAGTCCGTTCCACCCAAAGAAGATAGTATCTTGACATGGGAGAAGGAATTCCGCAATCCTTGTGTTGGGGCAGCATGTTTCTTGTTTTGTGTGGTGTAGGGGGCAGTGTGTGTATGAGAAATCATAAATTATGGGGGTGGGAGGACCTAATCCATAATCGAGACGCATTAATGTGGATGTGATTAAACCTGTGCAGGTGAGTCAGTGCCACCTAAAGTGGATAATATCTCGACATAGGGGAAGGAATTACGAGACTCATATAATTAGGATAGTGGTTGGATTCCTGTTATGACGAGATCCCTAAGAGGTATCTTGTGGGGTGGTTGTTCGGACCTTTCCCATTTTTATGGGTTGGTTTTTAATTCTCAAGGATGAGAATGTTTTGAGTGGTATCTGATGTAATGGCCCAGACCTCTCAGGTCCATTACTTTGTAAAACTTTGATGTGGTCAAACATGATGTGTGAGTATCGTGGGAGAAAGGGAGTAATTATAATATAATAATGGGCATCAATAATTATAATATTAATTATTAATGATAATGATGGCGACCCGTTGATGAAATTGAAAGAGGATTTATTACTATTATATTAAATGATAATGATAATGGTGACAAAAATATGTGTGTGATTGGTAAATGAAATTAAATGGGTTTAATTTTTTTTGGAGTTGTTCTATTATGATTATTTTAATAATAATAATATTGTCTTATTATAATTATAATTATTTCATAATGATAATAACGTTTGAAAAAAAGTGAAACTAACAAAATTAAATGGTTTTAATTTTGGTCAGTAAATTAAATAATTTGAATTTAATTAAATGAAATGGTTTTAATTTAATATGATAATAACCATTGGGAACAAACTTTTGGGATTATATTAGAACATTAATGATTGGTGTTATTATTAATAATATTATTAATAATAACATTGAATTGAGAAAGAAAATATGTGGTGTGTTGGTCATGGAGTAAAGGAAAGGAGAGGCACCACTTTTGGTGGAGTGGGAGAATAAATCGTGAATATAAGAGTTAGATTGGAGAGAAAAAGTGTTTAATGGAAATAAAGATTTAAAATTTAAAGCAATAAAATAAATAAGGAAATCAATCAAGGTGGAATGGGGTGATGCACACCAAATTGGAGAGGATTTTTTGTGTGAATCTTAAAAGAGATTGGATAGAGAAATTTTCAATGAAATGAAAAAATAATAATAATATAGTATTATTATTATTTTTTATGGTTGTTAAAACCATAATTGGTCCGTAACTTCTTCGTGCGACCTCGATTTTACGAACCGTCAGCGGCAGTGTAACCCTGAAATTATGATGGTCATTTTAAGGCCAATGATGAATACCTTGTTATGACTCATGTCTCGGGTCAATAAAACACCTATTAATAATTAATGTTATTATTATCAATAAACACATGGAAACCGTATGACATGTCGTGTGTTGACCAGTAAAACAATGCAACAGTTGTACGGTCACATTGTGTATTCATTAATAAACACTGCGTACTGTTTTACCTTTTCATTGCCTATATAAGAGAGGGTCACATGTTATTTATGGACCCCTATTCTTCTCTGCACGACGATACTCCCGGATGACGCAGAAGCCTTCTTCATATTTTCTACATCCGGACTCCGATCGTCGATCTGTCGGTGGCTACGGTATCATGTCGATGAGGTGAACATCGTGAACCTCGTTCCTTTCCCTCTTCTTCAACTTCCTCTTCGCAGTTTCCTACTAAAGATATTGCTAATATTTGACAGGAACGATGCTCTTCGATGAACTTCATCTTAATGGTACATTCTACCATGTTCTTATTCCTTCCTCGATCTCCTCTTTCTGTTACTTCTTTCCATGATATGAAAAGTGACACCTTAAACCTTAATGGAGTCTCCCATGGTTGTTAGTGCGGTTGTGCTTCATCGTCCATGGGAGGGCGTAGTCACAGGGAGGAGTGATAGAAATCCTTGTGGTGGTTGTTCTCTCAAAAGGACATCAAAACATATTTAGGTAGGGATATTACCTTTGTCTATCTCTCTTTTGGGAATCATGCGGGGTGGGTATCTTCTTTTTTTCATGAGATACGGTTGAACAAGTAAATAAAGAGAATAAATCGTTAAAGAACGAGTTATGGAAATTTTATTGATATTGTTGTTTTATTTCCATCAATGCTTATCCTTTGATTATGTTTTGAATTGAATAGGTTTATGCCTACTAAAAATCACAGTCGTTGGGGGCCTTTTCTTGTGCAATTAAATTTTTCCCTATTTATATGGATTATTTTGTGGATGGAATTTTATTGAATGTGGAAATTGGTTTATCATGTAAAGTTGGCTGATTAAATGAATACCTGGAACCCTTGTATGATCACCCCGGTTAAACTAAATGAAATAATGAATATCTGTGGGTGCTGGTTGGGGTTTAATTATGTGAAGGGGTGTCTCGTGGGTTGTTGTGGAATGTGTGAGCAGTGGGGATACAATTTTCTTGGCTGTGGGTTGGTGTGTATGATATGGTTGTGATGGGTATTGTAGCTGTAGTAAATGGTATCAAAGGGATGATGATGTGGTATGGGTTTTTTTTCTGATGGGTTTGTGGTTATGGTGGTTGGAAACTGGGCTGCAGGGATGGGTTTTGCATATGAATAAAAGTGGAAGAGTTAACTAATGAATTGTAGGGAATGGTAGTTGATTAAATATGGAAAATCAATGTAATTGATTGGCTGATAAATGAAAATGGTATTGTGTTGCTTGTGCTTTCCCTAACTATATTTGTGGTTGGCAGGGATATGTTTTACGAATGATTGATCTGGTTTGGTTGATGTTAGTTGCTCTGTAGTTAAGGAACTGATAAACTAAAATTTTTGATACATGAAAAGATTAATGGGGTTTGGGGCTGTTTATTGTGTGCATACTTTTGAGGCAGTAGTGCCAAGGCTTGTGCTCAGATATTTTGTATAGAAGCCTTAGGATGGGATGAGTGGTTGATATAATTATATAAATCTATACGTTTTATGTTTCATTATGCACCCCACCCATGTTGAGCACTATGTGTCGGACAACTGTGGGATGGGGGGTGAGATTCTCAAAGATCTAAAGGATGGGTGGCTACTGTTCTTCCTTGTGCTCCCTCTTCCAGGTTTTATAGCCCAAGATCCTTTAGGCGGGTTACGATAGATGTTTCCCAAGTGTCTTCGGGATGAGGATGGGATATTTTCCCAGGTGTCTTCGAGATGAGATGTGATGTGGTTCCCAGGTGTCTTCGGGATGAGATGTGGTTGTGGCCGAGTATTGAGTGCCGGCGGGATACTATGAGCTTCGTATGGCTAGGTTGTGGCACTAGCTCGAGCTTCATATGGCTAGGTTGCGGCACTAGCTCAGAAAGAGGGGAAATCATGAGATCGTTAGGCGTGAGGGCTTGAGAAGTATTCAATGGGAAGGTGGTGTGGGGTACCCATACTTTGATAATATTACTATACTACTCTATTAACTTCTGATATTTGGTGAGTGTGGCTTGTAAGGTAGGGTGGATAGATTCCTTTCTAGGATTTGGTTCCTTCTATTTTCTCATGGGGAATTTGGATGTCTCCCAACCTGTGCACGAGAGATTTAGGTTTTCTTACTGGGTATACTTGTATTCCCACCCTATGTTTACTTTCAGGTTATCAGGAGGACTTCAGGGACCGTGCATGACCTTCCAAGTTGGGCGTTGAAGTTTTTCAGGTTGCAGTTTTTTCTTTCTTTTTTGGTATTGTACATTGGATCTTTTCTTGTACTTGTACTTTTGTTTCAGTATTGTATAAAACATGCATATCGGTTTTGTTTTGGGTTTATTTTCATTTACTTGTTCCTTTTTCTTTTATTGTTTTACTCATCCTTTTTCCCAATCTTAAATAATAAAATGTGTAATACCTCCCATATTTGTGAAAACTCATACCCTTGGTGCTAGTCGCCACTCCGGGGCCTACTGGAGGCGGGACTCAGGGGTAATTATCTCCCTTTCACCATTTCTTGCTCAGGAGGGGCATCTTTGGTGGGAGGGGTCGTGATAAAGATAGAGTTGGAAATGAGCTGTTTGGAGAGGTTTTGAGACATCCATGATAGCCAATGAAACTAGTTGAGATAGGGATATCTTTTTGATGGGAATATGAGGCAGTTTATGATGTGGGTTATTTAGAGTATCCATTGGAGGACATAAGTAATTCATCCATCCATGTTTTATCCAACCAGGGTGGTTCATTCACAACATTATTCATTATTTTAGGGAGAGGTAGGACCCTATGTGAATCATTTTTTTCTCGAGACTATCCATCCCATATTTAATCGTATAATATAATATCCAAACAAGAGGGTGAAGTTATAGATGTGTATGATGAGGAGACTTTTGAAATACTATTAGGATATGAAAGTATATTCTAGTAGACGTGATACGATGTTATGGAAGTTTTTCATGGTGAGGTTATTTGAGAATCTCATGATAAGGGTTAATAAAACCCTTCGTTCATGAACTCATTACAGGGGGATCCATCAATCAATTAATTTTCAATACATTTCATTTGATATTCACAAACAGAAATAGGAAATGAGATTTCTAAGGTGTGGTTATTTGAGGATTTTCTTCGATATTCTATCATAGTAAAGGTAAATATTTAAAAATTAATATATATTTTTATGATGGTGATCCATGCATTGATTATGGAGTAGAACTTGATCAATGGTTGTATACCTTGTCAGATAGTGGATCCAGGTGAAAAAATAGTGGGGATTCAGGTATTCAGAATAGGGGATTCATGGAGTCCCATCAGTGTGGTTAGGGAAGGGGTTATTGTTTCCACCATGTTTTGGGTCCTATAAGAGATACACTCACTATATACAGGTAAGGAACATTCAGAATTACTACTATCATGCACTTATGGTGTGTCTGGATTTATACTAGTTGTGATATCTGGAGTGGTATTGTCATATAATTTCCCTGATAGTTTATGGGTTGAGATATATTATACTCTAGAATAATAGTTTTGGTGGGGGTAAGTGGATACTAAAACTAGAATAAGATATGATTTGGCCTAGCAGTTGAACCTTTCTCAGACCACCGTAGTTCCTATAGGGTAATGAGAGTTCTGGAGAGTTCCGACAAGGTTATTATTTTTGATAATTAATTAATTATTTAACTTAGATAAAAAGTGGAGAGGGGTTACCATTGATGATGAATATTCCAAACCCCCTACCCTGTCCTTTTTTTCTCTCCTATAATATGATATCTTTACCATTTATAAGTCAATCATAGGGATGATTTTTTCTCAAGGGCCTATGGTAGGTAAGGCTCATCATCTCTATTGTTCTATCTTTTATTTATTCACCTTTTTATCATGATTCATTGAAAATATCTATTTTATTTATTTATTTTTTGGGTTTCATGAAATCGTCCTACATTATTTGAATCAAGGATTGGGATTTGATTTAAAAGCCTCCACTACTACTTGGTTGGTTGAATAGGGATATATTCCTTGTTACACATGTGTTTATGTGCCATGTGATTAATGGGAGTAGGTAAGGCTATGAGTTTGATTGGGAAAATAAAAAATATAGTTTTTTATTATTATTAGACGCCTATAGGTAGTGTAGTGTAGGTAATGATGGGATAAGAAATTCAAGTATTTCTTATTCTAGGTATTTGGTATTAGATCATTCATGTAATTTTATTTTACGATGTAATGGGATGGACTATGGAGATTTTTACAACAGATATATTCTTTGGAATGTAATAATTATGGTATGTTTGGTCAAGGGGAAATGTGGTCTCATTGGCATGTAAAGGATGGGTTTGACCACTACCATGGGTGGAGATCTAGATTCTCCATATGAGTTATGGTTGTATTTATTTTGGATTTTTGCTCACCATGGGGTCAATATAGTTGGGTTTGGGTTCACATAAGAAAAGGCCCTTGCATTAGAATTTAATGCTAAATTTTTTTATCGAATCCTTAATAAATGAGAATCATAGGTTGATAATGTTGAATATATTTTCAGAGGATTGATAAATCATAGGATTCCATAGATACTAAGTACTGGTTGAGATCCCAAAATGTGACTGGTATATTCATCATGTATGGAACTATTCACGGGCATTAAGCTCAGAATTTGGTATTTTGTCTATGTTGTTTGGATGGTGATTTCTCATTTACCAATTTTCCATGGGATTGGTGAATCAGTTTTCTTGATTATAGAATGATCAGTGATGCATCATTCTCCATAAAGGTATGTTCAGATTAGGGGTGTATCGTCCCACTCTAACACTAGATGAAACAGGTAATGTATACACCAATAGATTAATGATTATGGTGTTGATAGAGTTACATTTTCTATAAAACTATATATAAATGTGTGTGTTTGTGTGTGTCTTCTCCAAGGATACCATTAGGGGTGTCCTACTATGTTAATACACAAACCATGCATGGCACCACAAGGATGTGTAGAGATTATATGGTTAGGGACATATGTAAGTGTAAAAACCCAATAACTCGTATGTATCCAACATGAGATATAGTAGATTCACTATCATTTTGGTGATGGTTTTAGATAAGAAACACCTATGTGATTAGGGCTTACCTTGGTTATCTTTTTATTCTTTTGGAAACATTTTTACATGATCACCCAGTGGGAAATAAAATTAATTTTTTATGACTTATATGACATTGTAGAGTTTTATTTTTCATATTATGTGTTATATTTTGGGTGTATGCCTATTATTTGTTATTTTTATTTTTTATCTTTTATTTCCATCATAGATTACTATTCTTCAATAATAGATGGTAAAGTCTCCCCATTATCACCTTTTAAGACCTCACTACCATTACAAAAACTCTAAAATACCATGATCCATGTCAAATGGTAGTATTACGCTATATCTTGTGTCATTCAGGTGATATGGGCCAGGGGAAATACAAAAAAACTCCAAAACATAAATTCAACATAGAATAAGACAATTAGAAACATATAAATCTATATTTTTTACTCATTCCCTGATTTGTTTGGATTTAATATTAAATAAAAAATAAATATTTTATTTTTAGGGTGAAAAAATAATGATATTGTACAAGAAAGAATAAAGAAATTATTTCTATGTTTTCACTGATATGTAATTTTGAGAAACATAAATTGGATGTACTATATTTTTTTAAATATTATTTAATAAGATATTCAATAAAAATTAATGGAATTATACATGTAGGATACATATATTGATTATATGATTATTTATGATAAATTATATTTAATAGATGTGGGGAGATAATGTTGTGAAGAAAAGATAGCAACATTTGAGAGAGTAAGGGATATGATTTTTTTGATAAGATAAAGGAATATAATTGTAGTTGATATTTTCTATGGGATAAATAATTTTTATGGTACTAAGAGTAGGTTTTTATTATTCCTGAAGTATAAATATGAGAAGTACCATTGTTTCACCTTCACATTGATATGCTATATTTCTTATATTATAAAGGGAACATATTATAGTGTTATAGAGTATATATTTTAGAAGGAGTATTGTAGATGCCTATATTTTTTAGTCCTTTCATTTAGGGTTTTAGGTGTTGCAAATTGATGGGATGAGTGAATAATTGAATGATAAGAGTTACATAGAAAATTTCAATTTTAAAGGAAACCATGTCTTGGAGGAGCTCATAATTTGTCTTGGTTTTTGGATTCATCATAGTTATTTAATACCTCATGTTGTTCTAGTTATGGTTTTATAGGAGGGTATAAAATTTGATATTAGTCTTTTACAAGATATAAACAAGTTATTGTTTTTTCAGCATGACATCGTGTATAAGAAATAGATATTTTTCTAAGCATAGATTGGTGATGTTATTTGGCAGAGTATTTATATCAAATAGGTATTTCACCCATAAAATATTTGAGTCCATGGATTAAATAATAGTATAGTTATAGTAGAAATAATTTTTTAGAGTTTTAATTTTTAAGGCCATAAAATTTCTAGTCTACTATTGAATACCACAGACCATTTCATGGTTTGTATTCCCAAACTGTTGTTTGGTCTACCCAAAATATAAATATAAATCCAAGATATCTTATTCCCCCATCTGGTTCATTATTTCTGTTGATATCATCATTAATGGACAGGAATTTCCATGATGGTTTTAGAAACCCTTACTAGGTAATTATTTTTTTAACACAATGTTATCAAAATATCATAATCCAAGGTACTATTTTTTTTATTTCCCCCTTATTTCTCTTCTTTATTATTTTCTAGGGACAATGTAAATGGTTGACATAAGGATTTTATGGAGAGTTTACATGAGGTTGGATAATTATATTATATTAGGTTCTTGGGGTACAATTAAAATCAATCACATAGACACACACACACCACATACACACACAACAAACACATAGCCCAGAAAGGCGGGTCATAGGAGTTTGAATTTCAATTTTCATTATTTTAGTAATGTAATGGTTCAAGATTCTATCTGTAATATGTGATTTAGATAATCTCCTTTTATTTTATGTGTTTTAATGTGTTCTTAGCATGAATTTTTTATCTTTTCATAAGGATATGACATTAATGAAATTAAATAAGATGAATTGAATTAAAATATATGAGGGATATGGATCATAATATATACATATATATATATTACATTATTTATGATTATTATTGAATATTATTTGAGTAATATTTCTACATATTTGAGTATATGATAAGTTTTACATAATGGGGATGAAGTATGATTGTGTTATTCAAGTAATGGTATATCATTAGTTGGGATGGTTTGTTTTACATGAATTATATAATGCTTTGTATTTCCCTAGATTAAAAATATAAAATAATATATTTATAAATTTATTAAGAAGAATGAAGTTAAGGTTTCACTTATAATGTCATAATCAAAAGAAGTGATAAATTAATTGGATATCGTGGAAAACATTACTATTTTGCAGTAAATGAATTATAAATGTTGAATTAATGTGAATTTCAAATGATGTCAAAGTAGTTAGTATAATTATTGTGTTATTCATGGAAATTAATGTGTAATGTAAATAAGTGAAGTAGAGGCAATGTGGTTAGTAATGGATGATGTTGAAATGGAATTGAAATTTAAAATATGAAGTATCACGTGGTTATTTTATAGTTTCGGTATTATGTTTTTGTGTTTTTTGTGCTAACAATGATTTTCTGTTGTGCGATGGTGATGGTATGATAATAGAATATTTATAGAGGTTGCTATTAGATTTTTTACACAAATATGGGTATTTTTGTTATTATATATAATTATTAGTCTTGTTATTTCTTAGGATCCACCACACAGGTTTAATTACCTAACCAATGACTATATGATGATTTAAGAACTAGATTAATCCATAATTTCAATGATACAAGTGTAACGGATGGATGACTAATCCTTATCCCGCACACTTTTTTCAAACCATAGTGTAGTTAAATTATGGTTTTATTGATAATTTTGTAACGCCCCGACCCCAGCTACCCAGAATCGGTGCATTACTTCGTAACATTGGCATGATCACAAAAGATCAAGTCTCGAAAGACCGATTAGTTTAGTAGCCTTGGAAACACTAGATACATTCATAAGTCTTTCATTACATCAATATTAAACAAACTACAATAACATGGTCTTCATAGTCCACACTCATATCTTCACTGACTATCCTTGCAAGTCAGTCATAATACACTTCTTCAAATCCTGGAAAATATTTAAACATTGAAAGGGGTGAGCTCAGATGCTCAGTAAGGATAACAATATTGCGGAAGATTTTATAAGAAAACATAATCATTTAAGGCAATGTATAACTAAAACAAAAGCCTTATTGAACTTGAACTTCAGCATAATATGGCAAAAGTAAAATAAAATAATGCCATTACTTACTCACATGGATATTCTACTAGACGAATAATCACATGAAATATCAATAACCACTTTCATAATGAGGGAATGTATAATGCCGGACATTCTGAAACATTTTGTCAAGGCCTCGGCCAAGACATCTAAAATGATTAAGGCCTCGGCCAAAACCATAAATCAAATTGGGAAAGGGCCTTGGCCAATTCCACGTCTAGTTGTCTCATGAGACCTACCGATGCATCGAGGAGCTATAGCGGGCTCCACCCGTCACATATTAAGTCCAATACATTCCTCATATGAATAGGTTTAAACATAACATAAATATTCGTATTAAAACTTGCATACGAAATGTCAACAATTTCTCCATAAACTATGTATGGTATAAAATAACACATCCACAGTCAAATATTTCACAAAATGTTCAATGGAAGTTTTGTATCATAAATCAATTTCAATTAAACTTAAAACCCATCAAAGGATGTTGACATGGATGAAATCAAAGCTATTTGAGAGAAATATCTCTCCTTTTTGAAATTATTTAAAAGTCCCATAATTATAAAATAATACATTTACTTTGAAAATATTCTTATAAGCTTCTTAGGGAAGCTTCGACGAAGTTATAATGGCGGAAAATAGCCGCACCCGCCGTATAAGTAAAAAAACATTCTTACCTTAAATTTGTCAAAAAGGTCAAAAGTACATTGTTTGGAAAACAACGGTAAGATTCCTTTCAAAAATGTATGACTTTAAACCATTTTCCATTTAATAGTAAAAATGTTTTGAAAGACATTTTTAAGAAACATGGATGTGGATGATAACGAGGTCCCAGTAGATAATTATGTATAAACAACCTTGGATAATGAAGAGGTTGTGAAGTAAACCCTTACCTTGTACTTTTCCTTGGGTGGGGTAGGTTAACCTCCTGTATAATGGTGAAATAATTGTTATTAAATTATACAAGAATCATATACATTCATATGATATCATATATGATCTTTTAACATTTCTTTGTTAACAATATCTTAGATTTATCGTTGTTTTGGGTGTTAACTTACTCGTTTTCTTTTATATGTTTTTTCATGTAAGTCTTGTTTTTCCTGGATAGGTTGTATATTATTCATATCCAGAATGATATCATGTCCTTAAACATTATTTTTAAATCATAAAATGATAATTATACTTGAATGGATACGGCGGAGAATGAATCTCATCGCGTTCGTGGAGACGGTAGTCCGTACGTACGCACGAGCGACAATATCATTATTTTGATATTAAAATAATATATAATTGGATAGTGTATCATATATACAGAATCATTATCATGTTATATTTATTATTTACATGAATTACAAATCATTATTATACCCATCTAAATAATAATATAATGAATAACAATTACACCACGACGTGGAGACGGTAAGCCGTACGTACGCACGTATGGTGACATGTCATTCAAATGATGGGTAGAATACTGAATAGGGTTGTTCCATATTTATAATAACATCACAGTATATATAAGATACTGGAGTTATAATTTTAGAATTTAAATAATAAACAAAGAGGGAGTGGAAGAAGAAAGAAACTTGAAAGAGGGTGATGAAAATGTTACCTCTTCTTCGGGTTCTTCCTTTTGATTTGATCAAAAGGACTCCTTAGGATGTATTTCTGACTAAAGTAAAGCTTCTAGGATGAAGGGAGAGAAGTTGGGAGAGTATTTGGGCAGGGGTTGGCCGAACCAAAAGGCTTGGAAGTGTGAATAAGGTGGTAGAGGTGGGGGCCTTTTATAAGAGGAGAGGAGGGGCACTTTTGGAAAGATTGAAATGTTACATTATTTCACAATGCTTTTCGGATTCTAAAGGTCCCACACTTATATAATTCGAGGCTAAGGTGATAAGGTTTCTAAATCTCCTCATCCAATCGGCTTTGGACAAGTGTAAGCCTTGGATTTTGCATTATCTTCTCATTTTATTTAAATCGTTAAATAATGAGGTCATCGATTCATCATAATGATGTCATAAATAATTTAATTTATTTAATGTCCAAAAATTATAAACAAAATACTATGATGTAGGAAATCTTTTTACCTTTCTAATGAATATTTATAGTCAAAATTTGGACTTGTGTAACCCCACTTAAAATTTTTTTTAGTAAAATAACTCATGTTTGTGTCAATTTAATTTTAACATTAAATAAATATATATTAATGTCATTTTCCAACTAAAGTGGCTCCATGGGGTCCCCAAGTTGACCCATGGGTTGTCTTGGTCGTCCATGACTCATCCAATAGGAGTAGGACAAGTGTCATTCTCATCTCATATTATTAAAACATCATTTGTACCTTAAACTACCTTAATTACCTCTAATCGCGATTAAGAACTTAAAAGTTACTATTCACCAAAAAATTATTTTAATCTCATTGAACCACATTTTACTTCTTAATGACAACCATGTATGTCGGATTTTTGAAAATCAAATCACAGAAGTGGTAATATTTCATTTTAACGAAAAATCAGTTTTTAACAACCACTTAGTGGTTTCACTATTCATCAAAAATTGAAGTTTTTCAGAATAAGGCCAAAATTTCACCCTAAGCTATAATTGATATTCCAAATTCAAAAATGATGTCTATTTTAAAAAATTCCAAACATATAAGTTGTATTAATTAATTTCATAATTATTTCCCGCTGTTACAACAAATAGCGTGTTTTTAAGAAACAATTTATATCAAAAGTTTGGCAATTGTTTATGTCCAATTTCAATGTTAAATTAATTCTAATGACCACCATTGGATAAAATGCTAAAAATATATTCTAATTATACTTTAAAACAACTAAATATTATAATTTATCACTATAAATTATTTTTATTAAAAAAGTTGTTTTAAGTATTTTTCACTATTCATAAAAAATTAGAAGTTCTTAGAGAAATACCAAAAATTCAACATAGACTAATTTCAATATTCCGAATCCAAAAATGAAGTCCATTTTGATAAATAAAATTTATAAAATTTCAAAAATTAGGTATTACTATTCACAACGGCTAGTTTAATTAGTTGTGGTGTCTGTTAGAGCTCGAGGTTGCGTACAACACACGTTATTACATTATTCGAAGGGAAATGTACAGTGGAAGCTTGGGGTGTTACATTCTCCCCTCCTTCAAATAATTGCGTCCTCACAATTTCTAGGGTATTACTGCATAAAAAGACTCGGGTGGTTTTTCATCATAAATTCCTCAGGTTCCCACGTTTCCTCTTCCATTTTATGATTTCTCCACAAAACCTTCACCAGACGAGTCGTCCGGTTTCTCAGCACCTGCTCCCTCACATCAAGAATCCTGACGGGCTCTTCACAATAGGAAAGATCGGGTTCAAGTTCTAATTCCTCATAGGTGAGTACATGCGTTGGGTCAGGCATGTATTTCCTCAACAGAGATACGTGGAACACATCGTGAACTTTGGAGAGACTTGGCGGCATTGCCAAACGGTAAGCTAGAGCCCCAATTCGTTCTAGAATTTCGAAAGGTCCGATGTACCTGGGACTCAATTTACCTTTCTTACCAAAACGTATGACTCCCTTCCATGGAGATACCTTCAGGAAAACATGATCACCGACTTGAAATTCCAAATCCTTCCTTCGATTATCGGCATAGCTCTTCTGCCTACTTTGAGCTGCTTTGATGTGATTTTGGATTACTTTCACCTTTTCCACCGTTTCCTCCACCAGTTCTGGGCCTACAAGTTTTCTTTCACCAACGTCATCCCAACAGGTTGGTGTACGACATCTCTTTCCGTATAACGCTTCATATGGTGCCATCTGAATACTCGAATGGAAGCTATTGTTATAGGAAAATTCTACCAGTGGTAAATATTGATCCCACATACCCTGAAAGTCAAGAGAGCATGATCTCAACATGTCTTCTAAGGTTTGAATAGTCCGTTCTGATTGTCCATCTGTTTGAGGGTGATAGGCAGTGCTCAAACAAAGTTCAGTATCCAAGGCCTTTTGAAGACTTTTCCAGAATCTTGAAGTAAAACGAGGATCACGATCAGAAACAATTGATAGGGGTACTCCATGAAGTCTTACAACTTCATTAATATATAGTCTTGCTAGACGTTCAAGTGTTAGATCCTCCCGTATAGCCAGAAAATGTGCTGACTTAGTAAGTCGATCAACAATGACCCATATTGCATCATTCCTTCTAGGAGTCTTTGGTAGTCCCATGACAAAGTCCATCGTAATATTATCCCATTTCCACTCAGGTATGGGAAGAGGTTGCAATAATCCACTAGGATGTTGCCTTCCAGCTTTCACTTGTTGACAAACCATACACCTCGACACAAAATCAGCAATCTCCCTCTTCATATTGTCCCACCAAAAATGTTCCTTCAAATCTCTATACATTTTGGTGCTCCCAGGGTGTATAGAGAAGTTGGAACTATGAGCATCATCCATCAATTCCCTTTTTAGATCAGGTATATCGGGAACACAAAGTCTCTTCCCGAATTTCAAAATTCCATCCTTATACACAAAGTCCCTCAATCTTCCATCATTCACACCTTTAATCTTCTTCTGAAATTCTTCATCATTGGTCTGAGAACTCTTAATCCTTTCTAGTAATGATGGTTTGGCAACCATTTGAAAAAGCATTGATGTTTCACCTTCCCTAGTTATTCCCATGTCCATATTCACTAGATCCAAGAAAATTGGATCCCTTTCAATTCTCATCACATTCAAAACTCCATGGTCTTTTCTACTCAAAGCATATTCCACCTTGTTTGTCTTCCCCGGGTGGTAATGTATCGTGCAATCATAATCCTTGAGTAGTTCAAGCCATCGCCTTTGCCTCATGTTGAGTTCTTTTTGTGTGAAAATATACTTCAAACTCTTGTGATCAGTATAAATCTCACATTTTTCACCATAGAGGTAATGTCTCCATATCTTTAAAGCAAAGATCACAGCTGCTAACTCAAGATCATGAGTAGGATAGTTTTGCTCATGAATTTTTAGCTGTCGTGATGCATAGGCAATGACCTTATCATTCTGCATAAGGACACAACCGAGTCCTTTCTTCGATGCATCACTATAAATAACAAACCCATCATTCCCCGATGGTAGAGTCAATACAGGGGCATTGACTAATCTTCTCTTTAGTTATTCAAAACATTCTTCACACTCTTTTGTCCAGACAAATTTAATCCCTTTACGTGTGAGCTTTGTCAATGGGTTAGCCAATCTGGCAAAATTCTGGACGAAACGTCGATAATAACCTGCTAAACCAATAAAACTGCGTACCTCAGTTATACTTGTCGGTGCTGGCCATTCTTGGATTGCCTTGGTTTTAGAAGGATCAACGGAAATTCCATCCTTAGAGACAATATGGCCAAGAAAAGAAATCTCATGAAGCCAGAATTCACACTTGCTAAATTTCCCATATAATTCATGTCTTCTAAGAGTCTTCAGGATAATGCGTAAGTGATTTTCATGATCTTCGTGGCTTTTGGAGTATACCAAGATATCATCAATAAATACCACTAAAAAGTCATCAAGATATTCCTTGAAAACTCTATTCATTAGATCCATGAAAACAAAGGGTGCATTAGTCAATCCAAAAGGCATTACTGTAAACTCGTAATGCCCGTACCTTGTTCGAAATGCTGTCTTTGGAACGTCTTCCTTCTTCACACACAACTGATGGTATCCAGACCGAAGGTAAATCTTTGAAAAGTATTGAGCTCCATGCAGTTGGTCAAACAAATCATCAATGCGAGGTAGGGGATACTTATTCTTTATTGTTATAGCATTGATCTCCCTATAATCAATGCACAACCTCATAGATCCATCTTTCTTCTTAACAAAAAGAACAGGGGCTCCCCAAGGAGAAACACTAGGGCGAATAAATCCCTTATTACTCAATTCCTCTAGTTGTTTCTTTAGTTCAACTAATTCCACAGTGGCCATTCTATAAGGGGTCTTCGATATGGGCCTTGATCCAGGAATTAAATCAATGGAAAACTCAACTTCTCGTTCTGGAGGATGTCCAGGTAAATCTTCCGGAAACACATCAACATATTCTCTCACAATAGGTACATCCTCTATTTGAATATTCCTTTCCTCATCCTCAGTAATTTCCTTCTCTTCCTCCCCAATAATTGAATTTAGTTGAGCTACTGGGGGTGGATCTAGATAAGAATTATGTGGCGATGATTCGGCTCTAAAGATAAGGTGTTCCTTATCATCATCATCAAGAATCATAACCTCTTTCCTCTTACAATAAATTTTTTCATCATGGTCCGAAAGCCAATCCATACCGAGGATTATATCAAATTCAATCATGGGTATGACGATGAGATCAGCATGTAAAGAACATTTAGGTGCTCTAATGGGAACTAATCGACAAAACTTTGTTGCAACAATACTTCCCTTAGGGGTTTTGACTGACAACTCCCTTGTTAAATCAAATTGGAAATATCTAATTTTCTTAGAAAACTGGGAAGATATGAAACAATGCGATGATCCAGAATCAAATAATGCATTTGCTAAACTTGAGGAAACCATTAAATTACCTGCCACCATGTCTTTCGGAGCTTCCACCTCAGCAGTAGTGATAGCATAAGCCTGGCCTTGATCCCTTTGCCTCTTCTGAGGTAAGTTCCCCTGACGCTTAGGACATTCATTTGCATAATGTCCCTTCTCTCTACAATTATAACATTCCACGTTGACAGCCACTTTCTTTCCCTTGCATTCATGAGCTTGGTGGCCTTTTTCACCACACTTGTAACATACTCCTTTTCCTTTTAGACAGGCACCAGGGTGCTTCCTACCACAATTATCACAGGGTGGAAATTCATTTCTACCCTTCTTCCCTGTTTCCTTATTTCCTTTCCTAGAGTTTTCAGCGGATCTCTTCTTATCTTGCTTTGATTTAAAGTCATAAGACTTAGAGAATTCCTTTTCCGTCTTGATGGCGCACGAGACAATACCTTCGTATGAAGAGAAGGTTTGTGATACTAAAGCTCGACGGAGAAATGGTTTCAACCCATCAAAGAAACGATCAGTCTTACTTCTTGGGTTACGTATGTAATCTGCAGCATACCTTGCTAACCTTGTAAAGTTAGCCCCATACTTTGCGACATTCTCATCCTCCTTCTGCCTCAGACTCAGAAATTGCCTTTCCATATCCGCTCGATGGTCTCGAGGAAAGTATTTTTCTAAGAACATCTCTTTGAACTCCTGCCATTCCATGTTTGTTAATTCATCATCCTCCTTTGTGTTTTGAATTAGTGACCACCATTGATCGGCATCTCCAGTGAGGCGGTAAACTGCCATGACAACATTCTCCCTTTCACTACTCCCCAAGGCATGGAATATTTTCTCTAAGGAATTTATCCATTGCTCAGCTACTATAGGATTTGTACTCCCATTGAAGGTTGGCGGTTGTTGCCTCATGAAACGGTCTAGCATTGATCCTCCACGTTGCGGATCAGGGTGCTCCATACGAGTAAGGTTGTTATTCATAACCTGCGTGAGTTGTCCCAGTACGGTGAGAAGCTGATCAGCACCAGTTGTATCACTAGCTCCACCATAATTATCCTGAGCAGGAGGGAAATCCCTACACGGAGTGCGTGCATTGATACGGTTTCCATTCCTTCCACTAGGCGCCATTTCTAAATAATGGCATAAACTAGATTAGTTCATGAATCAAAATACATAATTCCATACTTGTAAAACACTTAACATAAATTGAACTAATTATGGATATAATCCATAATTATAAAAATGTTTTCTTTGAGGAAGTATATACTCATAACCATTCATAGCGGTTTGTAAAGAAAATGGGAATTATCCAAAGCATATCCCCCGGGAGTGTCGTAACCAAGAGTGCAGCAAGGCCCGTTGTCGTGCACCAGTTCCCGTTCGAGTCTAGCTCAAAGCGGTGTTTTCGGGTTTTACCCCTAGGTACATCTGTGCCAGAGCCGCCTCTACCTGCTCGTATCCAGACAGGGATGTATTGCTTGGAAAACTCACAACATCTCTACAATACCAAAATTCTAGGAAGTTCTTCTATACTAATCCTCAAAGTCTATCTTCGGGATATGTGCTCTAATCAGAGTTTATCTAAATCTAGCTTCCAAGGTTAGTACTAAACTGCCTCTGATACCAACTGTAACGCCCCGACCCCAGCTACCCAGAATCGGTGCATTACTTCGTAACATTGGCATGATCACAAAAGATCAAGTCTCGAAAGACCGATTAGTTTAGTAGCCTTGGAAACACTAGATACATTCATAAGTCTTTCATTACATCAATATTAAACAAACTACAATTACATGGTCTTCATAGTCCACACTCATATCTTCACTGACTATCCTTGCAAGTCAGTCATAATACACTTCTTCACATCCTGGAAAATATTTAAACATTGAAAGGGGTGAGCTGAGATGCTCAGTAAGGATAACAATATTGCGGAAGATTTTATAAGAAAACATAATCATTTAAGGCAATGTATAACTAAAACAAAAGCCTTATTGAACTTGAACTTCAGCATAATATGGAAAAAGTAAAATAAAATAATGCCATTACTTACTCACATGGATATTCTACTAGACGAATAATCACATGAAATATCAATAACCACTTTCATAATGAGGGAATGTATAATGCCGAACATTCTGAAACATTTTGTCAAGGCCTCGGCCAAGACATCTAAAATGATTAAGGCCTAGGCCAAAACCATAAATCAAATTGGGAAAGGGCCTCGGCCAATTCCACGTCTAGTTGTCTCATGAGACCTACCGATGCATCGAGGAGCTATAGCGGGCTCCACCCGTCACATATTAAGTCCAATACATTCCTCATATGAATAGGTTTAAACATAACATAAATATTCGTATTAAAACTTGCATACGAAATGTCAACAATTTCTCCATAAACTATGTATGGTATAAAATAACACATCCACAGTCAAATATTTCACAAAATGTTCAATGGAAGTTTTGTATCATAAATCAATTTCAATTAAACTTAAAACCCATCAAAGGATGTTGACATGGATGAAATCAAAGCTATTTGAGAGAAATATCTCTCCTTTTTTAAATTATTTAAAAGTCCCATAATTATAAAATAATACATTTACTTTGAAAATATTCTTATAAGCTTGTTAGGGAAGCTTCGACGAAGTTATAATGGCGGAAAATAGCCGCACCCGCCGTATAAGTAAAAAAACATTCTTACCTTAAATTTGTCAAAAAGGTCAAAAGTACATTGTTTGGAAAACAACGGTAAGATTCCTTTCAAAAATGTATGACTTTAAACCATTTTCCATTTAATAGTAAAAATGTTTTGAAAGACATTTTTAAGAAACATGGATGTGGACGATAACGAGGTCATAGTAGATAATTATGTATAAACAACCTTGGATAATGAAGAGGTTGTGAAGTAAACCCTTACCTTGTACTTTTCCTTGGTTGGGGTAGGTTAACCTCCTGTATAATGGTGAAATAATTGTTATTAAATTATACAAGAATCATATACATTCATATGATATCATATATGATCTTTTAACATTTCTTTGTTAACAATATCTTAGATTTATTGTTGTTTTGGGTGTTAACTTACTCGTTTTCTTTTATATGTTTTGTCATGTAAGTCTTGTTTTTCATGGATAGGTTGTATATTATTCATATCCAGAATGATATCATGTCCTTAAACATTATTTTTAAATCATAAAATGATAATTATACTTGAATGGATACGGCGGAGAATGAATCTCATCGCGTTCGTGGAGACGGTAGTCCGTACGTACGCACGAGCGGCAATATCATTATTTTGATATTAAAATAATATATAATTGGATAGTGTATCATATATACAGAATCATTATCATGTTATATTTATTATTTACATGAATTACATATCATTATTATACCCATCTAAATAATAATATAATGAATAACAATTACACCACGACGTGGAGACGGTAACCCGTACGTACGCACGTATGGTGACATGTCATTCAAATGATGGGTAGAATACTGAATATGGTTGTTCCATATTTATAATAACATCACATTATATAGAAGATACTGGAGTTATAATTTTAGAATTTAAATAATAAACAAAGAGGGAGTGGAAGAAGAAAGAAACTTGAAAGAGGGTGATGAAAATGTTACCTCTTCTTCGGGTTCTTCCTTTTGATTTGATCAAAAGGACTCCTTAGGATGTATTTCTGACTAAAGTAAAGCTTCTAGGATGAAGGGAGAGAAGTTGGGAGAGTATTTGGGCAGGGGTTGGCCGAACCAAAAGGCTTGGAAGTGTGAATAAGGTGGTAGAGGTGGGGTCCTTTTATAAGAGGAGAGGAGGGGCACTTTTGGAAAGATTGAAATGTTACATTATTTCACAATGCTTTTCGGATTCTAAAGGTCCCACACTTATATAATTCGAGGATAAGGTGATAATGTTTCTAAATCTCCTCATCCAATAGGCTTTGGACAAGTGTAAGCCTTGGATTTTGCATTATCTTCTCATTTTATTTAAATCGTTAAATAATGAGGTCATCGCTTCATCATAATGATGTCATAAATAATTTAATTTATTTAATGTCCAAAAATTATAAAAAAAATACTATGATGTAGGAAATATTTTTAGCTTTCTAATGAATATTTATAGTCAAAATTTGGACTTGTGTAACCCCACTTAAAAATTGTTTTAGTAAAATAACTCATGTTTGTGTCAATTTAATTTTAACATTAAATAAATATATATTAATGTCATTTTCCAACTAAAGTGGCTCCATGGGATCCCCAAGTTGACCCATGGGTTTTCTTGGTCGGCCATGACTCATCCAATAGGAGTAGGACAAGTGTCATGCTCATCTCATATTATTAAAACATCATTTGTACCTTAAACTACCTTAATTACCTCTAATCGCGATTAAGAACTTAAAAGTTACTATTCACCAAAAAATTATTTTAATCTCATTGAACCACATTTTACTTCTTAATGACAACCATGTATGTCGGATTTTTGAAAATCAAATCACAGAAGTGGTAATATTTCATTTTAACGAAAAATCAGTTTTTAACAACCACTTAGTGGTTTCACTATTCATCAAAAATTGAAGTTTTTCAGAATAAGGCCAAAATTTCACCCTAAGCTATAATTGATATTCCAAATTCAAAAATGATGTCTATTTTACAAAATTCCAAACATATAAGTTGTATTAATTAATTTCATAATTATTTCCCGCTGTTACAACAAATAGCGTGTTTTTAAGAAACAATTTATATCAAAAGTTTGGCAATTGTTTATGTCCAATTTCAATGTTAAATTAATTCTAATGACCACCATTGGATAAAATGCTAAAAATATATTCTAATTATACTTTAAAACCACTAAATATTATAATTTATCACTATAAATTATTTTTATTAAAAAAGTTGTTTTAAGTATTTTTCACTATTCATAAAAAATTAGAAGTTCTCAGAGAAATACCAAAAATTCAACATAGGCTAATTTCAATATTCCGAATCCAAAAATGAAGTCCATTTTGATAAATAAAATTTATAAAATTTCAAAAATTAGGTATTACTATTCACAACGGCTAGTTTAATTAGTTGTGGTGTCTGTTAGAGCTCGAGGTTGCGTACAACACACGTTATTACATTATTTGAAGGGAAATGTACAGTGGAAGCTTGGGGTGTTACAAATTTTATGTGGTTTACATGGGTATGGTATGAGTTTTTTAGTTTGTTTTTATGGTATGAGGATTCAATATGTGATTATGATAAATATATATAGATTTTGATTGTGATATTTTCATATGGGAATGTATGGGAGCACCAAGACACATTTCATTGGGATTTTAATGAGACTACATTATTGTGGTAGAGTGTGTGGGTGTACCTTTATTCAATATATTTTTATCATTTACACTATTATTATGTTGGGTATGGATTTATTGATGTTGAATTTGGAGATATGAGTTTTTAGATGTCCTAATATGTTGTATGGGTTAGCTTCAATATTTATTTTTCAAGAATTTGGTATACTTCATCCATTTTAATATGAGTGTTTCAATTGAGGATCCTATTTAGTAAGTATTTTTGGGAACCCTTATATCTATAAACCATTAAAAATATTTTTATGGTGAATTTGAAGAATAAAATGTACCTTACTATATCATGATATGGTGATTGGTTAGCATTATAGGGGTCATTTCCTTTAAGATTTTTTCTTTCTACTGTTGTATTTTTTGATGTTTTAGTTTTATGAGAAAATGATCCTATCTATATTATGGTTTCCTTGGTTTATATTATCTTTGGAGTTGGAATTAATATTTGGGGTTGTATATATTATTTAAATTAAAGATGGAAATGTCTCTTATTTTTTTGTAGACCATAAGTGTTTATATTATTACTATGGACTTCTATAGTTAGAATTTGGGGGCATGTGTAAATTAATTATGTTCTTGGTAGGGGTTATAGTGGAGAAAATTAATGAAAAAGTGGTATCCCTGAAAGTTTTTTATAATAGGATTGATCTTAGAGAAGTAACTGGTGACAATTGTAATGTATTTTTATAGATACAATTAATTTATGCATAGGAATTAATGTTATAGGGATATTGGATAGGATATAGAGGGACTCCACCGATAGGATTCAAGTACAATGGAAGTATACTAAACATACTTAATAAAGGGTGTAATGAATGAATGGTAGAGACATATCTATCACTGTTTCATCATCATTATTATTTATTGTGATTCAAAAGGGAAGTATATCAAAGAAAATAAAATAAAATTCATCAAAAAACAAAAAAATAAATCCACACATAGGGGCCATTATCTTGTTTTCTGATTATAGATATATCTGGTGGATGATGACCTTGATTTGTTTAGGTTATAAATGTGAAAAAAGTGTTTTCACAAATCATAAATGGTTTCACCCTAGAGAGGCTGAGTCAATGAGTATAACTTTGTGTGGGTTATAGGGGTAGCATCTATTGTAGTTTATATAATTTATGTCTTACTAGAATATGGAATTGTGGTTGAAGTAAATTGAGATTTCATTTTTTTTAAATCAATTTAGGAAGGAAATTTGGATTCCATTAGAGATTGTCTTGATGAAAGGCATAGATCAGAAATGTTTGAATATTTATCTTAGTGATCAGGACAAGTATGAGGTGACATGGGGGAAATTAAAGATTCATTTTTAACAATTTTCTTATCATCAATATTGAAAGTGGAATGAATATATGAATTTTTTACCATTCTATAATTGATCTCAATTTTTTTTTGGAATTAAGAGTGTGTTTTAGTAACCTTCTCTATTATTCTTATTATCTTTTACCAAATAATAATGAGAGGGTGAAAACCTTTTTGGAGGCCTTGCACCTAGGTATTAAATATTAGGTTATCCCTTTCATTTTTTTTGATAATAACAATGTGATATTAAATTATGAATTAAATGAGAATACATTAGAATAGATCGGTTTTACTTTACTTAGGATGAATTATAATTTAATAAATAGTAGATTATTGGATTAAGAACATCATTTTTAGGAAATTCTGGAGTATAGTTTCATATGAGTATCCATTAAAATTTATTATATAGTTTTTATAGATCTAATTATTCTCAAGATTCAATAATTAAATATAGATTAGTTCTCTATTTCAATTATGTATTATGAGATCATAAGTCTATGTGGATAACCATTCATTGTCGTAAGTATAAAATGGGTTGTGGGAACTGGATAAACTATAGCAGTTTCAGTAGAGGCTAACTCTATAGTATTATTATCCATAGATAGAAATGCATTTTGAACCCAAATATATGATATATTTGGTAGAGTATAGACTTGATATATTCCATTCCATTAGGAACTTTAGAAAATGTATGTAAAACATGGAAATAGATATCAGGGATGATGATATTGGGGGAAGAATGTGAGTAGTTATATATATGGGATTTGTTAGTAGTAGGATGACTTAATATCATTCAATGTACCATTACTCATTAATTTACATGTTTTTAAATTTTGATCAATATACTATATTCTAATTACTTCATTGCTCCTAATTCTGTTTCAAAATTGAGATATAAAGTGGAAAAAATTCTTATTCCCATGGTGATATCTACACTAGTTGAAGTTTGACCAACTTTGGTGGATGTGTGTTATGGGTGGGTGCTAATTATAATGTGAAATCAGTCAATTTGAGATATCTTCTTGATATATATTCACCCATATAATTTTATCCTTAATATAAATTTCTTGTATTCTATTTAGTCTATAATTTGTTTTTATTAGAGGAGGTTCATTTTATCTCTCATAGGTGATGATGATGTGTGATATTTTTTAGTTACCTGAATCATTACGTGGATTATAGATCTCTTTATTCTATCAAATCAAAACTAAAAAATTGAATTTATATTATAATGATGTTCTAGAAAATGGTTTTATTGGTTTAATTAGTCAAAAGAATTGTTTGATACCACATTATTTTTTTGTTAATTGACTAACATAGTTGGATCATTTCTAGGTTATTATGGAATTGAGGGTGGTGTATTCCTTAGTAGGGATTTAGAGGGGAACTCCAACACTTATGAATTCATATGAAGTTTCATAAACAATATATATAATTGTTATTATCTATTACAAATCAATGATTGGAGGGTACAAAATTTTATAGAGTCTTTGTACCTAATAATTTAACATCATAATAAATAATTAATTCTATTAAATATATCATTGTAATAATTAAGTCCATAGTGATAGAAAATAAATTTGAATAGATGGACTCTCCTAGAGAGTAAAGGAATATGTAATTTCTAAATAGTAGATATTTGGATCAAGGATCAATTATTTTAGGATAACCATGATTTTAGTTAATTTTGACTCTCCTTTAAACTTATTTATATAGTTTTTCAAGACTAGTAGTTCATAGGATTCTACTAAGATATATAGAATAGTTTTTTATTTCAATGACAGATGATGATATCATAATTTATTATTCATTTCCATTCTTATTGGTTAGTGTAGAGTTGGTGGTTGGGAAGTTCATGGACCTTATTAACAGTAGTAGCTGAACCATTAGAATTATTAGCAATAATATGGAATTTAGGATTTTGTAACTCAAATAGAAAATAATAATGGTAAAGGATATCTATTATATATTCTATTTCATAATTGAACATTGGATATGTATGTAAAATATATAGATAAATATCAAGGATGATGAAGATAGGGTGAAATAAGAAGGTATCTTCAAGCAATGGATTTGCTAATGATAGAAGGAATTGAGATCATACACAGTTCCATTTTTCTATATTTTTCCTGAGATCAATATTTCAATGTCATTAGTGAATTGAACTACTTTATTAAACCACACTTCGTCCAAAAATTGATACATAATATTTATTTCCAAATTATTCCCAAGGTGTTATGTATGGTAGTTAGTGTTTAGTCTAGTTTAGGTGAGGTGTGATGTGGATGTGTGATAATTATAGGGAGAAATCCAATGTTTGAAGAGATATTCATCTTATGTATTAAACTATATAATTTCATCATAAGCCTAAATATATCTCATTTTATATAGTTTAACATTTATTATTATTATAGGAGGGTAGTTTTTATTGATATAGATGGTGAGTGTACGAGGGTTTTCAATGATCAAAATCATTATGTTTACTAAATATTTCACCGTCCACTCTCATTATACTAAGGAAAGTAAATTTTTTTAGTGCTAGTATAGGAGTTTCTAAGACCTATAGAATAATTTGCTCTTGTTTTTTCTACAGATGATTTAACACTACTAAAAAACAATTAGATTGAGTTTGGGATATAGTTATAACTCAACATCTATCAAATTTTATTATATCATTATTGATGTAAAATTTAGTGATGTAGGAGATTTATATTTAGATTGATGATATATTATAGAAGGGTTTTCAAAGGCCTAGTGAGTTTCTTTGGGGTGCTTTATTATTATTTTATAAGAAGGAAGAAGATAGTTTGTGATTGTTCAGATGTTATCTATTTCTAAAATATTTATCTTTAATTGGGAGACCAAAAAATGAGGGTGAATTTTGAGGGTGATTTGTAGTGTTCATAAATAATATCATTTTGTATTAAATGATAGAGGAGTAATATTATGTCAATTTGGGGGTTATATTAGGGATCATCTAACAACATTAGTTCTATGAAAAAAAATTCAAGTTCATGTTTTAATCATATGAGGTTCATTCATTGTAAATTTTATGTCTCAACATGGTGTAGATATTAATCCTTTGTAGATCTAGGATGTTATTTATTCTATAGTACTGAATAACATTACCAAAGTCCACATTTCATTGATCTATTAAATATAAAAAGAGGTTAGTATCTGTTTTATATCATATTACAACACCTTAAATATATTTGACCTGGAATGACCAAACATTTTTTGGACTAATCAGTTTTAAATGATATTAAATTATCTGAATAAGAATATTATAAGTCCTCATGTTATCAATTTTAAAAACAAATAGTTATATTCAAGGTATATTATGATGTTTCCCATCTTATTATTGTTCGTGTGATGATATATGAGTGATCAGGAATCTCTTATGAGTTTATGAAGAAACATACTCATGAATTTAATTATACTACCCGGGGTCATAAGGTTATGGTTCTAGTGTTTATGTTGAAATGGTTAAGCATTACCATATATGTGAGGAATTTGTGGTCTTGATGTATTATAAGAGGATGTGGTATATCTTCCCTCGGTAGGATCTAAATTTGTCTCAACAGAGATAAATGTAATTATTATAGGATTATGACTTTGAGATATGTTATAATCCATGGAAAAATAAAGTTGTAGTAGTTTCACTGAACATAATGCTGCATGGTAATGTTTCTTTTGATATTAGTGTCAAGTAGATGATTATAGATGATCATGTAATATTACCTATTGATATTAAGTAGTTCAATGGTGGAGTTATCCTTATCACACAATACTGCATTATTAAATATTTTTTTGGGAGTGGAATCTCATTTTGGAGATCCTGAGGCACTGGTGTATTGGGAAAAAATCATTTTTTTAATTATCTTGACAGATAGAAAGGGGATGTGTTGACTGAGTACTGTTTTAAAAGAATATATCTATTTTACAATTGGTGCAAAAAGTAGACTTGTATGAGGTTTATAACTCACATATTTCTGTGAATAATAGTATATTTATGATTTGTCATACCTATAAGATGTAACATTTTTGGCCTAGTCTGATGAGGTTTTTGGTAGATCTTGTATCATGGTGTGTTGATTTTTAATGAATTAATGCTTAGTATTGAATTATATTTTGTTTATGTAAGCCTTATATATTCCTCAATAGAATTTATAGGAACTAATAATTGATTTTTTATAGGTTTCCTTAGTTATAAGGAGGGTTTTATTCCATATATGTCGTTGTCTATCAATTAACATAGTCATATTATTTCTTGGTGATTAGGGAATCGATGGTACTTGATTATTTGGTAAGGCTCTATATTAATGACATGGTGATGCATCATAGAGTTATAAGGTTTATAATCTCATATCAAGATTTAGAATTCACTTTTTGTGTTTTTAATGTTTTGAAAAAAACTATTGGATATTAGTCGTGTCTTGGGGAAATATTATATCTTCAAATAGATGAAAAAATTGAGTGGATAATCAAGATTTTATAAAACATGTTCTGTGTTATTTATTGACTATGAGAGTTCCTAGGTGTTGGATTTTCCTTCAGTTTAGTTTTAGTTCTATAATAGTTAACATTTTATCATATGTGTGACACTGTTAAATGAATTTTAGATGTATCCATATAGATCACTCTTGTACATGTCTGGTCTTAGAGATTCAGTGATCATTAGACTAGATCTAGTGTAGAGTATAGATATGAATGTTTAGATCATTTTTGAGTGGATTAAGGCTTCCTCGGACCAATTAAAGACTTATGTTAATCATAGGAAGATACCTTCAGAGTATGAGGTTATCAAACACAAGTTTATAAATATTTATCCTATTGTGGGTAGCATGGGATTGTTAAAGGCAGTAACATTTTTAGTAGTTATTTAAACCATTTATGGTTTTTATGAGAGTTATTGTGGTAACATATAAGTTTGGTATTTCACTAGATATGGATTGAGATTAAGATAATTAAATGCCTATCGCAAGTCATACAAAAAGAATTTCCCTTATTATAATATTGAAGAAAAGAATCATGTTCAATACCGTAGGGATTTGAAAATGTAATCACAAGTTTCCATGTTTTTTATTATTCGTTAGTTAAAAAAATTTCAGGGAAAATGAAAATGAATAGAAGACACCAAAAAAATAAATCACAAGGAAAAAGTAAAAAAGAAAAGAAAAAAATAGAACAAATATGTTAGGTTTTAAATTTCAATTAGGGTTTATTAAAAATATTTATTAGAATCTAATATTATTGATATAATTTATTTACCATGAATATTCTATTTTATCATTATTTTTTGTTTGATAATGATTAGTTGTGTTATTTAAGTCTTAACTTCTTGGCCAGATGATTAAATTCACTAAAAATGTTTTTAACCAATAAAAATAAAAAATAGGGAAAGATGATCACCCAATATTTAGGGGTTAAAAACAATCATTCCTTTGGTTTTCCCAACGTTTAACATTCTTGGTCATACATAAATCAACAAATTTATTTGGATTTTAAATTAAATAAAGCTATTATAGAATAAAAGGAAAAAAACTAATAAAAAAATATAATTCGTATTCAAACGCACCCATCATCTAATTAAAACTATAAAACTAAACCAATATCTTCTCATGACCAGATGAATGTTTCAATTATTGAGTGAAAACTCAACCCTTAATATGTGTAGCAGATTAATTAATGGTGGAGAAGAAAAAGTGAGAACGAGGGTAAGAAAATCGAAGAAAAAAATAAGAATAATACCAATTAGCTTAGGGGATCGAGATGAAATAAGGGAATGACCCCATCTCTTAAAAGACTTAAATTTAATGGTGAATCCTTATTTTTATAGGCATATAAAATTACATTCTACGTACCAATGTGAACGCCATGTACTTTGGTCAACAGATCCTTTTAATATTTCTCTTATGGTATGTGATCTTATGCACTACCCATTAAAATATCTTCATCAACTTTTGGTTGGAGAGGTTATAGGAAATATGTCTATGGAAGACATGACATGTAGTAGAATTTTATCAACCATTTCTATTGAAATATACAAACACATCATGTATGAAAGTCCACGTGGAATGTTCTTCTTGATTAAAGGCCCAGGCATGTAATCCAACCACTAAATTATTTTCGATTTCAAAAGTTAAAGGTTCTTTATTATTGGTTTCAGGTCATGTAGTTTACTACTTTATAAAAAAACTTCTAAAAATTAGGTATTTAACTATTAAATCCAAATTTTTTTCAAAATCGTGGAATTGAATAATTTGAATCACTTTTAAACATGTACTATAACAATCCAAAAATCCGATAATTAGTTTCTTTTTAGTAATATAATATTAAATGGATTAATTTATAGTAAAAAAAATTAAATAATATTTTTAGGATAATTTACCTTAAATATAATAATTGAAATTAAGTTTTTTAATACATTTAATTAATGGTTTTCAAATTTTTTTTTAAAAAATATTGTTATTCTTTGTTTAAAAGAATAATTAAAAATTAGATCAAAGGTAATTTAATACTATATTAACATTAAAATATAATTAATTTTTAAATATTTTATTTTAAATGTATGATATATATATATATGAAATTATAATTATTAGTTATAAATTATTAATCTTTATTAGATTTTTTATTAAATTATTTTGTTTAATAAATATAAAATTATAATTTTTTAATGTTAAAGAATAAACATAAATTAATAAAAACATTATATAAATAGTGTTTATTAAATAAATTAAATATAGTGAGATAATAATAATAAAAAGTAAAAAGTGGAAATAGGTATTTGGGGTTCGGTCCATGTCTGGCTTAAGGGGGAGGCATCATTCGAGAGAACTCGAGCATGGGAGCTCTAAGAGTCATGGGTCTTCGTAGGGGAGTTCGAGAGAGGTGGAGCCACTAGGAGTCATCTGTGTGCATGTGAGGCCGAGTCGAGTCCTTGGGAGAGTTTGAGGGTGAGATGACTAGGGAGAAGGGTTTACTGTTAGCACTGGGGGTGTTGATCCATGTCCGAGCAGGTTTGGGTTTCATCTCAGGTTTTCCAGATCTTGCACTAGGCATGTGTGTTAATTCTTTAGTAGCCATCCAAATCTTCCTTGTTCATTTTTCTTTCTACTAATTTTAGTGTTTTTCTTGTTCTTAGTATTGACCTATTTCATTTCGATTCATAGTAATTGAACTATTTTCTTATTTTTTATCTCTAGTTTAAACTATTTGTAATCCGTTTGAATATTTTTTGCTTTTATACTATGGATAGAAGACGTTTTGTTTTGTCCAAAAAGGATAATTGGGCAAAAATTATTATTTTTGATTAGCCTTTGTTTTGTGC
Source organism: Viscum album (assembly GCA_963277665.1). Classification (NCBI taxonomy): domain Eukaryota; kingdom Viridiplantae; phylum Streptophyta; class Magnoliopsida; order Santalales; family Viscaceae; genus Viscum; species Viscum album. Next base: position 1,349,623,699 of record OY728131.1, read on the forward strand.
CTATCATTTCTACTTGTGGTATTGCGCTTGTTTCAATGTTTTTATTTTTTTTGCGAATTATTGAATATAAAATTATAGTGTCAATTTATCCACCGAGCTTGCCTCGTAATCTTGCCAGAACCTTTGTTTTCTTGCCTCTGCAGCATGATTAAGAATTTATATATATATATATATATCCACTAAGTAAACAATACAATTTATTTCTATAAAATCCCGTTTTTTTTTTGAAAATTCAATTGGACAACCAATTTCTAGGAGAGGAGGTAATAGTGTTTGAAGCCGGTTTAGATCTTATGCTACTCAAGTAAGGGATATAGTATTTTTATAATTATTTTGAAAGGTTTTAAAATTATTTTATAAAAAAACTTATTGTGAATTATTCTGTTGAAAGTGATTTATATATATAACTATGTTCAAATTCATAAATATTCCATAAGTTTATTTATTTATGTATATAATTTATGTTTTATGGAAATTATGTAAAATCAACTACAATGTGCATTTGTTTTAGTGTTGTACATAAATTATGTTTTAATTTTATGTTCAAATTTGATATGTAATGAATTATTTTTATAAAAACATGTATTAATACTTGGAAATTTGATAAGATTAATTACATTCTGTTGAAAATGGTATTCAAAACTATTTTTTGATACATGTTAGATACTTATATTTTTATTTATTAAAGTCTTTAGCAAATATGACCATTTTCCATGATTTTGTATAATGTGAATTCTTTATTGTATATATATATGTATAAATAATTATGGAAAACTTTACATTATTTACCATAGAATATAAATTTATTTTTTTATAAATATATAAGTGATTTATGGGTTTATGTTTTATGATTATGATTTACGACCATACATAATTAATTTTCTATGTCATTTCATACCTTGTTATATGTAAATTTATTTATTTGTATATATACATATATATGAATGCATGTGCAATACGTGTATTTCTCATTTATCAATGTTTTTTGTAAGACTGATTTTTGTGAAAATGACTATCACAAAATCCGTGTGTATATATTAATTTCTGACTTTATGTTATTTAATCATATATATATATATATTAACATACTAATAAATTGTTACATATTATTATTTTGTATGAAAAACATGTATGAATATGGGATAACATTATGAATATGGAATAAAATTATATATATATATATATCGATGTACAAAATAAATGTTACATGATTTACTTAGAATGTTTATTTAATAATTTCATTAGATTCACATAATTTCTTATTACGATTATTTGATGAAGAAAAAATTGTATCTGTTTTTAGATGAAATGTGCATTACTTCATTATCCATTATTTTTATGATATACTAATATGAATAGTTATTTCAAGTATGTGATTCTCCAAAAAATGGTTTTGGAAATTTTCAATAAAATGATGATGAATGAGAAATATTATTTTATTTTAAAAGAAAATAATATTATTATGTAAGTACTTTAGAAATGTTTCTAGTTAGAAATAGGAAATGCAGGTCCACGAGAAAATGTATTTTATAAAATTGGAATTATTGAAACAAGATTCATTATGGGAAGTGAACTTATAAGACTCAATTATAATTGGTAGCCTTATTTATTGATTTTGATGTGGTATTCCAAGGATTAATAACATCCCACAAAAAAATTAATATTTCCAAAGGAGAATTCCCAACGATTTTTCAAATATAATTATTTTTTGAAATACTACTTTTCTAAATGTAATAGTTTTAGGAAAATCTATTCTAAACTATGTATATTAATTTTCAAGAAATATTTGAATGAAATTATTAGTTGTTTTAAAACCTCTTATGGGGCATATTCAATGCTCACCACATGTTTTGAAATCTTTTATACAGGTCCAGTTGAGTTTTCCAAAGGCGCTCACTTCACTTACAGATTTATCGCACACCATTTCTTTTGTTCACTATATTTTATTTTTGTTTCAAATCTAAAGAATTGTAATCTTGTATCTAATTATCCAAAACCTAGACCGGTAAAAGGTCCCCAGATATGTAATGTTATAAGGTTGGGTGAATATAATTCGTATTAGAGGCATGATTCTAGACAACATTAGAGATTTGATGTTGTCATCCAACGGTAGGGTCTAGTAGTTTAGTAGTTCTAGTCTTTCTTAATTCTGATAACGATAATTTAGAATTATTTTTTGTCCGAAGAAATGAATTTCGAGGACACAATTATTTTTTTGGGGTGAATAATGTACCAACCTAGAAATCCCATATTTTGTTTAATTGTACAAATATTATATTAAATGTATTAATTTATTGTTAAAACAAACAAATAACATTTTAAGGATAATTTACTTTGAATATAATAATTGAAATAATGTGTTTTAATACTTATAATTAATATTTTTCATATATATTTTAATTTTTTTTCTTTGCTTAAAGTAATAATTTTAAAATAGATAAAATATTATTTAACACTATATTAACATACAAATATAATTAATTTTTAAATATTTATTTTTCAATGTATGATATATATATATATATATGTGTGTGTGTGTGTGATATTAAAATTATTAGTTTTATATTATTAATTTTTATGATATTATTTTTATTAAATTATTCTGTTTAGTAAATAAAAAATTACAATTTTTTTAATGTTAACGTATAAAAATAAAATAATATACAATTTATATAAATAATGTTATTAAAGAAATTAAACTTAATGATATAATAATAATAATAATAAATTAAAATAAGAATATGGATTAGGGGTTTGGTCCATGTGTCGCACAAGGGGGAGGTGTTTTTTTGGGAGAACCCAAGTAGGGAAGCTCTGAGGGTCGTGGGTCTCCGTATGGGAGTTCGAGCAAGGTGGAGCCACCAGTAGTCATCCGCATCTGCAGCAGGTTGAGTCGAGTATTTGGGAGAGACTGAGGGAAATCCGACTGGGGAGAAAGGTTCACTGTAAGCACTGGGGGTGTCGATTCGTGTCCGAGTAGTTTGGTGTTTCATCTCGGGTTTTCTATATCTAGAGCCATGTAGGTGATTTGTTGTTTTATTAGTCATCTGAATCCTCCTTGGTCATTTCTCTTTCAACTAACTACTTTGTTTGTCCTGTAATTTGTATCAGCCTTTTTTTAGAAAAGATGAGATATATTACTGATCAAGAAAACCAGGCCTACAAATCCAATCTGGAAATGAGTCCACTCAACAATTATCACCCTATGATTTCCCAAAACGAGCCAAACAATGAGCTTCTATATTCCCTCATCACTTGATAAAAGAAAAGCTTCATGCATCAAAGCCTTCAGTTAATGACCAGATCTTCCTCAAGATAAGTCCATACAGTTGAGATACATCGTCCTTTGAAGCTAGAGCGTTCAGCACTTTGAGGTAGTAGAATTCCACCAAAACCATGGGCCAATTTTTTGAACAGACAAAAATGATCCCCTAGAGGATGGCAGAGGCCTCCGCCACCATAGGGCTCCATGAGAAAGGCACAACCCGGCACTGAGAAATCACAATATGGCCGAAACTATTATGATTAATGAGTCTAATACTGACCCTAGAATTAGAAAATACAATAGCATCTCTATTGATCTTGAGGAAACCCTTAGGGTGGGGGGGAGACCAACAAGGAGACGACTACCGATTGATTCCCAAAAAAGGAACTGAATCGTTATTCATCCAACCTTTCATCCATTCCCTATCCCTATCCACCCAAAGATGATCATGGGTCACCTTCATTTGGATAATGCGATCATTTTGTCGAGTCCGCACTACCCAAGCAATTGTGGAGATCTACCCCACTGCTATCGGTTCAAGAGAAGACACCCATTTTACCAGATTTTGGACCATTCCAATTGAAAGATCAAAGAACAAACCAAAATCCGGTTTCCATGCCTTCCACACCCCTTGCACCCCATGACAAGAAATAATTGCATGCAAAGGGGATTCCAACTCTTGGAGGCACACCAGACAGGTGTCATCTTTTTCCAAATGTCACCACACCAAAAAGTAATGGGTCGAGAGAAACCCATAACAGACATGCTGCCAATAAAAGTTCACCTTAGGGGGGGGGGCAGTGAGTGCCCAGATAATCTTCAATCGATTATCAAGAAAGGCCTGAGCCACTCCTTGGACCCTCATTTGTAACCCGAGCGGACATAATATCTGCCATGAGTCTCCCCGGTCCAGCAAAGCCGGTCACTGCTCATCCCTGGTGTGAACTATTGTCTTGTTTAGGACCTCTAATTTAAAATATTTGTAATATATATATATATATTTTTTTCTTTTAGACTATGAATCTAAGATGTTTTGTTTAGTCCGCAAATGACAATTCTCCTGCAATTTTTTTATGACATTGTTTTTTCCTATTTTTTTTGTCTACGGGCTTGCCCTTGTGTCAATGTTCTATTGTTTTTTTTGTGAATAATTGAATATAAAATTTTAGTGTCTACATATTCATTAATCTTTCCTCACAATATTTCCAGAACCATGGTTTTTTATTCATCAGTGGCACGATTAAAATTTATATATATATATATATTTCTAAAAAATAAATAGTACAAGTTATTTCTATAAAATCCCTTTTCATGTGTGAAAATTCTATTGCAAAACCAATTTGCGATAGAGGAATTAATAGAGTTTGGAGACGGTTCTATTCTTATGAATAACATATATGGGATTTGGTAATTTCGTAATTAATTTCTAAGGGATTATAATCGATTTATAAAAAATTGTATTTTGAATTTTTCTAATGGAAGGTATTTATATATATAACTATGTTCAAATTCATAAATATTCCATCAGTTTATTTATTTTTGTACAAAATTTATGTTTTATGGAAATTATGTTAAATCTGGGGGAACATTCATTTTCTTTAGTATTTTACATAATTTATATTTTAATTATATGTGAAAATTTGATATTTAATGAATTATTTTTATCAAAACATTCTTTAATTCTTGGAGTTTTTATTAGATTAATTATGATCTTCTGAAAATGAAATTCCAAACTATGTTTTTATTCTTGTTTGAAACTAATATTTTTAATTATCAAAGTCTTGAGTATACTTGTACTTTTTTTGTAATATTGTGTAATGTTAATTTCTTATCATCTATATATATATACACATGATTATGGAAAAAATTATGTTCTTTTACTTAGAAAATAAATGTATGGTTTTGTAAATATATAAGTGATTTTTGGGTTTTTGTAAGATGATTATGACTTATGGCTATAAATCATTAATTATCCATGTTATCTTGTACCTTATTATATGTAAATTTATATATATATATATATATATATATATATATTAATGCATGTGCATTGATTTTATTTCTAATTTATCAATGTTTTTTGTAAGAAAGATTTTATTAAAATATAGGTATCACAAAATCCATCTGTATATATCAATTTATAACTTTATATTATTTTATAATTTGTATATATATAAATTGATATACTAAACAATTTTACATGTTTTTGTTGCGCAAGAAAAACATGCAAGAATATAGGATAAAATTATGAACATGGAATAAAATTATATATATATATATATATATATCGATGTAAAAAATAAATGTTACATGTTTTACTTAGGGTGTTTCTTTAATAATTTCTTTTGATTCACATAATTACTAATTACGATTATTTGAAGAAGAAAAAGTTGTACATGTGTTTTTAGATCAAATGTGAATTACATCATTATCCATTCTATTTATGACTTACTGACAAAAATATTTAATTCAATTATAGAATTCTCTCTAAAATGATTTCATAAAGTTTTTGAGAAAATTACGATGACATGAGAAAGATTATTCTCTTTTAATGAAAATATTATTATTATGTATGTACATTAGAAATGTTTTGGGTAATAAATAGGAAAGGCAGGTCTACAGGAAAATGTTTTTTATAAAATTGGCACTGGTGAAACATGAGTCGTTATGGGGAGTGAAACCATAAGAATTATCTATGACCACTCACCTTAGGTATGGATTCAGATGTGGTCATCCAAGTATTATTAACGAACCCTAGAAAAATTAATATTTTCAAAGGAGGATTCCCAATGATTTTTGAAATATAATTATTTTGTGAAATACTAGTTTTCTAAATGTATTTGTGGTATTAAAATATTTTTTAAATTTTGTATAGTTATTTTCATGTAATGATTGAAAGAAATTATTAGTTTTTTTTAAAAATGATTAAAGGTAATATCCAATGCTTACCCCATGTTTTGAAAAATTTTCTACAGGTCTAGGATAGTTTTTCCGAAGGATTTTTATTTTCTTAGAGAGTTAGCACACACCATGTCTTATTTTCAATTTTTTTGCAACTCTGCTAAATTGTAAGCTTGTACATAATTCCCCAGAACATAGTCCATTTTAAAGTCCTCTCCTATGTAATTTTCTTAGTATGGGTCCTTATATATATCATGAATTGTTTGACCTTTAATTCAATAAAACACACCATAATATAATGAAAAAATTGTGTATAGTAGTCTCCCCCACACATAGTCAATTTATTTACCTCAAGAAAAATTTTAAAATTAAATTTAAAATAATCCCTACTCTATTAAAGGGAATCATTAAATTAATTATACTTATAAACATAAATTCACACCATAAAATTTCAAATGCAAAAAACGTGTCCAATTCAAATCATCCTAATAATAACTCATATATAATTGTAATTGAAGACACTCCTCATAATTTATTCACATTACATCAACCTTTCATTGGTATCGAATCCACTGTTTATCTTCCTTACCAAAAAAAAAATTCAATTCACTCATCACATTAGATCATATAGTTAGAGTTATTCTCAATGTCAAGTATTTGTATTCTATCTAAAATCATGAAAATATTATAAATATCTATATATAAATTAAATTAAAAAATTATAGTTTAAATTTATTATGGTTGCAATGAATCATATTCTAATGGTTGGTGGGTAATGATTTTAAAATTAAACTCATAAGCTTCAAAAGGTAGATAAATTATTTATAGGAAATTCATGATATTGAAGAAATTTCAATGAAAAATAATCTATTATTCTATCTTCCATGAAAAAACATTAACTCCACTTACATTACCAAATTATTTTAGGTTCCCAAACAAAAAAATCTAATATAACGAAGTAATATATTCATTTTTTAGGATTTTCATTATGAGGAACCAAATAAGAAAAATGATATTTTTTAAACCATTCTATATAATTGATCAATTTACTCTCCCCACACCCAATTCATCACACTCTCACCCAAAGTTACCATGAATAAATAAAATCCCTCCTTAAATATAAAATAAATAGTCATGAAATAATTTGAAATAATTAGAGTATAAAGGAATATTATTCTTGTAAAGTGGTTCCTTATCAAAGAAATCCATGGCCTCTATGAGCTTTAAAAAGGGTCAAATGTATGATGTGTCTCAAAATAAAATGGGAAAAAATAAGTCAATATATATCCTCAATCATTTAAATGTGATTTAAAATATTCCTGATTTGATAAAAAATGATAAGTTCTAGTAGTCATGTGTATCCTCAGAATATCCCAAGAAAGAGGGTATATGAATCAATATTTCAGAAATGATTAGATTACCTCTAATGGATGGGAAGGAAAATATATAAGTTAATTAGGGAATTTTAGAGAAAAAATAATTATTTTGTTAAAATAAAAAATTTCAATAATTAAAATCAAGATTCATAAATATATCAGTAATCATTAAAATATCATATAATCACGAATTAGCATTAAAATTTTATAATTTCCACATATATATTTATTAATTATAATTATTATTAATTAAAATATTCCAAATGTTATATATGTTCCTATAATTAATGTTTTCTCTTATATTATTCATGGGAAATGACTCGTGTGGTGTTTAGTTTCCCTCCCTCACAGTTAATATTACACATGGTTCCTTCAATGAATCACGAAAGAAAATAAATATGTTAGAACATGACATGGGAATAGACCAAGGAAGAAATGGATGAATTAGCTTACTAAATATGAGAATATTGAAATGAAAAAAAAATATATCCTAATGTTGCGAAGGTTATAAAAGTTAGAATACATTTTTATTAGAAAATTCTTGGAAATGGTTAGTATGAAATTGCATGATAACTCCCCAAATAATGTTTTATTGTTAATGTATTGTAATGTAAATCTAAAGAGATCCAAGAATCAAATGAATTTAAAAATATATATATAATAACAAAAATAATTCTCATAAATAGTAACTAGGAGGCCTTGTGAGAAGAAATGATAGAATCTATTGGCTCCTCAAGATGATGAGATGGAGCTATTAATTCCATATTCGGTGGTTTTTTAGTTTTATATGGGGACTAAGAAATGTTTTTATAAAGAAAAGTATCATATTCAATGCCCAAGTTTTAAAATGTGAAATTCAAGCCACACATGCAGATCATAAGATAATTCCATGGGCTACAGAGGGTTATGGGTTTGTTGGTGTGACTAATGTGGGAGGAATGAAAAGGCCCAGATGATGATGTTGAAGTACCATGCTCATGTGAAGATACTCTACCTATCCCTCTATATATCTATGTGGGGGTCTAGAATATATTTCCAAGAGATGATAAATAATTCAACCAAGGGTATGAGTGGTGGTTTGAATATTGATGTATCCGATATGGGATAATTAATGATTAGTGGTTGATGAATGGAAGAGGATGGGGTGGTAAGAAAATTTTATGGTGATACTTCTTGTAGATCTCGTAGAGGCACCATATCAACGACATCACTAGTGGACTATATGAACATGACCTCCATAGTAGGTGTAAGTTACTCTTTCACAAGCATAATATAGTTCCGCACCCCCACCTCTATACCATTACCAGGAAAACAATCATGAGATAAAAAAGTTGTTAACGTGGACCTAGGAGATTATGTAGAGAAGAGGTATCAACCCCCACCCCCACCCCTAGTGGTATTCCTACATGAAGGTGTAAAATCAGTTGTTCAAGTTATTGTAACAATCAATAAAAATGGAACAGAAGTATGAGGCGACAAAGGATGGGTATTCAGGGCAGTAGTGTATATGGATATTGAATAGGATGTCAATATCTCTCATAGATAAAACTACCTCATCCTTGGGGTAAGGAAATAATATGGTGTCGAAACAATGAAGGTGTGGGCAAAAAATGAGGGATAGAACTAGGGGAATCATCTGACTTATTGGATTATAATGAACACTAGGCCTACAAACTATATCCTCACAATGAGTAGATAATATTTTTGTTAATTATAGTATAGGTGGAAACATGTGGTTGGGTTGCGGGATTGGGGACAAAGAAAAACCCTCCTCTAAAATCATCCATAAATACGAGCAGTATTTATCCTCCAAGGATGAAATGAATGATTCACCCATTATTACTCTGTTTGTCCATCTATGATGTCCCACCAAACTCAAAAGTTTCTAAAAACTCTAGAAATAAATCTTAGAAAGTGGGAGTGTTTACCTGAAGAAGTTTGAGTATGTGAGTGTGTTCCAAAAGTACCTATATTTCATCTAGGAGTCCCTTTCACTAAAGAATGGACAAGTCAAATAATTTATTTCTAAACTAAATCATCCCATTTGAAAATTGGTGTAGTCGGTCACTAGATGGGCTATGGTCCTTAATGATGATGCATGGGTAAGGATGAGGACCATGGGTCATGGAAGGTTGTATATAATGTTCTATATATGCTAAATTATATTGATATAAATTCATGGAAGCCGGTGGAGTAATTGTTGGTGCTATTGTGGTACCATCCAATGCTCATAAATATGATGCAGATGGGAGGTAAGATGGTATAATCTAAGGAGGAAGCACGAACAATGCTCACATATGTGAAATCAATATATCCCCTACTAACATTATTGTTTATTGTCTTCATAAGTACTCTTTAGGGTGCAAGATACTTCTCTATAAGTGAATTGGAGGGGTTATTCCCATGTGATGTAGATCGTTCCCTTTCTTCCATGATCCTAAGAAATGTAAATGTAATAATAAAAAGGGAAAGGAAAGGAAATAAAAATAATGATTTTTTATATAAATGGAAAAATAAATATAGTTCCAAAGTAAACTATTTTTAACGTAGACATAGAATTACCCTATTTATTTTGGATAAATGCATCATCCCCTCATGTAAGTGAAGTGATAAAGTACATGATGTGTTTTTTAGTGAATAGATTCCAAGTATTGGAATAAAGAGATCAACCCATGTGGTGAGGGCACATAGATAGTGAAAGACCCTAGTAGGCATGAAGATACAAGATTTGTTCAAAATGAACATGATGTGTATTAGTAGATGAGTACTTGATCATTGTAATTATTGGACATGACATGTCTCCATCATGGGAAATACTAAGAGGTTACGGTGTATGATAAATTTAAATACAATGTGTTACTCAAAATGAAGATAACATTTATATGTTCCTACATTTTAAAGTACATAATTTGTTTCTTTTTTCTATTATTTGGTACTACTATTTATCCACATAAATTCCAAAAAATTCCATAAAATTAATCGTAAACAAAAAATGTAATAAAATAATGACTCTAAAGGTACTTACTTTGACTAAAGAAAAAAATAAAGGCGATTAAAAGAACAAATACTCCCTGGATTGATTGATAAAAGGGTTTGAAACCATAAAATCAGAAATAATAATGATAATTTGTTCTATTTTAGATAATTTATGGAAGAGGGAAGGGGTTGAGTTCTTACAATAGTAGAATACACGACATGTATGGACTTAACCACATACTATGAATTATTTTATTTTTCTTTATATATAAATGTATTTATTTATATATTTTTATATATTTATTTGATATATATTTTTACATTGTATTTATGGATATACATGAAATGTAAATATTTAAATGAAAAGGTGATGAACAATATTTGAGGTACTTCTTTGGGAAGGGTTTGAACCAAAGATGAATCAATCCCATAGATTGTCCATAAGCACTAGGGAAAAGTTTCTACCACAAAAATTTATTAATATTTTGGGTTATTTTTTATTTAGATAAATATTCAAATTGTAAAATATATAACACATGATGTGTGGTTTTATTTTGGAGAAACATGTTGGAATTGAATATACTATGAGGACTCAAAGATAAGTGTTTTGGATATATGTAGAGACCCTTACAACCACTCCAAACCCATATTCAGTTTGATATTATTTTTTATATAATTTTCATAATTTTATGAATAATAAATTCCATGTTTTAAATAGAGATATAAATGATATCTACTACACTAAATTATGTTCTAGAGGAATTCAAACCAACAATGGATTGGATACCCTCTAAAGAAATTTACATTAACACATGGTTCATTCTTATTTAGATACCCTCTAAGGAAAATAACATTAACACATGATTCATTCCTATTTATTTACATAATATTTAGTTTCTTATATTATATATTCTATTACAATAAACATAAAATTATACAAATACACATGCAATATGTTGACACATGATCATCATGTAACGATAAAAAATTATGTATATATTGTGATTTGGAGGATATATGAGGAAAGAACGATACAAGGAAGTTTTGTTATAGCTACACAGGGGGAAATTATTTAAAATATAAAAATAAAAAACCGAATAGGAGAGTCTGGATACCTTCCAAATACCGCCTTTATGTATGGTTTATGGATTAATAATGTAAATAAATAATACCTCTAGAATGAGGAAGGATGTGGATAATATTAGGAAAACTACCACATGTGTCTAGAGCCTTCCTTATCTAAGAAGTCGTCTTATTCATTAGGAGGGCCATAGGGTGGATTCCAATAAGCCTTATCTATGGATAAAAGGTACCATAGGTTTACCCATGTTTCTTACCTCATTTCATCCAACTTTCATTAAATGTAGGTTGATACCCAATCATGGTTTTGGGAAAGTGGGAATAGAATGTAAGGGTCCTCCCTAACATGTTCATGATCCCTCATGAAAATATCTTAATGATCCTTAATAAGTTATTCTATAGTAAGCAAGGTATCGACTAGAATGTCATGATTTAATGGATATTTAATTTAAATATTATCATGGAATAATTTATTCCCATTTAAAATTCATTACATGAAAAGTTATTTTCATAACAATTCATATCCAAATAGTTTGGGTCTACATTCTAAAATATTTACTCAATTGAATTGTAATATGGAGACTCACTATCAAAATATCCTATATTAACCCCATTATTTTTTTATCTCTTTTATTCTTTGAACTAATGTTACAAGTTTTACAGCCATTAAAATTGGGTTGAATGGTTCTCAATGAGATTTTTCATTGTTGATAATAAATTTCCATTTAAATTTGATTTTTTTGGAGGATAATACCATAAATAAAAATATGGGTTGTAAAATATTCTAAAATAATCCTCATATAGAATTTTATAATACAAATATCGGAGGTAATTCACTAGATATGAGTATGGTGTTACCAGATCATACAAATTATAATCCTATCCAAATGATGCTTACCAGTCACCACATTAATAAGAATCCATTTGAATGTGAGATTGATGTCCTAGATGAAAATAAGAGTGAAAATAAAAATTAATAAAACTAAAGAATATTAATTATTTAATTAACATCGACTCAGTATTGAAAGTAATATTGTCCCCAAAAATGTTTCTAAAATTTTCCACACCAATTTTAATGTGAGAAAATTTATTTCCCTCATTCTACTATAGTAGAAATGTATACAGAATTATTCTATGGGTAAGTAAAAATTATGTCACATGTTGAATAGTTTCTACTTATTATTCATGGAGTTTAAATTTTTAGGGAAATGGAAAATGAAACAAAAAAATTAAAGGAAAACATGAGAAAGGGAAATAAAAACAAATGGAAAATAGGAAAAGTGAAAAATGGTACTGGGGTTACAATTTCAGTCAGTGTTTATTAAAATTTATCATTTTCACTTTAAATTATTAATGAAATTTATTTTCCATAAGAAATCATTTCTACCATTATTTCTTAGTTGTATAACTAGCTATTTCCTTATTTAAGCCTTATTCCCCATGCTCATCGATTAAATTATTCAGAAATTTATTTTTACCAAAACCCCTAAATATTATAGAGATTAGATCACACAATGGTAATGGGTTTTCCAATAAGAATTCCTTTAGATTCCCCCAATTTTTTCTTTCGTGGTCTAATATGACTCAACTGAATGATTTGGGTGTGAATCCAATAAAGTGATTATAGAATAAAATTATAAAATATGGGAAAACATATAGGATTACTATTAAAAAATACCATGATATAATTACAACTTCTCCATAATAACTCTACCCTCTCATGACCATGAAAATAGGGAAACGATTGATCAAGAACTCAAAACATACAATGAATAGAAGGTGAATTTGAATGGGATAAAAAATAGAAAATAGGGGGATGGAAAATGAAGAAGAAAAATGGCTAATAGATCTGATGGATTGGTTTCGCAATGTGGTAAGACCTCTTCTCTATTTCAAAAGTCTTAAATTTAGAGGCTAAGAATATATTTTATGTTAACAAATTTACATGGCATGTACAAAAGTACCGATTATGAACTATTGTAAATAAATAAATTTATGATTTATCTATATGTTCATGAGGTTCCACACTACCCATTGAATAATTTCTTGTGATCTATCAGTTCGTGAGGTTACACAACACATGTTTCTAACATAAATAGAATTTTCTTTCATTTTCTCTAACAACTGCTCCTAAAATTGACATAAACATCCTCCTTAAATGTATATATAGTGTGTTCTTCTTTATTAGGACATGGGAACACACTCCGAACTTTCGATTCATGTCTTTTTCAAAATTGCATGATATGTTCTTATTACTTCAACACTGTGTATCTATATGTTTTTCCCCAAAACAACTCAAATATTTTCATTTGTTTTATAAAACATGAAATATATCCAAAAAAATGTAAATTAATCATTTTAATCACTTTAAAACATGTATTTGGAATTATCTAACTATTTAATCTAATAAAAAACTAAATGAGTATGAAAAAATTGGTTTACAAAATATTATCCATGTTTTAAAACAATGTATATTTATTCATGGTGTCCCTAATGTTATTTAGTAGAAAATTTTTGATACTAATGAAGATATGATGTCCAGGAAATAACCTATATAATTTCATGATCATTAACAGAAGGTTATTTATGGAAGTATCATTCCTTTCTTGCATTCATTGTAAAGGAGTGGTGGTTTACAATATTGCACACGGTGGATATATTTTCATACATAGTATTTTTACTATGAGTTTTGAACGCTAATTATTACTATAGAGAATCTCTTGGTAATGGGATGAAGTATCTAATTTTTGTCAATTATTTCTATAATATTTTAAGACATTTTTTAGGGGAAGATTCTTATTTGAGACATACATTATATAGTGGTTAAAAATTTTAGACTATTTTTTATTTCCTATGTTTTGTTAGCATTCATGAGGATGAAAATAATTTTAGGGGAATATAATATAAATGGTTTAATTTCTTAGTCATATTATTTGTTATTTTGAGGTGTTTTAGATGGTATTGGTGAGTTTATAAGTGAATGGTGAGAATTTAGTTGATAATTTGAGTTGAGGAAACCGTGACACCATTAGTTCCTTAACATGCAGTAGTATTGGGATTTATTGTGGTTAGTTAACTCATCATGGTGTAGTTTCCATGGTTTTAGATGAGGGTTTTTTGTAGTTGAGTTCTGTCATGTTTGGGATAAAACTATGTTGTGGTTTTTTTACCATGATTTCATTTATGAGAGATATTTATATTTCTAGGAATATTTTTGGATGTGTTTAATGGGTGTAACTATTTTAAATTGGTAATTAAACTTTGTCATGTTTAAGGACATGATTTATAAGTTGACATGGTTTACCAAGGAATCGCCAATTTTTATTCCCAACGTTATTCCAAAAATTAAAGAGAACACATCATGTTTTTACGGCTAAGAAGTTTTTTGTTTCAAATCCATGTTTTTATAAAAGTAATACTTAGAGACATTATTTTATTTTTATATTTAATGATATTATTATTTTTGGATAACCCCTGAATCACCCAAACCATTGTGTAGTTTAAGTCTCTTTGAAAGGGTCTCTTTTTACTGATGTTTAAAATAATTTTATTTTGCTAACTTCTCCATTTACATTTTTTATTATTCTTGGAAACCATTAGAGATGCAGACACATCCCTAGGGGTTTTACGTGCCCTTGGTGAATCCTTGTGTTCTTATTTACCTAATATTGAACTACCATGATCATAATAACTCTCCTCTATAATATTTCTTCCACTTATCTCATTTTATATCTTCTTAGGGGCCTATAATAAGGGAATATTTGAAGATTTTATTTAGTACTAGCATGATTTCAGTGATTTTATAGGTTTTTTGAGATCATTATGTGAACATGGGTGTTTAAAGTTAAGGTTTCATTTTTTTATGTTATAGTGATTCAAGATATTATATATGGTAGGTGATTTGAAATCTCACTCCTTTTGTTAATATTTTTTGGTGTTATTAACATGATTTATCCCTCTTTAACTAAGGACACGAGACTAGCCTAATTAAAAATAATAATTAAATTAAATCTTAGGAGGGACCTAGATCATCATATATGTATATATGATTACTTTTTATTTACTTTATGATTATTAGGACATATTATTTGTATAAGTTATCAGTATCATTTAGTATTTAATAAGGTAACCTTGATATGGTAGATTTATATTTGAGTTGTGAATGTATTGGTATAATGTTGGTAGGCAAATTTTTGTTTACATGACAGTCCGCAAAAATTATTTTTCACAAGATTTGGAGATGTAAATGCATGAAACAATGTATTGAAATTGTGGAACGAGGATGAGGTTAAACTAATAATGTCCTGACCATGATTTTTTCTGAATTAATGTGAAAATGTGGTATGCATTATTAATATTTGGTAAATGAATTTTAAATGAAGAATTTTGGGAATTTAATTAGTGTAATAATTGGGTACAATACCACATTTTTTCCCTTTAACAGCATGAAAACTGGATTTAATTGTGCTAAAAAACCAATGTTATCCTTAACTCCTTTAGTGGGATTTATCATATTTTTTTAGTACTGATAAAGGGGGACCTTTATCAGTTTTAGAAATAGTTTTTATAGAGGACCACCTACTGCATTGTGCTATTTGAATAACAAGGCTCTATAAGAGATACAATAGTAACCTATAAGAAAATACCACTGTATGCAAATACCTAATTTAACTGAATTAAATTTTACAAAATAAATACAGAGATGAAATGATTAATGCATTTAAAATAATTCTTTTGTATAATTACATTTTCAAATACTTCCAAACAATTTTAAAAACCGGAATGTTTCATCATCTTTGGAAACTACGACCCCCTCTCAAAAAAGATCAACCATGTTATCTGTTTCTAAATAGACCACCCCAACCTAAGAAAAAGAATACATATATTTTAAAAAACAAATCTTATGTAATTTATACTATATAGAAATAAATTAAACAAAAATATGAATGAATTAATATATAAAATATTAATGTCAAATAAAAGACTCACATAGAGTAATACTAGTCACACTATACATCATATTATGGTGGGGTAGATTCCAACATGTCACAAATGACTTATGAATAATTTCACTAAATTATTGAAACAACTAGAATATGTTTTCTAGGTTTTGAGTTTTCCAATTGTCTTTTTTACAAAAATTTCAATTAGAACTACAAACACGCACTTTGACTCATACCAACCACATTGTGTGTTGGTTTGACATGATACTAGTCCATATACATCAAAAATAACTTATGAATATTTTTACTTACGTATAAATACAATCTTGGTGACATTGATATGTTTTTAGTGAGTGAAACACATTGTGAACTAAAATGTAAGTTTTAGACTAATAACAGAAACATTGAATCATATTGGGCACACCATGTATCATATTGAGGTGTGGCCAATTACTACACATAAAAAAGACATTATATTTTTTTCTTAAGGTATCAAAACCATCCAAATGTGTTTTATTTGTTTTTACTACTTCAGTTGTGTTTTTACAAAAAAATGTCAATTTTAAATAAAATCACACACTTGGATTCATACCAATCACACCATGCATTGGATTTAGGTGCGGGAAATTCCTATATATCAAAAACGACTAATGAACTATTGGCCTAAAGTGTCAAAACAATATGAATGCATTAACTTAGTTTTGAGCTTGTCACCTTTTCTTTTTACTAAAATGTAATTTTAAATAGAAAATGCACACATTGGGTATACTAGTTACACCGTGTATGAATTTGATGTTAGACTAATTCCAAAACATAAAAAATGTCTTATGAATATTTTTTCTAAATTATCAAGACCATCAGAGCATGCTTTCTTAGGTTTCAGTGAGTGACACATGTTTTGAACTAAAACATCAATTTTAAACTGATAACAGATACTTTAAGAAATACCAAGAACAAGATATATTATTTTGAGGTGAAACCAATTCCTAAACATCAGTAATGACTTAAATACCATTGTACTAAAGTATGAAAAATATATGGATTAGTTTTCTTAGTTGTGAGTATGTCACTTGTCCTTTTTTCTAAAATTAATTTAAATTTCATGTAAAAAGATATTCTTGGAGACATATTGGTCAAATCATATGTCAGGTTGAGGTGTAGTTGATTCCTACGTGTCAAAAATGACGTAAGGATAATTTTCCTAAAGCATCAGAAATTATTAATGTGTTCTCTCAGTTTTTAGTATTTCACATGTTCTTTTTACTGAAGTTGATTTCAATTTTGAATTAAAATACATACATAGAGACATACCTATCACTTTGTGTGTCATATTGATGACACTTTTAACTGAAGTATGTAACTTTTCCTTTTCACTAAAACTAATGTCAATTTTAACTAAAAAGACACACTTGGAGTTATAAAGGTAACAAAATGCATCATACTGAGGTATTTTGAATCCTAAATGAAAAAATTAATTGTGGATCAATTAATAAAGTATCAAAACATTGTAAATGCGTTTTATTTGTTTTTTGTATGTCACGTTTTCTTTTTAATAAAATTATTATCAATTTTAAATAAAAAGATACACTTGGAGTCATATTGATCACACCATACATAATATTTATGTGTGGATAATTACTATATGTCAAACATTACCTATGTATCATTTTTCTAAAGTGTCAAAACTATCCAAATGAATTTTCTCTATTTTGAGTATGAGACTTGTGTTTTTCTACAAAAATGTCATTTCAAACTAGAAACACACACTTTGACTCATACTAGTCACCTTTTGTGTCTGTTTGATATGTGAATACTTCATAAACATCAACAATGACTTATGAATCAATTTGCTAAATTAAAAATTCCATGAGAGTGTGTTTTTTTGGGTTTTAGTGAGTGATATATGTTTTGAACTAAAATGTTAATTTTAAATCGACAAAACACACTTTGATTCATACCAGGCAGATGATGTATCCAATTGAGGTGAAGATGATTCCTATATATTAAAAATGACTTATGGATCATATTACTAAAGTATCAAAACAATCTGAATGTTTTTTTACTTGAGTATGTCACTTTTTCTTTTTACTAAAATTAATGTCCATTTTGAATAAATATACACACTTAGAGACATTCCAATCACACCGTACATTTGATTGAGGTGAGATTGATTCTCACACATCAAAATGACTTATTACTCATTTTCATAAATTATAAAAACAATATCAATAAATTTTCTTGTTTATCGGTATGTCACATGTTCTTTTTACTTAAAAAATGTCAATTTTAAATAAAATAGAAACACTTGGAGTTATATCAGCCACATCTTATATCAGATTGAGGTTTGGTTGGTTCATATACATCACTAATCACTTATGGATCATTTTTATAAATTATCATATCATTTTGAATGTGTTTTCTCAGTTCTTAGTATGTTATTTGTTTTTTTACTATGATTAATGTCCATTATAAATAAAAATACACGATTGAAATCATATCGGCTACACTATGAATCATATTGAGGTGGGATAATTCTTACAAATCAAAAATTACTTATGGTTTTTTTCATAAAATATCAATATAATATTAATTTATTTTTTTTCTGTTTTGTGTATGTGATGTGTTTTTTGAACTAAAATGTAAATTATTAACTAAAAACATATAGTCTGATTCATACAGAGAGCATTGTGTATTAAATTGATGTGCGTCTAATTGAGTGTGAAATATGTGTTTTTATATAACTATCTATAAATGACATTAAGAGAAAATATATTCCACTATGATATAATAGAAAACCCCTTACTTCCATAATCACATCTTAATGAATTTCCTTATTGTCATTATCACAGTTGGAGACTTGAAGTATTGTTTTTCACAAGCATGAGTAGCTAATAACAAACCACCCAACTTGAGAAAAATAATCCACCTATATAAGATAAAAAATTATTATGTTATTAATACTATAAATAAATAAATTACAGATATATAAAATAATAATACATTAATAAAATTTCAATTTTAATTTGCAACCATAAAATTTGAGTCATAATGGGCACACCAAGCATCAGAATGAGTACATAATCATAGTATATGAGTGAATCATCCATGTTGACAATGTAATTTCTTTATGATCTATGTGAAAATTAAAAAAATAAGTATCAGACAGAAATAATGAGTAAATTAACTAAAAAAGTGGATAAAATGATGATAAAATCAAAAAAATTAGGAAGTCACATATTCATGATATATGTGTCCATTCCGACACTAGGTATGATACCCATTTTTTTATAAAAAAAATTATTTCATCTTGTGAATATGAAGACTTTCTAAAGTCCGGGTAGTCTTGGAAATATATAAATAGAAAAGTATTAATAAATATTTTAAATGAAATACTAATTATCTTTGAAAATAACTCTTCGGGGATGCTATTTTATTGATGGTATATGATATCTTTTATAAATTTTCAAACATAATCACCACAAAAAAATTCAATTTGTTTTTAGTCACTGTATAAACCTTGAGAAATATAATTAAATTGTTTTATAGGTATTTTGATAGTGAAATATTATTATATATAGCATGATACTTATCAACATGTAGAATTCGATAGGCTCCTTATTCCCATAGATTGTCTTCATGCCTTAAATTTAATTATATTTAAACACCACCCTATCATAATATAATTCTCATTAAAATATAATATAAAATATATTACTTGAATTTTAGTTATAAATTTTGGATATAGCTTATTAAAAATTGAAAATTTTCATCATGCTTAGTTGGTTTGTTGGTTTTCCATTTAGTGAATTGTGGAAATAAATCAATAGAGTATCCAAATTGACTTTAATGAGTACACAATGTTTCCTAAAGAATGTAATAAGTAATTAATGGAATAAAAATATATTTTATATAATTAAATTGTATAGTTTAATCCCTCTATTGTAGGTATTATGTTAAGTCTGTCATCTGTATGTTTAATTTCAAACGATGTGTTCAATTTTTCAAATATTTCATTAAATTTTATATTCCATTATGGTTTTCTATATAGAATTTATATGAGGCCTAATGAGTCCATATTTAGGTTCATGGGTAAATACCATTAGTTGGTATTCAAATATACTCCTCAAAAAATATGAATTGCATTTAGTAATATATAATATAGAAGATCATCTATTGGAAAACAAATCATTAAAACAAACATCATGTATACATTTACAACCCAGACTCCTATTCGTTTATACATGAGTATTTAATTTATTTTCTCAACAAAAATGAAGTATTTAATATCCTCTCCATACATTTTTCGTCAAAATCACCTCTGAGATTTCTAGAACTTTTTAATCATGTATCCATATGAATATTCAATGTTAGTAAATGATGATATTGAACAAGCAGGGTAAAGGTTTTATGTGAAGATATTTTTGATTGGTTTATTTATCCTTTAGATTATTTTGATTTTACCTTTATTTTCACTCATTCCCTTTTTTTCTTTAATAATATTCATATATTTAGACCTTTTTCATTAATTATTAAAGGTTTAGCATGAAAAATAAATTTGATATGAATACCTACATTTCAAAATGATTTTCTACAAGATATAATGGCCATGATGTAAATGTTGCAATATATTTCTCAACTACATGAATATATGTTTCATCAAGTAGAACATGTAGCTCAGTGCTCAGCTCATGAGCTACATTGATCCCAACTCTCACACGATCAGTTAGAAGTTGCCTATTTTTTAGAGCGTCTTCTTATATATTGAACATGGTATCAATCACCACAAGGTGATGGGAAGATGTTGATAAATATAAATCCTAGTCATTTTCACCATATAGAATATGAGTTTTGGAAAGGTATTAGTTTCTTTTGTATTCATGTTTCAATGAAAATGTTATGAGAATATTGATTACCTTATCTTATACATTTTTTTAGGGGAATGGTTTTCCTCAAATCCAGTGGAGGTGGGGGGGGGGATTTCACTTGGTGGTTGTTCAAGAGTTATTTCTTCTCTCTTCTTCCCCTACATGAAATTTTAGAGCAACTCAGAATACTAATGAAATTTTTCTTTAAGGGAAAGTAATCGTGCATTCAACTCTTCAAATTTTTATCTTTATAACCATTTTATTTTATTTTATGAAAATAGGTTTGGGGAGTCACCCCAATTCTGACACCCATGTGTCATCCATAATATTCTGGACACTTCAAGTCCACTGATAGAAGGTTTTCATCTAGTACAGTTGATGATGATTCATATGTCTATGTCAAATAGAATATATAAGAAAATAAATAATGATTTTTATGTAACAGTGATTTAAAGACTTTTTTATTATATCATACTTACACATGATCCCATAATTTTTGTGTGTTTTCATCTATTAGTATCCCATATTTATTTACTTGTGCCTCCTTCTATAACACCTGACATGGGATGGAAGTTGATTCAGTTTTGGATTCATCTATTTTTATATAAATAGAAGAAAATAATTTTCTTTTTTTTTCATGTCACATAAAAGTATCATGGTATATTAAAAGTACATCCAATTTTGTTTCATGTTAATTGTACCCTATCCTTTATTTATGATAATGTTATATTGTTTTTTCTACCGAT
The DNA here is from genome assembly GCA_963277665.1 of Viscum album. NCBI lineage: Eukaryota > Viridiplantae > Streptophyta > Magnoliopsida > Santalales > Viscaceae > Viscum > Viscum album. Next base: position 1,349,645,851 of record OY728131.1, read on the forward strand.
TGCTTATTTTTAGCACTCAATTTCTATTTCATAAATTAAAAATTATTAATATAAGTAATTAATACACATATTATCAGACAATTTATTAACAACCTCAATGTACCTAAAAATATATATCCTCGTGATGGACAGTAAACACATCATACCATTCTTTGTTTAACAGGTGGGTATACATATTTGGTGGCTGTATGATTATTTTCACTTCATCATGTTTTAGATGATATTTCATTAGAATTGTGTAAAATCCTCTATGATCCTTTCCAGTAAGAATTAATAAAAAGTTATTATGGGATATATATACTATATATACACTCTTCTATTGATAATAAAGATTAATTCATGCTTTATTAGTAATTTGTTTTATGAAAATAAAGAAAGGATATCAGGAATCTACCCTAATCTATTCTTAAATCAGTTTCTTTAGCTTGGGTACCACATGGAACTGTTAATGTTCATCAATTCGAATGTGTAGCATAGTGAGAAGCCCAATGAAAGTAATAGACATGAAATTGTTGGGGATAATACGATGGCTTCCCACATTCCATCTGACATTGGACTGGATTCAGTTACTTTTCTCCTTAATAATTATTTCTAACACCATACCACTATAGTAGTACTGTTTTTTCTGGGACATCAGTTATTTTTTACCTACAATTTTCCTCGGTTTAACATCATTAATATGTTTTTTTTCTAGATTGGTAGAATCAGCATGTTCAAATATTCATTGTTCATCTTCATTGAGAGAAAAAATAGTTTGAGAAACCTGTTGTTCTATAGGATTGGGGGAATCAGTATGTGTAGATTCCATTATCTATAGAATTGGTTCAAGATTTAATTTTGATTAGGTAAATGTAGTAGTGAATAGATAATAACCATATGTAACAGAATTTATATGAAAAAATAATATATAACCTGATTATTGAACTCTCTATTATTTAAAGGTTGAAGGGATTTCACCCCTTTATCAAGTATTTAAATCCCTTCATTGTGGTCTCATTTGACTTACAAGACCCAATCTACATTGTGATTTCTTTGAAATGATTATTAAATACCAATGAAAGGTTTACCCTCATTTTAATTTTAATCTAACCATGCACTGGTTTTGGTTAATTATATAAAAAATTACCACTTAATGTTTGTGGGATCTTGAACTTAAGATTCTTGTACTACTTTTTATTCTATTATAAATGATTCATCTTTTTACCCATCCTTAATAAAATCACTTTTCACAAATCACAATTCATCTATTTTAACATAACACCTGTTATAAACCCACTTTCATTGAAAACTCATCACATGTAATTTTATATAATCTAACTCCCATATTTATATTATGATTCCAAAGTATGAAATATTCACATTAACTGTATTTTTTCCTTGGTACTAGATACATGCATCATTTCTGTCATAATTGAAACTCCACTATTTTTTATTGTATTTCCTTCATAGTGTTCATTTTTATAGAATTTATAACATTTAATTAAATAACCATTCTATGATAACACATACACACTTGTTCTTCTAGCTATCTATCAAAGACATTATGAAATTGAATCCATATTTTCATCTAAATCCTTAATAATATAGTCTCAAATGTATCCTATAGACTATTGATTATGTGTATTTGATATCTATATTTTTTCTATTTATTGATTCAAATACCTAAGAATTTATTAATGGGATTCAAAATATGGGGAAACATTTAAATATTGATGAAAAATGTTAAGGCGGGAATGATCCCAATATGTATTGTTGATTGTGAAAACATATAGTCCAAAAAAGAATTTACCCCCAAACCAAATAATGTGTTTAGTATTCGATAGACCAATGCTTTGCACACATGATAGGTAATTGGTACTGAATTCAACAAAAGTTTCCCCGACCTGGGATCCACTGTAAGGGTTCTATCTCCGAGTTGGGTTGGCCACATAACCTCAAGCACATATCCCCAAATGTTAGAGGATACCGACTAGCCGAGAGGGCCTTTTTAACATTTATATGGGTGAGACTATTCCCTCATGAGTAGTAGGTAAATTCCTGGTAGAAGAAAATAAATTTATAAGAAGTATTATAAGCATATAAATAAGAAAACTATCACAGAATAAAATAACTAATTCCAACCAAATAAATAACAAGAGTGAAATCTAGTAAATAAAACCAGACACACAATGATGTCATAATATGATGTATTTGCTAATGTAAAAGAACAAAAAATATGAATACATGCATGCAATCAAATTTGTAATGAAAATGACACAAATTTCAATGATTGTATATCGAGAAAAGGCTCAATACCCTTCCCTTGATCTCTATCCTAAGAAGTAAGGAACACTCAAGCATCAGAACCAGTGTGATTCTCTTTATCCATTCTTATTATCATATAATTTACTCGGGTACCAAAAAACAACCAAGTATGGGTGTAAGAAACAATCCAAGTAGTCTGGAACCCATAGTTTCTAGACATTTCTATGTCTTGATATAAGAAAAAGCAATGTTCCAATACATGATAAATTCAAACAAGTAAATAAACAAAATAAAATAATATAACTTTATCTGAGTTCAAAACGTCACCCATCTATACCACTAGCTTTCATCTATGCTAGGAATCTGAATAAATTACCTCTAATAAGAATTATTTTTAAATATATAAAAAAGGAAAGAAAAAGTGATGGCAAACAAAAAAGAGTACACACCGCCAAGATTGTGCTTCAGCTTGGGGTCTAATTTTTTTGTCAACAAATTCTGCTTCAAGGAACAAGAAAGGTATCACAATTCACAAGGAACTCAAATATACATCAATAAAAACCTTCCTAACATTATCATTATTGTTATATTGAAGTTTAGAGGTGGATTCTGAGCCCGTTCTGAAGGTATCTCTATGGTACATTCTTCAATTTATCTGATACCACCAAGCCCATCCAAGGAAATATTTATAAATACCATGTATCAATCGAGACATGGATTATCGTGATTCTATCATAGTATGACACATAAGAGGTTATGTATCACCCGAGGCTTGGTGTAGCCACTTTTCCCACAAGTCTGTCCACGACTATTTCTTTGGGAACCAGTATCACTCATAACTATATAGAAATCCCAAGGAAGCCCTCATCTTGAAAATCCAAATACATAACCGCCCCAATGCATATTTTTATCCAATAAGGAACAAAGAGTGAATGTGTGGGTCCTTAATAAACACCCAATATTCTATCACCGACGGGAATTTAATTAGATTTCAATGAAAAAGATATTGCTGTGTATTAATTTATAATCTCCACTAAACAATTTAAGCAACTAAGAGAAATGTAATTCTTGATCATTCAATCCCAACAGTCCTAGCCAAAACACTTTAGCAGTGAAAGAATAATTTTTCTGTCTTTTACAATAGCATAACAAGGTAAAAATTTAACATGTAAATTATTAGGTAAAAGTAGACCCAAAAAACCCAAATTTCATGGTTCATAATTATCCTAAATAATTTATTTGATTTAAAACTAAACCAAAGAGGGTTCACACAACATTTGAAATTAATAAATTCATTATTTGTGGATAACATAATTTAGACCAATTACATCGACACACCCATGTAGATATAAAATGATGTTGAAATAATTTTAAAAAGTAGGTTCATCTAAAACAGGGTTATAATAGTCAATCCAAGGAGTTTAATTTATTTAGAATAGGTAAAATTAAATATCGTAGGTAGGAACTGATGTGTGAAAAAACATGTGATCTAAAAGTCGCAAAAACGATGGGAAAGAGAGTAGACACCCCCACCTTTTAGTTATAGTTGATCCTATACTCTATGGATACCTTTTAATTGACATAAAATGGAAGAAATGAATTGATTTGATAAAAACCCTAATTCTAGGAAAAAAAATTCAGAAACATATTGTCTGACAGATAGTGTATGAAATCCTATGATTCATGGAGTATGAGGTTAACCTTACATAGAGCTTTACATCGATTCGGATGGTGATGAAAACAGAGGCGAGATAGAGTTGCAGTGGGCTTCTGAAGGGAGAGCAGAGCAGGAGGAGGCACACCCAAGGGGGCTCTATAAGGGGTGACACACCTAGGGGAGAGGATAGGGAGAGAAGAAAAAAAGGAATAAGGAAAATAAAATAAGAATAAAAATAATAAAAATAAACAATAAATAAAAAGGAAATAAATAAAAATAAAATAAAATAAATGGATGGAAAAGAAAAGGAAAATAAAAATAATAAAAATGGGCTAATGCCCAATTTATTTTTTTTCATTTTTATCGTAACCCCCTTCTTATTTTATTTTAATTTTTTTATCCCTTTCTAAATTCATTTAACATCATTTAAATTTATTTTTAATCCTTTTTAATTCCTTTTTTATTGTTTTTAAGTCGAACAACGTGCTGGGGTGCGATGTAATATTTTACATAAATCCTGTGAAATTATTTAAATAAATTAATAGTGACTTGGGACCCACAATAGGATGTGAAGACGTGTTCCCTGGGTCACCTTATGGATTTAGTATAAACATTGAAATGGTCTGCACCTTGATTAAATCCAAGACATTACAACCACCACTCTTTATGAAAACTCGTCCCTGAGTTTCCCTTTAGAGGGTAGTGAAACATTATCTTAGAAAAGTTCTAGACACTACACATGTACATCAGTCTCCCACTCCCAGGTCTCATCCGGAATGAGTCTATGATTCCCTTACACTTGGACTAGAGGAAGTGACCTACCCCGTAGAACCTTCATGCTATGGTCAACGATACGGATCAAACACGCCTTATAGGATATATATGCCTTGATATCAATGTTTTCAATATCAAATCAATGCGACAAATATAAATGACACCGTCAAAGCTGAGATACATAGAAGAAATCATGCATGGCACGATACCTCTGAGGTAACAGTATCTGATAGGTTACTGGCCCAACTCTCCCCACTATCTTGAACGACCTGATGTATCTGAGTGATAACTTCCCCTGTCTCCTAATCTTCCTATGACACAACCTTAGCAAAACACGTAGAAAGACATGATGTCCCACCTGTAATTCCCGAGGTATGCAGAAAACAACGGTATAAGTTTCTATCTTGAATGAGATGTATTCACATGCTTGTAAATTATATTAACTTGCTCAGAAGTCTCCTAAACAAAATAAGGATGTTAAGTCAATAAGGTCTCCTTATGACATTTCCATTCCTATATGTTTTGAAATTCACAAACACTTTATCTTAAGGAAAATTGTTTTTCCCTATGGATCATTTTCACAAGAAAAGTTTTCATTCTCTAAGGAAATTTTTATCCTTACATTTGGTTTCATTATTTCATTTTATAATTTATTTAAATCAAACTCATTTTATTACTAAGTCTAAAATTAGAAATCTTATGTAAAACCATAGAATCTTATAATTCCTTGGATATAGAGTGTTCTGTTTTAAGACTCTGAATTCGCTGAAATTCAGACTTTGAATTCTCTGAAATCCAGACTCCGAATTCTATGAAATCTAAACTCTGAATTTTATTAAATTTAGTCTCTCAATTATTTAAAATTAAGACTCTGAATTTTCAAAAATTCAATGCCACGAACCAACCTGGGTCGACCTTGAACCAGTCACTCGACCTGGTCTGTGACATGGCCCAAAGGGTGTTCCCAATCCGAATGGGCTAGCAACCAGTGCCAGGAATCCAAATTTAATCGATGAGAACAATTTGGCCCATAAAGAAAAATAAATTAAGAGGAATAAATAGAATAATAAAACTATACTATAGAATCATTAATAGAAAATAAAAAAAATTGCTCAACGTACCTCCACGTGACCTTTCAGGTCACCAACCCAATAAAAGGTCGGACTTGCTCCGATAATGAGTAATTGGGATAAGAAAACACGAGTAATGGAAATATGAAACTGAAAGAATATGATAGGCATGAGCACCGATACGCTCAGTAGGGATTCCAAATATAACCATAGAATCCATGTATTATTTTTTTCCCAAATAGTCCAATGGCACAAGTTTGAAATACAAATATAAAAGTAGGGTTTTTCATTTAAAAAAATAAGCAACATGTTTTTCCCATTTAAAAACCCAACACACACTACATACCTTTTCCAAAATATTTGATATTTTATAAATAAAAATAGAAAATAAAATATACCAATGTTGGGCTAGAGTAAATCATGTAAAATTACTAACTAAAAATAAACTATAGAAATGGAATGTAAACATGAAATGTAAATAATCGAGTAACCACAGGTGATACTAAACATCCCTATAAGACCCCTAGACGTACTCGGTTTCGCAACCACCTATCGATATATAGTGAAGCTATTAATTCTATAACCAACTGGCCGCCCTATAACTGACCAATCCAGTGCCAAAGCCCGCCTGGCCTAGCAATAAATCGAGGGGGTACCAACCCGTCTAATCAGGGTTGGTAAGAAACCATCACTCGATCATCTAAAATGTTCCCAATAACCCACAATGGTTATGATAATACTATGAAATTAGGAAGTCCATTGCAAGCGTGACTCATCTCACTGCACTTGCCTTCCCCAAACACGAACGCTTCCTATGCATTCACCCATAAAGGGTTTCCCTAAACAGGAGTGCCCCCCAAAAAAAATTGAATCATTTAATATTAATATAGTAACAACCATGAAATCACACCAATACACATTTTAACCATTTCACAAAATGTTCAAAGTTTCCAATCGGTCATACACTTTCACGAAAGAACAAACTGCTTTAAAAGATAGTAGAAACATTACCCTTGGGTTAAAAGTTCCAAACTATACTTTAACTCAACATTCCTTAATGTATTACCAAAAAAATCACACAAACACCAATTTTGACTTTACAAAACCAAACAGGCATATACTTAATGATTTAATTTGAAACCATTTCAGAAATCACACAAGAAACCAAAATCATTTAGAAATAAAGATTATTTTTCACAAAATTAGCACTCACTTTCAAATAAAACTCAAATGCACGCTGAAACACTTTGCACTCATGATTTTCATGTAAAAAATAAATTAATAATTCATTCACTCATTTCGTAAAACATTTAAAACAAATCAAACAATGAATTACATCGTGATCTCAACAAGTTCACATGAGAATTCCATTTTAAAATAAAATGCATACCCAAATGTTTAAAAGAATTACTTTCACACCTTATAAAACTAAATTTCACCACTTGAACAACCAAAAGAACTATTTCATAACTAAAGAAATCATTTTCACTTTTAAATAAATCACTATGAGAAATTATTAAGTAATTTTAAGAAACAACACATGGCTTAAAACCAAAAACATTATCAAATATTCCTTTCTTACTAATTTCATATCAACACCACACTGAAACACAATTTGCAGTCCTTACTCAGTTAAATACATTATTTTTAGAGTTTATAACACGCTAGAATGTGAAAAAATATAGGTTTTTTTTTCAAAGAATGCAGTCCATATCACATGATTTGCTATAAAAATAAGTCAATACATATTAGACCTACTTAAAAGGTGAGTTCGTACCCAAGAATTTAATTATAAAGCATGATAAACCAATTAAAATTGTAAAAAAATCATCAAATAATATTTATATACAAAACACCTACACACAATCAATGACTTCTCCCAAAACTATTTTAAACAATTTTAACCGACACAAAAACATTATAACCAATTAGGTACTATACTTATTGAGAAAGAAAACATATTTCAAAAATTATTTAAAACACAAAAGTCTCATAAGTTGTGAGGGAAAGGAAAGCAGTCCGAAACACCTACCATAATATCGTGCGAGTGCGACGAAACTCTGACAAAAGGTAGAATAATCCCTTACTGACTAACTGCGCACACTGAACAGTGGTAAAAACACATGACACCCAACCTGCGATAGTATTATGATTTATCCAAATTATATAAAAATCACAAAATGTGAAATAATGAAAAATAAATAAATAAATATGTAAATTAATTAATAAGTAAATAAATAACTAGATACACCATAGATGGAAACAATTACCGGCAGGGGAGAACACCGGAGAAGGAAGAGGCGCCACATAAGGGTTTAGTTGCACTACTGCTTGGAAGAACGAGGGTAGGGGGCCGGGTCACCAAAAACCACACATGCATGGGGATTCAGGCCTCCAGAAAGGTGTGGCAAGGAAGGGAGGAGGGGAGGTCAATGCTGGGGGTTGAGGGTGTGGCTTGGCCGGTGGTGCGGAGGGATGGAACGAGGGATTTTTTTCGATTTTTTAAAAAAAAATCCAGAAAATGATTAGGGAAAAAATATTTTTAAAAATGCACCTCAAAGGCGGCATCCCAGATGCCCCCTTTTCATTTTAGGGGCAAGGCGGCATCCGTGATGCTGCCTTTGCGCTGCGGGTGAAAGGCGGCATCCGTGATGCCCCCTTTCTCTAAAAAAATCTTTTTTTGAAAATTTTAATTTTAATTTTTATTTGTTTTGTTTTGTTTATATATATATATATATATATAAACAAAACAAAAAATTTCAGCAGAATTTCTATGCTATTGATGATCCAACGCTACATCCATTACAGTAGTCTGGATTCTGACAGAAACTCTTACCCAGGCCTCCCTTTTATAAGAGGGCTTGCCCTGAAAATCATTCTGCATTTTCGATGTGGGATTCAGGTTCTACCTTTACTTCGCAGTACATTCTGCATTTTTGATGTGGGATTCTGTTTCAAGTACGTGACTTTGAAATACAATAAAATATAAACTATAATGCCAATATAAATGAAATTTTAAAAATTGATTAAACATATAATAAATAGTTGAAAACAAAATGAATTTTCTCAAAAATGTTGATGAAAAATAATCTATAACCTTTCAAAACTGCCTAATTGAAACATAAAAATGTTTCAAGTACGTGAATTTGAAAGACTATAAAATATAAACTATAAAAAGAATATAATTGAAACTTTAAACATTGATTAAACATATAATAAATAGTTGAAAACAAAAGTAATTTCTAAAAAAATATTGATGAAAAGTAATCTATAAGCTTTCAAAACCACCCACTTGAAACTTAAAATTTTTCAAGTGTGTGAATTGGAAAGACCATAAAACAAAAAATAGAAGACCAAAATAAATGAAACGTTAAAAATTGATTAAACATATTAGAAATAGTTGAAAACAAAAGCAATTTCCAAATAAATGTTAATGAAAAATAATTTATAATCTTTCAAAACCGCCTATTTGAAACTCAAAAAAGTTTCAAGTACGTGCCTTTGAAAGATTATAATTATATTACTAATTAACTAATTAATTATTATATAATTAATAGTTATATTAATAATTAACTAATTAATTATTATATAAGTAATAATTAATGAGTAATAATTAAAAATTAAAAATTTAATGAATAGTTATAATTAATATTTATATTACTAATTAACTAATTAATAATTACTAATTACTTATTGATAATTATTAATTACTAATTACTTATTATAATGAATAATTATAATAAATATTTATATTAATAATTAACTAATTAATAATTAATAATTACTAATTACTAATTAATTAGTTATCATTTTTAATTGTATTTCTAATTAACTAAATATTTATTATATATGTAATAATTATATTACTAATTAATTATTATATAACTAATGATAATATTACTAAATAACTAATTAATTATGACATATTTAATTATTAATAATTACTAATTAAAAATTATAAAAATTATATTTTATAATAATATTACTAATTAACTAATTGAATATTATATAATTAATAATTATATTACTAATTAACTAATTAAATATTATATAATAAATAGTTATATTAATAATTAACTAAATAATTACTACATAAGTAATAATTAATAAGTAATAATTAATAATTAACAAGTAATATTTATAATTAATTTTTATAATTAATTTTTATATTACTCATTAATAATTAATAACTACTAATTAGAAATTACTAATTAATAATTAAAAATTATAATGAATAAATGTAATTAAAAATTATATTACTAATTTACTAATTAATTGTTATATAATTAATAATTGTATAACTAATAAACTAACTAACTATTATATAATTAATTATTAACAATTAATAATTAATAATTATAATGACTAATTATAATTAATATTTATATTACTAATTTACTAATTAATAATTAATAATTACTAACTACTAATTACTAATTACTAATTAATAATTAATAATTATAATGAATAAATGTAATTAAAAATTATATTACTATTTTACTAATTTATTATTATATAATTAGTAATAATATTACAAACTAACTAACTAATTTTTATATAAATAATTATTATTAATTACTAATTAATAATTATAATTAAAAATCATATTACAAATTTACTAATTAATTAATATAATAAATAATTATAATTAAAAATCATATTAAAAATTTATGAATTATTTATTATATAAATAATATTAATATTACTAATTAACTAATTAATTTTTACATAATTATTTATTAATAATTACTAATTAATAATTATAATTACTTATTATAATTAATTATCATATTTATAATTAATTAATTAATTATTATATAATTAATAATGATATTATTAATTAAATAATTATTTATTATACAGTTAATAATTATATAATTAATCATTATATTACTAATTAAGTATTATATAAATAATAATTAATAATTAATAGTTATAATGAATAATTATAATGAATAATTATATTAATAATTAACTACTTATTTATTATATAATAATTTTTAATAATTACAAATGAATAAATATATTACTAATTAACTATTATATAATTAATTATTAATAATATTAATTTAATAATTAAATAATTATTATATATTTAATCCATGTTTTATCTTTAAATTATATCGGTCTTGTAGTTTATATTTTGGTCTTTCAAAACTGCATACTTTAATCATTTTAAGTTTCAAGTAGGTGGTTTTGAAAGCTTATAAATTAATTTTCATGAACATTTTTTACGAAATTCTTCTTATTTTTGAATATTTGTTATATGTTTAATCTGTGTTTTATGTTTCATTTATATCTGTCTTATAGTTTATATTTTATAGGCTTTCAAAGTCACGTGCTTGAAACATTTTTAAGTTTCATGTTTGCCATTTTGAAAGCTTATAAATTATATTTCATCAATATTTTTTACGAAATTCTTTTTATTTTCAAATATTTGTTTTATGTTTAATTCATGTATTAAGTTTCATTTATATTGGTCATATATTATATATTTTATAAGCTTTCAAAATCACATATTTAAAACTTCTTATGTTTCAAGTAAGTGGTTTTGAAAGCATATAAATTATTTTTTATCATCATTTTTTATGATTTTTTTTGTTTTCAACTATTTTTTATATGTTAAATCCATATTTTAGGTTTCATTTATATTGGCCTTATAGTTTATATTTTATAATCTTTCAAAGTCAAGTACTTGAAACAGAATCCCACATCAGAAATGCAGAATGTTCTGTGCAGAAAATGGAGAACCAGAATCCCACATTGGAAATGCAGAATGATTTCCAAGGTAAGCTCTCTTATAAAAAGGAGCCATGGGTGGGAGCTTCTGTCAGAATCCAGATTTCTGTAATGACAGTACTGCTAAATTTTAAATAGCAGATAAATTCTGCTGAAAATTTTATTTTTGTTTTTTCTGTTTTGTTTTGTTTATATATATATATAAAAACAAAACAAAACAAAACAACAAAATAAAAATAAAAATAAATAAAATTCTAGAATTTTTTTTTTCTGTTTTAGGGGAAAGGCGGCATCTAGGATTCCGCCTTTGTGGCGTATTTTCGAAATTTTTTTAACCTAGCCTGTTTTTAAAAAATATATTTTAAAAAAATTATTTCAAAAAAACTCATGGAACGAGGGAGGTAGGGTGTGCTGAGGGGTCGAGGCCAAGGGGTGACCTGGAGAGGTTGAGTGCGGAGGGCCGAGACGGGGCTAGCGGAGGTCGAGGACAGATCAGATGTAGGTGGAGGCCGCTGGGAGAGCCGGATATAGGCGGGTTGAGTCTAGCGGGGTCAAAGGAGATCAGCTGGAAATCGGGAGTCGATAGCGGTAGTCCTGAGCGGTGAGGGTGAGAGGATGATTCTGGGAAAACATGGAGGCCTGGGAAAGGGAAGATGGGGAACGAGGGGCCGATGCTAGTGAGGGAGAAAGGCCGGGAGGAGGAGAAAGGCCAGGAGGAGGAGATCCTGGGTGCTATTACTGCAAGGGTGAAGGTGGTGGGGTCTGGGCGAGCGACTAGGGCAAGCAGTAAGGTAGAGGGCTGGAGGAGGTGGGATGGGCACTATCGTCCGAAAGGGTGGAAGCGGCTGAGACCTGCAGCAGATGAGGCTAGGAAGTGGAGGGGGATAAAGTTGATGGTTGGGGGTGGCATAGTGCGGTGAAAGGGGGGGCAAGGTGGCGGGTCGAAGTGCAGAACATGGAATGTGGGGGGGGGGGGTGTGGAAGAGGGAGGGGTAGTTAGGGTTTTTTTGTTTTTTCTCTATTCGGTAATAATAATAATAATAATAATAATAATAATAATAATAATAATAATAGTAATAAAACTAATAATAACAATAATATTAAAAATGATAATAAAGATAATATTAATAAAATTTATTAACAATAAAGATAATAATCATAAAATTAATAATAACAATAATAATAAAAATGATGAAAATAATAATAATGATAATAATAATAATAATAATAATAATAATAATAATAATAATAATAATAATTAGAAATTGCCCGAACCATGGGCTGGCCGTGCAGCTACTGCTAACTGTGTGGTGACAGTGCATGAGTCTGAAACCAAGTGGATATACTAAATGACAAAAAAATTTAATGAAGACCCAGCCCAGACATTGACATGAGGACCCAATGCCAAGAAATAGTAAAATAAAAATAATTCGAAAATTCAGGGTGTGAAATTCAATCTCTGAATTCTCGAAAATTCAGACTCTGAACTCTATGAAATTTAAACTCTGAATTCTCGGAAATTCAGACACCAAAACATCTGAAATTCAGAGTAAAAAATCTCTAAAATTCAGACTCTGAATTCTCTAAAATTCAGACTCTGAATTCATTGAAATTCATAATCCGAATTGCTTGAAATTCAAACTCTGAATTATCTGAAATTCAGACATTGAATTCTCTGAAATTCAGATTCCGAATTCTCTAAAATTCAGACTCTGATTTCTTCATAAGTCAGACTCTGGATTCCTCAAAATTCAAACTATGAATTCCTTAGAATTCAGAATCTGAATTCCTCAGAATTTAGTTTCTGAATTCATTGGAATGAAGAATTCGGAATCATATATTTCATACTCTGAATTCATTGTAAAACAGAATACAAATGTCCATTTCCTAAAGAATCTGAATGTTTATATGGCTAGAATCCGAATTCTAGTTTTTCCTTAGAATCCAAAATATATATATGGTTAACCACGTTTTTTCCAAAACACATGTTACTGTTATGAATCGATGTCATGTAATCTATTTCTAACTAACCGTGGGTTGAGTGACACGTGTATAGGACACTCTGAGATTCAAGAAAAAATATGACTGTTGGAGGAGGGCGTCGACCATTGGAGTTGTGGATATAAAAAGAATCTCATTTGAAATTGATCAACAACCATTATATCAAACTAGAGATTACATGTTGTGATGTGATTTCTAGAGAGAGAGAGAGACTCTCATGCTTTGTGCGGATCTGATCATTTTGTTCAGATATTTTTGTGAAACTCCAATTACTACAGAGTACAATCAAGGGCTTCCAGGGATAGGAAGGCAGATGTGATGACTACCTTAAATATCGAGGGCTTGTGTGGATAACAAGACATATTCCTATATTCCTATCAAGGTCTTAACTTGGTGTGGGTAAGACATATTTTCTTGGAAGTATAAATCAAGGGACATGTATCCAAGTTTGTTGGATACACTAATCTTTGGGTTAAATGATTTCATACATGTTACTTGTTTTGATTCAAGTTTATTCTGCGGTATTTTGATAAAGGAAGAAAGTATAACCTTTTTATAGTTTCTTTTCTTTTTATGTACTCTGATAAGTAAGATTCTATATACTTTAAGGTAGAATCTTTTCCTTGTAAACTTTTCTTATGTTATACTTCTGGAACCATATTCCCAGAACCATTTTTCCGGAAACATATTTTTGGAACCTAGAATGTTTGTCTTATATATCTATTTTAGGGTGTGTGAGTTTACCTTTTTTAACTTTGTTAAAAACAGTTTTCCATAAGGTTAAAACTGAATGTTTTTAAATTTACAATTAACACCCCTCTTATAATTGAGCATCTAAATTTGTATTTAAATCCTATAGTTTGTATCAGAGAAGGTCTATGAAATACTTATATTCACATCTATGTTTTCTTACTCAAGTTTTCCTTGTTCCAAATTTTATTACTTAATTGTTCTTCCTTAAGTTTTTCTTAGAGATTTTTATCTTTTTTTACAATCCTTTTCTATTAACAAGTTCTGTTGGAAGATATTTTCTTATATAATGGCAGGAATGAATATTGGTTCTATTAATAATATAAATCCAACTTGACAACCTATTTTTTATCATAATGATTATGAGTACTAAAGAGATCGAATGAAGACTTTTGTTATTAACACTAGAGTGAACAATTTTTTCATACTTACTATGGATTACAAAATTCCTCACAAGGAAGTCAAATCCTTCAGCAACCAAAAAAAAATTAGAATATCAACTAAATTACAAGGTATGCAATAATTTGTTGTGTTCTATGGCTAGAGAATATATATAGTCAAATTTCATCTTGTGAAGCTGCCAATTGCATCTGGAAGAAACATGAGGTTACTCATTTTGGGACATCAAAAGTGATAGAGACCAGAATAGCTATTCTTAGAGAAGAATATCATGGATTTATATTTCCATATGGAGAACTAGTTTTCAAGGTCAAACAATGATTTATATCCATTGTAAATAGTCTACAATCTATTGGAGGGAAAGGTCATGATGATGAAGCACTTGTGGACAAGATAATTGATATCAGGCCAAATGAGTGGGAATCAAAAAGGACAGCTATTGATGAGAATATGATACTTTTCAATATTAAACATGATGATCATTTTTGTACTCTTATTCAACATGAGACAATATTGGAAAGAGATGCTGATATGAATAATAAGAAGAATTGAAATGGAAGTATAGCCTTTATTACTACTAAATCTAAGACTTTGGAAAGGGTTAGAAGATCTATGTCTAAGAATGTCACTATTCTATCTGAGGGTACTGAAATTGAACACTCTAAAAATGAGTAAGCTAATATTTCTTGAAGGATGAACACAATAGTGGGAAAGAAAGACTTTCACTATATATATAAGAATAAAGAATGAAAATACAAGAAGGGATCAGAAGTTACTTGCTATGAATGTAAAAGGGATGGACACATCAGGTTAGATTGTCCTTTGCATACAAGAAAAGATAGAAAGGAAAAGAATTATGAGATATATAAGAAGAATTATTACAAGACTACGGCTAAGAAAGTTATGAAAGAAACTAATACCTGGAGTTCCAGTGGTGGTGACTCATCTAATGAATCCTCATATTATGAAACTTCTAGTCAGACGAATCCTGGTATTCTAGCAAAACTACCTATTGAAAATTGTTGTCTAATGGATATGGTACAAAATTTAGAATATATTACTAATGTATATTTTAATTCAAATTATACTGATGATAAATACTATAATTCTTTAGATGAAGAATATTTTTTTGATGAAGATAACTCTTTACCTTCTTATCAAGAAGTGTCTAGGTTTTCTAAAATTTTTTGAAAATAAAAATTGTAAAATAAACAAAAATTTAGAGAATCAAAATTCTAGAATATCAATTTTACCTAAAAAGTATCAGATCCTTCTAAAGATATTAACAAAAATACTTTTTATTTTGAATGTTTTTCAAAAAACCATAAGGATGTTAATTTTGAGAAGGATAAATATTCTGAGGATCTTGAAAATGTAATTTCTAAGAAAAATATTTTAGAGGATAACTTTATTCTTAAAACTAATGTTTTTTAAGATAGAAATTTTATTATTAAACTAAATTAAGAAAGATTTTCCTTAAGGAAATGTCAGTCAAACATTACCTTTGGTAAGGAATACATTGAAAAGATGTTTTCCCAAATCCGTTCTTTAAGGAATCATTCTGGATTTGGTTATACCTACTCTAAACCAATTTTTAGTAATAAATATTTTTCCCCAAAGTGATCTGTTTTTCAATAAATGCCAATGTTATGGACATTGGGTTAACAATTTTTCTTTAAACAAAACCCAATCTATAGGATTTCATAAAGATTATTTTTCTAAGAAAATGTGGATTCCTAAAATCTGACTTTCTGAAATTTACAGATACCTGAAAGTTTAGATTTCAAAAGTATAACTCATTTATTTTCGAAAAAATAAAGATAGTACCAAAAAAAAACATGGTATAGGGATAGTGGATTTTACTGGCATATGACTGGTTAAAAAATATTCTTTGAAAATATTATCAAGATGAAAGGAAGAAAAGTAACATTCATAGATAATGCTTAGGGAGAAATTTTTTGTATAGGTAACATTGTTCTTCTTGGAAAAAAAATTATTTCAAATGTTTTATTTGTTAAGAGTATTAATAACAACCTCTTTATCATAAGTCAATTATGTGATGAATGTTATATTGTGAATATTAGGAATAATAAATTCTTAGTACACAATTCCAAGTAAGAGTTTATTCTTTCTACCTATAGGCATGATAATGTATTCACACTAAACATTGAAGAACATAGGATCCCAGATATACCTTTATTTATTTCAATGGAAGATCAATATTGGGTATGACATAGAAGACTGGGTCATTGTAACCTTAGGAATCTATTCAAACTCTCGAAGAAAATACTTGTTAAGGATCTGCCTAATTTTAGATTTTATTCTTCAAAAGTCTATGATCCTTGTCCAATTAGAAAGCAACATAAATAATGTTTTAAATCAATCAGTGAAGTCTCAACTTTTGATGCATTGTAGTTAGTGAATATGGATCTTTTTAGACCAACACAAACTGGAAGTATTTGAAGAAAATATTATATATTTGTCTTAGTTGATTATTACACTAGATTTATGTGGGTCTATTTTCTTAAAATGAAATATAATGCCTTTTATTATTTCAAAACATTTATATCCAAATTCAAAAGTGAGAAAAACTTTCCTTTGATAACTATTCATAGTGATCATAGAAGATAATTTCAAAATTCAGAATTTGGAAATGTTTGTGGTAAGAAAGGCATTACTCACGACTTCTCAGCTCCAAGAACTCCTCAACAGAAGGGTGTTTTTGAAATAAGAAATAGAATTATTCAAGATATAACTAGAACCATGTTGAATGAATATTCTATTTCTAAGCACCTTTGTGATGAATCTCTTAGTAATACTTGTTATACTATAAATGGAGTTTTAATTAGTCATTTTCTTAATAATGAACCTTATGAATTGTGTAATAGTAGAAAACCTAGACTTTCTTACATCAATGTATTTGGTTGGAAATTATTCATCTTGAATACTAATGATAACATATATAAGTTTTCACCCAAATCTGATGATGGAATATTCCTAGGCTACTCAAGAACTTCTGAGGCTTATAGAGTTTTTAATAAAATCACTTGTACTATTGAAGAAATAGTGCATGTTAAATTTGATGAAACAGATCCTTTTGTTTTAAACAAGCCCAACCTACATATTTAGATGTGTTTTTAAAAATTAATTTTCAACCCAAGATAGAAGATCATTTTGATAAGGAAAATGTTCAAGAAAATATTTCTAATTCATTTTCACAAGAATATTTCCCACCATATTTTGATGAACATGTTTAACAAAACCCAAATCAATTGTTTCTTAAGAATCCTCTCAGTGATAGTATAATTGGTGATGAAATTAAACCTGTAAGGAATAAAGTTTTGTTTAGAAATGAAATAGAACACCTATCATTACATTCTCAATTATAACAAAAAATAACTAATAAAGCTTTAGGTGATGATTATTGGATTAAATCCATGCAAGATGAGCTAAATGAATTCGAAAAGAATAAAATCTGGTCCTTGGTTGAGAGGCCTAAGGAAACTTTTGTAATAGGAGGAAAATGAGTCTTCAAAAGTAAGTGTGATGATAATATAATCATAGTAAGAAATAAATCTATATTATTTCATGAAGGATATAATCAAAAAGAAGCAATAGACTATGAAGAAACCTAGGATTCAGTAGATTTACATGAATATATTCTCATTCTACTGGATTTTGAAGCATTCATTAATTTCAAATTTTTTCAAATGGATGTAAAATGTTCTTTTCTTAACAGATATGTTCAAGATGAAGTTTATGTTGAACAAAATCCTAGTTTTGAAGATATGAAACATCCTGAACATGTTTTCAAACTTACCAAAGATTTATATAGACTTAAATAACCCCCTAGAGTCTGGTTTGATAGACTTACAAGATTTTTTCTTCAAAACAATTATGTTAAGGGAACTGCTAATACAACTCTTTTTATAAATAAAGACAATAATTTTTTTTATTGGTCAAATTTATGTTGATTAATTATATATGGTTCAACTCACAAATCTTTAACTGATTCATTTGTAAATCCAATGAAATCGGAGTTTGAGATGAGTATGATGGGTGAGTTAACATTTTTCCTAGGTTTTAAATATTCTCAAAAACCCGAAGGAACATATATATGTTAACATAAGTATATTAAAGATCTTCTAAAAAAGTATGTATTTGACAACACTAAAATTATAAGCACTCCAATCGGTACATCAAATTCACTTGATCAAGATGAATCACGGAAACCAGTAGATCAAACATCATTTAGTGGTATGATAGGACACTTACTACACTTGATAGATAGTTGTCCAAAATTAATATTTTCATTATTCTTATGTTCTAGATATCAATCTAATCCAATGGAATCTCATTTAAATGAAATAAAAACAATTTTTTTCTATTTAAAGGGAACCATAGATTTAGGACTTTTCTATACGTTTAGAAATTATTTTGTTTATAAAAATCTCTTCAGATGCTGATTTTGGTGGATGTAGAATGGACAAGAAAAGTGCATATGGAACATGTAATTTCTTAGTATATTCATTAGTTTATTGGTCAGGGAAAAAAACTTAATAGCACTCTCCACTATTGAAGTTGAATATATAGCAACTAGAAGTTATTATGCTGTTGTGTTGTGGATACAACACACACTCACAGACTATGGAAAGAGTTTTACCAAAACACCAATATTGTGTTATAATACTATTGCCATTTACTTAAGTAAAAACCCTACATATCACTACATTACAAATAAATAAATATTATGAATCAATTTCTTAGTGATCAAACACTCAAAGGAGATATCATTCTTTAGTTTATCAGAATGAAAGATCAACTTGCTGATATTTTTTAAAAATATTTACCCTTTGGTAGATTTAAATACATTAAAAAATATAGGAATAATAACCATAAGGTAATCTCCCACAATAAATTAGTTTTGAAACCTATCTCCTTACATTAAGAAACTCCTTTTCTTAGGGGGAGAACATTTTCTCGTGTAATCAAATTATTTTTCATAATAAAAATTTTTCGTAATAATTTTTTTTCGTAGTCAAAATTTTTTCTTAATTAATAATTTTGTAATCAATTTTTTTTCACAAACTCGGAATAAAAAAATTTCCATAAGAAAATTTTCAAAATTCTAAAATTTCTCAATAAGAATATTTTTCATTATTGAAATTTTTTCTTGTGATCCGAATGGTATGTTTCCATACTAATGTTTCCATAATTAAATTTATTACTTGTAGGTATTTTCATCTTGTTTCAAGAATTTTTTTGGATTCACTTTTCTTAAATTCGATTTTTTATCTTAAAACCTAAAAATATATGAATCTATCAAAATCTTTCTTGGGATTTCATCTCTACTGTCAAATCTTATCGTTCTTCTTTCAACTGTTGGTTTAATCTAGAAATATGAACTGTCACTTCAATTCCTATATAATGGCCCCATATTCTTTTTCCCACATTAGTTTTCAAGATTTTTCGTGTTAAAGATCTACCTCTTTACTTAAGGGTCATTCCACATTTATGGTTTTCTTAACTCTGAATGACATTAGAAGCATCTCCTCAAAAGAAAATTTCTTCTACCAAGGCATTTTCAAAATGGAAAATCTATAGAGAGAGGTTAGTAGATCCAAATATCTTTTCAAATTATGATTTTGCCATTTTGAAAAATATATAGTTTAATGGTTAGGAGAGTTTATGTATAGCCAAACCAAAAACATAGGATCCGGTTTATCTAGTGTTTCTTATAGAGTTCTATGAGCCTGTAAGTTTTTTTTAATGATGGTAGGAGAGATAAAATCTCATTCAAAAGATATAGAAAACCCAATTCTCTCTCTTTCAATAAGACATGTAGTATCATTGGAATGATTTAAGTAGGAGAATCAATTTTCCACACTCACAAACTACCAGATGAATCTGGAAGTTTTGAAAAGGATACAGCATTAGAGTACCTCAGACACAAAGGAGTAAGAACACCGAATATAAACCATCTATATACAAACTTCAGGAGGCAATATTTATGGGTTCAAGGTGTAATAATTCCGAGAAAAAGGGATAAGGAAAACATAAAGGAGATTGATATATTCATTTTGGATTGCCAGGTGAAATTGAGGAAGATAAATTTAGTGAGTGTATCTTATGGACAATCCCAAATATAAAAAATGGAACCCTCTAATCGCAAATCATTATGTATATGGAAATCATATCCATGATCATTGTCTTATGTATAGAAATGTTCAAAATCCCCTATAGTTAAAATCCTAGATTTTTTAAAGTCATGTTGCTAAGTGATGATAACCTGAGGAGGATGAAGGTTGGATTTAACAGCTAATATGAAGAATTCAATAAATTACCTAAAAGTGAGATTGAAGTATTAATAAAGAAGGTGGAAGTAGCAGAGATTTACAAGAAGGGTTGTATGAATAGAATGTAGAAGGAACCGAAATATGAGGGAAAACTCCTACAGTTTAGGACACTCATTAGCACCCCCAAAGACTAAGAAGCAAAAAACCTATCCTGATGAAATTGTTGCAATGTGGAGAGAAGAGAAGAAGAATAGGAAGGAAGGAGATCCTAGATTTAGCCTAGATCCTTTTGAGGCAAATGATTTGAAGATTATGGCTGATGAAGAGTTTGAAAAACCAGAAAAGAAAAAGAATAAAACGAAGAAGTTGTCTGAGGCTGAATTAGTTCAATCTATTCTCAAGGACACTGATAAAGTTTTCTAATAGATTCAGTTACAGAAATATTTTCTCAAAGAAATAGTACAAGTAGAGTCTCCGGGAAAGAAAATGGTAATTCCAGAACCACTAGAAGAGGAATATATTATCGAGGAAGAGGAAGTGGAAGAAGAAGAAGAAGAGGAAGTAAGCGATGACACTGATCATATGATCAGGCAAGTTGATGAATATCATGAGAAGGAAAGTCCTTCGAAACAATTGTTGATCCAGAGTTATCAATCTAAATCAACCAAAATTTATTCATCAAGAAAAGGTGAACAAGGTTAGGAATATGTTAATAGACTATCTAATGATGAATCATTAATCCTGACTTCATTCACCCTAATTATATTAAGGCAGATGGTGAGAATGAAATGATTAATGAGGATAAAATCGTTCAAGTATCAGATAGTGAACATGAATCTTCGAAAGCTACAGATACCATTTCTAAATATTATAAAGGGAAATAGGTGATAATTGATACACCTAAGAAATTCGTGGTAGGTGAGACCATTTTTCATGGTTCTTCAAAAATAAAGTCTGTTTAGATAGATAAATAATCCTCACTAACAAGGGAATTTGATTCCGAATCATCCTCCATGGGTCAGGACGTTGTGGTCCAATCATTTAAGTAATTATTTGACACTATTCCCTTGATTCTGAGTATTGACTCGTGATGTTAGATTAATCAGCATTCATTTAATCAGAAATTGGTTTCTGTTATCATGGTTATGGAAAATTTCTTTAAGATTGAGGCTGATTTCAAGACTCTCTATATCGAGTATGATGCTCACATATGGTCTTGTAAGGAAATCACTAAGTGGTCAAAGAAGATGAGTTAAGATCTAATAAATCTTTATGAATTTCAAGACTCTTTGAATGATTCTTTTGATAGAAAATATGTGAGTTTGGAGGAGCTTACACAATTTTTTTCAGAAAAGATGAACCTATAACAAGAACCATGGAAGCAAGAAGTAAAAGATCTGAATGGAAGACTGAATTCAGTTGCTATGAACATAAAGAGATAAGGAGATCTTAGAATAATGTTTGATGAAAAATTTAGAAAGAAATAAGAGATGTTGATGTCTCAAGATGAAATCCTAAAGTCTCAAGTTGAAAATATCAAAGATCTGGAGAAGAAAAATGAGGACCAGGTTTAGATGCTCAAGCATTTTAAAGAAGATCATAAGGAGCTTAATAAGCTGAAGACCATTGTGATGAAGTTCACGCTGAAGAAAAAAATAAGGATTAAATTTTTTTCCTTTTAAATATGATATTTTTTTTGTAAATTACTCATATCTAAATATCCAATCATAATGAAAATTCTTGTTGTGATTCATTTATGTTGTTGTATATAGTTTTAATCTTTCAGGTAAAATATTTTTTTCCCTTCTCCCTATTCCTTTTTTAAAATCACAGAGGGGGAGAAAGGAATGATAAAAAATAATAATATGTAATGAATAGAATCCCCCAAGTAATTGGGAGTCTATCTAAGGAAGAGTTTTCTCAAATAATATTTCCTTATTAATGAAAAAGAAAAATCTCTTTAAGCAAGTTATGAATACAATATTTAAGGATTTAAAAAACTGAAGGGGAGTTAGTTGTATTCATCATGATTAATAACTAAAGGGGGATAAGTTTTTCTTTTATTTACATAATTAAAAATTATTAGTCCTTATATTATTTTTGGAAGGATGTTTGTGCTTTCCAAAAGGGGGGATATTGTTAAGTCAATAAAGATTCTTTATGACATTTCCATTCCTCTATGTTCTTCAAATCACAAACACATTATCTTAAGGAAATGTTTTTCCCCTAAGGATCATTTTCAAATGAAAAATTTTCCTTATATAAGGAAACTGTTGTACTTACCTTTTTTTTCATTATTTCATTTTATAATCTCTTTAAATCAAACTCAGTTTATTACTAAGTCTAAAATTCATATTCGTTTGTAAAACCTCAGAATCTTATAATTCCTTTCATATAGTGTGTTCTGTTTTTAGACTCCGAATTCTCTGAAATTCATAATCTGAATTCTTTGAAATTCAGACTCTGAATTCTCTGAGATTTAGAATCGGAATTCT
The DNA here is from genome assembly GCA_963277665.1 of Viscum album. Taxonomy (NCBI): domain Eukaryota; kingdom Viridiplantae; phylum Streptophyta; class Magnoliopsida; order Santalales; family Viscaceae; genus Viscum; species Viscum album. The sequence goes on from OY728131.1 coordinate 1,349,669,276, forward strand.
ATGAAAATCAGAATCATAATTCTCCGATATTTAGAACCCAAATTATCTGAAATTCAGATTCCAAATTCTCTTAAATTCACACTCCGGATTCTTTGAAATTCAGACTCTGGATATTCTAAAATTCAGACTCTTAATTCTCTGAAATTCAGACTCCTAATTATATGAAACAAATATTCCAAATTCTCTAAAATTCACATTCCAAATTCTCTAAAATTCAGACAACAAATTCTTCACAATTAGGACATTGAATTCCTCAAAATTCAGACTCCAAATTCATTAGAATTCAGACTCCGAAATCATAGATTTCAGACATTGAATTCTTTGTAAAACAGAATCCAAATGTCTATGTTATATTGACTCAAAATTTTTATTTGGTTAGATATAAAATTCTAATTTTTTCCTTATACCCCAAAAAATAGATTTGGTTAAGGAATTTTTTTTAACCCTGTTATTGTTATGAAACGATGTCGTGTAATCTTTTTCTAACTAACCGTTGGTTGAGTGACATGTGTATAGGTCCCTCTGAGATTCAAGAAAAAATATGACTGTTGGAGGAGGGAGCTAGCTATTTTATTTTTTCTTATAAATATAATATCATTTGAAAGAGCTCAAAAACTATTCGATCATCCTAGAGATTACATGTTGTGATGTGATTTTTGGAGAGAGAGAGACACTCTCATTCTTTCTGTAGACTAGAACATCCTGTTCGGCTTGCTTAATGTGACTCCGATTGTTGCTGAGAACAATCGATGGATTATGAGGACAGAAAGACAGAGGTGCTAAGTACCTTAAAGATCGAGGGCTTGCAGGGATAACAAGACAAATTTCAATATTCCTATCGAGGTATTACCCTGGTTTGGGTAATAAAAACTTTTTTGAAAGTATAGATCAAGGGACCTTTATCCAATGTTTTTGGATACCCCACTCTTTGGGTTAAAATATTTCATACTTGTTACTTGTTTTGTTTGAATTTTATTTCCACTATATTTTGAAAAAGGAATAAATTATTAACTTATTATACTTAATTTTTCTTTTATTTACTATGATAAGTAAGATTCTATATGCTTTTACGGTAGAATATTTTCCCTGTAATCTTTCTTTATGTTTCATTTTTAGAACCATATTTACGGAACCTAGCAAGTTTGTCTTATAGAACTGTTTTAGGGTCTGTGAATTTACCTTGTTTAACTATGTTAAACATAGTTTTTCTTAAGGTTAGAAATGAATATTTTAAAAATAAAATTCACCCCCTCTTGTAATAGAGAATCTAAATTTTTAGTTCGATCCTACAGAGGACTCAGAGTATATTGGCACCATAGTTTTTCTTACAACATGAAATGGAAAGGTTTAGACATTGTTGGTGCGGGCCTACCGGGATTTTATCTCACATCTCTAATTGAGTGTCATTTGGTACTTGAGTAGATTAAATGATTGCTGGTATGTATAAAGGGAAGGGTGGTACTTTAGATTCTTGAGTGTTGCTTTCTATTTAATATGGATATTGGGGGAAGAAGACCAAGCCTTTTCCCCAGATGTAGTAGTTTCACTTTGTGTTAGTTTCATTACAACTTTAATAGAATTTTTGTATTCATATTTTTCATACTTTTTATTTTTCACAAACATCATAGTATGACATCATTGTGTTTCTGGTTTTATTTACCAACTTCCTCACTTGTCATTTATTTTCTTCTACTATAGTTGTATTATTTGTAGGCTTCCACTACTTTTTATAAATTAATTTTCTTCTACTATGTATTTACCTATTACCTATAACGGAAGAGTCTCCCCCACAAACATGTTAAAAATTCCATCACTGCTAGTTGGAAACCTCTGAAATTTTGGGAGGTGCTCTTGATATTATGTTGCCAACCTTGATCAGAGAGAGCACCCTTCTAGTGGCTCTCAGGTCGGTGTTGCTACATCCAAAACTCCCCCAACAATATATTGCTCTTCAATACAACCCTATGGATGCCATTGATTTTTGATATACCCTTATAAATTATTCATATACTATTTATTGTGTTACATCCATATATAATGTACATGACTTCATAGTCGAATCCCTCTCACAAAGTTAACCATCATGTGAACCATTATATTAAATAATACCGATAGGAATAACATTTACAATTCACATAATATGAATTCAATTACTATTTCATAGTAAAAATTTCATCGATCCATAAAATTGATACATATTGATTTTAAAGAATGTATAGTTTGGTTAATATATGATATATATTCTAGTAAAAAACATAATGTAAATATACATGAATTAGATGTTGCATCAAAAAATGACAGTCATAGTATTTCAGACCCTTTATCATTAAATCGGTCATTGATATGATATTTTTGATATTCAATGAATACCCCTCTATAGAAATTTCAACATTCAATATGTTGAAAAACTAAGATCTCTCTTTCCTAGAAAGAGTGTAAGTAGTGGGAGAATGACAAGTCTTTTTTCACCCTTCAATAGCTCCAACTCTTCATATATTCCCATGTCAATCATGTATAACCTAGCCTTAATTCCATCCTTTGTTTTCTCAGGTGCATCTAGTAACATGAAAATGAAACAATCACATACATTTTATTCATGATGCATAACATCAAGAAAAATTTTAATGTATAGAAAATTCTATCAGAGTAATTTGAAAAAAAAACAGGTATCTTTTTTCAATCGGTTTTCATAAGGATTTTTTAAAAGGGTTTAACAAAATTAGTGTCCATATAATTTACTTTCTCGAATATTTGATCACCTTTTAGGGAAGATAGACCTATAAAATCTTCTAAACTCCCATCAAATGATGTCATCCAAGAATGGTACTTTTTTTACTATGGTAGAAATATGTGATGTCTAAGAAACAAAGTCTTCATTGAATGTACCAAACAATTTCACTGTGTAACTTGCTGACTAATGGAAAACCATTGAGTTCCTTAAATAATATATCCTGGAAATTGTCTATTAACAATAACTAAATTTATTATCCCGTACAATATGTCTCTAAATGCGAAATAATCATTTCTATAATAATCATAAAACGTAACACCAGAATCCCATAATAATTTCAAATCTTCAAGAAATGGATACAAAAGAAACATCAATATCACTACAGAGTTATTTTAGTCCTAGTATAAGCACATATAACATAATGTAATTTCATTTCATGCATAACCGTGGTGGGAGGTTATAATCTACCAACACAACCGGCCATTTTCTGTGAGTGATTCTTTGAAAACAAAAAGGATTCACTCCACATGTTGATATGCAAGATGAAAGTTTATCAAATAATTTCCAAATTATTGATACTTGGGACCAATTATCTTCCACTAAGGAGAGTCTTTAGGGTGATGTAGTTACCAATATTTATTTCTTGTTTAAGCATTCCAGGTCAATTTACTTGATGTCTCCAAAGTTCAATATAGGCACTCAAACCTTAGATTGTTTGGAATATACCATACAAATTTTTTAAGGATTAGTTCATCTATCTTGTACTATGAAAAAACACATCTTGGAAATTATTTAATTTATTTTAAGTCCCTAAGAAAAATTATATAGTAATTTAGATAAAAATCCTTTCTTTTAAAGATCATACACATTGAACATTCCATTCATTTAGCGTCACAAGTTCAGCTAGTAAGATAAATATTTTCTAGGAGAATATCATTCAAGAGAGCAAGTGGTTTTATAAAACCGGTTCCACTCCATCTGTGGATATATTTTAAATTATACAACTTCAGTATGACTAACAATGCAATATATTTAGTGCATATAACATACAATGGTATCCTTTCACAGCTATTTAGCTTCTCCAATAATATTCAAAAATCACAATATTCATCTTCAACTACCATTTTTATTTTCTTAATACGATCTTAATCATCATTCACACCTATAATAACTTCCTTGATATGGTGTTATTCATTTTACACACTTGTAATCAAATCAGATGATCAAAAAAACCTAGTGATATCTCATTCACTAGCTACATTAAAATTTCCCCATGTGTATTCTGACATTTATGTCTTTGATCTATTCCATGATAGAGAAAGTGTTATTAAAAATCCTATATACTAATTTGTCTTGAATAATAAGGTGTAAAGAAGAGAAAAGGATTTTACAAGGGTCATATGCATGATCTTTTTCACACTTGATGAACAATTTCACCCCATATTCCTAATATTTTGTCATATGATTGAAAACAATCCATTTTATACTCACATCCATCCCACATGATTTTGTAATATTAATATTTAATAAAATAAATAAATACACAAAAAATGGACATTCAAATAAGGTGGACCCACCACTTGAATTTTTTATATAATTTGATCATACTTTGAAGAAGATGGGTGATTTAAACTATGAGAAGAATTTCCAATTGGTGGTTGGTGTAATCCTCTAAATTCATCCACAATTATCACTGGTACCTGGTATGAGATGAATACTACTCAAATTAGTTCAGAAAACATAGTTTCATGCCTATAGGAGATGGGGTATGTGTATCCAGAAAAAATAAAATAATAAGTGTTCAGGAGATAAAGATAATGAAGATGAATGTTATTATTCCAATTTAATTCCTGAGACTCATCCCCTAATATGTTAACACCAAATTATAGAGATTTTTTATTTGTGATGGACTCCCCTAATTTAAGACTTCGAGGTTATGTTAGATTCAAAGTAGGTTTAGGATTTTCAATGGGGTTAAAAATTAATCCACCATTTGCGGGAGTAGGGTCATGATAGATATCATATGGGTTGGATAAAGTTAGTGACATTACCTTTCCATGGTGTTATTATCAATCTATATTATATATGAGGTGATATTCTGTGTATCTATGAGGTCTTGGAAAGTTAATATAATCATATAAATATAGATAGAACCCTTTTTTCTTAAACATCTTTGCATTTATAAATATAGATACATGACATCCCACTGATAGAGCAAACTACATTGAAAAAAACTGATGAATCAATTCACTATAATTTTAAATCACGAGAAAATTTTAAATTCAATTTTAAATTTAAAATATCATTTATTTAGATCATCATTAAAATCAAAAATATCATCCTCATTCTGAAACATCATAGAAATCCAATTCATTAACTTCAAAAAAAAATCATTTACCCATAAAATAACATTTTCATTATAAAAACCTAATGAAAATACGACAATTGAATATAATATTGAAAAAAAAATAAAAGATATATTTTTTAAAAACCATTTTCATAATATAGAATAAAACTATTGAATCTAATTACGGTTTCAAAAATAAAAAAAATTATTTTATTTTTTAAAATATTTTCAACACTAACTTTGAATTTCTAGTTATTGAGACAATACTGATATTATGAAAGAAAAGAAAACTTGTCAAATATAATATATTTCAAATTTCACCAACTAGGTTTATCAATATTTTTTGTTTTTTAATTGTTTCTCTATTCTGGTTTCATACCTCATAGTTGGTTTCAAATCCAACTCTAGTGATATGATAAAATACTAATTTATGTATAAAACATGGCATACCGAGGCAATTATAAAAGAAAAATGAATACGTTCCCATAGTTACATTTTTGAACATGAAATCAAAAAAAAACAAAGCTAATTTTGAAACTCATTAAACACTCAATTAAAAGAATGAATGAAACTTCTATTACTCATTTTTTAAAACATAAATCATTTAATATAATAAAATGCATATTAATTAGATAAATTAATTTTTGGAAAAAATAATAATCATATTTAAAAGTCAAAAAAATATAAATGTATTATTTATAGAAATAAAAGTTAAGTAAGTATTAATGTATTAAACTATTTATAATTTTAAAAAAGTATACATGCATAAAATTATAATTTTTTTGAAAACTTAGTGTCTGAGGCCCTTCGTATTAAGAAAAATAATGTAAATAGAGTAAGAGAAGATAAAAAAGGTTCACACGAGGCAGCATTACCCTCATCATGAGGACCCAATTTTTTTATAATATTTTCTGCAATCCAACATTCTTCATCTCCCAACGATCCCCCAATCCATTCCATGTTCCTTCCCTCATCCAAGGCCTCTAGAGTGAATAACATCAAGGTTTATCACTTATTAAAGAATACATTAAATGTTTGTATCGGCTGAGTCAAAATCCTCAAAATGTGGGACATTCTTCCTAGAAAATCTAGTCCGACTAGCTGTGGCCCCTCCCACGACTTCTAGGATAGCGTCCTAGTTTCCATGATTTGGAAATTTTAAAAGATCTATATATATATTCCTCATTAGCAATAGGAGTGAGGTTTTCTATTGGAGACCTATCCTCTGTCTATTGCCGAGTACCAGACCACTCTAGTGGTGATTACACCCAGGCAGTATGCACCATCTCAGCTTTCCGTGGAGGAATAGAAATACCCTCCCCCTCTACTTGTCTTGCATCACTATTTTGAGAATCAAGCACCTAAAAATAATTATAAGCGATCACCTACACATTAGTGGTATTATTTGGATTTCATGACAGAGCTATCATGCCATCAATAAAGGGCACTGAGGGTTGAACATTAAGAGCTAAGTTCCCTGCATCTTCTACTATTGGACGATCCTCCTTTTATAGAATTAGATCATATTTTTATAATTCATATCAAACTTCATTCCTGAGGTGGAATTAAAAGAAGATATCTTCTCATGTGTCGGGTACATAGGTTTTTTCCCAACATTTTTATTAACACCAGAAGATGGATAAACAAAATCAGAAGAGTTCCCAATTGAGTCGGATTTACTAGCAGCAGGATTACCCAACACTACATCTTTTAACCCCTATACTACTGCATGAGAAATAAGCCCCATAACTGCCAGAGCAAGATTAGGATCCTTTGTCCTGAGATCTTCAGGTATTAGAGACTCACTAGCCTTTCCCTGATCAATAATTTCAACCCATGATCGAGAAATATGGTGTCCATAGAAAATTTTATAATGAAAAAAGTATCAGAAGTGTTCTCCATGGCATCAAATGGGATATTTTCTAGTGGCCAAACCTCATTGGGTGAAACATTACGAATAAATGATTTTATCTTCTTATGGTTACATGCCAACTCATGTAGGGAACAAATCTCAATTGGAGGTAACATTTGATAAGCATCTTTAGACATGCTAAGGGTGCTAGATCTCAATGCTCTAGTTTTATTGAAGCATGAGGTATTGGAATGACCACAACTAGAGGACAACTCAAAAATAATAGATCTCATACAATTTTAAGAATCATGGACTATAAATTTAAATTCAGGATAGGAAACAATAATTGTACATTATTGAAGAAAACTATAATATAAATTAATTTATAAATATAGGAAACAATAAAATTATAAATAATTAATACAAGTTTATATTTAAACTATATTTGTAGAATATGATATATGATAAAATTTATAAAACAATCTAAGTTTATAAATAAATAAAACATTAAATATAAAAATATATAATAACAATATATAATTAAATTATATTTGTATAATAAGATATACTATAAAATGTACAAAAGTATGTAAATTTAAAAACATATAAAACTATAAAATTATTAATATTTATCAAAAGATTATATATAAATTATATAAATATAACAAGCAGTTGGGGGCTTATCGAAGTGGTAAAGGCTCCTCGTAATCTTGCATCAGACTCGGGTTCCAATCTAGGTGAGGAAAAATTTTCATAGGTACAGTAACAGTATTGTAGTGACACTGTAGAATCGTAGTAGTGTGAGTATTGTAGTAGGTACTCTAGTGGAGTACTGAAGAAATAGTACTACTCATCCAAAATAGGATTTTGGGATCTTGGGCCTTCGATCCATGAAAGGGTCGATGAATTAGGTATGAAATGTAGGTGGTGATGCAGGAATAGTGTTAAAAGGAAATTAGGGCCATCTAATGCTCTGTCTATAGGACATTGAATGTAATTCATGCCCACTGGCCCTTCGACCTTTAAATATATAATGTAATAAATTGGCTGGTTGTGTGGGTTATCCCTTAGAGGGGCTATGACCTGCCTTTCAGGCATGTGTGTGTGTGGTGAGTGTGTTTGGAAGTAATTGTACCCCTAATCACCTAATATAATAATATAATATATAAATAATGTAAGATATACTATATACATTAAAGAGGTATATATAGGTATAAAAAATTAAATCAAGTATTATAAATATAACAAATTATACTTATAAAAAATTACAAATTTTTGTTGATTTTTTTATAAATTTATAAAAGTAATAATTGATGTTAGTAAAACTAAATGAACACCTGAGTTAATATCCTAAATAACACCCATTTTCAAGAAAAAATGAATTTGAAAATAATTAAAGGTGTTGTTAATCATACATGGATCATTACTCTTTGAATAATCTAATAACAAAAGAAAACACCATATGCATCATTGACTCTCTTGAACTTCCCACACCAAGCTATGCAACTAGATCTACTATCCAAAGAATTATTGTAACAAATGACTCTCAAAAAGCATTGTGCAAAAACCACATGCTAATACCATACACAATATCTACTAAAAACATGAGAACCACATTCATTAATTCAAGAGAAGATGCTGACGTGGATAGTGTTTAAAGGTAGGTTTTTTTAGGTTTTAGTTGAGTATGTGTGAGTGTTAGGGTGTTGTGAAGGAGATGAATCCATGGAAAAGGATGGTGATGGTTGATATGTTGATCCTGATCAACATGTATGGTTTTTTTTGGAGTATTTGTTATGTTCATCGAGATGAAGTGAAGAAACTTAGTTGTAGGGTATGGCAAGGTGCGACTGAAGAAATGAGTGTAGCCGGATCCACTAACAAGATAAATAAGAACATACCTTAGAATTTGAGTGACCAATTCGTTGAGAAAGTTGACCAGGGATAGCAGTAGGGTCTGACGACAATGGTAACAACACTCTAGTTCCATTAATGATTGAAGGTGTGAGGGGAAAAATCACTCTCTTAGGGTTTTTTTCTAAGAACCCTTAAAAATTTTATCAGTGATTTTAAAAAAGAAACGATAAAGAGTAGTTTTATCAATGCTAAAATTGAATGCGCTGATCAAAATACTCTTTCTTAGTGTTTTTAGCCCTACTAAAGGGGTACCATTATCAGCACTAAAGAGGCATGATAATGATCTAATCTTAATAATATAGTTTATTATTTTATATATTTATAAAATTATATAATATATATATTTATATATTTATTTATTTATTAATATATTTATATAGTGATATTTAAATTTAAAAGTTTATAAATATAGTAAATATATTTATAATGTAAATATATTTATTATAATATTGAATTTATCGATATATAATTATTGTTATAAATAAATATTTTCATAAATTTTTATATAATTATAAATATATTTATATATATTATATAAATTTTTAAATATTTTTTAATATATAAATATATATTAATAAATTTATAATAAATATATATATTGTAATTTTATAATAATTTAAATATATATATTTATTCATAATTATAATTATAAAGAAATATATTTAAAAATATAACTATATAATTATACCTCGTTCTCCGCACCACCTTAGTATATGTATTTAATTATATATATATATTTATATATATTTATATATATAATTATAAAAATATTAAATATATTTATTATTTAAATATAATTCTTATAATTTGATAATTATTCAAATATATATATATAATTATTGTAATTATAAATAACTATATCAACAAATTTTTTATATATAATTATAAATATACAATTATAAATATAATAAATATAATAAATATATTTTTTATAATTTTATAATAATTTAAAGATTCATGTAGTTATTTATAATTTTAATTATAAATACATATATTTGAAAAAAATTTATATATAATCATAAAAATAATTATAGATATATATAATTTGTAATAAACAAATATAAATATAGAAAATATATTTATAATATACATACATTTAGTATAATTTTATATTTATTTAAATATATAATTATTTACTTATAATTTCATTAATACATTTTTTAAAATTATATATATATATATTTAATTGTATAATTAAATATTTAATTTACAAAAATTATATAAAATATTAATTTAAATCAGTTAATTAAATAAGTTTCAAACATATTTGAAATGTTAATACTTAATAAATAAAAATAAATAAGTATTATTCATTTGAATTACATACATATTGAAAATGTTACTTGCAAAGTGAAAAAATATATGTATAAATAAATATTACAAAATGATTAAACATATTTTAACATTATTAATGAATGTCTAATAATAAATGGATAATTTAAATTAAATAAATTAAAAAGTATTAAAAAGTAAATTCGTAACATTTTCATGAATTACAAACACACATATGTGCACATACACATCTACACAAATATACATACACACATACACATACATACATGCAATTATTCATGTAAATATATTATAAATTATTTAATATCAACATAAATATATATCTAAATAAATATATTCATTTATATATTATATAATAGTTTAAATAAAATATTAATATATCATATTTATTTTAATTATATAAACATTTTGTAATGAACATATATAAATAAACTATTTATCATTTTCACTAAAATAAATGTTATTATTTTTTATATATAAAATTATTTACATATATATAAATACATTTTTTATTTATAATTATAATTATAAATATATATATTTATAAATATGTTTATATAATTATATATATATATATATATATATATTTATACAATTATATATATTTAATAATATATATAAGTATATATAATTATAAATATAATAAATATTTATTTTTTGAATATATTTATTATAACTTTATAAATATTTAAATATATATACATATTTACTTATTATTCTTATTATAAATGAATTCATTTATAAATAAATGTTTATAAATATTAATATATCAATATATTAATATAATTTTATAAATATATATATGTATATAATTATATATAATTATATATATATGTATATAATTATATATAATTATATATATATGTATATAATTATATATAATTATATATATATGTATATAATTATATATTTCAATATATTTATATATGAATAGGAATATGTATATATATATATATTAAAAGGTTGTACAAGTGGGGTAATTAAAGTTGTAGAATGTCCACAATACAAATAGTAGAAAAAGAAAATCAAGAGACATCAAGTTACATGATATCGAGGGCTCATGCTACGGTGCGAGGGGCATCCACTCCTGCAACGAGGATGTCGACCCCTTCTCCATGTTTTCACCTAATTCCATGGCCCACCTCCATTATCCAGTTGCCCAGCATCCTTGATTGCCTCCATGTCGTCCACTGCAGGCATATAATCACTACTCTGTCCATCTTCCTCACCACATCTAGGTGAAAGCAATTCAAATGAGCTATTTGTACACACCTTTAAATGTAATTTATCATTCACCGGTTGAACGATATAAGAATCTTTTGAGTAAACATCAACATCATTCTAGAACCCCATGCACTTAGCAAACCAAAACACACAAACCAAAATCTTGATGCAAAATTGGAACAGTAGTAGTTAGCATGCCACAACAACCAATGCTATAAGTACTCGAGTTCACCCTACCATGAGTATTTTTAAAACCCAACACATTCCCCAAAATGGACACATTACTTCCAATGACTACAATGATCTGTTCACTAAAAACTGCATTCTTTGAATTCTTATGGATTCTCCTAGGTCGGTTTCCACACTCTATATCATCCCCATTATAACCTGGATCCAAAAGGGGAGAAGAAGAAGCTGAAAATTCATCAGAAACAAAAATATTAGCTAAAGAATATTTACATTAATCAGTAGGATATCAATCCTTCCTTGGAATTCCTAACACCATTTCATCTCTTTTTTCAGGTGTAGACAAGCACTACTCATGGAATCGGGGGATATTAATACTTTTGGACTTAGACATCATGGAAGTAGCAGCATCAATCATTGCATTTCCTATGTGTGTTTTAGAAGAGATAATTTCATGCTCTTTTCAATAGTTATGGTCCACAATATCCTACGCCTCTAACTCCTTGGAATATTGACTGTTATCAGAGTCCTCCCTAAGAGGTGCATTTACTATGCCTATAGATAAAAATCCTTAAAAGTAACTCCCTCAAAATCCATATGATCATTTACAATATCATCCCAAGACTGGGACCTGGAATTCAAATGTGAAATAGAAACAATATTATCCACATCTCAAGGATGATATAGAGGTTTGGAATTAATGAATTATGTGCATCAAACATTCATTGAAGGGAAAATATGATCTATCCATAGGGCATCCTGATAAGGCCCTATAATGATATTATTAAACAATTTATCTAGTGGAGTTAACACTATAGGAACATAAGAATGTGCATTATTATCAATAGTCTTATTTTTGGATGGATCAACATTATCACCATTTAAATTCCTTCAATAGTGCTGAGACTCATGACCTTTAAGCTAAAAAATTTAACATATAACCTCTTTCCTACAAGTATAATTACCTTTCCCCATAGCTTGAAAATAATCACAGAAGTGTGTAGTTTTTTTTCCAATTCAATATGAAGGTTTATCTCATAATGATGTGTAAATTATAAAAAAATATATTAATATATCATATTTATATTAATTATACAAATTTATATTTAATAACTTCATATAAATAAACATTATTTATTTAATTTAAATATAATAATTATATAAATGTTGACAATATTTTTTATTATAAGGATTTATCAATGCTATGAATAGTGATGATAAAGATAAACCTTTACTAGCTCTAAAAAAAGTACAGATAATGGATACACCTTTATCACTATTTTTTAGTGCTGATAAAAGTTACCTTTATCAGTGATTTTAGCAAGCACTCATAAATTTTCCCCTTCTATCAGTGATTTCTATTTAAAACTGATAAAAGAATGTGATTCATATGCACCAATTTGTGGTAGTGGTATTTATTAGAAAGTTATTTTAAATATGGATAAATGTTTTAAAATTAATTAGGTTAATAATAAATGAATTTCAAATAAACCTATAAAATAAAATAGAAAGAAAGTCATGGTTGTGTTTTTGTTGTAGTGTTGGTTTTTTTTCATTTTAGAGGTTGCAGTGGTAATAGTTTGGTGGAGGTGATATTGTGAAAATGAAATGATTGAAAATGTGGTTGATAGGTTCTTGATCATATGTTAGGAATGCATCTTATTATATAACATTGTAATTTTATTATTTATTACCCATCATCACCAGATTTGAAATACCTGAATCATGATCATATACAGTTTTGGGCACCGGTTGAACCCCCAACATATAAGATGGGGTTGATATTGATAGTTGACCATCCACCTATCTCAATCATCCTTCCAAATATATTTTTTTTATGGTTGTGTTCATGTTATATGATGTGATTAGTTGGGGTTTAAGGATATAAAATTTGGTTTTGGTATGTGAATGAAAAGTTTAGTTGCAATATATAGATACAAGAAGGTATGATAGAACTAGAAAATTTTTCATTGCGATGTGTGGGTGAATAATATAGTGGAAATGAGGGTTTCAGGCACCCTTCTTTACTCTATATCAATTATTTACTATATTATTAAATTATTTTAAAATTTAGCGAGTTAGCGTATGATGATATGGGTCTGTAGTTTCCTTATGATGGGAAATTATTAAATATCACTTTTATTCCTTGAGAAATTATTATTATTCATCCACATTAGCATTGTAATTTTAAAGGTGGAACTTACTTATTATATTTGTATGCTCATGAAGAATCTCTAAATTTATATAGATTTTTGTGATAGATTCGATGATTTGGTGGGACCTTACAAGACCATAACATGTATATTTTTGGTGTCTGAGTTACTTCCCCTCAGAGTTATTAGATTCTAAAACTGTATCTTGATATGTTTTCGTTCTATAACATTACATGAATGTATATATTTTTGGATTTTTGCGTTATATTTCCTTATAATAAAGAGGTAAATTACTCCCATGAAATATTTTTTATACCATTGATTATAGTCACTATCCCAAGGATTAATAAATGTTGTATTTAAACATTTCACTTGATTTCAATACTTCCCATGGAGGGGCTCTAGTGGATATGGTTTATGAAAAGCACTCTTCGGTTAAATATTTTGAACCTTGAGAAACAATGATTCTATTCTAAATTATTATGATAAATAATTAATTTAGAGATTTAGGTAGGATGAGGAGTGATACATTCTTTATACATGGACTAGAATATAAATTATAGGTGAACCATGTAAATTCATTTTGTATATTTTATTTTTTTATACTTATATGTGATAATAGAGATTAAGATATTCTCATATGAACATATAAGTAAGAAAAAAAATGAGAAAACATAGAAAAGGAATAATTTTTATATAATCAATTACCCCCAAATATTTTGATATGTACCTTTTGGTTCAAAAACTATCATTTATTTCTTATCTACGTCCTAAATATCACAACTCATTTACCCATTCATTCAAAAAGAAATCTCATTAGAATCATTTACTAAACACATAGTATGTTCCACTTATTTTCCTTATTTTATTGGGATCACTACCATTGGAAACCCTACTAGAATATACATGAACACTAGAACAATACATTATGATATATTTGTTTCCATGTAATAAAAAAACTAGTTATGTTGGACTGTGTAAAGAACTATACTTGTATTCACAAATTTCAAAAAAATAGTTAAAAAACTATAAATGTAAAACATGATCATTAGAATCACAGTCATTATCTAATCAAAATAACATAACGGGAGAGGTATGAACACATACATTTATCATGTTAAAGATGATGTATTTTAAAAATGGTTAACAATAATCATAAATTATTCTAAAAGGTTCAAAAAAATTATTTTTTATCCAAAATTGATATAAATTCATAATTTAATGATGTATGAGGTATTATATCCATGAATCATTATATAATAAAATGGTAATATAAATAGAGAATAGAATATAATAAAACATTATCTTCTTCATCTAAGGATGATCTAGAATGAATATAACAGTATAATGACCCTCAACCTTGACATATAATCCTTTCATCATCTTTCAGAATACATAGTACATTACATAAACAAATGCCTGAAGACCGTATTAGTTTAGTGCATTGGGAATCTTGAAAACATGTTCAACTGGTTCATAACCCATCTACTAACTCACCAGCATATTTCTTCATTTCTAGAGCCTTTTGGACATATTAAACATAATACATTTATACGTATCTTTGGGAAATGAAACCTAAGAAAACTATGTTCTCAGATGCTGAGTAAGTGTAAATAAGGGAGATATGTAATCATAACATGGAAATAATAACATTTTAAGAACATACAATATTTATTAAAGATAATATACATGATTCATGGAATAAATATTTATAGTTAATTAGAAATTAATCATAATGAAATCAAGATCACAACTCATGAAAGAAAAAAATTTAAATAAGACAAGGATTTTGTGAAAATTCGTAAACAGGTAATATCATTCCTGATAAGTCAAGGCGCATTTCCAAAACATAACTGGGCACTTCATGGGAACTACACCTACTGGTTATGACACACCACCATCCAATGTCATACTACTTTCTTTATAAGGGATTGGGTTTCCCCATCTGCCAACACTGGATAAGGTTCCCCAATATTCTCATAGTGAATCAGGTTTCCCCATCTTCTTTATTAGATCAAGCCTATTGACTTTTTTACATAATTATATCATGATAAATAAATAATTAACCAATCAATTAGTGGGAGATATAGGTCCCACCCATCACATAATGAGAACAATAAATATGTGTTCTAAATGAAAATAAATGATTCATCATATTAGAACCCATGGAATAAAATGGCCTTCATAAATATCATTCCATCATAGCATAACCCATGGAAAAGAAATTAGTGTCATAAATATAATTCCCTTATAAAAATAAACCATTATTAAGAAAAATGAGAATGGTTACATTGAATGATATCCCTGATGAAACATAAGTAACATAAAAAATGTTACATTAGACGAAAAATAATTTTGAGAGATCACATGAAAATGATTCTTAATGAAAATAAACTTTCAACTTTGAAAACATTTTGTTTTATTAAAATGATTTTCAATTTGAAAAGAAAACAATTTTATTGAAAATAAATCCAGAATATTGTAATGGAAAAATAAAATAATTAAGGTGACATTATGGTGGAAAATTACATTCATGTACTATAAGTTGAAAAACATTCCTTTTATAATTTTTCCATAAAAGTCACCAAGTACTTCATTTGAAAAAAATAAAAAGTTTCCCTTCAAATAGGGTTGTAAAAATTAAAAAATTGGTAAAAAACACATTAAAAATCCATACGAGGATATTAAAAACATTTTTGAAGATATTTTTAGAAATAATGGATATGTGAGTTAAATATTCCCCACTAGAGACTTAAAACTTATCAATCCCAAATAATGATGAGATTGTGAAATAAATACTCATCAAATTATAGTCAGTATAATCATCTACCCCATTAAATAGTGAAAATAAAAAGGATATGAAAATACCATAATATTCTATATAAGGATAATAGAATACATTAACGGTTATTATATACCCCACTCAGAAGAAATAACTAGTGTATAAGGCATGTGTCCCACATAAATAAAAGTGAAACAAAAATCCCTTACAGATTTAGAAATGTTTGAACCGTAAACCCCATGAAAGAGATATCATCAAACTAATATGTAAATGAAAATAATATTAAATAATAGGTTCATTTAATATATTCCTTGTAATTATGTACACCATAATAAAGAACGAGTGATGAATATGGCATATTTCTAGAAGATATATAAGTGAGAATAAAAATACCATTACCACTTTATAGAAAGTAGAATCATATGGACAATGAGATATATAAAATTATATGGATATTTAAATATCAAAAAATTCAGTATAATAATCCTAAAATATATTATTTTGTAATATATACACTACATATAATAAATAGGTGGTGAACATGGCATGTATCACACCAAAAATAAATGTTAGATGGAAATCCCTTACATTTAGTCTTGAATTTCTTCTCACACATTAAACCATCTTATATAATAAATATAATTTTTTTATACATATACCATATAATCTTATTCGTCAATATAATACCATATATAATTTAATTATGTGTTTATATTACTCATTTATTAACAAATCCATGTTAATGTTATGTTTCAAGAAATTTCTGCTTTGTTTTTTATACATGTTTTGACTTGTTATCCTTTTTTCTCTTCTATAGATCATGATTTCATCATCTACAGAATTATAAACATGATATATATATATATATATATATTCAGTAAATATTTACTCATAGTGATTCATAAAATTTTTATGTATAAAATAAAATACACAATTCATGGACATTGTGGGTCGTACGTATGTATGAACACTATTGTAATTTTCCTGCCATATTAACAGAAAGAAAATTAAAGGATATATTATCATTATAGATTAAATTTGATTTTATATATATCATATATATTCATAGCATTAATCCTTATTACAATCAATGTGAAATATATATAAAAAATGAATCACATCGCATCGTGGAGATGGTAAGACAAACGTAAAAATGAGTGACATTATCATTTCCAAAAAGATTATATGGTAAAAAGGGTAGATGTAATATTTTTATTAAAAAAGTAAACTTGTGTCATAAATATCATTAAATAATATATTTTCCATTAGGATGTCGACCATGATATGTGGTAAAGGAAAAACAAACAATCATCGTTTCATGAGGCAGTAGTCCACCATACACATGAACTAAATATTTGTTACCCATTAGATGGAAGTGTGTGAATGTGTAGGTCAAAACCCAAGTATAGAAAAATATTAGTTTATTTATAATACTGAGAAAATTATATTAACGTTAAATAGAAAGAATTTATAGTGTTCATGGAATAAATAAAACAAAAATGTTCGTTGATGGATGTCCCCTCTTATTTGTATATCTCATTTTGATTTTTACAAAAGGACTTCTTTGGTTGTCTTTCTGCCCAAGGGAAGGATTGTAGGATGAAAGGAATGAATTTGGTAGGTGACTTGGCTAGATTTTGTCCGATAAAAATTAATTTATAGGTATTAATAAAAGAGGATAAGTTCCCTTTTATAAGAGAGTGGAGGGATATATTTGGAAACTCTCAAAAATATTATCTTATAATAAAAAAAAAATTTAAATGAAATACAACAAAAAGATAATATATCTAAGCTAATATGGGACAGGGTTGTAATATCATCAGCCGAAAAATCTTATACAGGTTTTTATTTAATTTTAAACTTTACCTTTTTTATTAACCCTTAGTTTACGTATTTTAATTTTTACAGTGGTAACAAAATTTTATTGTAAAGAGGATACAATTTTTACATATAAAGATTCAATTAGAAAATAAATTCTATATATGTGTTATTTTAGACAATAATTTATTCTACACTTCCTCATTTATGTTTTTTATTTTAAATAATTTAATAAAATATTGTTTTTATAAAATATCATTTGTGTCAATTTTGACCCAATTCATTACTTTGACTTTAATAAAATCCATAGAGAAATAAAAATACAATTTTTTGTATACACCCCTAATATTTCATATTAACCTATAAAATTTGTTTATAACCTTAATTATTTAGTATTATATTTCTTTTGTTATATATAATATAGTTTAATTAAGTGTTTCATTAGTTGTGTAATTACTGCATCGTCATTTTTTTAATTATGTAATATTATATTTCATTCAGTAAAAATTAAATATAAAATACAATGATGTATATAAAAGTTTTATATTTTTTAATAATATATATAGTTGATCATATCTTAAATTTATCCCCATATTAAACATATTATAATCTTTAAAATTAAGAGTGTGACATTTTGTCACTCCCTTTGATTTTTAATAATATCTAAGTCCTTTTTTTGAAAAGTGTCCATTGAATAATGAAAATTATAAACTTATGTTTTATCGTTATAATTATCCTCATAAAATAACATTTGGGGATGTTTTAGGGTAGTTTTATAGTATTTTTAATATTAGTTTTACTTTAATTACCATATTTATCCTTAACCACGATAAACAAAATTACTAAATTCAGTAATAATATTAGTTTAAAAAATAAAAGGGACCTATTTAATAAATTTTTAGCTTATAATTAAAGATATGGAAGCCATTTTTCAAAATTAAAAGCATATAATTATACAAAATTAATTTTAAAAAAACTCATTGACGGATCGAGAAATTGAGCTTTAAAGTGAGAACGTTCAAAACACTAAAATGATTTTATTTCCAAATAGAAAGTAAAACTGATTACAATGAGTTAATTGGATTAAATGATAAAAATAAAACTAATAAATTATCAAAACCAAATGAAAGTATAATTTAACAATATATTTTATTTAGATGAAAATGTTGTTTTCACTTAAAAATTCATTATTTTTCATTATTTATCTAAACATGAAACCTATCATAAAAATATCAAAATTTCGACCAAAGTAAATTTTTATATTACTAATTCAAAAAAAAATTAAATTTTCATATAAAAAATCTAAAACTACCAAAAATTATATTTAAAATGGTTTTACCATTAAAATAGGTTAAAAACACCTTTTATAAAAATATATTGTTTTTATTCTTAAAAGTGGGGTTGTTCTTATCTTATGCCAATATAATCTATTTGATGAATATATAATAATATTGTATTGAATATATAACATATATATATATATTTCATTTATATCATTCAATAATTTTAATTAACTTAATTTATTAATACATAACAAATTTGGAAGAATAAAAATAAAATTATTTCCTTTATATTGAATTGGTATATATTTTTATTTCTAATTAATTCATATCCAACTAATTCATCTTATAAAAAATATATTCTCATAATGTTATTTAATAACGTTCATAACTACTAATTTAATTTCTAGGTTATATCTTAATATATTTTAAAAGTATTATCTTAGTAATATAGCGTTGTTTTGTAAAACATTGTCTTGCATGCAACACAAGCAGTCAAAAGAACTCAACATTGTGTGTCACAAAAGAAAAATATTGTATTGCATGTTCCAAAACCTAATCTATGTGTTGAGTGAAGAGAAACCTCGACTTGGTGTTTTGTAGAAAGTAACAATAACTTGGTTATTTTATATAACACATGTCATATTTAGTGTTGTGCAAAATGAAAAATTTCAAAAAGATTAAATTAATTCGGAAAAAATATTTCACAAAATCTTATGGGTTTACATACGACCCCCCTTAAAATGAAATTTTCCATTGAAATTTGTCTTGGTTATCTAAAGTTTAATACATTAATGTTACTTTTGTAGAAACCAAAATCTTAAAAATGATTACTGAAACATCCTTTTAAAAAGGGAAAGTTGGAACCACAAAGGATACCCAAGGAAACTCATAACTAGGTTTCTGCATAGTAGAAAATAGGTGGGAAGTGAAAACATGGATATAGGAGAGAAATATTACTATCAAGTTCTGATAGGGAGTGATAAATAACATGGTCAGGAGGAAGATAAGAATCATTGGTATTTAAATTTATGATGATATATGGGACCATTTTCTTCTGTAAACATATATATTACTAGAATAACATTTTTGGTTTCTAGATCATTTCAATGAGTTGAGGAATTTTCTTGAGAAGAAGTACTCAATTTATTTCATTAAATTTAAAAAGCACAATCTCATCCTTTCATTATTCCTTGATCTATCTCAACTTCATTTATTTTTCAAATATATGAAGGTGAATTCGTTATTCCAAAATCATTAACAGACCATGAGATCCATAAAGAGATTGATAAGTCATTCCATATTTCTTTAGTTAAAATCACATAAATAAGGTTAACTCAATTTATCTAATATGAATAAATCCTTATATTATGAACCATTAATCTCAAAAACTAAATCTGAATTCTACCCTAAAAAAATTCATAAATGGTTAACCTTATATTCCTTGCAAAATATAATAATCCAATATTTTCAAAAATAAGGTCATTAACAATAAAAAAACATATAATTAATCCCCCAAAAAACATTCTGTATCACTTAATTGTCACATTCCCAACATCTGATGACCATTATAATGTATTCTCTTCAAATATGGTAATAAGATGAATTACCAAAAAACGTACTGAAAACACAAATGCTTTCAAAAATTAAATCATTCCTCATGCCATAAATCTAGAATTCTATAAACTCAAACCATCTTGTGATATTACCAATCCCGTTGTTATAAATATTATTCCATTTATAATTAAACATATACTTATTTCATTATCCCAACATTACACACATATTAAGGGTTATCCTTTCCTTAATCACATGTTTTCCAAAAATATAACATTTCCATTATAATAATTTTCTAGTCCATTAGAACCATTCATCATATTCTTGTAAACCATTAGTGAAAATCTTAAATTGAACAATACTTATATATTTCAAAATTCATATAGCATAACCCATGATTCCGAATAAAAAAACACGTTAATTAATAGACATAATCTATAAAAAATTATCATGGATACCACATCCTATTACTTAATACCTTATTTACTTTCACATTTCACCTATAGTATCATCATCGAAATCAATATAACCATTACTTATTCCACCATGCTGATCATCTTTGTTATATTTCCACACATGACATCAATTTTCATATGGCCCATGATTTCCATATTTTAACTATTCATCAATTTATATTACCATAGGGAGGAAAATATTAACATCCATTGTTTTAATAGAAATTTTCATTTTCTTTTGTTGTTACATTATTTGTGTCCTTATTTTACATAGTCAAAACATCTTATTATTCCTCTAAGAAATCCATTGGGGGTGTTTCTTCCCACATTCCTGACACAAAGGAAACCAAATCTACATTATTCCATGGTATCCATTAGAAAATTACCATGAAACTCATTCATTCTCTTACTAGGTGAGTCTGAGAGTTGGTTAAGGTGAACGATGCTAATCATATTCTGTAAAAACTGATTATGCATGATAAAAAGTTCTTTCACTCCCGTAATAATCCCATTTGAATTCTCATCATAAAATTGTTCATCACATTTAATGTTATCCAAATTTATTATAGTTTTATCCATCAACTTAAACCAAAAATCATAACATGAGAAACACTTATCATTGTGAAGAATAACATAACTATGAAAAATCAGCTATAGGATGTCATAATTATGACACCATATTTAACATATGAAACTATAGTCGTATCCTTATAGACATCCCTAGAAGAATCCTTATAAATATCCCAAGGAATCTCACTAAATTTTTATCATCCAAGTTTCTAAATGTTGACTAAAAATTTTCTCTGATACCAACTATAATGAAAATAACTTTTCCTACTTGAAAATTTCATCATTTTTGCAGAATAATTAATACATTACACAAACTGACACCCAAATACCATATTAGTTTTGTGCCTATAGAAACCTGGAAACATAAAAAACTAGTTCATAACACATAAACTTATTCTGCCACCTATTTCTTTATAACATGTACACTTATTGATATATAAAACATAATAATTTTCTTTATATTATAGTGAAAAGAAACATAACAAAAGGGCGAGACTAGATGATCAGTAAGGGTAAAAAAGGGAGATACGTAAGCATAACATGAACATAAGGGTATGAGAATATAAAAATAACATTTGATGATCATATCTTTCATGTTGAAGATCACATGCATGATTCATGGAATAATGATTATAAGTTAATAATACATTAATCATAATCAAATCAAGAGCATAAATAATGCTTGAATAACATAGAAATATAACATGGATTTTTTAGAAGATTCATAAACATGTAATATCATTCCCTATATGTCATGGATCATTCCAAAACATAAAATGGCACTTCATGGGGACTGTACATAATTGGAGGGACACACCGTCATCCCAGTCATAGTACTTTCCTTATAAGGGATCAGGTTTCCCCACCTTCCCCCAGTGTTTTGGGTTTCCCCATTTCCCATAGTGAATCAGGTTTCCCCATCTTCTATAATGGATCAAGCTCGTCGACTGGTTTCCATCATTATGTCATGAAACATAAATCATTAACTAATGAATTAGAGTGAAAAATCAGTCCCACCCATCACATAATGAAAACCATACATATTTTTTCCACAACAACAAAAATTATTTGTCATATTATAACCCAAATAATTAAATGGGTATGATAAACATCATTCAATCATAATATAACCCATGGAAAATAAATGGGTTTTATAAATACCATTCCATCATAAAAAACCACTCTTAAAAATAACATTAATTGTATAATTGAATCATATATCTAGTAAAATGTAAGTAACATCAAATAGTTTTATCTTAGAAAGAAAATAATTTTTAGTGATCACTTGAAAAAAATTCTTGAGGAAAATATCCTTTCGGCTTTCAAAACGTTTTCTTTTCTTAAAATGGCATGAAATTTTAAAGGAAAAAACTTTATTTGAATATAAACCTATAATATTTTAAATTAAGTATCAATTAATTAAAAAAAATATGGAATAAAATTTCATTCCATTCGTATAAGTTAAAAAAAATTTATTTGTTACTTTTTTCGAAAATGTCCCAAAGTACCTCATTTTGAAAATGACAAAAGGATTCCTCGCAAACCGTGTAGTAAAAAGTCAAAAAAAAAATTATAATTGACTTTATAAATCCATATATGTATATTAAAAAAAATTTAAATTTTTTTATAAATCAATGATTTTGATGATAAATATTCCCCAATAGAGACTGAAACTAAACAATCCCAAATATTGACGAGATTGTGAAACAAATATTCTTCATTTTATAGTCTGTAGAATTGTATCCTCCATGAAAAAAAGAAAAATTTAGGGATATGGAAATACCATAATATTCTTGATAATACTCATAAAATTCATTCAATTTTCTTATATACACCACTCAATATAAATAAGTAGTGTATAAGGCATGTGTCCCACAAAAATAAAAGTGAAACAAACATCCCTTACCAATTTGGTAACTTTTGAACCACAGACCCCATAAAAAAGATATAATAAAATTCATATGTAAATAACCATAAATTTATAGAATATTTTCATTTACTACATTCATGGGTAGTATATACACCACACTGAATAATGAGTGGTGAATATGGCACACATCTCCCAAAAATACAAGTGAGACTGGAAATCACCATACCATAGTTAATCAGTCGAATCGTGTACCCTATGAGATAATAAAAATTATATGGACATGTAAATATCATAAAATTCAGGAGAATACTCATAAAATTTATTCTTGCGATGTATATATAATACATATTACAAATAGGTGGTTAACAAGGATTGTATCTTAAGAAAAATCAAAGTGAGAAGAAAATCCATTACCTTAAGTCTTGAATTTCTGTCCACACATTAAAAACTCATATATAATAATATTTGTTTTTATAAATCTACCATAAAACTATATTAATATATGTAATACCATATATTATTTAATTATGACTTTATATTACCCGTTTATTAAAAAATCCTTGTTAAAGTTATGTTTCAGGTAAAAACTGCATTGTTTTTCATACATGTTTTGACTTGTTATCATTGGTCCTCTTATATAGATCATGATTTAATCATGTTTAGAATGATAAACATGATTTATATACACATATATATATACATTAAATATGTATTCATGGTGATTCATAAAATTTATTAGTAGAAAATAAAATACACTTTTCATGGAGATGGTAGGTTGTATGTATGGATGAACATAGTTTTAAAGTTCTAATTATATTAAAAGAATGAAAAGTATATGATATATTATCATCCAGAAATCATTTTTAGTTATATATATCCTATATATTAATAAAATTCATCTTGATTACCATTTTTGTGTGTTAGAACCCGGTTTTTTTCTTAGGTATGGATCCATTAAATTTCAGTCTAATTCCTTAATTTGGAGCTAATACTAGTGCCCAGTGAGTTAGTCAATGTTTTTAGGGTGTCTGGGGATTTTTCAAAGCCCGTAACTCATATTTTAAGGAGAACTAGCCTGGACGCATGGTTAGAGTATATCGTGTGGATAAGGCGCATGGTTAGAGTAAACTATGAGAATGGTCTATTTTTGGGGAGAACCATTCCACATGGTTATCACATGGTTTCTCTAACTGTGTGACATGACCATGTAGTGAACTCCTTTTCTCTAGGTAATCTTACAAGGTTTCCACACTATTTGGAAAACCATGCCACCAAACCATGCATAGGCTAATTTTCATGGAAATTTACCATTTTCCCTTAATGGTCTAATTAGGAACCATATTCTTCCATAATATGATTTCCATTGGGATTTAACTATAAGACTCTCTTTTTGGAGCTTCTTCAGGGCCCAATCTAAGGATTGAATGATATATTTCCTTTAGGATCCGATCGAGCTTCCATTAATCACATTGGATGTGCAATGATATGTAATTGAGTTTACTTAAGCCCTTCACCTCCTCTCTTACTCTCAACCTAGTTATTAAGGTGTGAGTTTTTCCCATTTTTCCCAAATATACTCTATTCTAAGATGAATCAGAGGATGATATCATAGTAGGAGAGTCGTACAAACCCAAGGCGTGTGGTTTATAACTCAACACTAAAGTTCTTCAATTTTGGGTTTGTCGTGTGGTGTCTGTGGATTTCATCAGGCACCATTTATAGAAATTACTTTGCATGATTATGTTCATTAGAATCATATCATTATGATATTTTTAATTATTTGGTTAATAATTGATTGTTACACCCATAACTCCAAATACCCAATGTAGGGTGTTATTTCATGTTTGCGTTTTTATTAATTTGACACTTTTGAGCCATCATTCCAGTGTTCTCCATCTTGAAAACCCTAACGGTAATCCTTCTTCTAATTAAATGATTATTGAATCTTGTAATGGTGAATGTCAAGTACCATGTCACTTCCACTTTTCCCACCTAAGGTAAGTGACTAAAGGAAATTAATAGTATAAAGTGATAAATTGGAAACTATTCTAAGTATATGACTTGAATGGATAAATGTAAATTAATAATTGGTTGCATGTACGTAGAACTACTTGCCACATTAATGGAAGGTAGAGGATTGGACCTTGATTATTAAATATTCTTTAAAAGAATTTATTAAAGGGTTTATTTCAACTTTTCCAATTCAAAGTAGTGAAAGGAAGGTCTTGAAACAATTTGTAATTATACATGACTTAAATATCTATGTTAGAATGTCCTGGATGAAGGTTAACTTAGATTCTAATCGAGGAATTCTAGGAACACTCGGGAACCCCATTCCTATTCAAGGATGTGTCTTGCCTAGGCTGAATCCCACATAGAACACGATCTTTGTCTATCCTTGGATTCCCAATATGACACCATAAAATCCCTCATATAATATTATAGGATTCCTTGGATACACTCCTTGGATCCAACATTGACGTGTGAGTTACATGGTTAAATCCCATCAAGAGTAGTCAATTCTTAGGCATGCTTTACCTTGGATGGAGTCCTTGCACTTGGTAGACGTATTTTTGTTGAATGCCTTGGACTATGCTCCATAAGTTACACTCTTACCCCTAGCCATGCTATAATTATTACTGAGATGGATACCCTTGAGGTCTATATTTCTTGGTCATTAACTTGGAACTCTATTAATAAATATCATTATAGGTTTCCTTGCTATATCACAGAAGCTTCACTTTGGTTAACATGTCACTTAATTATAATACTGGTAAGAATCAACTAATGCATGGGTTACTAGTTTAGACACTAGTTATGGCCCGAATCATGTACTTGGGTATTTAGTTACATTGTACTATTGTAATTTATATATGCATTCTTTCACATTGTTATATTTCGTTTACACGGGATAGATTTTATAGACACTATTAGTGGTGTCCAGTTGAGAATTATCTCACACCCTCTCTGGGGGCCGTTTGGTTCCCAAGGTACATCACATGAATGCAGGTGTTGATAAATTGAATCATACAACATTAAACACGTGATTGCATGCTGTTTAGGATGGTGTTTGATAGAATATGATTAAGATGTAGCTCATGATTATTTTGATAGTATTTTGTTTTACTTTATACTTTATGGAACAAGTTATACTTTCTATCTTGTATCAATGTTTTCTAGTTTTCTAGTGAGAAGACATATCATCATCAATTGTTGTTAAATTTGATATTTATTACTTTTGACTACTTCTTCTGATTACTTATGTTGATTACACTATTTACCTCTGTTTATATTTATCTTCTATGATATAATATGGTACGAAGGGAATAGCCTCCCCAGATACACACAATAGGTTCTCACCACAAGTCGTCAGCCTCTGCTGTTTGGGGAGATACAGTCTAGGCCATGTGGACCACTGGGATTGTGGCACCTACTAAGTGGAATCTGGGCCTAGGATGTCACAATGTCAAATAAAAGGGGTTCATTTCTTCCTTTACTATTTAGAGACAATAGATCAGAGACTAGGAATGCTTGGGACTTGGTCATAAGTTCTACTTGGGTTCCACAAACCGATGTTCAGGCTAAAATCCTAGTTACACAACTTATTAATGATATTCTCTTTTTTCCTATTATAGTCTACTTTATTTCACCATTGGTTATACACCTTCTATGTTTTGGTTATTATTATTACTATGATCAATAATGTCATTTCATCCTTGGCCAGATGATATGAGGGTTAGGAGAATTTGTACATGCATCACTACAGGAACCTAGAATTCACATGCCATAATACAATGCCCTATAGGTGAACTTCATTATGTTTCATTTTTTGATATGCTTGTGATTGATGATTAATGCTTTGATAGTTTACTTATGAATATATTTCTCTTGGTTATAGTTGAGTGATTTCATGTATCAATTCATGAGGTTTATAGGCCCTCATGGTTTATGATGAGTAATTTAATGAGTCGAGCAATTAAGATATTAAAATGGGTGTTATTTTCATTGAAAGGTGTATGATAACTGATTCAATGGTAATGTATATCCATTATAAAAAAATGAAAACAAAAACTTAATGGTTTCACATCCATATCTCACCATGTCCTTCTTATGAATGGTAAATGTGTGAACATAGAAATTAAATGTTAAATGAAATGAAATTTACACTTGAGAACATACCAGTACCAAGCCATCGAATCCGGTAGTTGGGGTAGTGTACCATGGGTAGTGAGTATTCTTATGTTTAGAATCCATTATTGATTCTATGTTTAAGCTTTTATGTTTTTTCTGAGACGTGTTTTTGGAATTTTTAGACAAATGTTTCCACGACGTGCATGTATTGTATGTAAGGAAGGTGGAAACGCCTATATTCCAGACATGGTGGGCCTTGATCCACCAGTATTACTACTAAGAGTGCCTATTGTTTCACCAGCTACTGTAATAGATTCAGACATTAATGACCAATTTTACTACAGTTTCATATGTGTGATGTAGTCTATGCATGGTGCTCCACGAGTTGAACCTATGATGGATGATTTGACTCGTGTGTTCTTGTAGAAGAATCCTCCTACTTTCTAAGGGGATGGTGGTCCAAAAGCTACTGAGTTTTGTCTAAGAGCTACCCTATATATCTTTGAGCATCCGGGGATGCCTCCATAGTGGAGGTTCAATCTTGAAACACACATTTTTTAGGATTTTCCCAAGCATTGGTGGGATGTGATTAGCTAGGATGTTATTCATCAGAGCATATTTTTGGTTGATTTCTGGTCTTCCTTCTATAATCAGTTCTTTCCTAAGATGCTGATAGATAGAAAATCTATAGAGTTCATGAATCTTGAACATGGTTCAATGTTAGTAAGGAAATATTCAGTACATTTCACTGAGTTACAACACTTTAAACCACTTATACTAGATGATGAACATTCTCATTCTATACACATTGAGAATGGGATCCAATATGTCATATGTGTACTCAAGTGAATTTTTTTCAGCTACCAACATTTTCTAAAATAGTCAATCATTACATTATCACTGATCGAAAATTGTGGGACATAAATAACACCAAACATAGAAGATCAGTACTATGGTAGGTTGGTTGTTCTTCTAGTCGTAGGAAACATTCCCTCATGATTTCTCATCAGGGCAGTTACAATCATAGTCCCCACTTTGATAGCATTATCATGTGTCAGCCATGTGGACGGTGGGGGAACCTGAAGCCTCATCGCGATAGAGACCCACTATAGTACTGGGCTTGTGTCCATATGGGAATCTTCAGAATTTCTACAAGACTTTTCCCATAGATTCATCTAGAAATGTATATGTACCGGATCCATATTCCAAATCGGGGTCTTTTGCGCCATGCCAGGTGGCGAGTGGGAATAGTAATGATATGACGGACTGAGGAGGAGGAGGTTTCCATGGTAGAAGGACCCCTAATCACCAATCATTCCAACATAGGAGTTATGATCATTGTAGTCCCACTACCACATAGGGCTGAATATTAGGCTGGTTGCATGCACTATAACTGATAGTTGAGGATCAGGCTGCGGGGCCATCTACAGTACGAGGTACTATTCTAGTCGAATCTAGTATAGTATGTACTTTATTTGATATAGGTTATTTGAAATCTTTTATATTTGTATCTATTGTGGAGAGTCTTAGACAAGATATATAGTATTATTGCTTTATAATGACCATAGACACACTGTTAGGCATACGAACAGATGCCATACACTATTGTATGGACTTTTCCCTTAAGTTAGGTAGTAACCCTTTCATATGAAACCTTTTTGTTCTCGAGATGACATGATTTAATTTCATACTTGGAATGGACTGGTTGGTTCACTATCACACTTTTCAGACTGTTATCGCTGCATGATATCTTTACATCACCATAAGACAACAATTATCTACATAAAGGTGAATGAGATATGTAGTTTGGAAGAACTAAACCAAATCATCATGGGATAGGTGGAGTGGCCTCCCAAATCCCAAATCTTTTCATAGAGGATCTGAGATTACATAATACTGATTTCCATTTAGTAGTATATTGATTTAGGTACATTTTCTTGATGATTTTACTAGACTACCTATTAATGTAGAGGTAGAGTTTGTGATCAAGATTGTTCCAGGAGAATCTACAGTGTAAATTCCCCCTTATAGGGTGGCACTTACAGAGCTTCGAGTGATCAAACAGCAATTAGTGGATTTAGAGGCCAAGGAATTTATACAGTCCATTAAATATTCCTGGGGTTTTCTTTTGATTTTCACCAAGAATCCATATAGAACCTTATGACTATGTGTGGATTACAAACCATTGAACCAGCTTGCAGTCAAGAATCGATACTCACTTCCTTGAAAATATTATCTATTCGACCAGATCCGAGGATAAATGGTATTCTATATGATCATCCTGAGATCGGTTTATCTTCAGGTACAAGCTAAGCCATCATACATACCTCGTACAACTTTACATAGAGGGTATGGTTAGTATGAGTACCATTTTTTTCTTCTGGTCTTATGAACACTCTATCTTTTTCATAAATCTAATAAATTGTTTGTGTCCCCTATTTGGACTCTTTTTCAGGGTATTTTTGGATTCCATCTTAGTGTATTCTCACACTCATATTGACCACGTAAAACATCTTGAGAAAATTTTGAATATACTGTGAGGGAATCAACATTACACCATGATTTCTAAGTGCCACTCAAGAAGGAAAAGTTCACTAATTTGGTCATAGAATATAAGAATCAGGAGTATCTTTTGGCCTGGATAAGGTTAGTGTTGTAGTTTCCTGAGAGAATCCCAAGAACGTGTTTGGAATACAATGTTTCTTGGGGATATATGGATATTAAATTCATTTATTACAAGACTTTTCTTGAATTTATTCACCTTTTACTGGAATGACAAGGAATGTTGTTGAGTTCATGTTGTTATAATCATATTAGAAAGCCTTTCAGGATCTAAAATGGAGGCTTGTATTTGAACTTATGATGACTCTTATGGAGTTAGGAATAGGTTATACAATCTTTTATGATGCATCAAGCATCATCCTATGGGAAGTACTGATGCAAGAGGACAATGTTTTTGTGTATGGATCTCAGTAGTAGAGGCCACATGAGAGAAACTACCTTAACCACGACCTTGAGGTACTAGCAATTGATTATGCCTTATGTTGTTGGGGACATTATCTGTTGGGTGAGTGATTTATGGTGTACATAGACTATAAGAGCCTCAAATATATCTTTTAAAAGAACAAATTCTACGGAGGAAAGAGAATATGGGTTGAATATCTTCAATACATTGATTTTGAGCTTTCCAATACACCTTGGAAGGGAAATTTTGTTGCAGATGCACTGAGTTGGAAAACTCAAACACATGCCGTACATGAAGCCAATAATGAATGGAAGTCAATGACCCTTTTCTATGAACAGAATATTGATTTTTATGATAGTGATGAGAAGTCTTATATATCAACATTGATAGTTACTTATTCCCTCATTGAGAAGGTGAAGAGTAGGTATTTTTTCAGATTCTAAGGGATTAGTTCTTCACGAGAGTATATCATAAGATAAACCACCCCTAGATTGGTATGTGGATAGAGATGACATCCTACACATACAAGAATGTTTTTGGATTCCTATAGATATGAGAGAGGAGTTTATGCATGACCCCCAAGCTTCTTAGTGGATAGTTTATTTAGGAATATTGAAGATGTATCGAGATAATAATCTCTAGTATTGGTGACCTGGGATGAAGTGTCAGAATTAAAGCTTTATCACTAGGTGTTCCACCTATCACCATGTGAAGGCAGAGAAAAAACAACCTTCAGTCTCGTTACAACCACTTCCGATCCTGGAATATAAATGGGAAGATGTTTCCATAAATTTTTTGTCATTTTTTCCAGGTCACTGAGAGGAAGTGATTCTATATGGGTAGATGTTGACAGATTGAGTAATTTTATCATACATGTTAAGAAAAAAATATCAGTTTATGAGATGGGAAGGATTTATCTCCGTGAGATCATATGGATACACATGGTCCCACAAACTATCATTTTAGATAGGAATAATCATTTAACATCATTGTTCTGTTAGGGATTATAGAAGGATATGGGAATACAGGTGCTTCTAAGCACAACATTTCACCATTAGACTGATGGAATATTCGAAAGGAAAATACAGTCTCCAAAGGATATGATCCAATCATTTGTCCTTTACATCCATTTTTCTTGGGAGATGAATATCTCTATTTTTGAGTTTTCCAATAAAAATTGCTTTCAAGCAACGATTCAGATGGATCCTTTTGAATACATGTATGACGGGCTATACCATTCTCCCCTGTGCTGGTTGAAGGTAGTTGGGGAAACTCTACTCGGTCCTGGTCTCATTTAAGATACTTGAAATCTAGTTTAGATAATCCAAAATCAAATGACTTCTTCTCAGTGTAGACATAAATCTTATACCGATAGCCACTATCGACCTCTAGAGTTTGTGGTCGGGGATCATTTTTTTTCTTCATGTATTGACCAGGATAGGGAATATATGGTTACATAAGTAGGGGATGATATACCATCATTATGTAAGACTGTTTGAGATTCTAGAGAGAGTCAGTCTGGTAGCCTATCAGTTACTACTACCTCAGAGGTACCATGCGATGCATGAAATCTGTCATATTTCATAGCTTTTCCAATGTCATGTCGATCCATATCAAACATTTGATCCTGAGGAGGTAGATTTATATGTTGATTCTACCTTTGAGGATTATGCAACTCACATAATTGACCAGAGCACAATGGCTCTCAGAGGATTATTTTGAGGCTGTCTGAGGCTTGTTTAGAGCCCAAAACCCATATTTTCAGGGAAATTGGACTTACTAAATGGTTAGAGTAAACCATTTTGATAGGGTGCATAGTTAGAGAAAACTATGAAAATGGTCTATTTTCAGACAGAACCATCTTGTATAGTTTCCCTAACCATGAAACATCACTATGCGGTTCACCCCTTTTTTCTATGTAACCCTATGAGGTTTCCATATGGTTAAGAAAATTGTTCATCTAAATCCTAAACATTCTAATTTCTCATCAATTTTTCCATTTTGGCCATAATGATCTAATTAAACCCCATAATATTCTCCAATACCATTTCCAGTAAGATTTACTTCCATAACTCTCATTTTGATATTTTGAAGGTGAAATCTATGGATTGAAAGATCTACTTCATTAGGGATCTGATCAAGCATATATTTTCACATTGGATGCACAAAGGTAGGGACTCGAGTCCATTTGAGACTTTCTACTCCTATGTTTATCTCAACCCAGTTATCAGGGTGTGAGAGTTTTTCCCTTTTTCTAAGATCTACTCAATTTTAATCCAAATCAGAGGACGATATCGAAGAAATAGATTTATACGACTCTAAGGTGGGTGGTCTATAATTAGTCCCTAAAGATAGTCAAATTTGGATTTTTATGTGGGGAACACCGATTTCATAGGGTTCCTTTTATTGAAATTATATGTTATGATTATATTCTTTAGAATCATATCATTATGCTCTTTACAAATATGTAATTAATTTTTGGGGGTTTCGCCCACAAATCCCAACAACCCATGTAGGGTGGTATGAAATGTTTGAGTTTTTTGTGTTTTAACACTTTTGATCCATAATTCAAGATTGCTTGATCTTGACCACCCTAATGGTAATCCTCTTTATAATTAAATTTTTATTGAATCGTGTAATGGTGAATGGAAAGTATTGTGTCACTTCCACTTGACCCACGTATGGTAAGTGGGTAAATGAAATTAATTGTTTTAAGTGATAAATTGGAAAGTATACTAAGAATATGACTTGACGGAATTAAATGTAAATGAATAATAGGTTGCATGTCCACATCATTCCTTTCCACATTAATTTAAGGTAGCGGAATGGACCATTATAATTAAATATATCATAAATGGATTTATTAAAGGGTTGAATTCTACTTGGACAATTAGAAATAATGAAAGGAAAATATTGAACCAATTTGGAATTATACATGACTTCTTTATCTAGTAATAATGGACTAACTCAAGCCCACTATGTATTCTTCTCAAGGAATTCCATGAACACTCAGGAACCCCATTCTGATTCAAGGATGCAGCTTTCCTATGTTGAAACCCACCAGGATTGTGATATTTTATTGTCATCGGATGCCTGATATGAAAGTGTAGAATCCCATATATAGTATTATAGGATTGTTTGGATACAATACATGGATCCATCATTGATGAGTATGTTCCATAGTAAAATCCCATCAGGACCAATCCTTTCTTTTCCCAATTTTACCTTGTATGGACTCCTTGGACTCGGTAGTCATCTTTTTGTGGCATGCCTTGAATATTCTCTGTGTATTACACTATTAACCCTAGATAGGCAACAGTTATTACTAAGAACGTGACCCTTGAGGTCTAAATTTCTTTGATCATTACCTTGGAACTTTATTATTAAATATCATTATAAGATTACATGTTATATATTGGAACCATCACATTGGTTAACATTTGACTTAATTATAAAACTAGTAACGATCAACCAATTCACTGGTCATAGGTTCAGAAACCGACAGTGGGATGAAGTAGGTACTTGGTTATTTAGTTACATTGTACAATTTTACTTTATATATAAATTTTTTCACACTGTTATGTTTCCATTACATAGGCGAAATGTTATAGACACCATTTGTGGTGGCCGGTTGAAATGTATCACAAACCCTCTCTGAGCACCATTTGGTACACGAGGAAGATCACATGAATGCAGGTGTTGAAAAAGGGAAGAATACAACATTAAACAATTGATTTCCTACTTTTTAGGATGGATCTTGATAATAGATGACTGAGCCGGAGCTTGGGATTCTTTGTATAGTCTTTTTCCCCTTTATACATTGAGGAACAGATTATGCCTGATATCTTATATCCATGTTTTATAGTTTTCTATTCACATGCTATATCATCATTTGTTATTGTTAACTTTGATATTAATTAATTTTTTATACTTCAGCTAATTATTTATATTTCTTTCACTATTTACCTATGTTTATATTTATCTTCTATGCCATGATCTGGTAATGAGTGCATAGTCTCCCTATAGACACACCCTAGGCCCTCATTGATAGTCGTTGACCTCTGGAATTTGGGGAGATGCACTTGAGGCCATATGGACCACTAGGCTCGGGGCACCTACTAAGTGGAATCTAGATCCGGGATGTCACAGTGTGAAATATAGATGAAAAATTGAATCACATCACATCATGGAGATGGAAAGCCTTGCATACGCATGAGTGG
The DNA here is from genome assembly GCA_963277665.1 of Viscum album. Classification (NCBI taxonomy): domain Eukaryota; kingdom Viridiplantae; phylum Streptophyta; class Magnoliopsida; order Santalales; family Viscaceae; genus Viscum; species Viscum album. Next base: position 1,349,704,627 of record OY728131.1, read on the forward strand.
CGTTATCATTTCCCAAAAGATTAGATGGTAAGAAGGGTAGATATGATATTATCATTATTGAAATATAATTATATCATAACAAACATATATATCATAAAATAACATAATGTTAATTATAATTACCTCTATGAGAAGTTGTAAAGATATAACAGGCAATCATCATTTTGTGAGGCAGTTGTCTTCCATACTCACGAACGATATGTTCGTTGCTCATTAAATGGAAGTACATGAAAGTGTCGGTAGAAGAACTTATATAGAAACATATTAGTATATTTATAATATTGAGGTTATAATATAAATATGAAATAAAAAGAATTTAGGGGTTCATGAATGAAATAAAATAAAAATGTTCATTGTTGGATGTTACCACTTCGTTTGATATCTCCTTTTGATTTTCACTAAAGGACTTATTTGGTTTTATTTATTCCAAAAGGAAGTATTATTGGATGAAGTTAATGAATTTGGGATGATATTTGGGTAGATTTTGGCAGAGACAAATGTATTTAGATTTGTAAATAAACTAGAAGGAGAGGTTACCTTTAATAAGAGAGTATAGGAGAACTTTTTGAAACTCTCAAAAATAATAATTTATAATAAATAAAAACTCAATAAATATACCTCAAAAATTTCATTTATTCAATGATAAGATGAGATTAAGTTGTAACATCATCAACCAATAAATTCTAGACAGGTTTTGATGTAATTTTAATCCTTATATTCCTTATTAACACTTATTCAACCTATTTTAATTTTAACTATAGTAACAACATTGTTAATATTAAAATGATGTAAGTTTTACATATAAAGTGTCAATTAGACAATTAATTTTAAATTTATGATATTTTAGACCATAATTAATTCAATTTTATTCATTTATGATTTTTATGATTTTAACTATTTAAATAAAATTTTGTTTTCATAAAACATCATTACTGTAAATTTTGATCGATATCATTACATTGATATTAATAAAATGCATAAAACAATATAACATCGAAAAAAATTCATGTAATACATCCTTAATATGTCATATTAACCAATATATTTTTCATTGAACCTCAATTAAGTTACATTATATTACTTTTAATATTTATAATATCATTTAATTGATTGTTTCATTAATTGCATAATTACTTCATCATCAATTTATAATTATTTAAGATAATTATTTTTTCAATAAAAATTAAAAACAAAAGCCTATGGTGTATATAAACCTTTTGTATTTATGAATAATATATAGTATAAAATATCATCAATTTATCCATATATTAAAAATATTATACATATTAAAAGAACGTGTGTGACATTTTTCACTCCCTTTGATTTTTAATAATATTTAAGTCCATTTCATAGAAAAGTTTCCAATAAATAAAAAATATTATAAAATGAGATTATAAGGGTATATGTTTCTGCATAAAATAACATTTGGACAAGTTTTAGGGTAGTCTTATTGTATTGATAATATTATTTTTATCGTTAATTCCACGATTTACCCTTAACCATGATAAAAAAAATTACTAAATTCATTATTGATATTTGTCCAAAAAATAAAAGGGACATATTTAAAAAATTTAAAGATTCTTAATCCAAATATGGAATATTTTTTTTAAAAAAAACATATAATTGGTTAAAATTAATCAAAAATATTCATTTTTATGGAATTAGAAAACGAGATTTTAATGTGAAAACATTCAAAATATTGAAATTTTTTTATATCTAAATATAATTTTAATTTTATTCCAATGAAATAAATTGTATTAAATGATATAAAATAACCAAATTATTTTTTAAGACCAACCAAAAATATATTTCAACACTGCAATTTATTTATATGAAAAAGTTTTTTTCACTTCAAAATTCTGTATTTTTCAATCCTCATCAAAACATGAAACTTAACATAAAAACACAAAACGTGCAACCAAATTAAATTTTCATATCTTGAATTCAAAGAATAATTTTATTTTATCACATAAAATTTATAAAAAGTAAAAAAAGATATTTAAAATGGGTTCTCCATTAAAAGGTGATTAAATTTACGTTTAAAAAAATATAAAGTTTTTATGCATAAAATTTGTTTTGTTATTATCTTATAAGAATAAAATATTTTTTATCAAAAAAATATTTGAATGAATATATAACACATAAATTTAATTAATATCATTCAATAATTGTAATTAATTTAATTAATTAACAAATAATGAATTTTGGAGCATAAAAATAAAGATATTTCATTTATATTCAATTGACATATATTTTAATTTATAATTAATTTGTAATCAATTAATTCATCTTCTAAACCATATATTTTCATAAGTTTAGTTAATAAAACTCATAACATCTAATTTAATGGTTATCTTATATAGAAATATATTATATAATTATATCTTAATAATATACTATTGTTTGGTAAAACATCATCTTGCATGTAACACAAGCTTTCAATAGATCTCAGCATTTGTGGGTAAAAAAATAAAAACATATTGTTGTGTGTACTGAAAGCTAGTCTAAATTTCACATGTAGTGAAACCTCAACATGGTGTTTAATATAATGTAATAATGAATTGGTTGTTTATATAACACATGATATATTCAGTATTGTGTGAAATGAAAAATATAAAAAATATTTAATTAATTTGAAAAAAAATGTTTTACAAAATATTGGGGTATTACATTATACCCCCCTTGAAATGAATTTTACCTCAAAATTCATCAAGATTATTCATTATTTAATACATGAAAATTAGTTTCATAGAAAAAAATATCATAAAAATGAATATTAAAACATAATTTTAAATTGGGAAAGTTGGAAACATGATGGTTACCCAAAGTAAGTCATGAATAGGTTTCCACATAGTAGAATATTGGTGGCAGGGGAAAAATTAACAATGAAGAGAAATATAACTATAAAGTTATAATATAGAGTGATAGAGAACATGGTCAAAAGAATTTTAATAATCAAAATGCTATAAATATGTGATTATCTAAGGGACCATTTGATTCCTCGGGAAAAAATGGTACTAGAATATCATATTTGGTTTCAATATCCTTTCCAAGAGTTGAAGAATTTTCATGAGAAGAAAAACATACTTGACATCATTAAATTTCATAAGCACAATCTAATCCTTTAATTGTTACTTAATATATTTCCATGTCATTTTTTATTCCATGAAATAAATATGAATTCACAATTCATGAATAATTAACATATCATGAGATCCAAGAGTATAATGACAAGTCATTCCATCAATCTTTAGTTAAAATCACATAAAAAGGTTAACACAATTTTTCCATCATGCATAAATCATCATATTATGAAAAATTATTCTCTAAAAACGTTTCTTAATTTCAACGTAAACATTTTCATAAATGGATGTCCTTATGATCTTTCCAAATGATAAAATCCAATATTTTTGAAAAAAAATCGTAAATATGGAAAAGAAACTTATCATTAATCCCAAAAAAACATGATGTAACTCATAATTTTCACACACCAAACATGTGAAGATAATTATCATGTATTCTACTTTAATATGGTAATTACCTTAATTATAATAATACCTTAGGGAAAACATGAATGATTTCAAAAATGAAATCTTTCCTCATATAATAAATCCAAAATTCAATAAACTCAAACCATATTGTCATTTTATGAATACTGAGGTTATCAATACTATCACATTTATAATCGAACATATCTTTATTTCATTATCCCATCATCATGTACATATTATGGTTTATCTATCCTTTAATCATGTGTTTTCCAAAAATATCAACATTCCATTAATTAAATTTTCTAGTCCATCATAACCATTCAATATATTCTTGAAAACCCTTAGTGAAAAGAATAAATTGAACAATCGTTATATATTTTATAAAACATATAACATTATTCATTAATCTAAATACAAAAACAGTTTGATGTTTACAATTCATATATAATCCATTAACCCGGATATATCATACCATTACTTAATACCTATTTCCATTCACACTATATGTGCAGTCTCAACATCAGCAGTAATATAACCATAATTTATACCACCTTACATATTATCTTCATGAGCATTCCAAATAGGACATCTATTTTCATAATTCCCTTAATTTCCACATTTGAAACACTAACAAATTTATTGTACATTTGTAAGGCCAGTATTCCCATCCTTTGCATTAACTGAACATTTCATTTTCCCTTTGATGTTAGTTTCTTTATGTCATTATTTTCCATAGTCAAAATATCTTCTTATTCCTCTAAAAAAATTAGGTGTTTCTTTCCACATTCTTGACAAAAAAGAAATTTAATATTCGTTCCTCTAGGGTATTAATTAACATTATTCTCAAAAAAAACTTTTCTTCTCTTCTTGGGTGAGTATGAGAGTTTTTTTAGGTACACATTTTTAATAATATTCCTTGAAAAATTATTATTCATGGACAAATTTTTCTTTACTCCAGTGATCATTCCATTTGGTTTGTCATCAATAATTTATTTGTCACATTCGACATTAACCCAATTCATTTTGGTTCACGAAGTAGAATAAAAAATATATAATGAGAAACACATATCATAGTGGAAAATCAAATAACTATGGAAAATCACCTATAATATTTCTAAATTATGAAACATTATATAATCTTTCAAACCTTAGTATTATCCTTAGATGCATCCATAGACACATCCTATGAAATATCCTTAGGGATATCAATAAAATTTTCTCATCTATGTATCCAAAGGTTGAATAAAACTTTATCTAATACCAATAATAATTATCCTCACTTTTCATACATGAGCATTTCATTATTTTTCAGAATAATTAATATGTTACTCAAATAGACACCCAAAGACTATATTATTTTAGTGCGTCTGGGAACTTTGAAATATAAACATTTTTTTCATAACACATCTACTTCTCCAACCTATTTGTTCATAAATAGAACCCTTTTTATATATCAAACTTAAAACACTTTTTTATATCCTAGGGAAAATAAACATAAGAAAAGGGTGAGATCAAATACTCAGTAATGGTAAACAAGGGAGATACGTAAGTATAACATAAACATAAGAGTATGAGAACATAAGAAAAAATTTAAGATCACATCCTACCTATTAAATATCATATGCATGGTTTATGGCATAAATACTGGCAGTTCTTAATATATTAATCATAAAGGAATCAATAGAATATGTCATAAAAAAATAACATAGATAAATAATATTGATTTTGTTGAAGATATGTAAACATGTAATATCATTTCCTTTAAGTCAGGGTGCATTTCAAAAACATAAGAGGGAACATCATGGGGACTACACCTACTAGGAAGGACACAAGAATATCCCCATTCATAGTTAATTCCTTTTTAATGTATTAGGTTTCCCCATATTCCCATAGTGGATTGAGTTTCCCCATCATCCAATAGTGGATTCAGTTTCCACATCTTCCATACTTGATCAATCTTTTCATCTTGTTTCCATCATAATATCATGAGACATATATCATTATGAAAATAATTAGAGGGAGATATTCATCCCTCCAATCACATAATTGAAACTAGATATATGTTTTCCACAAAAACATAAACCATTCATCATATCAGATCCCATGGAACAAAATGGGTGTCATAATTGTTATTCGATCATGACATAACACATGGAAAGGAAATGGGTTTCATAAATAGAATTCCGCCATAAACATAAAACATTATTAAAAATAATAATAATGGTACCATTGAATCGTATCCCCATTAAAACACAATTAAAATAATATAATGTTATCTTATATGGAAACTAAATTTCAGAGATCACTTGAAAATGATTCTTGAAGAAAATATCCATTCTTCTTTGAAAACATTTTATTTTCTTAAAATGATGTAAACTTTTAAAAGAAAAAACATTATTAAAAAATATTCTTGTAATATTTTAAATGAAAAATCAACTAATTATGGAATCATGATGGTAGAAAACATCATTCATGCTGTATATGTTAAAAATTAATTACATTCATACTTTTTTTAGAAAAGTCACGAAGTACCTCAGTTATAAAAGACAAAAAAATCCATTAAAACACATAGTAAAAAGTTAAAAATGCGTAAAAATGACTTTAAACATCCATAGTAGGATAGTAAAATCATTTTTAGAAAACATGTATATGTAATATATATATTCCCAAGTATATAGTTAAAACTAAACAATCTGAAATATTAATGAGATTATGAAATAAACACTCATCACTATATAATCAGTAGAATCACAATCCCCATGAAATAAATGAATTTATATGGATATCAAAATACCATAATCTTCTGGATAAGACTCATAAAATAAATTCATGATCAGTATATACACTATTCAGAAAAAAACAGTAGCATATAAGGCACATGTCCATAGAAATAAAAGTGAGACAAAAACCACTTACTGGTTTCGTGACATTTGAACCATAAACCACATAAAAGAGATATCGTCAAATGGATATGTAAATAAAAATAATTTTAAGGAATAGGGTCATTAATTAATTTAATGGATATTATATACACCACACTAAAGGACAAGTGGTGAATATGACATATGTTTCGCAAAAATACAAATGAGACTACAAATCCCCTTACCACTTTGTAATCCGTCAAATTATATGCCCCATAAGAGAATAAAAATTATATGGATATGTTGATATCATAAAATTAATGATATGACTCATAAAATACATTCTTTGAAATTATATACACCACATATAAGAAATAGCTGGTGAGCATGGCTTATATCTCATGAAAAATAAAAGTGAGGCAGAAATATCATACCTTAATTCATGAATCCCCAACACACATTAAAACCTCCTATATACTAAATTTCATTTATAAATATTCCATAGAGTCATATTCAAATATATAATACCATATATAATTTAATTACGACATTATATTACTCTGTTATTAACAAATCAATGTTAAAGTTTTGTTTTGGGTAATAACCACTTTGTTTTTAATACATGTTTTGAATTTTAATCCTTGGTCCTTTTACATTGATAATGATTTCATTTTCTCTAGAAATATAACCATGATATATATATATATATAGTAAATATTTATTCATAGTGATTCATAAATGTTATAGTTAGAAAATAAAATACATTGTTCAAAGAGATGGTAGGTCATACGTACACACGAACGTTGTTTTCATTTTATTATCATATTAAAATAAAGAATATTATATGATTTATTACGATTAAAAGAATATTTTTTATGTTATATATATCATATTTATTCATAAAGTTCATTCTTATTACCATCCATGTGAAATATATTTGAAAAAGAATTCCCATTGCATCATGGAGATGGTAAGTCATAGGTACGCATGAGCGACTTTGTCATTTCACAAAAGATTAGATGGTAAAATGGGTGGATATGAAATTGTCATTATAGAAACATGATTATGTCATAAATATAATATATATCATAAAAAATAGCATTTCCATCATAATTCCCACCATGGTAGGTGGTAAAGGAAAAAAAGAACTATAGCGACCATATCCCTTTTCACATAACATTAAATTATTTTAAGAATAATTATACATCAGAGTACAAGATAAGGATCATTAATTCTAGTGTCTTGGATGACTATGCACAAAAAACATAAAACATGGAGATAAAAAACACTTCTTTATTTAATCTTATTAAAAAGATCTGAACTTCCTTTGAGCCCTTACATCTGCATAGGGTACCCTAGGGAACACATTAACAAAGGGATGAGCTAAAAAGCCTAGTAAGGGAATGAATATAAGAATAAAGCTTAAGAACATGACCTTGGATGCATGGAATAATGATATCAAAATCATGAAACATATAAAACCATAACATATAAACATGGGATCACATAAACAAGGAATCATATAAATGTGGTATAATCATAAAACATGTCTTTAGTACGAGTCAAGGCGAATCGCCAATCTCATTTCCCATAGTAGTACGGGTTAAGGCTAACTGCCAATCCTGTTTCCCATTATAGTATGGGTCAAGGTTAATCGCCAATCTTGTTTCCCATAGTAGTACGGGTTAAGGCTAACCGCCAATCTTGTTTCCCATTGTAGTACAGGTCAAGGCTAACCGCCAATCCCATTTCACATCGCATCTCATGAGACTTAAATTTACCCAATGCATTGGAGAACTATCTTGGAACAACCATTTCAACCTTTTTATGAATATTCTTTCCACATAAATAATCATACGTAATCTGACATATAAAAACATAATGGTACCCATGGAATGAATTGGGTACCACAATCATGACATAATGCATAACCAATGGGAATATTATGAAGGTGTCCATGAAAGAAAGGTATTAGAACATACATGGATGTTAATAAGGTAAAATATAAATACAATATGGTATGTGATGTCTAACATAAGTGACATCATATATCAAATGAGTTTTTGAAACATTTGCATTAAAACATTTTTGTGCGGTTTGAAGGAAAATACTATATATCTTTTAAAATAGAAAAGAGGAAAATATTTTATATAAAATTAGAATTGAACCAAAAAGGATTTTATAATAAAAAGTCTGATTTTATAAAGACAATGGCGTCTTAAAACTGAGAATAGAGTGCATGTGAAATTGGGTAAAAATTCAGAAAGATCCCTTAAAACAGGTTTGCTTATCAGAATGTTCTAAGGAGGGAATCTTTTAAAAATATTTATATCCCAAAAATTGAGTGATGAAAAGGTATTCATAACTAATTTTTTAAAGACTAAAAATAATTTATATTATGTACATAAATAGGTAAGATAACTCTATTTTGATATAATGAATGATAAGGCAACCCAGAAGAACAACGAATGTTCCGGTAGAATTCGTTATGGTATATAGGCATAAGTGCCGGGTGTACCTAAAAACGTTTTATGAGAGATAAAATGGGTTTCTCATCACTTATAAATCATGAGGTATGTATGGGGGAGGTGAGAAATCATAACCCATTAGTTTGGATTGCACATAAAATGGCATATAATAGAGAACATCTTGATTAAGAGTGAAATGGAGAGGATCCCTTACCTTAAGTCTGATGGTGATCTTTAATTGAATTTAATGACCTGAAAACCCAAATTAGGTTCATTAATTAATAATTAAAGAACATGCTATATATTAAAATGAGTTATTATAACCCTTTTTATGTTCATTCATGACCATTTGGATTGGTTATGAGGTTCAAATTCATTATTTGGGTTTGTTTTGGTACTTAGTTTTAATGATCCGTTCACTTATATCCATGTTTGGATAAACATGTAAGATTAAAGTGGTTGTACAGAATTGAATTAGTATTATATAAGTGAAAATACCGAATATTACATGGTATTAAAAATTGATTCAGTTATTAGAAGTGAAGAAAAATTATTATATAAAACCTTAGTGATATCAATTTTGGTTAGTCGGTGGGTTTTGATTACAACGAGCATGTTTTTCATTATAACATAATACCATTTGTACAAAAGGATTACAAAACCATAACAATGATATATTAAATATATTATAATCTTTTTCATCTATTACACAAATGGTTTTATGACTATAATTAATGTTGATAATAGAAACTTAAAAACCATTGTCCTTGAATGTTCTAAATTAACACATCTCAAATGGTGCTTTCAATTATTTCAAATAAAAAGGCAGGGAAAGGAGAGAAGATAATGAATTTTACCATTATCATAATAGAATCTCATTTCATGTATGTTTTTGGAGTTATCATACAATCCAGGTTAAGGGAGGTGAGGAACGAAACAAGAAAATAAAATAACTTAAAAGAAAAGAGAGAATTGGAAAGAGGAATTTACCTCTTGAGTCTACCTCCTTTGAGAACCTCGTATGGGCATAGATTTTGGTATTTTGAAGGGACTAGGGGACTTTGGACATGGGGGAGGAGCTTGGGGAGATATTTATGTATAATATTGGAAATGATCAAGGCTTCAGAGGAGTGAATAGAAGAGAGAGTGGGGTGAGGTTTTTATAGTGGAGGAGAGGAGGGTTTTCATAATTTTTTAATCATTAGTATATTAATTTCTCTAAATACCAGAAATAGTGATAATTCCATGACCATAAATAGTAATGTGTTAATTTGAGTTCGAGATAATGGCCTTACATCAGTTATACATCATCTGATGACATCATAATTCATGTATTTAGCATTTGTCGTAAATTATTGTTTTTTACTATTCATAAAAAATTACAGTATTTTAGAAAATTCCCAATAGTTCACCCTAACCATTTTTCAACGTGTAGAATCCAGAAATGAAATCCATTTTTCAAAAAAAAAATTATAAATTTGATTACTTTTATATTTAATTAAAATCACAATTTATTATTAAAAAACAAGTTTTAAAACATTCATTTACTTATTCTAAAATATAGGTACATCATACATTCACTTGAATCTTATTTATATAAAATCATAGGTAAGGATACTATTCATTATGATATATCACTATTCATAAAGGTATGTAACTATTCACAAGGGTAGTTTACTATTCACCAAAAAATAAGTTTTCCCTATCAGACTCCAAATAACTTATTGATCGCAACCTTGTATGTCGGATTTTTGAAATTCCAAACACATAGTGTCAAAATTATGTTTAAAGGTCACATATCACTTAGTGGTTTATTATTTTTTGTTTTCATGACATAATTATAAGAATGAAATTTCCATTGAATACTTTGGGTCATTACATTATTCACCCCTTATGAAATTTCACCCTCAAAATTTCATTTTACATTCTATGCCAAAAATTGGTTTGGGTAATTTTCCTTAATTGCCTCCTCCTATTCATGTGTTGCCTCTTCGTACTTATGGTTACTCTATAGTACTTTTACCAGGCGAGTAGTCCTGTTACATTTAACATTATCTATATGATCCAAGGTCCTCAGTGACTTCTCCCCATAAGAAATATCATCCTCAAACTGTACCACATCTGAAGAGAGTACATTTAAAGGATTTGCTATGTACTTCTTTAAGAGGGGTACATGGAAGATATCATCTACTTTGGACATGGTAGGTGGAACTGCTTGTCGATAGGCCACAACACCATCTCGATCAAGGATATGAAAGGGGCTGATATACCTGAGAATTTTCTTTCCTTACTTATTAATTGTCATGACCTTCTTCCATGGAGATATGAATAGGAATACCGTGTCTGCAGCTTTGAACTCATGGTCTCATTGACAATTGTCTACATAATTCTTCTATTGAATTTCGGATTCCAAGATATGATTCTGAATGGTTTTCACCATCTCTACCATTTCTTCAACCATTTTAAGTCCTAGCAGCTTACACTCACCGACTTTATCCCAACATGCCAGTGATATACACCTTTTCCCATAAAGTGATTCATATGGTTCCATTCAGATGCTCAGGTGAAAAATGTTGTTGTTGGATAATTTAACCAGTAGAAGTTATTCATCTCATGCCCTATTGAATTACCTAGAACATTACATTAACATGTATTGTAGTTTCTGAATGTTCCACTTATATTAGCCATATTTTTAAGGATGATAGGCTGTAATGAAGTTCAGTTGAATGTTTAGAGCATGTTGGAGACTTTCCCAGAACTTTTAGGTGAATCTAGGATCATGATCAAAGACAATAGATAGTGGTAATCCATGCATCCTTACCACTTCGTTGATGTAAATCCGTGCAAGTGGATCTAATGAGAAGTCATCACGTATAGCGATAACGAAGCTTTCATTGTAAGACGATCCATAATAACCCATATAGCATTGTTTCCTCTAGATGTCAATGGATTTCCATTGACAAATTCCATGGTAATGTTCCCCCACTTCCCTGTGGGTATGGGTAGTGGTTGCATCACCCCTTTGGACTTTTTCCTATCATACTTCACTTGCTGACATATCAGGCACTCTGATGTATATTAAACAATCTACCTTTTCATATTGTCCCACCACATGTTTTCTCAGAGATCTTGATACATCTTTGTGCTCCCTGGGTGGATTGAGACGGTCGAGCTATGTGCGTCATTCAAAAGATAATTATTTATATCTGGATCAGATGGTACACATAATCATGACCCAAATTTTACTACTCATTCCTCAAAAAATTTTAAATCGGATGATTTCCCGTTTCTGATAGCTTCCACCATTCTTTAAATTTCCACCTATTTTCTCTAAGAATCCATTATTCTATCCAAGAGGGATTGTTGATAAATCATTTGAGAAAAGATTGATGATGTTCCTACCCTAATGATTACCATTTGCATTCTCAGTAAGTCAATGAGGATCAGATCCCATTACATCCTCATCATTGATAAAGATTCATGATCCTTTCTACTTAGAGAATCTGCCACCTTCTTTTCCATACCGGGATGGAAGTGGATTGAGAAGTCATAATCCTTGATGAGATATATACATCTTCGTTGGAGAATATTAGTCTCTTTCTCTGTTAATATATATTTGAGACTCCTGTGGTAAGTATATATCTCACACTTCTCCCCATAGAGATAATTCTACAAAAATTTCAATGAAAGGATCATAGCCGCCAACTACAGATCAAGCATGAGATAGTTTTTCTCATGTATTTGTGGATGCCTTGAGGCATAGGTGATGAATTTATAATTTTTTATTAGCAAAAAACCTAATCCCTACTTTGAAGGATCATTGTACACCCTAAAGAGCTCTCCACTTGATGGATGTGTGATTACTAACGCAGTGATAAGCCTATTTTTCAACTCCTTGAAACAATCATTACATTTTTGAGTCCAGAAAAACATTACTCCATTCAGTGTTAGCTTGGTCATTGGCTTCAAAAATCATGAAACGTTTTTCACAAATAATAGATATTACCTGAAAAGACCCAAATAGTTGCGGATCTATGTTGTAGGTGTTTCCCTGGGCCACTCTTCAATTGCCTTGGTCTTGGAAGGGTCTATAGATATGCCTTTTCTGGTGATAACATGCCCCAATAATGATACTTATTCCATACATAACTTAGATTTATTGTACTTTGCATACAACTTCTCCCATCACAATGCCTTTAACACAATATTCAAATGCTCATCGTGTTCCTCCATGCTCTTTGATCAAATCATAATTTCATCGATAATCACTACCATAAATTTGTGAAGGTAACATCTAATGGCTCTGTTCATTAAATCCATAAAAATTGCTGGAGAATAAGTGAGTCTGCAGGGAATCACTATGAACTCAAAGTTTCCATACCGTGGTTGAAAGGAAGTTGTGGAAATATCTTCCTTCCTCACCATTAATTGGTGATATCCCAACCAAAGGTCCACGTTAGATAAATAACTATCCCCAAGAAGCTGATCGAACAAGTCATCAATCTATGGAAGGGGATACATGTTATTTATCATGATTTTATTGAGTTCACGATAATCCTTAGATAGGTTCATTGATCCATCCTTCTTCTTGAAGAGTAGGACTGGCACACCCCATGGTGAAGCACTCGGGCGTATAAAACCCTTCTCCAGATTCTCCTAAAACTGCTTCATCAGCACTTCCATCTCTATATGGACATTCTATAAGGTGACTTTGATATGGGAAAATATATTAGAACAAGATCAATTGATAACTCATCCTAATAATTAAGATAAAGACCACACAATTCTTCAAGGAACATATCATTGAAATCCCCCATGACGGTCATGCCTTCAAGCATGATTCCCTCCTTGGTCTCAATCATTTTAGCAAAATATTCTTGCTCATAAGGCAACAATATATGACACTTGAGATCATTATTCCAAAGGAGATTCATCTTCCCCTTTACACTTGTAATGAATCGGAGGGTACTTCAGGATGTGATAAGTGATATACCTTTCTTGACAGTTGATGTTGGCTTTGTATAAAGACAACCAATCCATGCCCAAGATTGAGTTGAACTCCACTAAAGGAAATATGAAGAGATTTTATAGGAGGATCAGTCCAAAAAAGTTAACAAGGGAGGAGTTTTAAACCATGGAAGTAGTAATTTCCCCATTCACTATTCTCATAGATAACTTTTCATCTATATTTTGAGGTGGTGGTTGAATAGTTCTACAAAACATTCAAGACATGAAAGATTGCACAGAACCAGAATCAAATAATATGTTCTCTATTATTGAATTAATAACTAGAGTACCTTTCACCACATCATTTTCTAGATCCACATCATCAGTAGTGATATCATAAGCCCTTTCTTGTTTCCTTGGAGGTTGTTGTTGATTGCCATCGACAACCATTGGCTTTGAGAAATTGTTTTCATAATTCCCATGTTCTTTGAAGTTGTAACACTGCACCACTATTTAAGTGTTGATATGAACGTTCCTTTCTTCTTCCATGTTCATGAGTTTTTTCAGATCCCTTTGGATGTTTTTATCCAGATGACCAAAATTTCCTCATTTTAAGAAATTCTCATTTCCCTTCAGACAGTTCCCATGATTCATCTTCCCACAAATTTTACAAGGGAAAAAGTCAAGATTCTTTCCATCATTGGATTTATTTATTGTACTACCCTTGTTGTTATCCATTTTTCTCTTTTTGTCACTAGGCCCACAAGACCACTGAGTGTCTCCAATATCAATTTCGACATTGAGGGAACAACGTACAATCTTCTCATAACTGTTAAAGTCCCAAATCTCCAATCCTTTTCTTAGACTCAGAATTAGTCTTCTAAAGAAGCGTTCCACCTCATGTTCAGTGTTCATGACAAAGCCAGAGGTGTACCTTGCCAGACTTGTAATGTTTTCTTCATATGCCTCGATGGACCCATCTTACTTCTACTTGAGTCTGAGGAACATTATTTTTATCTTAAGACAAAGGGTTGGATGAAAATATTATTTTTTAAAACCCCTTTTGAATTCCTCAGAATACATTGAATCAATTTCCTCTTAAGAAATTTTATTCTTGGTCAGTTTCCACCAATGATCATCTTCTCCATAAAAACAATATACCTCCAATACAACTTCCTCTACTTCTGAGTACTAGAGGATAAATAATATCTTTTCAATGGTGTTAATCCATTGTTCTGCGAGGAGGGGATCAGAAGATCCCTAAACATGGGAGGCCTTTTCTTCATGAAGGAATCTATGGAAACATTCACTTTCCTTGGAGGGGGATAACATTCCACATGATTCAAGTTATTATTTATAAATCGATCCATCTTAACAAGTACTATCACAAAGTTTTGAGCACCTATTACTGTCATATCAGGCATACCATTAGGGTGATATTCACATTTCCTATCACATTGATTGATGGAATGTGTTCTTATATTTCCCTCCATTATCAATGAAAAATAATATACAATTATAGGGCTTGGAAACTTAGTTATTGAACATAAAAAAGGAAAATTTTAAATATAAAAGGATAAACTTGTAGATTCTATGTATATCAAAACATGTGGTTCTTTAGTTTTAAATCTAGGTTATCCTTGATCTATTTCTTAATGTGTATATTCTTACGGGATTAACCCCCCCCCCCCTTAATAATGATTTATACTAAGATCATGAATTTATCAAAGCATATCCTCTGGGAGTGTTGTAACCAAGAGTGCAACAAGCCCCATTGTCATGCACCAGTTCCCATTCGAGTCTCGCTCAAAGTGGTGTTTTCGGGTTTTACCCCTAGATACATCTATTCCAGAGTTGACTGTACCTACTCATATCCAAAAAGGGATTTATTTTCATGATAAACCACTTACTGAATACTCACCAATATTTTGGAATGTTTTCTTATACTTAGTCTCATCCTTGAGGTTCTTACTAAAGTGCTCTACTCCTAATCTTCAAAAATAACTAGGACATCCTCTAATTCCATCTATATATACCCTATCCTTTTTCACATAACATTACATGGTTTTAAGATTGATTATTCATTAGATTACAAGCCAATGATTCTGAAGTCTAGTGTCTTGTAAGCCTAGGTACATAAAACATAAAACATGAGGCTAAAAACGACTTCTTTATTTAATATCCATAAAAGGCTCCAAACTTCCTTTAACACTTTACATTTGCATAGGGTACCCTAGGGAACACATGATAAAATGGGTGGGATACAAATCCCAATAAGGGAATGAACATAAGAATAAATCTTTAGAACATGATATTGGAGGCATGAGATAATGATATCAAAATCATGGAACATATGAAATCATAATAGAAAAACATGGGTTCATATAAACATGGAATCATATAAATGTGGTATAATCATAAAACATTTATTTAGTAAGAGTCAAGTTTAATAGCTAATCTCAACTCCCATAGTATTATGGGTCAAGGCTAATTTCCAATC
Organism: Viscum album; assembly: GCA_963277665.1. Classification (NCBI taxonomy): domain Eukaryota; kingdom Viridiplantae; phylum Streptophyta; class Magnoliopsida; order Santalales; family Viscaceae; genus Viscum; species Viscum album. The sequence continues at coordinate 1,349,720,894 of OY728131.1, forward strand.
CTATTTCCCATTGGAGTACGGGTCCTGCCAAACCACCAATCATGTTTCACATTGCATCTCATGAGACTTAACTTTACCTAATGCATTGGAGCACTATTCAGGCACACCCATCTCAAAATTTTAATTAATATTATTTCCACAAAAATAATCATACATAATATACCATACAAAAACATAAGGGCACCCATGGAATGAATTGGGTACCACAATCATGACCTAAAGCAAAACCAATAGGTGTATCATGAAAGTGTCCATGAATGAAATGGATTAGAACATACATGGAAGTTCATAAGGTTAAATAGGCATATAAAATGGTATGTGATGTCAAAAATAAGTGACAACATATAATAAATTTATTTTAGAATCATTAGCATTAAAACATTTTTGTGTTGTTTTAAGGAAAACACTATAGAGCCTTTAAAATACGAAAGGGGACAATATTTTATATAAAACCAGAATTGTGTAACACCCCGAGATTTTATGAAAAATATTATTTTAATTTCATTAATGTCTTGTGTTGTATTCTACACCATGATTACCTTACGCTATACGCAACACCGTATTAGCATGCAGTATACGCAACACTAGTCTTGGACCGTGTTACACACAATTTTTATAATAGTTATTCTACGCAACATTGAGTATATATAAATATATATATATATTAAATGTATAAATGAAATGTGGTTGGATTCTGTTATACGAAACAACGAAGGATTCTTTCACAACACGCAACCCTGACTTGGCTTGCATTACACGCAATCACAACCTTCCTCGATAGCGTGTGTTGTACGTAATACCGCGTTTTAATAAACAATGATATATTATTATAATATTGTCATGAACTAGCCGTTATGAATAGTATTAACAAAATTTTTAATTTTATAACATTATTATTCATCTTACACATTTTCTAGAACATGGTATAAGAACAAAATAAATTTTTCGGGTAAAATAAGTATTTTTCAAAAAATGCAGTTTTGCCGCCTTTTGATGGCGCACCCACATTAAATCTAGTTTTTGACATGTTTATATGTTCAATTTGATAAAATAAAATTCTTATTTTGAATCCGGATGTAAAAATTTACATTAGATAAAGTTTTGATATTTTTCCGATAACTTTCATATTTTAATGAATAGTAAAAACACGCTATATTTTAATTAAAAACAACTTTTTTCATCATAATATCTTATGTGGTTAAATTAAAATATTGAATGGTTTTAAAGTATAAATAGAATATATTTTTACCATTTAATATAATGTATGTCATTAGCATTTATTTTACCTTGAATTCGTAGGTTAAATCAATTCAATCTTTTGCAATGTTTTAAACAAAAACCCGTTTTTATTCGACAATGGGATTAATTTTAATTTAATTTCTGAAACTTCTGTGTATTGAATTTTAAAAAATGGATTCCATATTTGGAATCAGTGGGTCCAAATTATGTTAATAAGCTACTTTTTATTTTTGGGAATTATGAATAGTAACTACGGTAAATTTTATTTACCATAGTTAAAGGTAAATCGGGTAATTAAGGGTAAATATAATATTATAAAATTACCCTAACACATGCCAAAAATCTATTTGATGGCTAAAAGTAAACCCATATCAACTAAGGGTCGGATTAGATTCATTTTATGGACTTTTGACCATAAATATAATTTAATTATTATTAAAACCAAAGAAAGTGACAACATGTCACTTTCTTAAATCTTATAAGTATAATAATTTTAACTTAGTGATAAACATCATAAAAATTCGAGCATGAATATGATCCAAAAATCTAACAAAATCATGATAATTTATTTAGAATTTTTTTGGATTAAATAGTTATCATTAATTGTGACATAATAGTGATGCATAAATTATTTATCTAGTGAAAAATCATGAATATAGTTTTTATTAAACTAATAGTGACCATAAAAGGCCCAAAACCCTGACCAAAACTTATTGGTCATGTAAATTGAAACTATAATCATCCAATGGTCGAATATTTGACCATTTGGAGTCTTATACAAGAAATTATGACACTTAACTTATTTTATTTTAAATGATGCCAAAGTTGTAGCCTTCATAATTTAATAAATATAACAATTTAAATATTGTGATTTTCAGATGATAAATTCGAGTAAAATTATTATTGTGAAAGGTAATATATTTATCTTAATAATAGGTATTTATTTTATATTTTTATGCAACAAATAAGTATATTAAATAATTATACAAAAATGATGTAGTAATTATTTTAATAAGAGATAAACCAAATAAATGGTTTTAAAAATAATAAAATAAATATTATATGAACTATTTAATGTGATCCACTAATTTTATAGATACATATGACCTTTTATTAATATATTAAAGCTTTTAGTTTGAACATATCTTCTGTATATAGTTTATTTAAATTCAAATAAATGAATAGTGTCAAAATTGACACTATTGTTATTTTATAAAAATAACATATTATAAAATTGTTTAAAAATCACAAAAATATTTAAAAATTATAAATTTAAAATTATATGGTCTATAATGTTATAAAGTAAACAATTATGGATAATTTACAACAAATAAGTAATTATTTGTTATAATTTAAAATTTAGATTTTATTACCACAAATAAACTTAAATAGATTAAATAAGGATAAATCAAAATGATAAGGTTTAAAATAAGATCCAAACATGTCTAAATTTGATTGGTTGATGATATTACAACCCTATCTCGTCTAATATTTGAATATGAGTCATTTTAGGAGGTTTTTATGTGGGGTTAGATTTATTATAAATTAATATTTTTAAGAATTCCAAAGGTGCCCCTCTCCTCCCTTATAAAAGGGTACCTCCTCCCTCTCTTCCTCACCCAACTTTGAGCCTTCAAGCTCGGACAACCCCTGCCAAATTCTCTTCTCCACTTCCCTAGAAACATCCTAGAGGTTCTGGTCTTCCTCAAAGACCAATTTTAGTGCCCTAAGAGGAGGTCTCAAAAAGGCGCTTCAAAGAAGAGGTAATTTCCATTACTGATTCTTTCACCTTTATTTCTTCTTCCACTTCTTCTTCTTAGGATGTTTCATTGTTAAGTAATAACATCAGTATCACTCATATAATGATATGTTATTATAAGTATGAAACAATCCTAATTCACCATCTATCCATCCTACGGAAAACGAAATCACCGCACGTGCGTACGTACAGAATACCATCTCCACGCTGTGGTGTAATCTGTTTTTCCACCAACACCTTACATGGATGGGTATTATGGTGTAAAGAATAACTATACATAGTTATTATAACATCATAATTATTCTGATATATTGTATCATCCACTCCAATTCAATTCAATAATTATGGAAATGATATCATCGCTCGTGCGTACGTACAGACTACCGTCTCCACGATGCGATGAGATTCATTCTCCATGTTAACCATTTAGGAATGATTATAAAGTATATATAAGCAATAATAATGAAATATATTACATTATAAAGCTACTGGATTTATGTGTATATATATGTATGTCATCTACTTAATTCCACTCAATTCAATAAGGAAACGAAAACAACGTTCATGCGTACGTACGGCCTACCGTCTCCATGAACGGTGTATTTCTTTCCATTTATCGATCCATTATATATATGTATATTCTGAATATATATTATATATAAATCATGTTTTATATTCTGTAATTACGAATGATCTAAGTAATCATATGAATAATTACAAGTTAAAACACAAATGACAAATGAGACGATTTTACCCAAAACGCTACTTTAACATGAATTTACAAAAGAACGGTTAATATAAAGTCATAAGTGAACCATGTATGATATAATAACAATGAATATGATTCTGTAATAATTCAATGACATTATTTAAATCATTATACAGGAGGATCAGACACTTACGAAGCAAATCAGATCTAAGGTAAGGGAAATATCACAATCTCATTTTTATCTGAGATTGTTTATACTTTGGTATTTACTGGGGTGTATTTTATCATCCACATCCATGTTTACTCAATATGTAATATTATTTAAATCCACCTACAATTGTTTAAATCCAATTTTACCCTTTGGTGAGTTTTTAGTAAAAGATATGAAAGGAATCTTTTGTCATTTTTTTGTACGAGGTACTTTTTGACATTTCCGACAAAAGTGCGAAGAATGTTCTTTTTAACTTATACGGCATGAATGGAATTTTAAAAAATAATTTCCAAGAAGCTTCTTTTATAAGTTTTCAAGTTTATCTTTAATCAACTTCTTTCAGTTTAATGTTGTATGACATATTAAGAAAGGAAAAATGTTCTTGAAGTAGAAATGATATTTTCCTCAAAAATGAAGTTCAAGTGTTTTATCAAAATTATTTTCCGTCTAAGATAATAAAGGGTTCTGTTTTTATCCCTATTATTACATTGATTTGATTATGTTGTGATGGAATTATTTTTATGAATTCCTTTATCGTATATGAATTGTTTTATGATGTCATGATGTTTAAGATTCCCATTTTTATTACATGGGTTATGCAATGATGTATGATTTATGATTTTTTGGCACACATACGAATGGTATCATTATGAGATGGGTGGGACATATATCTCCCTCCAATTCATTGGGTAAAGATTTTATATCTCATGAGATAGACATGGCTGGAATGGTAGGTTATACCGGTTCAGTGAAACAGGACTGAAACGAGGGTGACTCTGTTCAGAAAGGGACTCTGTCCACTAAGATAGTCTTGGAAATGAGTCTTGACTAACAAGAAATTATTCTCTATGATTATGTGTGAATTCCACAAAGTATCATGTTTTAAGTGATGATTATTGTGATTACATTTTACTGCCATGATTTACCCCATGTTATGAAATTATGATCTCTTTTGCATGTTAAGATTTCCAAAAGTTATGTTCTTATGTATATGACGTGATTGATATTTCTTTTGTTTACCCTTAATGAGCATTTGAGCTCACCCTTTTATGTTTTCTTTTCCCCAGGATATAAATAAAGGTTTTAGGTATTAAAAAAAAGGAAGATCTTTATGGGAGATTTTGAAGATCTTTCACCACGATTAGAAGATTATATTCCGAGTTTCCAAAGACACTAAACTATTACGGTCCTTGTGTGTATGTTTTTGTTATGTACTAAGTATTCCGAAAATGTAATGTAATGTCAATGTACGCCAGGCTTCGGGTCTCTACAGTTGGTATCAGAGGAAAGCATTAGTCAACCTTTGGAAACTAGGACGCAAAAACGTTAGTGAGATCCCTAGAGATATTTCTAGGGTATGTCTAGGGATGTCCCTAAGGATAAGTATACATATAGGATATAGTCCTACCACTACGGTAACAATCTTATAATTTAACCTAAGATGTTAGATATTGAAGTTACTCCCCATTTATTATGATTTTTTCATCTCACACTATTCTTTTTGGGTTTTAGAAAATGGCTGGAAACAAGATGATTCACGATAATGGAGGATATGATGGACAATGGAATGATATTCTTCATAAGAAATCAAATGAAATGGGATTTGGAAGTCCAAACATCATTATTATGCCGAATCAGCAATCTCATAATATGATCAATAAAGTAAAATTTGGTAAGTTTCCTGACTCGGCTAATAAGAGAAAGATGGAGTTTCATGATGATCATAGAGGAAAGAAAGTTCAAGTTCCCCTATGTAAATCATGTGGGAAGAGGAATCAAGGAGAATGTTTCAAAGAAACTGGAAGATGCTTTGGGTGTGGAAAAGAAGGACACAAAGCCAGTAAGTGCAAGGGAAAAGTTTCAGTTAACACCATGGATGAGGTTAATGGTATTTCTACGACATCAACAATGGTTAAATGTTTTAAATGTGGAATGTACGGGCATTATGCAAACCAATTCCCTAAGGGAATGTCTCATGAAGAGAATCGGTATGGTCGTATGGGTAGTATTTTTGTTGATGATGATGAAGAGACTACAAATGATATGTGAGATGAAAGAATTGTTGAAGCTTGGTCAATGGTTTAAGAAGGTAGTGGAATGATTACATGTTTATCAAGTGTAATGTTGTACTATAGAATAAAAAGACATCTAAGGATTGTTACACTGTTGTCTTTCCTTAAGTTCTGAATGTTTATGATGAATGGTATGAGTAACAATGAAAGTTTATTCAGATATTTTTTGGAAAGTGGATGATATGTGCATAATGAAGTGATAAAGAGAAAATGAAATGTTTGACAGTATTCATGAGCTCATGATTGATATAAGGACTAAGTGATATCATGGCTTGATTATAAAGAATTTTGAGGATTTTGGTTTGTGGAAAGTGTTAACTTTTAACTGCATTCACGTTTTCACTAAGGTTCAATGGAATACATGATTAAGGCCTTCGAATGATTGGAATGTGACCAATAAGATAGGAATGCAGTATTACGATATATGGGGATCAATGATGGTATTTAATCGCTGGTAATAGTTTTCACTATGTTATGAGAGTGGACCGAAGTATTTTAGATAAGCCTAAAGATTGGAATGGATTATGTTGGACATAAGTTAGTATTGTTTAAGGACATAACTTTTTTTTTGATATTATTGATGGGATGTTATAGTAATGTAGTTATAGAAAAAGGACAACCTGCAGGACGGGGGACATCCCATCGCGTCAGACAAGGCTGTGGGAATCGAACCCACAACCGAAGTGTGACAGGCCTTTATCGCCTACCACTGGCCTACAAAAAGTCCCTGGTCAGTAGAAACTAGTTTTATTTTATTAAGCGGTATGATATATGAAGTATAAGTTCATTTTTGGAACCATATACGATTAACCATAAGATGGACTTATAACTTTTGCTAACCTTTTGTTTGAAAGAGATGGAATGACCCATCATTCTATAACATGATCTGCTAACACTTCACGAATAACAAATTCAACTTCATTTATTTAAGAGATGAAGTGGAAATTTTTCAAGGCACGAACAACAGTGAGATTGTACCAAAATAATGTAAGTATTTATTCTAATTAAAATTCTTCAACTTTAGGGAAACGATCTTGAAAACCAAAAATGTTGTCCTAGTGCTCATATATCTGATTAATCAGATGGTTCCTTAGATCGTCACAAATTTATGGATTTGTGATTGTTGGCTTTTCCATAGCCATGTCCTCAACAACTCTCCATCAGAACATGATGGTTAGATTTCTCTTCCATGTCCATATTTTCACCTATGTTCTCCTAGGTGGATACCCAGTGATTAGTTAACTTGGGTAACCATTATGTTTTATACTTTAGTTTTTAAAGATAAGTTTTGGTATTCCTTTTTACGATGTGGGTTTCTATCAAAGAAACTTTCAAATAGTAAACCATTTATAACCCCGACGAATTTCGAGGGCGAAATTCATTTTAAGGGGGGTAGAATGTAACACCCCGAGATTTTATGAAAAATATTATTTTAATTTCATTAATGTCTTGTGTTGTATTCTACACCAAGATTACCTTGCGCTATACGCAACACCGTATTAGCTTGCAGTATACGCAACACTAGTCTTGGACCGTGTTACACACAATTTTGATAATAGTTATTCTACGCAACATTGAGTATATATATATATATTAAATGTATAAATGAAATGTGGTTGGATTCTGTTATACGAAACAACGAAGGATTCTTTCACAGCATGCAACCCTGACTTGGCTTGCATTACATGCAATCGCAACCTTCCTCGATAGCGTGTGTTGTACGCAATACCAGGTTTTAATAAACAATGATATATTATTATAATATTGTCATGAACTAGCCGTTATGAATAGTATTAACTAAATTTTTAATTTTATAACATTATTATTCATCATACACATTTTCTAGAACAATGTATAAGAACAAAATAAATTTTTCGGGTAAAATAAGTATTTTTTAAAAAATGAAGTTTTGCTGCCTTTTGATGGCGCACCCAATTTAAATCTAGTTTTTGACATGTTTATATGTTCAATTTGACAAAATAAAATTCTTCTTTTCAATCAAGATGTAAAAATTTACATTAGATAAAGTTTTGATATTTTTCCGATAACTTTCATATTTTAATGAATAGTAAAAATACGCTATATTTTAATTAAAAACAACTTTTTTCATCATAATATATTATGTGGTTAAATTATAATATTGAATGGTTTTAAAGTATAAATAGAATATATTTTTACCATTTAATATAATGTATGTCATTAGCATTGATTTTACCTTGAATTCGTAGGTTAAATCAATTCAATCTTTTGCAATGTTTTAAACAAAAAACCGTTTTTATTCGACAACAGGATTAATTTTAATTTAATTTCTACAAATTCTGTGTATTGAATTTTAAAAAATGGATTCCATATTTGGAATCAGTGGGTCCAAATTATATTAATAGGCTAATTTTTTTTAGAATTATGAATAGTAACTACGGTAAATTTTATTTACCGTAGTTAAAGGTAAATCGGGTAATTAAGGGTAAATATAATATTATAAAATTACCCTAACACATGCCAAAATTCTATTTGATGGCTAAAAGTAAACACATATTAACTAAGGGTCGAATTAGATTCATATTATGGACTTTTGACCATGAATATAATTTAATTATTATTAAACCCAAAGAAAGTGACAACATGTCACTTTCTTAAATCTTATAAGTATAATAATTTTAACATAGTGATAAACATCATAAAACTTCGAACATGAATAGTATCCAGAAATATAATATAATTATATACATCATGATAATTTATTTAGAATTTTTTGGGATTAAATAGTTATCATTAATTGTGACACAATAGTGATGCAGAAATTATTTATCTAGTGTAAAATCAAAAATATAGTTTTTATTAAACTAATAGTGACCATAAAAGGCACAAAACCCTAACCAAAACTTATTATTCATGTAAATTGAAACTATAAACATCCAATGGTCGAATATTTGACCATTTGGAGTCTTATACAAGCAATTATGACACTTATATTATTTTATTTTAAATGATGCCAAAGTAGTCACCTTCATAATTTTATAAATATAACAATTTAAATATTGTGATTTTAAGATGATAAATTCGAGTAAAAGTATTATTGTGAAAGGTAATATATTTATCGTAATCATAGGATTTTATTTTAAATTTTTATGCAACAAATAAGTATATTAAATAATTATACAAAAATGATGTAATAATTATTTTATGAAGAGATAATCCAAATAAATGGTTTTAAAAATAAAAAAATAAATATTATATGAACTATTTAATGTTATCCACTAATTTTATAGATACATATGACCTTTTATTAATAAATTAAAGCTTTTAGTTTGAACATATATTCTGTATATAATTTATTTAAATTCAAATAAATGAATAGTGTCAAAATTGACACTATTGTTATTTTATAAAAATAACATATTATAAAATTGTTTAAAAATCACAAATATATTTAAAAATTATAATTTTAAATTTATATGGTCTATAATGTTATAAAGTAAACAATTATGGAAAATTCACAACAAATAAGTAATTATTTGTTATAGTTTAAAATTTAGAATTTTATTACCACAAATAAACTTAAATATCTTAAATAAGGATACATCAAAATGATAAGGTTTAAAATAAGAACCAGACATGTATAAATTTGATTGGTTGATGAGATTACAACCCTATCTCATCTAATATTTGAATATGAGTCATTTTTGGAGGTTTTTAAGTGGGGTTAGATTTATTATAAATTAATATTTTTAAGAATTCCAAAGGTGCCCCTCTCATCCCTTATAAAAGGGAACCTCCTCCCTCTCTTCCTCACACTACATTGAGCCTTCAAGCTCGGCCAACATCTGCCAAATTCTCTTCTCCACTTCCCTAGAAACATCCTAGAGGTTATGGTCTTCCTCAAAGATGAATTTTAGTGCCCTAAGAGGAGGTCTCAAAAAGGCGCTTCAAAGAAGAGGTAATTTCCGTTACCGATTATTTCACCTTTATTTCTTCTTCCACTTCTTGTTCTTAGGATGTTTCATTATGAAGTAATAACATCAGTATCACTCATATACTTGAATGTTATTATAAGTATGAAACAATCCTAATTCACCATCTATCCATCCTACGGAAAACGAAATCACCGCGCGTGCGTACCTACAGAATATCGTCTCCACGCTGTGGTGTAATCTGTTTTTCCACCAACACCTTACATGGATGGGTATTATGGTGTAAAGAATAAATATACATAGTTATTATAACATCATAATTATTCTGATATATTGTATCATCCACTCCATTTCAATTCAATAATTATGGAAATGATATCATCGCTCGTGCGTACGTACAGACTACCGTCTCCACGACGCGATGAGATTCATTCTCCATGTTAACCATTTAAGAATGATTATAAAGTATATATAAGCAATAATAATGAAATATATGACATTATAAAGCTACTGGATTTATGTGTATATATATGTATGTCATCTACTTAATTCCACTCAATTCAATAAGGAAACGAAAACAGCGTTCATGCGTACGTACGGCCTACCGTCTCCATGAACGGTGTATTTCTTTCCATTTATCGATCCATTATATATATGTATATTCTGAATATATATTATATATAAATCATGTTTTATATTCTATAATTAAGAATGATCTAAGTAATCATATGAATAATTACAAGTTAAAACACGAACGACAAATGAGACGATTTTACCCAAAACGCTACTTTAACATGAATTTACAAAAGAACAGGTAATATAAAGTCATAAGTGAACCATATATGATATAATAACAATGAATATTATTCTCTAATAAGTCAATGACATTATTTAAATCATTATACAGGAGGTTCGGACACTTACAAAGCAAATCGGACCTAAGGTAAGGGAAATATCACAATCTCATTTTTATCCGAGATTGTTTATACTTTGGTATTTACTGGGGTGTATTTTATCATCCACATCCATGTTTCCTCAATATGTAATATTATTTCCATCCACCTACAATTTTTTAAATCCAATTTTACCCTTTGGTGAGTTTTTAGTAAAAGATATGAAAGGAATCTTTTGTCATTTTTTTACGAGGTACTTTTTGACTTTTCCGACAAAAGTGCGAAGAATGTTTTTTTTAACTTATACGGCATGAATGGATTTTTAAAACATTATTTCCAAGAATCTTCCTTTACAAGTTTTCAAGTTTTTCTTTAATCATCTTCTTTTAGTTTAAAGTTTTATGACATGTTAAGAAAGGAAAAAATGTTTTTGAAGTAGAAAGGATATTTTCCTCAAAAATGAAGTTCAAGTGTTTTATCAAAATTATTTTCCATCTAAGATAATAAAGGGTTCTGTTTTTATCCCTATTATTACATTGATTTGATTATTTTGTGATGGAATTATTTTTATGAATTCCTTTATTGTATATGAATTGTTTTATGATGTCATGATGTTTAAGATTCCCATTTTTATTACATGGGTTATGTAATGATGTATGATTTATGATTTTGTGGCACACATAAGAATGGTATCATTATGAGATGGGTGGGACCTATATCTCCCTCCAATGCATTGGGTAATGATTTTATATCTCATGAGATAGACATGGCTGGAACAGTAGGTTATACCGGTTCAGTGAAACAGGACTGAAACGAGGGTGACTCAGTTCAGAAAGGGACTTTGTCCACTAAGATAGTATTGGCAATGAGTCTTGACTAACAAGAAATGATTTTCTATGATTATGTGTGAATGCCACAAAGTATCATGTTTTATGTTATGATTATTGTGATTACATTTTACTGCCATGATTTACCCCATGTTATGAAATTATGGTCTCTTTTGCAGGTTAGGATTTCCAAAAGTTATGTGCTTATGTACATGATGTGATTGATATTTCTTTTGTTTACCCTTACTGAGCATTTGAGCTCACCCTTTTATGTTTTATTTTCCCCAGGATATAAAGAAAGGTATTAGGTATAAAAAAAAGGAAGATCTTTATGGGAGATTTTGAAGATCTTTCACCACGATTAGAAGATTATATTCCGAGTTTCCAAAGACACTAAACTATTACGGTCCTTGTGTGTATGTTTTTGTTATGTACTAAGTATTCCGCAAATGTAATGTAATGTCAATGTACGTCAGGCTTCGGGTCTCTACAAATTGAACCAAAGATTTTTTTATAATAAAAATAAATATTTTCTAATGAAACTGGTGGTATAAAACAGAGGATAGACTTCAATTTAAATTGGTTAAAAATTTTGGAAGTTCCCTTCAAAACATGTTTGCCTATAGGAATGTTCTGAGGAAATATTTTAAAAACATATATATTCCCAAAATAGAGTGATGAAAGGGTATACATAAATTAATTTTGTAAAAATAAACAAAATATATAATATTTACCTAAACATATAACATGACTCCATTTTTATATAATGAATGATAAGTCAACCCGAAAGAACAAAGAAAGTTTGAGTAGAATTCATTACAGTTTATTGGCATGCTATCAGGTGTACCTAAGAGGGCTTGATGAGAGAGAAAAGGGACTTATCAATAACATATAAATCATGAGGGAAGTATATGGGAGGTGATAAATCCTTCACCATCATTAGGTATTACACATAAAAAGACATAGCATAGAGGACATCTTGATTAAGAGTGAAATGGAGAGGATCCATTACCTTAAGTCCGATGGTGATATTTTCTTGAACTTAATTACTTGAAAAATAAAATTAGGTTCATTAATTATAAATTATATAAAAAATTATATATTTAAATGATTTACTATAACCATTTTTAAGATCATTCATGACCATTTTGATTGGTTACGAGGTTTAAATTCATTGTCCGGGTCCGCTTTCTTACTTGGTTTTAATGATCCATTCACTTATATTCATGTTTGGTTAAACATGTAAGATTAAAGAAGTTTTCCATAATTAAATTTGTATGATATTTGAGAATATCCATGAGATTAAATGGTTATAAAAATTCATTCGGTTATTAGAAGTGACGATTAGTTATTATATAAAACCTTAGTGATAACTGTTTTGGTTAATCGGTGGGTTTTGATTACAATGAACATGTCTTCATTTATAACGTAATAACATTTGAACAAAAGGAACAAAGAACCATAACAAGGATATATTACATATATAATAATCTGGTTCAACCATAACAAAAATGGTTTCATGAATATAATTAAAAATGATAATATAAAATTATAAACTGCTGTCCTTGAATGTGCTAAATTAACGCATCTAAAATGGTGCTTCAATTTCTTTCAAATAAAAAGGTTAGGAAAGGAGAGAAGATAATGAGTTATCCCATTAGCATAATATAATCCCAGTACAAGTATGTTACTGGAGTTATCATACAATTTCGTTTAAGGAATTTTCGGAAAGAAACAAGAAAATAAAAGAACCTAAAAGAAATGAGAGAATTGGAAAGTGGAAATTACCTCTTGAGTCTACCTCATTTGAGAACCTCTTAAGGGGAGAGGTTTGGGTATATTGAAGAGAATAAGGGCCTTTTGAATTTGGTGAGGTGATTTGGGAAATATTTCAATAGAATATTGGAAATTTACAAGGCTTGAGAAGAGTGAAGAGAAGAGGGAGTGAGGGGGGGGGGGTTATAGTGGAGGATATGAGGGTTTTCATAATTGTTTAATCATTATTATATTAATTTCCCTCAACACTATAAATAGTGATTCTTCCATGACCATAAACAATAATGCGTGCATGTGAATTTGAGATAATGGCCTTAAATCAGCCATACATTAGCTGATGACATCATAATTCATGTATTTAGCAATTATCGTAAATAATCGTATTTTACTATTCATAAAAAATTCAAGTATTTTAGAGAAATCCCAAAAATGCACCCTAACCATTTCTCAACATGTAGAATCCAAAAATGAAATATATTTTTCAAAAATAATTTTATAAATATTATTTATTTAATATTTAATTAAAATCACAATTTATTATTAAAAAACCTGTTTTAAAACATTCATTTACTAATTCTAAAAAATAGGTAAATCAGACATTCACTTGAATCTTATTTATATAATTTCATAGGTAAGGTTACTATTCCTTATGATATATCACTATTCATAATGTTATGTTACTATTCATACAGCTAGGTTACTATTCACAAAAAATTATGTTTTTCTTATTAGACTCCAAATAACTTACTGATCGAAACCATGCATGTAAGATTTTAGAAATTCCAAACACAGAAGTTTCAAACTTGTATTTAAAGGTCACATAGAACTTAGTAATTCATTATGTTATGTTTTCATTACATAATTATAAGATGGAAATTTCCATTGAAAGGGTTTGGTAGTTATAAGAACAAACATCATTTCACGAGGTAGTAGTGTGTCGTACAGACGAACGATAAGTTCACTACACATTAGATGAAAGTGTGTAAATGTGTAGGTCAACCGCTAAATATAAAAACATAGTTTTATTTTTAGGATTTTTATATAATTATATAATCATAAAATATAATTAATTTAGGGGGTTCAAGGAGAAATAAAATAAAAATATTCATTGATGGACGTTACCACTTTTTTGGGTATCTTTTTTTAATTTTCACAAATAGACTACTTTTTTTGGATTTACCCAATATAAGCATTGTATGATGAAGGGAATGAAGTTGGGAGGTTATTTGGGAATAGGTTGGCTGAGATAAATGGATTTATATGAGTGAATATAAGATAAGTAGAGATGCCTACTTTCCCATACCCGAATGGTAATGGTTATTTCCGGGCATCAAAGAGACCCATGTTCTAAATCGGGTCTTAGTGAATTTTTTGGATACTGAATAATTTACTATAGAATTACTATAGTAGTCACTATTTAATTCCATAGCATCTGAAATTATTCATTCAATTTGGGCCTTTGGGCCACCGGTTTGGGCCTTTAGGTTTCAGGGCCTTCGGGTCACAAGGGCTTCTAGACGTCAACACATATAGGGAATAGGGCCTTCGGGCCACAAAGATTTGTAAGATTAAAAATTAGAACACATATGATCAGGCCTCAGAAGAGAATTCAAAGCCTGTAGCTTCCCCCAGAGCAGAGCTAACTGGATTAGAAGAATGAGAGGGTATAAAAATTTCCATTGGTACCAGGCCCCATGCACCTCTGTATTGGGGAAATGCTAGCCGACCAAAAATTCCATGTGGATATATAAATACATAAATTTTGTAGATGCAAGGGAGGGGATTTTCAAAGTGTCAATGTCAGGGCTTTAAGTCATGTGTTTGGCCTTATGCCTCAGGACCTTCGGATCATGAAATGGGTCTCGTACCACTGGCGTATGGGCCATGTAAGGGTTCACCATAAACTCTTAAAAGGGGTATTATCCATAATAAATAAAAAATCTAAAGGCCTTAAGGACATTCTAGAAAAGATAAGGATATGTTGCCTTTTATAAGAGAGGGGAGGGACAGTTTTGGAAACTCTCAAAAATATTAATTTATATCAAATAAAAAATCGATCCTAATACCCTGAAAAGGTCATATATTCAAATATAAGATAAGATAAGGTTCTGATATGATCAACCAATAAATTTTAGAGAGGTTTTTATGTAATTTTAATCCTAATCTTTTTGATTAACCCTTAGTTAACCTATTTTAATTTTAACTATAGTAACACAGTTTTTAATGTTAAGAAGATGTAATTTTTACATATAAACTATCAATTGAACCGTAAATGGTTCATTTATGATATTTTAGAGCATAATTTATCATAATTATAACAATTTATGATTTTTATGAGTTTTAAATTATTTAATAAAATATTTCTTTCATAAAATATAATTAGGGTCAATTTTGACACTATTCATTACATTTACTTTAATAAAATCCATACAAAAATCATCTTAGAACCAATTCATGAAAGACACCCATAATATTTCATATTAACATAATTGTTTTAGAACATTAATTAATTCAAAGTATATTTCCATTAGTATTTACAATTTCATTTAATTTTTCATTTCGTTAATTGCGTAATTATTGTAATATCATTTCATAATTATTTTTGATAATTATTTATTCACTAAAAATAGAAAATAATATTCAATGATATAAATAAATCTTTTAAATTTATGAATAATGTATATAGTGAGAATTTATATAATTTATACCCATGTTAAAAATATTATACTTATTAAAAGTAAGAGTGGGACATTTTGCCACTACATTTTATTTTTAATAGTATCTTAGTCATTTTCATGGATAAGGGCCTATTGAATAATTAAATTTATAAAATTAAGTTCTATGTTTAGAATTATCCTCTTAATATAATATTTGGTAATGTTTTATAGTATTTCTATAATCTTTATAATATTATTTGTACCATTAATTACATGATTTACCTTTAACCATAGTAATAAAAATTATTAATGTTACTGTTTATATTTTCCCAAAAAATAAAAGGGACTTATTTACATAATTTTTAGATTATTATAAAATATATGGAATCATTTTTTCATCATTAAAAAGGAATAATTGGATAAAATATTTTTAAAAATAATCCCAGTGACAGAACGAGAAAACCTTTTTTTAAAGTGAAAACATTCAAAAGATTGAAGTGTTTTTATATCCAAATACAATGTAAAATTTATTCCATTGACCGAAATTGGATTAAATGATAAAAACAATATAATTATATTTTAAAATGAATAAAAATTATAATTTAAAACTATATTTTATATAGATGAAAATATGTTTTCACTTTAAAATTCAGTATTTTCACTATTCCTCAAAAATGAAACTTATCAGAAAAATACTAAAAGTTCAACCAATTTAAATTTTGATATCCTAAATTAAAGGAATAATTTTATTTTTTCATATAAAAATATGAAAAGTGTAAAAACTATATTTAAAATGGGATCTATCAAAAGGAGGTAAAATTACCTTTAAGAAAAATATAGGGGTGTTATGTATAAAATTAGGCTTGTTCTTATATCATGACAATAAAATATATTGGATGAATAAAAAATATATTTTATTGAATATGTAACATATATTTATCATTAATATCATTCAGTAATGTTAATTAATTTAATCTATTATTAAAAATGGCTTTGGGGTCATAAAAACAAAAATATTTCCTTTATATTCAATTAGTAAATATTTTATTTTCTAATTAATTGGTCACCAATGAATTCATATAATAAACCATATATTTTTATATATTTAGTTAATAGTATTCATAACGAAAAATTTAATGGAAATTTTATATCTTATGATAATAAATATTAATATTTTATTCATATACCATTTTTTGGTTAAACATGGTCTTCTGTGTAACAAAACCTATCAAAAGAAAGCCGCATTGTGTGTATCATAAGAAAAACAAAGGTCTGCGTTTACCGAAAGCTTATATAAGTGTTGTGTGTAGCGCAACTGTAACATTTTGTTGTATATAAAGCAATAATAACATGGTTATTTCATATAACACAATTTATATTTAGTCTTGTGTGAAATGAAAATTATCAAAAAGATTCAATTAACTCAAAAAAAATATTTCACAAAATCTTGTAGTGTTATTGTAAGTGTTACTATTATGCTTAATGAAATGGTAAAGGGAATATAATGTCATATTCTAGATAATTACAATGATATAAATTCCTAATAATGTTAAGTATGGATGTCATAAAGGTGGTAAGAAGGACATATCCTTAGGGTAATACTGTAGGAGAATAAAAGAGGGTGTGAAGGAGAGAGTGCATGGGTTAGGGGGATTCTATGATAGAATTTTTTTCATCCTACATTATAAAGAAAAAAACATATGGAATTATTGTTATCAATTATATTTTATAATGAATTCATTAAAAAATCATTTTCTATATTAGAAACCATTTAACATATTAAATAATCTTTCCCCTCTACAAAAAATCTTTTAATAATAAAATTAACCACCATAGAAAACCCCATTAAAATGTGTTATTCCTAATTCTAGGTCTTGTGCTTGGAATATCATATTTAAATGAAATTTAATTTAATTTTTTTATATTAATAACTTAATTCAAAAAAATTACTTCAAAAAAATTAATTTAAAATATTTCAAATTCAGTCATTTATACCATCATTGTGAAATTTTCTTTTCTAACTATAAATTGAAATAAAATAATAGAATTTAATAATTTTTTTAATTTTCTTACTATGTATTTCCAAAAAAATTTCTTTTCATTATATAAGTGTATTTAAGAAAATCTGTAACACCCCAAGCTTCCATTGTATGCTTCTCTGTGAATAATACAGTAGCGTGTGTTGTACGCAACTTCAAGATTCTAACACGCCGCGACCAATCAAAGTAGCAGTTAAGAATAGTAATACCCACTTTTTGAAATTTTATAAATTTTATCATTCAAAATGGACTTAATTTTTGGATTCTGAATATCAAAATTATCCTAGGATGAAATTTTGGTACTTTTCAGATAACTTTTATATTTTCATGAATAGTAAAAATTACTAAATTTTTATTAAAAACAACTTTTTTAATCGAATTAATTAATAGAGATAAATAATGAGTTTGAATGGTTTTAAAGTATATTTAGAATATATGTTTACCATTTAATATGATTTTTGTCATTGGACATAATTTGACAGTTAAAACGGACATAAACAAGCGTCAATCTTTTGATAGTTATTATCTCTTAAAAACGTGCTTTTTTTAACGACAGGAATTAATTTTAAATTAATTTCTGCCACTTCTGTGTTTTGAATTTGGAAAAAATGGATTCCATATTTGGGATCAGGATATCTAAATTGTGTAAATAGGTAACTTTCATTTTTAGACATTTTGACTAATTACTTCAGTGAATATTTTATTTACCATGGTTAAAGGGTAAATCCTGTAAATAAGGGTAAAAAATAATATTATAATAATAATAAATTAGCCTAAAACACGTGCTAACCTTATTGGTTGATACATGTCCGACCATGGGCATCTTTGGGTCGATTTTGGGACCCCATGGAGGCACTTGTTGGTGATAAGGACACTTTATATTAATTAAGTTAAAATAAATACAAAAAAGACATAAGCATATATATTTTAAAAAACAATTTTTACATAGGGTTATATATGTTGAAATTTTGACTATAATTATTCATTAGAAAGATAAAAGGATTTCCTACATAATCGTATTTTATTTATAATTCTTAGACATTAAATAATTTAATTTATTTATGATACAATGATGATGCATTAATTACCGTATTAATGAAATATTAAGATAATTGATATTATAAATACCTAAATAAATGTAATTTAAGACTTTTTATAAATTAAAATAATTTTTTAGGTTAATATTATATATTATGATTATTTATATAATTTTTTTAGTGATAATGATATTATGAATTTATCAAAAACAAAATACCCAATAGTGTCAAAATTGACATAAAAGAGTTTTTAAAACAAATATTATATTATTAATTGATATTAAATTACAAAAAATCTAAGGTTCGACCAATATACTTATATCATGATATTGGTTTCATTAATGGACCACTTGGGGGCTCTTGGAGGTATATAGGATGTTTATTAACTATATAATATAAAAATACAATGTGACATGGTAAGTGTCAAACTAATTAACTAAGAGTTAAAACTATAAGATAAGGTTAATATAATGACCCAAAACTATCCAAACTCTATTGGTTGAGTGGTTTTAGACCCACCCCATCTTAACCTTTAAATAATCCACTTTGGAGCCATTAGAAACCGAATATGAATTTATTATAAAATAATGTTTCTAGATTTTCCTAAGGTGCCCCTCCTCCCCATTATAAAAGGACACCACTTCTAACAAACTCTCCACACATTAAAAGCCTTTTGGTTCAGCCCACCCCTACCCAAATACTCTCCAAAATTCCCTAAATTCATCATAGAGTCCATAGTTTGATCATAAATCCATCCTATGGAGCCCTTTTGATCAAATCAAAAGGAAGAACCCGAAGAAGAGGTAATGTTTTCACCACCCTTTTTCAAGTTCATTTCTTATTTAACTTATTATTTCCTTGTTATTTCCATTATAAAATAATAAATCCAGTACCTTCTATATATTATTATGTTATTATAATTATGGAACTAAAAAATTCATTATTCTATCCATCCCTTGAATGACATGTCACCATAAGTGCGTACGTACGGCCTACCGTCTCCACGTTGTGGTGTAATTATTATTCAATATACTATTATTTAGATGGGTATAATAATGATGTATAATTCATGTAAATAATAAATATAACATGATAATTATTCTGTCTATATGATATAAAATCCAATTATATATTATTTTAATATCAAAAGAATGATATTGTCGCTCGTGCGTACGTACAGACTACCGTCCCCACGAACGCGATGCGATTCATTCCCCATCGTATCCATTCAAGTATAATTCTCATTTGATGATTAAAAATAATATTTATGGACTTGATATAATTCTGTATATGAATTAGATAAAACCTATCCATAACAAACACGGCTTATGTAACAAAACATGTAAAAGAAAACGAGTAAGTTAACACCCGAAACACCGATAATACTAAGATACTATTAACAAAGCAATGTTAAAAGATCATATATGATATCATATTAATGTATATGATTATTGTATAATTTAATAACATATATTTCACCATTATATAGGAGGTTAACCTACCATCCACCAAGGAAAATTACAAGGTAAGGGTTATTTCACAATCTCTTTATTATCCGAGGTTGTTTATATGTAATTATCTACTGGGACCTCTTTATCATCCACATCCATGTTTCTTAAAAATGTATTTCAAAACATTCTTACTATGTTACAGAATATGTGTTAAAGTCATTTATACCCTTTTTTGACTTTTGATAAGAAGTTTATAAAGGAATTTTTTCGTCGTTTTCCAATCAAGGTCCTTTTAAACCTTTTCGACAAAATTAAGGTAAGAGTGACTTTTTTTAACTTATACGATGGGTGAAGCTATATTCCGCCGTTATAAAATTGTCGAAGATTCCCTTAAAAGCTTATAAGAATATTTTCAAAATAAATATTTTCTTTATGTGATTCTTAAATGATTTGAAAATATAAAAAGATATGTCTCTAAAAAAGGTTTTGATTTGATCTATGTCCACATCCTTTGATTGATTTTAAGTTTATTTGAAATCGATTTATTATGATACAAAACTTCCATATTGTATTGAATTTTTTGTGATATGTTTGACTATGGATGGGCTATTTTTATACCATTCATTGCTTATGGTTAAGGTATTCACATTTCGTATTCTAGTTTTAATACGAATGTTTATGATGTGTTTAAACCTTATCATATGAAAAATGTATTGCACTTAGTAAGTGATGGGTGGGGCCTACTATAGCTCCTCGATGCATCGGTAGGTCTCCTGAGACAACTAGACGTGGAATTGGCCCAGGCCCTTTCCCAATTTGATATACGGTTTTGGCTGAGGCCTTAATCATTTTAGACGTCTTGGCCGAGGCATTGAAAAAATGTTTCAGAGTGTCCGACATTATACATTCCCTCATTATGGAAATAATATTAATGGTTCATGTGGTCATTCGACTAGTAGAATTCCCATGATTATGTTTTATTATGGCATTATTTACTTATCACATATTCTTGCTATAAAATTATTCATGTTTATTATTGGTAAAAGCATGTGGTTTCAATTATTTAACATGATTAATATTTATGTGATTTTACAATGTATTACTTACCCTTACTGAGCGGTTGAGCTCACCCCTTTCAATGTTTTATTTTTCCCAGGATATGAAGAAGTTAGTTAGGGGTGACCTGCAGGAATAATCTAGGAGGCCTGGACGTTCCTAATGAAATATATTTGTGTTGTATTTCTCTTCAAGATGTAATGTTGAACATATGTATGAATCTTGTTTCCAAGGCTACTAAACTAATCGGTAATTTGAGACTTGATCTTTTGTGATCATTCCAATGTTATGTAATAATGCACCGACTCTGGTTAACTGGGGTTGGGCGTTACAAATTCGTTCATTCCTATCATTATATTTAAACTCCCATGTGTTATTTATCTCCAATATTCATGTCATTTCCAATCATTTCTACAGGTTTTTCACAATATATGTATGGCCCAACATAGTCTATTTGTTTCTATATTGTTAAATATCTAAAGGATGATTGTATTTTAACTATTATAATTACCTTAATAAATATCATTTGAAGACCCAATTTACCTAAAAAACCCATAAATAAATAACATAATTTTATTATTGAATGTAACACATACTAAACATAATTTCTATATAATTAAGAAACAATATTACCAGAAATCATAAAAACACAAACATAAGTTCATGATTCTTGAGACCATTCTTATGGAAAATTCTAATTTAATTTTATAAAAGTTACGAACTGGTTAAGTCTATATCGGTCAGGGACTTTCTCATAATCCAAGGCTAGAAATAAAAGTCACCATTTTTCATGTAGAGACATACTATATTCTACACAACCCATGAAATATAGACTATTTACATTAGATTAAGAATCCTAGGAATCATCCAACCATTCTAATATAATTAACATTATCATTAATGTAAACAATATACTCAGATATGGCCATATTTAGCATAAAAATATGGTAATATGGATCAAATGGATATAATAACCTAATGATTGAATTTTAAACCACCATTATCTATCCCAAGTTTAATTACAATCAAACAAGTCAACATAGAAAAAATTTCTCACCTTAATTCCTAGCTCATTCTCAACATATTTATGATAGTTTCTAACATTTAATTAGTTAGGTCATCCCACTTTTAGATAAACCTAATATTTACAAGGTCCTTAATTTTATCTAATATATCCCAAATATTTTTTCCATGAATTGATTATTATTTGTTGATGTTCATAGTGGATTAATATTATAAATATCATAAGAATATACTTTTTTCCTGATATAAATTTTATAGTGACCACATTTCACCAACATAAAATTCATATAGGATGACTCTTAACTAATCAATATAATCCTCAAATATGTATTGAAGGAAATAATAGCTTATTTTAAACATGAAAAATAACTTATATGGGATGGACCTATATTTATTGATGTATCTATATATAAGAAATTTGATTCATCATCCCATGAATCCCTAACAAACAAATAAATTAAAAATGTATATACATTTGATGTTGTGTTATATTTTATAACATTTTATGACCTTAAATTCAAACATTTTATGGGAATTTTTTTTATTTTAAACAATTAAGGCCCACTAAATATTTTATGAGAACTCACTATAAGGTTGGTGGATAATATCGAAAAATCCATAAGTACTAGTTTCAAAGTGTCCTTATGGTTAGATTGTATTAGATATTCAATGGATTCAACAAAAGGTTTTTGGATTCTACCAAACATTGTGGATGAAATTTAATTTTTACCTATATATTAACACAAAACATTATTTTTATATGTCACTAATAAATAGTGCTAGTTGGATTTTCCAGACTTCTTAATCTTATCAAACATCCAAAAATACAAAAAGTATGCCTACAAATTCCTAAAATAGCTCAAAACTTATACATTTTGATATAACTTACAGAAAACTCAAATTTAATTTTATCTTATGTTTTTAGCTATACAGACCATTTTAACTAAAAAAATTCATGATCGGTTGATAAATCACTTCACTTTACTAATTCAAAACAATTTACAACATAAAACCTTTTTTTAATTCTTCGAAAAAATAATGTATGTATTAAAGAAAAACACAAAATTGGTTATCACTAATGTTTGGATAATATATTCAAATAAACTCAATGCTACATAATTAAATTAATCATTTTTATTTACCAACCCATATTAATAAAATATCATTACATGTAATGTAGTTTAATTTATTATTTCATGTATCAGATTGTATTGCACAATTGTTCAAATATTTCAAAACATATTTATCATACAAAATAAAATCATTTAGCATTCAAAAAACAAATAAATCATATAATTCCAAAAATTAAGTTAATTATCCTCAAATCATGTGATTCATTTCATTATATATCAACAATATATTAATATAATTAAATTCATGCATAAAATGGAAATCATAGAATTTCAATACCTGATTAAAAATCCCAAACCAATTAAATTAATATTGCTATATTATTAAAATTAAATTAATCAATCCTAAATTATTAATATTTCTACATAAATATTGATTATCCTAATTAATAACAGGTTTCTCCGTAAAATTTCTATGACATCAGTCAAAATTATAAAATTTTAATTTCAATTACACACATTTTCCAAAAACAATTTATTTCGTTAAATTTTAAGAACACATAAAGAATATGTTATTAATTTTAGAATATCATCAGAAATTCATCCCATTTATTCAAATTTAAACAACATATCACAAATAAAAAAAGTGTTTTTTTATTGACATGTTAATGTCAAAACAGTTTATATATTATTATGGTAGAATCAAAACATGGTAACACATAATACTTGAATCAATTTTACATATCTGAAACAATAATTTGATCTTTCATTCAATTATTAAAATTACATGGTTAAAAACATAATTTAAAACCTCATCACACTATAAAATATCATAATTAATTGGTAAAATAAAGTCATCCAACATTAAAATCATGACACTTCCACTAAAATTTAGGGTGAAAAAAACATAATTAAAACAATAAATCATATTAATATTTGTGATGAAATTTTCATGAATTTATATATAACATCCACCAATCACTTGATCAAATAAAATATCCTCTAAGATTTTTTTTATAAAATAAAATTTCATGATATCTCATTTCAATTATTTAATAGTAAATAAAATAAACCAAATCACACCTTTATAATGTAAATTCACTTTTAGAATCACGAAATGGAAATTTATTTACAGAATAATGGATATTAAAGTCATTTCATATTTTAATTCCATATAAAATCATAAAAAATGATATATAATTAATTTAATTACAAATAAATTTTATATGAGGTGTGAAAATAAAATCATACCTCTCCTAATATAGTTTCAAGACTAATAATATAAATACAGTTAAAAAAGGACCTATATAGGGATAGAATATACCTCACGCATCCTAAACTCAAAAGGTTAAACGTAGTATCAATGTATTTATATTGGTAAAAAATATAGATATTTTTCCTCTAATGTTAAAAGAATATCTCAAATCTTTCCATGAGTTTAAATATAATGGATTAAACCTTTTAAGACATTTCCAATTATTTTGTTTTGGATATTGGAAGCACATGGAGGTGGCTCCAAGGTGGATAGAGGTTTTTAGGAAGGAAAAGGGATCTCTACTACTATTTATGGTAGGGATGTGGTTTGGAGAAAGGGGCTATGATACAAAGGTGGTCTCAATAGCATAGAAGGGTCGACTACTACACGACAGGGTGGCTCAGGAGGAGTTTTGTATGCACTGCCATTGGGGAGGGGTTGTGTCATGGAGCCTTGGTTGGGGAAGAACACATCTTAGTGGTTGATGCCAACATATTGGAGACCCATTAATTGGAGTAGTGGACTGATGATATATTTTCAATAGTTTTTCCAATTTTTGCACAAATATGACATTTATTTGGGATATGAAATTACCCCCTTCTCCATTGTCAAAGTCCTATGGTGTAGTAATATGTGATATAACATAGTTACCCATATATTATAGGATCTATAGTGTGTGAATAGCTGTAAACATTAGAGGAATGTTTTAATAGAAGGGATATGGAGTGGTGAGGGGTTCTACACCATAGTCGCTTATGTTTTTAGTTATTTTTTACATGGTTTTATGGGATTCACTGTAGTCTTATATTCTTTTGGCAGGGTATAAATTCCCAAAGTACATAAAAACCGGAAATTTTACCAACCATTTCTCTTGTTTACTGGGTGACCAATTACATCCCAAGGATCCCTTTTATCCTTATTTCAATTACTTTGGATCTCAGTCCTTGAGCATCAATCCATGGTGTTTCAATGTAAGTCTCCGCCTTATGTTTCTTCATATGGGAGGGATCATGTCAATGAAACCATTGTTTTTAAGGTTTTAGGTATAAGAATACTGTATTGGTTGTATTCTCGGTTTGTATGGTTTTCCTAATCATTGTGGTTCTCAGTGGTGGCTTTGATCTTACTTCAACCTTTTATAGAAAAAAAATAAATCATTGTTTGAGGTAGGGTATCCTTCATTTCACCTCATCTTTATTATGTGGGAGGAGTTTTACTATTGTTTATCTATTGGAAGATATTTTTTACAATCCTAACAAAGATAATTAAATGGTTAATATCAATTTAAGGGGATGTCATTTGAATTTATTATTTTTACAGCTTTCATATTATTTTTGATATTTTCATTGTATAGGCTAGATGACCCATTTAAAATCATAAATATTGTGAACCTATGTTTTTTCAGAATTGATAGGTTTTGTGGATCCCATTATGTGTAATTTTTTTTATAACACCTTGATTAAATTATTAATAACCTATTTCTAGCTGATGAATTGGTTTCACATTGATATAAAACCTATGTGATAATGCCACCAAAATAAAAATGTGGAATTGATGAAAATACCCTTGCCAAATCATAAAAATATGATATTGATGCAACATGAAAATTATTTAATGTGTTTTATTTGTGTGTGTGGGAAAATGTGTTTGTGTGTGGTCAAGCAATGGGGTGATTTTTATGGATAATTGGTTGGGATGTGGCTATATTAAGGAGGAATTGGAGGTGGTTGTGAATTTAAGTGATGTGTGGAAGGATGGATTGACGAGGATGTTGGGTAGTTTGTTTGTGTGTTGTGTTGGTATAGTTTTCAAATTAGTAAAGTAATTGGTTAATAATGATTTTAAATATCATGTAATGTGATTTTTATTGGTTTAAATAGATAATGAATAAATTAAAGTGGAATTATAAATTAAATGGATATTGAATAATGTGAAATAAGTGGGACTGAAATATGAAATGAATGAGATATTCAATTGTAATTAGTTGGTAATGGGAAATCTAGAAATTTTCTTTTTTTAGAAATAATATATAATTTGAAATATTACTGGAGGATTTTCTTGGTGCTATGAATTTAGTTGCAGCATTAAAATTGGGGGAGGATGTGAGATGATGTGGTGATTTTGTGAGTTCAGATGATTTTATTATTGTGCCCAGTAGGTTGGGTCGATGATCTTTGTTGTAATATATAAATTGTATTTAATTATGATTTTATATACATAGGCCACCCATTCTTATTACCATGTTTCAATAGAAAATCATTTTGGGGGTTTTTCTATTATCTCAATGGTGAGGATGGATGGATGGACACCAACTCTTCCCCACTCCCTCTTCTAGGAGACGATGAAGTTCAATGGATGTGATATAAAGAAGTCAAAAGTGAAATATTTAGATGTTTTATGAGATGATGAGATAAATTATAGTGGGGTGTGAATGGTAGGTGTATGGAATGAGGTTAATGTCTTTCATGTTCATGATAACCTGCTACAATCATAGTGATATGTAATGTGATGTGAGGGAACATATGTCTGTGGTGGGATGTGATGTGACATGATGTGATTAACCAAGTTTCTTCATGTGGTTTGTGATGTAATGTGATGTGATAGAATAGTTGTGTGTTGGTATTTTATGATACAAAATAGGTGGGAGCTCTAGGAAATACATTATTGAGGTGTGAGGGTAGATAATTATTGAGAAAGTATTATGAGGAACCCATTCATTAATATAAATTATATTATTCTATGTTATCTGGATTTTCTACTTGGTGAGTGAGCCATGGTGAGGTTAGAGTTGGTTAGTTGACCTATTAGGTGTTGTTGGTTTTTCTGTTTACTAAAGGGTGAAATATTATGATCTTGTCAAATGTTCATGATAAACATTGGTTGCCCTATTGAGTATTATTTTATGATCACACTACATATATACAACTATTTTTAGGTTTCCAAGAGCACAATAGGGGCCGTGTTGGGTATTACTAGATTAGACCTTTGGAATATTGTTGTGTCACAACCTTAGGTTTGTTTGGGTATTAATTTAGAGAATTTTATCAATATCTATTTATTTTATACATGAATTATAGGATAGTTTTTAGTATGTTTCTTATATATTTTTTCACAGATTTTATTGATCGTTGATATCCTATTTCTCGATCAGATATCTATTATAGAGGGTAACGACTCCCATATTGATATTACTATACCCTAGGTGCAAATCTCCATCCTCGGGTCTACTGGTGGTAGGACATAGGGGGTAATTATGTTTCTTATTTAAATACTGTCCTAAGTGGGGTAAATTTGGAGAGAGGGGGTGAGGAAAGAGTGGAATCATAGGTATAATTGTGGAATATGATAGAATTCAATGTTTGGAATAATGAGTATAGCATGGGTAGGTAAGGAAATGATATAAATTGATATTAGTGCTTGAAATAGGCTTAACATGGATCTCTAGGACATGGGATTCCCCCTTTGATCTGAAATATATGAGTCGAAGACTACCGAATGACCATGTTAGGTGATGATGCTTATAGGGCAAGGATCTAGAAGAGATTCATGCATCAAGTTTAACTCGTGTTCTTATTTGAATTGGGTGGTTTTTGGTTTGATTCATTAAAATGAATTAAAAAACATGTTAATAAAATTTCATAATACCCAGATTAGAAAATATTTGATTCACTTTTATCTATGACTCCTAGTCATTTCTAGTATGTGGTTCAGGTAGTGGAGGTTCAACAGGATGATCCATTTGATCACTGGAGGGATGATCTTATTGAGGAGGATATTCGGTGGTAGAAAATGTTTCATTGCATTAATCAGATAGATTTGGGGATGTATGAGGGTAATATTTAAAATATAGATATTGAGATATTTTTAGAGAATATTGTGATCACCTTCAATTTTATATGGACCCTAGTGGAGTACTAGGTCCCTTTTTTAGTTATCCAGATGTGAGGATCTTCATGTTAGTAGTGGATAAAGTATCCAGGTGAGCATAAGTAGAAATATGTTCCATGGGTTTACATTTAGAATGAATTCTGATAAAATTTTCCCTTATTGACCATGAATGCAGAACAGTGGTAGCAACACATCTCTCTTTAGAAGGGGTGTATATCTTTGTGGGAGATTGAGATCAATTTTAAGGATATATTTCTTTTTTCCGTATGAATTTTTCCAGATGATGTGTCTCATTTGAGTTGTCTTGAAGAGGCACTCCATCCTTTGATATATTATGTGGATACACCTTTTACATTTAAAACGTATTTTGGGGATCAAAAGGAGGAGGGTGTTATAAAAAAGATTCACTCACAAAGATGTTTACTATGATAGGGTAACTAGAAGGGTTCTTTGAGGAGAAAAGTTTTCAATAACAAGATTTAGGCGCCGCTAACTTCAAGGTTTTGGATAGTAAGGAGTCAACCTCAGTAACTTCCCTTATAGAATTCTTTGGAAAATGGTTTCTATGATCTTATTAGGGTATTTGGGCTAGTGTATTTTTTTCCACAGGGTTTATGGCCATCATCAAGATCAATACCCAGTGGTTATTGGAGCTTAGTTCAGTAGAGACAGTCAGTTTTAGTGCCATATTAATTAGTAGTTTCTAGAGAGACCGTTTTAGTAGTAGGTGTAGCATGATTATACTCCATAAATAGAAGATTTGAAAGGTATAGGTTGAACTTAGGATGTACCTTATATTAAAGGATCTTTTCCTGAGTGTGACCGTAGAGGTGGATATCATTAGAGAGGCGGAGGAGATGGGAATGGTCAGTTGCATATAGTGGAGGTGAAAATCCCATAGCGATATAATATTGTTTGAGGAACAATCTATTTAGTTTATACTTTTTTTGTTTTTTTTTTAATTTAGGAGCTTCACACTCCATTATTTTACTTACTCTAGTAATTTATTTGGGACTATAATTATGGTGGCTTCTCATGGCCTTGGTTGTTGAATATG
This sequence comes from Viscum album, assembly GCA_963277665.1. NCBI lineage: Eukaryota > Viridiplantae > Streptophyta > Magnoliopsida > Santalales > Viscaceae > Viscum > Viscum album. The sequence continues at coordinate 1,349,750,824 of OY728131.1, forward strand.
CCTATCAGAGGCTAGAAAAACTTGATTGATTTGTCATGAGGTTGTATATTAATTAAATGACCACATCAATCTAATTATAACATATTCATGCTACAAAAGTAGTCATATGATATCATTCTCGGCATCATTAGGTTGAATTCTAAACATGTTGTTTTCGAATACATTTGATGTAGATTTGTGTTATTGGGTGTGGATAGTGAGTGTATGGTTTTAGTTGGAGATAATATATTTCATGTGATAAGTATAAGTTTTTATCACCTTGTTTCTTTGATAGCAATGTTTTATATGGAATCAATTTCAATTGTTATGAAAGAGAGTCATAGGGATGTCAGGGAGTTTTTAGATGTTTTTCCTGAGGAAGTTATGGCACTACCACATGATGTTCTGTTGAGTTTAGGATAGAATTACAACTAGATTCCACTCTAATTTCAATGGATCCATATCATATGGAACATTTTGAGTTTATGGAGTTGATTATTAAGATAGATGATCGGATGAAAAAGGTTTTTATCCAACTTTGTTTGTCATTATGGGATGATCTAATGTTGTTATCCAAGAAGGTGGACGGTAGTATGAGGCTGCATACAGACTATTGGAAGTTGAATCAAGTGGAGATCAAGAATAATTACCCAATTTTGAGGATAAAAGATCTTTTTTGACCAGTTGATAGGGGATAGTTGGTTTTTTAATATTGACATGATGTATTGATATCACCTGTTTAGGGTGAAACAGGATGATGTTGCAATGAATGCATTTAGATGTAGTTATAGGGACTTTAATTTTGTGTTCATTCCATTTAGTGATAATAATACAGTAATTTTTTTCATTGGAATCATGGGATTTTTGTTCCATGAATTTATTTACAAGTTTTTATTCATGTTAATCAATGAAATATTGATCAAATAGAAGTCATAGGTAGATTTTTCCAATTATCTAAGAGATTTATTCCATTATCTTTGATGCCACCAACTCCATGTAACATTGATTATGTGTAAGTTCTCGACATGAAAAGTGAATTTACATTGGAATGTTAGGCCTAAAAAGGTTGTCTCCATAGACTCATTGAATGTTGAAGTAGTTTTTTGTTGGGTATCATTCATGAATGTTGTGGATGTTAATAGCTTCATAGGTTTTCTTGGCTATTAAAAGAGGTTGATGTCTGATTTATCATGGATTGAAATTATATTAATTTATCTAAATAGAAAAGGTCATGATTTTTTCTAGAATTTTGAGTTTTAGGCAGTATTTAACTACCTGAAGTGGAATTTCATCATTACCTCAGTGCTCTAGTTTCCAAAGGACGGAATGATGTTAGAAGTGTTCTCAAACATTTCCCGTCTGGTCATGGGAAGATTCTTGATTCATAAGAAAGAAATGATCTCTTTTGGATGTATGATGTTATTCCCTATGAGTGTAATTATAGAACCCATGATCATTAGTTATAAGTATTTATGATTGTGCTGAAATTATGGAGGCATTAAATATTTGTGGAGTTCACTTTTGTCTTTACAAATCACAAGAGCATGAGTTATATATTTTCTACACGAGATTTGAAGATGAAATAAGAATGGTGGACAATGCTTCATCCATAATATGACTCTGATATCGCCCAAACCTTGGTAAAGTGGAATGTTGTGGCTTATGCTTCTAGAAAGAAGTTATACAAAGATGTATCTATAGAGTCCAAAGATGCTAGGAGGGTGATTGATCAGTTTGAAACCCTTAATTGGATGTATGTTAATTTCATACTGGTAGTTTATTGTATTATATGATAGTGAAGTATTCAATGAAGTATTACATGGAGAAGTATCAATAGGGAAACTCATAGACAAAGTTGATTCACAAGCGTGTTGGCCATGACGATGCTCGAGAGGTATGCGTGATGGGTGGTAAGAACTATATGTTGTTTCAAGGGATGATTTTTTAGGTAGTAACGGGAAAGGGATTTCTTTCTGAGTTTCACAATTCACCTTTCATAGTACACCTATGAGTTTTTAATATGTACTATTGATTGAGGAAATAGTTTTTCTAGCCTAGTATGAAATGAGCTGTGGTGATATTTGTTGATTGGCGTCTAGTTTTCCAACTGGTAAATGTTGATCACTGTGTTCTAGGATTTTTGTTATAGATTAGGATATTTCCAAGTAGAAATGGGACGATATATCTAAATATTTCACCACATGTTTACCCTATGATTAGGGTGATTGTTATTCTATCTAGCTAATACTAGATCAGTTGAAAAATATCATCCAACATCCTAGTGATCAGTGATTCATACAATGTATATGTTTTGGGGAGGTGGTATTTGGATGAGGTACTATGGTTTCATGGAGTTATGAGGACCATTTTCAAATATCATGATAGAAATTTTACTTTATGATTCTAGAAGATATGGAAACATGATTTTGGAACTCAATTATGCCTAAATATTACATTCCACCCTCAGATGGATGAAATATGGATTAGAAACTCAAGAAACTAGAGGATATGTTACAGTCGTGGATCTTATAATTAAAAAGATCTTGGGTGCAATACTGACCTTTGGTTGATCTTGATTATAACAAAAAATATTAGTTATTCATTATTAGTGCCCCATTTGAGGATTTCTATGGGAGTCTTTGTTATTATTCAGTCAACTGGGTAGAGGTCAGAGAGTCACCAAGTCTTGGTCCCGATATGTTGCAGAGCACAATAGAGAAGGTTTATATTGTTCAGGAGAGGATAAAAGTAGAAAAGGATTGATATAATTATTATACAAAATATAGGATGAGGTCCTTAGATTTTCCTTTTTTGAGTTCATGTGTTCTTGAAGGTCTCCATTCGATGTAGTTAGTAGATGTTTGATAGGGAGTGTAGGTTCTCCCCCTAGTTTGTGGGACCTTTTGATGGTTTGGTGCACATTGGTGAAGTAGATTATTGGTTGGAACTTCCACCATATATGGACTAGATTCACATTGTATTTTAAAATAATACCTCAATTTGTATATTTATGATGACCCCACATCATTGATTGGGGAGAGTTGGATATCGAGGACGATACAATGTTCATAGAGTAGCTAGTGGAGATCAAAGATCACTAGGAGAAGGTTATACATGGCTGGACCACATCCTTGAAATGTTTACTATGGGTGCATTGGTACTTAGAGGATAATACATGGAAACGTGATACATAGATTCATTTCCATTACCCTAAGTTATTTTTAGTTTATCTTGTTTTGACTTATTATATATTTCTTGGTGATTGAATGTTTGAATTTATTAGGTTTATAACATGTTTGTTTTTCCTTTTTATGCGGTGTGTTATTAAGGATCTAAGAATATAAATAAGGGGAAACAATGATTCTTCATTGATATGTGATATACTTTAATAGTATTTAAACAGTAGGGGTGAGTTAGTTTCTCCCAAATAAAATAATATCATGGCATGGACGGTGAAATTACTTGAATGAAAAATTTTTTATAGACTTTTAAAAGATGATTCTAATGCTTGAGTGGTAACCTACACACTATCTGATGGTAAAATAAAATTCCTCAAACTTTGATCTTGGGAATTTTTATGTGGTGTTTATGATGATCGTCGTATTGGGATTTGTGGAAGATGAGATGGTCTTACAGTTAGATTTGTAAAAAGGGCAGTATCTTGTGGATGGTAAAGTGGTGTGGAAATTTGGGTGTGTGTGATGTTTTTTGAACATTTTGTACTAGGATTGGCGTGTTATTGTAGTTGGGGTGTTTTAGTTGTAAACGGATCCTTGAGAGGTATCTCATCTGATAGTTGTTTTGACTTATTCCCTATATCCTTATGATTGTTTTTTTATTCTCAAGGGATATAATTGTTTGGGAGGTATCTCATGCAAGGACATGAACCATGGAATCTATTTCTTGTGTGTGTTTTGGTTGTTGGTGGTACCTGGAGGATGTTGTAAGATGCTTGTAGGTGTTTAGGATAAATATGGGGCACACCATACATTTTTTTCCATGGTGCAGAAAAAAGGCGACCATTATGGAATAGGAGGGATATCTACAATTTTGGGTGATATCAGGAAGTGTTTTGAGGATGCATATCTTTTTAGGGGTAGCTATTCCATAGAGCCTTAGCTACGGCATATCCCCTCTTGGCAGTTGATGGTAATGAAATACGGTACAAGGATACAACATAGTGGATTGGGGGGTAGACTTCATCGTTTATTCTAATTTTGGCACCAATACACCATGGTGTAGGGCTATGATGTAACAGAATTCTTGGTTTTCAAGGGATTGCAGTGTATAGGTATGATTTATGTCATAGATACCCTTTATTTCATAGGATCTATGACATTAAAATAGACATGAACCTCAAACTCCATTTTCAATATAAGTATTGTAGAGATGTTAGGGGTGTTGTGCTATGGTCCCATAATATTTATTCACTTTTGCAGCATGTCCCCACATGTTGCGCTATTGTCTTATATTTTTTAGGGTGGGTATAAATTCTCATAGTCCCTTAATCCTAAAAAAATTCTAACATTTTATATCATTTATTATCTATTCCATGTGTGTCCTAAGGGTCCCTTTAATTCCTCTTTTTAGTGACTCTTATCCCCAGTCCTTGAGGATCAATTTGTGGAGTTCCTTGGTAAGTCCCCTCCTTAGTTTTCATCAATTTTCTCCCTCTTACTTCATCTCATAGGGGTTGATTTGGGGGAAAACACTATTTTTATAGTTTTTGTGTAAGGGAATGTTGTGATTGTTTTTAGGCAGGTAATGTTTTTTTCCTCCATGCAGTGCTTGGGAGTAGCTTTCCTCTTACATGAACCTTTCACTTCAAATTATAAATATTCACTTCTGGTAGGGGTCATTTTTTGTTATCTAGTTTATCATATGAGTGGGGTTTTAAAAAAATTTATCTATACGAATATGGTTTGAACCAGAATAATATAGGTAATGAATTTTTTTATTGAAATTGATAGGGAATGTATTTTAATCATATGATTTTAAATCATTGATATAATTGTTGATATTTTGATTATATTTTTTTAACGCGCCTTTGAAAATCATGGCAGTTGGGAGACAATGTTTATAATGAATTGATACATGGTGTGCATCCCTTAATGTGTGATAGTTTTGATACCACCATGAATAAATGTTTAATCAATTATATCAACCAAATTATTTTTCTTTACATGTAGATATGGCTTACGTGAGAATTACCCCAAAATAAAGAAGTGGGATTCATAAATCTCCCCTTGATAAATAGGAAAAATGTTATATTGATGTGATGTGAAAAGTGTTTTGATGTGTGTTTGTGGTGTATGGGGACGATTTATTATTGTATGGTTTTTTATAAAGGGTTTTTGTGTTGGAAAAATAGTTTTGATGTGGCTATGGTAAGGAGGAAGTGAAGGGGGATGTCAATGGTGGTGGTGTTGGGTGTGTTGGATTGGTGAGGATGATGTGATACTTGTCTATTGTGTTTTTCTAATTAACATAGAAGTAATTGAATTGGTTAATAATGATTTTAAATGGCATGGTATTATTTGTTTAATGGTATGAATGTATGATTAATAATTTTAAAGGGGAATTTTGGATTAAATGCTATTTTCTTAATGTGAAATAAGTGGGTAAGAAATTTGAAATGAATTGGATGTTTAAAAGTCATTGGCTGATAATGTGAAATCTATAAAGTGTATTAATTTTATAAAGGAGATAAAATGTGGCTTTTGGCTTGTGGTTTTTTGTGTGGGGTCATACATTTAATGGTGGAAGTGAAAGTGGTAGAGGTTGGGAGATAATTTATTTAAGTTTTGAGTTTGGATGATGTTATTATTGTGAACTATAGTTTTGGATTGTGTGATATCGTGTTATATATATACATAATATTTCCTTGTGATTTTTTATATGTGCCACATTCATGTCAAGAACATAGTTATTAAAAACAACAACATTGGTTTTGTTTTCCAAATATTCTGGTAGTGAGGATAGATGGTTGGTCACCTGGTCTTCCCCGATCCATCATTTAAGAGAAAATGACATGCCTGAGCTTTGACGGTTACAATTCAAAAGTGAATTGGAAATATGTTTTATTATATGATGAGATGTCTTATATAGGTGGTCGTGCATGGTTAGATTAGGTAAAAAGGTTGATTCCTTCATGTTCACGATACCCAACTACTCTGGTTATGTGATGTGATTTCCTAGGTGTCTATAGGTGGGATGTGATGTGATGTGATGTAATAAATTATGTGTCTGCAATATGGTTGTGATAAAAAAGGTGGGAGTTTTAGTATGCACATCATTAGGATGTGGGATCGATTAATCAGTGAGAAAGTGGTCTGGGGTACCCTATTATAGAAATTATTCATATTATGTTAATATATATGGATGTATTATATAGAACCCTAGTATTAACATTAATGGATATAACAAAATTTTAGATGAATATTATGTATATTACAAATATACAATCCTGAGGACAATAATAGTTTAGTTTCTTTTGAAACATGGAATCAAAATCTTATATCTAAGTGAAAGATATTCATCATCTCCCATCAATATCACCACCTTCAGTACTTCTACCTAAAACCAGTATTTGTAACATTGAGAAATGAAACATAATAAAAGGGGTGGGAACATATGCTTAGTAAGGTTATAGAGTGAAAATTCATAAGTGTAACATGAACATAGGGGTTTAACAACGTGATCATAACATTAAATGATCATCCCCTGCATAACCAAGATCATGAATATTAGTTATTGGATAAATAATAATAGTTCATAAGACACTACTGCAAATATATCATTTACCAGCTCAAGAAAAGTCCATTTACAGTGCAAAAGGAAGCGCTATTAATTGAGGTGCTGATAAAAGGGGGGTCTTTTTTCAACTCAAAAAAAATCGCTGATAAAGACCCCTTTTATCAGCGCTAAAAAAGCACTAATAAAATACCACTTTTATTAGCAGTAAAACATCACTAATAAATGGGTCCTTTATTAGAGCTCTTTTGTAGTTCTAATAAAAGTTAAAATACATTAAAAAATTAAAAAAAATTCTGCAATTCGGGAAGGGGCTTCAATAGCACTTGAAGCCCCCTTCAAAAGTGCCCCTACTCACCCCAGCCCGCAGGAGCTAGCCAACCCAGACCCACCCTTTAATAGGTCTAGCCTCTTTTCCACCCATGTGTGTGCCCTGCCTCCCCAAGGATTCAAACTATGAACCTCCTTCCTGCCCATGTAATGCTTTACCACTCCACCATATTTCTTTTCTCTTCATTTAATAATATATCTATTTATTTATATATATGAAGTAATATTTAATCGTATATTAATTTATATTTATATAATATATATATTAATATTAATATATGTATTTAGTTATATTAATATATATATATATATCTGTATATTAATATATATAGTTATATTTATATATTTATAAATTTATTCATATATTAATATATATTTATAAAATCGATTTTAAACACATTTAAAAAAATATGCTTTTCTATGAGTGGTTATAATTAAATAAATACATATAAGAAAAACACACACACACACACATATATATATTATATGTGTATCTGTAACTATAATAATACATATTTATATATATTTACAAATATTATACATTAATATCAACATACATATGTTTAGAATATATAGCTAATATATATCAGTTTGTCAATAAAGATGCACAAAAATATATATACATACACGTACACATTATATAGGTATATAAATATTCATAAATTTTTATTTTTCATAATATTGATATTAGTTTTTTATTTATATAAGTCTTATTTATTGATGAATATATTTTATATATCATTTTCACTGTATATCTTATATATTAAGTGAAAAATTGTATTTATACTTATCTAAAACACATTTAAAAAATATATATTATATTTATATATTTATATATAAATATATTAATTTTTTATGAAATAATTGTTTTTGAAATATACACTTTATCAGCGTTAGGAAAAAGAGAGCCGATAAAGCCCCCCTTTATCAGCGCTACTAAAAAAAGCATTGATAATGGGGGCTCCTTTAACAGCACAAAAAAACGATGATAAAGCGGGTTCCTTTATCAGGAATTTTTTTACCACTGATAAAGGCAACCCCTTTATCAGTGTTTCTTGGTCCTGTTAAAGAGTGGTGCCGCGAAAACCCAGTTTTTTGGTAGTGAGACATGAATCATATAAAATTAAATATCATGAGCCACGAAATAAAAATTAATTAATAAGACATATGATTTGTGGAATACATAAAATAATAAGAAATTTTATGTCAAGGCTACCTTCCAAGACCTTTATAACATTTTAGTCTTGAGATACGACCCATGTACTTACTTTGGGCTTGAGCTAACAACCCATGTACCCAAATTATTTTAGTCTTGGGATACAACCCATGTACCTTCTTTGGGCTTGGGCTAGTAACCAGTGTACCCACTTTATCTTACTCTTGTTCTACAACCCATGAACTTTTTTGCTTTAGGGATTAGGCTACAACCTATATACCCTCATTCTTTTTGGGCTTCAGATTCAACATATATACCCTATTTCATTTAGGATTGGGCTACCACCCATAAACCCTCTTTATTTTCATGCTTGGGATTCAACCCCTATACCGTCATTATTTTAATATTGGGATACAACCCAGAAACCCTCTTTCTCTTCAGGTTTGGGCTTTGACCCATATACCATCTTTCTTTTAGAATTGGGATACAACCCATAAACATTGTTTCTTCTCAGGCTTGGGCTATAACCCCTGTACCATTTAAGATTATATAAAACTTATCACTACCCAATTAATTAGAGGTAGATATAGGTTCCACCTATCTCATAGTCAAATAATTCATACATGTTCCACAAGATAATAAAACATTCATCATATCATAAACATAAAAAGCGATAGGTTTTGTAAACACAAAATAATAACCTATGAAATTAACTATTTATCATTAAAATTTAATCACATTATAACCTATTAAAAGAGATAGATTTCATAATCACATTATGAAAGAATAAACCATGGAATAGAAATGGATTTTACAAATATACCACTGTAGAAGAAAAATGTGTTTCATAAAACATTGACATTAAGCATAAACCATTCATAGAAAAAATATGAAGGGAACATTTAGATTATTTCCTAAAAGTTCATGAGTAACATCAATAGATTTAATATTATATGGAATGTTGTTTTGAAATATCCTTCAAGAAGTTTCTTGAGGAAAATATCATTTCTTCTTCAAAAATTTCATTTTAATACATAAAACCATTTAAGAATAATTTTCCTAGAAAATAACATGAAAACTAATTAAGAAGACTTGTAGTAATTATTCACTTCTTTTTCATTTGAAATTACTTTTAAAAACAATTTATTAAAGATTATCCTTTTAAAAGTGCAAAGGAAGCCACAATAGAATTATGGAAGGTATATCTATACATGTCATGTGATGTAAGAAGAACATTCCACTTTCATAGTAAAATAGTTAGAAGGAATTCCTTGTTTGGAATTTGAACAGAATAATCCTTTGAAGATTTTGGTAAAATAATAGGGGTAAAATTTTATTTAAATTCTTATGGTGTAATATTATTGGAAACCCTTTTTAGAAAACATAAATGTTCGACCGAAGGGAGGGTAAATTTGGGATTTATTAAAAACGCATTTTTAACTATCTTATGTACCAAATATTAGAAATATGATACCAAAACAAGAGTATATCATGAATAACAAAATGATAATAAAATTCCTAAAGGTCTATGAGTTATGGATCATAAAATATCATCAATGTAAACATAAAAATAAACTTTCTCAAAAACCCGTGAGATTGTCTCAATAAAAATATAATAACTTGGTTACTTGGAATCACACTCTCCATGAAGAAAAGGAAATTAAGTGAAACTTAATATATAATGAAAAGAAGGATATTCATGATATAACATGTAATATTGAAGTATATACACCTCAGAAAAGAGTTTAGGTGCATAACAAAACATGATTCCCAACAAAGAAAAAATGAGACAAAACTGTATTTCCAATTCCGTAACTTTTGAATGTTAAATGTAATGCCCCGACCCCAGTTACCCAATGTCAGTGCATTATTACATAACATTGGCATGATCACAAAAGATCAAGTCTCGAAAGAGCGATTAGTTTAGTAGCCTTGGAATAAGTAGATACATTCATAATGTCTTACATTACATCATAATGAAAAAAAAACTACAACAACATCTTCTCTTCATATCCCCTCATACTATCCCTGCAGGTCATTCATAAATTATTTCCTCACATTCTGGGAAAAATAAAACATTGAATGGGGTGAGCTCAGATGCTCAGTAAGGATAAAAATATAGCGTAAACTTTCTTAAATAAGCTTAAACATTTGAGGTAATGAATAACTAAAACAAAAGCCTTTTAAACTAGAACTGAAGCATAATATGGCAAAGATAAAATGAAACAATTCCATTTACTTATTCACATGGATATTCTACTAGTCGAATAATCACATGCAATATCAATAACCACTTTCATAATGAAGGAATGAATAATGCCAAACTTTGTGTTCTGTGTCAAGGCCTCGTGCCAAGACCTAAGGGAGAACTGTAACCAGAACCCAACCTGGAGAGCCTTTGTAACCGAACTCCATCCTGGAAAGCCTCTGTAACCGGAATCCAACCCAGAGTGCCTCTAATAACCGGACACCAACCTGGAGTGCCTCTAATAACCGAACACTGACCCATAGTGCCTCTAATAACTGGACACCAACCTGGAGGGTCTGCTGTCACCAGACCCCAACTCGGAGGGCTTACTTTTATTAGTCCCTAACCCATAACATACTAGTTCAACACATTCATCTTTAGAAGAGGATGAAATATAACATAAACATTCGTATTAAAACTAGCATACGAAATGACAAAACCTTAATCATAAACCATTAATGGCATAAAATTAACTCATCCATAGTCAAACATATTACAAAATCTTAAATACAATATGGAAGATTTGTATCATAATAAATCAACTTCAAACAAGTGTAAAATTTATCAAAGGATCTTGACATAGATAAAATCAAAAACTATTTGAGAGAAATATCCCTTTTTTTGAAATCATTTAAAAGTCACATAATTATAAAAGAAAACATTTACTATGAAAATATTCTTATAAGCTTGTAAGGGAAGCTTTGACGAGTTTATAACTGTAGAAAATAGCTTCACCCTCCGTATAAGTTAAAAACAGACATTCTTACATTAATTTTGTCGAAAAGGTTAAAAGGACCTTGTTTGGAAAACGATAGAAAGATTCCTTTATAAACATCTTATAAAAAGTCAAACAAGGGTATAAATTACTTTAATCCATATTCTGTAAAATAGTAAGTACGTATTGAAATACATTTTTAAAAAACATGGATGTGGATGATAAATAGGTCCCAGTAGATATTTACGTATAAACAACCTCGGATAATGAAGAGATTGTGAAATAAACCCTTACCAATTTGGTAACTTACGAAACATACACCCCATGAAAGAGATATCATACAATTAATATGTAAATACACATAATTTAAAGTGTATTACAGAAATAATACAATAATGGGAAGCACATACACCACACAAAAGGTAATCGTGGCAATATGACATGAATCTCACGAGAATAAGGAGTGAGATGAAAACCCCTTACCTTGTAATTTTCCTTAGTTGAGGGTAGGTTATCCTCTTGTATAATGGTGAAATAATTGTTATTAAATTATACAAGAATGATATACATTAATATGATATCATATATTATATTTTAACCTTGGTTTGTTAATAATATCTTAGTATTATCGTTGTTTCGAGTGTTAACTTACTCATTTTCTTTTATATGTATTGTTACATAATCCGTGTTTGTTATGGATAGGTTGTATCTTATTCAAATACATACTGATATAATGTCCTTAACAATAATTTTTAATCATTAAATGATAATTAGTCTTGAATGGATACGATGGGGAATGAATCTCATCGCGTTCGTGGAGATGGTAGTCCGTACGTACGCACGAGCGACAATATCATTATTTTGATATTAAAATAATATATATTTGGATGGTATACCATATATAAATAATTATTATCATTTTATATTTATAATTTACATGAATTACACATCATTATTATACCCATCCAAATAATAATGTTCTGAATAACAATTACACCACGACGTGGAGACGGTAAGTCGTACGTACGCCCGTATGGTGACATGTCATTCAAAGGATGGATAGAATACTGAATATGGTTGTACCATATTTATAATAACATCACAGTATATATATGATACTGGATTTATTATTTTATAATGGTAATAACAAATAAATAAGAAGTTGAAGAAGGAAGGAACTTGAAAGAGGGTGGTGAAAACATTACCTCTTAATCGTGTTCTTCCTTTTGATTTGATCAAAAGGGATCCTTAGGTTGGATTTATGATAAAACTAAGGCTTCTAGATCTAAGTGAGGGAATTTTATAGTGTATTTGGGCAGGTTTTGGCCGAGCTAAAAGGCTTTGAATCTATTAATTAGTGAGAAGGGGGAGTGCCCTTTTATAAGAGGGGTGAGAGGCACCTTTGGAAAAGCAAGAAATATTATTTTATAATAACTTCATATTCAGTTTCTAATGGCTCCAAAGTACATTATTTAAATTTTAATGTGGGTATGGGTCGAAATACTCTCAACCAATAGATTTTAGATAGGTTTGGGTCATTATATTAACCTTATCTTTCAGTTTTAACTCTTAGTTAATTAGTTTGACACTTACCATGTCACTTTCTATTTTTATATTATATAATTAATAAACATACTATATACATCCAAGACACCCCCAAGTGGTCCATTAATGATACACCTATCATGATATAAGTCCTCTGGCCGATCCTTATATTTTTAGGAATACAATATCAATTAATATTATAATATTTGTTTTAAAAACACTTTTACGTCAATTTTGACACTATTGGTTATTTTGTTTTTGATAATTTCATCACAGAATTATTAATTCAAAAAAAATTTATATAACCAATAATAATATGTAATATTAACCTATAAAATCAGTGTAATTCACTAAAAGTATCAAATTACATTTATTTTGATATTTATAATATAAATTATTTTAATATTTCATTAATTATGTAATTACATCATCACCATTGTGTCATAAATAAATTAAACTATTTAATGTCTAAAAATTATAAATAAAATACCATTATGTAGGAAATCTTTTTATATTTCTAATTAATATTTAAAATATAATTTATCTTATGTATAACCCCTATATTAAAAATGTTTTAGTAATTAAACATTGATTTTAACTCTTTTAACTCTTCTTTTAATTAAATAATAATTAATGTCCTGATCTAATCCAAGTGGACCTAAATGATAATATTTTATTCTTAATATTGTTTTTTTTCGAGATACACTTGTCCAATAGAATTAGGACATGTGTTAGTGTAATATTAATATCATTTTTACCCTTAATTACCCTATTTACTTTTAACCGTGATAAATAAAAATAAAACGTTCCTATTCACCAAAAATTATTTTCATCTCATTGAACCACATTTTACTCCATGAAATTAACCGGGTCTCTCGGATTTTCGAAATTCCACTCACAAAAGTGGTAAAATTAAGTTTTGTGTGAATATCCAAATTCTACTAGGAGGTGGGTAAAAGACGATGAGAAGTTCAATAAAATTTTTATATATCTAAAATTATTTTGAACTAACTCCAATAAATTAAATTGAACTTATATAGGTATTTTGTATCTATTTTTACCTTTATTAAATATAAATAAAATAAATAATTATTTAAATAAAAATTCGGTTTTAAACTATAACTTAGTGTTTTTCACTATTCATCAAAAATTGAATGTTTTCAGAAAAATACCAAAATTTCACCCTAGGCTAATTTCAATATTCCAAATCCAAAAATGAAGTCCATTTTGAAAGGTGAAATTTATAAAATTTTAAAAAGTTTGTATTATAATTTATAATGGCTACTTTGAATGGTTGTGGTGTGTGTTAGAACTCAAAGTTGCGTACAACACACGCTACTGTATTATTCAATGAGAAGTGTACCATGGAAGCTTGGGGTGTTACATTCTCCCCTCCTTCAATAAATTGTATCCTCACAATTTTAAAAAGTTCTTCTAAAATAAAATGTTGAAAATAGAAAATATATTTTTTGAAAACCCACATCAAAAATAAGGTTAATAAAATTTAGCCTTAATAAGAGGGAAAGGGAAATGAAAAAGTCACCACAAAATTATGATCTCGATTAAGAGGATATTGGTGGAAATTAGAGACACATAATTGGACGAAAAACATTAATATTTTTAGGGAGTGATTGAGGTCATCAATAACAAACAAGCGTAAAAATGAGGGCCTAAAAGCCTTAAATCTATGGTGATTTAAAATATCATCAGTTCAACAAATCATAAGTTATTAGGATAAAACATTTTTTGTTTTAATATCCCTTTCTTAAGGTTTAAAAATTAATTTATTCATAGAATAAGAGAGAGGTATATATATATACTTGACAAGTAAGGTTTCAACCCTCAACTAATTTTTACCACAAACTCATCTTTCACTCAAAAAGATAATAGAACTCAAAAATATTATATTTATCCAAATCATACAAGGTTAAAAATATTAAATCATACCATTTAGATTAGGAAAACTATTTTGTAATAACCAAGGACTTTCTGTAGGATAGTGGTAGGTAATAAAGGCCTATCGCACTATGGTTGTGGGTTCAATTCCTTCAGCTTTGTCCGAAGCGACGGGTTATCCCCCGACCTGCAGGTTGTCCTTTTCATAAAAAAATAGTATTATAATATTCCAAAAATAATCTTCATAAATGGTTTAACCTTAAACAATACTATCCAAAGTTCAACTTAATCCATTCCAACCTTTATAGTTATCCAAAATACCTCTGTCCAGACTTTCTCTAAAAGGTCTCTAAATTCCAAAATCAGTTGTAACATCAGATTCTACAAACAATGTAAAGTTTCTATTATTTTCACACACTAATAATATTATTACCTTCATCATATTAAAACATTAATGAAGACAACAAGTATTGCAGTATAATACTTATATATATCACATTATATTTATGACCATAATATAGTTCTTGAGTCCAAAAACCCAAATACAATAATTATTCAACTTCATCTGTAGTAACAGTATAATCTTAGCCTTGCTCCCTTGTCCTTTTCTGAGGTAAGTTTCCTTGGAACTTAGGGAATTCACTTGCATAATGTCCCATTTCTCTACAATTGTAGCATTCAACATTGACAGATTCTTTCATTCCCTTCCAATCACGATTCTGGTGACCTTTTTATCCACATTTGAAACAAACTCCCATTCTTTTTAGGCAAGTACCAGAGTGTTTCTTACCACAATTATCACATAATGGAAAATCCTTCTTTCCCTTTTTCCCTTTATCTGTCTCTTGTTCCAACGTTCTATTATTCTCTTTATTTGCTTTAAATTCATAAGACATAGAGAATTCTTTTTCTGTCTTGATGGCACATGAGACAATATCATCGTATGACGAGAAGGATTGTGAGACCAATGATTGAAGGAGAAACGGTTTTAATCCATCAAAGAAATGATCAATCTTACTTATTGGGTTACATTTATAATCTGCAGCATACCTCACAAACCTTGTGAAGTTTGCCTCATACTTTGTGACATTCTCATCCTCCTTTTTCCTCAGACTCAGAAATTGCCTTTCCATATCTGCTCGATGGTCATGAGGAAAGTATTTTTCTAAGAAAAGATCTTTGAAATAACTCTATTACATATTTGATACATCATCATCTTCCTTTGTGTTTTTTATCAATGACCACCATTGATCAGCATCTCTAGTGAGGCGATAAACTACCATGACAACTTTTTCTCATTCACTACTCCCCAAAGCCTGAAATATCTTCTCTATGGAACTTATCCATTGCTTAGCTACTAATGGATTTGTAATCCCATTTAATGTTGGTGGTTGTCGCCTCATGAAGCGATCTAACATTGATCCTCCACGATGCGGATCATAGTGCTCTATACGGGTAAGGTTATTGTTCATAACTAGAGTAAGTTGTCCCAGTATGGTGATTATCTGATCAGTACCAGTGGAATCACCATCTCCACTATAATTATCATGAGTAGGAGGGAAATCTCTACATGGAGTGCGTGCATTGATACAGTTTCTACTCTTTCCACTAGGATCCATTTCTAAACAATGTCGTAAACTAGATCAGTTTATGAATCAAAATATATAAATTCATACTTATAAAACACTTAACATAAATTGAACTATTTATGGATATAATCCATAATCATAAAAAAAATTTCTTTGAGAAATTATATACTCATAAACCCTTCATAATGGTTTGTAAATAAAATGATAATTATCCTAAGCATATCCCTCGAGAGTGTCGTAATGAAGAGTGCAACAAGGCCCATTTTCATGCACTAGTTCATGTTCGAGTCTAGCTCAAAGCGATGTTTTTTGGTTTTACCCCTATGTACATCTATGACAAATCCACCTTTGCCTTCTCGTATCCAGACAGGGATGTATTTTCATAGAAAACTCATAAAATCTCTACATTACCAAAATTCTAAGAAGTTCTTCTATACTAATCCTCAAAGTCTATCTTAGTTCTATGTGCCCTAATCAGAGTTTACCTAAATCTAGCTTCCATGGTTTGTACTAAACTTCCTCTGATACAAACTATAATTCCTGAACCCCATTTACCCAGAGTCGGTTCATTATTATATAACATTGGCTTTATCACAAAAGATCAAGTCTCGAAAGACCGATTAGTTTAGTAGCCTTGGAATAACTGGATACATTCATATAGTCTTACATTACATCATAAAGTTAAAAAAACTATAACAACATCTTCTCTTCATATCCCTTCATACTATCCCTACAGTTCATTCATAAATTCTTTCTTCACATCCTAGGAAAAATAAAACATTGAAAGGGGTGAGCTCAGATGCTCAGTAAGGATAACAATATAGCGGAAACTTTCTTAAATAGGCCTAAACATTTGAGGCAATGTATAACTAAAACAAAATAATTTTAAAATAAAACATCATCACAATATGGAAAATATAAAATGACATAATACCATTTACTTATTCACAAGGATATTCTACTAGTCGAATAATAACATGCAATATCAATAAAAAATTTCATAACAAAGGAATGCATAATGCCGAACTTTAATTTCTTTGTCAAGGAATCATGCCAAGACCTAAGGGAAAACTGTAACTGGAACCCAACCCAGAGAGCCTTTGTAACTGGACTCCATCCCAGAGATCCTCTGTAACCGGACTCCAACCCGGAGTGCCTCTAATAACCGGACACCAACCCGGAGTGCCTCTAATAACTGGACACCAACCCGGAGTGCCTCTATTAACCGGACACCAGCCCCGAGGGTCTGCTGTAACCGGACCCTAACCCAGAGGGCTTACTTTTACCGGTCCCCAACCTAGAACATACTAGTCCAACACATTCATCTTAAGAAGAGGATGAAATATAACATAAATATTAGTATTAAAACTAGCATACAAAATACCAAAACATTAATCATAAACCATTAATGGCATAAAAATAACTCATCCATAGTCAAGCATATCAAAATACATTAAATAAAATATGGAAGATTTGTATCATAATAAATCAACTTCAAACAAGTGTAAAATTTATCCAAGGATGTTGACATAGATGAAATCAAAACTATTTGAGAGAAATATATCTTTTTTTGAAATCATTTTAAAGTCACATAATTATAAAAGAAAACATTTTCTTTGAAAATATTCTTATAAGCTTGTAAGGGAATCTTTGATGAGTTTATAATGGTAGAAAATAGCCGCACTCGCCGTATAAGTTAAATGGAGACATTCTTACATTAATTTTTTCGAAAAGGTTAAAAGGACCTTGTTTGGAAAACGACGGAAAGATTCCATTATAAACATCTTATAAAAATTCAATAAAGGGTATAAATGACTTTAACCAATATTCTGTAAAATAGTAAGAATGTATTGAAATACATTTTTAAAAAACATGGATGTGGATGATAAAGAGGTCCCAATAGATATTTACGTATAAAAAACCTCGGATAATGAAGAGATTTTGAAATAAACACTTACCAATTTGGTTACTTAGGAAACATACACCCCATGAAAGAGGTATCAAACAATGAAAATGTAAATACACATAAATTAAAGTGTATTATACAAATAATACAATTATGGGCAGCACATACACCACACAAAAGGTAATAGTGGCAATATGGCATGAATCTCACGAGAATAAGGAGTGAGATAAAAACCCCTTACCTTGTACTTTTCCTTGGTTGATGGTAGGTTAACCTCATTTATAATGGTGAAATAATTGTTATTAAATTATACAAGAATCATACACATTAATATGATATCATATATGAATTTTTAACATTGATTTTTTAATAATATCTTAGTATTATCGTTGTTTCGGGTGTTAACTTACTCGTTTTCTTTTATATGTTTTGTTACATAAGCCATGTTTGTTATGGATAGGTTGTATGTTATTCATATATAGAATGATATCAAGTCCTTAAACATTATTTTTAATCATTAAATGTGAATTATTCTTGAATGGATACGATGGGGAATGAATCTCATCCCGTTTGTGGAGACAGTAGTCTGTACGTACGGACGA
Organism: Viscum album; assembly: GCA_963277665.1. Taxonomy (NCBI): domain Eukaryota; kingdom Viridiplantae; phylum Streptophyta; class Magnoliopsida; order Santalales; family Viscaceae; genus Viscum; species Viscum album. The sequence continues at coordinate 1,349,769,543 of OY728131.1, forward strand.
GCGACAATATCATTCTTTTGATATTAAAATAATATATAATTGGATGGTATACCGTATATACAGAATTATTATTATGTTATATTTATAATTTACATTAATTACACATCATTATTATACCCATACAAATAATAATGTTTTGAATAACAATTACACCACGACGTGGAGACGGTAAGCCGTACGTACGCACGTATGGTGACATGTCATACAAAGGATGGATAGAAAACTGAATATGGTTGTAACATATTTATAATAACATCAAATTATATATAATATACTGATGTTATTATCTCAGAATGGGAATAACAAAGAATGAATAAGTTGAAGAAGAATGTAACTTGAAAGAGGGTGGTGAAAACATTACCTCTTAATTGGGTTCTTCCTTTTGATTTGATCAAAAGGGCTCATTAGGTTGGCTTTCTGATCAAACTAAGGCCTCTAGGTCGAAGTGAGGGAAGTTGAAATAGTATTTGGGAAGGTTTTGGCCGAGACAAAAGGCTTTGAATTTGTGAATTAGTGAGAAGGGGGAGTGCCCTTTTATAAGAGGGGTGAGGGGCACATTTGGAAAAACTAGAAATATTATTTTATAATAAATTCACATTTGGTTTCTAATGGATCAAAAGTGGATTATTTAAATTTTAAGGTTGGTATGGGTCTAAATTCTTTCAAAAAATAGATTTTGGACAGGTTTGGGTCAATATATTAACCATATCCTTCAGTTTTAACTCTTAGTTCATTAGTTTTACATTTACCATGTCACATTGTATTTTTATATTATAGGGTTAACAAACATAATATATACATCCAAGAGGCCCCCCAAGTGGTCTATTAATGATACACCTATCATGATATAAGTACTTTGGACAAACCGTATATTTTTAGAAAAAGAATATCAGTAAATATTATAATATTTTTTTTAAAAAACACTTTTATGTCAATTTTGACACTATTGGGGATTTTGTTTTTGACAATTTCATAACAGCGTTATTACTAAGAAAATAATATATATAACTAATACTAATATGTAATATTAAAAAATAAAATTAGTGTAATTCATTAAAAGTCTCAATTTAAATTTATTTTGATATTTATAATATAAATTATTTTAATATTTCATTAATTATGTAATTAGTGCATCACTATTGTGTCATAAATAAATTAAATTATTTAATGTCTAAAAATTATAAATAAAATACAATTATGTAGGAAATCTTTTTATATTTATAATTAATATTTACAATCGAATTTATCTTATGTATTAACCTATATTAAAAATGTTTTAGTAATTAATCTTTGATTTTAACTCTTTTACCTCTTCTTTGAATTAAATAATAATTAATGTCCTAATCTAATCCAAGAAGACCTAAATGATAATATTTTATTCCTAGGGTTGTTTTTGGTCGAGATAAACTTGTCCAATAGAATTAGGACATGTGTTAGGGTAATATTAATATCATTTTTACCCTTAATTACACTATTTACTTTTAACCGTGGTAAATCAAAGTAAAACGTTACTATTCACCAAAAATTATTTTCATCTCATTGAACCACATTTTACTCCATGATATTAACCATGTCTCTCGGATTTTCAAAATTCCACTCACAGAAGGGGTAAAATTATGTTTTATGTGAATTTCCAAATTCTCCTAGGAGGTGGGTAAACAACGGTGAAAAGTTCAATAAAATTTGTATATATCTAAAATTATTCTGCACTAACTCCAATGAATTACATTGAACATATATAGTTATTATGTATCTATTTTGAAATTAATTAAATTTAATTAAAATAAATAATTATTTAAATAAAAATTTGGTTTTAAACTATAACTCATTGTTTTTTCACTATTCATAAAAAATTTACAGTTTTCAGAAAAAATATCAAAATTTCACCCTCGGCTAATTTTGATATTCCGAATCCAAAAATGAAGTCCATTTTGAAAGATAAAATTTATAAAATTTTAAAAAGTGGGTATTACTATTCATGACGGCTAGTTTGATTGGTTGTGGTGTGTGTTAGAACTCGAAGTTGCGTACAACACATGCTATTGTATTATTCAAGGAGAAGCGTATCGTGGAAGAATGAGGTGTTACATTAAACCCCATGAAATAAGGATCATAAAATGGGATTTTAATACTCATAAATTTATGTATATGGTACATATAATACAATCATTGGAATTACGCACACTACACCAAATGAAAGAGTGTAAAACATAACATTTATCTCACGAAAATTAAAAGTGAGAAAAATCTCCATACCTTGTGTCTTGAATCTCTCAATAATAATTCAAGATTACTGTATAATAAAAATAAGTTTATTATAATTATTTTACAAAAGAATATTATTATATCTATTACCATATATGGTTTGATTATGACCTTATATTACTTGATTGTTAATGATCATGTGTTAAAGTTTTATTTTGGGTAATATTTTCTTTATTCATTGCATGGGTCGGAATTTTTAATTTTTTTGGTCCTTATATTTATATCATGCTTCCAGAATGTTTAAAAAGATATTAATTAAAGGTATATATAGTATATGTATCATATAATAATTTATATCACAATTATGTATGAAATAGAATAGGAGGTAGTGTCTCCACCACCATGATGAATAGACTGACCCCCTCCATATCCTTTTTCCATAGATAGTTATCATCGCTCTTATTCATTGATACTCAATTCCACCACTCTCCTTTATCCATGATCCACCATCAACATGTCACCCATCATCCATCTTAATCTTCACTAGAATTGTAGCACCAAACCCAATCCGCCTCCTCTCCTCTCGTGGTGGTCCCCACTAGTGCTCAACAGACCTCCCACAATGCTGGTTGTAAGCCCGACCGACGTCTCACCAACCAAGACACCCCAAAAACTTTTGATATCTAATTTCACCAAAATTATTGCACATAAGATAATATCATTTTTTCCGAAGGTAGTGGTTTAAAAAATGGTCAATATGTGTGATGGTTTGGTTCATCATTTCGATGATCATAGGAACAATGATTATTATTTTGTAAACATCGATGGAAGGTTGTAGTGATACTCGCATCACCATGAACATGGTGAATTATTTACAGTATTCTATGTTTCATGTTTGCGTGATATATGGATAATTATACTTTTATCAAAGTTATGATGAACATGAAATTAATTTCACTCCTTTAGTTTGTTGTGTGAAATGGGATACACCATTCATGGAGATGGTAAGTTATACATACTCATGAACAACATTTTCATATTTATTGTCCTATTAAAAGAAAGTATGTAAATGAAATATGTATATATATGAATTTAAGTATATATATCATTATTAAATTATAATTAATATATCATATATGTTTATTTATCCCATACTTAATACATTCCATGTGGCGAGTTAACGAATCACATCACATTGAGGGATTGGAAGTACACAATTCCTCAAATGAGATTATCGTATAAAAACCAAATGAAAAGTAAAGACATGTGTGTTTTAAAAGGAATAGAAATGATTAAATACATAATAAACACAATATATCTATTATCTATACTAAACTAGGCTTCTTCCGACCCTATGTTTCAATTTCTCCTTCCTCCATGCCCCCCTCCCTTCTCATTCCCTCCACTTTTCCATCCTCCCTCCCATGACACCTTCGGCTTCCCCCTGGTGCACTCTCCCCTACTCCCTTTGAATTAGGATTTCATGGCTACCGGCATCCATTGACATTCATGCTACCTTTGAAATTCCACCTCTCTACGTTCACAGCTCCAGCAATGCCATCTGGTTTTCCTGCCTTTACGCTCTGCCCTCTTCCAATTCGATTTAAGGTTTCGAGCTACCGAGCAGCTTCATCAGATATCTACGATATAGTCTTCCACTTTTCAGTTGCAACTCTCGCGATTCCACTTGGTACCTGGAATCCTGTCTATTCTTACCTTTATATAAGGAGTTATTCCTATAGGGTGGCTTTGACAAAGGTCAACCTAACAGTCCTCATCCTCCTCCCTAGGCCGTCGGTATTTCATTGTCAAGGTTCAGTTTCTCTCGGAGCGAGCTCCCATTGCTGAATATATTTACAGATTCCTCCATTCTACCATATGAAGTTCGAATGAAATCTTCCAGTAATTTATTTCACCTCTATTTTGTCTAATTTCACACATCAGTATGCAACTGTATTCCATGTATGCGTACAATAACTATACACTGCTTATTTATGAGTACCTTTTACTGCTTAACTATACAAATTCCTCCATTATACCATATTTTAGTCCCGCTCTTGCATCTATCTAATTTAAATATGTTTCTTTGATGTTGCTATTTCTTTGATGTTGTTATAACTTTGGTATAAGTTTCGATTAGTGAAATAACTATACACTTCCTATCTATGGGTACCTTTTACTGCATTATGTGAAATTCAAATTGAAGATTTTAATATACATTTTCTATGAAATCTTTATATGTTTCTTTGATGTCGGTATAAGTTTGGTTCATTGATATCACAATATAAGTGTCGATCAGTAAAATTAAAACATGAATTCTCCATCAATTGTCTTATCATTATATTTTAAATTGAATCTACATACCAATAAACATATTTTGGTTGCCTTCTAAAACATGAAAATTCAACATAAAGACAACAAAACAAAGATACAGACACCTTCAGCATTGAGAGATGCAAGGTTGTAATGGAGACTTTGTATGAGAGAATGAAAAATTGGTAAAAAAATATTGTATTTCCTTGAAAACATTCCATTAACTTACTTACGGAATTAAATGTTCCTAAATTCATAGGAAAATCACCCATGGACTTCCATCAATTATGTTATACTGCAACATTTGATTCATTGCAACTGAATTCCAACATGATTAGAGGAGCACACATACCACGTTCACCTATACCTACCAATGGTTAGTATACCTTCATTTTACCAACATTCTCATATACAGTAAATATATTTATTGTAAATAATATAATCTATTTTACCCATTCTTCATTTCAATTGACAGTGGCTCTAGATTCAGGATCCTCTTCTCCAATTAGTGTTAGAAGAAGCATTTGAAAAGGTTGTGGTAATAGTATTAGCTCTACTTCAAGTAAGTATCCGAGCATCTCAATCTTAAATTACATCTAATAATTACAAATGTTTTCATGTACTGTATATTCAACAAAAAAGGATCATGCATATCATTGTCACCTTTATCTTCGAATGGTGAGTTATATTACACGGTCAAAGAATAGTGATTAAATATATTTATTTTACTATGTCGTAACATTGTATAGTTTGGAAACTATTAAATTTCATTGAAAACTCATCATGGTTGTGGATCTTCATCAACAAGATCAGCGCCCGGTAGCAAGAGAAAGCATATATCAGCATCTAATCATGAAAACTATGACCTCTCTAGTATGTAGCCCATCATCATATAGTTCTGAAAAAAATCTCGTTTTCTCTCATATTTATTGAAAATTTAAACTAAATTTTCATTAATTTTTCTATGTGTAAAGACTGAGGGAAATATTCACACTTACCCTTCGCAAGACTCATTATCATAGTAAGCACAGATCATGCCTTCAAATGCTTTTAAATTATCACATAGTGTGATTTGTTAAATAATATGTTTAAAACAGATATTGTTTTACTTATTCAACTACTAGTAACAAATCTTATTTTCTCGACACATTTTGGATGTATATTCTAATCATGTTGTATTCTATTTTTGTATCTATAGATATATATCTCCATTATTTTGGTATTTCAATGTAATTAGACTACATAATTTACACTTGAAAATATGTGTCATCTACATTGAGTCATGTCATTTCAAAAAAGAGATGTAACAACTGGTGAAATCAATGCTTGAATTAATCATCGAAGAGACTTTTCTGGTTTGACCTACTACATAATCATATGTTACTTTACATGTATTTCATATGCATTTTGTTACTAACTAAATGAAAATACTGCTGCAGAAATAATTCAATTACTTCACCTTGCGAAAAATGCAGGTCACTATATTATTTTTACCTTTTTTCTAGAATGTTATTCAAGTCCTCACCATTTTATGTAATTTATAATGCAAAGTTTATTAAAACCATTCATTTAACCATTATTCACCTGCAGAATATTTGAATAGTGGAGATCCCTCTAATGTTTTTCCAGTACTGTGGTTGTATATTTTGGTTTGATGAGAGAAATATAAAATATAGCACCAAAGAAAACCCATAATTTGGTATATCTTGCGCACTAGGTAAAGTCTCTTTTCAATTACTATCGTCCTATCCTCTATACCTTTGACCATTAGTCTTCAATCAAAACTTTGTGGGGGCAAGAGCTTTCCAGGAATATATGCATATTTACAATTATATGTTTGCATTTACTTCAATGGGTGGTAAGGTTGATAGATCATTCAATAATGTAAGAGCTCCAATTATATTCATATTTAATGGATAAAACTACCATCTCATAGGTAGTTTGTGACCTCCTGAGGGACAACCACCTAGGTTTGCCCAACTATATGTTGATAATTCTACGGACGAGTCTCAAAACAGGATTCTGAATGTCAGGTAATATTTATCATGAAGGTTTACACGTTTACAGGACTGTCATTTTTTCACATCATTCTTAATTTAATTCACGTTTCTGTTAAGACGGAGAAAATTAAAAACTGTGTTCGATTATAATATGGTTGTCAACTTAAAAAATATTCTTTATGAAACAAATGTTTTAGCTCTTCATTTAAGAAGTGTAAAGGATGTTCTTGATCATCAAAAACATGCAAAATTAAATTTTCACCTTTTTAAGAGAAGACAACCAGATGCAACAACATACAACTTTGCTACTACTTTTGAGATTTCAATTCTTATTGTCGGTGACATTAAAGATCTCAACTGTGAAAGAGATATTATAATTCAAAGAAAAAGTGGTGATTTGCAGAGGATTGATGAGCATCATCCCTTGTACCTTCCATTGCAATATCCACTTATTTTCATAAATGGTCAAGATGGATGTGTTGACCACATTTTGCATCAATATATATCTATGAGTACAAGTAGAGAGGTTGAGAAAGTAACAATACATGAATACTTGTCCAATCACTTGCAGTGTCATTCAAGTGATACGTCAATATTACAACATTCAAGAAGATTGTTGCAACAATTTATTGTTGATGCTTATTCAATGATCGATTCTTAGAGACTATCATTCATTTGCTTCAATAAAAAATTCTTGAGGGTTGAGTTGTGAAATGGGTTGCAAGATGCATTTCTTCATGGTGACAATGATGGGTATGCATGCGCGAAGCGAATCATTTTACCATCTACATTTACTAGTGTTCCCAGATATTTGATTCAAAATAACCATGATGCAATGTCAATATGAAATTGGGCAGGATATCCAGATTTGTTTTTAACATTTACATGCAATACCCTTTGGCCTAAAATCACTAGATTTTTATTACGTAACAATATTCTCCCTTCACACTGTCCACACATTGTATCCAGAATTTTCAATATTAAGGTTTACCAGTTAATGGAAGATTTATGAGACAGATGTTTCTTTGGAAAGTCACGATCAGGTACCTATTTCAATAAAAATTATTTTATGATACATAATTTATCTTATTTAATGAATCTGTTGTTGAACTGTTTCATTTATATCATTACATTCTGTGGAGTTGTTCGTAAAGTGGAATTTCAGAAATGTGGACTGCCTCATAAACACATTTTACTATTCTTATGTAGAGAGAGAAAAATAGGTACTTCTTTCTACATTGAAAAATGTGTTTCTAATGAAGTTCCATATAATGGTGATTTCCCAAAACTTCGTGAGGCTGTTAAGAAGTTTATAATGCATGGACCTTGTGGTGATGTAAATCATAGATCACCTTGTATGAAAAATGGAAAATGTACTAACTCTTTCCCAAAAAAATTTGTTAAAAGTACAACAGTTAATGATGATGGGTATGTTCAATACCGACGAAGAAATAATGGAAACACGATCTTGAAAAATGGATTCCTATTGGATAATCCATTTGTTGTACCATATAATCCTTTCTTGGAAATGATGTATCAAGATCATTTGAATATTAAAGATTGCAGCTTTGTATGAAACCAACACTACTACACTATCAGGCAATAATGTCGATGAGAATAAGATGTATTACGACTGCCGATACATCTCTCCTTGTGAGGCCTCTTGGAGGATATTTTCTTATGATACCCACTGTAGATATCCTCTGGTTGAAATATTAAATTTCCATTTACCAGGACAAAATAGTGTTACATACACTAAAACTAATCATATTGAGGATGTGTTGAGTAAGGGTAACATTTGTGAATAAATTCTTATGACATGGTTTCAAGCTAATGTTGCTTACCATGAAGGAAGATGTCTCCCATTTACAGAATTTCCAACTAGATTTGTATTCCACCAACATGAAAAAATATGGTGTCCAAGAAAGTAGGGGTTCAGTATTGGTAGACATTATTATGTGCCACCGATAAATGGAGAGCTATATTACCTATGATTAATGCTCACAAAGATCAGAGGTACAACTTATTTAGACAGTATTAAATGTGTGAACATCATTATTCATGGTACTTTCCGTGAAGCATGTTCTGCATTGGCACTTCTTGCAGATAACAGAGAATTTATTAAAGCAATCAACGAGGTGTCTACATGGGCTACAGGCCGGTCAATGTGCATACTCTTTTCCAGAATTTTGTTCTCAAACAATATGTCTCACCTAGACATTATGTGTCATCAAACATGGGATCTCCTCATTGAAGACATTCTCTATGCACAACAAAATAGGCTACAAATTCCAATTATATGTTGTCGAATTGATCAATCTATTTAATGTGAACTATGTAGTTGCTAATTCAGTATTTTTTTCTTCTTTATTAAGATATTTTACTAATTATATAACAATATTTAATGATTCCATTTAGATTTTTCACTCACGGATCATCAAAAACAGATGTATGCTTTGCTTGAAATAGAGAACCTACTACAGAGGAATGGTAGATCTCATCAATATTTTCCACCAATGTTGGTTCCTGATCTTGAAATTGTAGCACAAAAAAAATCAATTGGTAGATGATAAACTTAATCATAATAGAGAGAGTCTTAGTAATGAGTATTTGACTTTGCAAAATAAGCTTACTGATGAACAGAATGACGTGATTACTACCATTATGTCTTCGGTAACTGCATATGCTGGAGGTTTCTTTTTCTTGCATGGTCATGGAGGCACAGGTAAAACATATATTTGGAATGTATTGACATATTTACTATCTTCAGAAGGTAATATTGTTCTGGTAGTTGCATCCAGAAGAATTGTTCATTACTGCTACATGGTGGGAGGACAACACATTCCAAATTTAGAATTCTAATATCTATTTCTGAAAACTATTTTTTCAATATTCAACAGGGAAGTGATGTCGCAAATCATCTTTAGTTAACAAAGCTTATTATTTGGGATGAGGCACCAATGATTCATAAGCATTGTTTTGAAGATCTTGACCATAACTTAAATGATATAATGTTGATAAAAAATGAAAATGCTTAAAACATTCCATTTGGTGGAATAACTATTGTGTTGGGTGGGGATTTCCGGAAGATACTACTTGTCGTACCAGGTGGTAACAGAAATGAAATAGTTTCTTCAAGTATAGCTTCTTCATACTTTTTGCAACATTGTCATGTTCTAACACTGGCAAGGAACATGAGATTTCTTTCCAATTCTTATACAATTTCATATGAGGTTCTTTAATTTTCCAAATGGACTTTAGATATTGGTGAAGGTCACATTACAGAACCAAATTATGGTGAAACTAAAATTCCAATTCCATCCACATAACTTATTTCTTGGACTAAAGATCCTATTTCTGATGTTGTTGAACATACTTATCCCAAATTAATGTGTAACCATGATGATGTTAATTATCTTAAAGATCGTGCCATCTTAGCTCTAACTTGGGATATTGTTGAAGAAGTAAATGCGTACATGATATCGCTCACGTGTTCTGAATGCAGAGATAATTTCAGCTCAGATTCATTTTGTGATGAAATTTTTGATACAGATAGGCCAGAAAACATTTACACACTTGATATGTTAAATGAGATTAATGTATCAGGGATGGGTGCCCATAAAATTACATTCAAAATAGAGGTTCATGTCATGTTTCTTCGAAATTTAGATCAGTTTGTGGGATTATGTAATGGGACTCGCTTGATTTTTACCTACAAGGGTGATCATGTCATCGGAGCATGAATTTTATGTGGCTGTAATTTAGGATATCTTGCTTTCATTCTAAGATTAAATATGGCAGACTCTGACTGTAGATGGACTTTTAAACTACAAATAACACAATATCCTTTGATAGTTTCTTATGCTATGACTATTAAAAAAATTCTAGGAGAGTCATTGTCTCTTGTTGGGTTGTATATTCGAAAACTTGTGTTTTGTCATGGTCAATTATATGTTTCTCTATCTACAGTCACATCACCATTAGGTTTGAAAATTGTAGTTGTTGATAATAACCCCACAACTCATGAAACAATGAAAAATATTGTTTAAAAAGAAATATTTCATTGATTGTGTTAGGTATATGTTATATTATATGTTAAATTGTGAATTTTTGGTTCTTCTCAGCTTATTTATGTCTGATTTTATGAAACTCAATGTTTCTGATTATGATCTCTTCGTATAGAAAATAAAACAACACATTTTTATGAATATGTCTCTATAAATTACCCCTTTGAATGATATCACACATTATAATGGTGATACATTGAAGATACAAGTGCGTATTTTTAATTTGTGGTGCAACACATCATCTAGGTACTCCAATGATGTTGTCGCGATTGATATGATTCTTGGAGATTTACAGGTGAATTCAGAATAAAAATAAACTTCATGTTATATTTATCCTATTTCATTTCTCTTCTCATATCAAGTATACCACATATTTATCAACTCCATTAATATGTGTTTCAATTTTTGACATTCTTAGAAATTTATTTCTGCAGAAAGTAAAGATACACTGTACTGTTATAGGGCATCAAATTCTATCTAAGATCAAAAATATATTGCGTGAAGGGATGTTCTATTTCATACAGAACTTGCAGATAGTTTCCAATCAAGGTACCTACATAGGAATTAGACATGCATGTAGAGTACTTTTCACATAAATAACACATGTCCAGCCATGTGATGCACTGCTACCACATTTCTGTTTTTATTTTACTTCCTTTGAAGAAATAATTCAGAGAAGTGTTCTAGAGAAACATTTAATAGGTAAATGTTTATTTTGATTTTTGTAAAATTTTATGAATGTTTCTAAAGTTTCTATGTTGATCGACATATAATTTTATGGATTATTTATAACTTTTTTTAGCTTACAGTACAAAACCATTTCTTTATTCTTATCTGTTTTAGACATTATTAGATATTTACATTTCTCACATCCTCTTGAATCATTGGGTAATTCTAATATCAAGATGAAAATTGCCTTACAGGATGAAAGGTTATTCATTATGGTCTTTTAGTATCTTTGACCTGCTATTTATATTTATCATTATGCGGTACATATTTTTCTGCAGTGGGTTACAACATAAATGCAGTTTATGGGGTGACTATACTAACCAGATGTCATCTTACATTGAAGAAAATATCGGTTCATCAACTATTTTAATATTGAAACTTTTCATAGTTACGAAATCGAATATTATGCTCTCTAACAACCCAATGCCTTATTGCCCTTTCGTTTATTCAATTCTTTATATGAAGTTTTAAACTAGTACTCCAACTGAATTCATTTTAAAACTAATTTCAGACTCTCTTATACTTACAACTGCCATTAATGTGATGAAAATCCTTTTCAATCTTGATATTGAAGATGTTGAATCATTCTAAAAAAAGGTGCTCTGGATACCTGATTTAATTTTGATTTTTGTATATGTTATCCAATGTTTACTATATGATAGATGTACATATTATGTTTGACATTTGACTTGCATTTTTCAATATTCAGATGTACGTTTATAATGGAACTCGAGAATCGAAGTCCAGAACAAACAAACCTATCTTCTTCCTCTACACCATTGTAATATTGGGAAAATAAACAAACCATTTCTAATGTCAATAATTTTCATCGGGTATGTAGTATAGGAAAAATTTACAATTTAAATTATTAACTTTAAAAAACTGGATGTACAAATATAGTACTATATAATGTCATTATCCACATTATTCTCAATGTTGGATAGCCTACAATGTTCTTGATTTCCGTCACCATAAAAAAATTCAAACTCACAATTGGTTTTATGATTCATGCAATTATTACATGAAAAAAGTGCATAATGTTGATGGGAAAATTTTGTGCAACAACTACAAGATATCTGCAACTTGCACCATTCCCAGGTTCTTATTTGTTCTTCTTCTGAACAGTTTATTAGTTATTTTATAAATCAATAGTAATTAATTTTACTTATCCTAAATCCCTTTGTAATCATATTTACAAATCAATAGATTTAGAGTGCAGCTGCTTGTTAGTGATTCCATGGACTCCTTATCAGTTGTCCTATTTGATAAACAAGTAATGAAATTTGTGAGAAAAACTGCTTCAGATCTACGAGATTATTTCATTCAGGTACTACTAGATAATAAATTATCACGATGAAAAAATATGTTCGCTTAATTTAAACTAACATTTAATTTTTTTTGTTAAATAAGGTTGATTATGAGTACAGTTTTCCTACTGAATTGACTATTTTCAAATCAAAAGAGGTTCTTCTGTCAATTGAAGTGTCAAATTATAATATTCAAAATTGTAATACCCCAACCCTAGTTACCCAGATTCGGTGAATTATTACTTAATATTTCTATGATCTCAAAAGATCATGTCTCAAATGACCGATTTGTTTAGTAGCCTTGTAAACACTAGATATATTCATAAATCCTGCATTACATCATAAAGTGAAAAAAAAAACTACAAAAACATCTTTCCTTCATATCCCCTCATTCTATCCTAGTAGGTTATTCATAAAATACTTCTTCACATATTGGGAAAAATAAAACATTGAAAGGGGTGAGCTCAAATGTCTAGTAAGTATAACAATATAGCGGAAACTTTCATAAATAAACATAATCATTTAAGGCAATCTATAACTAAAATAAAAGCCTTTTAAACCTAAAATTCAGCATAATATAGCAAAGGTAAAATTAAATAATTCGATATACTTATTCACATTGATATTCTACTAGTCGAATAATCACATGCAATATCAATAACAACTTTCAAAATGATGGAATGCATAATGCCAGACTATCATAACCACATAGTCAAGGCCTACTGCCATGACTACAAATAAGATTTTGTCAAGTCCTTGCGCCAAGACACTAGTTTGTCTCATGAGACCTACCGATGCATCAATGAGCTATAGAAGGCTCCACCCGTCACTTGTTAAGTCCAATTCATTCCTCATATGAATAAGTTTAAACATAACATAAACATTCATATTAAAACTAGTAGAAAAAATGTCAGTACTTTCTCCATAAACCAGGAATGGTATAAAAATAACACATCCACAGTCAACCATATAAAAAAAACTTCAATACAATATGGATGTTTTGTATAATAATAAATCAACTTCAAATAATCTTAAAATACATCAATGGATGTTGACATAGATGAAATCAAAATTATTTGAGAGAAATATCTCTTTTTTTGAAATCATTTAAAAGTCACATAATTATAAATTAAAACATTTAATTTGAAAATATCCTTATAAGCTTTTAAGGGAAGATTCAAAGATTATATAATTGCGGAAAATAGCCGCACCCACCGTATACGTTAAAAAATAAATTCTTACCTTAATTCTATCAAAAAGGTTAAAAAGGCCCCTGTTTGGAAAATGACAAAAATATTTGTTTATTGACATCTTATAAAAAGTCCACAAGGGTAAAAATGACTTTAACACATAGTCTATAAAATAGTTAGAATGATTTGAAATACATTTTTAAGAATCATGGATGTGGATGAAAAAGAGATCCCAGTAGATAATTACATATAAACAACCTCGGATAATGAAGAGATTGTGAAATAAACCCTTACCTTGTACTTTTCCTTGGTTGAGGGTAGGTTAAAGTCTTGTATAATTTTGAAATAATTGTTATTAAATTATAAATGTATCATATACATTAATATGATATCATATATGATCTTTTAACATTTTTTGTTAATAATATATTTGTATTATCGTCATTTCAGGTGTTCAGTTACTTGTTTTCTTTTATATGTTTTGTTACATAGGCTGTGTTTGTTATGCATCAGTTGTATATTATTCATATCCAGAATGATATAATGTCCTTAAACATTATTTTTAATCATCAAATGATAATTATACTTGAATGGATATGATGGGAAATGAATCTCATCGCGTTCATGGAGATGGTAGTCCTTACATACGCACGAACGACAATATCATTCTTTTGATATTAAAATAATATATAATTGGATGGTATATCATATATACATAATCATTATCATGTTATATTTATTATTTACATCAATTACACATCATTATCATACCCATCCAAATAATAATGTTTTTAATAACAATTACACCACGACGTGGAGACGGTAAGCGGTACGTACGCACGTATGGTGACATGTCGTTCAAAGGATGGATAGAATACTGAATATGGTTGTACCATATTTATAATAATATCACAGTATATAGAATATACTGGAGTTATTATTTTATAATTTAAATAACATATAAAGAAGAAGTTAAATAAGAAAGGAACTTGAAAGAGGGTGGCGAAAACATTACCTCTTCTTTGGGTTCTTCCTTTTGATTTGATCAAAATGGCTCCTTAAGTTGTCTTTCTGATCAAAATAAGGCCTCTAGGTTTAAGTGTGGAAATCTGAGAGAATATTTGGGTAGGTTTTGGCAGAGGAAAAATACTTTAAGGTGTGAATTATAAGAAAGGGGGAGTGCCATTTTATAAGAGGGGTGAGAGGCACCTTAGGAAAAGCTAGAAATATTAATTTATAATAAATTCGTATTTGGTTTATAATGGCTCCAAACTGGATTATTTATATTTTAAGGTGGGTATAGGTCAAAAACCACTCAACCAATAGGTTTTAGATAGGTTGAGTCACTATATTAACTTTATCTTTCTGATTTAACTCTTAGTTAAATAGTTTGACATTTACCATGTATCTTTGTATTTTTATATTATATAGTCAATAATCTTACTATAAACATATAATAGGCCCCCAAGTGGTCCATTAATAATAAACCTATCATTATATAAGTTCTTTTTCTGAAAAATAGATTTTTAGGAATACAATATCAATTATTAATATAATATTTGTTAAAAAAAACCCATTTATGTCAATTTTGACACTATTGGGTATTTTGTTTTTGTTAAATTCATAACATCATTATTACTTTGAAAAAAATACATATAACCAATAATAATATGTCTTATTAACCAAGAAATTTAATTTAATTCATAAAAGGTCTCAAATTACATTTATGTTGGTATTTATAATATCAATTATTTTAATATTTCATTAATTAGGTAATTACTGCATCACCATTGTGTCATAAATAAATTAAATTATATAATGTCTAAAAATTATAAATAAAATATGATTATTTAGGAAATCTTTTTATATTTATAATGAATGTTTATAATCGAATTTATCTTATGTATAACCCAATATTAAAAATGTTTTAGTTATTTAACATTGATTTTATCTCTTTTATCTCTTCTTTGAATTAAATAATAATAAATGTCTTAATCTAATCCAAGTGGACCAAAGAGGTTAATATTTTATTTCTAAGGTTTGTTTTGGTCGAATTATACTTATCCATTAGAATTAGGAAACGTGTTAGGGTAATAATAATATCATTTTTACCCTTAATTAACCTATTTACTTTTACCGTGGTAAATAAATGTAAAAAGTTACTATTCACAAAATATTATTTTTATCTTATTGAACCAAGTTTTACTCATTGATATTAACTGTGTCTCTCGAATTTTCGAAATTCCACTCACATAATCGGTAAAATTATGTTTTAGGTGAATTTGGAAATTCCCCTAGGAGATGGGTAAAAGACGATGAAAAGTTCAATAAAATTTTTATATATCTAAAATAATTATAAACTGACTCCAATGATTTACATTGAACATATATAGGTATTATGTATCTATTTTTACATAAACTAATTGTAAATAAAATAAATAATTATTTAAATAAAAATTTGGTTTTAAACTATAACTTGGTGTTTTTTTCATTATTCATCAAAAAATGAATGTTTTTAGAAAAATACCAAAAATTCACCCTAAGCTAATTTCGATATTCCAAATCAAAAAATGAAGTCCATTTTGAAAGATAAAATTTATTAATTTTAAAAAAGTGGATATTACTATTCATAACAGCTAGTTTGATTGGTTGTGGTGTGTGTTAGAACTCAAAGTTGCGTACAACACACGCTATTGTATTATTCAAAGAGAAGCGTCTCGTGGAAGCTTTGGGTGTTACATTCTCCCCTCATTCAAATAATTTCGTCCTTGATATTTCTAGAATACTACTGCATGAAATGACTTGGATGGTTTTTCATCATAAGTTCCTTGGGTTCCCATATTGCCTCTTCCATCTTATGGCTTCTCCATAGAACTTTTATCCAGATGAGTCGTCCAGTTTCTAAACACTTGTTCTCTCGTATCAAGAATCATGACAGGATCTTCACAATTAGACAGATCAGGTTCCAATTCTAATTCCACATAGGTAAGTACATGCTTTGGGTTAGGCATGTATTTTCTCAAAAGTGATACGTGGAACACATCATGTACTTTGGAGAGACTTGGCGGAATTGCCAAATGGTAAGCTAGAGCCCCAATTCCTTCTAGAATTTCAAAAGGTCCGATGTACCTGGGACTCAATTTTCCCTTTTTACCGAAACGTATAACACCCTTCCATGGAGATACCTTCAAGAAAACATGATCTTCTACCTGAAATTCCAAATCCTTCCTTCGTTTTTCAGCATAGCTCTTCTGCCTACTTTGAGCTGCATTGATGTGGTTTTGGATTAACTTCACCTTTTCCATCGTTTCCTCCACCAGCTCTGGGCCTATGAGTTTTCTTTCACCAATAACATCCCAACAGGTTGGTGTACGACATCTCTTTCCATATAACGCTTCATATGGTGCCATCTGTATACTTGAATGGAAGCTATTGTTATAAGAAAATTCTACCAGAGGTAAATATTGATCCCACATACCCTGAAAGTCATCTGAGCAAGATCTCAACATGTCTTATAAGGTTTGAATAGTCTGTTCTGATTGTCCATCAGTTTGGGGGTGGTAGGAAGTGCTCAAAAAAAGTTCAGTATCCAGGGTTTTCTGAAGACTTTTCAAGAATCTTGATGTAAAACGGGGATCACAATCCAAAACAATTGATAAGGGTACTCTATGAAGCCTCAAAACTTCATTAATATATAGTCTTTCTAGACATTCAAGTGGTACATCTTCCCTTATAGAAAGAAAATATGCTGACTTGGTAAGACGATCAACAATGACCCATATTGCATCGTTCCTTCTAGGAGTCTTTGGTAGTCCCATGAAAAAGTTCATCGTGATATTATACCATTTCCACTCAGGTATGGGAAGAGGTTGCAATACTCTACCAGGCTGTTGCCTTCTAGCTTTCACTTGTTAACAAAAACCATACATCTTGACACAAAATTAGCAATCTCCCTCTTCATGTTGTCCCACCAAAAATGTTCCTTCAAATATCTATACATTTTGGTGCTCCCATGGTGTATAGAGAAATTGGATCTATGAGCATCGTCCAACAATTTCCCTTTGTAGATCAGGTATATTGGGACTGTAATTTCTCCTCCCAAATTTCAAAATTCCATCTTCATACACAAAGTCAGTCAGTCTCGCATCATTCACAACATTAATCTTCTTTTTAAACTATTTATCATCAGCCTAAGAACTCCTTATCCTTTCTAGTAAGGATGATTCGACAACGATTTTAAAAATTATTGATGTTTCACCATCCATGGTGATTCCCATTTCCATCTTTACTAAATCCATGAAAATAGGAACCCTTTCAACTATCATATTGTTCAAAACTCCATGATCCTTTCTACTCAAAGCATCTGCCACCTTATTTTCCTTCCCCGGGTGGTAGTGTATCGTGCAATCGTAATCCTTGAGTAGTTCAATCCATCTCCTTTTCCTCATGTTGAGTTCTTTTTGTGGGAAAATATACTTTAAATTCTTGTGATTGGTACATATCCCACATTTTCACCATATAGATAATGTCTCCATATCTTCAAAGAAAAGATTACAATAGTCAACTCAAGATCATGAGTAGTATAGTTTTGCTCATGAATTTTTAGATGTCTTGATGCATAGGCAATAACCCTATCATTCTATATAAGGACACAACCAAGTCCTTTCTTCGATGCATCACTATAAATAATGAACCCATCATTCCACGATGGTAGAGTCAATATAGGGGAATTGACTAATCTTCTCTTCATTTCTTCAAAACATTCTTCACACTCTTTTGTCCAAACAAATTTAACCCCTTTATGGTTGATCTTCGTCAATGGGTTAGCCAGCCGAGAAAAATTCGGGATGAAACGTCGATAATAACCTCCTAAACCAATAAAATTGCGTACCTCAGTAATACTCATCGGTGCTGGCCATTCATGGATTGCCTTGGTCTTTGAATGATGAATAGAGATTACATCTTTAGAGACAATATGGACAAGAAAAGAAATCTCCTAAATCCATAAATCACACTTGCCAAACTTCCCATATAATATATGTCTTCTAAGAGTCTTCGGTATAACACGCAAGTGATTTTAATGATCTTCCTAGCTTTGGGATTATACCAAGATATCATTAATAAATAGCACCACAAAATCATTGATATATTCCTTGAAAAATCTATTCATTAGATCAATGAATACAAAGGGTACATTAGTCACCCGAAAAGGAATTTCTGTAAACTCATAATGCACGTACCTGGTTTGAAATGTTGTCTTCGAAATGTCTTCCTTATTCACACAAAACTGATGGTATCCAGATCAAAGGTCAATCATTGAAAAGTATTGAGATCTATGAAGTTGGTCAAATAAATCATCAATGTGATGTAGGGTATACTTGTTCCTTATTGTTATAGAATTGATTTCCCTGTAGTTGATACATAACATCGTAGATCCATATTTCTTTTTAACAAAAAGTACAGGGGCGCCCCCATGGAGAAACAGTAGGGATAATAAATCCCTTATTACTCAATTCCTCTAGTTGTTTCTTTAGTTCCACTAATTCCACAATGGCCATTCTATAAGGGTTCTTCGATATGGGACTTGATCCAGAAATTAAATCAATGGAAAACACAATTTATCATTCTGGAGGATATCAAGGAAAATCTTCCGAAAACACATCTACATATTCTTTCACAATAGGTACATCCTCTATTTGAAAATTCCTTTCCTTACCCATAGTTATTTCATTCTCTTCCTCCCCAATAATCGAATTTTGTTGAGATACTGGGGGTGGATCTAAATAAGAATTAGGTGGTGACGTTTCTGCTCTAATGATAAGGTTTTCTTTATCATCATCATCAAAAATTGTAACCTCCTTATTCTTACAATAAATCTTCACGTCATGGTTAGAAATCCAATCCATACCTAGGATTATATCAAATTCAATCATAGGTATGATGATGAGATCAGTAGATAAAGAACATTTATGTTCTCTAATAGGGACTGATTCACAAAACTTTGTTGCAATGATACTTCCATTAGGAGTTTTAACTGACAACTCCCTTGTTAGATAAAATTGGAAATATCTAATTTTCAAAAGAAATTGTTGGATATGAAACAATGTGATGATCCAGAATCAAATAAATCATTTTCTAAACTTGAGGAAACCATTAAATTACCTGCCACCACGTATTTAGGAGCTTCTACCTCAATAGTAGTCATAACATAAGCTTAGCCTTGATCCCTTGTCCTTTTCTAAGGTAAGTTTCCCTAACACATAGGACAATCATTTTCATAATGTCCCATATCAATGAAATTGTATCATTGAACATCGGTAGCTTCTTTCTTCCCCTTGCAATCACGAGCTTGGTGGACCTTTTTACCACACTTGTAAAAGACTCCCATTCCCTTCAACAAGTACCAGGGTGTTTCTTCCGACATTGACTATAGGATGGATATTCAACTTTTACCTTCTTCCCCTTATTTCGATTTCCAGATTGGTCAGCAGATCTCTTCTTCTCTGGCTTTGATTTAAAGTTAGAAGATTTATAGAATTCTTTTTCTGTCTTGATATCACATGAAACAATATCATTATACAGCAAGAAGGATTGTGAAAATAATACTCAATAGAGAAATGGTTTTATCCCATAGAAGATGCTATAAATATTACTCATTTGGTTTCATATATAATCTGATGCATTCCTCGCTAACCTTGTAAAGTTATCCACATATTTTGCGGCATTCTCATCATGTTTTTGTCTCAGACTTAGAAATTTCCTTTCCATATCAGCTCGATGGTCACGAGGAAATTATTTTTCTAAGAAAATATCTTTAAACTCCCTCCATTCCATATTTGATACAAATTAATCTTCCTTCGTTATTCGAATCAACGACCACTATTGATCAACATCTCCAATGAGGTGGTAAACTTCCATGAAAACATTTTCCCTTTCGCTACTCCCTAAGGTATGGAATATTTTTTCTAAGAAATTTATCCATTGCTATGATTCTAGTGGATTTGTACCCCCATTTAATGATGATGGTTGTTGTCTCATGAAGTGATCTAACATTGATCCTCCACACTGCGGATCAGGGTGCTCCATACAGGTAAGGTTATTATTCATAACCTGAGTGAGTTGTCCCAGTATGGTGATTAGCAGATCAGCACCAGTTGCATCACCAGCTCCACTATAACTACCTTGAGCAGGAGTGAAATCCCTACATGGAGTGTGTGCATTGATACAGTTTGCATTCCTTTCACTAGGCACCATTTCTAAACAATGGCATAAACTAGATCAATTTATGAATCAAAATACATAATTCTATACTTGTAAAATACGTAACATAAATTGAACTATTTATGGATATAATCAATAATCATAAACAAACTTCGTTGAGGAATTATATACTCATAAACCCTTCATAATGGTTTGTAAATAAAATGAGAATTATCTTATGCATATCCCCCGGGAGTGTCGTAACCAAGAGTGAAGTAAGGTCCTTTTTCAAGCACCAGTTCCCCATTCGAGTCTAGATCAAAGCAGTGTTTTCGGGTTTTACACATGGGTATATCTGTGCCAGAGCCACCTCTACCTGCTCATATCCAGATAGGGATTTATTGCTCAAAAAACTCACAAAATCTCTACAATACCAAAATTATAGGAAGTTCTTCTATACTAATCCTCAAATTCCATCTTAGGTCTATGCGCTCTAATCAGAGTTTATCTAAATCTATCTTCCAATTTTTATACTAAACCTCCCTCTGATACCAACTATAACACCCTAGTCCCAGTTATCCATAGTTGGTGCATTATTACATAATATTGGCATGATCTCAAAAGATCAAGTCTCGAAAGACCGATTAGTTTAGTAGCCTTGGAAACACTAGATATATTAATAAGTCTTACATTACATAATAAAGTGAAAAAAAACTACAACAACATCTTGTCTTAATATCCCCTCATACTATCCCTGCAGGTCATTCATAAAATACTTATTCACATCCTGGAAAAAATAAAGCATTGAAAGGGGCGATCTCAGATCCTCAGTAAGGATAACAATATAGCGGAAACTTTCATAAATAAACATAAACATTTATGGCAATGTATAACTAAAACAAAATACTTTTAAACTTGAACTTTAGAATAATATTTCAAATGTAAAATCAAATAATTCCATTTACATATTCACATGGATATTCTACTAGTCGAACAACCACAAGAAATATCAATAACCACATTCATAATGATGGAATGCATAATGCCAGACTATCATAACCACATAGTCATGGCCTTGTGCCAAGAATAAAAATAAGATTTTGTCAAGGCCTTGTTCCAAGACACTATTTTGTCTCATGAGACCTACCGATGCATCGAGGATCTATAGCGGACTCCACTCGTCACTTATTATGTCAAATGCATTCCTCATATGAATAGGTTTAAACATAACATAAACATTTGTATTAAAACTAGCATATGAAATGTCAATACTTTCTCCATAAACCATGAATTTTATAAAAATAACACATTCACAATCACACATATCGCAAAACCTTCAATACCATATGGACGTTTTGTATCATAAAAAATCAACTTCAAATAAGATTAAAATCCATCAAAGGATGTTGATGTAGATGAAATCAAAACTATTTGAGAGAAATATATATTTTTTTGAAATTATTTAAAAGTCGCATAATTTTAAAATAAAACATCTACTTTGAATATATCCTTATAAGCTTGTAAGGGAACCTTCAAAGATTTTATAACGGCAGAAAATAGCTGCACCCTTCATATAAGTAAAAAAAGACATTCTTACCTTAATTTTGTCGAAAAGGTTAAAAAGGACCTTGTTTGGAAAACAACAGAAATATTCCTTTATAAACTTCTTATAAAAATTCAACAAGGGTAAAAATTACATTAATCCATAATCTATAAAATAGTAAGAATGATTTGAAATAATTTTTTTAAGAAAAATGGATGTTGATGATAAAGAGGACCCAGTAGATAATTATGTATAAACAACCTCGGATAATGAAGAGATTGTAAAATAAAACCTTACCTTGTACTTTTCCTTGGTTGAGGGTAGTATAACCTTTTATATAATGGTTAAATAATTGTTATTAAATTATACAAGAATCATATACATTAATATGATATCATATATGATCTTTTTACATTATTTGTTAATAATATCTTCGTATTATCATCATTTCGGGTGTTCACTTACTCATTTTCTTTTATATGTTTTGTTACATAGGCCATGTTTGTTATCCATTGGTTGCATATTATTCATATCCATAATGATATCAAGTCCTTAAACATTATTTTTAATCATCAAATGAGAATTATACATGAATGGATACGATGTGAAATGAATCGCATCGCGTTCGTGGAGATGGTAGTCCGTACGTACGCACAAGCGACAATATTATTTTTTTGAAATTAAAATAATATATAATTGGATGGTATATCATATATTCAGAATTATTATCATGTTATATTTATTATTTACATCAATTACACATCATTATGATACCCATCTGAATAATAATGTTTTGAATAACAATTACACCACGACATGGAGACGGTAAGCCGTACGTACGCACATATGGTTACATGTCATTCAAAGGATGGATAGAATACTGAATATGGTTGTACCATATTTATAATAACATCACAGTATATAGAATATACTGGATTTATTATTTTATAATGGAAATAACAACGAAAGAATAAGTTGAAGAAGAAAGGAACTTGAAAGAGGGGGGTGAAAGCATTACCACTTCTTCCGGTTCTTCCTTTTGATTTGATCAAAAGGGATCCTTAAGTTGGCATTCTGATCAAACTAAGGCCTCTAAGTTTAAGTGAGGGAAGTTGAGGGAATATTTGGGCAGGGTTTGGCCGATCAAAAAGGCATTAAAGATCAAAATTAGAGGGAAGGGGGAGTGCCCTTTTATAAGAGGGGTGAGGGGTACCTTAGGAAAATCTAGAAATATTATTGTATAATAAATTCAAATTCGGTTTCTAATGGCTCCAAAGTGGATTATTTAGAGGTTAAGGTGGATATAGGTCAAAAACCACTCGTCCAAAAGGTTTTAGACAAGTTTGGGTCTCTATATTAACTTTATCCTTCCGATTTAACTATTTGTTTAATAGTTTGACATTATCATGTCTCTTTGTATTTTTATATTATATAGTCAATAAAATTTATATAAACTTCCTAGAAACCCCCAATTTGTCCACTAATAATACAACTACCATTATATAATTCCTTTTTTCCAAGCCTTAGATTTTTTAGGAATAGAATATCATTAAATAAAATAATATTTGTTTTAAAAACTCATTTATGTCAATTTTGACACAATTGGGTATTTTGTTTTTGATAATTTTATAACATCATTATTACTTAGAAAAAAATTCATATAAACAATCATAATATGGCCTATTAACCAATAAAATTATTTTAATTCATAAAATGTCTCAAATTATATTTATGTTGATATTTATAATATCAATTATTTTAATATTTCATTAATTAGGTAATTATTGTATCCCCATTGTGTCATAAATAAATTAAATTATATAATGTCTATAAATTATAAATAAAATACCATTATTTTTGAAATCTTTTTATCTTTATAATGAATATTTATAATTGAATTTATCTTACGTATAACCATATATTAAAAAGGTGTTAGTTATTTAACTTTTATTTTATTTCTTTTAACTCTTCTTTGGATTAAATAGTAATAAATGTCCTAATCTAATCCAAGTGGACCAAAGAGGTTCATATTTTATTCCTAAGGTTGTTATTGGTTGAATTATACTTAGCCAATAGAATTAAGACAAGTGTTTGGGTAATAATAATATCATTTTTAGCCTTAATTACCCTATTTACTTTTAACCGTGGTAAATAAAAGTAAAAGGTTACTATTCACCAAAAAATATTTTCATCTAATTGAACCACATTTTACTCCTTGATATTAACCGTGTCTTTTTTATTTTCAAAATTACAGTCACAGATGCTGTAAAATTATGTTTTATGTGAATTTGAAAATTCTCCTAGGAGATGGGTAAAAGACTGTGAAAAGTTCAATAAACTTTTTATATATTTAAAATTATTATAAACTGACTTCAATGAGTTACATTGAACTTATATAGGTATTATGTATCTATTTTGACCTAAATTAAATGTAAATAAAATAAATAAGTATTTAAATAAAAATTCAGTTTTAAACTATAACTCAGTGTTTTTTTTCACTATTCATCAAAAATTGAATGTTTTAAGAAAAATACCAAAAAATCACCCTAAGCTAATTTAGATATTCTAAATCCAAAAATGAAATCTATTTTGAAATATAAAAGGTTTAAAATTTCAAAAAGTGGGAATTACTATTCATTACGGCTAGTTTGATTGGTTGTGGTGTGTGTTAGAACTCGAAGTTGCATACAACACACGCTACTGTATTATTCAAAGAGACGCGTACCGTGGAATCTTGGGGTGTTACTAAAATCATCACCATTCAGTAGACCAAACTCATACAATGAAATATTCATTACTGACAATGAAAACTACATCACTAATTTCAATATTAGCTTCACATAATTCTAGGTAGATTCTACTACATATTCCTATTTTCATTAATATTGATAGATTGAAAATAGTTATTTGTGTTATTATTTATATACAAAAACCTCAAATCAGTGTTTGTACAAATGTAAGTAGTGTGAATGAACATAGTCAGGTGAAATATAATCCATCATCATCATTTTTACTTCCCTGCATGTAAAGAACATGCAACTTGATTAATGCTTTATTGTTCTATCATAAGATCATCAAAATGTTGAATCATTTTGACTCAGTGCATAGGCTAACTCAATATTTGAAACATATTATGTGGTATCATCATGAATTTATGTATATATATATATATATTCTCCCTTAAAATTTTCTTTACAATCCTTTATTTTATTCCTACATTTTAATTGCTGCTACATCTGATGCTACTTTTAACTATGGTCTATATGCAGAAAAACCTACTGACTGAATTTCTTAATGAAGATGTAATTGAGAAATATCAAAATATCCCACCTGAATGTGTCTGTAGAACATGTTGGGAAAAAAATATGGCAATCTGAATGAAGGATAAATTAAATGGAAAGACATAAAAGAATGACTGATATGTTCTGCAGATATGAAATGTAATACGATATCAGGTGATTGTATCTTCTACTTTCTTTTTTATCATGTGAGTTAGTTTATTCTTCCTGTATTACATATCAACTGTCACTTGATGTAATTCAGTGTTGGTGGGAGAAGGGGTAGGGCAGGGAGGGGGGCCTAGTGGGTGCTGTTGGGAAAGGGGTTGGGCAGGGAGGAGGGGCCTGGTTGGGTTGGTGCTGGGCAAGAGGGAGGATGAGTTGGAAGGGGGAGGTGCTGGGATGTGGTGGCAGCAGAGGCTGCTAAGTGGGGAGGGGAGGCAAGGGGTTGGGCAGGGGGTGGAGGTGAGGGCCTAGGAATGGGTCAGGGGTGGTGATGTGTATGAGGGATGACAAGTTAGAAAGGGGGACAGGCCTGGTTGGGGTGGAGCTGGGCAGGGGGGACTAGCCTATGTAATGTTTTTTAATCACGTTTCAGCTTATTACCTTGGTGACTTAAATATATGGATGGTCATCATGAATATTAATGTGTTGTTTGTTATATAAAGGTATTTTCATCATTTATAGTGAAATATTATCACTTATCCATTAATTTTAGGATTCACTAATTTAAAATTTTGTGTGCAGGTTCAATAGCAACTTGGTGAGGGGGTGTATTGCAAGGAAGTCCATACAGATATTCAAGGTACGTTCTTCTGTGATGTTATGCATTACGTTTTTATTGGATCATTGGATGGTTCATATGAATGACATTACACAACACATGACGATTGGCTATCTTCGACATGATTTTTTGACTACAAAAACCAAGCCTGTGAGGTTATTGGTGATATTATCTTATGTGTATTTCATATTTGAAAGAAGCTATTGTAGTGTGTTATTGTTATGAAAAGGCAAAAACTTATGAACTATTCAGTACTCTATTCTACAATACTTAATTCTATAGTAGTTTTAATTTAGTCTATAGATTTATGTTTCGTAATAAATGTTTTCCATTTTGTTTTACATAGAAATATAAATAGGACAGATAGTTTGACTCCATTACATTCAGATGATTATCTATACTTGATGAAGTTTTAAACCATAGTGGAAAGGCATTACAGGTACATGATGGAAGAGCTGGGAAGGGGGGAGGTGGCTGGTGTGGGAAGGGGCTGGGCAGGGGGGACGGGAGGGGGAGATCTGGGTAGTGTGCAGGTGGCTGGTGTGGGAAGGGGATGGGCAGGGGGAGGAGGTGGGGGGAGGGTGAGCTACTAGGAAGGGATGGGAAGACAATATGGTTAGAGGGTAGGGGAGGAGAGGACCTAGGTAGGGGGGGGAGGAGGGGGGAGGAGGGGGAGGAAAGGGTTGGAGGATAAACTGGATAGTGGGCAGGGGAGGGATGGAGAGGTGCTGGGAAGGTTGTAGGGGAGGGGAGGGGAGGGGAGGGGAAGATGAGGGTAGGGGGGAGTGTCCAGGTGGGGGAAGAGGTTGGGAAGGGGGTGGTGGGCGAAGGGGATGGGGTAGGGGGGAGGTTGAGGAGGTAGGGGAGGATCTTGTATTGGGTGGGAGACAACCAGAGGAGGGGGAGGGGAGGGGTAGAGCCGGTAGGGGCTAGGAGGAGGTACTGGGAAATTGGGGGGGGGGGGTGACAAGCTAGGAAGGGTGGTGGGGGAGAGGAGGGGTTGGGCAGGGGAGGGAAGAGTAGGGGGGAGGAAAGATTCGGAGGTGATTCTGGTTAGTGGGCAGGGGAGGGGAGGGGAGGGGCTGGGAAGGTTGGAGGGGAGTGTAGGGGAGGGGAGGGGAGGGGAGGATGAGGGCAGGGGGAGGGGGCTTCTGGGGGAAGAGGTTGGGCAGGGGGGAGTGGTGAGGGAAGGGGCTGGGTAGGGGGAGGGGAGGGGATGGGATGGGCAGTTTAGAGGGGAGGTTAGGGGAGGGGAGGATGAGGGCCGGGGGAGGGGGCTGCTGTGGGAAGAGGTTTCACAGGGGGAGTGGTGAGGGAAGGGGTTGGGCAGGGGGAGGCTGAGGTGGGAGGGGGAGCTACTGGGATTGGGTGGGAGACAAGCAGAGGAGGGGGGAGGGTATGGGTAGAGCTGGGTAGGGGGTAGGAGGACGTGCTGGGAAATGGGGGGGGTGAAAAGCTGGCCAGATTAACCACTGTTTCTATTTCAATTAGAACTGATTTTTCTATTATTTCAATTAGTTGTGATTTTTCATTTTCATATTATTAATTGTTTTCATTGAATTATTATCAAGCTTCATTTCATAGATGAATACTCTAAACAAATAATCCATTTTTTATGATATGTTTTTTTTCACTTCACTACATTACCCAGTTTTTTTCATAGTAATATTTCTCATTTACTCTCATTAATGACTAATTATATATTTCAGGGATCAATATAACTGTCAACAAACATGAAAAAATGCTACTCTATATTAATGATACATGGTGGTACTTGGATCCCGTTGACTGCACATTCTGATGACATGAATTTTAATGTGATCTACAGAACCACTGTTGTTGAAAATCATGGTTCTTGTAATTGTTGTCAAACATGTATCTACTACAAAGTGTATTTATGTACTCTTATCATGGTTAAATAACATTCCTTATTTCTATTTCATAGGTGACATGAAAATTACATCTAAATTATGGTTCCAATTTCAAGTTTTCATATCATGATTCAGTTTCACTGTTTACCTATTACAAGTATGTAGAAATAAGAATTTCAAACTTCATTTCTATGAATACATTTATAATTTCAATACATTATTTATTAATTTCCATTGATCAATTCTCATATTTCTAATGCATTTTGATGTTCAGATTTTGTTTATGACATCGTGCGTATGCATGGGCGATGTAATAGTTACATATATGGTAGAGTTTCCATCATAATGGCCACCAGTATAGGTGGTAAATAAAAAATGAAAAATCATCATTTTGTGAGGTAGTAATTTTCCATACATAGAATCGTTATGTTTGATATCCATTAGATGGAGGTGTGTGTAAGTATAGTTCTAACCATTTGTATAAAAAAAATACTAGTATACATAGGATAATTGTGTTTTCACCTTAGAATATAATAAAGTGAGTGGAGGGGTGAAGAAGGAAAATAAAGGAAATGATCTTGAAAGAAGATGTGACTGTTAGTCGGGTAACTCCTTTTTGTTTAGGACAAAAGGAATTTGTGAGAAGATTCATTCCCAAAGGGTGGCTTCAAGGTTGGAGGGATGGTTTTTAGGAGGATAATTTGGTAGAACATGGACTAACTTAAGTGGTTTTATAGGTGTGTGGATTGAGTAAAGGTGGTGGCCTTTTATAGGGATGGAAAAGGGGTCACATGGAATTTTTAGAAACCAGTTAGGTGTGAACATGTTATTACATATAAAAAGACCTAAAAACAAAATAAACAATATAATTGAAGGTTTATGGTCGAACTATGTATAGATAATGGGCATTAGAAAAGTGTCTAGGTCCTTTGGGACCTAAATTTTAAGGATTGTTCCCTAATTAATCTTAATTTGGCATTAAATGTTGTGATTAATTTCAATCATGTTTACAAATCACATTGGTCCAAAATTAACAAGGTCTTTTTAGAATCAAAATATTATCCTAAATATAGTGGTGTATGATAGTTTTTTTAAATTCATTTCACAGAAGCGGAAAAATTAATATTAGTGCTAATCCCATAGAGGGGATGAAATAACGGGGTTTTAAAGTAGAGTTTTTTTGAATGTTTGTTAAGATTTTATATACAATTTCAATGTGTAATTAATAATAATGAATTAAATTTTATCAATATATGTAATATTTTTCTAATGTGACATT
The DNA here is from genome assembly GCA_963277665.1 of Viscum album. Classification (NCBI taxonomy): domain Eukaryota; kingdom Viridiplantae; phylum Streptophyta; class Magnoliopsida; order Santalales; family Viscaceae; genus Viscum; species Viscum album. Next base: position 1,349,799,309 of record OY728131.1, read on the forward strand.
AAAAAAATGTATAATATCATTAATTATTAATAATTAATTAAACAAAAATGGTGTTTTTAACTATAAAGCAGTAATTTTTGTTATTCATCAAAAAATGATGTTTCATGAGAAAAATTCCAAAAATTAACTTTAGGATAATTAATAAGTTCTGAATTAAAAAATGATATTTATTTTATCAAATTCAATTTTTTAGTGTGTCAAAAAATAATTTTATTATTAAATTTGGTTCATTTGGGAAAACAATATTTTTAACATAAAAGGACTTTAACAAAAATATCATCTTTCATTATCAATATGTTTTATTTATATAAACCAATTATAAAAAATATTTGAAAATTATTTATTACTATTGCTATAAATTTTTTTAATGGTTAGGTTATAATTACCTAAATTAATTAATTATATAAATAAAAATACATTTTATAGAAACTCAGTGTTGGGTGCATCGTACACCAAGTCAATGTTGCATGTGCCGCACACCAAGTCAGTATTGCTTGTATCACATGCCAAGTCAGTATTGCATGTGAAAGTAATATTTAAAATAGTGTCTTAGAATATATATATATATATATATATATATTTACTATTTATAGTTTCACATGAAATCAAAAATATCACAAAGAAAAATTAATTCGAAAAAAATAATTCATAATGTCTCGAGGTGTTACATTCTATGCCCCTTAAAATGAATTTTTTCCCTTGAAATTCATCTAATTTATCAAATGTTTTATATTTGAAAGTTTAATTCATATAAATCCATGTTGTAAAAATAGATACTGAAACATCCCTTAAAAAGGGATATTTGGAAACACAACGATTACCCAAAGTAATATATAATGAGATTACCACACAGGGGAACATATGTAGGAAGGGAAAACATGGAAATGGAAGTGAAATAAAAATGTCAAGTTTTGATGGAGAGTGGTATAGAAAAAGCATAGGAAAATTTTGACATTCATAAAGCCATAAATTTTAAATGACTTAAGGGACCTTTGGATTCATAAAAAATTTAGGTATATGACAAAATTTTTTGTTTCAAGATCCTTTTTAATAAAGTTAAAGAATTTTTGTAACACCCCAAGCTTCCACGGTACGTTTCCCTTCGAATAATGCGATAGCGTGTGTTGTACGCAACCTCGAGTTCTAACACACACCACAACTAATTAAACTAGCCATTGTGAATAGTAATACCTACTTTTTGAAATCATATATATTTTATATTTCAAAATTGACTTCATTTTTGGATTCGGAATATTGAAATTAGCCTAGGGTGAAATTTTGGTACTTTTCAGATAACTTTCATATTTTGATGAATAGTGAAAATTACTAAATTTTAATTAAAAACAACTATTTTAATCAAAATAATTAATAGTGATAAATTATGAATTTTAGTAGTTTTAAAGTATATTTAAAATATATTTTTACCATTTAATATAATGTTGGTCAATGGACATAAATTTACAATTAAACTGAACATAAACAAGTGTCAATCTTTTGATACTTATTATCTCTTAAAAACACGCTTTTTGTTTTGACAGCGGGAATTAATTTTAAATTAATTTCTGCCACTTCTGTGTTTTGAATTTAGGAAAATGGATTCCATATTTGGAATCAGTATGTTCAAATTCTGTAAATAGGTAACTTTTAGTTTTAGACATTTTGAATAATTACTGCGGTAAATATTTTATTTACCATGGTTAAGGGTAAATCCGGTAAATAAGGGTTAAAAAATAATATTATAATAATACTAAATTACCCTAAAACGTGTCTTAACCTTATTGGTTGATACATGGTCGACCATGGGCATCTTTGGGTCGATTTTGGGACCCCATGGATCCACTTGTAAGTGATAATGACACTTTATTTTAATTAAGTTAAAATGAATACAAAAATGACACAAGCATATATCTTTTAGAAAAACAATTGTTACATATGGTTATATATGTTGGATTTTAGATTATAAATATTCATTAGAAATATAAAAATATTTCCTACATAATGATATTTTATTTATAATTTTTAGACATTAAATATTTTATTTTATTTATGACACAATGATGATGAAGTAATTACTATAATAGTGAAAAAATTAAAATAATTGATATTATAAATGCCCAAATAAATATAATATGAAACTTTTAATGAATTAAACTAATTTTCTAGGATAATATGATATATTAGGATTGATTTAATTGACTTTGTTCTAAGTAATCGATCTGTTATGAGTTTCACAAAAATCAACTATTGAATAGTGTCAAAATTGACATAAAAGAGTTCTTAAAACAAATATTATATTATTAATTGATATTAAATTCCTAAAAATCTAAGGTTCGGCCAAGATACATATATCATGATAGGTTCATCATTAATGGACCACTTTGGGGTCGCTTGGATGTATATAGTAGGTTTATTAACAATATTATATAAAAATACAAAGAGACATTGTAAAAGTGAAACTAATTAACTTAGAGTTAATACTTAAAGATAAGGTTAATATAAGTACCCAAACCTGTCTAAATTCTATTGGTTGAGTTGTTTTAGACCCATAATCACCTTAACCTCTTAATATTTAGCTTTGGAGCCATTGTAAACCGAATATGAATTTATTATAAACTAATATCTCTAGCTTTTCCAAAGGTGCCCCTCACCCCTCTTATAAAAGGGCACTCCTCCTTCTCATTTCTTCACACCTTCAAAGCCTTTTGGTTCGGCCAAACTCTGCCCAAATACTCTCCCAACTTCCCCCACTACAACCTAGGGGCCTTAGTTTGATCAGAAAGCCAACCTAAGGAGCCCTTTTGATCAAATCAAAAGGAAGAACCCGAAGAAGAGGTAATGATTTCACCACCCTTTTCTAAGTTCATTTCTTCTTCCACTTCTTCTTCCTTTGTTGTTACCATTCTAAAATAATAAATCCAGTATCATATATATACTGTGATGTTATTATAAATATGGTACAACCATATTCAGTATTCTATACACCCTTTGAATAACATGTCACCATACGTGCGTACGTACGGCTTACCGTCTCCACGTCGTGGTGTAATTGTTATTCAATATAATATTATTTGGATGGGTATAATAATGATGTGTAACTCATGTAAATAATAAATATAACATTTTAATGATTCTGTATATATAATATACCATCCATTTATATATTATTTTAATATCAAAAGAATGTTATTGTCGCTCGTGCGTACGTATGGACTACCGTCTCCACGAACGCGATGAGATTCATTCTCCATCGTATCAATTCAAGTACAATTATCATTTGATGATTTAAAAATGATGTTTAAGGACTTGATATCATTCTGGATATGAATAATATACAACCTATCCATTACAAACATGGCTTACGTAACAAAACATATAAAATAAAAAAAGTAAGTTAACACCCGAAACAACGATAATACTAAGATATTATTATCAAATCAATATTAAAAGATCATATATGATATCATATTAATGTATATAATTATTTTATAATTTAATAACAATTATTTCACCATTATACAGGAGGTTAACCTACCCCAACCACGGAAAAGTACAAGGTAAGGGTTATTTCACAATCTCTTCATTATCCGAGGTTGTTTATACGTAATAATCTACTGGGATCTCGTTATCATCCACATCCATGTTTCTTCAAAATGTATTTCAAAACATTTTTAATATTTAAAAGAATATGGGTTAAAGTCATTTATACCCTTGTTTGACTTTTTATAAGAGGTTTATAAGGGAATCTTTCTGTCGTTTTCCAAACAAGGTGCTTTTTAACCTTTTTGACAGAATTAAGATAAGAATGTTTTTTTAACTTATACGGCGGGTGCAGTTATTTTCCGCCGTTATAAAATCGTCAAAGCTTCACTTACAAGCATAGAAGAATATTTTCAAAGAAAATGTTTTATTTTATAAATATATGTCTCTTAAATGATTTCAAAATAGAAATGGATATTTCTTTAAAAAGAGTTTTGATTTCATCTATGTCAACATCCTTTAATGGATTTTAGGATTATTTGAAGTTGATTTATTATGATACAAAACTTCTATAATGTATTGAAGGTTTTGTGATATGTTTGACTATGGATGTGCTATTTTTATACCATTCATAGTTTATGGTGAAATTATTGACATTTCATATGCTAGTTTTAATATGAATGTTTGTGTTATGTTTAAACCTTTTCATATGGGAATGCATTGGACTTAATATGTGACGGGTGGAGCCCGCTATAGCTCCTCGATGCATCGGTAGGTCTCATGAGACAAACTAGTGTCTTGGCACAAGGCCTTGGGAAAATCTTATTTGTAGTCTTGGCACGAGGCCTTGGCTATGTGGTTATGATAGTCTGGCATTATGCATTCCATCATTATAAAAGTGGTTATTGTTATTGCATGTGATTATTCGATTAGTAGAATATCCATGTGAATAAGTAAATGGAATTATTTCATTTTATTTATGCCATACTATGTTGAAGTTAAAGTTTAAAAGGCTTTTGTTTTAGTTATACATTGCCTTAAATGTTTATTCTTATTTATGAAAGTTTCCGCTATATTGTTATCCTTACTGGGCATTTGAGCTCACCCCTTTTCTATGTTTTATTTTTCCCAGGAAGTGAAGAAGTAAGTTATGAATGACCTGCATGGATATTATATGGGGATATGAGTGTGGATTATGGAGACAATATGTTGTTGTAGTAGTTTTTCGTTTTATGATGTAATGTAAAACTTATGAATATATCTAGTGTTTCCAAGGCTACTAAACCAATCGGTCTTTCGAGATTTGATCTTTCTTGTGATCATGCCAATGTTATGTAATATTGCACCGACTCTGGGTAACTGGGGTCGGGGCGTTACAATTTTCATAAAAAGATATAGTTTCATGATTTTAGGAAAACGTCACCCTTTGTAGTTTATTGATCCACTTCACCTCTTTCTAAAAAAATGGATGCTGAATTTTTCAATCCTGAAGTTCTTACAGATCATGAGATCAATTATATGACATCTAATTTTTCATCAGTTATCATCAGCACAAAGTATCTTTAATAGGTTATGCAATATACATAAATATTAATATAGAGTGATAACAAATTTATCTTACAGAATTCATCCATAGTTTAACATAAACATTTAATAAATGGTTATCCTTATAATCCTTCCGAAATATAAAAATTCAAATATTTGGAAACAATTTCATGAAATATTCTAAAAAATGAACCCCCAAATAACAAAAATTACCACTTGGTTGCTAAATTCCAAACATGTGAATACCCTCATCATGTAATCTCTGGAAACATGATAATATCTGGAATTAAAATAAATTCTTTTATAAAACATGCATGCTTCCTTATTCCAAGGTGTATTGTATCTATTCCTTAAATCCAAAATTGTTGTAAACTTCATCAATGATAGCATAATCCACTTATAAAAAAGTACTTACATAGTTCAAAGGTAATTAGTACTTTCCATTTTACTTATCCATATCCCATATATTTTATCGATATGGAATTATCTTAACATAGAAAACATATGAAGGGTTACCTTCCCTTAATCAAAATATCACCTTTATATGAAATCACTTTTCTATGTCTTCATCACTATTCAACATGTAATTTTAAATCCTTAATGAAACTTATACTGAAAATACTTATACATTTCATGATTCATATAACATAATATTTGAATTCCAAAACATAAATACTTCATTAATCCAACATCATTTTTAAACCATCAATCATGATTCATAAACTTATTCCTTAATACATCATCCATAGGATATGAAATATGAATCCTTTCATAAGGTTCCTTATCTTAAATTTAATCCTGATTCTTATGATAAATGTAAACAATACTATAAGTGAATAACATAACTTTCACATACCATTTGTGATCTCATTATATTTAGAAGTATAACCAATACTCACTCAACTTTCCTAATTCTCTTTACGATATTTTCACTTGGGAAATTGATTTGACTAATGGCCCTACAACCATATCAGAAACATTAAATGTAAACCACATACCTTATAATTCTCTCCATTGACTAAAATCATAAAGAACAGGGTGAGAAACATGCATCACATAAGAAAGCCACATAATCATTGAAAATTACTTTTAGTATGTCTAATGTATGACACATTCAAAACTCTATGAAACATTAGGATTATCATAGGTTATTAATAGTAAACTTATATTTAAATCCTTCATGATGGTTCGTAATGATTTTTTGAATTCCCAAAGTATGTCCCAATGGAGTGTCAAACTAGGTGTGAAACAAGGTCCGTTGTCGTGTACCAGATTACCCTGAGTCAAGACCGTATCATCTTTTTAGAGTTTTTTTACCCCTAGGTAAATCAATTCTAGAGCCACATCCACTAGTATTATATATATAGTGATTTATTCCAGGGAAACCACTTACTCTATCTTTCACCAAAATTCAAGGATATTTTATTTAATGATAACTCATCCTTATACTTATTCTTAGATACATCCCTAGACATATCCATAGAAATATAACTTGGGGTATACCTAAATTAATATCATCCTATATTACAAATGTTGAATAAAACTTTCCTCTGATACCAACTATAGCGACCCAGGCATAACGTACATGGATATTTCATCATTTTAGATGAATATTTAGTACATTACAAAAATATATGCCCGAGGACCGTAATAGTTTAGTGTCTTTAGAAACATGGGAAAAATTAATATCTTCCAGTGAAAGATCTTAATCATATCCCATCAATATCTACAACTATAGTACTTATACCTATTTTTTTTGTAATATGGAGAAAGGAGACATAAGAAAGTGATGAGCTCAGATTATCAGTAAGGCCAAATAATAAAAGTTTTTAAGCATAACATGAACACAAGGGTTTGATAATGTTATCCTAACATGAGATGATCATGCCCTGTATAACCAAGATCATGAATATTAGTTATGTGATAAGTATTGGTAGTTCATAATATATGAATTATAGAGAACGAAATATCATGAGCCACAAAACAGTAACTAAGTAATAATTCATAGGGTTTGCGGCATATATAAGAGAATATAAAATTTTATGTCTTGGATACCTACCTAGAACTTTATAACATGTTAGTTTTAATATATGAGTTGTGTACCTACTTGAGGCTTGGTCTAACAAATAGTGCACCCAGTTTATTTTAGTATTGGTCTAAAACCCATGTACCTTCATTGGGCTTGGGCTAGAAACCCATGTACCCAATTTATCTTTGGCTTGTGTTGTGCCCCATGTACCTTCTTACATTATGGATTGGTCTAAAAACCATATACCCTCTTTTTTGGGCATAGGATTCAAATTTTATACCTTATTTCTTTTTGGATAAGGCTACAACCCATAAAACATCTTTCTTTTCAGTCTTCGGATTTAAACAGTAGACCCTATTTCTTTTTGGATTGTGCTACAACCCATAAACCCTCTTTAGTTTTAGGCTTGGGATTCAACCTATATACCCTATTTTTTAAGGATTGAGATACAATCCATAAACCCTATTTATTTTCATATGTGGGCTACAACCCTTGTACCATTTAATCTCTTATAAAACTTTTCATTACCCAATGCATTGGAGGGAGATATAGGTTCCACCCATCTCAGAGTAAAATAATTCACACATGTCCCACAAGATAATAAAATATTCATCATATCATAAACCACAAAAATATAAAGGTTTAATAAATATAAAATAATAAACAATGAAATGGAATGGTTATCATTAAAAATTCACCACATCATAATCTATGAAAAGAGATAAGTTTCATAACCACTATATGAAAGCATAACCCTTGAAAGAGAAATAGATTTTATAAACCTACAACCCATGGAAGAAAAAAATGATTATTATAAATATTTTACAATAATATTATTCTATAAAATATATTTATATTATAAAAATTTATATCATAATGGTTTATAAAATGGAATACACCATTCAGGGATATGGTAAGCAATATGTACGCATGAACATTACTTCCATTTTTATTGTCATATTGAAAGATTGATTATAAATGAAATATGTATATATATGTATGTTTGTATATATATCATTATTAAAGTATAATTAATTTATCATATATATCATATTCTTTTATTAAGGCCTTACTTAATAAATTCCATGTTGTGTGTGAATGAATCACATCGCATTGAGGGGGCGGTAGTCCACACTTCCTCAAACCAGATTATTGTATTAAAATCAAATGGAAAGTAAAGAGATGTGTATTGTAAAAGGGATAAGAAAGATTATAGACATAATAAATATAATATATTACATATATAACTTAGTTTTCATCATAATTTCCATCATGATAGGTTTTAAAAGAAAAACGAACAATCATAGTTTCGTGAGGCAGTAATTTGCCACACATAGAAACATTATGTTTTATATCCATTAGATAGAGGTGTGTGTATGTGTAGGTAGAAAACATAGAATAAAAACACTCTAGTATACATAGTATATTAGTTCTTTAAAAAATTAATATAATAAATATAGTGTAAGGGAGAAAAAGTAAAATAAATGAAAGGACCTTGAAAGAAGACGTTACCTCTTAACCGGTTAACTAATTTTGGCTTATGACAAATGGATTCCTTGAGAATATTTCTTCCTAAAGAGAGTATTAAAGGTAGAAGGGTGTATTTTTGGGATTATGTGTGGAAATATATTGGATGAACTTAATAGGTTTGAGAGGTTTGAGGATTGGGTAGAGGTTGTAGCCTTTTATAGGGAAGGAAAATGGCACACATGGAATTTTTAGAAACATGTTTGGTGCGCACATGTTCTTACCTAAAAAATATTAAAAAACAAAAATACCTCAGTAATGGAAGGTTTATTGGAGGAATATGGACATAAATTTAGCGTTGGACAAGTTTATAGGTCGTTTGGGCCCAAAATATTAAGGTTTCATCCCTAATTAAGCTTAATTTGGCCTTAATTATTGTACTTAATTTTAATCAATTTTACTAACCACTTTGGTCTAAAATTAACTTGGCCTTGATAGACTATAAATATTATCCTTGAAACAATGTTTTATGTATTATTTTCTATATTCATTTAATATAAGTGGAAAAATTACGATTATGGCTAATCCTGTAGACGGGACAAATTAACGAGTTTGTAAAGTAGAAATGTTTTCAAAAGTTCTTTATGATTTTATATTCAATTTTAATGTGGAATTGTTTCTAATTAATTAAATTATATTAATTTATGTAATATTTATCTAATTTAACCAATAAAATTATAATATCATTTATCATTAATAATTAATTAAAAAAAGGAAATTTTTAACTAAAAAGTAGTATTTTAACTATTCATAAAAAACTGAAGTTACTTAGAAAAATCCCAAAATACCACCCAACGATAAAATATACATTATTAATTAAAAAATGAAGTTTATTTAATAAAATTAAAATTTTAAATGTGTGTAAAATAAATTTACATTAAATCAATATTTTTAACATAAAAGGACTTTACCCAAAATATTATCTGTCATTATCAATATGTTTTATTTTTATAAAAAATTATTAAAAATATTTAAAAAGGAGTTTTTATTATTAATATTAATATTTTTAATGGTGTTGTTATAATTATCTCATTTAATTTATTTTGTAAATAAAAATATATTTCATAGAAACCTAGTGTTGTGAATATCGTTCTTCAAGTCGGTGTAGCATGTAGCGCAAGCCAAGTCGGTATTCCATGTAACATAAGACAAGTTAGTTTTGTGTGTTAAATTAATGTTGGAATTAGTGTTTAATTATATATATATATATATAATAACTATTTCTAGAGTCACGTGAAATAAAAAATATAAAAAATATAAATTAATTTGAAAAAAAATAATTTACAATATATTGGGGTGTTACATGTTACATGGTGAGTGAGTCATGTTGAGGATGAGGTTGGTTAAATGAACTATTAGGTTTTATTGGGTTTTCTATGTACTCAAGGGAATATTAGTATGCTCTTTTCACATGTTCAAGAGAGACATTGGCTACCCTTCCGAGTATACTTGTATGCTCACCCATTGTATATATAAATATATATATGTATATATATATGTTTCCCATAGGATTATGTGGACTGTGATGGACATTAATAGATCGGAACTTTAGACTCTCATTGCATCGCTACCACATATTTTATTTTTAGATATTTATTAAGAGACATTTATTGAAATGTATCCATTTTATACATTTGTTGTAGGATGTTTTTGGGTTACTTTTTTGTATATTATTCCACGGAGTTGACTGATAATTGATATCCTATATAAAAATCCTATAAATAGTATAGAGTGTAATGCCTCCCATATTTTTATTTTTATACCCTCAGTGATAATCACCAACTTAGGGCCTACTGGAGGTAGGACTCTCAGGTAATTATCCTCCTTCCTTCATTACATTACTAGGTGGGGTATATTTGGAGGGAGGGGGTTGCGAAATTAACTATTTAAACCATTATAATTCTATTTATATCTAATATTCTAGAATAACATTATAAATTGGAAGGTCTTTTAAATATCTTTGGTAAATTAACTTTATTATTAAGGGGTAGATATATGATATGAGGTTTAAACCAGAATTAAAATAAACATTTCTCTCTAAAACCTAGTTTTTTATAAAAAAAACATTCTTCCAAAAATTGAACATTATCCATTAATTGATAAGTAATTCCGCAAAATACCTATTGATAAAACACTACATCATATATATAATTTTAACCAAACAATTTACAAAATGAAATTTCATATTTGTTAAAAAAATATATATTACAGTAATACATACGATTATGATCATTTAAAGATAATTAATTAATTGAATAATAAAAAGGGTCACTAATGGTATCCTCATATCCCCATTAAATCTTTAATATTGTCTAAATAATCAATAAAACTACACACCTAGAATAAAAAAACACACTATAACATTATAAGGAAAATCTTCTAAAAATCATTCACGATGAAAATTATATTATTATGTATAATGTTTATTTTAAAAAGATAAGTGGATTTACCAATTCCATAATTCCCATAAATGAGTATGAATCCTTTGCACGAATGTTCTTAGGAACAAATATGTTTTTCAGACAATATTAGTAAATAAATCACCCAAAATATAATATAATATATGTAAAAAATATGAATCATTTGATACTTCAATATTTTATAATTTAAGCCAAAAAACCCATAATGCCTCATAATTTAGTAATTATATGTAGTCATGAGTGTTTCCATAAAAAACCAAAAATACCGATATTACAAGAAATTGGTCATCTTATATGGCCGAAATAAATTATTATATTTTATAAAAAAGGAACTACAAATCAATATATTCATTAAAAAATTAATAAATAAATATAACTAATAGACCACCCAATGATATAGATATTAAAACCAATATTTCAAATCCTCCATTCAAACATGGGGACAATTATATATTATTCCACATAATAAAAAAATTATTTACTTGTAAAATTCTCCATGTAATGAACTTATTTTATCATTATCTATTGTAAAACAGAATACTAAAATTTACCTTATAAGAGAGGGGAATATACTAATATATCCAAATGGAGTTAATCTTATACACACCTTATAAACATGGATGTTAATTTTATATACGGAAACCAACCCCTAAGTGTTTTTTCTACATCAACTCTTTATAATGGCAGTCAATTATATATGTACAATACTCATCCATCAAATATCAATTGTATATCTCATATCAATAAGATATGTATATTATATATGCTTCACTCTAACTGAGATTTCAATTAAATATCACCACTTAAAAAGGAGTGTTAATTCCTTATACACTAACTAATATTGTGGTCTCAATTCTATGTTACCTCATAATGAGGAAATTATGTTATATATATGAAAAATATTCTTCGGTAATATATTATATATCACCATGAATAAGAGGAATTACTTTTATTAATATATCTTCATCATGGGGTGTTTATTATATATAATATCCATGGATGAATTAAATTATGGTACTATGTTTACCACGCCTTCAATTCATGAAATTGAATCTAGTGATATTCTTCATTTAACTTAATTATAATAATAATCAACCTTAAATAATTAATATTTTTATAAAATGTAAATATATATATATATATTGCAATGTCTTATACTAAGAAAACCTATGAGATGGTTTTATAGTATTAGACATACCTATTATATTTGAGAATTTTTAAAAACTTTATCTATCAAAGAGTATTCAGATCATCTACAACTTTTTAGTAAGAATATTGTTAGGGATTTTCATAACCAAAAATATAATTTCACATTCTCATTTATTTATATACAATGTGACGCCCCAAACTTGTTCCTTATTTTATAACAATATTTTATGGGTTTTACTTCATTTAATTTCCATATTGTTCAGAAACAATACTTATAAATAAACACAAGACAATCTTTATTTAATGAATACAATGAAAATGATTACATTGCTTCAAGGATAAGGAATCTAACTAACCAAAAATACCTACCAAGAGACCTATTACAACCACATGGAGACCTCCAAATATAACAAAAATCCCAAGATAATAGTGGATGTACTTCGGATCCATCACCACGAAGAACACTATAGCCATGACCACAATAGCCATACTGAGCATTAGTGGAATGATAAAAATCATCTTTGTCAAGTCATCTTGAAAGTGGAACACCTGAATTCATGTATTTGTAAGGCCTTGGAAATATCCCAACTGTTGCATCATTTAGGTGAATGTTGAGTCTCCAACGGCTATAATACCATATAGTTGTTGGGTATTTTGGTGGTTTAATTTAACACATCTTGGTATAATGATATTTCTAGTGTGCAATAATTTGACAACTATAAATATGTTTTACTAAATTCATTTTGTATACATACTAGATGGATAATGAATTAAAGTAAAATGGGTTCGAATCATAACCCTTGTGTTTTAATATAAATACCATGTGATGTATGTACTTGGTTTTTGGTACAAAAAAAACATATTTTTGAGTTTAAAATTGTTATTTGGAAAAATGAAATTAACAACTAATGTTGGATTTGATATTTTAGGTATACACAGTCACTTATATATATATATAAACATTTCAAATTTTTTGAAAATCTTTTAAATATTTTTTCACCTTCATATGTATAAAAACAAGGTCTTAACTAAAAATATGTTTTTTATTTAAAAACAACTAATATAAGATTTTATTTATGAGGTACTAAACCTTGATTTATAACTTTGTGTTTTAAAACATTAGTATTTATAAAACTAAGGAAAATATTATTTTTCAGATTTTTTTTTATTTATAATGAAGAATTCATATTTTTTTGAAGACTCCGATATATGTATATGAAAACCTATTTTTATATTTTACAAAAAATAAACTTTTATTTTTCAAAAATATAAGTGAGTACCCCCCTAGATGAGGTCCACCTTTTATAAATTCACTCAATTCCTTGATGGGTATCTCACCCACAACCCCTAGAAATGGCCCTGGGAGGTGGTGCACACATAATTTGTGTGCTAAGTCGCATGCACAAGGGGAATAGAAAGCCCTATGTGTGCACGAGGTGTGTGTGTGCAAGGGAACCAAGAACACCATTATGCTGGATGGCACAGAGGCGTGGGTGGGCGCAAGAGCGCATCCGCATAGAACTCGGTATAAGGTGGTACCAAGAGGGGGGAAAGAGTAATCTGGATGAATGCCAGGAGACCCAGGCTTGTAATGGAGCCACATAACTTGCTCTATTTCGATGTGGGATGGAAAATTTTAGGGAAAACGTGATCTAGACCATCAGATCACGCCACGTGCGACTTGAGCTGTCTGATCAGTTCAACCCTTGATCCCCAGTGGCCACAGATTATCCTCCGAGTTTTTACCCACCTTCTGATCGATCCCGATCTAATCATGACCATTAAAATCATTTTAAAACACGACATAATGCCATATCCATATGATCAAGTCGAGATTTAATCTTAACCAATCATTCCTTTTAAAACCTGTGATCGCACTTCAACCACTAGATCAGGGTGGGATCTAATCCTGATCGTCCATTTCATTCCTTGTATTCTCCCCCATCTCCTACCTATTCTTCCTCCCACATGCGCTAAACTAGTAGCCTCACTTCTCTGTTTTCTTTTTCTTCCACACTCATGACCCCATTGGCCCCTCCTTTCTCCCATTTTCCACAAAACCGAAACCCTCAGATTTATTATAAACCAAGTATGCCTCAGTTTTCCATGTGAGTTGTGTTATAATATATTATATATAATTTATATATGTAACTATTTTGGAACCCAAACCCTAGGTAGTTTTTCTTCTCCAACGCCTTCATCAAGCCTGTTCGGACCACTCCTCCTCATTCAAAACATGTAAGGGCTCTAAATTTTCTTACATTGTTTTATTTTAAATTTTCATATATATATATATATATATACATATAGATGTATATTGATGTATATATATACGGTCGAGTACAAGACCTACTGATTCCTCCTTGATGGTGAATCTTTAGTCCTAAATGTGTTCTTATTCCTTTACCAAATAAGGGTTTGATATTTTTATGTGTTTGATACATATATATATTCATATATATGTCGATGTATACATAAGCATATATTTATATATGTAAATATTTCACAACCTAACTCTTATATTCTATGGAATGATTTGAAATTAATAATCCCATGTTTAACTAATTTCCCTAATATGATTAAAACATGTAAGTGGAATTCAATTTTGGTGTAAGACCCTTATATATATAATTTGTATAATCGGTTATACAAATAAATTATATATATGTATATCAATTTTTACATAAACATATTTATTACTTTTTTAGCAAAACTTTTAAATTTTATACCATGATTTACAATTTAGGGACCCTTAATGTGCCTAATATATTAAATTCATATAGGTGTCATTGGATTTTTGGTGTAAACCCTTTAATACAATATGTATATTTAGTTATGGGAATATATGTGTATGGATATAAACCATTATCCTGAATATTATTTGGAAATTTTGAAAGACTACTAAGACTCAATAATACATGTTGTTTCTGAAATTTGAAAGGTTTTTATTTAAAAATACAATCTGTGACATAAACCCTTGTGTATAATGGGATTTACACAACACTATACCCTAGAAAATTTTGGATTTTCTAAATGTCATACTATTGATGTGTTTAGAATTAATAAGTATAATTTTTGGGATTTTCCATTTTTATACACATTTGTAAGATTCACTTATTTTCATAAATATTAAATAGAATTAGTTATGGTTGATTTTCTATTCCTAACATTGTGTGTAAATAATTTAGAGTATCCATGTAACATGTATTACATAATCATTCAAGTAATAAACTTTTAAAAATCAATGTGTTTAGTACCCCACTTGAAATATTTTGCAGCCAATCCATGATGAATTTCCAATATGTATTTTATTAAAAGGATCTTAGAGTTTAGGGTTATCATTTTAGGAGACAAAACATGCATTTATTTTTGTGAATTACTTGTCATCACATATTCTATAATATGTCTATCATAATTGAAATTTATTACCATAGCCATGTAGATGTTAATATTATTATTAACAATTATAGGGATGACTCACTTTGTATTTGTAAATTCTAATTAATGTAATCAAGCACAAATGAACATTAATTTAATTAAGAACTAAATTATTAAAATTGGTATGGGACACTTTGAATAATATTAAATGAGAAATTAAATGTTCATAGTGGTGTGGGAAACATTGAACATATGACCTTACATGGAATATGAGGAATTTATTGGACATAAAAAGTGTCAGGTGGGGCCTTCTATAGCCCCTTGGTGCATCGGTAGGTATCATGAGACAAACTACGGTTTTGGAATAAGGCCTTGAAAAAATTATTATTTATGGTCTTGGCAAGAGGCCTTGACGGTATGGTTATGTCGTCCCGCATTATACATTCCCTCATTATGTTTATGATAATTAATTAACAAAATAGATATTCAACTAGTAGAATATTCATGGTTAAGATCCTATAATTATGAGTATCATAATTAGTAAATGCTTATGGAATAACGTGTATTTGGCACTCAGAGATTTATTTTCCAATTTATGGATCACATTTAGTAATGATAGAAATTGATATTTTTATTTTCTGCACAACTCTGATCAAGTTTTACTCTCAATTTTAAATTTAGTATTTATAATTTTCCATGTCACATTTTTTAAAGTTATAATGAATCTTACCTTATATGTTGAACACACTATGTTTTTTATGAGCATGCCTCTGATTAAAATATTTTTCAATATAACCCGATTAATATTCTTTGAAATGTTCACTTGTATTTTGTGATCAAATGTTATGTTATTCATTCCTTATGAAAATGTTTGATAAATAATTTTAAAGGAATATATTCAAGTGGTTTCAATTTAGGCATTATTTTATTTCAAATCCCCTTACTGGCCATTCGTAGGCTCACCGAACGTTTCAATTTAAATTTTACAAGTTTACTAGATTTGAGTTACATTATTCGATGGAAGCTTTTTTGAGTTTCTTCCTCTTCCAGTTTTGAATTAAATCTAATAATTGAATTTGATTCTCCATGACCTAAACCAGAAAGATCCTCTCAAGAAGAACATGATGTGCCTTTTCAGCTTTCCTTTTTACTAAAAAGAATTACACACCATGTTTTATTTGAACTCTGCACTAGCTTTGGGGCAATATGGGGATTGTTCATGACATTCAAGTATAATTCATCCATCCATACAAATATATAAATCGATAAATAATGGTTTTTATGTTTTCATACTAATTTGGGGATGATCTATGGGATGTGATGAGTCCTCACCATATTAATATTATCATAAATTTTGAACATATTATTTACAGATACCACCTAAGGTTAATTACCTATATTTATATTTATAGATAATGAACACTATAGGGATCTCCCACATAAAGAAAATATTTCATGAAATTTCATATGAATGATATTAAATATAACACATGATATAGATGTTATATTTTAAGATGGGATCCACTATGTTGACATCCAATTTTTATTCTACAATGTATGTTGATCTTTTCTAATCCATTTTCATCATCCTCCATAATATAGGTATTATGATATCAATTAATACCTCCTCCTCCAATGTTTTTTATGACTCCACTCTCCCACACACATTAATTTTTCTAGGTGGTATTTATATAGAGTTATCTCGCTAATTTTGACCTCTAATTTTCACCATTATCCTTACAACATCACCATATATCATCATGTATTATGTCTCATATATTAAAAATAAAACTATAAATTTTTCATATAACCTTTGGGGATAAAATTTTCATTGTCCATAATCTTCTCATTTAGAATATCATTCGCTAAGTATCACATACTGATGATCACTATCCCGAACCTCCTCCCCTCAATGTGTACCCCTCTGGGGCCGGAAATGGTATAAGAGAGATAATGACCCCTGAGTCCTTCCTATAGTGGGCCCCAGGTTGGGGACTAGAACTGAGGGTATAGTAAAAATGTAGGTGGGAGACATTAACATCTAAGGGAACTCATGAGGAAAAGAGAAATAATATCATCACCATCGAACTCTTTCTTAGAATACACTATAAAAGAAAACCAAATTACGTAAATGTAATTCCATGCATGTACTACTACAATTGAAATGGAAAACTCCAAGTACCAAAAAAAGTGAAGACTACAAAAACCACAAAGGCCAAAAATCTCCTCCAATCCCAAGCTACTAGTAACCATCCTAAGCTTCAACCTACTCCAACTGACCTAAAAAAGAATTTATATAAACAAAGGGTGAGTATAATAGTATACATAGTAGGATCCTCCCCATAGCCTCTCATAAAAATGTAAAGGGAGTATCATAAAGCATAGTGAACAACAAGTGAAAATAACTCATAACCTAAATAGATATAATAAGTTTTGAGCCTCACCATGGATACTCTCAAAAAGTATCTCATACAGGAGTACATAATATAATAATGAATATCAAGGGTGCCCCACTAATCCTTCCCCACTGGTTTTCTGATTTTCCACAACATTACATGTCATGAGAATCTGCCTATAAAAAGGAAATCCCGAAGACACCAGGGTGAAGCACCATATACATGAACCTCGTGAAACTCTCCAACCCATCCAAATAACCAAAAGTAACTAGGTTGTTTCTGGGAGCCACCACATACCAAAACAACATATATTAAACATCAAGTGTTATACCAGAAGCCATTATAACCAATACACAGAGTAATGATCCTCAATCTATCATAACTTATACCTGTTATACATATATTATTCAATAGAAAAATATATCTGAAATATATGTGTGTGAAATAACCATAATCCACTAAAAACCTCTACACACATATATAGGGAAAACTATCCGACATGCATACCAGCACAAGTTACCACTAAGATGGGAGATCAGGGCCACAGGATATCATCATCCATCCATCCTTCCACTGGGATGTTGGGGAAAACACCCCCTAGGGATCAGAATCCCCGAGGTGTCAGTCACCAAAACTGACATGGTGTAGTATCATATAGAATCCAAAAAATTTCATCATATAATATAGCTCACAACCACACTATGGGAATAACCTACTATTAGACTCAACAACATCTATTGTTACTCGGACTCCCTACTACCACTCCTAAGATAAGATATCCTATAAGCACATAGCCATGTATAGAGCTACATTAAGATGCATTATCCATTTTTATTAGTTTCACTTTAAATTATTTAATTTCATAACCATTATTTAACCATATCAATTTTCCACATTATATTTCATTAGCATCAAAACAATGTTCCAGTTCCTCTCAGAATAACCAAATCGAGTCCACAGTATCTTAGAATTATAACCTCAACTTTGCATCCGAGAAAGGTCCAACCACATGGGTTAAACATTTATTCATTTTTTAACAACATTAACACTTTACATATTTCTAGGTTATATATTAAAGAATTCTAATCTACCAAACACAAGGGGATTAACATAGTGAGTATATAAACTATCGGTTGAGTGATTTCCACATATAGGAGGACTGTAGACTCATCCACCCTCATGAAGCAAATCATGTAAAGCACCTGGAATACCCCATATTTCTTTTCCTTCCTTGGAAGGAGAGTAAGAAAAATCATCTACCTCAAGAAGTGGGGAATGTAACGAAGATAAATGAACAACTAAATAAATAAGCATCCAAATTTCAAGGCTCTTCCCACTATAGGGGGTCAACTTCTTCATCAAATGAACAACACAAAACCACACGACAACAACAACCGGATCCTAAACACTCTTAAAGGGGAGATACCTCATGAAGGAGAGCATACCAAAACAAGTAAATTGGGAATGATATATCATAATAGAAAGGTTTTATGAACACCAAACAAATAACATTACAAGAAAAGAGATACATATCAATCATCATAGGGTTCTGAACATGTATCTACAACTCACATTACTAGGTACTATTCTCCACGCCACCGTTCCACCAAGAAATTGAACCACATGTATAGTAAACCAATAAAAAACCATGTCCTAACAGTTTTAGATCTCTAAAATCCACTCCTTGAACTTTGAATCATTGTAAACATCAAAATTTCCCAAATAGATGAAGTGAGAGTCATTATGTAGATATAGACAGTGATGTGACATGTGAAAAAACATGTATCTGGATCATCTATAGGGGAAGTGCTATCAGGTACGCCATGACCCCAACATGCCCCAACACCTATAAAGGCCAAACAAACATATTATAAAGCTTAACCCATGACTAAAACTTTATTTCCCTAGACGGGGAGTCACCTTCAAAAGAACATGATCTCGAACATCAAACTCCAGATACTACCTCAACAACACCACCACTAAGCTTGACTCCTTTAATGCTATGAAGTGGGATGATTTCGTTAAATAATCCACTACCACCAATATAGCGTAATATCCACCATGAGATCAAGGTAAACCAGTAGAAAAATACATCAATATGTGATCCAACATCCAATTAGGAACATCTAATAGTTTGATAAAACTAATGAGAACAAAGTTCTCAACCTTCACGTTCATATAGACAAAACATCGAGACACAAATTCATCAACTATATGCTTCAACCAAGGGCACCAAAACTAACCTTTAGAAAATTAATATATATTTTTCATTCCCACATGTAATTATAAGGGAAAACTATAGAAATCTATTAGAGCCATCTAATTAATCTCCAATGGAACAAAAATAATTCCCTTGGACAATAGCCAGTTTTGACCATCATAAGACCAACCATCAGGGGCCTCACCACAAACAACTTGATCTCTCTAGTACTTCTCCTCAGGAACCCATAATTCAGACTCTTCCACTTGATGCACTAGAAATGAATGCACCGTCATCTGAAATATACAAAATATTCCCCAAATTCTCCAATATTTGGATGTATAGTTAAATGTTCTTCCATTACACTTTATAAATAACCATATTCACGCACTGCACCACTACATGAATTCCTGCTCAACATAGCAGCCACAACATTTTATTTTTCTAGGTGTATATGAAATCTTGAAGTCATAATCATATACGAAATCCATCTACTGACGCTAACATTATGTCATGCTGGGAGAAAATATACCTCCTAATTTTATGATCAGTGAAAACCACAAATCACTCACCGATAAGGTAATTCCTCCACAATTACAGGGTAAACACTACCACTACCAACTCGAGATCATGAGTGGAATAGTTAATCTCATGGGAATGTAACTTCTAATACGCATATGAAGAAACAGATCTATGCTATATCAGACCACATCCCAACCCCAGATGTGAAGCATCATATAAAACCTAAAACTAAAATCTTTCTATTGGAAAACAAATAACTATAGTACTGGATAACTTCTCCTTCAAATACACTATAACTACTTGCCACTAATCAGTCAAAAATAACCCCTAATATTTTATGGTCAACATTGTTAGAGGATCTGAAAACCAAGATAAATAGGCTATGATGTAAAGGCACGTAAAAATCAAGGAACTTTTTTTCTTAATTTTCTTTGGGATTATACAAGAATGCAGTTTCTGACGGCACTTGATTCCGAGGCCCGGTGTGCCCAGAATTTCTATCCGAAGTTTAGCTCGGGTACGTTCAGTGAACGAATGAGCGGGAATTTATAACTT
Source organism: Viscum album (assembly GCA_963277665.1). Taxonomy (NCBI): domain Eukaryota; kingdom Viridiplantae; phylum Streptophyta; class Magnoliopsida; order Santalales; family Viscaceae; genus Viscum; species Viscum album. The sequence goes on from OY728131.1 coordinate 1,349,820,507, forward strand.
TTGAACTAGTGCTCAGAATCGAATTCTGAGGGCACCGATGGATTTGCAGCGCCAATATTTACTTAGGAACACCTTTTCTGGAGTTGCGTTTTCACGAGAGAAGTTAATAAAAATTGTGGAAGTTAAAATAAAAATTAATCTACAATTTTTATTGTCTCTAAGTGGATTTAAGCTTTGGGTGGAAGTTGGGGAAAACCACCCAACTTCCATTTGGGAGTTTATGAGGGTGGTGGGGCCCACACGAACCCCACCCCTTCACATTCCTTAACTCCCTTGACTCACAATTAAATTTGAAAACTTAAGTTTTAATAACTTATGATATTAATGAAGTGAGTTTAATGTGAGTGTTTGAATTTCAAATTAATGTCAAGTTAATAAAATAATTGTGGGATTATTTTATTAAGGGTTGGTTTCTTGTTGTGGAGTATTTGGTGAGAAAAGGCTAAAGAACTTGAGGAACTTCTTCTTCTTCGACAAAGAACGCGAAGAACGCATCGATCTCCGACGAAGAACGCTGAGTCCTCGGAAACCGACTACGCGACGCCGTATACCGCGAGGCCGACGGCATCTTCTTTCGCGACCTCTCTTTCCGCAACGAATCCTCATTTGACAAACCTCCATACAAGCTATGCTCAAGGTAGGGGTTTGTTTAATTTTTGTTCGTGATTACTACCTTGACGTTCTACGTGAAATTTGACCAATTGCTATCGATTAACGAGAGGGGTTCGGATCAGACAAACAAGGATTACCCTCCTCCCTTATCTATGTTTTTGATTCTAATGTGGTTTGGAATGGGAATGGTGTGGTGCCATTGCACCGCATGGGATCGTGCGACAAGGAATGCACGACACCGTCGCGCGGCACTGTGAAATCGAACAAGGACACGACGCCGTCGCGCCACGTCGGAGAAACCCGAAGACACCATGGCCGGAGCGAGGCTGCGGCGGAGGGGCGCGGCGCCGTCGTACCGCACTGGACGAACCAAGGCCGCGGCCGGTTCCGGGCCACGGCGGAGTAGGGTGACCGGCGGCCGGTTCCGGGCCGCCGGCGTCGGAGCAGGGGGGACCGGCCGTCACCGGTCCCGTGGCGGCGGAAGCCGGCCGACGAAGCGCGTCGGCCGGACAAGGGAAGGCCGGGGGTTACAAACCCCCGGTGGCCAGCTCATGTGGCCCCCTTAATGGGGGCCGCGATTACAAAAACCAAGGGGGCAGCCCCCCCCCCCCCCCCCCCCGCCACTTCAAATGGCTCGGCCGTTTGGTCGAGCGCCTGGCCAGCGCGCTCAGCGCGCCGCGCCCAGGCCACGCTGGGCCGCGCCAGCAGGGTCGGGTCATGCAAGCCGGGCCAGGCAGCACCCAAACGAGCCGGACCCGGACCCGGTTCAGGCCGACCCTGGGGGTATCGGGCCGGGTCGGACCGGGCCCGAACCCCTTTTTACCGAACCTCTTCTAGTCGTTCTCCCATAACATGAGATACGGGCCTCTGATCTATGTACCGTCAGTTTCAATGTGATCCTTTAATCGAGACGTTCGTTTCGGTATATCGCACTCAAGGTTTCAGAATACTTTGGGTTCGGCAGAGTTGGTTCGTTCACGAAACCAACCGTGCCCTCGGAGCGAAAACGCTCATATCTTGAGATCCAGACGTCCGATTGACGTACAGTCTACGTTGATGGATTTCTCTAATTGAGGCGGATCTTTTGGCTTACTCCGACCGAGCTTTGGACGTAGGTGGAGTTCAGTCAAGTTGGTTTTCCTTAAAAACCAACAAGGCCCTTGGGACGAAAAAGGCAATAACTCTCAGACCGGGTGTCCAATTGACGCGCCGTCTGCGATGTTGACTTCCTGTTGATAATACGGAACTTTTGGATACATCAACTCTGGACTATGTGTCAGTTGATGTCTCAGCCTCTCGGCTCGTGGAGTGGACCCTCCTGAAAAAGCTTGCTGTGTGCAGAAACCCTAGAGCTGGCCGCATTGCGACTGTGACGATGATGACGACTGTACAAAGATGCTCAGTGGATTCGACGGTGACGACTATAGCACTCAGCAATCCTACGTGGATCAGTGCTACCGATCCTATGTGGGTCTGATCCTGTGTGGGTCAGCGCTCATCGGTTCTGTGTGATCCGGTGCCTACAGATCCTGTGTGGGTCTTTACGGGGGTTAGTTACCTATCGTTCCTTTGTGGGTCAGATCCTTTGTGGGTCATTGTGGGGGTTAGTACCTATCGATCCTTTGTGGGTCCGATGACCTAGATGAATCAGATGATATATCTAATCATCTCTATTGTCATATGAATAAGTATATATGTGTGAGCTGATTCCTGTTTTTCTTTCCTATGTGGATTGTGTTGTACTATCCTGTCTGGATTTATGTTTTTCTTTCTTGTGTGGACTAGGTTGTACATATGCTTGGATGTTAGGTTGAACGAGAATTGATGACTTAGGTATATGTAGGGGCATATACCTAAGTAGTTTCAAATGTTACTTCGTGATTGTATCTTTCCTTTGTGGTTTATCCTTTGTGGATTCTTGGAGACCTTCGGGGGTCTCGGGGTCCCTACTGAGTAGCTTATACTCACCCCTGCACGGGCTATGCCCGTACTACATTGTGTTGGTTGTAGACGACGGACAGCGCTGATCGTGGTTGAGGCCTACAGTGCAGGAAGTTACCTGGAGGTGGACCACTGGGTGGGACGTACTTGGAGCGGTCGGCTGGACCTGAGGAGCAGAGGAGGCTATCTGTACCCACCCTTCAGGTGGGATTTCCAGAAGACAGCTCGACGTTGCAGCTTTACTTTTCAGTTGCTATTTTCCCTTCCAGTTGTACTTTACATTCAGTTTGGGTTTGTATACTGGCCCACTTAATTTTCTGCACTTACTGTTGTACTTAGTTTTTACATAGTGTTTACTTCTACTGCTTGCTTGCTCTGTGGTGTTCGTCTACTTTACAAAGGCAATGCCTTCCCTTTTTACTGGGATTTACGCCTTGGTGCTAGTCGCCAGCCCCTGGCCTATGGAAGGCGGGCTTGGGGTAGTCACGACACGAGCCCTGAGGATGGGTCGTGACAAATTGGTATCAGAGGAGTTTGGTTCTACCATAGAACTTGGGACTCTGATCTTTTTCTATGTGAAGAAATAGTGTTAAGCGTATTGGGTGTGGTTATCAGTCCACGGAGTCCAGTGTTGGTGCGGTGACCGACGTATCCTTACACCAGGACCCTGACTTATGATTTCTGACTTAATACACCAAAACATTGATTGCATGTATGTTTCAAGTTTTCTTTGTGATTAATTTATGTCAGCTCACCAGGTAGACTGTTTGACCATGGCACACCTTTTTCTTTTCAGGATGGCCCCACGACGGCAGCCAGCTAGGGTTCCAAGAGTTGTGCGTGACGACAGCCCACCGAGTGACAAGGCCTTGGTGCAGGGCCCTTTGACAGTAGAGGCACCAGTAGTACCTCTACCCGCCGAGCCACCGATGCTCCCAACCCCAGCTGCTGATGATGCACGTCGCCTTAGTGCACTGCACGAGTTCCAACACTAGGGACCGCCCAGGTTCCACGGGAAGACAGACCCCCAAGCAGCCTAGGACTGGCTGGAGGCAGTGGTACGGGTTTTCAGGTTAGTGAGGACACCAGCAGACCTCATGGTGATCCTCGCAGCGAGCCTACTGCACGCAGCAGTAGGCAGATAGTGGATCTTGATGCTCCAGGTGCACGATGAGGCCTCTCTTCTCTAGACGGACTTTGAGAGCCTCTTCTTCTCAGAGTTCGTCCCAGCCACCCTCTGTGCGGTGCGCATCGAAAATCTTCTTCAGCTGCGGCAGGGTAGCTTGACATTCGCCCAGTACTTGGTGAGATTTACCGATCTCTCGCGCTACTCGACCGACATGGTACGGGACCCATTCTTCCGGGCCCGGAACATTGAACAGGGATTGAGGCACAAGATCAGGGCATCACTGATCTCCCTCAGCATTCCGACTCTGGCAGGAGTACTAGAGCGAGCCCTTTTGATCGAGAACTTTCTTGCTGAGCCTTCTTCAGCAGCGAGACCTACCGCGGGGTGGAACATAGCAGAGTCTTCTACAGCAGGCAGTCGACAGATGACTTATGGGTCCAGGCAGACCAGACCCTCAGGCAGACGACCTCAGGACACTGGCTCAGCAGTGCGGGTCACACAGTGCGGAGCCAGTCATTCGAGAGGCAGGCAGTGCTACTCATGCGGCGGGCAGGGCCACATGGCTCGTGACTGCCCGACCCGTCGTGCCGAGGAGTAGCAGACAGTTGAGGGGCCACCCAGGCAGAGGCAGAGGGTCGACCATGGTGGTCCGTAGGGAGCAGGCGGACGAGGAAGACGAGCTGGCTAAGCAGCAGGTGGTGGGAGACGCTTTGAGGCTCTACCACCACCACCACCAGGAGGTCTACCCCGACCATAGGGAGCTGGCGGGTAGAGACAGGCACAGCTCCAGGCAGCGGAGGCCTACGACCACGGCGCACTAGAGATGATTCGAGGTACTATTTGTGTCTATTCCACCCTTGCTGCAGTATTTATAGACACAAGATCGAGTCACTCTTTCATAGCTTCTGCCCTTGTTCGGAGCTTGGAGATTCCGACAGAGCCGTTGGCTCGATCCTTACGTCTCGAGACTCCTACGGGAGCAGACTCGATGATTACGCACTGGTTCCGGCAGTGTGAGCTTACTCTAGGAGGCGAGAGCTTCGGCTGGAATCTTTTTGTAGCAACGTCGAGGCCTTACGATGTCATCTTGGGCATGGATTGCTTATCTATAGTCCATGCTCAGATCAACTGTATTAGGTGCAAGGTGCGATGTGTACGCACCGACGAGAGTAGGTTCACCTTCACCAGCAAAAAGGGAGCCTTCGCAGCATAGGATGGACTTCCGCAGAGGAGAGGAAAACCCATCACTCATATGTTGGCTAGCCTCATCCTAGGATTAGTTGACGTGCGGAGTCATGGTTTTCCTACAGTGGTCGATCAGTATGCGGATGTCGTCCCCGATGACGTTCCAAGAATACCTCCTCGCAGAGAGGTAGAATTTTAAATGGATCTATACCCCGGGACAGCCCCGATATCCACCCCAGCATATCGGATGGCTCCTGTAGAGCTTTGAGACCTATGGGTATAGTTGGAGGACTTGCAGGTAAAAGGATTCATCCGACCCAGTGTTTCACCCTGGGCTTCCCCGATATTGTTTGCCAAGAAGGCGGATGGGAGATTGCGACTTTGTGTCGACTATCTTCACCTGAACTATGTGACAGTGAGGAACAAGTATCCGCTACCGAGTATTGATGACCTCTTCGACCAGCTGAAGGGAGCACGGTGGTTCTCAAAGATATACCTCAGGTCAGGCTATCATCAGCTCAGAGTTCGGGACGAGGACGTGCATAAGACAGCCTTCAGGTGTCGGTATGGCCACTATGAGTTCTTGGTTATGCCATTCGGAATAACCAATGCTCTAGCAGGGTTCATGGCCCTCATGAACAGGATCTTTCGGCCATACCTCGATCAATTTGTCATGGTCTTCATCGACGACATTTTGATTTACTTGACGACTGAGGAAGAGCATGCCTACCACTTGCGGGTTGTACTAGACACACTATGAGAGCACCAGCTTTATGGTAAGCTCTCGAAGTGTCAGTTCCGGATATGTGAGGCCCACTTCCTGGGGCACGTCATCTCAGAGGCGGGAGTTGCGGTGGATCCTGCGATGATCGAGGCAGTGCTAGCTTGGGAGCCACCCATGAGTGTGATGGAGGTGTGGAGTTTCTTGGGACTAGTTGGATACTACCGGAGATTTGTGCCAGACTTCTCCAGAGTTGCAACACCACTCTCAGCTTTTACGAAGAAGGGGAAACCCTTTGTGTGGTCATACATATGTCAGGAGAGTTTCTAGGAGTTGAGACAGAGTTTGACCAGCGCAGCTCTCTTGAGGTTTCCTATGGAGGGAGTTGGGTATGTAGTCTACTGCGATGCATCAGGGACCGGGCTCAGATGTGTCCTAATGAATGAGCGGGAGGTGATCGCCTATGGATCATGTCAGTTGAGGCCGCATGAGCAGAACTTCGCTACCCATGACCTAGAGTTAGCAGCAATGGTCTTTGCTCTGAAGACTTCGTGACACTACCTAATGGGCGAACACTTTACAGTATTTTCTGACCATCAGAGTCTCAGGTAAATCTTCTCTCAGAAGGACCTGAATCTGAGACAGCGGTGATGGATCGAGTTCCTCCAGGACTATGAGTTTGAGATAGTCTATACTCCTCGGAAGGGAAACGTGGTAGCCAATGCTCTCAGCAGGAGGACGGGCATTCAACTACTTGAGGAGGCGACAGAGCAGCTAGCCTCTTTGCAGATATCCTTCATGGATAGAGATGGATCAGCCTTCCTTCAGTCTCTCACAATCACCCCTCCACTACTGCAGCGGGTCAGAGAGGCACTGCATGGGGACGCTGACTGTGAGACGTGGAGTGCACAGATATCCTCAGGACAGGCACCTGATGGTTTCTCCATTGGAGCAGAGCATGATGTCCTTTTCATAGGACGTACCTTGGTACCAGTTGCTTTACGACAGGAGGTGATGAGGGAGCTTCACACTTCTCCTTTGGCGGTACATCCTGGAGTGGCGAAGAATTACCAGGATTTCAGACGACAGCACTAGTGGCCGGGCATGAAGAAGGCTGTGGTAGAGTTCGTTTCTCGATGCCTCTCCTACCAGTAGGTGAAGGCAGAGCACCAGGTACCAGCAAGCTTGGTACTGCCATTGGAGGTCTCAGAGTGGAACTGGGACGAGATATCTATGGACTTCGTGACTGGAATTTCACGCACTTTCAGAGGTCACGACTCCATTTGGGTGATTGTCGACCGACTCACCATGTCGGCACACTTTTTACCCATCAGAGAGAAGAGCTCAGTGGAGAGCTTGGGGTGTCTCTATGTTCAGGGGATTGTACGGCTTCACGGTGTGCCATCATCTATCGTCTCCGATCGAGATGCTCGCTTTACTTCCCGGCATTGGAAGGGGTTGTAGGAGGCGTTTGGGATGCAGCTACATTTGAGCACGACCTTTCACCCTCAGACAGATGTTCAGACGGAGAGGATCATTCAGACTCTCGAAGATATTCTCCGCGCATGTGTTCTCGACATTGTTCGCAACTGGGAGGACCACCTACCCTTGGTGGAGTTTGTGTACAACAACAGCTACCACTCCACCATCAGGATGGCACCACAGGAGGCGTTGTACGACAGACCATGCAGATCTCCTTTGTGCTGGACAGACCCAGGGTACTCAGCACTTGTGGGACCAGAGATGGTCCAGGCCATGACAGAGAAGGTCCAGGTCATCCAGGAGCGGATGAGGATAGCTCAGAGCCAGCAGAAGTCCTATGCTGACAGGAGGCGGAGACCACTAGAGTTTGAGGATGGCAACCATGTCTTCTTGCGTGTCTCACCTCGTCATGGATTACGGAGATTTGGACAAGGCGAAAAGTTGTCTCCATGCTTCATTGGACCGTTCCAGGTCCTCAGTAGGATTGGCGAAGTAGATTATCGCCTAGCTCTACCACCTCAGTTGCACCGAGTGCAGGAAGTCTTCCACGTATCACAGCTGAGGAGATACGTGCACGACCCGATGCATATCATTGACCATGGGGAGCTGGACGTTGATGATGAGGTGACATTTGTGGAGGTCCCGGTGGAGATCGAGGATCGACAAAAGCGGGTCCTACGTGGACGATCCATTCCTCTAGTGCGCATCAGATGGCTGCACGGGAACCTCCAAGAGAGCACTTGCGAGCGGGAGGCTCAGATGCGTGCTCAGTACCCACTTTTGTTTCCCTAGTTTATGATGTATCTTTACGGGGATGTAAATCCCTGAGGTTGGAGTAATTTAAAGACCCGTAAAATTCAATGAAATTTTTTTCTTAATTTTATTTAGGATTTACAAGAACATAGTTTCTGACGGCACTTGATTTCGAGGCCCGGTGTGCCCGTAATTTCTATCCGAAGTTTAGCTCGGGTACATTCAGGGAACGAGCGAGCGGGAATTTCTTACTTTTGAACCGGTGCTCGGAATCGAATTATGAGGGAACCGATGGATTCGCAACGCCAATATTTACCTAGGAACACCTTTTCTAGAGTTTCATTTTCACGAGAGAAGTGAATAAAAATTGTGGAAGTTAAAATGAAAATTTAACTACAAATTTTATTTTCTCTAAGTGGATTTAAGCTTTGGGTGGAAGTTGGGGAAAACCACCCAACTTCCATTTGGGAGATTATGAGGGTGGTGGGACCCACACGAACCCCACCCCTTCACATTCCTTATCTCCCTCAACTCATAATTAAATTTGATAACTTATGTTTTAATAACTTATGATATTAATGAAGTGAGTTTGATGTGAGTGCTTGAATTTCAAACTAATGTCATGTTAATAAAATAAGTGTGGGCTTATTTTATTAAGGGTTGGTTTCTTGTTGTGGAGTCTTTGGGGAGAAAAGGCTAAGGAACTTGAGGAACTTCTTCATCTTCAATGAAGAACGTGAAGAATGCATCGATCTCCGACGAAGAACGCCGAGTCCTCAGAAACTGACTACGCGACGCCGTATACCACGATGCCGATGGCGTCTTCTTTCGCGACGTCTCTTTCCGCGACGGATATTCCGCGATGAATCATCGTTCGATGAACCTCCATACAAGCTACGCTCAAGGTAGAGGTTTGTTTAATTTTTTTTCGTGATTACTACCATGACGTTCTTCGTGAAATATGACCAATTGATTTCGATTAACAAGAGGGGGCCGGACCGCACAAACACGGCTGACCCTCCTCCCTTATCTATGTTGTTGATTCTAATGTTGTTTGGAACAGGAATGGCACGGTGTCATCGCACCGCGCGAGATCGTGCGGCAAGGAATGCACAGCGCCGTCGCGCAGCGCTGTGAAATCAAACAAGTACGCGACGTTGTCATGCCGCGTCGGAGAAACCCTAAGACACCGTGGCCGGAGCAGGGCCGCGGCGGAGGGGCGCAACACCGTCGCGCCGTTCCAGACGAACCAAGGTCGCAGCCGGTTTCGAGCTGTGGTGGAGCAGGGTGACCGGCGGCCGGTTCCGGGCCGCCGACGTCAGAGCAGGGGGGACCGGCTATCGCCGGTCCCGTGGTGGCGAAAGCCGGCCGGCCAAGCATGCCGACCGGACAAGGGGAGGCCAGGGGTTACAAACCCCCGGCGACCAGCTCATGCGGCCCCCCTTAATGAGGGCCACGGTTACAAAAACCAGGGGGGGCAGCCCCCCCCCCCCCCCCCCACTTCAAACGGCTCGGCCGTTTGGCCGAGCGCCTAGCCATCGCGTCGTGCCCAGACCGGGCCGGGCTGGACCCAGACCCGGTTTTGGCCGACCCTGGGGGTATCGGGCCGGGTCCGACCGGGCCCAAACCCCTTTTTACCGAACCTCTTCCGGTGGGTTGCCCATAACATGAGATAGAAGCTTTCGATCGACGTACCGTCAGTTGAGATGCGATCCTTGAAATGAGACGGTCGTTTCGGTATATCTCACGCAAGGTTTCGGAATACTTTGGGTTCGGCCGAGTTGGTTCGTACACGAAACCAACCGGGCCCTTGGAGCGGAAACACTCATATCTTGAGCTCAGGGCGTCCGATTGACGTACCATTTACTTTGATGGATTCCTCTAAGTGAGACGGATCTTTTGCCTTACTCCACCCAAGGTTTGGACGCAGGTGGAGTACGATCGGGTTGGTTTTGCCTTAAAAACCAACCGGGCCCCTGGTACGAAAAAACCAATAACTCTCAGACCAGCCGTCCGATTCACACGCCGTCTGCGATGTTGAGTTCCTGTTGACGATACGTAACTTTTGGATACATCAACTCTAGACTATGTGTCTGTTGATGTATCAGCCTCTCGGCTCGTGGAGCGTACCATCCCGAACATCCTTTCTGTGTGCGGAAACCCTAGAGCTGGCTGCGTTGCGACTGTGATGATGACGATGACTGTACAGAGATCCTCAGTGGATTCGACGGCGACGACTACAGCACTCAGCGATCCTACGTGGATCAGTACTACCGATCCTATGTGGGTCCGATCCTGTGTGAGTCTGCGCTCAACGGTTCTATGTGAGCCAGTGCCTACAGATCCTGTGTGGGTCCGATCCTGTGTGGGTATTTGCTGGGGTCAGTTACCTATCGATCCTTTGTGGGTCAGATCCTTTTTGGGTCATTGCGGGGGTTAGTACCTATTGATACTTTGTGGGTCTGACGGCTTAGATGAATCAGTGGATATATCTTATCATCTCTATCGTCGTACGAAGAAGTATGCATGTGTGACCTAATTCCTGTTTTGCTTTCTTATGTGGATTGTGTTGTGCTATTCTGTGTGGATTTATGTTTTTCTTTCCTGTGTGGACTGGGTTGTACTTGGGATCGAATGTTGGGCCGAACGAGAATTGAAGACTTAGGTGTATGTATTGGCATATACCTAAGAAGTGTCGAATGTTACTTCGTGATTGTATCTTTCCTTTGTGGTTTATCCTTTGTGGATTCTGGGAGACCTTCGGGGGTCTCGGGGTCCCTACTGAGTATCTTATACTCACCCCTTCATGGGATATGCCCGAACTACGTTGTGCTGGTTGCAGACGACGGACAACGTTGATCGTGGTTGAGGCCTGCGGAGTAGGACGTTACCTGGAGGTGGACCACTGGGCGGGACATACTTGGAGCGGTCAGCTGGACCCGAGGAGTAGAGGATGCTCTCTGTACCCACCCTTCAGGTGGCATTTCCAGTGGACATCTTGACGTTGCGGCTTTACTTTTCAGTTGTTGTTTTCCCTTCCAGTTGTACTTTACTTTCAGTTTGGGTTTGTATACTGGCCAACTTACTTTTCCGCACTTACTTTTGTACTCAGTTTTTACATAGTGTTTACTTCTACTGCTTGCTTGCTCTGTGGTGTTTGTTTACATTACAAAGGCAATGCCTTCCCTTTTTACCGGGATTTACACCTTGGTGCAAGTCTCCAGCCCCTAGCCTATGGAAGGCGGGCTTGGGGTAGTCACGGCACGGGCCCCGAGGACGGTTCGTGACATATGACCCTCATTTAATTGCCTAAAATACCAAGGAAAATTCATACCTATTCCATTGTGTTGGGAGTTTCCCATTAAACAACTACTTATTACTTAAAAATATCCAAGGCTACTCTCTATTGGGATATAACATAACCTATGAAATAGACCTCTTGTTCCCAATACTCACACTTCAAAAAATTCCCAAACATATTATCACAGGGAAGAACTCCAAAAATGACACATTGATTCTCAACATGTTTTTCCTTAGACATAGAGTACAAAAGGATGTTGTCGATGAAAACCACCAGGAACCTATATATGAACTCATGGAACACAACATTCATTAACCCCGTGAACACATGTAGAGAACTTCTCACACCAAACAACATCACAATAAACTCATAATTCCCGTGATGAAAATAGAAAGAAGCCTTCTAGATATCCTCATTCTTTACACACATGTAATGATATTTTTACTATATATCGATCTTCGATAACCAACTTGATCACTTTAGTTGATCTAATAAATCATCAATACTGTGAATAAGATAGTGGTTCTTAATTTTCACTTTGGTCAAACAATGATAATCAATACAAAACCACAGACTTCCATTGACCATATTCACAAACAAAACTGGTGCACCCTACAGTGACACACTCGACTAAAAAAACCATAATACAATATTCCATTGAGTTATATACATAGATACCTCAATACATAAGGCACCATACTATATGTAGATATTGAGATAAGAGATAGTCCAAACTGTATCTTGATCCCGAACTCGATATCTCATCAAGGGGTTAATACTGCAACCTCTTCAGGAAAGACATCAAGGTACTCTTCAATGACCGTGGGAAACACTGACTGATGAATTTCAAATGAACACAGTATCAAATCAGCCATCAAGGATGATAAAGAAAGAACACACCTCTGACCCATCTGAAGGACTCACTCATAAAAAAACTATGCTGGATATCTATAAACATAAAAAATCACAACCTGATTCTTGAAGTATTATATGATATCATGAAACAAATAAAACCAATCAAAACTGAGGATGACATCATATGATTGTATCCATAAACAAAGGAAATCACCCCAACAGTTTCACTACCCTAACACTAGCTCACAGTCACTATATACTTCAAACAAGTCAGCTCAACCTCCAAAAGGTTTAGTCAATTGCAGGGGAACTAGAAGTCTATCTAACTCAATTCCCAAATCATAGGCAATGGAAGGTGATATAAATGAGTGCATCACTCCTAAATCAAAAAAGTCATGAACCCAAGTATAAAACAAGAAAAGGGCACCTCAGATGATGTCTGGCTCGTGGAACTAGAAATGCTAAAGAATGAAGCTGACCATGACCAGCTCCATGACATCTCCGACCCTGCTGATGACCACCTCTACGGCTGCGCTATTATCTTTAATGATAGGGAGCATCCCTGGTCTATCCTCTACCTACCCCATTTACTATCTACTGATCCAAAAACTAGATAAACCTACTACTATTTCCTTAGCTAGAACTACCTCAACAAAGGAACCTAAAGTGGAACACCTGCTGCATGCTAACTACTAAAAAATTTTGGTCATTATTACCATAAATGATCTCAACATCCATAAGAAAAACAAGAATATTATCCATTGGTATAGTCCCGAGAGCCTCTTACCCTGGAGAAATGACACATCAAGGTCTTGGAGCTACCCTCGTCTGATCGAAATTTCTTCAATCATGAAAAATAGAAACCCCGAACCACGTCATTCCTTCATGGGGATTCCTTAAGACTCCCCTCTCACAATGATCTGATTCTAGATAATGTCCTCTCAAGGACATTTACTCTCTCTAGTACCTCAAGATACATCATCAACATAAATAGTGTGACCTAGGACAAGATCTATAGATAAAAATCTTCCTCAAAATTCATCACCATGTCTTGATCATCAAGAAATAGGTCTAAAGTGTAACACAAAAGGGTTCTGAAATAGAACCCAAAACCTCACACATTGGGGCTCCCCTAGAAAATAGAGAGATGCTCCTGGTGACTGCCTACCTTCATGGTTTAAAGAATATAATCTTCACTAAACTACTCTCAGAACTCTTACCATGAGAATACCAACTCCCCATGATCAATGAGGAACAAGAACTACAACAATCTTGCTACCCGATACATCACCATCACAACCAATTCCACCTAGTGATCCTTCTGAGAATAGATTGAACTGAATCTAATCTAAACCTCACATAACCAGTCATCTATGAATTCATATGAAACAAAGCCCTCGTACCTCAATTCAAACTAGAGTTGTAACTCTCTCAGTGTCCTCCACGATGTGTTATTTTTGTCAACCTCTACTATATGGTGATCTGCTATCACAACCTACTGAACATATTCTGTGTAAACCTAAAAAGGATGCCAACCTAGAGCCATACATGAAAACAAATAAAATCATTAGAGATCCTTAACTAGGAATATGGAAGAACTTAACATTAATTAATTATTTTCTTTTATTCATTTTTGGATAACTTATCCCATGTTCTACCCATTCAAACAAAGACATAATGAATAATGATTCATGATCATTTCCTAGGTATCTACCCCAAAACCAATATAACCTCATTTAATAAACAATGTGAGGTTAAAGTTCAATGTATCATTTAATAGGGGGGCATAAATACTTATATATTAGCAGGTCTCCCATGTTTACACCACTTTCTAAACATAGCTGACACTGTTTCCCTACCAACCCATGAAACCTCACCTTTTACTAACTCCAAACTCACCCTATCCCTCAACCTGGCTCTGATACAACTCTTTTAACCCCCCCTAAAAATGTACCCCTCATGGGAAGTCAATAGGAGAAGAGATAAAATGAAACCTTAGTCCCACCTCTAGTAGGAATCGGGATGAAGACTATCACTAAGGGTATTGTAAACACACTAATGAGAGGCATTCCCCTCTACAAGAACACATGTGGGAGAGATAGATAAGATAAAAACCAAAAAACTCCTAATCAGACAATAATATAAAGGAAAACCCATGTACATAAATTTAATATCATGCAGAACTACTACAACTAAAAGGAAAAACTGCAAGTTCCAAATGAAATTAAAGATGCCAGCGACCAAAAATCTCAAATAGCTCATACAACCCCAAGCTAGTAGTAACCATCATGATCTCCAACCTAATCCAATTGAAAGGAAAAATATTTTATATAAATGCAGGGTGAGTATAACTGTATACTCAGTGGGAGCCTCCATGGAACCTCTCGAGAAAAATTAAAGAGAGAATTCTAAAGCATAATGAACAACAAGTGAAGGTTACTTGTCACCTAAACAGATATACTAAATTCCCAGCCTCACCAGGTCTACTCTCACTAATAATGATATACTTGAGAATTAAATAATAAAAAATATCAAGGGTACCCACTACCACTTCCACACTGGTTTTCCACTTTTCCCCAATGTCACACTTCCAGATCATCTATCTAAAAAATACTAGCCCGAATACACCTGGGAAAATCACCACAGCATGAAAATCGTGAAATTAACCACTACATCCACACAACCAAAATTAACCAGTTAATTTCCCAGAGCCACAACTTCTCTCAAAACATGTATCAAACATCGGGTATTATACCTCAAGCCATTACAACCCATACACCGAGTAAGGACCCTAAAGCCATTATAGCCAATATATGTTATAACAATAGTATTACTTAGGAATCAATATCTAGGATATATGTGTGTGAATGAACCAAAATCCATTAAATACCTCTACAAACAAATAAGGGGAAAAATAATCGTTGTTCATACCAATACATGCAACTACAAAGATAATAGAGCATATCCAAAGGGGTTATTCATCCATCCATCCTCCCATTAAGTGGTTACAGAAAACACCCCATATGTCTCAGAATCCCCTAGGTGTTAGTCAACATAACTGAAAAGGTGTTGTAGCATATAGAAAAAGAAAAAAGTAGATGACATAATATAGTTCACAACCACAATATGGGAATAACCTAGTATTAGACTCAACTATAGCTAATTTATCTCAGAATCCTGACTGCCATAGCTAAGACCGGTAATCCTATAAGCACAAATCCATTTAAATATTTATGTTAAGTTACTTTATCTCTTTTTATCAGTTTCACTTTACATTTCATAATTCCTTAACCATTAATTTAACATCATAATTTTCCATATTCCATTTCAGTTGCATCACAACAATGTTCCATGTCCTCTAAGAATAACTAAACTGACTCCATAATTTTTTAGAATTATATACTCTGAATTGTATCCCAGTATGCTCCAAATTAATGGGTTAATAATTTAATCATTTGTTAATAACACTATTACTTACCATATTTCCAAGTATTCTAGAATAACATTATATGCTAGGAACATGTTGACTAGATGAACAACACATAGAGTCTTTTACACCTATAGCATGAGTGTAGACTCATATGACCTCACGAAAATAAACATCTAAAGCACATGGAATAACCTACACATCTTCTCCTCCCTTGGAAGGAGAGTAAGAAAAACCATCTACCTCAAATAGTGGGGAAAGTAATGTAGATAAAAAAAATAGATTCAACGAGGATCTATCATTCAAATCAATGGATAAGACCATATTCATCCTGCTCCATCATACATAGTGTCCTCCACGACACCCACATGAATTAACTGATGAATCTATCCACTATAGTGTTTACTACTACCACAACAACCGATCCTCCATACACCCCAGATCATAATGACCCTCCATGCTCAGCAATTGAAGGATGACATCAAAACCAGGCCTCCCTACCCCACAAATGAATTATATTTTATCACACAACTGGTTATTTATTCCATATTTAATAAAACAATTCATTATTATCATGTTCCAACTACTGGAAACCTAAGAAACATGTTAACGCAAGTTATCACTAATTATTTAAACAACTAATTTAGCATGCCTTTAAATTCATTATCGACAAGAATAAATATTTTTCAGGTTCATTAACTAATTCAACAAAACATTCATACTTATATCAATTTCATTATCATCTAATTACAACAACAATAACAAGATTCTTTATCATGCCTCTTTACTTTGTTTATCTAACTAGCAAACTTTTCGTTATATAATTACATTCTTTACTAGTTTCCATAAAGAAAAAAATTCTAATCGAAGAAATGTTTTTATATCACACTATTTTGAAAATGAAGAGGCAAACCATTATCACTGTATAAAGAAACAACATTGCAATGCGATCAATACCAATTCTATAATCAAGTTCAAATATTTAATTAGGTCAATTTCATTGTGATACAAGGGGATAAATCATGCTACCTATGTGAATGCGTTTAATTAAATTAAGAATCAATGAATCCCCTAACTCAAAAGGAAATTGATGTTCTTCACACGAGAATGAACAATGCAACAGATCTCTGATCAACCCTCTCACAATAACTGCATCCATTCGAGGATTCTACGACACCACCGCATCAACAACAACCAAGAGATACTCTAGTAGAGCCATGAGAGATCATCCACCATCACATGGCCAGAATAAAGGGACTAAAAAGATGTAATATTAGGAGAAACCAAATGAACGGAGGAAGACCACACCATATATTGATGATGGATTGATGGAGAGAACCTAGGAATTGATCCTTGATGAAGTAATCCACAAAATGTTGAAGATGGGGTCACTGGGTTTTTTGGAGTCAAGAGAGTGGGAATATACAGCTGTAGGGTTTGATAACCTAGGTGGATGGAATTTTTTAAAAAATATAGTCATGGGGAATTATACGATGTTTAATCCCCTTTCATGTTGTGTAATCCTCAAAATTATGATTCATCAAAAAAAGCATCGCCTCATCACATTATTTTATTTTTCGATCCCCAAAATGTTACACTTCATGAAACCCTATTTCATGCTATGTAACCTTCTATCATGATGTGAAGCTCCATGCATCCTGCTTCCAGGGACTGATCTTATCCAGACTTCCTCTATGCCCCCTTCGAGCACCATAGTCTTCGAAAACACGCAAAGGGTCAATCCAGATGGATTCAGGCCCCAGCAATCACAATATATTCCTTTTATTTCTTTTAATTATATTTCCCTCCTCTGTATATTTTAAAAACATAAAAATTATTATCAATGTTCATTATAATATTTTATAATAAAACCCCATTATAAGAAGATAAACCTATATGTTCATGTTTTCATACATATATTTATGAAAATCATGATCCACAATTTTTCTTTTTTTCCTTTCCACGAGCCCTTCAACTTTATGTTATTTCACTAACTTTAATATGATTTCAATGGAATTTATCGATATTTATATTAATACTTTTGAACATATATGAATATTAAAAATAAATATAGGGCCATACAAAATATTATATCCATTCAACTTGTCTGATGACATATCTATTTCATTTTATGTGATATTAAATTCATAAATGTTTTTATTTGACTACTTTTAGTGATAATAACTTATTACCATATATGTTACATATCTATTTATAAAAAATGTTCTTTCTACATCTATGGTAGTTATTTTCCCTCCATTACATCCAATTTCATCTTTATCATGGCGTGGATTAATTTATACCTCTATTTTAGTTTTACCATGTTTCCCAATATAATAAAAACCAAGTCTCCTATCATTTATAGTGATAAGAACTTTCACACTATATTTGTTTCCATGACTAGACCTCCATTTTACACTATCCTAGGATGATATATATATATATATATATATATTATTTCTAAAATAGAATTTAATGTTTACCATACTATATTGGAATATTCTATAAAATTGTATCACCAACCATGATATATTCAATGACCTATAAAGTCAACATGTCCCCATTTGTGTTTCTCTTGTTACTTTCTGTGACATATACTACAGTGAATGTAATGCTTATACGACTATATATCAAATATCCATGTATTAAGAATATCTTCTCAATTACCCATATTTCTTATAGTAATATCCTCTAGAAAACCTTTGTAATATTCCTACTGGATTAATTATCTTCATTTCAATTACTCCAACTATATTAAAACCTAATATAAATCATGGGATCATTTCCAAATACTATTAAAATCATATTTATCATAATTTATTAGAACATAAATCATATTAATTATATATTGATGTAATATTTTCATATGGATCACTCTTACTTTGTCGAACCAAATTCCCAATGGAACTAATAAACTAGTCCATAACAAAAAATCAAACCAAATTCAAAAGGAGTTCAATAGACACCCAATTTGGATTGTTTAATCACTAATACACATATTAAACCTTTTAATAATAATAATTTTAATTTATTTAGATATATTAATTTATTTATTCCACCATCAATTTTTTTATTGTTAAAATTTTACATCTAATGAGAGAGAATCATATATTTGAAAATATTTGACAAATAAAAATTATAAGACAAAATATGATATATATTTTTATGTAATATGGTAGAAAGGATTAAAATAAAATCCATAATTTTAAATTATCATCGATATTTTATCTCATAAAGATAATCCATTTTATAAAATCTCCTAGAACCATGATACCTTCATGTGTTAAGATAATTTTTTTAATATAAAATAGTTTTTAGTTGTGTTTATTATTTGGGACTATAGTGAATACCTAAAACATATAATGAATCAGATATGTTAATACATTTTGTTTCTCTTTTTTAATGTTTCCAATCAAGAAAACATATAGATTTTTTGTTTTTTTGATTCTTCTCATACTTAAATTTGAATATTTTTGAATAATTTAAACACTAATGCATGTATTCTCTTAGAGGATAAATATTCTACCCATAGAAATATTCACTTTTTAAAACATAGTATTTCCATTTACTATTTATTTACACTTCCCCTTTTCATTATTTTTCTAGATATCTCCTTCTACTTAACACCACTAGATAACTAGAATCAAAAATACTTCTCACACATATAATGTTATGCTTGATTCATTTAATGTAATGAAATTATTAATTATGTGTTTTTTATTTTTGAAAATTAGTTATAACACTACTAGTTATTTAAAATGTAATGAAATTAAAAGAAAATCCTGGTTTCTTCTTATTTTTTAATAAATATCATCCATAGACATAAATTTTCATCATATGCAAAGTGAAACCGCTATAAAGTTCCATGAATTATGGAATTCCATTTGTATCATATTAGAAATTTGTAATATTATATTTTTTATAAAATATAAATTCTACCTATTTTACATGATCTATTAAGCAATATTTATTATAACTTACTAGTTTATTTTGGACTAGTTGTATACATTATTTTCCACTTCATGAAAATTGATTTACCCTAAATCGATCAAAAAAAATCTCTTTCAAAAATCTATTTAGTTTAGAAAGATTTTTTTATTTCAATTTATATATTATTTGTCTCTTGGGTTAATGAATTTCCTTTTTAATGTAATATAAAAAATTAAATAAATAACTAGAAAATACATAGTTGTTAATAGAAATACTTTTCTTGTTTAATTTTTAGTTTCCATACATCACAACCTTAATTGTTTTTTATAATAATAATTTTCCAATGTTTATCATAGTAATGATATTTTCATCTTCAACTAATAATTGTATTCTAAATTCTGATATTTATAATAGCTTGGTTTTACTAAATAACCATTGAGCCATTATTCTACTTATTATATTGTACAATATAGAATTTTTTCATACATTGAGTTAAATTTTTACTCTGAAAAAAATCGAATCAAATATTTTACTATTTGAATTATAATATCTTCCATGTAAGATATTTATGAAATCACCAATGATCATTTTATTCTCATTAAAATTTATTAATAAATTGATAAATTCCTTGATTCTATTTGAATTTTTTGATATAAATTTATCTAATTATTCATCCAAGTTAATAAAACTTTAATATATCACTGTGATGGATATTTGTTATAACCAATAAATCCTAAGATACTTTTCAATTTTTTTACATAAATTAGCCTACTTATGATTTTCTTGCAAATCACATTGATTATCGATAACTAATAGGTTCACTAGTTTCATTTTATAGATTATTTATCTCAATAAATATAATAGTTTTCTTTCCTTAATTTATCAATAATAATATTTATATCTTATATATCACACCCTAATGTCAATTTATAGTATGATGTATTCTATATATTGATATTTATCCTTATATATATTTTATCATTTTGGATTTCATTAAAATTTACAAAACAAGGGTGGAATTTTATACAACATGGTTATCACATGGTAAAAACATTGTTAGTTGTTACCATGTGGATCAACCTTACATAAGTTAATAATCGATACCCAAATTTATCATACATAAAAATTATATCATTTTAGATAAATATTCAATGTAATTCACAGTAATACATTTTTAATGACCGTAAAGGTTTATACTATTTGGAAACATGGATACATAAATAAATCATACCTAAAATATCTAAATCATTTCATAAAATGTTATTCACAACTAGAACTCTTCTTAAAAATAACATAATTAAAACTGTTCTTCCAAACATAAGGAAGGGAAACATAAAAAATAGCGAGATTCGATGCTCAGTAAGGGTAAACTTAAGATATTTTAATCAATGACCATAAATGAGCATATGATAAGTATAAGGGTATGATGATAGGATTTAGACTTAAGATAATCATACCCAATCAGTCAAATATCTTTAATTATAACACAAGGCATATTTTTTTTTAAGAAAATGATATAATTTAAATGAGTGAAGAATCATCAATAATGAATAATGAGACATGAAAACATATTATAATAATTATCCACACATTTTTATCCTATACAGAATTATATAGAATAATTTACTTAGTTTAAGATCATTTCCAATACTATTACAGTGGATTGGGTTCACTCCTCATTCAACCATTTACTTGGTCAAAGTTCACTCACAAGAGTATATTTTTTGGAAAAAGTCCCCTACATTACTATGATCAATTCCCATTATAGTCTTTATTGTATCCTAATATATCCTTACTTATCCAATTAATTGGAGGGATATATAATTCCATGATCACTATTTATATAATGAAAACCATACATATATGTCCTATATGATCATAAAACCTTCATCATTTCATCATATCATAACCCATGGAAATGATATATCATTCTTAAAATTTTTATCATCATAATCATAAACCATACATAAAAATGACTTTAAGTAAGGAAGTGATGAAGGTTTTATGATCATCATAAATAATCTATTATTTAATGATTCCTTTATAATTATCATTGAATATGTGAAGATGGTAGTATTTATGTACACACATGTGGTGTATCCATTTTTCAATGGATGGAATGGAATAATGGTAAATATTAATTCACCATTAGAATTTTTTTTATGTAATATATATTTTATATATATATATTCATAACAACCAACCATAAATTAGGCTTTAAGAAAATTAGTTGTGTCACTATGTGTAGACAATAGTCCACACACCAGCACGAGAGATACTATCATCTCCCATTGGATTTAGTGGATGCGGTAAATTGACGATCCATCATCATAATAATATCTATTTGTATTCATTATTCTTGATTCACCATTTTTTATGTATAAACAAGCTTATAATAATTATAAGATGAAATACAATTGAAAGAGACTAGTAAAGATCAATACATATTCATTGAGGGACCTCATTTAAATTACTTCTTAATCCTTGAAGTATTGGTCTTAAGAGAAGAAAAAAATATCTAGGATTAAGGGAACAAGTCTAGGAAGGTTTTAGAATGACTATTTTCTGATATATAAGGTTCAAATATTGTAAATATGATAGGAGAAGATGTGTCCTTTTATATGTGAGGGGAGGGAAACACATGGAATTTCCTTAAATATTGTAATGATTTAACATCACCTTCATAGGAAACCTACTCAAAATGCAGAGGTATTATAAGGTTGGATAATCTAAGGTTGAAATAAATTCAACCCATAAGAATTTTATTCGTTTGGGTTGAAATCATACCCTTATCTCATCTAATCCCTACCTCACAAGGGGAAAACATTGTGAGATGGGATGCTATCAGGATCCATTATTTCTAACCCCCTAATTCCCTAGCCCCATTGTTTTTTTCTTATTTTTTATTTCTACATATAATTCTGAAAAAATAAAATAATGAAGATGATGGTGTATAAAACATAATTTACATCCATTAAATTCCTTTCAAAACAAAAAATTGAATGTTATAGTATTATTTTTAATAAAAAATCAATAAATTCCGTTAAAAACATTATTCAATTGAAATTAAATTAATTTATTAAAATAAAAACTCATAGCGTGCATAAAAACAATATTTTAGATAAATGTGTTTTTAATAAAAGAAATTAACATATAAAAAATCAAGTATATTGATTATTCATATGTAACTAATTATATTTAATTTACTTAGAGGAAAATTATGTTACTTTAAGATAAAATTCAAAACATAAAGTGGCCTTCACTGGATTAGAAATGTTTTTTTAAAAAATCAGTATTTTTTACTATTCATTAAAAAATAATTCTTTTTAGTAAAATCATAAAAAATCACCCCAAGATAATATTCCCATGGTAATTTTAAATATAATATTAATTTCAACTAATATTATTTATAATAATCATCGAAATAAATTTTAATGTTCATGTTAAAAAATGTGATAACAACCATTTTTTTAATAAAATATATTTTTGAAGACTGTTATGACTTTAGAAAAAAAATTTAGTTATTTTTTATTAAATAATAAATAATTTTGAATTAATAATAAAAGTTGAACATGTTTTTTATAATGTTTTAATTATCATTCATACCTTATAATTAAATAGGTGGGATAAAACAGTTTACTATATTGTGTTTCATATAGACTCGAGGTTGCGTATAAGGAAATCTATCATATAATTAATGTTTTATTTCAAATTTAATACATATTAAATTTGGGTGTGTTACTTTATACCCTTCATAAAATTATTTTTTACCTCAATATAATATCACTTTAGTATAAAATAAGTGTATATATCTTCTTCATCACGTCCTTAGGTTCACTTGTAGCTTCCACCAATTTTGGATTCCTCAAAAGAATTTTAACACGACAAGTATTCTTTTTAAATATTAATTTATCTCTATGATCCATGATTTTCATCGACTTTTATTAATAGTATAGCTCATTTTTCAATGGTATAGCCTTTGATATTTTTATATTATAAGTATTAGGCATGTACTTCCACAGAAGATATATATGGAACCCATGGTGAACTTGATAGAGGTTTGGTGGGAGCGATAAGTGATAAACTACAATCATAGATCAATTAGAAATCATGAAGGGACCAATATACCTTCACATTATGTTTCAATTTATTATTAATATAATAGGCTTCTTTTATGGAGAAACTCATAGGAAAATCTTCTCAATAATATCAAATTCCACTTATAACTAATTATTTTCAGAATAACTCTTCAATCAACTTTGAGCTGCCATGATATGTGGATGAATTTATATAACCTTATTTACCATTTCCATATCTAGATCAGATACAAGTAAAATTATTTCAAAAATATCATCACAGTATTTCATCATTCAACACTTCTTTCCAAAGAGTTAATTGTATGAATCCATTTGATTATTTTAGTGAATGAATGTTTTTTATGAGAGCCCAACTAGAGGAAGGTGTTGATCCAAAAAATATTTTCAATCTATAGAATATGATCTCAACATATCATCTAGGGTTTTAATGGTAATATAATAATAACCATATATCTAAGGATGATAAGATGTTCTAAAACAGAAATTTGTATCTAGTGATTCTTGATGACTTGTCAATAACATCGAGGTAAACCCATGATTTTAATCACATATAACATAATTTGAAACCCCATGTAACCTTACCAATCCATTAAGGTATATCCTAACATGATGATAAAGAGATAAATATTCACTAATATAAATTAAGTGCACTAACTACATAAGGGGATTGACTAAAATCCAAATATCATTTGGAACATTAGATGTTTTGGGGAGTCCGACAAGGAAATCGATGGAGTTGTTTTCCCGTTTCAATCATGGTATGGATAATAGTTACAAAATCCTCATAAAAAACTCTCCCTCAACCAAAACATTTTGAGATACCATGCACTAAGATACATACTCTGAAATATCCCTCTTTATGTTGTCCCATCAGAAATATGATTTCAGATCTCTATACAAATTCATAATTCTAGATTGAACAGAGAATGATGGGATACCAGATTCTTCCAAAAGTTCCTTATTGATCTATATTATGAAAGAGACACATACTCAGTTTTGGAACCTTGTCATGTTTAAACAAATAGAATTTATCACCTTCTTTTATTGCTCCACATCTGTCTTTTGTGCCTCAATAATCGTTACATGCATGGATAATTGAATGCTTTTTTTATAAAGACATGACATCTCTAATTCCATTTAAATTTCTAGGTCTATAATTTTAAAATCCAGAAATATTGGATATTTTATGATCCTAATCATAGATAAGCTAGTGTGATCCTTTAAACTCAATGAATTAACCACCTTGTTCTCTTTCCCATAGTGGTAGTTTATTGAACATATATAACCATTAACAAAATCCAAACATATTCATTGGTTCATATTCAACTCTTTCTAGGAGAATTTATAAATTAAAATTTAATATTCAGTATATATATATCAGAACATTATCTATAAATAAAAAACAAAAACAACTTCAATGTATTGATTTCCACTACTAACTCTAAATCAAGATTCTTTTAATTTTTATCAGGAAATTCCATTTGGCATGTGGCCTAAGCTACAAATATATCATTCTAAATGATAAAAAATCCTAAAACATTATTTTATGAATCAATGTAAATCATAGACCATTATCCATTTCTGGGTAGTGTGATGATATATTCACTGACCATCCTTCTCTTCAATTTACTGAAATTGTCTTCACACTCATCAGTCCAATGGATCATAACTCACTACAGAGTTAACTTTTGAGTGGATTAGATAGCCATGAGAAAATCCTCAAAATGAAAAAAATAATATCCTTCAAATTTAAGAAAAATATGGATTTTAGTCATAGTGGTCAGTTTGGGTCAATGTCTAATAAATTTCTTCTTTAATGGATTCAACGATATATCATCTCCATAGATTAAATTACCAAAAAATGAAACTTTATGCATCCCAAATACATGAATTCTATATTTTTTTTAGAAAAAAATTATCCTTAATTAAGGTATTTATTAAAATACTCAAGTGGTCTTCACTCTCTTATTTACTCTTAAAATATATAATAATATCATTTATAAAGACTACCATGAACTGATTAAGTAATCTGTAAAGATTTTATTAACTAAATCCCTAAAGATAGTAAGGAAATTAGTAGTATGAAATGGAATCACTATAAATTCACAGTTTCTATAGTTGGTATGAAAAGCAACATTGGGTATGTATTCATTGTTGACCTTGAAATAATAGTATCCAGATCAAAGATCAATATTGTAAAAATATTGAGTTTATTGTAATTGATCAAATAATTATTCAGTAAAGGGTTTATGATACTTATTCTGGATCATGATATTCTTAAGTACCTGATAATCAATGAAGTGTCACATTGATCCATATTCTTCTTAAAAAGTATATATGATCCCCATGGTGATGTACATATACAAATGAATCCTTTATCACGATTATCCTTGAGTTGATTTTTCCATTCCTAGAACTCAATCAGGTCCATAATATATGTAATCTTTGAAATAGGTGTAGTATTGAGTATGAGTTATATTTAATTCACAACATCATGATTTAAAGGAATATAAGGAAACACTTCTTGAAATACATCAACAAACAATTGCATAGTATGTATATCATTGATGTTTAGTTTCTTCCTAACCATTAAAGATAAATATCCACTTTGAATAAGATTAAAGACCAATGAAATGGATGTAATTTCCATTTTAAGATCACATTTTTTACTCGCATTGATAGAAAATAGTAGGACTACTTCGAATATGAAATGTGACTTCCCTTCCCTGGAAATTGTTATGAGATTGATATTAAGAAATCTAATGCATTTCCAAAATCACATTAGATTGAACTAGAAAAATTATAATAATATTTTTCGGATGAACATTACCATAAGATTCAATTAGGGAGGATTCATAGGCTTTATATGTGATTGTTAAAACATTTGGATTTTTTAATTCTATTTTAACATAAAGTCATAGAGGTAGTAATGTGATCCCCTCAAAAAATTAGTCATATATAAAAGAGTGATTAGAACTAGAATCAAATAAAGCATTAGATATTCTAGAGTGTATGTTAATTTTACCTTTCACCACTTAATTATCACACAACCATCAGAAAAAGTGAACACATGAGATTTATTTTTTTCATTAGGATGAATAGGTTGCTATCATTGATAATTATTATTAACCCTCCTTTTTTATCACTGGTTAGTATAATTTTCATACATATTATAATTATCACATTGGTCTGTGGGTGGGGAGTTATATATATATTTATCATCATTATCATCATTTTTTATTATATTCTCATTACATTAACTTTTTATTTCCTTATATACTTCATTTATACACATAAAAAATTTACCAGTATTCTTATGACAATTCTATCCATGATTCATTCTAAACTTTTACAATAAAGTAAAATCCATCTTCTTCCCTCCATGATTTTTATACGAATTTCCATTGAATTACATATTTATTTTCTTATAAAAACCATGAGATTGATTGGTGACATCAATATCTATTTTCACCTTAATATCCTAAAAAATTATTTCTTCATATCTATTAATGTCTCTTATTCCATTCATTATTAATAGACTTGGTTTTGACTCAAAGGTACCAACTGATATTTAATCCTTCTACTTATGCTCAAGGAAATCCTTTTCCATTTTGGTATGAAGAATTCCGGGAATGTACATATTAAAAAATAATCTCCTAAACTCATCACACTAAATAGATTCAATTTCATCACATTTCCTCATATTATTGATAATATTACCCCATTGGCGAACTTAACCTTCCAAATGATAAACAACTACTATAACATTTTCATGTTAAAAGCATTGGAGAATTAAAAATATCTTTTATATGGAACCAATTAATTTCTAATCAATTAATGGATTAGAGTAATCAATAAAATAAGGGGTATGTTTCCTCATAAAAGACTCATTATGATGTTGTTCCTTCATTTTCTCATTTGGAATAAACACGATTCATGGATTGAGAGATTTATGTAATCATAATAATAATATTTCTCCATATAATTACCACAATAGTGGGTTAATTATTGGGAAAATCATTGCATCATCAATCACATTCAACATTAATAGGGTTCCTTTTGGTTCTATCCATTTACTAAAACCAAAAATTTTATTGTGAGACACAATAATAATAGCAATGAATCATATAATCATGAAAATAATTTATAGGATATCTAAATCATATCACCTTATTTTAAATGTATGTCACCATAGTTTCATCCTTGATCATCCATAGTAATTATCTATTCCATTAATTCATAAGGGATCTAAAATAAAATGTGAATTAACTAAAGAATATCCCCCAATAGTCTCAAACCAGGTGTGTAGTAAGAGCCCATTCATCATACACTAGAATTACTATTGAGATATAATTGACCAACTATTTTCAGTGTAAATACCTCTAGATGTATCTATGAAAAAACCACATCCACTTATAGTATCCACATAGAGATGTATTTTCCAATGTAAACCAAAATATTTTATTTACCACAACTAAGGATGTTCTCATATTATTATGATTATTCTAATGGTTCTCACTAATGTTTCATCATATAATTTTCTAAAAATTTACTAAACATTTCTTCTAAAACCAACAACAATGACACATACTTCAAATATATAAATATTACAGCATTTTAGATGAATATTTTTTAAAATTCACAATAATACATGACTAATGACCATAGAGATTTATATTATTTGGAGAAAAGTATACATTAAAAACTGGAAAAAAGATGATGTACATCACTTCTGA
This sequence comes from Viscum album, assembly GCA_963277665.1. Lineage (NCBI taxonomy): Eukaryota > Viridiplantae > Streptophyta > Magnoliopsida > Santalales > Viscaceae > Viscum > Viscum album. The sequence goes on from OY728131.1 coordinate 1,349,848,676, forward strand.
TTTAGTTCATCAAAACTAACACCTTTCATAGAATTATCGTACAAAAAATTTTATTTATAAACTAGTGAATGGAATCATATTAAAGGGTGATATAATATTCTCAGTAAGGGTAAAAATAAGAGATATCAATCATATAGTGACCAAGGATAATCACAAATGGATATTACATATTTTTAGATGGATATTCATTACATTACACAAACACACAGATGAGGACTATAATAGTTTAGTTACTTTGGAAATATGGAACAAAATAATCTAATTTAGTGAAATATTTTCATCATTTCCCACAATGACATTCCCATTTAGCACTCTTCATAGAAAACCCTTATATAAAAACATTTTTCATAACCTGGGGAAAGGAAACATATGAAATGGGTGAGAATCGAGTCTCAATAAGGGTAAACAATGGAAGTACATAAACATAACATGAACTTAAGTGCATGGGAATGTGAGAACAATATATGAAAACCATACATTGAATGTCAATGATCAAAATTTTTGAGTCATGAAATATTGATTGGAGGTTCATAAGATATGAATGATAAGGAAATCAAAGAACCCGAGTCCAGAGAGCATACCATTGGCATAAGACATTGAATTGAGGCATTTAAATATTAATAGGAAATCATTTCTTTAGTAATTAAGTCCCACTACTATGACATATCAGGGAACTCCACGGGTGCAAACACCTCATTGGAGGGATGTGCTATCCTCCCTAGGGGTAGTCCTTTCTTCATAGTGGAATTGGTTCACTCCCAAAAAAATCTATGTATTCAATGTTCGCTCCAAATACCATCAAAGCTGATAAAGTCTCTTACTAATCCTAGTCCCTCCATATTTCAGCCATTTATATATTATGATATATAAATCATTACCTAATGAATTAGAGGGAGATATAGGTCCCACCTATCTTTGGGTATAACATAACCATCGTCCTAAATTATATTGTACTCAAGGTTTACTCCATTGCCATCATAGAGAACAATTTTCTTTATTTAACTAGGCTCACTACCTAGTTTAGACTTTTATATATAACAATTTATAAATTTTTACCCAATGAATTGGAGGGAAATATAGGTTCAACCTGTCTTTGGTTATAACATAACCACCACATTTAGTAATAATGTAACCAACATACATGGTTATGATGTAACCTCCATCACATAACGAAAATAATAAATATGTGTAAAAATATATCATAAAAATTCATCATATAAGAACCCATGGAATGAAATGGGTTTCAAAAAAATTCATTATAGCATAACCTGGGGAAAATAAACATGTTTTATAATCGTTTAATCATTTCATTAAACCATAACACTTAAAAAAAGAAGCCAGTATCATAATAATTTTAGCATGGTATGACCTATGGAATAAAAAAAATTTATTAATATATTTTCATCATAAACAAAAACCATTTAGAGAAATAATAATAATGGTATCCTTGGATAATCTCAAAGGATTTCATATTCTATGGAAAATGATTTTTGAAGATAAATCAGAATGAATGTTTCTTAAGGAAAAAACCCTTTCATTGAATATTAATTTTTTAAAATGAAACATTATAAAATATTTTGGAAATTATTCTCTTTGAAAAGAATCATGAAAAAATTGTAACAGAAGCTTTAAAAATAATTTAATACACCCCTTGACGAAAATATTCTTTCCACTTTTAAATAAACATTTCAAAACATAAAACATATTCAAAGTCATTTTATGGGAAATAACATTATAACCTTATAATGTAAGCTTCAAATAAAATACTTTTCTTGGTGGTGGGAAATTTTGTTCATTCCATACACATTAAAAAAATATTCCTTTCATATTTTTAGTAAAAGAAAAACATGCATTATTTAGAAAATGATTTGAATATTACTTTAAATTTTATTTTGAAAAAGTAAAACATGGTTAAAAATTACATCAATAAATCATTTGAAAAATGGTAAAAAAAAATTGACAAATTTTTAGAAGTCATGGTTTCAGAATAAAAATAGTTTTCATCTTAAAATAATTTTGGTTTTTTGTAAAAACATCATCTCAATTTGTTTAAGTACCAAATAGAAGAAAATTTAACTATTACTTCAAAATATCATGAATAACCAGAGGAGAATAAAATTCCTGACAATACATGGAAGGTATATAAAAATATTTCAAAATTGGAGACTTAATCATAAATAATTATGATAAATGATGAGATTATAACATGAAATCTATACTACTTTGGTAACTTTTAATTGTAATCCCCAAGATGGAATAAAAATAAATGAATCATAAAAAAATTAGGATAAATAAATTCATGATATTACATGTAAAATGGTATTTATAAAAATTTATTCAAGTAATATAGGTTCACAATAAAATAAATTTCTTAATGAAGGGAAATTGGAAAAAAACCCTTATGAATTTGTTAACTTTTGAACATTAAACCCCATAAAAGAGAGATAATAAAATGGATTTTTAAATCCAACTAATTTTTATGTAATTTTCCATAAAACAAATCTTGGGTAGTATATACACCACCGAAAAGAAACATGTGATGAATATGACATATGTCTTATAAAAAATAAAAGTGAAATATAAATCCCTTAAAACATAAGTAATATTTTTAATCAGAATACTTAATACATCCATACATTAAATGATACATTAAATATCATTATAATAATTATATTAACAGTATAAAATTTCATAGTGTTCGTATATACTCCATAAAAAATAATTAAGTACTGAATTTTCATATGTCTCCAAGAATTAAAAATAGACAAGAAACCCCTTACCGTAAGTATCGAATTCCTTTACAATTGTTCTAAACTAATCAATAAAAAATATAATTTTATTATTCTAAAATAATAGAAATTATATATATAATACTATATATTATTTACTTATGTCTTTTTATTACCATTTTATTTACAATTTCAATGTCAAAGTCACGTTTTGGTAATAATCGCTTTGTTTTTCGTACATGTCTTAGTTTTTTATTTTCTATCATCAAAATTTGATCACATTTGAATCATATAATAAATATTAATCATGAAAAAATTATTATATTTACAAATAAATTTTATATTTAAAACCAATTATGAAAAATTGTATAGAAAAAATAATTAAATTACGATCATGGAGAAGGTAGGTCATACGTATGAATGAGTAATGTTTATATTTTTCAATGATCATTATGTAAAGGAGGTGAGTAATATATCATATCTATTAAATCATCATAATATAAAGAATACCATATTATTTCTTGAAATAAACGTATACATATCACCGATGTAGATTTGTGATTAAAAGAGAGTCACATCGCTTCATGAAGTCGGTAGTCCACATGTACAAGAATGATGTTATCATCATTCAGTGAGTGAAAAAATAAGAAAGAAAGTTATTTAATATATTTTAATAAAGATAAATATTTTATAAATATCATAGTTATATCATGTATATCACATATATTTATCCTTATTATATTCCTTGTAAATCTTTTGTAAAAAAACAAACCACATCGCTTCATATGGTGATAGTCCACCGTACACATGAACGACATTATCGCATACCCGACGGAATAGAAAATAAACAAGTGATATTAATGATATAATGACTCTATAGGTATAATTATATTATAAATATAAAAAATATACTTTATATCCAACACCATACCCATCCATGGGAGGTGGTAAGGAAGAAAGAGTGACATCAGCTCACAAGGTGGTAGAATTCCATACACACAAACGATGATTTTGTAACCCATTGATTGAAGTGTAGATAATTGTATGTCATGAACAGAAAATTAAAAAATATTATTATATTTTATAGAGTTATGATATTATATAATCTCATAGTAATAAAAATCTAAGGAGTTGGAGGAAGAAATAAACTAAAAACACTAATTGATGAACATTACCTCTTTATCACATATCTTCAATAAGTATGCACCAAAATCATTCTTAGGTTGGATTGATGTCAAAAATAATTCTTATTGGATTATATAATGGAATTTTTGATGTTATATTCATATGTATTGGTAGAAAAAAAATGGTATAACATATTAAAGAATAGAGGATAGGTGTGACCTTTTATAAGTGAGGTGAGTGACACACTTATAATTTTTGAAAGAAAGAATTCCACTTATGTTTTTTTCCTGTAAAATATATAATAATAGAAATTATAGAATATAAAATTTATAATGTTAAAATATTTCCCTAAAAAGGGGTTTAAATAAGTTTTTGGTTATTTTTAACCCTTATATTTTTAGTTTAACCCCTTGTTAAATCCATTATTCCCTTAATCATGGTAATGTTTTTACTATTTAAACAAGTCATTTTGGTAAAAAATTAAATTAACCTTATTAGCTAATAAAAATTATTATTATTATGAATATGGAATATTTTTTTCCAAAATTCCATTCACGTAATTGGTAAATATTATTTAAAATTAATCCTGTAGAAGCAACGAGAAAGTATGGTTTTAAGTAGAAAATGATCAAAACATTACAATTTGTTTATATCAAAATTCAATATGAAAATGTTATGAATTACTAAAACTAGATATATATATATATATATTTAAATTATCTAATATTAATTGTAAGAAAATTTAAAATATAATTTAATTTTATAATTTTTTTTATCAAAATACCTTTTTCAACTATATTTTTGTATTTTTCACTATTCACAAAAAAATGAAATATTTCCAAAAACAAAATCGCCATAAAAAAATTTATAGTTGATGATTTGAGAATTTATCTTTATTTTTTGAAATAAAATCTCTAAAAGAATCAGATTTTTTTAAAAATAAGTGTGTCAAATGTGACAAAACTACTTTTTAGAAAAATATAGGTTTTGAGAATAAAATATGATTTCTTCTTATCTCTCGTCTAGAAAACTCATAAGATGAGTATTAAATAATTTATTTAATATGTAATTTATATGTATCATTAAAAAAATTCCCCAAAAAAGGTTGTTTATATTTATTTGAGGTAAAACAATTTTGTTTTAATAAAAATTCATTTCCATGAAAATAATACCTTAATTTTCAAATAGTTTTAAATTTCATTTTAAACTAATTGGTCACCAAAAAAATAATTCTATATACATGTGTAAACCAGGTATTTACATAATTCAATTAATCCTAATCATACCCTCTATTCCAATGTCTATGAGGTGACTATCATATAACAATAATTTAATTTTATGAGATGTTTTGTTTAATCTAATCATTACATATAACACAAGATAAAATAATTATTGTCTTGAATGCAAGATAAAATTCATATTTCATGTAACAAAAAATATAAAAAATAAATTTTAATCAAAAAAATATTTCACAAAATCTAAGGGTGTTATATTATACTCCTATTAAAATGAAATTCTCCCTTGAAATTCATATCAATCATAAAAGGTTTAACATTTGAAAATTCATTCATAGAAACCGAAATCATAGAATTGGTGAATAAAACAACTTATTGAAAAAGATAAATATATGTGTGATGTTCATCTTTAATAAAACATAATAGGTTTAAAAATATAATAACATAGGTGGGAAGTGGAAACACTAACATAGAAGAGAAAACTAACACCCAAATACCGATGGAGAGTGATAGAGAATGTGGTCAAGTGAATGTTAATGAAAAAGAAATAAAAAAAGGCATAAAAAGGTCATTGATATCATCAAAAATGGTGATAAATTAACAAAATTTTATTTCAATAACATTTTAGTAATTTGGAATAATTTTCCTGAGAAGATATATATACTTAATATCATTCTCTTTCATAAGAACCATCTCACCAATTGTTTATGCCTTGATCAATTTCACTTCACATATTACTCTAGAAAATGAAGGTGAGTTTTTTATTCCTGAATCACCGATAGATAATAATATCAATAAATATAATTATAATTCATTTATTATATCATTATTTATTATTATAATTAAATGGTTAGCACAAGTTATCAATATACATAAATCTTCAATTGGTGATGTAAAACACTAATCTCTAAAACCTCATCCAAATTTCAATATAAACCGATCCATAAATGGTTAAAATTATAAACATTCCAAAATAAATAATTTATAATTATTGTCACCAAATTTCAGAAAATCAACATATCATTAATCCTCAAAATTACATGAAGTATCTCTCAATTGTCACATATTAAGCATGTGAAAACCATCATTATGTATTCTCTTGAAACATGGCCATTACCTGAATTACCAAAAAACCTTATCGAAAACATAACTGATTCCTTATTCCTTGTATAAACCCACATACTATAGAATATATTCCATAATTTCTATAATGTTGTAATCTTCATTAATTCCAACATAAACCAATTTTTCCAAAAACCATTAATAAGTTCTGGGGTCATCAATAATATCCAAAATTTTTTATCTATATAAACCATCTCCTTATACAAACTAAACACCATTTTTCAAAATTAGGAATATATAAAGGGTTATCCTATCTTAATAAAAAGATAACATTTCCATTGAATAAATTTTTCATTCCATCAATACCATTAACCATATTTATGAAGACCCCATGATAAACAACTTGTACTAAACAATCCTTATATATTTCATGTTTAATATAACATATTCCATGAATTAAAATACACAAATACACAAATACACAAATAATTCTAGTTTCTTCTCAATACAGTAACTAGTATTCATCATCTTTTTCCTCAATACTTCCTTCCTTTCATATTTCATTTGTAGTCACTTCATCATCATATATATAATTATTACTCATTAAAACATTCTAATTTTCTTTATGATATTTCTATTTAGGACATATATTTTAATAATTTCTATACATTAAACATTTATAACATTTATACATTGATATTACCTTAGGGAAACCAATATTCCCATCTATTATATTCATTAGATATTTCATTTTCCCTTATAAATTTCATACTTTATGCCCTTATTCGATACACAAAAACATAATATTATTTCATTTAGACATTATATTGATCTCTTATTCCAAAATTCTCAAAATGTAGGGAAATAAATCCTTTAATATATGTTATCCACTTCCCAAATTCTTAGAGAAATATATCATTCTATTATTTGGTGAGTCTGAGAGTTGGTTAAGGTGGACATTGTTAATAATTTTCTATGAAAACTGATTAGGAATAATCACAACATAGTTCACTAAAATTATGACCCATTTGAATTATATTGAGAAAATTGACTATCATGTTCAATGTTAACCCAATTCAATATAGTTTCTACCAATAAATAAACAAAAAATCATAGTGTGAGCAACACTGATCATAATAAAAAACCACATAATCATGAAATTTCACTTATAGGATGTCTAAATCATGACACCTTTTTTAATATATGAAACCATAGGTTTATCCCATGTGATTCATATCAATCATATATTTAAATAATTCATGATGCTTTATATTGACTTTTGTGAATTTCCAAATAACATCACTTAGGAATGTTAAACAAACTCTACAGCAAGGCCCATTTTAATGCTCCAGATGACGATGAAGTCTAGATAAATGTTAAATTTTCATTGTCATTACCCCTAGGTACCTTTTTTATATATCCAAATCCACATATAGTATCCATATATAGATTTAATTTCATATTATCTACTCTATTTTCCAATTAATAAAATTTGATGACATTTTTCTATACTCTCACTCATCCTTTGACTTATCATTGGATAAATCCCTTGAAATATCCATTGGAATCCCACAAAATTCTTCTCATTTTAGATTTAAAATATTTACTAAACCATTCCATTGATAACAAATATATAGATCTTGGCTTCTCATATGCAGATATTAAATCTTTTTAGATGAATATTTATTATATTACAAAGACATATTTTTGAGGACCATAATAGTTTAGTTTATTTGGAAACATGGAACAAAATTTTCTAATCTAGTGATTGATTTTCAATGTTTACAAGAATTATATTATAATTTATTACTCTTCCTAAAAATACCAAACATAAACCCTTTCTTCATAATGCGGTGAAAGGAAACATAAAAGAAGGGTGAGCACAGATTCCTAGTAAGGTTAAATAAGGGAAATATATAAACTTAACATGAACACAAGGGAATGATAATGTGAAAATAAAATATGAAAACCATACCACACATACAAAAGATCAAAATTGTAATTCATGACATAATTATTTTATGTTCATAAGATATGAACCATAATAAAATCAAAGTACATGAGTCGTGGTATCAAAACACTAGCATTATAAATAGAATTATGGAATATAAAAACACTTAGAAAATCCTTTTCTTAGTATCCAAGGCTCATATAAAATTTTTATTAGGGAACTGCATGGGTAGCTACACCTCTTGGGTGGGTCACACTACAATCCCCAATGGAATCCCTTTCCTTATAGTGGAATGGGTTCACTCCTAAAAACATCATTGTAGTTGAGGTTCACTCCCAATACAATCGTAGAGGAAAAAGTCCCTCACTGAACAAGGTTCACTCTCTTTTGTAATCCTATATATATCATTAGATATAAATCTTTACCCAATTCATTTAAAGGAGCATAGGCCTCATCTATCTTTAGATATAACATAACCACCAGCCTTGGTTATAATATAACCACCATCTTCTGTTATAATATAACCACCACCACATAATGAATATATATATATATATATATATATTCCAAAATACAAAAAAAAACATTCATTATATCGTAACCCATGAAATGAAATGGGTTTCAAAAACAATTTCGTCATAATATTACCTATTGAAAATAGAAATTTTTCATAATCATTTAATCATTTGATCTAACCTTATCCAATTGAAAAAGTAGCTGGTATCATAAGAAATTTGTCATGGTGTATTCCCTGGAAGAGAAACAAGTTTAATAAAAATATTTTCATCACAAACACAAACCATTTAGAGATATAATAACAATAGTATCCTTGGATCATATCAATGGATGTCATCTTTGAGGGAAAATAGTTTTGAAATATAAATCACGTGCAGCATTTTCTTTGGAAATAAACTCTCTTTGAGTTTTTTTTGGAAACTAAACATTGTCAAATATTTTGGAATTTATTTTCTTTGAAAATAATCATGAAAAAATATAAATGAATATATAAAAATTATTTAAAATATTTCTTGGGGAAAATATTATTTCCTCATTGAATAAATCACTTTTTAAAACATGAAACATTCTCACAAATAATTTTATTTGAAGATAACCATGAAAACATTTAAAGTTATCCTCAAAGAAAATAATAATCATTATGGTGGGAAATTATATTCATGCTATACATGTTAAAATAATTATTTCTTTCTCATTTTCAATAAAATACAAATGAGAATTATTTGGAAAATGAAATTAATATGACTTTATTTTTTTGCCAAATGTAATAATTTGGTAAACATTTATTGAACAAATCATTTTGAAAATGTAAAAAATTTATATTTTTTTACAAAATATGGGTTTGGAATAAAAATGTTTTTCAACCAAAAAGAAAACACATTCTTTCTTAAAAAACATTACAATAATTTTATGTACAACATATATGAAAAATATCACTATTAATTTAAAATATCATTAATAACAATAGGAGAAGAAATTTCATGGGAATTATTGGGAGTTATATTACAATATTTCAACATTTTATGCTTAATAATAATTAATTTTGATAATTTATGTAATTTTAACATAAAATATTTACCACTTTGACAATATTGAATCATAATAATCATAAATATTTAACCATAAATAAAAATTGAAATATAATGAGTACACATAAATTTATAACACTAAATGTAAAATGGGATATATATATATACACTATAAAATAATATATGTACATAACATAAAATATATATCAAAGAAGGATAATTTAGACAGAAAATGCATTACTGATAACTTTTGAATCACAAACCCGATGGAGGTGCAATAGACTCATGAATGATTCATGAAAGGGGATTTTATATATGTGAAGGTTTTCTATAATATGTTTCTGATTTTGTATTCATGGATTAAATTTTGTGGGGATGTTTTATTTGAATCCATATAGTTCATAGTTTGAGGGATTATGCAACCATTTCTCCTGCAAGGGGCTACTCTAGATGAGGTTTAGAGCGTGAGTTTTCACATGATTATTGCAATATGGATTAAGATATTTGAGAGGGTATGGAATTTCTATCATTACCATGAATTTTCTTCCTACATAGTAAAGATATACAAGCAATGATGATAAGGTGGAATTTGGTCTTAATGTTTTTTATTCTATGTACATCTTTTCATTGTAGTCTTCAATGATTTATTTTTGGCCTTGAACTTTTGGACTGTGGAGGCATGGTTTGTCTTTATGTCTGATGTCAGGTTCGGCTTCCACTTTTCCCATAAAAGGGGCTTTATTAAGATAAAAAATTATTTTTCAGTGATAATAATCATAAAATATAATCATGGTAAGTATATACACAATATAAAAGAAACAGGTGGAGAATGTGGAATGTGTATCCCTGAAAACTAAAAGTGAGATGGAAATCCCTTACAACATATGTATTATTTTTAATCATAAGAACCAATAAAATATAAAATCAAACAAAAAATTATATATAATGAAACAAAGTACATTCATGATATAACATTCCAAAGTGGAATTATATACACCATACAAAATAAATGAGTGCTGAATTTTCATATGTCTCCTAGAATTAAAAGAGAGACTAAAAACACCATATCATAAGTGTTGAATTCCATATAATTTATTTTAACTCTTTTATAATAAATATACCTTTATTAAAAATTAATTAATGACCCATACTTATATATATCACACCATATATAATTTAATTATATTCAGCCTCTTCAGCGGTGGCACAGTGGTGAAGGTGAGGGTCCTAAATCAGTAGTTCTTTGGGAGGTTTAGGGATTGAATCCTGGGAGTCCACTTTCAAGGAAAGCCTCTCCCCTGTGATCCAACCATCTTGCCAGGTCACTAGATTTCATGCTGGGTGGAAAACATGAGGTGCATAGGATAGGTGCTAATGGATTTCTTGTGAACAATCACCGCTCACACTGTTTCTCTTATGGACGCTCTGTTATCTTGGCTAGAAACGGCTTCATCCTGGCTGGTGTTCAACCTTTAGGGGGTGACCCCTTTATGGGGTGGGGGTTTTCTTTTTTGGATGGTTATAAAAGTACACACATGGTAATTTACTTTTAAAAATGATGACTCATGTCCTTTTGTTACCCATTTATTAACAAGTCCATGTTAAAGTCGCATTTTGGGTAACAACTGCTATGTTTTCCTTGTATATCTTGATTATTTATTTTTCGTTCTCTTAGTGTGATAATGGCTCAATAATACAAAAAGAGAAATCATGAAATATTTATCATAATTATAAATAAATTATACTTTCACGACCAATCATGAATGATGGTTTTGAGAAATTATGTAGGTTACCATCATGGAGACGATATGTCATACGTACGCATAAGTAACGCTTCCATTTTTTGATGATAATTATGGAAATAAGATAAGTATTATATTATTTCTAAATAATGAAAAAAATATCATGAATAAAATATTATTTCTTCAAATATTATTTTACATATCAACCATGTGGTGTAGTGATGCAAAGAGAGTCACATTTCTCTGTGAACGTGGTAGTCCACATTTACATGAACGACGTAATATTCTTTCAGTGAGTGAAATGGTAAGAAATAAAATTATATATTATCATTTCAGAAATATTAATATATCATTAATATAAAAAATTGTTTCATTTATATCAAATATACTTATCTTCATTATGTTTCATATAATGAATTAGTGAAAAATGAATCACATCTCTTCACTAGGAGGTAGTCCATCGTCCACACGAGTGAAATTACTATATCCTCTTCCTAAGGGAAAGTGAAAAGATATATATGATATAATGAATTAATATGAATAATAATGTTATAAATATAATATATATATATATACTTTATATCTATCTTCATACCCAACCGTGAGAGGTGGTAATGGAAAAACGAATGACATCAATTCATGAGGCGGTAGTCCAATGTACACATGAATGATGATTTTGTAACCCATTTGATGGAAGTGAAGATGGTTTTAAGTCATTAAATTAACATTAAAACATATATGTATATTTAATATACCTATTTTTTATATCATCACATTCTAATTAGAATTGATGGTTGTGGAGGGAAAATAAAACAAAAAACTCATTGATGAACATCACGTCTTCTTTGGGTATACTCATTAGGATTACACCAAATCCTTGTATTTTTTATTTATATCCAAAATAATTATTATATTATGAAAGGAGGGATATTATGATGTTATTTTTGAATGTATTTTCCTAATAAAGGGTTTTATTTTGTGAATAATAGTGGAGAGTTTGTGGCCTTTTACAAGTGAGGTGAGTGCCACAGTTGTAATTGTTTTGAAAGAAAGAATTTAACCCATGTTTTTTCTTTTAAAAATGATAAAATAATGAAAAATTATTTATCATAGAATAATTATGGTAAACATATCTTTATAAAATACGTTTTGTAGAAGTTTTTACAATATTATAAATCTTTTTGGTTTAACCCCCCAATTAGTCTATTTTTACGTTAACCACTGTAAAATAATTTGTACTGTTTTTAATTTTTCTTTTTGAAAAAAAAATCATTTGAAAAAATAATAAAATATATATCATTATCATTTCAATTATGAAATCCATTTTTCAAAATACCATTCACATAAGTGTAAAATTTTAATATAACTTTAATCCTGCAGATGTGATGAGAAAATGGGGTTTTAAAGAGAAAATGTTAAATTTTTTATTTTTTTATCAAAATTAAATATAAAAATGATTACAATTAAATAAAATGGATTAATAGATATATAATTTATTTAATTTACCTTTAAATCGAATTTAAAATATATTTTATTTGTATAAATAATTTAAACGACGATTCATTTTTCAGTTAAAATTCTATATTTTCACTATTCATCAAAAATGAAACTTTTCAGAAACATCCGAAAAATAACCTTAACATTATTTTTATATGATTATTTAAAAAATAAAAAAGGTTTTCTAAAATTAATATTCATTAATTTTAAGAAATTAGTTTCAAAATTAGTGCACCAAAAAATAGGTCAATTACTTTTAAGAAAAATACTGTTTTGAGCATTAAATAGCATTTGTTCTTATCTGTTCTATGGAAAAACATATAATGAATGATAAATAATTGAATTAATATGTAATATATAAATTTGATTAAAATAAATAACCAAAATTTATTTGTTTAATTTTATTTGGGGTAAAACATTTTTTTCATAAATATAGTTTTTGAGAAAAAGATTTCCTTTATTTTCTAATAGATTTTATTTTCATTTCAAATTAATTTGACACCAACTAATTCATTTTATATAAATGTGCAAACCACATATATTCATAAAATAATTAATCCCTTTCATACACATCATTCCAAGGGTTTGGTGGTATTTATCATGTAAGAATATTTTAATAATATAACATGTTTTGTTTAAACTCTCTGTTGCATGTTACAAAAGCTAAACATATTATTGCATGTAACAAAATAAAAAATTAGTGTTACATGTATTTAAAAATATTAAAATGATAAAATTTAATTGAAAAACAAATTTCCCAAAATCTCTTGTTGTTAAAAATATATAATCATTAGTGAGCATAAGACAAACACACGAGTATGAGAGCATGATCATGAAATAAAATAATCATAACATCTCAGAAATAGATCTTTAATAATGAAACATATAATATGGTATTGTAAAATAATTCATATAATATATAAGACTGCAGAAACATCAATAATATCTCAGGATCCATGAAAACATATCATAATCATAAGACATAATTTTTTGGAATTCACATAAGCAAAAAGAAATATTTCATGATTTGTGGAATACTACCAATACTATCATAATGGTTTAGGTTCACACACTATTTCATAATTTTATTAGACAATGTTCACTCCCAAGACTATCTTATTGGAAAAAGTACCTTACATAATTGGCTTCACTCCCCATTACAGTCATTATTATCTCATGAGATGTCCTTATTTACGCAATTCATTATAATGATATATAATTTAGGTCCCACCCACCACATAATGAAAACTATATATACATGTTCCCTAAGATCATAAATCATTCATCAAATCATTAAATAACGACACATGGAATGGAATCATTTTTATAAAAAAATCATTATTATAATAAAAACCATTAAGATAAATAATAAATATAGTAACATTGGATAATATCCCTATTAAATAAAAAAATCATAGTATTTTTTTTATAAATAAAAATACCATTCAAATATAACTAAAAAATTATTTATGAAAATAACGTTTTTAGTTAAATTAATTTATTTAAATTATAAAAATATAAAAAAAATTAAGGTAAAAATTTTATTTGAAAAATTTAAAGGAAATTTAAAGAGGAAAATTTAATGAAATGATTATTGATGATGGTATAGAAATCCATTCACATAGTGTACATTACAATAATAATTCCCATCACATTTTCAGTAAAAAGTAAAGATTACTGTGTTGGGAAAATGAAAATAAGTATCATTTCCAAAAATAAAGTAAGGATATTAAAATATAAAAACATGGATTTATAAAATATTTGGATAAAATTTAAAATATTCATTAAATTATTTTAAAGAAAATATGGACAAGGTAGAAGAGATTTTAGACTAAAGGGAAAAACATGTAAGGTTTTCCTTAAAACAAATTTTTATGTATCTTGAGTAACTAGAGAAAAATATTATTAAAACATCAAATAAACAAAAATAAATGGGGTATAATAAAATACATAACACATGGGTGAGATAGATTATATAATTTCATCATCATAACTTTTAATTATAAACAATCCCATTAAAAATGAAATTTTTCCACAAAACCATTGCTCCAAACCCTTTTTCTCATTTTATAAAAAGTCGGTTTAAGGTTTTCCGGTAACCGTAAAGGCAAAAGTGGTACCCAACATTCCTCACACATTTCAAATTTCAAAATTCATAATTTCCCAAAATACAAATATTGAGCATAAACTTGACAAAACTCATTCCACGCGTCTACCTCGCATCGCACAACCACATCGAGTCGTAAACCCTTCTCATGTCTTCAATCAGAGCATGTTTCCAGTGAGAAAAAAACTGAAAACGTATCTGGCCCATCATCTTCACGTCAACAACTCACCCTGATCATCATCTTCATCGCTTGAAACTAGATCCACCATCCTCTTTGAGGAAGACTCACCCTGAACCAAGGAAGAAAGCACCACCAACGCCCTCTGGAATGGCGTCGGCCGCTCGAACAACACCTCCAAAAGCCTCATTCTGAACCATCGCACCATACCAACTCGGATAGTAGGATAGAACATTGAAGCCAGAGAAGATTTAAGTGGATGCAACACTACATCTCGAGCATCACCGTCTTGAACACCACCAGAATGACGAAACCCATCACAGAAGCCACAACCAAAAATCGCCAACATATCCAGACAAACAACCACCAATTTCACCAAACAAACATCCCAACATCTCACCGAAACCCGTCAATAGAACCATCTATCTCCACTAACTCATCTTCATGCTACAAATGACCAAACCAAAAAGCAAACATGCGGACGAGAATAAATACCACCAATAATAAAGGAGAAACAGAACCAGGGAAGAAACCCTGATGAAAGTCGGGAAGAACCCTAAAAGAAAAAAAAACAACGACCACCTAACTGTTTGGCCCAAAACACCTATGTAACCATTGCTCTAAATCCCACTTGGAGAGGAGCGGTGGAACCCTGGGTCAGAGCTAGATGGGCGGCTCGGATTGAAAGGGAGCTGAAAAAATGACCGACTACGGTAGTAGCTTCAGAAACCCACTGTCCACCGCACCACAAATCCCAAAGATTCGATGTAAACACCACCCCAACTCTGACCAGGAGAGGCATAGAGAAATGTGAGGCCAGAGTAGGGTATGGAGACAGAGGGCATCCACAGCGCGTACCTTTTTCAGAAGATGAAAAGCCATAGATAAATCCCACAACGGCGAGCACCAAAGGGGAGGACGAGGTCAAGGATGAAGGGGAGAAGCCAGGAGCCGGGGAAGAGACCAAGAACGATGGTAATAATCAGAGAAAGGGCTCGTAAACCCTATAGGTGAAGAGAAGAGGAGAGTAGGGAGAGCTCTCCGCAGAGAGTGCGGAGAGAACTCTTCTGTTACCAAAAACAGTTGCCTTAAGTCCATATTATATCATTAGTGATCTAACCTCCAGTATAATAAATTTATCATCATTAAAAATATATATTAGGACCATAATTTTACTTATAATACTATAAATTATTTATTTATAACATGTTATTCCATGTTCATTAATAAACATTCATCATCATTATCATTTTGGAAGTTATCTACTTCATTTTTCATGTATGTTTTAGTTTAATGATAGAAATAATGTTTTATTCATGTAAAAAAATTCAATAATGATATAAATATCATATATGTTAATTAAATAACTATTTATAACCATACATATAAATTCGTGTTAAAAAATGAATTACATAACTACATGGAGATGGTAGTCCATACATACAGACGAGTGACCTTTCCACTTTATGATGGATGGAATGAAATAAAGTTAAATATTACTTCACATTTATAAAAAATTATTATAACATAAATATAATATATAATCATTAAATCAATTATAATAACCACCCAGGATTTATGGATGTAGAAAATGAGTCATATCACTATGTGGAGGTGGTAGTCCACACATACACACGAGCGATACTTTCATCATCAATTAGATTAGGAAGATGTGGTAAATAGTTTTACCATAATCATAATAAAATATCATTATATTTTTATATTGGATTAATAATGTTTTAATGTATTAAAAATTTAATAGAAATTAGAGGAATAAATAAAAATTAAACATCTTTGTTATGATTGATACCTTTTATTTGAGAGACGTTATTAACACACTCCTTATGCCTTGAAGGACATGTATTGGGAGAATAAAAAAATCTAGGATTAAGGTTAGGAACCTAGTAAGGTTTTCATAGTATGTATTTTCTAATATATATGGATATTATGGTGTGATTAAGGGAGGAGAAGAGATTTCCTTTTATAAGTGATGGGAGGGACACACATGTTATTTCATATAATATTTCAATTATTTATGATCACATTCATTGAAAATTGGATCCAATTGGCAAAACATTTCAAGGAAATATAATATTAGGGGAAAGATCCTTCAAAAATTACAATTCAACTTGTGTGTGTGTGGCATTCTCACCCATATCTCATGGTGTAACCCCTAGTAAACTCGTTTTAACCTTAACTTTTGTAACAAAATTTTACTGTCTTCACCAATCAATATAAATAAAAATTAAGTTAAACATACTAAATTATATTAAATATTATCACTGGAAAATGGAATGCAATTTAATAGTTTCCATTTTATAGGTGGATGAATTTCATATTAATAAGTCACACAAACTGCAATGAAAACCCATTTGTGAAAAAATGTATTTCTTAAGTATTAGACATTACATTCATCCATTATGTGCCTTATAAAAACAATAAAATAAATGTTAAAATATTATATTGAATATATAATATATAAATATCATTAAAAATAGTAACATTTAGAGATTAAATTATGTTATTATGATAAAAACACATTTCACACATAAAAATAGTTTTTTAGAGAAATACATTTTTAATCCTAAAAATTAACTCATTCTAAAATCATGTATAAAAACGATTCCTTTGTAACTAATTATATTATTTATTATTAGTTGATATTTTAGTTACGTTATGATAGTATTTAAAAAATAATAGTATATTATATTAAAAGGACATGACAATATTCCAAAAAATATATTTTATATAATATTTTCTGAAAAATAAATATTTTTAGAAAATCCTTAAAATTAGAAATAATATAATATTGACATCATGATGTTAAAAATTATTTTTTTTTCTAAAATTAAATTTATAAAAATTAATAAATTAATTATTAATTTGTTTTGAATAAATTTTTAAAAAACCATTTTTGAAGATAAAATATTATTTAAGCATAAAATGTGTATACCAAAAATTGAGTACTTATTTATTACACATTAAATAGAAAATTTCAATTAAAAACATCATTTATTCATAATTTCTAATAAAATGATTATTATTAGACATAATTTTTTATTTAACAAGTAGGTTATAACAACTTACTATATGATGGTTCATATAGACTTGAGGTTCTGTATATGAAAAGTTATCAAATAGTTGATGTTTTATTTAAAATTAAATACATATAAAATAATAAGGTGTTATAGTTATAACCTTATAGTGAATATTTCATTATTATAAAATAGTTATAAGTAACTTTTTGGATTAATCATAGATTTAATCGTATAATCACGCAATCAACAATATGATATTTAAAACCATTCACAAGGTTGGTTCATAATTTACTCAATAGTGATGCCAACCCATGCAAACAATTTAAGTAATAAAAATTTTGAAACTAAAATATTTAACCTTCTATATTTATTACATTTGGATCCCCATCTTCATTATTTCTAACTCTGTATTCCTCTCACATGTTGACATTTTCCTCTTCTTGATTTTAACTAGATTTCATGTTGATTTTTATCATGATTATTTATAAGAACCTTGTCTCAGTTGTTTTCCTCCTCTAATATGGTAATTTTATCATAATTTAATAGGGGTTATCCCCCCATGGCTATATGTGCCTAGTTTTCTTGTTAATGTGAACATATTTTTTGGAAATTCATTGTTATGATTTTATTTTGGATTTATAGGATCCTAACATTCCCCTTCTAGTAATAAATAGAAAGTAAAAATGAATTTAGTCATATTTCAGGTAGGTGACATCTAGTTCCTTCACATTGATATAAACCATGATTTTTTTAATGTATCTAAATGGATTTTATATATGTGAGAGTGTTTTCTAATTTATATAAAAAAATTCAAAAGGATCATGGTATTTATTAAAGATCAACCACCAATTAGGGCATTTTCAGCTCATGATAAAGGAGTATGACATTCATAATATGGAATTTGTAAGATTATATGGTCATATTGAGCATCGTATGACAAATTTTAGTCTAAATAATGAACCTATAGTTTTCATGTCTCTTATGAACAATATATTCCATGAATACCTTTACTCTTTTATCATAGTAACCATGGATGATATCTTATTTATTTTTAAAATTGAATAGGATATTTTGAATCACTTAAGATTTTTTAAAGAACCCCACAATCATAACCATAATGGAAAGGTATCAAAGTTTATATTCTATATCCATGAGGACTACTAATCATGGAAATTTTTGATGGTGTGAGGCAATTCAGTTGATCCTAAAATGTTGATGTCTATTATGTATTTTAAAGAAACAACTTATGTATTTTAAATACTTATTTTCATGGGTCTAATGAATTATTACCTGAGATTTTTCGATGAATTCTCCGGGCTTCTATAACTTTTGATTTTCCATACTCTAAATAGTGTGAATTTTATTTGGATATTTAAATGTGAAATATCTTTCAATGATTGCAAATGATAATTTACAACGGACCTAATTTTGGTGTACAAGAGGTTGTATATACCTATGTTTTGAATTATGATACATCTTGAATGTGATTTTATTTCATGCTTATATTGGTAGGTCATGTGGTGGTATGCGGTTCATTTCAAATATGGACACATACAAGGAATTTTTAACCCATGGGAACGAGATATATGTGATTATATATTCTCCCAAATATTTTAGGCACTATACCTTATGTGAGAAATATATAGTGTATACCGATCATAAGAGATTAAGCTATATCATGTCTTAAAAAGGTTTTATCCTCAAGAAAACGACCTTGGTACAATACCTACATAAATTAGATTTTCATTTTCCTATACACCAAGGAAATGAAATATCATCATTTATTCTATTAGTTGAATGTTTTCTTAAAATTACTTTATGTAATCTAGAGATGAATGGAACATGATGAGTTTCAATATTGAAATGCATATTTATGAGAACTAATTTATGGATAACACATTTAAATAAAATATCAATTTTAAACCTAATATTATTTATATTATTCACAAGAAGAAACTATAGTATGAGGAGTTTTAGTATATCAGGAGAAATATATATATGTTGGGGAAACCACTAATGGGTGGCCTTTATATCATAAGGATATATTGTGTTTCAAGAATCACTATGTGGTCCATCCTTCAATAATTCACGGTACAGTGAAATATTTTGATCATTATTAGTTGGTGTTTCATCTATGTGTTTCTTGTATCTTATTATGACATGAGGGCTACATATTAGTGATGTGGGATGAAGCATGATATAGTAGATTTCATGTCTAGAAGCTGTATTTATTAAAAAAATTAATGTAGAGAATATAAATACCTCTAATATTATTAAAAATATTCCTTTACCCACCTATAAATAATATGAACTATCCATGGGTTTCATTATTATTATACTTCATAACAATTATGGATAAAATTTTAGTATGGTTTCCATTTATTGCATAACTAAGTTAGATAACTTCGTACTGATCAAAGATATCGGAAAATTAAAGGAATTGGGGAAATAATACATGCTAGAAATCCTGAAGATTTATTATATTCCCCTTAATATCATTTATAATAGAGATCCATGGTTTAAACTTTTATTCTATTAGAGAATTAAAGAATCATCTGGGATCTGAATTAAGGAAAAACATGATATATTGTAAGAATATAAATGAAAAAAATGTATTTATCAATCTATATATTTAAAGAAATGGTTTGTGCACAAGTCTTGGAGTTTAAAGGCTCATGGTATTCCTTTTTTTTAATGGGGGATTTTCTTATAATAATATCTATCAATTTTGTATCATGATGTATCCTTTAAAAAACTTGTATTGTTGTCCATTATGGTATCCACTCTATTTGATTATGGGATTAAATAGGTCACTAACTGGGTAAATAATTTTGCATTAGATTATTTGTAAGATTTATTTTATACAAAAACATTTAGTGATGGAATAAAGATTATACTTATATTATTTTGATCATTATAATCACAATCATTTTGAATTCTCAGTTGGTGACCAGGTGTTATTAAATGTATCATCCTAGTTGGGCCACTAAAAATTTAGTAGACATGGAATGTGGATGTTGAGGTATTTGGGACCTTTTAATACCACTGGAAGGATCAATACTCTTTCATATTAGTTATATTTTACTCCAAAAATGATATCTATTTATAACATCTTCCAAGTTTCACAAATAATGAAATATCATTCCAATCCCTCCCATGTATTGATCCGAGAAGAGGTGGAATTGGATCCAGATAATTAGATAATTGAGAAAACCATCAAGAGCATCGACTGCCAATGTAAAGTGTCATGGTAAAAATTATTCCCAATGTTTGGTTATTATTGAAACCTGGGAATTATTCTCATCAGTAAGTGGAGTATGAATCTTTCATGAGGAAAAATGGAAAAACCCCTTATTTAGTAATCTCTCATAGGGTTTACTTTTTAGTATAGAAAGTTATAATGTGTAGATAATACTACCATCCTGGAATAACATTTTGGTAATAAATATTTAATTTTATTATTTATTTTAGTATTATTTATTTTATTCTTGTATTTATTTAAAATTTGTAAAAAATGGAGGTAGTGTTTCCTATATATTAATCAGATGGTTGTCACACAGTTTGTAGTAATTGTGATTATAAAACTTATATATATTAACCCAAAAATAGTGAGAGATAATTGGTTATAACATGGTTTAGAATAACCATGAATATTAATTATGCACAGCTAGGGGAAACCATATATTCTTTAAGATGAGCCTAAAAACAATTCACAAGATTTTTTCAGAGACTACACCAACCATGATGACTACTCATGAATTAAAATATATAAAATCCACTTTTTCCTGTCATTATTTATCCCTTTTATCCCATAATTTCCATTATTTCATGATATACCTACACATAACACATAAAAACTTGATTTATACACTAATTACTTTATTGTTTAGTGAATTTTCATCAACATTCTTCATAACAACATAAAGTATATTGTCCTCCTCCTATCCTATTCTATTATTATACTAATTTACATAGGTTCCATCCCCAAATATAGATTTCATGTCATATGTTTCATGTTTATCTATAATTAATTATTTTATTTATATTGTTACTTTTTAATTTTTTCTTCTTTTGATAAATAATTTCCTTTATTGCTAAAAAAATAAAATTGTAGGTAGGATTTATCTTATTTCTGGTAGGTGACATCTTGTTTCTTAGCATAGATATATTCCATGAGATTATTTATGTGTTCAATTTTTTAGGTACATTAATGATTATTTTTATTTCCATTCAGTCTATTTATATTTAAAATTTTAACCATGGGTGGTTTATTAATTTATTAGCGGATGAATTATTAAAAAAAACAGTTTCCTTATTCTTTTATAAAATACCAATAAGTGTTAGATGAAATTATTTAATAGGTTTTCTTGGTTAATGAATATATGTTTCAAGATGATGGTGAGCCTTTAATTAAAAAAATAGCATTCAGTGTATTTTAGGATAAAACATTTTTTAATGAGGTGTCTTAATTTTATTAATGAGGTGGTAAAATTGAACTAAATAATTTATAATAAATGAATATCATGGTTTATAAATGAATTATTGGTTATCACTGGAATATATTCATACTTGTGTGTTATCACATTATTGTTTAATTATTTTTAGGTGTTTTTCTCTTGACAAAAAAACTTTTATATATCATTAATAAATTTTTAAAAAAATATAACATTGTTACTTGTTTTTATTTAACATGGAAAGATTATATTTAAATATCATAACTGAAAATAGTAGGGTATGAATTATTACTTCTTCATTTCACATGGTGAACATGGTGGGATCCTAATAGGGGTTTTATTCGCACACCCTACATCCCCCTACTATTGTATGTAGACCTTGTTTTGACTAAGATAGGTAAAGGTAAGCCTCGTCTTGGTGGTGGTAAGTATCATATTTAGTTTGATTTAGGTGGGTTGTGGTGACATGGATGGAGTTGTACCTCATTCCACACAAATATGGATAGAGGTTGTCTTGGTACTTTTTTGTTTTTGGATTACACTAGATTAATTCTCTTGTATCACATTATTCAATTACATTCTTGATTACATTTATATTTCAATTTTTACATTTTTGGGTGTGTGTATATGTGACCTTGCAATCATGTTTGGGAGTTATGGATGAAAATAAAATTATATTTTTTTTTGTTATGTGATATATTATATACAATGTCATTTTTTGTTTTTTCATGATTCCAGAACTATTAATTTATTTTAATGACTCGCTAATGTATGGAGGGGTTATATTACGATTCTGGGATAGACCCTTATCTATTTTTTGAATTTTACGAATATATTTATGAATATCTTTCCATGATGGTCATGCACTAGTTTTCATTCCATGTGGATTGAGAAAATCTTTTGGCCCGTGTTTCAGTTCAGATTAGGTTCCAGGTTAGAGGTAGAATATGTTAGTTTTTTATATTTTTTCCCTTAATATTATATATCATTTTCTTCCAAAATTTCCATAGTTAGTAATTTATTATTCTAAAATATATTTCTTGTTTTTTATATTTTAAATCATTTAGTATGTTTTCTTGAATTTTTTATCTTCTTAATTCTCATCCACGAATCATATATCATTTTGTTACAAATTATAAAAATTTACAACTCATAAAACATGTTAGTGGTATATTTCCCTTGAGATTAAAAATTTATCTATGGACTTTTATTTATAAAATACTCATAATATCATATTTATCTTTTTTTATATTACATTATTATAAAATTCCTCCAGAAATTGTTTGAAATATCATTTAGATTAATCATTAATTCCCTCTCTAAGGTAAGGGATTCATTTTTCATCCCCGTATACAATTCTATAAGTATTCTACCATTAGAATGGTGTCTATAAAAGTTGGTGGGAATCAAAGATAGAAATATATGACCTACTTTTACATAAAACAGACATTAAAAAAGGCATATTATAGTATAAGTCTTAGGTTGAATCATTTTAATTAACTTTGGTCAATACAATTAAAATGATAATAGTGATTTAATTCTATATTGTAAAATAAATTTTTAAACTAAATCATAAGAATGTGGTATAAATTTTGGCATACTCACAAAAAAACTTTTTTTAAATATTTTATCAAAAAATAGCCTCACAATCATATATAATAGAATAATAAAGGGAATTTATATGATCCAAATCAGTGAATATTATAATTTCAGTATCCTCTTCATAGATAGGTCTTATATCTTTATGTAAAATAATATTTACTCATATTTAATGTATCATTTATCCACTTCTATATGAATAACCCACTATTTTTTGGATAATCCTAAAAATTAAAATGTTTCTTCATCAACTAACCAATATTGTTGGAAATCCCTTATTTTATATTTCATAGAATATTTTCTTTAAAATTATATCATCTAAATTTGTCTTATTTTCAAATTTTTTATGAATTTACCTCTTTTTTTCTTCCATGAAATGTCCCCTTCATCCCTCACATAAATGGACTCGTAATCCTCCATTTTGACCTCATTATACTCTATCATAAACTCATATTATTTACTAATAGTTTTCATCATCCAATAAATTTTAAACTTTACTTACATACCACTAGCTGTAAAAGATAACTGTCCACTTTGAACATCAATTATATTCCTTCGTATTTATGAATTTTTTTTTGAATAATATTATGTTTTATTAATTCATACATCACAACAATAATAAAATCAACACAAATGTAATATTTATCCAATTTAACTAAAATGAAATCAATCAAACCTCATGGATATATACCCATTTTTTACCAATTGATGATACATATCTTTTGCCTTCATCCCCTCTCATACAAATTTTTTTAATTTTTAGAATAAAATGATGTTCACACTCACACCTAAATAAGAAAAATATCATATAAATTCATATAATCAAATATTAATGGAAATTGATAAATTGGTAGAGTATGGTTTCTTATTCTATAGAATAAATAATACCAATGTTTAACACTATCATATAATTGGTATGGTATATAAATCTTGGATATTATAGATGTTTGAAATTGACTTCACCATTGCAATTTCATTTGTGGTAAGGTTTTCATATGTTTCAATATGGGTAATGTTATGAAGAATATTCTCAAATGTTTTTGGAATATCACTCCTTTTTTCTTTAATTATCCCTTTATTATTCATTTTTGGAAATAGTATTAGTGGTTTTTTAGGTATATAAAATCTATATAAGCCTACATTTTGTTTTTCCTTTTTTCTATTTCCTTTTTTAAACTCA
The DNA here is from genome assembly GCA_963277665.1 of Viscum album. Classification (NCBI taxonomy): domain Eukaryota; kingdom Viridiplantae; phylum Streptophyta; class Magnoliopsida; order Santalales; family Viscaceae; genus Viscum; species Viscum album. Next base: position 1,349,874,117 of record OY728131.1, read on the forward strand.
TATTTTCTCTCTTTATATCACTTGATTATAATAAAATTTCCTACTAATTTTAACATTTTCATCCATGGGATTTCAACTCCTAATATTAATATACTTCACCCTTATTGTTGGTTTATTATCTAAATCAAAAAGAAAACATTCCAATTGGTGACTCATTGAGTTCATTTAGATTTATTCAAAAAGGAATTTAGTATTTTTTTTATTTTTTTCAATGTTTGTTGTGAATGTGAGAAACATTTCTCCCATGAATGAATTTTAAATTTAATATATTTTCATTTATATAGTGATTGGAAGTCATGAAATTTTCTATAGTATTTAGACCCTTGATTTTCATGGGGTCTCCATCCTTAAAAATTAATTTGATGAGTAAAAAAAATTATTTTCATTTTTGAAACATTCCTTAGGTTTGGTTCATGTCCATCGTTTCATCTATATTTTCTTTCAAAACTTCTTAGTATACAACCATTTATCAGTTAAAATCTTCCATATAAACATCATTACCCTTTTAAAATTAATCTATTTTCCATTTTTAGTAATTTCAAGAGATTTTATCTAACAAATAATACCTTCATCCAAATAACTTCATCATCCAAAAATCTATATCATATATAATAATAATTAACCTATTATGTGGAGTAAAAATCTATTTAAATTTTAATTTAGAAAATATATCTCTAATATATATTTGGGAAACTTCTATAATTTTTTTTTAAATCCGAATTATTCACCCTAAAGTGAATAATTATTAAATATTTAAAAGTTAAAAAATGAATATGAATGATCATTGATTTTAATATAGGAAACTTTTTTAAAGAATCATCTATCCATCACATATAATCCTGTAAATGAAAATGTTATAAATTTTTATATCATTTTTTAATATTTTTTTCATAGTAAATATTTAAATAGTGTTGGTCTTATCATTTCATTAGAGACAACATTTAATTAAAAGGTATCCCAATATTAATGAAAACATCCCAAAATATTAATGGGAGGCTGTTGTGGGGTCTTAGTAAATGCTATCAAGTTTTAGATCATTTGGATGACCACCAACATTATTTAAAATTTTCTCTCAATAAATCAATGCATTAGGATGCATTATGTTGGTCAGAGTGGATGACTAAAGATGTGGGTGAATTGAGTTTCCAATTAAAAATATATATTAAAATGGTTTTAAAATAAAAAATCATGTAATTTATATAATAATTTCAATTAAATTATATGTTTTAATTATATAATTTTATCTTTCCATAAGGATCTAAAAAATTTGTTCATAACTCTATAAAATACAAGTTTGAAAACTCTTTCTGACATTTGAATGTAAATTACTTATTTAAAACACAATATATAACACACATGTTAAATCCAACTATCAAGGCAATTATTTTCTACTAATTTAAAAATATAAATCTATTTTATATTAAACAAGATTAAAAAAATATAAATCACATAGAGGAAATAAACAAGTGGTTCATTTTTAAGCTAAGAACTAGTCCCCTCTATTTGGAAATCACGTACATCCAAGTAAGTTGTTTTAAAATAAATTGATCCCAAACCTAGATTGAGTTTTTAAAATCAAATTTATTAATACAACCCATTATATAAAAACCCATCTACAATAGTTATTCTTGGATAAAAATAGTGCAGTTCATAGATGACCTTCATCATAATTATATGTGGCATTATAGATGAAAATAATTTAAATAGGGTGTCATTAAATCTCTTTCTTATTATGGGTGACAATTATTTTAAAGATAAATACAGTAAAGCAAAAAAAATTCTATAATTATGATAAATAATAAATAACGACAAATTATTCACGTGAAAATTTACTATGGATCAATCTGATTTTCTTTAGTTTTCCAAAAGTATTTTAATTTGTTGTTGGAAATTCTTAAACCATGTTTTCACAAATGTGTATTAAAATAGAGTGTTGTGGATTTATTCATAATCCATCATTCTTAGTCAACTAATTGGTCACTATAATTCCACACACATGTGTATTTATGCACCCTATTTTTCCTTAGAGTATGTGTGCTTGTGTCATTGAAAGGGGTTTTACTAAATTTATTACATTCAAAATGGAACAACTATTCATTATAAGAAATTAATAGAATAATAAAAATTCTTTTACTGAGAGGAATATCAATAATAGTTTAAATATACTTTAATAATTTATGGATTTTTTAAGGGTAAACATTCTTAAATACATATTCTTTTGACTTAAAATCAATGCCCTAAACTAGCCTTTAGATAAATTGTGTTTGAACTTATTTTTGAATTGCTTCAGTAGTAGGAATTACTAGTGGTAGATATATTAGTGGTATGAAGTTATTACTGTAGATTATTAAGATAACTCTAGAATGATCTGGATGTATCATCACCTGACAGTATATGGTATACTTGTATCACTATTCAACTGTAGAAGTAGATATTGTGGAATGAATAACATCACTCAACCATAGATTTAATTCATGACTGATGCTCTGGTGATAATATATCTGAGAAGTACAAGTACATGGTAGTGGCAGTAGATATACACAATGTAAGAACAATATGGTGATAGATCTTGGATATCACATATTTGAACTAATGGTATGTTTTTGAACTGACAGTAGCTTAGATTTCAACTCACATTTTCTTAAAATAATAATAATTATATAGTCACAGAAGTTCAAGACATTTCTATTTGTATGAATTTGGATAGATAGGATTTTACTGTCATAAAAAATTAAAAATTATAATATAAAAAATAAAAATTATATGAGGCCATTTAAATAAGAATGTTTTTGGACTAATCCAACAATATCCCCCTTTTTGATGATCATAAATCAAGGAATTTTGTGTTATAAAAACACATTTTAACATATGAATAAAAACATAAAATCTTCTTTATAGTAAAATTCCATATATAATGTATAGATATGTATTATTCATTCAAAACAATAATAATTATTCAATACAATTACTCCCACATTTGATATTATCAAAAAGGAAGAGTTAATATTACAGAAAAAAGTACACAAGTATGAATATAAAGAGATAATATTATTATTGAACATCAAAGTACGTGTAGTGCATTAGAAAAGGAATTAAAAATGAAAAATCCATATAAAACCCTCACTTGAGTCCAAAAATTAATCCTCAATATGGTTAGAATAATGATCCATTGGGTCCTTCACTTTTCCAGAAATAGGTGAAATGGAGGAAGAGGTTAGAGGTGGAGGAGGTATGAAGACTATAAAAGATGCAACTAACTGGGTAGGTATCACTACTTCCACAAGTGTAATTCCAAAAGGAATAAATATATTAGATATATCATAAATGGTATTAGAGATGGAGGAGGTCATAGGAATAGTTAGAGGTGAAATAACTACACTCCTAGTGGTGTAGGTAAATGGATCCACCAACTCAACAAACATAGTAATTACCATATTAACATGTTCCAGGGATCTAAAAAAGTACATATCTTCTTCAAGAGATAGCTTTATAAGGGATTAAAAATTCATGAACTGATTAAATTTCTCAATGAAATCCCTCTTAATAAGAGAAATCCTCAAATTTAAATTCAAGAATAAAAAGGTAAATTCTTCATCATTTATAGAATAAATGCATCTCTCTATTACAAACTAGTACACTTTTTTCCCAAAGATTCATGGGAGGTACTCATATTCTTAATGAGTATATTTTTATCAATCTACAAACATATTGTCTTGATGAAAATTCATTTTTAGATATGAGAAATATCCAGCGAATCAATCTATGTGGTTTCATCCCCACAAAGAATATTTTATTAATAAGAAGAAGATCTAATAATTATTCTGAGATATTCTTATAAAAATGCATTGAAGGTGACTAGAAAAGATCTAGTGTAGAAACTCTAATTTTTTCTTGTATGACTTTGGAATCTTTCTAGGAATATTTTACGAGCCATTTGATAAGATGACACATGATTCTGAGCCCCATTGTTCCTGGAATTAATTTTTTAAAAAAATTAAATATATTTTTATTGTGTGTCTGTATTTTTTCCAAAATAATGAAATATCTATTAAACAGAAACTCAGATCAAGAATTTGAGGGAAAAAATCAGTCTGGAACATGGAATTTACCCTTGGCATGACATAAATGTTTTTGGCATGGGTCAACTGTTGAAATAGTATCCGAGGGCATAACCACAAAAAAATGAGTAAATAAAATTATATTATTTTTAATTATAATCCAAATAACTCATAAATAGGGACTCAGATTGGAAAACTGAGACCATCTGTGGTGTTTTCCATAGGAACTAGATAAAGTTGGTTGACAAAGGATGTTTAGATGAGAAAGTCATTGGTGGTACATTTAGAGAGTTTATTAATAAATTTAATTAATTAATTAGTTCGATTTTGACCTAGATGGAAAATATATAAATATATCACCATGGAAACTAGCTCAGGGTTAGTCTCATAATCTAAATAATTTTCCAAGAGATCCCTCCTCCCTTCTATTGGTGAATCATGATGGAAGATGATTAAACTCTATATCAGAGTGGATCAGGATGAAAAAAACGCAGTAAAACATGGTTATTGGTCACTGACCAAGAATACTTATGTGGTGATGTTTAAAACATGGTTATTGGTGCTTTTCCCATGTATCTATTCATGTCCTGCATTTTTATAAAATGGAGTCATTATTCGACATTTCCTGGGTGGGTTCGAGTGCGATTAAACCCCCCAGATTCGCTCCAATCGAAAAAATGACATGTGGATCAATGTTTTGCGGGACAGATCCATAAACGAGTGGTATGGTATTTGGTGAACAGTCTGGATCGGCACCACGAGTTCCAGTTTGTTATTAGATGTGGTTTGGGATCAGGCTGATAAACCTTATTTTCTCAATCGGTATATGAAGACGATTTTTGGTGTAATTGGGTCAATTTTGAGTATAGGATGTGGGAAGAGTCTCCCCACAGAGGTTTTTTGTCATTAACATAATGATGGTCAAACTCATATCTATGACAAGGTGGTCAGATGTGGTAAATCTGATGTGTGTTAATAATAGTTAATAATAATAATAATAATATTGGAGATGAGTTGAGAAAAATTAATAGAGGATTTATTATTATTATTATATAAAATAACAATAATGGAGGGGCATAAAATGTATTGTTAATTAAATTAAACAAGTTTAATTTAAATATATGGAGTTTCATGGAAATATAATTTAATGGAACTAAATCAGAATAATGAATGAGGTTGTTTATTAACACATGGTGATATTGATAAAAATAATTGTGAAATAAAAGAGAGGAGATGTGGGGTGCATGACATGGGTGTGATAAGGGTGATTTCCGTTATTTAAAACTACTAATATTATTATATAAAATAATAATAATGACGATGATGATACAAGAAACTTATAAAAGATTAAAGTAATCAAATGTGGTTGAATAAGATCTAAAGGTTTGGGGGAGATAGCTCGGTGCATTCCTCTCACATTGATTGAGGGAAAAGGGGGTAAAATAATAACAAATTATTATTGTTATTATTTAAGTGATAAAACCATAGTTTGACCAGAACTTTTTCATGCAACATCGGACTGACTCACCGTCAGCAATAACGTGACCCTAGAATTGAACCGATTATTTTAAGACTACTATGGGAAACCTTTTTCAGACTCATGCTATAGGTCAATGGAACATCCAATAATAAAAAAATTAGTATTATTGAGGGATATTATTTCGACCTATATCCTTCATACATTGTCAGAATGATTAACCGTCCATGAAACTATGACCCAAAAATTGTGGTGGATCTTTTGATACCAATTTAGGGTATTTTACTTGATATCTATTCCTAGTCCCCATGATTCCGGGTTCAGGCATGTTGTGGTTAAATGTGACTTTTTCCCTGGCTGTCCAATTTGAAAAAATGAATAGAGAATTTCATGAGTTTTTCCTTGAGGATCGCAATAGTGAGATCCATACATCTTTTTTCAGGATTGATACGTGGACCTCATAACGTGTTATTTGAATGCAATGTTGTAAAATACATCTCCTTTTCTCGGTGTCTATTTAGGGAGAATTAATATTCTATCATATGGGATTTTATGCAACTACTGCAATAGTGTGATCTATTTGGTTATGCGGGCCCATTTGATGAGGAAAGTCACTGAAATTACATTTTTCACATTAAACCAATGATGAGATTCATGTGCTTGTCATTCTTTTGGACAGTAATGTTATGTACATTGGGATCGTGCTAGCATTCCTAGAGGTACATGTATACAGTATAGTACCTGAGTATGTCTAGGTACACGATAAGGAAATAAGGTGGGGTCACACATCATGTGGGCTCCATACACATAGTGTAACTCATTATGAATATTCAATATCTCACATATCCTTGTTTCCAACTCGAACAATGGACCATAATTATCCAATCTTGAGTGTTTTTCTATATAGAACATGATGGTTCCCTTTGTAGTGGATTTTGAGATATGAGGTGAGATGTTCCGGGTGTAGCACCTATCTGAGGCGACGCTCGACGATGACTACAATCGGGAAAGATGGCCAGTGAATTTTTATCGAGTGGAACCCCACATCAGCATGGGTACATGTCCTCTACATCTACTTCAGAGTGGAACCCCCTACCAGGTAGTGCACGGGTCATCAATGAGCTAGAGTGGTACCCCCTTGTGATACCATGGTGTGGGTCCTTGACCATTAGAGTGGATACCCCCATCAGTATGGGCATGGGTCCTCTATAGTTACATCCTAGAGGAACCCCCCACTGGGTAGGGTGTGGGCCCTTGATGTACTAGAGTGGAACCCCTTGTGATACCAAAGTGCGGTTCCTGGACAATTAGAGTGAAAACCGCATCAACATGGGCCTGAGTCCTCTACCTTTTGAGTGGAACTCCAAATTGGAATAGGGCATGGGTCCTTAATGACCAGGGTGGAACCCGCCATGTTGTTACAGGGAATTGGTTGTCGTGAAGCAAGAGTAGAACACCCTACCACCATGGGTGTGGGTCCTCGACTACTACAATGAGAATGGACCCCCTAACTTAGTAGAGCATATGTCATCTACTATGAAATTTTGGTCCCTATACTATAAAAAACAATGACAATACGTGGTTTGGTGTAGCTTTAGCCTCCCGAGAAAGGGGAATTCTTTCTTCACCGGGATGTGTTTTTGTTACGTGACCAAAACCATGCTGGTGAGTCAGTGCCACCCAAAGAAGATAATATGAAGCTATGGTGATTGAGTTCCTTAGACTTTGGTATTCATGGAAAAAACGTGTGTTGTTGGGAATCATGGATAGAACTAATTATGGAACTATTGTTGACTATTTTCCTAGGATAATCTGTGAGATTGAGATCCCCTTACTCTCTATCTGGGACTCTTTGACGAAGAATATATATATACATCTAGTTTCAGTACCCACTCATTGGGTTTTGGTTACTCTCCTTCTATGAGAGGTAAAGACTTGTGTGGTATGACCCATGCTTTATGTGTATATCTTCTCATGGTTGAATGAGTCCACTCTTATACTATAGGAAATGAAAACTCAACAATAGTTTTATATTTTAGTTATTTTGAAATCATTTTGTCTGTATGACATTTCTTTCACTCTCTTATCTGGTCGAGCTATAGTCTTTTTACCATATCATGTTCTATGTAATACTTTCCTCTTCAGTCGTGCCTCATACTACCCCCTTCACGCTTTTCATTCCATTATACTGGGTATGTTTCTACTCACCCATTCATGGGATTTTCCCAACACGTGTCCTATCCTTCACAAACAATAGATAGGGCGATCATGAATTTAGAGGACTATAGGGATACATGGTGCATCAAACCATGTATGGAGTTCAAAACATTGAGATTAGAAGATGGGATCTCACAGTGTTGTAATTTTCATGTTTTTCTCTTATTGGGACATCTTTCTTAATGGCCTTGTATTTTTACCCTTTTTTCCTTTCAGTGTACACTATTGTACTCTTGTATTCCATAGTGGTTGTATACATGCATTTACATCACTCTAATTATTGGATATTTTATTTCTTTTCCTCTGAACAATTTCATTGAGTTGGTTATGTATGTTAATAAATGTAATTAGTCAATGGCCACACTGAGGTTATTTGAGACTTTGGTGCTTTTCTCCAGCCCCTAGTCTATGGAGGAAGTCTTGTGGTAGTCGTGAATCAAACCCAAACTTGGGTCGGGTCGGGATAGATCTGTATCATAGAAAGTTATTTCCCTAGGATTATTTTCAGATGAATCCCATGAAAAATATTTGTTTGGTTTAGAGAAAAAATTTCAACATGTCTCGAGTGTGTCTCTTAGGTCTGGGAGTCTAGTGATAGTGCGACGGTGGACATAGTCATTCACCTGGACCTTGACTACCTATTTGTCAACTCAGCATACTGAGACATTTGTACAGGGATCAATGGTACATGCATCAAATAAGATTGTGTCATTGAATTTCCTTTTGGGTTACACTTCCCATTGTTATATGTGTATTTATATATATATATATATATATATTCACAAATGACCATGTTAAGCCTCAGATAGTTTCGAGATACCTTCACGATGACAGTGATCATGGATACAATATCTTTTTCATGACGATGATATGATGAGTGATGAGGCCTCAGTCCAGGTTCCATAATACACCCCCTTCCTTTAGGTGGGATGTTGGAAGCTCTTCCACCTATTGAGCAATAGATCATCTAATATGAGCAAGATGAGGATGTGTGAAAGATAAGCACACTCTGTGAGTTCTAGAACTAAAGACCATTGACGTTTTGTGGTGATCTAGAAACCTAGGTAGTAGAGGACTCGCTAGAGTGAGTGGTCCACATATTTAGGAATGTTCGGAAACCAAAATATTAGATGATGGTTATGGAAGCCAGTGTTTTGCATGGAGTAGTTGGGAATTGGTTGATCCTTATTACCCAGATGCACGATGAGTCGATACTCTCATGGGACGACTTCCATCAGCTATTTCGTGAGGAGTAATACCCCTCCTAATTACACTCCATTCAGATTCTAGAGCTCTTGGAGATTCAATAGGGATGGATGAAAGTTGAAGAGTACGCGGCTAAGTTCAAATAACATACGTGGTACTCTCTCGATATGATCTAAGATTCCTACTCCTGAGATTTAAAGATTAAGAAGGGACTCTATATAGAAATACGTGGCAGTATAGTTCACTTGTGCATCCCAACCTTTGATGGGATGATGGATAAGGAATTGATGAAAAAGAAATTTATGTTAGAGGTATGTTAGAGAGCTAGAGTTGGAACTATGCGTTACAGAGTAAAGACTTCTGTAGTAGATAGAAGGTGCTAGTTGGCAGGATCTCAACATAGTAAACACTTTCACGAGTAGGCTCAAGCATGTAGTCGTATGGGGATGAGGTAGCGCAGAACACTAGGGATGCCATGGGAGGTCTAGTGCCATGTTTTTATGGCTGCGGTTTCATAAGGAAAGACTGCCTAACTAGACATACTTTCCAGGTAGATAGTTGATGGTTCGCCATAGAAGAGACAATAGAATGATAAAGGATATCCTAGGAGTATACATGGTGGTTCCCAGGATGGAAGATCTTGAAGAGGATCATGGATATTTATGGGTGGTGGATGCCACTATGAGATCCTTCAAAAAACCCACTAGGGAGCCCATATCAAACTCAGGGAGCTGGGTGTGTGGATCACGAACAACTGCAGGCTTTGGAGGCTTATGAACTCATAGTAAAATAGATGTCAATAGGTATGGTTTGTGTCCTTTATAAATTATATAGTATAAATTGTTAGACACTGATATGAGTTTGTGCGATGAAGAATCAGAGAAGATCCTGTCATTTCTAGTGGTGTTTTTTTGATGGACCCTTTTTTATTTGGATACCACTAGTAAGTGTGGCAGAGTTTCTAGTTTGGGGTTATCTTATTTCCAATATAGGCAAAGAGACATGCGGTTTTACATGTTATTTTAGTCTCTATCTTCTCATGGTTGGATTAGTCTAATCATCTTCCTTTTTGGTTTGTACTCTTACGTGATCGACAACAACCCTGATTTTGTGGCAGAAAATTATCAAATATCGGTTGAGGATGTTGAGACACCATTAACAGAAATATGTGACTCCCTATCGAGATATAAAAATGTTTTCCTTATCCCTGATAATGTGGAGACACTATCTTCTGGGAGAGCACTTTGTGGTTTACTCAGACCACCAGATTCTTAGGTATGTCTTCACTTAGAGATACCTTAACTTGATATAGTGGTGTTGGTTGGAATACCTAGAGGACTATAACTTCTAGATAGTTTATACTCTATTAATGGCCACATTTTAGTAGATTACCTTATCATGATTTACCAAGATCACTTAGTGTTGGAAGCTTCAGAACAGTTATCTTCCATGTAGTTGAACCTTGTATAACAAGAGGGTATAGTTTTTCTTCAGTCGATGGTGTTGAATCCTTCACCTCTCGAGACTGTGAGAGTGTCTTAGCTGGGAGATGTAGACTGTGAGATCTTGTGTGACCAGACATCTTTAGGAGTTTCACGTGATGTATTTTCAAAATATGGTAATCATGTCATCCTTTTTCATGGATGAATGGTGATTCTGGTCATGATATGAGAGGAGGCGATGAGGGAGTTAAACACTTATCCATTGGCTATGCATCCTGATATAGGGAAGATCCAGGTGCATGCTCAGTTTACCCACCACTTTTCTTAGTTTGTGCATTTTGGGGATGAAAATACTAGATGAACGGAATAATTTAGAGACTAGTTTTTCCATGAAAAACATTGGAAAATTTTTAGAGCTAAGAAATTATATGAGGCGTGATTCTGAGGCATGGTGTTCCCGGAATTAATTTTATATAAATAATAAATATACTTTTTTTTGCACATGAATGGGTTTTTAGATATAATCTAATATTTCAAAAAAGGAATATCAGATCATAAATTTGATTCCATGGTTGAGTCTATAATGTTGTGTTTACCCTAGACATGACCTAACAGTTGTTGTAGTGGTTCATCTCTAGAGAAAGTCACTGAGGATGTAAGAGTAAATAAAATAATTAAAAAAATTATTTTATCCTTAACTATAATACAAATAATTCATGAATAGGGACTCATATTGGAAATATGATACAATTATTGAGTTCATAATATGGTGTTTTCCCTAGGTGTGACCAAAACATGGTTAACATGGGATGTTCAGATGAGACAGTCATTGGTAGTATGTTTACTGAGTTAATTAATTAATTTAATTAATTAATGATTTCACTTATGACCTAGAGGGAAAGTCTATAAATATATATCCATGAAAACCTTCCAAGAGTTAGCCTCATAATCCTAATAATTTTCCAACAGATCTCCCCTTCCTTCTATTGGAGAGTAAGGATGGAAGATGATGGAAATCCATCTCAGAGCAGATCAGGACACAACAAAGACAACAACATCTTTCATATTGCTGGAAAATTCGTTCTTCACCAATGATCATACCATAATTATGGTATAAATCATTATATTTGGTATTCAACCCTTATAATTAAAATATTGATCATGATCAATTCCCTCTCTTTGATCTGCATTAATTTGATCACCCTTCTCTTGTGCCCATGTTTGGTTTTTTATTTATTTTACAAATTGTTCATCTAACCACGGTGCTACATTATTGATCACCAGCTAAGAATTATTGGATGGGGTTATTTAAAACTTTTTTATTATTGATTTACCCTATTGGTCTTCATGATCTTAATCATTAGTCCGTGGAGTAATGATTTGACATTGCTGTGGTGGGTTTGAGTGCGACTGAACCCCATGATTTATTTTGACGGCACGAACGACACATGAATCAATGTTTTGGGAAAAGATTGATAAATGAAAAGTATGGTGTAATGCCCCAACCCCAGTTACCCAGATTCTGTGTATTATTACATAACATTGGCATTATCACAAAAGAGCATGTTTTGAAAGACTGATTAGTTTAGCAGCCTTGGAATCACTAGATACATTCATAAAGTTTACATTACATCATAAAATGAAAACTACAAAAACATAGTCTACGTAGTCCACACTCATATCCCCTCATACTATCCCTATAGGTTACTCATAAAATACTTTTTCACATCTTGGGAAAAGTTATACAAAGAAAGGGGTGAGCACAGATGCCCAGTAAGGATAACAACATAGAAAATACTTTCATAAATAAGCATAAACATTTAAGGAACTATATATCTAAAACAAAAGACTTTTAAACTAGAACATCAGTATAATATGGCATAAATAAAATGAAATAATTTCATTTACTTATTCACATGGATATTCTACTAATCTAATAATCACATGCAATATCAATAACCACTTTCATAATGATGGAATGCATAATTCCCGACTATCATAACCACATAGTCAAGGCCTTGTGCTAAGACTACAAATAATATTTTGTCAAGGCCTTGTTCCAAGACACTAGTTTGTCTCATGAGACCTACCGATGCATCTAGGAGCTATAGTGGGCTCCACCTGTCACTTATTAAGTCCAATTCATTCCTCAAATGAACAGGTTTAAACATAAAATAATCATTCGTATTAAATAAGCATATGAAATGTCAATACTTTCGCTATAAATCATGAATGGTATAAAAATAACACATCCACAGTAAAACATATCACAAAACCTTCAATAAAATATGTAAGTTTTGTATCATAATAAATCAACTTCAAATAAGCCTAAAATCCATCAAAGGATGTTGACATAGATGAAATCAAAACTATTTGAGAGAAATATATCTTTTTGAAATAATTTAATAGTCACATAATTATAAAATAAAACATTTAATTTGAAAATATTCTTATAATCTTGTAATAGAATCTTTAAATATTTTATAACGTCAAAAAATAGCCACACCCACTGTATATGTTTAAAGAAAACATTCTTACCTTAATTTTGTCAAAAAAGTTAAAATGGACCTTGTTTGGAAACCGATGGAAGGATTCCTTTAAAAACATCTTATAAAAAGTCATCAAGGGTATAAATGACTTTTACCCATAGTAATAATGATTTGAAATACATTTTTAAGAAACATGTATGTGGATGATAAAGAGGTCCCTATAGATAATTACGTATAAACAACCTCAGATAATGAAGAGATTGTGAAATAAACCATTACCTTGTAATTTTCCTTGGTTGAGGGTAGGTTAAACTTTTTTATAATAGTTAAATCATTGTTATTAAATTATACAAGAATCATATACATAAATATGATATCATATATGATCTTTTAACATTGCTTTGTTAATAATATCTTAGTATTATCACTGTTTTGGGTGTTAACTTACTCATTTTCTTTTATATGTTTTGTTACATAAGACATGTTTTTTATGGATTGGTTGTATCATATTCGTGTCCAAAATAATATTAAGTCTTTAGACATCATTTTTATTCATCAAATGAAATTTATTCTTGAATGGATACGATGGGGAATGAATCTAATCGCGTTTGTGGAGACGGTAGTCCGTACGTACGCACGAGCGACAATATCATTCTTTTGATATTAAAATAATATATAATTGGATGGTATATCATATATATAAAATAAAAATAATGTTATATTTATTATTTACATCAATTACATATCATTATCATACCAATCCAAATAATAATGTTTTTGAATAACTATTACACCACGACGTGGAGATGGTAAGCCGTACGTACAGACATACGGTGACATGTCATTAAAAGGATGGATATAATATTGAATATGGTTGTACCAAATTTATAATAACATAAAATTATATAGAATATACTGTAGTTATTATTTTAGAATGTAAATAACAAATAAATAAGATTTTGAAGAAGAAAGGAACTTGAAAAAGGGTGGTGAAAACATTACCTCTTCTTCGGGTTCTTTCTTTTGATTTGATCAAAAGGGATTATTAGGATGGATTTATGATCAAAATAAGGCCTCTAGGATTAAGTGAGGGAAGTATAGAAAATATTTGGGTAGGGTTTGGCCGAGACAAAAGGCTTTGAAGGTGTGAATAATTGGTTAGAAGTGGTGTCCTTTTATAAGGGGGAGGAGGGGCACTTTAGGAAAAGCTAGAAATATTATTTTATAATAAATTAATATTCAGTTTAAAATGGATCCAAAGGGTATTATTTTATTTTTATGTTGGGGATAGGTCGAAAAAAACTCAACCAATTGGTTTTAGACAAGTTTGGGTCACTTTATTAACCTTATCTTTTAGTTTTAACTCTTAGTTAATTAGTTTGACACTTACCATGTCACCTTGTATTTTTATATTATATAGTGAATACACTTCCTATATACCTCCAAGAGACCCCCAAGTGGTCCATTAATGATACAAATATCATGATATAATCATCTTGGTCGAACCTTAGATTTTTTGGAATTTAATATCAATTAATAATATAATATTTGTTTTAAAAACACTTTTATGTCAATTTTGACACTATTGTGTATTTTGTTTTTGATAAATTCATAAAATCATTATTACATAGAAACAAATTTATATACCCTGTCCTAATATGTCATATTAACTCATAAAATTAGTGTAATTCATAAAAAGTCTCAAATTAAATTTATTTTGATATTTATAATATCAATTATTTTAATATTTCATTAATTAGGTAATTACTAATCACCATTGTGTCATAAATAAAATAAATTATTTAATGTCTAAAAATTATAAATAAAATTCCATTATGTAGGAAATCTATTTATCTTTCTAATTAATATTTATAATCCGATTTATCTTATGTATAACCCTATATTAAAAATGTTTTAGTTATTAAATTTTGATTTTAACTCTTTTAACTCTTCTTTGAATTAAATAATAATAAATGTCCTAATCTAATCCAAGTGTACCTAAATGATAATATTTTATTCATAAGGTTAATTTTGGTCGAGATACACTTTTCCAATAGAATTAGGACATGTGTTAGGGTAATATTAATATCATTTTTTACCTTAAATACCCTATTTACTTTTAAGCGTGGAAAATAAAAGTAAAAAGTTACTATTCACCAAAAATTATTTTCATCTTATTGAACCACATTTTACTCCTTGATATTAACCATTTCTCTAGGATTTTCTAAATTCCACTCACAGAAGCGGTAAAATTATGTTTTATGTGAATTTGCAAATTCTCCTAGGAAATTGGTAAAAGACGGTGAAAAGTTCAATAAAATTTTTATATGTCTAGAATTATTATAAACTGACTCCAATGAATTAAATTGAACATAAATAAGTATTACGTATCTATTTTGGCCTAAAATAATTTTAAATAAAATAAATAATTAGTTAAATAAAAATTTGGTTTTAACCAATAACTCAGTTTTTTTCACTATTAACCAAAAATTGAAATTTTTCAAAAGATACCAAAATTTCACCGTAGGATAATTTTCATATTCTGAATCCAAAAATGAAGTCCTTTTTTAATGACAAAATGTATAATATTTAGAAAAGTGGGTATTACTATTTATAGCGTCTAGTTTGATTGGTTGTGGTGTGTGTTAGAACTCGAAATTGCGTACAACACACACTACTATTTTATTCAAAGAGAAGCGTACCGTAGAAGCATGGGGTGTTAAATTCTCCCCTACTTCAAATAATTTCATCCTCAAATTTTCTAGAATACTACCGCATGAATAGACATGGGTGATTCATCATTATATGTTCCTCGGGTTCCCACGTTGCCTCTTCAATTTTGTGGTTTCTCCCTAGAACTTTTACCAGACGATTCGTCCGGTTTCTCAGCACTTGTTCTCTTGTATCAAGAATCTTGACAGGTTCTTCACAATAAGACAGATCAGGTCCCAGTTCTAATTCCTCGTAAGTGAGTACATGCATTGGTTGAGGCATGTATTTTCTCAACAATGATATGTGGAACACATCGTGAACTTTGGAGAGATTTGGCGGCATTGCCAAACGGTAAGCAACAACCCCAATTCATTCTAGAATTTCGAAAGGTCGAATGTACCTGGACACAATTTACCTTTCTTACTGAAACGTACAACTCCCTTCCATGAAGATACCATCAAGAAAACATGATCTCTTACCTAAAATTCCAAATCCTTCCTTTGGTTATCGGCATAGCTCTTCTGCCTACTTTGAGCTGCTTTGATGTGGTTTTGGATTACGTTTACCTTTTTCATCGTTTCGTCCACTAGTTCTGGGCCTACAAGTTTTCTTTCACCAACTTCATCCCAAAAGGTTGGTGTGCGACATCTCTTTCCATAAAATGCTTCATATGGTGCCATCCAAATACTTTAATGGAACCTATTGCTATAGGAAAATTCCACCAGAGGTAAATATTGATCCCACATACCTTGAAAGTCAAGTGAGCAAGATATCAACATGTCTTCTAAGGTTTTAATAGTCCATTCTGATTGTCCATCTATTTGAGGGTGTTAGGCAGTGCTCAAACTAAGTTCAGTATCTAAGGCCATCTGAAGACTCTTCAAGAATCTTGAAGTAATAAGGGGATCACGATCGGAAACAATCGATAGGGGTACTCTATGAAGTCTCAAAACATCATTAATATATAAACTTTCTAGACGTTCAAGTGGTAAATCTTCCCTTATAGCACGAAGATGTGCTGACTTGGTAAGATGATCAACAATGAACCATATTGCATCATTCTTTCTAGAAGTCTTTGGTAGTCCCATGACAAAGTCCATCGTGATATTATCCCATTTCCACTCATGTATGGGAAGAGGTTGCATGACTCCTCCAGGTTGTTTCCTTCCAGCTTTCACTTGTTGACAAACCATACATCTTGACACAAAATCAGCAATCTCCTTCTTCATGTTCTCCCACCAAAAATGTTCTTTCAAATCTCTATACATTTTGGTGCTCCCATGGTGTATAGAGAAATTGGAACTATGAGCATCATCCAACAACTCGCTTTTTAGATCAGGTATATCGAGAACACAAATTCTCTTCCCAAATTTCAAAATTCCATCTTCATACATAAAGTCACTCAATCTCCCATCATTCATAGCTTAATTATTCTTTTGAAACTCTTCACAATCGGTCTGAGAACTCTTTATACTTTCTAGTAAATAGGGTTTGGCAACCATTTGAAAAAGAATTTATGTTTCACCTTCCATGGTGATTTCAATATCCATATTTACAAGATCCATGAAAATAGGATCCCTCTCAACTATCATCTTATTCAAAACTACATGATCTTTTCTACTCAAGGAATCTGCCACCTTATTTGCCTTCCCCAGGTGGTAGTGTATTGTGAAATTATAATCCTTGAGTACTTCAAGCCATCTTCTTTGCCTCATGTTGAGTTCTTTTTGTGAGAAAATATACTTTAAACTCTTGTGATCAGTATAAATCACACACTTATCACCATAGAGATAGTGTTTCCATATCTTCAAAAAAATATTACATCAGCTAACTCAAGATCCTGAGTAGGATAATTTTTCACATTAATTTTCAGTTGTCGTGATGCATAGGCAATAACCCTATCATTCTGCATAAGGACAGAACCATGTCCTTTCTTTGATGCATCACTATAAATAATGAACCCATCATTCCTCAATGGTAGAGTCAATATAGGAGCATTGACTAATCTTCTCTTCAGTTCTTCAAAACAATCTTCGCATTCTTTTCTCCAAAAAAAGTTAACCCCTTTACATGTGAGCTTTGTTAATGGGTTAGCTAATCGGGAAAAATTCTGGATGAAACGTCGATAATAACCTGCTAAACCAATAAAACTGCGTACCTCAGTTATAATCATTGGTGCTGGCCATTCTTGGATTTCTCTTGTCTTAAAAGGATCAACATAGATTCCATCCCTAGAGATAATATGGCCATGAAAAGAAATCTTCTGAAGCCAGAATTCACACTTGCTAAACTTCCCATATAATTCATGTCTTCTCAGAGTATTCAATATAATGCTCACGTGATTTTAATGATCTTTGTAGATTTTGGAGTATACTATAATATCATCAATAAATACCACTAAAAAGTCACCAAGATATTCCTTGAAAACTCTATTCTTTAGATCCATGAAAATAGAGGGTGCAGTTCTCAGTCCAAAAGGAATTACTATAAACTCGTAATGCTCGTACCTGGTTCAAAATTCTGTCTTCGGAATGTCTTCCTTCTTCAAACAAAATTGATGGTATCTAGATCAAAGGTCAATATTTGAAAAGTATTGATCTCCTTGCAGTTGATTAAATAAATCATCAATGCAAAGTAGGGGATACTTTTTCTTTATTGTTAAAGCATT
Organism: Viscum album; assembly: GCA_963277665.1. Taxonomy (NCBI): domain Eukaryota; kingdom Viridiplantae; phylum Streptophyta; class Magnoliopsida; order Santalales; family Viscaceae; genus Viscum; species Viscum album. The sequence goes on from OY728131.1 coordinate 1,349,892,386, forward strand.
GATCTCCCTATAGTCGAAACATAACCTCATAGATCAATCATTCTTCTTAACAAAAAGGGAAGGGGATCCCCATGGAGAAACACTATGGCGAATAAATTCCTTATTACTCAATTCATCTAGTGGTATATTTAGTTCCACAAATTCCATAGTGGCCATTCTATAAGGGGTATTTGATATGGGCCTTGATCCAAGAATTAAATCAATGGAAAACTCAATTTCTCATTCTGGAGGATGTCCAGGTAAATATTCTAGAAACACATCAACATATGAACTCACAATGTGTACATCCTCTATTTGAACATTCCTTCCCTCACCCACAATCATTTCATTCTATTCCTCCCAAATAATTGAATTTAGTTGAGCTACTAGGGGTGGATCTAGATAAGAATTAGTAGGTGATGATTCTGCTATAAATATAAGGTGATCCTTATCATCATCATCAAAAATCATAACCTCCTTCTTGTTGCGATAAATTTTTGCATCATGGTCCGAAATCCAATCCATACCGAGGATTATATCAAATTCAATCTTCGTTATGATGATGAGATCAGCAGATAAAGAAAATTTATGTGCTCTAATGGGAACTGATTCACAGAACTTTGTAACAATGATATTTCCCTTAGGAGTTTTTACTGAAAACTAACTTGTTAAATAAAATTGGAAATATCTAATTTTCTTAGAAAACTGGGAAGATATGAAACAATGTGATGATCCAGAATCAAATAAAGCATTTTATAAACTTGAGAAACCCATTAAATTACCTGCCACCATGTCTTTCAGAGCTTCTACCTCAACAGTAGTGATAGCATAAGCTTTTCCTTGATCCCTTGGCCTTTTCTGAGGTATGTTCCCCGGGTGCTTAGGACATTAATTTGAATAATGTCCCATCTCTCTATAATAATAACATTCCACATTGACAGAAGCTCTCTTTCCCTTGCAATCACATGCTTGGTGGCCTTTTTCACCAAAATTGTAACCGACTCCTATTCCTTTTAAGCAAGTACCTGGGTGTTTCTTCCCAAATTTACTACATGATGGATATTCAACTTTTCCCTTCTTCCCCTTATTTCCATTTCCAGATTGATCATCAGATCTCTTCTTCTCTTGCTTTGCTTTAAAGTCTTAATACTTAGAGAATTCCTTTTCTCTCTTGATAGCACATGAGGAAATGTCTTTGTATGACAAGAAGGATTGTGATACTAACACTGGATGAAGAAATTGTATTAACCCATCAAATAAATGATAAATCTTACTTCTTGGGTTATGTATATAATCTCCAGCATACCTTGCTAACCTTATAATGTTATCCTCATACATTGTGACATTCTCATCCTCCTATTGTATCAGACTCAAAAATTGCCTTTCCATATCTGCTCGATGGTCATGAGGAAAGTATTTCTCTAAGAAAATCTCTTTGAAATCCCTCCATTCCATATTTGATACTTGATCATCTTCATTCATGTTTTTAATCAATGACCACCATTGATCAGAATCTCCAGTGAGGTGGTAAACTGCCATGATAACTTTTTCCCTTTCACTACTCCTTAAGGCATGAAATATTTTCTCTAGGGATCATATCCATTGCTCAGCTACTAATGGATTTGAACTCCCATTGAATGTTGGTGGTTTCTACCTCATGAAGTGATCTAACAATGATCCTCTACGTTGCGGATCGGGGTGCTCCATATGGGTAAGGTTATTATTCATAACCCGAGTGAGTTTTCCCAGAATAGTGATTAGCTGATAAGCACTAGTTGCATCACCAGCTCCACTATAATTATCTTGAGGAGGAGGGAAATCCCTACATGGAGTGTGTGTATTGATACAGTTCCCATTACTTCCACTAGGTGCCATTTATAAACAATGGCATAATCTAGATTAGTTTATGAATCACAATACATAAATCCAAACTTGGAAAACACATAACACCAATTGAAATATTTATGGATATAATCAATAATAATAATAATAATGTTTACTTTGAGGATGTATATATTCATAAACCCTTCATAATGGTTTGTAAAGAAAATGAGAATTATCCTAAGAATACCCCTCGAGAGTGTCGTATCCAAGAGTGCAGCAAGGCCCGTTGTCGTGCACCAGTTCCAGTTCGAGTCTAGATCAAAGCGGTATTTTCAGGTTTTATCTCTAGGTACATCTGTGCCAGAGCCGCCTCTACCTGCTCTAATCCAGACATGGATGTATTGCTCGGAAAACTCACAAAATATATACAATGCCAAAATTATAGGATGTTCTTCTACACTAATCCTCAAAGTCCATCTTAGGTCTATGTGCTCTAATAAAAGTTTATCTAAATCTTGCTTCCAAGGTTTGTACTAAACATCCTCTAATACCAACTATAACTACCCGACCCTAGTTACCCAGATTCATTGCATTATTACATAAAATTGGCATGATCACAAAAGTTCAAGTCTCGAAAGACCGATTAGTTTAGTAGCCTTGGAATCACTAGATACATTCGTAAAGTTTACATTACATCATAAAATGAAAACTAAAACAACATAGTCTCCATATTCCACACTCATATCCCCTCATACTATCCCTGCAGGTCATTCATAAAATACTTCTTCACATTTTGGGAAAAATAAAACATAGAAAGGGGTGAGCTCAGATTCCCAGTATGGATAACAATACAGTGGAAACATTCATAAATAAGCATAATCATTTAAGGCAATGTATAACTAAAACAAAAGCCTTTTATACTTGAACTTCAGCATAATATGGAAGAAATAAAATTAAATAACGCCATTTACTTATTCAAATCGATATTATACTAATCAAATAATCACATGCAATATCAATAACCACTTTCATAATGATGGAATGCATAATGCCAGACTATCATAACCACATAGTCAAGGCCTTGTGCCAAGAATACTAATAAGATATTGTCAAGGCCTTGTTCCAAGACACTAGTTTGTCTCATGAGACTTACTGATTCATCTTGGATCTATACAAAGCTCCACCCGTCACTTATTAAGTCCAATGCATTCCTCATATGAACAGGTTTAAACATAACATAAACATTCATATTAAAACTAGAATATGAAATGTCAATACTTTCTCCAAAAACCATGAATGGTATAAAAATAATACATCCATAGTCAAACATATCACAAAACCTTCAACACAATATGGAAGTTTTGTATCATAATAAATCAACATAAAATAATCTAAAAATCCATCAAAGGATGTTGACATAGATGAAATCAAAACTATTTGAGAGAAATATCTCTTTTTAAAATCATATAAAAGTCACATAATTATAAAATAAAACATTTAAATTGAAAATATCCTTATAATCTTGTAAGATAAGCTTCAAATATTTTATAAGAGCAGAAAATATCCGCACCTGCCATATAAGTTAAAAAACAATTCTGACCTTAATTTTGTCGAAAAGGTTAAAAAGGACCTTGTTTGGAAAACGACAGAAAGATTCTATTATAAAAATCTTATAAAAATTCAACAAGGGTATAAATGAATCTAACCCATAGTAATAATTATTTGAAATAAATTTTTAATAAACAAGGATGTGGATGATAAAGAGGTCCCAGTAGATAATTATGTATAAACAACCTCGGATAATGAAGTGATTGTCAAATAAAACCTTACCTTGTACTTTTCCTTGGTTGAGGGTAGTTTAACCTCCTGTATAATATTTAAATAATTTTTATTAAATTATACAAGAATCATATACATAAATTTGATATCACATATTATCTTTTAACATTTCTTTGTTAATAATATCTTAGTGTTATCATCGTTTCGGGTGTTAACTTACTCGTTTTCTTTAATATGTTTTTTACATAAGTCGTGTTTGTTATGGATAGGTTGTATATTATTAATGTATAGAATAATATTATGTCTATAAAAATTATTTTTAATGATCAAATGAAATTTAGTCTTGAATGGATACAATGGGGAATGAATCTTATCGCGTTCGTGGAGACGGTAGTCCGTACGCATGCACAAGCGAAAATATCATTCTTTTGATATTAAAATAATATATAATTGTATTTATATCATATATACAGAATAATTATCATGTTATATTTATTATTTACATTAATTACATATCATTATCATACCCATCCAAATAATAATGTTTTTGAATAACAATTACACCACGACGTGGAAACGGTAAGCCGTACGTACGCACGTATGGTGACATGTCATTCAAAGGATGATTAGAATACTGAATATGGTTGTACCATATTTATAATAACATGAAAATATATATAATATTCTGGAGTTGTTATTTTCGAAAGAAAATAACAAAGAAAGAATAAGATGAAGAAGAAAGGAACATGAAAAAGGGTGGTGAAAACATTACCTCTTCTTCGGGTTCATCCTTTTTATTTGATCAAAAGGGCTCCTTAGGATGGATTTCTGATCAATATATGTCCTCTAGGTTGAATTTAGGGAAGTTGAGAGAATATTTGGGTAGGGTTTGGCAGAGCCAAAAGGCTTTTAAGGTGTGAATAATTGGTTAGAAGTGGTGTCCTTTTATAAGGGGGAGGTGCGGCACCTTCGGAAAAGTTCGAAATATTATTTTATAATAAATTAATATTCGTTTTATAATGGCTACAAAGTGGATTATTTTATGGTTAAGGTGGGGATAGGTTGAAATCCACTCATCAAATAGGTTTTATACAGGTTTGGATCACTTTATTAACCTTGTCCTTTAGTTTTAACTCTTAGTTAATTAGTTTGACACTTACCATGTCTCTTTGTATTTTTATATTATATAGTCAATAAACTTACTATAAACTTCCAAGAGACCCCCAAGTGGTCCATTAATTATACACCTATCATAATATAAATCTTTTGGCCGAACCTTATATTTTTAGGAATAGAATATAAATTAATAATATAATACTTGTTTTAAAAACTCTTTTAAGTCAATTTTGACACTATTGGGTATTTTGCTTTTCATAATTTTACTACAGCATTATTACTTAGAAAAAAATTTATATAACCAGTCTTAATATTTCATATTAACCTATAAAATCAGTGGAATTCATAAAAAGTCTCAAATTACATTTAATTTGATATTTATAATATCAATTATTTAAATATTTCATTAATTAGGTAATTACTGCATCACCATTGTGTCATAAATAACATAAATTATTTAATGTATAAAAATCATAAATAAAATACCATTATTTAGGAAATATTTTTACATTTCTAATGAATATTTATAATCCAATTTATATTTTCTATAACCCAATATTAAAAATGTTTTAGTTATTAAACTTGGAATTTAACTGTTTTAACTCTTCTTTGAATTAACTAATAATAAATGTCCTAATCTAATACAAGTGGACCTATATGATAATATTTTATTACTAAGGTTGTTTTTGGATGACATATACTTGTCCAATAGAATTAGGACATGTGTTAGGGTAATATTAATATCCTTTTTACCCTTAATTATCTTATTTACTTTTAACCGTGGTAAATAAAAGTAAAAAAGTTATTATTCACCAAAAACTATTTTCATCTTATTCAACCACATTTTACTCCTTGATATTAACCGTGTATCTGGTATTTTCAAAATTACACTCACAGAAGCACTAAAATTATGTTTTATGTGAATTTGAAAATTCTCCTAGGAGATGGGTAAAAGACGGTGAAAAGTTCAATAAAATTTTTATATGTCTAAAATTATAATAAACTGACTCCAATGAATTAAATTTAACTTATATTTGTATTAAGTACCTATTTTTACCTAAAATAATTTTAATAAAATAAATATTTATTTAAATAAAAAGTAGGTTTTAACCAATAACTTAATGTTTTTCACTATTCATCAAAAATTGAAAGTTTTCAGAAAGAAACCAAAATTTCATCCTAGGATAATTTTGGTATTCCGAATCCAAAAATGAAGTCATTTTGAATGATAAAATGTATAAAATTTCAAAAAGTGGGTATTTCTATTTTAACGGCTAGTTTGATTGGTTGTGGTGTGTGTTAGAACTCGAAGTTGTGTATAACACACACTACTGTATTATTCAAAGAGAAGCATATCGTAGAAGAATGGGGTGTTTAAAATGGTGTTTAGTGAGTGTATCATATCAGCACCACGAGTGTGTGTTTGAGAATTTATATGGTCTAGGATTGGTCTAATAACCCCGGTTTTCCCAATAAGCATGCGACGATGACGTGCGGTGTGGTGGGGTCAATTTTGAGCGGAGGTCATGCATGGAGTCTCATAGTAGAGGCTATTTGTTGTGCATGTGGTGACGGTTGGACTGAGATCTTTGATGAGTTGGTTATATGTGGTTAATGTGACATGTGTTAATTAATAATAATAACAATAATAATAATAATGGTGATGAGATGAGAAAAATAAAACGATGATTTGATAATAATATTATTAAAAATAATAATAACTATGGTGTCATATAATGTGGGGAAAATTAAATTAAGTGATTTTATGGAAAAATTATTTAATATAATTAAATTAGAAAAAGATATGAGGTTGTTTATTATAACATGGTGATATTTATAAAAGAAAATGTGAAATAAAAGGGAGGAGTTTTTGTGCACATGAAATGGGTATGATAATAGTGATTCCCCATATTTAAAACCACTAATATTGTTATATAAATTAATAATAATGATGTTGATAATATGGGAATGTTATAAAAGATTAAAGGAATTCAAGGAGGTTGAATAGGAGCCAGAGGAATGTGGGATAGATCATGGTGCATGCCTCTAGATTTTACTGAGAAAAAAGGGGTGTAAAATAATAATAAAATATTTTTATTTGTATTTTGGTGGTAAAACATTAATTTGGTCATAACTTTATCACATTTCACTAGATTGAAATGGATTTAGTGGAAACATGACCCTATAATTGAGAAGATCATTTTTTGTTCAATGTTGCAAGCCTTTTTCAGACTCCTTCCTCAATTCAGTGAAACATACAATAATAATAAAATTATTATTATTATGAGATATTGTATCTGATCTATCTCCCTCATGTAGTGTATGAATGATGTACTGTTTGTGATGTTGGGACCATGATTTTGAGGAGAATCATTTCATACAAATTTCTGGTATTTAAACTGAGATTGTGGTGTTGGCCCTGTGAAGCCCGGTTTGGGCGTGTTGCGATTAAATGTTACTTTTCCACTCCATGTTTAATTTGTACAAATGAATAGATGATACACTATGATTTTTTGTGACGATAAAAATGGTGTGATCCATATATTTTATTTCTAGATATATACATGGTCCCCATGAGGTGCTATGTGTATTCAATGCTTTGAAATGTAGTTCCTTCATTGGGTTTCCATTTAAGGCGAATGAATAGTTGATCATGTGTACTTTTTTGCAAGGATCACAATGGTGAGATTCTTTTGGATGTTTGGGGCTATTTATTGAGGCATCTTAGTGAAATTATATTTTTACCTTTATAGGAATGATGACCATCGCATGCTTGTCATCCTTTTGGTCTGATAAGTTATGTACTATGGTATTACACTAACACACTTATGGGTACATGTACAATGTTTAGTACCAGAGTATGGCTAGGTACATGTCCAAACAATGAGGTAGGGTCACACGTTGTGTGGTCCCCATATTCATCATTTTCCTAATTATAAATCGTCTCACTCTCATATGACCTTATTTTGACTCAATCATTGGCCCATGAATAGCTTATCCTTAGTGTTTTTCTGTTTAGAATGTGATGGTTCCCTCCATTGTGGATTTCAAGATACAATGTGAGATGTTCTGATTGCATCACCAATATGAGGTGACGCTCGATGAGGACTATGATTAGGCATGATCACCATAGAATTATTCTAGAGTGTAATCCCACATCGTCATGGGAACATGTCCCCTACAGTTAATTCAGAGTTGAACCCCTTATCAAGTAGGGCGTGGGTCCACGATGTCCCAGAGTGGAACACCCTTGTGTTACCAAGGCATGGGTCCTCAATTATTAATTTGGAACCCCCTATCAGCATGGGCATGGGTTCAACAGATTTTCTTATGGGTGGAACCCCCTACCGTATATGGCACGAGTCCTTAAAGAACTAGAGTGAAACCCCACTGTGATACCAAGGCACGAGTCCATGACCACTAGTGTGGAACCCCCTACCTTCTTGGGTGAAGGCCCTCTACCTTATGAGTGGAACCCCCTTTCAGCCTAGGGCATAGGTCCTTAGTGACTATGGTTGAACCCTATATTGTACTAGGGTATGTGTCCTCAGGACCCTAGAGTAGAACCCGCTATCAGCTTGGGAATGGGTCCCCTACAACTATTATCAGAGTGAAACCCCCTGGAGCACAAGGGCATAAGTACTCTACTATGAAATTGGGGTCCCCCTAATATGAAGCACAGTGACATGATGTGATTTGGTGTATCTTTGGAATCGTGAGAAAGAGGAATGATTTCACCATTGAGACATATTTTTGTGACGCAACCAAAACCATGTATCCATGTTAGCACCGCCCAAAGTAGATAATATCAATATGTGGTGGTTTAGTTTCTTAAACTTGTGTGTTCAGGGCAGACACATGGGATGTTGGGTTTCATAGACGGACCTTATTTTGGAAATATTAGTGACACTTTTCCCAGGATGAGTTCTGAGATGGAGATCCACTTATTCTATAATTTGGGATTCTTTTACTTAGCATATATATATATATATCCTATTTCAATACCCACTCATTGGTTTTTGGTTACTCTCCTTCTAGGAGAGGCGATGACGTGTGACGTATTCCACTTTCTTTCTGTGTCTGTATTCTTGTTGTTGTATGATTTCACTCTCTAGTATAGGTAGTGAGAACATGATGAGATGTTCATATTTTCACCATTTCGATCTCCTTGTGTTTGGATGCATTTTCATTCACTCTCTTGTTGGGTTTATTTGTACTCTTTTTATCATACCTTATTTAATATAATGATTTCCTCTTTAGTTGTGTTGCTTTATACTCCATCTTCACCCTTTTGAGGGCATTCTACTAGTTATGTATATACTCACCCCTACATGAGATTTTACCAACTTGTGTTGTGTCTTTTGTAGATGATGGATAGGTCGATCATGACTTCAAAGGATCATAAGGATACATAGTGCATTAGAACATGTATGGTAGTCAAAGCATGGAGATTTGGTGCTGGGCTTCCTCAACATTGTACTTTTCTATTTTTTTGTTGGGAAAACTTTCTTGTTGGGAGTTTATTTTTACCCTTTTCCTCTCTGTGTACACTGATGTACTCTTGTATTCCTTATTGGTTTTATACGTGCAATGTTAACAATATAGATATTGCATATTTTATTTCTTTTCCTCTACACTTTTTCATTGAGTTGGATATGTGACAGCATACATGTACATAGTCAAAGGCTTCCTTGAGTTCAGTTGAGCCTTCGACATGTGTCCCGCTCCTTGGCCAATTGTGGTGGGCATGGGGTAGTCGTGGCAAGAGCCCCAGATTGGGTCAGGTCATGACATCTGGTCAGATAATTTGTGTGGGGAGGAGATTAAGAAGTATGTGAATACCACATCTAACTATCCAGTAAAACATTCTCATAATTTGTTTCCACAAAATTATCTCTAGAAGGAAATTATTTTAAGGGATATTAAACATCAATCCCTTCAACTAAATATCCCTTAGGATCTTATTGAGAAAAAAATATGGTAGGTCCACCAGACGATAGTGGAATAAAATTATCATCATCATCATCATCACTTTAACCATATCTAGAGTATGCTAAACCGATAATAGAATATCCATGGGATTTCTACCCATTAGATGGTTCTTCACCCACATATTTTTATGAAACCACCAGATCAATAAGGATTCTAAGAGAATGAATATCTATTGTAATTGGTTCACTTCCATCACTATATTCATAAACTACTAATAAATGTGGGGATGTTCCCTACCACTATCCACTAGTATACTTACATGGATCTTAGATAGTTTGAAAGAGATTAGACTAATCATCCTCACCTCTACTGTAAACAACATATGCTGAGTCCTCATACAACACAACCACATCCTATGATCTCTATGTTGTAGATACCTCAAATTTAGAACCATTTGAAACATAAATTTCTAAGGTATCACCTTATTCTTAAAAAAAATTCTTTAGTAGGAAGTGAGAGAGGTGGACTTGGATGCCCACATCCCACATTGAAACTGTTAACCACATGAGTGTCACTAACCTATTTAAATAAAAATAGGTTCAGATTATTATTCATTATCTATAAATTAATCCACTTTAACTTCAACAGTAGAAGTAGGATAACCTTATTCTTCCAAAGAATACATCACAACATAATCTAGCTCAATTCTAGGGTCAAAAAATGTCTATATCTAGAAGGATTCCCCACATGGTAGAAATTCTCATAGGTCTTCTCTAGTTTGGAGAGCCTCCTCTTCAACCAAGGATTCTAGTAGATATTTATATTATAATATGTTAATTTCAAAATTCAAAATCTATCATAGTTATTAAACATTTCTTCCCATTTGGGAACACATACTCTTAATTCTAAAAGAGTTGAGATCCTTTTTGGATAGAAAATAGTGTTTGATATCGATGTAGGATTGAATATCTCCATCATGTACACAACCAAATATATAAAAAGATTAATCCTTTCTCCTATTTTACTATGAAACAAGGTAAAAAAAAATACCTCAATATCTGATCTTGGTGAATTCCCCTTCCTTAGACACAACATGTGCTGAATACATGTAAACTGAAAGCAACATTATCTATTTAACGCTACTACAGTAGGTATTTGAAAAGTTTTATTTCTAGTGATCTCTAGAAGAGAAACCTCAATGAACAAGTTCTCCTAACATATCATCAATGAACCTTGAAAATCCTCATAGATAAATTTAGGAGTAAATTTCATATATTTAGCCCGTTTATTCAATGAAAACATGAGCTATTTTACATTCACTATAATTATGAAAAAATAATTCATATATTAAAAACTGATACTTAGTATATAGATATAAGTCACATTTCAAACTAGGGTAAAAGTATATATCATTACTTGAAAACTGTTATTCTCATCCTCGATCCCGAATCATTCTCCAAAAAAGAAACAAGCTTTTGGATAACCATGTGGATTGTAACTAATTCGTAGCTATAAGAAAACAAGACACGAGCTATAGATTTTTTAGTTTGATAGGATGACTCAAATATCCTATTAACATCATTGGGGGTCATGATTCTTCATTAGATAGCCTAGTAAGATTCACTCTCACCATTATCACATAGGTTCAAGGGATAGAGGATGAAGATGAGTGTTCGTGGGTTGGGAGATAATGTGAAAAGGTTTGAAAAGCAAAAAAATAAATAATTCATATTTCGAACTCCTGAACATGTATTTTTACATTTAGGGACTACAAAATTAAATTAAATAAATTCAATATATATATAATAAATTAAAATAATTGAATATAGAAGAAGTTGGAATTGGAACAGTTACATGTTGAGTGGTATATCCGATAAATAACAAACAAATGTAGATCCTCATGGTTCCATAAGCATGGTATGATCCAAATAGTAGGATATCTATCATATCTTACCAATGGTTAAAAGTCACAATATATGGAAAATGGAAGAAAGTACTCATGTTGGCCGAACTAATAGTATCACTTCTAATGGTAGATCCATATGGTATCATGAATTTTGGTTCACTTATACCAAATTTAAATTAATCCTAATAATAAAAGTCTCTGTAAAGGTTATCATTTCAAGGTCAGGTCTAATACAGCTCAATCACTCAAAATTCAATGGAATTTGTAATATGTTAGCAATATGATGTTCAGTACCAATAAACTCAAGAGTTCTATCACCCTTTTGAAAATAATCCATTAAAATGTGATTTATTATATTAATGTATATTTTTTGTAGAATGAGATATATAATTATTAGGAATATTAATGAGACATATATTATAACAATTTATTGATACATGTTAAAATTGATATCAATAGAATAGTAATGTCTGTTTCATCCAAATAATATTTTCACCATAACAACCTACTTTTATGTACTAAAATTATGTAGTGGACATTGGAAAATAATTATCTTTTTTACCACACCCTGAAATTAGTGAATTAATAAAAATTATAGGTTATAGATATTATATTTCAATTTAAATTACAACCACCAAAATCTATATCTGAATAAATCACTAAATCAAATGTCTCTTTTTTATAAGAAAACATTCATAATTTGGTTTTACTTCTGATGTGTTAAAATTTTGTTTTTAATATTGTGTAAATGTAATTCTTTGGGATTTTATGGAAAAAGTGGACACATACACACACTAAACATAATATTCTGTCAGCTAGCAGTAATGTAAATTATAATTTTAGTCATTCCTCGAGAAGTGGTTTGATAAATTGGTTTTATAGTTTTATCAAGATCTATTTTATAGCTTCTACTCATGTGTGTATCACTACCTTTTGTAATATCCATACCAAAATTATTTATACACACATTTAGTGTACTTTATTTGATTTAAAATAATTCTTTTCCTATTTTAAATAATTTAAATACCAAGGAATGCTTTTAATTATCCCATAAAACACATTTTAAATTTATTGTGCCTCATTTTTTAAAATTCGTTACACAAAGATTTTTTGGATGATCTAAAAATAATGTTGTCAACATCAATTTGTACTAATATAACATCTATTTATAATATTTTATCAAATAATGTATTGTAATATATTCATTTAGAAGAACATGTAGAAATAAAAAATGACACGAGAATGCCATACCAGTATCTAAATGCATATTTTACACCCTATAATGTTTTGGTTAATTTAAATAAATGATTTAGAAGGTGAGGGTTTTTAAATATAGGGGGTTGTTTCAAAAATGCATCTTCAATAATATAAAAAATTAAGAATACAATCAATACATCCATTTGTTATAATAAAAAATCCAAATGGGTTTTATAGGCAAGAAACATTCTGATAGCTTAAAGACACTGGTGCAAGGGTTTCCACACAATGAATACCTTCCCCTTGACTATATCCTTGTCATACTAGTATGAATTTATTTATAATCATCGTAACTAACACAACAACTTTGTTTTTAAATTCCCATTTATTTCCAATGGTTAGGTATTCCTTGGGTTAGTCAACTTGTTCACAAAAACTATTTCTTTCAAACCAATTTAGCTCTTATTGAATTTCCATTCTCAGAAATTCATCATCAATTTCACCTGTGAAGTTCTTAGATTCAAGTTATGACAAGAAATCTTTATTTTCAACTTTATTTATAATAGAATATCAAATTTAGGTTCCATTATCTTTCTATCCTATAATTACATCCAAATGATGGTTTGTATGTGTCCTAACTGTTCTAGGAATATATGTATTTGATACTTTATTAGCATCTACATGTTCAGATTCCGAATATTCCTAATAATAAGAAGATTTTTATATAATAGGTTTGAAAGATTTATTACTAGGTATGGCCTTGATATCATAATTAGAAATTTCATCCTCAAGTTTATCTAATGGGGTATTAGGTTCATGTGGATCCATATCATCAAATTTTACATGTACAAATTATTCCATAATATTGGTCTTTTTATGGAATACCCTGTATGGTTTACTGGAAGTTGATTATTAGTGGAAAATTCATTCATCACTTTTGGTTGATTTTTTTTCTAAATTAAATTTTTTATTTTATATAATGACTTTACAACCAAAATATAAAATGTAAATAATTTTCTTCCACCATTCCATAACTATCATGGGGTATTTTAAATAAAGTCAAATTAAGACTCTATTAAAAACATAACAAGTTGTATTGATAAAAATTTCCTATAAAAAACAATTAAATCATACTCATTAGAAATAGTTTAGAAAATTTATTGAAGGGTTATATTTATTAATTAAACTACACCATTCTATTGTGGGATCCTAGGACCAAAAAAGTTGTGACCTTAGCCATGTTGTGGGAATAGACATTCAAAATAATTTTTTTTTTCAAATTCCTTATCATGAAAATTTCATATGGTTTTAATTATAATTCCACTATGATTCTATACAGATTTTCCATAATTGGGAAAACAAGAATAAACTTCACTTTTGTAATATAGAAAGAATACCCAACTGTATCTAAAATATTTATCTACTATAACATAAGAATATTACTTACCATATTTGTATGGAAACTCTATTGTGTCCAAAAAATTCCATGTGAACCAACTCTATGGGTTGGGAAGCATACAATTAATTATTTTTTGTGTAATAGATTTTAGGCTATTTATTTTTTTGACAAGAGATATACAAATTGCTTTTAGGGAATCCCAGTTTAGGTAGATCCTTAACTAACCCTTTATTAGTTAGCTTCCTAAGTGAGTACAGGTTGTAATGGAAAATCATCATATGTAAAAACCATGATACATTATTAAAGGAAGTTAAACAAGAAATATTCTCAGAAAATAATGGATTTAAATCAATTACATGAACATTTTCATTTCACAAAGTAGTAAACACTATGATATTATTAGATTCAAAATATTTATATAAAATATTATGAAATTTAACATGATATCCATCATCACATTATTATGAGATTATAATAATATTATATTTTTATTCACCAAAAAATAATATTTTAGAAATTAAAACAATAATAGAGTTTCCAATATGACCGAGTCTAGTTAATTTCCCATTTGGAATTGTCCCTAAAAGACACATGACCACTATAAAATTCGATAAGGTTCATGAAACATGATTAGTCCCTAGTTATGTATCAGGAACAACCATTATCCAAATACCATGGGTGATTATTGTTACTCTTTAAGCAAGCTAGAAATTATTTTGGTACCCATAATTTATTATGTACAAAAATGTTAGAAATAAGGGCCTTAGTAATACAAAATTATTTAATCTATTTTCCATAAGCGGTGTTTATAATTTTAGAAACAAATTCTTAGTTAGTTCTAGACAAATATAAACTATTAACAGAACTAGCTGAACTAGATCTTGGAACAAATTTGTTTTTATGTATCTTCCTCAGACCAGGATGGTAACAAATTCCAAAATATATTTATGAGGTGTTTTTTTATTATGAATCTGATTTAGAGTTTCTAAATAATTTTTATTTATTTCAATATATTTATTTAATTTTTAATTATACAATTTATGATCATCTTTTCTATTAATAGTTGACCATTGTTTTCCTTATTTATAGAAAACTTATATTTAATGTGAACTGACATAGCATGTTTCTTTTTTAATTATTTTTATTTATCCTTAAGGTCATTAAATATTTCTTATATCATATTTTATTATTCAAATAAATCAACAATTGATATATTTTCATCACTATTTTCATTATTAAAAATATTTGAAATATGAACATGAATTCAAGAAAAATATTTCATACCTCTAATGTGTTTTTCATGAAACACATGTTGTCTCTATCATATTTTACTTATCTTCTTGAGAATTAATGGATTGATCTATCTTAAGAGGCACTCTATGTGTATTTCATATATATATTTTTATAATTTTTAACTTTTTCCTCAAAGTTTATAATAAAAATTCTCTTGGGAAAGTCTTCCTTGATGTGTCCATTTATTTAACACTCATTGGGGAATAATTAATTACTGGATTATTTTATATCAACAATTTTCTCCTATTTAATTTATTATCATACATAACATATTAAATGGATTTATTAATGAATTTATTATTCATATAATACATATTGAATCATATTGATATGTGATCCATATCCTCATAACTATTCATAGGTGACTCCACATCACTTAATATTTTAACATTAATTTTTTTGTACTTTTATTTTAGAGTTACATTACATGGAGGCTACTAAATTATATTTTAGTTTATCATCATATTTATTGAATTTTAATTCATAATAATAATCTATAAGTTTACTAATAAGTTATCTCATTATTACTATGATTATGTTGCAATATTATCTTATGGCAACTATTGTTTTCTCCACCCATCTGGTAGAAATATTAGCAGTCACAACACTTGATATTTGTCATCAATTTTATTTCTATGTGCATGAACCATACACATGATTTCATTAAAACTGATATACATATTAGAAATGGATTCATTATGATTTATATTGAATGTATAATATTTAATAATATACGTATTTATAAACATTTCATTGATATTTGATGCCCCCTCAAGAGATATAGAAAGATTATAAAAAATTTCTAAACCTATTAGAGAAGAAGATATTCTTTTAAATTAATCTTCTTCTAAAGTTAAATATAACAAATTTTTAGATATAAAATTATAATCATAATCATATTTAGCATAATAAATCCAATTAGATCTATAATCTTTGAGTATTTCATATTTATATTCAATAAAAGTCTAAATATCAGGGTCATTAATTTCAAAATGAATTTTCATTTCATTTTTTCAATAAGCATAGTTAGTTCCATAGAAATTTGGAGGCTGATTTGTGAAAGTTCCTTATTTTCCATGATTATTAATAATGATTAAATTGAGATCTAAGAGAAATTTATGATCATAAAATATAAACACCATCATAATAATTTTTTTAAAAGTCATTTGTTAACAAATTTTTGTTATGGTGGAACACTCAATATGGTGGTGAATTGGGTTTCCATTTATAAATTTCGTTTAAAAATGATGTGAATTATTAAATCCAATAATTTATAAAATAAGGATAGTTAACTAAAACTGTATATTTATATAATTTGATCTTTTAAAAAGGTTCTCAAAAAATTTATCATAACTCAGTTGAAAACTTATTTAAATGATATCTCTAAATTTTGAAGATAATTTATATATATCAAACATAGAATATAAAAAACTTGTTAGAGCCAAATATGAATGTAATGTTTTGTTATTAGTTTTAGAAAATATGTACGAGATTATTTTATACAAAGTGAAAAGAACTAGAAATCACATAGAATAAATAATAATGGTGTTCCGTATGAGGTCAAGATCTAATCCCATTAACTTGGAAATCACATACTTCCAATCCATTTGTAATAAAATAAATTGATCCACAACCTGATTTGATATTTTAAAATCGACTATACATATATCGTATGGGCTATAAAAATCATATATGACAATTCGTAATGGGATAAAAATAATTTGTATCACACATGACCTATTACATAGTTATACATGGTAGTAAAGATGAAAATAAGTTAAATATAGTTTCTTGAAATCTCGAGTTTAGTACAGGAGACAGTATTTTATTGAAAATAGAGTAAAAAAACACAACTTAATATGTTTGTGAAAACAAAACCGGGAAATATATATAATATTTGTAAATTTATTATAGCTCAATTTGATCTTCATAAGTTTTCCAAAATTATTCTAAATTTTTATGATAATATAATAAACAATTTTTGACAAAACTGTAGAAAAATTGAGTTTCATAGAAGTTAGGAAAATCATTTTTCTAATATAACAAATTGGTCATTGTTATTCAACATACATGTTTATATATGTTCTTTTGTGTAGCTGTGTATGTGTTTCTATATCACTTCATCCACATATATGCATGCATGATGGGGTTCTTCTAAATTTAGACTATTATAGCTAGACCAATTATCTATTGTAGGATAATAATAGAAAACGAATAATCCTCATATTGAGACAGATTTTGAATGGTCTCAATATCCATTAAAACATCATTACAGTTATTTTGGAATAAATAACATTAATTTCACAAGCTTCAATATGAAATTGAATTACTTAAAGTAGACATTGGATAAATTATGTTTGAACATAATTCTGAACAGTTGTGTCACAATGAATGACTGTTAGTAGCTTCACTAGTGGTAAAAATCTCTAAAGGTATCTTCGTATGACTATGTTACCATCATATAAAGGTATAATCACTTAGTGGTAGATGATATAGCGGTAACACTATTTGATATTATTGGTATCTCCTTAAGTAGTTGTAATCGTACATCGCAGTAGATGAATATGATGGTCGATGCTTTGGTGGTTGCATCTTTAGGAGGTAGAGGTACTTGGTTGTGGAGATTTATCCACTTGATGATTAAAAACTATTTTTATAGATCCTCTCAATCATAGATTTGAACTAATGTTTGATTATTGAATTTATGGTATCTTAGAGTTTAACTCACAATCTCTTGGAACAACTAGTAGTAGATAGTCATGGTGGATTGAGAGATATCAATTTTTCTGGTTTTTTCCAACAACAATATGACTATCATAAAACGTAAAACATATTCGACACATAATAAACATGATTTAATATAATTAAAATAATGTGGTTTTTGGACTAATCCAATACATGGTTATACAACTGCCCATACAAGATGATTATAGTTTACCAATGTCCTTTTCCTCAACTGTCCTATTTTCATGACTGGTTCTACTCCATCAAACTAATAAAATCCAACAATAATTTTATCATTATTTTGTACTAGAGAACATGTATAAATATTGGGATCATAATCATGTTTTTCCTTTTAAACTATTCATCCATATCCCAAGTTGTGTACTCAAACGTCTATAATATCTTATTTGAAAAGAAAACCATGATGACATTAATTGTATTGATGAAAATAAAAAGTAAAAAAAACGATAAAATAAAATATCTATCATAAACTATCAAATAATAGCTTCTAATATTTTAAAAAATCAGTAGTGACATTTCCAAACAATTATACCACCCAAAGAGGGATCATATATTCCTATAATGAATCATGTCATGAAATTTATTAATTAATAATTATTAAAATTAAATAAAAAATGAATTGTATGGTTCAAATCCATGGCCAATATAATAAAGACATGTGTTCACTATAATTAAAATCTTGATCTAGTGTCAGGACTTTTTATTTGAATGTTTAAATATAAATATAGGACTAATGAATATGTTTTGATTGAATGTGATTATACTAGAGCTTTAATATATGCAAGGTCATGAGATAATTGAGACTACAAGGTTCCTAATGAATGGTCATCATTATTATGGTACTATAAACTAAATTAACCCTTCATCTAATATTTACTCCCTAATTACTAATTGAATATATTCATATGATCAATTAATTTTATTAATTTAGAAATTATTTATTTTAAAAACAAATTTAAAAATAGTATACCGAAACATACTATATTATCATAATGGAACATATGTAACTGGTTCAGGCATTAAATAAAAAAGCATCAATCAAAAAAAAATTATCATTATTTAATAAAGATGAAATTTTATTGAGGAATGAATGAATTAGTAAACATAATAAGAATAAATATTGAAAACAAATGAATTCAACAACTCAAACACACTTCAATGAAAAATTTAGAACATGTTGTTTACCCCTTATTTTATTTATAAGAACCCAAGCATTGGTCCATGTTAGACATGATTTAAAAAAAGAAAAACCATGATCAAAATGGTACTTGTTTTCCTTCAGCTAATCAAATCTACAAACGGTTCTCTCCAGTAAAAAAAATGTTGTGTTGATATGAATCAATTAGACAATGCCTCTTTTTTTTATAGAAAACCCACCATTATATTTCACAATTTCTCCAATATCTTTTTTTTAAATTTTATCTAATATTTCCAAAAATATTCCATATAAATAAATAGAATGACTGAAAAATATCCTAAAAAATATTGATCTTTATTTCAAAAATGATGTTTATAATTGACCTTAAAAATCATAAATAATTTCATGGACCAAGATTATTTTTCATTCACTAGTGAGTGGTGACATCCAATATTATTCATATACATACAATACCATAACCATTTTTAAATCAAAGATATACCAATCAGATTACACCCTATGGTTTTATGAGATCTATTATTTTTAATTTAATCGATGTATTGTTTTTTACTCTACACCAAGATTAACTTTCACTATACACAACACCGTAATAGCTTGCAGTATACGTAATGCTATTCTCGGCTTGTGTTGCACACAATTTCATGTTATTTTGGTAGCATCCATTTCACGCAACATTGAGTATAGATCTTCTTCAATTTATAGATTAAATTTGTTTTGATTATGTTATACACAAAACCAATGTATTCTTCAACTACACACAACACTGACATGGCTTGTGTTACACACAAGTGTGGCAATCCTTGATAGCTTGCGTTGTATGCAATACCGAGTTTCACTAAAAATGATATATTATTAAAATATTATTATTTAATGGGATATAAACTGGCAATTATGAATAGTATTGACCATATTATGAATTATATATAACATTAGAAATAATCTTACACATGATATGAGAAGAAAATCAATTTATCGGATGAAAGAAGTATTCTAAAAAAACAATTTTACCACCCATTGATGGTGCACCCATTTTAAATATAGTTTTTGACACTTTTATATGATATATTTTACAAGTTAAATTTCTTATTTGGAATTGGGACATAAAATTTTACTTTGGATAAATTTTTTATACATTTCTCATAACTTTCATATTTTGATGAATAGTGAAAATGCACTAAATTTTCAATGAACACAACTTTTTTCATCAAAATAACTTATATGGTTAAAATATATTATTGAATGGTATTAATGCATAAATATAATATATTTTTTTATAGTTTAAGACAATTTAATTCATTTTTATTAATTTTTCATTGAATTAATATGTAAAAATATTTCAATCTTTTGCAATGTTTTAAAAAAAATCCGTTTTTTTTTCGACAATGGGATTAATTTAAAATTAATTACTAAAAACTTTGTGTTTTTAATTTGGAAAAATCGATTCCATATTTGGAATAAGAAGATTCAAATTTTGAAAAAAGGTTCTTTTTAATTTCGAACATTATGAATAGTAACTTCAGTATTTATTTTATTTACCATGGTTAAAAGGTAAATCTGGTAAATAAGGGTAAAAAATAATATTATAATAATATTAAACTACCCTAACACATTCCCTATTCATATTGGATGATATATGTATGACCATGGGCATCCTTGGGGCGATTTTTGGACCCCATGGATTCACGTGGATATGAAAATGAAATTTTATAAGAATTAATTTAAAGTAAATATATTTAATACCTAAACATATATATTATACTGAATCGATTTTAATATGGATTAATATAATAGATATATTTAACTATAAATTTTAATTTGAAAGTTAAAAATATTTTCTAAATCATTCTATTTTATTTATAATTTTTTGACTTTAGATAAATATATTTATTTATGACACAATTATGATGTAGTGATTACCTCATTAATGAAAGATTCAAATAAATGATTTTATAAATATTAAAATAAGTTTACTTTGAATATTTTTATTCCATACACGAATTTTATGGATGAAAGTGACATATTACGGATGATTTAATTCTTTTTTTAAGTAATAAGGTTGTTATGAAGTTTTAAAAAAGTCAAGTATGAATTGTATCAAAAATTGACATAATTCATAACTTAAAACATAAAACAGATTATTAAATCATATTAAATTATTAAAATTCTAATATTAGTCAAAATGGTTAATATACTTCCAAATATGTCATAAATAACTTTTTTTGGGTTGTTTGACACGATATATTAAATACATTAACCCACAATATCTAAATAACATGATATCACGGTAATAATAAAAATTGTAAAATAAGGTTAAAACCAAATCTAAAAGGATAATAAAATATTAAAAACATGAAAAAATAATTAAATTATAGTTATTTGAGCCAAAATCATCATATCTTATAATTAAATAAGTTTTATACTGTTGTAAATCTAAATTGAATTTATAATAAATTAATATTTTGGAACTTTCCTAAAGTACCCCTCGAAAAATCTTATAAAAGGGAACCTCCCCCCTATCATATTAACTCCATTGTAATCCTTAAATCTTAGAAAACCCCTGAACATTCCTCTTATAAAAATCCCTAGTTACATTATATTGGTTCTTGTCTTATCAAAAGATCAATTCTAGTGCCCTAAGAGGAAATTTAAAGGAGGCACGTCAAGGAAGATGTAATCTCTTCTACCGATTCATTCAAATTTCAATCTTATTATTCTTCATATTTTTAGTTATTTAATTATAAATTAATTACGTAAGTATCAATATTATAATGATATGTTATTATAAATATGAAACAACCCTATTTTACCTTCCATCCGTCCAATGAAAAAAAATGAAATCACCGCGTGTGCGTGCGTACAGCTTGCCATTTTCACGTCATAGTGTAATCTATTTTTCACCACCACCTTACATGGATAGGTATAATGGTGTAAATAATAACTATATATTGTTATTATAACATTATACTTATTTTGAGACATTATAAACCATCCAATTTAATACCATTCATCAACTATGGGACATATATCATCGCTCGTGCGTACGTACGACTTATCATCTCCACGACCCGATGAGATTCATTCTCGATTTTAACCAATAAAAAATGATTATAAATTATATATAATAAATAATAATGAAATATATGAAATAATAATGCTACCAAAATTATATATATATATATATATTTAATTTACTTATGTCCAACCAACTCATTAAGGAATAGAAAATAGAATTCATGCGTACGTACGCCCTACTATCTCGATGAACGGTGTATTATATTTCATTTGTGAATCTATTATATATATTTATATAATAAATATATAATATATATAAATCACGATTTACATTTTTGAAGTAAGTAAATCCTTATCTATGTAATAATATCATGAATTACAAGTCCAAACATGTACGATAAACAAAACGATCATTATGCAAAACGTTGCATTAACAAAGAATTAACAAATGAACAAGTAATATAATGTCTTAAGTGAATCATATATAATACGATAAATATTATTATGGTTTGGTTACTAGTTTATAATATGTTTAATCCCACTCTACAGGATTTTCAGACACATACATATGATATTGGACCTAAGGTAAAGGATAATTTTTCAATCTCATTTTTTATTCGAGATTGTTTATACGTAAGTATTTTCTGGGGATATATTCATCATCTATGTCCAGGATTATAAAAATGGTTTAATAAAATTTTATTTGTTCTTCTATGTATTTTTAAAGTCATTTTTACCCAGTTTTGACTTTTACTACATGGTATAGGATGAATCTTTCTATTGTTTAACATTCGAGTTACTTTTTTTTACTTTTCCTTTAAATGTACGAGTATAATGTTATCTTAACATATACTTCATGAAAAAAAATTACGTCTTAATAATTCCTTATTCCCATGAGGAATCCTATAAAATATTTCATTTTTATTTTCAAATAAATTATTTTCTTTTAAAATTGCATGACATTTTGAGAAAAGAAATCATTTTTGAATAAGAAAGGATATTTTCCTCAATAATTAATTTCAACTATTTTATAAAAATTATTTTCCATATAATATGACCCAGGGTTATGTTTATATCCATATTATTACTTTAATTTGATTGTTTTTATGATGGAATTAATTTCTATCAAGTTCATTTATCTTATATGGATTGTGTTATGATGAAATGAGGTTTAAGAATCCCATTTTATTTCATTGGTTATGCTATAATGAATTATTTATGTTTTTGTGGCACATGTAAGAGTGATTTGATTATGATATGGGTGGGAATTATATCTCTATCCAATGAATTGGGTAAAGATTTATATATCATGATATAGACATTGCTATAACGACAAGTAAATCTGGTTCAGTAATACAAGGATAGAATGAAAAATAAACCCGGTTCAGTAATGGAATTCATCTACTTTGATGGTCTGGGTAGTAATGCATTGGATTCTATGGAAATAAAAAAATTTGTTTATTAGTTTTTCACAATTACATGTTTTATTACTATTCTATTCTGTCATGGTTAATGTTCCCTTATGATCCATGACATATGTACTTCGATGATTTATGTCATTGCTCAAGATTTTGATGTTTAAAATATATGGTCATGTTTTTTATAATCAGAATTTTATGGTTTGTTTTACGTTCTCCATGTTTACCCTTATTGATAATTTGAGCTCACCCTTTCTATGTTTTCATTTCCTTGAGATATAAAAAATGTTTTAGTTAAAAAAATAAAAAGGGGAAGATCTTTATCGGAGATGTCGAAGATCTTTCACCATAATTATAAGATTGTGTTCTGTGTTTCCAAAGAAACTAATCTAATACGGTATTTGGGTTTCTATTTTTGTCATTTATTATGTATTCTACAAAAGTAATGTAATATCCATGTACATCATGATTGGGTCTCTAGAGTTGGTATTAGAAGGAAGGTTTAGTCAACCTTTGGAAACTGGGATGCATAAACATTAGTGAGATCCCTTGAGATATTTATAAGGTATGTCTAGGGATGTAACAAAGGATAAGTATAACTATAGGTTATGGTCTGAGAATTATGGTAATGATTAGGAATAGCCTAGTATTAAACCTAAGATGTTAGAGATTGAATGTTTTCCCCTTTATTATATCTTTTCACCATGTAGGATTTTTCCATCTCACAATATTCTCTTTGGGTTTTAGAAAATGGCCAAAAATAGGAGGATTCATGTTAATAAAGAATATGATGGACAATATAATGATATTCTCCATGATAAACTAAGTAAAATGGGGGTAGGAAGGTGAAACATCATTATTATACCTAATATGTAATTTCATAATATGATCAATAACCAAAAATTTGATGAGTTTCCCCAAGAAGATAATAAGATAAAAATGGAGTTTCATGTTGATCATAGAGGAATGAAATTTCAATTTTCCCCATGAAAATCATGTGGGAAGAGACATCAAGGAGAATGTTTCAATGGAACTAGAAGATGATTTGGGTTTGGAAAATAAAGACACAAAGTAAGTAAATGCAATGGAAATGGTTCCATTAACACAATAGATAAGGAAAATGGTATTACCAAGACATCAATAGTGGGAAAATGTTTTAAATGTGGAATGTATGGGAATTATTGAAATCAATTCCCTAAGGGAAAATATCAGGAAGGGAACTAGTATGGTCGTATGGGTAGTATTTATGTTGATGATGATGATATGACTAAAAATGATATATGAGATGAAAGAAGTGTTGGGGAATAAAATTATGAAGCTTGGTCAATGGTTTAAGAAGGTAGTTGAATTATTTCATGTTTATCATGAATAATGTTGTATAAATAATTTAATGGTACTATGGAATAAATAAACATCTAAGTATTGTTACACTATTATTTTTCCTTAATTATTTGAAAGTAAATGTTGAATAGTATTGGTAACTATGAAAGGTTATTCATATATTTTTTGGAAAGCACATGATATGTGAATAATGAAGCAATAAGGAGATAATGAAATGCCTGATAGTATTAATGAGTTCATTATTAGTATAAGGAAAAAGTGATATCATAGTTTGAGTATATAGATTTTTTGGTATTTCGGTATGTGGAAAGTGTTAACATTTGATGTAATTCATGGTTTCAATATGGTTCTATGGTAATTCATGTTTTAGGATAATACAAAATTTTGGTATTCAATGTTTGGAATGTGACCAAAGAGATATATCTTATGATATATAGGGGATGAATGATGGTATTCACATGCTTGTTATATGACCTTTCTGGTAATTGTCTTCCTTGTACTGTGAGTTTGGATAGAAGTATTTTGGATAATCCTAAAGGTTGAAATGGATTGAGTTCGACATTATATATTATTGTTTAATGTAATAAAATTTTTTATATTATTTATGTAATGTTATAGTAGTATAGTTTTAGAAAAAGGAAAACCCGTAGGATGGGCGACAACCCATCGCGTCAGACAAAGCTATGGGAATCAAACCCACTACCAAAGTGAGTGTGGCCTTAATCGCTTACCACTGGCCTACAGGAAGTCTCTAGTTAGTCTAAATTAGTTTTCTTTAATTAATAAGTATGATAGATGAATTATAAGTACATTTTTGGAACCATATATGATTAATCTCACCATAGATGGACTTATGTATATTTAATAACTTCTGCTAACCTTTTTTTGATAGAGACAAATGAAATGACCTATCATTTTATCACATGATCTAATAAAACTTCAAGAATGAAAAATTCAACTTCATTTCCTTAAATAATAAATGAAGTGGAAATTGTTCAGGGCTCGAAAAATGGTGAGATTCTACCAAAATAAAGTAAGTATTTATTCTCATGCAAAAATTATTCATCTATAGGGAGAGGATCAATAAAACCAAAAAAGTTATCCTAGTACCATATTATCAGATGAATCAGTTGGTCTCATAAATCATTGTAGATTTATGGATTTTAGGTAGTTAAATTTTTTCAAACCTTTTTCTCTATCATTTTCCATCGAAACATGATTGTCAGATTTCTCTCCCATATCCATGTTTTCACTTACCACCTATGTTATCCAATGTGGAGTCTCAGTGATGAGTTAATTTGGGTAACCGTTATGTTTCTAACTTTTCTTTTTAATATAAAGTTTTAGTATTTCTCTTTTATGATGTGGGTTTCTATGAATGAAACATTTAAGTAGTAAACTATTTTTAACCCCAACGAATTTCATGGGTGAAATTCGTTTTAAAGGGGTAGAATGTAACCCCCCGAGATTTTATGAAATATATTATTTTTAATTTCATTGATTTTTTTTGTGTTTTATGCTACCCCAATATTAGCTTGCGCATCACACAACACCGTATTAGCTTACAGTATACAAAACACTATTTTGGCTTGTGTTGCACACAATTTAGATTTCTTTTCATAAATTTCATTTCACACAACACTGAGTATAGATTTTTATCAATTTATATGAATTATGTTTTGAATATGTTATACACAACACCTAAGGAATATTTCACTACACACAACACTAACATGGCTTATGTTACACAAAACAGTGACCATCCTCCAATGCTTGCGTTGTACGCGATACCGAGCATCACCAAAAGACGATATATTATTAAAATATTATTATTAAATTGGATATAAACTCAACTTTATGAATAGTATTAACCACCTAATGTATTTTATATAACATTATCATTAATATTACACATGGTATGAGAACAAAATCATTATTTGGATTAAAAAAGCATTTTAAAAAATTGCAGTTTTACCATCTTTTGATGGAGAACTAGTTTTAAATATTGTTTTTGACACTTTTATAAGTTATATTTTACACTATAAACATCTAATTTTGAAAAAAGACATAAAATTTTACTTTGGATGAATTTTTTATATTTTTATGATAACTTTCATATTTTGATGAATAGTAAAAATACACAAAATTTTAATTCAAAACAACTTTTTTTCATAGAAATAATTTATATTGTTAAAATATATTATTTAACAGTTTTAAATTACAAATATAATTTTGTTTTATATTTTATGACAATTTAAGTCATTTTCCTTAATTTTACAATGAATTCATATGTAAAAACATCTCAATCTTTCGTAATGTTTTAAACGAAGACCCGTTTTTTCAAGAACGATATTTATTTTAAATTAATTACTGCAACTTATCTGTTTTGAATTTGTAAAAATGGATTAAATATTTGGAATCAGAAGGTTTAAATTGTGTAAATAAGTACTTTTTATTTTTGGACATTTGGAATTGTAACATCAGTAATTATTTTATTTACCATAGTTAAAGGGTAAATCTGGTAAAAATGGTAAAAAAATAATATTATAATAATATTAAACTACCATAAAACATTCCATATTCCTATTTTATTTGATATTTACGACCATGGGAATCCTTTCGACTATTTTTTGACCCCATAGATTCACATGGATGGGAAAATGGCATTTTATACGAAATAATTTAAAGTAAAGATAATTATAACCTAAACATATATATTTTATTAAAATAATTTTAATATGGGGTTTTATAATAGATATTTATGTATGTAAATTTTCATTGGAAATATAAAATTATTTCCTACATCATGGTATTTTATTTATAATTTTTAGAAATTAGATAAAAATATTTGTTTATGACACAATATGATGTAGTGATTACCTCATTCATGACAAATTCAAATAAATGAATTTAAAAATATTAAAATAAGTTTACTTTGAATATTTTTATTCCATAGAATTATTTTATGGACGAAATTGAAATATTTTGGAAGATTAAATTCCTTTAGTTTGAAGTAATACAGTTGTTAGGAATTAAAAAAAAGTCAAGTATGAATTGTATCCAAAATTGACTTAATTCATAACTTAAAACATAAAATAGTTTATTAAAAGATTTTGAATTCCTAAAAATATAATATACTTCTAAATAGTTAATATTACTCCAAATATGTCATAAATAAATTCTCATGGTTCATTTGACATGATATTGTAATTACATTAACCCACAATGTGTAAAGAACATGATATCAACGTAAGATTAAAAAAGTTAAAATAAAGGTATAACCAAAAAGAAAATGATTAATAAATATTTAAAACATGTCAAAAAATTATTGGATGATGTTTATTCAAACCAAAATCATCTAATATTAGAATTAAATAAGTTTTTTACTATTTTAAATCTAAATTAAATTTATAATAGATTAATATTTTGGAACATTCTTAATGTGCCCCTCTCCTCTCTTATAAAAGGGAACCTCCCCCCTCTCCTCTTCACTCCATTTTAAGCCTTAATGATTGGCCAAAACCATACCATTTCCCTTATAAACTTCTCTAGTTACATTATAGATGTTCTGGTCTCCTCAAAAGATCAACTCTAGTGCCTTAAGAACAAATTTAAAGGAGGCGCGTCAAGGAAGAGGTAATATCTTCTACCGATTCATTCAGCTTTATTTCTTCTTCTACATCCTCTTTTAGTTGTATAATTATAAAGTAATAACATCAGTATAACTCAAATAATTATATGTTATTATATATATATTAAATAACCCTATTTCATCTTCTATCGATCCTATGAAAAAACAAAATCACCGTGCGTGCGTACATACAGATTACCGCCTCCACGTCGTGGTGTAATCAATTTTTCACCACCACTATACTTGGATGGGTATAATTGTGTAAATAATAACTATATATGATTATATTCCAGAGATATTATATTCCATCCACTTCAATACCATTCAAAAACTATGGGAATGATATCGTCGCTTGTGCGTACGTACGACTTACCGTCTCCACAACACGATTATATTTGTTCTCCATGTTAACCATTCAAGAATTATTATAAAGTATTTATAAAAATAATCATTAAATATAGGAAATACTAATTCTACTATATTTTTGTGTATATATATATTTCATTTACTTACTTTCATCCAATTCAATAAGGAAAGGAAAATGACGTTTATGCGTACGTAAGACCTACCGTCTCCATGAACGGTGTGTTCTATTCCATTTATCGATCTATTATATATATTTATATAATGAATATATATGATATATAAATCAAGTTTTAAATTGTGGAAGTTAGTAAATCATTCTCTATGTAATAATATCAATAATAACAAGTCCAGACATGTACGATAAATAAAACGATTGTTACCCAAGACATTGAATTAACATGGAATTGACAAATGAATGAGTAATATAAATGCGTAAGCAGATCATATATGATAGGATAAATATTATTATATTTATTTTACAAGTTAATAATATTTTTAAACACAAAATAAATTATTTTTGAAAAAATATGGAAGAAATTGGACCTAAGGTAAGGGATAATTTTGCAATCTCATTTTTTATTTGAGATTGTTTATACGTAAGTATTTTCTGAGGATATATTCATCATCCATATCGATGTTTATAAAAATGGTTTCATTAATTTTTTAATATTATTCTATATATGTTTAATGTAATTTTTACCCATTTTTGAATTTTACTATATGGTATGGAAGGAATATTTCTTCTGTTTACCATACGAGTTACTTTTTGACTTTTTTGGTAAAAGTATGAGGAGAATATTTTTAAACTTGTATGGCATGAATGTATTTTTACGTCTCCTTAATTCCTTATTTCCATGAAGCTTACTATACAATACTTCAAGTTTATTTTCAACCAAATTCTTATCTTATAAAAATTTTGTGACATTTTGTGAAATGAAATCATTTTTTAAGATGAAAGGATATTTTTCCTCTAGAATTAATATCAAGTGTTTTATCAAAATTATTTTCCATCGAAGATGAAATAGGGTAATCTTTCTATCCCTATTATTAATTTTATTTTATTGTTTTTATGATGGAATTAGTTTTTAATTAAGTCCATTTATCTTATATGGATTATGCTATGATGAAATGATGTTTAAGAATTCCATTTTATTTCATGGGATATACTATGATGAATGATTTATGTTTTTGTGGAACAAATAAGAATGATTTCATAATGAGATGCGTATGAACTATATCTCCCTCCAATTAATTGTGTAAAGATTTATATCTCATGATATAGACATGGCTGTAACGACTTGTAAATATGATTCTGTAATACATGGCTAGAATGAGAAGTAAACACGGTTCAGTAATGGCCTTCATCCACTATTCTGGTCTTGAAAGAAATGCCTTGGATACTATAGAAATCATAATATGTGCCTATTAGTTTTCCACAATTACATGTTTTATTCCAATGATATTATATCATGGTTAATGTTACTTTATGACCCACACCTTACGTACTGCAAAATTTATGGCATTGCTCAAGATTTTTATGTTTAAAATTTATCATCATGTTTTTACATTCAAATGTTTAGGGTTGTTTATGTTTGAAATGATTACCCTTAGTGAGCATTTGAGCTCACCCTTTCTATGTTTTCTTTTCCCCAGGATATAAATAAATTTTTTATATAGGAAAATAAAAATGGGAAGATCATTAAAAGAGATGTTTAAGATCTTTCACCATGATTATAAGATTATGTTCTGTGTTTCTAAAGACACTAAACTAATATAGTCTTTGGGAATCTATTTTTCTCATTTATTAAGTATTCCAAAAAACTATGGTAATTTCCAAATATCTAATTGATAGGTATATAGATATATTATGAGAAATTTAATGGTGAGGTTGATGAATCAATCTTTATGGATGGGATGTGATGTGAACATGATTTTTCGATAAGATAAATAATTACCATTTTTCGAGCCCCTCATATAGGATTTTTACTTAATTTCAGTCATTTAAATTGTCAGTAACAATATATGTATTGGTTTCATTCATATCATAGATTAAAATTATACTTAAAAAAACTACATGATTATGTTTGGCCACAGATAGTTGAGAGAATACAATGCACATAATGTTGGACCTCATAGGTCAACCTTGGTAGTTGATGCCTTATTTGTGGTTATCTAGTCGGGGTGTTGTCCACAATGATAATGAATCCCCAAATGTTTAGAGTGAATTTAACCTCAATGGATTATTACTGGATACGTATGCCTGATGAAGGAACATTATTATATTTTCTAATGTTGTATCTTGATACATCAGGGAAATTCCCTTATGATGATTTTTGAAGAGTATATAGCCCCAAGTGGGTTGATGCTTGATAGTTTTGACGCACTATGGTTGATGTTTTATTTATTTATTTTAGAGATTTTAAGGATTATTTAGATACTTTATGTTGATATGGGAGTCAAAATAACACCCCATGATATGTGATGTTGTTGAGGGGTTTAAAATTTAGACTAGGTGGTAGGACCTAGTGTCCCTGGTATGATCAATGATTAGTAGGGCTAGTTGAATGACCTATATGACCTTAGTTGGGATGCAGAACCTTATTGGTAGATGTTGTTTTTTATAAATGGAATCATATGAGTAGGGTTGAATCGAGTTTATAGATTACTTTGTAGGTAGTGATCTATGTTATACAGCTATTTGAGATTGATTTACATTTAGTGCATGGGGTTTTCATTATAGGCATGTCATTTCTTTTGATTTTGATGAATCATTTAGGGTGATTTTCTATCCAGACGGGATTTGATGATATGTAATTTTTGGGTACCAAAACCATTTGATTAGTAGTTGTGTAATTTATTCTAGACGTTTATAAATGATTAATTTTGATTATTATTCAGGTAATTTATCATGGATATGGATATGTGGTTGATTTTGAAGAGGATTTCGAATAGAAATTTTGGATTAATGAAACTGTTGTGTCTCCAAACATATTGAGATTAGACTTGTTTATGGATGAATCGCTAGAGTGTAAGTTGGGTGATAATGGTACTCATCTGTTACACATGGTAAAATTTAGATAATAAATTAGTGAGTGGCCAAGTATTAGATGTGGACCAATGGTTTCAAGGACATTTCAGAGGCATGGTTTCTTGGGAGTTTTGATGAAATGTGAATGTACCTCCATGGTATAGGGGACATACAAAATAAACCGACTACTATGATTTGATTGGCTTGCATCTAGAACTAGAAATGAAAAAGCAAGAGACATGGTCTTAGGTGTAATTTAGAGAAAAGTATGATATGTTTGATTGGATTTTGGATCAGATGATATATACATTTTGATAAATGAAGTCTTTGAATACTCCCTATATTGAGGCATGCATGCCCTGCCTTGACATCATCTTGAGTATGTTGAGAGATAATTATCTCTATACCAATATCTTTAAATAACATTCACGATTTTATAAAGGAACCCAATGAAGTAGCACTCAAAGAGTTGTATAAGGTAGGACATATGATGGGAAGATCCCCATTGGCTATTTGAGTGTTGCGACCCATGTTTTCAATTGAAAGCAGGAATTTCCCCCTGAAACCATTCTCGTGTAGCAGGAATGGGTGATGTTTGATTCTTCCAAATTGAATCTTTTTTCTGAGCAGTTTGGGTATACTAGTAGTTTGGTATGGTGAAGGAATGATCATGGGGAATTGATCTTTGGATCAGTTGTGAGGTTATGATAATGATATTTCTATAGTAGATAATGACTATCCCGCTCTTTGTTACACTTTAATTCTTGATTTATTAAGTAATATTATACATAATACGACCAAGAAAATTAATAATTATTGTTTTTTGGAATTATGTACATTACCTAAAAACATAAAATTGTGGGTAAATTGACATTATTGAAAAATTCCTTGAAAATATTATTTCATTACACTTAAAATTCCATTGGATAACCTAGGTACAAACATAAGAAAGGTATAATATATAAAGCCTAGTAAGTGTGTAAACATGGAATAACATGAAAAAATAATTACATGTTAGAAAATAGGCATATAAATGATACATAAAGGTGTATAGAATCACAATCATTAACAATTGAACATGATATATAATGATAGCATAAAGAAAACATGGTAATGTGGAAATAACTAAAAACATGGAAGCATAGACATAGATCAAGGATAAAAAATTATGAAATCATTGTTGTTAAAGCACCGTAATTAATCGGTTTCAATCTCTAATCTCTTTAATGATATATCTTGTGACTAAAATATTACCCAATGAATTGGTAGGATTTATAATTCCTCGAGCACTCATCACTTTCATTTCATTCACATGAATAAGTGTTCCACATAGATTATACATCATGGAATAATTTATCATAAAAAATTATTCCACAATCATGGAGTGCGGAATAAATAAATTTAATTCCCTTATAAAATAAGTACAGGTTCATAAAGGTAAACACCCATGATAGAAAAAGGGAATGGGTAATCACTACTCATTTATTTGACATGGAAAATCACAGGGAAATTTTGGCAGCATAATAGGGTCACATAAATGTTAATGAGAGGGAATAATTAGAGATAAAAATATATATAATCACTTTTTAATAAAACAGATAGTAAGGGGGATATATAATAATATATCCCAACATTTAAAAACTCAAAATAAGAGGCATAACAACAAATATCTTCTTGAATAAATGGTTAGTGGAAATCCATTTCCTTGAGAAGGTGATTCCAAGAGCTTTGGAGGAGCTTAATGAGATCTTGGGGGAACCTTGTGAGGACTATAGAGAAGGTAAGGAAGAGTAAGTATGTTCTAAATTGTTTTTGATTGAAGATAAATGGTATATTGGGTGGGTTAATATATTAAAAG
This sequence comes from Viscum album, assembly GCA_963277665.1. Classification (NCBI taxonomy): domain Eukaryota; kingdom Viridiplantae; phylum Streptophyta; class Magnoliopsida; order Santalales; family Viscaceae; genus Viscum; species Viscum album. Next base: position 1,349,926,369 of record OY728131.1, read on the forward strand.
AGAGGGGAGATCCTTTTTAAATTACAAACATTGATTTCGAATCTATATAATAAAATAACAAAAAAGAAGAAACCTTACCATGGTTTTTCCCATGGATTCTAAAAAAGAAGGGTGTTTTCATTATTTTACAACTGAACAGTCTGAAATATTAAAATATTTACCCTGATGATGTGAAAGTGAGTATTATCCTTAAAGAAATTATTTTAAAACCTTAAAATATATTATAGGTTTTAGAGGATTCATAAAGGCATTATAAAAAAAGTAAACATAAAATAAATTATTTTAAATGTAAAAATATATTTGATCATGGGTACCCATTATAGTATTTATTTCAGTAATATTTGGGTCATTATGATGTCACAATAAACATCGTATATCTATAATATATTTAATTTTTCCCTCAAAATTGGACTATCTCAGAAAATTATGAAAAATTCACCATTGGATAATTTTGACAATCTGATTCCAAAAATAATATTTATTTTATTTTAATAATTTTATAAATATATAAATTATGAAATTCAAAAAAATAGTAATTGACATTAATTGAGAAATTTTGGGTTTTTGACAGTAACTATTTTTATACTCTTTTAAAAGATACATTTGACTTTATAAAAATGATCATTTATATTTCATAAAAATTATTTATTAATAATGTTTTATTAAAATAATATTTATTTATAAAATCCATTAATTACTCAAAATAAATACTTTAACTGGATTTTTGTATCCCCAAAAAATTGAAATTTTTTTTAAATAAAAAATTATTGTTAAAGTAATTGTAATAAGATGAAACTATATTAGTTGTTCTAAAAAATATAAATATTCATATTATTAATGTATTCATACATATCCATTTATTTCATTGGAAAATTCCCAAAGGGTAAGGTGCATGATAGTGATACTTTTAGTGGGTGGTTTGGCGTACATGGTATGGGCTGCGACATCGACTTGATTTAACATCTCCCATAAATGGTTTCTCTCATGCTTTAGTTATTGTATTCGAGAATGGGATTGGAAAATGGTAAATCCTAGTGATTCTATCTCCCATAGATGCTCTGATAAATTGGCTTCAAGGGGTATGATCCTACTTGATGAGGACATCATATCTTTTTTTGTGTATATTGTATTTGTCAAAAACCCATATTTATACTAATTATGTGATCATTATCCAGTGGATATATTAATAGTGGTTAAGAATCTTAATGGTCTTTTAAATCTGGAAGGATGTAATAAGACCAATGAAATGGATGTGTTTTTGCTGACCATAATACAAAATAGGGAATTTAATTGAACCATAATGAGAATTTTATTTATAAAAGTTCGTGTCATTACAAACTTCCCCCATTCATAAATTTGTCCCTCAAAATGCACATTTAATACAACAAAACTATTGAGGGTAACTCTATTTCATGTCATCATTTGGTTCCTACATCACTTCATAAAAAAAAAATTATTATCCAAAGCACTTTGACTAGGTGCATTGTCATATTCCATAGAACTTTATCTATATGATCTATGATTTTCACTAGATGCTCCTCATATGAAATATCATTCTACAATGGTACCAATTATAAATTGAGTACATGTGAGGGGTTTGGTATATAATTCCTAAAGAGTGATTTTGGGAACACATCATGTACTTGGGATTGGTTATGTGAGAGTGATAGTCAATAATCCACGCCACTGATGCGATCCTGGATCTCTAAGGGGTCGATGTATCTTGAACTAAGCTTTCACCTATTCCCAATTCTGATGACTTTTTCGATAGAGATATGCAATGGAATAACATTTTTATAACCTCAAAAACTATGTATAATTGATTTATTTTATCATAGATATTATTTTAACTTTGATAATCCTTGATGTGTTTCTGAATGGTCTTGACCTTTTCCACAATTTCCTCGACTATTTAAGGACCTATTAGTTTGTGTTCCCCAACTTCATTCCAAAATGAATGTTTTATAAAAGTTTTTAAATAAAAGGATTAATGTGTATACATTTGGATGCTTTAGTAGAAAATACTATTGTATGAGAGCTCGACCAAAGGAAGATATTGATCTTGTCCTCCTTTGAAGTCAATTAAGCATGTTATGAACATATGATTAGGTGTCTATATAGTCCACTCATATTGGCCATAATTTTGTGGTTGATAAGCTATGTTGAAGTTAGTCTCAATGTTTAAAGCATATTAGAGACTCATCTAAAACATAGAGGTAAAATCATGGATCTAGATCAGATACAATCAATCGGTTGGTTCTATAAAACCTCACCACTTCTCTAATGTATATCCATGGATGTTTATCGAGTGAGAAGTCCTATTAAATTTCAATGAAGTGAGAAATCATTGTAAGACAATCCATCAAAAACCTTATAACATTATTTCTTCATGATTTCATTGGAATCCCAATGAAAAAAATCTATGGTCATGATTTATATAACATTATAAATCATTTTACCCATTTTATATAACATGATATGAGAACAAGATCAATTTTTAAGATAAAAGATGTATTTTTCCCAAAATGTTGTTTTATGGCCTTTTGATGGCACCCCCATTTAAAATCTAGTTTTTTTCACATTTATATGTTCAATTTGAAAAATTAGTTTTTTTTGAATAGTAACATTAAAATTTACATTGGATGAAATTTTGGTATTTTTCTGATAAAATTCATATTTTCATGAAAAGTGAAAAATATTGTATTTTAATTAAAAAATGTCATTTAATATAATTTATTTATAAAGTTATGTTGTAATTTTAAGTGGTTTTAAAGTATAATTGGATTATATTTTTACCATTTAATCAAATTTTGGTCATTTTATGTAAGTTCACTTTCAAATTGAAAATAAACAGATGTCAATCTTTTGATAGTTATTACTTCTAAAAAACCCTGCTTTTTGATTTTGACAACTGGAATTAATATTAAATTATTTAATAAAAATTATGTTTTTTGAATTTGGAAAAAAGGATTCTATATTTTGAATCATATAGTTCAAATTTTGAAAATAGGTACCTTTTATTTCTGGACATTATGAATACTAACTTTAGAAATTATTTTATTTATACTGGTAAAAGGGTAAATCTTGTAAATAAGGGTAAAAAAATAATATTATAATAATATTAAACTACCCTAACACATGACCTAATTATATTGGATGATATAGTTCCAACTATGGTCATCCTTGGGTCGATTTTGGGTATAAGGCCCCAGCCATAAACCTTACTTAATATTGAATTAAATGAATAATTCACATTGAGGATCTTTTCAGGTTTAGAGTTTTAGAGAATTAGAACATAACGATTACATCTCAAAAGATTACAAAGTAGTCACTTCTACTAAGTTTCCATAAAATAAAAACTCTTAAAAAGAAAGATGTCTAGATTCCATGTTTTAGATAGCATTAAATTCCCTTGATCCCATCCTTGACCTTATTCCACTTTAAGTCCTGTGAAAAACATTTCGAAAAACTTGGGGTTAGCATAAAAATCTCAGTAAGGGATACACAAAGAATGAAAACTGTTAGTTTTTCAAAATCAAGTAAACCATGTATACACTATCTAAGTAATACCTTCACCTTCATGAAGTAGTAAAACTCTTCACTGAATAAAGTATCATTACTTACCTTTTTGTAACCAAAGTATAACCTTAAAACCCATATAATGAACACATAACATATATAAAGGTAACTTGGGACATAAACATACTTAAGTGGAATAACCATACGGTTGACTTCCACACATATCACTTAATGGAATAGCCATACAGCCAATTTCCATACATACTTAATGGAATAGCCATACGGCCGACTTCCATACCCAATGCATTGGAGGTTATAACGTAACCACCCGTCCTGGTATTCATGGCACCACCCGTCATATGGTTTATAACGTAACCACCCGTTAAAATGTCCAAGTACCAGTATAAAATCATAAAACATAAAACCAATATAAAGGAATGATAACATTTCCACATTTCAATCAAAATATATCATAAATATATAGACATAATAGAATCCTTTTTCAAAACCATTTTCAATACCAAAATACATAAAAGAGTATATGGTATTTATTTTATTCTAAAAACATTACGGCTTGTTGAGAAAGCCAAAGATCAAATAATACTCGCGGCGGCGGAAAAGGTCATTGTCACCGCGTACGTTAAAAAAACATTCCTTTTTGTTGTTTAGTAAAACGCTTCGTAGAAAAAGATTCCTTTTGTATAAAAGTAAAAGTCAAATGATTTTATACACCATATAAAAGAAAGTTGTGTATAAAACGAAATATGCCTTAATGAAAGGAGATTGAGACGAAGTCCCTTACCTTGGGTCCGACTTGACTCGATCGTTCTTTAACGTCCTTAATAATAAACTTAAATTAATTTATACTTGATTAAGAACCTTTTTAAAGTTCATTATTCTTTTTATATCACTTATTTCGATGTTATAAACATTATGTAACCATTTATGTTAATAATGTTTGTTTTGTAAATATTTGGTTCTTAAGTCGAAGGTTGACTTCTTACAATTACATGATGTTCATGTGGTCAAAAGTTCCTTATATCCAGAATGAAATTCCCGATTTGGATATAATATGTATCATATATATCCAGCATATACATGTATTTATAATATTACATAATCATTTATAGGTATGAAATGAAATGCACCGTTCATGGAGACGGTAAGCCGTACGTACGCATGAACGCTACTTTCATTTCTTTGTCATATTAATGGAATTAAAACAAAATGGTAGGTATGTATATTTTAATTCCAGAATTATATTCATCATTTAGATATATCATTAATTATATATATACATTATATACATGTAATTTTAATAGTACATTACATTTGGGGATAAGAAATGAAATGCACCGTTCATGGAGACGGTAAGCCGTACGTACGCATGAACGCTACTTTCATTTCTATCTCATACTTTAATGGAAAGAAATAATAATGATATAGAGGTATATTATAATTCCAGTATAACATCATATATAATAACTTTAAATCCATCCTTTACACGTCCCACATATGGTATTAACGAATCACATCACTTTGAGGGGGCGGTAGTCCGCACTTCCTTAAATGAAGATATCGCGTTTACCCATAATGGAAACCATAATGGTATGCCAAAAATGAAAAATACAGAATCTTAAAGAAAACATAAATATATTATATATCATATATAAAAATAGTGACATCATAATGGCCACCCTTGAAGGTGTTAAATGAGTATTGAACAAACATCATTTCGGGAGGCAGAATTTCGCCATCCACGGAAATCGTATGTTCTTTAACCATTTGATGTAGTTGTGTGAGAGTGTAGCTCAAATAAATATTATAAAAACATCCTAGTATATTGAAGATACTGTTGTTGTTACAAAAGAAGTAAATAAAAATAGTTTAGAGGGTTGGAGAAGCAAAATAAAACAAATGAACAAGATAGAATGAATTACCTTTAAAAGTGTAACTCCCTTTTGATTTGAGCCTAAAGGCTTCCTTTGAAAGGATTCTGCCCAAAGGGAATCCTCTAGGATTAGGAGAGGGATGTGGAGAGAGTAATTGGGCAGGGGTTGGCCGAGCCAAAGGCTTGAGAAGTGTGTGAAATGGGGTAGAGGTGGGGGCCTTTTATAAGAGGAGAGGAGGGGCACTTTTGGAAAGTAAAGAAATATTACTTTATTTGAAAATGTGTTTCGGTTTTAAAAGGTCCCACATTGATATAATTCGTGGATAAGGTGATAAGGGTTAGAAATCCACTCATTCAATTGGTTTTGGCCATTTTTAGGTTTTATATTTTTCATTATCTTTCCATTTTATTTAAATCGTCAAATAATGATGTCATCGCTGCATCATTATTATGTCATATATAATTTAATTTATTTAATGTATAAAAATTATAAAAAAACTACTATGATGTAGGAAAGCATTTTATCTTTCCAATGACTATTTATAATCAAAATTTGGACTTGTATAACCCCACTCAAAAATTATTTTAGTAAAACAATTTATGTTAGTGTCATTTTCACTTTAACATTAAATAAAAATATATTAATGTCATTTTCCAACTAAAGTGGCTCCATGGGGTCCCTAAGTTGTCCCATGGCTTTTCATGGTTGGCCATGACTCACCCAATAGGTGTAGGACAAGTTTCATGGTGTTTTCACATTTTTATAATATCATTTTTACTTTAAATTACACTAATTACCTCTAATCGCGATTAAAAACTTAATAAGTTACTATTCACCAAAAAATTATTTTAATCTCATTGAACCACATTTTACATCTTAATGAAAACCATGTATGTAAGATTTTCAAAATTCAATACACATTAGTGGTAAACTTTCATTTAACTGAAAAATCAGTTTTCTTGATTACCACTTAGTGGTTTCACTATTCATCAAAAATTGAAGTTTTTCAGAAAATTACCAAAAATTCACCCTAAGCTATATTTGATATTCCGAATTCAAAAAATGAAGTCCATTTTACAAAATTCAAAACATATAAGTAAAATTAATTAATTTAATAATTAATTCCCGTTGTCATGACAAATAGCGTGTTTTTGTGAAACAATAAGTATCAAAAGATTGACACCAGTTTATGTCCAATTTCAAAGTGAAATTGATTCCAATGACCACCATTGGATTAACTGGTAAAAATATTTTCTAATTTCACTTTAAAACCAATTAAAATAATAATCTAATCATATAAATAATTTAGATTAAAAAGAGGTTTTGAATTAAAATACAACATTTTACACTATTCATAAAAAAAATGAACTTTATCAGAAAGGTACCAAAAATTTACACAAAGTAAATTTTGATGTCCCGATTCTAAAGAAGAGTTATATCTGGTCCAAAATAAAGTATAAGAGTGATCAAAACTATATTTAATGACGGTTCACCATTAAAAGGTGATAAGTGAACCTTTAGTGAAAATTAGAGTATATATTCCGTAAAATTGAACTCTTTCCGTATTTTAAGCCTTTATCTTTTATTGGGTAAATGTATAAACATATAAAAACATATATAATCATATTTTAGTTATTTCTATCCATTCCCTCCATTACAACGGATACATGTTAACTACCATTTAAAATAATATTATTTTATTACTAGTTTGCTACGTAAGTTTCAAAGAAACTCATCGTTGCGTATCGGGTACGCTATCGAACATAGAAACCCCTTTAAAATAAAATTAATATTTAATTCTTAAATATTAATAAATATGAAAATTCTTTATTCTTTATTTACCTGGGATGTTACATCCTTCCCCCGTTTTGGGAATTGCGTCCTCGCAATTTTATTCACTTATCAAAATAAGTGGGGGTATTTATCCCTCATAGCATTTTCAGATTCCCACGTTGCCTCTTAAATCACATGGGTTTTCCACAAAACCTTTACCTGATGAATCACCTTATTCCATAACACTTGCTCCCTGTGGTCAAGAATCTGGACCGGTTGTTCCTCATAAGATAGGTTCTCTTCCAGCTGAACTACCTCTGGGCTCAAAACATGAGATGGATCTGGCATATACTTTCTCAACCTCGAAACGTGAAAAACATTGTGTACCTGAGATAAACTCGGAGGTAAAGCCACTCAGTATGCAACTGATCCAACTCTTTCCAGAATTTCGTATGGTCCAACGAACCTTGGACTCAACTTTCCATTCTTACCAAATCTCATCACACTTTTCCAAGGAGAAACCTTGAGAAAAACATGATCACCTACCTCGAAAGATAGATCCTTCCTCCGATTATCCGCATAACTCTTCTGCCTTCTCTGAGCCGTTCTCATGTGCTTCTGAATCAACTGATCTTTTTCTGCCATCTCTTCTACCAATTTTGGTCCCATCAGCTTCCTTTCATCCACTTCATCACAAAATGCTGGAGTTCGACACCGCTTCCCATATAATGCCTCAAATGGTGCCATCTGTATACTGGAATGAAAGCTGTTATTATAAGAAAATTCAACCAAAGAAAGATGTTGGTCCCAACTTCCCTGATAATCCATAGAACAAGCTCGTAGCATATCCTCCAATGTCTGGATTGTTCGTTCTGACTGCCCATCTGATTGAGGATGAAAAGATATACTAAAATTTAATTCAGTACCCAACGACTTCTGAAGGCCTTTCTAAAATTTGAAAGTAAACCTGGGATCACGATCCGATACAATCGAGAGACGAACTCCATGTAACCTGACTATCTCTTTAAGATACAGACGGGAAAGTTGATCAAGAGAGAAAGTATCTCGTATAGAAAGGAAATGGGCAGATTTGGTCAAGCGATCAACAATAACCCAGATTGCATTGTTACCTCGAGATGTCCTTGGTAATCCCACAACAAAGTCCATGGATATGTTTTCCCATTTCCACTCTGGCACTGGTAAAGGCTGAAGCATCCCTGCCGCTCTGCTTTAACCTGTTGACATGTCAAACACTTCACAGTAAAATCAACAATGTCTCTTTTCATTCCATCCCACCAGTAATACTCCCGCAGATCTCTGTACATCTTAGTACTTCCAGGATGAACTGAAAACAGGGAACTATGAGCCTCACATAACAACTCATTCTCCAACTGTGAATCACAAGGAACACATAACCTCTTCACAAACCTCAAAACACAAACACAAACTTATCCAAGAACTCATGGAAAATTTTATTCATAAGGTCCATGAATACAGCAGGTGCATTGGTTAAACCAAAAGGCATAACTACAAATTCATAATGGCCATATCTAGTACGGAACGCAGTCTTCGGAACGTCTGCTTCTTTTACTTTCAACTGATGGTACCCCAACCTCAAGTCAATCTTCGAAAAATACTGAGCTCCCTAGAGCTGATACCACTTCATTCGATGGCCCAACATCTGCTGAAGTTGTTGCAAAGGATTTTACCACCCCTTTCTGCTTGTAGTCTAGCTGCATTCCCCCAGTTGAGTTCTTCGTTGGACACTCGTTTGCATAATGACCCATTTCATTACACTTAAAACATCTTACCGTTGGCTTTTCATTTCCTGCTTGATCATCTTCCTTACAGTTACGAGCAATATGACCAGACTTACCACACCGAAAGCACTTACCAGACTTGGACAAACATTCTCCAGGATGCATTTTACCACACATCTCACAGGATGGATATTTGGTTTTCTTACCTCCTTGCTTCTTTGATGAATTCTTCCCCTTTTCCTGCCAACTAGACCTCTTATTATGTTGTTTGTCATAGAACACCTGATCATCGGCAAACTCCATTTCTACCTTCTCCGCACATCGAACAAGTTTTTCATAACTTTTGAATTCACGAGAAGCTAAAGCCCTTCGATACTTTGGCCTTAACCCTGAGTAAAAACGGTTTATTTTAATATCAAGATCTCGAATGAAGTTTGGAGCATACCTTTCCAATCGAGTGAACGTTTCTTCATAAGCAGCCACTGAATCATCCTCCTGCCTCAATTCTAGGAACTTTTTTTCCATCCTAAGACGAACCACATTAGGAAAATATTTCTCAAGAAACATACCTTTGAATTCGTCCCAGTGAAGATCCTCAATCTCATCACTATCCCTTATATTTTTCACCATCGACCACCACTGATCAGCTTCACCTTCAAAACGGTAAACAGTAAGACTAACCTTTTGATGTTCTGAACACCCCATGACATCAAAAATCTTCTCCAGTTCTTTAATCCACCCTTCAGCTTGCACAGGGTCAGATGATCCTCTAAATGATAGGGAATGTTGCCTCATGAAATGTTCCACCACTGACATGTTCCTCTGCGGTTGATCTGGATGATCTCGTGCATGAATACCACCACCATTTATAGCCTGAGTCAACTGTGCCATCACTACAACAAACTGTTCAGTTCCGATTCCGACCATCTCGGGTTGCTGATTTGGAAGTTTATCTTCCTCCTGATGTCGTCCCAACATAGATGCTTTGTTTCCTCTGCGGAAAACCATTCTGAACACAGAAATATCTTAGGCGAAGCAACATGGTAATCCGTAAATGCTATATCATTTCAATCATATTATAATTTAACACTTTTCTAACTCTTAAAGTTGTCTAAACCGACCTCTGATACCAACTATAAGGCCCCAGCCTTAAACCTTACTTAATATTGAATTAAATGAATAATTCACATTGAGGATCTTTTCAGGTTTAGAGTTTTAGAGAATTAGAACATAACTATTACATCTCAAAAGATTACAAAGTAGTCACTTCTACTAAGTTTCCATAAAATAAAAACTCTTAAAAACAAAGATGTCTAGATTCCATGTTTTAGATAGCATGAAATTCCCTTGATCCCATCCTTGACCTTATTCCACTTTAAGTCCTGTGAAAAACATTTCGAAAAACTTGGGGTGAGAATAAAAAGCTCAGTAAGGGATACACAAAGAATGAAAACTGTTAGTTTTTCAAAATCAAGTAAACCATGTATACACTATCTAAGTAATACCTTCACCTTCATGAAGTAGTAAAACTATTCACTGAATAAAGTATCATTACTTACCTTTTTGTAACCAAAGTATAACCATAAAACCCATATAAAGAACACATAACATATATAATGTTAACTTGGGACATAAACATACTTAAGTGGAATAACCATACGGTTGACTTCCACACATATCACTTAATGGAATAGCCATACGACCAATTTCCATACATAATTAATGGAACAGCCATACGGCCGACTTCCATACCCAATGCATTGGAGGTTATAACGTAACCACCCGTCCTGGTATTCACGGCACCACCCGTCATATGGATTATAACGTAACCACCCGTTAAAATGTCCAAGTACCAGTATAAAATCATAAAACATAAAACCAATATAAAGGAATGATAACATTTCCACATTTCAATCACAATATATCATAAATATATTGACATAATAGAATCCTTTTTCAAAACCATTTTCAATACCAAAATACATAAAAGAGTATATGGTATTTATTTTATTCTAAAAACATTACGGCTTGTTGAGAAAGCCAAAGATCAAATAATACTCGCGGCGGCGGAAAAGGTCGTTGTCACCGCGTACGTTAAAAAAAACATTCCTTTTTGTCGTTTAGTAAAACGCTTCGTAGAAAAAGATTCCTTTTGTATAAAAGTAAAAGTCAAAGGATTTTATACACCGTATAAAAGAAAGTTGTGTATAAAACGAAATATTCCTCAATGAAAGGATATTGAGACGAAGTCCCTTACCTTGGGTCCGACTTGACTCGATCGTTCTTTAACGTCCTGAATAATAAACTTGAGTTAATTTATACTTGATTAAGAACCTTTTTAAAGTTAATTATTCTTTTTATATCACTTATTGCCATGTTATAAACATTATGTAACCATTTAAGTTAATAATGTTTGTTTTGTAAATATTTGGTTCTTAAGTCGAAAGTTGACTTCTTACAATTACATGTTGTTCATGTGGTCAAAATTTCCTTATATCCAGAATGAAATTACCGATTTGGATATAACATGTATCATATATATCCAGCATATACATGTATTTATAATATTACATAATCATTTAGAGGTAAGAAATGAAATGCACCGTTCATGGAGACGGTAAGCCGTACGTACGCATGAACGCTACTTTCATTTCTTTGTCATATTAATGGAATTAAAACTAAATGGGAGGTATGTATATTTTAATTCCAGAATTATATTAATCATTTAGATATATCATTAATTATATATATACATTATATACATGTAATTTTAATAGTACATTACATTTGGGGATAAGAAATGAAATGCACCGTTCATGGAGACGGTAAGCCGTACGTACGCATGAACGCTACTTTCATTTCTATCTCATACTTTAATGGAATGAAATAATAATGATATAGAGTTATATTATAATTCCAGTATAACATAATATATAATAAATTTAAATCCATCCTTTACACGTCCCACATATGGCATTAACGAATCACATCACTTTGAGGGGGCAGTAGTCCGCACTTCCTTAAATGAAGATATCGCGTTTACCCATAATGGAACCTATAATGGTATGCCAAAAATGAAAAATACAGAAGCTTAAAGAAAAAATAAACATATTATATATCATATATAAAAATAGTGACATCATAATGGCCACCCATGAAGGTGTTAAATGAGTATTGAACAATCATCATTTCGGGAGGCAGAATTTCGCCATCCACGGAAACCGTATGTTCTTTAACCATTTGATGTAGTTGTGTGAGAGTGTAGCTCAAATAAATATTATAACAACATCCTAGTATATTGAAGATACTGGTGTTGTTACAAAAGAAGTAAATAAAAAGAGTTTAGAGGGTTGGAGAAGCAAAATAAAACAAATGAACAAGAGAGAATGAATTACCTTTAAAAGTGTAACTCCTTTTTGATTTGAGCCTAAAGGCTTCCTTTGAAAGGATTCTTCCCAATGGGAATCCTCTAGGATGAGGAGAGGGATGTGGAGAGAGTAATTGGGCAGGGTTTGGCCGAGCCAAAGGCTTGAGAAGTGTGTGAAATGGGGTAGAGGTGGGGGCCTTTTATAAGAGGAGAGGAGGGGCACTTTTGGAAAGTAAAGAAATATTACTTTATTTGAAAATGTGTTTCGGATTTAAAAGGTCCCAAATTGATATAATTTGTGGATACGGTGATAAGGGTTATAAATCCACTCATTCAATTGGTTTTGGCCATGTGTAGGTTTTATATTTTTCATTATCTTTCCATTTTATTTAAATCGTCAAATAATGATGTCATCGCTGCATCATTATTATGTCATATATAATTTAATATATTTAATGTCTAAAAATTATAAAAAAAATACTATGATGTAGGAAATATTTTTATCTTTCCAATGACTATTTATAATCAAAATTTGGACTTGTATAACCCCCACTCAAAAATTATTTTAGTAAAACAATTTATGTTAGTGTCATTTTCACATTAACATTAAATAAAAATATATTAATGTCATTTTCCAACTAAAGTGGCTCCATGGGGTCCCCAAGTTGGCCCATGGCTTGTCTTGGTCGGCCATGACTCACCCAATATGTGTAGGACAAGTGTCATGGTGTTTTCACATTTTTATAATATCATTTTACATTAAATTACACTAATTACCTCTAATCGCGATTAAAAACTTAATAAGTTACTATTCACCAAAAAAATTATTTAAATCTCATTGAACCACATTTTACTTCTTAATGACAACCATGTATGTCGGATTTTCAAAATTCAATACACATTAGTGGTAAACTTTCATTTAACTGAAAAATCAGTTTGCTTGATTACCACTTAGTGGTTTCACTATTCATCAAAAATTGAAGTTTTTCAGAAAATTACCAAAATTTCACCCTAAGCTATATTTGATATTCCGAATTCAAAAATGAAGTCCATTTTAAAAAATTCAAAACATATAAGTAAAATTAATTAATTTAATAATTAATTCCCGTTGTCATGACAAATAGCGTGTTTTTGTGAAACAATAAGTATCAAAAGATTGACACCAGTTTAAGTCCAATTTCAAAGTGAAATTGATTCCAATGACCACCATTGGATTAACTGGTAAAAATATTTTCTAATTTCACTTTAAAACCAATTAAAATAATAATGTAATCATATAAATAATTTAGATTAAAAAGAGGTTTTGAATTAAAATACAACATTTTACACTATTCATAAAAAAATGAACTTTATCAGAAAGGTACCAAAAATTTACACAAAGTAAATTTTGATGTCCCGATTCTAAATAAGAGTTATATCTGGTCCAAAATAAAGTATAAGAGTGATCAAAACTATATTTAATGACGGTTCACCATTAAAAGGTGATAAGTGAACCTTTAGTGAAAATTAGAGTATATATGCCCTAAAATTGAACTCTTTCCGTATTTTAAGCCTTTATCTTTTATTGGGTAAATGTATAAACATTTAAAAACATATATAATCATATTTTAGTTATTTCTATCCATTCTCTCCATTACAACGGATACATGTTAACTACCATTTAAAATAATATTATTTTATTACTAGTGTGCTACGTAAGTTTCAAAGAAACTCATCGTTGCGTATCGGGTACGCTATCGAACATAGCAACCCCTTTAAAATAAAATTAATATTTAATTTGTAAATATTAATAAATATGAAAATTCTTTATTCTTTATTTTCCTGGGATGTTACATTGGGACCCCATGGATTCACTTGGATGTGAAAATGACATTTTATAAGAATTAATTTAAATTAAAGATAATTATAACCTAAAGTTATCTTTTACTAAATCAATTTTAATATTGGGTTATATAACTGATATCTCTATATATAACTAGTAATTATGAATATAAAAATATTTCATACATCAATTTATTTTATTTACAATTTCTATACATTAGATAAATATATTTATTTTTGACACAATCACGATGTAGTGATTACCTCATTAATGAATGATTCAAATAAATGAATTTATAAATATTAAAATATATTTAATATGAACATATTTATTACATACACTAATTTTATGGATGAAATTTAAATATTATTGTTGATTTAATTCCTTTGGGTTGAATTAATAAAGTTGTTATGAATTTTTTTAAAAATTCAAGTATGAATAGTATCCAAAATTTACATAATTCATAACTTAAAAAAAAATAGTTTGTTAAATAATATTAAATTCTTAAAAATCTAATAATATTAATAATAGTTAATACATTTCCATTTAAGTCATTAAATAACTTTTTTTTGGGTCTTTTAACATGACATGGTAATTAAATTAACCAATAATGTGAAAATAACATGATATCATGCTAAGATTAAAAAGTGTAAAATAAGGCTGAAACCAAAATGATAAGGATAAAAAAATATTCAAAACATGTCAAAAAAAATTTTATGAAAGGTATTCGAACCAATATATTCTTATCATAGAACTAAATATGTTTTGGACCATTTTTAATCATAATTTAATTTATTATAAATTAATAATTTAAGATATTTCTAAAGTGCGCATCTCTTATCTTATAAAATGGAACCTCCCCCATCTAATCTGCACTACATAAAGAGTCTTAAAGATCGTCCAATCCCAACCCATTTCTCTTATAAAATTCCCTAGTTACATTCTAGAGGTTATTTTATTCTCAGAATACCAACTCTAGAACCCTAATAGGAAATTTAAAGGAAGCACTTTGAGGAAGAGGTAATCTTTTCTACTGATTCATTCATATTTATTTATTCTTATAATTACTATTCTTTAGATTTTTCATTATAATTTAAAAACATCCGTATCACTAATATACTTATATTTTATTATAAATATTAAATAACCCTATTTCAACTTCTATCCATCCTACAAAAAATGAAATCACTGCACGTGCCTACGTACGACTAATCGTCTCCACGCCTTGGTGTAATCTGTTTCTCACCACCACCTTACATGGATGGGTATAATGATAGAAATAATATCTATATATGATTATTATAACATTATACTAATTATTAGATATTATACACAATCCAATTCAATACCGGTCAATAATTATGGGAACAATATCATCGCTCATGCGTACGTACGGCTTACCGTCTCCACGATGCGATGTAATTCATTATCCACATTAGCAATTCAAGAATTATTATAAAGTATATATAAAAAATAATCATGGAATACATGGCATATTAATTATACTAGATTTATATATATAGGTCATTTACTTACATTCAATTTAATAATCAATCTAAAATAGCGTTCATGCGTACGTACAACCTACCATCTCCATGAAATGTGTATTCCATTTTATTTATCTATCTATTATATATATATATATATTATATCAAATATATAGAAGATATAAATCATTTTTTATATTATTTATGTATGTATTTCATGATATAAGTCGTAATATCAAGAATATCAATTCAATATGTGTACGATAAATAAAACGATTGTTACCCAGAATGTTTCTTTAACATTAAATTGAAAAATTAACAGGAAACATAAAGACGTAACTGAATCAAATATGATATCATAAATATTATTATTGTTTTTATTCAAGTTAATAATATGTTCAGACGCTCTATAAACGAGTTTTGGACACATACGAAATAAATCATACCTACGGTAAGGGATAATTTTCCAATCTCATTTTTATCTGAGATTGTTTATACATAAGTATTTACTGGGGATATATTTATCATCCATGTCCATGTTTTCTAAAAAAATCATAAAATGTTTACTATTATTTTATGTATGTTTAAAGTCAATTTTTCCGATTTTTTACTTTTACTACATTGTATTGATGGAATTTTTTTATTTACCATATAAGGTACTTTCTGACTTTTCTGAAAAATGTAAGAGGATAATGTTTTTTAAACTTTTATAGAATGAAAAAAAATTACATCTTTTTAACATCTGATTTCAATGAATATTCTTCTACACACTATCAAGAGTATTTTTAACTAAATTCATTTCTTTTAAAATCCATTGTATTTTTGATGAATGAAAATGTTCTTAAAGAAGAAAGTATATTTTCCTCTGGAATTATATTCAAGTGTTTTATCAAATTTATTTTCCATCTAACATGACATATGGTTATGTTTACAACCCTATTATTTATTTTATTTGATTATATTTATGATTAAATTAATTTTATGCAGTCTATTTATCTTATATGAATTATGTTTTGATTGCATGATGTTTAAGAATCCCATTTTATCACATGGGTTATGCGATGATGAATGATTTATATTTTTGTGGCACATGTAAGAATGATTTCATTATAAGATGGGTGGGACCTATATCTCCCTCCAATTCATTGGGTAATGATTCATATCCCATGAGATTGACATGACTAAAATGAAAAGTAAATACAGTTCAATAAGACATGGCTAGAATGACAAGTAAACCAGGATCAGTAATGGACTTTGTTCACTATGATGGTCTTGGAAGAAGTGCATTAGCTACTATGGAAATCATATTATCTGCATATTAGTTTACCATAATTACATGTTTTATGCCAATGCAATTCTATCATAGTTATTATTCCTTTGCGATCCATGCCTTTTGTATTACCAATATTTATTTCATGAATCAACATTTTAATTTTTAAACTTTATATTCTTGTTTTTACATTCAAATGTTTATGGTTTGTTTTGTATCATCCATGTTTACCCTTACCCAGAATTTGAGTGCACCCTTATTATGTTTTATTTTCACCTGGATATAAAGAAAGGTTTTAGGTAGAAAAATATGGGGAAGATATTTATGGGAGATGTTGAAGATCCTTCCCCATGATTTGAAGATTATGTTCCCAGTTTCCAAAGGCACAAAAATAATACGGTCCTTGGGTGTATGTTTGTGTCGTACATTAATTATTCTACAAAAGAAATGAAATGTCCATGTACTTCAAGATTAGGACTATACACATCATGTACATGAAGATTTATGGAGAATTACTGAGTCTAAAGGGAATTATGATGAACTCATAATGGTTATACTATGTAAGGAAAGCAGTCTTCGGGATATCTTCATTCACTCGTACTTTATAATACCCAAACAAAATATCCACAATGGATAAGTCTTGGGATGCACACAGTTGGTCAAACAATTCATTAATCCATGGTAGAGGATAATTATTATTTAGAGTGATTTTTTTGAGATCGGTATAATCAATGAAAAGGAGCATTGGCCCATCCTTCTCCAAGATAAAGTGGACCTGTTCACTCCAAGGTAAATCACTTAGGTGCATGAACCATTTATCCATATTATCCTATAACTATTTCATTAGATCATCACTTTCCAAAACATCGTTTATATTTAATGTCTTGAATAATGGTAACACCCCATATATTTGATCAATTGAAAATTCAACCTCTCAGCTATGTGGAAGACCTATAAATTATTACTGAAACACCTAAATATATCCCATTATAATGGGAATGTCTTCGAAGCTGGTCTTTTCCTTAGAATCAATAATGTGATCCAGATACGCTTTCGCATAGGATAATAATATCCACACTTGAGATTTTAGTGCTAAATAAAATTCATCAGTCCCATTTAATTTTACTGAATCATAGGATGATTTGCGATATAGAGATTGATTTCTTTCCCATGAAAATTTATGTTACCTATATATAAGGAAGGAAATCCAAGACTATAATATCATCAGATTATGCTAAAGGTATTATCTGTAACGCCCCGACCCCAGTTACCTAGAGTCGGTGCATTATTACATAACATTGGCATGATCACAAGAAAGATCAAATCTCAAAAGACCGATTGGTTTAGTAGCCTTGGAAACACTAGATATATTCATAAGTTTTACATTACATCGTAAAATGAAAAACTACTACAACAACATAATATCTCCACAGTCCACACTATTATCCCCTCATAATATCCCTGTAGGTCATTCATAACTTACTTCTTCACATCCTGGGGAAAATAAACATAGAAAAGGGGTGAGCTCAAATGTCGAGTAAGGATAACAATATAGCGGAACATTCAAAATAAGCATAAACATTTAAGGCAATGCATTACTAAAACAAAATCCTTTTAAACGTGAACTTCAACATAGTATGGAAAAAGTAGAATGAAATAATTCCATTTACTTATTCACATGGATATTCTACTAATCGAATAATCACATGCAAAATCAATAACCACTTTCATAATGATGGAATGCATAATGCTAAACTTTAATTTCTTTTCAAGGCCTCGTCCCAAGACCTTGGGGCTAACTGTAACTGGAACCCAACCCGGAGTGCCTCTAATAACCAGACACCAACTCGGAGTGCCTCTAATAACCGGACACTAACCCGGAGTGCCTCTAATAACCGGAGACCAAACCGGAGGGCTTACTTTTACCAGTCCCTAACCTGGAGGGCTTACTTTTACCAGTCCCCAACCTGGAGGGCTTACTTCAACTAGTCCCCAACCTGGAACATACTTGTCTAACACATTCATATGAAGTAAAGGTTGAAATATAACATAAACATTCTTATTAGAACTAGCATACGAAATGTCAATACTTTACTCATAAACCATGAATGACACATCTACAGTCAAACATATCACAAAAATTCATTACAATATGGAAGTTTTATATCATAATAAATCAACTTCAAATAATCTTAAAATCCATCAAAGGATGTTGACATAGATGAAAATGTTTTTTTAAAAAATTATTGAGAGAAATATCCCTTTTTCATGAAAACATTTTAATGTTACACAATTTAGAAAGTAAGGCATTTAAATATATTTTTGGATCAAAGTGTCCATACCACTTGGAAAATTTTGAATAGAATTAACACTTTTAAAACATTCATTTTCATATAAATAAATCCTTACAAACCATTTTGAAAACGTGGACATAAATGAGGATGATTTAGAAGAATAAATATTTAAAACATTTAAAATGATGTTTTAGTAAAAGTTCCCTTAGAAATAATCCCTTTGAAAACTCTTTTATGAAATATGGACATGGATAGTAAATATGTCCCTGTAGATACTTACGTAAAGACAACCTCAGATATTAAAGAGATTGTGAAGTAAACCCTTATCAATTTGGTAACTTATGAAACATACAACCCATGAAAGAGGTATCATACAATGAAAATGTAAATACACATAAGTTAAAGTGTATTACACAAAGAATACAATTATGGGCAGTACATACACCACACAAAAGATAATAGTGGAAATATGGCATCGATCTCACTGAAATAAAGAGTGAGATGAAAACCCCTTACCATGTTAATCAGCTGAGTCGTATGGCCAAAAGTTAATAACCACCAAATTATTTACAGAATAACATGAATATAAAGATAATCATGATAATATATATCAAATTCCAGTACACAATACACCACTTTCAATAATTTAGTGGCGAATAATGGAAATCTCACGGAATTGAATGTGAGATAAGAAAATCCCTTACCTTGTACTTTTACTTGGTTGGGGTAGGTTATCCTCCTGTATAATATTGAAATAATTTTTATTAAGTTATAAAAGAATCATATATATTAATATGATATCATATATGATCTTTTAATATTGATTTGATAATAATATCTTAGTATTATCGTTGTTTCGGGTGTTAGCTTACTTGTTTTCTTTTATATGTTTTGTTACGTAAAACATGTTTGTAAAGGATAGGTTTTATATTATTCATATCCAGAATGATATCAAGTCCTTAAACATCATTTTTTAAATCATCAAATGATAATTATACTTGAATGGATACGATGGAGAATGAATCTCATCGCGTTCGTGGAGACGGTAGTCCGTACGTACGCACGAGCGACAATATCATTCTTTTGATATTAAAATAATATATAAATGGATGGTATACCATATATACAGAATCATTAACATGTTATATTTATTATTTACATGAGTTACAAATCATTATTATACCCATCCAAATAATATTATATTGAATAACAATTACACCACGACGTGGAGACGGTAAGCCGTACGTACGCACGTATGGTGACATGTTATTCAAAGGGTGGATAGAATACTGAATATGGTTGTACCATATTTATAATAACATCACAGTATATATATGATACTGGATTTATTATTTTAGAATGGTAACAACAAAGGAATAAGAAGTGGAAGAAGAAATGAACTTAGAAAAGGGTGGTGAAATCATTACCTCTTCTTCGGGTTCTTCCTTTTGATTTGATCAAAAGGGATCCTTAGGTTGGCTTTCTGATCAAACTAAGGCCCCTAGGTTGTAGTGAGGGAAGTTGTGAGAGTATTTGGGCAGAGTTTGGCTGAACCAAAAGGCTTTGAAGGTGTGAATAAATGAGAAGGAGGAGTGCCCTTTTATAAGAGGGGTGAGGGGCACCTTTGGAAAAGCTAGAAATATTAATTTATAATAAATTAATATTCGGTTTATAATGGATCCAAAGTTGATTATTCAACGGTTAAGGTGGGGATGGGTCGAAAACAACTCATCCAATAGAATTTAGACAGGTTTGGGTACTTATATTAACCTTATCTTTAAGTTTTAACTCTAAGTTAATTAGTTTCACTTTTACAATGTGTCTTTGTATTTTTATATAATATGGTTAATAAACTTACTACATACATCCAAGAGACCCCCAAGTGGTCCATTAATGATGAACCTATCATGATATAAGTCTCTTGGCCGAACCGTAGATTTTTAGGAATTTAATATCAATTAATAATATAATATTTGTTTTAAGAACTCTTTTATGTCAATTTTGACACTATTCAATAGTTGATTTTTGTGAAACTCATAACAGATTGATTACATCGAAAAAAGTCAATTAAATAAATCCTAATATATCATATTATCCTAGAAAATTATTTTAATTCATTAAAAGTTTCATATTATATTTATTTGGATATTTATAATATCAATTATTTTAATTTTTCACTATTATAGTAATTACTGCATCATCATTATGTCATAAATAAAATAAATTATTTAATGTCTAAAAATTATAAATAAACTATAATTATGTAGGAAATATTTTTATCTTCATAATGAATATTTTTAATCTAAAATCCAACATATATAACCCTATGTAACAATTGTTTTGCTAAAAGATATATGCTTGTGTCATTTTTGTATTCATTTTAACTTAATTAAAATAAAGTGTCATTATCACTTACAAGTGGATCCATGGGGTCCCAAAATCGACCCAAAGATGGCTATGGTCGAACATGTATCAACCAATAAGGTTAGGACACGTTTTAGGGTAATTTAGTATAATTATAATATTATTTTGTTAACCCTTTTTTACCGGATTTACCCTTAACCATGGTAAATAAAATTTTTACCGCAGAAATTATTCAAAATGTCTAAAAATAAAAGTTACCTATTTACACAATTTGAAAATCCTGATTCCAAATATGGAATCCATTTTTCTAAATTCAAAACACAGAAGTGGCAGAAATTAATTTAAAATTAATTCCCGCTGTCAAAACAAAAAGCGTGTTTTTAAGAGATAATAACTATCAAAAGATTGACACCTGTTTATGTTCGGTTTAATTGTAAAATTATGTCCAATGACCAAAATTATATTAAATGGTAAAAATATATTCTAAATATACTTTAAAACCACTTAAATTCATAATTTATCACTATTAATTATTTTGATTAAAAAAGTTGTTTTTAATTAAAATTTAGTAATTTTCACTATTCATCAAAATATGAAAGTTATCCGAAATGTACCAAAATTTCACCTTAGGCTAAATTCGATATTCCGAATCCAAAAATGAAGTCCATTATAAAATATAAAATATATATAATTTCAAAAGGTAGGTATTACTATTCATAACGGCTAGTTTGATTGGTTGTGGTGTGTTAGAACTCGATGTTGCGTACAACACACGCTACTGTATTATTCAAAGGAAAGCGTACCGTGGAAGCTTGGGATGTTTCATTTTAAATTTTTTTTGACGTCCCCATTTATTCAAAAAGTTTAAAATATTGTATTTAAAAAGGTTTCACTATTAAAAGTTGATAAAAGTGCAATACTGAAAATGAATCTGTTCTTGTATTATGTCTAAGAAACTCATAATATGGATTCTAAAATTATAAGGATTATATAAAGTTTAAAATTTAGTTAATACTATTCATAACCGCTTTTGAATGGCTTGTTTGGTAATTCATGGTGTGCTTGAACTCGGTGTTGCGTGTAGTGCAAGTTATTGTATTATTTTAAAGAAATAACACACTATGAAATCTTGGGGTGTTACATTCTCCCCTCATTCAATAAATTGCGTCCTCGCAATTTGAAATTGTTCTTCGAAAATAAAAGGTTTAAAATAAAAAATATCTTTGTGGGAAAACCCTCATCGGAAATTGGGTTACTAAAATTTAGTCTTAATATGAGGAAATGAGAAATGAAAGGGTCACCACCAAATTATGATCTCGATTAGGAGAACATTTGTGGCAATTAGAGACATATAATTGGAGGAAAAACGTAAATATTTATAAGTAGTGATTGAGGTCATAAATCACAAACAAGTACAAAATTGAGGTCCTTAAACTCATCAATCTATGATGATTTGAAATACCATCGGTTTAACAAAATATAGGGTATTAGGATAACATATTTTTGACGTTTCAAAATATCTTAGTTGAAATCCCACATCGAAAAATGAATTAATGAGGCCTCTATTTAAAATAAAGAGTGGAAATTATGAAGATTACCGAAAATAACACATACTAGGTTTCCATGTAGGAAAATATGGATATGGAAGAGAAATCTAACCATCAATTATCTGATGGAGAGTGGTAGAGAACATGGCTATGAAAAGGCCAACAATCCCAAAGCCATAAATTAGTGATGATTTAAGGTACCATCTAGGACAACATTTTTGTTCTAAGTTCCTTTTCTTAATGTTGAGGAATTTATTTATGAGATTGGATAAGATCATAAAGAGATATACTTACATTATAATTAGAGTTTTGTCCATTAATAAATTTATACCACAAACTCATCTTTCACTCGTAAAAAAATTCTATTTATACTATTCGTACAGGGTTCCAAAATAAACGAATTTATAATTCATCTACCAGATCCTTTCAAAAAACTACATTATTTAATCCAGGACATCTCTTGGGCCAGTGGTAGGTGATACACCCTTGTCACCCTTCGGTTGCGGGTTCAAGTCTCGCAGCCTTGCCGGACGCGACGGGTAGCCGCCCGACCTCCGGGTTGTCCTTTTATGGCAATCCAAAATTAATCTCAAACTAGAATTTATCCAAAATATTTCTGACCAAACTCACAGTCCAACATTTATAAGGAAGTTAAACATAATGTAGATCCTTTTTATCACGTAATAGCATATAAATACCTTCATCATGTATTCTTTTAATACACTGAAACATCCTGAATTACCATATTCCTTATTGATTACATTCATGCTCCCTTATTCCATATAGAATACTGGATATACCTCATCAATCCAAAAATGTATTAAACCCCAACAATAATAGAATATACAGATCATTAATCAGTTCCAAGGTAGTCAAGAATCTCCAATATAATTTATCCAAAACAATCATGTATTATTCCAAAATCACTAACTCGGTATCAGAACTATATTATGGTTTATCATTCTCTCAACCATATATTTTCCAAAAAATTATCCTGCTATTGAGTCACCTTTCTTTTTTCCACACAATCTCAAGTCCTTAATGAAATAGTACTGCAGTACAATCCTTATATACTCCATAATTATTATAACAAGTACATTGTTGATACAACACTCAATTGACATAATCAACATAAGAACTCTAATCATTCCTCTTCATCTGTGGTAGTATCATAACTTGATTATTATAAAATAACATCATTTGTGGCATATTCTGATGACTGGGACATAGGTTCTCATAGTGTCCAAACTCCTTTCAAATGAAGCATTGTACATTTGAAACCATTTTCTTACCCTTGCAGTCACGTACTTTGTGCCCTTTTCCTCTACACTTATAACAAACTCCCATTCCTTTCAGGCAAGTTCCAGGGTGTTTCTTTCCACAGTTACCACATATGGGAAAATTCTTCTTTTTTCCTTTTCCCTTTATCCATCTTTCTCTCTTCCACCCTTTTCTTCCCTTTCTTTCCTTCTAAGCCATAGGACTCAGTAAACTCTTTACTTATCTTATAAACACATGATATTATTTCTTCATATGATGATAATACATGCGAGACTATTTCTCTTGTAAATTCTGGCTTAAGACCATAAAATATATGATCCTTCTTTCTCTTTGTATCATGTGCATTGCTGGAGTTCTCATTCCTTCTACTAGGAGCCATTTCTAAACATTGGCATACACTTGATTATTTTATGAATAACAATACCTAATCCCAAACTTTTAAAACACATAACATAAATTAAATAGTTTATGGATATAATCCATAATCATAAAAATGTCTCCTTTGAGGAAGTATATACTCATAAACCCTTCATAATGATTTGTAAAGAAAATGAGAGTTATCCTAAGCATATCCCCCGGGAGTGTCATAACCAAGAGTGCAGCAAGGCCCATTGTCCTGCACCAGTTCCCGTTCGAGTCTAGCTCAAAGCGGTGTTTTCGGGTTTTACCCCTAGGTACATCTGTGCCAGAGCCGCCTCTACCTGATCATATCCAGACAGGGATGTATTGATCAGAAAACTCACAAAATCTCTACAATACCAAAATTCTAGGAAGTTCTTCTATACTAATCCTCAAAGTTCATCTTAGGTCTACGTGCTCTAATCAGAGTTCATCTAAATCTAGCTTCCAAGGTTTGTACTAAACTTCCTCTGATACCAACTGTAATGCCCCGACCCCAGTTACCTAGAGTCGGTGCATTATTACATAACATTGGCATGATCACAAGAAAGATCAAATCTCGAAAGACCGATTGGTTTAGTAGCCTTAGAAACACTAGATATATTCATAAGTTTTACATTACATCGTAAAATGAAAAACTACTACAACAACATAATATCTCCACAGTCCACACTATTATCCCCTCATAATATCCCTGCAGGTCATTCATAACTTACTTATTCACATCCTGGGGAAAATAAAAATAGAAAAGGGGTGAGCTCAAACGCCCAGTAAGGATAACAATATAGCGGAACATTCAAAATAAGCATAAACATTTAAGGCAATGCATTACTAAAACAAAAGCCTTTTAAACTTGAACTTCAACATAGTATGGAAAAAGTAAAATGAAATAATGCCATTTACTTATTCACATGGATATTCTACTAATCGAATAATCACATGCAAAATCAATAACCACTTTCATAATGATGGAATGCATAATGCTAAACTTTAATTTCTTTTCAAGGCCTCGTCCCAAGACCTTGGGGCTAACTGTAACGGGAACGCAACCCGGAGTGCCTCTAATAACCGGACACCAACCCGGAGTGCCTCTAATAACCGGACACCAACCCGAAGTGCCTCTAATAACCGGAGACCAAAACAGAGGGCTTACTTTTACCAGTCCCTAACCTGGAGGGCTTACTTTTACCAGTCCCCAACCGGGAGGGCTTACTTCAACTAGTCCCCAACCTGGAACATACTTGGCTAACACATTCATATGAAGTAAAGGTTGAAATATAACATAAACATTCTTATTGGAACTAGCATACAAAATGTCAATACTTTACTCATAAACCATGAATGACACATCTACAGTCAAACATATCACAAAAATTCATTACAATATGGAAGTTTTATATCATAATAAATCAACTTCAAATAATCTTAAAATCCATCCAAGGATGTTGACATAGATGAAAATGTTTTTTTTAATTATTGAGAGAAATATCCCTTTTTCATGAAAACATTTTAATGTTACACAATTTAGAAAGTAAGGCATTTAAATATATTTTTGGATCAAAGTGTCTCATACCACTTTGAAACTTTTGAATGGAATTAACACTTTTAAAACATTCATTTTCATATAAATAAATCCTTACAAACCATTTTGAAAACGTGGACATAAATGAGGATGATTTAGAAGAATAAATATTTAAAACATTTAAAATGATGTTTTAGTAAAAGTTCCCTTAGAAATAATCCCTTTGAAAACTCTTTTATGAAATATGGACATGGATAGTAAATATGTCCCTGTAGATACTTACGTAAAGACAACCTCGGATATTAAAGAGATTGTGAAGTAAACCCTTATCAATTTGGTAACATATGAAACATACAACCCATGAAAAAGGTATCATACAATGAAAATGTAAATACACATAAGGTAAATTGTATTACACAAAGAATACAATTATGGGCAGCACATACACCACACAAAAGATAATAGTGGAAATATGGCATGAATCTCACGGAAATAAAGTGTGAGATGAAAACCCCTTACCATGTTAATCAACTGAGTCGTATGGCCAAAAGTTAATAACCACCAAATTATTTACAGAATAACATGAATATAAATATAATCATGATAATATATATCAAATTCCAGTACACAATACACCACTTTCAATAATTTAGTGGCGAATAATGGAAATCTCACGGAATTGAATGTGAGATAAGAAAATCCATTTCCTTATACTTTTACTTGGTTGGGGTAGGTTAACCTCCTGTATAATATTGAAATAATTGTTATTAAATTATACAAGAATCATATATATTAATATGATATCATATATGATCTTTTAATATTGATTTGATAATAATATATTAGTATTATCGTTGTTTCGGGTGTTAGCTTACTTGTTTTCTTTTATATGTTTTGTTACATAAGACATGTTTGTCAAGGATAGATTTTATATTATTCATATCTAGAATGATATCAAGTCCTTAAACATCATTTTTTAAATCATCAAATGATAATTATACTTGAATGGATACGATGGAGAATGAATCTCATCGCGTTCGTGGAGACGGTAGTCCGTACGTACGCACGAGCGACAATATCATTCTTTTGATATTAAAATAATATATAAATGGATGGTATATCATATATACAGAATCATTAACATGTTATATTTATTATTTACATGAGTTACACATCATTATTATACCCATCCAAATAATATTATATTGAATAACAATTACACCACGACGTGGAGACGGTAAGCCGTACGTACGCACGTATGGTGACATGTTATTCAAAGGGTGGATAGAATACTGAATATGGTTGTAACATATTTATAATAACATCACAGTATATATATGATACTGGATTTATTATTTTAGAATGGTAACAACAAAGGAAGAAGAAGTGGAAGAAGAAATGAACTTAGAAAAGAGTGGTGAAATCATTACCTCTTCTTCAGGTTCTTCCTTTTGATTTGATCAAAAGGTATCCTTAGGTTGGATTTATGATCAAACTAAGGCCCCTAGGTTGTAGTGAGGGAAGTTGGGAGAGTATTTGGGCAGATTTTGGCCGAACCAAAAGGCTTTGAAGGTGTGAAAGAAATGAGAAGGAGGAGTGCCATTTTATAAGAGGGGTGAGGGGCACCTTTGGAAAAGCTAGAAATATTAATTTATAATAAATTCATATTCGGTTTCTAATGGATCCAAAGTTTATTATTCAAAGTTTAAGGTGGTTATGGGTCGAAAAAATCTCAAACAATAAAATTTAGACAGGTTTGGGTACTTATATTAACCTTATCTTTAAGTTTTAACTCTAAGTTAATTAGTTTCACTTTTACAATGTCTCTTTGTATTTTTATATAATATGGTTAATAAAATTACTACATACATCCAAGAGACCCTCAAGTGGTCCATTAATTATTAACCTATCATGATATAAGTCTCTTGGCCTAACCTTAGATTTTTAGGAATTTAATATCAATTAATAATATAATATTTGTTTTAAGAACTCTTTTATGTCAATTTTGACACTATTCAATAGTTGATTTTTGTGAAACTCATAATAGATTGATTAATTCAAAAAAAGTCAATTAAATAAATCCTAATATATCATATTATCCTAGAAAAGTATTTTAATTCATTAAAAGGTTCATATTATATTTATTTGGGTATTTATAATATCAATTATTTTAATTTTTCACTATTATAGTAATTACTACATCATCATTGTGTCATAAGTAAAATACCTTATTTAATGTCTAAAAATTATAAATAAAATATAATTATGTAGGAAATCTCTTTATCTTTCTAATGAATATTTATAATCTAAAATCAAATATATATAACCCTATGTAACAATTGTTTTTCTAAAAGATATATGCTTGTGTCATTTTTGTATTCATTTTAACTTAATTAAAATAAAGTGTCATTATCACTTACAAGTGGATCCATGGGGTCCCAAAATCGACCCAAAGATTCCTATGGTCGAAAATGTATCAACCAATAAGGTTAGGACACGTTTTAGGGTAATTTAGTATTATTATAATATTATTTTGTTAACCCTTATTTACCGGATTTACCCTTAACCATGATAAATAAAAATTTTACCGCAATAATTATTCAAAAAGTCTAAAAATAAAATTTACCTATTTACACAATTTGAACATCCTGATCCTAAATATGGAATCCATTTTTCTAAATTCAAAACACAGATGTGGCAGAAATTAATTTAAAATTAATTCCCGATGTCAAAACAAAAAGCGTGTTTTTAAGAGATAATAACTATCAAAAGATTGACACCTGTTTATGTTCGGTTTAATTATAAAATTATGTCCAATGACCAAAATTATATTAAATGGTAAAAATATATTCTAAATATACTTTAAAACCACTTAAATTCATAATTTATCACTATTAATTATTTTGATTAAAAAAGTTGTTTTTAATTAAAATTTAGTAATTTTCACTATTCATCAAAATATGAAAGTTATCCGAAATGTACCAAAATTTCACCTTAAGCTAAATTCGATATTCCGAATCCAAAAATGAAGTCCATTATAAAATATAAAATATATATAATTTCAAAAATTAGGTATTACTATTCATAACGGCTAGTTTGATTGGTTGTGGTGTGTTAGAACTCGAAGTTGCGTACAACACACGCTACTGTATTATTCAAAGGAAAGCGTACCGTGGAAGCTTGGGATGTTTCATTTTAAATTTTTTTTGAAGTCCCCATTTAGTCAAAAAGTTTAAAATATTGTATTTAAAAAGGATTCACTATTAAAAGTTGATAAAAGTGCAATACTGAAAATGAATCTGTTCTTGTATTATGTCTAAGAAACTCATAATATGGATTCTAAAATTATAAGGATTATATAAAGTTTAAAATTTAGTTAATAGTATTCATAACCTCTTTTGAATGGCTTGTTTGGTAATTCATGGTGTGCTTGAACTTGGTGTTGCGTGTAGTGCAAGTTATTGTATTATTTTAAAGAAATAACACACTATGAAATCTTGGGGTGTTACATTATCACAAGGTTACCGAGGATGTTTAACCCAAAACGATTTATAGGGGAGGAGTACTACCCATGGGATGTAATAATTTCTTAATTTTACATTTTCACTAATAGTTTAACTTCCATGCTTTGTCGTGTCGTTTTAATAATTCTACTAAACTAGTG
This sequence comes from Viscum album, assembly GCA_963277665.1. Lineage (NCBI taxonomy): Eukaryota > Viridiplantae > Streptophyta > Magnoliopsida > Santalales > Viscaceae > Viscum > Viscum album. The sequence continues at coordinate 1,349,956,330 of OY728131.1, forward strand.
TGAACTGAAGGAATGTGTTGAACTATGAAATATAACCCTATATTTCACTTTTTTATTTGGGTTATAACCATTTATATTACACAAAACAGTCTATAGGATGATAATTTTCAGTATATTAAACAAAAAAACTAGGTTCCAATAACCATAAATGGGATAATTAGAAAATTAAATTTATTCCATAAAATATGATTTTTTAGGCTTCAATCTATGTAATCCATGAGATTTATTCTAACCTAAACACCTATCAGAATTTGTGTTCCCTTAATAATGGTTTTTAATGGGCTTGTAAATTTAACAATTTATATCCACTAGGATTATTAAACCAGGTGTGAAACAAGGCCCATTGTTTTTCACCAATTCTAAATCAAGTCTAGATAAATGTCATTTTTTTCTGTTTTGAGACTAGATACATTAATGACATAACCACATTCACATGTAGTATACCAAAAAAGATGTATTTGAATGGAAACCACTTACTCTATAATTTAAGAAAACATAGTGATTCCTTCTTAGGCATAGAATCCCAAAGGCTTTTTTAGTGTTTTCTAATCCTAATCCCAAAATACGTAAACTTTCCTCTGATACTAACAATGACTTCCCTTCTCTTTATTATACATTAATTATTGATTTTTTACATAAGATTACACATAATACAACCCAAAATATTGTTAAGTCTACTGTCATTGGGAATGAGTTTCATTATAAAACAACTTAAAATAGTGGGTACATCGACATTATTTAAAACATCCTTTTCATGAATATATTATTCCACAATACTTAAAACTACATAGGATAAACTAGAGACATACATAATAAAGGGGAGAGAAATAACTCCCAGTAAGGTAGTAAAAATAGAATAACATGAAGAATCTATTACATGTTACAAAATATTCCTTTCAATGGTATATAAATATAGTTAGAATCAAAAACATGAATAATGAGGTGTGATATAACATGATAACATAATGATAACACGGAAATGTTAGAACACCATAAAACATGACATCATAAATATAGGTCATGTATAACTACCAAGAAATCATGATGGAGAAAGTTTCAAGATGGATTTTTTTCACTCCCTTATGTTTTTCATGATATATCATGTGACTAAAACATTACCCAATGCATTAGAGCAATATATAATTTTGGGTGCACCCATCACTTTCATTTCATTCAAAGTCATATGTGTGCCATATAGATCATAAAAATTGAAATAATTTATCATCAAATGTTATTTCATGATTAAAGAGTTTGGAATAAATACATGTAAGTTCCTGATAAATTAATTATATTTTCATAAAGGTGAATACCATTGATAGGAAAGGGGTTTGGTTATTCACTACACATTTGTTTGTCTTGGAAAATAATGGTGAAATTTTGACAGTATAATGGGGGAACATAAATGTTCAGAGGAGGGTTTAATGAGCATTATTTCAGTATATCATCATTTAGAAATAAAATGGAGAGTAAGTGGGATATTTAAGAATATATCACAATAAGAAAAAACTGAAATTAAGAGGCATAACATAAAATGGTTGCTTGAACAAAAGGAGAGTATAATATCACATACCTTGATATGGTGATTTCAAATGATTGGAAGGAGATTGTTTAGAGTATGGGGTAACCTTTGGAGGATTATATATAGGGGAGGTAACAGAAAGGACATGATACAAGGTTTTTTAGAAAAGAAAAATGGGATCATGTGTAGGTTTATATAGGTAATGTTATGTGAGTTCTTTATTAATTTCCAAACTTGGGTTTTGGACTCTATATAAAAAAATTACCAAAAAAAAGGTTCCCATATTTTTTTCATATTGTTTCTACCAAAGAGGGTTTTTTTAATAATTTAATAAGGAAAATTGATAAAATTATTAAATTACTTCCATTACTAATGTGGAAGTGAGTCATATCCGTAAAAAAATGATTTTAAATTCTAAAAAATTATTATTGAATTTGGATGATTAATAAATTCTTTATAGAATTTATAAAATAATAAAAAATTACACTATTTTAATGAGTAAACATAGATTTGGTCATGGAAGTCCTTAATAGTATTTATTAAATCATTTTTGGGTCATTATTATTTCATAATACACTAGATAAATTTAAACCATATTTGATTTTGACCCAAATATTTGACTGTCTCAGAAAATTATGAAAAATTAACCATGAAATAATTTTGACATTATGTTTCAAAAATTAATATTTTATTATTAATATAAATTTAAAAAAATATTAATTATAAAATTTTAAAAAATAATAATTGAAATTTGTAGAGAAATGTTGGGTTTTTGATAATAGCTGTTTTCGAATTATTATAAAAGTTTCATTTTTAATTCATAATGATTATATTTTATTTTATTCTTGATAAGTAATATTTTATAATATCACTTTTTTAAAATATAATTTATTTCCTGAATCAATTAATTCATTAAAATAAATTCCTTAATTGAATCTCAGTCTTACCAAAAATGATTTTTTTTAATTATATGAAAATAAAAAGGATTTATAAAGTAAAAATAATAATATGAAAATATATTTATTTTTCTACATATAATAAATGTTAATATTATTTTAGTATTGATATGTATCCCTTTATTACACATGAAAATTCTCTAAGGTTAAGGTGCATGTTGGTGAGGCTTTCGTTGGGTGGTTTGGAGTATTTGGTTTGGGCTGTGATCTCAATGAGTTTGAACATATCCAGTACATGGTTTTTCAATTTCTAAAGTTGTTGGATCTCAACATGGGCTTGTCCAAGTTCAAATCCCAGTGATGCTTTATCTGTTGGATGTTCTAATAAATGGGATTCATAGTGGAAAATCCTATTTTTTGAGGCTATCACTTTTTTTGTCTATGTCAATTGGATTTGTCAAAAACAAATATTTATACTAATAATATTATCACTATTCAAGGACAATATTATCCACGTTAAAGATGATTTAAAATCTTCTAAATTCTATATGATGTAATAAAACCATGTATGGTCATTTTTTCTATGACCATAAAACATAATATGGAACTTAATTTAACCACAAAGTGAATTTTATTTATAAAAGTTGAGGTTGTTATGTGGGGTGTACTAGATCAATCACTATTGAAAAAATTCCTTGACTTAAGAGTTTTTAAAACTATGAGACTAGTCATTCGATGACGAATATAGAGTAGTTGTATAGATACTCAGGACGAGTTAATGGTTGTGTTTTATACCTAAGTCATCATGGGTACGAGAAGTGTTATGGTTTAGAGGTTGTAACGACCTGGATTTTTATGGACTAGAACATAAGCATAAATTTTAGTTTTTTAATTTAGGTTCTTTGAAGGGGTAAAATGGCAATGTTTTCATATTATACAATCTTTGATAATTTTTCTAGTATATCCATTGGTCCACGAATAGGGTGTCTACCCCATGAAATATTTTTGGTAAAATTCAATGATGTTCGATTTTTCATGGAATAATCAATAATTAATATTTAATTAATAAAATATTAACTTATTTTCACATTTTCGTTCATATATATCATTTTCTTGGAGTTTTGGATTGAGATTCACTACACACTATTGAGTCCATAATGGGGGTTTTTTCCTGGCGATGCACACACTCATGTAGGGTGTCGAGACCATGCCCCCTTTCTTTTTCATTTTTTTTCTTATTTGCCTTTTGTTTTAATCTTTTTTACATTGGATTCAGAAATACACCCCTCATTATCTTACTTCACGATGATAGAGAGATAATAGGGATATGTAGTAATAGAAATATTTATAGAGGGGGATATGTACCACCTTAGATATTTGGAGGTTCCATATCATCGTGCGGTAGCAGCGTCTCGCGGTAACATGCGATGCTTTGGCGGATCCCGCCCAAAGGTTGGAGATTTTTATGTTTATGCCACAAATCACCATATATTTACTGAATTAGATTTATAATCCCCTATTATAACTACTTATTACTGGTTTAGATTCAATCTATAGATTTTGGGGATAAAAAACAGAGATTCAGGCTTATCTGAGGGGTTTCCCATTCAGAAATCCCAATCACACTATATGTATTTTAGGAACAGACACTAAATATTATTCTAGTATAATAATGGTGATATAATTAAAATTTTACAACATGTATAGGGTATATATTCTTTGTATTGGTACTTATACATGTAGCCGAGTACCTAGCCAGACAACTCATATAGGGGTACTTGGCCATTTAAAGTACACCACCTAACCCTGGGTGTGATTCATGACATATAGAAGCCCATGACTTGGAATAATACAAGGAAATATCATATGACATAATATGTAGGTAACCATTTAGGATATATTTCATTTACATGTTTTTTACAAGTAATGTCTAGCTGGAGTACATGAGCAGGTGGATAGTTGAGTATACATGCCATGTACTAGGGTATAAATGTTTTTAATTCCTCCCTTTCTATAATTTTGAGGTTTTATCATATAATTATTCAAAATATTTATTATTTTCTGAATTAATAGTATATTTTGAGTTTTTTTCATATATATCGTGATGGTACTACTCTGGAGGTGATTAGAGGGCTCTTAGGTGGTGTTTTAGGTGTCTGAATAAATGAAGAAGTTCTCCCTCGTGTGCATAGATCCAACTATCTCCAAAAAGTGAGGCATGGTGTGATAACATGTTGAGGGTAATTTAAATGGTTGGAAGACTTTTAAAAATATTTCCAATTACCACAATTCAAGTTCTATTGAAACAAATCCCTAGTTAGCAGAAAATGGGTTTCGACCTGTTTAGGTGGAAGCATTGGGTGTTCGGAGTAGCCTAGAATGAGACAAGTCTATAAAAAAGGATACATCGAGGGATTAATCCACTTATTTTAGAAAAAATGATTCCATATAAGATTCCTCTTCACTTTTATAGCTTATAAGGATCATTTTTTAGGATGCCTCCTCCTATGTACTTTTTTCGAGGATCTTATTTATGATACATTCACTTACCTATTTTTTCCAAGGATCCTATATAGGATTCCTCCACATACCATTCGACCTAGTGTTTGATATATAATAATATTTTTTTTAAATTTGTTTAAGGAACCCAATTAGTATTCCTCCATGTACGGACAGACGTATAAGATCCCTTGTGTGATGCCTTCTCCTTTTCATGGACTTCAAGGAACCAGAGTTGGATGTCTCTCTATTAATTTGACATGAGGGTCAGAGTGGGTACCCCAATGTTTGACCAACTATTCACTAGTTCATTGGGGGATTTTGTATAGATGTAAGTAGGTGTCACCTTATAACCCCTACAAAAATTTTGTGTCGAGATTCTGTGGAATTTGAAATGGGTTTATGCATTAAACCAGCCTCACTATTTAATTCATGAATTCATATGATTATTAAGGATATAAAAGTAATTTACAGATGTGTTTCATTGTTTTTTGTTCATGTTCTTGGCACTATTTGATATTTGATTTTGATTTCTAGATGTAATTCATGAGATCTAGATTTTGAGAATTTTTATTGGATTGATTATTCTATTTTGGATGCCCATACATGCTTCCTCATATGGGACTATTGAGCCTACATATTATTTAGGATTCCTAGGACTAAATCTTAAGATATGGATAATAATCTTACTTGTATATTGGGATTCTCATATTTTCATACTAGGATTTGGTTTATAAGCCTTACATGATGATGTTGTTTTAAATGGAGCTACTCATCATTATTCTTATTAATACTGCAGGTTGATTATGCATTCTGGAGCGAATACTAGAATGATACATAGGGCCATGTGGACTCAGTAATTATGAACTCGCCACACTTATTTGGGAGTGGGATGTTAATCCAATTATTTTAATGGGTTTATATAATGTACTTAGATATGAAAAACATTCCCTTTACAGATTGTTTTAGGTTTATCTCCTTAGAGATTATATGAGTCGCAATGTCATGACTTCCTATAGACCAAGATGTAGTGATTAAACATTAGAATTGATTTACATGTCTTAAGTGGTATGACATCTATCTTAGAGAGCGTTTACAATATGTACAGATACTACCTGGAATCCTTCATTTTGGTAATTGGATCTGAGTACGGGTGATCGCAGTGCTAGGTTATATACTATCCTATTGCAACAAAGCTTCCTTAGATTAATGTCTGGAATAGACCAAATTAGGTATTTCTTATCAGGATTATAAACCTAAGGATTGACTTATTTTATATATCTTGAGTGGTATGAGATCCAGATCAATGCCATTTTAATAGGATTTCTAGATGACCAGGATTATAGATCCAACGATAGACTTCTATTGAGTTATGTTATTATTCACCTTAATAATATATATATATATGTGGGGGGGGGGTATATACATACAAGGTGGAACAATGTCTAGTTGATCGAGGTCAAAGACCCAGGGATTGGTTATATTTTCACTATATTTATTTTATTAATCGTTTCTAGTCATGTCTCTACTAGTTTGAGCATACAAAATGAGTAATGACTTATGAAAACATATTTAAAGTGTCATCATTTGGGTGTCTAACTGATGTTATTTCTCATCCCTGTACAGAAACATCGGTGTGAATGCACACCTTATTTCTACTTTTAGGTTAAGAACATATATATGATGGATAGGTCTATGACCCAAGGATTCTTGATCATGTATAGACACTTATACATATTATTATGATCCTACTAAAGTAGCTCAACAGTGTCTTAGAGACTAATTAGGTGGTTTTCATTAAACATAGATATAAATCCATGTAATTTTATTTCAATTTCTTTTATGTAATTCTACATGTACGTTCGGCCCAGTGGGTGACCAATATAGTATGTATTTCATGGCTATTAAAGATTTTATAGAATTCCATTTATTATTACAACATACTACTAATTCAGTTTTTTGATTTCCTCCTCACTCTGTATATTTACTACTTTTTTGATGTCTAGTTATTTTGGATGTTGTTTACTTTGATATGAAGGAATATTCTCTCCATATACACACTTTAATCACTCACTGCAAGTCAGAAGCCTCTAGCATATAAGGAAGCATGCTTGAGGCATTATAGAGAACTTTGGGACCACTCATTTTGTGTCATTCTGATCAGGATGTAAAAATAATTAAATGGTTCCAACAATCCATCTTTATAGAATCTTTGGATGCATTTATCTATTATATATTGAAGGACATATTAAAAAATATATGTTGTATTAGAATTAATATTTTCCTTTTTTCCTTGAAAATTATGGAATTCATTTCTATAAATAGAATATATAATCAATTATCATATTTCACATTAAAACATATCATTCATATATATATATATATATATATATAAACATGTTCTTAATATTTAATTTTTATCCCTTTATGTGAAAATAAGACATAAAAATAAAATTTATATTCATGGAGGGGACATAATAACAGTTCTCTAATTCTTGGACTAATCAACATAGTAATGTAAGATCATATGTTCTAACCTCTAATGCCTCAAATCTTAATCCATTACAAATATAGACATCTAATTCACCATTTTCAACCAACCCTTATCTCGGATTCTATTTTTATCATCAAAAATATATGATACACTCACAATATCAAATACAACAGTGTCAGAGTTTTTTTAATTAATCTATATAACATTGAAATTTTTATTCTCATAATGTTTCCCCTAGGGAAATCTCTTTAACCCTACATACCAATATTTAAATATTCTATAGGTAATACATACAGGATATCATAATATTATAATAATGATGTAAGATAAAACTTATAATAAGGATATAATTTTCATTAATTATCAAGACTTATATCTATTCATCATAGTCATTTAATTAATGCACTCTCACTAAAATGATAACCCTATACATCCTAAAAATTCATTTATACAAGATTCATAATTTATCATGACATAAATTGGTTTGATCTTGTAAATAATCCACGACTATATCATCTAGATGAATTTTTTTCAATAAAAGCACAATTGATTCTTTTTTAAATGAGTGGATAAACATCTTTATCTAAAAATACATTAAATGGATTCACTCAAAACTGTTCCCGTAACATCAAAATTCTTAGGGTTTTTAAGCTACTGTAACCCAATAAAAACACTATAAAATGCACATAATGGGTAGGTTAAAATTTATAATTAATTTATTTACACAAGATAATCGATAGGAACATAGATTTACCGAGACCCTCACAATTGGATGATCAATGTCTTGACATGTTCTTCTTTATATGGAATCTCACACTTATTATTTAAATGGGTTTTCCATATAAAAGCACCACTATATTATTATACTTCACCTGCATGTTCAATTTATTTCTATTGTATCATATGAAATATCATTTTTATCATGCTTTATTCTTATTATACACATGATTTGCATGATATAGTTTTGGAAACACTTTTACATCCAAAAAAATAATGCGTTCATCCCACACTAATGTGTAACTATTTAAAAAACCCACATGTTTTTCAATCACCCAAAACAAAAACCATGGATATTCATAAATATATAAATTCATTATATATAAGGTACATGAAATTTTTATGAAAATGAATATACTTATATGAGATTGAAATAAAAATATTTTAGTAAACCTAGATAAAAATATAGCCAACTCTGCACATTTATAAAATAATGAATAAGGCTTTAGGATTGTGGGATTCCTAACGTAAAGTCCCTTACGTTAATAAAAATTCAATCAATAAGTCATCAAATTCAAATTATATCTAACACATAAAATGGAAAAACAATATTCAATAACTCTTCTAAAACTCATAACTAAAAAATTTATTATGGCAGATGAAAACTACAAATTATGGGTCACAATAAGAATGGAATAAAATTCCTAATATCAAAGAATAATGTATACACATAAATATATAACACATGATTTTTAGATTGTATAAAAAAATTATACACGTTAATAATATAATGGAATAAATAAATAATTAATTATTTTTCAAAATATGGGAATCCAGTGTGATCTTCTCATACTTAACATAGGCCTGCAAAAAAAATCATTTATCCTAAACATTTCATTAACAACTAATTTATAAACTATAAAAATTTTCAAATAGAAAATTATTTATCATTGGAAATATATTTGTGTTTTTCATGTTTTAATCTAGGAAATAAAAGAACTCAAATTTAATAATTTATAATACATTCAATTTATAAAAAAATTTATAAATTATAATAAAAATTAACTAATTGAGAAAAGAAACTTTATTTCAATAAATGAAAGGGTAGAACCTTAGTTGGACCATATTAACATCTATCCATAAAAGGGATAGAAGTAATGCTATAGGGTATGCCTTCCATGATTTGTACGTAGGTGCATCGTGTATGAATAATTTCATGTATAAGAAGTATGGTATGACATTAGAAAATAATATCAATACAGGGTAACACCAAAAACCACTAGAATGGGGTGGTACTAATTGATTTTAATGTCCACCCTCAATATGTTATTGGTAATGAACAAGCATGTTTTTGAAGTGATGTGTAATATGGGATGTGTTTGGTTAGAAATTATTCATCGTTGTAAATTTCATACCACACTAAAAAATAATTTTATACACACTAAATGTGCATTATATACATACATACTCAAACTACATCTGCAAGACATGCTTGTTATTCAGGCCATCCCAACATCAAGTTGATACTGAATTCATTATTAGGATGATAAATTTTTTTTCTATTGATCACAACACATAAGGATTTATATAATGTCATTATTTTTATTCTCCCTCCTGATCATGTTATAAAATTAATTTTATTCCATCGATGGAGTAGAAGTATCAATCATAACATTATAACATTATTTAAATCCAACCCAATAGCGATGTATATCACATGTTCTTCCAAAACTAGTTTATTATTAAAATTATCATAAAGAGAAGTAATAATCTATACTATTTATGGTTATATGAGTGTCATCTAATGATCCATGGAATTGGATAAAAACAATCAAATCTACCCATGACACTGTCAAATGTGCATGGAAAACTAAGAACATATAAAAGATGATATTTGAAATTATATTGAATAAAGTTCTATATTCACCATCAAAGAAGTATGGTTAGATAATGATCACAAGAGAAAAAAGGGAATCATGTATCCAATGGATTACACTGGCCATAAGATCCATTATTGTATCATGAGGGCATCTAAACAACCAATAGATTCGAGGTGTTTTCTAGGGAAAGATAAATGGAGTTTTTATAAGAGAGGATATGTAGAAATATTTGAATGAAAATAATGATATTCAACAAAATACACCAAACTAACCAGTAAGGGAACCGATTACATTTATATAGGTAGTTCATGATTATCATCTATTAATGAAGAATGTGTTATGTGCAACTTGCATCATAAATTACCACCCTATAGTCACACCACTATATGAGTTTAGAAAATCATTAAATGAAAATATAAAAATACATTATTCTAATTGATACTGTATAAATTTGAAGGAGGTGGTTGATACAATCACCCTTTGGTGGCATCATATGATACTGGGCGACATTCTATGAAAACTAGTATTTTGATGAGACATATGGATAGGTTGTAAAGAATGGTATTCTAAAGTAATATTCCTCATATAATTATTGTTTTAACATGTTTCCATCAGTTTGACAATAGAATTTAACACTACACCATTATTATACTTTGTCACTAAGAATACACTATTTTGGGATACCTCTAAAGTCTTGCTAATTATATATGTGGGTCATTAACACTACAGGGAACTATCACTTACATAAACTAGATCATGAACTATCACATTATTAATGTCAAACCTATAAATTGAAATTTACATCAATCTTTCAAAATAAGATCTCTTTTATTTATTTTTATCATATCTTCCAAAAGTGAATGTGGATCTTTACCGAGTCTTTATCCACTCATAGAACTTTTTAAGTATTATGATATCTAATAATATCATCTCACCCACTCTCTATATGTATTAATGCTCCCACAACTAATTTATCCTTTTATTTGGGGTATACAGAAACATAATAGTTCTCATAAACTTCTATTACCTATAATGTATGGCACTCTAGGGGGATAGGGGTTTGAATATACCATAGTGTTTCCACAATACATTAAATTCAACCTTATGATGGGGGGAACCGTCACTAGACCTATTATGATGGTGGTATCATCATGGGATGGAAAAGACTACCTATGATTCATAATCAAAGTATTATCTAATTATATAAAATGGAAATTGAATAATTTTTCCCTATCTCAAAGAATGGGTCTCAGGTTGTATAACATGGAGAGGAAAAATAAGTCACATAGATTCCAATCAATAAGAAATTTTTGAGAGTTTTATTCATTGTAAGTTTTGTGTCATCGATAGGGTTATCTTGCCTTATGGATAAAAACAAAGGAGGGTAGGTGATATTCATCACTGACTTATGAGAACATGGGGCTTCAAAAACTAGTGAATCATTCTAATTAGACAATGATATTATTATATTGTCTTACTGTTTAAGGATACAGAAATGAAGGCATGTTTCTTTGGAAATATATATCTATGATTAAGTATGTTTTGTATTTGTGATTGGGATTATAAATTTAACATGTTTATTATTATAAATAGTAGAGTGCAGGTCTTGATTTATGTATTTTAATTGAATAAGTTCCTTTGGATCCCAAGAATTTGGTTTGATGTCACTTTAGTTGTTAGTGTACTAATAAATACGTACATGTATATCATGGTGTCCTATTTTGAATAATTTTTATAGATATTTATTGAGGTAGATAGTTAATCTACACTTTCTAAAAATTTCATTCTGTCATCTAATTAAAATGATCTTAATCTAAAAAAATACAAGAAATTGTCTAATTTTTTTTTGTTAGATGCAGGATGATTGGGAAAATGAAGGATATGTGTCATAGGAATGTGATATTTGATTAATTCTCTTTTAATGAGAATAGTTTTGGTTTCAACAGGAAATGGGATAAGGAAAAAATGCTTGATTAATCATTGTGAAATAGAAATACTGGATATAATGTGGATATATTTTTGATCAATTTGGTACTTCATTTTCTAGTGAATTAGAACTGAAATGGGAATTTTTTGATGTTAACATACATTATTTTCAAGAAATACTAGACTTGGGAATAATCTATTCATCTCTTATAAGTAGAACATACAGGAATTTGTATGGGGTTTCAACCAATCACTGCTTTTTTATAATCAGAAGGGTTATGGGAATCAGTAAGTGTGAAGGCTTACCTCCTAGTAGATTGGATTCTTATGAGACTATTAAATTTATGATGTCATAGTGTATTATTACATGACTATATATTACAGGGAATGGTTTCATAGTTCATCTAGTGGTAACTAATTTCTTACTATAGGTTCCATACAAACCATGTCTCAAGAAACCAAATGTTCAACAGAAAATATATTATATTCAAATTTTTCTGAATGTTTTCAATTATTTAGGAATTTATACAAAGTGGGGATACATTTTTCAAAATTAAAAGTTTAAGGATCACTGTAAGGTCACTTAAAGGTATAAGGATAGCACTCCCATAACGTAAATTAGTAATTCTATATTTTCCTTTTTCATCAATGCTATCACAAATATAAAGAAATAGGTGATCAAAATAAAGGGTTTCACTCCAACTCTTTTAAAGGGAAGGTAATATAAAGACTATTGAAACCAATCAAGGATCAATTATAAATGATCAAATTACATGGAATAAAAACAAAAGATCAATTTGGAGGAGGAAAGGACAAATTTAGAGATCCTTAGGATCCTTAATCGAGGAAGTTCATAGTCGAAGTGTGAAACTGAAAATGTATTTGAGTATGATTATGGAAATTTTATGTTATTTAATAATATCTAATTATGTTTTTTTGTGTATGAGGGAATGTCCCTTGGTTTTACCTCATATTCTACCTTGTTTCAGTTATTATTTCATCTCTAATAAATAGTCATGAGATTCTTCATCTGGTAGGACTTGTTTAATTGTAATCATTCTTTATTGATTGAATTTTTTTATCCTCCATGGAGTGTGAAAAATTATCATCTACCATCATATATGGTGGCCTTTATTCTCTATGGAGTCTTTTGGAATTCGATATCTTTCTTTCGTGATCATTGATTCATTATCTATGATCTTATCAATACTATTATCTTCCACCAAATATCCTGTATGACATTATATTCTATTTTTGTGTTATAAGATAATCTCTCTCTATTAATGTACTCGATGTATGAACATGATCATTATATTTCATTAATTTTTTTTTTATAATTACTTAAACAATCATTATAAAACCTTTATTTTTATGAATATATAAAACAAATTTATGTAAACTATGTTATTCACCTTCTATTTTTTCCTTTCCCTAATCCTTTTCCATTCCATTATTTATGATATTATTAATATATTCCATGGACTTGTTCATTTTTTATTTATTGCATTCTGAATATATATGATGCTTCATAATCAAAGTGGAGTAATTTCATTGAATCTTATATCAAACTGACCCATCTAGTGATATATTAATATCATTGTACATGATATAGATATATTCCATATTTTTTATTCCATTGTGTTTTTAGAAATTATTTCCATCTATGTAAGATATTATATACTAAGACATGTGACACTTATTTCCAAGAAAGGTATTCTCTTTTTACAACTAAATATTTTATCTTATTTACAATATACAATATCTTAAACTATTATATCAATTATTATATATTTCATTATACAACTGGAACAATGTTTCCTAACGTGAATAAAAATAATCCCATTATCATTGCACATATTATGAAAAGGTGGAATTTAATTTAACATATTATATTGTGTGATATAGCTAAATCACATATCTTAAATAACATGGAAGGTTTATCATCCATTATCATTCAATGAGTTAAATTTTCCTAACCACAAGTGATATATATCATAACCAATAAGGTTAAATATTTTTTCCACACTAATTGAATGGAAATATTTCATATGTGGAATTTTAATATCCCAAGTTTTTTCTATGAAATAATTAGTTTATATTCACAATTTTTTGATTTTTCACTATATTTGGCCTTAATTTTGTTCTATTTTATTATTTGGTGATTTTTTAGATAAAATGTGGATTGTGTGACATTTGAAATGTAATATACCATGGGTGGTTAGGAATTATGTTTCATACATTTATTTCTAAAAAATATAACATATATTATATCCATGCATCTATTTTTTATTTAATTATATTTGTTTACACATAAATTTGTTAAATGAATATTAATTATGATTTGACTGATCACCAATGACGGTTTTGTAAAAAAAAAATTGGATAGCGAGAAAATTAAATGATAAATGTATAATTTTGTTATCAAAGGAGTGTCATATAGAGAGGGGGAGTTCAAAATTGATTTTGGAATCTGAATTTTCCATTTGGGAAAAATTTTATTATTAATAAAATTATTATTCAATTTACGAGTGATATGGTGTTTTTCAAATAACTGTTATATTAAAATAAAATACGCTATTTTAGAAAAAATGTAATATAATTTTTTATGTATACTTTCTAGAGATCCATTAAAATAATCCACTGATATAAAATTCCCATTATATAATGAAAACCATTATATATGAACAAGATTGATCAAAGATAAAAATTTCATTATGATATGATTATTTTTATTTTATTTTATGGTCTTTAAATGAACTTCAAATGACCATAAAAAAATTTCTTCCTTCTCCTAAATGATACAAATCTTTCACTAAAATGTAAGTAAAAAATTTTTATCGATAAATAAATATTTTTGACTTATAATAACATCAATAAGATACATCTCATATTTTTATAGTTTTTTAAAATATGTGATATATTTCAATTTGAATTGATTCATATGGAGAGTAATGTACCTCTATAGATATTATCATGAAATGAATTAAATGATATCATGTACACAATTTCCTAATAAAAAGATCATAAAATATCATAGAGATATGTTTTTTAAATATTTCACCTTACCACTACAATTTATTATACTGAGTGTTTTATTATTATGATAATAAATTAAATTTATTTGAATCTAATGTTGGGATTAACATGTTATAAAAATTCAGTGGAAACCAAAACTTTTTCTCCTATGGTTTTAGTAAACACATGGTAGAGTGCAGTAAACTAAAGAATCAATGTGCAATATTATGATAGAGTGATGGAGAAAATGCACGGTCTATCTAAATAGTTAATTAGATAATGTTAAGGGGGTCATGTATCCCTCATTTTATGTATATAAACCTAGTGATGTGACCTATAAATGATAGTTTGATTGACTTTATTAGAGGTAAACCCACATAGTATGATCCCCAGGAAGAGAGATATTTCACTATGTATTGGGAGCCTTCGACTGGATCGACTGGACAATTAACAATTTGACCACATCACCATGTATGAAAATATATTAGATAGATTTGTTCTAGGATAAGGGGTCGTTTACTCAAGGATTAGATGAAAATATTTTTTCTATATGATAACATTACTCATGAATCCACCAAAGCACTAAATATATTAATATTATATAATTTTAGATAAATATTAAACATATTTTAAAATAATATACGCCAGAATAGCATAAATATTTATTTTCATTGGAGACTATATACATAATCTTATTATTTAATGAAGGATCTTTCACATCTCCCACAAAGATCATATCATATAGTATTCATCTTATAAGAACCCTACATAGAACTTGTCTTCATAACCTCAGGAAAAAATACAATAAAGAGTGATCTTAGATGCGTAGTAAGGGTAAACATGGTAGATATAAATAATTAAATGATAAGATACTCATGAGGGAAGGAAAAAAATTTCAAGTTCATGTTCACAACATAAAATATTCATTCCAAACCAATAATATATCGTTAGATAAAAAAATAATCTATATCCAGAACTGTGGTCAATAAGGGCATCAAAGTAGTTATCAACACCAAAGAGTCATAATATAATCATTTGGCTTGACAAGCATAATAAATTCGAGTATTTTGAAAATAAATAAATTAAATCATATCCATGCATTATATTTCTATAATAGACATAATGATATCATACTCATGTATTAAAATAGTGAAAAATTATTCGTAATCATGTCCATGCATATTCTAATTAGAAATGTAAGAAAAATAATAATCATGAATAAATATGTGAAAAAGCTATTTTAAATAATAAAATGATTATCATCATCATATCATGAGGTATAAATAAAACATTAACCAATGAATTGAAGGTATAAAACAAACCTAACCATTACATAATCATAACAAATTAATATATCATTCCTAAGATCATAAAAAATTCATCATATCATCAAAGCATAACCCAGGGAAAAGAAAAAGGTTCTATAAGAATCTCAAAATAATAAAAAATATCATACATGGAAATAATTAGGATGGTACATTGGATCATATCCCTAGAAAGATATAGTTAACATAAAATTATGTCATCATAAATGAAATAATTATTCAAAAGATCATTGGAATAACTCTTGAGGAAAATAAAATTTTAATTTTCAAATAACTTATTTAAAATTTAAAAACATAATAAATTTTATAGAAAATGTTTATTCAGAAAATATCCTATTAATTTGTAAATAAAGATTAAAAAAATTGGTTAGTCATGATTTTCGAAAAATTTTGTTCATGTTATGTGTGATAAATAGATATTACTTTTAATTTTTTTGGTAAAATGCAAAAATTTACTCATTTAGAAGATGAAAGGAAGATTCCAGGGATTTTTCTTGAAAAAATCAAACATGGGTAAAGTTTTTTAAAAAATAATTATATAATGCTAAAAAATTACTAAGATACATTAATGAAAATATGTAAAAGAAAGAAAATTATTCTCGATCGAATAGAAAACAAATTCATTTTTCCTTAAAAACACTTTTTCATTATATTGAGTAATTAAACAGAGGATAATGAAAGATATAAAATATATTTTAAATAATTAAATAGAGGAAAATAAAAAAAATGTATTAATTATATTAGGATTTTTTATTTTCTTCAATATAAATTCATTCATAAACAATCTCGATTAAATTTAGATTGATACATAAATACCTCACCTTAAGTCTCAAAATTATTTGTGTGCATACAAACATCATATATATAGTAAATATATACATCGTAAAAAAATATTATAAGACTATAATAATTTATATCATACAATATTTGATATAATTATAATATATTATCACTTTTTTATTAATAATTGTTTATTATAATCAATATTCTGGGTGATAATGTCTTCGTTGTTCATGCATGTTTTGGTTTGTTTGTTCTTGTACATGAATATTGATCGGTGAGAGATAATATAATGAATGATAAAAATGATATTAACATCATATATATTCATTATATATGAATTTTTAAACATTTATCAATTTTATACATATAAAAATGATTTACAAATTCCATCGAGATAGTAGGTCGTATGTATGCATAAACATTGTGTTCATTTTATATTGAAAAGAAGGAAAAAAGATAAATACTTTTTTGTCATTCCCTAACCATAATAATATAATAAATATAATATATAAATAATTTTTACCCCTTTAAAACCGTCCATTTAAAATGGTGATAAAAATGAATTACACCGCTACGTGGAGTTGGTAAGTCGTTTGTACACCCGAGTGATGATTTCAATTTCCATAGAATTAAAATGAGGTGGATAATGGTTTTTTCACTCTAAAAATAAATTTGAATAATTTTGAAGATACAAAATTCATTATTTTAGAATATATTCCATATTTTTTAGGAGGTATAATAATAATTAAAAATTAATGTACTCGGTTAAGAGTGAAACCCTTTCATTGAGAAACCATCTTTGACCTACACCTTAATCATTAAAAGGATAGTTTTTTTGGAAATCCAAGAAACATTAAAATGTGGTTAAGGATTATAATAAGGTATTATGTTAAGTCATAAACAAGATATATGGATCAAAATGTACGATGAAGAGAGGAGAATATGTATCCATTTATAATTTAGGGGAGGGGCACTCTTAGAATTTCTTAAATTATTAAATTAATACAATTATATTTTCAGTTTCAAGAGGATCAGAATTAATATATATATATATATAATATGATGATTATGAGTCTAAATACTATCATCAAATAAATTCTTAAATTTTTTTATGATGCTTTCAATCTTATATCTTTTTTTGACCATCATTATCCCTTTTGAATATTTCCACAAAATAAATGTTTTTTAATCTTTAATGGTCAATAATTTTACTATAAAAAATAAAGTGACTCATAAGTGGAATATTATTTATATATTAAACCATATCACATTATCATTAATTAATATGACTTTTTTATTAGTTTTAAGACATTTAATAAATTATTATTTGACAACCATATTATTAAATTAATTTGTTGGGACTAAATAGAAAGGATGAATTTAAAGGCATCATGATTGAATTGGAATAAATATATGGTCTTTTAAAACATAAATATTAGATATATTTTTCTTGAAATTCATGGAACACAATAAATCTCCCAAATGTTATTAATTTTATTATTTTAGAATAATATTTTTTCCCATTATTTGAATAAATACAATGTCAGCATTGCGTAAAAATTTAATCTAATAATTAAATCACAAAAAATAAAAAAATAAAAAATTTATAAAAAGAATAATTTTAATTTCAAATATAAATTCATTACTATAATGACCCATACTTTACATAAATTGTTAATACTTCAAAATGAAGCATACTTATTACACCATATAACAAAACCACGAAAGGACCGTATAGGTATAGTGTCTTTAGAAACTGGGAAACATAAACAACTGGTTCATAAAGCATCTAAATTGCCTCCATTTACTTCATCATATCTAGAGTCCCTTTTTGGAATATTCTACTTAATAACCTTCTTCCGGACCTGGGGAAATAAAACATACAAAAGGGTGAGCTCTAATGCTCAGTAAGGGTAAACAAAAGAAATATCAATCACATCATATACATAAGAACATAAATTTTGGAAATCTTATCCTGCAAAAGAGGTCAAAATATTATAACATGGGATAAATCATAGAAGTGAAATGTAATCCCAATAATTATAACTTAAAACATAAAGCTTTGTGGTATACACACATAATCATGGAGAATCATTTCTTATTAGTCATGACTCATTGCCAAGACTATCTTAGTGGACAAAGTCCATTTCGGAACCGAGTCACCCTCGTTTCAGTCCTGTTTCACTGAACCGGTATAACCTACCATTCCATCCATGTCTATGTCATGAGATATAAAATCTTTACCCAATGCATTGGAGGGAGATATAGGTCCCACCCATCTCATAATGATACCATTCTTATGTGTGCCAAAAAATCATAACTCATACATCATTGCATAACCCATGTAAAAAAAATGGGAATCTCAAACATCATGACAACATAAAACAATACATATAGGATAAAGGAATTCATAAAAATATTTCCATCACAACATAATCAAATCCATGGAATAATAGGGATAGAAACAGAACCCTTTATTATCTTAGATGGAAAATAATTTTGATAAAATACTTGAACTCCATTCTTGAGGAAAATATCCTTTCTGCTTCAAAAACACTTTTCCTTTCTTAAAATGTCGTACAATTATAAACTAAAATAAGTTGATTAAAAATAAACTTGAAAACTTGTAAAGGAAGCTTCTTGGAAATAATATTTTAAAAATCCATTCATTCCGTATAAGTTAAAAAACATTCTTCGTACTTTTGTCGGAAAAGTCAAAAAGTACCTCAAAAAACGACAAAAATATTCCTTTCATATCTTTTACTAAAAACTCACCGAAGGGTAAAATTGGATATAAACTATTGTATAAGGATATAAATATTACATATTGAGGAAACATGGATGTGGATGATAAAATACACCCCAGTAAATACCAAAGTATAAACAATCTCGGATAAAAATGAGATTGTGATATTTTCCCTTACCTTAGGTCCGACTTTCTTTGTAAGTGTCCAAACATCCTGTATAATGATTTAAATAATGTTATTTACTTATTCCAGAATCATACTTATTTTTATGATATCATATATGGTCATATTCTTAGCGTCTTAGTAGTAATATTTCATTGCTACTTGTTATTCGGGTGTTTATAACTTTTTGTTCTTATGCGTGTTTTGTCAAATAAATTCTTATTCTTATCTATAGGTTATAGATACCTAATTTCCAGAATGTTATTAGTGTAATATATATCATATTAATTCATTCAATTCATTTATATAATCATTATGAAATGAAGATCATGTAGAACGAGTCGCATCACATCGTGGAGAAGGTATTCCGTACGTACGCACGAGTGATGATATCATTCCTATGATTGTGGAATTGTATTGGAGTGTATGTATACTATTTCATAATCAATATCACTTTATAATAGTCATATATCGTCATTATTTACACCATTATACCCATCCAAGTAAGGTGGTGGTGGAAAATAGATTACACCACGGCGTGGAGACGGTATTCCGTACGTACGCACGCGCGGTGATTTCATTTTCCGTAGGATGGATAGATGGTTAAATAGGGTTGTTTAATACTTATAATAACATATCAGTATATTAGTGATACTTATGTTATTACTTCATAATGAAACAACTAAAGAAGAAGAATTTGAAGAAGAAAGAAATTGGAAAGGATCGGTAATGGATATTACCTCTTCTTTGAAGTGCTTCTTTGAGACCTCCTTTTAGGGCACTAAAATTGGTCTTTGAAGAAGACCGGGACCTCTATGATGTCTCTAGGGAAGTGGAGAGGAGAACATGGCAGGGGTTGGCCGAGCTTGAAGGCTCAAAGTGGTGTGAGGAAGAGAGGGAGGAGGTTCCCATTTATAAGGGAGGAGAGGGGCACCTTTGGAATAACTAAAAATATTATTTTATTATAATGTCAAGTTCGGTTTTAAATATATCCAAATTGATTTATTTAGAGGCTAAGGTGGGGATGGGTTGAAATCCTCTCATACAATAGAATTTAGAGAAGTTTAGGTTCCTATTTTAACCTTATCATTTAGATTTAACATTAAGTTAAATAATTTTACATTTACCATGTCTTCTTGTGTTCTTATACTATAAGGTTAATAAACTTACTATATCAAGCCAAACGAACCCAAAGTTGTTTATTATTAATATATATAACCTTATCTAAGTCATTTGGCCGAACCTTATTTTTTTAGAAATAAAATAACAATTACTAATATAATATTTGTTTTAAAAACTTTTTTATGTCAATTTTGAAACTATTTAGTAATTGATTTTTATGAAAATCATAACAGAATTATTAGTTCAAACCAAGTTAATTAAATCAATGCTAACATGTCATATTAAATTAGTGGAATTCATAAAAAGTCTCAAATTATATTTATTTGGGTATTTGTAACATCAATTATGTCAATATTTCATTAATAAGATAATTTCTGCATCATCGTTGTGTCATAAATAAATTAAATTATTTAATATCTAAAAATTAAAAATAAAATAACTTTATGTAGGAAATCTTTTTCTCTTTCTAATGAATATTTATAGTCGAATTTTTCTTATGTATAACCCCATATTAAAAATTATTTACTTATTAAACTTTGATTTTAAATCTTTTAACCCTTCTTTAAATAAATTAATAATAAATGTCCTAATCTAATCCAAGTGGGCCTAAATGGTCATATTTTATTCCTAAGTTTGTTTTTGGTCGAATTACACTTGTCCAATAGAATTAGGACATGTGTTAGGGTAATAATAATATCATTTTTACCCTTAATTACCCTATTTACTTTTAACCGTGGAAAAAAAGTAAAAAGTTACTATTCACCAAAAAAAATATTTTCATCTTATTGAACCACATTATACTTACTGACATCAACCGTGTCTCTCGGATTTTCTAAATTCCACTCACGGAAGCGGTGAAATTAAGTTTTATGAAAAATTCAGTTTTTTAACTACCACTTAGTGGTTTCACTATTCATCAAAAATTGAAAGTTTTCAGAAAAATACCAAAATTTCACCCTAAGCTAATTTCGATATTCCGAATCAAAAAATGAAGTCCATTTTGAAAAATAAAAGTTATAAATTTTCAAAAAGTGGTTATTAATATTCATAAGGGCTAGTTTTAATAATATTTTAATAGCATATCGTTGTTTAGTGAAACTCGGTATTGCGTACGACACAAGCTATCGAGGAAGGTCGCGATTTCATGTAAAGCAAGCCAAGAAAGTGTTGTGTAGAAAAAGATTCCTTTGATGATTTATATAACATAAAAGTCTCGGGTGTTACATTCTACCCCCCTTAAAATGAATTTTGCCCTCGAAATTCGTCACTTTGTAACAAACAGATGAGGATACCTATCCCTCATCGTATCCTCAAGCTCCCATGTAGCTTCTTCTAATGGGTGGTTCCTCCATAAAACTTTCACCAATCGAGTGGTCTTGTTTCGTAGGACTTTTTCGCTACGATCCAGAATCTCTATCGGTTGTTCTTCATAAGAAATATCTTTCTCCAGCGGTACAACTTCTGAGCTAAGTACATATGAAGGATCAGGTATGTACTTTCTAAGGAGAGATACATGGAACACATCGTGAACTCGAGAGAGATTCGGTGGAAGTGCCAATCAATAAGCTACCTTCCCAAAACGATCCAGTATTTTGAAAGGACCGATATATCTAGGGCTCAACTTCCCCTTCTTTCCAAATCTCCTGACTCTCTTCCAGGGAGATATCCGTAAGAACACTTTATCGCCCACTTCAAACTCTAGGTCTTTTCTTCGGCTGTCAGCATAACTTTTCTGTCGACTCTGAGCTTCTCTTATGTGTTGTTGAATAGATCTGACCTTTTCTGCCATTTCATCAACGAGATCAGGTTTTAATAGCTTTCTTTCCCCAACTTCATCCCAGCATGTTGGAGTCCTGTATTTCTTTCCATAGAGAGCTTCATAAGGAGACATCTGAATACTGGAGTGAAAGCTATTATTATAAGGAAATTCCACCAAAGGTAGGTGTTGATCCCAACGACCTTTGAAATCCATAGAGAAAGATATCAACATATCTTCAAGAGTTTGAATTGTTCTCTCAGACTGACCGTCTATCTGAGGATGATAAGCAGTGCTGAAACTCAACTCTATATCCAGAGTATGCTGAAGACTTCGCCATAACTTCAAGGTAAATCTCAAATCCCGATCAGATATAATATAAAGTGGTACTCCATGCAATCTTACCACTTCCTTTACATATATCCTGGCAAGCTGATCCAGAGAGAAATCCTCTCTAATAGCAATGAAGTTTGCAGACTTTGTAAGACGATCAACTATGACCCAGATAGCATTAGTGCCTTTGGATGTTTTAGGAAGTCCTGTGACAAAGTCTATAGTGATGTTTTCCCATTTCCATTCGAGTATGGGTAATGGTTGTAACATCCCCTTAGACTTCTGTCTCTCAGCTTTAACTTGCTGACCAACCAAGCATCGAGAGACATATTCAGCAATATCTCTTTTCATGCCATCCCACCAGAAGTACTCTTTCAGGTCCTTATACATCTTCGTGCTTCCAGGATGAATAGAGAATGAAGAACTATGAGCCTTATCCAGCAGCTCTTTCTTTAATTCCAGGATGGGAGGAACGCAAACCCGATTCCTGAACTTTATTATCCCATCACAATCAAGGTTGAATTCCGGAACATTTCTCACCTTCTTTTGTAACTCGACATCTTCTTTCTGTGCCTCTTTAATCTTCACATGTATAGATGGTTGAACATTCATTTGAGAAAGATAAGATTTTTCCCCTTCCATTATAATTCCAAGATCCAACCTTTGTAAATCCATAAATATTGGATCTTTTGTGATCCTCATCATGGATAAACTAGCATGGCCTTGTCGACTTAATGCATCTTCCACCTTGTTTGCTTTCCCAGGGTGGTAATGGATTGAGCAGTCGTAATCCTTAATCAGCTCCAGCCATCTTCTTTGACGCATATTTATCTTCTTTTGTGTGAAAATATACTTTAAACTTTTATGATCAGTATAAATATCACACCTTTCACTATAAATATAATGCCTCCAAATCTTTAATGCAAAGATTACCGCAGCTAACTCCAAATCATGTGTTGGGTAATTTTGCTCATGGATTTTCAACTGCCGTGAGGCATAAGCTATCACCATATCATTTTTCATAAGAACACACCCCAATCCCTTCTTGGATGCATCACTATAGATCACAAACCTTTCTCCACTACAAGGTAGTGTGAGCACAGGTGCACTGGATAACCTTCTTTTCAACTCCTTGAAATTCTCTTCACATTCCACCGTCCAGACAAACTTAACTCCTTTCCGAGTCAACTTTGTGAGTGGATTAGATAATCGTGAATAATCTTTCAAAAAACGTCGATAATATCCATCCAAACCAAGAAAACTTCAGATCTCAGTTACTGTTGTTGGTCTCGACCATCTTTCGATAACCTCTGTTTTTGCTGGATCCACAGATATCCCCTCTTTTAAGATTATGTGACCCAACAATGCAACTTTTTGAAGCCAAAATTCACACTTGGTAAATTTGGCATAAAGCTTCTCCTTTCTCGGGGTCTTCAATATAATTCTCAAGTGATCTTCATGTTCTTCCTTTCTCTTTGAATAGACAAGAATATCATTTATAAAGACTATCACAAATTGATCAAGATAGTCTCTAAAGACTCTATTCATCAGATCTATGAAGATGGCAGGGGCATTAGTAAGACCAAATGGCATCACTATAAATTCATAGTGTCCATACCTTTTACGGAAAGCCGCCTTTGGTATATCCTCCCTTTTGACCCTTAATTGATGATACCCTGAACGAAGATCAATATTGGAAAAGTATTGAGCTCCGCGTAGTTGGTAAAATAAGTCAATAATGCGCGGGAGAGGATATTTTTTCTTGATAGTGATCATGTTATTTTCTCGATAATAAATGAACAATCTCATTGATCCATCTTTCTTCATAACAAATAGAACAGGTGCTCCCCAAGGTGATGCACTAGGGCGTATGAATCCCTTATCAAGATTCTCTTGGAGCTGCTTCTTTAATTCCTGCAACTCAATTTGGGTCATTCTATAAGGTGTCTTTGAAATAGGCAAAGCACCCAGTACGAGTTCTATTGAAAACCCAACTTCACTATTTGGTGGAAGACCCGGTAATTCCTCCGGAAAGACTTCATCAAACTCTCGTACAATGGGAATATTCTTATTCGTGAGTTTCTCACCAACCATTTGAGATAAATAACCTTCATTTAGTGGAATCAAGACCCATAAGGTAGAAGGAATTTCCACTATAAGGTTATGTTCATCCTTGCATTGATAGACGATCATATATTGATCTAGAATATGAAATTTTACTTCCCTTATTTGGCAATTGATATGAGATACATATAAAGAAATCCAATCCATGCCAAGAATCACATCAAATTCCACTATAGGAAGGATCACAAGATTTGCAGGAACCAATTTCCCACAAACTTCGATCGGAGAAGAATTATAAACTTTTGATGTGACTGTTGTGCCATTAGGTGTTGTCATAGATAACTCAACATCTAATTGTTGAGGTAATACGATGATACCCTTAGAAAATTCTTCAGAAATAAAAGAGTGGGTGGATCCAGAATCAAATAAAACATTTTCTACTTTAGAGTGGATGGTAAGTGTACCTTTCACCAAATCGTTATCGTACTCCACATCACTGATAGAAATTGCATGTGACTTTCCTTTTTCTTTAGCCTTAAGAGTTTGTTGACGTCGTCCATCATCATCAACCCTTGGATTAGGGAATTTATTGGCATAATGCCCCATCTCCTTGCACTTGAAACATTGAAGTGTAGTAGGTTCATTCTGTGTATCCCTTCCTTTGTTTGCATCATTAGACATCTTCTTACCATCATCTCAGCATTAAAATGCCCGATGACCTTCCTTTCCATATTTGAATCATTTACTTTTCCCTTTAGGACAACTCCCTCCATGTTTCTTTCCACACTTTGAGCATAAGGGAAAGATCATATTCTTTTCAGTGTGCTCTTTCGATTTTCCTTTGAATTCCATTTTCCTCTTATTATCAAACCCATATGACTGATGGGTTACTCCAATCTCCATCTCAACTTTGAGAGCACATCGAACGATTTCCTCGTAGCTATTGAAGTCCCTTATGGCTAAGGCCCTTCGAAGACTTGGTTTTAAGCCGATAAAGAATCGATCGATCTTACTCTCAGGTTGGATAATAATACCAGAAGCGTACCTTGCAAGTCTTGTAAAATTTGATTCATAGGTACCAACATATTCATCATCCTTTTGCTTCAGTTCAAGAAACTCTTTCTCCATCTTTGTTTGGAGAATACGAGGGAAGTACTTATTGAAAAATAAGTTCTTGAACTCTTCCCATTCCATGGACTCAATTTCATCCCTTTGCCTCATATTCTTAATAAGATTCCACCATTGATCAGTATCACCTTCCAAACGATACACTGCTAAGATGAATTTATCATGCTCAGAACATTGAGGAACTGAAAATATATTTTCAGTAGTACTAATCCATTGTTCAGCAACTAATGGATCAGTAGACCCGCTGAATGAAGGTGGACGCTGTCTCATGAAGGATTCAATAGAATTTTTCTCCTTCCTTTGCTCGTTTGGAAGTCCTGCATGATTCATAGCTTGAGAAAGTTGTGTGAGCAGGGCTAAAAGATATTGCATTCCATCTCCCATAACGTTTGGTTGCTCAGGGGGACAATCATTGCATTGCCCGTCGCATTCCGTATTAACACGGTTCCTTCAGGTTCCAGCCATTGACTAAAACCAAGAAGAATTGTGTGAGAAACACTAATTATAATAGGAAAACCACATAATCAAGAATAAAATTTCACACTTAAGGTCTTATCCTAGGTTATTCATGGTCATTTCTAAAACACTATGATTGTGTTCTATGCTTAGAATTATCCTTAGGGTTCTTACTAAGGCTTTCACATCCTAGTTTCCAAAGGTTGACTATACCTTTCCTCTGATACCAACTATAATGACCCATACTTTACATACATTGTTAATACTTCAAAATTGAAGCATACTTATTACAACATATAACAAAATCACGAAAGGACCGTATAGGTATAGTGTCTTTAGAAACTGGGAAACCTAAAGAACTGGTTCATAAAGCATTTTACTTTGCCTCCATTTATTTCATCATATCTAGAGTCCCTTTTGGCATATTCTACATAATAACCTTCTTCCTGACCTGGGGAAATAAAACATACAAAAGGGTGAGCTCAAATGCTCAGTAAGGGTAAACAAAAGAAATATCAATCACATCATATACATAAGAACATAACTTTTGAAAATATTATCCTGCAAAAGAGATCATAATATCATAACATGAGATAAATCATAGAAGTGAAATGTAATCCGAATAATCATATCTTAAAACCTGAAGCTTTGTGGCATACACACATAATCATCGAGAATCATTTCTTATTAGTCAAGACTCATTGCCAAGACTATCTTAGTGTACAAAGTCCATTTCTGAACCGAGTCACCCTCGTTTCAGTCATGTTTCACTGAACCGGTATAACCTACCATTCCAGCCATGTCTATCTCATGAGATATAAAATCCTTACCCAATGCATTGGAGGGAGATATAGGTCCCACCCATCTCATAATGATACCATTCTTATGTGTGCCCCAAAATCATAACTCATACATCATTGCATAACCCATGTAATAAAAATGGGAATCTCAAACATCATGACATCATAAAACAATTCATATAGGATAACGGAATTCATAAAAATATTTCCATCACAACATATTCAAATCCATGTAATAATAGGGATAGAAATAGAACCCTTTATTATCTTAGATGGAAAATAATTTTGATAAAACACTTGAACTCCATTCTTGAGGAAAATATCCTTTCTGCTTCAAAAACACTTTTCCTTTCTTAAAATGTAGTACAATTATAAACTAAAAGAAGTAGATTAAAAATAAACTTGAAAACTTGTAAAGGAAGCTTCTTGGAAATAATGTTATAAAAATCCATTCATGCTGTATAAGTTAAAAAAAACATTCTTTGTACTTTTGTCGGAAATGTCAAAAAGTACCTCGAAAAACGACAAAAGATTCCTTTCATATCTTTTAATAAAAACTCACCGAAGGGTAAAATTGGATATAAAATATTGTATAAGGATATAAATATTACATATTGAGGAAACATGGATGTGGATGATAAAATACACCCCCGTAAATACCAAAGTATAAACAATCTCGGATAAAAATGAGATTGTGATATTTTCCCTTACCTTAGGTCCGACTTGATTTGTAAGTGTCCAAACCTCCTGTAAAATGATTTAAATAATGTTATTGACTTATTCCATAATCATACTTATTTTTATGATATCATATATGGTCATATTCTTAGCTTCTTAGTAGTAATATTTCATTGCTACTTGTTATTCGGGTGTTTATAACTTTTTGTTCTGATGCGTATCTTGTCGAATAAATTCTTATTCTTATCTTTAGTTTATATATACCACATTTCCAGAATGGTATTATTGTAATATATATCATATTCATTCATTCAATTTATTTATATAATCATTATGAAATTAAGATCATGTAGAACGAGTCGCATCACATCGTGGAGACGGTATTCCGTACGTACGCACGAGTGATGATATCGTTCCTATGATCGTGGAATTGTATTTGAGTGTATATATACTATTTCATAATCAATATCACTTTATAATAGTCATATATAGTCATTATTTACACCATTATACCCATCCAAGTAAGGTGGTGGTGGAAAATAGATTACACCACGGTGTGGAGACGGTATTCCGTACGTACGCACACGCGGTGATTTCATTTTCCGTAGGATAGATAGATGGATAAATAGGGTTGTTTCATACTTATAATAACATATAAGTATATGAGTGATAATTATGTTATTACTTCATAATGAAACAACTAAAGAAGAAGAATTTGAAGAAGAAACAAATTGGAAAGGATCGGTAATGGATATTACCTCTTCTTTGAAGTGCTTCTTTGAGACCTCCTTTTAGGGCACTAAAATTGGTCTTTGAAGAAGACCAGGACCTCTAGGATGTCTCTAGGGAAGTGGAGAGGAGAAAATGGCATGGGTTGTCCGAGCATGAAGGCTGAAAGTGGTGTGAGGAAGAGAGGGAGGAGGTACCCTTTTATAAGGGAGGAGAGGGGCACCTTTGGAATAACTAAAAATATTATTTTATTATAAAGTCAAGTTCGGTTTTAAATAGCTCCAAATTGATTTATTTAGAGGCTAAGGTGGGGATGGGTCGAAATCCTCTCATCCAATAGAATTTATACAAGTTTAGGTTCCTATTTTAAACTTATCATTTAGATTTAACATTAAGTTAAATAATTTTACTTTTACCATGTCTTCTTGTGTTCTTATACTATAAGGTTAATAAACATACTATATCAAGACAAACGAACCCCAAGTTGTTTATTATTAATATATATAACCTTATCTAATTCATTTGGCCGAACCTTAGATTTTTAGGAATAAAATAACAATTACTAATATAATATTTGTTTTAAAAACTATTTTATGTCAATTTTGACACTATTTAGTAATTGATTTTTGTGAAAATCATAACAGAATTATTATTTCATACCAAGTTAATTAAATCAATACTAAAATGTCTTATTAAATTAGTGGAATTCATAAAAAGTCTCAAATTATATTTATTTGGGTATTTATAACATCAATTATGTCAATATTTCATTAATAAGATAATTTCTACATCATCGTTGTGTCATAAATAAATTAGATTATTTAATGTCTAAAAATTAAAAATAAAATTGCATTATGTAAGAAATATTTTTAGCTTCCTAATGAATATTTATAGTCAAATTTTTATTGTGTATAACCACATATTAAAAATGATTTACTTATTAAACTTTGATTTTAACACTTTTAACCTTTCTTTAAATAAATTAATAATAAATGTCCTAATCTAATCCAAGTGGGCCTAAATGGTCATATTTTATTCCTAATTTTGTTTTGGTTCGAATTACACTTGTCCAATAGAATTAGGACATGTGTTAGGGTAATAATAATATCATTTCTACCCTTAATTACCTTATTTACTTTTAACCGTGGTAAAAAAAGTAAAAAGTTACTATTCATCAAAGAATTATTTTCATCTCATTGGACCACATTTTACTTACTAACATCAACAGTGTCTCTCGGATTTTCGAAATTCCACTCACAGAAGCGATAAAATTAAGTTTTATGAAAAATTCAGTTTTTTAACTACCACTTAGTGGTTTCACTATTCATCAAAAATTGAAAGTTTTCAGAAATATACCAAAATTTCACCCTATGCTAATTTAGATATTCCGAATCCAAAAATGAAGTCAATTTTGAAAACTAAAATTTATAAAATTTCAAAAAGTGGTTATTACTATTCATAACGGCTAGTTTTAATAATATTTTAATAGCAAATTGTTGTTTAGTGAAACTCGGCATTGCGTACGACGCAAGCTGTCAAGGAAGGTCATGATTTCGTGTAAAGCAAGCCAAGTAAGTGTTGTGTAGAAAAAGATTCCTTTGATGATTTATATAACATAAAAGTCTCAGTTGTTACAATTACTAAACGTAACCACTTTTTATTCTCGTGAAAATATTGAAGAGATATAAAATTCAAGAGAGTGACATTTTGTATTTGTCTATTTCTTAAAATAATTTAAAGGTCATAACAAATGAAATTAACCCACATTTCCATATTTTAAACCATTCAATGAATATTTCCAAATTACACTCATCCAATAGGATAAATTAAAGAGTTATATAAATATTATACCCCTATCCCAAAGATATAACCCAATATTACAATTTTACCCTTACTAAGGTGGAAGATATTTACCAAGGTTGCCATAAATAATGAAAATAATAAAAGAGAACTATTTACAAAATATAAAATTACTAATTCAAAATCTGGGATCAATTTTTGAGTTTAAATTCATAATTTTAAAATAAATTCATTTTATAAAAAGTGTGCAAAATTCAACAAAACTTGTTTTTAGAAAAAATCATATTTGAACATAATTTTGGATTTATTCTTAATCCTTGTGTAGTAAAAGCTATTAAATGAATACTAAAAAATTTGAATGGATATATTTTCTTCCCATTTCGTTAAAATTATTCTTAAATAGTTATTTATTTAATTTCTATGATAAAAACACTTTGCACCCATAAAAATAGTTTTTCAAAAAAACATCTTTTTTATTTTCAAAACATTTTATTTTCATTTTTAATCAATTGATAACTAGTGAATTAATTTTATACTCAAGTAAACTGTATATATTTTCTAATTCAGTTAGTCATATTCATTCAAACCATTCCAATGAATATAAATTAATGACGATATAAAAACATTTCAATAGTATAATGAGGTTCCATTAAACTATGTGTCGCATGAAAAAAATATATCATAGATATTAAATTTACTAATAAATAAATATAACATAAAATATTGGTGGTTTAGATTCTAATACCTTTATAGTAATATATCACTCAAAATTATATCACTCTGATATAAAAAATAGAGGATAATTTTATCTTTTCACATCTTTATGTTACCATGTCACTTATTCAAATTTATAGTTTCATGTAAAAACTTTGACAAGGTGGGTGGTTTTGTTTCATAGTACATTCTATGTACGATGTAGAATCTCCTTGAGTTTTTCCTCATTGGATATATATTTCTATAATGGTACGAAATATGAGTTTAGTACATTTTAAGTATCATGTATGTAATTCATAGGGAGTGATACCTGGAACACATCATGAACTTGAGAGGGATTCAATAGAAGAACCAATATATAAACTACCATCACAATACAACCAATAACTATTAAATGAATGATAAATCTAGGGATAAAAATTACCATATTTAAAAATATCATAACTATATTCCAAGGATATATTCATTGGAATACATTTTCAAAAAACCTTAAACTATAGACCTAACTAATGATTTCCATTATAATTTTTGTCAACTCTAAGTAGCTCTTCTATTCTAGTGATTGGATATAAATACAATGACCCATAGTATTTATGAATAGATATTAGAAATTATTAGATGTAGAATAATTAACTAACATAGTTATCCTTTATAGAATTCTATAGGTATAATGATTTTGGAAATTTTGATATATAAACAACTAGTTCATAAACTAGCCACACCATCACCCAATAAGTTCATCATAACTAGTACATTTTTGATACACATCATACATAATACATATCTTCATAACCTGAGGAAATAAAAAATAATATAGGGTGATATTTGATTCTCAGTAAGGGTCAATAAGAGATATTTGAATAATCACTTCAATATGACATGAGAATATGGGTATGAGAACATGAGAATAACATTATAAAATCATATCTTCCATATCATAGATTTGAATATTGATCCATGGAATCAACCATGGTAGTTAATAATACAATAATAAAAATTAATTAAATAACCTGAACTATGAGAGCATAGAATTAGAATAACACTTGATTTTGTGGCACACACATAATGATAGAAAATCATTTCCATAGTAGTAAATGATCATTTCCAAGACTATCATAGTGGAATGGATTCACTCAAAAAACCATCACCATATCCATGAATAACATCCAATACCACAATAGTGGATAAAGAAACTTACTGGACTGCGTTCAATACCCATTTTATTATTGTTTTCCTCATGAGATACCCATTTTTATGCAATTAATTGGAGGGAAAATAATTCTTTCCCTACCCAACACATAAAAATAATAATACAGATACGTTCCAAAAGATCAGAAAAAATTCATCATATCATATCCCATGAAAATAAAATAGTATTTATAAAGAATTAACCATTTCCCAACCCATGGATACAAAACAAGTTTCAAAACTAAATCACTATTTCAAAACATGTTTAAAGGAAATGGGTTTCATAAACATTTCCTCAATTCATCATAGAATAACATATAAAAAGGAATGAGTTTGATAAACATATTTTCATTGTGATCATAAAACATCCAGAGAATAATAAGTATGGTATCCTTGGATAAAATCAACAGTATAAAATAATTAAATTTAATTATTTATTTCATTAAATAAAAAATAATATTAAAATACCATTAATTTTTTTTTAGGAAAATAACCATTACTACTTTGAAATTCACTTTAAAAACTAAAATTCACAAAATATTTTCCAAGTAAATTTCATTGCAAAAAACCTTATAAACCTATAAAGTAATATTAATATCAATTATTGGTTATAATTAAAGAAAATTATGCTTATTTTGAATAAGTTAAAATAATTTTTTACCCACCTTTGTAAGAAAAATTTGAAAGTACCTCACTCAAAAAATGACAACAAGATTCCTTTCAAAAAAAAATTTAAAAAATAAAAAAATGGTTACAAATGAATTTAAATAATCAAATAAGAATATTTAAAATATTATTGAAAACATTTTCTACAAACGTTTATATATAATACAGTATTTTTTTTATCAAATTGAAAAGTAATGCATTTTTTCCATAAAAACGTTTCTTCGATCCATTTAGTAATTAAGGATATAGAAATAAAATGAAAAAAATATATTCTATATAAATATCTAGATTAGAATAAAATATATGATTTTATTGATAGATATAACAACAAATTTCATCATCATAATGATATTCATAAATAGTCCCAATAAATAATGAGATTGTAACATAAAACCCTTACCACTTTGGTAACTTTTGATTCCTAATAACCATTAATGGAAGAACCTTATATTGATATTTTAATCACAAAAATTTTCATAATAATAATAATGAAATAAAATTATTGTTAGTATATACATCAAATATATGAAATAAGTGTTGAATATGGCATTTTTATCATAGAAATAAATGTGAGATTGAAATCCCTTAATTTAGGTATGACTTCCATCATTCGTGTTTGAAAATCATTTATAATAAATATATATTTATTATAAATATATTAAATAAAAATTATAAAATATATAATACCATATATTATTACTTATAACCCTTTTATGACCAATTTATTAAAATTTGTTTTTAAAGTCACTATTTCTATTGATAATTGCTTTTTTCATGAATATTTCGGTTCGGTAGTCCTGGTATATATACTTTCAAAATTAATACATTGTATTACATGTTCTAATAATGATTTTAATATCACATATATTCATTATATACATATTTAGAGTCATCTATACAAGTATATAAATAAAAATGAATTACATAGTTTAAAGCGATGGTAGGTTGTACGTAAGCATGAACGTTTTTTCTACCTTTTGAAGGATGAAAAAAATAAAGTAAAAAATTTAATTAAACTTTATATAATTATTATTATACAATATATATCATAAATATTAATTAAATATATCCTTATTACAATTAATTTAAAGGAAATAAGTAAAATGAATCACATCGCTTTGTGGAGGTGGCCATCCACACATTCAGACGAGCGACGTTCTCATTTTAAAAATGTTTGGAATGTAAGAAGTTATAAGTGATATTATAATTATAGTAGTATAATTATATCATATATATCATATATATATACTCTAAATACATCATTGTTTCTATCCATGAGATGCAGTGACGGAAAATTCATTACATCAGTTCACGAGGTTATAGTCCACCCTACACACAAAATATGATTTCATTTCCCATTGTATGAAAGAGGAGATGTATATAGATTATTACATTAAAAAAATAAAATATTAGTATATTGTATATAAATGTGTTATTATTACATCATAGTTAAATAATATTTGAAGGAGGTGGAAGAAGAAATAAAAAAAACTCAATTAAGACTGATACATCTTCTTCTGCCAACAACTTTATATTTTCACCAAAAGCCTTAAAAAGAGAGTTTTATAATTAAAAATTGACTCTAGTATGTGGAAAGGGAAGGAATTATGGTATTTAGGAATTTATGGTGAAAAATAAATTATTTCTATGATGTGAAGAGAAGAGAAAAGGAGTTTTCCTTTTATAAGAGAGGGGAGGGATACTTTTATAATTTCTTAAATTATTAAATTAATATAAAATAGTTTCAATAGTAAATTGGAAAAAATTGACATTATTTGAATATAATAATAGTTTTAGTCTAATTAATAAAATTAAATAAAAATTGGAGATATTTATGTTATTTTTTCACCATTATCTTTTTTTAACTTGTGTTATCTTTTTTTGAAAATTAATATAGTATTAAAGTTTTTACTCTTTAGAGTTCAATAATGTTTCAATAAGAGGAAAACATTTTAAGAAATAGATCATGGTTGATATTATAAATAATATCCCATTTAAATTGAGGAATATAATTTATGTAGTAATTTTAATCATTTAATAAATCATTATTTATCATAATATAATATTAACATTGTTTTTTTAATATTAAATTAATTTTACTTATAAAACAATATGAAAACAAACAAATTAAAATAGAGACCATTCACACATCTTTTAAATGTTATGTTTATTTAAATAATTCATGGAACAAAACAATTATTTCAAATTATATCACTTTTAATATGTTTGAAAAAAATTATTTAATTTTTCAATTAATTAAATAAATCTTGTGTCAGTATTGCATAAGAATTTAAGGTAATTAGATAATTTTTAAATATTTGAAATAAAATAATTTCAGGAAAAAATTTCATTATTTTTAAAATAACCATTAATATTCATTCACATCTTTCTTTATTCCCTATTAGAGAATATTAGAGATATTTAAAATAAATGGGGTTATATTTTTCCTTTCCCATTAATTATATTATTATATAGGTCACTTTCATGGTAATGTTTCCAATAAATAATTAAATATCATGACTAGGGTGATAATATTTTATGTAAATTCATCCAATAATAATTAGTATGATAATTTTGATGTTATGATTTAGTTTTAAACAAGGTTAACTTGATTTACCCTTTTACCTTGGTGATAAATTTTTACTATTTTTTACAATCAATATGATTGGAAACTAAGTTGGAATTTTTCAAAAATATTAATTATCATGATTGAAAATATTAAATATATTTTTATAAATTCAATCCCTATATGTGGTATATATTAATTATATATATATGCCTCACTCTAATAATGATTTATTAATTATTATTTTTATTTAATGATGATAAGATTCAATTTTGAGTTTTATTCCAAACTAGTTTTTAAATATTAAATTTTATGATTTTATGAATATGGTCATTGTTGTAACATGATTATTTAAAACTCTATGTAAACCATGTGGTTATGTCAATATTTTTACATAGTCATCCGAAAGGATGACACATAGTTCACTTAATAGTGTACCTTGTATATGAGCAGTGTCGAGAGGCCAAGAGAGGGGGGCGTGGTTGGTGCATGGTTTGTCAAAATGCGCAAGCAAACCATTTGATGTATTCATGTGGATAAATTTTTATGATTTAAATTTTTTACCTTAATAAAATAAAAACCCTAAAGTGGTGTTATTCCCATCACCCTCACCCTTATTCTTGACACACCTTGGGGACACCCAAACATGTGTGACCTCTTCCCAATCATCTCTATGTTTTTGGATGATTTTTCCTTCGATTCATAATGTGTTTATAATAAGTAGGGTTTTATCCTCTTTATGTATCATATTCCACTATTTTTATTGTGCATTTTATACCCACCCTTGTCATTCACACACCATGGACGAACCCTAACCCGATTTGGGGTTTCTTTTTTGTTATTTTTTGGCTAACAAGGTTTGTGGGGTTCGATTATAGACTGGTCTAGACATGGTGTATTGAAGGTAACAAATAATCACTATGTTTTTGGTAGGTTTTCTTCCTATCTAATTATTTATCCCGATTTTATAGAAATATTTAGTGAATTTTTGGGTTTATTTATTTTCTTATCCCTCATTGGACCTCCTTGAGGTGGGTTTGAGTCATTGTTGTCCAAGTCAATGACTTCTTTTTTATTTTTAGGTATGTTTATTATGTATGAGACATTAAATTAGAAACTATGATTTCATAGGTGTTTAAATGTTCATTTACATTACATTTTAAAGTAGATATATTCTTTAAAATGTTTGTGAGGCTTAAAATTGGTTTCTATTTATGTTTTATATTATTTCCTTAGCATTCTTCCATTAGATTTGAACCTGGTTGAAATACTAATGAAATTGGGTTATTGTTTGATTTTCTAGTTAGTTTAATGATTCAGTTTTAAAAGAGTTTTTTTTGGCCTTTCTTCTAGTTTTTATATAATGTCTTAATGGCATTTCTAGTTAATAAAGATCTCATAAATGGTTTCTAATTCTTTTCCTTCATTAAAATGTTCTTATATAAATAAGTATCCTTTTTTACTATACTCACACATGGAATTGGGAATATGCACATTGGAGCAAGGGGTGTTTATATATATATATATATATATATATATAATTGTTTACAAGTGTATAATTGTGAAGAATGACTTTTTCTGGAATCAAATGTAAGAAAAGTCATTTCCCAAATGACGAATGTTTAATTATAAAAATCCAAGTCCGGTTTTGAATTTTCTAAATCTTTTTAAAAGTGATGTGAAATACAATGGAATCCTAGACATTAATGAATTTTTTGGTCTTGGATTTCACATGATTGACATAATTTTGTTATTTTAGGAAAAATGGGATTGAAATTGGTAGTGTATGAAGGTGATGTGTTGTTTAATGATTTTTTATATGATTGAAAACATGGGTTTTTTACTATATATGACATATGAATTCATTTATGGAAATGAAAATTTGGAATCCTCGGTAATTATTTTTGGGTACTAAAGACTATCAATGTATCCAATTGAAAGGGCTTCAACAAGGTCTACCTAGTAGGTTTACACTACAATATTAAAAAAAACATGATGATTTTTTGGGTACTGCTATAACATTGGATCCATCCTTTATGGGGTATCATAAAAAAGGAGACATATTTAAATTGTATTAACACCAATAGTATGAGGATACAAGAACCCCAAATGACATACCTACTTAAGTATTTCCCTTACTCCGTTCCCTCATTTAACTTATATTTCTATCGTACTATTTTTAAATTCTCTCTTTCTTAGTTTTCTATTATTATCTAAAATAATAATAAACATGATTTAGTTCCCTCTAATTTTTATCACCCAATGATATAATATTTATTTTTATTATTTTTCTCTAAGAATATAATTTTTTCCTCTCATTCATTCTTATAAATGGATGCTTGGATAATCCCATATCCTTTGGAAATTTGTTTGGTAAATTAAGGAAAAAAATGGTTTTCTAAAGTATTATCATGTTACAAGTGTTAAAAATAGATGAAAATATTTATATTATCATATTTATAATTGTAAAATATTGTGAAGTTTTATATTATTAAAGGTATGTAATAGGGAATATTTCTTCATTTGGAATCTATACAAGGAATTTTTATTCTCAAACCTATATCACCATAAATTTTCTGTTGTAGGTTTTCGATTATTTTTATTCTATCCCATGGGGTTTTTTTGTTCTTTATTGCAGACTGGTGACTTGTATAGTCATAAAGAGACATGTATATTGCATATTATTTTTTATTAGAGTATCATTTATCGCTTCATCCACTTGGGATTGTAATTATATTTATGAATGAAGGGTAATAAAAACTGATTGGGGAGAAGAAAATCCATTGTAGAGGCATATTTACATTATAGGAGATGGTTTTAAAATGAGGAAAAAGGTTTTCAATGATTTATTCTATTTAATTATTTCTTAGTTTTGATATTAGGTTACAATTTGTTTACTTTTCTCTAGCATGGACGCCCAATGTATTGATGGGTCATGTCGAAATTTTATTTAATTCTAACAACTGGTTTCCATAATTATTTATTGGGTAAAATTATTTTGAAGTTAGGTTTACCATTTTCCTATGATGTTATGCTAGCCTATGGGGATTATAATTTCCATTCAAGCCTTGTTTCAGGTTGGATCAAGCATCTGATGGGGGATAACATCGGTTGCTTCTTAAAAAATTGTATCCAAGAAAAAGTCTGGTTATTTTATCTATAACAACATTGGATATATCATATGTAGATCATGTTATTTGGGATGTATGGTATATGGAGATAATATTTCCAGGGGTCACAAGGTATATCAAGGGCCAGTGCCTAATCACTCCCGCTCATGATGAAACCTATGTTACCAGTGTGTGTTTGGAATTTTATTTTGAGATTTTTTTGGGGATGAAACTTGACTTGAGATGGTGATATATGGTAATATATGAAATAGTTGTAACCCATATGTGGATGACATGAATATTTCAGTGTTACATTTAGTGATTGTTTCATAGCTGGAACATGATAAACCAAAACACCTAGTCAACTCATAAATAATTAGCAGTCTATTCTATGTTGGTATATATTGTGTGTTGTTAGACAATTGAGTTTTGAATAAAGATGGATAAATGTTTCAGTATTTTAAACTAGTTTTGAATTACTATTTTATGATTTTAAAAATTGATGTGATTGTTTTGAAATGGTTATAAGTGGTTAAAATCATATTTTAACTTAAAAATGGTACTTTTGTTATCATTAGATGTTCTAAAGAGGTGATTATATATTTATTGTATGAAATAACACATTTTAATTATATGGAAACTCAATTTTAAAATTGGATGATTTAAAATATATACTTCACTGAAATTATTTGGTTTTGAAAAATGTATTAAAGGAGAGTTTATAAATTTTAAGTAGTGTGGTATTCTTCCAAGTAGGAGCTATGATTTAGATCATTTGAGTTATTTTAAAATGAGGTATAGAAATACAATTTGATGTAAACTTGGTTTCTATTTCAATGGGTTTGAATATTTTTTAAACCATGGTTCATAACTGTTTTGGATCTATTCATATTATTGTTGGTGTTTTTAGGGGGAAAGATGTAGTTTTGTAAAGATGTTTCGTTTTTAGTGAAACATGTTTTTATTATTGGATTATGATTCATATAGGATCGTTTTTATTTGGATTGTAATGCTTGAATCAATAGATTGATATTTTTTTATTTGAGTATTCTCCAAATAGGAAATAATAAATAAGGGCTAGTAAATCTCTAGAATTCATTCCCCAAGTCTATGTGAAGATTTACTTTAGATATTTTTGTTGGATATCCTTTTTAGGATTGGTATTTGTGAGTTTGAGGTAATTGACTTATTGAGGTATTTCTAAATCAGGGTTTCCCTTGGTATTCTCATTTTAAAACTCCTTTGAGAATATCTTTTGTTTCAGTGATCACCAATTTTTTGTGAAGAATAATTCAGTATTGGTATGACTTCATTGAATGGGAATGTTTTGGGTATGTGTATGTGAAGACTAAGAATGTAACCATATATTTATGATTTATTGGGTTTACCGAGGTTTAGTGTTATAATATTTAGTCCCAGGCTATCCCGTCTCACCAGAGATTGGATGTCATATTGATATTATGGATGCATGTTTGTTTAGGGAATTATCTTCCATATATTTTCTTCATATTTCAACTAATTGGTCCTAGTTGTCATTAATATAGGTTTTATTCATTGTATTTCTTTGTTTTTTCCCAAGTGGATAATGATTTTGGGTGGTTATTTCATTGTGATGACATGATTTTTTATAGATAGTTATGAGGATGGTTGGGTATCAGTGGGTTCTCCTATTATCCTCATATTCATTTCCAAATTGTTATTATATTGGGGTTTTTCTAATGTTCTATATCTAATTATTCTATCTGGGATACAATGATTTTTGATATAGAGGATTTTATTTTCTCATACTTTATTTAGAAATTTTTTATTCAATAGATGTTTTTATGAAATTATGAATACTTTTGGGGTAAAGTGGTGGTTTTCATCATTTTGGGAATCATTTGAAGTAGAATTTGTAATTTTTTAGGAATCGTGATCTATTTTATCATTAAAAATAAAATTTTCACCAGTGTACTAATTTGGTAGGGAGGCCACCCTAGAAGGATCTTTTGGTGAACTTATTTTCCAAGTGTCCTGATAGGGAAACCCATTGTTTCCACCTCACACAACCCCGATCATAGTAGTTTGGTTTGATATGATTTTGTGTCATGTTATTGATTCTTATAGATATCCCAAATAAAAAATGATGAATTTACGTGGTGATTTATATGTCAGGGGGTGATGATGTTATTTATTTTGAGGTTGTGTTTACAGTTCTAAGTCTCTTCCACTAAATCATTTGTTTGATTGATCAAGTTATTTAGTATCAATAGTTTTTTTTCGACGTCAGTTTTTTTATGGTGATTTATTTCACTATCATTTTATTTTAGAGTTTCAGGTTTGAAAATTTAGTATGGTTTCTATGACTTTGAGTTATAGGAATTTCATTGATTGGTATTTTAGCTTTACCTTTTTACCTATTTTCGATGGAAAATAATTATAATTTTATAACAACAGTCATTTTGAGTTAATGTGCACATAATTTCTAAAGGCATGATATCATTGTAACTTTTCCTATGACATAATAGAATTTTTTTTTGTGAGGATAAGAGGTTAGGATCACTAAAAATTTTAGGGGATTACTTTCTACTCTAGGAATTTGTTAAAGGTTTAAGACATAATGAAGAATCCTTTCAGAATCCACGTGTTGGACTTATTACACATGTAACAATGATCATATTGAGACAATGTATTTGGTGTAAACCTCTATATATATGTATATATTAGGTATTCCCTATATTTTAATCTTTTTTCATGATGATTTCATATAAATATTACTAGTTGGGGAGTATATTGTTTATTTTCATCTAGGGAGGCAGTTACTATTTTGAAGATGGGATTGATCCTCGAAGAGGATTTCTACATATCTTGTTAATGAAGGAATCAAACCCAATGTAGTTTGATGGTTTGCAGAAATGGGAAATGAAGTAGTGTTCGGATTTAAATGATGCATCCTATTTATATTTCTATGAATTTGAATCAGATCCCACATAGTTTTGTTGAATGGTTAGGGCTTACACCTCAAAGGTGGCCAATGAAGGAGGCATATTCACCATGCCAATTCGATGATCATCACAAATATCAAAACCTGTGTGATTCATTCTCAGTGTGTGAAACAAGAGACAATAGAAGATCAATCACATTTAACAACAGAATACCATTATAATTGAAAGGAGGTATTACATATGAGATTCTTTATAAAAATGACCTATTAGGCAATTTAGGGGATGATATACTTTGGGGTTTAGACCTAAAAGGAGTCACCTATATGGGAACCATGAGGAGTATCTCTACTCGATGTTAATTGATTTTTTTAGGGATTGTACCTCATTGTATTACCATGCATCTATAACCATGATAATTATAGTTACTAATTGGTAATTTGTTGTTTTTACTTATAGATTACAGCTGGGAGGAGGACTATGTTTCTGAAGCTAAGAGTATCTCGACTCATAAGAAATTAAAGGTTTGGTTGGGACCTACACCTAAGAGTATTCCCATGTTTCTAGAGCCATGAGGAGTATCTTGAATAATGGGTAATTTAATTTTTGGCTAGGTTTTACACCTAAAAGGATTCCTTGGTATTTGTAACCACAAAGGGTATCTTGGATAATGGGAAATGAATGTCTGGTTGAGGCTTACACCTACGAGGAGTCACTAACTAAGAGGAACACTTCCACTGTAAGTGTGTATTTCATGATTCACTATCCAGGTGTGATACTTTGGTGAATTGATTCTTATCTTTAGTGAGTGAGATAGAATGCATTATTAACCCCATCTAGGAAAGAAAATGCACATTGGGATTGTGGGATTTTCTTCATATATAGGGGCCTTGGGTGAATTTCCAACCAGGTGGAGTGACTTGGGAAAGGTGTCAACTATGTAGAGTAACTTGGGTGAAGGTTATCCCATGTGTATTCACTGGGGTGAAGTTTCTCCCAAGTGGCATGACTTGGGTGAAGGGTCACCCAAGTTGAGTGTGTTAGGTGAAGGGTTACCTAGGTAGAGTGTTTTGGGAATTGGGCCACCCAAGTGGAGTGACTCGAGTGAACAGTCTCCCAAATGAACTGACATGGTGGAAGGGTATCCTAGGTTTGATTTGGGTGAATGTTCTTATTTGGGTGAAGGGTTTCCCATGTGTGGGCCACCCCTAGTGTGGTTGCAATGTCCAAGCCCAGGTGCCACAAAACCAGTGCCCCATGATTGTGCACTAGATAACCTCAAGTGATCCACACCTACAATAGACGTTACAAACCTTTATTGAGGGTATTATGATGTTCATTGGGAGACTATACCAAATTTATAAAAAATAA
Organism: Viscum album; assembly: GCA_963277665.1. Taxonomy (NCBI): domain Eukaryota; kingdom Viridiplantae; phylum Streptophyta; class Magnoliopsida; order Santalales; family Viscaceae; genus Viscum; species Viscum album. The sequence goes on from OY728131.1 coordinate 1,349,999,695, forward strand.
GAAAACAATGGAAAAGAAGAAAAATAATAACCCTATAACAGTGATAAAAACCTTTCATTATATAATCAATTCACCAAAATGGTTAAATTACCACAACCATACAATTAAACATTCCATGTCATTGTTGTGTTAATATAAAAATGAAGCAAAAATAATACACTAAATAAAACAACTAAAATGGGACCCAACATCATGTTCGGTTCCCTCAAATATGATCCACACTAAATACCACATTATCCATCTAACATATGGCATTTCCTTTATCCTAACATACATCAATTATATCTACTGAAGTACCCAACAATGGTTCAAGTAGGGTGTGTATACATCTCAGTAGTCCACCATAAATGGTTTCTATAAAAATATCCACTCCTATAACAATGTTTGTAGAAGTATAGTAAATAAGATACCAGAAGTAGATAAACCAGGTTTCACTATCTAACAAAGTTTAAATTATATACAATTATTTTCAGTTCCTTGTGATACTCATACCCATCAGACCCACTTGGATCACATTCGTCATCTAAAGCATAGATCGTAGGGGTTATAGGTCAATATAAAAGGACCATAAGTCCACATACCCAACCTATATTCAGAACGCCATGTCCAACCACACCAACAATGACATGGAATACCATGTATATTCCCATCGAGTTAGAGGAATCAGTACATCATATAAAACAATTATATATAATGGAACCTAGAGCATTATACTGGCCTTCCCAAGGGAGAGGATAAATATTCCAACATCCCACCAACCATTAGTCAAATTTACAAAGGTCATCATTAATGACATTTTTATAATTAAAGAACAATAAGGGTGAACCTTTTATTCTTATCAACAATCTTGTGTTTAGTTTAGTTCAACCAAATTACTTAGTTCCACATCATGCTAACATTAAAATTTATTCATATCCACAACCATTAAACATAAATTAATATATATTTTTAATAAGGATTTTCCCCTTTTATCATTTTTCTCATTTCTCCATCTATAATCAATAATTTATTTACCTTATTGATTTAAAAAACCACCCCTTGTCCCATTATAACATGCTAAATACAATTTTAATTGGTTCAATATCAGAAACCATTAAATTAGTCATTTTAAAACCCAAATCCCTTGTTCATGGGAGTGGAGAACCGTACAGATGAGCATTGTCATAGTCCAATAATCGTCAATAAATCCAATGTGTGTCATGAGTGGTACACGACATCATTTAACCACCTTATTTATCATTTACTACCAATAAATAAAATATGCAATAAGATGAAAAAAATAAAAACCACAAACACATGAAGTAATACCTAGTGTATGGGATATTACCTAAAATCCACCTACCTTATGTTTGTAAAAAACACATTTCTTAAACAAAACCCACTTTCAATCCAATAAAATCTTCAATTCAAAATCTAATAATCAATTGAAAAAGTGTTTTGGTGTCTAATTAAAAATAATAAATTCCATCATGATTGTACTTTTGAATATATATATATGAGTGGTATACACACATGGAGCTTTGATTCACAAACAATAAAACTTTAAATAATCAAGGATCAAAGGATAATCACCCTTGGGAAGATTATGAGAAAAGGATTTACACACCAAGCTATTAGAGTTTAAATTACAAATAAATTTGAGTAAGAACCCATAAATCAAGAGGATAAGAAATGGAAATATCAAAAAAATTAAAGAGATGCGTGGTTTGGATGCACGGTTGGCTAAACCATGTGCCAACTACACGGCACCCACTATCCAAGTAGGGGCCCAGACCACATGGTTTAGCTAGTCCACTTCCTCAGTTTCAAAAACTTTGTGGTGGTCATGAACATTCCTCTATCATAGGGTGATATAACACAGAGTCTCTTTTCCTAGGACACATAATTATCTCTAGTTATTCTCCAATAGTTCACTATGTAACACCACAAGGTTCCTTACAAACTTCTTTTTAATCAATTCAAATAGATTTCACTACTCACAACACTGAGTTTGAGCGCGCCACAACTATCCCTTTAAAGATCGATTATCAATATTGTTAAAAACAATTGAATTTTATATATTACAAATAATTTTAATATTAATCTCATATTTTTCATAGACATGATATAATAATAAATTCATTTAAAAAAAGAATTATTTTTTAAAAAAATCAGTTTCACTACCTTTTAATGGAGAACCCTTTTTAAATTCAATATTTGACAATTTTATATATTTAATTTGAAAAAAAATTGCTATTTAAGAATGGGGCATATAAACTTATTTTGGAAAAATTATTGTTTCTTTTCTGATAACTTTTATATGTTGATGGAAAGTGAAAAATTACAAATTTTAATCGAATTTTTGTAGTGGAAAAACATTATTGTATTAAATTATACATTTAAATGGTTTTAAATTATATTTAGATTATATTTATATCATTAAATATAATGTATGTAATTGGAATTATTTTCAATTTAAAATTAGATATAAACACATGCCAATCTTTTGATTGTTTTTACTTTTACAAAACCCGTTATCTCATTTTGACAATAGGGATTAATTTTAAATTAATTAAAAAAACTTTTATGTTTTTAATTTTTAATTTTTTTCCCCATTTGGAATCATAATTTCCGAATTTCTTAAATTGATACCTTGTATTTTTTGGAAATTATGAATAATAATTTCAATAATTAATATTATTTACAGCGATTAGAGGGTAAATTATGTGAATGAGGTTAAAAGTAATATTATAATAATATAAAACTACCATAACACATTTCTTAATAATATTTTTTTAGTTATGGGAACCATAAAAATTCTTAGGCCTAATTTTTGGCATTTAGTAGAAACTTGGGTGTGATAATGACATGTTATAATAATTAATTTAATATAAAGAGGAATATAACATAAACAAGTATCCATTTAGTAAAAAAACTTCAATATGGGGTTATGTTACGGATATATTTTATTGTAAATATTTATTATATAGATAAAAAATTTCTGAAATCAAGTAATTTTATTTATAATTTTTAAAAAATAAATATATTTATTTATTTATGACACAATGATGACGCAGTGATTACCTTATTAATTAAAGAATCAAACAAATGATTTTATAAATATTAAAATAAATATTATCTGAAATATTTGATGTCATACAAGATTTTTAAGGATGATTATGAAATTTTATGGATGATTTAATGCTTTCATGTGTAATCAAGTTGTCAAGACATTAACAAAAAATCAATAACTAAATAGTGTCCAAATTGACGTAAATGAGTTTTTGAAACAAACACTATTTTATTAAATGATATAATAGTCATTAAAATATAATATTATTCCAAACTAGATAGATAGTGTTAAAAATTTATTTAATGATCTATCTTATGTTCTCTTGGTATTTTATAGTAACTATAGTACCAAAACAGTATAAAAATACAAGAAGACATGGTAAGAGTTAACTTATTTAACTAAGGGTTATTTCCAAAAGATAAAGTGAAATTTGTAACCTAAACTTATCTAAATACTATTGGCTGAGATTATATATACCCATATGAATATTATACTCAAAATATATAACTTTTGATCTATTATAATTTTAAAATCAATTTATAATAAAATAATATTTCAAGATTTTCCAAAAGTGTCCCTAACATCTCTTATAAAATGTAACTTCTACTTCTCATTAAATCACACCACCAAAGACCTTTAGATCAGAAAAAACCTGCCTATTTACTCTACCAACTTCCCTTAATTCATCCTTGATGCCACACTTTTGGTCATAAAACCATCTTAAGGAGTCATTTTGTGCAAATCAAAAGGAGACACCCGAAGAAGAAGAAATCATTTTATTACCTCTATCAACATTCTTTTCTTCTTATAATTCCTCATTTGTTGTTGTTTAAATAATAAAAAACTATATCCAATACCCTATATAGTTTTATATTTTATTAAAATAATTGTATAATCATATTCCTCCTTTTATCAATCCTATGAATAATAATATCAGCATGCGTGCATGCGTTTGGCTTATCGTCTCTACGTCGTGGTGTAATTTATTTTTCAGAACTAATTTAATTGGATGGGTATAATGATGAGTATAATAGACCTAAAAAATAAATAATATATTATTATGATATTTTATAATTAATATAATTTCTAGTTCCATACCATTTAACTATTAAAGTAATGATATCGTTACATGTGTGTACGCATGACCTACCGTCTCCACGAGGCGATGAGATTCATTCTTCCCATTAACCATTAAATAATGATTATTAAATCCATTTGATTAGTAAATATAATATTTATGAACTTAATATAATTTTTTATATTAATAAAATATATCCTAGTCATAAGAAACACGACTTACATGATGAAACATACATAGGAAAACAAAGTTGTTAACTCCCGAAATAATGGTAATAGTAAAATATTATTAACAAAACAATATAAGAAGATCATATATGATTTCATAAATATGTATACCTTTATTTTATAATTTAATAACATATAATCATTATACATAAGGTTAATTCACCCTCGACTAAACAAAATCCCAATGTAAGAGTTAATTTCCCAATCTCATTATTATTTGAGTATGTTGATATATAAGTATCTACTAGGACATCATTATCATCCATGTCCATGTTTCTAAAAATGTTTTTATAAATTTTTTTACCATTACCTTATGGATGATTAAGGTCATTTTTACCTATGTTTGACTTTTTATAAAATGTTTTGAAATTAATCTTTCATTTGTTTTTCAAATGAGGTACTTTATGACCTTTTCAAAAGAATGTTTTTATTTTATAATTACACATATTTTAAATGATATAAATTAAAAAGGTATATTTACATTAAATATTTTTACTAAATTTATTAAATTATTTTAATCTATGTCAACATACTTTGTTGTATTTTATGATTTTTTGTGGTTGATTTATTAGGATACATTCATCCATATTCTATTGGAGGTTTTTTTGATATGTTTGAATGTAGATATTCTATTTTTATACAATTTATGGTTTATGGTTAGAGTATTAACATTTAGTAAACTATTTTTATATAAGAATTATTATGTTATGTTTCTAAATTTTCATATAAATAAATAAATGGACTTAGTAAGTGATGAGTGGGGACCACTATAAACCCTTGATGCATCAATAGGTATCATTATACAAATAAGTGTCTTCGTAAAAATCCTTGAATAATATTTAGATATGGTCTCAGAATGAGGCCTTGATGTAGTGGTTATGATATCCTACATTATGCATTCACTCATTATGATATTAGTAATTGATTTTATATGTATTTATTTGACTAGTATAATATCCATTTGAATGTTTAAATGGGATTATTTTATTTATTATTTATATATTATGCTGAAGATAACGTTTTAAAAGGCTTGTGTTTTAGATTGGTACTTTTTATTAAAATTTAGTGCTTAATTGGGATAGATTCCATTATATTGTTTATCCTTACTAAGAATCTGAGCTCACACATTTATTATGTTTTATTTTCCAAGGATACCTAGAAGTGTTTTATGATTGTAATGTAGGGTGAATCTTGTGGAATAATGTTGTTCTAAAAGAATTATCTGTGTTGTATTTTATGTTTGAAATTGTAATGTAAATTTCATGCATGTAATCTAATTTACAAGACTACAAAATGGATCAGTCCTTCTATATTTGATTCCTTGTGATCAAGCCCATGTATTAAAGTAATGGACCAGCTCCGGGAATCTTGGGTTAGGGCATTACACTTGTCACCAAAGGAATTTTATTAAAAACATTGGAAACTTGATTTAGAAAAGAACCTTGATTAGGGAATATTACCCTATGATAGACATTGAAGATATGTATATATGAAGATCCTAGAATTTTGGTAATATTGATATTATGTGGGTATTCATAGAAAATACATCCCTGTATAGATTTTATATGTCAGCATGGTTCTGACACATATGTACCTAGGGGTGAAAACTCCAAAAAGGTGTTCCAATCATGACTCGGGGTAACCTGGTACATGATAAGGGGAATTACTACACACCTAGTTTGACACTTTCAAGGGATATTCTTAGGATAATTCATGTTTTCTTTAAAAACCCTTATGATGGATTTATGATTAGATATGTCCTCAATGATACCATTTTTATGATTATGGATTTTATATGCAAAAAAAATCAATTTGTGTTAGGTGTATTATTAATTTGGTAATATGATTTATGATTAATAACCTAATGTAGTGTATACCATTTTTTAGAAATAGTACCTTGGGAAATGAATGGAAATCGTATCAACACACACAATCCATGTAGGGATCACCATCTAATGCGCGATAAATATAGTGGAGATAGTAATAAAACAATTACTGAACAACTTATAATTTTATTGGGATAGACGAATTAGGTATTGAATTACAAACGTAACCTTATATAGAACCTTGATCGACAACATGGAGGATCATGGTTTGAATGCTTCCTGAGATAACAATCTCTGACATTCAATGGCACTACAAATCCATTTGTATTGGATAAATGAATATATTCCTTAGTGAAAATATATCTTTCATTGGAAAGTAGTGAAAGGGAAAAGGTATTCATTGTAGTTTACCATCTCTTAGGAGATGTGGATCAATGGTGGTAATTAATTCAAAACACAGAATAGGATCATTAAGTAGAATGTGTGGAAAAGAGGGAACAACATGTGAAACTAACTCATCTCCTAAAATGGTATACTATGTTCCCAGCCTCACCATATCTACTATCACCATGTTATACATAAAAGAGTATATATTATAATAAAGAATACAAAGGGTACCCTACTACTACTTCCCCACTGATTTGCCTCTTCACCCTAACATAGAATGTCCTAAGCATCCCTCTCCAAAAAGGATTGCCCACAGACACCTGCATGAAGCACCACAATATGCACCTCATGAAACCAAACCACCATGTCCACGTAAGAAATGTAACTAGGTAGTTTCTATGAGCCACCACAACTCACATAACACGTATCATACATCGAGTAATAAACCTCAAGCTATTATAGTCTATACACTATGTAAGGAAACTCAAGCCATCATAGCCTATACAGGTTAAACCTATAGTAGTCCATTGGAAACTATATCCATAATATATGTGTTGAATAACCACAAGACATTACCACCCTCTACCCACATTTATGGGGAAAACTATCCAATATTCCATCTAGTACATGTAAATACCAAGAGAAGAGAGTGGGGCCAAAGGGGGTAGTCAGCCATCCATCCTCCCACCCAAATATTGGGGAAAACACCCCCCAGGGCTTAGAATCCCCAGGGTGTCAGTTTCTCTAACTGAAGAGGTGAAGTAGTGTATAGAAACAGAAAAAGTATAGAATATAATATAGCTCACAACCACATTATGGGAATAACCTAATCCTAGAATCAACTGTAGCTAATGTCTCTTGGACTCTCAGCTGCCACTTATAATACTAGGAAACCTATAAATACACAATCATTTAAGGATATTTATTACATTACATCATTCCATTCTTATCAGTTCCACTATAGGTTAATTAATTCTGTAAACCTTAATTATCAATTAACAATTCAACATTAAATTTCATTAGAATCACACCCAAAATCCACTGTCCCTTTAAAATTGTTACCTCATAATTGCATCCCAGCAAGCTCCAACCCCATGGGTTAACATCGTTTATTCAATTATTTATTTATAACATTACTTTCCCATATTTTCAGGCATTCAAAAAAATATTCTATACTTCTAAACACAAGGGGGTCAACATGGTGAGTAAATGAACTACTTGTTGAGTCTTCGCCACCTATAGCAATAGCGTAGACCCATACTTCATTGAGAAGTTAAACATGAACAGCATGTGGCTTACCCCGCGCGCCTTCACCCCTTTCGGAAGAAGGGTATGTAAGACCAGCTTCATTGAGTAGTGGGGAAAGTAAAGAAGATAAACAACCCAAAAGAATCAGTAAGAATCCTAACATTCCCATCCAACCCATTTCATCATCCCTAATGTCCTCCCCGAAACCCACATGCATAAACCGATGCATCTCACCACCCTAGGCATCAACTTCATCCAAAACAAGATGACCTCCATGCCCCCACATATCACAACAACCATCAAGGCTCATATCACAACCTAAGAAGCAGGAAAACAAACATGATATCAATTGGGCTCTTGGATCATAAACAAGAAAAATGGTACCTCAAAACCCTAAAAGGAATAATCTTTTTTCAAACCACCAGTTCATTATTCCATCTTGGAATAACTTATTTTTTATTCATAGGTTCCAAATCTGATAAAACTAACTAGTAAGCTATCACAAATAATTAAAAATGCTTACTGAACCAATTTGATTAACATAAAATTACAATAAGAAGAACTAGATTCATTTACATGTCTCTTTATCTTTATCCAAACAATTATCTATTAATTCTGGCTTTACACTCATTACCAATTACCAATAAGAACAAAGAACTAAAGGATGAAAGCATAGAACTCACACTATCTAGGAAAACAAGAGGCAATAACATATGATCGATATCAATTTATTTATCTGGTTCAAATATTTATTATGCCAATTCCATTATGATCCAGTGAGATAAAAAATGATAAATATACAATTTCACGTAAAATTAAAGAGAAGAAATGAATCCCCTACCTCCAATGGATCTTGATGTTCTTTAGACGACAATGATCCACACAATGGGTTATGATCTCCTCCTCCTATGAAAACTATATTCAACCAAGGATACAGAGACACCACCACACTGGTAAACACCCCATGAAAGTTTATTAGGAACATAAAGATACCATTCCATAAAAAGGCAATGAGAAACAGAAGGAGATGAACCCAAAAGAATGACAATATATCATACATTATATTGAAGGTTGATCGATACTGCTTGGTTGCATCAAAATACAGTGGAACCAATCCAGGGAGGAAAGTTTGATTGTGAAACTCCAATGTGATGGATTGGAAGGTTCGAGCATCTCACACTAGAGAAAAAGGAGGAAGAACTAGGGAGGAAGATATATCTTTCCTTTTGATGATTTAACAGAGTAGTGGTTTATGATAAGTTGGATTTTCTATTAAAATATGATTGCATTAAACCACAATGTTTGACAAATTAAAAGCATCCCGAGCCTTGGGAAAATAAATATAGTAGTTTTGGAATTTGAATTAAACATAGAGTCCTTAAAACAAGGAATTAAATCCATTTTAACTCAAAGGAAATGTCAAAGGGGCGAAACTATAGGAAGATAGAAACATTGTTCATGAACTAGAAATTTGGAAAAGGAAAAACATTGTTCATGAACCTCACCATTGAAACCACACAGTTGGAACGTCACCATTCTGGAAACAGTATTCATGATACTCACTGTTGAAACCTCACCATTGGAACCTCACCGTTCTAGAAACACTCTTCATGAACCTCATCATTGAAACCTCCCTGTTGGAACCTCTCCATTCCAAAAACACTTTTCATGAACCTCACCGTTGAAATCTCACAGTTGGAACTTCACCATTCTCAAAACCCAATTCACGACCCTCACCATTGAAACCTCACCGTTGGAACCTCACCATTCTAGAATCATTGTTCACGAACCTCATAGTTGAAACCTCACCATTCTGGAAACACTGTTTATGAATCTCACCATTGAATCCTCACCGTTGGAACCTCACAGTTCGGGAAACACTATTGATGAACTCAAAATTTTGCAACAGAAAAAGGTCACCGTTGACACTATTCACATAAGGTTACCATTTAACTATTCACCTATGGCTATTGTTTCACTGTTCACCCAAGGCTGACGTTGGAACTATTCCAAGGCTACCGTTGGGACTGTTCACCGAATTGGAAATTTGTAAAAGTGTTGGGGATATGCCACCTTGACCTCCCAGAACACCTTAAACACTAGGTTTCATCATAGGAATGGACCAGAGAGGTCCGAGCCATTACAGATACAATCTATAGAGACCCATTTTTCATACATAGATATTACATCTTATTAGAAGAATACACATTATATAACATGATGATGAATGCCAGAATCATATAGGTATAGTTCCTTATGAAACATGTATACATAAACAACTAGATCATTAGAGAACGACATCATATCCCACAAAGTTCTTTCTAACTATTACCCTTCCTAGACATAACATAAATAATACATTTATTCATAATCTAGGGAAATGATCCTAATAATGGGTGAGTTCAAATGCTTTGTAAGGGTAAATAAGGGAGATATCAATAGTCACTTAAATAAGGAATTAGTATAAGGGTTTGATATCCTACTCATTACATTTTAAAATCACACTCTATGTATAACATATCCTAATCTTGATCCATGTGATAAATCGTGGAAGTTCTTAATACAGGAATCATAAAATAATTAATGAACATTAGCCACAGGGGAATAAAATAGTCATTCAATATAAGTTTATGGAATATATATAAGAATATAAAATCATTTCTTTAATTACTAAATCTAATTTACAAGACATTTATAGTGGAATAGGATAACTCCCAAAACCAATATAGTGGTGAAGGTTCACTCTCAAGACTATCAAGGTGGAAAAATTCCGTCACTGAATTGGGATCACCCCTATTCTGGTCTTATTTACCTCATAATCAATCCATATTTACCATATTCATTCAAGGGATATATAATTCCAGGACCACCAATCACAAAATTAAAATCATATAGATATGTGCCATAATATCATAAATAATTTTCCCTATCATAACCCAGGAAAATAATATGTGTTTTTTTCTATAAGCTTCATTGAATAAATTGTGGAAATAGAATGGTTTCACAAATAATTAAACATTTAATATCCTCTGGAAAAGAAATAATTTTCATAAACATCTCAATAAATCATCATAACATAACCCATGGAAAATGAATGGGTTTCATAAAAATCAAGTCATTATAATAATAAAAAATCTAAATAAAGAATAAATGTGGTATCCGAATATCATATCCATGTGAGAAAATATGAATAATCTAGGGTTGTTGTTATTGATGAATAAAAATACCATAAAAATATAATTAAAACATTATAGAGGAAAATAACCATTTATAATTTTGAAATCAATTTTTAAAACTAAATATACAATAAATAATGTAAAAGCAATTTTATTTGAAACTAAATTTGGAAACATATAAAGGGATCTTTAAATCATTTTCCATGAAAATAAAGTGGGAAATTAAGTTAATGATGAATACGTTAAAAGAAAACATTATTTTTTCAAACTTTTGTAAGAAAAATTCAAAAGTACCTCCTTCCAAAAATAAAAAAAAAATATTCCTTTTTACCCATTTTATAAACTATATTGCATGTGTAAAATGACTTTAAAAAATCATATTATAATTTTAAAAACATTTTGAAACACAATTTTATAAAACATGGATATGGATGTTAAGGGTGTCTCAACCGAAGAGAGAAATATAAAAGATTTTCTATAAAAAAGCTCATTCAATACCATGAGTAATTTTGGTGAGAAAAATTAGAAGAAAAATTTTAATCTCCTAAAATACCTTGTGTATAATTAAATTAATGAGATTCTATAGAGATATAACTTCTAATATCATCATAAGAAGTATACTCATTAAAATCCAAATAAATAATGGGATTGTTACATAAAACCATTACCACTTCAGTAAAATTTAATTCATTATCCCCATGAATGAAATAAAATTTATTTAATATATAAATCCCCTTAAATTTTAATAAATCTAATCATAAATGAAAATCATGGGTAGTATATACACCTCATAAATAATATAAGTTATGAATATGGAATGTATCTTATATAAATAAAAGTGATGTGAAAATACCTTACATCGGGTCTAACATCCATTGTATCTATTTCAACCTCATGTATATTAATATTCGTTTATTATACATATTGTAACACCCCAACCTCACTGAACACTATTACGGTAGACAAACTGGTGGGTCCCATGGCCTCAAGTGTTCCTCCACGTATTCCAGAGGCTGCTTACTAGTAGTGAGGATATAGACAGGTGATAGTGGAGAGAATACACTCGTATGATTAGTGTATCACAACTGTATATTAGATATTAAATGATAGACACAATTTAAAGCTATAATAAATGAATGACAGTGTAGTGGAAGAATAATATAAATAGAATATAAAAAATGGGTAATGCCAATATACAATAGATGCAAGCATGTCCTGATGATGATATTTAAACTAAAACAAAATACATATAAAATATACTGATACAATTCTATAAAAAAATAAATAAATTTCATAAACGCACTGATGGATAACTCCATGAGCCTCCCAAGAACCAGCTCAGACTTGTGCTCCTAACTCCTAGGTACAAGATAAACAAAACAAGCAATCAACCATTGTCCTATAATCATATAGTTTACATGGGTACCCCAGTGCAATGGAGGCCCTAACAGGGTGTGAGATATAAATCCCAGTAGGTTAACACACATGGTATCTATCACAATATGAAACCAATGAATATATTTATGTATTTTGATGGTAATATGAATAAATAAATAGTGTTGAGTAAAAAAATAATCATCGGTCAGATTAGGTTCCAATAGAACACCTAGGTGACCCTACATGCTTCTGCTCACTGTCAGAATGAAGGTATGATCAGTTTCCATACATATATAGTGATAATATATATCTATATAATATAGTTATATATTATATCCAACTATATAAACCTTGAACATGTTGAGGTAAGTGGTGATATATCTGGAATACTTGGAGCTTGCTGGACCGAGTGTAACTTATTCATCCATAACCAGTCTAAATGATCCTATTAACTCAAGAAATATGGTATTCTACCTACATACCAATATAGTGCGAGATGTCATGTATGGCCCTTAAGGTTATTATTTATCTATCATATCAACATAATAAATAAAGAGCATAGTGCCTTATCAAAATGTCATACATAGTATCAAGGGCGCGGGATTCCATGACCCAACACCCGATGTAAGGGAGCGTGATTTCATTCAATGCTCAAGATATCCCTATCCATAGTTCCACAACCCATTTTATGTGTAATAATTTTACAATAATAATAACCAGTTACATAGGGAATTACCTCTCATGGTCTACATTTATTAATCCATTATCAACAAGGCATAGTATTTCAATTATGGCATGCACATATTGTTTAACACTTTGAGATTTAATGAGAATTATTATTTTTAATTTCTTTGTTGTCTTTTTTGTATGATTTTACATGATTATCTTGCGCTATACGGAACACCGTATTAGCTTGTAGTATATGCAACACTATTCTTGGCTTGTGATGCACACAATTTCATGTTCTTTCGAATAAAATTCATATTACAAAACCCCAAGTATAGATTTTGATCAATGTATAACTGAACTATATTTTGAGTATGTTATAAGCAACACCAAAGGAATCTTTCCCTACACGCAACCCTGACTTGGTTTGCATTACCCGCAAGAATGAACTTCCTCAATAGCGTGTGTTATATGCAATACCAAGTTTCACTAAACAAAGATATATTATTATAATATTATTATGAACTAGCCATTATGAATAGTATTAACCACATTTTAAATTTTATAACATAATAATTCATCTTACACATTTTCTGGAATTAGGTATGACAACAAAATCAATTTTTCGGATAAAAGAACTATTTTTCAAAAAATACAACTTCTCCACCATTTAATGGCGCACCCATTTTAAATATATTTTTTGACAAGTTTATAAGTTCAATTTTAAAAATTAAATATCTTATTTTTAATCAATATATAAAAATTTACATTGGATAAAGTTTTGATATTTTTCTAACAATGTTCTTATTTCGATGAATAGTAAAAACACGATACATTTTACTTAAAAGAACTTTTTTCATCGAGATAATTTATATTTTAAAATTATAATAATAAATTGTTTTAATGTATAAATAAAATATATTTTTAACATTAAATATAATTTATGTCATTATCATTAATTTTACATTTAATTGATGGGTAAAAAACTTTAAATCTCTCACAATGTTTTAACTTTTAAAAACTGTTTTCTTAACAATGAGATTAATTTTAAATTAATTACTACAAATTATGTGTTTTGAATTTTGAAAAATGGATTCCATATTTGGATTCCTTGTCTCCTAATTATGTTAATAGTTTACTTTTGTTTTGACATTATGAATATTAACTACGATAATTTTTATTTACTACACTTAAAGGTAAATCGGGTTATTAAGGGTAAAAAAAAGATTATAACATTACCCTACGACCGGAAAAAATTCTATTAATTGAATAAAAGTAGACCCATATCATTTAAGGGTCATAATAGATTCATTTAATGGACATTTGATCATGAAAATGATATAATTATTATTAAAACCAAATAAAGTGACAACATGTCACTCTCTTATATATTATAAGTGTAATAATTTTAATTTAGTGATAAACCTCATAAAACTTCGAATATAAATGGTCTAAAGAAATATAATCAAATTATGTACATCATGAGAATTTATTTAGAATTTTTTGGGATTAAATAATTATCATTAAGGATGACACAATAGTGACGTGGAAATTATTTTATTAATTAAAATATCCAATAAATGGTTTTAAAAATATTAAAATAAATATTATATGAACTAATTAATATTCTCCACAAATTTTATATATTAATATGAAATTCTAGGAGACTATTAAATATTTTGGTTCGAATATATCCTTTGTGTGTATTTTATTTAAATTCAAATAAATGAATAGTTTTAAAATTGACACTATTGTTATTTTATAAAAATAACATATTATAAAATTGATTAAAAATCACAATAATTTTTAAAAATTCAAAATTGAAATTTATAGGATCTAAAAACTCATAATGTATCCAATTATGGACAATTCACAACACATAAGTAATTATTTATATTTATTTTGAATTTAGAATTTTATTACAACAAATAAAATTAAATAGATTAATTAATGATAAATCAAGTTGATAAGGTTTAAAATAAATTAAAAACAAGTATAAATATTGTTTTTTGATGATATTAAAACCCTATATCATCTAATTTTTGTATTTGAGTCATTTTTTAATATTTTTTAAGTGGGGTTTGAGTTTTTTATAAATTAATATTTTTGAGGATTCCAAAAGGCCCCCTCTCCTCTATTATAAAAGAGGACCTCCTTCTCTCCTCCTCACACCACTTTAATCCTTAATGCTCGTGAAAACCTGGGCCATTTCTCTTATCCACTTCCCTAGTAACATACTAGAGGTCATGGTCTTCTTAAAATCCAACTTTAGTGCCCTAAGAGGAGGTTTAGAAGAGCCGTGTCGAAGAAGAGGTAATATCCTTTACCGATTTTTTCAAATTCATTTCTTCTTCTACTTACTCTTCTTTTATTGTTTCATAATAAAGTAATAACATAAATATCACTCATATAATAATATGTTATTATAAATATGAAGCAACCCTATTTCACCTTCTATCCATCCTATATAAAACGAAGTCAACGTGCATGCGTACGTACGGAATACGGTCTCCACGCTGTGGTGTAAACAGTTTTTCCACCACCACCTTACTTGGATCGGAATAATGGTGTAAATAATAAATATATATGGTTATTATAACATGATACTAATTATGAGATATTATATTATCCACTCTAATTCCATTAAATAATTATGGGAATGATATCATCGCTCGTGCGTACGTACAGATTACTGTCTCCACGACGTGATGATATTCATTCTCCAAGTTAACTATTCAAGAATGATTATAAATTATGTACAATAAATAATCATTAAATATATGAAATATTAATGATACTGAATTTACGTATATGTTATTTACTTCCATTCAATTTAATAAGGAAATGAAAACAGGGTTCATACGTACGTACGACCTACCGTCTCCATGAATGGTGTATTTCTTTCCATTTATAGATCTATTATATATATGTGTATTATGATTATATATTATATAAAAATCATGTTTTACATTCTATATGTAATTAATCATGATCTAGGTGATCATATGAATAATTAAAAGTCAAAACTCAGATAATAAATGAAATGATTTTACCCAAAACGCTACGTTAACATGGAATTGGAAAATGAACAGGTAATATAAAGTCGTAAGTGAATCATATATGATAGCATATATATTATTATGGTTCTATTACAAGTTAATAATATGTTTAACATCACTATACAGGAGTCTCAGAAACATATAGAAGAAATTGGACATAAGGTAAGGTATAATTTTGCAATCTCATTTTTATCTGAGATTGCTTATACGTAAGTATTTACTAGGGTATATTTTTCATCCATGTCCATAAAAATGTTTTTAATAAAGTTTTTAATAATATTAAATGTATTTTTGAAGTCATGTTTTCCCCACTTTGACTTATACATTGTGTTATGGATGGAATCTTTCTTTTATTTATCATAAAAAAAACTTTTTGACTTTTCCTGTAAAATTATGAGGATAATGTTTTTTTATCTTATATGGCATGAACATATTTTTACAGTTTCATAATGCCTTATTTCCATGAAAATTTATCTACATGATTTAAATATTATTTTCAAAAAATTCCTTTTATTTTAAAATATCACGGAATTTTAAGAAAAGAATAATTATTTTGAAGAAGAAAGGATATTTTCCTCAAGAATTAATTTCAAGTGTTTTATCAAATCTATTTTCCATCTAAGGTGACATTATTAAATATGTTTGTAACACCTCAAGCTTCTACGGTACGCTTCTCTTTGAATAATGCGATAGCGTGTGTTGTACGCAACATCGAGTTCTAACACACCACAACAAATCAAACTAGCCGTTATGAATAGTAATACCTACTTTTTGAAAATATATATATTTTATATTTCAAAATGGACTTTATTTTTGGATTCGGAATATCGAAATTATCCTAATTTGAATTTTTGGTATTTTTCTGAGAACTTCCAATTTTTATGAATAGTGAAAAATACCTAAAAAAAAGTTTTTTAATAAAAATAATATATAGTGATAAATTATATTATTGATTGGTTTTGAAGTATAATTAGAATATATTTTTACCATTTTATCCAAAGGTGTTCATTAGAATTAATTTTACTTTGAAATTGGACATAAACAATTATCAATCTTTTGATATATATTGTTTCTTAAAAACACACTATTTGTTGTGACAGCGGGAATTAATTATAAAATTAATTAATTCAACTTATATGTTTGTAATTTTGTAAAATAGACATCATTTTTGAATTCGGAATATCAATTATATCTTAGGGTAAAATTTTGGCATTATTCTGAAAAACCTCAATTTTTTATGAATAGTGAAACTACTAAGTGGTAGTTAAAAAACTTAATTTTTCATAAAACTTAATTTTACCGCTTCTATGAATGGAATTTCCAAAATCCGAGAGACACGGTTAATATCAAGATGTAAAATGTGGTTCAATGAGATGAAAATAATTTTTGGTGAATAGTAACTTTTTACTTTTATTTACCACAGTTAAAAGTAAATAGGGTAATTAAGGGTAAAAATTATATTAATATTACCCTAACACATGTCCTAATTCTATTGGACAAGTGTATCTCGACCAAAACAGACTTAGGATTAAAATATTATCATTTAGGTCCACTTGGATTAGATTAGAACATTTATTATTATTTAATTCAAAGAAGAGTTAAAAGAGTTAAAATCAAAGTTTATTTACTAAATCATTTTTAATATAGGGTTATACATAAGATAAATTAGATTGTAAATATTCATTAGAAAGATAAAAATATTTCCTACATAAGGATATTTGATTTATAATTTTTAGACTTTAAATAGTTTAATTTACTTATGACACAGTGATGATGCAGTAATTACCATAATAGTGAAAAATTAAAATAACTGATATTATAAATACACAAATATATATAATTTGAGACTTTTTAGGAATTAAAATACTTTTTTAGGTTAATATGACTTGTTAGGATTGATTCAATTAACTTTTTTCGAAGTAATCATTCTGTTATGATTTTTACAAAAATCAATTATTGAATAGTGTCAAAATTGACATAAAAGAGTTTTTAAAACAAATATTATATGATTAATTGATATTAAATTCCTAAAAATATAAGGTTCGGCCAAGAGACTTATATAATGATAGGTTCATCATTAATGGACCACTTGGGGGTCTCTTGGATGTATATAGTAAGTTTATTAACCATATAATATAAAAATACAAAGAGACAATGTAAAAGTGAAACTAATTCACTTAGAGTTAATACTTAAAGATAAGGTTAATATAATGATCCAAACCTGTCTAAATTCTATTGGTTGAGTGGTTTTCGACCTATCCCCACCTTAACATTTAAATAATCAACTTTGGAGCCATTAGAAACCGAATATGAATTTATTATAAATTAATATTTCTAGTTTTTCCAAAGGTGCCCCTCACCCCTCTTATAAAAGGAAACTCCACCTTCTCATTTCTTCACACCATCAAAGCCTTTTGGTTCGGCCAAAATCTGCCCAAATACTCTCCCACCTTCCCTCACTACAACCTAGAGGCCTTAGTTTGATCCGAAATCCAACCTAATGAGCCCTTTTGATCAAATCAAAAGGAAGAACCCGAAGAAGAGGTAATGTTTTCACCACCCCTTTTCAAGTTCCTTTCTTCTTCCACTTCTTCTTTATTTGTTATTACCATTCTAAAATAATAACTCTAGTATCATATATAAACTGTGATGTTATTATAAATATGGTACAACCATATTCAGTATTCTATCTACCCTTTTGAATAACATGTCACCATACGTGCGTACGTACGGCTTACCGTCTCCACGTCGTGGTGTAATTATTATTCAATATATTATTATTTGGATGGGTATAATAATGATGTGTAACTCATGTAAATAATAAATATAACATGTTAATGATTATTTATATATGATATACCATCCATTTATATATTATTTTAATATCAAAAGAATGATATTGTCGCTCGTGCGTACGTACGGACTACCGTCTCCACGAACGCGATGAGATTTATTCTCCATCGTATCCATTAAAGTATAATTATCATTTGATGATTTAAAAATGATGTTTAAGGACTTGATATCATTCTGTATATGAATAAGATAAAACCTATCCATAACAAACACGGCTTATGTAAAAAAACATATAAAAGAAAACGAGGAAGTTAACACCCGAAACGACGATAATTCAAAGATATTATTAACAAATCAATGTTAAAAGATCATATATGATATCATATTAATATATATGATTCTTGTATAATTTAATATCAATTATTTCACCATTATACAGGAGGTTATCCTACCCCAACCAAGGAAATGTACAATGTAAGGTTTATTTTGCAATCTCTTCAATATCTGAGGTTGTTTATACGTAATAATCTAATGGGATCTCTTTATCATCCACATCCATGTTTCTTAAAAATGAATTTCAAAACATTTTTACTATTTACTAGAATATGGGTTAAAGTAATTTATACCCTCGTTTGACTTTTTATAAGAGGTTTATAAAGTAATCTTTCCATCATTTTCCAAACAATGTGTTTTTTAACCTTTTCGACAGAATTAAGGTAAGAATGTTTGTTTAACTTATACGGCGGGTGCAGTTATTTTCTGCCATTATAAAATTGTAGAAGCTTCCCTTACAAGCTTATAAGAATATTTTCAAAGAAAATGTTTTATTTTATAAATATATGACTCTTAAATGATTTCAAAAATAGAAAGAGATATTTCTCTAAAAAGAGTTTTGATTTTATCTATGTCAACATCCTTCGATGGATTTTATGCTTATTTGTAGTTGATTTATTAAGATACAAGACATCTATATTGTATTGATGGTTTTGTGATATGTTTGACTGTGGATGTGCTATTTTTATACCATTCATAGATTATGATGAAAGTATTGACATTTCGTATGCTAGTTTTAATACGAATATTTATGTTATGTTTAAACCTTTTCATATGGGAATGCATTGGACTTAATATGTGATGGGTGGTGCCCGATATAGCTCCTCGATGCATCGGTAGGTCTCATGAGACAAACTAGTGTCTTGTCACAAGGCCCTGACAAAATCTTAATTGTAGTCTTGGCACGAGGCCTTGGCTATGTGGTTATGATAGTCTGGCATTATGCATTCCATCATTATGAAAGTGGTTATTGATATTGCATGTGATTATTCGATTAGTAGAATATCCATGTGAATAAGTAAATGGAATTATTTCATTTTTATTTTTCCATACTATGTTTAAGTTCAAGTTTAAAAGGCTTTTGTTTTAGTTATACATTGCCTTAAAAGTTTATGCTTATTTTTGAAAGTTTCTGCTATATTGTTATCCTTACTGGGCATTTGAGCTCACCCCTTTTCTATGTTTTATTTTTCCCAGGATGTGAAGAAGTAAGTTATGAATGACCTGCAAGGATAGTATGTGGGGATATGAGTGTGGAATATGGAGACTATGTTGTTTTAGTAGTTTTTCACTTTGTGATGTAATGTAAAACTTTATGAATATATCTAGTGTTTCCAAGGCTACTAAACCAATCGGTCTTTCAAGATTTGATCTTTCTTGTGATCATGTCAATGTAATGTAATAATGCACCAACTCTGGGTAACTAGGTTCGGGGCGTTACAGTTTCTATCAGAGGAATTTTAGTAAAAATCTTGGAAGCTATATTTAGATAAACTTTGATTAGAGCACGTAGACCTATGATGAACTTTGAGGATTAGTATAGAAGAACTTCCTAGAATTTTGGTATTGTAGAGATTTTGTGAGTTTTCCGAGAAATATATCCCTGTCTAGATACGAGCAGGTAGAGGTGGCTCTGGAACAGATGTACCTAGGGGTAAAACCCGAAAACACCGCTTTGAGCTATAGTCGAACGGGAACTGGTGCACGACAACGGGCCTTGCTGCACTTTTGGTTACGACACTCCCGGGGGATATGCTTAGGGTAACTCTCATTTTCTTTAAAAATCATTATGAAGGGTTTATGAGTATATACTTCCTCAAAGAAAACATTTTATGATTATGGATTATATCCATAAGTAATTCAATTTATGTTAAGTGTTTTATAAGTATGGGATTATGTATTTTGATTCATAAATTGATCTAGTTTATGCCATTGTTTAGAAATGGCGCCTAGTGGAAGAAATGGAAACCATATCAATGCACACACTCCATGTAGGGATTTCCCTCCTGCACAAGATAATTATAGTGGAGCTGGTGATGCAACTGGTGTCGATCATCTAACCACCATACTGGGAAAACTCACTCAGGTTATGAATAATAACCTTACCCGTATGGAGCACCCTGATCCGCAGCGTGGAGGATCAATGCTAGATCGATTCATAAGGCAACAACCACCAACGTTCAATGGGAGTACAAATCCCTTAGTAGCTGAGCAATGGATATTTTCCCTAGAGAAAATATTTCAGGCTTTGGGGAGTAATGAAAGGGAAAAGTTATCATGGCAGTTTACCGCCTCACTGGAGATGGTGATCAATGGTGGTCATTGATTCAAAATACGAAGGAAGATGATGAAGTATCAAATATGGAATGGAGGGAGTTCAAAGATCTGTTTTTAGAAAAATACTTTCCTCGCGACCATCGAGCAGATATGGAAAGGCAATTTCTAAGTCTGAGACAGAAGGAGGATGAGAATTCCACAAAGTGTGAGGCTAACTTTACAAGGTTAGAAAGGTATGCTGGTGATTATATACGTAACCCAAGAAGTAAGATTGATCGTTTCTTTGATGGGTTAAAACCATTTCTCCGTCAAGCATTAGTCTCACAATACTTCTCGTCATACGAAGACATTGTCCCATGTGCTATCAAGACTGAAAAGGAATTCTCTAAGTCTTATGACTTTAAAGAAAAGCAAGAGAAGAAGTGGTCTGCTGATCAATCTGGGAATGGAAATAAGGGGAACAAAGGAATGGTTGAATATCTATCATGTGGTAAATGTGGGAAGAAACACCCCGGTACTTGCTTGAAGGGAATGAGTGTCTGTTACAAATGTGGTGAAAAAGGCCACCAAGCCTGTGATGGCAAAGGGAAGAAGGAAGCTACCAATGTTCAGTGATACAATTGCAGGGAGATTGGGCATTATGCAAATGAATGTCCTAAGTGTCAGGAGAACTTACCTTAGAAAAGGCCAAGGGATCAAGGCCAGGATTATGTTATCACTACTGCTGAGGTAGAAGCTCTGAAAGACGTGGTGGTAGGTAATTTAATGGTTTCCTCAGGTTTAGAAAATGCATTATTTGATTCTGGATCATCGCATTGTTTCATATCTTCCCTGTTTGCTATGAAAATTAGTTATTTCCAATTTGATTTAACAAGGGAGTTGTCAATTAAAACTCCTAAGGGAAGTATCATTGCAACAAAGTTTTGTGAATCAGTCCCCATTAGAGCACATAAATGTTCTTTATCTGTTGATCTCATCATCATATCTATGATTGAGTGTGATATAATCCTTGGTATGGACTGGCTTTTAGACTATGATGTGAAGATTTATTGTAAGAAGAAAGAGGTTACGATTCCTGATGATAATGATAAGGAAAACCTTATATTTAGAGCAGAATCGTCACTACCTAATTCTTATTTAGATCCACCCCCAATAGCTCAACTAAATTCAATTCTTGGGGAGGAAGAGAATGAAATAATTGTGGGTGAGGAAAGGAATGTTCACATAGAGGATGTACCTATTGTGAATGAATTTGTAGATGTATTTCTGGAAGATTTACCTGGACATCCTCCAGAACGAGAAGTTGAGTTTTCCATTGATTTAATTCCTGGATCAAGGCCTATATCAAAGACCCCTTATAGAATGGCCACTATAGAATTAGTTGAACTAAAGAAACAACTAGAGGAATTGAGTAATAAGGTATTTATTCTCCCTAGTGTTTCTCCATGGGGAGCCCCTGTTCTTTTTGTTAAAAAGAAATACAGATCTATGAGGTTATGTATCGACTACGGGGAGATCAATGCTATAACAATAAATAACAAGTATCCCCTACCACGCATTGATGATTTATTTTACCAACTGCATGGAGCTCAATACTTTCAAAGATTGACCTTCGATCTGGATACCATCAGTTGTGTGTAAAGAAGGAAGACATTCCAAAGACAACATTTCAAACCAGGTACGGGCATTATGAGTTTACTGTAATGCCTTTTGGATTGACTAATGCACCCTCTGTATTCATGGATCTGATGAATAGAGTTTTCAAGGAGTATCTCGATGAAATTGTGGTGGTATTTATTGATGATATCTTGTTATACTCCAAAATCTATGAAGATCATGAAAATCACTCGCGCATTATCCTGAAGACTCTGAGAAGACATGAATTATATGGAAAGTTTAGCATGTGTGAATTCTGGATTCATGAGATTTCTTTTCTTGGCCATATTGTCTCTAAATATGGAATCTCTGTTGATTCTTCTAAGACCAAGTCAATCCAAGAATGGCCAGCACCTACGAGTATAACTGAGGTACGTAGTTTTATTGGTTTGGCAGGTTATTATCGACGTTTCGTCCAGAATTTTTCCCGATTGGCTAACCCAATAACGAAGCTCACACGTAAAGGGGTTAAATTTGATTGGACAAAAGAGTGTGAAGAATCTTTCGAAGAACTGAAGAGAAGATTAGTCAATGCTCCTATATTGACTCTACCATTGGGGAATGATGGGTTTGTTATTTATAGTGATGCATCGAAGAATGGACTTGGTTGTGTCATTATGCAGAATGATTGAGTTATTTCCTATGCATCACGACAGTTGAGAATTCATGAACAAAACTATCCTACTCATGATCTCGAGTTAGCAGTTGTGATCTTTTCTTTGAAGATATGGAGGCACTACCTCTATGGTGAAAAATGTGAGATTTATACTGATCACAAGAGTTTGAAGTATATTTTCTCACAAAAAGAACTCAACATGAGGCAAAGGTGATGGCTTGAATTACTCAAGGATTATGATTGTACGATACACTACCACCAGGGGAAGGAAAACAGGGTAGCAGATGCTTTGAGCAAAAAAGACCATGGAGTTTTGAACAATATGAGAATTGAAAGAGATCCAATTTTCATGGATCTAGTGAAGATGGACATGGGAATAACCAGGGAATGCGAAACATCAATTTTTTTTCAAATGGTTGCCAAACCATATTTACTAGAAAGGATTAAGAGTTCTCAGACTGATGATGAAGAATTTAAAAACAATATTAAAGCTGTGAATGATGGGAGATTGAGAGACTTTGTGTATGAAGATGGAAATTTAAAATTCGGGAAGAGACTTTGTGTTCCTGATTTACCTGATCTAAAAAGGGAATTGTTGGATGATGCTCATAGTTACAATATCTCTGCACACCCTGGGAGCTCAAAAATGTATAGAGATTTCAAGGAACATTTTTGGTGGGACAACATGAAGAGGGAGATTGTTGATTTTGTGTCAAGATGTATGATTTGTCAACAAGTGAAAGCTGGAAGGCAACAGCCTGGAGGAGTCATGCAACCTCTTCCCATACCAGAGTGGAAATGGGACAATATTACGATGGACTTTGTCATGGGGCTACCAAAGACTCCTATAAGGAACGATGCAATATGGGTTATTGTTGATCGTCTTACCAAGTCAGCACATTTTCTTGCTATAAGAGAAGATCTACCCCTGGAACGTCTAGCAAGACTATATATTAATGAAGTTGTGAGAATTCATAGAGTACCCCTATCGATTTTTTCTGATCGTGATCCCCGTTTTACTTCAAGATTCTGGAAAAGTATTCAGAAATCCATGGATACTGAACTTCATTTGAGCACTATTTACCACCATCAGACAGACGGACAATCAGAACGGACTATTCAAAGCTTAGAAGAGATGTTGAGATCTTGCTCACTTGACTTTCAGGGTATGTGAGATCAATATTTACCTCTGGTAGAATTTTCCTATAACAATAGCTTCCATTAGAGTATTCAGATGGAACCATATGAAGCGTTATACGGAAAGAGATGTCGTACACCAACCTGTTGGGATGACGTTGGTGAAAGAAAACTTGTAGGCCCAGAACTGGTGGATGAAACGGTGGAAAAGGTGAAGGTAATCCAAAATCACATCAAAGCATCTCAAAGTAGGCAGAAGAGCTATGCCGATAATCGAAGGAAGGATTTGGAATTTCAAGTCGGTGACCATGTTTTCCTGAAGTTATCTCCATGGAAGGGAGTCATACGTTTTGGTAAGAAAGGTAAATTGAGTCCCAGGTATATCAGACCCTTCGAAATTCTAGAACGAAATGGGGCTGTAGCTTACCGATTGGAAATGCTGCCAAGTCTCTCCAAAGATCACGATGTGTTCCACGTATCTCTGTTGAGGAAATACATGCCGGACCCAACGCATGTACTCACCTATGAGGAATTAGAACTGGAACACGATCTGTCCTATTGTGAAGAGCCCGTCGGGATTCTTGATACGAGAGAACAAGTACTGAGAAACCGGACGACACGTCTGGTAAAAGTTTTGTGGAGAAACCATAAGATGGAAGAGGCAACGTGGGAACCCGAGGAACTTATGATGAATAACCACCCGAGTCTTTTCATGTGATAACTATTATAGAAATTTCGAGGATGAAATTATTTGAAAGAGGGGAGAATGTAACACCCCAAGCTTCTACTGTACGCTTCTCTTTGAATAATGCGATAGCGTGTGTTGTACGCAACATCGAGTTCTAACACACCACAACCAATCAAACTAGCCGTTATGAATAGTAATACCTACTTTTTGAAATTATATATATTTTATATTTCAAAATGGACTTCATTTTTGGATTCGGAATATTGAAAATATCCTAAGTTGAATTTTTGGTATTTTTCTGAGAACTTCCAATTTTTATGAATAGTGAAAAATACTTAAAAACAACTTTTTAAATCAAAATAATTTATAGTGATAAATTATATTATTGAGTGGTTTTAAAGTATAATTAGATTATATTTTTACCATTTTATCCAATGGTTTTCATTAGAATTAATTTTACTTTGAAATTGGACATAAACAATTATCAATCTTTTGATATATATTGTTTCTTAAAAACACGCTATTTTTTGTGACAGCAGGAATTAATTATAAAATTAATTAATTCAACTTATATGTTTGGAATTTTGTAAAATATACATCATTGTTGAATTTGGAATATCAATTATAACTTAGGGTGAAATTTTGACATTATTCTGAAAAACCTCAATTTTTTGATAAATAGTGAAACTACTAAGTGGTAGTTAAAAAACTGAATTTTTCATAAAACATAATTTTACCGCTTCTGTGAATGGAATTTCCAAAATCCGAGAGACACGGTTAATATCAAGAAGTAAAATTTGGTTCAATGAGATGAAAATAGTTTTTGGAGAATAGTAACTTTTTACTTTTATTTAGCACGGTTAAAAGTAAATAGGGTAATTAAGGGTAAAAATGATATTAATATTACCCTAACACATGTCCTAATTCGATTGGACAAGTGTATCTCGACCAAAACAGCTTTAAGAATAAAATATTATCATTTAGGTCCACTTGGATTAGATTAGGACATTTATTATTATTTAATTCAAAGAGGAGTTAAAAGAGTTAAAATCAATGTTTATTTACTAAAACATTTTTAATATAGGGTTATACATAAGATAAATTCTATTTTAAATATTCATTAGAAAGATAAAATTATTTACTACATAAGTATATTTTATTTATAATTTTTAGACTTTAAATAATTTAATTTACTAATGATACAGGGATGATGTAGTAATTACCATAATAGTGAAAAATTAAAATAATTGATATTATAAATACACAAATAAATATAATTTGAGACTTTTTATGAATTACACTAATTTTCTAGGTTAATATGACATGTTAGGATTGATTCAATTAACTTTGTTCGAAGTAATAATTCTGTTATGATTTTTACAAAAAACAATTATTGAATAGTGTCAAAATTGACATAAAAGAGTTTTTAAAATAAATATTATATTATTAATTGATATTAAATTCCTAAAAATATAAGGTTCGGCCAAGATACTTATATAATGATAGTTTCATCATTAAGGAACCACTTCGGGATCTCTTGGATGTATATGGTAAGTTTATTAACCATATAATATAAAAATACAAAGAGACATTGTAAAAGTGAAACTAATTAACTTAGAGTTAATACTTAAAGATAAGGTTAATATAATGACCCAAACCTGTCTAAATTCTATTGGATGAGTGGTTTTCGACCTATCCCAACATTAGAATTTAAATAATAAACTTTTGAGCCATTAGAAACCGAATATGAATTTATTATAAATTAATATTTCTAGCTTTTCCAAAGGTGTCCCTCACCCCTCTTATAAAAGGGCACTCCTCCTTCTCATTTCTTCACACCTTCAAAGCCTTTTGGTTCGGCCAAAATATGCCCAATTATTCTCCAAACTTCCTTAACTACAACCTATAGGCCTTAGTTGTATGAGAAATCCAACCTAAGTAGCCCTTTTGATCAAATCAAAAGGAAGAACCCGAAGAAGAGGTAATGTTTTCACCACCCCTTTTCAGGTTCCTATCTTCTTCCACTTCTTCTTTCTTTGTTATTAACATTCAAAAATAATAACTCTAGTATCATATATATACTGTGATGTTATTATAAATATGGTACAACCATATTCAGTATCCTATCCACCCTTTTGAATAACATGTCACCATACCTGTGTACGTACGGCTTACCGTCTCCACGTCGTGGTGTAATTGTTATTCAATATATTATTATTTGGATGGGTATAATAATGATGTGTAACTCATGTAAATAATAAATATAACATGTTAATTATTATATATATATATGATATACCATCCATTTATATGTTATTTTAATATCAAAATAATGATATTGTCGCTCGTGCGTACGTACGGACTACCGCCTCCACGAACGCGATGAGATTCATTCTCCATCGTATCCATTAAAGTATAATTATCATTTGATGATTTAAAAATGATTTTTAAGGACTTGATATCATTTTTGATATTAATAAGATACAACCTATCCATAACAAACACGGCTTATGTAACAAAACATATAAAAGAAAACGAGTAAGTTAACACCCAAAATGACGATAATTCAAAGATATTATTAACAAATCAATGTTAAAAGATCATATATGATATCATATTAATATATATGATTCTTGTATAATTTAATAACAATTATTTCACCATTATACAGGAGGTTAACCTAACCCAACGAAAGAAAAGTACAAGGTAACAGTTATTTCGCAATCTTTTCATTATCCGAGGTTGTTTATACGTAATAATCTACTGGGATCTCTTTATCATCCACATCCATGTTTCTTAAAAATGAATTTCAAAACATTTTTACTATTTACTAGAATATGGGTTAAAGTAATTTATACCCTTTTTTGACTTTTTATATGAGGTTTATAAAGGAATCGTTCCGTCGTTTTCCAAACAAGGTGCTTTTTAACCTTTTCGACAGAATTAAGGTAAGAATGATTTTTTAACTTATACGGTGGGTGCGGTTATTTTTCATCATTATAAAATCGTCGAAGCTTCCCTTACAAGATTATAAGAATATTTTCAAAGAAAATGTTTTATTTTATAAATATATGACTCTTAAATGATTTCAAAAATAGAAAGAGATATTTCTCTAAAAAGAGTTTTGATTTCATCTATGTCAACATCCTTCGATGGATTTTGTGCTTATTTGTAGTTGATTTATTAAGATACAAAACTTCTATACTGTATTGAAGGTTTTGTGATACGTTTGACTATGGATGTGCTATTTTTATACCATTCATAGTTTCTGATGAAAGTATTGACATTTCGTATGCTAGTTTTAATACGAATGTTTATGTTATGTTTAAACCTTTTCATATGGGAAATCATTGGACTTAATATGTGACGGGTGGAGCCCTCTATAGCTCCTCGATGCATCGGTAGGTCTCAAGAGACAAACTAGTGTCTTGGCACAAGGCGTTGACAAAATCTTATTTGTAGTCTTGGCACGAGGCCTTGGCTATGTGGTTATGATAGTCTGGAATTATGCATTCCATCATTATGAAAGTGGTTATTGATATTGCATATGATTATTTGATTAGTAGAATATACATGTGAATAAGTAAATGGAATTATTTCATTTTTATTTTTTCCATACTATGTTTAAGTTCAATTTTAAAAGGCTTTTGTTTTAGTTATACATTGCCTTAAAAGTTTATGCTTATTTTTGAAAGTTTCCGCTATATTGTTATCCTTACTGGGCATTTGAGCTCACCCCTTTTCTATGTTTTATTTTTCCCAGGATGTGAAGAAGTAAGTTATGAATAACCTGCAAGGATAGTATGTGGGGATATGAGTGTGGAATATGGAGACTATGTTGTTGTAGTAGTTTTTCACTTTGTGATGTAATGTAAAACTTTATGAACATATCTAGTGTTTCCAAGGCTACTAAACCAATCGGTATTTCGAGATTTGATCTTTCTTGTGATCATGCCAATGTAATGTAATAATGCACCGACTCTGGGTAACTAGGGTCGGGGCGTTACAATGTTTATGTTTCAAGATAATGTATCTATAATTTACAAGGATAATTTTTTCTTATGATATAATGATATCCATTTATTCAATATGGATTATGTTATGAAGTGATGATGTTTATGAAACTCATTTATTTCATTGGGTTATGATGAATGTTTTATGTGGCACAAGAAAGAATGATTTCATTATGAGATGGGTGAGACCTATATCTCTCTAAAATGCACTGGGTAAATATTTATATCTCATGAGAATGACATGGATGGAATGGAAAGTGAATTAGGTTTAGTAATATAGGGCTGGAACGACAAGTAAACCTGGTTCAGTAATGGACTTTGTCCACTATCATGGTCTTGGAAACAATGCCTTGGCTACTATGGAAATCATAACATGTACATAATAGTTTGTGACAATTATATGTTTTATTCCCATGCTATTTTATCATGATTAATGTTCCTTTATGATCTATGCCTGATGTGGTACCAATATTTATGTTATTGCTCAAGATTTTTATGTTTTATGTTCCTGTTTTTACGTTCAAATGTTTATGGATTGTTTTTATGTTTTCCATGTTTACCCCTACTGAGCATTTGAAATCAACCTTTGTATGTTTTATTTTCCCAATGATATAAATAAACCTTTTAGGTAAGAAAACAAAAGGGGATTATATTTATGGGAGATGTTGAAGATCTTTCACCATGATTAGAAGATTATATTCTGAGTTCCCAAAGACAATAAATTAATACAGTCTTTACGTGTCTTTTTTTGTTATGTATTATGTATTCTAAAAAATTAATGTAATGTCTATGTACATCATGTTTGGGTCTCTATGGTTGGTATCAGAGCGAAGGATTTGTCAAAATTTGAGAACTAGGATGCGAAAACTTTAGTGATATCCCAAGAGTTATTTCTAAGGTATGTCTAGGGATGTCTCTAAGGTTATGTATACGTATAGGTTATAGTCTTATAATTATGGTAATGATCTTAGAATTAAACCTAAGATGTTATATATTGAAGGTACTCCCCATTTATTATGTTGTTTTCCTAGCATGATTTTTACCTCTCACGCTATTCTTTTTGGGTTTTAGACGATGGCTGGAACCTGAAGGAACCATGTTGATCCATTTAATGTAAAATGCAATGATTGTCCTCCTAAAAAAACAATGTTATGGGAGATGGAGTGAAAAATCTTATTACTATACATACACAAGCTATGAATCATTCTGGACATCCAAATGACCAGAGAAAGGAACAATATTCTATTGAGTCCTTCATGAGGCAACATCCACCAACTTTTAGTGGGACTTCTGATCCACTTGTTTCTGAACAATGGATCGGTACCATAGAAAATATATTTTCCATACTTTTCTGTTCAGAACATGAAAAAGTAATTTTGGCAGTTTACTGTTTATAAGGTGAAGTAGACCAATGGTGGACTCTAATTAAGAATACAAGGCCCGAAGATGAAATTGAATCCATGGAATGGGACAAGTTCAAGAACGTTTTTTTTTTCAATAAGTACTTCCCTCGTATTATTTAAACAAATATGGAAAAGGAGTTCCTTGAGCTTAAGCCAAAGGATGATGAATCTATGGTATATAGGAGGTGAATTTTATATGGCTTGCAAGGTATGCATCTGTCTTTATCATCCAACCTGAAAGTAAAGTTGATCGATTCTTCAATGGCTTAAAACCAAGTCTTCGAAGGGAATTAGCTATAAGAGACTTCAATATCTATGAAGATATTATGTGTTGTGCTATCAAGGTAGAACTGGAATTCGGTGTTACATATCCATCTCATGGTTTTGACAAGAAATGAAAGATTGAGTTCAAGGAAAAATATCAAAATAGTGGTGAAAATATGGTGAATGTTTCTTTTTTCTCAAAGTGTGGAAATGAAGCATGGTGGAGAATTTATAAAAGGTACTAGAAAATATTTCATATGTGGAAAAGAAGGTCATCGAGTAGCTGAGTGTCTATGTAATGGGAAAAATGTATCTAATGATGTGAATATAGAAAATACTATAGAGAACGCACAAATAACACCTCAATTCTACAAGTGCAGGGAAATGAGGCATTATGCTAACCAATGCCCTAATCCAAGGGTTAATGATGATCGATATCAACAACCTCTTAAGGAAAAGGACAAAGGGAAGTCACATACGATCACTATTGGTGATGTTGAATATGACAACAAAGTGGTGGAATGATTAAGTGTTTATGTAACGGGATTCCAAAATAGTGTTGTGGAATCTCATTTATAGTATCGTAGAATATTGTAATATCTATGTATTGGTTAATTGTGGTTTTCAATAATTATATGGTACCAGTATCCATAAAAAGTGATTTAAATATTTTTCAAAGAAGATGATATGCGCATAATGAAGGGATAAGGATAAAATGAAATATTTGATAGTATTAATGAGCTCATGACTGATATAAGGAAAAAGTTATATCATGGTTTGAGTATATAGATATTTTTGGATTTCAGTATGTGGAAAGAGTTAACTTTTGACAGTATTCATGTTTTCACTAATGTTCAATGGGTATTCATTTTTCAAGATAAATCATGATTAAGGTATTCACATGTTTAGAATGTGACCAACAAGATATATCTTATGATATACGAGGGATAAATGATAGTATTCACATTCCTAGATGATGAAATTTCTAGTAATCGTTGTCTTTATGCTATGAGCTTGGATAGAAGTATTTTGGATGAGCCTAAAAATTTGAAATGGATTATGTTATACATAAGATAATATTGTTTAAGGATTGAACCTTTTTTCGATATTATTTCTGGAATGTTATAATAGTGTATTTTTAGAAAAAGAACAACCTGCTGGACGAGCAATAACCCATCGCGTCGGACAAGGTTGTAGGAATCGAACCCACAACCAAAGTGAGACAATCCTTTATCACCTACCACTGGCCTACATGAACTCCTTGGTCAGTAGAAACTAGTTTTATTTTATTAATCGGTATGATAGATGAAGTATAAGTCCATTTTTCGAACCATATATGATTAATCTCACCATTATATAGACTTATGTATATAGCATTTGTTAACCTTAGGTTTGAGATAGATGGAATGACCTATCATTCTATAACATGATTTTCTAACACTTTAAGGAAGACAAATTCAACATCATTTCTTTAAGAGATGAAGTGGAAATTATTCAAGGCACAAACAACAGTGAGATTGTACCAAAATCAAGTAAGTATTTATTTTAATTCAAAAATTATTCAAAATTAGAGAAATGATCTTGAAAACCAAAAATGTTGTCCTAGTGCCCTCATATCTGATGAATCAGATGGTACCTTAGATCATCACAAATTTATGGCTTTGTGATTGTTGGGTTTTTCATAGCCATGTTCTCTACAACTATTCATCCAAACAGGATGGTTAGATTTCTCTTACATATCCATATTTTCACCTATGTTCTCTTATGTGACAACCCAGTGATAAGTTACTTTGGGTATCCATTATGTTTCTGACGGTCTTTTTAAAAATGATGTTTTTGTATTCCTTTTTACGATGTGGGTTTCTATGAAGGAAACTTTCATGTAGAAAACCATTTATAACCCTGATGAATCTCGAAGGAGAAATTCATTTTAAGGGGGGTAGAATGTAACACCCCGATATTTTATGAGAATTATTCTTTTTAATTTCATTTATGTCTTTTGTTGAACGCTTCACCAAGATTATCTTGCGCTATACGCAACACCGTATTAGCTTGAAGTATACACAACTCTATTCTTGGCTTATGATGCAAAAAAAAATCAAGTTCTTTCGAATAAAATTCATTTTACAGAACACCAATTATAGATTTTGATCAATGTATAACTGATATATATTTTTAGTATGTTATACACAAAAACAAATTAAGCTTTCCCAACATTCAACCCGGACTTGGCTTGCATTACACGCAAGAATAACCTTCCTCAATAGCGTGTGCTGTACCCAAAACTGAGTTTCACTGAACAACGATATATTGTTATAATATTATTAAGAACTAGACATTATGAATAGTATTAACCAAATTTTAAATTTCTTAAATTATAATTCATCTTACACATTTTCTGGAATTACGTGTGAGAAAAAAAGCAATTTTTCGGATAAAAGAAGTAATTTTCAAAAAATATAGTTTTTCACCTTTTGATGGCACACCCATTTTAAATATAATTTTTGAAAATTATATTAGTTCAATTTTACAAAATAAACTTCTTATTTTGAATCAAGATATAAAAAATTACATTGGATAATGTTTTGATATTTTTCTGACAATGTTCTTATTTTGATGAATAGTAAAAACATGCTAAAATTTACTTAAAAACAACTTTTTTCATCGAGATAATTTTTATTGTTAAATTATAATAGTAAATTGTTTTAAAGTATAAATAGAATATATTTTTACAATTTGATATAATTTATTCCATTAGGATTAATTTTACATTGAATTCATGGGAAAAAACATTTGAATCTTTGACAATGTTGTAACTTTTAAAACCCGTTTTCTTAACAATGAGATTAATTTTAAATTCATTAATGCAACTTATGTGTTATGAATTTTGAAAAATTGATTTTGTATTTGTATTCAGGTGTTTCCAATTATGTTAATAGGTTACTTTTATTTTTTTTGATATTATGAATAGTAATTACTGTATTTATTATTTACTACAGTTAAAGGTAAATCGGGTAATTAAGGGTAAAAATAAGATTATAAAATTACCCTAAGATATGCCAAAATGATATTGGATGAATAAATGTATACCAATATCATTTAATGGTCTGAAAAGATTCATTTCATGGACTTTTGACCATGAAAATGATATAATTATTTTTAAAACCAAAGAAAATGACAACATGTCACTCTCTCATATCTTATAAGTGAAATAATTTTAATTTTCTTATAGACCTCAAAAAACATAGAATATAAATATTATTCAAAAATATAATAATATTATCTACATCATGAGAATTTATTTAGAATTTTTATAGATTATATATTTATCATTAATGATGACACAATAGTGATGTAGAAATTATTTTATCGATTGAAATATCAATTAAATGGTATTAAAATTATTAAAATAAATAGTATATGAACTAATTAATGTTCTCCACAAATTTTATAGATGAATATGAAATGTTAGGAGTCTATTAAATATTTTTTTTAAATATATCCTCTTTTTGGATTTTATTTGTAACACCCCAAGATTTCATAGTGTGTTATTTCTTCAAAATAATTCAATAACTTGCACTACATGCAACACTGAGTTCAATCACACCATGACTTACAAAAAAAGCAATTCAAAAGAGGTTATGAATAGTATTATCTAAATTTTTAACTTTATATAATCCTTATAATTTTAGAATCCATATTATGAGTTTCTTAGATATAATGCAAGAACAAATTCATTTTCAGTATTGCACTTTTATCAACTTTTAATAGTGAACCCTTTTTAAATACAATATTTTAAACTTTTTGACTAAATGGGGACATCAAAAATTTAAAATGAAACATCCCAATCTTCCACGGTACGCTTTCTTTGAATAATACAGTAGCGTGTGTTGTACGCAACCTTGAGTTTTAACACACACCACAACCAATCAAACTAGCCGTTATGAATAGTAATACCTACTTTTCGAAATTATATATATTTTATATTTTAAAATGGACTTCATTTCTGGATTCGTAATATCAAATTTAGCCTAAGGTGAAATTTTGGTACTTTTCGGATAACTTTCATATTTTGATGAATAGTGAAAATTACTAAATTTTAATTAAAAACAACTTTTTTAATCAAAATAATTAATAGTGATAAATTATGAATTTGAGTGGTTTTAAAGTATATTTAGAATATATTTTTACC
Source organism: Viscum album (assembly GCA_963277665.1). NCBI lineage: Eukaryota > Viridiplantae > Streptophyta > Magnoliopsida > Santalales > Viscaceae > Viscum > Viscum album. The sequence continues at coordinate 1,350,035,163 of OY728131.1, forward strand.
ATTTAATATAATTTTGGTCATTGTACATAATTTTACAATTAAACCGAACATAAACAAGTGTCAATCTTTTGATAGTTATTATCTCTTAAAAACACACTTTTTGTTTTAACAGCGGAAATTAATTTTAAATTAATTTCTGCCACTTCTGTGTTTTGAATTTAGAAAAATGGATTCCATATTTGTAATCAGGATGTTCAAATTGTGTAAATAGGTAAATTTTATTTTTAGACATTTTGAATAATTACTGTGGTAAATATTTTATTTACCATGGTTAAGGGTAAATCTGGTAAATAAAGGTTAAAAAATAATATTATAATAATACTAAATTACCCTAAAACGTATCCTACCCTTATTGGTTGATACATGGTCGACCATGGGCATCTTTGGGTCGATTTTGGGACCCCATGGATCCACATGTAGGTGATAGGGACACTTTATTTTAATTAAGTTAAAATGAATACAAAAATGACACAAGCATATATCTTTTAGAAAAACAATTATTAAATAGGGTTATATATGTTTTCTTTTAGATTATAAAAATTCATTATAACGATAAAAAGATTTCCTACATAATTATATTTTATTTATAATTTTTAGACATTAAATAATTTATTTTATTTATGACACAATGATGATGCAGTAATTACTAAAATAGTGAAAAATTAAATTAATTGATATTATAAATACCCAAATAAATATAATATGAAACTTTTAATGCATTAAAATAATTTTCTAGGATAATATGATATATTAGGATTGATTTAATTGACTTTTTTCGAAGTAATCAATCTGTTATGAGTTTCACAAAAATCATCTATTTAATAGTGTCAAAATTAACATAAAAGAGTTCTTAAAACAAATATTATATTATTAATTGATATTAAATTCCTAAAAATCTAATATTCGTCCAAGAGACTTATATCATGATAGTTTCATCATTAATGGACCACTTGGGGGTCCCTTGGATGTATATAGTAAGTTTATTAACCATATTATATAAAAATACAAAGAGACATTGTAAAAGTGAAACTAATTAACTTAGAGTTAATACTTAAAGATAAGGTTAATATAAGTACCCAAACCTGTCTAAATTCTATTGGTTGAGTGGTGTTAGACCTATCCCCACCTTAACCTTTTAATAATCAACTTTGGAGCCCTTAGAAACCGAATATGAATTTATTAAAAATTAATATTTCTAGCTTTTCCAAAGGTGCCCCTCACCCCTCTTATAAAAGGGCACTCCTCCTTCTCATTTCTTCACACCTTCAAAGCCTTTTGGTTCGGCCAAACTCTGCCCAAATACTCTCCCAACTTCTCTCAAGACAACCTAGGGGCCTTAGTTTGATCAGAAATCCAACCTAAGGAGCCCTTTTGATCAAATCAAAAGGAAGAACCCGAAGAAGAGGTAATGATTTCACCACCCTTTTCTAAGTTCATTTCTTCTTCCACTTCTTCTTCCTTTGTTGTTACCATTCTAAAATAATAAATCCAGTATCATATATATACTGTGATGTCATTATAAATATGGTACAACCATATTCAGTATTCTATCCACCCTTTAAATAACATGTCACCACACGTGCGTACGTACGGCTTACCGTCTCCACGTCGTGGTGTAATTGTTATTCAATATAATATTATTTGGATGGGTATAATAATGATGTGTAACTCATGTAAATAATAAATATAACATGTTAAGGATTCTTTATATATGATATAACATCCATTTATATATTATTTTAATATCAAAAGAATGATATTGTCGCTCGTGCGTACGTACGGACTACCGTCTCCACGAACGCGATGAGATTCATTCTCCATCATATCCATTCAAGTATAATTATCATTTGATGATTTAAAAAAATGATGTTTAAGGACTTGATATCATTCTGGATATGAATAATATAAAACATATCCTTTACAAACATGTCTTAGGTAACAAAACATATAAAAGAAAACAAGAAAGTTAACACCCGAAACAACGATAATACTAAGATATTATTATCAAATCAATATTAAAAGATCATATATGATATCATATTAATGTATATGATTATTGTATAATTTAATAATTATTATTTCACCATTATACCGGAGGTTAACCTACCCCAACCAAGTAAAAGTACAAGGTAAGGGTTATTTCACAATCTCTTCATTATCCGAGGTTGTTTATATGTAATAATCTACTGGGATCTCTTTATCATCCACACCCATGTTTTCTTAAAAATGTATTTCAAAACATTTTTATTATTTATAAGAATATGGGTTAAATTCATTTATACCCTTGTTTGACTTTTTATAAGAGGAATCTTTCCGTCGTTTTCAAAACAAGGTCCTTTTTAACCTTTTCGACAGAATTAAGGTAAGAATGTTTTTTTAACTTATACGGTGGGTGCGGTTATTTTCCGCCGTTATAAAATCTTCAAAGCCTTCCTTACAATCTTATAAGAATATTTTCAAAGAAAGTGTTTTCTTTTATATAGCTCTTAAATGATTTCAAAAATAGAAAGAGATATTTCTCTAAAAAGTGTTTTGATTTCATCTATGTCAACATCCTTTGATGGATTTTATGCTTATTTGAAGTTGATTTATTATGATACAAAACTTCTATATTGTATTGAAGGTTTTGTGATATTTTTGACTATGGATGTGCTATTTTTTTATACCATTCATAGATTATGGTGAAATTATTGACATTTCGTATGCTAGTTTTAATACGAATGTTTATGTTATGTTTAAACCTTTTCATATGGGAATGCATTGGACTTAATATGTGACGGGTGGAGCCCGCTATAGATCCTCGATGCATCGGTAGGTCTCATGAGACAAACTAGTGTCTTGGCACAAGGCCTTGACAAAATCTTATTTGTAGTCTTGGCACGAGGCCTTGGCTATGTGGTTATGATAGTCTGGCATTATGCATTCCAACATTATGAAAGTGGTTAGTGATTTTGCATGTGATTATTCGATTAGTAGAATATCCATGTGAATGAGTAAATGGAATTATTTAATTTTATTTATGCCATACAATGTTGAAAGTTCAAGTTTGAAAGGCTGTTGTTTTAGTTATACATTGCCTTAAATGTTTATTCTCATTTATGAAAGTTTCCGCTATATTGTTATCCTTACTAGGTATTTGAGCTCACCCCTTTTCTATGTTTTATTTTTCCCAGGAAGTGAAGAAGTAAATTATGAATGACCTGCAGGGATATTATGTGGGGTTATGAGTGTGTATTATGGAGACATTATGTTGTTGTAGTAGTTTTTCATTTTATGATGTAATGTAAAACTTATGAATATATCTAGTGTTTCCAAGGCTACTAAACCAATCGGTCTTTCGAGATTTGATATTTCTTGTGATCATGACAATGTTATGTAATAATGCACCAACTCTGGGTAACTAGGGTCGGGGCGTTACATTATTTAAATTCAAATAAATGAATAGTGTCAAAATTGACACTATTGTTATTCTATAAAAATAACATATTATAAAATTGTTTAAAAATCACAAAAATATTTAAAATTTATAAACTGAAATTTATGTGGACTAAAATGTCATAAATTATTCAATTATGGACAATCCAAAATGCATATTTAATCATTTATAACAAGTTAAAATATAGAATTTTATTAACACAAATAAAATTAGATAGATTAAATAATGATAAATCAAGTTGATATGGTGTAGAATAAATTACCAACATGACTAAATCTTATTCGATGTGGTGATTAAAACCCTCTCTCATCTAATATTCCAGTTTCAGTCATTTTTTGAGATTTTTTAAGTGGGGTTTGAGTTTATTATAAATTAATATTTTAGAGGTTTCCAAAAGTGCCCCTCTCCTCTCTTATAAAAGAGCACCTCCTCCCTCTCCTCGTCATGCCACTTTGAGCCTTAAATCTCGTCCAAATCCTGACAATTTCTCTTCTCCAATACCCTAGAAACATACTAGAGGTCCTGGTCTTCTTCAAATACCAACTTTATTGCCCTAAGAGTAGGTTTAGAAGAGGCACGTCGAAGAAGATGTAATATAATTTACCGATTCTTTCAAATTAATTTCTTCTTCTACTTCCTCTACTTTTTTTGTTTCATAATAAATTAATAACATAAGTATCACTAATATTATGATATTTATTATAAATATGAACCAACCCTATTTCACCTTCTATTCCATCCTAGGGAAATCGAAATCACCATGTGTGCGTGCGTACAGAATACCGTCTCCACACCGTGGTATAATCTGTTTTTACACCACAACTTTACTTGGATGGGTATAATGGTCTAAATAATAACTATGTATGGTTATTATAACATGATAATAATTCTGAGATATTATATCATCCACTCTAATTCCATTCAATAATTATGGGAACGATATTATCGCTCGTGCGTACGTACGGATTACCGTCTCCACGCCGCGATGAGATTCATTCTCCAAGTTTACCATTCAAGAATGATTATAAATTATATATAATAAATAATCATGAAATATATGAGATATTAATGATATTGGATTTATGTATATGTTATTTACTTACTTCTATTCAATTGAATAAGGAAATGAAAACAACGTTCATGCGTACGTACCGCCTACCGTATCCATGAACGGTGTATTTCTTTCCATTTATCTATCAATTATATATATGTATATTCTGAATATATATTATATATAAATCATGTTTTACATTTTGGATGAAAGTAATTAGGATCTAAGTAATCATATGAATAATTACAAGTCAAAACACGGATGATAAGTGAAATGATTTTACCCAAAATACTACTTTAACATGGAATTGACAAATGAATAGGTGATATAAAGTTGTAAGTTAATCATATATGATAAAATAAATATTATTATGGTTCTTTTACAAGTTAATAATATTTTTAAACCCACTATTCCAGAGTCTCAGACACATACAAAGGAAATTGGACATAAGGTAAGGGATAATTTTGCATTCTCATTTTTATCTGAGATTGCTTATACATAATTATTTACAGGGGTATATTTTTCATCCATGTCCATAAAAATGTTTTTCATAAAGTGTTTAATATTATTCCATGTATGTTTAAAGTCATGTTTACCCCTCTTTGACTTTTACATTGTGTTATGGAAGGAATCTTTCTTTAATTTACCATACAAGGAACTTTTTGACTTCTACAGCAAAAGAACGAGGAAAATGTTTTTTTATCTTATACTACATTATCAGATTTTTACAGTTTCATAATGCGTTATTTACATGAAGCTTCCTCTAAACGGTTTCATGATTATTTTCAACAAAATCCTTCTCTTTTAAAATTTCATGGAATTTTAAGAAAAGAAAAATTATTTTGAATAAGAAAGGATATTTTCCTCAAAAATTCATTTAAAGTGTTTCCTGAAAACTATTTTCCATCTAAGGTGAAATTATTTAATATGTTTTTGTTTCAAGTATAATGTCTCTATGATTTAGAAGGATTAATTTTTATTATGATATAATTATATCCATTTATTCTATATGTATTATGTTACTGTGGGATGATGTTTATGAGACCCATTTATTTCATTGGGTTATGATGAATGATTTATGTGGCACAAGAAAGAATGATTTCATTATGAGATGGGATATACCTATATCACCCTCCAATGCATTGGGTAAATATTTATATCTCATGATATAGACATGGATGGAATGTAAAGTGAATCTGGTTCAGTAATACAGGGATGGAATGAAATGTAAACCCGGTTCAGTAATGGACTTTGTCCACTATGATGGTCTTGGAAATAATGCCTTGGCTACTATGTAAATATTAACATGTGCTTAATGGTTTTCCACAATTACATGTTTTATTCACATGCTATTTTATAATGATTAATGTTTTTTTATCTATGCCTTATTTACTACCAATATTTATGTCATTTATTAATATTTTGATGTTTTATGTTCATGTTTTTACGTTCAAATGTTTATGGATTGTTTTTATGTTCTCCATGTTTACCCTCAATGAGAATTTGAGCTCACCCTTTTTATATTTTATTTTCTCGAGGATATACATAAAGGTTTTAGGTAAGAAAATAATAGGGGAAGATATTTATGGGAGATGTTGAAGATCTTTCACCTTGATTAGAAGATTATGTTCCAAGTTTCCAAAGACTCTAAACTTATACGGTCTTTGGGCGTCTATTTTTTTATGTATTAAGTTTTCCGCAAATGTATTGTAATGTCTATGTACATTAAGCTTGGGTCTCTACATAGTGTAAAATAAACAATGCCGACTTGGTTCCCTTTCTGAATTAATATCATTTAAAACATTAGACTTTTTAAAGGAGGTAAATCCATCATGCCAATCAACCCCATTTACATTAACACCCCATTTAATAAAGAAAAATATCATGCATAATCCATTTAATTAATTAATTTCCATTTCATTTATCAAGAAATGAAAATTCATTTTAAAATGTACAAAGAGGTACATAGAATGTACCATGGTATAAATAGGAATCTACCTACTTTGTAAATCTTATCCATTGTGAAATAGAAGACCATTAGAGGGGCTTGGTCCATTAGTTATTCAAATTTGTTGTGGGATAATCTAAAGTAATTAGAAGGTGAAAGGTTTTAGGTAGCACTTATATTGAAGAGGGCCACTCTACTTTATAACCACAAATAATCCATTATCTAAAATACATAAAATCAATGATGTCATGTATAAAAAACTACCAGTATTAATTTTGACGAAAACACACATCAACATTGTTGTTTTATTATAAAAAATTTAATATTGTTTATAAACAATTTATTTAGTAAAAAATCATCAAAAACCAGAATAATAACTCAATTCACATTAAAGAATAATTTTGAAAAAACTATACAACACATAAATTCAATTATTCAAATTCAATGTCACACTTATGAGGTGACACGATAACTTAGTGAAATACTTACAAGGTAAATTTCACCATGGTTCTAAGAAAAATACTTTGGAGGAATTCTTAGAATTTAAACAATTTATTATAAATGGGAAAAACATGTCGGCACCCCCATGGGGTGTCCATAAATGAGGCACACATCTTCCAAAATATGAATCATGAATCAAATTATGTATACCACGGTGAAACAATCATTTTGATATGAATTACATAATTTAAAGTCAACACATGGAAAATGCCAGCATGTGGTGTAACAACGCTATTTATTAAATTATGGAAAATTATGGGAAAACACATAGACCACCTTATTCATGATTAGGATGTATCATGAATCAAATATCAAGCTATAATTCAGTCTAGTTTGGGTAAAATTTATGAAATGGTCCATGGCTCTAAAAATAAATAAAATGATATTGTACCTTGATAATTTTGCTGAGATAAGATTAAAAAATAATGACTCAAAAGGAATCAAGAGCATACCAATGTGGATGAATAATGGAAAATGATTCTCGAATTAGATGATGGACAATAGAGAAATAAAACATCCTTTAATAGGATGGATAAGGAAGCCATGATTCTAGGAGTGGAGGCTCAGCCACTAGAGGAAGAAAAGAGAAAAAACAAATGGTTTAAAATACCTCATTAAAGGAAAAAAGGTAATTTCACCTGAAAAATAGGGTTGTAAGGTTTGGCCACATGGTTTGGAAAAATTGTGCACGAAATATACAACACTCATTTCTTATGAATCCCACCTTGTATGGTTTACCCGATTTGTTTGACCTAACCATACCCCTATCGTGTGATGAATAGTGCATATGTACTACATAGGTGAAACTAACTACAATGGATAAGCACATAGTTTTGGAAATCTACATGCATACCATGAGGGGAACTTCCGCCCCTATGATATAGGCCACATGTTTTCTCATAGGGTCTTCATCGTTTCAAAGAAAATATGATCCCTATGCTGACCCTCAAAAGCAATGATTTGTTGGGTCTGGGCCTCTTGAAACTCAATAAGAAAACAAAGAAACCTCTTCAGACATTACCTAATTCTAAAAACAACACATTTATGTTTTACATCCCTCATAAATATGTTCTAATGAACGGTTCAAATAAGGACTCATCCGATAATTGAAAAAAATTCAAATTCGCTTGGAATTTCTCCATGGCTCAAAAACACGGGTCATTACAGCCTCCCTACTGTAGAACATATCATCCTAAACAAGCCTTTGGGATTAATGAAAACATCACTAGACCTATGAGGGGTTTAAATATTCATTAGAATATCCATGTTTCATTTCAAAACTCCCAATGCACCTCAAGGCATTACATAATAACAATACACAAAAGTCATCAAAACTCGATCCAAATATCGTTTTCTAATAGAAACACTAAAACATAGCTTACCCAAGCATGTTTATCTAGATAAAATGTCATGTCATCATCTTGTTATAGAATCTTCTGAAGGTTCTCCCACATTAGGCTTTTACATTGATAGTTTCCAATTCCAAACCATGGTACCCCCACAATTTGAGTTACCTACAAAGAACATTATAATCATTCTAGCAATTCTCTTGATGTGTTTTATTCAACTAGGAGACCCTGATTACTTCTAATGTCATATCTGGGACCTAATTATGATGAAAAGTCAATCCCCAATATACATAATAATTCTAGTCAGGCATGATTTCCTTGAAATACATTGTTGACCCTTACAACACACCCTCCTCCTTAACATGACAATTTGTTTCAAAATGGATCCATTCGACTATACATATTGAAAAATAAGGGAAAAAAGTGAATCCATTTCGACTGACTTATCTCGAAAATGCCTGGCTTAGAAGGCTGAAATAATAAAAACATAACCGAAACACCTTCTTCCAAGGCATCACGCGTTTACAATGATCATTTACACCATAGCCTATACTTGACTTATAGTGATGTTTCTTAGTCATTCCATCGCCTGACTATTTAATCTATCATACCTCAGCCTGAACAAGAGTGTAACCCTGACCCATCCCACATGAATTGTAACCCTTTAAAAATCAACTATGGGCCCCAAAAAATAATTTGGTAACCTTGATTCATCACACTAGATTCCAAGGAACTAACCATAGGTACTCCATACTCTAGATTTAGAAGTGGGATTTTGGTGAAATACCAAAATATCCACTTAAAAAACATCGATTGGGCCTAGAGCTAAATATTCCTGGTGGTCAAGTTAAAGGAAATTGTTGCTGTCTTGGAGTCCATATAAGAAATTCTTACATGGGATCCAAGGTATCACTCTGGACTAACCAAACCTCAATAATAACCATGAATCAATGTGAAATGCCGATAAAACCAGAAAAATCCCAACATCTTTTAAAACATTAGTGTGACGTAAGACGTACACTCTCTTAGGGCATACTTACCAAATTTAGAAGAGTACAATAAGAGTCTTTGAAAGGGTTCCAACCACAACCAACTACCATAAAAAATAATGGTTGATCCAAAACTGGATGATTTCTTTAATGAAACTCAACTTCACCTACCAATGCACCTTCATTAACCAAACCATGATTCATTCACCATCTGAGGCATTATATGTGCATTTATGATTAACCACTTTTCCATCTAATACTAATAGTTTTTCTACAATGTTTTATACATATAAAACCATAATAACATCATGATTTCATGCAAGCGAAAACATTAAAAATACTCACCAGCCACATAGGCATTCGAGAATGACCGACCATTTGGCAATGGTCCTCCTTGGTTGGGTTCCTTATACATGGAAGTACGCATTACCACTATAAGTGTTGTACTGCTCCCCACCTTAGTACTTTCCTATTCATTGGAAGAAGAAAAATAACAACCACTCCTAAGCATTCCAGATTTGATTCAATATAAACATACGTGTGTAGATCCTCCGAATCATGATCACCATGTCACAACATCAATGTATTTGACATGAAAGACTAAACCAACCTGACTGACATGTCAAAACAACATATTCTATTGGAAGTCATCACAGCATTGAGATAAAGAATATTATGTTTGACACCCAGGCCACTCTAATATAGATATAAACTAGGAATGTACATGGCAACTCAAGGCACAATGATTTAACCAAACTTAAATGATTTGTTATTCTATTTAGCACACGACAGGAACTACATTGTGGAATGCACACTACCTAGAAGATTCAGAAGCATGCTGACACATTTTATATATTACCCATAAGCCATCTTACTTATGAATTAATGTATTTGATGGACTGTAAAAGAGTTTTGACCTAAATTATTATTTCCCCATACGATAATTAAACTGGATGAATGCATACAATGTCATCCATCACTAAATAAAAAGAGATGGCCACAAGACCTATGAAGTATCCAACCATGCCATAGTCATTTCCACCACTCTAAAAATAATGATTACTCAATGCTCATTCCCATTAAAAGGATAAATCATTACATTATCACCCATATAAATAAGGGTGTCATTTAGAAGCTAAAGGTTCTACAAGGGACAATGGAATACTATTAGTACCAATGCCAGAAAACTAACAAATCTTAGAATGTCATTAAAGATCAATGGGTGATACCGACTAAGGGCTAGCCTCTTAAGAAGAAAAAGTGTATACTCAATCACTAGTTCATATGATACAGTTTACGCTAGGCCCTATTTCTATCATTCTATCTATTGATAAAAGGAGAACGACCTACAAAAGATGCTCAATTTTCCATTCCAATACAACTCAAAGTGAAACTGAAACTGCCCTTACGCGAGGGTTTAAATGAAAGAAACTTCTCAAGTTACCTTTTTAAAGGAAATAAATTTATTTAAGTTTATTATTTTAAAAAATTTAAAACATTTAAAATTGAGGATCAAGTACTAAAAATAAAAAAAAGAACATGGTACCTGATTTAAATAACACAAAAAGGTGAAGCATGACGATCTTATCGAATGTCCATTTTTAAACACTAACCATTTGTAAAAATACAATAAAAATTAGAACATGTTTCATATAAATTTCTTTTTAATAGATAAGGTAACCTAAAAGGATCCAATTAACCAAACACAAGCTCATCAAAATGAAATCCAATAGTTATTGCTTAATTAATAAAATTTTAAAACAATCGTAACAGGTCATATCTTAAGAAACAAGGCCAAACTTACCTACTTCGGTATATTTATGAATTTTATAAGTTAAATAATTCATTTAAAAATACAAAATTCTCATATATAACACATTATTTATATGTGGTCCATCAAACAATCTCTAAATAACTGATACATGTTACAGGTTGGCATATAGATCCCATTAATTGAAATAATTTCACATTAATTATTAAAATTTAGCCGCATTTACATTTTTAAAAAGGTCTCCAGATATACATACAAGGATCAAAGGACAATTTGATTTTACAAGTTACCTTTTTCCACTTATATGGAACCCATACACATTACAACTTAAAATTTGTTCCCATTTAATCTCAACCAATAAATTTATCCCATCAACCATTAATTTATCAAACAAAACAAGCCTGTTATCATAATTTTTAAACCTAGATCCAATTCTATTAAGCATAAAATTATTATATATAGGGATGAAATGCTAAATAAATTGGTACAATTTCATATAATCAAGTAATTGTAGCATCAAAATAAAATGATAATATAAGACACGCAAACATGTTTTATAATAGGCATGATAAAAAAACAAAATCATGGAATATCATTCAAAGAACATAATCACATTAGCAGTTAGCTTAAAAAATAAACTACATGGAATGAAATATTGATGGAATGTGAATTTTTATATGCCTATAATGATGCATGTAATTCTTAATACTTTCCACACTAGGACAATGCTAAAATACCATAATTTTCATATGTTAGTAAAAAGTTGAAATTAAAACAATCACCCGAGGTGAAATCATACTAAACAATAATTTAAAACAATATGAACAATAATCCCAAATCTAGCCACTTTTAATTTTCCCCATTGTGGGGGTGATCAGTCCTAGACATGGCTATTTACCAGGAAATCACACATTCCTAGTCTATTTTCAAACAACCCAAAATAGTAAGGCAAATAAAAAAATGTGATTACAAAATTTTAAAGTCCCAAAATGGATAACCACTAATATAGTAGCCATAAAGGTGGGATACTTGGCCTCAATCATGACTACCTATATACCAGAGGCTTCAGACTAGTAGCGATGATGTAAGGAGGTGATAGTGGGGTGACTATTGCGTCATGTTCAATGTACCATATGAGTATATTAGATATTAAATAATAGAAAATAGTGGAATAAGTAATAAATGAACAATAGTGTAGTGTGATAATAATATAAATTAAATATAAAAGATGGTCAATGCTAATATACAATAGATGCATCCATTTTCTAATAATAATACATAAACTAAAAAAATACATACAATAGGAAGTGGTACAATGAAATACACAAATAAATAAGAAAATCCTCAAGGGTTAAACCCATGAGATTCCTAAGATCCACCTCATTATTATGATACTAACTCTTATGTACAATCTAAACATAGAAAAAAATCAACCATGGTCAAGAATAACATATGGTCTACTCTTGTACCCAGTGCAATGTCATCCCGGGCAGGGTGTGAGATAATAAATCCAACAAGTTTCCACCAAAAATTCCTATGAAAAAATATAGATTGTGAATATAAGTTGTTTAAAATTAAAATGAACAAATAAATAGTGTTGAATAAAAAATAAACACGGGTTGGCTCAGGTTCCAACATGACACCTAGCCGACACAGCCTGCTTGGCCTCATAGCTAAAATGAATGTTTCATATATTACCACACTTATATAATAATAATATATATGTATATAAAATATTTATATATTTCATCCACTTATATGAACCATTTATTCTCAGATGTAATTGTCTATATACATGGAATACTAGGTGTGGGCTAGACTGAAAAAAACATAATTATCCATAACCAGTCTAAATGAACCTATAATCTCAAGAGATAAGATACATTCCCTATATTCGGATAGAGTGTGATAAGTTAGGAATTAATCTCAGGATATTGTGTGATCCATCATTATAAAACAATAAAAATGGAGCATTGCGCCTCATACCATCTTATTGCATAGTATCAATGGTGTGTGACACCATGAATGAACACCCAATTTAAGGGAGCCTGATTTTCCACCATTCTCAACATACCCATTACCATCATTCCCTAAAATATTTTTAGGTGTAATAATTCAGAAAAAATAATAACAAGAGCCTTGGGTGAATTACCTCCCATGCCCTACATTTATTAATCCATTATCACCAGGGAATGATATTTCAATAATAGCATGCACATAGTGTGCCAAATGGACATTTACTTTCCACCCTTTCTCAATTAATTTCATTTGAAACATTTTATTATATAAAATTAGGAAATACATCATGGAAATTCACTTTATTTTTTTCAATAACTCATTTAAAGAGTGTATCCATCATGAATAAACCATTTAATTAATTACATTTCATTTAATATATCAAACATGGAAATTCATTTAAAATGGTCTAAAGTAGTACATTGAAGGTACCATGATCTAAATGGGAACCAAGATACATGTTAAATCCCATTAATTATGCAAGAAAATCCCTTAGGAGGGTTTAGGCCCATTAGTCATTCCGATTTAGAGTGGGCCAATACAAAGAACTTTGAATGTGCAAGGATTCATGGAGAATTTATAATGAAGAGGGCCACTCCACTTTAAAACAACAAAGAATCCACAAACTGACATTCAATATTTAATGCGTGTTATATATAACAAACTATCAATTTTTAATTTAGAATACACTGCACATAATCTAATGGGTTTTATTTTAAAAATAATACATTATTTATAAGCAATATATTTATCACTAAAAGTATTAGAAAACAGAATTATATCTCAATTCACATTAAAGAAAAATTTTATAAAAACCACAATACATGTCAATAAAATTATAGAAAATAAATATGGAACATAGTAGGTGATACTATCATTTTTTCAAATACATTCAAGGGAAATTACATCTTGATTCCATGACTAACACTTAAGAGGAATTGTGGACATTTAAACATTTTATTAAAAAGGAAAAAAATATTCTTTCACACCCATGGGGTGTCTATAAAAGGGTTCACATACTCAAAACTACCATACATGAATCAAAGTATTTATATAATGGTGAAACAATCAATTTTATATGATGAAATTAATTTAATGGAAATGCATGGAAAATTATAGTGTGTGGTGCAACAATGTAATTTATAAAATGATAGAAATTTATTGAAAAATCCATATACCACCTACATTAATCTTAGGATGTATAACTCATCAAATAAAGAAATTTGATTTATTCTAGTTTGGAAGAAATATATGAAACAAACCTTTTCTATGGAAATATGTTAAATGATATTTCACCTTGAATACATTATCCAGATAATATTAAATGAAGAAAATTTTTCAAGAGCTTACTAATTCAGGTACATAGGAACTAACGATGCTTGAATCGGATGACTAATGAAGGATAATTCTAAAACCATAGAATAGTCTGGATAAGGAAGCCACAATGGTAAGAAGGGAGGCTCACCAACTGGAGGACGAAGAAAGAAAAAATTTAAATGGTTAAATGATCTCATTCAGGTAAAAGATGGAATTTCAACCTAAAAACTGGGCTGCACGGTTTGGCCATACCATGTGTGAATTAAGAGACACACATTTCTTAAGAAACCCACCTCACAAGGTTTACCCACAAATTTTTAGAAAATAATGCATCAACCATATGATTAATAGTGCATATGTACCAATAAAGTGGAACTAATTAGGAAGGATAGGTGTACTGTTTTGGAATATTATGTGTATCCTATGCGGGGAACTTTTAGTCCTCTGATACAAGCCACACATTTTGACGATGGGGGACGTACAATTTCAGAAAATCTATGTGCCCTATCGAGATGCTCCAATGATTTTATGTCTGTTTTTCGGAACTCCCAAAACAAAACGAGACACTCTAGAAACATCTCGATCCTTTACCCATGTCTAAAAATATACATCGATGTGTTCAAACCCGAATAGTTTTGTTATAAGACTCAGTTCAATGATCGACCCATCCAGTTAACCCCCAAAGTCAAATTTCCTTTGAATTTCACCTTGGATAAAAAATAGGCCATTGATCATATATTCCACAACCATAATCATATATTTAATACCATATATGATTACATATAATACTTTAATCATCCATTTATTATAATTTTTTTAAAAATTTCTATTTCAAGTTATAACTACTCTGTTTTTTATGTTTGTTTTGTTCATTTCACATTGATCATGATTAGATTTTCTCTATAATTTTAATCATTATATGATAATTATATATGTATATATATATTAATTTTATAAATTTTTAGAGTCATCTATAAAGGAAAAGATAAAAAAATAAATTACACCATTCTTGGGGATGGTAAGTCATACGTACGAATGAACATTGTTTTCACTTTTCGATGGATTTTAAAAAACAAAGTTAAATATTAATTCCTATTTATATAATCATTATTATTTTATTAAACTTACATTTATTTATTAAGTACAACCTTATTACAATCCATGTAAGTCTTAAATGGAAAATTAATGATATCGCATCATGGAGGTGGTAGTCCAGATGAATGCACGAGTGATGTTGTCATTTTCCAACTTATGGTATAGTAAGAAGGTATATTTGATATTATAATTCAAAAGGTATAAATTTGTAAAAAATATAAAATATAGACTTTAAATATATAATTAAATCAATCTTTGATAGTTGGTGATGTGAAAAGAGTTACATCGGCTCGCGAGGTGGTAGTTCCCCATACACACAAACTATAGTTTTGTTTCCAATATGATCTAAGAATATGTAGATATAGGCTATAACATTATCATAATAACATATAAGTTTATTAGAGACACTTTTTTTATTATGTTGTCATGGTTGAAAAATATTTGAAGGATGTGTAATACAAAATGAAACAAAAAATTTCATTTAATAATGATACCTTATCTCAAAAAAAACACCTTACGTTTTCACAATAATATTTTACAGAAGGGTTTTCTAATAAAAATAGTCCTATGGGACTTGTTAATGGAACCAATGACGTTTTTAGGTATTTTATGAACCAAAATATTTTTTATGTTTAAATTAATGAGGAGAGGAGGTGACCTTTCACAAGAGAAGGGAGGGGTAGTTTTGGATATTCTTAATGTAATAAATTATTATAATTTTTTTAAATATTAGAATAGAACTAAATTGATTATTTTATAAGATAATATGAAGGAGTTTCTTAAAACTCTTATTAAATAAAAACTGGTCATTTTTCGGTTATCTTTTCACAGTTATCTCTATTTGTTATCCCGTGTTCTCCTTTTTGACAATTATCATGAGCTTAATGTTTTTACAATCTAATGGTAAATAAAGTTTGTATAAAATTAAAATGGACCTTAATTGGGCCATTTTTTACACTATCAATCATAACTAATTTACTTTATAGAATATAATATTTTGAGTAATTTGAAATCAATTGGTAAAACATTATTTATTATAAATTAACATTAATGTCATTTTCAAAACTTTTTATTTAATTTGACTTTGAATACGACATGAAGTCAAATTAGTTTGAACTCATTCCATTAACACCACTCTAAAATATTATTTATATATACTAAAATAATGGAACAAAATATTTATTTCAAATTATATTACATATCATAATTTTAATACCATTTATAATTGTTTAATTAATTGAATAACAACTGTGTCATCAATGCATAAAAATTTAAGGTAATAATACAGTTTATAACAATAATAAATAAATTAATATCAATAAAATAATATAATTATTCACAAAAAACAAATAATATCCATTCACAAGTTTCTTTTTTTCCCTTTGTGAATACATAATATATATTTAAATGAGAGAGAGTGATATTTTTTCTTTTTCATTACACAAATTATTATATAGGTCACTTTCTTGGAAACATGTCCTGTAAAAATTAAATATTGATCCAAATGTGATAATGGTTGAATGAAATCAATCTAATAATAATTAATACAAAAAAATGGTGGTCATATTGCTAATTGTTATCCTAGGATAACTTGATTGACCCTTTTATGTATTTTTGAACTGATTTAATTATTCATTGTAATTAAATATTAGGAGGGGATTATTAAATAATATAAATTATTATTAATAAAAATATTTAATCCATTTTATCACATTTAATCTTTATAAGTTTTTGAAACACATTTTGTAAGTATCCTGACAAGAATGATGAAAAATGCATTTTTCAATAAATAATACATAATATATTAACCCAATAACTATAAATAATTATTATATGAATTTAAATTTAAATTAATAGATATATAATATATACATTAAATTAGAATGTTTATTTATTTGGGTTTATTTTAATTAATTATAATGGAAAAGATATATACAAATAAAATATGTATGTATAAAATTTTTTTTTACGAATAATAATAAACATATACCAAAATCATGAAAATTGATGATTAAAATTAAATTTATTATATTATTCTACATAAAATGGTTTATACATAACTTTAACACCAAATATAATTTTTTTTTCCAATTTTATTTTAATTTATTAAATGAAAATAAATGATGGTATTAGAAATACCTATAATTTTTACTATTCACTAAAAATCAATCATTTTAGAAAAAACAATAAATCTCACCCTAATTAATTTTTGATATTGTGATTTAAAAAATAAAGATAATTTGTTCAAAAACATTCTCTAAATTTTTTATAAAATAATGTTAATATATTTTCACATAATTCATTAGAAATCATTTTTGAATAAAACAGTTTTGGAAGAATAAAATGTCTTCATTAAAAACTAAGTACTTATTTCCTAAAAAATTTTAAAAAAAATTTATATTGAATTTATATTTATATTTAATTCAAAAAGTATTTAATCCTATTAATATTCTTCAGTTTAATCTTCTGTTTATAGTTATCATATTTAAATAATAATATTTCATGGTTTGTCTAGGTTTGGTGTTGTGTGTCGGCATATTATCAAATATAGTTTTCTTTTACAAAAACATTTTATGTTAAAATAACTTTGTTGGAAATATCCTTAGAAAAATAAAGTCCTAGATGAATTTTTTCTCCATCTTCATCCCAAAAAATGGATTTTTTTTTTAACTCTTTCAAGAGAGTAGATCATAATGATCCACCTGATTGCTTGATTGAAAGCTATTGTTCCAAGAAAACTCAAATAGAGTAAGGTGTTGATCCAAAATACCTTTGAAATAAATATAAGAGTATCTTAGAATATCCTCTTCTTTTGAATGGGAATCAGAGAGTATTTATCTTTTGAGGTATAATAAGTAGTACTGAAATACAACTCTGAATCCAAATCTAGTGAAGACATTGCTTGAATTTCGAGGTAAACCTCATATATCAGCAAAATACAATACAGTTTGACACTCTATAAAACATTACCAAAAACATAATATTTATTCTAGAATGTTTATCAAGAGATTAATAATCTTCTATTGAAATTAAGTGTGATGACTTCATAAGGAAATCAACTATAACACAAATAACACTATGGCCTGTAGATGTTTTGGGGAATATGTTGAAAAAATATATGGTGATGTTTCCCATTTACATTATAGTATGGGAAATGGTTTTAACATAACCTTGGACTTCTATCTTTTATTCCTAAAAAACTGACTTATATGGAATCTAGATACAAACTCTATAGTAACCCTTTTTATATTATCACACATGAATTATTATTTCAAATCTCAAACTATGGGATTCATCCAACAAATTTTTCCACAAATCTAGCTTTTATGGGACACATACTAAGTTTATAAAGCATATCATTAAATTAGAATCAACTATCAACTCATGGAAAATTTTAAACCTATTTTTTATCATTACATCATCTTTCATCTCCGCTTTAATCCTCACATGTATAGATGGTTAAATAGTTATTTGTGTAAGATATTATTTCTCTCCTTCATTCATGATTTCCCGATCCATACTTTTCAAATATTAAATTATTCAATATTTTTTTATCCACATCACTAATAATATAGCATGATATGTTCAACTCAGAGAATCTTACACCTTGTTTACTTACTAAGGGTGGTAATTTGTTGAGAAATCATAATTGTTAATAAACTCCAAACATATATTCTAGATCATATTGAAATATTTGTAAGGTGAATATATACATTGAAATTTTATGATCTTTATCAATAAAAAACCTTTCTCTCTAAATATAATGAATCCATATCATTACTGAAAAATTACAACATATATCTCAGAATCACAGGTTGAATTCTTTTTCTCCTGAACCCTCAAAATATGTGAGGTGTAATATATCACTATATAATTTTTCATGATAATTTATCACATCCCCTTATTTGATATATCACTAATGTTTAAAAACCATTCTCCACTACAGGGAGTGTGAGAATAGTCGAAACAACCATCCTTCTCTTTAACATGTTGAACTTTTACTCTCAAAAATCTATCCAATGGAACTTTTATCCTTATGATGATAAATTTGTTTACTGTATTAGATATCCATGAAATATTCCACAGAAATATTTGATAATATCCCTCAAAATCGGTAAACCATCAGATATATAACACAATGGATGGTCTGGGACAACATTCAATAACATTTTTATTTGAAGGATCCACTTATATACCCTCTTTTGAGATTATATGAGTAAAAACTGGGACTTTTTTACTTCCAAAAATCAGACATGTAAAAATTTTCAGACAATTTTTCTTCCCTTAGGGTATTCATTATAGTCATCAAGTCATCTTCATTCTCTTCCTTACATTTTTTATATAAAATAATATCACCTATAATGTCTACAACTAACTGACAAGGTAATTTATAAAAAATTTATTAATTAAATTCATGAAGAAAATTGGGTAATTGGTACGTATAAATGGAATTATTGTAAAAACATAATTGCAATAATCTTTAAGGAAAACTATCTTGGGTATGTATTCACTTTTGACCACCCATTTTGATGATATCAAGATCAAATATTAATTATGGGAAAATATTGAGCTACTAAAAATTGGTTGAAAAAATCATCAATACTAGGAAAAGGCTACTTATTCCTGATTTTTATCCTGTTAAGTTCTTGATAATCAATGCAAAGTACCATTTTCAATATTTCTTCATAACAAAATTAATAGGATTTTGTGATGTTGATGATATTATAATAATAAATATATTTTCAACTTTTTCATATATTTTCTTCATCAATTCCAATAAATCAACAGGTCCCTTTCTAAATAGAGTCTTTTAAATATCTGTTTCCCTAGGAATGAGTTCTATTGAAAAATGAAATTTATGATTAATAGGAAGACTAGTAAACTATTTCAACAAAAAATCAAAAAAAATCATATATAGTAGGGATATGTTTTATGTTGAGTTTCTCTACAACCATATGAGATAATCAACCCTTTTGAATAGGAATCAAGACATATACAATGGAGGTATTTCCAATTAAAAGGTTATATTTATCATCATAATATTAAACACTCATATTTTGGTTAAGAATATCACACATGAAATCCCTTCATTATAAATCAATGTGTGATATATGGAAATAAATACAATCCATACGTAATATATTATAAAATTGACAATTTTTATTGGCGTTCTCTCATCGTGCTTTCTCACAGCGATGCCCTAGGTCCATGGCAACGAAGCCCACTCCCCCTCCTGATTGGAGGGGGGATTATCGCGTTTGTCTAGGAGAGATGACCCTTCTCCATGCTCTGTCCTTCCTCCATCCTTCCCTTAGATTTCTATTTCCCCGAATGTTTTAGATCTTCTCCGGGAGGCACCCCAGTTATCTCTACTTACGATGGATCTTAACAGTGATGTGGATCTATGAAAATATACCATGGTGGCTCGATTTCATCCTCATCAACCCTCGGTGGATGTCTTTAATCAATTTTTCTCTGACTCCTGGAATCTCCGTGAGTGCGCGGTCATCGGGTTGCCTGACCGGAGACACATAATGGTCCGATTTGGATTGATGGAAGACATGATTGTTTCTTGGTCCAGGGATTCACAGAGGTGTGGTGGATCATCATTTTATTTTTTTCTCTAGAGATTTGAATTTCATATGTTGCATGACCCTCCATCGATTTCAACATTGGTAAGCCTTCTTCGTCTTCCGCTATTGTCTCAATATCCCTCTATTATCCGTGCTGTTGGTAATTTGATTGGAATATATTTATTCTCAGATCAAGGGACTGAGTCTGTGTCACACCTGATTTTCCCCCGGATATGTGTTGAGGTTGACGTTGAAAAGCCTCCGTTGCGTAGTGTCTGGATCACTTATAGGAAGGAGTTATGATGGATTCAAGAAGTAGTTTTTGAATCATGGATGTTTTTATGTGTGGGGTGCAGAAGGTTCGGGCATCTGGAGGCCCTCTGCCACAGTGGAAGGCTGGGTAGTGCCTCGTGAGTGATACATAGACACTATAGTGGTGGCTATAATGGTTGTAATTCCAAAAGTCCAGCTCAGGTGATGATGAAAGATGTCCTTGGAGAGTCTCTATTAGATTCTGGAAAGAATAATGGGGGTATGTTCTCTTCTGTGGAACCTGTAGTGTGTACCACTGCAGGAGAGTCTTCTCAGCAGGGAGCCCAGCTAGAAGCCTATTGAACTGCTTTTCATTTGTAGAAGAAAAAACATATGGGATTGTGGAGGGTGAGGTCAGGAAGGACCTTCTTGTTACTACGCTGTGCCTTGCATGCAATATGAAGACAATGCTGGTGCTAATAAATCCAATAGTGCTGTAAGTTTTTAATAGGTGGAGGGATGATATTTTAGTAGGGTCTCAGACTGAGGAGGAGGGGATATGCCATCTACCATTGGTTCCACTCACTAAGGTGCCCTTGGATAATTTGTATGGGATCTTTGAAGCTACGAACATGAGTACCCACGGCTCTGAGGGAGTGGTGACCTGTAACCGATTAGAGGGTTTGGAGAATGAGGAGCTACCATTCCTAATGGAAGGTATCCAAGGAATTATAGGTGTTGATTTGTAGGATGTAGTCACTAGCAATATGGAGTTGTGGAGGAGGCAAAGGATAGGGTGTTTTCTGTTGGTCCCAGTAATCCTCAACATGGGGAACATGCACAATGTTTATCCATGATCGACTCTAACAGTTAATTTGAGAAAGAACGGGGGGGTGATGGTTATTAGAAGGTGCGCGCCTCTGGAAAATGGGGTGACATCTCCGATAGTGAAAATGAGAATGATGGTAGTAGGACTCTAATCTCTTATAGTGACATTGTTCATGGTGGAAAGAGGAATGGATCTGGGAATGAGAAAGTTGTGACTGATCTGCCAAGAAGAAGGTGGAGGAAATATTACTCTTCTATGCCTAAGCTGATGACAACTAGGTCATATGGCCTATAGTCTTCTGAGGTGCTTCTATATTTGGAAAAGTTAAATCTCAAAAAGAAATATTCCAAGATTCTAACGCAATTTGGCAACTATGAGTGGGAGTCGGCTACTGCAGATGAAGCAATGTATCGTGATTATGGATACGGGTATGACTGTTATGACTTGTAGTTGCTTTTATGGTTTGTGATGTTTTTTTTGCTGTTCTGGTTGTACATTTCTTTTATTTTAATAAATGGTCAGAGATGTTTTCTCTAGATGATCTTCTGAGAATATCATAAAATTCAACTGGAGGAAGAATAACAATATTTTTAGAAAGTAAATTCATGAAAACATCAATCAGAAAAGAATCATATAATTGAGATGTGATCATCATAATGTATTTAATTTTCAATTATAATTTAATATCTAATAGTCAAGGAAATAAATTTATATTCTATGATAAATTTATTAACATACAACAATTTAAATAAAAAATATCATATAGGGAACTTCAATATTTTTGGTTACATATTAATACTCCAACATCATCATTTTACCATCAATCATGTATTAAAAATTTTAAGATAACCATCATACATCGTTAATCAAAGTGATCAATCAAGAAACTCATTAGTAGGATGTCTAAATTATGAAAAATTATTTTATACCTGGTAAACTTTAGTTATAACCTTCATCATTGATGGTTATCATATATTAATTCCATCATAATGGTTCATAAAGAAAATGTGAATTGACACAATAATATCTCATGAGAGTGTAAAAGTAGGTACCTAGTAAGGGAATATTCACCATATACAAAAATAATGTTTGAGATATACATATCCATCTTTTTATGTGATTATTACCCCTATATGCATCTATTTAATAATCACATCCCCATGTAGTATCTATATAGGGATGTATTTATAGGAAAAAACATAATATCTTTATTATCAAAACATTCTGAGTTTATCCTATACGTAGACATATCCAAAGGTGTTCACAAAATGTTTCTACACTCAACATCTATAGATTAACTAAACCCTAATATGATACCAACTAAAGTCAACTGAGAACAAAATACATAAATATTACAACATTTTAGATGAATATTCAATACATTTCATAACAAAGCATTACTGAGGACCGTAAAGTATTAGTTTATTTTGATACTAGATGAAAAATATTCTTATTTCATGAAGTATCTTTAATATATCCCTTAATGTTCATCTAGCATTGTAATCTTCTTAGAAAAACAATTAATTGAACTTGTGTTGACAACATGGGGAAACGAAACATAAGAAAGTGTGATCTCATATTGTCTATGATAATTCCCATCATATTAGTGTCTGAAAAACTATAAGTAATGAATCACCAAAAATGTTTGTATTTTAGTATTTATAAAAATGAGGAAAATCTAGGTGACTATTATAGATCATGAAATTGTTATAAGGAAGAAATATTCCATGAAACTAAGATTGTCATGTGAATGGGTCTTTCCCATCATATGATCTTATTATAATCATGCAAGTATCCTTTTACAATCATCCATATTCCTATAAAGGCATCATGAAAAGTGTTGATTAGTTCATTGGATTCAAGATGAGTTCCTCAGAATGACTCCACTTGTCAACTGATGGGTGCTTAACGATCACCTAGAACCCCTTTATAAAATTAAGGTGGAAAAAGTGGAAACCATTGGTGAAGGATATTTACATTTATCTTCATGAGACGTGTTCATATGATCAACAAGACCTCGTGAAGACCCAAGAAACATGTACACTTTTTCATGCAAGTTCATTTTTGTATATCACATCCATCATGAGAAGGGTCTCGAACATTTCCATTCTATTATGCACATTCCCTCCAAATCCATCAAAAAATAGAGGATTTTTCCACGAAAATGAATGCACTCCATTAAACGACCTAGAATTGATCATGTGATGAACTATAGGCAAGGGGAGATATTTTCATCAATGAAACTCATGAAATGCCACAAGATTCCCTAACGTTGTAGAATAAAGAAGGAAATAATAATTTAATAGGTGGAGGCCTCTCACAAATGGATGATTTCCTAACCTTCACATGAAAGGATTTATGCATCCTGAATGATCACCATTGGGCATGCGGGGACCCCTCATCCTATTTGACTAATCTCGTGGAGGATCACTTGACAAGACGCCTTAGTCTGATTAAGAGCCCTAGAGAAAACATACAACATAACAAAAAATTGTTTCCAGATTCATTTTGATTTCATGAAGAATAATTTATGTGTTTTATTAACCCTGTGAATGCTCTCAAACATTCCAATTTGGTTAGGTGAAATCCATATTATAATAAGGGGTCCAATAAACATGGAAATGGAAGAACATTCCCATGGTTTCTTCCATCATGAAGTGCTCGGGATGAATCACTACAAGATCATGTGAAGCATGTAAAACCAACATACCTACACTAACTCTATAACATATAAATGAGATATGTGATGTGCAAGTAAATATATAACAAGGGCGACGAAGCCTATAACCCCTCCATCAGCATAAAAACACATGATCGATGACCCCATGGATGACTGCAACAAAATAGTATAGAAGTTTGCTTATGTGAGTGTCCAATCATGTGACCGCAAGGTATTACACTAGGTAAAAACTAGATAACAACCTGAGGGATCATGTTTCATGAATCTGTACATCGCAAGATCATTTAATTTTGCAACCAAAGAACTTATTGGGTGTTAGTCAGATATTGTGAAGGAGGCCATGCATGTCAATAATGTCATGAATAACTGAAAATGAGATAACACTGGACACACCATGATTTACACATGCAACAAATGATGGAATAATTAATGAAAAATACTAGATAAATATCATTGATGGGTATGTTAATATTCATCCACTTCACATGATCTACCCAGATCATGCAACATCACCAGGAAATGTCTACCAAGTCACACGACCAACCCTCTACATTCCATTTGGATAATTAAATAAAACTTCAACTTGTCAAGAATTTTGTGAGATTTTCTATAGGCATGCCACCAATAAGACCCTCAGAATCTGTGAGATATTTCTTTTTGGAATAAATTAAATATTTTGATATTTGTCTTTTTAGAAAACACTGACTTTAGTATTTATAATATGAAATAAATAAGTGTGTCTTGAATTATATGAAAAACTTAGTCAATATTGTGCTAAAAGAAACATAATTTTTATATTTTTAGACACATTACACCAAGGTTAACTTGCGTTACATGCAAGACCGAGTTTCCTTGATGGCTTGCGTAACTCGCAAGGCTAAGTTTTACCAAACAATAATAAATTCTTAAAAATAATATTATTTAATATAATGAGATATAACCTAGACATTGAGTTGGAATTTAGGAATTTTATTATATAAATTATAAAAAAATAGTTGTACTCATTAGTTACAAATTAATTATAATTTAATATAAGAACTAATTGAATATAAAATGAATGTTTTTATAAAATCTACTTTTATGCTCACAAAGGAATTTAATCATATTAAATTAAAATAATTATTATAGATGAATGATATTAGTGAAATATAAATTTTATATATTTAATAAAATACATTGTTTAATTCATATAATATATTAGATATGCATAAGATTGGAACAAACTCAATATTACATATAAGAAACAGATATTTTTAAAAAAGAAATTATACCACCTTTTAATGGAGATCCAATTTAAAATATAAATCTATGCACTATAAAAAAAATTATGTCAAAATAAACATATTTTTTTAATGATAAAAAAAATTAGGTTCAAATTTTGGTATTTTTTTGATAAATCATTTTTTTGTTAAATACTGAAAAGTACTGAATTTTAATTAAAAAATAATTATTTTTCATAATTTATTTATAAGATTAATTTCTATTTATAGTTGATTTTAAATTATAATTATGTCAATTATATATAAATTAATCCAAATTAGGTTATTTGGATCAATTTCACTTTGAATATATACATAAAACCATAAAAAATATTATACATTTTAACTTTTAAACCCAGCATTTTCATCCATTCTACGAGATAAATTTTAAATTATTTTCCATATATTATATGATTGGAATTTATTAAAATTGATTTCATATTTTTTACCAAAATACTTTTAATTTATACTAATTTCATCTTAGTATTTTTTTAAAAATAATTAGTGAATGTAATTATAATTAATTACAATGATTAAGATGAAACGTTTCTTAATAATGTATAAAACCTTAATATTAGGGGCCAAAATGACCTAGAATCTTGTCAAAAATAATTTTCATGGACATATTTTTATCCTATACTATGTTTCATTTACCTATTACTAATATTTTATCCACATTTCATAGAAAAACGTGGGTGGATTTCCCTTTTCAAAAATATACAGGAATGTCGCTAATCCTCCACTATAAAAAGGCACTCACCCAAACAACTTACTTACATATCTCAAACCATTTGGATCAAACATAATATACTCAAATAACATCCAAAAATCCTTAACATCATCCTTTAATACAACATTTTGGAATAAATACATCTGAGGAATCACTTTTTTCTAATGAAAAAGGAGTTTCCCAAAGAAAAGGTAACATCCTTCCTCTAGCTCCTTTTTTTTATTTTCATTATCCCCCTCCTAAAATATGTTTTCCATTATTATATAATAAACTTAATATATTCAATATACCGATATGTTTTTATTCTGATGTTTTCACCCTCACTTACACACACTTCTACAAAATGTGTAACGAACATATCATTTTTGCGTACAGTAAACTACTACCTCACAAAACAGTGCTGTTCATTTTTCCATGTCCACTTCTCATGGGCAGTAATTTTGATGGATACTCTATTTTTATATTATAAATTTGATATTTATGATGTATTTATGATTTTGGAATTATTATATGAAACATACATTCATTATTTATATTTTTTGTAACTATGATAACTTCGTTTGTGGAAGTGTGGACTACTGCCTCCTCAAAACGATGTGATTCGTTAACACTTTAGCTAGAACATATTAAGGATTAGTTTAGTAAAATAATATGATATAAATGACATAATAATTAAATATTAATTATATTATATATATTTAATTTAATTTCTATCTTTCTGTAAGTCAATAAAACAGAAGCAATGTTCATGCGCACGTACGACCTAACATATCCTTGAACGGTGTATTTCAATTAGTATTTATATATATTATATATTACTATAAATATTTATAAACTGAATAGATATTTTATTTAAAATTAATTTAACATTATGTAAATAATTAAATCGCGATCAAATTAAGTTGATTAAAAATAAAAAGATAAAGCATGTATGATAAACTATGCGGTTATTTCCAAAAACATTACTTTGATGTGGAATTGTTAATAAATGGGTCATATAAAGTCATAAGTGAATCATATATAATTAATTAGATATGATAATATTTTTATTTAGTTGATTTATAGAAAATTTATATTTATTAGACATGGGTTTTGTATGTGTACAATGAAATTCGATACTTATGGTAAGGGAATTTCAACACGTTTTTTATTTCTTTGAGAAATAAGCCATATTCACCACTCTCTTCTTTTGGGTGGTTTATATACATCCCTATGACATTTTATATCACTAATTTACATTATTTAATGATATTAAAATATTTAATGATGTTATTCTCTCATGGGGATCATGATTCTAATGTTACTTGAGCAGTAAGTATTTTCTCACCACACTTTTATTTTTGTGAGACTTATGCCTTATTCACCACTCAATTATTTTTTCTCGGGTATATACTAACCATGAATATATTATGTGATTAGTATACATTGTTTTATGGGTATATTCTTATCCATTTTATGATATTTATTTAATGAGTTTTATTGTATAAATGTTACAAATTTGGTAATTTAATTTTGTCTCAATTTTCCTTCTTTGAGATACATGCCATGTTATAAAACAATATTTTTCTATGAGGTGTACATACTACCTTTGACATTTATATGATGAATATTATTATTTTAATGATATTTTAATCATAATTTTATGTTATTATTTCCATTTTATTTTGATTCAATGTTACCAAATTGGTAATGGTTTATTTCTACAATCTCATTCTTTATTGAGATTGTTCATGAATATATTTCCCTTGATGAAATATTAAAATCCATATCTCAAGAACTATCATCAATATTCTTAAAATATATTTATTAATGTTATATTCAAGTAAGGGTACCATTGTCCCAATATTTAGATCATAATATAATAATGAATTTTTTTTATAAAAATATGAATTTATTCCTCCTTTCAGTCAGAAATCTATAATCTAACAAAACTATTTTATCTATTTTTTTAAAATAATTACTTAATATTATCCAAAAAAATATTAAATAAATTTCTTTCCCATGTTTTACCTTTATACATAATATTTTTAAAATGAATCGCCTTTTAATTTTTCGATCAAGGCACTTTTCTATACTTTTAAGGTGCAACAAAAATGTTTAGCATGTGCAGACTAACTAATCTTCATGACCATAATATACTTGAATCATCATTTATAAGATTACAAGGATATTTTTTTAAAAAAATTATCCTGATATTTTGCAGTTTTTTTGAATTTAAATTTGTTTTCAATAATAATGGTTTTGAAAAATGGTTTATTTTTAAAAAGTGTATTAAATGATTTTAAAATATTCCTTTAGTTGTTTTCAAAAGGATATTTTCCAAGAATAGGATTTGAATTATGTCAATATTTATATATAAATTTTAAAATCCACTTTCTATAAAATTGTTTTCAAATGATTTCAATCCTTATATTAAATATTTCAAGGTATTTTAAAATAAAAACGTTTTCAACAAGTTTTCATGATTTATTTATGAGTTTTCAAGGAATTTTTAAAGAAAAAGGTTTTGAAAATTATTTATGATTTATAAAAAATTGAAGAGGAAAATGTATTTTCCTCGCAAAATTTTTTGAAAAGAAATTTTAAATACTTCTTTATAAGAAATAGATTTAAGAAATTGTCTTATGAAAACAATTTTCAAAGAAATAATATTTTCCATGTGAAAATTAAAAATAATTACCCATATAAAATGACATATTTTGTTATAGTTAATTAGTAAAATTAATATTCCTTCTTGAATGGTTTTTTTTATATAATTATATTCATTATACTCATTTCTCTTCA
The DNA here is from genome assembly GCA_963277665.1 of Viscum album. Lineage (NCBI taxonomy): Eukaryota > Viridiplantae > Streptophyta > Magnoliopsida > Santalales > Viscaceae > Viscum > Viscum album. The sequence goes on from OY728131.1 coordinate 1,350,064,743, forward strand.
ATGGGTTATTTGATTTTGAAATATGCTTCTTTTTATGGGATATTCTTTGTTGAAATAATTATGAAATCTATCCCTTTTATATAAGGTATAATGTGATTAAACATTAATTATACCTATTTAATTTCATGGTTCATGATATGATGAATGTTTTTATCATGTGGAACACACATGTATGAATTCATTATGAGATGGTTCAGACCTATATCTCCCTAAAATTCATTGGATAATGATAGATGTTTAATTTTCTAAAGAGGGTACACAGGAAGGAAAAACAAGCATGAAACATGTGGGAATATTAATCACAAAACAAGAGGATACATGGGATTTTATCCAAAGAATGAAACAAGATGGATTCATAATCCCAAAACAAGAGAGTACACAGGAGGGAATCCCAAGTATGAAACAAGAGGGAATATTATTCCTGAAACAAGAGGGTATAGAGGAGGGCATCCCAAAACCAAAGAATATGGTACATGTGATGGAATCCCATTCCCAAAACAAGTGGTAAAACTAGAGGTCATCACAAAGTAGAAATAAGAGGGTACATAGGAGGGAATCCCAAGCCCGAAGTAGGTACATGGGTTTTCTATTCTTATGTGCATACAACAATTCCATGTCTCATTCCTATGTTATTATTTTATGGAATATTCTGTTGATTCCCTCATGATTCAGGTCTTGTTAAATACCAATATTTATTCTATGATTAATTTTTATTAACTTTGTTATGAAAAGTATGATCTTCAAATGTCATGATCACATTATCAAACCCCAATGCTAGTGTTTATTCATAAATATCTCCTTTTTTACCTGTACTACGAATATGAGATCACCCTTTTTATTTTTCCTTTCCCTAGGTCATATATAATGGTCCTATGTATAATTACTATAGGGGGGAGATCTTTGTGGGAAACATTGAATATATTTCACCAAGATAGATTATTTTGTTTCATGTTTCCATGGACACTAAATTATTATGATCTTCAAGCATGTATTTTTTTAATTTGAAAATATTCATCTAAATTGTTGTAAAATCCATTTATGTTAAGCTTGGATTACAATTACCAGTATAAAAGGAATGGTTTAGTCAAAATTTGGAAACTAGGATTACAAAGACATAGTGAGTTCTGTATGTATATTTCTAAGGATATATCTTTGGATGACTCAAAGTTTTATCATGAGGAAGAGTTAATGTTTAAGAAAATGTCATGGGATTTTGGAAGAGGATAAAGTGAGTGATTTCTTATAAATAAATCCTCATTTAGACACAAAAAGTGGGCATGGTTTGAGAATAGATGTACCTAGGAGTAATAACTCGGACAAGGTTCGTCGATCCTAACTCTCTCATAACTTGGTACATGACAATGGGCCTTACTACACACCTAGTTTGACACTCCCATGGGATCTGATTTATAAATTCATATACTCTTTATTAACAATTATTATTGATTTAATTAAAGGATTATTATTAATAATATAGGATAAAACTATGGCATCATAGATTAAATAAGGCGGTGTCATAATTTAGACATTCTATAAGTTATTTTTATGATTATGAGGTTTTCTCTAATGATAAACATTTATCACACTATGATTTCTAGTGTTAGTTAATAGTATGAACCAGAAGGAACTAGGTTAACATTGAATGTTCCAGATCTGTAATTTATGGTAATTATAAAATTAATTGTCTTATATGGAGATCCCATCAAGAGAATTAGAAAGTTGGTCTGAGTATTGGTTATATATATGATGATAAAGATACCACAAACAATATCGTAAAGGAGTGAGATGTTCTAATAGTATTTTTTATATTTAATTTGAGAATCATTTTTGGATTTAGGTTGATGAACCTTAATACATTATTTATATTTCATATTCTAAAAAATTTGTATTAAGGGATACGATGATGAATCCTGAATAATGGTTTAAGAATATAGTTGGATAATTGAAGTGTATATATTTTTAATTAAAATATTGTGATATCTGAATCGTGAAATTTATAAGTATACTAGTATAAATTTATCATTAACAATTTTGAAGGATATATTTAATAGTGCAAGTGAGGTAGAAAATTGATTTTATAGAGAGGTTATATTTTTACATACGAATGATAACCACTAATATGTTCTTAATATTGAGATAATGATTTTTGGATAAAGATTTTTTGGATATGAATATGTATATTGGATGGTACTGTTTAACTCCTAGAAGAATATTTTTTATAAAAAAAGTGGTATATGACATCCTGGATGAAGTTTACAACTACTTGGATTTATGGAATATATGAAGTATTATTTTGAATATGTAAGCATGCATGTTTTCAAAAAGAATCTATGGTAATTCAGGTTATTAACATATTTCAAGAGAATATAATATGAGTTTATTCATTTTTATTTTAAAGTTACAACCAATATAAACTTTGCAATATATATTTTTGATCAATGCAAAGTTGATTTTTTGACCTTCTTTCTAATGTGATGGTTTTTCTAATTTCGGATGGGTTATATGGTTCATCATTTATGGAATGTTTATGTTAAACATAAGATTGATTTTTTGATATTAATGTATTATCTCACCACATGAGTATTTATTCTTAGTGGATAACCTATTCTAACATCTTTTTTTTATAATAACTGATAACAAATAGGATGGATTATTAAGGATATCATGTTCTATCAGTTATCCAGGAAGGAAAATTTCATCTTTATGTTTGGAGAAAGAGGTGATTGTGAAATTGATCAAGGAAAAAAAGGGTTATTTTTTCATGAAATCATGAAAATATATCCTTTCATGAAAATTTTCATCTTTAGGAAAACAATCTAGAAATAAAATTGGGTCCAAACACCTTAATTTTTTGGAGCTAATGTCTATTTAAATCATCGCCTTATTATGATGTTAAGGACCTAAACATTTCATTTATTATTAACTTGTTTATTATTTAATAAATACTCAATACCTTATAATATTTTCTATTTAACTCTAAGTATATATTTTCACATAACACGTATGTTCTCTAACATGGAAACCTTGTAATGTGTTTCTTAGGGTAACTGTTATGTTTCCAACATTCCCCTTTTAAAGGAAGTTTTAGTATTAATTTTTAGGATGAGGTTTACATAAATTAAAAATTAAAGTATTAAACATTTAATAAACTATCTTAATTTCATGGGGGGTAGAATATAATACCCTGGTATTTTGAGAAATATATATTTTTGATTTTTTTTTGAATTTCACGCTGTACCGAATATAGAATTTGTTATATGAAAGAACTAAGTATGGATTTTATTATGTGAAAAAAAATTAAATTGTACACTACTTTAATATAAATTGTTTCTTTCTCTTTATGGAATAATGTGGGTTTCTCACATTACATGCAAGATTGAATTTCCTTGATGGCCTATGTAACACGCACGACCATGTTTTACCGAACAATAATATATTATTAATAATACTATTATTTTATATAATGAGATAAAACCTAGATGTCAAGATAGAGTTTATGAATAATATTAAATTACTTATAAAAATACATGGTTGAATTCATTGGTTACAAATCAATTAGAAATAAATATAAAAACGAATAGAATATAATGGGAATGTTTTTATAAAATATACTTTTTTTCTCACAAAGGAATTTTATCATAATAAATTAAACTAATTAATATTAACTAAATATATTATTGAAATATATTTTTTATATATTAAATAAATTATTTTTTTAAATTCATTAAATATATTATATAGGCATAATATAGGAAGATACCTAATATGACACACAAAACCTACATTTTTATAAAAAGAGTTTTGTGGCCTTTTAATGGAGAACATATTTTAAATCTAATTTTTTGTACATTTATTAAACTTTTATGTCAAAATATAATTTATTTTTTAAATTAAAACATAAATATTAAGTTATGGAGAATTTATGGTATAATTCATTGAAGATTCATTTTTGAGATGAATAGTGAAAAATAATGAATTTTAATTAAAAACTATTTTTCATCTAACATATTTATAACTTGAAATTATATTAATAGTTTTTAATGTCTAATTATATCAATTATAAATTAAATAATCCTATTTGGATCATCAGAATTGATCTAACATTGCAAATTAAATATAAAAACTTAACAAACATTTTAGCATTTTTAATTTAAAAACTTGCATTGCCATACCATCTGTGAGATTAATATCAAATTAATTTCTGTTAGTAATGTGATTGGAATTAAAAATAATGGATTCCATATTTGGAATCAGAATTATTTATAACATATAATAAGGTAATTTTGGTTTTTTTAATATTAATAGAGGTAATTCAAATTAATTACAATGATTAGAGGAAAACTATCATAACAAAGGTACTAAACCTTAAATTTAATGTCCAAAATGGGCTTGAAATTGGTCCATATTTAATTTTCTAGATTTATTGAGACCCTATGATCTTTTTTTTTTAATTTTACAATTATTGGATAAAATATTTCTAGAAAAACGCGACTGGAATTCTCTTTTCAAAAATTTACAAGAATGCAAGTCCTCCTCCACTATAAAAAGGTACTCATCCCTTCAACTTATTAACACCTATAAAGCCATTAATATTTTCTTTAATATAATCAAATAATCTCATGGTATAAATATATTAATCCTTTAATCCTAAATTGTGGAATAAATCCACCCATGGAAGCCCTTTTTGCAAAGAAAATAGAGTTACCTAAAGAAGAGGTAACATCCTTCCTCGTGCTCCATTTTTTATCTTCTTTCTTTACCTCCTAAATTATTATTATTATTCCATGATTATATAATGAACCAAAATCCCTAAATATGCTTATAATATTTTAATCTATGTGTTCAACCTACACTTAAACATAATTCCACATAATGGGTATCAAACATATTGTTTTCGTGTACGATGAACTACTCCCTAACAAAATGATGTTGTTCGTTTTTCATTTACCAATTCTCATGGTTGAAAATTATGATGGATACAATATTTTTATAATATGTATGTTATATTTATTATGTATTTATACTTTTCTAATTATCATATAAAAAATTACTTTATGATTTAAATATTGTGTAACTAGGATAACTTCGTTTGTGAAAGTGTAGATTACCTGCATCTCAGAGAAATGTAATTCGTGCACACAACACATGGAACACATTAAGGTTGATTTTATTAAATTTATGAAATAAATATTAAATAATATTTCTATTTCTATTATATTATATATATATACACATATATGTCTTGTTCTTTCTTTCTTTCTATATGTGAATAAAACGAAAGAAATGTTCATGTATATGTACGTACTACCCTCTCCCTGAATGGTGTATTATGTTTAGTATTTCTATATTTTATATATTTATATAAATATTTATATAATGAATATATATTATATATACATAATGTTTTAAATTTTTTAAATAATTGAGTCATTATCTAATTAATAGGATTAATAATAACAAGTCAAAACACGTATGATAAACAAAGTGGTTATTACCCAAAACATTACTTTAATGTGGAATTGTTAATAAAAAGGTATTATAAAGTCATAAGTTATTAAAATATGGTATTAGATATAATAATAATTTTTTTTGTAATTACAATAAACGTATATTTATTATATATGAGGTTTGACCATGTGAAAAAAAATCAAGACTTAAGGTACGAGAATTTCGTCTCAGTTTTTATTTCCAAGAGATACATGCCATATTCACCACTCAAATAATTTTTATACTATATATAATATCCTATGAAATTTTATATAATCAGTTTAATTTATTTAACAATATTAAATGATTTAAATAATTTTATTTTTTAGGGATCATAATTCAAATGTAACTCAATTTGTAAGGGTTTTCTCATCTCACTTTTATTTCAATGAGGCATATGCCTTATTCACCACTCACTTATTTTGTGTTTTGTATATAATGAATATGAATATATTATATGATTAATGATCATAAATTTTTTGGTATTTACACATCCAATTTGTTATATTTCATTAATTAGGATTGTGGTTGAAAAGTTACCTAATTGATAATGTAATTTTGTCTCAATTCAACTTCTTTGAGATACATTCCATGTTATGCACCAATATTTTTCTATGAGGTGTATATAATGCCTTTTAAATGTTTTATAATGAATATAATTTTTTTAATGAGAATTTAATATTAATTTAATGTTATAATTTTCATCTCATTATGATTCAAATTTACCAAAGAGGTAATCGTTTATTGTTACAATGTCATCATTTATCGATGTTGTTCATGAATATGATTTTGTTTATTAAATATTATGAACCCCCTCAAATGAAATCACATTAATAATAAAACCATCACGTTTTTTCATGTTTCATCCATGTAATGGTGAAATTTTCCAACTCCTTTGTACTTAATATAATTAAGTAAAAGTTTTTATGAAAATATGACTTTATTTATCCATTCCGTCATAAATCTGTGTTCTTTCAAAACCATGTTTTCTAAAAGTGTTTCAAAAAATACTTTATTATTATCCTATAATGAATGAAAGAATATTTTACCAATTTTTTAAACTTTTTTAATAAATGGTTTTAAAATAAATCTTATGGTCATTTCCATTCAAGGAACGTTTCTAAACTTTTATTGTGAAAAGGAATGCTCAGAATTATGGACTTACACACCATGATGACTATAATTTATTTGATGCTTACTTTTTTTAGTTTAAAAGGTAATTTTTTGTAAGAATATTTTCCCTAATAATCTGGATTTTTTTTATATAATGGGTATTTAAAATAAAATTGTTTTCCAAATTGTTTTATGTTTATAAAGTGTATTAAATGATTTTAAATGCTTCATTTATATGTTTCCAAAAGGGTATTTTCTAAGAAAGTGATTTCAATGATCTCAAGATTTATTTATATTTTTTCAATGTAATTTTATAGAAAATGGATTTTAATTGATTTAAAGACTTATTTTTTAGGATTTAAATTTATTTTAAAATAAAACAATTTCTCAAATATTTTCATGCTTTCTTTTTAGCCTCTCAAGTTTTTTTCAATGAAAAATATTTTCCAAATAATTTATGTTTTAAAGAGCGTTTTCAAGAGGAAAAATAATTTTACTAAATATATTTTTTTGATAAAATTGTAAATAATTATTCATAAGAATTTTATTTTTTAAAATTGATTAATTAATAGGATTCTCAAAGAACGACAATTTTATTTAAGATATTTTCAATGTTATCTTTCAAAATCATTCTCTATAAAATATGACATACTTTGTTATAATTTATGAATAACATTCGTATTATTTCTTAAATGGTTTATGTATTAATATAATTATGATTATGATACCCTTTTTTATTTAATGGGTTACATTATTTTCCAACCAGATTCTTTTTCACGAGTTATGCTTTGATGAAATGATTATGAGACCTATCCCTTTTCTATAGGTTATGATGTGATGAAAAGTTAATGATACCAATTTAATTTCAGAGGTAATGATATGATGAATGTTTTTTCTCTTGTTAAACATGAATTTATTTTTTCTTTATGTGAATGGTGGGACCTATATCACTACCCAATGATTTGAGTAATGACAATTTTTTTATGAGATCACAAGGGTACATGAGAGGGAATCCCAAGCCCGAAAAATGGGGTTATATTAATACCAAAACAAGATTGTATAATGGAGGTAATTCCAAGCCCAAAATAAGAGAAAATATTAATCCCATAATAATAAGGTACATGGGAGGGGATCTGAATCCCCACACGAGAGGGAATATTAATCCTGAAACAAGAGGGAACATTGGAGGGAATCCCAAACCTGAAATAATAGGATGCATTGGATGGAATTACATACTTGAAATAATAGTTTACATCAGAGGGAATCCGAAGCATGAAACAAGACGTTTAATGTGAGGGCATCCCAATCCCAATGCAGGTACATAGTTGATTAATAAATTCCAAACCTGTTATGGAAGTCTTGGTAGGTGGCCTTTCCATAGGATTTTATAAACTTATGTGAATTCCATAATTCCATGTCTCATTATAATGTCATTATTTCATGGATTATTCTCTCAATTACCTTATGAATGATATCTTATTAATATTCATTCTTTATTCCATGGTTCATGTTTATGGTCCTTGGTATGTCTAGTATAATCTCTCAATGTCATGGTTATGTTCTCATATCCTTATAATAATGTTTATTATTATATGTCTACTTTATTTAGCCTAACTAAGAATCTAAGCTCACCACTTTTTATGTTTCCTTTCTCTAGAATATATATAATTATTTTAGGTATATGTAATAATGGGTGATATATTGGTGGGAAACAATAAAGATATTTCACCTAGTAAGAATATTTTCTTTCATGTTTCAAAACACACTAAAATATTATAGTCATAGGGAATTTTATTTTTTAATGTTCAAAATATTCATCTAAATTGATGTAATATCCTTGTATGTGTTCCGGGGTTGCTATAGTTGGTTTCAAAACAATGTTTTATTCTACCATTGGAAACTATTATTAGAAAAATGTAGTGAGATCCTCGGGTATATTTTAAGGATATTTTTTGGGTTGTATCTATGGATGAGTTAATGTTTAGGAAAATTTCCTAGAATTTTGGTAAGAGATAGAGATATTTGTTTCCTATAAATAAATCAAAATTTGGATCCTACAACTGGATGAAGTTTTAGCACAAATGTACCTAGGAGTAATAACTCTGATAAGTTCACTCGAACCAAAATTGAGCAGAACCTAGTACATGAAAATAGACCTTACCGCGCACCTTGTTTGACACTCCTAGGTGATATGCTTTGGGAATTAACAAACTATTTATGAACCATCATGGAAAATTTATATAGATAATTACTATTAATAACCATGTATAAACATAAGGTATTATAAATTAAAGAATAATGTTTTAGGATTTATACATTCTATAATATATTTTCATAATCATGAGTTTTTATGTTTTGATAAATGTTTCTCATACTATGATTTATAGTGTTAATAAAAATCAATATCATGAAGGAGTTTTGTTAACAATGAATGTTTTTGATTTGGAATGTATGGGTATTATAAAAATATATGTTCTAAGTGGTGATCCCATGAAGAGAATCAGAATAGTGGTAAGAGTTTTAGTTATAATTCTTAATATAATGAGACAAAAAAAGAGTTATGAATGGTATGGTATGTTCTAATAGTATTTTTTCGATGAACACAAGATGAATGATTGTATTGAGGTTGATAAAACATAATTCTTATTTCATATTCTTGGATTGGGGTATTAAGGGATAAGATGATAAAGCCTAAGTAATTGTTTAAGAATAAGGATGCATAATTGAAGTATATATGTCTTGGAATTAAAATATTATGTTATATGAATCATGAAATATATTATTATTTTCAGTTTGAGGTCTTTATTGTAGATTTTAAATGATTTATGGAATGGTGATATTGAGTTTGAGATGTGATTTCATGGAAAGGTTCTATTTTTAATATGGAAAGATAACCCATAATATGTTCTGATGTTGTGATAATGATGTTCGGATAAATATTTGTTGGGTATGAATATTTAAATTCGATGGTATTTTTTACCTCAAAACGATATAATTTTTTTTTGAATATGTTGTATATATCCTTATGCATGATGTTTACAACTTCTTCTATTTATGGAATATGTAAAGAAATATTTGGAATAAGGAAGCATGCATGTTTTCTAAAAGTGTCTATCATAATTCAGCTTATTACCTTGTTTCAAGAGAATATACGATGAGGATATTCACATGGTTTGAATTAGACAACCAAGAGATATTTTTGAAATATGGGGGATAAATGTTAATCTAATTTTGTGAGATTTTATTCAAAAGTGTAATAATTTTCATATTTTTTAAGGGTTATAAGGGAAACCATTTATGAAAATTCTATACTAAAATTAAGATTATGTTTGTGAGATTAATTTACTATCCCACCACATGATAATTTATGCATATTAGATAGTAAGTTCAAATAACATTATATGGATGATAACTAATGAAAGATGGGATAGAGTATCGTGGATCTCATGATTTTTTTGTTTTTCAGGAATTAAAAAATGGCCTTCCTTTTTGTAGAAACAGACAAAATAGAAATTGATCAATAAACAACAAAGGTCGAGGTTATCCTCAATTCATGAAAGTATATCCTTTCCTGAAAATTAATTAACTTCAGGAAATTGATTTAGAAATAAAAAAATTTCCTAAGAAATTATTTTTTTATTAAACCAATAACCTTTTAAATCACCATATTTATATGAGTTTTAAGACCTTAGAATTCCATTTATCATTCACTTTTTTATGATTGATTATATCTACAATTCTCTCTAAATATTTATGCTTTTCCTCTAAGTACAATTTTTTTACTTTCCACCTATGTTCTCATACGTGGGAACATAGGTATGTATTTATGTGGGAAACCATTATGTTTCCAACATTCCATTTTTAAATGAAGTTTTTTTATTTATATTTATGAAGTGGGTTTATATGAATAGGACTTTAAAGTATTAATCCCTTTATAACCCAGATGAATTTTGAGGGTGAAATTAATTTTAAGGGGGTTAGTGTAACATCCCGGGTAAATGAAGAATATCAAATTCTAATATATATCAATATTTGTGAATATAATGTTAATATTACTTTAAATGGAATTATATGCTTGATGTCGTACCCAATACGCAACAATGAGTTTCTTTGAAATCTTATGTTACACACCAATAATATAATAACACTATTTTAAATAATAGTTTACGCCTAGCCGTTGTAATGGAGGGAATGAATAGAACTAACCAAAAAATGATTATATATGTTTGTTAAATATTTTTTTACATTTATCCTATAAATTTTAGAGGCTTAAAATTCAAATGGATCCAATTTTAAGAACAAATACCCTTATAATTTTAAAAGACTGATTTAACCGCCTCTTGATGGATAAGCCTTTTTAAATCTAATTTTTGTCACATTTATATGGTATATTTGACAAAATAAAATTTTTCTTTAGAATTTTGAAATTTAAATTTACTTCGGATAATTTTTTGGTATTTTTCAGACAATGTTCATTTTTTTATTGAATAGTGAAAAATACTGCATTTTACTTCAAAACTGCTTTTTCATCTAAATTATTTCAATGGTTAGATTATCTTTTTAATCGGTTTTAAAGTGAAAAAAGAATATATTTTTACCATTTAATCCAATGGTGGTCATTATAATTAATTTCACTTTGAAAATGGATATAAAAAAGTGTCAATATTTTGATAAATGTAGTTTCCTAAAAACACGCTATTTGTTTTGACAGCGGGAATTGATTATAAAATTAATTAATGAAACTTATATGTTTTTAATTTGGTAAAATTGATATAATTTTTAAATTTGGAATATCAAATAAAGATTAGGGTTAATATTTGGTATTTTTCGGACAAATGTTCATTTTTAATGAATAGTGAAAAATAGTGCATTTTAATTCAAAACTGCCTTTTCATCTGATTTATTTATATAGTTATATTGACATTTTAATTGGTCTTAAGGTGTAATTTAATTATTTTTTTATAATTTAATACAATTTTGGTCTTTTTATGTAATTTCACTCATAAATTTGATGTAAAATAAAATCAATCTTTTGATAGATTTTACTTCCTAAAAACCCGTCTTTGGTTTTGACAATGAGAATTATTTTAAATTAATTACTACAATTTCTGTTTTTGGAATTTGATAAAATGGATTCCGTATTTGGAATCATAAGGTCCAAATTATTTAATTAAGACTCTTTTGTTTTTGGAAATTATGAATATTAATGATGGTAATTATCTTTAATAATCGTGATTAATTAGTAATAATGTATTTAAGCGTAATAAAATAATATCATAAAAATATAAAATTACCCAAACATGTGCCATAATTCTACTGGTTGTGTCATGTACGACCATGGGATTCCATGATCCAAACTTTAGGACCCCATGGAATCACATTTTGGTGATAGTGACACTATCATTTTATTTTTAAAGAAAGGAGAATATCACAAAAGTATGTTACACCTGAGTAAAAAAAATTTAATTTTGTATAAATAAATGATATATTGGACTATAAATATTAATTGGAAATAAAAAAATATTTCCTACATCATAGTAGTTTTTTTATAATTTTTAGACATTAAATAAATTAAATTTTTTATGACACCATGATGATGCAGCGATTACCTCATTAATGAATGATTTAAATAAAATTAAAAGATAATGTAAATCTAACACTTACACTTGTCAAAGACCTATTGGATGAGTATATTTAGAACCCTTATCACATTTTCCCTTAAATATACCTTTGTGGGACCATTAAAATCAGAAAATCTTTTTAAAATAACGTGACATTTCATGACTTTCCAAGAGTGCCCCTCCTCCCTTTTATAAAAGGCCCCCACCTCTACCTTCTTACCAACACCTCTCAATCCATTGTCTCGGAAAAACATTGGTAATTTTAGCTCTACACATCCATATATTCATAATATAATACTTACCTTAGGCAGAAAGCTCTTCTGGAAACCCTTTTGGTTTAAACCAAGAGGAGTTACCCAATTTAAAGGTAAAGTCTTCTCTTATGTTCATTTGTTCTATTTTGCTTCGCCAACCCCCTAAACTATTTTTATTAATTTATTTTGTAACAAAACAAGTATATTCAATATACTAGGATGTTGTTATGAGAAATATTTGAGCTACAATTACACACACCTCCGTCTAATGGTTAAAGAACATACTGTTTCTGTGGATGGCGAATTACTGCCTCACGAAACGATGATTGTTCAATCTTCTCTTAACACCTTTCATGGTGGCCATTATGATGTCACTTTATTTTATATATGATATATATGGTATTTATGTTTTCTATATTCTTCTGTATTTTATATTTAAAACATTCCTTTATGCTTTTCATGTTGTGAAAATGCGATAATTTCATACAAGGAGGTGTGGACTACCGGCCCCTCAAGTGATGTGACTCGTTAATTCAATACATGGAATGTATAAAGAATGAAATTAATGAACATATGTGACCTATATAAAAAACATATTATACTGGAATTATAATATATATCTCTCTCAATTATTTTTACTTCCATTAATATGACAAATAAATGAAAGTAGCGTTCATGCGTACGTACGGCCTACCGTCTCCATGAACGGTGCATCTCATTTCTTTTTATCTTTATATGTTACGGAATAATATAAAATGAATATTTATTGGATATATATGATATTTAAATCATTAATACTATTCTGGAGGTGATTTACTTATAACTACATGGAAAATCATTTTCAAACAAGTTCATTTTCGACTCATGTACCAAACATTGACAAAAACATATGATATGAACTCGCATAATTAACTAATTATTATAACATTATAATATGTGATATGAATTTAATAATAAACATTAAAAGAGTTTCTGAAGAAATTATAAATTTACCAAAGTTTATTATTCAGGAATATAAAGAAACGAACAGGACAAGTCCGACTTGAGGTAAGGGATCCTACCTCTCTCTTTCTTTTTAAGTACTCTCTTTTATGTCATTTATTTTAAGCTCATATTTCTTATTTTTGGTGATGTTATTTTATATTCATCATAATTTACTTTTTATTTTCATATGATTAGAGACCCTATTTTATCTTGTCAATTCATTTTTTGAAGTTTTTAGTGGCGTCGTTATGCTGCCGAGTTTTCATAAGGGATTTTTCATCTCTTTTTTATTCCTGTGAGATTTATGCTACATTTTCCACCATTTCCTTTGACTGGTGTATGTACTGCCCATTATTCTACTATTTTTGTAATATAATTTCGTTTATGGGTATTTACATCAATTTTGTATAGTCCTTCTTTAATGGGGTGTACGTTTCGAAAGTTACCCAAGTCAGTAAGGGAATCTGTCACCCTCCTCTTTTTTAAAAGACTTCATTTTGTTATGTATTTCAATTTACATATTTTTATGTTGGTATATGTTATTATATATCCTTATTACTATAAATATTATGTCCATGTGATTAGATACCCTTTTCTCTCTCATCAACTAATTTTATGAATTTTAATGTGACGCCATTAGGCTGTCAAATTTCTGTAAGGGAACTTCATAACCCAATTTAAATTCTTTGGGTTAAACCTCTATTTCTTGATTATGTCATACTATTAATATGTGTGGATGAACTCTGATTGTTTAACACCTAGTAGCCTCTTATATTGGGTGTATTTTTATTTTTAACCCATAATAATGTAATTGATTTGTCCTTAATCTAAGGATACCGACTTTTTAAGGGACTTCGTCTCAATCTCCTTTCATTGAGGAATATTTTGTTTTATACACAACTTTATTTTATACGGTGTATAAACACCTTTTAATTTTATGTTTATTCAAAAGATATCTTTTTTATATGAATTGTTTTACTAAATGACAAAAGGGAATGTTTTTGTCGTACAAATGCGGCGACAACGACTTCTCTGCCGTCGTGACCATTATTTGACATTCAGTTTCCTCTACAAGCCATAATTTTTTTTAAATGAAAAATAAATACCATATTTTACTTTTCTTTTGTTTTGGTATTGAAAATAGTTTTGATAATGTTTTTATTATATCAACATGTTATTATTATCTTGTGATTGAAATGTGGAAATGTTATGTTTCCTTTAATCATGTTTTATGTGATACGATTATGTTATGGTTCTTGGAAATTGTTTATTAAGATGGGTGGTTCCATGATAAACTAATGGAGGGTGAGCCCGATATAGCTCTCCAATGAATTGGGTAATGCAAAGGGGTTAAACGCAAAGGTTTCTCTAAAGAGATTTAGGGAATATACTATGATGGGTATTCCAAACGTAACCATGAGGGTTACTCCCTACGTAAGAATGTTATGAATGCCTCATGTTACCTTTATGTCCTATGTTTTCTATGAGTTATTAATAAATCTTATGATTTCATGAGGTATGTTAAAGTTCTTATGTTTTAAGAGTAAAGTATGATTTCATTGATTCTTATGTATACATGGAATAATGTTTTCTTTCAATATTTTTATATCCTTTACTGAGGTTTTTATGCCCATCCCAAGTTTTTGAAATGTTTTCCACCGGACTTAAAGATGAATATGGTCAAGGATGGGATCAAGGAAAGACAAGCTATCTAAAACATGGAACAAGACATGTTTCCTTTTAAGAGTTTTTATTTCATGATGGAAACTGAGTAGAAGTGTCTACTTTGTAATCTTGTGAGATGTAATAGTTATGTCCTAATTCTCTAAAACATTAAAACTAAAAAGATCCTCAATGTGAATTATTCTTTTAATTCAAGATTAAGTAATGTTTTAAGTGCGGGTCCTTATAGTTGGTATCAGAGGTCGGTTTAGACAACATTAGGGATTAGGAGTTTTCTTTAAACACATGATTAGTCCATATTTTTATTAACTTAGTTAAATCTTTGTTTTATAACTTTTTCCGATCATGGAAATAGAAGGAGGACGATCTCAAACAATATTCTTATCTCTTCCTGATGACTAGCTTGCAATAATTTCTGCAATGTCATGTTCAGATGATAGTGAAACTTTTTCTAGCACACAAGTCACTTGAAAGTTGCTATTTTAGATATCAAACACCTCCACTATACCTCATTATAATCATGGATCAGGGGTTTTATTTAGAAAAATCCTATTTTCACAATATTCTCATATTTTCAAGAAAGGTAGATATTATCAAGGCATTTTCAAATATTTTGGATTATAACAAGATTTTGAAACATATTATGATTTTAAAGAAGGTGCTGAAGAAGGAGACCCTTGTGCAACCTATTTATATTTTCTGTTAAAATATAGTCTCTCAGCACATACTTATGGTATTTTAAAAGGACCATTAATTGAATGTTTCAAATAAAATTCGGTCAGACTATTTTATAGAAATCATGTCTTATCAGATGTTTTGAAATTATATTTCATACATGATTATTTTCCAAAATTGTTTTTCTGGGAACACCCATATGACACATGTTGTACAAGGTGTATTTGGATAGAGTAACCAAATGATTTTCAAGGATCTATAAGTCATTATTTTGATCCATGGACCTTCTACCTATGTAAACAAGATGATGATGAAACCAAATGGACACCATGATCAACTTATGATGTTCTTCTTTTATGGGGATTGTTTAATTTTATCTTATGATGGTGAAATAAGACTTCAAGAATTAAGATGTAGAGATCGTAATGAATTTGGATGAAAATGAGAGGTATAAGGAAACCATTGTGGTTAAAACATGTTAGGGTCATTTTTGAGATTTATAAAAAGGACAACCCATAAGATGGGTGACAACCCGTCGTGTTCGGCAAGGCCACATGAATCGAACCCACAACCGAAGGGCAACAAGGGCACATGGCCTACCACTAGCCTATGTGAAGTCCCTGGTTAGTATGACTTACACTTTTAAGTTAAATGATTTTATGGATCAAGAATAAGTTGATTTTGGGAACTTACGTTTTATTGAATGGATATCCATAACATAGAAAAATAATTTGGTGACTGAGTAATAAAGGTTATTTTGGAAGATGTCCACTCTTTCATGGAAACAATATATGCCTATATAAAATAGAATACTTTGGGATTTCAATTGAGGAGAAACAGTGGAATTTTATTTTGGAAGAATCTATGTTTTTAATGTAGACATATGACGTTTTGGTTTTTGTATGAAAATGATTAACCTATCATGGAGAATATGGGATTAGGTTAATTACTTTTCAATATGAGACTTTAAGAGCAACTGATGTTATTTGGAGATAAATGTTAATATTTACCTTGGAAGTCTATGTGCCGAAATCCTTCAAATATTTGGGTTTCAATCATAGTTTGGTTTACTTTGAAGAATTTTATGAACAAATTGTTTATCGAATGGTCTCTGTTGAACTTTGGGTTTTGTTGGACAAATTTTGGAGATTAAGAATATATTTTCTTCTTATAAAGAATTACCCTTTTGTGGATTGTCTGATCTTGTTCTAAGAATTTTGGTTTTGGTAAGGGTCTAAAGACATGGGAAATATATAGTTCTCTTTTGGGGATTAGGTGATTCTCTAGAGGTTGATTATAGCACTCTTAATGTGAACAAGTCATCCTAAATACTCGTCTTTTGGAGAAAATATGAGATTGTGTAAGAAATATAGTAAGAAATGAATGACTACATGACAAGTAAATATGTTTCCTTAGGATTTAGTTAAGATCATAAATAAATTCCTCAATGAAAAGTAATTTAAAACAAAAATTTTGTCAGTTTACTTTTCCTACTGGGGAATCAAATACCATTTAACCTATTACAAGTTTTTGATTTTCGTGTAGTTAAATTTCTCCTAATCATGTTTTCTATCACTCTCCATCAGAACATGACCCTTTTTTTTCTCTTCCATGTCCATGTTTTACTAAATGGAATTATAGTATGGGTTAACTCGGGTGACCTTTTTACTTCCCTTTCGTTCTTTTAAATTGACAGTTTAGTTTACTCCTTTTTCGATGTGGGACTTTCAATGAAGTTTCTGAGCCCAATTTTATAATTTCGAGGACGGAATTTCCAAAAGGGGGGAAGGATGTAACATCCTGGGTAAATAAAGAATATGAAATTATAATATATATCAATATTTGTGAATAAAATGTTAATATTACTTTAAAGGGAATGATATTCTCGATGGCGTACCCAATACGCCACAAAGAGTTTCTTTGAAATCTTACATTGGACACTAATAATATAATAATACTATTTTAAATAATAGTTAACGCCTAGTCGTTGTAATGGCGGGAATGAATAGAACTAACTAAAAAATGATTACATATGTTTGTTAAATATTTTTTTACATTTATGCAATAAATTTTAGTGTCTTAAAATGCAAATGGATCCAATTTTAAGAATAAATACTCTAATAATTTTAAAAGATTGTTTTAACCGCCTATTGATGACAGACCCTTTTTAAATCTAATTTTTGTCACTTTTATATGTTATATTTGACAAAATAAAATTCTTCAATATTATTGGGACATTGAAATTTACTTCTGATAAATTTTTGGTATTTTTCTGACAATGTTCATTTTTTTAATGAATAGTGAAAAATACTGCATTTTAAATCAAAATTGCTTTTTCATCTAAATTATTTCTATGGTTAGATTATCTTTTTAATAGGTTTTAAAGTTAAATAAGAATATATTTTTACCATTTAATCCAATGGTGGTAATTATAATAAATTTCACTTTGAAAATGGTCATAAATAAGTGTCAATCTTTTGATAGATGTTGTTTCTTAAAAACATACTATTTGTTTTGACAGCAGGAATTGATTATAAAATTAATTAATGAAGCTTATATGTTTTGAATTTGGTAAAATTGATATCATTTTTGAATTTGGAATATCAAATAAATCTTAGGTTGAATTTTTGGTAAATTTTTTGACAAATGTTCATTTTTAATGAATAGTGAAAAATACTGCATTTTAATTCAAAACTGCCTTTTCATCCAATTTATTAATATAGTTAGATTGTAATTTTAATTGGTATTAAGGTGTAATTTAATTATGTTTTTATAATTTAATACAAGTTTGGGATTTGGATGTAATTTCACTCATAAATTGGATGTAAAAGAAAATCAATCTTTTGATAGATTTTACTTCCAAAAAACCCGTTTTTGGTTTTGACAATGAGAATTATTTGAAAATAATTACTACAATTTCTGTGTTTGAAATTTGATAAAATGGATTTCATATTTGGAATCAGAAGTTCCAAATTATGTAATTAAGACTCTTTGGTTTTTGGCATTTTGAATAGTAACGACAGTAATTATCTTTAATTATCGTGATTAATTAGTAATCAGGTAGTTAAGGGTAATAAAATAATATCATAAAAATATAAAATGACCCCAACATGTTTCCCAATGATACTTTTTGTGTCCTGGAGGACCATGGGATGCCTTGTGCAAAAATTTGGGACCCCATGGGATCACTTTTGTGTGATAGTGACACTTTATCATTTTATTTTTAAAGAAAGGAGAATATCACAAAAGTATGTAACACCTATGTAAAACAATTTTAATTATGTCTACATAAATGATCTCTTATACTATAAATATTCATTGGAAATCTAAAAATATTTCCTAAATCATGGTATTTTTTTATAATTTTTACACATTATATAAATTAAATTCTTTATGACACCATGATGATGTAGGGATTACCTCATTAATGAACGATTTAAATAAAATGAAAAGATAATGAAAAATATAACACTTAAACTTGTAAAAGACCTATTGGATGAGTATATTTAGAACCATTATCACCTTATCTTGGAAATATTTCTTTTTGGAACCTTTAAAATCCGAAAATTATTTTAAAATAAAGTGTTATTTCATGACTTTCCAAGAGTTCCCCTCCTCCTTCTTATAAAAGGACCCCACCTCTACCTCCTTACCCACACCTCTAAAGCCATTGGCTCGGAATAACTCTGATCATTTTATCTCTACACATCCCTATCTTTATCATATAGGCCTTACCTTAGGCAGAGATCTCTTTAGGAAACCCTTTTGGTTCAAACCAAGAGGAGTTACCCGATTTAAAGGTAAAGTCTTCTATTATGTTCATTTGTTTTATTTTGCTTCTCCAACCCCCTAATATATTTTTATTAATTTCTTTTGTAACAAAAAAAGTAAATTCAATATACTAGGATTTTTTTTGAGAAATATTCGAGCTACCCTTACACACACCTCCGTCTAGTGGTTAAAAAACATATTATTTCTGTGGATGGCGAATTACTGCCTCACGAAACCATGACTGTTCAATCTTCTCTTAACACCTTTCATGGTGGCCATTATGATGTCACTGTATTTTATATATGATATATATGGTATTTATGTTTTCTATATTCTTATGTATTTTATATTTAAAACATACCTTTATGCTTTTCATGTTGTGCAAATGCGATAATTTCATACGAGGAAGTGTGGACTACCGGCCCCTCAAGTGATGTGACTCGTTAATGCAATACATAGAATTTATAAAGAATGAAATTAATGAAAATATGTGACCTATATAACATATATATTATAATTTAATTATAATATATATATATATATATATATCTCATTTATTTTTTATTCCATTAATATGACAAAGAAATGAAAGTAGCGTTCATGCGTACGTACGACCTACCGTCTCCATGAACGGTACATCTCATTTATTTTTATCTCTAAATGTTATGGAATAGTATAAAATTAATATGTATTGGGTATATATGATATTTAAATCATTAATACTATTCTGGAGCTAATTTAATTATAACTACATGGAAAATCACTTTCAAACAAGTTCATTTTTGACTCATGTACCATGCATCAACAAAAACATCTGATATGAACTTGCATAATTAATTAATTATTATAACATTATAATATGTGATATGAATTGAATAATAAATTTTAAATGAGGTCCTTAAGAAATTATAAATTGACCGATGTTTATTATTCAGGAATATATAGAAATGAACAAGACAAATCGGACTTGAGGTAAGGGATCCTACCTCTCTCTTTCTTTTTAAAAACTCTCTTTTATGTCATTTCTTTTAATCTCATCTTTATTATGTTTGGGGATGTTATTTTATATTCCTAATACTGTACTATTTATTTTAATATGATTATAGAACCTATTTGATCTCGTCAATCCATTTTTTGAAGTTTTAAGTGGCGTCGTTAGGCTGCCGAGTTTTCATAAGGGGTTTTTCATCTACTTTTTATTCCTGTGAGATTTATGCTACATTTGACACAATTTCCTTTTAGTGGTGTATGTACTGAAAATTATTATACTGTTTTTTTAATATAATTTCATTTATGGGTATTTACATAAATGTTTTATAGTCCTTCTTTCATGGGGTGTACGTTTCGAAAGTTACCCAAGTCGGTAAGGGAATCTGTCACCCTCCTCTTTTTTAAAAGACTTCTTTTTGTTATGTCTTTTAATTACCATCTTTTTATATTGGGATATGTTCTTATATATCCTTATTGATATAAATATTATGTATAAGTGATGACATACCCTTTTCTCTATCATATACTCATTTTCTGAATTTTAAGGTGACGTCATTAGGCTGTCGAATTTCTGTAAGGGAACTTCATAACCCAGTTTAAATTCTTTGGGTTAAACCTCTATTTCTTGATTATGTCATACTATGAATATGTGTGGATGAACTCTGATTTTTTTAAACATATTATCCTCTTATATTGGATGTATTTGTATTTTTCTCACATGATCATTTAATTGATTTATCCTTAATCTAAGGATACGGACTTTGTAAGGGACATCGTCTCAATCTCCATTCATTTAGACATATTTTGTTTTATACAAAACTTTCTTTTATATGGTGTATAAACCCCTTTAACTTTTACATTTATTAAAAAAGAATATTTTTTATACGAAGCATTTTACTAAATGACAAAATGGAATGTTTTTGTCGTACATATGTGGTGACAACGACTTCTCTACTGTCGTGACCATTATTTGAGTTTTGTCTTCCTCTACCAGCCATAACTTTTTTTTAAATGAAAAATAATTACCATGTTTTACTTTTATTTTATTTTGGTGTTGAAAATGGTTTTGATAATGTTTTTATTATATCAATGTTTAATTAATATCTTGTGAATGAAATGTGGAAATGTAATGTTTCCATTGTGCATGTTTTATGTGATACGATTATGTTATACTTCTTGGGCATTGTTTAGTAAGACGGGTGGTTCCAAGATAAACTAAGGGCGGGTGAGCCCGATATAGCTCTCCAATGCATTGGGTAACATGAAGGGGTTAAATACTAAGGTTTCTCTGAAGATATTTAGGGAATATACTGTGATGGGATTCCAAACATAACCATGAGGGTTACTCCCTACATAAGAATGTTATGAATGCCTCAAGTTACCTTTATGTTCTATGTTTTATATGAGTTATTCATAAATCTTATGATTTCATGAGGTAAGTTTATGTGCTTATATTTTAAGAGTAGAGTATGATTTTATTTATTCTTATGTATACATGGACTAATGTTTTCTTTCAATATTTTTATATCCTTTACTAAGCTTTTTATGATCATACCATGTTTTTGAAATGTTTTCTGTAGGACGTAAAGATGAATAGGGTCAAGGATGGTATCAAGGAAAGACAAGCTATCTAAAATAAGGAACAAGACATGTTTCCTTTTAAGAGTTTTTATTTCATGATGGAAACTGAGTAGAAGTGTCTACTTTGTAATCTTGTGAGATGTAATAATTATGTCCTAATTCTCTAAAACTCTAAACCTAAAAAGATCCTCAATGTGAAGTATTCATTTAATTCATGATTAAGTAATGTTTTAAGGCTAGGTCCTTATAGTATGAATGTAACACACCAATATTTTATGAAATATTTCTTTTAATTAATTTAATATTCTGATATTTCTCATTTCACAGAATAATAAATATAGGCTTTTTTATAAGAAATAACTTAGAGTGTCGTTCATTATACGCCACGACATATCAATATTTTTCTATATGAAATATATGAATTATCTTTATATACATAGAACATCAAGGTTATCTTACGTTACACACAAGATTAAATTTCATTAATGGATTTTTTAACATAGAAGACATATTTATTCTGTGAAATAATATATTTTTTAAAAAATTATTATTTTATATAATGATATATAACATAGCCATTAAGTTGGCAGTTATAAATTGGAAAAACATACTATGGAAATTAAATGGTTGAATTCATGGGATTAAAATTAATGGGGACCCTATTTTAAATACATTTTTATTCAATTTTTAAAATTTTATATGTAAAAATAAACTGTATTTTTGAAAGATAAAAATTAAAATTAGTTTATGTTGCATTTATAGTTGTTTTTAAAGTTTAACTATATATATTATACATATTTTTACATAATTTTGGTCATTTTTATCAATTTCACATTGGAATTGGTTGTAAAAAAACATCGTAAACTTTTGAACATTTTTTACTTTAAAAACACACATTGTCATCCCATCTGTAGGATCAATTTTAAACTATTTTTTACCTTTTATGTGATTTTAATTTGATTAATTTTGTTAACTATTTGTATTATGAATAATTTATAGAGTATAATAACGTCAACTTAGTTTTTTTACCCAAAATATTATTGAATGTGATTAAAATTAATTACAAAGATAATAGGAAAATTAGCATAACTAGGGACTAAACATTAAACATCAAGGTCTCGATTACCTATTCACTTGTCTAAAATCCATTTTATATCCATATTTTTACCCTATAATCTTGAGTATTTAATTTTTTCCATTATATTATCCTATATTAATATGAAAAACTTGGGCTGACTTCCCTTTTCCAAAATATACAAGAATGCCACACATCCTCCACTATAAATGAAACTCATCCCTCATACTTATCCACACATCTAAATCCTTTTGTATCACTAAACCTATGATAAAATAAGATAAAAAAAATCCATAAAATCCTCCTTTAATAATCCATTTAGGAATAAATACAACCAAGGAATCCCTTTTGGGAAAATAAAAAAGAGTTACTCAATGAAGAGGTAACATCCTTCCTCAAGATCCTTTATATTATTTTATGTCTCCAGCATCGTAATTATTCCCACTACATGATTATATGATATCCCCAATATCCTGAATTTATTGAGATGGTTTTTCTAACACACCAAGCTCCCACGGTATGCTTCTCTTTGAATAATATAGTAGCGTGTGTTGCACGCAACATCGAGTTCTAACACACACCACAACCAATCAAACTAGCCGTTATGAATAGTAATACCCACTTTTTGAAATTTTATAAATTTTATAAATTTTATAATTCAAAATGGACTTAATTTTTGGATTCGGAATATTTAAATTAGCTTAGGTTGAATTTTTGGTACTTTTCTGATAACTTTAATATCTTGATGAATGGTGAAAATTACTAAATTTTAATTCAAAACAATTTTATTAATCAACATAATTAATAGTGATAAATTATGAATTTGAGATGTTTTAAAGTATAATTATATTATATTTTTACCATTTAATCCAATGTTGGTCATTGGACATAATTTCACATTTAAACTGGACATAAGCAAGTTTCAATATTTTTGATGACACATGTCTGACCATGGGCATCTTTGGGTCGATTTTGGGACCCCATGGAGCCACTTGTAAGTGATGATGACACTTTCTATTAATGGAGTTAAAGTAAATAGAATAATGAAATAAGGATATATTATTTAGTAAAATAATTTTCACATAGGGTTATACATTCTATCTCTTCAACTATAAATATTCATTATAAAGCTAAAAATATTTCCTACATAATGGTATTTTATTTATAATTTTTAGACATTTAATATTAAAATTTATTTATGACACAATGATGATGCAGTATTTTCCTCATTAATGAAAAAATGAAATAGTTGGTATTATAAATGTTAAAATAAATATAATTTGAAAGTTTTGAAGCAATCCAAGAATTTTACTGATTAATAAGACAATATAGGATTTATTAAATGATTTTTTTTCAAATTAATAACATTTTTTAAACTTTAAAATAAATCAATTATTTTATAGAGTCAAAATTTAAATAAAAGAGTTTTAAAAAGAAATATTATATTATTAATTGATATAATATTCCCAAAAATAAAAGGTTTGGCCAAAGGACTTATATAATTATAGGTGTATCATTAATGAACCACTTGGGGTTATCTTGGAATTATATAGTAATTTTATTAACCATATAATATAAAAATACGAAGAGACCTGGTAAATGCCAAACTATTTAACTAAGAGTAAAATCTAAATGATAAAGCTAATATAGTGTCCTAAACCTGTATAAA
Source organism: Viscum album (assembly GCA_963277665.1). Lineage (NCBI taxonomy): Eukaryota > Viridiplantae > Streptophyta > Magnoliopsida > Santalales > Viscaceae > Viscum > Viscum album. The sequence continues at coordinate 1,350,089,646 of OY728131.1, forward strand.
ACCTATTGGCTGAGTGGTTTTCTACTCATCCCCACTGTAGACTTTAAATAATCCATTTTTGATCCCTTAGAAACCGAAAATGAGTTTTTTATAAAATAATATTTCTAGATTTTCCTATGGTGCCCCTCACCCCTCTTATAAAAGGGCACTCCCCCTTCTCTCTAATTCACACCTTAAATTCCCTTTGGCTCAGACATAACCTAACCAAATATCCTCTCAAATTCCCTCACTACATCATAGAGGCCTTACTTTAGTCATAAATCCAACTTAAGGAGATCTTTTGATCAAATCAAAAGGAAGAACCCGAAGAAGAGGTAATAATTTCACCACCCTTTTTCAAGTTCTTTTCTTTTTCAACTTATTCTTTCTTTATTATTTCCATTATAAAATAATAACTCTAGTATCTTCTATATAATTTGATGTTGTTATAAATATGGTACATCAATATTCATTATTCTATCCATCATTTGAATGACATGTCACCATATGTGCGTACGTATAGCTTACCGTCTCCACGTCGTGGTGTAATTGTTATTCAATACATTATTATTTGGATGGGTATAATAATGATGTGAAATTGATGTAAAAAATGAATATAACATGATAATTATTCTGTATATATTATATACCATCCAATTATATATTATTTTAATGTCAAAAGAATAATATTGTCGCTCGTGCGTACGTACGGATTACCATCTCCACGAACGTGATGATATTCATTCCCCATCGTATCCATTCAAGACTAATTTTCTTTTGATGACTAAAAATAATGTTAAAAAACTTTATATATTTCTTGATATTAATAATATATAACCCATCCATAACAAATATGACTCACATAACCAAGAATATAAAGGAAAATGAATCTGATAACACTCGAAATGACAATAATACTAAGATATTATTAACAAATAAATGATAAAAGATCATATATGATATCATATTAATGTATATGATTCTTGTATAATTTAATAACAATTACTTCACCATTATACAAGAGGTTAACCTACCCTCTACCAAGGAAAATTACAAGGTAAGGGTAAATTCTACAATCTCATCATTATCCGAGGTTGTTTATATGTAATTATCTACTGCGACCTCTTTAACATCCACCTCCATGTTTCTTAAAAATGTATTTCAAGAAATTTTTACTATTTACTAGATAATGGGTTAAATTCATTTATACCCTTATTTATTTTTAAAGGAATCTTTCTGTAGTTTTCCAAACAAGGTACTTTTTGACCTTTTCAAAAAATTTAAGTTAAGAATGTATTTTTTATCTTATATAAAGGGTGAGAGTATTTTCTAAATTTATAACATCATCAAAGCTTCCCTTACAAACTTATAAGAATATTTTCATAATAACTGTTTTCTTTATAAAAATGTGACTCTTAAATGATTTCAAAATAGAGAGAGATATCTCTCTAAAAAGGGTTTTGATTTCATCTATGCCAACATCCATTGATGGATCTTAAGTTTATTTCAAGTTGATTTATTATGATAAAAAACATCCATATTTTATTGAAGGTTTTGTGATATGTTTGACTGGGGATGTGCTATTTTTATACCATTCATGGTTTATGGTTAAAGTATTTACATTTCGTATGCTAGTTTTAATACAAATGTTTATGATATGTTTAATCCTTTTCATATGAGAAATATATTGGACTAAGTAATTGATGGGTGGAGCCAACTATAACTCCTCGATGCATCGGTAGGTCTCATGAGACAACTAGACATGGAATTGGCTGAGGCCTTTCCCAATTTGATATATGGTTTTGGACGAGGCCTTAATCATTTTTAGACTTCTTGGCAAAGGCGTTGAAAAAATGTTTCAGAATGTCTAGCATTATACATTCCATCAGTATGAAAATAATATGGATGGTTAATGTGGTCATTCGACTAGTATAATACCCATGATTATGTTTTATTATGGAATTATTTACTCAGATAATATTCCTACCATAAAATTATTCAGGTTTATAATTGTTAAAGCCATGTGGTTTCAATTATTCGCCACGGTTAATATTTATGTCATTTTCCGTAGTATTTCTTACCCTTACTGAGCATTTGATCTCCACCATTTGTTATGTTTCATTTTCCTAGGATATGAAGAAGTTAGTTATGAGTGACTTGTAGGCATAATCTATGAGGGTTGAATGTTTCTAATGTAATATATTCATGTTGTATTTCTCTTCAAGCTGTATAGTTGAACTTATGCATGATTCTTGTTTCCAATAATACTAAACCGATCGGTCTTTCAAGACATGATATCCTTGTGATCATGCCAATGTTATATAATAATGAACCAACTCTAGGAAACTAGGGTTGGGGCGTTACAGTTGGTATCAGAGGAAGTTTTGTACAAACTGTGAAAAATAGATTTAGATAAACTCTGATTAGAGAACATAGCCCAAAGATAGACATTGAGGATTGGTATATAAGAACATCCTAGAATTTTGGTATTTTAGAGAATTTGTGAGTTTTCAAAGAAATACATCCCTATCTAGATACGAGCAGGTAAGGGCGGCTCTGGCCTAGATATACCAAGGGGTAAAACCCAAAAACACCACTTTGAGCTAGACTCGAACGGGAACTGGTGCATGATAACAGGCCTTGCTTCACTCTTAGTTACGACACTCCCAGGCGATATGCTTAGGATAAATATCATTTTGTATATAAACCATTATAAAGGGTTTATGAGTATATACTTTCTCAAAGAAAACATTTTTATGATTATGGATTATATCTATAAACTATTCAATTTATATTAAGTGTTTTACAAGATGGGATTTATGTATTGTGATTCATAAACTAATCTAGGGTATGAAATTGTTTAGAAATGGCACCTTGTGGAAGCAATGGAAACTGTATCAATGAACACACTCCATGTATGGATTTACCTCCAGTTCAAGATAATTATAGTACAGCTGGTGATACAACTGGTGTTGATCACTTTATCACCATACTAAGACAACTCACTCGGGTTATGAATAACAAACTTACCCATATGGAGCACACTGATCCCCAGTGTGGAGGATCAATGTTATATCGCTTCATAAGGCAACAACCATTGACATTCAGTGGGAGTAAAAATCCATTAGTGGTTGATCAATGGATAAATTCCTTAGAGAAAATATTCCACGCTTTGGGGAGTAGTGCAAGGGAAAAATTTGTCAAGGCAGTTTACAGCCTCAATGGATATCCTGATCAATAGTGGTCATTGATTCAAAACAAAAAGAATGACGAGAAAGTTTCAAATATATAATAGAGGGAGTTTGAATAAAATTTCTAAGAAAAATACTTTCCTCATGACCATCGAGTGGATATGGAAAGACAATTTCTGAGTCTGAAGTAAAAGGAGGATGAGAATGTCACAATGTATAAAGAAAACATTACAAGGTTAGAGAGCCATGCAGAAAATTATATACGTACCCCAAGAAGTAAGATTGATCATTTCTGTGATGGGTTAAAACCTTTTATCCATCGAGCATTAGTATCACAATCCTTCTCATCATACGAAGTTATTTTCTCACGTGCTATCAAGACAAAAAATGAATTCTATATGTCTTATGATTTTAAATAAAAGCAAGAGAATAAGAGATCTACTGAACACTCTGGGAAAGGAAATAAGGAAACAAAGAAGAAGGGAAGAATTGAATTTCCACCTTGTGATAATTGTAGAAGGAAGCACCCTGGTGCTTGTCTAAAAGAAAAATGAGTATGCTACAAATTTGGATAAAAATGCCATATTAATGGTGATTGTAAGGGAAAGAAAGATTCTACCAATGTTAAATGCTAAAATTTCAGGGAGATAGGACATTATGAAAATGAATTTCCTAAGCGTAAGGGAAACTTACCTCAGAAAAGGCCAAGGGATCAAGGCCAATCTTATGCGATCACTAATACTCAGGTTGAAGCTCCAAAAGAAATAGTTCGAGGTAATTTAATGGTTTTCACAACTTTAGAAAATGCATTATTTTATTTTGGATCATCGCATTGTTTCATATCTTCCTAGTTTTCTAAGAGAATTAGATATTTCCAATTTGATTTATCAAGGGAGTTGTTAGTAAAAACTCCTATGGAAAGTATCATTGCAACAAAGTTGTGTGAATCAGTCCCCATTAGAGCACATAAATGTTCTTTATCTGCTGATATCATCATCATACCCATGATTGAATTTGATATAATCTTCTGTATGGAATGGCTTTTGGACCATGATGCAAAAATTTATTTTTAGAAGAATGAGGTTACAATTTTGATGATGATGATAAAGAAGACCTTATCTTTAGAGCAGAATCGTCACCATCTGATTCTTATATAGATCCACCACCAGGAGCTCAACTAAATTCAATTATTGGGGAGGAGTAAAATGAAATAACTGTGGGTGTGGAAAGGAATGTTCAAATAGAGGATGTACCTATTTTGAAATAATATGTTGATGTGTTTCTCGAAGATTTACCTGGACATCCTCCAGAAAGAAAAAATGAGTTTTCCATTGATTTAATTACTGGATCAAGGACCATATCGAAGGCCCCATTATAGAATAGAAATTGTGGAATTAGTGTAACTAAAGAAACAAATAGAGCAATTGAGTAATAAGTGATTTATTCTCCCTAGTGTTTCTCCATGGGGAGCCCCTATCCTTTTTGTGAAGAAGAAAGATGGATCTATGAGGTTGTGCATTGACTACAGGGAGATCAATGCTATAACAATAAAGAACAAGTATCCCCTACCTCGCATTGATGATTCATTAAACCAACTTCATGGAGCTCAATACTTTTGAGAGATTGAACTTCGATCTGGATATCATCAGTTGTGTGTAAAGAAGGATGAAATTCCGAAGACATCATTTCAGACCAGGTACAGGAATTACGAGTTTACAGTAATGCCTTTTGGATTGACTAATTCACCTTATGTAATCATGGATCTAATGAATAGAGTTTTCAATGATTTTGTGGTGTTATTTATTGATGATATCTTGGTATACTCCAAAATCTATGAAGATCATGAAAATCACTTGCGCATTATCCCGAAGACTCATAGAAGACATGAATTATATGGGATGTTTAGAAAGTGTGAATTATAGCTTCAGGAGATTTCTTTTCGTGGCCATATTTTCTCAAAGGATGGAATCTATGTCAATCCTTCTAAGACCAAGGCAATCCAAGAATGGCCAGCACCAACGAGTATAACTGAAGTACGCAGTTTTATTGGTTTATCAGGTTATTATCGTCATTTCGTCCAGAATTTTTCCCGATTTGCTAACCCATTAACCTAGATCACACGTAAAGGGGTTAAATTTGTTTGGACAAAAGAGTGTGAATAATGTTTTGAAGAACTGAATAGAAGATTAGTCAATGATACTATTTTGAATCTACCATCAAGGAATGATGGGTTTGTTATTTATAGTGATGCATCGAAGAAATGTCTTGGTTGTGTCCTTATGCAGAATGATAGAGTTATTGATTATGCATCACAACAGCTGATAATTCATGAGAAAAACTGTTCTACTCATGATCATTAGTTAGCAGCTGTAATATTTGCTTTGAAGATTTAGAGACACTATCTCTATTGTTAAAAATGTGAGATATATACCTATCACAAGAGTTTGAAGTATATTTTCTCAAAAAAAGAACTCAATAAAAGGCAAAGGGGATGGCGTGAACTACTCAAGGATTATGATTTCACTATACACTACCACCTGGGGAAGGAAAATAAGGTGACATATTCTTTGAGTAGAAAGGATCATGGAGTTTTGAAAAAGGCGAGAGTTGAAAAGGATCCTATATATATTGATCTAGTAAAGTTGGATATGGGAATCACCATGGAAGGTGAAACATCAATATTTTTTCAAACACTTGCCCAAACATCTTTAAAAGAAAGGATAAAGAGTTATTAGCCCGGTGATGAAGAGTTTCAAAAGAAGATTAAAGCTGTGAAAGATGGGAGATTGAGTGACTTTGAGTGTGAAGATGGAATTTTGAAATTTGGGAAGAGACTTTGTGTTCATGATATACCTGATTTAAAAAGGGAATTGTTAGATGATACTCATAGCTCCAATTTTTCTATACACCCTGGGAGCACCGAAATGTATAGATATTTGTAGGAACATTTATTGTGGGACAACATGAAGAGGGAGATTGATGATTTTATGTCAAGATGTATGGTTTGTCAACAAGTGAAAGATGGAAGACAATAGCCTGGAGGAGTCTTGAAAACTCTTTCCATACCTGATTGGAAATGGGATAATATTACGATGGGCTTTATCATGGGAGGACCAAAGACTCCTAGAAGGAATGATGCAATATGGTTCATTGTTGATTGTCATACCATGTCAGCTCAGATTCTTACTATAAGAGAAGATTTACCACTTGAACGATTGGAAATAATATATATTAATGAAGTTTTTAGACTTCATGGAGTACCACTATTGATTGTTTCGGATTGTGATCCATGTTTTACATAAAGATTCTGGAAAATTCTTCAGAAATCCCTGGATACTGAACATCATTTGAGCACTGCCTACCACCCCCAAACTGATGGAAAATCAAAACAGACTATTCAAATCATAGAAGACATGTCGAGATATTTCTCACATGACTTTCAGGGTATGTGGGATCAATATTTTACTCTGGTAGAATTTTCCTATAATAATAGCTTCCATTCATGTATACAGATGGCACCATAAGAAGCGTTATATGGATAGAGATGTCACACACCAGCCTATTGGGATGATGTTGGTGAAAGAAAACTTGTAGTTCCATAACTGGTGTAGGAAACGATGGAAAAGGTAAAGGTAATCCAAAACCACATCAACGAAACTCAAAGTAGGCAGAAGAGCTATGCTGACAACCGAAGGAAAGATTTGGAATTTCAGGTAGGAGATCATGTTTTCTTGATGGTATCTCCATGGAATAGTGTTATGTGTTACGGTAATAAGAGAAAATTTAGTCCTAAGTACGTCGAACCTTTTGAAAATCTAGAAACAATTGGGGTTGTAGATTGTTGTTTGGAAATTCCGCCAAATCTCTCCCAAGTTCTTGATGTGTTCTATGTATCACTATTGAGAAAATACATACATGAACCAACGCATGTACTCACCTATGAGGAAGTAGAACTGGAACCCGATCTGTCTTATTACGAAGAGCCCGTCAGGATTCCTGATACCTGAGAACAAGTGTTGAGAAACTGTACGACTCGTCTAGTAAAAGATCTATCGAGAAACTATAAGATGGAAGAGGCAACATAGGATCCCGAGAAACTTATAATGAAGAAACACCTGAGTCTTTTTATGTAGTAATATTCTAGAAATTTTGAGGAAGAAATTATTTGAAGGATGGTATAATGTAACACCCCAAGCTTCCACGGTACGCTTCTCTTTGAATAATACAGTAGCGTGTGTTGTATGGAACTTCGAGTTCTAACACACACCACAACCAATCAAACTAGCTGTTATGAATAGTAATACCCACTTTTTGAAATTTTATACATTTTATATTTTAAAATGGACTTCATTTTCAGCTTCAGAATATCGAAATTATCAGAGGGTGAATTTTTGGTACTTTTCTGATAACTTTTATATTTTGATGAATAGTTAAAATTACTAAATTGTAATTAAAAACAACTTTTTTAATCGAAATGATTAATAGTGATAAATTATGATTTTGATTGGTTTTAAATCATAATTATATTATATTTTTACCATTTAATCCAATGTTGGTCATCAGACATAATTTCACATTTAAACTGGACATAAGCATGTGTCAATCTTTTGATAGTTAATATTTCTTAAAAACACATTTTCTGTTTTGACAAAGGGAATTAATTTTAAAATAATTTCTCCCACTTATATGATTTGAATTTATAAAAAAAGATTCCATATTTATAATAAGTAGTTCCAAATTATGTAGATATGTAACTTTTATTTTTAGACGTTTTGAATAATTACTTCGGTAAATATTTAATTTACGATGGTTAAAGGGAAAATCTGGTAAGGAAGGGTAAAAAAATAACATTATAATAATATTAAATTACCCTAAAACGTGTCCTAAACCTATTGGATGATACATGTCCAACCATGGAAATATTTGGGTCGATTTTGGGACCCCATGTATCCACTTTTAAGTGATAATGAAACTATATATTAATGGAGTGAAAGTAAATACAAAAATGACATAAGCATATATCTTTTAGTAAACCAATTTTTACATAGGGTTATACATGTTATATATTCAACTATAAATATTAATTGGAAATATAATAATATTTCCTACATAATGGTATTTTATTTATAATTTTTATACATTGAATAAATAAATTTATTTATGACACAATGTTGATGCAGTATTTTCCTCATTAATGAAATAATTAAATAGTTGGTATTATAAATGTTAAAATAACTATAATTTGAATGTTTTGATGCCATAAACGACTTTTATTGGTTAATATAAAATTTTATAATTGATTAAATTAATTTTCTTTTAATTAATAATGTTTTTATGACTTTAAACAAAATCAATTATTAAATAGTGTCAAAATTGTCATAAAAGAGTTTTTAAAACAAATAGTATATTATTAATTGATATAATATTCCTAAAAATCTATGTTTTTGACAAGGGACTTAAATAATGATATTTTTATCATTAATGAACCACTTGGGGTTATCTTGAAAGTATATAGTATGTTTATTAACCATATAATATAAAAATACCAAGAAACATGGTAAATGTCAAACTATTTAACTAAGTGTTAAATATAAAAGATAAAGTAAATATAGTGACCCAAACCTATCTAAAACATATTGGTTGAGTGTTTTTCTACCCATACCCACCTTATCCATTAAATAATCCATTTTTGAGCTATTATAACCCGAAAATTATTTTATTATAAAATAATATTTCTAGCTTTTCCTAAGGTGCCCCTCACCCCTCTTATAAAAGGGCACACTCCCTTATCTCCAATTCAGACCTTCAAAGCCTTTTGGATCAGGAATAACCTACCAAAATATCCTATAAACTTCCCTCAATTCATCATAATGGCCTTACCTTAATTAGAAAGCTAACTTATGGGGCCCTTTTGATCAAATCAAAAGGAAGAACCTGAATAAGAGGTAATAATTTCACCACCCTCTTTCAAGTTCATTTCTTCTTCCACTTCTTCTTTCTTTGTTATTTCTATTCTAAAATTATCACTCCAGTATACTATATATACTGTAATGTTATTATAAATATGTTACAGCCATATTAATTATTCTATCCATCCTTTTATTGACATGTTACTATATGTGCGTACGTACGGCTTACAGTCTCCACGTTGTGGTGTAATTGTTATTCAATTCATTATTATTTGGATCAGTATAATAATGATGTGTAATTGGGGTAAAAAATGAATATAACATGATAATGATTTTTTATATATGGTATACCATCCTATTATATATTATTTTAATATCAAAAAAATGATATTGTCACTCATGGGTACGTACGGATTACCGTCTCCACGAACGCGATGAGATTCATCCCCCATGGTATCCATTCAAGACTTGTTTTCATTTGATGATTAAAAATAATGTTTACAGACTTTATATCATTATGGATATTAATAATATACATCCCATTCAAAAAAATATGACTCACATAATAAATAATATAAAGGAAAAAAATATGTTAACACTTGAAATGACAATAATTCTAAGATATTATTAACAAAGCAATGTTAAAAGATCATATATGATATCATATAATGTATACGAATCTTGAATATTTTAATTACAATTATTTATCCATTATACATGAGGTTAACTGACCCTCGGCCAAGGAAAAGTACAATGTAAGGGTTAATTCTACAATCTCTTCATTATCTGAGGTTGTTTATACGTAATTATCTTCTGGGACCTCTTTATCATCCACATCAATATTTCTTAAAAATGTATTTCAAAACATTTTTACTATTTAATATAAAATTGGTTAAATTAATTTATACCCTTATGTGTTTTAAAAGGAATCTTTCCATCATTTTCCAAACAAGGTACTTTTTGACCATTTCGACAAATTTAAGGCAAGAATGTTTATTTAACAAATACGGCGGGTGCAGCTATTTTCCACCATTATAAAATTATCAAAGATTCCCTTACAATATTATAAGAATATTTTAAAAATAAATGTTTTCTTTATAATTATGTGACTCTTAAATTATTTCAAAATAGATAGAGATATTTCTCTAAAAAGGGTTTTGATTTCATATATGTCAATATCCTTTGATGGATCTTAAGTTTATTTGAAGTTGATTTATTAAGATACAAAACTTCCATATTTTATTGAAGGTTTTGTGATATTTTTGACTGTGGATGTGATATTTTTATACCATTCATTTAATATAGTTAATGTATTGACATTTCGTATGCTAGTTTTAATACGAATGTTTATGACATGTTTAAACCTTTTCATATGAGGATTGTATTGGACTTAGTAAGTGACGGGTGGAGCCCAATATAGTTCTTCGATGCATCGGTAGGTCTCATGATACAAATAGACATGGAATTTTATGAGGCCTTTCCCAATTTGATATATGGTTTTGGCCGAGGCCTTAATCATTTTTGGACATCTTGGTCGAGGCCTTGAAAAATTGTTTCAGAATTCCCGACATTATACATTCCCTCATTATGAAAATAATATTGATGGTTCATGTGGTCATTTGACTAGTATAATACCCATGATTATGTTTTATTATGGCATTATTTACTTAGCTCATATTCCTACCATAAATGTATTCATGATTATTTTTGGTAAAGGCATGTGGTTTCAATTATTCACCATGCTTAATATTTATGTCATTTTCACCTGTATTGCTTACCCTTACTGAGCCTTTGAGCTCACCAATTTCTTGTGTTTCCTTTTCCCAGGATATGAAAAACATAGTTATGAGTTACTTGTAGGCATAATCTTGGAGGCTTGGAAGTTTCTAATGAAATAGATTCTTGTTGTATTTCTCTTGAAGATGTAAAGTTTAACTTATGTATGAATATTTCTTCCAATAATACTAAACTGATCGGTCTTTCGAGACATGATTTCCTTGTGATAATGCCAATGTTATGTAATAATGCACAGACTCTAGGTAACTAGGGTCAGGGCATTACAGTTTTATTCTATTTTTTGACCCTCACTTGCAAACACTTCCATATAATCGGTAACAGACTTACTGGTTTGTTGTATAGAGAACTACCACCTCACGAAAATGATGTTTCTCGTTTTTAAATTACCACCTATATTGGGAGGTTATTATAATGGGAAATATATTTTTATATTATATAATTATTATTTATGATTTATTTATTATTTTTGAATTAGTATCTAAAACATACCTTCATTCTTACCAATTTCTATTACTATGTTAACTTTTTCTGTTGAAGTGTGGAATAACACCTCCTCAATGAGATGTGATTCACTCACAATATATTTGGAATGTATTAAGGATGGGTTTAATAAAAATATATGATATATATGAAATAATAATTATATTGTAATGATATGATATATACGTATAATTATACAATAATTCATTTCCTTTATTTCTTTAAATACATCAATAAAACAGAAGCCACATTCATGTGTATGTACGACCTAACATCACTATTAATGGTGTATCTCACTAAATGTTAATAGATATTATATATCAATATAAATATTTATATATTGAATATATATCATATAAATAGAATGTTTTAAATTATATAAAAAATTGAACCATGAATTAATTAATAGGACAAATAATAACACGCAAAAACACATTCCATAAACAAAGTTGTTATTACCCAAAAAAATACTCTATCACATAATTGTTAATAAATGGGTAATAAAAAAGTAAAAAATGAATAATATATGGTATTAGAATAAATAATAATAATATTTGGTAGACTTATAATAAAATTATATTTATTATACATCAGGTTTTGATGTTCAAAATTAATGTGGAGAATTAAGGTTAGAGAATTTCATCCCAGTTTTTATTTCCATGATATACTTTCCATATTCACCCCTCGCTTATTTCTTGTGGGGTATATAATTCACTATAACATTTTATGTAACAAATTTTATTTATTTTATTGTATTAAGATATTAAAATGATTTTATTCTCTCATGGTTATATTGATTCTGAAGTTACTCAAGTAGTAAGGGTTTCTAAGTCTCACTTTTATTTCTCTGAGACTTATGACTTATTCAACACTCAACTCCTTTCATGTGGTATATATAATTCACATGAACGTATTATAATATTTATATAATTTAATTTTTTGGTATTTACATTACCATTTTATGATCCTTATTTCATTAGGTTTATGGTTGAAGTGTTACCAAATCTGTAAAGTTAGTTTGTCTCAATTTACCTTCTTTGAGATACAGGCCACGTTATGCACATATATTCTTTATGATTTGTATATGCTACCTTTTAAATGTTATATCATGAATATAATTATTTTAATGATATTTTATTCTTTATTTAAAGTTATTATTTCAATTTTATTATGGATCAACGTTACCAATGTAGAAACGATTTATTTCAACAATCTCATCACTTATCGAGTTGTTCATGAATATGTTTCCATTGATGAAATATTTTGACATATAACCCTATAACTCTCATGAATATTGATATACTCTTGTTATTAATGTTATATCAATGTAATGGTACCATTTTTTCAATCTTTAGTACTTAATATAATTACTAAATTGTTTTTATGAAAATCGGACTTTATTTCTCCTTTCGGTGGAAATCCATGTTCTTTGAAAATGGTGTTTTACAAAATGTTTTAAATAATGTTTTAATGTTATAATATAATGTTTAAAGGAAATTATTAACCATGTTTTACCTTTTTACCAAATGGTTTAAAATTTAATCATCTTTTATTTTTCTAGTCAGGGCACTTTTCTAAACTTTTAAGGGGGAAAAATGTTCTATATGTATAGACTTACCTGCCATCATGACTGTCATTTACTTGAAGATTAATTTTTATGTTTACAAGGATAGTTTTTTTAAGAATAATTTTCCTAATATTCTTGAAATTTATTAATATAATTTTTTTTTCAAAGGAAAATGATTTCAAAAATTATTTATGTTTTAAAAGTGTATTAAATGATTTTCAAAGAATCCTTTTTATGACATCAAAAGGATTGTTTTCTATGAAAAGTAATTAGATGATTTGAAGATTTATTTATAAAATTTTAAATCAACTTTATATAAAAGGGGTTTCATATGATTTTAATCCTTGTATTTTTAATGTATTTTCAATGAAAATAGTTTTCAAAAAATTTCATGATTTCTTTGTGTTTTTTAAAATTATTTGAAAAGAAAAATGTATAAAAAATGATTTATTTTTTAAAAATAAATTTTAATGTTGAAAAAATATCTTCCTCAATAATATTTTAAATGAAATTGTAAATCCTTATTTATATGAAATTTATTTTTTAATTTTTTTTATTAAATGTATTTTCATTGAAATGATATTTTACTTTAGAAAAGTTCCATGAGATATTTTAACACCCATATGTATCTAGGATGATATTTTTTTTATAGTTTTTTAATATCATTCGTAGTATTTCATGAATATTTTATTTTTTCATAGATTTATATTTATGATACAAATTTATCTTTAATAGGTTATATTATTTTTAAACATACTTTTTTTCAAGGGTTGTGATTTGATGAAATGGTTATGAAAACTATCCTTTTTCCATAGGTTATGATGTGATGAAACGTTAATGATACCCATTTAATTTCATGGGTAAAGAGATAATTAATGTTTTGTTATCCTATGTTACATGCATGTATTATTTTATTATGTGATGGGTGGGACCAATATCTCCCTCCAATGATTTGGGTAATGATAAATGTTTTATAACCTCAAGATGGTACACAGGTGGAATGCGAAGCCTGAAAAAAGTTAATCTTAAGTCTAAAAGATGATAATACACATGAGGGTATCCCCAGCCAAAAATAATAAGAAATATTTATCCCGAAACAAGAGGGTAGACATGAAGTAATCTCGTGTCTGAAATAATAGGGTACATGGGAGGTAATCCCATGCCTGGGATAAGAGGGTACATTGGAGGGAATCCCAAGCCTGAAAAAAAGTGGGTAAACATAAGGGTCTCCCAAGCCTGAATTATGTGAATGGGTGATTAACCCAATCCTAACTTGTTATGGAGGTCATGGAAGGTATCCTTGACAAATGATTTTATATGAATATGTGTATGCGAAAATTTCATGTCTCATTAGTATATTATTCCCTCATCGATTATGTTCATGATTCACTTATCAATAATATCTTATCAATTTCCACCATTTACGCAACGATTCATTTTTATGATATTTCTTATGATGAGTATGATCTTAAAATGTCCTGATTATGTTATCAAACAATTATTATTATGTTTATTCACACAAATCTAATTTTTTAACCTTTAATGAAAATTTGAGCTCACCCCTTTTATGTTTCCTTTACCCAGGTTCTGAAAGTAGAAGTAGTAATAGCGAAGATCGTTGTGGGAAACATTGAAGATATTTCACCAAGTTAAATGATATTGTTTCATATCTTAAAAGACACTAAAATATTTTGGTCCTTGGGAATGTACTTTTTTAATGCGCAGAATATTCAACAAAATTTATGTAATTTCCATTTATGTTATTCCGGGGTATCTATACCACCCATGCCGCATGACGTCCTTAGGGATTTTCATCCAAATCCCCTGATGTCCTCCAAAATGGGGCCCAAACAATGTGATGTCTCTAGAAAAAGTCATATAGGTATCTTGATGGGCTTTAGAAAAGTTATCCAAATAATGAAGAACCCTCCAGATATTTCTTACAGGTCTCACAATGTCTTCCATATATTCTAGCTAGATCATCCAACACCCTCTAGACAAGTCAACTAGGTCTCATGATGCCATCTAGACGTGTCAACCTAGATCAAGAAACACTCTACAAAAATGTCATCTGTGTATCACAAAGTACTATGGGAAAGTCATCTAGATCATGAGAAACCCTCCCTAAATATCATCTTAGATCATTAGAGACCCTCCAAACATGTCATCCTAGCCTCACGATGTCCTTCAAACATGATATATTTGATCTTTCAACGTTTACTAGATAGGTCATTCATATTATACAATGTCCTTAACACAATTAAACAAGATCATGTGATTGTCGTTGGATATGTCCTTTTGGAAATCAAGACATGTACAAATATCCTTAGAAATGTTAGGTAGATAATCAAGACTTTTCAAGAAGACGTCCTATGATATGATAACCTTGTCCAATGCACATATTCCAGTGTACCCTCGAATAATCCTATAGAAATATGATTCTTGCTATTTTCATAATACATAGGAAACCATCTTAAGTCCCAATATAAAATGGGAATTTACTTTAGTGTAATTACACCATTTCTCCTATAGTACAACCATCATGACGTAGTCTATCCCATGGAATTTTAATTCTTCTTCATCCACTAGCAAATTTAGATGGAGACTAAACTATTAGAACATTGATTCCTATTATATCCTTGACACGAAGGAAGGCTTCCTAAGGAAAGAGTTCAAATGCTCATCTAATTTGTTATATGTTGCTATATGTCTCAAATATTACTACCATCAGGAACTAATATCTTACATTGTCTTATCATCCCTTCTTATCCATAAGCAGAATCAGAAGGTGATAGAACTACAATGACTCTAATTCCATCCAAAACAAGGATACATAGGACTCCTCCCATAGGCTGAAGCTCAACACCCGGTTCCTTGGTGCCCCCATATATGTCCTTTAGACATGGAAGTAAACATATAGGTTAAAATATATATATGATTTTTTATTCCAGTTATACACATGATATAATGGACACCTCATAAAGGTTCAATCATATCCTCAAAATATTAATTGCCTCTCTGGATGGAAGTATACTCAAGAGTGGATGGATATTTGGCTTAATATTATAAGCAGCTACCCCTTAACAAATAACCATTTAAGACCTTAGATACATAAAAATGGACTCATTTATAGAACACTCTTTATACATTCAAGGATTTAATAATTGATCATTTTTAGGGATATTGGTTCTATATCTTGATTAGGAAGAGATTCTCAAATATATCATAAATCTATAAGAGAGTATTAGAGTAGGAATAAATTTTTCTTCAAAGGGTGTGATGATTCTAACCTCCCATCCTCTTAACCAACATGATTTCATAAGTTTTATTGGGCCTAAAACCCCAGTTGACCACCTACCATTGGAAAGTAGGAATGTACTCAGTTAAGGATGTGGGAACCATTTAGAGTTTCTATTTAGAGAAATAATAATGGATTTTACATGAATTATTGAATAAGAAATAACCCCCCCCCCATAATAAATAACTGGGTGAACAAGCTGGATTTTCCACCTTTCTACATGAGAAAAGTGATGAAATCGATGTTAAATCATTTATCTAAGACATCCCCTTCACATGTTAAATTGGATAGACAATGTAGTTCTTGTTGGACCATTTTGTTCCACCCACGAGTGAAATTGTTTCATAGAATACAAAAATGGTGAAATCTATGTGAATATATCAAATAATAAAAATGATTAGTTGACCTAATGTAACTGGGGTCCCATGAAATATGACAATCGTCACTGTGAGAATTATATGTGATTAAAATTTCAAGACTATGAATAATAAAGGATAATTATATTGCCTTTGAATATCTGATTGAGAACATATCATTCATGAAATGATGCACTGAACAATGATATTTTTCATTCTTTTATTCATGAATAATGATATTGCTCTCACAAAAAACACCCTAAGACAATATCACAACTTCAACTAGTGATTAATATATAAATTCAATTATAACAACATCCCTTTTGAGTCACAGAATGAACTCAACATCCCAAAATCTTTAGTGTTTAGTAGAAAATAAAATGGTATGTGAATACAATTTAAACAATATATTCATTACCATAGATACAACATGAAAGGTTATTTAGATGATAAAACCAATGAGTCAACATATTCCAAAGAAAGATGTAGTAAATCCAGTGGACTCATTTCAACATCCAATCACTTCAGAATATTATCCATAGAGTGAAAAAAATCACAACCTTCGGTATCTGATGATGTTGGGTTAAGGAGTCAACTATGGATACCTTATGGTTTTGGGGCCACCAGGGAGGGATCCTGCCAACCTTCATCATTGGTTCCATCCCACCAGTGCCCCTCAGTCATCACTTGAGGAAACTCAATAACACATTTCCACATAGTAAAATCATGCATAAAGAATAAGAAATTCACATAGGGAATGAAAATATCTGTATAAATGGTAGTGTTATCTTATACCTAATTCCAAAGGTGAAAGCATATTATGTAAGTAGGTAGTGGAGAAGAAAATATTATAGTACACTCAAATCAAGTATGGGGTAATATTACAATAAAAATAATTGGGGTTGTGCATATCCCTACCCACATGCATGATGATCATTCATATATTCAGATGGAACAAGGAGGAAAAAAGTATGCTCATTTAACCATTTCAATCAAATATATCTGATAGTATGTATCAGAGAAAAAACATGCACAGTCTTACCCTTCAACACACACTTCACTAAAATTTCACAACATTCAAGCAACATATAATGATATCATCTAACATAATTTGGCATTGGTACAGTTACAAGGACTAGAACATACTCATATCCCTATTTCTAGGGAAAAAACTATGATTAGTATGAAAAATTGGTTTCTATGGAAGAAAAACATATTTTCTCTCATGTATTGTAATATTATCATCATATTATAGTAAAGGAAAAGGCATCAAACTGAGATCATGATTTTGTTCCAACTGGGGATGTCCAAGTGAGTGAATAACATGCCTGAGGTCATTTGAACATTCCCATCATATAATACTAATGGAACACTCCAAAGGCACCATTCTAGGCTCATATTCCCATTCTAACTAGTGATCACTAGGTGAGAGTGGAACATGATTGGGGACAAGATTATATTCCCATCAAATAATATCATCATCAAACTCTAAAATAATTGGATTGGGCTTGTATTCCAATTCCAATAGGGGTTCAATAAGTGGGAGTGGAACATGAATTGGGATTGTATCATATCTCTATAAAATAAGGCAAAAAATAATAATCCAAATGATCAATATTTGTCTCATTTAGCTACTTTAATCGGGGTTCACCTGGTGTGAGGCACACACACCTTAGGGTAGACTCATTATCCTATCTATGAAGGTACTTGGAATATTTCAGTATCTCGTAGAATCTAATCTAATATCACCACTTTTGATGATGAATGAAATCACCAACATCCTTCAGAGGAAATTTAAGATGAGGCGCATGTCACTTCTCCCGTTCCAGAGGTCCGTCGGCATATTCATGTGGGAAATTATTATTAAAAATAGGTTCATTTCCCGTTTCATCAAATATTGAATGTAATATTCAAAATATCACCCACATCTAGACTTATATTGAAATTGAATATATAAAATCTCAAAATAATATTACCATAGTTTCTTAGAAGTAGACAGATCCCCATAGCGTTTGATGGTTATCAATAATTTTGAGCAACCATCATAGAAAAGATTAAAACCCCTGATAAATCCCAAAAGGCTAGTTGGAATATTCCATCCACGATAATGAGTGAGGATAATATTTCTAATATTATCAATTCAAGTTTCTATTAGTTTTTTCAAGACACAATATCAACACCCCATGTGTCCGCTGAATCTTCAACCAAAGCAGAAGGAAAATCGTTACTCCAACAGTCCTCCTTGTGGTTGTGTTGAAAAGGATCACAAGGAACAGAATCTCAACATATCTTTCTATTATCCCCCCCCAAGGTGATATATCCAATAGACAAGGAAAATATCCCTCTTCATGGAAAACATCCCCATAGAGGGATTCTCAAAACTCAGACACCTTTATATCAAGAGGAGTTTGAAACACTGGTGCCAACCATATATATTTCCCCATCAATTACTAGAAAACCATCACTATGGTTAATAAGTGACACAAGGAAGTAAACTCTATTGTATGACCTAGTGGAGTCATGTAAATATGATGAAGTGGAAGTAAACATAGATATTTGGAGAGAGATATTTAGAAAAAACCTCCTAAAAATGTTCTGAGACCTCACCTATTTTTACTATGATATCCTAGATGAGTTAGAAAGGACTGTATTCCTTATATATTATAGAATACATGCGAAACTCATCATTAATTGAAGGCTTGACACCTCCTATATCTAGGATATGAGGTTCACCATCTGACCATAAATATACTCTATTGTCAGATAGATTGGGATACTATCTCCATGGATAGATACCTAAAATCAGAAAATAATAGTGAAAATATACAACATTATTTATACAATTTCATCATAACTCTATGAAAACTAATCAGCAAATCCACATAATTTATCCTTATTAGAGGATGGTGAAATTATTGACTGTTACACATCACCACACAACTATAACATAAGGACTCCCCACATACAACATCATATAATTTCATAGCCTCTGTGAAATCAGGGGTCTGGGTAATGCAGGGTCCAGTTGGCCACTAAAACATAATTACACCACATTAATGATGTGAATAAATGAAAAATGGAGGGTGAGGATAGAAAACATATCATTGAAATGGGACCCTAAAAGCAACAAGAACTTTTTTGACATGGAAGAAGAATTCATGTTCAATCCAAATAACATCCATTCAAGAATGATACACATCATGGGATTCCATTTTACCCATATCATACATGATCACAGCTACACCAAATCAAACAGGTCACTATAGATTCTAACATAACTATCGTATAGGATAAAACCCATCCCAATTGGCTAGGGGAAGTCTACCACCGCCTCCACCCCTCTAATCATCATTCATTGATAGGATTAAATAGATATAAACCATATCTATAATTCAACCCTATCCAACTGGGGTGGGGGAATTTTTATCTCAATCATCATGTCCAAGTTCATCACACCATGAGAGGGTCCTAGAGAAATCAACAACGTTTTTATATCAACCGTAATCCATAGGCCTAGGAGAATTTATATCTCAATTCCAATCATAGGAGTCATAAAATCCCTAGCTTATATCATCAAATCCACAATAATAGGGTAAAAAAGATAATTGTGGCCTTGAATAGTCCCCAGCGCATATGGCTGGGGAATTTTCATCATCACCATGGAGGGAATTAGTCTTCTCTAGGTTGGGAGTTAAATGTAAATGGTCTACATCTCATATGTTCCTCCGGACATGCGGAAAAGGTTTTCTATGCTGATATCATTTAGCAAAAATGAACAAAATCAATATCAATATACTTGTTCACAGGCTGAGATGGGAGGAACATATAACAATGGAAATCAAACTCCATAGGGGTCTTAATAAAAAACCATCCAACATAGCTAAGGGTCTATGAAATGACCCTGATACAAGTAGTGCATAATCATCCAATTACATTGTGATTAATGGGAAAACTATCGTTTCCAAGTATACATATTTGAATAGAATCACCATCAACACAAAAGACAATGTGGATCAAGGGAAAAATGTAGAGGGACGTAATATAGATAATATTTCATGAGAGGTAGGTCACCTAGATGAACCAATTGTGACTACATGCTTGTGGAAACAGAAGAGAATACAAAACCTAGAACCTATGAATTCTGAGCTTCCACCTCTATAGAGGAACAATACTAAAGATAAATGGAGGTAAGATATCATATCCTACTCATAAATCATAATAGAGAAAATTACTTCCATAGTGTATAAGTTTGAAAAATATGAGAAGGATATACAAAATCTCATACAAATAAACAAGGAGCTACTCAGGGGGAACATTACCACTGATTATAACCATCAGGATGAAGTTTATATCCCTCCTCCCATACACCAGGAAAGAGATAATCTAACTACAAGATCTGTATATGAGCATCAGGATAGATCCATATTCAGGTATCAGATTTATATAAACGAGGAATTCAAATATGATCATAACTTCCATCTGTTATGGAAATAGCCTCTCCTCCACAAGGGTGATCATTCAGCTTTATTCTGAATTCGGAATCAATTGGAAACGAAAATGAGGATACCTCAATGATCCCCATATAATCCATGTAAATATGAGGTGGCTTAGATAATTGTACATATGGAACTACTAAATTCCATTAAGTCCCTAGATGCTAGACTGGTATCCATGTAATTGTGATGCACACCTATGCAGCTCGAGAATAAACCATACCCCAAATGGGTGGATGAAAATCTCCCTATCAATTTTGGAATTCCTACCCTATCGACCATTGATGGTGCATGAGACCTAGAATATCATCTCATGTACTTCATGTCCAGATGTGGTCTAATGATGGGCCCTAAAAATAAATAATATGTGATGAATAATTCATGCATTGAACAAACATTGGTAGTGCCATCATTTCATTAGTACAACTATCTTCATACATTATTTTTTGTAATATTAGAAGACCTTCATCATCAATTACATTACTAGTTCATCTCTATACAAAGGAGAATATTTTTTTCGAATCAACTAACTGCAAGTAATGAAAGATGAGAGGGTGTTAACCTCCAAAATCCACATGGAAAAATTTAAACTATTCTCTTAGTATCCTTATCTCATAGGAGAAATTTCTAGAAATATGTGCTGAAAATCTATGATATGAACTAAAGAAACACCTCATCATATTGAAGTGTCATATTAAACATTTTGAATATATAGACATAGAAAAATATCAGGAAAATTCCATTGATCAAACCTGAGATAAATCTCATACCATGCCATCAGCACAATGGAAAATGATCAGAAAGCCTAAGACTATCACTGTTAACTTCAAACCTATAGTAGTGCCCATCTAAGAACATATCCTTGTAATGAACCATCCAACTCCTCATATTGTGCAAAAAACCCACACAATCATAATCTAGAAGAAAAAAGCGATCAGGGTTTCAAAGGATTTGAGGAACAGATGAATAAAGAATACTCCTTCTGAAATGAGCAAGTCCATTGTTATTTTCATGAATCCATTGACAATAAGACATTAAAGCTTCCACAATACATTAAACCCAACAAGGTCAACCTCACTGATCATCCTGACTACATCCATTTCTATATAAGGTTGGACCACAACATCTAAGAATACATCGTCTCCAAATATGTCTTCTAATTGTGCTCAATTTGAGAAATGTGATGTCAGTCAACTCCCCTAAATTGGTGAATTGAATAACCATCAATAGAATAAAATAATAAGGTGATTGGAAAAATGTTTTGTCTAGGAGTGGGAATAATATCTACAACTAGATGACTCAAAAGACAGATGACAGAGACCACATCACCCCAAAATCATGGGTTCACAACCACATTATAGTTATATATCCAAGGTATGTGACATAAAATACTCCTCCTATGGGTGTATGTAACCAACAAAAATAGGAATTTATACAAAATGAAGGTTCATATTCATCTCAAACAGAGGCTTTGACTCTTGAATATTTCAATCTTGCAACATCCAAAGCATGGGAACCCCCACACCAAATAGTACCTTCATCAGAAGACAAAATAATAAGTGGTTATGTTTATATAATACATTTGGAATTACCCTTATCTAATGATTAGTATCACTCCTAGTATGAGTTACCAATACCTAACTAGGGAGGAAGAGTTCATAGTAGAAGGGGCATAGGATACATTAGACAACGCAGGCATAATGAGACCCAATATATCGACCACATCCCCAAAGAGAACATATATGTAGCTGAAACCCACAGGAAGGAACCTGAGTAATACAACCACATATACAAAGGTTCCATATAACCCTCTAGTGGTCATCCCATATGAGTCATCTTAAACAATCGTTTGGAAGGGGTGTGATCGTATTGTCTCCCTAGACAACAAGGATGTTTGATGTGACTTGTGCTAGTGGTAGAATATTCTCTATCGACCTTTCCACAAGAACCATTCTTGTCTTCCTCAAATGAATCAACTTGTATGATTCATAATAAGAAGAAACCCAAACATGGGATGAACCAACCTTAGTATGAAAGGTAATACATTATAAAAGAATTGGATATTTTCCCATCTAAACTCTCAATCATGAATGAACTCAATCATTCAAAAAAACTATGAGAGGAACTTTTGAAATATATCTAGAGTCCATAGAATTTTGGGATATAATTTTCTACATCCATGGTTTATTAAGTCGATACCAAGCCATCCAAATTCCATGCACCAATCTCATTTACATAGAAGGAAAAGGAAGTGGACATCGACGGACAAATCATAAAACTATATGTTTCTAAAAATCATGAAAATGTCATCATATAAAGGGGCCTAGATAAAAATTATTACATGATCAACCTCATCTGTATATAGTCTCTTCAACATTTGGGATATAGAAAGGGGTAATTTTCTCATACAAAGGTGACCATTCAAGGGTATAGTAGAGAGAGAAAATAACACTTGGAAAGTTCAAGATGGATGGATCATTTTAGGGATCTCAAAAATATTTATATTTTCATAGATATTCAAAATGATATTGCATATAATGTTATTCTTAAAACTATTTGTCTTTATATCCCTGTAGCAACACATTCAAATTTTAGTCAGTGTTTGAAATACTCCTGCAAGGGAAATTTTGGAATACTATATGGTTATAGTGCTTTCTTTGAGTCTTGAAAAGCCACATATACCGAAGTAAGCTTATATAAATTAGAGTAAAAAATCAATGGTGGATTAAAATATATAGGTTTTAGACCCAAATGCAATGTGGACCGCCACTATGAATCCTTGTTGTATGCTTGATAGTGATTATGTGCTGCCAAAAAAATTGATCAAGGTAGTATATTTCATCCCATATGTATAGGATCCTTCTTTTCCCATTGAAAATATAATTGAAAACAATCATCTCTGCAATCTCTCTATAATGAAAATAGATGTATATGATGACAATGTATATTCCCTTGGCCTCTCTCAACCCAATAATGATCGATCTTCTCTCAGGTTATCTAAAACACATGAAGATTCCATTGCAGACATAGACATTGAAGAAGAAGAGGATGACCTCAGGAATTCTCCTCCTGCATTTGAGGAAGGAATCTCTACAATAATTAATGTATGAAGGAAGATAAATCTGGGAACAAAATAATATTCACAAATTACATTGGTTAGAATTTCCTCGCCTCTTGAAGATGAAGGGATGTAAATTACATTTCTAAAGAAACATTGATATGTGTTCTAGTGTAATTGTATTGAAATTACCAAACTAAAACCAGATATAGATACACACTCTCTAGTCTAAACCTATGGCCAGATAGGTTTCAAGAAAGAGAATAGGAGGATGCACCACTCAAGTTCTATTAATAAAAAGTATTAGGATAACAAATTAATCAAATAAAATTTTGTATAGGAAGTGAAATAACCAATATAGATCACCAACATAATTCCTATAATTAAAATGAATGGGAATATTAGGGGATGCATCAATTTCAAAGACCGTAATAAACACTTCATAAAAGTGTATTTCCCAATACAAGTAAAATAACTCATGATAGGTGAAACTTCTAGCATCCAAGAAATTTTCATCATGGATGGGTACTCAAGGTACAACAAAATAAAGATAGACCCAGAAGAAGGGGAAGCCACAACCTTCAAAGAACAACAATGGATATTTTCTATCCGGTCATTCTCTTCGGATTAATGAATTATAATGCTACATATAATCTTTCCATGCATCAATCCTTTAATCCCTTAATGGGATGAATAGAATAGTGTTATGTTGATGACCGGGTGGTAAAATCTTAACAGCGATGTGATCACTTCACAAACATTCTAACAGTCTTCGACAATTTTCAGTAGCATAGTTTTAAGATAAACCTATTGAAATAAAATTTTGGGGTAACATTAGGGAAATTAATTGGAGTTGAATTATTACATTGTCGAATCAAGTTTTACCTAGAAAATACTATTGAATTCATGTAAATTTTACCCCCTATGAATGATAGTGAACTTACGAGGCTCCTAGGGAACCTCGCCTATATTCAACATTTAAGAGCCAAACTAGAAAAAAAATTTATCTCATTTATCTAGATAATGAAGAAGGTATTTCCCTAACAATGAGATGGGAACTTCCAAGTAGACTTCAAGAGTCTAAATAAGTACCTACTAATCCCATAAATAATGATGCTTTTATTAGAAGAAAATCTAATCATCTTATATATGGATTCTATGGAATGATAACTTGGAGTTGTCCTCAGATAGAAAACTGATTTATAGAATTAGAAAATAGTCAACTAACACATAAGAATGATTATTGGAACTGAGTCCTGATATTATAATATCGATAATAAATTTATCATGCTAATTTTATTTGTGAAAAATCTAAGGAATTAATTGCATCACAATAGTTTTAATTATTATCTTGTATTGAACCGATCAAGTAAATCTTAAGAATTTTCATGTTGAAATGGAATTTGGATAAATGAGAAGTTATTATGAAACAAAATGACATGTAGTTCATGTCATAGAAGGTAATGAAAGGGTAGAATGTTGGAAATTTCCTTATGGAACATCCCATCATGGAAAGTACTCTAATTGAAACCAATCTTTAGACGATGAGGTTTTCTATACCTTTTAATACTCACGGAACATGGGAAATGTAATTTTATGGATCCTCACAAAGTCAAATCTATATGATATTGGAAAACATGAAACTCAATATGGTTGGTTTTGGGGTTGTATTTTTTTATCTTGAATAAAATTCCCTACTCTTTCTCACTATCTAAATGCTTCACGACTAATGCATTTGAATACCAATGCTTCGTCCCTATTTTGGATCTATCTCTATAGTTGCAAATATCCTACCTAGACATCAAATATAAATTATAGTTAGTTTCAATGTGGATCAATTGAGAATACACCTAAAAAAGGAATAGTTAGCCTCTCTCACAAGCTATATCAGAGTACTGATGGCAGAGTTCCCTTTTGAACCCACATTTCATCATTCACCCTAATCCTAGAATGCATGAACTGAATCAGTAGCTAATGAAACCATAGTTATTCAAAACAGTTATTAGGAAAAATTAATCATTCATATCATGTACCGATGGATGGTCTCATATGTCATCATATGTGACATGGAAGAAATCAATCAGATAAACACCATGTTAGGGCATGGTGAACCGATATCGACACCCATATTGATGGTGCCCGTACATTTTTATCTTAAAAATGGGATCCTCCCAATAGAAAAATCCCTAAAAGAATAGATTCAATTTCATATAGTGAAAATTACACTCTCGGATGGTCCAAATGAGTAGAAAGACCTATAAAAAGAGTCTTTGATGGAATCATCCTTAGAAGCATATTAGAAAGAGGGATTCTCACTATCATGGAAGAAGTTTGTGTATGATTATGCAATGCTCAACAATATAGAAATATGATACCACACCAAATTAGGATGCCTGGTTATTAATGGAAAATAATGAGACAAGACTACGTGGAGTTCACCAGGAAATATCATGCATTCCATATTAATGAAAAATTCATCCATCAACACCTAGAATTTCTACATACAGAAAATTATTCCTGGCCATTTTCTAGATGATGAATGGATATTGTGGGGATATATTCTCATATAGAACCAATAATTTCATGTAATTCCATATTTCTAATGACTTATTTTCCAAATTGGATAAGTAAATAACCGTCAAGGATGTCAGAATAATGAAATCATCAACATCATAATGTCTCATATAGTCCCAATATCTGGAGTCTGACATAAGACATTGATAGAAAAAGGCACTAATTTCTATTTAATGAGATCTAAGAAAATCTAGTATGTGTACAACATCAATTATTTCAACTCATCCTAATATTTTGCATTGGAAAATGGAAAAATAGAGGCTTTCTATAAAAAATTGTAAAATATTATCCTAAATATTTTTAATAGGGATATGAATTCGTAGCCGGAAAACCTCCTTCATGCTTTATGGGCCTACAATACCACCACATGTTCTACTAAACAAGAATCTTTATATACATTGGTGTATGTAATTGAGGATTTTTTACCATATATTTCCAATTTCATTTTCTTTGAATATCTATTTATGGATTACTCTTAAATGATGAGAAGTCAAAAAAGTGGTTTACTGAATTCAAATGGATCAATGAGAAAAGGATCCCACATTTCCCAACCTCAATATCCATAAGAATTGGATATTAGAAGACATAAATAAGAATTTTTACCTACACTACATCATTTTAGGATAACTAGTATTAGCTCTCAGAACCCCTATGATACAAGGAATGAAGCCTCAAAAATTGAAACCTAATTTGGAAGTTCCTTAAATCATACATAAGGTCTATCATAACATAGAATACTCATTAGTCACAATTGATGGGGACCATTTCACACCTCTAACCATATAAGGTATATTAGGAAATACTTTACAAAAAAACTATCAGACATTATTTTCATCCCATATTCATGACATTAAACAGTACAATATGTATTGGACACATAATGTTAAAAAGTGTAGAACAAGTATTGGTACCAAGACATTAAATTACATAGCATATATCATCTGGGTCATACGATATTAATCCTCATGACATTTCCTTACATGTAACTTTAAACTGTATGGGATGTATCATCTCACTAGAGATTCATCACACATTAGCTAGATCTTTGAAAAAGAAAATGAAGTTCCCCCAGCCCTATTTGTGATTTAAATCCTTATAAGTAAATTTCCATGAAATAAGAAAACAAGTATTGATTCCTTAAATTACATGATATTTAATGATTTCCAAATCCACAATCCTAGGCCCATCCAAAACACATCTACCATGGTCATAGGAAATTAGATTGCAGGATAATGGTGAAGCGTTCTTTTGGACATTGTGTAACTTTTATCCTTACTAAATGATGATAAACTACATGGATGACGTCCATACCAAATGATGATAAAATAAATGGGTTTTACATAACTATGTTTGGATTTATTCCTATAATTATAGGATAGGTAGTGATTCCCAGATACCCATTATTGTGTCCATCTATGATATTTCTTCGCATCAAGTCACCTTATTTCTTATCACATGATGTTAAACTATAATACTAACATCCAAGTTTCATGATGCTAAATAGATCTATTATCCAGGATTATATATAAATTTATTAACCTTACAATGAGATAAATAGGGATTCCAAGATCCTATGTATTGTTCCATCCACCACATGAATCAAAATTCCCCTCTATTTCATTTAAATCTTTTTTGTGTGGTGAAAAAATCCATTTTTATTCCTTATTTATCACACTAGACATGGCTCACATAGGCTTATGAAATTTGGTAAAGGATTCTCTATATGACAAAGAAACATAATTTTATGTTAGGTTTATCATGGTCCTGGATGAAATACCATAAAAGGATCACCCATATCCTTTATATGTGATGTGAAACTACATGGTTGATGTCTCTTGCAAGTCATAAACCTACATATTACCATAGACCTCACATAAGAGGGCCACCCTTATGGTGTTGGTATCTCACCAAACATCCACTAAAGAACTACATGAGTCTATATTTCTACCATTGTCTGATATGTAGTGATGCCCAAATATATAGTATTGGATCTAGTTAAAAATTCCCCTTTCATGTCAGGGATTATACATATATTCTAAAGGATGTTAAAGAACAAGGTTTCACAAGAACTATTTGTGGCTTGATTCCTATCATCATGGGATACGTTGCGATACTCAGATCTAAAATCCCAATCCAACTAAAATGATTAATGGGAACATTTACATCCTCAATATAAGGGAAAAACATGTATAAAGTGTTTCCCAATCAAGAACTATGTGTGGCCCAATTTCTGTTACCATAGAAAAAATAGTGACACCAAAATATCTGATTCTTTTGTATAACCATGATATAAAATGTCCCCATATCCCTAAATATAGATTGGACCTATGTAGGGAAATTTCATACAATAACTTTGTATGAATTTATTTCATTCATCACATGATACAAAGTGACACCTAGATCCTAAATCCTAGGTCGAATTAAAACATATATAATGAGATAAATCCACCCATAACATCATATGGGCTTTATGTAGGCTTCAAATTTCCATCTTGGATGATGTTAAACTGCAAGACACAAGGTATTTACAATAACAGACCATAAAAGATTAATTTACCATTTCTAAAAGAGTGTTGAGTCATAAAATATCATTCTTCCTATGCATGAATCAGATCTACATACAGATTTCTTAGGAATCTCATACATCTACAAAAGAGGGAATTTGCTATATGGCTACCCACCAATAAGGATATGCACAAATAAATCATTCTCCCAGCATCAATACTCCTCGGTCCAGTGAAAAGTGTATCGAAGGACATCATACAAAATTTTTCACTTTGGTCCCCACATGCTTACATCATGAGGTTAAAATATAAAAAAAATGAGGACTTCCTCCCCACATGACATTAAACTTTAAGGGAAATTTCATGGTCGTATGAAACTAAAACAGCATGATAGATAAATCCCTACTACATGAAGTCAAAATGTGCTGGAAATCACCCATCATCATTCCTTATCAAATGATCACAAGAGCCTAAGCCCAGTTAACCTTGGTATGGGGTACTCCAATTATCCTTTAAGACCCTCATCCAATAAATCAAATTTCATGTCTAGATCACCTGAGTTTTCGCAATAAATTCATTTTCTTATATATGAAAAGGAGTCTCTCTGTTTGAACTTGATATCATTGCATATGATGTTTTACCTACCAACCAAGAAAAACCATGGCATTCTTGTATGATCTTCTAATAATTGTGAGTTTGACATAAATATGGTAGAACTCAATATGTTAGTGGGTTATGGTTCATCCCTACTATATTTTTCTCATATAATTACTTATGACCTATGAACCTCAATAAATGATATACAACATTTTCATCTCCCTCTCAGAAGTTTGTTGAATTACTCTAGACCATCTCAATACTAATTAGGCTATTATGTAATATTCTCTTAAGAATAGGTATATGTAAGTCATGAGCATAAAATATGTGCACTTTGGTCAAAGATATACCACAAAATATTTAGACATTGATTATATGAATCACCATACCTTAAAATGTTAGTGAAAGAGACACAAAACATTTCAATTTGAAAACCCATAAATGGATCCCGAACAAAAATTCAGGTCTCCACTTGCTAAACTATTATTATATATAGTGTAGGGGTAGAATTATATTATAAATAAAGAATACATAAATCTCATATGGACCAGTTTGTGGGCCTAGTAATAGTTGATCAATGTTTATCGGACCAACTACTCTAGATAAAATTTAGATTAATGATTCATCACGTCTCCTTACTAAGATAACATGTTAAATAGGCAGTAAAAAATTTTAGGGTTCTCAAAAAAAACTTTAATATTACATTTTCCATAAAAAAAATTCACATTTTGAGCACCTCAGGTCACCATATTCCTTCCATGGTCCTTGGAAAAGGATTCCCAGCTTTGGGAGACACTTTGTTCTATTATTCATGTATGCCTTTGGCTCAGGCATATGATCTTCTAACAACTAATAAAATGTTTCATTGTCTTTGATAATGTTATTTTTGATCATTATGGTCCCTAACATCACAATGGTAAAATGCATAACCTTAGGGTGTTTTGGGTCATCCCCATCATGATTTTCCCATATAATCCTCATTAACTAAGCCATTTTAACCGTGATTTAAAATCCATGTGACCAAACTATTCAGGAGGATTAAAAATCCTCCATGTTACATCACCATTTTGGTACCCTTTCATAAGGTAGGAATGCGACACTCCATTCCAAAACCCATTGATGTACCACACCTCATGGCTTGAAACCACATGATATTGGGCCCAAATTTCCAAACTATGAGAAAAACTACCCTATGTTTCTAGAACCCTTTCTAGATAGATTTATCTTTACATCACACTTCATCATCCAGACATTTGAGTTTGTAAAAATATTTCACATACATTGGAAAAGGATAGTTACACATCGGCTTGACCATGAAATCAATGCAAAAGGTCATTGAGATACAAAATATAGGTATCCCATCCTTATAGGAAAGGAAATCTGATTCTTATGATCCCTAGAAACACTATGGAATAACCCACCACTATAGGGTGTTATGGATTATCCCTATCATGTCTTCCATATTCCATATTCACTGACAGAAACTTTTTGGTTATGAATTAAACAACCCATTCTCCCCAATCCAAGAAGATTTAGATTCCTAACTATTTCACCAACCGTTCATTCCATTTCAAAAATATTTCTTGGCCATTATAAATGAGTTGGGAAGCCTCTGTTTGTCTATGATATCGATTCATAATAGATTTTAACTACCAACCATTAAAATATCCATTTCCTGGAATATAAATTAAATCCTCATAATCTTGGGAAACTCTGTGGTGAAACTCAATAGCTTAGTGTATTTTGGGACATCCCTAGCATGTATGGCCTTTTACGTACTCATCAATGAAGTCATTTAAAAATAAAATTAAACTGCACAGTATTCGATGTCCTGGAAGAATGACTCTAAACTTCATAGAATATATATGTATTTACCACATGACATTAAACATTAAGACACACATCATTATCACATGACATTAAACTACATATCATAATTATTTCCTTACTACATAATATTAAACTATATGGAAAACATCATTATCACATGATAATTAAACTATATAGAATATTTTTTACAGAATAATGTTAAAAAGAATAGTAGATATCCCTACCACATAACATTAAACTACACGAAGAATGACACTTTAAGAGAATTATATTAAAATCTGTAAAAAAAATACAAGATTTAAGAAGCTAAGATACCAAAAATAGAAGGTATAAGCCATAAGACAATAATATGCAACCCAATAATAGTCCAGTTTATAAGATTATATTAATGAAAAAAACTAATCAGGAAAACATATTATAAGATGGTGGCCTGAGAAATGTCCTAGCCCATGCATGCTATACCTTCTTCTATATGAATCATAGTAAAAAATTAAGGAAATATGAATACAGGGTTATAATGATCACATGGCCCAAAATGTGGCCTTAGTAAAAATATATATTTGATCATTAAGTCTATATATTTTAGTAATAGATAGAGACATCTCCCTATAGTACATACCTCTTACCCAAATTATCCTCTTAAATAAAGTAATATCAATACAGTTGGAGTAGGTATATCATTAATGATCTCACGTTGGTGGGAATTCATGATAATTCCTAAAAAATGTATTGTGATTTAAGAATCCAATTCTAGGTTTTTTTCACATTATATAATATAAATGATGATTATCATTTATTATCTATATGGATAAAAAATGTCAGGCACCTAATTCTCGAAGAAAAATAGAAAATGACATAAAATTCAGAAGATTATTTCATTGATATGATAAAAAATGAGGAAAATACTAATACTAGAGTCCCTCCTATTAGAACATGAGTAATGAAAAAGTTGTGAAATTACATGTCCTTCATGACTTCCATTCAGATAATTCCTTGACCTCTGATAACTTTTTCTCTAGGGAGGTAACAGACAGCCACAATTGGTAAACTGATTCATTTTTTCCTCGACAGTCCATTTCAATTACTATGACCCACAAAAACATCATGCTTTGAATTATACTCCATGTTAGGGATCTACTTATTCTACAAAATATTTTTCTCCAATATTTGAAGTTCATGGTGAAATTTAGAAATCTATTTATGTATAAGGATAATTTCATACTGTAAATAACTGATTTTAACCTTCCTAGCACTGACCCTGTCTTGGTCAAAAATTTTATCCACCACACATTAGTAAGATTCAATCAAGGCCTCATCCCAAAAGTGATTTACTAAAGAGTAAGATTCTTCTGATACCACACATAATTCAAGGTCACTTTTTTTATCCTATAGGGAAACTTCCACAATCACCCAATCATGAAGGGAAACATAATAAAAAACCTCAGAACAAAGGGAGTACATGAACCAAATAGGAACCCATTGATCCTTTATCACTTACATTGGGGACAACCCCAATATATTACAAAACTCACCCTGATTGAATGTCGTACATGGAAGACCACCTGAACCTATAGTTTGTGGTTGACTTTCACATTATCTAGTGATACATATTGATGACAGAATCATGTGAACAATTTTCCCATCAAATGATATGGGAAAAAATTTCTCCATATATCTGTCTTGACATTTATCCCAGACAACGAAATGACCAATTTTGGAGATGTTCACTCAGAAGGTTTTATGAGTATTTAGAATCTACGTTGATGGAACAATTGGTGACAGAATAATAAGTGTGGAAGAATCACTTTTAAGTAATAACCCATAGAGAGGAAGAAATTATATTACAAGATATTCCCCTAGTCTCACTCCCATTAGTTTCATCAAACTTGTTTCTGATGATTTGACATTATAG
Source organism: Viscum album (assembly GCA_963277665.1). Taxonomy (NCBI): domain Eukaryota; kingdom Viridiplantae; phylum Streptophyta; class Magnoliopsida; order Santalales; family Viscaceae; genus Viscum; species Viscum album. The sequence continues at coordinate 1,350,123,191 of OY728131.1, forward strand.
AGATAGAAAACATCAATGCTTGAAACATGAGAGTCATGATGATCCAATGATACTATGTCCTCATTCATTGATGTCTTATGAGAACTATTTAGGGAGAAAAAATCCATTTTTAAAAAATAAATAATGAATATACAACAAAATAAAAATCCTATCAAAAGAAATTCATAACACTAGAAGAATTAACATACTCACATAAACCATGAAGTGATTCATGATTAGAAGACCTAATATTGGTCTTGGGAATTACATGACCCATAGAGATCTTGTGGACTGAATGCTCCATAATATATCTCACGACCACATGACCATTTATAAGACACTTTGTTTTGTGACTGTGATGTGGTCAGGTGACCAAATAAAAAAGAACATGTGAATCCTACATGAAAACATTACATCTAAAAGAGAAGGATCGTGAAATTACTGAGAAAAAGATATCTGTTTCTTCGAATAGGTGTTGGAACAAAGCAGTTCAGTAGTGTGAGTACGAAATGAGGTATATCGAAACCGGATAACAAAAAAGACTTGTGAAATAGTCCCCATGACTTGTTCTCATGGAGGGGTTTCGAGAAATAGATCATATGGTGGGGGCATTTCTAAGGGATTACTTGATGAAGGGGATCAAAATAGATCTAGAGATTAAACATTTCTAGTGGACTATGATTCTCCATCACCTATATTGATAGGGCTCCCCACAGAATACTAATGGTTACCCGAGAGAAAAACTATCACCCAGGATAGAAATTGGTGGAATCCCCAATGACTCTGGTGGGTATTTACTTTCCTCAAACTGATCTCCTATCCCTGAAGATATCACTCATGAGAGGGGGGATTAGTTTACACCCACTAAATGAGAGTTTGAAAAAGAAAAAGGAAAGAAATACCAGAAGGGTGTGTATTATTTTATCTAAAAAACAAAGGGAAAAAAGTGTCTGAATATCATTGATCGTGTTACCATTAGAAGGACATGTGATTTCATAACCACCGTATGGTAATATAAACGGTTCATGTGGAGTTAATGATATTTTTTATTATTTTGATCCCCTTTTACAAGCATCATTTTTCTTATGAAGTCATCTCAATAAGAACTGATCATTATAGAGGCTTTCAAATGATCTCTTCTGAATCACGAGACTTGTCAACTGACGAACTCCTAAAGATCACCTAGAACCCCTTTATAAATTAAACATGGAAAAAGGAGGAAGAAAAATGTGAATTTTAGTTTAATTGATATTCAATAATTGTGTTTATATGATTCAAAATACCTCTTGAATCCCTTGGAAACAAGTCCACCTTATCTCACAAGATCATGTTTTCAAATCACCTCCATCTTGAGAAGGGTCACAGTCATTTCCATAAGATTATGTTCCACCCTTACCTCTCCAATGAAAATTCTAGTATTTGTTCATGGAAATTCTCATAGATCATGATGAGGCATAGAATTGATCACGCGACACAATGTATAAAATGAGAGCGATTGTCCTTAATGAAACCTGCATGACCTAGAATGACCCCTTTCCAATGTAGAATAAATAATCAAATAAAGTGGGAAAATGATGATGCTTCTTACAAAAGGAAGACACACAAACCATAATGTAAAGGGGGTTATACATCTTGGATGATCACCATGAATCACGCAACGACTCCTAAACATGTCCTAATGATATCATGGAGGCTCCATTTACTAGCTACCCAAGTCTTGTGAAGGACCCCTAGAAAGTAATACCCAATAATGTGAAATCTATTCCACCAGCAGCAGGAACTCATGATGACACTAAGATATGTCAGACTAACCTTGTGAAATATCTCTGACATACCAACATGTTTAGGATCAATCACTTTGATAAGATGGGGTTTAATAAACATAGAAATGGAAGAAAATTCTTGCAGTCACTGTCATCATGTGGCTCTATAGATGATCCATGACTAGGTCATACAAAACATGTGGTAGAAAAATCCCAACATTGAAACCAACTAATATCCATGAGATTTGAGCCACCTAAGTTGGAATATAATTAGATGGATGAGGCCTAAAAATTCCCCCTTGACATAAAAAACACACGACGGATGAACCCCCAAGTGAATAATAAAAATGAGTGAAATTGAGGACCTCTCAATGTGGCTAATCACATGATAAGAAAGGTATTCTAGAAGGTAGTAACTCGGGAAAAACTAAGCGACCACACTTTATAAATTTTAGATTCACATTATCCTTCATTATAACACAGGATGGACTTCTAGTATGTCAGTCAAATTATGAGAAGGGGGTCCCGCATGTTTAGTGGGTCACATGAAACAAAAACCAAGATAACATTGTAAAAACCCATGAGGCGCATATGAAATAAAGTATGTATTAAATACAAAAAAAATATAGGATTCCTATTAGATGACAATTATGATAATTCCCATGCGCTTCGCATGACATACCCAAATCAAGATATTGCACCGAGACATGTTTCCCAATTCATGAAACACTCCATCAACATGCCATTTTTATCATGTAGTGACCCTTGTAAAAGTTAAGAATGTTTTTCTATGCTCTCCAGGAATGCAACCATAGTCTCATGAATTACTATAGGAATTCCATCAATATCTTGTGTTGTCCTCCAGAAATGTCACCAGAACTATGAGGCGAGGTAAGGATAGTCCAATTAGGTCTCCCGATGTCCCCTAAACAAGTCATCCAGATCATAGAACACCATATATAAATGTTATATAGGTGGCATGATGCCCTTTTAAAAATCAATCTTGTCCATGAATCACCCTCCATACTTGTCATTAAGGTCTTGTGATGTCCTCCAGACATGTTGTCCTAGATTATGCAACATACTCTAGACTTTTCTTCTAGGTATCATGATGTCCTCTAGGTAAGCCAACATGATTATGGGACACCCTCCATACATGTTAAGATATATCTTGGGACACACTCCAAACATTTCACCCTGGTCCCATGATATTCTCCAGACTTGTGAGCCTTGATCTTATGATGTTCTCTAGAAATTCCATTATGATTATTAAATTTACTTTGTATAAGTCAATTTGATAATGAAATTATCTTGGGTCATGTCCTGTAGGAAACAAAGACATGTCTATGAATCCTTAGGCCTGATTGGAAGAAAATCATGACATGTCATGAAGATGTATTGAGATATGAAAAAACCTGATTGAACTATGAGAACCTTAATTACTTTTATATCATTTATACATAAGACCCCTTCCTAAATCCCCAGCTCATATGGGAATCTACTTTATTCTATATACCTCCATGTCTCTGACAATAAAACAATTGGGACCCAATCTATCCCATGGTATTATCATTTTTCCTCATCACCATTGGATTTAGAAGGCATCTAAACTATTAGAACTCTTATACCTACTATATCCAGTCTATATAGGATGCATTCTTAAGGCCTTTTCTCAAATGGGCATCGGCTTCCATGTAAATTCCTCCATGTTAATAAAATTAGAACCATTAGGACCTAATCAGTCAAATGGGATCATCATTCCACCTTATCCAACTTCATATTTTGATGTTGATCAAACTATGATGACTCTAACTCCTACAATAAATTTGATACATAGGATACCTCAATGAGGCTCGAGATAATCACCTTGTTCCAAGGTACCCTACAACATGTCCATTATGTATGAAGTTAAAATGCACCATTTTAAATAATTTCATGGATTTCGATTCCTCTTATACAAAGAATACATAGGATGCCCCATATGGATCAATCCCATCCATGAAATATTAATCACCTCACTAGATGGAAGTAAACACATGAGTGTTTGTCTATCATGATTCAAAATATAAGTATCTACCCATTAATTAGGAACATATAAAGAACCTCGAATTCATAAAGATAGACTCATTTATTGAAATCATATTTATACATGGAAGTATTCAATACATTATCATTTTATTAGGGTAAATGGTCTCACATTGGGATTTGGAAGAGATTATCAAACATGTCTTAAATCTATAAGTGAGTCCTAGAGTATGCAAAATTTTCCCCCCAAAAGGGTGCGAGGAGCCCAAATGATGATCCCCTCGACCAATTTGAGTTCCTATATTCCATTGGTTTTGAAACCCCAGTTGATTACCTATCTTTTTATTGAAGTTATGTACTCGGTTACAAATGTGGGAACAATTGTGAGTTTCTGTTAGGAGATATAATATTGGACCAGAGATGAAGGATTTTACAAGACAATAAACCCCCCACAATCCACTATTGGGTTAAACTGATTTTATTTGTACCATTTTCCTATAAAAAAATGTTGAACCTGATGTGATATCATTTAACAACGGAATCTCCCTAGTACTTTTAAAGGGATTGACTTCCCAATTCTCAGTTGACCATTTTTCTCCTCCCATTTTTTTGAACTTTTCATATGAAACACTCCCTGGGGGTAAATATGGGAGATATAATTCTTCATAGTATTAGATTATCATTAGTTAATGATAACATTTTAAACAAAATATTATTATCATAAAATATTAATACGCACCAAAATGATAAAATTATAAGTCCAAAAATCAAATTATATCTTGAAGCATAATAAATCATGGGGTTAAAGTAGTTATCAACATCCAAGAGCCCTAATATAGCCATGTAGAATCATAATCATAGGAAGTAATAATATTTTCAATATAGGAGACATAAATAATGTGATAAAATCTAGAATGAAATCATACTCAAGCGTGAAAATTTTAACAAAGCTATTCACAATCATGTCGATACCTATTCAAATGAGAATATCTATAGGAAATCATACACACACAAGAATATGGGAACAATGGTTTTTTTAATCATGAACATTCTTATGAAAATCATAACATGAGATATCGATATAACTTATCCCAATGAATTTTAAGGTTATTATAGGCCCAACTATCACATAATCATAATTCAACAAAATAAATGTCACAATATCACAAAAAAATCACCATATCATCATATAATTATCCATGGAATTTAATAGGGTTTAATAGAAATATCATAATCATAAACATAGACCGTCAAAAGAAAATTTAACAATGGTATCTGTCATGACTCGACCCTACTCGGGCTCGAGCTGCAACTACCCCAAGCCTGCCTCCACAGGCCAGGGGCTGGCGACCAGCGCCGAAGTCACAACAACTCGGGGAGGTCGTTGTCTAAGTACATGGACACACACATGCAGCACACTCAATGAAAAAGTGCAGAGAAAAAGAAAATTCAAGCAGAGTAAAAGAGAAACTTCTATATATATACCACAAATGTGCATCGACCTTTAAACAGTACAAGTAAAGTGCTAAAAAGGAAAGAGGCGCAAAACATGCACCCAACCAGAAAAGGTGCCACAACCCGAAAACATGTAAACAAAAGAAACAGCTGAAGGGTCTCCTACCTGGAACCCGGCTACGACCACCGCACGTGGTCCAAGCTCCCAAGCTCCTATGCTCCACTGAAGCCACGCTCCACTTGTCCGTTGTCTGCAGGGGCACACCTAGTGCGGGAAAATCCCAAGCAGAAGTGAGTATAAAAATACTCAGTAGGATACCCCGAAAGCTCGAGGGAGAAACAAAGGAGGTACTGAAGGGTGAGCAGCAGACCAAACAGAAAAAGTAGAGGAGTACAACTGAATGTGCAGTAAAGAGTACAGTAAGGATTCCAGCTCAACCCAACAAGAGAAAGGAGATAGACTCGTCCAGATACAAGGAGGTGGAAACGGTGAGAAGATGAACTTCTCGTCGAGTCTACGATACCTATAGCAGGAGAGTAGACTCATCCAACCATGATAAGCAAGGCATGGAAAGCACATGGCATACCCCACACGTCTTCGCCTCTCTTGGAAGGAGAGTAGCCAAGACCCAAAGAGTGGGTACTGGAACAAGATATATACATTTCTTTATGCTCAGAAAGAAGCCCCAACAATATCATAAGGGGATCTCCATACCATAGCTCAACCCAAGAAAAGTAGTATCCAATAGTCCCAGAAGTAAACTCCATCGATGCCCAGCATCCCGCGCATCTGCCCCGAACCGCAAGACAAGGGGCTTAATCACCGCACCTCGACACTATTCGCTTTGGGCGGCACTGACTCACCCGCACGGTTTTAGATCGCGTCACAAGAACGCGTCTCGGTGGGGAAAGTGCCCCTCATACTTGAGACTTCTAGGGAAATCCAAACCACACCTCATCACTGCCCTGAAGTCAAGAGGTCTCCTCAAAGTCAAAGTCGTTCTATCACTGACCCGTACAACCAAGGGTCCCGCTCCGGTGATCACGGAGGAAAGCCACAGACTAGCCTAGTAGAAAGGACTGAGTCTGGAATATCAACGGGTGTCCCACTGCCCAGCCCTACTGGATGGTAATTCATAATATGATATCGGGTGAACCACTGCCCAGCCCTGTTGGAGGGTATACCATAATACATCATCCAGAGACCCACTGCCCAGCCCTGCTGGAGGGTAAACCTTAATACATCATCAGGCGACCCACTTCCCATCCCTGCTGGAGGGTAGACCTTAATACATAATCAGGTGACCCACTGCCCAGCCCTGCTAGAGGGTAGACCTTAATACATCATCAGGTGACCCACTGCCCAGCCCTGCCGGTGGGTAGACCGTAATACATCATCAGGAGACCCACTGCCCAGCCCCGCTGGAGGGTAGACCTGGAATAAGTCAATAGGCGACCCACTGCCAAGCCTTGCTGGAGGGTAGACCTGGGACTAGACGACGGGCGACCCACTGCCCAGCCCTACTAGAGGGTAGACCCTAAGAGGTCGTCGGGTGACCCACTGCCCAGTTTCTACTAGAGGGTAGACCGTAAGAGCATCGGGTGACCCACTGCCCAGTCTCCACTGGAGGGTAAACACTAAGTGTGTCGGGTGACCCACTGCCTAGTGTCCGCTGGAGGGTAAACCCGAAGAAGTCGACGAGTAACCCACTGCTCAGCCCCGCTGGAAAGTAAAACTCAGAACTGCTCTTGCCATATCTACTAGAGGGTACCACACTGGCCAACCGAACACGGAGTGCGTATCGCGCAACCACCCGACTCCGGAATAAGACCAGAGAAAAACAATCAACCCTTCTGTTCTAAACAATAGAGCACATAGCCGGGGAAAAAACTCAACCCCACTAGTCAACAAACGAGAACCGAGGGACCCTCTACATCACAAGAGTTCAAAAGTACGCAAATCATAACACAGCACGCACATGGGGCCCACACGACGTGTGGCACCAAGCCAATCCCCAACCAAGTGCTCAAATAGTCTCAGGTAAAAACCACACGTACCTCCAAGCGCTCTCGTATACTCCCAGAGTATACCACATTTTTAGACCAAGGGCTATCGTGCACATGACACCCAACATCAACGCGAAGGCGTGACGTAACATCTCCAACTCAAAGGCCCAAGCATGACTGGCCACATCTTATGAAACATTTACATATCTCTCCTGAGAGTTCACGCGATCATATGCCATGGGTGTTCTACAACCACGATAGAAGAACCGCCTCCGGGGCACCTTTCACATTTTCACATTTAAGAAGATCGTGAATAAGGATCCACACAACCAAATGGATCGCACCGTTGTAATCCTAGGGAAAAAACACAGGAGGTAGACTACTTACTCGCCCCTAACGGATATCCGACAAAAAAGTCACCAACACCACCTCATGCTCGAACAACGTCCCGTGACCCTGAGCCTCGGCCCCGAAAATAGTCGGGCGCATCGCACCATTGCGATCCCCTCGAGAAAACACGTCAAAAGCACAACTCACTTGAGTGCAATGGATATCCAGAGAAAAAGATGCATTCTGATGCACCGCACACGAGCGATGCCACGTGGGACCCACATCCCGGTCCCAAAACTCAATGAATGGATCGCACCATTGATATCCTCTCGAAAAAGCACACAAGATGGACTATTCACTTGTCCAAAACAGTCGCCCGGTGATGAAGATGGAAAATCACCGTTGACGCCCAAATGGCCCTCATGGGCCCCGCACCATCATGCCGAATTAGAGCGGGCAGATTGCACCATTGTAATCCCCTTGGAAAAACATCCAAAATCTACTTCTCGCACACCCCGAACGGACGCCCGGTGAGAAAGTCACTAAATGCGGCTCGCAGCTCAAAGACGGGTCGTGGGTCCCACGCCTCAACTCCAGCTGCAACGCCCAGAACCACCCTGGAAAGATTTTCCCCGGTGCTAGGGTCACAACTCCACTGACGGCGCTCAAAACGGACGTCAGACGCGTCCGCGCCGTCTAAAACAAGATCCCTCGAAGGAAATGACAAACCACTTAAAGACGTGTCGCGCCTCCAAGCCCCTCGTTTCGAGAATTAAAATTCCCTGAAACCATCTCAAAATACTTGACTTCACTCAAGGAACGCGTCGCTGCTGACGGCGCACGAATCCGACACCCGAGATGCCTTTTAGAGGCGTTTTAGTGTTTTTATCGGACCGAAACGGAGGCCAGGCCGGTTCGGCCGGCTCACCCCCACCCTGACCGGCGGTCCGCGGTCCCCCGCGCGGACTGCCCAGAACAGCCTGGACTGGCTCGGCGGGTCCGGATCCTCCATCATGGACCTGCAATCACGGGTCCTATCTGCCAGCCGGGGTCCAAAGACCCCGATATTCTCCAACAGCGGTCGGCCCAAGGTCGGCCCTTCCCCCGCGTCGCGCCCCGCTGGTGCCAGCCACCGACGACCGCCGTGACAGCTGCACGAAGCCCTTGTCGCCCCGCCTAACGCTCACCGTGCTGGCCTCCGCTTCCAAGGGACCCCGCATCCATGACCTCCGACCGCCCTAGCCCGCGGCGCCGTGACCGCTGCCCCGGTAATGCCACTCCGCCGCCTAGACCTCGCCGGACCGCCGAAAAAACCCTCAAAACTCCTAAAATTCCTGCAAACTTCGGCGAACGTCTGACGGGGCCGAGGCCTCCAAATTACGAAAACGCCCTTAGGGCCATTTTTCACTGACGGCCTGCGCCCGCAAAACTTATACCCATCCTAGGGTAAAAGGAACACTCCGAACTCAACGGTGCCCTCTGTTTTCCCATCTGATCCACCGTTTAAGAGATACTGGAATTTCACCATTAAACTAATAAATTAATTAATTAATTTATCCGTTTAACATCCCGAAAGTGAGCGAGGGGTCCAAACGTCCCGCGCCAACAAGTTTTATGTCGCTTATAGGGTAAAACCCCCATTACAGACCCATCCGCACACTCAGATCTCTGATCTGAAACATCTTTTAGAAGTTATCGCATTTATTTGGCATTCCCAGTGTGAACGCACTGAAAATTTAATTCCGGACACTCCGGGGCTTGGAATCGCACGTCGTCTGAAGGCGCTTCCCTGGAATACCATTAAGAATATTCCAATGTATTTCACAGAAAAAACCAGGTTCTTAAATCATTCCATCCTTCATGATTATCATCCATGAAAAGAAAAACTAGGGAGCAACATAGGGTACTAAGCCCACACCTGGCGTTCCCATACCCAGAAGAACCCACACACAGCTCTGCGTCACCGCACACAGACCAAAGGATTTATCCATTCATGCGAGGTCAGACCTTGCCGATGTTGTGCACCCACTCCAGACATTAGGGTTAGGGAAAGGCCGTAGGGTACCTCACCATCCCTTTGCATGGTCTCAAACGGCACGAAGGCCCTCGGGAGTCGCTCACCTCCCCGGTCAAACCTCTGCATCACACGCCGCGACTGGAATCACCGTCCACACCTGGAACAAGGCCCGGTGATTCCCTATTTTAGAATATCCATATGGTGAAGCACCAAAGGATATCTGGTCACGCAAAAATTCCACAACCGAGGCTCCCTTACAGGCTCAAAAGGCGAAGGAGTCAACACCATCGACTAGAGAAAAAGGTCCCACGCCTTTTACCTTAACAACACAGGGTTACACCCGACGCCCCGCGTCACCCTGGTAACACATAAAACAAGGAGCAGGGAGAAAATCAGTTCACACACCGAGTCTAACAATTCTACTACAAAAAGGTAGTAGAGCTGTAGTGTGTACCTCTTATCACCTCATGCTCTGCAGGATAGTAGACCTCCAAAGCTCGCAGCTATCCTCAGTGCCAACTGTCAGCGCCCGGAGCCTGTCGTGGACCACCTAGTGGTGATGGGAAGACCTCGTAAGGTCGTCCTCCACTTCCAGCTCCTCCCACTCTTCTTCTAGCACCACATCTCTGGGAACTACTCCGATCATGGTGCTGCCTCTGCCGTGGTGGTGCGCCTGCTGCCTGCTCGAAGCTCTCAGCAACTCGGGTCGGTCAGTCTCGTGCCAAGTGACCTCGTACGTCATAAGCATAGCACTGACTCTCTCTGGACTACACTAGTTCCCTCCGGCACCACTGTGGTGTACGACCACGCCCCTGAATCCGGTTGTCATAAATCCACCTGCGTCAGGGTTCTGCTTGCCGACGCCCACTAGCTGCGGCAGACGTCTCGGCTCCAACGTACCTGCCATCACCGTCGACTCCATAATGTTACAAGAAGCCCTCTATCCCCAGTGCTTTCTCTAGCACCCCGACATATGTGGAATTTCCAAAGGGTACTATGGCAGCACGAATCTCTCGGCGGAGAGCCTGCTCAAACTTCCGCGCTCGGATGTTTTCGTCACGGACCAAGTTCGGGTAAAAGCGTGCACGGTCTGCAAAACATGTCGCGTAATCGGCCACCTTCATCCCTCCTTGTTGAAAATGCAAGAGCTCCTGAATCCGAACGGAGTGCAAGCATGAGGGGAAAAATCCTCACAAAACAACAACTAGAAGTCGCCCCACGAAAGCGACGACTCGTCAAGAAGCTGAGTCACCAGACTCCACCAACGCCAAGCTGCTCCACGGAAAAGGGTGGCTGCCAAAGCCACTCTCTGATATCTCGGCATCTGCAGATGCCTGAAAAGGCGAACCACTGCCTCTATCCAAACCACTGCTACTTGAGGCTCTGGCTCACCACTGAACCTCAGCGGTCTCTGCCACTGGAACTCACGGAGCGCGCTCAACCTGCGCTCAAGCTCTGCCTGCTCTGCTGAAACTGTCTGCTACTCAACAGGTGGGGGTGCTGCTACCAGACCACCCAGAAAAAGGGGCTCTCATGATGGGTCCTATACTATGGCCTCGTAGCTCATAGGGTCGTCGTCACGAACCAAAGCTGGTATCCTGGCTGGCTGTCTTCACGGAGACATCCTGATAATTATCAAGGAGTTCCACGGTAAGATGAGCATATATGTATATACCAATAGCAACGATGGGGAGCTGAATCAAGAAGGACAGTCAAAGACTCAATCCTATGTGATGCACAAACCAATTTTCCCAGCAACAAGTGTCTCAGCATGCCGAGCCGACAAGAGGGTTATCAAGGTCCTGGTGAATGGATATGTCGGCCTCCACACCATCAATAGACTCCCTGGCCTAAGAGCTGCTCTCGAGACAGGTTAACACTATTTCCCAATATCCCAACCAATTCCTCATTTAGGGACGTCCGCACAACTTCCCACGGAACGAACCGCCTTTGATACCACTTTGTCACGACCCGCCCCAACCCAGGCTCGAGCCACAACTACCCCAAGCCCACCACCATAGGCCAGGGGCTGGAGACCAGCGCCGAAGGAACAAAAACTTGGGGAGGACTTTGCCTCAGTACCTCAACACATACACACAACACACTTAATGAAAAAGTGAATAGAAAAATAAAATACAAGCATAATAAAAGAGCAACTAATATATATATACCACAAATGTGCATGGACCTCTAAATAGTACAAGTAAAGTGCGGAAAAGGAAAAAGGTGAAAACACACACCCAACCAGAAAAGGTTCCACAACCCGACAATAGGTAAACAAAAGAAATAGCTGACGGGTCTCCTACCTGGAACCCGGCTACGACCACCGCACGCGGTCCAAGCTCCCAAGCTCCATGCTCCACTGAAGTAACGCTCCACATTTCCGTCGTCTGTAGGGGCACACCAAGTGCGGGCAAAGCCCAAGCATGGGTGTTTATAAATATACTCAGTAGGATACCCCGAAGGCTCGAGGGAGCAACAAAGGAGGTACCGAAGGGTGAGCAGTAGAGCGAACAAAAAAATTAGAGAAGAACAACTGAAAGTGAAGTAAGGAGGAACAGTAAGGATTTTAGCTTGACCCAACAAAAGAAAGGATATAGACTCGTCCAGCCACAAGGAGATGGAAATGGTGAGAAGATGAACTTCTCATCAAGTCTTCGCTACCTATAGAAGGAGAGTAGACTCATCCAACCACGAGAAGCTGGACACAGAAAGCACGTGGTATACCCCACGCGTCTTCGCCTCTCCTGGAAGGAGAGTAGCCAAAAGCCAAGGAGGGGGTACCGAAACAAGGTATATACATATCTTTATACTCATCAAAAATCATGAACAATGTCGTAATGGGATCTTTGTCCCGTAGCTCAGCCCAAGAAAATGAGTATCCAACAGTCCCAGAAGTAAACTCCATCGATACCCAGCATCTCGCACGTCTGCCCCGAACCGCAAGCCAAGGGGCTCAATCACCGCACCTTGACACTATCCGCTTTGGGAGGCACTGACTCACCCACACGGTTTTAGATCATGTCTCAGTATGGAAAGTTCCACTCTTACTTGATAGTTCTAGGGAAACTCAAACCACAACTCGTCACTGCCCAGCAGTCGAGAAGTCTCCTCAATTTCAAATTCGTTTTATCACTGACCCGTACAACCAAGGGTCCCGATCCGGTAATCACGGAGGAAAGCCACAGACTAGCCTAGTAGAAAGGACTGAGTCTGGAATATCAACGGGTGTCCCACTGCCCAGCCCTGGTGGAGGGTAATTCATAATATGATATCGGGTGACCCACTGCCTAGCCCTGCTGGAGGGTAAACCATAATACATCATCCGGTGACCCACTGCTCAGCCCTGCTGGAGGGTAAACCTTAATACATCATCAGGCGACCCACTGCCCAGCCCTGCTGGAGGGTAGACCTTAATACATCATCAGGTGACCCACTACCCAGCCCTGCTGGAGGGTAGACCTTAATACATCATCAGGTGACCCACTGCCCACCCTGTTGGAGGGTAGACCTTAATACATCATCAGGCGACCCACTGCCCAGCCACGCTGGAGGGTAGACCTGGAATAAGTCGATAGGCGACCCACTACCCAGCCTTGCTAGAGGGTAGACCTGGGACTAGATGACGAGGGACCCACTACCCTGCCCTGCTGGAGGGTAGACCCTAAGAGGTTGTCGGGTGACCCACTGCCCAGTCTCTGCTAGAGGGTAGACCCTAAGAGCATCAGGTGACCCACTTGCCAGTCTCCGCTAGAGGGTAGAACCTAAGTGCGTCGGGTGACCCACTGCCCAGTCTCCGCTGGAGGGTAAAATCGAAGAAGTCGACGAGTAACCCAGTACCCAGCCCCGTAGGAGGGTAAAACTCATAACTGCTCTGGCCATCTCTACTGGAGGGTACAACACGGGCCAACCGAACACGGAGTGGGTATCACGCAACCACCCGAATCCAGAATAAGATGAGGGGAAACCACTCAACCCTACTAATCTAAACCATCGAGCACAGAGCCAGGAGAAAAACTCAACCCTGCTAGTCAACAAACGAGAACCGAGGGACCCTCTACATCGCGAGAGGTCAAAGGTATGAATAGCAGAACACAACACGCACATGGGGCCCACACGACGTGTGGCCCCAAGTCAATCCCCAACCAAGCGCACAAACAGTCTCAGGTACAAACCACATGTACCTCCAAGCGCTCTCGTATACTCCCAGATTATACCTCATTTTCAGCCCAAGGGCTATCATGCACACGACACCCAACGTCAACGCGAAGGTGTGACGTAACATCTCCAACTCAAAGGCCCAGGCACGACCGACCACATCTTATGAAACATTTACATCTCTCTCCCAAGAGTGCACACGATCATTTTCCATGGGTCCGCTACAACCACGGTAGAAGAACCGCCACCGGGGAACCTTTCACATTTCCATATTTAATAAGATCACGTATAAGGCTCCGCACAACCAAACAGATCACACCATTGTAATCCTTGCGGAAAAACATGCGAGATCGACTACTTACTCACCCCAAATAGATATCCGAAAAAAAAGTCAACAACACCGTCTGACGCCCGAACGACATCCCGTGATCCCGAGCCTCGGCCCCGAAAACAGTCGGGCGCATCGCACCATTGCGATCCCCTTGGGAAAACACGTCAAAATCACAACTCACTTGAGTGCAACGGATATCCAGAGAAAAAGATGAATTCCGGCGCACCGCACACGAGCAGTGCCACATGGGACCCGCATCCTGGTCCCGACACTCAACGAACGGATCACACCATTGTGATCCTCTGGAAAAATCACACATGATGGACTATTAATTTGTCCAAAACGGTCGCCTGGTGATAATGATGGAAAATCACCGTCGACGCCCAAACAGTCCTCATGGGCCCTACACCATCGTGCCGAATTAGAGCGTACAGATTTCACCATTGAAATCCCCTCGGAAAAACATCCAGAATCGACTTCTCACACACCCCGAATGGAAGCCTAGTGAGAAAGTCGCTAAACGATGCTCGCAACTCAAAGACGGGCCGTGGGGCCCACACCTCAACTCCGGCTTCAATGCCCGGAACCTCCCTGGAAAGCTTAACCCCGGTGCTAGGATCCCAACACCGCTGATGGTGCTCAAAACAAACATCGGGCGCGTCCACGCCGTCCAAAACAAGATCCCCTGAAGGAAACAACAAACCACTTAAAGACGTGTCGCGCCTCCGAGCCCCTTGTTTCAGGAATTCCAATTCCCCGAAACCATCTCAAAATACATGTCTTAACTCAAGGAATGTGTCGCCGCTGACGTAGTGCAAATCCGACACTCAAGATGCCTTTTAGAAGAATTTTAGTGTATTTATCGGACCGAAACGGGGGCCGGGCCAGTTTGGCCGGCTCACCCCCAACCTGGACCGGCGGTCCGCGGTCCCCCGCGCGGACCACCCCGAACCGCCCAGACCGGCTCGGCCGGTCCGGCTCCTCTAACACGGACCTGCAATTGCGGGTCATGTCTGCCAGCTGGGGTCGAAAGCCCCATCTTCTCCAACAGCAGCCGGCCAAAGGTCGACCCTTCCCCCGTATCACGCCCCACTGGCGCCCGCCACCGACAACCGCCGCGACCGGCGCACGAATCCCCTGCCGCCCCGCCTGACACCCGCCGCGCCCTCCTCCGCTGCCAAGGGCCCCCGCCGCCGTGACCTCCGACCGCCCTAGCCCGCGCTGCCGTGACCACTGCCCCGGAAACGTCGCGCCGCCGCCTGGACCTCACCGGACCGCCGGAAAGACCCTCAAAACTCCTAAAATTCCCGCAAACTTCGGCGATCGTCTGCGGGGTCCTCGGAACTCGGTTTTATGAACCGAAACAAGAAATGTAAAGTTCAAAAACTCTACTACGCATTCATCTGGTTCGTTCAAAAATCCAACAACAATTCGAGCATATAATTTAGGTTCAAAGCAGGTGCGGGAAAGAAAAACGCAACAAGACCCTACCTCGATGGGCTTCGCCCAAAGCTTCGTCACAATCCGTCGGAGCCGCGCCTCACCGGAGAGGAGGAGATGATGGAGGAGAGCTTCCTCCTCCATTGTAGGGAGCTGCTGGCACCAGGGGAGAAGAGGGGAGGAAGGGAAGGGGTGTTTAAATAAATTAATTAACAATTTAATTAATTAAAAACAGCCGAAAAGACTCGCATCTGAAACTCCCGACGGGGTTGAGGTTAAGCCTCCCCTAGGGTAAACACCACCTCCCGAGCACAACGGCAGTCTCAGAATTTTAATCCGAGGCCCCGTTCAAAAGTTATTTAACTCAACGTCTGAGGCCGCCAAATTACGAAAACGCCCCTGGGGCCATTTTTCACTGACGGCCCACGCCTGCAAAACTTATACCCCTCTTAGGGTAAACAGAATGCTCATAACTCAACGGTTCCTTCAGTTTTCCTATCCGATCCACCATTTAAGAGATACTTGAGTTTCACCATTAAACGAATTAATTAATTAATTAATTAATCCATTTAACGTCCCGAAAGTGAGCGAGGGGTCCAAAAGTCCCTATTGACATGTTTTATGTCGCTTCTAGGGTAAACACCCCATTCCGGACCCATCCGCAGACTCGGATCTCTGATCTGAAATAGCGTTTAGAATTTATCTCATTTATTTGGCATTCCCAATGTGAACTCACTGAAAATTAAATTCCGGCCACTCCGGGGCTCGGAATCGCACGCCGTCTGAAGGCGCTGCCCTAGAATATCATCAAGAATATTCCAAACTCTTTTAGAGAAAAAACCAGGTTCTTATAGTATCATTGGATAATATACCAATTAAATCATAATAAATATGAAGGGATATTAAATTTAATTTAATTTTTATTCAAAAGATCCCTAGAATAATTATTGAGAAAAATAACCTCTTAATTTTGAAAATAAATATTCAAAATATAAATACATGAAAAATATTATAGAATACATTTTAATATAAAATAGCCCTGATAAAATATAAAGGAATCTTCATAACATTGAGTAGTGATGATGATTGGAAATTTGGTTTATATCGTGTATTTGAAAAATGAACTGAATATTCCTTTAAACTTTTTCTTAATAATTATTACGTGGGTAAAGAAGTTTGTAACCATTCACTGGATAATTTTAAATAAATTCTTATATTTTTTTTAATAGAAATTTGGACATGGAAGAAAAATATTATTGACCAAGTAGAAAACAAATTTCATTTTAAATAAAAAAATTATTTCTTTCTCTTAGGTAATTAATATAAAAAAATTAAATTAAAACTTCTATTATCTAGAAATAAAAATTTGAGAAGAAGAATAAAATAGATTTATCAGATATGGAAAAAATAATTTCCTTATTTGAAAGTCAATCATAATTAATACTTACAAAAATAGGATTTAAACGTAAATACAAAACCTCAAGTATTGTATATATTATTACTCACTCGATCATCCTTAATAGTAAATATTTCTTTATTATAAATTTATTACATTACAAAAGTCCTATATATCATAATTTATATTATTTACTTATAATATTCCATCACTTTTTTATTGACTGTTCTTTATTAAATAATCATATTAAGGAAGTATATAAACATTAGTTCCATATTTGTAACCACCCATGTAAATTTGTGATGAAAAATGACTTACACTGCTCTGTGGAGATAATATGTCGTATGTATGCACGAGGAATATTTTCATTTTCTATAGGATATAAAAGGGGGTTTTATTTGTTATTCCATAATAATAATATTAATTATGTATATTTAAGATAATTAATTCATTATTTTATAATTGATTCCAATTATTTAGTGGATATAAGAGAAGAAATAAAATGGAAAGTACTCAATTAAGAGTTATACCTTTTCATTGAGAAACATTATTTGGATTACCGATTAATCCTAGAAAGGATGGTATTTTTTAAATAACCGAATCTATAAGAAATTGGGATGTAATATAGGAAGGTATTATGGAATATAATATCCAAGATATAAGGATCAAAATATGAGAGGAATATAGGAGAATAGGTTCCCTTTTATAAGTGAGGATTGGCGCACTTAGGGAATTATTTAATGTTTTATGTTAATATTAATAATCATACATGGTTCAAGTGGATAAAAATTGAAATATTTAGAGTATAAAATGAGATTGAGTTGAAATACTGTCATCTAAAAAAACCTAAAAATTTTTAGGTATTGTTTTCACCATTATTCCTTTATTTTAACACTTTGTTGTCAATTTTGAAAAATATCACAATATCAAAGTTTGGTACTCCCTAATGGTCATTAATGTTAAAATAAAAATACATGTGACCTATAAATGGATCATGGTATATATTTCCAAACATATCCCATCGATATAGGTGATGATGGAATTTTTTTTAATTTTAATTATTTAATAGAATTCTTTTTTGGAAAATATACCACCAAATTCAATTTCAAAATTATTCACTATAAAATTGAAGAAAAACTGGTTGTAATTTAATTATAATGTAGATTTCCAAATCAATATTATTGTGTTATATTTGTTTAATAATTTAGTGGAACATAATATTTCTCCCAAATTGTATTAGTTTAAATATGTTAGAAGAATTTATTTTAAGTTTCTATTTATTTAATAAATAATCTATCTGCATTTTGAAAACCTTTAAGGTAATTATTCAACCACAAAAAAAATTAATAATAAACTAATATGATAAAAAATTCATTTACCTTTTAAGGAAAATTTATTAGATAATATAAACTCATTATAACCTTATTAAACTAATTTAGAGATACTAAAGTCAAGAGAGTGGCATTTGGTATATATTCATTTCCTAAAATAATATAAAGGTCCTAATAAAAGAAAGTTTGCTCCACGTTTCCATATTTTTGAATCAAGTATGTAAATAACCAAACTATACAATTAAAATAGGATAAATTCATGTTTTATAGAAATATTTATTCCTTGTGCCAATGATTTATCCTTATTTTACCACTTTTACCATTACCAAGGAATTTTTTCTACAAAGCATACTATTCAAAATGAAAAAATAAAAGGGAAAAAGTTACGAAATTTGATCCTTTTAATACCGAACATGGAATCCATTTATGATTATTTGATTCCATGAAGTGATACATACTCGTTTAAAATATGTACACAAATCAAAATAATCATTTTTTGAAATATGTATACTTGAACATGAAACTAGAAAAATTCGTCTTACATGAGTAGTAAAAACCCTAAGATTATTATTAATAAAATTTATTGAATATATTCTCTTTTCAATTCATTAAAAGTAATCATTATTTTCTATTAAATTAATTTATGATAAAAAAATTATTTTGTGCATAAAAAATTTACATCGGATAAACAACTATATTACATTAAAATCATTTTTTTTCATTTATAGTCAATTAATTTTCCAATGAATTCATTTTATAGATGTGTTAACCAAAAATATTTCATAATTTATTTAGTAATATTCATACATATCATTTATAAGGCTATTCAGTAACTATCAGATAATAATACTTCTATAGTATGTCATCATTTGATTAAACACGGTGTTGATTATAAAGATAGATATCAAAGAATTAAAATGTATTAATAAATAACTATATCATAAAATATAAATATTTAACACTAAATCTTCTTATATTGGTGAATGGGGGTTCAATGTTGTATCCCCTATTAGTCTAGATCATAAAAGGCATGTAGGGGTGTGTGGAGTCTATTTATCAAGAACTGAAATACCCAAATTTTAGACCTATTGAACTTATAAATGTAATATAACACATTTTAAACATTTTAGTGACGTCAAATAGTCCAATTATATGAATTGAATTTGATATGAATCTTGATCTAGTGATGAACAATATTCTTTCAAACCATCCATGAAATACTTTTTTTGGTCTTGTTGACATATAATATTAATTAATTTGGATTCTCATAGTGTTGAAAACTATTATTTTTTATGAATCAAATTATTAGTACTAAAAATTAATAGGATTAATTATGAATTAATCATTAACATCATTTATTATTGATTCATATAGCTAGACTGACATGATCCTTATTTTTTGAAGATTTAGACTGATGATGATGAAGATGGATTTGGATATATTTTAATAGGATTAATGATGTGGATATTACAATAATTATGAATTGGTTCACCAAGGATAAATCTATTTCATTAAATTATTAATCCAAACTATGGTACGTGATGTAGTAAATAACCTAATGTATTATCCTGAACATCTAATGAGAATCTCTTTTGGTTTTAATTTTATTTAAACTCCCTTAAATTGGTTAACGGAATACCACTTGGGATTAGGGAAGGTCTCAAAGTAACAATAGGAATTTGGGACATGAAAAAAGGTGAAAATAGGCCACACTATACATGGTTCATGGTTGAACCATGGTATATACTAACCATGCACCATATATCTATAGCTAGTGGAAGGTGGATCATGGTTAGAAAACTATAGGATGAGGGTCCAAGAGACCATGTGTCTTGAGATTCTCATAGATAGAGGACACCACTTGGTTACTTCCTATTTTTCCAAACTATATGAGTACCTCATAAAACCCATGTGTAATGTTTCATCATCGATAGAAAACACTGCACAACCAGAACATGGTTTGGAAAACTATGTGACCAAACCATTCCCCTCTTAAATATTTAAATTTTTACCATTTTCCTCCCAACCATTGTATGATATAAATCTATTTTTACACTAATATTCTTAAAACTATAATATGTTGAGAAGTAAGATATCTCAACTATTCCATGTACTATTCGAATATGATTCACATGAATTTGGAGTTCCATTTAGTGATAATTGTAGCTCTTAGTAAGTCTATGACTCCCCTTTCATATATTTTCTATTAGAACAATGATCGGTTTTTTCACTTAATCTAAAGCTCATAAAACCTATTACAAGGGAGTAATTCAACGTCTTATTTATGGCTATTTTATCTTGAAGTATAGTATGAGGTAAAATTAGTAGTTTTTATGAGGTCACAATAGGTGGTCCAAAGCATTCTCTCATAGTCTTGCAGTAATTATTGTCTCTATGGTTCTTCCATCACACTGCCTTTCTTTGTTTTTGTGTAATGATTAAGAAAAGTAAATTTTCCCTTTACATGAAGTGTGATAACAACCAATTATCCCATTATGTTCATTAATTATTGTGATACCAGGCTGATGGCCAGCCATGTGGTTTAGAAATTCCATGATAATAGTGAAATAGGATAGTAAATGGAAAAAATGAATGTTTAATATGTTAAATAGTTTTTAGAATTCATAGAATATAATTTATATTAATGGAAAAATAAATTATTAAATTGTGTAATGGGGTTAATGAAATTGAACATTATTGTCCATGAAAATGTTAGTAAATGAAAAGGTGCACCCTTGTTGTTAATATTGAAAAAATGGTCACGGGTGATGAAACATGGAAACAAATTAATAATTTTATGGTTAGATATTGGAAAAAAGATAGTAATACATGGGTTAGTCATGATTAATTCTCTTCATCCATTAATGTAATGAATTTTATGGGTAGTTATACTAATTCTACAAATTCCAATGGTTTTGGAAATGACATTAGTGGATGGGCTAATTCTCCAAGATCTTGTGGATTCTAACATGGGATGGTTACCTTGAATGATTCTACAAGGGACATATATTTGAAGATAAAATTTATTAATTTAATCCCTTTTTAATTAAATAGGTAAACCCTTATAGTGTATGGGTCAGACTTCATATATGGGATGTAGTAGGATTGATTGTACCAAGCGTCACTAGGATCTGAGGGGTTGGTGTTGTAAAATGATAGTTTTTTAAATTATGAAACATATTTTTTTAACACCATTCCTATAATATTGTTTCACTTATACATACAATATTTTATAATGGATATTACATTTGACACCATCGGTGGTGGCGTACTATGTTGTACTCACACCCTTCTTAGTCTACCATGGGTACCTGTGTCGATTTCATGATTTTAGTTTAGGATAAGGGTAAAGGAACTATGATAGATGATAGAGTTGGTATATTGCGATGGATCATAGGTGAGAGGACCTTTAATGATGTCAGGGCCCATTTTGCGTATTGTTAGTGTGACTTTGTTTTGGGTTTCCATGACACATTACACTACTTTGAGATAACATTATTATTGTTTTAGTTTGTGGGTACATTTAATATTTTTGGGTTTTTGATATTAGATTAATTTTTTTTTCATGTTAATTATATATATTTATTAGATATTTTTTATTTTATTTCATTTATGTTTTAATTTTCTAAACAAAGCATAATCTCCCAATATTTCTTTTATAACCTCATTGCTTGTTGGTAGCCTCTCATGTATAGGGAGGCTCACATGAGGTAATGTGGTGAACTCATTCAGATACTGGTATGAATGAGTTGGTTTACTAAATTAAACCTATGTAATTAAAAAAATAATGATTTCATTATAGATGAGACTAAATATTTTTTTATTAAACTTATTATGAAATATTTTAAGAATGCTTTAAAAAATTACATGAAAATCCATATGACTTATGGAATGATCATGGGATGGGTATTTTGAATTATTAAATTTATTAACTTTTCATTATATGTCTGATTTAGTTTATTAATAGTTTTATTTGGATAATGATAACATTATTGTGAATCTATTTTTATACTCTCTCATATCCTTCTTCAGAGGTAGTTGTTGAAACACTTGATAATATAGTAATATTTTTATACATTGTCTTGGTTTAGGGAAATATTTCAGTTAAATAATTTTCACACTCTTTCAATCCCAAAACAACTTAATTGAAGTGACTAATGATGCATTGATAATTTATTAATTTATCATAAAAATACCTAGGTTTTGGTGTATGTAATGTTATGGAAAAAATGAAAAAAACACCATATCTAGAATCACCACATGGCCTCTTGCATGCGTCCCCATATCATAGAGGCTATTGAGTAGAAATAATAGTCAATAATTTATATTGGGGATTCTATAATCAATATATGAGTAATATAAATAATAATAAATAACTAAATATTATCCACATCGATACATTAGACTACGAATATATGGATTTATATCCACATAAAACCGGAACCATTTTTTCAGCAATGCAATATCAAAAGTACAATCCAATCATACAATATTTAACATCAATAGATCACCATCAAGGTGATCATAGATAAAATAAATAGGAAAAATAAACAACATGACCAACTTATAACCTATAAACTCACCTCAATACTGTCTCCAAATATCTTTGATATTCTCTAGCTTGATCACCTATAAAAACTATTCTATGCAATTCGTACAAAAAATAAGGTTTGCACATTCACCAAAGTTCTTTTGCATGGTGTAAAAAATAAATATCAATAGTGTCTCAAAATTCTCCCCAAATATAAAATATTCTATGTATATGTAATCTTGAATAAATCAAATAATAGGATATAGGATATACAAGTATCCACCATGGGTTTTCATGTGTAAACCAGCCCACCATAATGCCAGAATCTTCTTTTTTTCCAACACTAGAAGAATAATTCGCCTAATTCCACATAATGTAACCCATACCAGATAACTCTAGGTAAGGCGTCATACCAATTCACAAAAACGACCATTATATTTTTTTAGGATCCCTATCAAACATCAACTACTTCTTACTAGAACTTTCTCAATACACCCTCACTTTGGTAAAATTCAAACACCAAATATCAATCTCATAACAAATATCATAAAACCTCTTCTTAATAAGGATAAATTAAAATACAATTTCACCACCCTTTCTATCATGGCGGGGTTTTATCACACTCCAGATAAAATATCTTATACCTATACTATCAAGATCAAGGTGATGACTCATGCCAATCCATGACCACTACACAATCACTTTATGGTAGACCTCATGCCATGATACTTACCCTCTCATAGTGTACAATTTATTATTATATGTATCATAAACCATGAAGTAGAACACACAAATCATCACACAATTTATTCACACTCCTAAACCACATATTCATATATCAAAAAACCCAACTAAAAATGAGTCTTCTCATGATATGAACTTATCATCAAATGATAGGGAGACAAGCTATATTGAAGACCTTACCATTCCACATGTCATTACCTTGTTCACTACTAGTGGACAACCCCATAGGAGCCTTGGAATTTATGGACATAACCAATAACCTAGTAAAACCCAACCTCATAGGCTAATAGCTCCATCTAATAACCACCAACTAAAGGGTGGGAATGATACGTTGACAATGAATTCATTGTTCACAAATATTTTCTATTTCGATTACATTGGGATATTTTTTCCCACACACAAAAAATATACACAACTGTCTATTTATTGACATAGGGTCTTGAATGAAATTGATTTTTAATTGCATGTCAACCCTTAAATAATATAATAACATCTAATAAACCCCTTTCCATATAATAATAATCAAATAATTATTTTCAGGAAAACACCAACTTGCATAATAAAAAATATTATTTAACCATCCAATTATTTAATATTCTCACCAGGCATGATATTGGTTAGTTATAACTCCTATATCATTTATTAAGCAACCAAATGAATATTTAATTTAAATATTTCATTCATCAATTAATATTTGTTACCAATAACACTTGTATAAAATTATCTTCCAGTATTTAGAATTGTATTTACTCAATTAATTAAATTCAAATATAATTTTATTGAGATCATTAATAACACATAGTGCATGACCTTCTTGGATAAATTCTCATTATAAATAAGAAATATTACTTAAGTACATGATTAATATCAAGAAACAAGGAAAGGAACCCATGAGAATAAACTTAATGTCACATAGAAAACAACGACATATTAAAACCCATTACATAATATAATCCCTTTATCGCAACATCTCATTAATAAGTTTGTATATATGTGTTACCAACCAATTTTCTATGTACGCCTTTCATTGAATATTTATAACAAACAAATCATTACACCATGAGAATTAAATTTAATGCGATAGTTATATTCCAATGAAATTAATGAGATATCATCTTCCATAGAAATGGATGAGAATAATACTTTCTAGAAATATTCATTAATGACATGTCAATCTTGACACACCCAACATGCCTAATCTCACTACGAACAAGAATATTTATGGTTTTTTTCCTAAAATATAAGTTCATGAGTCATGACCTAATTAATTATAATATTTAAATCATTGTACCATTACATTGGGTTGTAGTTAGGAATAGACTATGATCCCAAAACATGTGGAATTCATACGAGCTGGTTTATTCTTATAATCTCCCATATTGTAGATTACGAAGTGTGAAGTTTATCAGATGAAGCCTAATCCACTTTCTAGTACTCACACCTGATTTTCAATTTACTTTGTGTCCAATCATAGTATACTATTTAATTGAAAATAATTGTTTAATAATTTAATAACATCACTTAAATGTGCTAATCATAGTGGGAAATTTCTATGACCATATCAATGTGACATATACTATAAAATTTATTATAATAGATTCATATAGAATAATGATGAATATATAATAAGAATTTATTTTATTTTTAAACACATCAAATATACATGTAATGAGAGTAAAAATAGATAGTCATAGGATACCAAATCCAATAATAGTCTCGATAATATATTCCAATATCATTCCCTTAAGACCCTTCAAAAACTATTTTCTAGGATATCAGGACATTTCTCACAGCCACACTCAGGTATTATCCCACATATACCATAGTATATCACTAAAGATGGTTATCTAATGAAATAATTCTATGTAACAATATAATAATACCTATATGACTTAATTTTTTCCCACACACACCAAGGATACTACATGAACTTGAGGGGGTACTCCCAACCAGTTGTGAGACGTACGACCACCCCAACTATCAGTCTTTGGACTAAGTCCCCAAATAATGTGATACTATCCATGGGGGATATAAAAAAGTAAAACCATTACACATCATATACATAAGAGTATCCCTAGGACTCTTGTAAACTAAACCAGAATCATGTTCCCCTTAGTGAAATAGACTTCTGGTGATTTCAATCCCCAAAACACCTAATAGCATACTTTCTGAAAATATAATACAAAATATTCTTCTGAGTTCACTTTAAATGAAGCACTAAGTCCCTTTCAATTTTTACATGAACATTATTATCCAATATTGAATATATCCAATAGTGCATCAATAAGAGTACAAGTAGGTATTATATGTAATACCTACTACTTGACTATGTTACCATCCTTATGGTATGCTCTCGAAGGCTTGACTAAGCTAAAACCATGACACTCTATTCTCCTATCATTCAATGATCCCATATCTCAACTAAAATTCACAAATAATAAAATATAGTAATTTATAATTACTTATTGAATTCAATTAACTAATTCATAATGAAAAATAACAAAATTGATAATGTTGTGTCACTAAAACCAAAACCAAATACTCATGGATTTTCCTTGGTACACTCTTAGTACTACCACGTGAAAAATATATAAAAAATGGAACCCATAAACTCAATAATTTAGTCAAATATGGTCAAAATACAAAATAAAATAATAATGTGATATACCTTATTAGAAAAAATGGGAAAATGATGACATTTATCCTCTTTTGATTCCATATTACCATTTCACTATGTAACCCCACTGTTTTTGAAGGATTTATCCATGCTATAGTGAAATATTTCATACATCCAAAAACAAGAACTACCAAAATTGGAGTAAAATGAAAATTAATGTTTATAATGATGTTTAGATGAATGAACATACCTTAAATTTCTATGGAAGGAAACTAATAATCATGAACACTCATGGTTATTAAAATTAGAATAATAGGTAGTTAATAATGAATGAATGGATATATCTTGAGACATTTAGTTCACATCAGGTTAGAGGGGGATGTCCAAGAATTTAAGGCTCTGACCACACTAAAAAAGGTTCCAAACCCCATAGGAAAATGGTGGGGAAACAAAATCCAATTAAAACTCATGGGGATACATCCCCAATGCCTTAGACAATGGGTATGCACTGTCCACTTCTAGATCTAATGTATGAAGTAAAGATATGTTGAAATTGAACTTCTTCTCATCCCATTAATTTAACACCTCTTCCAACTTCCAAGACTCCCAAAAAAATTAACACTCCAAGAACATATTTTAGAGGAACTCTAACTCTCAAAAATTTTATAAGAATCCAAATTATCAAAATTATATTTCTTTGTAAGAGAAATTAAATTCCCTATGAAATCAAGGACTCATAATTTCACAAGTTATTAAGAACCACCATAATGATGATTATGTTACCTATGGAGAACCTAAAATCATCTCCTGAATTCTAATTGATCAATCAAAATCTAGTTTCATTCTTGAATCTCAATTCTAAACTAAACTAAACAAAACATATCAACCAATGAAACAAGCCCGGATACAATATTTTTTTCAAAAAATATGTAGTGTGAGACTCATAATTTATATTTTTAGTACATAAAATGAACTTGATTATATTTCAAAATCACCATATCTATGTTTTTAAAGAATCTATAGTCGGTACTCAGCTGATTGACCACTCCTGAAAACACCTAAACTCAAATAAAAGCACAACATCATATCACTAATCCTAACACCCTCACCCTTAGTGGAATCATAAAGTCGTACAAATACCCACAATTAATAATAAACATTATACATAGGGTAATTCCTTAGTCATCTCCTTGGAAAACCAAATAAACAATCATACACTATTACTAAGGTAAAATTCGCTCCAAATCTGAATCACTCTAATATCCAATGAAATTCCATGTAAAGTGTGATATCACTCAATAGAATCTATATAAAAATACATGATTGTTTTTGGAATTTACCATGGAATTGGACAGAATATGATCTACACTGACATCCATGTGCAATAAAAATAATTCATTAATAGTTTTTCCACACCCATAACTTTTCCAACATGGAGGTTGTAAACAAATGACTGATATGATCCTCTAAACAATATAATTATTCTTTTTTTTTCATAATAAATGGACACCAATTATTAATAAGTATAAAAATAAATATATTACCGAACATAATTAATGAATAAGACTCACACACTAATACTCAATTTATACGACAAAAACACCAATCACCTTGAATATCTAGTCTTAAAAAATTATTATCCTTTAAATCCATCAAAATCCCCCCACAATGAGTGTTACCCCACCAATTACAAATTTTTATATCCAAGTAATACTGATTCATATAATTCCATCATATCTAAGAGGATTTTTGGATATCTTTTGACATCACTTATGCATTTCTCATCCCATACGACACCCATCCCTTTGCTGAAAACTCTTATAAATACCCATTAAGTGATAGATGAAATAATGGTAATCTAATAAATCATCAACTTCCATTAGTAAATGATAGAAAACCCATGTAATTAACATTAATACCCTAGGATTCCAAATCCACAATAATCAAAATAATCAAAATGACTCTTTTCCCATAACCAAACATAAAAAATCGATACAAATACCTAGAGAGCACAATAAGTGTGGTCTTCTCCAAGACCAAAAAAATGTTATATGAACATAATTTTACCACTATGGACTAAGTTTATTTCAAATCAATCACAAAATTATCCCAACATGAATCTTTATATCTATAAACCATTAAAAGTTTCAACAATCCCATACACAATTTATAACAACCCTCCATATACAAAAAATTCATCACATGTGAAAAAAAATAATCTAAAACTACACACCATTATATTTTATAAAAGTATATTAAAACCACTCACTCACATATTCCCATGTTATAAGGAACCTTTATGTAACCCCTTCATTGGTTCTTACCAATTACACATCTAGTCCTCAAGCAAACCAAAATGGGTATACCCTCATATATCTCTAAATCACACAACATAAATTATTTTTTAATGAGTTGTATTACATTAATACTAGGATAACATTCCTAAACAACATCCCATTAATTCCTATTATATCATAAAAACATCTTGAACCACTCTTAGTGCTTCCCATAAAAGAAGTTGAATGAATCTTAGTCATTCCTAGGAGAAGACATGATCACCTTCCACAAAAGTGTCATTCTAAAACCACAATGTATATAACCAAACTCTAAAAATCCTAGAAAAATATATAATTTATAATTTAATTATATACATTATAGAACCATGATGTAATCTATAATGTTTTGAAATAAGAATGATTCTACCTTCTATTTACCACTATGATACAAAAAACACTCCATGTTGTTAACATTAAAAAACCAATTAAATGGTATTTTACATAACTATCTATCTACCATCTCTAGTGTATCCAACTCATTAAGGAAACCCAATCCCCTTCCAATCACATCCCAAGAATACCCTACCCATACAAATCCTTCAAAATGGTAACAATTCCTAAAATAAACCGCTAAGGGTTTCCACACATCATCTACAACTATAAACTCTATAGTCATTAGTAGAGAAAACCCCAGGATAATATCCACGTAACCAATCATTAACACTGGTAATGGACTATCTATATTTAAATCTACAAAATATTAATATAGTGAAACACTATATATGTTATTTTTTATAATTTATAAAATTTTATCGCTTCACAATTATACAAATCAACTATACCGAAGAACAATACTGTCATGTAAATCCTATATCAAAAGTATGATTCATATACAAATTAAACAATGATACCGCTACGATTTAAGAGAAAAAAGATAAATAATTGTCCAAAATCAACACATAAAATGTAAATATTCATCTAAACAATAATAGGTAAATCTAGAAACAAAAATCATATCACCCTAGTAAGATAGATTCTTACTAGATATATGTGCATGAATCTCACACCCATGCTCCATGAGAACATAATATCATTCCTCTCTCTATTTGACAATCCATCAATAGTAAAAAAGAAAGAAAATAACATTTGATAAAACATTATAAAAACTCCCCTAAAATCACCAGAATGGAGCCATATCTCAGGTCGCAGCATGACCATAAGCATGACTCCACATATGTTGGAGATCCTTGACTTTTAATAATAGTTTGTAATCAAAATTTGGGTGACTATATTTGGAATTTCACAACCATAAATAAAAAAATAATAATGAAATATCACACAGAACCACATATAATAGTAATATCCAATGGAATTACATCCGTGAAAATATATAACAAAATATACATTCACCCATGCTCTATTGAAAGTAAAATATATTTTTATTATTATAAATCCCAATATCTCAAAATAATCCACACAAACAATAAAAATATAAGTAAAACACATAAGAGGATCTAATTCTAACCTAAAGACTCACCATAATCTTATATCAAAATCTAGTTGAGATTCCCTATCCCAATCTACATTATAACTTGTTCCTAGGATTATAGACAAGTCATTTACTCTTCATACACAATAGGGTGTCTGTGAGGGGTGTGTGAAATATATCATTGTAGAGTCCTTAGAATTTATAGTAATATAAAAATGTTATAAAAGTGTATCGATGAGGAAAATAAATAACCAAACATTTAATATAAAAGAATACATATAGATTAATTGTGTGATAACACGAACATTAGGACTCTCGAACCGACCAAGATTGACCAACACCAGATGATGAAGTCATGTTATGCCAAAAAATATGATCCACACCCTATAACATAGGGTGGGGTGTCATATAATTTCAAGAACACATTTCTATCACAAATGGTATGGTCTATACCAAACCAAAACTACATAAAAACCTTGTTTCAATCTCAACCCTCTAACTCCTTGTAAGAACCTACATAGAATCCTGATTTCAAAACATATCTCACACCTTCACCTTGTTACTCAAGATGAATTCCAATACCATTTCTCTTGACTAGTCTCATACTAAAATTATCTCACACATGGAATACAAGACATTGAGGTGTTTCTATTACACATGTAGCAGTTTATCTCCCTTGGTTCACTAATCAAGAGATTTATAATGGGATGTGTGATATAGTGTCACTATTTTATATTTCTTAATTGTTAATTGTTCTAAAACTGCCATTCTTATTTTTTGTTTTTGAGGAATCACAAGGGAACATGTTAAGGGACATGAATACCATTAATATGTGGGATATATTAGTTCTTTCATTAATTGAATAGATAATGATGTGGTGTATACATATATTGTTAGGTACTTATAACCTTTACCCCACTCATAGTACTTATGGGTTGATTTGGGGCATAGGATAAAGAATTAGATATTAGTTTCATTTATAAATATTTAGTTCACAAGGTACCATCTTATTATGAAATAATATGTGGTGAGTTATATAATTATATAAATATATTTTAATTAGTGATCATGTTAATAGTGATCACAATGTTGTCTTTATATTTAACGAATCATATATATTAATGTGATATCATTGTGATTGCGATACTAAAGATAAATGATTGTGACATTGTTATAATATGGAACATTTATTGGGGTGTTCAACTATTTTCAAAAATTATATATTTGTGTTTTATGCATAATATAATTCATCATTGGAGTTTGGTCTCTTGATAAGATGACCATAATGAGTATTATTACTCACTAATTCATGAATAATTTCACATTTAGGGTCTAACATTCTTGTTTTTCAACAACTGAAGTTTGGATATTTCCACAGATGTAATAGGTAAATGGGTGATGTAATTTTTCATAACTAATTGTTGTTTTCATGGTGATCAGACTAGTTTCATCCATTATATGATTTATTTTGTATCTCATGTGGTCTATATGTGTTATTAAATATTTTTAATTGCAAATTATCAGTTCATTTTGTATTTTCTGTAGAGATTTGATATAAACTTATGATTTACATTTAAATTATTATAATTTTACATTTATATTATTATATTAATGATTATTTGTCTATATCTATACTTATTTAGTAGCATATTTATTAAGATACTGGTTATATTTAGTAGAAATGTCTCAGAATTCATTAGTAGATACATGATTGCCTATTTCTTTCTTTTGAACTTTAATAAACAAGATTTAGGATTTTAATTTCAACTTGAATCATCCATCTTCTTATCATTTTCTAGAGAAGGATGGAGGATATTAATTTCCCTTAAGAGATATCCCCAAGATGCCAATGGATGGAAATAAATTCTAAGGGCTTCATGAACATGGGGGGTACAACACCCTCATTTAAAATAAAAAAAATAACCAAAAATGAAATAAGAAAATAAACCACTTTATGATGCATGATATAAATGAAAGACAACTCAAACATACCATATATATTAAAATGATACTACAAAAGAGTACCAAATTGGAAGTCTATAAAAACAACCAAGTACACAGTGGAAGACATAGCCAACAAAACTCAAAGACTCCAAGAAAAAACATCAAGCTTCGAAAAGCTCCATACTCTTAAAAAAATCTCATGTATCACTAAGAATCTATAGAGATATGTGAAACATTACCCTTTCCCATGTCCTGGTAAAAAACAACTTCAAAAGCCCCAAAGCGACAAAGAAGATGTGATTAATAGAACACAGTATAATTTCCCCAATGACTTTGCTACTCATGACACTAGGATAAAACATGTTAGAATCATAAATACACATTTTTTGTAAACAAAATTTCTATAATAATTTATCTCACAATATAAACAAGTTCCAATGATTTTTGTCTCCAAACCACATCATCTTCCTCGGAAAAAACCAATAAATACATTAAACCATTTTCAAAAATACCATTTTTGGCATAAATTTCCATCCACATATCCCCACATCCGACCACACATGATTCATTCTGAAAACTCTATATTCATGAGAGGTTTTAATCAGTCAAACAAGTTATGACAAGGTAATTAAATTCCATGAACCATTACACCATTACAAATAAGAACCATGTAATGTGTTAGATTTTTTGGGTATTAATTTTAACTATTATATGTAATTAATTGGAGACCAGGTGTTAAGACGATGTGAGATTTTGAGGCTCGGTGTGGTTAAAATAAATGTTTGAATATATTAAATATATTAAATTGCATGAATGAGTGCTCTTCCTAAAATAAATTGAAGAACATGTAAATGGGTGATGAGATCAAAACTCCAAGGTTACAATTGCATTTAGAGTTTTGAGGTTACCCTAGGAGATTCTTAACATCGGCTGCCCTGGGTCGATGGTGAAAGATATTTTTTGGAAGTTTCAAAGAAATAAAATAATTTAAGTATTTATTTTATTTCACATTGTGATTACAAAGCAATGTGTTTTCCCTTTTTAATTAATAGCTTGGCATTGAGACCATGTTATAATTCATAACCCTAGATAAATTGCTAGAATCTTTGGAGGAAGATCCTTGGAGAATTATCTCGATGACAAACGGTGGATCCTAGATCGAAGATTGAGGAAAATCACATTGAAAAATCATGCCATAAAAAGTGATGTGATGATCGATCTTCTAAAAAAAATAATCCAACCCTGAGGAATTGCATGTGATTTTATTTTCTTCTTTGTAATTCCTTGATTTAATGATGAACACAGATCGACCCATGAATAGGATGAACTGCGGTTCAATCATTCTTGTAAGAGGGTATAATTTTGGGTTTTATTCATGGGATTGTTCCTGTTTTGATTTAGTTCTTGATCATTATAATGAAACTGATCAAGGATGTAATGATAAGTTGTTGAGGTTCGTTCCTTGAGTCGTTTCAATTTGATTTCTTCTCCCTTTATACTGTCACGTTCCTTATTCTCCATTGGGTTATGAAAAAATTATCATTGCGCATTCGAGTCATGGGGAAATGATCTAAAATAGTAGATCTTGGATTGGGATAGCCTATTGGAGGTGTGATGGTGATGTAGATGGACGAAATAGAGTTTTATTGAATATATCATTCTTCATTTGGATGACCGAATTTTTATTTTTGAGTGGTTTGGGGACCCAAAACATACTGAATCAGTGATGGCAGGACCAAGTAACTTAGGATATAGATTTTTTTGAAGAGTTGTGGTCAGAATTGGATGATGGAGAAAAAATAAGTCTAACTACATTCAAACTAGGGATTTTGTATGAACCCGATGAACACGATGTGTATCTTAAAAAACATGACATGTGGGACCAGTTCAGTGGCGACTAGGGTTCTGGGTGACAATCAAGTGTCACATGACTTGTGCAACCTGTCACACGATGTGCGGGACCCTCTCTAAGACTCAGCATGTATCTCGGAGGTTAAAAAGACACTGGGTGAAGTACATGGAATGTACTCCATCACACGGCCATACCTGAGGCAATTACACAAGATAACCCATGTACTAGTACATGAGAAGGTGGACACGGGTTGAAGATGTGTACTGGAACATGACCTGTGTACACGGAGCTGACCCTGGATAGTCGAACATGGTGTGTAAGTATTTCTACACAACATGTATACCTTTTACAACCCGACATGTTTTTCTAACATGGGTCGTGGTACACTGGTAATACATGGGGTCATGGGACACGACATGTGAAACTTCTACATTCCATGTACTCTCTTCTATATGTCTTCACCTCCTTTTTCCCTGTATCATGGACATGTTTTTTTTGGGTTGGTTCCCCTTTCTCATTCCCCTAAAGGTCAGTTGGTATCATTTTATTTCTAAAAGAGTATGGCACCTTCAACAAGAAATTTTTGATAGAGTCGGGAGTCCCCTCTGAGAGGCCCAGAGCATGATTCACTATCCATTTTTTTCCCTAGGTAGAGTAAAGTATCTCCATGAACAATCATACTAGATATCAGTCCACTACTTAGCATGAAAATCTGAATGAGTCATGGAACACATCGCTGCTTGGGCAGTGATCCACATATGTGTATCATGATCTTCCCCACTCATGGATTTAGTTCTCCTAAAATGATTGTATTTTATTCTCTCTTCATATATATCAACATATCTCTATCTTATAATAGTTTTTGATGAACAATACTTCTCTGATAAATTTAATCATTTGCATCAGACTCAACAGTGTGTTCACCCCAATAGTTCCTTGTTGTATCTTAAAACATAATCCCATGTGTGGGTATGGGTCCATTGTGACTTACCATTAGACGATGGGTCTAAGTTTGATTATATATTTATATGTTCTTTTATATGTACTTTATACATATACTTTGTATAGATTCCTATACATCTACATTGTGTATCTCACTGTGGTTTTTGGGGTGTCCTACTGAGTATTGATATGCTCACCCATATACAGGCTTTTCCAAAACGTGTCCTATCTTGTACAGATGAGAAACCTTTCAATGGCGTCCAGGGTGGACCAGGACATGATAGAGTTTTGTGAGTTATAGATAAGATGATATTTTCCTATAGTTTTGAGTATCTATCCCAGTATCTATCTTTTTTATAGTTGGAATTTGTAATTTTTAGACTCATTCTTTTAGTGGGTTTTTATTCAGGCCCAGTTTACTTTAAAACACTTTTATTTCCTATTGTACTATGTTGGTTGGGTTTTTGTAGAATTCATGAATTTTTTTCCTTAGTGGTTTTCTTTATATTTCTACATTTGTGGGATTGGAGATGTGTGCACGTGTAGGTTTACATAGGTAATGCCTCCCATGGTAGTGATATGCCTACTCGGTTCTAGTCACCATCCCATGGGATATTGGAGGTGGTCTTGGGGAGTCGCGACATGGGCCCCACTGGATTGGTCATGAATTAGGGATATCAAAGGTGGTTTGTTCTACCTTATGATCAAGAGTATGTGAGATTGGATTTTAGTAACAATGTTAATTGTTTCAAGTTTTGATTTCAGGCTAGGGACTCCAGTTTTGATGTGGGTAGCCGACGTATCCATACAACAGGACTATGATAACCTGATTTTTGACTTGGTAAATGAGAACACTAGTTGCAGGGAAAAAAATGGTACATTCCTTATAAAGGAATGGGTTCTTGTTTCCATGTCCTTGTTGATTCATCTCTATAGATATAATCATTGACCATGGTACATCTTGTTTCCTTATAGGTTGCCTTCGTGACACATAACAGCTAGGATTCAGTTTTTTGATTATAAGGATGACCCCCTTAGTGATGAGTCTTAGATACATGGTCCATTTTTAAGGAACTACCTTCATGTGTTGTACTATTTATACCAACATCAATCAAGAAACATGTGGTACCTAGAGTACCATCAAATGAGGAACACATGATTAGTGCACTCCATGAGTTTTAGAGATAGACACCCCTAATGTTTTGAGGTGAGACTGACCCTCAGGCGGATGAGGATTGTCATCATGTGGTGATAAGAGTTTTCCGCCTAGTGAGGACACCAGCAAACTAGATAAGGATCCTATCTACGATCCTTCTTATGTGTTAGGTTGTGAGATGACCGAGTTTGACCACATAGTCTGATTATGAGGAGACTCAATCCTAGATGAAGGCTAGAGTGTCTCCCTATAGAGGATTTCTATCTAGTTATGCTGAGAGAAGTGTGTAGAAAAGATCTACTTCAGCTCCAGCTGGGTAGTTTGACCGTGGTTGACTATTCATCAAGGTTCACCAACCACTCTAGGTACTCAATGGATATGGTTAGGGATCAGTAAATATGGTCCCATTCCTTCGAGTGAAGTATATACAAGGACATCCAAGCTAGCGTCATACCTATATGCATTTTGACTTATATTGGAGTGATCGAGCTAGATTTGGTGGTCGATAGCTTCTTGAATGAGCAGAAGCTACTAGTGATGGCCAGCAGCAGAAAAACAGGTGAAGAGACCTTAGCAGCATGAAGAAAATGTCAGGAATAGGGATCCAGACATGGGATACATCATTAGAGGTCCCATGATAGGGGATCTACAGCCCATCGGTCATAGGATGGATCTTGTTATCAAAGAGAGAGGCGATGATACACATTCGATGACAAATGATATCTCTGTAGAGATTGTCCAACCTATATAGCTACAAACATGGAGCCGGTGGATGGACATCCAAGGTAGATGAAACGAGTGGAGGAGGAGACCCTCTAGGTGGAAATTATGGTATAAGAGTAGGGAGAGCTAGGGGAGGTGGCATGTGTTTTCACATTCCACCACCACCACACCCAAGAGGACCACGCTAGGCTCAGGGAGCTGGAGGATAGTGGTGGGGGCATCTATATATGGTTGAGGAGTATGACCTAGGGAATCTAAGGATGATCCTAGTGATGATGTATGTTTTTATAGCATAACTTCAATACATATAGACACATGTTCCAGACATTTTTTTCTCACCACATACCTTGTACGAGACATTATGATTACATTAGAACTATTAACTCAACCCTTACACTTAGAGACACCTATAGGAGGAGACTCTATGATCACAAACCTATTTCGATAGTGTGATATTACCCTTGGTTGTGAGAGTTTCGGTTTTAACCTCTTAGTGGAAGCGTCAAATACTTATGACATCATTTTTCATATGGATTAACTATCTTTGGTTCGTGCCAAGATTGACTGTTTTAGGAGAACTGTGTCATGGGTCCATTGTTATGGGATGATGATCTACTTTGTTGGTGAATTGGAAACCCAGGTAACATATGATGGGCCCATGCATAAGAGGGTGCATCCGATCACTCATGAGTTGGCTATCCTTCCCCAACGAGATTTAGATGTTGTGGGAATCCAGTTCCCATCAAGAGTGGTGGAGTACAAGGATGACTATCTAGAATATGTTCAAAAATTACCTCGTCATGAAAGGATCGACTTTTGTATCGATTTACACCCTCATATGGCACTGATAATAGCACTAGCATAACATATGGCTTTGTAGAGAATCTTGTGTTGAGTGTGTAGCTAGATGGATTAAAGAAAAAGGTCTTCGTGAGACCCAGTGTTTCACCCTGGGTGGACAAAGTTTTCTTTTCCAAAAAGGCATACATGTGATTAATGTTGTGTGTGGATTACTGGTGCTTGAACCAGGATATGGGGAAGAAAAAGTATCATCTACTGAGGATCAGAGACCTCTTTGATCAAATGAGAGGGGAATGGTGGTTCTCTAAAGATGACCATTTATCGGACTATCACCAACTACGAGTACAGGACAAGGATATACTTAAGATGGATTTAATATGCCGATATGGTAACTATGAGTACTAGGTTAGGGCCTTTGGCATGAAGAGTGCCCCAAAAGAGTTTATGGGACACATGAACTAGTTTTTCAAGCCATACATAGACTGCTTCATAGTGGACTTCATTGGCGACATCCATGTGTACTCGGTGTCCAAGGAGGAGCCTGTGAGAGACCTACATATGGTTTTGGACACACTCTAAGTGCCCCATATTTACGGGAAACTCTAAAAGTTCCAATTTTGGATTTAGGAAGTCCACATTCTGGGGCATGTTATCTCAGTAGACAGAGTATCAGTGGAACTATCCAAGGTAAGAGTCTTGTCAGCATGTGGGCCACCTAAAAGCATGAAAAAATTGTATATCGTTATGGGGATGACAGTCTATTACCAAGGATTCATACCTGATTTCTCCTCGATATAAGAACTAATTTAAAGGTTGCCTTGAAATGGGCAGCCTTGCATGTGGGTGGAGAAGTGCATGCAAGATTTTCAACCGTTGAAGCAAAGTATGACGAGCTCCCCAATCGTGAGATTCCTAGAGGAGGGTGTAGAGTATGTAGTATTCTATGATGCACCAGGGACTAGACTTTTTTGTGTCTTGATGTAGTGGGAAGCAGTGATTTCCTATTGTTCACTCTAGTTGTGGAAACATTAGAAAAACTATTCACTCCATGATCTTGAGTCGGTAGAGGTAGTTTTTTGCATTGAATATGTGGTGAAACTACCTAATGGGAGAGAATATTATCATCTACTCTAATCATAATGGTCTCATGTATTTCTTCTCTTAGAAGGATATAATCTTGAGACAGAGGCTATGGATATAGTTCCTCTTGGACTTTGACTTTGACATTGAGATTGTCTATTCTTATGGGAAAGGGAACGTTGTGGTATATTAACTTAGTAGGAGATCTAGTTCGCAGCTGCTAAGTGAGGTATCATATAATTTGTCCTGGTTGTAGTTATAATTTGTGATTGGAGATGATGAAGCTTACCTCTAGTCAATGGTTGTCACCCATCCACTCTTTCAGCGAGTTAAGGAGGCACATTTTGGGAATACTC
Organism: Viscum album; assembly: GCA_963277665.1. NCBI lineage: Eukaryota > Viridiplantae > Streptophyta > Magnoliopsida > Santalales > Viscaceae > Viscum > Viscum album. The sequence continues at coordinate 1,350,161,934 of OY728131.1, forward strand.
ACTGCATGACCCTAAGTGCTAATATTTCTAAAGGGAATGTGCCTGAGGGATATTTATAATTTTGGGATCGTGCTGTTATTTCTATTGGAATAATAGTTATACCAGTGGCGTTGTGGGAGGATCTTATGATGGATTTTTATACACCCCCATTGAAGTGCATCCTAGTGTGGAAAAAATGTACCAGGACCTCCAATGTCAGTTTTCGTGGACAGGGATGAAGATGGCAGTGTCATAGTTCATTTCTTGATGTCTTTACATTCCGGAAGGTGAAGGGTAAGCACCGAGTTTTGGCGATTTTTGATTAACCATCGAGGTTAAAGAATGTATGTGGGATAGAATATCGATGAACATTTTGAGGGGTTTACCATGAATGTATAGGGTACATGATTCCGTCTGGGTGATCATTAACTGACTCACCATGTCAGGCCACTTCTTAACTATCTAAGATCAATGTTTGGTAGAGAGGTTGTGACGCCTCTATGTGTAGGAGATAGTGCGACTTCATGGAGTCCCATAGACAATAGATTCATCTCATGATACTTGTTTCACCTCTCGGTTGTGGAAGGGATTGAAGGAAGTATTTGGGAATCAGATACGCTTGAGCACAAAGTTTCATCCCCAAAAAAATGGCCAGACGGAGAGGACCATTCAGGTTCTAGAGGACATGGCATACATCATGGACTTCACCTATAGATGGGATAACCACATAACACTGGCAGTGATTTCATAAAACAATATCTACCACTCCACCATTGGTATGGAACCATTCGAGGCCTTGTACGGGCAATCCTATAAGTCACAACACTACTGTTCTGACCCAGAAGGGTAACCACTCGTTGTCCTGGAGTCGGTACATGCTACTACCAAGAAGGTGAAGATCATTTAGGAGAGGATGAATAATGTATAGAGCTATAAGAAGTCTTATGATGAATGATAATAGAGACCATTGGAGTTCGAGGAAGGAGACCATGTATTCCTTCTGGTCACATCTCAAACAAGGTCACATAGATTTGGACAGTGAGACAATTTATCTATAAGGTCCATTGGCCCTCTTCAAAGACTGTGTAGAGTTGTTGAGGTGTCATATTGATTGGATCTACCCCTGTAGTTTTATTGGGTACATGATGTCTTTTACGTGTCGTAGCTGAGGAGGTAGGTACATGACCCATCGTACGTCACCGACTAGGGTGAGATGGAAACTGATGATGGAGAGACCTCTATTGAGTACCCAGTGGAGATAGAGGATCAGTATGGGAGGATCCATTGTAGGAGAGAAATTAACTTGTTGTGTGTCTGAGGGAATCATGAGAATCTACACGAGAACACGTTGGAACATGAGGCTTAAATTTCTGCATAGTAACCACATATTTGGGTACAACCATTGTTTTTGGAATTTATAGGACATAAATCCATAATTTTGGGAGAATTTAATATACCGTATATTCCATGATTTGTTTTTAAATATTATATGGAAATAATTTGACACCAATAACTATGACGGGATACGATTCCAAGGCCTCGTGTGCCCGAAATAAATGATTCAATATAATTAATATATTAAATAGCACATGTGAGCCATATTCCTGAGAAAATGGAAAAACTTCTAAATGGGTGCCCAAATCAAAAATCTAAGGGAACCATTTCATTCATAGATGTGACGTTACTCTAGGTGAGGCCTAACATCAACCATTGTGGGTCAGTTGCAAAAGGTAATTTTTGGATGTTTTATAAAAATAAAATAAATGAAAGAATTATTTTCTTTGTTGATAAGGAGAAGTAGTGATGAATTTTCCCCTTCTTAATAAAAAAAATTGTAGGGACCCAAGGATTGAATTCATAACCTAGGATAAATACCTAGAAGATATGGAGGGAGAACCTTGGATAATTCTATCAACAATGAAGGGTGGATCTTCGATTAGAGATTGGCGAATGCTACTTTGATGAATCTCATGAATGAAAATGACTTGTTGATCTATCTTAATCAACAAACAATCCAACATTGAGTTAGGGTGTGGGATTTTATTTAATTATTTCACATTACTTGATTTAACGATGAACACAGATAAACCCATGAATAGGTTGACCAACAGTTCAATTGATCTTGTTGGAGGTTTTGATATTGGGTTTGATTCAGGGGATTTTCTCTATTTTGATTTAGTTCTAGATCATTCTACTGGAATAGATCAAGGTTTTAATGAACAAAGGCAAAGGATTTATTCTCAAGTTATTTTAATTTGATTTCTTACCCTATTCCACACACATTCTTTATTCTTTGTGGGGTTATGAATGGATTATTGTTGCGCATTCGAATCATGGAAAAATGATCTCAAATCGGAGATATGGAATCGAGCAGACATAAAAGAGGTCTGACAATGATGGTGACAGGTGGATTAGAGTTTTCCAAAAGATATCATTCATTGATAATTCTTTGTGAAGACGACTATATTTGGATTCATGAGCTATTTGGGGACCCAAAACATACCAAATCTGTGATAGAATGATGAGATGACTTCATATCTGGAGTTTCCCAACAAGGGGTGGCCAAAATCGGTGGGAGGAGATATGATGACGAGGAATGACATTCAAACCAGGGATTTTAGAAAATCATGTTGAACATGAAATGTATCTAAAAATAGAAGTCATGTGGGGCAAATTCAGTGGTTTCTAGGGTTTGAAGTTTTAGTGAAGGGTGCATGACTTGTGACACCAATAATAGGGCATGTGTGACATTCCCCAAGTCTAACAATTTATCTCAGAGGATACATGGACACAAGGTGGAGTACACGACATGTACACCACCACATGACCATAGCCAGGCCGGTTACATGGGCTAACCCATGTACTGGCACACTGGCAGACATACATGGGTCGAATTCCTGTACTCACACATGGAACACAAACGCAGAGTGGACCTAGGATAGTCGGACATGGCATGTATCCCTTTTTACACACGATGTATACATTTTCCTAGATAACATGTTATTCTGACATGGGCCGTGGTACACAAGTAGTACTCGGTGTCAAGGGACACAAAATATGACCCTTATACACACCTTGTAATATCTTCTTACATGGAATGATCTCTTCTTCCACTATATCCTTGACAAGTTTCATTTGGGTTAGTTCCCCTAGCTTGTTCCCTTAAATGGTCACTTGGTATCGTTTCATAACTACAAGAGTATGACCCCATCAACAGGACATTCTGGATAGAGATTGGAGTCCCCAATCAGAGGCTCAGAATAGGATCCTCTATCCATTTATGGCCCTAGTTAGAGATAGGTATTTGTGAGAACAATTCAACTAGACATCGATACTCAACATAGAAGTAAAATCTGGATGATTCATGGTATATACCATGGATCTAACTGTGATCCTAATCAGTGTATCGTGGTCTTCCCCACTCGTGATATTGGTTCTCTCAGAATGATTGTATCATATTATATCTTCATATCTTTTAGAGTATCTACCTCCCATGATGGTTCCCTATGAACAGTAAATCTTGGACGGACGTCATTAGTGTTATTAGATGCATGAGTGTGTTCCCTCAGATGAGTTGTTTGTGGAATCTTCATAATGAATCTCTAGTGTTGGTATAGGGTACATGTGACTAACCATTAGACTGTTGGTCTGGGTTTTAGTATATATGGATATGTTCTTATTATATATACTTTAGACATATATTGTGTAGAGCTGAATGTACCTTTATTTTTTGTATTTCATTGGGTTTTTTAGGGTGTCCTATTGAGTATGGTTATAATCACCCCTACACGGGAATTGACCACTTGTGTCATGTCTTGTGAAGATGTGTGAACCATTGACGAGGTCTAGGGTGGACTAGGATCGGATAGATTTTTTTGAGTTTCAGGAAGACTGAAGTGTTCTTATGGATTTTAGCAGAATCCCATGTACCTTTCTTGTTTATAGTTGAACTTTTTTTAAGAATATTTCTTTTGGTGGGATTTTATTGTTTCCCAATTTAATATACTGTACTTTTCTTTCCAACTATACATTCGGGGTTAGGTTTAGTAGTATGCATGAATTTTGTTCCTCAGTTGTTTTCTATATATTTAATCCCTTGTGGGATTGGATATGTGTACATGTGTTTAGGTACATAGGGAATGCCTCCCATGTTATTGATATGCATACTTGGTGCTAGTCACCAGCCCCTATCTTATTGATTGCGGGATTAGGGAGTCATGGAATGGGCCCCACTATGATGGATCGTGAAACACCAATTCATATTTCTATAGTGCCTTGTAAATGAAATATTAAATCACACAAACTGTTATTCAAAACCATACCAAAACCATCATTTCAACCATTTCAATAAATCCAATCTATTATTGAAAAAAATTTATTTTTTTTTCAATAAAACTCTACTTTTATTGAAAACACTTTTACATGCATAAAAACAAATCAATAATTTTAAAATCATTGTTTTCAAATCATGTTATCAAAATCACTTTCCAAAAAACCCCCAAATTCCATAATTCCGCTAACTACCAGTCAAGGGGGTTTTAAAATATCATTACACACTAAATCAAAAAATCAATCAAATAGATCAATTTTAAAGTAAAAATTCATGTTCTAAATAGAGGTGTCTACATAGAATCCATCTACCTTGAGATTTAGGGAGAAAACAGAAAACGACCCAATACTTTTCGCGAGATCGAGTTGAAACTAAAACAAAATTCCCTAAATATCTTCTCCTAGCATCATCCAAACCAAATCTAATCATATTTGGATTAAAATATCTTAGTTATATCCATAGAGGACGTAGATATAAGAAATTGAGAGATATTCAGATGTAGATCTAAGAAAAGGTACCAAGAATAACAAAAAACGGTCACATACCGTGAGAATAAAGCTACGAAACACCATGAGAAGCCTCCAGATCAATGAGAGAATATTATTTCACTTTTGGGAAGTGAAAATAACAAGTTAGGACTACATAGAAGGAAAAAAGAGAGACATAGAGACTAAAACGTTTGATGTCCACAATTTTAGGGCTCACTTTTAACATGATCTCATTTAGATTCATTGATTGGAAAATCATGCTATAACTACTACCTCAAGGATGAACCTAAAACGGTTGGCTCGTAGGGTTTCCAAACCATTTTACATCTAGTCCAAATCCCACCATCTCATGTTTCATGGTTCTCTTAGGATTTTGTACAGTTTGGACAATTCATGTGTCACTCGTCCCCTTTCCCTTTAGCCCGTGTTTCATTGTGCATGATATCTTATAGATTATGTACGGTTTCCAAAAACCATGAACTAATTTTAAACCTATTGAAAATCCACAAAACAATCCAAAATTTATCCAAATTTTCCTAAAAATCATCCATAAACATTACATACTTAAAAATCATAAACATGGTTACAAACATGAAACTGGGGGGAGGGGGTGCTACATTCTCACCACCATTTTTATTTCCATCCCTAGAATGTAGAATACCATCACTACTCTAAAATAATTTTGGCCATTCCTCGACCAAATATTCCTCCTATTACCAAATAACTTCCTGAACTAACCATACTTCCACAAAACCTACTCTAGATCGATGCTCTTTCCATGAAATAAATTCTCTTACCTATCCACAATCTTCACTTACTTGTACACCAACAAAGCCTCTGGATCGTTGTCAATGTGATCCCATCCGATCACATAGTCAGGATAGGATGATAATTTTCTAACTGAGATAAATGAAACACATTATGCACCACACTAAACTATGGTGCTAATGATAACCAATATTCCATCTCACCAACCCATTCCAGTATCTCAATAGGCACTATATATCTCAGAGATATATTTCCTAGCTTCATAAAATGATGATTCCCAATCCTCTGAGATATCCTCATGAACCCATGATCACTCACTGAAAATAATAACAATCGTCAATGATGATCCACATAAAAATTCTGATGACTATTATCCTTATTCATCCATTTTCAGTTCAATTGGATCTTATCCATTTTTTCTTCAACAAGGCTCATCCTATCTAGATAACTCTAACATGTTTTGACCCAACAACGTTGAGAATAATAAGGACTCACATACAATGATTCAAAAGGAGACATATGTATTAAGGAATGATAAATATTATTATACAAAAACTCTACTAATAGTATAAGCTATTCCCAATAAACACCAAGATACATTACACAAGCCTACGACATGACTTCTAAAGTTTTTATCTTCCTTTCGGATTGGACATCCATTTAAGGATGATACACTGTAATCAAAGTAAAATGACATCCAATGGATTTCTATAAGGATTTCCAAAAATGAGACGTAAACCTTATATCTCCATCTAACAGTATTGAAACTAGTATGCCACTCTTCTTTTCCACTTATCAGATATATATTATTGGAAAGTCCTCCACCATATTAGATTCATGAATATGAATGAAAAGGGTTTATATTGTTAGTAGATCCACTATCACCCATATGGATGCATGTTTCTGAAATGTTCATGGGATACTAGTTAAAAAATCCATGTTTATTTATTCCCATTTCCACAATGGAAAATGTAAATACTGGAAAAAGATGCTGGTCACTGATGTTATACATTAACTTACTAACAAATTAATCATCATGAAACAAACTTAGTCACATACATTTTTATTCAGATCCACCAAAACAGCTCTTTGAACACCTTATACATATTTAATATTCCATAATGAATTTCCCATTTATAATGGTGGTATGAATTAAGAAGTTATTCCTAAAAAATCATAGGTACAACCATCATATTTCTAAATAACATCATAAAAGTCTCATCCAGATTCCATCCCTCAATGGTCTCCCCACCATTGAGTTTTGACCTCACAGACACACATTCAATATCAGATGCATTTTCATATTTATCCATCTCCACCTGGTCAAGAATGAACGAGACTGGAAAGAAGGACACATCTTCACCATGGTCTTTAAATTCCACATGCATGTCTACTAGGAACAATATTAACTGCCACTCATATGATGCTTCTTTTCCCAACCTAGCATATGACTTTCTCCTTAATGAACTAACCACAAAATTTCCATTAACAATTTATACATTAAAGAAAATGAAAAAATTTGGAGAAAATCCATCAATATTACATGACTTATGTTCAAATATCATTATGATAGAATATGTTTCATGTTCTTATGATTCGAGAACACAATAAACATATCTCCGATGAGATAATGATTCCCTGTCTTCAAAGAATATGTCATACCAGCTAACTCCATTTCATGTGTTTGGTAGTTCTTCTCATGAACTCACAACTTCCTTCATCCATAATAAAAAACCTGATCTCCTTGAATGAGATAACATCCCAACCCCTATCCGGAAGCATCAAAATACACCACATACCATTTTCCTTATTCCAGTAAAAATGAAGATTGGTGATGACGTAAGGGTCAATTTAATATTCTGAAAGGACATATGTAATTTTTCATTCCACTGGAATGTAATATTATTATTTTTTAATGTAGTTATAGGTGAAGAACTTCCTGAAAAATCATGTCCAAAGAATGAGTAATAACCAGGTAGAAAAAGAAAACAATGCATCTCAGAGACATTCTTAGGTGGTTTCCAAGAGATAACCACTTCAATCTTCTTCAGATCCACTAAAACACCTACTTTATAAATTACATGGCCTCATATGTGAACATATTATATCAAAAAATTACATTTTGATAATTTTTCATACAAAAGGGGATCTATCTATATTCCCAACACTGTCATCAAGGGAAGCTCCTTCTCATCCATTATCATTGAACACACCAATATGTCATACAAAAATGCCACCATAAATGAATCCAGATGAATCTAAAATATATGATTCATCAATTCCAAAGAGGATGTTAATGCATTAATATAACTTAAAGGAATTACCAAATATTCATAATGTGCATAAATTCTCTTAAATGTTGTCTTTTCAATATCATCCATCCGAACACACAATTGGTGATATCTTGAGTGATGGCAATCTTAGAGAACAACTAAAATCCCCTCAATTGGTGGAACATATCATTAATTCATGGAAGTTGATACCGATTATTTATTGTAACTTGGTTAAGATTATGATAATCCAAACAAAACCATAGAGTTGTATCTTCCTTCTTTACGAACAAGACTGGTGATGCCCCCTAAGATGTGATTTTCTTAATGAAACCTTGTATTTATAGATCCTCCAAAAAAACTTTAAATTAAATTAATTTTGATGGTTTAAATTGATAAGATATAAGTGAGATATGGCTGCTCCTCGGGAGAAGATCAATCGTAAACTCCACTTCCATTATAGGTGGAAACACTATGAAATTATTGAGAAAAACATTAGGAAACTGATCAACCATTATGGGAAAACTACTAATCCTGAGCTCTTACATTGATTACAAGGTTAATTCCTCATATTGTTATGAGATTGTTCCAACTGTTGGTTCCAAAAATCCCATCACACTTTCCTTTACATTCCTTTCTCTTATAAGAAGATGCTCAATTCCATCTTCAGTTGCGGATATAATTTTTCTTCTATAATGGTTGATGTAAACATTGGACATTTTCAACCAATATGTACCCATTATAACATCATATACAACCATATCTAGTACATATGAATCCATGTTCATCTCAGATCCATCAACGATCATATAACATGCTATACACACAAGGGCTCAATATTCTCTTTAACCCAGAATAGTTTAAAGAGTTATCAATAAAGTCATTAGATCATCTTTTAAACATAGAAAATAAGTAGCACAAGAAGACATAAAGGAATGTGATGAACTAGTATAAAAATTCATCTTCATAATGGTATCATTCAAAATATTCATACCTTTCACCATAGATGTTATAGGATGATCATCCATAATAACTTACTCATCTTTATATAATTTCTTGCTTGCAACACTTTTCTCCCTGTTTCTCTTTTGAGGTTTCAGTTCTTGAAGAGTCATTATATTCCTAGAATCACTGTGGCTAGCTCTATTCTAATGATGATATTGTTCCTACTTCCTTCTCCCCATCGAAGCATATGATGCTTATGATACACGGGAAGTGACCTGAGCACCCGACCTCAGAGAACAATGAAAATAGCACTGAAGATACTACATTTTGGTTTAATTGTGACATGATCTTGGCGGTTGTTACACTCTCTCGTCATGTGGTCGAAAGAACAACATTTGAAATATCCAGTTTTTTTCATGGGTCTTGTTGGAAGATTCATTGATCTAACCATATTTTTGTGATTCCTTCTCTAACCTTGGAAATAGTTGTTCATCATTTTCATTCTCCCAAAATTATAGTTCCCACCATTTACCATGGTTATCAACAAGATTCCTCCTCCCATAGTTCCTGGGATGTACCTTTCATCCAGTATTTCTCTATTGAAAGTCTTTGTATAGTCCAAAATATAGATCATGAAAATCTTAAAACAACTATCCTACCTCATCCTTGATTCAAATATTTTTGTCATTACGGATTCACTCACATAAATCATAGGTGAAAAGTGTACTAAAATCATGTGTTTAATCTCATACTCTAGGACATAAATACTTTCCAACATCAAGATGAAGAAGTATGTCATTATTTGAATTTTGAACTTATGAGGATAGAATTTTTTCTTAAAAAATTACTCAAAACCTTCCATACATGTCCTTGGCCCAATTTATCCCGAACATCAAAATTACGCCACTGGTGTTCTAGATCCTCCCGCATATATGTTTCTAGTTTGAATTTCATTTCTATTGGTGTGCATATGAAATAAAAGATACGATTCCTCCTATTCAACCACACCTCTACCTTTTCTGGTTTATAATGACCCTGAAAGATGGGTAGATTTTACTTCTGGAATTGGACAGAGTGATACATTTTCCTAGGCTCATCTCTCCCATTACCACTGTCCATAGCCTAAAATTCATGTACAATACCCTGAACTAGCTATTGTTTGACCAGTGGATTACAGGAAACTAAATTATTATTAACTTCTTTTAGTTGTTTTATACAATTCCCAATGTTTTAATTTTTCTATAAAAACAAAAAACACCATAAGATTAACTCTCTATCAACTAAAGAATTAACATTTCGAATTTTACCAGATCACAATTAACAAAATAATGATTTCAAAAATATACTTTTATCATTTTCAACCATATTTGAAAATTTTCATCTTGTTTTTTTAAATCAATCCATTTTCAACATACCATAATCCTGCTCTTTTTATGTCTTTCAATTTAAAATAGTTTCAAAATTTTTCAAAAATCAAGACATTTTCTCCAAATTGTAAATCATTACTCAAAAATATATATTCAATCCTAGTGGGAAGTCATTTATCTAATTCATGTCATGTTCATCTTATTGGATAAACCCATGAAAATGAGATTCCAAATCCTATAAGTTTCTTCAAAACACTTATGTACCCATGTCCCTTGTAACTTGATGTTCAACATAAAATGAATATGTATGTATTTTTATGCTCGAAATTTCATGTACGGAAAATTCTACTCAATTATATGTTCCCAACTCAAATAAAAGAACAGAATGAATTTCCAAATATAGGAAAAACAACCAATACGATGTCAGATTCCCCTTGATCTACATTATTATTCTGAAGGACCAAGATGATTCCTCTTGTAACATCCCTCTTATTCTCATTGTCTTGATAAGGAGGAAGGATATTTCTTGGCCTTAAGAAACATCCCCATGATGCCAAAGGTTGTAAATAATTTCAAAGGACTTCATGAATATGTGCTGGATGATATTTCCATTTTAAATAAAACAACTAAAAAAACAAGGAATTAATAATAATCCACTATATGATGCATGGTATGTAACACCCCAAGATTTCATAGTACTTTTTCTTATTAAATTAATTCTATAGATTACGTTACATGCAACACCGAGTTAGAGCGCACCACAACTTACTAAACTAACCGTTCAAAAAAGTGGTTATGAATAGTATTAATTGCATTATGAATCATATATACTCTATATAATTTTAACTTCAACATTATGTGTTTCTTAGACATAATATAAGAACAAATTCATTTTTTTGGATAAAATAAGTACTTTTCAGAAAATGTAATTGTATCTCCTTTTAATGGTGAACCTTTTTTGAAACCAATATTTGACACTTTTATATATTAAATTTAATGAAATTAAATTTCTCTCTATAAGTGGACCTAAATATTTAGTTTGGTTAAATTTTTGATACATTTAGGATAACTTTCATATTTCAATGAATATCAAAAAATACTATGTTTTAATTGAAAACAAAATTTTTAATCGAAACAATTTATAGCGATAAATTTTGCATTTGAATGGTTTGGAATTATAATTAGATTATATTTCTATCATTTAATACAATTTAGGTCATTATAAGTAATTTCACATTTAAATTTTACAAAAACACATTTCAATCATTTGATAGTTTTTAATTTTTAAAAATCCGCTTTTTGGTTTTGACTATTGGAATTAATTTTAAATGAATAAAGGAAACTTCTATGTTTTGAATTTTTTAAAATACACTTCATTTATGAATTTATAATATCAAAATTATATTAATGTGATTTTTGGGTATTTTTCTGGAAATTTTCAATTTTTGATGAATAGTGAAAAATACTTCGTTATTGTTTGAAACTGTCTTTTTATTGAAATAATTAGTTAGTTTATTTTAATTTATTTTAGGTAAAAATAGATACATAATACCTATATGTGTTAAATTTAATTCATTGGAGTCATTTTATAATAATTTTAGTTATATAAAATTTTATTGAACTTTTTACTGTGTTTTACCCACCTTCTAGGAGCATTTGCAAATTTTCATAAAACATAATTTTACTGCTTCTATGAGTTAAATTTCAAAAATTTGAGAGACATGGATAATAACAGTATTTAAAATGTGATTCAATAAGATGAAAATAATTTTTGGTGAATAGTAACTTTTGACTTTTATTTAGCACGGTTAAAAGTAAATAGGGTAATTAAGGGTAACAGTGATATCAAAATTAACCTAATACATGTCCTAATTATATTGGATAAGTATAATTATACCAAAAACAACCTTAGGAATAAAATATTATCCTCATTTGTCCACTTGGATTAGATTAGGACATTTATTATTATTTTATTTAAAGAAGACTTAAAAAAGTTAAATTCAAAGATTAATAACTAAATCATATTTAATATAGGGTTACACACAATATAAAATCAACTATAAATATTAATTAGAAATATATAGAGATTTCCTACATAAGGGTATTTTATTTATAATTTTTAGACATTAAATAATTTAATTTAGTTATGACACAATGATGATGCAGTAATTACCTTATTAATGATTTATTAAAATAATTGATATTATAAATATCCAAATAAATATAAATTGAGACTTCTGATAAATTAAAATAATTTTATTGGTTAATATGACATATTATGGTTGGTTAAATAATTTTTATTCGAAGTGATAATGTTTCTATGGCTTTCAATAAAATCAAATACTAAATAGTGTCAAAATTGACATAATTGTGTTTTTATAACAAATATTATATTATTAATTGATATAATAATCCTACAAATCTAAGGATCTACCAAAAGACTTATATAATAATATATATGGCAATAAAAAACACTTAAGGTTTGATTGGTATTTTATAGTATGTTTGTTAACCATATAATATAAAAATACAATGGGACATGGTAAATGTCAAACTATATAACAAAGAGTTAAATCTAATGTATAAGTTTAATATGTAGACATAAACCTATCTAAAACCTATTGTTTGAGATTTTTTAGACCCATCCACACCTTACCCTTTAAATAATTCATTTTTGATCCATTATAAACAGAAAATTATTTTATTATAAAATAATATTTCAAGATTTTGCTAAAGTTACCCTCGCCTCTCTTATAAAAGGGCACTTACCGTCTCTTAATTTCACACCTCCAATTCATTTTGGCTATACCAAACCCTGCATAAATATCCTCCCAAATTTCATCTATTCATCATAGAGGTCTTCCTTTAGTCAGAAAGACAACCTACGGATTACTTTTGATCAAATCAAAAGGAAGAACCCGAGGAACAGGTAAATGTTTCTTCACCTCTTTCAAGATCTTTTCTTCTTCCACTTCCACTTTCTTTTTAGTTTCCAATCTAAAATTATATCACCTGTATATTATATATACTACGATGTTATCATAAAAATGGTACAACTATATTCATTATTCTATCCATCCTATAATTGACATAGTCACCATACGTGCGTACGTAAGTAATATCCTCTCCACGTCGTGTTGTAGTTTGTTATTCAACCACTTCATTATTTGTATGGGTACGATAATGAGTGTAACTTTTGTAAATAATAAATATAACATGTTAATTATTCTATATATTTGATATACCATCCAATTACATATGATTTCTCCATCAATATAATGATATTGTCGCTCGTGTATACGTACGGATTACAGTCTCCATGACGTGATAAGATTCATTTCCACATTCACCATTCAACAATTATTATATATATATATTATTACTAAGTATGTAATATATGAAAAAATAATGCTACTAGATATTTATATATATATATATGTACTTACATATATCATATTCACTTAGTTCTGTTCAATACGATATGAAAAAGGAAACAACGTTTATGCGTACGTACGACCTACCATCTCCATAAACAGTTTTTTCCATTTTATATATATCTCTATTATAAATAATTATATTCTAAATTTATATGATATATAAATCATGTTTTATATTAGGTATGTATTTAAATCATGATCTAAGTGATACAATCAAGAGTAACAAGTTAAAACACGTACGATAATGAAAGGCATAATTACAAGTAATGTTAATTTAACATGGAAGTTATTATTAAATGGGTTGTATAAAGTCATAAATGAATCATGTATGATATCATAAATATTAATATGGTTCTTGTATAATTTAGTAACATGTTATGGTCATTATATAGGAGGTTAAATGTACCCTTGTCTAAATTAAGTACAAGGTAAGGGTTAATTTCACAATCTCTTTATTATCCAAGGTTGTTTTTACGTAAGTATCTACTGGGAAATATTTATTATCCATGTCCATGTTTCATAAAAGTGTTTTCAAAGGTATTATTTTTAAGGTACTTTTTATTAAAGCATCATTTTAAATGTTTTAAATATTTATTGTTATAAACCTTTCATATTAATGTCCATGTTTTCAACATGGATTTAAGGATGTATTTATATGGAGATGAATGTTTTTAAAATTTTAATTCCTTTAAAATTTTTGAAAGCGGTATGGGATTCTTTGATTCAAAAATTTATCTAAATGTCTTCCTTTCTAAATTGTGTGACTTCTAAATGTTTTCATGAAAAAGAGATATTTCTCTCAAAGAGTTTTACAAATCATTTTCATCTATGTCAACATCCTTTGCTGGATTTTAAACTTGTTTGAAGTTGATTTATTATGATTCAAATCTTCCTTATTGTATTGAAGGATTTGTGATAAGTTTGACTGTGGAAGTAGTATTTTTATACCAATAATTGTTTATAGATATTGTATTGACATTTCGTATTCTATTTTTAAAACGAATGTTTATGTTATGTCTAAACCTTTTCATATGAGGAATGCATTGAACTTAGTAAGTGACGGGTGGAGCCCGCTATAGCTCCTCGATGAATTGGTAGGTCTCATGAGGAAGACTAGTGTCTTGGAATAAGGCCTTGACAAAATCTTATTAGTATTCTTGCCACAAGGCCTTGACTATGTGGTTATGATGTTTGGAATTATGCATTCCATCATTATGAAAGTGGCTATTGGTATTGCATGTTATTATTTGACTAGTATAATATCCATTTGAATAAGTAAATGGAATTATTTTATTGTATATTTCCCATATTATGATGAGGTTTATGTTTAAAAGGATTTTTTTTAGTCTTATACATTACCTTAAATATTTATGCTTATTTATGAATGTTTCTGCCATATTGTTATCCTTACCGAGCATCTGATCTCACCACTTTTCTATGTTTTAGTTTTCCCAGGATTCCAAGAAGTGTATTATGATTGATAAGCAGGGTTAATCTAGGAGATTAATGGAATTCTAAAAGGATCATTTATGTTGTGTTTTATTTTCTAATGTGTAATGTAATGTTCATGTATGTAATCTATTTTCAAGACTGCTAAACTGATCGGTATTTCGGGACATGATTCCTTGCAATCATGTAAATGTATTAAAATAATGCATACACTCTGGGCTTATGGGGTCTAGGAGTTACATGGTATAAATGAATGAAAAATCAATCATAACATTTATATCAAAATGTAACTACACGATAGTATCACAATAAGTGTTGAAAAAAACAACCAAGTACAAAATAGAATACATAACCAACAAATCTCAAAGACTCAAATACCAAGTATATATTCACATAGAATGTGAAAAAAATGAGATAAGGGATATAGATATAATGATTTATGTACATTTAATTTTCATTACTCTAAGACCATGGGATTATACGAAAGGTGTAATATACAATGAGTAGAAAGGATCACAATGTCCTGTCCACAATGAGGATTGAAAGGGATCCATTTTTCATGGATTTAGGATGATTAACCATTGAAATGACTTGAAAAGGGGAACAATAATTCATTTTCTATGTAAATTTTCAAGAAAAATAACTAAATAATATAAATAACTATAAAAATATCGCTATATTTTATAAAAGAAACGTAAATCCATTGAAAGTCAATGATTGGTAGACCAATTTTTTAAAGATGGTGTGTTAAATTTTTGAAATAGTTTATGTGTACCATAAATCTCATAGATAAGTTGGGACTTTCTAAATGAATATAATAGAAAAATATTCTATGTACATCAAGATAATAAAAAGATGTATATATATCTAAGAGATGAATTTTGGTGGGAAAACATGAAGCAAATAATGGTTGACGTTGTGTCATGATGCTTGGTATGCCAAAATGTAAAGTTTGAGAGAAAACTGATAAATGGTGTAATTCATAATAGTGGGGTTGTGGGAAAACCTAAAAAATTGAATTTTTTACCATAATACCTATGAAATATAAGTTTAATGGTTCTATATAGATCATTTTAGTTCACCTAACAATGTCTTCCCACCACCTTGAATTAAGGGACTATATACCCCTTGTAGATTTTCCCTGAATCTATTTCAAGAAAAATGTGAGGCTCCATGGTGTACAATAATTAATTTTATCTGATTATGAACTTCATTTAAAATAAAAATATTATATTAGTCTTCAAAAATATTTTAACACTGAGATAAATTTGATCAATTCATATCATCCTCAAAATAATGTATAATCTTAATGGACCATATATACCATTGAATTAATGCTAAATTCATTATCACATTACTTACAAAGAACATATGACCAATGCCAACCTCTAGTAGAATTAATGTATGTCAATATCTTCCATTAGAGAATAAAATTCCTACTACAAGAATCCTTTTATGTCAAAAAAGTTTAACTCTAATAATCTTTGATGAATTTGGGGAAATATAGCTAGTATGAGTATCTG
The DNA here is from genome assembly GCA_963277665.1 of Viscum album. Lineage (NCBI taxonomy): Eukaryota > Viridiplantae > Streptophyta > Magnoliopsida > Santalales > Viscaceae > Viscum > Viscum album. Next base: position 1,350,178,490 of record OY728131.1, read on the forward strand.
ACATCCCAGATCTGAATGCTACATAATATGTGCCCCGAGCCTGGTTGGCCACATGGCCTCAATAACATCTCCCTAGACATCAGAGGTAGTTGAATAGTAGTGAGGGAATAGTGTATGTATATGGAGAGACTATTCCATCCTCACTTGAGTATAAAAAAATTGATAAATATAAACATAGGTAAATAATAGAAGCAATATAACTAATCCAAGAAAGCTGAAAATCTAATAATTATCAAAGTTAAAAAGAAATAATGATGATATGTCATGTTACTAGAGAACTGGAAAACATGGATACAAAATATCAGGCATAACATGTTCAACAATGTTTGAATGGAAAAAAGACTATCCAAACAATCCCATGCTTCGGTATGGTCATCTACTGTCAAGGTCTATCCTAAACAGTATGAAATCAAGTGTTAGAAGCCACATTATTCCCTTTGTAATCATCTTTATTCATGTGATATTCATCATGTGCCAAATGGCACATGGGGAGGGTATGAGATAAACCTCAATGGGACACCAAAAACAGAGACTATAACATCTCACCAGTGTAATGTAAATATAACAGTGTGTAAGAATGCATATATGAAGTAAACATGTACAATGTAACTAAATACACAAGTATCAACTTTAGCCCCTGACTGGTGTACGAACATGTAACCAATGCATTTGTTGATTGTTACCAATTTTATAATATTGTCACATGTTAACCAAAGTGTAGGTTCCATGATATAACAAGGAATCCTAGAATGATATTTAATAATCACGTTCCAAGGTAATGTCCATGGAAACATAGAACACAAGGATCGCAAGATAGAAATAACTACAGCCTGGATAGGAGTAAGAGTGTATGCCCATGGGAACTATGTAAGGCAGTCCACGAAAGTATTCCTACCGTGTCCAGGGAGTTCATCCACAAAAAAATAGGGCTAAAAAAGGACTCGGCCTAACGAGCTTTAACCATGGCAGCTACTCTCCAATGTTGGATCCATGGAGTGTATCCAAGGCATTCTTTAATACTATAAGATGAATCCTACAGTTTCATAATGGGAATCCAAGTATAGAAAAATATCATGTTATAGTTGGGTTTCAAGATAAGAAAGTGGCATCCTTGAATTGGTTTAGGGTTCCTGAGTGTTCCTGGAATTCCATGATAAGAATCCAAGGTGAGGTCAAGTTAGTTCATTCCTACTAGATAATGATGTAATGCAAAATTTTGAATTGGTTCATCACATTCCGTTTATAAGTGTGAATAGTCCATGTAGCATGAAACCCTTTAACAAATCCAATTATGTCCTATTTAATAATCATGGTCCATTTCGCTGCATTATATTATTGTGGAATGGGGTGATACATACAAGCAACCTATTATTCATTTACAATTAATTTGGTCAAGTCATATACATATCAAACTCTACAATTTATCCCATAAAAATAATGATTTCATTTAGAAACATTCCTTATGAGGGTCATGTGGAAGTGATATGACACTTTCCATTCAGTATTACATGATTCAATAATAATTTTATTAAAAGGAGGCATAAAATTAGGATGGTCAAGCTTGAGAACACCCAAATGATGTCTCAAAAGTGTAAGAACACTAAAAACACAATCGTGGCATAAAACCCAACTTGGGGTGTTGGGAGTTGTGGGTGTAACCACCAAAAATTAATAACATGTTTGGAAAGTGTAAAAATATATGATTCTAATGAACATAATCATGGATTATAATTTCTATAAATGGTGCCCGATGAAATCAGTGTTCCCTATATGACAAATACAAAATAAAAAATCTTCAGGGATGATTTATAGAACACGCATCAAAGGGTCGTACAACTATCCAACTCTAATATCAGCCTTTAATTAATCTTAGAACACAATAGATCTGAGAAACTGGAAAAACTCTCACACCTTTATAACTAGGTCCTGAGAAATAGTGGGGAACATAGGCTAAAACAGACTAAAGTGCTTACCATTTCACATCCAACGTGATGAACGTAAGCTCAATCAGATCTCGGATGAAGGAGATATTTCAATTACTATATTTATCCTTCAAAAAGATCAAAAATGAGATCCATGTAGGTAAATCAAATAGGAAATCTTTTTAGGGAAGAAGATTGTGATTAATTACATCATTAAAGGAAAAATGGTAAAATTTTCCAAAAATTATCCTACACATGGTTTGGACACATGGTTCGCTAAACCATGTGGCAACATTGAATGGTTACCTATAGAAACGGGGTGCACCATATGGTTATGTCACACGGTTAGGGAAACCATGAAATAACTATGCAGAATAGTTCTTCCCGAAAATAATCAATTCACATGGTTTACTATAACTGTGTACCATACCCACATGGTTTACTCCAACCATGCGATAGTGCGAGTTCCCCTTAAATATGGGTTATTGTGTTTGAAAAAGACCCAAACACCCTCAAAACCTTTACGAACTAACAAGAAATCAGAATTAAGTCCAAAATAAATAATTAAATGGAAATTTAAAGGATTCATAACTGATTGAAAACTGGGTTCTTTCAGTCATCCCCAAGTTCACCTTTCAAGGGTGGAGAAGATATTTTGGAAACAACTCTGGACACTAGACATGTATGTCGGCCTCTGGCTCCCAAGTCTCATACTACACGTGGTTATGCTACCATAACACGCATACTAGAGGAACATACCATCCTCGAAGATCCTTCGTGCTCCGGTCAACGATGCGTAATGGATACACCTAAAAGGTATAATAGACATCTAACTCTACCTCCTTGGGATCAATGGTATGAGATGGATCATCATGATATTGGTGAAGCAGTGAAACATGAAATACGTCGTGCATGGAATGGTACCTATTATGTAGTATCAACTAATAGGCCACCTTCCTAACACTCTCTAGAATACTATATGGTCATACATAATGTGGAGAAAAAATACCTTTCCACTTTAAGTATATATTCCCTAGATTGGGTGATACCCAAAGAAAACACAATCCCTGAACTTGAACAGTAGAGGTTGACGACCATGATCAAAAAAAGATTTTTTTTCCAAAATGAACAGTAGTCAAATGCTTTTTGGTCAACTGAACCTTCTTTGAAGTCTCCTGAATGAGATGATGACCCTATTGGGATGCCTCACCTGCCTGCAGCCAACACAAGGATTAATGGAATGACCTACCATACAAGGATTTAAACTGATCCATCTGAATCATTTCCTAAAATATGTTATTATATGAAATCTAAACAAGAGGTATATACTTCTACCAAGAACCATTAAAGTCAATGAAACATTCTTAAAGAATATCCCCTAGAACCGATATTGTTCATTATGATTTTCCATCGGGCTGAGGGTGAAAAGCTATGATTCAAAGCACCTATGTTTTCATATCCTTCTGAAATTCCTTCTAGAACGATGACATAAAACGAGAATACCTATCTGGAATGATAGTTCTTGGGACCTCATGTAGTCATATGATCTCACATTCATACTATAACGACCCAAAATTTTGAATAAATCTTGTTTCCTAAATTTTTTGTGTTATTTTATTTCATACTCAACAAAAAAATTTCATTTAATAAAATGAGTATAATTAAAATGCGACTGTTGGGTTATACTATTATATGACCGTTAGTCAGTATGAACTTTGGATACTAAATGTTTCGATTATTGTCTCTGAATACATGTAATACTGGTTAATTAATATAGAAAGAAGATTCGATGGCCTCATCCAGTAGTCTTGGGCCGATCGAAGCCCATCTAACAGAGCTTGGGAAGGAGGTAGCACCACTGGGGTTTTCATTGGACCAAACCCAAGCCGAACTTCATCGTGTGAAGATAGAATGGAATCTACTTCGCGAGAAGTTCAAGCTGATAGAAATTACTAGTCGTGCAATATTGGCCAAGCTGCCCTCAAATTTTGTCACCGTAGCGCACCTTACACTTAGGTCCTATACTGGGGTTATAAGGGGCTATGTTAGGAGACTGAAACTACTTTGTGCAATCCTTTGAGATACAGAAAATTTTGTTTTCTTGTTATGATGAAGTTTGCGAATTTTCAAATATCCGGATAAATATAGTATGCATATTTTTGATGAATTCTACAAAAAGGATATTTGAAAATATTTATGTAAACCTGAAATAATTAATTATGTGTATTGATTTTCAAAAAATGGTCTTCTAAAATTATGTTCAGTAAAAAATTTAGAGTCTAATAAGATCAACATGATTTTTTATGAATAGTAAATTATGAATAGTGATTTTATTCTTAGGATTAGTGATGTGACCAAATGGATTTGTAATCTCACTTAAAGAAAGTATTAATATAATCTAGGCACCTTGATTAAGTAATGTGATTAAAAGAAATAAGGTAAATAATAGTTTCATAAATTATTAGTCAAGTATCAGTTTTTTCGAGTGAATAGTGTTTTTAATTAAAAATTAAATTAAAAATATTTAGAATTTTTTTTATAAAATGGAGTTCATTTTTGAACTCCGAGCATCGATATTATGTAGAGGTAATTTTTGGGGATTTTTTTTAAAAAAATGAATTTTCGGCGAATAGTGTTTTTATTTATAAATTAAATTAAAAATATTTAGAATTTTTTTATAAAATGGAGTTCATTTTTGAAATCAGAGCATCGATATTTGGTTAAGGTAAAATTTTGGGACTTTTCTGAAAAAGTTGAATTTTTGGTGAATAGTGAAAATACAGTTTTTAAGTTACGAGTGTTTAATGAAATCATTAAATGATATATCAAGTATGTAATCTATATGGTAGAATTATGAATAGTAATATAAGGTATTAGGTGTCCTAAGTGGCCAATACCATGGGAAAATACCATGGGCAAGCCAATGGTTTTTCCAATACCACCAATGAGGTGTCCCTTGGCCATTAATGTCTTGTCCTTTCACTTTCCCTATAAATACCATGCCATTACCTAATTATTTGGATTCCAAAATCCTCCTAAAAGAATTTCGGGTCTCCTTACCTCTCAAGGAGTCCTCCCAAGGTTCCCTCAAGCCTCCCAAGGTTCCAAACTTCAATATTTTGAAGTTACTCTTCAAGGTAAGGGATCCTACCTCTCTCTTTATTTTCATGTATTCTCCTTTATGACATTTATTTTATGCTCCATGTTCTTATGTTGGAGATGTTATTTTATATTCATAATAATTTTATTTTCATGTTCATATGATGATAAACCCACTCTTTCTCTCATCATTTCATTTTATGAATGTTTAAGTGGCGCCGTTAGGCTGCTGAATTTTTTAGGGATTCTTTCACCCTTCTCATTTTTCAAAGTTCTACTTTCATGTCATGTCTTTCAAGTCCCTTTTTATTATGTCAAGTTATGATCTCTATATCTATCATACTGATATTTTATTTTCATATGATTAGAAACCCCCTCTTTCTCTCATCATTTCATTTTATGAATGTTTAAGTGGCGCGTTAGGCTGCTGAATTTTTAAGGGATTCATTCACCCTTCTCATTTTTCAAAGTTCTACCTTCATGTCAAGTCATTAAAGATATTTTATATTATTCTGGGGTATGATCTCTATATCTATCATAGTTATCTTTTATGTTAATATGATTAGAGACCCTATTTTATCTCATCAATTCACTTTTTGATGTTTTTATGTGACGTCATTAGGCTGTCGAATTTTCATTAGAGAAATCTTATTTTGTCTTCCTTCCATATTTGTTTTCCATTTCATATGGTATGTATTTAAAATTTCACTACCATGTTCGTATATACTTTATATTATTTCCCTATACTTTTTTAAGGATCATTTATTATTGGGTGAACCAGGTGCCCTTTCTTTTCAATATTTTAAAAAACCATATAACATAGTCATTATGCTGCATAATTTTCGTCTCAAAATGTCTCTCTATTTTTCTAAATTCTTTTATTTTATTAAGTTAATACTCAAAGATCTTTCTTATATAAGTGTATTCACATATACATCAAAATTTTCTATTTTAAATTCTGGGATTTACATACATGAAACCCGCTTTCCTTTTTCCGTGGGTTTAAAATGACATAAAGATCATGTCTTAAAAGAAGTTTTTAAAACGTTATGATTATGAAATGAAGCCCATTTCTTTTATGCTATATGTGTTATTTATGAAATTTTTGATGATGATATATGTGGCTCACACTATGATAAAGACAAGTTTAAGGTTCCACCCTGATAGCGCTCTAATGCATTGGGTAATCATGTAACCACTAGAGATTACAATTTTAACAATACCTTCGTGAATAACCTTGGTAATTTCAAATGACACCTTGGGGATGGACCTTGGTGATATTGTCATGATTGTCTAAGTTAAATGTTTTAGCCACAACTTCAAGTTATGAAATACATTATTTCTATTATGATATGCCTCATGATTTCTTTCTCATGCCTTAATGTTTTTTTCATGACTTTATTGATGTATCTCAAGTTCACATGTTAAATGTTTCCCCTTGTTTCAATTACCGGGCCTTCTGCTCACCATTTCTTTTGATGTATGTCCCTAGGATATGAGATGCATTAATTAACCTAGGATGAACATAAGTAAAAGCCTTTCAAGTGTTTAAGATAATGTTTCATGTTTTCATGTTTTATGTTCTTGGTTTCCAAGACACTAAACCTTAAAGACCCTCAGTATGGTAAAATGTAATGAAAAGTCATGTTATAAAAAAGTGGGATGCTATAGTTGGTTTCAAAGGATGGTTTATTTTTTGCGGAAACTAGGATATGAAAACATTAGTAATAACCCTATAGAAATGTTTAAATATATGAAATCTTCTTGGTATTTGGGTGAGTATTGAGTAAGTGGTTTATCAAGAAAATATATCCATGTCTGGATACGAGCAGGTAGAGGTGGTTCTGGCACAGATGTACATTGAGGTAAAAACCAAAAACACCACTTGAGCTAGACTCAAATGGTAACTGGTACATGACAATGGGACTTGCTACACTCTTGGTTACGACACTCCAGGAGGATATGCTTTTGTAAATTCATAAGCTTAGTATGAACCATTATTAAAGGAAAAAATATAAAATAAAATAAATATTCACATAAGAATATATGATCTTGGATAACCTAGAATAGATCCTAGGGGATCACAAGTTAGGGTATACTTTTCTTCTACATGTTTATCCTTCTATGCTTAAATTTTCCTTTTCATGATTAATGTCTAAGTATTTAAGCCCCTAATTAAACTTTTTTTCTTAGTTAATTGTGGGAAATAGAAGAACATGTCTCAACAATCAATGTGATAGGAAATGTGACGATTTCTATATTTATGTGACAGTGATGAAGAGAGATCAAGTTGAACATGTTGTGATTATGACAAACTAGCTATCAAATATCACAATTAATAATTGGTACCTTGTTGAATTCCCAAATTCATCAAGAAAGAAGAAGACGAAGTCTCAAGGATGTTCATCAGAAAAAGTTGATAAGGGATAGAAGACCCAATTTCTTTTGTGCAAAAATTTTGGAAAGGGAAACCAAGGAAAATGTCACAAAGGAACCGGGAGATGTTTTAAGTGTGGGGTGATAGGGAATGAAGTATCCAATTGCTTCAAAAAAATGGATAATGTGATGAATAGAGATAAGGTTTTATATAATATACCTTATACTTTTCAATGTCGTAAATGTGGAGAAGTTGGACATTATCCAAGGAATTGCCCTCTTAGAAGGGATGAAAAGCATGATGAGCATCAAAAATATTCATGGACAAGGGAACAATGCAAATCTTATGCGAAGATGGATCATGATGACTAAAGTACATGCAACTTCTTTGCAATAATTGTCTATGTCATGTTGTATTTTAGTTTGTGCTATATGAGCATATCCTTAATGTTTTCTAAGAACATCGAGTCACTACCTAAGATGGTTTTATATAATTAAGGAAAACATCTATTGTTATGTATCACATGTTGATGTTTTGAAGTTGTTCTTCTTGAAAAAAAATTAATTAGGGGATTAAAAGATGATTATTATTTTGGAAGACGTTCACTATTTTGGGAACCCTATATGATCGAGGTAAATATATTACTACGGTATTTTCTTTGAGCAGTAAAGGTTGACTTATATTTTGAAGAATCGAAGAATTTAAGGTGAACTTATATTAATTTAGGTTACTTATAGAAATGATTCTCCTATCTTGGGGAAAATATGTTTAGGTTAGTTACTTTTGTTATAAGTTGTTAGGAGTGGTTGATGTTGTTTGGAGATAAACGATAAAGTTTATCTTGGAAGACTATGTTCTCAAATCCTTCTTATATTTGGGTTTCAATCGTAGTTTGGTTTAATTTGGGGAATTTTAAGGACAGTTATTTATGGAATGGTCTATGATGAACTTTGTGTAGTACCGTGGAATTTTGAAGATTTAAAGTATTTTTCCTTCCTATGGGGTTCTTTCTTTTGAAGAGTTTTTTTTCTTACCCTTTCTGTTTTTGGGATAAATTTTTAAAGATAGATAGTTATTCTTTTGTGGATTATGTGATTCTCTAGAAGATTATTCTTGTTCTATGATGTGACCATGTAGTTTTGAATTCACATTGTTTTCTGAAAATACTTGTCTTGGTGAAAATTATTAAGGGATGAAACTCTAATTAAAGGTAAATATATTTCACTGTGTTATTATTCTATTTAGTAAATAAATTACTCAAAATTATTAAAAGGTATGTAAAACAAAAACGTTTTTGGTTTAAGTTTCCTACTGGGTAATCAAAGACCGTTTAACCCATCACAAGTTTGTGATTTTATAGTGGTCAACTTCCTCTTAGACATTTTTTCTATCACTATCCCTCAGAACATGACCCTTTGTTTTCTCCTCCATATCCATGTTTTCCTACATGGAATCCTAGTATGGGTTAACTCGGGTGACCTTTGTAATTCCTTTTCTTTATTTTAAAGTAATAGTGTTACTGACTCTTTTACCGATGTGAGACTTTAAATGAAATTTCCATACCCAATTTTAAAAATTGCAAGGACGCAATTTCATAAGGTGGGAAGATTGTAACGACCCAAAATTTTGAATAAATCTTGTTTCCTAAATTTTGTGTGTTGTATTATTTAATACTTGACAAAAAAATTTCATTTAATAAAATGAGTATAATTAAAATGATACTGTTAGGTTTTGACTATTATATGACTGTTAGTCAGTATGACATTTGGAAATTAAATGTTGTGATTATTGTCTCTGAATACAAGTAATCTTGGTTAATTAATATAGAAAGATGATTTGATGGCCTCATCCAGAAGTATTGGGCCGATCGAAGCCCCTCTAACAGAACTTGGGAAGGAGGTAGCACCAGTGGGATTTTCTCCGGGCCAAACCCAAGCCGAACTTCATCATGTAAATCTAGAATGGAATCGCCTTTGCAAGAAGTTCAAGCTGATAGAAATTACTACTCGTGCAATGTTGGCCGATCCACGCTCGGATTCATTCACCTTAGCACACCTTACACTTATGTCCTATGCTTGGGTTATAAGGGGCTATGTAAGGAGACCGTAACTACTTTGTGTAAGCCTTTAAGATAAATAAAATTGTGTTTTCTTCTTATTATGATGTTTGTGAATTTTCAAATGTCCAAATAAATATAGTATGCATATTTTTTATGAATTCTAGAAAAAGGTTATTTGAAAATATTTATTTAAACCTTAAATAATTAATTATGTGTAATGATTTTCAAAAAATGGTCATCTACAATTTTGTTCAGTTAGAAATTTAGAGTCTAATAAGATCAACATGATTTTTGATGAAAAGTAAATTATGAATAGTGATTTTATGCTTAGGATTAGTGATGTGACCAAATGGATTAGTAATCTCACTTAAAGAAATTATTAATATAATCTAGGCACCTTGATTAAGTAATGTGATGCAAAAAAATATGGTAAATAACGGTTTCATTAATTATTAGTCAAGTATCATTATTTTTGGGTGAATAGTATTTTTAATTAAAAATTAAATTAAAAATATTTATAAAAATATTTTTATAAAATGGAGTTCATTTTTGAACTCAGAGCATCGATATTATGTTAAGGTAATTTTTGGGGATTTTTTTGGAAAAAATGAATTTTCGGTGAATAGTGTTTTATTTAAAAATTAAATTAAAATTATTTTGAAAAATATTTTTATAAAATGGATATCATTTTTGAAATCAGAGCATCGATATTTGGTTAAGGTGGAATTTTTGGATGTTTCTGAGAAAGTTGAATTTTTGGTGAATAATTAAAATACAATTTTTAAGTTACGGGTGTTTAATTACATCATTAAATGATGTATTATGTATGTAATAAATATGGTTGACTTATTAATAGTGATATAAGGTATGGGGAGTCCCAAGTGGCCAATACCATGGGCAAATACAATGGGAAATTCCATGGTTTTTCCAGTACCACCAATGAGGTATCCCTTGGCCATTAATGCCTTGTCCCCTCACTTCCCCTATAAATACCAAGACATTATCTCATTATTTGGTTTAAAAAATCCTCCTCAACGAAGTTATGGTCTACTTGCCTCCAAAATAGTCCTCCAAAGGTTCTCTCAAGCCTCCCAAGGTCCCAAACGTCAAGATTTTGAAGTTACTCTTCAAGGTAAGGGATCCTACCTCTCTCTTTCTTTTCATGTATTCCCCTTTATGACATTTATTTTAAGATCCATGTTCTTATGTTGGGGATGTTATTTTATAATCATCCTACTATCCTTTTAATGTTCATATGATGTTAAACCCCCTATTTCTCTCATCATTTCATTTTATAAATGTTTAAGTGGCGCCGTTAGACTGTCGAATTTTTAAGGGATTCCTTCACCCTTCTCATTTATCAAAGTTCTACTTTCATGTCAAGTCTTTAAAGTTCCTTTTTATTATGTTGGGGTATGATATCTATATATATAATACTGATATTGTATTTTTCATATTATGATAAACCTCTTCTTGCTCTCATCATTTCATTTTATGAATGTTTAAGTGGCGCCATTAGGCTACCGAATTTTTAAGGGATTCTTTCCCCCTTCTCATTTTTCAAAGTTCCACTTTCATGTCGAGTCTTTCAAGTTCATTTTTATTATTTTGGTTATGATCTCTATATCTATCATACATATATTTTATGTTCATATGATGAGAGACCCTATTTGATCTCGTCAATTCAATTTTTGATGTTTTTAAGTGACGTCGTTAGGCTTCCAAATTTTCATAAGAGAAATATTATTTTGTCTTCCTTCCATTTTTTTCATTTCATATGGTATGTATTTAAAATTGTATTACCATGTTATTATATACATTATATTCTGTCCCTCTTCTATTTTATGGATAATTTATGAGTTGGTGACCCATTTCCCCTCTCTTTTCAATATTTTCAAAAACCCTATAACATAGTCGTTATGCAGCAGAATTTTCGTCTCAAAATGTCTCTCTCTTTTTCTCAAATTCTTTTATTTTATTAAGTGAATACTCAAAGATCTTTCTTCTATAGGAGTATTCTCATATACATCAAAATGTTCTATTTTAAATTCTGGGATTTAAATACATGAAACTCGCTTTTCTTTTTCCGTGGGTTTAAAATGACATAAAGATAATATCTTAAAAGCAGTTTTTAAAATGTTATGATTATGAAATGAAACCCTTTATTTTATGCTATATGGGTTATTTATTAAATTTTTGATGATGATATATGTGTCTCACATGATTATAAAGACAAATTTAAGGGTGCACCCTGATAGCGCTCTAATGCATTGGGTAATGATGTTACCACTAGAGATTATAATTTTAACGATACCTTGGTGAATAACCTTGGTAATTTCAAATGACACATTGGGGATGGACCTTAGTGACATGTTCATGATTTATAAGTTAAATATTGTAGCCACATATTTAGGTTATGAAATACGTCATTTCTATTATGATATGCCTCATGATTTATTTCTCACACCTTAAAGTTTTTTTTCATAACTTTATTGGTGTATCTCAAGTTCACATGTTAAATGTTTCCCCTTGTTTCCCTTACTAAGCCTTCTACTCACCCTATATTTTGATATATGTCCCCAGGTTTTGAGATGCAGTAATGAACCTAGGATGAACATAATGATAATCCTTTCACGTGTTTAAGAATAATTTTTCATGTTTTGATGTTTTAAGTTCTTGGTTTGCAAGACACTAAACCTTAAAGATCCTCGGTTTGGTAAAATGTAATGAAAAGTTATGTTATAAAAAGGCGAGATTCTATAAATACAATCTTCTCAGATTATCAAATGTTAATATATCCCAAATAGGTATGAAGTGGGACACTTTTTTCAGCGTGTCAAAAACTACCCATACATCATCGCTTCCTCTCGACGACCTAGGAAAACTGACTACAAAGTCCACAACAAGAACTTCCCATTTCCATTTCCGAACTAGAAGTGGGTGTAAAAAGACGGTTGGTCACTGGTTCTCCACCTTCACCCATCGATAGGTGGAACACCAAGTGATAAAATGTTTAACAATGTATAAATGAAAAAAAATACTATCCAAATAATCCTAAGCATTTTCAGGGTCTTCTGCTGTCACGGTCTGTCCTAAATAGTAGTAAATGAAGCATTTTAAGCTGCATGATTCCCTTTGTCATTATCTTCATTCATGTGATATTCCTTAGGTTCCAAATGACACTTGTAGAGGGTGTGAGATAATCCTCAATGGGCCACCAAAAAATGGTGCCTATAACATCTTGCATGAGTAATGGAAATATAATAGTGTGTAAGAATTCATATATGAATCAAACATGTACAATGTAACTAAATACCCAATTATCTACTTTATCCCATGAATGGGGTAAGAACTTGTAACCAATGCATTAGTTTATTATTACCAGTTTTATAATTATGTAACATGTTAACCAAAGTGAAGGTTCCATGATATAACAAGGAAACCTGGAATGATATTTAATAATAAATTTCTAAGGTAATGACCATGGAAACATAGAACACGTGGTTCTCTAGCTCCGAAATAAGTAAAACCCGGATAAGAGTAATAGTTTGATCCAAGGATAACAGTCTAAGGTCATCCAAATATATATTCCAACCATGTCCAAGGAGTTCAACCATATAAAAATGGGTCTAAAAATGACTGGGCCTGATGTGATTTAACTGTGTTATCTACTCACCAATGTTGGATCCAAGGAGTGTGTCCAAGTCATTCTATAATAATATATGAGGGATCCTACAGTTTCATAATGGGCATCCAAGGATAGAAAAATATCAGGTTCTCAGTGGTTTTCAACATAGGAAAGTGCCAGCCTTGAATTGGTTTAGGGTTCATGAGTGTTCTTGGAATTCCTCGATAAGAATCCAATGTGAGATCAAGTTCGTCCATTCCTAATAGAAAATAAAGTAATGTATAATTCCAAATTGGTTCCTTGCATTCCTTTCTTAAGTTTGAATAGACCATGTTGCATGAAACAATTTAACAAATCCATTAATGTAATATTTAATAATCTATGTCAATTCCACTACCTTCTATTAGTGTGGAATTGGGTGATACATACTTGAAACCTATTATTAATTAACATTTAATTTGATCAAGTCATATACATAGTATACATGACAATTTATCACTTAAAAATATTAATTTCAATTTGGAACATACCATAGGAGGTTCAAGTAAAAGTGATATTGAACTTTACATTCACTATTACATGATTCAATAGTCATTTTATTAAAAGGAGGAATTCAATTAGGGTGGTCAAGCTCAAGAACACTCGAACGATGTCTCAAAAGTGTCAAAACACTAAAAACACAATCAAGGAATAACACCCAACATGGGTTGTTGGGAGTTGTGTCTGTAACCACTAACAATTAACAACATGTTTGGAAAGAGTAAAACGATACGATTCTAATGAATATAATCATGGATTATATTTTCTACAAATAGTGCCTCGATGAAATCGGTATGCCCTACATGACTACTCCAAAATCAATAAAATTTAGGGATGAGTTATAGACCACACAGCTTAGGGTTGTACGACTCTCCTGCTCTAATATCACCCTCTGATTAATCTTATAACATAATAGATATGAGTAAAAGGAAAAAAACTCACACCGCGATAACTAGGTCCACCTAAAGAGAGAATAAGTTAGGCTAAAAGAGACTAATGTGCTTATTATTGTACATACATCGTGATGAATGGAAATCCGATCAGATCTCAGACGAAGGAGATATTTCAATACATATATTTCTCCTTCAAAAAGATCCAAAATTAGATCCATGGAGGTATATCCGATTGAAAACATTATAGGGAAGAATATGGGGATTAATTTCATTATTAAAGAAAAAATGGTAAAATTTCCCAATAATTATCCTACACAGGGTTTGGCCACATGGTTTTCCAAACCATGTGGTAACATCGAAGGGTTAACTATAAGAACGGGTGCATCGTATGCTTATGCCTCATGGTTAGTGAAACTATGTGATAACCATGTAGAAAAGTTCTACCTAAACTGAAACAATTGACATGGTTTACTCTAACCATGTTTCCTACCCACATGGTTTACTCCAACTATGCGATAGGGCCAGTTTCCCTTAAAAATGGTTCTGGGCTCTGAAAAGGTCCCACACACCCTCAAAACATTCACTAAATCACAACGAATAAATAATAGGTCTAAAATAAAGAATTAATCTAAAATTTAAAGGATCAATAGCTGATTGAAAAACTGGGTTCTTTTACTCTTCCCCCCTTAGAATGAATCGTCCTTGAGTTCACCTTATAAGGGTGGAGAAAAAATTCTGTAAACAACTCTGGCCACTGAACATGTACGCTAGCCTCTAGCTCCCAAGTATCTTACTACATGCGACCATGCTTCCATATCACCCATACTAGAGGAACATACCAACCTTGAAGAGCCTTTGTGCTCCGGTCAACAATGTGTACCAGATACTCTTCAAAGGTAGCATCCAAATCTTACTCTACCTCCTTGGGATCAAAGGTATGAGATGGATCATCTTGATATTAGTGAAGCTATGAAACGTGAAATATGTTGTGCATGGAATGATACCTCTGATGTAGAAGTAACTAATAGTCTACTTGACCGACTCTCTCTAGAATATGACATGGTCATACATAACTGGGAGAAAACATCCCTTTAAATAGTAACTATATATTCCAAAGCCTAGGTGATAACCAATGAAAAATACAATCCCTGATATTGAACTGTAGAGGTTGAATACCATGATCAGCATAAGATTTTAGTCTACAATGAGCAATACTCATACACTTTTTGGTGAACTAAACCTACTCTGAAGTCTCCTGAATGAGATGAGGACCCATTTGGGCTACCTCACCTACATGAAACCGACAAAAGGATGAATGGAATGAACTACCATACAAATATTTGAAATGATACATTATAATATTTTACTAAAATCTATTATTTTATAAAAACTCAATAAGATGGATATACATCTTCTAAGAACCACTGATGTCAAGGATAAATTCTCAGATAATATCCCCTAGAACCGATATTTTCCTTTATGATTTTCGATTATCCTGAGGGTGAAAATCTACAATTAAAATCACCTATATTCCCATATCCTTCTATAATTACTTCTAGAACCATGAAATGAAATGAGAATCCCTATCTGAAATGATAGTTCACTGGACCTCGTGTAGTCATATGGTGTCATAGTCATACAGTCTTCTCGGTTCATCAACTGCAAATGTATCCAAAATAGGAATGAATTGGTCCACTTTTTTCAACCTATCAACAACTACCCATATATCTTCATAGTCTCTCTATGACCATGGAAAAATGACTACAATGTCCACAACAACATCTTCCCATTTCCATTTCAGGAAAATAAGTGGATGTAACAAGACTGTAGGTCTCTGGTGCTCCACCTTCACCCATCGACAGGTGGAACACCATTTGATAAGTACTGTAATATGAAATTTATTCCCAGACCAACAATACTGGAATAACATATCTCAATAAATCATTGGGTCCCTAAATGTACTACCCAGTAAGAAGTGTGGGAATCATGCATCAACTCCTCTCTCATATATGTATGATCCCAAACACACTCACACGTGCACAAGATCTCCTCTATATCCATAGTCCAATCCAGAGGCGGTTTATCTCATGATAATCTATCATGGAGAAAAAATACATTTGGATAGGAAAATTTCATACTATTAAATTTCTAAAGGAAGGAAGAGGTAACATCCAATGATGAGAGATATGATTTCTTGTGACTATATTGAAACTATAGATGTAGTTCAAAGAAAAGGGCCATTAACATCCATTCTTCACTGGCATCATGTACAGCCTCTGTTTGTGTTTTCTGACTCAGCACATCTGCAACCACATTTTCATTCTAGGGTGTATAGGTAATCCCAAAATCAATGGATTAAAGATATTTGACCCATATTCACCATATGAGGTTCAATTCATGGTGTGAAAAGATATATTTGAGGCTTTTTTTGGTTATAAACACCAAAAAGTGATGAACTAATTGATAATGTCTCCAGCAATGTAAGGCATGGACATCCGATCCTTTCCCATAATTGTGTGTTAGGTTGTTTCTTTCATGACACCTCAACATCCAATATCCAAATTTAATGAATTTTTCCTCCGGTATCATCACTACATCTATGCCAATGTTGGATGCATAAAAGAAGATGGTATTACCTATGTCTGGCACCAGTAGAGTCCGAATAGGTGTTGATACGAACCTCTGTTTTATCTCTTGAAAGTATTTCTCACATATTTTGACAACATGAACTTGAAAACCATCTTTTTTAGTTTAGTAAGAGGTTATGAAAGGTGAGAAAAGTCTTGTATGAAATGTCTGTAATATCCAGCCTTCCCCAAGAAACACCATTTTACAAACAAGTTCTTGGGATGCTCCCAGGAAACTAGAATGGTAATTTTTTTAGGATCAATAGAGACTCCTAATTCTAATATTATATGATCCATGATGTGTCATTTTTTCATCATGAAGTGGAAATTAGAAATCCTGGTTTAAATACAGTGTTCTGTCAGTGTACTCAAAATGATCATAAGATGTTTGGAATGGTCTCTATGAGAGTGAGAACACACCAAGATATTGTCCCAAAATACCACAAAAAAGAGTCCAAATAGGGGGGAAAACCCAATTCATCATAACCATGAAAATGGGGGGGGGGGTACATTCATAAGACCGAACAACATAACAAAGTACTCATAAATGTAATATATCCTATGTAATGTTATAAGAGTTGTGTTTGATGTCCTGAATCATAATTTATGATAACCCAATCTTACGTCGATCATAGAGAAGTCATTTTCTCCTCACTATTGGTCGAAGAGATCATCCATTCAAGGAATTGGGTACTGATTCTTGATTGTATGCTAGTTAAACTATATATAATCCACACGTACTTGTAAGGCTACATCCTATTTCATGGAGAAAAGAACATGTAAACCCCAAGATGATGAACAAGGCCATATAAATATTTCGGCCTCTAAATCCTCTGACTACCACTTGAGCACTTGAATCTTTATAGGTGACATCATATATAGAGGAATGGAAACTGGAGATTCCCCTAGAAAAAGATTTATCACAAACTCTACCTATTCCTCAAGAGGTAGGCCTGTAAAATCATCAAGAAAAACATCCAAAAAATGATCTACTACTAGAGGGAAATCAGTTTTATTTAACCCCCCACGCTCTATGATAATATTTGTGATTTGGGCAGTCCCTCAACCTATCCCATGATTTATTGTTCTAGATATTCTATATTAGATATCCCATTCACTTTAATGTAGATAACTATTTTCTTCTCTTGTTGTAAAAGATATCCTATAGTGGTAGTAGCCTACAAAAGTGAGATTGTGAACCAACCAGTCCATTTTGAGTATTAAATTTAAGCCCATAATAGCGATAAAAAAGTTTCCATAATAAAGATAAATTTCCTTCTTTAAGGGGATAGTCCCTACACTCGCATATTCTCTATGTTCGCACACCTAACAATGTATATATGTTCATTAAACCACATTAATAATGTTTCTCCAGTCTGAGATTCTCCATGATAGATATTGATATAAAAGTGTTTGAAGCACCTATATCAAATAATGTAGATAATATAATATATGCCACTAGAATTGTACCTCATACTATAGATGGCCCCATATCATGATCGTCATATTTCGGCTGAAGTGCATGAAACTGGACTGATCTAAATCCTTCTGCCACAGTGGTTCTACCATGATCATAAATGATTTTATGGTGTTAATGGTAATATAGGGTCTGGTTAATATGACCATGACCTCCTCCTCGACCAATCCTACCGGTACTATTTCCAATCACCAGCTATTGCAGTGCAAAAGATCCAACTCTAGAAGATTGGGCTTGTATAGATCTATTTCCACTCAAAGCTGGAGGAAAAGTCATAGAGAAACACTGATGATTCCCCAAATGACCTCATTCTTTTCACTCCATTGGTTCTGTATCACAATGAGACTTTAGGTTCCCTATTATCCCCCTTGATGACACATGATAGTGCAATCAAAATGGGTACTGTGGTTGTCACTTCACTAACAAGAAACCTCGAGGGAATATTTCATGCCACCAGAATAAGTACAAACCTGCTGTGGTATAGATCCTATATGCTAGTTTCAATTACTGACCCTTAGGTTTCACTCAGTGATAAGGTCTTAATTAACTATTTCATAAAATTTTGGTATGAAAAATACATTCACATGAGTACATATGATGTATTGGAGCCCATCCTCAATGCCTCTAGAAATAGAAATCTCATCACTTTCTAAAAGTAGTGAGAAGCACTGTAAATCAGTGAAACATGATGAATATTCAATATCCAATATATAAACCTATTCAAGATGCATGAACTCTATGAATCTATCATGTCTTATCATTTTTTAAAAGATCAAATCATATAAGGAAGTGTATTAATCAACCCATAAGGTGCCCTAATGATGACTGGCCTACGTAATCACATCTCACCAATTCTTGTCCTAATCATGAAGCATGTATGTATATAGCTTGAACCTCTTCTCTAGAGGTGTCTCTAGATCTCAATGATAGATAATGTGGATTATATCCAACACATAATATCATGTGGATAGCTATCCAATGATAAATTAAGAGGATTCTCCTACTGGAACTCGTGAGTCAGAACAACAATCGTAGGTGAAACTTGTGGACCACCATGCATGTACTACATTAGACGTAAGAAACTATCACAAACAGGGTCATTAGTGTCTGGACTAGGTACAATAGGTGTTTCCCCAATTGAAACTCCTGATAGTAAGAATGGAGGCTCATGGTCCACCATGTCTAGATCATGGTCCTTGCCACCTTCCTAGAGTATGATATGTGCACTTCATGGTGGCATTGGTCTACAAATTCCAAATTCACAACGAAGAACAAGCTTTGAAGCTTAAATATAACATCACTAATAGAATATAAATGTTATAAGACTCACTACACAAGTTACACTACCGAAACTACCCACTTAGATGACCTTGAACTCGTATGTTCTCAAGTATATGTTTCATTTCATTTTACATTTAATTTACATGTTCATTCATTTAACTTTCATTAGCATGACAAGGTGGGATAAGTACATGCAATCATTTCACTTTTTCTTTCATGTTTCCTTTTATAATCAATATCCATTCCCATTGAATCAGTACCCATACACCTTTGAACGAAAACGACACCCATTTAATTATATCATAATGGACTTACTTGAAAAAATACTCATCCTAAACCATGATGGTACATACACCTAAATATTTGAGACATAAAATCAATATATTATAAAAAATATTAATATAATAATGGCTTAACAATCAAAACATCACTCATCACTCATCGGAATATCAAGAAATGCAACGTAGAGTAATTTGCCGATATGGCATGAAAATATTCATGTAATTAAAATTATAGGTTCCTATAGGGATGAAGGTAATAATTCCCTTTTCCCTCTTCTCATCAGGACAAGGGTTAAATGAAATTCTTAATAAGTGTAATAATAATAACCACAAAACAACACGTTCTTCAACCAATGGTGAAATAATGTAAACTCTAATAGACAAAAACATAATATAATTTATAAGTTAGGAAACGTGGCTTTTACCGTGATCACGGGTTTACTATGGTCCAGTAGGGTTTATGACCATGTACCAAGCAATCATAGTCTCTAATATATTATCTCCAAAAATTAAAAAAAAATAAAGGAACAACTCGGATACCACTTTGTGATGTCCCGAACTTGGATTCCACATAGTAGGTGCCCCGAGCTCGATGGGCCACATGGGCTCAAGCCCATCTCGCTAAGTTCCAGAGGCTTCCGACTAGCAGGGAGGGCCTAGGGTGTGTCTGTGGGGAGACTATTCCCTCAATACCAGAGTATTTCACATCAGATAAATATAATTAGAGTTAAATAAATGAAGAAATATTTGTAACCAGTGAAAGTATACAGAAGTAAAAAATATCAAATGTAAAATAATTAATGATGATATGCCATGTCAATAGAAATATGGAAAACATATATGCAAGATAGAAGAAATAAAATCTTCCTAAAAGTATAAAAAAATAATATCCAATGCATCTTGATCTTGGAATTGGTCATTTTTTATCGATATACATCATACACAACAAGAAATCAAGTGTTCAAATCCATATGAATCCCCTTATCATCACCTACAATCATGTGATCTTCCCCTGGTACCTGAGGATGTATGGAGAGGGTGTTAGATAAATAACAGTTGGCCACCACCAATGATATCTATAACATCCAAAATGTGTAATATAAATATAACATTGTGAAAGAATTCATATATAATGTCAATTTGTACAATGTAACTAAATATCCAAGTACCTACATTAACCCACGACTGGTGTCTGAACCTGTAACAAATGCATTAATTTATTGTTAATAGTTTTATAATAGAGTCACATTTTAAAAAAAATGAAGTTTCCAATATATAACAAGTAAAACTATAATGATATTTAATAAAAAAATTACAAGGTAATTACCAAGGAAACATAGACCGAAGGGGTCGCTAGCTCAGTAATAACTATAGCCTGGCTAGTGGTAAGAGTGTTTACCAAGAAGCATAGTCCAATGCATTCCACAAAACAACACCTACTGAGTTAAAGGATATCATCCATGGTTAAACGAGGCCATGAAATAACTGGGATTGATATCCGTTAACCAAGGCACATACTAGTCAATTCTTTATCCAAGGAGTATATCCAATGAATCCTGTAATACTATATGAGGGATTCTATGGTGTCCTATCGGGAATCAAAGGATAGAAAAATACCGGTTTATAGGTGGGTTTCATCCTAGTAAATCCACATCCTTTAATAGAAATGGGTTCCCTGAGTGTTCATGGAATTCCTTGATAATAATCCTTGTCGATCATGAGTTAGGGAATTTTTACTAGATAATGAAGTCATATATAATTCCAAATTGGTTCATGCCTTGCCATTCATTAGTGAGAATAGGATATATAGAATGATACCCTTTTATAAATTAATTAATGGCATATTTAATACTAAATATCCATTCCACTACCTTCCATTAATGTTGTATGGTGTGCTAAAGAGAAGAAACCAATTAATAATTTATATTTAATTCGGTCAAGTAACATACTTAGTATTCTTGCCAATTTATCACATAAAACAATTAATTTAATTTTGGAACTTACCTTAGGTGGGTCATGTTGAAGTGAAATGGTACCCAAAATTCACCATTACAGGATTCAAAAATCATTTAATTCTAAGGAGGCTTATCATTATGGTTGTCAAGATAGAGCACACCAGAACGATGGATCAGAAGTTTCCAATCACAGACAAATCCAACCTGGCATAACACCCTACATGGGGTGTCGGGAGTTGTGGGTGTAAACACCAACAAATAATTAAATATTTGGAAATATCATAACTATAAGATTTTATTGAATATAACCATGGGATATAATTTATATAAATGGTGCCGGATGAAATCGACAGTCCCCATATGAAAAATCCAAAATTGATGAAATTTAGGGATGTGTTATAGACCACCCACCATAGGGTAGTACAACCCTCCTCCTCCAATATTAGCATATGATTCGATTTAAAATGGAGTAGATCTAAGAAAAATGAAAAAATAATCAATCCTTGATTACGAGTTTGAGAGCAATAGCGGAGAAGAAAGTCTTAAACGGACTCGAGTACTTATCATTGTGCATCCACCGTGACAAACATAATCTCAATTAGATCCTGGATGAATGAGATATTAAAATCCCTATATATGTCCTTCAAAAAGCAAAAAAATTATATCTATGGAGGTAAATAACACTTGAAATTTTATTAGGGATGATTATGTGGATTAATTAGATCATTAATGAAAAAATGGTAAAATTGCACAGAAATTAGCATGTGCACTGTTTGACTATATGATTTTCTAAACTGTGCATCAACCTCACAGGGTTTCCTAGATAAAAGGGGTGTATCACACAGTTATATTGCATGAGTAGGGAAACTGTGTGATAAACATGAAAAATTGTTCTACCCGAAAATACACATATCACATGGTTTACTCTAATTGTGCACTATATCCACACGGTTTACTCTACCGTGATGTATGACATGTTTCCCTTAAAGAGATGGGTTTTGTGCTTCTAACAAGAATTGAACACCATAAAGAATTACACTAACTAACTAGGAATCAATATTATTGAAAAAATATATAAGTATTACAAAATCTAAAGGATCCATACACGAGTGAAAGACTAAGTTGTTATAGTGTATAACTTTTTGAAGAGAAAAATGAGATAAAGAGAGTTTTCTAAACTTATATAAATGGAATTTCAATGTAAAAACAAATATCTACAATTGAATGAATGAAATTTAATTTCATGTATGGGATCATGGATTATTGAATGTATCACCATAGAAGGGGTTTATAGTGTTTGGTAAGAAGGGGAAGATAATTATAAGGTACATTCAACCTTTTTTCGATTTTTGATAAAATTTGGTTTTTACCTTATCATTTTGTTTTTCCACCCATCCTCTTTATAGTGAATAGAATCCTCTAAGTTTTTATTTGAGGAAGATCATGCTAGAACTAAAAAAACTATTCATCACTAAGGAAATACATATAGGGTAAGTATTGTAAAATAATGATGTGTACATCTAGATTCTTGATATTATAGATAAAGTGTTATAGAATCAGGGAACCTGACCAGTGAAGGATATTTGGAGTAATACCAATTATTAGGTAGAAACAAAGGATACAAAACATGGAATGATGAATAATTATAGTCATTTATTTATTTGTTACAATACAACCAAAATTTAAAGGTTGAAATTATTTATGGGTGATTTAAGACCGAATATTCAACTATAGTAAGTAAAATCTTCACTTTTTTTCAAAATACAGATTCTATGATTTCATCATAATTGGTAAAATACGTAGAAATACAATAAAAAAGAGAAAAAAATTAAATTTATGATAAAATATAATTCTAGAACCACATAATAATTAACAATATGGGGAGACACTATAATCTTTTACTTTGGAGGATCATATACTTAAATGTTTGACAGATATATGTGGTACATTGATATTATAAAGATAACAATATGTAATGGAATAGGAAATCATTAAAAACTATGATACAAATATGAATGATATTGGATTATTGAATATATTGTATATATATGAAGTAATATGATCGTAGGAATTATCAATTTTGGGAATCTATCTATTTGGAATTAACTATTGTAATTGTAATCGATAAAATTGATTAATAAATTGAATAAAAAACAATTTATAATAATGTAAGTAATATTTAAAAAAAATTATATCCATCAAGGAATAATAATATAATTCAACACAAGGATTAGAATAAAAAAATAAAATATTTTAAACTAAGCACGTTATTTTGAATACACAAAGTTGTATTTAATAATTAAAATTATAATATATAAAAAAATATTTTCATAAAAATTACATTAAATTTGAAATCTTGACATTGAAGCTATCAAATGGTAATCTTTTTTTGTAATTTTACAAGACAATTGAATTTTATGTTATGTTTAAAAATATATTATTAATATACATTACGTAATATGTTTTCCTTATAATGTAAAAATGATTTAGTAATTAATACAATTTATTCATTATAACAACCAATGATTTTTAGAGAACAATTTGTTTGTGAGCTTACATTTTAAAGAACACCAAACTTTAAATAATTCCAAAATACTATTATTTTAACATGAAAATTATTAAATAGCAATTACATTTAGGGGTATGAATAAGATAAATTGTATTATATAATAAATTTTATGTTCATATTCAATTCATGTTTAACTAGGCCTATGAAGTAAACAATAATTTTTTTTGAAAATTCATTTTATTCAAAAAATATATGTTTTAATAAAAAAATTATTTTTTGATAGACCAAGATGATTAAATAACCCTATAGGGGGTCAATCAGGGTATTAAATACTATAATAACTTCCCTTAATATATTGTTTTCATTGTTAAAGGAAAAACTATTCTTTCTCTTTCTTATAACAAAGAACAATTTGAGAATAAAAACATGCACGAGAAAAAAATAGTTTACTTGGTTCACTATCAGTGGGACATGTACAAGGAGAATACAAAGGAAATGCACCTATATACCAAATACACTAAATCATACAACCAATTATAAGGTTTTAAGTGGACTCGCTATCCCTCTTATTTTACAACTAATCAAAATTTGAAAGCTCGTTATTCTATCAACAAAAGTGTTCCCACTAATCCATCAGATTATTATACTTTTAGTCACTTCAATCAATATGTTTTACAAATCATTTGGGGAATAATTATGTTCCTATTTGATCCACTTAAACAATACCACTATAACAAAAATTTATTAGGAAATCCCTTTCTATCCCTTCTGAGATGCTTACTACTTTTTCAAAGATCGTACTGTCATTGCGAAACTTCCTAGTTCATTGGATGAATAAAATGAATTCAAAAACCAAAAAACAATAGTGAAGATCACCAAATTCATGAAGCTTAAATAACATTCTCAAATAATCCACCTTTCATAATTCTCACATAGCCTTCATTATTCCCAACACTTTCATGAAGATCACAACTTTCAGTTAGCTTATATGGCCTTCACGAACTTCTATACATTCATAATGATTTTTTGTTTAGAATACATAGCCTTATAAGAAATTACATTTATAGTGAGATTTTTCACTACAATTACCTAAATGAATCTTCTTTATGAAATCAGTTCCTTATGATTTCCATTTAGGCTAGATCTCTTTCAAATGATGAGGGTAGAGGTCTATTTATTGGTATTTACTCCCTTTTTAAAAGAATTTAACCATTCCACCATCTTTTCACAAATCTAGAATCATTCATTTGAAACCCTTACTATATTTATGAGGTTTTAGGGAAATTTCCTCTTTGTTATGCTTATCATAATATTAGAGATCCTAGTATTTCCATCGCGTGCTCGCAATACCCCACACCTCTACAAAACCCTACATATGCGAAAATGTATGCCTTCACAATGATCTATACCATTTTTTGGATATTTGACAACATAATTAGACAATATATATTTTGGAATTACCCAAATAACATTTTGCACATTCTTTTTTAGGAAACATAGTCAACCGAAAAAACATTGCAATGTTACCTTGATAGAATATTTCCCAAAATTTTTGTTGCTTTCTATGAGAAAATAAATATAATCAATTTATTTTCAATTTAATAATTATTTTTGAAAAAAAAGATTTATTTTTTGGATTCATAATTTACTAATTACCATTTGAGTATTTTTTTAGAATCTTATGGAAAGAATAATTTTATAGTGAATAGTAAAAATATTGATTTTTGTAAAAATTACATTGCTTTTCAATAAATTAAGAAATTTAAAATTATGAATATATTTTTGATAATTTTAAATGTAATATAATTATTATTTGGGTACATTTAACCCATCTAAAATATTCTAAATTAATGTTTTATTTTATTTTAAAATCAGTTTATTTTCGGGTTTAAAAATAAGATTTTTTAAAACTTTTTTATAGAAAATAATTTTTCTCATTTTTTTATTATTATAATAATTACTAATGGTTTATATTATAAATGAAATTTATAGATTATATATCAGTAGATATTATTTTATTTTTTTACAAATATAATTATTGGTCATTGTGTTAATATAAAATTCTATTTTTTTAAAAAAAATACAATTCATGAAAACACAATTTTTTTCATTGCATCAACAAGTTTAATTTTAAATATATTTTCCCAATTATATGAGTTTAATATTGTAAAATATATTCAATATTTGGAATAAGAAGGTAAAAATTATGTTTTAATTAAATTTTCATTTTTAGGAATAAAAAATTTGTCATTTAAAATTTGTTTTTCCATAACATCGGTAAAATGATGATATTGTATAATGTTAAAAGTTAAATCTTAAAATAAATAAAAATTAAAAACATAAACGAGTGGTTTATGTGTTTATCAACCACAATAATAATTTAAAATAATAAATATAAACATATTTATTTTTAATTAATTCGATCCAAATATTTAGGGCTTTAAATATAAAATAATAATTATTTAGTCACATAAGTCCACCCCTCCTAAAGTATAAATAGAAACCATCACCACCCTATTTCTCTTATAAATACCTAAAGCTATGAAAATATCTAAAAAAATATACTCCATAACAACCAAATTTACATTTACTTTGGGTATCACCAAAATACAAATTCAAATTATATAAAGGAATCCTTTAAGGATGTGATATTCCAGAGGTAATTCACGCAGACCACCTCCATTATTTTATTTTATTATTATACCTTCTCCTTCCCACCTTCATACATAATTTAATAATAAATCAATAAGTATGTACATACTGTAATGTTATGTATCTAATATAATATATTATATTTATCAATTTTATTACCTCCTCTTATATTGTTGACCAAAACCATTGTCCCAATTATGGCGGTTAATCGTCTCCATGAATAATTATTTTCCATTTTCCATTATTTCCTTCAATGATAATCATAATTGTATTATTCTAGAGAAGTTTCATTTTAAAACGTATATCATAACCTATTTCATGATCTGGATCTGACATATTAAAATAAAATTAAATTAAATTAAACTTGTTTGTGATGGTCGAAAAAACACCCATATAAACTAAACATTTATCATTAAAATTTTATCAAATTAATTATCCACATGTAAGAATGAAAAACAATATATGGGACTATTTAAATTATGTATTTTCATGGATACCATTCTATTTCACTTCTACAGTTCTTCTTCCATTTAAAAGAACATCCATAATTTTACACAAGTTAACTAACCATCAAACCGGGGAATGAACACAGCTAGAACAATGAAAATAATGAAATATTATTAATGATATAGTTGTAAGATGTTATAAATGTATGATATTAGGGATTATAAATTTTAATATACTTCTATAATGAATTAATTACATTCATTAAACGTTTATAAAAGAGGTTAATTAATGTATATCTAAAGGGAAGTGTGAGGTAAGGGATTCTCATCTCACTTTTACTTCTTTGAGATATAAGACTTATTCCCCACTTACTTATTCTGGGTGGTGTTTATACTCAACAGTGATATATCATAACGTGAATATAATTATATTCATCATATTAATTGTTTAATATGAATATAATTACTTAAACAGGGAATACACTTTTTCTATTTACAAGTGGTAAGGGATTTCTAAACTAAATTCTCATTTACTGGGCTAAATGTCATCTTAGTTGATTTTGTCACAATAATATTATGTTTGAAATAAAATTTGATTACCTTATGTTTTATTAAAATTTTATATGCGCATTTTTAGGTGATACACATAATTGATTCATTTGATTAACACTTACCTCAATGATTTGACATTTTTAACAGTCCTTATTTTAAATAAAATTTATATTCTTAAAGTGTCCCTTTAAACTCTCTTTTACTTAAATGTCCATGTTTTTTATAATTATTCCCATTTTTAAATATTCAAATTTATTAGTAAAATTCATTTTCATTCATGTTTGAATTTTTAAATAATGGGTTGAAAGATATGTCCTTTTGTTTTCTACAAAAAATTATTTGAGACTTTTTTATAAAAAATACAAAAGGAATGCTTTTTAACTTATACCACATGAGGGGAACTTCCCACCATAATAAAATCAAAATGTTTTGAGGATTGATTTAAAATATTACAGGGTTTTATTAAAATAAAAGATTTTCTTTTTTAATTGTGAATAATTTAAAACACATGTGGTTTTCATTTTGAAAAAGGTATTTCCCTCAAGAATATTTCAATGATCGCATTTAAAGAATTTTCATTTATTTCAACATAATTTTTCGAATCTTATGCTTCATTTAGGTAGATATCTTATGAAACTGTCTTGAAAAACCAATTAAATGGATTATTATCAATTTGATAGGGGATGTACTAATTTGATACCATTAACCATATTAATCTAGATGATTTAAGATTATGTTAATTTTATTGGGGTAAGTATTAACATTTAATGTGTTAGATTTTAATAATAATTTTTGTGTTGATTATGGATCAAAATTTAATATAAGTAATTATTTGGTAATGCAATGAATATGTGGCCCCAATTATGGATAGTACCTCAATGCATCAGTGTGTCTTATTAGTCAAATATGTGGGCTAACCATAATCGGTTAGTACCAAGTATTTTGGAACTATCTTGCAAAAGGTCTTGATATTAGAGATAAACATGAAAAAACCAAATTAGTTTTTACCCAGTTGTTTTAAAACATATTTTAAAAGGTATTGATGTTAGATTTACCATGATGCTAGATATCACGGTGTACAAAAATTAATCATTACCTTTATTAAGAATTGAGGTATTATCATCCATGATATTTTCACTATGATGTTCTCTTTAAATGCATATAATTATCGGTTATTGATTAAATTGCATGTGTTTCCAGTTATTTACCTTATCATATTGATTATTCTTATTGATTGTGATAAATTCCACTATCCATAACCCTTTCTAGGCATTTGAGATACCCCCTTTCATGTGTTTTAGTTTTCCTGGGATACTTGGAAGTGTTGTATGTTTGATATATATGGTTAATCCAGGATAACAATAGTGTACTAACAAGATTATATTTGTTTAATTCTATATTTTCAAATTTAATTTGAAGTTCAATTATGTATCTATATTTCCAAAACTATTAAATCGTTTATCCCTTTAGGATGTTATTACTTATATATTTTTCCAATTTAATAATGTAACATCTTACTCTAGGATACTAGGTTAGGGGTTGTTATTGTTTGTATCTAATTATGTTTAGCAGAAAATAGAGAAACTAAATTTAATAAAACATAGATTATAGAATGAAACTCTAAGACAAATTTTTAAAAATCTCAAAAAAACAAAACTTCTGATTTAGATATTAGTTATACCTAAATTTTCAATTTATGATAAGTGGTTTTTATATTATACATTATTTCACTAATGTTATGATCAATTATAGTGTATTCCATTATTTATAAATGTAATGTAGAGAATGGAATGATAACTGTATCATTGCATGTAATTCATATGTGGATTTCCCTCATGGTAAAAATAATGAAGCTGCTTTTGTAGATGGAACTAATGTTTTATCTAGAGATGAACAACTTATAACTAGACATGGATATCTGACTCATGTTATGAGAAACGGACTTACCAATATAGAAGTTCCCTTGAATCCAAAATGTGGTGTAAAAATGTTATACCAATTCATGAATCATTAACTTCTATCATTCAGTGGAACTAAAAACACATTATAGCTAAGAAATGTATGTTTTTAATTAAAAAAGATATTTCTCACATTGGGATGTAATTAAAAGAAGAATATTATCTTGGAACTTTATCATCTATCATGAGATGCAGATTAATGGTGGTTATTCAATCAGAACAAAAAATAGTAGGATGAAATAGAAAACATAGAATGTATGGATTTAAAGGATCCTTTCATTAAATTATATTTTCCATAAAAATAATAAGAGGATATGGAGAGATAATTCATGAGTTCGAGAAAAAGGAGGAAAGGAATGTTGAAAAGTATGTAGCCCAAATTAAAAGGTTATAAAGGTATTCCATAGACTATGTAAATAACCCAATGATTAAGATGGATAATTTTTTATGGGCTTTAATTAATACATTGAAGGGAACAAGTATTTCCTAAATTCTCATAATATGAGGATATAATATATTTTTTCATCAAGACCAAGAAGGAATTTTACATGTCTTATGGTTCTAAAGGAATGTAAGGGAAGAATGGGTCATAAAAGAAAAAACAGATAAGGGGAATAATAGAATGAATGATTTCCCCACATGTGATAATAATAGAAAGAAACACCCTTGTACTTGATTTAAGGGAATGCGAGATTGTTAAAATTGTGAAGTGAAAGGCCACCAGGATCATGATGGTAAGGGAAATGAGGATTTTTTTCATGTTTTCAACTATATAGATATGGGGAACTACACAAATTACATCCATAAGAGAAAAGGGAATATACCAAAAAATAATCAATGGTATAAAGGTTAATATTATTATATTAATATTCTAATGTTGAATGATTACTGTGATTTAGTATTTGGATACAAGAAACATGACTTATGTGTATTATATTGATGATATTTTCAAAACAATTAAGTATTATAATGTACTGATATTTCATAAAGGATTTGTAATAATTTGTTAAAATGTACCAGGAAAAATGATTTAGTGGAAAGTCAATCATTTTTAAAACACAAGTGTAAGGGATGATAACACATAATATATTCTTTATGTTATGTTAATAATAAATAGATGATTTTGGTATAGAATATTAGAATATTAAATTGTTTAGTTATTTAGTGTAATATGTTATCTTTGATAGAGTTTAATATATGCTTGGATTTAAAGAATGTATCTAATTTTATTTTTATTTATGAAAAAGGTAGCATTCATATTTTCCTTATGGTTTAATGGTGATTGATGTTATTAATACTATTTCATAAAATATGTGATCATGGTACTTACATGTGAAAAGAAGATATACTTTATGGGGGATTAATAGTAACACCCTGAGATTTTGTGATTTGTTTCGAATTAAATTATCTTTTATATATGTTTCCTCTAAAAGGACACTAAAAATAGTTATTCAAATGAATATATATTAAAAAAATAATTCAAACATTCAATTAACATGGAATACCGACTTGTCTTTCAAAACGTTCAATAACATATTGGATTGCGATTCATGCAACTCTGAGTTGGCCTACAATACACACTACATTGAGTTTCTACAAAACATTTATTTTGTTTGTTTTAATTATTTAAATAAGATAATTATAACCTATCCATTA
Source organism: Viscum album (assembly GCA_963277665.1). Lineage (NCBI taxonomy): Eukaryota > Viridiplantae > Streptophyta > Magnoliopsida > Santalales > Viscaceae > Viscum > Viscum album. The sequence continues at coordinate 1,350,209,901 of OY728131.1, forward strand.
AACATATTTATATGAATAGTAATAACTTATTTTCCAATATTATTTATAATCTATTTATATAAATAAAACGTAATGATAATGAAATATAATGTAGGTAAAGTCAGTTTACGTTAAAAATAGTGTTTTCTCGAATAAACCGCCTTTAATATTAAAATAAATTTTAGAAACATTTAGAAATATAATTTGATAAAATAAATATCATTTTATAATTAATAATAATGAAATTATCTGAGGGTTAATTAAGTATATTTTTCTAATAAACATCATTTTCTGACAAATAGTGTAAAATACTAATTTTATGTTTAAAATTGCCTTTTATTAAAAAAATTAATATTAAATGACAATATAATTTTTTTATAATTTAAAATTAGATAAATCCTATATATATTAATACAATTTAATTCATTAGAATCAAATTTACTTCAAAACTAAATACAAAATCTCAACCAACTTTTGAACATTTTTCCTACTTTAAAACCTTGATTTTTGGTCCTGTCTGTGGGATTAACACTAGTATTAATTTTTTTGGCTTTTTGAGTTGAATTTGAAAATTTGACATACACCATTGTAATGAGGATAATATTTAGAGTCTAATGAGACCAATATATTTTTTTTACCAAAATGATTAGAAAATGTGATTACAATTAATCACATCAGTTAAAACCAAAATAAGCTTAATTAGGGACCAAAAATTAACATTAAGGGCCAAAACAACCTAGGAAAATGTCCAACACCCATTGGATATCCCTAGTTTGAAAACAAAATCCTTATATTATTGATTTTTTTTATTGTAAAGGCATGTGTTAGGTATGAACATGCGTACATCTAACTTGTTTCAACAAATTTCATGTGAGTCATTTTCCTTCCCTATAAAAGGACACAAACTATACTCATTACTCACACCTAACAATAATTTTATGTTCGTCCATTCTCTTCCAATGTAGCCTCCTAAAAATCCTCACATTGTACTTGTAGACTTATTTTGTGTAGAATCCCTCCCAAGGAAATTTTTTGGCACAAACCAGAAGCAATTTACTAAATTAAGAGGCACCATCTTCTCCCAAGCTCCTTCTCTTTATTTTCCTTCCTCACCACATCCTCTCTCTTTATTAAATTATTGTGTGAAAAAACCAGTATCAAAAATATACTTGAATGTTTTTATTCTAAGGGTTAAACATATACTTACACGCACCTCCAAATATTGGATATCAAACATAATGTTTCGGTGTATTGAGAATTACTACAACATGAAACGATGATTGTTAACTTTTTATTTACCACATATATGGTTTCCATTATTATGGAAAATATATTATATATGTAATATATTATATTTATTATTTCATTAATCTTCTGTATTTCTTTTACAACACACATCTCTTCATGTTCCATTTGGTGTTAATAAGAAAATCTCCTTTGAGGAAGTCTGGACTACCGACCCTCTAAGTGATGTGATTCCTTCACACACCACATGAATTGGATTAAGGATGGTTTTAATGAACTTATATGGTATATAGGATATAATAATTTTAATTTATATATATATATATATATATTCATATTTCATTTACATAATCTATTTCAATAGGATAATTAAAAACAGAAACAACATTCATTCGTACTAATGGATTACCATCTAAATTAATAGAGTATTCCATTTCATTATTATATATTATATAGGTTATTATAGTATAAATATAATCTATATAGTATAAATTTATAACATGATTTTAATTCATGAATAATTATATATGTAAAATAACTAATGATATAATAAATTAAGACACATGTGAATAACAGAGTGAATATTACCCAAATTGAAACCTTATTATAGGATTATTAACAAGTTGCTAATAAAAGGTCATAATCAACCCATATATTGTATTAGATATTTTAATATGTTTTTTTAAATATTTATAATAAATTTATATTTCTTATATCGGAGGTTTGAATGTGTACGACGAGATTCAACACCTAAGGTAAGGGGATTTCATCTCACTTTAAATTTCTGTGAGATACATGTTATGTTCTCCAACCCTTCATTTTTTGTGGGGTATGTACTTAAAATTATTTTATTCTAGGTATATTATAAATAAACTTAAGTTTATTCACATATACATTTTATGATCCCTCATTCATGGGGTTTATGTTTCAAAAGTTACCAAATTGGTAAAATAGTTTGGTCTCAATTTTCCTTCTTTGAGACTCATGTCTTGTTATGCACCTAAAATACTTTTCAAGGTTTATATGCTTCAATTTTACATGTTATATAATGAATTTATTTACATAAATATATTCTATGGTTTATTCAATTTACTTCCTTACACGGAGAGTATGATCCCGTGTTTTCATGATATAATAGTATATTGAGACAATATAAAAGCTTTTTGAGATTTTTTATGTTTATACTTCCTTGGATTAAATATTATAATCCATATTTCAAAAACAGTAATAATAAATTGATTAAAACTACCACAAAAACTTTATTAATGATTTTTTCTCCCACTATGGAAATACCGTAACCTTTTAAATGTCTTGAGCTTCCCTTCCCATCAATATATAACCACACCGATCCAAAACCATACAGTATTTCACAAAACCCACAACCGAGTTCTCAAACTAGGGAACTCTCATTAAAAAATTTACCAACATCAATGCTCAATTAATAAAGATGAAGGATTTTTATTTCAAAAAATTTAACATGGTTAACAAGAGGGATTTAGACAAAACCAAATCAAGTATTTCCCTCTTTATCCCCCCACACTATCAAAACTGAGGTGTTATCAATGACCTTAACCATCCTACACCTACGTCTTGGTTAAAAAGGGTAAGAACATTCCCTTTATTAAAATTTTCTCATTTAGACACCCTTTTATTCTCATATTTAATCATTTTACAATACTTCTCAATTTAATGTAGGCACCTTTTTTTGTTAAATTTCACAAACAAGGGAAAACTTCTGATGTACAACCACTTACCAAAATCCTATTTTCCTTTCTTTGTCTATAATGATGAATGTTACAAAATAATCTAGGTTGAATAGAATTATGAATGTAGAATCAACCCTCAAAACATTTTGGTCCATGAGTCAAACTCAAAAAATCTAAAAAACAATAGTCACATCACACAAAAAGTGCATCAACCAAGTTGAAATAACATTTAATTGTAACAGTGAAGTTCAATAACAATAATCCCTGCATGGGTACTTGAGTTATCCCCCATACATTTGGTAGATACTCCCATGAATGAGATCATATCCATGACTAGGACTATTCTAGTATTATGTATACCTTTCCCCAATAGTAATACAAATGAAGAAGAATGAAAATGGGTGTTATGATCCCACTTTGCAATGTCCCATCCCGGGTTCCACACATTGGTTCCTCACGGTAGACCACTACATGACCTCAGGAGGAATTCCACATCCACCAGAGGTTGTCGACTAGCGGTGAGTGTCTGGTAAGTCATTCATGGATAGTCTATACCCTCTTTTATCAAAGTAAACTCCACTATAAATAATAAATAGTATTTCTAGCATATATAATAATAAACAATACCAATGTCAATGATAACTAAAATAGGAAATACATTACACAAGTAAAAGGGAAAGTTTCTAGGCCAAAGTTAGTGATGATGTTACTAAAACTAAAAATAAAAATAAAGACATTTATGACTCCCAGTTGGGTCATGAACCACATTTGGATCCCTCTTCCGTGCTCCATCCAAAATCAGAAATCTAACCTAGGGCCTTTTCCCTTAACATATCTAAAAAACACAAAGTCTATTAGGGTACTAATCTGGAAGCCTAAACAGGGTTTGAGTATAAATCACTAGGCCACCAACAATGGTATCTAAATCAAAACCAATCAATTACAGTGTATGAAGTTTCATAAAGAATAAAATAAAAATAATAAAGTATACAATTTCCATTTAATCAATTATCCTTTATTTAACTACATAAATCCCAAGTTCCCATGGAAACCCATATCTCAATAACTTCTTCGGCCAATGCCAGATTCTATAACACTTCCTATATTCAATTCATAATCAATATATCACTTGGACTTTCATTATCCATTTAATTCAATTTGTATTCAAACAATTAGATCTATAGTCCAATTTCAATTAATGGGTATAGAGCGTCATGTCTATCACCCTCGTGAGTATTTGTAGAATTAGTCCCTATCTCACATCCCATGGGTATTTGGAGCCTCATTCAATTTCCTATGAAAGAATATTTCGATGCATATTGGGTGTAAAACACCATGTCTAGAACCCGGTGAAAATTTTGATCATCAATCCCTATCTGAAACCTCGTTTATCAATCATAAATATATATATCATGGGTGTAGAATGAAATTTCTAGCACCTAGTGATTATTTGGAGCATCATACCATGTCTCATTCCCCATCGATCAATCATACATATATAATATGCGTGTAGAACATCATGTCTAGAACCCCATTCCCCAATCATTCACAATATATCACATATATCACAATTTCCCATATTTCACAATCATTAAGGGTAGTAAAAATTGACCACCATATCACATTTCACATCACAATATCAAATTAATTAATTTAACAATTAATTAATAAAAATAAAAAAATTTCATAATAACATTGTTATGTTAATTGATTCAAAAACAAATTAATCACTTCAATCTCATTAATTAATTAAAAAATGAATTAATCACAACAATATTATTCATTTATTAAAAAATTAATTAATCATAAAATTTCCATTAATTAATCCAAAAATTTACTAGTCACATCACTTTCATTAGTTAAGTCAACAAATAAATAATCACATCAACAACATTATGTAATTCGACAATCAATTTATTCACCAATTAATTGGCTACCTCAATTTCCATTATTTAATTCCCCAATTATTTAGTCATAAAAAAATTACCATTAGTCAACCTAGTGAATAATTAATCACATAAATTTCATTAATTAATTTCTAAAATTAATTTATCATAAAAATTCCTTAAATTAATTCATTAATTAATTGTTATTTTCAATTCCATTAATTAATTCAAAAAATTGAATAACTACATCTATTCCATTAATCAATTCACCAATTAATTTAACATAAACTATTTTCATTAATTAATATCCATAATTAATTAATCATAATGACTCCTTCAATTAATTCATCAATTAATAGTTCACTTCAATTCCAATAATTAATTCATCAATTAATTAACCATATAAAGATAATTAATTAGGTCTATAATTAATTAATCACTTCACAAATTGACATCCAAAAATTAATTAACCAATTAATTATTCTCAAGTTATGATTCGATGATTCAATACATAGCTCACCAATTTCCATTAATTAATTTTGATTATTAATTAACTCTACACAACCGCATTATTTAATTAAACAATTAAATAATAACTATCCTCCCATTAATTAGTTACAAAATTAATGCTTCCCAATATAAAAAATTATAGAACGCAAATTAATTAATTAATTAATTCTTTTATCTCTAATAAATCATCTATGCTAATTAATTTTTCCATGTCAAACAATTTAATAATCCTAAAAACTATAATAATTAATTCTACAATTAATTATATCTATTCAACAACATCAACACAATAATAATTAATTTATCAATTAATTGTTAAATCTCTACAATTTCTATGTTTGTATAACTAATTCAACATTTATTTATCCAAAAACACACTTTAATAAACTTATCTATTCTCATTAATTTATTTAACAATTAATTAATCTCGTTCAACCATTTTAATAACTCAACAATTAATTCCCGTAAATAATTATCATGATTTCATGTTTCAATAATTAATTAATTCACCAAATTAATTAATCCTTTTTAGAAATAAAATTTTTAAATAGATATATAAATTATACAACATGCATGTACATAAATAAAAATTACATCTATGGGATTTACATTTTTGACCACCAACCACAAGGTTGTCACTGTCAGTGGAAATGATCGACCACCTTGTGTGGTTCAATACACATTATCATGGCCTTATTATCATAAGCATCAATGCACCAACATGAAATTTGATCACATGTCAATGAGTCATTAAACCATCCCCAGATTTGACATTATTTATAATCATAGTTATCTTTGAAAATTAAAAATATTTAATTAAATCTGAAAAAATTAACTTTCCTTCTCAAAAACAATCTTAGGAATAAATTTCTACTCATCGATCCAAATAAAACAGAACTGACAATGCATTAATACTATCAATATTGAATAATATATTGAGATAATTTTAGAAGAATAAAATAAAATATAAGAGATAGAGAGAGATTAAGTGAGGGGAGATGTGTAAAAAATAATGGTATTCCTACCCATTAAATTTACACCACCTCAAATATAACTTATAATAAATTTTAATCAATTAATTTATTTATATTTATTAACTGTATCATTTTTTGTTTTCCATTACTATTATTTTCATGTGTTAATAAATCATTATATTAAGTGTTTAATGTACCTGAACCATAAGATTGAATTAAATATTCAACATTGTTCTTAAAATAACTGAATTAATGTTAGGTCCATGCTGCCACTAACGGTGTTTCAATCTGACACTATACAAATGAATTATGATAGAAAAGGTGTTTTGACAAAAATTATTTTATCAATTTAATAATAATAATAATTATTATTATTATTATTATTATTATAAAGTATATTTTACCATTAATGTATCGCCCAAAACATTAATTAAATGTCTACAATTTATAACAAATTAATATTAACCCCAAATTTTCATTTATTTATTATTGACTAATAATTTAACCACTATTACATTGAACAATAGAAAAAATTATCACATGAAGAAATTATGTTCATAATTTAATTTAAAAGGAATATTTAATTACACATGTACTTTTACATTGATTTTGTTCGATAAATAATATTAATAATAGCAATAATAATAGAAACAATACACATAGTATTAATAATATTTTTTTATTTACCTGGTAAATATTAAAATACATGTTGCCTAAATTTAGAAATACTAATAGTAATAACATAAATTATTATTATTGTTAAATCTATTTCAACATTTTCATCATTAATGATTCAAAATAATATTTTGTTTCATCCTAATCTAATTGGAGAAAATTTGTATTTGATGACCCATTAATGGGTTGTATATTTTTAATTGGTCAAAATTATGTAAACTTAGAGATTATAAAACAAACCATGTGTAAAAATGGGCTCGAGCACCATTGGAGAAGATGAATCAATGAAAAATAACTTCTTCTAATTTAATTTAATTAATTTTGGATTATATATTTATTTAATAAAATTAATTGTTTAACATAAAAATTAATAAACATCAAACTCCCATTGCGCATAAAAGTTATACCCCAACTATGTTAAAACCCACTTACGAACCAATGGTGGTCTCTGATTTCTCATACGACACATTGTCATAGAGATGTTAATAATTTAATATATGGAAAATGTAAAAAAATTAATTAAATAAAAAATGTTTATTTTTGTGAGTGAGATGTTCGAATGTCCGACGCATTGAAATGTTTTACCCCACCTTCGGTAAACACCATGTTATGGACACAACATTCATCCCATATTTTCCATACAATAAACCATTTTGGATTTATTAAATTATTCAAATATATAATTTGTTCTTAATATTTTATATTTACTATTTTTATTCACTCTTCACTGAGACATTGTGGGCCTCATAATGTCACATTATCTTAGCTTCAAACTCAAAAATATATTCGATTAAATATTCCATGATGTTAACTATATTTTATGTCCTTAAAAAAATTTAGGAAAACAACTCTAAGAAATAATTTTTGTAAATTATAACAAAGATAACCCATCTTCGCCCAAAAATTTAAAGGGCTAACACATGGAAAAAGGATGGGATCTCATAGGTTTCCTAGTGATGTCACTCCAAGGTTGCGCACTACCAACTACATTAATATATAATTATAATATCCATTACCCATTTAATCCCTATAAATAACCCACTAGTTGTTCAATATAATCACCAAGAAACCCATAGGAATAATAAATAATAAGATATTACAGAAAAACCTATAGGTAATTTCTGACCACACACTGGATCATGATTCCAAATGTTTATTTCATGATAAATTATTAAAAAAACAAACAAAGGTCAATTATATTTGTATGGTATATCTATACATATACCTATATCATAAATGGATTATTATTTCTCAATTATCTTTCATTTATCCCCTCTTCAAATTTGCTTCCATCTCCCTTCATCGAAACCAAATTGATCTATTTCCCCTACAAATAACATGGGTAGGATTTTCCACCTCCATGAGATTTCCCAGAAGAAATTTCTCCCTAGAAAGGTCCATAGTAGGAGGAAACCTTGTTTTCCTAAAATAGACTCCAAGAACCTGCATGGAACTATAGTTTGGACCATCCACTACCACTTACCTAAAACATATACTGACTTCTTTTATGGTTCTTCAGCACCTCCATCTACTAATGAATATTCAAAAGGTATTTGGTTATCATATACACTAATTTTTCAATGGATATTCCAAAAAAATGTAAATCAATGCCTCTTCCAATACCTCTAAACATGCATCACCATCCTATGAGGGACATCAAATTGACCATCTTCTGGTCATTAATTTTTATTAGTAAAATGTGTATCCCACATTTTCTCTACAATTGATGGGTTCCTTAGGGAAATTGTAATGATGAATTCCCATAGTAACATAATTCTCCATCATAGTGACATTTATGAGATCGCCCCTTGATCCTGGAATATAATCTATCTTACTCTATCCGGAATTAAATTTTCATTGGAACTTGGTGGACACTTATGTCCATTAAAAAAGGAGGTGGAAAACATTGGCATAAAAGGTACATATACCCTTATAGTATAATTAATATGAATATAACTCCTTATCTCAGCAAAACTACCAATATACATGAATATGAGAGGGATTCTTCATTTAGAAGAAGAAACATGCTCATTCCTATCTTTAAAATCATCAATAACCTAGGGATGTTCACACAGAGAATCCCCATAGGCATATTCCACACTCAATGTTCATTTTTCATACCATTAATGGATCAAAAATCCCAAAATTTTAAAATTAAACTATACGGTCAATGTCTCTATTTTATGATGTAAAAATACACAACAACATCCTTAGTAAAAGACATCAAATTTCATTGTAAAATATTGCAACAAGACCTTATATAATTTTTGATGAACTACATGTGCTTTGATTCCTTTCAACCATGATACATATTATTCAACCCCAAAGGTGGAAACCCAAAATCATCAACCCCTTATTTTCATCCTCATGGGTCCATACTCATTATCATGACATTTAAATTCTTTCTCACCATCCAACATTTCCCTTAATCATAGATATCCTGATCACTAAGGCCATATTCCCTAGGAAGTCTCCTCTTTGAAAAATATTCCCAATGAAACCATTACCCATCTAAAGGTCCATATACCTCCCAATAATAACTATATTTCTTATGGTTTTCAATATATGTAACAAAACCATATTCTACTTTGTAGACCATATTCTTAATAAATGAACAAGCTCCATTCCTTACAGATCCATATTTTTCATGAACCAAACCAACTATCATTGGTTTATATTCCATTCGAGAGAAACAAAAATGGCTGCTCGTGTATAAGTATAACATCAACCATTTCTAGGAATCCTTTTCGTATAAGTTTATTTTTTATGAAATAAAAATACATTGAATTTCGATATGTCACGTGAAATTATATGGATTAAAAATCCCTAATAAATATAACCAAAAGTCAAATGTTTTAATTATATTCACAATGATACCTAAGAACCCCTTCCATGGACCTAATCCAAAATCCACAACACCAATCACATTCCAAGAAATTGATAAAATACAATGCACTAAACTATGTATATTTAAAACAAAGTATCAAAAAACATGGAATCACTATGAAATAAATAAAATATATAGAACCTCCAATACATTCATATGGTCAAATCGATTAATGATTTTGATCAATCATTACCATGGCGGGTTACCAGTCCTATGTGGGTATTTTGGAATGATCAATGAAAAATATTAAACACATATGATAGTCATAGATTTATGGATAATTACCCTCAAATGGTTGATATGAGAACGATCTCCTATCCTCTAAATTATCATTCATTCAAAAGCTTAATTTTAAAAGAAACTTCAATGAACTCTACCTTTGGTACTTAGGAAAATAATAATGTTCTAGTCAAACAATTATTGATGCAGAATATCATATTTTCCATCAGAAAAAATAGGTGAACCCAATGTGAATAATTTATTAACTAAAAAACAAAAATTTTGACATGTTGATCAATTTTTGTACATTTTTTATGAAAAAATGTCCAATGAAACCCAAATCGTTTGATAAAAAATAACTTATTTTTTCCTTCTCCCATTTATGAGATAAATCAAGAATTCCCTTACTTATGATGTTGTATAAACCTACGTTATCCATTTTATTTTTAATTATTAACCAAACTCTTAAAAAGAGAGCCCCTTTAACTCCAAATTAATGACATCGTCCAAGAGAGAAGTGAAAGAAATTGACTTTTATAATGCTATAGTTTATATGGAACAATAGAATCTCTTTACTCCATACAATATCCATTGAAAAGTCATGAATGTGCCTATTACAAAGTACATCCAAAATGGTTCAATTCCCTCTATGGATGCTGTGAAATATTCTCTATAATACATCAATCCTTACATGTCACCTCCATAATGGGGGAAAATATTGGAAATTATGGTGGTGCATGGAACCATCATGAACTGCATCAGGAGCTTGTTAGATTGGGAAAAATCATAACTACATTATCTCAATGAGGGAGTCAAATATTACTATCTCTACATCCATAAGCTAACTAGGAAGGATCCAGCTAAACCCATTCCATTGAAAACACTATACGACATAAACACCTCCAAAATATGATATAGGAAACACCTAGACGATCTTAGATTCATTACAATAGGATTGGGAATAAAAGATATATCTCCAAGGATGATAAACAACCAGAAATAGGGAATGGGATCATATCCTCATTCTTGTAGATGTTTTATGTCAACATAATATGGTGAAACCCAATGAGAAAAATTGTGTCCCTGATTGTACATAGAAATTCAGATAGAATACCTTGGTAGAGTCTAGAGGAACATGTTTACATCTCATCATCCATCCATGTGATGGCTCATACTCTTTAACCCTCATTTGAAGATTGTCAACATATCCTAGAGGCCAATGGAAAACTCGAGTTGAATATATCTCCAATATCATAATGGATTGTCCGATAATTCCATTTTGAGAAAATATTTTCATTTTATTTTTAATGCAATGGATGGTTAGGCCAATATTCCTCCCTATGACTTATAGAGTTTTCATAGTGTGATATAATAACAAATAACAATAAATGACCACTACAATAATATTATAATACTTAATTATAGAAGGACGAGATTATTTACAAAAAAAATTAAAAGTATATAACTAATATATTTTAATAGATACACAAGAGTGAAATAATATGATCAATATTTTTAAGAGTATTGTCATCTTGATCTAGTAAATAAAGAATATTAAAATCATGTGTATATTCCTAATGAAATTGATGTTGGACAACACATCTCATCAAACAATTAAAATAAGGCTCATATTCCCTTAGTCACTATTGTAACAAATTGTAATACTCTAAATTTTTTCAGGATTATTATTATATCACTTCTCCCCTCAATCCGTGGAGATTCTGCAAGATATGTTGATCATATCCATGAGTTAGACCAATACTCTTACCTATGTTGTGGTTACACATAAGTAAATTCTAATGGCCAAAATGGGTACGTTAATATAACTTCCCATCCCCATGTATCCCATTGACACATTCTAACCGAAACCCCAGAGTCATAGAAATTAACTTTTTCGTTTAAGGCCACTATGCACACTGTCAGACTTTTGATTCCCTGTAGAGAATGTATAGAAGGACATATCATAAAATGAAACAAACAAAACTATAGTATAATAATATTCATACAAAAAACTAAGTTAATTTTAATAAGGTAATTTAATATATTTCTTTTTTATTCATATAATATCAAAACATGTCATAAAAAGGGGAGGTATCTGTAGTTTTGATGTTATTCCTTGATGGAGTATAATAACCAATGTTATATGTCCTCTCAAGGATGTTAATCCTGGTGTTACTCCCTCTATATTCTTATAAGTTGCTCATAAGAGCTCTTATCATCTTATGAATCATGAAAATCTTCCCAATGGTTGGAAGATAAATTGGCATAAGGGTCCTCCCTATTCTAGTGCACTGATAACTACCAACCATGGAATTACTATCCATGGAATATACGATAATGTTACTACCCATAGTTGAATCTCACTACGATAATAAGTTACATCCATTGTCAATTTTACATTAAATACACCCTGATAATTCTAGATCATTTAATGTTTATGGCCCACTGTATTAAGTACCTCCTCATTAATTTGTGATAGCATACCTCGATTAAGGAAAAGTATGAGGCAATTGTCGTCATACGTATGATCCTCATAATCTTTTTCCCTAGGTGAAAAAGAGAATATCCTAAAAATTCCCTCTATCCTCAATAAGGTATATTGTAAATGAAAATTTTCATCATATCAAATGAAATAATCTCTTTTAGTAGGTGGGGAGAATTGATCGATCCTGAGAAAAGAACTGGACAAGAACAATATGATGGTTTTATTCTTATACCGCAAAACTCGTAAGTGTGAGATTTAGAAATATTTGACTAAATAATTCATACTTTATCTTTAAGTGAATATGTAGATGAATTATCATCTCTTGATGGTGTGACATCAGTCATATACAGAGTACACAATCCATCTTAACTTAATTGTATAACTCTTCAATTATTTTGAGTTGGATTCCCTTTTAGTTTCGGAGAATATGAAGATAGGAAGACCATGTAAATGCCTCGATCATGCTTTCCTCAGTTCCTAGAATGTTCTTCATAATATAGTCCTAGATTCCCATCCATATGTATATATCAAAGTATGTGGTGAACATGGAGAGTTTCATTACACTACACTAGTTGGACCACAGATTCCTCCCAAAAGGAAATCATGCTATGTTATTAGATCTGGAAATAATTTAGTCCAAAAGAATTCATATGTGGACCAGTATATTTTATAAAAACCCAAATGTTATATAATTTTATTTTAAATCATTTTAATGAGAATATCTATTACATAGATACAATATTCTATCCAAAGGATTGGTATCTTGAAAAAATTAGGCTCATATATCACTTGTAAATATTAAAACATTAGCATTATTTAAATATATATTGTTTAACATCATAAAAATTACATGATCTTATAAGAACATAAAATTAGTGAAGGAAATATATCAAAGAAAGGGGTTATTTAAAATTCTAATGTGGGGAGGAATATCATCATTGGAATAGTAGACATGAATCAAAAGAACAGGAGTGATCATATCAGCATTGTTATTTCATAAACATAGTATCATAATAATAATCATGAGGAAAACATTTGATAATAGAATAGAATGTTACATTTTCATAATAATTAAACATCATAACATAGTGGTTATGTACCAATCATACTTGTAAGAAAATATAGCATCCTGTTCACGAATAACATATGTGAAAAAATAATAACTTCATAATTGTGAACAAATCTAGCATCATGTTTTCACATAATGCACATATTATCCTGATATATATCACATTAACCAATGAATTAGAGGGGTATATATTTTTTCTTACCATTGACATCATAAAATGTTCACAATCATGCATGCCACATAGGAAGACATTATATAATAATTGTAGTCATGAAATAAAATAATGGAATTAAATGAGTTTCATAGGTGGTTCATAAATCATTTTGAAGGAATAACTTTTGGAGTTCCAAAATTAATAATAAAGGTTACATTTGGGAATATAAGATCACTTTTATTCAAATAATAAACATCTCAATAGTTTGAAAGTGTTTTTTGATAAAATAATGTCCTTTTAGAAGAATAGTTCTAATTACCTTAGAAATCCATTCGATAATGTAAAAAATTTAATATACATCAAAATAAACAGTAAAAAATCTGAAAGGAAACATTAATGATAATAGATTAAAATTCATACCATGGATAATGTGAAATAAAAAAAATAACGGGAATTGGGTTTGAAAATCCCCTTACATTAAATCTCGCATTATGTCATTGCTTTTCCACCTCTAGAATAATAAGAATAGTCTTGTTAGAACATTGATCAATTAGTTAATGAAATTTATTTTTCACTATTTATTATTTATAATCATTGGATTATATTCCCTAATTCCATTTTTTCAAGGTGAAATACTTTGATAAAATATTTTGTGTAAAATATTCCATCATACTTTAATTTAAGGATCTTTTAATATTTTTATTTATACACAGTTAGGATTTAATAAAAATGATTAGAAATATATATTTATACATTTATAAATTATAAATAATTTACTATAATAATCAATATGTTTTGTGACATGAAAATAATTGTAAAAGACCAATTTGGTGGTTAATAAACTACTAAAAAAATTTCAAAATAAAGTTCTCCGATATAAAATATGTCATTACATTAAAAATATCATTTTTATAATATATTAACATTATTAATATCAATTTTTCATACTAAATATTTTTTAAACAAAATTGGATTTATAATAGAAAAGGAATATATATAATTGAAAAAGGAAATCAAAATGAAAGGATGAAAGTACATTAACTCTTTTGTGATGCTCTTATATTTTTAAAGACCATGAATTCTTCAAATATCCGAGTTTGATTACTCCATAAAAACTAAAATGATAATATGGGTATTAAGGGATAGTACTTTTGTAGTTTTTGACTATGATAATTGAGGTAGGATTGGGTTTTCAATGGAGGAGTGAGTGGTTATGTGTACTTGAGAGAGATGTATTTTTGAGTGAAAAATTATAATAAAATACAATATCAGAGGTAAGCCTTGTAATAGTGATATTTTTGAAATTTTGAATCATATAAGATAATATAAAATGGTTTTAGTACAACATACACCTTTATTAACCAAATTAATTAGTTTATTAAAAATTAAACTAAAAATGGGAAATTATTTATCTTAATGGAGTGCATTAGAATTTAAACATTGGAAAATAATTTTTTGGTTCGTAAATCATTTTTATTGTATTGATATGAATTAATTTTCTAATTAAATATGTTTTTTTTATAAAAACACTTATATACTTGACAAGTTCATTTCTACATCAGTAAATATGTAATTTAAAATTCAGTAGTTATGAAAAAATTAATTTTTTAATATTCACTAAAAAATTGAAGTATTTTAGAAAATTAAACCATAATATCCTATATAAAATTATAATATGATGATTATAAAATGTAAAATAATTTAATAAAAATGATTAGTTATCATAGGTATCTTTTAAATTATTATTTTCTTAATTGTGATTTTTATGAAATTTATTAAAATATTGCTTATAGAAAAAGATAATATATTTTATTTGAGTTTTTAATAACGATTTTTATTAAATAAAATTATAAGATTAATATTTTCATAAATTGATCATGATAAATATTATTTATATTATATTTTTTATTTTGAGGATTAATTTCTATTCCAACTATCATATTACTATTCCCAATGATCATATTACTATTCCCATCTATTAGGTTTTGATTCCTAATGATATGGTTACTATTCCAATGGACACAATACTATTTCAATGGTATTATTACCTACTAAACAGACCACTTCATTCCTTTATCCATTATTCAGTACAAATCCTCCCAGG
Organism: Viscum album; assembly: GCA_963277665.1. Taxonomy (NCBI): domain Eukaryota; kingdom Viridiplantae; phylum Streptophyta; class Magnoliopsida; order Santalales; family Viscaceae; genus Viscum; species Viscum album. Next base: position 1,350,225,794 of record OY728131.1, read on the forward strand.
GATTTATATTTTCTTTTCCTAAGATGTCACTTGTTTTACCAATATTTTGTTTCATTTTTTATAGTTCTATTCTTTGGGAGGATAATTCTATAGGAATAGAAATATTCATGATTTCCCATTCTATTTTTTATTTTTTTCTATTTTTTTATTTTAATATTTGGAATTTTACTGGGATTAATTTCTAAATAAGGTGATGATATTTATTAATTAAATAAAATGTTGTTGGTTTCATTAAGAGTTGTATGTATATAATACTATATAATGTAACACATGATTATTTAGAAAATAAATATATCTTATAAACTGTAGTTCATTTAATATTTTGTATAATCCCACTAACACTATATACCAATAATTGGGTATTTGATGTCAGTACGTAATTGAGAAATTGTTCCCTGGGCTTTGAAAAAGGTGGATCTGACATCATGTTTATGTTTGAAAAAAATACAACTCAAGTGAAACCATTTTTATCTAAAATTTCAAAATCATAATAATCCCTAAATCCATATCACTCTCGGATATATGTCATGGTTGATCAAAATGTCAATTAAATAGTTATCAAAATAGAAATATACAAGCTGAAAAACCCATAAGGCTTTGTGTATTTTCATCATTTTTTACAAATCCACAATCCTTTGTGAAATTAAAACAAAAAAATAATAATAAAATAGTGGATGTGTCATGAAAAACCCATAATTCACAATTATGGGAATATAGAATATCATCCCATCCAACACCACAAAATTCACTCTTTTCTAGACTATGGGAATCATCACCAGTGTGTTATTCAAATTCCCATCCAATGCATAACACACCATCTTCACAGGGGACAAATTCTATATATATTAGTGGGTATTACATTATAATCACCATATATGTACAAATTATAGGTGAACAATCGAGAGGATATGTGAAACCACATAGTGAATGAAAAGGAAAAAAGGATTTTCATGTTACGACAATCAATGACAATACATTGTCCATGAAAAATATATTTTATATTGTATATGTCATTTTAATTAAGATGAAGAAATTATTTTTGTTTACTATTTTGTATTAATTAATTTTCTATGAGTTTCCCTAGTGGATGAATTAGTACATAATGCTAAAATTGAAGATAAAAATGAGGGATATATTGACTAGATAATGATCCACAATAAAATATTTTATAAAGGTGTACGTTCCCAAAACTAGAGGGACAATTAAAATATAGGGTCTTCTATTAATATCCAATTACTCCCTTCTCATTTTGAATCTTCCAATGAAAAGGGAAATGGTGTTTCCACATCTATCGCACTACTCAAGGATATTGATAAACTAACCATTGTGGAATAGTTTACTAGATATGTGTATAATTTGGAAAGAAAAAAAGGTCGATTATAAATTATCGTAGGTAAATATTCCTGTTGAGTAAAACTATTAGGTGGAAGTAAAAGTTTCTCCATCAAAACATATATAGAAAGATAAGAATACACATCAAATGTACATAGACGTTAATCATCTTGTAGGCCATTGATCCATATATATGGTGTACCTAATCCAGGAGATAGAATACGCCATGAATTTTCTTCTCTAGGGGTCCAGCACGAGCTTTGATAGCTGAACAGTTCCCATCTAACTCATATTAGGAATCAATAAAAGATTCCAATTGGTTGACTATATTAGACCATATACATTAACTATACTCATGCATCTTCTTAGGTGACCATCCCACTAAAACAATATGATTTCATGAATTCTTGAATAACCCAGTTGGAATCCATAGAATAGAATAATAAATTAGTGAAATATGAAAGGAATCTATATCCCAAGTGGATTGATGTAACTACTTTTCCAACCAACATTGGAATCCCAAAAATTTATATATTTAAATTCATTGGTGACCCAATGGAACTCCTCTTATACTTTGTATCTCAATGTGGCTTCATGATTAAAACAGTCAACCAGTAATATGATACTCAGATCAGAATCTCTATGAAGTCAATGGAAGGAAAAATGTTTTTTAGTACATAAGTTAATTAGTTGGTTCAATCACTGATTACGAAGGTCTACATCGACAGTTTATATATCATTTTATTTCAATACTAGGAAATATAAAAGTCATTATCTATTTAAATTACTTGTAATGTGAGAAATTGATTACCCCAGCTTCATTTTTAGGAGGAATGGTCAGATGTACAAACAAAATATGCATCTCTCACAAGAGGAAATACTAGATATTTTTTATAGAATCTTCATGATATGTCTCAAAACCCACTAATCTTAATAATTTATCATGGAGGATTATAAGAGTGGTATAAATTTGTACAAAGGTTTGAGGATTCTATTCAACACACAATGGAAAAGTCTATGTTAATGTCAACAACGAAGGGTAAGAGAAATGATAAAGTAGAAATGATGACAATTATAATAATCAAATAGAACGGGCCTCAACACCTAATATTACAAAACATCATATGAATAATCCCTATGAAAGATATAAACTACAAAAAATCTCCATCGGGATGAGAGAGGGAACATCAATGTAAACTATTTGAGAATCATAAAAAAAAGGTCTATTATTTTTAAAAGAATCATGTGTAACGTCCCGAATCTGGATTCCACTAAACTGGTGCCCCGTACTCGGTTGGCCACATGTCCTCATGTGAATTTCCCCAAACTACAGAGGATTCCTAATAGTAGTGAGGGCCTAAGGTGTGATATTTAGGAAACAATTCCCTCATTGGAAGAGTGTACCACATTGGAATAAATAATAACAATAGTAGAAGCAGTAAAAAGCATGAAACTGAATTAAACATCTAAATAATGCTAGGTAAATACAATCATAAGGCATAAAATATCATAATGATGTAGCATGTTTCATGTTCCAAGTAAACAATTAAAACAATATACACTAAAAACAAGTACAATACAATATTATGCTATAACAACACAAAATGAAACAAAACAATATCACAAGCCTTGGATTGGTCACATGATCCCATTCTCCTAAGAAGCAAATCAAGTACATGATTAAAGAGCCTTGCCCCTATCAACAACAATAGAAATAGAGTTTGTTTGGACCAAAAAACATGACCAAAATAGGGTTTGAAAAATAAATCCTAGTAGGAAACCACGTAAGGTCTATTCGAATCTATTAGGGATTATATGCAACAGTTGTTTATAGTAATGAAATGCAGAAAACTAGGAGGTACTCAGATGTAAATAATTCTAAAAGTACTGATATTCATTTTTAGAGTTAACTATGTTCATTAGAAATTCATTTACCGGAAGTATTTAGGTCTCTGAATTTGGCCAAAGCATGACATTTATCGCATCAATTTAAGAACTATATAAGTCTCAGAAGTCCTACCAACAAGTAAGTGAAGACTGAATCCAAGATTGTTATTTGTATTGGAAGATGTATCATAATTTTTTCCATTTTGTCATTTATGTATAAATTGTGTCTGTTCTTAATATTCCTAATTTTGAATTAAAGTATTACTATAGGAGTAATCATTCCAACATCTTATGAGTTTGTTCACAGTGGTCCTATTAGGGTGCCCTGAGTATCACTCTTATTGTTTGTATAAGTTCATTTGAGTACATACTCCATTGTCCTGCTAGGGAGAACAAGGTATCACTCTATGTAAAATATATGATCATGCCAATTTAATACATACTTGGCAGTCCTACTATGGTTCCCATGTATCACTAATGACATATAAATCAAAATCCAATCGATTCCATCAATGGATTTCTAAATTGATCCCATGTGTCACCCAAGGTGCAAGGTACAATAGTCGTGTGATTCCGTTCATGGAATTCTTATATGAACCCATGTATCGCCCAATGATATTTTCCATTTACTCAATAAAATTAAATAAAACATTTTAACTTTCTTAAATAAGTAAAAACACTACATGGAAAAGGGGAAACACAATCCTAAGTTTGTATTCAAAACACTTACAATTCTACACAATTATGATTCCAGATAATAATCAAGATAATTTTAATTAACCCTAAATGGGAAATGATGGTATTCCCATAGAAATACTAGGCCGAAACAACCAAACAAATCATTCGAGAGAAATACACCCATGGTGTAGCCCTTAACAAAACAACAAAGATAAAAAGCTTTAATTAATTGAATTTATTTCCATAACAACATTAGGTAATATTTAGGATCACATTACTTTGAAGGAAACAACCAATCATGTGCGTGCCAAAAACAACACATATAAAAACCTCCATAATCAATGAGAGGCATGAGACCTCCTACCTCGTCATAATAAGACTCTCCTCATCCATCCTAGACTTCCAATTAAATCTATAATGGTAAATATCTATGAAAAAAATATATTTTATAGACCTTAAATAACTTATTCAAGAACTAAAATCACTATTAATGGATCAAGAGTAAACGAGAACTCACCGAATAGGTTCAAACAAGACCAAAAATGATCGATTAGGAGTTAGAATTATCAATTGGGAAGACATTGATATTCCAGTACTCCTCTTGAGTTCCCCAGAAGAGCCCACTGTCAATTCTACTTAAGGGATAGGATACTGCCCATTTTAAGTGAAAAAAATACACAGTTTGTATGTTTATAAACACAACGTGTATATCATTTTACAATTCATTTAGTAGATTATTCCAACCGACTTACTTTCTAGGGTATGTCAACATGACTAAATGATGTGTACCAATAAGTACACAAAGTATAGTTGAGCTTTTATCTTTTATTTGTCCCTTCATACACAGACAAACTACATGGTGTGTTTCTAAAATTACACGGCATGTAACGGTGCATCTTCCCGTGTAACAGTATGAATCCAGTACCTGTCCTATTTTTCCTTATTTTCATACAACAACTCAAAGGAAAAATAATAAAAGAAACTATACCTCAAAATAAGAACTAAGTTCTTACAAAATACCCCGTTAAAGTACTTCATCCCCAAATTTCCCTTCCAAGGGTGGTGAAGGAATATCTAAGAATAACTTCGACCACATAGCATGTATGCTAGATTCCCTCTCCCATGTCTCGTCTAATATTCGATTGTGCTTCTATAGCACCTATATGAGAGGAACTAACTAGACTCGGAGAACCTTTGTTCTCCTTTAATATATATGAATTGTATTCTCCCTAAAGGATGAATCAACCTAAAGATTATCTTCCTCAGGCATAAAAATGTGACATGAGTTTTAGTGATAGTAGTGTAGCTCAGATTCATTGAAGACGTCAGGCATGTATTAGTACCTCTGAGGTAACTGTTTCCAAAAGGATACCGATCTGACTCACTCCAAAATATCAAATGGTCAACATATCTCAATGAAAGCATACCCTATCTCTTAATCCTCTTATTTCATAACCTCGGAACGAAAATTAGGAAAACATGATCCCCAACCTCGAACTCTAGAGGTTGTATGAGGCAATAGACATAGGATTCATGATGATATTACACAATAGAAATTTTTCTTTGAATTATATGTACCTTCTTCGTAGTCTCTTAGACATGATGAGGTCCCATCAGAGCAACCTCTCATTCTTTTAGGAAACACATAAGTGATCAGCATGACTTTCCGTAAAAATCCTCATACGACGCCATATGAATAGTATCCTAGAATCCATAATCATAGAAAAACTCAACCAAGGATATATGATTATACCAAGATCCCCCAAATTCTAGATCACATGAATGGATAATTTTCTATAGAACCTATATCATTTTATCTGAATGGCCATTAGTCTGTGGGTGGTATTCTATGCTAAGAATGAACTTTGTACCTATTGCCCTCTAAAAACTCCTCCAGAAACAAGATGTAAAGTGGGAGTCCCTCTCTGAAATGATAGGAAAAGGATCCCCATGAATTTTTACCACCTCTAAGATATATATCTTTTTGATCCCATAAAAAAAATTGTCTCCTTTATCGGCCAAAAGTGAGAGACAAACCTTTTTTTATCCTATCAACTACGACCCACACAACATCAATTCCTCTAGGTGACCTCGGTAACCACATCATGAAATCCATCGCAACATCATCCCATTTCTATTACAGAATAGGTAACTCTTGTAAAATATCAGCCGGCCTCATATGTTCCACCATTACCTATGGACAGGTGGAACACCTCATAAAAAAACTAGCTACTTATCACACTATACTGGACCACCAGTACTGATGGCGTTAGTCATGGTACATCTTGGTGACTTTGGGATGCACTACACAAGCTGAAGCCAAAAAATCCCACATTATATCCTCATGTATATCCCCTAAAACCCATAAAATATAATGGGTACACAAAAATTCATCATCCCCATTAATCCATCTAGGAGGAGGGTCCTCACCAGCCACACTCTCCCATAGAACTAGGCCGTTGAAATTTGATAGCTACCTCATCCCCACTTTTCCCATTAGGGTAGAAATAATAGCCATAGATGAGAGATAATTCTATCCCTGTCTATTGTGCCTGAGTAAATAAATCTCTGATAAAAAATCCATAAGCTTCCATTCACCACTGGCCTCATGCAGTGCCTTTATTTGAGTCCTCCTGCTCAGTGTATCAGCCACTGCATTGCCTTTCTAGTTGTACTTGCAAGCTCAAAATCGAATGACTAATGGTATTCCATACACCTTCGCTACCTCAGATTCAAATCATGCTATGTAAAGATATATTTGAGACAATTGTGGTTTGTTTACTCCACAAAATTTTCTCCCAATAAATAATGTCTCCAACAGATCATGGAATAAATAATTGTATACTACTTTAGATCATGCGTTAGGTAATTCCTCTCATGTGGCCTCAACTGTCGAGACCTGTATGCTACAACTTGGTCCCCCTGCATAAGCACTTCTCCCAACCCAATTCCTAATGCATCACAATACACATTGTAACTCTTTCATAGCTCTGGAAATATTAGTATTGGTGATGAAGTCAAACATCCCTTCAACTCCTGTAAGGATGCGTCACAAGAATTTAACCACTCAAACTTCACACCTTTCTTGGTCAAGCCCATCATCAGTGTTTCTAAGAATGAGAAGTCTTGTATAAAATACATGTTATAACCAGTTATCCTGAATAAAGTTCTTATTCAAAAACATTCTTTGGATGATCCTAGGTAACTACTTCTTTCAGCTTCTCTGGGTTCATTTATACTCCTTTCTCTGAGATGATGTGACCTAAGAAGTGAATCTAATCCATCCAGATGTAGAATTTTGTGAGCCTAGCATATTACTAATGTTCTCCCAGTGTATTCAAAATGATATTAATATGTTCGGAATGGTCTTGTTGATTGTTGGAATATACCAATATATCTTCCATAAATACCACCACAAATGAATCTAGGTAAGGATGGAACACACGGATCATCAGTTCCACAAAAACTTCTCAGGAATTTTTGAGACCAAACAGTATAACAAAGTTCTCATAGAGACCATACATTAAACTAAAGTTTGAACGAGGTATGTATATTGATAGAACATGTATATGGTGATATCCTCACCATAGGTAAATTTTCAAGAACACTCGAGCTACTCCAAGTTCATCAATCTAGTCAACTATTCAAAGAAAGGGATGTCGGTTTTAACTATCAACTAGTTCAGTTTTTTATAGTCCACACATAGCCTAAGAGTTCCATCTGCTTTTTTTTTGTGCAAGGACCAGTGAACCCCAAGGAGAAGTATTGGGTCGGATAAAACCCTTAGTTTATAGATCTTCAAACTACCTATTGAGCTTTCCAATATTCATCGTATCCATCCTGTAAGGAGGAATGGATACCGGTGCATCTCCATACACTAGCTAGATTGTAAAATCCACCTCTCTGACTGAATGTATGTCTATGAATTCATCTTGGAAAACATTTTTGAAATGATCAACCACTAGAGGAAAATCTACCAGACATGTTCCCTGATCATCCATATATAAACTATCAATCTAGGCTATCATCACATCTATCCAATGATGCATGGGGTCAGCTCGGCTTTACTAAACAACCCATTCACCCTTTTGTAGAAACACTATAAGGCCCCAGCCTTAAACCTTACTTAATCTTGAGTTATTACAAGATTACACAATGAGGATCTTTTCAGGTTTAGAGTTTTAGAGAATTAGATCATGAAACTTGCATTACATTCCACATTCAAACAAAGTGGATACATAAAAGACAGTATTCATTCTTCCCATCAATGGAAACATATTTAAAATATAACACGGATTCTTTCTTGACACATCCTTGACACTAGCATCACATCATGTACCTTTCCCTTGACCTATGAAAAACATTTCAAAAACTTGGGATGAGCATAAAAAGCTCAGTAAGGGTTATAAAAATATGGAAAGGAAACATGAGTTCATATATACATGAGAATGAAATCATACTTTACCCATAAAACATAGGCACTTTAACATACCTCATAAAACCATGAATAAATCATAGAAAACATAAGACATAAAGGTAACTTGAGGCATTCATAACATTCTTACGTGGGGAGTAACCCTCTTGATTACGTTTGGAATACCCATCACAGTATATTCCCTAAATCTCTTCGGAGAAACCTTAACGTTTCACTCCTTCGCGTTACCCAATGCATTGGAGAGATATATCGGGCTCACCCGCCCTTAGTTTATCACAGAACCACCCGTTCTCATAACAATGCCCAAGAACCATAACATAAATTTATCACATAAAATATGCATAAAGGAAACATAACATTTCCACATTTCAATCACAATATAACATTTTAGTATATTGAAATAATGAATCCAAAAAAGAAACCATTTCCAAAACCATTTAAAACATTTAATAAAGAGATTTTTGAATCAAAGTGTCTCATACCACCTTGAAGCTTAAAATTTTAAACCATTAATATCCATATAAATAATCCCTTAAAACCATTTTGAAACCATGGATATTAATAAGAACAAATAATTAAAACATTTAAAACGATATTTCGGTTAAAGGGGTTTTACCAAAATTAGAGACACTTGAATACAATAATTGAGGAAAAACATTAATCATAACTTTATAATATCATGAGAATAAATGGATTCATGATATAATACTCCAAAGTACAGTATATACACCATATAATAGTGAATTGGTGCATAACAACAATGAACCCTCAATAGAAATGTCAAATGTAATGAAATCCCTTATAAAGAAGGTATCCTTAAATTAAAGACAAATAAATATCAAAAATATGTGTGAAAAATATAAATACACCCAATATAAGTGGATATTAAGTGTAAAACAATAAAAGGTCATTCACACATATTCAATGGATGACATATTCAATGACTACATGTTGAACCCAAAGAAATCAAAATTGGGTTAAAAAGTTCCCTTGACAGCCTAACGGCATCACATCAAAATGAGTTGATGAGAGATAAAAAGTGTATCTCATCACTTGGACATAAAATTTACATCAATAAGGATATATGAGAACATATCCCAACATAACAATATGTAAATTAAAAGACCGAACAAAAGATGTCTTTTAAAAAAGAGGAGGGTGAAAGGTTCCCTTACCGACTTGGGTATCTTTCAAAACATACACCCCATGAAAGAAGGACAATAGACCATTGATGTAAATACTCATAAATTAAAGTATATTACACAAATAGTAGAATAATGGGCAGTAAAAACACCACTCAATGGAATTTGTGGCAAATGTAGCATAAATCTCACGGGAATAAAAGTGAGATGAAAAATCCCTTACGAAAACTCGGCAGCCTAACAGCGCCACATAAAACTTCCAAATATGGATTGATGAGATCAAATAGGGTATCTCATCACATTACAATAAAATTTACATCAATATAAATATAAAATAACATCCCCCAACATTACAAATAGGATCTTAAAAGAAGTGACATAAATGAGAGTACTTAAAAAGAAAGAGAGAGGTTAGATCTCTTACGAAAGTTCGGCAGCCTAACGACGCCACTCAAAACCTCCAAAATGGATTGATGAGAGAGAATAGGGTCTCTCATAACGTGAACATAAAAATTACAGTATTTTTAATATAAAATAACATCCCAATAACAAAAAATATGAGCTTTAAAAGGAATGACATAAAAGTTTGTACTTAAAAAGAAAGAGAGGAGTAGGATCCCTTACCTCAGGTCCGACTTGACTCGATCGTTCATTAATCTCCTGAATAATAAACTTGAGTTAATTTATACTTCCTTAAGAACCTTTTTCAAGTTCATTATTCCTTTTATATCACTTATTACCATGTTATAAACAATATGTAATCATTAAGTTAATAATGATTGTTTTGTCGATATTAGGTTCTTAAGTCGAAAGTGGACTTCTTACAATTACATGTTGTTCGTGTGGCCAAATGTTTATTATATCCAGAATTGTATTCATGATGTAGATATAATATATGTAATATATATCCAGTATATTCATGCATTTATAACATTACATAATCATTTAGAGGTAAGAAATGAAATGCACCGTTCATGGAGACGGTAAGCCGTACGTACGCATTAACGCTACTTTCATTTCTATTTCGTATTTTATAGAATGGAATAATGATATAAAGGTATATTATAATTCCAGTATAATATCATATATAATATCATTAAATCCATCCTTTATACGTCCCACGTATGGCATTAACGAATCACATCACTTTGAGGGGGCGGTAGTCCGCACTTCCTAAAATGAAGATATCGCGTATACCCATAATGGATGCCATAAAGGTAAGACACAAATGAAAAACACAGAAGAATAAGTAAAACATAAACATATTTTATATCATATATAAAAATAGTGACATAATAATGGCCACCTTTGAAGGTGTTAAATGAGTATTGAACAATCATCGTTTCGGGAGGCAGAATTTCGCCATCCACGGAAACCGTATGTTCTTTAACCATTTGATGTAGTTGTGTGAGAGTGTAGCTCGAATAAATCTTATAAAAACATACTAGTATATTGAAGATACTGGTTTTGTTACAAAATAAGTAAATAAAAAGAGATTAGGGGGTTGGATAAGCAAAATAAAACAAATGAACATGAGAGAAAGAATTACCTTTAAAAGTGTAACTCCTTTTGATTTGAGCCTAAAGGCTTCCTTTGAAAGGATTCTTCCCAAAGGGAATCATCTAGGATTAGTATAGGGATGTGGAGAGAGTAAATGGTCAGGGTTCGGCCGAGCCAAAGGCTTGATGAGTGTGTGAAATGAGGTAGAGGTGGGGGCCTTTTATAAGAGGAGAGGAGGGGCACTTTTGGAAAGTAAGGAAATATTACTTTATTTGAAAATGTGTTTCGGTTTTAAAAGGTACCACATTGATATAATTCGTGGATAAGGTAATAAGGGTTCGAAATCCACCCATCCAATAAGTTTTGGACATGTGTAGTTCATAGATTTTACATTATCTTTCCATTTTATTTAAATCGTCAAATAATGATGTCATCACTGCATCATTATTATGTCATAAATAATTTAATTTATTTAATGTCTAAAAATTATAAAAAAAAATACTATGATGTAGGAAATCTTTTTATCTTTCCAATGACTATTTATAATCAAAATGTGGACTTGTGTAACCCTACTTAAAAACTGTTTTAGTAAAACAACTCATGTTTGTGTCAATTTAATTTTAACATTGAATAAAAATATATTATTGTCATTTTCCAACTAAAGTGGCTCCATGGGGTCCCCAAGTTGGCCCATGTCTTGTCTTGGTCGGCCATGACTCACCCAATATGTGTAGGACAAGTTTAATTGTGTTTTCACATTCTTATAATATCATTTTTACCTTAAACTACACTAATTACCACTAATCGCGATTAAAAACTTAATAAGTTACTATTCACCAAAAAATTATTTGTATCCCATTGAACCACATTTTAATTCTTAATGACAACCATGTATGTGGGATTTTTGAAATTCAAAACACAAAGATGGAAAAATTCCATTTAAACGGAAAAATCAGTTTTTATAAGTACCACTTAGTGGTTTCACTATTCATCAAAAATTGATGTTTTTTTAGAAGAATCCCAAAAATTCACCCTAATCTATATTTGATATTATGAATTCAAAAATGAATTCCGTTTTAAAAAATTCAAAACATATAAGTCACATTAATTAATTTAATAATTAATTCCCGCTGTCATGACAAATAGCGTGTTTTTATGAAACAATAAGTATCAAAAGATTGACACTAGTTTAAGTTCGATTTCAAAGTGAAATTAATTCCAATGACCACTATTGGATTTAATGGTAAAAATATTTTCTAATTTCACTTTAAAACCAATTTCAAAATATTATCTAATCATATAAATAAATTAGATTAAAAAGAGGTTTTGAATTAAAACACAACATTTTACACTATTCATTAAAAAATGAACTTTATCGGAAAAATACCAAAAAATTACACAAAGTAAAATTTGATGTCCCGATTCTTAATAAGAGTTTTACTTGGTCCAAAAGAATGTATAAGAGTGATCAAAACTATATTTAATGACGGTTCTCCATTAAAAGGCGACAAGTGAACCTTTAGTGAAAACTAGGGCATATACGCCTAAAATTGAATTCTTTCCGTATTTTAAGCCATTAGATTTTATTGGATAAATGTAAAAACATTTAAAAACATATATAATCATATTTTAGTTATTTCTATCCATTCCGGCCATTACAACCGCTACATGTTAAATACCATTTAAAATAATATTATTTTATTATTAGAGTGCAACGTAAGATTCCCAAGAAACTCATTGTTGCGTGTTGGGTACGCCATCGAGCATAGAGTCCCCTTTAAAGTCATATCAATATTTTATTCACAAATATGGATAAATATGAAAATGTCATATTCTTTATTTACCTGGGGTGTTACATCCTTCCCCCCTTTTGGGAATTGCGTCCTCGCAATTCTAAAATTGCGCTTGGAAACATCCTTGAAAGTCCCACATCGGAACAAGAGTCGGTAAAACAAACACTTTAAAATAAAGGAAGATAAGTACAAAGGTCACCCGAGTTAACCCATACTAGGACTCCATGTAGGAAAACATGGACATGGAGGAGAAAACGTAGGGTCATGTTCTGATGGAGAGTGATAGAAAACAAGCTTAGGAGAAAGTTAACAATGAGAAAATCACAAACTTGTGATGGGTTAAACGGTGTTGGGTTCCCCAGTAGGAAAAGTTAATAGACAAAATTTTTGTTTTAAGTTACTTTTTATTGAGGAATTTATTCATAAGGAAACATAATCACTTATCATTTTGACTTTCAACTTTTACTAGATTCCTTAATCAAACTCATATTTTTTCCAAAAGACGAGTATTTAGGGAGACTTGTTCGCATTAAGAGTACTATAATCAACTTCTAGAGAATCACCTAATCCACAAAAGAGAACTATATACTTCCCATTTCTTTAGGCTTTAACCAAAACCAAAACCAAAAGGATATTACAAGATCAGATAATCCAGAAAAGGATAACCCTTTATAAAAAGAAAATTTATTCTTAACCTCCAAAATTTGTCCAACAAAACCCAAAGTTCAACGAGGACCATTCTATAATCAATTTTTCCATAAAATTATTCAAATAAACCAAACTAATATTGAAACCCAAATATTTGAAGGATTTAGTCACATAGTCTTCCAAGTTAAATCGTAACATTTATCTCCAAACAACATCAGTTTCTCCTAAAGTCTCGTATTGAAAAGTAATTAACCTAATCACATATCCTCTATGATAGGTTAATCATTTTCATAAATAACCCAAAATCAACTTACTCTTAATTCATAAAATCATATAACTAAAAAGAATCAGTCAAAACTAACCAGGGACTTCACGTAGTCCAGTGGTAGGCGATAAATACCAGTCGCACTTTGGTTGTGGGTTCGATTCCCGCAGCTTTGTCCGACGCGACGGGTTGTCACACAGTCTGCGTTTTGTCCTTTTTCCAAAACTATATAATTCTTAAAACATTCCCCAAAAGAGATAAAATCATCAAAAATGATCATAACATATTTTAACCTCATGTTTATCTCATGATTTTCATTTTCCAGCATATCATATAATAACCCATAATTACCTCAAAAGTAAGGATCATATAAACCCAAATGGTTCTTTATAACTATGTCCACAAAAGAAAATATAACTATTACTTGAATAAAATTTTCCTATATTAAACATCAGGGTTACACATAATATAAAAAGTCTTCTAATGTAACCCCATCATCAAAAGAGACTTAATACTCTTAAGAATTTCACCATAACTCTTGAAGCCCTTATATGTTGACATCTTACTCATTCAACATTCTTCATGATCCATTATCCATTCCTTTCCAACTTATTCTGAAATACCTCTTTCCTACAAACAAAATCATGAATCATATCCTAAGATTCCAAAATAGGAAAACAATAGTCATGAAATAGTACATACCTTTGATTGGTCATTGTCAGTTTCTTCATCCTCAATCGGAATGGCATTAGGTATTGGTAAATGAATATTGGTACACTCTTGGTGAACCCATTCATGAAACTTCTTCATAGGACATGTGTTTGCATAATGACCATGCACACCACATTTAAAACATTCAATTGATCCCTCAGAAAGAACTTCTTTCCCTTTCCTCGAGTCAACTGGATGCTTCCTTTTTCCATGGTAGGTTCTTGCTTTATGACCTTCATTTCCACATCTATAGCATATTTCTGTCCCTTTGAAACATTTTCCTAGGTGTTTCTTTCCACATCTTTGACACATAGGTTTTTTGAACTCACTTACCTTTATGATTATTACCTGTACTTCCGTAGGGATTTGTTTCTTGCATATATGACGTCTTATAGAAATCTCCAAGGTTTAGGTGGTCAATCATGACTCCAGATAGTTGGTTGAGGATAATCACAAGAGTTCTCATTGCAGCTCCCATATCATTCAGTTGCTTGCTCAAAAAACTGTCACAGTTTCCTTCACATCCACTGTTACTTTGGTGCCTGCTAGATCCAGCCATTTACTAAAACCAAAAAGGTCAGTGTGAGTATATCAAAAAAACCATCATGTACTAATGAGTAAGATAAACACTAAGATATACTTACTCATTCACTTTATCTAAAACTAGGACTCTTTCTGAAATCCTAACCATTATGGTAATGCCACTTATGCTTAAAGAATACCCTAACCTCTAAAGTTATCTAAACCGACCTTTGATACCAACTATAAGGCCACAGCCTTAAACCTTACTTAATCGTGAGTTATTACAAGATTACACATTGAGGATCTTTTTAGGTTTAGAGTTTTAGAGAATTAGATCATGAAACTTGCATTACATTCCACGTTTAAACAAAGTGGTTACATAAAAGACAATATTCATTCTTCCCATCAACGGAAACATATTTAAAATATAACACGGATTCTTTCTTGACACATCCTTGACACTAGCATCACATCATGTACCTTTCCCTTGACCTGTGAAAAACATTTCAAAAACTTGGGATGAGCATAAAAATCTCAGTAAGGGTTGTAAAAATATGGAAAGGAAACATGAGTTCATATATACATGAGAATGAAATCATACTTTACCCATAAAACATAGGCACTTTAACATACCTCATCAAACCTTGAATAAATCATAGAAAACATAATACATAAAGGTAACTTGAGGCATTCATAACATTCTTACGTGGGGAGTAACCCTCTTGGTTACGTTTGGAATACCCATCATAGTATATTCCCTAAATCTCTTCGGAGAAACCTTAACGTTTCACTCCTTCGCGTTACCCAATGCATTGGAGAGCTATATCGGGCTCACCCGCCCTTAGTTTATCACGGAACCACCCGTTCTCATAACAATGACCAAGAACCATAACATAAATGTATCACATAAAATATGCATAAAGGAAACATAACATTTCCACATTTCAATCACAATATAACATTTTAGCATATTGAAATAATGAATCCAAAAAAAAACCATTTCCAAAACCATTTAAAACATTTAATAAAGAGATTTTTGAAACAAAGTGTCCCATACCACCTTGAAGCTTAAAATTTTAAACCATTAATATCCATATAAATAATCCCTTAAAACCATTTTGAAAACATGGATATTAATAAGAACAAATAATTAAAACATTTAAAACGATATTTCGGTTAAAGGGGTTTTACCAAAATTAGAGACACTTGAATACAATAATTGAAGAATAACATTTAGTTAGAACTTTATAATATCATGAGAATAAATGGATTCATGATATATTACTCCAAAGGACAATATATACACCATATAATAGTGAATTGGTGCATAACAACAATGAACCCTCAATAGAAATGTCAAATGTGATGAAATCCCTTATAAAGAAGGTATCCTTAAATTAAGGACAAATAAATCTCAAAAATATGTGTGACAAATATAAATACACCCAATATAAGTGGATATTAATTGTAAAACAATAAAAGGTCATTCACACATATTCAATGGATGACATATTCAATGACTACATGTTGAACCCAAAGAAATCGAAATTGGGTTAAAAAGTTCCCTTGACATCCTAACGGCATCACATCAAAATGAGTTGATGAGAGATAAAAAGTGTATCTCATCACTTGGACATAAAATTTACATCAATAAGGATATATGAGAACATATCCCAACATAACAATATGTAAATTAAAAGGCCGAACAAAAGAAGTCTTTTAAAAAAGAGGAGGGTGAAAGGTTCCCTTACCGACTTGGGTATCTTTCAAAACATACACCCCATGAAAGAAGGACAATAGATCATTGATGTAAATACACATAAACGAAAGTATATTACACAAAGAGTAGAATAATGGGCAGTACATACACCACTCAATGGAATTTGTGGCAAATGTAGCATAAATCTCACGGGAATAAAAGTGAGATGAAAAATCCCTTACGAAAACTCGGCAGCCTAACGGCACCACATAAAACATCCGAATATAGATTGATGAGATAAAATAGGGTATCTCATCACATTACAATAAAATTTACAGCAATATAAATATAAAAGAATATCCCCCAACATTACAAAGATGAGCTTAAAAGAAGTGACATAAAGGAGAGTACTTAAAAAGAAAGAGAGAGGTTAGATCTCTTACGAAAGTTCGGCAGCCTAACGGCGCCACTCAAAACCTCCAAAATGGATTGATGAGAGAGAATAGGGTCTCTCATAACATGAACATAAAAATTACAGTATGTTTAATATAAAATAACATCCCAATAACAAAAAAGATGAGCTTTAAAAGGAATGACATAAAAGTTTGTACTTAAAAAGAAAGAGAGGAGTAGGATCCCTTACCTCAGGTCCGACTTGACTCGATCGTTCTTTAATCTCATGAATAATAAACTTGAGTTAATTTCTACTTCCTTAAGAACCTTTTTCAAGTTCATTATTCATTTTATATCACTTATTACCATGTTATAAACAATATGTAATCATTAAGTTAATAATGATTGTTTTGTCGATATTTGGTTCTTAAGTCGAAAGTGGACTTTTTACAATTACATGTTGTTCGTGTGGACAAATGTTTATTATATCAAGAATTGTATTCATGATGTAGATATAATATATGTAATATATATCCAGTACATGCATGCATTTATAACATTACATTATCATTTAGAGGTAAGAAATGAAATGCACCGTTCATGGAGACGGTAAGCCGTACGTACGCAGGAACGCTACTTTCATTTCTATTTCGTATTTTATAGAATGGAATAATGATATAAAGGTATATTATAATTCCAGTATAATATCATATATAATATCATTAAATCCATCCTTTATACGTCCCACGTATGGCATTAACGAATCACATCACTTTGAGGGGGCGGTAGTCCGCACTTCCTAAAATGAAGATATCGCGTATACCCATAATGGATGCCATAAAGGTAAGACACAAATGAAAAACACAGAAGAATAAGTAAAACATAAACATATTTTATATCATATATAAAAATAGTGACATCATAATGGCCACCTTTGATGGTGTTAAATGAGTATTGAACAATCATCGTTTCGGGAGGCAGAATTTCGCCATCCACGGAAACTGTATGTTCTTTATCCATTTGATGTAGTTGTGTGAGAGTGTAGCTCGAATAAATCTTATAAAAACATCCTAGTATATTGAAGATACTGGTTTTGTTACAAAATAAGTAAATAAAAAGAGATTAGGGGGTTGGAGAAGCAAAATAAAACAAATGAACATGAGAGAAAGAATTACCTTTAAAAGTGTAACTCCTTTTGATTTGAGCCTAAAGGCTTCCTTTGAAAGGATTATGCCCAAAGGGAATCATCTAGGATGAGTATAGGGATGTGGAGAGAGTAAATGGGCAGGGTTTGGCCGAGCCAAAGGCTTGATGAGTGTGTGAAATGAGGTAGAGGTGGGGGCCTTTTATAAGAGGAGAGGAGGGGCACTTTTGGAAAGTAAGGAAATATTACTTTATTTGAAAATTTGTTTCGGTTTTAAAAGGTCCCAAATTGATATAATTCGTGGATAAGGTGATAAGGGTTCGAAATCCACCCATACAATAAGTTTTGGACATGTGTAGTTCATATATTTTACATTATCTTTCCATTTTATTTAAATCGTCAAATAATGATGTCATCACTGCATCATTATTATGTCATAAATAATTTAATTTATTTAATGTCTAAAAATTATAAAAAAAATACTATGATGTAGGAAATCTTTTTATCTTTCCAATGAATATTTATAATCAAAATGTGGACTTGTGTAACCCTACTTAAAAACTGTTTTAGTAAAACAACTCATGTTTGTGTCAATTTAATTTTAACATTAAATAAAAATATATTATTGTCATTTTCCAACTAAAGTGGCTCCATGGGGTCCCCAAGTTGGACCATGGATTTTCTGGGTCGGCCATGACTTACCCAATAGGTGTAGGACAAGCGTCATGGTGTTTTCACATTCTTATAATATCATTTTTACCTTAAACTACACTAATTACCACTATTCGCGATTAAAAACTTAATAAGTTACTATTCACCAAAAAATTATTTTTATCCCATTGAACCACATTTTAATTCTTAATGACAACCATGTATGTCGGATTTTTGAAATTCAAAACACAAATATGGCAAAATTCCATTTAAACGGAAAAATCAGTTTTTATAAGTACCACTTAGTGGTTTCACTATTCATCAAAAATTGAAGTTTTTTTAGAAGAATCCCAAAAATTCACCCTAATCTATATTTGATATTCTGAATTCAAAAATGAAGTCCGTTTTACAAAATTCAAAACATATTAGTCACATTAATTAATTTAATAATTAATTCCCGTTGTCATGACAAATAGCATGTTTTTATGAAACAATAAGTATCAAAAGTTTGACACTAGTTTAAGTCCGATTTCAAAGTGAAATTAATTCCAACGACCACTATTGGATTTAATGGTAAAAATATTTTCTAATTTCACTTTAAAACCAATTTCAAAATATTATCTAATCATATAAATAAATTAGATTAAAAAGAGGTTTTGAATTAAAACACAACATTTTACACTATTCATTAAAAAAATGAGCTTTATCGGAAAAATACCAAAAAAATTACACAAAGTAAAATTTGATGTCCCTATTCTTAATAAGAGTTTTACTTGGTCCAAAATAATGTATAAGAGTGATCAAAACTATATTTAATGACGGTTCTCCATTAAAAGGCGACAAGTGAACCTTTAGTGAAAACTAGGGCATATACGCCTAAAATTGAATTCTTTCCGTATTTTAAGCCATTAGCTTTTATTGGATAAATGTAAAAACATTTAAAAACATATATAATCATATTTTAGTTATTTCTATCCATTCCCTCCATTACAACCGCTACATGTTAACTACCATTTAAAATAATATTATTTTATTATTAGAGTGCAACGTAAGATTCCCAAGAAACTCGTTGTTGCGTGTTGGGTACGCCATCGAGCATAGAGTCCCCTTTAAAGTCATATCAATATTTTATTCACAAATATGGATAAATATGAAAATGTCGTATTCTTTATTTACCTGGGGTGTTACAAACACTCCACCCTCTGGTGATGTCAAACACACATTGTGGTTATATAAATCAACAAAAGTTTGAAAAAAACCCAACCAATCCATTTCGATAATGACATCAAATACCATCACCTCTAAGATATATAGGTTCTATATAAAGTGACACCCACCAATCTTAAAGGGGAACTCATTGCACTGATTCACACCTACTGTTCTAAACCCTAACGGAGTGTCTAGAACCATAACATTAGAAGAAGTATAAACAAAGAGCACGAGGATTTCTATAATGGCCACAAATACAAAAATATGTATAGAACCTGTATTAAAAAAGTGTAGAAGATGAAATATAGGTTAGTTGGATAGTTCCTTTGATACTAAAAGGTTTGGGGTCCTGATCCTTTGGGTTCTGTTGCACAGCATAAGTCTGACCTACACCACAGCCCTGAGACACTTCATGGCTACCCTATACTGACCTGCACTGTTATCGCTAAGATCATGGGTCTAGCTACCATCATCACGACCACCACTTTATCTTGTCTGCCCTGACATATTCCAATTTTAAGACTGGTGAGAAGCTACTAACCCTTATACTACATGAAGATTCTATACAGAACCTCTCTCACTAGTCATTGGTTGAAACACCCTAGAAAATAGATGTATATGGCTCATCCTGTCGCAAGCTCGACAATCAAATGGGTCCTTCGACTACTAGGTCCCCTTATTCCCTGGAATACCCCACTGGTATCCCCTCGCCTTTTTACAAGAAAAAAGGTCTTAACTACTACAATTACTATGAGAGAACCATAGAAGCTGATTCTTCTTTCCAGTTGTGGCAGTACAAGAAATCGGTATCGAACCACACTAGCTCACACCACTAGATTCCCACAGATTACGGTCAGTGATCAATGCCTGATTCAAAAAACTAGAGACCGAAGGAATCCTAAAGGCATTCACCAGTGAAAATACGTTAAAATGAAGGCCATTCTTTATTCTTATAGATTTTGATATGTCGTCACCCATTAGAATAGGTGGAAAACGTTGATGCTTAGTAAACCGGGTAGAATAGTCCATAAATGACAGTGTTTCTATCTCTAGGTGCATGAACTCCTAGATCGGTTGACCCTCAGAGTCTTGGGAAAATAATAAACATATAAGGCTTCCTGAAATTCTTCCATGTCATATCCCGATGACCCACTACCTGAGTGATAATATCCCACCATCTCTTGGAATAATCACGCAACATATATGTTGCGATCTTGAACCTTCTCTCGAGGGGTATCTCCAGATGTTCAAAGATAGTCGGCTCTAATTCAAACGATGATTCTGACGCATGTGGCCCACCATTACTTAACAAATAGGTGGGTTCTATTGTTAGATTATACACATTATATTCTCGATAGATGTGGCAGCCTATGGTGCTCTCTAAAAGGTATGTATGAACCACACAAATCCATAACGGTACTGTGCATCTCCACATGTGTCCGTTATAACAGTTGTTGTAGCAGATGGCACAACTAGAGTATCCATCAGTAGCCAGTGGCCTACCATTTCTAGAGTATGATCAGCATTGCTGTCCTGGCAGACAAATCATGGACATCAAGGCAGCATGAATCTACAAGTTCAAGGATATTCCTCGGTTCAAAAATCATAGTCAGGGTTTTCCGTTCAAAAGATCCTAGAATGAAACATGAAAAGATAATAGAAATTTTCTCAAAAAGATACTACATGTAGTGTATACATGATACATAGTGTGAAATTTAATGTTCTCACGTGATCATGTTCTACTACCAGCCTGGGCATGTTTTAACCCCCACTACATGTAATGTCACTAAGACACACGGTGTATTCTTTTAAATTTCACATGGGCGTGTAACTCCACATTTTTGGTCATTTAAAGCTCCCATGTACACAGAATGTCAGAAGTAAACATGGAATTCACTTGGGTATTCCCTCCTGACCCTCTACTCCTACATGGCCTGGTCCCCACAGTTTCTCCCTGGCTAGGCTACACGACGTGTACTGGAAGTACACCATGTGTTCTGATCAAAACTCATCATCCCTTGTTTCCACTCCCATGGCCCATTACACATCCAATTACTACATGGAATGTACATGTGATACACGATGTGTACATATTAAAACTTCAAACACCTTATTCCCTGAAAAGGAATAACAGACGACAGGTTAGGATAAACTACACACTGTATAGACTGAGTTTTTCAGGACAGAAACACCAGATTGCCCAGAAAACCCATGTTCATATGAAAACTAACCAGTGGGATGCCAAATTCAGATCTGTGAGGGACCATACTCCCTGTGAATCAATGTTTGGCACAAAAGTAGGGAATATCCCAAAAAAAAATCATTTTACATCTATATTTCATCCGTGTTTCATTTCCCAATTCATAAGGGGCCCATACACTTTATGGATTGAATAATGACATCACATCATTATCTACTGCACCAAACTAACACAACATGAGGATAAACAATCACATCAACTATCACAACATCTTGCAATATATAATGTATCTTAGATGTAATGGCATAATGTATGGAATGTGATTATCACAAGTGTCTATATGATTCATCATATAGCATACCCTCAACTCAGAAGGTTGAAAAAAAGTAGAACCGCAATAATATCAATAGTAATAGCATAAAATAAGTGTTTCACCAAATGGTGAAATCGAATCAACTGTAATAACTTAAAATCCAAAAGAACAATGTAATTTAAGGAAAAATGGATTTTTAATGTACACAAGGTAACTACTACTAGGCACAACTAATTACCAGATTCTATATCTTTTCTATCATATCTAAACAGCAAGACAAATAATAAAAGAAGAACCGATGATACAACTTTGTAATGTCTCAGATCGGAATGCCACTCAACTGGTACCCTGTACCCGGTTTCCCACATGGCCTCAAGTGAATTTACTAAAATTTTAGAGGCTACCGACTAGTAGCGAGTTCCTAGGGTGTGATAGTGGAAAAAATATGCCCACATTGGTAGATTTTAGCACAATGAAATAAAAAATTACAATAGAGAATGCAGTAAACAACATGAAAATTTAGTAAAAAATGAATCCTGCAAGATAAAGATAACCAGAAGGCATAACATATCAGAATTATGTATCATGAAAATTTTTCTAAAAAAACTAAAAAAAACATTATACACAATAATCAAGTACAATATAATACTATGGTATAACAACGCAAAATGAAACATAGTAGCATAACAAGACTTGGCTTTGTCCCTTCCTTCCCTTCTCTTAGGTTGAAAATCAAGTGGCTATATAAGGATCCTTGCCCCTATCGACACCTGTAGCAATATAGTCTATTTTGAAAAGAAAATAAGACCCAAATAGGGTGTGATAAATAAATCATAGTAGGCACCCACCTGAGGTTTGTTCCAATTTGTGTGTGAGTATATGCAGTAGTTTTTATAATAATAAAATGCAACAAAATATGAGGTACATAGAAGTAACCAATCCTAAAATTAATGGTATTCATTTATAGATTTAACTATCTTCATTATCAATTTATTTAACTAAATTATTATGTCTCAGAATTCATCTTAAGCACAATATTTCCCACAGCAAGGTAAGAACAATAGTTGTCTCAGAAGACCATCCAACATGTAGGTGAAGACTGAATCCAAGATTTTGATTTGGCTTGGGACACATTTCAAAATTCATTCCATTCCATAATTTAAATATAACCTGAGTCTACTCTTCAGATTTCTAATTTGGAATTCGTGTATCACTACAGTTGTAATCTTACCGACATCCTATGAGTCCATTCTCAACAGTCTTACTATGGAGCCCCGAGTGTCACTCTCGATGTTGGTATAAGTTCATGTGAGTCCATACTTAGTGGTCCTACTTGGGAGCCCATGATATCACTCTATGTGAAATATAAGATCATGTCAACTTAGTCCATCCTTGGCGGTCCTACTAGGGATCCCATGTATCACTAATGAAATATTAATGAAAAGCCTCTCGAGTTCGTCCATGGTGTTCTAAATTGAACCCATGTGTCACCCAAGGTGAAAGGTATAATAGTTATGCATGTCCATTCACGACATTCTAATATGAACCCATGTAACACCCAAATATATTTACCATTTATTCTATAAATTAAATAAAACATTTCAACCTGCTTGAACCGGTAAAAATGCCGCCTGGCAAAGGGGAAACACAATACCAATGCCATAATCAATACACTTATAATTCTACTCAATTTAAATTCTAGGTAATAATCATGTTCATATTAGAAAAACCTTAAAGGGGAACGATGGCATTCCTATAGACATCCTAGCCTGAAATAGCCAAACAAATCATCAAAGGGAACCACACTTGGGGGTTTCCCTGAACCAAACAACGAAGCTAAACATGATTTAATTCATTGAATTTATTTCCATAGCAACATTAGGTAATAATGAGGATCAATTTACATTAATGTAAACACCCTAACATTAGAACGTAGCACAATGACATATATAAACACCTCAATAGTGAACGAGAGTCACAAGACCACCTACATCATCATAATATTAATCTCCTCATCCAACGTCGACTTACAATTCAAGCAAGAATTGTAGAGATCTATGAAAAATTATATTTACACAACCATTAATAACATATTAAAGAAATAAAATCACCATGAATGGCTCAAAGGTAAATGAGAAATCACTGATTGGGTTCAAATGAATCTGACAGTGATTGATTCCGAGTTCAGATGATCAACCGGGAAGAGGCAGAAGTTCGGGCACTCAACTTGAGTTCCCCCAGCGATCCCACTATTCAATCTACAGAATGGAGAGGCTACTTCCCATTTTAAACGAAAAACCCAAATACACAATGTGTAAGTCCATATACATGGCCTTTATATGATTTTAATATTCATTTGGTGGCTGACTCCGACAGACATACATTCC
Organism: Viscum album; assembly: GCA_963277665.1. Lineage (NCBI taxonomy): Eukaryota > Viridiplantae > Streptophyta > Magnoliopsida > Santalales > Viscaceae > Viscum > Viscum album. Next base: position 1,350,250,703 of record OY728131.1, read on the forward strand.
AAGGTCTGTCAACCTGACTACACAATGTATACGAAGAATTACATGACATGTAGTTGGAATTTTCCATTTTCCTCTCTTTCATTCCCACATTCCATGTATTCCATTCATACAGGGCCAAACTACATGCATTAAACATAAAATTACACATTATGTGACCCTAAATCACCCAATGTGATATTTTTATTCCAATACATGTCCTTATTTTCCATGTTTTTTCTAAACAACTCAAAGGAAATTTAATAAAAGAAACTATACCTCAAAAGATGAACCGGGTTCTAACATCATGTTTTAGTATAATTCAGCATCATGATGAAAATATCATTCGCAAGTCCCCAAATCTCATAACTTCCAATTAGGAAAATCTCATTGACTCTCCATACTAATTATATTTTCATTAGATTTATAGTTATAACAACTCATAATGATTGTTATTCAATTTATTATACTAGAGGATGAGTAATTGTGGGTAGTTCTTGTTTAAAAATCATTGATAACATGTAAAATTTTATTTTTTAATTTCAGTAGATGAGTAAGGAGAATGATATAAATACCAGAATCATAATGAATAAATGTTCTATGAGGGGATGCCCAAAAAATCATTCAACCAATTGTATGAAATCCTTAGGGTGAAACATAACCAGTAAGTCATGGACATAGTTCCACTTCCAATTGCCAAATCGTCCAATTCAATATCAAAGTAACCTAAGAGTGGGTTAAACAAATAGATGAAGGAAAATTCATAGAAAAAGTAACATAGAAAATTTCCCAAGCTAGTAAAAACCCCTTAGACTTTGTACCCATAATAGAAAAAGTAATGGCACCACCCCTTTAAATAGAACCCTCATCAGATAAAGTGTTGTTATATGGACCATTCATTGTCATCCAAAAAGTTGAATCATTTTTCTAAGGAATAATTATCATATTAAAATATATTATCTATTTTTTTTGGATATTGTGAAATAGTCTGTGGAGTCATAGGAGTTCCAAGATGAATGGGTTGACAATAAACACGATTATAATCTTAATATATAGAGAATGCATCCTATGAAGCTAGGTATTTTTTCAAAACATGATGAAAGAGAGTTCAATGGGATAAAGAAGAGATCTAATACAAGACTCATCCAACTAATGCTTGATCATATCCCATCATATTAGAGGATCAATTACAAGATGTAACCTAACATGGTAATCAGAAGATTGTGAATGTTTATGCCCAGTATAGTTTTCAAAGAACATACATTCCTCCAAATATTGGCTAGAATTAAGTGTTATGAGCACATACTACATCGACCTCTAAGCCTTATAGCCGGGAAAAACCTCTTAGTGGAAAACATCACCCTAATATAAATGTTTAACATCATGAGATAGCTCGATGTTATCTTGGAAACTATTCACTTTTCAAGGGAGATACATGAAGAACTCATAACAACCCTCTTAATCCAATAATAATTTGATAGTGATATAATTATAGATGAGGAATATCTTATAGATACTGATCCCATTGATTTCCATGTGACTATATCTTTTATAGGTAAATAGAGATATGTTTTTATGTAGGGATACATCAAAACCTTTCACATTTTCTAAAATCATGATTGCATTGATATCCATCAATCCACCTTGGATAATGGTTTCTTGATAAACCTCATACTGATTTGAGGGATAAACTAGGGAGAATAGTAATATAAAATGGGTTGGGTAATTAAACGATAAACATCTTTGAATCGATGTAACTATGTAATCTATAGTGATACACCACCTTTTATGGAAGCCTATAACCCATTAGGAAAATATAGGACAAAAAATATAACAGTAAAATTCCTAGTTTGAATTGATGATGTAATAAAAACCCCCTCTTGTATGGTGAACATTTCTTGAAGGAACCAAATCATTATCCCTATAAATCATCCACACATACATTTAATGTCCATATAAACATAATTAATAAAATTTCATGTTCTTTTTGGGATATTATACACAACATGCAATGTCTTGATGATCACCGCTAAGTCAATATTTTGATTTGAGAAGGAGAAGTAAAATTTATTTACTGGTTTGAGATATTACCTCTCTAGGATATAGAAGAGAAGGGAATTATGCTATAAAAATTATGTAGTGTATTTTAACATTAAATAGGGCCTACTCTAACTTATATAACAATGTTCAAAATACCACAAAATGCCTCCCTAAACTGTGAATATTTATTTCCTTACAAATAATCCATCAATGACTTGTTAATAAAAATTTAATATTTCAAAATACTTAATTATATTTTTATTACTTACATGTAATATAAAAAATATATTTTGTGATAAAATATTGCCATTAAATCCACTCGTTATATCTACAATTATTAAATGAATCATGAATATTAAAATAATATTCGTTTATTGAATATTTTCCCATGGATTCAGTAAATAACATGTGAATAATTTTAATATATAAATCAAATACCAATAATTATAAACCTAATTAATATCAATTTATTTATATCATGGTGATCGTATATTCTCATAAATCTCCAAGAGCCCAGTGGTGGGTCCCATAATGACCTAATCTAATATTCAATAGAGTAGGGTATAATTTTGAATACACTATGTTTGTGGCCCTCTAAGACCTTATTTTACTAGTTGAAAATACAAGTCACTTACTAGGATCAGAGTCTAGAAACCAATCAAGGGACCTAAATAGATAATTAATAGTAATATAAATTCCAAACATTCTTATGAACACTCTCCATGTAATATAATCTAGTTGACTCATGATATCTCATAAACTAGGATGGACACTTTGTGTCATCATTCGATATTTCTTTATTGTTCACTGACCTTACAATAAAGACATTCCTTCTTCTACCAATATCACTGATTTAGTAAATGTACTTTTATCAGGATCAATTAACCCCATGATTTCACTTACTTTTAGAAGGTAATAATTCTATAATTATTAGTCAACCAATTCCATGACACCAATGGTGCACCCAACACATGAAACCTCACCACGTCATATATTATTTTTTTTTTGAATTTCATGAAAGTACCTAGTCAAATAGTTTAAACTGATAACAATCTCAAGTAAATATATCATTACACTTGTTTATAGATAAGAACTACTAATTAAACCTTCAACGTGAGGTATTCATATTTTTGGTTTCATCCTCATGATCTCACCAACTCGAGATCACTAAGTGTGAACTTCATGAGAATAAGTCTCAATGCTTATGAGCCCCCAGTACCTAATGGCCACACATTATCAGTTTCCTATCAATAGGATGTATATATATTAATGTATTGTAATTTAAAATTAACAAAATATTATATATTTTTTATCATTATAGCTTGGTAACATCAATTACCATTTTATAAGATTTGTAATATATGGAAATTACCATATAAATTAAATATGTAGAAATAAATTGTAATGTTCGGACCTAGGTGGCACAAAATGTTACCCTGATCCGGTATATCACATAAAATCAGGCAAGCCTCCCCATATGCTAGAGGACACTGACTAGTTGTGATGGTCCAATAACGATCATGTGGAGACTATACCATCTATATTAGAGTAGTAAACAAACTAAAATAAATAAAAAATATCAAAAAATATAACCATTACTAGAAGAAGACAAATATCTCAAGATAACTAAAACTATAATACAATATCAATATTAGAAATTTAAATATTGCATGCCAAGTTTGTTTCATGTGTCAAATAAAAAACCCAAAATAAATACACACTGACACTGCCAAGACGGTCTCGATTCATGCATGGTTCCCTCATCTACTCTCTATCCTAGCATAGTTGTTTAATACACGACCTTTTACTTTAACATGTACTTCAGTAATTTAGTCTATTTTGGGTACTGATCAGGCACTATGAGAAGGGTGTGAATACAACTCAGTTGGCCACCAACAATGGTGTCTAATTCAATATCCAGTCAATAGCAGTGTATGATTTTTTATAAAGAACAAAATGAAATAAATAATGTAAACAATATATATTTATTCAATTACTATTTATTTAACCACATAACCCCAAGGTTACCATAGAAACCTGAACACTCAATACCTACTTTGGCCCATGCCGATGTCTAAACCATATTATAGATTCAATTTAGAATTCATTATAACACTTGGCATTTCAATTAAATTTTCATTTAAATTAATTATATTTACAATTGGAACCATAGTTCAAGGCCAACAATTTTTGCATAGATCACCAAGCCTAGGACCCCGTGGGATTTTGAAGCAATAGTCCGAGCCCCACACTCATTTTTCAATAAATAACACAACTGAAATTTTAAATAAGAATTCAGTGTCCCACACACATTTATCAAGAAATCACACAAGTGGGATTTTGAAGCAGTATTTCATTTCCCACACTCATTCATCACCTTAGGCTTTTGATGTAGCAGACCATGTACCACAAATGAATATCAATTTATCACTATGGTATTTGGATGCAGTTGTCAATGTCTCACACAGATATATGACATATATCAAAATATCACATATATCAAAGCAATCAATTTTAATCAACATTAAACCTCTTATCAAATTTCACATCATAAAATTGGATTAATTAATTAAAAAATAATTAATCCAATTTATCAAAATGCATAATCATAAAAAAAACACAATAATTAATTAAACATTTAATTATTTTAATTCCAAAATATTAATAACTGAATAATTTTTTCAAAAATTCATTATTCCAAATTTAAAAATCCCATTATCCCATTAATTAATTCATAAAATAATTTTTCCAATTCAAATATCACAATTTATTATTAATTAATACAATAATTAATTAATAAAATTCTACAATCCAAATATCTCATCCAATAAAAAATAACATCTATTGATAATTAATTGTAAAATTAATTAATCTAATTAAATAAATTTCATAATAAACAACATTCCATTAATTAATTATACAATTAATTAATCCAATTCCAGGATCCCAAAAATTAATTTACCAATTAATTTATTCAATTATATATATAATTGTCAAACATAAAATAGAAATCTAAAAAATCATGCACACAATTTGAATCCAGACTATAGGAAACGGAATTTAGACCACCTACCTCTAGACTGTTGGTAAACACTCACCAACGAAATTCCCCAATTCAGGGGAACGATCAAGAATGAGATGAAGAATAAGATAAAGATTTGAAACGTAGATCCAAGATCAATAGAAACAAGATTTACTAAATTAATATCTATACACATTCCAACAAAATATAAAACTCTCTCTTTTATCCTGAAGGGGATCAAGAGAGGGAGATATCTAATTGGGTAGAAACCACACACTTGAGGCGGTGTACATATTCAATATTGGGTTAGAATAATAAATAATGGAGGTTTTAAGGTATTGGAATCCCTAAGGGAGCCTCAAAAAATGATAGAAATAATTTTGGTACTAGTTGGTATTGATTTAGAGGTAATACTAGGGGATCAAGTTTTTTTAAATGATTTTTAGTGTAATTAAAATAGTGTGCATGCTTTCCTATGTAAGGGTGCATGGTTTACTAAACTGTACACCTCATTGGGGGGGCATCATTACTCCTAAGTTGGTGCACATTTTCAGAAATTGTGTTCCATCCATGAGAATCCCCTCAGTTTGGGATCACATGGTTGGTTGGTAAGGAAACACAAGTTTAGAAAAATATGTGCCAACCAAAATCTATATATCAACCTTCCAAAATTTTCCAATATTCACCAAAACACTCCCAATATACAACCCAAACGCAAAATACTCAAAAATAGGAAAAATTGTACCTGAAGGAATGCCTGATACATTTCCAGAAACGTTAAAGATCTTACAATATCCCCACCTTATTAGAGCTCTTCCTAGAAATGCAATTCCAAACATCTCTATGATTCTGAGTAAAAATTATTTGGCCACTAAGCCTTTCATCCTAAACATACCCATGTTTCCATTATACATGAGCTATCAGCGTGGTCTTCCCCTAAGAAACATTATCACTATGATCCAACACATGTATTAGAATCTCCTTATAGTGTGCATCGTTCTCAAGCACAACATCATCCACATTGCTCATGTAATAAGGTTCTATGTGATATCTTCAAAGTTGTGACACATGGAAAAATTTATGCACAACATTGTACATATGTGGAAGATCCAATACGTTTTCCATCAAGACGATTGTCTCCCCAACCTAAAAAGGTCCAACATACCTGAGGGACAACTCTTCCAAAATCTATATCTAGTGGTGACTCAATCTTGGAGACACAAAAATCTATACATGATCAACCTATGAAAATTATAAGAGTTTTCATCATCAATCAACATATGACTTAAATCAACTCTAAGTCATAGCCTTACATTTGGAAATTTTCTAAGCCATCTCCAATGTCTCTGGCATGCGACTTAGTCCCAACAACTTTGTCCCACCTTACTACATCATGTATTCAGGTGATTTAAAAGCCCTATCATAAATATAATCATATTGTGGCATCTATATCATAGCTTGAGAACTGTGTTTATAGGATAAATCCACCAAATATTTGTGCTTCTCCTAAGACCCACAAAATATTATGACACCCTTTCACAACATATAATCAAGAACATGTTTAGTACATTTTTAATTCCCATATATCTGTTGGTGGAATTCTATTATCAATAATCACTATTTACTAAGATCATTTTAATGCTATTTTAGTAGAACCAAGTAAAACAAGAGTCATAGTCAGAAACTATAGTCCATGGAACACTATGTAGATAGACTACCCCCCATACATAAATATCTCTCAATTGATCCACTATAAAAGTCTCACAGACCAATAAGAATTGTGATCACTTTGTTAAATGGTCTATAATCACCCTAAAAGAGTCATTATTTTGAGGCTTACATTGGAGGCCCACCAAAAAATTCATAGTGACCCCATCTTAGTTCCATGCTAAGATGAGGAATGACTATAGTAAACCACCAGTTCATCGATTCTCATTCTTCCCCTACTAAAAGAATTAGCATCATGTCACAAACCCTAAAGTATTCTTTTTCATACCCAACCAACAATAATTTCATCATAATCCATAGTAAATTTTGTGCAATCCTAGATACAAATATCACTTAGATGCATGAAATTCATGAATTGGATCCTCCCGTATACTCGTAGGCACCACTAACTGATTCCTGACATAAATAATCTCGTCCACATCTATGATCTAATTGTACGGTGACTCTAGATACTCAGTGATTTCCCTCAGGGCCAAACATTTTGAATCCTCATACTATTTTTCCGAAATCCATCTCTGAAGTGTAGAATCTACAAAAATGAAATATGAGATTCATCTTCATCGTACTCTCATGAATCACAACATACATTTAATCTAGTAATTTTTTCTTCTTCCTCTTAGCATTTTACTTTGGAACTACATGAGTTTGATTTATCCTTCTAAAAGTGCCTGCAACAATATTTCCCTTCTTTGGAATATATGCTAGATCAAAATCAAATGACTTCATATACTCAACCCACCTCCGCATCCGAATATTTGAATCTCAATATGAATAGAAATATATTATGCCACTGCGGTCATTATAAATATGAATATTTCCACCTAATAGATAATTCCAGACACACTTCCAAGAGAAAACTAATGTTTCTAAATCTAGGTCACGCGTAGGGTAATTCGGTTCATGTGGCCTCATATTATGAGAACCATTTTCCACAACTTGATCTCCCTAAACCAAAAATTCTCCAATACCAATACCATAATATTCAAAAAAATCCTTATACACTTCACTAGGATCAGTTAGGATCAAGATTGGGACTATTTTCAAGTGGTTATTAAACTCAGGAATGGAATTATCACGTGCTTCAGTCCATTCAAATTTTATCCCATTCTTGGTCAAGTAAAAAATTAGTGTTGTCAAAGATGAAAAGTCCTAGATGAACATCCAATAATATCCTACTAATTATATGAATCATTAGATATCAAAAACATCATGGGCCTTATCTAGGTCAACTAACACAGCTTCTTCTAAGATGATATAACCCAGGAAGTGTACTTGACCAATCCAAAACTAAAAATTAAATAGATTGGAGTATAACTGGTGCTCTTTAATTTTTATGAGGATGATTTCAAGATGTTGGACATGATCATCACATGACTTGGTGTACATAAAGATTTCACCAATAAATAAAACAAAAAACTGATCAAGATACAAGTGGAAGACTATTTTCATACAGATCATAAACAATTTTTATGTGTTCATCAGCCCGAATGACATCACGAAGAACTCATATAAACCATACCTACTTCTAAAATAAGTACATGATATACCATAAGGTCAAAATATCAGCTGATGATACCCTGATCTGAATTCAATCATTGAGAAAATAGAATCTATCCCCAACTGGTCAAAAAAATCATCAATATGCATAAGGGGATATTAGTTCTTCAATGTCATATGGTTCAACATCCATTAATCAACATACAAGAGGAGAGTACCATCATCCTTCTTTAACAAAATGGATAAATACATGTTGAGATATTTGGATAGATAAATACTTTATCCTTTAACACTTTTTGATGAGTATTGAGCTGTTAAATCACTATAGGTTCCATTCCATATGGTGGAATAGAAGTTGGATCGGCCCTTGGCATGAGCTCAATAGTAAATTCCACATATCACTCAGGTGGAATCCCTAATATGTATTTAGAGAAAATGTTATAAAACATATCCAATATGGGTTGGAAGACATCATTCTTTTCACCATCATCATCTAGAAATAGACTAGAAACTTGGGTGGTGAGCTCCACCTATTGCTATTGAATTGGACCTGCACGGTCGGCCTGTATATCCCACTCTCCATGGTGGATGCAATTGTCACACATTGAAGATGTAAAAGTCAATATCCTATGGTAAAAATATATCTGGTCCTAGTATGGTACAAACTTTTCCATATCATAAATTTGATCAAAATTTGAGAAGTCAAGGATGTAATGATCCCATATGAAATCATACTTTCCAACCCCGAGATTACACCCCTTTCCTAAACTAATATCCCACAACCGAACTCCCAAATGGGTATAAATCATCATCACCCCACTCACAAACTCCACTAAAAATCTAAAACCATTAAAAAATGTGTACAGATACCAAGGAATGAGAGTCACCCATATAAAATAAGGAACTGTCTATCATATAATCTATAAGAACAATACCTATAACCATGGAAGGTACAACATCTCCGTAAACAGGTGTAGGATGAATTTCATTTAATTTTTCTGAACCTCTTCCCAGTGATGCAGTATGACTACCCAGAGCTACACCAATATATTGATATGGTAACTCATGCACTGAAACACCACATCAACTGCCTCAACCACCAAGGCCTGTAGAAATCCACATAATATACTGATACGATGCAGAAGAAACCCTTCATAAACTCTGGTTATATCTAGTTGATCCATCATTACGCATCAGTTGTGGATTCCTAGACAACTTCTATAGATAACCCATCCTCTAAAAAGCTCGGTAGTCTACTAGTGGATAGTGAAATAGTATATGGAAGTGTTACATCCTTCCCCATTAGTGACAAGTAACTTAGTCATGATTCACTGTAACTGACCCTCTGTCTATCCACTCTTCTTCACATTGATCTAGATAACATTATCCTAATAAAAAATCCTTCTCTCAAAAGTCATACCACCAAAATCCTTAGATGAAACCACCAGTCTACCCCCAGAATCCTCCTTTTGGTTCCCTTTATATATGAGAGCCTGAATCCAAACTATTGAAAACTTTTTCATCCTAACATATTCACCAGGAATAGAGTCCCACATTTAATCCCATCCAGAAACCATTTTGCTATAGTAGCCTCATCCACTGCCAACATTAGAAAAAATCAGTGAAAATTTCTAAAGCATCCAACATATTCCATCACAGAAATATTCATATGAGTCAACCTCAAAAACACATATACTCTCTCCTACCAGAGTGTGTCAGGTTAAATGTACACCCAGAAAATCTCCTAAAAATCCATCCACTCCATAGCCTCTATATTTCCATCCAAAGTCTAGATGTACCCCCAATGATTAGCGTGAAAACATTACATATAAGATACCAACTTGATTCCTTTTTAGCTATAATCTCCATGTGGCCAAGCATCATATAGATAGACTCAATCCAAAACTAAGTTACCTTAGGTCCACCCTCTCTGATAAATATTAGTGTGTTTTGCAACTAAAACTATCATGTCAAATAAGACATGTATTTCAGAACACTCCCTCTGTCTCTTTCCATAAACTGCATTAAATGAAAAAAATTCTCCCTAAAATACCCACCCACTTTCTAACACAACACCATTAGTGCCTTAAGTTCAAATTTTTTAGGATTATTCATATTTTTATTATCATGTCATCCTATCAATAAGCATCATCATGGAGGCATATCTTTGCAATACCAATGAAACATCCCAGGAAACATTTAAAACCTTAACGTAATTATCAAGAGGGAGTCCCAGAAATCTATAACACATCATTCCCCCTTTCCTACCACATGGTCAAAACTGATGCACTATCACAACCCTTAATAATTTTATATCATGGTCATGGTTAACAAGGGTAAAAAAATTATCATTTTCATGTTTCTATTTAGGTTCTCAATTCGCCAAATTTTTTCCACATTTTAAATTTTCCATTTCACATTAGGAACTAGTTTTAGTTCAATTAGACAAGAAAAGAAAAAATACTAATTCAATTTCAACAACATACGAAAAACCAATTTTTCCGTGTGTTCATAAAATATGTATGTCAAAAAACAATCCTGAGTGACTAGAATATTGCATGAAAACTCAACCCTAATGCCATCCCAGGTCATGATTAAAATATTAGAAAAATTGGAAACAATAATCACATTATAAAAAACGTGTATCACTAATGGTGAAATAACATCCAAATATAACAACACACATCTGTAGTAGTAATCCCACCCTGGGAACTAGCATTTTCACCCTTACATGGGTTAGATACTACAAAACATGATCTCATGAACATGGCTCAAATATTCTTTGTATCACATTTAAATTTCTAGAATAGTAATAAAAAATAAAAGAAAATCAAAATTGGGCTATGATATAACTTTCTAACTTTCTGACTTGCGTGCCACACATCATTTCCCCAAGCAGGTCAGTCACATAACCTCAAGCACTCCTCCCCATATTCCATAGGTGGCATACTATTAGTGATGGAATAATATAAATTAGATGTTTAGTGTAACCACTTTATCTAAGTAGTAAACCCTTAGATGTAAATAAATAATTGCCAAAAAATATAACCATAACTAGAAGAAGAACAATATCACATGATGACTAAAACTGGAATACAATGACAAAAAATGAAAATATTTCATTCCAAGTATGTCTATAATTTCAAATTTAAAAACCAAAAAAATACACAATAAAACACCATTGTGGGTATCAAATAACATCTGGTTGACTCATCCATGCTCCATCCCAAATCAGCTATCTAACAGATGGACTTTTCCCAAACCCTATACTACAATGATGAGGTCTATTCTGGTACCAATCGGGAAGCCTGAGTATTGTGTCAGTACAACTAATTAGGACACAATAATGACGTCTAAATATATATCAAGTCAATAATAGTTTATGATAGTGTTAAAAGAATAAAAAGAATAAAATAATTAAATAATCTACATTTATGAAATTAATCATTTTTTAACCACATAACTCTCAGGTTACTATTGACACTCTAACTCTCAATACCTACTTCAGTCTATTCCAGAGTCTAAACCATATAACATATTCAATTCATAATTCATGATAGAACATGGTATTTCATTATCTATTTCATTTCAATTCATTATCATGGATAATTGGAACCATAGTCAAGTGCCAACATTTTTTGCTTAGATTTCCATGCCATGGACCATATGTGATTTTGAAGAAACAGTGCATGTATCACACTAATTTATCAAGCAATGACACATGTGTTATTTTGAAGTATGATCCAATGTCTTGAACTGACTTATTTATAAAGCAGACATGTGGACTTTGGAATCATTAGTCTGTGTCCCACACAGATTTATCATTATATGATTTTGATGTAGTCAACCATGTCCCAAACATAAATTGTAATATATAATTATGGGATTTTGATGAAGTAGACCATTGCCATACACGTATACCACATATTTTACCTCAATCAAGGTTAATAAACATTAACCCTATTATAAAATTTTTGTACTATGTTCCTTAACCATGAGCCTCTTCTAGGGGGGTGGGGGCATGGTTTTTCAAACTTTTTTCTATCCATTATAAACCCTTTTCATTCGGTTTTCACGGTTTTTTGGGATAAGTGCATGGTTTGGGAAAACTGTGCTCCAACCATGGACTACCTCTCCTCCAAAAAATTTCCAAATTTCACCCAAACACTCCCAAGATACAATCTAAACAAAATTACTCAAAATTAGATGATAGAGTACCTAAAACAAGCTCATGAAATCTCCATATAAGATAAAGATATTACTTATCAACACTATTATGAAAAGTTTACGTCTTGCATAACTCATTATTCATAGAATATGGTAATCAAAAATTACTATTTAGGTGGTTCTGGGGAACCCAATTTTGAAACATCTAGACCCTCTAAGTTTTGGGTTACAGTGAGAAAAATCCATCTTTATCTTGTTAGAAGATCCAATGATTGGATAAGAAAAATAAAGGTCATATTAGATGAATCATGATTAGTTCACAGTTCAAGGAACCCATCTTTGACATTGAATTCATGGATGTTCACTCGTGAATGAAATTCAATGTTGTGTTGGATAGAAAAAGGATTTGTTATCAAGTAACAATGCCAACCTCATAATATTAGGGTCTCAACCATTCTATCAGTTGAGAAGTTAGAATAATTAGTGGTGATGATTCTCCCTCTAAATCTTATTAACTCATGTATATAAATGTTGGAATCTACCAATGGGAAGGGAAATAACCAATGATCAGTATTGATACTTTTATTATGATCCTTATTGTTTTTGAATTGATCCTAACAACCAATTGAATGAGATCATTGATGAGTATATATTTACCATGAACCAGGATTAATAAATCATTCAATATATGGAAAAATAACAGGATACATCATCTTTCCCAGCACTCATGATATTTTTGGGCAAGTGAAATACTTACTGTCAATAGAGGGGTGTAATTTTGACTCTCCATCTGATATATGGCCCAAATATTTATCTACCTCATCAGAAAGAGTGATAAATTACCTCTCATCATTTTAAAAATCTCATGATTTTAGTTAAGCCTCCATGCCATATGATAATGTGGAAGAAGGATAAATTTATCATGATTTCCCAAGAGAGTAGGTATCTACAAAAAAACTCTCTTAAACCCAAAGAAGTATCCTATTTAATAATAAGAAATGAAAATTTCACCTAACATCCCAGATATTAATACATCAATACAGAAAAGGAGGAGGAGGAATACATTATAGATGACCCTATATAATCTAAGGAAGGTTTATCCTCTATGATCAATGGTCATATGAAAATAAATATGGCGAATGGGGAGGATCCATGACCCACATTAGTTAGTTAAAATTTTAATCTTAATGATAAAAAGATAAATATATATATATATATAATTAATGAAGAAACAATATGATAAATTTTCCTAAAATTATAATTAAATGCTTGGATTATAGCCAGATGTGTCCACCCATCATATATGACTTTTAGTTGATCATCATGGTTTTTAGAATTCATCATGGTTGAAAAATCTATCCCATAATTCTAAGGATTAATCCAAAGGTGAAAATATCATTAAAGACTACATCATTTGGGATGTACAGCAATGATAATGGATAACCACCATTATCTATATTAAGAAACAATATGGGAATATTATAATTTTTATTGATTACATGTTTCTCAACAGAAAATTATTGAAGGATGATTTATCATTCCAAATTGTAGATCTCAAAATTGATATAACAACAGGATTCCAAGATCTCTCCTTTATGGATGTATATTTAGGGTACAACCAAATTGGAATGACTATGTGGATGAAGAGGATACCACTTTTATATATCCTCTTGGGACATTAGGATATCAAGTCATCCAATTATGATTGAGTAATATAATATCCTATTGTCAGTGATCCATATATCGCATCAGCAATAAATTTCTGTGAATTCTATTTCTTTAATCTAGTGGTCAAATACCAACAAAAATGAGATCATCTTAACAACCCTGATATAGTTGTCAACAAACAAAGAATAATAATTCAAATATGAACCCCTAGAAGTTTGTTTTCAGGGTGAAAAAAATAAAATTACTCATCTTCATTAAAAACCACCATGACATCGATGTTGACCCTAGGAAGACTAAAGTGATCCTTGACATGCAACCTCCTCAAAACCTAAAAGGTTTGGTATGTATTGAAGGAAAATATTTTCACATTTCGAGTATCAAACCATATCTTTCCGAAATTTTTATACCCTTTACGAAGAAAATGAAAAAATATTCATCTATGAATGGGAAAAGGTTATCATGAACCTATAGAAAATTACTAGAAATATCTATTTCACAAATGGGTCTTCATACTTCCAGTAGATGGAGAAGAATTCCTTATATATGTGGCGACTATGAAGTGATCACTCAGTTCCATTATCACATTTAAAAATAACATATAGATGGAAAAAAGCCACACATTTTAAAAAAAAGATATATATATTGAGACTTGATGTTTCAACATTGAAAAGAACTTGTTCCCACTATGGTGAGACACTACAGAAAAAATCACAAAGTGTTCATGATCTCTCACAATAAAAAACTCTAGTATATCATCAATATTCCAATGATAACTATACACTATGATTAAGTGGAGTTTATCGAAAGAGTTTTGAAATTTAGTTGGTGTCATAAAATTTTAATAATGGGAATGAAATAGCTAATTTTCGCACAACACATTCCAGTTTAAAAATTATACTAATGAATACTGTGCTCCTTTATTAATAGGTTTTTCCTTTTTCATTAAACTCTAACTGCATATGAAAATGAATTTGACGCATCCTCTCAATTATTGACCAGGAAAAGAAAGAAAACCCTCAAATCTCAATAGAAATTTTCCATGGATTTTCATCAACTCCCCATCCAAATAGGCTCTACTGTACAAATTTCTATTACCTAAAGGTTACACTATTAATAATTTACAACACCAAGCTCTAATCCCATGCTTGGAATTACACTGTAACACCCCAAGAATTCATAATGTGTTATTTCTTCAAAATAATTCAATAACTTGCACTACACGCAACACCGAGTTCAATTGCACCATGACTTACCAAAAAGCCATTCAAAAAAGTTTATGAATAGTATTAACTAAATTTTAAACTTTATATAATCCTTATAATTTTTCCATATTATGAGTATCTTAGACATAATGCAAGAACAAATTCATTTTCAGTATTGCACTTTTATGAACATTTAATAGTGAACCCTTTTTAAATACAATATTTTAAACTTTTTGACTAAATGGGGACATCAAAAATTTAAAATGAAACATCCCAAGCTTCCACGGTATGCTTTCTTTGAATAATACAGTAGCGTGTGTTGTACGCAACCTTGAGTTTTAACACACACCACAACCAATCAAACTAGCCGTTATGAATAGTAATACCTACTTTTTGAAATTATATATATTTTATATTTCAAAATGGACTTCATTTTTGGATTCTGAATATCTAATTTAGCCTAAGGTGAAATTTTGGTACTTTTCGGATAACTTTCATATTTTGATGAATAGTGAAAATTACTAAATTTTAATTAAAAACAACTCTTTTAATCAAAATAATTAATAGTGATAAATTATGAATTTGAGTGGTTTTAAAGTATATTTAGAATATACTTTTACCATTTAGTATAATTTTGTTCATTGGACATAATTTTACAATTAAACCAAACATAAACAAGTGTCAATCTTTTGATAGTTATTATCTCTTAAAAACATGCTTTTTTGTTTTGACAGCGGGAATTAATTTTAAATTAATTTCTGCCACTTCTATGTTTTGAATTTAGAAAAATGGATTCCATATTTGGAATCAGGATGTTCAAATTGTGTAAATAGGTAACTTTTATTTTTAGACATTTTGAATAATTACTGCGGTAAATATTTTATTTACCATGCTTAAGGGTAAATCCGGTAAATAAGGGTTAAAAAATAATATTATAATAATACTAAATTACCCTAAAACGTGTCCTAGACTTATTGGTTGATACATGTTCGACCATAAGAATCTATGGGTCGATTTTGGGACCCCATGGTGCCACTTGTAGGTGATAAGGACACTTTATTTTAATTAAGTTAAAATGAATACAAAAATGACACAAGCATATATCTTTTAGAAAAACAATTGTTACATAGGGTTATATATGTTGGAATTTAGATTATAAATTTTAATTAGAAAGATAAAAAGATTTCCTACATAATTATATTTTATTTATAATTTTTAGACATTAAATAATGTATTTTATTTCTGACACAATGATGATGCAGTAATTACTATAATAGTGAAAAATTAAATTAATTGATATTATAAATACCCAAATAAATATAATATGAAACTTTTAATGAATTAAACTAATTTTCTATGATAATATGATTTATTAGGATTTATTTAATTGACTTTTTTAGAAGTAATCAATCTGTTATGAGTTTTACAAAAATCAACTATTGAATAGTGTCAAAATTGACATAAAAGAGTTCTTAAAACAAATATTATATTATTAATTGATATTAAATTCCTAAAAATCTAAGGTTCGGCCAAGAGACTTATATCATGATAGGTTCCTCATTAATGGACCACTTGGGGGTCTCTTGGATGTATATAGTAAGTTTATTAACCATATTATATAAAAATACAAAGAGACATTGTAAAAGTGAAACTAATTAACTTAGAGTTAATACTTAAAGATAAGGTTAATATAAGTACCCAAACCTGTCTAAATTCTATTGGTTGAGTGGTGTTCGACCTATCCCCACCTTAACCTTTGAATAATCAACTTTTGATCCTTTAGAAACCGAATATGAATTAATTATAAATTAATATTTCTAGCTTTTCCAAAGGTGCCCCTCACCCCTCTTATAAAAGGGCACTCCTCCTTCTCATTTATTCACACCTTAAAAGCCTTTTGGTTCGGCCAAACTCTTCCCAAATACTATCCCAACTTCCCTCACTACAACCTAGGGGCCTTAGTTTTATCAGAAAGCCAACCTAAGGAGCCCTTTTGATCAAATCAAAAGGAAGAACCCGAAGAAGAGGTAATGATTTCACCACCCTTTTCTAAGTTCATTTCTTCTTCCACCTCTTCTTCCTTTGTTGTTACCATTCTAAAATAATAAATCCAGTATCATATATATAATGTGATGTTATTATAAATATGGTACAACCATATTCAGTATTCTATCCACCCTTTGAATAACATGTCACCATACGTGTGTACGTACGGCTTACCGTCTCCACGTCGTGGTGTAATTGTTATTCAATATAATATTATTTGGATGGGTATAATAATGATGTGTAACTCATGTAAATAATAAATATAACATGTTAATGATTCTTTATATATGATATACCATCCATTTATATATTATTTTAATATCAAAAAAATGATATTGTCGCTCGTGCGTACGTACGGACTACCGTCTCCACGAACGCGATGAGATTCATTCTCCATCGTATCCATTCAAGTATAATTATCATTAGATGATTTAAAAATGATGTATAAGGACTTTATATCATTCTGGATATGAATAAGATACAACAAACATGGCTTATGTAACAAAACATATAAAAGAAAATGAGTAAGTTAACACCCGAAACGACGATAATTCTAAGATATTATTAACAAATCAATATTAAAAGATCATATATGATATCATATTAATATATATTATTCTTGTATAATTTAATAACAATTATTTCACCATTATACAGGAGGTTAACCTACCCCAACCAATGAAAAGTTCAAGGTAAGGGTTATTTCACAATCTCTTCATTATCCGAGGTTGTTTATACGTAATAATCTACTGGGATCTCTTTATCATCCACATCCATGTTTATTAAAAATGTATTTCAAAACAATTTTAATATTTACTAGAATATGAGTTAAAGTCATTTATACCCTTTTTGACTTTTATAAGTGGTTTATAAAGGAATCTTTCGGTCGTTTTCAAAACAAGGTCTTTTTTAACCTTTTCGACAGAATTAAGGTAAGAATGTTTTTTTTAACTTATACGGCGGGTGCGGCTATTTTCCGCCATTATAAAATCGTCAAAGCATCCCTTACAAGCTTATAAGAATATTTTCAAAGAAAGGGTTTTCTTTTTTTAATTATGTAATTTTTAAATGATTTAAAAATAGAGATATTTCTCTCAAATATATGAAAATCCAGTGCAAATGTATACGTATTTAACGCAAGCTTAAAAATGTTTTAGGAAAACCTGACTCTCAAGTTTGGTAGACAGGAAGGGATTGGGAGTGGACCCATCATGTCCTGTAATTAATCGAGAAGTCTCAGAATTAGTTATTTTGTTTTTAGAAGCTTGCATAATGTTTTCAGAAAAACATTGGAGTGTATTTTAGCAATTTTAAACGTAAGTATCTTCTAAAAAAATTGCATCGGTAGGTCTCATGAGAAAAACTAGTGTCTTGGCACAAGGCCTTGAAAAAATCTTATTTGTAGTCTTGGCATGAGGCCTTGACTATGTGGTTATTATAGTCTGTCATTATGCATTCCAACATTATGAAAGTGGTTATTGATTTTTGCATGTGATTATTCGATTAGTAGAATATCCATGTGAATGAGTAAATGGAATTATTTCATTTTATTTATGCCATACCATGTTGAAAGTTCATGTTTGAAAGGCTTTTGTTTTAGTTATACATTGCCTTAAATGTTTATTCTTATTTATGAAAGTTTCCGCTATATTGTTATCCTTACTGGGCATTTGAGCTCACCCCTTTTCTATGTTTTATTTTTCCCAGGAAGTGAAGAAGTAAATTATGAATGACCTGCAGGGATATTATGTGGGGATATGAGTGTGGATTATGGAGACAATATGTTTTTGTAGTAGTTTTTCATTTTATGATGTAATGTAAGACTTATGAATATATCTAGTGTTTCCAAGGCTACTAAACCAATCGGTCTTTCGAGATTTGATCTTTCTTGTGATCATGCCAATGTTATGTAATAATGCACCGACTCTGGGTAACTAGGGTCGGGGCGTTACAGTTGGTATCAGAGTAAGTTTAGTACAAACCTTGGAAGCTAGATTTAGATAAACTCTGATTAGAGAACATAGACCTAAGATGAACTTTGAGGATTAGTATAGAAGAACTTCCTAGAATTTTGGTATTGTAGATATTTTGTGAGTTTTTCGAGCAATGCATCCCTGTCTGGATACGAGCAGGTAGAGGCGGCTCTGGCACAGATGTACCTAGGGGTAAAATCCAAAAACACCGCTTTGAGCTAGACTCGAACGGGAACTGGTGCACGACAACGGGCCTTGCTGCACTCTTGGTTACGACACTCCCGGGGGATATGCTTAGGATAACTCTCATTTTCTTTACAAATCATTATGAAGGGTTTATGAGTATATACTTCCTCAAAGAAAACATTTTTATGATTATGGATTATATCCATAAATAGTTCAATTTATGTTAAGTGTTTTATAAGTATGGGATTATGTATTTTGATTCATAAACTGATCTAGGGTATGCCATTGTTTAGAAATGGATCCCAGTAGAAGGAATGAGAACTCCAGAAATGCACATGATCCAAAGAGAAGGAAGGATCATATCTTTCATGGTCTTAAGCTAGAATTTATAATAGAAATAGTCTCCCATGTATTATCATCATATGAAGAAATAATATCATGTGTTGATAAGATAAGTAAAGACTTTACTGAGTCCTATGGCTTTGAAGGAAAGCAAGAGAAGAAAAGGATGGAAGAGAGAAAGATGGATAAAGGGAAGAGGGAAAAGAAGAATTTTCCCATATGTGGTAACTGTGGCAAGAAACACCCTGGAACTTGCCTGAAAGGAATGAGAGTTTGTTATAAATGTGGAGGAAAAGGGCACAAAGTACGTGACTGCAAAGGTAAGAAAATGGTTTTAAATGTACAATGCTTCATTTGAAAGGAGTTTGGACACTACGCGAACCTATGTCCCAGTCATCAGACTATGTTGCAAATGATGTTATTGGATAATAATCAAGTTATGATACTACCACAGATGAAGAGGAATGATTAGAGTTCTTATGTTGATTATGTCAATTGAGTGTTGTATCAACAATTTACTTGTTATAATAATTATGGAGTATATATGGATTGTACTGCAGTACTATTTCATTAAGGACTTGAGATTTTGTGGAACAAAGAAAAGTGACTCAATAGCAGGATAAATTTTTGGAAAATATATGGTTGAGAGAATGATAAATCATAATATAGTTCTGATACTTAGGTAGTGATTTTGGAATAATATGTGATTGTTTTGGATAAATTATATTGGATATTCTTGACTACCTTGGAACTGATTAATGATTTCTATATTCCATCATTGTTGGGGTTTAAAACATTTTTGGATTAATGAAGTATATCCAGCATTCTATATGGAATAAGGGAGCATGAATGTAATCAATAAGGAATATGGTAATACATGATGAAGGTATTCATATGCTATTACGGGGTAAAAAGGATCTAGATTATGTTTACCTTCCTAATAAATGTTGGACTGTGAGTTTGGACAGAAGTATTTTGGATAGTTCTAGTTTGGATTATTTTGGATTTCCATAAAAGGACAACCCGGAGGTCGGGCGACAACTCGTCGCGTCCGGCAAGGCTGCGAGACTTGAACCCGCAACCGAAGGGCGACAAGGGTGTATCACCTACCACTGGCCCACGAGATGTCCTGGATTAAATAATGTAGTTTTTATTAAAAGATCTTGTAGATGAATTATAAATTCGTTTATTTTGGAACCCTATACGAATAGTGTAAATAGAATTTTTTTACATTCTATTATCTTTTAGAGTGAAAGATGAGTTTGTGGTAGAAATTTATTAATGGATAAAACTCTAATTATAAAGTAAGTATATCTCCTTATGATCTTAGCCAATCTCATAAATAAATTCCTCAATATTAAGAAAAGCAACTTAGAACAAAAATGTTTTCCTAGATGGTACCTTAAATCATCACTAATTTATGGCTTTGAGATTGTTGGCCTTTTCATAGCCATGTTCTCTACCACTCTCCATCAGATAATTGATGGTTAGATTTTTCTTCCATATCCATATTTTCCTACATGGAACCCTAGTATTTGTTATTTTCGGTAATCTTCATACTTTCGACTCTTTATTTTAGAGGCCTCATTAATTCATTTTTCGATGTGGGATTTCAACTAAGATATTTTGAAACGTAAAAAACGTGTTATCCTAATACCCTATGCTTTGTTGAACCGATGGTATTTCAAATCATCATAGATTGATGAATTTAAGGACCTCAATTTTATACTTGTTTGTGACTGATGACCTCAATCACTACCTATAAATATTTATGTTTTTTCCTCCAATTATATGTCTCTAATTGCCACCAATGTTCTCCTAATCGAGATCATAATTTGGTGGTGACCCTTTCATTTCTCTTTTCCTCATATTAAGACTAAATTTTAGTAACCCAATTTCCGATGTGGGTTTTCCCACAAATATATTTTCTACTTTCAACCTTTTATTTTCGAAGAACAATTTCAAATTGTGAGGACGCAATTTATTGAAGGAGGGGAGAATGTAACACCCCAAGAATTCATAATGTGTTATTTCTTCAAAATAATTCAATAACTTGCACTACACGCAACACCGAGTTCAATTGCACCATGACTTACCAAAAATCCATTCAAAAGAGGTTATGAATAGTATTAACTAAATTTTAAACTTTATATAATCCTTATAATTTTTCCATATTATGAGTATCTTAGACATAATGCAAGAACAAATTCATTTTTAGTATTGCACTTTTATCAACTTTTAATAGTGAACCCTTTTTAAATACAATATTTTAAACTTTTTGACTAAATGGGGACATCAAAAATTAAAAATGAAACATCCCAAGCTTCCACGGTACGCTTTCTTTGAATAATACAGTAGCGTGTGTTGTACACAACCTTGAGTTTTAACACACACCACAACCAATCAAACTAGCCGTTATGAATAGTAATACCTACTTTTTGAAATTATATATATTTTATATTTCAAAATGGACTTCATTTTTGGATTCGGAATATCAAATTTAGCCTAAGGTGAAATTTTGGTACTTTTCGGATAACTTTCATTTTTTGATGAATAGTGAAAATTACTAAATTTTAATTAAAAACAACTTTTTTAATCAAAATAATTAATAGTGATAAATTATGAATTTGAGTGGTTTTAAAGTATATTTAGAATATATTTTTACCATTTAATATAATTTTGTTCCTTGGACATAATTTTACAATTAAACCGAACATAAACAAGTGTCAATCTTTTGATAGTTATTATCTCTTAAAAACACGCTTTTTTGTTTTGACAGCGGGAATTAATTTTAAATTAATTTCTGCCACTTCTGTGTTTTGAATTTAGAAAAATGGATTCCATATTTGGAATCAGGATGTTCAAATTGTCTAAATAGGTAACTTTTATTTTTAGACATTTTGAATAATTACTGCGGTAAATATTTTATTTAACATGGTAAAGGGTAAATCCGGTAAATAAGGGTTAAAAAATAATATTATAATAATACTAAATTACCCTAAAACGTGTCCTAGCCTTATTGGTTGATAAATTTTCGACCATAGGCATCTATGGGTCGATTTTGGGACCCCATGGTGCCACTTGTAGGTGATAAGGACACTTTATTTTAATTAAGTTAAAATGAATACAAAAATGACACAAGCATATATCTTTTATCAAAACAATTGTTACATAGGGTTATATATGTTGGAGTTTAGATTATAAATATTCATTAGAAAGATAAAAAGATTTCCTACATAATGATATTTTATTTATAATTTTTAGACATTAAATAATTTATTTTATTTCTGACACAATGATGATGCAGTAATTACTATAATAGTGAAAAATTAAATTAATTGATATTATAAATACCAAAATAAATATAATATGAAACTTTTAATGAATTAAACTAATTTTCTAGGATAATATGATATATTAGGATTGATTTAATTGACTTTTTTAGAAGTAATCAATCTGTTATGAGTTTCACAAAAATCAACTATTGAATAGTGTCAAAATTGACATAAAAGAGTTCTTAAAACAAATATTATATTATTAATTAATATTAAATTCCTAAAAATCTAAGTTTCGGCCAAGAGACTTATATCATGATAGGTTCCTCATTAATGGACCACTTGGGGGTCGCTTGGATGTATATAGTAAGTTTATTAACCATATTATATAAAAATACAAAGAGACATTGTAAAAGTGAAACTAATTAACTTAGAGTTAATACTTAAAGATAAGGTTAATATAAGTACCCAAACCTGTCTAAATTCTATTGGTTGAGTGTTTTTAGACCTATCCCCACCTTAACCTTTGAATAATAAACTTTGGATCCATTAGAAACCGAATATTAATTTATTATAAATTAATATTTCTAGCTTTTCCAAAGGTGCCCCTCACCCCTCTTATAAAAGGGCACTCCTCCTTCTCATTTCTTCACACCTTCAAAGCCTTTTGGTTCGGCCAAACTCTGCCCAAATACTCTCCCAACTTCCCTCACTACAACCTAGGGGCCTTATTTTGATCAGAAAGCCAACCTAAGGATCCCTTTTGATCAAATCAAAAGGAAGAACCCGAAGAAGAGGTAATGATTTCACCACCCTTTTCTAAGTTCATTTCTTCTTCCACTTCTTCCTTTGTTGTTACCATTCTAAAATAATAAATTCAGTATCATATATATACTGTGATGTTATTATAAATATGGTACAACCATATTCAGTATTCTATTCACCCTTTGAATAACATGTCACCATACGTGCGTACGTACGGCTTACCGTCTCCACATCGTGGTGTAATTGTTATTCAATATAATATTATTTGGATGGGTATAATAATGATGTGTAACTCATGTAAATAATAAATATAACATGTTAATTATTCTGTATATATGATATACCATCCATTTATATATTATTTTAATATCAAAAGAATGATATTGTCGCTCGTGCGTACGTACGGACTACCGTCTCCACGAACACGATGAGATTCATTCTCCATCGTATACATTCAAGTATAATTATCATTTGATGATTTAAAAATGATGTTTAAGGACTTGATATCATTCTGGATATGAATAAGATAAAACAAACAAGGCTTATGTAACAAAACATATAAAATAAAATGAGTAAGTTAACACCCGAAACGACGATAATTCTAAGATATTATTAACAAATCAATGTTAAAAGATCATATATGATATCATATTAATATATATGATTCTTGTATAATTTAATAACAATTATTTCACCATTGTACAGTAGGTTAACCTACCCCATCCAAGGAAAAGTACAAGGTAAGTGTTATTTCACAATCTCTTCATTATCCTTGGTTGTTTATACGTAATAATCTACTGGGATCTCTTTATCATCCACATCCATGTTTCTTAAAAATGTATTTCAAAACATTTTTAATATTTACTAAAATATGAGTTAAAGTCATTTATACCCTTTTTTACTTTTATAAGTGGTTTATAAAATATTCTTTCGGTCGTTTTCAAAACAAGGTCCTTTTTAACCTTTTCGACAGAATTAAGGTAAGAATGTTTTTTTTAACTTATACGGCGGGTGCGGCTATTTTCCGCCATTATAAAATCGTCGAAGCTTTCCTTACAATATTATAAGAATATTTTCAAAGAAAGGGTTTTCTTCTTTTAATTATGTGATTTTTAAATGATTTCAAAAGAGAGATATTTCTCTCAAATATATGAAAATCCAGTGCAAATGTATACGTATTTAACGCAAGCTTAAAAATGTTTTCAGAAAACCTGATTCTCGAGTTTGGTAGACAAAAAGGGATTGGGAGTGGACCCATCATGGCCTGTAATTAATCGAGAAGTCTCAGAATTAGTTATTTTGTTTTTAGAAGCTTGCATAATGTTTTCAGAAAAACACTGGAGTGTATTTTAGCAATTTTAAACGTAAGTATCTTCTAAAAAAATTGCATCGGTAGGTCTCATGAGACAAACTAGTGTCTTGGCACAAGGCCTTGAAAAAATCTTATTTGTAGTCTTGGAACGAGGCCTTGACTATGTGGTTATGATAGTCTGGCATTATGCATTCCAACATTATGAAAGTGGTTATTGATTTTTTCATGTGATTATTCGATTAGTAGAATATCCATGTGAATGAGTAAATGGCATTATTTCATTTTATTTATGCCATACCATATTGAAAGTTCATGTTTGAATGGATTTTGTTTTAGTTATACATTTCCTTAAATGTTTATTCTTATTTATGAAAGTTTCCGCTATATTTTTATCCTTACTGGGCATTTGAGATCACCCCTTTTCTATGTTTTATTTTTCCCAGGAAGTAAAGAAGTAAATTATGAATGACCTGCAGGGATATTATGTGGGTATATGAGTGTGGATTATGGAGACAATATGTTTTTGTAGTATTTTTTCATTTTATGATGTAATGTAAGACTTATGAATATATCTAGTGTTTCCAAGGCTATTAAACCAATCGGTCTTTCGAGATTTGATCTTTCTTGTGATCATGCCAATGTTATGTAATAATGCACCGACTCTGGGTAACTAGGGTCGGGGCGTTACATACACCTATAACTATAGGTATCCCATTTTAATGTTAAGGGTTATTTGAAATTAATTATAACTATATTAATGGTGAATATTAAATAATGAGGGAATAGTTTCCTTGAAACCATAATTATATAATAGGGTTCATTCAATAATTTCCCAAAATAAAAATATTGAATAATATCCCTAAATTTTAGAATTAATGTCATAAATCATCATGTAATGTGGAGATGACCCTACCTGGTAGTGATTAGGCTAAGATAGTTATCCAAATAACACACCATAGGGTTGTATCCTTAGTCACCACCAATGACCTGTATAAAATCATTGAAGACAAACATTCATTAGAATAAGAATAAATAATATCCTTATGAATTGATACCATTATGGGAGAGATGTACCTCATAATAGAATATCTTATATGTGGAATAATACTATAAAAAATCATATAAATAAATTGATATGACACCATATTTTAAATTTCATCCTCTATGATGGACCAAATTCCCTAAATATCCTATATAAATGTGATTTTTGGATTTCCCCTCAGATGTATTAAATGAAGAGGAACCCTCACTGTCATGCAATATTTTCATGTAGTTTTTTTTGGAACTCAATAGTCTAGGACCATAATCTTAAACTATATTAATAAGTTTGGATATATATAGCTAACAGTAATGTAAATTTTCATATAAAATCTCCATGAAGTTCCATACAAGAAAAATCATTAAAAACTACATCCATAAAACACCCTAAGCAGTTTCATGTATATAGATATTCATTTACATTTTCCATATAGAGAATAGATGTCATGAGATGTTATCCCCTAGAGACACTTCTGAAAATCTAGTTTATCCTTACTTCCATGAAATTATTATCTAAATGGTTCAAGGATTTAACCCTTAATTAGGTCAAAATAAATATTTTCATCAACATTGTGAGGACTACTATATTCACAACATTTGGTATTCCTAGCATAGTATTAATGGATAAATGAAAAAAATTCAAATTTTATTTGTTAGAATAGATTTATAGGAGTATAAAAATTAATTTCAACCACTCATATTAATAATATACTGAAGTGAATGGAGTGATAATGGTTTTTAGTAAGACACTATCAAACATTGTATAAAATAAGTGGGATAAGAACAAAAATTCCTGGATGAAAATATTTTTACATGCCTTATGGGATTATCAAAACATAACTCATACTTCCATATATGTGTCTCAAAATTATCTAATCTTTAGAAAAAATGTGGTGTTCCTAAACAAGGATTAATTTCCCTTACTCTAAATTATTATATTTACTTAACTCTTAGAACACAAAAAATCACAGAGGAAACATGATGAGTTGGATAGACTCAATGATAATTTTTTTACCCAGTATAAAACATAAAATATATCAGAATTAGATTCTTGGGAGACATCAACTAGAATTTTTACCTTCATTAACTTCTCAATATAGAGTTGGTTTTATGTCTAATAACTCCCATGACACTAGGGATGAAACCCCCAAATCTAGAACCAAAGTGGGAAGATCCTTACACCATATAGAAGGTCTATCCCATTGGATATTTCTCCCCAATCATTATTAATGGTGAGTGAATCATACAACCCCTCCCAGTTTATGTCTTTTAAAAAATTAATTTTTATAACTATCATGATAGTTTACTCTTATCCCCATCGCATGGAATCAAACTGTATAAAAAAAAATCTAGGTTGTATGAATTTAAATTATTTGGAATACATTTCTCACTATGTAATGATAAATGACATAGTAAACATCCCAGTTGGAAGACATAAAAAATAATACATTCTCCAATCATCAAGATTATAAAACTGTATAACATATCATGTATACTCCATCATGCATGGTGCTAAATTATACAACAATCATCATCATTTGATTGGACATCCTGCCCTTGGAATTTACATCCCACCACTACCTTATTCTATAGAAATGTGTGGTATTATTACTATTAATAAGTTATACACATTAGTGCACGGATCTATAATACTATTCCACGAAACAATTATTCAACATAAAAAACTATTTTTATACTGGGGACACTCTCTATAGTTTTTATTAGTTTTGGTGCGTGATCCCAAAGCATGAAAATTCCCCTCTAATGTGTGATCCAAATATTATATGATATTCTCAATAACTACTTGTTGATTTATTCATTATCCATTAGGAAATGCATTTTATTTTAGGATCACCTATCTCGATCCCAACTATAGAGTTTTATGGATACCAATCCATTTTTATTTTGAATAATTTTTAAAACACCCTACTTTTTCATGCACATAATTCTAAAATGTACCCCCACAAACCAATATTTATATTTAGATTATCCCTGAGTATTTATAAAAATAAATTTTATTACATTTCCCTTCATAATTTCTACATTATTTCAAAAATAATTTCATCATCATAGAAATTTTATGTCAAATGAAAATAAAATTTGGTCCACTAATCATGGCTATAAATTTACAAGAAAAACCTAGCATACTAGTCTTGAATCCCTTACAGAAGATCCATATCCATGTAAGAACCCCTGGTGTATGGATATAAATTTTTATTAGCCTATTCATTGTGAGAATTCACATATTGAGAAGATTCAATAAATCATAGCATGCAGATAGTACAACGACCACAAACAAGACTGTGGACCTCCATATAAATTCTGATATAGAGATGGTGGACACTGCCTTAACTATTCATGCTTCGAGAGAGGATGTAGAAAGGATGAAAACATGTCCAATGAAAGTGGATACAAACTTGGAAAATAGTAGATGGATTGAGAAACAATTTTGAATTCTAACGAGAGTCTCTAATGAAAAGAAGTTAAATGTGGAAGAGTTCTTGAAAACAAGGGACAAATTGGCCCAACATTTTGAAGATATTCTGAAAGACTATCAGATCAAAGAGGTAACAGATCTGTCCTACTAACTATATAGGGAGGTCGTATCTCATATGACTATGTAATACTTTTATGGTTTTTTATGTGCTACTTCATTTAATGTTTCTAGTTGTTCCTGATGGTTTCACACTTTTTCCACAAAAGTGTTTTAAATAAAAAATTAATTTAGTAGTATAAGATTCAATGAGTGAAAAATATGGATTTTTATTTACCCAAACATTTCCATTTCTACCATGTCTTGTACACTTAATAAACACATTAAATGTTCCAAAACACTCTTTATTGATACACCAATCATGAGTCATTTGAGATAGAGTCCATGATTAGTTACTATAGTTAACTTAATTGAGGTACATATTATTCTGAGGGAATTGAGTAAGGTCACGGAAACATGATGTTAAACTATGGAACATACAGTCTATGGTACAAGACATATCAAACAATTTGGGATAATATTTCAGAGTATTAATATTATTTAAAAGATATCCATATACATGTAAGAGATCTTGTCACGTTTATCTATACTTTTAAAAAATTCTACTCACCATTAGGGGTTAAATATGGTTTGATTTCTATCTCACCCGGATACATAATAACACCAAGATCTTCAATCGTATGCAAAATGATGAATTCCATCAACAAAAATTCCCCGTTAGTGCATCCACTATTGATATATAAAATATATTATGGTATATATTTATCTCTGAACACATATTGAGAATAAAAAAATGACACAACATAGGGTTTGAGTAATCTTTATGTGTATCTAGTCCATCCAAATGGTCTCTTACACTAGGATATTTCAAGATCTACATGTGACATGATTCTTATTCTCACATGGTAACTAGTGATATATAAATTTCTTATCCATGTACTAGCTAAAAACACAATAAAAATCCATTTTAATTTCATATAAGATAGATATATATAGGGAAATTTCCTTTATGAAGTATGGGTTTCTTGATTCCAATTTTTTATATGATTCATAGTGAGACCTGGATCTTATATCCAAATATTAACAAAAAATACCAATAAAAACCGCAATTATTCGATGTTCTGATACCCATTAATTCATTCTAGGTTTCCCTTCACTATTTCAGCTCTGAGATAGTGCAACTTGAGTCTTTATCGCATGAAATTAAATAACACAATAGTCATGCCCCTGTTATATAATGTTAAATTACACGACAGTCATGTCCTTATCATGTGCCATTAAAATACATTAATTATGGAATTTCCTTTAAGTCTCAAATCTTATTACATAAACAATTCTAGATAACATAACTATACTACATGGGAGCTAGATCCATGTTAGAGTGTATGGTATGTAAGAACCCACATCAACGTAAATGACTTTATTAGGCTCAGAACCATTAGTTTTTGTGCCTCACATAACCATCATGAAATCTCATTCCTATCCATATGTCCATAAAATCCCAGGCATGCTATGATAAAAACATTAATTCATCAACCTCCTTTTCTAGACATCACATTATCATTAACAAAACATTTCTTCTTTAGTATCTTAGATTCTATAAAACCTCACATGGAAATTAGAAATGACTAAATTACACTCTAACAGACA
Source organism: Viscum album (assembly GCA_963277665.1). NCBI lineage: Eukaryota > Viridiplantae > Streptophyta > Magnoliopsida > Santalales > Viscaceae > Viscum > Viscum album. The sequence continues at coordinate 1,350,281,084 of OY728131.1, forward strand.
CCTCTATTTGAATATGCATACATTCCCCTCATATGGATCTACATTTGTGGCACCAATACAGACTTTTAACTAGATGCATGATTCCGACCATAAGAGATGGTTCTATAATCAAATTAACGACTCAAAACATCGTAATTGAATGTATCCTTCGAATATGGTCAATGATCAACACTTACGTACCTGTTCAAAAATAATAATTTTGATCTAAGAACCTAAATTTGTTATTTATGAAATTGAATATTATTGTTCAAATGTTTGTTTGAAATTATTATACTTTGGGGCTCATTTAGGTTTTCATTCCCACCCCTTTAGTCTAAATACATTGACCGTAAACTATATGATCCTCCACGATATAATCTACAATAGTATTTTTCCCTAATTCATGTTTGTTATTTAATTTCCCTTTCTATATAGACTATCTCATATTTTTTAAAATGTTTCATGACCTTAAACTATGTACACATCTACTAGGGAAATACATATAAGCAATGTTCCCTTCATTCATGGAAGGTTTTACCTTTCCCTTGATATGTGAATATCCCCACATTAATTCAATGTTTTATAAACTTGAAATAAAATAATATTTTCAAATATATTTGTACATAAACTCAATATTCAATTGTTTGAATCATAATACCATAAAACCAATAATGAAATAGTTATAAAACATATCATACTAAAAATGAATAAATGGAAAACTATGGAAAATTCAAGTCTCCACTCATTATGTCCAATATATTTTGGGATTAAGAAAACATATAGAATAAAGACATAAAAGGTTAAAGTCCTATAGGGATAAAAATACTATGAATGAAAAAGAAATTCTATGTTTTCTGAAAAAATATGTTTAAGAAAAAATTAGATCAATGATGTATCATATATCATCACCATAAAAACGTGTCTAGTATTGGTTCATGTAATTTCTAGGGTTCTAAAACCCTCCTCGAATGATATTTTCACCATGAACCTACTTAATGCTTCATTTTTTAGATCCCCATTAATCATATATGGATATCAGTGAAAAGTGTATTTGACTGAAAAACCTATATTTGGAGATATATAAATTCCCCTCATATTGATCTATATTCATATCCCCAATAAATATTCCCAATAAAAGGAATTTTTTCTCTCTAAAGTGGAGGACCTATAATCTATGTAATCCCAAACACAATTATAAAATAACATTTCATTCTAATATGGTTAGTGGTTATCCTTAATATACATACCCCATCTCATCACCATTGATATAAAAATCCTTCGGTCAAGATTTACAGAACCCAATATATATATATTCTAGTGGATTAAAAATCATGGAAGTTATTAATTCATGAATTATACCTATTTGCAATGCTAAGATTTATCATCTCATTAATTATACTTTTTTGGTCTACTTCGCATGACCCTAAATAGCATGAAAAAATTTCCCAAGCATCATCATCCTAAAAATAACCCCCCCCCCTTCGGGTATAGTTTATATTTATCGATGAGACCTTAATACATGTTGGTTATTCATTTACCTTTGCATATAGGTTGTCCCCACATGTTTGGAAAATTCTCTATACCCTTAAATTGTTGTGACATGTGATCAATACTATTTAAAATTAAACATCAGTAACATCTAGTACATGGCCTATTACCTTAAACATTGTGCACCACCCCCAATGTTATCTATATTAGAAAATTGGATTTTCTGTTTCCATCAAAATACTATATTACATTGTTTCTATGTAGTCCACTTCGCCATTTTTGAGAAGTTGTATAACCTCTCTTTCCCTAAAAGTAATAAATTGAGAACCTAAAATTTTCTATTTAATGAAACATATGACTATATATGATGAAAAATAATAAAGGGTATCCAAAAAAGATCAATTCTATGAGTTTTATTGATGAATCTCATGTTTTCTTATCACAATTGATAACTTGAAATGAAAAAGGAATGTAAAAATTATTGGTTGGAAAGTATAAAATGGATTCATAAGTTAAAAACGTGTTCCATTATACTATGATTCCCCCATATGAATCTTAGAAAAAGTTATAATGATGAAATAAAATAATCAAACCTCATGGGGTCTATAAGATGACCCTATTGTTTGGTAATTTGTGCTTCTAGGCCAATTGTAATATTGAAAAGTTATAGAATTAATCCATTCTATCATCCCAAGAATATCATGATCCATGAAAAATTCATAAAGAAATAACATCAAGGTACTCAAACCCTTTTGAACATTATAATCATCATTCCAAATTCCTCTTTAATGATCCTCATCATGTTAACTAAAATCATTTAACAAAACAGAACAAATATAGTGTAAATTTATCATGTTATTTTATATACCCATCCTTTATACTCACCGAGGAGGAAATCATTCATCCAAATATACAAACTATTGTGTATGATGATGGAGTTTTATCTATAACCATATGTGTCCAATCCCAAGATAAAATCACTCATTTAAATGGAGTAACTCTATTGCTATGGGGATGGTGATTGTTCCTATACCCATCCACAAGACACATACATGGGGTATTATTTTAAAATTAAACTGTTAGAAAATTATATTTCCATTGTTCATTCAAGTTTAGTGTTCATATAATTTCTTAGACACTCAATACTAGATCAATTTCTGAACACAAAACATATATAATTCTAAATATGATTCCAAAAAATGTGTCCAAATTTCAAACATCCCAAAACATAAAACATAAATGGGAAATACATGATCAATTACATACCCAAGGACCTTATAGGTTTGGATTTTTAGAGAGTTAGTAATAACCCTTTTAGAATAAGAACAATGTCTTTTTTTGTTCCTTTTTACTGAAATACCCATATTTTAATATTACACATCTTACTTAAACATCTACTATATAATTATTCACAAATTAGTCATTTATAGGAATAATTGATTTTAAAATTAATCTTCAAAACCTATGAAAATGGAAAAAATAAGAAGGGTGGGCTCAAATTCCTAGTAGGGGTAAAAAATCATTAGTAATTAAATTTCATCAGTGAGTATTAGTTGAGAGTAAGGGTATTAATACACAATCAAAGTGAATTATCACAACATAATAGAATTCATAAACATCAAAACTTTTATCATAAAACATGAGACATAGAATAACACATTAATATAAGAGAAGAATCATATAACTCAACAATCGTGAGCCATGTGAAACCAATCCTTAAGAAACGGATCTATTAGAACTTGATGAAAACATAATGAAATCATATTGGTAAGTTGAAAATCATTTTTATATCACTTATACAAATGGAATAACATACCTAGTAAATATCATTAGTCACATAGGATAGACCTACTACCGGTTAACTCCATCCGATTACCCAATGCATTAGAGTGTTATATCCATCTCAACCATCATCACGAGCTACATCTATCTCACCCACCATCATAAACAGTGTACAAAAACCATAACATAATCATAACAAATGAAGTCATTCATTTTTAAACATCATAATAACATTGATCTTTTCTTTCTTGATTTACCTATCGAAATAAAATAGGTTACTCGTTTATCAATTTGAAAAAAATTGTTATCCATAAAATAAAATAATAAATATGATATAATTAAAACATATTCCCAGTCAAGAACATGTAACTTAAATGGTTTATTTGTTTGTGAATTAAAATACGATTAATATATCATGGAAATTTTCTTGAGGAAAAACCCCTTCCACTTTGAAAATAACTATTGAAGACTAAAAATTCACACAATATTGTGAAAATAATTTTCATTGAAAATAATCTTTTAATAATATAAATTAAAATTTAATGTAAATTATTTTCATGTTGATGGAAAATTAATTTAATGTATAAAAACATTAAAAATGAATATTATATTAAAAAAAATTAAAAGTGGTTAAAGAGTTACCATTGTAGAAAACATAAATAAATTTCCCTTTAAAACATTTTAAATGATAGTCAAAGTTCATGTAAAATAATTTTAGAAAATAATTTAACTTTATAAAAGATTATTATTGAAAATATTTTAGAAAACAAAGGACATAGAAGAAGAAGATTCCAAGTCAAAAAGAAGATACAAGATTGGTATCACTTGTAGTCAAATTTCCGGATGTTTATTTAATCGTTAAGGGGGAAATGTTAACTAAACAGGTAAAACACATTCATAACCATAGTGTAATAAATGATATGTGGATCATTAAAATAATGGTGTTTTATTTTTGTAAAGGAACCTTGAACATAAACAATCATGAAAAGAATGTAGATTTTTATATAATACCTTCATCTCTTTGGTAACATTAGAATCAAAAGTAATTGAAAGAATGTTTCAATTATGTGTAACACACTACAATATTTATGAAATATTTATCTTTAAATAAAACGATTTCTTTGATCACTTGTTTTACACACAATAACAAGTCTAGATGAACTACATAATGTTTTTAAAATATTATGTATCCATTATGACCAAGTCATTATTAGAAGGTCTGAATAGTAATAACTATATTATAAAAAACGGTCTAAACATTTAAAAAATATATCATTTAGTTATTAAATATTTATAAATAAAAACATAAATTATTTGAAAATAAAAGTTGTGTTTTTATGAATTTTTTTATACTCGCATTTAATTTTCATATTCATAAATTTAATTAATATCAATTACTAAATATTTTAATGAAATATATATTACTTACTTTCTCAAAATTTTAATCATTAAAAAATATTTTTCATGGAATATGATAAGAATAAAAAAATATTTTATTCTTAAAAATATTTTTTTCTAATAAAAATAGTTTTGTTTCATTTTTGAAATTATATTAAATTTTATTTCTTTCATTAATAATAATTGGATTAGAAAAATTTAATTTTATATTTATAATATTGAGGTTATAATTTGGTAAATTGGACCCTTTTATTTTTTATCAATATGAATTTTAATTGTGGAAAAATTATCACTAAGGTAAAGGTTAAATCGGGTTAATCAAGATTTAAAATTAGTGATAAGGACTTAATTTTTCATCAAAATATTTATTTCATAAATTATATTTGACCCATATCAACATAGAAAACAAATTTAACTTTTTATTGGGCACTTTTCTGGGTAAATTAATTATATATTATTTGAATTAAAAAAAGTTACAATATTTCACTCTCTAAATTTGAAATAACATTTATATTTTCACAAATGGACAAATGATACTTATGAATAAACATAATTTTCATCTAGTGAAAAATAAAACTATATTAATAATGCTAATTTATTTATTAATTTATTTATTATATAATTACATTAAATTGTTACTTAATGATTAATAAAATTTATTCAATCAATGAAATAAGAAAGTAAAATATTTTAAAAATATTCAAATTGAAATAATTTGGGCAATTCATATTGTATGATGAATTTTATAGGTAAATATGACATTATAATTTGTCTATTTTAAGATTATATTCTAATTGTAACATAGAATTTATGTATTTTATGTCAAATTATTTAAAGTGTCTGGATTGACAATAGTGATATTTTGTCAAAATTTTATTTTAATAAATTATTTAAAAACTATAATTTTTTTGAAATATTAAAAGGTGGGTATAATATGGTTTATAAGTTAATATATTTTCAAAATTTGGTCCCATTTTCTACTTATATGTAAACATTACATCCCTCTAGTATTGAAAATGTTATTATCATAGTTAAAATTAATATTGGCTAATTAATGGTTCATCAAAATGATAAAGTTTAAAATGACTCCAAGACATTTCAAAAATATATTATTTATAGTATTAAAACCATATCTAATTGTATCTTATAATATTTATATATTTTGGGGAATTTCTCATGAGAATGACTTTATTATAATTTAATCTTTTTATAAATTCTAAATGTGTCCCTCTCTTTAATCATAAAATGGAACCACGTACCTCACCTATTTTTACCATATTGAGCCTTATATATGAAAAAAAACTCATCCAATTTAACTTCTCAAGCTCCCTATGCACAATATATAGTGTTTTTTCTTCCTAAAATACCTATTCTAGACCCCATTATAGGATATCTAAAGGAGTCATTTCAAATAAGAGGAAATCACATTAACCAATCACTTTCTTTTATACTATTCATTAATCCCTATAAATATATGTTATTTATCAAAACATAATAACATAATTATAATAATTAAACTAAATTGTTAATATTATTACAAATACACTTTTATAAATCCACTTTCTTATCAAATAGAATGTAAAATTATCGCTCATGCAAGTATAAAACTTACAGTCTCCACATCATGATAAAACTAATTTTTCATCAGAATTGTTTATAGATGGGTATTATGATGTTATTAATATTTATATATTATAGTTGTTACATAATTTAAATCATGTGATAATAATATAACTTCTACCGATTTACCATCCAAACGTTATGGAAACTATTTCATTGTTGGTGCATATGTCTGGAATGCCACCTCCAACAAGTGATGCACTTCATTGTATTGTTTCAATATTAATAGGAAGATAATGATTATTTATTAAATGAATATGTTATATATACATATCAATATAAATATTAATCGATTCAAATTAAAATTTCCATTTTTTCATTATATTTGTCAAAAAATAAAAAAAAACGTGCATGCGTACGTATGACCTATTGTCTCTATGAATGGTGTCATTCATTTTTATATATAATTATATTATGGATGAATATGAATATTTATATAATGAATAATAAAATTTTCTCCATTAATCATATTATTGAGATGATATAACCTATATAAATGTACAAGGACCATAACTACTAAACTAATATAGACATGAAAAATGAAACTGTTAACACCCAAAAATGAAAATTTTAATAATACATTATAGATAAAAATATCATATTGAAATATTATAAAGGTATAATATTTGATATTATAAGGTTTAAAATTGAAATATTATACAATTATTATATATATATATTTATTATATAGAAGGTTATAGTGATTTCAAAGCAAAGCAAGCTTGAGGTAAGGGGTTTTATGTTACGATCTCATTATTTATCAGGATTATTTAGGATTAAGTTTACAATGATTAAATATTATTATGTACGTATAAATTAAATCATTAATTTTATTATAAATTTCTAATTACCTTAATTAACTTATTATCATTCCATTTTTCTTACAATATGTTCACAATAGTCGAAAAAATATTTTTTTTGGAAAAATTAATATATTTCTCCCTTTGATCAAATTTTTTTCCTTCCATATCCATGATTTATATATATGATTAAAGAATGATTTTACAATTAAAATGGAATTTTTAATATAATTTTTACCCCTGATTTAACTATTTAATTTTTTTTTCAAAAAGAATCTTTTATTTGTTTTCTAAAAAATGTACTTTATGATTTTTTTACAAAAGTGTAAAAGGAATGTTTTATTCTACAATATATAGATTGAAAATAATTTCCTACCATCATGACTACTAAATTATTTGAATATTCACTTATAAATTTTAATAGATGATTAAACTGAAACTTTTATCCATAATTTGTTTTGAAATTTTTATATTTTAAATTTTTTTAATCAAAATGGAATGGGTATTTTCTTTAAGAAATTTATCATTATATTTTAATGGTATTTACATTTATCAAAGATAACAACAATTTATTTGAATAATTATTTTTAGGGGATATGAGATTAGGATATTATCCTTATTCTTTCTCTAGATGGGTTATTTTTATATTAATATGTTTATGAATCTTTATTATTTTCCCTAGGCTATTCTATGTTGAAATAATGAAATGTTTAAGATCCGATTCCTTTTAAATGGGTTGTGCTATGATAAAATGTTTATGAAAACCAATTATTTTCATAGGAACTTATATAATTAATGTTTTATGATCTTTATTACCACATATGTTTTATTTTCATTATGTGATCGGTGGGACATATATATCTCCTTAATGCATGGGTAAATACTAATATCTCGTGAGATAAATAGGCCTAGAATGGGGAGGGAACATAGTTCATCAACTGACTTTGACAACTATTATATACTTGGGAGTGAACTATTAATACTACAATGGTTTATAGAGTGACTAGATTATAGTATTATAGTCTTGTCAAATATATTTAACTACTATGGAAATTATTTTTTATGATTTTGTGTATTCCATAATATCATGTCTTATGACTATATTATGCTCTCTTAGATCATGTAGTTTGATTAATTTATGAATAATGTATTATAAACATCTATACATTATTCCATGATTCATAATTATGATATTTTATATTTTTTGTGTGGTTTTCAATTGTAATTATAATGATCTCATACCCTTTTTATCATTTTATTCTTATATGATCATTGATATCTCCCTTGTTTACCCTTATAAAGCATCTGAGATCACCCTTTTCTAATTTTTTATTTTTTTAGGTTATAAAGAAAGTTGTTACATATGATATGATAATAATGTGTGATGTTTATGAAGAAATTAGTGGGATATGATGCATATATTTTTCAAACTAGTTGTTTGTGTTTAATGGTTTCCAATGAAAGTATAACTAAACGATTCTATTATGGATCCAAATTTTACATAATTAATATTAATCTATTAATATGTAATATATATTTATGAAAATATGAGGTCACTAAAAGCGGTATGAGAACAATGGTTATCTCACATTTGGATACTAGGATTAGTAAACATTAGTAAGAACCCAAGTGATAATTCGAAGTATAAGAACAAATACTAAAGTTTTATTAACGATCATGAATGGCCTAGGATAAACCAATGGTCTCACCAAACAAAGTTTCATGATTTATTCATCCTATAATATTATTTTTCATAATTATTTGGTTTCCCACTATGATAATTATTTCTAACATAATGATTTTTTATTTTAATCAATGGATGGAGCCCATAGGAATCATGTTATTGTGGAATGTGATAGAAAATACAATTATTTACCCCCCCATAAGAATCAAAATGTTAAGAAATATTGAATGAAAAATATTATTTCTATGCTCCCACAAATTTTTCAAGATATGAATCATAATGACAATACAAATGAGAGAAGGAGGAAACATTGTTCTAGGGAGTCATTTATGATGTATCATGCACCTTCTTCTAGTGGGACCTATCATCCACCAGTCCCTAAGAAATTGATCTGAACCATTTAAAATATATTTTATTTTACTTTCATTAATAACATGATAGAGTTATTGTAGAGACCCGAAGCCTGATGTACATTGACATTACATTACATTTGCGGAATACTTAGTACCTAACAAAAACACACACACAAGGATCGTAATAGTTTAGTGTCTTTGGAAACTCGGAATATAATCTTCTAATCCTGGAAAAAGATCTTCAACATCTCCCATAAAGATCTTCTTTTTTTATACCTAAAACCTTTCTTTATATCCTGGGGAAAAGAAAACATAAAAGCGTGAGCTCAAATGCTCATTAAGGGTAAACAAAAGAAATATCAATCACATCATATACATAAGCACATAACTTTTGAAAATCTTAACCTGTAAAAAAGATCATAATTTCATAACCTGGGATAACTCATGGCAGTGAAATGTAATCACAATAATCATAACATAAAACATTAAACTTTGTGGCATACACACATAATCATATAGAATCATTTCTTGTTAGTCAAGACTCATTTCCAAGACTATCTTAGTGGACAAAGTCCTTTTCTGAACCGAGTCACCCTCGTTTCAGTCCTGTTTCACTGAATCGGTATAACTTACCATTCCATCCATGTCTATCTCATGAGATATAAAATCTTTACCCAATTCATTGGAGAGAGATATAGGTCCCACCCATCTCATAATGATGCCATTCTTATGTGTTCCACAAAATCATAAACCATACATCATTGCATAACCCATATAATAAAAATGGGAATCTTAAACATCATGACATCATAAAACAATTCATATACAATAAAGGAATTCATAAAAATAATTCCATCACAACATAATCAAATAAAAGTAATAATAGGGATAAAAATAGAACCCTTTATTATCTTATATGTAAAATAATTTTGATAAAACACTTGAACTTCATTCTTGAGGAAAATATCCTTTCTACTTCAAAAACACTTTTCCTTTCTTAACATGTCATACAATTTTAAACTAAAAGAAGTTGATTAAAAATAAACTTGAAAACTTGTAAAGGAATCTTTTTGGAAATAATGTTTTAAAAATCCATTCATGCCATATAAGTTAAAAAACATTCTTCATACTTTTGTCGGAAAAGTCAAAAAGTACCTCGTACGAAAAAAACGACAAAAGATTCCTTTAATATACTTTACTAAAAATTCACCGAAGGGTAAAATAGGATTTAAACAGTTTTAGGTGAATGTAAATAATATTACATATTGAGGAAACATGGATGTGGATGATAAAATACACCCCAGTAAATGCTAAAGTATAAGAAATCTCGGATAAAAATGAGATTGTGATATTTCCCTTACCTTTGGTCTGATTTGCTTCATAAGTGTCCGAAACTCTTGTATAATGATTTAAATAATATCATTGACTTATTCCATAATCATATATATGGTTCACTTATGACTATATTACCCGTTCTTTTGTAAATTCTATGTTAAAGAGCATTTTGGGTAAAATTGTTTCATTTAACGTCCGTGTTTTGACTCGTAATTATTCATATGATTGCTTAGATCATAATTACTTAATTCCAGAATATAAAACATGATTTATATATAATATATATTCAGAATATACATATATATATTAAATTAGTAAATGGAAAGAAATACACCGTTCATGGAGACGGTAGGCTGTACGTACGCATGAACGTTGTTTTTGTTTCCTTATTGAGTTGAATGGAATTAAGTAGATGACATAAATATATACACACATAAATCCAGTAGCTTTATAATGTCATATCTTTCATTATTATTGCTTATATATACTTTATAATCATTCTTAAATGGTTAACATGGAGAATGAATCTCATCGCGTCGTGGAGACGGTAGTCCGTACGTACGCACGAGCGATGATATCATTTCCATAATTATTGAATTGAATTGGAGTGGATGATACAATATATAAGAATCGTTATGAGGTTATAATAACTATGTATAGTTATTCTTTACACCATAATACCCATCCATGTAAGTTGTTGGTGGAAAACAGATTGCACCACGGCGTGGAGACGGTATTCCGTACGTACGCATGCGTGGTGATTTCGTTTTCCGTAGGATGGATAGATGGTGAAATAGGGTTGTTTCATACTTATAATAACATATCAGTATATGAGTGATACTTATGTTATTACTTCATAATGAAACAACCTAAGAAGATGAAGTGGAAGAAGAAATAAAGTTGAAAGAATCGGTAACGGAAATTACCTCTTCTTTGAAGCGCCTCTTTGAGACCTCCTCTTAGGGCACTAAAATTGGTCTTTGAGGAAGACCAGAACCTCTAGGATGTTTCTAGGGAAGTGGAGAAGAGAATTTGTCAGGGTTTTTCCGAGCTTGAAGGCTCAATTTTGTGTGAGGAAGAGAGGGAGGAGGTGCCCTTTTATAAGGGAGGAGAGGGGCACCTTTGGAATAACAAAAAATATTATTTTATTATAAAGTAAAGTTCGGTTTTAAATAGCTCCAAATTGATTTATTTCGAGGCTAAGGTGGGGATGGTTCTAAATACTCTCATCCAATAGAATTTAGACAAGTTTAGGTTCCTATTTTAACCTTATCATTTAGATTTAACATTAAGTTAAATAATTTTACTTTTACCGTGTCTTCTTGTATTCTTACACTATAAGGATAATAAACATACTATAAGAAGCCAAACGAACCCCAAGTTGTTTATTATTAATATATATAACCTTATATAAGTCATTTGGCCGAACCATATATTTTTAAGAATAAAATAACAATTAATAATATAATATTTGTTTTAAAAACTAATTTATGTCAATTTTGACACTATTTGGTACATGATTTTTATGAAATTTATAACAGAATGATAAGTTCGAAAAAAGTTACTTAAGTCAACCATAACATGTCATATTAACCTATAAAATTAGTTTAAGTCATAAAAAGTCTCAAATGACATTTATTTGGGCATTTATAACATCAATTATGTCAATATTTCATTAATAAGATAATTACTGCACCATCGTTGTGTCATAAATAAATTAAATTATTTAATGTCTAAAAATTACAAATAAAATACCATTATGTATGAAATAATTTTATCTTTCTAATGAATATTTATAGTCGAATTTATCTTATGTATAACCCCATATTAAAAATGTTTTAGTAAATAAACTTTGATTTTAACTCTTTTAACCCTTCTTTAAATAAATTAATAATAAATGTCCTAATCTAATCCAAGTGGGCCTAAATGGTCATATTTTATTCCTAAGTTTGTATTTGGTCGAATTACACTTGTCCAATAGAATTAGGACATGTTTTAGGGTAATAATAATATCATTTCTACCCTTAATTACCCTATTTACTTTTAACCGTGGTAAAAAAAGTAAAAAGTTACTATTCACCAAAAAATTATTTTCATCTCATTGAAACACATTTTACTTACTGACATCAACCGTGTCTCTCGGATTTTTGAAATTCCACTCACAGAAGCGGTAAAATTAAGTTTTATGAACAATTCAGTTTTTTTAACTACCACTTAGTGGTTTTACTATTCATCAAAAATTGAAAGTTTTCAGAAAATTACGAAAAATTAGGCCTAAGCTATATTTGATATTATGAACTCAAAAATGATTTCTATTTTACCATATTCAAAACATATCAGTTGCATTAATTAATTTAAAAATTAATTCTCGTCGTCAAAACAAAAGGCGTGTTTTTAAGAGATCATAATTATCAAAAGATTGACACTTGTTTTAACTGGTTTAAATGTGAAATTACATCCAATGACTAACATTGTATTAAACTGTAAAAATATATTCTAAATATACTTTAAAACCACTCAAATTAATAATTTATCACTATTAATTATTTCGATTGAAAAAGTTTTTTTAATTAAAATTTATTAATTTTCACTATTTATCAAAATATGAAAGTTATCCGAAAATCACCAAAATTTCACCCTAAGCTAATTTCAATATTCCGAATCCAAAAATGAAGTCCATTTTGAAAAATAGAATTTACAAAATTTCAAAAAAGTGGTTATTACTATTCATAACGTCTAGTTTTAATAATATTTTAATATCATATCGTTGTTTAGTGAAACTCGGTATTGCGTACTACACACGCTATCGAGAAAGGTCGCGATTATGTGTAATGCAAGGCAATTCAAGGATGCGTGTTGTGTAAGCTCCTTTTGGTGTAGCATACAACACAAGACATTAATGAAATTAAAAAGAATATTTTTTCATAAAATCTCAGGGTGTTACATTCTACCCCCCTTAAAATGAATTTCGCCCTCGAAATTCATCGGGGTTATAAATGGTTTAATATTCACAAGTTTCTTTAATAGAAACCGACATCGTAAAAAGGAATACCAAAACCAATCTTTAGAAACAAAAGTATGAAACGTAACGGTTACCCAAATAAACTAATCATTGGGTTTCCACATAGGTGAAAATATGGATATGGAAGAAAAATCTAACCATCATGTTCTGATGGAGAGTGGTAGAGAACATGGCTATGGAAAAGCCAACAATCACACATCCATAAATTTGTGACGATCTAAGGTATCATCTGATTAATCAGATATAAGAGCACTAGAACAACATTTTGGTTTGCAAGATCGTTTCCCTAAAGTAGAAGAATTTGGAATTAGAGGAAATACTTTCGTGATTTTGGTATAGTCTCACTGTTGGTCATTCTTTGGACAATTTCCACTTCATCTCTTAAATAAATGAAGTTGAATTTGTCATTCATGATATGATAGCAGATCATGTGATAGAATGATGGGTCATTCCATCTGTCTCAAACAAAAGCTATCAAAAAATACATAAGTCCATCTATAGTGAGATTAATCATATATGGTTCCTAAAATGGACTTATACTACATATATCATACTGCTTAATTTAATAAAACTAGTTTCTACTAAATAGGGACTTCCTGTAGGCCAGTGGTAGGCGATAAAGGCCAGTCGCACTTCGGTTGTGGGTTCGATTCCCACAGCCTTGTCCGACGCGATGGGTTATCGCCCTTCCTGCAGGTTGTCCTTTTTCTAAAACTACATTACATAAATAATATCAAAAAAAAAGTTCTATCCTTAAACAATACTAACTTATGGTTAACATAATCCATTCTAATATTTAGGCTTATCTAAAATACTTCGGTCCAAGATCATAGTATAAAGAAAATGATTACTTGAAATATCGTTAACCAAGCATGTGAATACCATCATTTATCCCCCATATATCTTGTTGGTCACATTCCAATCATGTGAATACCTTAATCATGTATTCTCTTGAAAAATGAATACCCATTAAACCTTAGTGAAAAAATGAATGCTGTAAAAAGTTAACTCTTTCCACATACCAAAATCCAAAAATTCTATATACTCAAACCATGATATCACTTAGTCCTTATATCAATCATGAGATCATGAATACTATCAAACATTTCATTTTCTCCTTATCCCTTCATTATGCGCATATCATCTAAATTCCAAAAATATCTGAATAAACTTTCATGGATACTGGTAACATTAATCATACACTTTCAAAACTCAAGGAAAGACAACAGTGTAACAATCCTTAGATGTCTCTTTATTCCATAGTACCATGAGATTACTTATACAACATTACACATGATAAACATGTAATCATTCCACTACATTATTAAACCATTGACCGAGCTTCAACAATTATTTCATCTCACATATCATTTGTAGTCTCTCAATCATCATCCACATAAATACTACCCATACGACCATACTGATTCTCTTCATGAGACTTTCCCTTAGGGCATTGGTTTGCATAATGCCCGTACATTCCACATTTAAAACATTTAACCATTGTTGATGTCGTAGCAATACCATTATCCGCATCCCTGCTATTAACTGAACCTTTTCCTTTTCACTTACTGGCTTTGTGTCCTTTTCCACACCCAAAGCATCTTCCAGTTCCTTTGAAACATTCTCCTTGATGCCTCTTCCCACATGATTTACATAGGGGAAAGTGAACTTTCTTTCCTCTATGATCATCATGAAACTCCATCTTTCTCTTATTAGCCGAGTCAGGAAACTTACCAAATTTGAGTTTATTGATCATATAATGAGATTTCTGATTCGGCATAATAATGATGGTTGGACTTCCAAATCCCATTTCATTTGGTTTCTCATGAAGAATATCATTCCATTGTCCATAATATCCTCCATTATCGTGAATCATCTTGTTTCCAACCATTTTCTAAAATTCAAAAAGAATAGTGTGAGAGGAAAAAATCATAATAAAGGGGGAGTAACTTCAATATCTAACATCTTAGGTTTAATTATATGATCATTAGCGTAATTCTAGGACTATAACCTATACGTATACTTAACCTTAGGGACATCCCTAGACATACCTTAGAAATATCTCTATGGATCTCACTAAAGCCTGACGTACATTGACATTACATTACATTTGCGGAATACTTAGTACCTAACAAAAACACACACACAAGTATCGTAATAGTTTAGTGTCTTTGGAAACTCGGAATATAATCTTCTAATCCTGGTGAAAGATCTTCAACATCTCCCATAAAGATCTTCTTTTTTTATACCTAAAACCTTTCTTTATATCCTAGGGAAAAGAAAACATAAAAGGGTGAGCTCAAATGCTCAGTAAGGGTAAACAAAAGAAATATCAATCACATCATATACATAAGCACATAACTTTTAGAAATCTTAACCTGTAAAAGAGATCATAATTTCATAACCTGGGATAACTCATGGCAGTGAAATGTAATCACAATAATCATAACATAAAACATTAAACTTTGTGTAATACACACATAATCATATAGAATCATTTCTTGTTAGTCAAGACTCATAGCCAAGACTATCTTAGTGGACAAAGTCCCTTTCTGAACCGAGTCACCCTCGTTTCAGTCTTGTTTCACTGAACTGGTATAACCTACTATTCCAGCCATGTCTATCTCATGAGATATAAAATCTTTACCCAATGCATTGGAGGGAGATATAGGTCCCACCCATCTCATAATGATACCATTCTTATGTGTGCCACAAAATCATAAACCATACATCATTGCATAACCCATGTAATATAAATGGGAATCTTAAACATCATGACATCATAAAACAATTCATATACGATAAAGGAATTCATAAAAATAATTCCATCACAACATAATCAAATAAATGTAATAATAGGGATAAAAATAGAACCCTTTATTATCTTACATGGAAAATAATTTTGATAAAACACTTGAACTTAATTCTTGAGGAAAATATCCTTTCTACTTCAAAAACACTTTTCCTTTCTTAACATGTCATACAATATTAAACTAAAAGAAGTTGATTAAAAATAAACTTGAAAACTTGTAAAGGAATATTTTTGGAAATAATGTTTTAAAAATCCATTCATGCCATATAAGTTAAAAAAACATTCTTCATACTTTTGTCGGAAAAGTAAAAAAGTACCTCGTACGAAAAAAAACGACAAAAGATTCCTTTCATATACTTTACTAAAAACTCACTGAAGGGTAAAATAGGATTTAAACAGTTTTAGGTGAATGGAAATAATATTACATATTGAGGAAACATGGATGTGGATGATAAAATACACCCCAGTAAATGCTAAAGTATAAGAAATCTTGGATAAAAATGAGATTGTGATATTTCCCTTACCTTTGGTCCGATTTTGTTCATAAGTGTCCTAAACTCTTGTATAATGATTTAAATAATGTCATTGACTTATTCCATAATCATATATATGGTACACTTATGACTATATTACCCGTTCTTTTGTAAATTCTATGTTAAAGAGCATTTTGGGTAAAATTGTTTCATTTGTCGTCCGTGTTTTGACTTGTAATTATTCATATGATTTCTTAGATCATAATTACTTAATTACAGAATATAAAACATGATTTATATATAATATATGTTCAGAATATATATATATATATTAAATTAGTAAATGGAAAGAAATACACCGTTCATGGAGACGGTAGGTCGTACGTACGCATGAACGCTATTTTCGTTTCCTTATTGAGTTGAATGGAATTAAGTAGATGACATAAATATATACACACATAAATCCAGTAGCTTTATAATGTCATATATTTCATTATTATTCCTTATATATACTTTATAATCATTCTTAAATGGTTAACATGGAGAATGAATCTCATCGCGTCATGGAGACGGTAGTCCGTACGTACGCACGAGCGATGATATCATTTCCATAATTATTGAATTGAATTGGAGTGGATGATACAATATATCAGAATCATTATGAGGTTATAATAACTATTTATAGTTATTCTTTACACCAAAATACCCATCCACGTAAGGTGTTGGTGGAAAAACAGATTGCACCACGGTGTGGAGACGGTATTCCGTACGTACGCACGCGCGGTGATTTCGTTTTCCGTAGGATGGATAAATGGTGAAATAGGGTTGTTTCATACTTATAATAACATATCATTATATTAGTGATACTGATGTTATTACTTCATAATGAAACAACCTAAGAAGAAGAAGTGGAAGAAGAAATAAAGCTGAAAGAATCTGTAACGGAAATTACCTCTTATTTGAAGCGCCTCTTTGAGACCTCCTCTTAGGGCACTAAAATTGGTCTTTGCGGAAGACCAGAACCTCTAGGATGTTTCTAGGGAAGTGGAGAAGAGAATTTGGCAGGGTTTGGACGATCTTGAATGCTCAAAGCTGTGTTAGGAAGAGAGGGAGGAGGTGCCCTTTTATAAGGGAGGAGAGGGGCACCTTAGGAATAACTAAAAATACTATTTTATTATAAAGTCAAGTTCGGTTTTAAATAGCTCCAAATTGATTTATTTCGAGGCTAAGGTGGTGATGGTTCGAAATACTCTCATCCAATATAATTTAGACAAGTTTAGGTTCCTATTTTAACCTTATCATTTAGATTTAACATTAAGTTAAATAATTTTACTTTTACCGTGTCTTCTTGTGTTCTTACACTATAAGGTTAATAAACTTACTATAAGAAGCCAAACGAACCCCAAGTTGTTTATTATTAATATATATAACCTTATATAAGTCATTTGACCGAACCTTATATTTTTAGGATTAAAATAACAATTAATAATATAATATTTGTTTTAAAAACTAATTTATGTCAATTTTGACACTATTTGGTACATGATTTTTATGAAATTCATAACAGAATGATAAGTTCTAAACAAGTTACTTAAATCAACAATAACATGTCATATTAACCTATAAAATTAGTGTAAGTCATAAAAAGTCTCAAATGACATTTATTTGGGCATTTATAACATCAATTATGTCAATATTTCATTAATAAGATAATTACTGCACCATCGTTGTGTCATAAATAAATTAAATTATTTAATGTCTAAAAATTAAAAATAAAATACCATTATGTAGGAAATATTTTTAGCTTTCTAATGAATTTTTATAGTTGAATTTATCTTATGTATAACCCCATATTAAAAATGGTTTAGTAAATAAACTTTGATTTTAACTCTTTTAACCCTTCTTTAAATAAATTAATAATAAATGTCCTAATCTAATCCAAGTGGGCCTAAATGGTCATATTTTATTCCTAAGTTTGTCTTTGGTCGAATTAAACTTGTCCAATAGAATTAGGACATGTGTTAGGGTAATAATAATATCATTTCTACCCTTAATTACCCTATTTACTTTTAACCGTGGTAAAAAAAAGTAAAAAGTTACTATTCACCAAAAAAATTATTTTCATCTCATTGAATCACATTTTACTTACTGACATCAACCGTGTCTCTCGGATTTTTGAAATTCCACTCAAAGAAGCGGTAAAATTAAGTTTTATGAACAATTCAGTTTTTTTAACTACCACTTAGTGGTTTTACTATTCATCAAAAATTGAAAGTTTTCAGAAAAATACCAAAAATTAGGCCTGAGCTATATTTGATATTATGAACTCAAAAATGATTTCTATTTTACCAAATTCAAAACATATCAGTTTCATTAATTAATTTAAAAATTAATTCCTGTCGTCAAAACAAAAGGCGTGTTTTTAAGATATCATAATTATCAAAAGATAGACACTTGTTTATAACTGGTTTAAATGTGAAATTACATCCAATGACCAACATTGTATTAAATTGTAAAAATATATTATAAATATACTTTAAAACCACTCAAATTAATAATTTATCACTATTAATTATTTCGATTGAAAAAGTTGTTTTTAATTAAAATTTAGTAATTTTCACTATTCTTCAAAATATGAATGTTATCCGAAAATCACCAAAATTTCACCCTAAGCTAATTTCGATATTCCGAATCCAAAAATGAAGTCCATTTTGAAAAATAGAATTTACAAAATTTTAAAAAGTGGTTATTACGATTCATAACGTCTAGTTTTAATAATATTTTAATATCATATCGTTGTTTAGTGAAACTCGGTATTGCGTACTACACACGCTATCGAGGAAGGTCGCGATTACGCGTAATGCAAGACAAGTCAAGGATGCGTGTTGTGTAAGCTCCTTTTGGTGTAGCGTACAACACAAGACATTAATGAAATTAAAAAGAATATTTTTTCATAAAATCTCGGGGTGTTACAGTTATTCTGGATATTTATCCATGGTATGTAGAATCATATTAGTGGTGGAATCTTATAAAAAAAATTATAAAATTTATGAATTTGAATATATGGAGTAGGATGAATTTAGAAACATATTTTTAAATAATTACCTTGATTTATTTTTATGAAAATAAAGGAATAATTCATTGACATAATGTATTAGGAAACAAATCTATTGATACTTATGGAAAACATTTTACAAGACTGGTGAGGTATATTTTTTGTATTATCAACCAACCTGTAATGAACCGCCAATTCTCCTTGGCTCGAGAGTACAACGAGTCATTACTAGTCTATAAAAGACATCCCCAAGACGCCAAAGGCTGAAAATAAATATCGAAGGGTTTCAAAGACAAGTTGGGGATGATTTACCCTTTAAAAAATAAACCAATAAAACAACCAAGCATAACCAAACATTCACTATATGATGCATAAACAAATAAAAGATAGCTAAAAAACATCATTTTTGTCAAACCACATCAAAGTACACAATGGATAAACAACTCAAGACTCTTAAAAGACACCAAGATTCCAAGCTCTACAAGCTCCAAGCTCCACAATCACCGAACATCTCAAATCATTACAAGGTAGCTTCAAAAACATGGGAAACGTTACCTTTTCCCCTATCTCGGAAAATAACATCTGCAAAAGCACCATAGCGCCGAAGTCAGTGTGAGTATAAAACTCTATAGGTTTTCCCCAATGACTTCCCTACTCACGCCACTAGGATAGAAGAGTTAGAAACATTTATGTAAAACAGTTTATATAAAACAATTTACCAAAATAGTTAATAACAAGCTATAAACATGTTCCAAAAACCATTTATAACCAAAAGCATACCATTGCAATCGAAACAAAATTTTCCAACAAGTTATTTTTCCAGAAAAATAACTAAACAAGATTTTGAACCATTTCACAATATCCATTTGTGGTATACCCAACCATTTCAAAAAACCCATGAAACCAACCATGAATGCTACATTATGATAGTTCCATACTCATGAGTGGTTTCTCATTGATCTACCAAGTCATCATAATTTAATTGTTTACCAAGTTCCATTACCCCTTTGGCACCAAGCACAAGGTCATATTTTATCCAAGACCCATGTATGAAATTACCGTGTGCCATTAAACCTTTGGCACCAAGTAAAATGTCATATTTTGATGAAGCCCCGTATATGATACATGAAGACACACCACATATTCCCAATGATCATTCCAAAACAACATTTTCAATAAAAATACATTTTTATTGAAAACCATTTCCGTCAAAACAATTTCAATGCCAAACCATTTCAGTTCCAAACCATATTAATTAAAATCCATTTTGTTGAAAACCCATTTTTTCATCAAATCATTTAAAAATTCCAACAAATCAATAACTTAAATTCATCATTTTAAATTCAAGAATCTAAATCACTTTAAAAACAATTCACCAAGATTTCACAATTTCACTAAAACCATAAATCATCACTAGATAAGATTTATTCCATGGTTTTCTCAATCAATCCAATTCAGATAAACCAATTTGAAACTAATCCCATCAATTATACCAAGAGGATTTGAGTGTGAAGCCTCCTACATCAAAGGATTTGACTAAAACCACAACGAATGAAGAATGGTCAAGAAAACCGAGTTGAATTTTCAAGAACCCACCATAGATCTCTTCTCTTAGAAAGACCAAGACATAATATAACCATATTTTTCATCCACACAATTATATCTACCAATAATAAGCACATATCTAAGAAACTGAGTGAGGAGGAGATGTAGATCTAAGCAGATCTAAGAAACCGATCAAGAATGATGAAGAACGATCACATACCTCAAGAATAAAGGTTTGATTCCCCAACGAAAGCCTTAGGATCACCACCAAAACACTTGGGAGAGGTTATCCTACATTAAAGGGAGAGTAATCCCAATTTATTGCTATTTAGAAGAAAAAACGAGCCCTTTAGTGGAAAAAATGTGTGAGATCCCCTTTTCTAGGGTCTCACTTAAGTGCCTGCATGGTCAGTTCGCACAGTTTTGACAAACAGGGCAATAACCATGCATTAGCTACTGCCTCAGCTAACCATCACATGTCCTCCTTGCACGGTCTCCCAAATCGTGCTCCAACTATGTGGAAGCCACTGCCTCAAAAGTGTCAGTATGCATAGTTTAGCCGCACTGTTAGACAAACTATGCAACACACATATGAATTCCCCTTTACCTCAAAAAATCATTCCAATTTATCCCGACTCTCTCATTCATCAACCTTAACTATATAACAATTAAAAGAATTAAGGGTTACATACCAGAAACCGGGGGTACTACATTCTCCCTACCATTGGTCTTTCCATCCTTGGGAAGCAGACAACCCTTGTTGGCTAAAAATAGTAACTACCACTACTCGTTCATTTCATTCTGAAGTTCCCAAGTCTCTTCTTGAATCTGACCATGTTCCCATAAAACCCACACTATGCCAATGATTTTACCACCCAAGACATTCTCTTGTCTATCCATGATCTGCAATAGAATATGTACCAGTGATGCATCTGGTTCTAGCTCAACATGATCCCATCTGATTACATGGTCAGAATCAGGGTTATACTTTTTCAACTGGGATACATGGAACACATTATGCACTGAACTAAACTGTGGTGGTAATAACAACCAATATTCCACCTATCCAACTCATTATTGTATCTCAAATGGTCCAATGTATCTAGGAGATAACTTCCCAAGCTTCGTGAAATGACGATGTCCAATCCTTGGAGAAATCATTAAGAAGACATGGTCACCCACAATGAACAACTACTAATTTTGAAGGTGATCTACATAAGATTTCTGACGTATTTGAGCGGTCTCCATCCTCTTTCTAATAAAATGTATCTTCTCTTTTGTTTCTCAGACAATGCTTGGCCCGACTAGGGATGTTTCACCCGTTTCCACCCAGCATAGTGAAGAATGACATGGACGCCCATACAGTGCTTCAAACGGAGTGATGCGTATCGAGACTTCATAGCTTTTATTGTATGAGAACTCCACCAAGGGTATATGATCCTCCCATGAACCACCAAAATCTATTACACAATCCCACAACATGTCTTCCAATGTTTGTATCATCCGCTCAGAATGCCTATCCGTTTGAGGATGATACACGATGCTCATAGTCAACTGAGTTCCAAGGGCCTGCTGTAATGATTTCCCAAAACAAGATGTGAACCTCAGATCTCTATATAAGACTATAGACATTGGTACATCATTCCTCTTTACAACTTCTCATATATAGATTTTTGAATGATCCTCCACCATGTGAGTTTCACGAATAGGGATGAAATGAGCCGACTTGGTTAGACGATCCACTATCACCCAAATAGAATTGTGTTTTCGATCCATTCTTGGGAGACCTATAACAAAATCCATTACTATTTGATCCCATTTCCACACTGGAATTGACAAAGATTGTAACATACCAGGTGGTCTCTGATGCTCTGCTTTAACCTGCTGACAAGTTAAGCACCGTGAGACGAACTCAGCCACCTTCCTTTTCATGTCGCTCCACAAAAAATGTTCCTTCAATGCCTTATACATATTATGTATACCTGGATGTGCATCCAATCTTGAATGGTGGTAAGCATGAAGGAGTTATTCTTGACAAACCAAAATTATAACCATCTGATATCTGAAACACAAAACTGAACCCCCATCATGTTTCCAGCCAGAAATGGTCTCCCACGATTGAGTTTTGAACTTATAACTAGACATTCTGCATCATATTTTTGTGCTTATTTGATCATTTTTACTAGATTAGGAACAGGCATAGATGAAAAGAAAACTGCAACATCATATCGGTCTTCACATTCCACATGCATGTTGGCTAAGACTGACATCAACTACCATTCATCTGAAGCTTCTTTCGCTAACTGAGCATATGACTTTCTACTCAATGCAACCGCCACCGAATTTCTTTTCCATGGTTTGTAAATCAAGTCAAAGTCTAATATTTGGAGGTACTCCATCCACCTCCTTTGCCTTAGATACAAATATCGTTGGGAGTAAATTTGTTTCAAGCCTTTTGTGATCCATAAACATAGTAAATTTCTAACCAAAGAGGTAATGTCTCCATGTTTTCAAAGAAAGGAAGACTGATGCTAACTCCAAATCATTTTTTGGGTAATTATTCTCATGCACCCTCAGGTACCTTGAATCATAAGCAACCACATGATCTCTTTGCATGATAACACAACCCAACCTTGATCCTGAATCATCACAGTACACCACATACCACAGTCTTGATTATAACAAGGTCAAGACATGTGCCGATGTAAGACAAAATTTCAGTTCCTGGAAAGGCTTAGGATATTATTCTGTCTATTGGAATGGAGCATTATTCTTTGTCAGAGCTGTCATTAGTGAAGATAGTCATGATAAATCACACATAAATCATCATTAGTAACTAGCTAGACCAAGAGAACTTTATATCTCGAACGTAATCTTTGGTGGTTTCCAAGAGATAACAGCTTCTATATTTTCAGGATCAACAAAAATGCCATTCTCAGAAATCACATGGCCATGAAAACATACATCCTGTATCCAAAAATCACACTTCGATAATTTGGAATACAAAAGATAATCACTCAAGATTTGTAACACTGTTTCTAGGTGCACCCCATGATCAGCCCTTGTCTTTGAATAGACCAAAATGTCATCCACAAACACCACAACAAAAGAATCCAGAAATTGTTGAAATATCTGATTCATCATTGCCATCATGATTTCTAGAGCATTTGTTAGATGGAAAGGCATGACTACATATTCCAAGTGGCCATATCTACTTCTAAAAGATGTCTTTGGAATATCCTCTTTCCAAACTCTCAATTGGTGATATCCTGATCGTATGTTAATCTTGGGGAACCATTGAGCGCCCCTTAATTGATAGGATATATCATCAATGTGTTGATGTTGATATCTATTCTTTATCGTAACTTGGTTAATCTTAAGATAATCAACACATAGCCGAAGAGTTCCCTCTACCTTCTTTACGGACAAAACTGGTGCTGCCCATGGAGACGTACTTGGTCGAATGAAACCCTTTCCTTCCAGCTCTTCTAACTACACATTCAATTCACATAACTCTATTGGTTCCATCCTATAAGATGGAATGGAAATAGTACTGGTCCCCAAAAAGAGATCAACCGTAAACTCCACTTCCCTTAGAGGTGGTAACCCTAAGAAGTTCTTGGGAAAGACATCTGGAAATTGATCCACAACAGCTAGAAAACAATTTTCTTCAATCTCTTCCATTGATTCCAAAGTCAATGTCGCCAATTGGTAAGATATCTTTACCAAAATTGGTGACAATAAGCTCTTTTCACCTTTCTTTACAGTGCTCTCTTCTCTAAAGAGATGCTCAACACCATCCTCAGTCATGGAACTAAATGTTCTCCTCTAACAGTCGATATGAGCCTTAAACGTTGTCATCCAATGCATTCCCAGGATTACATCATAGAAATCCATATCCAACATCGAGAAGGCCCATTTTAACTCAACTCCATAAACAGTTATAGCACATGCTCTACAAAAAAAGGCTTGACATTCTCTTTCACCAAGAGGTGTTTTCAATTTCAAAATAGAAGGCATCATTTCTAGTTCTAAACATAGCAAGTCATCAGCATGAGAATAAATGAAGGAATGTGATGCCACAGTATCATAAAACACTTGAAAAAAGGTAGTATTCAAATGAATCATACCACTTACTGTAGATGGTCGAGCCTGATCATCGACAATCATCTTCTCAACTCCATACAATTGCTTCTTCACTATACTATTCTCCTTGTTACTTTGTTGATTTTTTCCTGGTTGAGGAGTAATGGTATTTCAAGAATCACCATGGCTAGATCTGATCTTTGACGAGACTGATTCTGTTTTCCTTGTCCAGTTGAAGCATATGATGCTCGTGATAGCTGAGAAGTGTCTTGAGCACCTTACCTCGGAGAACTGCGAAAATAGCGCTGAAGATGTCCCATATTGTTACAATTATGACATTAACTAGGTTGTTCAATACAATCTCACTTTAAGCGGTCAAGCAAACTACATTTAAAACAACCTGCTTGGCTCTGGGGTCATGGAGGAAGGTTTACTAATCCATCCGTCGAGTTCTGATTTCCACTTGCACCATGGAAATAGGTTTCCCTTTTCCTCTTATTCTAAGCGGTTGGGTTCCAACTGTTTCTTGTAGGTATCATCATTACTCCTCCTATCAATACCAAGATATCACGCTTAGCAACAGTACCACTGTTCATCATCTCGGTATAATCCGTAATACAGATCACTATAATCTTTGATTGAATCTCTTTCCGTAGCCCAGATTTGAAATGCATGCCTTCAAAGAAGCAGTTTCCGCATCCTATGGATAAAAACATACTAAATTAATGAAATTAGCTACATACTATGTGACAGAGAGACTCTCCTTGTTCAGGATGAATATTTCCATTGTTTTTGGTATTTTTAATGTGTGAGGATAGAATTTTTTGTTGAACAATTCTTCAAAATCCTTACATGTAAGGCCTTCATCCAATTTAGCATGCACCGCTAAGTCCCACCATTGACATGAAAGATACTCGAGAATATACCTCGCCAACTTCACCATGTTCTCTGATGGTGTGCCGATGAAATTGAAGACACGATTCATCCTAACTAGCCACACCTCCGCCTTCTCTAGTTCAACATCACCCAAAATGTCTGGTGGATTCTTCTTCATGAACTAGATGGTATGATCCATATGCCTTGGATAATTCCTCCGATTCACTGTGTCTGTGGCATGAAAATACTGGATAATACCTTGAACCAGCTCTTGGTTCACCCGTGGTTCAAGTGAAACTACATTCTCTGCAGCTTCTTCGGGTTAGTTTTGACGACGCCTACTCTGTACCATTTTGAAAACAAAAACAAACTCCATCAATCACACTCTCTAGCAATTGATGGATTAGAATTTCAAATTCTATCACATCTAATATCACAACATTGTTTTCCAAAACAACCTTTTTCCATGTTCAAGTAGTTTTGAAAACATTCAACGTGCTTTTTGAAAATCAACCCATTTTCAAAATTCACCAAATATCATGTATTCAAAATATTCCACTTAAAAACAATTTATGCATTTTTCAAAAATTCGCACCTTGCAATAAATCATGAATAATTCCTCACAATGATATATGAAATCCTAGTTGGAGGTCATTCCTCTAAAATGCCTGTCATGCCCATCTAATTGGATAAACCCCTAACAAAGATATTTCCCACATTCTAGAAGTGTATCCAAAACACTTATGTACTCAACACCCCAGTAACATGAAGTTCAGTATAAATGGGTTAGCTACATCCTTTTATGGTATACATTTCATGTTCTGTCAATCCTAATCCTATCTACGATTTCGACCCAAGGAATAGACAAGAAGGAATTTCAACTAAAATACCAAGAACACTGAGGTTTGTACCACAAAGGAAGTACCAGACTTATACAACTTGTAATGACCCGCCAATTTTCATTGTCTTGAGAGTACAATGAGTCATTACAAGGCCTTAAGAAACATCCCCATAATGAAAAAGGTTGGAAATAAATGCCAAGGGTTTCTAATACAAGTGGGGGACGATTTACCCTTTAATAAATAAACCAATAAAACAACCAACCATAACCAATAATTCACTATATGATGCATGAACAAAGGAAATACTGATAAACAACATCATTTTTGTCAATCCACATCAAAGAACACAATGGATAAACAACTCAAGACTCTCAAAAGACACCAAGACTCCTTACTCCACAAGCTCCAAGCTCCATAATCACCGAACAGACCAAATCATCACAAGGTAGTGCCAAAAACATGGGAAATGTTACCTTTTCCCCTGTCCCGGAAAATAGCATCTTCAAAAGCACTAATGTGCCAAAGTAGGGGTGAGTATAAAAATCAGTAGGGTTTCCCCAATGACTTCCATACTCACGCCACTAGGATAGAAGAGTTCTCAACATTTATGAAAAATATTTTATATAAAACAATTTCACAAATCCGTTTATAATAAGCTATGAACAAGTTCCCAAAACCATTTATAACTAAGATCATACAAGTGAAATTGAAACTAATTTTTCCAGCAAGTTATTTTTCCATAAAAATAACAAAACAAGCTTCATAACCATTTCAAAATATCCCTTTTTGGAATACCCAACCATTTCACAAACCCATGCAACCAACCATGAATGCTGCATTATGACAGTTCCATACTCATGAGTGGTTTCTCATCAATCTACCAAGTCATCACATGGTAATTTTTTCCCATGTTACATTACCCCTTTGGCACCAAGAACAATGTCATATTTCAACCAAGCCCCGTGTATGAAATTCCCATGTGCCATTAAACGTTTGGAACCATGTACAAGGTCATATTTCGACCAAGCGCCATATATAAAACATGAACACAGACCACATATTCCCAACGATCATGCCAAAACAACCTTTTCAATAAAAACACCTTTTTATTGAAAACCATTTCTATCAAAACCATTTCAATTCCAAACCATTTCAATTCCAAACATTTTAATAAAAATCCATTTTTATTGAAAATACATTTTTTCATCGAACCATTTAACAATTCCAGAAAATCAATAATTTAAATTCATCATTTTAAATCCAAGAAGCTAAATCACTTTTCACAACAATTCACCAAGATTTCACAATTTCACTAAAACCATAAATCCTCCCTAAAAAAGATTTATTCCATGATTTTCACAATCAATTAAAATCAAATAAAATAATTTGAAACTAATCCAATCAATTCTACCAAGACGAGTTGAGAGTGAAACCTCCTACCTCAGAGGTTTTGATGAAAATCACAATGAATGAAGAATGCTCAAGAAAACCGGGTTGATTATTCAAGAACCCAAATTAGATCTCTTCTCCTAGCAAGACCAAGACAAAATATCATCTTATTTGGCATCCACACAATTATATATACCCATAGTGAGTGTAGATCTATGAAACCGAGAGAAAAGGAGAAGTATATCTAAGTAGATTTATGAAACCGATCAAGAATGATGAATAACGATCACATACATCAAGAATACTGTTTTGATTCACCAAGGAAAGCCTTTGGATTGCCTCCAAAATTCTTGGGAGAGGTTCGCATACCCTCAAGGGAGAGTAATCTCGAGTTATGGCTTCTTAAGTGGAAAAAAATCCATTTAGAGTCAAAAACGTTTGAGATCGACTTTTTTAGGATCTCAATTAAGTTTCTGCATGGTTAGTTTTCACAGATTAGTCAAACAGTGTGCTAAACATGCATTAGCTGTTGCCTCGGCAGACCCTCGCACGACCTCCTCCCACGGTCTCCCAAACAGTTCTCCAACCGTGTGGAAGCCACTACCTCAAAAGTTTCACTACACATAGTATGTCCGCAAGGTTAGACAAACTATGCGCCGCACAAGCGACTTCCCCTTTGCCTCAAAACTTAATTTCAAGTTCTCCCGTGTAACACCCCAGGATTTCAGAGTGTGTTATTTCTTAAAAATAATTCAATAACTTGCACTACACGCAACACCGAGTTCAATCACACCATTAAAAGAGGTCATGAATAGTATTAACTGCATTTTGAACTTTATATAATCCTTATAATTTTAGAATCCCTATTATGAGTTTCTTAGTCATAATGCAAGAACAAATTCATTTTCAGTATTTCACTTTTATCAACTTCTAATAGTGAAACCTTTTTAAATACAATATTTTAAACTTTTTGACTAAATGGAGACATCAAAAAATTTAAAATGAAACATCCCAAGCGTCCACGGTACGCTTTCCTTTGGATAAAACAGTAGCGTGTGTTGTACGCAACTTCGAGTTCTAACACACCGTAACCAATCAAACTAGTTGTTATGAATAGTAATACCTACTTTTTGAAGTTATATATATTTTATATTTTAAAATGGACTTCATTTTTGGATTCGGAATATCAAATTTAGCCTAAGGTGAAATTTTGGTACTTTTCGGATAACTTTCATATTTTGATGAATAGTGAAAATTACTAAATTTTAATTAAAAACAACTTTTTTAATCAAAATAATTAATAGTGATAAATTATGAATTTGAGTGGTTTTAAAGTATATTTAGAATATATTTTTACTATTTAATATAATGTTGGTCATTGGACATAATTTTACAATTAAACCGAACATAAACAAGTGTCAATCTTTTGATAGTTATTATCTCTTAAAAACACGCTTTTTGTTTTGACAGCGGGAATTAATTTTAAATTAATTTCTGCCACTTCTGTGTTTTGAATTTAGGAAAATGGATTCCATATTTGTAATCAGGATGTTCAAATTGTGTAAATGGGTAACTTTTATTTTTAGACATTTTGAATAATTACTGCGGTAAATATTTTATTTACCATGGTTAAGGGTAAATCCGGTAAATAAGGGTTAAAAAATAATATTATAATAATACTAAATTACCCTAAAACGTGTCTTAACCCTATTGGTTGATACATGGTCGACCATGGAAATCTTTGGGTCTATTTTGGGACCCCATGGATCCACTTGTAAGTGATAATGACACTTTATTTTAATTTAGTTAAAATGAATACAAAAATGACACAAGCATATATCTTTTAGAACAACAATTTTTACATAGGGTTATATATGTTGGATTTTAGATTATAAATATTCATTAAAAAGCTAAAAAGATTTCCTACATAATGATATTTTATTTATAATTTTTAGACATTGAATAATTTATTTTATTTATGACACAATGATGATGCAGTAATTACTATAATAGTGAAAAATTAAAATAATTGATATTATAAATACCCAAATAATTATAATATGAAACTTTTAATGAATTAAACTAATTTTATATGATAATATGATATATTAGTATTGATTTAATTGACTTTGTTAGAAGTAATCAATCTGTTAGGAGTTTCAAAAAAATCAACTATTGAATAGTGTCAAAATTGACATAAAAGAGTTCTTAAAACAAATATTATATTATTAATTGATATTAAATTCCTAAAAATCTAAGGTTCGGACAAGAGAGTTATATTATGATAGGTTACTCATTAATGGACCACTTGGGGGTCTCTTGGATGTATATAGTAAGTTTATTAACCATATTATATAAAAATACAAAGAGACATTGTAAAAGTGAAACTAATTAACTTAGAGTTAATACTTAAAGATAAGGTTAATATAAGTACCCAAACCTGTCTAAATTCTATTGGTTGAGTGGTTTTCGACCTATCCACACCTTAACCTTTGAATAGTCAACTTTGGAGCCATTAGAAACCGAATATGAATTTATTATAAATTAATATTTCTAGCTTTTCCAAAGGTGCCCCTCACCCCTCTTATAAAAGGGCACTCCTCCTTCTCATTTCTTCACACCTCTAAAGCCTTTTGGTTCGGCCAAACTCTGCCCAAATACTCTCCCAACATCCCTCACTACAACCTAGGGGCCTTAGTTTGATCAGAAAGCCAACCTAAGGAGCCCTTTTGATCAAATCAAAAGGAAGAACCCGAAGAAGAGGTAATGTTTTCACCACCCCTTTTCCAAGTTCATTTCTTCTTCCACTTCTTCTTCCTTTGTTGTTACCATTCTAAAATAATGACTCCAGTATCATTTATATACTGTGATGTTATTATAAATATGGAACAACCATATTCAGTATTCTATCCACCCTTTGAATAACATGTCACCATACGTGCGTACGTACGGCTTACCGTCTCCACGTCGTGGTGTAATTGTTATTCAATATATTATTATTTGGATGGGTATAATAATGATGTGTAACTCATGTAAATAATAAATATAACATATTAATGATTCTGTATATATGATATACCATCCATTTATATATTATTTTAATATCAAAAGAATGATATTGTCGCTCGTGCGTACGTACGGACTACCGTCTCCACGAACGCGATGAGATTCATTCTCCATCGTATCCATTCAAGTATAATTATCATTTGATGATTTAAAAATGATGTTTAAGGACTTGATATCATTCTGGATATGAATAATATACAACCTATCCTTTACAAACATGTCTTACGTAACAAAACATATAAAAGAAAACAAGTAAGTTAACACCCGATATAATGATAATACTAAGATATTATTAACAAATCAATGTTAAAAGATCATATATGATATCATATTATTATATATGATTCTTGTATAAATTAATAACAACTATTTCACCATTATACAGGAGGTTAACCTACTCCAACCAAGGAAAAGTACAAGGTAAGGGTTATTTCACAATCTCTTCATTATCCGAGGTTGTATATACGTAATAATCTACTGGGATCTCTTTATCATCCACATCCATGTTTTCTTAAAAATGTATTTCAAAACATTTTTACTATTTACAAGAATATGGGTTAAAGTCATTTATACCCTTGTTTGACTTTTTATAAGAGGTTTATAAAGGAATCTTTCCGTCGTTTTCAAAACAATGTCCTTTTTAACCTTTTCGACAGAATTGAGGTAAGAATGTTTTTTTTAACTTATACGGCGGGTGCGGTTATTTTCCGCCGTTATAAAATCGTCGAAGCTTTCCTTACAAGATTATAAGAATATTTTCAAAGAAAATGTTTTATTTTATATGGATCTTAAATGATTTCAAAATAAAAGGAGATATTTCTTTAAAAAGAATTTTTATTTCATCTATGTCAACATCCTTTGATGTATTTTAAGATTATTTATGGTTGATTTATTGTGATACAAAACTTCTATATTGTATTGAAGGTTTTGTAATATGTTTGACTATGGATGTGCTATTTTTATACCATTCATAGTTTATGGTGAAAGTATTGACATTTCGTATGCAAGTTTTATTCCGAATGTTTATGTTATATTTCAAACTTTTCTTCAGATGAATGTGCTAAACAAGTATGTTCCGGGTTGGGGACCGGTAAAAGTAAGCCCTCCAGGTTGGGGACTGGTTAAAGTAATCCCTCCAGGTTAGGGACTGGTAAAAGTAAGCCCTCCGGTTTGGTCTCCGGTTATTAGAGGTACTCCGGGTTGGTGTCCGGTTATTAGAGGCACTCCGGGTTGGTGTCCGGTTATTAGAGGCACTCCGGGTTGGTGTCCGGTTATTAGAGGCACTCCGGGTTGGGTTCCGGTTAGAAGTAACCCCTAGGTCTTGGGATGAGGCCTAGAAAATGAAATTAACGTTTGACATTATGCATTCCAACATTATGAAAGTGGTTATTGATTTTTTTCATGTGATTATTCGATTAGTAGAATATCCATGTGAATAAGTAAATGGCATTATTTCATTTTATTTATGCCATACCATGTTGAAAGTTCATATTTAAAAGGCTTTTGTTTTAGTTATACATTGCCTTAAATGTTTATTCTTATTTATGAAAGTTTCCGCTATATTGTTATCCTTACTGGGCATTTGAGCTCACCCCTTTTCTATATTTTATTTTTCCCAGGAAGTGAAGAAGTAAATTATGAATGACCTGCAGGGATTTTATGAGGGGATAATAGTGTGGTCTATTGAGACATTATGTTGTTGTAGTAGTTTTTCATTTTATAATGTAATGTAAAACTTATGAATATATCTGGCATTTTCCAAGGCTACTAAACCAATCGGTCTTTCGAGATTTGATCTTTCTTATGATCATGCCAATGTTATGTAATAATGCACCGACTCTGGGTAGCTGGGGTCGGGGCGTTACAGTTGGTATCAGAGGAAGTTTAGTACAAACCTTGGAAGCTAGATTTAGATAAACTCTGATTAGAGCACGTAGACCTAAGATGAACTTTGAGGATTAGTATAGAAGAACTTCCTAGAATTTTGGTATTGTAGAGATTTTGTGAGTTTTCCAAGCAATACATCCCTGTCTGGATACGAGCAGGTAGAGGCGGCTCTGGCACAGATGTACCTAGGGGTAAAACCCAAAAACACCGCTTTGAGCTAGACTCGAACGGGAACTGGTGCACGACAACGGGCCTTGCTGCACTCTTGGTTACGACACTCCCGGGGGATATGCTTAGGATAACTCTCATTTTCTTTACAAATCATTTTGAAGGGATTATGAGTATATACTTCCTCAAAGAAAACATTCTTATGATTATGGATTATATCCATAAATAGTTCAATTTATGTTAGGTGTTTTATAAGTATGGGATTATGTATTTTGATTCATAAACTGATCTAGTTTATGCCATGGTATAGAAATGGCGCCCAGTAGAAGGAATGAGAACTCTAGAAATACACATGATTCGAAGAGAATGAAGGATCATATCTTTCATGGTCTTAAGCTAGAATTTATAAGAGAAATAGTCTCCCATGTATTATCATCATATGAAGAAATAATATCATGTGTTGATAAGATATGTAAAGAGTTTACTGAGTCCTATGGCTTTGAAGGGAAGCAAGAGAAGAAAAGGATGGAAGAGAGAAAGATGGATAAAGGGAAGAGGGAAAAGAAGAATTTTCCCATATGTGGTAACTGTGGAAAGAAACACCCTGGAACTTGCCTAAAAGGAATGGGAGTTTGTTATAAGTGTGGAGAAAAAGGGCACAAAGTACGTGACTGCAAGGGTAAGAAAATGGTTTTAAATGTACAATGCTTCATTTGCAAGGAGTTTGGACACTACGCGAACCTATGTCCCAGTCATCAGACTATGCCGCAAATGATGTTATTGGATAATAATCAAGTTATGATACTACCACAGATGAAGAGGAATGATTAGAGTTCTTATGTTGATTATGTCAATTGAGCTTTGTATCAACAATGTACTTGTTATAATAATTATGGAGTATATAAGGATTGTACTGCAGTACTATTTCATTAAGGACTTGAGATTGTGTGGAACAAAGAAAAGTGACTCATTAGCAGGATAGATTTTTGGAAAATATATGGTTGAGAGAATGATAAACCATAATATAGTTCTGATACTGAGGTAGTGATTTTGGAATAATATGTGATTGTTTTGGATAAATTATATTGGATATTCTTGACTACCTTGGAACTGATTAATGATTTGTATATTCCATCATTGTTGGGGTTTAAAACATTTTTGGATTAATGAAGTATATCCAGCATTCTATATGGAATAAGGGAGCATGAATGTAATCAATAAGGAATATGGTAATACATGATGAAGGTATTCATATGCTATTACGGGGTAAAAAGGATCTATATTATGTTTACCTTCCTTATGAATGTTGGACTGTGAGTTTGGACAGAAGTATTTTGGATAGTTCTAGTTTGGATTATTTTGGATTGCCATAAAAGGACAACCCGGAGGTCGGGCGGCAACCCGTCGCTTCCGGCAAGGCTGCGAGACTTGAACCCGCAACCAAAGGGCGACAAGGGTGTATCACCTACCACTATCCCACGAGATGTCCTGGATTAAATAAAGTAGTTTTTTTAAAAGATCTGGTAGATGAATTATAAATTCGTTTATTTTGGAACCCTCTATGAATAGTATAAATAGAATTTTTTTTACGAGTGAATGATGAGTTTTGGTAGAAATTTATTAATGGATAAAACTCTAATTATAAACTAAGTATATCTCCTTATTATCTTATCCAATCTCATAAATAAATTCCTCAACATTAATAATAGAAACTTAGAACAAAAATTTTGTCCTAGATGGTACCTTAAATCATCACAAATTTATGGCTTTGGGATTGTTGGCCTTTTCATAGCCATGTTCTCTACCACTCTCCATCAGATAATTGATGGCTAGATTTTTCTTCCATATCCATATTTTCTTACATGGAACCCTAGTATGTGTTATTTTCGGTAATCTTCATACTTTCGACTCTTTATTTTAAATAGAGGCCTCGTTAATTCATTTTTCGATGTGGGATTTCAACTAAGATATTTTGAAACGTCAAAAATGTGTTATCCCAATACCCTATATTTTGTTGAACCGATGGTACTTCAAATCATCATAGATTGATGAGTTTAAGGACCTCAATTATACACTTGTTTGTGATTGATGACCTCAATCACTACCTATAAATATTTACGTTTTTCCTCCGATTATATGTCTCTAATTGCCACCAATGTTCTCCTAATCGAGATTATAATTTGGTGGTGACCCTTTAATTTCTCTTTTCCTCATATTAAGACTAAATTTTAGTAACCCAATTTCCAATGTGGGTTTTCCCACAAATATATTTTCTACTTTCAACCTTTTATCTTCGAAGAACAATTTCAAATTGCGAGGACGCAATTTATTGAAGGAGGGGAGAATGTAACACCCCAGGATTTCAGAGTGTGTTATTTCTTAAAAATAATTCAATAACTTTCACTACACGCAACACCGAGTTCAATCACACCATTAAAAGAGGTCATGAATAGTATTAACTACATTTTGAACTTTATATAATCCTTATAATTTTAGAATCCCTATTATGAGTTTCTTAGTCATAATGCAAGAACAAATTCATTTTCAGTATTTCACTTTTATCAACTTCTAATAGTGAAACCTTTTTAAATACAATATTTTAAACTTTTTGACTAAATGGAGACATCAAAAAATTTAAAATGAAACATCCCAAGCATCCACGGTACGCTTTCCTTTGGATAAAACAGTAGCGTGTGTTGTACGCAACTTCGAGTTCTAACACACCGTAACCAATCAAACTAGTTGTTATGAATAGTAATACCTACTTTTTGAAGTTATATATATTTTATATTTTAAAATGGACTTCATTTTTGGATTCGGAATATCAAATTTAGCCTAAGGTGAAATTTTGGTACTTTTCGGATAAATTTCATATTTTGATGAATAGTGAAAATTACTAAATTTTAATTAAAAACAACTTTTTTAATCAAAATAATTAATAGTGATAAATTATGAATTTGAGTGGTTTTAAAGTATATTTAGAATATATTTTTACTATTTAATATAATGTTGGTCATTGGACATAATTTTACAATTAAACCGAACATAAACAAGTGTCAATCTTTTGATAGTTATTATCTCTTAAAAACACGCTTTTTGTTTTGACAGCGGGAATTAATTTTAAATTAATTTCTGCCACTTCTGTGTTTTGAATTTAGGAAAATGGATTCCATATTTGTAATCAGGATGTTCAAATTGTGTAAATGGGTAACTTTTATTTTTAGACATTTTGAATAATTACTGCGGTAAATATTTTATTTACCATGGTTAAGGGTAAATCCGGTAAATAAGGGTTAAAAAATAATATTATAATAATACTAAATTACCCTAAAACGTGTCTTAACCCTATTGGTTGATACATGGTCGACCATGGGAATCTTTGGGTCTATTTTGGGACCCCATGGATCCACTTGTAAGTGATAATGACACTTTATTTTAATTTAGTTAAAATGAATACAAAAATGACACAAGCATATATCCTTTAGAACAACAATTTTTACATAGGGTTATATATGTTGGATTTTAGATTATAAATATTCATTAGAAAGCTAAAAAGATTTCCTACATAATGATATTTTATTTATAATTTTTAGACATTGAATAATTTATTTTATTTATGAAACAATGATGATGCAGTAATTACTATAATAGTGAAAAATTAAAATAATTGATATTATAAATACCCAAATAATTATAATATGAAACTTTTAATGAATTAAACTAATTTTATATGATAATATGATATATTAGGATTGATTTAATTGACTTTGTTAGAAGTAATCAATCTGTTAGGAGTTTCAAAAAAATCAACTATTGAATAGTGTCAAAATTGACATAAAAGAGTTCTTAAAACAAATATTATATTATTAATTGATATTAAATTCCTAAAAATCTAAGGTTAGGCCAAGAGAGTTATATTATGATAGGTTACTCATTAATGGACCACTTGGGGGTCGCTTGGATGTATATAGTAAGTTTATTAACCATATTATATAAAAATACAAAGAGACATTGTAAAAGTGAAACTAATTAACTTAGAGTTAATACTTAAAGATAAGGTTAATATAAGTACCCAAACCTGTCTAAATTCTATTGGTTGAGTGGTTTTCGACCTATCCACACCTTAACCTTTGAATAGTCAACTTTGGAGCCATTAGAAACCGAATATGAATTTATTATAAATTAATATTTCTAGCTTTTCCAAAGGTGCCCCTCACCCCTCTTATAAAAGGGCACTCCTCCTTCTCATTTCTTCACACCTCTAAAGCCTTTTGGTTCGGCCAAACTCTGCCCAAATACTCTCCCAACATCCCTCACTACAACCTAGGGGCCTTAGTTTGATCAGAAAGCCAACCTAAGGAGCCCTTTTGATCAAATCAAAAGGAAGAACCCGAAGAAGAGGTAATGTTTTCACCACCCCTTTTCCAAGTTCATTTCTTCTTCCACTTCTTCTTCCTTTGTTGTTACCATTCTAAAATAATGACTCCAGTATCATTTATATACTGTGATGTTATTATAAATATGGAACAACCATATTCAGTATTCTATCCACCCTTTGAATAACATGTCACCATACGTGCGTACGTACGGCTTACCGTCTCCACGTCGTGGTGTAATTGTTATTCAATATATTATTATTTGGATGGGTATAATAATGATGTGTAACTCATGTAAATAATAAATATAACATATTAATGATTCTGTATATATGATATACCATCCATTTATATATTATTTTAATATCAAAAGAATGATATTGTCGCTCGTGCGTACGTACGGACTACCGTCTCCACGAACGCGATGAGATTCATTCTCCATCGTATCCATTCAAGTATAATTATCATTTGATGATTTAAAAATGATGTTTAAGGACTTGATATCATTCTGGATATGAATAATATACAACCTATCCTTTACAAACATGTCTTACGTAACAAAACATATAAAAGAAAACAAGTAAGTTAACACCCGATATAATGATAATACTAAGATATTATTAACAAATCAATGTTAAAAGATCATATATGATATCATATTATTATATATGATTCTTGTATAAATTAATAACAACTATTTCACCATTATACAGGAGGTTAACCTACTCCAACCAAGGAAAATTACAAGGTAAGGGTTATTTCACAATCTCTTCATTATCCGAGGTTGTATATACGTAATAATCTACTGGGATCTCTTTATCATCCACATCCATGTTTTCTTAAAAATGTATTTCAAAACATTTCTACTATTTACAAGAATATGGGTTAAAGTCATTTATACCCTTGTTTGACTTTTTATAAGAGGTTTATAAAGGAATCTTTCCGTCGTTTTCAAAACAATGTCCTTTTTAACCTTTTCGACAGAATTGAGGTAAGAATGTTTTTTTTAACTTATACGGCGGGTGCGGTTATTTTTCGCCGTTATAAAATCGTCGAAGCTTTCCTTACAAGATTATAAGAATATTTTCAAAGAAAATGTTTTATTTTATATGGATCTTAAATGATTTCAAAATAAAAGGAGATATTTCTTTAAAAAGAATTTTTATTTCATCTATGTCAACATCCTTTGATGTATTTTAAGATTATTTATGGTTGATTTATTGTGATACAAAACTTCTATATTGTATTGAAGGTTTTGTAATATGTTTGACTATGGATGTGCTATTTTTATACCATTCATAGTTTATGGTGAAAGTATTGACATTTCGTATGCAAGTTTTAATCCGAATGTTTATGTTATATTTCAAACTTTTCTTCAGATGAATGTGCTAAACAAGTATGTTCCGGGTTGGGGACCGGTAAAAGTAAGCCCTCCAGGTTGGGGACTGGTTAAAGTAAGCCCTCCAGGTTAGGGACTGGTAAAAGTAAGCCCTCCGGTTTGGTCTCTGGTTATTAGAGGTACTCCGGGTTGGTGTCCGGTTATTAGAGGCACTCCGGGTTGGTGTCCGGTTATTAGAGGCACTCCGGGTTGGTGTCCGGTTATTAGAGGCACTCCGGGTTGGGTTCCGGTTAGAAGTAACCCCTAGGTCTTGGGATGAGGCCTAGACAATGAAATTAACGTTTGACATTATGCATTCCAACATTATGAAAGTGGTTATTGATTTTTTTCATGTGATTATTCGATTAGTAGAATATCCATGTGAATAAGTAAATGGCATTATTTCATTTTATTTATTCCATACCATGTTGAAAGTTCATATTTAAAAGGCTTTTGTTTTAGTTATACATTGCCTTAAATGTTTATTCTTATTTATGAAAGTTTCCGCTATATTGTTATCCTTACTGGGCATTTGAGCTCACCCCTTTTCTATGTTTTATTTTTCCCAGGAAGTGAAGAAGTAAATTATGAATGACCTGCAGGGATTTTATGAGGGGATAATAGTGTGGTCTATTGAGACATTATGTTGTTGTAGTAGTTTTTCATTTTATAATGTAATGTAAAACTTATGAATATATCTGGCATTTTCCAAGGCTACTAAACCAATCGGTCTTTCGAGATTTGATCTTTCTTATGATCATGCCAATGTTATGTAATAATGCACCGACTCTGGGTAGCTGGGGTCGGGGCGTTACA
This sequence comes from Viscum album, assembly GCA_963277665.1. Taxonomy (NCBI): domain Eukaryota; kingdom Viridiplantae; phylum Streptophyta; class Magnoliopsida; order Santalales; family Viscaceae; genus Viscum; species Viscum album. The sequence goes on from OY728131.1 coordinate 1,350,321,314, forward strand.
TCCCGACTCTCTCATTCATCACTCATAACTTTATAACCATTAAAATCATTAATTAAGGGTTACATTCCAGAGACTTGGGGTACTACACAACCTTAATGAAAAGTTAACAGATTCTTTAGTGGCCCAAAATCAGGTATCTAAATATAATTATCCATAACAAAATTCAATATCCATGATGGAAGGATTCGATGTGAATTCTTTATTGAGAAGGAGATCAGAGTTTCCCATTAAAATCATTAGTTTTATTAGAAAAGAAAATTTGAATTCAAAGGCTATTCTAAAAACCATGGATAGAATATGGTGATCCTTTCTTTATTCTTGAATTATGGAAGGAAATATTGGGGAAACTTTATTAAGGGGTCAGGTAAATGTTTCAATTGTGTAAATGATGATCATCGAGCACTCAAATGGTGATGTGATTGAAATATATAACCTAATTATGTTAATAGAGTAAAAGGTCCACATAATAAACCACCCAAACTCTAGTTTTTATAATCCAATTATTTTTTTCTCTATGACAACCAGACTCCAAATAAAAAGGTTAATGAGGACGATCGACACCAATAATCTCTTAATCCCTGAGAGAAGGTAAAATATCATGTGATCACTATTTCAAATGAGTGGCATGATGATGATGTGGTGATAGGTACACCTATCATCCAATATAGAACTATTACTTCATTATTTAATAATAGATCCACCCAATATACTATATGTAAATTATTTTTTAAGGCTATCAAAGTTCAACATTAGAAATTAAATATTCAGTTAACAGAAAAAATACTAATGTTATGATGATCACATCTAATGTATATGATCCTTCTTTGGTTGATGTTTCTGCAAATGCATTTCATATGAATCTTGTTATTCTTCCACTAGTTGAATTCAATTCAATTTTAGGAATGGAATGGATTTATTTATATAATGTACACAATAATTTCAGAGTAAGGGATGCCACATTTCATATTCTAAACCAATATATGGTTTCCTATTAGTGTGATGAAAGAAATAAAAATCTTTTGGAAATTAAATCCATCATATGGTTGATGATTCCATTTTGAAAGGTTTATTTATCTTATATGGATGGGGACATAATCAATATCAATGATATTCTTATTATGCAGTATTTTATTAATGTATTTGTGGTTTATTTTATTTTCTATCAATTGAATCATGAAGTTTTGTTTTAAATTTAACTCATATATGGTGTGACAACTAGTTCAAAAACTCCCTAGAGAATAGAACTAATCGAGTTGAATGTATTGAAGAAGGCATTACAAGAGATTTTTTACAAGTGATTCATTTAGCCAAGTGCATCACCTCAGGGTGAAACTATTATATTTTTAAGAATAAATATGGTTCAATGAGACACAGTATTGATTATTTAGAACCTAACAAGATATCTATAAAAAATTATCATCTACCCCATATTAATGTCCTGTTTGACCCACTGAATTTTTTTTAATACTTTTCCATGACTTATCTTCATTCTAAATATCATCAATTGAGTGTCAAGAAGGAGAATATACCTGGGACAACATTTTATACAGGGTATGGACACTATAGATTTATAGTGATTCAATTTGGTCTTACTAATTCTTACACTATCGTCATGGATTTAAATAATATGGTCTTTATAGATTATATTAATTAGTTTTAGGTAGTCATTATACATGATATTATTATTCATTCAATGAGTAAGGAATAGCATGAAAATCATTTTGTAATTTCTCTAAAGACTATATGGAAGTATAAATTTATGAAAAATATACAAAGTGTGAATTTTTTCACTATAAAGTATCATACAAGGGTAATATAATCTTAAATGAGGGTACATATGTAGACCCTTCATAGTCCGATGTTATTTGACATTGGCACAAACCAACTATTGTGACTAAGATCTGTAGTTTTCGTGGTCTGGATGGATATTAGTTGTTATTTATGGTTTTTTTCATGGATAAAAAATCCAATCACTAAGTTAACATAAAAGGGAGACATGTTCCATTTGATGGATGAAGATGAGGTCTGTTCTAAGAAATTAAAGAGAAATCTATTCAGAGAACCTATGATTAAAATAAACTACACTGGTAAATGGATTTTAATCAATTGTGACACATAAAACAATGGATTTGGATGCGTCCCCATGTAAATTTATACTGTTATATATTATGCTTCATGATAATTGAATGTCCATTATAAAAATTAAACAACTCATGATATCTATTTTTTGTAGTAAATTTTGTAGAAAAATATATAGGAATTGTATATATGAAAAAATGTGTGATAAAAATTAGGAAATTTTAATGTATATTTTTACTCAAAAAGAGATTAACATGTGGAAAAGAAGATAGATAGAGTATATAAATGATTATAACTACTCTATAAAATTCCACCCTATGAATGTGAACAATGTAGACGATTCTATGATATCATGCTATCATATATGTGATGAAGATCACAAAAATATGATATTTATGGACATTCAATGTATGGATCTTTAAATATACATGGAAGTGGAGATATCTTATCATTCCCAAATGAGTGTTAACCACCTATACATGTTAATTTTTAAGAGGCACAAAAGGAATATGTAGAGATAAAAAGAAGGTGATAATTATTACTAAGTTAAACATTAATTATTATAGAGTAACAAGGTATATGAACCTTATATGTGATCCTTCGGTACTAGATTTGAAGAATGAGATTTTTGGTGAAGATTATATCTGTTCATTTAATATTAATCCTAGAAGTATAGAGATTTATATAGATTTTTTATAGTAATTATGGAAGAATGGAATGAAGAGAGATATTTAAAAGTATGTTTCTTAATTCTTGGAATATAAGAATGTCAAGGGTGAGTGATAGAAGTCTAAGAGGATTTTACTACCATTATACATACCATAATGGAAATGGGAAAATATCACCATGGATATTGAAATTAGAATCCCAAAAACACCTAAAGGGAATAACGATATTTGAGTTATTGTTGATCACCATATGAATTCATCACAATTCATTTCAAATGGAGTATTTTTTGTTTTAATCAAAATAACTGGTTATATATTAAAAAAGTGGTAATATTTTTTGGTGTACCACTATCAATTCTATCTGATTGGAATTTGAGGTTTACCAGAATGTTTTGGAGATTCCGTCAGCAAGATCGAAATATAGAGTTAAGTATCATCACTCCATATAATCCTCTTATAGATTGTTAGTCTGATATGAGAATTAAAATTCTAAAAGGAATTTTTAGAGCATTATTTAGGTATTTCAACAGTTGTTGGGGTCAACACTTTCATTTTGTGGAATTTCTTATAACAATAGATTTAACTACTTCATTTTGGTGACTTCTTATGAATCTCTCTATCATTGGAAGTGAAAAACTAAAAAAATAAAAGAATGAAGTTGGATAAATATGGATATTGGGACAGGACCTATCCAAGGTAATGTCAAATAATATTAGACTCATTCATCAAAAAATAAGATTTGTTTAGATCCAACAAAAAAGAAATGTTTAACATCTTTGGTAAGATATAGAGTTTAAATTTCATGATAAGGTATTCCTTTGAATATATCCCAAGAGGGGGTGATGGGATTTATAAATAAGGGAAAGATAAAAATTATGTATATAATTATATTTAAATTCATGATTGTATTGAGATAATAGCTTATTTATTGGCACTTCCACTGAATATCACTCAAGTTCATGGTGTGTGCCATGTGTCCCTCCTAAGGAAGTACATACCTAATATTTCATATTTACTAAAATCAGATGTATTTCCTAGGGATATATATTTTTCCAATGAAGAAAAATAAATAGTGATTTTCTATTGTATGGATAATGTTCAAGGAAACAAGACCACTCACCTGATAAATGTTTGTTGGTTAAACCACAAATTTAAAGAAGCTTTGTGGGAACCTAAGGATGTGATGAGGCAAAAGTATCCAAATCCATTTATATCAGAGTGGTCATTTTTTAGGGAAAACTAAATTTTAAACGGTGGTAGAATTTAATGCTTCGATGTTCTTGGGATGAATTTCTATTCAAATAATTTTAATTCTTTGATTTCTTATGTTGCATGCAACAACGAGTTTAGAAGAACCACGTAACATTATTAAAATTTTATGTTTCCATTAACAACTCTCCATTAAATTGGTTGTTATAAATAATAGTAACAAAATTAAAAAAATATACAGTCTACACATTTATAAAATAAATTCATTAGTTATCTAATGACTAGAGTTAAATTCAATTATTAATTTAAAATAAAAATGATATTTTTATGAAAAATTATTTTTATTTTCATAATATATTTTTATATTAATAAATTAAATTAACCACCCTTATTGAATTATTTTAATGAAATTTATATAATATTTATTTTTTCAAGTATTTTAAAAAATCAATTTTTTTTCTAGGAATATTATAAGAATAAATACAGTTTTATGCTTAAAAAAATTATAAAAAGAATTTTTGTGAATACTTGAACAATTACATTAAAATTAATATATACCATTTATATTCAATGAATTATACAAAATTATTTAAATATTAAGATTCAGTAGATTAAAATTTGGTAAATAATACCCATTTATATTTTCTCAATATAAATAGTTCTTGTGGTAAAATTTATCACCTCGTTAAATGGTATATCAATTTAATATAGATTTTATATAAACCAAACAGACATAATTTTTCATTAAAATGATTATTATACATATTTAATTCTCCCACTAATACTATAGGCTCTAAATTTATTTGTTTAACAAACGCTTTTTCACAAAAATTAATTATATATTATTTAAATCAATGAAATTCACAAAATTTTGCTCTCTTTGTTTTAATTATATTTTATGTTTAAAATTTAAAAAAATCTAGTTTTGAATAAATGAAGACTTTAATTTTGTTAAAAATGAAATTATATTCCTTATTTTAATATATTTTTAAATTTTTGGAATTATATAATTACCAAAAATACATAAATAATGTTGAAAGTGTAATAATTTAATTATTCAAAAATTAAATTAATTGATTTTGAAAATATTAAAATTGATATAATTTGAGAATGTTATAATGTTCCATGAATTTTATAGATAAATATGAAATATTATTGTTATGATAAAATAATATATTATAATCAAAATTTGGGTTTATGTATTTTATGTCAAATTATATATATTCTATCAAACAGACAATATTGATATTTATCAAAAAAATACATTATTAAATTATTTTAAAAACATAAATATATTGAAATAATATAAGTTTGATATTATTTGTTTTAAATTTTAATATATTTTCAATTTATGGGAAAATTCGGTCCTTATATGTTCAAATTACAACCATTTAATATTGAAAATTTATTAGAGTAGTTAAAATCAAAATTTGTTAATGAAGGTTTAATCTAAATGATAAGTATTAAAATGACCCAAAAAATAGAATAAATTCTATTAGGTGATAATATATAAACCATATCCAACTGTATATTTTCATTCGTATCCATTTTAGGCATTTGTTATTATAATGAATTTATTATTATTTATTATTTTGATAAATTCCAAAAAAGTGCCCCTCACTTCTATTATAAAAGGGAACCTCCACCCTAACTTATTTAGACCACAATATGATTTCTACATTTATAAAAATATCCCAATTTTTCTTCCAACCAACTATATCATCATTATAGAGGTTCTTTTCTTCCTAAAATTCCAACCCTGGAGCTCTTTAGAGGAGATCTAATGAAGTTCTTTCAAAGAAGAGGTTATCTCCTTAAATGATCAATTTTTTCTATACTCTTATTTACATCCCTAATATATGATATTTATCATAAAATAATCACTTAATTATAACAATTTGAATATATTTTATTATGATTATGATAAAAAAATATTATACACTCTCATTTCCATCAAACGAGAAGGGAATGCATCATTTGTGCATACATATAGCTTACCATATCCATATAGAAATACACTTCATTTTTACATCACCATATTTTATGGATGAGTATTATGTTGAGTTTAAAATTAATAAATTATAATTGATAGATAATTATACTATTTGAACAATAATTTCATGTATGCCTACTTACTATCTAATCCTTTGGGAAATGAGAACATTGTTTTTGCATACATGTGGACTACCACCTCGATGAAGCGATGAATTTTTTTTCATTTTATTTGGATGGTATTAAGTATATATTTAATAATTATATAACTTATATATATATATAATGATAAATATTTTTTAATGTTTAATTATTATTTTTCATTCATTCATTCCATTCGTCAAAAAATGAACCCAGCATTCATGTGTATGTATATTCTACTATCTCCACGGATAATGTAATTAATTTTTCAATCAGTATATTTTGTAGATGAATCATAATATTTATATAGTCAATATATATGATATTGGTATCATTATAAATATTGTGGAGATTATGTGTCATGAATCGAATCTGGTCTCCACCAGAACCAGCACCAAACTTGACCCATGGAAAGTCCCAAAGGGCATTCCCTATACCCACGGGCTGGAACAAGTGCCCGGGTATCTTATATATTGGTTTGAGAACTATTTAAATGAGTTTTTAATCATTTAACAACCAAATATAATCCGTAAACTAAATCTGAAAATTACTAACCAAACAAACCATATATAAAATTCAGTACCAAATACATAGTCCTAAACATGACACAAGAGGTCCATGGGTATATAATGGTATCATAAAAATCCGATGGAACACCACATGACAAGGGTTATCACCAAGGAGTTGTCTCTACAACACCACACCATGGAATGAAACTAACAACCCGAACTACCATCATCCAAGGCCTTGCCTTTACATGCGTCAAACATGATGAAGTCTACATACACCCAAAGGTTTAACTAGGGTGTGAGACTAAGACCAATAATATAGAAAACAGATATTCTATATAGCAATCAATACAAGATGAAAATCATGCAAGTTTTAATAAATAATAAATAGTGGAAATAATTTCTAAAGAACAAAATGTCTAATATTAAAAATCTTTCAGAGGTAAATTTCAAAGAGTGAATACATTTCAATAAAACATGTATGATTCTGAATTTTCTATTTAAAAATATCATAAGAAAATTATAAATACAAAATAGTCAATTATTACTAATATCAGAAACACCCCTTTCCACTAGTTAGTTTTGGGCCCCATATACCTCGTATATCAGTGTAATGTGACCATAACCATATCTGTTATCATGAAAGATCCCCTAGTAGTATCATACCCATAACCTAGTGGTATACAATCATCATCATTATAGTTTTTTAGTGTTGTCAATGTCCCATATCTAATGTGAAACAAGGAAAAACCCACTCTCGATCATTAGTGTACTAGTACACATCCCCCCACCTAGATACACGGCCTTCCCCCTTTGTGATAATAAAATTTCCTCATGTTACCAAAATCCATTTACAAATTAAAACATTAGTTCTGGTCACAGACAACCAATACAGTAGCTACATAGGTTTTTCGCACATTATATAACTCAATAAACCACTTAGAATTTCTATAAAACAATTTCAAGTATTGTAACCAAACTTTTCACATAAAATTCATCTAAAATACCACTTTTAAAACAAAATTCCCACCAATATTAAACCAAAACCGAATTATAAGTATAATTTTTTTTAATAAAACCGTTATATGAATTAAAAAACAACCCCAAGTGGTACAACATCGAACACACATGTAAAACAGACATTTTCCCGCAAAAATTGAATTTAAAAATAATTGTTTATCAAATTCCACCAAAAATAATTTTCGAAACATAAAAAACAAAAGAGAATTATACTAAAAATATAAATAAAGAAAGGATAACTCATCTAGTAGTTCTTACACATGGAATAACTTACCAATAGTTGTGAAAACCCCAACTCCTTGTAAGAAAGTTCAACCACGCCACCTTTTCACCACAAGGCTGTCAAATAAAACCCAAAACCAATATATTATACAATGAAACCAAATATCATACCCTAGGTTCTAAGACCTATTTTCTATACATTAGGAAATTAATGAAAAATCGATGAAACCCTAAGAAAATGGGATGAGGAAAGATGGAAACCCACTTACTTGAGAGATATTGAAAAAATCACCCAAATACACCAATAAGAGAATCTACTAGTAGAAAATAATGATATGGAGGTTAGAATAAGGTTGAGTAGGTCATGTGGGAAATAAAATGTTGGAAAAAGAGTAAAAAATGAAGTATTTATAAAAGGAACAAATTACCTTTCCAAATTTGGATGATTTGAGAAATCCTGAGATATTTTTCCATAACCCTCGATAAAGATGAGCTACAAAGTGGGAGAAACGAACATGGTCATGCGCCTAAGATCAGTGGGGTCGTGTGACATGTGTAATCACTAAAAACTACAAAAAATTGAATAATATATAAAACAAAGAAATTATTTTTTTAAATATGGAAATTGGCTCACGGTCTGGCCCTATAACTTAATAAATTAATCCAATCCACCATGATATGGATTTATAAGGGGTATTAATGGATATGGTAGTATTAATAGGTCCGGAGAGGACATTTGGGAAGCACAATTGGTTAAAACTATTTAAAAACAGAGGAGTTAAAAAATAAACAAATTTTATTTTTAAATCTAGAAATGGGCTAACAGTGTGGCCCAAATCTTGAAAACTCATCCTTTACTCTAGAAATGCATGGGAAACCCCCAAAAAAATAATGAATAAAAATTAAAAGATTAATAACATTAAATTTATTCATGTATGTGATAATTATCCTCACCATGAAATACTTTCCTCTTCCCAAAGTCAACACAAATGTTGAACAGAAAACAAGAATGTGTACTCTTTCTCAACCCATAATTTCCACTCCCATGTTTCATAGAAATCATTCCCATATCGCCAAAGGACCCAAACTAATGTAATAGAATTTCGAGAAATCACCTTCTATTGGTAATCAAATATTCACACCATCCACTCAAAAATAGGCAAATGGGGCTCTATATCTAACTCCTCCCAATTAAGAAAATTTGACAGATCAGGGTTATACTTTTTCAACTGGCTGACATGGAAGTCTTTATGAATTATTGCCAAATAATAAGGAAAAGCCAAAATTTATGCCACCTTTCCTGTATGCATGGTGATTTCAAAAGGTCCTACGTACCGCGGTGTCATCTTACATGCTTTCCAAAATGATGATGGCCCAGACGAGCGACCACTTATAAGAATACCCGGTCACCCATAGAAAACTCTAGGTCTTGACCCCTCGGGTCCGCATAAGATTTATGGACACTCAGAACTATAAATAATCACATCCTGATAACCTTGACCTTATCAGTCATCTATTGAACAAGGCTTGAACCAAATTGTGATTTCATACTTATATTATCCCAACATATGTGTGACTGATAAGGCCGACAACAGAGCGCCTCAAAAGGATCCATTCGAAATGAGGATTAGAAACTGTTATTATAGGAATGTTCAACCAATCCGAAATGGCTATCCCAAAAACCTCCAAAGTCAAAAACACATGCATGGGGAATGTCCTCCATTATATGATTCTCTCACAATGTCTGACTATCTATTTGAGGATAGTATGTTGTGCTCATCTTAATTTGCCACCCCATGCCCTTATGGAGGCCTTCGCAAATCTGAGAAGTGAAACATGGGTCTCTATCTGAGACAACTACTGATGGAAGACCATGAACCATTACCACCTTATGAATATACATAAAACCCAACTCATTAACATTATTTGTATCTTTCATCGGAAAGAAGTGGGTTTATTTGTTCAGATGATCAATCACTACCTATATGGAAATCTTACCCCGATGTGTATGAGACAGTCCAATAATTAAGTCCATGGAGACCTCTTCTAACTTCCACATAGGAATGGGTAGTGGATGGAGAAAACCAGAGGGCCTTTGGTGCTCTGATTTCAATGGTATACATATTTATCATCTAGAAATGATGTCAGATATGTCTTGTATCATACTTGGAAAACATAATTTCCGACTCACATTATAATACATCTTGGTGGAACTAGGATGTACGGCTCACTAAGACTAGTGGCCATCATGAGTCACCGCCTTTTGTAGAGACGATATAAGTACTAATCGGCCAATGAAGCACAAAATTCCATCAAGAGATAATTACCAATCAAAATACATCTCCTCACCATGACGAAATTGCCTCTACATCTTACAATGATCATCTTTAGGCTATTCTCGTTGAATCAACTCCAAGATAGAGGGATTCAACTGAATGATCTCCAAGAACACACCTCCACTCTTCTCTGTGGTCTCCACATGCATCTCATTAAATAGTCCCCTTAGATTTCACTCATCACTAGACTTCCTCATGTCATTCACAGCTAATTTGTTACTCAAAGAATAGGCCACCAAATATCCCTTTCCTAGGGTATAGACATTTCTTATTTTGAACCCCTGTATGTACTCAATCCATCAGCACTACGTCTGATTGGGATTCTTCTGAGAGAATATGTAGTTCAATATTTTGTGATCAGAATAAAAATAAAACTTCTCTCCAAATATGTAGTGGCACCAAGTCTACAATACATGCGTCACAGCTACTAAATCCTTGTCATGGGTCGAATAAGTCTTTTCGTGTTGTCAGAGTTAGCAAGAACCATACGCCACCATGTAATCACCCAGCATAAGTACACATCAGAGACCCATACCATAAGCATCACAATATACCACATACAACATTCTAGACTTTGAAAAAATCATCATGGGGGTTGTAGTCAACCACCACTTTATCTCCTTAAAGGACTCCTTGAATTCTTGTCCCTATACAAAAATCACCCCTTTCTGGGTGAGCGCAGTCATGGGAGAAGCATGCCGAGAGAAATCCCGAACAGACCACCTATAGTAACCAACCAATATGTGGAATCTTATGATCTCGAACACATTATTTGGATACTCCTATGAAATTACAAAACCAATATTTTTGGGGTCTATTAAAACCCCCTACTCTGAGATCACAATCCCTAGAAAAATCACCTCCCTGATCTAGAAAGTGCACATGGACAACTTTGCATAGAGGTAGTGCTCTCACAAGGTGACCAACATGATCTAAAAATGATGTTATTGTTACTCCTCAGATATAGAATAACCCAATATTTCATCCATGAATACAACAAAAAAAGAGTCATGATACTGGTGGAACACCCTATTCATGAGTTCCATAATGATCTTTGGACAATTGGTCAATTCGATGGACATGACCAGGTAATAAAAGTGGGCATACCTTCTTCAGAATGCTATCTTCAGAATATTTTCCTCTTTCACCCAATGTTGGTGGTAACCCTAACTCGTGTCTATTTTTGAAACCCATTTTCCCCCTTTAACGGGTCAAACAACTCATCAATTTAGGATAAAAGGATATTTGTTCTTTAGGGTTACCTAGTTCCGCTTTCCACTATCAACACACAACTGGAGGGATCCGTCATCCTACTTCGTAATAATTATTGGAGTGGCCCAAGGAGAGGCGATTGGGTGAATAAATCATTTTGATTCTAAATAATCTAGTAGTATCATTAATTCCCTTATCTCGGTGGGGTCCATATGTTACGAGGGATGAGATATTTTCTGTGTTCTTGGCACCAAACCAATCGATAACTCCAAATCCCACTCGTGATGTATGTATGAAAAATAATCTGGGAATACCACTAGAAACTCATCCAATACGTGAGGTAGTCCACCTTCACCTGAACATCTATAATCCTCTAGCAAAAGTGATGATAATCGGAGGAAAAGATTCCACAAATCTTGGAGTGTAGGTCCATTGTGACTTGACCGAGGATCCCAAACCCTAAAGAAAACCTGATGACTCCCATATGGGGCCGTGAAACTGACCTATCACATATAGCAATCGATGTGTGCTTGAAAGTGTACCGGTCACACCATGCCAAGAATCATGTCAAATGAATCTATATCTAATACTAGTCTGTCCCAATCTATCTCATACCTGGACATGGAAAACACACATGACAGGCACCTAAGACCCTACACCTTCTTCTTTCCTAGTTCTGTAACAACATCCATTACAAAAGACAAAAGGTTGGTTGAAAATTACAGAGTGGTAAAAAATGGGCAGAGATGAATGAATCAGAGGAAAATGTATTAAAAAGAGCAGCAGTTATAGAAGATTCAATCAAAGTGGTACCTGAAACTATTGACAGACCCGCCTCTAATCCCTCTAGTGCCTGATCAACCACCTGAATATTATTAGCCTCTACCTGAGAATGACTGATAGCATGTGGATATTACCTAAACTGGTCCTTTACAGGTGATTATCTGACCTGCCACCATAGCCACCAAACCAAGATCCCCCTGTCCTTGACAACTCTATCTAAGATGGAACTCCCTTGGAATCCACTGATCTTACCCCCATTGGAGTAGATTTTACATTTTGAAAAATCTTAATATATTTCACATACCTACACACTAATAACAGGGCTTTAGAGGAGACATGAATTTTGTTCGAATGTTCCCTAGCCTCCCACATTGGTGGAACATGATAGACCTCACATTAGAAGCCATAGAAGAAAACTACCTTGATGGTTGGCATGACCTACCACCTCCCCTCTTCCCCAACTCCTCTCACATACTTTTATTCTTATAATAACTGCCACTATCCATTATTGATATTATCCCAGAGAAAATAGACCTCTCCTTTTTAGTTTATCTCCATTGTGCATTCTCTATAAACCACTCCATTATAGGTTTTTTTCTTGAATGAAAAGACTTGGTAGAGATATCTTCCCACAAACCCCTCTGAAACTTCTTGGCCTTCATCTACTCATTATAGACCAATTTTCATTTCATACCATATTGACTCAGAAAAACGGTTTTCATACTCCATCACAGAATGATCCACCCTGAAAAAGTTCCATAAACTCTCGAGATCAAGAAAATTCCAAAACATTAGGGGTGTACTGGTCACTGAAGATAACAATGAAGTCCTTCTAGTTCATCTTCTCATGCTTCTCAACTTGAAGCACTGATTCACACAACCTTTGGATGAGGCCCTCTAACAGTAAATTGGAAAATTTTATACTGACCTCCTTAGGTATGTCCATGAACTCAATCATGTGCTTGATGTTTTCAAGCCACTACTCCACTTCCTGGGGTTCTGTGCTACCTCAAAAAGTTGGAGGTCTGTTTTTTATAAACTCTTTGGTTTTTTCCTTCATAAGACCAGTCTCATATTCTGTAACTAGAATTCGAATAGGATCTATTTTCTATCCCATAGATCGTATAACCAAAACCATAGCCTCTACTAGCCTCTGATCAAGCAGTGGGGGAGAACTCTCTCCGACTTCCTCTTGTGGGTGCATGGGAGGTTTCTAGGGAGGCATGTTGCTAAAAAAGGCAATATTCACAAGAGAAAAAATAAGTATAACATTCATGAATAATGTCCTCCATAAAATCAAATATAAATAATCCAAAAACATTAAAAAAATAAAATAAACAACTACTTCACCCCCACACGATGTCCCCATGTTGTCTGTAGCCCACATGTCACACCTGGTAGTGAATTCAAACAAAAAAATTCAATGTCCCATGGTGACTTGAGGTCTTTCATGAGTGGTATGAGTTATGAACCCTACATGCAAACAACTCTCCGAGCACCGAAAGTCCAAACTTCTTTATATCCTTACTCATCCCAAATTAATAATATAACCCAAAAACATTAACCAACCCTAGATAACATTTTTTCATGAACCAAATCTGGTATCCATCAATTATAGCACCAAAACCTACCCATGGAAAGTCCTGAAGGGTGTTCTGTATCCCCACATGCTGGCCCCAGTGCCCGGGTAGCTTAAGTATTGGTTTGGGAACGATTTACTAGAGTCTATAATCATTTAACAACCAAATATAATCAAAAAACTAAATATGAAAATTATAAACCAAAAACCCTTAAATAAAATTCAGAACTAAATACACAGTCTCAAACTTGAGACAAGAGGTCCATGGGTATATAACGGTAGCATCAAAAAATCCCAAGGAACACCACACAATAATGGTTCATCACCCACGAGCCATCTCCACAACACCGCACCATAGAAGGAATCTAACAACCCGAACCACCATCACTCAAAGCCTTTCAATTACCTATGTCAAATATGATCATGTCTACTTAAACTCAAAGGTGTATGTAGGGTGTGATCCTAATCCCAATTGGATACCATCCAATGCTTCCATAGAGTAACAAATAAAAGATAAAAAGTATGTCGATTTTAATAAATAATAAATGGTTGCAATAATTTATAAAGAACAAAACATTCAAAAGTAAATAAATTTCTAAGGTAATGTGGCAGTGTTTTAATGCTCTTCTCCACATCCTTTTTGTATTTTTTATTGACTTTTTTATTTTAAAATGTTGTTTTTTATTAAATAATTGATAATTATTGTGTTTTAGAATTTTCTGTGTAAAATAATAAATTTTTAGTTAAAATTAGGTGTTTTTAGTATTCTTTATTGTCTTTTAAAATAATTCTTAAATTAAATTAGTCATTTGAATTTGACTCTTATTTATTTATTCTTTTATTTTTACAATTGTTCGTTCTAGTAAGTTTATTAATTTAATTTATTAATTCTTTTTTCTTAAATTGTCAATAAATAACACATGTTACTTTTTAATTATATTAATATTTTAATTACTGTTAACAATTTAATTTTATTCAATTAATATTTCTTATTCTTTAATTTAATTGATTAATTTGTTAATAAATTGGTTAAATAATTTAAGAAAGTAAAAATATTATTTAAATTTGTTTTAAATTATTTTATTAAACCCAAAAAAAATCATTCTGTTAAATAAAGCATAATTAATTGTGTTATCCAGCTTTGTTTTATTTAGTATTTAATTTTATTCTATTTAATTTAATTAATTAATTAATTAATCTATTTCTTTGTTTAATTATAGTTTTAATTTATTTGTTTTGATTTGTTTGGTTTCTTGACTTGCATATGTGGCTGTACCATGGTTTCTTCACTATTACGGTGCCACCATTTCACTCACGGTCTCACAGCAGACTAGCCAGGAGCCCGCATCCCTCTACTTGGACCAGTCTCCCCCAACCACCTACCCTCACACCTCCCTTCGAGCCACCGCGACCCTATAGCCGGTCCGGCTGCACCCGCATCACCCTATGCCACGCATGGTCCCTCGCCTTCCTCCTTGACTCTTCTCCCTTCTCTCCGTGACCCCAGGACCACCCCGCTGAACCCGCTCCGAGTAGCCGCTCCCACCCACGAACTCAAGCTGCAACTGAACCTCCCTGAACCCCGTCGCCTATCCTCTCCGCTCTAGCTATCGCAACCCCCTCCCTCCGCCCAGACCTCTTTGCACCAAATCATCACTGGTTCGGTCTCTCTCCTTCAAGTAAAACACCAACCTGAAGCCGCCGTCGAAGCACCAAACCTCGCTGAGCCCGGATTTACTATGCTGCGGTCAGCATACTAGCACGAGTCTCACCCTTCTCCATAGTCGTACCTCCCTGTCTGCACTCTCTCTGTACTTCCGCACAAACCCTCCTCCACCTCTCAATTATCTTTTCATTTTTTTCTATTTTATTATATCATATAATAATATATATACTATGTATTATATATCATATACAACACTATAATAATTATATATTAATAAAAGTATAAAGGCTTATATATAATATTAATGTTTTATAATAATATATGTTACTAAATATTTATAATAGTCATTAGACATATATTAGTATTAATAATATTAGATATTATATATATATTATTAAGAATTTTTATTAACTGAGATAAGTAATAATATTAATATATAGCCATTTAGTTTTATTTTTATGTTTTCAACGTGTTTTGTGTTTTCTATTGTTTAGTGTAGGGGGAGCTGCTCAAGGAGGGGGTGACAACATGAAGCTATTCGTTCCTTAAATATGGTGTTCATTTAAAAATAGTGGGGTACACTTATAGAGAGTTCACATAAAGGATGGCGATGTGCACATAAAAGCACGCCACATGGATCTGCTGATTTGTAGAGGGAAGATTGTATTTCACTGCGCGGTCACCATTACTTTAAGTTAGGAGCAACAACACTGGTGACAAGTGCCGAAGACATGGAACTATGAATGTTCCACGTGGAGGATAGGGAGTGCCTCGGGAGAGATTCTAGAGACTTCTATTGGTCATTATCATTCGTGACGGGCATGAGATCATGGAGAGACCAGATGGTGGAGTGTGGGTGAGAGAGAGCTGGAGGACTAGGGGGAGGATTGATCCTGAGGAGGTGGGGATCGATTGAGACCAAGCAGGAGATTAAGAGGAAAATACATCAATTTTCTTCATGAGTAGATTAGAGTTCAGAGAGCAACATATCATAGAATTTTCATACTTCGATTCCCAGGGCAGGACTTTGAGTAGATTCCAGCATTGCATCCACCATCAAGCAGTATGAGTTAGAACTTCCAGGAGCTCGAGCAGGGAGACAAACATCTTTATTTGTATTGTGCTCTGTTTTTTAATATCTCATTTCAATATGATCTTATTTGATTCTAATTCTATTTTTGCGCTGAACCCAATCATTATGTCCAGCTAAATTACTTTAGGGGATGGATAATATGGTTCATTGGATTTGCTTATTCTTATTCATGCAAGGTATTATTTTCTGGAATTTCTTTCTCACTATTTGTGGAATGGAATTATTTTAAAGACAACAACGTTGAGTTAAAACCGATCTTGATTGAAACATAATGAAAACTATTTGAATATGAGGTACTCGTGAAAAATGAGTCATGCTCAAATGAGAGACATAAGATGAACTCAAATAACAAGTTGAGCCTAGTGGTATCTGACCTTCATCACCATTGGATAGAAGGACTGTTACAGTTGAAGAACTATAATGGTCATTTCATCACAAACTGACCAGATGACAAATCTGGCTAGTTACATTAAGTCAGATCCATATTTATAAGACTTTAGTGCATGAATGATGCTAAGCAATATCAAATTAGCCAGTAGACTTACTCCCCCTACAATTTTATTGGTTTTTTTCACCACATGTTCCCTTTCTGTTCTGTCTACTCCCCTTGCACTCACCAATTCACCTTCAGTTCTTCACACACTAATTCTCACTCACTCCACTTCACCACCACCATGTATGTTTACTTGTTCTTGTGTGGGTTTTTGTTTAGTTTATTTTTTTAGCCTGCTAAACACAACATGAGGACTCCCTGTGGTCCCACCCTATCTTTCCACTATCCTAAGTAGTAAGTAGGTTATAAATTTTAGTTTGTCTCCCATGCCCAACGACGCGCCAGCGTGCAAAAGGAAAATTTCTAAGAATGAACACATTTCAATAAAACATGTATGCTACTGAAATTTCCATCCAAACACACCTTAACGTAATTAAAAAAAAAGTAACTGATCACTAATATCAGGATCACCCCTTGGAACTAATTAGTTTTGGGCCCCATGTACCTCATATCTCGAGGTAAAGTAACCATATTCATATCCATTCTTCTGAATGAACCACTAGTAGGGAACATACCCATAACCTAGTATTTCATAATCATCATCAATATAAGGTTTTTAGTATTGTAAATGTCCAACCTCTTAATTGAAATAGGGACAAAACCACTCTGTATCATTAGCGTACAAATACACGTCTGGCCACCTAGATCCCAGGGCTTCCAACATTGTTATAAAACAATTTTAAAAAGTTACGAAAATAAATTTTCAAATAAAAACATTAGTTATGGTCACAAACAGTCAAAACAGTAGATAAAAATTCTTTTCACCCTTTATATAACTCAATAAACCACTTAGAATTTCCAAAAACAATTTCAATGAATGTAACCTAACATTGCACATAAAATCAATCTAAAATCCCTCTTTTAAAACACAATTCCAAACAATATTAACCCAAACATGAATTTTTAGTATAAAAACATTTTAATAAAACCTTTCTAGGATTCATAAAACAAATCCATGTGGTAAAAAATTGAACACACATGTAAGCACCCATTTTCACACAAAATGGCCTTTAAAAATAAATTATTTAACAAATGACACCAAAAAAAATTTCTCATAAATCACAATGAAAGAGGAGTATTCTATAAATATTAATCAAGTAAGGATAACTCATATAGTAGTTCTTATACATGGAATCACCTAAAAATAGTGTCAAAAACACCAAATCCTTGTAAGAAAGTTCAACTGCACTAGTGCCGCACCATTAGGGCGTTAAATCAAACCTAAAACTACAACAGTAGACCATTAAACCTAATATAGAACCCATAGGATAAAATCCATAGTTTCTGAAAATTAGGAACATAAGGAAAATTAAAGAAACCCTAAGAAAATGGGATGAGGAAGGAGGGAACCCCACTAACTTGAGAGATCTTAAAAAAATGGGCCTAAATACACCAATAGGTGAATCTCAAAGCATAAAAAATAGATATGGAGGTTCTAATAAGGATGATTGGGTAATTTTGGAACTGAAATGGGGGGAAACTGTAAAAAATAAAGGATTTATGAATGAATCAAATTACCTTTTCAAATAGGGATGATTTGAGAAATCTTGAGATATGTTTCCCTAATATGTGATAACTAGGAGCTCAAAAGAGGGATAAACAAACATGGGGTGATCCTACGGTCAGAAGACTCTATTTAGAGGTCAAATCAATGAAAAACATATAAAATTTAATAATATATAAATGAAACAAATTATTTTTAAAAAACTAGAAATGGGCTCACAGGCTTCCACAATACATTAATAAATAACCCAAATCCACCATGATTATAGGTTTATAAGTGGTAGAAATGGATATGTTAGTTTTAATAGGTCATGGGAGGCTAAGTGGTTAGTGGAATGATTGAATTTCTTTTAAAAAATGGAGTGTTTATAAAAGAAAAAAAATTATTATTAAATATTTAAATTGGCTCAAATTTTGGCCCAAATCCCGAAAACTGACCATTTCCTCAAAAAAATGCATGGGAAACCCCCCCCCCCCCCCCCGCAAAAAAATCGAATGGAAATTAAATGAAAAAATCCTTTAAAATAATTCATGTATGTTAAATTATTTTACCAATATAAATATACATGGTCCAGAACTACTAAACTAAAATACTCATGGTAAACAAATAGTTAACACCTAGAAATAAAAATTTTAATAAAGAACTAGTAATAAAAAGGGTGTTAAAATGTCATATAGGTAACATATATGATATTATACGTTTTAAAATGATGATGGTATATAATTATAATAAATTTAAATTTATCATACATTTGGTAAGATTGCTTTAAATTGAATTCAAACTCGAGGTAAGGGGTTTTATGATAGAATTTCATCGTTTATCAGGATTTTTTTTGATTATTTTCATAACGGTGAAATATTATGATATAAATATCAATAAGAATCCTAACTTTTCGTGTAATATGGTTATTTATTTATATGGTTTTTTTCTTTAATTTCTCTTTCATTATTTTCCTGTGAAACTCAAAATATTTTTTTGGAAAATCATCTTCATTTTACTCTTTAATTGATCAAAATTTTCAATCCATATCCTAGTTTTCAAAAAATGTTTTAAATAATGTTTTTTCAATTTTCCTATAATTTTATAATTTAATTTTTATCCATCTATAAATTTTTTTCAAATTAGTTCAAAAGTAACCGTATTGTTTTTCCCAAAAGAGAAACTTTTTGATTTTCGAAAAAATTGTAACAAGAAAATTTTACAACATGTACAGAATGAATAGAATATTATTCTTTCATGACCACTAAATAAATTAAATATTATGTTACATGTATATATTTTTCATTTAAAATAAAATTTTATGCATAATTTTCTTTTGATTTTTTTTATTTTAACTAAGATATTTTAAAATGGAAAGATTATTATCCTTTAGAATGTTTTAAACAAATGTAGATAATGTTTCTGTCCATGAAAGACAAAAACCCTTGAATTCAAATATGATTTACTAGGGATATGGTATAAGGATACAATAATTATTAATTTTCTATATTTTCTATTTTTATGATAATATGTTTGTAAAACTCATTATTTTTTCATATGTTACGATATGGGAAAATGTTTATGAAACCCATTTATTTTCCTGGGTTTTGATATGATGAATGTTTTATGATCATGTGACACATATATGTATTTTATTCATTATGTGATTTGTGGTACCTATATCTCCCTCCAAAAAATTAGGTAAATATTGACATCTCATGAGATAAACAGGACTAGAATGGGGAGTGAACCATGTTCAGTAAGGGTCTTATAAACAACAATTGTTTTTGACATGACACAATATTATGATCTAGGATATTAATTTTATGGTTTTAAAATGTTGTTCTCATGTTATAATACCCTTTTCTTATTTATTTTTATATTATCATTGATATCACCCTTGTTTACCCTTACTAGGAACCTAAGATAACCATTTTCTATTGTTTACTTTCTCTAGGTTATGAAAAAAGTTATTAAGTATGATCTGTCTATCAAGGGTTATAGTTATGAATAAATATGTGGTATATGTTGTTGATATTTTATGAACTAGTTGATTGTGATTCCTTGTTTCTAATGATAATAGACCTAAACAATTCACTCTTGGATCTAAGTGTTATAAAATGAATAATCATCTATTAAGATGTATTATCTTTGTATGAAATATTTAGGGTACTATATTATGTATTTAAAAATACCATTAACTTAATGAATTAATATTTTATAACTATTTTAATGATTCTTCTAGTATGCCATACTATTAAATCAGGGTTCACGATATAAAACACATATTATGAAATTGAGACTAGAGGAAAAGTAACCACGTTCAATAATTAAATATTTTAAATTGATAAATAATCTATGAATTGATTATGATAAAGATTAAATTCCACATAAAAAGTGGGAGTAAAATATAAAATAATGTATAGGTCAATTGACACATTATCATGTTATAAACAAGTTTTAAAGAAGATCTATAAACCATGGAAAGGGAACGATGTTAAGAAAATCCTTACCACATGGAAATATTGACGCCAGATCCCCTTGGATGAAATATATATTATTGAATCATAAAGTACAATTAAATAGTAATGATTCATGACAAAACATGTAAAGGGGATGTATGTACACCATAGAAAAAATATTATTTCTCTAACATGTAAACATTTCTCGGTGATGGGAACATGAGATGAAATAATTTACCTCGAAAACAAAAATTATATATATATATTATCACCTAAATAATTAAATTATATCAATTAATTTATTCCCTAACAACCTTTAATAGTTTTAATGATTTATAATTGAACTATTTTTATTTATTTATTTTTAATGATATAATTAATTACTTATTCTGTTAAGTCCACATCTAGTGTTTTGAGGAGGTTTAGTTCATAATTTAAAAATTAAATTGATGTGTGGAATATGGACAAAGAGTTAACTATTAAATAATCTTAAGAATAATAAAAATGAAATAATAATCATTTTATAAATTATTTATAATTTTAAAACAAACTGTGAATGTTGTTTGTGAGAAATTAATTATGTTACAATCATGGAGATGGTAGCTCATCCGTACACATACGTAATAGTTTCATTTTTCATAGAGAATGTGGGAAAGAAGGTATGAATCATTTTCTATTTCTATAATTATTATGATGTCAAAAATATTACATATCTTTTAAATAAACTTATATATACATCAAATTTAAGGATGTGATTATAAACATATATCATCGCTTCCTGGAGGTGGTAATCTGCATGAACGCTTGAATGGAATCATCAATTGTCAATGGATGTATTTGCAAGGAAATAGATGATAAATAATATTTTAAGAATGTAAATTATTTCATTAATATCATATATATACATCAAATCCATCTGTATAATAGATTTCTTATGTGGTGATGGAAAGAAATTACATCGTTTCGCAAGGCATTAGTCCACCGTACACTTAAACGATGGTTTCATATCCCATTTGATAGAAGGGGATATGGATATAGGATATAACATTAATAAAATAAAATCTAAATATATTGAATATACTAATGTTATTAATTCATAATTTTTGAAGAATATTTTATTAAGGTTGAAGTTGAAATAGTCCTAAAACATTCGGTTAAAATCTATACATCTTATTTGGGAAAGAATAATTCCTTTACACCTTAAAAACCCTATGGTTGGTATAATGACCCAAATAATACCTCTATAACATGGAGAGAGATTTTTATAAGGGATTTGGAAGTTATTTTTTAATCCATAATTATTTTGAAGTGTGAATAGAAGAGGAGAGGGGGATTCCTTTCGACGGGGGGGGGGGGGGGGCTTTTGGAAATACATGAAATATTATAATATAATATGTGTCCAAAACATATTAAATGGTTCCAAAATTACATTTATTTGATGGTAAGTAAGATACTATCTTAATATAATAATCCAATAAAATTTTGTAATTTTTATATATATTTTTAATCACTATATTTTGGATTAACCCTTCCATTAAAATTTTTATCCTTAACTACAGTAGTGAATTTTTCAAAATAAAAGGGTTATAAATATACCTATAAGTTAGAAATAAGTACATAAATTGAAAAGGGTTGAATTTTAAAACCATATATCATTGTAATTGTCATCATGAAATGTATTTTTCTTTTTTTTTAAAATATTTTAAAAATTTATATTTAACCCAAAAATTCTATTTACTCCATATTAAAAATTATTCACGTAATTTAAATTTGAGAACAAATGAAAAAATAGAATTCAAATATAATCCAGTTTTAACATCCCATCCTAGATTAATCTAAAGTTGTGATCCAATATGGTTTTCCATAAAGCATCCATCATGCCTCTCTATAGGCCATAAGATAATGACTAGAAGTGAGGGCCTAAGGTTTGTCCATAGAGAGACTATGCCCTCATATCATACTGAAAAATAGTACAAAAAAGCAAGTACTATCCAGATAGTAAATAAAAAATGTTTTGAAGTTGTAAATAAACATGAAAAGAAAATTTTGATATAATAAATAAAATTCTATAAATGAACAATATACCATGTCATACATACAAAAATGGTCACCCACTAGGCTGACCAAACTACAAGAGTACATGATTGAAATGAAAAAAACTAAATGGATCTCCTTGTAAATGTACTCTAGACCACATAACTATTATCTATGTAATTTGTTTGTTTCTATAGAATGATAAAAAGAATATACATGAGTGGATCCATGTGATCATGCAAACCTGGTCCTTTACTCTCTCTAACATGCAATTTGAGCTTAACTGGAATAGAATACATATTGTATGCATGCACACTGAGGCAAACATAATGTAGTGATAAATTATTTTAGTAGGGTAACCAAAAGATTAAAATATAAATATGTTGTTATATGGTAATTCACATGAAATATACACATCCAAGATGATACACAACTAGAATAATAATTATGGTAACAAATATCATAAAAGAAGAATGTCCAAAACCCATCCTTGGTTCTGTGATCCTGATTTTTTGGACAATGTGCCATCATATATATAAGTGTATGTATATCCCCATATATATATAGGTATGGTGAAAGATAGCATGAAACAAAATGTTACTGATCCTTGGGTATGTAATCATAATCGACTATACATCCGATGAAATACGGAATTGAGATCGATCTTATACCACTAAATTCATGTGTAAATATGTTGAACATTGGGTCTATAATCCTAGAAGAAAATCCCTACATTGATAAACTACAGGAATGTATCTAATTGAAATTCATCACCCTATGGGGATGGTAATGATCATAACTATTGTAAAGAAAAATTCCCTTTTGATTTAAGTAAATGTCTTCTTTTTAAATTCTATATAGAAGACACATGCACTCTATTTTTATTATTATATCCAATAGTATTTAAATGAAGGTTAAGTATCTTTCCCATTGATAATATATCCATTGAACAATGATCACATAACTAGTATAAATATAGGGTCTTAATAAGTCCTTTTGACAGAGACAAAGGAGGTGATTGCCACAAGTAGTTGGATCATTCCATATGAAGCCCAATTATCGGATCTTCTATGGGAGACTACACTTATGGGGATTTCCCTAGATCAAGCCTAAGCCTACATCCAACATATTAAGTAAGATCAAAACTATTTATGGTAGAATTTCACGCACCTCGAGATTTAAGACCAAACCTTGTTCATAGAACGGCCAAATGAAAGCCCCACCAGCACACACCTTATTCTTAGGGAGTATACTGGTGTAATAAAGGGACATGTATAGAGATCCTATAATTATGATTATGTACATCATTTTTGTATAGAATAATGAATATACTTTCGATCTATTATTGTTTTTAATAAAAAAATTGTATTTTTGGTTAATATTAAAATTAAAATAATAAATCTATTTTGGTGAATTAATGTATTTTTGAAGTAAATAATATTTTAGTAAAATATTATAATTAAATTACACTTATTTAATATAATTTATCATATAATTTATATGACATCAAAAGTAATTTTTGGTAAGGTTTGAAAATTGTTTTTTTTCAAAACCCTTCAAATTTCAATAAATGTAGGTATTTTAAAAGTGAGAATTAAAATATTTAGAACTTTCTTTAGATAAAATGAATATTATTTTTTGAGTAAATATTTCTAAATTAACCAATGGTTAATTTTTCATAATTTTCTAAGATAGTCGAATTTTTTTTGTAAAAATTAAATACCATATAAATATAAAGTGTGTTTTAGGACAACATAATGGCCAAATAGTGATGTAATAAACAATATAAATGGGATATTAGGCCAAATATAAGTTTTAACATGAAATAATGTGATTTTATATTTGTTTTAATTGTTTTATAAAGCCTTAGTAAATCCTACAAAACATCTAATATATTTTAAAATTTTAAAATTATTTCCTTGAGAGTGTGAGTCACCTACACATAATCAAGGGTGATATTTTAATATCTTTAACCCCTGAAATAATAACATAATTTCTTTCACTACTCTATGGTAAAAAAATGTTCTAAAACCATTGGATGGTTTGTGGTTTTATATATTTAAATATATATTCTAAATCCCAAGTTTGTTAAATATTAAACAAATCCCTCTCTCATTTACTATATAAACCCATTAAATATCACACTTATCTTCCCTAAAATTCCTCAGAGCACGTCCTTACTCTATAATCCAGTATTTTGAATCCTCCCAAGGTTCCACACGCTCTCAAGAATCCCCTATTCAAGCTTTTTAAGTCACATAGTCATGTAAGGGTTCCTTCCTTTTTCATTTTTATTCAAGTTTCAATAAATTTTTACTCTCTTTTATTTGAAATTAAAAAATTTGGGGGTATTATTTAACACCTACACATACATTCCATATTATGTTTTATTGATTATATATCCCTTTCACTCTCATTAATCCCTCCCATGTACACACGTTACCATGTTGAAATATCGTAAGAGTTATTCTATTTCTCATATTTTTTTATGTTTCTTTATTATGGTATGACTTATATTTCCAAATTACATATGTTGGCACATGTATTTATATGAAAATATTATATCCCATTTAATTTATATATTATTAGATACCCCTTTCTCTCTCATAAACCATTTATATGAATTTTTATGTCACGCCATTAGGTTGCCGAAATTGGACCGTGAATTTTCATTCCAAAACAATTATGTAGTGAATAATGTTCGCATTACCTAAAATTGTTGTTCACTTTTATGAAAATAAAACTTTTTATCGAATACATAAATGTTTTTATTCCACATTCCTATATCATGGGAAAAAATATGATGATGAATGAATCCATGTTATATGATCTATGTGGAACACTTAAGTAAGACATTGAAATGATTATGAAGGGTGCGCCCTAATAGCACTTTAATGCATTATGTAATGTTTAGAATCATGAAACATGATACTTGGATAGTGGATAACCTGATTCATTTATAGTATATTTAATACTATATTGTCTTGGTAGTTTAACCTTGACCTATGTGAGAGTGTTTCAAGTTGTTTCCATATTTCCATGTTATGATTGAAAATTAACTTTTTTTATTATGAAAACACTTTTGGGGAAAAAGTGAGAAACTGCAATATCGAAACATTAAAGAAACCCCAAGTCAAGAATACCAGATCTGCACCTTCCCAACAAATACAACAATATGAAAAGACTTCACCATCGCATGACCACTCAGCAAACTGCCCCATACAGAGTTGCATGGTCCTGGTACCGATGGAAGAGCCATAACCTCTTGAACTTCCAAATCCAAATGGTATGAAAGGTGAAAGATTCCTGCTCTGGACCACATCTGATGCAGACCCATGTATTATGATGGTTACAAACACACCCAAAATTCTATGGAAAACCATGAACCACCTTCACTAAAGATCTCCAGTGAAATGAACATCTTGCTGTCAACCACTCCAAGCATTGTAACACAAATAAGCACTGCCATTGCATCATCAAGAGCAAGGAAATGCAAATACAACTTCTTCCTATTAAGTCCAACATTACTCAACATGGTCATAATAGTAAGGACACGGTCCAAAGTAACCGAATAATCCAAAAGACAACAGAATCACACACAAACAAAAAAAACCTCAAAAGGAGAATGAGGTTCACAACACCACTCATGCCAGACCCCATGTAAAACTAGATCCTAGAGCAGAAATTACATGTAAAAAAATCTCAGATCCCATTCCAACCCACAAACATCAGCAACCAAATCCAAAATAAGACAATGAAGGCAATGAATTAATAACAAAAACATCACCAAATTGCCAGATACTAGAGCTCCATATATCTCTGGAAAGGCCCCGTTGAAGAACAGAAGCGTCCCATCGCCGCCATCGGTAAAACCCTCAGGGACCACAACAGACCACCTGACATAGGCACCGGTGGAAAGGATGCAACCCATAGTCACCGAGGCTAAATTTTGGCCACTGGACCATTACTGTGTCACTAAAAGAAACCCTATCCAATGGGGTGGAGTAGGGCGTGAAAAAGGCCAGAACACTGAGAAAATCCAGAACAAATGAGTCCCCAAGGTTGCATTATGCCGTCATAGATCTCAAAAATCCACTGATCCAATGCCGAGGGGAACCTCCAATCCAACCCGAGGCCAGAGGTAGGCAGCGATAGAGAAAAAACCCTAGCAGAGACGCCCCTTATAGGCTCATCGTTGTGATCCACATAGAAAGAACCTTGAAAAACTATTCCATGTTATGAATATCGTGTTATATAATGCTTTATAATTCATGTTCATTTATGTATTATTGATATTCCATGGCTAAATGTATTATTATCTTCATGTTAGACCTTGTTTACTCCCTTAATAGTCTTTATAGATAACCCATTTCTTACGAATTTTCCTCAGGATATACCACACAGTTTTAATCTCGATTATGTTAATGATGTTTTCAACATAGATGTTGGTTTTCATGTTTAATATTGTAATGAAATTTACCTAATTCCCCAGGAAACTAAACTTATCAATCTTTTAGTTTATATTATGTTTAATTTTATTAAATTAGATCATGTATCATTATAAAAAAATAGTGTTTCAGTAGCTGGTATCAAAGGAAAGTGTAGACATTTTTGGGATCAGAATTATAAAACTATAGTGAAAACCTTAAGGACAAGACTTAGTATAAGAAAATCATAGCTAATTTTTTGTGAATGTAGAGTAAGTGGTTTACCAATAAAATTCATCCCTTCCTAGATACAAATAAGTGGATGTGGCTTAATCATAGATGTATCTAGGGGTAAAACATGAAAACTCTGCTATGAACTAGACTCCAACATGAACCAGTGAATGATAATGGACCTTGATGTAGTCCTTGTTTGGGAATCCTAAGGGATATGATTTGTTAAATTCATAAGCATAGTACAAACCATTATTAAGGGATAAAATCACATAAGAATATATGTTAAGAAATAGTTCACAGAGAATATAGATTGAAGAATATAAATTCAAAATTAAAGGAAATAAATATAATTTATATTTTATCCATTTAATTTACATGGATTAACCTTTAAGTGTTCAGTTGATTAAAATACATACCCAAAATTTTTCATTTTTTTTTTCTGGTCGACATCCGATAATGTGAGGATTCAGGATAATAACTAATGTTATGATCTATATAATGACTACCCCAATGAGATGCCCAATCTGATGGGTGTATGAATTGAAAACATTGTCATGATGCATTCTCAGTTAACTCATGCTTTTAGGGGAATCCTGGGTCAAGAGGAACATCCAACCATCCTAATAAAGATCTAGTTATAATAAAGAAAATCATGAGAAAAAGTATTCTTACATTAAAAGGATTATTGGATCCTTATATTTCCAAACAATGAATCAACTCCATTGAAAAGATTGTATCTATCCTTTAGTGCTCTGAACAAGAAAAGTTTCTTCTAGTTTTTTGTCATATGGGGGGTAAAATTTATCAATGTTGGGCGTTGATAAAAAATAATAATCTTGATGAAGAGATTGAGGCGATGGGATGGAAATTTTTTTGAAAAATGTTTTTTGATAAATATTTTCCTAACACCCTTTAACTTATGTTGGAAAGTAACATCCTTGTACTCAAGAAAAAAGATGATGAATCCATCATAGTGTGAGTTAAAAATCACATGGCATTCATGATACACCTCCATCATTGTTGTTACCTCAAAATAAAAGGTTTACTACATCATTGGTGGGATAAATCTTGTCCTACAGAAGGAACTTGAGATCCATGATATTGATAGCTATATGGATATTGGAAGATGTTCCCTAAAAGTCAAAATGGAGATTAGAAAATCTCAGAGATATCAAAGGGAAAATAAGTGGAATGAATATTCAAATTAGGGTAGTCTTATAGAGATATATAATGGTGGCATGAAATTTTTTTATCTCACATTCAAAAGGTGTTTAAATAATAACCATGTAAATTTCCTGAAGGGGATGAGGAAATTCCTTTGGTGAGGGATGGATGGGCACCTAACCAACAATTTTTGGATACAAAAACATGCTATTGTGATAGAGGAAACGAAAGCTCCGGTAGACCTTCTACATGTTGTTCATTGATACGACTGTAAGGAACCAGGGAATTTATCAAACCAATGCACTATTACATGGGTTTTTTGAGGAATCCAATAACCTTAAATGAAGTAAAGGATTGATTTTTCCATCAATACTACCGATGTGAATCTTGGAAATGAAGTGGCGGCATGTACACTTTCGTTCAAGAATAGAGAAATTAATTTTTTATTCTAGTTCTATGAATTATTTTAAATCATGAAGGTTTATTATAAAAATACAATCACAACAACCAAGAATGGATGTAGATATATTTTTGAAAATGAAAAATGGGTAAATTATAGAATCACATGTATATAAATCATCCCCTATTAGAATTTTTGGATCAATGTTTTCTTTAAACCTCATCATAAATACATTGGTGGAATTTGATGCAATTCTAGGAATGGATTGGATTTCTGGTTGCACCCAAATTTACCCAACTGGTAAAAGCGGTCGTTGAAGTACACGTAGGGATCGAATCCACATGGACCGAAGAAGAAACCTTGAGACACTACGATTTGTTGATGGATTGGCTATGAAGTGACCAAATTTGAGGTAGATTTTAATTGGAGAAGTAAATATATAATTTAAATAACATATAATAAAAAAATTATGTGAACTAAACAATTATTGATGGTGGGTTGATGTTAGGGTTTTTCTTGGGGTGGATTGGATGAATTTCTTTTCTTAGAAAATTTCATGTCATTAATTCAAGACATATCCAAACAATGAGATAATTCTTCCAAATAATTCACCAATTTAATCCCTACACAATTCCAAGGCCAATAACCAATTCACTTTTAGGATCACTTTAATGAGCACTCAAAGGAAATAGAGCGTACTAGCACTCAAAATGTGTCATTGTTAAAGTTGGAAAAGATGACAAAGAATGTAACTCATCAAATGGAAATCCTAAAATAAAGAATAGATTTAAATATTAAGTACAAGAAATAACATTCAATACCTAACCTTGATACTCCCTTGGATCAACCCTTAATTGGTTAGCCCTCCATTGATGCTATTCTACCAATGGAAGCGGGATGTAGACTTATGGGGGTGGAATTGAAGAAGAAGAAAATTATTAAAAGAACGAACACTCCACCGTTGTGTGATTGAAATCACAAGTGCTGGTGTGAATAATTTCACACCTTGATTCAACGGTATCAACGTGTGAAGAAAAGTAAGATAAAAAATTATGAAGAATAAATTTTATTAAAATACTGAATGTGAATGAAAAACTTACATTAGAGAAATTGACGATGCCATTACAAAACGAAAGCGGGAAATTACAATTGAATGAAAAACTTGGATTCAAAGAAAAATGTTAGATGATAATTCCCTTCACCACCATCTCCTTATATAGGAATATTAGGAGCCTTAGGTCCACCCCCCACAATCAATTCACCCCCAACAATTAATAGAGTCAAAACGAGGGTGAATAATCAAGGAAATTGACATTTCGAAGTTGACTCGGAAAACTGTCCAGATTCGTCCACCATTTTGACGTTCGAATCGTTAATTTATGGAGGCAGAATATTGAGGGGTCGTAGAAGACAAATATCTTCTTCCATGTGTCCTATATCTTATGTAAACATTTCAGGACATTTGGCTCAGCCTTTTGGAAGTTATGGTCAAAATTGTGGGACGACTTTATGTGCATTAATGTCGGGTCCACCATTTAAATCTCAGCTTCAGAACCCTTTATCATCATGAAAAGTTCAGAATTAGCTCCGGTCACTGTTGAATAAAATGATCCTCATATTTTTATATTTCTACTGTATAAATTTGATCTTCATTGGGCTTGTTTTGTGATCCCCACATTTGTTTGATGGGCCTTAGGCCCATTATGCTTTCTCCAGCAAATTTCGGCATTCGGGCGCAAAATTATTCATCTTCCCTCTAGATTCATCCATAGGACCTAAAAGATAAAATGTTCCAAACAAAGTGATAAATCATATCCCAAAATTTAAAATTCAGAAAATGAATATAATGTTGTACACAAACAAATGAATGATTGGTCCCAAATTTGCATTTTAAACAAGAATTGCATTTTAGATGAGAAATGAAGTTCTATTTATGTAATGCACTAAAAACAATGTTTATGGACTTTGTAACAATTAATTTAAAGATATTAACAATGAATATTATCCACTTTAAGTGACTAATCACACACCTCAACTTGAGCTTTTCTAGTCCCGAGCAAAATAAATTACAAATATGAAATTCAAATCCCCTTTTCCAAAAACATTTTAATACACATTACTCACCCAAAGACCTCATACCAAAAAAATTATGGAACCCATAAAAATAATTTAAAACAAGCTAGGTCCATACGCATATCCCAAGACCAAGCTCATTCCTTTGTTCAAATTCATCACCACATTTCAACCAATTTTAATTAAGCATGATAAAGTGTTGTGCATCACAAAAGATATGGGGCCCATTTTATTATTCAAGTGGAAAAAATGGAACCGCTAGGTGAGAATAAAATTAAACCTTAATATTAGTATCTTTTTTTTGATGATTTTTTATCCACAAGAGATATGAAAAGACTAACTCTGGGCAATACAACTATGGAGTCACGATCCCCAAGTGCCGGATGCCACACATATTGTCAATTCCATTCTCCACAATAGAGATATAAAGCCTAACTCTAGGCAAGACAACTATAGAGTCACGATTCACAAGTGCCAGACGCCACACATTTGGACAAAACATTTCTCTATGTGGTTATTATTTTTTTTATAATTTTTTTTTGTTTTTTGTTTTGAATACTCAAATTAAACTAAAAGTGACCCCAGAACCCTCTGCTATAATTAAAGGGAACCAAGAACTCAAATTTACACCCATGATCTAGTAGACGTGCATTGTGGCATTTTTACTAAGAGGATGAAAATATAAACTTTGAAAAATCACATCGGACAAACGCACTTTCCAAAAATTATGATCATGAACTTAAACTTGCATTAAAATCAGAATCAAGGCATGCAAAATTATTTGATATCCAATTTCAGAGTTTGCAATATGTGTTATAATGTTCAAGGTTAATGTAATTTTTCTTTCCATGCATATTCTTATTATAAAAAAATCTTTTTTTATTTCATCTCCCCCCAACATAACACTATCCCCAGTGTTTAAAGAAAAGAAAAGTTAGAACGGGGTAGGAGAGGAGTTCAAAGAGGAAATTTGAAAATGATAATAATGGAAGGAAGTCACCTGGTGTTTGATGAATAAATCACATGCCAATGTCTCCCTTCAATCCTGGGTTTGAGTCTCATCAGCTTTGATGGTGGTGAATGGATTTTCCTTATGACTTACGACATGTCCTTTTATTTTTTTTAACCTATAAAAACATAAAAATAAACAAAACAAAATAAACGAATGATACATTGTCTTCTTTTTAGATTTCTAGGTAAGGTATTACTCAGAGATCACACCATGTGACACGTATGAATATGGCTCTCCCCTTTCATACCCATCCTTACTCATAAAAGAAGAACATGTCAACAGTCTATGGTAATTTATTATATGAAAAATGATTCAAAATGATTAGAAACATGGAAACCATGGGTTGCCTCCTATGCAGCGCTTTTGTTTAACGTCGTTGGCTCGACTTCTACCCCCCAATTTATCCAATTCCAACTTTCAACATTTTTAGGGGCCCATTTTTGTCCACTTCAACTTGATTCAGATTGATTTTTTTTATAATTTGATTCATGTGAAATCCCATGGTCAATAATGAGTGTGGAAGTCCAAGGAAATTTGGTAATGGTTGATTCAGTTTAATTTCTACTCTTTACTAAGACATAAATGATCATTCCAACATTATTGGTTTCTTGAGAAGAATGAACTACAAATACAAGGTCTTTCTTATCTCTTATAGTGGGATTCGTGAGTTCGGAAGAAAGTATAATAATTTTGAGCTCGGGTTTATTGAAATTTCTTAAAGGAGATTGAAAAATTAAATCAAAATCAGTTTCTTCTCCAAAACATTTAGAAAGAATTGGTTCATTTTGAAAATAAGATTCATCCTGAAAATTTTCCAGTTGAATATTAGAAGTGTGTATGGGATCACTATTCGTTATATCTCCCAATGGTTCAATGATCGGTGATTCTAAAAAAATGTTATTGGACCAATATTCTGAACACTCAATCCATAAAGACAAATTTTCCCCTTGGGAATCCAAAAAATTAATTTCCTCCTGATTTAAATACACTTCAACATTTCCTTGATCTTTTTCAGTTATCCCATATCCAAAGGTTAGTTCTTTTTTCAATTAATGAGAGGTTTTTTGGATAAAATATTCATCTATCAATGATGAGGAAAGAATATCTTGAGTGGGAATGAGTTCCTCAAAAGTCTTAAAGCTTTGTAATTCTAATATGAAAGATGAAACTTCTGAATTCATTTTATCTATTTGTTCACACAATTGTTCAAGAATTTTTTCAGGATTAGGGTTGATATATGTTTGTACATCATGGAATTCCTCATTATTTATCTTTTCAATCATTCTTGATAGGTATGGAAATTGATCTTTTAAACATTAAGCATCCCATTGATTATTCATGTTATTGGGTATGGGGTAATCATTCAAGTGTTGATCAAAGTAATTTTCTATTTGAGGGGATTCCCATTGTGGATTTTCTATTTGATTCCAGCCCGAGTTTATGAAAGGAAATTTTTGATGATACTCCATTGGAGTTGAATGAAATTTGGATTTGGATTTTTTTTGGACACACGAAAACAGAAAGGGGAAAAGAAAAGAGAAATATAGGTGAGAAAAGAGAAGTTAGGTGAGAATAGAAGGTGGGTGTCTAAGAAAACATACTTGGGTCCCCGGCAGCAGCGCAAAAATTTGGTTGCGCCCAAATTTACCCTACTGGTAAAAGCGGGCGTTGAAGTACAAGCAGGGATCGAATCCACAGGGACCGAAGAAGAAACCTTGAGACACTATGATTTGTTGATGGATTGGCTATGAAGTGGACAAATTTGAGGTAGATTTTAATTGGAGAAATAAATATATAATTTAAATAACATATAATAAAAAAAGTATGTGAACTAAATTATTATTTATGGTGGGTTGATCTTAGGGTTTTGCTTGGTGTGGATTGGATGAATTTCTTTTCTTAGAAAATTTCATGTCATTAATTCAAGACATATCCAAACAATGAGAAAATTATTCCAAATCATTCAACAATTTAATCCCTACACAGTTCCAAGGACAATATCCAATTCACTTTGAGGATCACTTTAATGAGTACTCAAAGGAAATAGACCGTACTAGCACTCAAAATGTGTCATCGTTAAAGTTGGCAAAGATGAGAAAGAATGTAACTCATCAAATGGAAATCCTAAAATAACGAATAGATTTAAATATTAAGTAAATGAAATAACATTCAATCTCTGACCTTGATACTAACTTGGATCAACCCTTAAGAGGTTATACCTCCATTGATGCTATTCTACCAATGGAAGCGGGATGTAGACTTATGGGGGTGGAATTGAAGAAGGAAATTATTAAAAGAATGAACACTCCACCGTTGTGTGATTGAAATCACAAGTGCTGGTGTGAATAATTTAACACCTTGATTCAACTGTATCAATGTGTGAATAAAAGGAAGATAAAAAATGAAGAATAATAAATTTTATTAAAATACTGAACGTGAATGAAAAACTTACATTAGATAAATTGACGATGACATTACAAAATGAAAGTGGGAAATTACAATTGAACGAAAAAATTGGATTCAAAGAAAAATGTTATATGATAATTCCTTTCACAAACATATCCTTATATAGGCATATTAGGAGCCTTAGGTCTACTGCTCACAATAAATACACCCCCCAAAAATTAATAGAGTCAAAATGAGGGTGAATAATCAAGGAAATTGACGTTTCGATGTTGACACGGAAAACTGTCCGGATTCGTCCACCATTTGACGTTCGAATCTTTAACTTATGGAGGCAGACTCTTGAGGGGTCATAGAAGACAAATATCTTCTTCCATGTGTCCTCTATCCTATGTAAACATTTCAGGACATTTGGCTCAGTCGTTTGGAAGTTATTGTCGAAATGGGGGGAAGAATTTATGTGCATTAATGTCAGGTCCACCATTTAAATATCAGCTTCAGATCCCTTTATCATAATGAAAACTTCAGAATTATCTCTGGCCACAGTTGAATAAAATTATCCTCATATTTTTATCTTTCCACGGTATAAATTTTAGCTTCATTGGGATTGTTTTGGGAGTCCCACATTTGTTTGATTGGCCTTAGGCCCGTTATGCTTTCTCCAGCAAATTTCTGCATTCGGGCGCAAAATTCTCTATCGTCCCTTGGGATTCATCCATCGAACCTAAAAGATAAAATGTTAAAAACAAAGTGATCAATAATATCCCAAAATTTAAAGTTCATAAAATGAATATAATGTTGTACACAAACAAATGAATTATTGGGCCCAAATTTTCATTTTAAACAAGAATTGCATTTTAGATGAGAAATGAAGTTCTATTTATGTAATGCTCTAAGAACAATGTTTATGGACTTTGTAAAAATTAATTTAAAGATATTAACAATGAATATTAGCCACTTTAAGTGACTAATCACACCCCTAAACTTGAGTTTTGCAAGTCCCGAGAAAAATAAATTACAAATATGAAATTAAAATCCCCTTTTCCAAAAACATTTTAATACACATTACTCACCTAAAGACCTCATACCAAAAAAATTATGGAACCCATCAAAATAATTTAAAACAAGCTAGGTCCATAAGCATATCCCAAGCCCAAGCTCATTCCCTTTTTCAAATTCATCGCCACATTTCATCCAATTTTAATTAAGCATGATAAAGTGTTGTGCATCACAAAAGATATGGGGCCCATTTTATTGTTCAAGGGGCAAAAATGGAAGTGCTAGGTGGGAATCACATTAAACCTTAATATGAGTATCCTTTTTTTTTGATTTTTTTTGATGATTTTTTATCCAAAATAGATATTAAAAGACTAACTATGGGCAATACAACTATAGAGTCGCGATCCCCAAGTGCCGGACACCAAACATATTGTCAATTCCATTCTCTAAAATAGAGATATAAAGCCTAAATCTGGGCAAGACAAATATAGAGTCATGATCCACAAGTGCTAGACGCCACACATTTGGAAAAAACATTGTCTATGTGGTCATTATTTTTTTTATAATTTTTTTTGTTTTTTGTTTTGAATAATCAAATTAAACTAAAAGTAACCCCAGAACCCTATGCTATAATTAAAGGGACCCAAGAACTCAAATTTATGCCCACGATCCAGTAGACGTGCATTGGGGTATTTTTACTAAGAGGATGAAAATGTAAACTTTGAAAAATCACATCGGACAACCGCACTTTCCAAAAACTATGCTCATGAACTTAAACTTGCATTAAAATCAGAATCAAGGCATGCAAAATTATTTGATATCCAATTTCAGAGTTTTCAATGTGTGTTATCATGTTTAAGGTTAATGGAATTTTTCTTTCCATGCATGTTCTTATTATAAAAAAATCATTTTTTATTTCATCTCCCCCCAACATAACACTGTCCCCAGTGTTTAAAGAAAAGAAAAGTTAGAAGGGGGTAGGAGATGAGTTCAAAGAGGAAATTTGAAAATGATAATCATGGAATGAAGTCACCTGGTGGTTGATGAAGAAATCGCATGCCAATGTCTCCCTTCAATCCTGGTTTCGAGTCTCATCGGCTTTGATGGTGGTGAATGGATTTTCCTTATGACTTACGACATGTCCTTTTAATTTTTTAACCTATAAAAACATAAAAATAAACAAAACAAAATAAACTGATGATACATTGTCTTCTTTTTAGATTTCTGGGTAAGGTATTACTCAGAGATCACGCCACGTGACACGGATGAATATGGCACTCCCCTTTTCTACCCATCCTTACTCATAAAAGAAGAACATGTCAACAGTCTATGGTAATTTATTATATGAAAAATGATTCAAAATGATTAGAAACATGGAAATCATGGGTTGCCTCTTATGCAGCGCTTTTGTTTAACGTCGTTGGCTCGACTTGTACCCCCCAATTTATCCAATTCCAACTTTCAAAATTTTTAGGGGCCCATTTTTGTCCACTTCAACTTGATTCAGATTGATTTTTTTATAATTTGATTCATGTGAAATCCCATGGTCAATAATGAGTGTGGAAGTCCAAGAAAATTTGGTCATGGTTGATTCAGTTGAATTTCTAGTCTTTCCTAAGACATGAATTATCATTCCAACATTATTGGTTTCTTGAGAAGAATGAACTACAAATACAAGGTCTTTCTTATCTCCTATAGTGGGATTCTTGAGTTCGGAAGAAAGTAAAATAATTTTGAGCTCGGGTTTATTGAAATTTCCTAAAAGAGATTGAAAAATTAAATCAAAATCAGTTTCTTCTCTAAAACATTTAGAAATAATTGGTTCATTTTGAAAATCAGATTCATCTAGAAAATTGTCCAGTTGAATATCAGAAGTGTGTATGAGACCACTATTCATTATATCTCCCAATGGTTCAATGATCGGTGATTCTAAAAACATTTTATTGGAGCAATATTCTTAACACTCAACCCATGAAGACAAATTTTCCCCTTGTGAATCCAAAAAATTAATTTCCTCCTGATTTAAATACCCTTCAACATTTCCTTGATCTTTTTCAGTTATCCCATATCCAAAGGTTAGTTCTTTTTTCAATTCATGAGAGGGTTTTTGGATAAAATATTCATCTATCAATGATGAGGAAAGAACATCTTGAGTGGGAATGGGTTCCTCAAAAGTCTTAAAGCTTTGTAATTCTAATCTGAAAGATGAAACTTATGAATTCATTTTATCCATTTGTTCACACAATTGTTCAAGAATTTTTTCAGGATTAGGGTTGATATATGTTTGTACATCATGGACTTCCTCATTATTTATCTTTTCAATCATTATTGATAGGTATAGAAATTGATCTTTTAAACATTCAGCATCCCATTTATTGTTCATGTTATCGGGTGTGGGGTAATCATTTAAGTATTGATCAAAGTAATTTTCTATCTGAGGGGATTCCCATTGTTGATTTTCTATTTAATTCCAGCCTGAGTTTATGAAAGGACATTGTTGATTATACTCCAATGGAGTTGAATGAAATTAGGATTTGGATTTTTTTTGGACACACGAAAAAAGAAAGGGGAAAAGAAAAGAGAAATATAGGAGAGAAAAGAGAATTTAGGTGAGAATAGAAGGTGGGTGTCTAAGAAAACTTACTTGGGTCCCCGGAAGTGGCACCAAAATTTGGTTGCACCCAAATTTACCCTACTGGTAAAAACGGTTGTCGAAGTACAAGTAGGGATCGAATCCACAGGGACCGAAGAAGAAACCTTGAGACACTATGATTTGTGGATGTATTGGCTATGAAGTTGCCAAATTTGAGGTATATTTTAATTGGAGAACTAAATATATAATTTAAATAACATATAATAAAAAAATTATGTGAACTAAACAATTATTTATGGTGGGTTGATCTTAGGGTTTTTCTTGGGGTGGATTGGATGAATTTCTTTTCTTAGAAAATTTCATGTCATTAATTCAAGACATATCCAAACAATGAGATAATTCTTCCAAATCATTCACCAATTTAATACCTACAAAATTCAAAGGCCAATAATCAATTCACTTTGAGGATCAATTTAATGAGAAATCAAAGGAAATAGATCGTACTAGCACTCAAAATGTGTCATCATTAAAGTTGGCAAAGATGAGAAAGAATGTAACTAATCAAATGGAAATCCTAAAATAACGAATAGATTTAAATATATAAGTACATGAAATAAAATTCAATCCCTGACCTTGCTACTCCCTTGGATCAACCCTTAAGAGGTTATCCCTCCATTTATGCTATTCTACCAATGGAAGCGGGATGTAGACTTATGGGGGTGGAATTGAAGAAGAAGAAAATTATTAAAAGAACGAACACTCCACCGTTGTGTGATTGAAATCACAAGTGCTGGTGTGAAAAATTTCACACATTGATTCAACGGTATCAACATGTGAAGAAAAGTAAGATAAAAAAGGAAGAAGAATAAATTTTATTAAAATACTGAACGTGAATGAAAAACATACATTAGAGAAATTGACGATGCCATTACAAAACGAAAGCGGGAAATTACAATTGAAAGAAAAACTTGGATTCAAAGAAAAATGTTAGATGATAATTACCTTCACCACCATCTCCTTATATAGGCATATTAGGAGCCTTAGGTCCACCCCTCACAATCAATTCACCCCCCAAAAATTAATAGAGTCAAAATGAGGGTGAATAATCAAGGAAATTGACGTTTCAAAGTTGACCGAGAAAAGTGTCCAGATTCGTCCACCATTTTGACATTCGAATATTTAATTTATGGAGGCCGAATATTAAGGGGTCATAGAAGACATATATCTTCTTCCATGTGTCCTCTATCCGATTTAAAAATTTCAGGACATTTGGATCAGCTGTTTGGACGTTATGGTCTAAATGGTGGGACGACTTTATGTGTATTAATGTCGGGTCCACCATTTAAATCTTAGCTTCAGATCCCTTTATCATCATGAAAACATCAGAATTAGCTCCGGACACAGTTGAATAAAATTATCCTCATGTTGTTATCTTTCTAATTTATAAATGTGAGCTTCATTGGGCTTGTTTTGTTAGCCCCACATTTGTTTGATGGGCGTTAGGCCCATTATTCTATCTCCAACAAATTTCTGCATTCGGGCGCAAAATTCTCCATCTTCCCTTGGAATTCATCCATTGTACCTAAAAGATAAAATTTTACAAACAAAGTGATCAATCATATCTCAAAATTTCAAATTCAGAAAATGAATATAATGTTGTACACAGACAAATGAATTATTTTTCCCAAATTTTCATTTTAAACAAGAATTGCATTTTAGATGAGAAATGAAGTTCTATTTATGTAATGCACTAAAACATTTTTTATGGACTTTGTAACAATTAATTTAAATATATTAACAATGAATATTATCCACTTTAAGTGACTAATCACACCACTCAACTTGAGTTTTTCTAGTCCCGAGCAAAATAAATTACAAATATGAAATTCAAATCCCCTTTTCCAAAAACATTTTAATACACATTACTCACCCAAAGAAATCATACCAAACAAATTATGGAACCCATCAAAATAATTTAAAACAAGCTAGGTCCATAAGCATATCCCAAGCCCAATCCCATTCCTTTGTTCAAATTCATCACCATATTTCATCCAATTTTAATTAAGCATGATAAAGTGTTGTGCATCACAAAAGATATGGGGCCCATTTTATTGTTCAAGGGGAGAAAATGGAAGCACTAGGTAGGAATCACATTAAACCTTAATATGAGTATCCTTTTTTTTTTGATTTTTTTTTGATGATTTTTTATCCACAATAGATATAAGAAGACTAACTCTGGGAAATAAAACTATGGATTCATGATCCCCAAGTGCCGGACGCCACACATATTGTCAATTCCATTATCTACAATAGAGATATAAAGCCTAAATCAGGGCAAGAAAACTATAGAGTCACAATCCCCAAGTGCCGGACGCCACACATTTGGACAAAACAATGCTCTATGTGGTAATTATTTTTTTTATAATTTTTTTTTTTGAATAATCAAATTAAACTAAAAGTGACCCCAGAACCCTATGCTATAATTAAAGGGACCCAAGAACTAAAATTTACACCCACAATCTAGTAGACGTGAATTGTGGCATTTTTACTAAGAGGATGAAAATGTGAACGCTGAAAAATCACATCGGACAACCGCACTTTCCGAAAACTATGCTCATGAAATTAAAATTGCATTAAAATCAGAATCAAGGCATGCAAAATTATTTGATATCCAATTTTAGAGTTTGCAATGTGTGTTATCATGTTCAAGGTTAATGTAATTTTTCTTTCCATTCATGTTCTTATTATAAAATAATCATTTTTTATTTCATCTCCCCCCAACATAACATTGTCCCTAGTGTTTAAAGAAAAACAAAGTTAGAAGGGGGTAGGAGAGGAGTTCAAAGAGGAAATTTGAAAATGATAATCATGGAATAAAGTCACCTGGTGGTTGATGAAGAAATCACATGCCAATGTCTCCCTTCAATCCTGGGTTCGAGTCTCATCGGCTTTGATGGTGGTGAATGGATTTACATTATGACTTACGACATGTCCTTTTATTTTTTTAACCTATAAAAACATAAAAATAAACAAAAAAAATAAACTAATGATACATTGTCTTCTTTTTAGATTTCTGGGTAAGGTATTACTCAGAGATCACGCCACGTGACACAGATGAATATGGCGCTCCCCTTTCATACCCATCCTTACTCATAAAATAATAACATGTCAACAGT
Organism: Viscum album; assembly: GCA_963277665.1. NCBI lineage: Eukaryota > Viridiplantae > Streptophyta > Magnoliopsida > Santalales > Viscaceae > Viscum > Viscum album. The sequence continues at coordinate 1,350,362,836 of OY728131.1, forward strand.
CTATGGTAATTTATTATAAGAAAAATGATTCAAAATGATTAGAAACATGAAAACTATGAGTTTCCTCCCATGCAGCGCTTTTGTTTAACATCGTTGGCTCAAATTGTACCCCCAAATTTATCCAATTCCAACTTTCAACATTTTTAGGGACCCATTTTTTTCCACTTCAACTTGATTCATATTTATTTTTTTACAATTTGATTCATGTAAAATCCCATGGCCAATAATGAGTGTGGAAGTCCAAGGAAATTTGGTAATGGTTGATTCAGTTGAATTTCTAGTCTTTCCTAAGACATCAATGATTATTCCAACATTATTGGTTTCTTGATAAGAATAAACTACAAATACAAGGTCTTTTTTATCTCCTATAGTGGGATTCTTGATTTCCGAAGAAAGTAAAATAATTCTGAGCTCGGGTTTATTGAAATTTCCTAAAGGAGATTGAAAAATTAAATCAAATTCAGTTTCTTCTCCAAAACATTTAGAAATAATTGGTTCATTTTGAAAATAGGATTCCTCCTGAAAATTGTCCAGTTGAATATCAGAAGTGTGTATGGGATCACTATTCGTTATATCTCTCAATGGTTCAATGATCGGTGATTCTAAAAAAATGTTATTGGAGCAATATTCTGAACACTCAATCCATGTAGACAAATGTTCCCCTTGTGAATCCAAAAAATTAATTTCCTCCTGATTTAAATACCCTTCAAAATTTCCTTGATCTTTTTCAGTTATCCCATATCCAAAGGTTAGTTCTTTTTTCAATTCATGAGAGATTTTTTGGATAAAATATTCATCTATCAATGATGAGGAAAGAACATCTTGAGTGGGAATGTGTTCCCCAAAAGTCTTAAAGCTTTGTAATTCTAATCTGAAAGATGAAACTTCCGAATTCATTTTATCTATTTTTTCACACAATTGTTCAAGAATGTTTTCAGGATTAGGGTTGATATTTGTTTGTACATCATGGACTTTATTATTATTTATCTTTTCAATCATTCTTGATAGGTATGGAAATTGATCTTTTAAACATTCAACATCCCATTGATTGTTCATGTTATCGGGTGTGGGGTAATCATTCAAGTGTTGATAAAAGTAATTTTCTATCTGAGGGGATTCCCATTGTTGATTTTTTATTTGATTCCAGCCCGAGTTTATGAAAGGAAATTTTTGATGATACTCCATTGGAGTTGAATGAAATTTGGATTTGGATTTTTTTTGGACACACGAAAACAGAAAGGGGAAAATAAAAGAGAAATATAGGTGAGAAAAGAGAAGTTAGGTGAGAATAAGAGGTGGGTGTATAAGAAAACTTACTTGGGTCCCCGGAAGTGGTGCCAAAATTTGGTTGTGCCCAAATTTACCATACTGGTAAAAGCAGTCATTGTAGTACAAGTAGGGATCGAATCCAAAGAGACCGAAGAAGAAACCTTGAGACACTATGATTTGTTGATGGATTGGCTATGAAGTGGCCAAATTTGAGGTAGATTATAATTGGAGAACTAAATATATAATTTAAATAACATATAATAAAAACATTATGTGAACTAAACAATTATTTATGGTGGTTTGATCTTAGGGTTTTGATTGGGGTGGATTGGATGAATTTCCTTTCTTAGAAAATTTTATGTCATTAATTCAAGACACATCCAAACAATGAGATAATTATTCCAAATAATTCACCAATTTAATCCCTACAAAATTACAAGACAAATAACCAATTAACATTGAGGATCAATTTAATGAGCACTCAAAGGAAATAGATCATACTAGCACTCAAAATGTGTCATCGTTATAGTTGGAAAAGATGAGAAAGAATATAACTCGTCAAATGGAAATCCTAAAATAACAAAATGATTTAAATATTAATTACATGAAATAAAATTTAATCCCTGACCTTTCTACTCCCTTGGATCAACCCTTAAGAGGTTATCCCTCTATTGATGTTGTTCTACCAATGGAAGCGGGATGTAGACTTATGGGGGTGGAATTGAAGAAGAAGAAAATTATTAAAAGAACGAACACTCCACCGTTGTGTGATTGAAATCACAAGTGCTGGTGTGAATAATTTCACACCTTGATTAAAAGGTATCAACATGCGGAGAAAAGGAAGATAAAAATTTAAGAAGAATAAATTTTATTAAAATACTGAACGTGAATGAAAAACTTACATTAGATAAATTGACGATGCCATTACAAAACGAAAGCGGGAAATTACAATTGAAAGAAAAACTTGGATTCAAAGTAAATTGTTAGATGATAATTCCCTTCACCACCATCTCCTTATATAGTCATATTAGGAGCCTTAGGTCCACTCCCCACAATCAATTCACCCTCAACAATTAATAGAGTCAAAACGAGGGTGAATAATCAAGGAAATTGACGTTTCGAAGTTGACCCGGAAAACTGTCTAGATTCGTCCACCATTTTTACATTCTAATCATTAATTAATGGAAGCCGAATCTTGAGGGGTTATAGAAGAAAAATATCTTCTTCCATGTGTCCTCTATCCTATGTAAATATTTCAGGAAATTTGGCTCATCCGTATTGATGTTATGGTCGAAATGGTGGGATGACTTTATGTGCATTAATGTCGGGTCCACCATTTAAATCTCTGCTTCAGACCCCTTTATCATCATGAAAACTTCCGAATTAGATCTGCACACTGTTGAATAAAATGATACTCATATTTGTATCTTTTTACTTTATAAATTTGAGCATCATTGGGATTTTTTTGTGAGCCCCACATTTGTTTGATGGGCCTTAGGCCCATTATGCTTTCTCCAGCAAATTTATGCATTCGGGCGCCAAATTATCCATCTTCCCTTGAGATTCATCCATCGGACCTATAAGATAAAATGTTCCAAACAAAGTTATCAATCCTATCCCAAAATTTCAAATTCAGAAAAGGAATATAATGTTGTACACAAACAAAAGAATGATTGGGCCCAAATTTTCATTTTAAACAAGAATTGCATTTTAGATGAGAAATGAAGTTCTATTTATATAATGCACTAAAAACAATGTTTATGGACTTTGTAAAAATTAATTTAAATATATTAAAAATTAATATTATCCCCTTTCAGTGACTAATCAATTTACCTATATAGAAAATATAATTTTCCATGAGAAAGAAATCACTCTCTGGATTTCGAACCATCCACCGATTTTTTACCAATACAGGGAGACAAGTGAATCTTATTTAGTAAAATCGTCTAAAATGGATATTATTTCACTATGAGAACGAATATTTTACTAAAATCATTGAATCTAATGAAATAATAATTCTCAAAGGCATATCTATTATAGGGGAATTTTCTTATGGGGCTTCTGAAGAATTACTTATTCTTCCTCCAAGATGAGATGTTGAATTCTTGATTGATCTTATACCTGAGGCATTGACAATATCTAATAAATCATATAAAATGGTTTTTTTGGAAATTGAGTAGCTAATTAAACAACTGTAGGATAATTTACATAAATTGATTATATGCCTGAGTTCTCCCCATGTGGTGAACTAGTCCTCTTTCTCACAAAGAAGGATGCGTTAGTTGTCCTTTGCAATGATTATCACAAGCTCAAAAAATCATGATAACAAACAAGTATCCTTTTACATGAATTGATAACATGTTAAATCAGCTAAATGGAGAACAATAATTCTTCAAGGTGGATTTATGGTTGGGATATTATCCTGTAAGTTTGAAGAAGGAGGATATCCATAACACTAATTTTCTTATAAGCCACAAGAATTATAACTTTACAGTAATGACTTTTGGACCCACTAATGATCACACAATATTCATGTACTTGAAGTATATAGTATTTATATATTACCTATAATAATTTGGGGTGGTATTTATTGATGATATTATAATATAATCCAAATATAAGAAGGTGATTGAGGAGAATTTAAGTATTGTGATAAAGACCATGCGAAAGGAAAAGCATTATTCCCGCTACTGAAAATATGAGTTTAGGTTGAAGGATGTGTATTTATCAAGGAAACTTATCACAAGAAATGGTATATAGGTTGACCCTTTAATGAATTAGGAAATTTAAGGATTCTCTTGGCCAACATCTGTGATAGATATATGTAGTTTCCTTGGATTTTCTGGGTAATATTGTCGATTTTTGAGAAATCTCTCACGATTATAAAACCCTATAACCAAGCTAACTCAGAAGGGAGTCAAGTTTCTTTGAATGATGAAAGTGGAGAGTAATTAAAGTAATTTAAAAGAATGATAATCACTACCCCCATGCTCACAGTACCCATAATTGGAGTTCTTTTTGTGGTATTCAGTGATGCTTCGAAGAAGGGAATGGGATGTGTGTTCTTGAAAAATGACAGTTTCATTGCCTATGCTTCAATGTAGTTGAATTTTAATGAGAAAAAATATCCAACATATGATATGAAGTTTGCTACAGGGATAATCACATTGAAAATTTGGCCACATTACCACTTTGGAGAGAAGTGTGAAATATATATGGATCACAAAATCATCAATTATATATTTACACAGAAAGAGTCGAATATATGCCAATGATGTTGGTTAAGGATAATCAATGAATATGAGTGCTCAATTCACTACCGTATGGGGAAATAAAATAATGCAGTAGATGTTATAAGTAGAAATGATCCAGTAACACATTTTTTGATGAAAATTGTGAAGGATTTGATATTCTTAGATTTGAAGAGTATGGACATGAGAATCATAAATAAAGGAACATCATCAATCATTTCACAAAGTATTGTTCAACCATTTCTTCTAGAGAGGTTAATGGATTCCAAAATAGATGATGTGGGAATTCAGAAAAAAGTGGGAATAATGAGAAAAGGTAAATCTATAGTGATTAATGATGATGAAGAAGGTTTTGTAATATTTGGGTCAATACTACATGTACCATCAAATACAAAGTTAAAGAAGGAGATGTTGGGATATACCCTTAGCTCAATGTTCCCTGTCTATACCGGAAGTGAAAAGATGTATCGAGATCTACGATAACAATATTGGTTTGTGAATATGAATTGGGAGATCAAAGAATATACATCAAGATTTCTTGTATGTCATTAAGTGAAGGAGGAAAGGAAAAAATCATAATGGATGATGCAACCATTACCTATAGCTACAGGGAAATTGGAAAACATCCCCATGGACATTGTCAACAGGCCTCCTAATACATCTTGGGGAAAAAAATTCAATCGAGGTTGTCCTAGATTATCTTACAAATACTAGACACTCCATTTCGATTCGAAATGATTTATAATTGGATCAATGTGTACAAATATACATCAATGAAGTGGCGAGGCTGCATGGTGTACCATGATCGATTGTATTAAATAGAGATCAATGATTCACCTCAATGTCAGGGAAGAGTATCCAACATGATTTGAATACTAATTTGAACTTCAGCACAGTATACCACCCTAAAAAAATGTCCAATCATAGAGGACTATCTAGACACTTGAGGACATGTTGATAGAATTACCAATGGAATTCAAAGGAGTGTGGGATCAACATATTCCTCAGGTTTAGTTCTATTACAACTACCATTTCTACTCAAGCATCTAGATGTTTATCTATGAGGCTATTTATGGGAAGTGATGTAAAAAACATTCATGATAGGATGAAGTTGGGGAATGAAAACCGACAGGTTTTTAAAAGAATATTGAAATAGTAGAGAAGGTTAAGACCATTCAGTATAAAATGAAGGCCACTCCGAGTAGAAAGAAGATCTATGATGACAATCATTGGTGAGACCAAGGGTTTTATGTTGGGGATACTATATTCCTCTGAATATCTCTATGGATGAATGTGATGAGATTTGGGAAGAAGGGAAAGAATAGTTCATGATACAGTGAACCCTTTGAGAACCTTGATAGCATAAGAGTTTTGGCCTACCAAATAAAAATCCCACATAACCTAACTCACTTTGATGATGTAATCCATGTGTCCCTCTTCAGAATTTACATACCATACCCTTCACATATAGCCATTCCAAATGTGGTACCATTGGAGAATGACCTCCCTTATGAGGAGAATCTAGTGAAGATCCTATAACATAGAGACAATTTTCTACAGAATAAGACAATGCACCCATTCAGAGTGTTTTGGAGAAACCAAATGTTTGAAGAAGCAACATGGGAACTAGAGGAGGCGACGAAACATAGTTACCCTCATCTGTTTTAATGTGGGAAATGAAAATTTAGAGGATGAAATTTCTTAAGGGGTAATTATTGTAACGACCAGAATAGTTATAAATAAAAATTCCCTATTTATTTAAATAAATGTATTATTATGTAAAATTGTTTTTGAGGATACATGAACTCTATTTGTTTCATTATATCAAATTGGATTTAAATTACTATTAAGTATCATTACCATTAGTTATATTGTTTTTGAATAGTGATCACATTACTACTTTAAATATAGGGTTTTAACAAATCCTTTCAACACAGAAAAAGGAGGTGATGGACTCAACTAGTAATATCATACTGTAGGAAGCCCATTTATCGGTGCGTTAGAGGGGGAAATAATTTTTGGGATTTTCCCTAGTCCAATCCCAAGATGATATCAAAAAAATTAAGCATGAGGAAAATTATTTACGAGAGAAGTTCAAGCTCATCATGATCACGACCCAAACCATTTTAACCGAATGAACCACTGAAAGCCCCACCATCACACACATTACTCTTATGTAATATTTTGTTGTAATAAAGGGATATTTATCAAGTCCTTTTCTTTATGACTGTTAACATTATTTTTCATAGAATAATGAATATACTTTCATTCCAATATTGTTTGTAAAGATGAAATAATATTTTTTGTTAATATTCAAATTCAATTAAGAAATATATTAATGTGAATTAATGAATTTTAAAATAAGTAAATTTTTACAAAATATTATCATAAAATTACACTTATTAAATAAAAATGAACATATAATTTTTAGGAAGTAAAATGTAAATTTTAAAAATGTTTGAAAACTTTTTTTTAAAATAGCCAATTTTCATTAAATGTCAATTTTCATTTTAAAAGTGAAAATTCACATATTTAGAAATATATATAGATAAAATGAATATTATTTTTGGATGAAGGATGGAGAAATTATCCAAAGGTAAATTTTTCATTATTTCCTAAGACAGTCTAATTTTTGGGTAAAAATTATGTACCATAAAAATATATGGTGTGTTTTGTGAAATAAAAATGGACCAATAGTTATATAATTGTTGAAACTCCTTATTTATCACAGACTCTAAATGAAATGAAAAGGGAAATACCTCATACATAGAAGATTCATCCTTTGAATAAACATCAAAAAAAGAGAGAGGGATGAACAAGGAGAACATTTCCCATAAGTCACGCAAGTTCCAGCATGGTCGCGCAAGTACACTTGTGTGCCACCTAGTGGTCACGCAAGCGACTTGCACGCCCTCTTTGAAAACCACCCATGTTCTTCTCCAGCCAATAAATACCCCTAGTGGGCCCCCCATTTCCAGAGGATTTTTTCAAGAATTCAGATCCAGAGCTCTGAACGCCCAAGTCTCTTCTTCAAGTCTTCCGAACACTTCTTAGGTAATTATTTAGCTAGAATGGAAGGTCTAAACAAGAGGAATAAGGTCTAAGTGTTAGAATTCACTAACACTTGCACTCCTAAGTGTTTTACCCTTAAGGGAAATGAACACACTTGCGCGACTCCTAACATACTCATTGAAACTTGTGCGCCACTCTTCTGGAAGTACCTCAGGATAATTCTAAAGGATTTGGTCAAGGATCGACCAAGTATTACCATACTGGTTTACAATCGTGCAAGTACCCATATGCCGCATAGGTATACCTGTGCGTCCAGAACTTGCGCACCCATGAAATACTTGTGCGACCCCCAGGACTTGCGTGCTCTTCTATTTTTTGGGTGCCCTTCCTGCCCATTTCACCTCTCTTATGCCATTCCACCTATCCTATTCAAGATTCAATCTTCAATACACTCTTCAAATCCATTTATGGATTGTTTTATTAATTGAATTCCTTGCCAGAAAGGAATTTCGTTGAACATATCTCAAAACCTAGTGATTTACACATATTTATGTCACTAAAGTTAGAGATTTCATTCATTTAACCTCATCCTTTAAGATGAGAGAACCCTATTCATGGGCCTCCTTTTCAGAAGTAAGCCCTAGTCCAATTTCTCAAATCTGGGCATCCTCCTTATGAGTAATCCCTAACTCCTCATTAATTTGGGGCTCCTTTTCAGGAGTAAGCCCCAAGTCCCCTAACCTGGGCATCCTCTTTAAGAGTAATCCCCAGTCATAATTCTCTTAACCTAGGATTCCTTTTCAAGAATAATCCACGGTCTCAAATATGGGCATCCTACTTAGGAGTAAGCCACAGTCATAATTCCTTTAAACTGGGAATCCTCCTTAGGAGTAATCCCCAGTCTTAAAATTCCCAAATATGGGCATCCTCCTTAGGAGTAAGCCCCAACCATAATTCTCTTAACCTGGGCTTCCTTTTCAGGAATAAGACCCAGTCTCAAATATGGGCATCCTCTTTAGGAGTAATCCCCAAGTCCCCTAATTTTTCAAGTCCCTTAACCTGGGCCTCCATATCAGGAGTAAGCCCCAGTTTTAATTTTCTTTAACCAGCCCTAATTTACGTTTTGATCTGGGCTTCCTTCCCAGGTGTAAAACCCAATCTTAAGTCCCCACCTAACATGGGCATCTTCCTTAGGAGTAATCCCCAAGATTAGATTATCCAAATCTCCATGAAGCACATATACCTTTATGGACCCTGTTTCGAGATTTCTTCCCTGAAGTAAATCTTAATCCCCATCTATTTGGGAAGTCATACGTACATAAGCCCAATATCATTTCTTATGATTGCATCCATCATGGAACAAATTGCCTGGTTTTACCAATACCTCTTGTTTATCACATCGAGCATGACTCACGTGAGCTTAGAGTGTAAAAGTAATTATGACATCTTTATTTGAGACATCAATCATAAACATCATATTCCTTTACTCGAACTATGTGGGTTCTGAATCCTTTTCCAAAACAAAGGATACGTTGGTAGCCCATCTACGGGTATGATCCCAATTCTGAAATAATCTATGTCCTTCTGAATGACAATAAACTTCAAGTTCCCCAATGAGTGGCTTTAAAACTAGTATGGTCATCATAATGATCAAGAGACTTTTATGTATTGAAGGATACCATTGTTCAATAATCTCTAATAAATATAGATGATTCCCTATTGATGAAGAACCTCGAATACATATAAAAGATTCTCTAAATTTCCTACATATCAATCAATGATTGTCATATTTAAAGGAAAGCTCATTTTATACTTGGTAATGTAATAAGGATTCATAAACCTAACCTAAATCTATAAAGAGAGTCCCGGAGTAGACAATAATTCCCCTCAAAAGGTGTGATGAGTCTGACCTCTCATCCTCTCGACCAATGAAAATTAATAAGCCTCATCAGTCCACAACTAATGAGCGCCTACCTTTGGAAAGTAGGTCCAAATGGATATGGAATCATTGGATGTTTCCGGTTCAATGAACAAACCTGTTAGAAACTGATTGGAATGTTTGAACATTCAACCAATGAGGTCATCCCCAATTCCAGAGGAAACAAAAAATGGTGAACCCGACGTGAATCCTTAAACAAGTTAAAATGATGTTTTAACTATTTGTTAGGCCCCTATTTAAACTCAATGAGAGGGCCAACAAAACAATCAATAACATATGTGCTTATCAAAAAGATGGAGTGGCCGGACTTATCTTGATTACATCTGTTATATCAAACATGCACTCTTTTCTAAGATCTTCTGCATTACGAGAATGTTTTTCTTAAGTTCACGATTGTGAATACTTCTGCTGTGAAAACCTCTGCTGTGAATGCATCTGCTGCTACTCCTGCTGGATCATCGTCCACTCTGAGGAGGACATCACCTACTCAGCATCATCAACGATCGGTATCAAACGCACTGTTTAAGGAGTACCATTAATACAGTACCATTCCAACTCCAGAGGCTTCCCGACGAGCCCTTCAAGTGAACAACTCACACCGGTCGTACGGAAAACGACGACCAATTATTAAGAAGCAGGTGGTGCCAACCACCATCTCCAACCGTTTCGGGTCGTTATCCCGGGAACACAATCAACAGTCCCTCCCATATTCTGGGGAGGTGAATGACCAGGCCCATCAGGGCCTTAACTCAAAGAGACATGAGTTCTTCTCTAAGGATCCCATTAACAATCGCCTCCAGACTCATGCGGCAGTGCGCCATCAACATGATGCAGGTATCGTTTCCAGGCATTCGGCTTAGGTTCCTCGAACCCGAGCAGGTAAGACGAACCGCCAGAGGCAAAACCCGGTCAACAGTGAGAAGGTTCTCATCTCTGTCATCTCCAGAAAAGTCCACCAACCTAACTTGGTGGAAAGAAACGAGCGGGAACATACACCCGTCCGTTTTAATTCCGCTGTCCAGCAGACTCATCTGGCAGCAGCGTGCCAATCCCGCCAGGAAATTCCGGCGGAGTATTATAGACAGGAACATACACCTGTTTATAAATCATCAGCTTGTCAGCAGGCTCATCTGACTACATACGATGGATCCCGCCAACCCAATGTATTGACAACTGGTAAACAGGCACATACACCTGCTTACACTAATCAGTCCTTCCAGCAGCCTCGTCTATCAGTGTTGAAGGAAGCTCATCAACCACGTTTGGCAGAGTGCAATCATCAGGCAAATACACCTGTTAGTATTGATCAAGCCTACCAATAGTCTCGCTTGGTAGCACTCATAGAAGTCAGTCAGAATGATCCAGTGACAAATAAGAGGCAGACTCAACTCTATGCCCCTACACTTGAGTACTGTCAGGGTTCACTGACAGGAAAATGAGGATAAGAGCAGGAACATATACCTACTCCAAGCACGAAATTGACGTATATCCCCGTTCCAATAGCTAAAGTCACCAAGCATATTATATCAATGGTTAAAGAGCATAAGAAAATCCATGATCATATTCTGGATGCCTGCCAGGATATTATAACAGCTTCAGCAACATCACAGGGAAAGAAATGCAAATCTATCCATACTAGTGGAGTGACTCATCAACAGATCACTCCAGAGTAGATACACACCTTTGTTTTAGTCCAAGAGGGTTGTGGGGAGTAGTCCCCCATATCATACAGACAACTAAGTCAGACACATACACTTGATTTGAGTGGAGATCATCAGCCTAACCTGGCCGTCTCTCCTGATCAGGCACATACACCTGCTCAGAGTAGCCACTTTCATCAACAAGTGGTTTCCAAGGCGAGTAAGAAGGCGTCTAAGAAGAAGACCCGCCCAACACAGTCAATAAATCAAGAGCCAATCTGTAACAAGGCCTTGCTTGATGCTGGAGTTTTTGAAGCCCTCAGATAGTTATCTTTTGGAATCCAAGATTTTAATCCCTTATTTCCCAATAGTGGGAACATTAATTCCAAATGTTTGCATCATATGATTCCTCATGAAGGCTTTCTTCATGACAATTCGGTCTATCTCAATGTTTCATCTTCATATGAGAGCCATAGGAACCCTATGTGTTGTCAGAAGACCAAGGAGAAAAATGTTTCATCTTTTGTTGTAACCCACCATGGTGGTCCTCCCCATGATGACGAATTTCGCTGCGAAAGTCCTCTCCATAGTAGTGATTCACATTGCTTGGAAAATTCTCTAACAGACAATGTAGCGACGAGAAATCCCTCTTATCTCGAGGCACTTGAAAATGTGAATCCAGTAATGTCTGATGCTTTACCATTAGCATATGAAATACTTTCTCAACCAGAAGATAGCCCAGGGTGTAGGTCATTCTCTGAACCACCCCTAAGTCATGCATCTTCTAGTTTGATAGTTATTTCTCTACCAATCTTGTTGAATCTGATGAAGAAACATGGAAGCACCATATCTGGTCTAATCAGGTATAAGAATATTCATTAAATGATAAAGAGGAGGTACTAAATATGAGAAAACAACTGGAAAAAGGTGAAGTGCCAGTTCTGTTTTGGCCTTTGGCTGATTCTCAGTATGACATTCCAGAGATGTTGACAGAAGATGGAATTCATGATATTTGTCTCAATATATGGAAAAATCTTTGTCAGTTGAAAAAGAAAATATTATCTTATGATTAATATTAAAATCATGTCAAGATAATAGAAGGGTTACAACGCCAGATTGATTTGGCATCTCTCTCAGTCTCTCGATATCCGAAGGCTGAAAAGCAATAGAGATCCCTTCAGTGTTCATTCCTTGGCGCACTAAGAAGATTGCGCCAGTTAATTTCCAATGCCCTATCTGATATTCATGTCAGAGGATGGGGTGTTCATGGAGCGCTACATTTCACTGTTCTCTCCAGTCATCAAAGCCGGCCGAAAATGGTCTCATGCAGTGTTATTGCCCATGGCCGGCCACAGTCAATGGGTTTTGTTTGTAATCAAAAGCTTTCCCAAGAACATGCCTCAAGTAGTTCTACTCAAAATCAAGAATACAGAGAACATGTTGTTGAATTACTCCTGCATCAAGCAAAGAAGAATATTCAACAAGCCTCTTATTTGGAGCAAGCACATCACCAAGTGACAGAAGTGTCAGAAATCATCCAACGGTCCTTTGAGCCGGGTGATAAAAGCGGATGCAGGTTGATGCATCCAGCTAATTTCCGGACCATGGTTCGCAAGATCATGATAGATTTCAATAAAGTCTCAGATATAGTATGTCAAAAGCCACCCCATCTTTCCAGACTAGGGACTCTTTTGAAACAACCCTCAGAATCAACAAATAAGATTTGAGGAGTTGAGCGGGAAAAACAAGAACAACCCCAGTCCACCAAACTAGGGACCTTTTCAGATTCTCAATCCCTCCCTCAGAGAAAGTCAGTCTTCTCTCGATTGGGGAATAAGCCTCAAGAGGAACAAAGATCCAAATTATCAGGAGATTCCCTCCAAATTATGGTTCGTCAAGAAGTTCCTAAGGGATCGAATAAACAAAAGGCAATGTCTCATCAAGGACATGGAAGACGAAAATATCGCAGAAATGTCGATAGAAGGGATGCAATGCATTATGCATCAATCAATGTCATAAATGCTATTGTTTCTAATCCACCAGATGAGGTTCACTCGTAGGGATCAGATGAAGAGGTTCTTGCTCAAGAAGTTGTACGCACAGACACAAATGAAGAAGGTGTGCATACACGAAATCAAAGGATTACTCAGAACCTAGGTGTTCCTTCAAATAAACCACTTCCCCCTCTCCAAAAGGGATCCAAAAAAGGGAGGGGAAAGAATCAGGTTACATATCCTTCCTCTAGATAAGGCCAATCGCTATCACTAGAGAAAAGATTTATGCAACAAGAAGAATAAATGATGGAATTATGGAAGATGAATGCTTAACTACTTCAGGGTAGTGTTCTTCCTAAGAATGATGGAGTCAGTCAACCTAGGGGATTTGTTGCAGCTACTGAGATGGATCAAGAATATACTCCTCTATCAATACACCCTCACAAGTCTAATCCTACGGGTCATGTGAAACAACAATCGACAGTGCTGCCATTGGTTGCAGTACCAGCTTCCACATCTGTACCAGCTCCAGTCATTACACCTGCCCAAGTCCAAGTTCAACCGAATGTTTCTCAAAAGTTAATAACTACCATTGAATCATTAACTGCTCGGTTAGAGACTATATAAGGGAAGCGTGCACAGGTTCAACCAGAAAAGAGAGTTTACCCTGAATGGGTAGATTCAATCCCACCCCCATCAAGTTTTGGGAACCCTATATTCCCTATTTTCAATGGATCAAGTGATCCTGAACAACATTTGACACATTATGTGTCTTGTTGCGATCCTATGATGGGAACTCTGGAATAGCAAGAAGCAGTGAAACTCAGATGCTTCATGAGAACCTTTCAAGGACCAGCTTTTGTTTGGTATACAAGCTTGCAATCCCGGTCAATTACAGGGTGGGAGGATCTGCACAAAAAATTCCTTCTTCAGTTCAGATCAACTTTGCCAAAGACAACCGTTTTTGATCTTACAAACAGTAAGAAAAGGGAGAATGAAAGAGTTTCAGATTTCATTGCTCGTTGGAAGGGATTAACATATTCCCTAATCTTAGCACTTCCTCAAGAAAAACTATTTCCAATCTGTGTGTCAAATCTGCATGAAGAATTACACACGCCGTTAATCCCTTTGAAATACACAAGAGGGTTTCAAGACCTTACTTGAATTGCTCAATAGATTGGAGACTCTCTTATGAAGACTAAGGATAAAACTCGTGTAATTCCATCAGCTCCAGGAAGGAGAATGGGTAAAGTAGAGACTGCTACATTTATGCTTAACCAACCACCTGTACCTGCTTCTACTTCAAAACCTTCATCTTCCTGAAGGGCTCCACCTTCGGAGCGTAAAAATAAAAGGTTGTTTCATCAAGATGATCAAAGAGATCAATGACAGAAACAATTTGAGGTTCTAAAGAGAAAATTTTACTCTTTCTGAAATGAACAAGTTCCTAGCTACTTCATTAAGGCTCTGGAAAATAATTTGGTTCAGTTTCCAAGACCCAAAAGGCCAAACAAGGAAGGAGATAAAGACCGTCCCAATTATTGCCACTTTTATCAAATTTTGGGGCATCCCATCCAGGAGTATTTTTTCTTCGAAGACCTCCTACAAAATATGGTCGACTCGGGACATGTCAAACTAAAAGGCTCTTCAACCCAGGTAGCATGTCTTACTGCTACAATTCCAGAGGAAGAAAGCTAATGGCAAGAAGTCAAAAGCAAAAATTCGCAAAAAATATGATGATTGGATGGTCAGGAAAATGGTCAACCGAACTCATGCCATTTTGAGAATGAAATTGAAGAAACTAATTGTGTCTTCTACTATGTATGCCACAACAAAATTCTCTTCAGAGGGAAAATACTCAAATGGGCAACATAGTTCGAAGAAAGAACAACAATCAGTGGAATATGAAATTTTGTCAAGGTCCAAGTTGTCTTTGACTCTGGAAGATTTTATGCCATCTACTTCGAAGAAATGGGCACGAACCCACCAAAAGGCACATCATAAACAGTCTAATCAAGAAGAGTCTTCATCAGACGAAGATTTGATCTTCGGTTCTATTAATACGATTCAATTAACAGATCTGTATGCCAGTAAATGGTTTGATTTTGATGAGCCCAAGTTCCCTATATCAAATAGAGGAATTAGATGATGTTCCAGGGGCTCAGGATACAGAGGAATATGTGAATATCCCAGAAGCCACTATTCCAATTCTACCCCTGCTAGAACTATGAATGTGGCAGAAACTCGTGGTAGAGCCCTTCAACGATCTTAATAAGAACTAGCAAGTTCTTCCACACAAGGCGGACTCAGTCCTGGCACAATTATTCTGGAGGATCGGTTGGGGGTTTCATCTTCATCCTCTCAAAAAGTAAATGGATTTAATCGGCCTAATCTTCCAAATCCAGGAATATTGCCAACTCCTATCCCGATACAAGATGCATCTACTTCCAAAGCATCAACTTCCAAGGCACCTGCTAAACCAGATGTTCCTGTTGGGAAATGTAGAACTTTGGATCAAAAGTATGATATATTGAAACACCTGGCCCAAGTACCATCCATGATATCAATTTGGGATGCTTTGAATCTGTCAAAAGAACTTTGAGAGACACTCATTGAGTCTTTTTCAAGTCCTTAGGAGTTTGAAACAGAAATTTCTACAGCTGGAGTCTACCATGTAGAGAATAATCTTGCAAAATGCCATGCAGTAATATCTTTCACAGATTAAGATGGAGATGATGTCGTACATGGACACATTAGACCTTTGTATTTATCTGGTAAGGTCAATGGTGTGGACATCCGGAGGGCTTTAATTGATAATGGTTCAGGAGTCAACCTCATCCCCATTCGTACACTTCGTCGATTTGGCCTCAAGTAATCTAATTTATCACCTTCTACTATGATGTTACAAGGATATGATAAAAATGAACAAGAAACACTAGGTGAGATTACACTTAGAACTCAGTTTGGAGATCTTGTATCCAATTCAGATTTCATGGTTGTTGATCAAGACTCATCCTTCATCATATTTCTTGGAAGACCCTGGCTACATCAACATGTGGCTATCCCTTCATGATACCATCAATGTCTCAAATATTGTTTCGATGGTCAAGTTTGGAAATTTTATGGTGATAAGGCCACATTCAAGACATGTGAATCTCAATACATTAAGGCGGAATTCTATCACATGAAGGGAAATGAGAAATCCACAACAAGGGAGATTACAAAAGTTAATGCTCCATATGATTTGAAGAAGATTCCAGTAAATTCATTTTCACATGTGAGTACAGATTATGTGTTGCCTATCAGTCAAATTGACAAGATAGACCCAAATCAAAATAATCTTATGTAATGATCCATAATGTCAATTACAGCAATCAAGGCAGACAACATGGGAGAAATTGGTGAGCCACCAAGCAGTGATGAAATCCCAAATGGAGATGTCTTCATTTCATATGCTGAAATCCATTAAGTCTATACTTCACCAACAAGGCCAGAAGAAGTGATAGAAATGTCAGAGGTGAACAGTGGTGTCGATTCTCAATACATCATCTCCTCTTTATTACCCATGGAAGACCCTTCATCATCAATTGGGCCAGAAATGAAAGCCTCTTCTTCAAGATGCTCAAATTTTAACATCACTTCTGATCATGGAAATTCTGCTTCATCATCTACTATCCAAGTAGAAACAGAAGAAGTAACACATGTTGAATAAGAGGAGTAAGATCTCAGAGATGCTCCTCCAGCATTTGAAGAGGGTGTCTCTGCCACTGTGGATGAACTCAGAGAAATCAATATGGGTACAAAAGAAGATCCATGCCCAACTTTAATTAGTGCGGCTATGAATATTGAAGAGAAAGAGACGTATATTTCCTTTCTCAAGAAAAATCGAGATATATTTCCTTGGAAATCTACAGAGATGCTAGGGCTTGATCCTGATGTTTCCACTCATCGTTTGGGTTTTCCAGAAGAACATCGAGGATTCAAACAAGCTACTACAAGGACACACCCAACTTATGCTTCCAAAATTGAAGCTGAATTGGATAAGATTATCAAATCTAACTTCATCAGAGAAGTTAAATATCCCAAGTGGTTGTCCAATATTGTCATAGTGAAGAAGAAGAATGGGAAAATTAGAGTTTTCATTGATTTCAGGGATCTTAATCGGAATTGTATTAAGGAAGATTTTCCAGTTCTAATTACAGAACTATTAATTTATGAAACAACTAGATATGAAGCACTTTCCTTCATGGATGGATATTTCGGATATAATCAAATACAAATGGCTCCAGAAGATGAGGAATCCACAGCCTTCAGAGCCCCTCAAGGTGTGTTTTGATATCGGGTAATGCCATTTGGACTAAAGAATGTAGGCGCAACATATCAGCATTCCATGCAGCGTATCTTCAAACCCGTTTTAGGAAAGTTCGTTGAATGTTATGTGGACGATTTGGTGGTCAAAAACAAACAATGTTCTAATCACTTGGCTGATTTGGAAGTCATATTCTGCAAGCTTCGATAACAAAATTTGAAGATGAACCCCTTAAAATGTGCTTTTGGGGTAACCTCAGGAAAATTTCTCGGCTTTTTTGTACGCCATAGTGGTATTGAAGTCGATCCTGAGAAGACCAAGTCAATCCTTGTTATGTCACCTCCTCGAAATTTGATTGAATTAAGAGGAATTTAAGGACACTTAGCCTATATTTGGTGTTTTATCACCAATTTGGCAGGCAGAAGTTTACCCTTCACCAAATTAATGAAGAAGGGAGTTACTTACCAATGGACTGAAGAATGTCAATAAGCATTCGATATTCTCATGAAATACCTCTTATGTCCACCGGTACTTATGACACCTATTGAAGGAAGACCACTTATCCTCTACATGACGGCTCTAGAGCGATCATTGCATGCCTTTCTTGCTCAAAAGAATGATGCTGGGAATGAAAATAGCCTATACTATCTCAGTCGGACTATAATGGAAGCAGAAACCCAATATTCAAGTATTGAGAAGTGCTGCCTAGAATTAATCTTTGCAGTTAAGATGTTGATACACTACCTACAACATCACGAGGTCCAATTGGTATATCCCAATAAACCAGTCAAATTTATCCTTAGTCATCCAATGCTTATAGGACGTCTAGCAAGGTGGGAAGTTATCTTGCATCAATTTGATATTCAATATGTGACTCAAAAGGTAATAAAGAGCCAAGCTCTGGATGATTTCCTTGCTAAACACCCTTCAGTGGAAGAAACATCTTCAGATATTGAACACCTTGATGAGGAAGTCTTCTCTATTCAAGAAAGTCTTCAAACGTAGGAAATGTACTTTGATGGTGCTTCCAGAAGTCCAACAGGGAGGAAAATGGAGGATTATATGTTCAACAAAGTTGGGTTAGGAGTTTTACTCATTTCCCTAGAAAAGGCATTGCTACCTTATTCCTTCTCATTGTTGGGAGGTGGTACAAATAATGAAGCAGAATACCAAGCTCTCATCACAGGATTGGAGTTGGTGCTTCAAGCATAAGTGAATCACTTAAAGGTGAAAGGTGATTCAGACCTAGTAATCAAACAAGTAAATGGGGATTATGCAATCAAAAAAGAAGAACTAATCCCTTTGTATGATTACGTTAGAGAGTTAATGGTAGAATTCCTTTCGGAACCGACATTTTCTTATGTCCCAAGATCACAAAATTCCCAAGCTGATGCACTAGCTAATATAGCCACAGCTCTAGAAGATCCAAATCAGAACAAGACAACCATCAGTATTGCCCACCGCTGTACAATTTCACCTTATGTTCGAGCCAGAACAGAGGAGATCAATGAAATTAGTCCCATTCCTGAACCGTATGGTCATACTACAGGATGGATAACACCTATCAGAGAATACCTTTAAAATGGAACACTTCCACATGATAGAGTTGAGAAAGAACAAATCCGGTGACATGTGGTAAATTTTACTCTTTATGACAGCCTAGATCACCAAGAGAAAATTCTATACAAGCTTGGTTTTGATGGAGTTCTCTTCAGATGCATTGATGGTGAAGAGACAATGACTGTCATGAAAGAAGTGCATGCAGGAGTATATGGTGCCCACCAGTCTGGACAAAGACTATCTGATCAGATTCAAAGTCTTGGATACTTTTGGCCTTCAATGATACAATATTTTTTTTTTGATTTCACAAAGAATTATAATTCATGACATGTACATTCCAACTTCATTCATTAACCCCCAGAGTTGCTTCATACAGCTAAATACTCGTGGACATTCTCCACATGGGGAATGGATGTGGTGGGACCTTATCCTTTAGCTATAACTAGGAAGTCTAAGTATATTCTTACTGATACTGACTTCTTTTCCAAATGGGAAGAAGAAATTCCTCTCAAAGAAGTTAGTTCCAAATGCATTGTTAGCTTCACCAAGTCTAACATCATTACAAGATTTTGTGTCCCTCATACCATATTGACGGAAAATGGAACCAACTTCTGTTCATCCAAGGTGAGGAAGTTGTATCAAGAATACAAAATCAAATTCAACCATTCATCTCAGTATCATGAAGTGGCCAATGGCCAGATAGAATCCTTCAACAAGACTCTTTCAAACATACTGCAAATGATGGTGGATAAAGATAAGAGGTCATGGCCTGATAAACTCTTTCATGCTTTATGGGCTTATCGGACCACCACCTGCACTGCAATGTGGTCAACTCCATATTCATTGGTATATGGAACAGAAACAATATTTCATATTGATGTTCAACTACCCTCGCTCAGAGTAGCTATTTGTTATCAGTCATCTACATATGAACAATCTCAAAAGCGATTGGTTGAACTGGAATGGTTAGATGAGAAAAGATTGTGCACCCTGCACCACTTGGATGTCTATCAGAATCGAATAACACGAGATTTCAACAAAAAATTTCATCTTCTTTCATTCGTTCAGGGAGAATTGGTATTAGTTCTCAGAACTCCAATGATACTAGGAAAGAAACCTCCCATTCTTGAACCAAAATGGGAAGGACCTTATTCAATACATAAGGTCTACTCCAATGGAGAATATTCATTAATCTCAATGGATAGAGAACTCATCACTACTCCAACCAATGCCAGATTTCTGAAGAATTATTTTGTATAAACACAAAATACATTGTATCAGTCCATGAATATGACCTTAAACTATTTTCATACCCCTTACGTCCAGCAAGACGTTAAACTGCACCATCCAGGGTCCATGCATATGACTTTAAACTATTGGCACTTACGTCCAACATGACGCTAAACTGTATTGTCCTTTTTTCGTCCAACATGACATTTAACAGTGAAAAAGTCTCTAATATGTCCAACATGATGTTCAAATGTGTCCTCTTTTGTCTTTATTGCAAGACATTAAACTGCATAGTCCTTTTTTGTCTAGCATGACATTAAATGGTATTGTCCCCATCGTCCTAACTACATGACGCTAAACTATATAGAAATCCCTTAATACGTCCTACATGACGTTAAACTGTATTTTGTCCTTGCTACATGACACTAAACTGTGCAGCACCAATAGTCCTAACTGCAAGAATTTAAACTACATCGCCCCTTCATATGTCCTACCTGACATTAAACTGTGCATCGTTAAGGTTGTTGTCACCTCTTGTTTCTCACACCGAGTATGACTCACGTGAGCTTAGATCAAACTTCAACCATAACACCCTCTCTGGGCCACTAACCATGTGTAAGTCCCGACACCATTTTTTAGGTCACTGTCCCTAAGAAAAACTTGATTGCTAATTCATTCTTTAATTGAACTACGCAGACTTTGATCCTTGCCTTCTAGGCTGGGTACGTAGGCAACCTCCCGGGGTTCAATCCCATAACCAATCTCTGCAAATCGATTCACCTCCATCTCATATGATGTTGATTCGTGAAACTGCCCCCAGAATCAATATCTTTACATTGGTTCACCTTCATCCTTTCTAAACGATGTTAAACTGTACAACATTTTTGTTCTGTTTGAAAATAAACTACAATATTCTTTAATACCCTCACCTGAGAGGGAATCATCATTTACATTGATTTTCAATCATGTTTTATTCCAAAGACTACGTGCATACATGGCAATGCCCGAACCTTTTATCTTGCGTTAAACTATCATTGCACTAAATTCCCCTTTCACCCTTCACATGTACGAACCAAATTTGTACATAGGGTATTTCTAGAACTATGTGGGCTTGATTCCCATCCTTATGGGATACGTAGGAACGTTTGAGTGTCCCTCGAATCCAGCCCCAAGTCTTTGGGCCTAACCCCAAATTCCACTTTGAGTCCCTTGGCTGAAAAGTCCCCATGAAAACACACTGTGTATTTCTTATAATGGTCGGAGCTCTCTGACCGTAAACTAAGTTCTCCCATACTTTAGTCCTACATGACATTAAACTGTATTTCAAGGACTACGTGTGGCTTGATTCCCATCCTTATGGGATATGTAGTGAATTCTAATATTTCAATTCAAGTCCCAAACACAACATGATTATAGTTAGAATTGATCTATGTATCTTTACATAAATTGAACAATACCCATTTTTATGTTTCATAATCCTAACCTTAAATATTTTCATATATTCATAACCTTTTATTCCTGACTTATAATAAAAAAATGTCCAAATTCTGAGAGTTCTTTTTCCTGACCATGCAGCACATTCCCTTAGGCGGCCTTGCATAAACAATATACATAATAGACCTGTCAGCCAAAAGATGCAATTACTTAACCATGCAACCAATGACCTTAGGCGGCCCTGCATAATTCAACCCCCTAACAGGTTTGCTAAATAATTATAACTTCATTCTTAGGACGAAAACCACTTTTTTTCCTTAATTGTCTTAGTGAAGATATGTAGGGATCCACAAAAATAGACATTCTTGAAATATTTGTCTCATACTCTTTTTCATGATCTGAAAATATTCAAGTCTATAGTTTATATTTTCCCTCCCATACGTTTGGGTCATACCTTCGTAGGAGTGATATTCTTCCAATTCTTCGATAATATTGTTTGGAAATATCTTCTCCATATTCAAGTACCTCTTTCCATACTGAAAACTCTATGCTTTGGAAAATTTGAATCTCCATAAAATTCCATTGGCTTTTTAGCAGTAGAAAAGTAACTTTCTGAGAGTTCTTTTTCCTGACAATGCAACACATGCCCTTAGGCGGCCTTGAATAAACAAGTCTACATAACGGACCTATCAGCCAAAAGATGCTATTTATTTGACTGTGCAACCAATTCCCTTAGGTGGCCCTACATAATTCAACCCCCTAATGGGTTTGTTAAATAATGGTAACTTCATTCTTGGGAACTATTTTTTCTAATGCCTTTTATCCCTTTTCCATATAATTCCTCAGATTAAAAATTTCTTAAGTGATGGTTTAAATTTTTTCACTCATACTTGAGTGTGGTAATATGTTTTTAGATAAATTGTCATGTAATTGAGTCAATTTTAATCCATTTTGGTCAAATCTATTTCAACCTTAAACATTATCCTCTTTATGTCCAATTTGCGTGACATTAAACTGCCCACAAAAGACAGAAGAACTCTGAATAAAAGTCCAGTTTTAGCTCACAAAACATACATTTTGTATGATTTAGGTAATATTGAGCAATTAAAAGATTCAAAGTTTGTAGGTTTATTTATAATAATCCTAATAAAAATTAAAACATGCTTACTAGGCCCATTGGCTTAGGTAAAAATATAAAGCAGGTAGAAAGAAAATACGTGCACAAATGATTGTAGATGGATTTTTTTTTCATTTGGTGTACAAGAGATTAGAAGGATGTCCACAGATTGGAGTCTCTTATCTTTTCCAAGAAATTTACTAGAGTCTATCAGCATAAGTCTTCACTTAATGAACAGTATCCCGAGCTTCATCAGCAGCTACTTGAAGCTCATGCACTTGACCAACTTCACTCTTTTCGGGCCGATAGAGTGCTTTCTTGGCATCTGCAATGGATTTCATCCCATTTGCTTAAGATCCCTCTAATGAATTATTGAGTTGTTCAAGTTCTTCAGTAACAACATCTAACTGTTACTGAAGGTGCATTTGCTAGATGACTTTATCTTTGATCTTGTGCTTCAGCTCCTTCATCTTGGCGGCATAGTCATCCTCAGCTTGGGATACTGCTCCCTCAAATTCGCTGATATTGATTGACGGCTTCACCCAGGTCAGATATTCATGGCACTTTTGCTCCTGATCCCTTCTTAAGATGACCTGTTTCAACACCGTATGTATCTCTTGATATCCAAAACTACCAAGTCCTAGCATGATGAACTGGGACAACAATCAGGAAATATTTAATGACATCTCTTTAAGAGGAACATCAGATATGATTTTCCATATGTTTTTCCATGCCTTGCGTCATGAAAATATGACCGTCTTAAGCACCTCCAGTTCTAATTCGACATCATCTTCACAGGGGGGTATGTAGTCTTGGAATAATTCACTTAAGGAAGTGCCATGTTCTGCTCCTTCCCCCCTGACCCTGGTTTCTCCACCTTCTACTACTGTTTGGGAGAATGTTGAGACCTCATCTCTAGATCTAGACATTGAAGTTTATAGCCCTGTTTGATCAAGTAAAAGTATGGTTAGTTTCATAGAACAATGAAAGTTAATTGTCTATCTTGAAAAATCAGTACAATCATTACCTAACAGTAGATCAACAACTTGAGAAGACTCCTCCCCATATTTCCAAATTTCAACAGGATCTTCTATATGGGTCTCAGGAGGGTTTACTAGGTTTATCTCTACATGATCTAATGTTTCTTCAATGGTAGGGTTGACATCAATGTCCACACCATCTTCAGGCATTGGCAGTTCAACAACTTCATTGGATGGAACTGCATATTATTTTCAGTCATGATCAGAAGTGTAAATTTTAAGAAAATTTACCGGATGAAGGATAACACTCACGCCCAAGATATTATAAATCACATGATAACATAGAATGATCAAACAATTCTTCAAAATAAATGCCAAGATTCATCATTTCATTCAATGATATTTGAGAATCCTGGTTAGTCTCACCAGTGGGAGCATTAGATGTGTCTTCTTGGCGACCCTCATTCTGCAGCCCCTGACCCTAGACAGCTTCTTCAGGAAGGATGGCAGATTCAGTTGCCGAGGCCACCAATGATTTTGGTGCAGGTGTTATAACTAAAATATCACAGAATGGAAGTTAGTTGATGTTTTCATTCAACATTTAATGAAGCATTGTATGAAGCATTTTTAAATTACCAGAAGCAGGTTCTTCTCTACTTATAGCAGCAATAGAAGCAGTACTGGGAATAGATGTTGGCTCTTTTTCAGAAGCAGCCAAGTCAGCCTGAATTTTCATTTGTTCCACAGCACCCTCAGTGGTTCTCAAAGGAGGATCCGTACTCTCCCTCAGAGGGGAAATTGATGAATCCCCTACAATCCCATGGAAAATGAGCAATCTTTTCATGATTTAAGACTCATTATTATCCAAAGTACTTACCACTACTAATGAAGTGTTTAGACATGGACGTCCTCCTTCGTTTATTTTGTTTCCTTGGATTTTTGGGAGTGTCAGCAGTCTCCATTACAGGTACATGAATTGGAGAATGAAAATCCATTGCCAGCTCCTCATCCATGGATTGCTGGCCTAGACATATCTCACCCAATTTGCGAGGAGACTCACCAGTAGCCCCAATGGCAGTACCACTAGGGCTATGTTGTGGCAAAGGAACCTCAGTAGTTCCTTTCTTTTTAAGCTGCAGGATGAAGAAAATAATGTCCCTAAGTAACAAATATTTGACTTAAATCAAGTTGCAAGGAAAATAGGGAAAGAAAACATACATCTTCAGGAGCCAGGTACTCATGCCACTCCACATCAGTGGCACTGTGATCCATCATTTCCTTCACCCTCTTGGTGATAGGGATAGAATCATCAGTGGAATGTATATAGGTCCTCAAATCTTTGCCATAGGCTCTTACTTAATTAGGGTTATCCTTGAAATGAATATTTGCAGCAGCCTGAAGAGTCCCTATTCCAGGAAGATGTAGCCCTTCACATAGCTCCAGCCAGATAGTTTTAGTATCACAGTACACATCCTACCATGTCTGGATGGCCTCTGGTCGTAGATATGCAGGTGTACTAGAAGGCTATGAAGAGGGTCCTACAACCTTGGATTTTAATTTCTGTCTAGCTCCTGCAACTATAAAAATAGAATGAAAACTTGTTACTCTATAAAGTTACTAGAAATTAAATTGCCCCAATAAAGTAACTCAACATGAGTTGATGGAGTGGATATCTTGATTCTTATATATGGATTATATACGGCACATGGCCGCTTTGACACATGTTGTATCTCCTGAGAATATGATGAATTAGACTCGTTTGAAGAACTCGGGGAACTAGCTTCAGGAGTGGAAGAATCACCTGCCACCTGAATTTTTTCTTTCTCAATGGTTCCCTTCTTCTTCCCCACCTGATAAATAGGTTTATTCAATATTGCCTAAGGATATGACGCTATCCAGTTTTCAGCATACCATATGGCCAAATTTCTTACCTCTTTAACATCTGGTAAGTCAAAAACTTCCCCAGTCCTTTCCATATCCATTAGCAACCATAGTTTTCAGGCAACCATTGGATGCTGCTCTGACTTGAAATGCACTTGAGGAGATACAATAGTTGTCTACAAACACTTTTATTGGCGTTCAAAGAGATATAGGGAATATGCCTCACATATAATTTCCCCATCAATTCTGGTGGACAGTACACCATCTCTGCAGGCCAGCATGTAAGACCTCTATTCCAAGATGGTTGATCCATCATCAACAAATTGCCCCGTTAAAGGATTTCCATAGGTAAAGAAGTGGAATTACTTATGCATACCCAGCCTTGGCCTAATATCATAGGCTTATAGGGACAAAGGAAAAACTCCAGAGAAGGCCTAAACAGACGGCCTGAAAGAACTTCCAGGAATCTATATTCCGTTCTGTATAGAAAATGTCCAGAAGTGAGTGGCGATCCATCCCCATAAAACATGGAATGGTCCCACTAATCTCAAAGGGGACTTACCCATATAGACATGGAGTAAGCTCCTGTGAATCTTTACAAAAACCAGGGTAGCCAACCTCACCATCTTCCTCTCAGCCAACTTGGCTTCAATAACGAAGGTCCCTAGCCTGACGCCTCCCTTCAAATATCTATGTGGATAAAGATTGACACTGATCCATAAGGCTAAAAAGCCTTCCAGACGGGTCTTCTCCAGGATTTTATGATTCACTTCATACCCCCATTTCTCAAACTCTCATGCTTCCAGTATTGGCCAGAATGTTCCAGGAGCACCTCTCTTATCTGCTCTAGGGCAGCTAGTAGGAAGAGTATAGGTGGGCCCCTTTTCCCTCTTCTTCTTGAGAAACACATCAATCTATTCCTCTGGATGAATATACCTTATAGAATGAGTCTTTGATGTCTTTGAGGTTTTGAGCTTATGATAAATCTTCAATAACGCTCGAACCAAATTTGGAGTCTTCTCTGAATCATTCAAGGTTGCATTTGGAGGGATGAATTCGTCATACATATCACCCAAAATTGGAACCCCTGAGATCTTGTAGACATTCCAAAAACTAATTCCTACTTCTCCATGGGTCAGATGGAATGAATTAGTTTCTATGATCCAGCGGCTAGGCAACTCCAGTGCAAAATTATCATTCCTATAAACATACATTTTCCCAACATAAACGGCTTCCTAAATTGCAGCTCCCTTCAGATCCTCGACAAACTCTTCACAAGTTTGTCGCACCCAATAATCCCACATCCAAGTTGGATTAACCCCTCCTCTAGAACGGAATTCCCATTTCTCTTTCCAGCCTTTGGATTGATCCATCTGAGAATTTCGAAATATTTAGGGATAACAATGTGGTTGCAGCTCAGGTTTGTGAGGTTTCAGATTTAGTGCACATGAGCTGTGATGCATTATATAGTCTTTCTTTATCGTTCCAGCATTAGAAAATGTTCTTGCGATTGAGAAATTTGCTGAAGAAAATTTGGTGTATGACTGAAACCAAGAATGTGGGAGATAGTTCTTTGCCTATGGAATATTGACATCTTGCAGATGACCATGGCTATACAGAGGCAGATAGATACTGTGCGGAAATTAAAATGATGCTTCATCATGTACTTGGATAATTCTGGGAGAGTACTTTCATAGGTGGAATAGTAATCATGGCCAATAATGTCCATCATCTCATCAATTATTTTTCTTGATAGTTCATCAGCCGTTCTGATTTTCTTTGGAGCCATTGGATATGCAAAAAAGTTGAATAATTTACTCTTAAAGTAAGTTAAATTTTCATAAAATTTGTGAAGGAATTTGAAAAATTGGCTAAGGAATTTAGGCGCGCAAGTCCCATAGTTGGCGCGCAAGTCTCCTTCGGTCGTGCAAGTATTGGGCGCACATGTATCACCGCGCAAGTCCAAATACCTTAACAGAAGCGCGACGCAAGAAACAAGAAGCGAGGAAGAGTGAAAGCTGGGAGTCCACATGCGTACTGAGAGAAAAAAACAAGTGAGAGCTGGGTGCTTTGAGAAATGTGAGGCCATATATTTATAAACGAGGCCGTACCACTTCGTGTCGGACCCTACATGCCCGTAGCCCATTTACACGCCAGACCCTGTGCGCTCGAAGCCCATTTGCGCGCCATACCCTGCGCACCCTAATTTCCTTTTGTTTCTAGTTTTCCTCAGAGTCAAATCCTCATTCCTTTTTGGATCCAACTCTGAGGGGGGACTTTTGTGGATGCTCCTTTTTCGTCACAGAGTCTAAACGAAATGAAAAGGGAAATACCTCAAACAAAGAAGATTCATCCTTTGAATAAACATCAAAAAACGAGAAAGGGATGAACAAGGAGAACATTTCCCATAGGCCGCACAAGTTCCAGCATGGTCACACAAGTACACTTGCGCGCCACCTAGTGGTCGCGCAAGTGACTTGCGTTCCCTCTTTGAAAACCACCCAGGGTCTTCTCCATCCCATAAATACCCCTGGTTGGCCCCCCATTTCGAGAGGATTTTTTCCAGAATTCAGATACAGAGATCTGAATGCCCAAGTCTATTCTTCACGTATTCCGAACACTTCTAAGGTAATTCTTTATCTAGAATGGAAGGTCTAACCAAGAGAAATAAGGTTTAAGTGTTAGAATTCACTAACACTTGCATGCCTATGTGTTTTACCCTTAAGGGAAACGAACACACTTGTGCGCCTCCTTACCTACTCATTGAAACTTGCGCGCCACTCTTCTGGAAGTACCTCGGGATAATTCTAAAGGCTTTGGTGAAGGATCACCCAAGTATTACCATACTGGATAACAATCGCACAAGTACCCATGTGCCGCGCAGGTATACCTGCGTGACCAGGACTTGCGCGCCCATGCAGTACTTGCGCGACCCCCCAGGACATGCGATCCCTTCTATTTTTTGGGTGCCCTTCCTGCCCATTTCACCTCTATTATGCCATTCCACCTCTCATATTCAAGATTGAGTCTTCAAGACACTCTTCAAAGCCATTTATGGAATGTTTTCTTGATTGACTTCCTTAACTGAAAGGAATTTCGTGGAACATCTATAAAAACCTAGTGATTTACACATCTTTATGTCACTAAAGTTAGATATTTCATTCATTCAAACTCATCTTTTAAGATGAGATAACCCTATTCATGGGCCTCCTTTTCAAGAGTAAACCCCAGTCCAATTTCTCAAATCTAGGAATCCTCCTTAGGAGTAAGCCCCACGTCCTCATTAATTTGGGCCTCCTTTTTAGGAGTAAGCCCCATGTCCCCTATCCTAGGAAGCCTCTTTAGGAGTAAGCCCCAGTCATAATTCTCTTAACCTGGGCTCCATTTTCAAGAATTATCCCTAGTATCAAATATGGGAATCCTCCTTTGGAGTAATCCCCAGTCATAATTCCCTTAACCTGGGCATCCTCCCTAGGAGTAAGCCGTAGTCTTAAAATTCCAAAATATGGGCATCCTCCTTAGGAGTAAGCCCCAACCATAATTCTATTAACCTGGGCTTCCTTTTCAGGAATAAGCCCCAATCTCAAATATGGGAATCCTCTTTAGGAGTAAGTCCCAAGTCCCCTAATTTTTCAAGCCCCTTAACCTGGGCCTCCTTCTCAAGAGTAAGCCCCAGTCTTAATTTCCCTTAACCAGTCCTAATTTACTTTTTGATGTAGGGTTCCTTCTTATGAGTAAAACCCAATCATAAGTCCCTTCATAACTTGGGCATCTTCCTTAGGAGTAATCCCCAAGATTTGATTATCCAAATCTCCATGAATCACATATACCTTTATGGACCCTATTTCTAGATTTCATCCCTCAAGTAAATCTTAATATCCATCTATTTGGGCAGTCATACAAACATAAGCCCCACATCATTTCTTATGATTGCATCTTTCATGGCACAAATTGTCTGGTTTTACCAATACCTCTTGTTTCTCACACTGAGCATGACTCACATGATCTTAGAGTGTAAAAGTAATTATGACATCTTTCTTTGAGCCATCAATCATAAACACCATATTCCCTTACTCGAACTACGTGGATTCTGATTCCTTTTCCAAAACAAAGGATACGTAGGTAGCCCATCTATGGGTACAATACCAATTATTAAATAATCCATGTCCTTATGAATGATAATAAACTTCAAGTGCCCCACTGAGTGGCTTTAAAACCAGTATGGTCATCATAATGACCAAGAGACTTTTATGTATTGAAGGATACCATTGATCAAGAATCTCTAATAAATACAGATGATTCTCTATTGATGAAGAACCTCGAATACATATAAAAGATTCTCTAAATTTACTACATATCAATCATTGATTGTTAGATTTAATGAAAAGCTCATTTTATACTTGGTAATGTAATAAGTATTCACGAACATAACGTAAATCTATAAAGAGAGTCCCAAAGTAGACAATAATTCCCCTAAAAAAGGTGTGATGAGTCTGACCTCCCATCCTCTCGACCAAAGCAAATTCCTAAGACTCATCAGTACACAACTAATGAGCGCCTACCTTTGGAAAGTAGGACCAAATGGATATGGAATCATTGGATGTTTTCGGTTCTACGAACAAACCCGTTAGAACCTGATTGGAAAGTTTGAACCTTCAATCAATGAGGTCATCCCCAATTCCAGAGGAAACAATAATAAACACTATAAAAGAAATATTCAGTAAAATATAAGTTTTAACTTTAAAATAATATGATTTTATATATTTTTACTTATTTTATAAAGGCATATTGAATCCTCCAAGACTTATAATATATTTTAAAATATTATAATCATTTCAATGAGAGTGTGACTCCCCTCCACATACGTATGGATAATATTTTAATATATTCATCCCTATTATATATAAAATAATTTTCCACTCCTCTTTGGAGAGAAACTGGGGGAAAATATGGGAAGCTTTTTGGTTTTGAATATATAAATATATAGATTCCAAAATAAAGTTTGTGAAACATTAAATAATTTCCATCTCATTTCCTATATATACCATCCCTAGAACCAACTTATCTTCAATCATAATCATTGAATCACATACTTACTTTATCCTACCATCTCTAGAATCCTCCCAAAGTTCCTCAGACCCTCAATAATCCCATCATAAATCTTTTGAAGTCACACTCTCATGTAAGGGTTCCTTCCTTTCTCATATTCATCCAAGTTTCATTATACGGTTACACCCTTTTATTTTCAATTACAAATGATGGGGTATGTTTTAGAACCTCTTTTATACTACCCTAATTATATTTGAATGATGAGATACCCCTTTCTTTCTATTTAATCCATGTCATATACATATGTTACCATTCCAGAATTTCATAATTGTTATTCCATTTCTCCACTTTCTTCAAGATTCTTTATTATGTTATGACTTCTACAACCAAATTCCTTATGTTGGGACGTATATTTCTATGAAAATATTAATATATATTTAATTTATATATGATGAGAGACCCCTTTATCTCTCATCAACCCTTTCTATGAATTTTTATGTCCCGACATTAGGCTACTGAAATTACACCATGAATTTCCATTCCAAAAACAAATATGTAGTGAATACCCTACCCATTAAATATCAAGGGTGTTCACTTTTATACACATATTACTTTTTACTGAGGAATTAATTGTATGAATTCCATATTCATTAATCATGAAATAAATTATGATGATGAATTAGTCCATGTTATATGATCTATGGGGAAAGTTTAAGCATGACATTGAAATTATTATGAAGGGTATTCCCTGATAGCTCTCCAATGAATTGGATAACGTGAAGTATCATGGAACAACATGCTTTTTTAGTGGTTTACCAGGTTCTATTTTGGGAATTTTTATACTATGATGTCTTGGAATTTTATCCTTGACCTATGATGTAGTATTTTATGTTTTTTCCATGTTTCAATGTGATAAATATCATGTTATATCAAGAATTATGATTCATGTTCCTTTATGCCTCCTTGATATTCCTTGAATAGCATGTGTTATTATCTGTATGTTATGATATTTAAACTCCCTTAATTGGCTTTAAAGATCACCCCTTATTTTGTATTTTCCCCAGGATATCCCATGAAGTTTTAAGCTAGAGTATGTTAAAGAAGTTTTCAATGAGGACGTTGTATTTAATTTTTAAAGTTTAAAAGAAATGTACCTAATTCTCAGATACACTAGACATATCGATCTTATAGATTGAATTAAATGTTATTTTATGTAATTATATCATGTATGAATGTAATAAAAAGAATATTATTTTTATAAGGACACATGTCCGAACCCCAGGTTCAACCTTACTCAACAAAAATAACTAAAATGAAAGAATTCTTGTATTATCTAGAGAAACTATAAATATGGTATTGATCTATATTTCATACAACTCATTCCATGTAAATCCATCCTAATGTCTAAGTACTACATCTTAGTCTTTATATGTTCACAACATTGGAGTTCAGATAAACCATAAGGGGGATGACCGTTAGGTGATCCCTAAAACGAATTATCTATATATCCATGTACATGATAGAAATACATTCATTGAAATAGGTACACAAACTTTCTCCTAGTAAATTATGGTGATTTTATTAATGGAATAATCCATCCACCCAACTCCATGGAGAATCCTCTGAATTAGTCGATATAACATAATCATCATTGAGTGTATCAATGATGTTGAACATCGTGTCTAACACCATTGTAAAGTAACTAATCAGGGATAAAATAATCTTCCCAATAACCTATGACAGTATAATCATCCTAGATTTTATCAATAATGTGGACACCATAGTCAAATAATTGATCATCGAGAGAATAATAATCCCCATCAAAAGTGATATCATAGTCATATTTGAGTATATCATATAATCCAGATCCCGAGAAGTATGTCATGATATCCAAATAATATAAAAATATTAAAATGGACCAGAATACGAACCAAAATAAGTTCATTTGGGAATATCAATAAATTAATAGGAATATAATACAGATCACAAAAATTAGGTCAATAAATCCAAAATAAAATATCACATCATTTCAGGCTCATCAGTTACTCACTATGAAGAACCTCTAGCAACCATCTATGAATGAAAAGTAATAAAAATGAAATCATAACCAACATAGAGTGGGGGGATGAATGCCTAAACCCAAAACTTCTTTCACTATCCTGGTCATCGATGTTTAGTATCGATTCTATGGTTACAACCCCTACAATCTCTACAAAATCACAACATTGTAGCTCATGGTCGGTCAAACATCGATTCACCCATTAGGTCCCTCATGTTGTAAAATTGGAGAGCCATCATACTTGAGATCATTGAGGTATGTATATAAGAATAATTCCCCCTCCTAAAGTCCTATATGTCAATACATGGGAAGAGGAATCATACATTGGACCTATAAAATTGTATATGTATGTTGAGTAATCCCAAAAAGAATATTTAGAAAGAGTCAACCTGACCAATGAATCCTATAATGGATTCATTATATTAGCATGTATGTGATGGCATCCCATAGGGGACCAATTGAAATAGAAAGATAGAAGAGTCATAATACATGGAGTTATATAATTCAATATAAGTGGTGGAATCCTACATGGGATCCTAAGAAAGAAAAGTTAAGAAAAGGAATCCTACATGGGATCCTCTAGGTTAAAAAATATGAGGTGGCATCCTACGGGAATCTATAAAAAACTAATCTCATCGCCACTTGGTCCCTATGAACACATATATAAATGGGTACGTCAAAAAAGAATGATCTATAAAATTATGTTTCAATAGATATAGATCATGGAAAGTCTCAAATCAGTGGTCTAAGTCTTATTATATACAGGGATTAAATTACCAATATAAGAGCATATTCATTTAGTAAAATATCAAAAATTATTTATATGAGTCGTAAAATCACCCAAGGGATTAACCATCATGATGTACATGGAAATATACTAACAAATATCTACTCATAAATAATGTTATGAATATAGGTCATAAAAACATTAAAAACCATAAAGAGGTTGCAAGGAAGGAGTACACGACATGTATACCAGAGTACATGACATGTTCCCTTAATGCCTCACCTAGGTGTGTAATTCTTCCAGAGATGGCATGTAAAGAACATGTATATGTTATGCATACCATTAATAAATTTTTTAAAATACATGGGGAACATTCTTATGTACCCAAAAAGGATTCCCATGAATTCTTCATGGTTGTGTACTTATACATGGTGTGTACCCCTCTCAGAATATGGATGCATACATTACATGGCCATGTACCACTACATGGGCTATCTGGCCTGGATCTCGTCTACATAGTTGAGAATTAGAACACATTGTGTATACCCCATATATGGATTTTACATAAAAAATTTAATATTCATAGAAGGCAATAACACATGATGTGTGTTCCTAAACTACATAGTGTGTGATCATGATTTTCGAATGAGAAACCCCTCCAATCAGCATGAAATCCCATTCCCCCCCAAAACCTATAGATTTACCCTCAAGGGATACTAAGCTATAAAAATTGGATCTCCAACATGACTGTTGTAAATATATTTTTATTTATGAAAAAACATAAAAAGTACACACCATTGGGTGGAATATTCTAAAGCTTCACCCTTTTCTCTTATCTGTAGTTGTTGTATGGCGATCAGACTCCTCCCAAGATCCACAATGAAACAACTCTCTATACCACCCTCATTATCCATATCCAACATCATATCCACTTTCATAAATGGTGATGTAATACCAAAAGGTTCAGATGTGATAATATAGGGGAGAAAATGAGAAAATAATAATAAATAATTGGATAAAAAAGAAAAGAAAAATAAAATAAAAAAGGAAACGGGTCCGGGTGTGGGCCTACCCCTAACCCCCATCAGGATCATATGACCTAACTAGGAAAACAACCCATTTTGGACTTCATGATGAATAAAAAATCTATATCCAACACTCTATTCATGTGATAAAACCAAACAAATGTGCGTGGATAAAATTATATTTAATTAATTATATCAAATATCAACTATTTGATGAAAAATTTAATGGATTGGATTTCTAATAAATTTTTTTATTAGGGTAAAAAATATATTATAGGAAAAAAATAGTGGACATAAAAATTATCTATGATCATCTGGTTGGGTAAAACTACCATTTTACCCCTTATAAGCATCTAAAAAAATTCCAATTTATTCTCATATTTACTTTCCAGAAAAACACATTTCCTTAAAATATCCTCCCTATAACCCTTATCATCAATGAGAATCATTGGTATTTAAACAAAACCATGATCTCATCACAATAATCTACACAACTAATCTATATTTACCATCCAACAATTGGTCTCACAAAATTGACAACTCTTCCATCAAGGAAGAAGTTTAACCACAACTGATATGATACTCTCCACCATAGAAATACCCTTATCGTCTTATCTGAACCAAGATCAGGCTCAAAGGCCTACACATCATCCATTACTAGACAAAAAAATGGCATGGCTAGACCCCTCATACCAGAGTGCCAATTTGGAAGCATTAAAACGTCACCCATTCTTGCCTCCCAAGAATGGTTTGAATCGAAAATGTATGATTAAATGGAAAAGAATCTCAAAATATAATTAATTCTCTCTCCATATACTCAGGATGATGTCAAGATAGGTAATTTTCATCTCTAAACAAGAATTATAGTAAGATTTAATTTATATAAATCTATAGCTCTATCTGTGAAACTCTCATATCAAAACGGGATATAACTTATTTTATCCAACTCCTGACATCACATCTCTCGAATATGTCTGTCCATGTCCTACGATCGGTCAACCACCTCAATACACCAAATTTATCCTCACTATCTACTCTACTATGGAGATACATTTATAATTTTATCTAAAAACAAGATAAACTATGCCGTCATCATTTATATGAAACAATTGGTCCTCGACTATCTGATAAACAATCATTGATTTAAGATATTAATGGTACAATTCCAAAAAAATGTGTACCATTTCTATGTCCCACAACATACTAGTGTATAAAACCATACCAGCTGGACCTCACCCAAATCCCAATCTCTTGAGTCATCTTCAACTAAGACAGGATAACCACACTACATGGAATAATAGTTATCATTATATCAACAGTTCCTATGAAACTATTTCTCAAGATTGGGAACTTTACTTATGCCACAATTTTACCATGACCACCCATAACCTAAAATCATATTCTACCATGATCCTCTGCCTACATGTGGAGTACATTTTTAAAAACACAAGCATTAGTCAACTAGGCTAGCAACCCAAAAAATCATTGCCATCAAATCCATTCTTGATACCAAATAACCATTGGTAATTTCATAGAATACAATGGCATCACCATGCAAATATAAAAAAACCTGAAAAAATGAACAATGCATCAGTCTTCAAAATATCATAAAACCAAACTAATTTTCTCAAAATACCTTAGAAAAATTGGTCCAACCCCTCTTGCATGTTTCCTTTGATAAAAAATAACATTGACCATTAATTCCTTTAGTCCAAACTATGTGTATTTTATTCTCCCACATAGAATTATCAATCAAGTGTGAGTATGGGTAATCCGGTCCTACCACCTAGCCCATATGTCAATTCTCTAGAAGATTTCACTTCTCACAGGGCATAATTTGCGCATCCATCTTGGTAGAAGACATATAAAACAACTATTAACTGTCTCTCTAAATGTGGTAAAGAAAAAATAATCCTAAAAGGCAAAAAAATATCAATATCAGCATATTAGGTCATTTATACTCTCCAAGAATCCACATAACAGGCTTTTCTATGAATGTTCTTGATATGAACATTGAAAATTTAAAGAACTGACACTAACCAGATATTTTCATATGGTTATACCCCTTAATGTTCTAGTTCCCTATAACCATTTTGGTGTCTACCAACATCGTAAAAAAGGACCTCACTAGATCGCCAGGAAAAAATATTTGTGGATAATTATGACATAAAATGGTCAATAGTATATAAAAAAATCTTCTTAATGATCTATGTCCTAGATCAAAATCATCATTTGGTTAAATATATTTCAATTCCATGTTCAGCAAGAAAACAATCTTTTGGTTGATACTGCACCATTAAATAAATGTACCTGAGTAACAAAACCTTATAAGGGGTTCAACATATGTGCATCATGTGACCCATAAACATAATACAGTCACTACACCTCATATGTTTGAGGACTGAGTCATTATCCACACCATCAAATTTTTCATCATCAATCCATATCACCTACCATTGGAAAGAAATATATATACATATTTGCATAGTTGTGTATATTTACACTAAGAAACTATATAGTAATAACCATTTAGGTTTTTTTAAACATTAATCAATTGGACTATGTTGTTAGTAATAATCACACACTAACAGAACAATAACATGGGAATCCGACATGCTAATATCATGCATGAGATGCTTCATTCATTTTTTGGGAAAAGAATAAAAAAATCACTTCACTCTTTTCAATGGGTCAAGAGCCAATAATCTAAAAATGGACACTTTGTGATGATCCAAGAGTATTAAATCCATCAATTTCATCCCAAAAATGTGATGAGAAACATCAATTTATTATAAATCATCACACCCCAAAACATGTGTTTCATTCAAAGTGAAAATTATATAAAACTATAGAATCAAAGGTCAAGAATAGATATAAAATCTCCCTAGAATCAAAAACATATAACCAAAACAACTGATATTGATGATCCATTATGATATCCATAAAAGGTTTGGACACATTCTTAATACTCCACATTATATGATATTACAAATAATAATAATACATAAATGAAACTGCTCTCACACAACTTCATAACATCTTTTCCTGGACTCCACTAAACTGGTTCTCTGAGAAGATTAACCACAAGGCCCCAATCAAGCATCACTATACATCACATTCTTATAACTTGCAGTTAGGGCCTAAGATGTGTATATGGGGATTCTATAACATAATATCAGATTAAGAATCAATAGAAATAACTAAACACATTATTATAGGAGGACTTTAATAGTGCTACAACTTTTCTTTCTTAGCACTAACTAGCATAGGGTGGATAAAAGACCATGGATTTTACCCGCACTAGAAAAGAGATAATTATTGGGTCCTCTATTAGTACTAAAAAATAAATAATAAGGATCCCATTTTCTGGTCCTTTAGAAGCACTGATAAAAGAAACTTTTTATCTGTTCTTTTATTTAGCACCAATAAAGGGACCCTTTTTTAGGACTAATAAATGCGCTAATAGAGGAATACTATATCTATGTTACCAAATGTATAGATAAAGGAATACTTTATCTACTCTTAAAAAATCACCTATAAAGGTATCCATTTTCAATGATTGTATAGTAATTGATAATGGGTCCCTTTATCAATACTTGTATAAGTGATGATAAATTATTCCTTTATCAATGCCTTTAGTATCACTAATATAGGGGAATACTGCAGTGTGATGCTACAACACACAACTGAAAAATAAAAAGGGTATTCAATAGTGTACTTTAACAACAAACTAGAAAACTAGATACATCACCAGCAATTAGAAAAATAATTTGAAAATTTAGAATTTAAATGAAATAAAATTTATAATACAAATACAAAAAATAATACAATTATATAGAAAAATAACGCACTAATATAAAATAACAAACCTCCCACACTCAGGAAAAAGAATGCACATATATAAAAAAATAATTCATATGTTAGTAATAATATCAACAAATAAATTAAATATAAATGGTTAATTTTAAACTAATATTTTATTCATACCAATAACACTATGTATCCGATTATGTTGTAGTTGATTTTTTCATGTCACAACATTTATTGTTCATCTTTCTGAATTATCAGAATGAAAATTAACTAAATAAGTATAAGATAAAAAAATTACGGAAATTAATTAATTAATAGTATATAAAATGATTAGAACATAGTCTAGGATCATTTTATCTATTTTGAAGATCTGATGCAAGTTTTAAACAAAAAGTACACATGTATATTGAAAGGAAACACTTAGAGTCATATTGGTCACACCATTCATTCGAATTAGTGAATTTGATTTTTATACATGTAAAATGACTAAAGGATCAATTTTATAAAGTATCAATACAATCTAATTGTGTTTCCTTAGTTTTCAGTATATCACATGTGTTTTTTTGATAAAATGTCATTTTAAAATGAAGACAAGCACTTTGAGTCATCCCAGTCATGTTATGTGTGGGTTTGATGCTAAAATAATTATTTCATGTCACAAATGAATTATGATACATCATTGTAAATAATCAATACAATACAATTATGTTTTCTTTAGTTTTTAGTGAGTGATAATTTTTTAATATAAATGTAAATCTTTAATCAATAACAGACACTTTGAGTTATACAAGGAACATATTGTATCAGATTGTGGTGAGGATGATTCACACACATATAAAATTTATTTTGGATAGTTTTCTTAAATATAAATTTAATTTTAATGTGTTTTCTCAGTTTTGAGTATTTCAGTTTTCTTTTTTACTAAAATTAACATAAATTTTTAATAAAATTGGCACTCGGTGTTATATCGATCAAACACTATGTCAAAATGAGTTGTGTCTGATTCCTATATCCAAAATGCCTTATTAATTATTTTCATAATGTATCAAATTAATTCTAATGTGTTATATCAGATTTTAGAATTCCAATTCTATTGTTTATAAAAATATCATTTTAAACTATAAACACTCACTTTGAGTTATACATGTCACATAGTGTGTGAGATTGATGTAAGAATAACTCCTACACATAAAAATGAATTATGAATCATTTCAAAAATTATCATTTAAATATGATCACATTTGATTCGTTTTTAGTGAGTGAAACTTTTTTATACTGAAATATCATTTTTAAACTGAAAACAGACAATTTGAGTCATACCAAGAACATCATGTATCATATTGTGGTGGGGAAAATTCCAACACATGAAAAATTATATAAAAATAATTTTAATAAACGATAAA
Organism: Viscum album; assembly: GCA_963277665.1. Classification (NCBI taxonomy): domain Eukaryota; kingdom Viridiplantae; phylum Streptophyta; class Magnoliopsida; order Santalales; family Viscaceae; genus Viscum; species Viscum album. The sequence goes on from OY728131.1 coordinate 1,350,402,525, forward strand.
TAATATCTGAACGTGTTTACTTTATTTTGGCTGTGTGAGTTATATTTTTAGTATAATTACTGTCAGTTTTAAATAAAAAAGTCTCAAATGTAGTCATATAAGTCACACTAAGTTTCAGTTGAGGTTAGACTGATTCCAACATGTCCCAAATGACCTATGGATTATTATCCAAAAGTATGGAAACAATACAAATGTTTTTATGGCTTTTGATCACCTTATTTCTTTTCTTTCTAAAATTTCATTTTAGGAAAAAAACACACATATTGAGTCATATTAGTCACATCGTGTTCTTGTATGATGTGAGACTGATTCCTACACATCACAGATGACTTGTGAATAATTTTTTAAAATTTTCATGTCAATATGGACGCATTTTTTGTTTTTAGTGGCTGATGTTTTGTGAAAATAAATGTAAATTTAAAACTAATAATGGACACTTTGAGTCGTACCGACCACATAATGTATCATATTGAGATGTGGTTTAATAATAAACATAAAAAATGACGTATGTATTGTATTCCTAAAGTATAAAAACAAAATTAATTTGTTTTCTATGTTTTAATTATTTGATGTTTTTTGAACTAAAATGTTAATTATAAACAAATGACCTATTATGCAAGTCATACTGGTCATAGCGTGAATTGGATTAAGGTGCATCTAAATAAGTATGGGATGTAACATTTTTCTATCAAACATCCACAACAATCTATAAAGAACAAAATGTTACATTTTTATGGATGGAAAAACCACTTGTTGCTGGAAAGACCTCTTCCAATAGAACAATGTTCTCTCTTTTATGGATTATTGCAGATGATTGATTAAAAAATATGACTTCCCAAAATATATGTTAAAACAATATTTGATAAATATGAGAAGGAAATTAACATAAAAATAGTAGATAAAATGGTGAACAAAATGACAAAACCACTCATAAGATTTCATCTTTTAATGATGGGTGTTTACATTATTGACCCATTTCATTGTTTTTTCTATCATTGTTCCAACATCGACGTCAAATCTATCACGAGTTTGAGAATATTTGAAAAACCACCCCATTTAAAGAAAAATAATCCACCTCCATGTTAAAAAAATAAATATGTTTTTAATATAATAAAGAAAACAATTTAACATAGATATGAATTAGTACATTAATAAAATGTCAATTTTAAATTAGAACCACCCAATTTTAGTCATACATGTATCACATTGTATTGCATTGGGGTATGGTTGATTCCATCATGTCTTTTCATCCTACAATGCACTCAACACTCTATCTCATCAAACAATATTTGAGTTTTATAGCATATATTGTTGAATGAATTTGAGAATAAAAAGAAAATAACGTCATCATGAGTGAATAATCTTTATATAGTGCATGATCATAGTACATGAGTGAATCATGTTTGTTGAAGAAGTCATTTATTCCAAGAAAACATTAACTACTACTTTAAACATATCATCATTTATTTTTTACACTAAAATAAATACATACATATTTTTTTATTGACATAATAAAATCTATCAAACCCTTTCACCACAATAAAGATTAAAAACTCCATGATAAAAAATTTACCTTATTTGATGAAAAAACAAACATGGCCCCATAATGTTTTTTTAGATGACACAGATCTCTATTATAAATTTTTAACCCCTTCTTTTAAGTATTAAACATCCGTATAACTCTTTATAGAATCCAAAAGAAAATAAAATCAAGTACATCCATTAAGTCGTCTTGGACTGTCTTATAGTTTAGTATGTCATTTTTAGTATTCTGGGTGATGAAAAACTCTAACATAACATTATAATTATTTTTTCATTAGAATGGGTATATAATATTTATGATATTTATTTTGAGAATGGTGATGAGTTTTATTATTAATGATATTCTGAACATGGATCATTTTATATAATGGATGTGCACATGCATAATGAATGTTACTTTTATGGATTTCAACAGAATTTCTAATTTTATATCATGCATATAATTGATGAATGAATAAACAAAAGAATTCAACCACCCACCAAGTGAATCCACTATATTGTATTTTTTTTTTAAAAATTCACGATTCAATTGATGAAATATTTATTTTATCTTAATATTTAGTGGGTTTGGATCAAGCTACTAGCATCATTTTCTATGGGGCCTTCATTTGGATTTTCGGTGCATCATGATTTCATTTGATGTGGGGTTTTATTTTTTGTGATTTAATTTTAATGTAGTATACTTTAATTTTATTTCATGTTTCCTTTGATACCATCCCTCCTCGATGGACACATTCTTCAATGATAGTTTTCCTCCAACAGATATCCCATACACTTGTTGGATTCAGTGATTCATTACAAAAATATTTAATTATGTTTTTCATGGTGAGGATTTTCATTAAAGAATAATTATTATTTTATATTATATGAAATTTTTTAGTAGAAATTATAGCCTATGATAACCAGTTTAAAAGAATGCATGGTTTATTTTTTTTTTAAAAACATTCCTCCACTTGAATTACTTTTTAAAATCAACTAAACAAGTGGCGAAAAATATTTTTTCAATAATCTAAATGAAATAATTAAACAATTGATCTTATCTTATGTGACAAGTATTATGCACAATTTCGAAAACAAATTCTCAAACACAACCTTTGTATGATATTAATTTTACTCCATCGACCAATAATTTTATTGTTTACAAGTCGACGCTTCATCTCCTCTTTCACCTCGATCTCCGTTTTTGACTCATCCTCCACATATTTCTCTGACATTGAATCCTCATCCCCCTCAACCACTACCTCTCCCTCTGGATATGCCATCTTTTTTCCCCCCGCATTCAGATCGACCTCTCCCTCTGACTATTCCATTTCCTAACAATTTTATTATTTACAGGTCAGTACTTCAAAACAAATTGATTTCTTCAATTATATAGATCCTTGATAAATATATCAAAATTAATATATAATCATTATAACACTAATTATTCACACCACAAATATATTTCTATTGTCGTATCTCATACTAAATCAGAATCATAGAAGGCAATCTTCTAAATATGATGTCGGTAAACATTCCTACAACATATATACTTCTCACACATCTATAAAATTATTTATCATTCTCTTGTGTACAAAGCCTGTTATAAATAATTATAGTGTTCATAAAATATAGGAAAACAAATTATTAGGAAATATATTCAATGAAATTTTAATAACCTTTGAAAAAAGATGTTGGGTGATGCTAGTCTTTTTCATGATTTATGATCTCTCTAAAAAATTTGCGTAAATAATATCCACAATCATTTCACTTATATTGGTTTAGGAACTATAGAAAAATTGACCAAAAGAATCAAACAATTTTTAAATATGTTTTTCTAGTAAAATATTTCTATATATACCTTATTTTTTTTTCATTTTTCACAATCCAAAGGCTTTATATGTTCAGACATTGGCTTGAAGGTATTATTTAGCATATATTCAGTGACTTCCATATCATAAAATAGTATTGTTAAAACATATACTAAAACATATTATTTTATGATTGTCTATAAAAGGTTTTTTATCAATATCTTATAAATTCATAATACACATCATGTGTGGTTTATTTATTAGATATCCATTCACCGGACCCAAGAAATAAATTTTTGGGGGATCTAGATTGACTACGATTTGTATCCATTTATGCCTAAAAAACAAAAAAGTTGTTAAAAATTTACAAATAAATTTTATGTGATTAGATTATAGAGTATTACTACTACATTGTAGGTATCAAAAATATTCTGCCATCTGATTTATTTTCTCAAACTATTCGGATAACTCATATCTTTTACATTCATTTTATTCCTTAATCAAAGTAGGTTTTTCCATTAAAATTATATAGGGATTAATGAACCCAAATCACGATTCCCATTATTTACCCTTTATATATTAGTAATAAAAATTAATTTAGATAATATGAATAGTTATTAGCTTTAATCAACATATAATCACACTATTTGGTTAGATGTATAATGAAAATGTACCTTATATATGTATTTAGTACTGAAACTCCCAACCATTCATGCATGATAATCTCATTTATCATCTTGAGTCTAATTAACTCTATGATGAAAATTCCATATATTGATTTTTCATATAGAATTTAATACATATCTTAAACTTTAAATATGGTAAATACATGATGTTAAAATGATAATCCATTTTTAAGTGAAATTAGTGGGGAGAAGGTACACCTGGATGGTCATTTTGATTTCTTGTTCAATTCACTAGCTTGTCTGGATCCGGCATTATGATTCCCCAACTATTTATCCATATGTAAGATCACACCATACGTCATACGTTATTTCATCAACAGCTATAGGTTTACCATATGAAAAAATTTGGTAAAGACATACTAAATTGTTGATGCTCAAATTTTAGAATCACACACTTTCTCATGGAAGGACACATGGCATGAATATTTGTCTATGGATAAACAACATCATACGACATCTTCTTCAAACTAATGAAACTATTACATCTATAGAAACACAACATATCAAAGGTGACCCCGAAATCATCCCTTTAAAACTTCCACTAGACATCATGAGACCCATAAATGAACATGGAGTTCATCCAATACATGCAGTGTGACTATCCCTCACAATACCAAGACACCGTCACAAGATCCATCACTGTTCATGTGACCCACCATAAACAATAAAATGGGTTTTCCATTGTAATTCTTGTTCCCCCTCATAAATTCATCATTGATCATGCGATATGTCACGAGAAAGAAGATAGACTGTCCTCAATAATGTCTGAAATCCATCGTGACAATCGTCAATGAACATGAAGTGCATCAAACACATGAAATGTGACTATCCATGATGATGTATGCACACCATCACAAGATCCATCCCTAATAATGTGATGCATCATAGAAAAATGGAAAAGTTGTCAGTGAAAACGCCTGATCACCATCACAATATTCAAAATTTAACATGGAACATGTCATAGGAAAACAAAGAGACTGTCCTTGGAAATTCTCTCAAGCTAGTGTGATACCCAACAATGTACATACTGCACATCAATGTCAAGTAGAGATATTATCCCTAACAAATTATACATTCCATATCAAGATCCATTAAAGATTATGCGATTATCTATAAGAAATCATGATGACCAACCAATAAAAGGTGTGTGAACCCCCTCAAGATCCCATATTGATCACACAACATATTCATTGACAACCAATAGCCATGTGCTAATAGCTGAATGAGTTCCCCCATTCCACTTGTTTTTTCATTGTCATGTTCCTGACATCCCACCTAAAATACATTGAAAATTAAGCGGAAAGATATCCAAAGGGAGAGAACCGGAGCAGTTGAAAATCACATAGACCAAAAAATCACTCAAAAGTATAAATATCCATGATGATATTGAGTAAGACTTTCATGAACCCAAAATATTTGTTGAACAAAAAAAGTAGATAAAGGGGGGAGGCGAGACATGCTCGCGGTCACTGAAGGAAATGTGGTTCACCCATGGAAACCCATAAGGCACCATGATTTCTAGGAAATATTATCCCCTCATATCATGTATTACCTTTTCCATTTCATCCCCATCACATGGAAGTCCCGATACATGTCCAGACAACCACACACTGCCCTTCAGTTCTATGGTAAAATAGAGATATTTTTCCATGAAATACTCGCACACCCCAATATGACCCATATCTATTGCGTGATGTATCACCAAAAAATTGAGAAAATATAAATTATATTACTCATGAAATCCCAAATGAATCCAAGCCTTTGTCACATAAAATAAAGTAAATAAAAGTATGAGGATGTTGAAGGAAGTCATGGTCATTGAAGGACATGTGATGCACTAGGAAGCCCGCAACATGGTCCTGTGAGAACCCTAGAAAACACACAGTTGGATCATGAATGCTCTAGAAAATTCCTTAAGTATATCCCAAACCCTTTTCAATGGGAACATGGATCTTTTGGAGGCCCATGGAAATTTCAACATGAAAACATAGAAGTCCTTCAACACATTCACCCGATCAAACAAGTCCACATTAATTAAAAATAATCTAATCATGGAAGAATTTATGAAAGGGGCTCGTGATCATTGGAAATCAGGATATTCCCTTGGATAGGTCCTCGAAAGAGACTGACAAAGTTGTGTGGAACTAGTCCCCTTCAATGAATCTAGCCTAGGATCATGCTAGATATGCCTCAAAAAGCACCAAACTACTTGGGTGGTGACGTCTATAAATTCCCCACCCCAAAATGATGAAAGGGTTGAATGCTTGGACACTAAGACTATGTGTTCATAGACTCTAGATTATTTGAATATCAACATCTAAGTTCTTCTTGGAGAAAATGATAATGCAACTATGAAAAATTCCATTAGGTAATACATTGGCAGACAACCAGAGAAATTATGTGCCATATATAAGGTACGTTGCGTGATCACTCATATATCCCACGAAGGGGTACTGAAATGATGTGGGAATAATATACCACACTTCTTCTAGATCATTAAATAATCAAAGAAAATTATACTAAATAAAGCTAAGATCCTCTCAATAAAAGGTCTAGAATAATGATTAATAGTGGAAAACATAAGCCCAAGACATGCTCGATATATCTCATGCGCTTCACAAGAGTCATCCAAAGACATGCGAAAACACTAGGAAATGTCTCATAGTCCTCACAAATATCCTTAAAGAAGATATGTGGGACATGATATTTCCTTCATACAAGTCAGATCAAGTCAAACTATCCCCTCATGGACATCACATTGATCTTGAAAAACCCACTGGTTTTATGAACCGAGACTTGAAACATACATCAGATACATATCTGGACCTATATAATAGAGCATGATCATGTCATCCGAGTCTCAATGATATATCTAGGAATGACAACCAAGGTCTTGCGAAACCATCTAGGAATGTCACCTAAGGCCCCAAACACCCTCCATAAAATTTTTCTAGTTCTCACCACACCCTCTGGGAATGTCAGTTTTTTCCACGAAACACTCCAAACATGTAAGTTGGGTCTCACGACCCCCTCTAGGAAATTCAGATGAGACCGGTGACTCCCTCCAGACATGTCTTCCAAGTCCTGTGGCATCCTCAGAAGAAAGTTGGATGAGACTTGAGATGCCTTCCAATCATGATGGGAAGGTATCGCGATACCCTATAGGAATATTTTCCATGATATGCACCATTCTTAAGCCATGTCATACTGACTCTTGTGAAACCCTCAATGTGTGTCTAGATAATAAGTAAGCCATGTCACAAGGGAAACGTTAGAGTGTAATCCCCGAACAATCCCGAAGACTTAGAGTTTAAGACCCAATCAAATACATGATATCAATCCCCAGCCTCTGTGTTTAAGTACAAACCATCGACATAATATAATATGTCCTTGAAAATAGGGATCTTATTTTGGTACAATCACCTAGAATTCTTAAAACCCCAGTGATACCCATATTGTCTTCGAGTATGATCATCCAAATTGACCCATCTATGGGTTCACAGATAAGTGAACTATAATAAGATTGATTCCATCCATATCTGGGATATGTAGGAAGACTTTATAAGGCCCAATCACCATACCATATCCCCTATGAGATGGGAGATCATTCCTCTCAAATAGAAACATTAAAGTGTATACCCCATACAGATATGCTCTCATGTAATGTTCCCAATCTATCATAATCTCTTATTTTTCACACCGAGCATAGCTCACATAGGATTTGATATCAGTGATGATTATATCAATATATTTATTCGAATTCCACAATATATGACCGTAAATATTGGTATGTAAGTCTAATTACATCCCATTCCCTCTCAAAGGGATATATTCCGGATGTAGTGGTCCAGGGTAATCTCACATGCACACGTCTGACCTAGGGACTCTATTTTCATATTTATCATAACACAGACATCCATCTCAAGAAAAAAATTGAATCTAATTTCTGTATTCAATAGGATACATAGGACACCTTATTGAGTTGTGAGCCAGATATTCACGTCCTCACTGAAAAAAATTTAATTGCATGGGCAGATCCAGTCATAAGACCTTCATCTATGGAAACAAAATAAATGTGTTTGGATTCCTACTTTCACAGGATACATGGGATGCCTCTTAGAGGTTCGATCCCACCCCAGGACACTATACATGTCCCTAGACATAAATAAAATCCATATTTTTTGAACATGGTTGTGGCTTAAAGCATCATAATTTAATAATAAAGGGATAAATAACCCATGATATACATGTTATTGTCCCTATCAATACATGTTTTTAATAAATCCACTGACAAAGGGGTAACAATTCCAATATTTAGGTTAGGAAGGATTTTTCAATCATTTGTCAAATATATAAGAGTGTCTCAGATTGGGAAACAATTTCCCCCAAAAGGGTGTGAGGATCCCAAACTCCCATCCTATTGAAAAATGAGAGTCCCAAAGAGTCATTGGGCCTGAAAACCCAGATGATCGCTGACCTTTATAAAGAAGTTAAATACCTAGATATAGATGAGGAAAACATTGGGAGTTTATAGTAAATATAAAATAGATGGAAAACAAAATGTGTACAATTGAGTGTGGTCTTAAAACCCTCCTCCCAGAAAAAACATCTAGGGAAACCCATTCCTTGTCACCTTTATTAAATGAAAAAAATGGTGAAATAGACATGAATCATGTTATTGTATCTTACCTTTCATTGGTCAAAAGGATAAATTTTCTAGTTCCTGTTTAGTTGAATTATGTTGTGCTCATTGGAAGAAAATGATGACCTTGAAACATTTCTTTTAACCAAAATGTACTTTGTGAAAAATGATTGGACGACTTCTTTACCTTTAAGTTGTGAATGTTATTGATCAAACATGTAACTATTATATATATTGTTACACTCATGAGGTTTCCTTTTTTTTTATAGCCCGATACATCTCATTATTCTTTTAATCTGAATGATGTCCTCATACGTTCCAACAAATCCTGAGGTCGCAGGACCAGCCTCTTTGATCCTGAGCACCTGACATACATTTTAACCAACACAATGCTTCCTTCATAGATTGGTGAACCTATTTGATAATGAATACCAAATCAATAGCTCCATCATGAATCTATAATTGTCTCATAAAATCCTTCATAGGATGAGTCCCCATAAGCTATCTATCCCACAATATTCCACATGAGATGAAGTTACCCTCATCACACCATTCAATCACTTTGGGAACCTACCACTAGAATGAAGCAATGAAAAAATAACCTTTGTAAGGTTGGTGGATGAGGATAGTCAACATGACAACCCAATCACTCAGGTGATGCCAAGGAGGTCTCCCATCCGTTCTGATCATCCTCACTGATATGTGGTGATGATTCGACAAGGATTTATCAAAGAGGTTGTGCCAACACCAACTATACAAGACATGACACCCCACAAGAGAGCCCACCTGAGGTATCCAAATAGTGAAACTATAGAGAAATCTCAAATCCTTGTGACTGATAATCTATCCAAGGCCAACTAGTGTATCCTAATAGATTCCTTGAATCAATCCTTGATCACTGCTATCCAAAATACTCTGACTTCAGCACATCTAGTTGCAATGACTATGGAATCCTAGGGAACCCCACATCCCACATGACATGGGTTTTTTACCGTTTTCTACCATGGGATAATCTTTATCATGGGAACCCACCCATGAAATGGTATCATGGGCACCGACCCCCCAAATGGTAAAATGGGAACCGACTACTAAAAAAGTATCATGAGAACTAAAAACTCAAACAATAGAATGGGAACTGACCCCTAAAATGGTATCATGTGCTCTTATCCCCCAAATGGAACATCGGGCACCTACCCATCAAACATGATACTCCATAAATGAGTAGCATAAGCCATCTTTTATCTTAGTAAATAATATATCAGTGATATCCAGAGACTCCTCATCAAAGTTGGGAAAGCATGATCTTAAAGGGAATAATTATACATTCCTATAGTCATATGAGTCACAACAATTTTTCCTACCTCATACTACTTGAACAAGAGTAGGAAGGCTCGAAGGTATCCACCAGGAATCTAAAAAAGTTGTTACCAACCATGTTGTAATTTCAGAGGATAATAACAATAGATCACATTTATAGTGGATGAAGTTGATCATGTCTCTATGGTCAATATCAGAACTCCCATAATTAACTAATAACCCTAGAAAAGATAGAGAAAAGGGAGTTTTCAGGGATCCATCTAGCCTACCCCTTGAGGATGACATGTCAATTTCTACATAAGAACAAATCTCTCAAATCAATCAAGAGAATATGAATCTTCCTGAGATAATGGTCGGAATACTCAAGAGGTCTCTATATCAGGATGATCAGCAAATTTCTACCTATGAAATCATTCATTGTAGTTTATTTCTCTAACCCACAAGGATGGGGTAATTTTTATATAAATCATTTCCTCATTGGGTAAAATCCAGACATTATTCCACCTCAACTGATCCCCTAGGGCTGGAGAAATTTTCTTTATTTTCTGCCTCCACATTATAGAAATTATTGAAACCATTTTCCTTAGGTGTATATACAAAAACATAAATATATTGAATACTTAGTAATAAATGGTAAGAATTTATGTCATCTATGAACCCCCAATCATTCAGAACCTACCCCAAGACCAATAGTTATTGGGACATTATACCCCAAACCTAGGACTCATCCATACACATGAACCAATGATGGATCAAATAGCATGAGAGAGAAGCAGTCTGGTCTCCCATCCTTTGAGAAAATGCGTCAAAATGTATATATCATTTAAAATACAAACTTATCCATAGTATTTAAATTATTCCCTGAAAAATAGTTTTATTGATCTCCTGGAAGTGAGAAAGTCGAGTGAGGTAAGGTTGATGGGACTTGAAAAATATTTCCCCTACCATGAATTGTTCATACACACCATTGAAGGTTGATTTTCCAATAAATACTGGATCACATTGTTGATGGCCAATGAGATATTGGAACCTCCACCACATGAATCCCCACTCCAGTCATATAATCAATATGAAAAGGGTTTGTTGATTGTGAAGAAGAGCATGATCCACCTACATTCTAAGGAGAAACAATCATATTTCAATGCAAGGTTGACCAAATAATATGCCTTCCAAACAAATAATGTCTTTAAATATTTTGACTCCACCATGGAAGTCAGTTTGATGGAACACCCAACAAAGAGAAAGATGCATAAGGTGGGGTTGACTAAACATTAAAACTATTGCACTTACCATCAATGTTTCGATTATACAACTGAAAGATTATTTGTCTTCAAAGATCGGTTGGGGGAACATGTATTAACTGGATGGATATAGATGAATGATCCTGAAACTCGTTAAATATGCATAATAGTTGTCCAAGATCTTTTAGATGAGATACTCTCCTTATAGGTTATTATCTATTATCCTTAATATAAGAATTTAAACTATACATATGATGTCCTTCCCACAAGAAATTAAACTACATGGCCAATTTCCTTACCAGAAGACATTAAACTCCACAGCCAATGTCCTTACCAAAAGTTGTTACACTTCATGGATCATGTCCATACCATAAGAAATTAAACATCATGGCCAATTTCCTTTCCAAAAGATGTTAAACTGCATGGCCAATGCCCTTACTGCCAGATGTTAAAATTCATGGATAATTTTCTTAATTTAAGACATTAGACTTCATGGCCGATGTTCTTAATCCAAGACATTAAAATGTATGGCTAATGTCTGTCCATCAAGGAATTAAACTGCATGGACAATTTCTTTTTTGAAAAATATTAAACTTCATGTCCAATTTACTTACTTAAATATGTTAAACTGGATAGATCTTTTCCTTACAGTATGATAATAAACTTAACGGTTGATGTCATTACTGTAAGACATTAAATTAAATGGTCGAAGTGATTACTATAATATGTTAAAATCCATGGACAACATCAGTACCAGAGGACCATAAAATGAACAACTAATGTACTTCCCTCAAGACATTAAAATGCATGGCCAATATCCTCACCACAATTCATTAAAATAAACAACAAGTGTCCTTTATGGAATACGTTAAGCTACACGAATCGTGTACATTTAGAAAGATATTAAAGTCCATGTGCAATTTACACACCACAAGACAATAAATGGAATGAAAAATTTCCTTAGTGAAGGACATTAAATAAAATGGATCTCATCCTTACCGTAACACATTATACTACAGGGCTCACATCCTTATCGCACGAGGTTAAACTGCCCACTTCTTCTCGAACAATGCAAGGATTGATTATCATTTTCAATGAGATACATTGGGATTCCATGATACTATATCGTGGTCCCTCCACCACATGAGATAAATTACTCATATCCCATCCTCCATTGCCTCAGAATGATTAAAGAATCTATCGCAAATCCTTGTTTCTCACATAGAGAAAAGCTCACATGTGCTTAGGAATAATGGTAAGGCTCTCCCCACAGAAAAACAAGTCATAGAGGCTTGAGATAAGTGAATTATAGTCATTAATGCAAGAAGATAAAATGAATACCATGAGCCCCAAATGAATGACATTAAAATGAATGATTGAGGTCCCTTACTCTACATTAAACAACACATCTACATAGACCTTTCTGGAGAGGACCACCATTAAAGGTGTTGGTGTCGTACCACACATTCATTCTTGAACTATATACAACTTTATTTTCATCATGATGAGATACATAGGGATTCATAGACTCTATTTTCTAGACCATACACCTATATTTACATCCTTACCACATGAAGACAAGCTTCACCGAACACTTTCTAGTCCCAGGATGATATATTGTGCAACATTTCAATTTCATAGAGACGTCATCAACATCAGATGGAAAGGATGGAATACAATATGGTGATAGTTTCCCCTTGGAGACTTGAAGAACCAAAAATGTTTTAGTATAATTATATAATAATTTAGTTATAATACTAATAGAGAATGATTATATAGAGGTTTCAACTCCCAATGGCTTGGGGACCACCCACATAAATATTTAGAGTATGCTCGACACAAATTATAAATAAATAAGAATAATGGTAAATATGGAATATGAAAGGAATAAGTAGACCCCTCACTAGATTTGTTAGGTGATTTATTGAGGAGTTCCCCATTGAGTGCATATTGCATTATGTTCCTGAATCATAGAATGATTGCACTAACACACTTGATTACGTAGTCACCATCCTGACTGATATTGATTAAGAGGATGTAATATTATATATCATGAATCGAAGAATGGTACAAGCATTCAAAAAAGAGTATGACCAATATTTTATCCTGAACACATGAAGATAAACTATATGGGGCTCATCTAGAAAATATGACTCTAATCTGTATGGAATTAATCCTCATATAAAGAGGTTAAGCTACATAGTTGATTTCCTTACCACATGATGTTAAACTTCATAGCCATCGTCCAAAACAAAGGAAGGTAAATTGCATGACCATCATCCTAACCACATGACATTGAACTATATGTGAATCATCCTGACCATATTATGTTAAACTGTATGGATGTTCTTCATTGCAGCAAGACATTAAAGATTAAAATTTCATAAGAAATACATATGTCTCGATTCCTATCATCACATGATATGTAGTGATGCACATACCTCTATTATTGGGCCCATCCATATAATTATTACCATTTCACATAAGGTGATCCAACTTTTTCACTACAAGACATTAAAATACAAATTTCCTCAATTTTCTTTCCACATTGAGTGACCCAATGTCCTTATCGAATGTCATAAAATTGCACAGACCCGTAATTACCATATAGATTCAGGTCGATTCACCCACATTCTTACAAAAATAAGTTAAACTATATTCTAGAACAATTTATGTATTGATTCTCAAATCTAACAAGATATATATGTAAACCTTGACCCTGTATCTTGGTTAATCTACTACATGATATAAAATTCTATTATTCTACCCCCTTCTATCTCTGTATTGTAGGAAGATCTATTCCATTCCTTGTCTCTAACATCAATCATAACATATGTGAACATAATAATTGAAGTAGTAATATACCCTCATAGGAAAGGAATAAAGGTACACAATAGGTTCATTGAAGTCTTTAATGTAAAACCATAAATTCATACCATGAGTCCTTGTCGCATGACATCAAACTGCATGGTCAATGTATTTTCCGAATGATGTTCAACTGCATAATTCTATAAGAACTACATGTTGTTAGATTATCCTTCTCATGATATATATAGAAAAACCTTGTCTTCCACTATTGTAACCAACTGCAATGTTCCCATTTTTTGAGGTCGGTTCCCTCATCCTTACTTTATGATGTTAAACTCCATGGAAGTACATCCTTACCTCATGATTTTAAAATGCATAGGTTATCTTGAACTATGTTTTTTCTTGATTTGTTCCCTCATGGGATATGTAGTGATACATGGATCCTCAATCCTAGGCCCAACTATGAAAATCAATGGAAACAATAAACACCTCTCTGAATAGGCCAGACCAGAAAAGATAGGTTCTCATTTCCAAACAACTTATGGCTTGATTCAAATCCTTATGTGGTACGTAGTGAAGCCAAGTATCCATATTTGGTCTCAGCTATGAACTTTACTCAATTTCACATCACATCACATGGATTTACTACATGAATTTACATCCCTTCTGAAGGATTCTAAACTTCATGGATGTATTCCCTCACAACATGATGATAAACTACGTGAAAGTACATCCCTACCGCATGATGTCAAACTACAAGGAAAAAATCTTGGTCACATGACATTAAAACTGCACAGAAAATGTCCCCACTACATGAGGTTAAACTGTGTAGGCCATCTCCTATTTTTTTTACTTTTTATTAAAGGACCACAAGAGACTTACCTCTTTCAACCAGAGTACAATGTGATTCCTATATCTTTGAAAAAACTCTATCCATGTACCACACTTCGCATCATGCATTCTTAATATTACTACAACTCACTCCTTTAATGTGAGAAAAGACAAATAGATATCTCAATTGGCCATGCTAATAATGTAAAAGGGGATTAGACCCACCAACCACCGATATATTTTTCCAACATAAAGGGGATATTGATTTTTTTTGAGCCATACATCACCATAATGAAAATCTAGAACCACATTTTGTTTTTGGTTATCCATAGGATGAATGACCCATATCATTTCTCAATACATGATGAACTTAATATGATATTTACAACATTTCGACATCCCCCTCAAAAGGATGTTGAAGTAATCTTGACCCAGGGTATCCTAATGAGCCCCTTGTGTAATATCTACCATAGGTCCATGTGATTCATGAACCTAAACTGCATGTGCTATGGTGAAAGATGTAAAACCTTAAACTACATGCTATATGGTTAAAATAAAAATTCCTTAAACATTTAAACAAAGAGATGCAAAACAGGTCCACTTGAAAACCTGAAATGGGATTCCTAAGAAAAAGTGGAGTCTCCTCCCTCTAAACTCTTCATCAATAGAGTTTAAGAAAAAAATAGGGTGTAATTAAAGGGAATAAAGCTCATAAGGTTCATCTTACAGCCCTTGTAAAAGCCAATTAATGCTTGATGGACACCCCAAGTCTGGTAAAAAGTTAGAAAAATTATTTTTCAAATCTTTTGTCCATGAGAATATGTTCAATGGGAGGGGGTGCAACTTTTAGGGCGATCGACCCCTTCTTGGATCATACATTTTCCAAAAATCACACATAATGATTTAAAGTGTCATTTTTCATAAAAAAGATTAATTTCCACCAAATATGAAAAGAGATCAATTAGTTGGAAATCAAATAGAAACAGAAGGGCTTTAAAACCACCTACAAAAAACCTTGGAGTCTTACATAAAGGGATTTCTGATTCTTGTGATCCCAGAATAATTATGGTAGAACTGAGAACCAAATAGTGTTTTAACATATCTTATGTGGGAATACCACATGAATCCCCCATGTCTTAAGAACACTAGAATATGATTTAATGGAATACCTCATGATTTTATAGTATGTTATCTCTTTAATGTAATTCAATAGCTTATGCTACACACAACATTGAGTTCAAGCGTATCACGACCTATCAAAATAGCCATTTAAAAAGCGATCATGAATAGTATTAACCATATTGTGAATTTTATATATATCCTATATAATTTAAAATTAATCTTTTGTGATTCATAAAAATAATATAAAGAAAAATTCAATTTTTCAAATAAAAGAAGTATTTTTAAAAAATGCAGTCTTTCAACCTTTTATTGGAGAACCATTTTTAAATCCAATATTTTACACTTTTATATATTCAATTTAATGAAATTAAATTATTATTTAGAAGAGGGACATAAAAAATTTTGAATAAATTTTTAGTACATTCCTGATAACATTAATATTTTGATGAATATTGAAAAATACTAAATTTTAATGCGATTTTTTTAATCAAAATAATTTATATTGTAAAATTTTGAATTTGAGGGGTTTTAAAGTATAATTAGATTATTTTTTTATCATTTAATATAATTTAGTTCATTTTACGTAATTTCACATTTAAATTATACATAAACACATGTCAATCTTGTTAGAGTTTTTAATTCTTAAAAACCCTCTTTATAGTTTTGACAACACGAATTAATTTTAAATTAATTAATTCAACCTATATGTTTTAAATTTGGTTAAAAAAAAATTTCTTAATTTTTAATATCAAAATTATCTTAGGGATAATTTTTTTTTCTAAAAACATTCAATTTTTGATGAATAGTGAAAAACAATACATTATTGTTTAAAACCGACTTTTTATTTAAATAATTATTATTTTAATTTCAATTTATTTTAATGTAAAAATAGATATATAATACCTATATTAATCCAATTAAATTCATTAAATTCATTTTATAATAATATTTGATATATGAAATTTTATTTATCATTTTAAAATATTTTACCCACCTTCAAAGCATATTTTCAATTTCTCATAGAAGATAATTTTACCACTCTGAATTAAATTTGGTGAATAGTAACTTTTGAATTTTATTTACCACTGTTAAAAGTAAATAGGGTAATTAATGGAAAAAATGATATTATAATTACCCCAACATATGTCCTAATTCTATTAAATAAGTTTATTTAGACCAAAATGAACCTTAGGACAAAAATATGATTCCCTTTGATCCACTTGGATTACATTAGACAATTTATAATATTTTATAAAAAGAAGAGTTAAAAGTCTTAAATTTAAATTTTAATAATTAAAAAATTTCTCATATATGATTATATATAAGAAAAATCAGACAATAATTATTCATTATAAATCTAAAAATATTTCCTACATTATGATATTTTATTTAAAATTTTTAGACTTTAAATAATTAAATTTATTTATGACACAATGATGATACAGTAACTACCTTATTAATGAAAGAAAAAAAAATTTAATTTTATAAATATTAAAATAAATTTAATTTGAATATTTTGATGCCATACAATAATTATATAGGTTAATATTAAATTTCAGAGTCTATTCAATGTACTTTTTCAAATAAATCATGTTGTTATGACTTTCACAAAAACCAAATACTAAATAGTGTCAAAATTGACAAAAATGAGTTTAAAAAAAAATACTATTTTATTAAATTATTTAATAGTCCTAAAATTCTATTTTTTAGCCAAAGGAATTATATAGTTTTATATATTTCATAAATTAAAAACTTTAGGTTTGATTAGAATTTTATAGTAAGATTATTAACCATGCATTATAAGAATACTAGAAGACATGGTAGAAGTTAAACTATTAAAGTAAGAGTAAAATATAATAGATAATGTTAATATGGTAACCTAAACATATCTAAAGCCTATTGGTTGAGTGGTTTTAGATCCATCCCCACCTTATCCTCTAAATAAATCCTTATGGAGCTATTAGGAACCAAGAATTATTTTACAATAAATTAATATTTCTAGTTCTTTCTAAAGTGTCCCTCACATATCTTATTAAAGGATACTTCACCTTCTATTAATTTCACACCTCCAAAGATTTTTTTCTTGAACAAAACCTACTATAATTTCCTCCCAACTACCCTCAATTCAACCTAGAGGCATTACATTGATCATAAAGAAAACCGAAGGATCCCTTTTGGTCAAATCGAATAGAAGAACCCGAAGAAGAGGTATTTACTTCATCACCTCTTTCAAAGTTATTTTTTCGCCCACTTCTTATTTATTTGTTGTTTCGATTATAAAAAAATAAATCTTGTACCTTCTACATACTGAGATGTTATTATTAATATGGTACAATTATATTCATTATTCAATCCATCCTATGAATGAAAAAGTCACCATACGTGCGTACGTACGACTTACCGTCTCCACGTCGTGGTGTAGTTTTTATTCAACCATTGATTATTTTGATGTGTATAATAATGAGTATAACTGATGTAAAAAATAAATAGAACATTCCAATTATTCTTTATATATAATATAACATCCCATTACAAATGATTTCACATCTAATAGAATGATTTTGTCGCTCGGTCATACGTATGGCTTACCATCTTCACGACACGATGAGATTTTATTTCCCATCATTACCATTCCAGAATAATTTTCATTTGATGATTATAAATAATGTTTAAGAACTTAATATCATTCTATATATGAATCAAATACATCATATCCATAACAAAACATGACTTATGTAATAAAACTTATAAATTAAAACGAATCGGTTAACACCTGAAACAATGATACTACAGAAATATTATTAACAATGAAATATTAGAGGATCATATATGTTATAATATTTATATATGTGGTTATTTTATAATTTAATAACAATTATTTATCCATTATAAAGAAGGTTAACCTACCCTCGACTAAGGAAAAGTACAATTTAAGGGTTAATTTTTCATGCTCTTTATTATCTGTGGTTGTTTATACGTGAGTACCTACTAAGAACTCTTCATCATCCACATATGTGTTTCTTAAAAATGAAATTATAAACATTTTTAATATTTACTAGACTATGGGTTAATGTAATTTATACCCTTGTTTGACTTTTTTAATTGGTTTTAATGGAATATTTCTGTCGCTTTCCAAACAAGGTACTTTATGTCATTTTTGAAAAATTAAAGAAAGAATATTTTTTTAACTTATACAGAGGGTGCGACTATTTTCTGCCATTATAACACCTTCAAATCCTCCCTTACATGATTATAAGAATATTTTCAAAAATAAATGTGATGTTTACTTTAAATTATCTCAATGTAGAAAGAGATATTTCACTCAAATAGTGTTTGGATTGATTTCCTTTATGTCAACATCCTTTGTAAGATTTTATGCTTGTTTGAAGTTGATTTATTATGATGAAAATTTCTATACTGTATCAAAGGTTTTGTCTTATGTGTTACAATGGATGTTCTATTTTTATACCATTCATGATTCATGGTTAATTTATTAACATTTCATATGATATTTCTAATATGAATGTTTATGTTATGTTTCATCCTTTTCATATGAGTAATACATTAGATGTAATAAGTGACAGGTGGGGCCTACTATAGCCCCTCAATGCATCAGTAGGTCTCATGAGACAAAGTAGTGTTTTGAAAAAATCCTTGAAAAAATTATTTTTTGTAGTCTGGCACGAGGCCTAGAATATGTGGTTATGATGTTCAGCATTATGCATTCCATAATTATGAAATTAGATATTGATATTACATGTGATTATTCGACTAGTATAATATCCATGTTAATAAGTAAATAGAATTATTTGACTTATCATTTCAATATTATGCTGATGTTATACGTTTTAATGGCTTGTGTTTCAGACTTATATATTGCCTTAAATTTTTATTCTTATTTATTGGAGTTTTTGTTATATTGTTATCCTTACTGAGAATTTGTGCTCACCCATTTCTATGTTTTATTTTTCCCAGGACGTGAAGAAGTAAATTATGACTGACTTACAGGGATAGGATAAGGGATATGAGTGTGTTCAAATAACACACACCATTGTTTTTTATTTCATAATGTAATCTAAAACTTATGTATGTATCTAGTACTTTCAAGGATACTAAACAGATTAGTATTTTAAGACTTGATCCCTTGTGATCATGCCTATGTTATGTAATAATGAACCGACTCTGGGTAAATATGGTCGACGTGTTAAATTTAATTTCTCTATACCATACGATTCATGTGGATCTGATATCCTCAATGTTGAATCACTATGTTTTGTTCCCTCTCTTAAGATAGGAAAGAGACACTTCATTCATGAACCATTTATGTCCCACACCTCATGATTTGAAACCATAGGGGGTAGATATTGAGCACCACAACAATAAATTGGGATTTCCCTATGGTTTCAAATCCCTTCCAATATTTCTTTTATCACATGCCTAACTTCATCACCTAGACGTTTTTTTCCTCAAAAATATTTTATAGCCCATGGAAATAAGTGGAGATTAGCTTGATTGGCCATGATATCGACACATAAGTGATTTAAGCCGAAAACTAAAGTCATCACCTATTTCATAAAAGTGGATTATAAGCCTTGTTACCCCTAATATAACCCTGGAGGAACTGAACATCTCAAAATGTGATAGGACATACCCAACATGTCTTCCCTATCTCAAATTTATAGACACAAACATTTGTGTTATGAATTATATCACCCATACCCCAACTATTCATGAGGGAATGGTACCAATACATTTTTATCCTCATCAATATTTCATTCCAAAAACCATCTATATCCCTTGGAAAAAAATATATATCATCTTTATTTTTCCATGAAAATGATGCATAATGGATTTAACCCACAAACTGAAGGCATATCCTCATTGCCTAAAAGAAACGCCAATCCACGTGAGCCCTAGCAGTACCATGACCGAACTCAACCAACATAATATTTTTATTCATATTTTTTCTTCCAGTCCCATATTCCAAAAGGCCTAGTCTAGAAGACCACAGACAATAGTACACCAAAAGAAACAATCTATAATACCCTAAACTACTAGAATAAAAATGTATGATCTAGAAGACCGTATACTGTAGTGATAAAATTTTCGGAGCTAGAAGACCCTAAATTGTAGAAATAAGAAGTCACGAGCTATAGGACCTTAAACTACATTACATAAAAATATCCAATCTAGAAGACATTACACTTTAGTACTATAAACGTTCTGAGCTAGAAGACTCTAAACTACAACAATAAAAAGGTCTAATCTAGATGTCCTTAAATTAAATTACATCAAAAAATGTAATCTATAGACCATAAACTATAGTACATCAAAAGTCCTGAGCTAGAAATCCCTAAAATATTATGATTATAAGGTACAAGATAAATGAATATAAAATATAGTACATAAAAAATTTTCGAACTAGAACATCTTAACTACAAAACATAAAAAACTCTGAGAAAGAAGTCCATATACTACAATACACCAAATGGTTTAATCTAGAACACCCTAAAATATAGAGATAATAAGGTTTGACATATAAGTCTATAAAAAATCATATATAAAATGGACTTATCTATAATACCTTAGAATAAAGTACACCAAAAGGTATGAGCTTGAAGACCCTAAACTACAGTGATAATAAAGTATAACCTAGAATACCCTAAAATAGAACACAATGATGATCATGTTTGCGAGACTTTGAGACCATCCAACAAAAAGAAAAATAATTATCCCCATAATGAAAACTCGATAAGGTAATCATGAAAAATAGTAGATTACTTTCTTTCTGTATTTATACTTTTTATGATCTAGGAAATATTGTGCTTCTATAAATAAAATTGGCACAAGAACTTGTGAGGTCAAAATCATATAATATGGAAGCCAAAGAAAAATCAAAATCCATGCCTCATAACTCTTCCTCTATATGATGTTTAAGAGAAATTTATGAAAAAATATATAGAAAAAAATTAGGCCCATTATATGGCATTAGTAAAAATTAAACTATTCTCCCTACATCAGCTAACTTAGGAAGATGTTAGAGAATTTGGGGAGGATACCACATCCCAACTGTCCTTGTAAATCAAATGATTTCAAGACAACTAGAGAAGGTGTATCAATGATGAATTTATTATCAGTGGGAATTTATGAGAATTTATGATAGAGAATACTATCCAAATTCAAGCACTAAAATCCATGCAATCAGATCTGTTTTGTTTTACACACAAATGATGGGCAACATGGATGATCCGAAAAATGTATCCCCCGAAAACATAGATCTTTACCCGAGATTTCCTAAAAACATAGTGATATTTCCACTCAAAAATATGAGCTATATCTACATATGGAAATTTCAATGGTGTTATACATCTAGTATCCAATCTCTCATATGCATGAGTTTGATCTTCATTAGGATATATTTTAGAACTACATAGAGCATGATTCCTATCCTAATGGGATACGTAGTGACAAAAAAGTGAATTACATTGGATCCATCCATAATTTCCTTTCCACCTAATATCTATTCCATTTTGGGATGCATATAATTTCCAATTTCATGGTATCCATGGACCTACACAAAACTACTTCCAATATTGGATTCAACTGCGCAGTTGTGGCTTGGTGTATCATCTTAATAACACATTAGAGATCATCAAACATACTCAGGATATAACCTCATATAATTGTCAGTATCATGGATTATAATATGTTTAGATATACGATAATGTATCATTTATTTAACTAAGAATCAGATTCTTTTCATTTTAAAGTAATCTAATTCTAAGGGGGCATTTTTTTAGTGCTCATATTTTCGCATCACACACTTTATCATGGAATTACAACTGTCATGAATATTGTGCTATGGATAAATGAAACTATACATCTTCTTCTTCGAGCTCATGATACTATTACATCCATGGACATCTGACATATCGAAGGCGAGCGAAGAAGCATTCCTTGAAAATGTCTAAAAGCTATCATGAGATCCAACAATGAACATGCAATGCATCAAAGACAGGAAATGCAATTATCCCTGCCAATGTTTTTCCACCATTTTCAAGATCCAACACTGATAATCTGATTCACCATAGAAAAATAGAAGGGTTTTCAATGGATACACTTGTGAGTCATCTAAATATTTATCATTGAATACATGGAATGACATGGAAAGTAAACAAAATATCCCTGAGAAACATAAAAATCCACCAAGAGACCCATCAATGAACATGTGGTGCATCAAACACAAGTAATTTGATTGTCCCTAATAATGTCCATGAGCCATCTCAAGATCCATCATTGATAATGCAATGCATGAAAGTCATTCATAATGGTTTTCCATGACAACACTTGTGCACTGTTGTAAGATTAATCATTGGATATGTGACATGTCAAAGGCAAGATAACAAGTTTTCCTTGGAAATATATGCAAGCATTCATTAGTCCCATCGAAAAACATGAGGGGCATCAATGTCAATTGGAGAAACTATCCATGAAAATGTTCACACTCCATTACATGATCCATCACTGATCATGTGACATACAATTAGAAAACATAAATATTGAATAACGTAAGGCAGACACACTATCACAAGATCCCATATTGATCACACATCACACTCATAGATAACAAATGGCCACATGGGGATAGCTGAATGAGTGACCCAAGGCCACATGGGTTGTCATTGGTGAATGCCTAGAAAACCACCTGAGATCTTTTGAAAATAAGGAGGAATGATATCAAAAGGGAGAGAAACCTGGTGGTCATAAGGCACATGTGCCAAATCTTTGTTTGAAAGAATAAATTTCCCTGATGATATCCAATAAAACTCATATGAACCTAAAACTATTGTAGAATAAATAATTGGATATAGGGGGTGAGTGGTGTTCTCAGTTGTTGAAGGAAATTCCATGTTCCCTTGGAAATCCGTAGTTAACCATGAGTCCCAGACAATATGTCTGCCTCATCTAATGAAGTCCATTTATCTTTTCAACCTCATCATGAATAATTATTTTGGTATTCCTAGGAAACCATGCATTTCCCTTCAGTTTCAAGGGAAAACATATAGATTTGTCCACAAAATGCTCACACAACCCCATGTGACCCATATCGGTCATGTGACCTATCACCAAAAAAATGGGAAAATATACATGAAATTACTCAAGTAATCTCGCATGATTCGCAAACATTGTCACATAGAAAAAAGTAAAAAAGATGGAGATGTAAGATGGTACTGACGGTCATTCAAGGGCATGTGACTCACCAAAGAAGTCTGCAACACAGTAATTCCAGACACCTAGAAAAAAAATCCTTTTCTCAAGAATGCCCCTTAAAATACGTGACGCCTCTAATGAAAACATTTCAACAGGAACTTGTATCTGGTGAAGGCCCATGGACATGTTCACATGCATTCATCAAAGTTCTTCGACAGATCTGCATGATCATACAAGTCCCCATTAATTAGAAATTATACAGTAAGAGAAGCATTGAAGAGAGGGATACATGATCGCTGAAAATTAGGAGATGACCTCAGCGTGGTCCACAGTATAGACTCACAAATATGTGTGGTTCAAGACCCCTTTTCCGACTCTAACATAGAATCTTTCTAGACACACTACCCAAAGTGCCCAAAAAATTGTGTGGCGACGCATCTAAATTCCCCACCGAACATGAAGAATGTGTTTAACTCATGGACTCTAAGACTCAAGATGCTTAGAATCTAGATAATTTGACTTTCAACCTCTACAGACTTCTCAGAGAATCTGATCACTTGACAGGAAAACCTTCAATTAGGTAATACACTAGTAGACATCTCGATCAATCAAGTTCCACACATAAGGTACATCATGTAATCATTCTTAGATCATGCTAAGTGATGTTGTCAAGATGTAAAAAGAACATACTGTATGTCTTATAGATTGTGTGAGACTCAAAGATATAGATACAGAATAAATCTAAGGCCCATAAAATAAAAGGACCCGAAAAAATATTAAATGTGGAAGACCTAAGCTCAAGACATGCTCAATAGACATCATAAGATTCACATGATTCATCCAAACTCACAGAACAGTACTTGAACATTTCAAATAGACCTCACGAATCTCCTTCAACATCATATATGGGACATGCGAAGTCCTCTGAACATGTCAGAGAAAGTCAAATAGTCCCTCCACAGACACCACTTTGATCTTGTGAAACCCTATGGGTCCATCACCCCAAGACCTGAAACATCTGTCAGATAAATCACCTGACACATATAACGACACCCGCTTCTATCATCTGAGTCTCCCTGACATATCTAGACATGACAACAAAGGTCTCCCGACAACCTATGGAAAAGTAAATTGTGACCTACGATGCCATCCAGACAAATTGCCCAGGTCTCGTGACACCCTCTGGGAATGACATCTGAGACCCATGAAGCCCTCCAGACATGTTGGACAGGTCTTGTGACACCCTTTGTCAAAGTCCTCTAAGACCTAAAACACCCTCTAGACATGTTGTATAGGTCTCATGAAACCCTTTTGGAAAGTCCTCTATGACCCACGATTCCCTCCAGACGTGTCGACCATGTCTCACAACTTCCTATAAAGCAAGTCGTTTGAGACCTCTAATGCCCTCCAAATGTGATGGTCGAGCCTAACAAAGCCCTCCATGCATGTTATACATGATATGTACCATCCTTCGAGCCATACCCTACTAACTGTAACAACAACCTCCACGTGTTACAAGACAACTCTGGAGAATGACACCACAACATGTCAGCTGAGTCATGCGACACCCTCAAGACAAGCATGCCTTGTCACCAGGGTAGCATTAGAGTGTAATCCCTAACCAATCAGGCATCCTCATACTGTAAGACCCAATAAAATACTAGATTTTAATTTAATGCCTCATTTTTAATCCCCAACCATCAACATAATATATTATGTCCCAAAAAATATGCCTCCCATTTCAGTATAAGACCATATCATTCCTAAAAACCTAGGGATATACATAATGTATATGAGTGTGATCATCCACCATAACCCGTTAGTGGGTTGAGAGATATATAAACAATGAGATCTTTGATTCCAACCATATATGGGATATGTAGGAAGATGTCATACGGCTCGATCACCATACCATATCATCTATGAGAAGGGTGATCATTCCCCTCAAAGGGAAGCTTCAATGTGTATGCCTCGTATGGATATGATCTCATGTATTGTGCCCAATATGTCACTATCTCTTTCTTCTAACACTAAGCATAGATCACGCATGCATATAGATTACTGATGAATATATCAATAGATTAATGAAAATTCTGCTGATATGGACCCCTCACCATTGGTATGTATGTCTGATTACATTCTATTCCCACTCCTAGGGCAATATTTTCGATGAAACAATCCCAGGTAGTATCACCTACAAAAGTACTGCCTAGGAACTATATTTTTGTATTTCTAACAACCCAGACCCCCATCTCATGAACTAATTGGAATCTTATTCATTTGTTAAACATGATTTGTAGGATGCCTCATCAATGTTGAATCTTTAATTTCATATCCTCTCCATATGATGTTAAACAACTTGGGGGGGGGGGGGTTAAGTCATACGACCTTAAACTATGTCAAATGAATTTCATGGGTATTTATTCCTGTTTTAATAGGATATGTTGGATGCCTCATAGTGGTTCATTCTCTCCGTAGGACACCATCCATGACCATGCACATCAATAAACTCTTGAGTGTTCGAACATCATCATGGCCAAAAGCATCATAATTAAATAAGAGAGTTATAGAGAACCCGTGATGTACACATGATTGTCCCAATAAATACATGTTCATAACCAAGCCATTGATATAGGGGTGACTAGTCCCATATCTAGGTCTAGTAAGTATTTCATGAAACCCTCTTTAAACTATAAGAGAGTCCTAGGGTAGAAAACAATTTCCCTCAAAAAGTGCGACTTTCCCGACCTCCTATCCTATCACCCAATGCGAGGCCCTAAGAGTTGTTGGGCATAAAAACCCAGATGACCACTAGAATTTGGAATGCAGATCTGTACCATGTTACAGATGTGGGAACTGTTGAGTGTTTTTGGGGAAGATGAAATTGATGGAAAACCAAAGAGGAACAGTTGAGAGAGATCATGAAGCCCCCCTCTCAACAAAATCATAGAGGGAAACCCATTTCATGTCACCTATAAAACCCAAAAAAACACTCACGTATATTTATAAGAATATAAAACCATGTTAAAAAAGTTCCAATATAATCATATTAGCATTTTAATATTTATATCATCAAGTGGAACAAATAACACAACAATTACCACATGAGCTACCTCATATTTCATGTAGTTGGTTAGATGAACCCAAACATAATCGTACCATAATAATTTGATAATTGAGGTTATGATTGTGATTTTTTAATAAAATCATTAAAAAATATGAGTAATTATATTTTTTAAAAATTATTAAGGTAGTAAATAATATTTTAAGAGAGATTCATAAATAACAAATGAAATACTTTAAAAATATTATGCATTAATTTTATAGGTGGTGGTACACATAACCCATGATTAACCTTTTCATTTCTTAATGAATGAGATTGAAAAAATTGGATTATAATTATTATCATGATTACCATAATTATTTTATTTATTTTAAATTTACTCACAAATTTCACCCATATATCTTGCTCTGAAACATAGTGGTGAAAAATGAATTTGTTGCTTTATTGAGGAGTAGTTCGCAAAAATGAATGAATGGTGTTTTTGTTTTTATGAATAGAAAATTGGAAATATAATTTATAGTACATCCTTATATAATAAAATTAAATTAAAAAACCAATTTAATTTTATATTAATAATAAAAATATGTTTGGAAATCTAATATAGAAAAGAGATTAAATTTATAAACAAAATTTTCTCATGTTTAGAACAAGGTATCATCTTTAGAGGACTCATTGGGAAGGGATGGATTAAGATTTTCTCTTGTGATCAGAATAACAAGAGTATGAAAAGGATTATAGGAGAAGGGTAAATGTAATATTTTAAAGTGTAAATATTGTTTTTAGGGGAATATAAGGGGTAGTGGTTAGACCCAATTATACGTTGTGTGAATTTCATTTTGTTAATATTTATTGTTAATATAAATAGATCACATTTTTTACTATTATACTCACTTAAAAAGGGAAAAATATTTGAGTTGGTTATATTATAACATCAATAATAAAAAATACATACAATTTAATTCCAGTTTTAATCATTTTATTATGTATTCTACTCATAGAACTTTCACTTTTAGCAATTCTGGTTTTACATTGGTAACTTGTTTTTACCCAGGTAATTTACGTTTAATAACTAAAAATAAAATGATCGTTGATCAATATAACATTAAATATCGATTCCAAATATGAAATCAACTTAATCATATAAAATTTTATCTCTAAGAAAAACTTTTTCTAATATTTTTGGAGGCATGGTGTAAAATCCAATTTTTATTTATACTGTACTTGTAAACCTAAAATTTATCTTTGAGAAAAAATTATTAATGTTTTTGGTTTTCATTAAAATAATGTTTATTATAAATAATAACATTCATTTTTAATTAATATTATACCAAAAATATAATATTAGAAAAATTAAAATTAAAATAAAATAAAAGGAAAAATAATATATTTTATAGGAAAATATTAATTATGTTTATAAAATATTAAAAAAATTTCTTTTAATTTCACAATGGAATTAATTTTTTTAAATATTAACATTTAAGAAATATTTATTCATATAATTTTTTTATAAACATAATGGTCTTTCTCATATGATGATATATTTATAAGAGTTAATATTTTCAAAAAAAAACTATATTTCTCATCATTCACATAAATAACTGTATCAAAAAATAACAAAATTTCATTTTAGATAATGTTTAATTATTTTGTCTATAAATTAATAATATTTTATCAAAATAAAATTCACAATTTTAATAATTTAACATTTAGATAAAAAAACCAAAATATATGGAAAATAATGGTCCTAGTAAAATATTTTTTTTTAAAATCATATATTTTTATTCTTATTCCCAATCAATTACTAATAAAAATTGTGTTAATATATTTTTTATATTAAAAATATTTTTTTCCATAATGTATATATTTTCACAGAAAACATATAAAATTAAATTCTTAGAAAGGTTTCCTATTAAAACAAAAATCTATCTTATTACTTTTTCATCTACAATAATTTAATTTATTAATGCCTTATCATTAACAAGAAAAATAATTTTTATTTACACTTATATTTCATATTTTAATTATACCTATTTTAATCTCCAATTTTATGACTACATTGTAATTGTTGTATGATGTTCTATGGTTTATATAGTTCTAGTGTTGTCTGAGTCACAATATATTGAAACAATTATGTTATAAAGGAAATTAAATATAAAATATTTAATCTTGTTGCATTACATTCTTCTCCCTTAAATAAATTTTATCATGGAAAATTATAATTGTTTGTATTTAAGGAAAATATTTTATTGTATCTTAATGATATATGGAATCATTTATGATAACATATCAAACATATTTTTTAATCTAGTAAGAAACTCATGATTTTATGCCATGGAATATTTGAAAAAAATAATTTCTATAGGAAGTTCATAGTTAACATTGATAGATGTTCATTGACTAATTTAGGAAATGTAGTGAGATTTTCTTATGAAAAAATTTTTATGAGCCCTTTTCATGGAGTCCTAATCCACACCTAATTACATATAAAATTAAGGAATAAAACTAGATCTGTATGAAGTAACATCACAAAAATATTGAAGATTACTAAATAATCATCATACCAAAAAGTTAATTTATTTGTAAATAAATATCCAACAGTTTCCCAAAAAACATTTCTTAAGTCATTGTAATATCTAGATTAAATAGTCATTATCCCCTTAAATAATATTTATTTCACAATATTCTCTAGATTCACATTATTTATGTGGTCCTTGGTGACTATTTCCCTCATTGGGATTTTCCTTACAACATTTATTTTCATAGATCACAATTTACTTTCATACAAATCATCAAATATTTTCAACTTATCAATTTACCTTTCACTCATGAGCTTAATGACATTCATTATCATAGTTATAGAAAATAAAATTTCCCTTAAATTAACCCCTTATATTATTCTTCCCACATTATAGACAATTAGGAAATTCAATCTTAATTTGTTTATCAACTTATTCACCAAATATTCAATGACACAAAATATTTATATTCTTTTGTGTATTTTTGGATTCAAATATGATCGTATTATTAATCATAATTTATTATATATATTTTTCTTTAGGAATAATATGTCTCACTCCATGTTGTGTTAATCTATGCATTGTCTATAACATCCACTATTAAATTGGTTACTTTATGCTCCATCAATTATTAAAAAAATGTCGTAATCATGAGTGATAAATAAAATTAGATAATGTTTTCCTTAATTACATGGGAAAATCATCATCAAAATTCCATACACTTTGAAATTATTTCATATCATTTAGTGCTTTGAAATAATGCTCGATTAAATATAGGATTCTTTAGATTTTATTCTCTAAAATTACATATCCTAATTTCGTAAATTAATAAATCTATTGTATACTATTTTAATGAGAATGGGATTAACAAAATTAATATCCATTGAAAAGTTTCTATCTAGTATGTTTTCCTAGGCCCACACATCACAAACCATAGTAAATATTGAGTTGATACTCAAGCTGTATTTTTAAAAGTGATTATTACAATGTCTTTTTTTTCATAGAAACGTCCAAATTCTAGTATTAATATGGGGATTCAATTTCGTGTAGGACTAGGGAATATATACTTTACAAAAAAACTATGAGATGATATCATATTATTATTCTTATATATTATACTTATCTCTAGGATTTACTCAAAATTAATCTTATCATAACCCATAATATTTTAAATATTATATATGTAACCAAATGTTCTATCTACACTGTCAAAATCATTTTATATCACAACTAATCAATGATTATTGTCATTTTAAACTACTAAATTATCCTAAAATATTGACAAAATAATTTTTAAATGTTGTCTAAACTCCCCATTGAAACCAAATTTGATTACATTGACCAAGAAACCCATAATCAAGAGGGAATAATAAACTTTTTTATATTATATATTTTAAATTCAAAGAAGAGAACTGATTTCCACATCAATAATTATAATACCACAAAAAAATATTGAATAACATTCATTTAATAGACCTTTTCAGTTTAGTGTTTTATAGAGTTTATAAATAAATTTTACAAAAAATTCCCATTAATATCTCATCAAATAAATTTTTTTTAGACTTTTTAAGAATCTATTTAATCCCTATTAGGTCTTAAATATATCACAAATAATTAATCACACAAGCTATTATATTATTCAAATCATGTGTAATAATCTCATCATAAGATAAGTAAATGTATATATAATAAGGGGTGAGTATAAATTATCAGTAAATGTAAGTATAAGAGATATAAATAAAATATTTATAATGACCATAAGATGAGAATAAATGATATGGATTTAATATATAATAAAAATAATTCCATAATCAAACTAAACTACGGGAAAAAATATATATGATTTATATATCAATAAATAAAAATGTGGATAAGAATACTTATTTTCTTAGGAATGAAATTAATAATTATATACAGTTAATTACTTTTTTAAATTCAAGAAATCATAATCTTAGAAATCATGGTCTTACTATCAAGTCCCTATGTTTATTAAATAATATGTTCTGGGAAGGGATACACCTAATACTGAAGTCATATTGTCTCATAAAACCCATAGATGAATTGAGCGTCTATTTAATTCCATACAAATCACTAATTAAATCCATCTAATTAATCATATTAAATAATTATTAATATTTATAATTTATAATCTATATTCTTTAACAAACAATAAATAGTTATCTTGGAATAACAAGTATAGGGATTCTAAATTTTTTACCAACAAAAAAATAGATTTATAAGTAATCTTACCTCAAATTAACACAATATTTAGAATTTGGTAGATGGTTATGTGAATAATTTCCTAAATAAATCAATATATCACATATAGTTGAACATAAATATGTCAAAAGAAAAATGTAAAGAGCTTTCAATGAGGTAATAAATCTGAATGAAAATCATTGATAAAGCATAAGGTTGATTTGAAAAATAAAGGAAGTATAAAACATTCATGATATTATCCCCCCATAGTATTATATGATATTTTATTATATAATTCCGAAAAGGAAATTTCTATGGGAAAAAATATTTTTGATAATAGTTAGAAAATGTATGTGAAACACTAAAATTATTCATATATTTTATTTAACATTTTCATACTAGAATTATTTAGGGGTCACATATTAATGTAATATTAAATATAGCCATGTTAAAAAGATTCAAATCATTTATTTTTGAGAAAGAAACATTAATAATAGTTCTTTGAAAATAATTATTTTTATCAAAATAAATTAGTGGTGGAAGATAAAACATTTTATTTTTAAAGGATGGAAAACCCTTTTCTACTATTTTGAAATTACTTAGTTTTAAAACACACATTATAAAGATTGTATTATATTTTTTTAATGAAAGGATTTAAATAGAATTACGAGGATCATAGAGAATAATCTATATCAATGTTCATAAGAAGATATTAAAGCATTAATTAGAATTAAAATATGCATATTGAATAGAATGATTTGTTGGAAAGAATGAGATTTTTCTTACGCACATAAAAGATTTATTTGAGAAGTTATATCTTCAAGTAATATGTTAAATATGAATAAAAATACATTCTCTAAATAATAAGATATATTTCCATTGGAAAAAGGAAATGGATGAATAAAAGTGGTTTAGAAGTCCATAATCTTGTCAAGAATTTATAACTCAAGGATAAGAAATGTGAGTCAAGAAATTTATTTTTTCACGAGTAACATAAAAATTGAAACCCATTGAATGAGGGTGGTCTTTAAATTTATCTTATAATAACAATATTGAAAATTAATTCATGGTTTACTTAATTATATATACATTATATAGAACATATTAAAAAAATAGGTTCTTATATAAAGTATGTGGAGATAAAGAAACTCTTACAAATATAGAAACATTTGAGATAAAAACCCAATGGAGGATATATTTAAGATGAAACAATAATTTGTGGATCAGGGAATAAAATATTAATAGGTATGTATATATACAATTCCAAATAAAAAAGTGAATATAATATGAAATATGTCTTGAGGGTGAAAATTTGAGAAAATAAACATTATAGGAATTACCGACAACTGCTAATAATATTGAATATATTGTACACAAAATAACTATCTAAATCATCCATTTATGAATTATTTACATATATACAAACATATATAAAATTATTTTATAATTATTATCTTCTTATATATTAGTTACTTATTTTATATTTTTAATATCAGGTTTTATTAATCTTGGTTGTTTTGAACTAAATTTATAATAACAGTGTTGTTATGGATTCTTCTCTATATGTTCATCATTAATAGATCATAAAAGGTAATTTAATAAGTTTTTATAATTTTTAAAAACAATAAATTCTCTCTATGTTATTTTTTTTATGAACCTTAATGATGAAAATATCATTGGTCATATTTCAGTGATTTTCATAAATGATTGTTGGTGTCATAATTAATGATTTTAAAATTAATGTTATTATTCCTGAAAGAAAAAATTATTTTATTATTTATATCCTATATTATCGATAATAATTTAATCCTAGTTATCTACGATAATATTTTATAACATTTTCAATGTTTGTGATTTGACCGACCCAAACAAGAATATTTAATAATTACTAGATGATTATAGTTTTGAAAGTGGTTTCTACTAGTATAACTAATATGTTTTGTATGACCATATAATGAAAATTTTCTATAGACTATAACATAAAATCTAAAAAATTTATCTCCATGAATCATCATCAAAATTATACTATAAACTATAGTACCTCGAAATCACTAAAAGTAGTTGTTTCCATCTTCTGTTGATGGAGTGTGCTTGCAGAATATCATGAGGAGAATCCAATGAAATCAGACTTCCATTTTAATAATTCAAAATACAATGAATCCATGATATTATCAAGAGGACACCCAAAATCCAAAGGGGTCCTATGCCTTCTCAAATGTGATAATCAGAGTAGCAGGATGAGGAGAGTTTATTAGAGGTATAAAGACATCACACACAATATGATATGATATTTCATTTTTGTAGTTGAAGCCTATGGCTCCCACATCATAATGCACCATATAATTTTTTTTGTATATTGGGTATAATTAATTTAAAAAATTCAATGAATCAATAAAATGAGTTAAATCCATTCATAATATATTTTAACTTATTATTAAACCATTAAGGAGAAATAAATAATCTATATCATATATATAAATAAATCATATTATATTAACGAATCAATTGCATGAAAACACATGAATCATATGAATATATATACTTTACAATATATATAATATCATATATTATATATATGTCTCATGGTTTATATTCATGTATACATGTATTTCCTGAACATACAATTTAGTTCACATAAAAAAATCTACAACTTCCACTCAAATCCCAAATGGAATTTATACAAAATGTAAAAATCATTGTAAATCCCTCGAAACACTTTTGGATGTGTATTTTAAAAAATAGATATTTATTTTCAATAGACCATTTTTTAATTTTTTGGACCTTTTACATTTTCCGAACATTTACAGCATATAGTCTTTAACAACATTGATAATTACAATGGATTCCATATCTCATAGATTTAATAAAAGTGTGCCTTATAAAAGAGAAATACTGGTTCTCAAACTACTAAGTGGTCTAATGTGATCTCCATAAATGATAATCATGTCACTATACTAATATTTCCACTGTAATTAATTTCACATATATCATATATAAACATATTAAATCCCTTTTCTATGAAATCGAGTTACCACTAAACATGGAAGATATTAATCTAGTGTCATTCGATCATCAATTCGTGTTTCCTTAAAAATAAAAACCATGTAAATGAGTATATCTCATGAAATTAATTTATAAGATAAGTACATCACATGTCACATATCCCTTTATTCAAACACATCATATGGGAAACAACTAATAATGGACATATATTTCTATAGCCTATTTAAATCACTTTCTAAATTCCTTTTACTTATCATACAAGTGGACAAAACCTAGCTTGCTTGCACCCCAGCCAATGTCATGATCAACAACATACCAAACAACTGAGATATTTTATATGTCAACATATATAATTGCGTAATAAGGGTATCAAATAATGAAGGATCTAAATCTAGTTACCTCACTAGGTTACTTAAAAAGGATTGATAATAAGCATACACCCCTATGTATCTCAATGACTGTATGACATCCCATGAGATAAAAATTAATGAATCGATCCAATTAATAATTATCAATTTATTACCATATGCATAATTTCTTTTTATATCACATAATAATCATTTTAATGAATAAAATATTTTATTCATGCTAACCTTTTCCTATAATTACAACCCATAATATTGTGTAATGATCATCAGTTAGGGACAAATAAATGTCATACTTTGAGTGGATATTATCATTAAATTACTCATATAAAATAATATTTCATCGCACATGAATGAATGATAATTGGATATTTTATTTATTATAACAACATGCTACATTTATAACTATTAAAACCAAAATATAAATTTAATACAACCCAAGGATTCTACATGACCCTCATGTTATTTTTATGTTAATGGTTTCAACAATGGAACAACTATATTTTTCTTTGTAGCCACCAAACTACTATTTACATCACCCATCTCAATGATCTCCAATATGATATGATATTTGAAAATTATTTCTCTCATAATTATTTGAGACATGGGTTCCTTAACCTGATAATAGTACCATTATTTCCAAAATATAACTTGATTTATCCATCAATTATAGGAACCACTCTGTTAAAAAATGAATTTATTGATCTAAATAACATACTTCAATGCATCTAGTGCTGCGATGTATTCTAATCATGTTCTTGAGTCCTTTTTTCTATCTAGAATGTAAGTCTTCAAAATAATATCTCTAAAATTGTGGAACAAAAATAGATATATTTAGATTTGACAAAATATTTTCAGATTGGAAACTGGCATATATGTAACCCTTTAACCAGATCTCATCCTCTCCTTTAAAGACAAAGAACACACCCATATTCATTCTCATGTACAAAATGATGTTCTTTAAATAAATATAGGGAATCTTACTAGGATTAAATTAGTATCTAATTTTCATGATAAAATATTATGATATGTTATATCAATTAAATAACATGGAATAAATGTTAGATCCTATGGCTGACACATTAGAAATCATATATTTTATTTTTATCTTTTTATAAGGATCCATAATCATCATTAGATTCATACTATGAAACAATTGTAAAGACACCTTCTTGGGGTTCTCCATGTTAAACTGCTTTTCAATTTATAAATTTATGTTCCCTAACTCAATCAAAGAAACCTATTTTGTATATTTTTATAGATCCCCATACAGATTATGTATGATACATTACCCATGTATTTCATTAAGAATGAATTACTCAGCCACATCATCACATATTGAAGTGTCAAAACATCAATTACATTAATCATTATGTCAACTAAATAAAATATTACAAATACTACTATACTCTCACTAAGACATTTGTATAAAAATGATTCATCTAAATTTTTTAGAAAATAAATTACTTGATTGTATAATCAAACCTGACATCCCAAATATAAAAATCTTTCATTAGTCCATAAATAAACTATTTCCACTTGCAAATTATAGCATTCTCATTCGGAAATTCAATACCAATATGTTATCTACACAAATCCCGAACTAAATTCACATTAAGTAATGGAGTTTTGAAATATTTTTGACATATATCATAATAAAAATGATCTTCTATGGATAAAATACTTAGAGTAGACATTATGATCACAAAGGTGAAGTGGTCTCTTCATTGTAAATAATATGAACTTGTTTGCAACTATTTACACCAGGTTTTCTTTATAGGTGTACAATATGACATCCATGTTAATTTTATAATAGAAAACACATAGCCCCAAAACTGGTTTCACCCCCTCAGGTACATACACCATGTTCTAAAAATGGCTACTGTATATACATTGAATCAATGATTCCATCGATTTTAACCATTTTTGGAATAAAAAATCATTATTGCCTATCGATAAAGAAGTATATTTATCTTATATAAAAAATACATAACCAATAGTATCCCCATTAACTCATTATATCTTTGGTTCCTAATGAATATGAAAATTACTTCAAAGTTACTATGTAACCAGAGTTAGTTCTTCTTACATAACTGTTTGCAGAAACAGTCCATCCTCCTACTCTAGAAGACATCCCATTTTTTGGTTATGAACATATACAAGTTCATATTTACTCCCATTAACACCTCTACTCACACGTTCCAACTCAAGTAAAACAAATCATCAGGTTACAAATTCTTTATGCCCAGAAGTATTATAGATATAACATCAGACAATTTCTTTTTGATAACAAATATATAAGAATTTTTCATATTTAGAATCAATATTGTCATAATTTAATCATAATATGAATTCTTAAAATCCCTAAATATTCATAAAAGTCACACTGTTATGTTTCATGTATAAAATCACATCCGGTTTTGTAATGATTTCTTTAAATAGAACTCAGTTTAGTAAGAATGCAGTAGTCTCAAGATAAAAACCCAAAATACGATATAAAGGTCACATATAATCATCATTGATCAAACAATGTCTACCAATGTATGATCCTACATTAAAATACACAATTACACTGTGTTGTTTCTAGAAGAGTATGTTATTAGAAAATTCCACAATCTCCTAGATGAGATATAAATTCATATATCAAACATTTTCCATTCCCATTTTATCATGTACTTTAATAATCTTTCCTTGTTATTTTTGAAATTATTTTAAAACTATTTAAGATTTTAAAAAGTTACATACTTTTGTTTTATAATAAAAACATACACATATCAACTAAATAATATAATAAATGTAGTTATCTTCATTAAACATCAATTTCATGAGTACTCATTTTCTACATACATCACTATGTATGAAATCAAATAGTCCACTACCCATCTCACAATTTATACATGAATACGAATTTGTAATTTTGTCTAACAAATAAGTTTATCATGTATAAAATGACTCATAATTGAGTGATTCTAATAGTATATCTCTATGGTATTTGAAAACCTTTCTTGTTTATATGTCAAAGGGGACATTTCCAGAAATCATTGGAATTTGAATCCACCATGAAATTCATACTCTGAATGTTATAAAAAGGATGATCCATATCAAGAATATATTAACCATTAATTATAATCCCTATTCCATAAAACACATAATTCATGTATATATAAAACACTTATTATTAATATTAATTGAAAATCCCATCTTGTCCAAACAAGGTATAAAAAAATCATGTTTATCAAATGAACATAATAATAGTTTTTAATTATTGGATCAATCCACTCGGTAAAATCAATTCATAAGTTCCAACATCTAATGTAGAAACTCTTTCCCCATTGCTAAACCAAGGAACTACTACATCTTTCATCAATTCATTATTATATCAGAGAGCATGTTTGTCAACAAAAATTTCTAACACACACCTAAAATCTAGTAACCATGAGTTAGTGTTGGAGAAATTAATTTCTTTAACATTAATAATTTGGTACTATTAATATTTCTTCATGATTAAAATAATCTATCCTAAACACCAATTTTTTACTAATTTATATGTTGTACTGATTAATGATCTCTAAATGATTAGTGTAAAGTTAACCATAATCTACAAAAAATGTATAAATATGTTAATTTCACGTAGATTATATGTTAATGAATTGAATTAAATTATAGTTATACCAATAAAAATGATAATCACATGATCATATCAATTTAGTGAGATAAGATTCATATTTCATCATAATATACAACACTTATCCCATAAGGAAGCCATGCTTATTTTAGAAGGGAATGATCCTAATCATAATAGTTATGATTCATGGATAGTTTATTAGATAAAAAGTTATCCAAATACATTATATGGAATTAAAAAACTCCATTCCTATTGTATCCTTACCATTAAGGATTCCCAACTAGTTTTACGCATAGTAAATTCCATGAAAAATCCAATCAAGGACAATAAAGGGATTCTCGTGATGAGATTATTAATAAAAAACATAAAATAAAGAGATTCTTATAGATCCATTCCTTACACAAGAAAATATAGTGGTACTTATGATGAGATCATAGATACCAAGTTGAATGAACAAGGTCATGACAAATTTAACTTTGGATGGAATCTCCCAATTAGTTTTTTCGAGGTTTTTTGCCTCATCAATTTAATATACATCATATAATTATTAAATCCATAACAATTACATCATATGTAACCATAATATTATATTTTATATGCTTGATTCTAGAAATTTAGATTCGTAAATACCTATTTCAACCACCAAACTATTCTATTTAGACCACATTAATCTATAACTCATTATACAACTAGCATATCCATGTTAATCATCTAAATCAAATGTAAAGTATAATCATATATTCCTAAATTAATCATATGAATAAGGTAAATTAATGATTCATGAAAATACATTGAGTGATATGAGATTATAAATCTCAACCTGAATAAGACAAGGGAAGCATAGTGCCAACACCATTAATTTTCTTAGCTAGAGAAATCCTCTAAAAGTTTGTGTTTCAACCACTATCCTTCTACCTAGGTGTAATTTACATAATAGAGAATTAAACTCAAGAAAAAAATAAATAACTAATATGAAAAAATGATTCCTAAAAACTATTCTCAATATCATTAATAAAAAAATCATGTTCAAATTAAATTAAAACTAATGTTTATGACATCAATCCTAGAATGATATAAAAGGATTTATTTTAGAAGTATTTATCCTTATAAATTGGCATGAAAAATTAAAGTATCCATCCTATAACATTAAATATATTAGGGACTTTAATGTATAATTCAATTTATTGTTGTCTTAATATATTTTATGTTTAGAGTTTTAGCAATTTAATCCATAACCCATATAAACTTAGCACAAATTTATAGAAAGATGATAGTTCTAATAAGTATCCATTTTTTATCATAATATAAATATTTTAAAATTAAGCACATTTTCATTTCATGAAAAGTCAATATGTATTTCCACTCAAATTATACCTTTCCCTTACGCATCCTTAATATAACTGAAAATTATTTTGAAACGTGGCAAGAGCACAAAATGTGCTAAAATGGATATAAATGGAAAAAAGAAACCAATATTCCACGAGTAATTATAAAAATTTACCTCTTTTAAAATAATCATTGGGATAAAAATTTTCATTATCTTAGTAAATAACTAATCTTCTCTACCTGATTATTTTAACAAAAAAACATAATAAAAAATAATTTTGGAAAAATAAAACTAATACATTTTCTTTTTAATAATGAAAAAAAAATCAAATAATGACTTTCTAAAAAATGTTATGCTTTTCAACCTTAAGAAGTATCATATACTTTTATTTAGCTTGTTAAATTATAGGATATCCCTAAAAACACTTCAAAATAATAGATAAATTATGTAGAAAATTGGTGATTCATTTTATTATCATACTTAATTATAGACTAACCCTTAGGGTTACACATAAAATAGCCCCACAGTTATACATGAATTAATAATCCCAATTTTACTTATAATGACCATAATAGTTAATATGAGATTAGAAATCAAAATAAACTTCCAAAATAAACATACCCAAATCAAATGAAGGATATGATAGAACCACCCTTATTTATTTTTTAATGTAACATCCATTATTTATAAAAAAATTCCAACGAACTATAATTGAATACATAAAAGGGTGAATCATAAAAACATTATATGAATAAATCATCCATTCAATTTGATGATATAATATTAAAATAAAAAACAATGCACATATTAAAAAACCAAATTATTTTGAAATAATTTTTAAAATGGTTTAATGTAGTATTTAAATAAAAAATTAATCATGATGATGGAAATAAATAATTCGGTATAAATTAAAAAACATTTCTTATATGTTTTTGTTAGAAAATTCATATTTTACCTCATTTGGAAAACAATAAAAGGATTCTATTCAATAAATATTTATAAAATTAAAACATGGTTAAAACTTTTTTAATAACCCAATTTGAATATTAAAAAAATTCTTTAAATAATTTTTTTAAAAATCATATGGATATGGATGAAAAAGTGTGTTTTATTGGAATCATTAGATTTTTTTTAAAATAATGTCTCTTTTGTAAAATTCACCATGTAAGTTCATTATAATCAGGTATAATAATCATATGTTAAGTATTTATATGATTAATAACCTATTTAATGTTTTTTATTCCATTTATATCCCAAATTTCCATGTTATATACAATTACTTATCCATTTATGTTTACATCACAAATTTGTATGATATTTACTATATATGTCCAAAATGTCATTGGTTGGTTAAATATGGTCAAATATTTCATCATTTCATGATCTCAAAAATAATATTATTTATATAATAATTATTTTTATACAAAAATAATTTTTTTAAAACAAATCACGAAATATTTTTTAAAATATTAACTATGTTATAATCATTGAAGAGGTAGGTCGTATATATGCATGAGTAACATTTCCATTTTTCAGATATCATTTTGGAAGGAAGGTAAGTATTACTTTCTCATTAAATAAATATAATAGAATCTTAAATAAAATATTACTTATTTAAATATATTATATATATATATATATCATCCATATGATGTGATGATGAGAAATGAATTACATCGCTTAACGGATATGGAAATTCACATATACACACAATCATCATTATAATTTTTTAATGCATGAAATGGTAAAAATTTAAATGAAATATTAGATATTTTGAATGATATATGTATCATTTATATTATATATAAACATAAATTTCATCATTATAACTAGTCTTGAGAGACTGTGATGGAAAAAAAATTCCATCAGTTTGTGATGCGGTAGTCCTCCATACACACAAATGATGGTTTCATTTAACATTTAATGGAAGAGGATATGGATATAGTTTATTAAAATAAAATAATACTCATTCTTATATGAAATATACTTGTTTTATTATAAAATCATGGTTGAAGAATATTTTAAGGAGGTTGAATAATAAATAAGAAACCATGATGAAAGAGGATATGTCTTTTTTTGAGAGCCTCCTTATCATAACATATTAAGACCACTAAAGATGGTATTATGACTAAAAATGTCCTTTATAACATGGATAGGGATTATAAAAATATATTGGGTTATTTATTAAAAAAAGGGATATAATTTTTTATGGATAGATAATTAGATGGTCCCTTTTGTAAAAGATAGGAGAGGCACTCTTTGAATTTTCTTAAAATAATAAATTACTATATATTAAACTTTAATTAATAATTGATCCAAAATTATTAATTTCAAATATAAGATAAATATGGGTTTAAATCCTCTCATAATTTTAAAACTAGACATGTTTTTTACAGTAGTTTTACCCATATCGTTTAGTTTAAACCCCTCGATAACCATTCAAAAATATATCACGACTACATAGATGTTTAATTTTTTAGGGTCAATATTTTTTCTATAAATGAAAAACCCATAAAGAGACCTTTAATGATAATATAACCCATATAATAATAAATTTTATAAAAATAAGATTTTTAGTAATTTCATATTATTTAATAAAATTTAATTTATTATAAAATATTAATAATTAAATTTGTTTAGAAAAATTTATTACATTGAGTTTTATAATATAATGATAACAATTCAAACTTGAAAAAATCATTTTAACATTTCCCAAACAAGAAATTGTAGTATATATAATTTTTGGACAACTTTAAATATATAAAGTTATAATACCATTAATTTTATTATTATTATTTTTTATTATTTTTTCATTAGATAAATAATTAATGTGTTAACATTATGAAATCATTTAAGGAAATTATTTATTTAAAAAATGTTATAAATAATTATCACGATGAAAATAAACCCTTTATATTTAATAATAACATTTATATTCTACCACCAGCTCTAAATAAAACCATATAAAAAATAATATATTTATCAAAATCAAGAGTGAAATGTTTGGTCTTTTAAATAAAATATTTTAAAAGTCATAAACTCATACAAATGGCTAGAAAATTCCATATGACCAAATTAGGGATAAATATGGACTAAATT
Source organism: Viscum album (assembly GCA_963277665.1). NCBI lineage: Eukaryota > Viridiplantae > Streptophyta > Magnoliopsida > Santalales > Viscaceae > Viscum > Viscum album. The sequence goes on from OY728131.1 coordinate 1,350,445,913, forward strand.
TACTAATATAAAAAAAGTAAGTCAAGTATTATTTTAATTTAACAGTCCTATACATTTAATTTCAATATTTATTTACTAAATTTACTCTATACCATGGAAACAAAAATTACATAGGCCACTATTCATATTGAGAAACAATTAAAGAGAAAATTTTACTAAATTTTAAAACCATGATTATAAATATGGATTCCATTTTTCAAAATTTAATACACAGAAGTTCTTTAATTGAATTTCAAATTTATCTAGAAAAATGCAACGAGAAATGAGTTTTCAAGAAAATAAATTTTTTAAAAAATAAAAACGTTTTCATACTTAATTATGAAATAAAATTAATATCTAAAGCTATAATTGGATAATAACATATGAATATATGTATATAAATTTTTAAATTGATAAAAAATATAATTTTACTATATAAATACCTTAAAATAATGTACAGTTAAAATTAAGATTATTATTTTTCTCTCTTCATTGAAAGATAATTTTTTTTCAAAAAAGATAAAAATTCATTATTAGATAATTTTGATAATATGATTTAAAAAATGTTGTTTATATTTTATCATCTTTAAATTCTATAATTTGAAAATTAAATTCATAAATAAAAAATTATAATAAAATTGTTTATTAAAACTATTTCCCTTATGAATTAAAATTACATAATGTTAACCTATAAAATCTAATAAATGGATATATGAAATATTTTTATAAAAAATTACATATCTAGTTACATCATTCCCCAAATTAGAAAATTTATCCTCATGATTTTATTCTCTTACTAAACATGCTGGGATACATTTCCAAAATATCACTTTTAAACTCCCATAATACTTCATCACCCATAGAGTATTTCCACAAGAACATAACTATGTGAATTAAGTTATTACGTAATCATTTTATATATGGAAAAAATATTAATAGGATATTCTACAAAAGAATGGATCCCTTACAACATAACTACCCTAGGCCTCAAAGCATGAGATAAATCTAGAACTTATATTTTTAGCATTAATAAATAATAAACATTATGTACTTAGAATAAACATAGAGGTAAGGCCACTTGATAAAAAATCGATCAAACATTATCTATGATTTAATATGGTAAATTGAAAAATAGACTTATCTTCCACATCTAACTAAAATGAATAACATATTTCCATTAAGATACATTAATAAAAAATTATAACCTACCTCGAAAGAGAGATATTTCTTTTTATTATCCAAATAAATTTTTTTGACCTCTCTGAGATATCCACATATGCTTGGGAATCACCATAAAATTACCAATAATTTCCTCTACCAATTATTTTCCCATCAATTTCTATTCACCCACTTTATCTCAAAAATTTAGTGTCTGACATTATTTTCCATATAATACCTCCAAATGATCAGTTAGTATATTCGAATGAACAATTTCAATTAAAAACACGACTAAAAAAAGTAGACGATGAGAAAATACTTCATAATTCATTAAGAATTAATGAATAAGGTATTCCAAGATTTGAATTATTCTCTTGAGTTTTAAATAACACTAATCATGAAAATATGTACTAAAATTTAATTCAACACCCAATGACTTATGTTGTCCAATATATAAATTTAAAGGTATCCTGGGATCACAATCCTATAATACTATGAGAGGAAATATATTTTACATGATTATATCTTAAATATAAAGTTGATAAAGTTGATCTAAATGCATAACATCTCAAATGATAAGAAAATGTGTAGATTCGGATAATTGATAAATAATAACCAATATTTAATTATTACCTCAAGATGTCTATGGAAATCCCATTATGAAATATGTGGATTTATTCTATCATTGTCACTTTGGAAGAGTAAAAGGATTAAATATTATCTTCAGTAATTGTATTTATTCATTAACCTATTGAAAATTTTATTATTTCATGGTAAAATCTACAATAGCTTTTTTCATTCCATCCCTCTAGTAATAAACACAATGCTATCTATATAATTTAAGGACATAAGGAATAATGGAATGTGTGGATATATGATCTTCGATCAACAACTCTCTTTTTATCTTGGAGTCATATCGAAAAATTAATTTCTTTACAAATATAAAAAATAACTTTATTAATTAATTTTTGGAAACATAGCCTCCTTAATTAATTCTACTTTTCATGTAACTCATGGTCTTCTATTTCAGTTTTCATAATTTGTTCTCAGAGAGCTGATGGTACTGTCATATGAAATAAACAAGTGTAACTTCATATATCCAAAAATTTGTAGCCAAAATTCATGAAAAAATTAACCAAAGGGTTATATTTCAAATGTTACCTGGTTAATGTAGAATTATTTTTTTGACTAAAAGAATCAACTACTTTGTTTTCATTATCATAATGGTAAATAATTTTGATATAATAATCCTTTATATTTTTTATAAATCTATGCTTTCCTATGTTCAACTCTTTCTATATGAATATGTGCATTAATCTTTTCTTATCATCACATATTTCACACTTGGATCCATATAAATTATTTTTCTAAATTTCTTAATGAAAAACCACATCAGTTAATTCCAGATCATGTGTATGATAATTTAACACACATGGTTTAAATTTCTATGTATCACAAGAAACATCCTGATAATTTTTCATTAGGAAAAATCCAAGTTTGTTCAATTAAGAATCACTATATATAAACAAATCACCATCGATTAAGGGAAAGAAAAAAACATGATCATTTTACAATATTAAATTCTATTTTTTGAGATCAGTCTTCAAATTATTCAATCCAAATGAATTTAACTCCATTTTATGTTACAAAGTCATTGGGATAGATAAAATGGAATTATTTTTAAAAAACCACAAGTAATAGAAAGTTAACCTATGAAAACTATTTATCTCAGTAATATTTTTATGTATTGATCATTCATCAACCATTTTAATTTTAATATGGTCAACTATTAAGCCATATTTATTTACGATGATTCTAAGGAAATAAAAATGTTGAAACTAGGAATCACAATTTCAAAATTTTCAATATAACTTCATTTATTTGAGGGTTTGTAGAAAAATCCTTATATTCTTTGTCACAATCTTTATAAGTTTTCGAATAAAAAATATCATTAATAAAATCAACCCAAAATATATAAAAAAATTCCTGTAAAAAACTATTCCTGAGACCCATAAATAAAATACTGGAGTTTTACAATCAAAAGGGTATAAATAAAAATTAATAATTCCAATATCATGTCAAGAATGTTATTTTCGGATTTCCATCATCCTTCACCTTTAGTTCATGGTACTCTGATCCTAATTCCACCTCCAAAAACTACCTATATCTATAGAGATGGTCAAACAAGTCATTGATACACAGAAATAGATACCTATACTAATCATTAATGCTATTATAAGATAAATTATTAATGTAAAGTCTCGTAAAGCCGTATTTAGTTTTATAAAAAAAACATAAATCACCATATGGCAAAGTTCTAGAAAGAATGAAACCTTTATCTCAAAAATCATGTAACTACTTTTTCATTTCTAGCAGTTCAACATGAGCTGTTAGATAAGGGGGTTTCGAAATTGTATTTAATTTTAGAACTAGGTCAATAGTATATTGAACTTCCCCATTAGTTATGACACAAAGAAACACATCTTGAAAAATATCTAGGTATTATTTTACTACTAGATCATTATTAATATTTGCAGTTCCCATATTCTGGAAAATATTTTCTGGATAACATACATTGCCATATTTTAAAATTTTCCCAAATTATTGACATGGTATCAATGTTATGGTTTCACTCATAAAATAAAATAAAATTATTATAGAAAAAACATTTCATTATCTCTAAAATAATTCTTTGTAGTGTAAATGGAAAACTAATTCATACCCATAATAATGTCAAATTCTTCTAGGATAAAGAAAAAAAGAATTTCATGTTATTTCATTCCACAAACAATGAAAAAAAGATTTTTATTATTTATTTTTTCATTAATACTTCTGACATGTATTTTTTACTATAAGTTCTATATCCATTTACTGAGATGGAATTTCTAATTTACCTGAAAATTTATCATATATGACTGAATGTGTAGTCCTTGAATCCATAATAAAATTAGTATAATATGAATAAACAAGAAATTTACTTCATATCACTTCATCTTATGGCCTATCATATACGGAAGTAGTTTCCAATGATTGCACCAAAAAATTCAGCATATAGTTTGGCTTCTTCCGATCATTCGGGAGCTAGTTCAATATTTTTTTATCCCAACACGTCTTCAATTTGGTTATTTATAATTGTCGTGAAAATAGTTTTTCCACATCATTTAGTCAATAAGACACCAAAATATTTCATGTGGGTTATTCAATAAATTATATTAAAAAAATGGTTTTAAATGTCAATTATAGGATAACCAATCTGAGAATTTTAATTTTAATTGTTAGTTATTAAATAAACAATGTGAAAATTAATTATAATCTTAATCGGGTGTAGGGAGGAGTCATTTTTATTTCATTATTATTAACAACAACCCTTGTTTTTCTCACACATGATGAACCTCAATCCTTCTTTATGGTATATCTAGAATCTTATATATTTATTCTCTGAAATGTGCACTCAAATTGATTTTTTCAATCCTTTGAATTTAATATAATTCATTTGGTATCCACCACCACCATCCACCATAAAACATCACCGTCTTCCACTTTTACTTCTTCCTATTGAGGTTAAACTTGCTGGATCCAATTTAAATTAATGACTGGTGTTTATTATTTCCATTTTCTATGCATTCATGATATTGGTATTTTCAGTTCCCATTTTTCATTGATGTGTCTTTATCATTGAATTGTGATCAACCACCTTCTTCTGTCATTATCCCCAATATTAAACTTCTTCCAATTCATCCTGACTTCTCAATTATTCCTATCCGAATATAAATTTATAGTTTGTATTTATTGTTTCAATATTTCATGTAGGCAAGGTATTTTAATTTTCATCTTCCAAGTTTATATCAATTCCACATTGTCATTCAATTTTCATTCACCACCACCATCCACTATCACCCGTCATCTTCCACATATTACACCTTCATCACTTTGGGTTTTACTAATCTACCATAATAGTTTTAATATTAATTTACAATTAGTGATTATTATTTTTTATTCATGTGCAGAAATGGTATTTGAATTTTTATTTTTGGTTCCATTTTTTTAATGTTTCATTATCATTTATATTTATATATGACGTTCTAATTATTCACAAATCTAACATATTTTTTGATTCATGAATGATTATTTTAATATTACATTATGTGAGGAATTTATTAATGAATTATAATTTAACATGCTCAAATTTTATTTTTGTTTATCAGATATATTGTATTTCTTTTTTTTGTAATACATTTTATCATATTTTCTTATTTATTAATGTAAATTTCAAATTAAATTCAAAATTTTAATAATTTATTTTTGATTTCTATTATTTTTTATTTATAATAATGAGTCTATGATAGATTACTAAACATAGAACTAGTGATGAATATAAGGAAGGGGTACCTAGTTTTTTGAAATTTTCTAAATGAAATGATCCAAAAAATGAAATTTCTTCTATCAATGAATTAAATGTAAAAATATAATAATATTTAAAATCATGGAGATCAAAGATAATTTTTTCATGGATTTAATCAGGGTTATAATCTATGGAATTATAATTGTTAAATATGGTTCAATTTTATATATTTTTATGATGATGATTTATAAGATGATAAGTATGATCAAATTGAAGATATGATTTATGATATTGAAGTAGAGTCTACTAATAAAGAATAGAAAATTGACGGTCTCTATAGTGATGTTGGATTATATGGAATTTATAGTTTTATTTATGGTGTTATGATTTATTGATATGATGGAAAAATGTATGTAATGAAAATATTTTAATAGAGATCCTATAATTTTTTAAAGGCATACCTCAAAAAGTCAAATGATCAACAAGACTACCATTATAAAAAGAAAAAATATTATTTATGATGTTTTTGGGGAATAGGAAATTAAATTACTTCCAAAATGAATCTGTTCCTCATATGAAGAAATACAATTTTCTTTTAGAGTGTCCAAAATTTAGGACTCCACCAAATATGTTGAAAGGAAAATAACATTATTATTTACATGTTTTGTAGACTCATGCTAAGTCATTTTTAAATCTTCACATAATTAATCATTGAAATTGTTTATTTATAAATTCAAATGATGAAAAGGGTTAATATTAAATACATATGAGCTAATATGATATGTATAATTATGTTATGCAGCGGCTTGTCCACAATGGTTGAAATGTGATCAATAGTTTTCTACATTCAGAAAAGAAGTTATAAAAAAATTAACATGAAATTTTAACATAAGAAATATATCCATAATGAAGCCTCAGTAAACTACATAGTTAATATACTACTTTATTTGTAATTTAGGACTTATCTCTTTAATTTTTTAAGAAATAATAATATGACTAGTTGCATTTAATTATCATTGGAATAAAACAAAAACGAATTGATATCAGTTTTTTATTATGACCAAAAATATAATATTTGATTTTTTATGGGAGGAATGTATTATGGTATATGATTCTTATAAAATTTAAAATTTTCAACCTGATGCAATGATTATGTTCACTATAAATTACTTTCTATCATATAGTAATTTTTAGGCATAAAATGTTAAGGGGAATAAAGAGTGTCAAATTTTTGAACAACCAAAATCATATTGTCAAATGAAATATAAGGGGAAAATAATATACATGGTTTATTATAGGTTTTAATATATTAGTGACTCTAATTAATAATTAAAAAAGTAATCCAAGTGCCCATAATATTTTTAAACGTCAATGAAACATTTTTTCACTAATCAGAATTTTCAAAGGGTGAAAACACTGATGTGACATTTGGAAAATCACAAAAATATGAAAATTATAGAAATATTCGAATGAAATGGTAATTATTTTTTGGGGCTACCATATTAAGAATATCATTAGGTCAAACATAAAATTGATGTCATGTAGGTGGAGAAGAATATCTTTGATAGATTTATTGTAACATTTTTAGATATTAATGGAATAACTAAATTTGGGTCGAATGGAAGATTAGAAATACTCCCAATGGGAATAAATTTTGAGTCATCTCCCATTCCCGATGGAAGGTGAACATACCTACCTCTTTCGTTTCAAACATTATCTATGATTTTAAAAATTATCTCATTTAAGGTCTTCAATATATCAATGTTATTAATGGATATTCTTCAAATGTAATAAAATTTATATCCCAAAAGGGTTTTATGTTTATTGGTATGAAATGTAATGATTTTCACATCATGATCAAGTAGATTTTAGTTTTTTCATTTCAATGAATCTTTCCCATCCATGTTAGAATTAGTATCTTAAAGCTATGTTATTTTTTCGATTCAATTTGTATGATGGTGATTTTTTTAATGATTCCAACAATTTGGATAACAAATTTGTTTCTATAAAATTTCTAATGGAAATGTATTTTACTAAATATTTTTTTCATAACCTGGTGAATTTAATATTTCATTTTGTGTGATAGATAATCTTTTTTATACCTGCATATATACGTTGGATGTATAATTTTGAAAGGTATATAATGATATTAAAGGGTTATGTTAAAAATACATATAAACCTAGAGCCTCCATTGTTTAGAAGTATATTTTTGATGAGGTTGTAGAATTTTCTAAAATCTACCTATCTAAAATGAATGACATCAGTTTTCACACTTATCATCATGAATAAACCAACTTTTTGAGATATGGGATCTATGGATTGAAAGTAAAATCATTGAAAGGTAAACATATAAAGAATTTACATTTATATATCTTCAATAACATTGATGATGTTTATCCATATATAACATTTTTTATTAATGTGTTAATGAGACATTATCCAAATATGAAAGATATATGAATTTTGAATAGGAATAATTTTTTACCTTTGTTTAAAAAGATAGTTCTTTTTAGATCAAATACATTAAAGACATTGAGATTGTTAGTGGGTAGCTTATGTTTATGTTTTATAACACGGTTTTATTTTTGAATTAATTTCTATACATTTCACATGATAGAACAATTTTTTTTACATTTTAGAATAGTAGAGTATTTGTGTTCATAAAAGAAATTAATTTTTCAAGTACTAAAGACAGGAACCCAATCTCTAGATAATGTGAATATTATTGATTCATTGTATAATTATGCGAAAAAGATTAAATTAAATTATGAGTACCAATGTTTAACTAAAAATGGGTTAATTGTAATAGAAATTTCATCAAAGATTAATTAAGAAAGAAACTAGTTAATTTGAATATATTAGAATGTATTGTTAATCCTTTTATTATGGAAAAACATGATTTTTTTATGTTATTGATCAATACAATTTATAATATTATACGGTTTTAAAAGGGGAAAAATGAATAATGGGGATTTAAAACATAATGTAGATTATGATTTCTATTGTATCTCTATATTCATTGAAGTATTAAAGGATAATATCTTAGGGAACATCATACACATGGTTTTTTATATAATAAATGCTCACGAGGAAGGAATTTATGAGAAAACTCCATTATTAAATTCTAAATATTACAATAAACATATGATAATTTGTTTAGATTTTAAAATTTCATAAAATATTTGATATATTAGTTTTATGTTATTTGATAAAATTATTGTTATAACTAATAAGTTTAAATTGTTTAAATTAGTTTAGTTTTGTTTTTTTATAAAATTTTTACCCATACTAAACATATCTATTTACTAATTTTTTGAAAAAACATTTTCTTTTAATCTAATATGTCATATAAAAATAACAATATTTTTTAAAATATTATATTCAAATATTTTTTTGTGTAAAAATGGAGTAATATGATAGAGTTTTTTTACTATTCACGCACCATTTTTAAAGTTTATTTATTTTGTTTATGTAATATCACATCTCATTAATGTTGTCATAATTTTAGTTAACTATTTTATCAACCTTGAATAATAGTTTGTTTAGTTTAGTTTTATTTTAATTGGATCATTTTTATTTTGTATTTACTTTTGTATAAAATAGTAGGATTTATATATTTCGGTACTAATTGTTTATTATCCACACATATTTTTAGGATTTTTTTTTCATTTTTTATTTCATTTCATATATCATTATATTTTCATAATTTGATTTTACTATAACAAAAATTAATAAAAATGTTTTTATATTTGTTTACCTTTTTCGATTAATTTTCATTTTTATTTACTTTATTATTTAATTGTTGGATAATTATATTTCTATACTAATTTAAATTTACATTTACATATAGGATATTGGTAGATAAAACATATGATCCACCCCATTATTCTAGGGAGGACTGTATATATACCTCTATGAAGGACCACTCGCATGTAACTTCTTGACTCAGCTTACCATCAAACCCAATAGCTAGACTTGTGGGTCACATGACCTCATGTATGCATCCCTATATTCCATAGGATTTTGAATAGTAGTGAGGGTGTAAAATGGTTCTGTGAGGAGACTCTACCCTCATAATCATAGTAACAAAATGGTATAATAGAATATAAATAGTAGACAAAAAAAAGTAGTCTAATGAAATGAAAAATAAGTAGAATAAAAATATTATAACAACTGAACTAAAGTGACCAATTTATTCCTAAAAAAATATGCTTTTCATAGAGATTTTACATGACATAAAATAGAAAACACTCATCATACTTTAAAATATATAAAAATTCAGGTCTAAAGTATGGAAAATAAATAAAAATCCTCCAAGGTGATTTCCATGAGAATCCAAATCTCCAGATCGGACAAGTTCTCCTAAATCCCAGGTAATAGCAATCAGAATAGTCAATAAACCTAGGTCTTGCAAAAATTGTAGGGATACTCGAGTACCCCAGTGTAATAGCGGCTTGAGTAGTGTGTGAGATATAAATCTCAGTATTCTGGCACCATAATGGTCTATCATAATCTATAAAGGGAAATATAAATTATGTGGTACACCATAAATAATGGATAAAAATGATAACAAATTAAATAGTAGGAACTATGTCTGGGTTTCTAAACCGAAACCCATCCCAAACCCTATGATTCTGCCTAAGCCCGATGTTAGAAAAGTATAATGGTGCAATGATGAATATATATATATATATAAGGGCTACTATTAGCAAGAAAAACCAAAGAAGTCCTTCACTAAAGCTTATGATTTAGCTTGGGGTCTAAATCCCATGTCATCACATAAGTGTGCATGTAATGTAAGGTAAAAACCTAAATAAAAGCACAATACATAATAATGAAGGATGCATCTCATATGATGCAACAATCAATGAAACAATCAATGAAATTTATATTATTTATCATAAACAAGGTTGATTTCTATGCATGTCATTAGTGATAATATCTTAATCTCAAGGGTCGCAACAGAAACATCCAATATAACTGAATAACTAGAGCCCATCCATGGAAACCCATACAGTGTCCCTTGTATCACTCAAGGATGGAGACTCTGAGTCAGTGAAAAATATCTCACATAGGGTACCAGGCCTAACCTGAGGGATGGGGTAACCATTTATCCAATAGGTCTATCCATCATTTCCCCCAAGGTAATTTTCCTCACTCATGAGTTATCATTAACCATTCGATAAGCCCGTACATAGACAAAAAACGTGTCTCTCATAACATTTCGTGTCATAACTTGTTGAGCACAAAGACTCCATATAGAAAATCCATAACTCAGAATCCATGTTCTCTCTCATCCCACATTGAATGTTCGAAATAAATCAAGGCATATAACACACAACAATGCATAAATCTAAAATGTCAGGCCATTAAATTGGAATCAGAAATCCACTATGTTTTCGAGTTATTAATACAATATATTATAATCCATCAATACGGCATAAGGAATTTATCACAAAAGAAAACAAAGATCTCCAAAGCAAGATCACTAGGAAAATATATAATTGAAACAACAAAACATGGGAATAAGAAATAAGAACAAGATAGTGAAATGAGATACATGAAAAGGGATCTTGGAATCACCATGCCCCCAAATACATATCATTAATGAAAATAAAACATGCTAATAATCCCAACCAAGCATTGCATTAAATTCACACCATTGCATTTTTTAACAATTCATATATGTTGTACATATTGAATTAATGTAATAGGTGTGGTTGAATATATATGTCATTAAACACATGAGGTAAGGACCTCTGATGCAGGTCATTAGTAAATACAAATCTATTAAGCAGTATACTTCATTTAATTAATGGAAAAAAGTCATAAGGATCCATATAACCTTTGGAAGGGGTCATGGTAAATTCATTTATAAGACTCAAAGGGTTAAATGGATTTTTTCATGCTAACAAGGCATACACCTACTCGGATAAGTCATTTAAACTAATCAGGCATGAAAATTCAAATTATAATATTTAATGAGGGGAATTAAAACTATCCACAATATAAACACCAAAAAAGGAATATGTAAAACTCAAACCTAAACCCATCATGATATAAATAAATGTCACAAAATTTTGGTTTTGAATATAGATCACCTCAATAGAGGGTTTTTATTATAATACCATGACATTTTTTATCAAAAAATCATTTACTAGAACTTATTATTAAGAAGGATACTAAAATCATTATAAATTAAAAGGGCAAGGATATGGATCCTACCTCAGAAAGATTGAAAAATTCGAACACTTTTGTAATTTCTATTTTACGAGGAGACCACTCGAATCTGATTCCACCACCTTTGAGAGTATTCACCTTTTCATATATATATATAATTACACCATTACCCTATAAACACATTCACATGGAAAATTATATTTTCCAAGGGATATTTACATATATTCTTATATTTATACACTTGTCGCTATTCTCACACATATGTATTTTCATATTATACATAATCACACATAACCAATATATATATATATATATATTCACTCACATAGATAAATATATATATAAAAGGGTAACATAAATATAAATATGCCTACTAAAACATACACAATGAATCACCTTTGACTCCCATGACTCGAAACCACATTGCAATATCCCACACAATATAGATATATTATTTTGAACTCTAGAATACCCAATGGACACAACATAAAAATGTTGAAGCCATGAATTGGGTGTTAACCCTTGCCTTGGATTGTAAAGACTACCTGAAGAGAACCAATCCACTTTACCTTCAGTGGTGAATGTTGAAAAAAACTAGAAGTCATCCCAATAGACCCCTCACATGCCATAGAATCGAAATAAAAACAAAAATATGATCAATCCCACAACCCCTGGGGTTCGGTTGAACCTCATTGGGTGATAGGGAGAGGGAAAATGGCTGGAGGGAGGGGGAAGGAGGTGCGGGAGGCCTTACATCAATGATTCAGAGTAAAAATGAAAATAAAACAGGCTGATATTATTGATCTAAGGGGAGGTAATCAAGAGGCATGAATCACAAATAGGGAACATTGATAGGGGGTGTGGAATTCCAAGTGAGATATGGGAGGGAGATGTCATGAGAGAGGGTCAAAGAGTAGATCCCCATTTGAGGTTTTTAAGGCATAACCTAAATAATAATAATACTAATAATCATCATCATCATAATAATAATAATTGAAAAATAATAATAATAGCGATAATAATAATAATAATAATAATAGAATTATTATTATAAAATATAATTATTTTTTTACTGAACATTTATTTTAATGAAAATTATAATATAATTAAATTAATTTCTAAAAAAAATCAGTGTTCCAACTCTTGAAATTATGTTCAAAATCATAGTTTTAAAAAAAGACCATCTAGAAAGTGAAAAATTATAAATCACCTATCATTTTTCATCAAGTTCAAATGACACACCATTACAACCTCCCCACCATAGAACTTATCATCATTGAGAAGCCTTTGGGAACAACTTATACATCACCTAGCCTTTAAGGTCCATGATGTTTCATTCAAATGATTGTGTTTCATTTCCAAATCCCCAATGTACCATTGAGAATGTTTTAAGAAGATGGAATTTAATCCATCCCAACTCGTTCAAACACTAAACTCTTCAACTAAAATAATGAAATAGTTCTTTCATTATATCGTTAAGATAAAGACACAATCAAATCATTATCTCTTTAAACATTTGGTAGAATGTGCTCCCATCCTTATGTATTTAACAATAGAAGTGGACCATTTTAATACACAATAACTCCACCATTATAAATTTCCTTAGAAAAAATGCCTCTAAGGGTTTTAAATATTATCCCATCATGTTTTCATGATGATCAAGAAATAGTTTTCCCACTAACAACATTTTGTCATGTAAATCACGATTTCCAAGAAAATCCCTAGTTGAAACCTACCACACTCACATACACTAAGTGATGTACCCAAAAATAGTCTTTCACTAACTATAAAACCTAACACAGAGGATAGAAATTCGATCTGTCTTTGGTTGACCATCTCATGGTTCTTGGCATAGAATACTGATGTATTACCAACTGAACCATAGTGCCATTTTCTGAAATCACCTTTCGATTACGACATGAACATTCACTAAATTCCACGACTAACCTTTGGTGATGTTTCTTGGTCAAACCATCACCATTCCATTTGAAGCTATCATTCCATAGCTTGAAAATGGTGTAAACTAGACTCATCTCATTGGAAATGTTACCCGTATAAAAATTAACTCTATGTCTGACTATGAGTCTGGGATAACCTTATAATTGGTACATCTGGGTCTATTGAACAAACCAAGGCAGTCCAAACTCCATGATTATAAGGGAGATGTTGGAATAATGCCAATACGTCCACATTAGAACATTGACTAATCCTAGAGTGGAATCCTCCTAGTGGTCGAGTCAAACGAAACAGCTGGAGTCTGAGAGTCCGACCAAGGTGTTCCTACTTGGAAACCTAGAAATATCTATGGAAGACCAATCCTCGATAAGAACAACTTGTATGTGTGCATCAATGAGAAAAAACACAATAAAAACATCAGTTTTAATGATTTAGAACAGTGTAAGACCAACACACTCTTAATGCATCTAGGATGATGTCAAGATAGGTAAAATGGTCATCGCTAATCAGGATACACTAAGAAAAATTTAATTTTTTATAGTCAGTCATCCCAAACCACTAGAATGAAGAACATTCCTACCACAACTTTTCCAAATCAATGAAGAAGCTCAACTTTACCTTCTGACACACTATTATCAATCGAACCATGATGCATCCACCACCTCATGCATCAAATTATTGTTCATGACTTGAAAACCGAAGTCCATCTATGTCCAAGGAAATTTATCAAGGGTTTCATACACCGTCCACCACATCATTTACATACTACCTAGAAACTAGTGACGCAATTTAATAAGCCAAGCCTCAATGGAATTCAAGAAATATAGACAATTTCTAAATGGTACTCATTGGTTGTGCTTCTTATAAATGGACGAAAACATTTACCAAATTCAAAATTATTCTTCCCACCTCAGTATTTTTCTAGACGTTGAAAAAGAGATTGACCAATCGATCCAAAACATGATAGATTAAAACACTTTAAACGAATGGGTGATGCTCTTCTAAGCCACAATCACAATGTTAAATAATTCATGAAAATTCAAAAAACCCAATCTACTAGCATGTCAAAACACTAATATCCTAGAATTTAGCCATAACATTGGGACGAAAATGATTCCATTAACTCATACGACAATCTTATATGAGGATGAAAAGAAAATGTATATAAAAACTCATGGCTCAAAGATTCTATAGATGTCAATAGGTTCATTAAACATTTAGAAACTCAACAGGTACTGTGTATATCGACAAAAACTAACCCAAGGGTTGGAAGAAAAATGACACAGCCTAGATACTGCCCATGGGCTTTTCAGCTCTATACATTCATGTATCTGATGGACTGTGCCGAAAAAGGACATAATGATATTCTATTTCATATGACTACGAAATTGAGTAATGACATTCTAATCCATCCAAAGAGACGAAACATGGTCACAAGACTTACTAAACAACTAAACATGCAAGAGGCATGTCTAAATTATTAAAACCAAGCATTAATCAATTCTCACACCCATATCAGTGGTCAAAGATACCATGATCACCAATCTAAAATATGGTGTTATTGATTAACTAAATTTCCTACAAGATACAACAACACATAAAAGACAACAAACATCATAAAAACTCTCCGTATTTGGAAATTAATTGAAACTCGCATGATGAAACACAATACATGCTAGCCCTTAACGAAGGACAGGTTTTTACCATATCACATGGTCACACTAAAAAATGTCACTAGAACCAAAATCTGATCATCTAAACCACTAATAAAAAGAATTTATATAGAAAACTTCTATTGTTCTATTCTTAGGAAACTAAAAGGAGAAATTTAAACTACCCTCACTTGAGCGTTTTTAACAATGGAAACAACATGGGGTTTCATATCAAATCCCTATACATTTATTTACATTTAACAAATTACCATTTAATGATTTAAAAAAACTTCAGGTACCCATTATAAAGATACATGGCACATTGATTTAGTTATCAAATTAAGGAAAATAGGAATGTCTCAAAAAACTTTCTATTCAAAAATTTATACTTTTAAAATTAATTCACATTCATTCTTTATTAAGAAATTTAGAAAGAAAATAAATTTTTATTTATCAATTATATGGTGTCCTACAAATGTCCCACTGAGAAAAAAAGGGGTTCTCTTGAAGAAAAACCAATAGTCGTTGCTCAATTATTAATGTTGTAGTGACCCATAAAAGTTTATCTCTTAATAATAATTCCCCAACTAACCTACTTGGTTCTGGTTGAAAATTAGATGTCTGACAAGTTATTTTGTAATTCTTAATTTAACAACCCTTACAATTAAATCCATGTAAAAATACATCATATGGTCATTAATTCTAGTTCAGTGATATTAGTGTCCATATACCAACCCATAAAGCACCCAAACACATTAAAAGATGGAATTTGGATCACATTTAATTAGAAAAATTTAATTTATCCCCTTCAACAAATTTCATATTTAAACAAAACTGGAATTCCATTACAAGAAGCTAACATATAGAAATTTACTATTTAGCATAGAAACATGGGATACTAAATATGAAACGTATAATAAAAAGTTAGGTCACATGACACATTATCTGCTAAACATGTTATGTAAGCAATTATGATAAAGAAAATTAAAACATGGAATATCACTCAAGGAACCCAATCCAAATCCAAAAGCATCCTACATATAAAAATACATGGAATGGAATATGCATGGAATTTGAATATATATATTCCTATAATAATGCATGTAATGCTTCATCCTTTCCATTCCAAGCCAAGGGTAGAAAAACAAGTCACATAAATAGATAAGAAGTGGAAAATACACCGTTAAATCAAGGTGAAATCAAATAAACTATAATAACAAACATAATGAATATCAATCCCAGTTATAGACACTTAGTCCTTTCTTGTACATTGGACGATCAGTCTTAGGTACTATAATTTACCAAGAACTAACATATTCCTAGTCTCTAATCAACCATCCCAAAATAGAAAGACAAAGGAAAATAGAGGATTATATACCCTTATGTAATTTTCTGATCGATATTACCATCAAAATGGGTTTCCTAACTAGTGGGTCAGATGATCTTAAGTGCACCTCCCCATATTCGTGAGGCTTCCGACTAGCAGCAAGGGTGTATGTTCGTTCAGTGGGGAGACGATACAATCATAATAATCATTTTTCAATGGTATAAAAGAATATAAATTATAATCAATAGTGGAAGAAATATAAGGAAATGAAAATATGTGGATGAAAATATTATAATTACTAAACTAAAGTGGACAATGCCTGTTTAGAAAAAACTCGACATCATGTCATTGTGATATTACATTAATAAATATTGTTAACAAAAAACATGAATTATAATTCAGAAAAATATATGAATCAAGTAATAAAAAGAATAGAAAATCCCATAAGGCGATCTCCACGAGAATCTCATGCCCCAACTCCGTCCGATGATTTTAACTCCCAGATATTAGAAAATATCACAATTAATAAACTTAG
Organism: Viscum album; assembly: GCA_963277665.1. Classification (NCBI taxonomy): domain Eukaryota; kingdom Viridiplantae; phylum Streptophyta; class Magnoliopsida; order Santalales; family Viscaceae; genus Viscum; species Viscum album. Next base: position 1,350,463,043 of record OY728131.1, read on the forward strand.
GTCATTCATACATGTATGGATTCATGGGGTACCCCAATGCAATTGTGGTATGAGAAAGGTGTGAGATATAAATTATAGTAGGTTGGCACCACTAGTGTCTAACCCAATCCAAACGGTTGAACAAAAATTAGTTGGTGTCCATATATAATAGATACATAATGATAACAAAATAAATAGTGGCTACTTAGTCAATGTTCCTAAAGAGAAACCCATTTCAAACCACCTGATTTTTTCTAAGATGGATTTATGGAAACATATGCCTACAAAAGGAAGAATATGTTTACAAAACGGTCAATAGTAACATGGAAAATCAATTAAGTCAGGCCCCAATGCTTATGCATTAACTTGGTGTCTAAATCTTAGGTCATAAAAAAAGTGTTATAGTAATGTAATGGAATCACCTAATGTGCAAGCACAATAAATAATAATAATAAGGGATGAATGTAATATGAATCAACAATTAGATCGCCAGTCAATGTAATTCAAACAATCCTTCTAAACCAAGGTGGAGTTCCATGTCCGTCCATAGTGATCACATCTGAATTCCAAGAGCCATAACAGAATCATATAATATAACCCAATACCTTGAGACTGTATAAGGATACCAATAACGCATCCCTCGTATTACCCAAGGATGGTGACTCTTATTCCATGAAAAATATCTCAGATATGTGACTGGGACTCACTTGAGGCATGGGGTAACCATATTTCTAATAGGTCCATCCACAGTTTCTCTCCTAGGGAACTGACCTCAATCATAAGTTTTAATAAACCACTCAGTGATTCTCTACCTAAAAAGAAAATGTTTCACTCCTGGACGGTCATATCATAATCAGTCGAGTATAGTGAGTCCATCCATGAAATCCTTAACTCGGGATCCATGTTCTATCTAGTTAAGCATCAAATGTGCCATATCTGGAAATCCATACAACACATGACAATACATAAATATATTATTGCATTCCATCCAATTGGCATCGTAATTCAACGAGATATTCATGGTATCTGAAAAATATACTCTAAACCAACAATATAGCATAATGCATTTAGCACAAATGGAAAATCAAATATCTAAAGCATGATAACTAGGAATGTATATAATTGAAACCACCAAATGTGTGCATAAGAATTTACCACTTTCATATGAAATGGGATACAATCGAAGGGCGCATGGAATCAACACACCCACAAATACATGTCATTAATGAAATTTAAATAAAATAAGTAGGCAATCTTGTTAAATCATGACATTCAATTCAAGCTATAACATTTTTTACAATACATTTAAGTCATTCATATTTAATTAAAGTAAGATATGTTGTTATATATATGTGTGATTAATAAAATGAGGCAAGTACCTCTAATGATGGAAATTAGTCAAGACAAATACATTAATCCATTAAATTTCATTATGATATGAAAACCACGTCATAAGTCTCTATATGTCGATTTGAAGGTGTCAGGGTCAATTCATTTATAATACTCAAAGGAAAAACATAGGGTTTCACTGTAACAAGTCATGTAACTACATGGAAGTGTCATTTTATATAACTGAGCATTAGAATTCAATTTATATTATTCAAATGAGAGAAATGATAACTAGCCACCAAATAAGAACCAATAATAGGCATATAAAAAATTCAAACCAACACTAAAAATTATATAAATAAATACCACCACATTTTGTATTATAAGAAATCACAAATCAATAAATAGGTTTTACTAGAAAACCATTATTTGTTTATCAACAAATAATTTATCATAACAATGTCTTAATCAGACAAGTAATGGAATTTTAAGTTAAAAGGGTATGTAAAGGAATCCTACTTTAAGAAGTACACCAAAGATGAAAAATTTGGAACTTTCCATTTTGAATAGGGACCATTTGAAGCAGCGGCCACCCTCTTCGAGAATATGGACCTTCACACACACATAGATATATATATATATATATATATATATATATATATATATAAATAAACTCCTACCCCTTACGTAGATATTATCATGGCCAAGAAATATGTGCAAGGGGACCCTTATATATATGATTACATGAATACACTCATCTACACTCATACACATGTTCATTTTCATATTATGTGTAAGAAAATATATCCCCATATATATATATTCACTAACATGGGTGAACATACATACAACAGGGAATCTTACATAGAAATATGCCTACCAATGCAAACACGATGAGTCTCCTTTCACTTAGGTAATTAAAAACCACACGACAAGGTATAACACACTACATATAAAATATTAGGAACTCTAAAACACCCAAAGGGCACAAAATAAAAATGTAAAACCACGAAGTGGGTTCAAACCATTATATCGGATAGTGGTGGAAACCCGATTTGACCCAATCCACTTTTCCTTCAATAGTAAATGTCGGAACACAAAAGAATACATCCTGATAGACACTTCACATTCAATATAATAGAAAAACATAAAAATATGTCAATACCCCAACCCAAGAGTTTCAGATGAACCTCACAGGGTAAAATTTAGAGGAAAAATGGTAGGAGAGAGGGATGTTGAGGTGTGGGATTTTTTACATTCATGATTTAGATAGAAAATGCAATGAAAACTATGTGTGAGCTTCAATCAAAGGGGAGGTCGGGAGGAAGAGTGTGTCATGTATGGGGATCCTTGAAGGGGGTGTCACATACTAAGAGGTAGAGGGGAGGTAGTTCACACGTGATAGGGAAGAATATGAGGTCCCCCATTTTGGGGTTTTTATGACATGACCTAAATAATAATAATAATAATAATAATAATCAGAATAATAATCATAATCATTATTACAACCATTATTATAGTAAAAATGAATATAATAATAATAATAAAGTTATTATTACAATTAAAACATTCCTTGGTTTTTTTACTACCCATTTTTTAGTAAATTTTTTATTTAATTATATTTTTTTGTATAAAAAACACAACGTAATGTTATAACTCCCAAAATTTAGTTCTGAAGCTTGTTTTTAAAAACTCTCCATCCATAAAATAAAATATTAGAAATCCCCTAGAATTTTTCATCTAGTTTAAATCATAAGACATTAAGATTCATAATTATATTCATGATACTTCTTAACCATCTCCATAAGAGGCATCTACTTCCAATGCGGGAAAAATAGTTTGAGGGTTGGTAAATGTGGTAGAAAACGTTAAAAAAAAATTTCAATTGCTCATAGCTAAGACCAGAAAATATCAGTTTAGATTGATGATAATGAAAATCCAAGGGGTCTAAATTCAAAAAAAAATTCAAAACTCTTATTTCATTTTAGAATAAAAGAAAATCTAGTATTTTGATAGATGACTGGATAATTAATGAAAAATTATAATATCTAAAATCTGGGACACTGTTTTGGTGAGATAATTGTTTTCATATATTTTTATCCTGAAATATTCATACTAATATAGGTCTTATATATTATTATCACAAGAAATATGATATACATGATACTGGATGAATTAATAGGAAATATTTATCATCAGTTACTATGATATGGAGTGTTTGTAAATCAAACTACACATCGGATTTCATATTTGGTAATAGATTACATCAAAATCAATGTGATAACTGTCCATTTCAAGATGAAGATATATAGATGTAATTTGATTAATGTATTTGAAAAAAAGTGTTTTTGGTATGGGAAATGTAATATTTTGGAAGATTTGAATTATATTAATGGTCATATTATTTATTTATTTATTATTAATTTCAAAAATGAGGAGATCTCATATTGAATCATATAACCTCATAAAATATCTCATGGAAGATATAAATTATTGAAATAACAAATGATTGCAGAAAATTTTAAAAAATGAGGGCTAAGTCTTTATGATACATGGAGGATGACCCTACCCCCCTAACTGAACTTGAAAAATGGAAGAGGGATTATCTGAGAACAAGGTAAAATATATTATAGAATAGTCAAAAGTAGTAAATGAGTGGATTTTAATATTTTTTACATTATTTTATATTATTATTTTCAATAAATTAAATATATATTTTTACTCAATACTTATTTTTCAAATATTCTATAGTTGAAACTCTTAAGGAAATGACCACTCAGGGGAACATCATAACTGATGATAGGAATGATATTTTATCTATTGTATTGGGAATATCTGAACACCCAATTTTGTTTTGGGGGATAGTTGGTAGGTGTATTAATAAAAAAAGTGGATCCCCATTCTGAATATTTTTCAATGAAGGTCGTTTACAAATGAAAAATACAATCACTGAACACTAATATTTAGAATATTCATTTGATGAAGGAGGATAGGATCGCTGCTTCAATACAATAATTTTTTTAAATGAAAATATATTTTTAGGATAATAATAAAACTAATCCAGCTCCAACTTTAGATACCACTCCTCCACAACCTAATACTTGTCCAACCCCTATGATACCTCATCCACAATATGTCATTTATTATGATTTATATGTTGATGATCCCCAATATCATATTATTTCATATGGGGTGATATATTATAAAGGTGAAACTTTTCATTATAAATAGATAGAGATATTGAATCATAGGTTCAATATATATGATATTATAATTAGAAATGGTAGAATACAATTTATTATTAATAAGGATAGTAATGTGGAAAAATGTATCAATCATATTTTATTTTTTCTATTAGGAAATGTTCAAAAAATAGAAATTGATTCATGTGCATATCATATTCAATATTTCGTGCTGCTGTTAGAAATTTATAAACATTAATTTGTTAAAATTTATCTATATTATTTTAGAAAAAAAATTAAAATTAAATATATAATATATAGAATAAAAAAATATAGGATGTTATGTCTTTAGATACAACATATTCTGGCCTTGATATATTTTAAACATATAAATTTTTTTATTTGTTGTTTTTGAGAGTAAAATAGAGACTGAAAATTGTGGGTGTAGAATGACTATGAAATTTTTTTAAAAATTCATCACCGAGATTATAACTACAGTTGAGTTGGGAATCAACATGATTCACATATTTTCCATTTAAGTTAATTAACATATATCATTCCATTATTTTAAATTATTGAATCTTTATATATATGTTTATTTTTTAATACATATATATATATATATAATTTTTATATCACATGACATGATAATGGTATATGGATTTATGGAATTAGAATTTATTAGACCTATAGTGATAAAATTTTATGATGAAGAAATAAAAAATTATAGTTACTAAATAATTCAAAGGATTTCAGTTATTTATTATTAATTGATTCGAGGATATTATGAAACAAATATATCATAAATTAATATATATCATTTAATATAATAAAAAATTACATTATATTTTACTATATATTTGTGTCCATTGGATGTTTGATTTTTTCCCATGATAAAAGACACTTTAATGGGTATGCTCTATCAATGACAAATTGTGGGATAATATCATGAATGCATTGAACACATGAGTTTGAATACATGATGCATGTAAATATTGTAATTATATTTGAATTTATTTCCTAAATATCATTTTCGAAATTAGAATGAAATTACATTAGAGATACAATAAGTAAGAAAATAAAAAGGAATAGAAATGTAAAAGCTATGGTGACTTTTCATTTTGAATTACTAAATTTATTCTCTATGTACATAAAATATCATTTTGAATTGAAATATTCTCTTAAATAGAAGTGTAATAAAAAATAATGAGTAAATTAATATGGATACTATGTTTTAAGATTAATGTTTTAAATAATTTCAACCCGGACAAATACAATTTTTTATAAGATTATATATTTTTTATAAACTGTTCCTTTATTATTTGATTCCTTTTATTCAGAATACCAGTTAAATAATTTATTTTTAATTTGTATCCATTTTATGAAACATAGAAATATACTCAAAAACTTATATGAAACATAAAATTTGAATTGATGAATTATTTTATAGGTTTGATTGGGTTTCAGTTTATTTGTAATATACATTAGAATGTAGACTATATAAATCTAAATTGTTCGTGATGTTGCTGCATTAATGTGGTGGTTTTTTTAGGAATGGTTCAATTTTCCAATTTTATATTTTTGGGTATGCACTTATACTATAAGTAAGGATTAATTTATTTAATTTTATTTTTTAGAATATATTTCCCTTGATGGGTATTTTATAAATGGTATGATAAATGATAAAATGAGATTTACCATGTTGTTTTAAACAAAACCAACATGAAAAATCCAGAATGATATAAATTTTAATATTTTTAATGAAAATGATGTGAAAAAAACAAATATGATATACCTTTCACATTGGTTATTTATTGACCTACATCAAAAACATCCTCCAATATGTACGTAACACCCCAATATTTTAATGCAAGAACACTGTATTAGAGAGGAAGTTTGAAACAAATCACCAATTGTATAAGGGAATATAACATTCCAATGATTTAAAATATATTTAATATTTTAAATATATTCTATATTTACCAATTCACATAATACTAAGTTATCTTTAATTACAAGAAATAATGATTTTCCTAGATAGATTACGATAAATATAAGACCAAGTTTTACCAAAAAAATATAATATTAAAATATTATTATTTAATATATTAAGATATAAACATGTAGTTAAATTTGATGTTACAAATAAGATTAAATAACATAAAAATTTATCTTATTGAATTCATTGGATTCCAATTAATTATAAATGATTATAATAACCCATATAATAAATTAGGGTGTACTAAGAATATTTATTATTATGAACAAATTGTTTTTATCATAATATATTACATTAATTATTATTAGTTAATGATATTAACCAAATATATTTTATATATTACATCACATGTTTTGGAAAATCATCCAATCTATTTGATACGTATAACATAAGAATAAATTTAGTTTTATTGTAAAAAATTATATTGTTCTATAAAGAAAATTTTTCCGCCATGTAATGGAGAGCCTATTTAAAAACAAAAATTTGGAACTATAATAAATATTAGTTGTAAAAATAAATTTACATTTTGAAATTGGATAATAAAAATTAGATTAGGAAATTTTTTTTGGAGAAGATTAAATTTTAGGAATAGTAAAAAATACATGATTTTAGTTGATTACTAACTTTTTGTCTCAACAATTTATATGGGAAAAAATTTAAATTGTCTTAAAATTAAAAAATAGATAAATTTTAAGTAAATTATAATTTTTTTGGAAATAAGAACCAATTTAAAATAGAAATTTGATATAAATGTGTTTAAACATTTGAACATTATTACCTTAAAACCCTCTTTCACGTCCTGTTTGCGAGATTGATTCTAAATTAATTTCTACCACTTCTATGATTGGAATGTGTAAAAAAGGATTAAATATTTGGAATTATGATAATTTATTATAAATAATGCGTTCACAATTTTTTTACCAAAAATATTATTGAATGAGATTAAAACTAATTACAACGATTAAGTGACGAACTATCTTAAAATAGGACCAATCCACAAGCTTAAGGGACAAAATGACTTAGAAACATGTAAAAAATCTAATTTATGGACATTTCTCAACCATATAAACCATTTTATATAATTTTTAACATTAATGGGGCCACATTATGTTATGGCTACCTCTCAATAGTGTTTAACTGTTTATATTTACAAGAACACCACTCCACCTCTTCTATGAAAAGGCACTCACACCTCACACCTATTCACACCTCTCACGTCATTTGGATCATCCAAACCTAACTCAAATAAGATTCCGAAATCAAAAAAAAAATCATTTTATGCCTCACTTTTGGTTTAAATAAAACCAAGGAATACTTTTTGTATAACCTATTAGGAGTTACCTGAATTAGAGGTAATGTTATTTAATGATAACTTTTGTTTTATTTATGTATCCACACCATATATTATTTTGATATTAATATTACATAATAACTTGTGTACAATAAATATAATGATATGTTGTTATTATAATATTTATAACTACAGTTTCACTGACATCCATCAAATGTGATTCAAAATCATCATATTTGTGTACGACAAACTACCGCCTTTCGAACTGATCTCATTCATTCTTCCATTAACACCTTTAATGGTTGGAAATAATGTTGGATTTATAGTTTATATATGATATAAATGATATTAAATATTTCTTTAAACTTATTTATTTACTATAAAACTCATACCTTCATTCTTTCCATTTTGTTTGAATACGATAACATCGTTTGTGGATACGTGGACTGTCACCTCCTCAAAGTGATTTTATTCATTATAAATATACATGTTATGTATTAATGATTGTTTAATTAATAATATTATATATATATTAAATATATATTATAATGGAATTATAATATAAATATACATAATTTACATTTCATTATTTTAATATGATAAGAAAATAAAGAAAACATTCATGCTTACATAAGACATACCGTCTCTACGGATAGTGCATTTTATTTATATCTACAAATTCTATAGATTATTATAAATAAATATAATAATGAATATATAATTTATTTGAAACATTTCTCTTCATCCATTAGATAATGAAATCACGATCGATGTAAGAACAAAAAAATAACAAGTCAAAATGTACTAAAAACATGAAACTTAATACAAAAACTGATGAAAATAGTGAATGATTGTTGATAAATAGGAGATAAGATATTATAATATGGTCATATATGATTTTATAAATATAATTATTCTTCTATTTTATGTCAATAACAGGATTCAATCCATTATACATGAGTTTGATGTACGTTCACCCCAAAAGAAACACAAGGTAATAGATTTATTCTCAATTTACATTCAATATATAATTATTTGTTATTATACAACAATTTAATTTTTGGTGATGTATATACATATCCATTGACAGGTAATATCATGAATACTTCATTATTCATGGTATTATATGTATGAATTTTTATTATTTCACTTATATAGATTTGTATTAAAATTGTCTATGTAGTAAAAAAATTCATAACATGAGTACTTTTTATTGTGTTATATGACTTCCCCTTTGACATTGATTTTCTATGATTATATGTGTGATAAATTTTTTACTATAATGTTTTATTTTCAGTTGTAATATATGGATTCATATTTGATACACATAATATCTTCATTGATTGATTCTCTTTTCAGCCTTATAGAATTTATAAGGATTTAGTTCATAAACTCATATTAATCATGATTATTTATTAATGTAAATTATTTTATAATTGATTAATAAACCCTTTAATATTCTTATACATATGTTATTCTTGACCAGTTTTAGGTAATTACTGATTTTCCCACTCTTTGGTACTCAAAATGTTTTATAAATTGTTTTAAGAACACCTGACATCATTTATCTCATTAGTAAAAAAATTTCTTTCTCTCAAAACCATGTTTTGTTAAAATATTTTCGAAAACATTTCTAATCCTTTAAAAATGATTTATTAAATTTATTTTTACCCCTTTTTTATTTTATAAATGTTTTCAAATTAATCTTATTTTTTTAATAAGGCACTATTCTAACCTTTTACAGTGCAAAAGGAATGTAAATTTTAGCTTATATAACATGTAAAGAATTACATTCCATAATTTCATTGAACCATATTTTTAAAATTTTCAAATATTGTTTTATAGAAAACATTTTTAAAAGTTATTTGAAAATAAAAGGGATTTTAAAATTTTACTCAAAATGAAAAGTATATTTTTTTGAAGGGTGATTTAAAGATATTTTTGCTGTATTTTTATGCATCAATTATAAAAACTCTTTATACTTACTCTACTTGGGATATTTTTTATTGATACCATCCTTAATAATTATCTGGATGGTTTATTATTTCTTTGAAAAATTATAGAATCTTCATTCACTACCATAATTAATATTTCTTTTCCCCTTGAAATATTAAATTCCCTATGATCATCAGACATATAATTTCTGCTAAATGTCCATATTATTTATCATGGACATTTTTTTTTCTTAAAAATATACCATTTATATAGGAAATATTTAATTTTAATGTCATTTTTTTAACTTCATAAATATTACAAGATTTGTATCTCTTACTCAATATATATATTTGATAAGGTACATTATTATTGACTTAAATATTTTATTCAATATATGAAGAATTATTTGGACATACAAGGCATGAGTTGGGAACCAATACATGAAATCCCCTTAATGCATCAATAGTATTATCAGAATAATCAGCTGGCTAGACTCTACTAATGGGTTTCCACACAGTATGTTTTAAACTATCTATTGAAATGTATTGAAGGTAAAGGTATCATTTTCCTAAGAAACATGGAATCAAAAAATTAATCATTTCCTTAATTCAATTTTAGTTGTTAATATCCATATGATTTTCACTATGAAAAAAATCTAAGGAATCAGTTTATTCTATTATTTTTGATAAATTGTCATGTGGGTTCATTTATTTACCTTTCCATATTTTTTATGTACAAACTTATTAGTTTATTGATTAAATTAATACATTGTTTAGTTATTTAGATTACCATATTATTTAGGAAATTTCATCATAGTTTATTAGTTATATGACATGTATGTTTACTTATTACTTTTCTATATTTATTATTATAATTGATTCATTATTTCATTCACTGTTATTAACCCTTACTAGGCAATGATATAACCCTTATTTTTACCCTTCCCTAACATTCCATGAATATTTCAAGGAATTATATGAAATGATATAATATAGGGAATATAAATTATCCTTGAAAGAAAAACAATTATGTTCTAATTTGTGTATTCAGTTCTAATGTAAGGTTTATTTATGTACATAGTGTACCAAAACTACAAAACTAATCTCTCCTTTAGGATTAAATTCATTTTAATTATTCCAATGTAATGATAGTGGAAACCTTCTCTAAGATTCTGGGGTTGGGTCACTATAGTTTGTATTAATGGTGGTTTGGTAGATATATTGGGAAATAGATTTATGAAAATGTATATTTTGGAACATAACAATAAGTTAGATTTTGTGGATTACTATAGAAGCGCATATATATTCACTAACATAAGTGTTATGGACACCATCATTGGATTAGGATTTTAAGGCAGATCATATGTTATAATTTTTAAAAATTTATTTTTTTATTTTAGGTAATACAATTCTACCAATGTTAAGGATGTTTTAGAGAAATTAATTGAATGCATATGTATTAGTGTGAAAATTTATTTAAGAAATAATTCCTTAACTTTTTATAGAAATAAGTTTAAAGGTATTGATATGATTTACGGTTAATATGATAATTAATGAAATTTTAATAATATTAAAATAATATTTGTTGGACTTTTTAAGAAATGATTTATTAAAAACCTCAATAAAAAGGTTATTTAATGAAAAATTTCATTTCAAGAATGTCCTTCATATTTTTTGGAAACATTTTTGGAATTATACTAATGAAGTAGTAAATTTAAAAAATGTATTCTAGGTGAAAACCTATCATATATGTAAATGTCCTAGATCATGCATCCATGATCAATGGATGATAAGTGTTTCATGCATACCACTAGCCAATGTAATATCCTAATTGTTATGTCATTATTTTTAATAAATGAATATTAATGATGTAGATGTATGTATCTTTTTTAAGTTTTAATGATTATAGTATTAAACGTATTGGATTTGGAAAATTTTCAGTGAATGAATGTAATATAATTCACCCTTTCATGTATCATACTATCTATTAAGATATAATTTTAGTGTTTTGGAAATACAAAATGTTTATTTTAGGATATCCATTGCAAGGAGTAAGGGACAAAATTGGAAATTGATTAATGAACTACCGAAGGAGGAAACATTTCTAATGAAATAGAAATATAAAAAGTATTTATGTTTCCATACATTCTTAATTAGTATGAGAATTACTCAATATTGGGATAAGGATCTAAAAACAAAAATTTTATCCTAATACCTTAATTTTTGTTGTACTTATAGTATTTCAACTCTTCACGGATTTACAGAATTGATGCCCTCAACATTACATTTATAATTAACACGATTGTGACCATTTACCAAAGTCACCCCTAAAAATATTTATGCTTTCCCACAATGTAGATATCTCAACTAGCCATTATGTTTCTCATACAAAGAGACATATTTATATGTTATTCCATATGTCCTTTGAACTTCTCATTATCGATTATTAATATTTTATTTTTTTAACTATACTCAATACATGGGACTTAATTAAATGAATTTTCAAATATCAAACACTAGATTTCTGTGATAGAGTTTAAACTACAAGGTCACAATTTAGTTAAGGTGGGGAGAATGTAACCCCATGAAATTCATAAGTAGAAATACTGTGTCTAATAGGATTTATGAAATGCAAAAACAACCATATAATTGAATATAACGTCCTGATAAATTAATATATACTTTCTAATTTTAATCTGTTCTATATCTTTTAATAAACCCAATTATTAGTTTGTTTGTGTCACACACAATAAGATGTTTCTTTGATAGCATGCGTTATATGAAATATCAAGTTTTTCTGAAAAACAATATAATGTTAAAATATTATTATTTAATAAAATAATACTCAATATAGTCATTAAATTTGCAGTTATGAATAATATTAACTATCAAATAAATATATTTGACTGAATTCATCGGTTACCAATTAATTAAAATTGAATATAACAACCAAATAAATACAAATGTGATATTTTTATAAAAACTATTAATATGGGATGAATGTGTTTTTTCATAATAAATTATATTAATTAATAATAGTGAATAATTTTAGGAAATATTTATATTATATATTCAATCAATTTTTCTCTCATCAAATGTATTTTCTAATAATAAGACAATAATAAATTCAGTTTTACACATAAACATTTTATTTTTCCATGAATGAAATTTTGCTGCATTTTAACGGTGCACCTACATTAAAACAATTTTTTTTTACTTTTATAAATATTATATATCAAATAAAAGTTCATTTTTAAGTCATAAAATAAAAATTATCTTACAGTGAATTTTTGGTATCTTTCATCGAAGATTCAATTGTTTCTCAAACAGTGAAAAATAATGGATTTTAATTAAATACAGTTTTATGGTATCATGAATTTAAATGGATTATTTATATATTAAATTGTATTTAATGGTACATTATAAAAATAATACACCATTTGATCCAATTTTTTCTATTTCAATCAATTTCGTAATGAAATCGGATATAAGAGTGTTTCCAACTTTTAAACATTTTTAAATTAAAACCCCTATTTACCATCCCATCTAGAAGATTAATTTTAAATTAATTTATACCACATATATATTTGGAATTTGGAAAAATGGATTCCATATTTATAATAAGAATAATTTATAAATTATAAATATTAAAACACAATTTTTTACCGAAATGATTAATGAATTTGATTAAAACTAATTATAACTATTATGAGAAAAACTAGCTTAACATAAGACTAAACCTTAAAAATAGTGTAAATATTACAATGAAACATTTATAAAACCAAATGAATTGAAATGTTTCGAAAATATGTTTCCTCATATCAAACTCGGTTCATTATTTGAAGAACACGAAGTAAGGGAGACCTCCCAATAGTGTTTTTCATTTTATATTTACAAGATTTCCACTCCACCTACACTATAAAAAGGCACCCACCCTTCTTACATATTCACACCCCTTTAATACATTTTTATCGTCCATAGGATGCCCCAAAAATAACAAAAAATATTAAATACCCTCATAAAAGATTCCTTAATTTGGGTATAAATAAAACAAAGGAAGTCTATTGGTATAAATAAAATGGAGTTACCCAAATATGAGGTGACATTTTTCAACAAACAATTTTTTCATAAAATCTTCACACCTTAAATTATTTTTTATAATTATTATATAATATAAAATGTATCATAAATACATTGAGATTTTTTATTATATAATTTTCACATACACTTTCAAATACATCTTTCAAATGGGAAACAAAAGCATCGTTTGTGTGTTTGGTGGGCTACAACCTCATGATATGATGTCGTTGATTCTTCAATTGTCACAATAAAATGTTGGAAATAATTATAGATTTAAAGATTATATATTTTATATATGATATTTATAAATTTTTTATTCTTTTTTTAATAAATATATAATTCATACTTTCAATATTTCTATTTTTGGGAACAAGATAACATTGTTTGTGGATGTGTGGTCTACCGCCTCTTCAAAGCGATGTGATTCGTTCACACTACTTATCAAATATATTATGGAATTTTTTAATAAAAATATGTGACATACATGATATATATATGATAATGTAATTATAATATATATATATATATAATTTACCTTTTAAGTCCTTTAATATGATAATAAAATGAAATCATCGTTCATGCGTATGTATAGCCCACTATCTCCATGAATGGTGCATTTGATTTATATCTCCAAATATTATGGATTGTAATGAAAACCTATAGAATGAATATATAATATTTTTAAATTATTAATTAAATTATGTATATGATGAAATCGTGGTTGACATAAGAAAAACATAAATAACAAGTAGAAACATACTAAAAAATATGACAATTAACACTTGAAATGATGAAAATAATTAGTTATTATTAAAAAAATGTTAATAAGATATTATAATAAGGTAATATGTGATATTATAAATAATAATATGGTTTTGGTATAAGATAAAAACATTCTTAAAACCATTATATACAAGGTTAATGTATTTTCACCCAAAAAGAAACAAAAAGTTTGAGATTTAGTCTCAATCTACTTTCCCTTGAGAATTATTTGTTATTATGTACCAATTCACTTTTATGTGGTATGTATATTTATCATTTTACTTTTAATATCATGAATAATTCATTATTAATTGTATTTTATGATTTAATTTTAATTATTTCATTTATATGTGTTTGAATGAAGTTACAAATTTATAATGAATTTCTAAACCTGATTCTTTTTCATTGGGATATATTACTTCCATGTAGTCATAAATATAATAAAATTATCTGGTTAATAAATTTTTAATATATATAAATTTATTTCTTTTTTTATTTGGAGTTATGGTTTTAAAAAATTTCTATTTATTGATTGATTATCTCTTCATTGTTATGGCCTTCTTATGGGTTTAATTCATTATCTCATTTTAATCAATATTGTTTATTCATGAAATTACATTAAAGGAAGTTATTTTATTATTTTTTAAAAAATACATTCATTTTATTATTCTATACTTAATAATAACCTTTTTTTAAGTAATATTAATTTTTTCTACTCTTTTTTACTCAAAATGTTTTATTAAACTATTTTACAAAAACCAATCATCATTTCTCTCTTCGATTGGATATCGTTTTTCTATCAAAACCATGTTTTGTTAAAAAAATTTATGAAATGTTTTTATCCTTTTAAAAATGTTTTATTATTTAAAATTTTTCCGCTTTTCAATTTCAACCATTTTGTCAAAGGAATATTTTTGTCTCTTTCTATACAAGTATCTTTTCTATCCATCACACCGTGCTAATGGAATTATCTCTTTACATTATATGACTTGTAAGAAATTACCTACCATCATTTACATGAAGCTTGATTCCTAATTTCTCAAATAAACTCAAAATTAATTTTTCAATATTGATTTTAAATGTAATTTTATTTTCAATTTTTTTACAAAATCAAAAGGATATTTTCCCAAAGAATGTTTTAAATATATTCATACGATATCTCTATTAATCAATATGAAAACCATTATCCTTAATCCCCATGGGATATTTTGAATCTATATAATCATTATTCTCATATTGTATGGTTTATGATTTCTTTTAGAAAGGATAGTATTAACATTCAATTCATTCATTCTTTTTTTAGTCCCCTTGAAATATTTAATTCCCTATGAAAATTAGAATTTAAATTTAACAAAAATATCCATATTATTTATCATGGATATGTTTAATGCATAGAAAACATACCATTTAAACTTATGGTGTTTACTTTAAATGTTATTTTATTAACTGGGAAAATATTGATAGATATGTATCTCTTACCCTAAATCAATATTTGGTAAGGAATGTTATTATTTAATTAAATTTATTATTCGATATATGAGGAATGCTTTAGAAATAAATGAAATGGGTTATAATCTAGTTAATGAAATCCAATTGATGTTGCGATAGTCTAATGGGATGAATCAATTGTCTATCCTCAAGTAATGGGTTTACACCAAGTACATTTTAAACCATCCTTTAAAAGGCCTTGAGAGTAAAGTTATCATGTACCTATAAAACATGGTGTCTAATAATCACTAATTTCATTTATTCAGATTCAGTTATTATTATCCATATGATGTTCACTATGGAAAAAATATATGGATGCATTTTATTCTATGTTTATTGATTAAATTTCATGTGGTTTTAGTAATTTATCTATTTACATTGTTTATAAACGTCCTTCTTAGTTTGTTGATTAAATTGAATGTGTGTTCAGTTATTTAACATTCCATATTCTTCATACAATTTATTTTGTATTTATTTATTATATGAAATGTGTGTTCTGTTATTAGATTTCCATATTGATTATGATAATTGATTAAATATTTCATCCTATGTTACAAACTCTTATTGAGAAGTTGTGATAGCCGTTATTTTTTCCCTTCCATAGGATTCCATGATGTTTATTACGAAATATATTCAAGGATATGCTAAGTGGAATAAATTTATAGTCGAAATAACAAAATATTATAATTAATTTATTCTATTTTAATGTAAGTATCATGTTTTTGTCTAGTTTACCAAGACTACTAAACTAGTATGTGCATTGGGATTTGATTCCCTATAATCCATGTAATGTAAGGATAGTAAACAGCAGCTTCGGGATACTGGGGTCAGGTCTCTACAATGTATTTATAATTTCCAATTTTATTACCCATTGTTAAAAGCTTATTTAATATATCCCCAATAATAACATCGCATAGTATATGATAATAATAAAAATTATGTGAACTAACATTCTTTACATTATATGGGTCCTTATGCTGGTTTGTAGGTTCATAATTACACATCTTAGAAAATTTAAAACACATTAATATTTACTTATCAAAATAGAACATACCATTCCTGACATATTTTTCATTAGAATCACATGCTATATGACAATGAATTAAAAATCAAAATAACTTCATAAATTTGATAATTAATTTCACATGATGATTTTTACCACAATTATTTCTACGAGAAAACATGATTTTCTTATGTTCATATTTATTTTATTGATTCCTACACATTTACTTTCATATAGACCATTTCATCTACATGTTGTAATGAAATACATAATTTTCAACAAACACCTTTTTTATCCTCTCATCACATCTGCATAATCTATTGTAACATTCGAATTCAATTGAGGCTAATTACCTTTGATAACATGGAATTATTCCTGGATGTAAATGATTTATTTTAATAGCAAGATACCGAATAACTTTTAGAGAAGACAATCCAATAGGGATAAATTTTATTAATATATGACCACAAAATAAAACTCATTATACTTTTATTATGGGATTTATTTTTCCATCATAAGTGGAATAGTCTTAGGAAAAAAAATTCAATGAATTTTTTTTTAAAATACTATCATTTAAAGCTATAAATTTTATGAGTTTCCCTAGTATTCTTAACTATTCCCCACCATTGATTGGATTCACCTAAAAAAATTAAATAACAAGAGTTATCATTTTATTATCTAAACTAATAATGACATTGAATATATTATCTAGTTCATTAATCCATCCATCAGCTACCAATGGGTCAGAAGATACACCGAATGAAGAAGTATGTTTCCTTATAATGTGTTACACTATAATCATGTTCCTCATTGATAGATACGTTTAATCTATTGCATGTATACCACCACCATTTATATCATGCATCAAGTAAGCCATTACCTTAATAAACTACTCAGTTCCAATTCCAACAATTAAATGTTTCTGATTAAGTAATATATCTTCCTCTTGGTCACTTCATTCTATAACTTCCTTCTTTCCTATGTGGAATACTATAATGAACATGATTAATTAATATTATGCAATAAGAAATTCATAAAATTATATATCATTTCCTTATATCCAAAATATAAAATATTTATATTTCATTTATATTAACATTTTCCTAACCTCTAAATTTATCGAATCCTTTTAACTCTGACTAACTATAAGGAACTATCCTTTAATATTATATATTCATGTGATTTCAAAATCGAATACAGTTTCTCAAATTCTATTGATATTTATGTTCATAATTCTATAGATTTAGGATATAACTCTTTTATAACATTCCCATATTTTTAGAATGTGGACACATCAAATCAATATCCATTTTCACATAATATAATACTTTCAGAAGGAAACAAATTTTATTGTCATGGAGAATCATCATTAAATTAAACATGGGTTACTCCATTCAGTTAACCATCATTATTCCCTATGATTTTTTAAAAAATTTTTATGAACACAAAAAGATCCATAAGGGGAATATAAAAGAAGAAATAAACCATTATTTCATTAATTCATATAAAAAATTTCCTTTTAAAAATTAACATTGGGATAAAAATAATAAATATCTTACTCAATAAATCATCTATTATACCGAATGTTTTTCACAAATAAATTTGTAATAAACATTAAAGAGAAAAATAAAACTCATAATTTTTATTTGAAATAAGTAAAAAATACATTATAACATTCTAAAACATATTTTGTTTCCATCCTTATGAAGTATAATATACATTAATTTACCTTGTGAAATTATAAGATATCCATAAAAACATTGAATGAGTCAATAAATAATGTATGGAACATGGGGAATAATTATCATATCATACATACTAATGGAGTAACCATCATGGTTACACATGAAATCACCCTTGTGGTTATACATTAAATAACCCTCATGGGTATACTTGGAGTAACCATCATAGTTACACTTGGAATAACCATCATGGACAACCTCCGGCATAATTATACTCCATAAATTGGTGATCTATCATGGAACCACACATATTAGGTTTATAATAGGACCACCAATCATCATAAAAAATTCTTAATAACCAAAAATAATACATAAATAGTTTCCTTATAATAATATTCATTAATGAAAATAACAATTCCATTTTAAAATGATTTCATAAAATATAAAAATGAATATATATTAAAGTATATTTTAAATTGAAAAATAAACTTATCATTATTTAAAGGAAGATACAATGAAAACATAATTCATTATTGTTGTAATTCCACTCAAGCTATAAATGTTTCTGAAAAAATACTTTCTATATTTTTTTTGGAAAATTCACAATGTTCCTTATTTGGAAAATTATAAAAATATTCCATTCTAAAAAATTTACAGAAAAGTAAAAAATTGATAAAAAGGACTTCAAACAATCACATAATTATATATAAACCATTATTTATGAAATTTTAAAAATATATTTATATAAATATTGAATTAATAATATTTTAAATATAATCATGAAAGAATATATTAAAATAAAGTGTCTTACCAGTCGTTTAATTCAACATGTATGTTCTTTTTCATTCAAAATAATAAAATTGGTTTAATTATATACATTCTTAACAACATTTTTAATGTTTACTATTAAATTAATATCACTTATCTATAGAATAAAATTCATGAAATAATTATTATTTTTATATATAACATATAATTTTATAACTAATCATGAATAATGGTTATAAAAAATGAAATAAATTAGAATCATGTAGATGATAGGCTATACGTACACAGGAGTAAAATTTACATTTCTCAATGATCTTTTTGAAAAGTGGGTAAGTTTTATTTTATCATTACTTAATTTTCATCATACAATATATATAATATTAGTTATTTACATATTATTATATATATCATTTTTAAGATGTGGGGATGAAAAAAGATTCACATCTTTTCTTGGAGGTTGTAATCCACACATACATAAGAATGGAATTAACATTTTTTAATAAATGGAATGGTATGAATTTAAAGGACTTATTTTATTTCAAAAATAATAAATATTTTTTTAAAATATCATATAAATTTTAATTCCATCATTATAACCATTCTTCAAATAAAGTGATTGAAAAAAAAATTAAATCATTTAGGGAGTCAGTATTCTACCGTACACATGACCTATATTTTTTCAATTGACTGAAGAAGATATTGATATAGTTTGTTTCATTAACATATAAACATCGTAGTATTTATAATATACTGGCAAGGTTATATAATCACAGATGAAGATGATTTGAATGAGGTGGAAGATTAAATAAAAAAACACTTTATAAAAAATGATACATCTTCTTCGAAAGACCACAATTCTTTAACTCATTAAGACAAATAATTCTGGATCTATGCATAAAATAATACCCCAAAAATGAAAGGAGGCATTCTAGGACTGTATTTTAGTAGGTCATGGAAGAAAAAAATATGTTTTGAAGTTTTATAGACTATGTAGAGGATATTCCCTTTGATAAGGGATGGGAGGGGTATTCTATGAATTTCATAAAATATTAAACTTATATCAATTATGTTTTATTTAAAAGTGAATCATAACATATTTATTTCTGATATTGTATAATTATGGGTGTAAATTATCTCTTATAATAATATTTAAATATGTTTGACTATCTTTTAACCCCTTGTTAACCTTTTTAAAACATACCGTGACCATAATGATTTTGACTCTTTTAGGGAAATATGGTTACTATAAATGGATTGAAACTCCCACAAATAGAAAATGATTGATATTATAACCCATATTATAAATAAGTGGATGAATAAATATTTATTATGAATTTTAGATCATTTAAAAATTATAATTATTGTTAATATATTGATATTGTAAATTTTGATAAATTTTCATTACATTGAAATTAAAAATATCATGATAACACATAGAATGAGAAAAAATAAATTTCACACATTCAAAACACTTCATAGTATTTGAGAATATTTTTTGTTTCATATTATTTATAATGAAACATGTATATATATAATAATACATTTTCTTATCTATTAATATTAATGAATAATATATTAATTTTATTTTAAATAGGGAAATTTTCTAATAGAGTACTCAACATGCAACAATAAGTTTCTTTGATATATTATGTTGTACAGAACTTTGAGCTATCCCAAAAAAATAACATAATAATATTATTATTTTAAATAATTGTTAAATATTAACCATTGTTTTCGCAAGAATGAACATAACTAACTACATAATGATTATAAAATTACATTACACATATCCAATAAATTTTAGGTGCTTAAAATAAGAATGAATCAGATTTTAAGCATGAAAAACTATAATATTTTGTAAAAAATTGTTTTACTACCTTTTGATGGAGAACCCTTTTGAAATCCAGTTTTTTTCACATTTATATGTCCTACTTGAAAAAATAAGATTCTTCTTTAGAAAATGAACATCCGTATTTACATTGGATGAATTTTTTGTATTTTAATGATAATTTTCATTTTTTTAATGAATAGTGAAAATACTAAATTTAAATTCAAAACTGCCTTTTAATTTATTCTATTTATATAGATATATAATACTGTTAATTGGTTTGTAATTTGATTATATTTTTATTATTTAATCCAATGATGGTAGTTAGAATTAATGTCACTTTGAAATGGGACATAAATGCATGTTAATCTTTTGGTAGTTTTTACTTTTTAAAAACATTCTTTTTAGTTTTAACAATATGAATTAATTTTAAATTCATTTATGAAACTTATATGTTATAAATTTGGATAAATAAATTTCATATTTGGATTCAAGAGGTCCACATTTTTTTAATAGTTCACATTAATTTTTAGATATTATGAATAATAACTTCAATAAATATTTTATTTACTATTGTTAAAGGGTATATTTGTAAATAAGGGTAAACAAATAATGTTATAATATTATTAAATTACCCTAAAACATGTATTAACTATATTGGATGAGATATTTCCAACCATTTTTGTCATTGTGTTAATTTTAAAACCCCATGGA
The DNA here is from genome assembly GCA_963277665.1 of Viscum album. Lineage (NCBI taxonomy): Eukaryota > Viridiplantae > Streptophyta > Magnoliopsida > Santalales > Viscaceae > Viscum > Viscum album. The sequence goes on from OY728131.1 coordinate 1,350,485,082, forward strand.
CCCACTTGTGTGTGAAAAGGACATTTAGTTACTTTTTAATTTAAATATAACCAAAACATATATTTTTTAGTAAACCAATTTTTATATGGGGTTATATAAGTGATCACTTCAAATATAAATATTCATTAAAAAGATAAAAATATTTCATAAATTATGGTAATTTATTAATAATTTTTAGAAATTATATAAATAAATTTAATTATTACCCAATGGTGATGAAATGATTGCTTTATTAATAAAGGATTCAGATAAATGATATTATAAATGTTAAAATAAATATAATTTTGTTATTTTTATGTCATACACAATTTTTTTGGATTATGGTTACACGTTATATTTTTAATTATGATTTTTTTTATATGTAATCAAATTGTTATGGATTTTTAAAAAAGTCATGATATGAATAGTGTCAAACTTGACATATTTCATTTTTTAATATATAAAATTTTTTATTAAATATTATATAATTACAAAAAAATATAAAATTCATCCAAATAGTTAGCATAATTATAAAATTTTATTATTAACACTTTAATTTGATATTTGTCCTGTTTTGTTAACAATTGTGATTCTTAATGTTTTAAATGCATGATAAAATGGTAAGAGTAAAAAGTGTTAAATAAAAAAGACATGGATTAAAAAATATAATACACCTATATAATTATTATGGGATGTCATTATTTAGAATTATATTCATCTTTTCTTTGAATTTAATGAGTTTTGGAGCTTTTAAAATAGAAAAGAATTTTATGATAAAATGACACTTTCAAACATTCCTAAAGAGCCCATCCTCCCTCTTATAAAAGACCACCACCTCTAAACCATTACTCGCACCTCTCAAGCCCCCTTGGGTCTTCCAAACTCTGCTCCAAGAACATCTATACATCCATTAATTTCTCTTATAGACCATATGGTTGGTTAGTGTATATGACTCAAGAGGGGGTGAATTGAGTATCTATAAAAATTTATGTTAAAAATATTAAGTACAAAATAATATCATCCTATAAAAATAAACACAAAGCCAGTTTGTAGTGAATTTATAAATGTATTTAAGGTTTAATTTGGTTCTCAGAATATTGATTAGTTCTGCACGTGCATGTACCTCATAAAATATATAGATTTTCCTACCGACAATATTAAATAATTTCAGAAACATTAATTGGTCTAAATATAATGGTTAGAAATTAATTTGAATTAATAATCTTGAAGTTGTTATTTATAATAATCAGTGAGTCATCTTATTTCTTTTGTCTTTGGTTTGATAACAATGGTCAATCATCTTTGGTGTGTCGATTTCGGTGTGTCATCTTTTGTCTTTCATCTTCGGTCCGTAGAAATTCGGTCTGTCGACTACGGTGTGTCGAACATCGGTGTGTCTACTTTGGTGTGTCAAAAAACAGTCCTTCAAACTTCGGTGTGACAAATTTGGTCCATCAAACTTTGGTGTGTCAAACATCAGCCCGTCAATATTAATTGTTTCAAATTATGTTTGTCAAACTTCGGGGTGTCGACTTGGGTGTGTCAATCTTCGATGTGTCGATTTTGGTGTGTGGAACATCGATGTGTCGACTTCGGTCAATCAACATCGATGTCAAGGAATCCAAAAAGGTTATGAAGATTATTTCTTGAACATATCATTACAAGAATATGTATTAACCAAAATTACATGTAAATAATACACTTGTAAACATAATTATTCATGAATATAGGTTATTGACTTATTTAAGTATATTTTTCTATATGACATAATAGATTTATGGAGAGATATCAAATTGGAATGAAAGAGTAGAATCTGTATATTGACAATATTCTTTATTATGAAAACTACATTACCATGGAGGGTCCCACACATACATTGTTAATAAAGAAATTCAATAAATCCTTTTTCCTCAAATCAATGGGAGTTACCTAATTTAGAGGTAACGTCTTCTCTCATGTTCTTTTCTTTTATTTTCCTTATCCACTACTTATTCTATTCATATTCTTTGATTACATATCAATAATATTATCCTCAATAAACTATAATTATTCTATTAGATGGATTCAAACAACACTTATAGACACCTCCTTCTAATGGATTTAGAACATACCATTTCTCTAGACGGTGAACTATTGTCTCATAAAATGATGATTAATCAAATTTTTTGTAACACCTATCTTGGTGTCCATTATCATGGAACTATATTTATATATTTTATTTAAAATATTTATATTGTCATTATTCATCTATATTTTTCATTTATAGAATACTATTATTATTTTCACAATACGTAAATATGATAATTTCATTTGAGGAAATGCGGACTACCGCCCCCTCAAAATTATATGACCCATTTAGGATATACATGGAATGTATATAGGATGAGATTAATGAAAATATTTAACATATATAAAATATGATATTATACTGGAATTATAATATACCTTTATATCTTTTAGTTTTTATTCATTTAAAAATTTAAAAGAAATGAATGTAGCATTCATGTGTACGTACGAATTACTATCTCCAGGAACAGTGCATTTCCTTTTCTTATATCCAAATGTTAATTTATATTATAAATAAATATAAAATGGATCTAATAACATATATATTTTATATATGTGATATTTAAATAATTAATACAATTCTGGAGATAATGGAATTTTGACCACATGGTCAATTTTTAATTATGTCAATTTCATTTACGACTCAAGTACCGAACATCAACAAAAGTACGATTCGAACTTGAATAATTATATGATTTTTACATGAAGGTAATAAGTTATATAAATGGAATAATAAACATGAAAAAGGTTCCAAATAAAGTATAATTAACTTTTGTCTATTATTCAGGGTGATAAAGAATGAACAAGACTAGTCAGACCCAAGGTATGGGAACCTTTCACCCTCCTCTACTTTTCAATGACCTATTTTATGTAATGTCATTAAATTTAAATTTTAAAATGTTGGTTTATGATTTTCTCTATATTTATTGAAGTAAATTTTTTCCCATGTGATGAGATACCTTTTTCTATCTCATTAACTAATTTTCTGAATTTTATGTGACACCGTTAGGCTGTCGAATTTTTGTAAGGGGATTTTTAAACTCTATTTCCTCTCATTGGGTTTTACGCATACTTCGTTGATTATGTTATGACAATATTTTATGTGGAATAAATATTAATTTATTTATTTTTTAATTTCTACTTACCTTCCTGTGGATTTACAATTTCTAAACATAATCACCCTGTTGATAAATTCTTACATTATTTATACGAACTTTGTAAGGAAAATATTAATTCAATCTCATTTCATTGAGTTAAATATACTTGTCATTGGTTTTGTTTTTCCAAAAATATGTCTGAATGACCAATGATTGTTTAACAATGAATATACTATTATTTTGGGTTTATTTATATTTATCAAACCTAATTATATTATTCATTTATCCTTAATATAAGGATATATTCTTTATACGGAATTTCTTCTCAATTTACATTCCATTGAGACATATGTGTTGTTATGCACCGATTTACCTTAATATGGGGTATATAATGAACATCGATATATTATTTTATGAATCCTCATATTTTAATGATATTATTGGTTTCATTTGATGTTATTCTTTAATAAAATTTATTGATGTATTTTTTCATGGGGTAAGAATCACTATAACCAAAAATATTGTAATAAAAATTTTCTATATTTATTATTATAAGTATTTCTCATTAATGTCCATGTTTTCAAAATGGGTTTAAGGATTTTTTATATAGACATGAGTGTTTTTAAATTTTAGGTTTTTTTATAAGTTTCAAATTGGTATGGGACACTTTGACTAAAAATATCTTTATTAAATGGTTTAAATGGTTTTGGAAATGGATTGAATATTTCTGTATCTTGAATTTGTTTCATATGATTGATAAGTGAAATGTTTAAAATTTCAATGTTTTATGTGTTATTTGATAGGTGGTTATGTGATAAACCAAATATGGGTGGTTTTCTGATAATCCTAGGGTGGGTGATCCCGTGATAGGTCTCCAATGCATTGGGTAACATGACAAAAGTAAAAATTAATATAAATCTGAAGAGATTTAGGGAATATAATGTGATGGGTATTGCAAAAATAACTCCCTATGTAGCTGTAAAAGCTATAATGTAATTATTTTATAGATACAAAAAGTTACATTTATGATTTTTTATTTCTATATGTTATTAATAAATCTTATGATTTCGTTAGGAATGTTAAAGAGCTTATGTTTTATGATTGAAATGTATGATTTCATTGATTTGTATGTATTGATGGACTAATGTTTTCTTTCCTTGTTTTATATCCCTTACTAATCATTTTATGCTCATCCCATGTTTTTGAAATGATTTTCTTAGTGTATAAGGAAGGTTAAAGGGATAGAATAATTCAATAATATTTATATCAAGAAAATAATTCTTGTTATATTTAAAGAGTTTTATTATTGTGTAAAAAATTGGATAGATTAGAAGTGTCCTCTTTGTAATTTTTGAGATGTAATGTAATAGTTATGGCCTATTTTTCTGAAACTCTAAACCTAAAAAGATCCTCAATGTCGAATCTTTAACTTAATTCAATATTATGTAATTTTTAGGTATGGGTCCGTATAGTTGGTATCAGAGGTCGGTTTAGACATCATTATAGATTATGGGTTTTTGTTAGACACATGGTTTATCTCTATGTCTACTCTTTGCGTTAAATCCTTATTTTTTTTAACTTTTTCAGATCAAGGAAAGTCTGTCACCAATCGAAATAGGAGGATCTCAAATGACATTCCTCTCTCTTCCTAATGTCTTGCATGTAATAATTTTTTCATAGCCATGTCCAGAATATGTTGAAATATTTTCTAATAGACACCACACTTGAAAGAAATTGTTTGAGATTTCAAACACCTCTGCTATACCTTGATACCATCTTGGATCATGGGTTGTATTTAATCAAATCCTTTTTTCTAAATATTATCATATTCTTAAAAAAGGTAAATATTATCAAGGAATTTTAAAATATTTTACACTATCACATGATTTTAAACCATATTATGATTTTGAATAATGTTATGAAGAAGAATACTCATGCATGAACAATTATTATTTTCTTTTATATTATAGTCTTTCAACACAAATTTATGGTATTTTAAAAGGACTATTAGTTGAATGTTTTAACTCAAACTCAGTCTGAATGTTTTATAAATATCATGTTCTATAAGATGTTTTGAAATTATATGTCAAACACGATTATTTTCTAAATCTTTTTTTTCTATGAACACTCATATGACCTATGTTGTATGAGGTGTGTTTGGATAAAGGAAACATATTATTTTTAAGGATCTAAAAATCATTGTTGCAATAAATGGACCATCTATCTACATGACCAAGATGGAGATGACACTAGGTGGACACCATGATCAAGGTATGTTGTTCTTTCATTGGGAATATCGTTATTTTATGGTGTTAAAAATATTAATATATTTAAGAATTCATGAATTAATATATTGAGGTTTTTATGAGATGGAATTAAAATGAGAGGTATAAGACAACCATTCAGGATAAATAATGATAGAGATATTTTTGTGTTTTATAAAAAGGGACAACACGCAAGATTGGTGAAAACTCATCATGTCCGGCAAGGCTGTATGAATCGAACCGACAATTGAACGATGAAAATGGTGAGTCACGTACCACTGGACTACGTAAAGCCCCTGGATAATATGCCTTATTCTTTTTAGTTAATTGATTTTATAGATCAAGAATATATAGATTTTTGATCTTATGTCTTATCAAATGGATATCCTCATTATATGAAAACTATTTAGTGATTAAGTGATAAAAGTAATTATGGATGATTTTTTCTCTTTTGGGAACACTATATGCCTATGAAAAATAGAATACATTGGGATTTCAATTGAGGAGTAAATATAGAATGTTATTTTGGGAGAATATATGTTTTCATTATGTATTTATAGAGATTCAGGTTATTAATGGAAATGAAGTGATTAAGTTAATTACTATTTATTATGAGATTTTAAGAGTAGTTGATGTTATTTGGAGATAAATGTTAAGATTTTTGTGGAAGACTATGTGATCAAATCATTCTGAATTTGGGGTTTCAACATAATTTTGATTATTTTGAATAATTTTAAGGATAGTTGGTTATCTAATAGTCTTTTTTGAGATTTGGGTATTGATTGTCCAATTTAGGAGATTAAGAGTAGTATTTCTTTTTTTAAAAGATTATCCTTGTGGAAGATTATTTGATCATTTACTAACATTTTTTGTTTTGGTTAATTTCTAAGTAGATGGAAAATATATGGTTCATCTTCTTTTGGATCATGTTATTATCTAGAAGTTTATTCTTGCAATTTTGATGTGACCAAGTCGTATATAATTCTCATCGTCTGGAGAAAATATGTGTTTGTGGTTGAAATTTAGTAAAGGAAATAAGTCTACTTGACAAGTATGTATATTTCCTTAAGTTTTTAGTCAATATCATAAATAAATTCTCCAAATTTATGAAAGGGAACCTAAAACAAAAACATTGTATGTTTACTTTTCTTAATGTTGAATCAAATTCCTTTTAACATATCACAAAATTTTGCTTTTTTGGTGGTTAAATTTCTCCTGATCATGTATTCTATCACTCTCCATCAGAACATGACACTTAGTTTCTCTACCATATCCATGTTTTCATGGAATCCTTGAATGTGTTATCTCATGTGACCTTTTTACATCACTTTATTTCTTTTAAATTGATATTTTTATTAATTCTTTTTATGATATGGGACATTCATAATGTTTCTATTCCAATTATTAAAATTTTGAGGAAGCAATTCCCAAAAGGGTGGAAGGATGTGACGACCTAGGTAGTTATTGAATAATAAATTTTCATATCAATTAATATTTACGTATAATATATTAATTTTATCATAAATTGGACTTGTTTTCCTATAGGTTAATCAACACGCAACAACAAGTTTCCTTGAAATCTTACGTTGAACACAACTATGAGTTATAGCAATAAAATAATATAAGAATTTTATTATTTTAAATTATAGTTAATAAAAAGTCGTTTTATTAGTAGGAATGAATAAATATAAAAATAATATTATTATTAATTGTTTTTACAAATATCTAATATATTTTGGAGGCTTAAAATAATAATGAATCTGATTTTAACCATGAAAAACTCTAATATTTTTAAATGGTCGGGTTACCACCTTTTGATGGAGAAAACTTTTTAAATCTAGAATTTATTTTCACTTTTATATATATCTTTTTACAAAATAAAATTATTCTTTAGAATAGGGACATCAAAATTTACATTGGATGAAATTTTGGTATTTTTTATAAAGATCATTTTTTAACAAATAGTGAAAATACCGAATTTTTATTCAAAAATGCATTTTAATCTAATTAATATATATATATATATATATTAATTTTAAGTGTATTTAAAGGGTAATTGGATTATATTCCTATAATTTAATCAAGTTATGGTCATGTGATGTGATTTTACTTTGAAATTGGACATAAATTCAGGTCAATCTTTTGGTTGTTTTTAATTCATAAAAAGACTCTTTTTGGTTTTTACAAAAGGAAATAATTTTAAAAAATTTTCTAAAACTTTTGTGTTTTGAATTTGAAAAAATTGATTCTATATTAGGAATCATGAGGTCCAATGTTTATAAATATGTAACTTTTATTTTTAAAAATAATGAATAGTAACATAAATAAATATTTTATTTACTAGGGTTAAATGGTAAATCTGGTAAATATGGGTTTATAATAACATTATAATAATATTAAATTACCACAAAACCTGTTTCATCCCTATTGGATGAGATATTTACGACCATGGTAATCCTTGGGTCAAATTTAGGACCCCATGGAGCCACATGTGTGTAAAAATGACAATAAATTACTTTTAATTTAATGTTAAAGAAAATATAACCTAAACATATAACTTTTAGTAAAAACTTAAATAGGGGTTATATAAGTGATCCCTTAGATTTTAAATAGTCATTATATACCCAAAACAATTCCCACATCATGGTAATTTATTTAATGTTTTTAGACTTTAAATAGATAAAATTAATTATGACACAATAATGATGTAGTGATTGCTTCATTAATAAAGGATTCAAATAGATGATATTTAAAATAAATGTAATTTTATTATATTGATTCCATCCCTGAATTTTATGGATGATAATTACATGTTATGTTTGCAATAATGTTTTTTCTCAAATTAATTAATTTATTATTTATTTTTTTAAAAAGTCATGATATGAATAGTGTTAAAATTGACATAATTCATATTTTAAAAAATAAAATATTTTATTAAAAATATAAAAATTCTAAAAATTATAATATTCATCCAAATAGTTATCATATGTCTAAAATTTTATTATTAACTCTTTTATTGTATATTTGTTATATTTTGTTAACTATTTCGATTCTCAATGTGTTAAATTTATGACAAAATAGTAAGAGTAAAAAAGGGTTATATAGAAATGTCAGGGATTATAAAATATCCAAAACCTATATAATTCTAATTGGATGATTTTATTTTGACTTATATTTATCTGGAAATTGTATTTAATGAGTTTTGGAAATTTTTATTTAAAAAAATTATAATAAAACAATACATTCAAACTATCTTAAAGAGCCCCTCCCCACTCATATAAAAATCCACCACCTCTAACTTATTACACACACCTCTCAAACCCCATTTGATTGTTCAAACTCTGATAAAAGAAACTCTCAACATCCCACTCTTACTTCTAGAATCCTTACCTTTGGAATAAGGCAATTCAATAAATCCTTTAGACTCAAATCAAAAGGAGTCACCCGATTTAGAGGTAACGTATTCTCTCAAGTTCATTTAATTTATTTTACTTATCCTCTCCAAATTATAATATTATTCATTGATTACATAACAAAAAAAGTGTCCTCAATATACTAATATTTTTTTATGAAAAGAATTCAAACTACACTTAGAAAAAACTACATCTAATTGACTTAGAACATACTGTTTCTGTGGACAGCGAACTACTGTCTCACGAAATGACGACTGTTTTATTTTTTCATAACACCTATCATAGTGTAAATTATGATGAAAATATATTTATATATGGTATATAATATATTTACATTGTCTCTATTTAACTGTATTATTAATTTACAAAATACCTTTATACTTTTTATAATACGTCAATACGATAATTTCATTTTAGGAACTGTGGACTACCACCCCTCAAAGTGATATGACTCGTTCAGGCTATATATGGAACATATTAAGTATGAAATTAATGAAATTATTTAAAATATATAAAATATGAGAGTATAGTGGATTTATAATATACCTATGTATCTTTTAGTTTTCGTTCTTTTAAAAAGAAAAAATGAAATGAATGTAGTGTTCATGCGTACGTATGGCTTACCGTCTCAATGAACAGTGCATTTCATTTTAATAAATAAAAATGTAATGGACAATTCTAAATACATATATACTGGATATAAATAAATATATACTGTAAATATATGATATTTAAATCATGATTTCAATTATGGAGATATTTTAATTTTGACCACACAGATAATTTGTAATTATAACTAGTTCATTTCTGACTCAAGTACTGAACATCATCAACATACCGATATGAACTTGAATAATTATATTATTGTTATAGAAAAGTAATAAGTGATATAAATGGAATAATAAACTTTAAAAATGATTTGAATAATGTATAATTAACTTAATGTTTTTATTCTGGGAGACAAAGAACAAACAAGAGAAGTCAGACATAAGGTAAGGGAACCTTTCACCCTCCTCTTCTGGTCAGAGACTTATATTATGATATGTATTTAAAATAAAATTTTAAGATGTTGGGATATGTTCTTAAATATAATTATTTTATTAAATTTTATTTCCATGTGACGTGAGACCATTTGTTTCTATATTCAACGTATTTTTTGAATTTTACGTGACATCGTTAGGCAAACAAGTTTTTGTAAGGGATTTCTAAACTCAATTTTCACTCATTGGGTTTTACGCATACTCCGTTGATTATATTATGACCACATAATGTGTGGAATCATTGTTAATTTATTTATATTTTAATTTACACTTACCATTGTGTGGATATAATATTCTTACACAAATATTCCCCATTGATAAATTCTTACATCATTTGTATGAACTGTGTAAGGAAAATCTTACCATAATCTAATTTCATTGAGTTAAATATCCATGTCATTGGTTTTGTTTTTCCAAGAATATATGTGAATGACCTATGATTGTTTTACACTGAATATCCAATTATATTGGGTGTATTTATATTTATGAAAAATAAAAATATTATTGATTTATCCTTAATATAAGGTTACATTCATTGTACGAGATTTCATCTCAATTTACATTCCATTGACTCTTCTATGTTGTTTTGCACCAATTATCTTTTATATGGTTTATATACTTACCTTTGATATATTATATCATGAATCATATTATTCTCATGATATTATACGTTTCATTTGATATTATTCTTTAATTATATTTGTTGAATTATTTTCTCTATTGGTAAGAGACATATTATCTAAAATATCATTTTAAATGTTCTAAGGATTTATTCGTATAAATATTTCTCATGAATGTCCATGTTTTCAAAATGGTTTTGAGGACTTATTTATATGGATATGAGTGTTTTTAAATGATATTTTCTTTTAAAAGTTTCAAAGTGGTATGGGGCACTTTGATTGAAAAATCACATTATTAATTGTTTAAAATGGTTTTGGAAATGGATTTAATATTTTAGTATCAGGAATTGGTTTCATATGATTGATAAGTGAAATGTTTATAACTTAAATATTTCATGTTTTATTTTATGGGTGGATACATGATAAACCAAATAGGGGTTGTTCTATAATAAACCTATGGTGGGTGATTCCGTGATATCTCTCCAATGCATTTGGTAATGCGGTGGAGGTAAAGATTAATATTTCTCTTAAAAGATTTTGTGAATATAATTTAATGGGTATTCTAAATGTAACTTCCTATGTTTCTATGAAAGAAACAATGTAAGTATGTAATTTATGCCACACGTTACCTTTATGATTTATGATTTCAATGTGTTATTCATTAATATTATGATTTCGGGAGGTATGTTGAAGAGCTTATGTTTTATGATTGAAACGTATTATTTATTTGATTTTCATTTATTGATGGACTAATTTTTTCTTTCCTTGTTTTATATCCCTTACTGAGATTTTTATTCTCATCCCATGTTTTTAAACGTTTTTCACATGGTATAAGGAAGGATAAGGGAATGGAAGAATTCATGATGTATTATATGAAGAAAATATTTCTTGATTTATTTAAAGAGTTTTATTATTTTTAATTTTTTTTGATAGAGTATAAGTTTCCACATTGTAATTTTTGAGATCTAATGTAATAGTTATGACCTAATTCTCTAAAACTCTAATCCTGAAAACATTCTCAATGTCTAATTCTTAACAGTATTCATGATTATGTAATGTTTAAGGATGGTCCTTATATAATTCATCTCAAATTAAAATAAATTTAATATTTTTACTATCATTTATATTATGTTTTCATTAATTAAATAATTATTGTGTTGTCATTTTGTGTGCATTAAAGGTAATTATTTATTCATTAAAAATTAAATATAAAATATCATGAGGAATATAAAATCTTTTATATTTAAATATAATATTTATATTCTAACATATTCTTTGGATAATCCCTTATTATAGAAAATATAGTTATTAAAAACAAAAATATGTCAATTTTGATTTTTATTAAAATAACATATTATGAAGATCATAGTCTCATCCAGATGACTATAAAATTACCTATGACCGAACCAGTGATGAATATTCAAAAAAATATAATCATATAATAAATTTAATTCATTCATTAGTGTCATTTTACAGTCATTATCATTTTATTTTTAACATTAATTACATGATTTACCCATTACTACGGTAACAAATATTATTAACCTTACTATTCATAATGAATAAAATAAATGAAAAATATTTACTAAATTTGGACCAAATCATTGTAAATAAGGAATAATTTTTTCCAAATTCAAAATATATAATTGGTAGAATTCAATTTAAAATTAGAATAGAAAAATTCAAATGTAAAGTTTTTTTTTAATAAAAATGTCCTTTTTATATAAAAAATTGTTTTTTAATAAATTTGTGTACGTAATTCATTTAAAAAAGGATCATAATAAATAATAAGAAAATATAAATTTTAAAACTATTCGAAAATATAATTTTATAGTATAAATACTAAAAAATAAAATACATTTGTCCTTAAAAATGAGTATGTTTCACTATTCACAAGAAAATCAATGTTTTCAGAAATTTTTCTATAATTCAACAAAAGATAATTTTGAAATTATTAATTAAAAAATGAAATTAATATTTTCATATTTAAATTCTATAAATTTAAATTTATATTTTTTAATAAAACATTATAATGAAATAATTTAGTAAAATTATTTCCTTTGTGATTGATTTTTTTAATATAACTCTATAATATCTAACAAAAGAATATATAATTTAGTTTTACAAAAAAAATTCTCATACTATTAAAAAACTCATATTTCTTTAATAATTTATTAAACATGAATACCAATGATATTTTTCTAGTAAACATTCAATTAATTTCTTTTCCAAAACATGAGACACTTATTATCATTTCTCATATAAAAGATAATTATAAACCATTTATAATTATTAAAAAATTTAAATTTTTTATTCATTGAAATATAAAACCCATTATATTTATATTAAATGTAATTTATATGATATTTCATGAATTATAAAATTTTTATAATTCTATATCTATAAAATACATATTTAATATAATGTTAATATCATATATATATATATAAATAAATTATAAAAAATTTAACGATTTCTATTGAAACTGTTTATATTTAATATAATAAGGCACCCTTTTTAATTTTTTTAAAGGTATTTTAATCTATTAGTGTTTAATATTTTGGATTAATTTTTATATACAAAAATTTAATTAATCATAGAAAATTTATAATCGAGAAATTAATTTATAAAATCTTTGAAAATTAAAATATCCCAAATGCCCTATTTTATAATTTGTAAACATATTATAAACCATAAAAACCATTTAATATTTGAAAAAAAATTAAATATAGTTTTTATTAACCCTTGTGTAGAATTATTATTATGGGTTTGGGTATCCTCCCTTACCTTTACATAGGTCATATTATAGTCATTGTTTAAAGGAAATTCTCTCTAAAAATTACAAAACATAGTTTTATTGTGACTTGTAAAGGTAATATGATGATTAAATATTAAAAACACATTCTATGTTATGGTATAAGAAATAATTAACCTTTCGTAAATTCTTCAGGAATGGTTGGTACTAATTTACAATTACAAAACTCTATTTCATAAGCGTTAAACATTTATAAAAATACTATATTTCCTACACTGTATAACATGAACCATCAATGACCTTTACAGAGAAGATATAATACCTTCACATGTAAGGTAATTGATTAAATTACTCTTATATAAACCCCATTTACATAAGGGTAATACATTTACAGAACTCATTTTTTATAAATGTAAAAATGACATACCATTCTATAAACCTTCTTTTTAAGGGTATAAAGTTTTTGTAAATCATAGATAACTTTACACAGTAAATTTGTTTTTACAAAAATGATTCTCTTATTTCTGGATATGATTATTCTAAAAAACTAGTGATCAAATCATGTTAAAAACATGAAGAACCTTCTCATGATACAACTGATGGGATTTCTATAATAACTTAATGGAAATTTTCAGCGGAAGAAAACCAAAAACAAAGGAATATCTATGTTCAAGTATAATTGTTGAAATAACATTGTAATATAAAATACCTAAAATTTGTTAACAATATAGATTTTCAACTTCCTTCCATAGAGAGTGTTGAACAAATATCACAAGGATTTGTGAACAAAATAATCCTACATAAAAGGTGTTACATAAAAATTGGATCCATGAACATATCCTGAGGATAAATAAAAATTTAAGCGGTGCTAGAGCCTGATCAAATGAGTTATATGCAGTATCTACTGGAAGATATTTTAATGGGGGATCATACACATCACACACATAACAAGAGAGTATTTCAGCATCATTTATAGCGAAATAATGTGACTTCCAATTAAAAATCCATCATATTAAATTATATACATTCCTATAATTCATTGAGAAATTTCAATTAATTAATAGAATTCCTTTTATCTATTCATAATGAATTTTAACTATTGAATAAACCATTCATGATAAATAAATAATATATATACATATATATGTATAATATATATATATATATTAAGGAATAATTTCATGATAAAAATATATTCATCATCTTAATTTTAAAAATCTACCCTATATAAAGTATCATATTATATATATATATATTTGTCTCAAGTGTTATATGAATGTGTACATGCATCTCATGCAAGTACATTTTTGATAAATCCAAAAATTAATATCATTATTAAAGAAGAAAAATAATATAATTTAGCTATTTTTACAATGTTGATTCATATTTTAATAGGTTTTTGTAAATAAAGAAGAAATTATATGAATTATGAGATACATTATTTCATGGAAGTAGTTTTATTCACAATGCACAATTAACATTTTCATTAATCAATTAATAGGAGGTAAATAATGCAGATAATAATTTTTCACCCAATAATAGAGCTTTTATTATATATTTCATATTAATTTTTTAATTTTATTTTTATAACTTTTTAAGAGAGGTTTTGGTAAAAATTGGATGTTTTTTATTCCTAGAGGTGGTAATCCATACATCAATCAAATGAAAGTTTCATTTTTTTAATTGAAAAATAGATTTTTTTTATATTTTTTATCATGGAATAATAAGATTACGTAAAGAGAAAATAATTATGCAAAAATATTTGAATGAGAAAAATAAATTTTGAAATGTAATATAGAAAAGAATGAAAATTAGGAAAAATTAGTACTCACATTGAATAGTTGGGATTTCCCGTTGATTAATTCTGAATAAGGGATGAATTTGTAAAATAAATTGTGACTAAAAGCTTAATTGGGTAAAATATTAATACAGTTTTATTTATAAATTATTTATTTCATATTAAACTAGATTTTTGAGTGGTCTTGGAGGGGTTGTGAGAGGCCCCATTAATAAGTGGTGAGACTGATATTTTTTTCAAATATTCAAAATTTATATAAAGATAACATATGTTTCAAATCTCAAACATCTCCAGAAATCAATCCTAATTGATTGGTTAATTAGAAAAATGCGATGAAACATCAACCATTGATTTTCACACATGTTTTATGCATGTTTTATGTTCTCTACTCTGAACATTTTCAAATTTATAATCTTTGGATTTACAATACTAACTATTTTTTACATAGAAATTTAATTATAACTATAAGAATAAAATTGGAATTATTATTATATATGGATCTATTAATTAAAACTATTAAATCCATTTCATCATATAAATTTTAATTTTTTTGGAAAAATAAATTTTAACATTAGAAAATGTAACATGAAATGAACTTTTTTAGAAAAAGTGTATTTTAAAAATTAAAATTTGTTTTTATGATAAAATGATAAAATTATTTGGTTTTCATGATAATAATTTTATTATAAAATATTTAAGAAAATTTATTTGGTTTTCATTTCCAGAAAAAACCTAAACATACAAAAAAATATATTTAATAATGAAATTTTATTTTATTGAAAAAAATTACTCATTCTCATAAAATGAATGAAATTTCTTTTTTAAATTGAGAATGATATTTATAAATGTATATTATTATACCTTAAACAAATAATTTATCAATTAGAATATTTTATAAGCATTTTGGCCCACTTATAAAATGATAATGTAATAAAATTATAGTTTTTTAGAACTATGTTTTCCTAATTCACCTAAAATGAATGTATATCTTAAAAGTCTCATAAATTCACATTAATCTATAACATGCTTTATCAAAATAAAAAGGATGTTTTTTTTTGTGAAATTTAACTTTAATTTTTTTTGATATTAATATTTAAAATTAAGAATTAAAAATATAATGAATGTTATTTTCCTAGGAATATAAATTTTTAAAAAATATTAACTATGGTTTTTATTATTTAAATTATGCTAATAAATTTTAGAATTATATTTGTCATAAAAAATATATTCTCTCCATCATTAATTTATTTTATTAAAAAACATATAAAATTTCTATTTTTATAAAGTATATGTTTTGAAAAATAAATCTATCTTATTATATATATAACAACACTAATTTAAATTATCAATGCTTTATCATAGATTATGAAAATTATTTTTATTTAGAATTAATTTTATGTATTTGGTTACATCTATTATCCCCTTATAATAATATGGATATATTTTAATGGTTTTATATTTTTCCTTAGACCATTTTGGTTCAGTGTTGTGTGCATTATAAGCTATCGAACACAATATGTTATAAAGAAATTAAAAAATATAATTTTTAATATTTGGGTGTTACAACATCCCCCATAAAATCCAAATTAATTTCAATTCGAAGATAAACTTATCTAAAATAAATGACATGTAATAAAAAAATACTTTTATATATCCTAAAAGGGTATAAATAAAAAATACAACATGTAAGAATCAAAATGTGACAATGAAAGAAAACCAAATCATAATAATGATAAAATACCATTCATGTAAAATCATTTGAATTAGGAAAAAAGGTATAATTATTTAGAAATTACTTTAAGAAAACATTATAATTTTTGTAGGTATCTTAAGCATACCATTAAAACCATATTTTGCATGAAATGTCGAATAATCCATACAAACAAACTCCTAGAGTGAATTAGAAAATGGTTCTAACTATATACCATTAAAATATCACTGCAATAATCTAAACAGAAACCCATTTAAGGAATAATATATGTCTTATTATTTAAATCTATGACAATTTTATTGGAATTGTGTTATGAAAGTGATTAAATGAATCAAGAATCAATTCCATTTCAAAGACAATAATATAGTAGCGTGTCACCCACATAATTCAATGGAATCACATTGAATTCAATGAATAACACTATATTTTCCCCAAAAAGAGATTTAGAACCACTATAAAACAATTAAAATAATTTTTATAAAATCCTTACATCATGGTTTTAGCCTCCAACACCCGATGATGAGAGGAGGAAGAAGAAACTGGAGGGAAAAGAAACGTGTAAGAGAAAAAGGATTCCTAACATTTAAAATCCAACATAAAACACATAATAGAGGCCAATAATCCATGGAATAGTAGAGGATATTTGTTTCTAGGGATCTCCTCAACTACCCTACACAAATAATGATGAAATAAACCAAATATGGGATTTAAATCATCAGGGAAATTATTGAAAATTCAAAATATCTAACACCATAGAAACCATCTTGGTTGTGATTAACGATTTATCAAACATTGTGATAACCGTTGAACTAGAACTAGATCACCTATGAGACTCACATGGTTTGGCCACATGGATATGAAAATAATGTTCCAACCATTAATTCATCGCCAGAAAATACTAGGTTCCGTCATACAGTTTGGAAGCATTGACTAATGAGCCATTTGATAACCATGAATATTCCACTAAAATGGACTTCAACATTCACATGGTTACTGTGGGGAAAACCATATGTTTTCCACAAATTATTAAAATATATAAAACAATAAAAATATAAAAAATAAAATAGGGTATATTTATATTATCATAAATTCATTTTTTAAATTGAACTAAATGAAAAGGTGATATTGAAGTTTCAAAATTATACCCACCAAATCACTTAATGTCCATAGAAAGTCACATAAGTTCAAATAAATATGATAAACATCACTCTATATAATTAAAGGGATGACTGAGTTAGGAATATATAAACAAAATGGGGTAAATGATTTTTGATCTATTATCATAATGAGGATTATCATAACATTAAGACACCTAAAAACACAAAAAATAACTTATATAAATACAAAAGCATAATAATGCTAATATATAATAAATTATATATAAATTATTTAATCAGTCATCAAGACATGTGATAGGTCTCTCCACAATTTAAGGGATACAATAACATGGTTTGATCAAAAATAAAGAAAAACTACAGGAAACACCACAATATAGAACTTACTCACGAAATATGAAGTGGTCAAGACAGTACAACCATTTAAGTGAAATACTCATATTCTCAAAAAACCCATCAAGAATATGAAATCCTAGAAATGATAAAATTTGGTATCACAAACTAACCAAATAACCTATACGAAAATAAAGATTAAAAAATAAGAAAACATAAGAGAATCACGGAAAAAACGATAAATATATTCCATCAAAATACTAATTATATCTCAACCATAATATGGGTTTCCTCTTTAACCGATACATCAATACATATAATTCCCATATATATCATAGAAAATATAAATTTTGACAAGTTATCAGGTCAATCACTCAACTATTAGTTTGGGAAGG
Source organism: Viscum album (assembly GCA_963277665.1). NCBI lineage: Eukaryota > Viridiplantae > Streptophyta > Magnoliopsida > Santalales > Viscaceae > Viscum > Viscum album. Next base: position 1,350,503,669 of record OY728131.1, read on the forward strand.
GTTGAAATGGGAAGGACTTCACCAAAACCATGATAGATATTAATTGGAGGAATATCTCAAAACCCAAGCTGTCTTGGATCAAATAAGTAATTTCTTGGTGGGACGCTCCAAATACCCAAAAAAATTAACCAAATTAGATTCACTAAAAATTCATCCCATTCTAAACGATGCAATCCACTGGTTGAAATAAAAAACACTCTATTTTGTTTCAAAACAAACACTTAGGGAATGATAGAATGTGGAAAAACAAAAAAAAATCTATTTTTGATTCTTTAAAATCCATGATATTTTAAAAAAAATGTTATAATTCAACATCTTATCACATAAATCCATGTTATCTTCCAAAACATGAAACACATTTCAATTAATTTTTGAATATTCCAATAAGATTAAAAACAATTATTTCACCCTCAAAACCATGTTCAAAATGGGAAACCAAAAATCAAATGACATCCCATTTAAAAGACATTCAAAATGATGTTTAGAATAATGTAGATTTTTTTTCAAAATCATAAAAATAAGTATGATAATAAATTTAAAATTTCATATATCTAACATTGAAATTATTTCATGAAATGATCATTATCAGTTAAATCATGTTTTCTAAAAATAAACCATTTACAAAATCCAACATAATAACTTCAAAAAATCATAAAATTAAATTTTAATTCATCCCAAATAGTAAAAAATTATTATTATTAGAAACAAAGAAGAAAGAGGGTGGGGGTCTATAAAAATTAAAAGTGGGTTTTGGTTGTGTATGCTTTATCTTCATATCTTTTTTAACCCTATACGAGTTGTTCAATAACCAAAAAGGGATTCACCAAACTATATACACATGATATGCATGGTTTTCCAAACCATGTAATAAAAGTAAGAGCCTCCAGTTATTTTTCCATTTTCAAATGAAAATATTTTAAAAAATATTAATAACCTTCATAACCTCTGAACATTTGAAAAACTCACCAATTAAGATCAAAATAATACAAAATTAATATATAACAAAGAAGACTTTCATGAACCCAAAACAAAACTCCCATGGTAACTCAAGGATCTATATGAGAAAGAGTTTTATAGACTATCCTTGCACATACATATCATGTTTTTTATATTCCAATATCAAATGTACTGTTTCTCCTAAATGAAAACCATTGAAAAACCTGGATTTGATACCATTTTTTCACATACTATACATGGATATCCTAACCAAATTCCTAAGTTGGTCTATGGAAATGATAAAATGTAATTCTAAATCTCCACATGACGAAAACTAGTGCCAAATAATTGTGTATTCACTCTTGGGAATTCTTTTCCAAATGAATTATAATGAAAATGAATCATAATTTTTTTGGGGCATTTATCATTGTTATTCCATAAATTTGAGGCTAGTGTATAATATAATAAATAGATATAAAACAAAAAATTAAACAAATGGGTCATAAAAAACTAATAATAAAAAAACTATAAAATATAAAATAAATACAATGGGGCTAAATAAAATACCAAGGATACAAACAATGATGAACTAGATAAATTAGACATAAAACAAAATAAAAAAATGAAATCCCCAAAATACATAGTTGTTGACCTCTATATGACCAAATTTCTTTATCGAAAAATATCAATACAACTCATTATATGAGTGACCATAGAGAAGGAGTCTACAATATGGAGGTCCTCAAAACACAAATACTTATAAAAAAATCAAATATGGAACCCAAGGTGGTTTAAGAAGGGTGTGAGAGAAAATATCCAAATAGTATGATGCTAATAAAAATACTTATGTTTATTCATTTATATTACATTCCATTAATTCAAAATATTAATAAATTTTAGGAAAATAATATGTTTTATATTACTTTACGCACACCAACACACATAGTAAGTTCCAAATTTCCCTTTTCAGAACCACATTACACCCCTCTTCGTGAGTAGTATACCTATGTGAGTTGAGTCTTGACTTTAAATCATTATCATTGGTATGATTGGATTCTTTCCTGTGTGGAATGGTTTTTCATGGGCTCGGAAGTGTGAGTCGTACTGATATTGATGACTTAGGTATTTGTATGGGCATATACCTAAGTAGAGTTAGTTGATACTTCGTGTTTGTATCTTTCCATTGTGGTTTATCCATTGTGGATTCTGGGAGACCTTCGGGGGTCTCAGGGTCCCTACTGAGTATCTTTATACTCACCCCAGCATGGGAATTTCCTACACTACATTGTGTTGGTTGCAGACGACGGACAACAATGATCATGGTCGAGGCTTGTGGAGTTGGACGATATCCGGAGGTGGACCACCTGGCGGGACGTACACGGAGCGGACGGACAGTCCTGAGGTACCGATGAGACTCTTTGTACCCACCCTTCAGGTGGGATTCCCGGAGGACGACTCCATGGCTTCAGCTGTACTTTCTTTTCTGTTGTACTGTACTTTCAGTTGGGTTTGTATAAAGGCCCATTTACTTTCCAAAACTTACTTCTGTACACAGTATACTTTGTGTTTACTCCAGCTTGCATACTCTGTTGTGATTTTTTACTTATATAAAGGAAATTCATTTCCTTTTTATCAGGATTATATGCCTTTGGTGCTAGTCTCTAGACCCTGGCCTATGGAAGGGGGGTTGGGGTAGTCACGACACATGCCCCGAGAACAGGTCGTGACAAATTGGTATCAGAGGATTCGGTTCTACCGCAGAACTCATGACTCTGATAATTTCTTCTCGGTGAAGCAATAGTGTTAAGAAGAATGAGTGTGGTTTTCAGTCCAGGGAGTCCAATGTTGGTGCAGCGGATGACGTATCCATACACCAGGACCCTGAATTCTGATTTCCAACTCAGTGATCGAAAACACTGATTGCTTGTGTGTTTCAAAAATTTTCTTTGTGATTACTTTGTGTCAGCTCACCATGTATACTGTATTAACCGTGGAGCACCTTTTGCTTTTCAGGATGACCCCACGTAGGCAGCCAGCTAGGGTTCCGAGCTACGTGTGAGATGGAAGGCCACCGAGTGACGAGGCCTCGGTGCAGGGCCCCATTATAGCGGAGGCACCAGTGGTACCACTACCCACTGGGCCACCGATACCACAAGCCCCAACAACAGAGAGTGCACGCCACCTGAGTGCGTTGCATGAGTTTCAGTGACAGAGGCCGCCTAGGTTCCGCAGAGAGATGGACCCTCAGGCAGCCGAGGATTGGCTGAAGGCTATCATCAGAGTCTTCAGATTGGTAGGGACACCAGCAGACCTTATGGTGATCCTTGCTGTGAGTCTCCTGCACGCAGAATCAGGTAGATGGTGGATCCTGAAGCTCCAGCTGCAGAACGAGGAATCTTTACTTTGGACAGACTTCAAGATCCTCTTCCACTAAGAGTTTTTTCCAGCCACCCTCTATGTGGTGCCCATCCAAGAGTTACTATAGCTACCGCAGGGCAGCATGACAGTAGCCCATACTCAGCGAGATTTCCCGACCTCTCGCGCTACTCCATGGATATGGTACGTGACCCATTCTTTCGAGCCTGGTACTTCGAGCAGGGATTGAGGCATGAGATCAGGGCTTCGATGATCTCCCTTATCATTCTGATGTAGGAAAGAGTACTGGAGCTATCCCTTCTTGTGGGGAGTTTTCTTGTGGAGCTGACGCCAGTAGCGGGACCCACCATAGTGCGAGACATAGCAGATTCTTCTGTAGGATGTAGTCGACAGATGTCGCAGAGGTACAAGAGGACCCAGCAATCCGGTGGGAAACCTCAGGGTACTGGGTTGGATGTGTGGGGAACATGTAGCAGATCCATTCATACGAGAGGCAGGGAGTGCTATGCATGTGGCGGGCAGGGCCACATGGCTCGTGACTGCCCGACCCGCCATGTAGATGAGCAACAGATGGTTGAGGGACCACCGAGGCAGAGGCAGAGGTTCGACCGTGGAGGTCCGCAAGGAGAAATTAGACGAGGTAGAGGAGCTGGCTGAGCAGCTGGTGGTGGACGACGATTCGAGGCTCTACCACCACCACCACCAGGAGGTCCACCCCGACCACAGGGAGATGGCAGACAGAGGCAGGCTCATCTCCAAGAAGTGGAGGCTTACGACCACGACACAACTAAGATTATTTGAGGTACTATCTTTGTCTACTCTACCTTTTCTGAAGTTCTTATAGACCCAAGAGAGAGTCATTCTTTTATTTCCGCTTTACTAGTTCGGAGCTCGGAGATTCTGACGGAGCCGTTGGCTCAATCCTTATGGCTAGAGACTCCTACGGGAGTAGACTCGACGATTACGCACTGGTTCTGGCAGTGTGAGATTACTCTAGGAGGCAAGAGCTTCGGTTGGGATCTGCTTGTAGCGGCGTTGAAGCCTTACGACGTCATCTTGGGTATGGACTGGTTATCTATAGTCCATGCCCAGATCGACTATATTAGATGCAAAGTGAGGTGTGTCCGCACATATGGGAGTATGTTCACCTTCACCGGTGATAAGGGAGCCTTTTTAGAGTAGTATGGACTTACACAGATGAGAGGGAAGCCGATCACACATCAGTTGGCTAGTCTCATCCTCGGAGAAGTTGATGTGAGGAGTCCGAGTTTTCCTATTATGGTGGATCAGTATGCAGACGTTTTCCCTAATGACATTCCAGGAAAACCTCCTTGCAGATAGGTAGACTTTTATATTGACCTGTTCCATGGGACATCACTGATATATAATATATCATATCGGATGGCTCCCGCTAAGATTCGTGAGCTGCGGGTACAGCTGGAGGACTTGCAGGGTAAGGGATTCATCCGACCTAGTGTTTCACCCTGGGCTTCTCTGATTTTATTTACCAAGAAGGCGTATGGGAGCTTACAACTATGTGTCGACTACCTTCGCCTGAACTAGGTGACCATAAAGAACATGTACCCACTCCCGGGGATTGATGACCTCTTTGATCATCTCAAGAGAGCACGATAATTCTCAAAGATAAACCTCAGGTCAAGCTATCACAAGCTCTGTGTTCGAGATGAGGATGTGCAGAAGATGAACTTTAGCTGTCGGTATGGCCACTATGAGTTCTTGGTTGTGACTTTCGGTGTAACCAATGCTCCAAAATTTTTCATGATTCTCATGAACATGATCTTCTAGCCTTACCTCGATCGATTTGTCATAGTCTTCATTGAAGACATACTGATTTACTCGACTACTGAGGAGGAGCACACCTACCTCTTACGGGTTGTACTAGATACACTCAGAGATCACCACCTTTATGGTAATCTCTCAAAGTGCCTGTTCTAGATTTGAGAGGTTCATTTCATGGGACACGTCATCTCGGAGGCTGGGGTTGCAGTGGACCCAATGAAGATCTAGGTTGTACTTTCTTGGGAGCCACCCAGGAGCATGACTAAGGTGCGGAGTTTCCTAGGTCTGGCTGGGTACTATCAGAGATTTGTGCCAGACTTCTCCAGAGTTGCAGCACCTCTTTCAGCATTGACGAAGAAAGGGAAACCCATAGTGTGGTCAGATAGATGCCGGCAGATCTTTCAGGAGATAACATAGAGATTGACCAGTGATCCCATCTTAAGGCTAAGGGAGGAGGGCGTTGGGTATGTAGTTTACTACGACGCATCAGGGACCGAACTCGGTTGTGTCCTGATGCAAGAGTGGGTGGTGATCGCATACGGTTTATGACAGTTGAGGCAGAATGACTAGAACTACGCTATCCATGACCTAGAGTTAGCAGCAGTGGTCTTAGCTTTGAAGATGTGGTGGCACTATCTGATGGGAAAGCTCTTTACAGTCTACTCTGACCACCAGAGTCTCAGGTATATCTTCTCGCAGAAGGAACTGAACATGAGACAGTAACGATGGCTCGAGTTCCTCCAGGACTAGGAATTTGAGATAGTCTATACTCCTGGAAAGGGGAACGTTGTGGTTGATGCTCTTAGCATGAGATCGGTCATTCAGCTACTTGGAGAGAGAGGATGGATTAGTTAACCGATTTGCAGATATCCTTCATCGATAGAGATGGGGTAGCCTTTCTAAAGTCCCTCACAACCACTCCTCCGCTACATCATCGGGTCAGAGAGGCACAGAGTGGGGATGTTGACTGTGAGATGCGACATGCTCATATTTAAACAGGGCAGGTGCCTGATGGATTTTCTGAAGGAGAAGAGCACATCATCCTCTTTAGGGGACGTACCATGGTACCAGTTGCACTGAAAAAGGATGTGCTGAGGGAGTTTCACACTTCCCCTCTAGCGGTACATCCTGGAGTGGTGAAGATGTACCAGGACCTCAGACGACAACATTGGTGGCCGGGTATGAAGAAGGATGTAGCAGAATTCGTTTCACGATGCCCCTCTTTACAACAAGTGAAGGCGGGGCATCGGGTACCAGCAGGCTTGGTATAGCCCTTAGAGGTTCCCGAGTGGAAGTGGGACGGAATATCCATGGATTTTGTGACGGGGCTCCCACATAATTCTAGAGGACACGATTCCATCTGGGTGATCGTAGACCGACTCACCATGTGAGACCACTTCCTACATATCATAGAATAGGGCTCAGTAGAGAGCTTGGGATGCCTCTACATTCAGGATATCGTATGACTTCATGGTGTGCCATCATCCATCGTATCCAATCGAGATTCTCACTCTACTTCCCGGCTCTGGAAGGGGTTGCAGGAGGCATTCAGGACGCAGCTATTCCTGAGCACCACTTTTCATCCTCAGAAGGATGGCTAGACGGAGAGGACCATTCAGGCACTCAAGGGAATGCTCCGTGCATGTGTCCATGACTTTGGTCGCAGCTAGGAGGATCACTTACCCTTGGTGGAGTTTGCGTAAAACAAGAGCTACCACTCCACCATCGGGACGAAACCTTAAGAGGCACTGTACAACCGACCTTGTAGATCACCTCTATGCTGGACTGACCCTGGGGAGTCTGCACTCGTAGAAACAGGGATGGTTCAGGCTATGACAGAGAAGGTGCAGATCATCCAGGAGTGGATGAGGACTGCACATAGCAGACATAAGTCCTATGCAGATAAGATGTGGAGAGCACTAGAGTTTTAGGATTGCAACCACGTTTTCTTACGGGTCTCACCTCGACGTGGATTACGGTGATTTGGTCAGGGTGACAAGTTATCTCCACGCTTTATTGGACCATTCTAGGTCCTCAGCAAGGTGGGTGAGGTGGCTTACCTCGTGGCCCTTCCACCTCAGTTGCATCGGGTGCACGACATCTTCCATGTATCTCAGCTGAGGAGATACGTGCACGAACCGACTCAAATTATTGTTCATGGGGATCTGGACATCAATGATGGGGCGACATTTGTGGAGGTCCCGATAGAGATCAAGGATTGACAGGATCGGGTCCTACGTGGACGGTCGATTCCTATAGTACGCATCCGGTAGCATCACGGGAACCTCCATGAGATAGCATGGGAGCGGGAGGCTCAGATGCGTGCTCAGTACCCACTTTTGTTTCCCTAATTAATTTTATAGCTTTACGGGGATGTAAATCCCTGATATGGGGGTAATGTAAAGACCCGTAAATTTCAAGGGATTTTTTTCTTAAATTCTTTGGGATTTTACAAGTACGCAGTTTTGGACGGGACCTGATTCCGAGGCCCGGTGTGCCCGGAATAATTTTCTAAAGTTTAGCTTGGGTACGTTCAGTGAACGAACAAGCGGATTTTTCAATCTTTTTAAACAGAGCTTAGAATTGAAATCTTAGGGCACTGATGAACTCGCAACAATAGTAATTGCTTAATGGGACCTTTACCGTTGTTATGTTTGCAAGGGATGAGAAGTTAATTTTTTTGAATTAAATAAGAAGTGAATAAAAATTGTGGAACAATTTTTATTTTATATCTAAGGTGGTCATATCCTACATGGGGGAGTTATGGTGGGACCCACAAGCACCTAACTACCCATGTGAGGTTATTTTTGAGGTGGAGCCCACACTAGCCCCAACCTTTAACATTCCCTAAACTCCTTAAACCCCCCTTCTTTAATTGTTAACCGTTCTTTAATTGAGTAACTTTTCTTCTCCCTCTCTCCCACCATTAAATTTACCAACCTACCTCTTAATTAAATAAACAACTCTAGATTTAATTAATTAAGGGGATTTTTTTTGAATTTTGAAATGCATGGAAAGATTAAATAAAATAAGGATAATCCTTATTTTATTTAGGGTTGCAAATTGTTGTGTGGGAGGATTTGGGGGAGAACTCTAGAGTTTGGAAGAACATCTTCCTCAATGAAGAACAGTTCTTCTCCGATGAAGACCTTTCCTCTCGGTGAAGAACGCACCCCGTTCCTCCAATCTTTTTATATTCCTATACGATAAAGGAGGAGACACCGACATGTGGAAACTCACCAACCACAACACACTTTCCTTTCTCTTCTCCGTGAAATGTGGGGAGATGCCGCTTTCTCCTCGGACGCTCTCCGTCGACGTCTACGAATACTCACCTCGCGACGTCGTCTACCGCGACGCCGATGTTCGTCATAAATTATTGGGGTATGGTGAATTGTTTCAATTTTATTGAAAATAAAATTGTTTGGTTGTGCTTTGTGAAACTTGGTCATTCATGGCTATGTGGTACCGTCTATCACCGAGGGCGCGAGACGAACGAACACGGCCCGACGACCCTCCGTTGGAACTTTATCACTTTGGAATTGGAAATCGGTGGCGGGGGAAGAACGACGCCTTTGTGTTGTGCCGGAAACATGAAGAAGGAAGTCGGCACTGTCTCACCGGTTGTGTGGGAGGAATCACAGCCCGCATCGCGGGCCGCTTCGGCGGAAGAACCGGCCGGCCGGGCGGAGCTTGACCGCGGCGCCAAGAGGGCGCTGCGCTTGAAGACCGGTGGCCCGCCCGTGCGGGGCAAGTGCACCAGAAGGCCGCCCGGTTTGGGGAGGGCAGCGCCGCTTGGTGCCGCTAGTTTGGGCAGCCGGGGGATGCACCCCCGCCTCAGACCGCTCGGCCTTCGGGCCGAGCCGCTCCGCCAGCCAGCCGTGCTAGCCGGGTCGTGCCCAGCTGGGCCACATCGGGCCAGGCCGAGCCGGGCCGCGCCGGGTTGGGCCAAGCCGGGCTGCGCCAGGCTGGGCCGGGATGAGCTCCTCAGGCCAGGCCATGCGACTCACCGGGCTGGTCCGACCCCTTTGCTGGGTCGGACCCGCCAAAACTGAGTCGACCCGACCCGTCAGCCCATCGGGCCTATCGGACCGGGCCCTTTTTCACATAAACGTGATCTTCGTAAGGACCGCGCGTCCGATCAACACACCATCTGTGGAACTGGGACTCTTTCGACAAGAAGTTCCTTTTGCGATACTCTAAGTGAGTTTTGGACAGCTTTGGTAAACGTCCAGGTTTGGAATGAGCATATTTCCAACCAGGGACCTAGAACGGAAAAGCCAATAACTCTCAGACCGAGCATCTGTTTGAGGCGCCGTCTATCGCGTTGGGTTCCTTTTTATGAGATGGAACTTCGGGATACATCAAATCTGGACTTCGTGACAGTTGATGTATCGAACCCTTTTATTCGTGGAGCGGACCCTCCCGGAATCGAGTACCCTGTGTGTGGGAACCCTAGATCTGGATGCGACTGCGATGACGATGATGACTGTACATGGATCCTATGTGGGTTCGGTAGCGAGGAAGACTGTACTTGTATCCTCCGTGGGTTCAGCAGCAATGATGACTGTACTTGGATCCTCTCTGGGTTTGGCAGTGATGGTTACTGTACTTGGATCCTATGTAGGTTTGGCAGCGATGTCTTCTGTACTTGGATCTTACGTGGGTTTGGCATAAGAGATGATTCGAAAGATAATTATAATCATCTCCACCCCTCTTTGTGAGTATCATACCTGTATGAGATGAATCATGACTTTCAATCATTATTATTGGAATGGTTGACTTCTTTCCTGTGTGGACTGGTTGTGCATGGGCTCAGAAGTTGGAGTCGTACTAAGATTGACGACTTAGGTATATGTATGGGCATATACCTAAGTACAGTTGGTTGATACTTCGTGTTTGTATCTTTCCTTTGTGGTTTAACCTTTATAGATTCTGGGAGACCTTTGGGGGTCTCGGGGTCCTTATTGAGTATCATTATACTCACCCCGGAATGTGCATTTCCCGTACTACGTTGTGTTGGTTGCAGACGATGGACAACAATGATCATGGTCGAGGCTTGTGGAGCTAGATGGTATCTAGAGGTGGACCACCTTGTGGGACGTACACGGAGTGGACTGAAAGACCCGAGGTACTAATGAGACTATCTATACCCACCCTTGATGTGGAATTCCCGGAGGATGACTTGGTAGCTCCAGCTGTACTGTCTTTTCTGTTGTACTATACTTTCAGTTGGGTTTGTATACTCGCCCATTTACTTTCCCGGACTTACTTTTGTAATCAGTTTACTTTTGTGTTTACTCCATCTTGCATACTCTATTGTGTTTGTTTACTTATATAAAGGCAATGCCTTCCCTTTTTATCAGGATTTTACGCCATTGGTGCTAGTGGCCAGTCCCTGGACTATGGAAGCCGGGCTTGGGGTAGTCACAGAATGGGTCATGATATTTCTATTGTTTTTATATATCTTCATTGACCCACATGATTACCATAGTTGCATGTTTCTTTAAAAAGATTTATTCATTTATAATTGAACCTTACACCTTAATATGTTCCTATTGAACCCTGTTAAATTATTTAGAGATAGTTTACATCTAATACCCCAACCCCAGTTTCCTAGAGCCGATGCACTATTTTAATACATTCTCATTATTACAAGGAATCATGTCCTGATGGACCGATCAGTTTAGCCATCGTGGAAAATAGATTACATACAAGAAATTTACATTACACATTAAAAAATAAAACACTACATAAAAAAATCCATTCAGAACTCCATTATTACCCAATATTAACCCTACATATCAATTATAATACAATTCTTAAAATCTGGGAAAAATAAAACATAAGAAATGGATGAGCTCAGATTCTCAGTGAGGTTAAATAATTTAGCAGAACCTATACACTATTAAGGAACGATGTGTAATAAAAATAACAGCCTTTTAAACACAAACTTGAATATAATATAGCAAAAATAAATTAAACATTACCACATAAGCATGCACATGGATATTCTACCACTCGAATAATCACATATAAAAACTAATTTCAAAATGAGGGAATTCATAATTCCGGACATCATAACCACATAGTCATGTATTTGTGCCGAGACTACAAATAAATTTTTCTGACAAGGACTTGTACCAAGACAGTAATTTGACTCATGAGACTAACTGATGCATTAAGGAGATATACGGGCCCTACTTTCCACTTACTAAGTCCAATTCATTCCTTATATTTAAAGGGTGAAACATAACACAAACATTCGTATTAAAACTAGCATACGAAATGTCTATACTTCAACTATAATCCATGAATGGTATAATAACAGCACATATGTAGTCAAAAATATCATAATTAATTCAATATAATATAGAAAATTGTATTATAATAAATAAATATCAACCATGAATAATATCCAGTAAAGGATGTTGACATAGTTGAAAATGAACATTAAAACTCTTTGAGAGGAACATCCCTTTTCAAGAAATCATTTCAATGTCACACAATTTAGAAATGAAAAAATTTAAAATAAGTTTTTTAATCAATTTTTTTTATAACAATTTCAAACTTTTCAATGTAATTAACATTTTAAAATAGTCATGTCCATATAAAAAAATCATTAAAACCATTTTGAAAACATGGACATTAATGAGAATGATTTAGAAGAATAAATACATAAACCATTTAAAATAATGTTTTATTTATAGGTTATATTAAAAAGAATCCTTCTAAAAACTCTTTAATGAAACCTAGACATGGATAATAAATATGTCCAAGTAAAAACTTACACATAAATAATCTCGGATAAGAATGAGATTGTGGAATTAACCCTTACTATGTATTTTTTTTGGTCGAGGGTACGTATACCCTCTAGTATAAAGACCATTGTATGTTATTAAATTATACCTAAATTATATTAATATTTATGATATTATAAATGATTCCTTTATGGATTTACACTGCCCAATTAATAATAATTTTTATTTTAATATAACATTTCGGGTAATAATTTCTTTCATAATCTTACATGTTTTAACTTGTTATTCTTGATCGTATCACTTATATAATGATTTAATTGATTCTAGAATATAAAAAATTAATTATGTATCAGATATATTTAGGATATAAAACATATAATTGATATATATATATAAATATGAAATATAAAACACCATTTGTGGAGATGGTAGGCCGTACGTAAGAATAAACGATGTTTCTGTTTTTATATCTTACTGAACAGAAGTAAGTAAATGAGACATATGTAAATAAAGACATATATATATATATATATATAAATTTCCAATAGCATTATTATGTCATATATTACATACTTATTAATAATAAATATTTTTATAATCATCGTTGAATGGTGAACATGGAAATGAATCGCAACGTGTCTTAGAGACGGTTATCCATGTGTACACACGTGGGAAGATATCATTCTATTGATGATGAAGTAGTATGTAATAAGATGGTATATTATATATACAGAATCAATAACATGTAATATTTATTATTTAAATCAATTATACTCATTATTATACCCATCAAAATAATGAAGTGTGGAATAACAAACTACACCACAACATGGAGATGATAAGCCGTACGTACGCACGTATGGTGACATTTTCATTCATAGGATGGATAGAATAATGAATATTGTAGTAACATATTTTTAATAATATCATAGTATAATGAGGGTACTGGAGTTATTATTTTGGTACGGAAACAACAATGAAAGAGGAAGTTGAGGAAGAAAAAAACATTGAAAGAGGTGATGAAATAATTACCTCTTCTTCGGGTGCTTCCTTTTGATTTGACCAAAAGGGCTTCTTAGGTAGGATTTCTGATCAAATTAAGCCCTATTTTAGGAATTGAGGGTATTTGGGAGGATATCTGAGAAGGTTTTGGCTAAGCCAAATGGCCTTGGAGGTGTGAATTTAAGAGAAAGGGATGTACCCTTTTATAAGAGAGGTGACAAGCACATTAGGAAAATCTTGAATGCCTATTTTATTATAAAATCATTTTCGGTTTATAATTTCTCCAAATGGATTTATTTATAAGATAAGGTCAGGATGGGTCGAAAAAATTCTCCAACAATAGGTACTAGGCATGTTTAGGTCACCATTTTAACCTTATCTTTTAGATTTAACTCTTAGTTAAATAGTTTAGCCTTTACCATATCTTCTTATATTCTTACACTATATGTTTAATAAACATACTAGAAACTGACAATAGAACCTAAAGTGGTTCATTAATTATATATATAACATTTTTTATGTTCTTTGACCTGACCTTAGAGTTTTTTATAAATATATCATTTAATGAAATAGTATTTTTTTTTTAAAAATTCATTTATGTCAATTTTGACACTATTTAGTATTTGGTTTTTGTGAAAGTCATAACAAGTTGATAACTTCTTAAATAATAAATAAATCAATCGTAAAATGTCATATTAACCTAGAAAATTCGTGTATGTCATAAAAAGTCTCAATTTTCATTTATTTGGATATTTATAATATTAGTTATTTTTATCGTTAATTAATAAGGTAATTACTACATCATCATTGGGTCATCAATAAATTAAATTATATAATTTATAAAAATAATAAATTAAATAAAATTATGTAGGAAATATTTATAGATTTATAATGAATATTTATATTCTAATTTATCTTATGTGTAACCCTATATTAAAAATGGTTTAGTTATTAATCTTTGAATTTAACACATTTAAAACTTCTTTAAATATAATATAATCAATGTCATAATCTTTCCCAATTGGATCAAGAAGATAATAATTTTGTCCTAAGGTTGATTTTGGTCGTAATACAACAATACAGTAGAATTATTTCAAATTTTGGGGTAATTTTAATATTATTTTTCCTTTAGTTACCTTATTTACTTTTAACTATGGTTAATAAAATTCAAAAGTTACTATTCACCAAGAATTCATTTCATCCTAGTGAAACACAATTTACATAATGATTTAAATAGTTTCTCTCATATTTTTAAAATTCATTTAACAGAAGTAGTAAAATTACCTTTTATGAAAATTTTCAAATGTTCCTAGATGGTGGCTAAATGTGCCTAGATCGTGTGTAAAAAGATGTTGAAAAGGTTAAATAAAATTTGATTTGTTTAATATTATTATAAAATGACTCTAATTAATTTAACTGGATGAATATATGTATTATGTATATATTGTTACTTTAATACAAATTAAAAATAATTTATATGAAAATGTTGGGTTGTATCTACAACACAGTGTTATTCACTATTCATCAAAAAATGAATGTTTTCAGAAAAATACAAAAAATTCACCCAAATATAATTTTGATATTTCAAATTCAGAAATGATATCTATTTTTTCAAATTCAAAACAAAGATTTTGAATTAATTAATTTAAAATTAATTCCCATAGTCAAAACCAGAAAGTGGTCTATGGAGAAGTAAAAACCTATCAATTATTGAAATTTGTTTATGTCCAATTTAAATGTAAAATTACTTCAAATTACCATAATTGGATTAAATGATAGAAAAATAATCTTATTGTACTTCCAAACCATTAAAATTTATAATTTAACACTATAAATTATTTTGATTAAAAAAGATGATTTCTATTAAAATATGGTATTTTCACTATTCATCAAAATATGATAGTTATTAAAAAAATACCGAAAATTTATCCAGACTATATTTTTTTTCCTAATTCTAAAGAGGAATGTAATATCATTAAATTTAATATAAAAAAGTTTCAAATATTTGATTGAAAAATGGTTCATCATCTAATGGCGGAAAACTACATTTTTTTTAAAAATACTTCTTTTATGTGAAAAACGGAATTTGTCTTTATAATATGTCTAATTAACACATAATATGGATTTTATAATTATATGGTGTATATAAATTAAAAATTATGTTAACACTATTCATAACCACTATTTTAATTGCGAGTTTGGTAAGTCGTGTTGCGCTTTAACTTAGTGTTACCTGTGGCACAATCTATTGATTTACTTTAAAGAGATTACGTACTATGAAATCTTGGGGTGTAAAATTCTCCACTCCTTCAATAAATTTCATCCTTAAATTTGAGATTGTTCTTCAAAAATAAAAGGTTGAAAATATAAAATACTTTTGTGGAAAAACAACCTTGGAAATAGGGTTAATAAATTCTAGTATTAATAATTGGGAAAGGGAAACGAAAAAGACACCACCAAATTAGGGTTTTGAATAAGAGAATATTGGTGGCAATTATAAAAACATAATTATAAGAAAAAACATAAATATTTTTTAGGGAGTGATTGAGGTCATCAATCAAAAACAAGTGAACAATAAATGGAAAATTAAGGGCCAAATTCCATTAATATATGATTATTTAAAGTATCATAGGTTCAAAAAAACATAAGGTATTATGATAACTCATTTTATTAGATACTTTATTTTTGAAGAGGATGGAGTATTTTACTATCTAGATTAGAAATCCAAAAAAATAAATGATTTCATTACCTTTCATAATCATATTCGTATAATTTGGTAGTTCTTCGATGTTTTTTCACTTTATCCATTACACTGTGAAATAAATGTTCAAAAATGATTTTTCTTACACCTGAAACACATTTGATAAATCATAAGGTCCACCAGTATTCCCTTAATCCCCTAAATGTTTACTGAAAACCAAAAGGTTATGTCAAAGTATTCAATAAATCATAATTTCTCCTCCAAAAAAATATAAAGTGTTCATAATACTCAATTCCAACCTTAAGACTTATCCAAATTACTTGTGCCTAGACTCACATTTCAAAAATTTATAAGGAAGGTTAACATAACTTAATGAATATCTCTTTTATCACATAACAACATGTGAATACATTCATCACGTATTCTATTAGAACATTATTAAAAATAGAATTACTATAAAACCTTATTTGAATATCTATGTACTTCATTATTCCATCTATAAAACATAGAGTACTAGATATACTCTTTATATACAAAAATGTTGTAATCTCCAAGAACTGTGGTATAAAAGATCATTTATTTCTTCCAAGGTAGTCAATAAAATCCAATATACTTTATCCAACTCAATTATATCTTATTTAAAAGTCACTACCTTATTATCAGGACCATATTAATGTTTATCTTTCTCACAAAAATTTATTTTTCAAAATGTTTAACCAGCTATTGAGTCACTTTTCATGGTACCACACAATTTGAAATCTTTAATGAAATAGTACTGTTGTACAATCCTTATTTATTTCAATAATTCATATAACTAGTACATCATTGATATAACACTCAAATGACATAATTCTATAATAACAACCTAAGAACACTGGTAATTCCTTTTCATATGAGGTAGTATCATAACTCGATTATTTTCTAATAGCATCATTTGGGGAATACTGTGATGATTTGGAAATTGATTCATGTAGTGCCCCAACTCCTTGCATATGAAGCATTATAAATTTGAAACATTTTTCTTACCCTCGAAATAAGGAACATGGTGTACTTTTTCTCCACAGTTATAGCATAATCCCATTCACTTCAAGAATTTAAAAAGGTGATTCCTTCCACTATTATCACATTTGGGAAAATTCTTATTTTCGTTCTTCCCTTTATCCATCCTACTCTCTACCATCATATTTTCTTTCTTCCCTTATTCCCTTTATCTTATTGACACATGATACTATTTCTTTATATGATGCGGAGACGTGGGAGACTATTTACCTTCTAAATGTTGTCTTATGAGCATGAAATATATGATCCTTTTTTCTCATTAGATCATTTGTATTGATAGAGTTTTCATTCCTTCTAATAGGTTCCATTTCTAAATGACAACATACATTAGGTTAGATCATATCATAATGTATAATCCAAAAACTATAAAAACTCATAGGATTAATTGAATATTTACACACATCTAGTCTCATAATCATAACATTGGCTTCTTTTCTAACATATTTACTCACAAATATTTTATAAAGGTTTCTATAGAAAATATGAATTATCCAAATCATTTACCCCAAGAGTGTCAAAATAGGTCGGATGTAAGGCCCGTTCTCATGTACCCGGATTCCCGAGGTCAATAATGAAACTACTTTTCAGATTTTTTACTCCTAGGTACATCTGTTCTAGAACCACGTCCACTTCAAATATCCAGACAGGGTTGTATTTATTACAAAACCCACATATTATCTACACTACCAAAATTTGTGGATGGACTTATATACTAATTCTCAAAGTCTATCGTAGGGTATTTTTTCAATCATAATTTATATAAATCTATTTAAAATGATGTTGAAAAAATATCTTACATACCAACTTTAACACATTGACTCTAGTTATGCAGAGCCAGTGCATTACTTTAATACATTTTCATGATTACAAGGAATCAAGTCTCGACAGACCGATCAGTTAAGAATTCTTGGAAAATGGATTACATGCATCAACATTACATTACACATTCAAAGTTCAAACACAAAATAAGAAAATCCTTTGAGAATTCCATTATTCTCATAGATTAACCATTTATGTCAATCATAATACAATTCATGGAATCCTGGAAAAACAAAACATAAGGGGTGAGCTCAAATGCTCTATAAGTGTAAATAATTTAGTGGAAGCTATTAAATTTTAAGGAAACATGTATAATAAAAACAATAACCTTTTAAACATAAACATGAACATAATATGGAAAAAAAAAATAATTGCCATATAAAAATGCACATAGATATTCTAATAGTCGAATAATCACATGTAATAACTGATTTCATAATGAGGGAATGCATAATGCTGGACATCATGACTACATAATTAGGGCCTCAGGCCAATAATAAAAATAAATTTTTTTTCAAGGCATTGTTCCAAGACACTAATTTGTCTTATGAGACCTACCGATGCATCGAGGGGCTATAGTGGGCCCCACCAATCACTTATTAAGTCCAATGCATTTCTCATATGAAAAGGGTGAAACATAACATAAAAATTTGTATTAAAACAAACAAAAAAATATCAATACTTCAACTATAAACCATGAATGGTATAAAAATAGCACATCCATATTCAAACACATCATAATTAATTCAATTTAATATAAAACATTGTATTATATTAAACAAACCTCAATTAAGAATAATATCTAGTAAATTATGTTGACATAGTTGAAAATGATCGGTAAAACTCTTTGAGTGAAATATCCATTTTTCTGGAAGTTATTTAACAGTCATACAATTTATAAAGGAATAAATTTAAATTTCATTTTTTATGAAAGTTTCCAATTCAACTTTGAATCTTTGGAAATGAATTGTCAATTTAAAAAATTCATGTCCAAATAAATAATTCCTTAAAACCATTTTTAAAATATTGAAATTAATGATAATGAATTAGAAGAATAAATATTTAAACCATTTAAAATGATGTTTTAGTTATATATTCCCTTAAAAATAATCCTTTTGAATACTATTTTATGAAACATGGATATGGATAATAAATGTGTCCCAGTAAAAACTTACACATAAACAATATCGTATAATAACGAGATTGAGGAATATACCTTACCTTGAACATTCCTTTGGTTGAGGGTACATATAGCCTCGTGTACAATGACCATTGTATGTTGATAAATTATACCAGAAACGTATTAATATTTATGATTTCATACTTGATTCATTTATTTCTTTTTACGACACATTTAACAATAATTTCTATCTTAAAAATACATTTTGGGTAAACAACAGTTTCTTTATCGTACATGTTTTAACTTATTATTCTTGATCTTATCAATTATATCATGATATAGTTAATTAGAGAATATAAAACATTATTTATGTATCATATATATTCAGAATATAAATATGTATAATTGATAGATATATTAAATATAAAACACCATTTATGGAGACGATAGGTCGTACTTACGAATAAACGTCGTTTCTGTTTTCTTATCGTATTGAACATAAGTAAGTGAATGAGATATATGTATATATATATATATATATTGAGTAGAATTATTATATCCTATATTATATACTTATTATAGATATATATTTTTAAAATCATCATTGAATAGTAAATGTGGGAATGAATCTCATCATGTCGTGGAGACGGTTAGCCATCCATACGCACGAGCGACTATAACATTCTATTGATTGAGAAATCATATGTAATTGGATGGTAAATTTTATATACATAATCATAAACATGTAATATTTATTATTCACTAAAATTATACTAATTATTATATACATCCAAATAAAAATGTGTCGAATAACAAACTGCACCACGCAGTGTAGACGGTAAGACGTATGTACGCACGTATCGTGACTTGGCCATTAATAGGATGGATAGAATAATGAATATGGTTGTACAATATTTATAATAACATCAAAGTATGTAGAGGGTACTTGAGTTATCATTTTTTTATGGAAACAACATTTAAAGAGGATATTGAAGAATAAACGAACTTTGAAAGAGGTGATGAAATAATTACTTCTTCGGGCGATTCATTTTGATTTGAACAAAAGGGAACCATAGGTTGGATTTATGATCAATTTAAGGACTCTAGGTTTATGTGAGGGTAGTTGGGAGGATTTTATTTCGGGATTTTCTAATCCAAATGTATTTTTATTCATGATTTTAAGATAAGGGGATGTACCCTTTTATAAGAGAGGTGAGGGGCACTTTAGGAAAATATTGAAATATTATTTTATTACAAAATCATTTTTGGTTTCTAATGGCTCTGAATATATTTATTTAAAGGATAAGGTGGGGATGGGTATAAAACCTCTGAACCAATAGGTATTAGATAAGTTTAGGTTACCATATTAAACCTAACTTTTAGATTTAACTCTTAATTAAATAGTTTAATGTTTACCATGTATTCTTCTATTCATGCAGTATAATGTTAATAAACATACAATAAAATACCAAGAGAACCTAAATTTGTTAATTTATTACATGTATAAAATTTTGTTAATTTATTTTTCTAATCCTTATATTTTTATTAACATTATATCATTTAATAAAATAGTATTTATTTTATAAACTCATTTATGTCCATTTTGACACTGTTTAGTATTTGGTTTTGGTGAATGTCATTACAAGTTGATTACTTCAAAAAAATAAAATAAACCCTAACATGTTATATTAAACTATAAAGTTCATGGATGTAATCAAATGTCTCAATTTATATTTATTTTGATATTTATAATATCAATTATTTTAATCATTCATTAACATTGTAATTACTGCATCATCATTGTGTCATAAATAAATTTAATTATTTAATCTCTAAAATTATAAATGAAATAACAAGACATTGGAAATATTTTTAGATTTCTAATGAATATTTATAGTCAAATTTATCTTATTTTTATCCTTATTATAAATGGGTTAGTTATTAAACATTGAATTTAACACTTTTAACTCTATTTTTAATAAAATATAATGAATGTCATAATCTAAACCAGATGGATCAAAATGATCTTATTTTTTACCAAATGTTTATTTTGGTCGAAATATACTTATCCGATAGAATTTTCACATATGTTAGAGTAATTTTAATATTCTTGTTACCTTTAATGACCTTATTTACTTTTAACCGTGGTAAATAAAATTCAAGTGATACTATTCACAAAAAATTATTTTCATTCTGTTGAACCAAATTTTACTTACTGATGTCAACTGTGTCTCTTGGAGTTATGAAAGTCAATTCACATAAGTGTTAAAATTATGTTTTATGAAAATTTCCAATTGTTCCAAGAAGTTGGGTAAATGTGCCTAGAAGATGGGTAAAAAGACATTAAATATGTTCAATAAATTATATATATATATTCTTATTATAAAATGACTCCAATGAATTAAATTTTACTAATATATGTATTATGTATCTATTTTTACATTAAGATAAATTACAAAAAATTAAATAACAATTTTGGTTTTTTTAGAAGGAGTGTTTTCACAATTCATCAAAAATTGAATGTTCTCAGAAAAATATCAAAAATTCACCAATCTATAATATTGATAGTAAAAATTCATAAATTATGAATATTTTACCAAATTAGAAACATATAGGTTTCATTAATAAATTTAAAATTAATTCTCATTTTCAAAACTAGAAAGAGGGTTTTTGAGAAGTAAAAACAATCAAAAGATTGATATGTGTTTATGTACAATTTAAATGTAAAATTACTTACAATGACCAAAATTGTATTAAATTATAAAAATATAATCTAACTATACTTAAATACCAATAAAATTTATAATTTAACACTGTAAATTATTATTAATAAAAAAATTTATTTCAATAAAAATTTGGTAGTTTTCACTATTCATCAAATATGAAAGCTATCCGAAACAGACAAAAAATTTAGTCAATTTTTTTTTATGTACCTATTATAAAGTAGAATTTTATCTTGACCAATTGAATATATAAAATGTTCAAATATTGGATTCAAAAAGGTTTGTCAACCAAAAGGGGGAATTTTTTTTTTTAAAAAATACATCTTTTATCGGAAAAATTGAATTTTCTCTATAATATTTCTAAGAAACACATAATATAGATGATAAAATTATATGGAGTATATATAGTTCAACATTCATTTAAAAATATTCATAAACACTTTTTGAACATCTTGTTTGGTATGTCGTGGTGCGCTCTAACTCATTGTTGTGTGTGGCCCAAGCTATTGAATTACATTAAAGAGAAAACATACTATAAATTCTTGGGGTGTTAAATTAAATATTATATGCACACCATTAAGTTGTCCGGGTATATTTATCTTTTAAAATTAATTTAATAAATGTTCGAACACTGTATAATATTTATTCTTGGATTAATAGAAAGAATCTCTCATTATATGGAATTGATTAAATGTTACTAACATCTTCTTAATTCCTTTTTTTAACCTCTAGGAATTAAATTTCCTTGTTTGGTAGTTTTAATTAATGGTTCACAGATGATTTGAGTTATGATATTTGAATTGAATATTTGATTATGCTCAATGAATTATTGTGGAAACAATTTTTGGTTTTTCTAATATAACCCATTGACTAATGTGTGTTGTCTTTGAAATTAAAAGGTGGGGATTTGTGTTTTATATATAGATTATTATGCATTAAAAATAAAATTTACCATTTTGGGAATTTATTTTGTGGACCATGGAACCTTTCTAAGTGGTCCCTTGTCCGAAAATTAATGGATTTATTCAGACACATTTGAGGAAAAAGTGAGATACCATACATGACTTCAATGGAATAAAAACAATAAATCCACCATGATACAAATGTTTATAGACTAAAAAATAACAGCCTAAAAATACCCCTACCCATCATATTTGAGGTCCCCTCATGTTATTAAATTTCAATTAAATATTAAATGATTCAATGAATTGGATTATTTTTATGGATAATTCTAGACAATGTCTTCCATTATTTGAGAAATATGCTTCAAAATGATTAAAATTTTTCAATTTATTGTTTTTCATATACATATATATATAATTAAATAGGGGAAAATTTAATTTTGTTGGGTGTTACGATAGTACTTTATTATATTATCCTTTTTTGTTAAATGAACATTAATGGGTCGGAAGGACACACCATTTATTTCATTTTATGTAAATTTAAAAATTGAAATTTTATGCCTTGTTGATAATAGATTAATGAATGTATTGAATGAAAGGTATTTACTGATCTATTAGGATATAAAAATGATTATGACTTTATTCTATATAAGGTCATTGAAATGAAGTTGCATGGGAGTTATAGTCTCATTCTAGTTATAGTTATATTATTCCTATACATATGTTTTGGAATGGTGGTAAGGGTTTTGTTGAGAATGATGGTATCACACTCTTTTACATAGGGTGTTGATCCTGACGTCCCACACCAGTTATATGGTATGGGTGTTGGTCTTTACGTGCCACCTACCAAAATTAGAGTGATTACATGGAGGCTCAAAAACAATCCCTAGTGTTGTTCCATAAAATATATCACTCTATTGGGATATTGGATATGTATCCTATTTCTTGAACTATTAGGCACGCTTACACTAGTTGTGGATGTCTGAGTTATGCCCCATTCTAGCCAGAAACTAGAATTCCATGTATATGGCCACAGACATCCACACATACATGGTTCATATATATGGATGAAATAATTCACTATATTATATATACACTATTAATATATACATATGGTTACTGATCAGTCACTTATTCCGACTATGAGCCAATGAAAGTGTTGTCGCTATGTTTTCCTTAAGAAGCTGTTCTGGTTGCTGTTTGTTTATTCAACACTCCTTTTTTATATTTATACATATACCTTCATGAAACATTACATTATATTTCTATCTCTATATTTATTTGAAGACACCTTTAATTAGAACAAACTAGGATTTGTATCTCACACCCTTATCGGTCTGCTATTGCACTTGGGTATCCAAATAGAAATTATTTTTGAAGAACTATAAGGACCAAACCTTAAACCTTACTTAATCTTGAGTTATTACAAGATTACACATTGAGGATCTTTTTAGGTTTAGAGTTTTAGAGAATTAGATCATGAAACTTGCATTACATTCCATATTTAAACAAAGTGGTTACATAAAAGACAATATTCATTCTTCCCATCAACGGAAACATATTTAAAATAAAACACTGATTCTTTCTTGACACGTCCTTGACACTATCATCACATCATGTACCTTTCCCTTGACCTGTGAAAAATATTTCAAAAACTTGGGATGAGTATAAAAAGCTTAGTAAGGGTTATAAAAATATGGAAAGGAAACATGAGTTCATATATACATAAGAATGAAATCATACTTTACCCATAAAACATAAGAACTTTAACATACCTCATCAAACCATGAATAAATCATAGAAATCATAAGACATAAAGGTAACTTGAGGCATTCATAACATTCTAACGTAGGGAGTAACCCTCTTGGTTACGTTTGGAATACCCATCACAGTATATTCCATAAATCTCTTCGGAGAAACCTTAACGTTTCACACCTTCACGTTACCCAATGCATTGGAGAGCTATATCGGGCTCACCTGCCCTTAGTTTATCATAGAACCACCCGTCTTCATAACAATTCCCAAGAACCATAACATAATCTTATCACATAAAACATGCATAAAGGAAACATAACATTTCCACCTTTCAATAACAAGATATCAATACAACACATTGATATAAATACATTATGAAAACCATTTTCAATACCAAAATAAAAGAAAATTAAAACATGGTATTTATTTTTCTTTTAAAAAGAAGTTATGTCTTGTTGAGGAATCCGGAACTCAAATAATGGTCACGGCGGCGGAGAAGTCGTTGTCGCCGCATACGTATGACAAAAACATTCCCTTTTGTCGTTTAGTAAAACGCTTCATATAAAAAAGATTACATTTGGATAAACGTAAAAGTCAATGGGGATTATACACCATATAAAAGAAGGTTGTGTATAAAACAAAATATGCCTCAATGAAAGGAGATTGAGATGAAGTCCTATACAAAGACGATATCCTTGGATTAAGGATAAATCAGTTACATAACTATGTGTGACAAACAAATAAATGAAATATAAGTGGGTATTAAGTGTAAAACAATCAAAGTACATTCACACATAATCATAGAACGACATTTTCAAGGTGTACAAGTTTATCCCAAAGAATCGAAATTGGGTTAAGAAGTTCCCTTGCAAAAATTAGACAGCCTAACGGCGTCACTTCAGAATTCAGAAAAAGAGTTGATGAGAGATAAAAAGGGTATCTCATCACTTGGACATAAAATTTACATCAATAAGGATATAGAATAACATATCCCAAAATAATATTATGTGAATTAAAAGACATAACAAAATAAGTCTTTTTAAAGAGAGGAGGGTGAAAGGTTCCCTTACCGACATGGGTATCTTTTGAAACAAACGCCCCGTGAAAGAAGGACAATAAAACATTGATGTAAATAATCATAAAAGAATTAATATTACACAATGAGTAAAATAATGGTCAGTACATACACCACTAAAAGGAAATTGTGGCAAATGTAGCATAAATCTCATGGGAATAAAAGTGAGATGAAAAATCCCTTAAGAAAACTCAGCAGCCTAATGGCGCCACTTAAAACTTCCAAAAATGGATTGATGAGATAAAATAGGGTATCTCATCACATTAAAATAAAATTTACAGCAAGAGGAATATAAAATAACATCCCCCATCATAACAAATAGGAGCTTAAAAGAAGTGACATAAAGGAGAGTACTTAAAAGGAAAGAGTGAGGTTAGATCTCTTACGAAAATTTGTCAGCCTAACGGCGCCACTCAAAACTTCCAAAATGGATTGATGAGAGAGAATAGGGTCTCTCATCACATGGACATAAAAATTACAGTAATATTAATATAAAAGAACATCCCAATAACAAGAAAGATGATATTTAAAAGGAATTACATAAAAGAGTGTACTTAAAAAGAAAGAGAGGAGTATGATCCCTTACCTCGGGTCCGACTTGACTCGATCGTTCTTTAACGTCCTGAATAACAAACTTGAGTTAATTTCCACTTTATTAAGAACCTTTTTATAGTTCATTATTCCTTTTAGATAACTTATTTCCATGTTATAAACATTATGTAATCATTTAAGTTAATAATGTTTGTTTTGTCGATATTTGGTTCTTAAGTCGAAAATGGACTTCCTACAATTACATGTTGTTCGTGTGGTCACATGTTCACTATATACAGAATTATATTCATGATTTGGATATCATATATATAATATATATCCAGAATATACATTCATTTATAATATTACATAATCATTTAGAGGTAAGAAATGAAATGCACCATTCATGGAGACGGTAAGCTGTACGTACGCATGGACGCTACTTTCATTTCTATGTCATATTAATGGAATTAAACCTAAATGAGAGGTATGTATATATTAATTCCAGAATTATATTCATCATTTAGATGTATCATTCATAATATATATCCATTATATACATGTAATTATAATAGTACATTACATTTGGGGATAATAAATGAAATGCACCGTTCGTGGAGACGGTAAGCCGTACGTACGCATGAACACTACTTTCATTTCTATTTCATATTTTTATGGAATGGAATAATAATTATATAGAGGTATATTATAATTCCAGTATAACATCATATATAATAACTTTAAATCCATCCTTTATATGTCCCATATATGGCATTAACGAATCACATCACTTTGAGGGGGCGGTAGTCCGCACTTCCTTAAATGAAGATATCACGTTTACCCATAATGGAAACCATAAAGGTATGCCCAAAATGAAAAATACAGAAGCTTAAAAAAAACATAAACATATTATATATCATATATAAATATAGTTTCATCTTCATATCTACCTTTTAAGGTGTTAAAAGAATGTTGAACAATCATCGTTTCGGGAGGCCGAAATTCACCATCCATGGAAACCGTATGTTCTTTAACCATTATATGTAGGTGTGTGAAAGTTTAGCTCTAATACTTCTTATAAAAACATCCTAGTACATTTATTATACTGTAGTTGTTAAAAAAGAAATGAATAAAAAGAGTTTAGGGGTTTGGAGAAGCAAAATAAAACAAAATGACTCATGTGAAGACATTACCTTAAAATCGGGTAACTCCCTTTGGTTTGAGCTCAAAGGCTTCCTTGGGAAGACTTCTGCCCAAAGTGAGGCTTCAAGGAGTAATAGAGGGAAGTGGAGAGAAAAAATTGGCAGGGGTTGGCCAAGCCAAAGGCTTTGGGATTGTGGGTAAGGAGGTAGAGGTGGGCGCCTTTTATAAGAGGAGAGGAGGGGCACTCTGGTAAAGTTACAAAATGTTACTTTATTTTCAAAAGAGTTTCGGATTTTAAAGGTCCCACATTGATGTATTTCTAGGATAAGGTGATAAAGGTTAGAAATACACTCATCCAATAGGTTTTGGACATGTTTAGGTCTTAGATATTACATTATCTTTCCATTTTATTTAAATCATTAAATAATGAGGTCATCGCTGCATCATCGTGATACCATAAATAGTTTAACTTATTTAATGTCTAAAAATTATAAACAAAATACTATGATGTAGAAAATCTTTTTAGATTTCCAATTAATATTTATAGTCAAAAATCGTATTTGTATAGCCCCATGTAAAAATTGTTTTAGTAAAACATTTCATGTTTGTCTCATTTTTACTTTAACTTTAAATAAAAAGATATTAATGTCATTTTCCATCCAAAGTGGCTTCATGGGGTCCCCAAGTTGATCCATGGGTTGTATTGGTCGTCCACGACACATCCAATGAGGTTAGTACATGTTTCAAATTCATTTCATATTATTAAAACATTATTTTTACCTTAAACTACACTAATTACCTCTAATCGCGATTTAAAACTTAATAAGTTACTATTCATCAAAAAATTATTTTTATCCCATTGAACCCCATTTTACTTTTTAATGACAACCATGTATGTCGGATTTTTTGAAATTCAAAACACAAAGATGGAAAAATTTCATTTAAACGGAAAAATCAGTTTTTATAAGTACTACTTAGTGGTTTCACTATTCATCAAAAATTGATGTTTTTTTAGAAAATTCCCAAAAATTCACCCTAAGCTATATTTGATATTCCGAAATCAAAAATGAAGTCTATTTTACAATATTCAAAACATATAAGTCAAATTAATTAATTTAATAATTAATTCCCGCTGTCAGAGCAAATAGCGTGTTTTTATGAAACAATATGTATCAAAAGATTGACACTAGTTTAAGTCTAATTTCAAAGTGAAATTAATTCCAACGACCACTATTGGATTTAATGGTAAAAATATATTCTAATTTCACTTTAAAACCAATTCAAAAGATAATCTAATCATATAAATAAATTAGATTAAAAAGAGGTTTTGAATTAAAATACAACATTTTACACTATTCATTAAAAAATGACCTTTATCAGAAAGATACCAAAAATTTACACAAAGTAAATTTTGATGTCCCACTTCTTAAGAAGAGTTTTATTTGGTCCAAAAGGATGTATAAGAGTGAACAAAACTATATTTAATGAAAGTTCTCCATCAAATGGTGATAAGTGAACCTTTAGTGAAAACTAGGGCATATACGCCTAAAATTGAATTCTTTCCGTATTTTATGCCTTTATCTTTTATTGGATAAATGTAAAAACATTTAAAAACATATATAATAATATTTTAGTTATTTCTATCCATTCCCGCCAATACAACGACTACATGTTAACTACCATTTAAAATAATATTATTTTATTAATAGAGTGCAACGTAAGATTCCCAAGAAACTCGTTGTTGCGTGTTGGGTACGCCATCGAGAAGAGCGTCCCCTTTAAAGTCATATTAATATTTTATTCATAAATATGGATAAATATAAAAATTTCATATTATTTATTTACCTGGGATGTTACATCCTTTCTCCCTTTTGGGAATTGCGTCCTCGCAATTTTTAAAATTGAGCTTGGAAACATCCTTGAAAGTCCCACATCGGAATAAGAGTTGGTAAAACAATCACTTTAAAATAAAGGAAGATAAGTACAGAGGTCACCCGAGTTAACCCATATGTAGAAAAAAATGGACATGGAAGAAAAAGCAAATGGTCATTTTCTTGAGGGAGAGTGATAGTAAACATGTCTAGGAGAAGGTTAACCATAAAAAGATCAAAAACTTGTGATGGGTTAAAAGGTATTCGATTCCCCAGTAGGAAAAGTTAATAGAAAACATTTTTGTTTTAAGTTACTTTTTAATGAGAAATTTATTCATATGGAAACATAATCACTTATCATGTTGACTTTTAACTTTTACTAGATTCCTTAATCAAACTCATATTTGTTTTCCAAAAGACGAGTATTTAGGGAGAATTGTTCGCATTAAAAGTACTATAATCAACTCCTAGAGAATCACCTAATCCACCAAAGAGAACTATATACATCCCATGTCTTTAGGCTTTAACCAAAAAGAAAACCAAAAAGGTTAGTACAGGGTCAGATAATCTTGAAAAGGATAACCCTTTAAAAAGAAAATCTATGCTTAATCTCCAAAATTTGTCCAACAAAACCCAAAGTTCAACGAGGACCATATGATAAACAATTTGTCCATAAAATTCTTCAAAGTAAACCAATCTAAGATTGAAACCCAAATATTTGAATGATTTAGTCACATAGTCTTCCAAGTTAAATCGTAACATTTATCTCCAAACAACATCAGTTGCTCCTAAAGTCTCGTATTGGAAAGTAATTAACCTAATCACAGATCCTCCATGATAGGTTAATCATTTTCATAAATAACCCAAAATCAACTTACTCTTAATTCTTAAAATCATATAACTAAAAAGAATCAGTCAAACTAACCAGGGACTTCACATAGTCCAGTGGTAGGTGATAAATACCAGTCGCACTTTGGTTGTGGGTTCGATTCCCGCAGCTTTGTCCGACGCGATGGGTAGTCACACGGTCTGCGTGTTATCCTTTTTACAAAACTATATAATTCTTAAATCATTCCCCAAAAAGAGATAAAATCATCAAAAATGATCATAACATATTTTAACCTCAAGTTTATCTCATGCCTTTCATTTTCCAGCATATCATACAATAACCCATAATTACCTCAAAAGTAAGGATCATATAAACTCTAATGGTTACCTTTATAATTATTACCTGAACATGCACATAGATTGGTCATATCGTACATGATGCATTACAGAACATACCAAGGTTCAAGTGGTTGATCATGACTCCTTGATATTTGGTTTAGAACAACCATGAGTTTCCTCATTGAATCCTCCATTTTATCTAGTATCTTAATCAGAGAACCACCACAGTTTCCTTCAAACCTGTTTTCTCTTTGGTGCCTGATAGATCCATCCATTCACTAAAAATAGAAATGTCAGTGTGAGTATATCAACAAAACCATCATGTACTAATGAGGAAGGTAAACACTAAGATATACTTACTCATTCACTTTATCTAAAACTAGGACTCTTTCTGAAATCCTAACCATTATGGTAATGTCACTTATACTTAAAGAATACCCTAACATCTAAAGTTATCTAAATCGACCTTTGATACCAACTATAAGGACCCATCCTTAAACCTTACTTAATCTTGAGTTATTACAAGATTACACATTGAAGATCTTTTTAGGTTTAGAGTTTTAGAGAATTAGATCATGAAACTTGCATTACATTCCATATTTAAACAAAGTGGTTACATAAAAGAAAATATTCATTCTTCCCATCAACAGAAACATATTTAAAATAAAACACGGATTCTTTCTTGACACGTCCATGACACTATCATCACATCATGTACCTTTCCCTTGACCTGTGAAAAACATTTCAAAAACTTGGGATGAGCATAAAAAGCTCAGTAAGGGTTATAAAAATATGGAAAGGAAACACGAGTTCATATATACATAAGAATGAAATCATAATTTACCCATAAAACATAGACACTTTAATATACCTCATCAAACCATGAATAAATCATAGAAATCATAAGACATAAAGGTAACTTGAGGCATTCATAACATTCTTACGTAGGGAGTAACCCTCTTGGTTACGTTTGGAATACCCATCACAGTATATTCCCTAAATCTCTTCAGAGAAACCTTAACGTTTCACTCCTTCGCATTACCCAATGCATTGGAGAGCTATATCGGGCTCACCCGCCCTTAGTTTATCACAGAACCACCCGTCTTCATAACAATTCCCAAGAACCATAACATAATCTTATCACATAAAACATACATAAAGGAAACATAACATTTCCACCTTTCAATAACAAGATATCAATACAACACATTGTTATAAATACATTATGAAAACCATTTTCAATACCAAAATAAAGGAAAATTAAAACATGGTATTTATTTTTATTTTAAAAAGAAGGTATGGATTGTAGAGGAAGTCGAAACTCAAATAATGGTCACGGCGGCGGAGAAGTCGTTGTCGCCGCATACGTACGACAAAAACATTCCCTTTTGTCGTTTAGTAAAACGCTTCATATAAAAAAGATTCCTTTTGGATAAACGTAAAAGTCAAAGGGGATTATACACCTTATAAAATAAGGTTGTGTATAAAACAAAATATGACTCAATGAAAGGAGATTGAGACGAAGTCCCATACAAAGACGGTATCCCTGGATTAAGGATAAATCAGTTACATAACTATGTGTGACAAACAAATACACGAAATATAAGTGGGTATTAAGTGTAAAAAAATCAGAGGATATTCACACATAATCATAGAACGACATATTCAAGGTGTACAAGTTTATCCCAAATAATCGAAATTGGGTTAAGAAGTTCCCTTGCAAAAATTAGACAGCCTAACGGCGTCACTTCAAAATTCAGAAAAAGAGTTGATGAGAGATAAAAGGGTATCTCATCACTTTGACATAAAATTTAAATCAATAGGGACATATAAGAAAATATCCCAAAATAATATTATGTGAATTAAAAGACATAACAAAATAAGTCTTTTTAAAGAGAGGAGGGTGAAAGGTTCCCTTACCGACATGGGTATCTTTCGAAACATACGCCCCGTGAAAGAAGGAGAATACAACATTGATGTAAATACTCATAAAAGAAAGAATATTACACAATGAGTAAAATAATGGTCAGTACATACACCACTCAAAGGAAATTGTGGCAAATGTAGCATAAATCTCACGGGAATAAAAGTGAGATGAAAAATCCCTTACGAAAACTCGGCAGCCTAATGGCGCCACTTAAAACTTCCAAAAATGGATTGATGAGATCAAATAGGGTATCTCATCACATTACAATAAAATGTACAGAAAGAGTAATATAAAAGAACATCCCCCATCATAACAAAGAGGAGCTTAAAATAAGTGACATAAAGGAGAGTACTTAAAAGGAAAGAGTGAGGTTAGATCTCTTACGAAAATTTGGCAGCCTAACGGCGCCACTCAAAACTTCCAAAATGGATTGATGAGAGAGAATAGGGTCTCTCATCACATGGAAATAAAAATTACAGTAATATTAATATAAAATAACATCCCAATAACAAGAAATATTATGTTTAAAAGGAATGACATAAAAGAGTGTACTTAAAAAGAAAGAGAGGAGTAGGATCCCTTACCTCGGGTCCAACTTGACTCGATCGTTCTTTAACGTCCTGAATAATAAACTTGAGTTAATTTACACTTTATTAAGAACCTTTTTCTAGTTCATTATTCCTTTTAGATCACTTATTTCCATGTTATAAACATTATGTAATCATTTATGTTAATAATGTTTGTTTTGTCGATATTTGGTTCTTAAGTCGAAAATGGGATTCTTACAATTACATGTTGTTCGTGTGGTCAAATGTACATTATATCCAGAATTATATTCATGATTTGGATATCATATATATCATATATATACATAATATACATTCATTTATAATATTACATAATCATTTATAGGTAATAAATGAAATGCACCGTTCATGGAGACGGTAAGCCGTACGTACGCATGAACGCTACTTTCATTTCTATGTCATATTAATGGAATTAAAACTAAATGAGAGGTATGTATATTTTAATTCCAGAATTATATTCATCATTTAGATGTATAATTCATCATATATATTTATTATATACATGTACTTATAATAGTACATTACATTTGGGGATAAGTAATGAAATGCACCGTTCATGGAGACAGTATGTCGTACGTACGCATGAACGCTACTTTCATTTCTATTTCATATTTTTATGGAATGGAATAATAATGATATAGAGGTATATTATAATTCCAGTATAAAATCATATATAATAACTTTAAATCCATCCTTTATACGTCCCACATATGGAATTAACGAATCACATCACTTTGAGGGGGCGGTATTCCGCATTTCCTTAAATGAAGATATCGCCTTTACCCATAATGGAAACCATAAAGGTATGCCCAAAATGAAAAAAACAGAATCTTAAGGAAAAAATAAAAATATTATATATCATATATAAATATATTTTCATCTTAATGGCCACCTTTGAAGGTGTTAAAAGAATGTTGAACAATCATCGTTTCGGGAGGCCGAAATTCGCCATCCACGGAAACAGTATCTTCTTTAACCATTATATGTAGGTGTGTGAAAGTGTAGCTCGAATAATTCTTATAACAACATCCTTGTATATTGATAATACTGGAGTTGTTACAAAATAAATTAATATAAAGAGTTTAGGGGGTTGGAGAAGCAAAATAAAACAAAAGGACTCAAGTGAAGACATTACCTTAAAATCGGGTAACTCCCTTTGGTTTGAGCTAAAAGGCATCCTTGGGAAGACTTCTGCCCAAAGAGAGGCTTCAAGGAGTAAGAGAGGGAAGTGGAGAGACAAAATGGGCAGGGTTTGGCCGAGCCAAAGGCTTTGAGAGTGTGGTTAAGGAGGTAGAGGTGGGGGCCTTTTATATGGGGAGAGGAGGGGAACTCTTGTAAAGTAACAAAATGTTACTTTATTTTCAAAAGACTTTCGGATTTTAAAGGTCCCACATTGATGTATTTCGAGGATAAGGTGATAATGGTTTTAAATCCACCCATCCAATAGGTTTTGTAAATGTTTAGGTCATAGATATTATATTATCATTCCATTTTATTTAAATCGTTAAATAATGAGGTCATCGCTGCGTCATCATGATGTCATACATAATTTAATTTATTTAATGTATAAAAATTATAAAAAAATACTATTATGTAGGAAATCTTTTTATATTTCCAATTAATATTTATAGTCAAAAATATGATTTGTATAACCCCATGTAAAAATTGTTTTAGTAAAACATTTAATGTTTGTCTCATTTTTACTTTAACTTTAAATAAAATGATATTAATGTCATTTTCCAACCAAAGTGGCTTCATGGGGTCCCCAAGTTGACCCATGGGTTGTCTTGGTCGTCCATGACACATCCAATGAGGTTAGGACATGTTTCAAGTTCATTTAATATTATTAAAACATTATTTTTACCTTAAACTACGGTAATTACCTCTAATCGCGATTAAAAACTTAATAAGTTACTATTGACCAAAAAATTATTTTTATCCAATTGAACCACATTTTACTTCTTAATTACAACCATGTATGTCGGATTTTTTTAAATTTAAAACACAAAGATGGAAAAATTTCATTTAAACTGAAAAATCAGTTTTTATAAGTACCACTTAGTGGTTTCACTATTCATCAAAAATTGAAGCTTTTCATAAAAATCCCAAAAATCCACCTTAAGCTATATTTGATATTCCGAATTCCAAAATGAAGTCTATTTTACAAAATTCAAAACATATATGTCACATTAATTAATTTAATAATTAATTCCCGCTGTCAGAGCAAATAGCATGTTTTTATGAAACAATAAGTATCAAAAGATTGACACTAGTTTAAGCTTGATTTCAAAGTGAAATTAATTCCAACGACCACTATTGGATTTAATAGTAATAATATATTCTAATTTCACTTTAAAACCAATTCAAAAGATAATCTAATCATATAAATAAATTAAATTAAAAAGAGGGTTTGAATTAAAATACAACATTTTACACTATTCATTAAAAAATGAACTTTATCAGAAAGATACCAAAAATTTACACAAAGTAAATTTTGATGTCCCACTTCATAAGAAGAGTTTTATTTGTTCCAAAAGGATGTATAAGAGTGAACAAAACTAATTTAATGACGGTTCTCCATCAAAAGGCGATAAGTGAACCTTTAGTGAAAACTAGGGCATATATGCCTAAAATTGAATTCTTTCCGTATTTTACGCCTTTATATTTTATTGGATAAATGTAAAAAAATTTAAAAATATATATAATCAAATTTTAGTTATTTCTATCTATTCCCGCCAATACAACGACTACATGTTAACTACCATTTAAAATAATATTATTTTATTATTAGAGTGCAATGTAAGATTCCCAAGAAACTCGTTGTTGCGTGTTGGGTACGCCATCGAGCATAGAGTCCCCTTTAAAGTCATATTAATATTTTATTCACAAATATGGATAAATATAAAAATGTCATATTATTTATTTACCTGGGGTGTTACAAGAACAATGGTTGATTTCATGATTTTCATTGCTAGTACCAAAGTGTTTGGAGAACAGAACCATGCTAGATCTCTGGATGCTCATGGAAATTTCTCATCGTGGGTTTTATTTCATTTAATTTCATTGTATCTATATTGTAATATATATTTTTCCTTAATATATGATTGATTCCATTGTTATGTACCATCATCATCATGAAATTCATGCATCTATTGTATAGTTTTTTTGGACATATCCTTATGTATTTAATTGATTATTATTATCATTCTGAGGATATTTCACTTATTTATGAATAATTCAACAATTATTTATTATTTATTATATGATATACCGATGTGATACTATGATCATGAGGTTTTAGTCTCTTCAATATCATCTATTTATAGCCTCACTACTAGTCAATAGCCTCTGGAATACTGGGAGGGGCATCTAGGGACATCTGACCCATTGGTTTGTCTACCATGTTAGTGGTTCACTCGGTCGGGATGTTGCAATAGTGATTTAACTATTAATGTTTATTTTAAGATACAATTTATTGAAATAATGGTTGAATTGGATATTTATTGAAGCACAAAAATATGATTAAATCGTTTTTATAGGGATATATCAAATAAGAATACATCCTTATATTATTAATTAGTAAAATACTTACTCAACCTTATGAAAATCGTAAAAACTAATGTTTACTAAATACATTAATTTTCTTTGAACTGATTATCTTTTGAAAAATTATAGATTTGTGGACATGAAGACCTCAACATTCCACTGAACATTCAAATTTTTATAATTGATGAACTCAATCACTCCTTATAAATATTTATGTTTTTTCCTTCAATTGTGTATCTCTACATGCCAATATTGTTATTTTACATAGACACCTAGGTATATGTTATTATTTATGACCTATGTACCTCTAGTTCTCTCTATTATATAGGATGTTTGAAAAACACTTCTAAAAATGTGGGACTTATAAATCAAAAAATATAAAAAACACTATTTCCATGATCAATATTAATTTTCAAGGACTCGTTTTTTTAAGATAGGGAGAATTCAACATCCCAAAATTTTAATGTAGGAACATTGTATTTGATTTCATGTGTGACACAAAGAACAAAATTCTCAAGGGAATATAATATCCTGATACATTAAAAATATATTTACTATTTTTTAATAAATTAATTCTAGGATATATCTATCAATGAACAGAAAACACCATGTTAGCTTTCCTTGCATGCAATAATGACCATTCTCGATAACTTTTGTTACACGCAACACCAAGTTTTACAGAGGAACAATATATTATAAAAATTATTTTTATTTAATATAATAAGATAAAATATAGACAATAAATTATTTGTTATTAAAAATAATAACTAAATTATGAAAATATATGTTTTACACAGATATAAATTTATTTAATTGGTTACAATGTAATTAGAAATGAATATAAAAACTTATGGAAGATAAAGGAAATGATTTCATGCTCAAAAGGGGGTTTATCCTAATAAATTAAATTAATTACAATTAGTAATGAAATTTAATGAAAATATATGTTATATATTTTAAAAAATAATTTTGATATTCATGGAATATATTTTATATGAATAAGATAAGAACAAACCCAATAATACACACAAAACATATATTTTTTAAAAATAACGTTTAACAACATTTAATGGATAACCAATCTGAAATAATTTTTTTTTGGAAATTTTATAAATATTATATGACAAAATTAACTTCATATTTTAAACATAAAAACATAGAAAACATTTTAACATTTTAGTTTAAAAATCTTCTTTGTTATCCCATATACAAGATTAAATTTAAATAAAAACATTCCACTTCAATTATTTTATATTTTATATTTATATTAAATATTTTTAATAGGAATAATTTATATATTATAATATGTTCAAATAAGTTTTTATGAAAAAATTTTGGTGTATGTAATTTGAATAATTACAACAAACTGACAAATTAACTTAACAAAGGACTAAACCAAAAATTTAAGGAAAAAATGACCTATAAAAAATCCAATGAACATTTTATATTCCCATTTAGACCGTATTCACACTTCGATAATTTGTGGTTAATTATTGGGTCCACTTGTCATGGTAAAAATGTTGGTGGAATTTTATTTTCAATATTTTACAAAAAATTACACTCCTCTTCCACTATAAAATGGCTCTAACCCATACCACTTAATTTCACATCTCATGGAAAGTTGGATCAAAAAATATCTAGAAACATATATCCTAAAAAATAAATCCCCTCATCATATAATCCTTCATTTTGGAAGAATTTCATCTAATGAATCACTTTGGTGCAAACCAAATGGAGTTACACAAATAATTGGTAACATCCTTCCTCAAGCACTTTTGTTTTATTTTCATTATTCACCCAATGAACTCTTCTTATTCAATTCATATATTATAATATAAGAGTAATAAATTTACTAATACTTTTTTTGTATTATTTTTTATACCTAAAATTACACACACTTCCATCTAATCAGTTACAAACATTCTATTCATGTATGACAAACTGTGGCCTCATGAAACTATGACTATTCATTTTTTTCCTTTACCATCTATCATGGTTGTGAATTTTGATGGAATAATTATTTCTATATTATATATATGATATTTATTCTGTATTTATTTTTCTTTAATTTTTATATAACACACACCTTTTGGATCTCTATATCATGGGAATACGATAACTTCATTTGTGGAAGTGTGGACTACCACCTCCTCCAAGCAATGTGATTCATTCACACTACACATGGATCATGTAAAGGATGGTTTTATTAAATATATGTGACAATAATTACATTAATATGATACTAGAATTATAATATACATATATATATACATACATACATATATATATTTCATTTAGTTTTCTTTCTTTTAAATATGATAAATAAATGAAAATATAATTCATGCATACATACGATATACCATCTCCATGGAAACTGCATTTCATTCCTTATCTCAAAATATTATGAACAAGTATACATACTAATATAATGAATATATTTTATTTTTACCTCATTTTTTCATTATGGATATTGTGAAACCATTATAGGAACAGTAATTATCAATTCAAAACATACTTGATAAACTAGAAAATTAACACCTGAAATATTAAAAGTATAAATAGATACTCACAGTTGAATCATATATTATTATAAGAAGATAATATATCATATAATAAATACTAATATAAGTCTGAAATGACTTATTAAATTTTTTAAAAACCTTATATAAGAAGTTAAATGATGTTCACCTAAACGGAAACACAAGGTACGAGATATTCATCTCACTTTTTACATATGTAAGATAAATCTCAGATTCACCACTTGAATATTTTTTATGTGGTGTCTACATCATAATTGGAAACATTATTTCATGAATTATTTTATCTTAATGTTATTTTTAGTTCCAATTTTAATTATATCTTCAATAGGTATTTTAGTTAAAAGTAACCAAGTTGAAAATAATTTCATAACCGCATTCCATTTCACTAGGTTATATTAAATCCTCGTAGTCATTAATATTCTAATATTATGTGTTTAATTAAATTTACTATCAATTTT
The DNA here is from genome assembly GCA_963277665.1 of Viscum album. Classification (NCBI taxonomy): domain Eukaryota; kingdom Viridiplantae; phylum Streptophyta; class Magnoliopsida; order Santalales; family Viscaceae; genus Viscum; species Viscum album. Next base: position 1,350,542,468 of record OY728131.1, read on the forward strand.
TTTCAATTTTATTAATTTTGATTTAAATTTTACACATGAAATGTATTCCTTCTTTTACTCTCACAATAATGTCATGGTGTTTTAGAGGGTTTAAATCCAAAACTTATATTGTTCAGGATTTTTTACAACTGATTTTCTATCAGATGAACTTATTAGATCATTTTTTAATAAATCCTTTCATTTTATTATAATCTATTAATTAATTAATTTTTTAGTTAATTGTTCCATTTGTCCAATATTTGTTTCTCCAAAGTTTTTAGAATGTGTTTTTAATAAAACTCGATTTCATTTATCTAATTAGTTGGGGGACCTGTTTTCCTCTAAATACAAAGTTTTCTAAAAAGATTTTTAATTTTTTTAACCAATATAAAATGATTAATAAATTAAACTTTTAATATTTCTTATTTTAAAATATGTTTTCAATGTAATATTTTTTTTACCAACTAAACCATTCATTTTTCTAACATTTTACCATGAAAAATGAGTGCCTGTTTTACCTTGTACAACATGACAAAATTTACTCGCTATCAATTTTTGAATCATCATTTGAAAGTTTTAAATTATAATTTATAAATAATTTTTGTACTTTAATTTTCAAGGAATTTTTTTTTTCAAAATTTTTTTCAAAATAAAAAAAATCCCCATTAATGTTTTAAGATATCTTTTTATAGTATTCAAATTCATCAGCAACAACAACCCTTTATTATTTCACCACTTGGGATGTGTTGTTTTGCAAACATCATTATTCTCTCTATATATGTTTTGTGATTTATCTGGGAAAGGATAGTATTGAAATTCACATCCATGATTCCTTCGTTAGTCCGCTTGAAATATTCAATTTCCTTTGAACATTTGAAATTTATTTTTCAAAACAAATCCCTATCACTTATCATGGACATGTTTATTTCTAAAACCTTGTATCATTTATACATATGGAATTTACATTTTATGTTATTCGATTATTAGGGGTAGTGTTGATAATTTTGTATTTTTTTTTCAATACAAATATTTGATTAACCATATTGTTTATTAATAGAATCGATTACATTATGTGAGGAATTCTTTGGATAGGTATTGATAGGTGGCTCCCATACATTATATATCCTCTCAATGGACTGAAATATTCTAATGATAGAAATTAGATTCTAAAATCAACCTGGTTTCTACTAGTAAATTTAAACCATCATGTGAAAGGTTATAACATTATAGGTTTTAATGTTCGTTTAAAACGACATCTAATAATTATTAATTTCCAACGTTTCAATTTAGTATTTATTATCCACTTGATTTTCACTATGAATAAGTATATAGATGAAATAAATTCTTGTTTTATTGTTTCTGTGCATTGATTTTTCAATAACTAACATTGAACATTTATTTTTCCTTATCTAGTTTTTTTAATGGCATTTTTTTCAAGTTATTTACCTTGAAATATTTATTACACACTTCCTTCTAAATTTATTGATTACATTGAATGTGTCTCAAGTTATTACCTATCTATATTTTCTATTATAATTGATTCATTATTTATTACACTATACAAGACCCTTAATGAGAATTTGATCACACCTTTATTTTTTTTCACCCCTAGGAATACAACAAGTGTACTAAAAAATACATTCAAGGATATCGTAGATGGGATAATTTTTTTCTCTAAAGAGAAAAATATGTTCTAATTACTGTATTCATTATTAATAAAAGACTCATGTATGCTTATATTTTACAAATACCACTAAGTATATCAGTTATTTGAGCAACATTTCCTTGTAATAATTTCAATGTAATTGTAGTAGACACAGACTCTGGGCTTAGAGGGTTCGGGTCGCTACATACATTATCCACAATTAAGTATGCACATGTTCGTAACATAAAATAAGTTTTTATAACATTCCACAATAATAAACTGATAATTCTATATTTTATTAAATATATACAATTTATTATTGTAATCTATTTATTTAATATATATTTTTTGCTTATTTTTGTGTGAAAATTGGATTTCTGTCGACTTATTTTGGTAATTTTAGGGATCAATTAAAATATTTTTATAATGAGTAAAATAAATTATATACCTATAAAAAAATATAAAAAATAATTTATTTATTATCAAATTACAATAATAATATTATTTATGTTCTCATAGTAATCCATGATTATGTTTTATAACATTATTCAAGTAGGCGGTTAAGAAAACCCAATCTTGAATAAACTGTAACTTTATATGAGAGTATTAATAAAGAAATATATATTATCATTATATTAGATAAATAACTATGATATTTAAATTTTATATTTTCGTCAATCATACATTTTTTTGTTTTTATAAATAATGAAGATTAATATGAAGAATAAAAAACATTACTTCATAGAGTATATAGTCATCATAATACACAAATAGTTTATTATAATATATATAACTGGATGGAAATTAATAAATAATATATTCCTGATATTATAATTACACATAAATATACACTAATTTTTATTATTATATTACTATTTTTATGGTATTATTAGAGGATAATGATTCAAAATAGAATGTAAGCAGTAATGAATTCTCACTTTTGTACATTGAACATTCTCTTTAACTTCTCCATAGAAATGAAAATATAAGGAATAATATTCGATACCAAAGACTAATGAAATTGATATAGTTGTCTAATATGATATAAATGGAAGAGTTCCAGGATATACTTTAAATGAATGATCCTAGTAAGAAGGGGTGGAATTTTTTCCTTTTTGAACTGAAGAAAACTGCAATTTTTTCTGTACATTTTAAATGTTAATTATATTACTACAATATTGATTTTTCAATTACTATAAAAGATCAAAATAATCTAATTTTGGGTCATATGTGGTTGATAAATCCTCAACTATGAATCCCAAAAAATATTTTATGCATTTTTTCGTTATTTAACATCATAATTTTACATTTTTTACATTTGGGTTTTTTACCTTGTTAACAACTTTTTAACTGAGGAATTTATTTTTTACAGAATACTATTTGGTAACCCATAATACATAATATTGATGTTATAATCATTAATTTAATGGAAATATATTTTTTCAATTTCTAATTAATATAGAATAATATTTATAAACATTTAATATTTATAATAACCATTTTGTATAATAGTATTGTTATCACAATAAAGTGTTCTAAGAAATATTTAGTATTGATAACCAATTTAATGAGTTGTAATTTATTTAAATATAGGTTTATGTAAGACATTAAATTCATTTTTTAGAAGATATTAATTAATTTTTTAGATAAAAATAAAAAATATTTATATAAAAACTCGTTGAAATAACTATTTTACCATTATCATAATCATTAAATATAAATTATCAAAAAAACATGATCATGTTGATATAATATATGAAATTTATTTTGGCATTTAAATGATACTAGTGACGAAAACTAATATTTTAATGTAACTGAATAAATTTGTTTTCATTGTAAAGTGGTACATATTCATAAAAAATGATATACATAGACTTAATAAGTAAAAAATATTAATTTAAAAAGACTATTTATACACATAAAAATTAATAATTTATATTATATTTCTTAAATAACATTTATGTTATGCTTATTTTAGAAAAGGTATTGTTTTATCGGTATCATTTTTTTTGAATATTCACCTAAAAATAGATGTTTTTAAAAAAAATTATACTATGATAATTTTGAAATTATAAAAAAAATATTCATAGCTTTTTCTTAATTAGATTCTAAAATTTGTAATTTATGTTTTTAAATATGAAATCTGTTGAAATAATATAGAAAAAAAATATTCATTTTCCATTAAATGAAAAATTTTTAAACATGAAAATTACCCAAAATAAATGACTAATTAAATTATTAATTAAAAATTTATATCATCATAATTTCTATATACATTAAAATTAATAAACTATTAATAAGATATATATATGAATTATGCTCTAGTGGAAGTATATACTGTTGACTACTCATGCATATATGTTATGGAAATTTCTAGAAGCTTTAATTTATCTCAAATATGATTTCCCTCATACAATAATTATTCATGTTCATGTTTGTGTTAACTAAGAGTGAGTTATAATAATATTAATCATTTCCAAGATCATCTAAATGATATTCTTATAGAATAATTACTCTCCTTGATGTTGATACATTCCATCATAGATTTCATAATATGGTTGATTCCTTCTATACCAACTAATTTAATTGTTATATTATAATAGTCACATTTATTTTAATATTTTTTTTTCATTTTATTTTTGGAATAATTTCGATATATGGATTAACATCATAATTATTTATGGAAATTACATAGTGAAATCACATGTCGTCACATTATTCCCCATAGATAAATTGGATCCTTAAAAATTTAAAACTTATATAATGGGTATAATTTTTTATAAGAGATCCTATTTGAAAATACCCTTTTAGTTTAAAATGGGTTGGTTTTTGGATGATGTGATATTTCCATTCACACATTTTTATATGAAACCTCTATAAAAAGAGATAATTAAATCCTTATAGAACATAATAAGGAGTAACTTCCACAAACATGGATGGAGATCCTTTCTATATGAATATAGTTATTATTCCACCAAAATTTTTATTTATAAATTTATATCTAATAATTTATAAATTTCATGACATTATAGAAACTCATATATAGAGTGAAAAATCACATTCAAAATAAATAGAATTAATTTTATTAGCTATTAATGGTTTTCTTTGTCTAAGTAGTTATTGGTTCCTATTTTCCATGTTAGCCCATGTATTATGACATGTATCTTGCAAAAGATAAATTTCCATACAATTGAAGACATATATTCTGGTATCTTCCATATTTACATCACCATTTTTTACTTTTATGTCCTTCATCACAAAAATTGAAGAATTTACCCATCCCATTAAGGAAATTCCACATATTATTCTTTCCAAATTTTTTACATTTATGGAACTGAATCTTCATTCCTTCATTATCCATGTCAAATGAAATACCATGATAATCCTTCCTTATACACTTTCGTATATATGGAACATTGAGTATTTTAACATTTTTAATCATATTAAATGATTTCTGGTCTAACATAATCACATAGTTTATTAACATGGGTCCCACTCTGTTGGGATCTTTATTGATGTAATCATCATATTTTCTATCACAACCTTCAATACTTCTAGTCACATCCATCATAGAAACAGAAAATGGTTAACATGAATGATTGAAATTAATATTAAATAATTATTATCATATAAAAATGGGGGTAAATTTGATTAAAAGATATATTATTATATGATACAGTAATATTAACCGACGATTATTTTAGTTCAATTTATATGTTAATTAGTTCCACAAATATAATTATTGATTTATCCAAGGACACAATATGTTGAGTTTTATCAATATTCCTAGAATAATCACATAAATAAACATGGGAATAAATCCTTCATTGTGGTCCAGTCAAAGAAATTTTTTAACCATATCACTTCACCATAGAGTATTAGATATGGTGTAGGATTATCTCTATTTTACATGAACTAGGAAGCTGTCATGTTACTACCAAGAAATATCTTTTGATGGTTTTTTTGAAAATTTACATCTATGATTAACCCTATATATAGTAACTTTCAAAGAATGTGATTTTCCTAATGGATCATGCAGTTACACTAAGAGGGGAGGGGCTGAATCTGGTGTTACTTTGTAATGAAATATTTTCTTTATATTTTACATAAATTTAATTCAATAATTTATCTCATTTTATGATGAGTGGATCATATATGCAATGTAGAACGTAAATGAAACACAACACACATTACTTTGACATGGTTTAGTATTTGGAACGACTCCATGATGTAACCTGTCATTCCCCGTAATATAGATTAATTATTGTGTGAAGATGGCCACATAAATGGAAAGTCCTATTCTAATATACAATGATTCCTAGAGTGTTCTCACTCTAGATTATAACTATAGATTACAAAGCTTTCACCAAAAAAGTTGACACCTAATTCAAATAGTAGGATTATTATCCTACGTCCCATAGTGTCACTATATTTCACATTATCCTTCACATTCATGAGTTGAACTAGATAATCCTTATACATATTCACATAGTCTTCTACTTCTTCATGTATTAGCATAATAAAGAATGATCTCATGATCCTTCTCAAATATATTTCTCGATCTATCATAATCTAATTAAACATCATGTAACTTGTAAACCACTAATTAAGTTTGTGAATATATCTCTATAATTATGATCACCTATATATGATCAGTCTCCTCAGTGAAATAATGATTGTGGAAATAGTCATTAATGATATGAAGAATGAGACTCTCCTATATGTTTGAATGTTATGAAAAAAATTCAATATTATTTTATCCTATATTGAACTTTCCCAAACTCAGTATTATGTGTTTTTGAATTCTCTTCACACTGATAACATGAATATGAATGCCTTATAAAATTTTCCCAAGCATTGGTCACAATCATCACTTTACACTATACATGAAATGTTTAAATAATGTACATTTATAAAATAAACATGGATGATTAATATATTTCATTTTATTATGAATTACATTATGGTGTTTACATGAAAAAATTATTATGTTCATGAATTCACAAAAATATGTCTTTCACTCTTTATTATCACTTTTAAAACAACCTCTTCATCAATGACTCACACTACATTTATGAAAGATTTATGAAACCATTGATTGTTTATTTTTTACATATATTAATAGAAACTTTTCAACTAATTAATACATTCACATTAAATGTATCCAAAAACATGAAAAAAATCGACTTCCATTTTGAATGTTATTGAAGTGATGAATCTTCTTCTCCAAGAAACTCAATAATTTTTTTATATTAAAAATTTACACACCTTCAAAATAATAAATTGTATATCTAAATACATCACATAAAAATAAAAGTGGGATATATTCATCATGAATCATTGAATCTTGGGTAATATTCCACATTGGTTCAAGAAATAACTTATTATATGAAAACCTCTTATGGTGGTTCATGGAATTCAGATCACCTTCATGAGATCCTGAAGGCCCAAGGAATAATAATCATGTTTTTAACCCTTTCATGAATACATAGTGTTATATAGATTTATTATTTTAGTCTATAATCACTCTAAAATTATTGTTAAGAATGTATTGAAAAAATTGTTCCTTTGGGGTATTTTAAACAACCCACATTGACTTAGTCAACAACCTTAATATTGCATACACAACACACCAATTTTTATGTAAACACATCGCCTCATGTCATGTTTTGGGACATTCATAAATAACCACATTCATAATATCTAACCTTCACAAAAAAATAACATGCAACACATCAACAACATTATTCATCATTTTGATCTCATTATTCTCTAATGTGATAGTCAACATAAATAAATGGATCTCAGTTAGATCCATTTGGGTCCACAATGAACTAGGACATATAAAAAACTCTCAACCAACTCAAAGGATTCATGAACCATCAATGTGGTTCCTCTTATATAAATTCCCAAGCCTGCCTCCATTAGGTTAGGGTCTGGAAACTAATACTGAGTAGGAATATCACTAACATAGGAGGGAATATCCTATGTATCTATTAACATACACACATCATCATGGAAGTACAACAATGAAATGTAAAAAACAGCTAAATAATCATGAATGCATATATCTGAATCCCCCAATTATAGTTCGAAAATAAGTAATAGAAATTAAACAAGTCCAAATACAAGCCCACCAAAAATAGTTTTAAAAATTTTCAACATGAATGTAAAACTATGGATGTTGTCAAGATACAGTAGGAACACACCTCAGTCTATTTGGTCTTACATAGCACTATCTAGTCCAAGTCTATCAAGTACTCTATGATAAGGTAGATCATCTACGCTAGATGTTACTCATGACAGGAAATCTTGTGTATGGTTAAGTATTACAGTACCCGGTAGGAAACACCAAAAACAAAAAGCATAAAACAAGGGTAATTCATTCAGATCTACAAATGTATATGTCTAAAAACCATATAAAATGAATATCCTAATATTGTAAACAAATAAAAGTATTTTAATGGTATGTCACAAATGTAATATTCACGTCTAGGATTACAATATGAAGATTAAACATAGAACTTCTTTAGTATAACACACTCATATGCCTAATAGCACTGGTGACATCCGAGGAGATATGATACCAAGATGAGTTTCACACCTAAGGCCATGGGGTATACTAACCACTTAATGTGGATTAACTTGATAATTAGAGAAGTGATTCCCACATAGGGTTGGTCACGATGATACCAAGAACTCTACATAGGGCACTAAAATGAAGAGAGGATCTCACTTAGAGAAATTGAGAAGGATTCTAACTACTCTATCCAAGATTTCAGGTTTAAGGGATCATTGTCCTTGGAATTAGAGGTGATTCCCTACTTACCTTCATGGAATAGATATCGAGAATGACCATAATGAAACATTTCCTAGATATAGAGTAAACAGGATCGAAGAAAACTTCTTAGGAGCACACACTATGTAGTAGGGTTTCAAGAAATTTTCCATAACCTCAATGCCTACCCATTTAAATAAAATGTGTGTCATTCATTATCTATGTAATAATATATGGTGTGCGGTTTTCCCATTAAAATTCTCCATTTAACTATACAAGGAATAGAACTTTTAACTTTTTAGGGAGTTTATGTGCAGGGAAGTACATTAAATATCCATAACATTTCTCCCTACACCATGTATGTTTACTCGCAGAGGTACTTGTCGAGCCACTAGGGATAGACCACAAATTTTTTGATAGGGGTAAAATTGATTTTTGATATTTATATTTCTTTAAAAACACTATCCACTAATGAGATGATCCCACACATAGTGTGGCTCTATGTTACATGTCGTGTATCATGGAAATTTCCCAAACTCTAGATCTGTAATATGATATCTTCTCTTGTTCTCTGGCCACTATTATGGCCACACATCACCTAGAAAATAAAATAACTTCCCCATCCTAGGCATGATGACTACGAACAACAAGATTCATCCATTCAATTATATTTGAAATTGGGCTCATTCATGGTTCATTGTTTTATGTAGAAGAAAAAAAACCGGGTATCCAAAACCATCCCATACATATTTTCTTTCATCGTCTCACCATCTTCGAGTCACTCTGCTCCAAAATTTTTATGATCAGAATTTTTCACCATGAAATAGGTTCTCAACATTAGAATCCTTGTTATATGTCGAACCCCAATCCAATGGGAGAACAATAGCAGTGAAATAAGAATTAGGCGATAAATTAAAAATTAAAAACAAGAGGAATGAACCTTGGAAAATATTCATGTTGTCTTTGATCCATATCCATTACAATAACAAAAATTAACCAGTAATCACAATTTCATTATCCTAATACCTATCCCTATATATAAATTCATCTTTTATAAGCATGATCCGAAGAATAATCTATATGTTAACTGATTTGTGGTCATTTTGGAAATTAATATCTGGGAAAGAACCCAATCAAAAAAAGTGTTCAACCATGATTTTTATTGATTTATAATTAATAACAGAGTTATTTCATTATTATAAGTGAGATCATTTTATTTTGTTCTCACCCTGATCATTGACCACCGATAGAGTCAACTATTTCCAAAGGAATCTTGTTCGATGTTGTCCAAAAGTACTTTTGATATCTTTGTTTTAGTGTCCAGACCTAAAAATTCACCATAAATGTGGATTTATAAAAGAGTTCATGTTTTTGTATCAATGAAATAAAATTAAATAATATATTCAATTCCACACCAAACATTACTTTTCTAAAAAAATCCCCTAACTGACCAATTTTATGTCACACCTATAGTAAAACCGATTTTCAGAACTCAATGGTGCCCTCATATTTATAATCTGGGCATCTTTTCATAAGTGATCCACTTTTTCTGAAAAAAATGAGTGAACATGATATTTAATATATTTAATATATTTTATCAATTTATTTTGAGAAAAATGATCCTTGGAACCGCACATAGTATCAACACCCTCTTTAAAAAATAATCCATAAAATATCTGAAAATAATACATGGAAAATTCAAGGCATTAAATTCTCCCCACATAGGGGATTTATATTGAAAAAAATCCAAAACATGGTCTACACAAATATATGTTGGTACTAATTTATAATTTGATCCTCATGTAAACATATTATCTTATAAAGATTCATGTGTGGCCACCGGACACACACCAAGAAACAGATTTCCCACAAAGTATTCTCTTCAACATATCTATAATCTCTACCAGTTACTTCTCAAATGTTGATCCATATTCGATGACCAAAATTCTCAAATTGATAACATGGGATTTTTCATGCACATACCTTCTCAATTATGAAACAATGAATACATCATTTACACGTTCTATTTACAGAGGTTTATCTCATCAGTTTTCTTTTACTCTGACTCTAAACATAATCTATAATAGGAAAATGAACCTCAAAGAGGTCATTACACCCTAACCAAATAATTTTAGTCCATGTTGAGATGAATATAATTCGAAAACATAGTATCCTTCCTCAATCTCCAAATTTCTTCATCATCAATCAATATTTTACTTTTGGTGGCTATATGACGTCCTCATTTCCCCTTTGACGATATTCACCTTCTTGGTAGTAGGTCACAAAAACTATGGGCCCCTGAGTGTTGTCTCTCCACGGTCATTCTAGAAAAGTGGTGACTTGTAAGGTCGCCTGTAAAAATCTAATAATGGTTCCATTGTGATGGTTGAATAGAAATTTTTTTATATGACACCTCACTAGTGGTAGGTGATCCTCCAAATTATGTCAAAAGTCCAAAATTTAAAATTGCAACATGTCATCATAACCTGAATGGTCTGCTTAGTCTAGCTTATATTTTGGACATGAAACACTATTTTCACTCTTAACTGAGTCCAAAAAACCTTATGTAATCTCGTACAAGACTTGGATGTGAAAAGAGAATCACAACAATAAAAAAATTAATGGATCTCCATCGATTCATTATATATAATGAATATAGAGGCATCCAAAGTCCTCTACTGAACACTTCTCTAGAATTTAAATGAAGTGGGATGAATTGGTGAGTCAGTCTTAGATCACCTAGATGTCATATTGTCCTATATTCATATGTTATAATACCATCGTGTTTTCCATGAATATCACATTCCTCTTCCACTCCGTCGCCTCAAGGGGATTAGTTAATCTCACTGAAAATTGGTGCTAATACTTCACTTGCTGATAAGTAAGGCATAAAGATACAAAATAATAACCTTCCTTCTTCATCACTAGACATAAAACAGAGGTAAGGGGGTTCTAGTACATCTTTTCCACACAAGAATTTTCCACCAGATGAAACAAATTAAACTCTCTTGGAACATCCTACTACAATGTATCTAGTGCCATCATGAATCCTTTAGAAAGAATGAAATGATACCCAAAAAAATGATATCCATCAGGAGCATGTTTAGTTGATATTTGAGTATGTAGGGTCCAAAATTCTGTATTCCAATGATTTAACTCCGTAACATGCAGTAAAAGTGGTTTTGTGAAAACCATTTTCTAGAGGTAACCTACTCTATCTCCATCAATAATGGATAACTTCAATGACACCAATAGCTCAAACACATCATTCAGTAATTGAAAAAAATATTCTTTATGGTGAGAGAATCATATGAAACCTTCCCCTTTACAAATTTATATACAATATAAAATTAATATTCCAAGTTTAACTCTAGAAATAACATTTTAATTGAGTTAGAATCCTTGTTAGGGAAGATATAATTTAGACTCTTGTGATTATAATTGATGATAAACCACTCACACGTTAGGTAGTGTCTCCTTTTTTAGTGAGATTATTCCACCTCTAAAAAAAGATCTAGGGTCACATATCTTTTATTATGTGGTCTCAAAATATGCGAACCAGATGCAATTATCACCTACCTCATAATCATAACACAACCTATCATAATTCCTGATGCATTGAAGAGAACTTCACAATTGACACCCTCCTCTAGAAATCTCAATATGGGGGTGCTTGTAAAAAATTGTCTCAGTAGAAAAAATAATTGTAGGAACCACTCAATGCCCATGAAAGGATTCCATTTTCAGGTCAAAGATGTCATAGTTGTTGATACCTTGGAAAATTTAGGGTATTAATATATGGTAACTGTCTACCTTCTCCAAAAATATCTGCACCCCCATCACACTCTTTGGATGATCCCAAGCTAATAATGCCTCAAATTTTTCCATGTCCACTTACACTCCATCTACTAAGATAAAGTGTCCTATAAAGTGGAATTCCTCGTTTCATAAATAACACTTTGGGTGCTCTCTCTAAAGATCATGCTCTCAGAGTACATTCAGAACAATCCATTTGTTTCTTGGGAACACCATCTTTGACACAAGCTCTTCTTAGATATTATCGATGAATATTACTAAAAAATAGTATAAGAAATACTGAAATATATGGTTCATGAGTCCATTGAACACTTTTGGGGATTTTTTCACACAAAAGGGAATCAAATGGTATTAATAGTTTCCATAGTTACATCTACATTCCCTACTCAATATATCATTATCCCATAATCATATCCAATGATATCCTAACATAAGGACAAACTTCAAGATACATTGTGATACAATAAATTGATTAAAGTTTTTATAGAAACTTATTAGTGGAAACTACTTCATTACATTCACTTATTGAATGTGATGGTAGTTTACACACAACCTCAATCTCCCTTCTACCAACTTGGATAAGAAAAATGTTCTACCTCTGGTGAAGCTCTACGTATAATAAATACCTTCTTATAAAAGTCCTACATATACACCCTCATGTTGTGATTTTTTGAAGGATCCGTCTGATAAGATGGCATAGATGTTGGTGTGATCCTGAGGTGTAGTTCAATTCATAATTTTATCACTCAATAGAGAGATAAAAATAAATCACTCTAAGGGAATATGTCCTAAAACTCGACCACCAATACATGAAACTGAAAACAAAAAACATACACTACACCAAGGTCTATTCTAGCCCATTGGTGAGTAATCGGTTGTACCTATTATTAGTGAGTCAATACTACATTGCATGGGTTTCCTTTTAAATGATAAATGAGTACCCATTTCCAGCGTTTTGGACACACCACATCCTCCACATAAAATAGTCAATTTTGGCATGAACTGTACATAACCATTCCAAACTATGATGATGTCTTATGGCCTGAATGTTATAACAAGATATACCAATTGATATTTTCTCCTCTAACTGTTAGGTAAAACTATCAAAAAAAGTGTTTTATTTCTGAGTCATATCTAGTAGGACCCTCCAAGCATAAAGGTCTATCCATGGAATCAAATGGAATATATAAATCTCATAAAAGTAATTTGTGAAGAATGGATTGGCTAGAGCCTATGTCAATCAGTACTATAGATATGTTAGGAATATCATAGATCATTCCATGTATCATTACTAGAGCCTCAGGTTTATAAGATTTTTCTACGTGTAGCTTTTCTCTCCCCTTTCCACTAACTCCCTATGACTTGCATGGATCACCTAGGGGTGGTGGTGTTAATAATTCAAAGATTATACCACATCCAAAAACTATACCAGATGATCCTCTATGAACTTTATCCTACGTACCTACCGACTCCAGCCGCTTCCTCATCCTCAGTCACCCATCCATGATCGCTATGTTATCTGAATGGAGGGTTGGACAATCTCATGAATGATGTCCCATGCTATCCCACGAGTACCACTACTTATCACGGGGATGACTGGACCCATCCTGAGATCTATAAACCACATACCCTTCTGTTCATGGGTCTCCACTAGAAATTCCACACATGTCCATGTCAAAATGACTAATTTCGTGTATAACTATTTCTATGGTCAATTCTCATCCTTTCCCACTTCTATAATTCGATGCATGTATCGGCTTAGAAAAGAAACATTGAACCCAAAAATCCATCTCTAGAACAAGAACATGGGTTTGAATTCATGAAGGGATAACACTGGCTAATATGACTCTATACAGTTATTAAATTAAGGCCATAAAATTGAAGAATGGGTCATGAACCATATACATCGTGTACTAGGAGAGGTTGGTAAACCATGATGAATGATGAGTTGCTATCATGTTGCCTTACTAAAGCTATAAAATTTATTGGATACACAAATACCTTGGAGTATCTATAGATAACACTTCTCTAAAAAGGATACCATGATCTATCCAAACAAGATTCTCCTAGTCATAGGATCTGGTCACTAACCCAGACCATTTACACATTAATCCAGGAATAATACTCACCTGTAGGACCACCATCTGATCAGATGGTGTCTTGACCAGATGAAAAAAATTGAGTCACCACCTCACGTCCGTCAGCATCCACCTATGCATCTGTATTTCCTTGGAACTTGTTGGATCTATATCTCTAAAACTTGCGATGTACTCTCAGCCTGCACACCTTTGCTTTTAGTATGGTAAGTACTATAATCTAGACAACAGTTGGTGGTATAAATAGTGCACCACCCGATGGTAGATCCTCTAGAACTAGTCCCTGTATCGATGACTCATGAATTAGGGGATCATCCATGTGATCATGAAGCTAAATAAAATCTATAATTCATCTCATTGGAATTCTAATATATACAATATGTACCCCGATCAATGATTATAACTAGAGATATGACTTAATAAGGACATGTAAACCACAACAAATTCCAATGTGATACATGTACAATTGTATTCCCTATGAAAAATGTTATCATGTACTATCTTGACAAGTGGGTAATTGTTATCCTTGTGTATGGGTATGTTGGCCTCTGAACAAATATTGGAGTCCCTAGCCTGAAACCATGTCTCAGTAAACATAACACTATTTTCCCAAACCAATATCACAGACACCAGTCCTAAGGTTGACCAACTACTCTGATACCACTCTTTCATGACCCGTCATAGGGGGTACCATTCCATGACTACCCATGTGTACTGCCAATAGGACAAGTGATGGTGACTGTCATTGAGAAGGCATATCAATATCATGGGAGGCCTTAACCGATTTACATGTACACATGTCCACATCTCAAAGTCTATAGAATGATTAAATATAAAAAAAATTAACTACCATGCATGAATATATCTTAATCCAACAACTGGAGTATGAAATGATGTAATAGAATGTAAAAGGTTCCAAATACATTCCCACTGTAGTGTGTTTTAAAAAAAAGTACATGTTTAAAGTACAACTGGGACTACTGTCAAGATACCAAAGGAACACAACTCGATATATCCATTATCTCTAAGCACAGTCTCATCCAATTCCGTTATGGACTCTTTCTAAAATCTCACCATATATACAGTACATGTCACCTGTTGTTAAATCCCATGCATGGGTTAGTATAAAAATACCTAGTAGAAAACCCCAAAACCACAATAAAAATAAAAAAGGAAAGACAATAATCTATAAATAGGTATATTTATATAGCATGTATAACAAGAATATAATGATATACTCAATAAAGACACATATTATAAAGTTAAGTCACAACTATAGTGTTCTAAACTATGATTGTATCTCAATGATCCCACATTGTAGTCTTCTAGGAGAAATGAATCATGGGTTTCATTTCACTGATGACATATGAAGAGATATGACACAAAGACAAGGATCACTCCTAAGTCTATAGGATATACCAACCACTCAATATAGATTATCTTGATAAGTAGTCGATTGACACCTCCATTGTTTTGGTCAGGATGATACCAATAACACCATATAGGTTAGAAGTTAAATATATTATCTCACCCTATCCCTCAAAGAAGTATTCCAATAACTCCATTAAATAAATCCTACTGTAGGGATAACTATCCTAGGAGTAGGAGGTGATTCCATAATAACCCTCAGGGAATGGATATAGTGAACAAACCCAATTGAAAAAATTACATGTTATAGAGGTTAAAGGATTCGAGGAAAATATTTAGGAGTACATGACATGTATTTAGGTTCTATGTGATGTCCCTTGACCCTGGGTCCTATCGGTGTAAACGTTCCATGTCTCATTCCATGTATATGTATCAATACATGTCCTAAAGCTTTCCCATGTACTTTTACTTTTTACTAGTACATGGCTTATCCCATGTACATGTACAGACCGTGACCATGTGGGACAGTACACATCTTGTTCATTATTGTGTAATACACCCAATGTTCATGTACCCTATGATATATATTACATGAAATCATGGATAGATCTAACATCACGTGAAATGGGTAACACACTGTGTGATACTAATCTTCCTCAGAAATAAATATCCTATACTGAGAAGGTCCCAAAAAACATGTGGCTCTGGGTTACATGTCATGTATCATAGAATTTTCAAGAATTCAATATCTAGAATCAACATTATTCTCTAGTTCTCCAAACAGTATTCTTGCCACCCCTACCAAGAAAATAAATAAACAACATCAAACTGACCTTTCCATCTAGAATGAAAAAATATCCATCCCTTTGATTGGTTTGTAAATCAGGATCATTCATTATTCATCAATGCATACTAATGAACATGAAATTATGCATCAAAACCATCTAATATTTCACTTATTCCATTGTTGAACCACCATCACATTCTGTGGATCCTTGATCTACAATATCATATTATTGAGACAGGAAATAGGTGCATAAAGATTGATTCAATGGGATAGGAAGAAACTATTTCCAAATAAATAATACCCATAGTTAACGAAAAATGGAGCATTAAAATCCCAACCAAAAACAAAAGTAATGATCCTCAACCAATGTTTGTGTAGGACATGATCTTACGCTTTTATAATAACAATGTAGAATCAATAACAAACTAATTCTCCCAATAAATAACCAAAAAAAATAAAATCATCTCACTATACACATGATACTCTTATCAACCTATATGTTGATAGGTCATTTTCACCATGGAAAATACGAATGAGGAAATAATCCAATAAATGCAATCATCCCACCACAATTCGGATTTCTTGTTGATGAATAATTGATTTTTTTTTCATAATCATTGTTGAGATCCTTTGATTATGTGACACACCAGTCCACGATCTCTAATTTTGTCAATTTCTACCAATTAAGTCTTATTCAGTGCACTACAGTGGTCTTTGGATATCTAGGTTTTAGAGTCTAATACCTATAAATTCCGAATAACTATGTATTTATAACAGTGGTTATGTTGTTTCATCAATTAAATAAAATAAAATAATTTATTTACTTATATTATTTATTTCCATGACCAAGATGACTTTTCTAAAAATACTTCGGGCCAACTAAGGTTATGTTGGGCCTTGGGTAAACCTTGCTTTTGAAACTCTAGGGTTGCATACAATTTCTAATATGGGCCGCTATATCAATGCTATTTAACATTTCTCATAAAAATGCTCCAGGAAGATATTTAATATATTTAATATATTTTATACATTTATATCTGGCTCACTGGGAATCAAAATCCCACATTGTCTTAGCACCTTTTCTAAAAAGTAATCCTTAAAATATCTAAAATTGAAATATAAAAAATCAAATATATTACAAGGGATTTGATGATTACATATCATCGTGATTGGATAAATCTCATTCCTCATATTGAACAAAATAGCTTATATGTGTATCTATTTTAAGATGATGAATAGTGAGTGATCGATAATGGTCCCACATTTTTCACTCAACTTATTTTTCAGTCCATAATATGATAATTATTCCCATTATTCCTATAGATTTGAGTACAAGGGTCATATCATAATCCCACAGAAGCACCGACCCATATCGGCTCCTTCTGTTTTCATTTCTCCCCACACTATGAAACCTCCACACTTCTCATATGTTTGTCCATGTGACAATCTAAACACTCTTACTAGATCTAACCCTTTCCACTTCTTCCTATGTTGTGGTTGGTTGTAGTACCCACCTCAACAGTGGATACATAAGGGTCCTGCAACAAGCTAGTAGGTAGTACTAATTATTATCGAACAATTAAAATAAACTGAGTGAAAAATTCCTGCATCCAATGTTTTGGAGTACTAAAACATATACTAAAGATGAAAATTTAAAAATATAATTTCTTATTTCCTATTTATCAAATTCATTTAAAAATCTACATTCCAAAAAATAAAAAATCATCTTTAATTCTATAATTATTATAAAAAAGTGCATCCTCCTAATATCACTTTCAAAATTTTGGGGATTAGTATCACTTGGAAAATATCAACAAATAAATTACATTAACTTTTTATCTACATGTCATATTTTAAAGAAATTAAAATTAACACTAATCTTAGTAAACATCTTTTGTTAGTAAGTATCCCCTATTAGATATAATGTTAATACCTATTTTGTTTTTAATGCTTGTGTTAACTTTTCAACCATATTGAAAATAATAAAAATGATATAAGTAAGGTAAGGAAGTATCATAACCAATATTGTATGACCATATTCTCCACTTATGAGTTTTGAATAATTTTGTACTCCAAATAATGATTAAATTAGTCCTAATATAGTAAGGAGTTCAAGATAACCATCTCTCAGTCTATATCATCCATGCTCTATATTGATTTTTTTAACCAATTTAACATCATCATTTCAATAAAATAGCACGTGGTATAACTATTGAAACATTGATTTACGGTTTGTTTAAAATATTTTCTACTTATCTCCAACATTTATGTCAATTAATAGATTAAAACGTCCATGTCCAAGAATTGAATTCTTTTATTCAAATTTATATTCTATTTTTTCATCATGTAAAAAGTAACTTCTTTATATAATTGATTTTTAAGCATGAATATAAGAGAATGTAATCAACATACCTTGATGATGACAAGATTAAATTTCCATAATTTTAGCATCTAGAATTTCCAAATCCATCTATCACCAAAAAATCATATATAAATGAGATAGAAATTGAGATATTATTGTTTGGTGGATATTATTCAAGGATAGTCCTCAAGAGATACACTCAATAAATCTTCACCAAGATTAAATTTCATGAATAATAATATCTGAGAATATTCTGTTGTTACATGACATATTACAAAGTAGAATGAAATTCAAATTGTCTTCTATGATAGATAAATATCCATCTGTAAGATGATCATTCCTTTTATCTAATTTTGGTCTCTCGTTGAATAAATTATTCAATATTAATTTTCTTATTAAAAAAATACAATGTATAAATTGGAATAATATAGTCCATCAGGGATCATTAGTTATAGGAACATAGATGAGAGTTGATTATCAACCCAATTATCTTCATAGATGAAAACAATCATCCAATTTTCTAGAAAGTATGGTTCCATTATTTATTTGTTCTCTTTAATTCTTCTCACATCCATCTAATCATTCCTTATTCTAATGAATAGTTTATAAACACGATCACTCTAAATTGTGTATACTAACTGATTTTTTTCAAAAAAAATTTATACAAGAATTCAATGTTTTTTATCTTTCTTCTTCAAGAAATTATATCTTCTAAGAAACTATATCAATAATTTTTTAGCTTAACTCATTATAATATTACACTTTCCCAAACATCATTAAGATTAATAAATTTCTCCTTTTTAGTGAAATTTTTGTATTAATAATTTGTGAGGTATTTCACCAAATCAATTGTATTTTTTATTTTCTATATTTATTATTTCTATGAATATAATTTTTTTACAATAATAGGGTTGTCTATGGACCATTCAGAATGGACTATAATATGTATTTTCCAAACAAAATATAAGATTATTGTTTATTGCTCTGAAATACTTCACATCCTTCATCCAAAAAATATTTTGAGTTATTTTTTTTTCATTTATTTACATCCCAATGATGACATATCATATTTGTTTCTTACCTGCATCAATTTATGTTATGGTATTCTCCTTAAATAAATAGGTGATTTTTCATGATTGGTACACACTACCTCCCATTATAACAATGAAGACTTTAGATTAAATATTCATTGAAATTTTAGATGCAGTCATATTTATTATTGATATACTAATTATGGTTTTGTTAAATGGGATACTATTTTGATGTTTTATATTCTATTCATATCTTTTAATCTTTAATTTTGCAATTTTGAAATTTTTATACAATGAAAATACTATTCCAATAATTTTTTTTCTAGGTGGAATAAATTCCAATATCACCAACAATAGTCAACCAAGTGTGATTTATTTTTTTCTTTCTTCAGGTAATTGAATTCTATAAAGTTTTTTACATCCACCTTAGATAATATAGTGGCTTCTTGAGTAATTTATCAAAATTTGAGTCACTATATTATTACTATATCTACCATAGTCATGAAGAAAAGAATTAGTATATATTAATTTATCAATAAAAATGGTTACCTTATTCAGTGATCTTGAAATAGATTTATCCATAGATAATATCAACATTTTAGTTTCACTATGTTCATCCTCTTCAAAAATATGACACAACATAAGAAGAAGTGTTGGATCTAATTTAATTATAAGGGCCTTTGGATACCTCACGTTTTGTGTCTTCCAAATTTCTCAGTTTCACGTTAAATTAATAAAATTTCATGTTGAGAACTCTAATCACATATTAAAATGATTTCAAGAATTATTCAAACTAAATCGTCATTTTATAAATTTATTATTAATCCATATGTTTTTCATTTATGAAAAAATAATTCTCATTAATTTAATTTTTATATAAAATCAATATTTACTAATTTTATTTTCATAGATTTATTACTCAGATTCTCATATTCGTTTATAACTTCTACTAAAAAATATTTCAAAGATATGTTTCTCATAAACAATAATTTGGAATTATTTAATAGATTCATCATGTCATTTATTTTCAATAGATATTATTCCATCATTTTATTGGACATGTTCTTTTAGTGTAATGTAGATGAGAAACTTATTATCATATTCCACTTCTTCCAAATATAGTTTTCATCCTCATATTCCTTGAAAACACTAATCATACATATAAAATGTTATTTGTGTACATTCTATAAATTCAATATGATTTAATAATTGAACATGACATCATCATTGGTCTAACACGATTCATTTATGTTATATTCAACAATCATAACTGAACAATTAAAACATAGAGTTCCTTCATCTAATAGTTGATCTTCTTTCATTAATGAGTTATTATTCATCTAGTTCACTAATATCTTCATCCATTTTTTTAAAGTCATGAATGAATATTAAATATTTATAACATTTGTAGTATATGGTGGTTTTTCATATAAAGATACTTTAAATTTACTTCAAATTGAAATATTCATTCAATATACATCTAAAATAAGTTATTGGGTATGTAATGTTCTCCCAATTAATGGTGTAACAATTCTACAAGACCAATTTAAGTTGCACATGTATCGTAGCTTTACATTAAGAGGGGTGTTGGAGGGGGATAAGTTCATTAATTTTCTAAAATTCAATTATTTTTCTTTTCCCCCATTTGAATTCATACATTTTAACCTATTCAGTTTAGTGGATCCTATATGAAATTATTATAGTAAATGAAACCCAATAGAGAATATTTTATCAAGTTTCTAAAAAAAATATTACCTATTGAAAACTATTATAACTTCATGTTTCATATTCCCCTATAAATTATGGTGGTTATAAATAAGGAATGTCCCATTTTCATCAATATAGAATCTGGTAGTGTTCTCACTCTAGAGTCACACTTTGGATCTCAAAACGTCCACCTACACGAGGGACTCTTAAGTCCCATTGTATGTTCCTTATACTTCATCCCACAATGTTATGAGATTCTACACTAGACATTACACTCATGATTCATAGAAGATTATATTTATACTACCTCACATATTCTTATCCTTATGTATGGATTGATCTACTATATAATGATCTTTTTATATTCCTATAGGATCTTGGAAGAAAAATATTTCTCATGTAAAGATTTATGTGCCTTCAATAGCCACTAAAAAAATATTCCAAAAATTATAAATAATTTTGACCACCATTATATTATTATATGCCACTATGAAGAAATCCTTAAGAAAATCCTCCTACTCATAATGACATCCATACCTCAAATGGATGTGTGTAATGGATCTTCATCATTTAATAATTTTTAGGTTATGAAAGTTAAATCTAAAAAAAACATATAATTATGTATCTTTTAATTGTCATCATACTAATAACTCATGTATTAAATCAATAAAAATTATCCCCAACTCCAGTCAAAATATTCAATTCACAATATTCATGTAATTTGAATTTCATGTGTATATATAAATAATCATGCAAGAATGATAAAATACTTGTACTTCAGAATATCAATATATTTTTTGTATGAATCCATTTGTATGATAACTCATTCAAATATATATTTCCTTCACACCTTCTTCTCCATTTTATAATGTCCACTTTATGAAAGTCTCAAACATCCTTTTAAGTATGAATTGAGAAACCCTATCTCAATTCTTCTTTTTTACATACACATCAAACCATTTCAAATGCTTCATGCATGCACATACTGGTGTCATAAAACATGTGACACTTTTCCCACTTCCATAGTGAATGTGAATCACATAACGATGATTCTTATTCACACAACTAAATATATTTTATATGTACACTTTATTCACATAACCAATAGTACATTTTATATTATGATAATTCATGTAACAAACTATATTGTATCTCATCATAATGAATCATTGAAGACCTCATTACAATTAACATTGATTCACAAAACAACATTAATTGTGAATACCATCAAAAAATATTTACAGACATCAGTTCACATTCAATAGATCTTAATGTCCCATGGAAAATCACAATCACAAGGAAAAATCTCAAAAATAAACAAAATTCTCTATTTAAACGGTTTTTTCTCCTAGTACTCTAAAAAACACATTAAGCTTGTATCAAAGAAATTATATCTAATTGGGGTCATTATAGATAACTATCACTAAATATGTATAATGACTTATAATTTTATGCACACCATGTTATGTTTTAGTAATTTACACACTCCATTAGGATTCAATTTATGGATTCAGATTATATCAAACATTGAAATAGAATAATTTCATCAAAAAATATCATACTTTACATAAAAAATCACCATCTAGGATTTTGGATATACTTATGATCACATATAACCATCCATATTATAGAATCAAGGACAATTGGTTTAAAATTTATTTAAAATGAATTCTGGTGAATGTGAAACCCTCTACTGAGGCTAGGGGTAGAATAAAAACACTTGGCTTAGTTTGATTTCTTTTATGCATTAGATCAAATAACTCAGATTATATTCATAACTTTTTTATGAGGACGTATAGTTTAAACATGGTTCTTATCACACAGAATTCATTAATCCTAGAACATGTCATAATATATGAAGTGGTAGAATAGGTGAGTTCCTACATGATCAGCTATTTCGGAACATAGAGGATAAAAGAAAACATTCCTTTTAAAAACAATTTTAAGGTCATAAATTAATTGTTCATAAACATTTAGAAAGAATAATTTTTAAACCTTAGTATAAAGTCAACTTTAGTAAAAATTATGTTTTATAATATTTCGTGTACAAGTAAGAACATAATAAAATATTAAAAATTTTGATAATGGAAGGAAAACATTTTTTACCAAAGAGTAAATATTATAGGATTTTGTTTGAGAAAATTCCTCAGTAATTTTGTGTGCCAAAGAGTGAAAAATGGAAATCATATATTATAATTATACGAATAAAAACTGTATAATAAAATATATGGTATTTAATATATATGATCCAAAAATAACTCATCTGTATAAATTTAACATAGAAAAGATCAAAAAATGATATTATAACATAAACACTTACATAATTCCCTACTTTCTTTGTATTCTACCTAAACTCATGCATAGTAAATATAAAGTTATTATAAACCTATACCATCACCAAAGAAACAAATAATTTCCCATATTATCCACTTAGAATATTTCAACATTGATTTATAAATAAATTTTAATTAAAATCATTATTTCTAGGAAATAAGTATTTTTTTATTTCATATGTTTTGGTTTGTCATTTTTTACCTTTCATCATGATCATGGTTCTAAAATTTATAAAATATTAATCATTATATTAATTTAATATAAATTCATTATATAATAATATATAACTATTCATAAAAGATAGAGATAAAAAATGAATTACACTATTCATGGAGACGAGAGTCTGTATGTACACATTAATATTGTTTTCATCTAATAGTAAAACAAATGGAAAGAATATATGTAATATTACCCCATTATAGAATGATAATTATATAATATATATATATAATTATAATTATTTATTCATTCAATTATTATAAATATCCGTGTTGTTTGGTGATGGAAAATTACTGTTATAGAAAAGTGGAGGTGGTAGTCTACAACCATGCACAAGAGATACATTCACTTCTTATTTGATAGAATAGATATTGAAATGGTTGTGAAATAATTTTAAGAAAATATTAGTATATTTTTTAATAATTATTAAAAATGTTATTATATATAAATAAGGTTTAGAGATATTAGGTGACTAAATAAAATTGAATAAACTCAGTTAAGAACTATACCTCTTCTTCAGACAATATGTCTGTGTTAATACCCAATGTCTTAGTTGGATGGTATTATGAACGAAAAAAGAATTCAATTACTTGTGGAGGGATATTATGAAATTATTTTTTTAGGGATTTGATATGTTATTTGGATCTTGATATGTGGATAATTTAGGTGAGGGGGTATCCTAATGTATAGGAGAGAGGGGACACACTGGGATGTTTCCCTACTGAATAAGATATATTAATGTCTTATTCAAGAAAAAAGGATAAAAATTCATCATATTACAATAGAATATTACATCGTTTCTATATAATACAACATGATAATATTTATCTAAGTTTTTAAGTCATATTAATCCTTCTCATTTTATTTTTATCCCATTTAACATGATTAGACTCTTACTGTAGTAACTACCTTATTCAAAACAAAATGCTATTTATAATTACAAAAATTGATAAAAACCTTATTAAAAAATTTAAAAATATTATTTAACAATGATTCCATTTTATCAAATTCAATTTCTAGATTTGGTGTACATTATAATTAAAGTAAATTTATTAAAATCAATGTAAAATGTGTTTCTATAGAAATATCATTTTATGTAAGAAAATGTTTTTTACCTAAATTAAACCAAAATTTGATTAAAATGAAATTAATTGTATTATATTTAGTTAAAAATTATTTAATTAAATTATAAAATCAATTCAAAATAATATTCGAAATTGTAAATACCTGAGTGGATAATAGTGTTTTTTTATTTTTTTATTTTTTCACTATTCACTTAAAAATAAATCCATTCGAAAAAACCAAAACACATCACCAAAAATATTTTTATTTAATTTAATAAAAAATATATACTTTTTATAAAATAAATTTTCATAAATTATAAGGGATTCATTATAATATCCATATATAAATTGCATGAAATTTTTTTAAAGGAAATTTTTTATTGAACCTAATTTGAGATTACTGAAAATTGATTAATTATTTATTATGAATTAATATGTTCATTTTAATTTTAAAAAAACTGTTATTAATTTTTTTCATCATGATTTTATTTCTATTAAAACCATGATTTAAATTTCTATGTTATAATAGTCATATGTAAACAATAATAATTCAATAGTATATCAATGTTCGTTTAAACTCAATGATGGGGTGTAAATCAATAAGTCAATGAAATTATGATTTTTAAAGAGAAATACAGAATTAGATATCATGGATTTAAATTTTACCCTGTTATTATAATTTCTACTTCAAAATGTTATCAATATGATATAAATAATTTAGGATACTTCTACTTCATTGTATCCTTGGTTTCCCACATAGTGTCTTTAAATTAATTTTTTTCCAAGAAAATGTTGACCATATTACTGGTATTTCTTATAAACAAATTTTCTCTTTGATCTAAAATATCCACTAGTTGTTATAAATATGACATATAATACTCTTTTTTTCCAAAACTTGTTTTGAGTACATGTGAATAAATAGGACTATACTTCCTCATTAATGATACATGGAACACATCGTGAACATTAGAGATATTTGGTGGAAGAACTAATAGATTAGATACATTCATATTATGATCAATAATTTGGAATTGAGAAACATATATAAGTCATGGGTTTTATTTATTTACAAATCTCATGAAATTATTATAATAACATATTCATAGAGATTGCATACCAGTAAAATTAAACTACAAATCACATTGAATATTGAAAACAGAACACTCTTGATCAACTATTAGAAAACAAGATGTGTTATTAAATAAATCTTACATTCTCTTTCCTTTCCTTACCTATAAAAATTCTTAATAGATTTATTTCCATAACATTATCACAAAACTTTAGATTTGTAAACACCATACCAAATTGGGATTCATAATGATCATTCGAAATGCTCAAATGAACTCTATATGTTTAATAAAATTCCATCGAAGGATGTGGTGGATCAAAAAAACATTAAGTGAATTAAACAAAATTTCAACATGTATATCAGAGTTTTAAAAGTCCAATAATATTTAATATCTTTCAATGGATGATATAGTATACTAAAACTAAATTTTTTTGCAATGATTATCCTAAATAATTCTAAAAAAATTGATGTAAACTTCAAATCCTAATCACATACAATAGATGGTCTTTCTTCATGAAATTATTCCACTTCATTACTGTATACTCTATAAAGATGATGATGAGAGAAATATTTTTTTATTAGAAAATTGTTGAGTTCATATGTTGTTGATTATATTCATAATAAAAAAAATGCTATTTTGATGTTTTGTGGAGTTTTATGATGGAATACTTGGTAATGTTTCCCCATTTCCATTTTAGTATGGATAATGGTTGTAATATATATTAAGACATTAACTTTCTGAAATTCTAGGCTTTGAGATACATACTATACACAATAAATTTTCATATTATCACAACAAAATTTCTATTTAATATCCTTATATCTTTTTTGGAATATGATGCGAAAAAAATGATGAAATTTCAGCATCATCCAAAATATTAATATTTAATTTTTTTTCATGGGACACATACTCGATTATTTAATATTATCATTGAATCACAGTAATGTTTTATCTATTTAAAATTTCTCACATTATTCTATAGTTCCAAATCCTCCTTATACAACTCTTTAGTCGCCTCGTGTAATGATAATTGAACATTCATATAAGATATATTTGATTTCCCCATTACATGGGATTTTCAGATCCATATTTTTTAAATTCATAAATTTTACATCTCTTAAAATCCTCATTATAGCCCCAATATCTTGGCATTTTTGGCTGAAAGTGATATCCTCCATTATTCCTTCACAATGTGGTAATATATTGAGTAGATATATTCTACAGAGAGATCTAACCATCATTAATTTCACATATTCAAAAAATATTTATGAACATATACTTGAAGATTTTTTGATCAACATATGTGTGTCAATATTCACCATAAAGATAATACATCCAATTCATTAATGTAAAAATTACCATTTTCTGCTTCAAATCATGTTATGGTTAATCTTTCTAATTAATTTTCAATTTTATATGGGATTATTATATAACTATATAATTCTATATACAGAATAATCCAAATTCCTTCTTTGGTTCATTATTATAAATAAAAAACCTTATCCATTTTAAGGTAGTGTGATAATAGGTTCACTAACCATACTTATTTTGTGCCCCTTGAAATTTTTCTCACATTAATTTTTACAATGAAACATTACTCCATTCCATGTCAAAATAGATATTTGATTAGATATCCATGATAAATACCTTAAAAATCATTGATAGTATCCAACCAACCCAATGAAAATAATATTTTTGTCACAATAGTTTTCATAGTACATTTTCCAAAAACATACCTCTTTGAATGATCCACCAATATACCCTAACTAGCCAATATAAAAAACAATAATGAAAATTTCAAATTATATAAATCACAATTGGAAAATTTAGCTTACATCATTTTCATCCTTGGGGTATTTATGACTATTCACAAATTATCCTCCTAATCTTATCATAGAATTGAATATATAACAATATCATTTATAAAGACAACCCCTATTGATCAGTGGAATCTCTAAAGACTCTATTCCATAAATCATTTAATACAAATAGAGAGTTGTTACCTCCAAATGGAATCCTTATAAATTCATAGTTCATGTACCTCTTTAAAAAGATTTACCTCTTTATGTCCTCCCTTTGAACCATATTTATTGATATCTAGAATGGAGGGAAATCATTGAAATGTATTTATATTCTCAAAAAATGATCAAAAAATCAAAGATTTATGGCAGGTGATACTTCTTCATGATAGTGAAATCTGTATGTTCTTGATAATTAATGTAATCATTCATTGAACCATCATTGTGAAGAAAAAAGTACAACAGCTTGACAGAGTGAAACACCAGGGAAAATGAATCCCCACAAATGAAACTCTTGTACTTTCTTTTTCAATTCATGTAATTAAATCGATACTATTATTTTGGGAGTCAATGAAATAAGTTTATAATTTTGTATAAGTTCTATTGAAAACTAAAATTCATGATTTGGGGGAAGACTTTAGGAAATAAAATATCATAATCCTGAATAATATACCTATTTTAAATGTGATTTTCCCTAGATTATTGAAATACATGTCCATATTGAATTGTAAGAATGGATAAAATAATTCCAGTGACATCAAATAGATGTTAACATTCATCCTCACACCAATGGATGTTCATAGATAGGTTAAGAATATCAAGTGAGACTTTGATTCCATAGAAATTGATATGAGATATATATAGAGAAAGTAAATTCACTCCCATAAAACCCTTGAATTCTAATAGAGTTGGAATTAAGAAAATTATAAAACACATTTCCCACAAACATCAATTAGAGATGAGATTTAGAATAGAGATGTGATTATTGCACAATTAGAAGTGTTTAACGATATCTCAATATCTCGTTCTATAGTATATGAATGAATATTCATGTAGAGTATTAAGTAATTGATATTAATAAGCTTAAATAAGATACTTAAATATTTAACCATTCATATCAACACCATAATATGGTTTTCATATCTTCATTTCCTTAATAAAAAAATGGTTCGAATGAGCATCAAACATCAAAGTGGGAAATCATAAAATCATGAAAATAAATCACATTATGTCAAAATCATGAATTCATATTTCAGTCTACAATACCATAGGATTAGTGTAGTGCATTTATTGTCATAATCTATTCAAATATTTCATAATGGTTCATAATGAAAATGTGAGTTTCTCCAGGTATATCCTCTAGAAGTTTATATCCTAGAGTGTTGTTAGGTGCCTACTTATTATGCACACATGATGATCAAGATAAAACCCAATTAGGTCCTTTAATATTAGCTACCCCATTGTAAATATATGCCACAATTTTATCTACATTTATATATTAATACATATTGTAACACCCCAAGATTTCAAAGTATGTTATTTCATTAATATAATTCAATAACTTGCACTATACCCAACACCGAGTTCAAGCGCACCACAACTTACCAAACTAGCCGTTCAAAAGAAGTTATGAATAGTATTAACTTAATTTTGAACATTATATTATTCTTATAACTTTAGAATCCTTATTTTTAGTTTCTTGGACATAATTTAAGAACAAATACATTTTTTTCCAGATAAATGTATTTTTTTAAATGCAATTTTACCGCCTTTTAATGGAGAACCCTTTTTAAATCCAATATTTTAAACTTCTATATATTCAATTTGACAAAAGAAACTTATTATTTATAATTGGGACATAAGAATTTAGTTTTAATAAATTTTGGGTGTTTTTCTGATAACTTTCATATTTGGGTGAATAGTGAAAAAACCTATATTTTAACTGAAAGAAACATTTTTAATCAAAATAATTTACAGTGTTGAATTATAAATTTTAATGTTCTGGAAGCATAATTAGATTATATTTTTACACTTTAATCAAATTTTGGTCATTCGAATTAATTTCACATTTAAATTAAACATAAACAAGTGTCAATATTTTGATAGTTATTGTTTCTTAAAAACAGAATATTTGTTTTGACAACAATAATTAATTTTAAATTAATAAATGCAACTTCTATGTTTCTAATTTGGTAAAATAGACATTATTTTAGGATTTTTAATATCAAAATTATCCTAGGGTGTGTTTTGGGTATTTTTCTGAAAACATTCAATTTTTGATGAATAGTGAAAAACACTAAGTTATTGTTTAAAACCGGATTTTTATTTAAATATTTATTTATTTTATTTAAATTCATTTTAAGTCAAAATAGATACATAATACCTATTTAAATTCAATGTAATTCATTTGAGTCAGTTTATAATAATTTTAGATATATAAAATTTTTATCGAACTTTTTACAGTCTTTTACCCACCTACTAGGAGCATTTGCAAATTTACATAAAACCTAATTTTACCGCTTCTGTGAGTTGAATTTCAAAAATATGAGAGAAACCGTTAATATCAAGGTGTAAAATTTGGTTCAATAAGATACAAATAATTTTTACTGAATAGTAACTTTTTACTTTTATTTACCACGGTTAAAAGTAAATAGGGTAATTGAGGGTAAACTTGATATTATTATTACCCTAACACATGTCCTAATTCTATTGGATAAGTGTAATTCGACCAAAAACAACATGAGGAATAACATATGACCCTTTAGGTCCACTTGGATTAGATTAAGACATTTATTATTATTTTATTTAAAGAAGAGTTAAAAAAGTTGAAATCAAAGTTTAATGACTAAACCATTTTGAATATACGGTTATACATAAGATAAATTCGACAATATATATTAATAATAAATATAAAAATATTTCATAAATAATGGTATTTAATTTATAATTTTTAGATATTTAATAATTAAATTTATTAATGACACAATGATGATGCAGTAATTACCTAATTAATGAAAGAATCAAATAAATGTTATTATATATATTAAAATAAATATAATTTCAAAGTTTTTATGACATCCAATAATTTTATCGGTTAATATGATATGTTATGATTTATTCAATTTATTTTTTTTGAAGTAATCATGCATTTAATATTTTAACAAAAAACAAACACAAAATAGTGTGAAAATTGTCATAAAATAGTTTTTAAAACAAATATTATATTATTAATTGACATAATGGACATAAAAATATATGTTTCATCAAAACGATATATATAATAATATATATGACATTAATGAACCAATTTAGGTTATATTGGCAGTATATAGTAAGTTTATAAAACTTATAGTGTAAGAATACAAGAAGACACGATAATAGTTAAATTATTTATCTTAGAGTTAAATCTAAATGATGAGGTTAAAATGGTAACCTAAACATGTCTAAAACATATTGGATGAGTGTTTTTCGACCCATCCCCACCTTATAATTTTTATAATACATTTTTGAGCCATTATAAACCGAATATTAATTTATTATAAAATAATATTTTATGTTTTTCCAAAGGTTCCCCTCACCCCTCTTATAAAAGGGAACATGCCCTTATCTAAAATTCATGCCTCCAAATCCATTTGGATTTACCAAAATCTTCCCAAATACTCTCTAAACTATCCTACCTTCATCATTGAGGCCCTCCTTTAGTCAGAAATCCAACTTAAGGTTCCCTTTTGATCCAATCAAAAAGAAAAACCCGAAGAAGATGTAATAATTTCACCACCCTCTTTTAAGTTCTTTTTTCTTCCACTTCTTATTTATTTTTTATTTCCATTCTAAAATAATAAATGTAGTATCTTCTATATACTGTGATGTTATTATAAATATTTTACAACTTTATTCATTATTCTATCCATCTTATGAATGATAATGTCGCCATGCATGTGTACATACGGCTTACCGTCTCCACGCCATGGTGTAATTTGTTATTCAAGACTATGTTATTTGGATGGATATAATGATGAGTAATATGTATATAATTAATGAAAATAACATTCTAATGTATATGAAAAATTAATATACCATCTAATTCAAGACTTTTATGGAAATGATATTGTCTCTCGTCCGTACGTACGGATTACCATCTCCACGACGCAGTGAGATTCATTTCCACATTCACCATTCATTGAAAATTATAAAAATATATATTACTAATAAGTATGTAATATATGAAATAATAATTCTACTGGATATATATTTATATATATATATATATGTACTTACATATATCGTATTCACTTAGTTCCGTTCAACACGATATAAAAATGGAAACAACGTTTATGCGTACGTACGGACTACCGTCTCCATAAACGGTGTTTTTCATTTCATATATATGTCTATTATAAATATTTATATTATAAATATATATGATATATAAATAATGTTTTATATTTTTGATGTATTTAAATCTTTGTCTAAGTTATAAAATCAAGAGTGATCAGTTAAAACACGTACGATAAAGAAATCGATTATTACCCGAAATGTTAATTTAACATGGAAATTATTATTAAATGGATAGTATAAAGTCATAAATGAATCATGTATGATGTCATAAATATTAATATGGTTCGGGTATAATTTAATAACATAATACGATCTTCATACATGAGGTTAAACGTACACTCGACCAAAGGAAAGTGCAAGGTAAGGATTAATTTTACAATCTTTTTATTATCTAAGGTTGTTTTTTCGTAAGTATCTACTGGGAAATTTTTATTATCCATGCCCATTTACCATGAATTAGTTTTAAAATGGATTTTTTAATGGATTGATTTACTAAATCATCATTTCAAATATTTCAAATATTTATTTTTCTAAATCTTTTTCATTAATGTCCATGTCTTCAAAATGGTTTTTAAGGATTTATTTATATGGACATAAATGTTATTAAAATGTTAATTCCCTTCAGAATTTTCAAAGTGGTATGGGAATCGTTGATTAAAAAATTTCATTAAATTAATTATTTTCTAAATTGTGTGAATTATAAGTGTTTTCATGAAAAAGGGGTATTTCTTTCGAAGAGTTTTACAAATCATTTTCATCTATGTCAAAATCCTTTTAATGGATTTTAAACTTTTTTTGATGTTGATTTATCATGATAATATATTCCATATTGTGTTTAAGGTTTTGTGATATGTTTGACTATGGATGTGTTATTTTTATACCATTCATGGTTTATGGGTAAAGTATTGACATTTCATATGCTAGTTTTGATACCAATGTTTATGTTATGTTTAGAACTTTTCATATTAGGAATGCATTGGACATAGTAAGTGACGGGTGGAGCCTACTATAGCTCGTTGATGCATCATAAGGTCACATGAGACAAAATAGTGTCTTGGCACAAGGTCTTGCCAAAATCTTATTTGTATTCTTGGCACAAGGCCTTGACTATTTGGTTATGATAGCCTGGCATTATGCATTCCATCGTTATGAAAGTGGCTATTGATATTGTATGTGATTATTTGACTAGTAGAATATCCATGTCAGAAACTAAATGGAATTATTTTGATTTAAATTTTCCATATTATGATGAAGTTTAAGATGAAAATGATTTTGTTTTATTTTTTTACATTGACTTAAATGTTAATTCTTATTTTTGAAAACTTTCGTTGTATTGTTTGTAACACCCCAAGATTTTATGAAAAATATTTTTTTAATTTTATTGGGGTCTTGTGTTGTATGCTACACCAAAAGGAGCTTGCACAACACGCATCCCTGAATTGGCATGCATTACACGCAAGCGCGACCTTCCACGGTAGCATGTGTTGTACGCAATACCAAGTTTCGCTAAACAACGATATGATATTAAAATATTATTAAAACTAGCCGTTATGAATAGTAATAACCACTTTTTGAAATTTTGTAATTTTTTTTTCAAAATGGACTTCGTTTTTGGATTTGAAATATTGAAATTAGCTTAGGGTGAAATTTTGGTACTTTTTGGATAACTTTCATATTCTGATGAATAGTGAAAATTACTAAATTTTAATTAAAAACAACTTTTTTAATCGAAATAATTAATAGTGATAAATTATTAATTTTAGTGGGTTAAAGTATAGTTAGAATATATTTTTACAATTTAATACAATGTTGGTCATTGGATATAATTTCACATTTAAACCATATATAAACAAGTGTCAATCTTTTGATAGTTATTATCTCTTAAGAACACGCTATTTGTGTTGATGACGGGAATTAATTTTTAAATTAATTAATGCAACTGATATGTTTTGAATTTGGTAAAATAGACATCATTTTTGAGTTCATAATATCAAATATAGCTTAGGCCAAATTTTGGGTATTTTTCTGGAAACTTTCATTTTTTGATGAATAGTGAAACCACTAAGTGGTAGTTAAAAAAAATGAATTTTTCATAAAACTTAATTTTACCGCTTATGTGAGTGGAATTTCAAAAATCCGGGAGACACGGTTGATGTCAGTAAGTAAAATGTGGTTCAATGAGATGAAAATAATATTTGGTGAATAGTAACTTTTTACTTTTTTTTACCACGGTTAAAAGTAAATAGAGCAATTAAGGGTAAAAATGATATTATTATTACACTAACACATGTCCTAATTCTATTGGATAAGATTAATTCGACCAAAAACAACATTAGAAATAAAATATGACCATTTAGGACCACTTGGATTAGATTAGGAACTTTATTATTATTTAATTCAAAGAAGAGTTAAAATAGTTAAAATCAAAAATTATTTACTAAAACATTTTTAATGTAGGGTTATACATAAGATAAATTTGACTATAAATATTAATTAGAAAGATAAAAAGATTTCCTACATAATGATATTTTATTTGTAATTTTTAGACTTTAAATAATTTAATTTATTTATGACACAATGATGATGCAGTAAATATCTTATTAATGAAATATTGACATAATTGATGTTGTAAATACCCAAATAAATGTAATTTGAGACTTTTTATGAATTTAAAAAATTTTATATGTTAATATGAAATGTTAGTGTTGATTTAATTAACTTTTTTCGAAATAATCATTCTGTTATGATTTTTACAAAAATCAATTACCAAATAGTGTCAAAATTGACATAAAATAGTTTTTAAAACAAATATTATATTATTAATTGTTAATATATTCCTAAAAATATAAGGTTCGGACAAATGACTTAGATAAGGTTATATATATTAATAATAAACAACCTGGGGTTCGTTTGGCTTGTTATAGTATGTTTATTAACCATATAGTGTAAGAACACAAAAAGACATGGTAAAAGTAAAATTATCTAACTTAAAGTTAAAACTAAATGATAAGGTTAAAATAGTAAACTAAACTTGTCCAAATTCTATTGGATGATAGGATTTCGACCCATACCCACCGGATCTTCGACATAACTGAATTTGGAGGTATTAAAAACCTAATTTGGCTTTATAATAAAATAATATTTTTAGTTATTCCAAAGGTGCCCCTCTCCTCCCTTATAAAAGGGCACCTCCTCCCTCTCTTCCTCACACCACTTTGGGCCTTAAAGCTATGCCAACCCCTGACAACTTCTCCTATACACTTCCCTAGAAACATCCGAGAGGTTCTGGTCTTCTTCAAAGACCTATTTTAGTGCCCAAAAAGGAGGTCTCAACGAAGCACTTCAAAGAAAAGGTAATGTCCATTACCGATTCTTTCATCTTTATTTCTTCTTCCTATTCCTCTTCTTTAGTTGTTTAATTATGAAGTAATAACATCAGTATCACTAATTTACTGATATGTTATTATAAGTATGAAAAAACCCTATTTCACCATCTATCCATCCTATGGAAAAAGAAATCACCGCGCGTGCGTACGTACGGAATACCGTCTCCACGCCGTGGTGTAATCTATTTTCCACCACCACCTTACTTGGATGGGATAATGGTGTAAATAATGACTATATATGAATATTATAAAGTGATATTGATTCTTAAATAGTATACATACACTCCAATATAATTCCACGATCATAGGAATGATATCATCACTCGTTCGTACGTACGGAATACCGTCTCCACGATGTGATGCGACTCGTTCTACATGATATTCATTGAATAATGATTATATAAATGAATTGAATGAATAAATATGATATATATTACACTAATAACATTATGGAAATGAGGTATCTATAACCTAAAGAGAATAATAAGAATTTATTCGACAAAACACGCATAAGAACAAAAAGTAATAAACACCCGAATAACAAGTAGTAATGAAATATTACTAATAAGAAGCTAAGAATATGACCATATATGATATCATAACCATAAGTATGATTCTGGAATTAGTCAATAACATTATTTAAATCATTATACAGGAGGTTCGGACACTTACGAAGCAAATCATACCTAAGGTAAGGGAAATATCACAATCTCATTTTTATCTGAGATTGTTTATACTTTGGCATTTACTGAGGTGTATTTTATCATCCACATCCATGTTTACTCAATATGTAATATTATTTACATCCACCTAAAATTTTTTAAATCCAATTTTACCCTTCGGTGAGTTTTTAGTAAAGGATATGGAAGGAATCTTTTGTCGTTTTTCGTACGAGGTACTTTTTGACTTTTCGGACAAAAGTACGAAGAATGTTTTTTTAACTTATACGACATGAATGGATTTTTAAAACATTATTTCCAAAAAAATTACTTTACAAGTTTTCAAGTTTATTTTTAATCAACTTCTTTTAGTTTAAAATTGTATGACATGTTAAGAAAGGAAAAATGTTTTTGAAGAAGAAATGATATTTTCCTCAAGAATGGAGTTCAAGGGTTTTATCAAAATTATTTTCCAACTAAGATAATATAGGGTTCTGTTTCTATCCCTATTATTACATTTACTTGATTATGTTGGGATGAAAATATTTTTATGAATTCCTTTATCCTATATGAATTGTTTTATGATGTCATGATGTTTAAGATTCCCATTTTTATTACACGGGTTATGCAATGATGTATGATTTATGATTTTGTGGCACACATAAGAATGGTATCATTATGAGATGGGTGGGACCTATATCTCCCTCCAATGCATTGGGTATAGATTTTATATCTCATGAGATAGACATGGCTGGAACGGTAGGTTATACCGGTTCAGTGAAACAGGACTGAAACAAGGGTGACTCGGTTTAGAAATGGACTTTGTCCACTAAGATAGTCTTGGAAATGAGTCTTGACTAATAAGAAATGATTCTCTTTGATTATGTGTGTATGCCACAAAGTTTCATTTTTTAAGTTATTATTATTGGGATTTAATTTCACTACTTTGATTTATCCCATGTTATGAAATTATGCTCTCTTTTGCAGGTTAAGATTTCCAAAATGTTATGTTCTTATTAATATGATGTGATTGATATTTTTTTTGTTTACGCTTACGAAGCATTTGAGCTCACCCTTTTATGTTTTCTTTTCCCCAGGATATAAAGAAAGGTTTTAGGTAAAAAAGGGAAGATCTTTATGGGAGATATTGAAGATCTTTCACCACGATTAGAAGATTATATTCCGAGTTTCCAAAGACACTAAACTATTACGATCCTTGTGTGTGTGTTTTTGTTATGTACTAAGTATTCCGCAAAAGTAATGTAATTTCCATGTACGTTAAGCTTCGGGTCTCTACAGTTGGTATCAGAGGAAAGGTTTAGTCAACCTTTGGAATCTAGGATGCGAAAACGTTAGTGAGATCCCTAGAGATATTTCTAAGGTATGTCTAGGGATGTCCCTAAGGATAAGTATACGTATATGATATAGTCCTAGAACTACGGTAACGATCTTAGAATTTAACCTAAGATGTTAGATATTGAAGGTACTTCACCTTTATTATATTGTTTTTCCTATCATGTTTTTTACCTCTCACACTATTCTTTTTGGGTTTTAGACGATGGAAGGAACCCGAAGAAACCGTTTTGATCAATGTAATGGACAATGCAATGATTGTCCTTCTGAACAAACAAATGTTATGGGAGATGGAGTGAAAAATATTATTGCTATACTTACACATGCTATGAATCATTCTGGACTTCCAAATGAGCAGAAAAGGGAACAATATTCTATTGAGTCCTTCATGAGGCAGCGTCCACCTTCATTCAGTGGGTCTACCGATCCATTAGTTGCTGAACAATGGATTAGTACCACTGAAAAGATATTTTCAGTTCTTCAATGTTTTGAACCTGATAGAGTCATCTTAGCAGTATATCATTTGGAAGGTGAAGCTGATCAATGGTGGAATCTTATCAAGAATACAAGGCCAAGATATGAAATTGAGTCCATGGAATGGGACGAGTTCAAGAACTTATTTTTAAATAAGTACTTCCCTCGTATTCTTCGAACAAAGATGGAGAAGGAGTTTCTTGAACTAAAGCAAAAGGATAATGAATCTGTTGGTATATACGAAGCGAATTTTACAAGGCTTTCCAGGTATGCATCTGGATTTATCATCCAACCTGAAAGTAAAGTTGATCGATTTTTCAGTGTCGTAAAACCAAATCTTCGACGGGAATTAGCTATAGGAGACTTCAGTAGCTATGAAGAAATTGTGTGTTGTGCTATCAAGGTAGAAATGGAAGTTGGTGTTACTTATCCATCTCATAGTTTTGACAAGAAACAAAAGATGGAGTTCAAGGAGAAATCACCGAATAATGGTGAAAAGAAGATGAATGTTTCCGGATGCTCAAAGTGTGGGAAGAAGCATGTTGGAGATTGTCTTAAAGGGACAAGTAAATGTTTCAAATGTGGAAAGGAAGGTCATTGGGCATTTGAATGCCGCAATGATGGGAAAAAGATGTCTACTAATGCAAACAAAGGAAGGGATACACAGAATGAACCTACTACAATTCAATTCTTCAAGTGCAAGGAAATGGGGCATTATGCTAATAAATGCCCTAATCCAAGGGTTAGTGATGATCGAGCAATCACTTAAGGCAAAGGACAAAGGGAAGTCACATGCGATCACTATTGGCGATGTTGAATATGAAAACGATGTGGTGGAATGATTAAGTGTTTATGTAATGGGATTCCAAAATAATGTTGCATATAGTATCGTGGAATATTAGAATATTTATGTATTGGTCTATTGTGGTTTTCAATTATTTTATGGTACCGGTAAACATGGAATGTGATTGAGATATTTTTGGAAAAAAAGATGATATGTGCATAATGAAAGGAAAACGAGAAAATGAAATGTTTGACCGTATTCATGAGCTCATGATTGATATAAGGAGAAGGTTATATCATGGTTTGAGTATATAGAATTTTTGGATTTTGGTATGTGGAAAGAGTTAACTTTTGACTGCATTCATGTTTTCACTAAGGTTCAATGGGTATTCATTCTTCAAGAGAATACATGATTAAGGTATTCACATGTTTGTAATTTGACCAACAAGACATATCTTATGATATATGGGGATCAACGATGGTATGAAATATCTGGTAATCATTTTCACTATATTATGAGAGTGGACTGTAGTATTATGGATAAGCCTAAAGATAGGAATGGATTATGTTGGACATAAGTTAGTATTGTTTAAGGATATAATTTTTTTTCGATATTATTGATGGGATGTTATAGTTATATAGTTTTAGAAAAAGGACAACCTGCAGGACGGGCGACAGCCCATCGCGTCGGACAAGGCTGTGGGAATCAAACCCACAACCGAAATGCGACTGGCCTTTATCGCCTACCACTGGCCTACATGAAGTCCCTGGTTAGTAGAAACTAGTTTTATTTTATTAAGAGGTATGATATATGAAGTATAAGTTCATTTTTGGAACTATATACGATTAATCTAACCATAAGATGGACTTATAACTTTTTCTAACCTTTTGTTTGAAAGAGATGGAATGACCCATGATTCTATCACATGATCTGATAACACATCACGAATAACAAATTCAACTTCATTTATTTAAGGGATGAAGTGGAAATTGTTCAATTCATGAACAACAGTGAGATTGTACCAAAATCATGTAAGTATTTCTTTTAATTCATCAACTTTAGGGAAATGATCTTGAAAACCAAAAAATTTGTCCTAGTTCCTTTATATCCGATGAATCAGATGGTACCTTAG
Source organism: Viscum album (assembly GCA_963277665.1). Lineage (NCBI taxonomy): Eukaryota > Viridiplantae > Streptophyta > Magnoliopsida > Santalales > Viscaceae > Viscum > Viscum album. The sequence goes on from OY728131.1 coordinate 1,350,582,649, forward strand.
ATCATCACAAATCTATGGATTTGTGATTGCTGACTTTTCCATAGCCATGTTCTCTACCACTCTCCATCAGAACATGATGATTAGATTTTTCTTCCATATCCATATTTTCACTTATGTTCTCCTACATGGAATCCCAGTGATGAGTTAATTTGGGTAACCGTTACATTTCATACATTAGTTTTTAAAGCCATGTTTTGGAATTACTTTTTACGATGTGGGTTTCTATTAAAGAAACTTTCGAGTAGTAAACCATTTATAACCCCGATGAATTTTGAGGGTGAAATTCATTTTAAGGGGGGTAGAATGTAACACCCCGAGATTTTATGAAAAATATTTTTTTAATTTTATTGATGTCTTGTGTTGTATGCTACACCAAAAGGAGCTTGCACAACACGCATCCCTAACTTGGCTTGCATTACACGCAAGCGCGACCTTCCACGATAGCGTGTGTTGTACGCAATACCATGTTTCGCTAAACAACGATATGCTATTAAAATATTATTAAAACTAGCCGTTATGAATAGTAATAACCAATTTTTGAAATTTTTTAATTTTTTTTGACAATGGACTTCATTTTTTGATTTGGAATATCGAAATTAGCTTAGGGTGATATTTTGGTACTTTTCGGATAACTTTCATTTTCTGATGAATAGTGAAAATTAATAAATTTTAATTAAAAACAACTTTTTTAATCGAAATAATTCATAGTGATAAATTATTAATTTTAGTGGTTTTAAAGTATATTTAGAATATATTTTTATAATTTAATACAATGTTGGTCATTGGATGTAATTTCACATTTAAACCAGATATAAACAAGTGTCAATCTTTTGATAGTTATTATCTCTTAAGAAAACACTATTTGTGTTGACGACGAGAATTAATTTTTAAATTAATTAATGCAACTGATTTGTTTTGAATTTGGTAAAATAGACATCATTTTTGAGTTCATAATATCAAATATATCTTAGGCCTAATTTTTGGTATTTTTTTGGAAACTTTCATTTTTTTGATGAATAGTGAAACCACTAAGTGGTAGTTAAAAAAATGAATTTTTCATAAAACATAATTTTACCGCTTCTGTGAGTGGAATTTCAAAAATCCGAGAGACTCGGTTGATGTCAGTAAGTAAAATGTGGTTCAATGAGATGAAAATAATTTTTGGTGAATAGTAACTTTTTACTTTTTTTTACCACGGTTAAAAGTAAATAGAGTAATTAAGCATAAAAATGATATTATTATTACCCTAACACATGTCCTAATTCTATTGGATAAGCTTAATTCGACCAAAAACAACATTAGGAATAAAATATGACCATTTAGGCCCACTTGGATTAGATTAGGACATTTATTATTATTTAATTCAAAGAAGAGTTAAAAGAGTTAAAATCAAAGCTTATTTACTAAAAAAAAGTAATGTAGGGCTATACATAAGATAAATTCAACTATAAATATTAATTAGAAAGCTAAAAAGATTTACTACATAATGATATTTTATTTGTAATTTTTAAACTTTAAATAATTTAATTTATTAATGACACAATGATGATGCAGTAAATATCTTATTAATGAAATATTGACATAATTGATGTTATAAATACCCAAATAAATGTAATTTGAGACTTTTTATGAATTCAACAAATTTTATATGTAAATATGAACTTTTAGTGTTGATTTAATTAACTTTTTTCGGACTAATCATTCTGTTATGATTTTTACAAAAATCAATTACCAAATAGTGTCAAAATTGACATAAAATAGTTTTTTAAACAAATATTATATTATTAATTGTTATTTTATTCCTAAAAATATAAGGTTCGGCCAAATGACTTAGATAAGGTTATATATATTAATAATAAACAGCTTGGGGTTCGTTTGGCTTGTTATAGTAAGTTTATTAACCTTATAGTGTAAGAACACAAAAAGACACGATAAAGGTAAAATTATCTAACTTAAAGTTAAAACTAAATGATAAGTTTAAAATAGTAAACTAAACTTGTTCAAATTCTATTGGATGATAGGATTTCGAACCATCCCCACCTTAGCTTCGAAATAACTCAATTTGGAGCTATTAAAAACCTAATTATGCTTTATAATAAAATAATATTTTTAGTTATTCCAAAGGTGCCCCTCTCTTCCCTTATAAAAGGGCACCTCCTCCCTCTCTTCCTCACACCACTTTGAGCCTTCAAGCTCGGCCAACCCCTGCCAATTTCTCCTCTCCACTTCCCTAGAATCATCCTAGAGGTTCTGGTCTTCTTCAAAGACCTATTTTAGTGCCCTAGAAGGAGGTCTCAAAGAAGCACTTCAAAGAAGAGGTAATGTCCGTTACTGATTCCTTCATCTTTATTTCTTCTTCCTCTTCTTCTTATTTAGTTGTTTCATTATGAAGTAATAACATCAGTATCACTCATATACTGATATATTATTATATGTATTAAACAACCCTATTTCATCATCTATCCATCCTACGGAAAAAGAAATCACCGTGCGTGCGTACGTACGGAATACCGTCTCCATGCCGTGGTGTAATCTATTTTCCACCACCACCTTGCTTGGATCGGTATAACGGTGTAAATAATGACTATATATGACTATTATAAAGTGATATTGATTCTTAAATAGTATACATACATTCCAATATAATTCCACGATCATAGGAATGATATAATCACTCATGCGTACGTATGGAATACCGTCTCCACGATGTGATGTGACTCGTTCTACATGATATTCATTGAATAATGATTATATAAATGAATTGAATGAATTAATATGATATATATTACACTAATACCATTATGTAAATGAGGTATCTATAACCTAAAGAGAATAATAATAATTTATTCGACAAAACACGCATAAGAACAAAAAGTAATATACACCCGAATAACAAGTAGTAATGAAATATTACTAATAAGAAGCTAAGAATATGACCATATATGATATCATAACAATAAGTATGATTCTGTAATAAGTCAATAACATTATTTAAATCATTATACAGGAGGTTCGGACACTTACGAAGCAAATCAGACCTAAGGTAAGGGAAATATCACAATCTCATTTTTATCCGAGATTGTTTATACTTTGGCATTTACCGGGGTGTATTTTATCATCGACATCCATGTTTCCTCAATATGTAATATTATTTCCATCCACCTACAATTTTTTAAATCCAATTTTACCCTTCGGAGAGTTTTTAGTAAAGGATATGAAAGGAATCTTTTGTCGTTTTTCGTACGAGGTACTTTTTACTTTTCCGACAAAAGTACGAAGAATGTTTTTTTAACTTATACGGCATGAATGGATTTTTAAAACATTATTTCCAAGAAGTTTACTTTACAAGTTTTCAAGTTTATTTTTAATCAACTTCTTTTAGTTTAAAATTGTGTGACATGTTAAGAAAGGAAAAATGTTTTTAAAGAAGAAAGGATATTTTCCTCAGGAATGGAGTTCAAGGGTTTTATCAAAATTATTTTCCAACTAAGATAATATAGGGTTCTGTTTCTATCCCTATTATTACATTTAATTGATTATGTTGTGATGAAAATATTTTTATGAATTCCTTTATCCTATATGAATTGTTTTATGATGTCATGATGTTTAAGATTCCCATTTTCATTACATGGGTTATGCAATGATGTATGATTTATGATTTTGTGGCACACATAAGAATCGTATCATTATGAGATGGGTGGGACCTATATCTCCCTCCAATGCATTGGGTAAAGATTTTATATCTCATGAGATAGACATGGCTGGAACAGTAGGTTATACCAGTTCAGTGAAACAGGACTAAAACGAGGGTGAATCAGTTCAGAAATGGACTTTGTCCACTAAGATAGTCTTGGCAATGAGTCTTGACTAATAATAAATGATTCTCTATGATTATGTGTGTATGCCATAAAGTTTCATGTTTTATGTTATAATTATTGGGATATCACTTCACTACTATGATTTATCCCATGTTATGAAATTATGCTCTCTTTTGCAGGTTACGATTTCCAAAATGTTATGTTCTTATGAATATGATGTGATTGATATTTCTTTTGTTTACCCTTACTGAGCATTTGAGCTCACCCTTTTATGTTTTCTTTTCCCCAGGATATAAAGAAAGGGTTTAGGTAAAAAATGGGAAGATCATTATGGGAGATGTTGAAGATCTTTCACCACGATTAGAAGATTATATTCCGAGTTTCCAAAGACACTAAACTATTACGATCCTTGTGTGTGTGTTTTTATTATGTACTAATTATTCCGAAAAAGTAATATAATTTCCATGTACGTTAAGCTTCGGAACTCTACATTGTTTACCCTTGCTGAGCGTTTGATCTCACCCCTTTCTATGTTTTATTTTCCCCAGGATTACAAGAAGTATATTGTGATTGATATGAATGGTTAAACCAAGGGAATAATGGCGTTCATAAAGGATTATTTATGTTTTTTTCTATGTTATAAAGTGTAATGTAACATTCATGTATGTAATTCATTTTCCAAACTGTTAAACCAATCATTCCTTCAGGTCTTGATTCCTTGTAATCATCTAAATGTATTAAAATAATGCACCGACTCTAGGTAACTGTGGTCGGGGCATTATAGTTGGTATCAGAGGAAGTTTATCAATAACCTTGGAAAGTAAATTTAGATTAAATCTGATTAGATCACATTACCGTAAGATAGAATTTGAATATTTTTATAGAATAACTTTTTAGAATTTTGGTAATGTAAAGATATTGTGTTTTTTACAAGAAAATATATCCATGTATAGATACGAGCAGGAAGAGGCGGCTCTGTCATAGATATACCTAGGGGTAAAACCTGAAAACACCTTTTTGAGCTAGACTCGATCGGGAACTGGTGCACGAAAATGGGCCTTACTGTACTCTTGGTTACGACACTCTCGGGGGATATTCTTAGGATAATTCTCGTTTTCTTTATAAAGCACTATGAAGAGATTATGAGTATTACCTCCTGAAATATTTTTTTTTGTGATTATGGATTATATCTATAAACTGTTCAATTTTCATTAGGTATTTTACATGTTTGGAATTATGAATTATGATTCATAAACTGACCAAGTGTATTCCACTGTATAGAAATGATTCCCAGTAGAAGGAATGAGAACTCCAGCAACACGTAAGATCAAAAGAGTAAGAAGGGTCACATAATTCATGATATTAATCCAACAATTAGAAAGGAAATAGTCTCCCATGTATTATCATCATATGAATAAATAGTATCATGTGTTAATAAGATCAGTAAATAATTCTCGGAATCTCATGGCTTTGAAGGGAAACCAGAGAACAAAAGGATGGTAGAAAGAAACATGGATAAAGGGAATAAGGGAATGAAGGATTTTCCAATATGTGATAAATGTGGACTGAATCAACTTAGTAAATGTTTGAAGGGAAATGAGATTTTTTCTAAGTGTGGAGAAAAAGGACACCAGGTACATGATTGTAAGGGAAAGAAAAAGTTTTCAAATATAAAAAGCTTCATCTGCAAGGCATTGAGACACTACGCGAATCAATGTCCCATTCATAAGAGTATACCACAAATGATGTTATTGGATAACAATCAAGTTATGATACTACCTCAGATGAAGAATAATGACTAGTGTTCTTATGTTGTTATTATAGAATTATTTCATTTGAGTGTTGTATCAATAGTATACTGGTTATATGAATTATTTAGATTAATAAAGATTGTAATGCAGTACTATTTCATTGGGAATTTGAGATTATATGGTCCTAATACTAAGTTAGTAATTTTGGAATAATAGATGGTTGATTTTGGTAATTCAAGATGTTGCGGTGTTGTAAAAGAATACACGATGAAGGTGTTCACATTTTATTACCTGGAAAAAAGGATTCTCATTATATTTAAATTCCTTATAAACATTGGACTCAGAGTTTGGATATAAGTATTTTGGATAATTCTAATGGTTGGAATGGATTAAGTTTGAAATTGGATACAATTGTTAACGTTATTTTTGGATTGCCATAAAAAGGACAACCCGGAGGTCGGGCGGCAACCCGTCACGTCCGGGAAGGCCACGAGACTTGAACCCAAAACCGAAGGGAGGAAAGGGTGTGTCATCTATCACTGACCCATGTGATGTCCTAGATTTTATAATGTAGTTTTTCATTAAAAGATCTGATAGGTGAATTATAAATTCATTATTTTTGAACCCTATATGATTAGGATAATTAAAATATAAATATATTTGAAATATTTTGGAGTGAAAGATGAGTTTGTGGTAGAAATTAGTTAAAGGATGTAACTCTACTTGTCAAGTGTATATATATATTTCCCTATTATTATATGATTAAATTAATTCTTAAACTTTAGTTAAGGGACTTCGTCACAATCTCCTTTCATTGTGGCATCCATTTATTTCCAAATGACTTTCTTTTATATGGTTTATAAAACCCTTTGACTTTTCATTTCAAGGGGAATCTTTTTCTACGAAGCATTTTACTAAACGAAAAAAAGAATATTTTTTAACATAAGCGGTGAAAAAGACCTTTCCACCTTCGTGAGTTTTATTTGATCTTTTTATTCCATAAAAATCCAAAACGTTTATTTTAAAGAAAACGAAAATAAATACCATATACTCTTTTTACGAATTTCGGTATTGAAAATGGTTTTGATAATGGATTTGTTATGTCAATATATTTAATTGATATACTGTGATTAATGACCTCAATCACTCTCTATAAATATATAAGTTTTCCCTCCAATTATCTGTCTCTAATTTCCACCAATGTTCGCTTAATCATGTTCATAATTTGTTGGTAACTTTTTCATATCCGTTTTCCTCTTATTAAGACTAAATTTTATTAACCCAATTTCCTATGTTGGTTTTCCCACAAAGGTATTTTCTATTTTCAACCTTTTATTTCTGAAGAACAATTTAAAATTGCGAGGACGCAATTTATTTAAGGTGGGAAGAATTTAACACCCAAAGATTTCAAAGTATGTTATTTCTTCAAAGTAATTCAATAACTTGCACTAAATGCAACACTGAGTTCAAACGCACCACAACTTACGAAACTAGCCATTAAAAAGCAGTTATGAATAGTATTATCTTAATATTGAACATTATAAAATCCTTATAATTTTAGAATCCATATTATGATTTTATTGGACATAATTTAAGAACAAATACATTTTTTTCAGATAAAAGTATTTTAAAAAAAATGCAATTTTATCACCTTTTAATGGTGAACCCATTTTAAATCCAATGTTTGAAACTTTTATATATTCAATTTGACAAAATAAACTTCTTCTTTAGATTCGGGACATAAGAATTTAGTTTTAATAAATTTTTGGTGTTTTTCTGATAACTTTCATATTTGGGTGAATAGTGAAAAATACTACATTTTAACTGAAAGGAACCATATTAATTAAAATAATTTATAGTGTTGAGTTATACATTTTAATGTTTTACAAGAATAATTAGATTATATTCTTACCCTTTAATCCAATTTTTTTCATTTGAATTAATTTTACATTGAAATTAAACATAATCAACTGTCAATCTTTTGATATTTATTATTTCTTAAAAACACGCTATTTGTTTTGGCAACGAGAATTAATTTTAAATTAATAAATGAAACTTATATGTTTTTAATTTGGTAAAATAGACATCATTTTTGGATTTGGAATATTGAAATTATCCTATGGTGTGGTTTTGGTATTTGTCTGAAAACTTTCAATTTTTGATGAATAGTGAAAAACAGTGAGTTATTATTTAAAACCAAATTTTTATTTAAATAATTATTTGTTTTATTTTAATTTATTTTAGGTCAAAATATATACATAATACCAATATAAATTCAATTTTATTCATTTGAGTTAGTTTATAATATTTTTAGATATATAAAAATTTTATCGAACTTTTTACCGTCTTTTACTGACCCCCTAGGAGAATTTGAAAATTTACATAAAACATAATATTACCACTTCTGTGATTTGAATTTAAAAAATATGAGAGACACAGTTAATATAAAAGAGTAAAATGTGGTTTAATATGATTAAAATAATTTTTTTGTGAATAATAACTTTATACTTGTATTTACCACGGTTAAAAGTAAATAGGGTAATTAAGGGTAAAAATGATATTATTATTACCCTAAAACATGTCTTAATTCTATTGGATAAGTGTAATTCGACAAAAAAAACCCTAGAAAAAAATGACTCTTTAGGTCCACTTGGATTAGATTAAGACATTTATTATTATTTTATTTGAAGATAAGTTAAAACATTTAATGTCAAAGTTTAATAACAAAACCATTTTCAATATGGGTTATACATAAGATAAATTAGAGTATAAAAATTAATTATAAATATAAAGAGATTTAATACATAATTTTATTTTATTTATAATTTTTAGATATTAAATAATTAAATTTTTTAATGATACAATGATGATGCAGTAATTAACTTATTAATGAAAGAATAAAATAAATGGTATTATAAATATTAAAATAAATATAATTTATATGTTTTTATGAAATAAAAGAATTTTATAGGTAAATATGATATTTTAGGATTTATTAAAGGTATTTTTTTGAATTAATCATGCTGTTATTTGTTTAACAAAAAACAAATACCAAATAGTGTCAAAATTGACATAAAATAGTTTTTTAAACAAATATTATATTATTAATTGATATAATGGTCCTAAAAATCTAATGTTCGCCCAAAATACTTATATAATAATATATATGAAATTAAGGAACCAATTGAGGTTCTATTGGCAGTATATAGTATGTTTTTTAACCATATAGTGTAAGAATACAAGAAGACATGGTAAAATTTAAATTATTTATCGTAGAGTTAAATCTAATGATAAGGTTAAAATGGTAACCTAAACTTATCTAAAACATATTGGTTGAGTTATTTTCTACCCATAACCACATTAGACTTTAAATAATACATTTTTATCCGTTATAAACCGAATATAAATTTATCATAAAATAATATTTTAAGTTTTTTCAAAGGTGCCCCTCACCCCTCTTATAGAAGGTAACTTCCCCTTCTCTCAAATTCACACCTCAAAAGACATTTTCCTTGGCCAAAATCTACTAAAATACTCTCTCCACTATCCTACCTTTATCCTAGATGCCCTCATATTGTCAGAAATCCAACTTATGGATCCCTTTTGATCAAATCAAAAGGAAGAACCTGAAGAAGAGTTAATAATTTCACCACACTCTTTCAAGTTCTTTTCTTCTTACACCTCTTATTTCTTTGTTATTTCCATTATAAAATAATAAATCCAGTATATTATATATATTTTGATGTTATTATAAATATATAACAACTTTATTCATTATTCTATCCATAATATGAATGATAATGTTACCATGCGTGCGTACGTACGACTTACCGTCTCCACACCGTGGTTTAATTTGATATTCAAAACTATGTTATTTGGATGGATATAATGACGAGTAATATGTATATAAATAATTAAAATTACTTGATAATGTCTCTGAAAAATTAATATACCATCCAATTCCACACTTTTAAGGAAATGATATTGTCGCTCGTGCGTACGTACGGATTACCGTCTCCACGATGCGATGAGATTCATTTCCACGTTCACCATTCATGGAAAATTATAAATATATATTACTAATAAGTATGTAATATATTAAACAATAGTGCTAATGGTGATATATATATATAGTTACATATTTCTTATTCACTTAGTTCCATTCAACACGATATGAAAACGGAAACAACGTTTCTGCGTACGTACGAACTACCGTCTCCATAAACGGTGTTTTTAATTTCATATATATGTCTATTATAAATATTTATATTCTAAATATATATGATATATAAATAATTTTTTATATTCTATAAGTAAATAAATATTTGCCTAAGTGATACAATCAAGAGTAACAAGTTAAAACACATACGATAAAGAAAGCGATTATTACCCAAAATGTTAATTTAACAAGGAAATTATTATTAAATGGGTAGTATAAAGTTATAAATGAATCATTTATGATATCCTAAATATTAATATGGTAATGTAATAATTTAATAACATTATAAAATCTTCATACAGGAGGTTAAATGTACCCTCCACCAAAGGAAAGTGCAAGGTAAGTGTTAATTTCACAATCTCCTTATTATCTGAGGTTGTTTTTACATAAGTATCTACTGGGACATTTTTATTATCCATGTACATGTATCATGAATGAGTTTTCAAAGAAATTATTTTAAGGTAATTTTTTACTAAAATGTCATTTCAAATGTTTCAAATATTTATTCTTCTAAATCTTTTTCATTAATGTCCATGTCTTCAAAATGGATTTTAAGGATTTATTGATATGGACATGAATGTTTTTAAAATGTTAATTCCTTTCAAAACATTCAAAGTGGTATGTGACACTTTTATTCAAAAACGTCTCTAAATGAATTCTTTTCTAAATTGTGTGACTTTTAAATATTTTCATGCAAAAGGGGTATTTCTCTCAAAGTGTTTTACAAATCATTTTCATCTATGTCAAAATCCTTTATGGGATTTTAAACTTGTTTTGAAGTTGATTTATCATGATACAAATATTTTATATTGTGTTGAAGGTTTTTTGATATGTTTGACTCTGGATGTGTTATTTTATATAATTCATGGTTTATGGGTAATTTATTGACATTTCATATGCTAGTTTTAATACGAAAGTTTATGTTATATTTGGACCTTTTCGTACGAGGAATGCATTAGACTTAGTAAGTGATGCGTGGAGCCCTCTATAGCTCCTTGATACATCGGTAGGTCTCATGAAACAAACTAGTATCTTGGCATAAGGCCTTAAAAAAATATTATTTATAGTCTTGGCACAAGGCCTTGACAATGTGGTTATGATAGTCTGGCATTATGCATTCCATCGTTATGAAAGTGGCTATTGATATTTCATGTGATTATTTGACTAGTAGAATATCCATGTGAGTAAGTAAATGGAATTATTTTGATTTATATTTTCAATATTATGATAAAGTTTACGATGTAAAGGCTTTTGTTTTCATTTTATACATTTCCTTAAATGTTTATGCTTATTTTTGAATGTTTCTGTTGTATTGTTTACCCTTGATGAGCGTTTGAGATAACCCATTTTAATGTTTTATTTTCCCTAGGATTCCAAGAAGTGTATTGTGATTGATATGCAGGGTTAAGCCAAGGGAATAATGGAATTCATAAAGAATTATTTATGATGTTTTGTATGTTGTAAAGTGTAATGTTACATTCATGTATGTAATTTATTTTCCAATACTGCTAAACCGATCGGTCCTTTCGGACTTGATTCCTCGTAATCATGCCATTGTATTAAAATAATCCACCGACTCTAGGTAACTAGGGTTGGGGTGTTACACATGTTTTCATTTTCAAAAAATAAAATGTTAATATCCCATCATTTTTTTGGATATACCGTAGGCTTTTTTGTAGGTATTGTTTTCCCTAGGTTTTAGTACAACATATTTGGTTCTGATTTGGGTGATTTGGGAGAAAATTAATGATTTTATGGAAGGATTCCAGCAAGTACATAGTCTGCGCATGATTTTCCCAACCCGTACGTCATGCCATTGCTAACCGTAAGAACCCATGTCGAGGGTATTCACACAGATTGTTCATGGTAAGGATAATAATGTTTCGTAAATGGAGAAACTATGTACCACCTAGAATAGAAACAAAGTTAAGGCACATAGTTAGGGGACACCATGTTCCCCTATCCTTAAATCAATATGTTCGGTATTAATTTACCAAAAAATAGATTTTAATTTTAACTTACCTCCTATTTTATCCAATATTCGACCATAACAATTCATAAAAAATTCTCTTGTTTTGGAGACTACATTACACTGTACAAGGACTCCCAACCACTATTATTGGTGTATCAAATGGGAGATTAATGATCTGAACCTCCTGGGTATGTTTATTCTTCCCATTTAGATTAATATATTTGTTACAATCTAGTCTATAGATCAAAGAGGGACATTCTTCAACTGCAGGATCTAGGTTTAGGTCTTTTTTTAGATCATGATTCAATTAAATTAAGGATCTATAAACTGAATATATATCTCATTATATATCACTATTCTATTGAAATTGGAGTTTTCCATCGCAAATATTTATTTGTCACCTTTCCTGAGATGTGTGGTCTATAATTCAAATAATGATTTCATGATTCCAATTATGTGTATGTAATTGTAGTATTTATATTACATGTTTAGAAACTGAATTTATTAAATTAAATTAATTAATTTCATGAATATGGGAAAATGGAAAAAGGATTTTAATAATTAATTGATAAATTAAATATAGTATAATAAGGCTGTGAGTTGAAACAATTAATTGAGGAATTAATTGGGGGTATTGAAATTGATTGAGTTGGAATAATTAATTGAGGAATTAATTAGGGATATTGAAACTTATTGAGTTAGAATAATTAATTGAGGAATTGATTGGGAAAATTGAAATTTATTGAGTAAAAAAATTAAATTAAAAATTAATTGGGGATTCTGAATTAATAATGTTTGAATAACTAATTGATAAATTAATTGGTGATAATTTTTTGATTAGTTAAAATAATTGATTAATGAATTAATTATGTGGTTTTTTTCATTGTTAATGGGATTGATTAAATTTTGATATTGTTAATATATGTAATGTGATTATTTAATGGTTGAATTAAATAATGGCATTGATGTAATTAATTAACTGATGAACTAATTAATAGAAGTAATATGATTATCTAAAAAAAGTATTAAATATGGCATTTAAGGGATTAATTATATGATTAATTAATTAATAGAAGTGATTTTATTGTATAATTATTGAACTAAACATTGGGATTTATGAGATTAATTAATTTATGAATTAATTAGTATGAGTAATATAATTATTTAATAGCATAACAAAATATAGGGATTAATTAATAGATGAATTAATTAATGGGACCCATGTTATTATTTAATTATTGAATTAAATAAAGTGATTAATTAATTTATGTATTAACGAATGAGAGTAATGTGGCTATTTAATGGTTCCATTCAATTAAAGGGATTAATTAATTGATGAATTAATTAACGATAGAAATGTAATTATTCAATTAATGAATTAAATAAATGGATTAATTAATTTATGAATTAATTAATGGGTTTAATCTAATAATTTAATGGTTTAATTAAATAATGGGATTAATTAATTAATGAATTAATTATTGGGAGTACTGTGATTATTGAACTGTTAATTTTAAAAAGGTATTAATTAATTAATGAATTAATTATTGGGAGTAATGTGATTATTTAATGGTTTAATTAAATAAAGGGATTAATTAATTTCCGAATTAATTAGTGGGGTTAATTTAATTATTTTATTGTTTAACTAAATAAAGGCCCTAATCAATTGATTAATTAATTAAACAGGGCAGTATTATTATTTAATTGTTGAATTAAATAAAAAAGTTAATTAATTGATGAATTATTGAAAGTTAGTATTGAGATTATTAAATGTTTTAATAAAATAATTGGATTAATTAATTGATGAATTAATTAATTGGAGTAAGATGATTATTTAAATTATGAATTAAATATTGGAATTAATTAATTTGAGTAATGTGATTATTTTATGGTCGAATTAAATAATGTAAATAATTAATCGAATAATTAATTAATGGGGGTAATGTGATTATTTAATGAATGAATTAAATAAAGGTATTAATTAATTAATTAATAATGGGAGTAATTTAATATATTAATTGTTGAGTAAATTATTGAGGATGATATGATTAATCAATTTTTGAGTTAATTAATGATAATTATATGATTATTTGGTCATTTAGTTAATTAATGGGGAAAAGACTAATTAAATATTAATTTAATTAATCGGAAAGACATTAATTAATTTTTGAATTAATTAAAGATATTGAGATCACTATTAATTGTTGAGTTAATTAATTACATTGAGATTAATTTATTTTTGAGTTAATTAGTGAGACTAGGAAGTTTATTTAATCATTGAGTTCATTAATGAGAATGAGATTAATCAACCTTTGAGTTAATTAATGAAAATGAGAAGATTAATTAATTGTGGACATAATTAATTAGAATGATATTAGTTAATTGTTGGGTTGATTAATGATATTGATAATATAAATTAACTATTTAGTTAGTTAATGAGATTAGATGATTAATTATGTTTTGAGTTAATTAATTTGACTAAGAAGACTAAATAATTATTGATTTATGTAATTCTTATTGTAATATTAATTAACAATTGAATTAATTAATGAGATGATTAATGGTAAAAATGTAATTCACATGAGAATTCAGATCCATGATGTTAATAATGAAATTCAGGTATTTGAGATCAAATATAATGATAAGAGTGGTATTCTTGGAAATGATATCCCTTTGGGACTGTTGAGACTTCGGTGTGGTACATAGTAGGTATTGTGTTCAGGTGACCTCAAAACCCTGCAAGTTTATGTGGTTAAATAATTAAATAAATGACAATATAATAAAAAGTTTATTTATTCATTGTACATATTTCATTATACAACAAGATACACAATATTGAAGAGATATAGTTTTAGATGCCTTTAGTTGTGGCCTACTGAGTTGCACTCACACGCTACTTCGGATGCCTGATTGGTACCTGAATATATTACATTATATGAACATAGGATAAGGGAAAAGAACCTTTGTTATATTTATAGTTTGTATGGAGTATGGATGTGGGAACCAAATGTGGTTTGGGTCCCAGTTGAGTGTGTTTAGTTTATTTAGTTTTTAGTTTTTATTTGGACACATGGAACACACTTTAGCACGACATATATAGTATTCATTTTTTATATTGTATTTCCAATTTTTTGAAATGTTGAGATGTTGGTTATTTTTTGGATATGTTATATCATTTGTTTATTAAGATGATATTGTTCTTTATTTCTTATTTTGTATTACTCTTATGAATGAAAATAATGAAGAGGGTATTATCTTAGCAAAATCATTAAGTGAGACTTGCTACTATTCCACAGTATATGACATATGGGTAGGAAAAATTGAGTTCACATGGTGATCCGGTTTGCGGAACCGGTGAATGGAACCATGGTCGGGACATTAAAAGTGGTATGAGATTCCAGATATCATTTATTTTACAATTTTCATACTATTTCACAATAATAAAGTGGAAACTATATAGATTCTAGCCTCAGTTATAATATCTTTCATAGGATTATCTAACCCATGTATGGGGAGAACCCATGTTCCCTTGGTCGGAATGTTGTTTTTGGTATCTTTTATTATAGTTTAATAATATTTCACCTTGGTTGACACACCTATTTTGTGATGGGATTATTGTTGTCGAAATTTTTTTTTGATTCGACTCATGGTATGGAATGTAATGATGGTTGAGTTTCAAGCATCACATTAGGGACATAGGATTATGTTGTGAAATTTTTCATTTTAGGCCTGTATGGGAAAAAAGGTTATGGGTAACTAATTAAAAAAAATATAATTTTACTTTCTTGTGAAATTTAATTGAAAATGGTCCCTTATTTGAAATAGAGAAATATTTTAAAATTATTTAAGATTAGAACAAATGGGATCCTAATAAAAAACATAAAAAATGAAAAGGAGTTACTATTTGTAAACCATGACCTAGATGTATGATGGCTATTGTTAGTGATATTGCCTCATTTTTGACCATGTGATGGGGCTTGGGGAAAAGATGTGATATAATTGTCGTTAAATATCTCTTATTAATAGAGTTAATTTTGTGAAATGAGAATCCTTTCTTTTTCCTATTTAGACCTTTATGTGGGTGGTTTTGGTAGTGAAAATGTCCTAGTTTGGTAACATGATTATAGTATGGTCAATGGATCTTTTTGTCTTGGAAAGGTGTGGGGATATTTCAGTAAGAAGGGAATCCCAAGACATTCAAAAAGAGTAATGTGATATGTGGTTAGAGGTAAATTTAGTGATTGAGGTTTTGTGGAGGTGTTCACCGATGACTTCTTAGCGTACATTTATTTAGTTATGATCATGTACACTTTATTGACATAATCCAGAGTATACTAATAGACCACTATCTATACCCCCAACCACGTAAACATGTTTTGGTTTGATATTGGTCTCTTCGAGGATTCCCTTAATAAGCAGTTTATGTGGACATAGATTGTTGGAGGTAAACCATAAAAATTTTAAATTGAGGAACATATAGGAAGAATTTTTAAATTCCTCAGACAAAGGCTAGGTGGGACTTGGAGGTGGTAGATGTATACCCATTCTATGATATTTTTATGGAAATATTGAGTGGAAAATTTGGGTGGTTTTCTTGTTCTTGTTGGGAGTAGTGATTTGGGAAACACATACAACTTTCTATGTATTTTTATCCTTGGACCGATGTTTCCTTTGAGGTGAATTAGATATATGAGTCAGGTCATAATTATAATGTGTTTTATGGAAAGATGATGGTGATAATTTTTTTATTGAGGAAACATAGATGTGTATTGGAAGAAACAGGTGTGAGAGAAGTAGATGTAAGGGCTCAGTGTCCCATCCATTTTGACTACTAATCATCGAAATGCTTCAGAGTACAGGTTGTGGATGAGATGTTATTTGGTGGGGATATTGTAAGATTGATAAAATTTTCATGACACTTCACCATCTTATTTACATGTATTCCTATATTTTTTTTGAGTGTAACATGTTTTTTATTGATCAGGTTGTGGTCGGGTGAAAAGTGAAGATGTTTTGGAAGTATGTGGGAAAATGAATGGTTTGGAACATGGTTTTCCCAAACCGTGAACTCCAATATAACTGACAATTCAAACCTAGACAAAGGATATTCACATGGATGACACATGGTTTAGAAAAAAATGGGCCATAAATAGAGAAACTATGCACCCCCTAGAAGAGGCACACAATTGAGTGCATGATTTGGGGATACCATGTGCCCGAGTCCAGTTAACTATGAAAGTCATTTTAATTAACCCGTGAAATAGATTTTAATTTATCAATCCCCATATTTTAACATATATTATACCCCAACTCACCACAAATAAAATCCTCTTGATTTTGGAGGCTCCCATAGACATTCATAGGGAAGCCAACCTTGATTAATAGCGAATCGATGGGCGAATTAAAGATCTTCACCTCTCAAGTATGTGTTATCTTATGGTATAGATATATTTATATCTTCTTCTTCTCTCCTTGAATAAAGGAAGGATGTTTATCTAATGTTGTGTCTATATTTATATCTTGGTATGATAGATCATTATTCATATAAATCATTGATCCTGGAATTGAATCAAGATCTCATTGTAACTCATTATTTCACAGAAATTTGGGTTTTCTATTGGTGATCATTCTTTATCACCATTTAGGGGGTAGGTGGTCTATAAATAAAATCACAATGTCTTCATTTAAATTATTTTTATCTAATTTTAAAATTGGTATTATATGTTATGAAATTATTTTTTAGATTGAATTAATTAATTTTGTGATTAATTTCATAAAGAAAAATGTGATGTTTAGGTTATTCGAATTGTAGATTATGCATAATTAATTGATGATTTAATTTTAGGATAATGGAATATTGATTTGAATAATTAATTTTTATGTTAATTATATAATAATTAGGTTTTGAGTTGGAATAATTAATTGAGGAACAAATTATGGGTATTGAAATTGATTTTGTTTGAAAAATTAGTTGTGGAATTAATTGGGGTTACTCAAATTGATTATGATAGAAAAATTAATTGCGGAATTGATAGGGGGTATTGAAATTGATTGAGTTAAAAAAATAAATGGTTGAAGTAACTAGGGATATTGAATTGGTATAGTTGGAACAATTAATTTATGAGTTAATTGGGAATATTTTTTTGTTTTGTTTAAATAATAAATTGATGAATTCATTATTGGGTTTTTGTCAATGTGATTGGGATTAATTAAATAATACAAGTAATTTGACTATTTAATAAATTAATTATACAATAGTATTTATGGGATTAATTAATTAAAAAAGTAATGTGATTATTTTATGAAGGAATTAAACAATTAAATTTATGGGATTAAATAATTGACGAATTTATAAATATGTGTAATGTGTCTATTTAATTGTTTAAATAAATAATGGATATGACGTGATTAATTAATTGATGAATTAATAAATGGGAGTAATGTAACTATTATGTAATGTCCCGGATCCGGGTGCCACTCAACAGGTGCCCCGAACCCGGTTCGCCACGTGACCTCAAGCACATTTTCCCAAACGCCAGGGGCTGCCGACTAGCAGCGAGGGCCCATGTCTGATAGTGGGGAAACTATGCCCTCATTTGTCAATGTGTAGCGCATCGGAATGAAATAAAACATACAAAAATAGCGGAAGCAGTAACAGTGTATATAACTGAAATGGATAACTGATAACAAAAAGGGAAACCAACAATCATATTTTTAAAAAGATGCAGCATGTCACTATTCTATGAAAACAACCAAAACATGTTACACTAAAATACAATACAGTAAAACTGAAATACAAATACAGAAAGCAGAATAGAACATCCTATAGCATCACGAGCCAATGCTCGGTCCCATGCTCTCCTACACCCTAGAAGCAATCAAATACCTGTATAAGGACCCTTTCCCTTATCTACACCTACAGAAACGTAATCTGTTTGGGCTGAAAAGCATGACCCAAATAGGGTGTGAGAAATGAATCCCAGTGGGCACCCACCAAAGGCCCATGCTCAACTGTGTGTAAAATAGGCAACAATAGTGTGCAACAATAACATTGAATAAAGTAAGAAGTACTAAAAAGTATCTAACTTAACTAATTATATTTCCATTTTAATGTCAATTTAATCATTTAATTTAAATATATCACCAAAGTGAATATTCTAAGTAAAAAGCTAATTTCCTCAGACACGTAAACTCTTAACCTCTGGTAAAGAGTATCCAACACAAGAAACTACCCACAGGCATACGGATATTTCCCACAGGCGTAAGTAGTATCGCCTATAGTCATAGAATAAACTTCCCACATGCACGGAAGAAGTTTCCCTCAGGCTAGGATAAAAACTGCCCTCGGGCTAAGAAAAACAACGCCCACGGGATAAATAAAACACTACCCTCAGAGGAAAGTATCTGTTCCAGGCCCAACTTGTAAATAAACATTCACAAGCAATTCCTCTCAAGGAAATTCTAGGATCATTACTTTAAAGGCATACCCTCGGGTATCCTGGCCGAACAGATAAACAGAGGAACACACCCCCGGGGTGGTCCTGGATCCAAGCAGCGATCCCAAACAGCGATTTTACAATTATATTTAATTACCTATACAGTTCTAGGTAGTTAAAATAGCCAGGGCCTTAGCCACACGACACCCCAATATGGGTTTGTAGCTCAAAAACACTCAAAAATGCATGACATTTGGAAATAAACACCAAGCCACCTACCTTAAACACCCACGAATGATATATGCAATCGACGCCTACTGAAACGTCCAAGAAGGCCATAGATCAGAGGTAAATGAATTCTCGCTTAAACCCAAATAACTCCCATTAGAGGAAGAATTGGTAAGAAACACACCAGGATAAGGATGCTCTTACCCGTGCGGTTCCATCCAGATCATCCGAGGCAGAAACAGATTCCCGACATGCGCCCGACGGATCTCTAAAGCTCTGACCTCCTCCTTTGGCTCCAAAATGGCTCAAATGCCTCCTCTACCAAATGAGGATGCTACTGCCTGTTTTAAGCCGAAAAAAGTACACGGTGTGTACTTCCAAGTACACAGCATGTACTTCCCATTTTTAAACTATTCCTCTGGCGGATTCCCGCCAGCGCGTCACTGTTCACCTGCCGACCTGACTACACGGCTTCATGAGTACATGGAATGTGCTGTCGCACAGCTAGCCACCACCTTACTATTTTCCTGCCGACTGACTACATGGCGTGTAAAGTACCACTACACGGCGTGTAGTCGTTCCCTACACCCTTCATCGCTGATATGGCCACACGCCCTATGTACTCATTCCACACGGCCAAAAGTACAGGGCTTGTGGAAACGTACACAGAATGTACTTCTAAAATTTGAGATTTTCCCCAATTTCCTTATTTTCTCAAAAACACTTAAGGAAAAGAGGAAAGAAGAAACCCATACCTCAAAAAAAGAATCAGGTTCTTACAAACATCCCCCTTAAAGCAATTCGTCCCCGAATTTCCCTTCCAAGGGTTGTGAAGATATAACCGTGAAAAACTCTGGCCACTGAGCACGTACATTGGTCTCCTGCTCCCTGGTTTCATCCTGCACTCGGCCATGCTTCCATAGCACTTGTACGAGAGGAACTGACGGGCCTCAGAGAACCTTCGTACTCCTTTCAACGATACGAATCAGATTCTCTTCAAAGGACGCATCCATCTGAAGCTCAACCTCCTCGGGCTGAAGGATGTGAGACGAGTCTGAATGATAGCGGCGCAACTGAGATACATGGAAGACATCGTGCATGGCTTGGTACCTCTAAGGTAACTGCAACCGGTAGGCAACCAGCCTGACTCTCTCCAGAATCTCAAATGGTCCCACATACCTCGGTGAAATTTTATCATGTCTCCTTATCCACCTGTGTCCCAGCCTCGGCAAAACACGCATGAAAACCTAATCCTTGACCATGAACTCCAAAATTCGTCTACGGCGATCAACATAAGATTTCTGACGAGACTGCGCGGTAGCCGTCTGCTTCTGAATTAACTGGACCTTCTCAGAAGTCTCCTGTACGAGACATGGTCCCAGTAAAGCTGTCTCCATGCCTCTAACCAGCACAAAGGTGATCGGCATGGCCTACCGTATAAAACCTCTCAAGTTTCCATTTCAATAGTTTCCTGGAAACTGTTATTGTAGGAAAAATCAACTAGGTGTATATTCTTCTCCCAAGAGCCTCCAAAGTCCAGGATGCATGCACTCAGCATGTCCTCTAGCACATTAATCGTACACTCTAACTGGCCATCAGT
This sequence comes from Viscum album, assembly GCA_963277665.1. Lineage (NCBI taxonomy): Eukaryota > Viridiplantae > Streptophyta > Magnoliopsida > Santalales > Viscaceae > Viscum > Viscum album. The sequence goes on from OY728131.1 coordinate 1,350,603,673, forward strand.
CTGAGGGTGGTATGATGTGCTCAAAAGAACCTGTGTACCCAGTTCCCTATGAAAACTCTTCCAGAAATGAGACATAAAGAGGGCATCCCTATCTGAAATGATAAAAGGAGGGAACCCATGAAGATGTACGATCTCTCTGATATATAGCCTTCCGATCTCGTCAACTCCGAAGGTCTCCTTGATCAGCAAAAAGTGAGCAACCTTTGGGAGTCTGTCCACAACAACCCACACGACATCATTGCCTCTAAGGGACCTCGGTAACCCAGTCACAAAGTCCATCGAGACATCATCCCATTTTCACTCTGGAATGGGTAACTGCTATAACAACCCAACTGGTCTCTGATGCTCTGCATTCACCTACTGATAGGTGGAACACCTCGTATCAAAACCAGCGACATCTCTCTTCATACCTGGCCACCAGTACTGACGTCTCAAGTCACGGTACATCTTGGTAACCCTGGGATGAACTGCCCAAGCTGAAGCATGAATCTCCCGCATCAGCACCTCGCGTATATCCCATGGAAACTATACTCGTCCATGGAAACACAGAACCTCATCTCCTCCTATAGTCCAACCAGGAGGAGGGTCCTCACTTGCCATCGGCTCCCGTAGAACTAGGCCTTCTGGATCAGATATTTGTCTCATCCTCACTCTGTCCAGGAGGGTAGAAGTCACAACTAAAGATGAAAGATAGGTTTGCCCATGACTGTCATGCACCTCCAAATGCATCTTATAGAACAAATCCATAAGCTGCCACTCACCACTAGCCTCCTGCAATACCTGTGTCTGAGTCTTCTTGATCAGTGCATCAGCTACTGTATTAACTTTACCAGGTGTATAGGCAAGCTCAAAATCGAAGGACTGTAGGTACTCGACCCACCTTCTCTGCCTCAAATTTAGGTAACACTGAGTAAATATATACTTGAGGATTTTGTGGTCGGTGAAAACCACAAAATGATCTCCCAGAAGATAATGCCTCCAACAGCGCAACACATGCACAACTGTAGCCAACTCGAGATCGTGTGTCGGATAATTCCTCTCATGTGGCCTCAACTGCCGAGACCCATACGAAAAAACTCGATTGCCCTGCATCGACACTGCTCCCAGCCCAATACCTGATGCGTCACAGTAAACTGTATAGCTCTTCCCCAGCTCTGGGAGTATCTCGATCGGTGCTGATTTCAACCTTCCCTTCAATTTCTGAAAGGTTGTCTCATAAGCTTCTGACCAAACGAACTTCACACCCTTCTTAGTCAAACCCATCAACGACGCTGATATGCAGGAGAAGTCCTGTATGAAGCATCTATAGTAACTAGACAACCCAAAGAAACTTCTTATCTCAAACACGTTCTTAGGATGCTCCCAGAAAACTACTACTCTCAACTTCTCTGGGTCTACTCCAACTCCAGCCTCTGAGATTATATGACCTAGGAAGTGAATCTGGTCCATCCAAAACTAGCACTTTGAGAGCTTAGCATAAAACTGATGCTCTCTCAGTGTACTCAATATGACCTAAAGATGGGTGGCATGGTCGTGTCGAGTGTGAGAGTACACCAAGGTGTCATCCACAAATACTACCACAAAATAATCCAGATAAGGATGGAACACATGGTTCATTAGAGCCATAAAAACTTCTGGCATGTTCCTCAATCCGAACGGCATAACCAAGTACTCGTACAGACCATGTCTTCTTCAAAAAGCTGTAAGTGGTGTGTCTAATGGTCTCACACGCAACTGATGATATCCTGACCTCAAGTCAATCTTCGAGAACACTCGTTCTCCACGAAGTTGATCAAAAAGATCATCAATCCTCGGAAAGGGATACTGGTTCTTAACCGTCAACTGGTTCAGCTTCCGATAATCCATACAGAGTCTGAGGGTACCGTCCACCTTATTCACAAAAAGGACAAGAGAACCCCAAGGAGAAGTACTGGGTTAGATGAAACCCTTTTCCGATAACTCCTCTAACTACCTCTTGAGCTCCTTCAACTCAGGTGTAGCCATCCTATAAGAATAAATAGACATCGGTGCTCTCCTGGAACAAGCTCAATAGATAAATCCACCTCTCACTCTGGAGGTAGACCCGAAAAGTCGCCCGGGAAGACATCCCTGAAATGATCAACCACTAGAGGGAAATCCGTCTGAAAAGTCCCCTGATCATCCAGATATAAGCTCTCAATCTGGGCTATGACTCTACCTCGCCCACGATGCTCTGGTCTAGCTCGACTCGTCTGATCATCCCATTCACCCTTGTATAAAAACTCTCCGCCTTCTAGTGACGTGAAACGCACCCTGTGGCAATAGCAGTCTATAAAGACTCGAAAGGGAACCAACCAGTCCATCCCGAGAATGAAATCATAGCTCATCATCTCCAAGACATAGTGGTCCCAAATGAAGTGACACCCACCAACCTCAAGGGGGAACTCCCTGTACTGATGCACACCAGCCGTTCTGGTCCCCAATGTAGTGTCTAGCGTCATGAAATCAGAAGAAGAAGAAACATAGAGCCCAAGGATCTCCACAACGGGCACAGATATGAAACTATGTGTAGAACCGATACCAAAAAGTACTAAAGACAAGACAGAAGATATTAGAATAGTTCCTCTGACGGTAGAAGCTCCGGGATCCTGCCCGTGCTGGGTCTGTTGCACTACATATGCCTGCTCCGTGCCGCGGCCCTGCGACACAGCCGGGCTACCCTGAGCTGTCCCGCCCTACTACCTCTGAGATCTTGGTGTCTAGCTACCATGGAGACGACCACCATCTCTTCCTACACGCCATGACGTATTCCAGTTCCCCGACTGGTGAGAAGCCACTGGTCCTGCTCCCGCACGCGAAGACTGCACAGAACCCCTCTCACTAGAAATCCGTGGAAACACCCTGCAAAAGCGCTGTAGATGACCCATCCTACCGCAAACATGGCACTCCACTGGGTATTGCGAACACTGTGGCATCTTTTTCCCCTCTCTACCACACTGGTAGTAGATAACCTGGCCACCTGAAGCATTCTTCTGACTAGTACTGTCACCCTGAGAGAAGTCCATCTGTCTCTTCCTCTTGCCAGCAGAAATATTACCAGTAACTGGTGCTGAACTACCCTGGCCCACATCACTAGATTCCCGTAGGATCCTCTCTGTAATCAGAACCTGGTTCATAATAGAATTTACTGAAGGCAACCTGAATACATTCACCAGTGCTCGGATGTCATAACAGATACCATACTCAAAGCACCTGGCTCTCAACGTCTCATCACCCACCAGTATGGGTGAAAAATGCTGAAGCTCGGTAAAACGAGCAGAATAGTCCATCACTGACATAGCGCCCTCCTGCAGATTCATGAACTCTCAAGCTCTATCTTCCCTCAGCGTCTCCGGGAAAAAGAAGTCATAGAAGACTACATGAAAATCTTCCCACGCCATGTCTCTGTGATGCTCTGACTGGGTGGTAACATCCCACCACCTCTTGGAAGAGTCATGTAGCATATAAGTCGCGAGATTGACCCTCTTCCCTGGAGGCATCTCAAGATACTCAAAAATAGTCTGCATATGCCCCATCCAAGACACCACAACCTTTGGTCCGCCATACCCGGAAAACGTAGGCGGATGCTGCTGCTGAAAGATATGTGTCAGCTCAGCCATAGATGTAGTGGCCTGTGGTGCTCCCTGAAAGGATTTCATAAACCACATAAAGCCCTCATGGAACTGCGCCTCCGTGCCTGTGTTCGGTATAATGGCTGGCGCCACATCTCGCTCTGCTAGAGGATCAACTGGTTACCCATGGCCCACCATCTCTGGAGTATAGTCGTCGCCTCTCTCCTGGCGAACAACAGGTGGTCGTCTAGGCGACATGACACTACAAGGTCAAAAATACACCTTAGATTCAAGATCAACGATACTGAAAATGAATGAACCAAAAATGGAACAAGAGGAAGAAGACATTTCAAAATTTTCAAAACAGGACTACACGGCGTGTACTTGACTTCTCTTCCAATGCCCGGGTCCTTCGACACGGCTAAGAAACATGGATTACATTAAACAAAACTGCACGGCGTGTATAATATATACATGGTGTGTATGGTGTTTTTTTCCCAATGCCCATGTCATTTGTGACATGGCTGACTACTCGGCTTGCCACGACACGACGTGTTACACCTGCACACAGCGTGTACACCACCCTATTTCCAGGCACACGGCTAAGTCCACATGGTCTATCCTCGGAAAAGACTACACGGCGTGTCCCATAGGTACACGGCGTGTACTAGATGTGCTTCGCCGACCCATGTTGTTAGTTACACAGCCGGACACACAGCTCACACTACATGGCGTGCCCATCACTGACACGGCGTGTTCAGGAAAAGAGTTCACCAACCCGTGTTGTTAGTTACACGGCCGAACTCTGGGTCAACACTACACAACGTGCATATAAGGTACACGACATGTTTTACACAAGCCTTTCCTTATCCCGTGTCGCCGCCCACATGGTTTGTGACACGGGAAGAGACTACGCGGTGAGTACTCTGGGTACACGACGTGTATTAAAATTTTTTATTTTTCTTCCCAAACATAAGAACATACACGACATGTTTGAATTACTACACGGCGTGTATACTGGGTTTCCAGACAGTATGCCTTAGAAACTTCCCCAGAACCCAGAAAACACTGAAAAAACAACACCAAAGTGTCAAATTCTGATCCGTGACGGCCCATACTCCCCACGAATTAAAGTTTGACATCTTATCATTGTTATACCAAAATAAACAGTCAATGATCCAAGGAATTCTGCTTAATGGGGGCCCATACTCCCCAGAAACCAAAGTTTGGCGTCCATTCTTTCAACAAGCTTATACAACAATACCCTATCACATAGAAGGTATTTATCATGAAGCTATCACAATAGCATGATTTTCTAGCACAAAAACTATCACAAAAACATGAAAATTCTAATGCACCTACATGGCATGGAACTATGAATGGCGTGTGATTTCTAGCATGTGACTATATGTTGCATGAGATGTCATACCCTCATCTCATTGAGTTGCAACTAAATAGAACCCATAGATAAAATATAACCAGCACAATATCAAGTGAGTCACCCAATGGTGAAATCAAATCATCTGTAAATTAAAAAATCAGTAAAAGTGCAACACGAGGTAAATTGGATTTTCCCTGTACGCGGGTTTGCTACACCCGGGTACAACTTATTACCAACTACTGTTCATCTTATCCCTAACTACGGCTCCAAACAATAAGTCAAAGAAAATAACCCCTTTGATACCACTATGTAACGTCCCGATTCTGGGTGCCACTCAACGGGTGCCTCGAACCTGGTTCGCCACGTGACCTCAAATGCATTCCCCCAAATGCCAGAGGCTGCCGACTAGTAGCGAGGGCCCAGGACTGATAGTAGGGAAACTATGTCCTCATTTGTGAAAGTGTAGCACAGCGGAATGAAATAAAACATACAACAACAGTGGAAGAAGTAACATCTTATATAACTGAAATGGATAATTGATAAACAAAGGGAAACCATCAGTAATATTTATATAAAGATACAGCATGTCATTATTTTATGAAAACAACCAAAACATGTTACACTGCAATACAATATAGTACAACTAAAATATAAGTATAGAAAGAAGAATAGAACAGCCCACAGCGTCACGAGCCAATGCTCGGTCCCATGCTCTCCTACACCCCATCAACAATCAAGTGCCTATATAAGGACCCTTTCCCTTATCTACGCATACAGAAACATAATCTGTTTGGGCTGAAAAGCATAACCCAAACAAGGTGTGATAAATTAATACCAGTAGCCACCCACCAAAGGCTCGTGCTCAACTGTGGGTAAACCATGCAACAATAGTGTGTAGAAATAACATGCAATTAAGTAAGAAGTACTAAAAAGTAACTAAATTAACCAATTATATTTCCATTTTGATATTCATTTAATCATTTAATTTAATAATATCACCATAGTGAATATTCTAAGTAAAGAGCTAATGTCCTCAGACACGTAAACTTATATCCTTAGGAAAAGAGTATCCAACACAAGAATCTGCCCACATGAATATGGTTATTGCCCATAGGTATAAGTACTGTTGCCCACAGGCACAAAATCAACTTCCCACAGGCATGGAAGAAGTTTCCCTCAGGCTAGGATAACAACTGCCCTCGGGATAAGCAAAATAATGCCCATGGGCTAAATAAAACACTATCCTCCGGCACAAGTATCAGGTCCATGCCCAACAAGTAAATAAACATTCACAAGCAATTAATCTCAAGAAAATTCTAAAATCATTACATTAAAGGCATACCCTTGTTTCCTGTCCAAATGACTAAATAGAGGAACGCACCCCCGGGGTGGTCCTGGATCCTAGCAGCAATCCCAAACAGCGATTTTACAATTCAATTTAATTTCCTATATAGTTCTAAGTAGTTAAAATATCCAGGACCTCAGCCACACGACACCCCAATATAGGTTCGTAGCTCAAAAACACTCAAAAAACGCATGACAGTTGGAAATAAACACCAAGCCACCTACCTTAAACACCCATGAACGATATACGCGATCGACGCCTTCTAAAACATCCAAGAACTCCATAGATCTGAGGTAAAATATTTATCACTTAAACCCAAATAACTCCCGTTAGAGCAAGAATTGGTAAGAAACACCCTAGGAGAAGGAAGCTCTTACCCGTGCGGTTCCAAAGAGATCGTCTGAGGCGGAAACGAATTCCCGACGTGCGCCCGATAGATCTCCGAAGCTCCGGCCTCCTCCATTGGCTCCAAATCAGCTCAAATTCCTCCTCTGCCAAATGAGGTGGCTACAACCAGTTTTAAGTCGAAAGAACAAAGTACACGGCATGTACTTCCAAGTACACGGCGTGTACATCCCGTTTTTAAACTGTTCCTCTGGCGGATTTCTGCCAGCGTGACATTGTTCGCCTGTCGACATGACTACACGGCGTGTCTTCATGAGTACATGGAATGTGTTGCCGCACAGCTGGCCACCACCTTACAATTCTCCTGTCGATTGACTACACAGTGTGTAAAGTACCACTACACGGTGTGTAGTCGTTTCCTACACCCTTCATCGTCGACATGGCCACACGCACTGTGTACTCATTCCACGCGGCCAAAAGTACATGGAATGTGGAAAAGTACACGGCGTGTACTTCCAAAATTTCGGATTTCCCCCCATTTTCCTTATTTTCTCAAAAACACTTATGGAAAAGAGAAAAGAAGAAACCCATACCTAAAAAAAAGAACCGGGTTCTTACATATTAAATGGGCGAATTTAATGAAGGGATTAAATAATTTATAAATCAATTAATTAGATCAATGTGATTAGTTAATAGTTGAATTATATAAAGGGATTAATTATATGAGGAATTAATTAATGGGGGTAATGTTATTATTTAATGGTTGAATAAAATATAGGTATTAATTAATGAATTAATTAACTAATGGAAGTAATTTAATTATGTATTGGCTAAATTAAATAGCTGGATTATTTAAATGATGAATTAATTCAAGGGAGTAAAGTAATAATTTAATGGTTGAATTTAATAAATAGATTAATTGATTGATGAATAAATTAACATGAGTAGTGTAATTATATAATTGTTTACTTAAATATAGTGATTTATTAATTATTGAAATAAATATTATGAAAAATGTCATTTTTTCAAGATTTAATCCAATTAAGTGATTAACAAATTGATGAATTAGTTAATGGGAGTAATGTAATTATTTAAATACTGAATTAGAAAATTTGATTAATTAAATGATGAATTAATTAACAAGGGCAATGTGATTATTTATTTTTTGAATTAAATAATGGTAGTATTGTGATTATATAATTGTTTAATTAAATAGAGGGAATGGTTAATTAAGGGATTAATTAATACAACTAATGTGATTATTTAATTTTTGAATTAAAATGGGATTAATTAATGGTTGAATTAAATTATTGGAGCAATGTGATTATTTAATGGTTTAATTAAATAATGATAATAAATAAATGATGGATTAATTAATGGGAGTATTGTGATTATCTAATGAAATAATTAAATAAAAGGAATAATTAATTTATAAAGTAATTAATAGGCGTAAGTTGATGAGTTAATTATTGGGTTAGTTAATGGCGTTAAGATGATGAATAAATTATTGAGTTAATTAATGAGTGTGAGAAGATTAATAAATTATTGAGTTAATTTATAATAGTGATATTAAGTAATTTTTGATGTAATTAATGATAATGAGATTAATTATTTGTTCTGTTAATTAATTATATTGAAAATATTAAATAATTTTTGAGTTAATTAATGATAATGAGATTTAATATTTTTTTACTTAATTATTGAGACTATGGAGATAAATTAATTTTAGAGTTAATTAATGAAAATGAGATTAATTATTTTTCTAGTTAATTAATAGGATTGAGAATAGTAATTAATTATTAATATAATTATGGATAATGGCGTTTATTACTTGATGAGTAGTTATTGAATTCTAGAAGATTAATTAATTTCTGAGTTAATTAATGGGATGAGATGATTAATTGATTTTTGAGTTAATTAATGATATTAAGGAAATTAATTAATTATTGACATAATTAATGTGAATGAGATGATTATTTAATCATTGAATTTATTAATGAGATGATGAATGGTAACAATTGAACTCATGACAGAATTGTGACATAGAATGGTAATAATAGCATTCAGAGATATGAGATGAGATAGAATTTTAAAATTGGAATTCTACCACATGATATCCCTTGGGGATTGTTGAGACTCCTGCATGTGGGGAAGAGGGTATTATGGTTTTGGTTTCCTCAGAAAGACAAGATGTTTATGTGGTTAAATAAGGAATAAATTGATAACGTGGTAGACTGTTTATTTATGAATATTACATATTTCATTATAAAAATTCCTACACTATTTTCAATTGATATTGTTTTGGACATCATGGGTGGTGGTCTATTGAGTTTTACTCACACCCTACTCATGAGGCTAGATTCATACCTGAATAGATTATATGATTGTAGTATATGTTATCAAAAAAGGGCATGTGTTAGACAGTTGATTGGGGTGTAGTTGGGATGCGGGAACTATATGTGGTTCGGGACCCACTTGGGAGTTGTCAGTGTCTTTACATTTGAATTTGTATTATGACACTTGGCATGTATTTTAGTATGGAAAATATACTGTTCTTTTTTTGAATATATATTCCAATTTTTGGTCATCTTATGATACTAGTATGATTCTGGATATGTTATATCATTTTGTTATAACATTTTTATTCATAAATATTTCTATTTGTGAATTATTATAATGAATAAAAAAATAATAGGGAATAGTCTCCCTATGATCAATAATAGACCTTCAATGCTAGTTAATAGCCTCTGTTGTACTAGGAGGCACAAATGAGCTCACATAGTGAACCATCTCAAAAAACCGATGAGTGGAACCCAATACGAGATTGTTGGCTCCAAAATTTGGGAAGGGAAGAAGCTAGTGCGAACCCCTTGGGGCTGCCTCGTGAACCTCGATCACGGAGCTCCGTAGTAATTAAGAGCTCTCCCTTGGCGAAGCTACTGCGGATAAAGGAGGCGGGAGGCTCTGAAAACCCATTTTACATTTTCAAAGCCTGTGCGGAGCGAGGATGCGGGAGGCTCGGTGGTTACGACAACATGCCACCGGTCTTCACCCCCAACAATCTTTGCTTCACAATGCCTCGTGGCTATAAATATCGGGCTCTCCTCAATCCCAAAGGATAGATCCTATGACCTTTCCACTTCTTAGCTCTCAAATCACAAAGTAAATTTTTCTCTACGAACCATGAGCTATTCAATTTACTTTAGCATCACGGAGTGCCTTTCCCTTGCATTGAATTCAACCCATTTTCAAATAGGGATGCCTTTTGTAGAGCCCATGAGGCTTCACGAAGGAAAGAGATCTCCAAGGGGACTCAGGTATTCGCGAATCATTAATAATTTGTGAAGGACCCTCCATGCACATTTGACCCACATTCTAAGGCAGGTTCACTTAGCTTCGTGAAGCACATTTCTTATCAATGATGCACTTCATAGTGAACCCTAACTTCATGAAGTATTGCTCCATGAATTCCTTTCCACTTCATGAAGCACCTTCCATATGCACCTATTCCCTATGCCTAGGCTAGGACACTTTACATCACGAGTCATACCCCTTGGAGAATCCCCTCCACTACATTGAGCATCGGAGCTTCACGAGGCATCTACATATGAAACCTTTTACTTCGCAACTCCTCTTGCCATGTGACCCTCATGGTTTGCATGAAGTAATTTTAGTGTCCCCTGGGAAGTGCTTCCCGTTGTGTTTCTTAGACTTATTCTTCTTCCCGTAGGAACGGTAATAGATATTTTCTCTTCACATAGCCATGCTAACAAGGACCCCTCATTGGATCACTATAAGATAACCCCCACCATGGCATTGCTGATGCCTTCCCTTCCTCAAGTCGGGTGGGTATCCCTTATGTAAGTCCCAGGGGAGCGGAGTGAACTCGTCTCATCCGATCTGTATGATTTTAAACATCCAAGAACTATCATCCTCTTCACATGACGTTAAACTATGACCCTACCCCATGAACCATACATGGGGTACCCCATCTCATACATTTTCTAAGACCACTCTTCTCCATGGGAGTGAGATATTCCTCACATAGAATGAGATCTTATTTTCTGGAGTGTCATCTGTCTGTGGGGAAAGGTAATCCATCTTAGTGTAAGCCCCCTATTCTTTCATGTAGAAGGCAGTACCCTTACTCCTCCTTTCTTCTCCCATGCCAAGGAACAGAGGGGATGATGGGCACCGAGACCTTCATCATCCCATCCCTCTCCCTCTGGGCTTTGTCGCCAGCAGGGACTCTAACCTAGAGTATGTCCCAATCTCCATCTACATGGGATATGAACCACATGTAATCCCTTGTTTCCTTTTTGGGCCTCAAACCATGTGTAATCCTCATTTCACTTCCTCAGACACACCTTTTGCGATGTGATCATCATGTCTTTGTTTCCTCTTGTTTCTCACACCGAGCATGAATCACGTAGGCCTAGAGAAAGCACTAACCATGGAATCTACTCTGGGCCACCTTAGTGTGTAATCCCCAAACCAATCTTGAACTACATGGACTTTCATCCTTTCCAAGTTGATGAACGTAGGAAGCCACCCCGAGGTTCAAGGCGAACACCTACTAGTCCCGACCCCCTTTACGTTGGTTCACCAAACTCTCCAAAAACACATGGGAATTGATCCCCGATAAGGTGAGGTACGTAGGAAGCCTCCATGATTTTCAAGACCAAAAACAATTGGTCCCGACTCCTTTCACATCGGTTCACCAACACCATCCAAACTACGTGGACTGTGATCCTTGTCTCCTAGGCAAGGTTTGTAGGAAGCCTCCCCAAGGTTCAAGAACAATAACAATTTGTCCCAACTTCCTTCACGGTGGTTCACCAACGCCATCCAAACAATGTGGACTTTGATCCTTTCCAATGCAAGGTACATAGTAAGCCTCCCCGAGGTTCAATCCAAACAACCATTGGTCCCAAATCCCTTCATGTCGGTTCACCAACACACAATCCAAAACAACGTGGAAATTGATCGCTCTATCCTAGGAAAGGTACATATGAATCCTCCCTGAGGTCCAAGACTAACAACCATTGGTCTATAACACTTAATGTCGGTTCACCAACACACAATCCCGAACAACGTGGAATTTGATCCTTGGCAAGGCAAGGTAAGTCGGAAGCCTCCCTGAGGTTCAATCCCAACCATTACTGGTGCTGACTCCTTCATGTCAGTTCACTAAGACATTCAAAACTACATGGACATTGATCCTTACCAAAAAAAGGTAGGTAAGAATCATCCCTGAGGTTCAAGCCCAATACCCATTGGTCCCGACCACTTCACATCGGTTCACCCCCGTTTTCCAGGACGATTAATTGTACGCCCCTTTTTCCCGCATGACGCTTAACTGTTCACCAATCAACAGTAAACCATTGGACCCCTAACCGGTGGTAAGCTGTTGTGATTACCAATCGATGGTATGTCATTGTACCCCGATCGATGGTAAACCGTTGTGCTCCCCGTCCAGCGGTAAGCCGTTGTGTTCCTTGACCTGCAGTAAGAGGTTGAGTTCATTGACCATCATTAAGTCGTTGTGTTCCCTAACCAGTGGTACACCATCAGAAATCCAACCAATGGTAATATATTGTGATCACCAGTCGATATTAATCCATTGTGATCCCCAATTGACAATAAGACATTATACCACAATTGATGATAAGCCGTTGTGATCCTCATCCAATGGTAAGCCGTTGATGTCCCTTTAATTTGGACCCATATCTCTGGTCTATCCCAGTGGTGTCAGTCGAACCTAGTGTTGCATACCAAGTGTAAGCCCTAGTATATCATTTAGTCATTGTCCTCCGCGCACACGCATGTCATATACCCCATCCTGAACTATGTGGACTTTGATTCTCTGCCACAGGGATACGTAGGATTTCTATTCGATGCTCAAGACCAACATCACCATTTCCCTTGAGTCAACTACATCTCATTTCCCATCCACTTCAATTAACCATCCATTATTCATCTTGATTCATACCTGGGCTTCCACATCCCAGTGAAATCATGTCAATTTACCTCTTCACTACTCTTAGCATCACCCGGGTAACTAAACTCACATTATCCCCAACATCAGTGTTCCCTTTAGTGGTTGCACCCATAAGATCCACTCTAGTCAGTGTTCTGATCATTCTGATCCATCTGCGCTATACGTTAAACCAGAGACATACCCTGTGTTAATCATGGGTAGCTAAGGAAAACCTCAGAGACATCCCTATGACATAAAATTCCCCATATTCGACGTGGGATGCCTCTAGCTTCCGCACCCTCGAGAAGCCCTATTATAAGGGGAAGAAACCCAAACACACCAGTGTTCCAGTATCCAGACATGCCAGGGATGTCCAAACTGACTACTCCCCCGACCAAAGGTTGCTAACCTAACCGAACCCCTTGGAATGTCCTGACAGAAGTATTGTAATTAACTGGAATCCATGAAGATATGGTATCATAAATAGTTTCACGAACAACATCTTAAGTTTATAAGGGATACCCCGACTAGGTAATGAGTTACGAGGAGGAATCCACGAATGGATGAACCGAAACCCCATCATCCCTTTTCGATCAAGATTCAAAAATCCATGAACAAGCAATGGATGTCACGTACCATTGGAATGGGGGAATGCGGGGAAACAGTCAGTGTTTCCTCGCCCTTGACTGATGGATGCAAGAGCCCTGAGAAAGTGTCAGAAACATAAATGGTGAACCTAATCGGAATTATTCTCCCCAATGTGGAGATTATTATCATTTGAGATATCAGTGGATTAGCATGTCACCGGATCCAGTTATCTTGTGCCATGTCTCACCAAGAAAATAGTGGGTATGGCGTGAAACTCACCAGAAGTAGGGGTAGTAAAACGTTGGAAATCTCATTCTGCAACATTGTTAGCATAGATCCTTATTACAATCCATAGAATATGGTGAGAAATTTTGGAACTGGATGTCGATTTCCTTTTTCACCGCTAATGGTTTAATCTCCCAACCTTATAGGACCCATACTGCCACAAAAGAAAACCGGTCACTGCTCATCCACCGATGTAGGGGTCAGGGAAATATCAATGTGGAAACCCCATATGGCTGCACCGCTTCTACGAAAATCATTACAACCATAGTCATTGGGTGTCCACGCCCCATCTCTCCTTCTGAATACATTCTACAGTGGGTTATAAATAACCATATCTGCCGATAGGAGGAGGAGGGGATTATCCCAACTCAGGATATAGCCCACCAATATTTAGAGGCATCGGCACATTATTTCCACCACTTCCCCAAGGGCCACCTAGGGAGCCACTACTCCCCACATTGATTTATAAACATTTTGGGAGCCTCTCTCCAGAACACTTCGATGACTCCCTCTCCTAGGAAGATGTGGATGGGGATGTCCGGGACAGCCTATTCAGGATCTCATTTTAGTGTCTCCCAAGGAGGGATTCCACTTGGCCTCATCAATACTGCCGCCTGGGCCCATGGGGTGAATAATGGATAATCTATTTTCCTACACCACTGGCCCCAACCCGGTTAACCATATGCTAATGTCAGAAACAGGCTGAGGAGGACGCCAACCAAGGGGTGCCAACGTCTGCAACTACTGTGGATCGGGACACCACCATCGTATATCATCATATCCCTGTGTGTGTTGAGAAGAGGCACTTATATACCTGACACGGATCGAGGTTTCAACCGCCCTATGGGCAGGCTGGGTCGACTCTCATTGTCATCGGCGCAGGTAGTGGTCGTCATCAACCGACCGGCTGTAACTACACCTAGTACGAAGGTCCTCCCCATATTTCCACCATAGAGAACATGGGTCCTCCCCGCTTCCAAGACTAGAGTGGAGGTCTGACTTATGAAACCTTCAATCTGAATGAGGTTCCTCCCCACTATAGTGACAATCTATATGGAAGTCTCTTCCATGCTCATGAAAAAGGGTATGGGGTCATTCCTCCTACCACCATCCGCCGACACAGAGATGTTACACATCCGATCAATATACAACATGGGGGCCTACCTCATGTCCTTACAACGACTGGAGAAGTCCCTAACCGCCTCAGAAATTAGATAAGTAAAGGTCAGCCTCACTTCATTGGCACCTAACATGGATGTCCTACCCATGTTCGACATTACCAGTATGAGGACCCTCCTTGTGAAAACGCTGCCAGGGGAAATATGAATGGAGGTGATACCCATGCTTCTACCAACTCCAATAGAGGTCCTACCAACTCCAAAACTTCCCGTAGAGATTCCCTCCGCACATCATTCAGTGGATATAGAGGTACTCCCTATGTTCCCTTAGACATCTTTCCAAGTGCTCCTTGCACCCAAGCTCACTCTGGCATAGGTCCTCTCTGCCCCAACACCAGTGCGGCTAGAGGTCCTCATCGCGGCAGAAAGATACCATGTCCTAAATAACCATCCTGTGGTAGGAGGGCGGGTCATAACTGCCATTAAAATAATATAGAGAATATTCAGACCGAGATTAAACCAAAATATTTCTCAGATTCTGAGGTGGAATATGACTCGGCGATGGAATCATCTCCTAGATCCTCCCTGTCAAGGGATGGGGAAGGAAAAAGGCGCACTAGCCTCAAAATTTCAAAATGTGAGGTCTATCATATTACCACCTCCCTCTGCAGGTAGATTTAGGGGGACGATAATTTGGCATCTCCATAGGTTCTAGTCGTGAAATCGCCACCATCATCACCAGAAGAACTCTCTACCTCAACCAGAGATCACAGAGAGCTATTCTGGGGATTGATGGTAGACGATAAATAGCATGGTACAACACCAGTATCTGTAGTACCTATTATAGGATATATTTTTGTTAGCCCGTCTTACCATGATGTGGTGGCCAAGTCACTACACTCTTTGAAGGATAGCATGAGATATAGTGGTTTGTCTGCTCGCTCGATGTATTCTTCCCCGACCAGCCTTCCTTCTCAGCAGTAGGATTCATTACATCTACCGGTTCCCCAGCTGTCTCTGGTTGATGAGTTGGGAAATGAAGGGCCAAACCCTAAATCCAGACCAAGGAGTTTGTGGGATATTCTCGCAACAGACCATTTCCTGGAGATGTTTTGTCCAGTTGCAGCACCAAATTTCAGGGCACTAAAAGCACTCACCTAGGAGGAGATTGGATTCTTTCACAAAACCCTATGAGAAAAGCATATCCTCTTTCATTATCAGTGATTTTATTATCCCAAAATCCATGTGAATTTTGATGATATTGGCCAACAATTTTGTTTGGTTGGGTTGGCTACACTCCCCATGGCCCAACGCTCTAAGTCCCCAGGTCGCCATATGACCCTCCAACAACGTTGCATCCAGAGCTTCAATGTTCTCTGTGAGATAATCAAGGAGGCTTCTCCCCACAAAGAAAATATATGGTTTAGGGAATTATGCAACCCACTATTTCAGTTCTATAAGGAGCCATCCCGATTTGTCAGGCGACATAGAGGATATGCCTTTGGGAAGGGTCAAAGTTAACATGACCGACCTTTTGAGGGTGAAAACAAGATAGATATCCTGGGAGAGGACGTACCCCCTGATAGAGTTTCATGACTATCGGATCTATTGGGAAGGATTACTTATCAACATAAGAATCCACTGGGTCTTCTTGTTCCCACCGAGGCCTTGGTCCTCAGTCGAAATTCCAACAAAGTTATGGAACACCTTGGATCCGTCAAACCCTCCGACATGTCTAGCTCAATGAAGATGATGGAAGACGATCCTAAAAAAGCCGTGTGGCATCAGAAACTCGCATAACATAAGAAGATGGTTGACGACGTAGTTTTTGATCACACTGTAGAGAAATGACCAAACTACAACAATCCTCAGTTGGGGCAGTAGAGGTAGGCACAACATCCACTCAGTGAATTGCCTCCAGGTGACCCTGACCATCCTTACCACGTAGACAGGGTTGAGGCTAGGAGTTATAGAAAGAGGGAACAGTATGTGTTGCAGAATGCACTGGAGCGATGGGACAATCTCCGGGATCTAGCTCAGATTCCCCCAGCTCCTCCATAGTTCATCCCACCAGCCGCTCCATGAGCCGTCAGGCCTTGTTATCATGTTGAAGAATGTGCCAACACACTGATGGTCAGGGATCCCCGTCAAGATAGTATCCCCCACCCATATGACCCAATGACAACACTCATTTTTTTGAATTGAGGCATTGGAGACTCGATAGGTGGAAATCCGACATGATGGTAAGCCATATCTAGCGTGGGTGGTTGATATGCCAGCACCCCGAGTTTCAGATATCCCAAATTCTCCTTATTCATTGGGATGGATGACCCACTATAGCATCTTGATCGCTTCCTCTCAAGGTGTGGGCCCATGCTGGGGACTCTAGCACAGAAAGAGGCTGCCAAAGTCCGGTTCTTCATAGAGACATTGGAGGGGCCTGCATTCGTCTAGTACATCCAACTCCTCATCAAATTAGTAGTCGGCTGGGAAGAACTAGGTAGAAATTTCTCTACTAGTTCAGTTCTAGCACTCGGACTACGAGTATTACAGAGCTCTTAAAGTGAAAATTAGAGACCCGACGAATGCATCGTAGAATGTGTCTTCTGGTGGAAGGGGCTCACATACTCCCTTAACATGCCACAAACTCAAGGGAAACTGTTGAAAATGTGCGTAGGTAATGTCAAGAGAGAATTTTACACCTCTCAGATCACCCAGAACTACCCCAGGGGATTCTGAGACTTCTTTGATAAGGCCTAATGCCTAGAATAAGTCATCCAATAGGATAGCCTGGAACATCTATTGTTTCCTGCAATCCCCACAAGAAGGACTGCCAGGGACGAGCCTGCCACGATGGCTCAAATAAAGGCCCACAGAAAATTGGAATTATTACTGGTGGAGGCACCTATGAAGCCTCGTAGGGGGCCTCCACCTCAGGAGCAGCCTCCGGTACAACAACGCCCACCTTAGAATCTGCAGGCACCCTTGGAAATTGCACCACCACTACCGAGGTGAGACCACAAGGTTCCTCATCCTTGACAGGATCCTCCAGACCCTCATGAGGGCCATACTCTCATATAAACCTTCCTAGACTGGAGGAATCAGACCTACTCATTCAACGAGGATCTGGTCCCTGATTATATATACAGTATCTTAGTGAAGGGTATTGTACTTTTTATTGAATATAGGAGGCCAGAAGGGGAAAACCTCACTGATCGCCCTAATTAGTGCCCCTATCACCAGTTTCTGGGGCACACCCTCAAACAGTTCTATGTGTTTAAATACTAACTTCAATAATAGGTGGATAATAACATATTCCAGTTAGACCGAGCTCCGGCATAGGTGTCATGTGTCTTCGTGAAGCCAGATTTCAGTAGTTACAATGAAGGCGAATGTCATCAGGTGTTTAACTGAGGATAATAGAAGTATGATGATTGGATAGCACATAAAACTGTTTCCCATTCCCTTGGTGTTATTCGTGGATGCCTCAATATACTAGAGACTTTATAAGATGTAACTACTACTTCTGCATCATCTTCTCAGTCACCCCCTTCTTAGAAGAGAAAACTCTGGCAGCGCAGGAGAAAAAAATGTTTCCTGCCAATGCCATTGTCATCCCATACTCTCAGGGATTTCATTCCCCCATAGACGGTGATTCCTCCCAGAATATTTCCAGTAGTGGATGAATCTTCGAGTGATACTCATGGGTATGCCTAAGTTAACATCGTAGGGATTGTAATCCCATATATGATTTTTGACGATGAGGAGTGCTAGGAGGAACCTGCCAAAATCCCCAGCCATTGACAGCGTCGACGGAGACCTGGAAATATGGGTTATTGATGTTACTCAGTTAGTACTTCTAGCCAAGCTATCCATGCAACCTAAACCAGGCAGCAGGCCCAGTGTAGGGCTCAACACGCGTAGCCTTCCCAATTGGTGTCATCAGGTCAACCTTCGCTACAGTTTGTGTTTCTTGATGAGGAAGATCCACCTCGACCATGCCATGACCAGCTACGCTCTACTAAAGACCAGTCTCAATCATTTGGACCTCATCTGGTGGTCACTTCGTGGGATTTGACTTGCGTGCACTGGGATATTGCTAGCACCAGTCATCAATCGGTCTAGCCGACAGTGCCCACCATACCTCCTGTCAAAGAGGGACCTCATGTATGCATATGTTCACACCTCGCACGGATGTATGATGTCCTCAAGAATCTTTCCAGCATTCGGGAAAAGCTCTCCACCCTTGGGGCCCTTCTTCTATCTGTAGATATGTGCAAGGCCCTCACAGAGGATTTAAAAATACCCCTCTAGTTTGAGGCAGTGGTCGCATCCACAGAAGCCTTTTATGCTGAGGTGGTCAAGCATGAAAAATGCCATGACATAATCTAATTTTATGGAGAAGATGAAGGATCCTCCATACTGGGTTACATTCACCCATTTTACATCACCATACAGTTCAATGGCGTAGAATTATGTCGTTGTCTTGTCGACATAGGCCTTGGGATTAACCTAATCCTGACTCAGACACTACGAAAATTGGGTTTTTCGGAAGATCATCTGAGTCTCTCTGACCTAAAAATCAAATTTTATGTCCGAATATAAAAGATACCTGTTGGAAAGATCTTCTTGAAGACCTAGTTTAGTGGCCTAGTTTCCAGCACTGAGTTCATGGTTGTCTCCCAGGACACTACCTACAATGCATTGATGGGAAGGCCATGGCTCCACCTACATGCCGAGGTTCTTTTATCGTATCACCAGTGCCTCAAGTACTCCACTAATGGTCAAGTGGGAGCTCTTCAAGGTGACACATCTCCCTTTTCCTCTTTTAAAGCACTATCTTCGAATGTAGACTATTACAAGCGCAACTACAAGAAGATTCAGACAATCAAGGTTTTTCATTCTACGACAACAACCGACATGTGAAAAAATATGGATGTTTCCTATATCATTCCAATCCACCAATTGGAGGCTACAACCCCATACATGGGACAATGCTTCCTTGTTTCTGGAATGATGGGAGAATACATTCCTAAGACTAAGATATTTTGGATGATCACCTCATACTACTACACGAATTAGGCTTAGGTGATCTCGGAGCCTCATACTCCCAAAAGGTGTTGGGATGTTCGCCCCATGGAAATGGAAATACATCATACTTGCTTGTTTTTCCAATCCGGGATAGACTGGATCAAGACTACGTTCTAATATTTCTTCGATATCATCAAGCATGTCCCCGTGGTCCAAAGACCATATGTGATCAGATCAACTGCCTTTATCGCTATGGTCTCACCAGCACAAGAGTCCCCCGATGGAACGTCCACCGCTGATCAAGCTGGTACCAGACTCCCATCAGTATCTTTAGACTCAGATGAAACTCCTCCCACTGATGATACCTCCTCCATAAGTGAGATGTGTATTTAGAGGATTCTTCTCCTTCCTCAGAAGAGGGCATCTCCACCACTGTCGATGAACTAGTAGAGGTGAACCTCTGTAGTGAGGCGGATCTAAGGAACACATTGATCAGTGCCACTATTCCTATCAAAGTGAAACAAAAGTACATAGACATCCTACAGTAACATCATGATATATTATCCTTAAGTTATGACGAGATTCCATGGCTAGATCCTCATCAAGCCATCCACTGCATCGGTATCCCAGAAAATCACTGTGGGTTTGAGCAGCCTCCCAGAAAGATACACCCTTCTCATGGTTTCATGGTTGAGGAGGAAGTTGATAAACTCATCAGAGAAAATTTCATTAAGGACTTTCAGTACCCCAAATGGATAGCCAATATTGTTCTAGTCAGGAAGATGAACTGATAGATCAGAGTCTTCATCACCTTCCAATATCTCAACCATTAGTGTCTAAAGGATTATTTTCCTCTTCCCATGATAGAATTGTTGATCAATGCTACCACTAGTTTAGAGGATCCCTCTTTCATGCATGGGTACTCTAGGTATAACCAAATTAGAATGGCTCCTGCGGATGAGGAGTATACATATTTCAGGGAAACATAGTGTACTTTTTATTACAAAGTTATGCCCTTCAGTCTAAAGAATACAGGTTCCACCTATCAGTGAGCTATGCATCGCATATTTAAGACGATACTTGTATTGTTGGTGGAATTCTATGTGGAAGATCTGGTGGTCAAATCTCTCCAATGTTAGGAATATCTCAAATTCCTTGAGAAAGTGTTCGGATTCCTTCATTACCATCACCTGGAGATGAATCCATTAAAGTGTGCCTTCGGGGTCACCTCTGGTTGGTTCCTCCGTTTCGTTTTCAGATATAGGGGAATTGAGTTCATCCCGGAGATGATCAAGGCCATCCGTCATATTTCTCCCCTAAGAAACCATCGTGAGCATCGAGGTTTCGAAGGCCACATGGCCTAAATATGCCGATTCATTGCGAATTTGGCTAGAAAGTGTATGCCCTTTTCCCGGCTCATGAAGAAGGGAACTGTCTACCAGTGGGATGCAGAATGTAAAACTACCATCGAGGAAAGCAAGCAGTACTTGCTCCATCCTCTAGTTTTAATGCCTCCAGTTTCTAGAAAGACATTGGTCCTTTATGTGACGACCCTTGAATGATCCCTCGGTGTACTTCTCGACCAAAAGAACAATGAGGGAACATAGAATAGTCTCCATTACCTCAGCTTCATGCTCCTCGATATGGAGACTAGGTACTCCCCAATTGATAAGACCTGCCTCGTGCTAGAATTCATGGTACATAACTTGTGACATTACTTGCAGCACCTCGAGGTACAACCAGTGTCATGGGAAGATCCTCAGAAGTATATCCTGAATCACCCCATGTTGAAAGGTTGTGTAGCTCGGTGGGAAGTAATCCTTCATTAGTTCAACATCAATTTTGTTCCTTATAAGGCTATCATTGGACTAGAATTGGCAGAATTACTTGACACTCATCCAGCTCCCACAAACTAGTCCCTGGACCTTGATTTTCCTGATGAGGCAATCTTATCAGTAGACCAAGACATTCAATTCTAGAAAATGACCTTTGGTGGTGCCTCCCAACGACCCACCGATAGAAGGATCAATAACCCTAGGCTCAATAGAGTAGTCCTAATAATTGTTTTCATTACTACAACACAATATTTTTTGTCGTATTCATTCTTGTTTTCAGAAGGCTACACCAAAAATGAGGCGGAGTATCATGCTCTCATTACTGGCCTCGAGCTGGACATTGAGATTGATGTTCCCTACTTGCTTGTGAAAGGGGAATTCGAACCAATCATCATGCATATCAATAGTGACTATGTAGCCAGAAAGACAAAGCTCACACAATTGTTGGAACACACTCTTCAGTTGATGGTGGAGTTCCCATTATGGCTAGAAGTTACTCATGTCCGTCGATCCTAGAATGGTCAATCTAACGCCTTGGTCAGCCTTGTTGCATCACTTGGAGAGCCCAAACATTATGATCTAATTATGAGCGTGGCACAACTGAGTGTCATTGCTCCCATTACCCCATATGACTATGACTGCTCACAGGTGAGCCTCATTACAGTCGGTGCCTCCATGTCAAGACCTACGGTTCCCCTGGATGCAGTGATTGAGGTGAATCCTGACTAGAGAACCTCCTTTGTCATGTATCTCAAAACGGTAATCTCCCAGTGGACTGGACCGAGGGTGGGAAAATCTGACACCGCGCATTATAGTTTACCCTTTAGGATGGTATTGGTCATGAGAAGATCTTCTACAAGCATGGGTTTGATGGGATTATCCTCCATTGCATACAAGGATTTGATATTTCTCAAGTCATGCAGGAGGTTCATGCCGGTTCCTGCGAGGCTCATCAGACCGGGTCAAGAATATCTCACCAAATCTGCAGACTGGGGTATTTTTGGGCCTCCATGACCCATGACTGCATCGAGTTTTCCAAGAGTTTCCATGCATTCCAAATTCTTGCCAACTTTTTTGCATCAAAATCTAGACCCTCTCCACACTACCAAGTACTCTTCCATTTTGCGGTCTGGGGACTCGATGTTGTGGGACCATATCAAATAGCCACAGCTTGACAATGTCTATTCATCCTAATCGCTAGGGATTTCTTCTCCAAGTGGACACAGGCAGTCCTTCTCAATGAGGTCAAGGCCAGTTCCATCATTGAATTTGTGAGATCCAATGTCATCTACTGATTTAGAGTCCCTCACACTATCCTCACCGATAACAACACGAAAATCCAGGCAGCTGAGCTGTAGAAAGTGTACGATAAGTAAAATATATGTTCTAACAATACGTCTAGCAATCATGCGAAAGAAAATGGACAGATCAAGGAGTTTAAAAAAAACTCCCTCTAAAATTATACAGGAAATGGTTGTCCAGAACAAGAAGAGTGGGACAGATAAGCTCCCCAATTCCCTCTAGGCATATCGAACAATGAATTGGAATTCCACCTAGGTGACCCTATATTTCCTGGTGTACAGAACAAAATACTTCCTAGCAATAAAGATTCAGTTTCCCTCATTGCGCAAAGCTATATATGATTAGAAATCACCAGATAAACTAGCTCAAATTCATCTGGCTGAGTTGGAAACGCTCAACGAGAACTGGATTTATGCCTTACACAATCTGGAAAGTCATTAGAACAAGATATCTAGAGCTTTAAACAAGTATGTTTTCCCCCACTCCTCCCTTCAATGCGACATGGTGTTGGCCCTGAGGACACCAGTGATACCCAAAAGGAAACTAACCATGATAGAGCCCAAATGGGAATGACCATACATCATTCACAAGGTTTAATGCAATGGCACACACTCCCTTATTACCGTGGATGGTAGGCGTATACCTCCTCCCACCAATGCAAAGTTCCTTAAGAAATTCTTTTCTTGGGTGAGAAGGGACCTTAATGACCTTAATTTGTCTGGTCCCACATGACCTTAAACTATAAAATGTCTCACAAGGAAATAAACTATATGTTGTACCACATGATGTTAAACTGTACCATGTCCCGCATGACACTAAACTGTTTGTGATCCCGCAGGACGTTAAACTATACACTAGCCCGCAGGACATTAAATAGTTTTTCATCCTGCATGATGTTAAATGGTAAACTGTCCCACATGACATGAAACTGTATGTCGTCCCGCATGACGTTAAATTGTATATTGTCCCACATGCAATCAAACTGCAGGTCGTCCTGCATGACGTTAAACTGTGTGTTGTCCTACATGATGTTAAACCACATGAACTACGTATGGATTGATTCCAATCCTCATGGGATACAGAGAAACGCTAGGACTCTGCGTCTTGAGTCTATCCCCAGTTTCCTATTCAACTACCCCTGTGTATAGTTCTCTTGGAATATCCCACATGGTGTCATGTAGTCTTCTTGGGGCCCACTCAGGTCAGGATTATAATGATTACACCATGTTCCCCTCCACTTTCTTCTATTTATCCCTTGTCCTAACCACACGACATTAAACTGCATGGACTTCTATAACTACGTATGTCTTGATTCCCATCCTCATGGGATACATAGGAACGCCCAGACATTTTGTCTGTTGACCCAGACCCAACATCAAAATCTACCCTCGGTTCGGAAAACATGGTGTGGTGCCAAGTTATGACCTCCATTATGATGGTTCCATCATGATCGCACCATATATTCCCTTCCTTATATATCTCTACTTCTTTCATCATCCTTCTTGACGTTTTATTGCACATGCAGATTTACGCTTTACACACACCCTCTACAAGGGACTCCATTATCCTTCATATCCAAAGGGACCCCTAAATAGCTTGGATGCTCAGCCGAGGGGCACTCCTACTATTACGGGCCAAATTCCTCAAGGGTTTCAGCCAAAAAATTGATACAGTATTCACATTGTGAATATGGTCAGCGGTTGATGCTCATGTTTTGTTCCCGTTTCAGGTCACACAATAAGGATGACTTGTTTCGAATCAGGTCAACATTTATCCCTTCTAGTCTTCCCCACCCCCATATGTCCCAAACATTGAGTGTAGTGGTTCATTTTCCCCTTTGTCTCTTCATTCTTTGTTCTACCTTTAGAAGGAGTGTTATTCCAGCAATTGGACCCTCATATTACGGGGAGAGCCTAGTCCAACTCTTTGTTTCCCACACCAAGCATTGATCACATGGGCTTAGGAGCTTTATAAGGCAATTTATGCATGAGTGGTCATATGGATATAGTTGTATAGGATTCCCATCCTCAGGTCCTTCTATCCTTTTGGCCCCCCTGGTCCATGTTCTCGTTTTGGATTGTGTGGTGTGGTATGGACTCACATCCTCAGTTCCTTCGGGCTATTTTTCCATGACACACATATCCCCTTAAGACATCCCACCTTCATTTATTGTTCTTTCCATGAGCACCGACCCCGCTATGTTTTGTGAGCCCCATCATTTGGGCTTCCATCATCTTCTATATCCAAAAGGACCCCCAAATGGCATGGATGCTCGGCCCAAGGGCTCTCCTAACATTACAAGCCAACATCCTTGAGGCTTTCGAACAACAAATTGATACAAGTCCCTTGTTGTGAATATGGTCAATGGTCGACGCTCAACTTTCTGCCCCCAAATCTCGATAACAAAAATACGGATATTGTGTTGTGAACATGGTCATCATTTATCCTCTATAATTTTTGTCATTTTTTGGTTTAAAACGGGCACAATGATTCCCCCTCTTTACTCAGCTTTCCAACTAGACATCTATGGTTCGAGCCCTAAGACCTTAAAATAAAAGCACCATTTTCCTTACTTCATGATGATAAACTGCACAATATCCTTCTCAAGAACAACATGTGACTTGATTCTAACACATATGGGATTCATAAGACCAGCCAAACGTCTAAGTCTTTGGGTCCAACCCCTTCTTTTAGAATCCTCCTTATCATTGTGTCCCCTTGGCCTGAGTCATTCTAGGGGAGGGGTACATAGTGTGGTATGGGATTCTGTCCCCATTCACGTCAGGTTTGTAACAACCACGCAATGTACCCCTCTCTCTTGAGCACCCTTCCATCCCATTCCCTGCACTCATCTTTTCGAGTCGGCTACACTTATGTTGGGTCCCTTGACCCTCTTTAGTGAATTTCCAATGTGTCCAGGAGTACTCCGGTTCAGAGCCTAGAGTGTCATATTCTACGTAGACATGCTTTCACTCATTTTTATGGCTCTTTGTTCCCCTTTATTTGGTATTTAATTATCTTTCACATCCAAAGGGACACCAAATGGCATGGATGATCAGACCAAGATCATTCCTACCATTACGGGCCATAGTCCTTGAGGTTTTTGAACAAAAAATTGATACACGTCCCTCTTTGTGAATACAGTAAGCGGTTGAAGCTCATTTGTTGTTCCCATTTCAGGTTACTCGATATGGATGCTGTGTTTCAAATATGGTCAACAATCATCCTCCATCATCACACCAACACCCTCATGCCTTAAATGTTAGTTACATGATTCACATCATTTTCCACCCCATAATGTCCAAGTGTAATTGCATCACTCTTGGTACTATCCCTCAGTGCACATTTTCAAATTAGGAGGACAAAGCCACAAGAAGGTGTCTTTTGGTGCTCCGCACCATCTTCCCCTTACTTGTATCCCATGTGTTGCAAATACCTATTCCACCCTTGTTTCCCACACTGAGATTGA
Source organism: Viscum album (assembly GCA_963277665.1). Taxonomy (NCBI): domain Eukaryota; kingdom Viridiplantae; phylum Streptophyta; class Magnoliopsida; order Santalales; family Viscaceae; genus Viscum; species Viscum album. The sequence goes on from OY728131.1 coordinate 1,350,629,942, forward strand.
CTCAAGTAGTTTTAGGGACCGGATTGAGGTCTACGCTCGCTTGGAAGAGTTTCTCTTCTTCATGGTATGTGTTATAAGACCTTAAACTAAGATCTCATTATACATAATCTTCTTGAACAATGTCTATATTGATTCCCATGATCATTGGATAGGTAGGAACACCTCGACATTTCGTCTTTGGTTCTAGCTCAAATTTCTCTAATTATAACTTCTATTCATCCTTTTAGTCCCCAACCCGTATAGGATTGCACGGTGTGGTGTATTGGACTTATTTCATCATTCATGTCAGGTTTTCAAGAGCTACACCATGTTCTTCCATTCTAAGATCTATTATCTCTTACCCCATATTCCCTAACCTTTTTGGGATCCTTGGCCCAATTTTTCTTTATTGGATTCACATGCGGTGTGATTTGGACCTCTTCCTCCTTCACGCCAGGTAAGCTTTATCACATCATGCACATACCCTCTTAAACCTAATCCCTCCAATGTCTGAGCCATATAACTTTAAACTATGCTAAAATTATCCCCAGATGACTTTAACTATTTCATCTATACTGAACGCCATTAAAATGCATAGTCGGTCCCATAACATCACCCTAAATGGTGAAATTGTCATCCTGGATGCACGACGACAAACAACACGACATCATGGTGTCCTCACTCGAGGGGAGATCATGATTGGTATCAGTCAACCACCATACCATTTTTGAACCTCAGTATATGGATTCATTCCTGTGGCGACACCTAGATTCTCCTTCCTAGTTCAATTGCTTCCCAAAAAAACACACGCATTCCTCCTAAAGGACAAACAAGATCTATCAAACTCCGCTTCATTTGGTGCGGCGTCCAGACCCATATGACCTTATTATCCCTGGAACTGGTACCTTACTATGCCACCTTCAGAACTACGTATGTCTTGATTTCCATGGGATATGTAGGAATTCCCAGGAACTTTGTCTTGGACCCAACCAGACATTCACTTTTGGTCCCCTGATGTAGAAGTTTTCTTGGGAGAATATAGTGGTGGTGTAGACTTCTATTGTCCTCATTCACGTCGGGTTTAGTAATTACTTCACCAGATGTCTCCCTCCTTCTATTCCATATATGGTTACAACTCTATGACCATAAAATAAAACCACTCTATGTCCTTACTGCAAGATGTTAAACTGCACAACAAATTTTTGAACTACGTATGCCTTAAATCCCATCGCCGTTGGATACATAAGAATACCCATGCAGTCTGTCTGTAGGTCCAACCCAAGGAATCTGAAATAATTCCCCATCCTATTTATCCCCTTGGAATGAACTCTTTTTGGGAACATGTATTATGGAGAATACCTCTCAGGATCCCATTCACACATCGTTTTACAACCACTGTACCATGTTCCACCCTTGTCATTTCCCAATTTCGTCCGAGTTCTATGACCCTAAACCATGATCTCCCTATGGGAACTACACATCGGGTTTGGATACTTCACCCTCCAATTCATAGTCCATTAAATCAATCTCTCGTTAATGGCCCATCCTACAACCTGAAGCTGGAATCATGCAGCCCCATGAGCCTTGTCCTCGGAAAGGGACTCGACTCCCTCAATCTGATACATCTTATTGTCGTACTCATATGAATTTTGACAAAGTGCCCTAAATGTGAAATTTTCGAGGGGAAATTCCCCTCCTTCCATGTACAAGATTCGTGAGCCTATTATTTGGATCCTTATCCTCTTCCACATCTGAAGGGACCCGCTTTATGGCTGGGTATCATGCCACATTGTCTTACCTACCATCGGGGGCCAACGTCCTGGAGGACCTCCGGAAACATTTGTGATAGTTCCCATATTTTTAACATGGTCAATGGTCGAACCTCATTTTTCTATCCCCATTGCAGGGTAACACGAAATGGTTACTTATTTTTGCACATAGTCAATAGTTATCCCATATCATTATGCCACTATCATTGTGGTCCAAATCTCGATCATCATGATTCACAATTTTCCACATCCTTATGTTTAAGTAGAATTCAAACATAATATTCTTTACCCTTTCACACATCTAGGTGCGTTAAGTTGGAGGGTTAGTATTATGGGGATTTCACTAACCTAGTTTCCCACTACCCCTTGTCTATGCCTCCCAGTACTAGGAAAGTCCAATCACTACTTCTTATTTCCCACATCGAGCGCGGGTCACATGGACTTAGTAGTTTTGGTAGGATGTGTACTGGATAAGCCATGACACACAAGCCTTTCATCTTCCCGCATTACAATAAATTTCACTCTCAAAACTATGTGCGGCTTGATTGCTATCCTAATGGGTTACATAGGAACATCCAGTCACTTTGCCTCAGACCCATCCTAACATTCACTTTTGGTCCCTGAACCTGAAAAAACTTCCTCTAGGGATACGTGGTGTATTGTGGACTTCTTATGTCCTCATTCACGTCGTTTTATGGCTACAACATCACATTCTCCTTTACATGGATCTTCTCTCTCACTCCAAATACTATCATATGACATTGAACTAAATGAGCCCTAATTTCATCAAACGCATGACACTAAACTATGTCCATACCCTGAATAAGATTAGGGTTCCCAATGATAGTCATGGGATGCACCAGATCCCATGGTAGAGAGTATTTCCCTATCAGTGTTGGCTTCTCGCCACACTATTCATAAGAACTACATCTAGATTAATTATCATCCTTATAGGATAAGTATCAATGCCCAGGAAACTCACCTAGGGCCCAAACCTAGGGTCATTTACCCTTATGGACCCTTGGGAATAATCTGGGTCCAGGCAGTATGAACATTAAACTATGTGAATCGTTCTCACCATACGATGTTTAAACTACGCATCTATCATCTTTATTGGTATTACGTAAAAATACAGATCATTCTATGTCCTTTATAGAGAGGTCCTTTTTAGAAGTATGTTTGATCCTTGATCAGATAGATACACCCACCTAAGGTGTTTCCACCATGGTGGCATGATTTCAAGAATGTTGGAATCCATTCGAACAACCCATCACTCCACACTCTATGATTTTCATGCACTTTATTTGGACCATCATCCTCTTTCACGTCTAATAGAACCCCCTAACAGTATGGATTCCTGGCCTATGGCTCAACTACTATCTTGGGATAACATTACCGAAGACTAATGCTTGAAATTTTGAGTTAGGCCCGGTGTTTCGAAAATGGTCAGCGGTCCGCCCGCATTTGTTATCCCAATTTCTGGCTAATGCAATAAGGATACTGTGTTTCAAACACAGTCACCAGTTATTCTTCATTTTCACACCATCCTTACAAGGTTCTGAATATTTGGTATCATAATTCACACTTTTCACTCCCATGTGTTTGGATTAATTCCAAATTCCCCTAGCATTACCCTTCTCGTGCACTAGATCCCATTGGGAAGATGGAATGTCGATTGATCTGAGATCTTCATTCTCAAACCATGGATGCAAGATGCATGTTTTTCACTCTTATATTCGCATGGAATAACATGGTGGTTATCCCTTGTTTCTCACATCAGGCCTGACCCATTTGATATTAGGGAAGTATCGATGGATGTCCCATGAATGTAATGTAAATGCAATAGACCAAATATGAATAAAAGAACTCATGAATGCATCTAGCATAAATAATCAAAGCCTGAAAGTGCATTCAAAAGTTACATGCATCACAGTTCCCATTGATTGACCCATCCCATGGATAGGTTGACCCCTTCAAAAGAGTGTTGCAGCTCCGCCACCCTCTGGCTTTTGGCAATCTAGGATTCAATGTAACCTGTTCAGTTCCCAATCCTCCTCGGTAGCAACATGGTGAATTTCATTAGTTGCGATCTTGTACTGCTCCTCATTGTTTCGGATGACGGTCATCTCCTCAGATGATTTCCTCATGTGCTCTTTGGCCTCCGCAATCTTGGCCTTCAATCGTGATATAATCTCTTATTGTGTATTGAGGAAAAAAGAATTCTCATATGTCCCGACGTGCATAAGATGAATCTCATTTTTATCCTCCTAGATCCTGTTGATGTTCACCAATTTTCTCCCCTTAAAAACCACCCTAAGGCCATGGTAATATTCCCAGATCTTTTCCACCGTGAGATCTCGGACGAGTATGTAAGGACGTTGGGCACCGACTCCCCGAGTGCACAGTTCACTCAGTCATGAACGAAGTCTCTCCATCTGGTCTATCCATTGTGCTTGATGGGTGACATCGATAAAGTGCTTGATCAGCTTCCATGATCGATGACAGAATACTTTGTTATCCTCTTCATATAGGGGAATCTCGTCCCAGTCTACGGGGTTGGTAGGCTCACAAGCGGGGAATACCCCCATGATCATGTCAGTAGGGTCCGTAGATAGTGTCTGATCAGGTATGGAAGGACCAGTGATGTTTGATCGATCTTCATCATCAGATCCCACCTCAATGATCTCTTGATATATCCTGCTAATGGTCCCAATAGTGATCGAGAGCACCCATGAATGGTGGGATTGGGCACCCGCTTCCATGAATACCAACATTCCACAGGGAAGGCACTGTCAGTATGTTTGACCATCCATGCCATGGAAGCCCACACCATTTGATGACTTGTGCATTCCAAGAAGTGCATGGATGTCAGTTAACCTGATCAATGGGTGGAAGACATGAATTCTATAAAGGATACTTACAAAGATCAAATTTGTGGTCTCACTACTATGTTTTTGCTATGGGGACCCCGAGGCATGGCCCTCTATATATTATTGAGATGTCTGAGAAACTCAAGAAGAACCTCCTCATGTTTCCTGGCCCCGATGGACGTGGTAATCTCCAGAGCCGTGGGCGTAGATCCCGAAGGCCCCACATCTACATATTCTGTAAGGAGGGAATGGGTTCTACATTCGAGGCCCTCATACATAGTTCACATATTAGCTATGAGTCCAAATTATCATGGATGTGGACCCTGGGGAAGGGACTTAGGGTTTTACCTCGAGAGCCTCTACAAAATCTTCATGTTCGGTGTCTGAATCAACAAATTCAATCTCATCCAACGGGATCCCTCAACCGACCTCCCCCCAGAAGGACTCATCCAATTATTCTGGAAATCAAAAGTGATCCATCAGTTCAGAAACTGACAAATATGAAGGTGTTATACGATCCAACAAAACCATCACTCAATTAGTCATTGGACGCGGGGCACCCCGGGAGTGCACAAAGTCCTCTAACTTGGCTAGGTTTTACTCGGCCTCCACCTGGCATAATACAAATCTGGTCCTGGTATGGTTGATTCCTAGAAAATATATCCCTAGATGGTTAAGGTGATTCCAGATCTTTGACGTTCCAAGAAATATCTGGTTGGCATCCCAGATGTCCCAGGCTTCCAAGAAGAAAACATTCTCTGGTATGTTAATATAGTGAAGTTGCTTCCCCGGAGCCTAGGTGGATATCCAGTAGAATTCCCTTGGTTGACTCCTATCCAGATGACTCTACTACTTTGGGACCACTGGGTCTGCTGTCTCCTATGGATCTACTGCTACCACCCCTTTGATAGGTGAATGCCTCATCGATACTACAACCCCGCCAACATGATATTTTCTCTCCTCCTCTTGCCCTAGCTTCAAAGTTGGGGCGTCACCCCATCGCTAGCCCAAATGGTTGGATACTTCAGCAAATCCCTAGGGTAGGGTGCCTCCCAACATTTGGCGTACTCATTCACCAGTACAAAGATAGTCATAGGCTGAGCAGCTCATTCTGCATCTTCCTATATTCCCGTGTGAACATGATCCACATCTGCCTCATCGGACATGGTTGGTCCTTATTGTGCACCCCCAAATAGACCTGTAGGGTCAACCAATTCATAAACTGAAATAGCCTTGCAAATCGATGCGATTTGTACAGGTCACATTGTAACGACCCATACTTTACATACATTGTTAATACTTCAAAATTGAAGCACACTTATTACAACATATGACAAAACCACAAAGGACCGTATAGGTATAGTGTCTTTAGAAACTGGGAAACATAAACAACTGGTTCATAAATCTTCTACAGTGTCTCCCATTTATTTCATCATATCTAGGGTCCCTTTTAGCATATTCTACTTAATATCCATCTTCCTGACCTGGGGAAAAGAAAACATAAAAGGGTGAGCTCAAATGCTCAGCAAGGTCAAATAAAGGAAATAAAAATCATATCATATCTTTTTGAAAATCAAAACCTGCAAAAGATATCATAATATCTTAACATGGAATAAATCATAGAAGTGAAAATGAGATCCCCATAATCATAACATAAAAATTGACACTTTGTGGCATGCACACATAATCATGGAAAATCATTTCTTGTTAGTCATGACTCATTGCCAAGACTATCTTAGTGGACAAAGTCCCTTTCTGAACCGAGTTCACTCCTCGTTTCAGTCCTGTATCACTGAACCGAAATAACCTTCCGTTCCAGCCATGTCTATCTCATGAGATATAAAATCTTTACCCAATGCATTGGAGGGAGATATAGGTCCCACCCATCTTATAATGAATCATTTCTTATGTGTGCCACATAATCATAAACCATACATCATCGCATAACACATGTAACAAAAATGGGATTCTTGAAACATCATGACATCAAAAATCAATTCATATAAGATAAAGTAATTCATAAAAATAATTCCATCACAACATGATCAAATCAATGTAATAATAGGGATAAAAACATAACCCTTTATTATCTTAGATAGAAAATAATTTTGATAAAACACTTGAACTCCATTCTTGAGGAAAATATCCTTTCTTCTTCAAAAACATTTTTCCTTTCATAACATGTCATACGACTTTAAAATAAAAGAAGTTGATTAAAAATAAACTTGAAAACTTGTAAAGGAATCTTCTTTTAATGTTTTAAAAATCCATTCATGCCGTATAAGTTAAAAAAAACATTCTTCGTACTTTTGTCGGAAAAGTCAAAAAGTACCTCGTACGAAAAACGACAAAAGATTCCTTTCATTTCTTTTACTAAAAACTCACCGAAGGGTAAAAATGGATTTAAAAAATTGTAGGTGGATGGAAATAATATTAAATATTGATGAAACATGGATGTGGATGATAAAATACACCCCAGTAAATACTTATGAATAAACAATCTCGGATAAAAATGAGATTGTGATATTTTCCCTTAACTTAGGTCCAATTTGCTTTGTACGTGTCCGAAGCTCCTGTATAATGGTTTAAATAATGTTATTGACTTATTCCAGAATCATACATATTGATATGATATCATATATGGTCATATTCTTAGCTTCTTGATAGTAATATTTCATGGTTACTTGTTACTCGGGTCTTTATTGCCTTTTGTTCTTATGCGTGTTTTGCCGAATACATTCTTATTCTTCTTTTAAGGTTATAGATACCTTATATCCAGAATGGTATTAGTGTAACATATATCATATTTATTCATTCAATTCATTTATATAATTACTATGTAATGATGATCATGTAGAACGAGTCGCATCACATCATGGAGACGGTATTCCGTACGTACGCACGAGTGATGATATCGTTCCTATGATCGTGGAACTGTATTGGAGTATATATATATTATTTCAGTAACAATATTACTTTATAATAATCATAAATAGTTACTCATTACACTATTATAACCATCCTTGTAAAGTGATGGTGGAAAATAGATTACACCACGGCGTGGAGACGGTATTCCGTACGTACGCACGCGCGGTGATTTCATTTTTTCTGTAGGATGGATAGAAGGTGAATTAGGGTTGTTTCTTATTTATAATAACATATCTGTATGTAAGTAATACTGATGTTATTACTTTATCATGAAACAACTAAAGGAGAAGAAGTTGAAGAAGAAAGAAATTGAAAAGATCGGTAATGGATATTACCTCTTCTTTGGAACGCTTCTTTGAATCCTCAACTTAGGGAACTAAGATTGGTCTTTGAAGAAGACCAGGACCTCTAGGATTATTCTAGGGAAGTGGAGAGGAGAAAATGGCAGGGGTTTGCCGAGCTTGAGTGCTCAAATTGGTGTGAGGAGGAGGGGGAGGAGGTGCCCTTTTATAAGGGAGGAGAGGGGCACCTTAGGAATATCCCAAAATATTATTTTATATTAAAGTCAAAATCTGTTTATAATGGTTTCAAAGGGTCTTATTTCGAAGCTAAAGTGGGGAAGGGTCGAAATCCTATCAACCAATAGGATTTAGACAAGTTTAGGGTATTATTTTAACCATATCAATTAGATTTAACTCTAAGTTAATTAATTTAACTTTTACCGTGTCTTTTTGTTTTCTTTCACTATATGGTTAATAAACTTACTATAACATGCCAAACGAACCCCAAATTGTTTATTATTAATATATATATCCTTATCTAAGTCATTTGGCCGAACCTTAGATTTTTAGGAATAAAATAACAATTAATAATATAATATTTGATTTAAAAACTATTTTGTGTCAAATTTGACACTATTTGATATATGTTTTTTGTGAAAGTCATAACAGAATTATATGTTCGAACCAAGTTGATTAAATCAACATTAATATATCATAGTAACCTATAAAATTAGTGTAATTTATAAAAAGTCTCAAATTACATTTATTTTGGTGTTTATAACATCAATTATGTCAATATTTCATTAATAAGATAATTACTGCATCATCATTGTGTCATAAATAAATTAAATTATTTAATGTCTAAAAATTACAAATAAAATACCATTATGTAGGAAATCTTTTTAGCTTTCTAATGAATATTTATAGTCGAATTTATCTGTATAACCCCATATTAAAAATGATTTACTTATTAAACATTGATTTTAACTATTTTAACCCTTCTTTAAATAAATTAATAATAAATGTCCTAATCTAATCCAAGTGGGCCTAAATGGTCATATTTTATTCCTAAGTTTGTTTTTGGTCGAATTACACTTGTCCAATAGAATTAGGACATGTGTTAGGGTAATATTGATATCATATTTACCCTTAGTTACCCTATTTACTATTAACCGCGGTAAAAAAAATAAAAAGTTACTATTCACCAAAAAATTATTTTCATCTCATTGAACCACATTTTAGTCCTTGATGTTAACCGTGTCTCTCGGATTTTCGAAATTCCATTCACAGAAGCGGTAAAATTAAGTTTTATGCAAAATTCTGTTTTTTAACCTACCACTTAGTGGTTTCACTATTAATCAAAAATTGAAAGTTTTCAGAAAAATACCAAAATTTCACCCTTGGCTAATTTCGATATTCTGAGTCCAAAAATGAAGCCCATTTTGAAAAATAAAATTTATAAAATTTCAAAAAGTGGTTATTACTATTCATAACGGCTAGTTTTAATAGCATATTGTTGTTTAGTGAAACTCAGTATTGCGTACGACGCAAGCTATTGAAGAAGGTCGTGATTGCGTGTAAAGCAAGCCAAGCAAGTGTTGTGTAGAAAAAGATTCCTTTGATGATTTATATAACATAAAAGTCTCGGGTGTTACATTCTACCCCCCTTAAAAAGAATTTCGCCCTCGAAATTCGTCACTTTGTAACAAAAAGATGAGGATACTTCTCCCTCATCATATCCTCAAGATCCCATGTAGCTTCTTCAAGTTGGTGGTTCCTCCATAAAACTTTCACCAAGCGAGTGGTCTTGTTTCGTAGGACTTTTTCGCTACGATCCAGAATCTCTATCGGCTGTTCTTCATAAGAAAGATCTTGCTCCAGTGGTACAACTTCTGAGCTGAGTACATGTGAAGGATCTGGTATGTACTTTCTCAGGAGAGATACGTGGAACACATCGTGAACTTGAGAGAGATTCGGTGGAAGCGCCAATCGGTAAGCTACCTTCCCAACACGATCCAGTATTTCAAAAGGACCGATATATCTAGGTCTCAACTTCCCCTTCTTTCCAAATCTCATAACCCTCTTCCAGGGAGATATTCGTAAGAACACTTTATCGCCCACTTCAAACTCTAGGTCTTTTCTTCGGTTGTCGGCATAACGTTTCTGTCGACTCTGAGCTGCTCTTATGTGTTGTTGAATAGATCTGACCTTTTCTGCCACTTCATCAACGAGATCAGGTCCTAACAGCTTTCGTTCCCCAACTTCATCCCAACAAGTTGGAGTCCTGCATTTCTTTCCATAGAGAGCTTCATAAGGAGCCATCTGAATACTGGAGTGAAAGCTATTATTATAAGAAAATTCCACCAAAGGTAGGTGTTGATCCCAACCTCCTTTGAAATCCATAGAGCAAGCTCTCAACATATCTTCTAGGGTTTGAATTGTTCTCTCAGATTGACCGTCTGTCTGGGGATGATAAGCAGTGCTGAAACTCAACTCTGTATCCAGAGTATGCTGAAGACTTCGCCAGAACTTCGAGGTAAATCTCGGATCCCGATCAGATATAATAGAAAGTGGTACTCCATGCAATCTTACCACTTCCTTTACATATATCCTGGCAAGCTGATCTAGAGAGAAATCCTATCTAATAGGAATGAAGTGTGCAGACTTTGTAAGACGATCAACTATGACCCAGATAGCATTATTGCCTTTGGATGTTTTAGGAAGTCCTGTGACAAAGTCCATAATGATGTTTTCCCATTTCCATTCGGGTATGGGTAATGGTTGTAACATCCCCTTAGACTTTTGTCTCTCACCTTTAACTTGTTGACAAACCAAGCATCGAGAGACATATTCAGCAACATCTCTCTTCATGCCATCCCACCAGAAGTACTCTTTCAGGTCCCTATACATCTTCGTGCTTCCAGGATGAATAGAGAATGAAGAACTATGAGCCTCATCCAGCAGCTCCTTTTTTATTTCGGGGATGGGAGGAACACAAACCCGATTCCTGAACTTTATTATCCCATCACAATCAAGGTTGAATTCAGGAACATTTCTCACCTTCTTTTGTAACTCGACATCTTCTTTCTATGCCTCTTTAATCTTCACATGTATAGATGGTTGAACATTCATTTGAGAAAGATATGATTTTTCCCCTTCCATTATAATTCCATGATCCATCCTTTGTAAATACATAAATATTGGATCCTTTGTGATCCTCATCATGGATAAACTAGCATGGTCTTGTCGACTTAATGCATCTGCCACCTTGTTTGCTTTCCCAGGGTGGTAATGGATTGAGCAGTGATAATCCTTAATCAGCTCCAACCATCTTCTTTGACGCATATTCAGCTCCTTTTGTGTGAAAATATACTTTAAACTTTTATGATCAGTATAAATATCACACCTTTCACCATAAAGGTAATGCCTCCAAATCTTTAATGCAATGATTACCGCAGCCAACTCCAAATCATGTGTTGGGTAATTTTTCTCATGGATTTTCAACTGTCGTGAGGCATAAGCTATCACCATATCATTTTGCATAAGAACACACCCCAATCCCTTCTTGGATGCATCACTGTAGATCACAAACCTTTCTCCACTACAAGGTAGTGTGAGCACAGGTGGACTGGATAACCTTGTTTTCAACTCCTTGAAATTCTCTTCACATTCCTCTGTCCAGACAAACTTAACTCCTTTACGAGTCAACTTGGTGAGTGGATTAGATAATCGTGAAAAATCTTTTACAAAACGTCAATAATATCCAGCCAAACCAAGAAAACTTCGGATCTCAGTTACTGTTGTTGGTATCGACCATCTTTCGATAACCTCTGTTTTTGCTGGATCCACAGATATCCCCTCTTTTGAGATTATGTGACCCAAAAATGCAACTTTTTGAAGCCAAAATTCACACTTGGTAAATTTGGCATAAAGCTTCTCCTTTCTCAGGGTCTTCAATATAATTCTCAAGTGATCTTCATGCTCTTCCTTGCTCTTTGAATAGACAAGAATATCGTCTATAAAGACTACCACAAATTGATCAAGATAGTCTCTAAAGACTCTATTCATTAGATCCATGAAGATAGCAGGGGCATTAGTAAGACCAAATGGCATCACTATAAATTCATAGTGTCCATACCTTGTACGGAAAGCCGTCTTTGGTATATCCTCCCTTTTGACCCTTAATTGATGATACCCTGAACGAAGATCAATCTTGGAAAAGTATTGAGCTCCGCGTAGTTGGTCAAATAAGTCATCAATGCGTGGGAGAGGATATTTGTTCTTGATAGTGATCTTGTTAAGTTCTCGATAATCAATGCAGAGTCTCATTGATCCATCTTTCTTCTTAACAAATAGAACAGGTGCTCCCCAAGGTGACGCACTAGGGCGTATGAATCCCTTATCAAGATTCTCTTGGAGTTGCTTCTTCAATTCCTGCAACTCAATTGGGGCCATTCTATAAGGTGTCTTTGAAATAGGCAAAGCACCCGGTACGAGTTATATTGAAAACTCAACTTCACGATTTGTTGGAAGACACGGCAATTCCTCCGGAAAGACATCATCAAACTCCCGTACAATGGGCATATTCCTAATCGTGAGTTTCTCACCAACCATTTGAGATAAATAACCTTCATTTAGTGGGATCAATACCCATAAGATGGAATAAATTTCCACTGGAAGGTTATGTTCATCCTTGCATTGGTATACGATCGTAGATTGATCTGGAGTATGAAATATGACTTCCCCTCTTTGGCAATTGATATGACCTCCATGTAGAGAAAGCCAATCCATGCCAAGAATCACATCAAATTCCACTAAAGGAAGGATCACAAGATTTGCAGGAAGCACTTTCCCACAAACTTAGATCGGAGAAGAATTATAAACTTTTGATGCGATTGATGTGCCATTAGGTGTTGTCACAGCTAACTCAACATCTAATTGTTGAGGTAATACGGTGATACCCTTAGAAAAGTCTTCAGAAATAAAAGACTGGGTGGATCCAGAATCAAATAAAACATTTGCTACTTTAGAGTGGATGGTAAGTGTACCTTTCACCACTTCGTTATCGTACTCCACATCGCTGATAGAAATTGCATGCGACTTTCCTTTGTCTTTAGCCTTAAGATTTTGTTGACGTCGACCATCATCATCAACCCTTGGATTTGGGCATTGATTGGCATAATGCCCCATCTCCTTGCACATGAAACATTGAAGTGTAGTAGGTTCATTTTGTGTATCCCTTCCTTTGTTTGCATCATTAGACATCTTCTTCCCATTATCGCGGCATTCAAATGCCCGATGACCTTCCATTCCACATTTAAAACATTTACTTGTCCCTTTAAGACAACTCCCTCCATGTTTCTTTCCACACTTTGAGCATAAGGGAAAGTTCATCTTTTTTTCAGTGTGCTCTTTAGATTTTTCTTTGAATTCCATCTTCCTCTTCTTATCAAACCCATGTGACTGATGGGTTACTCCAATCTCCATCTCGAATTTGAGAGCACATCGAACGATTTACTCGTAGCTATCGAAGTCTCTTATGGCTAACGCCCTTCGAAGACTTGGTTTTAAGCCACTAAAGAATCGATCGATCTTACTCTCAGGTTGGATAATAATACCAGAAGTGTACCTTGCAAGTCTTGTAAAATTTGCTTCATAGGTACTAACAGATTCATCATCCCTTTTCTTCAGTTCAAGGAACTCTTTCTCCATCTTTGTTCGGAGAATACGAGGGAAGTACTTATTGAAAAATAAGTTCCTGAACTCGTCCCATTACATAGACTCAATTTCATCCCTTTGCCTCGTATTCTTAACAAGATTCCACCATTGATCAGCATCTCCTTCCAAACGATACACTGCTAGGATGACTTTATCATGTTCAGAACATTGAAGAACTGAAAATATCTTTTCAGTAGTACTAATCCATTGTTCAGAAACTAATGGATCAGTAGACCCGCTGAAAGAAGGTTGACGCTGCCTCATGAAGGATTCAACAGAATGTTGCTCCTTCCTTTGCTCGTTTGGAAGTCCTGCATGATTCATAGCTTGATAAAGTTGTGTGAGCATGGCTACAAGATTTTGCATTCCAGCTCCCATATCGTTTGGTTGCTCAGGGGGACAATCATTGCATTGCCCATCGCATTCCGCATTAACACGGTTCCTTCGGGTTCCAGCCATTGAATAAAACCAAGAAGAATAGTGTGAGCAACACTAATTATAATAGGAAAACCACATAATTCAAGAATAAAATTTTCATGCTTAAGGTCTTATCATAGGTTATTCAAGGCCATTACTAAGATTGTGTTCTATGCTTAGACTTATCCTTAGGGTTTTTACTAAGGCTTTCACATCCTAGTTTCCAAAGGTTGACTATACCTTTCCTTTGATACCAACTATAACGACCCATACTTTACATACATTGTTAATACTTCAAAATTGAAGCACACTTATTACAACATATGACAAAACCACAACAGACCGTATAGGTATAGTGTCTTTAGAAACTGGGAAACATAAACAACTGGTTCATAAATCTTCTACAGTGTCTCCAATTTATTTCATCATATCTAGGGTCCCTTTTAGCATATTCTACTTAATATCCATCTTCCTGACCTGGGGAAAAGAAAACATAAAAGGGTGAGCTCAAATGCTCAGCAAGGGAAAATAAAGGAAATAAAAATCATATCATATCTTTTTGAAAATCAAAACCTGCAAAAGAGATCATAATATCTTAACATGGAATAAATCATAGAAGTGAAAATGAGATCCCCATAATCATAACATAAAAATTTACACTTTGTGGCATGCACACATAATCATGGAAAATCATTTCTTGTTAGTCATGACTCATTGCCAAGACTATCTTAGTGGACAAAGTCCCTTTCTGAACCGAGTTCACTCCTCGTTTCAGTCCTGTATCACTGAACCGAAATAACCTTCCATTCCAGCCATGTCTATCTCATGAGATATAAAATATTTACCCAATTCATTGGAGGGAGATATAGGTCCCACCCATCTTATAATGAATCCTTTCATATGTGTGCCACATAATCATAAACCATACATCATCGCATAACACATGTAACAAAAATGGGATTTTTGAAACATCATGACCTCATAAATCAATTCATATAAGATAAAGGAATTCATAAAAATAATTCCATCACAACATGATCATATCAATGTAATAATAGGGAAAAAAACAGAACCCTTTATTATCTTAGATGGAAAATAATTTTGATAAAACACTTGAACTCCATTCTTGAGGAAAATATCCTTTCTTCTTCAAAAACATTTTTCCTTTCATAACATGTCATACGACTTTAAAATAAAAGAAGTTGATTAAAAATAAACTTGAAAACTTGAAAAGGAAGCTTCTCTTAATGTTTTAAAAATCCATTCATGTCGTATAAGTTAAAAAAAACATTCTTCGTACTTTTGTCGGAAAAGTCAAAAAGTACCTCGTACGAAAAACGACAAAAGATTCCTTTCATTTCTTTTACTAAAAACTCACCGAAGGGTAAATATGGATTTAAACAATTCTTGGTGGATGGAAATAATATTAAATATTGATGAAACATGGATGTGGATGATAAAATACACCCCAGTAAATACTTACGAATAAACAATCTCGGATAAAAATGAGATTGTGATATTTTCCCTTACCTTAGGTCCAATTTGCTTTGTACGTGTCCGAAGCTCCTGTATAATGGTTTAAATAATGTTATTGACTTATTCCAGAATCATACATATTGATATGATATCATATATGGTCATATTCTTAGCTTCTTGATAGTAATATTTCATGGTTACTTGTTACTCGGGTCTTTATTTCCTTTTGTTCTTATGCGTGTTTTGCCGAATACATTCTTATTCTTCTTTTAAGGTTATAGATACCTTATATCCAGAATGGTATTAGTGTAACATATATCATATTTATTCATTCAATTCATTTATATAATTACTATGTAATGATGATCATGTAGAACGAGTCGCATCACATCGTGGAGACGGTATTCCGTACGTACGCACGAGTGATGATATCGTTCCTATGATCGTGGAACTGTATTGGAGTATATATATATTATTTCAGTAACAATTTTACTTTATAATAATCATAAATAGTTACTCATTACACCATTATAACCATCCTTGTAAAGTGATGGTGGAAAATAGATTACACCACGGCGTGGAGACGGTATTCCGTACGTACGCACGCGCGGTGATTTCATTTTTTCCGTAGGATGGATAGAAGATGAATTAGGGTTGTTTCATATTTATAATAACATGTCAGTATGTAAGTAATACTGATTTTATTACTTTATCATGAAACAACCAAAGGAGAAGAAGTTGAAGAAGAAAGAAATTGAAAAGATCGGTAATGGATATTACCTCTTCTTTGGAACGCTTCTTTGAATCCTCCACTTAGGGAACTAAGATTGGTCTTTGAAGAATACCAGGACCTCTAGGATTATTCTAGGGAAGTGGAGAGGAGAAAATGGAAGGGGTTGGCCGAGCTTGAGTGCTCAAATTGGTGTGAGGAGGAGGGGGAGGAGGTACCCTTTTATAAGGGAGGAGAGGGGCACCTTAGGAATATCTCAAAATATTATTTTATATTAAAGTCAAAATAGGTTTATAATGGTTCCAAAGGGTCTTATTTCGAAGCTAAAGTGGGGAAGGGTCGAAATCCTATCATCCAATAGGATTTAGACAAGTTTAGGGCATTATTTTAACC
This sequence comes from Viscum album, assembly GCA_963277665.1. NCBI lineage: Eukaryota > Viridiplantae > Streptophyta > Magnoliopsida > Santalales > Viscaceae > Viscum > Viscum album. The sequence continues at coordinate 1,350,646,503 of OY728131.1, forward strand.
TTATCAATTAGATTTAACTCTAAGTTAATTAATTTAACTTTTACCGTGTCTTTTTGTTTTCTTTCACTATATGGTTAATACACTTACTATAACATGCAAAACGAACCCCAAATTGTTTATTATTAATATATATATCCTTATCTAAGTCATTTGGCCGAACCTTAGATTTTTAAGAATAAAATAACAATTAATAATATAATATTTGATTTAAAAACTATTTTGTGTCAATTTTGACACTATTTGATATATGATTTTTGTAAAAGTCATAACAGAATTATATGTTCGAACCAAGTTGATTAAATCAACATTAATATATCATAGTAACCTATAAAATTAGTTTAATTCATAAAAAGTCTCAAATTACATTTATTTTGGTGTTTATAACATCAATTATATCAATATTTCATTAATAAGATAATTACTGCATCATCATTGTGTCATAAATAAATTAAATTATTTAATGTCTAAAAATTACAAATAAAATACCATTATGTAGGAAATCTTTTTATCTTTCTAATGAATATTTATAGTCGAATTTAGCTTATGTATAACCCCATATTAAAAATGATTTACTTATTAAACTTTGATTTTAACTATTTTAACCCTTCTTTAAATAAATTAATAATAAATGTCCTAATCTAATCCAAGTGGGCCTAAATGGTCATATTTTATTCCTAAGTTTGTTTTTGGTCGAATTACACTTGTCCAATTGAATTAGGACATGTGTTAGGGTAATATTGATATCATATTTACCCTTAGTTACCCTATTTACTATTAACCGCGGTAAAAAAATAAAAAGTTACTATTCACCAAAAAATTATTTTCATCTCATTGAACCACATTTTAGTCCTTGATATTAACCGTGTCTCTCGGATTTTCGAAATTCCATTCACAGAAGCGGTAAAATTAAGTTTTATGCAAAATTCTGTTTTTTAACCTACCACTTAGTGGTTTCACTATTCATCAAAAATTGAAAGTTTTCAGAAAAATACCAAAATTTCACCCTTGGCTAATTTCGATATTCTGAGTCCAAAAATGAAGTCAATTTTGAAAAATAAAATTTATAAAATTTCAAAAAGTGGTTATTACTATTCATAACGGCTAGTTTTAATAGCATATTGTTGTTTAGTGAAACTCGGTATTGCGTACGACGCAAGCTATTGAGGAAGGTCGTGATTGCGTGTAAAGCAAGCCAAGCAAGTGTTCTGTAGAAAAATATTCCTTTGATGATTTATATAACATAAAAGTCTCGGGTGTTACACACATAGTGACTCGCGGTCCACCCGTGCCACTAGGACTCCACCTCAAAATCCCAAGAGGTATGATCGATGCCCTTCTGTTCCCTAACCATCTTTGGTGAACACACCCTTTGGCAACGAGAACGGGTGAAAATTGAGCTCTTCTGCCATCCAAACCCGGTTCAGTACCACCTTCACAATCTACTTGACCAAAAAGGTCAACACAACATTCATAATGGATGGGAAAAAGTTCGATCTTGGAGCGGATATGGGGATCAGATATTCCTAGATCCCCCTGGCATGAGCTTTTATCCGCCCATACAAGAGGTTGAATGGATAGAATATTATCATTGACTTCTATCCCAAACAGATATTCCACAGTATCTTGTACATCATAGAGAGAATCGGGATCTCGAGTTTGACCTGTGCTCCTATTGGCAGCATTAACACCGTGATAAACATGCTCAGTCGCGTGCCCATGTTTGTGTCTCTCACTGATAGGATCCAACAGTAGATGAGCATCACAATGAATAAATCCAACCTGACTACTTGTTGCTTCTCGGTCATGACACTGAATCCCCACATATTCTACTAGATATCCTCCATGTTCCACCAGTACAAGTTCTCCTTGATTCGTTGATCCTCCATCGGGAAAGTCCAAGGCCTCACAAGGAACTCCCTATTATATGGGGAGTTGAAAAAATGTTTGAACCACCATTTGAAGTGGACGTCCTTCACCAACTGCTTCTCTTTTCCTAGCACTAGGTCCAACAACACCATTTCCAGTGGTGTTATCTCCTCTAGATCCTCCCACGAACCCATAACATGGAGGAACTAATCATTCATCACCCCTAGTATTGGGACCCTTGAGATCTAATGCAGGTCCCATAAACTGATGTCGAGCTCTCCATGGTGAAAATGGAAGGTATTGGACCTCGATGATCATCTTCTCAGCAGCTCTAGGATTAGCTATTTTTGCTGATAGATATGGAATTGGGAGGCGCAAGACGCCCCATATAGGCCCACTCTTATCAACTCTACCCCAAATTCGTCGCTCGAGGCACCTACCAAGTAGGCCCTAGCCCAGTCATCTGTGAAGTTGCTACCTTGGTTCATATCCCACTCATCAAACCCCCCAATATTAAAGGTTCCTCAGGGCTGCCTTCAAGATATTATAGTATAGCAGGGGAGATGTCTCTGACTGTAGTTCCTTCCTGTCAATGTTGTTCAAGTTATTGTACAAACAGTCAACGTTGAAAGGTGTAAAGTCTTCTCGGGCATGACCGTTAGTTACCCTGAACCACTGGCATTGGCACGACATGATCTTAAACCAATAAGATGGTTCATCCCTAATATCTTCAGGGATTGAGACATCAACCCTTAGGAAAAATCCATACAGAGATAGCCTCTTGCACAATGGGTAGTCCATCTGGATGTCTGACAGCAGTTCCCCCAACAAATTATTGTAGGAATGGATTCTTACAAATTCCCCAATACACAAGCAATCCTCCATTGCATCCATCTGGCCATCATTCGCAATGACACCCCTAACATCTTCTTAGTTAGAAATTCAGTATTTGTAACTTAGACATTTTGTTCCATGTTTGAAAAACTCTTTCACGGAGCTCCTTCGCAGAGATCGGTCCCAGCAAAGAAATCATGAAGCACTACCCCGAACTTTAGGAACAAGCAGTACAACACACCGTAGTGGATCTAAAGACTCGTTGTGTTCCACAAATCAGAAATCCATATTTGTGGAGAGAAATTGCAGAGTACACAGAGCCTCGGGAATCAAGAGTGCTAAGTGCCAAAACCTGGAGGAGAAAAAGGAAAAAAGATAGGTCAACCTTCCCTATTTATAGGCGAGGACCCATTGTACTTCATAGCGCATCTGACCATGTAGAGATTCACAATGCCTCTGACCGTAGTGATCTTCATAGTGCCCTCAACTCGTGCATTGCCTCTCCGCCTCTCTAGCCTTCTTCACAATTATACTTTGAGATTGACTAAGGAATTTTGGCGATTAACCCTCAGACTTTGGCCCTTGTTTTCTATTTATCTCCAAGTCAAGGGGGGGGGGGATTTGTTGGCACCAAAATTTCAGAAGTGGAGAAGCATGCGGAAAGCCCTTGGGGCTGCCTCATGAAGCATGCTCACAGATCTCCACTACACTGTATATCTCCCCCTTGGCGAAGCCTCTACGGAGAAAGGAGGTGGGAGGCTATGCAAACCCATTTGATGATTCCAAAGCCACTACGATGCCAAGAGGTAGGAGGCACTGTGAACCCGTTTGACATTTTCGAAACCACCACGGAGCGAGGAGGTCGGAGGATCCATGGTTACGAAAAAGTGCCATGTGTCTTCATGTCCAGCAAGCCCTGCTTGTCAGCGCCTCTTGCCTATAAATAACAGGCTCCCCTCGAGCATAATGGATAGATCCTGTGAACTTTCTCCATTCTATCTCACAAATCACGAATCAAATTTTACTATGTGATCGATGATAACTTAAAAAAATGTTATCATCACAAAGTTCATTTCCATTGGCTTGATTTTAACCTCTCTTCAAAGAGAGAGGCCCGTCACTGATCCCACAAGCCTTTGCGATGGAAGGGGATATCGAAGGGGACTTTGGTCTTTCGGGAGCCATAATGGTTCACGAAGGACCCTCCATGAATATTTGACACACATGCTAAGTAAGGGTCAATGTGCTTCGTGAAGAACATTTCTTTTCAATGTAACGCTTTGCAGGGAACCCTTTCTTCATGAAGAACTACTTCGCACATGCCTTTACACATAGGGAAGCACCTTCCATATGCCTCTATGCCCTATGACTGGGTTGGGACACATAGTTTCGCAAATAATACCCCTTCACAAAGCGCCTAAAATACATGGAGTACCAGCGCTTCATGAGGCTTCAAACTGTGAACCCCTTTTCTCCAAAACTCTTATTCCAGTGTGACCCTCCATGTTTTCAAAAAGTGATTTCAAAGTCCCCTGGGCGGTGCTTCCCGTTGTGTTGCTCAGCCTTATGCTTATTTTCATAGGCACACTAATTACTATTGCTTCTTCTCATAGCCTCATTAACGTGGTCCCCTCAAGGGATCACTCTATGAAACCCCCTCACAACAACATTGCTGATGCCTTACCTTCCACAAGGGCAGACAAGTATCTGTTATGTATGTCCTAGGGGTTCAAAGTGAAACTGCCTCGTCTGAGCTGCTAGATGTTAAACTGCCATGTACCAACATCCTCAACACATAACATTAAATTGTGACCACCCCCTGTGCCCCATACACGGGGCACCCCAACTCTAACATTCACTACACCAACTAGTCTCCATGGGAGTGAGATCATCGTCACATGGAATAAGATCCTCTATGCTGGAGTAGTGTATGTCTCTAGGGAAAGAGAAACAATCTTGGTGTAAGCCCACTATCCATTCTTGAATGAGGTAGTACCTTTAATCCTCATTTCTTCTTCTATTGCAAAGACTAGTTGGGGGATGGGAACCATGACCATTATCATCCCGTCCCTTTCACTCTAGGCTTTATTTCCACCAGGGCCTCCATCCTGGAGTAAGTCCCTATCTCCATCTCCAAGGGTTGTAAAACACATGTTATCCCATGTTTCCTTTTTTGATCACTAACCACATGTAATACCCATACCACATCCACACACACACCATTCACCACGTGGTCTTCAAGTATTTGTTTCCCCTTGTTTTTTTCACACCGAGCATGACTCACGTGTGCTTGGAGCAAGCACCGACCACTGCATCCTCTATAAACTGCCTTAGCGTGTAAGCCCCAAACCAATCCTAAACTACGCCAACTATGATCCTTGACAGTGAGAGGTATATAGGAAGACTCCATAAGGTTCAAGTCCAACACCTACTGGTCCTGACCCCCATCACGTCAATTCACCAAACTCTCTTGAACTATGTGTAATTTGATCTTTGCCAAGGAGAGGTATGTAAGAAGCCTCCATGAGGTTCATCCCCCACAACCATTGGTCATGAATCCCTTCACATCAATTCACCAACACCATCCAATCTACATGGACATTGATCCTTGTCTCTAAGGAATGGTATGTAGGAAGCCTCCCTTAGGTTCAAGGCCAACAACCATTTATCCCGACTCCCTTCACGTTGATTCGCTAACACCATCCGAACTACATGGGCATTGATCCTTTCCAAGGCATTGTACGTAGGAAGCTTCCCTGAGGTTCATGCCCAACAAACATTATTCCCAACAACCTTCATGTCGGTTCACCAACACACTATCCCGAACTATGTGGTGTTTGATCCTTGACTCCTAGGAAAGGTACGTAGGAAGCCTCTCTGAGGTTTAACCCCAACAATCGTTGGTCCTAGAAACAACACGTCGGTTCACAAACACACAATCCCTAAATATGTTGACTTTGATCCTTACAAAGGTATGGTATGTAGGAAGCCTCTCTAAAGTTCAAGCCCAACAACTACTGGTCCCGACTCTTTCACGTCAATTTACCTAACCATTACGAACTACATGGACTTGGATAATTTCTAAGGCAAGGTACATAGGAATCCTTCTAAAGGTTCAAGCCCAATACCCATTGGTCCCAGCCACCTCACATAGGTTCACCCCCATCCTCCATGACATTAAAATATATGCCTCTTTTTCTCCCACATGATGCTAAATGGTTCCCAAATTAGTGGTAAGTCATTGGACCCCTAACTAGCGGTAAGTAATTGTGATCTCCAAATGACGGTAAGTAGTCATACCCCAATTGACGGTAAGCTGTTGTACTCCCCAAAAAGAAGTCAGCTGTTGTGTTCCTTTACCAGTGATAAGACGTTGTGTTCCTTGACTAGAGGTAGGGCGTTGTGTTCCCTAATCAGAGGTAATCCATCTAAACCCCAACCAACGGTAAGACGTTGTGATCCCCAATCGACGGTTATCCATTGTGATCCCCAATCGAAGGTAAGACGTTGTACCCCAATCGATGGTAACCCATTGTGATATATATCCAGCTATAAGCCGTTGTTTTTCCTTTCGTTTGGACCCATATATCTAGTCCGTCCCAGTGGTGTCAGACCAGCCCCGGGCTGCTAACAATGCATAATCCACAGTATATCTTCAGGTCACTATCCTCTGTACACACCCATATCCTATACCCCATCCTGAACTATGTGGACTTTGATTCCCTACCACAGGGATACATAGGAAGTCTCTTCGAGTCACAAGCCCAAGATCATCGTTGCCCTCGTGTTGTCTCCATCTCATTATCATTCCACTTAACTTAACCAGCTATTATCTATCATGATTCTTTCTTGGGCCACCACATCCTGGAGAGATCATGTAAATTCTCTTCTTGACTACTCTTAGCAGCACCCGGGTAATTAACAGCGTGTTAGCCCCAAAATCATTGTTCCCTCCAGAGGGGCACCAATATGATCTACTATAGTTAGTGTTCCGATCAGTACTATATATCCTTACTAGATGTTAAACCTGTGTTTTACCCTATGTTAAACATGGGAAGATGAGTAAAACCTTAGAGACATGACTATGACATACAATTCCCCACATTCGACGGGGGATGCCTCGGGATTCCGCGCCCTCCAAAAGACTTATCATAAGGGGGAATAAACCCAGACGCGCGAGTGTTCCAACGTCCAGACACGCCAGTGATTTCCACTGTGACTCCACCCCGACCGAAGGTTGCTGTCCTGACCGGAACCCTTGGAATATCTTGACAGAAGTTGTGTAATTAACTAGCATCCATGATGATATGGTACCAGGAAGAGTTTCACGAAAAATGTATTATGTCTATAAGGGAGACCCGGACTAGATAATGAGTTTTGAGGAGGAATCCATGGAAGGATGAAATGACATCCCATCATCCCATTTCGATTGAGGAGCCAACATACCTAAATATGAGATGGATTTCACCCACCTTTAGAATGAGGGAATGCGAGGAAACAATCAGCGTGTCCTCTTCCTCAATAGACGGATGTGCGCACCCGAATGAAAGCATCAGAAAAAAAACCTTAAAATGATACACTCTATAATTTACCAAACATAATGATGTTATTATCATATTATAATTATACCCAAGGTTTTCACCAAAGCATTCTAACTTTAATTACTTCTAATAATTAGATTGTCCTCTAATGTGAACTATAGATATCTAAGATTAATATAATATATATATATATATATAAGACAATTTTTTGTGAATATTCAATACATGTCCCAAATAAAAATTTATGGAATCCTTCAAAATTTTGTGTAATTTTAGGCTGGATACATATATATCTTATTTGTATAAAATATTCAACATCTATAACACTATTCATTATAAATGGTTCCCATGTAGACTCAAAATACACAATACCCTTCTTCATATATTGGGGGAAATTAAATTATAAGAATGAGTGACATGAGATTATCAATAAGGGATAACATGGGAGATATAATTCATTAATGACATATAATAATATCATGTTCATAAATATATAAGTACATGTTATTATCAATACAAAATATTTCCCAAGTGTTTATTGATCATAATAATTAATTATGGAATACAAGATTAGTTTTTCAGATTACTGGAATGTCATCAATAATGTAATCATGAACTATGTGTTCAAATCATAGGAATACAAACATTTCATAAGAGTTCAACATTATAATTGGCATAAAAACCAAATCATATGTCAAGGTTAACTTCTGTGTCTATCAAATCATAGAATATCTAGAATTACTACCTATTTTCAATATCATTGTGGATGGAGAATCAATACCATATTCCCATACTATGTCATGAAAATAAACTCTTTTAAATATTAATTCCAAAATATATATGTCTCAATAAAATGACTTTTATAGTTATGTAATTTTACTTTTATGTTTGACAAAATAAAAATAATAATTTTTTGTACCACAATATCATAACACATTAATCATGTTATCATCAAATAACCATAGAAAATAACTGAATTTTATAAATATCTCATCATCATAACAACAAAACATATACTTAAATAATAAAGATGCAATCACTAGATAATATCTCTGATAAAGCATAATAATTATTAACAGATGGTGAGATCGATGATATATAAATTTTAAATATATTTCATAAATTTCATTGAAAAATGTGAAATTATTTTTTTCCTTCGATGAAATTTTAACTAAAAAGTAATATAAAATTTAGATATTCATTTTCTATGAAAATCGACACGTTAAATTATAAATGAGGTGTAAATGAAGTAAGAATTCCTGAAAGGGGGAATATTATCCTATGATAGATTTTCTAAAATAAAACAATCATTTTACTTTTTTAAAAAAATAATAAATGATTTTTTAGAGAAAATTTAGAGGATTCCTTTAAAATATAATGTAAATAACATCATTGGGAGTTAAATTTTAAATTTTTAATCAATTCATATATAGGTATTAGCCTTCATAAAACAATATTTTTGGGTGTAATCATGTATTAATCAATTAATCAATGGAAGTGGAAATAAGGTTTTATATCATTAAAATAAAATATCTATGTTATATTATATAAATAGGATGGAAAATGGAAGAAATAAATTAAGATTTTAAGAATAACCAAAGTAGTAGAAAATATATGGATTTTAAAGGAAAATATCCATAAAATTTCTATCAATAGAAATTTAGCAATGATAATGCTGAAAAAAATTATATTATAAAAAAACACAAAATTTAAGTCAGACCTACTTTATAAGATCTATAAAATTTTTTATAAAAAATTAAATTTTTTATTATTTTATAATAGAAATATATTATCTCTTATAATATCATATATGATCCAATTATAACATTTCAATTCAAATTTATTGATGACTCATTATTAAAATCGTTGTTTTAAGGTGTTGAGAATTTAATTTTACATGTATCTTTCCATTCTATAGTTATGATCATGCCATGACCACTCAGATGTTGGGAGGTATTTTAAAAAATTATTTAGCTAGGTATTTGGTGATATAAGAGGATCTTGAATTATGAATAATAGAGGTTATGGGGTGTACTTTTATAATTACGAGGTAGGACAAGTGTTGAATTTTTCATAGGATTAAAATATAAAAATAAAATTTTCAAACAAATTAGATAAAAATAACTTATATTTGAGGATAATATCATATAAGGTATAAATAAAAAAATAAAAAAATATTTAGACATGATTTGAGGTAATGTTAACAGTTACAATTTTAGTTAAAATATTTGTAATTAATTCGGACTATTATCATGGTACCTAACTTTTTTTATGGGAAAATATACTATTAAAATTTCCAAAATATATTGTTATTTAATTAAAAAATTTTGAAATGAGTATTTAAATTATGTATTCAATTTTTCCAAAAATAAATTTCATAAGAGGAATAGATTTCTTTTAAAATAAACCCATAAAAAGAATGAAATATAGCATTCCAAAAAAGAAAATTTTAGGTAGAAAAATATTTCTTTACAAAATTTGAGAATAATATTGATTATTATAACATTAATTAGATTAAATTTTATAAAATAAACTAATTAAATTATGAAAAATATTAAAAATAAAATTCTTCTTTATTAATTATTTAATGGAAATGAATTTTTAATATAATCAGTATGTGTTTACTATTAAAAAAATAATATTTTTAGATAAAACCAAAATTTCGTATTAAGATAATTTTTATATGTTTATTTAAAAAATTATATCATTATTATAAAATATAATTTCTATAATAGTTATAAATTTATTATATTACCCCTCTAGAAAATTATATAAAATACCGATTTCAAAAAAACATATATTTGAAGCAATATATGACTCTATTGAAAACCATGAACTTATTTATTTTTTATTAATCTACAAATTTGATTAATATAAATACTTTATACATATTTATTTAATGTGGATATTTTTAATCATAATTCAAATTTAACAGATAGGTAATAAATATCACATTTCGAGAATAATAATTCTATAGTATATCACAATTTATTTAAACAATTTGTTTCATGTAATGAAATCTAACAATGAAATTAAATTTATTTAAAGAGAAATATATCATAAAATATTAGGTGGTTACACTGTATCCACGTTTATTTCCATGATATGATAGAAATATTTATGAGAACCACATCCATATAACTTAACTAAATATTAATATTTTATCCAAAACAAAGCCAATTAATTAGGTTTTTCAAACAATTTATATCATCATAATACATAAAATTCAAAATATTTCATCAATATTATTAAATATTATATATATCATTGAAATTATGATCCTCATTTCTAACATATCCTTAAATTATCCTTAAATAACATCACAACCTATAATGTTATGAAAAACATACATTGATACCAACTATGTTTCCCTGAGGATATGACAGTAAAATTATCATACATAAACCACAAATTTCCTTTCAATAAATACCCCTGATTTTTTGGATAAGAGTTTTTGAAAAATTGGAAAAACTATTAACAAATAAAAACCAAGACTTTTTACTCTAAAAAACAATTTTACGACCAAATAATAGTCTACTAAATAATTAAAAACTGTTCAGTATCTCACACAAATTTTCCATAAAAAATAATCATCTAGACAAACGATGTGTATTTAAAGCCATATTAGCATAGGGAAAAGGAAAAATAATAAGTGGGAATTCCAAAATCTACAAAATAGAAAACCAAAGAGATTAATATCATCAATCATAATTAAAAATGATATAAACATATAGTTATGAGAATTTGAGAAAGAAAAATGAAAATTAAATATAGAAAATCATACCCGATAAAACCATGAAAATAATCAAAACCATTGAAACACGACATAAGGAAATAATATCATAAGATCACATAATCATAAAATTATGGTTATCAAGATAATATATGAAATAAAAAAAATTCAAGGAAAATTACAATCCTATCATAGTAGATAGAGGCTCATGGTGGATTGGGTTCACAACCCATTCCCACAAAAATAGTGGAATGTGTTCAATTGTGTATTAGGGTCACTCCCTAATATCAATCATAAAATATCATGGCATATAATGCTTTACCAAAATCACCATAGAGATGTATATTTCTAGGTTCACTCATTACATAATATATAAATCTATACGTGTGATACATATGCAAATGAATACATACATAATGCATAAATATGATAAAACGTAGGATATAAATGTGGGTTATATAATATTCTTTCAATGATTAACCACATAATATAAAATAATAATTTCCATTAGTATAAGGAATATATAATTTCTCTTAAATATTTTAATAAATTATTATTGTAATTGGTCACTCTATAAAATTGTTTTAAAATTGATTTGACGAATCAAATAGAGGTAAAAATGAAAATGAACCGCATAGGTAATACATTTAAAATTAGAATTTGACCATTTAAGGATGTAAATAACATATGAATTCCATTTATAATTTTCTTGAACTATTATGTTTTTCCAAAAAAAACAAGAGGGCTAAAATGTTGATTCTAGGAAAGAAACATTTTTTAGAGTTGACATGTGTTTTGAAGTGACAAATAAGAAGATCACTTTTATGTTTTTAAAAAATCATATTATTAAACACCAAATTATAAAATGGATAATAAAAAATTATTATTAATACTAGAAAATTTAAATATGAAGGTAATATTCAATGAAATGTAATTAGTATTCCCACTAAATATGTGAATGTTTTAAGGAAGATAAATTGTTGATATGGAGGGGACACCATCGTTAAAGAGGTTGAGAATTACTCTCAATAAGGATATACTAGTTGATATTGAAATTTATCAAGGTGATGATTTGAATAAAAAATTACACTTTCCAAATATAGGGAATATAATATAAATATATTCTTTATAAAATATATAATTAAGAATAATATTACAAATGGAATCATTAAGACTCGTGAATGAAGTTGAATTAAAAAACGATTAAAATATTGAATTTTTTTAATCAAAACCCAATGAGAAAAATTACATGAAACAAAAAAAATAAAAAACATTGAATATAAGGGAATAATGACACCAAAAATTAAATATTATTTAGTTATACCATTCCAATAAAACATATTGTATAAAAATAAATATGTATCAAGGGGTTATAATTATGAAATGAGACCCTAACAGGTAACATTATATTTATGGTAAGAATCTATTTTTAATTACCTTAAATAAATAATTGTAAACCAGTGAAAATATTGAGGAAATGGATTGAAAAATATTTATTAGATATAATAAATAAATCAATGATTAATATACTTCAATAGGAATGAGTGTAACTCAATGGATGAATATTGAGTTAGCACAAAACCATACATTTTTACTAATTCCTTATACACATGTTTCAAATGTATTGAATAATTAATGTTATTTTTCAAGATAAATTTCATATAATCTTATTATTAATTTTTTATTTTAATATATACCAGCTATAATCTTTATCTATTTATTTATTGTGTTGTTTTTTGTTCTGTTTTTTTTTGAAAATGTAATCAATGTCAGCTTATCCTATTAATTTTATCAGACAAAGATGATATTTTAACAATATATTGATCACAAAATATAACCAATAAATAAATAAAATTAATATCTTATTAAATTTTAACATTTTTAAAATTTTTTCTCCCATATTCATCAATTTTGGGGTTTTGTAATATTATTTAAGTCGTTGGTTTTATAACCCAAACACGAAGATGTTGTATATCATTTGGTTAGTATAGTTAAAAATATTTTAAATATATTTATAATATAAGAATAATTATATTATTTATATTTTTTTTATTCTGGTGAAAAATATTTATACATGGTTGGATAATGAAATAAAATAATTATAAAAACGAAAGGCATTACTTTGTGGTTTTGGTATTCTGCACAATGAATTGTTAATGTTATTTCATTTTTATTTTTGTATTTAGTGGAGTAAATAACTTATTACCATTAATATAATAATAATTTTTATAACAATTTTATTTAGGTAATTATATTCTTAGGTTTATGGTCGTTTTCTAAGATGATGATTTAGAAGAAATGTTAATGAGTAAGTAAAACTCACTTTTTGACATTAAATATTATTGTGAAATTCTACTTGGTAATCACGGTATTAGGATTAATAGATAAAAATAAAAACTTATGAAAATGAGCCTAGATTATATGATGACTAAAATTATTAGTGGATTTAGATTTAAATTGATTGAATGGGTGTGAAAGGATAGGGTAAAATAGATGATCTTATAAGTGAAAAAAGGGAACATTTGTGAATTCAATTTAGCTTTTCAATGATATCAATACACTATTCAAGGGTAAATTAAGAAATATATATTTAAAAAATGATGTTTTGGGGATATAGGATTTATAATTTCTTAATAAATAATTCAAAAACATTTTTCAAACATGTTTTTTATTAATTTCCAATAAATTTAATATTTTATCTTTTTGGTTTGTATATCGGTAACTAGTTTTTTACTAATTCATTTATGTTTTGTAGGAAAATTATGTAAAGTATCTTAAAAATTATTTATTATCTAAACCATAATTTAATATCCATCTGAGAATATTAATTTTATAAAAAATATGAAATAAATTTTAAATTTAATAATTTATTATAAAAAAATTAACTCATAGAAAAATGTAGTTTGCACTAATATATGTTCTTAATGTTATTTATTATTTAGAAAAAATTAGATTAATTGTAATTTAAATATATATAGGTTTAAAAATTATATTAAATTCACTTTTTAAACGATATTAACTTAATGTATTATATAAAAACTAAATAATATTAATAAAACAATTCATTGAATATAAATGTTTTTTCATCATCACAGACATTAACATCAATCATTGTAATCATAATTTTACACAGAAAAAATGAAACAAAACATATTGCATATTTTTATCATAATTATTTATAATATTAAAATCATTTTTAGATATAATTTCTATAATTGATGAAAACTATGTTTTTAAAATAAATAAAATCTGTTATTAGAGTAAATTAATATGTATCTTTATAAACCGACATAAATGAATTTTATATATATGACAGTTTAATTTTAAATGAATTTATTTTTGTATATTAATGTATGAATATTTTATATAAAAAAATTTAACAAAATTTTTACGATAATATTCTTATTATACTGTCATAAATTTTTTGGTTTTAGTAATATATATATTTTCCACCATTATACTATAAAAATGATTTCAAAATAAATTAAAAATAAATTATAAGGATATTTAGATATTATTTATCTAAAACTAAAATTAGTTTTCTATAATTTAATTTATAAATTAATTGACTTTATTTTTTAAATTTTAAATTTGATTAAAAAATATACACAAATAGACATCCTTTTTATTTATAACTAAAAATGAGAAATATGAAAAACATAAGTGATAAATAACATATTGATTTAATAATTAAAGGTTCACTTCATCCAAATTCCTAGTTACATAACCCCAAAATAACTACATTAAATATCTAAGAATAAGTTTTTCTTTTGAGGTAGTTGAAGTTGGGGATTCTATATGCTTAAATTTAAAAAACATTTCCTCATGTATAAATTTTTCATAGATATGATTTCTCTCATACAATAACATTTCAAGTTCCACAAGGATTTGGTATAGACAAATAAATACATAAGATACTTTCATATCATGATCGGATAAATGATCATCATATCGAAGACTACCACAAATCGACTCCATTTCATTCCTTCATATATTTGGTAATATATTTACTTTCTTTTATATCCATTAATTTACCAACTATATTATAATGTTAAAATATTATTTTAACAGATCACTGTTCTAAGATAAATTATGTTTTTATAAAAAGCTATTAATTTGATTGAAAATAACTTTTTTATTATCAAAACACTTTTGAGGAAGAAAGTGAGAAATCGTAAAATCAGACCGAGCAATCTCAAAACAAAACAAGTAGATAAAGACAAAAAAAAGCAAACAACTAGACCTATCCTACCCCAGCAATTGAGTCATGATAGAATGTATTCACCAACACAGGACCCTTCAGCAAGAAGTCACGTGCAAAGTGCACAGAAAGGGAATCGATGATGTAAACATACCCTCTCAAGCATCCCAATCCAAAAGGACTCTATCGATGAAGACTTCGCACTTTGATCCTCATTAGGCACATGTCCAAGTAAATATCTATATATATGCACCAAAAATCCAAACAAAGACAACCAGCATGACAAACTAGAGGGTTACACATTTCTCACAAACAATCCTCTCAAAGAAACTGGCCTAAACCACAAACATGACCAGAGTCATTAAGAAGAAATTTAGTGTTACCCAAATCCATCACCCTAAAAATTTTCTTGGCTAGTGATGAAACATGTAAGTTAGAAACCTCCAAAATTCTCTTCTCAAGCTAAAAAACAAGTTGATCCCACGTTTGAATGTACTCCTCAAAGCTGATTTCCCCTCTATTGAAACCCTCTACCAGAATTGAGTCTTGTCTTTCAATCCATGAATATTTTTACTCATTATGGGACACCTCTAGAGACCTTCCCTTCATCCTAGCATCCTCCTCCTCAATTTCATTGGGCATCAATACCTGCTCCATCACTATTTCTTCAGAACATAAAAATAGAACCAAGTCTTCATCACCCTATTCCTATGGCCTCTAAAGGTCCCTAGACTCATTTTCCATCTTATTTTCCTTCATATTCTTAGTAGAGAGTGTCTCTAATGGAAGAGGTAATGAATTTTAGTCCTTATTCCCCTTCATCTTTTCAAAATCCCTATTACTCCATGGACTTGAATCCTCATCTACTGGTTGACCATGTTCACTCCCTTTGAAAGCCTTCACTCTATCCCCGACTACCTCACCTAGGGTAATGGATTTAGAATTCCCTTCAGCCTATTGAAGTCCTTAAAACCTATTGTGCAATGAAACTGAGGAAGGAATTGGGGCCAGAACCCCTCCCACATTCACCATTTGAACTTCCCTTCTAGTCATATCACCACTGCCACAAAAAATAGAAATCTTCATACCCAAACCATCCTCCCCATCTAGAGACATATAGATAAAAGTCTCATCTTGATTGGGATGTAAGAATACATGTGAATTGAACTGAGTTTTCCTATAAAAAATTTGTTAAACCACACCCTGTATAGCACAAAATGTTTGTTCCATAGGACACTCCTCATTGATATCAGATTGAGATTCACCTACAGGTCTAGACTGACCATGTCTTCCAACTGTCGACAATATGACTGGCTTTCTCACTCTACTGATATCACCTATAAATCTGATAAAAAAATATTTTACTTTCTTATCCTGAGGCAAAGCCAGTGGATTATCTTGCCTCACCTTGTTGGCTACACTAGAATTGAAATGACCAAGAAAACTGAATTTCATCCACCCCCCTTGTCATCATGGACTGGACAAGGGTTGTGAGTTTGTATTCCATCAAAAAATGATCCATGTCCTACTAATTGATGTTTGGTGACCCAGAATAAGAGGGACTATGCTTTATAGTGATCTTGGGATCATTAACCAATCCCTCTATAAAAAACACAATTTCCATTCCATGAAAATTCCCACCTTCTACTTCAATCTCCTCAACCAACGATGCTTCTATTTTACCTCTATCTCAACTCCTCAATTTTTTCTTGATCTTATTTGAGGCTCCCGAAAGTAAGGGTTCAACTCCCTTCCTTGAAAAAGGATGGAACTGCACCATGTTAGCTGCTTCCATCCTTGCTATCTCTACAATCATCCCCTGGTGACCTCCCCGTCTGCATGAGTCACTCGCAGACCCAGCCACTCTTTAGAAGTGCATAAATCCACCCACTACTCATAGAAAACTAGTTGTTTACATCATATATTTTCACCAACTTCTATAAACACATATTAAAACAGTGCTCTTGACACGTCAACCTCCTCACACATACATGGATTTATTGGATGAAAAACAGTGGTGGTACGCGAATCGACACACAAAAATTTACCCACCACATTCCCTAACATGTGCATAATTGTAGGATTCTGAAATGTGGAATCATATGGGATATTTTAACATCCTGACCTATATTATACTAAACCATTTCTTAGAGATGGTTCTCCGCAAGGCCTCAAGTGCACCTCCCCATTTTCCAAAGGATTCCAAAGAAAAAAGAGGGCCTATGTGGTGATATTGGGGAAACTATACCATAATATTAGAGGAATAAAACTACATAAATAACTATGTATCATAAACCTAGAAAATTAAATAGAGTGAAAAATAAATAAAAAACTTAAATAGAGAAAACAATAATAATGAAATTATTTAAAATCCCAAAAAAAACAATGGAATACAATACAACACTGGTCACCCACTAGGTTGACCATACATATTCAAGTACAAAATAAAATGAATATAATAGTGTAGGTCTCTGCTACAAACATCAAGCCAACTCATGTACCTGATATCTGGACACTATCGAACTGCACCATCCTGATAAGTAGAACCACTCACGTAGATACGATCAATCATGAAACAATGGGCCTCTTCCCTATCTACCATTTAACATGTGCTCAACCTGGAAAGAAGACATAAGGTTACACATACATCGATGTGCACATGAAGGGGTGATAAATAATCTCAGTAAGACACCATGATGAGAAACTTGTAACTGTGCTGCTAAAGTGTTTTCAAGATGGACTTGCTCACCCTAGCTAAGACACAACTAGATGGTTGTAAAAACCTAACATAAAACCAATGTCGATCTCAGGGTCTATAATCCATATCAAATGTAAAGTGCCACCATGGATGTCCATATCATTATATGTACACATGTATAGTCCCATACCTATACATATATACATAATTATGAATTTTCATTGGTATTTGTATCAAACAACATGAAACCACAACTATAGTCAATAGTTGGGTCCATAATCCTAATCACTTGGACATCATGTGCAAGGCCATTGAGTTTTATGTTGTGACACTCAATCATTGTATCATTAATTTTATCTATGGGTCCATAGTCCAATCGTTATGTTCCAAATTTTCTAATGCCAGAATTATATATTTGATAATGATACATCGCCACATGGGGATGCTCATCCCACACCTGGGTTCACACCTACTTTCCTCCAATCAATGATCATGTATATCATATACCGAAAATCAATATTTTAACGAAAGATACCAAATACCTATAGTCAATCCTAACAGATCTAGAAGAGTGTAATAATTTCAATCATAGGTTGAGGAGTGTGTAATCATCCCCACCAATAATTAAATATTATGGTAAGCATGATCATACATCATGTAAAAAAGTTATTGAGTCAGTTTTCATGATACCCATGCCCATGAATATGGTCCAATGTTTGAGCCCCAGGTCTCGTTCAGTAAGCTATCATGACCTTTGGAACTTGGATGATCCCTAAGGGGTGTACCCTTAGGCGATCTATAAGAGAGGAATCTTCGGTGATCAGTCAAGCTACAACTTAAGAGTCTCGTAACTAAATGGAATAGTAGAATAATTTTGATCAATTTTTGAGGAGAGATTATTCATCCAAGCCACTTGACGGTGCGTAGTCTAGCATGAGTCTTTGGTCACACAAGGGACTCCCAAGGTCAACACTTAAGAAAAGTCATCGCTCAGTGGATCATTGAAAGAATCCAATATCTTGTCCCCATAGTCCAAAAAGGAATGCCTTATAATGAAAATTTCCTAAAAAACATAAGTCACGTGAGACAAGCCACATCTCATCTCAGACTAGTGGTCTCAACTAGGTTGGTCCGAACACACAACCTTCTATCTACGCTATTTATCACTCTCATGTGACAACTGAACTTGATAACTAGTGGAAGAAAAACTTAATTTAGATAGAACCCCAAATAATACTATCTATATGACTTATAAATGTCAAAATGATTCCACTATTGCAATATATGTGGAAAAACTCAAAGAATGGACTATGCACACGCCCAATTCTAACTTCTAGGGAACAAAATACCCCAAAACTCTAAGATGGAAAAATTACATGGTTTTTACTTTAGAGTACAAAATTTGTACACTTATCCGTACCCCTAGAGGTTTACTTATACCTGGACCAAACAACATGGGATCTCCCTATGTAAAAGTAAACATCCTGTACTTTAATGTGCACGACGTGTACTATTTAGAAATCAAAACTCTGTGTTCTTTTTCACATGTTCGGACACAAGACCATGTACCCCCAAATGGAATGTACTCAGAATAAACATTGTGTAAATAAGAAAACTTCATCTTCCCCAAATAGAAAGAACACATGGTGTGTTTACCTGGAACACACGCCATGTAACTTGGGTTTCTCGACGGGAAAACCCTCAGATCACCCGAAACCCCCATTTTCACCCACAAAACAATAGATATAGCTTTAAGAGGACAAAATTCATAAATAGGCTTTAAAATCATAAAAAAACATTTCAATGGGTTCTATGGTTAAAAAATTTATGGACCAACCTTTAAACAGAAACTACAGAAGCTTCGTTCGATTACACCGTCCACAGTTGCCACACGTGACACCTGCGCGTCGAGAGCATCAAAATAGTACCTCTCTTCCCTTAACTCTATATATATTTTTCTAATACCCTTTTCTCATTTAGTTCATGACCATGAATGAGAAAAACGTTTTCATGAAGAAAGTCGAAGGATGAATAAAGAAAATAAAAGAAGAAAAGGAAAGAAATGAAAACGGGGATCATGTCGGGCCCGGTGCCCGACTCAAGTGTATGCCTCACCTAGGAAGAACTCCCCATTACAAACTCAATAGAGGTGATGGAGTCTTAATACAATAATCTGTCCAAAATTTATCTTCAAATGACCCTGCATGAATTAATTGATATTTAATTTAATAATATTAAATATCTATTAATCCGCTAAAATTGGAACAACTCAGTTTTCCAACAATTTTTTGTCCTAGGGTAAACACCCTATTCTAGGACCATTAGAGTGGGCATAAAAAATATTTGAGATCATCTACTAGGGTGAAATGACCATTTCACCCATTTTTAAGTATTTTATAGCAAAAATTAAGATTCTTTCACAAAATTGCAGTCTAGAAAAACACTGGTCCATACAACCCCCCCCACCATAAAACATCTCTTCCCTAATAATTCTAGTGAAAGGAAAAGAATCCATGATCTCATCCCAAGAATCTACACTAAAAATCAATCTGTATTGTCCAACGACCAGCCTTATAGAACCAAAAACCATCTCTTACGTGGAAGACATTTAGCTACAACTGATCTGGTACTCCCCACCATAGGAATACCATTATCGTCATCTCAAAATAAAATTCCTTCCTCAAAATCACACTAAAAACAACGAAGTTCAACAGAAAACATGGGTCACAACCCTAAAAAATCCAATAGTTAACTCCCCACAATATGGCTTACCTTACATCACTCCTTGAGAAAAAATTCAATAGGTTCCCTCTTCCAGAACAGGAAAGAATATTTCGAAAAAAAGTTAAAGGATCTTAGCGTAGAACTGACACACACTCAGCATACTAAAGATGAATCAATATAGTGAATGGTCATCTCTGACAATATTTCCCTGAGAATCTCTAAATGGTGCATATATCTCCCTATGATCCACCCTCATATCTGGTCAACTTGACCGAGATTCAGCCACGGGTGAACCATATCACGGTACCCGATTTATTCCACGATATCACCCAATCCATGGAGGAACATTCCAACACAACTTTTGTGATACAAGCCCATGGAAAGTCATGAAACATTGATCCTGACCTCACACCCGACCATTAACCGATCTTGATTCAAATGATACAACTCCCAACTAGCGTGTATCTTTACCACCTGACACATTCAAATAGTTTTCTCCTAGTCACAAGTGTCTACCTACACTCTAACTACATTATAAATCCTAGAAACTATGGTCGACTAGGCCAAGCTCTCAAACAATCCTATATATGAAATCTAGTCTTGAAAAAAAAGCACCCGATGTGCCTCGATCAAAAGTTGAAGGCATCAACATGCCTATAATGCAAAACTCAAGCACATACAGTGCATTAATCAAAAAGAGAGCATAAAAACAAGATCACTACCATAAAAAGGCATCTAAAAATATGATAAAACCTCTCAAAGTTGGTATAGATCACAATGACCTACAAAGGTCAAACAAAAATCACAACCTATGACAACCCTAAACCTCTATGAGAATCATCATAAGGATATGCTCCCTTGAGGTCACAACCAAAGAATATGAGACACTGTACATAAACTCATCGGGAATCCATATACGGAAATACCCCTAGAAGAAAAGTTCATGCAAAATGTCATGGAATCTATTGGTATAGAACTCAAGAATCAGAATAGATAACCATGACATGAGAAAAAACACCTAAAAAGGGTCAAAACCTCAAGGGTTTCACATGACATATCAAGATACTGGGTTATTACACCTATCATGCGCAAGAACTGAGTCATTAACCTCAAACCACAAAACTCATCAACATAGATCCACATAACATTCCTTCAAATTAATAGTATGTTTAAGATGGCCTGGCTGAATAGGCCTCCAGCACCAGTAAATCCACACACTAACATGTCTATATGATTTGAATCCTACATTCCTAGTTTGATGCATGAGACGACTCTTGCCTTTACTGGACAATAGTCAAAATCTATCCCTATCCTCTTACCAATGGAGGAGAGTCACTGATCCATAGTGAATAAAAACACCAACATACAAAATGTTCTTCTATCAAGGAAAAATCATCATACAACATTAAAATCACAAATCAAAACTAAAATCCCAAACCCCGGAAACTAGGACTTCCTACCAGAACAAGTGTTCTCAACACACCAATCTGATATGAATCACATGCTCCAAAAAATTCCTATTAATCCTGTCTACCATAACCCAAATAGAAAATAATGGGAGATGATACACCTATGATACTACATTTTAATGTCCTGACCTAGAAGACACTAAACTAGTGCTCCGTGATGGTTCACCACAAGGCCTAAAATGCACCTCCCCATATTCTAGAGGATTCGGACAAGTAACAAGTGACTAGGAGTTGGTAGTAGGGACAATATTACCACATATAAGAGTAATAAAATAATAGAAATAGACAACTATCATACATAATTGAAATTAAATAGATTGCGAAAGCAATAAAAAACTAAAATAGAGAAAGCTCTAATAGTAAAATTACGTAAAATACTGAAGATTTATGAAATACAATGCAGAACTAGTCACCCACTAGGCCGACCATACAGATACAAGTACTAAATAAACTGAAAGTAAAATTACAGAGCTCTTATGCTAACTATGAGCCAACTAATGCACTTGATCTCCAGACATTGTTGAACTACACCAGCCCGATCAGTAGAACCACTCGAGCAGCTCTATTTGAACATGAAACACTGGGCCTCATACCTATCCTCCATTAAACTCTTTCTCATCCTAAAAATCAAACATAAGTTATGCATGTACAACAAGGTGCACGTGGAGGGGTTAGAAAAAATATAAGTAGGCCCCCATGAGAAGAAACATATAACTATGACACAAAAGTGTATTCAAGAGAAACATGTCCATTCTAGATGAGGCATAACTAGAAGGTAGTAAAAACATAACATGAATCCACATTGGAACTAAGGGTCTGTAATCCCTGTCAACGGGGAAGTTCCACCATTGATGTCCATATCTATATACGTACATATGTATAGTCCCATACCTAAACATATATACTTAAATATGAATATTCATTGGTATGGTTATAAACAACATGAAACCACAAAAACAGCCAATCCTAAGGTCCATAATACCGATCTCCTAGAAATCATGTGTAAGGGAATTGAGCTGGACATCATGCCACTCACACCATCTATCATTAAGTCAATCTCTGGGTCTGTAGTCAAATCCTCATGTACCTACTTTGGACTTTTCCATAATTATATCTATGATCAAGCTACGTCACTAAAGGGGGATGCTCATAAATTGCAAGGGTTCACACGTACTAACCTCCAATCCCTGAACAATGATGTATTGTACCGATAGTCAATCCTGAAATGGAGGATTCTGTATAGAGACAGTCAATCCTAACCAATTTTGAAGAGTGCATTCATTATGATAATAGTATTAGGGGACTATAATCATCCCCACATATAATGAATGATTCTTGTAAACACTTCCATACATCCTATAAAAGTTACTAAGTCAGTTTCCATCATGCTCAGGCCTATGAATCCAGTCGAATGTATGATCCCTAGGTCTCAGTCTGTTGGCATTCACAACATTTGGAAGATGGATAACCCTTAAGGGGTGTAACCATAAGCGATATCTATATAGGGAATATCCCGTGAGCTTCCATGTTGCACCTATATATTCTTGTAAGTTATCGGAAGAGCGAAATAAATTCGATCACAGTATGAGGAGAGCGTAATCATCCACACCACTCAAGGGTGTGTAATCTACCATGATTCTTGGGTCTTCATACTCATATAAATATATAACTCTCTGGAGTTTTGTAATGCTACACCTTTAGTGTGTCATAACTAATAAAAAAGTGCAGAATCATTTATTCAAAAGTTAGGAAGAGAATAATCATCTCCACTATATATCATTAACTAATTATCAACAACTGAACACCTGGAAACACATCTGGTCATCCCAACAAAAAATATATATCTCAATATATAATATTAGGCTCAACACCCATCTCCCAGGTAGTACCTTTGGGTATACCGTCAGTATCATAAATAATATGGATTAGAAGCAGGATCCAAGGAAAGCATGTATGGAAATACCAATAAGAAATAGGGATCCAAGGAATAATGTCTAGGAATTCAAAATAAAGAAATACTTCTCAAGTTAGGCTCAATACCCACTAACTAGGAAACTCTTTTATTAAAAAATACTCTATCATCAAAACCTAGTCATAGATAAGCAAACGAGTGAGGGTGGCCCAAAGGCCCCAACCGACACTACATCTAGATCCCCATGGGAATACATGTTTGGCTTGGATTCTAGGTGACACCCAAACACCATCTCTACCCAAAACCCAATGTAACAGCCCATGGTCGATCAAACCACATGCACCCGCTAAGTCCTTCAATTCCAATAGTGAGGAGGCATCCTACTCAAGATCTTATAGGTAAACATGAGAGAAGGAATCCTATAAAATATCCTTATCAAAAATCAAGGGAGGAATCCTACACAGAATCCATGAATGAAGAAAAATAGACACTTCCAATAACATGGATCCTCTTAAAGTAAAACAGGAGAGAGATCTTACAAGGGACTCCCTAGACCAACACATAAGAAAAGGAATACCTCAGTGGATCTTTGGAAGAATATAGTATCATAGACTTGTTGGAAATAATGTGACATCTCACAAAGTAATCATACTCAAAAACCTAGATCGTTGAAGATAGATCACAGCTCATCTCAGACCAGAGGTCTCAACTAGGTTGGTCCTAACTCCCAACCGATCATCTATGCTAACTCTCACTCTCAGGTGACAACTAAATTTGATAAACAGAGGAATAAAAAAGTATTTTATATATAAACCCAAAAACACTATTTATATGACCTCTCAATGTCAAAATGATTCCCCCATTGCAGTCTATAATGAAAAACACTTAGAATGGACTACTCACAAGCCCAATTCTGACTTCTAGGGCACAAAATACACCAAAAATCTAAGATGGAAAAGGTACATGGTGTGTAAATTTGTGTACCCTATGTGTAATCTAATCCCTCCCCCTAGATATATACTTATACATGTCTAGATCAACAGGTGGGCTGCCTATGTAAAAGTAAACAACATGTACTTTAATGTACATGATGTGTACTATTTAAAAACAAACATTCCATGTTACTCTTCACATAGTCGGACACATGACCATGTACCACCAAAAAAATATAATCAGAGTACACATTGTGTACATAAGAAAACATCATCTTCCTATAATAAGATGAACACATGGAATGTTACCCAAGAACACATACCCTGTAACCTGGGATTCCCGACTAGAAAACCCTCGGATCACCCAAAACCCCTGTTTTCACCCCCAAAACAATATATCTGACCTTAAGAGGACAAACGAAATTATAAATAGGGAATAAAACGTAAAATAAAATATTTAAATGGAATATATAGATAAAACCTAAATGATCCTACCTTAGAGTGGATGCTACTCGAAGCGTCGTTTGATTTCACTGTCCACAGTTGCCGCACGTCACACCAAAACATTGAGATCTTCACAACGGTTCCTCTCTTCCCTTCCCTCTCTCTCTCATTGTCCCTTCCCCATATCCTTATTAGGTCACATCCAAGTATGTTAAAAACGTTTTCACGTAGTTTGATGAAGGATGAAGAAGGAAAAAAGAAGAAGAAAATGAATGAAAAGGAAAAGGGCCGCATACCGGCACCGACACCCGACTCAAGTTTATGCCTCACATCGTCTAAACACCCAATTACTGACTCAACAGTGTGGACAGAATCTCAATCTGACACTCAATTAAAAAGGTATATATGAATGAACCTACATGAATAAATTACTATTTAATTTAATAAAATTAAATATTAATTATTTCACTAATATTTTAAGAGCTCATATTTCCACCAAACTCTTTTTAGAGGGTGAAAAAAATATTTCAGGACCAATATAGTAGTTAGATTAAAATATCTGAGATCATCTTATAGGTTAAAATTACCATTTTGACCCTTTACATGCCTTTGAATGAAAAAATTGAAATTCAAGATAAAAAATTGATGTCCATGGACATACAGTTCCATAGATATATTGACATATTATTTGGTTGTGGAAAATGGGTCTTTAAATGGTTATACATTTACACTTTCTGAAAGGGAACTTTTTTTGTGATATTCATAAGTTATCTTAAACTTGTGATTGACCATTTATTTCATTGACTGTTGACCTTAAAATGGAGCGAAATTCCTTATTTCATTTTTTATTAATATTTTATGTTCATTATAATATAATATAGGGATATATATTAACATGAAATGCATTAATATTTAAAACTAGTTTTCAAAAAATGTGTTACATAGAAACAAATAATATACTTCCTATTTGTTTATATAATTCTATTATTTTTTATATTTATTCATGAAATGTTACTCATGCTTCCGTGATATTATTTACTAGGGAGATGATTTATATGTGTATTGCCTCATATATTTCATGGTCTGTTTTATTTACTTATACAATTTGTTTATAATGTTATGATTGTTTTTTTGTGTTATATCAAATGGATCAATGAATGTGATTAAACTTATAAACTTGAAATATAGAGGTATATTATTCAAAAAGAGTAATTTATTGTTTCTGTAAAAAAACATTTTTCACATATTTTTTATATCATTTATTTTAGAAAATCGTTTCCTTTATATTACATGTACAAAAAGTCTTAGGGGTACTTATGAAAAATATACGTTATGAAGGTTTGTTATACCAATAATGGTGATTCATTGAGAAATGATTATTAAAACTATTACGTCTGTAGTTTTTTTTCCAGATTATGTTTCATGTTTCTGTAGTTGGAGGGATATAACTCTTTTATATGGAAAATTTTTATGTGTAGATAATCTAGAAAAACCGTATATATAAATTCAGATATTGAATGATGTCCCCTTCATTATAATTCTTTTTCCCTATAATGTGAATTTATTTTGATCACTTTATTATCCAACAATAGGAAGTGATTTTAATAACAATTTTCACATTTTATGGAGATTTCATGGGAATTCATTATATTTTTAGGTTGTTTTTGTGAAACATGGTTCTTTTTCATATAAAATCTATGTTCATTAGCATATACAAAAGGCAAAAATATGCCTAAAACCAAGATATGATATCTAAATTTGGATGTTATGACCTATCCCAGATTTTTTTTAAATTATATGTCAATATGAATCAAATATACTTGAAAATAATAGAAAATTCTTATTAATATATTAACATTCTTCTAAAATATAATTTTTCATAAAAAAGATTTTGATACTTTGTGTGAGAAAAATATATAAATTTTTTTTTCCAATTTTATTAATTTTAAAAAAATATATAATTAAATTTTGAATTTTTCATGTTATAATTATATTACGCTAAAAATTTGGTATATTTTTGAAGAAAGATATTTTTGAGTAAATAGTGAAAAATATAACTCTTTGTAAAACAATCATTTATTTTAAATAATTTACGTAATTTGAAAGACCCATAATTATTTAAATATTTATAGAAAGTAACAATAGTTTTGTTTAGTAATATTTAATCTAAATAATTAAATTTTAATCATGTTTATATTTTGTATTTTTGGTATAATTATATTTTTATGTATTAAAAGAATATTTTTGAATGCTATTTTTATGTGAAAAATGTTTTCTCATTTTAATTAATTAAACATTATAATACGATGAATAAATTAAATGATATATATAGATTATTTTTCAAATGATATGAATTTATATACAAATAATGACAATCACTAGTCATATAGTTACTATAATACTCTCTTATATCTAAAAAGAATATTTCATGAAAAACGATTTTTGACACATTTTGCAGGTTCATTTTTCAATTATATTTTTCTATTTATGAGAATTGAATTTTATATAATTTATTGAATATTTTTAATAATAATAATAATTAAAATTATTAAATATTTTATACTTATTGTTTAAAATAATTTTAATAATAGTAAAAAATAACTACCACATTTAAGGATAAATGTTTGTTTTCCCATTACATTCACTTGTTTTAAAACTGATTATCCACAAACATGGAATTTTTATTTGATAGATTGGAAATAATATTAATAATAAATTCTATAAAATTATTTTATTAGAAAAATATATTTTATTCTCAATGTATAAATTAAACAGGCTATGGAAAAATAATTATTATTGTGAAAAACAAAATGGAAAAATCATGTAAAATAGAGCTTAAAAAATGAAAATTTTCAAAAATGATACCTTTTATGTTGGAGGCATGTATCGACCTTAAATTCCATTAAATACTTTATTTATATATTTTAGAGGCACATGGGGTGAGTGATAATTCCCATTAGTGAACAGTTTATGGTATTTAAGAAAATACTACTTAACATCAATTATAAATATGCATATTTTCCCCTCATTTATTCACACATATCAAACCATTTAGCTCAAAAATCCACTAAAAAACACCAAAACTTATTTATCCAAATTATTTAGAATTTTTTACTTCCAAAAGTATATCTCTATACTCTAATAAAAAATCCAAAGGTGTCTCTTATATGTTATTGTTCTTGTCTTCACTAAGCACTATATTTCATTTCTTCTTATTTTTTCACATTTAATTATTTCTTAAAAATTTATATGTAATAACACATTTATCTCACATATTTTGAGATTTTATTATGATTATAAAATAATTTCTATACATATTGATCTCTATTGAGTTGGAAACAAATATATCGCTAGTTTGTATGGTGTACTGTACTCTCTCACAAACCGATGTGATTTATTCCTTAAACAAGACACATGGATAGTCATAATGATGGAAATAAATAATTTATATGATAAATATTTAATTTTACTAATTATAAATATGTAATACATGATCCACTTCCATACCCTTTCCTCTTTAAAATATATAATATCTTTTCACATGTGTATGTTTGACATGTTGTCTCTATAAAGGGATGTGATTAATTTTCCATGTCCAACATTAATTAATGATGATAAATATGAATTTAATGATTAAATATGTTATATATAACATTAATATCATTCATTATATTTTGTATGTATATTTTAATCACAATAATGTGAAATTATATGATGAAACATGCATAAGAAAATAGATAATATAATATGATATGAAATGGTAATAAAGAAATATTATTAATGAACAAGTGATAATATGTTATAATAAGATCATATAAAATTATAAATTAGAATATGGTAATATTATAAATTACATAAATTTATTATACCTCTATAAATGAGGTTAATAAATGTTTGGAAAAAGGGAAATATAAGGTAAGGTGTTTAGGATAAATATCATTTCATTTAGGAATATTTTATTATTTGACCATAATTTATTTTATATGGTGTATATAATTCTCATTTTTCATTTTATAAAATGATTCCATAATAATTATTGGTATTTTTTTCTATTCGAATTATTTAATCCTTTGCGATTTGACATGAAATTTAATAATTTGTAAAGTATTTCGTAACTCAATTAATTTTCATTGGTTAATTTTAATTATTCATTGTAGTTAATATTATAATATAATTTGTGGAATGTCCTTTTATTATTATTTTTTATTTCAACTAGTTTTATTTGGATTCAGAATTTATAAACATAATTATTTCATTTATTTTTTCTCAACACAATAGTATGGTCTTAGTATGATATATCCAGTCAATATCAACTTCATTGAGTCATATTTGGTATTATGAACATATTTATTTTTATGATTTGTATCAACTAACTCATTTATATATTATATTATCAGTATATATATATTCCTGGTATTTAATTTTTCATTTAAAATTATTCTTTTCATGGGGGTAATTATTCAATGTTAACAAAACAAGAATATTTTATTCATCAATCCCATTTTTATTTTTATTTTTTAATCTTTAATTCCCATTAATGAATATTATTTTATAATTTTATAATTAATCCACTTTTCTTCCTTCTCATCTAATTATTCATGAAATTTTAATTTAACAGTTCCCCTTACCACTCTTAATCATAGAAAATGATTGATATTTGTAAATATATTATAAGGAAATTAGTAGAGTGAATTACCTATATAATGAAAGAAGTCTTTGTCCAAATTAAGATTCAAAAATGTTTCTCCTTATTTTTTTCTTGATTTAAACATTATTTCATTTATTAATCATAACCTGAGATACCGTTTCTTTGATTTAATTCACTATATCTCCTATCACAGTTGGTTTCTCATTGTGATTTTTTTTGATTTCCATCAAACCAGTGTAATCAGTGTATGAAATCATATGATTTGGGAAATAAATCTTCATATTAATTAAATAATTATATCTTCATTTCAAACTATGTGGATTTATTTTCCGTAAACATAAATTTTCATTCCTTATATTTTATTTTAGGCCATATCCTCTAATTATTAATATGATAATCTATGACAATAACATAACCCCATTATATTCCAATTATGGATCTCTAGACCCACACTCCCAGATTGAGTACTAGAAATATAATCTTTAAATATATTTTATTTTTTAAAAATACATGACCTGAGTATAATATTCATATATATTGTTTCTTTTCAATATTTTAATTGTTTATTCATATAAATTCATACAGTCATAAAACCCATATGTTTGGTTTCACAAAATATTATCTCTGTAATATTATTATTTAAAATTAGGTCTTAAACATTTCACACACATAGTACTCTTAGGTTAAACCTTTTTCTACAATGTATACATAATACACATATTCATAACCTATGGAATAAAAATAATAATAAACAGATTTCCTCCAATTCTTGGTAAGGGAAAACATAAAGGTGAAAATTTAAATACCATATGTGACCATAAGAATAATATATGGATATGGGAAAATAATGAAGGTGAATAGATATAAGATAATATAACAATAATATATGAATCATATAATATAAGATATTTTTCAAAACAAAATGATTTTAGCATAACAAAAAACATGACTAATAGGTGGTGTTGGTCGAAGTGGACAACACAATAAGGGGGTGAATTGAGTTTTTAGTTAAAATTTATTAATAAAAAATTTAAATCAAATAACACACTTTATAAAATATTTTCTATTGTGTATAATTATAGAACTATATGATTTTATCATACAAAAATAATATTTAATGTTCAATGAGAAGTCAGTAAAAAATAGTTTATATCACTTTTAAAATTATATATTGATTTACTTTTATCAAAAACAGTATATAGAAAACATTAAAGTTAACAGAAGATGAAGAATTGTGATTTTGAGTTTTGAAAACTAAAACTTATTTAAAAAATACGTGGTAATAAAATTATTAAAAGAACATGGAGTAATAAAAAGATGGTTTTTTCCCAAGAGGTGACCCAATCCTCCCTCCCATCCCATAACTGAAATCTATTATTTATATTAATGAATAAATCGATCCTAATCCTAGATCAGGATTTATATAAAAAACTACACACTTGTATCCCATGCCACATAAAGCCTATTTCACTAATTTATATGGGCTAATTGAAGAATAATAACCTTACATTGGTAGTCTTGGATACACAACCTCTTCAATAGTTTATCCTGGGAGTATAGTATAAAAATATTGGTAATGATTTTCTAGTTAACTTTAGTACAATACATGTGTCTATGATAAATACAATATTGTGTATGATAAGAATATCATAAAATGTAATCAAGAACAGAATTATAAAACAATACACAGCTAGAATATTCGATACTACTCCCTAATATTTGCTTTGTGTGATTAGTAGTCTTTAGATATCTCCATCATCAACATCAACTCATTTTTTATAGGGATGATAGAAAAATTGAGTTTTTTCGATGGTTCTTAATGGGTCCTCTTTCTATTATATTTCTATTTTAGACATATCTTAGATATCTTTTTGTATTAAACTTCTTAGTAAATATCCAGACTATATTAGTTAAATTTTGAATATGTTGTTCTTCATAATATATAGAACTGCTTAAAATTTAGGTGTTGGAGGAAATTTATTACACTCTAAAATGAAGTGACTCTGTAATTAATTCTCTAAAATATATAACTTGAGGTTTTTATAATGAATCAAATCCTATGTTATACATTTTCACATTGTATTTACAAAAAGAAATTTTACTTTTGATGATGGCGAATTCTCAGGGTAATATGGAATAATGAATCAGCATGATAGATTCTTTTCTTCGCATGATAACTTTATGCATTCGTGTTATAACGTCCATACCAAGATGCCACTCAACAGTTCCCTGATCCTCATTGGTTACATGACCCCAACCATATCTCCCCAAATTCTAAAGGCTTTTGAAAAGTATGGCGGGCCTTGATGTGTCCATGGAGAGACAATTCCCTCATCACTAGAGTGTAGCACAATGGAATATCAATAACATAAATGTTTCCGAAGTAGTATAAATATTAGTCAATAAATATACAACATGAAGATATAATAATATAAAAAGGAATCTCATTTATAGTGACATTGATACCTATCAAATGTCTCTAAAAAAATCCAAAAAAGGTACATAATAGTGAAATAAAATACATTTATCAAATATACCGAGTGTGAAAAATATCCCAGTTAGAATCATGAGCCATAGATCTTTACCATTCTCCCCTTATCAAAACCAGAAATTGAGAACAACTAGTAGGGAAATTTCCCTTATCCATACCTTCAATTGTATAGTCTATTCAGTTACCATAGGCGGTCTGAATAGGGTGTGACACTATATCCTTACAAGATACCACCCTGGGATAAGTTCAATTCAGTCAGTGAATATATATATATATATAATAGTAGTGTACAGGAGGTCATAGAAATGTAAAGGAAGTACTGAAAGTAAAATTATTATAATGTATTGGTTTTTATTTGTAAACATACCCATTTATGTATTTAATATTATTGAAATAAATTTCTTGGGATCTGGGGCCCATCCATGTGTCCCTTGTAATAACATGTTTAGCAGATGCCCTAAGAGTCCATAAAGTTTCACAAAATGACCAAATCCTTGATTTCTCTTTTTCATGGAAGATTAATCCTATAAACCATTTCATTCACTAATCAATTTATAAAAAATCCCATCCTTGGATTTATTAGTTTGAAATCTCTAGTTTTCTCTAGGTATAATATAAACCAATACCCTACAGCTTATCCATAGTGAACCTCTCAAGTACCCAGGTATCTCTCTAGGTGTGGTATAATATGCATCCAAGTAAAAAATTTATTCAAAACAAGAAAATATTACAACCCCGGGGATCCTAGGGCTTAGGGAGGTCTGAAATAGATAAATACAAGGGAGGAACCTCCAATTTTGTTAACACACTCTAGTTTCAAACTATTGATAGGGAGAAGGTAAGTGAGGATGTTTCTATGGACCTCCAAGGAAGCCAAGTGATATGCCACCTTATTACCCGCGCACTAAGTGCGAGACACATCAGTATTGGGTCTATGAAGATCTATAAATTTTCTAACAATGTAATCAATAGTCCAAGGGGGGATCTGATTCCAGGCATGGCATCATGGAGAATCCTAGAATCAGTCTCTGCATTGGATAGATCTAGCTTCTCCTACCTATAGAGGGAAATCCCCGTGAGAATGGCCATTGCCTCGACCAAGAGAGAAGTACCCTTTCCAAAGAAGGATGTGAACACCATAACCACCCCCTAGGGTCACATACTATGCCCCCTTATTTTATCACCCCCATAGTGTAGGACTCGTCAGTATTCGTCTTCAAACTAGAACCATGGTGTTTCGAGCTTACCCAGTTCCCCTACTGGACGAACCACGCATGAGAAGCCATGTGGATACTGACTTGTAGCCAGTTGAGATAGGAGACCTCTAGCTAGTCCTTGATGAGAGGAGCCAATTCAATCAGAAAGAAGCAAGTCAGTACAATGATGGACCTAACTGAAGGATGAAATCCATCAAACCTTGAATGGTTCCTAGCCTGCCACAAGCTCTAACATCCTGCCCTCAATATCACTGAACGAACCAGCCTACCCTTCTCGGATCCCGCAATTCCTTGGAACCAAATTTATAAAAAAATTAGTGTAATTATTATCATGAGAGGAGAGCTCGGGGTATCCGTTGAATCAATACCACACCACCTAATTGTATTCCCCTTCGAAAAAAGTGTTTTCTACTCTCTTCCCGCCTGTTGTTGCAGCAAGAGCACCTAGAAGCCAAGTTGATTCCCATCTTTCTAATATTATCATATATCGCTAATGCAACATTAATGATGTTCCAATTTAGATTATTTAACATTATTGTAATATTATGGAACTAAACAACACCATTCCACCACTCTTGAAGATCCTGGTCAGAAAACAGCTTGCGAAAATCTTTGCAGGAGAAGACCCCCAAAGCAGTGGGGGTAAAAACACATCTGTCCAAATCTTCATTTAACTAAATGCTCTCAAGAAGGGCTTATAGATCCTCATCTAGGATTTCCGAGGTGAAACTATGGTATTGATAAACTTCTTTAACCCTAATCATTGGGGTTGGGAAACCAGGGAAGGCTAAAACAGAGCCCTCCAAATTTCTATGATAGAAAAAGAAATCCCCTAATCCAACAATCCCCGACGAGTTGGAATGTAGAATCTGGTATTGGGGTACACATTATCCCATAGAGGAGAAGTATAACCACTGATGGACTCCACACATCTGCCATAGAGATGAGACATGATCTCTCCCTATAAAAAACGACCCTCAAGAACATCCCATGCGAGATTTCCATGCATGCCGATTCTTGTGCTCCAAAGGCTCTTCACATTAATCCCTCCATCCTGAATCATCCTCACCAAATTACACCAAGAAGCCCAATGACTCTTCCCTTCATATTTGGCATCCCACACTAATCTACACAAGATATTTTAATGTTCTTTATCACACATTGAGGGATGTTGGAAGTGTCCATTGCATGGATAGAAATGAAAGACAACACACTATTCACCAGGGCTATAGGTCCCCCAAAAGACAGAAACATATTTTTACAATAAAGGATATGGATAGTGATTCTACTCACAACGTGATCATAGTCCTTGATTTAGAGTCTTATAGAATAAATAGGGGATCCCAGGTATTCTATCGAAAACGTCCCATTCTTCATGTCTAGGAAATTTCACAAGGAGGACACCCTCCTATGAGAGCTTTTATTAGAGAGGAATATACTTTTTTTGGAGTTACTGAAAACTTGATTGCTCTAGTATAAATATCTATCCATAATTCCATTGATCCCATAAAAAAAGCCGCGAAAACCATTGATGAAGATAATCGTGTCATTGATGAACAAAATATGAGACACCCCTGAAATATTCATTTTCTTTCTGAAAGAGAGAATAACCCCTTGGGAAATTCCTTTTTTGATGAGTCTGTTGAGGGTGTCCAGATTCAGAATGAAGATACTGAGAGAGAGTGGGTCTCCTTAAAAGAGACCTCTCATTTCATTTATGATGTTGTGTGTCTTCCCTCTGAACGACACCACCACCCATAAAGAACTAAAGCTCCAGGAAAAGTGGTCCAGTGCCTTATTCGAAAACACAATACCCTATAGGACTCTATTGATGAAACTCCATTCGAGCCTATCATATTACTTATTAATATCCTTTATAATATCCATGTGGAATCTATATATTTTTAATTTTATGTCCCTTAATATCTCCTAAGCCATAGAGATGGCACCCGTGATGGAAAAACCTCTCCCAAAGACGTGTTTCCCAACTGAAATTCACCTAGGTAGGAAATTCGACAACCTCTGGTTAAGCACACATGCATGGATTTTATATGGGAAGTTACAAAGGCTCACTGGACTATAATGTGAGAGAGAATAAGGGTCGTTGATCTTAGGAATGAGAACCAAGGTAGTTTAACTAGCCACTTGAGGAAGAAACCCTCCACAAAAGTAGTCCTGGATATCATCGATGTTGTTGTGCTTGACTACATCTCACATCCCCCAGTAAAAGAAACTTAGAAAACCATTAGGTTCAAGAGAGCTATCCGATTTTATCTTTTGCATGGATTCATGGACTTCTCCCTCTCTTGGAATCATCTCCATGTCCTCGCTGTCTTGATTGGTCAATAAAGAGGGGATCATCCCCCAAAAACCTTCATTTCCACTGGGGTACCCGCTGGACATCCTTTGATTGGATCCCGCAAGCAGATCCAAGAAGAAGGAATGCGTTATTCCCCCAACTGTGTCACAATTATTAGTATAGGATACAGCCTCAAGTAAAATGTTTGGCATAGGAAGGCTTATTTTTTCTTTGAAGCACACATGTAAATAAGCAATGTTTCTGTTGACTTCCTTCCACCACCATACCCGGGAATGATCCTGAGCCATCTGCTCTTGTTTAAGAAGATCCTCCTCCTAACACAACTTGATACCCACAAGCTCCTCAAACACCAATGTATTCTACTCCTTCTCTAGATTTGTTTCTATGATTTGTATTATCTGCATAAGATATTCCAGATTATGATTGATGGAAGGTAGCCCCCTTGACCAATCCTTCAACCCCTATTTTATCCTTCCCAGCTTGTTGTGGAGGGAAACCTACATTTTACCCGAGGTAAGAGCCTCCCATGAATTCTTGATGAGCCTCTGATACTCTTGGATCCAGGACCAATGCTGACAGAACCTGAATGACTCTTGGTAAACCGATTTGGAGAACAGAGACACCAGTATAGGAGAGTGATCAGAAATACCTCGAACAATATGCTTCCCTTTGGAATTTGGATAGAATATTATCGCATTGTTATTTGTGAAGCAGCGATCGATCCTTCTCTAACATTTCCTTCTTCCTGTTCCGTTATTACACCACATGTACTTGTCTCCTGAGTATCCCAAATCACGAAGACCCTTATATGCCATGAATAGTGTGAAGTCTAAGCTAGCCT
Source organism: Viscum album (assembly GCA_963277665.1). Classification (NCBI taxonomy): domain Eukaryota; kingdom Viridiplantae; phylum Streptophyta; class Magnoliopsida; order Santalales; family Viscaceae; genus Viscum; species Viscum album. Next base: position 1,350,683,374 of record OY728131.1, read on the forward strand.
AGAGAGGGAAGGAAACCCTACCCTTCTTATCCTCTGGGTCAGGAATGGCGTTAAAATCTATAACAACATACCACAAGAGGTCGTCCAGATTAAATAGCCCAAGACCCTGCCACAAACTATTACACACCTAAGAATCACAGCTTCCATAAAAAAATGAGAAAAAAAAATGTTCCCATCCCTTAGATACTTTCTGGTGAGAAATTGATCCCCCGCCTCAATCAGCTGCATTGACACCTCTTCATTCCAAAAGAGCCAGATATGCTGGTTAGTCAGATCTATATGCATGGAGCCATGAAACCACACCATGCGACTGAAGGCCTTAATCTTATCTGGGTTTTGTGTGTGCTCAAGAACTGAGATGATACACACATTATGCTTTTGAACTTCCGATTCTATATAATCTGACTTCACCCAAGCGCCCATGCCACAATAATTCTAAAGTAACATATATAACATTACAAACTAAGAAGCCTGGATTTGGCCCCAGGCTCATTGGTCTTCCTACTGTGGGTATTGTGTCTTCCCCAAATATGTATCAACTGAACATGGGTACACACTCCAGGGTTCTGAAAAATAGGAATCAGGATGGAAAACAAACTAGGTAAAGTGTAGACCTCCCCTTCACTATGTTTCTTGGAAAGATGAATGATGAGTTCTTCTCTACCGGACCCTCCACCCCAGATATCTTTGGAGAATCCCTTGAAACAACCCCAATCCTTCCCTCCAATTCAACCTCACAAAAGAAGGGTAACCTGAGGCTTACAACCCAAGGTATCTTGTACTATAGGAGCATCCTCGAAAACAACCCGTAAAGGCAAACTAGACTCCCCGATCTCCCTTGTAGGTGATAGAGAATCGAGAATCCATTTCAATTTCCACCCAACTAAACACCACTGGCCTTGAAAGAGAATCTGATCTACAAAGAAATCCACCATATATGGAGAATACTCTGACAAGAAAGGAACGAGGTCCTGGAAGGGGGGTGGATGTCTTGTGGAAGGGAAGGCTGTACATCGACTTCCGACGCGGCTGAAGAATGGAAAACCTCGACAGGAAGGCTGGAACCCTCACAAGGGGAAATAGCCTCTTGGCCTCCTGATCTAAGAGGGTAAATGTTCCCCTAGGGCATGGGCTTTCTAACTGAGCCACCCCTCTTCCAGTTCCTTCCAATCTTCCTGGAGTGACCATGAAGACCACATAACAAACAGAACCTAGGAAACACACAGAAGGATAGGTCCTACTCCCACTCCCCAACATCCCTAACCATTAATACAACCTTATCAAGAGGTGGAGATGACATATCCAACTCAACGAAAAACTTAGGAACCTGGATGTCTTCATAAGAGGGGGTCCAATCATTTTCCCAAATGAAATAACATAGTGAGTCACTGATCACATTCAGGAAAGCACCATTTGAAAAGTTAATGGCAAGCCTGGTAGACCATAACAAAACATGGCTTGAGGGATTTCCCACCCCTTGTGAGCCTCTAGAGACTAGAAAGATAGGATGAATCACCATATCCAGAATAATCTAGGAGCTTTCCACCAAGAGGATATGAAATCCGCATCCAAATCTATCTCTAAAAAAATGGAATGAAGAAGGATCACCGAGAGATGCACCTATCCTATCAAGCCCCATGAGCCTATGAAACACTTGAAAACCTACAAGGAAGGCTTATCCACCCCAAAAAAGCAACGAAGGTTTACTAGAGATGTTATACACCCTTCGCAAAAGCTGCTGGGGGGACCCCAAAGAAACACTAACGTCATCCCGTGAGACCACCAGAAAAAAAGGTCGCACATCCGAGAAATAGATCATCGAAGGGACTTAGGCCGAGCCTCAGACGACCTCATGGAAGGAAACCTAAGGCCGAGGAAGGGAGATGTAGGGATACATGATACACATGGCGCCAGTACCAATAGGTGGACTGGGATCAAATGTTGGAGGACCCAGGGTCACCGCTGGCACCTCACCTCCCAGAAGAGCAACGGTCGGGAGATTTTGAAAAACCATCACGTGGGGAACGTTCGAAGGAGCAGGAGAAACGTCAATGGATGTAACATAGAAATATAATGACATGTTAACATAAAAGGATCTTTAGACATGTTGATTTTTGAATTACATCCTTTTGTATAATATCACTACAATCAGAGTCCATACATGGTAGTATACTAAGGGAGCACAAGTATCACCCATGGCATAATGATCACATTGCCTTTGATACAATCCTTATAAATCCCTATGGAATATAAATATAACTCAAAATATAATAGTTGATCCTCTTATTTCTTCTTTATATGACCTCATGGGAGTGCATGTTGCACTCATGCATAAAAAATATAGTATCCAACTTAGTCTATTGCGGGAATTCATCATTTGAATCCATGTGTAACCCAAAGAATAAATGCATTTAATACCATTAAAAACATTGATTAAATTCATTTGAAAAATTTCAATGTCATCAGCAAGAAAAAAAATTATTTCTCTCCTCAACAGGTCACTCAATACCATGGAAAATATGAGACGCCTTAGTATTTAATTTACTTAGATGTGAATTTCAATATTAAGAGAAATTCATGATGAAATAAGAAATTACAAAAACCTTTTACAAAGGCATGATCATCTATACCATCCTATAAATAAATAAAATTCATTTTTGAATTACAATTAAATTATCTTATCAATTCATAATTCAAATATTCAATTTTATTTATAATTCAATTAAAAATTCTCATCCAAAGGAAATTGGTAAATATGAACAAGTCAAAGGTATTCAAATTCATATTCTATCAAAATTTCCCATTTATATAAACAACACACTCAAAGGGTTACTTATATTTTAAAGTTTCTCATCAAATAATTAATCAATAATAGGCATCATTCATTACATGGTACATTCCTAACAATTGAATTAGAGGATTTATCTTCATTTCTGGGGAGATGCACCAAGAATTGAGTATGTGTCAAAAAAAATACATATGTTAATACTAGAATTTAAATGAATGGAACAAGAGAACCTACTATAGGATTGTAAATGATAGATTTACAAGAATCATCACTTGAATTGGCTCGAATTTTCAAAAAATCAAAGAACGAACGAAGAACATAACAATAGGGAATAATAGCATGCACCTAAATAGCACAGTCGATATCAAAAAATACAATGAATGGCTTAAATGGAATCAAGAAATAAATTTTTTTTATCTAATGAGATGAGCATAGCTTGAATTCGAGATTGTATGGGGGAGTTAAAAGGATTCCTAAAATAATATTTCAAGTTGGATATCAAAATGTGATGGTTATGTATGTTAAATGAAATAAGAAATTAGGTTAGATATAATATATTTAACAAGGGGAAATTTAAAATTGTACCCAAATGTATAGTGCCACACAGTTTGGAATCAAATTTTTGGATGAACTATTCACCAACCATGTATGCATAGCTGTAGGGAAGGGAAAATAATATAGTTTTTATACATGGTTTGAATAACCATGCACAAACTGTGAAAAACTCCACTGTTAAAATTTCATACCTAGATGTGCGATTATGTCCCCAAAATAACATGGTATAGTCTAACCGTATAGGATTTTAATTCACTTTTCCCAGAATTTCAATGTTTTTTATAACCATATAACCTATCCAATATATTTTATTCTAACCATGTGCCTAGCCATTTCCATAAAAAAGAATTGGTTCTGGGGTCCAAACCATCCATGAACACCCTAGATACCCATATAACCCCAAAGGGAAATCATATTCTCCCATATATAAACATTTAAACATAACATTGATGAAAAAAATGATATTTATCTAAAAAAGAAGAATTGAGTTCATAAAAACATCCCCCAATAAACTAATGCGCCCCCAAAATTCCCTTCCAAGGGTGGTGAAGCATGTTATGAGAGTAACTACTCCCACTATGATTGTACATCAGCCTCCTAATCCCATGTCTCATCATGTACATGGACATCCTTCAATATCACCTATACTAGAGGAACTAATTGAAATCATAGGACCTTCGCTCTATGATCCACAATACAGAAAGAATTTTCCTCAAACGAAGCATCTACCAATAAATTATCCTCATTGGGCTGAAATTTATGAGAAGAATCTAACTTGTAGTTGTGTAGTTGAGATACATAGAAGATTATGTGCATGGATCGATAGCTATGAGGTATCCGCAACTAATTGGCTACTGTCCCAAATCTCTCCAAAATCTCAAATAGCCTAATATATCATAATGAATGCTCAATAAATCACCTAATACTATTGTTTCAAATCCTCTGTGAAACATGCATGAAAACATGATCCCAGACCTCAAACTGTAGAAGACATATTCAGCGATCGATGTATAATTTATATCGATACCATGTAGTAGTGATCCACTTTTGATTAATTGAACCTACTTTTTGATCTCCTAAATATGATGAGCCTAAATCATAGTTTTCTATCCTACCTTTAATCAACACAGTGATGATCAGTATGACCTACTAAAAAAAGACTCATAAGAAAAAATATTTACAGTTTCATGAATGCTATTATTGTAGGAGAATTAATACATGGGTATACGCCTCACTTAAGAGCCCCCTAAATCCATGATTCATGCTCACATCATGTCCCCAAAAAATTTATTCATGTGCATTGACTTGCTATTAGTATGAGGGGGGTGGGGGTACGGTATCCCAAGAATCACATGTGTACCTAATTATTTTTATATCACTTTCCATAACCATAATGTAAACCAATATACCTATCTGAAATGATAATATGAGAGACCCTATGATGTCATACTATCTCATAGATATACAAACTTAATAAATAATCTATTTAAATTATCTCTTTGATAGGTTCAAAATTTGAAACCATCATGAGCCGATCAATAAAAATCCATAAAACATCATTACCTCAAGGATACCTCAGTATACCTCTCACCAAATCCATCATAATGTCACTCCACTGCCACTCAGAAATGGATATCAGTTATAAATGTTTGGATGGTTTCTAGTGTTCCACCTTCACATACTAACATATGGATCACCAAATGAGAAAACTAACTACAACTCATTTCATACCCATCCACCAGTACTACAAATATAAATCTAGATACATCTTACTGAGTCGAGGATGAACCGCACACGATGGATCATGAATGTCTTGAATTATCTTCTGGAGCACATCTACAAAGACCCATACACGACCATGAACACAAAAAAAATTCATCCTCACCTATGGTCCAACAAGGAGGAGGGTCCTCACCCACCAAAATCTCCCATAAAATTAGTCTCTCAAATTCTATTAACAACATCATCCCCACTCTATCTAATAGGGAAGTGTTAACAGCTAAGGATGATGCATAGGGATATCCCCAATAGTTTTATAGCTCCAGGTGTATCTCATAGAATAAATCCTTAAGCTATTACTTACTACTAGAATGGTGCACTACATGTATCTGAGTCCTCATGCTTAGTGCATCAGCCACAACATTTTCATTAACATGCATGTAGGAATTCTCAATGTCGAAAGAACTTACGTATTGAACCCAAATTCACTATATCTAGTTCATATTAGGTTTTGTAAATAAGTACATGAGGAATTTTTGGTCCCTATAAACCACAAAATTATCTCTAATTAATTAATGTCTTCAATATGGTAGTGGATGAACAGCTGTATCTAGCCCAATTTCATGTGTCGGGTAATTCCTCTATTGTGGCCTCAACAGACGAGACTTGTATTCTACTACTCAACCCCCATTAATAAGAACTACTCTTATCCAGATACATGATGTGTCATAGTAATCAATGTAAATACTTGCTGACTCTCGGAAAATCTGTATCGGTGCTGAAGTCAACCTTCCATATAGCTCTTCAAATGTCATCTCACACGTATCTGTCCATACAAACATCACACCCTTCTTATTCAATCACATCAATGGAGAATCTAAGAAAGTTTGTTTTGGTATTAAATTATATTAATATCTATCTATCCCCAATAAACATGATTCTTAAAAAATATTTATGGGTTTCTCCTAGGAAACTGCATGCCTCACCTTCTCTAACATAACTAATACTCCTGTCTTTGGGATAATTTGACCAATAAGTGATTCTGATCTATCAAGAAGTGTAACTTTGTGAGCATAGTATGTAACTTATTCTATCTCAATTTAATCAAAATGATCTCAAGATTTTTGGCATGGTCGTATCAATTTTGAAAATACACCAGGATGAAATCCTAGAAAACCTCCAAAAACAAATCAAGATAATGATTTAGAAAACAATTCATCATTTCCATGATGATTTTTGGAATGTTCGTTAGATAGAAAGTCATAAACCAATACTAATATAGACCACATCTTCTACGAAAATCTATATGATCTATATCTGAGGGTATAACACACACATAATGACAACCAGTTATTTAATATAGTTTGATAAAACCCATGCTCCCTAGAGATAGTCAGAGATATCATCTATCCGCAATAGAGGAAACCATTTTTTAATTATCAATTGTTTTAATTTCTGGAAATCCATATAGAGTCTAATATTTCCATTTGCATTATTTTTGAAAAATTGATTGGAGAAACCAATGGTGAAATACAGGGTCAGATAATCACCTTTTCCTATAAATCCTAGAGCATCCTACTAAGCTCCAATATTTCAATAGTAGTTATCTTGTCAGGAGGAATGGATACCATTGAATATTCTAACTGTAGATCAATAGGTAACTCTTCATCTCTCATTTTCGGTAATCTTGAAAATTCTTCTAGGAATATGTCGCTAAAATGATCAACCACTTGAGGGAAATCAACCTGAATTATCACATATCATCTAGAAATAAACTCACAATATGGAATTTCATCCTGCACAACCCTTAATGCACAATTATGTATCAACTCCCTTGGACATCTCATTCACCCTTGTGAGTAAACTATTTACACTATTGTGATGTTAAGGCCACCCTTTAATGTAAGAAAATATAGAAAGCATGAAAGTGAACCAATCAGTCCATCATGAGAATGATATATAAATCTGTCATATATAGGAAAAGGATGTCATATATGAGATGAAACTGGCCAAAATCAAGGGGTGACCTTATTTAATAATTTACCCACTCTATTATAATACCCAAAGGAGTTTCAATCATCATGACTCTATCAGATGTATAAACAATTAATCCAAGGATCTCAAAAATAAGAAAAAATATAATGTTATGAGAAGCCACAATATCAAAATATGGATAATCTAATGTATAGGATACAAGAATAGTACCTTTGATAGTAGATGGTCTGGGTTAGTACTCATCATGGGTATATTTCACATCAAAGATTGTCCCTATACCACAAACCTATGATTTTTCTTGGAAACCCTAAGCAGACCCGCTCTACTATCACTGTAAAACTGTGGTATGACAACCATGACCAGAAAACCACCTCGGCTCGATCGTCCATTTCCAAAACATCTCTATGCCAGATGAAAAGCTGTTAACCCCTATCTTGAATGTGGAGTAGGTACATAAACCTTATCACTAGCTACTAGTGAAAATGTTTGGTAGAAGCGCAATATATGGCCCATCATTCCACATGATTGGAAAAAAAACTCGACCCCTAATACATTCTGGACTCATATGTTCTAGCCTACTACACTAGTAGTACCTCACTTGACTACTAATTTATTTTCCCTAGATACTTGTATCATTAAATAGATGCTCCATACGATGTGTCCTAATAGTACTCAATGTTGTACCAAATCTCAATGATGAGGTTTCCAAGATCATACCCCCATCCATTCTTAGGGTACACTCTCTCATAAGTTCCTAACTTCACTATTACATAAATGGTATTTGGTAGAAAGATAGTTTCCTATGATTAGTTTTTATAGCTATAACTATCCTCATGTCCCATGAATTTTGATATATTTTCACCTATCAATATATGTGTAAAATTAAGGAATTTAGATAAATGGGCCGAGTGATCCATAACACATAGTTTACCCTTCTTTTGGTGCATGAACTCTAGGGCACTATCATCCCTCAATATATTGGGATATAAGTACACAAATATGTATATATGAAAATCCCTTCATTCCATCTTCGGATGATGATCCTTCTACGTAATGACATATTATAGTCTCTTGGGGGAATCATTTAGTATATACATATTGAGATTCACCCTCCTCTTAAGAGGAATCTATTGATATCAAAGATAGCTAGAATGGAATCTATTAATTAATTCACAACATGTGGTTCACCATTCCTTAAAAAACATGGGTGGATACTGCTATTGGAACTCACACGTCAATTATTCCATAGTTGGGGCAGGTCGCGGTGCTCCCTGAGTGGCCTGCATGAACCACATGATAATATCTAGGAACTGTGCCTCATCACCTCTGCCAGATACTATCACTAGTGCCACAACGGTCACTACTAGATGATTCACTAATATCCCATGGTCCGCCACCTTAAGATCATGATCACTGAAACCCTCCTCCGTCATGAATTGAGTACGTCATGGTGACATACCTATAAAAATTCCAATTTCATGAATGAAATCTAGATCATTATCAATGTTTGTAGCTCTAAAGTGAATATATTATCAATTGTTTAGGTAAAATCCTTCCTATATAAGAAAAAAATCTTATTCCTCCTCCTCTAGTCAAGTCTGGTCATCGTAATGATCATATATAAGTATGAGATACCACCAGAATCCCACTATAAATGTCTTTTCTAGTCTATTTTTTTTATTATAATCAATTATAGTTTCCATTTTATTTACAATTGTGATTTTATATTCATTATGATTGGAATTCATACACATTTACCATTTATTTCAGGGTTCATTTTAAATAGCTAAACTATTCTTACACCAAATTCTAAACTATAATGGCCCATACACCTCATGAATGAAATTTAGTAGCCCATCTAATCTACTCCATAACCCATTCCAGTATACCAATCACAATAGTAGTTATATCTAACCTGGCCCCTAAAATAACAACCTACAATGTGTAAGTAATCCTATATGTTGTGGCCAAATATTTTTCAAGTGTTTCATGTAAACCTCCTAAAGTAAGGCATGAGATGGTATACCCTCATATCATCAGGTTGAAACACAATAGAACCCATAATCATATCAAAAATAACATCATTAATCAAGTTCATCATCTTATGGTGGAATCAAATTAATTGTAACAGACAAAATCTAGAAATTAGTAATTTAATTTGAGGAAATTTGGATTTTTCCTATATGTGGGTTAGCTATTCTTAGAAAAAACTCAATACCAAACTCTATTTCCATCATATACCATTTTTTTTTCTCAAAATAGTAAATTAAAAATGGAAAATAATACATTGATTCAACTTTGTAACATCCCGGACTAGGAATCCACTCGACAGTGCCCCAATCCTAGTTGATTACATGGCCTCTAGTGTACCTCCACAAATTCTGGAGGTTGTGGACTAGTAGTATTTCCCTTGGTGTGTCCATGTCGAGACTATTGCCTCGTCACCAGAGTGCGGAACATCAAGAACATTCATGGAGCAGAAGTATTATAACAATAATAAAATAGATATACAATAATAATAGATAATAATATCAGAAGAAAGATCATATAAAATTATGTAGATACATGTCATATATCTCAAAAAATATCCAAAACAGGTACACATTACAAAAAAATAAAATACATGTATATAATGTAAAAAAATGTCCAGAAATAGCCCATCTAGTATCAAAATCCTCAGATCTATTTCATTCTCACCTACTCTAAAGCAGTAGCCAAGATCCTACATTATATAATTTTACCTTATTCATACCAGCAATCACATAGTATTTTTAGTTACTATAGGTGGCCCAAATAGGGTGTGATACTAAAACCTAGTAGGGTACCACCAAAGGTCAAGTTTCATAGATTCAATGAATGTATATGACAAAAATTTTCAAGCAATAATAAACTTTTAAAAAAACTACTAAAATTAAACATTTTTTAAATTCAAGGTTCTCATTTATAACAAATAACATTCAATAATTCAATCCGTTTCAATTAATTTGTCTTGAAAATTATGGTATAGCCCAACTTCCCCTATGATAACGTGTTCAAAGGATCCCTCAATAGAAAATTCCTAATGTTAAATACAATGACAGAATCAGAGCATGTTGTATGGATTCTAAGGGATTTCATATAAACCATTTCATTCACTAATAAATGTAGATCCTTATATCATCCCCAGAATTCCTCATTTTAGATCCGATTATCACTCTAGTTTTATAAAAAACCAAAACCCTACATTCCCATCCATGGTGAACCTCTCAAGCACTCAAGCATCTCACTTGGTGTGGTATAACATCATTTCCATTGGATTTCATCCTTGATAGTCCACTACAGGAGCCCGCGTACCACCCATGGAATAATAATCAAATTCCCTTTTAGTATGTTCTTTATAATCCATATGGAATCGAAGTGTCACTCGACATACAACACTCAAGTGTTAGACTCTGTCCTTGGTTGTCCTCAAGGGAGTCCTTGTGTCACTCATCCATAAGGATAATAGGATCCAATTGAGTCACTCCAGGAAATTATTAAATTTAATCCATGTTCCACACAAGAAATAAAAGCATTTAATTCCATTCAATAACATTTAATCTATTCATTTAAAACATGTCAAGGCTATCCCCAAGAATACTCAACTCAATCTAACCATAAATGGCTACTCATGGAATTTTCCAGGATTAGAAGGCTTAGTATTTAATTTACTTACTTTATCATTTTAATGTAAAGAGATATTAAATATTGGAAAATGAAATTACATAACTAGATCAAATGGAATTGTCATCCATCCCTCCCATGAAAAACTCAATTACAATTAAAATTAAAATTAAAATCCCATATCAATTCATAATTAAATTCACCTACTTTATTTAAAATTTTATTCACAGCTAAAATCCCAAGAAAAGGGGTAAATATGAATACATCAAATGTATCCAAGTTAATATTCCATTATAAAGGATTATATAAAAAACAACACACCTAAAGAGGTTGTTTTAGTTTCAATTTCTGCAATATATAACGAATCATTAACAGACCTCTTTAATTACATTGGTCATTCATAACAATTTAATTCAATGATTTGTCTTTATCTCAAGGGAGACACTATGAGATTTGGTTTCATGGAATAATGGAATATATAGAAACATTAAAATAAAGAAACACATGAGACTACCTACCATAGGGTTGAAGAGGTTAGCTCATCCTATATCAGCTCTTAATTAGAATTATATTGGGAGAAAAATGAAGAAAGGATAATGAACTAATAAAAATGAAAATATATATTTCACCAAAAATACATAGCCTATAGAAAACGAAACAAGGAATGACTAAAAAGGAATCAATAACACAGTAATTTATATCCAATGAAATGAGTGATGCCTGAATATGATATTGGATATAGAAATTACCTTTATAAATAAAATAGTCTTCCATGGGGGAATTAAAAATGTGAAGGTTCTATCCATTGAATCACACGAGAAATTCGGTTGGTGATAATATATTTGTTGTTGATTTTTTTTAATTTTTCCTAGAAGTATTGGGTCGCACGGTTTGGACACATTTTTTGGCCATTACATGTTCCAACCATACATGCATAGCTGTAGGAGAGGGCACATCACATGGTTTGTTTTCATAGTTTGACTAAACATGTGGAAAACGTGAAAAACTCCACCGTCAAAATTTCATAAATGGATGAATAGCCATGATCCCCAAATCACATAGTTTTTTCCAACAATATAGGATTTCCCTCCTCAATTCCTAGACATGCAAATTTTTCCTAACCACGTGGCCTACCTCACATTGTTTATTCTAATTGTACACCAAGAATTTTCACCCAAAATATTGGGTTCTGGGATCCAAAGAAGACCCAGACACCTCCAATTCATCCAAGATGTCAAATAACATTTATATTAGGAAATGTTTATGCATTTTAAAGGGAAATTGATGGAAGAATGGATCTGTACCTCAAAGAAATAATCATGTTCTTAAACATATTGTCCATTTTGACTTATCATTGTAAATTCATGTCTTAAAGTGGCATCTTCACCTATAATCATGTCCACATGACTTGTTCTTTTGTTCACCACATTACAGAAACTTGGTATGTTTAATACATAATGAAAGATTACTCACCAATCACATGATAACATGGATGTTCTTCTGGTAGGTTGAATCCTTCATGTGGTCACTTCAATTGTCAATGTGTGTAAGGTTTAGTACACATACATTCACATAAACTATAATGAAACTTCAATTCATGAAATGGAAAAAATTATATCATATGAAATGTGTTCAACTAATTTTACATGATGTCACCAGGATATATTCAAGTGATCACTTTAACTTAGTTAGATAACCTATATGGTCAATTAAACTTCATCACAATGTAGGTGCATGAAACATACATTATTTACTCTTGGATACATAAAAAATATACAATTTTATCATTTTATCTATAAGATAGATGAATTCTGTATATTGAAAATTCATTAGGAACATAAGAAATATGATTTTGGATTATTAATATTTTGAGGTATTGGAATGAGTTAAAAATATCCCCCTTATGAAGTTTGAAATACATGACATGTAAAATGAAATGTATTGAGTAAATATGATATCAAAATATCAAAAAAATTAATTAATTAAAACAACATATATTTTTAAATTGAACTCTTATATTTTAACTTATATCTCTTTAATTAATCTAACAAATTATCATACTTTTGATATTACCAAAAATGTACCAAAGATACAATAATATGAACAATAGAATTGATACAATAGAAAAAATAATTAAAAATAAACAATATACATAATGTAAGAAAAAAAGTGTTTCATTAATATCTCAATGGAATACAAAAATATCACATGGGGTGTCCCAATGATGAATTATAATCATATTCAGAATATAGACCATCCATGATTTCATTAAAGAGGATAGTGTACTTTCATTTTGTCGTAGAGGTAGGTTGGATAAGTTTTGGTATAGATGTTTTAGTAGGGACTTGGATTACCACACACATAGAAACTAATTGATGGAGTTGTATTACTTGTATATTATACAAAACAAAAGGATTAATAGATGAAGTTGTTGTATGAGGGTTTTAGGTAATAGTTATGGTAAGAGTTTCTAGGATATATATGATGGTAGTGAATAGGTAAGGTCTGAGCAACATTGAATAGTCCTCGACTACTCTTGATCCATGTTCCATTACTTGTAATTAAGACTATTTTTTATGACATACTTTCTCGAATTCCCTCCCAAATTGATACCCAACTTGATATTTCTCATACCCGAAGGATGTTCCGAATCCCAACCAGTTGGAACCAATCAACCTAGAATCAAACCATAACTAGAGAGAATTATTTTTTCCAAAATGAAGTAACCACATATAACATATAAATAACAGAAAAAACAATAGAAAAGATAAATATTTTCAATAACTGAATGCATATAGTAGAAAACAAAAAATTTGAGAGAAGAAAAAATATTTGAGAAAAATTCCAACTACAAAGGACTAATAAAAAAAGAAGAAACAAACACTATATTTTATAGTGTAGGTAGAATCCAAAAATATCCAAACTAGATACTCAACATAAATGATTGAAAACCATGCCACCTCCCTATTCTGCCTTGTCATTCCTTGTATCAAAACACATAACCATGTCTACGTAATGCCAAATTGGTACAAATGGTGTGAAATAACAAGATAAGTAGGGTCTCACCCAGGTGTTCCATAACATATCTATGAAAAATAATCCAAGAATTACCAAAAATTTTAAAACCAAGGAATTATAATAGTTTAATAGTTATTTATCAAAATAATGAAAAATTGTATAATTTCCTATTATTCATATTTCCCAATAATTTGGTTAAATAAATTTCAAAGAGTTTCACATCCATATATCTCATCAAATATATCAATTCAACAAAAATATTCTATTATTTCTAATAATATGCCCGTGGATGTAAAAAATAGTACAAACTAAAAGAAGAAAAACGGGTATCATCATGCAAGGTATCAAAATCGGTTAGGATATAAAGGCCACTCAAACCTAACCTATAATATCACGTGTGAGTGAATCCACTATACATATTAATTGACTTTAGAGAGCAATGGAACCCCCAAGAAAGTTCCCCTCCTTACAAGTTTAACAAGTCCCTAGGAAAATGGCCTAGATAGTTGAGGAAAGACCCATGAGAAACCCCATGATAATGGATGAGGCCTATTACTATACATTTCACCTAAGTAACCAATTTTTTCCATTTGATATATTTAAAAATTCAATTAATCAAACAATTTCATCATTTAATGCTTTGAAACCCATTTTACAATTCATTGAAAACCATTTTCAATTAATAATTACATGTTGAAACCATAGTTTATGCAAACACATTTTTACAAACACAAATACAAATATATCATATCATTCAATCTAATTAATTTTTTTTATCAAAACATGTGCAAACCAGTCCACCAAAAGTGGATAGAGAAAGAAACACCTACCTAAGAACATGGGGTCACACACTCCCACAACTAAACCCACCACATAAGGATTCCACAATAACAACAATGTCCCTAGAACTAATAAAAAAAATATTATAATTCATTCTATTTATAAAAAAATGTTGGAAGAGAAGTGAAAAAAACATTCCCAGACAACACACAACCACTACACCACAAACAATAATGGAAATGACCCCAATGAAATATTTCACAACACATCTAGAAGGAAATAAAAAGAAACATCACAATGGGTAAAAATATCAGATAAAAAAATGAACATGAACTACCAAGAGAAAAGATTTTTTTTGAAATTCTTACTCACCCAAAGACACTCAAACCAACTTATATGGTGATAAATCCCCATACAGATTAATCTAGTCTAAATAGATATTCCCAAAATCATTAGATAAGCATTATAGGTCACGATCCAAAGGAGTTGTGTGTGAATGAAATAAAATTATAGTAATGTGGTATCCTAAATTCCAACACCACAACATTGAAATATAATTTAATATATTTACATGTCAAATAATACTCAGAACTCATATTGACTAATAAGAATGTATATATGTTATTAAAAATAGATCTTTTAATATTACAAAACATGAAATTTGTACAAGATGTATGATCACCTCATTCATTGCACTAGATTCACAATATCTGCCACACAGAACATACATTTTGTGTACTCTCAATACACATCATGTACTTATCATGTAACCAATTAAAATTGGAGATTCTTACATGAAAACCCAAATCACATTGGGCATCCTCTGAAATCATAGAGAACACCACAAAACAACTAATACATTTATTCGTGGACATCATTAATTCAAACCAACTTACATCCCTAGATTTTAAATCATTTTCATCTACTAATAATCTCCATCCCAATGAGTACCATGATGCACAAACATAATGATAAAAATGATTAATGGGGATGTAATTACATTAAATCAGGTAATGGTATGTTACAAACTCCCCACCATAAGGAATTATATCTCTAAGAATAAATACAAAATAATGATGTCTAATAAATAGGTGAGGCCACATCTCCCTCATCCCAACATAGAAAATGAGATGGGTCAGGGTGATATTACTTAAAATATGATATGTGGAAACCATAATTAATGCCTATAAAGTGAATTAGAAATTCCTTCTGATAAGAAACCTTCCCAAGATTGTAGATGACATTAAATGGACCCACATATGTTGAAGATAAATATCAATTTTTTAAATGCCGATGCTTACCCAATTGATGAGAAACATTCATGAAAACGTAATCACTTATGGAAAACCATAAAGGGTAAAGGTGTTAATCTTTATAAGATTTCATATGAATATTTAGTATAACCAACCATTGATGTATATCTTAAATCCATGTAGATATATCCTAAACCAAGCATTGTCCCACCAAAGAAGCTTCTCCCACCTCTTCCCAATGAAAAGGTGATCTACAACGAAGACCATAAAAAGTATAAAAAGGATATATTTTGATAAATAAATGATAAAGATATTACAAGATAATTAAATCAGTCCCAGATGATTATCCCAATATCCATAAATTTATAAGACACATCCATGATGCATATCCTTGTGAACCTGAATAACAAGCTCTATCTTTCTGTCTATCTGGGGATGATAAACTATACTCAATCTAACCTTAGTACCCATCACCTCTTAGAGACCTCTCCATAACCTTCTTGTAATCCTAGGATCCATATTTGAAATAATGATAAACAGAAATCCATCCATATCACAATTTATTTCACATACATTTTACCAAGATCATCACTTTCTCACTGTCCTTGACCAAAATAAAATGGGAAGCCTTCGTCCAAAGAACAACCCCCACCAAGAAAAATTTTCTACCATGATTATTTAATAGGAATGTAACAAAACATTCCATGGATACCACATCACATTTTTTAAAATAACATTTATGTGTATAGATAAAATTATATGGTTTTAAATACACTTCATTAATCTATTAGAAGGTGTAACATTGGGACACATAATCAGTAATGACACACATCATTCCCACCGACCAGAATCATCATCCTTTTAATTATACATATTATTTGTTCATTAATGAACAAACCACAAAGAACTGTGGAAATAAAAAAAGAGTCATTTCTATCATTCATACATGAACGTAATCCCCAAAATTATCTATACCATATGAAGATAGAGACCAGCCCAAAACATTTTACGAACCATATGGTTTATCAAATTCATTTTAAATCATCATCATACTACTAATTTTTTATAAATAATCATTGAGAGATAATGATAAATAAAAAGTGGTCAAACCCATCCCTAAAAACCCTCATGAGTATCCAGATGAATCTAAGAAATAACACCCTAAAGAGTACAATGTTATCTCAATTATACAATATCTTGTGGTTATATTTTCCTTCTAAAGACATATAAAATTAAATTCCCCTTAAATGTGGAGTATGAGATATTGATTTCAAACATCTAATGGTACACCACCGACTAAATCTATTTAATATTCATGTATTTATGATACAAGATAAGGCTCAAACTATTATATTCAGAAAAGAAAGTGAACCTTTCCCCCGAAAAGATGATGTGTTTAACAATTATAAAAATGAATAACTACATACGGCTCTAAATCAGGAGCGGGACAATCATTATTTTATGGATTAAGATGATGTGGAATGTATGACACCACTTTATTTACTTGCATTATCACACAACCCAACTGATGCTAGAAGCATAAAATATATCTATATTCCCCTTATCAGGATCATGAAAGATCAAAATTGGAACCTATGAATTTTTTTTTCATCTCATCAAAATAGAACTGACACATTGCATCCATTGTAAATCTCACTCATTTCATGGTAGGATAAATCCAAGGTGACACTAACCTGTAGAAACCCTAGAAGAACCATTGATAGTAAATAGTATGACCAAGGTTACTCTGAATTTCAATGTTATTTAGTAGATCATACTGTGAGAAGAAAACCTTTACCATCTTAGATTAATCTAATAATCCATATTCATAAATCATGTTCCCTATGAACATCACTTCTTGAATATAGAAGAAACATTTTGAAATCTTTACAAAAAATAGTGACTCCTCATGATTTCTAAAACCAAACCCTCAAAGTGGACTTCCTCATACTATGATCTTGAATAAAAATGAATTTCATCTATGAAAAATACAAAAAAAGTTTCATGATACAGATTGAATATCTAATTCATTAATTCTATAAAATAGTTTAGATAATTATCCAAAACAAATGGAATCATAAGATATTCATAATTTCCATACCTTATCCTAAATTTTATCATTACTAATTCACACTCACAAACTCTGAGGTAATGTTAAATCGACTGATGATCAGTATTCAAAAACAAATTCCCACCTTCAACTGATCAAATGAGTAATCCACATGAAGAATTTGATACTTATTCCTAACTGGTACCCATTTCGACATCCTATTGTCCTCACACTATCAGAGTGAACCATATGCTATTTTAGAAAAGTGCACTAATTTTTTCTATAGAGAAACACTAGGGAGAAAAAAATCATTTTCATCAAGGCATCCAACTAATCTTGAGCTCTTTTAGCTCTGATGGATCCAAATGATAATAAGGTAAAAATATTTTCTATGCCATAATCACCATCTCAATTGTATATTATACCTCCCTATATAGATGAATCCCAGATAATGTTTCTAGGAAAAAAACTATAAAAACCCAAAAAACATGGGAATATAGACAATAAATGAATCAATATAATGTTCAATATTTTACACAGACGAGAAAACTCCTAAGCTCTAGGTTGGAACATCCCACTCAAACAGACCATGAACCACACTCTCCCTAAAACGGTTGTGATCTCCCATTGACTAAAATAAATTATAAAAAAGATTATAAAATCCAATATCAACAAAATAAGAAAAAATCCCATCTATCCATATGATAAAATTTAATGAAACTAGATCAAGATAATGAAAATCCCAGACCATATCCCCATAAACTATCGATATTGTACATGAAGGAAACTAAAACACCTTCTCTTTCGAATTCTCATGAGTTAATTCAAATTCCATTTAAAATGACATGACCTCCTTTGGAATGTTATAACTATAAGAACAATGTTATATATAAATGAGTGAGATACACTATTACGAAGTTAAAATATTCACTATAAAGGATTCAATAAATATGGTACCTCTCACTGTCACTGGACCCACATCTACATCCGCTGTAAAATACTCTACTATGTGGAGCTGATTCAATCCTATGGACTATGTATGGGGACCTATAGACTTTGAATAATATTAATATCCATAAGTATCATTTTTATTAGATGATCGCAGTAAATTTTGAGGTGTGGACTCGGCTTAAAAAAACACTATATAAGACCACAATGACCAAATTTTTTACAAATCATTGCAGGTGAGAGGAAAGATTACCATGTGTTTCGAACCATAAAACTCTAATAGAAATATAGGGACACATCACTAGCAGAAACTAGAGGTTTCTATGAGGCTTACTACCATGACCCATGTCCACCACTCCATTGATTATACAGCTACATTCTCTTTTTCAAAGTCGTGCCATGGAAATTTCCCCTAGATAAAAGGGAAGATGCAGAATATCCAACCATTCCTTCCAAATTTATTTTTCCATCATTTCCATATCCAATATTTTTTTATAGGTCAAATTATTTATCAAATATACTAGTGATATGATATCCGATCGTAAACACTACAAGTACTTAAGTTCTTTCATCCTATCATTCTTTACAACTTGTGCTGCAAAACAAACCTGTTCAAAAACCCAATTAGAGTACACCTACACTGAGTTCTCTCCCTTAAACATAGGTAAAAACCATAGGTAAATCACTATATAAAGAGAATATGTAAAAAAGGATAGGTATAAGAGTCTCTTGTAACCAATATAGAACAATCCCATGTGCATGTCTACATGTACTACATAATGCCACCAATGATTGCGAGGACCATAAATTATAAATGCTTTTCACCTCCCCTAGAAACTCTCATGCGTATGTAGGAAGTAAAGGATATTATCAATCTTTTCAATCCAACCCTCATCCACTTGCGGTTAATTATCACCTTAAATATTTAGTTTTTTCTCACATAAGGACTCCAATGATCTATCTCTTTCTCCTATAGGTTCTAGATTTACCTCCAAAACAGCTTAAAGAACATATGGTACATTCTAGTAAATTGTATGGAAAACTCTCATGGTAGAATCAATAATGTTATGATCTACTAGAGAATTACCTTGATGAACATCTGCTACTCCCACCCAAGGAACTCAAAAAACATGTCTCAGAGGTATACATATACACAAAAAAGAATGAAATGATTAGAAAGTAGAAAATAAATATATCAAAACAAACATTAACCCCCATAATCAAAAAATGATATTAATAATAATAACTCATGATAGGAGACACAAATCCCAACATGTCATGGTATCTTCAGTCTAAGGTCATGAGATGTCTCGGGATTCACTATAACATTCCACTTGAGTCTTGAAAATACAATATATAGTCTAACAAACATCCAAATATAATTAATCCTAATGAAATACCTCCTATTATAGAAAACTATGAATACTCGACACAAATTCCATCTCAAACTACTACCAAACCTGATAAGGCACATACTGAAAGGGGGTTCCCGATCCCGATAGGCTGAAAACTATCACTCTAGAATCAAAAAACAACTAGATGGAATGATTTATCCCATCATGAAGGAACAACATGGAACATATATAGAATAGAGACAACAATAGAGTATATAAACATACTCCATAATAGGAAAAAAAGTAGAAACCCCAAAATTCAAGAGAAGTACAAATATAAAAGAATAATTCCAACAAAAAATGAACAACTAATAACGGTAAAAAACAACTACATCTAATACCATGGGAAGACTCCCACCATATCACCACTGGATACTAAACTTACCTAATAGAAAAGCTCATTATCTCACTATAGCACCTTTCCATTTTGTGCATCAAAACTCGTAACTAGATCAATGTACCAATGAATAGGTAAGTATGGTGCGATCTAAAAGGTTCAGTAAGGTATCAACCATGTGTTACATATCATGTATTTGAACAAAAATCCATCCATGATATTTTTTAAAGAAAACCATCCAAGATAACTTTTTAACAAAATTTATATCAAAATCATGTAAAAATAGTTTAATTTTCCATTTTGGACATTTATGAATAATGAATGAAAATTAATTTCGATGAATTTCATATCCATATATCTCAATTGATATGTCAATTATAATTAAATAAAATCATGTATCTTTTCTTATATCAAGTATATATAAGTACAAATAATTGAACAAACAGAAAGAATAATAACATGAAACATAATGCTTGATATCACACTATGTTAGGATAGCTTGCATAGTCATACCTAACATAGAAAATTACATATGATTAAAGAGAGTAGACATTTCACTAATTTTAGAAAGATATGTAGTTCCCAATCATGACTCAAACTTCTAGAGTCTAACCAATGACTACCCCTAGCTTTCCTCTAATAGACAAGGGGCTGGTGACTAGCACTGAGTAGGTTTTTCCTCAAAATGGGAGGCATTAGCCTAAAGTACCTTTGTAAATGAACACATCTCAACGCCAAACCATGATGAAATGTAAATATAATAATTGAGAGCATGAACATAACTATCATCCTACAACAAACGTCTGATAGGAAGTAAAGGAAAATTAAATAGAGAAAAATAAAATCCCACCACAAAGTGTATTTACAAAACTCTGCTGAAACATTAAAGAGCCCAACCTTATCCAAGGTGGAGGGACACATAAAAGGTATGCTCTTGATAAACACCTTGACATTTCTATCTCTGACTATTATCCACATACTCCAGGTCTTCCTTGTACATCGTCAAAAGGGCCACCGCCTATAGAAGACATGAAACATGTGGGAAAAGCCCATGCAGGGGTGAGTATAACAATTCTTAGTAGGACAACCCAATAGAACTAAACATGAAGAAAAAAGTACAATCATCTCAATATGATATGTAACAATATATAAAAAATAAAAAAAGTAAAAGAAAACCCCATATATTATTAGGAGAGACACCAAAAGTCTGGTGGTCCTAACCAACTTCCAACCACAATATTCTATTCAATGCAATGATGTTTCGGGGAAAACTCTCTCCTCCAGAAATGATATCATCATAGACACTCAAAGAATAGGTTTGTGTCATTTGGTCCTTTCCCAAAAAAAAATACATTGGTCAAATAACACAATGATACATAGATAATGGTTTCATGGCCAGAACCCCTGGGGGATAACATGAAGCTAATCTGGATCAACCAGCTATATAACAGATCATATTCCACCAATTCCACTATCCTTATTGATGCAGCCTATTATATAGAGTATGAATTCCATTTTCAAGGACTTCATGATGATTCCATAGACTCCACTATGGAAGATAGAGTATCACACTATAGTCTCAAGGAGGGACACCACAACTCTATCAGAGACAAATCATCTAGGTGGGATCATAATCCATTGATGTGGATGTAATGCTGCATTGTAAACATGAGGAAAGAACCACAAGGACACACTCCAACAATACAGGTAAAAACTATGAAAATAAAGATCCTAAAATCTGAATAAGGTTCCCAAAAATGTAGTTGAGTAGAACATATATTAATTTGGTTCATGCTTCGAATGATGGATAATCCATAGGACACTTTGTTTAGGAGTGATGACAATTTGAATAAAGCTTCCCACAGATCTGTCATGGAATGCAGACCCACCACTTCTGTAAGTCTACCTACGACTATAGTTAGACCACCTACTATGAATAATGGCCATCCATGGAACAACTGTCATGGACATTCCACCTAATATGTGCACCAGCCTCTGCGGTTTACTATTGTGGTCGACTGCTTGTGGACCAACTATGCGGTTGGTACACCTGTGGTAGCTCGAGATGCCGTGGCTCCATGGTCAACCATTGTGATCAACCAAACCCAGGATCCCTCAAGGGTTTCCATATCCAACCCAGGTCTGAACAAGGACCAGCATGTTCAACCCAATCGACCCATCCCTCTACTTGGGCCCACTCACATGAAGCCCACCAGGCTAGCTTGTCGGGCCGAATCGCTCTGTTTCTACTTCTACATCTCATCCATACCTTTCAGCTCAACAACGTCCACCACCGCATCCCACACATTGTATGCCGATTCTTCCGATTCATCCACCTCCAACCCCATCCACACTTGGATCCACCCCATACAGTGCACGCCACCTCTACTGGCCACCCAAACCACAGTGTGTCGCATCTCACCTCCACGCTCTGCCGTTCACCACTGTAAACAACTATGTGTTTCCACCATGCACCACCACCTACTCCATCCACTGATAGCTCTGCTTCGATGAGCCTCCAAAACTCCATCACAACCCGAAAACAAAAATGATCATAGTTCCACAATCTTTGAACCCTTATCTTCCATGATCTAGAATCAGTTGTCAATTTTCCACAAAATCTGGGGGTCCAATAGTTTTCAGAACCACCTAGAAAATTTGGGGATCCAATGGTGAAGAACATGAATAATGGATGGTGGGATCCCCAATCCAAAAAAGAGAGTAATGACCCTCATATGTTTTTATTTTTTCATTTATTTGATATCATAGAAGTATAATCAATTATGGATAATCAATGAACCATAAATAAACAATTATATCCAGTTAAAATCTTCCATCAATGAGCGGATCAATTCATGTTTGTTGAATTGAGAAGTGTTTGTTCGAGATTAAGAAAATGAAGAAAATTTCTCAAAACAAAACACCCTAACTCGATCTAGATCAATCAAAGATGAAGAACAAACCAGTATTGAGTTTTTTGGAGAGATCCTTCATAATCGATTTACATCTTTGGTCGATCCTTGATTCATCTTCATTCATCGGAAAGGATTATCATATATCTCTCTCTCCAAGATACTCTAGAAGGTCGATGGTTATGCGGCTAACCCATGAATTATGAAATAAGGATAAATTTCAAGGAAACAATATTATATATCCATAAAATATCTCTTATTAAATTATTTTATTCCTTTTACATTTGAGAAAACTTATTCACAATAAACTCATGCAGAATAATATTAAGTCACACCTTGGGTAATGCCACCATTTTGAAAAAAATCATTCTCTAAAATTTTTGATCTAGGCAATCGTTTGATATTTATTCTAATTTTTCAATAATATCTCATGAGTGTGTTATTATATATATTAATATTTTTCAAAAATTTATTCAAGGAACATAGGTCCTCAAAATCACACGACATCTCAACACCTAGTCTAAAAAATAATCCATGTAATATAAAAATAAATACATGAAAAATATAATATGTTACATTCTCCCTACTTTAGTTATTTACGTACATGAAAATACAAAACAAGTACTAATCCAACTAATGAGGGTATTGAGAATGAATCAGAGACTCCCACTCCCATGTGCTCTCCGAGAGATTCATGCGTTACCACCAAACGTGCACCGAAATAATTGATCAAAGTTGAAGGATCATCACATTCTGATACTCAATAATTACTAGGTACTCAGAAAATGTCTCTCTACACATTATTTATAGCTCGCCCGAATCAGTAACTTGTGCTGAGTCCTGCACGTACCTCCTCAAATGCAACATTTGGAGGACGTCTTGTACCGGGTCTCACTGTGGAGGTAGATCTAAGAAGTATCCCCACAACTCTTAGCCATCTAAACATTGTATTTATAATGGGATGATGATCCTTGAAGATATATTTCTACCTCAACCAAATCTACATAATCCCCATCAAGGTGAAACTCGAAGGAACGCATAGTCTCCTTCCCAAAACTTCAAAGGCCTTCATTTCATATCAGCATCAAACTTATGATTTCTCTATTCGCTCTTCCTCTACTTTTTGATGTTCTACACCTTCTCTGTATTACCTTGCACCAAATCTAGGCCAATGTGTTCTGAATCTCAAGGGCCAGTCCCGCAAATTCGTTACCTATAGGGTCACACATACATAGCCTCAAATTTTCCTATAACAAATATGTAATGGGATCTATTATTGCATGAAAACGAAACTATTGGTTGGTGATCTCCCCAACTATTTCTATAGTCTAAAATGGAATCCGGTATAATTTCATCCAAAACAAGAATGTTCCACTCAGTATGGTCTTCCATCTATTTGTGAAATAATGTGATCAAGAATAACTACTTCCTAAATGCCTCCTGTAATATTTTCCACAACCAGGATGTAAATAGAGCATAAAGATTATAAATAATCATCAATGGACTCTACGGAGTCAAACAATCTCCTAAATGTAGAGGCATCCTATGATCTCTTCTAATCATTGCTCTCAGTTAGATAGAAATTGATCCGAATTGGTGAGTCGATAAATGATCAACCAAATGTATTTTTTTGGACGTATGTGGTAGACCCATCCTGAAGTCTATCAACATCCCCTACCACTTTCATTATGGCTCTATAAGGGGTTAATCTAAACCACGAAAACTCGGTGCTCATCCATCACTTGCTGATACGTATGGAATTGTGAAACAAACATTTCAATAATTTTAGCCTTCCATTCCCTCCAAAACTGACATTGGATTTCATGTTACATCTTCACAACACTTGGATGTACCACCAAAGGGGATGTATGAAACTCTCTTAAAACCTCCTCCTGTAACATCATTGTTATCATCATTCATCCTCTAAATATATTGATGTTCTCTCAACCATTTGAATATCTATTAGGAGTATGCCATGTGGACATCTGAGCACAAAGGGTATTATAGTTGGTATCCCCAAGTTGTACCTACCTGATTCATTGGAACAATGGAGGGGTAAAAAAAAATTGATTTTAGGTAATATTCTACATCTCCATATATAAAAGATATTATCAATGAGTCCAAGTACATCAATTCCTTGTTCAAAAATGAAAAATTGTTCTCATACTAAGAGCATATACGACCATGTTCCCCTTCACAAGAGTAAATACAATATCAGTGTCATAATCACAGAGGAACTCTATCCATCACCTATGTCTCAAGTTAATATATTTATGAGAGAATATATACTTGAGACTAACTTTATTAGAGTATAAGATACATTACTCACCACATCATCAATGTGAATACTACAGCTACTGACACAAGATCATGGGTCATGTAGTTCTGCTCATTGGGTATCAACTGTCTCGAACCATTGGCAATCATTACCTTCCTCTTATTTAGGAAACAACCAAGTCTAACCCCTAATACATTTTTGAACCCCACATACTCAATGCCTTCCTCAGGTAACCTCAAGACAGGAGCACTCATCAACCTCTTCCTTGGCTTCTGAAAACACTACAGGAACTTTTATTTCCACATGAAAGACTACCCCTTTCATGTTAGGGATATTAAGGGTTCTTCTACTCTATATATGTAGGGTCAAACTCTCTGATATTATCTTGTAAATATAAGGAAATAGTACACCTCAGTATCAATATTTGGTGGCTCCCAAGCATGCACTGCCTCAACCTATCCTAGTTTCACTACAACTGTATCCCATGAGATGACAAGTCCCTGAATATAGACCTATAAAATCCAAAACTAAATCTTTTAGAGGTTCACATAAGTTGGTCCTCTCAGTGTGGGTCTAGGACCATCCTCATGTTTCTCATGTGCTCATCCTTAGAAGCTAAATACACTAGTATTTCATCAATGAAGACCACGATGAACCAGTCTATGTAAGGTAAAATGATCAAGTTCAGGAATCCCATGAATAATCGTGGGTCTTTAGTCATTCCAAAAAACTCACCAAGTAATAATATGGGACATAACAACATTTAAATTCCATATTTTGTATATCTTCATCCTCAATCCCACATAAAGATATCTTGATCGAAGGTTGAACATCAAGAAACATCACGCTCTTTTAAACTGATGAAAGATTTCATCCGTCCTCGGTGGTGGATACATGTTATTAATGATCACCTCATTTAATCCCCAGTAATCCACATATAACATCAAGCCTAGACTTCATTCTTTGCAGTCAAAACTAGTGCTAACCTGGGTGAAAAACTAGGTCTCATAAATCCATTCCTCTCCAAGTCCTCCAACTATATCCTCAGCTCATGAAGCTCTATAGGAGCCATCCAATATTCTTATGTTGATATATGTTCTGTTATAGGATTTAGATCAAATTATAATTCAATCTCTTAGTACATAGGTAAAGCTAGAACCTCTTCTGGAATGATGTCCTCATATGCTACCACCACTACAAGAAACTAAGGACTCTTATAATCCACTACACTGAAGGTGTGGATAGACAAATTATGAGTAATAGGATACACCCTCCTATGTGATAGTACATCCCAAATAGACTAGTTTTCCCAGTCCCTGACAATTTCACTCTTGTTTACATCGCTACTTACACACTTCACTCTTCCCCTTAAACCGTTAATCTAAGAATGAACAGTGGTATACCAATAAATACCTAGAATGATGTTGTAAGTCATTGAGGCCACTCGTAAGATATCCTAGTAGAAACTCTCATTTCCAAGATTTGGGTAGTACATCAATAACTAGAGTTTTTTCATCAAGTATCCTCAATTTAGAGTCCCCAAACGTAAGGTTTGAGTCAAAAGTTCAACCAGAATATCTATGTCTCGAACAATATTTGTGGGGAGAAAAGATTTAGTAGAACCTGTGTCTATTAATATTTTCATTATGGCAGAAATGACATAGATCATAACTCATAACATCCGTGGATCCTAATAGAAATAATCACCCATAGGGTGAACCTGACCTCATCCATACCCACTATCTCTCTGATCCTAGTGTGGACAACTTAGGGGTGGTGGTGGTAATAGGTTGAACCTTGGAAAATCTTCTACTACAATACCAGACCCTCATCCATGTTTTTTTCACTGTATACTTATTTAATCCAATCTCTTTCTCTTTCTAAGAGGTACCTCGACTTCCTACAGATAACATATATTATGGGATGGGAAATATCATGATAGGTTTCCCTAACCATCACATGAAAAAAAACACATGTGCCTTGGATGATTCAATCCCCCTTGGAAGCCCTGCACCACTGAACCAGATTCATGTGATCACCTCTTGAAGATCCTAGCCCACTTGGATCCCAATCACTACTGTTTTCTACCTTCTTCCAAGGTATTAGCTACCATGTTCCATCTACTAGCTCACACTACTTATGTCTTATCTATAAGAAAATGTTCCACTAACAGGGATTGCACAAGTACCCCTACATAAGTTGAAATTCTAAGGGAGATCACTGATTCCTGGATGTCCCAGTGAAAACCCTTCTCTAAGGTTTCATCCCTGAATAGCTTGTCATATTCCATATCCATGGGATAACAAGATATATCAGTAAACCTCGATGAATACTACAACATGGTCACATTTCCCTACTACAGAGAAGAAGATCATGTATGCATATTGATCAGAATGTGGACGAACATAAATACTATATAAATATACCACTACTAGAAACTAGACATATACCCAAGGGTTTTTGAGAACCATGGGTCAATGTTTCATGGGGAAAAAGTTTGAGGGAAAGGTCTATACCCATGGTTCACCAAAAACCATGGTTATTTGTTTCATAGGGGAAAATATAATGGGTATGAACTATACCTATGGTTCTGAAAACCCATGGTTATAGGTTGGGCTATACAAACGGGTTATGTATACCATGGAAATAGGTTACACAGTGAAAAAAATTTATACATATACCCACGGTTTCTCCAAACCCAGGGTATAAGTTAAACTGTTATTTTTTCATTAAAAAAGTTGAAAATATAAATTATTTATGTCACAAATCATCCTAGTGGGGCCCGTGCCGCAACTCCCTAAGCCCAACTCCAATAGGCTAGGGGATGGTGACTAGCACCGAGTAGGCATGTCACTAACATAGGAGGCATTGCCTATAAACCTGTACACACACACACACATCCAAGCCCACAAAGCTGAAAAGTAAAAACTACTAAAAATGGAAATGCAAGAATACACTAAAATCCCAACCAATAGAGTACAATAGGAAAGTAAAGTACAGTAATGTAAAACCCTGGTCCAAAAGTAAAATCCCACCAAAAGAAAGCCTGCAACAAAGTCCAACCTGTAAAGAAAGGTATTGGGACTACAATCTGTAGTTGTAGGAACACACCTCAGCCTTCCTGATCTCACTGATCACCGTCTGGTCCTGCTCCACCTAGAATATTGTCAAAGGCTCACTCATCTGCACAAGACAAAACACGTGTGGGGAAAGCCCGTGCAGGGGTGAGTATAACAATAACTAGTAGGAAACCCCGAAAACCACAAAAGAATACAACAAAGTAAATACCACAAAGGAATGATACATTCATCTCTACACAGTATATCTTTACAGAACATATAACAAGAATATCCAAATATAATCATACATGATCGACTATTGCGAAGCCACCACTAAGAATCATCTTGATGATTTTCACTAAGTATGTAACAGAGAGAACACACTCCTATGTCCGAAAAGAAAGATATGAGGTACTCGTTCCGGGAGAACTCACCCCACAAGTACTTAAGAATAATATGCTCAGATGAGGATCACAACCAATATCTATGGGGTGATTCCAACTAATCAATCTGAACTAATCCACTAAGCAAAGGATCGGCGCCCAGGTAAGGTTAGTCACGTCGAAACCAAGTACTCTACCAAGGGTACCAGGTAGGAATAGAGGATCCTACTCTGAGTCTCGCAGAGGGGATTCCAACAACTCATTTCAGGAAGTCCAACTAAAGGGATCATACTCCTATATGTAGTAAATGATACCAGAAACCTTTAGGGGAATGACCAAGGTTACGAACCCTAAAAAAGCTATTCCAAGTCACGGAAGACAAATGGCTCAAGCAATATAGAACATGTTACATGACGTGTAGTAGGATCACAAGCCGTGTTCCTTGACTCTGGGTAATACCTGTGTAAATAGACCATGTCTCTAGTCCAAGTGTTTAAAACTAGACTACACGGCGTGTAGAATGATCACACGCCGTGTTCCGTGACTCCGGGTACTGCCCGTGTAAACGGACCATGTTTGTAGTTCTGTCATCTAAAAAGTTACTACATGGCATGTAGAATGATTAGATTCCATGTACGAGTGTCTGGGGTTTGATCCATTTATGCTAGCCATGTGCCTGTACATGGTCTCAACCCGTGTCACCTTGCCCGTGCACTACTACACGGGGTATCCCATGTATCTAGCCAGGTCTGGCTCGGGAAGGGTATACATGCCGTGTACTTGGTCATGTACCCCACCTGTGTCCATGTAATTATGGAGTACATTCCAGGTAGTCTTCTAATGAACACACACTGTGTATCCCATACTACACGCTGTGTGGTTGGGATTTCTCCAGAACCGTCGTCTTCTTCCTCGCGCTTCGTCCGGATCTCTGGATCTCATTTCTCTTGTCCGTATTCCATGAAACTCAAGATCCTTTTTTTGTTTCATCATCCTAACACCAAATCTGGGTGTTTTGAACCTTCAATCGTCTTGTAAAACAAGCGTTGATCATCTGAAGAAAAACTCCTAAAACTCATATCTCTCGATCAAATCCGAATCATCCACCGAAACCGTCGTCATGGCTCTGTACTATCATTTTGTGGTTAGATCTACAATCTCAGATCATCGCACCAACAAATGAGTGCGCAACGATCGATTTCCACCAAGAACACATATAATGCACACAAAAAATGCATGAAATTGGGGATCAAAGGCACGACAAATTGAGAGGGACGAACCTCGATCGATGTTCATGTCGATCTGGGTTCATCACTGTTAGAAGGCTAAATGAAACCAACATAACGTTCAAGAATCAAATCCCCAAAATCCCTGCAAAACACATCATGAAAATATGATCAATCAGCGGGATAATATATTTGTGGATTAGTCTGTTTTCATCGTAATAATCAAGAATGGGGAAAGGAAATCAAAATCAAACATCCTACTTGGATCCGCGGATTTCATTGGCGAAGATACGAATGCTGCGTCGTCATCACCGGTGAAACCTGTCAAGAACGCTATCCCCTCGTTGGGGTTTCCTCCAAAGCCTCAAGAGCCTCCAAGGGTGTCACGGTTATGAGGTCTATAACCCTAGACCCCTATGCAAATCATTATTTAAAAAGATAAAATTATATTCGCTACAACGAGATTTAATAAAATATTTTTATTATATATTTTATTACATTTACGTCCAAAAACTAGATTTCACCACCGACATGTGTCGTCTGATGTTAGGCCTTACTTAAGGTAAAATCACTTCTTTGAATGCAATGGTGACCAAATATTTCTTATCTGAGCACCCGTTTAGGAGTTATTCTACTTTTTCAGGAAAACCCCACGCGTGTGTTATTTAATTATTTAATTAAATTAAAACATTTGTTCCGGGCTCACCGGGCTGCAGAACTGGACACCATCTCCTAGACTGGTCTTGAAATTATTCCCATATAATATTGAAAATAATACATGAAAAAATTTGGGACCATACATCCTCCCCACCTTAGTGCTTTACGTCCCCGAAAATCCAAAAAAAGGATACTCAAAAAGATGTGGGTACTGCACATGAATCTATGCCTCCTGCTCCCACGTGCTCTCCTGGAGTTTACCATGCTTCCACCAGACACACACCAAGGTAATAGCTCTCCCACAAAGGAACTTCTCCTACCGATCCATGATCTCGACTAGGTAATCAGCAAAGGTCGCTTCATCATCGATGTCCAGCTCTGCCCAGTAGATAATGTGTGATGGGTCATGCATGTACCTCCGCAGTTGCGACACATGGAAGACATTGTGTACCCCATCCTTCTGAGGAGGTAGAGCCATGTAGTACGCCACCTCGTCAACTCTACTCAGAATCTAAAAAGGGTCGATGAACCTCTGAGATAGCTTGCGGCCTCAGCCAAATCTTCGCAATCCCCATCGAGGTGAGAACTGAAGGAACGCATGGTCTCCCTCCTTGAACTCCAAGGGCCTCCGTCTCCTGTCAGCATAAGACTTTTTCCAAATCTATACAGTCTTCATCTGCTCTTGGATGACCTGCACCTTCTCTGTAGTAGCTCACACCATCTCTGATCCCATGAGTGCTGACTCTCCTCGGTCAGTCCAACAATGTGGGGACCTACAAGGTCGCCCATTCAAAACCTCTAATAGTGCCATACCAATAGTGGAATGATAACTGTTGTTCTAAGAAAATTCCACCAGTGGTAGGTGATCCTCCCATCTACGACCGAAGTCAAGTATGCAAACTCGTAGCATATCCCCCAGAACATGGATAGTTCGCGCTGTCATTCCATCAGTCTATGGATGAAATGTTGTGCTTCATCATAACTGAGTCCCAAAAGCTTCTTGCAATCCCTTCCACAAATGGGATGTGAAATGAGCATCAATATCTAGAGAAATCATTGATGGAACTCCATGAAGTATAAATATCTTCTGCACATAGAGGAATCCCATGATCTCTACTGAATTCTACTCTCGTATGGCTTGGAAGTGGGCCGACATAGTGAGTCGGTCAATGACCACCCAGATGGAATCATTTCCCCTGGATGTACGTGGAAAACCTATCAAAAATTCCATTGATATCCACTCCCACTTCCATTCTGGCACCTCAAGGGTCTTAGTCAGACCTGCTGGAACCTGGTGCTCAACCTTTACTTACTGACAAGTAAGACACCGAGAAACAAACTCTTCCACACTCTTCTTTATTCCTAGCCACCAGAACTGACGTCGGAGGTCCTGGTACATATTTTCCATGCCTGGATGCACCGCCCAAGGAGATGTATGAAACTCACTCAGAACCTCCTCCCACAATGTCATGATTACTACTGTATGCCCTCTGAAAAGAACAATGTGCTCCCCACCTTTTGAATATCCATCAGTAGCATCACATGCAGATATCTGAGCACGTAGAGTCTCACTGCTAACATCCTTGATCTGTGCTTCCCTGACTCGCTGTAAGAGTGGAGGGGTAACAACCATTGACTGAAGGTAAGATCACCCATCTCTATCCACGAAGGATAACTGTAAAGAGGCCAACTGCCTTATCACCTCATCCACCAACTGCAAACTAGATTTCCTTTTGAGAGCAACTGCCACAATGTTCCCCTTCCCAGGAGTATAAACGATCTCAAAGTCGTAATCCTGGCAGAACTCCAGCCACCACCTCTATCTTAAATTCAGATCCTTCTGAGAAAAGATATATCTGAGACTCTTGTGATCAATGTAGACGTTAAACTGCTCGCCCGTCAGGTAGTGCCGCCACATCTTCAATGTGAATACTATCACTACCAACTCAAGATCATGTGTCACGTAGTTCTGCTCGTGTGGCCTCAGCTGACGTGAGCCATGGGCAATCACTGCTTGCCTCTGCATCAGGACACAACCAAGCCCAGTTTCTAATGCGTCTCAAAACACAACGTACTCGACACCCTCTTCTGGTAGTCTCATGATGGGGGTGCTCATCAGACTCTGTCTCAACTGCTGAAAATCCTACTCACATCTCTCGATCCACATGGAACGCTTCCCCTTTCGAGTCAAGGTAGTCATGGGTGATGAAATCCTAGAGAAATAAGGAATGAATCTCCGATAGTATCCTTCCAACCTAAGGAAATTCCACACCTCTGTTACGCTCTAGGATGGCTCCCATGCTAACATTGCCTCTACCTTGGCTGGGTCCACTGCTACACCATCTACTGAGATAACTTGTCCCAAAAAGTGGACCTCCTATATCCAAAATTGACACTTCGAGAGTTTTCCATACAAATGGTGCTCTTAGAGTGTGTCTAGAACCATCCGTAGGTTTCTCGCATGCTCCTCCTCGGACGTAGAGTACACAAGGATATCATCCATGAAGACCACTACGAACCGATCTAGATAGGGCTGAAAGATCCGGTCCATGAGTCCCATAACAATGCCAGGGTGTTCGTCACGCTGAAGGGCATCACCAAGTACTCATTGTGACCATAACAACATCTGAAATACATCTTATGTATATCCCCATATTTTACTCGCAACTGGTGATAGACTAATCGTAGATCAACCTTTGAGAACCATCGTGCCCCTCTTAACTAGTCGAAGAGGTCATCGATCCTCGGTAGTGGATACCGGTTCTTCACTGTAACCTGATTCAAGCACCAGTAATCCACACATAGCCTCATGCTCCCGTCTGCCTTCTTGGCGAACAACACTGGGGCCGCCCATGTTGAATCACTGGGTCTCACAAAGCCCTTCCTCTGCAAGTCTTCCTACTGCACTCTCAGCTCACGAAGCTCTGCATGAGCCATCCGATATGCTGATGTTGATATCAGTGTCATCCCGAGATGCAACACAATGTATAAATTTATATCTCGATGGGGAGGTATTCTAGGGACATCCTCCGGAAATACGTCTTCGTACTCATCCACTACTGCTGGAAACTGTGAACTCATAACATCTGTTGCCCCAAGGGATATGCTAGCCAACTGATGTGAAATCGGCTATACCTTCCTATGCACGAGTCCATCCTGTTCTGCCTGGGTCTCCATTTCACCGATGAAGGAGAACCTCATTCCATCACTGTGGACACACCGCACCCTTCTCCTAAAATAATCAATATGGGCATGAACTGTGGATAGCCAATCCATACCAAGAATGACATCGTAAGGCCTCGACGCTACCAGCAAGAGGTTCCAACCGAAATTCTCGCCCCCAAGGGTCAGGTCACACTTTCTGCAAAGGTGTGTGATCTCTGAATCTTCTTCAGTTTATGTTTCTAAGAGTAAGGGTTGAGTCAAAAACTAAACTGGAATCTCAAGGTCTCAAAAAAGATAAGAAGCCCGGAAAGAATGACTGGCAATTGTGTCTATCAGTACGGTAGCCAAAGTAGAAAAGACACAGACTGTACACCTAATAATTCTGGGAGTACCTGGGTTATAAGCCTCTGTTTCCTACAGCAATCCCTGCATCTGTTCACCAGCTCCCGGAACCTGGGGTGCACCTCCTAGGGGTGGTGGTGGTAAAGGGACAAAATGCAGAACACATCCAGCCGCTCTCCCATCTCCTCTTCCACGTACACTGCCCCGTGGATCTGTTTGCTCCACACATTGCTACTTCCTCGGTTGTCCATCCACCACTCCCATGTCAGTAGTATGGTGGGTTAGCCAATCTCGAGCGATATGTCCTCTTCCATCACATGAGTAGCATCACCTCTCTCAAGGCAGGCTGGAAGCATCCTAGGAACCCTTTACAGTAGATCCTCTGTCCTGGGATCACATCTAAAAACGTCTCCCATTCCTGGATCCCTGACGTTGGCTCCCTACTGCCACAGTCTTTACTCTAGCTTGCTCACTACTGACAACGTATGGTTGTCTCTACTCTGCCATGAAGCTCTTGACCACCAAAGCCCACTCGAGCACCCTAGCGTAAGTAGGAATGCTCATAGGGATGATTCTAGCTCGGATGTCTCTGCGTATGGCCTTCTCAAAAAGTCCAAGATTTGAAGTATTGATCCCTGACCATATCCATCGAGTACCATGAGAGGTCGGCAAAACTCGATGAATTGTCATCCACTATCATGGTTCCCTACTGGAGCAGAAGAAGCTTCTGTTTACGTACTGCTCTCAGTATAACCGGTGAAAACTCCTCTCCGAAGAGACGCTCAAACTATGACCATGAAAGAGTCGACTCATCGTGAGTCTAGATAACCAAACTCCACTATCGCCCTGATGATCCCTATAGAAGGATTGCTGCCAGGATCACCATCTGGTCTGCTGGTGTCCTGACCATATATAAGAATCTGGCCACTACCTTAAGCCAATCCTCTGCTGCCTGAGGGTCAGGCTCACCTTGAAACCTGAGGGGTCTCTCTCTATGAAACTCATGGAGTGCACTCATCCCGTGATCCTCCTCTATTGGTACAGCAGACACTAAACACTTCTCTACATGTGGTGGAATAACTAGCACACCACATGAAGGTAAAATTGGGGATTTGGTCCTTGTATCGAAGCTTCATCACTGAGGGGGTCATCCTCGTGATCGAGCTGCTGGATCCTAGCGGGTGCGCGTCCCAAAGGCATCTTGTAAATAAACAAGATGTATTACAGTCAATGAGTATATCTGGACAGCTGACTCAAGAAGTACATGGATACCACATCCCATTCCAATATGATTCATGTACCATTATTTTCTCCCGCAACTAGTGTGCTCATGTTCTGAGTCGAAAAACAAGTTATCAGAGTCTTGGTGTATGGATACATCGGTCGCCCGTACCAACACTGGGGTCCCCGGACTGAAATCCAAACTCGAAACACTTAACACTGTTTCACCAAACCAACTCACAGGCTCTTGGTCCTAAGGTAGAACTGAAAAATTCTGATACCACTCTGTCACGACCCATCCCCATGGGGCCCATGATGCAACT
Organism: Viscum album; assembly: GCA_963277665.1. Taxonomy (NCBI): domain Eukaryota; kingdom Viridiplantae; phylum Streptophyta; class Magnoliopsida; order Santalales; family Viscaceae; genus Viscum; species Viscum album. Next base: position 1,350,719,419 of record OY728131.1, read on the forward strand.
CCCCTATCCCGCCTCTAATAGGCCAGGGGCTAGTGACTAGCACTGAGTAGGAATGTCACTAACATGGGAGGCATTGCCTATAAACCTGTACACACACATACACACACACATCTCCAATCCCAAAAAGCTTAAATGTAAAAACTACTAAAAATGGAAATGCATGCATACACTAAAATCCCAACCAATAGAGTACGACAGGAAAGTAAAGTACAAAAATGTAAAACCCTTGGCCAAAAGTACAAGCCCACCAAAAGAAATCCTAAAACAAAGTCCAACCTCTAAAGAAAGGTACTCGGACTGTAATCTATAGTCGTAGTAACACACCTCAGCCTGCCTGATCTCACTGAGCACCGTCCGGTCCTAGTCCACCAAGAATCTTGTCAAAGGCTTACTCGTCTGCACAAGACACGACACATACAGGAAAATCCCATACAGGGGTGAGTTTAACAATACCCAGTAGGACACCCCGAAAACCACAAAATAATAAAACAACGGAAATACCACAAAGGAATGATACAGCCATCTCTACATAGTATATGTTTACGGAACTTATAACAAGAATATCCTGATATAATCATACATGATCGACTATCGTGAAACCACCACTAAGGTTCAGCTTGAAGATTTTCACTATGTATGTAACTGGGAGAACACACACATATGTCCAAAGAGAATGATATGAGGTACTCATTCTGGGAGAACTCACTCCACAAGTACTTAAGAATATGATGCTCAGATGAGGATGACAACCAAAAACTATGGGTTGATTCCAACAAATCAGTCTGAACTAATCTGCTAAGTAGAGGATGGAACCTGGGTAAGGTAGGTCATGTTGATACCAAGAACTCTACCTAGGGTACCAAAATGGAATAGAGGATATGGTTTTGATTCTAACAGAGGGGATTCCAACAACTCTATTAAAGAAGTCTTGCTGAAGTGATCATATTTATATACATAGGAAATGATACCAGAAACCCTCAGGGGAAACCCCAAGGGTATAGACCCTAAGAAAGCTAGTCCAATCCATAGAAGAAAAATGGCTTAAGCCATGTAGAACAGGTTACACAACGTGTAGTAGGATCACAAGTCGTGTTCCTTGACTCCAGGTACTGACCGTGTAAATGGCCCGTGTCTCTAGTCTAGGTGTGTAAAACTAGACTACACGGCGTGTAGAAGGATCACACGCCGTGTTCCTTGACTCCGAGTACTTCCCGGGTAAATGGATTGTGTCTCATTGATTTTTCTCTAAAAAGTAACTACACGACGTGTAGAAGGATTACATGCCAAGTCTGATTGTCCGGGGTTCACACCGTGTACGCTGGCCATGTTCCCGTACATAGCCTCTACCCGTGTCACCCTGCCTGTGTACCAGTACATGGGGTATCCTGTGTATCTGGCCTGGTCTGGTCGGGGAAGCGTATACATGCAGTGTCCTTGGTATTATACCCAACCCATGCCTGTGTAATCTCGGAGTACATTCTAGGTAGTCCACTGACGAACACATGCCGTGTAGACCATACTACACGTCGTGTAGTCGAGATTTCTCCAGAACCGTCTTCTTCCTCCTCACACCTCAGATGGATCTCTGGATCTAGTTCCTCTTCTCTGTTTTCTGTGAAACTAAAGATCCTTGTTTGTTTCATCATCCTAACACCGAATACAGGTGTTTCAGACCTTCAATCGGCTCAGAAAACAAGCATTCATTCATCCGAATGAAAACACCCAAAATTCATATCTCTTGATCCCCTTTGAATCATCCGCTGAAACCATCGTCGCAGCTCCGTACCATCATTCCGAGGGTAAATATACAATCTCAGATCATCACTCCAACAAACAAACAAACAATGATTGATTTCCTCCTAGAACACGTAGAACACACACGAAGAAGTTGAGAATTCAGGGAAGAAAAAAAAACAAATCGAGAGGGACAAACCTATTTCAATGTTCTTGTTGATTTGAGTTCATCACCGTTATAAGGCAAAACAAAACCAAAATAACCGTCAAGAATCAAATCCGAAAAATCCCCTCAAAATCCCATCCTGCAAATACGATCGATCCACGGGCTAATCTGTTCGTGGATTAGTCAGTGTTCGTCGTAGGAATCAAGAACGGGGAAAGGAAATCAAAATCAAACATCCGAACTTGATCCACGACATTCTTTGGTGAAGATCTGTTCGTTGTATTGTCGTCTCCAGTGAAACACATCAAGAAAACCATGTCCTCGTTGGGTTTTCCTCCAAAGCCTCCAGAGCCTCCAAGGGTTTCAGGGTATTGAGGTTTGTAACCCTGGACCCCTATGCAAGTCATTATTTAAAAATATAAAAAGATATTTGTTGCCACAATATTTAATAAAATATTTTTATTAAATATTTTATACCAGTTACTTCCAAACACTAGATTTCACCACCGACCTGCGTCGTCTGATGTTAGGCCTCGCCGAAAGTAAAATAGCTGCTCTGAACACAACGGTACCCTTATATTTCTGATCCGAGCACCCATTCAAGAGTTATTCTACATTTTCATGAAAACCACCCACACATGTTATTTAATTATTTAATTAAATTCAAACATTTTTTTCGGGCTCACCGGGCCTCAAAACTGCACACCGTGTCCAAGACTGGTCTTGAAATAATTCTCATATAATATTAAAAATAATACATGAAAAAATCTAGGACATTAAAATTTAATATATATATATATTGAATATAATAATATAAAATGTTTGATATTGTATCTCTAAGGTGGCTAATCTGCAAGGGGGTGGTGTAGGGATCAAACCCCTATGTGTGTTTTTGTAATAAATAACTTACTCCTACAACATGAACAAAATGTTGGTATATGCCTATACACACTATTTGGTAAAAACATGGGTATAGGTATGAACATACAAAATTCCTATACTAAGTGTTTAAAAACTGTGGTTATAGACCACCTATACCACCAGTTTGACCAAATAGTGGGTATTAGTTTATACCGATGGCTAAAATCCTAATAGTTCATAGAACCATGGCTATTTCCTATACCCATGGGATTGAACTTTGGTTATAGGTAAAAATTACAATAGTTGAAACTTGATGTCTATTAAATAGAGAGATATATTATCACATGACTATGTCACCAAACTCTTTCATCACCCTATAAATCTCTGAATAAAAATCACAGCAAGGTGTGTCATTTGGTAGGTAAGAAACCTCACTAGGTGGAAAACACCAGAGACTTCTTCTAACCAATCCTCATCAATATCGGGATCTTTCTCACCCAAAATACTGGGACTTCATTACCTATGAAACTTGTGCAATGAACTCAGCCAACGTACGTCCTCAGTTGGTAGTACTGGTAGTAACTACAGCTTGACTTGTGGTGGTATAGATGGTAAACAACATAGAGGTGTTATCTCCAGTACATGATCAAGTACAGATGACTCATCACTAGGTAGATCATCCTCATTATCAAGTGGTATAATCCCATATCAAGGTCTACATGGAGGAATCCTCAAATAAAAAAAGCTTAAACACAGCTAATAGAGTTTACCTCAGTAGTTTAATCAATAATGAAATGGAAGACATAACCATTCCTATATGATTAATGTACCATTGTTATTTCCCATGAAACATGAGTTTTCATATACCTAGTTGAAATTTAGTTGAACATATTCTTAATGTATGGATACATCAGTCACTAAAATAACATTGGGGTACCATGCTTGATGGATGAAATGTAAACACTTAACACTTTTTCTCCAAACCAGCCTCCGAGACTCTCAATCCTAAAGTAGAACCAATTTAAAATGATTCCAATCATTCGTGACCAAACCTAATAGGGTCTGACCCATTACTACTCCATGCCCACCATTAACAGGCTAGGGTGGTGACTAGGTCTGAGTAGGTATATCCCACAAATGAGAGGAATTATCCTAATGTACATGTACACGTGAAAACAACTCCAAACCCCTCCAAGATGAAATCTAAATCAACTGATAGAATGAATGAACATAACCATGGTCCCACAACCAGAGTACGAAATGATATAATGGAAAAGTAAACATGGATAAATTCAATCCTACCACAATGAGATTATACAAAAACTCCACTAAAACTGTAAGGAGCCCAACTTCCTCCAAGGGTGAAGACTACGTAAAATTTAGGACCATAGTAAACACCTTGGTCTTTCGAACTCCAACTATGCTCCACTCTCTCATGTTCCTCCTTGGACACCATCAAAAGGGTTTCCATCTGCAAAAGAAATGACATGTGTGGGGAAAACCTGTGCAGGGGTGAGTATAAAAATACTTAGTAAGACACCCAGAAAGCATGAATCATAAAGCACCAAGTATATTTCCATGAATACAAAATGTAGAATGGTATAATATATACAAGTAATATAATAAAACACAAAATATTCTCAAGAGATACACCAAACCATCAGACGACCATATCCAACTTCCAGATTCAGGATTATACATGATTAGATGATCGTTTGGGTAGAACACACTCATCAAGCCATGATATCATCAGAGACACTAGAAAAAGAGCTCATGCTCATTTGGTACCCACCCAAAGAGAACACATTAGTCAATGAAGAGTATGATAAATATGGAGGGGGTCACATCAAGAATGAGTGGGGGACCCCACAGATGTAATCTGGATTAACCAAACACATATGGTATCATATTCCACTGATTAAAAAAAATTATCGATTTGGACTACTAATTGGAGAATCAATAATGTTCTCAAGGAGGACATGCCGATTCCCAAAAAAATACTAGATATGATAGAGGGTCACACTCCAATCTCATGAAGGGCCACCTTACCTCTATCTAATAATTGTCCAATAGAGGGGATTATAATCCAGTGATGTGGATGTAATGTTGCAATGTGCCTTCATGGAAAGGAAAAAATGAAGGAAGTCATCATATACTGGTCCAAAATAGGAAAATGGAGAGCCAAAAATCCAAATATGTTTCCCAATTTTGTTTTTGAGTCAACTGTATTCAAATCATTGTAATGTTTCCACTGACAGAACATCATTTGGAAGCACCGTTTATGAGTTATGACCATTTGAACGAAGCTTCCCATAGACCTAGTAGGTCCTGCAGACCTACCCCCACAATCAGTACACCTATGATGTAGTCAGTCCACCTACCACAGTGACCGAATTCACGTGGACCCACAGTCACGATCAGTCCACTTTCCATGTCGACCCGCCATTGTAGTCAACCACTGTGGTTGACTTCCCATGGACTAGAATTGCATTCGATGCACCGGTGGTAGCTCATGTTCCCATGAATCCTTGATCAACTATCATAGTGGACTAAAACATAGATCCACCATAGTTTCCCCAAATTAGAACCTAGTCTAACCTGGGTGTCCCTCATTAGGCCCGAACCATCAGCATGGTCTGACCCAACTCCCTGTCTATGCCAGCCCACACATGGAACACCTGGTCGACTGACTCAGCGTTAGAAACCAGTTCCTAGACGCACCCCATGGCTCTTTCATGCCCCACATGGCTGTCATATGTGTCCACCACCACTGATCCTATCCACACGTGGCTCTATCGCCTATGGCACCAACTGCCTCTATCATCCTCCAGTGCCTCCATGTACCTCTTCCCACTACTGCACTTCATTGTGCACCCCCAACTTCGCCTTCCACTTCCAACTCTACTTCCAGGAGCCACCAAACCCCCACATTAATCCACAAACGAAATGGACCATATATACATGATCCTTGAACCCAGATCTATATTGATCTATCCTCGGTCTTCAATATTACGTAAATTTGGTGATCTGATGGAGTTCAGAACCAGTTGGAAATTTTGAGCTAGGATCATTATGATGCAACACCAATGAACGAGAAGAATGGAGGGAGGAATCCATAGACCACAAAATTTAGGAACAAACCAATACATTTGTTTGTTTGGCCTCAATTTGTTATCGTAGGAGGATAATCGAGGATGGATATAAAATAAAAAATAAATAAACAATTATATACAATTAAAATTTACCAAAAAATTCATAGATCAATTCTTGTTAGTTGAATTTGTAACGCCCCGACCCCAGCTACCCAGAGTCGGTGCATTACCTCGTAACATTGGCATGATCACAAGAAAGATCAAATCTCGAAAGACCGATTGGTTTAGTAGCCTTGGAAACACTAGATATATTCATAAGTTTTACATTAAATCATAAAATGAAAAACTACAACAACAACATAATGTTTTCAAAGTCCACACTATATCCCCTCATAATATCCCTGCAGGTCATTCATAACTTACTTCTTCATATCCTGGGAAAAATAAAACATAGAAAAGGGGTGAGCTCAAATGCCCAGTAAGGATAACAATATACCATAACATTCAAAATAAGCATAGACATTTAAGACAATGCATTACTAAAACAAAAGCCTTTTAAACTTGAACTTCAACAAAGTATGGCAAAAGTAAAATGAAATAATGCCATTTACTTATTCACATGGATATTCTACTAATCGAATAATCACATTCAAAAATCAATAACCACTTTCATAATTAAGGAATGCATAATGTCAAACGTTAATTTCATTGTCTAGGCCTCATCCCAAGACCTAGGGGTTACTTCTAACTGGAACCCAACCCGGAGTGCCTCTAATAACCGGACACCAACCCGGAGTGCCTCTAATAACCGGACACCAACCCGGAGTGCCTCTAATAACCGGACACCAACCCGGAGTACCTCTAATAACCGGAGACCAAACCGGAGGGCTTACTTTTACCAGTCCCTAACCTGGAGGGCTTAATTTAACCAGTCCCCAACCTGGAGGGCTTACTTTTACCGGTCCCCAACCCGGAACATACTTGTTTAGCACATTCATCTGAAGAAAAGTTTGAAATATAACATAAACATTCGGGTTAAAACTAGCATACGAAATGTCAATAGTTTCACCATAAACTATGAATGGTATAAAATAGCACATCCACATTCAAACATATCACAAAACCTTCAATACAATATAGAAGTTTTGTATTATAATAAATCAACTTCAAATAATCTTAAAATCCATCAAAGGATGTTGACATAGATGAAATCAAAATTCTTTTAAAAGAAGTATCTCCTTTTATTATGAAATCATTTAAGATCCATATAAAATAAAACATTTTCTTTGAAAATATTCTTATAAACTTGTAAGGAAAGCTTCGACGATTTTATAACGGCGGAAAATAACCGCACCCGCCGTATAAGTTAAAAAAAACATTCTTACCTCAATTCTGTCGAAAAGGTTAAAAAGGACCTTGTTTTGAAAACGACGGAAAGATTCCTTTATAAACCTCTTATAAAAAGTCAAACAAGGGTATAAATGACTTTTACCTATATTCTTGTAAATAGTAAAAATGTTTTGAAATACATTTCGAAGAAACATGGATGTGGATGATAAAGATATCCCAGTAGATTATTACGTATAATACAACCTCGGATAATGAAGAGATTGTGAAATAACCCTTACCTTGTACTTTTCCTTTGTTGGTGTAGGTTAACCTCCTGTATAATGGTGAAATAATTGTTATTAAATTATACAAGAATCATATACATTAATATGATATCATATATGATCTTTTAACATTGCTTTATTAATAATATCTTAGTATTATCGTCATTTAGGGTGATAATCGATTCGTTCTTCTTAAATGTTTGGTTACGTAAGACATGTTTGTAATGGATAGATTATATCTTATTCATAATCAGAATGATATTAACATTATTTTTAACCCCAAAATGAGAATAAGACTTGGATGAATATGATGGAGAATAAATCTTATCGCGTTCGTGGAGACGGTAGTCCGTACGTACGCACGAACGCTACTTCCATTTAATTTTTATTTTAAAAGAATCAAATCCAAATGATACATATGTATATTACTATTCCAGTATAATATAATATTTTATATATGTTACTTAAGTTCATTAACACCATCCTTTATACGTTCCATGTGTGGTATGAACGAGTCATATCATTTTAAGGGGGCGGTAGTCCGCACTTCCTCAAATGAAATTATCGTATGTATATACAACATGAAACGAATAATGATATGAAATAAAATGGAATTACAGAAGCTTATATATAAAATATATATCATTAATATCATATTTAATTATAGTGCCATCATAATGGCCACCATGAGAGGTGGTAAGATGTATTTGAACAATCATCGTTTCGTGAGGCGTTAGTTTGCCATCCACAGAAACATTATGTTCATCATCCATTAGATGGAGTTGTGTGTATGTGTAGTTTGAATACTTCTTATAACAACATCCTAGTATATTGAAGATACTGGTGTTGTTACAAAAGAAGGTAAATAAAAAGATTTTGGGGGTTGGAGAAGCAAAATAATTGAAAATAATTTAAGAGAAATCGTTACCTTTAATTTAGGTAACTCACTTTGGTTGGAACCAAAGGACTTCTTGAAATGATTTATGACTAAGGGGAAGCTTCAAGGAGGAGGAGAGGGATGTGGGGAGCTTATTTGGGCAGAGTTTGGATGAGCTAAGTGGCTTGAGAGGTGTGAGTAAATGAGAAGGAGGAGTGCCCTTTTATAAGAGGGGTGAGGGGCACCTTTGGAAAAGCTAGAAATATTAATTTATAATAAATTCATATTCGGTTTATAATGGCTCCAAAGATTATTATTCAAAGGTTAAGGTGGGGATAGGTCGAAAACCACTCAACCAATAGAATTTAGACAGGTTTGGGTACTTATATTAACCTTATCTTTAAGTATTAACTCTAAGTTAATTAGTTTCACTTTTACAATGTCTCTTTGTATTTTTATATAATATGGTTAATAAGCTTACTATATACATCCAAGCGACCCCCAAGTGGTCCATTAATGATTAACCTATCATAATATAAGTCTCTTGGCCGAACCTTAGATTTTTAGGAATTTAATATCAATTAATAATATAATATTTGTTTTAAGAACTCTTTTATGTCAATTTTGACACTATTCAATAGTTGATTTTTGTGAAACTCATAACAGATTGATTACTTCGAACAAAGTCAGTTAAATCAATCCTAATATATCATATTATCCTAGAAAATTAGTTTAATTCATTAAAAGTTTCATATTATATTTATTTGGGTATTTATAATATCACTTATTTTAATTTTTCACTATTATAGTAATTACTGCATCATCATTGTGTCATAAATAAAATAAATTATTTAATGTCTAAAAATTATAAATAAAATATCATTATGTAGGAAATCTTTTTATCTTTCTAATGAATATTTATAATCGAAAATCCAACATGTATAACCCTATGTAAAAATGGTTCTTCTAAAAGATGTAAGCTTATGCCATTTTTATTTTTATTTTAGCTTTATTAATATAATGTGTCATTATCACTTACAAGTGGATCCATGGGGTCCCAAAATAGACCCAAAGATGCCCATGGTCGACCATGTATCAACCAATAGGGTTAAGACACGTTTTAGGGTAATTTAGTATTATAATATTATTTTTTTAACCCTTATTTACCGGATTTACCCTTAACCATGATAAATAAAATATTTACCGTAGTAATTATTCAAAATGTCTAAAAATAAAAGTTACCTATTTACACAATTTTAACATCCTGATTCCAAATATGGAATCCATTTTCCTAAATTCAAAACACAGAAGTGGCAGAAATTAATTTAAAATTAAATCCCGCTGTCAAAACAAAAAGCGTGTTTTTAAGAGATAATAACTATCAAAAGATTGACACTCGTTTATGTTCGGTTTAATTGTAAAATTATGTTCAATGACCAACATTATATTAAATGGTAAAAATATATTCTAAATATACTTTAAAACCACTCAAATTCATAATTTATCACTATTAATTATTTTGATTAAAAAAGTTGTTTTTAATTAAAATTTAGTAATTTTCACTATTCATCAAAATATAAAAGTTATCCGAAAAGTACCAAAATTTCACCCTAGGATAATTTCGATATTCCGAATCCAAAAATGAAGTCCATTTTTAAATATAAAATATATATATAATTTCAAAAAGTAGGTATTACTATTCACAACGGCTAGTTTAATTAGTTGTGGTGTGTGTTAGAACTCGAGGTTGCGTACAACACACGCTATCGCATTATTCGAAGGGAAACGTACCGTAGAAGCTTGGGGTGTTACATTCTCCCCTCCTTCAAATAATTGCGTCCTCGCAATTTCTAGGGTATTACTGCATAAAAAGACTCGGGTGGTTCTTCATCATAAGTTCCTCGGGTTCCCACGTTGCCTCTTCCATCTTATGATTTCTCCACAAAATTTTTACCAGACGCGTCGTCCGGTTTCTCAGTACTTGTTCTCTTGTATCAAGAATCCTGACGGGCTCTTCGCAATAAGACAGATCGGGTTCCAGTTCTAATTCCTCATAGGTGAGTACATGCGTTGGGTCAGGCATGTATTTTCTCAACAGAGATACGTGGAACACATCGTGAACTTTGGAGAGACTTGGCGGCATTGCCAATCGGTAAGCTACAGCCCCAATTCGTTCTAGAATTTCGAAAGGTCCGATGTACCTGGGACTCAATTTACCTTTCTTACCAAAACGTATGACTCCCTTCCACGGAGATACCTTCAGGAAAACATGATCACCGACTTGAAATTCCAAATCCTTCCTTCGATTATCGGCATAGCTCTTCTGCCTACTTTGAGCTGCTTTAATGTGATTTTGGATTACCTTCACCTTTTCCACCGTTTCCTCCACCAGTTCTGGGCCTACAAGTTTTCTTTCACCGACGTCATCCCAACAGGTTGGTGTACGACATCTCTTTCCGTATAACGCTTCATATGGTGCCATCTGAATACTCGAATGGAAGCTATTGTTATAGGAAAATTCTACCAGAGGTAAATATTGATCCCACATACCCTGAAAGTCAAGTGAGCAAGATCTCAACATGTCTTCTAAGGTTTGAATAGTCCGTTCTGATTGTCCGTCTGTCTGAGGGTGGTAAGCAGTGCTCAAATGAAGTTCAGTATCCAGGGATTTCTGAAGACTTTTCCAAAACCTTGAAGTAAAACGGGGATCACGATCCGAAACAATTGATAGGGGTACTCCATGAAGTCTCACAACTTCATTAATGTATAGTCTTGCTAAACGTTCCAGGGGTAGATCTTCTCTTATAGCAAGAAAATGTGCTGACTTGGTAAGACGATCAACAATAACCCATATTGCATCGTTCCTTCTAGGAGTCTTTGGTAGCCCCATGACAAAGTCCATTGTAATATTGTCCCATTTCCACTCCGGTATGGGAAGCGGTTGCATGACTCCTCCAGGCTGTTGCCTTCCAGCTTTCACTTGTTGACAAACCATACATCTTGACACAAAATCAGCAATCTCCCTCTTCATGTTGTCCCACCAAAAATGTTCCTTCAAATCTCTATACATTTTGGTGCTCCCAGGGTGTATAGAGAAATTGGAACTATGAGCATCATCCAGCAATTCCCTTTTTAGATCAGGTATATTGGGAACACAAAGTCTCTTCCCGAATTTCAAAATTCCATCTTCATACACAAAGTCTCTCAATCTCCCATCATTCACAGCTTTAATCTTCTTTTGGAATTCGTCATCATCGGTCTGAGAACTCTTAATCCTTTCTAGTAAAGATGGTTTGGCAACCATTTGAAAAAGCATTGATGTTTCACCTTCCCTGGTTATTCCCATGTCCATTTTCACTAGATCAATGAAAATTGGATCCCTTTCAATTCTCATATTGTTCAAAACTCCATGGTCTTTTCTACTCAAAGCATCTGCCACCTTGTTTGCCTTCCCCGGGTGGTAGTGTATCGTACAATCATAATCCTTGAGTAATTCAAGCCATCTCCTTTGCCTCATGTTGAGTTCTTTTTGTGAGAAAATATACTTCAAACTCTTGTGATCAGTATAAATCTCACATTTTTCACCATAGAGGTAGTGCCTCCATATCTTCAAAGCAAAGATCACAGCTGCTAACTCAAGATCATGAGTAGGATAGTTTTGTTCATGAATTTTCAACTGTCGTGATGCATAGGCAATAACTCTATCATTCTGCATAAGGACACAGCCAAGTCCTTTCTTTGATGCATCACTATAAATAACGAACCCATCATTCCCCGATGGTAGAGTCAATATAGGAGCATTGACTAATCTTCTCTTCAGTTCTTCGAAACATTCTTCACACTCTTTTGTCCAAACAAATTTAACCCCTTTACGTGTGAGCTTCGTTAATGGGTTAGCCAATCGGGCAAAATTCTGGACGAAACGTCGATAATAACCTGCCAAACCAATAAAACTACGTACCTCAGTTATACTCGTAGGTGCTGGCCATTCTTGGATTTCCTTGGTCTTAGAAGGATCAACAGAGATTCCATCTTTAGAGACAATATGGCCAAGAAAAGAAATCTCCTGAAGCCAGAATTCACACTTGCTAAACTTTCCATATAATTCATGCCTCCTCAGAGTCTTCAAGATAATGCGCAAGTGATTTTCATGATCTTTGTAGGTTTTGGAGTATACCAAGATATCATCAATAAATACCACCACAAATTCATCGAGATACTCCTTGAAAACTCTATTCATCAGATCCATGAATACAGAGGGTGCATTAGTCAATCCAAACGGCATTACAGTAAACTCGTAATGCCCGTACCTGGTTCGAAATGCTGTCTTCGGAATGTCTTCCTTCTTCACACACAACTGATGGTATCCAGATCGAAGGTCAATCTTTGAAAAGTATTGAGCTCCATGCAGTTGGTCAAATAAATCATCAATACGAGGTAGGGGATACTTGTTCTTTATCGTTATAGCATTGATCTCCCTGTAGTCAATACATAACCTCATAGATCCATCTTTCTTTTTAACAAAAAGAACAGGGGCTCCCCATGGAGAAACACTAGGGCGAATAAATCCCTTATTACTCAATTCCTCTAGTTGTTTCTTTAGTTCGACTAACTCTACAGTGGCCATTCTATAAGGGGTCTTCGATATAGGCCTTGATCCAGGAATCAAATCAATGGAAAACTCAACTTCTCGTTCTGGAGGATGTCCAGGTAAATCTTCCGGAAATACATCTACAAATTCTTTCACAACAGGTACACCCTCTATTTGAACATTCCTTTCCTCACCGATAGTTACTTCATTCTCTTCCTCCCCAATAATTGAATTAAGTTGAGCTACTGGGGGTGGGTCTAAATAAGAATTAGGTGGTGACGATTCTGCTCTAAAAATAAGGTGTTCCTTATCATTATCATCAAGAATCGTAACCTCTTTCTTCTTACAATAAATCTTCGCATCATAGTCCGAAAGCCAGTCCATACCGAGGATTATATCAAACTCAATCATAGGTATGACGATGAAATCAGCAGATAAAGAAAATTTATGTGCTCTAATGGGGACTGATTCACAAAACTTTGTTGCAACGATACTTCCCTTAGGAGTTTTAACTGACAACTCCCTTATTAAATCAAATTGGAAATATCTAATTTTCCTAGCAAACTGGGAAGATATGAAACAATGCGATGATCCAGAATCAAATAATGCATTTGCTAAACTTGAGGAAACCATTAAATTACCTGCCACCACGTCTTTCGGAGTTTCTACCTCAGCAGTACTGATAGCATAAGCCTGGCCTTGATCCCTTGGCCTTTTCTGAGGTAAGTTCTCCTGACGCTTAGGACATGCATTTGCATAATGCCCCATCTCCCTACAATTGTAGCACTGAACGTTGGTAGCTTCCTTCTTCCCCTTGCAATCATGAGCTTGGTGGCCTTTTTCACCACACTTGTAACAGACTCCCATTCTCTTCAGGCAAGCACCGGGGTGTTTCTTCCCGCACTTACCACAAGATGGATATTCAACCTTTCCCTTCTTCCCCTTATTTCCATTCCCAGATTGATCAGCAGGTCTCTTCTTCTCTTTCTTTGCTTTAAAGTCATAAGACTTAGAGAATTCCTTTTCGGTCTTGATAGCACATGAGACAATGTCTTCGTACGATGAAAAGGATTGTGAGACTAATGCTCGACGGAGAAATGGTTTTAACCCATCAAAGAAACGATCAATCTTACTTCTTGGGTTGCGAATATAATCTCCAGCATACCTCACTAACCTTGTAAAGTTATCCTCATACTTTGTGACATTCTCATCCTCCTTTTGTCTCAGACTCAGAAATTGCCTTTCCATATCTGCTCGATGGTCGCGAGGAAAGTATTTTTCTAAAAACAGATCTTTGAACTCCCTCCATTCCATGTTTGATACTTCATCATCTTCCTTCATGTTTTTAATTAATGACCACCATTGATCAGCATCTCCAGTGAGGCGGTAAACTGCCATGGTAACTTTTTCCCTTTCACTACTCCCCAAAGCCTGAAATATTTTCTCTAGGGAAAATATCCATTGCTCAGCTACTAAGGGATTTGTACTTCCATTGAACGTTGGTGGTTGTTGTCTCATGAATCGATCTAACATTGATCCTCCACGCTGCGGATCAGGGTGCTCCATACGGGTAAGGTTATTATTCATAACCTGAGTAAGTTGTCCCAGTACGGTGATTAGCTGATCAGCACCAGTTGCATCACCAGCCCCACTATAATTATCTTTAGCAGGAGGGCAATCCCTACATGGAGTGCGTGCATTGATACGGTTTCCATTTCTTCCACTAGGCGCCATTTCTAAACAATGGCATAAACTAGATCAGTTTATGAATCAAAATACATAATCCCATACTTATAAAACACTTAACATAAATTGAACTATCTATGGATATAATCCATAATCATAAATATGTTTTCTTTGAGGAAGTATATACTCATAAACCCTTCATAATGATTTGTAAAGAAAGTGAGAGTTATCCTAAGCATATCCCCCGGGAGTGTCGTAACCAAGAGTGCAGCAAGGCCCGTTGTCGTGCACCAGTTCCCGTTCGAGTCTAGCTCAAAGCGGTGTTTTCGGGTTTTACCCCTAGGTACATCTGTGCCAGAGCCGCCTCTACCTGCTCGTATCCAGACAGGGATGTATTGCTCGGAAAACTCACAAAGTCTCTACAATACCAAAATTCTAGGAAGTTCTTCTATACTAATCCTCAAAGTTCATCTTAGGTCTATGTGCTCTAATCAGAGTTTATCTAAATCTAGCTTCCAAGGTTTGTACTAAACTTCCTCTGATACCAACTGTAACGCCCCGACCCCAGCTACCCAGAGTCGGTGCATTACCTCGTAACATTGGCATGATCACAAGAAAGATCAAATCTCGAAAGACCGATTGGTTTAGTAGCCTTGGAAACACTAGATATATTCATAAGTTTTACATTAAATCATAAAATGAAAAACTACAACAACAACATAATGTTTTCAAAGTCCACACTATATCCCCTCATAATATCCCTGCAGGTCATTCATAACTTACTTCTTCATATCCTCGGAAAAATAAAACATAGAAAAGGGGTGAGCTCAAATGCCCAGTAAGGATAACAATATACCATAACATTCAAAATAAGCATAGACATTTAAGGCAATGCATTACTAAAACAAAAGCCTTTTAAACTTGAACTTCAACAAAGTATGGCAAAAGTAAAATGAAATAATGCCATTTACTTATTCACATGGATATTCTACTAATCGAATAATCACATGCAAAAATCAATAACCACTTTCATAATTAAGGAATGCATAATGTCAAACGTTAATTTCATTGTCTAGGCCTCATCCCAAGACCTAGGGGTTACTTCTAACCGGAACCCAACCCGGAGTGCCTCTAATAACCGGACACCAACCCGGAGTGCCTCTAATAACCGGACACCAACCCGGAGTGCCTCTAAAAACCGGACACCAACCCGGAGTACCTCTAATAACCGGAGACCAAACCGGAGGGCTTACTTTTACCAGTCCCTAACCTGGAGGGCTTACTTTAACCAGTCCCCAACCTGGAGGGCTTACTTTTACCGGTCCCCAACACGGAACATACTTGTTTAGCACATTCATCTGAAGAAAAGTTTGAAATATAACATAAACATTCGGGTTAAAACTAGCATACGAAATGTCAATAGTTTCACCATAAACTATGAATGGTATAAAATAGCACATCCACATTCAAACATATCACAAAACCTTCAATACAATATAGAAGTTTTGTATTATAATAAATCAACTTCAAATAATCTTAAAATCCATCAAAGGATGTTGACATAGATGAAATCAAAATTCTTTTAAAAGAAGTATCTCCTTTTATTTTGAAATCATTTAAGATCCATATAAAATAAAACATTTTCTTTGAAAATATTCTTATAAACTTGTAAGGAAAGCTTCGACGATTTTATAACGGCGGAAAATAACCGCACCCGCCGTATAAGTAAAAAAAAACATTCTTACCTCAATTCTGTCGAAAAGGTTAAAAGGACCTTGTTTTGAAAACGACGGAAAGATTCCTTTATAAACCTCTTATAAAAAGTCAAACAAGGGTATAAATGACTTTTACCTATATTCTTGTAAATAGTAAAAATGTTTTGAAATACATTTCGAAGAAACATGGATGTGGATGATAAAGATATCCCAGTAGATTATTACGTATAATACAACCTCGGATAATGAAGAGATTGTGAAATAACCCTTACCTTGTACTTTTCCTTTGTTGGTGTAGGTTAACCTCCTGTATAATGGTGAAATAATTGTTATTAAATTATACAAGAATCATATACATTAATATGATATCATATATGATCTTTTAACATTGCTTTATTAATAATATCTTAGTATTATCGTCGTTTAGGGTGATAATCGATTCGTTCTTCTTAAATGTTTGGTTACGTAAGACATGTTTGTAATGGATAGATTATATCTTATTCATAATCAGAATGATATTAACATTATTTTTAACCCCAAAATGAGAATAAGACTTGGATGAATATGATGGAGAATAAATCTTATCGCGTTCGTGGAGACGGTAGTCCGTACATACGCACGAACGCTACTTCCATTTAATTTTTATTTTAAAAGAATCAAATCCAAATGATACATAGGTATATTACTATTCCAGTATAATATAATATTTTATATATGTTACTTAAGTTCATTAACACCATCCTTTATACGTTCCATGTGTGGTATGAACGAGTCATATCATTTTAAGGGGGCGGTAGTCCGCACTTCCTCAAATGAAATTATCGTATGTATATACAACATGAAACGAATAATGATATGAAATAAAATGGAATTACAGAAGCTTATATATAAAATATATATCATTAATATCATATTTAATTATAGTGCCATCATAATGGCCACCATGAGAGGTGGTAAGATGTATTTGAACAATCATCGTTTCGTGAGGCGTTAGTTTGCCATCCACAGAAACATTATGTTCATCATCCATTAGATGGAGTTGTGTGTATGTGTAGTTTGAATACTTCTTATAACAACATCCTAGTATATTGAAGATACTGGTGTTGTTACAAAAGAAGGTAAATAAAAAGATTTTGGGGGTTGGAGAAGCAAAATAATTGAAAATAATTTAAGAGAAATCGTTACCTTTAATTTAGGTAACTCACTTTGGTTGGAACCAAAGGACTTCTTGAAATGATTTCTGCCTAAGGGGAAGCTTCAAGGAGGAGGAGAGGGATGTGGGGAGCTTATTTGGGCAGAGTTTGGATGAGCCAAGTGGCTTGAGAGGTGTGAGTAAATGAGAAGGAGGAGTGCCCTTTTATAAGAGGGGTGAGGGGACCTTTGGAAAAGCTAGAAATATTAATTTATAATAAATTCATATTCGGTTTATAATGGCTCCAAAGCTTATTATTCAAAGGTTAAGGTGGGGATAGGTCGAAAACCACTCAACCAATAGAATTTAGACAGGTTTGGGTACTTATATTAACCTTATCTTTAAGTATTAACTCTAAGTTAATTAGTTTCACTTTTACAATGTCTCTTTGTATTTTTATATAATATGGTTAATAAGCTTACTATATACATCCAAGCGACCCCCAAGTGGTCCATTAATGATTAACCTATCATAATATAAGTCTCTTGGCCGAACCTTAGATTTTTAGGAATTTAATATCAATTAATAATATAATATTTGTTTTAAGAACTCTTTTATGTCAATTTTGACACTATTCAATAGTTGATTTTTGTGAAACTCATAACAGATTGATTACTTCGAACAAAGTCAGTTAAATCAATCCTAATATATCATATTATCCTAGAAAATTAGTTTAATTCATTAAAAGTTTCATATTATATTTATTTGGGTATTTATAATATCACTTATTTTAATTTTTCACTATTATAGTAATTACTGCATCATCATTGTGTCATAAATAAAATAAATTATTTAATGTCTAAAAATTATAAATAAAATATCATTATATAGGAAATCTTTTTATCTTTCTAATGAATATTTATAATCGAAAATCCAACATGTATAACCCTATGTAAAAATGGTTCTTCTAAAAGATGTAAGCTTATGCCATTTTTATTTTTATTTTAGCTTTATTAATATAATGTGTCATTATCACTTACAAGTGGATCCATGGGGTCCCAAAATAGACCCAAAGATGCCCATGGTCGACCATGTATCAACCAATAGGGTTAAGACACGTTTTAGGGTAATTTAGTATTATAATATTATTTTTTTTAACCCTTATTTACCGGATTTACCCTTAACCATGGTAAATAAAATATTTACCGTAGTAATTATTCAAAATGTCTAAAAATAAAAGTTACCTATTTACACAATTTTAACATCCTGATTCCAAATATGGAATCCATTTTCCTAAATTCAAAACACAGAAGTGGCAGAAATTAATTTAAAATTAAATCCCGCTGTCAAAACAAAAAGCGTGTTTTTAAGAGATAATAACTATCAAAAGATTGACACTCGTTTATGTTCGGTTTAATTGTAAAATTATGTCCAATGACCAACATTATATTAAATGGTAAAAATATATTCTAAATATACTTTAAAACCACTCAAATTCATAATTTATCACTATTAATTAATTTGATTAAAAAAATTGTTTTTAATTAAAATTTAGTAATTTTCACTATTCATCAAAATATAAAAGTTATCCGAAAAGTACCAAAATTTCACCCTAGGATAATTTCGATATTCCGAATCCAAAAATGAAGTCCATTTTTAAATATAAAATATATATATAATTTCAAAAAGTAGGTATTACTATTCACAACGGCTAGTTTAATTAGTTGTGGTGTGTGTTAGAACTCGAGGTTGCGTACAACACACGCTATCGCATTATTCGAAGGGAAACGTACCGTAGAAGCTTGGGGTGTTACAGAATTGACCCACATTCATCTGAGATTAAGAAAAGTATTAAAATTTTTAAAAAGCAGAATACCTCTATTCAGATCGATCTATTATGAGTAGTGAAGTTGTGTTACATTCGTTGATGACATCCTTTAAAATCATTGTGTGTCGTTCATCGATCCCAGATCTGTCATCATTCACTGGAAAGGAAATACATAGGTCTCCCCCAAGATCCTCTAAAACTTCTATGGTTTTATATCTATGTATATAATTCTTACATAAGGATGGATTGAAAGGAAACAATTCACTTCATCAAAAAAATATTTTTTGTTAAATTTTTTTTTCTTTTACCTTTGCAGCAAATTTTTCAAAAACAACTCACACAGAGTAATGTTAAATCTGATCTAGGTTAATGCCACCATTCTAAAACCAATGGTGCCCTTAGATTTCTAATCTGAGCACCCGTTTAGGAGTTAATTACAATTTTTTACAAAAAAAATGCATGTGCTATTAAAATATTAATATTTTTCAAAAATTTATTTTGAAAATACCGGGCCTCAGAATAGCACACCCACTCAGTTCCTAGTCTCGAAAATAATCCATATAATATTTAAAAAATACATGGAAAATCTAAGGCGTTATACACCCTAATAAGTGAACCTCCCAATAGTTCAAAGAGGACATTAGAACAACTAGCCTAGAGTGTAGAGGAAATTCTCATGAGAAATCCCCCACCAGTAGTCAAGACTAATTACTATACCCTCCACATATATACCCATGGCTTCCATATTA
The DNA here is from genome assembly GCA_963277665.1 of Viscum album. NCBI lineage: Eukaryota > Viridiplantae > Streptophyta > Magnoliopsida > Santalales > Viscaceae > Viscum > Viscum album. The sequence continues at coordinate 1,350,739,463 of OY728131.1, forward strand.
TCTATTTTCAAAAAATAAATCATCATCCCATATCATTATTTCATTCTTATAAAACAATTTCACAAAAAAATTCAAAATGCTTTGAAGACTGTTTTCTTTTGCCAAAACCTCATGAAATTTATATTTTTTAAAAAACCAGTAAAAACACAGATTTTGAAAATCCACCATATCATGAAATTTATTTTTAATAAAAAATTTAATATAAAATGAGAAATACATTTCGTCAACCCAATCTAGAGATGGAACCACTGACCTCAAAACACTATCTTACACTTTATCACAATAGAACCCACCATAAAAGAATTAAAAAAATGAAAAAGGAGTCTCTAGGATCATCTAGCAATACTAGAATTGAGTCATTTTAATAAAATTGTTGTTGGAAAAGAGGATAAAACACATACATAAAAAATTCACATCCTCTACACCAAAACCTAAATAAGGAAATGCTCCCAAAGACAGATCACACAATATATCTAGAAGGAAATAAGAAGAAACAACTCCACAAGTCAACAGATTTGATAACACAATGAAACAATGATACCATGACCAAAGAAATGAAGAATTAGAACATATCACATTCTCATAGAGATACTTACCAACCACGAAAATGACCAGTCTCTAAATAGATCAATTGAGACCAAACGAAGACTCTCAAAATTGTTGGAGAAGCCTTCCTGGTCGAGAGACAAATTAAATTCCAAGGAATGAAATTATATTCATACCATGGGGCACCCTAAAACCCAACACCATGAAATTTACATGGTATATAATACCATTAAATAGTATTTAATCATTTGGAACTAGATACACCTAAAATCATGTCTCCATTTTATTATAAGTTGATCTCTTAACATTACATGATGCGGAATCAGAACATAGTGTGTACTCAAATCTAGATGTTAACCAGATTAATAGAATCTGACCTATAGATAATACACAACGTGTACTCCAATTACACGAAATGAAATTCTCTTGTAGACTTATAAAATTTAATATTCTTACATGAAAACCTAAAACTCCTTAGGTGTCCTTCAAACATGGGGAGAAACAGAAAAAATAATTTTAAAATTTATACATGAACATCACTAATTCAAACCAACATACATAGTATAATAATAATCCTTTTCCCCAAAAAGCTACACTTCATCTTGTGGAGTCCCATAAAACTCCAAATGAAAGAGGAAAACATGTAATGTGAAGGGAATTAAATGATAATGAGTAATGAGATGTCACGGTTTCTCTCAATGAAATATTCTTGATCTTGAGAAATAATTCATGCATATTCAACTAGAGACATGAATACTTTGGTTACAAAAGGCATCCTAAAATCACTATCCAATGATCCAAATTTTTGATTCAGTTATGAATTGATGATGATTATATAGATATTTATTTCAATTTCTCATTTAATAGTTTATGTATCTATTCCTACATTTCTACAATTATTCTCACCAAATCTATGTTTTTGTAGCATGTGTATAAAAATCATCAAATACTACTTCCCTTGTTTTTTATGTTCATTGAACACAATTCATAACTCATTTATTATGAGTTATTTGGTCTTACTATCATTAAATATGGATTGTAAATGAATACTTGAAGGTTGCTAAGAATCCACAGAATCTTGAAATACAAAATTACATATCCTAAATAAGTGACATGACTAAATATAAAAAAATTCAATTTATTCTTCTATGATCCACTCTATAGAGCTTCCAAAACAAATACAGAGTTATTTTAATATCCAAGTTAAATATGATTTGAATTCTTCCTAACCATATTTTGTTACGTGGTATGTGAATTTAAATTATGGTGTATAAATAGGAACTGAAGGATATGGATCATCAGTTTTATTTCTACCATCTATCACAAATTTTATTAAAAAATATCCAATATTTTGAACATCTACTTCATCAGCAACATTTTCTTCAACCTCAAGAACATATTTCCAAATCAACAACAATGTTTTATCTAACTTATTTTAACTTTTTCTTCATCCTCTATGTTTATATATTGAATAAAAATATATCATTCATTATTGTATCTATAAAAGGAATAATAAGACATATATCAAGTCCATTATAAGAATCTGTCTCAACAATCAAGGATCCATACTTAGATCTCTGGGGAGAGGGATGGATGTTCCACAATATTAATGTGTAATTACCCAATGGTAGTCATCAATATATGACTCATAGTATTCTAGACCTATAAATAATGATCAAGTGGTTTTCTCTTCTATAATTGGTTTCAATGATATAGTTGATCCTAGAGTTCTAACAAGCATAGTTTTCAAATGTGAGTATCTCCTAGATTTTTTTCATTCTCTTATAACTCCCCAGATCCATTCCATTTTGCTTCATGAAGATAAAAACTTAAATAATGTTCATTGTGAATAAAGACTTCATATTTAAAATATTACTTAAAATACATTAACATGATATGAGAGTTAGGTGTCCCAATAGACATTACATGATAGGAATATCTAGAATCCCCATGTTGTACAATGGATTTCTCATCAAGATTAGGTATCTCCAATCCTTCTTCCTTAAATTTATATTCTTCCATAGATTCTTATTTGTCCACAACAACTGCAACATAATCCAAAGAAGTGTATTCATTTATTTCATCTATATAATGACCTAGATCAACTTGATACCTTGACCTAACTGGATTCTTGATAGGATAAAACAACTCAATCATATTTTATGAATCTATCACCTATTCAATTTACAAGGAGTTTCAAATAAAATTCATGTGCCTATTCATTTTCTATATAGTCATAAACAACTTGAAGAATTTAGATTTTCTTATTTTCAAAAACTATTCCTGTATACTCCGAATGGGATAATATGAACATTATATATTGTGTGGAATTAAAGATAGAAGAGGACTTCAGTGGTTATAATATATGCCTCATGAAATATCTAATCAAACTGATCCTAAATAAATTTTCAACCAATAATAAGAAGTATTGATTGATGTGCCTCAGGATACTAAAATCGAATTTCCTAAGATAACCCATTTGTTTAATGAACTTTGTTATCATCCTCCATTCACCACTAATCATAACTAAATTTGGTGTCCCGGGTGTCACACTCATAGTATGTTAATGTATAATATTTCATAATTCATAGTGGGAATCATTTATTTTATTTGATATTTTATTATCTTCATGCTCACCCTTCTGAGATACATCTATTATCTTTGTCTATAGTTTTTTTACAGAACTTAAAACATTCCCCATTTTCCATTGTCTGAATTTCTATATCATTTATCTCTATAGATAAATTCCATATGGTAATTGGATTATTTTACTAGACTTATATATAATTTCATAATATTCTACTTATACCATAAATCATATCTTTGTTTCTGAATAATCTTCCAAAATAGATATATTCTCAATTGAGACAACTTAAAATCCACTTTATTTTGATCACATCCTAGTCAATAATTGGGATTTTTTCTTCACAACATATATGTATCCCTTGATCTATATTTATTCTTCTTAAATATCATCAAACCAAGAACATTAGAGGGAGGTGTGATATTAGGATATTTTCACATCCCCAACAATATCTCACATCAATTTGATTTCTGAAATAGATTATTTTTTAAACATATATTTGGGAGATAGAAAGTTTTGAGAAAAGGTGAGGCATAAGAAATAAAAATAATGTTTTTAGGAAATATACTCGTGGATTAAAATTTCACTTTGATATCTAGTGAAATCATACATTTTATTAATATAATAATTTATTTAATAATAATCGTAACAAAAAATATGTAAAAATTCTAATAGAATAGAAATATTAGGTATAATATCACAGTGTTCATGGAATCAATGGAATTATAGGTATTGTGACCATGAACTGATGGTATGTATACTAACTATACATATAAAACCTCATGGTAGGTATTGTGACTATGTGAGTTGAGTTTCACTATAGATATAACAAATTTGTGATTTAAGATTCACGATATGTATAATGACCATATTACCAACTGGTTATGGTCACATTATTGATTATTTGAACAAAAAATTATGATCTCTTAACTGAAAGTGTGAACCATAATTTATTTTTTCCTAAATTAAAAATACAAATGTTTATGTAGTATAAATAAATTGTTTAAAAACATTATATTTATAGATAAATTTAACTATTTAAAAATAGTTGTTAATTTTTTATTCCAATATAATATATTTCATTCTATTAATATCCAGTAGATTTATATATATATTTTCAAGGTAATGTTTACTAACAATGTATATAATAGTAATATATCATTATTCAAAATGGTCTCTCAAAAAGTGATATGTTATATCAATATGTTTTTTCCTTAAATGTGTTAAAAAATTATTAGAAATATTTATTTCACATGTGTTTAACATCTTATAGGGACATGTCAAAAAAATTATCTATATTTTTGGGATTTGTTTTTCATCCAATAAATTATGTAAAAAAACCACCAGTAGATATGTAATCTACATCAATAATATACAATGCCATAGGGTGATACATTTTAATACAAAATAAAACTATAGACTTTCCTAAAAATTAACAATTAAAGAGTTGGAGTTTTTCATATAAATTGTGACCACAAATATCATCATAAGAAAAAATTACTAAATCAAATAAGGATCTATTAGAGTAATAAAATCCATCCTTTTTTATACTTTTGAGGAATTTGAAAATTCATTTCAATAACTGTAAATGTGATTCTTTTACATTTTCTTGAAAATGTTCACGCATGTACAAACTAAACATAATATCAAGTCATATATCTTTTAAATAGAGTTCTCTTCCAAACATATATATATATATATATATGGGTTGATCAGTTGGTTTACTAGTTTTACTGGGATCCATTCTACAACTTTTACACAAGGGAGTATGACTTCCATTAGTGATATTAAGTCAAACATGTGTTAAAATATCCCTATTATGTATAGTTTTATTTATAAAAATCACATTCTTATTTAGAAAAATTTTATAACCATGGAATAACATTGAACCTACCATTAATCGCATTTAAAAACTAATGTTTTTCATAATTAGAAATTATGTACACAATGATATTATGGATCATCAAAAAATAATATCATCAACAAAAATGTAAACAATTTGTTTTTAAATTCACTTAATAAATAATGTATCAATATGTATTCCATTAGTAAAACTATTATAAAAATAAAATGATTTGATCTTATCATAATATGATCTAGGTTCTTGTTTTTAACTATGCCAATTTTTTATAATTTTCAAACATGATTTGGAAAATACAGGTTTTGAAATCCCAATGAGTTTTTTTAAAAAAACAACATCTATTAATTAAATATTTGGAAAGAAAAAAATTATATAATTTGGGTATATCTATAAATTAAAATTATTTTGATAAGAAATAATCATTCCAATAGATTCATGTTCTGCTACTCCAGCAGTAGTTTCCTCATATTAAAAAACATCCTCTTCACTATGTCCTTTTGAATCCATGATATCATTTTTTTGTTGTGGAAGTGTCATGAACCTTATTTCCAAAAATCCATTAAGTTTCAATGTTTAATAAGTATCTATATATTTATAAAAGGCCCCATAAATTGTTCTATTCAAACTATTTCAGTTATTCATGAATCCCTACATCTTATAATACACCATCAATTTCATTAGTGGTGTTCTTAGTTTATGTTATAACAAGAATAGTTTATTTTCAGGATTTTTTCTATGATATTCTCTATCCCAAGTTCTTGTATGTGGATATTACATAAAAACATATAAGTGTTGTTCAATATGATTCCAATTGGATCTAGGAATAGATTTATTTGATTAAAAAATTTCATATTTTGGTATTGGTTCGAACATATATACTACGATAGATTATTTTTATATTGCATATTATATATAACATTCATTAGGGAGAGAGATGAATGAATATTCAAATTATAATTTTTATCCTCACAGTCTTCTAAAGAGCTCATAAGCTCACACATACTCATTTCATTGAATACGAGATGTATATATTCTTATAAAATTTTTATTCTTTTATTAAATATTATGTATTATGTACTGGATTTAGAATAAATAAGGAATATTCCATCATATATTTTTCATTAAAATTTATCTTAATTATTATTCTAAATTTTTATAAAAAAATATATTCTTAAAACTATAAAGTAATTATCCTTTCATTTTCTTTCATTCTATAACCCATGTGGATTTATCTCTAAAACTATTCTAACTAGAACCCTTTTGATAAAATTATAAGATATATTCATAGACTCTACACCAAAATAAATAGGTAGATCGAAATCCTTTATCATAGTCGTGGAAATCTATTTATGAGTTTTAATTCTACTTTTTATAATACCATTCTACTGTAGAGTCCTATTAGCAGAGTATTTCTGTCGGTATCAATATTTTCTGCATAATGATTTGAATTCATGAATTTTTAAGACATGGAAATAATCATTTCTTATTGTCTCAATAGTATGACAACTTATATTTTCTAAAGTTTTTTCTTATTTTGAAAAATAAGAACTACCATCACTTTTGAGATATATAATGTAAAAATGGTGTATCTAGAAAATCCATCTATAAGAAATTAATTATAGTACTTCCCATTTAAGTTCAAAACTCTAGATGGTCAAAAAAGTCCATGTGAACCAATTATAGATTATCAGAATTTAAAACATAATTTTTTTTTAAATCGATCTTATCTAAATTCTATTTTTGATATGCATTACGTACTTTTTATATTGAGGATCCTAATTTATGATATCCCATAACTAATGCTTTCCATGGTAGATTTCATTATTACCAATTTTTATAGTGTCTTAGGCTTCCATTCTATAGCCAAAACCCTTGGTTAAAGGTGTATAAAAATTTGTTTTTTAAAATAGTGAATGAAAATCAACTACCAAGACTTTATCATTACACGATTTATGAAAAACAAAACCATTTATTGAAACATAAATATTATAATCACTATTTTAATATTTAACATTATTACCATCATCACCTTGATATGAGATGATAAGTTGATTATATTTTTACCCATGTTCGAATACGTATATATAAATAAAAATAGTACATGAATTAAAATTTTGACCAGGTATAATTATATTTCCAATGTATTTTTTAGCAAAACTAAGATTTCCATATTAATCCATGATAGGAAATTTAAATACTGAGTAATCACAAGTCATGTTTTAGTATGATCCACTATCATGGTACTGTAAGTATTTTATGGTACTTATTATGAAGGCCTTCTGACAAAATATTAAACTGTATGTGTTTTATTTACCCATATTTTCATCAATACAAGAATTTTAATAGAGAATAATTTTTGAATCAATTGTTGTTTAAATGGATTAAAATAAATAGGCTCTGTACATTCAGAAGTAAAAATATTTATTTGGTCCATAATAATAAGAGTTGTTCATAGAGTTTCCAGATCTTATAAGAAAAAATTTATTCTTATATATTTTCCTCCCACATGAAATGTTACCGATGTTAGTGGTATAGTTGGTTATGGTTTATTTACAATAATCATAGTTATGTTTTTTATTTGATTCTTTCCTTTTTATATTGTTAATTGAAAATTTTGATTCATTTTTATCTTTCAATAAATGATAATTTTGTATTTTTTATTTAGAAAAGTAACATTTAAAATGAACTCATAAAGCATGATGATTATTTATACATTTAAATTTATATTTTTGTTTAATTAATGTGCATTCCATCATATTATGATACATAAATAAATCAAAACATCACAAGTTTTTAGCATTTTTTCAGTATTCAAAATATTGAAATATGAACTGAAAATGAAAGAACCCTATTTATTACTATGGATGTGTTTCCCATAAAAACATTCTATCTCTATAATTATTGTGTTATTTTATTGATTCTGAGTCACTTGAGCTATCCTCATAGGCAATATAAATGACTCTCCTTACCTTATTTTTTCTTCTTTTTTTGCCCTCATATAATTCTCTTTTATTTTAGTTTATGAAAATAATTCATCATGTGTCCATTTATATATCATTCATAATAGTTTTATAGACATAATTTATTATCCTCTTTCTATGAACTTCTTTTGTTATGTTCTTCCACGATTTTTTTTCATGGATAATTCATTCTTCTTGTAGAATTTTTTAAATCACATAACAAAGAGATCCATTTACTCGTAATTATCTAATGCTGAATCATCCTTACTAAAAAATCATTTATATTTATTTTTAACATATAGTCAGATGTGTGTAAGGAAACTGACCTTTTTAGCTTCATAACCTCTATCATTGTTTTATATTTTGTTCTTTATTATATATAAGAGGCTTTCCAATAAGCTCTATCCCTGATAGATTAATTCAGTTACATGATTATCTGATGAAAATAGAAGTTCCACTCCACTTATCAGGTACGCATCATATAATTTTCATCACTTGATCTTTATCTTCAATTCCCTTCCCATGTTTTTGAATCACTTTTTAAATATCATTATAACAAATATACATATAAAAGTCATTATAGAATTATTAATCTTTAATGTATCATATTTTATGATATACTTATTGAGTTACATATCTTTTATGTTTTATGTTACTTCATGCGAAATAGAATGTGTGTCCTATATTTCATATGTAGTAGAATAAAAAGAAATTAAATTAAACTCATATTAACCTATTTCACTGTATAGTGAATTCATGTATTTACAATTATTTTTATAAGTAACCTTAGTGGCATCAATGCAGTTATTTCAAGTAGTTTTGGCTGTTTTAAACAATTTACCTAATTATGGTCCCAATATCACATACAATGATCATTATATGGAATTTCATTTTGATCTTCCACAGATAATAATTTCATCCATTAAAATAAATAGTCTGGTAAATAGTCATTCCCTTTAATCTATTTTAATCCCTTATGATAATAATTTTAAAATAAAAAACATTAATGTTTTTGTAAAAAAAATATTACATATAAAATTATTAAATAAGGGAAAAAACTTATGATACAAAATATTTTTTCAATTGGAAAATGCATGAGGGCGTGAATTTAGCTTCAATTTAAAATTGACATAAAAATAAAAACCACAATTTATAAAATTATCCAAGTTAAAAAAATAGATGAATATAATTTGATTTTTTTAGAAATGTTTTTTAAAATTCATCCACCACATAGTTGATACTAGTTTAAATATATTTTATATTTTAACACATATTTATTATAATTAAACATAGAATATAAAACATCAGATAAATTTAAATATCAATGTGAAATTTTTATTTTCATTTTTCAAAACTGAAAACAATTCTTACTATTAGAGTAATCATAAAATGAATAGGAACGAACAAAATAAAATAACTTGTTTAGTCTCATTCACTGAATTATTCCTCTCAAAATGATAATAAAATACATCTATATAGTTTATTTAATGATAAAATAATACAAAACCTTAGTGATTTTTTGCATAAAAAATACACTTTGGTATTCCATGATATAAGGATCCTATACAATTAGTCTACATGGGATAATCAAATAATAACAACTACTTGGAGGAAGTACATGATACAAAACTTCTTCTATAGTTCTTTATGGGATCATAGATGTAATATACTAAAAGAGAGTTTATATCTCTCACTAATGCCATATATGAGTCTATGTTAATGTATTATAATATAATAAATAACATCATACAATGTCAGCTAGAACAGAAAGTTAAAATAATAAAAAAATGGAATTTTCGATGAAACTCACAATGATGTCAATTAGCTGATCTATAGTCTTTAGATCTCTCATTTAAAAGCATCAAATATGTTTTCATAGAGTATTTCATAAAATATAGTATCATGAAATGTTATGAATTAGTCATCTAAATATCTTTGTTCTTTTTTAGACATAGCCTAGATATCCATGCATATTCACTATCTTGGTTATTCTATATTTTATGTTTTATATATTTTTCTATGTCTTATTCATCTTATAAATGTGAACTCCTTCAATGTATCCATTGGATGAAATTCATTACATTATTAAATGAACATATTTTAAAATAAATTATCCAAATTATAGATTTTTTTTATTTGAAAATACCTCACTACATATATTAATTAAATTAACATGATTTTCACTTAATGAAATGTTTGTGGGGACCATGGTTACATTGCATTGTTACATGGGATAATGACATGGTGCAATAGCTTGTTTTATTCACCTGATCATCAAATTACATCATGTGGTCACTTAATGTCTTTTCATGGTAACATGTTTTCTTAAAACGATAGCTTTATCTCTACTCACAATAAAATTACTTTTTCATGTAGATACTACATTATATAAACAAGATCATATCAAGAGATAGATAAAGTCAATTAACTTGTTTCATGATAACATGAATTCATATGAGGAAGATTGAATCCATCATTCAGTAACATGGATTTCCATCCTATGTAATGTTTATTACACATGTTGTCAGTCAAACTTCAATGCATGGTCACATTATAAATTTTAATAAATTATCTCATCTAACATATGTCATGTTGACTATTCTTGTCGTCACTATGATGTCATTATCCATTCACATCAACATTGTTACATAACCTTCAAAATAATTTCAAATTATTCAGAAAATTGTTACGTTACTCATGTGGTTGTTTTTCATGACAGTTAAAGGACATAGGAAAATTGATCATTTTTTCCAAAAAGTAGTTGACTATCAAAAAACATGAAATTCACAAGAAAAAATATAAATGTGTTGTGGGATCATTAAAACAAGGAGGTTCAAGGATAATACAACATGGGGTGTGTAAATGTTATTTAATAGTCATGATACATTAAATCATAACATAGGTATAAGAATGTCGGAAATACATAAGAATATAATATAATTAGTTATATTGAGACCCTCTAAAAAACATCCATTAAATAGAGGACACAAATCCTGTAGAGACCCGTATCCTGACGTACATTGACATTACATTACTTTTGCGGAATACTTAGTACATTACAAAAACACACACACAAGGACCGTAATAGTTTAGTGACTTTGGAAACTCGGACTATAATCTTCTAATCGTGGTGAAAGATCTTCAAAATCTCCCATATAGATCTTCTTTTTTTTTTACCTAAAACCTTTCTTTATATCCTGGGGAAAAGAAAACATAAAAGGGTGAGCTCAAATGCTCAGTAAGGGTAAACAAAAGAAATATCAATCACATCGTATTCATAAGAACATAACATTTTGGAAATCATAACCTGCAAAAGAGAGCATAATTTCATAACATGGAACAAATCATAGAAGTGAAAATGAGATCACCATAATCATAACATGAAACTTGAAACTTTGTGGCATGCACACATAATCATGGAAAATCATTTCTTGTTAGTCATGACTCATTGCCAAGACTGTCTTAGTGGACAAAGTCCCTTTCTGAATCGAGTAACCCTCGTTTCAGTCCTGTTTCACTGAACCGGTATAACCTACCATTTCAGCCATGTCTATCTCATGAGATATAAAATCTTTACCCAATGCATTGGAGGGAGATATAGGTCCCACACATCTTATAATGAATCCTTTCTTATGTGTGCCACATAATCATAAAACATACATCATCCCATAACACATGTAACAAAAATGGGATTCTGGAAACATCATGACATCATAAATCAATTCATATAAGATAAAGGAATTCATAAAAATATTTCCATCACAACATAATCAAATCCATGTAATAATAGGGATAAAAACAGAACCCTTTTATTATCTTAGATGGAAAATAATTTTGATAAAATACTTGAAATCCATTCTTGAGGAAAATATCCTTTCTTCTTCAAAAACATTTTTCCTTTCATAACATGTCATACAACTTTAAAATAAAAGAAGTTGATTAAAAATAAACTTGAAAACTTGTAAAGGAATCTTCTTGGAAATAATGATTTAAAAATCCATTCATGCCATATAAGTTAAAAAAAACATTCTTCGTACTTTTGTCGGAAAAGTCAAAAAGTACCTCGTACGAAAAACGACAAAAGATTCCTTTCATACATATTACTAAAAACTCACCGAAGAGTAAAAATGGATTTAAACAATTGTAGGTGGATGGAAATAATATTACATATTGATGTAACATGGATGTGGATGATAAAATACACCCCAGTAAATACTTACGAATAAACAATCTCGGATAAAAATGAGATTGTGATATTTCCCTTACCTTAGGTCCGACTTGCTTTGTAAGTGTCCGAACCTCCTGTATAATGATTTAAATCATGTTATTGACTTATTACAGAATCATATTCATTGTTATGATATCATATATGGTTCACTTATGACATTATATTACCCGTTCTTTTGTAAATTCCATGTTAAAGAAGCGTTTTGGGTAAAATCGTTTCATTTATCGTAGGTGTTTTGACTTGTTGTTCTTGACATCGTTATTACTTATATCATGATTTACTTACTTCCAGAATATAAAATATGATTTATATATCATATATATTCAGTATATATATATATATAATAGGTAGATAAATAAAATGAAAAACACCGTTCATGGAGACGGTAGTCCGTACGTACGCATGAACGCTGTTTTCCTTTCCTTATTGTCTTGAAATGGAAGTAAGTAGATGACATACATATGTATATATATACATAAATCCAGTAGCTTTATAATGTCATATATTTCATTATTATTTCTTATATATACTTTATAATCATTCTTAAATGGTTAACATGGAGAATGAATCTCATCGCGTCGTGGAGACGGTAGTCCGTACGTACGCACGAGCGATGATATCATTTCTATAAATATTGAATTGAATTGGAGTGGATTATAAAATATATCAGAATCAATATGATGTTGTAATAACTATGTATAGTTATTCTTTACACCATTATACCCATCCATGTAAGGTGGTGGTGGAAAATAGATTACACCACGGCGTGGAGACGGTATTCCATACGTACGCACGCGTGGTGATTTCATTTTTCCGTAGGATGGATAGAAGGTGAATTAGGGTTGTTTCATATTTATAATAACATATCAGTATGTAAGTAATACTGATGTTATTACTTTATCATGAAACAACTAAAGAAGAAGAAGTTGAAGAAGAAAGAAATTGAAAAGATCGGTAATGGATATTACCTCTTCTTTGGAACGCTTCTTTGAATCCTCCACTTAAGGAACTAAGATTGGTCTTTGGAGAAGACCAGGACCTCTAGGATTATTCTAGGGAAGTGGAGAGGAGAAAATGGCAGGGGTTGGCCGAGCTTGAGTGCTCAATTTGGTGTGAGGAGGAGGGGGAGGAGGTGTCCTTTTATAGGGGAGGAGAGGGGCACCTTAGGAATATCTCAAAATATTATTTTATATTAAAGTCAAAATCTATTTATAATGGTTCCAAAGGGTCTTATTTCGAAGCTAAAGTGGGGATGGGTCGAAATAATATCAACCAATAGAATTTAGACAAGTTTAGGATATTATTTTAACCTTATCAATTAGATTTAACTCTAAGTTAAATAATTTAACTTTTACCATGTCTTTTTGTTTTCTTTCACTATATGGTTAATAAACTTACTATAACATGCCAAACGAACCCCAAATTGTTTATTATTAATATATATATCCTTATCTAAGTCATTTGGCCGAACCTTAGATTTTTAGGAATACAATAACAATTAATAATATAATATTTTATTTAAAAACTATTTTGTGTCAATTTTGACACTATTTGATATATGATTTTTGTAAAAGTCATAACAGAATTATATGTTCGAACCAAGTTGATTAAATCAACAATAATATATCATAGTAACCTAGAAAATTAGTGGAATTCATAAAAAGTCTCAAATTACATTTATGTTGGTGTTTATAACATCAATTATGTCAATATTTCATTAATAAGATAATTACTGCATCATCTTTGTGTCATAAATAAATTAAATTATTTGATGTTTAAAAATTACAAATAAAATACCATCATGTAGGAAATCTTTTTAGCTTTCTAATGAATATTTACAATTGAATTTATCTTATGTATAACCCCATATTAAAAATGATTTACTTATTAAACTTTGATTTTAACTATTTTAACCCTTCTTTAAATAAATTAATAATAAATGTCCTAATCTAATCCAAGTGGGCCTAAATGGTCATATTTTATTCCTAAGTTTGTTTTGGGTCGAATTACACTTGTCCAATAGAATTAGGACATGTGTTAGGGTAATATTAATATCATATTTACCCTTAGTTACCCTATTTACTATTAACCGTGGTAAAAAAAAGTAAAAAGTTACTATTCACCAAAAATTATTTTCATCTCATTGAACCACATTTTAGTCCTTGATATTAACCGTGTCTCTCGGATTTTCGAAATTCCATTCACAGAAGCGGTAAAATTAAGTTTTATGCAAAATTCAGTTTTTAACCTACCACTTAGTGGTTTCACTATTCATCAAAAATTGAAAGTTTTCAGAAAAATACCAAAATTTCACCCTAGGCTAATTTCGATATTCTGAGTCCAAAAATGAAGTCCATTTTGAAAAATAAAATTTACAGAATTTTAAAAAGTGGTTATTACTATTCATAACGGCTAGTTTTAATAATATTTTAATAGCACATCGTTGTTTAGTGAAACTCGGTATTGCGTATTACACACGCTATCGAGGAAGGTCGCGATTGCGTGTAATGCAAGGCAAGACAAGGATGCGTGTTGTGCAAGCTCCTTTTGGTGTAGCGTACAACACAAGACATTAATAAAATTAAAAAGAATATTTTTTTTTATAAAATCTTGGGCTGTTACAAATCCACGATGAATTTGGTTTTACAAATAATATATAACATGTTATATCATGATATTCAATATTTAGAAACTTTATTGGTGTTATTAAATGACCCACCAATCACTTAGTAGAAAGAGACCCTAAGGGGTCTAGATTCAATGCACATTAACAATCATCTAATTAGATATTATGAAAAACCCATTTTATTTAAGGGAAATATATTTCTAAATGAATAACTTATATATATATTCCACCTGAACAAAAAAACATTCAAAATTTCATCATATCATAATTTACCCAGGAATAAAAATTATTTTAACAAAATATTATACTATACATGACCATTAGCGATCCATAATAATAATGTGGATGGTATAATTCTATAACAACCCTAATGTATATGAAAACAAATGTTTTATGAGAAATAAGTGAAAAATTATTTGAGTATTATGTTGTTACATTGTGAAATTTGTAGACATAAACTATTATGTATCTAAACACTTTTATATCATATTGAATATATCACAAAATAATGATAATTTAAATTACAGTATTTTATAATGAAAATATTATGATTAATCTTCTGAATTAATAGAAAATTAAAGGTAATTAATTTAAGGTGGGGATTGTAAAAAATGTAATATTAAATCCATTATTTTGTAAAGTTTTTCCAAATGAATTGAAACTGACCAGTGACGAAATAATTGTAGATAAATTAATTTTATTATATGGTAAATATAGTAAAATACCATTGTAAATGACTTTGAGTATTTAAATATTTTTATGTAATTATATTTATAAAAATATAGTGAATAAAATCATAGGTTAGAAGGATTCCAAACTGAAACGATTTAATAATGTCGACCCCACTTACACAAAACCATTATGTTTTATTCACATCCAAATTTAGATGAAATGTTAGAAAGTTATGTACTATGTTGAAAAATAATTTGACAAGATAATATATGGGGTTTTAAAGAGACATTTCAAAAAAATACTCCAAATATATTTTTCATATAAACAACGACAATTTTGGACTGAGTTTTGAAAATGATCCTTTATGGACTTTTACCATTTGATGTAAAACCCCATGAATGTGATAATATTATGTGGATTTTCAAATACCTTTAATTTCATAAAAATAAAATAAAATATATTGATTAGAAATAAAAAAACATCACAAAGAATGTATGTTTTGAATGTGAATCACATATCGGTGAAACCAAACTGATATGAGAAAACCATTGGCTCAAACATCCATAAGGTCGAACACTCATTAACACCCTATATAATAAATTTCATATTATAATTTATATGAATCGTAACATTTTTAATTTCTATTCAACATTATATAATTTATTTATAATCATTATTAACAAAATATAGATTATATATTTCCAAAAATAATATTATGGATTTAATAGTTTTTTTATCCACATATAATTGATTAAAGTGGTTTTGGTCCTTGCACCGTATTCATCGATTCATAACCTATATAATTTAAATGCATATTTTTTGTATATTAATGATATATTTATAAATAATTATTTTTATTTTATGGAAATTATGTTTATAATTCAGATGAAATTATTGAATGTTTTCTTCTTAGTGATTTTTGCACTAGAAAAATAATTTAATTTACTAGTGAGTATAAATTGGAATATAATAATTAAAAAACAATAAAGAAAACAATACTTTATTTATTATACATAATATTAATAATATTTTGTATTCATTAGTCCCACATGATATACAAATTATAATATAATTCATGTAGATGCTAAAAAATATACCAAAAAATACACATTATATAAATTTGACATGTAATAACATGTTATTATATTATAATAATATCCGTTTAATAGTCGATCACTGATTTATATCAAGGGTTTTCAAAAGGATTTATCAAATTCCAGAATAGTTATATGATAAAATACTATGCATAATAATGAAAACAAGCCATTAAATATAATGATTAAATATTATCTTCTATTGGTATGCTTCTCAGTGTTGAAAGAGTTGGGTAATCTTCTTGAGAATACAGTCTAAATAACATTTCATGGGGTTTTTTGGGATAATATTATGGAAGAGTATAGAGATCAATTTTTTTTGTCTTATAAAGTATGGTAGGGGTTTCTTTTATAAGTAAGAAAGGGTGGTATATTCTTAAATACTAATTTCCTAACATAAAATGAATGTTAGATACAAGGAATGTGGACTCAAAATTGAAACTATTTGGATATAATATCAAGGTAGGGCTATAAATCCCACATAAAATAATTTGGAGATAATTTTTTTCTAATAGTTATAACTTTATATTCTGATTTTGACACTTTCAAATCAATTTAATCTTTACTATGGTACGATATTTTCCATGTTATGCTATTATTAAGAATATAAATGAAATTGAACATATTACTAATTTTGGAAATACTAATTCTAAATTCCAAACCGATTATTATAGATTTAATTTATATAGTTGATAATATGTAATTTAAAATCTACTATTCATAACTTTTCAAAACAAATTTATGGAAGATTTAATATTATGAAAAATGTGGCTTTATTTTAATTCAATACAAAATAATTATATATAATTGATTATTTATTTATATTAATTAATATATATATATGTATAACAAATTTCAATAAACAAAATTCTACAAATATGATAAACTTTACATTTAAAAATATTTAATAAGAGTATTTTTTTAGATAACAATATTTTAGACATGAATAATTAAATTAAAATTCATTATGGTTCCTTATTAATTTACTTAGGATTATTAATTTTTTGTAATCATTCATTGAATATTATGAGGATATTTTATATCATTTTTGAATAATAATTTATTGTATACAAAAAACATTATAAATAGAATTTAATTTGAGTAAATGGTATTTAATAAGTGACTTTTATCTAATTTAATTTTATAAAATATTTTATTTTTCCATTTATATTTTATTTATCAAATATTATATTTTATTTCATTTTATATAGTAATATATCATTACTAAAATTGGTTCAATGCTTCATTTGAATATTTATATGGAACACATAAATAATTTAGTGAAAAATTCATACAAAAATATTATTGTATTAAATGTATGTATTGGTGTAGGTGTAGAAACAAAAAATTGGAAACAATGGGGACTAGTTAAAAAAAATTATTATTAGCAGGATAGGTCTTGGAGTAGGTTTATAAATGGATATATATATATATTGATGTATTCTTAAAATGTTAATATCATTTCATGCTTTTTTAATAATAGTTGGTATTTTCACTATATATATTGATTATTGCCACAATTTTTGACTCATAAACTAAAATTTTTAAGATTCATACATATGTAATTTCTATTATTATAAAAAAATTATTATTTTCTACTACTGAATTTTTTTCCCTTCATCACATAGGTTTTTTTTAATTTAGGGAAACACCAAATGCCTGTATTAGTTATGATTTACATTCAATAGAATCTAGTATTTGACTTGGAGTGTCACCCGAAGATGGTAAATCATTACCTAATTAATCATTTAGATCATAAATTCCAAAATATAGTGTATGGAAATCAGAGAATAGTATCAAGTTTAGTAACAACCCACTCAATTCATTGTCTCAGTATCTTAATCTGGAATAGTAATATATATGGAAATTAAAAACAATGAAATGTATTTTGGTTGATGTCTTATAATTCCCATTGCCTAATGAATTGTGATTAAACTTTTTATTTTTTGTTGTGACATGAAATATGGGATGAATTAGGCGGACTATATTACATTAATACTTTGTAATTTTGTTAGCCATGTTTTTATTCAATATGTGGTAATATTTAGAGATATGTGGAAGTCACGTAGACTAATGAAATGTGTAAAATTTACTATTTACAAATATTGATATAGAAGAGGGACATTATAATCCCACCATTTTCATAATTTATTTTTAGAAATAACATCATAATGAACATTTTTTTGAAACAATATTGGCCTAATTTATAGTGATTGAATATTTTTTATGTTAAATTTTCAATATTTTTTCATTATCTGTTGATGAAATTATTGTAACATTGTAAATTTTCAACTAGGGATGGTATTTTTATGTAATCTAGTGGATAGTTCTTAGTGATAATATTTATCTTAATATATATGAAATTTTTTATTGTATTTTCAAATTTCATCATGTCTGTCTATATTATTCATATTTACGTTTTATTGGATTGGTTAGAGGGGGAAACTTCTCAGTATACTTATGTACTAATATTATTATTATAATTTTTTTCATAAACACATGATTGTGCAAGGGGTATATTCTATTTAGGTTCTTTTTAGAACAATTTAATATAACTATGAGTATTTGGAGTCATAAATTAGAGTTTCCCATTATTATTGGTGGATAGTTTTTTAGTATTTCATATCTTATTTAATGTTTTCATAATTTATTATTTAATTTATATAGCAGTTTGTTATTATATTATTATATTGGGTTACTATTATTTTTTGTTAATATTTAAATTGGGTATTCCCCCCCCATGGCCTTCTTCTTTTTCCCATGGAACTAGTCAACACTGCATTTCCTATAAGATATCAGACTTTATTTTTACTCATAATACGATTTACACATCATGAATTGTTATAGAACGGTTTTTTCAGACCAAGTGGTGTTAATATCTATTTATGAGATGTTGATGAATGAGTTTGGAGTCGACATGAAATTAATGTTTTCTATTTTTTTCAGTGCATAACAAATAATAAAACTCAAATTCATTGTAATTTGAACATGAATTTAGAGTATTTAGTTTTTATATTTATTGGGTTCAAAGCAATTATATATCATGGATGGAGTTCATGGTACAACTACATTAAAAGGACATTTAGAATGATTTTCATTCCACAATGAATGTTATTGTGTCATAAATTTTAATTGAAGAAAATTATCTATGTCATAATTGATCTCCACACCATAAATAGTTGACATCAAGTTGTGATACATCATATATGAGGTTTCCATTCCCTGGAGATGCAGAAATTTGTAGTGGGAGGGAAAATGGTCTATATGACCTAAAACTAGGGAGAAGGTGAACAAGCCACAAAGGAGATACAATCAGAGTTCACTATGCTATAGAAGAATGACCACATCATAGTAAAGGATTGGTAGATTTTAGTGGAAAAATAAAATATAGTCCCTCTACCCTAAAATGATGGCCCATGACATAATTCATGAATTGATATACTTTAGTGGCTCTGGAGAATTTTGGACCTTCACGTTAGAACTCATTTCCAACACCAGAGTCACAATTAAATTTGAAGGACTATGTCACTACTCAAGGATCATAGATCAGTGGAAGATGTAATAGTGTTTTATTGTAGTATAAATTTAGGTAACTCCAAGCTGTAGAAGTTTTGCAATATTTTATAATGTTTTGGAAATTAAAATATATAAGGTTTTCACTATCACCTCCCAGTGTAATGGTTTTGGTTGCAATATGGAAATGAATATTTTTAATAAAATATTTATTATTCCACCTTGAGATATTACATGGATTCATATTTGATATTTTATGGATATTTCATATTTTTGTAAAAAATAATTCAAACATAATGGATACTATTAATATGGAAGATTATCAAAGGGTTGTGATTTGAGAAGGTGATTTAAATTTTATGTTCAAATTCATATCTAAATTGTTCAAAGAATGGTCTTATGTGTTGTTTTGAATATAGAAAAATATTTAACATTATTCATAATAATATTTGTAATAAATATAAACAAGAAGAATATGGTTTTGATATATTAAATATTATGAGGAATATGTGATTATATAATATAGAATAATGGAATAGGAAGAAGAAATTTGATGTGTTTGTATTCATAGGATTTGAATATAACATGGAGGAAAAACTTATTCTAATGAAATTATGGATAATAATTTAATTTATTTTAATAAAATGGAAGTAGATTTATATAAAATTATTTACCAAACATGAAAAATTATAGGAATTATATTTTAATGAAAAGATTTCTACTATTACAGAAACATTTATCATTGAAAAGCCTGTGATGCAATTTTGAGAAAAACACAATATAAAATAGTTGTGGGATGTATAAATATGAGTTTCATGGTTATATAAAAATTTATCTACTGACACAATGATTCTTGTGTGTTTCCTGATCCAGGAGGAATGTTTATCAAACTAAGGACTAGGGTTCTCATATTCAGATGTAAACTATGTATACCTACTGCGTTCCTTTATATTGAAGTGATTTTGGACGTGTTTTATCTTTAATAAAGAAATTTTAATGGGTGGTTAAGGTTTTTAAAAAAAAATCAATTAAACAGTATTTCCCACCGATTTACCCCCACTAGATGATTCATCCTTGATCATATTATTGTTCTATAAATTGAATCAGTGCAATAAGTTGTGTTTTTTTTTTCTAATTGTCTATTTGAAGTTATTGGTTTTTTAATTTTCTATATATATATTAAAATAATAATTAAATAATTTATATAATCTATAATTGATAAAATAAAATTACATAATGAAAAGTGGATTTCTAAATTTTCAAGGAAAATATTCCACATTTTAAATGAGAGGATGATATAATACAAGACTTCTATCATATAAAATTTCCAGGAATTCATAATTGATTGTGTTTTTTCTAGTATAAAGGGGTATCTTTGAAGATTATAGATATGTGGAAACTAGATCATTATGGTTATGAAAATTATTTGATAATGTTATATCCATAAAATATTATGTTTTTGAAGTCTAATTCAACAAAACAAATTAATAATATATGGGATAAATTTCATAAGATCAGTGAATGTAGGACCAATGTGACGTAAGAAAAATTATTGATTTATTTAATTTATTAATAATATCTTCATATTCCTGATTTTGAACCACTAATAGTTTCTTAACATAAGTGAATGTTGTTTTGAGCACTATTAAAGGATATAGTGAGATGTTTGAAGGTACTGATGTTTTTTAAAATATTTTTCTTATCTTACTATATATGATTTATTCTAATGTATATACTTTAGAATAAAAATTGTCATTTAATATTTCTGTGGATGATTTTAAAATTATCATAATTTCTTATTAAATAAGGAAATATTTTGAAATAATGATGTCAATTGGGAAAAAAGAAATCTCATTTAAATCCACAAAGTATGTTATGTTAAAAAAACTATTCATGTGAAGTTAGAATATATTTATTAATATTAATTTTAATATTAAAAGGTTATTATTAATGTCATTATTCAACTTATAAATTATAACATGATAAGGTGTAAATGAATGTAAAATGTAATCATCCCATTAAATTGTATTAGGTGTTGATAGATTTGACATTATGCTACAAATTACACAAAATCTAAAATTAATGATGATAAAGAAGAGGAAGATTATTTGACTGGAATATAATTAGATAATAAATTATATAATCTATATGTTTCATAATATTATAATGGAAATAATTTCTCTAAATTTTTTTTGAGAATGTTTTTTCCCAATGGTGTTTTTGAAAATGAAAATTAAGAAAAAGATAAATCATATGCTGGAGGTGAAGATGCTAAAAAAATGAATATATTTATATAGAATGGAGAAAATATTTCATTCAATTTTTAATCTTTTGAAATTATATAATAATTATACAATATTATGTAGTTTATAATGAATTTATATTTAAACTAATGTCAATAAAATATTTTAAAATTAGAGAAAAGGATAAGAAATAGAATATTGTTAATAAATATTTAAAAATCAATAAAATTGTATTTGAAAAATAAATGGATATATATCCATATGAATTTATTTGAAAAAAGAAGTTTATTAATCTACACAATATTCTTAAAATCAAGGTGGAATAAAATTATAGGAGATGGAAATTGAGTTTGGCCCTTCAAAACAAATTTTTATCAGAGCATAAAATAATTCAATGTGGTGTGGATCCAATATTTTGAATTGTATTTCAGAAGTTAGAAAATATTTGAATAAGTGAGAAGATAAAAAATAATATTATAAATAATTCTATAATGATGAATATATTTTTTAAAATGTTGGTCAAAATTAGTGTGGAAGAAGCAATTCATAATGTGAAAGGTTGTTAAAAAATATACTGATGTTCCAAAATCTAGAAATTCATTGAGAACCAAATTGAGTGAAAATTAAAATAAAATTGAGGTATCTAAAAGATCTAAATAATGGATTGATATAATGATAAATGGGATAGGAGTTCACAAAAATTATATTTCATGAAAAAGACTAAAAATTAGTGTCACTAATAATAGTGATAAACAAATAGATAAATCTATGCAACATGATACATACAATGGGAAACATGATTTTTATTGTAATTTTTGGTATTATGATAGATTTAGAAATATTGAAACAATGTATTTTTTTAATCACCAATATCATAATCATTATGTATGTCATTCTATAAAGGGATTGATGGTTAATTAATCATCTTAATCAATGGACATTTATAAATTACTTAATAACCCATGACAAATATCACAAAACAAGTTTGATGTAGTTGATTATGTCTAATGAATATTTGATCATACTATTCAACATTATTAAAATTTAATTATCATTTAACTATCCAAAAAATATGATTTTTAGTACATAGAAACATAAGAATAATATATTGAAAGGAATGGAGAAGGCCTTAATTATTGAAGTATCACTTAATGAATCTATAAAGGAATGTCCATTGGTCATGGAAATTATAATCTCATTCAAAATGACATGATATTTATGACTATTTAATGATGTAAATAAGGCTATGTGAAATTTGTTAATAATATATCTCTAATGATTAATGGATTTTATTGAACAGTTTTTTGTAAAAAAGATGAAATCCAAAAACATGGTTTTTGGTGACGTATTGAAAACTGATTTCTAACTATTTCATATATCTTTGATGACAGAAACAAAGTAGAATTAAAAATGTATGTATTTATCATAAACAATCATGAATATGAAAAAATAATGTGAAATTATTGAATTTTTAAATATTCTGATATCATGTGGATGATGCTATAAATTCATGATATCTAAGAATGAAAAAATAAAAACAATTGTAGCATTACAGTATTATAAATCATGGATAAAAGAAAATTTATATTATCAATTAAGGATATAATTTTTATGATGTCCATTTTTTATAAAAATAATGATATTTCATGTGGTCAATATTATAGGAATGGGATATCATTAAATCTTCAGACTAAACGTTCAAGATTAAATCAATTCATCCATTAGAGATCATTCAAATAGATTTATAAAATTCTATAATGATAAAATTGAGCAATGAATATTATTATATTTTTATGCTCATTAGTTATTTATCTCATATTACTTGTGTTAGGTTTATGAAACTCAAATCATAGGGCTTACAAATGATTCAATTTTTTGGAATAAGTATGGGAAAAAATATTTGTTTCTATCTCAATAAAATTTTTATAGATAATGGAACTGGTAATATAAAATTATGTTTAAATATTTTCATGAGAATAATAAAAATTAACATGAACATGGTGCACCATAAAAACCACAATAAATTTTTGTGGGTTAGTGGAAGAATATATGTTTTTTAGAGACGTGTCCGACAATTCTATCAAATAATGATACTACTCATTTTTTATATAGAAATAATATTAGTGAATTAGATTGTTTTGAAAATTGTGTTTCTATATAAAAAGTTAATTCATGGCCATGTATGAGATTTATTATAAAAAATTTCAGTGTTTATGTTATCTTTAGGTGTTTTTTAGCCCTAGTGTTATCAACATAAAACGTGAGAATATTGGAAAGTCTTAGAATCATGGAGTTGATGGGATTTTTCTTTGATATCCTCCAAATGGAAGAGGTTTAAATTGGTATCACATAGAATGTAAAAAGATACCTAATATTTATAATGATAGTGTTATGAAATAATCAATTAATGAAATTGATCATAATGAATAATGTTCTAGAGATGATGTTGATTTCATTTCTATTGAATAGTTTTATGTAATTCCCATCAAAGATGAATATGTTGAAAAATATCCATTTGAAAAATAATTAAATGCATTTATATTTATTATGAAAAAAATTTTCTAGTGAATATATCGAATAAATGGAAATCTTATGTGGAAAACAATATTGGGGATCATGGACAACAAGTTTTAATATTTTAGGACTCTATGGAGGAAAAATCATTCATATTTGCATTCCAAATATAATCCTCATTACGTGTAAGATGATAATAATATCATAAATTGATTTATTCTATAAATATTGAACACGATCTAATAAATAAAAATGATCCTTGTAAGTTGGTACCCAATTCATATGGAAATTGTATCTTAAAAAAAGGGTGTTTCAGAACAACATGGATATTAAAGGTGATTTAGTAAAAAAAAATGAATAAATGGTTTTTTGTTTCCACATATAGGTTGAATTAGTGTATTTCGATGAGACTTCATATCTAGTTCCATGTTCTGAATTAATAACAATCACACTATATATATTATAAAATAAGAATTATGTGTTTTTTATAAGGATTTCATGTCATCCTTCCAAAATAGTGAATTGTAATATGAAATGATTTTCAAGAAACCATGGAGATTCATTCTTATTAAAGATGAGAATAATATTTCATGGTAAAAAAGGATTTATATGCGATATATAAATTCCCAAGAAATTGGTATTATAGACTACAAAATAGATTTAGGTGTTTTAGTTTTTCAAATGGATTAGTAGAAAAAATATCCGTATTAAATATTACCAAAATGTGTCTCTTAATGTCATTGTTTATAGAGATGATATCATATTTTCTAAGAATAAAGTATAAATTTCTGATATTATTTCTAATGATATGAAAGAATTGGTAGACATTTCTATTCATGGGGAATTTAGTATTTTCTAGATATCTAAATTTCTCATAAGAAATATTACATCACATATTTCATGATAAAAAGTATTGAAATGAACTAATAAAAAGGATTGTTGTGGTGGTTTCATAAATAGATTATACACTGATTTTATTTGGACAAATATTTACCAAAAATTGGAAAGGAAATCATGCGGATCTAAGGGTATTAAAGAAGCTAATTATTAGTCTAGTATACATTATAGCCATGAGACCAGATATTGTGTTTGTTGTTACACGTTTTTATTATTATCAATGTTTATAAAACTATTATAATTTCATTACTAAAAATTGGATTAAAATATATGTCAAATTAAAAATAGATTATTTGATTGATATATGATAATTAGGGGAATCTATATCTTCTTAGTTATATTTGAGTACATTGGGTATATTATTTTGACTAAAAGAGGCCTACATAAAATTTATTTATCTATCTTCAAGATTGATGAGTTTTTTGGAACTATATAAAGAAAAGTTATGTGAAATTAATCATGGATGAAGCAGAATATATGTATTCATCACATGTGAAAAAATAGCTAATGTTCCCGAAGACTTTGATTTATGACTTAAAAGTTATAGATACATTTACACATTTCTTAGGAATTGAATATCAAACTTATATTAATTTATCAAAGTATCTTGTTAATAATTTCGTATGAAAGGGAATTGATATCAAATATGAATTCATTAAGGCTTGTGTTTAGAAAAATGAGTTACATGTGGAATTTCTTCCTAAAAGGAACAATTTTTTATGCCCCAATAAATTTCCAAATAAAATATTTTAGAATAAGAGGATGGTGTTGGGAATTATGTCACCTCCTTCTCATGGATAATGTATAGTCATTCTTCAACTATCTGATGATATTATTGTATATTTTTTAAGAGTGAAATAAAAATTACCACATAAATCATTCTTTTCATCTCTCACCTTGATGTTTTTAAAAATAAGGATAATATTTCTAGGGGTATCCATTGCTATGTGTATTTTTTATAATGGGGAAGAATATATTTTGACAGTGTTCTAAAAAGGGGAATGGTATGATTACCTCATTTTTCATGTGTGAGAAAAATTATGATAGTTTATTTAATGCAATATAAGTTGTGATAATATTATAAATTTAGGTGATATCATTTCATTATCAATTGATTCAATAAAAATTGAAGGTATCTCATTCATTATCACTACTTAGTTAAGGAAAAATTGTAATATTTTTTCAATTTTCTTGATTCCTACACTGAAATCACTCAAATATGGTTATATTTTTTGAATTAAAATCCATTTCAACGTATTTACAGTTTTTTGTAGATTTAGGTTTCTTAATTAATAATGATATCAAAAGGTTGAAATTTTTTATACCAAGAGGGTTATAGAAGATTTTCTGAGATGTTGGTGAAATAGAGTTGAGTGGATATGATACATCATATTGGATTTCATTCATAATGTATAAATCATATAAAAAATCATATACTTTATGAACTTATTATCCTTAGAGACAAATTTCTATTATGATTAAGTTGGTTCAATGTATTTATATATCATTGAAATATATCATGATGACACAAATTGAATGGATAACAAGAAGGAGTGTGACGCTGCAAAGAATGGTATTATGAAAAATAAGTTATTTGAAGAAGATTGTGAATATCATAACTAGTCTCCACATAACATATAGATGACATATTGTATGGAAAATATATATCATAAATGTATATTTCCTAAATACATGAAAACTGGTAGTGGAATGTAAAATTTTCTATAGGACCTCACACTGCAGAAAATGTGACCATACCATTGAGTAGACTCAATCAATGTTATACATATCATAGTAGACATAAAAAATACATATTTTTATGGGATGATTTAATTGGTTCAATAAAACATGGTTCATCCATACTATTGGGAATGTTCATGATGTAGTTAATGAGAAGATATATTTCAGTTGCTCAAGAGAATTTTGATCCTCCATGTTGTAACACATTTTCCACTCCATAGTCACAAATAAATATATTTTATTATGCTACAATTTATAGATCAATCAATTAAATAGGATTGATTAGTTTTTGGATATTCTAAAAATTTTAGGGCCTCTATTTGGTAGAATATTTTCCAAAATAATGAATTTTCTTCCTATATAAAAATAACTTATTTTAATTAACACATAAAAACATAATGCATGAGGATGTGTTGTTGACATTGTTTTCATGGATAATATGGAATGGTCAACTATTTTTGATAACTTGGATTAATATTTGAAATTTATTGGTTATTCTAAACTTTTATAACTACCAATTAAAATCTAATTATAAATATAAAAATAAGACATGGTCTAAGTGTAGTGATCAAATAAGGGAATTTGAATTTGAAATTCAAATTAAAATAAAAAATTTTGTATAAGGGAATACAATATTTTTTTTGAATATAGGGGTGTATTGGTGATTTTTTAGAAATATTTGCGTGTATATATATGGAGAAAAAATGTGTTCTGTTAATGTGAAATAAAGTTTGGATTCTATTATTATGAAAATTATTTGAAACAGTGAAGAAGAAGAGAATTGAAGTGCTTGTGTGTGTCATCCATATTAATTGAATAATCAACTTGTTCATGTGAATGTTTAATTAAAATATTATTCAAGTTTATTATAGAGATTTTAGATTGATTGTGGATGACTTCACCATAGTCGGTATGTTATGGGGAGTTTCTTTCATGGAATAATTTTCTGTTTTTCACCAAACATACATTATTGTAATGTGTATGAAGCACTTATTTTTAGGGATAACCATAGCATCATTTTGAGAAGTGAACATGTTTTTTTCAGAGTTATATCCTTCTCCATGTATACATATAATGATTCTACTTTGTTGTGTGATCTAAGAGAATTATATATCACATTTTGTACTAGCCTACAAACATTGAGAGGTGAACAATGTGATATATTATATTCCCTTATATTAGTGTGACTTTAGTCATGTTGTAGAAATCATTACTACTTATAAATTGGCGGTGAATGTCAATTTGGATTAAATATAAAAATTCGATTACTGATCAATGATTCACCCCCAGTAATCCTTGATCTTGAAGGAATTATGTAGTTCAATTCTTCATATCCAGGAATTTATTTAAATATATTATGAAAGAGTTTGTAGTGTGCATTCATGAGGATTACATGTATTTGAAAGAAAATATAATTACAGGAATTAGGAATGAGAAACAGTCTAATGAAACACGGTATGGATGTAGAGAGCCCATTTTTTTAAACTATCAATGGTTGTGTAAAAATCAATACTATAGGAATTGTGTAGTATTGTTTGGGTAATTTTTCAATGTGGGGTCCTGAGTCTTGTAATATTATATCATAATAATTAAATGTATTAAATAAAGTTTTTATTTGTGAGTAACATTAAAGTATAATTAATGATAAAAAATCACATTTACCCTGGTCTAGGACATTTGTTTTCTTGAATTTATGATTACTATGTGTTTAAATCAGAAGGTATCAAGTGAGGGAATATAAGGCCCCCAATGGTTGATTTTATAGGGATGATATCAATTGAAACAAAACAATTATGGGTTATATTTTCAGTTTTTAAAATGAAAACATGGTAAATTATGAGTCATGTATTTGTCACATTGAAAGGAAGAGGAATATTACAGAAGGGATGCATCATTTCCAACATAAAATATTTATAAAAAATCTTTAGATTCAAGTTGTACTTATTTTATTCTCGGTAACGACCCAACTATGGAAAATAATATATCTGAGGGACTGTGACATATCTAATGGGAAGTGGATCCAATTTAAAATTTTGAAATTGAAGTAATTCACAAATAACATTGTTCATTTGAAGTGGAACTAAAAGATATATTTACTCAATAGGGGATATCAATATTTTCATTACATATAGTATGGCTATATGTTCACTGTTATATTTTAAAATCATTATTGTTGATGATAGTGGATTCATCACCACATAGAGAGGGAAATATGATAAGAAATTCAATCATAGGGTATTTAATTTTATATTGAAGACACATACCAATGTACTAAGGAAATATGAATCCCATGAGAGGAATCTAATATAGAATAGTGGAGTAGCACATAATGTTGGATGAAATAGAATCCTATATAGCGAGGTTGTTTTGAAAAAAAATTCCATCATAGGGATGTTAAACCGTAGACTTAATAACACATACTAATGATTCATCTGATTTAGAATTTCATATCCCTTGGTTGTGGGTTGTTATGTGATAAATTGTTGTTAGAAAAGGTATATGAAATTGGTATTTTTTGTATATATAATATAATCAAGTCCAGTTTGGGGTAGTTCACAGTGTTTAAACTTATGGACTACCCCATAAACTAAAAAACCATCTTAATATTATTAGACGATGGAACATCATTTATAAGTATAAACCAATAATGAATTTTTTTAGTAGAGGTGATCATATAAATACTCATTGTCCTTAAGGACATGGTAATGAAAAAGGTTGAATAATAGGTAAGAAAACATTTCTTTGAGGTAGAAAACATTGTCATGAGAATAATTTTATGGAATTAGTTGACAAGTAAGGTGAACATCCTGTTAGTGACAGAAAAGATCTATATCTTCTCAAATATATCTTAATTTTTTACTTATTATATTTTATTAGATATAAAATAATTAAATGGTTGTAGAAATAATCGTAGATTATTCTTCAACAACTTGAGTGGCATTATGTGTCAACCTATATTTATTTTCATCAGAGAAGGGTAGCCTACTCCAAATTCAATGAACACCATGATGTTTTTTTATCATGGAGATAGATGTATAAAATGAATTTAAATTCACGAAAATTAAATGAATTACTCATCAGATTATACATATGATTGATTTTTAATGAATGTGGTGGTTGTAATGCCCCGGTTCTAGAAGCCACCTAGAGGCACCCTATACCCGATTGGCCACACAGCCTCAAGAACATTTACCTAAAATCTAGAGGCTATCGACTAGAAATGAAGGCCTTGGATGTGATATTGCAGAAAATATACCCTCATTGGTAGAGTAACATAGTATAAGTAAAACATATAGCAATAATAGAAGCAATAAAACATCCAATAGTAAACAGTGGAAGACTGAACTATGAAACAATAGGAGCACATATATAAATGATGCATTATATATATGTCAACGAAAGTAGCTAAATAAAACACAATGCTGGAATATAGTAAAACACAAAGTTCAACAGAAAACATATAAACTCCTCAGCATCGCAAGCCTCATCTTGGTCCCATGCTCTCCAGCTCTTCAGCAATCAAGTACCTGAAGTAGAAGGGAACTTTCCCCTGCAACAATATAATCTATTTGGGCCCAAAATCATGATCCAAATAGGTTGTGAGACTAATTCCTAGTATGCATCCATCTAAATATATGTTCCTAAAAGTCAGTGAATATATATGGAAGGAAGTAAAAAAAAGGATATAGTAAACACAGAAGTACTCAACAGTAAACAATTCCTTCAGTTCATGCTACCAAATTCAAAAATCAAGTAAGCATCTAATCAAGACAGGTATTCCTCTTGGAAATGCACTCTTCCAAACCCCTCTTTGTCAACCAAAAAATACAAGAAACCCTTTGTGAAGTTCACATAGTCAAACCCCTCCGATTCATCTTAAGAATATACTCTCTGAGTAATCACTCCCCATAAATTCCTTATATAGTCTCATATTTGTAACTAAAAGGATATTTGGCAAAGAACATACATCACATTCCCCATATGGCCCATGTTGAGGAACTAGGGACATTCTGAGGAATCACTTATTTCAATTCCCCCTATGGTCTGACATCATAAAAGTAAAACAGACACTCTGGAGAAGCCCTTATATCGATTCTCCCTATGGTCTACTACACCAGGTTCTCAGGGCCTTGTGTAAGTCAAAAAGTAAAACAAAGAGTATCAGCCAATGTAAACCTCGTGAACTCCTTGGCTAACAGTATACAATATAACATCATGCTGGTAAAACAACCACTCTGTCCTAAAACATTGGGCATGGGAAACAAGCAAGGCAACCTAATAGGCTAAACAAGACCAAATGGTCATAAACAAAAATTCATGGGAAAACACTTC
This sequence comes from Viscum album, assembly GCA_963277665.1. NCBI lineage: Eukaryota > Viridiplantae > Streptophyta > Magnoliopsida > Santalales > Viscaceae > Viscum > Viscum album. The sequence goes on from OY728131.1 coordinate 1,350,771,273, forward strand.
AAAAGAATATAAATTAACCCTATTCACATTAAATTAACCTCTACTCAAGCATACATTCATAGTAAGATATTAACAGGGCTAAAATAGTAAACACGTAATACCTCGTTCAAGGGTATTGGAAAAATTTGAATGTGTAATTTAATACTTTAAATGGAAAGGCACAATCCATATACCTCGGTGTTGTAAGATCAATATACTTGAATCTCAGGCCTTGAATTACCAAAGAACACCATAACTCTAAAAAAATGTCTAAAATGTTCAACAGAGGATAACTCATGATAGAGGAAGAATCAGAAAACCAAGCTCTATAAGAAGGAATAGCTTACTGAGGCTATCCAAACGCAATCGACATCAGTCAATTCTGAGAAAGGATGTTCAATTAGGGGCTTGCGGAAAGACCACAGCCATATGGATGCTCCTTGATTAAGAAGGTGAATAAGAAGTGAGTTATTTACATAAGAGGAATCCTCAGTACATTTAATGAAAAAATAAAGTACACGACATGTACTTTTGAAGTACACAGCGTGTACATGCCCTTACCGAGCCCTACATTAGGCGGCCTCTAGGTCAACACACATGGTTGTGTGCTGGGCCTCTACATGGCCAGCACACAGCTATCTGCGGTAACAGAGTACATGGCGCGTACATATAAAGTACACGACATGTATTTCAACAATTTCCAAAAACTCTTCATTTCCTCAAAAAACACCAGAAAAAGGAAAACATACCTGAAAAGAAGACCTAGATTCTAGAAAAATTTCCCCCTTAAATAAATTCATCTATAAATTTCCGTATCAAGGTGGCGTAAATGAAGAAACCTTGAACAACTCCATACACTAAGATCATACATCGACCTCCCTCTCCCAAGTCTCATCTTGTATTCGCCAGTGCGGCCATAACACTCGTACCAGAGGAACAGACCGACCACAGAGTACCTTCGTACATCAACCATCAAATCCGAATAGGGTGCTACTTAAAAGATGAGTTCATTTCAATCTCATCCTCCTCAGGTAGGAAAACATGAGACTGGTCTGAGAAGTAACTTCGAAGCTGAGAAACGTGGAAAACGTCATCAATCGCCCGATACCTCAGAGGTATCTTCAACCGATAGGAAACCAGACCAACTCTCCCCAAAACCTAAAAAGGCTCAACATACCTCAGGGAAATATTACCCTATCATCTAATACTCTTGTGTACAATCCTTGGTGTGACATGTAGTAAAACATAATCCCTAATCTCAAACTGTAGATGTCGTCTCCGTTAATCAACATAAGACTTCTTTCCAGACTGTGCAGTAGCCGTCCTCTTCTGAATCAACTTTATTTTCTCTGTGGTCTCCGGGACAAGACGAGTTCCCAGCATAGCTTCCTCTCATGCCTCCATCAACATAAGGGTGACCAGAATGGCCAACCGTACAAAGACTCATAATTTTCCATCTGAATAGTTTCTTGAAAACTATTTTTGTTGGAAAACTCCAGAGGAGATATATGTTTCTCCTAAGAACCTTGAAAATCCATGATTCATACTCGAAACATGTCCTCAAGAACCTGAATCATACGGTCGGACATGCCATCTATCTAGGGATGGTAATTTGTATTCAAATGTACCTATGTACACAAAATTTTTTTTAGCCCAAACGATACCAATGAAGTAAAACATTCATCCCTGTCCGAAATAATGGAGTACAAAACTCTGTGTAAACGTGCAATATCTCAGATGTACAAACTTCCCTTCCCTTCAACACTGAAGCTCTCCTTGTTCAGCAAGAATTGAGAAACCATCTTGATTCTGTCAACAACAACCCAAACTACATCATTCACTCGCGGCGATCTTGGAAACCATGTCATGAAATCCATCACCACATCATTCCATTTCCACTCGGCAATGGGTAACTACTAAAAAAGACCTTCTTGTCACTGATCCTCCTCCTTCACCTAATTAGAGGTGGAACACCACATTAGAAAACTAGAAACATATCCCTTCATACCTAGCCACCAATACAGACGGTGTAGATCACAATACATCTGGGTGACACTAGGATGAACTGCCCAAACCAAGGAAAGAGAGTCCCGCATCAGTTCCTCGCGTTTGTCTGCAGGCACCCTCACGCGCCCTTGGAAACGCAAGATCTCATCCTCTTCTATGATCCATAGATGAACAATGTCCTCTATCAACATTTTTCCTATAGGAATATGGCTTTTGAATTTGATAGATGCCTCATTCGTAGTCGATCAGGAAGTGTAGAGGAAATACCTACAAAAGAAAGAGAAGTCTTTCCATGTCTGTCATGAACCTCCAAATGCATCTCAGAGAACATAACCATAAGCTTCCACTCACATCAGGTCTCCAGTACTTCCTATATCCGAGTCCTCCTTCTCATTGCATCAGCCACTACGTTGCCTTTATTAGGCGTATATGAAAGCTCAATGTCAAAGGACTGAAGATACTCAACCCCCCTTAGATGTCTCAAATTCATATCATGATGAGTGAAGATATACTTGAGAATTTTGTGGTAGGTGAAAACCACAAAATGCTTTCCTCGAAGATAATGTCTCCAAAAGCGTAAAACATGAACAACATCAGACAACTTGATATCGTGCATTGGGTAATTCCTCTCATGTGTCCTCAACTACTGAGACCCATACACAATGAATCCTTCCCCATGCATAAGCACAGCTCCATGCCCGATACCTGAAGAATCACAGTAAATAGTATAGCCCTTTCCGGGCTCTAGAAATACATGTATCAGTGTTGAAGTCAACCTACCTTTCAGCTTCTAAAAGGCTGACTCACAAGAATCTGACCATAATAACTTAGCACGCTTCTTAGTCATGCCCGTCAATGGCACTGCTAAGTGTGAAAATTCATGTATGAAATTTATTTAGTATCAAGATAGCCCGTGAAAAATCTATAACTCAAAGACGTTCTTCAAATGATCCCAAGAAACTACTGATCATACATTATCTAGTTCTACTTATACTTTTTTCTCTGAGATAATATGACCCAAAATTCGAATATGGTCCATCCAAAAGTGGAATTTTGTTAGATTAGTATATATTCGATGCTATCTCAGTGTACACATAATAATCTCACGATGGGTAACATGGTCTTTTCGAGTGTGATATTAAACCATGATATTTTCCACGATGACTACCACAAAAGAATACAACTATGGATGGAACACTCAGTTCATCGATGCCATGAAAACTGCAAGAGCATTTGTGAGACCAAATGGCTTAACCATATACTTGTATATACTATACATGCTACGGAAGGCTGTGAGAGGTATATATGATGGTCTAATGAACGGCTGATGGTAGCTGGACCTCAAGCCAATCTTCGATAATAACCGGGATCATTGAAGCTGATCAAAGAGATCATCAATCCCCTCCAAGGGATATCGGTTCTCGACCATCAATTGGTTCAACTTCGGATAATCCACACAATGTCTGAGGGTACCATCCACCTTCATCGCAAATAGGGCTGGCGGACACCAAGGAGAAGTACTGGTTCAGATGAAACCCTATGAATGTAACTCTTCCAACTACTTTTTGTTCTCCCGAAACTCTGGTGTAGCCATCCTATAAGGAGGAATGGACACCAATGCCACTCCAAGTAAAAGATCAATAGAAAATTATACCTCACGCTTTAGAGGAAAACAAAAAAAATTCATTTGGAAAGAAATCTATGAAACGATCCACCACTCGATGAAATTTTATCTGAGAAGTCCCCAGGTCATCCAGGTATAAAATAGAAATCTGGGCCATAACTCCTCCCAACCCATGATGCTCATGTTCCGATATGCTCGCATGGACATTCTATTCACCCTTATAAAGAAACAAATTTCCTTTTGGTGATGTGAAACACACCCTAAAATGGTATCAATCGACAATAGCTTGGAAGGGAACTAACCAGTCCATTCCGTGAAAGAAGTCATGGTCTCCCATCTCTAGGACATAGAAAACTAAAAAAAAGTGACACCCGCCAACCTCAAGAGGGAACTCCTTAAACAGATGTACACTAGCTGTTCTAGTTCCCAATGGAGTGTCTAACGTCAAGATATTAGCCGAAGAAAGGATACACAGCTCAAGGCTCTCCATAATAGCAACAAATACAATACTACGGGAAGGCCCTATACTGAAAAGAGTAGAAGATAAAACTGAGGCAACATGAATGGTACATCAAACTGTAGAGGGTCCGAGATCCTGCTCCTACTGGGTCTGCTCTACTGTAAACGTATGACCTACACCATGACCCTATGACCATGCCTGACCACTCTGAGATGATCTAACTTACTATCTCTGAATTCTCAGTGACTGACCACCATGCCCATGGCCTCCACCTTGTCTTGAATGGCTGGAAGGACTCAAGTTCCTAGACTGGTGAGAAACCGGTGGTGTTTCTCCCAAATTAGGAGTCATTGAAGACCTCCTGTCACCAGATACTGGTGAGAATATCTGATAGAAGCACTGAAGATGGACCATGTTTCCGCATGATCAGCACTCAATTGGTTCTCTGGGGCAATGTGGCCTCATGTTCCCACACTTCTTACATTGGTAGCACACCACCTGGATATTAGAAGAAGCCTTTATCATACTCTTATCTCTGCATGTAGACTCCCTATGGAGCTTCGTGCTGTCAGTAAGAGGAACACTAACTCCCTTTGTGAAGCCGCCCTAGATCACAACTCATGATTCCCACATATTGCGCTCTGTGATCAGTACCTAGTTGACAATAAAAGTGATGGAAGTCAAACTAAAGATGTTCAACTATGTTCAGATGTCGTTCTTGAGACATCCTCAAACTTCCTTGCCAGGAATAACTCATGACCTTATTGAATATGCATGAAGTGTTGCAGCACTGTGAAGCTAGATTAATAATCCAAAACAGAAAGAGTAGCCTGCTCCAAACTCATGAACTCTTGGGCTCAATCATCCCTCAACATCTCTAGGTAGAAATAATCATAGAAGTCACGCTGTAACTCATCCCAATCCATGACCTGCTGGCATCCCGCCTCTGAGACCACATCCCACCATCTCTTGGCAGAATCCCTAAGCATATACGTAGAAATCTACACCCTCCTCTCTGGAGGCGTTTCTAAATGGTCTAAGATAGAAAGAATTTCTTCTAACCATGACTCTACATCCCAGGGTCCTCCATCCCTTATAAAGGTGGGAGGATGCTTCTGCTGAAAAACCCAAGTTAACTCTTCCATAGATAGGGCAGGATGTGGTACTCAGTGGAAGGCCTGCATAAACCTCACGAAGCCCTCTCAGAACTATGCATCAACACCTGTGTCCAGGATGACAGCTGATGCCAAGGCTATCACAACTGAAGGATGTGCAGGTAGACCCTGATCGACCATGCCCAGTGTCCGATCACTTCATTGCAATTTGCAGGCAACTAGAGGACGTCTCGGTGGAATTACTCTACAAGGACATTTACACACCTTAGAACATGATTATCAAGGACTGAAAATGAGAAACATAAAAAGGAACAAGAGAACGAAAGCATTCAATTTTTTAAAAAAATTGATACACATCGTGTGTAATGAATACACAGTGTGTTCCCCAATGCATTTCACATTGGCATGTACTCATATCACAATTGGTCGTGTAACACCCCAAACACATGGTGTGTTGTCCTAACACACGACATGTACTTGAATCCTCATCCCCTTCCCTAGTTCTTATAAATAGCTAAGCCACACGGTTCTCCTCTAACAAGACTACACATAGTGTTTGTGCTAGACACGGCGTGTACAAGATGAGCTTTCACCGACCCATGTTGTTAGTGACATGGATGGATACATGACTCACTTTACACGGTGTGTCCCAGATGGACACGAAGTGTACTTCTTAGGTTTCGATTTCTTTTGTTTTTGGTTACACGGGTGAACACATACTTGAAACTACATGGTGTGTTTGTTCTAGGCACGGTGTGTACTAGGAAGTTTTTCTGACTCGTGTTGTTCATTACATGGCCGGATACCCGGGATACACTACATGGAATGTTCCAAATGGACACAACGTATATTAGAAAAGACTCAATCGACCCATTTTGTTAGTGAAACGAACGGTTACATGGCTATACAACACATCATGTACACCCGGTACATGACGTGTCCTACCAAGGATTCCAAACCCCGTGTCCCCGCCCACACATTCTGTGACACTGTTAGAGAATACATGGTGTGTACATACCGTACATGGCATTTACATTATAAAAACTGTTTCTTCCTGAACAAAAGATCACATAGGGCGTATTCATCATTACATGATGTGTATTCTGGGTTTTTCTGGACAGTAAGCCTCAGAAACTACTCCGCAACCTAGAAAAACACTGTAATGAACATTGAAACTAACAAATTCTGATCTGTGAGGGCCCATACTCCCTACCAATAAATGTTTGGAATCTTATACATGTCATATCCAAGGAAATCAAGTCAATGGTGCACCAAATTCTGATTCATGAGGGACAGTAACACCTCAAGAACCAAAGTTTTGTGTTTATTCAAAAAAGACAATACACAAAACAATACGCTATAAACAGAAGGTATTCTATCAAGGAATCTGTCAAAACTGAATTAATATCTAGCACAAAATCTATTACAATAACATGAAATCGCTAGTGTACCATAAATGACATGGAAATAATGCATGACATATGGTTCTTATCACGTGCCTATATGATGCATGAGATGGAATACCCTCATCTCATCGGGTTCTAACCAGAATAGAACCTCAATAACATCAAAAATATCAGCACAAAACATGTGAATCACCCAACAGTGAAATAAAATCAATCGTAAAATTACAAAACATGAAAATTTCAATAACAATGTAGATTGGATTTTCCCTGTACATAGGTAATTACTCCCAAGTACAGCTTATTACTAAGTACCTATTCCATCCTACACCTGGCTATAGGATCCAGACAGTTAGTTAAGAAGAAAATAATTCATCTGATACCACTTTTTAATGTCCTATTTCTGGAATCCAACAAGAGGTCCCCCGTACCCAGTTGGTCACATGGCCTCAAGTGCATTTCCCTTAATTCCAGAAGCTGTTGACTAGAAGAAAGGGATTTGGGTGTGATAGTGGGAAAACTATTCCCTCATTGGCAGAGTAACACATCAAAATTACAACATATATAAATTACATAAGCAATAAAACATTCAATAGTAAACAGTGGAAGACTAAAAGTATGAAAAAACTAGAGCCCATATATAAATGATGCATGATATATATGTCAAGGAAAGCGGCCAAACAAATCACAATGTTGGAATACAATAAAAAACCAATTAAAAATGAAAATAGATAAACTCCTCAGCATCGCAAGCCTCAACTAGGTGACATGATCTCGAGCTCCTCAACAATCAAGTACCTAAAGTAGAAGGGTGCTTTCCCTCATCTATACCTACAAAAATATAACTTGTATGGTACCAAAAGCAAGACCAAACACGGTTTCAGACTAAATCCCTATACGCAACCAAGAAAAGATCTGTGCCCAATAGTCAATGAATATATATGGAAGGCTGTAAGCCAAAGGAAGTAGTAAATAAGGAACTACTCATCAGTATAAAAATTATACAGTTCAAAAAATCAAATCCACAAATCAATTAAGCATCTAATAAAAGAAGGTTACCCTCTAGGATTTACTCTCAACCTAACCCCTCTAGGTCAATCAACAACACAAGAAAACCTCTGGGAAGTACACATAGTCTTTCCCCTCTGGTTTAGCAAAATCATAGACTCTCTAAGTAAGCACTCGTCATCAATTCCTCTTATAGTCTCAAATCGGTAACTAAAAGTATCTCTGGGGAAGTAGTTACGTCACATTCCCCATATGGCCCATGCTAGGTACTAAACACACTCTGAGTAAGCATTTACATCATTTCCCATTATGGTCTCTCATTGTAAAAGTAAAATAGACACTCTGGAGAAGCCCTTACATCCATTCTCCCTAAGGTCTACTACACCGGGTTCTCACGGCTCTCTGTAAGTCAACAAGTACAAGAAAGAATATCAGCCAAATTAAATCAAAAAAACTACTTGGATAATAGTCTACATCATAACTACTTGTCAGTAAAACAATCACTCCATCCTAAAAACCTTGGCATGGAAAACAGGCAAGGCAACCTAACAGGATAAGAATGACCAAACAGTCATAAACAAAATGCATGGGAAAACACTTCCAATGCATAGAAATTAACTCAATTCACATTAAATTAACCTCTACTCAAGCTTAAAAGCATAGTAAGAAATTTACAGGGCTAAAATAATAAACACGCAATACCCCGTTCAAGGGTATTGGAAACATTTTCAAATATAACTCAAGACTATCAACAGAAAGGCACAAACCACCTACTTCGGTGTTGTGAGATTGATATACATGAATCCTGGTCATTGAATCACCTAAAAACATTGTATATCTATAAAAAAATCTAAAATGTTAAATAGAGGATATCTCTTGAAAGAGGAAGATTCATGAAACGAATCTGTAGAAGAAGGAAGATCTTATAGAGGCGAACCCAATGCAATCGACAACTGTCAATTTGGAGAATTGATGCTCAATTGGGGTCTCGAAGAATGATCATGGATATACGGACACTCCAAGATGAAAAGGGTGAAGAAGAAGTGAGTTTTTTCCATTAGATGTGACCCCGGTACATTTAAGAAAAAAATAATTTACACGTGGTGTACTTTTGAAGTACACGACTTGTACTTTCCCTTACCAAGCCCCACTTTAGGCGGCCTTCAGGTGACACACCGTTGTGTGCTCAACCGCTACCCGGACATCACAAAACTATTTTTTGTAACAGATTACATGACGTGAACTTATAAAGTACCCGATGTGCACTTCAAAAAATTCCAAAAACTTCACTTTTCCTCAAAAATAGCAGAAAAAGGAAGACAAACCTGAAAAGACGACCCGAGTTCATAAAAAGGTGAAACAATTTCTATAAGTTGTACAATAATTGTCAACTGATTATCATTAATGATTATAGTTTTCCCACCATTGTAGTATAATGGGTGTGGAATAGAATAATATCTCAATTTTTCTATGGTATTGATGGACTCATGTCATATGCTACATTTTGTTCTTCAAGAATTCCAAATTTGGATTAGTGATATTTTTAATTGGGTTTTTCTCAAACCTAGTTTGTCTCTATAGCATGACAAATTTTTTTTTCTAATAATATCAATGTAATTTTGAGAATATGTATCAATTATTAATTAATGAATCAAATGATAATAAATAATTTTTATCCCTTTAGATGTAATTACATTCATTTTTCACATAAAAGAATCTATATTTTTATAAAACACATATTATTCTAAATGTTCCATTAGATTAAAGAGAATGTTATGTATATTCAAAGGATAAAATTTATTTTATTTTAAATTAATTTATATTTATTCTAAATTCCCTCTAAACATACAATCCAATAAGGATATACACGGTATTGATGCATGTTGTGGGTGGTACCAATTTTGATTTCATCATTACAATATATATGAATGAAAAATTGGTTTACATAAGGAATAAGGTGGGGTGTAATTAATATTTCTAGATAAATTGGAATCATCCCCATCAACCCTGGATATATAAATGTATGTAAAAGGGTATCTTATTTAAATCTAATATGAATTTCCTTATTCGCAATTTTCTCTAAAAATATTCGTTATAAACCAATCAATTATTTATGTAATGTGTAAGAACCTGACATTTTATTGAGATGTCCTGGGATTTTGTGCGGGTACAATTTTCTATAGTATTGAGTACCAATTTATTTAGGTAAACTATTGGGTAGTTTTTGGGTGAGTATTTAGATTTTTTATGGAAGATGACATGTTCATGGTTGACACATGGTTTTCTCAAAACATGTTCCTGATCCCAACAAATTGTGCAACCCCTGACAACGATAGTTTTCACAAATGGTGCACGTGATCTCAAACCATGTTCCCTATTAGGAGAAGCCATGAACCAACCACCCTAGAATATTTACACATTTAAGGCACAGTGTTAGTGGAAATTGTATGCCCTGAGCATCAAACTGTGTGCATAGTTTATATTAATATAATAATTATATATTAAAATACCCAAACCCTTATTTTAACCCAAAATGTACCCCCAATAATCCCAATTGATTTTATCTACTTTGGAGGATCTCATATGAATTCTTAGTGCTCTTCACCTCCGTTCATGGGGATTCAAAGCATGGATTGAAAATTTTCACACCTCCTGGTAAGAGGATCTCATATTTTGTGGATTCCTTTTTCCCTCTCATCTTTCCCTTCACATTTTAGAGGGAAGTTTTCCTCTATCTTATTGGATCCAGATCAATTATTTATATATATATATATATATATATATATATATATATATCTAGGATTTTTTGATATAGTTTTTTCAATATTGAGTTAGGGATTATGATCCAGATCTCACTCTATGTCATTGCAATGAAAAATTGGGGATTTCCAATGGGGTGCCTTTTTCATAAATCATTATATATGTGGTTGATAATTTAAATCCCAAAGTCTTTATTAAAATTATGTTTATGTAAATATTAACTTACAATTCTATGATTAGAAATTAGTTTTTCCAACATTTAATTAATTAATTGGGTAGATTAAATAATTATTGAATTTTTTAAATTTGGGATATTGAGTTTTTTGAAATAGATATTATTTGAGGAATTAATTAAGAGAAATTAAATTTTGTGAGATAAAAAAATTAATAGAAGAAGTAATTGGGGATATTAAATTCATTGAGATAGAATAATTAGTTGATGAATTTATTAGTGGAGTACTGAGATAATTTAATTAATGATTAAATAATGGGATTGATTAAGTGATGAATTAATTAATGGAGTTGGTGATTATTTAAATAATGAATTATGTAATTGGATTAGTTAATTTATGAATTAATTAATGGAGCTATTGTGATTATTTAATTATTGAATTAAATAATAGGATTAGTTAATTGATGAATAAATTAATTGGAGTAATTTAATTATTTAATTATTAGAATAAATTATGGGATTAATGGGATTAATTAATCAATGAATCATTTAATAGAAGTAAGGTTATTATATATTTGATTGATTAATTAATGGGATTGATGGTATTAATTGTTTGATGGAATAATAAATGGGGGTAATATGATTATTTAATTATTGAATTAAATAATGGGATTAATGGAATTATTTAATAGATGAATTAATCAATGGATGTAATGTGATTATATAATTTTTTAATTAAATAATCAGATTGATGGGATTAATTAATTGATGAATTAAATAATTGATGTAATGTGCTTATTTAATTATTGAATTAAATAATTTGATTGATGGAATTTATTAAATTTAGAATTAATTAATTGAAGTAATGTGATTATTTAATTGTTGAATTAAATAATATGAATTATGGGATTAATTAATTGATGAATTAATTAATGGAATTAAAGTTACTATTTAACTATTGATTTAAATAATCGGTTTGAAGTGATTAATTCATTGATGAATTAATTAATGGTTGTAACGTAATTAATTAATAATGAATTAATTACTGGAATTGACATTGACAATTAATAAGAGAATTAACTGAAGTGAAAAAATATGATTAATTAATTAATAATTAATTAATCGAATTAACATGGACAATTAATTGGAGAATTACTTAGTGGGCTTGAATTTGATTAATTAATTATGAATTAATTAACAGAATTTGACATAGAGAATTAATTGGTGAATTAATTGAAGAGATTGACTATGATTATATAATAGTGGAATTAATTAATATATTTCACATTAACAACTAATATTCCAATTAATGAATGGTTTTAATGTTATGATTAAGGATCTTGATTATTTATTTGTTAAATTAATGAATAGATAATTGTGATTATGTAAATAGATAACTGTATGGTAAATTGTTGACTTAATTATTCTGAGTTTTGAAATTGTGGGATTTGGGGGGAAAATTAATTGTTGAATTCATTATGGAATAGTGATATTGTTGATTTGTGATATTTAATTTTTGAATTAATTAGGAGACATTAATATTTTGATTTGGATGATTAATTGTTAATTTAATTATGAGATATTGATATTGTTGATTTGGATTATTATTTATTAAGTTAGTAATGAGGTATCAAGATGCTTGACATTGATATTTAATTGTTGAATTAATTATGAGAAATAGTGATTATAAATATGAAAAGTTAAATGTTTGATTCGTTATTGAATAATTATTTTATGAATATTGATTAATCAATTCTTGAATTGATTAATTGAATAGATATGCTTAATTAATCGGGGAATTGATTAATGAGATTAATGTGTTGAACCAATTGATTAATTGGTAATGAGAATGAAAAATCATTAATTAATTATTGAAATAACTATAGGGATGATATCACTATCATATTTTTGAATTTGATTAACTAATATTTTAATTAATTAATGTGTTGTTGTGATAAATGGGAATTGTGATAATGAATGGTACATGTACATTTATATTTTTAGTGTGATGAGGAATGGTTACATGGAAATTCATATGTGTTATAAAAAATAAATGGTAACAACATAATACATGTGTTAATTGTAATAATTTATGGTAACATAGGCATTCATATGTGTTATAGAACAATGAATGCTAATAGTGACATACATGTATTAATTAAGAAAATGAATGGTAAAAATGGAATTCATCTGTCATTATTGATGAAGGATGGTTATAATGGAATTCTAAGATATGATATCCCTCTATGATTGTTCAAGCTCTGGCATGGGTCAAAGAAGATATTGAGGCACCTGTGTCTATGAGAAAATAACGGTCAATGTGGTTACATAAATATCAATTGATAATGTGTTAAGTGTTTATTTATGCATTGTAAAAGTTTCTTGATAAACAATAATACTCTATTATTTTACATTATATTGTTTTAGACACTGTTGGTAGTGGCCTACTATGTTTTACTCACACACTACTCAGGTTACATAATTGGTACCCGAATAGAGTTCATGATTTTATTAAAAGATAAGGGAAACACACAATGTTAGATAGATGATATGGGATAGATAATTGATGAGGAGTATAGACATGGTTAGATATATTTATTGGAGTTGTCAGTTTCATTAATTACGAGTTTCATTTTGAAACACAGACCTCCCGTTTCAAGTCATCTCGGTGGTATTGTTTGGATATTCTATTTTTAGTTTTGGTCATCTTGTGACACTGGTATTATCCTATCCATGTAACATCATTTGGTTATTTTTATTATTTCATCTGGTGTATTACTCTGATAAAAAGATGGTTCAGTATTCCCCTGATAAGTATTATAACCTCAATAATTTTCGGCAACCTATATTATATGGGCATGTTTTATTAAGGTTATGTAGTGTAGAGTCTCAAGGAATCAGTTTGTCACACCTGGGAAATGAAATTAAAATGTAGTATATGGGGAGTTTTTATTTTTTCTCATTAGTATTATTCTTTGGGAAATGTGGAAAAGTAAATAAGATGAGTTGGGGCTTGGATTTGATCTTGCATAAGGGAGTAGGTTACCCATTTATGGGAGAGAACCCATGTTCCCTGGGTGGGATTTTTTCTTTTACAGTTTTCTGTTACAATTGAATATTATGTCATCTTTGGTGACACACATTTTTTAGGATTTAATTATTCATTATAAAAATTATTGAGATATTACTTGTGGAATACTATGGAGTGAGAGTTGATTTTCATGAATCCTTATAGGCATTCATGATTACTGTGACAAGCTTCATTTTAAGAATAGTTGGGTAAATGTGTTTTGGTTATGTTTTTTAACTTACAGTGGTTTTCCATTCTTCTCTAAATGAAATGGAAAATTATACCTATATGAAATTGTGAATTCTAAAATGGTGAACTATGTGAATAAATGGGATCCTAATATGAAAAATTGAATAATGATAATTTTTTAACCATGTTAACCAGGACCAAGAAAAAGAATGGTTAAGGGTAGGGATAACACCATGAATATAACTGTGTCACAGGGTGTGTGGAAGTGAAACCTGAGGTGAGGGGTGCTTATATGGTTTGGATTTTTGTGGGGATAGACATAATTAAACATAAAAAACCATAGTGTTCATCTAGTCGGGATACGCTCATGACGTATACCTTGACATCATCCTGGGTGAATAAATAGAGAATTAAATATATACCAAGCTTCAAAAGGATATTATCTAGTGGGATTAGGGGTATTATTAAAGGATATGTCCTTGGAAGAAATTGATAATGAAACAGTTTGGTGTTTGGGGAACCATCAGACACACCCTAGTGAGGGTTTTAAAGAAGTTTTCAGGTAGACACATACTTTGGTTGTTGTTATTTGAAGCCAGGAGTATGGGACAGTTATGGTTTCCATTTTTACGCTTGGTTGAGACAGAGACAAACATGACCACATAATGGGATATGTATAGTAGGGGGAGTGATCTTTGATATTTGGTAATTCATTTAATATATTTATGACAAAAATACACCTAAGGCATTGAGTGATGTGTAAGTAATAGATTATTCATTTGATGATAATACTATATGTGTTTTGGATCCCAATGAGAAAGTGTTGTAGGGAAATACTCTTCTAATAGTTTTTTTATTCTGGAAACATGGATATTTTTAGTAGGAAACATCGGAGAGCGATGAAGATATCAGGACTCAATAGTCAACTATTATTGACTCAAAACCATAGAGATGTTTGGGATTATATATTGAGGATGAGATAATATAAGGTGGGGATATTTGAAGATACGAACATTTCTATAGATTCCTTGGGTTTGTATTTAGGTACCCTTTTGTCTTGAATTGAGTACCTTTTTGTTTGGGTTAACAGTTGGGTAGTTTTTGGTTGAAAATATAGACTTTTGGAAGGAAGTGGGAATGTGCATGGTTGGTGCATGGTTTTCTAAAACCATGCACCCTGTCCTAGGAATCCTTGCAACCATGGATTGAAGAGTTTGCATAGATAGCACATGGTTTTTCATACCATGCCCCCTATGAGGTGAAACAGTGCACCCTTTAGAATAGGTGCATGGTTAAGACTCACGGTTATGGTAAGTTGTGTGCACCAAGAAGCATACCTTATCTATAGTTTTACAGAACTAAAAAATTAGTTTTTAAAATAATGGAACCCCTATAATAACCCCAAATCAATCCCCACTCACCCTTTAATAATTTCAATAAATTTTGGAGGCACTTATATGATTTTATAGGGTTCACAACATCTGTTAATAATAATTCACATCCAAGATTTCAGATCTTCACCCCTCCCAATAAGAGGATATCTACCCACGTGGCTCTTTCTTCTCTCATGTCATTCCATAATCGTCTATATAGAATTTATTATCTATCTTATTGTATCTATATCTATGTTTTTTAGATCTAGATCTAGAATTACAGGATCATGATTGATCAATCCTGAATTATGGTTTAAGATCCAGATATTGGTCTATGACATTATGCTTCATAAATAGTGTATTTCTATTAGTGACGTTCTAATGTCTATCTTGACATATTTCATCCATAATTTAAACCTGAATGAATATGTTTCGATTATGTATATGTAATTTTATAATTGATATTGGTTGATTAGAAATTAGGTCTTCCAACATTTAATTAATTAATTAATTAGATACCTAAATTAAAGAATTTTTCAAATTGGGGATTTTGAATATATTAAGGTAAAAAAACTTACTTGAGGAATAAATTGGGGGATATTGAATTGAGTGAAATAGAAAAATTAATTGAGTAACTAATTTTGGTTATTTAATTGATTGATATATAATAATAAATTGATGAATTTATTAATGAAGAAATGTGATTATTTAATTTTTGAATTTAATATGGGTATTAATTAATTGATGAATTAATTAATTGGGTAATGTGATTAGTTAATTATTGAATTAAATAATGGGGTTAATTAATTTATGAATTAATTAATGTGAGTAATTTGATTATTTAATTATATAATTAAATAAATGGATTAAATAATTTATTAATTCATTAATGAGAGTAATATGATTATTTAGTTGATGAATTAATAAATTATAAATTTATTCTAAAAGTGTTTATTAGGAATAATGTGATTATTTAATTTTTTAATTAAATAATAGGAATGATGGAATTATTTAATTGATGAAATAATTAATGAAATTAATGAGATTATTTAATTATTGAAATAAATAATTGTATTGATGTTATTTTTTAATTAATGAATTAATTAAACGGGTTGTATTATTATTTAATTTTTGAGTTAATGAATGGGATTGATGGGATTAATTAATCAATGAATTAGATAATATATGTATTGTTATTAGTTAATTGTTGAATAAAATAATGAGATTGATGGGATAAAATAATTGATTAACTAAACAAAGGAAGAAACATGATTATTTAATTGTTGAATTAAATAATGGGATTATTTAATTAATGAATTAATGAATAGTTGTAATGTGATTATTTAATTGTTAAGTTTAATAATGTAATTTCAAGGACTATATAATTAATTAATAGTTGAATTTCTATGGAAAATTATTTGAATAATTAATCTATGGGATTGAAGGTGATAAATTAATTGTGAATTAATTAATGAAATTTACTTAGACAATTAAATGTTGAATTAATTTTTGGGATAGAAATGATTCTTTAATTATGAAATAATTAATGGAATTTTCCATGGAATATCAATAAGAGAATTAATTGAAGGGATCAAATGTGAATAAGTATTTTGGGAATTAATTAATGTAATTGATGAGAACAATTTTCTACTGAACTAATTAATTGATTTGATGTTGTGATTTTTGATTTTTATAAATTAAATGTTGAATAAATTAATGGTTTATTATATTTATATAAATAGTAAATTAAATAATTTATTGAGGAATTAATAATCATTGTGTTGATATTATGGGATTATGTGGAATAATTAACAGCAGTGTTAATTATTGAATTTTCAAATTATTTATTTAAAATAATTAATTGTGGAATTACTTAGGAGATATTTAGTTTTTTGTTTTGATAATTAATTGTTGACTAAATATTGAGGTATGGATATCGATGATTTGAATAATTAGTTATTGAATTAATTTTGAGATATAAAAAAAAAATTTATGGAAAATTAATGGATGAATTAATAATGAGATCTTGAGATTGTTGATCAGAAAAAATGATTGTTTAATTAATTTTGGAATATTGAATTTTTGAATATTGAATATTCAATTAGTGAATTAATTAGTGGAATTAATGTGTTTAATCAATTGTGGAATTAATTAATGGTATTAATGTGTTGAACTAATTGTTTAATTAGTAATGGAAATGAGAAGATTAATTAATTTTTGAATTAATTAATGTGACTATGTGAATATCACATTGTTGAATTTTTTAATTAATTTTTTAATTAATTATTGTGTTGATGTGATATTTGTGAATTTTGATATTGAATGTTAACATGGAAATTCAAATGTGAATTTTGATTATGAATTAGAACATATAAATTCATATGTGTTAATGAAAAATGAATGGTAACGATGTCATTAATGTGTTAATTGTGATAATGATAGGTCACATTGACATTCATATGTGTTATATATAAATGAATGGTCATAATGGAACTCATGTGTTAATCGAGACAATGAATGATAATAATGGAATTCATGTGATAATTGAGATGAATAATAGTAATAATGGAATTATTAGATTTTATATCCTATAGGTATGGTTCGGGATCTAGCATGGGATGAAGCAGATATTGAGGTACGTGTATCTTCGGGAACCAGATTGTTTATATGGTTAAATAAATATTAATTGATATTATGTAAACGATTTATATATACACCGTAATTATTTTGTTATACAACTTCAATTAGTATTATTGGTCGGGATATTGTTTTTTACGTCGTTGTTGGTGGCCTAATCAGTTGTACTCACACCCTACTAAGGCTACCAGATCCATACCTGAATATACTTCTTGTGTTCAGGATGTGATAATGGGTTGGGCACTGTGTTAGATGGATGATTTCATATGGATCAGGTTTGAGGAATCTATATGTGGTTCAATAACTTCTTTGGAGTTTTCATTATCCTTATGTTTGAGTTTCATTTTGACACTTGGCACGTACAATAACATGGAATGTCGAATTTTTAGTGATGATATTGTATTTCATGATTGGGTTATCCTGTAATAATATAATTATCCTATTTATTTCATATTTTTTTTATTATATCTTCTGGTGTATAACTCTAATAAAAAGAGGGTGTAGTCTCCCCATGATCAATAGTATACCCGAACTACTAGTTGGAAGCATCTGGAACATGGGGAGGTGTTCTCGAGGTCACATAGCAGATTATCTTTTTGAATTGATGTGTGGCACTCAGACTGGGATGTTACAAAGTTTTATCATAGGAGGTTTTGTTATCCTTTTCATGTTTATTATTATTTAACAATGGTATACATGATAATAGGATGACTCAGGCCTTGGTTTTGAGCTTTTTCATCGGAGTAGCTAACCCACATATGGGGGAGAACCCAAGTGCTCAAGGTGGAATTATTGTTACCAGTATTTTGTTGTTACCGTTGAATATTATTCACCGTGGGTGATGCACTTGTTTTTATGTAATTATTATTTCTAAAAAATGTTGAGATTTGAATTATGGCCCGGTATGGTATGAAAGTTGAGTTTCAAGAATCATTCTAGGCTGTTGGGATTATTGTAACATGAATCATATTAGAGAATCACTAGAATATGAGTTTGGGTATGTTGTTGTACATGAACTTTTTTTCATTGCTTGTGTGAATTAAATGGGAAAATGTGCCTATATGAAATTGATAATATTATAATGACACATTATATGAATGAATGTACGACTAATATCAGCACTTGAAAAATGATTATATATTTACCCTTTTTACTATGACCTAGACATATGATTGTTAACGGTACTGATAAGGCCTTAGATTTAACATTGTGGTCAGTATCGAGGGAAGTGGAATCTGAGGTTAGATGACATTAAATGGACCCACATATGTTGAAGATAAATATCAATTTTTTAAATGCCGACGCTTACCCAATTGATGAGAATCATTCATGAAAACATAATCACTTATGGAAAACCTTAAAGGGTAAAGGTGTTAATCTATATAAGATTTCATATGAATATTTAGTATAAACAACCATTGATGTATATCTTAAATCCTTGTAGATATATCATAAACCAAGCATTGTCCCACCAAAGAAGCTTCTCCCACCTCTTCCCAACGAAAAGGTGATCTACAACAAAGACCATAAAAAGTATAAAAAAGACATATTTTGTTAAATAAATGATAAAAATATTACAAGATAATTAAATCAGTCCCAGATGCTTATCCCAATATCCATATATATATAAGACACATCCATGATGCATATCCTTGTGAACCTGAACAACAAGCTCTGTCATACTTTCTCTCTGGGGATGATAAACTATACTCAATCTAACCTTAGTACCCATCACCTCTTAGAGACTTCTCCATAACCTTCTTGTAGTCCTAGGATCCATGTTTGGAATAATGATAAATAGAAATACACCTGTCTCACAATTTATTTCACATACATTTTTCCAAGATCGTCACTTTCTCATTGTCCATGATCAAAATAAAATGGGAGGCCTTCGTCAAAAGATGAATCCCCACAAAGAACAATTTTCTACCCTGATGATTTCATAGGAATATAAAAAAACATTCCATGGATATGGAATCATATTTTTGAATATAAAATTGATGTGTATGGATAAAATAAGATGGTTTTAAATACACTTCCTTAATCTATTGGTAGGTGTAACATTGGGACACATAATCAGTAATGACACACATCATACCCACCGACCAGAATCATCATCCTTTTAATTATACATATAATTTGTTCATTAATCAACAAACCACAAAAAACTATGGAAAAAAAGTCATTTCTATCATTCTGACGTGAACTTAATCCCCAAAATTATGTATACCATATGAAGATAAGGACCAGCCGAAAACGTTTTATGAACTAAATGGTTTATCAAATTCATTTTAAATCATCATAATACTACTAATTTTTTATAATAGAATCATGGAGAGATAAAGATAAATAAAAAGTGGTCAAAAACATCCCTAAAAACCCTCATTAGAATCCAGATGAATCTAAGAAATAACACCCTTAAGAATAAAATCTTCTCTCAGTTCTACAATATATTGTGGTGATATTTTCCTTCTAAAGAAATCTAAAATGAAATTCCTCTTAAATGCAGTATATGAGATATTGATTTAAAACAACTAATGGTACACCACCGACTACATATATTTAGGATTCATGTATTTATGATAAAAGATAGAGTTCAAACTATTTTATTCAGAAAAGACAGTGAACCTTTCCCCCAAAAAGATGATGTGTTTAACACTTATAAAAATTCATAACTATATATGACTCTAAATCAAGAGTGGGACAATCATTCTTTTATGGATTAATATGATATGGAATGTATGACACCACTTTATTTTCTTGAATTATCACACAACCCCAACTGATGCTAGAAGCATAAAATATATCTACATTCCCCTTATCAGGATCATGTACGATCAAAATGGGAACCGATGATTTTTTTCATCTCATCAAAATAGAACTGATATATTACATCCCATGTAAATTTCACTCATTTCCTGGTAAGATAAGTCAATGGTGACAATAACCTATAGAAACCCCAGATGAACCGTTGATAGTAAATAGTATGACCAAGGTTACTCTTAATTTCAACGTTATTTCGTGGATCATACTATTAGAAGAAAACCTTTACCAACATAGATTAAACTAATAATCCATATTCATAAATCACAATCCATATGAACATCACTTCTTGAATATAGAAGATAAATTTGGAAATAATTCCAAGATAATAGTTACTCCTCATGATTTCCAAAACCAAACCCTCAAAGTGGACTTCCTCATACTATGATCTAGAATAAAAAAGAATTTCATATATGAAAAATACAACAAAAGTTTCATGATATAGATTGAATATCGAAATCATCAATAATATAAAATCTTTTGGATAATTATCCAAAACAAATGGAATCCGAATATATTCATAATTTCCCTACCTTATCCTAAATTTTATCATTACTAATTCACACTATCAAAATCTAAGGTAATGTTAAATCGACTGATGATCAGTATTCAAAAACAAATTATCACCTTCAGCTGATCGAATGAATAATCCACATGAAGAATTTGATACTTCTTCCTAAATGGTACCCATTTTGACATCCTGTTGTCCTCACACTATCAGATTGAACCATATTCCATTTTAGAAAAGTGCACTAAAATTTTCTATTGGGAAACAATAGGGAGAACAAAAAAAATCCTTGAGTCATCCAACTAAATCTTGATCTCTTTTAGCTCTGATGGCTCCAAATGATAATAAGGTAAAGATATTCTCTATGCCCCAATCACCATCTCAATTGTATATTATACCTCCCTATATAGATGAATCCTGAATAATTTTTCTAGGAAAACAAATATAAAACCCAAAAAAATGTGGGAAGATACATAATAAAATAAACAAAATAATGTTCAACTGTAACTACATACAAAAAAACTCCTAAGCTCTATGTTGGAACATCCCGCTCAAACAGACCATGAATCGCACTCTCCCTAAAACAGTTGTGATCTCCCATTGACTATAATAAATAATAAAAGGAGATTATAAAATCCTATATCAATAAAATAATAAAAAATCCAATCTATCCAGATGATGAAATTTAATGAATCTAGATCAAGATAAAGAAAATCCTAGACTATCTCCCCATCAGCTATCGATAGTGTACATGAAGGAAAATGAATCACCTTCTCTTTTGAATTCTCATGAGGTGATTCAAATTCCATTTAAAATGAAATGAGATCTATTAGAATGTTATGAATATCAGAAAAATGTTATATATAAATGAGTGAGATTCAATATTACGAACTTAAAATCTTCACTACCAAGGATTCAATAAATATGGTACCTCTCACTATCAATGGACCCACATCTATATCCGCTGTAAAATACTCTAATATGTGAAGCTGATACAATCCTAAGGACTATGTATGGGGACCTATAGACTTTGAGTAATATTAATATCTCTAAGAATCATTTTTATTAGATGATCCAAGTAAATTTTGAGGTGTGTACTCGGCCTGAAAAAAACACTGTAGAAGACCACAATGACCATAAATTTTACACATCATTACAGGTGAGAGGAAATATTACCAAGTGTTTCGAACCATGAAACTCTAATAGAAATATATATACACATCACTAGCAGTAACTAGAGGTTTTGATGAGGCTTACTACCATGAACCATGTCCACCACTCCATTGATGATACTGCTACATTCTCTATTTCAAAGTCATGCCATGGAAATTTACACTAGATAGAAGGGAAGATGCAGAATATCCAACCATTCCTTCCATATTAATTTTTTCCATCATATACATATCCAATATATTTTTATAGGTCAAATTATTGATCAAATATACCTGTGATATGATATCTGATCTTAAACACTACTAGTACATCAGTTCTTTCATCCTGTCATTCTTTACAACTTGTGCTGCAAAACAAACCTATTCAAAAACCCAATTAGAGTACAACTACACTGAGTGATCTACCTTTAACATAGGTAAAAACCCTAGGAAAATCACCATCATAAGAGAATATGTAAAAAATGTTAGGTAGAAGAGTCTCTTGTAACCCATATTGTCCAATTCCATGCGCATGTCTACACGTACTACATAATTCCACCAATGATTGCTAAGACCATAAATTATAAATGATTTTCACCTCCCCTAGATACTCTCATGTGTATGTAGGATGTAAAAGAACTTATCGATCTTTTCAATCAAACCCTCATCCACTTGAGGTTAATTATCACCTTAAATATTTAGTTTTTTCTCAAATAAGGACTCCAATGATCTATCTCTTTCTCTTATAGGTTCTAGATTTACCTCCATAAGAGCTTAAAGAACTTATGGTAAATTCTAGTCAATATCACGGAAAACTCTCATGGTAGAATCAATAATGTTATTATCTACTAGAGAATTACCTTGATGAATATCTACTACTCCCACCCAAGGAACTCAAAAAACATGTCTCAGAGGTATACATATACACAAAAAAATAATGAAATGATTAGAAAGTAGAAAATAAATATATCAAAACAAAAATGAAACCCCATAATCAAAAAATGATATTAATAATAAGAACTCATGACAGGAGACAAAAATCCCAACATGTCATGGTATCTTCAGTCTAAAGTCAAGAGATGTCTCGAGATTCACTATAACATTCCAATTGAGTCCTAAAAATCCAATATCTAGTCTAAAAAACATCCAAATATAATGAATCCTAATGAAATACTTCCTATTATAGAGAAATATGAATACCCGACACAAATTCCATCTCAAACTACTAACAACTGGATATGGCACATACTGAAAGGGGGTTCCCGATCCCCACGGGCTGGAAACTATCACTCTGGCATCAAACAACAACTAGATGGAATGATTTCTTCCATAACGAAGGAACAACATGAAATATATATAGAATAGAGACAATAATAGAGTATATAAACATACTCTATAATAGGAAAAAAAGTAGAAACCACAAAATTCAAGATAAGTACAAATATACAAGAATAATTCCAACAAAAAATGAACAACTAATAAAGGTAAAAAAACAACTCCATCTAATACCATGGAAAGACTCCCACCATATCACCATTGGATACTCAACGTAGCTAATAGAAAACCTCATTATATCACTATATCACCTTTCTATTTCGTGCATTAAAACACGTAACTAGATAAATGTACCAATGAAGAGGAAAGTATGGTGCGATCTAAAAGGTTCAGTAAGGTCTCAACCATGTGTTCCATATCATGTATTTGAACAAAAATCCAACCATGATATTTTTAAAGCAAACCATTCAAGATATCTTTTTAACAATATTTATATAAAAATCATGTAAAAATAGTTTAATTTTCCCTTTTGTACATTTATGAATAATGAAGGTAAATTAATTTGGATGAATTTCATATCCATATATCTCAACTGATATATTAATTCAAATTAAATAAAATAATTTATCTTTTCTTATATCAAGTAAATAGAAGTACAAAAAATATAACAAACAGAAAGAAAAATAACATGAAACATAATGCTTGATATCACACTAAGTCAGGATAGTTAGCATAGTCATATCTAACATAGACAATTACATATGATTTAAGACAGTAGTCATTTAATTGATTTTAGAGAGATAAGTTGTTCCCTATCATGACTCAAACTTCTAGAATCTAACCAATGACTACCCCTAGCTTTCCTCCAATAGACAAGGATCTGGTGACTAGCACTAAGTAGGTTTTTCCTCAAAATGGGAGGCATTAGCCTAAAGTACATTTTTACATGAACACATCTGAAAGCCAAACCATTATGAAATGTAAATATACTAATAGAAAGTGTGAACATAACTATTATCCCACAAAAAATGTCCGATAGAAAGTAATGGAAAATTAAATAGAGAAAAATAAAATCCCACCACATAGTGTCTTTACAAAACTCTTTTGAAACATTAAAGAGTCCAACCTTCTCCAAGGGAGAGGGATAGATCAAAGGTATTCTCTTGATAAACAGCTTGACATATCTAACTCTGACTATTATCCACATACTCCAGGTCATCCTTGTACATCTTCAAAAGGGCCACCGTCTATAGAAGACATGAAATATGTGGGAAAATCCCATGTAGGAGTGAGTATAACAATTCTTAGTAGGACAACCCGAATGAACTAATAATAAAGAAGCAAGTACAATCAACTCAATATGATATGTAATAATGTATAAAAAATAAAAAAAGTAAAAGAAAACCCCAGATATACTCAAGAGTGAAACCAAACAGTCAGGTGGTCATATCCAACTTCCAACCACAATATTCTGTTCAATGCAATGATGTTTCGGGGATAACTATCTCCTCCAGAAATGATATCATCATAGACACTCTAAGAATAGGTTTGGATCATTTTGTCCTTACCCAAACAAAATACATTGGTAAAATAACACTATGATACATTGATAGTGGGTTCATGGCCAGAACCCCTGGGGGGTAACATGAAGCTAATCTGGATCAACCAGCTATATAACAGATCATATTCCACCGATTCCACTATCCTTATTGATGCAGCCTATTAGATAGAGTATGAATTCCCCGTTCAATGAGTTTAGACTGATTCCATAGACTCCACTATGGAAGATAGAGTATCACACTATAGTCTCAAGGAGGGACACCACAACCCTATCAGAGACTCATCATCTAGGTGGAATCATAATCCATTGACGTGGATGTAATGCTGCATTGTAAACATGAGGAAAGAACCACATGGACACACTCAAACAATACAGGTCCAAACTAAGAAAATGAATATCCAAAAATCTGAATAAGGTTCCGAAAGATGTATTTGATTAGAACATATATTAATTTGGTTCATGCTTTGAATGATGGAACATCATTAGGACAATCCGTTTAGGAGTGATGAACATTTGAATGAAGCTTCCCACATATCTGTCATGGCATGCAGACCCACCACTTCTGTAAGTCTACCTACGGTTGTAGTTAGACCACCTACTATGAATAATGAACATCCATGGAAAAACTGTCATGGACGTTCCACCTAATATGCGGACCAGCCTCTGTGGTTTACTGTTGTGGTCAATCGCTTGTGGACAAGCTGTGTGGTTGGTACACCTGTAGCAGCTCGAGTTTCCATGGCTCCATGGTCAACCATTGTGATCAACCAAAACCAGGCTCCCCCTATGGTTTCCATATCAAACCCAGGTCTGAACCAGGACTAACATGTTCAGCCCAATCGACCCATCTCTCTACTTGGGCCCACTCACATGAATCCCACCAGGCTGGCATGCTGGGCCGAATCGATCTGTTTCTACTTCTACATCACATCCATACCCTGTGGCTCAACAACTTCCACCGTCGCGTCCCACACATTGTATGCCGATTCTTCTGATTCATCCACCTCCAACCCTATCCACACAAGGTTCCACCCCATATGGTGCACGCCACCTCTAATGGCCACCCGAACCACAGTGTGTCACCTCCCGCCTCTATGCTCCACCGTTCACCATTGTACAGCACTATGTGTCGCCACCATGATCCACTACCTACTCCATCCACTAACACATCCACTTCAATGAGCCTCCAAAACTCCATCCTAACCCAAAAACAAAAATGATCATAGTTCCACAATATTTGACCCCTTATCTTCCATTATCTAGAATCAGTTGTCAATTTTCCACAAAATTTGGGGGTCCAACAGTTTTCAGAACCACCTAGAAACTTTGGGGATCCAACGGTGAAGAACATGAATAATGGTGGGTGGAATCCCAAATCCACAAAAGGGAGTAATGACCCTCATATGTTTTTACTTTATTTGATATCATAGAAGTATAATCAATGATTGATAATCAATGAACCATAAATATAAAATTATATCCAGTTGTAATCTTCCATCAATGATCAGATCAATTCATGTTTGTTGAATTGAGAAGTGTATGTCCGAGATTAAGAAAACGAAGAAAATTTCACAAAATAAAACACCCTAACTTGATCTGGATCAAATAGAGATGAGGAACGAACCAATATTGAGTATTTTGGCGAGATCCTTCATAATCTATTTACATCTTTGGTCGATCCTT
The DNA here is from genome assembly GCA_963277665.1 of Viscum album. NCBI lineage: Eukaryota > Viridiplantae > Streptophyta > Magnoliopsida > Santalales > Viscaceae > Viscum > Viscum album. The sequence goes on from OY728131.1 coordinate 1,350,798,071, forward strand.
GATTCATCTTCATTCATCATAAAGGATTCTCATATCTCTCTCTCTCCAAGATACAGTAGAAGATCCATGGTTATGCGGCTAACCCGTGAATTATGAAATAGGATAAATTTCAAGGAAACAATATTATATATCAATAAAATAACTCTTATTAAATTATTTTATTCCTTTTACATTTGCGAAAACTTTTTCACAATAAACTCATGCCGAATAATATTAAGTCACACCTTGGGCAATGCAACCATTTTGAAACCAATAATTCCATCAAATTTCTGATTTAGGCACTCATGTGATATTTATTCTATTTTTTCAAGAATATCTCATGGGTGTGCTATTATAGATATATAAATATTTTTCAAAAATTTATTCAAGGAACATCAGTCCTCAAAATCACACGACATCTCAACGACTAGTCTAAAAAATAATCCATGTAATATCAAAATAAATACATGAATAATATAATATGCTACATTCTCTCTAATTTGGTGCTTTACGTACATGAAAATCAAAAACAAGTACTAATCCAACTAATGAGGGTATTAAGAATGAATCCGAGCCTCCCACTCCCATGTGCACTTCGAGAGATTCATGCGTTACCACTAAATGTGCACCGAAATAATTGATCAATGTTGAAGGATCATCACATTCTGATACTCAATAATTACTATGTACTTAGAAAATGACTCTCTATACTTGATTTCTAGCTCGCCCAAATCAGTAACTTGTGTTGAGTCCTGCACGTACCTCCTCAGATGCAACATGTGGAGGACGTCTTGTACCTGGTCTCATTGTGGAGGTAGAGCTAAGAAGTATCCCCACCACTCTCAACCATCTAAAAAATGTATTTATAATGGGATGATAATACTTGAAGATATATTTCTACCTCATCCAAATCTACATAATCCCCATCAAGGTGAAACTTGAAGGAACACATAGTCTCCATCCTCAAACTTCAAAGGCCTTCATTTCCTATCAGCAGCAAACTTTTGATTTCTCTATACGGTCTTCCTCTACTTTTGGATGGTCTACACCTTCTCTGTATTAGCTTGCACTAAATCTAGTCCAATGTGTTCTAAATCTCAAGGGTCAGTCCCGCAAATTTGTTACCTATAGGTTCACACATATAAAGCCTCAAATATTTCCATAACAAATATGTAATGGGATCTATTATTGCATGAAAACAAAACTATTGGTTGGTGATCCCCCTAAATATTTCTATTGTCTAACATGGAATCCAGTATCATGTCCTCCAAAACATGAATGTTCCACTCAGTATGGTTGTCCATCTATTTTTGAAATAATGTGTTCAAGCATAACTACTTCCTAAATGCCTCCTGTAATCCTTTCCACAACCATGATGTAAATTGAGCATCATGATTATAAATAATCATCAATGGACTCTACAGAGTAAAACAATATCATAAATGAAGAGGCATCCTATGATCTCTACTAATCATTTCTCTAAGATAGATTGAAATTGATCCTAATTGGTGAGTCGACAAACGATCACCCAAATATATTTTTTTTGGACATACGTGGTAGAACCATCCCGATGTCCATCGACATCCCCTACCACTTTCATTATGGATCCGTAAGGGGTTGATCCAAACCACAAAAACCGGGTCCTCATCCATCACTTGCTGATAAGTAAGGAATTGAGAAACAAACTTTTCAACAATTTTAGTCTTCCATTCCCTCCATAACTGACATTGGATTTCATGTTACATCTTCACAACACCAGGATGTACCACCGACAGGGATGTATGAATCTTTCTCAAAACCTCCTTCTGAAACATAATTGTTATCATCATGCATCCTCTAAATATACTGATGTTCTCTCAACCATTTGAATATCTATCAAGAGTATGCCCTATGGACATCTGAACACAAAGAGTATTATAGTTGGTATCCCCAAGTTGTACCTCCCTGACTCATTAGAACAATGGAGGGGTAAAAAAAATTGATTTTAGGTCATATTCTACATCTCCATATATAAAATATATTATCAATGAGTCCAAGTACATCGATTCGTTGTTCAAAAGTGCCAAATTGTTCTCATACTAAGAGCATATACGACCATGTTCTTCTTCACAAGAGTAAATACAATATCAGTGTCATAATCCAAGAGGAACTCTAGCCATCACCTTTGTCTCATGTTAATATATTTCTAAGAGAATATATACTTGAGACTAATATTATTAGAGTATAAGATACATTACTCACCACATATTCAATGTGAAGACTACAACTACTGACACAAGATCATGGGTCATGTAGTTCTGCTCATGGGGTATCAATTGGCTTGAACCATAGGCAATCACTACATTCCTTTTCATTAGGACACAACCAAGTCTAACCCCTGATACATTTTAAAACCCCACATACTCAATTCCTTCCTTAGGTAACCTCAAGATGGGAGCACTCATCAACCTCTTCCTTGGCTCCTAAAAACACTACTGGAACTTTTATGTCCACACGAAAGCCCACCCCTTTCATTTTAGAGATATAAAAGGTTCTCCCACTATATATATATAGGTTTAAACCCTCTGATATTATCTTGTAAATCTAAGGAAACAGTACACCTCACTATCAATCTTTGGTGGCTCCCATGCATGCACTGCCTCAACCTTTCCTAGTTTTACTACAAATCTCTCCCATGAGATGAAAAGTCACTGAATATAGACCTATCAAATCCAAAACTATATCTTTTAGAGGTTCACATAAGTTGGTCCTCTCAGTGTGTGTCTAGGACCATCCTCATGTTTCTCATCTGCTCATCCTTAGAAGCTAAATACACTAGGATTTCATCAATGAAGACCACGATGAACCAGTCTATGTAAGGTCAAAAGATCCAGTTCATGAATCCCATGAATAATCATGGGTATTTCATCATTCCAGAAAAATCACCAAGTAATCATAGGGGACATAACGACATTTAAATTCTATATTTTGTATATCTTCATCCTTAATCCAACATAAGGATATCCTGATCGAAGGTTGAATATCAAGAAACATCATGCTCTTTTAAACTGATGAAATAGTTCATCCTTCCTCGGTAGTGGATACAAGTTCTTAATGATCACCTCATTTAATAATCAATAATCCATATATAACATCAATCCTAGCCTTCATTCTTCGCAGTCAAAACTAGTGCTAACCTGGGTGAAACACTATGTCTCAGAAATCCATTCCTCTCCAAGCCCTCCAACTATATCCTCAGCTCATGAAGCTCTATAGGATCCATCTAATATGCTTATGTTGATATAGGTTCTGTTATAGGATGTAGATCAAAGTATAAATAAATCTCTTAGTACAGAGGTAAAGCTAGAACCTCTTCTGGAATGATGTCCTCATACGCTGCCACCACTGCAGGAAACTAAGGACTCTTATAATCCACTACACCGAAGGTGTGGCTAGAAAAATTATGAGTAATAGGATACACCCTATTATGTGATAGTCCATCCCTAATAGACTAGTTTTCCCAGTCCCTAAAAATTTCACTCTTGTTTACATCGATACTTACACAGTTCACTCTTTCCCAAAAACTGTTAATCTAAGAATGAACAGTGGTATACCAATCAATACCTAGAAAGATGTTGTAAGTCATTGAGGACACTCCTAAGAGATCCCAGTAGAAACTCTCATTGCCATGATTTAGGTATCACATCAATAACTATAGTTTTTTCATCAATTCTTCCCAATTTGGAGTCCCCAAACGTAAGGTTTGAGTCAACAGTTCAACCAGAATCTCTGAGTCTCAAACAATATTTTTTGTGGGAAAAGATTTAGTAGAACCCATGTCTATCAATATTTTCATTATGGAAGAAATGACATAGATCATAACTCATAACATCTGTGGATCCTAATAGAAATAATCACCCATAGGTTGCACCTAATGTCATCCATACCCACTATCTCCCTGATCCTAGTGTGGACCACCTAGGGGTGGTGGTGGTAATAGGTTGAACCTTGGAAAATATCATACTACAATATCAGACCCTCTTCTATGTTTTTTTTCACTGTAGACTACTGTAATCCAATCTCTTTCTCTTTCTAAGAGGTACCTCGACTGCCTCCAGATAACATATATGATTGGATGGGAAATATCATGATAGGTTTCCCTAACCATCACATGAAAAAAAACCACATGTTCCTTGGATGATTCAACCCCCCTTGGAAGCCCTGCACCACTGACGCAGATTCCTAGGATCACCTCTTGAAGACCCTAGACCACTTGGATCCCTATCACTACTGTTGTATACCTTCATCCAAGGTATTAGCTACCATGTTACAACTACTAGCTCACACTACTTATGTCTTCTCTAAAAGAAAATGTTCTACTAACATGGATTTCTCAAGTACCCCTACATAAGTTGAAATTATGAGGGATATCACTGATTCTCGGATGTCCTAGTGAAAACCTTTCTCTAAGGTTTGATCCCTGAATAGCTGGTCATGTTCCATGTCCATGGGGTAGCGAGATAGATCAGTAAACCTCGATGAATACTACAAAATGGTCACATTTCCCTGCTACATAGAAGAAGATCATGTATGCATATTGATCAGAACATGGATGAACATAAATACCATATAAAGCTACCACTACTAGAAACCAGACATATACCCAAGGGTTTTTGAGAACCATGGGTCAATGTTTTCTGGGCAAAAAAGTTTGGGGGAAAGGTCTATACCCATAGTTCACCAAAAACCGTGGATATTGGTTTCCTGGCGGAAAATATAATGGGTATGAACTATACCAATGGTTCTAAAAACCCATGGTTATAGGTTGGGCTATACAAACAGGTTTTGTATACCATAGAAATAGGTTACACGGTGAAAACAATTTATACCTATACCCACGGTTTCTCCAAACCCAGGGTATAGGTTAATCTGTTATTTTTTCATTAAAAAGTTAAAAATATAAATTATTTATGTCACGACCCATCCCAGTGGGGCCCGTGCCGCAACTCCCCAAGGCCACCTCCAATAGGCCAGGGGCTGGTGACTAGCACCGAGTAGGCATGTCACTAACATGGTAGGCATTGCCTATAAACCTGTACACACACACACACACACATATCCAATCCCACAAAGCTGAAAAGTAAAAACTACTAAAAATGGAAATGCATGCATACACTAAAATCCAAACCAACAGAGTACAATAGGAAAGTAAAGTACAGTAATGTAAAACCCTGGGCCAAAAGTACAAGCCCACCAAAAGAAAGCCTGCAACAAAGTCCAACCTGTAAAGAAAGGTATTGGGACTACAATCCGTAGCTGTAGGAACACACCTCATCCTTCTTGATCTCACTGAGCACCGTATGGTCTTGGTCCACCTAGAATACTATCAAAGGCTCACTCGTCTGCATAAGACACAACACGTGTGGGCAAAGCCCGTGCAAGGGTGAGTATAACAATGACTAGTACGACACCCCGAAAACCACAAAGGAATACAACAAAGTAAATACCACAAAGGAATGATACATTAAGCTCTAAACAAAATATGTTTAGAAAACATATAACAAGAATATCCAACTATACTCATACATGATCGATTATCTCGAAACCACTACTAAGATTCAGCTCGAAGACTTTCACTAAGTATGTAATAGGGAGAACACACTCCTATGTCTGAAAAGAAAGATATGAGGTACTTGTTCTGGGAGAAATCAATCCAAAAGTACTTATGAATACGATGCTCAGATGAGGATCACAACTAATAGTTATGGGGAGATTCCAACAAATCAATCTGAACTAATCCGCTAAGTAGAGGATCGGCGCCCGGGTAGGGTACGTCCTGTCGAAACCAAGTACTCTACCAAGGGTACCAAGAAGGAATATAGGATCCAAATATGAGCCTCACAGAGGGGATTCCAACAACTCTATTTAGGAAGTCCTACTGAAGGGATCATACTCCTATATGTAGGAAATGATACCAGAAACCTTTAGGGGAAAGACCAAGGGTACGAACCCTAATAAAAATAGTCCAAGTCATGAAAGAAAAATGGCTCAAGCCATGTAGAACAGGTTACATGATCTGTAGTAGGATCACACACGGTGTTCCTTGACTCCAGGTACTACCTGTGTAAATGGACAACATCTCTAGTCCAAGTATGTAAAACTAGACTATATAGCGTGTAGAAGGATCACACGCCGTGTTCCTTGACTCCGGGTACTGCCCATGTAAATGGACTGTGTTCGTAGTTTTGTCATCTAAAAAGTAAATACATGGCGTGTAGAATGATTACATGCCATGTACGAGTGTTTGGGGTACGCTCCGTTTATGCTGGCCATGTGCCCGTACACGGCCTCAACCCGTGTCGCCCTGCCCGTGTACTAGTACACGGGGTATCCCGTGTATTTGGCCGGGTCTGTCTGGGGAAGGGTATGCATGTCATGTCCTTGGTCGTGTACCCCACCTGTGTTCGTGTACTTCTGGAGAACACGCCAGGTAGTCCGCTGATGAACACACACTGTGTAGCCCATACTACACGCTGTGTAGTCGGGATTTCTCCCAAACCGTCATCTTCCTCCTCACGCCTCGTCCGGATCTCCGGATCTCGTTTCTCTTGTCCGTTTGCAATGAAACTCAAGATCCATGTTCGTTTCATCATCCTAACACCGAATCCGGGTGTTTCAGACCTTCAATCGGCTCGGAAAACAAGCATTGATGATCTGAAGAAAAACTCCTAAAACTCATATCTCTCGACCCGCTCCGAATAATATTCCGAAACCGTCGTCACAGCTCCTTACCATCATTATGAGGTTGGATCTACAATATGAGATCATCGTACCAACAAATGAGCGTGCAACGATCGATTTCCACCAATAACACGTAGAATGAACATGAAAAACACAAGAAATCTGGGGGTCAAAGCCACAACAAATCGAGAGGGATGAACCTCGACCGATGTTCGTGTCGATCTAGGTTCATCACTATTAGAAGGCTAAACAAAACCAAAATAACGTTCAAGAATCGAATCCCCAATATCCCCGCAAAATCCCATCCCACAAATATGATCGATCAGCGGGCTAATCTATTTGTGTATTAGTCCACGTTCATCGTAAGAATCATGAACAGGGAAAGGAAATAAAAATCAAACATCCTACCAAGATCCACGGAGTTCATTGGCGAAGATCCGGATGCTGCGTCGTCGTCACCAGCGAAACCCATCAAGAACGTCGTCTCCTCATGGGGGTTTCCTCCGAATCCTCTAGAGCCTCCAAGGGTTTCACGGTTACAAAGTCTTTAACTCTAGATCCCTATGAAAACCATTATTTAAAAAGATAAAATGATAATCGCTACAACGATATTTAATAAAAATATTTATTAAATATTTTATTACATTTACGTCAAAAAACATGATTTCACTACCGACCTGTGCCGTCTGATGTTAGGCCTCATCTAAGGTAAAATTAAAACTTTGAATGCAATGGTGACCTTAGATTTTTGATCCGAGCACCCGTTCATGAGTTGTTACACTCTTTCAGGAAAACCCCACATGCGTGTTTTTTAATTATTTAATTAAATTCAAAAATTTGTTCCGGGCTCACCGAGCCGTAGAACAGGACACCGTCTCCAAGACTGGTCTTGAAATAATTCCCATCTAATATTAAAAATAGTATATGGAAAAATCCGGGACATTACATCCTCCCCACCTTAGGGATTTACGTCCTCTAAAATCCAAAAAAAGGCTACTCAAAAAGATGTGGGTACTGCACATGAATCTATGCCTCCCACTCCCACATGCTCTCCTGGAGATTTCCATGTTGCCACCAAACATTCTCCAAGGTCATATATCACCCACGAAGGATCTTCTCCTACGAATCCACGATCTCCACTCGGTACTCAGCAAAGGTCACTCCATCATCAATGTCCAGCTCTCCCCAGTAGATAATGTGTGATCGGTCATGAACATACCTCCGCAGTTGCGACACATGGAAGACATTGTGTACCTCGTCCTTCTAATTTGGTATAGCCACATAGTATTCCACCTCTCCAACTCTACTCATAATCTAAAAAGGGCCGATGAACCTCTGAGATAGCTTGCGGCCTCGACCAAATTTTCGCAATCCCCATCAAGGTGAGACCCAAAGGAACACATGGTCTCCCTCCATGAACTCCAAGGACCTCTGTATCCAGTCGGCATAAGACTTTTTCCAAATCTATACAGTCTTCATCTTCTCTTGGATGACTTGCACCTTCTCTATTGTACCTCACACCATCTCCGAGCCCATGAGTGCTGACTCTACCGGGCCAGTCCAACAAAGTTGTGACCTATAAGGTCGCCCATAAAAAACCTCTAATAGTGCCATACCAATAGTAGAATGATAACTGTTGTTATAATAAAATTACACCAGTGTTAGGTGATACTCCCAGCTACGACCGATGTCAAGTATGAATGCTCGTAGCATATCCCCCAGAACATGGATAGTCCGTGCTGTCGGTCCATCAGTCTAAGGATGAAATGACGTGCTTCAGTGTAACTGAGTCCCAAAAGCTTCCTACAATCCCTTCGACAAATGGGATGTGAAATGAGCATCATGATCTAAGAAAATCATTGATGGAACTCCATTAAGTCAAACTATCTCCTCCACGTAGAGGCATCCCATGCTCTCTACTGAATTCTACTCCCGTATGGATAGGAAGTGGTCCGACATGGTGAGTCGGTCAACGACCACCGATATGGAATCATTTCCACTGGATGTACGTGGAAAACCTATCAAAAAGTCCATTTATATCCCATCCCACTTCCATTTTGGCACCTCAAGGGGCTGAGTCAAACCTGTTGGAACCTGGTGCTTAGCCTTTACATATTGACAAGTAAGACACTGAGAAACAAACTCTTCCACACCCTTCTTCATTCCTAGCCACCAGAACTGACGTCGGAGGTCTTGGTACATCTTTTCCATGCCTAGATGTACCGCCCAAGGAGATGTAAGGAACTCCCTCAGAACCTCCTCTCACAACGTCACGACAACTATTGTATGCCCTCTGAAAAAAACAATGTGCTCCCCACCTTTTGAATATCCATCAGTAGAATCACATGAAAATATCTGAGCACATGGAGTCTCACTACTAACATCCTCGATCTGTGCTTCCCTGACTCGCTGTAAGAGTTGATGGGTAACAACCATCGACATAAGGTAAGCTCCCTCATCTCTATCCACGAAGGATAACTGTAAAGAGGCCAACTGCCTTGTCTCCTCATCCAGCAACTGCGAACTGGATTTCCTGCTAAGAGCAACTGCCACAACATTCCCCTTCCCAGGAGGATAAATGATCTAAAAGTAGTAATCCTGGCATAACTCTAGCCACCACCTCTATCTCAAATTCATATCCTTATATGAAAAGATATATCTGAGACTCTTGTGATCAATGTAGATGTTAAACCGCTTGCCCAATAGGTCGTGCCGCCATATATTCAATGTGAATACTACCCTTCTAACTCAAGATCATGTGTCGCGTAGTTCTGCTCATGTGGCCTCAGCTAACTAGAGACATAGGCAAACACTGCATGCCTCTGCATCAGGACACAACCAATCCCGGTTCCTGATGCGTCTCAAAACACTACGTACTCGACACCCTCTTCTGGTAGTCTCAAGATCAGGGTGCTCGTCAGATTCTATCTCAACTGATGAAAAGCCTACTGGCATCTCTCAATCCACACGGAAGGCTGCCCCTTTCGGGTCAAGGCTGTCATGGGTGCTGAAATCCTAGAGAAATCAAAAATGAATCTCTAATTGTAGCTTGCAAACCCAAGGAAATTCCACACCTCCGTTATGCTCTAGGGTGGCCCCCATGCTAACATTTCCTCTACCTTGGTTGGGTCCACTTCTACACCATCTACTAATGTAACGTGTCCCAAAAAGTGGACCTCTTATATCCAAAATTGACACTTCGAGAGTTTTCCGTACAAATGGTGCTCTCGGAGTGTGTCTAGAACCTTCCTTAGGTGCCTCGCATGCTCCTCCTCGAACGCAGAGTACACAAGGATATCATCCATGAAGACCACTTAGGACCGATCTAGATAGGGTTGAATGATCCGGTTCATGAGTCCCATAAACACTTTCGGGGTGTTCGTCATGCTGAAGGGCATCACCAAGTACTCATTGTGACCGTAGCGACATCTGAAATACATCTGAGGTATATCCCCATCTGGTACTTGCAACTGGTGATAGCCTAATCATAGATCAACCTTTGAGAATCATTATGCCCATCTTAACTAGTCAAAGAGGTCATAGATCCTCGGTAGTGGATATCGGTTCTTCACTGTCACCTGATTCAAGCAGCGGTAATCCACACATAGCCTCAAGCTCCTTTCTGCCTTCTTGGAGAACAACACTGGGGTCGCCCAGGATGAAACACTGGGTCTCAAGAAGACCATCCTCTGAAAGTCTTCCTGCTGCACTCTTAGCTCACGCAGCTCAGCATGAGCCATCCGATATGCTGATGTTGATATCAGTGTCATCCCAGATTTCAACATAATGCAGAAATCTATATCCCGACAGAGAGGTTGTCCGAGGACATCCTCCAGAAAGACTTCCTCGTACTCAGCCACTACTGCTGTAAATTGTAAACTCGTAAAATCTGTTGCGCCAAGGGATAGGCTAGCCAACTGATGTGAAATCGGTTTTACCATCCTATGCATGAGTCCATCCTGCGCTTCCTGGGTCTCCTTTTCACCGACGAAGGAGAACCACGTTCCATCACGGTGGACACACCGCACCCTTCGCCTAAAATAGTCAATATGGGCATGAACTGTGGATAGCCAATTCATACCAAGAATGACATTGTAAGGCCGCGATGCTACCACCAAGAGGTTCCAACTGGAACTCTCACCTCCAAGGGTCAGGTCACACTGTCTGCAAAGGTGTGTGATCTCTGAATCTTCTCCAGTCTATGTTTCTAAGCATAGGGTTTGAGTCAACGACTCAATTGGAATATCAAGGTCCCGAACAAGATAAGCATCCCAGAAAGAATGACTGGAAATTGTGTCTATCAGTACGACAACCAAAGTAGAAAAGACCCAGATTGTACACCTAATAATTCTTGGAGTTCTGGGTCATAAGCCTCTGTTTCCTGCAGCTATCCCTGCCTCTGTTCACTAGCTCCCTGAACTTGGGGTGGACCTCCTGTGGGTGGTGGTGGTAAAGGGTCAAAATTGCGACCACATCCAACTGCTCTCCCATCTCCTCTACCACATACACCGCCCCGTGGATCTGTTTACTCCACACATTTCCTCTACCTCGGTTTTCCATCCACCACTCCCATGTTAGTAGTATGGTGGGTCAGACAATCTCTAGCAAGATTTCATCTGCCATCACATCAGTAGAATCACCTCTCTCGAGGCAGTATGGATGCGTCATGCGAACCCTTTACATTAGATCCTCTATCTTGGGATCTCCTCTGAAAACGTCTCCCATGCCTGGGTCCCTGACGTCGGCTCCCTACTGTCGAGGTCTCTACTCTAGCTTGATCACTACTGACAACTGATGGTTATCTTTGATCTGACAAGAAGCTCTCAACCACCAAAGCCCACTCGAGCACCCCAGCATAAGTAGGAATGCTCATAGGGATGATGCTAGCTCAAATGTCTCTACGTAAGACCTTCTCAAAAGTTCCAAGCTCTGAAGTATTGATCCCTGACCATATCCATCGAGTATTGTGAGAGGTCGGTAATCCTCGATGAATAGTCATCCACCTTCATGGTTCCCTGCTGGAGCTAATGAAGCTATTGTATACGTACTGCTCTCATGGTAAATAGTAAAAACTCCTCTCTGAAGAGACTCTCAACCTCTGACCATACAATATTTGACTCGTTGTGAGTCTAGATAACCAAACTCCACTATCGCCCTATTAAGACCTATAGATGGCTCGCTGCCAGGATCACCATCTGGTCTGCTGGTGTCCAGACCAAATGGAAGAATCTGGCTACTACCTTAAGCCATTCCTCTGCTGTCTGAGTGTCAGGCTCGCCTCAAAACCTGAGGGGTCTCTGTCTCTGAAACTCGTGGAGTTCGCTCAGCCTGCGCTCCTCCTCTACTGGTACAGCATGCACCAAACACTGCTCCACATGTGGTGGAATAACTATCACACCACACGAAGGTAAAATTGGGGATTTGGTCAATGTATCTAAGATTCATCACTGAGGGGGTCATCCTCATGATTGAGCTGCTGGATCCTAGAAGGTGCGCGTCCCGGAGGCATCTTGTAAATAAACAAGATGTATTACAGTCATTGAGTATATCTGGATAGCTGACTCAAGAAGGACATGGAAACCACATCCCATTGCAATATGATACAAGTACCATTATTTTCCCCTACAACTAGTGTTCTCATGTTCTGAGTAAAAAAAATGTTATCAGAGTCTTGGTGTATGGATATGTCGGTCGCCCATACCAACACTGGGGTCCCTGGCCTAAAAGCCAATCTTGAAACACTTTACACTGTTTCCCCAAACCAAATCACAGTCTCTTGGCCCTAAGGTAGAACCGACCACTTCTGATACCACTCTCTCATGACCCATCTCCAAGGGGCCCATGATGCAACTCCCCTTACCTGCCTTCAATAGGCTAGGGGCTATTGACTAGCACTGAGTAGGAATGCCACTAACATGGGAGGCATTTCCTATAAACCTGTACACACACACACACACACACATATCTCCAAGCCCAAAAAGTTAAAAAGTAAAAACTACTAAAAATGGAAATGCATGCATACTAAAATCCCAAACAACAGAGTACGATAGGAAAGTAAAGTACAGTAATGTAAAACCCTAGTCCAAAAAAACAAGCCCACCAAAAGAAATCCTAAAACAAAGTCGAACCTCTAAAGAAAGGTACTGGGACTGCAATATGTAGCCGTAGGAACACACCTCGTCCTGTCTGATCTCACTAAGCATAGTCCGGTCCTGGTCCACCAAGAATCTTTTCAAAGGATCACTCTTCTGCACAAGACACGACAAGTGTGGGAAAATCCCATTTAGGGGTGAGTATAACAATACCCAGTAGGACACCCCAAAAAACACAAAGGATTACAAAAAAGGAAATACCACAAAGGAATGATACTATCATCTCTACATAGTATATGTTTAGAGAACATATAACATGAATATCCAGATATACTCATACATGATCGACTATCGCGAAACCACCACTAAGATTCAGCTTGAAGATTTTCACTAAGAATGTAACAGGGAGAACACACACATAAGTCCAAAGATAATGATATGAGGTACTCGTTCTGGGAGAACTCACTCCACAAGTACTTAAGAATATGATGATCAGTTGAGGATGAAAACCAATAGATGTGGTGTGATTCCAAAAAACCAGTCTAAACTAATATACTAAGTAGAGGATGGCACATGGGTAAGGTATGTCACATCGATACCAAGAACTCTACCTAGGGTACCAAAAAGGAATAGAGGATCCGGCTTTGAGTCTGACAAAGGGGATTCCAAAAACTATATTTAGGAAGTCTTGCTGAAGGGATCATACTATTATACGTAGGAAATGATTCCAGAACCAATCAGGGGAAACACCAAGGGTATAGACCCTATGAAAGCTAGTCCAAGTCACAGAAGACAAATGGCTCAAGCCATGTAGAACAGGTTACAGGACGTGTAGTAGGATCACATGTCGTGTTCCTTGATTCCGAGTACTGCCCATGTAAATGGCCCATGTCTCTAGTCTGGGTGTGTAAAACTAGACTACACAACGTGTAGAAGGATCACACGCCATGTTCCATGACTATGAGTACTGCCCATGTAAATGGCTCGTGTCTCAAGGATTTTCATCTAAAAAGTAACTACATGGCGTGTAGAAGGATTACACACCATGTCTGATTGTCCGTGGTTCACACCATGTACGCTGGCCATGTGCCCGTACCTAGCCTCTACCCATCTCACCCTGCCCGTGTACTAGTACATGGGGTATCCTTTGTATCTATCCTGGTGTGGCCGGGGAAGGGTATACATGTCGTGTCCATGGAAGTGTACCCAACCCATGCTCATGTACTCCCGGAGTACATTCCAGGTAGTCCACCGACGAACACACACCGTGTAGCCCATACTACACGCCGTGTAGTTGGGATTTATATAGAACCGTCATCTTCCTCCTCACGCCTTAGATGGATCTCTGGATCTCGTTTCTCTTGTCCGTTTTCCGCAAAACTCAAGATCCTTTTTTGTTTCATGATCCAAACACCGAATCCGGGTGTTTTAGACTTTCAATCGGCTCGGAAAACAAGGATTGATTCATAAGAAGGAAAACACCCATAATTCATATCTCTTGATCCCCTATGAATCATCTTCTGAAACCATCATTGCAGCTCTATACCATCATTCCGATGGTGGATATACAATCTCGGATCATCATGCCAACAAACAAACACGCAATGATCAATTTCCTCCAAGAACACGTAGAACGCACACAAAGAAGTTGAGAAATCGGGGAAGAAATGAAAAAAAATCGAGAGGGACAAACCTGTTTCAATGTTCGTGTCGATCTGGGTTCATCACCGTTAGAAGGATAAACAAAACCAAAATAACCTTCAAGAATCAAATCCACAAAATCCCCGCAAAAGCCCATCTCACAAATATGATCGATCCGTGGGATAATATGTTTCTGGATTTGTCTGCATTCGTCGTAGGAATCAAGAAAGGGGAAAGGAAATAAAAATAAAACATCCTAACTTGAACCGCGGTGTTCGTTGGTGAACATCTGTTCGGTGTATCATCGTCGCCGGTGAAACCCATCAAGAACGCCGTCTCTTCATTGGGGTTTCCTCCAAAGCCTCCAGAGCCTCAAAGTTTTTCAGTGTTTTGAGGTCTGTAACCCTGGACCCCTGCGAAAAATATTTATTTAAAAAGATAAAATGATATTTTTTGCAACAAGATTTAATAAAATATTTTTATTAAATATTTTATTAATGTTACTTCCAAACAGTAGATTTCACCACTGACCTGCATCGTCTGATGTTTGGCCTCACCTAAGGTAAAATAGCTGCTCCGAACACAACGGTGCCCTTGGATTTATGATCCGAGCACCCATTCAAGAGTTATTCCGGTTTTTCATGAAAACCCCATACACATGTTATTTAATTATTTAATTAAATTCAAACATTTTTTCCAGGCTCACCGGGCCTTGAAACTGCATGCCGTCTCCAAGACTAGTCTTGCAATAATTCCCATATAATACTAAAAATAATACATGTAAAAATCTGGGACATTACAATTTAATATATATATATATATATATATATATAAATATATATTTTTTGAATAGAATAATATAAAATCATTGATAGTGTATCTCTAAGGTGGCTGATCTGCAAGGGGATGGTGCTAGGATCAAACCCCTATGTGTGTTTTTGTAATAAATAACTTCCTCCCACAACATTAACAAACCGTTGGTATAGGCCTATATACACTATTTGGTAAAACCATGGGTATAGGTATGAACATACAAAATTCCTATACTAAGTGTTTAAAAACTATGGGTATAGACCACCTATACCACCAGTTTGACCAAATAGTGTGTATAGGTTTATACCGAAGGCTAAAATCCTAACAGTTTGTAGAACCATGTCTATTTCCTATACCCATGGGATTGAACCTTGCTTATAGGTAAATATTAAAATTGTTGACAATTTATGTCTATTTAAGATAGAGATATATTATTACGTGACTATGTCACCAAACTCTTTCATCACCATATATAGCTCTGAAGAAAAATCGCAGCAAGGTGTGTCATTTGGTAGGTAAGAATCCTCACAAGGTGGAAAACACCAGAGAATTCTTCTAACCAATCCTCGTCAATCTCAAGATCTTTCTCACCCCAAATATTGGGACTTCATTACCTCTAAAACTTGTGCAATGAACTCAACCAACGTACGTCCTCAGTTGGTAGTACTGGTAGTAACTACTGCTCGACTTGTGGTGGTATAGATGGTAAACAACAAGGAGGTGTTTTCTCCAGTACATGCTCAAGTACAAATGACTCATCACTAGGTGGATCATCCTCATTATCAAGTGGTAGAATCTGATATCACTATCTACATGGAGGTATCCTTAAATAAAACTAGATAAAACACAACTAATAGAGTTTACCTTGGTTGTTGAATCAACAATGAAATGGAAGACATAACAATTCCTATATGATTAATGTACCATTGTTATTTCCCATGAAACAAGAGTTTTCATATACCTAGTTGAAATTTAGGTGAACATATTCCTAATATATAGATACATATGTCACTACACTAACATTGGGGTACCATGCTTGATGGATGAAATCGAAACACTTAACACTTTTTCTCCAAACCAGCCTCAGAGACTCTCAATCCTAAAGTAGAACCAATGTAATATGATTCCAATAATTCATGACCAAACCTAACAGGGTCTGACCAATTACTACTCCAAGCCCACCTTTAATAGGCTAGGGGTGGTGACTAGGTCCGAGTAGGTATATCCCACAAATGATAGGAATTATCCAAATGTACATGTACACATGAAAACAACTCCAAACCCCTCCATGACTGAAATGTAAATCAACTGATAGAATGAATGTACATAACTATGGTCCCACAACTAGAGTACGAAATGATATAATGGAAAAGTAAACATGGATAAATTCAATCCCACCACAATGAGATTATAAACAACTCCACTAAAACTGTAAGGAGCCCAACCTCCTCCAAGGGAGAAGACTACGTAAAAATTATGATATTAGTAAACACATTGGTCGTCCGAACTCCAACTATGCTCCACTCTCTCATGTTCCTCATTGAACACCAATAAAAGGGTTTCCATCTGCAAAATACATGACATATGTGGGGAAAACCTGTGCAGGGTTGAGTATAAAAATACTTAGTAAGACACGCAGAAAGCATGAATCATAAAGCACCAAGTATATTTTTCTCAATACGAAAAGTAGAATGGTATAATATATTCAAGTAATATAATAAAACACAAAATATACTCAATAGATACACCAAACCATCAGACGATCATATCCAACTTCCAGATTCAGGATTATACACGATTAGATGATCGTTTGGGTAGAACACACTCATCGAGCCATGATATCATCAGAGACACTAGAAAAAGAGCTCATGCTCATTTGGTACCCACCCAAAGAGAACACATTAGTCAATGAAGTGTATGATAAATAAGGAGGGGGTCATATCAAGAACGAGTGGGGGACCCCACGGATGCAATCTGGATTAACCAAACACATAGGGGATCATATACCACTAATTAAAAAACATTATCGATTTGGCCTACTAAATGGAGAATCAATTCTATTCTCAAGGAGGACATGATGATTCCCAAAATTATTCTAGATATGATAGAGGGTCACACTCCAATCTCATGAAAGGGTACCTTACCTATATCTAATAATTGTCCCCTAGAGGGGATTATAATCCAGTGATGTGGATGTAATGTTGCAATGTGCCTTCATGGAAAGGAAAAAATGAAGGAACTCAACCTATACTGGTCCAAAATAAGAAAATGGAGAGCCAAAAATTCAAATATGTTTCCCAATTTTGTTTTTGAGTAAACTGTATTCAAATCATGGTAATTTTTCCACTGAAAAATCATCATTTGGAAGCTCCGTTTATGAGTTATGACCATTTGAACAAAACTTCCCATAGACCTAGTAGGTCCTGCAGACCTACCCCCACAATCAGTCCACCTATGATGTAGTCAGTCCACCTACCACCGTGACCAAATTCAAGTGGACCCACAATCATGATCAGTCCACTTTCCATGTCGACCGACCATTGTAGTCAAACACAGCGGTTGACTTCCAATAGAATTGTGGTCGATGCACCGGTGGTAGCTCGTGTTCCCATGAATCCTTGATCAACTATTGTAGTGGACTGCAACCTATATCCACCATAGTTTCCCCAAATCAGACCCTAGTCTAATCTGGGTGTCCCTCGTTAGGCCCGAACCATCAGCATGGCCTGACCCAACTCCCTGTCTATGCCAGCCCACACGAGGAACACCTGGTCGACCGACTCAGTTTTAGAAGACAGTTTCCAGATGCACCCCATGGCTCTGTCAAACCCCACATGCATGTCATATGTGTCCACCACCACTGAACCTATCCAAACGTGGCTCTACCGCCTATGGAACCGACTGCCTCTATCGTCCTTCATTGCCTCCATGTGCCTTCTCCCACTACTGCAATTCATTATGCACCACCAACTTCACCGTCCACTTCCAACTCTACTTCCAGGAGCCACCAAACCCCCACATGAAACCATAAACAAAACAGACGATAGATGCATGATCCTTGAACCCTGATCTACATTGATCTATCCTCGGTCTTCAGTATTACTTAAATTTGGTGATCTGACAGAGTTCAGAACCAGCTGGAAATGTCAAGCTAGGACCATGGTGATGCAACACAGATGAACGAGAAGAATGGAGGGAGGAATCCATAAACCACAAAATTTAGGAACAAACCTAGACCTTTGTTTTTTTGGCCTCAATTTTTTATCGTAGGAGGATAATCGAGGATGGATAAAAAATAAAAAATAAATAAACAATTCTATACAATTGAAATTTACCAAACAATTCATAGATAAATTATTGTTCGTTGAATTGACCCACATTCATCTAAGATTAAGAAAAGGAATAAAATTTCATAAAAAGCAGAATATCTCTATTCAGATCGATCTATTATGAATAGTGAAGTTGTGTTACATTAGTTTATGACATCCTTTAAAATTATTGTGTGTCGTTCATCGATCCATGATCTATCATCATTCACTGGAAAGAACATCCATAGGTCTCCCCCAAGAACCTCTAAAACTTATAGAGTTATGTAGCTAACTCTAGAATTCTTACATAAGGATGTATTTAAAGGAAACAATTCACTTCATCAAAATAATTTTTTTTGTTAAATTATATTTTTTCTTTTTCCTTTGCAGTAGATTTTTCAAAAACAACTCACACATAGTAGTGTTAAATCTGATCTAGGTTAATGCCACCATTCTGAAACCAATGGTGCCCTCAGATTTCTAATCTGAGCACCCGTTTAGGAGTTAATTACAATTTTTCACGAAAAAAACATGAATGTGCTATTAAAATATTAATATTTATAAAAAATTTATTTTGAGAATACCAGGCCTCAGAATAGAACACCCACTCAGTTCCTGGACTCGAAAGGAATCCATATAATATATAAAAAATACATGGAAAATATAAGACGTTATACACCCTAATAAGTGATCCTCCCAATAGTTCAAAGAAGACATTGGAACAACCAGCCTAGAGTGTAGAGAAAATTCTCATGAGAAATCCCCCACCAGTAGACAAGACTAATTACTATACCCTCCACCTATATAACCAAGGCTTCCATATTCATTATTTTCAAAAAATAAATCATCATCCCATATCACCATTTCATTCTTAGAAAACAATTTCACAAAAAAATTAAAAATTCTTTGATGATTGTTTTCTTTTACCAAAACCTCATGAAATTTATATTTTTTAGAAAACCAGTACCAAACACAAAATTTAAAAATCCACCATATCATGAAATTTATTTTTAGTAAAAAATTTAATAGAAAATGAGAAATAAATTTCATCAACCCAAGATAGAGATGAAACCACTAACCTAAAAACTCTATATTACACTTTCTCACAATAGAACCCACCATAAAAGAACTAAAAAATTAAAAAGGAGTCTCTAAGATCATCTAAAAATACTAGAATTGATTCATTTTAATAAAATAGTTGTTGGAAAATAGGATAAAACACATAAATAAAGAATTCACATCCACTACACCGCAACCTAAATAAGGAAATTCTCCCAAAGAAAGATCACACAATATATCTAGAATTAAACAAGAAGAAATAACTCCACAAGTCAACAGATTTGATAACACAATGAAAAAATGATACCATGACCAAAGAAATGAAGAATTAGAACATATCACATTCTCATAGAGATACTTACCAACCATGAAAATGATCAATATATAAACAGATCAATTGAGACCAAATGATGACTCTCAAAATTGTTGGAGAAGCCTTCCCGGTCGAGAGACCAATGAAATTCCAAAGAATGAAATAACATTCATACCAAGTGGAACCTTAAAACCCACCACCATGACATTTACATGGTATATAATACCATTAAATAGTATTTAATCATTTGGAACCAGATACACCTAAAATCATGTCCCCATTTTATTATAAGCTGATCTCTTAACATTACATAATGTGAAATCAGAACACAGTGTGTACTAAAATCTACCTGTGAACCAGATTAATAGAATCTAGTAAAGACCCTTAAAATTCAAGGGAAATTTTTTCTTAATTTTCTTTGGGGTTTTACAAGAACGCAGTTTCTGACGGTGCCTGATTCCGAGGCCCTGTGTGCCTGAAATCAATTTCCGAAGTTTAGCTCGGGTACGTTCAGTGAATGTACGAGCGGGTTTTTCTATCTTTTGAACCGGTACTCGGAATTGAAATCTGAGGACACTGATGAACTCGCAGCACCTGTATTTTCTTAAGAGGACTTTTACCATAGGTGCGTTTTCTAGGGAGAGGAAGTTAAATTTTGGGGTTTAAGGAAGAAATAAATAAAATTGTGAACAATTTTATTTTTGTTAACCAAGGGAGTTAAATTCTACCATGGGAAGTTGTTGGTGGGACCCACAACCACCCAACTTCCCATGTGTGGATATGTGGGAGGTGCGGCCCACACGAGACCCTAACCCCCCTTGATCTTCCCATAACCTCCTTGACCTCCCATAGCTCACTTCCCTCTTTATTTTTTTTGTAACTCCACTTTCACTTATGTGACTCTTTTTCTTCCCTCTTCCTCTTTCACTTTAAAATTTTGCCAAACTCCTTTTTGAATTAATGAAACCTACTCAGTTAATGAATTAAGTTATTAAAATTTTGAATGGCTTGGAAGATTAATTAAAATAAGTTTGATTCTTATTTTAATAAGGTTGGAATTTGTTTAGTGGGGAGAACCCTCTTGAGAGAGAGCTTTGTGAAGGAAGAGGGGTTTTCCTCCATAGTTGAAGAACAATGAAACCTCCGGCGAGGAACGAAACACCCTTCCACAAAGAACGACGACACACCCTCTATCCTTTTCTTCATGCGACAATAGAGGAGATGTCGATTCTTCTTCGGGTGCACTTCTATAACGACAGAAGTGATGAACACCAACGACCGTCATCACTCTCTATTCCTTCTTCGCAACACCGGCCTACCACGACGTTCGACATCCGAGACTAGACGACGTGTGACGTGCAATTCCGCGACGAACCTTCGTTCAACTTTTCCTTTGAGGTAGGGGAATTTATTTGGTGTTCTCTTATCTTTTGAGAAAAGAACGACGAGTGTGGACCAACCATTTCCAGGTTGATTCGCAGATCGTTCGTTCATGTGGGTTGATGTTGAGTTTTATTGTTTTTTCCCGTGAATTATTTATTTGCCGTATGTCGACTTCTATTTGTTGGCCGCTTGCTATCTTTATAATGGGAGGAGGTCGGACTGCAGAAACACGCCAACCCTCCTCCCCCTTGTTGTTGATTATATTGCGGCTTGAATGAAGGTGGCGCGGTGCAACGGAACCGCGCAGAATTATAAAGAAATATAGAAAGGATGCGTGGCACCGTCGCACCGCGCCGTTGATGTCGAACGAAACCACGTCCAGAGTCGGGGCCGTGGAGGCGATTCGAAGACTCCGCTGGTTGAACGTTGTGCGTGGATTGATGGGTGATGGAAAACGGGGCCGCAAAGTCATTTTGAAGCTTCTGCAGTAAAGTTTGAGACCCGAGACGAACACAGACACAGACGGATTTGAAAACGGACCACCGGAGCAACTCCAGTGGCCCGCAGAAACCCTGGAGGCGCGGGTCACCGGCACGGCGCCACCGGCGACCGGGGGCGGTGGCCAGAGCCGTCTGGCCGCCAGGAGGAGGCGGCGCCCTAGCGCACCACCGGAGGAAACACACCGCCGCGGCTTGCCGCGGCGGTGTGGCATAGGGGATCCCGCGGCCACGCAGGATCCCGGAGGAATGACGACGGAGAAAACCATCGCCGGATTCAATCCACGACGAGGGGGCCGCGCCACCCCACCCCCCCCCCCCCCCCCGCTCCGTGGCTTCCGCTCAGCCACGCTTGCCGAGCCGCGGCGGGCCATGCATCCGGTCCGCACCGGCCGAGCCACGCCCTGATGTGCCGGACCCGGGTCGGGTCAACCCGGTTCGGGCTAACCCAGGGGGGGTTGGACTGGGCCGGGCCGGGCCCAGACCCCCCATTTCGGATTCGTTCCGTTCGAATGTCCATAACATGGGATACAAATCTCCGATCGAAGCACCGCCAGTTGAGATGCGATCCTTGGATCGAGACGGTCGTTTCGGTATATTACACTCAAGGTTTGGGAGAACTTTGTGTTCGACCGGGTTGGTTCGGATACAAAACCAACCGCGCCCTCGGAGCAGAAACACGTATATCTTGATCTCCGGACATCCGATTGACGTGCCGTCAACATTGTTGGATTCCTCTTGTTGAGACGGAACTTTTGGAATACTTTTCTAGAGTTTTGGATGCAGTTGGAGTATGGTCGGGTTGGATTGTACCTGAAATCCAACCGGGTCCTTGGAACGGAAAAGCTGATAACTTTCAGACAGGACGTCCGTTTAACGAACTTTCAGCGGCGTAGGTGATCACGTTGAGAAACGGTCCCTATGAGCATACCCTATGAGAGTTCGGGGTACAGTTGAGATACGGCCGGGTTGGTTCATACATGAAACCAACCAGGCCCCTGGGACGAAAAGGCTAATAACTCACAGACCGAACGTCTGATTGACGCACCGTCTGTTGCATTGAGACCACTATGACGAGGCGGTCCTTTGAGACACTTCTTTTTGGGACTTTGAGATACTTGGAGTATCTACCTGTATCTCATGGAGCAGACCCTCCCAGAGACAAGCATGCGGAGTACGGAGACCGTGTAGCCGACTGAGACCTGACGACTGCTTGACCGAATCAACATGGAGTGAGTCGACTAGCCCAGTGGAGGGAGCACTACTTTGTTTTGGTGCAGACCCATGGCGGACGGAGCACTACCTGTGTGACAGTACAGACCCGCGGTACTCGTCCGCAGAGTACCTCTGCAGGCAATTAGGGGGCATGTACTACTGTGTTTGGGTGGCATTCCCCGGTGGGAAGCACTACTGTGTTTGGTTGGATGACCCGCGGTACTCGACAGGAGGAGTACCTCCGCAGTCTTAGGTTAGTGAGCATTACCTCGGAGTCGTGACAGGACCACTGTACACTCCAGAGATGGGGTTCTTCAGCAGTTATGGTTTTGATAATGAAAATCCTGGTTTGAGCTGAGACTATGACCTTTGTGTTTACCTCATGATTGAGATGGGTCACTTGATAACTTAGGTATATGTATGGGCATATACCTGGGTAATGGTTATCCATTGATTTCATAATATTTGTGTTTCCTCGAGATTGAGATGTGTTACTTGATAACTTAGGTATATGTATGGGCAAATACCTAAGTAGAGGTTATCTGTTTAAATCTTCATTGTGGTTATCCTTGTTGGTTTTAGTGAGACCTTTAGGGTCTCAGGGTCCCTACTGAGTATCATTATACTCACCCCTGCACGGGCTATGCCCGCACCTCATTGTGTTGGTTGCAGACGACAGGCAGTGCTGATGGAGTCCAAGTGTTCGAGGACAGGACGGTACCCGGAGGTGGACCACACGATGAGTTGGTACCCAGAGGTGGACCCTGCAACGAGTCAGTATCCGGAGGTGGACTTCATGACAAGACGACACACGGAGGAGGTTGACGGGCGAGAGCGTTGTGGAGGCTATCTGTACTGTAACACCCCGAGCTTCCACGATACGCTTCTCATTCAATAATGCAATAGCTTGCATTGTACGCAACTTCGAGTTCTAAAACACCACAACTAATTAAAGTAGCCGTTATGAATAGTAATAACCACTTTTTAAAATTATAGAAATTTTATATTTCAGAATGGACTTCATTTTTGTATTCGTAATATCGAAATTAGCCTATGTTGAATTTTTGGTATTTTTCTGAGAACTTCTAATTTTTTATGAATAGTGAAAATCACTTAAAACAACTTTTTTAATCAAAATAATTTGTAATGATAAATTATACTATTGAGTGGTTTTAGAGTATAATTAGAATATATTTTTACCATTTTATCCAATGGTGGTCATTAGAATTAATTTAACATTGAAATTGGACATAAACAATTGCCAATCTTTTGATATAAATTGTTTCTTAAAAACACGCTATTTGGTGTGACAGCGGGAATTAATTATAAAATTAATTAATGCAACTAATATGTTTTGAATTTTGTAAAATAGACATCATTTTTGAATTCGTAATATCAATTATAGCTTAGGGTGAAATTTTGGCTTTATTCTGAAAAACTTCAATTTTTGATGAATAGTGAAACCACTAAGTGGTTGTTAAAAACTGATTTTTCGTTAAAATGAAATATTACCACTTCTGTGATTTGATTTTCAAAAATCCGACATACATGGTTGTCATTAAGAAGTAAAATGTGGTTCAATGAGATTAAAATAATTTTTTGGTGAATAGTAACTTTTAAGTTCTTAATCGCGATTAGAGGTAATTAGTGTAGTTTAAGGTACAAATAATGTTATAATAATATGAGATGAGCATGAAACTTGTCCTACTCCTATTGGATGAGTCATGGCCGACCAAGACAACCCATGGGTCAACTTGGGGACCCCACGGAGCCACTTTAGTTAGAAAATGACATAAATAACTTTTATTTAATGTTAAAGTAAAAAATGACACAAACATAAATTGTTTTACTAAAACAATTTTTAAGTGGGGTTACACAAGTCCAAATTTTGATTATAAATATTCATTAGAAAGCTAAAAATATTTCCTACATCATATTATTTTTCTTATAATTTTTAGACATTAAATAAATTAAATTATTTATGACATCATGATGATGTAGTGATGACCTCATTATTTAACGATTTAAATAAAATGGGAAGATAATGCAAAATCCAAGGCTTACACTTGTCCAAAGCCAATTGGATGAATATATTTCGAACCCTTATCACCTTATCCTCGAATTATATAAGTGTGGGACCTTTAGAATCCGAAAAGCATTGTGAAATAATGTAACATTTCAATCTTTCCAAAAGTGCCCCTCCTCTCCACTTATAAAAGGCCCCCACCTCTCCCACCTCATTTACACTTTCAAGCCCTTTGGATCGGCCAAACTCTGCCCAAATACTCTCCCAACTTCCCCCTCTTACTCATAGAAGCCTCACTTTGGGCAGAACTCTTCCCAAGGAAGCCTTTGGCTCAAATCAAAAAGAGTTACCCGATTTTGAGGTAATGTATTTTCTAATGTTGTTTTGTTTTATTTTTCTTCTCCAACCCCCTAAACTCTTTTTATTCATTTCTTTTGTAACAACACCAGTATCCTCAATATACTAGGATGTTGTTATAAGAAGGATTCGAGATACACTTACACACACCTACATCTAATGGTTAAAGAACATACGGTTTCTGTGGATGGCGAATTTCTGCCTCACGAAACGATGATTGTTCAACACTCATATAACACCTTCAAAGGTGGCCATTAAGATGTCACTATATTTATATATGATATATAATGTGTTTATGTTTTACTTATGCTTCTGTATTTCTCATTTATGGCTTACTTTATGATTTCCATTATGGGTAAAACGCGATAATTTCATTTTAGGAAGTGCGGACTACCGCCCCCTCAAAGTGATTTGAATCGTTAATGCCATATGTGGGATGTATAAAGGATGGAGTAAATGGTATTATACACTATATTATACTGGAATTATATTACACATTTATATCATTATGATTTAGTTCCATTAAATATGAAATTGAAATGAAAGTAGCGTTCATGCGTACGTACGGCTTACCGTCTCCATGAACGGTGCATTTCATTTCTTACCTCTAAATGTTATGTAATATTATAAATGAATGTATATACTGGATATATAAGATATATATGACATCTAAATCATGAATATAATTCTGGATATAATGGATATTTCACCACATAAACAACTTGTAATTATAAGAAGCTTATTATTGACTCAAGTACCAAAGATCGACAAAACGACCGTTATTAACTTAAATAATTACATAATGTTCATATCATTGAAATAAGTGATATAATAAGGATAATGAAATTGAAAATGGTTCTTAATAAGGTATATATTAACTCTAGTTTATTATTCAGGAGGTTAAAGAATGGTTGAGTCAAGTCGGACGCAAGGTAAGGGAACTTCTTAACCCAATTTCCATTCTTTGGGTTAATCTCCTACTTTCAAATTATGTCATGATATTATTATGTCCTATTTTGTATTTTTAATTTCCTTATGTGTAACAATAGTGAATACACATAATAGATCTATTTTATTTTAAAAATGATCTTTTTAAGGACTTTGTATCAATCTCCTTTCATTGAGGCATATTTGGCTTTATACACAACTTTCTTTTATACGGTGTATAAACCCCTTTGGCTTTCATGTTTATTCAAAAGGAATCTTTTTTATACGAAGCGTTTTACTAAACGACAAAAAGGGAATGTTTTTATTTCCGTAATTATGCGGCGACAACGACTTCTCCGCCGCCATGACCATTATTTGATTTTCAGCTTCCTATACAAGCCATCATTTTTTTTAATGAAAAATAAATACAAATTTTAACTTTCTTTTATTTTGGTATTGAAAATGGTTTTGAAAGCGTTTTTATTATATCAATGTGTTGTATTGATATCTTGTGATTGAAATGTGGAAATGTTATGTTTCCTTTATGCATGTTTTATGTGATACAATTATGTTATGGTTTATGATATGTTTAAACCTATTCATATGAGGAATGTATTGGACTTAATAAGTGACGGGTGGAGCCCGCTATAGCTCCTCGATGCATCGGTAGGTCTCATGAGACAACTAGACGTGGAATTGGCCGAGGCCCTTTCCCAATTTGATTTATGGTTTTGGCCGAGGCCTTAATCATTTTAGACGTCTTGGCCGAGGCCTTGACAAAATGTTTCAGAATGTCCGGCATTATATATTCCCTCATTATGAAAGTGGTTATTGATTTTTCATGTGATTATTCGTCTAGTAGAATATCCATGTGAAGAATTAAATGGCATTATCTCATTTTACTTTTGCCATATTATGTTGAAGTTCAAGTTTAAAAGGCTTTTGTTTTAGTTATACATTGCCTTAAATGTTAATGTTTATTTATGAAAGCTTTCGCAATATTGTTATCCTTACTGAGCATCTGAGCTCACCCCTTTCAATGTTTTAATGTTTTCCAGGATGTGAAGAAGTGTATTATGACTGACTTGCAAGGATAGTCAGTGAAGATATGAGTGTGGACTATGAAGACCATTTATTGTAGTTTGTTTAATATTGATGTAATGAAAGACTTATGAATGTATCTAGTGTTTCCAAGGCTACTAAACTAATCGGTCTTTCGAGACTTGATCTTTTGTGATCATGCCAATGTTACGAAGTAATGCACCGATTCTGGGTAGCTGGGGTCGGGGCGTTACAGTTGGTATCAGAGGCAGTTTAGTACTAACCTTGGAAGCTAGATTTAGATAAACTCTGATTAGAGCACATATCCCGAAGATAGACTTTGAGGATTAGTATAGAAGAACTTCCTAGAATTTTGGTATTGTAGAGATGTTGTGAGTTTTCCAAGCAATGCATCCCTGTCTGGATACGAGCAGGTAGAGGCGGCTCTGGCACAGATGTACCTAGGGGTAAAACCCGAAAACACCGCTTTGAGCTAGACTCGAACGGGAACTGGTGCACGACAACGGGCCTTGCTGCACTCTTGGTTACGACACTCCCGGGGGATATGCTTAGGATAATTCTCATTTTCTTTACAAACCACTATGAACGGTTATGAGTATATACTTCCTCAAATAAAACCTTTTTATAATTATGGATTATATCCATAATTAGTTCAATTTATGTTAAGTGTTTTACAAGTATGGAATTATGTATTTTGATTCATAAACTAATCTAGTTTATGCCATTGTTTAGAAATGGCGCCTATTGGAAGGAATGGAAACCGTATCAATGCACGCACTCCGTGTAGGAATTGCCCTCCTACTCAGGATAATTATGGTGGAGCTAGTGATACAACTGGTGCTGATCAGCTTCTCACCGTACTGGGACAACTCACGCAGGTTATGAATAACAACCTTACTCGTATGGAGCACCCTGATCCGCAACGTGGAGGATCAATGCTAGACCGTTTCATGAGGCAACAACCGCCAACCTTCAATGGGAGTACAAATCCTATAGTAGCTGAGCAATGGATAAATTCCTTAGAGAAATTATTCCATGCCCTGGGGAGTAGTGAAAGGGAGAATGTTGTCATGGCAGTTTACCGCCTCACTGGAGATGCCGATCAATGGTGGTCGCTAATTCAAAACACAAAGGAAGATGATGAATTAACAAACATGGAATGGCAGGAGTTCAAAGAGCTGTTCTTAGAAAAATACTTTCCTCGAGACCATCGAGCGGATATGGAAAGGCAATTTTTGAGTCTGAGACAAAAGGAGGATGAGAATGTCGCAAAGTATGAGGCTAACTTTACAAGGTTAGCAAGGCATGCTGCAGATTATATACGTAACCCAAGAAGTAAGATTGATCGTTTCATTGATGGGTTAAAACCATTTCTCTGTCGAGCTCTAGTGTCACAATCTTTCTCAACATACGAAGATATAGTCTCATGTGCTATCAAGACAGAAAAATAATTCTCTAAGTCTTATGACAACAAAGTAAAGCAAGAGAAGAAGAGAACGGTGGAACAAGAGACAGATAAAGGGAAAAAGGGAAAGACGGATTTTCCATTATGTGATAATTGTGGGAAGAATCACCCTGGTACTTGCCTAAAAGGAATGGGAGTCTGTTATAAATGTGGAGAAAAAGGTCACCAGGCACGTGATTGCAAGGGAAAGAAAGAGGCTGTCAAAGTTGAATGATACAATTGTAGAGAAATGGGTCATTATGCAAATGAATGTCCTAAGCGTCAAGGAAACTTACCTCAGAAAAGGCCAAGGGATCAAGGACAATCTTATGCTATTACTACAGTTGAAGCAGAATAACTAATGTATTGGTGCTTTTGGACTCATGGATTATATTCTGGTTTTTAGAATAATGTGATATATATATATAAGGATTGTACTGCAGTACTTGTTGGTTTCAATAAGGTTTTAATATGATGAAGGTAATTATATTTTTAGTATGTGACAATAAAAGAAACTTTACTTTGTTTGGGGAATCTGATAAATTGATTTTTGAATTAAGAGACCTTTTAGAGAAAGTCTGGACAGAGGTATTTTGGATAACTATAAAGGTTGGAGTGGATTAAGTTAATTTTTGGATAGTATGGTTTAAGGTTAAAAAATTTATGAAGATTATTTTTGGAGTATTATAATACTATAGTTTTAGGAAAATGACAACCTGCAGGGTGGGGCATAAACCGTCGCGTCGGACAAAGCTGTAGGAATCGAACCCACAATCAAAGTGCGACAGGCCTTTATTTCCTACCACTAGCCTACAGGAAGTCCCTGGTTATTAGAAAATAGTTTTACTAATCTAAATGGTATGTGTTAACATTTTGAACCGTATACAATTAGGATAAATAGAATATTTTTGAGTTCTGTTACCATTTGGAGTAAAAGTTGGGTTTGTGGTAAAAATTTATTAACGAATGAAAGTATACATAACAAGTATGTATATTCCCTTACGTTCTTAGTAAATCTCATAAATAAATTCCTCAACATTATAAAAGGTAACTTAAAACAAAAATGTTGTCGGTTAACTTTTCCAACTGGGGATTCAATGACCGTTTAACCAATCACAAGTTTGTGATTTTCTTGTGGTTAAACTTTCTCCTAATCCTGTTTTCTATAACTCTCCATCAGACCTTGATGGTTTGTTTTTCTTCCATATCCATATTTTCATATAATCCTAGAATGGGCTATATCGGGTGACCTTTGTACTTATCTTGCTTTCTTTTAATGTTATATATTTATTAACCTTATTTCCGATGTGGGTTTTCCTCAAAGGTATTTTCTCTTTTCAACCTTTTATTTTCCAAGAAAAATTTCAAATTGCGAGGACGCAATTTATTGAAGGAGGGGAGAATGTAACACCCCGAGCTTCCACGATACGCTTCTCATTCAATAATGCAATAGCTTGCATTGTACGCAACTTCGAGTTCTAAAACACCACAACTAATTAAAGTAGCCGTTATGAATAGTAATAACCACTTTTTAAAATTATAGAAATTTTATATTTCAGAATGGACTTCATTTTTGTATTCGTAATATCGAAATTAGCCTATGTTGAATTTTTGGTATTTTTCTGAGAACTTCTAATTTTTTATGAATAGTGAAAATCACTTAAAACAACTTTTTTAATCAAAATAATTTGTAATGATAAATTATACTATTGAGTTGTTTTAGAGTATAATTAGAATATATTTTTACCATTTTATCCAATGGTGGTCATTAGAATTAATTTAACATTGAAATTGGACATAAACAATTGCCAATCTTTTGATATAAATTGTTTCTTAAAAACACGCTATTTGGTGTGACAGTGGGAATTAATTATAAAATTAATTAATGCAACTAATATGTTTGGAATTTTGTAAAATAGACATCATTTTTGAATTCGTAATATCAATTATAGCTTAGGGTGAAATTTTGGCTTTATTCTAAAAAACTTCAATTTTTGATGAATAGTGAAACCACTAAGTGGTTGTTAAAAACTGATTTTTCGTTAAAATGAAATATTACCACTTCTGTGATTTGATTTTCAAAAATCCGACATACATGGTTGTCATTAAGAAGTAAAATGTGGTTCAATGAGATTAAAATAATTTTTTGGTGAATAGTAACTTTTAAGTTCTTAATCGCGATTAGAGGTAATTAGTGTAGTTTAAGGTACAAATAATGTTATAATAATATGAGATGAGCATGAAACTTGTCCTACTCCTATTGGATGAGTCATGGCCGACCAAGACAACCCATGGGTCAACTTGGGGACCCCATGGAGCCACTTTAGTTAGAAAATGACATAAATAACTTTTATTTAATGTTAAAGTAAAAAATGACACAAACATAAATTGTTTTACTAAAACAATTTCTATGTGGGGTTACACAAGTACAAATTTTGATTATAAATATTCATTAGAAATCTAAAAAGATTTTCTACATCATAGTATTTTTCTTATAATTTTTAGACATTAAATAAATTAAATTATATATGACATCATGATGATGTAGTGATGACCTCATTATTTAACGATTTAAATAAAATGGGAAGATAATGCAAAATCCAAGGCTTACACTTGTCCAAAGCCAATTGGATGAGGCTATTTCGAACCCTTATCACCTTATCCTCGAATTATATAAGTGTGGGACCTTTAGAATCCGAAAAGCATTGTGAAATAATGTAACATTTCAATCTTTCCAAAAGTGCCCCTCCTCTCCACTTATAAAAGGCCCCCACCTCTCCCACCTCATTTACACTTTCAAGCCATTTGGCTCGGCCAACCTCTGCCCAAATACTCTCCCAACTTCCCCCTCTTACTCATAGAAGCCTAACTTTGGGCAGAACTCTTCCCAAGGAAGCCTTTGGCTCAAATCAAAAAGAGTTACCCGATTTTGAGGTAATGTATTTTGTAATGTTGTTTTGTTTTATTTTTCTTCTCCAACCCCCTAAACTCTTTTTATTCATTTCTTTTGTAACAACACCAGTATCCTCAATATACTAGGATGTTGTTATAAGAAGGATTCGAGCTACACTTACACACACCTACATCTAATGGTTAAAGAAGATACGGTTTCTGTGGATGGCGAATTTCTGCCTCACGAAACGATGATTGTTCAACACTCATATAACACCTTCAAAGGTGGCCATTAAGATGTCACTATATTTATATATGATATATAATGTGTTTATGTTTTACTTATGCTTCTGTATTTCTCATTTATGGCTTACTTTATGATTTCCATTATGGGTAAAACGCGATAATTTCATTTTAGGAAGTGCGGACTACCGCCCCCTCAAAGTGATTTGAATCGTTAATGCCATATGTGGGATGTATAAAGGATAGAGTAAATGGTATTATACACTATATTATACTGGAATTATATTATACATTTATATCATTATGATTTAGTTCCATTAAATATGAAATTGAAATGAAAGTAGCGTTCATGCGTACGTACGGCTTACCGTCTCCATGAACGGTGCATTTCATTTCTTACCTCTAAATGTTATGTAATATTATAAATGAATGTATATACTGGATATATAAGATATATATGACATCTAAATCATGAATATAATTCTGGATATAATGGATATTTCACCACATAAACAACTTGTAATTATAAGAAGCTTATTGTTGACTCAAGTACCAAAGATCGACAAAACGACCGTTATTAACTTAAATAATTACATAATGTTCATATCATTGAAATAAGTGATATAATAAGGATAATGAAATTGAAAATGGTTCTTAATAAGGTATATATTAACTCTAGTTTATTATTCAGGAGGTTAAAGAACGGTTGAGTCAAGTCGGACGCAAGGTAAGGGAACTTCTTAACCCAATTTCCATTCTTTGGGTTAATCTCCTACTTTCAAATTATGTCATGATATTATTATGTCCTATTTTGTATTTTTACTTTCTTTATGTGTAACAATAGTGAATACACATAATAGATCTATTTTATTTTAAAAATGATCTTTTTAAGGACTTTGTCTCAATCTCCTTTCATTGAGGCATATTTGGCTTTATACACAACTTTCTTTTATACGGTGTATAAACCCCTTTGGATTTCATGTTTATTCAAAAGGAATCTTTTTTTATACGAAGCGTTTTACTAAACGACAAAAAGGGAATGTTTTTCTTTCCGTACTTATGCGGCGACAACGACTTCTCCGCCGCCATGACCATTATTTGATTTTCAGCTTCCTCTACAAGCCATCATTTTTTTTTAATGAAAAATAAATACAAAGTTTTAACTTTCTTTTATTTTGGTATTGAAAATGGTTTTGAAAGCATTTTTATTATATCAATGTGTTGTATTGATATCTTGTGATTGAAATGTGGAAATGTTATGTTTCCTTTATGCATGTTTTATGTGATACAATTATGTTATGGTTTATGATATGTTTAAACCTATTCATATGAGGAATGTATTGGACTTAATAAGTGACGGGTGGAGCCCGCTATAGCTCCTCGATGCATCGGTAGGTCTCATGAGACAACTAGACGTGGAATTGGCCGAGGCCCTTTCCCAATTTGATTTATGGTTTTGGCCGAGGCCTTAATCATTTTAGACGTCTTGGCCGAGGCCTTGACAAAATGTTTCAGAATGTCCGGCATTATATATTCCCTCATTATGAAAGTGGTTATTGATTTTTCATGTGATTATTCGTCTAGTAGAATATCCATGTGAAGAAGTAAATGGCATTATCTCATTTTACTTTTGCCATATTATGTTGAAGTTCAAGTTTAAAAGGATTTTGTTTTAGTTATACATTGCCTTAAATGTTAATGTTTATTTATGAAAGCTTCCGCAATATTGTTATCCTTACTGAGCATCTGAGCTCACCCCTTTCAATGTTTTAATGTTTTCCAGGATGTGAAGAAGTGTATTATGACTGACTTGCAAGGATAGTCAGTGAAGATATGAGTGTGGACTATGAAGACCATGTTATTGTAGTTTGTTTAATATTGATGTAATGAAAGACTTATGAATGTATCTAGTGTTTCCAAGGCTACTAAACTAATCGGTCTTTCGAGACTTGATCTTTTGTGATCATGCCAATGTTACGAAGTAATGCACCGATTCTGGGTAGCTGGGGTCGGGGCGTTACATGTACCTACCCTTCAGGTAGGATCTGTGGTGGATGATCCAGGATCTGCGCAATCTGTACCTACCCTTCAGGTAGGATCTGAGAAGGACGACCCAGGAGCCGCTTCCGTTCTTCCAGCTGTTGTATTTTTCTATTGTACTTTCGTTTCGTTGTAGCTGTACTTCAGTTGGGTTTGTATTATGGCCCATTTACTTTTCAACACTTCCTTTTGTACTTAGTGTTTTACTTCCGCTTGTACTCTGTGGTGTTTTGTTTACTTTTATAAAGGCAATGCCTTCCTAGTTATCGGGATTTACGCCTTTGGTGCTAGTCGCTAGCCCCTGACCTATGGAAGGCATCCTTGGGGTAGTCACGACACGGGCCCCGAGGACGGGTCGTCACAAATCAAACCCATAGATAATACACAACATGTACTCTAATTACACGACATGTAATTCTCTTATAGACTTATAAAATTTAATATTCTTACATGAAAACCTAAAATGCCTTAGGTGTCCTTCAAACATGGGGAGAAAAAGAAAAAATAATTTTAAAATTTATACTCGAACGTCCCTAATTCAGACCAACATACATAGTATAATAATAATCCTTTTCCCCAAAAAACTACACTTCATCCTGTCGAGGCCCATGAAACTCCAAAAGAAAGAGGAAAAAATGTAATGTGAAGGGAATTAAATGATAATTAGTAATGAGATGTTACGATTTCTCTCCATGAAATATTCTTGATCTTGAGTAATAATTCAAGCACATTCCACTAGAGACATGAATACTTTGGTTACAGAAGGAATCCTATACTTAGTATAAATTATTTATTCCGTTATGAATTGGTGACGATTATATAGATATTTATTTAAATTTCTTCTTTAATAGTTTATGTATCTATTCTTACATTTCTATAATTATTCTCACCAAATCCATGTTTTTGTAGCATGTGTATAAAAATCATCAAATAATACTTCCCTCATTTTTTGATGTTCATTGAACACAACTCATAACTCATTTATTATGAGTTATTTGGTCTTAACATTATTAAATATAGATTGGAAATGACAACATGAAGGTGGATAAGCATCCATAGAATCTTGAAATAAAAAATTACATATGATAAATAATTGACATGACTAAACATAAAAAAAAATCAATTTATTCTTCTATGATCAGATCTATAGAGCATCCGAAACAAATACAGAGTTTTTTCAATATCCCCATTAAATATGATTTTAATTCTTCCAAATGATATTTTGTTACGTGGTATGTGAATTTAAATTAAGGTGTATAAATAGGTACTGAAGGAAATGACCATCAGTTATATTTCTACCATCTATCTGAAATTTCATCCAAAAATATCCCATATTTTGAATATCTACTTCATCAACAACATTTTCTTCAACCTCAAGAACATATTTCCAAATCAAAAATAATATTTTATCTAACTTATTTTACCCTTTTCTCCATCCTCTATGTTTATATATTGAATAAAAATATATCATTCCTTAGTGTATCTATAGAAGGTATAAAAAGACATATATCGGGTCCATTATAAGAATCTGTCTGAGCTATCAAGGATCCATACATAACTCTCTGGGGAGAGGGATGGATGTTCAACAATATTAAGGTGGAATTACTCAATGGTAGTCATCGATATAAGACTCATAGTATTCTAGACCTACAAATAATGATCAAGTGGATTTCTCCTCTATAATTGGTTTCAATAAAATACTTGATCCTAGAGTTCTACCAATCATTGTTTTCAAATGTGAGTATCTCATAGATTTTTTTTAATCCTCTTATAACTCCCCAGATCCATTCTATTTTGTTTCATGAAGATAACCACTAAAATAACGTTCATTTTGAATAAAGGCTTCAGATTTAAAATATAACTTAAAATACATTAACGTGATATGAGAGTTAGGTTTCCCAATGGACATTACATGATAGGAATATCTAGAATCCCCATGTTGTACAATGGATTTCTCATCAAGATTAGTTATCTCCAATCCTTCTTCATCAACATTATATTCTTCCACAACTTCTTATTTGTCCACAACAACTACAACATAATCAAAAGAAGTGTATTAAACTATTTCATCTATCTCAAGTCCTAGATCGACTTGATACCTTGGCCTAATTGGATTCTTGATAGGATAAAACATCTCAATAATATTTTATGAATCTATCACCTATTCAATTTACAAGGAGTTTCAAATAAAATTCACGTGCCTATACATTTTCTATATAGTCATAAAAAACTTGATGAATTTAGAATTTCTTATTTTTAAAAACTATTCCTGTATACTTCAAATGGGATAATATAAACATTATATATTGTCTGGAATTAAAGATAGAAGAGGAATTTAGTGGTTATGATATATGCCTCCTGAAATATCTAATTAGACTGATCCTAAATAAATTTTCAACCAATAATAAGAAGTATTGATTGATGTGCCTCAGGATACTAAAATCAAATTTCCTAAGATAGGTCATTTGTTGAATGAACATTGGTATCATCCACCATTCACCACTAATATCAACTAAAATTGGTCTCCTAGCTGTCACACTCATAGTATGTTAATTTATAATATTTCATAATTCATAGTGTGAATAATTTATTTGATTTGATATTTTATTATCTTCATACTCACCCTTCTGAGATACATCTATGATATTTGTCTATAGTTTTTTTAGAGAACATAAAAAATTCCCCATTTTCCATTTTCTAAATTTCTGTATCATTTATCTCTATAGATAAATTCCATATAGTAATAGGATTTTTTTACTAGACTTATATATAATTTCATAATATTCTACTTATACCATCAATCATATCTTTGTTTATGAATAATCTTCCAGAATAGATATTTTCTCAATTAAGACAACTTAAAATCCACTTTATTTTTATCACATCCCAGTGAATAATTCTGATTTTTTCTTCACAACATATATGTATCCCTTGATCTATATTTATTCTTCTTAAATATCACCAAGCCAAGAATATTAGAGGGAGGTGTGATATTAGGATATTTTCTCAACCCCAACAATATCTCACATCAATTTGATTTCTGAAATGGATTATTTTTTAAAGATAAATTTGGGAGACAGAAAGTTTTGAGAAAAGGTGAGGCATAGGAAATGAAAATAATGTTTTTAGGAATTATACTTGTGGATTAAAATTCCACTTTGATATCTGGTCAAATCATATATTTTATTAATATAATAATTTATTTAATAATAATTTTAACAAAAAAATACCTAAATATTCTAATAGAATAGAAATATTAGGTATAATATCACCATGTTCATGGAATCAATGGAATTATAGGTATAGTGACCATGAACTGATGGTATGTATACTAACTATACATATAAAACCTCATGGTAGGTATTGTGACTATGTGAGTTGAGTTTCACTATAGATATAATGACATTGTGATTTAAGATTCATGGTATGTATAATGACCATATTACCAACTTGTTATAGTCACATTATTGATTGTTTGAACAAAAAATGATGATCTCTTAACTGAAAATGTGAACCATAATTTATTGTCTCCTAAATTAAAAATACAAATGTTTATGTAGTAAAAATAATTTTTTTTAAAAAATTATATTTATAAATAAATTTACCTATTTATAAAAATTTGTTAATTTTTTATTCCATTATAATATTGTCCGTTCTATTAATATCCAATGGATTTAAATATATATTTTCAAGGAAATGATTACTACCAATGTATATAGTAGTAATATATCATTATAGAAAATGGTGTCTCAAAAAGTGATATGATATATCAATATGTTTTTTCCTTAAATGTGTTACAAAATTATTAGAATTATTTATTTCAAATGTGTTTAACATCTTATAGGGACATGTCAAAAAATTATCTATATTTTAGGGATTTGTTTTTCATCAAGGAAATTATTTAAAAAACCACCAGTAGCAATGTAATCCACTTCAATAATATACAATCCCATAGGGTGATACTTTTTCATACAAAATAAAACTCTAGACTTTCCTAAAAATTAATAATTCAAGAGTTGGAGTTTTTCATCTAAATTGTGACCACAAATTTCTTCATAAGAAAAAATTACTAAATCAAATAACGATCCTTTAGAGTAATAAAATCCATCCCTTTTTATACTTTTGAGGAATTTGAAAATTCATTTTAATAAATGTAAATTTGATTCTTTCATATTTTCTTGAAAATGTTCACACATGTACAAACAAAACATAATATCAAGTCATATATTTATTAAATACAGTTCTCTTCCAAACACACACACACACACACATATATATATATATGGGTTGATCAACTAGATTACTAGTTTTACTGGGATCTATTCTACAACTTGCACATAGGGGGAGTATGACTTCAATTGGTGATATAAAGTCAAACATGTGTTAAAATATCCTTATTCTACATGGTTTTATTTAAAATAATCACATTCTTATTTAGAAAATTTTTATAACCATGGAATAAAATTGACCCTCCCATTAATCGCATTTAAAAACCAATGTTTTTTATAATTCAAAATTATGTACACAATGATATTATGGATCATCAAAAAATAATATAGTCAACATAAATGTCTACAATTTGTTTTTAAATTCACTTAATAACTAATGTATCAATATGTATTATATGACAACCCTACTTTTATCACAAACTTAAACATGATTTATTACATAAAACATCACATGATACAACAAAAGAAGATCGAGAGGTTTAATGTCTTTGGGGATTAGGATAATTACATAAAAACATGAAACATGAAATACGACATCTTTATTGAAAACTTTACAAGACCGCTACATTCCGTCGTACATAGCATTGCATGGGATAACCTGAGGACATGCATAAGAAAATGGTGAGCTATAAAGCCAAGTAAGGGAGTAAACATGGAATAAAATGAGGTGTACAATACATGTTAGACAATAGGAATATCAATATAGCATAAAGGAAACATGAAAATAAAGGTATGATAATGCATGATAATCATAACATGGAAATTTGGCAACAACACTTATCATAGAATTAGCACGAGCCAAGGCTCATTGCACATGGAGCATGAGTAAATCCTCATTTCACATAAAGCACGAGTAAACCCTCGTTGCAAATGAATTATCATGAGTCAACACTCATTGCACATGATGTATCATGATACTATACTTTACCCAATGCATTGGAGCGCTATAAGGGCGCACCCTTCTTAAACATTTCATTTCATGCATAAGTCTGCCACATGGATCATAAAACATGGATTGATAAAAAATAATCATTTATTCCATGATAAAGGAATATGGAATTCATACATGAATCTTTAAAATCAATAAGTAAGTGTGCATAAAGGTGAATACCCTTGATGGAGAAATGGGCATGGTATTCACTACACAATGACATTGGCTTAGAAAATCGGTGCGATTTCGGCAGCGTAACAGCATGACATAAGAATTCATAAAAAATGTTGATGAGAGAGAAAGGGGTTCCTCATCATATATAAATGTAATGGATAGTAAGTAGGTCATATAGATACATGTCCCAACAATTGTAATGGAATTTAGATTCATGATACAAAAGTATTGCTTGAATGTAAAAGAGGAGAGAGAAGTTCTTTTCGGAATTTTGGCATAGTAACGGGTGTACATGGGAGGAATTTAATGAGAGAGAAGGGGTATCCCATCATTAAAACATAAAGAGGGAATTATGATGGAGGTGTGAAACCATACCCCAATATTCATAATTTAATTTAAAAGGGAAAAACAACTTAATGAAAATTGGACAAAATTGAGAAAGGAAGAAAAACCCTTACTTGGAAGTGTTCTTCCAATGGCTTGAGAGAGGCTAGAGAGAGGCTTCTTGGGAGCTTGGGGAACCTTGGTATGATTCTAGAGAGAGTAGGGTAGAGGTTGGACGAACTCCAAAGTGTTTTAGTGAGGATGAAGTGGGAGCTTGGGAGGGTTTATATAGGAAAGGTGAGGGAATTCTTTATTATTTAGGTTTGGGACACCTTATATTAAATTAATCCAAACCACAAACCATACCATTGTTTTTGCCCATGTTTTTTGTAAAAGGGAAGTGGAAAATAATATTTTATAAGGTCAAAGTCCGAACTTATTAAAAT
This sequence comes from Viscum album, assembly GCA_963277665.1. Classification (NCBI taxonomy): domain Eukaryota; kingdom Viridiplantae; phylum Streptophyta; class Magnoliopsida; order Santalales; family Viscaceae; genus Viscum; species Viscum album. The sequence goes on from OY728131.1 coordinate 1,350,838,186, forward strand.
ATTAGGGTTTCTTATGTGGAGGTGAGTCACACTCCCATGGAAAATAATTTAAAAAGACAAGGTGTTTAATAAGTCTTGAGGGGTCCATTAATGCTTTGAAAAGGAAGTCAAACAAACCCAAAATCACATTATTTTAATGATAAAACATATATTGGACGAATATAAAGATTATAGTATTTTATTAAATCACTACCGGGTCATTATGATGTCATAAAACACATTATATATTTAAACGGTATTTAATTTTTACCCAAATATTTGACTGTCTCAGAAAATTATGAAAAATTCACCATTAGATAATATAGACGTCCTGATTAAAGAAATACAATTTATTTTATCTAAATAATTTTCTAAATATGTTAATTTTTTATTTTAAAATAAAAATTGACATTTATCGAAAATTCACGGGTTTTGACAGAAATGGCTTTCAAACCTTAATAAAAAATTTAATTGCATTCATAAAATTATAAGATCATTTATATTTAATAAAAATTAATTTGATAATATTATTATTATTTTATTAAAATGTAGTTTAATTCAAAAATCCCTTAATTTAATAAAATAGATTTCTTAATTAAATAATAACTAAAAACACCATTTGTACTTTAAAAACTTAAATGTATCAAAAATGACTAGAAATTATATTCATTATTATATAAAAAAATAATGTATAGGAACATAGTACTACTTATTTGTTACATAACCCCTTAAAGCAGCCGCATAAGACCTATGGGTAAGGTGTGCGATGGTGACAGACTCTTGGGGTGGCTCGGATAACATCGCTCGAGTGGTAATTTCAATCAACTTCCACTTTTCCCGTAGACGGTCATGTTCGAGCTTGAAATGATGAAGCTCAGCTTGGGCTTGGTCAAGGGAGAATCCCAAAGATGCCACCTCTTTTCTGAGCTCCGAAAAATAGGCTTCGTATGGGGAAATTCTACTGGATGAGGCCATCGCTTCCTTTGTCTTAGTAAATTGGATTTGTCAAAGCCCTATATTTATACTAATCATGTGATCACTATTCAACAGCTATAAAAGCAACGGTAAAAATTCATAACATAAAACCAAATAATTTGACATCTTATAAAAACATTTTGCATAAAGAGACATTCAACTAGTTCAAGAGGGATTTTCAATTAATGAAACTTTGGGTAATTATAATATTCCCCCCTTAAGAAATTTCACCTTTGAAATTTTCCTTTTTCCACACTAAAACAAATGTGGGTAACTCAGCTTCATCATATCCTCTGATTACCAAGTTGCTTCTTCAAACTTGTGGTTTCTCCACAACACCTTGACGAGGGGCATTGTTTTATTTTGTAGAACATTTTCTCTACGATCTAAGATCTTCACTGGTTGCTACTCATAAGAAAGATCGTCTTCCAATTGTACCACCTCAGAAGAGATTACATGTCAAGGGTCTGGTATGTACTTTATTAAGAGGGATACATGAAAGACATCATGTACTTTGGCCATGGTAGGTGGAAGTTCTAGTTGATGGGCCACAGTCCTGACACGATCAAGAATCTTGAAGGGTCTGATGTACCTTGTACTTATCTTCCATTTCTTTCCAAACCTCATGACCTTATTCCATGGAGATATGCGTAGAAAAACCATGTCTCCAACTTCAAACTCGAGGTCTCATCAATGATTATCTGCATAACTCTTCTATCAACTCTGAGCTGCCTTGATATGCTGCTGAATGGTTTTCACCTTCTCCACCATTTCCTCGACCATTTCCGGTCCAAGCAGCTTATGTTCACCGACCTCCTCCCAACATGCCAGTGTTCTGCACCTTTTCCCATACAGGGCTTCATATGGTTCCATTTGGATGCTTGAGTGGGAACTATTGTTATAAGAGAACTCAACCAGAGGAAGATGTTGATCCTATCCTCCTTTAAAGTCCATTGAGCACGATCTCAACATATCCTCAAGTGTTTGGATAGTCAGCTCGGATTGGCCATCAGTTTGAGGATGATAGGCCGTACTGAAGTTCAGTTCAGTATTCAGAGCATGTTGAAGACTCTTCAGAAACATAGAGGTGAATCTTGGATCTCGGTCAGACACAATAGATAGTGGTACTCCATGAAACCTTACCACTTCTCTGATATATATTCGTGCCAGTTGATCCAATGAGAAATCCTCCAGAATATAAATGAAGTGTGCAGTCGTTGTAAGACGATCCACGACAACCCAGATTGCATTGTTGCCTTTGGATGTCCTCGGATGTCAGGTGAAAAAGTCCATGGTGATGTTCTCCCATTTTCATTCTGGTATGGGAAATGGTTGCATAATCCCCTTAAACTTCTGCCTCTCTTCCTTCAGTTTCTGACACACTAGGCACTTCGATGTATATTCAGCGGTCTCCTTCTTCATATTGTCCCACCAAAAATTTTCTCGGAGATCTAGATACATATTTGTGCTCCCTGGGTGAATAGAGAAATTTGAACTATGTGCATCATCCAAATGTTCATTCTTCAGCTCCGTACTTGATGTAACACATAGTATTTTCCCAAACCGCACAATTCCATCTTCATTAACATTAAACTCCGAGGATTTCCCTTTTTCGATAGCTTCCAACTTTTCCTGAATTCCTACATCATCCTTTTGAGCATCCTTTAACCTTTCCAAAAGAGATGGTTGGGAAATAATTTGTGAAAGGATTGATGATGTTCCCTTCTTTATGATTCCCACATCCATCTTCATCATGTCTAAGAATATTGGATCCTTCTCAATTCTCATCATTGATATAATTGCTTGGTCCTTTCTACTTAGGGAATCTTCCACCTTGTTCACATTCATAGGGAGGTAATGTATTGAACATTCATAATCTTTGATGAGCTCTATCCAGATTCTCTGGCACATATTAATCTCTTTCTGTGTGAATCTATATTTAAGAATCTTGTGGTTAGTATATATCTCACATTTCTCTCCATAGAGATAATGTCGCCATATTTTCAAGGCAAAGATTACGGCCGCAAACTCCAGATCATGCGTTGGATAGTTCTTCTCATGTATTTTTAACTTTCTTGAGGCATTGGATATTACTTTATCATTCTGCATTAGCACACAGCCTAATCCCTTCTTCGAAGCATCACTAAATACCACAAAACGTTTCCCACTTGTGGGTAAGTTGAGAACGAGTGCAGTGATAAGCCTCTTTTTCATCTCCTTGAAGCTTTCTTCGCATTCATCACTCCATGAAAAATTTACTCCCTTCCGAGTTAGCTTGGTAAGATGGTTGGACAATTGTGAAAAATTCCAAACAAATCACCGATAATATCCACCTAACCCAATGAAGGTACGGATATCCGTTACCGATGTTGGCCTCGACCATCCCTCAATTTCATCTGTTTTGTAGGGGTCCAAATATATCCCATTGCTTGTCATGATATGGCCCAAGAATGAGACATCCTTCAACCAGAACTCACACTTGCTGTACTTTTCTTAGAGCTTCTCCTTGCGCAAGGTCTCTAGTGCAGTTCTTAAATGCTCTTCATTATCCTCCTTGGTTTTGGATTATATTAGAATATCATCTATAAAGACTACAACAAATATTTCAAGGTAATCTCTAAAGACTCTATTAAATAAGTCCATGAAAATTTCTATATCATTGGTGAGTCCGAAAGACATTACTATGAATTCATAGTGCCCCTATCTTGTTCGAAAAGCTGTCTTGGGGATATCTTCCTTCTTCACACTTACAAGATAATATCCCGACCACAAATCCACCTTGGAGATGTATTGTGCTCCACACAGCTGATCGAACAAGTCATCAATTCGTGGGAGAGGATACTTGTTCTTTATCGTGATTTTGTTACGTTCATGATAATCGATGCAAAGCCGCATTGACCCATCCTTCATCTTGACGAAGGGGACTAGTGCACCCCATGGTGAAGCACTTGGTCATATAAACCCTTTATCCAGATTCTCCTATAGTTGTTTCTTCAACTCTTCAATCTCTACAACAACCATTCTATATGGAGTCTTGGATATTGGTAAAGCCCCGGGTATAAGTTCAATTGAGACCTCCACATCTCTTCTAGGAGGAATACTAGGCAGTTCCTCGGGAAACACTTCCACGAATTCTCTCACAATATGCATTTCTTCAAGGATGGTTTCTTCCTTAGACACAATCATCTGAGCCAGATACGTGTGCTCATAAGGCAGTAATATCCATTCTTGAGATGATGGATCTAAAGGAGATTCATCTTCTTCCTGACACTTGTAATGAATCGGGGGTCGATTCTCCATATGGAGTGTGATTTCCCTCTCCTGAAAATTTATGTTGGCTCTTTATAAGTAAAGACAATATGTGCCATGAATTGCATCAAATTCTACTAGAAGGAGTATGACGAGGTTTGCCGGGAAATTCAATCCATAGTCTATAACAGGGGAGGACTCATATTCATGGGTTGCAATGATTTCCCCATTTGTCGTACTCACTGAAATCTTTACTTCCATGATTTTTTGTGGTGATGGGATTGTTCTACTAAACTTTTGAGATATAAAAGAATGCGTAGAACCTGAATCAAAAAGTACATTCGCTATTATTGAATGAATAAATAGCGTACCTGTCACCACTTCGTTGTCGGGGTTCACTTCGGCAGAAGTGATGGCAAAAGATCTTCCTTCCTGCCTTGGAGTTTGTTGGTTGTCTCCGAAAACCCTTGGATTAGGGAACTGATTTAAAAAATGACCCGGTTCTTTGCAATTGTAGCATTGAACAATGCGTTGAGGTTCGAACAGAGCGTTCCTCTCCTCTATCGTAGACGTGGGACCTTCTTGCCGATAGTTAACAACTAGGTGCCCTTCTCTTCCACACCTAAATCATTTCCTCATCCCCTTAAGGAAATTTCCAGGGTTCTTCATTCCACACTTTTGGCAAGTGGGGTGCTAGAGCTTCTTATCACTGTTGGATTTATCCATCGGGCCACCGGCATTGATGTCCACCTTACGCTTCTTATCCCCATTACACCCCTGTAATTCTCCGATCTCCATTTCGACCTTGAGGGCACATCGAACAATTTCCTTACAGCTGTCGAAGTCACAGATCGCCAGTTCTTTCCGCAGGCTTGCTTCAACCCACCAATGAAGCAGTCAACCTTGCATTCGAGGGTAACTACAATTCTATAAGCGTATCGTGCAAGCCTTGTGAAGTTTTCCTCATACGCTCCAATAGATTCTTCATCTTTTTTCTTGAGGGAAAGGAAGTCCCTTTCCATCATAAGCCGGAGGGTGAGCGGAAAATATTTATCGAAAAACATCTTCCAGAAATCCTTCCATTCCAATTCCTCGATATCCTCCTCAGGAATCATATTTTTGATCAACATCCACCATTTATCAGCTTCACCCTCCATACGATAAGCCGCCAGGAAAAACCTCTCATGTTCATTACATTGAAGGATGGAGAAGATCTTTTGAATGGAGTTGATCCATTGTTCAGCGATCGTGGGATCAGATGATCCACTAAAAATATGAGGCCTTTGTCTCATGAATATCTCGATAGCTAATTGTTCTTTCTTGGGGGGGGGGGGGTTGAATGTTCCACTTGACCCGTTTTTTTATTCAAAACATGAGTTAGTTGAGAGAGAAGCATGAAAAAGTTCGCGATTCCCGCTCCCATTGGATTGGGCATCTCATTAGTACAATCATCACACTGATCTTCACAATGGTTGTTAGCCCTAGTCATCCTATTACCGGCCATTGGCTGGAATAAAATGAAAGTTAGGGGTAACACATAAAGGGTAATCCAAAGGCAAAAGTTGACGACTTATAAATAAACTTTTATTTCCTTACTCTAGAGTCTATAGGCTTCAATCTAGGATTTTCATGATCTACTTTCTAACATATATTCGTAGGGGCATTTTTTTAATTCCCTTAATAAGGTTTCATACTAAGATTTTTAATTTATGAAAACATATCCCCCGGGAGTGTCATAACCAAGAGTGAAACAAGGACCGTTGTCGTGCACCAGTTCCTGTTCGAGTCAAGCCCAAAGCGGTGTTTTCGGGTTTTACCCCTAGGATACATCTGTGCCAGAGTCGCCTCTACGTGCTCGTATCCAGACAGGGATGTATTTGTTTGATAAACCATCTACTCAGTACTTACCAAAACAAAGGGATGTTTTTATTATACTTAGTCTTGTATCTAAGGCTTTACTAGGGTTTCCTAATCCAAAAAATAACTAAACCTATCATCTGATACCAACTATGACAACCCTGCTTTTATTACAAACTTAAACATGATTTATTACATAAAAATTCAGTTGATACAAAATAGAAGATGAAGCGGTTTAGTTTCTTTGGGGATTAGGATCATTACATAAAAACTTGAAACATGAAATACAACGTCTTTATTGAAAACATCCTTCACATGACCACTACATTCCGTCGTACTTAGCATTGAATGGGATAACCTGAGGACATGCATAAGAAAAGGGTGAGCTAGAAATCCCAGTAAGGGAGTACACAGGGAATAACATGAGAAGTGAAATATATGTTAGAAAATAGGCATATCAATAGAGCATAAAATAAACATGAACATAAAGTCATGATAATGCATGATAATCATAACATGGAAATGTGGCAACAACACTTATCATGGAATTAGCATGAGCCAAGGCTCATTGCACATGGAGCATGACTATATCCTCATTTCAAAAAAAGCACAAGTAAACCCTTGTTGCACTTGAATTAGAATGAGTCAAAACTCAATGAACATTACATATCATGATACTATACTTTACCTAATACATTGGAGCGCTATAAGGGAGCACACTTCTTAAACATTTCATTTCATGCATAAGTGTGCCACATGGATCATAAAACATGGATTCATAAAACATAATCATTTATTTTACGATAAAGGAATGTAGAATTCATACATGAAACTTTACAATAAATATGTAAATGTGCATAAATGTAAATACCCTTGATGGAGAAATGGGCATTGTATTCACTACACAATGACATGGGCTTAGAAAATCGGTGCGATTTCGGCAGCGTAACGACGTGACATAAGAATTCATAAAAATGGTTGATGAGAGAGAAAGGGGTTCCTAATCATATTTACATGTAATGGAAAGTATTGAGGTCATATAGATACATGTCCCAACAATTTTAATGGAATTTAGATTCATGATACAAAAGTATTTCTTGAATGTAAAAGAGGAGAGAGAAGTTCCTTTCGGAATTTCGGCGTAGTAATGGGTGTATATGGGAGGAATTTAATGAGAGAGAAAGGGTCTCCCATCATTCAAAAATAAAGAGGTCAGTATTATTGAGTTGAAAAACCATACCCCAATATTCATAATTTAATTTTAAAGGAAAAAACAACTTAAATAAAATTGGACAAAAATGAGAAAGGAAGAAAAACCATTACTTGGAAGTGTGCTTCCAAAGGCTTGAGAGAGGCTTCTTGGGAGCTTGGGGAACTATGGGAGGATTATATAGAGAGTAGTGTAGAGGATGGACGAACTTCAAAGGCTTTGAGTGAGGAGGAAGTGGGAGCTTCAGTGGGTTTATATAGGAAAGTTGAGGGAGTTCGTTATTATTTAGGATTGGGACCCCTTATATTAAATTAATCCAAACCACAAACCATCCCATGGTTTTTGCCAATGGTTTTTTGAAAAGGGAAGAGGAAAATAATATTTTATAAGGACAAAGTCCGAACTTCTTAAAATATTAGGGTTGCTTATGTGGAGATGAGTCACACTCCCATGGAAATTAATTTAAAAAGACAAGGTGTTTAATAAGTCTTGAGGGATCCATTAATGCTTTTAAAAGTAAGTGAAAAAAACCAAAATCACATTATTTTAATGGTAAAGCATATATTGGCCGAACATAAAGATTATATTATTTTATTACATCAATATTGGGTCATTATGATGTCATAAAACACATTATATATTTAAACGGTATTTAATTTTTACCCAAAAATTTGACTGTCTCAGAAAATAATGAAAAATTCACCATTGGATAATTTCGACATCCTGATTCCAGAAATAACATTTATTTTATCTAAAGAATTTTCTAAATATGTTAATTTTCACTTCTAAAATAAAAACCGACATTTATCGAAAATTCACGGGTTTTGACAGAAATGGCTTTCAAACCAAAATAAAAATTTTAATTGCATTCATAAAATTATAATATCATTTATATTTAATAATAATTAATTTTTTAATAATATTAATATTTTGTTAAAATATTATTTAATTCAAAAATCCCTTAATTTAATAAAATATATTTCCTAATTAAATAATAACTAAAAACACCATTTGTACTTTAAAAACTATTTACAATGTATCAAAAATGACTAGAAATTATATTCATTATTATATACAAAAATAATGTATATGAACATAGTACTACTTATTTGTTACATAACCCCTTAAAACAGCCGCAGAAGACCTTTGGGTAAGGTGCGTGATGGTGACAGACTCTTGGGGTGGCTCGGATAACATCGATCGGGTGTTAATTTAAATCAACTTCCAAGTTTCCCGTAGACGGTCACGTTCGGGCTTGACATGATAAAGCTCAGTTTGGGCTTGGTCAAGGGCGAAGCCCAAAGATTCCACCTCTTTTCCGAGCTCTGAAAAATGGGCTTCGTATGGGGCAATTCTACTGGATGAGGCCATCGCTTCCTTTGTCTGAGTAAATTGGATTTGTCAAATCCCTATATTAATACTAATCATGTGATCACTGTTCAACAGCTATAAAAGTAACGGTAAAAATTCTTCACATAAAACCAAAAATTTTGACATCTTATAAAAATAGTTTTCATAAAGAGACATTTAACTAGATCAAGAGGTATTTTCCATTAATGAAACATTGGGTCGTTACAATATTCACCCCTTAAGAAATTTCACCCCCGAAATTTTCCTTTTTCCACACTAAAACAAATGTGGGTAACTCAGCTTCATCATATCCTCCGATTCCCAACTTGCTTCTTTAAACTTGTGGTTTCTCCAAAACACCTTGATGAGGGGAATTGTCTTATTTCGTAGAACTTTTTGTCTACGATCTAAGATCTTCACTGTTTGCTCCTCATAAGAAAGATCGTCTTCCAATTGTACCACATTAGAAGAGAGTACATGTGGAGGGTCCGATATGTACTTTCTTAAGAGGGATACGTGAAAGACATCATGTACATTGGCCATGGAAGTTGGAAGTTCTAGTCGATTGGCCACACTCCCGACACGATCAAGAATCTCGAAGGGGCTGATGTACCTTGGACTTATCTTTCCTTTCATTACAAACCTCATGACCTTATTCCACAGAGAAATGCGTAGAAAAACCATGTCTCCATCTTTAAACTCGAGGTCTCGTCAACAATTATCTGTATAACGCTTCTGTCAACTCTGAGCTGCCTTGATATACTGCTGAATGGTTTTCACCTTCTCCACCGTTTCCTCAACCATTTCTGGTACAAGTAGCTTATGTTCACCGACCTCCTCTCAACATGCTGGTGTTCTGCACCTTTTCCCATACAGGGCTTCATATGGTGCCATTTGGATGATTGAGTGGAAACTATTTTTATAATAGAACTCAACCAGAGAAAGATGTTGATCCCATCCTCCTTTAAAGTTCATTGAGCACGCTCTCAACATATACTCAAGTGTTTGGATAGTCCTCTCGGATTGGCCATCAGTTTGAGGATGATAGGCCCTACTGAAGTTCAGTTCAGTATTTAGAGTATGTTGAAGACTCTTTTAAAACTTAGAGGTGATTCTTGGATCTCGATCAGACACAATAGATAGTGCTACTCCATGCAACCTTACCACTTCCCTGATATATATTCGTGCCAGTTGATCCAATGAGAAATCCTCCCGAATTGCAATGAAGTGTACAGTCTTTGTAAGACGATCCACAATAACCCATATTGCATTGTTGCCTTTGGATGTCCTCAGAAGTTAGGTGATAAAGTCCATGGTGATGTTCTCCCATTTCCATTTTGTTATGGGAAATGGTTGCATCATCCCCTTAGACTTCTGCCTCTCTGCTTTCACTTGTTGACACACCAGGCACCTCGATGTATATTCAGCGATCTCCTTCGTCATATTATCCCACCAAAAGTTTTCTCAAAGATCTCGATACATATTTGTACTCCCTGGGCGAATAGAGAAATTTGAACTATGTGCATCATCCAAAAGTTCATTCTTCAGCTTCGGACTTGATGGAACACATAATGTTTTCCCAAACTGCACAATTCCTTCTTCATTAACATTAAACTCTAAGGATTTCCCTTTTTAGATAGCTTCCACCTTTTCCTAAATTCCCACATCATCCTTTTGAGCATCCTTTAACCTATCCAAAAGAGATGTTTGAGAAATCATTTGTGAAAGGATTGATTATATACCCTTATTTATGATTCCCACATCCATCTTGATCAAGTCTAATAAGATTGGATCCTTCTCAATTCTCATCATTGATATAATTGCTGGATCCTTTCTACTTAGGACATCTGCCACCTTGTTCGCTTTCACAGGGTGGTAATGTATTGAACATTAATAATCCTTGATGATATCTATCCATATTCTCTGACACATATTAAGCTATTTCTGTGTGAATATATATTTAAGACTTATGTGGTCAGTATATATCTCACATTTCTCTCCATAGAGATAATTACCCCAGATTTTCAAGGCAAAGATTACCGCCACCAACACTAGATCATGCGTTGGATAGTTTTGCTTAAGGTTTTCAACTTCCTTGAGGCATAGGATATAACTTTATCATTCTTCATCAGCACACATCCTAAGCCCTTCTTCAAAGCATCACTGAATACAACAAATATTTCCCCACTTGTGGGTAAAGTGAGCACAGGTGCAGTGATAAGCCTCCTTTTCAACTCCTTGAAGCTTTCTTCGGATTCATCACTCCAAGAAAGCTTTACTCCCTTCCGAGTTATCTTGGTTAGAGGGTTGAAAAATCGTGAGAAATTCCTCACAAATCGTCGATAATATCCAGCTAACCCCAAGAAGCTACAGATATCTGTTACCGATGTTGGCCTCGGCCGTCCCTCAATTTCATCTATTTTGGAGGGATCCACAGATATCCCATTGATTGTGATGATATGGCCCAAGAATGAGACATCTTCAACTAGAACTCACACTTACTGTAATTTTCATAGAGCTTCTCCTTGCGCAAGGTCTCTAGTACAGTTCTTAAATTCTCATCATTATCCACCTTGGTTTTGGATTATATTAGAATATCATCTATAATGATTACCACAAATGTTTCAAGTTAATCTCTAAAGACTCCATTAATTAAGTCTATGAAGATTTCTCGAGCATTGGTGAGTCTGAAAGGCATTACTATGAATTCATAGTGCCCGCATCTTGTTCGAAAAACAGTCTTGGATATATCTTCCTTCTTCACACTTACTTGATAATATCCCAACCGCAAATCCACCTTGGAGATGTATTGTGCTCCACGCAGCTGATCGAACAAGTCATAAATTCATGGGAGAGGATAATTGTTATTTATCGTGATTTTGTTAAGTTCACGATAATCGATGCAAAGCCACATTGACCCATCCTTCTTCTTGACGAAGGGGACTAGTGCACCCCATGGTGAAGCACCTGGGCGTATAAACCCTTTATCCAGATTCTCCTATAGTTGTTTCATCAACTCTTCAAGCTCTACAATAGCCAATATATATGGAGTCTTGGATATTAGTAAAGCCCCAGGTATAAGTTCAATTGATAACTCCACATCTCTTCTAGGAGGAATACCAGGCAGTTCCTCGGGAAACACTTTCACAAATTTCCTCACAATAGGAATTTCTTCAAGGATGGTTTCTTCCTTGGACTCAAACATCTGAGCCAGATACGCGTGCTCATAAGTCAGTAATATCCATTCTTGAGATGATGGAGCAAAAGGAGATTCATCTTTCTCATGACACTTTTAATGAATCGGGGGTCGATTCTCCATATGGAGTGTGATTTCCCTCTCCCGACAATTTATGTTGGCTCTATATAAGGAAAGACAATCCATGCCATGAATTTCATCAAATTACACCAAAGGGAGTATGACGAGGTTCACCGGGAAATTCTATTCACAGACTATAATAGGGGAGGACTTATATTCATGGGATGCAATGATTGCCCCATTTTCCGTACTCACCGACATCTTTACTTCCATGATTTGTGGTTGTGCTGGGATTGTTCTACTAAACTTTCAAGATATAAAAGAATGCATAGAACCAGAATCAAAAAGTATGTTCGCTATTCTTGAATGAATATCTAGTGTACCTGTCACCACTTTGTTTTCGGGGTTCACTTCGGCAGAAGTGATGGAAAAATATCTTCCTTACTGCCTTGGAGTTTGTTGGTTGTCTTTGAAAACTCTTGTATTAGGGCACTGATTTTCAAAATGACCCAGTTCTTTGCATTTGTAGCATTGAACAATGCGTTGAGGTTCGAACGAAGCGTTCCTCTCCTCTGTCGTAGCCGTGGGTCTTTCTTGCCGATAGTTAACAACTAGGTTCCCTTCTCTTCCACACCTAAAGCATTTCCTCTTCCCCTTAAGGAAATTTCCAGGGTGCTTATTTCTGCACTTTTTCCAAGTGGGGTGATGGATCTTCTTAGCACCGTTGTATTTATCCATCGGGCCACCAGCATTGAAGTCCACCTTACGTTTCTTATCCCCATGATACCCCTGTGATTATCCGATCTCCATTTCAGCCTTGAGGGAAATTAGACAATTTCCTCACAGCTGTCGAAGTCACGGATTGCCAATGGTTTCCCTAGGCTAGGCTTCAACCCACTAAAGAAGAGGTCAACCTTGAATTATGTGGTAACAACAAATCCAGAAGCATATCGTGCATGCCTTGTGAAGTTTTCCTCATACTCTCCAACATATTCTTCGCCTTTTTTCTTGAGGGAAATGAAGTTCCTTTCCATCTTAAGCCGGAGGGTGCACAGAAAATATTTATCAAAAAACATCTTCCAGAAATCCTTCCATTCCAATGCCTCGATATCATCCTCAGGCATCGTATTTTTCATCAACGTCCACCATTGATCAGCTTCACCCTCCATATGATAAGCCTATAGGAGATACTTATCTTGTTCATAACATTAAAGGATGGAGACGATCTTTTCAATGGAGTTGATCCATTGTTCAACGATCGTTGAATCAGATGATCCACTAAAAGTAGGAGGCCTTTGTCTCATGAAGCTCTCGATAGCGACTTCTTCTTTCTTAGGGGGGCCGAACGTTCCTCTTGAATCGTGTTTCTATTCAAAACATGAGTTAGTTGAGAGAAAATCGTGACAAAGTTTGCGATTCCCGCTCCCATTGGATTGGGCATCTCATTAGTACAGTCATCACACTGATTATCAAAAAGGTTTTTAGCCCGAGTCCTCCTATTACCGGCCATTTTCTGGAATAAAAGGAAAGTTAGGGGTAACACATAAAGGGTAATCCAAAGACAAAAGTTGACGACTTATAAATAAAAATTTATTTCCTTACTCCAGAGTCTATAGGCTTCAATCTATGCTTTTGATGATCTACTTTCTAACAGATATTCGTAGGGGAATTTTTTTTAATTCCCTTAATAAGGGTTCATACTAAGCTTTTGAATTTATCAAAACATATCCCCTGGGAGTGTCATAACCAAGAGTGCAGCAAGGCCTGTTGTTGTGCACCAGTTCTCGTTCGAGTCTAGCTCAAAGCGGTGTTTTCGGGTTTTACCCCTAGGATACATCTGGGCCAGAGCCACCTCTACCTGCCCGTATCCAGATAGGGATGTATTTTTCTGATAAACCACATAATCAGTAATTACCAAAACAAAGGGATGTTTTTATTATACTTACTCTTGTATCTAAGGCTTTAATAGGGTTTCTTAATCCCAAAAATAACTAAACCTATCCTCGGATACCAACTATGACAACCCTGCTTTTATTAAAAATTTAAATATGATTTATTACATAAAACTTCACTTGATACAACAAAGAAGATCTAGAGGTTTAGTGTCTTTGGGGATTAGGATAATTACATAAAAACTTGAAACATGAAATACATCATCTTTATTGAAAACATCCTCTATATGACCACTACATTCTTCTGTACTTAGATTTTTATGGGATAACCTGAAGACATGCATAAGAAAAGGGTGAGCTATAAAGACCAGTAAGGGAGTACACATGGAATAACATGAAGAGTAAAATACATGTTAGACAATAGGAATATCAATATAAAATAAAATAAACATGAACATAAAGGCATGATAATGCATGATAATCATAACATGGAAATGTGGCAACAACACTTATCATGGAATTAGCATGAGCCAAGGCTCATTGCACATGGAACATGAGTAAATCCTCATTTCACATAAAGCACAAGTAAACCCTCATTTCACTTGAATTAGCATGAGTCAACACTAATTTCACATTACGTATCATGGTACTATACTTTACCCAATGCATTGGAGCGCTATAAGGGTGAACCCTTCTTAAACATTTCATTTCATGCATAAGTGTTCCACATGGATCATAAAACATGAATTCATAAAACATAATCATTTATTCCATGATAAAGGAATGTGGAATTCATAATGAAACTTTACAATCAATAAGTAAATGTGCATAAAGTTTAATACCCTTGATGGAGAAATGGGCATGGTATTCACTACACAATGACATTGGCTAAGAAAATCGGTGCGATTTCGGCAGCGTAATAGCGTGAAATAAGAATTCATAAAAATGTTTGATAAGAGAGAAAGGGGTTCCTCATCATATTTACATGTAATGGACAGTAATGAGGTCATATAGATACATGTCCCAACTGTAACACCTCGAGCTTCCACGATACGCTTCTCTTTCAATAATGCAATAGCTTGCATTGTACGCAAGTTCGAGATTCTAACACACCGCGACCAATCAAAATTGCTATTATAAATAGTAATACCCAACTTTTAAAATTATATATATTTTATATTTTAAAATGGACTTCATTTTTGGATTCGGAATATCGAAATTAGCCTATGTTGAATTTTTGGTATTTTTCTGAGAACTTCCAATTTTTTATGAAAAGTGAAAAATACTTAAAAACAAATTTTTTAATCAAAATAATTTATAGTGATATATTATAATATTTAGTGGTTTTAAAGATTAATTATAATATATTTTTACCATTTTATCCAATGGTGGTCATTAGAATTAATTTCACTTTGAAATTGGACATAAACAATTGTCAATCTTTTGATATATATAGTTTCTTAAAAACATGTTATTTGTCCTGACAACGTGAATTAATTATAAAATTAATTAATTCAACTTATATGTTTGGAATTTTTTAAAATATACATCATATTTTAATTCGGAATATCAATTATATATTAGGGTGAAATTTTGGCATTGTTTTAAAAAACTTCAATTTTTGAAGAATAGTGAAACCACTAAGTGTTAGTTAAAAAACTGATTTTTCGTTTAAATGAAACATTACTACTTCTGGGATTTTATTTTCAAAAATATGACATACATGGTTTTCATTAGGAAGTAAAATGTGGTTCAATGGGATTAAAATAATTTTTTGGTGAATAGTAACTTTTATGTTTAATTAATCACGATTAAAGGTAAATAGTGTAATTTAAGGTAAAGATAATTTTATAATAATATGAAATGACCTTTACACTTGTCCTACCCCTATTGGATGAGTCATGGACGACCAAGAAAATCCATGGGTCAACTTGGGGACCACATGGAGCCACTTTGTTGGGAAAATGACATTAAAAACTTTTTATTTAATGTTAAAATAAAAATGTCACAAACATTAGTTGTTTTACTAAAACAATTTTTAAATTGGGTAATAAAAGTCATATTTTTGACTATAAATATTCATTAGAAAGATAAAAATCTTTCCTACATAATGATAGATTTTTATAATTTTTAGACATTAAATAAATTAAATTATTTATGACACCATGATGATGTAACAATTACCTCATTAATTAACGATTTTAATAAAATGGAATGATAATGTAAAATCTAAGAATTAAACCTGTCCAAAGCCTATTGTATGAGAATATTTCGAACCCATATCACCTTATCCTCGAAATATATATGTTTGTGACCTTTAAAATCCGAAACTCATTATATAATAAGTAACATTTAATTACTTTCCAAGAGTGCCGCTCCTCTCCTCTTATAAAAGGCCCCCACCACTACCACCTTATTTACACCTTCCAAGCCATTTGGCTCGGCTAACCTCTGCCCAAATACTCTCTAAACTTCCCTCTCTTACTCCTAGAAGCCTCAATTTGGACAGAAGTCTTCCCAAGGAAGCTTGTGAGCTCAAATCAAAAAGAGTTACCCATTTTAAAGGTAGTGTTTTTTCTTGTGTTCTTATGTTTTATTTTGCTTCTCCAACCCCCTAAACAATTTTTATTCATTTATTTTGTAAAAGCACCAGTATCCTAAATAAACTAGGATTATGTTATAATAATTATTCTAGCTACACTTACACACACCTACATCTAATGGTTAATGAACATACTGTTTCTGTGGATGGCGAATTTCTGCCTCACGAAACGATGATTGTTCAACACTCATATAGAACCTTAAAAGGTGGACATTAAGATGTAAATATATTTATATATGATATATAATATGTTTATGTTTTACTTAAGCTTATTTATTTTTCATTTATGGCATACCTTTATAGTTTCCATTATAGGTAAACGCGATAATTTCATTTTAGGTAGTGCAGACTACCGCCCCCTCAAAGTGATTCGAATCGTTAATGCCATATGTGAGATGTATAAAGGATGGAGTAAATGATATTATATATGATATTATACTGGAATTATAATTTACCTTTATATCATTATGATTTCAATCCATTAAATATGAAATAGAAATGAAAGTAGCGTTCATGTGTACGTACGTCTTACCGTCTCCATGAACGATGCATTTCATTTCTTACCTCTAAATGTTACGTAATATTATGAATGAATGTATATAATGTATATATATGATATATATGATATCTACATCATGAATATAATTCGGGATATAATGGACATTTCACCACATGAACAACTTGTAATTATAAGAAGTTTATTTCTGACTCAAGTACCAAAGATCGACAAAATGACCATTATTAACTTAAATAATTAAATAATTTTTATAACATGGTAATAAGTGATATAAAAGGATTAATGAACATGAAAAGGGTTCTTAAGAAAATAGAAATTAACTCTAGTTTATTATTCAGGAGATTAAATAACGATCGAGTCAAGTCGGACACGAGGTAAGGGAACTTCTTAAACCAATTTCCATTCTTTGGGTTAATCTCCTACGTTCAAATTATGTCATGATATTATTTTGTCCTATCTTGTATTTGTACTTTCTTTATGTGTAATTATAGTGAATACACCTAATAGATCTGTTTTATTTAAAAAAATTATCTCTGTAAGGGACTTCGTCTCAATCTCCTTTCATTGAGTCATACTTTGTTTTATACACAACTTACTTTTATACGGTGTATAAACCCCTTTGACTTTTACATTTATTTAGAAGGTATATTTTCATACGAAGCATTTTCACTAAATGAAAGAAGGAATGTTCTGTCTTACGTATGCGGCGACAACGACTTCTCTACCACCGTGACCATTATTTGAGTTTCGGCTTCCTCTACAATCCATAGTTCTTTTAAATGAAAAATAAATACCATGTTTTACTATTATTTTATTTTGGTATTAAAAAAGGTTTTGAAAGTGTTTTTATTATATCAATGTGATGTATTGATATCTTGAGATTGAAATGTGGAAATGTTATGTTTTTTATGCATGTTTTATGTGATACGATTGTGTTGTGGTTTATGATAATTTTAAACCTTTTCATATAAGGAATGCATTGGACTTAATAAGTGACGGGTGGAGCCCACTATAGCTCCTCGATGCATCAGCAAGTCTCATGAGACAAACTAGTGTCTTGGCACGAGGCCTTGACAAAATCTTATTTGTAGTCTTGGCACGAGGCCTTGGCTACGTGGTTGTGATAGTCTGGCATTATGCATTCCATCATTATGAAAGTGGTTGTTGATATTTCATGTGACTATTCGACCAGTAGAATATCCATGTGAATAATTAAATGGCATTATTTCATTTTACTTTTTCCATATTATGTTGAATTTCATGTTTAAAAGGATTTTGTTTAGTTATAAATTGCCATAAGTATTTATATTTATTTTTGAAAGCTTCCGCTATATTGTTATCCTTACAGAGCATCTGAGCTCACCCCTTTCAATGTTTTAATATTTTCTAGGATGTGAAAAGTATTTTATGAATGACCCACAGGGATAGTCATAAGGTGATATGAGTGTGGAAAATGGAGACTATGTTATTGTAGTTTTTCACTTTATGATGTAATGTAACATTTATGATTGTATCTAGTGTTTCCAAGGCTACTAAACTAATCTGTCTTTCGAGGCTTGATCTTTTGTGATCATGCCAATGTTACGCAGTAATGCACCGACTCTGGGTAACTGGGGTCGGGGCGTTACAGTTGGTATCAGAGGAAGTGTAGTACTAACCTTGGAAGCTAGATTTACTTAAACTCTGATTAGAGAACATAGCCTTAAGATAGAATTTTAGGATTAGTATAGAAGAACTTCCTAGAATTTTGGTATTACGGAGATTTTATGAGTTTTCCAAGAAATACATCCCTGTCTGGATACGAGTAGGTAGAGGAGGATCTGACACAGATGCACCTAGGGGTAAAACCCGAAAACACCGCTTTGAGCTAGACTCAAATGGGAACTGGTGCACGACAATGGGCCTTGCTGCACTCTTGGTTACAACACTCCTGGGGGATATGCTTAGGATAATTCTTGTTTTCTTTACAAACCACTATAAAGGGTTATGAGTATATACTTCCTCAAAGAAAACATTTTTATGATTATGGATTATATCCATAAATAGTTCAATTTATGTTAAGTGTTTTACAAGTATGGAATTATGTATTTTAATTCATAAATTGACCTAGTTTATGACATTGTATAGAAATGGCACCCAGTAGAAAGATTGTGAACTCCAGCAATACGTATGATCTAAAGAGTAATAAGGATCATATATTTCATGCTATTAAGCCAAAATTTAGAAGGTAAATAGTCTCCCATGTATTCTAATCATATGAAGAAATAGTATCATGTGTTAATAAGATAAGTAAAGAATTCTCTGAGTCCTATGGATTTGAAGGGAAGCAAGAGAAGAATAGGATGATGGATAAAGGGAAGAGGGAAAAGAAGATTTTTCCAATATGTGATAACTGTGGGAAGAAACACCTTGGGACTTGCCTGAAGAGAATGTGAGTTTTTATAAGTGTGGAGAAAAAGGACACCAAGTGCGTGACTACAAGGGTAAGAAAAAGTTTTCAAATGTACAATGCATCATCTACAAGGAATGGGGATACTACACAAACCAATGTCCAAATCATCAGAGTATGCCCCAAATGATTTTATTGGATAATAATCGAGTTATGATACTACCAAAGATGAGGAGGAATGATTAGAGTTCTTATGTTGTTATTAAAGAATTTTTTCATTTGAGTGTTGTATCAATGATGTACTGGTTATATTAATTATGGAGTATATAAGGATTGTACTGCATTCCTATTTCATCAAGGACTTGAGATTGTGTGGAACCATGAAAAGTGACTCCACAACAGGTTAAATTTTTGGAAAATATATGGTTGAGAGGAAGATAAACCATAATATGGTTCTGATACCGAGATAATGATTTTGAAATAATATATGATTGATTTGGATAAATTATATTTGATATTCTTAACTTCCTTGAAACTGATTAATGATTTGTATACATTTTTGGATAGAAGGATTATATCTAGAATTCTATAAGGAATAAAGGATCATTAATGTAATCAATAAGGATTTATGGTAATTCAGGATGTTGTAGTGTTTTAAAAGAATACATCATGAAGGTGTTTACATGTTGTTACGTGGAAAAAAGGATCTTCATTAAGTTTACCTTCATTATAAAATTTCGACTGTGAGTTGGACAGAAGTATTTTGGATAACTGTAATGGTTGGAATGGATTATGTTGAACCTTGGATAGTATTGTTTAAGGATAAAACATTTCTGAATAATATTTTTTGAATATTATAATACTATTGTTTTAAAAAAGGACAACCTGTAGGTTGGGGGATAACCCGTCACGTCGAAAAAAGCTGTAGGAATTGAACCCACAACCATAGTGCGACATGTCTTTATTACATACCACTAGCCTACAGTAATTCCCTGGTTATTACAAAATAGTTTTCCTAATCTAAATGGTATGTGTTAATATTTGAAACCTTATACAATTAGGATAAATAGAATATTTTTGAGTTCTATTACATTTTAGAGTGAAATATGGGTTTGTAGTTAAAATTTATTAAAGAATGAAAGTTTACATGATAAGTATGTATATTCCCTTACATTCTTAGTAAATCTTCTAAATAAATTCCCCAACTTTTTAAAAGGTAACTTATAACAAAAACATTGCTGGTTAACTTTTCCAACTGGGGATTCAATGACCGTTTAACTAATCAGAAGTATGTGATTTTCTTATGGTTAACCTTCTCCCAATCCTGTTTTCTACAACTCTCCATCAGACTTTGATGGTTTTTTTTCCTTCCATATCCATATTTTCACAGAATCCTAGTATGGGCTATCTCGGGTGACCTTTTTACTTATCTTTCTATCTTTTAATGTTATATTTTTATTAAACTTATTTTCGATGTGGGTTTTCCACAAAGGTATTTCCTATCTTCAACCTTTTATTTTCAAAGAAAAATTTCAAATTGCGAGGACGCAATTTATTGAAGGAGGGGAGAATGTAACACCTCGTGCTTCCTTGATACGCTTCTCTTTCAATAATGAAATAGCTTGAATTGTACACAAGTTCGAGATTCTAACACACCGCGACCAATAAAAATGGCCATTATGAATAGTAATATCCACCTTTTGAAATTATATATATTTTATATTTCAAAATGGACTTCATTTTTGGATTCAGAACATCAAAATTACCCTATGTTGATTTTTTGGTATTTTTATGAGAACTTCCAATTTTTTATGAATAGTGAAAAATACTTAAAAACAACCTTTTTAATAAAAATAATTTATAGTGATAAATAATACTATTGAGTGGTTTTAAAGTTCAATTAGAATATATTTTTACCATTTTATCCAATGGTGGACATTATAATTAATTTTACTTTGAAATTGGACATAAACAATTGTCAATATTTTGATATATATTGTTTCTTAAAAACACACTTTGTTGTGACAACGGGAATTAATTATAAAATTAATTAATGAAACTTATATGTTATAAATTTTGTAAAATAGACATAATTTTTGAATTGGGAATATCAATTATATCTTAGGGTGAAATTTTAGCATTGTTCTAAAAAACATCAATTTGTGATGAATAGGGAAACCACTAAGTGGTAGTTTAAAAAATGATTTTTCATTTAAATGAAAAATTACCTCTTCGGTGATTTGGTTTTCAAAAATCCGACATACATGGTTGTCATTATGAAGTAAAATGTGGTCCAATGGGATTAAATAATTTTTTTGGTGAATAGTAACTATTAAGTTTAATTAATCGCGATTAAAGGTAATTAGTGTAATTTATGGTAATGATAATGTTATAATAATATTAAATGACTATTACACTTGTCCTACCCCTATTGTATGAGTCATTACCGACCAATACAATCCATGGGTCATCCTGGGGACCCCATGGAGCCACTTTGGTGGAAAATGACATTTAAATCTTTTTATTTACTATTAAAATAAAAATGTCACAAACATGAGTTGTTTTACTAAAACAATTTTTAAATAGGGTTATACAAGTAATATTTTTGACTATAATTATTCATTAGAAATATAAAAATATTTCCTACATTATGATATTTTTTATGTAATTTTTAGACATTAAATAAATTAAATTATTTATGACACCATGATGATGCAGCGATTACCTCATTAATTAACGATTTTAATAAAATGGAAGGATAATGTAAAATATAATAATTACACTTGTCCAAAGCCTATTGGATGAGAAGAGTTCTAACCCTTATCACCTTATCCTCGAAATATATAATTTTGGGACCATTAAAATCCGATACTCATTATATAATAAAGTAACATTTCATTACTTTCCAAGAGTGACCCTCCTCTCCTCTTATAAAAGGCCCCCAACACTACCACATTATTTAAACCTTCCAAGACATTTGGCTCGGCCATACTCTGCCCAAATACTCTCTCAACTTCCCTCACTTACTCATAGAATCCTCACTTTGGACATAATTCTTTCCAAGGAAGCCTTTGAGCTCAAATCAAAAAGATTTACCCGTCTTAAAGGTAGTGTTTTCTCTTGTGTTCTTATGTTTTATTTTGATTCTCCAACTCCCTAATCTATTTTTATTCATTTATTTTGTAACAACACCAGTATCCTAAGTATACTAGTATTTTTTTATAAGAAGGATTAGAGCTACACTTACACACACCTACATCTAATGGTTAATGAACATACTGTTTCTGTGGATGGTGAATTTCTGCCTCACGAAACGATGATTGGTCAACACTCATATAACACCTTCAAAGGTGGCCATTAAGATGTAACTATATTTATATATGATATATAATATTTTTATGTTTTACTTAAGCTTCTGTATTTTTCATTTATGGCATACCTTTATGGTTTCCATTATGGGTAAACGCGATAATTTCATTTTAGGTAGTGCGGACTGCCGCACCCTCAAAGTGATTTGAATCATTAATGCCATATGTGGGATGTATAAAGGATGGAGTAAATTATATTATATATGATATTATACTAGAATTATAATGTACCTTTATATCATTATAATTTCATTTCATTACATATGAAATAGAAATGAAAGTAGTGTTCATGCGTACGTACGGATTACCATCTCCATGAACGGTGCATTTCATTTCTTACCTCTAAATGTTACGTAATATTATGAATGAATGTATATAATATATATATATATATATGATACATACGATATCTAAATCATGAATATAATTCAGTATATAATTGATATTTCACCACATGAACAACTTGTAATTATAAGAAGTTTATTTTTGACTCAAGTACCAAAGATCGACAAAATGAACGTTATTAACTTAAATAATTACATAATGTTCATAACATGGTAATAAGTGATATAAAATGATTAATGAACATGAAAAAAGTTCTTAAGCAAATAGAAATTAACTCTAGTTTATTATTCAGTAGATTAAAGAAAGATCTAGTCAAGTCGGACATGAGGTAAAGGAACTTTTTAAACCAATTTCCATTCTTTGGGTTAATCTCATACTTTAATATTATGTCATGATATTATTTTGTACTATATTGTACTTGTACTTTTTTATGTGTACTTATACTGAATACACCTAATAGATCAATTATATTTAAAAAAATGATCTTTGTAAGGGACTTCGTCTCAATATCCTTTCATTGAGGCATACTTTGTTTTATACACAACTTACTTTTATACGGTGTATAAACCCCTTTGACTTTTACATTTATTCAAAATGTATATTTTTATACGAAGCATTTTCACTAAACGACAAAATGAATGTTTTGTCTTACGTATGTGGCGACAATGACTTCTCCTCCTCCATGACCATTATTTGAGTTTCAGCTTCCCCTATAAGCCGTAGTTTTTTTAAATGAAAAATAAATACCATGTTTTACTGTTCTTTTATTTTGGTATTAAAAATGGTTTTAAAAGTGTTTTTATTATATAAATGTGTTGTATTGATATCTTGTGATTGAAATGTGGAAATTTTATGTTTTTTATGCTTGTTTTATGTGATACGATTATGTTATGGTTTATGATAATTTTAAACCTTTTCATATAAGGAATGCATTGGACATAATAAGTTATGGGTGGAGCCCGCTATAGCTCCTCAATGAATTGGCAGGTCTGATGGGACAAACTAGTGTCTTGGCACGAGGCCTTGGAAAAATCTTATTTGTAGTCCTGGCACGAGGCCTTGGCTACGTGGTTACAATAGTCTTTCATTATGCATTCCATCATTATGAAAGTGGTTATTGATATTGCATGTGATTATTCGACCAGTAGAATATCCATGTGAATAAGTAAATGGCATTATTTCGTTTTACTTTTTCCAAATTATGTTGAAGTTCATGTTTAAAAGGATTTTGTTTAGTTATAAATTGCCTTAAATGTTTATGCTTATTTATGAAAGCTTCCGCTATATTTTTATCCTTACTGAGAATCTGAGCTCACCCCTTTCAGTGTTTTAATATTTTCCAGGATGTGAAGAAGTATTTTATGAATGACCCACAGGGATAGTCAGAAGGGGATATGAGTGCGGAAAATGGAGACTATGTTATTGTAGTTTTTCACTTTATGATATAATGTAACATTTATGAATGTATCTAGTGTTTCCAAGGATACTAAACTAATCGGTCTTTCTAGACTTGATCTTTTGTAATCATGCCAATGTTACACAGTAATGCACCGACTCTAGGTAACTGGGGTCGGGGCATTACACCAACAATTTTAGTGGAATATAGATTCATGATACAAAAGTATTGCTTGAATGTAAAATAGGAGAGAGAAGTTCCTTTCGGAATTTCGGCATAGTAATGGGTGTAAATGGGAGGCATTTAATGAGAGAGAAAGGGTATCCCATCATTCAAACATAAATAGGGAAGTATTATGGGGGTGCGAAACCATACCCCAATATTCATAATTGAATTTGAAAGGGAAAAAAACTTAAAGAAAATTTGGCAAAAATGAGAAAGGAAGAAAAACCCATTCTTGTAAGTGTGTTTCCAAAGGCTTGAGAGAGGCTTGAGAGAGGCTTCGTGGGAGCTTGGGGCACTTTGGGAGGATTTTAGAGAGAGTTGGGTAGAGGTTGGATGAACTCCAAAGGCTTTGAGTGAGGAGGAAGTGGGATCTTGTGTGGGTTTATATAGGAAAGGTGAGGGAATTCTTTATTATTTACGTTTGGGACCCCTTATATTAAATTAATCCAAACCACAAACCATCCCATGGTTTTTGCCCATAGTTTTTGGAAAAGGGATGAGGAAAATAATATTTTATAAGGCCATATTCCGAACTTCTTAAAATATTAGGGTTGCTTATTTGGTGGTGAGTCACCCTCCCATGGAAATTAATTTAAAAAGACATGGTGTTTAATAAGTCTTTAGGGGTCCATTAATGCTTTGAGAAGTAATTAAAACCAACCAAAAATATAATTATTTTAATGGTAAACATATATTGGACGAAAATAAAGATTATAGTATTTTATGACATCAATATTGGGTCATTATAATGTCATAAAACACATTATATATTTAAACGGTATTTAATTTTTACCCAAACATTTGACTGTCTCAAAAAATTATGAAAAATTCACTGTTGGATAATTTCGACGTCCTGATTCCATAAATAACATTTATTTTATCTAAATAATTTTCTATAGATTTTAATTTTCTCTTTTAAAATAAAAACCGACATTTATCGAAAATTCACGGGTTTTGACAGAAATGGCTTTCAAAGCTTAATAAAAATTTTAATTGCATTAATAAAATTATAGGATCATTTATATTTAATAGAAATTAATTTAATATTATTATTTTATTAAAATATTATTTAATTCAAAAATCCCTTAATTTAATAAAATAGATTTCTTAATTATATAATAACTAAATACACCATTTTTACTTTAAAAACTATTTACAATGTATCAAAAATGACTAGAAATTATATTCATTATTATATACAAAAATAATGTATATGAACATAGTACTACTTATTTGTTACATAACCCCTTAAAACAGCCACATAATACCTAATGGTAAGGTGCGCGATGGTGAGAGACACTTGGGGTGGTTCGGATAACATCGATCGAGTGGTAATTTCAATCAACTTCCACTTTTCCCGTAGACGGTCACGTTCGAGCATGACATGATGAAGCTCAGATTGGGCTTGGTCAAGGGAGAAGCCCAATAACACCACCTCTTTTCTAAGCTCCAACAAATGGGCTTCATATGGGGCAATTCTAATGGATGATGCCATCACTTCCTTTGTCTAAGTAAATTGGATTTGTCAAAGCCCTATATTTATACTAATCATGTGATCACTGTTCAATGGCTATAAAAGTAAGGGTAAAAATTCTTATCATAAAACCAAATATGTTGACATATTATAAAAATTATTTGCATAATGAGACATTTAACTAGATCAAGAGGGATTTTCCATTAATGAAACATTGGGTCGTTACATATTCCATTAGTAAAACCATTATAAAAATAAAATAATTTGATCCTATCATAATATGATCTAGGTTCTTGTTTTTAACTATGCCATTTTTTTTAATTTTCAAACATGATTTGGAAAATACAGGTTTTGAAATCCCAATGATTTTTTTAAAAAAGAAGCATCTATTAATTAAATATTTGGAAAGAAAAAATTACATAAATTGGATATATTTATAAATTAAAAGTAATTTCATAAGAAATAATCATTCCAATAGATTCAAGTCCTGCTACTCCAGCAAAAGTTTCCTCATATTCAAAAACATCCTCTTCACTATGTCCTTTTGAATCCATGATAGCATTTTTTTATTGTGGATGTGTCATAAACCATATTTCCAAAAATCCAATAAGATTCAATGTTTAATAAGTATCTATATATTTATAAAAGGCCCCATAAATTATTCTATTCAAACTATTTCAGTTATTCATGAATCCCTACATCCTATAATACACTATCAATTTCATTAGTGGTGTTCTTAGTTTATGCTATAACAAGAACAGTTGATTTTCAAGATTTTTTCTATGATATTCTCTATCCCAAGTTCCTCTATGTGGATATTAGATAAAAACATATAAGTGTTGTTCAATATGATTCCAATTGGATCTAGGAATATATTTATTTGATTAAAAAATTTCAACTTTTGGTATTGGTTCAAACATATATACTATGATTGTTTATTTTTCTATTGCATGTTTTATATAACATTCATTAGCGAGAGATATGAATGAATAGTCAAATTATAATTATCATCCTAACAGTATTCTAAAGAGTTCATAAGCTCATACAGACTCATTTTGTTGAATAAGACATGTATAAATTCTTATACAATTTTGATTATTTTTTTAAATATTATGTATTATGTACTGGATTTATAATAACCAAGGAATATTCCATCATATATTTTTCATTAAAATTTATCTTAATTATTATTTTAAATTCTTATAAAAATATATCTTCATAAAACTATAAAGTAATTATCCTTCATTTTTCTTATATTCTATAACCCATGTGTATTTAACTTTAAAACTATTCTAACTAGAACCCTTTTGATAATATTTTAAGCTATATTCATAGACTGTACACCAAAATAAATAGGTAGATCAAAATCCTTTATCATAGTTGGGGCTATCTTATTATGAGTTTTAATTCTCCTTTTTATAATACCATTCTACCATGGAGTCCTATTAGCTGATTATTTCTGTCGGTATCAATATTTTTTGCATAAATATTTGAATTCATGAATTTTTAAAACATGGAAATAATCACTTCTTATTGTCTCAATAGTATGACAACTTATATTTTCTATAAATTTTTCTTATTTTAAAAAATAATAACTACCATCACTTTTGTGATATAGAATGGAAAACATGGTGTATCTAGAAAATCCATCGATAAGAAATTAATCTTAGTACTTCCCATTTTAGTTCAAAACTCCAGATGGTCAAAAAAAATCCATGTGAACCAATTATAGATGATCAGAAATTAAAACATTATTATTTTGTTTGAAATTGATCTTATCCAAATTCTATTTTTGATATTCATTACATACTTTTTCTACTGAGGATCCTAATTTATGATATTGCTTAACTAATGATTTCCATGATAGATTTCATTATTACAAATTTTTACAGTGTCTTAGGCTTATATTATATATCCAAAACCCTTGGTTAAAGGTGTGTAAAAATTTGGTTTTTAAAATAGTGAATGAAAATCAACTACATTGACTTTATCATTACATGATTTATTAAAAACTAAACCATTTATTGAAACATAAATATTATAATCACTATTTTAATATTTAATATTATTACCATCATCACCTTGCTATGAAATGATAAGTTGATTATATTTTTACCCATATTTGAATACGTATATATATATAAAAATAGTACAAGAATTAAAAATTTTACCTGGTCTAATTATATTTACTCTGTAATTTTCACCAAAACTAACATGTCCATATTTACCCATGATAGGACATTTAAATACTGAGTAATCAGAAGTCATGTTTTAGGATGAGCCACTATCATGGTACTGTAAGTGTTTTATGGTACTCGTTATGCAGGCCTTCTGACAAAATATTATACCATAAGTGATTTTATCACCCATATTTTCTTCAATACAGACATTTTAATAGATAATTTTTTTTGAATCAATTGTTGTTTAAATGGATTACAATAAAAAGGCTCTGTACTTTCAGAATTAAAAATTTTTATTTGGTCCATAATAGTAAGAGTTGTTCATAGAGTTGCAAGATATTATAAGAATAAATTTATTCTTATATATTTTCCTCCCGCATGAAATGTTACCGATGTGAGTGGTATAGTTGGTTATGGATTATTTACAATAATCATAATTATGTTTTTTATTTGATTCTCTCCTTTTGGTATTGTTAATTAAAAATTTGGATTCATTTTTATCTTTCAATAAATGATAATTTTGTAATTTTTATTTAGAAATGTAACATTTAAAATGAACTCATGAAGCATTATGATTATTTATACATTTAAATTTATATTTTTGATTAATTAATGTGCATTCCATCATATTACAAAACATAAATAAATTAAAACAACACAAGTTTTTATCATTTTTTCAATATTCAAAATATTGAAATATGAACTGAAAATGAAAGAACCCTATTTATTATTATGGATGTCTTTCCCATAAAAACATTCTATCTATATAATTATTGTATTATTTGATTGATTCTGAGTCACTTGATCTATCCTTATAGGAAATATAGACGACTCTCCTTACCTTATTTTTTCATATTTGATTGTCCTCATATAATTCTCTTATATTTTAGTTTATGAAAATAATTCATCATGTGTCAATTTATATATCATTCATAATAGTTTTATAGACAAAATTTATTATCCTTTTTCTATGACCTTCTTTATGTTATGTTCGTCCATGATTTTTATCACGGATAATTAATTCTTCCTATAGAATTTTGTAAATCACATAACAATGAGATCCATTTACTCATAATTATCTAATTCTGATTCATCCTTACTAAAAAATTAATTTATATTTCATTTTAACATATAGTCAGATGTGTGGAAGGAAACTGACTTTTTATCTTCATAACCTCTATCATTTATTTATATTTATTTCTTCATTATACATAAGTGGATTTCCAATAAGCTCCATCCCTGATAGTTTAATTCTGTTACATGATTATCTGATGAAAATAGAAGTTCCACTCTAATTATCATGTATGCATCATATAATTTTCATAACTTGATATTTATCTTCAATTTCCTTCCCATGTACATGAATCACATTTTAAATCTCATTATAAAAAATATACATATAAAAATCATTACATAATTATTCATCTTTAATGTATCTTATTTTATGATATACTTATTGAGTTACATCTCTTTTATGTTTTGTGTTACTTCATGTGAAATAGAAAGTGTGTCCTATATTTCATATATAGTAGAATAAATAGAAATTAAATTAAACTCATATTAACCTATTTCACAGTATAGTGAATTCATGTATTTACAATTATTTTCATAAGTAACCTTAGTGGCATCAACGCAGTTAGTTCAAGTAGTTTTGGTTCTTATAAACAATTTACCTAATTATGGTCCCAATATCACATACTATGATCTCTATATGGACATTCATTTTGATCTTCCACAGATAATAATTTCATCCATTAAAATAAATAGTCTGGTAAATAGACATTCCCTTTAATCTATTTTAATCCCTTATGATAATAATTTTTAAAAAAACATTAATAGTTTTGTAAAAAAAAAATACAATATAAAAATATTAAATAAGGGAAAAAACCTATGATACAAAAAAAAATTCAATTGGAAAATGCACGAGGGCATGAATTTACCTTCAATTCAAAAATAAAATTAAAATAAAAACCACAATTTATAAAATTATCTAGGGTAATCAAAATATAGATGTATATAATTTGGTTTTCTAGAAATGATTTTTAAAATTCATCCCCCAAATAGTTGATACCAGTTTAAATATATTTATATTTTAACACATATTTATTATAATTAAACATTGAATATAAAACACCAATTAAATTTAACTATCAATGTGAAATTTTTATTTTCAGTTTTCAAAACTAAAAACAATTCTTACTATTAGAGTAATCAAAAAATGAAAAGAAAAGAACAAAATAAAATAAGATTTTTAGTCTCATTCACTGAACTATTCCTCTCAACATGATAATAAAATACATCTATGTAGTTTATTAAATGATAAACTAATACAAAAACTTAGTGATTTTTTGCGTAAAAAACCGCACTTTGGTAGTCCATGATATTGGGATCCTATACAATTAGTCTACATGGGATAATCAAATAATAACAACTACTTAGAGGAAGTCCATGATACACAACTTCTTCTATATTTCTTTATGGGATTACAGATGTAATATAATAAGAGAGATTGTATAGCTCTCACTGATGCCATATATGAGTCTATGTTAATGTATTATAATATAATAAATAACATCATACAATGTCAGATAGAACAGAAAGGTAAAATAATAAAAAAATATAATTTTCGATGCAACTCACAATGATATCCATTAGCTGATCTACAGACTTTAGATATCTCATTAAAAATCATAAAATAAGTTTTCATAGAGTATTTCATAAAATAGATTATTATGAAATGTTATGAATTAGTCATCTAAATATATTTTCTCTTTTTTAGACATTGCTTAGATATCCATTCATATTCACTATCTTGGTTATTCTATTTTTTATGTTTTCTATATTTTTATCTATCTTATTCATCTTATAAATGTTAAATCAATCAATGTATCCATTGGTTGAAATTCTTTACATTATTAAATGATCATATTTTAAAATTAATTATCCAAATTATAGATTTTTTTATTTGAAAATACCTCACTACATATATTAATTAAATTAACATGGTTTTCACTTAAAGAAAAGCTTATGGGGGCCATGGTTACATCACATGGTTATATGGGATAATGACATGGTGTAGTAGCTTGTTTTATTCACTTGATCATCAGATTACATCATGTGGTCACTTAATGTCTTTTCATGGTAACATGTTATCTTAAAATGATAGATTTATCTCTACACACAATAAAATTACTTTTTCATGTAGATACTACATTATAGAAACATGATCATATCAATAGATAGAGAAATTCAATTTACTTGTTTCATGATAACATGAATTCATATGAGGTAGATTGAATCCATTATTCAGTAACATGGATTTACAAACTATATAATGTTTATTACACATGTTTTCAGTCAACCTTCAATGCATGGTCACTTTATAAATTTTTAAAAATTATCTCATCTAACATATGTCCAGTAGATTGTTCTTGTCGTCACTATGATGTCATTATCCAGTCACATCAACATTGTTATATAACCTTCAAAATAATTTCAATTTATTTAGATAATAGTTACGTTACTAATCTGGTTGTTTTTCAGGATAGTTAAAGGACATATGAAATATGATCATTTTTTCCAAAAAGTAGTTGACTATCAAAAAACATGAAATTCACATGAAAAAATATTAATGTGTTATGGGATCATTAAAACAAGGTGGTTCATGGATAAGACAACATGGGGTGTGTAAATATTATTTAATAGTCATGATACATTAAATCATTACATAGGTATAAGAATGTTGGAAATACATAATAATATAATATAATTAGTTATATCGAGACCCTCTAAAAAACCTCCATTAAATAGAGGACACAAATCCACAATGAATTTGGTTTTACAAATAATATAAAACATGTTAGATCATGATTTAAATATTTAGCAAATTTATTGGTGTTCTTAAATGACCCACCAATCACTTAGTAGAAAGAGACCCTAAGGGGCCTAGATTCAATCCACATTAACAATCATTTAATTGGATATTATTAAAAACCCATTTTTTTTAAGGGAAATATATTTCTAAAAGAATACCTTATATATATATTCCACCTGAAAAAAAACATTCAAAATTTCATCATATCATAATTTACCCATGAATAAAAATTATTTTTATTAAATATTATACTATACATGACCATTAGCGATCCATAATAATAATGTGGGTGGTAAAATTATATAACAACCCAAATGAATATGAAAACAAATGTTAGTTGAGAAATAACGGAAAAATTATTTGAGTATTATGTTGTTACATTGTGATATTTGTAGACATAAACTATTATGTATTTAATCACTTTTATATCAAATTGAATATATCACAAAATAATGATAATTTAAATAACAGTAGTTTATAATAAAATATGATGATTAAGCTTCTTAATTAATAGAAAATTAAAGGTAATTAATTTAATTTGGGATTGTAAAAAATGTAATATTAAATCCATTCATTTGTAATGTTTGTACAAATGAATTGAAACTGACCAGTGACGAAATAATTGTAGATAAATTAATATTATTATATGGTAAATATAGTAAAATACCATTGTAAATGACTTTGAGTATATAAATATTATTCTGTAATTATATTTATAAAAATATAATGAATAAAATCATATATTATAAGGATTCCATACTAAAACGATTTAATAATGTCCACCTCACCTACACGAAACCGTTATGTTTTATTCACATCCAAGGGTAGGTAAAATGTTAGAAAGTTATGTACTATGTTGAAAAATAATTTTCTAAGATAATAAATGGGGTTCTAAAGAGACATTTCAAAAAATACTCCAAATATATTTTTCATATAAACAACCACAATTTTGAAGTGAGTTTTGAAAATGATCCTTTATGTATTTTTACCATTCGAAATAAAACCCCATGACTGTGATAAAATTATGTGGATTTTCAAATAACATTAATTTCATAAAATTAAAATAAAATATATTTATTATAAAAATAAAAACATCACAAAGAATTTATTTTTTAAATGTGAATCACATATTAGTGAAATCAAACTGATATGAGAAAACCATTGGCTCAAACATCCACAATGTTTAACACTCATTAACACCCTATATAATAAATTTCATATTATCATTTATATGAATTTTAACATTTTTAATTTCTATAAAACATTATATAATTTATTTATAATCAATATTAAAGAAATATAGATTATATATTTCCAAAAATAATATTATGGATTTAATAGTTTTGATATCCACCTATAATTCATTAAATTGGTTTTGGTCCTTGCACCGTATTCATCGATTCATAACCTATATAATGTAAATGAATATTTTTTTATATTATTGATATATTTATAAAAATTTATTCTTATTTCATGGAAATTATATTTAAAATTAACATGAAATTATTGAATGTATTCTTCTCGGTGATATTTGTACTAGAAAAATAATTTAATTTACTAGTGAGTATAAATTGGAATATAAAAATTAAAAAACAGTTAAGAAAATAATACTTTATTTCTTTTACATAATATTACTAATATTTTTGATTCATTCTCCCCACATGATTTACACATTATAATATAATTCATGTAGATTCTAAAACATATACCAACAAGGACACATTATATAACTTTGACATGTAATAACATGTTATTATATTATAATAATATCTTTTTTATAGTTGATCATTGATTTATATCGAGGGTTTTCAAAAGGATTGATCAAATTCCAGAATAGTTATATGATAAAATATTATGCATAATAATGAAAACAAGTCATTAAATATAATGATTAAATATTATCTTCTCTTGGGATGCTTCTCAGTGTTGAAAGAGCTGGAGAATCATCTTGATAATATTATGGAAGAGTATAGAGAGTAATTTTAATTTTTTTGTCTTATAAAGTGTGGTAGGGGTTTCTTTTTTAAGTAAAAAATGGTGGTATATTCTTAAATACTAATTTCCTAACATAAAATGAATGTTAGAAATAAGGAATGTGGACTCAAAATTGAAAATATTTGGATATAATATCAAGGCAGGGCTATAACTCCCACATAAAATTATTTGTAGATAATTTTTTCTAATAGTTATAACTTTATCCTCTGATTTTTAATCATTCAAATCAATTTAATCTTTACTATGTTGATGATATTTTCCATAGTATGCTATTATTAAGAATATAAATGAAATTGAACATATTACTAATTTTGGACATACTGATTCTAAATTCAAAACCGATTATTCTAGATTTAATTTATATATTTGATAATAAGTAATTTAAAATCTACTATGCGCAACTTTTCAAAACAAATTTATGGAGGATTTAATATTATTTAAAATGTGGATTTATTTTATTTTAATACAAAATAATTATCTATAATTTCTTATTTATTTATATTAATTAATATATATATATATAACTCATTTCAATAAAAACAATTGTATAAATATGATAAACTTTACATTTAAAAATATTTAATAAGAATACTTTTTTAGATAATAATATTTTAGACATGAATAATTAAATTAAAATTTATTATGGTTCCTTATTAATTTACTTAGGATTAATTTTTTTATGTATTCATTCATTGAATATTATAAGGATATTTTATATCATTTTTGAATAATAATTTATTTAATACAAAAAATATTATATATAGAATTTATTTTGAGTAATTGGTATTTAATAGGTGAATTTTATCTATTTTAATTTTATAAAATATTTTATTTGTCCATTTATATTTTATTTAACAAATATTATATTTTATTTCATTTTATATAGTAACATATCATTACTCAAAGTGGTTCAATGCTTCATTTAAAAATTTATATGGATCACATAAATTATTTAGTGAAAATATCATACAAAAATATTGTTGTATTAAATGTATGTATTGGTGTAGGTGTAGAAAAACAAATTGGAAACAATGGGGACTAGTTAAAAAAAATTATTATTAGCAGGATATGTCTTGGAGCAGGTGTATAAATGGATATATAGAAGGATGTATTTTTAAAAAGTTAATATCATTTCATGTTTTTTAATAATAGTTTGTATTTTCACTATGTATATGGACTATTCCAACAATTTTTGACTCATAAACTAAATTTTTTGAGATTCATACCTATGGAATTTCTATTATTATAAAAAATTATTAATTTCTACTACTGAAAATGTTTTTCCTTCATCACATATGTTTTTTTTAATTTAGGGAAACACCAAATGCTTGTATTGGTCATGATTTACATTCAATAGAATCTAGTATTTGACTTGGTGTGTCACCCAAAGATGGTAAATCATTACCTAATTAATCATTTAGATCATAAATTCCCGAATATAGTATATGGAAATCAGATAATAGTATCAAGTTTAGTAACAACACACTCAATTCATAGTCTCGGTATCTTTATCTAGAATAGTAATATATAGGGAAATTAAAAACAATGCAATGTATTTGGGTTGATGGCTTATAATTCCCATTGCGTAATGAATTGTGATTAAACAT
Organism: Viscum album; assembly: GCA_963277665.1. Lineage (NCBI taxonomy): Eukaryota > Viridiplantae > Streptophyta > Magnoliopsida > Santalales > Viscaceae > Viscum > Viscum album. The sequence goes on from OY728131.1 coordinate 1,350,873,926, forward strand.
TCTATTTTTGGTTGTGAAATGATATATGCTATGAATTAAGTTGACTATATTACATTAATACTATGTAATTTTTCTAACCATGTTTTTATTAAATATGTGGTAATTTTTAGAGATATGTGGCAGTCACATTGACTAATGAAATGTGTAGAATTTACTATTTACAAATATTGATATAGAAGAGGGATTTTATAATCCCACCATTTTTATAATTTATTTTTAGATATAACATCATAATGAACATTTTTTTGAAACAATATTGGCCACAATTGTAGTGATTGAATATTTTTTATGTTACATTTTAAATATTTTATCATTATCTATTGATGAAATTATTGTAACATTGTAAATTTTCATCTAGGGATGGTATTTTGATGTAATGTAGTGGATAGGTTTTAGTGATGATATTTATCTTAATATATATGAAATTTTTTATTATATTTTCAAATTTCATCCTGCCTGGCTCTAGTATTCATATTAATGTTTTATTAGATTGGTTAGAGGGGGAAACTACTCATTATACTTATGTACTAATATTATTATTATATTTTTTTCGTAAACACATGATTCTCCAAGGGCTATATTCTATTTATGTTCTTTTTAGAACAAGTTAATAAAACAATGAGTATGTGGAGTCATATATTAGTGTTTCCCATTATTATTGGTGGATAATTTTTTATTATTGGATAGCTAATTTAATATTTTCATAATGTATTATTTTATTTATATAGGAGTTTGTTATTATATTTTTAGATCGGGATACTATTATTTTTGTTAATATTTAAATTGGGTATTCCCCCCTGACCTTTTTCTTTTTCCCATGGAACTAGTCAACACTACATTTCCTATAAGATATCAGACGTGATTTTTACTCATAATATGATTTCCACATAATTAATTGTTGTAGAATAGTTTTTTTGAGACCAAGTGGTGTTAATATCTATTTATGAGATGTTGATGAATGAGTTTGGAGTTGACGTGGAATTAGTGTTTTCTATTTTTTTCAATGCATAAAAAATAATAAAACTCAAATTTATTGTAATTTGAACATGAATTTAGATTAATTAGTTTTAATCTTTATTGGGTTCAAAGAATTTATATATCATGGATGGATTTCATGTTACAACAACAATAAAATGACATTTAGAATGAGTTTCATTCCACAATGAATGGTATTGTGTCATAAAATTGAATTGAGGAAAATTATCTATGTCATAATTGATCTACACACCATAAATAGTTGACATCAAGTTGTGATACATCATATATGAGGTTTCATTCCATGGATATGTAGAAATTTTTAGTAGGAGGGAAAATGGTCTATATGACCTCAAACTAGGGAGAAGGTGAACAGGCCACAAAGGAGATACAATTAGAGTTCACTATGCTATAGAAGAATGAACACATCATAGTAAAGGATTGGTAGATTTTAGTGGAAAAATAAAATATAGTCCCTCTACCCTAAAATGATGGCACATGCCATAATTCATGAATAAATATACTTTAGTGGCTCTGGATAATTTGGGACCTTCACATTACAACTCATTTGCAACACCAGAGTCACAATTAAATTTGAAGGACTATGTCACTACTCAAGGATCATGGATCAGTGGAAGGTGGAATAGAGTTTTATTGTAGTATAAATTTAGGTAACACCACACTGTAGAAGTTTTGAAACATTTTATAATGTTTTAGAAATTAAAATACATGAGGTTTCCACTATCACCCCCAGTGTGATGGTTTTGGTTGCAATATAGACATGAATATTTTTAATAAAATATTTATTGTTATACCTTGAGTTATAACATGGATTCATATTTTATATTTTGTGGATATTTCATATTATTGTAAAAAATAATTCAAACATAATGGATACTATTAATATGGAAGATTATCAAGGGGTTGTGATTTGAGAAGGTGATTTAAATTTGTAGTTCAAATTCATATCTAAATTGTTCAAAGAATGTCCTTATGAGTTGTTTTGAATATAGAAGAATATTTAAAATTATTCATAAGAATATTTGTAATAAATATATACAAGAATAATATGGTTTTTATATATTAAATATGATGAGGATTATGTGATTATATAATGTAGAATAATGGAATAGGAATAAGAAATTGGATGTGTTTGTATTCATAGGATTTGAATATAACATAGAGAAGAAACTTATTCCAATGAAATTATGGATAATAATTTAATTTATTTTAATAAAATGGAAGTAGATTGATATATAATTATTTTCCAAACATGAAAAATTAGAGTAATTCTATTTTAATGAAAATATTTCTACTGTTACAGAAACATTTATCATTTAATAGCATGGGATGCAACTTTGAGAAAAATGAAATAATAAATAGTTGTGGGATGCATAAATGAAAGTTTCATGGTTATATAAAAATTGTTCTACTCACACAATGATTCTTCTGTGTTTCTTGATCCAGGAGGAATGTTTATCACACTAAGGACTAAGGTTCTCATTTTCATACGTAAACTAGGTATACCTACTACATTCCATTATATTGGAGTGATTTTGGATGTGTTTTATCTTCAATAAATAAATTTTAATAGGTTGTTAATGTTTTTTAAACAAAAATTCAATTAAACTGTATATCCCACTGATTTACCCCTACTTGATGCTTGATCCTTGATCATATTGTTGTTCTATAAATTGAATCAGTGTGATAAGTTGCATTTTTTTTTTCTAATTGTCTATTTGAAGTGATTGGTTTTTGAATTTTCAATCTATATATTAAAATAATAATTTAATAATTTATATAATCTATAATGGATAAAGTAAAATTACCTAATGAAAAGAGGATTTCTAAATTTTCAAGGAAAATATTCCACATTTTAAATGAGAGGATGATATAGTACATGACTTCTATTATATAAAATTTCATGGCATTCATAATTTATGGTGTTTTTTCAAGTATAAAGGGTATCTATGAAGATTATAGATAAGTGGAAACTATATCATTATGGTTATGAAAATTATTCGATAATGTTATATACATAAAATATTATGTTTTTGAAGTCGAATTCAACAATAAATATTAATTATATGTTGGATAAATTTCATAATATCAATGAATGTAAGACCAATGTGAAGTGAGACACGTTATTGATTTCTTTAATTTATTAATAATATCTTTATATTAATGATTGTGAACCACTAATAGTTTCTTAACATGATTGAATGTTGTTTTGAGCACTATTAAAGGATATATTGAGAAGTTGAAAGGTACTGATGTTGTTGAAAATATTTTTCATATCTTACTATATATTATTTATTCAAATGTATATACTTTAGAATAAAAACTGTCATTTGATATTTCTGGTGATGATTTTAAAATTATCATAATTTCTTATGAAATAAGGAAATATTGTGCAATAATGATGTCAATTGGGAAAAAAGAAATCTCCTTTAAATCCACAAACTAAGTTATGTTAAACAAAATTATTCATGTGAAGTTAGAATATATTAATTAATATTAATTTTAATATTAAGAGGTTATTATTAATGTCGTTATTGAACTTATAAATTGTAAAATGATAAGGTTTAAATGAATGTAAAATGTAATCATCCCCTTAAATTGTATTAGGTGTAAAGCGATTTTACATTATGCTATAAATTACACAAAATCTAAAATTAATGATGATAAAGAGGAGAAAGATGATTTTATGGGAAAATAATTAGATAATAAATTATATAAATTATATGTTTGATAATATGATAATGGAAATAGTTTCCCTAAATTTTATATGATAATGATTTTTCCCAATGATGTTTTAGAAAATTAAAATTAAGAAAAAGATAAATCATATGCTGGAGGTGAAGATGCTGAAAAAATGGATATATTTACATAGAATGGGGAAAATATTTCATTCAATTATTAATCTTTTGAAATTATATAATAATAATACAATATTATTTAGTTTATAATGAATTTATATTTAAAATAATGTCAATAAAATATTTTCAAACTAGAGAAGAGGATAAACAATTGACGATTCTTAATAAATATTTAAAAATAAATAAAATTGTATTTGAAAAAGAAATGGATATATATCCATATGAATTTATAGGACTAAAGAAGTTTATTAATCCACACAATATTCTTAAAATCAAGGTGGATTAAAATTATAGGAGAATAAAAATGAGTTTGTCCCTTTAAAACAAATTTTTATCAAAGCATAAAAGGATTCAAAGTGGTGCGGATCCAATATTTTTAATTCTATTTCAGAAGTTAGAAAATATTTGAATAAGTGAGAAGATAAAAAATAATAATACAAATAATTCTATAATGATGAATATATTATTTAAAATGTTGGTCAAAATTAGTGTGGAAGAAGCAATTCATAATGTGAAAGGTTGTTAAAAAATCTACTGATGTTCTAAAATCTAGAAATTCATTGAGACCCAAATTGAGTGAAAATTAAAATAAAATTGAGGTATCTAAATGATCAAAATAATGGATTTATATAATGATAAATGCGATAGGAGTTCTCCAAAATTATATTTCACGAAAAAGATAAAGAATTAGTGTCACTAATAATAGTGATAAACCAATAGATAAATCGATGAAACACGATACATAAAAAAGTAAACATGATTTTTATTGTAATTTTCGGTATTATGATAGATTTGGAAATATAGAAACAATTTATTTTTTTAATCACAAATATCATAATCATTATGTATGTCATTCTATAAAGGGATTTATGATTAATTAATCATCTTAATAAATGGACATTTATAAATTAGTTAAGAACCCTGGACAAATATCAGAAAACAAGTTTGATATAGGTTATTAAGTCTAATGAATTTTTTATCATACTATTCAAAATTATAATAATTTATTTATCATTTAACTATCCAGAAATTAGATTTTTAGTACAGAAAAACCTCAGAATAATAAGTTGAAAGGAATCGAGAAGGCCTTAATTATTGAAGTATCACTTAATGAATCTATAAAGGAATGTCCATTGATCTTGGAAATTATAATATCATTCAAAATGACATGATACTTATTACTATTTAATGATGTAAAAATGTCTAAATAAGGCTATGTGAAATTTTGTAATAATATATCTCTAATGATTAATGGATTTTATTGAACAGTTTTTTTTGTAAAAAAGATGAAATCCAAAAACATGGTTTTGGTGATGTATTGAAAACTGATTTCTAAATATTTCATAGTTCCTTGATGACAGAAAAAAATAAGAATTAATAATTTATCTATTTATCATAAACAATCATGAATATGGAAAAATAATGGAAAATGATTGCATTTTTAAATATTCTTATATCGTGTGGATGATGCTATAAATTAATGCTATCTAAGAATTTAGAAAATAAAAACAATTGTGGCATTAAAGTATTAGAAATCCTGGATAAAAGAAAATTAATTTTATCAATTAAGGATATAATTTTTATGATGTCCATTTTTTTAAAAAATAATGATATCTCATGTGGTCAATATTATAGGAATGGGATATCATCATCAAACTAAACGATCAAGATTCAATCTATTCATCCATTAGAGATCATTCAAACATATGTATGAAATTCGATAATGATAAAATTGAGTAATGAATATTATTATATTTTTATGCTCATTATTTATTTATCTCATATTTCTTGTGTTAGGTTTATGAAACTCAAATCATAGGGCTTACAAATGATTCAATTGTTTTGAATAAGTCTCGGAAAAAATATTAGTTTCTATCTCAATAAGATTTTCATAGATAATGGAACTGGTAATATAAAAGGAAGTTTAAATATTTTCATGAGAATAATAAAATTTAACATGAACATGGTTCACCATAAAAATCACAATAAAATTTTGTGGGTTAATGGAAGAATATGTGTTTTTTAGAGATATATCCGACAATTCTACCAAATAAAGATACTTCTCATTTTTTATATAGACATAATATTACTGAAGTAGATTGTTTTGAAAATTGTGTTTCTATATAAAAAGATAATGTATGGCCATGTATTATATTTATTATAAAACATATCAATGTTTAAGTTATCATTAGGTGTTTTGTAGCCCTAGTGTTATCAACATAAAACGTGAGAATATTGGAAAGTCTGAGAATCATGGAGTTGATGGGATTTTTCTTTGATATCCTCCAAATGTAAGAGGATAACAATGGTTTCACATAGAATGTAAAAAGATACCTGATATTTATAATGGTAGTGTTATGAAATAACCAATTAATGAAATTGATCATGATGAATAATGTTCTAGAGATGATGTTGATTTTATTTCTATTGAATGGTTTTATGTAATTTCCATCAAAGATGAATATGTTGATAAATATCCATTGGATAAATAATTAAACGCATTTATATTTATTATGAAAAAATTCTTCAAGTGAATATATGGAATAAAAGGAAATCTTATGTGGAAAACAACATTGGGGATCATGGGCAACAAGTTTTAATATTTTAGGAATCTATGGAGAAATAATCATACATATTTGCATTCTAAAGATAATCCTCATTATGTGGAAGATGATAAGAATATCATGAATTTATTTATTCTATAAATATTGAACATGATCTAATAAATAAAAATGTTCCTTGGATGTTGTTACCCAATTCATATGGAAATTGTATCTTCATAAAAAATGGGTGTTTCAGAACAACATGAATATTGAAGGTGATTTAGTCAAAAACAATGAATAAATGTATTTTTGTTTCCACGTACATGTTGAATTAGTGTATTTCGATGAGACTTATTATCTAGTTCCATGTTTTGAAGTAATAACAATCACACCATATATATTAGAAAATATGAAATATGTGTTTTTATAAGGATTTCATGTCATCCATCCAAAATAGTGAATTGTAATATGAAATGATTTTCAATAAACCATGGAGATTCATTATTATTGAAGATGAGAATAATATTTCAGGGTAAAAATGGATTTTTATGCGATATATAAATTCCCAAGAAAATGGTATTATAGACTAGAAAATAGATTTTAAGTGTTTTAATTTTCGAAATGGATTAGTGGAAAAAAAATATCCATATTAAAGATTACCAAGATGTGTCTCTTAATGTCATTGTACGTAGAGATGATATCTTATTTTCTAAGAATAAAGTAAAAATATCTGATATTATTTCTAAAGATATGAAAGAGTTATTAGATATTTATATTCATGGGGAAATTCAGTATTTTCTAGATATCCAAATTTCTCATAAGAAATATTACATCATATATTTCATGATAAAAAGTATTGAAAGGAACTAATAAAAAGGTTTTTGTGTGGTGGTTTCATAAATGGATTATACACTGATTTTATTTGGATAAATATTTACCAAAAATGGGAAAGGAAATCATGCAGATCTAAGGGTATTAAAGAAGCTAATTATTAGTCTAGTGTACATTATAGCCATGAGACCAGATACTTTGTATGTTGTTACACGTTTTTATTATTACCAATGTTTATAAAAATATTATAATTTCATTACCAAAAATTGGATTAAAAGATATTTCAAATTAAAAATAGATTATTTGATTGATATATGATAATTTGGGAAATCTAGATCTTCTTAGTTATATGTGAGCACATTGGGTATATTATTTTGATTAAAAGATGGCTACATACAATTTATTTATCTATCTTCAAGATTGATGAGTTTTTTGGAACTATATAAAGAAAAGTTATGTGACATTACTCATGGAAGAATCATAATATATGTATTCATCACATGTGACAAAATAGTTAATGTTCCCGAAGACTTTGTTTTATGATCTAAAAGTTATAGACACATTTCCACATGTCATAGGAATTGAATATCAAACTTATATTAATTCATCAATGTATCTTGTTAATAATTCTGTATGAAAGGGAATTGATATCAAATATCAATTCATTAAGGCTTGTGTTTAGAAAAATGAGTTACATGTGGAATTTCTTCCTAAAAAGAACAATTTTTCACACACCAATCAATTTCCAAATGAAATATTTCAGAATAAGAGGATGGTGTTAGGAATTATGACACCTCCTTCTCATGGATAATGTATAGTCATTCTATCCACTATTCGATGATATTATTGTATATTTTTTAAGAGTGAAATAATAATTACCACATAAATCATTGTTTTAATCTCTCACCTTCATGTTTTTAAAAATAATGTTAATATTTATAGGGGTATCCATTGCTATGTGTATTATTTGTAATAGGGAAGAATATATTTTGACATTTTTCTAAAAAGGGGAATGGTCTGATTACCTCATTTTTCATGTGTGATAAAAATTATGATAGTTTATTTAATTCTATATAGGTTGTGATAATAATGCAAATTTAGGTGATATCATTTCATTATCTATTGATTCAATAAAAATCGGAGGTATCTCATTTTTTATCACTACTTAGTTATGGAAAAATTGTAATATTTTTTCAATGTTCTTGATTCCTACACTAAAATCACTCACATATGGTTATATTTTTTGAATGGAAATCCATTTCAACGTATTTATAGTTTTTTAGCAATTTAGGTTTCTTTATTAATAATGATATTAACAGGTTGAAATTTTTGATACCAATAGGGTTATAGATGATTTTCTGAGATGTTGGTGAAATAGATTTGAGTGGATATGATACATCATATTGGATTTCAGTCATAATGTATAAATAATATAAAAAATCATATACTTTATGAACTTATTATCCTTAGAGACAAATTTCTATTATGATTAAGTTGCTTCAATGTATTTATATATCATTGAAATAGATCACGATACTCACAAATTGAATGGATAACACGAATTAGTTTGATGCTGCAAATAATGGAATTATGAAAAATAAGTTATTTGAAGAAGATTATGAACATCATAACTAGTTTCCACATAACATATAGATGACATAATGTAGGGAAAATATATATCATAAATGTATATTTCCTAAATACATGAAAACTGGTAGTGGAATGTAAAATTTTCCATAGGACCTCACACTGTAGAAAATGTGACCACACTGTTGAGTAGACTCAATAAAAGTTATACATACCATATTAGACATAAAAAATACATATTTTTATGGGATGATTTAATTGGTTCAATAAAATTTGGTTCATCCATACTATTGGGAATGTTCATGATGTAGTTAATGAGAAGATATAATTCAGTTTCTCAAGAGAATTTTGATCCTCCATGTTGTAACACATTTTCCACTCCATAGTCACAAAATAAATATATTTTATTATGATACAATTTATAGATCAATCAATTAAATTGGATTGATTAGTTTTTGGATATTCTAAAAATTTTAGGGCCCTTATTTGGTCGAATATTTTTAAAAATAAATAATTTTATTTCTACAGAAAAATAACTTGTTTTAATTAACACATAACAACATAATGGATGAGGATGTGTTGTTGAAATGGTTTTCATGTATAATATGGAATGGTTAACTATGAGTGATAACATGGATTAATATTTGAAATTTATTGGTTATTCTAACCTTTTATAACTACTAATTAAAATCTACTTATAAATATAAAAATAAGACATGGTCCAAGGGTAGTGATCAAATAAGGGAATTTGAAATTGAAATTCAAATTAAAATAAAAAATTTTGTATAAGGGAATACAATATTGTTTTGAATATAGGGGTGTATTGGTGATTTTTTTGAAATATTTGTGTGTCTATATATGGAGCAAAAATGAGTTCTTTTAATGTGAAATAATGTTTGGATTCTATTACTATCAAAATTATTTGAAATAATGAAGAAGAAGAAGATTGAAGTTATTGTGTGTGTTGTCCATATTAAGAGAGTAATCAACGTTTTCGTGTTAATGTTTAATGGAAATTTTATTCAAGTTTATTATAGGGATTTTAGATTGATTGTGGATGATTTCACCATAGTCGATATGTTATGGGGAGTTTCTTTCATGGAATAATTTTATGTTTTTCACCAAACATACATTATTGTAATGTGTATGAAGCACTTATTTTTTGGGAGAACCATATCATCATTCTGAGAAGTGAACATGTTATTTTCAGAGTTATATCCTTCTCCATGAATTCATATAATGATTCTTACTTTGTTGTGTGATCTAAGAGAATTATATATCACACTATGTACTAGCCTACAAGCATTGAGAGGTGAACAATGTTATATATTATATTCCCCTATATTAGTGTGACTTTAGTCATGTTGTAGAAATCATTACTACTTATACATTGGTGGTGAATTTCAATTTGGATTAAATATAAAAATTAGATTATTGATTCATGATTCACCCCCAGTAATCCTTCCTTAATCTTGAAGGGATTCTGTAGTTCAATTATTCATATCCATGAATTTTTTTAAATATATTATGAAAGATTTTATATTGTGCATTCATTAGGATTATATGTATTCGAAAGAAACTATAATTACATGAATTTGGATTGAGAAACAGTCTAATGAAACAAGGTATAGATGTATAGCGCCCATTTTTTAAAACTATCAATGGTTGTCTAAAAATAAATACTAGAGGAATTGTGTAGTATTGTTAGGGTAATTTTTCAATGTGGGGTCCGGAGTCTTGTAGTATTATATCATAATAATTAAAAGTAGTAAATAAAATTTTTATTTGTGAGTAACATTAAAGTATAATTAATCATAAAAAATCACATTTACCTTGGTCTAGGAAATTTATTTTCATGAATTTATGATTACTATGAGTTTGAATCAGAAGGTATCAAGTGAGGGAATATAAGGCCCCCCAATGGTTGATTTTATAGGGTCGGTATCAATTGAAATAAAATAATTATAGGTTATATTTTCAGTTTTTAATATGAAAAAATGGTAAATTATGAGGCATGTATTTGTCATAATGAAAGGAAGAGGCATATTACAGAAGGGATGCATCATTTCAAACATAAAATACTTATAAAAAATCTTTAGATTCAAGTTGTACTGATTTTATTCTCAGTAACGACCCAACTATGGAAAATAATATATCTGAGTGACTGTGACATTTCTACTGGGACATGGATCCAATTTAAAATTTTGAAATTGAATTAATTCCCAAATAACACTGTTTATTTGAAGTGGAACTAACAGATATATTTACACAATAGGGGATCTCAATAGTTTCATTACATAGAGTATGGTTATATGTTTATTGTTATATTTTAAAATAATTATTTTTTATGATAGTGAATTCATCACCACATAGAGAGGGTAATATGATAAAAAATTCAATAATAGGGGATTTGATTTTATATTGAAGACACATACCAAAGTACTAAGGAAATATGAATCCCATGAGAGGACTCTAATATAGAATAGTGGAGTATCACATAATGTTTGATGAAATAGAATCCTATATAGCGAGGTTGTTTTGAAAAAAATTTCCATCATAGGGATGTTAAACCGTAGACCTACGAACACATACTAATGATTCGTCTAATTTAGAATTTCATATCCCTTGGGTGTGAGTTTTTATGTGATAAATTGTTGTTAGAAAAGGTATATGAAATTGGTATTTTATGTATATATAATATAATCAAGGCCAGTTTGTGGTAGTTCACAGCGTAAAAACTTATGGACTACCCCATAAACTAAAAAACCAACTTAATATTATTAGACGATGGAACATCATTAATAAGGATAACCCAATAATGAAATATTTTTTAGTAGAGGTGATCATATAAATATTCATTTTCCTTAAGGACATGGTAATGAAAAAGGTGGAGTAATAGGTAACAAAACATGGCTTTGAGGTAGAAAACATGGTCATGAGAATGATTTTATGGAATTAGATGACAAGAAAGGTAAACATCATGTTAGATATAGAAAAGATCTATATCTTCTCAAATATATCTTAATTGTTTACTTCTTATATTTTATTAGATATACAATAATTAAATGGTTGTAGAAATTCTCCTAGAGTATTCTTCAACAACTTGAGTGGCATTATGTGTCAACCTATATTTATTTTCATTGGAGAAGGTTAGCCTACTCCAAATTCAATGAACATCATGATGTTTTATTATCATGGAGAGAGATGTATAAAATGATTTTAAATTCATGAAAAGTAAATTAATTACTCATCAAATTACATATATGATTGATTTTTAATGAATGTGGAGGTTATAAAGCCCTGGTTCTTGAATCCACCTATAGGCACCCTACACCCGATTGGTCACATGGCCTCAAGCGCATTTTCCTAAAGTCTAGAGGCTGTCGACTAGAAATGAAGGCATTGGGTGTGATATTGGGGAAAATATGCCCTCATTATAGGAGTAACACAGTAGAAGTAAAACATATAGAAATAGCAGAATCAATAAAACATCCAATAGTAAACAGCGGAAGACTGAAAGTATGAAACAACGGGAGCACATATATAAATGATGCATGATATATATGTTAACGAATGTAGCCAAAAAAAACACAATGTTGGAATACTGGAAAAAACAAAGTTCAATGGAAAACATATAAACTCCTCAATATCGCAAGCCTCAGCTTGGTCCCATGCTCTCCAGCTCTTCAGCAATTAAGTACCTTAAGTAGAAGGGAACTTTCTCTTGAAACAATATAATCTATTTGGGCCCAAAATAATGATCCAAATAGGGCTTGAGACTAATTACTAGTATACATCCATCAAAAGATCTATGCCTAACAGTCGGTGAATATATATGGAAGGAAGTAAGAAAAAGGATATAGTAAACAAGGAAGTACTCAACAGTAAACAATTCATTCAGTTCATGCTACTAAATTCACAAATCATGTAAGCAATTAATCAAGCCAGGTAAGCCTCTTGGAAATTCACTCAGCCTAACCCCTCTGGTTCAACCAAAATACACAAGGAACCCTCTGTGAAGTTCACATAGTCATACCCCTCTAGTTCATCTTAATCATATACTTTCTGAGGAAGCACTCGACGTCAATTCCTCATATAGTCTCATATTTGTAACTAAAAGGACCTTTTGGGAAGCACATACATCACATTCCCCCTATGGTCCATGTTGAGGAACTAGGGACATTCTGAGGATGCACTTACGTCAATTCCCCTTATGGTATAACATCGTACAATTAAAACAGACACTGTAGAGAAGCCCTTACGTCGATTATCCATATAGTCTACTACACCAGGTTCTCATGGCCCTGTGTAAGTCAAAAAGTACAACAATGAATATCAGCCAAAGTAAACCTCATGAACTACTTGGATAACAGTATACAACATAACATCATGTCGGTAAAACAACCATTATGTTCTTCAACACTAGGCATGGGAAACAAGCAAGGAATCCTAATAGGCTAAACATGACCACATGGTCATACAAAATGCATGGGAAAACACTTCGAAAGAATAGAAATTAACCCTATTCACATTTAATTAACCTTTACTCGAGCATACATTCATAGTAGGAAATTAATAGGGCTAAAACATTAATCACGCAATACCTCATTCAAGGGTATTGTAAAAATTTGAACATGTAACTTAAGACTTTAAACGGAAAGGAACAAACCATCTACCTCAGCCTTGTGAGATCTATATACTTGAATCTCAGGCCTTGAATTACCAAAGAACACCATAGCTCTACAAAAATGTTGAAAAAGTTCAAAAGAGGATAAATCAAGATAGAGGAAGAATCACAAAACCAAGATCTAGAAGAATTAATATCTTACCGAGGCTATCTGAATGCAATCGACATCAGTCGATTCAGAGAAAGAATGCTCAATTAGGATCTAGCAGAAAGATCACAGCCGTACGGATTCTCCTGGATGAATAAGGTGTATAAGAAGTGAGTTATTTCCATTAAAGGCAACCTCGGTACATTTAATAAAAAAAATAAAGTACACGGAAAGTACATTTGAAGTACATAGCGTGTACATGCCCTTATCGAGCCATGCATTAGGCGGCCTCCAGGACAACACACACGGTTGTGTGCTTGGCCTCTACACAGCTAGTACACAGCTCTCTGCGGTAACAGAGTACATGGAACGTACATATAAAGTACACGACATGTATTTCAACAATTTACAAAAACTCCTCATTTCCTCAAAAACACCAGAAAAAGGAAAACATACATGAAAAGAAGTCCTGGATTCTAGCAAACTTCCCCCCTTAACGAAACTCATCCCTGAATATCCCTATCAAGGTGGCGTAAAAGAAGAAACCTTGAACAACTCTGTCCACTAATATCATACATTGACATCCCTCTCCCAGGTCTCATCATGTATTCTCTAGTGCTTCCATAACACTCGTACCAGAGGAACATACTGACCAAAGAGTACCTTCGTACTTTGACCATCAAATACGAATAGGGTGCTACTTAAAAGATGAGTTCACTTAAAACTCAACCTCCTCAGGTAGGAAAACATGAGACATGTCTGAGAAGTAACGTTGAAGAAGAGAAACATGGAAAATGTCATCAATCACCCGATACCTTAGTGGTATCTTCAACTGATAGGAAACCAGACCAACTCTCTCCAAAACCTGAAAAGGCTGGACGTACCTCAGTGAAATCTTACCCTATCATCTAATCCTCTTTTGTCCCATCCTTAGTGTGACATGTAAGAAAACATAATCAGTGATCTCGAACTCCAGATGTTGTCTCAATTAATCAACATAATACTTCTTTCCAGACTGTGCAGTAGCCATCCTCTTCCGAATCAACTCTATTTGGTCTGTGGTCTCCTGGACAAGACGAGTTCCCAGCATAGCTGCCTCTCTTGCCTCCATCAACATAAGGGTGATCAGCATGGCCTACCATACAAATCCTCATAAGTTTCCATCTGAATAGTTTCTTGAAAACTATTTTTTTTGGAAAACTTAATAGGAGATATATTCTTCCCCTAAGAACCTTGAAAATCCATGATGCATACTCGAAACATGTCGTCAACCACCTAAATCGTACGCTCAGACATGAAATCTGTCTAGGGATGGTAATTTGTATTCAAATGTTCCTGTGTACACAAAACCTTTTATATCCCCTACCAGTCCCATGAAGTAAAACATTCATCCCTGTCTGAAATAATAGAGTAAAAAACTCTGTGTAAACACACAATATCTCGGATGTACAAAGTTCCCTGCCCTTCAGCACTGAAGCTCTCCTTGGTCAGCATGAAGTGAGAAACCTTCTTGATTCTATCAAAAACAACCCAAACTGCATCATTCACTCCAGGCGATCTTGGAAACCCTGTGACAAAATCCATCACCACATCATTCCATTTCCACTCAGCAATGGGTAACTACTACAAAAGCCATTCTTATCGCTGATGCTCCTCCTTCACCTAATGAGAGGTGGAACAACACATTAGAAAACTAGAAACATCTCCCTTCATACCTGGACACCAATACAGACGGTGTAGATCATAATACATCTGGGTGACACTAGGATGAACTTCCCAAACTAAGGAATGAGAGTCCCACATCATCTCCTCGTGTTTACCTGTAGGCACCCTCACGCGCCCTTGGAAACACATGATCTAATCCTCTCTTATGGTCCATACATGAATAGAGTCCACTCTCAACATTTTTACCTATAGGTTTAGGTCTTATTAATCTGATAGATTCCTCATTCGTAGTCGATCAAGAAGTTTAGAGGAAATACCTACAGAAGAAAGAGAAGTCTTCCCATGTCCGTCATGCACCTCCATATGCATCTTAGAGAACAGAACCATAAGCTTCCACTCACTACTGGTCTCCAGTAATTCCTATATCCGAGTCCTCCTTTTCATTGCATCAGCCACTTCATTGCCTTTCTTAGGCATAAAGGAAAGCTCAAAGTCAAAGGACTGAAGATACTCAACCCCCCTTAGATGTCTCAAATTCAGATCGTGCTGAGTGAAGATATACTTGAGAATTTTGTGGACGGTGAAAACCACAAAATTATCTCCTAGAAGGTAATGTATCCAAAAACGTAAAACATGAACAACATTAGCCAAATCAATATCGTGCATCAGGGAATTCCTCTCATGTGTCCTCAACTACCAAGACCCGTATACAATGACTCCTTCCCCCCACATAAGCACAACTCCTAGCCCGATACCTGAAGCATCACAGTAAATAGTATATCCCTTTTCTGGATCTAGAAATACATGTATCAGTGTTGAAGTCAACTTAGATTTCAGCTCCTAAAAGGATAACTTACAAGAATCTGACCATAATAAATAATCACGCTTCTTAGTCATGCCCGTCAATGGCACTGCTATGTGTGAAAATTTATGTATAAAATTTTTATAGTATCAAGATATCCCATGAAAAATCTATAACTCAAATATGTTCTTCGACTGCTCCTAGGAAAATATTGATCATAAATTATGTGGTTCTACTTATTCTTTTTCTCTAAGATAACATGACCCAAGAAGCGAATATGATCCATCCAAAAGTGGCATTTTCTTAAATTAGCATATATTCGATGCTCTCTCATTATACACATAATAATCTCAAGATGGGTAGCATGGTCATGTTGAGTGTGTGATTAAACCATGATATTGTCCATGAAGACTACCATAAAAGAATACCACTATGGATGGAACACTCAGTTCATTGATTCCATGAAAACGGCATGAGCAGTCGTGAGACCGAACAGCTTAACCACATACTCGTATATATTATACATGATACGAAAGGCTGTGAGAGGTATATATGATGGTCTAACGAATAGCTGATGGTAGTTGGACCTCAATCCAATCTTCGATAATAACTGGTATCGTTGAAGCTGATCAAAGAGATCAACAATCCACGCCAACGGATATCTATTATTGACCGTCAATTGGTTCAACTTTAGATAATCCACACAATGTCTGAGGGTAACATCCACCTTCTTCGCAAACAGGGCAGGAGAACCCCAAGGAGAAGTGCTGGTTCAGATGAAACCCTGTGCCTAAAACTCCTCCAACTGCTTCTTGTGCTCCTGAAACTCTAGTGTAGCCATCCTATAAGGAGGAATGGACACCAGTGCCACTACTGGTACATGATCAATAGAAAAATCTACCTCACTCTTTGTAGGAAAACCAAAAAATTCATCTGGAAATATATCTATGAAACGATCCACCACTAGATGAAATATTATCTGAGAAGTCCCCTAGTTTTCCAGGTATAAAATATAAATTTGGGCCATAACTCCTCCCAACCCATGATTCTCATGTACCGATATGCTCGCATGGACATTCTATTTTCTCTTATGAAGAAACAAATTGCCTTTTGGTGATGTAAAACACACCCTAAAATGGTTGCAATCGACAATATCTTAGAAGGGAACAAACCAGTCCATTACATGAAAGAATTCATGCCCTCCCATCTCTAGGACATAGAGGAATAAAAAAAGTGACACCCACCAAACTCAAGAGGGAACTCCTTACACTAACGTACACTAGCTGTTCTATTTCCCAACGGAGTGTCTAGCGTCAAGATATTAGAAGAAGAAAGGATACAGACCTCAAGGATCTCCACAATAAAACAAATATAATACTATGGGAAGGACCTATACTGAAAAGAGAAGTTGATAAAAATGAGGCAACATGAATGGTACATCAAACCATAGAGGGTCTGAGATCCTTCACCTACTGGGTCTGCTCTACTGTAAATGTATGACCTACAACGTAGCCCTATGACCATGCCTGACCACTCTGAGATGATCAAACCTAATATCACCGAATTCTCGGTGACTGACCACCATGCACACGACCACTACCTTGGCTTGAATGGCTGGAAGAACTCAAGTTCCCAGACTGGTGAGAAACTGGTGATGTTTCTCCCGAATTAGGAGTCATCGAGGACCTCCTGTCACCAGTTGCTGGTGAGAAGATCTGATAGAAGTGCTAAAGATGGCCTATCTTTCCGCATGATCAGCACTAAATTGGGTCTCTCGGGAAATGCGGTATCATGTGCCCGCACTTCCCGCATTGGTAGCACACCATCGGGATATTAGAAGAAGCCTCTATCCTCCTCTTATATATGCAATGAGACTTTATATGGATCTTCTTGATGTCAGCAAGAGGAACAATAACGCCCTATGTAAAGCCGCCCTAGATCACAACTCAAGAGTCCCTCATATTTTGCTCTGTGATCAGTACCTAGTTGACTATAAACGTTTTGTAAGTCAATATACAGATGTTCAACTTTGATCAGATGTCATTCCTGAGACATCCTCGAACTTCCTCGCCAGGAATAACTCATGACCTTATTGAATATGCGTAAAGTGCTGCAGCACTGTGAGGTGAGATGAATAATACAAAACAGAAAGAGTAACCTGCTCTAGACTCATGAACTCTTGGGCTCAATCGTCCCTCAAAGTCTCTAGGTAGAAATAAACATAGAAGTCACGTTGGAACTCATCCCAAGCCATGACCTGCTGGCATCCAACCTATGAGATCACATCCCACCATCTATAGGCAGAATCCTGATGAATATAGGTTGAAATCTGCACCCTCCTCTCTAGAGGAATTTCTAGATGGTCTAAGATATAAATAATTTCTTCTAACCATGACTCTATAGCCCAGGGTCCTCCATCCCTTATGAAGGTGGGAGGATACTGCTGCTGTAAAACCCATGTTAACTCTTCCATAGATAGGGCAGGATGTGGTACTTCGTGGAATTCCTGCATAAACCTCGTGAAGCCCTCTCATAACTATGCATCAACACCTGTGTCTAGGATGACAGCTGATGCCAAGGCTGGCACAACTAGAGGATGTGCAGGTATACCCTGATCGACCATGCCCAGTGTCCGATCACTTCTTTGCAATTGGTGGGCAACTGGAGGACGTCTCGGTGGAATGACTCTACAAGGTCATGTACACACCTTAGAACATGATTATCAAGGACTAAAATTGAGAAACATAAAAGGGAACAAGAAAAAGAAAGCATTCAGGTTTATTAAAAAATTGATACACATCGTGTGTAATGAATACACAGTGTGTTCCTCGATGCCTTTAACATGGGCATGTACTCCTGTCACCATTGGTCGTGTAACACCCCAAACACATGGTGTGTTGTTCTAACACACGACATGTACGTGAATCCTCTTTCCATTCCCTAGTTCTTATACATGGCTAAGCCACACGGTTCTCCTCAAAAAAGACTTCACAGAGTGTTCGTGCCAGACACGGCGTGTACTAGATGAGCTTTAACAGACCTGTGTTGTTAGTGACATGGATGGATACATGACTCACTTTACACGGCGTGTCCCATATGGACATGAAGTTTACTTCTTATTTTTCGATTTCTTATGTTGTTGGTTACACGGGTGGACACATAGTTGAAACTACATGGTGTGTTTTTTCTAGACACGGTGTGTACTAGGATGTTTTTTTGACTCATGTTGTTCATTACATGGCCGGATTCCCAGGTTACAATACACGACATGTTCCAAATGGACACAACGTGTATTTGAAAAAACTCAACTGACCCATTTTGTTAGTGAAAAGAATGGTTACATGACTCTACAACACACCATGTGCATCCGGTACATGGCATGTCCTACCAAGGATTCTAAACCCCGTTTCCCCGCCCACACAATATGAGACACTGTTAGAGAATACATGGCGTGTACATATCGTACACAGTGTGTACATTATAAAAAAAGTCTCTTCCTGAACAGAAGATCACATAGGGTGTATTCATCATTACATGATGTGTATTCTGGTTTTTTCTAGACAGTAAGCCTTAGAAACTACTTCGCAACCTAGAAAAACACTGTAACGAACAATGAAAGTGACAAATTCCGATCTGTGAGGGCCCATACACCCTATCAATCAATGTTTGGAATCTTATACATGACATATCCAAGGAAATCAAGTAAACGATCGACCAAATTCTGATTCATGACAGCCAGTAACACCTCAAGACCCAAAGTTTGGTGTTCATTCAAAAAACGACCATAAACAAAACAATACCCTATAAAAAGATGGTATTCTATCAAGGAATATATCAAGATAGCAAGAATATCTAGCACAAAATCTATCACAATAACATGCAATCGCTAGTGCACCCTAAATGGCATGGAAAGAATGCATGACATGTGGTTCTTATCAAGTCCCTATATGATGCATGAGATGGAATACCCTCATCTCATCTGGCTTTAACCAGAATAGAACCTCAATAACATCAACAATATCAACACAAAACATGTGAATCACCCAATATTGAAATCAAACAAACTGTAAAATTACAAAACAAGAAAATTTCAATAACAATGTAGAGTGGATTTTCCCTGTTCACTTTTAACTACTCCCAAGCAGAGAATATTACTAAGTACCTATTCCATCCTACCCCTGGCTATAAGATCCAAACAGTTAGCCAAGAAGAAAATAATTCCTCTCATACCACTTTAAAATGTCCCGGTTCTGGAAGCCAACTAGAGGTCCCCCGTACCCAGTTGGTCACATGGACTCAAGAGCATTTCCCTGAATTCCAGAAGCTGCCGACTACTAGTGAGGGATTTGGGTGTGATAGTGGGAAAACTATGCCCTCATTGGTATAGTAACACTACAAAATTACAACATAAAGAAATTACAGAAGCAATAAAACATGAAACAGTAAACATCGGAAGATTGAAAGTAAGAAAAAACAGGAGCACATATATAAATGATGCATGATATATATGTCAAGGAAAGCAGCCAAACAAAACACAATGCTGGAATACAATACAAAACCAATTAAAAAGGAAAATAGATAAACTCCTTAGCATTGCAAGCCTCAACTGGGTTCCATGATCTCGAGCTCCTCAGCAATCAAGTACCTAAAGTAGAAGGGTGCTTTCCCTCATCTATACCTATAGCAATATAATCTGTTTGGTCCCAAAAGAACAACCAAACATAGTTTCAGACTAAATACCAGCACACAACCATGAAAGATCTGTTCCTAATAGTCAGTAAATATATATGGAAGGCTGTAAGCAAAAGGAAGTAGTAAATAAGGAACTACACATCAGTAAAAAATTTCTACAGTTAAAGAAATCAAATCCACAGATAAAGTAAGCTGCTAATCAAAGAAGGTTACCCTCTAGGAAGTACTCTCAACCTAACCCCTTTGGTTCAAACAAAAAAAAACAATAAACCCTTTGGGAATTACACATAGTATTTCCCATTTGGTTTAGCTTAATCATCGACTCTCTGAGGAATCACTCACCATAAATTCCTCTTATAGTCTCAAATCGGTAACTAAAAGTATCTCCGGGGAAGTAGTTACGTCACAGTCCCCATATGGCCCACGTCAAGGAACTACAAACACTCTAAGGAGGAACTTACATCATTTCCCCTTATAGTCTCGCATTGTAAAAGTAAAATAGACACTCTGGAGAAGCCCTTACATCCATTCTCCCTAAGGTCTACTACACTGGGTTCTCACGGCTCTGTGTAAGTCAACAAGTACAACAAAGAGTATCAGCCAAAGTAAACCTCAATAACTACTTGGATAATGGTCTACAACATAACAACATGTCAGTAAAACAATCACTCCATCCTAAAACCCTTGGCATGGGAAACATGCAAGGTAGCCTAACAGGATAAGAATGACCAAATGGTCATAAACAAACATGCATGGGAAAAAACTTCCAAAGCATAGAAATCAACCCAATTCACATTAAATTAACCTCTACTCAATCATACAAGCATAGTAGGAAATTTATAGGGCTAAAAAAATAAACACACAATACCCCGTTCAAGGGTATTGGACAAATTTTCACATATAACTCAAGACTTTCAAAAGAAAGGCACAAACCACCTACATCGGTGTTGTGAGATCGATATTCATGAATCTTGGGCATTAAATCGACTAAGAACACTACATATCTAGAAAAACATATAAAATATTAAATAGAGGATAACTCTTGAAAGAGGAAGAATCATGAAATAAATCTGTAGAAGAAGGAAGAGCTTACTGAGGTGAACCCAATGCAATCGACACATATCAATTTGGAGAATTGATGCTCGATCGGGGTCTCGAAGAAAGATCATGGCTATACGGACTCTCCAAGATGAAGAAGGAAAATAAGAAGCGATTTCTCTCCATCAGACGTGATCCTTGTACATTTAATAAAAAAATAATTTACACAACGTGTTGTTTTGAAGTACAAGACTTGTACTTGCCCTTACCAACCCCACTTTAGGCGGCCTTTAGGTGACACACCGTTGTGTGCTCGGCCTCTACCCGGCCATCACACATCTATCTGTTGTAACCGAGAACATGACGTGAATTTATAAAGTACCCGATGTGTACTTCATAAATTTCCAAAAACTCCACTTTTCCTCAACAATAGCAGAAAAAGGAAAACAAATTTGAAAAGACGACCCAGGTTCTTAAAAAGGTGAAACAATATATGTAAGTTGTACAATAATTGTCAACTGATTATCAGTAATGATTATAGTTTTCCCACCATTATGGTAGAATGGGTGTGGAATAGAACAATATCTCAATTGGTCTATGGTACTAATGGACTCATGTCATATGCAACATTTTGTTCTTCAAGAATTCCAAATTTGGATTAGTGATAATTTTAATTGGTTTTTTATCAAACCTAGTTTGTCTCTATAGAATGACCTATTTTTTACTAATAATATCAATGTAATTTTTAGGATATGTATCAATTATTAATTAATGAATAAAATGATAATAAATAATTTGTATCCCTTTCGATGTAATTACATACATTTTTCACATAAAAGAATCTATATTTTTATAAAAGATATTTTTTTCTAAATGTTCCATTAGATTAAAGAGAACGTTATGTATATTCAAAGGATAAAATTTATTTTATTTTAAATTCATTTATATTTATTCTAAATTTCGTCTAAACATACAATCCACTAAGGATATACACGTTATTGATGCATGTTATGGGTGGTACCAATTTTGATTTCATCATTACAATATATATGAATGGAAAATTAGTTTACATAAAGAATAAGGTGGGGTGAAATTAATATTTGTAGATAAATTGGAATCTTCCCCATCAACCCTGGATATATAAAGGTACGTAAAATGGTATCTTATTTTTATCTAATGCTAATATCTTTATTCACAATTTTATCTAAAAAGATTAGTTATAAACCAATCATTCATTTAAGTAATGTGTAAGAACCTGACCTTTTATTGAGATGTCCTGGGATTTTTTTAAGGTACAATTTTCTATAGTATTGAGTACCAATTTATTTAGGTAAATTAATGGGTAGTTTTTGGGTGAATATTTAGATTTATTATGGAAGATTACATGTTCATGTTTGACACTTGGTTTTCTCAAAACATTTTCCCGATCCCAACGAATCGTGCAACCCCTGACAAAGATAGTTTTCACATATGGTGCACATGATATCAAACCATGTTCCCTATTTGGAGAAACCATGCACCAACCACCCCAGAATAGGTACACATTTAAGGCACACTGTTAGTGGAAATTGAACGTCCTGAGCATCAAACTGTGTGCATAGTTTAAATTAAAATAAAAATTAGATTTTAAAATACCCAAACCATTATTTTAACCCAAAATAAACCCCCAACCATCCCAATTGATTTCTTTCTACTTTGGAGGATCTCATATGAATTCCTAGTGATCTTCACCTCCATTCATGGGGATTCAAGGCTTGGATTGAAGATTTTCACCCCTCCTGGTAAGAGGATCTCGTCTTTTGTGGATTCCATTTTCTCTCTCATATTTCCTTCGTATTTTAGAGGGAATTTTTCCTCTAGCTTATTGGATATAGATAAATTATATATATATATATATTTAGGATTTTTTGATATAGTTTTTTCAATATAGAGTTAGGGATTATGATCCAAATCTCATTCTATGTCGTTGCAACACAAAATTGGAGATTTTTATTGGGGTGCCTTTTTCGTCAATCATGCCATATGTGATTGATAATTTAAATCCCAAAGTATTTATTAAAATTATGTGTATGTAAATATTAAATTATAATTATTTGATTAGAAATTAGTTTTACCTACATTTAATTAATTAATTGGGTAGATTAAATAATTATGGAATTTTTGAAATTGGGGATATTGAGTTGACTGAGATAGATAATTATTTGAGAAATTAATTAAGAGAAATTAAATTGTGTGAGATACAACAATTAATCGAAGAAGTAATTGGGGATATTAAATTCATTGAGATAGACTAATTAGTTGATGAATTTATTAGTGGAGTAATGAGATTATTTAATTAATGATTAAATAATGGGATTGATTAAGTGATGAATTAATTAATGGAGTTGGTGATTATTTAATTAATGAATTAAGTAATTGGATTAGTTAATTTATGAATTAATTAATGTAAGTAATGTGACTATTTAATTATTTAATTAAATAATAGGATTAATTAATTAATGGGAGTAATTTCATTATTTAATTATGAGAATAAATTATGGGATTAGTGGGATTAATTAATCGATGAATCATTTAATAGAAGTAAGGTAATTATATATTTGATTAATTAATTAATGGTATTGGTGGGATTAATTGATTGATCGAATAATAAATAGGAGTAATATGATTATTTAATTAATGAATTAAATAATGGGATTAATGGAACTAATTAATAGACGAATTAATCAATGGATGTAATGTGATTATATAATTTTTTAATTAAATAATGGGGCTGATGGGATTAATTAATTGATGAATTAAATAATGGATGTAATGTGAATATTTAATTATTGAATTAAATAATTTTATTGATGGAATTTATTAAATTTAGAATTAATTAATTGAAGTAATGTGATTATTTAATTGTTGAATTAAATAATAGGAATGATGGGATTAATTAATTGATTAATTAATTAATGGAATTAAAGATACTATTTAACTATTGATTTAAATAATGGGTTTGTAGTGATCAATTCATTGATGAATTAATTAATGGTTGTAATGTAATTAATTAATAATGAATTAATTACTTGAATTGACATTGACAATTAATAAGAGAATTAATTGAGGTGGAAAAATATTATTAATTAATTAATTATTAATTAATGTAATTGACATGGACAATTAATTAAAGAATTAATTAGTGGGATTGAATTTGATTAATTAATTGTGAATTAATTAACAGAATTTGACATAGAGAATTAATTGGTGAGTTAATTGAAGAGATTGAATATGATTATATAATAGTGGAATTAATTAATAGAGTTCACATTAACAACTAATATTCCAATTAATGAATTGTTTTAATGTTATGATTAAGGATATTTTTATTTATTCATTAAATTAATGAATAGATAATTGTGATTATGTAAACGGATAAATGAATGGTAAATTGATGACTTAATTATTCTGAGTATTGAAATTGTGGGATTTGGGGGAAAAATTAATTGTTCAAATCATTATGGAATAGTGATATTGTTGATTTGAGATAATTAATTTTTCAATTAATTAAGAGACATTGATATTTTTGATTTGGACGATTAATTTCTAATTTAATTATGAGATATTGATATTGTTGATTTGGATTATTATTTATTAAGTTAGTAATGAGGTATCAAGATGGTTGACTTGGATATTTAATTGTTGAATTAATTATGATAAATAGTGATTATAAATATGAATAGTTAATTGATTGACTCATTATTGAATATTTATTTTATGAATATTGACTAACCAATTATTGAATTAATTAATGGAATAGATATTATTAATTAATCGGGGAATTGATTAATGAGATTAATGTGTTGAACTAATTGATGAATTGGTAATGAGAATGAAAAAAAATTAATTATTTAAATAACAATAGGGATGATATCACTATCATGTTTTTGATTTTGATTAATTAATATTTTAATTAATTAATGCGTTGTTGTGATAAATGGGAATTATGATAATGAATGGTACATGTACATTTATATTTTAAGTGTGATGAGGAATGGATACATGGATATTCATATGTGTTATAAAAAATCAATGGTAACAACTTAATGCATGTGTTAATTGTAATAATGAATGGTAATATAGACATTCATATGTGTTATAGAATAATGAATGCTAATAGTGACATTCATGTATTAATTAAGAAAATAATGGTTACAATGGAATTCATCTGTCGATAATGTTGAAGGTTGGTTATAATGGAATTCTGAGATATGATATCCCTCTGGGATTGTTCAGTCTCTGGCATGGGCCAAAGAAGATATTGAGGCCCCTGTGTCTATGAGAACCTAAGGGTCAATGTGGTTACATAAATATCAATTGATAATGTGTTAAGTGTTTATTTATGCATTGTTAAAGTTTCTTTATAAAAAATACTACACTATTATTTTTACATGATATTGTTTTAGACACTGTTTAGAGTGGCCTACTATGTTTTACTCACACACTACTCAGGGTACATAATTGGTACCAGAATAGTCTTCATGATTTTATTAAAAGATATGGGAAACACACAATGTTAGATAGCTGACATGGGATAGAGAATTGATGAGGAGAATAGACATGGTTAGATATCTTCATGGGAGTAGCTAGTTTCATTAATTATGAGTTTCATTTTGAAACACGGACCTCCCATTTCAAGTCATCTCTATGGTATTGTTTCGATATTCTATTTTTAGTTTTGGTCATCTTGTGACACTGGTATTATCCTTTCCATGTAACATCATTTGGTTATTTTTATTATTTCATCTGGTGTATTACTCTGATAAAAAGATGGTTTAGTCTTCCTCTGATAAGTATTATAACCTCAATAATAGTCGATAACCTATTTTATATTGTCATGTTTCCTTAAGGTTATGTAGTGTAGAGTATCAAGGAATCGGTTTTTCACACCTGGGCAGTGACATTAAAATGTAGTATATGGGGAGTTTTTATTTTTTTTTCTTTAGTATTATTCTTTGGGAAATGTGGAAAAGGAAATAAGATGAGTTGGGCCTTGGATTTGAGCTTTCATAAGGGATTAGTTAACCCATTTATGGGGGAGAACCCAAGTTCCTTGGGTGGGATTTTTTCTTTTACAGTTTTCTATTACAATTGAATATTATTTCACCTTTGGTGACACACATTTTTTAGGATTTTATTATTCATTATAAAAATTATTGGGATATGACTTGTGGAATTCTATGGAGTGAGAGTTGATTTTCATGAATCATTATAGGAATGAATGATTACTGTGACAAGATTCATTTTAATAATAGTTAGGTAAATGTGTTTTGGTTATGTTTTACAACATACAGTGGTTTTTCTTTCTTCTCTGAAGGAAATAAAAAATTAAACCTCTATGAAATTGAGAATTGTAAAATGGTGAATTATGTGAATAAATGGGAGCCTAATAGGAAAATTTGAATAATGATAATTTTTATCCATGTTAACCACGACCAAGAAAAAGAATGGTTAAGGGTAGTGATAACACCATGAATATAACAGTGTCACAGGGTATGTAGAAGTGAAACCTGAGGTGAAGGGTGTTTATATGGTTGGGATTTTTGTGGGGATAACCATAATTCAACAGAAAAAATCATGGTGTTCTTATAGTCTATATACGCTCATGCCCTATACCTTGACATCATCCTGGCTGAATTAAGAGAGAATTAAATATATACCAAGCTTCATAAAGACATTTTATAGTGGGATTAGGGGTTTTATTAAAGGATATGTCCTTGGAAAAAATTTATAATGAAAAAGTTTGGTGTTTGGGGAACCATCGACCACACCCCAGTGAGGGGTTTTAGGAGTTTTCAGGTAGATACATACTTTGGGTGTTGTTATTTGAAGCTAGGAGTAGGTGACAATTAAGGCTGCCATTTTTACGCTTGATTGAGAGAGAGTCAAACATGACCACATCATGGGATATGTATAGTAGAGGGAGTTATCTGTGATAGTTGGTAATTAATTTAATAAATTTATGACAAAAGTACACTTAAGGCGTGGAGGTATGTGTAAGTAATAGATTTTTCTTTTGATGAGAATCCTATATGTGTTTTGGATCCCAATGAGAAAGTGTTGTAGGGAAGTACTCTTATGATAGTTTTTTTTATTATGGAAACATGGATATTTTCAGTAGGAAACATGGGAGAGCGATGAAGATATCAGGACTCAATAGCCAAACCTTATTGACTCAAAACCATAGAGATGTTTGGGTGTATAGATTGAGGATGAGATAATATAAGGCGGGGATATTGGAAGATACCAACCTTTCTAGAGATGCCTTGGGTTTGTATTTAGGTACCCTTTTGTCTTTAATTGAGTACTATTTTTTTGGGTTAACATTTGGGTAGTTTTTGGTAGAAAATATAGACTTTTGGAAGGAAGTGGGAAGGTTCATTGTTGGTGCATGGTTTTCGAAAACCATGCACCCTTTCCTAGGAAACCATGCAACCATGGATGAGGGAGTTTTCATAGATAGCACAAGGTTTTTCATATCATTCCCCCTATTAGGTGAAAAAGTGAACCCTATAGAATAGGTGCATGGTTAAGACTCACAGTTATGGTAAGTTGTGCGCACCAAGAAGCATACCTTGTCTATAGTTTTACATAACTATAAAATTAGTTTTTAAAATAATGGAACCCCTATATTAACCCAAATAAACCCCTACTCACCCTATAATAATTTCAATCAATTTTGGATGCACTTAAATGATTTTATCGGGTTCCCAACATCTGTTAATAATGATTCACATCCTATATTTCAGATCTTCACCCCTTCCAATAAGAGGATATCTACCCAGGTGGCTTCCTTCTTCTCTAATGTAATTCCATAATCATCTATATGGAATTTATACTCTATCAAATTATGTTTATATCTATGTTTTTTAGATCTAGATCTAGGATTATAGGATCATGATTGATCAATCCTGAATTATGGTTTAAGATCCAAATATTGGTCTATGAAATTATGCTTCATAAATAGTGTACTTCTATTAGTGACATTCTAATGTCTATCTTGACATATTTTATCCATAATTTATACCTCAATGAATATGTTTCGATTATGTATATGTAATTGTATAATTGATATTAGTTGATTAGAAATTGGGTCTTCCAACATATAATTAATTAGTCAGATATGAAAATTAAGGAATTTTTCAAATTTGGGATTTTGAATATATAAAGGTAAAAAAACCTAAATTGAGGAATAAATTGGGGGATATTGAATTGAGTGAAATAGAAAAATTAATTGAGGAATTAATTTGGGATATTGAATTGATTGAGATATAATAAAAAATTGATGAATTTATTAATGAAGGAATGTGAATATTTAATTATTGAATTTAATATTGGTATCAATTAATTGATGAATTAATTAATTGGGTAATGTGATTAGTTAATTATTGAATTAAATAATGGTGTTAATTAATTTATGAATTAATTAATGTGAGTAATTTGATTATATAATTATATAATTAAATAATGTGATTAAATAATTTATTAATTCATTAATGTAAGTAATGTGATTATTTAGTTGATGAATTAAAAAAATTATTAATTAATTTGAGAATTATTTATTAGGAATAATGTGGTTATTTAATTTTTTAATTAAATAATGGGACTGATAGAATTATTTAATTGATGAAATAATTAATGAAAGGAATGTGATTATTTAATTATTGAATTAAATAATTGGATTGATGTTATTTATTAAATAATGAATTAATTAAAGTGGTTATATTATTATTTAATTGTTGAGTTAATGAATGGGATTGATGGGATTAATTAATCAATGAATTAGAGAATATATGTAATGTTATTAGTTAATTGTTCAATTAAATAATGATATTGATGGGATAAAATAATTGATTAACTAAAAAACAGAATAAATATGATTATTTAATTGTTGAATTAAATAATGGGATTATTTAATTAATGAATTAATGATTTAATTAATGGTGGTAATGTGATTATTTAATTGTTAATTTTAATAATGTAATTTCAGGGACTATATAATTAATTAATAATTTAATTTCTATAGAAAATTAATTGAATAATTAATCGATGGGATTGAAGGTGAAAAATTTATTGTGAATTAATTAATGGAATTTACGTGGACAATTAAATATTGAATTAATTTATGGGATATAAATGATTATTTAATTATGAAGTAATTAATGGAATTTTACATGGAAGATCAATAAGAGAATTAATTAAAGGGATCAAATGTGAATAATTAATTTGGGAATTAATTAATGGAATTGATGAGAACAATTTTCTTCTAAACTAATTTATTGATTTGATGTTGTGATTTTTAATTTTTATAAATTAAATGTTGAATAAATTAATGGTTCGTAATAATTATAGAAATAGTAAATTAGATAATTTATTGAGGAATTAGTAATCATTGTGTTGATATTGTGGGATTATGTGGAATAATTAACAGTCGTGTTAATTATTGAATTTTCAGATTGTTTATTTAAAATAATTAATTGTGGAATTACTTATGAGATATTTAGTTTTTTTTGTTTCGATAATTAATTGTTGACTAAATATTGAGTTATGGATATTGATGATTTGAATAATTATTTATTGAATTAATTTTGAGATATCAAATTATTTTATATGGAAAATTAATTGATGAATTAATTATGAGATATTGAGATTGTTGATCAGAAAAATTTATTGTTTAATTAATTGTGGAATAATGAATTTTTGAATATTGATTATTCAATTAGTGACTTAATTAGTGGAATTAATGTGCTTAATCAATTGTGGAATAAATTAATGGTATTGATTTGTTGAACTAATTGTATAATTAGTAATCGAAATGAGAATATTAAATAATTTTTGAATTAATTAATGTGATTATGTGAATATCACATTGTTGAATTTTTTAAGCAATTTTTGAATTAATTAATGTGTTGATGTGATATTTGTGAATTTTGATAATGAATGTTAACATGGAAATTCAAATGTGAATTTTGATTATGAATCGTAACATAGAAATTCATATGTGTTAATGAAAAATGAATTGTAACAATGTCATTCATGTGTTAATTGTGATAATGACATGTCACATTGACATTCATATGTTTTATATAAAAATGAATGGTAATAATGGAATTCCTGTGTTAATCGAGACAATGAATGATAATAATGGAATTCATGTGATAATCGAGATGAATAATAGTAAAAATAGAATTATTAGATTTTTTATCCTATAGGTATGGTTTGAGCTCCAACATGGGATGAAGCCGATATTGAGGTACGTGTGTCTACGAGAACCTGATTGTTTATATAGTTAAATAAATATTAATTGATATTATGTAAACTATTTATATATACAATGTAATTATTTTGTTATACAACTTCATAAAGTATTATTGGTCGGTATATTGTTTTATACGTCGTTGTTGGTGGCCTACTCAGTTGTACTCACACCCTACTAAGGCTGCCAGATCCATACCCGAATAGACTTCTTGTGTTCAGGATGTGATAATGGATAGGGAATTGTGTTATATGGATGATTTCAAATGGATCCGGTTTGAGGAATCTAGATGTGGTTCAATAACTTATTTAGAGTTTTCATTATCCTTACGTTTGAGTTTATTTTTGACACTTGGCACGTACAATAACATGGCATGTCGACTTTTTAGTGTTGATATTGTATTTCATGTTTGGGTTTTCCTGTAATAATATAATTATACTATTTATTTCATATAATTTTTTTTATTTTTATTATATCTTCTGGTGTATAACTCAAATAAAAAGAGGGTGTAGTCTCCCTATGATTAATAGTAGATCCACACTACTAGTTGGTAGCATCTGGCCCATGGGGAGGTGTTCTTGAAATCACGTAGCAGATTATCTTTTAGAATTGATGTGTGGAACTCAGACTGGGATGTTATAAAGTTTTATCATAGGAGGTTTTGTTATCCATTTCATTTTTATTATTATTTAATAATGGTATACATGAGAATAGAATGACTCGGGCCTTGGTTTTGAGCTTGTTCATCAGAGTAGCTAACCCACATATGGGGGAGAACCCATGTTCTCAAGGTGTAATTGTTGTTACCACTATTTTGTTGTTACAGTTGAATATTATTCACCATGGGTGGTGCACTTGTTTTTTATGTGATTATTCTTTCTAAAAAATGTTGATATTTGAATTATGGTTAGGAATGGCATGAGAGTTGAGTTTCAAGAATCATTCTAGGATGTCAGGTTTATTATAACATGCATCATATTAGAGAATCACTAGAATATGAGTTTGGGTATGTTGTTGTACATGAATTTTTTTTCATTGCTTGTGTGAATTAAATGGGAGAAGGTGCCTATATGAAATTGATAATATTAAAATGACACATTATATGAATGAATTTATGACTAATATCAGTACTTGAAAAATGATAATATATTTACCCTTTTTAACAATGACCTGGGCATATGATTCTTAACAGAACTGATAGGGCATTAGATTTAGCATTGTGGTCAGGATCGATGGAAGTGGAATCTAAGGTTAGGGTTTGTTACTTGGTATGGATTGTTGTTCTAAAATATGGTATTAAACTATGATAATATTGTTTTACATACAAATATCAGACTATCATGCCCATATAATGAAATAGTCATAGGTACATTGAGAGAGAATTGTTTATACCCCAAGCCACTAAAGTATTTTGTCAAGTGGGATATGGAGCCTTTATAAAGGTTGTGAAAAGGACCATGTTAATGATGAAATGGGGTTTTGCATGTTGAACCACCATCCATACTCGACTGAGGTTTGTATAGAGGTTGTGTGTTGATAAATTCTAAGGGTTACATTCTTAGATGCCAAGAGTGGGTGATTGTTAATTTTTCCATTTTCACACTAGATTGAGGTTGAGATATCCATGACCACTTCTTAGGGTATATAGGGGATGGAAGTGAGGCAAGGTAGTTGGTAATTTTTTAATAAATTCAATGAAAACAACACACCTATGGTGTGGAAGGATGTGTCAGAAATAGATATTCCCTTCAAGGATAATTAAATATGTGTGGTAGTTTATAATGAGAAAGTGTTGGTGGATGGTTATTGTTTTTTTTGAAACATATAATGATTTTGGGGAAACATGGGAGAGATAAGATGCTATGAGGGCCCAGTGGGTAATCATATTTTTCTTGAAGTCATACTGATGTTTGGGAGTACAACTCGAGGACAAACTGTTATAAAGTGAGAAGATTATATCAACCCCACATTTTCTAAATATTTCTTGGGATTTATTACATGTAATATTTTTTTTAGTATTATGTGAGTTTTTTTGGGTTAATTATTTTGGAGTTTATGGGAGAAAAATGGGATTTTTTCAAGGAATAAGTAAATTGAATAGTTGGTGCATGATTTTTCCAAACTATGTGCCCTAGAACAACCAACCATGAAACCCTTGATAAAGAGGAATTAAACAGCTAGTGACTGAATTATCAAACCATGTGTCCAATTAGGAGAAATAGTGAACCAACAATAATTCGATAATAGTAATGGCACATGGCTTGGAGAGACCATGTTCCCCCAGAATCAAACTATGTGTGAGGTTTTAGTTAACCAAAAAATTATATTTTTCAAATCCTAAACCACTATATTCACTGAAAATTACCCCTAATCACCCCTAATGATTCCACTTGATTTTGGAACCTCCTAGATGATTTCATAAGGATAATGACAAGCATTATGAGCGATTCGAAACCCGTATTGTTGATATTCACACCTCTTGGTAAGAGGATCTACTTCCTTATGGATTCCTTCAACTCTCCCACCATTCCCTCAAATTTTTTACAGATTTTACCCTCACTCTTATTAGATCTAGATATAGTATTGTTAGATATATATCTAGTATTATGTGATATTGGTTTTTTTATATCATGAATTTGGTTTTAACATCTTGATCTTTTTTAATATTGTTATGAAATGGAAATTAGGGTTTTCAAATGGTGAGCATTTACTTTCAATCATGTGGTAGATGGTTTATAAATCAAATATCAATGTCATGATTTAAATTATGTACAATTATTTTTATATTTTATACTACTTAAAAGGAAATTGAGTTTTCCTACATTGAATTAATTATTTTTTTCTAGATTAATTAGTTATGGGATTTTTGAAATTGGGGATATTGAATTGATTAACATAGAAAAAATAATTTCGGAATTAACTGGGGGATATTGAACCGAGTGAGATTGAACAATTAATTGAGGAATTAATTAGCGACATTGAATTGATTATGGTGGAATAATTAACTAATAAAGTAATCAATGGGGTAATGTGTTTATATAACTGTCGAATTAAATAATGGAGTTAATTAATTGATGAATTAATCAATATAGTAACGTGATTATTTAATTGTTGAATTAAATAATAATATTAAGTATTTGTTGTAATAATTAATTGGAGTAATGTGAATATTTAACTATTTAATTTAATAATGGGTTTAATTAATTGATGAATTAATTAATGTGATTAATATGATTAATTAATAAATAAATAAATTAATAGGTGTAATGTTATTATATAATTGTTTAATTAAATAATTCGATTTATGGGATTAATTAATTTATGAATTAATTAATAGGAGTAATGTGATAATTTAAAATTTTAAAAAATAATAGAATTTATTGGACTAATTAATTAATGATTTAAATTATAAAATAAATACAACTATCTAATTATAGAATTGAATATTGTGATTGATGTGATTAATTAATGGATGAATTAATTAATGGAAGTAATGTGACTGTTTAAATATTGAATTAAAAAATGGGATTAAAGGGGTTAATTAATGGAAGAATTAATTAAATGATGTAAGGTGATTGTTTAATAGATTAATTAAATAATGATATTTTAGGGATTGTTTAATTGATGATTTAGTTAGTGGAATTACTGTAATTAATTAATTGATAATTATTTAATGGAATTGAGGTGGACAAAAATTAGTAAATTAAATAAAGTTGTTGAATGTAGATAATTAATTATATATTAATTAATGGAATTTATAGGGAAAATTAATTGAAGAATTTATTGAAGGGGTTGGATGTGATTAATTAATTTTGAATTAATAAATTGAATTTGAATAGTTTAATTAATTATAAAATAATTGAATTGATTTAATTTTAATAATTAATCGTGTATTTAATTAATGTAATTGACATGAAAAAGAAATTGGTGAATTAATCGATGGACGTATTGTTAGGATTCTTAAAATGAAATAATTAGTTTTTGATTTTATTAATGTATTGTTGTGGTTTTTTAAATGAAGAATTAGATAATTAATTGTTGAATTAATTATTAGAGTATTGAAATTCTGGGATTTAGGGGAATAATTAATTGTTGAATTAATCATGGAATATTAAGATTGTTTATTTGAGATAATTAAATTTTTAATTAATTTTGATATAACGAAATTTTTTATTTGGATAAATAATTTTTTAATTATATATGAGATAAAGAAATTGTTGATTTCAATAATAAATTACTTAGTTAATTATGAGTTATCGATATTGTTGATTTAGATAAATAATTGTTGAATTAATTATGATATACTGAGACTTTTTATATGAATAATTAATTGTTCAATTAATTATGTAATACTTAGTTTTTGAGTATTGATTAATGAATTGGTGAATTCATTAATGGAAATGATGTGCTTAATTAATTTGGGAATTAATTAATGGGAATGATGTGTTGAACAAAATATCGAATTAGTAATAGGAATGATAAGACTAAATAATTTTAAAATTAATTAATAAGATGATGGGAATATCAAATTATTGATTTTGATTAATTAATATGTTGATTAATTAATGTGTTGTTGTGTTATATGTGATTTGTGGTAAAGAAAGGTAACATGGGAATTCAAATGATAATTTTTATTTTTAATGGTAGAATGAGAAATCTTATTTTTTGTAAAAAAAAGTGACTGATAACAGTGGAATTTATATGTTAATTTTGATAGTGAATGGTTACATGGAAATTCTTATGTGTTATAGAAAAATGAATGGTAATTATTCCATTGATATGTTAATTGATAAAATGAATGAAAATAATTATATAATGTATTAATTGAGATGCTAAATTTCAATGATGGACTTCCATGATTTGATATCCCTTGGTGATAGTTTGGGCTCTTGAATTTATCAAAGAATAATTTGATGTGTGAGTGCCTATGGGAACCTGTGGGTTTATGTGGTTAAATAATGACTAATTGATAACGTGTTAACTTTAAATTTATGAATTTTAATTATTTATTTATACAATGGTATGAAGTATTATTTAACAGGGTTAAGTTGATCATTGTATGAGATGTTAAATTTTAATGTATTACTTCACCATATGGCATAAACTGAGCTTCGTGATGAAGTATAGATAGTTCAAGGCACAAATGAGGGATACGATTGTGTTTATAAAATTGAAATGTATGTTTATACTCTTATAGAGTGGAATAATTCACAAACTCTTGGAAAAAGTCATAAAAAATTTGTCCTATTATAAATGTGTTTCATGTTATCAATTAAATTTTTCATAACTATAGATTATGGTTTGGTGGAAATGATCTTTCCTCTATGCATCTTCTCTATAAATTTCCATCAAAACATGATGTTTTTATTATTCATCAATGACAATGTTTTCTAATTATAATTCTTTTTTTAGTAACTAACTCATTTTTCATTCCTCTTTTTATGAGATTATTTTAACCGTATTCCTAATATGGGTTTCCCACAAGGGAATTTTTCAAGTTTCTGTAATTAAATTTTTATGTTCAATTTTAAATTTCTAGGAAGAAATTTTTTCAAGGATGGCACAATGTATCACCCCAAGCATTTATAATTAGATTTAATATAGAATGCAAGAAACAATAAGTCTCTACAAAATACCACATTGTTATAACCTTTCTAGTAAACATAATTTTTTTATCTCAATGATTTGAATTTTTAAAAACTGGCATACACGGTTGCATTAAGTAATATATTTAGATTTTGATATGACAAATTACATTTTTGATGAATAGTAACATAACCATAAGGATTGTAACAAACCATTATGAATAGTAATTTTTCTATTATGAATAATAATGAATATTAATTTGGCCAAAAAATAGAAACTTTACCCATGAATGTATATATACAATTATTACATCCTATAAGCGAAAAAACAAACATAGTTTAAGTATTGGTATTTATGTATGTAATAGATGTTTTAATTACAATTTAATGATTAATTAATTAAGTTAAAATATTAATTTATTTTCATAAAATGTAAGAATAATGTTTTTGTTTATTTTATTATGGTTATAATATAAATTTACAAGACCTTGATATATTTGTCACGGTGTTATAAAATTAGTTATAGTTTAAAAGTGGTATTTTTAGAATAAAATTTAATTTTATTTAAAAATTAAATTAAAAATTACTAGAAAATTATTTTCAAAAAATGGATTCCATTTTTTAATATACTCCTCGAAAAATAGTTGGTATTATTTTTTGGGATTTTTCATCAATACTTGAATTTTTCATTAATTATAAAAATACAGTTTTGGGTTTTCATTATGTTTAATGACATCATAATGTTGTAATAGTTAATATAAAATTATAGTTGCCTAGTGTAGAGATAAATATGATATTATGTGTCCCAATTGGATAATACCATGGGAAATACCCTGGCCAAGGCCATGGTTTTGCAAAAACCACTAATTAGGTGACCTTTGAAATTAACAAAAAAAACTCTATCTTTTATAATAAATACCAACTCATTCCTTTATTTTCATTCATTAAAAACTCATAATAATATAATATATAGTATTTTTACCTCCCAAAGAGTATTCCTATGGAGTATTTTGGCCTCTAATGTCCCAACCATCATGTTTTAGGAGTTTCTCTACATTGTAAGGGAATCTACCACCCTATTATTTTTCAACTATTCAATTTTATGTTATACTTTTTAATTTAAATTGTAATATGATGGGATATGTAATTAAATAACTCTCTTAAATTATATAATATTTATTAATTGTGTTATACCCTTACTCTTTCATCCAAATAATTTATGAATAATTTAAGCGACATCGTTACAATGCCAAATTTTTGTAAGGGATTTCTCAACTTTTCATTTATTACAAGTTTATTTCCTTTATTTTATTATTTCCTTCCTCACCTCCTTTCATCCAAATGTTATGTTATGTACAGAACCTTACATATATGACAATTTTTTTGTGATAATTGAATAATTCATCATCATCATTTATTTCCCATTATTTTATAATAAAAATTAATACATAATCTGAGATGTGTTATTTTTCACATTCAAGGACAACATGTTTTCAATTTCTGTTACAGTCTTCAATTTTGGTCATGAATCAATTTTTATTGTTGTACCAAACCATTATACATATTATATAACTTATATAAGGTTTTGTAATCTTTTATTACACATTTTATAAAATTTTAAATTAAAATGAGTTTTTTGTGATAAAAAACAGAAAATTAACCCAAATAATTAGTATTTAAGTTTTATATGATGATTCTTATTCACTAAAAATAACCAAATGAATTTATAAATATGTGATTTTCTAGATGTCAAAAAATAAATCTAATCTTCTTTTATGTACATCCATTCTCATATTACATGTTTAATAATACATGTATATAAGTGAATTGGTCATGAATACCAAAGATGAAAACGATCCCAAACAATAAACGTGAACCCATTAAACCCATAAAGAAGTCTAAGAATGAATATAATAAATATATAATAAATAAATTAAATAAATAATACTTTCTAGAAATATTTATTAACGAATTTAATTTTGTTATATAGGATACTAAGATGAAGTGAATAACACCACCGATCTAAAAGGATGGGTTTCTTCATCTCCCTCCCATTTTTGTGAGATTTTATGTATTCACTACTACTACTTGTGCATGGTGTATTTATACTTCTCATTTCTTTTTAATATCAATAATATATTTGTTTTAATTATAAAAAAATTTATGATTTTATGATTATTAAATTTGGGGCATATGATTCAGTTGATTACAAAGTTCTAATTATTTTCACCACTTATTCATTGCATGTGGTGTATGTACTATACATTGGTATATCATATAAAGATTTTCCATATTATCATGAAATTCTTAGGGATTATTATTTGAATGTTTCAATGTGGTATGGGAAACATTGGAAGGTAAAAGGATTATTTTCTCAAGAAAATTTCAATGGTATCATTTAAAAGTATCTTAATTTATATTAACATACTTATTGAATATTGTACATCATTGAGTTGTATCTATTATTATATAATCTACAATATTTTTTTGATGGTTTTATGATTATTTTGAGTCTGGATATCTTTTATTATGCCATTCACCAATTTACATCGAATGGTTAGTGAGTATGTTAAATGTACATGGAAAGTTATTTACATTTCAAATGTTAGATTCAATATGAATGTATATGTTGTTTATGTTTATCTCTCTTCATAATATGACATCGATGGACTTAGTATGTTCCAGATATGGCCTACTATAGCACCTCAATGAATTGGTAGGTCTCTTAGGAGAAACTATGGTCTCGGAACGGGGCCTTGAATAAAATGATTTTTATGGTTTTGGAATGAGGCATCGTCGGTATGGTTATTATGCCATGCATTATGAATTCCCTCATTATGAAAATATTATTGATTGTTCATGTGGAAATTCGACTAGAAGAATATCCATGATATTTTTTTCTTATTTCATTATGTATTCATATATTATTCATAACATAACATGTTCACGTTTATATTTAAATGCATGTGTTTTTATTTATTCAACATGACTAATATTTATTATTATGATATCTTTTGTTGTGTTTCTTACGTATACTTAGTGTTTGAGCTCACCCCATTCTTATGTTTCGTTTTCTCGGGACATGAAGATGTTTATTATCAATGACCTTCAGGGATAGATTTATAGTTGTGGATGCTCCCAATAAAACATATAATTTGTATTTCATATCAAGTTATAATGTTGAACATATGTATGTATATGGTTTTTTAAAACTACTAAACAACTCAGTCATTCAGTATTTGATTCCTTCTAATTTTGAAAATGTATTAAAATAATGCAGCATCTTTATTTTTTTGGGTTATGGTGTTACAACATTGATATTAGAAGATGAAATGAAAATATTTAATTTCTATAAATAAATATATTATATGATAATAATGGTCTGTATTGAAGATTTATCCTATAATACCTGAACAAACTACTTAATAATAAATAATGATGAAGAAGGATGAAATTATGAAATAAAATCGTACCTGAGGTCCAAAAAAAATCATAAGTGATTTTAAACTCCATGATAATTAGATTGAATTTATTATACCTCTATAAAATAACCATATACATCTATATAATATCTTATATGATCCACTTATAATATATAGACAATCTTTTATTAATAAATATTTATTAGAACATCATTTTTAGTGTAAACTATTTCATCATTCATGAATGTGTTGGTTTTCTAATTTCCATAAATATATATTTCTCACGGTAACATCATATCCAAAATCTTAGTCATGATATCCATATTCTATATATCATTTTAATATTTATTTATAATCAATATTTTAAATATTTACATGAACTATGATTCACATTGCATCGTAGAAGTGGTAGACCTAACATTCACACAACCGACATTCTCATCTTTCTAATAGTTGGATTGGTATGAAGGTAAATGTTATATTATATTTAAAAAATTATTATTATATCATAAATATATTTTGTAAAAATTATATCCACCACAATAACCATCCTATAATAACGGTGATGAAAACGAAAATACAATTCAATGTGAGGTGGTAGTTCGCATGTACCTATGAATAGTGATTATTATTCCGATTTAATGAAGGAGTTGAATAACATTTGAATAATCTGCACAATTATATATAATTTTATGAAAGATAAATATTTTATTATTTCATCATGTTTATCATCGAGTATAAGGAAGTACATGAATAAATAAAATTAAAACACTTGGTCAAGTGCTAGATCTATTTTATAAAAAACCTCATTTGGAATACCTGATAAGACTTATAATGGTGGCCTTTTTATCAAACCAATAGTAATACATAGTATATCGAGATGTTATAATGTATTTTTATGGTATTTTATGGAGTATAATTTACATGATGTGTGGATAGTTGAGGAGATATAGTGTCCTTTTATAAGTAACCGAGATGAACCACTTGGAATTTTTGGAAATATTAAAATATACTACAGTCATACTCAATAAAAATGGATCCCAAAAAACTAATACTATATTATGATATGGATATGGTCATATAAAGCATACCAATTTAGTTGATAAATGTTCAATTTACTTTGAATTACTAACCCTTTATTTTGACCCTCAACCGATGTGAGAAATATTTTCCCTGGTTACTATTCATTATGAAAAAAATTAATTAACCTTAATTACTATGATTTTAGATATTCAATACATTTAATAAAATTCAATTTCTTTATGTAGATGAAATTAATTTAAAAAATACTATAAAATGTGGAGAAAAATCGTAAATTTTGAAAAAATGATGTTTAGTTTTATAAATGAGTTTTTACCAAATTCATGTTCAATTTTAATCCTAATGATGAAAATTTAATTATGTATCACTCAAATGATTTATTTTTTAGAAAATTAATGAAATCATCAAATTATTAATTTTTGGATAGGAAAATATATTTTTCTTACAAATAATTATTATTCATTTTTCACATAAAAATACAATTTATCAAAAAAATACCAAATATTCAGCAAAAGATAGTATAGAAATTTCAATTTCAAAGATGATATTGATTTCCTAAAATGTGTTTTAAAAAATGATAATTATTTATTTCAATCATATTTTTTATTAACGCTATTTGAATTATTTTTATTATATCTCTAATAAAGAATATTATTATAATTGTTTCTTGTGTGTAATATTATTGCCTACATTAAATATTTCTCCATAGAATTTATTTTAATATTTCCTCAGGGTTATATGTGAGTATTCTATCCTTGTAAATTCTACTAGTTCCAACATCCCTTATTCTATCGTATGGTTTCAGTAATAAATCAATACCAGTCAATTTATATGATTTCTCAACACTTGTTCTTTTGTTTTAAGAATATGGATTGAATCATAATAGAAATAAAAATCTAGTTCCAATCCAGTTTCCTCATATAAG
Organism: Viscum album; assembly: GCA_963277665.1. NCBI lineage: Eukaryota > Viridiplantae > Streptophyta > Magnoliopsida > Santalales > Viscaceae > Viscum > Viscum album. The sequence goes on from OY728131.1 coordinate 1,350,915,981, forward strand.
GTAACTAAAATTGGGTGTGGAATATACTTGGTAAAGAAATAGATATTCAACGCATCATGAAAATTATAGATCTTGGTATAAATTTACGAATTTATGGGTAGATCTTCAATTTATTATTAAAATTTTTGAAAACATTAAATCACATGGACCAGGTTCTTGGATTTTTCTATGGATCATGCAGCCTCTCTACTTCTCTTTAAGTTGAGATGATGAGCGTTATACACGCCATATATTTTGCTAGTATGCACAATTGGAACAATATATGGATTGAGAGTGATTCTATGACAATCATCCAAGAAATCTGGAATGGCACCACTCAACTTGCTTGGCCTCTCACTTCCCGGTGGACAGATTGCTTGAACTCTATGGTTGGCCTCAACTTCAATGCCACCCATATATATTGGGAAGCCAACCGTATTGCTGACGCACTTTCCAATATTGGTGTTAGCCACGAGCATCTTTGGATTGATGACCTCCCCTCTGATCTCATCCCCATCTATACTAAGGATGTTTGTAAAAACCCATACTTCAGACTCGTGTATACCTCTCTTTCTCTCCCCTCCTTCATCTTTTTATTAATAAAAGTTCCTTTTACCTTTAAAAAAACAAACCCTTATAACATCATTCCATAGAGATACCTACATGAAAACCTGATCCCCCACATGAAATTATAAATACTTTCTTCAGTTATTGAAATGAATTTTTTCCTACTTTGATATTCAATAATATTATTATTAAAGTCTTTACACTCATTTTTTGTATCCTCTAAAAGATCTTGTCCTGTAAAATTTTCCTCTCTAACTTCATCCAAACTAGTTGATTTATGATACCACTTTTAGTTAAATCCTTTTTGTTCTGCAATTTTAATACACGAGTGGGTGATATTTTTATATTAAAATTCAATAAAATAAAATATTAATCAAACATACAATGAAAACCATTTGATCATGAACTCAATGAATCCTATAATATTTGGATATCCCATTAAGTCTAATTATCATGTTGAGGACGATACGAGATTCTCAATAATTGGTTAGCGTCAACATAATTTTGGAGAAGATTCTATAATTTTGAAATAAACCATGGATGATGGTCCTATAAATTGAAATATTAGAATTTTATTGTCCCACAATATAATTTATATATATCCATTAAACTCAATCATGTGGAATATCATACCATATAGTAATGAAATTATAGGAATTTTTATGGTAATAAATAATAGCCCATATAGAAGAATTATTTATAAAATGATTTGGAAATCCAATGACAAAGTCCACAATAAGATCATTCCATTTATACATAAAAAATTTGCAGATATTTCCTAAATCTGATGTTATGGTGTCTTTTTGTAATTTCATTTTGATAAACCACATATTTTGTTACACAATTTTAAATATATTCTTCATATTATCCCACAAATATTGTTCCATAAAATTATGATACATTTTTGTTATTCTGTGGTGTATAAATAAATTTGAGCCATCTGATTCATATAATATTCTAATACTCAGATCATGTTTAGTTGGAAAACAAGAACTCTTTGGATATTTAGGCACACCATATTCATAAATAAAATAAACTTGTTTAAAAACATTAATGGAAATAATTTCCCTTTATATTATCTTAAAATGAACCTAGTATCATTTTAAATTTTACAATTAAGATGTTCAGGAAATCATTTATAAAATTTATTATGTTTAATCTTCCCTAATAATTCCCATATCTAACATTACTATCCCCCAAAATAATTAATACTTATTATTCCTCATCTTAATTAGAACACAATTATCATTCCTTCTCAAAAAATTAGTTCCATTAATATATATTTCATTATGATATTTTATTGATAATTTTTAATATATGAGTATCAATACCCATCATATTTTCCTTAATTTGATCTCCATATATGATATGTAATAATTCATGATATTGTTTTTTGAATATGTCTCAAAATTTTCTCCAATAAGATAATTCATCCATATGATCTATGAAAATTTAATTTATATAATGCCAAATCATGGGATGGGTTGTTTGATTCATGGATCTTCAAATGCATTGATGAATAGAAAACAACATCAATATTATACTTAAGGTCACATACATTTTCTTTCCTTGATACATCTCTATATATACGAAATACATCCCCGACTGATTGTAAGGTTAGTATTGGTGAATTGATCAACTTCATCCATAATTTATTATAATAATAATTATATTCTACTATCCAAAATAACATAAACCTTTTACATGTCAACATAGTTAATGAGATTTCTAATTAGGATTTGTTTTAAAAAATTACAGATAGTGACCTAATAATTCAAGGAAACTATATACCCCATTTATGTTTTTCAGTGTATTCCATTATCTAAAATCCTATGTAAATGAAGGGTTATTTAATATTCCATTATTATGGACACTATGGATAATAATAGGAACATTCAGAATACAGAATTCAAACATTCAAATTTAATCTTGTAACACAGATTCATCAAGAGTATAAAAAATGATTTTTAGATGACTATTACACTCTTCATAAATTTTTGAATATTCAAATATATCCTAAATAGATAACATGAAAAATTTCAACAAATTTCCATAAAATAAATTACTCATGATCTATAAAAAATGATGTTGAATTATTCAATCCAAATGGATTACTATAAACTTATAGTGTCCATAAATCATTAAAAATGTTTTCTTTGGAACATCTTCCTTCCTTACATAAATTGATGATACCCAAAGTAACGTTCAATATTTGGTAAAAATAATGATTATTGAGGCTAATAGAAAATTTCATTTATAAGAGGTAGATGATAATTTTTCATCATGGTAATAGAATTTACCTCTCTATAGTCATCACCCAACCCTTATAGGAAAATACTAATTTTTCATAAATAAAATAGGCGATCCCTCACTAGAAAAACATGGTTTTATGAATCCCCCTTTCAAAAAATATATATATTTGTTTATTTAACTCCACTATTGAAATTATTTAGGGAATAATATATATTTTTCTTTATTCAAGGATGATTCTAATAGAGTACTCAACATCACAATTTTATTGTTGTTGATGTTGTGCTTCAGGACCTAAATCAATGAATTCATGCATAATAAGAACATCTTTTATCCTAGGTTTTCCTTATCCATTCAAATTATATCTATACTATTCATCTCTAATTATTTTATTATAGTGATCTATGGGCTGGGAAATCAATGAATTGTTCTTAGGATAAATTATTTACTTATAAGAAAATGAATTCAATATACTCATACAATTTTTTTATCTCCTTCAAGAAAATAATTTCCCTTAACATTTTAAAATCCAATAAATACAAAGAATAAAATGAAACATGATCATGTGTATAAAAATTTAATTTACACTAATATGGTTTTTCCATGCATCATAATGGGGATTCTATGACGTGTCATTGTTCTAATAATATTTCCTCTATGTGTCTTAATTGATAAATTTAATCTTAGTGTACTATTGAAATATAAAAATTTCATGTAAAAATTTAATGATATAAAAGAGTTTGAGAATAAATAATTGAATAATTAATTAGATAACATTGTTAATATGATAAATATTCCTACCACCAAAACTATAGGGAAATCATTTATACCTTAGTATTTTGGTTAGATTACTCTTCTACCCTTGGACTCTTATGTAGTATGTTCCCTTTTGATTTCAGGGATTGGTTGGGATAATTTCACATCTTCTTATAGATATAGAAATTTAATATAATGGATTTTACCTTACCATTACATTCATGATCATAATGGTCCTTATCTAATTAAATATATCAAAATCTTATTCCACTCAAGAATATACAATGGATTTTCCAGCCAAAATAATCATATATTGTAAATCTAATTTATTTTCTTCAACTTATCAATTTTTTCTTCATGAGGTGTTCATAAAACCACTTATTCTCATTATTTCCTTCAAATTCTTAAGAAATGGGAATTATTTCTCTTTATTGATATATAAGGATATAATATAATTGTAAAATGTGACTGTTTTGGATACTAGTTCCCTTTGAAGATTTAAATTATTCCCATTATATAAATAGTCAATATTATTGTTTTAATTATTATATATTCCCCAAAATATCCATTTAACATTTTAATGTTTTATTTATAAACATTAACATTTTTCTACTTTTTTATTAGACATATGAAATGCCTCTCCATTTTAAGTCATTGTTCACAAGGAAAATATTTTTTAATGAAATTTACTATATAAAGAACTCACCTACATGATCAATAATTTCTCCATATCCATAGTGTTTTGAATAAATGGAAATAATTTATATTTTACCCCAATATTATGATAAATTAATTTGAAAACACTCTCTCATTCATAACATACCAAACATTGAAATATATTTTTTATGGAATTTATCCATTTCTCATGTTCTAATGGATTTTTGGTTCCATTTAATAATATTGGTTTTGGTCGGAATATATAACGACCCATACTTGACATACATTGTTAATACCTCAAAATTGAATCATACTTATTAAAACATATAACAAAACCACTAAAGGACAGTATAGGTATAATGTCTTTAGAAACTCAGAAACATAAACAACTGGTTCATAAAGCGTCTACACTGTCACCTCTTTATTTCATCATATCTATAGTCCCTTTTGGCATATCTTACTTAGTAACCTTCTTCCTGGCCTGGGGAAAGAAAACATACAAAAGGGTGAGATCAAATGCTCAGTAAGGGTAAACAAAAGAAATATCAATCACATCATATTCATAAGAACATAACTTTTGGAAATCTTAACCTGTAAAAGAGAGCATAATTTCATAACATGGGATAAATCATAGTAGTGAAATGGAATCCCAATAATCATAACATAAAACATGAAACTTTGTGGCATACACACATAATCATAGAGAATCATTTCTTATTAGTCAAGACTCATTTCCAAGACTATCTTAGTAGACAAAGTCAATTTCTGAACCGAGTTCACTCCTCGTTTCTGTCCTGTTTCACTGAACCAGTATAACCTACCGTTCCAGCCATGTTAATCTCATGAGATATAAAATCTTTACCCAATTAATTTGAGGGAGATATAGGTCCCACCCATCTGATAATGATACCATTCTTATGTGGGCCACAAAATCAGAAACCATACATCATCACATAACCCATGTAATAAAAATGGGAATCTTAAACATCGTGACATCATAAAACAATTCATATAAGATAAAGGAATTCATAAAAATATTTCCATCACAAAAAAATCAAATCCATGTAATAATAGGTATAGAAACAGAACCATATATTATCTTAGATGGAAAATAATTTTGATAAAACACATGAACTCCATTCTTGAGGAAAATATCATTTCTACTTCAAAAACACTTTTCCTTTCTTAACATGTAATACAATTCTAAACTAAAAGAAGTTGATTAAAAATAAACTTGAAAACGTGTAAAGTAAGCTTCTTGGAAATAATGTTTTAAAAATCCATTCATATCGTATAAGTTAAAAAAACATTCTTCTCGTACTTTTGTCGGAAAAGTCAAAAAGTACCTCGTACAAAAAACGACAAAAGATTCCTTTTATATCTTTTACTAAAAACTCACCGAAGGGTAAAAATGAATATAAAATATTGTATAATGATATAAATATTACATATTGAGGAAACAGTGATGTGGATGATAAAATACACCCCAATAAATTCCAAAGTATAAACAATCTCGGATAAAAATGAGATTGTGATATTTCCATTACCTTAGGTTCGATTTGCTTCGTAAGTGTCTGAACCTCATGTATAATGATTTAAATAATGTTATTTAATTATTCCAGAATCATAGTTATTGTTATGATATCATATATGGTCATATTCTTAGCTTCTTATTAGTAATATTTCATTACTACTTGTTATTCGGGTGTTTATTACTTTTTGTTCTTATGCGTGTTTTGTCGAATAAATTCTTATTCTTATCTTTAGGTTATAGATACCTAATTTCCAGATTGGTATTAGTGTAATATATATCATATTCATTCATTCAATTCATTTATATAATCATTATGAAATTAAGATCATGTAGAACGAGTCGCATCACATCGTGGAGACGGTATTCCGTACGTACGCGCGATTGATGATATCGTTCCTATAATCGTGTAATTTTATTGGAGTGTATGTATACTATTTCAGAATCAATATCACTTTATAATAGTCATATATAGTCATTATTTACACCATTATACCCATCCAAGTAAGGTGGTGGTGGAAAATAGATTACACCACGGCGTGGAGACGGTATTCCGTACGTACGCACACGCGGTGATTTCTTTTTCTGTAGGATGGATAGATGGTGAAATAGGGTTGTTTCATACTTATAATAACATATCAGTATGTGAGTGATACTGATGTTATTACTTCATAATTAAACAACTAAATAAGAAGAAGTGGAAGAAGAAATAAAGATGAAAGAATCAATAAGAGACATTACCTCTTCTTTGAAGTGCTTCTTTGAGACATCCTTTTAGGGCACTAAAATAGGTCTTTGAAGAAGACCAGAACCTCTAGGATGTTTCTAGGAAAGTGGAGAGGAGAAATTGTCAGGGTTTGGCCGAACTTGAAGGCTCAATGTGGTGTGAGGAAGATGGGAAGGAGGTGCCCTTTTATAAGGGAGGAGAGGGGCACCTTTGGAATAACTAAAAATATTATTTTATTATAAAGTCAAATTCGGTTTTTAATAGCTCCAAATTGATATATTTCTAAGATAAGGTGTGTAGAGGTCGAACTCCTCTCATAAAATATAATTTAGACATGTTTAGGTATCAATTTTAACCTTATCATTTAGATTTAACTTTAAGTTAGATAATTTAACTTTTACCATGTCTTCTTGTTTTCTTACACTATAAGGTTAATAAACTTACCATATCAAGCCAAAAGAACCCCAAGTTGTTTATTATTAATATATATAACCTTATCTATGTTATTTGGCCGAACCGTATATTTTTAGGAATAAAATAACAATTAATAATATAATATTTGTTTTAAGAACTATTTTATGTCAATTTTGACACTATTTAGTAATTGATTTTTGTAAAAATCATAACAGAATGATTAGTTCGAACCAAGTTACTTATATTAATACTAACATGTCATATTAACCTATAAAATTATTTTAATTTACAAAAAGTCTCAAATTACATTTATTTGGGTATTTATAACATCAATTAAGTCAATATTTCATTAATAAGATAATTAATACATCATCATTGTGTCATGAATGAATTACATTATTTGATTTCTAATAATTACAAATAAAATACCATTATATAGGAAATCTTTTTAGCTTTCTAATGAATATTTATAGTCGAATTTATCTTATGTATACCCCATATTAAAAATTATTTACTTATTAAACAATGATTTTAACTATTTTAACCCTTCTTTAAATAAATTAATAATAAATGTCCTAATCTAATCCAAGTGGGCCTAAATGGTCATATTTTATTCCTAAGGTTGTTTTTGGTCGAATTACACTTGTACAATAGAATTAGGACATGTGTTAGGGTAATAATAATATCATTTTTACCCTTAATTAACCTATTTACTTTTAACCGTGGTAAAAAAAGTAAAAACTTACTATTCACCAAAATATTATTTTCATCTTATTGAACCACATTTTACATACTGACATCAACCGTGTCTCTCAGATTTTCGAAATTTCACTCACAGAAGAGGTAAAATTATGTTTTATGAAAAATTCATTTTTTTAACTACCACTTAGTGGTTTCACTATTCATCAAAAATTGAAAGTTTTCAGAAAAATACCAAAATTTCACCCTAGGCTAATTTCGATATTCCAAATCCAAAAATAAAGTCCATTTTGAAAAATAAAATTTATAAAATTTAAAAAAGTGGTTATTACTATTCATAACGGCTAGTTTTAATAATATTTTAATTGCATATCATTGTTTAGTGAAACTCGGTATTGCGTACGACGCAAGCTATCGAGGAAGGTCGTGGTTGCGTGTAAAGAAAGCGAAGCCAGTGTTAGTGAAAGATTCCTTTGATGATTTATATAACATAAAAACAAAATATTTCACATAAAAGTCTCGGGTGTTACATTCTACCCCCCTTAAAATGAATTTCTCCCTCGAAATTCGTCACTTTGTAACAAACAGATGAGGATACCTCTCCCTCATCATATCCTCAAGCTCCCATGTAGCATCTTCTAATTGGTGGCTCCTCTATAAAACATTCACCAATCGAGTAGTCTTGCTTCGTAGGACTTTTTCGCTACGATCCAGAATCTCTATCAGTTGTTTTTCATAAGAAAGATCTTGCTCCAGCGGTACAACTTCTGAGCTAAGTACATGTGAAGGATCAGGTATGTACTTTCTCAGGAGAGATACATGGAACACATTGTGAACTTGAGAGAGATTCAGTGGAAGCGCCAATCGGTATGCTACCTTCCCAACACGATCCAGTATTTGTAAAGGACCAATATATCTAGGGCTCAACTTCCCCTTCTTTCCAAATCTCATGACTCTCTTCCAGGGAGATATTCGTAAGAACACTTTATCACCCACTTCAAACTCTAGGTCTTTTCTTCGATTGTCAGCATAACTTTTCTGTCGACTCTGAGATGCTCTTATGTGTTGTTGAATAGATCTGACCTTTTCTGCCATTTCATCAACGAGATCAGGTCCTAATAGCTTTTTTTCCCCAACTTCATCCCAGCAAGTTGGAGTCCTGCATTTCTTTCCATAGAGAGCTTCATAAGGAGCCATCTGAATACTGGAGTGAAAGCTATTATTATAAGAAAATTCCACCAAAGGTAGGTGTTGATCCCAACAACCTTTTAAATCCATAGAGAAAGCTCTCAACATATCTTCTAGAGTTTGAATTGTTCTCTCAGACTGACTGTCTGTCTAAGGATGATAAGTAGTGATGGAACTCAACTCTGTATCCAGAGTATACTGAAGACTTCGCTAGAACTTCGAAGTAAATCTCAGATCCCGATCAGATATAATAGAAAGTGGTACTCCATGCAATCTTACAACTTCCTTTACATATATCCTGGCAAGATGATCCAGAGAGAAATCATCTCTAAAAGCAATGAAGTGTGCAGACTTGGTAAGACGATCAACTATGACCCAGATAGCATTATTGCCTTTGGATGTTTTAGAAAGTCCTGTGACAAAGTCCATAGTGATTTTTTCCCATTTCCATTCAGGTATGGGTAATGGTTATAACATCCCCTTGGACTTCTGTCTCTCATCTTTAACTTACTGACAAACCAAGCATCGAGAGACATATTCAGCAACATCTCCTTTCATGCCATCCCACCAGAAGTACTCTTCCAGGTCCCTATACATCTTCGTGCTTCCACGATGAATAGAGAATGAAGTACTATGAGCCTCATCCAGCAGCTCCTTCTTTAATTCTAGGATGGGAGGAACACAAACCCGATTCATGAACTTTATTATCCCATCACAATCAAGGTTGAATTCAGGAACATTTCTCACCTTCTTTTGTAACTCGACATCTTCTTTCTATGCCTCTTTAATCTTCACATGTATAGATGGTTGAATATTCATTTGAGAAAGATAAGATTTTTCCCCTTCCATTATAATTCCAAGATCCATCCTTTGTAAATCCATAAATATTGGATCTTTTGTGATCCTCATCATGGATAAACTGGCATGGTCTTGTCGACTTAATGTATCTTCCACCTTGTTTGCTTTCCCAGGGTGGTAATGGATTGAGCAGTCATAATCCTTAATCACCTCCAACCATCTTCTTTGATGCATATTCAGCTCCTTTTGTGTGAAAATATACTTTAAAATTTTATGATCAGTATAAATGTCACACCTTTCTCCATAATGATGATTCCTCCAAATCATTAATGCAAATATTACAGCAGGTAACTCCAAATCATGTGTTGGGTAATTTTTCTCATGGATTTTGAACTGTCATGAGCCATAAGCTATCACCATATCATTTTGCATAAGAACACACCCCAATCCCTTCTTGGATGCATCACTATAGATCACAAACCTTTCTCCACTACAAGGCAGTGTGAGCACAGGTGCACTGGATAACCTTCTTTTCAAATCCTTGAAATTCTCTTCACATTCTTCCATCCAAACATACTTAACTCCTTTCCGAGTCAACTTTGTGAGTGGATTAGATAATCATGAAAAATCTTTCACAAAACGTCGATAATATCCAGCCAAACCAAGAAAACTTCGGATCTTAGTTACTGTTGTTGTTTTTGACCATCTTTCGATGACATCTGTTTTTGCTGGATCCACATATATCCCTTCTTTTGAGATTATGTGACCCAAAAATGAAACTTTTTGAAGCCATAATTCACACTTGGTAAATTTGGCATAAATATTCTCCTTTCTCAGGGTCTTCAATATAATTCTCAATTGATCTTCATGTTCTTCCTTTCTCTTTGAATAGACAAGAATATCGTCTATAAAGACTACCACAAATTGATCAAGATAGTCTCTAAAGACTCTATTCATCCGATCCATGAAGATAGCAGGGGCATTAGTAAGACCAAATGGCATCACTATAAATTCATAGTGTCCATACCTTGTATGGAAATCCGTATTTGGTATATCCTCCCTTTTGACCCTTAATTGATGATACCCTGAACGAAGATCAATCTTGGAAAAGTATTGAGCTCCGCGTAGTTGGTCAAATAAGTCATCAATGCGTGTGAGAGGATATTTGTTCTTGATAGTGATCTTGTTAAGTTCTCGATAATCAATGCAGAGTCTCATTGATCCATCTTTCTTCTTAACAAATAGAACAGGTGCTCCCCAAGGTAACGCACTAGGGCGTATGAACCCCTTATCAAGATTCTCTTGGAGTTGCTTCTTCAATTCCTGCAACTCAATTGGGGCCATTCTATATGGTGTCTTTGAAATAGGCAAAGCACCCAGTACGAGTTCTATTGAAAACTCAACATCACGATTTGGTGGAAGACCCGGTAATTCCTCTGGAAAGACATCATCAAACTCTCGTACAATGGGCATATTCTTAATCATGAGTTTCTCACCAACCATTTGAGATAAATAACCTTCATTTAGTGGAATCAAGACCCATAAGGTAGATGTAATTTCCACTGGAAGGTTATGTTCATCCTTGCATTGATAGACGATCATAGATTGATCTGGAATATGAAATGTGACTTCCCTTCTTTGGCAATTGATATGAGCTCCATATAAAGAAAGCCAATCCATGCCTAGAATCACATCAAATTCCACTATAGGAAGGATTACAAGATTTGATGGAAGCACTTTCCCACAAACTTCGATCGGAGAATAATTATAAACTTTTGATGCGACTGTTGTGCCATTAGGTGTTGTCACAGCTAACTCAACATCTAATTGTCGAGGTAATACGGTGATACCCTTAGAAAATTCTTCAGAAATAAAAGAGTGGGTGGATCCAGAATCAAATAAAACATTTGCTACTTTATAGTGGATGGTAAATGTACCTTTCACCACATCGTTATCGTACTCCACATCACTGATAGAAATTGCATGTGACTTTCCATTGTCTTTAGCCTTATGATTTTGTTGACGTCGACCATCATCATCAACCCTTGGATTAGGGAATTTATTGGCATAATGTCTCATCTCCTTGCACTTGAAACATTGAAGTGTAGTAGGTTCATTCTGTGTATCCCTTCCTTTATTTGCATCATTAGACATCTTCATCCCATCATCGCGGCATTCAAATGCCCGATGACCTTCCTTTCCACATTTGAAACATTTACTTGTCCCTTTAAGACAACTCCCTCCATGTTTCTTTCCACACTTTGAGAATAAGGGAAATCTCATCTTCTTTTCAGTGTGCTCTTTAGATTTTACTTTGAATTCCATTTTCCTCTTCTTATCAAACCCATATGACTGATGGGTTACTCCAATCTCCATCTCGACTTTGAGAGCACATCGAACAATTTCCTCGTAGCTATTGAATTCCCTTATGGCTAACGCCCTTCGAAGACTTGGTTTTAAGCCACTAAAGAATCGATCGATCTTACTCTCAGGTTGGATAATAATACCATAAGCGTACCTTGCAAGTCTTGTAAAATTTTATTCATAGGTACCAATAGATTCATCATCCTTTTTCTTTGGTTCAAGAAACTCTTTCTCCATATTTTTTCGGAGAATACGAGGGAAGTACTTATTGAAAAATAATTTCTTGAACTAGTCCCATTCCATGGACTCAATTTTATCCCTTTGCCTCGTATTCTTAATAAGATTCCACCATTTATTAGCATCACCTTCCAAACGATACACTGCTAAGATGACTTTATCATGCTCAGAACAATGAAGAACTGAAAATATATTCTCAGTAGTACTAATCCATTGTCCAGCAACTAATGGATCAGTAGACCCGCTGAATGAAGTTGGACGTTGTCTCATGAAGGATTCAGCAGAATGTTGCTCCTTCCTTTTCTCGTTTGGAAGTCCTGCATGATTCATAGCTTGAGAAATTTGGGTGAGCATGGCTACAAGATTTTGCATTCCAGCTACCATAACGTTTGGTTGCTCAGGGGGACAATCATTACATTGCCCGTCGCATTGCGCATTAACAATGTTCCTTCAGGTTCCAGCCATTGACTAAAACAAAGAAGAATAGTGTGAGCAACACTAATTATAATAGGAAAATCACATAATCAAGAATAAAATTTCACACTTAAGGTCTTATCATAGGTTATTCATGGCCATTTCTGAAACACTAATATTGTGTTCTATCCTTAGAATTATCCTTAGGGTTCTTACTAAGGCTTTCACATCCTAGTTTCCAAAGGTTGACTATACCTTTCCTCTGATACCAACTATAACGACCCATATTTTACATAAATTGTTAATACTACAAAATTGAAGCTTACTTATTACAACATATAACAAAACCACGAAACGACCGTATAGGTATAGTGTCTTTAGAAACTGGGAAACATAAACAACTGGTTCATAAAGCATCTACACTGTCTCCCATTTATTTCATCATATCCGTAGTCCCTTTTGTAATATCTTACTTAATAACCTTATTCATGACCTGGGGAAAGAAAACATAGAAAAGGGTGAGCTCAAATGCTCAGTAAGGGTAAACAAAAGAAATATCAATCACATCATATTCAAAAGAACAGAACTTTTGGAAATCTAAACCTGTAAAAGAGACCATAATTTCATAACACGGGATAAATCATAGTAGTGAAATGGAATACCAATAATCATAACATAAAACATGAAACTTTGTGGCATACACACATAATCATAGAGAATCATTTCTTATTAGTCAAGACTCATTTCCAAGACTATCTTAGTGGACAAAGTCCATTTCTGAACCGAGTTCACTCCTCGTTTCAGTCCTGTTTCACTGAACCGGTATAACCTACCGTTCCAGCCATGTCTATCTCATGAGATATAAATTCTTTACCCAATGCATTGGATGGAGATATAGGTCCCACCCATCTGATAATGATACCATTCTTATGTGTTCCACAAAATCAGAAACCATACATCATAACATAACCCATGTAATAAAAATGGGAATCTTAAACATCGTGACATCATAAAACAATTCATATAAGATAAAGGAATTCATAAAAATATTTCCATTACAACATAATCAAATCCATGTAATAATAGGGATAGAAACAGAACCCTATATTATCTTAGATGGAATATAATTTCGATAAAACACTTGAACTCCATTCTTGAGGAAAATATCCTTTCTACTTAAAAAACACTTTTCCTTTCTTAACATGTCATACAATTATAAACTAAATGAAGTTGATTAAAAATAAACTTGAAAACATTTAAAGGATGCTTCTTGGAAATAATGTTTTAAAAATTCATTCATTCCGTATAAGTTAAAAAACATTCTTCTCGTACTTTTGTCGAAAAAGTCAAAATGTACCTCGTACGAAAAACGACAAAAGATTCCTTTCATATCTTTTACTAAAAACTCACCGAAGGGTAAAATTTAATATAAACTATTGTAGAAGTATATAAATATTACATATTGAGGAAACAATGACTTGGATGATAAAATACACCCCAGTAAATTCCAAAGTATAAACAATCTCGGATAAAAATGAGATTGTGATATTTCCCTTACCTTAGGTCCGATTTTCTTCGTAAGTGTCAGAACCTCATGTATAATGATTTAAATAATGTTATTGAATTATTCCAGAATCATACATATTGTTATGGTATCATATATGGTCATATTCTTAGCTTCTTATTAGTAATATTTCATTACTACTTCTTATTCGGGTGTTTATTACTTTTTGTTCTTATGCGTGTTTTGTCGAATAAATTCTTATTATTCTTTATAGGTTATAGATACCTCATTTCTAGAATGTTATTAGTGTAACATATTTCATATTCATTCATTCAATTCATTTATATAATCATTATGAAATGAATATCATGTAGAACGAGTCGCATCACATCGTGGAGACGGTATTCCGTACGTACGCACGAGTGATGATATCATTCCTATGATCGTGGAATTTTATTAGAGTGTATGTATACTATTTAAGAATCAATATCACTTTATAATAGTCATATATAGTCATTATTTACACCATTATACCCATCCAAGTAAGGTGGTGGTGGAAAATAGATTACACCACGGCGTGGAGACGGTATTCCGTACGTACGCACGCGCGGTGATTTCTTTTTCCGTAGGATGGATAGATGGTGAAATAGGGTTGTTTCATACTTATAATAACATATCAGTATGTGAGTGATACTGATTTTATTACTTCATAATGAAACAACTAAAGAAGAATAAGTGGAAGAAGAAATAAAGATGAAAGAATCGGTAACGGACATTACCTCTTCTTTGAAGTTCTTATTTGAGATCTACTTTTAGGGCACTAAAATAGGTCTTTGAAGAAGACCAGAACCTCTAGTATGTTTCTAGTGAAGTGTAGAGGATAAATGTTCAGGGGTTGGCCGAGTGTAAAGGTTCAATGTGGTGTGAGGAAGATGGAGAGGAGGTGCACTTTTATAAGGGAGGAGAGGGGCACCTTTGGAATAACTAAAAATATTATTTTATTATAAAGTCAAATTCGGTTTTTAATAGCTCCAAATTGATATATTTAGAATCTAAGGTGGATAGGGGTCGCAATCCTTTCATAAAATAGAATTTAGACAAGTTTAGGTATCAATTTTAACCTTATCATTTAGATTTAACTTTAAGTTAGATAATTTAACTTTTACCATGTCTTATTGTTTTCTTACACTATAAGGTTAATAAACTTACCATATCAAGCCAAACGAACCCCAAGTTGTTTATTATTAATATATATAACCTTAGCTAAGTCATTTGGCCGAAACTTATTTTTTTAGGAATAAAATAACAATTAATAATATAATATTTGTTTTAAAAACTATTTTATGTCAATTTTGACACTATTTAGTAATTGATTTTTGTGAAAATCATAACAGAATTATTAGTTCGAAACAAGTTACATAAATTAATAATAACATGTCATATTAACCTAGAAAATTAGTTTAATTCATAAAAAGTCTCAAATTACATTTATTTGGGTTTTTATAAAATCAATTATGTCAATATTTCATTAATAAGATAATTAATGCATCATCATTGTGTCATAATTAAATTAAATTATTTAATGTCTAAAAATTACAACCAAAATACCATTATGTAGGAAATCTTTTTAGATTTATAATGAATATTTATAGTCGAATTTATCTTATGTATAACACCATATTAAAAATGATTTACTTATTAAACATTGATTTTAACTATTTTAACCCTTCATTAAATAAATTAATAATAAATGTCCTAATCTAATCCAAGTGGGCCTAAATGGTCATATTTTATTCCGAAGTTTGTTTTTGGTCGAATTAAACTTGTCCAATATAATTTTAACATGTGTTAGGGTAATAATAATATCATTTTTACCCTTAATTACCCTATTTACTTTTAACCGTGGTAAAAAAAGTAAATGGTTACTATTCACCAAAAAATTATTTTCATCTCATTGAAACACATTTTACTTACTGACATCAACCATGTCTCTCGAATTTTCTAAATTCCACTCACAGAAGTGGTAAAAATACATTTTATGAAAAATTCAGTTTTTTTACTACCACTTAGTGGTTTCACTATTCATCAAAAATTGAATGTTTTCAGAAAAATACCAAAATTTCACCCCAGGCTAATTTCGATATTCCAAATCCAAATGTGAAGTCCATTTTGAAAAATAAAATTTATAAAATTTAAAAAATTCGTTTTTACTATTCACAACATCTAGTTTTAATAATATTTTAATAGCATATCATTGTTTAGTGAAACTCAGTATTGCGTACGACGCAAGCTATCAAGGAAGGCCGTGGTTGCGTGTAAATCAAGCCGGGCCAGTGTTAGTGAAAGATTCCTTTGATGTTTATATAACATAAAAACAAAATATTTCACAAAAAAAAGTCTCGGGTGTTACAGAATATATTGTCTAATATAGATACATTTCATTTAAAATTTGTTTTACATCAGTTGAGAAATTATATTAGTCATAAACTGAGTCAACTAATCCATTATAGTTAAAATTATTCAGCACTAGATCTAGATCTAGCATCATTTCTTATCCAAGGATTGAAATCCCTACACGGATTATGTTCATTGATTTGAGTTACATTATTTTAGATATCACCCATTTCTATAAAATTTAATACACTATACTAATTCAAAAATTTATAAAATTAAAATCAGTATTTATTATTTAAAAATTGGTCAAATAGTTAAAATAAATTGAAAATCTATTAATTCTATTTCTATGAATAATATGGACAATACCATTTGGAATTTATTTAAGTCTCAAAAAATTAATCTATTTGTTCATAATGGTTTGTAGTGTGAATAGAATAAACCGATTAATATCCCTCATGGGTGTATATCCATGAGTAAAGAGTTAGTTCCACTCATCGTTAACCAATTAATGTTGAGTTAATAGCCAATATACCCCACTCAAAGTTATTTCCACTTGGTGAATTTGTTCCATTGACACATCCACATGAATGTATCCAACCATGGAATAATTTTATAGGAAACTGATAATTATATAAATTACTAAAAAAATGATATTATCATGTTCATAGTCTTATTCATAGATTCTATGATTTTATTTCATTTTCTAATATATGTTTTTCATAAATCTAGTTCCAAAAGTATATAATATACATATATTGATACTAAAATTATCTAACCAAACCCTGGTATCATACATCTTCTTGATACATTATTACATTTTTTCACGATACAAGTGATGTCATTGAGGGATCACATAGTATAGTAGTATTTGAAAACCTCATACATTATTGAATGCCACATTACTATTGACAGTATATTACAACACATAGTATTTTATTTTAGAACACTATTATTCCATATAGAATTTCCTTTCCTAACAACAATAGGAACCTTCCTAGAATCCTAGGGAAAAGAATCAGAATAAATTTTAGAAATCAGATGGTTAGAAAGGGAATCAATAAAACCGATGTAATCATATATTAAATAAGTCACTATTAATTTGAAAGGAATAAATGATGATGAAATCATTCAATATAAATAATAACAAGATATAAAAATATATCCATAAAAATATTAAATAATCAAAAAACATATGTAAATAAATAATTGTTTTCATAATGTTGGAATGCATAATGTTCTAAATCTTAAACTTACCATCATTCACTTATGTAAAGATGTCATACTTAAATAGTTAAGTAATATTTATATTCCCAACATGTTTTTTATCTAGAGTGTCTGTGAAAAATTGAGGGGTAATGTAATTCTACATCCCACACATTAATTAATAAGTCCAATTAATTCATCATATAACTAAATAACACAACATAATCAATAAACCATAGTAATTGATACCTCTCAATATTAGAAAAAATAAAATATAGAATGTAAATAATTTAACTAGTCAAAATGATAAAATAAAATCAAGATAAATATTGTGGATGGTAACATTAACATATATCCTCATAAACTTATAGGACCAATAAGTGGATGTTGAGATAAATGGAAATAGTTCTATAAGACAACCATATTATTTCTCGAGAAATGAACCTTTTTCATTTATGAAAAATATATTTTAAAATTTTAAAATATACAAAATATTTTGATTAATATTTTCTCAATAAATAATCTAGGTAATATGTAATAGAATCTTGAAATAAAAAATTTATCTAGATGATAGTCAACGTTAGTCTTGTGGTGTTTGTTAAGGAAAATATTTTGTTCATACCATCAATAAAAGGGTTCTCATTTTAAAAGATAACATAATATTTTCTTTTAAAATATGTTATGGAAAGATAAAAATGTGTAAAAGTGACATTAATATATTTTTATAGTCTGATATTAAATTTTTTTAAAGAATTTATAGATAAATATATGTACATTGAATAAAAATACTCTCAAATGAAATGAAAAACAAATTTGGTGTCCTTTTATGATATTCTCTATGAAATTTGAGTACATAGAGAGAGGAAAATGAAAGGAAAAAAATTAATTTATTAAGATAAAATAAAATATAATAAAATTAATGGGGTTTAATATAGAAAGAATAAATAATAATAAAACATTTAAATAAAATATTAACAATCCCGAATAAGGATGAGATTGTGAGATAAACCATTACCTCATGCCAGAGTTTCATTATTTGTTAATTAATCCTCATTTATAGTAAGTTTAAATTTAATTTAATTATATCCTAGAATCATATAAATAACTATAAAATCATATATGATACAATTTTAACATATATATACCCAATAATAAATATTTACTTATTAAATTTTTACTTATGAGAGTTTACTATTTCTTTTTTAAGTATTTTTCAAATATTTAACATCGTTCCTAAAATATTTTTCATAGTTATTATTTTAAATAATTTTAATCATGATATAAATATTATATATATTGATTAGATATATATTAACAATCATTCATAAAATGTTGACATGAAAAATGAATCACATCACATCCTTGAAGTGGTTTCCCACATGTACACAAAATTGACTTTGTCATATATAATATGAGTGGATGTATAAAAAGTTAAATGATAAAATATTTTTCATGAATAGCTTTTATTTCATAAATAAAATTTAATATCATTATATTCTCTATAATAACCATATATGAATGGTTGTGATAAAAAATGGAATACCTCACTTCATGAGGCGTTATTCAGCATGTATACACGAATAATGTTTTTTCCTAATTGATAAAAATAAAATGAATAATGGTTTCTCCAATAATATAAAAAATATAATTTTATGGTATATAATAATTTTGTTATATCATCATAGTTATTATATAATTTAAGGAGGTATATGAATAAATAAAATGAAAATACTGGGTTAAGAGTGATACCTCTCCTTTGGACAATTTCAATGAATTAAAGATTAATCCTTGTAAGGACTTTATTAGTGTCTATACAAGACCTGCAGATCATTAAGGGGTACTTTGGAAGGTATATGGTGGTTTTATTTTCTAAAATATAGTGATCATTAATTGTGTATAAGAAATGAAATGTGGTTTCCTTTTATAAGTGAGTGAGATGTCCCAATTTGAATATCTCCAAAAAAATGAAACATATTAATTTATCACTCACTCCAAATAGATACAATATGACATGAATTATATTATTATTAATTTATATTCAATATTAAAACATTTAATGAGTTTTATTAATGTGTTTTGTGTTATATTTAATCCTTATACCATTATTTTTAACCCTTTAAACCATTTACCCTTAACCTAGTAGATGAATATTTACCATGTTAACTATTCATTAGTACCCAAAATTAACCTGAGTTATTAACTAATATTAATTATTGATATTATAAATATGAAATACCTTTTATAAAATATAATTTCAATAAGCGGTAAAATTATTTTTTTACCAAATGCATAAAACACAATGAAAAATTGGTTTCCATAAAAGTGCCTTCAAATGTATAGAAATGATTTTTACTAATTAACAGTATAATATTAATCGTAAATATATTAGTTTTGTTATATATAAGTAAATGTATCTAATGTAATTTTAAGTCTAATAAGAAAAATATACATTATAAATACATTTATAGAAAATATATTTTCTTTAAAAATAAGTGTTTTTCACTACTTCCAAAAAATATAAAAATATATATTTATTATAATATTTACACAATGAATTAAAAAATAATATCTATTTACACAAATAAAATTAAATTTTGATAATTAAATTTTAATAAAATTATTAAATCATTCTCTAGGAAATGTGGTATTGATTATATAAAAAACTTATTACAATTGATGTTCTGATGTTACAATTTCTTAATATTCTAGGATGTTACGACCCAATGAATGAATCTATGAAAACCATAATGTTTATTTCATAATGGTTGTTTTTTAATTTAATATATAGAAAAATAATAATTAGGGAATAATCTATGGGATTTTTTTTTTAAAAAAGAACATGTTAAATATTCTCAAACATCTATTTAAACCATTACTAATCGATAAGTTAAGGGTAATAATATGAATATGATTTTTTTCGATCTCATATAAAAATGGAGATGAAATTGTATTAGTTTATCCATTGAACATAAAATCATATATGGATATTATTCTAAAAGTATGTGACAAATAATATATTAAGGAACAAATAAAAACATTATAGTTGGATTTGGATGATGTCTCCTCTGATGGTTGTATAGGAAACATAATGTTAAATTGACTCTGGTTTTACATTTTGGAGATAAAATAATTTCCAGTTCATATGTTAGTGGTGTGGAGAGAACATATTTTTCATCGAGATTTTCACTTTGAATTGGAATAGGATAATGAACATTGAGTTTCGTTCCACATTAATATGTTTATTCCATATAATATTCAATAAATCATTTTATATATTTTCTATAACTAGCCATGAGCTACACATGTTGTTTTTTCTTAGATGCATCATACAATGAAGAATCATCTTGTGTTTCCCTATCTAATGATGTTAGTGGAATTGTTTTTATCTCAATTCACTATCTGTCTTTTTGTTTAATTTTCGTCACCATGTTCTCATATGTTTTTTATAACCATTGAGTATTTCATTAATAAATTAAAAGGATATAACTATGTATTTCATGATAATTTTTCCTTATGTACTGGTATGATAATATTTAATCTAGGTTTTTATGGTTTTTTTTATTTTTTTAGAAAATTTTTATGTGGATTATGAGTTGAGTGTAGTGGATGAGTTTGAAATGATTTACATGAATTGAATTTTTAAGAATAAAAAATTATATATGATGTTAATGATTGACTATAAATTTTTTTTATTTATAGCAGTGATATAAAATACTTTCATATAGATCTGAAAATGTTTCCAAACACTACTGTTAATGTTACCATCGACATCCAACTCATGTCAGTTACATCCATTTAGAATTAGTTTCTTATAATTATCACAAAATGTCTATTTTTTGGTATTTTTTTGGTTGTAACATCGGTTATATCCTCCCAATAAATGATGAGTCTATAGCATTGGTTAAAACCACCACATCATCTACACAATATTTTGGAGGGGTAACCAGCACTAAAACAATTATGACCTTATATAGTGGTGGATTAAAACACCACTAAAACATAATTTTGCATCTATAATGTCAGTTTAAATTGGATCTATATATCTATTTAATAAAATATCTATAGAATATTTATTCCTATAATAGACAACCAAAAAACAAAAATGTGACTGTATAAAAACAAAATAATCATAACAGTAATAATATCGTAATCTGAAATTTCTCAATGGACAAAAGATAAGATAATATCTCTCAAAGGAAAACTCAATTGGGTTTTTATTTCCCCTTTGATTACACATTTTGATGAGTATATAATTAATTTTCTCAATATTATACATAATAATTAGAATCATAAAAATGTAAATTAGTGACATAATCTTCCATAATCAGATGTGGGATTTTTTGATTATTGAGATAAATATAATATTTTTTCTCCATACCATAGGAATATTGTTTCCAGAAAATAATAAATATAATCAAAACCTATAATGAAATGTCCTCAAATCCATATCTATAGTTTATACATGTTGACAGAAAGGGAAAATATCTTCTAGATTTTTCTCATAGAGGACCATATTCCATTATGGAGATTTTCACTATTAACATTGAAAGTAATATTAAAGGTTAACATCATAGTGGGGGTCCACTATTTTACAAGGGGAGTTAATATTAGGTTCCAAACCATTGGTAAATATAACCTTTCATATAATCTTATGAATATCTATTCATATAATAATATTCAATCAAAAATCACCCCTTAATGTCTATCTCATGAAAATGAAAAGAGTGGGGAAAACATATATTGATCAAACATGAGTAATATATCCCTATATTATCTTTAATTAAGATACACTGAGGATGGATATTTGGGATTCCACTCTATTAATAGAAAAAATTCTCTATAAATTGTATCATCAACAACAACACTTCTACATAAATCTAATCTCATGAATTGTAATATCCCCAAACAATACGATGTCAATCCACTAGTCTATGCCCAATTTCAACATGACTTCAAGGAATTAATAACCAAGCCTTGAGAAAAACTATCAACCCCTAACTGATAAAATAAAGAGGTTCAGTGCCCTTTTCTCAAGAATTCATCAATGTAATCTTTTAACATAAATATAAATAATATAACTTCATCACCATAAGGAATTTTGATGTATAAGAATTCCTCCAACTGAGGGAAAATGATCATTAATCCTCTATAATGTGTTATTACATTACTTCATAATCACATGAATAGACTCATCACCATATTATTATATTTAAATTAATATAATGAGGAAGTAAATCTATACAAAGAATGTTACCACTACTCCCATAACTACCTTGAATTAATCCTAAAAAGAAATATATTTCTTCCATGTATAACCTCACTTAAATAGAAAGAGTGACTAAAATAAGGATATCATTTGAAGAACCTTTTTTTAACATGTTCAATAAATTTGATCCCTTTGAAACCCTTAAATTTGAATAAATGGTGAAGGAGGAATGACACTCACTATAGTAAAAAAAAAATTAGGTATGTGAAGTGAGAAAATATATCATACAGAAAACTACAACAGTTAACACCATACCATGGAACACCATTATAGACATCTTCTCATCAGTATTACATTTATCACTCCATGATTAAAATGATATAACTAATTATTTCTATATTATAACTAAATTGAATCATCATCCAACTCCAATAACTCCTTTCGGGAATGTTATAAAGTCAATGACGACTCTCAGTAGGATACTTTGATAGTGAGAATAGAGTCTATGATCTAAAATTTAGTCTTATGAATAGGTCTGTCATCCAATCCACTCTGGTTTACTTTAGTAAGGAAACTAATCTACACCCAAAACTAGGATGGATCTATTCTAATAATTATTAAAATACCAATTCTCTCATAGAGACTGAATTCTACTTAGGGATTTTTAATTAAACATCCAAACCCCTCAGAGGACCCACTCAGACTATCGATATTATTAAATTACCTCATAGATCATGTTCATAGAGTAACTGATGTTCTCTAGGGGAATCAAAACACACTCTAATAGGGTTTTTTTTTCTACCATGGTTCCAAAACCTCTATAAAAATAACATTCTACAACATTACTATATGAAAAAATATAAAAAAAAATTTAATAGAGGATAACCATAATATAGTTTGTACATCATGTTTCTAACAAATATAATATATTCAAATGACCTGATGTGTTGTATATTTATCTCGAGATAAGAACCATCACTTAGTCTCCTAGTGTCTGGAGTAGATAAATTTTCTGACTAATAAGATCTACCAATCCTTTATTGGATGTGGAATAGAGTCACCTAATAATCATTGAATAGTATTCTATTAAATTCATGTATCACACTCTTCCTATAGGGAGGGTCATCTATCTTAGCAATATCTACCATGCGTTGGACATTAAATTATATAGTAACAATTTTTTTATAAAATGTACCATTAGACTTTAGAGAAGGTAATCACTATAATGAGTTTCTGAATCAATGCCTTGTAACTAAAATAATTGTTTGAAAGTGTCTTCACCACTAGAATGGGTTAATTTTGACCAATCCTATGAATATAAGCTAAATTAATATAATTGGAATCCTTCATTCAATTGTATGGATCGACATTAATTATAGTATATTTTGATGAGAAGACGCATGTAGGATATGAAATATCACAACTCACCAATATATATTGTATATATAATTAGGATTTTACAACGTAAATAGTTGTGATATATTATGTTTTTGGTCAATAGATTAACATAGACCATGTACTTTTATAAGTCGATCCTAAATCCATTTTTGATTTCCATAGTCTTATAAACAAACTAAAAAACTGTAAATTTTTGTCCAAATATTTCCAAATTGTTTAATAAAAGTATATTATCTACAAATTTCATCCTTATGACCCAACAACATTGATAACACATTTCGTGACATAGCCCAAAGTGTACACATATAGACTTGTAGTATATAGAGTGTTCCACCAAAATATGGCCACTAATAAACTAGGGTTTGGAGAGTATCCCCATAATCAGAAAACATTTTTGTGAGGATTTATCCTATAAATAACTAAAATAAAAATTTATATCTAATTAACCATAATTACTAGATATGTTAATAATATATATTTTTAAATAACTATTTAAAATATAATATATTCAGAAGACATCATCCAATAAATACAACGCTGTATTGGATTCCACAATGGGAGTTTACATACACATAACACAACATCACATAGAAATACATAATCATGCCAATGGAATACTCATCAACAGTATATGAATTCTAGGATCAAATTCCCAAAATTTTGAGCTCCAAAGAAGAAATAATCTACATGGATATAATACATTTGTGTTTCACGATTCATTATCTATAGAATACTCAAGGAAAACAATAATATGTAGAAATTGGAATAAAACATACAAAGTTAACAAAGAATTCATACAATGTATGGGGAATACTGATATCCCTACCATAAAACAGAAAATGGTTCTTGAATCACTATATTAGAGTCAAAGTAACAAATGTTTAGTTAAAAATCATCTACAAAAAAATGTGAACAATAATCACAACCAGATGATATTTAATCAATACCCTCTATGTCCTTGCCTCCACTCCCTCCTACCTTCCCATAAATGAAATTTTTGATGAAAATTAAAAAGTGTTTTAATTTTAAATTTATACCCAAAATTAGAAAAATTAT
Source organism: Viscum album (assembly GCA_963277665.1). NCBI lineage: Eukaryota > Viridiplantae > Streptophyta > Magnoliopsida > Santalales > Viscaceae > Viscum > Viscum album. Next base: position 1,350,941,326 of record OY728131.1, read on the forward strand.
TTTCTATGTGATTTTAAAATTATATTATTTACCCTATCACTACTATCATTCGATTAAATATCACTGGGTTAAGATCCAATTATATTCTCATATAGTTAAATAAAAGCTTTCTATAATGCAACAATATTTTAAACTTGAATCTTTATATGTTCCCCATGTTCCTCAATTGGGATTTTCATTACAAAAAACTCCCATTAAATATATCAAGGTAGGAAGTAACTACTAAAAGGGGTATATATTGATGCAATCATCAGTGGCCTTCCAAATAATGCTATTGATAATGGTCCTAAATTAATCCCAAGAAAGTGATAAGGATTATGCTTCACAAGGGCTTCACGAACTAGATCATATTGGGTGACCAGGAAGGACTTCATGGGATTTACATCCCATAGTTCTTTTATTTTTACATGTAAATAAAATATCTGTCATATTTTAAGCAATACATGTTATCATAGTGAATGATTTTACCGTGTTATTATAATGGAAAATTAATTCAAAACCCATATTCTTTGATGATATCATTAACATAACTCACCTATGATTATGTGTGAACATAAAAATAAGGTTCGGTTCAGGAGATTTGGAGCACTAAATTCATTGAATGGATTAATTAATTGTAAAAAAACAATTTAATATATGAAAATTAAAATGTTAAATAGTAAATATTTAATCTAATGAATTTATTGCAATATTTGATCTATTTCAAGAAAAACTCGTTTTCAAGGAAGTGTGTGGGATTATTTTTTTAGCTCGAAATGATGCATTTTCCTTAAAACCAAATGAAACATATAATATGTAATGTAATTTTAATGTATGAAATTACAGATCCTTTTTATATGCATGTGTATATAAAAATGATATGAAAATAATAATATATATTTCAACACTATGTGATTCTTATAATGATTGATATAAATAAAAACCTTCAGGTCCTCTCTATAAACCACCTCTATTACCATATAACTTAAATGACGAGGCATCAATGAAACATTTCTAAATTCACATCATAATCTATACTGAAAATCCTTATATTTTTTACAAATAATTTTAATGTCCACTATTGTGCGATAAGATCTATTATGGTAAAGCGGAGTAACATATGTACAGAGAGATTTATTGGTAAATTATTATAATTTAATAACATAATAACATTCAATTAGACCATAATGTATTAAAATTACCTTTATCTAGAAATCAATGACTGCATTTTTTCATGATGAGAGGACATTCCTCCATTGCAACATAAGTAATGGAAAGGGTAACCAAATCATACATTAGATGTTCTAAAATCTAGAAAAATAATCATTTTGAATCATCATTGGGGACCACATAACAGTCAAATGGAACAACTAACAACATTAAATTATGATTACATATATTTTAATTGATCATATTTCACTCCATAGTAACATTTTTTGCCTATATAGTCAAAAAATATTTACTAGTTTAAAAAACTAAAATAACATTATTCCCGTTAAATTTCATACATATAACATTCACCCTCCAATACCATCATGATGAAATAAGAGTGATGGCATATTCCCTAAATACGGAACTAACTGAATGGGGATACACTATCTCATATGCTTATCATATACATTAGTATGGTGTTTTAGATGCTAACAAAATTCAGGGTGTGGGAGACACTGAAGCTGGAAGATAGAGAGTTTCTCAAATTATTTTGGGAGGGAGACCAAGGGATCATCATCTTTCAGTGTGGTCAAGGGAACAACAATTAAGAGTTTTCTAGGATTAAAAAAATGATTATTATTTTCCAATCATATCATTTAATCAGATAAAAATCACATTAGATCATACATTTCAAATAATTCATATTGAAAAAATATTTGATCTGATAATAGATGAACATAAATAATTAACAAAATATACATATCTATGATAATGAGCGACTTTAAATGTAACATAATAAGTTTTTAAAATAATGTATGACTTCACATTCAATCATGTTTTCCTTCAATCATGCGGTCGTCCTTCTCCATCATTTCTTCATATACATCATCCACCCATGTATGATTATTATTTTCAATATCATGATGAAAAAATAATTTTTTTTTGTTTTTTTTTTTTGGGATTCAATGTTCGATAATAAATCATCCACTTCATCACTCATATCATACAAGTATTGGTGGTTTTAATGACGTCTACAAATCCACCCTTCATCTAAGACATATTCTACAAAATATACCATTTTAACATGAGATAAAAAGATACACAGATCATGTAATTTACGATCACTAACACCCATCAAGGGAGAGAAGTTCACATAAGTAAATTGAAGGAAATGTATTTTAATAAACTTATTAATAACAATCAAGTTATATTAGACTATAACAATATGAAAACTCCCTTGGTATTTTAATTTGAAATTGTCAACCAATTTTACATGATATCTTAATTATGAAACTGTAAATATACTAATAGTATGTGTTTTTTACCACTCTTATCGAACAAATATATGAAATTTAATTCCATTTCCATTGTAAGTATCAAATTTGGAAGCCAGTTTTAGAGGATAATGAGCTCCAATCAAAAAATATTCTAACATCTCATCCAATGTATCTATATTCATGATCTACAAAATTTAATGAAAATTATTTGATTTACCAAATATGTTTCATCCTAGTATCCTTATTTATATCATTACTTATGAACATTTAAAAAGGTACAAACCATTTGATTAGTTATTTGTTACAATCAATAGTTATATAATTTTCTTTTCATGTTAGACCTCTCATACATATCATTATTTATATCGTCATCACATCAATAAATGGATATATAAATACATTATTTAGTAGCACATATCTATGTTCTTGTAATAATTCCATTTTTTCTAGTGTATCATTTGAGATCCTCCCAACCAATCAACCAATAGTAGGAAATATATTTTATTTCCCATTGCTTTAGAATAAGTTGATTTGTTTTTTAAGATGTCCAACTTGATTTAATGTAGTATCAAGATCATCAATGTATCTTGAAAAAATGGTAGAACACTCATCTCGTATATAGAATTAAAAAATAGAGCCTTTAGTTGAGATTTGTTTTTTCTATATATGATTTCAAATGGCCAAGATGACTACGAAAAAAATAAACAAAACTTACTTATATCTAATTAATGCCAAGAAACTGTAAATTAATTTGAAAAATATATAAATAATTCACTCTCAATTGTATACATCCATTGATAATGTTCGGGGAATATGAATTTATTTTCCTAAATCAAATGTGCTGTTAAATGAATCCATGTGGTAAAAATGATAGAGGAAAGGTCATCTCCATTTATCAAAGTGTCAATACAAAAATCGCAGGATTTTTTTAAATATCCACCTATTTTATATATTTCTAAAACATTTTTTTGAAAGATGTGAAAATTTGGAGTATAACTATAGTAAAGGATTCAGGTAATATTGGTTTAATTGGAAATGGTAGTAACTATTGTATCAAAATATGAGAATCTGGAATTTTCAATGCATATAGACAATGATTATTTTAGAAAAATAACCTTAATATGTTACATGAATACACATCATATACATTCAAATGTTTTAAAATTTTATTTAATGTATCTTTATTCATTTTTTTCAATGAATCAATTGTCGGATATAACATTCCATTATCATATGGCGTGATATCACACATTATGATGATTTTTTATATCCTTAACAGCATTGAGATGTTCCTTATGTTTTACACTCTCCTTGGGTAATGATAAGATCAAAGTATCAAATAAAATGTTCCTAATATGTATAAAATCAATATTATGTCTCAAAAAAGAAAGTTCAAACAAATGAATTTTGAAAATAATTTTTTTCTTCCATTATTCTATTAAAATTTCACATAAAAATGAACCATGAACTCATTGCCCAAAATCGATCAAATAACACACCATCCCAAATTCTATCTCAACATTTCCAAGTTTTGATGATATTTAATAACTTGTAAATAACATTGGATGTGGACTACGATCAATTGGACCATTGAATTTTTTCTTATTTAACCCAAATCTATGAGATGCTTCGTGAAATCTTTAATGATTCAAGAAACACTATTTTTTTACTTTAAGGTCGTCATTTGGGATATAAAACATAATCACAAAGGGGAAAATACTGTCCCATGTAAGTGTTACAACCAGATAAGTTCACAAGTCTAGGGAAGTCACAAATTGTCTATATTAGAGAAGCATGGATTTAAAACATTAGTCTAGAGGATGGATTATATTTATCATCAATTTTCCCCTATAAATCCTATAAATATCAAATTACAGGATACATTTATACATTAATATCACTTTTAGAAGAAAAAAAATCCATGAATAATCATCAAAATAATAAAAGACATTTGTTATATACACATCTATATATTTAGATTGTAAGAGATAAAAACAACCGACCAAATGTTATAACTGGTGCTCAAAGTCCCAAATATATTGAATCTATCCGCACTCAATCTTATTCACAATTCCTAGGTCTATATGAGAAATTAGGATTTAATGAACAAAATATATTCAATGATTGTGAATCTACAGGATGTCATACTAACATGTCATTGGCATTATCTATAGAATGCCACTTCAGGTTCATAGTTGTTTTTGAGGACCTTAATAATCATTGCCACCAAAGATTCAAATATAAATGACACAAAACCATTACATATGTGTTTCGTCCTTTTCATCATATTAGTTTATTGATTATGACTTACTACATCACCAATTGACTTCTATATTATAGAAATTTTTTTCCAATCCTGTGTTCTTGAATCCTCTCCCCAATAATGCATACAATCATTGAGACAGAAAAGTATTTTTGTATAATTTAGGCTAAACTTATTGACCAATTTTTTTCATATAAAAAAAATACCTAGGGATCAAAACATCATGACATGAATCATGAAACAAATACAATATCATGGACAATTACAAACATGTAATTCCATATAGGCATTTGATATGACACAACGTTAGTATAAAAGTGTGTTTTTTTATTTAATACATCCATTGTATCCCTCTTGATTTCCATCATCAAATGAATTTGTGATTTAATTAACATTTTATATTACATTAGTCTCCATACCATCAAGAGGAGGACATAATTATATGTTACCCTCTTTATATGGTTTCCCTATAGAACCAAAAATATCAAATGACAAGTTATTATCTATTACACCCACATCTGGTTGTTTTGATATGTTATGAGGTTAATGTCCTTGTATTGCAATTTCGAAATCATTGTTTATAAGAAATTTCATTTAATTTACCATTTATATTGTGTTTTGAACTCATTCTATTTATTTAAATCATTGTTCAAACTGTCTATATCATTCGATTCTGCATGCCAAATCCAACAAAAATATTGAGGAGATAATTGACTCAATATCATGTTTTCCTAATCTTCAAGCATCCTCAACCATATTTTAAATTATCCCTTAGTACCTAAAAATATTATTGTGACATAAAAATACATATTGGAAATTAAAAAATATAAAAAATCCCCCAAACCCATATCATACAGGTGTGTGTTCCTTGGTAAATTGATCAAGCTTTTATCCATATATATCAAAATGTGCCTACAAATTATTTAAAAAAAACAAATCATGTAAATAATACTAAATAAAAAAATAGATATATGGAAGTGGAAAAAAGTAGAACCCATGTAGTTATATGAATAATAATATATGTACTAAGAAAAAAAATGTTAGAAAAGAGATCAATAGTGGTTGGTATTATGTCAAATTATAGAAAGAGAAAAAATAAACAATCATTATGAAAAAAATATCAAATGTTATTTGAAAATTATTTATCAAAACCCACATATAAAACCAATATTAAAATTTAACTATTTCCCTAAAATCACTTTCAATAGGAAGACACAACTCTTTAAGGGAGGTCAACTAATGTTAGGAACACATTTTTCAATTAATAAAAAAATAACCATTAAACATCAATGGATAAATATCATGATCTTAATGAGATAAACTAGAACATTAATCACCCATAACCATTTCATTAGGATATGATGAAATCCTATTTTCAATGCCCCAATGTACACTTCCTTGTTCTCAATGAGAGTGATTTCTAGTACGTAATGTGAAATCATACCTACAGGTATGAGTTGAATGACATCAAAATATTATAACACTTGTAACTAGAAACCCCACTTAGATTCCCAAGGAATCCCATGAAATCTTCTAAATCCAAAAATCAAAATATCAAATAACATATAAATAACTCTGTCATGTCACACATGTACATCCATGTATAGAAACAAGAAGTTTCATATCATTATATCAATATCTCAAAACATATGATTCAAAAAAATTATATATAATAAAATTTTAAACATATAAATAAAAGAATAAAATAAAATCATTGTTACTTCAAGACAAACATGGCTATATAAAAAAACAGAATTTGAAACCATGTGATCTGAAAATATATAATAAATCATATAATCAATTCTGGTTCTATTTCTGAAAAAATTAATATATTATTTATTTATAGAATCTATAAAAATTATAATGAGCCTTTTAATGAATAAATTTTACATATGATATATGGATAACCCACATGAAAATTTTCTAATCACTAAAAAAATAAGTAATCTCTTTTATAGATTAATGAAAAAAATTTAATGAAGTGTTATATCAAGGAGAATTCAATTTAAAATGTATATATATTGATAATTAGTTAAAATAAATTTAAATTAATAGAATCATCTATTTTAGAATAATGTAAATAGTATAATTACAGTAAACAAAATTATGTTAAGGATAGATAGGAATTATTTACACCATAAAGAAAAAAAGCCTCAAATTATATAACTTTTAGCAGGGATGGAATGTGGGAGAAGACCTATAGGCAGTATGTGTTGGGAAGAGGGTGACATATACTCTAGGGAAACTGTATATTCGGTTAGTGAAAGGGTCAGCAAGGCTCGGGAGAAATGAAATCGTATGAGAGGTAGAGGGTTCCCGGGGCTCGGGGGAAAATGTCATGTGATCAATGGATAGATATTTTGGGTCTCAGGGGAAAATGATGCCCCTGTGATGGATAGCTCTAGAGAGGGGGTGAAATGAGTGGAGTGGATGATGAGGGGCGAAATAAAATGGTAATGAGGGCTCGGGGGAGAGTCAGGGAGGGGTTTTATGGGAGTAGTGGGGGGTGGGGGTGATAACGCCTTTTTTAAATAATGTATATTTTTTTCTGTTTTAAAAAAAGCTCCACTAAATTCTCACAATTTCTTTTACAGCACTTTATCAACCCGCTGATAAAATACCGCTGGTAAAGTATAAACTTTTGTAGTGATTATAATAATTTTTTTACTTAATTTGTGTTTTAATATACATTAAATACTTTTAGGTACATGATTTTATTTTTTGACCACCTATTGTTTATATCATATCTCGATTTGTTTCACGTGATATTTTGAGTTTTTTATGGTTTTTGAGCATGTACATGGTTGGAACATATATATAGAAAAATGTGTGGGTCAAACCATGAAACCATGATATATATGTTTGTGTCCCATAGAAGGGAGCACCATTTAGTGCGTGTTTAGTAATAACCTTGTGACATACCACTAAAAACATGTAACTTCACTATGAAAATGTTTTCCTTTATCATCAGTTTTTTATATTTAGCAGCATTTTAATCCACTATTAAATCATTCCCCATCAATTTTGAATAACTACCACGAAATAGTTTGTCATCAATTATTGAGAGATAATTTTTAATACCAATAAAAAATGATTTAGAAGTGGATATTTAAAATCTGGTGATTAATCTATTAATTATTTAATCCACCGCTAAATCACTTTTTATTGGTTTAATATGTTTTAAATGTCTATTAATTTATAATTTATAATTTTATTAAATTTATAATTTTTATTTATTATTTTATAATAATAAATATATTATTATTATTAATTTAATTATTATTTATTAATTATAGTTTATTATATATTTATTTTTATTTAATATTTATTATTATTATTATATATTATTTATAGATTATTTATTCATTATTTATCTTTTATCAATTAATTATATATCTAATATCAATTAATCTTTTTCTGTTAAAAATTAATTATTTTGTTTATTTATTAATTAACACTTTTTATAAACATGCACTTACACATACCATATATAAATTTGGGAAATTCAGCGTTATGTGAGATTTGAAACCAATCAATCTTGGTTATTATGTACAGACCTTACCACTCCAGCATGCAATTCATTAAGTGAGTAAAAAAAATTATATCCATATATATATATATATATATATAAATAACAATAAGAATAACAATTATTACATAAAAATAAATAAAAAATATATAATATAAAATTTGTATTTAATAATTAATAATTAATAAATAATAAAAAATAATTCTTAATTAGTAAATAATAAATAACTTATAAATGAATAATAAATAAATAAACAAATATTACATTAATAAAGAGTGAATAATAAGAAGTAAATAATGAATATTGAACAATAAATAATAAATAATAAATAATACAAAACATGTAATACATAATGAATAATAATTTTAAAATTATAAATTAAAAATATTAAATATTAAATAATATATTATAAATAAGAAGTAATAATTAATTAGTAATAATTAGTAAATAATAAATAATAAAGATAATATAATATATATGTTATGAATAAATAAAAAATTAATTAAAAAATAAAAAAACAAATCTCAAATGAAGAATAATAATAAGAAACAGATAACAAATAAAAATTTATGAATAAATAATTAATATACAATAATTTCTCAATAAATAAATCGTTAATAATAAATTAATAAAAAATAATAAATTAAAATTAAATTAATAATTATTATATAGACAATAACAACATAAAAAAAAATACTAAAAATAAATATATTATAAATTAATAGTGGGAAAATTTATTAATAAATAAAAATCCAAAAAATATAGTACATAAATAATAAATTAACAAATTTATATATAAACAATAACTAAATTATAAATAAATTATAAATAAATTATACATTATAAATTCCTAAATAATAAATTTTAATGTTTAATTAAATAAATTAACATATATAATAAATAATAAATAAAAGTTAATATTTAATAATAATTCAATATAAATTATCAAATTAATAATAAATGAAAAATTAATAAAAAAATAATTTGTAATAAGATATAATAAATAATAAATAGATGAAAAATATTAATTCAAAAATCATTTACCTAAAAAAATAATTCATCAAAATATAAATGTGTAATAAATAAATATTAATAATAATATATAATAAATAATAACTTCAAAATATAATAGATAAAAAATATTAAATAAAAAATGGATTTAAATATCCATAAATTTTTATGCATATATCTGAATTTATATAAATAAATATAAACACAAATGTTTTTCTCATAAATATATAAACACACACATATTAAAAGTTTTATATTAATATAAATATATATATATATATACTAAAGTATATATAAATATCTCTGTATATACATACACATATACTTACACATATAAAATATATATAAATATATGAACATATATATGTATAAATATTTACAAATGAATAAAAATATACGCAATTATTCATAATTCCAATAAACATATATAAATATATAGAGATTATAATTTCTAAATAATGGAAATCAAAAATTATTACAACAGAATAAAATCAATAAGAATGAAAATCAATGAAATAAATCATACATGAAATAAAAATTATACTAAGACACTGTTAAACAAAGATGAAATGTCATCAAATGTTCAAAAATGATGATATATGAAAAAAAAACCCAATTTTGGAGGCCATTATAGCCTCCTTTGACTTTAAAAAATAGTGAATGATGTCACAAACATACTCAGTAGAGCACAAGAGGCAACTACACCATGTTCAGTCAATATGCTCTCTTATGAATTTTCCATTCCATTATTTTTTGAAAATCACAAACACATTTTCAATAAATAGTTTATTATTTCATTAAGGAAATATGTTTCTTTAATCCTTAAGATTCTTCTCTATTTTATGCTTGATGATCTTTATTTAAGCATAACCATATTTTTCTTAAGACCAAATTTCATTAAGAAAAATATGATCCATATCTCAACCTCTGAATCATATAGTTCTTTAAATACGGTTACTCAGTGTTTTTAGACTCAAAATTCTCAGAAATTCAGACTCGGATTCACAAAAAATCAAACTCTGATTTCTCAAAAATTCGGACTCTGAATTCCCAAAAATTATAACTCCATATTCTCAGAAATTCTGTCTCCAAATTCTCATAATTTATGACTCCAAATTCTCATAAACATGGACTATGTTTCCTCATAAAATTAGACTTTATTTCTATCCAATACCAATCATCCAGTTTGTATATTACAAGACTCTATTTGTATACATATTTAGACTCTATTTCCCACTATATTTAGAATCTGATTATTCATACTTGTTAAAGATAAATATTTTTTTAAGATATTGTTCTAACTTTATTAGATCCTAGATGACATATATTTTTTAATCCTTAGAATTTTTTTCATAAATCTTATAATTTCATATACACATTTATGTTACAATTAATCGGTGTTATACAATATGTTTCTAATTAAAACATTCGGTGACTGACGCGTGTATAGGTCCCTCTAAAAATAAACGAGAAATATGAATGTTGGAGGAAGAGTTTACCATTGGTTTTTTAACATATAAATACTACATCCATTTGATTTTTTCAATATACGTTCTTATAAGATGAGACACATCTATATAATACAAGTGTTGATGTTGATAATTGATTTCTAGATAGAGATACACTCATGCCTAATGAAAACTATGAATAACTTGTTCAACCGTGAAAAAATTGTTCATCCTTCTTAGTGTGCCTCCAATTATTAATGGGTACAATCGAGGGCTTCAGGGGATAGGAAGGAAGAGGTGTCGACTACCTTAATTTTTGAGGACTTATAGGGATAGAAAGACATATGTACTAACTGACTTAATGTTCGAGGGCTTGTGGGGATTTCAAGACAGATTCCAATATTGTAATGTCTCGTATTTTTCTGTTTTTTATTTTTAAATATTTTATGGAATTATTTCGAGACCGGGCGTGAAGACGGAATAGCATTTCGAGGTCGAGTGAGCTCGGAATGGTGGTTTGAACTTTTTTTACGTTATGTGAGTCGGCACTAGTGCGCGGTAGTGGCAGTTTCCAAACGGATGCCCTAATTAAAAATCTGAGTGCACTATTGCGTCCATGATGACGACTTTTCCTAAGAACGAGCCTAACCTCGACTAGCACGGGTCGAGGGAAAAAGTTAATTTTCGGACGTTTTAGTAAAGTAAAATATAAAATGACTTATTAAATATTAATTTTATTTTATGGAAACGTCCTCTACAGCACAACGACGAGACATCTGTTTCCTAAATTAATGATGTGTCATAATGATTAAAAAAATGTTAAGTTGGCATCATAATACTGTCGCGTAATTAAATGTCAACATGTTTCCCTTTTAAATGGGTTAAGAATTGTTGATCATTGGCAATGATTGGGAGGAACCTCTGCAGAATCTGCGGGGTGTTGTAGAAATTTCTCGGCAACAAACAACGATGGATCGAGGCTGAGAATCGCTACGCCAACAACGTTGAAGGATCTAGATGATGACGGCAGTGCAACACCTTCGTCAACGATAGATCCTTTCTAAAGGTAGGGGTTTGTTATTTCAATTTCTTTTCCCCGTCTTTGAGTTTCAATGACGTACGCGGATCAACCACGAACCAGTTGATCCGTGGACTCGTACGTTCTTGCAAGAGGGTATTCTTCGGGATGATTTTGGGGAAATAATCCATGGTTTTAATTATTATTATCACTACTCCGTTTAAACCTATTTACTGGAGTGGATCAATGTCGTGATGAATGACGGTGGAGGTTCGTTCCTCAATTTTGTTTATTGGATTTCCTCATACTTTTATTTTCTCACGCGTTCTTTGCGTTCTTCGCCTGGAGACGAACAACGGATCATTGCGCATCTGTTCCGCGACGCAACGATCCCAAATCGAAGGTTCGACACTACAAAGACCTTGTGGAGGTGTGGCGATGATGGCGATAGACGAATCAGACCGGATCCGAAAAGGGACTTCTTCGAGATTTCTTCATGTGTGAAGATAATAGCACGTTTTCGGAGCCGATCAGAGGTCCGAAATCACCGGAAGCAGCTTCGTGGTTATGGGGTGACCAAAACCTGAAGTTTTCATGGCGATCAGGCGGCCAGACTGACGAACAAAATATCACCGGAGGCATGATGGCAGAGTTCCTCATTTTTGGAAATTTCTAGAATACACTGCATGTACTTATGAAGAACACGCCGTGTAGTACTGGAGGTGGCGGCTAGGGTTTCGGGGTCAGAGAGGAATAACACGACGTGTGACACTGGTCACACGACATGTTGTACTTTCCCCGAAGCTCGGCGTGTACTTTGGGTAGTACGCGGACATGGGATGATCTACACAGCTTCAGGCAACACGGTGTGTACAGCTTGGTAGAGGCGGCAACGTGAAGCTTGGAGTGTATCTAGAGGATACACAGACACGAGATAAAGTACACAGGTTGATAGCCGTGTACGGCCACATGGACAGTGACATGGGGCCAACCCTAGTCACTCGGACATGGCGTGTACATCGTACTACATGCCGGGTACTATGATTTTTTACGAAACCAGTTCTACGACACGGGCCGTTGCACACGGGCAGTACCCGGGGTCAGACAACAGGGCATGTATTTTTTTACACGCTGTGTAGTTTTTGGAAAACAGCATGGTCTTCTTGTTCACCGTATCTTGGACATCTTTCATTTGGGTTAGTTCCACTTCCTCTTGTTTCCGTGAAGGTCAGGCATCATTTCCTTCTACAAGAGTATGCTCCCTTCAGCCGGACTTTATGTGATAGAGACGGAATCCCTTCAAGAGTCCTGGAGAGATATCCTCTATCAATTCATGACCCTAGGTAGAGTTAGGAATCAACATGACCAAATCTACCGGGTGTTGATCTTCTACCTTCCTGGTGTATCACCTAACTGGTGAATCCGGATGAGTCCCGATATCCGCCATGGCCCTGGCAGTGATCCTCATCTATGTATTATGATCTTTCCCACTCAAGAGTGTGTCTCCCGTAATGAGTGGAACTACCTCTCGTGATGGTTTCTGAAGAACACCACTTCTTGTACGGACGTCATCAGATCTTTAAGACTCGTGGAGTGTGTTCTCCCGGAACGAGTGCATCATGGAATCATCGAACAGAATCCCTAACGGGGGTATATGGTTGTGTGACTTGTCTGTAGACTAAAGTATGGGTTTTGAGTAGATCTGGTTTGTTCTATATTTTTTGTATATATACACTGTGTGTAGCAGACTGTACCTTTACTTTGTGTACTGCTTTGTGGTTTTCGGGGTCCTCTACTGAGTATTGTTATAGTCACCCCTCCACGGGCTTTGCCCACACGCCTGGTGTCTTGTGAAGACGAGCAGCCTTTTGACAGAGTCCAGGGCAGACCATGGTAGGACCGAGCTTTCTGAGTTCCCTACAGGCCGAGGTGTTCCTACGGCTACGAGCAGCAGTCCCACTACCTTTTGTGCTTACAGGTTGGACTTTGCAGTTTTCAGACTCTTGTTTGTTTTTTTTGGGTGGGCTTGTTTTCTGGCCCAGTTTACTTTTTAGTACTCTACCTTTCGTCGTACTCTGTTGGTTGGGTTTAGTTGTACACATGCATTTTTGTTCCATAGTGGTTTTTTTTTTACATTTCAGCATTTTTGGGTTTGGATATGTGTGCGTGTGTACAGGTACATAGCCAATGCCTCCCATGTTTGTGATATGCCTACTTTGTGCTAGTCACGAGCCCCTGGCCTTTTTGAGGCGGGCTTGGGGAGTCACGGTACGGGCCCCACTGGGATGGGTCATGACAGAGTGGTATCAGAGGTGGTCGGTTCTACCTTAGGACAAAGATTATGTGAGTTTGGTTTGGGACAACATAGTTAAGTGTTTCGAGTTTGGCTTTCAGTCCAGAGACTCCAGTATCGGTGCAGCGGCCGACGTATCCCTACATCCTGGCTCTGATAACCTGCATTCCGACCCGGTACACGAAAACACTGGTTGCGGGGAAATAAAAAGGTACATGCATCATATAGGAATGGTTTTGTGGTTTCTATGTCCTTTGTGTCAGCTATCCAGATATACTCATAGACCATTGTAAATCTTATTTCCTTACAGGATGCATCCGCGATGCATACCCGCAATGGTTCAGCATCACGATCATATGGATGACCCCCTCAGTGACGAGGCTTCGATACAGGGACCAGTTCCACAGGCATTTCCACCGGGTGGTGCACCTGCTATGCCACCACCAGTGGAGCAGCTAGTGGTACCTGAATTACCGAATGACGAGGAGCGCAGGCTTAGCGTGCTCCATGAGTTCCAGAGATAGCGACCCCTCAGGATCCGAGGCAAGCCTGACCCTCAGGCGGCGGAGGACTGGCTTGAAGCAGTGACCCATGTTTTCCATCTAGTGAGGACACCAGCAGACCAGATGGTGATCCTAGGAGTGAGCCTTCTTCACGGTTCTATGGGACAATGGTGGAGTCCGACCACACAGACTCAAGATGAAGAGAATATTTCGTGGATGGTGTTTGAGCAACTCTTCAGGGAGGAGTTCTATCTAGTTACGTTGAGATTTGTGTGCATCCAAGAGCTTCTTCAACTATAGTAGGGCAGTATGACAGTAGCTGACTATTCATCGAGGTTCACCAACCTCGCCAGGTACTCGATGGATATGGTCTGGGATTAGTACTTCAGAGATTAGAACATTGAGTGAGGTCTTTGACAAGGCATCCGAGCTAGTTTCGTGCCACTATGTATATAGACATATGCTGGAGAGTTCGAGAGAGCTTTGATGGTGGAAAGATTCTTGGTGGCGTAGAGACAGCCGCCGACAGTCAGCAGTAGGCAGACAGGTGCGGAGACCTCGGCAGCAGGGAGTCGGTGTCAGACACATGGATCAGGATGTGAGAGACATCGGAGGAGGACCCAGAATAGGGGATCGACAGTCCAAGGCTCTTAGGATGGATCCGGTTAGCCTAGGGAGAAGCGATGCTACGCATGCGACGGTAGGGGACATCTCGCTAGGGATTTCCCGAACCGTCGGGCTGCTGATAGGGAAGCGGTGTATGAACCACCAAGTCAGAGGCATATAATAGACCAGGCAGACCCGCCAGGTGGCAGACATGGTAGAGGAGCAGGGAGAGCTGTGGTTGGTGACATACGCATCGACATACTTCCACCACCACCCCCAGGAGGTCCGCACCAGGCTCAGTGAGCTTGGGGACAGGGGCGGGGATAGCTGCATGCGGTCGAGGCATATGACCCAGGGGCTCCAGGGATGATTCAAGGAACGATCTGTGTCTTTTATACCATAGATTCCATACTCATAGACACAAGTTCCAGTCATTCCCTTATAGCCACATGTCCAATACAAAACCTCGAAATTCTGGTATAACTATTGACTCGATCCTTATGCTTGGAGACACCGACGGGAGGAGAATCGATGATCACACACCTATGTAGACAGTTTGATCATACCCTTGGAGGCGAGTGTTTCAGTTGGAACCTCTTGGTGGTAGCATCGAGGCCTAACGATGTCATTATTAGTATGGATTGGTTATCTTCGGTCAATGCCCAGATCGACTGTTTTAGGTAATGAGTGCGGTGTGTCCGCCGTGATTGAATGAGTTTTTCCTTTGTCGGAGAAAAGGAAACCCAGGAAACACAAAATGGACTCATGCATAGGAGGTTGTAGCTGATCACTCATGAGATGGCTAGCCTTACCCTCGGGGCAGTGCATGTTGTGAGCTCCCAATTCCCAGTGGTGGTGGCAGAGTATGAGAACGTCTTTCCAGAAGATGTTTCAGGATTACATCCCCACCGTGAAATTGACTTCTGCATCGACTTACACCATGCGACAACACCGATTTCTTCATAGGCATATCATATGGCTCCCGTAGAGCTTCGTGATCTAAGGGTGCAGTCGGAGGATTTGAAGAGCAAGGGTTTCGGGAGACCCAGCGGTTCACCCTTGGCAGCCCTAGTCTTGTTTTCCAAGAAGGCAGACGGGAGTCTGAGGTTGTACCTGGATTACCAACACCTAAACCAAGTGACGGTAAAGAACAAGTATCCACTTCCTAGAATTGATGACCTCTTCGATCAGCTAAGAGGGTCCCAGTGGTTCTCGAAGGTTGACCTTCGATCAGGCTATCACCATCTACGAGTGCGAGATGAGGTTATATCGAAGATGGCTTCCAGATGCCGCTCCGGTCACTATAAGTACTTGGTGATGCCTTTTGGCATGACGAACGCCCCTGCGGTGTTCATGGGACTGATGAAACGGATCTTTCAGTCGTACTTGGACCGGTTCGTAGTGGTCTTCAACGACGACATCCCCATGTACTCGGCATTAGAGGAGGAGCACGTGAGACACCTGCGGATGGTTCTGAACATACTTCGAGAGCACCAGCTTTATGGGAAGCTCTCAAATTTCCAGTTCTATATTCAGGAGGTCCACTTTCTGGGACATTTCATCTCAGTATATGGAGTGGTAGTGGACCCAGCCAAGGTGGTGGCTGTGTTAGAATGTGAGCCACCTCGGAGCATGCCAGAGGTGCATAGCTTCCTTGGGATGGCAGGATATTACTGGAGATTAATTCCTTATTTCTCCCAGATATTAGCACCGTTGACGGACTTGGCCAGAAAGGGGAAGCCCTTCGTGTGGACGGAGAAGAGCTAGAAGGCCTTAGAGAGGATGAGGCAGAGTTTGAAGAGCTCCCCAGTCTTGAGTTTTCAGGAGGAGGGTGTCGAGTACGTAGTTTTCTGGGATGCATCAGGGACCAGGCTCGACTGTGTCTTGAAGCAGTGGCATGCATTGATTGCTTATGGTTCATTCCAGCTTATGCCACATGGGAAAAACTATGCGACCCATGATCTCGAGCTGGCAGTAGTAGTCTTCCCATTGAAGATGTGGCGACACTACCTCATTGGCGAGCGTTTTATCATCTACTCTGACCACAAGAGCCTTAAGTACATCTTCTCACATAAGGATCTGAATCTGAGGTGGAGGAGTTGGTTAGAGTTCCTCCACGAGTATGATTTTGAGATCATCTGTATTCCTGGAAAGGGGAACAAGGTGGTATATTGTAACACCCCAAGATTTCATGAAAAATATTCTTTTTAATGTCTTGTGTTGTACGCTACAACAAAAGGAGCTTGCACAACAAGCATCCTTGACTTTCCTTGCATTACACGCAATCACGACCTTCCTCGACAGCGTGTGTTGTACGCAATACCGGGTTTTACTAAACAACGATATATTATTATAATATTATTATGAACTAGCCGTTATGAATAGTATTAACTAAATTTTTAATTTAATAACAATATTATTCATTTTACACATTTTATAGAATATGGTATATGATCAAAATAATTTTTTTGGGTAAAAAAAGTATTTTTAAAAAAATGCAGTTTTGCCGCCTTTTCATGGTGCACCCACATTAAATTTAGATTTTGACATGTTTATAAGTTTAATTTGACAAAATAAAATTATTCTTTGGAATCATGAAATAAAAATTTAGTTTGGATAAAATTTTCATATTATTTTGGTAACTTTCATATATTGATGAATAGTAAAAACACTCTATATTTTAATTAAATACAACTTTTTTCATCGTAATAATTTATACAGTTAAATTAGAATATTGAATGGTTTTAAAGTATAAATAGAATATATTTTTACCATTTAATATAATTTATGTCATTAGCATTGATTTTAAATTAAATTCGTAGGTTAAATCAATTCAATCTTTTGCAATGTTTTAAAGAAAAACCTGTTTTCTTTCAACAACGGGATTAATTTTAATTTAATTTCTGCAACTTTAGTGTATTGAATATGGAAAAAATTGATTCCATATTTGGAATCAGTGGGTCCAAATTATGTTAATAAGCTACTTTTTATTTTTTGGCATTATGAATAGTAACTATGGTAAATTTTATTTACCATAGTTAAAGGTAAATCGGGTAATTAAGGGTAAATATAAGATTATAAAATTAACCTAACACCTTCCAAAATCCTATTGGTTGACTAAAAGTCGACCCATATCACCTAAGGGTCGGATTAGATTCATTTAATGGACTTTTTTCCATGAAAATAATTTAATTATTATTAAAACCAAAGAATGTGACAACATGTCACTTTCTTAAATCTTATAAGTATAATAATTTTAATTTAGTGATAAACTTCATGGAACATAAAACATGAATAGTATCCAGAAATCTAAATCAATTATCTACATCATAGGAATTTATTTTGAATTTTTAGGGATTAAGTAATTATCATTTATTATGACATAAAGATGATGCAGTAATTATCTTATTAATGAAATATTGACATAATTGATGTTATAAATACCCAAATAAATGTAATATAAGACTTTTTATGAATTACACTAATTTTCTAGGTTTATATGACATTTTATTATTGATTTAATTAACTTTTTTCGAACTAATCATTCTCTTATGATTTTCACAAAAATCAACTACAAAATAGTGTCAAAATTGACATAAAATAGTTTTTAAAACAAATATTATATTATTAATTGTTATTATGTTACTAAAAATCTATGTTTCGGCCATATGACTTATATAAGGTTATATATATTAATAATAAACAACTTGGGGTTCGTTTGTCTTGTTATAGTATGTTTATTAACCTTATAGTGTAAGAACACAAAAAGACACGGTAAAAGTAAAATTATCTAACTTAAAGTTAAAAATAAATGATAAGGTTAAAATAGAAACCTAAACTTGTCCAAATTCTATTTTATGATAGTATTTCGACCCATCCCCACCTTAGCTTCGAAATAACTCAATTTGGAGCTATTAAAAACCGAATTTGACTTTGTAATAAAATAATATTTTTTGTTATTCCAAAGGTGCCCCTCTCCTCCCTTATAAAAGGGAACTTCCTCCCTTTCTTCCTCACACCACATTGAGCCTTCAAGCTCGGCCAACCCCTGAAAATTTCTTCTCTCCACTTCCCTAGAGACATCCTAGAGGTCCTGGTCTTCTTCAAAGTCCAATTTTAGTGCCCTAAGAGGAGGTATCAAAGAGGCGCTTCAAAGAAGAGGTAATATCCGTTACCGATTCTTTCACCTTTATTTCTTCTTCCACTTCTTCTTCTTATGTTGTTTCATTATGAAGTAATAACATTAGTATTAATAATATACTAATATGTTATTATAAGTATGAAACAACCATATTTCACCATTTATCCATCCTACATGAAACGAAATCACCGCGAGTGCGTACGTACGGAATACCGTCTCCACGCCGTGGTGTAATCTATTTTCCACCACCACCTTACTTGGATGGGTATAATGGTGTAAATAATGACTATATATGATTATTGTAAAGTGATATTGATTCTAAAATAGTATATATATACTCCAATACAATTCCACAATCATGGGAACGATATCATCGCTCGTGCGTACGTACGGAATACCGTCTCCATGATGTGATACGACTCATTCTACATGATCTTCATTGCATAATGATTTTATAAATGAATTTAATGAATTAATTTGATATATATTACCCTAATACCATTCTGGAAATGAGGTATCTATAACCTAAAAAGAAAAATAATAATTTATTCGACAAAACACGCATAAGAACAAAAAGTAACAAACACCTGAATAACAAGTAATAATGAAATATTACCAATAAGAAGCTAAGAATATGGCCATATATGATATCATAACAATAAGTATGATTCTGGAATAAGACAATGACATTATTTAAATCATTATACAGGAGGTTCGGACACTTACGAAGCAAATTGGACCTAAGGTAAGGGAAAATATCACAATCTCATTTTTATCCGAGATTGTTTATACTTTGAAATTTACTGGGGTGTATTTAATCATCCACATCCATGTTTCCTCAATATTTAATATTATTTACATCCACCTAAAACTGTTTAAATCCAATTTTACCCTTCGGTGAGTTTTTTGCAAAATATATGAAAGGAATCTTTTGTCGGTTTTCGTACGAGGTACTTTTTGAATTTTCCGACAAAAGTATGAGAAGAATGTTTTTTTAACTTATACAGAATGAATGGATTTTTAAAACATTATTTCCAAGAAGCCTACTTTACAAGTTTTCATGTTTATTTTTCATCAACTTCTTTTAGTTAGATTTGTATGACATTTTAAGAAAGGAAAAATGTTTTTGAAATTGAAAGGATATTTTCCTCAAGAATGGAGTTCAAGTGTTTTATCAAAATTATTTTCCATCTAAGATAATAAAGGGTTCTGTTTCTATCCCTATTATTACATTGATTTGATTATGTTGTGATTTAATTATTTTTATGAATTCCTTTATCATATATGAATTGTTTTATGATGTCACGATGTTTAGGATTCCCATTTTTATTACATGGGTTATGCTGTGATGTATGGTTTATAATTTTGTGGCACACATAAGAATGGTATCATTATGAGATGGGTGGGACCTATATCTCTATCCAATGAATTGGTTAATGAATTTATATCTCATGGATAGACATGGCTGGAACGGTAGGTTATACCAGTTCCGTGAAACATGACTAAAATGAGGAGTGAACTCGGTTCAGAAAGGGACTTTGTCCACTAAGATAGTATTGGAAATGAGTCTTGACTAATAAGAAATGATTCTCTATGATTATGTGTGTATGCCACAAAGTTTCATGTTTTATGTTATGATTATTGGGATTATATTTCACTACTATGATTTCTCCCATGTTATAAAATTATGATCTCTTTTGCAGGTTAAGATTTCTAAAAGATATGTTCTTATGAATATGATGTGATTGATATTTCTTTATGTTACCCTTACTGAGAATCTGAGCTCACCCTTTTATGTTTTCTTTTCCCCAGGATATAAAGAAAGGATTATGTTTAAAAAAAGAAGATCTTTATGGGAGATGTTAAAGATCTTTCACCACGATTAGAAGATTATATTCTGAGTTTCCAAAGACACTAAACTATTATGGTCCTTGTGTGTGTGTTTTTGTTATGTACTAAGTATTCCGAAAAAGTAATGTAATGTCTATGTACGTTAAGATCCGGGTCTCTACAGTTGGTATCAGAGGAAAGGTTTAGTCCACCTTTGGAAAATAGGATGCGAAAATGTTAGTGAGATCCCTAGAGATATTTCTAAGGTATGTCTAGGGATGTGTATAAGGTTAAGTATACGTATAGGTTATAGTCCTAGAATTGCACTAACGATCTTAGAATTTAACCTAAGATATTAGATATTGAGGGTACTCCCACTTTACTATGTTGTTTTCTCTAGCATGATTTTTGTCTCTCACAGAATTATTTTTGTGTTTTAGTTAATGGAGGGAACCAGAAAGAATTCGGCTAACATTAAATCCAATGGACAAATTGGTGACTATGAGCAACAAAATTGGGTAATTCCTAGAGAGAATGATATTGTGATTATGCCGAATCAGTCATCGCGATATATGATTAACAAGGTGAAATTTAGTGGTATGCCTAATTCATCAAAGAAGAGGAAGATAAACTATTATGCATGTTCGCATGTTGAGGATCATAAAGAAATGAAGATTAAGATTTCTAAAAAGGGAAGAAGAACCTTGAGTAATACCTCAAATGGAGGGACTAATGTTATCTATGTGGAGAAAAGGTTCATAGAGTGACAGAATGTTATGGAGTTCAATGTATTATTTGTGGAGAACATGGGCATTACCCAACTCAATGCCCTGACCTAAAAAGTTACTTCTAAATAAAGGAAGGACTTATTCCAGGACAATAATTGAAGAGGATATATTGAAGTGTTTATGTATTGGAATTCAAGAATAATGTTGTTGAGGTAATTTTATTGTGTATTAGAATATTTTTGTATTATTCTATTGTGGTTTTCAATAATTTTATGGTACCGATAACCATGGAAAGTGATTGAGATATTTTTCGTAAGCAGATGATATGCACATAATGAAGGGATAAGAAGATAATGAGATGTTTGATTGTATTCATATAAGGACTAAGTGATATCATGGTTTGAGTATAAAGAATTTTGAAGATTTTGGTTTGTGGAAAGTGTTAACTTTTAACTGCATTCATGTTTCACTAAGGTTCAATGGGTATTCATTCTTCAAGAGAATACATGATTAAGGTATTCACATGTTTGTAATTTGACCAACAAGATATATATTATGATATATGGGGGATAAATGATGGCATTCACGTGATTGTTATGTGACATTTCAAGTAAACAATTTTCTTTATACTATGAGCTTGGACCGAAGTATTTTAGATAAGCCTAAAGATTGGAATGGATTATGATGGACATATGTTAGTATTGTTTAAGGATAGAACTTTTTTCAATATTATTGATGGGATGTTATAGTAATATAGCTTTAGAAAAAGGGCAACCTGCAGGACGGACGACAGCCCATCGCGTCGGACAAGGCTATGGGAATCAAACCCACAACCGAAGTGCGACTGACCTTTATCTCCTACCACAGGCCTACAGGAAGTCCCTGTTTAGTAGAAAATAGTTTTATTATATTAAGCAGTATAATATAAGAAGTATAAGTCTACTTTAGGAACCATATATGATTAATATCACCATAGATGGACTTATGTATATTTGATAATTTTTTCTAACCTTTTATTTGAAACAGATGGAATGACCCATCATTCTATCACATGATCTGCTAACACATCACGAATGACAAATTCAACTTCATTTATTTAAGAGATGAAGTGGAAATTGTCCAAAGAACGACCAACAGTGAGACTATACCAAAATCACGAAAGTATTTCTTCTAATTCCAATTTCATCAACTTTGGGGAAATGATCTTGAAAAAAAAATGTTTTCCTACTGCTCTTATATCTGATTAATCAAATGGTACCTTAGATCGTCACAAATTTATGGCTTTGTGATTTCTGGCTTTTCCATAGCCATGTTCTCTACCACTCTCCATCAGAACACGATGGTTAGATTTCTCTTCCATATCCATATTTTCACTATGTTGAAACCTAGTGATTAGTTTATTTGGGTAACCGTTACGTTTCATACTTTTGTTTATTAAAGATTGGTTTTGGTATTCTCTTTACGATGTGGGTTTCTATCAAAGAAACTTTTGAATAGTAAACCATTTATAACCCCGACGAATTTTGAGGGCGAAATTCATTTTAAGGGGGGTAGAATGTAACACCCCGATATTTTATGAAAAATTTTCGTTTTAATGTCTTGTGTTGTACGCTACACCAAAAGGAGCTTTCACATCACACATCCTTCACTTGCCTTGCATTACACGCAATCACGGCCTTCCTCGATAGCATGTGTTGTACGCAATACCGGGTTTTACTAAACAACGATATATTATTATAATATTATTATGAACTAGCCGTTATGAATATTATTAACTAAATTTTAAATTTTATAACATTATTAATCATCTTACACATTTTCTAAAACATGGTATAAGAAAAAAATAAATTTTTCGGGTAAAATAAGTATTTTTAAAAAAATTCAGTTTTGCCGTCTTTTGATGGGGAACCCACTTTAAATTTAGTTTTTGACATGTTTATAAGTTCAATTTGACAAAATAAAATTCTTCTTTGGAATAATGAAATAAAAATTTACTTTGGATACATTTTTCATATTATTTTGGTAACTTTCATATTTTGATCAATAGTAAAAACACGCTATATTTTAATTAAAAACAACTTTTTTCATCTCAATAATTTATAGGGTTAAATTATAATATTGAATGGTTTTAAAGTATAAATAGAATATATTTTTAGAATTTAATATAATTTATGTCATTATCATTGATTTTACATTAAATTCATAGGTTAAATCAATTCAATCTTTTGCAATGTTTTAAAGAAAAACCCGTTTTCTTTCGACAGCGGGATTAATTTTAATTTAATTTTTGCAACTTTAGTGTATTAAATTTGGAAAAAATGGATTCCATATTTGGAATCAGTGGGTACAAATTATGTTAATAATCTACTTTTTATTTTTTGGCATTATGAATAGTAACTACGGTAAATTTTATTTACCATAGTTAAAGGTAAATCGGGTAATTAAGGGTAAATATAAGATTATAAAATTAACCTAACACCTGCCAAAATCGTATTGGATGACTAAAAGTCGACCCATATCACATAAGGGTCGGATTAGATTCATTTAATGGACTTTTTTCCATGAAAATATTTTAATTATTATTAAAACCAAAGAATGTGACAACATGTCACTTTCTTAAATCTTATAAGTATAATAATTTTAATTTAGTGATAAAATTCATGGAACTTCGAAAATGAATAGTCTATAGAAAGATAATACAATTATCTACATCATAGGAATTTATTTATAATTTTTAGAGATTAAATAATTATCATTTATTATGACAGAAAGATGATGCAGTAATTATCTTATTAATGAAATATTGACATAATTGATGTTATAAATACCCAAATAAATGTAATTTTAGACTTTTTATGAATTACACTAATTTTCACGGTTAATAGGACATGTTATTATTGATTTAATTATATTTTTTCGAACTAATAATTCTGTTATGATTTTCGCAAAAATCAATTACTAAATAGTGTCAAAATTGACATAAAATAGTTTTTAAAACAAATATTATATTATTAATTGTTATTATATTCCTAAAAATCTAAAGATAGGCCAAATGACTTAGATAAGGTTATATATATTAATAATAAACAACTTGGGGTTCGTTTGTCTTGTTATAGTATGTTTATTAACCTTATAGTTTAAGAACACAAAAAGACACGGTAAAAGTAAAATTATCTTACTTAAAGTTAAAACTAAATGATAAGGTTAAAATAGTAAACTAGACTTTTCCAAATTATAATGGATGATAGGATTTCGACCCATCCCCACCTTAGCTTCTAAATAACTCAATTTGGAGCTTTTAAAAAGCGAATTTGACCTTGTAATAAAATAATATGTTTTGTTATTCCAAAGGTGCCCCTCTCCTCCCTTACAAAAAGGCACTTCCTCCCTCTCTTACTCACACCACATTGAGCCTTCATGCTCGGCCAAAACCAGAAAATTTCTTATCTCCACTTCCCTAGAGACATCCTAGAGGTCCTGGTATTCTTCAAAGACCAATCTTAGTGCCCTAAGAGGAGGTATCAAAGAGGTGCTTCAAAGAAGAGGTAATATCCGTTAGCGATTCTTTCACCTTTATTTCTTCTTCCACTTATTCTTATTAGGTTGTTTAATTATGAAGTAATAACATCACTATCACTAATATACTGATATGTTATTATAAGTATGAACAACCCTATTTCACCATCTATCCATCCTATGGGAAACGAAATCACCGCGCGTGCGTACGTACGGAAAACCGTCTCCACACCGTGGTGTAATATATTTTCCACCACCACCTTACTTGGACGGGTAAAATGGTGTAAATAATGACTATATATGATTATTTTAAATTGATATTGATTCTGAAATATTATATATATACTCCAATACAATTCCACAGTCATGGGAACGATATCATCACTCGTGCGTACGTACGGAATACCGTCTCCACGATGTGATGCGACTCGTTCTACATGATTTTCATTGCATAATGATTATATAAATGAATTGAATGAATTAATATGATATATATTACCCTAATACCATTCTGGAAATGAGGTATCTATAAACTAAAAAGAAAAATAAGAATTTATTCGACAAAACATGCATAAGAACAAAAAGTAATAAACACCCGAATAACAAGTAATAATGAAATATTACCAATAAGAAGCTAAGAATATGACCATATATGATATCATAACAATAAGTATGAATCTGGAATAAGTCAATGACATTATTTAAATCATTATACAGGAGGTTCGGACACTTACGAAGCAAATTGGACCTAAGGTAAGGGAAAATATCACAATCTCATATTCATCCGCGATTCTTTATACTTTGAAATTTAATGGGGTGTATTTTATCATCCACATCCATGTTTCCTCAATATGTAATATTATTTCCATCCACATAAAATTGTTTAAATCCAATTTTACCCTTCGGTGAGTTTTTATTAAAAGATATGAATGGAATCTTTTGTTATTTTTCGTACGAGATACTTTTTGACTTTTCCGAAAAAAGTACGAGAAGAATGTTTTTTTAACTTATAAGGAATGAATGGATTTTTAAAACATTTTTTCCAGGAATCTTCCTTTACAAGTTTTCAAGTTTATTTTTAATCAACTTCTTTTAGTTAGAATTGTATGACATGTTAAGAAATGAAAAGTGTTTTTGAAATTGAAAGGATATTTTCCTCAAGAATGGAGTTCATGTGTTTTATCAAAATTACTTTCCATCTAAGATAATAAAGGGTTCTGTTTCTATCCCTATTATTACATTGATTTGATTACGTTGTGATGGAATTATTTTTATAATTCCTTTATCTTATATGAATTATTTAATGATGTCACGATGTTTAAGATTCCCATTTTTATTACTTGGGTTATGCTGTGATGTATGGTTTATGATTTTGTGGCACACATAAGAATGGTATCATTGTGAGATGGGTGGGACCTATATCTCCCTCCAATTCATTGGGTAAAGATTTTATATCTCATGAGATAGACATGGCTGGAATGGTAGGTTATACCAGTTCAGTGAAACAGGACTGAAACGAGGAGTGAACTCGGCTCAGAAAGGGACATTGTCCACTAAGATAGTCTTGGAAATGAGTCTTGTCTAATAAGAAATGATTATCTATGATTATGTGTGAATGCCACAAAGTTTCATGTTTTATGTTATGATTATTGGGATTACATTTCACTACTATGATTTATCCCATGTTATAAAATTATGATCTCTTTTGCAGGTTAAGATTTCCAATAGATATGATCTTATAAATATGATGTGATTGATATTTCTTTTGTTTACCCTTACTGAGAATCTAAGCTCACCCTTTTATGTTTTCATTTCCCCAGGATATAAAGAAAGGATGTAGGTTTATAAAAAATAAGATCTTTATAGGAGATGTTGCAGATCTTTCACCATAATTAGAAGATTATATTCCGAGTTTCCAAAGACACTAAACTATTACGGTCCTTGTGTGTGTTTTTTTGTTATGTACTAAATATTCCGCAAAAGTAATGTAATATCTATGTATGTTAAGCTCCAGCTCTCTACATATATGCCCTTAGCAGAAATTCAAGCTCACAGATGTTGAGTGAGGGGACATAGAAGTTCTCTGCGTTACAGTTATCCTTCGTGGATGGAGAGGATAAAACTTACCTACATTCTATGGTTGTCACCCCTCCACTATTACAATGAGTTAGGGAATCAAGGCTTGGGGATGTCGACTGTGAGGCTTTACATGCTCAATTATCCACAGGACATGCTCCTAATGGATATTCGCAAGGTGGGTAGAATTTGCTTCTTTTTAGAGGACGCACTGTAGTACCAGTGGCGTTCCAGGAGGAGGTCCTGGGGGAGTTTCATACATCCCCTTTGGCGGTACATCCTGGAGTGGAAAAGATGTACCAGGATCTCTGACAACTGTTCTGGTGGTCAAGCATGAACAAGGCAGTAGTAGAGTTCGTTTCTCGATGCCTCACATGCCAGCAGGTGAAGGCTGAGCACCAGGTTCCAGTGGGGTTAGCTCACCCCTGGAAGTTCCAGAGTAGAAGTGTGGTGTAATATCGATGGACATCGTGATAGGATTACCACGTATGTCTAAGGGGCATGATTTCATATGGGTGGTCATTGAACGACTCACCAAGTCAGCCCACTTCTTAGATATTAGGGAGCAGAGTTCCGTAAAGAGCTTGGGACGCCACTACGTGCAGGAGATAGTTCGGCTTCATGGCGTCCTCTCGACTATAGTCTTGGATCGAGATTCCTACTTCCCGTCCTGGTTGTGGAAGGGATTTCATGAGGCTTTTGGGACTCAGATATTATTGTGCACATCATTTCTTCCCCAGACTGATGGTCAGACGGAGAGGACCATTTAGGTTCTGGAGGATATGTTGTGAGCTTGTATCTTGGACTTTGGTCGCAGCTGGGAGGACCACCTACCACTGGAAGAGTTTGCATACAACAATAACTACCACTCCACCAATGGTATGGAACCGTTCGAGGCCTTGTACGGGAGACCCTGCCGGTCACTGCTTTGCTTGACTGACCCCAGAGAGTCAACATTCATGGGTCAGAAGATAGTGAGAGCTACCACAGAGAAGGTGCAGATCATACTAGAGTGGATGAAGACTGCACATAGATAGAATAAGTCTTATGAAGACAGACGATGGAGGCCTCTGGAGTTCGAAGAGGGAGACCACATCTTTCTTCGTGTCTCACACCGACGATGGTTATGGAGATTTGGTCAAGACAGCAAGCTATCTCTGAGGTTCATTGGACCTTTCTAGATTCTATGCAGAGTTGGTGATGTGGTGTACCACCTATCTCTACCACCTCAGTTTCATCAGGTAAATGATGTCTTCAACGTGTCGCAGCTGAGGAGGTACGTGCATGACCCATCGCACGTCGTCGACTAGGGTGAGCTGGACATTGAGGATGGAGTGACCTTTATTGAGTACCCAGTGGATATCGAGGATCGGCATGAGAGTATCATTCGTGGGAGATCGATTCCCTTAGTATGCATCTCGTGGCAGCATGGGAATCTTCAGTAGAGAACATGGGAGCAGGAGGCCCAGATTTGTGCCCATTACCCACATCTTTTTGAGTAGCCCTTTTTTTGTATTTTCGGGGATCTAAAACCCAAGGAGGGGAGAATATAATGTTTCTGATTTTTCCGTTTATTATTTTTAAATATTATATGGAATTATTTCGAGACTGGGCATGAAGAAGGAACACCATTCCGAGGTCTAGTGAGCCTAGAATGGTGGTTTAAAGTTTTTTTATGTTTAGTGAGTCGGCGCTAGTGCGCGGTTATGGCATTTTTTAAATGGATGCCCGAATTAAAAATCTGAGTGCACCGTTGCATCTGGGATGACGACTTTGGCTAAGAATCAGCCTAACCTTGACCGGTGTAGGTCGAGGGAAAAAGTTAATTTTCGGAAGTTTTAGTAAAGTAAAAATAAAATAACTTGTTAAATGTTTATTTTATTTTATGGAAGCTTCGGCTGAAGCACAGCAGTGGGATGTCTATTTCCTAAATTAATGATGTTTCATAATGATTCAAAAAAATGGAAAGTTGGTGTCATTAATACAGCTGCATAATTAAATGTCAACATGTTACCCTTTTTAATGGGTTAAGCATTGTTGATCGTTGGCGACAATTGGGAGGATCCTCTACAGAATCCGTGGGGCGTTGTAGAAATTTCTCAGCAACAAACAACAACGGATCAAGGCTAAGAATCGCTATGCCAACGACTTTGAAGGATCTTGACAATAATGGCAGCACAACACCTGCGTCAATGATCAACCCTTTCTAAAGACAGGGGTTTGTTATTTCAATTTCCTTTCCTCGTCTTTGAGTTTAAACGACGGACGCGGATCAACCCTAAACAAGTTGATCTGTGGACTCGTGAATTCTTGTGGGAGGGTTTACTTAGGGATTATTTTGGGGAAATAATACATGCTTCTAATTATGTTGATCTGTGCTCTGTTTAAACCTATTAACTGGAGTGGATCAATGCCGTGACGAACTATGGTGGAGGTTCATTCCACAATTTTGTTTACTGGATTTCCTCCCCCTTTTATTTTCTCGCGCGTTCTTCACGTTCTTCATGGGGTGACAAACAACGGATCGTTGTGCATCTGTTCCATGATGTAATGGTCCCAAATAGAAGTTTCGACACTGCAACGACCTTGTAGAGGTGCGGACATGATGGTAGACGATGAATCAGACCGGATCAAAAACGGGCGTTCTTCAAGCGTTCCTCATGCGGGAAGATCAAAGCACGTTTTAGGAGCCGATCGGAGGTCCAAAAACACCGGAAGTGGCTTCGTGGTGACAGGGTGACCAAAACCTGAAGTTTTCATGGCGATTGGGTGGCCAGATTGATGAACTGAACATCACCAGAGGCATGATGTCGGAGGTCTGCATTTCTAGAAATTTCCAGAATACACGGCGTGTACTTATGAAGAACACGCCACGTAGTACTCGCGGCAGCGGCTAGGGTTTCGGGGTCAAAGAGGAATAATATGGAGTGTGACCCCAGTCACATGGCGTGTTGGACTTTCCCCGATGCTCGGCGTGTACGTTTTGTAGTACACGGACATAGGATGATTTGCACGACTTCAGGCAACACGGCGTGTATAGCATGGAAGAAGAAGCAATGTGAAGCTCAACGTGTATCCAGGGGATACACGGACACAGGATAAAGTACACAGGTTGATAGCCATGTACGGACACATGACCAGTGACACAGGGCCAACCCAAGTCACTCGAACACAACATGTACATTGTACCACACGCCATGTACTATGTTTTTCTATGCGACCAGTTCTACAAAACGGGCCGTTGCACACGGGCAGTACCCGGGGTCAGACAACACAATATGTATTTTTTTACACATCGTGTACTTTTTGGAAAACAACATGGTCCTCTTGTTCTCCGTATCTTGGACATCTTTCATTTGGGTTAGTGCCCCTTCCTCTCGTTCCCCTGAAGGTTAGGCATCATTTACTTTTACAGGAGTATGATCCCTTCAGCCGGACTTTCTGTGATAGAGTTGGCATCCCTCCAAGAGGCCCGGAGAGAGGTCCTCTATCCATTCCTGACCCTAGGTAGAGTCAGGCATCGACGTTACCAACTATACCAGGTGTGGATCCTCTACCTAGTTAGTGTATCACCTAACTGGTGAATCCAGATGAGTTGCAGTATCCTCCATGGCCTTGGATGTGATCCTCATCAGTGTATCATGATCTTTCCAACTAAAAAGTCTGTCTATCATAATGAGTGCTTCTATATATTGTAACCTTCCCACTCATGAGTGTGTATCCCGTAATGAGTGAAACTACATCTTGTGGAGTTTTCCGAGGAACAACACTTCTCGTACGGATGTCATCAGAGCATTAAGACTCGTAGAGTGTGTTCTCCCAGATCGAGTGCATCATGGAATCTTCGAACAGAATCCCTAATGGGGGTATACGGTCGTGTGACTTGTCTCTAGACTACGATCTGGGTTTTGAGTATATCTGGTTTGTTCTATATGTTCTGTAGACATACATTGTGCATAGTTGAATATACCTTTACATTGTGTGCTGCTTTGTGGTTTTCAGGGTCCTCTACTGTGTATTGTTATACTCACCCCTGCACGGGCTTTTCATGCACACCTGGTGTCTTGTGCAGACGAGCATCCTTTTGACAGAGTCCAGGGCGGACCAAGACAGGACAGAGATTTATGAGTTTCTTACAGGCTGATATGTTCCTACGGCTATGAGCAGTAGTCCCAGTACCTTTTGTGCTTACAGGTTATACTTTTCAGTTTTTTGACACTTTGTTTGTTTTTGGATGGCTTGTATTCTGGCCTAGTTTACTTTTTAGTACTCTACCTTTCGTCGTACTCTGTTGGTTGGGTTTAGTTGTATGGATGCATTTTTGTTCCTTAGTGGATTTTTTTTACATTTCATCATTTGTGGGATTGGAGATGTGTGTGTGTGTGTACAGGTACTTAGGCAATGCCTCCCATGTTAGTGATATGCCTACTTGGTGCTAGTCACCAGCCACTGGCCTTTTGGAGGCAGGCTTGGGGAGTCAAGACGTAGGCCCCACTGGGACGGGTCGTGAAAAGTATTATTATTGAGGGCTTACGATGGTGTTGGTAAGACAAATGTTCATGAAAGTATAAATCAAGGGAACTTTATCCATGATTGATGGATACCCTTCTCTTTGGGTAAAAATATTATTTATACTTGTCTTTTTTGTTACATATTTTTAATTCCGCTTTATTTTTTGTTAAAGAAATAATATATAAAATTGTTATACATTCTTATACTTTTATACTCAGGTGGATAATATTCTATATGCATAAATGTAGAATCATTAATGATGTAAACTTATTTTAAGTTTCCTTATTATTTTAATTTTTGGATCATAATAAATTTAGTTTCGCAGTTGAGAACTAAAGAGGTTTTTTGAATCCATATTGTTTAACATTGTTGAACATATATTTTTTTAAGGATTAAAAATGAATGTTTTCAAAACTACAATTCATCCCCCCTATAATTGATAATCTACATCTATATTTCGATCCTACAATTGTTATCATGGAAAGAATCTGAAATAATTATATTTTAATATATGTTTTCTTTCTCAAATTTATTGCTTAACATTACTTGATTATGCTTTTCCTTGAAGAATCTTTTCTTAAAAACATATACTATTAATCCTTTTGTGGAGAAGTTTTTTTTATATAAATGGTAAGAATGGACATTGGTTCTCTGGACAACTTATATCCTACCAAACCACCAATATCTCATCTCAATATTATTTATTTATAAAAGGCATGGAAAACATCAAGAAATTCGAAACCAATGGGGGAAAAGGGGAAACATATCATGGGGGTCAGAAATAATGTAATCCAATGGCATCCCCTCTCACAAGTTCCCCTCCCTCAACCATAAGAGTGCTCCTACCATCGAGGCCTAAAAAAACCGAATTGTGGGACGCAATGGAGGATAAATGATCATCCACTTTGTTACCCTTGTTCCATGTTTGAGTCACTTTGATATTGCTTGTCAGAAGACCTTTGTATTTTCTGATAGCATATGAGATTGATCAGGGGTATTACCTATACCTTTTAGAGCATTAAAGAGGACCATACAATCCGTCTCTGCTTCACTGATGATAATATTATGTTGGAAACACTACATGAGACCAGAGATCATAGCTAAAGCCTCAGCCTGGAGAGAATTGATGCACCCATACATTGTTGTAAAAAACAGGATGACATAGCCCCTTGAGTCGTGGGCCACCCCTCCACCCCACATGATGCCCTGCAGGGAGGAAGCATTAGTGTCCAGCTTGATACTCGTGGAAGGAGGCCTCCTGCATACCCAGCGACCTGCACTAGCGTTGAGAGAACCAGTGACACCCATTAAGTTCGGATGAAGAGGACTAAGCATCGGTGTCTTCCACAAATGGATGTTCGACCTGAGGAGTTCAATGAGCAGACTTCGGGTTCTGATAATGATAGACCTCTCAGACAGGAGATCTCCTTCATGTATGGCTATATTCCTTGCATCCCAGATGCACCAAAACCTGGAGATTAAAACTACAACCCGAGCCTTTCCCTATGAGCTCTTCTCTGATGATCCCAAGAACCATTGATCCATGAATTTATCCTCATATTGGATCTGCCAATTATAAGAAGTAACACCAACAAAGAAGCTCCACACTGCATGTGCCCATGCCCCTTCAAAGTAAAGGTGGAATGAACCCTCCTCCATAGCATGGAAACACGTACATCTGGACATGGTAGGGATGCCAAGATTTTTGATATTTCCATCAGTCAGCATCGCACAGTTCTGGATACACCAAGAGAGAAAATTATACTTGGAGGGAATTTTCCTACACCACATGATCTGATTCCATGGGTCTGGACTGTCGTGATTGTACAGTGTTTTCCAAAACTCTTTGGCGGAAAATATTCTTGAAGTTGAAGGAGTGAAAACACACTGGTCATGCTCCATGTTCAACTCAATTCTCTCATAGATTGCCTGCTGGTCTTGGTTCAACACCACCCTGATAAAGATTAGAAACCTACTTGCCTCCCTAAATGAAATCTGAGGGATCGGGAAGCCAGGAAAACCAAGCCTTGAGCCAGACCAATTATGGGACCAAAATAGGATATCCCCTTTACCAATGACCTAGCGTGACAGGGGTAGGAGGGAGGGAAGGAAACCAGAAATCATGGACTAGAGGGGAGAGCTGTAATTATACCTAGGAGAAGGAGCATCACTGCATCGAGGGCACATCACCCAGCCCCACAAGGACCGACCTTCTAAAGCCTCCCAAGCTAGTTTTCTATTCATACACTGAATGGTAATGATGATGAATATTTGAGGGATAAGATAATGATCTACATTATCAATACCAGTGTGGATAAATTTTTTATTATTACTGGTGACTAAAAGATTCTTGACGAGGATATTAGAACCTTCACTAAACAAGGAAAATAGGAATATTAGCTTAATTTCGAGGTATAGAATACTTAATTATGTTCAATAAAAAGAAATATCTATACCCTAATATCCTATTGTGAATAATCCAGTAGTATCTTGATGAAACTTGAAATTTCTCATTTTGGAACTTTTAATGTTATAGAAACATGAAATGATATGTTAATATGTTAATATCATGCATTTTCATTTCTTTATGGAGAACCAGTTTTCAAAGTGACATATATATATATATATATATGACTGTTTTCAATAGACTTCATCTATTGTAGATAAAGGAATTGATGATGAAGTTCTTGTCGAAAAGATTATTGATATCATGACCAAAATGTGGGAATCTAAAAGGACAACAATTGAAGAAAATAGGAAAGTATGTAACTTCACTCTTGATGAGCTATTTCAAACACTTCTATAGTATGAAACTATAATTAGGATAGATGAATTGTTCACCATGAAAAAGAATTGTAATGGAAGTGTTGATATAACTACTACATATAAGGACATGATTCCTAAAAGTGTTACTATACCAAAACTAGGATAGATGTTGTAGTATCTGAATCAAGTGACATTGATTAGTCTGAGAATGAATATTCCAATCTTAATCAAAGGATGAAAAATGTTATGGGAATGCAATATTTTCAGAATAGATAAAAAATAAAGATTCAAAAAATAAGAAGGATTTATAAATAACTTGTTTTAAAAGAAAATATGGAAGGTCATATCAGACCATATTGTCTAATGCTCTGTAAAAAAGACAAAAAGGATAATCATTTTTAAAGGAATAGAAAAACAAACTACAAATCTAATACTAAGAATTTCTTGAAAGAAAATGACACCTTGTGTGATAGTGGTGGTGACTCTTCATATGAATCATAAGAATATGAATCTTCTAGTCAAAAAAATATTGGTATTATAGCTCAAATTCTTATTGAAAATCATTGTCTTATGGATTTTTACATAATATTTAATCATTAACCAATATTTCCTTAAGTTTTTTTTCTAATGATGAATACTATGAATCTTCAGATGAAGTATCTTCTTCATCAGTAGATAATACCTTACCGTAATTTGACTAAGTGTCTAGATTTTATAAATTATTTGAGAATGAAAACTATAAGTTAAAAAATATGTTGGAGAAATTAAATTCTAGAATATCAATTTAATCAATGAAGTATCAAATATTCCAAAAGATCTTGATCATAAAACTTGTGTTGTTTAAAATATTTCCAAAAAAATTAAGGAAGATAATTCTGAGGAGGATAAACATTCTAAGGATCTTGAAAATGTTATTTCTAGGAAAAATAGTTTAGAGACTTCCTAAATTTCTAAGACTAATGAATATAAGGATATGAATTTAGTAATCAAATTAAAATATTAAATTTTTTCCTTAAAGGAACTGTTATCAAATTTTACATCTGGAAGAAGAGATTATGAAAAAATGTATTCACAACATCATCCTCTTAGGAATAGTTCAAGATTTGGTTATACTCATTCAGAACCTTTTTCAGTCATAATTATTTTGTTCCCCAAAATGAACTTTTTTAAACTGTGTCAATGTGGTGGAAATTGGGAGAAATAAATTTCCTTAAATAAAACCCAATCCTTATATTTTTATAATTCTTACTTTTATAAGAAATTATGGATACATTATATTTTACATTCTAAAAATTTTGAATCAGAAAATGTTTGGATTCCGGAAGTCTAACTATTTAATTTTCATGAAAAACAAAGGATCTTCCAACCACAATACAGAGTACCTGGATAGTGGTTGTTCCCATCACATGATTGGTAACAAAAACTTATTTGAAAACATTATCACGACAAATAGAGTAAAATTAACATTCATTGATAATGATCAAGGAAATTTTTTTGGTATAGTTTATATTTTTCTTCTTCGAAAAACTATAATTTTATATGTTTAATTTTTTTAAAGTCCATAAGAACAACCTTATTAGTATAATACAATTTTGTGATTAAGGTTACCTTTTGACTTTTTAGTATAGTAAAATGTTAGTGCAGAACTACAAGGAAGAGTTTAATATCTCTACCCATGGACATGAGAATGTTTACACACCTAACATAGTAGTCCTTAAGAACTAGGACTTACCCTACCTTAGTGCAATGTATGATCAATCTTGGTTATGGCATAGAATATTAGGACACTATAACCTTAGGATCCTATGAAATATTTCAAATAAAAGACATGTTAAGGATAAACCAGAGCTTAGATTTTATCTACCAAAAGATTGTGGTCCTTGTCAATTGTCAAGAAACCTATGTCATTCTTTAAATTAGTTACTGATGTCTCAACATCTAAAAATTTTTAGCTAGTTCATATGGATCTTTTTGGTCCAATACAAAGTAAATGTATTGGTGGAAAATAATTTGTATTTTTTTAGTTTATGAGTACTCAAAATTTATATGGGTCTTTTTTCTAGCAAACAAATATGAATCATTTTCTTATTTTTAATCTTTTTATGCAAAACATAAAAATGTGAAAAAACATCCATTGATAACAATTAGTAGTGAACATGGGGTAGAATTTGAAAATTCTTATTTTAAAACTTTTTGTAGTAAAAAATAAATTACTCATAACTTCTCAGCTCCATGATCTCCCTAACAAAATGGTGTTTTTGAAAGAAGAAATCATATTTTTCAAGAGATAACTAGAACCATGTTGAGTGAATATTCTTTTGCTAATCATTTTTGGGTGTAAGCTATAAGTTTTATTGTTATACTATAAATTGGGTTTTAGTAAGACATTTTCTTAATAAAACACCTTATGAATTATGGACTGGTTGATAACCTAATGTTTCATTCATAAATGTATTTAGATGAAATTTATTCATATTATATACTAAATATAACATACATAAATTGAAACCAAAATATGATGAAGGAATTTTCATTGGTTATTCCACTACTTTTAAGGCATATAGATTTTTTAACAAAAATTCTTGTACTATTAAAGAAACATTTGATGTCAAATTTGAAGAAACTGGTACTTTTTTTAAACAAACTCCCAATTTTTAAGACACAAAACATCCTGAATATGTTCTTAAACCTACCAAAGCCTTATATGGCCTTAAATAAGGCCATATAGCCTGTTATGATTGAATTACATGATTTCTGTTACAAAATAATTATGTTAAGGTAACAAAATATCCAACCCTTTTATTAAGAAAGATAATTGAAATGTTTTATTTATTGAAAATTATGTTGAGGACATTATTTTTGCATCAACTCAGCAAATCCTTCACTAATTCATTTGCGAATCTTATGAAATCTGATTTTGTAATAAGTATGATGGGTGAGTTAACATTTTTCCTTGGTTTTTAAATTTCTCAATAACCATAAGGAACATATATATCTCAACATAAGTATATTTAATATCATTTTAAAAAATATGGATATGACAACAATAAAACTATAATTATTCCAATTGGTACCTCAAACACTCATGATCTTGATGAAGTTGGGAAACCAGTAGATCAAACATCATTTAGAGTTATGATAGGAATTTTGTTATACTTAATATCTAGTGGTTCATAATTAATGTTATCAATATTCTTATGTTAAATATATGAATTTAATCCAAAGGAATACCAATTAAAAGTATTGAAATGAATTTTTCACTATTTAACGGGTACCTTGTATTTATGACATTTCAATTCTTCTGGAAATGTTTTTTTAAAAGTTTTTCAGTTGCTTCATTTTGTGGATGTTGAATGGATAGGAAAAGTAAATATTGAACATTTAATTTCTTAGAAGATTCATTAGTTTCTTGTTCATGCAAGAAGAAACACTCAGAATCAATTTACACTGCTAATGATGATTATGTCGCAGCAGGAAGTTTTTGTGTTCAAGTGTTTTGTATGCAACATACACTCACAGACAATGGATTATATTTTATCAGAAGAAAAAATATTTGTGATAATAATAGTTCCATTTACTTAAGAAAAAACCCCACACATCACTCTCATACAAAGCACATATATATTATATATCACCTTTTTAGGGATCACACACTTAATGGACATATCTTTTTTCAATTTATCAGAACATAGGACCAAAAATCTAAATGTTTTGCAAAATCTTTACCCTACAATAGATTTGAATACATTAAAATAAATTTAGGAATTATAACTGTAAGGTAATAATTCATATTACCTTTTTTGAACCATATTCTATCATTAAGATACCTTATTTCGTATGGTGAGTCAATTTGTTAAAAAAATTTAATAAAATAAAAAACTATAACTATTTTCATTAATAAAATTATCAGAACCTAAATTTTTTTCCTTAATAAAATTTTCAGAACCTAAGAGACTTGTTCTTTAATAAAATTTTTAGAACCTAAATTTTATAAGAAGAACCTTATCAATATTAGCAATTCTCTATGATCAATTCATATGGTATGTTTCATTACATAAATATTTGTAATTTAATTTTTTACATGTTGGTATTTCAATATTGTTTTATGAAAACATTATCGGATTCACATTATATATATCTATTTTTCCATATAACCTTAAATGATCAAATCCAATAAAACCTTCTTTGGAACTGATTAAAACTATTAGATCATATAAAGCTAATGTTAACCATTGAATCTATCCGGGAATTAGAACTACTGCTGCAAAGCCTATTTGAATGGACCTCGTGTTATTGTCCCATAATGGTTCTCTAATCCATTTTTTGCATAATCTCTAATGATATACAAGTGTGATTTTATGTTTTCATTATTTCCATACATTCAGAATGTCTCTTGAAGGTTCTCCTCAGACTCTGATGTATTCCCAGTCAAGAAAGTTACCCAAGGATTGGTTTATGTTCATGGAATGGTTAATATATATAAAATTTTTCTTCTAGGATTATTCATTGATTTCTACGTTTGTTAAGATAAATGGAAGGTAATTTTTATGTGTTGCTAAATAAATGAATCAAGAACATATGTACCCAAACAGTGTAGTAAAATTTAATTATTTAGTTGATTTCTATGACAAAGGAGGAAAAAATATTTTCATGTTCAGAAGTTATGAAAAGTCGTATTATTTATATTTGAACAAGGACTCTATCATTGATCACATTCCATATGATGGTGAGGCAATCCTATTCTCACACTATTTACCCGATAAGAAAGGCTCCTTCATGAAGCTAAATTCAATAGATATCCATTGTCTAAAGAATGTAAAGAAACCCATGATTTCCCATCTTTCTTCAAACCACATGTTGGTTTCTTGGTGGATGCAAGGTTTCCTCAACCAATCAAAGGGTGATAAGGATTAACTTAAGATACATTATCTATTTATCTTAGATTTCATGGTGAACCTAAGGATGATGAATTTGGTAAAGTACATCTTTTGAAAATCCATGACATCAAAAATAGTATTATCAAGTTTCATATTTTTATATATTCGGTGATCATTTCAAGGATTATAGTATTATGTTTGTAATCCTCCAAAAATCACCTGCACATAATATTCCATGATATTTACCATTATGATTCTTAGTGATGATACATTGATTACAATTAAGATAGATTTCAGTGGTGAATCAGGTGAGTTTGCAGATCTTCCGGATAACGATGATCATTTTGAGAAAGTTGAAGCTGGAGAATGTTCAAAAACTTCAACAAAGAAATTAAAATAACAGAAACCTCAGTTACCCAAACCTATTTTTGAACATCAATCATGACACACTAAAACAAAGAAGACAAATAATATTTCAGCTAAAATATTTTCTAATTAGAGGGAGAAGAATAAAAAAATAAAGGAAGGGGATCTTATCTTTGGGCATGATACTGCGGAGTCTAAGGCTTTGAAGAATGTTCAAACTGAAAATCTTGAGAAGCAATTATAGGAGGAAATTCAAAAATGAATAATTTTTTCATGTTAGGTTGTTCAATATTTGTTAAAATATGTTGAGAAAGAAAATAAAAAAATTCAGGTACCAGAAGCCTTCCTGAAAGATGCTACATTTCTAGAACTGGTTGATGAAGAAGAAGAAATTCAAAAGGAATAAGAAGTAGAGGAAGAAAGTGAATAATTTATTATAATGGTTGAAAGGTGTAACTCTGAGAAGAGAAATTATGGAAATATTTCCCTAATAACATCTCAGTCATCAACTACCAAAATAAATTTAGAAAAATAGAAGTAAAATTATAATGAAGAGGAAGATCACAAATGCCATTCCAATGAAGTAAGCGAAGAAAATGATGACATTGTTTAGGAAGATGAATAGGACGTTTATGTGGATGAACAAGAATGATAGGT
Source organism: Viscum album (assembly GCA_963277665.1). Taxonomy (NCBI): domain Eukaryota; kingdom Viridiplantae; phylum Streptophyta; class Magnoliopsida; order Santalales; family Viscaceae; genus Viscum; species Viscum album. The sequence continues at coordinate 1,350,981,874 of OY728131.1, forward strand.
AGTTGGTGTTTCGAAAAATGATATTTCTAAAACAAAGTTAGATCTACTTGATACTACTAAAAAAGTTGTAGAGGAAATATCTATGTAAATGTTTGCTAAAAAAGTTAAAGATACGCTTCATGGGAAAGTTCATTTAGATTCTGAATCGTCATCAACCATGGGAAATAAATTTATAGAGTAGTCTTTCTAGAATATTTTTGATTCAATATCATTCTTCTCAAACATAGAATTCATGTGTCAGCTTATTCATCAATCAGTAAACATGAAGTCAGATTCTACAAATTTTTTGATGGAAAAGCTAATCAAGTATGAAATAGATTTCATAATATTCATGGTCACATGTGAAGCTCATATGATGTTTTTCTATAAAATTACATCTTGTTCCAAGTCAGTCATTAATGATATTAATTTAGTTTTTGATTATATGGATTCAATAATAGATTCCTTTAAAAAGTTTGATGATATGTTTGACGACCATTAAATGAAGATGAATCAAGAGAAAGATGCTTGAATCAAAGAGGGTAAATATCTATAGAGAAAGATCAATTCCATTTCTATTACACGAATTAGAGAAAGGGATAGAATAGATTAGTTTACATAGAAAGTGAAATCTCATGAAGAAGTTATCAAGTCACAATAATAATGGACTTAGACTCTCAAGAAGAAAACCCAAGAACAAGAATACTAACACTAGAACTACCAAGATGGCCATTATGAGATAATGAATATGAAGTCTATCCTTAATATGATTATGCCAGTGAGAAGAAGGAAGATTTATTACCTAATGAATCTTATTTTTTTTGTAAAAATATATTTACATAAAAATTAATGAAATATTTTTTTTATACATTGTTACTTATTCATTTTTTTCTAATATTTAGGAACCTAATTTTTTTCCCCTCCATTCATTTTTTAAAATCAAAAAGGGGGAGAAAGTTTAAAATATATATCATATTAAGGGGGATTTTACTCAAATGAATAATTTTCATATGAAAGGGGGAGCATATTATCAATGAAAACATTCTTAACTAAAAGGAAACCCTTTCTCAAGGAATTTTCTTATGTAAAATAGTATGATCCTTAAGGTGAAAAAACATGAGGGTGAGTTGGTCGTATTCACCAAGTCAAATATATGGGATACAATTTTTTTATTTCATTTTTTTCAGACATAGTATAATTTTTCAAACAAGTTTTGTGTTCCTTCCCAAAAGGGAGAGATTGTTATGTCAATGTGTTATCTTATGAATTTTCCATTCCTTTATGTCTTTAAAAACCCAAAAACACTTTCATTAAAAATTCTTTTCTTTCTCTAAAGAAAATTATTTTATTAAACCTTAACATTTTTCTATTTGTACTGCTTAATGATCCTTTTTTGAGATTAACCATATTTTTCTTAAGAACAAATTTCCTAAAAAAGAACTGGATTATTATCTAAACATGTGAATCTTATGGTACATTAAATACTAAGTCTCATTGTTTTAGACTCTAAATTCTCATAAATTCGGACTCTGAATTCAAATAAATTTCAATATCCCAAAATTTCCATGTAATTTTTTCAAAATTATAATGAATTATTTTGAGACCAAAATCTTTAAAGATTGTGATTCTGAGGGCCGATGATCTCGGTATGAAATTTTGAACTTTTTTTAGTTTGTTTAAGAAAATGTCCGAGTGGGTTTTTCTATCCTATGGACTCGTGATCAGATCAATGATCTGAGGGATCCATTAAACATAGAATTTTTGGATTCTCCTAGAAAGGACCAATCTTCGACCGGTAATGGTTAGAAAGAAAAGTTAGTTTTAGAAATTTTGGAAAATAATAAAATAACTTGAAAAGTTATTTTTTTATATTCTCTATATTGAAAGGCGGGTGGCAGCACAACAGTATGGAAACGAGGCACATTAAAAGATGCTCATAAATGGCTCATTTTTGTGAATTATAATGACAAAATAATTAAAAAGTAATAGATATTCTATTACATAAATGAAAAAGTGTAATAAAATGATGTCGCATCATAACACAAAAGATGTGACGCGTTTTCTTTTAATACGCTAATGTATTATAAAAATGAGAATTAAACCATGGAATTTTTTTGAAAAACCTACGACATGTTTTCCCTCAAAAAATGAATGACGAACACTGGTAGAATCACTAGCAACGTTGAAAATTTATAAATAATGGGACCGCAATGTGACGAATGCCATTAGAGATTGAATCCTCGATGGAAGTGCACTTCAACGAAGAACGTCGATCAAGGTAGGGTTCTATTTTGATCAATTTTCCCCATTATTTATTCTAAAAATTATGAATTCAAATCCACCCAAAAACTGGTTGATTCATGGATTGGGTGTTCTTGTGAGAGGGTGTTCTTCTTGGGGTTCTAGAGAAGGATTGTATTATTTTTGATAGAACATCATCCCCAAACCTTCCCCTATTTTAAAACTCTAACGTAGTGGGAGCAGGCTGACATGAACAAGGAACAATCCCCTCCACTTGTGCATTATTTGTGGCTGATCATTTGAATGTGGTGGAAAGAAATATTCAAGATCTTCACAAGGAAGGTGATTCCCCATGAAGGCTAGAGGCACAGTTAGTGTGAAGAACAAACCACCAGTCTGGACCCGGTGGTCCGCAGAAGAACTCTATTTCACACTGACAATGGTGGCGGCGCACCACAAAGACACACCAGAGGACCTCTACAGTCTACCGACCTCAACTAGAGGCAAGGACATGACCCCTTGGTAGCATTGGTGGAGCGGCCCACAGCCACAGGCTGCAGATGATGGGGGAATTCTATCTGTGACCGCACATGGGAATATCAATCTATCATAGTCAATAGTCCATTTCAGGATGTGTTGGCCCCACGGATGACCTATGGGGTGAGGGGAGCCGGACGTAGCTTCGAGCCGCATCCCAGTCAGGCGGACCGGGTAGGGTGTAGGTTGGAACCAGAACGGGCAGTATCCAGGCGGGAATGTGGGATCGAGTCGGGTCAGCGGACCCGAGTTGGGTTAGTGGATCCTGGGATGGGTCAGTTCAGTTCGGTCTGACCGGGTCAGACTAGACCGTACCCTACCATCCCCATTTTATAAGAACGTCGTTGGCTTGCCAAACATGCATCTTATTGACAAGACGCTTACGATGTTGGATCCTACGCAATGAGGCATTTATTTTGACATATTGTATGAAGGATCTCATGGATGTTTAAATTTAATGAATGTATTTGGAAGAGGTTCTCCTAAGATCAAGCAAGACATGTGCGGAAATACTATAGTTAGCTGAGACATAGAGACTATTGACGAGAGAACCTCTGTGGATTGGCTACTATGGCCTAGTGGAAAGGGGCTTTTGTGTGACCTTGAAGGTCCACTATGGGAAATGACTTCTATGAGACCCAAAATACACATGATACTTGAAAGGTGGAGTACCTAAATAAGGAAAAGATGGGGAGCAGCTTCTGTGTGACCCATCATACCCATAGTATTCATTAGGGATGAGGACTACAATAGTCCCAATGTTAGTTGGAAGTGACTTTTATGTGACCTAGAAGGTCCACTGTACAAATTGAGGTGGAGTTCTCTAGTATCCCAAGGTATTCGATGATGTGACTAATGGTCCTAACATTCTTACTCTAGAATATACATGTTGTGATATGTCTTGCTTCTTTATCATGATTTTTTATCATCTTTTGGGGTTTTTTATGGATTTCTTTGGGATCTTTCCTTGTTATTTTGGGGTCCCTACTGAGTATTTTGTTACTCATCCCTACACAAGATTTGAATGCACATGTTGTGTCGAGTGAAGATGGTGGATGCCTGGATGGAGGACCTGGTGGCCTAGGACCTGGTGGTGCCCAGTGAGACAAGGTAGGCGAGACGCACTTCTACAACTTCCAGTAGCTACTCCACACTTACCTGTCAGGTTGGGTTTTCATTGGATGTCTATCAAGAGTTTCCATTCTACATTATTGTTTTCTAGTTAGTCTTTTGTGGGGTTGGTATTCTAGCCCATATGACATTTAGTTGTACTGATATTCAATCATGATTATAGTGGACTACTTGTTTACTTTTTCAGTTTTGGGACATGTTTGTGTGTGAGGACATATAGGTACATTGGAAAATGCCTCACATTTGTAGGTTGACACCTTCAGTGCTAGTCTCCAACCCCTGGCCTTCATAAGGTAGGCATGGGGTATGTCACGGCATGGACCCCAGTGTATGGGTCGTGACCAAGTGGTATCAATAGTGGTTGGTTCTACCTCAAGGACCGTGGGACTGTTTTTTTGGAAATATTGTTGAATATTTCATGTTTGACTTCTAGATTTTGGGATTCCATTGTTAGTGTGATGGTTGACATTTCCAAACACTAGGACCCTAAATTATTCTTTTTGACTCTATACATGAATGAAATGGTTGCATAAGTGTCTCTATATGATAATTTTTAATAAGATTTATCTCATAAGGTATAATATTTTAACCATGGTACATCTTGATAAGTATCAGGAGTAATCAATTCATATGTATATCAAGGATTTTGATACGTGATCGTGTGGATAGCATGCATAACAATAAGGTGTCAATTTAGCATCCAGTGCTATAGATGACCCTACTAGGTGGTGCATTTATGTTTCCACCACCAGTTGATTAGAAGATATACCGGCATTACCAATAAAGGATATACAAAGACTCAGTTCCTTGAATGAGTTTTAATGATAGAGACCTCCTAGGTCAATGGGAAAGATAGATCCTCATGTCGTTTAGGACTGGCTAGAGGCACAGACGTGTGTCTTCCTCTTAGTGAAGACACCACTTGACCAGATGATGATTTTGGTAGTATGACTTTAGTAGGTCTTGTCAGGGAGATGGTGGAGGTTGATCATCTAGAAGAATGATGAGGAACCCCTCACCTATACAGACTTCGAGCATCTTTTCCAAGAGGAGTTTTTCCCCATGAAATTGTGCCCTATGAGCATTTAAGAGCAGCTTCACCTACAGAAGGGCAGCCTATCAGTGGATGGGTACTCTTGGAGGTCTACATACCTCTATATATACTCTATAGACATGGTGAAAGACTCTTTATTCAGGGCCTAGACCTTTGACTATAGAATTAGATGAGAGATCAGGGAATCCATGGTGACTTTCAATATCCCCACCTTCACTAGAGTGATAGAGGAAGCCCTTCTAATAGGGAGCTTCCTAGTAGAGTGGCATCCAATAGATGGAGCCACTAGTAGACGTCAGGTGTAAGAGTATTCATCGGTGAGTATTATACAATAGACACGGGGGGCCCAAGTGGGAAACGTCCTTCAGGGGGTGACCCTAGGACCCACGATCAGCAATGTGGGGCTCCTAGAGCAGCAGTAGTCAGTTGGGAACCAGGTTCTACTTCACTTACGGTGGGAACAAACACATGGATCATGACTGCCCGACTATCAACAACGATGATAGGTAGAAGATTAACAGACTGTAAAGGAAGAGGCAATGGTTCAGGAGAGGAGGTCTGCAGGGTGGAATTTGTGGCATGGGAGAAGGTTGAGTGGCATATGGTAGACAAAGGTTTGAGGTGTTATCCCCACCACCCCCAGGTGGTCCCTCAAGGGATTAGGGAGACGACAGATAAGGGTGATTCCATATTCAGGTAATGGAGGCCTATGGCCACAACACTCCAGAGATTATTAGAAGTTCAATTTGTATCTTCTCCACCTTAGATATAATTTATATGGAAATGGGTTCTAGAAACTCTTTCCTTTCAATAGACCTTGTTCGAGTCTTGGAGATTCCGTTGCATCATTAGGCTTGATCCTTATAGTTAGATACTTCTACGGGAAGTCATTCGTTTATTTCACAATATTTTCAGAATTGTGAACATATTCTAAGAGGTGAGAGCTTCGGCTAGAATCTCATAGTAGTGTAATTGAGGCCTCATGACATCATCATGGGTATGGACTGTTTATCTACTGTCAATTCATAGATCAACAGTTTGAGGTGAAAATTTTGTTGTGCCCATGAGGATGGTACCAGGTTTCCTTCATCTGTGAGAAGGAAAATTTTGCAGCAGATGATGGAATTTCTGGGAGGAGGGTGCATCTGATCACTCACTAGATGGAGAGCCTCACCTTTGGTGCAGTGGACGAGAGGAGTCCATGATTTATCAAAGTGGTGGATTAGTGTGTGGATGTCTTTCCGAAGGATATTCCATGAAAACCTACACACACAAAGGTAGACTTTAGCATCAATATATAGCCCAAGATGACATATATGTACACACCGGCATATTAGATGGCTTCTACAGAGCTTTTTGGATTGAGTGTACAGTTGGATGACTTACAGGAGAAGGGCTTCCTAAGACCCAATGTTTCACCATGGGTACTCCCACTGTTTTTTCCAATAAGGTAGATGGGAGATTTATGCTATTACTAGACTTTTGGTGCTTAAACCAGGTGACCATGAAGAACAAGTATCCAAATCCAAGGATTGATGACCTCTTTGATCAGCTGACAGGAGACAGGTGGTTCTAGAAGATCAGCCTTAGATCAGGCTATCATCATCTTCAGGTATGGGATGAGAATGTATAGAAAATAGCCTTTAAATGTTAGTTTGTCCATTATGAGTTTTTGGTGATTCCATTCAGTATGACCAATTCCCCAAGAATGTTTGTGGGACTCATGAACATGATATCCTTTCCTTACCTTGATCGTTTCGTGGTATCCTTCATGGATGATATATTGGTGTACTCAGCATCGTATGAGATGCAAGTTACACACCTGAAGATAGTCATGGATACACTTCAAGGGAATCATCTTCTGGGTAAGCTCTCAATGTGACAGTTCTGGATTTAGGAGGACCACTATCTAGTACCTGTAATATCGAAGGATAGAGTTGTAGTGGATCCAGCGAAGATAGCAGAAACACATTCATGGGATCCACCTAGGAGTGTGACTGAGGTGAAGAGTTTCTTGGTGATATATAAATACTAATAGAGGTTCATGGTTGAGTTTTACAGAGTATAATCACTATTATAATCCTTAACATGGAATGGAAAGCCCTTCACGTGGATGGAGAAGTTCCACTAGAGTTTCTATGCGGTGAGGTTGAGACTGACAAGTTCCCCCATCTTGAAACTACCATAACAGGGCATTGGGTATGTAGTATAATGTGATGCATCAGGTATTGGAATTGGCTGTGTCCTGATGTAGGATTGAGAAGTTATCTCCTACGGCTCATGGAATTTGAGGCTGTATGAGAAGAACTACGCAACCCATGACGTAGAGTTAGCAGTAGTGGTATGTTCCATGAAGATGTGGTGGCACTACTAGATGGTTCAATGGTTTACTGACTACTCTGACCACAAGAGTCTCATGTAGATCTTCTTATAGAGGGACCTAAACATGAGATAGCGGTATTGGTTGGATTTCTTCTAGTACTATGACTTTGAGATAGTCTATACCTCTAGGAAGTGGAACAATGTGGTAAACACATTTAGCATGAGGTCTTGTTTAAAGGTGCTATGTGACGCGATAGAGAATCTTTAAATGATACAGATATCATTAATGTATGATGAAAGTGCATCTTATCTTTATTCAAAAACTTTCACTCCTCCACTCTTACTACGATCCAGGAAGTCACAACTTTTGGATGCTGAATTCAAGGCCTTCCATTCTCAGATATCCTGAGGACAGGCTCTTGATGGATTTTTTGATAGGTGGGGAGCACTTAATCCTTTTCAGAGGACACACCGTAGTACCAATGACGTTACATGAGGTTGTTTTGAGGGAGTTTCATACATCTGTTTTAGAGGTACACCCTGGTGTGGAAAAGATATTCCAGGACTTCCGATTTCAGTAGTAGTGTCCAAGGATAAATAAAGTGGTGGCAGAGTTCGTTTTGTGATGTCTCACTTATCAACAAAGGAACGTAGGGCATAAGGCACCAATAGGATTGGCACAACCACTTGAGGTACTAGAATGGAATTAGGATGGTATATGCGTGGATATCATGATGGGGACACTAAACACATCCAGGGGACTTGATTCTATCAGGGTGATCATTTACCGACACATTGAGTCATCTTACTTCTTACCCATCTGGGAGCAGGGATCAGTAGAGGGCTTGGGATACCTCTATACGTCTAGGATATAGTGCAACTACATGTGGTGCATTCAACATTCTTCTTAGATCATGATGCATGCTTTATATCCCAATTGTGGAAGAGATTGAATGAGGCTTTCATGACTCAGCTGCGCATGAGTAAAACTTTTCACCCTCAAATAGATAGTCAGACAGTGTGGACCATACAGACTGTGGAGGACATGCTTCGTTCTTATGTCCTTTATTTTGGACACTATTGAGAGGACCACCTACCACTGGTGGAGTTTTTATACAAAACAACTATCACTACACCAATGGAAAGGCATCGTTGGTGGCCGTGTATGGGAGGCCAGCAGATAACCACTGTGATTGAAAAACCTAGGGGAGTCATCACTCATGGGTCTAGAGTTGGTACAAGATAACACTGAGAAGGTTTATCTCATCCAGGAATGAATGAGGATTTCACATAGTAGATAGAAATCATATTATAATAGGATATGGGGACCCTTGGAGATCGGGAAGGGAGACCGTGTGACTCTTTGGGTCTCATCCCGATGAGGATTGTGGATATTTTTCTGGGGATGAAAGTTATATACAAGGTTCACCAGACCGTTCTAGATCCTCAATATAGTTGGAGAGTAAGACTACCTCCTTGTTCTTCTCTCAAAGATGCACCGAGTTCATGTCTATTTTATTGTGTCGCAACTGAGGTGGTATGTGCATGATCCATCGCATGTCATCGACTAGGGAAAGCAGGACATTGATGATGGGGACATGTTTGTGGAGTTCCAGGTGGAGATAGAGGATCGACAAGAGAAGGTCCTTCATGGATGTTTTATTCCTCTGTTTCGTTTTAGGGGTGGCATGAGAACCTATAGAAGAGCATATGGGAGTGAGATTCTCAGATTCATGCTTAGTACCCACATTTATGTCATTAGCCTCTGTTTTGGAATTTGGGGAATAAATCCCTAAGGTGGGGTGAATGTAATGTCCCGCAATATCTGGGTAATTTTTTTAAAAATAATATGGAATTATTTTGAGACCACACACTTTTATGGAACATGATTCCATGTCCTAGTGATCCCAAAACAAAATTTTGAACATTTTTTAGCTCGTTTAAGCAAACGTGAGAGTGAATATTTCTAAAATTCAAAATTATGCTCAAATCAAAAATATGAAGGGTCCATTGAACTCAAAATGATGATATTCACCTTGAATGGACCTAACATTTACCAAAAATGGTCATACATAAAAGTTAGTTTTTGGACCTTTCAAAAAATAATAAAACAACATAAAATGTTATTTTATTTCCTTTTCTCATAGTTGAGTGGCAGACGGTGGAACAATGATGAAATGATGGAACATATATAATGAATATCATTAATTTATTTATTTTTTACAATGTAATGACACATTAATTAAAGCATAACATATACGTTACTTCATAAATTAAATAGTGTAAAGACGGGATGTCATAGTGTAACAGAAAGACACTGGCGTGTTTTATTTTAATAAGCTAACACATTGGATAAATGAGAATTAAGAAATGTAAATTCCTTGAAGAACGTATAGAAAGTATGCCCTCCATTGACGAACACCATAAGGATTAACAGAAACATTGACACATTTCAAAGAATGTGACTGGGAATCAACGAACACTGATGGAGATTGAATTCTCAAGGGAAGAGCACATCAATGATGAACGTCGATTGAGGTAGAGGTTTATTTTGTTTAAGGATCCCCATTAATCATTCTAAAAAATATGAAAGCGGGTGAACCATTGAATAGGTTGATCCACAGATCATGAATTCTTGCTGGATGGTGTTGTTCTTGGTTTCCTACTGCAGGATTGAATTATTGTTAGAAAATAATCTCAAAACCACCACTGTTTTAAAACTCTAACATGGAGGGTGAAGGCCAAGAAGAACAAAGCTCAAGCCTATACACTTATTCATTCTTCATGGAAAAGAATTTCAAATGGAAATAATGTTCGATTCAAGGCCATCACATAGAAGGGTATAAACCCCGGAGGGAGGAGACACAGTCAGTGTGAAGACCAGACCACAGGAGTGGACTTGGTGGTCTGCGTAAGAACCTGTCAGTGTGCCAACATTGGTGTGAAATCTGTGGTCTCTAGTAGTGGCCCGGGGCGGTGAATGTGGGTGGGTGCTAGCACGTCATTATGGGGTGCTAGAGGAGCACGACAGTTGGATGATCGCGGTGGGGTGGAAAGGGCAAGCGGCTGCACCAGCGGATAGAGGTAGGGATGTTTCCCCTCATCCATAGAAATGGAGTGCCCCGCAGCTGCATTCCATAGATCTTGGGGGAACATGGTCTCTGACCATGTGTGGGATTCTCGGTCGGTCGGCCCCCATGCGGCAGTCCATGGTCAACAGACCACTGTGGGAGGCGTTGGCCCCGTGGACGACCCATTGGGCGAAGGGAGCAGGATGCAGGCTAGACCCACCCCAGCCGGCCAGACCTAGGCAGGTCTAGTTCCGAGATGGGTCTGAGGTCCCAGGTAGGGTTGGGTCAATCCGAGTGGGTCGGACATGACCCAGACCCAACCAGCCGCCTTTTTGGAAAGACACCAATAACTTGAAAATCAGGCATTATATTGATGAGATGCTTTCAGCATTGGAACCCTCGAGATTATGCGATTCTTTTGAAATTATCTATAGGGTATTTAATGGATGTTGAAATTAAAATAATTTCATGGTGAGAGGATCTCTCAAGATGAAGCGTTCTATGTTTGGAAACCCTACAGTTGGATGAGACTTGACTATTGATGAGGGACCCTATGTAGATTGGCTACTATGGACAAGTGGGAAGTGGCTTCTGTGTGACCCAACAATCCCATTGTGGGGAGCAGCTTCTATGTGACCCGACAGACCAACAGTACTCGATAAGAGGAGAACCTCAGAACGAACAAGGTGGGGATCCACTTCTTTGTGACCTAGAAAACCCATGGTACTCATCATGGATGAGTACCACATCAGTACCAAGGTTAGTGGGAAGAGACTACTATGTGACCCAGTAAGCCCATTGTACTCATTGTGGATTAGATATCCAATATCCCAAGGTGTTCGATGATGTAACTAATGTTCCAAACTTTCCTACTCCATAATATACCTGGGTTGAGTAATATTGCTTCTTGCTCACTCTTTGTGATCATTCTTCGTGGGTTTTTATGGATTTCAATGGGGGTAATTCCTTGTTATTTTGGGGTCCCTACAATGAATTTTTTTACTCACTCATACACAAGATTTTCCGAAACATGTTTTGTTTAGTTCATATGATCAACACCTTGATAGAGGCCATGGAGGCCTAGGACTTAGTGGTCCCCAGTGAGACTAGGTAGGCGGGACTCACTTCAACAGCTTGCAGCTGCTACATTACACTTACCCGTCAGGTGGGGTTTTAAGGGGATGTCTATCCATAGGCTCCTTTTTACATTCTTTTTTTCCAGATAGTCTTTGTGTGAGTTTTTATTCTAGGCCATTTGAAATTTAGTTGTACATGTACCTAGTTGTTTTTATAGTGGCATGCTAGTTTAATTTTCTAGTTTTGGGACGTGGTTGTGTGTGCTTATGTATAGATACTGACGAAAATGTGTCTCACGTGATGGTTGACTCCTTCGGCGCTCGTCGACAACCCCTGGCCTTTGGGAGGTGGGCTTGGGGAATGTCACAGCACGGGCCCCGAGGTACTGTTCATGATAGATATTTAGACTCAAATTTCATAGAACTTCAGAATCTGAATTCATAGAAAATCAGACTCTGAATACTCAAATTTTATGAATCCAAATTCTCCAAAAGATGGACTCTGTTTCTTCACAAAATTACACGTCATTTATATAAAATACCAAACACAAAATTTTTATTTTCATAAACTCTGTTTGTATACATATTTAGAAACTATATCCCAACATATTTAGAATCATATTATTCATACATTTTAATGTTACATATTTTATTTAAGATATTGTTCTATCTTTTTAAAATCTTATTTTACATAAGATTATTAATCATAAGAATGTTTTTATTACATGTTATAATTTCTTACACATGTTTTTGTTACAATGAAACAATGTCATACAATATATTTCTAACTAACTGTTGGATGAGTGACACATGTACATGACGCTATGAAATTTATGAAAAATATGACTGTTGGAGGAGGAGATGACCATTTGGTTTTCCACTAATAAATAACCCATCAATTTGAAGTTTTCAATATAAGTTGATAGGCATTTAGATACATCTAGAGATTACATGAGGTGATTCTGTGAATTTATTTCGAGAGATAGAGACTCTCATTTCATGGTAGAACTATGAACAATTTGTTCAACCTTGAACAACAAGTTCAACCTGCTTAGTTAGAATCTAATTTTTGTTGTATAAAATTAATGGATTCCAGGGATAGAAAGATACTGGTTTGGAGTACATTAATGTTCAAGGACATTTAGGGATAGGAACAAAGAGTTACTGACTACCTTAATGTTCAGCGGCTTGCACGGATACCATGATAGATTGTGATATTATTTTTTAGGGCTTACCCTAGTGTGGGAAAGAACGATATTCTTGAATGAATAAATCTATGGAACATTATCCAAGGTCATTGGATACCCTTCTATTTGGGTTAAAATATTTCATATACTTGTCTATTTTTGTAACAGGTTTTTAATTACTCTGTATTTTTTGTTAATGAAATAAATTATTACTTTATCATGCTTTGTTATACTTGTATACTCTTATAGATAACAGTCTATACGATTTAATGTAGAATCATTTCCTATGTAAAATTGTTTTATGTTTCTCTATTAGATCCTTTTTCTAGATCCTAATAAAGTAATTTTCTTAGTTATGAACTAAATAAGGGTATTGAATCTATCTTGTTTTACATTGTTAATCACATATTTTCTTAAGGATTAAAAATGAATGTTTTTAAACATAAAATTCACCCTCACCCTCTTGTAATTGAGAATCTACACCTATATTTTGATCCTACACACCAAGCTACCATCAAATAGGCTCTAGACTAGTAAATACCACAAAAAGTAATATCACACACATGGGAGGAATTATCCATAAGTGCATTTATGCTCACACACATATCCAAGCCTATATTATGATGAATTATATAACAACAGAAAATAATGAAAGCATATATCTGTTAGCCAACAACCATATTTCAAAAAAAATATTGGAGATCAAAAAAATGGGGTAAATTAAAGGAAATATAATACTGAACACAAATGTATCACTAGTGCAGAAAACATTTTTTACGTCGGTTATTTTTTATTATTTACGTAGGTTTTTAGGCGACGTTAATACGGACGACGTTATAAATAACGTTTTTTACATCGGTTATTTAAAACCTGACGTAACATCCCTAACATCACGGTGGTTATCACGTCAGTTCATATAATAACCGACGTGATAAATATGCGGGGGGGGGGGCGGGGGGGGGGGGGGGTTATCACGTCGGTTATTTCCTAAACCGACGTGATAAAATGCCTGGGATATCGTTTATCACGTTGTTTATGACATAACTGACGTGATTAACCCTTCCCCTGGCCTATTATCACGTCGGTTTCTTAAATACCCGACGTGATAAAAAGGCCTGGGAAACGTTTTAGCACGTCGGTTATTCAATAACCGACGTGGTAAATCGATTCCCAGGCCTTTTAGCACGTCGGTTATATTAAGAACCGACGTGATAAAAGCCCCGAGAACGGTTTATCACGTTGGTTCTCTAAAAAACCGACGTGATAAACCCCTACCGATTTATTTACCACGTCGGTTATAAAATAACCGGCGTGAAAGCGATATTTTTTTAAAAATAATTGCACTGCTCTCACCAAAAAGAAACCAGAAACCAAACAAAAATAACCATGCCAGCCCTCTCCCAAGCCCCAACTGAACCCCACCCTCATCTATACCCACCTAACAACCTGGCCAGCCCTCCCCCACCACATTGGAGCCCCACCACAACCCTTGGACACCCCCCACCCCTTGGACAGCCCCCCCCCCACCCTCATTTACACCCCCACGACATCTAGTACAGCCTCAAACACCCATTGGACACCCCTCCCATATCCCTTGGACACCCCCACCCCTTGGACACCCCCACCCTCATTTACACCCCCAAGACCCCTAGTACAGCCTCAAACACCCATTGGACACCCACCCACACCTTGACAGCCCTCCCAGACCCCTTGGACACCCCTCCGACCCCTGGACACCCCCCCCCCCCCCCCCCGAGCCCTTGGACAGCCCCAAACACCCCTTGGACACCCCTCCCCTATCCCTTGGACACCCCCCACCCCTTGGACACCCCCCACCCCTTGGACAGCCCCCCCACCTCATTTACACCCAACCGGCCCCTTGGACAGAACTCCCAGACACCTTGGACACCACTCCCATATCCCTTGTACACCCCCACCCCTTGGACACCCCCACCCCTTGGACACCCCCTTGCCCTCATTTACACCCAACCGGCCCCTTGGACAGAACTCCCAGACACCTTGGACACCACTTCCCATATCCCTTGGACACCCCCCCCCCACCCCTTGGACACCCCCACCCCTTCGACAGCCCCCCACCCTCATTTACAACCCCCGAACACTAGGACAGCCCCAAACACCCCTTGGACACCCCTCCCATATCCCTTGGACACCCCCCCACCCCTTGTACACCCCCACCCCTTGGACATCCCCCCCTGGACACCCCCCGACCCCTTGGAAACCCCCTACCCCTTGGAAACCCCCCCATCCCCTTGGACAGCCCTAAACACCCCTTGGACACCCCTCCTATATCAATTGGACACCCCCCCCACCACTTGGACACCCCCACCCCTTGGACAGCCCCCCCCCCACCCTCATTTACACCCAACCGACTCCTTGGACAGCCCCAAACACACCTTGGACACCCCTCCCATATCCCTTGGACACCCCCACCCCTTGGACACCCCCACCCTCATTTACACCCCCCCCGACCCCTAGGACAGCCCCAAACACACCTTGGACACCCCTCCCATATCCCTTGGACACCCCCCAAACACCCACCCACCCCCTTGGAACCTCTCCCCCCATACCAAAATCCAGACCAGAAAAACCATCAACAGTAGACCAAAACAAGAAGTAGAGAAAAATTAAACATTCACTTATATAACATTCAAAACTTACACTGTCAACTTCAAAAAAAACTAAATCCAACCTAAAAGACTATGAAATACACAATTACATTGACAATATTCAAAATTACATTTTACATTACAAACAACTAAAAGTCAATCAAAACTGTAAAATAATTTGACCACTCCACTTGTAAGTGTTTGATATCTTCAGCAGTCAAGGGTTGAGGGTCATCAAAAAGCTACAAAGGAAAAGGATATTAGTCAACGTGTATAATGAATAAATCAAATTGAAATATTATGAGAAAGAGGAAATCTTACCAGGTCAAAACTCAGAACTGTCCCAGTTGTTATTATTTCATACATAAATCTTAACATGTAATATCCGCATTCGATGATTCCTTGTTGCTCATGACATTTCTGTTTGAATGAGTGTAAATTCAATATATTATTTTTATGTAATAAATCAAAATGTACAAATTATAAATGGATATTTACCTTCGCATGTACATATTTGATCTTGAAATTCCATTTCTTTGCGCTTTTTCGAAAGTGGACCCATGCCCTGTTAGAAAATAATACGAATGGGGTAAATTTAAAATTCATTATAATATATAAAACTATGTGAAATTGAAACTTACGTTTCCAATATATTCTTAAAACTTTCTCGCACATCATCATGGAGAGAGCATATCCAATAAAGTGTTTTCTCTCCCTAGGGAAAAAAAACCCCTAACATCCAATGATCCCTGATAAAAGGAAATTTAACATTAGTGGTTTTTTATGTTAAACGATAATTAACTCTTTGAGAGGGATGTGTTTCATACCTCTCACAAAAAGGCATCATCCAACACTGTGTGATTACATTCTTTTCAAATCTATCAGCAATATAAAGAATTCTTTGTTCTCCTTCATCCAATGCACATGCTTCAGGGGAAATCAATTGTGGGTCCACGAATCCATATACATCTGTCAGCTCATTCCTCTCAAAAATTTTATACAGATACCTAATACAAAGCAGACATAAGAATACATTTTTAATAAATATAATGCAAGGAAAAGGTGTTAAGACTTACATAGATAAAAATTTGCACCATGTTGATGCCCAACTTATCTCCAGTGACAAACTCCATGATATCAGTTTCATAATCCCCACACTTAGTTCACGTCCACAGACATGAGCTTCCATTGTAAAGTCATAATGATCCGCCAACAAATTTGAATATCTTGACAATTTGTCAAGACTTGCTAGTATCTGCATCTGATGTCATAGCTATATGTCTTTGTTGTTGTCTATACAGTATTTCTTTACCTTTGAAGTATTCCTGTAAAAATAAATTGAAAAATATATTAGTTTTCAATGATAAAACATTAATAAAAATATAAAATAAAAGATATAACATCCATACCTCTATGGTAATGAGTCGAAGAAGTCGGGAATGGCCAAAGTAAAAAATGGCCGATACTATGTCCAACTGTCGTCACCGTCATCTGTAGGTAATGGGTATCCGAGCTGATCTATCTATAATATCCTGTACAGTGACCCTCTGATTCTCTACCTCTAACTGTTGATGATGAACTGTTATCTCCTATACAATATACCATCCCATATGCATACTATATGATGTTGAGGATCATCAACATACAACTCACAATAAGTAGGTAGATGCGGCGGAGGAGGAGGATCAAAAATGGGGTCCGCAGGCTGAGGTGGGGGAGTGGGAGATACTGGGGAGAGGTGGAGTGGGAGCTGCACCCTGAAATTGTCTTTGCAAGTCTGCAAACATAAACTGCACCGATGCTCTAATCTTGTCCTCCATTGTCGCATTAATATTATGGACTTCAGCCTCCAATGATTCTATTTTTTTATAAACTCCCTCAACGTTAGAAGTTGAGGAACGTGGCAACACTTTTTCTTACCGATACACCTTCGGATATCCTCTTACACGGCCAGGATGTTCGGTGCTTTCCCAAATGCCACAGATAAAATATCTTCCCTCCCAGATGGTGTAAATGTCCCCTGTGAACTCTTCTCCTCAAGAGAGTCCTGTAATAATTAATTGAACATTTCTATAATGATTGGAAATATATGACGAAAATATTAAACTTAAATAAATAAAATAGATATCTTACAATCCTCTCAACTACGAGTCTCGATTCTTCCGAAAGATATTGTCCTTTTTTGCCCTTCCGAGATCTTTTCCATTTCTCATGTCTAGATGGAGGGGATGGAGGGGCCACCTCTCCAGAGCTTGAAGACTCAGCTCTTAGTTGTTGAAATTTTTCTGCCATCATTTGTTCTTCCAATAATGCATACCCTCCCCGAGATAAACTATGAGGGTATACATTTTTAGATTGGATCTCTTGATGATCTTTCCTTGTTTGCTGTAAATTAAGAATAAGTAATCATTAACAAAACAATAATAAGATCATTTATATAAGAAAGCTTATAAAAGTTTACATTACCCTTACCAAAAATAATTCTTTTCTTCTACTTTCAAAAAATTTCTCCATGTGTCTTCATCTATAAAAGGATATATACGACATGGATTCTCACGACTCCTATGACCATAAATGAAATCAGATGAGAGGGTTTATTTGAAATCCCTCCATCTCCTAGCAGCCAACGAAAAGCATTTCTTCCTGACTCCTCCAGTGTCAGGAATATCAAATGTCATCTGATAAAAAAGAGGTTAAAAATATTATATATACTAGAAACATTTAAAGAACAGTCAAACAATAGCAAAAGATATTACCAAAATGGTCTCCCACAGCTGAGAAATTATCGCCTTATCCACACTTCTCCAATCACCATAGAGAATGCTTAATTTTCTCTTAGCCTGAGTTGCTACAAAACCCTTAAAATCTTTAGCATTTGGACCTCTAGGAAGATCATCATCATCAAACTCCACGACTATCCTCTCCTCCTTCGTACGGGCAAGTGATAATTTTGGTAAACGTGTGCACCCACGCTTACCAACCTTTGAACTCTTTTTCGTAATAGGAGCATGTGAATGTTCCTCCGCAGATGTATGACCAATATGCTCATCTCCAGAATCATGTGGCTGATCAACTGATTGATCTGTCATTTTCCTTCAAATCAAAAAAACAAACATTAGTTCACAAATAGAAAAGTGTACTAAATTACATAATAGTAAACATTAGTAATATGGTAAGCATGTTAAACAATGATAAACATGGTAAACCCAGGCAAAAGGTTGCCAAGGAGTTGGCCCAAGAAAGCTGAAAAGTGGACTCACTGAGTCCACCGGTCAGCCGGTGTGAGCTCACCGGCCATTCGGAGGACCCAGGCAGTAGAATTGCCCACTGCCTGGTGCCACCGGCCGGCCGCTGGCTCACCACCGGCCGGCCGGTGGACCAGACATCCTTTATATCTGGACCACCGGCCGGCCGCTGGCTCACCATCGGCCGGCCGGTGGACCAGACAGCCTTGCTCTGTCTGGACCACCGGCCCGGCCGATGGTCGAGACAGAGAGCCTTCCTCTCTGTGTAGACCACCGGCCGGCCGCTGGCTCAGCACCGGCCGACTGGTGGACCAGACAGAGCTTTTCTCTGGACCACCGGCCAACCAGTGATCCACCACCGGCCAGCCGGTGCGCCCAGGACTTCTCCTCTTTACGGTTTTTATTGTTTAATCGTTTTGGTTTGATACATGTTTTAATAAGTAAAAAATTTACAATATCTAACATTATATGAAAAAACTAAATGTAAACAAGAAATAAACTTGTGTTACCTGTAATTTTAGGAATGTACAGTTGGATTGTTTTCCCAAATTCCTTTGTCGTGATCGTTCCTTATGGCACAAACCATGTCTTCAACATACTCATCATTATGTTCTGTTAATCTATCCATGAAAGTAGGGATCTCACATAAATCAGCATCTTCATCAAATTCATCCTCACCAACATATTGTTTTTTCCCTTGTAAAACAACAGCCCACTGCATATCTGATTGATCTACTACATAGAAAATTTGTTTGGCATGTGTTGCCACTATAAAATAATCAGCTGTGTCTTCCAATATATCCAGATTAACAAGTGTCATTCCAAATTCATCGTGTCTGACATTGTTGTTACCGATAAACCATTTACAGTTAAAAACAGGAACTTTAATTTTAAAGTAATCAGCCTCCCATATGTCTTCAATCACTCCATAATATGCACTTGATGCCGAAATTGGGTTTCTGTCCTTAGCACTCGAAAAATGCATTGCTTCTGCAAACACCAATACACCACTATTCTGAACTACACTTCTATTGTTCTGAGCTTTCTTATGAAATGTATAGCCATTAATGTCATAAGCGGACCATGTTATCACATTTAAAGATGGACCACCCACTATCCATTTTAATGTCTCTGATACATCTGATCTACCAAGCAAGGTATTTTTAAACCATGGCAAAAAAGTTTTGTTGTGCTCATTCAAAATCCACATTTCTTTCTTCTTTGGATGACATTGTTTCAACTCATTAATATGCAATGTGATATACGGTTGAACATCAGCTATGTTATTCAAGATGTATGATTCTAACTTCTTCATATGTTCAGCTGAAAGTGATTTGACTTTCAAGCCACGAATCCCCTTTCCCTCATTATTAACCCGTTCATGGTGAGATGGAGGCAAATCTATGTGTTGCGCCGTAGCCAAGTAGCTCGTACAAAACACTGCTACCTCCTCAGAAATATACTTTTCAATAATGGAGGCTTCAGGTCGATATAGATTTTTAACATATCCCTTTAATATTTTCATATACCTTTCAAAAGGATACATCCAACGAAGATATACAGGTCCACAAAGCCTTATTTCTCGAACCAGATGAATCATTAAATGCACCATCATATCGAAAAAGGTTGGAGGAAAATACATTTCCAAATGACAAAGTATAAAAATTGCATCCTTTTCCAAAATGTTCAAAGCATTCACATCAATCGCCTTGTTACAAATTGAATTGAAAAAATAACACAACCTCATTATAGTCTTTCTGACACGGATGGGCAATATTCCACGCAGTGCAACTGGTAGAATTTGTTGCATCATGACGTGACAATCATGTGATTTCATACCTATCAACTTCAAGTCTTTCAATGAGACAAAATTTTTTACATTTGAAGAATAACCTTGAGGCACTTTGATATCATGAAGACACTGACAGAAGCTACTTTTCTCCCTCTTCGATAATGTATGACAAGCCGGGGGAAGAAATGCTCGTCTTCCTTTAGGAGTGGGAGCTAACTCCAAACGTATTCCCATTGATAGTAGGTCTAACCTTGCATTAAACCCATCTTTTGTCTTTCCTTTAATAACTAGAAATGTTCCGATCAAAGAATAACATATATTCTTCTCCACGTGCATGACATCAATATTATGTTTGACTTCATGATACCTCCAATATGGTAGCTCAAAAAATATTGACCTTTTCTTCCAAATATGTCTATCATTACCAGATTTCTGTGTCTTTCCCAATGTCACATCAAGGTTTTTTCACCCTCTCAAAATACAATTCTGGGGATAAAGGTTTTGGAGCAGTATCAAATTCTTGTGAGCCATTGAATGCATTTTGTAGTCTTCTATAAGGGTGATCCATAGGCAAAAACTTTCGATGACCCATGTACATTGTTTTCCTCCCATGATGCAATTGACAATATGACGTCTGTTGTTCGCAAATTGGACATGCTTTATGCCCTTTAACACTGTATCCAGACAAATTTCCATATGCTGGGAAGTCATTTATAGTGAATAGAAGCACTGCATGCAGTTGAAAATATTCCATTTTATAAGAATCATACACCCTAATACCATCAGTCCATAACAGTTTCAAATCATCAATCAGCGGTGACAAGTATACATCAATATCATTGCCGGGTTGCTTTGGACCAGAGATCATGATACTCAACATGACATATTTGTGCTTCATACAAAATTCAGGAGAGAGGTTGTAAATTACCAATAAAACAGGCCATGAACTATGTGTGCTACTGAGGGTTCGGTATGGATTCATTCCATCTGTGCACAAGCCTAGTCTCAGATTTCTAATTTCATTTCCAAATGTAGGGTACTGGGCATCAATTTTCTTCCATTGTGGACAATCAGCTGGATGACGTATTTTTCCATCACATACCCGCTCATCAGCATGCCATCTTAACCTTTTTTCATCATGTGAATTAGCAAATAAACGTTTGAAATGAGGAATTATAGAAAGATACCAAAATACCTTTGAAGGGAGCTTTATAATCTCTACATCAGCTTGTGATTTTTCTTTCACCTTATACCGTGATGTCCCACATTTAGGAAACTCTTTCAGAAATTCATATTCCTTCCTATATATAATGCAGTCATTCAGACATGCATGTATTTTCCTGTATCCCAATCCCATCGGGCATAATATTTTTTTGGCCTTATAATGTGAATCTGGAAGATCGTTATCTTTTGGAAGAATGTCTTTCATGAATTGTAGCAGCTCTGTAAAACTTCTATCACTCCATCCATGTTTCGCCTTCAGGTTAATCAATCTTAACACCGCCGACAAAACCGTAAAATCTGTACAACCAAGATATAATGGTTTTTCGGCATCACCATATAGACTTGCAACGGTCGGTTCTATCTCAATTTGTTCTGCTACAATATCGCGAATCATTTCTTCAATTCCATCGGAGTTACCATCTTGCGATTCATTATCATCAGTGATATTCTGTCCAGTTTCGCCATGCCAAATCCAAGGGTTGTAACTCGGATTGAAACCATGACAAATCAGATGATCTTTTATCTCTCTAATTTTCAACTTCTTCATATTCAGACATTTCAGGCATGGACAGAAAAAAATTTCACTACTTGGAACATTTCATTTAGCAAATTCCAAAAAGGCATCAACACCTTCCTCATATTCATTGCTCATTCGATGTGCCGTAATCCAACTTCGACTCATTATTACCTATAACAAATAGCAAAAATATATATATTTTTTAGATAAGAAAAATATATGTTTATATGAAAAAAAATCATAATTTGAATGTAAACAATTTTGAAATATAAAACAAATCGATGTGTAAACCCCCCTGGACACCCACCCACCCCCTTGTAAACCCCCCTGGACACCCCCCGACCCCTCTGGACAACCCCCCACCCCTCCTGGACACCACCCCCCACCCCCTACCCCCTTGGACACCCCCCTGGACATCCCCCAACCCTCTGGGCAGCCCCCCCACCCACCCGGACAACCCCAAATACCCTCTGGAGAGGCCGCCACCCACTTGGACAGCCCCCCACACCCATCCACCCCCTTGGACAGCCCCCCACACCCATCCACCCCCTTGGACACCCCCCTGGACACCCCACCGACCCCTCTGGACAGGCCGCCACCCCCTTGGACAGCACCCCACACCCACCCATCCCCTTGCACACCACCCTGGAAACCCCCCGACCCCTCTGGACAGCCCCCGACCCCTCTAGAAAGCACCCCCACCCCTCCTGGACACAACCCCCCACCCCCGACCTGCTGGGACACCCCCCTGGACAGCCCCCCAACCCTCTGGACAGCCCCCCACCCATCCTAAACACCACCCCACCCCCTACCCCCTTGGACACCCCCCATGGACACCCCCAACACCCACCCACACCCTTGGACAACCCCCCACACCCACCCACCCCCTTGTAAACCCCCTGAACACCCCCCGACCCCTCTGGACAGCCCCCCACCCCTCCTGGACACCACCCCCACCCCCTACCCCCTTGGACACCCCCCTGGGCATCCCTCAACCCTCTGGGCAGCCCCCCCACCCACCCGGACAACCCCAAATACCCTCTGGAGAGGCCGCCACCCACTTGGACAGCCCCCCACACCCATCCACCCCCTTGGACAGCCCCCCACACCCATCCACCCCCTTGGACACCCCCTTGGACACCCCACCGACCCCTCTAGACAGGCCGCCACCCCCTTGGACAGCCCCCCACACCCCCCCCCCCATCCCCTTGGACACCACCTTGGACACCCCCCCGACCCCTCTGGACAGCCCCCGACCCCTCTAGAAAGCACCCCCACCCCTCCTTGACACAACCCCGCACCCCCGACCTGCTTGGACACCCCCTTGGACACCCCCCAACCCTCTGGACAGCCCCCACCCCTCCTAAACACCACCACCCACCCCCTACCCCCTTGGACACCCCCCTGGACACCCCCCAACACCCACCCACACCCTTGGACAGCCCCCCACACCCACCCACCCCCTTGTAAACCCCCCTGGACACCCCCCGACCCCTCTGGACAACCCCCCGCCCCTCCTGGACACCACCCCCCACCCCCTACCCCCTTGGATACCCCCCTGGACATCCCCCAACCCTCTGGACAGCCCCCCACCCACCCGGACAACCCCAAATACCCTTTGGAGAGGCCGCCACCCACTTGGACAGCCCCGCACACCCATCCACCCCCTTGGACACCCCCCTGGACACCCCACCGACCCCTCTGGACAGGCCGCCACCCCCTTGGACAGCCCCCCACACCCACCCATCCCCTTGGACACCACCCTGGACAACCCCTGACCCCTCTGGACAGCCCCCGACCCCTCTAGAAAGCACCCCCACCCCTCCTGGACACAACCCCCCACCCCCGACCTGCTTGGACACCCCCTAGACACCCCCCAACCCTCTAGACAGCCCCCCACCCCTCCTAAACACCACCCCCCACCCCCTACCCCCTTGGACACCCCCCTGGACACCCCCCAACACCGACCCACACCCTTGGACAGCCCCCCGCACCCACCCACCCCCTTGTAAACCCCCCATGGACACCCCCTGACCCCAAATCCATGAACCTATGCCATGGTTGTGTGTGAATAAAGTAGTAACAACTGTAAAAGGGCAACCCATCCAAATGGACACGCCCCAACCCTCTCGGGGATTTATAGAAAACGATGAAAAATTAGTGAAATCATAAAATTACTCAATATTGAAAGTCAAACAAATAGATCTAGGGATGATAAATAAGATTATGGTGCCAAAACGAGTTAAAAGGGTTCGCAATCGAAGAATCTTAGCTAGTTTCAACAAAAAAATCACAACACATATATATATACTATCCGCGAAAAATAATGAACGAGTGGGAGGATTACCTGAGTCTTGCGAGTTTAGATGATTGATCCGAGGAGATTAAATATGAGAAACGATGATCGCAAAACGAATCTAAACCAATGAAATGGACGAGCCGATTCGGGTTTACGCGCGAGAGAGACGAGTCGCGACTGTCGAAGGTAAACTCGCGACTGACAATCCACGGGTCTGGGTAAATTTTTAAATGAGTTATCACGTCGGTTATTCAATAACCGACATGATAATTATTTTAAAAACTTTTATAACGTCGGTTATTTCAATAACTGACGTAAAAAACTTCCTCCGATTCCTTTTTACGTCGGTTATTTTATAACCGACGTTATAAAGGGCTCAAAATCCACGTTTTTTACGTCGGTTATTCCATAACCGACGTCAAAAACATCTGCGGATTCCCTTTTTACGTCGGTTATAAAATAACCGACGTAAAAAGGCCTTCGAAAACCGCGTTTTTACGTCGGTTATAAAAATAACCGATGTAAAAAACGAAGCCGCGCGATTAATAACGTCGGTTATTTTTATAACCGACGTTAAAGGTGTACCGAACAGAGGGTTTTACGTCGGTTATTAAATAATCGACGTAAAAAACCTCGTTTTACATATTATGACGTCAGTTTTATATAACCGACGTAAAAAATGGTGACGTAAAAAACGTTTTCTGCACTAGTGTATGAAATTCTAAAAATGAAGGAACTACTGTTAAAATAAACATCAGATTGTCAATCCCAGTCAAGATCCACCTAATCCTAGTATACAAATGACTACAAAAAAATATATTTCATCTACATAAGAAAAAACATGTGTTGGATTATCCCATGTATGCATGAGTATAACAATACCTAGTTAGACACAAAAAATAACCAACCACAAAGCATCATGGGTAACGGTTATCCATTACTCATGTATATGTCTATAGAACATACAAAAAGAATATGTAGACATAATAAAAACGACACAAAATCTCAAGTTAAAATAATAACTGTAATTCAAGCCTAATATTCATGTTAGATGGATATATAATATGATATTCCTAGATAATACACTCCACAAGTTATATAACCACTGGCAACACTAATCCTAGAGGTCACACACGTCTTGTCTCAACACAATTGAAACAGATATTTATCATCCAAAATTTACACTGAATAGGACTACAACTCATTAGAAAGATATGATATCATTACACAGATAGTTGTCAATGCCAAGGGATCACTGGAGGAATAGTAGACCAAACTAGAATATCCTCATATATAAGGGATTTCCACCCTTGTAGTAACTGTCACAAAAATTCAAACAAAACCTATCAATTGTTATACAAATTACAGTGAGGACCACTCCATGAATCATGATGGATACATGCTCCAATCCACTAATTCCATTGTCGACATGGCCTATTACCATTGAATCTAGAATTTGGGAACCTTCATTCACTACACAGATCATGAGGGAGCAGCCAAATCGGCCCCCCTCTATTACTATAATAGGATAGAACATGAAACCCTCATTGGAATTGACCAATGGAACACACTAATTCAATATTGGTATACCAAATTTTAGATAATATCTCCACAAAGATGCAATAATATGGAATAAGAATCCAGCAATTCCTCAAAGGAGTATCCAACATGTCGCTAGCTATACATGGCATTTCCCACTAAAGCTGGTACATCCTATGTACCTCACTCACACAACATGTACTGTTCCTAAATACTCGACATGTCTTTGAGGCTCATGTTTTATAGATTTCTCAGATGGACCTAAACTTGTATCCTCTAGGAGGAAAAGTCAATTCCTAAGTAAAAGGTGAGTGTATTTCTATACACTATGTGTAGAAAAAAAATGATCTATAGGGTGTGGACACAATATACTTATCGATCTTAACAAGGTGTACTCAGAGTGTGGAATGAACCACATTACGTGCAAATCCACCAATAATCATGTTTGATTACTACATATTCATACTGAACTACTAAAATCAAGGGCACATTGCATGTGATTAATGTCACATGACCTGTCACAATTATCTCCATGCTAACACCCTAGCGCCACAAAGGTGGGGCTACACATCATGTATTCACAGCACTACACATCGTGTAGTTCTATTTTTTACAGATCCCTTGTAATGTTTCATGAATAAATATCAAATAATATAGATTCTTGTGGATATACTGGAAACCAAACCAAAGAATATATATCTCAACCCATGTGGTCTCTTCCGTCACCATTAGTTTGATTCCGACTATTCCCATTTCTCTGAAAATAAATGTGGTCGCGCATTGTCAGTGCTCCACTTTGTTACTGGATCACGCACATTTGATCCCTCCATGGATCAACTTCCATTGGCAAATCTCACAACCCCATCATTAAATATTCATCTTAAATCGTGTTAATGATCCATTTCCCCAATTATGAATTTCTCAATGATCATTCACCAGGTATTCAGTGAAATATAGTCCAATAAATTTAAAACGATGAATGTTTGTTGAATATGGAGTGAAAATCATAAAGCATAATATTGAAGAAAGAACATTGCCTTTGTAACTTTTTCCCTATATCTGTTGATATAGAATGAGAAACGAAGGGGTGTATGAATCCTTGAAAAATTAATCTATAATTAATCCGAAATCTAGAATGTATCCCACACCCATAAAACGATTTATCCACTAATAATTATGTTAGGAAATTTATTCTTTTTCATATTGGGATAAAAAAGGGTTTAAATATACAATGATACATCATACCTGGATTTTTTATCAATCTCCGATGAAGAATAGTCTGTCATTACCATTTTTTGAGACCCATGAATCCCAATTGTGAAATGATCAATGATCTAGTCTCCATCTTTCATCATTCACCAATAAAACTCTCCTCAAACACTCTCTAATGGTATTATAGAACACCTAGTATCATTATCCAACCCTGAGACAAAATCCATATCCTTGTATTAATTTGTAGGTTAGTTACTTTGTTTTAAAAAAGAAAATAAATAACTGAATTTATTTATATTACTTATTTATGCGCATAAAATGTTTTCACATATGTCATGCCCCGAAAAAGGGGATGTCTCACACCGTGAAAATCTAACATTTAATGCACAATGGTGTCCTCAAATATCAAATATAGGTTCCCATTTTAGAGTTATTCTACATTTTCAGGAAAATTTAATGTGTATTATATTTAATATATTTAATAGAATTACAGAATTATTATTTGGAATACATGGCCTCATAATCTCAAGTCATATCACTATCGGGATTTGCAAATATTCCTAGAATAATTCCAAATTCACACACACCAAAAACGAGGATATTAAAATATTCCCTACATCAAGGATTCTCATCCCTGAAAAAAATTATACAAATTGTGGGGATACTTGTAACTGAAATGTATTTCCTAATTCAATAATATCTCCCAATGTTTTCTTATTTATCAAAAAACTCACTCCCTAGTCAAACAAACGCATTTGAAATTTCATTCTATAGAAGTTTCTCAATATTACCAGATCCTTGAAAAGGAAACTCCAACCCCATAGTTGTGCCCACCTATGATGGTATCAAAAAATGATTTATTCTTATACCTTATTAGCTTCATCATGTGGGGAACACCAAAAAACCAAAACTATAATTGAAACAATGTTAATGAGTATACCCCCTTGCCAACTCCACATAGAAATAGGAAAATAATGTGCCTTAAATTTCATGAGATAGCCTACCACCATTTCTACGACTCTAAAAATCTAAAAATACTAGGTATTCTATCATCCATCCACTATGGACTCCATATTATTTCCAGGAAATCATCTTCCTCCCATTGATGATATGTACCCATGACAACCATCGCTTACACTCTACCAAGAAACCCAATTGTTGTTACCCACTATCCCTAACAAGATAATTAGTTTTCTTCAATGTATATCATACATGGACTTGATGTTTTCTACCACAGGGATGGATTAGTAATCCCCAATATATAAGAAATTCTACTGATGGTTGATTCTCATATGAGTTTTAGATCAAAACTGATATGAAAAACTGAATGTTTCTCACAAGAACCTGAATGGTTCACTTTCACCTAGCCAGCTTGTTGGGGTACAACACTGTGTAAAACTATAAATAAGTCCCCAAATTATTTCTTAATACTCTATATACTCAAGCTTTGGAGTACTTATCTTAGTCATAATTGATCTTCAATTGAATTCCCATGAAATAAAACTTCCTATAGAATGTACAATTGTCCCATCTCTCCACATAGAATTATAGTTTATCACCCATTGATAGACGAAATGACAAGTATATTATCATGAAAAATCACTACAACTCCCTTGGAGTCCAAATTGATGCTAATAGATCCTAGTAAGTAATCCAATCTATCCGATGTACTACTATGAAAAAAAACCTCCTTACCACCTATTTTCACATCATGACCAAAATCATTGTTTTTTCATAGAAAAAAGATTATCAGATTCCCACTTTCAAGGAATTCCATCTAGAATGTGTTAAGTGAATTTTTGGTCTCAAAAGATCTCTCATCTATGGGAGGTATATTTCTCCATCCTCACCCACATGGGGTCTACTGCAAAGGGGGTAAACTTCCCTGTCACCTCACTCAACAATAACATATGGGAATAAATAATTATGAGCCACTTCTACACCAACTGGACCCTGTATGGATGTCAAGGGCATTCCAGAAAAAACAATGCAATTTCTAATATCACTCTCATGTCCAAGAAGGGGAATATTATGAACTTACTCCATGAGAGATACCGTGTGACTAACACTCCCAGAGCATCTGTAGCACCATCCTCCTATGTCTTGTGTAATAAAACTATAAAACCGATGACACTACAGTAATATCAGTGATGAATACCATGGAACAACCCAATTAAGATGAAGGATTGATCTCAGAAGTCTCTTGATCTCAGTTGTGTAATTCTTGATTCTAAAGGTGTATCACTAATGACTCAATGAAACCATAGTGGAATTAGGAATCAACTGTTAGTACATCCACTTCTCGAACTTGGTGATGGTTAAAAATAATTCCACGTTCAAACTCTGATATGTATATTTCCAACATCAATATACTAAAGGGGTCAACTATTATCAAGACTAAACATCATTCCTTGTATCCCATGATTCAAGTGGAAGCAATACAAATCCAACCACAATAACTGACTCATCTCTTAGGAAAGCAACACAGCTCTACCAAGGAAAACAATCTAGGTCTTTCAAAGCCCCTATTTTATAGAATTCGTTAAACACACCTCCAAATCTCATAGATACATTGGTTTATCCAATATGTTTGTATATATATCGAGTCATACTTATAGAATGTTTGTGAAAATAGATAACAATCTATGGAGAGTTAAAGGTGACATGAGATCAAGAAGGATTCCATCAAACTCATACAGAATTTTCGGAAATGAAATCTCTTAACAAATTATTTTCTAAATTATACACTAGACCACCCATAAAAATTCATTCATAACATACTACATATGAGATCATATTCCTTGTATGTGGATCACTCTTTATCATGGATGAAAAATATGTCCCAACTGTCCTAATTTACTACTACTCTCACCTAAGGCAACATCCGAGAATGAAGGTAGGAAACCAATCAATAGTGAGGAAAACATTGGAGGGTCTCATATCCACTATGAAATGATTCCATTTGAGTCACTTCATATCCTCTGAGAGTCAGGTCACTATAGTGGTAGAAGAGTGTAATCACTGATCCTGTTTTCAAGAGCCACTAATAAAAGGGTCAAGAAAAGGGGCTCTACCGGTCTCACTAGGTGTCTAATTGAGAATACACAGTGGGTTAGATGGCACATGAAACCATGTTATAAATTAAACAATTCCATTTAATAAACACTATATAAACAAAGCACACTCGAATACCCTGTGAGTTCTTACTTCTTGGAACTCATCTGTTCCATATCCATAAATTTAACACAAAAAGGGAGTACTCTAAATCATTATTTTATAACTATCCAAGACCACACACGATAGATAAAATCATCACCAACACATGGCTCCACCAATGCATGGTTTCAACATATATAAGTATCATCTCCTGAAACACTATCTGATAGGGGTCTTATTCATGCATGACATTTACACCACATACTTATGGCCGTCCTCCACCACTCGAGATGTGGGTTTGTCCCAATATGTATTCAGGGATTTTTATAACTGTGGAAGACATGATGCTGACTCATCAAAACGTTGTCATATAATGAAACCATAAACAATAACTACTACTCTATAGGGAAATAGGGTCACATGTGATACCATCCAATCGGTTGAGATCCACACATATTGGAAACACAAACCACTTCCTTGAGTAAAATGTCTACCATATAAGGGAATTTATCATCATTTAACCTCATAAATATTTATTTCTATAACTTCCATAACAGTCTATGCTTGTGCATAACACTATATTTTATTATTGTAGGTGTATATTTATCAATAGGTGCATGATCATCTACTCTCTTCACAGAAGGATCCATGCATAGTTATACAATTGGTAGAACTTCTCCTTGACCACCTCGAGTAGAAACCTCACAAGTAGGTCCCTCAACTAATACCTCATCACTAATCTTGTCATTATGAAAACTCTATCTTATAATCCCATATATTTATCATCATAGAGAATATTTTTATATTTTCATGATGTTCCAAAGTCAACGAGTACATCTGAGAAGCATACTCATGAAAGACATGAGAAAAAGCATTCCTATATGATCTATGTACCGATCATTTCCTTTCAACTAGTATCTACACCAATTGAGTCACCAAGAATGTTATCAAGGACCTAGTTAATGGGAACATCATCCACCATAAAAACGGGGGACACTCGATCATAATATACAAGCTCAAGACACTTTCAAATTGTCACCTGATATCCAATAACAAATATCACCTCTAGAAAATTGAAACTCCAAAATCAAATCCTAAAATAAACCAGTGTCATAACACTTCATGATGGGTAATACATTGATACCATTTTTTCATGACCGAACCTAACAAGGACTGATATGAAACTATCACATGACATCATCCAATAGGGCGAGGGCTGACAATTTTCACCATGAAAGAATATCACAGATATCGGAGGAATTATCAGTAAATACCTCCCGAATAGACACATCTCCATTAATAGAAAAATTTGAAATATAAAACAATTGAAAAACATACATGCATATATATATATATAATCTTATAACCATTTCAATAAAAAATGACTTTGAATTGTAAATAGTTTGGAAATTCAAGCCCAAAAAATGGGAATGTAAAGTCTGAAATTATCAAAATAAAAGACGTGTTATAATAATTTACATTTCTATACAATTATACCTATATGGTAAAAAATTTATCCACCTTCTATGAGTCCCCCAAGGACACAAAAAAATTTATTTCTATCTACATAAGACACATCACGTGTGGTAAGATACCATGAATGGGTGAGTATAACAACACATAGTAGGTCACCCTATAACGAACAAGTACAATTCATAAATAGTAAAATTATACCCTTACATAAATAAATGTTTGAGGCATATACAACAAGAATACCCAAAAAAACTAAACAATGAAACATAGTCTCAAGGTAAAATCACAGCCGTATTTCTAGCCTAGGATTCATACTCAAAGCTTTAATTGAAAGCACATTCATGAGAACACACACCATTAAAAATACTAGCCCAAAAAACCATCATTATAGAAGAAACACTTGTCATGTCTCAAAAAAAAAGGATAATGAGACTATTCAACCGTGATACACAATCAATCAAACATCACCTCATCAGAAATATCTGATCATGATAGACAAATAGTAGGAGGAAAACAAGTGATCACTTAGTGGACACCATAACCCACTCAATTGCCCTTCGATATTGGGGATCAATTACCATGATTATTTTCTCACATCAATTCCACGAAATCCAATCCAAGGAAACAAAAATAGAAATAATGATCTCTAAATTACTCTTAGAGGAATACATTCCAAAAGAAATTTCACCCATAGTTAAAGATGTCTGAGAAAACTCACTCAAGAAAAAAGGTAACTCACCTTCACCCCACAAATCATCATGAATTTGTAAGAGGGGTCACCATTTATGATGAGAAAAAGATACTACATCAAACTATCATAGGAATATACCAAGGGAACACACTAAAAATATAATTTTCCATGAAGGATCATTCATTATATCAATGATGTGGAATATGAAGGAACAAGAAACCAACCTATCATCAAATGGGTACACAGCATGTACCTATGGTTACCAGACATGTCTCCCTGAAACTGGTAATTCCAGTGCCCCATGCTCACAAGAAATGTACTTTTCCTCAAAACAAGACATTTATATGAGGTATAAGACATGTTGATGTCAAGGGTGACACTAATTATTTATCATACCAGTTCTCATAACATTTCTATGTACGTGGAGAGTGGATCTCTATACACAGCTTGTAGGACCACACTATCTCATATGAGTGCACTATTTGTACATGTCGAGCAATCATCCAGGGTGTACATAGCATCAGTAATGTTCCACGTGGTATGAAACTATACTCAACCTCATGGGTGTGTAATCCTTATACAAGATCAGATGGTTATCTCAGGGTCTCCTAACATGTGGTGCATGTCAAATGGTGTGTGATGATTACCTCCATGCAGGAACCCTATCACTCTATAGAAGTGACTATATGTTGTGTAGTCAAGTCCCTCACAAAACAAATGGAAATATTCATATGACATAATCAAAGACACCAAACTCTCTTGGATATACTTCCATAAAATAAAAATATCATGGATTTCGACCTATGTGCTCTCATTCTTCAAGAACCGTGAGATCCTGACCATTAGCATGGCTCATGATTTTCTTGGGGACACACCTCGTTGGTGTCGAATGCCAAACCGGGATCGGGAACCACCGATCCATCCATGGATCCACTATTATTGTTATATATACCAACCATGTAATCAAATATACATCAAAACCTGATAGTAATGATCCTTTTCCCCAAATATCAAATGCACAATTATCATTGATTTAGTATTCATTGAATCATAGGATATGAAATTTCCAATGAAAAACCAACATAGAACGAGGATATAAAACCATAATCCATAAGACTAAGGAATAATCCTCATCCATTTTTCATGTTGGCCTAGATCATTTTCTGTAGGAATAATAATGAAGTGGTATGTGAATCAATGAACAAATAAATTAATAATTGTCCACAAATACCATAAATTATCCTTTCACTCAAATTGATTGATCTAAAAACCATTCCATTACCCGATTGATTCTCATTCATCATGGGATAAAATAATGGTGAAAAAATCCATAATGAAACATTCTAACTAGATTTTAGATCGACCACTATTGAGTAAAGGTTATGTATTTCAATCCTTGGAATGAACAATAAACTCAGATTGTGCAACGATCCTTGATCATATATCAATATTTCATCATCATCCAAGAACACTATCTTGAAACACTCTCCAATCATAGTATGGGTATGTAGGATTTTAAATCTTACACTAATAAAAAATCAAAAACTATGTTTGTATAAAGAGGATTTATGGACCATTTTGAACAAATAAAATAAATATCTTTATTTATTTATTTTCTTCATTTTCACTTATGTCAACATTTGGAAAAATGTGACATGCTGAAAATGGTTATGTTGCGACTTGGTTAAAACCCAATCTCTTAACTCAATAGTGAAATCAGATTTCTAATCTGCTCTATCATTCATGATTTATATTATTCTTTTAAGAATACATCATTTAAAGGATACTTATTATATTTAATATATTTCACAAATTAATTACAGGAACACATGTCTTCATAATATCAAATCCTCTCACCTCTATGATTAAAAAATATTCCAAAAAATATTGAAAAGTATTACACAAAAAATGGCACATTAAAACCATGATCCTACCCAATAAATGAGGAATTCATCTCATTGCATACATCAATTTGATTTGTGTTAGAGCTCAAAAGGACAACCTGATCAAAAGTTGTGGTCGTCTGAAGTTGATGTATGATTTCAATCATTCAAAAAACTATATTAAATTTTATTATTTTAAATACTATAAAATTATTATCAATTTTTGTAGTTCATTTCATAAGATTTTATTTGACTCATTGTGGATTTTAAATGAATTACCAAAAAAATTGGGCCATTTGATACAAAATTATGATTTTAATGTTATTCATGAATTTTTTACATTAAACATTATTATTAACTAATTTTTATATGTTTTTGTTAATAAAAATATAATAATTTAATTAATATTGAAATAATATGTAGTATATGATAGTAAATAAAAAATAACAAAGAATACATAATATATAAATAATTTATATGTAATGTTATCTTCGTTTAATTTGGCGGTGGTTTTTAAAAAACTACCTTTATTTCATGATGGATTCCAAATAAATCTATTATAAATATTAATATTTTTTTTAAATTTATTAAAATATAATAAATTTAAAAAAAATTAAACAAACTTTTTTGTGGATTTTAAAATTTTTATGGGATATGTTTTTTTTGCAATTCTTAGGATTTTGGGGTCATATAGGGTTAGTGAAAGGATTTTCAAACCCTTTTTTCAAACGGATTAAATCTTCCAGTAACATTGAATGGTGAAAATGGTTGAAAATCCATTTGATTGATAGTTATTATATACCATAGACTCTGTATTATTTATTCCATATTATACATTTAAAAAATGATACTCACTGAAATTTCTTCAATCTGGTCAAGTTGGAATATGATCTTCACAAAGGATACTCCTATTTGATATTTTAGGGATACCATTCTTTCTGGAGATTGCTTTCATTGAACCATTGAGTTTTGGATATAGTTTTCCTATATTTTAAAATTATTTCTTGATTTTATTTATTGATCTTCTGTAAAAACTATTATTTATAGGAATATATCCTTAGATCAATTCTTTTGATTCCAGATCTATTATTTTTGTTATAAATCAAATTGGATATTATATAGATCTATTGTAAAAATGGATTTTGTTTTCTCCTATATTCTCCATGACCATTGTCTATTCTTCTAGTAAAATTGATTTGTGTGTTTTCTATCTCTACCATTATAGTAGATATATGAAATTGTCTATTCGTATATGATATTTTTGCTCATAACATTTCCCCATGATCAGTTCTATCCATCCATCTATCTTCTGATGTGGATTTCGTGATTGGCGATTGATTATCATGTCAATTGTGGTAGATGGTTACAAAAGGAAATTCTATCAATTAAAAAAATTATTTATGTATTATTTTAATTTGGGATTCCAATGTAATTCCACGTAATTATTTTAGTTTATTGATAATTTTTTTGAAAAGTTATGGTGTGTGTTAAACCTCTTTGATTAGAAATATTCATATATTATGATGATTTTTGGTAAATATAATTGAATTTAATGAATTATTTGATGAATTATTTTGATGGTGATTCTTTTGAAATGATGGAAGAAAATAATTTATGTATTTTAAATGATATGTTTATTATGAAATTTTAGAGTTCAGATAAAAACCATTTTATGTAGTTTTTAGAAATGAAATGACATGTTTTGAAAAATGAATGTGGGGATGATTTGAAATGATTGATTTAATGATTTGAGACTGATTTTATCAAATGGTTTCCCATTGAATGATTCATCTCCTCGAAATGAATGAGAGCCCAGTCGGTTATCTTCTTTGAACACATATTGTGCATGCATTATCTCTACATGGAGATTGTTTGATGGTTATAATGATAGTTATAAATATTGAGGGTAGGGAGTTCATTATTTAGGGGGTTCTGTTATTATCCCTAGGTCTGTGAATATAGTGTAGTGTATACACACATGGTCCCATATTAATTGAGATGTGTAAAAATCATTACACTAACAAATTATTTGGTCACATAACCATTGTTTCACGATTGAAAATGATTTATACATGCCATATTTTAGGAAATTCATATTCTTGAACCTTTTTATAGAAAACATTATTAATATATATTTGATAATAATAATTCTATAAATATTTTATTATGTATATTAAAATAATATTATAAATCAGGCTTTTTTATCAATATTGAAAATATTAAAATTCCAAATTTTATTTAAAAATTATATTATTTGATTTATTTTCTTTGGGTTTTTATGGAATTTATAGTGAAATACCACTAGTATATGGTTTCTCAAACCATAATGTTCACCTTTGGAAATGATTATACTATTATATTCCACATTTATAAAATGATAAAGTGTAGCTCGAATGAGAGATGTGTTCCTCTTAAGAGGGTCTTTTGCAGTTGGGGTAACTATTGGAGTAAGTGAGCTAATTGTTATATTAAGATATTTTTGTAATAACCCTACTCATTATTACACATTTAAATATGATTTATTATATATAATTTAACTTAATTGAACTCAGAATATCGATATTTTTAGGGTATTGTTAGATTTGGAACATTACCTAACAACTTGGAACAAGAAATACTACATCTCTACTGAAATAATATTTAACATGACAACAACATTCCATCATACATAACACTGCATGGGATAACCTGAAGACATACATACGAAAGGGGTTACCTATAAAACCCAGTAAGGAAATAAAAAATGCATAACATGATTCTAATAGTTCATGTTATCCAAGACATATCAATGATGAATAAAGTAATATGAATATAAAGTCATGACATAACATGGTAATCATAAGATGGAAATGTGGAAACAACCTAAGTCACTGGATCATAACCATATGTCAAAGCTAAACCATAGTGGATTCACTGTGAAAAAAGTCCCAAAAAGAGATCAAGTAAACCCCTATCTTAATGTGATGTATTAGGATACTAAACATTACCCAATGCGTTGGAGAACTATCAGATATCACCCTCCATAAACATTTTAATCTCTTCCTTATTTGTTACACATAGATCATATAACATGTATTCACTCAACATCATCATCTATTCCACGCTCAATGAAAGTAGAATACGTACATTTGAGTCCCAAATCAACATTTATATTTACATAATAGTGTATACCATTGATAGAACAATGGGAGTGGTATTCACTACATGATGATTTTGTTATGGAATATCATAAGGAAATTTCGGCAGCATAACGACCTCGTATGGAAATATATAAAAAGAGATGATGAAATATAATGTTGTATCTCATAATTAATACTTTTACAAGATAGTTAGGGGATCATGTAACATAATATCCCAAAAAAAGAAATTGAATTTAAGATTCATAATATAAAAGAATTACCTGAATGGAACCTGGGAACTGAGAAATACCTTAGGACAGTTGGACGTGGTAACATATTAGGTAAGAGTCTAAATGAGGAGAGATAAATGATCCCCCATTCACATAATATCAAATGGAAAGGAGTTAATTCATTTAAAAAGGATGAAAAGAAAATCAATTGATATTATGAGACTAATTTCAAACAAGGATCATGAGTTGAAAGGAAAAGGGGATGGTGAGAGTCCCTTAGGTCATTTCGGCATGGTAAAAGGTGTATATATATGATCATGGATAGATTAATGTGAGTGAAAGGAAAATATAATTGTTTATAAATAAAATATAAAGTATGGGAGTATATGTTAATTTATCCTATCATATTAAAATTCAAATTTAAAGACATATCAAAAAAGGAGTGGTTGATAGAAGAGGAGAGTAGAAGGTCCCTTTCTTGGATGTGTTACTCCAACGTTGTGGGAGAGGATACTTGGGGGATTTGGGGTGACTTGGGATAATACAAGAGAGTATGAGGTAGAGATTTCATAAACTTAAAATATTTTTAGTGAAGAGAAATGGGATTTTGGGTAGGTTTATATATGAATGTAGGGGGGATTCATTATTATTTTGGATTTGGAGACTACACAATGAAATATTCAAAACCAAAAAATATATTATGGTTCATGAAAATGGTTTCTAAAAAATTGGAGTGTTATACATTATTATATAAGTCCAAGGTCCGAATATATTAAAATATTTCCCTTGATTATGTGGAGGATTGTCACACTTTTATAAAATTATTTAAAAATAAATAAGAAATTATATTTCGTTGTGGATTAACTAAGGAATTATGAAATAAATAAAATAAACCTAAAATTACATTATTTTAAAGTAAAAAACATATATTTGGATGAATATTTATTTTATAGTATTTATTAAATCACTGTTGAGTCATTATGATGTCATAAAACATATTATATATTTATATGGAATTTAAATTTTACACGAAACATCGATTGTCTCAAAAAATTATGAAAAATTAACCATTGGATAATTTTGATAACCTGATTTAAAGAAATAATTTTATATAAATGACTACTTAAGTATGTGAATTTTTACTTTTAAAATGAAAACCAACATCTATTGAAAATTGAAGGGTTTTGAAAAAAATATTTTTCAAACCATAATAAAAATTACTTTTTTACAACAAAAAAATTACATGATCTTTTATATTTAATAAAATTAATTTAATGCTAATATTTTATTAAAATATTATTTATTTAAAAAATCCATTAACTCATCAAAATATATTTCTTCATTGAGTTTGAATATTAACCAACATAAAATTTGTTCTTTAAATATAATTTACAAAGTAACAATAATAGAATGAAAGTATATCAATTATATTATACAAAAATAATGTCTATATTCATAATTCTAGGGTCATGATACATATTCCTTTATTATAGTAGCATACGCCCTAAGAGCATGGTGCACGATGGTAGGTCTTTTGTGGGGTTGTTTGGTGAACATGGATTGGGCTGTGATATGGATGAGATTGAACTTCTCCGGTATGTGGTTTATTTCATGATTATGTTTTTGGATCTCAACATGGGATTGGTCTACAGAAAAAACCAAAAAATATATCTCCCTCAGAGGCTCTGATAAAGTGGCTTCATATGATACAATTCTACTAGTTGAGGTCCTCACTTCCTTTGTTTTAGTCAAAAAGATTTGTCAAAACTCTATATTTAAACTAGTATTGTGATCATTATTGAATGGATATATTATAAATGGTAATAATACATAACAATTATTTAAATCCAATTGGATATAATAGAAGAAGTGAACATATATTCTATATAGATATGAAATTTAATTAAATGAAGAAAAATTTTACTCATAAGTTCTTGGGTCATTACAACCTTCACCATTATGAAATTTCAACCTCAAAATTTCATTTTACCACACCAATATAGTTGAGGGTAATTATTATTCATTGCTTCCTCTGATTCCCACATTGTTTCTTAAAACATGTGGTTTCACTACAACATATTGAAAAAGGGCATCTTATTATTTCAAAGAACTTTTTCTCTACTACCTAATATCATCACGGACTAATCCTCATTGAAATTTCATTCTCAAATTGTAACACGTCTGGATTGAGTAGATGTTATGGGTCCGGTATGTTCATTTTTAAGAGGGATACATGGAATACATCACATACTTGAGACATGATCGGTGTGAGTGCAAGTAGATAGGCCAATACTTTGAGGTGATCAAATATCTCAAAAGTGAAGATGTACCTTATACTAAGCTTTAACTTCTTCCCAAAATTTCATTAATCCCTTCTATGGAGTTATGTAGAGGATTACCATGTCTCCAACATCGAACTCTTGGTCTTGTCGACGATTTTCAGTATTACTCTTTTTTTGACTCTGAGATATTGTGATGTGATGCTGGATGATCATAACCTTCTCCATCATTTCATTGACCATTTTCAGACCAAGATGTTTTTTACCCAACCTCATCACTATATGTTAGTGTTCTTCACTTCTTCCCATAAAGGTCTTGATAGGAATCGAATTGGATTCTTGACTGGAAATTGGTGTCATAAGGGAACT
Organism: Viscum album; assembly: GCA_963277665.1. Classification (NCBI taxonomy): domain Eukaryota; kingdom Viridiplantae; phylum Streptophyta; class Magnoliopsida; order Santalales; family Viscaceae; genus Viscum; species Viscum album. The sequence continues at coordinate 1,351,022,127 of OY728131.1, forward strand.
CCACCAAAAAAATATGCTACTACCTTCCTCCTTTTATATACATTGAGAATGATAACATAATGTCATCAAGTTTTTCAATAGTCTTCTCAGATTGAAAACCAATTTTTGGGTGATATGCCATGATGAAGTTTAGCTCAATGTTTATAGCATGCTGGAGACTTTTACAAAATAGATAGGGGAATCTTGGATCTCGACCGCACATAATCGATTGTGGTACTCCAAGAAGACTTATCACATATCTAATTTATATCCATTCTAGTTGATCTTGTATGGAATCCTCTCAATTATAAATAAATTGTGTTGTCTTTGTAAGATGATCCAAAATGGCCAAGATGGTATTATTTTATTTGTATGTATTCATATTTCTAGTGTCATTTTCCATGGTGATGTTTAAAGATTTTGATATCGATATTGGTAATGGGTTTATCAAACCCTTAGACTTATTCCATTCAGCCTTCACATGTTGACATACCAGACACATTGATGTATATTCCGTGATCTCCTTCATCATGTTATCCCACAAATAGTACACTTTGAGACCTCGATACATCTTTGTGTTTCCTCGTTGAATTGAGAAATTCAAACTATGTGAATCATCCAAAATATTTTTCTCTAACTCACCATTTGATGTAACAAATAATCTTAGACCAATCTCACTATTTATTCTTCATTAACATTTAACTTCATGGATTTACCTTTTTTGATAGTTTCCACCTTCTTTTTAATTCCCATGGAATATTTTTAAGCATCATTCAACCTTTTTAAAAGAGAATGTTGATCCTTCATTTGGGATAATATTGACGATGTTCCTTTATTTATGATTCCCAAGTCAATATTATTCAAATATAAGAAGATCATATCCTTTTAATTTATAATTAATGAAACAAATGATGAATATTTTCTACATAGACTATCCGACACCATTTTCTCCTTTCTAGGATGGTAGTGTATCAAACTGTCATAATACTTGATGATCTATAATCATCATCATTGGCTCATATTCATATATTTTAGTGTTAATATATATTTGAGACAATTGTGAACCATATATATTTCAAACTTCTCCCCAAATAGATAATTCCACATGATTTTCAATGAAAAGATCACAGCCTCTCACTCTAGATCATGTGTGGGATTGTTTTTCTCATAATTTTTCAACTTACTTGATGAGTAGGATATGAATTTGTCATTTTTCATCATCACACATCCCAATCCCTTCTTTGATGCATATGTGAAAATCACAAAAACCTCCCCACTTGTGGGTAGTATAATAACAATGGCAGTGAAAAGCCACCTTTTCAACTCTATGAAGCCTTCATCATGTTCATCGTTCCAATAAATGTTGACTCCCTTTTGAGTTTTCTTCATAAGAGGGTTTGAAAACCGTGATAAATGTTTCACAAATTCGCAATAATATCCATATATCCGAAGAAAGCTATAGATATCTATCATAAATGATGGCCTCATATATCACCAAACTATTAGGACTATACCCTATAAAGCCCATTTATCAGATCTTCCAAGGTATGTATAATTTTTTTATTTTCTCTAGACCAAGACCATGCTGATATGCAACAATTTATTAATGAGAGGAACCGTTTACGAGAGAAGATCAAACTCATTGAGATCACGAACGGAGCCATCTTCAAAGAATGTATCATAAAATTATGAAAAAATTTACCTTTGGCTAATTATGATGTCATGATTCCAACGATAATATTAATGTCCTGTAATTTTTTTTGTAAATATGTGATTTTTTCACTTTGAAAATGGGAACCAACATTTATTGAAAAATAACTGGTTTTGAAAAAACATTTAGAAAACATTAACAAAAATTACCTTTCACATCATAAAAAATATGTGATATTTTATATTTAATAAAATTAATTTAGTGATTAAAGTTTATTAAAATATTATTTATTTCAAAAATTAATTAATTCATCCAAATAAATTTCTTAATTGAATGTTTATATTATCCAAAAATACTATTTGGTCTTTAAAAATAATTTACAAAGTAACAACAAGAGAATTAAAGTATATTAATTATTTTATATAAAACATTGGTAAATATTTTTAATTATAGGGTATTGATACCTATACATGTATTACACTATCTTACCCCATAAGAGTATGGTGCACAATGCTAGGGATTTCATGGGTTCATTCGATGAAGATGGCTCCGGTCTTGATCTCAATGATTTTGAAGTTGTCTCGTAAATGGATCCTCTCATTCATAAATTGTTGGATCTCAGCATTGGATTGGTCTAGGGAAAATACCAAAAATTATATATATATCATATTTATTGAAAACATCATAGATTTATTGTACATAAAACTGCATGGGATAACATTGGGGAAAACATAAAAAAGGGTTGATCTATAAAGCCCTATAAGGGAATAAACAAGGAATGAAATAATGAAATTAATAAATTTTAGAGAATTTCTATAATGGAGTGATAATAATAAACATGAACAATAATACATGATATATCATGATAATCATAAAAGGAAACTTGAGAAATGGGGAAACCTCTTAAAACACTGAATCATAAACATGGGTCAAGGATAATAGCGAAGAAATTATAATGAAAAATGATTGATAATGGAATAAAGTTCACTACCTATAAAATCATGACTTCTCATGAGACTATAAATTAAACAATGAATTATAGAACTATATAATTAATGTCACACCTGTCACATTCATTTCATTGTCACTCTTAATTGGGGGACATAATTAAAAAAACATAGATTCATCCATCCTCCTAAATTATTTATTATTCATGGAGTGTGGAATAGAAAAATTTAATTCTCAATTCAAATAATTATAAGTAAACCAAGGTGAATACCATTAATATTAAATGGGTTTATTAATAACTACACTTTTTATGGCATGGAAAATCACAATGATTTTTCGACAACATTACAATGTCAGAAAAAAATTAAAAAAATGTTTGATGAGAGAAAATGGGGTATCTCATCATTTAGAAATTGAATTGGTGTTAAAAGGGACATGGAATTTGATATTCCGGAATTGGTAATATTTAATATAACACATGAGATAAGAAAAAACATTAATAAATAAGAGAATGTGAGGATCCCTTACTTGACTGAGAGACACCAAATGCTTCAGAGGACCTTGTTGAGAGCATGTGGGGATATTTGGAGGACTATAGAGAGGGGATGAAAGTTTGAGTATGTTATTAAAGGGATTTTAGTGAAGAAAAGAGGGATATTGAGTGGGTTTATATAGGAAATGAGTGTGGATTTCTTAAATAATTTTAAAACATACAATCTGGACTCTATAAAATTAAATAACCAAAACCACAATCGAAACCATTGTTTTTTCCCATGGTTTCTACCAAATGAAGTAATTTTCCATTATTTTATAAGGTAAATGGCCGAACATAATAAAATAATAACATTTATTATGTGTTTAAGAGTCATACTCTTAAAGAAGTGATTTTAAAAGCCTAAAATATATTACAGGCTTTGGAGGATTAATAATAGCTTTATAAAACAAGAAAAATAATTATGAAATCTCATTTTTTAAAGTGAAATTATTAATTGGGTTTATAAACCCTTTATATTATTTATTAGATCATTTTTGGGTCATTATGATGTCATAATACACACCGTATATTTATTCAATATTTAAATTTTACCCTAAAATTTGATTATCACTGAAAATTATGAAAAACTCGAAAATTGATAATTTCAATGCTCAAATTACAAAAATAATATTCATTTAATGTAAATAATATAATAAATTTTTGAATTGTAACCTTTAAGATACAATCTACGTTTATTGGGAAATGATCAGTTTTTGGATGATAATATTTTTCAAACATTTATTAATATTAAATTTTACATTATAAAAATTATCTAATCATTTATATTTAATAACAATTATTTAATAATAATATTTTATTATAATAATATTTATTTTAAAAATAAATTAATATGTTAAAAGAAATTCCTTAATTGTATTTTAATATTTCCCAATAATGCTATTTGAGTATAAAAATAAAAAACATTAATAATGTAACAACAATTTGATGAAAATATACTCATTTGTCTATAACAAATAATGTACATAATCATATTGTTAGGATATTGATACATATCCATTTAATACCTTAGGAAACTTCCTAATGGTATGGTGGGAAACATTATTACTTTCAGGGGGTGGTTTATTGAACATGGTTTGGGCGTTGATATTGATGAGCATGAACTAATCACATAAATGGTTCCACTCATTCTTAAGTTATTGGATCTCACCATAGGCTTGGTATATAGATATTCCCTGTGATTATATCTCTCTCACAAGCTCCGAAAAATGGGATTCATAGGATAAAATCTTAATTGATGAGGTCATCACTTCCTTTTTCTATGTCAATTGGATTTGTTAAAATCCAATATATATACTAATATTATGTTCATAGTAACATTACTATATTACCAATGATAATGATTCTTAATAGCCATTAAAAATCTAACAGAATATAATACAACAAAATATGGGCATGTTTTTTCTATAACAATATGACATAATAAGATGTTTAATTAAATAAAAGGGGTAACATTTTTAAAATAGTTTGGGTCATTAAAATCATCCCCCATTAAAAATATTTCCCACTTTTTTTATGCACATTAAAAAAATGTGGGTAACATGGTTTCATCACCTCTTCTTGTTCTCACATTGTTTTTTCAAACTTATGGTTTCTCCATGACACTTTCACCCGAAGAATTGTCTTACACCATGTAACTTTTCTCTGTGATCTAATATCTTCACATGATTATCCTCATATGAATGTTCATTCTGTAATAGTACCAACTATTTATTGAGTATATGTGAGGGGTATAGTATTCGCTTTATCAAGGGGGATACATGGACTACATAATGTAGTTGAGATAGGTTCGGTGGAATTACAAGTCATTAGCCCCCACTCGGATGAAATAAATGATGTCAAATGGGTTGATGTATCATAAAATAAGATTTACCTTCTTCCCAAATAACATCAAATTATTCCATAGAGATATGAAGATGAATATTGTGTCTCTAAAATCAAACTATTGGTCTTGTAGATGATTTTTAGTGTAGTTGTTTTGTCGACTATGAGTTTCTTTGATGTGGTTGTCACGACCCGCCCTCGGGGTCCGTGCCGTGACTACCCCAAGCCCGCCTTCCATAGGCCAGGGGCTGGCGACTAGCACCAAGGCGTAGATCCCAGCAAATTGGGAAGGCATTGCCTTTGAAAAGGTAAACACACACCACAGAGTAAACAAGCGGAAAGTAAACACTAAGCAAGCAGAGTACAACTGAAGTGCGGAAAAGTAAATGGGCCAGAATACAAACCCAAACTGAAAGTAAAGTACAACTCGAAAAGGGAAAAACAGCAACTGTAAAGTAAAGGCCGCTACTCCGTGCTGTCCACTGGAAAATCCCACCTGAAGGGTGGGTACAGATAGCTCCTCTGCTCCACGGGTCCCACCGTCCGCTCCGTGCTCGTCCCGCCCAGTGGTCCACCTCCGGGTACCGTCCCGCTCCGCGAACCTCAGCTAAGGTCAACGCTGTCCGTCGTCTGCAACCAACACAACGTAGTGCGGGCGAAGCCCGTGCAGGGGTGAGTATAAGCTACTCAGTAGGGACCCCGAGACCCCTGAAGGTCTCTCAAATCCACAAAGGATAAACCACGAAGAAAAGTACAATCACGAAGTAACAACCGACACTGCTTAGGTATATGCCCATACATATACCTAAGTCATCAATTCAAATACACTCCAACCTCCGAGCCCAAGTACAACTCAGTCCACGCAGGAAAGTATACGTATTCCACATAGGAAAGCAAAATATAATCCACACAGGATTGCACAACACAATCCACACAGGGAAACAACAGGATTCAGCTCACACAGGTATACTTTTTCAAGGACGATAAAGATGATCACTGATCCATCTAAATCGTCGGACCCACGAAGGATCGATAGGTAACTAACCCCCGCAGAAGACCCACACAGGATCGGGCTCACACAGAACCTGTAGGCGCTGGCTCACACAGAACCGCTGAGCGCAAGGACCCACACAGGATCGGGCTCACACAGAACCTGTAGCACTGATCCACGTAGGATCGCTGAGTGCTGTAGTCGTCGTCGTCGAATCCACACAGGATCTCTGTACTGTCGTCGCCAAATCCACACAGGATCTCTGTACTGTCGTCGTCTAATCCACACAGGATCTCTGTACTGTCGTCGTCAAATCCACACAGGATCTCTGTACTGTCGTCGTCACAGTCACAGTAGCAGTCGTAGCAGTAAAACAGTCGCAGCCAGCACTAGGGTTCCCGCACACAGCAAGCTCGTACGGAGGGTCCGCTCCACGAGCCGAGAGGCTGATACATCAACTGTCACGAAGACCGAAGTTGATGTATCCAAAAGTTCCGTATCGTCAACAGGAACTCAACGCAACAGACGGCGCGTCGATCGGACGCCCGGTCTGAGAGTTATTGGCATTTTCGTCTCCGGGGCCCGGTTGGTTTTTAAGGCAAAACCAACCCGACCGTACTCCACCTGCGTCCAAACCTCGGGCGGAGTATGCCAAAAGATCCGTCTCACTAAGAGGAACACTACGCGTCTGACGGCACGTCAATCGGACGTCCGTAGCTCAAGATATGAGTGTTTCCGCTCCGAAGGCCCGGTTGGTTTCGTGAACGAACCAACCCGGCCGAACTCAAAGTAAACCGAAACCTTGAGTGCGATATACCGAAACGACCGTCTCGATCCAAGGATCGCGTTGCCGCAGACGGTTCGTCATTCGGAGGTCCGAGGCTCAAGTTATGAGCGAAAAACCAAAACTGGTCCGAAACGGGGGGGTCCGGGTCCGGGCCGACCCGGCCCGACCCCCCCCCCCGGGGGGTGGCGCGGCGGCGGCGCGGCGGCCGGCGGCGGCGGCGACGGCGGCGCGGCGGCGGCGGGCCGCGTGGCGGCGGCGGGCCGCGTGGCGGCGGCGGGCCGCGTGGCGGCGGCGGGCCGCGTGGCGCGGTGGCGGCGGGCCGCGTGGCGGCGGCGGGCCGCGTGGCGGCGGCAGCGGCGGGCCGCGCTGGCGGCGGCGGGCCGCGTGGCGGCGGCAGCGGCGGGCCGCGCTGGCGGCGGCGGGCCGCGTGGCGGCGGCAGCGGCGGGCCGCGCTGGCGGCGGCGGGCCGCGTGGCGGCGGCAGCGGCGGGCCGCGCTGGCGGCGGCGGGTGCCGCACGGGGTGGTCACGCGGGGGGCTTGATTGCCCCCGCTGATTGAAGGCGGCGCGGCTTTGCCGCGCCGATTTTTGAAGGAACGGCCCCCGCACGTGGGGGCCGCTTAGTCACAAACCGGGGGCTTAATTGCCCCCGTGGTTTTGAAAGGAGGCACGGCCTTGTGCCGTGCCAAATACAAGAAACGGCCCCCGCAAGTGGGGGCCGGCTGGAACAAACCGGGGGGGCTTTGCCCCCCCCTTCTTTAATTGAACCGCCCCCCCCATTAAGAGGGGGGTTTGAAGAACCGGCCGGGGGTTTAATCCCCCGGTTTTATGACATCCGGCCGGCCCGCTGGCCGGCCGGTTTTTACCAACGGGACCGGAATTTCCGGTCCCGCCCTCGACTCCCGACGCCGGCGGCCCGGCCGCCGGTCTTTCCTTCCGCCGCGGCCCGGAACCGGCCGCGGTCTCCTCGTCTCACCGCGGCCCGGAACCGGCCGCGGTGTTCGTCGTCCGGCACGGTGCGACGGCACCGCACCCCTTTCGCCGTGCCATGAATTCTCCCAACGCGGCGCGACGGCGTCGCGTTCTTGAAATCTCTCCTCGGCGAAGCGCGACGGGGTTGCGGAAAATCATAAGCATGTTCATCCGCGTGGTGCGACGGCACCACGCCTCTTGCTTCCACCCGCATGAATCAACATGAACGAAGGAGGGGGTTTCGGCCGTGTTCGTGCGGTCCGACTCCCCTCGCGTTAACAAATAACATAACTAAAAAGTCTCACGTTTAGTCATGCTAAAATCCACGATTCAGGAATGGAATAAAATAATTAATAAAAACATCCCCTACCTCGGGTTTGAGATTCAAAGAAATCCTCTACGTTCCGCGGAAGACGGCGTCGCGGAATTCAGGCGTCGCGGTCGTCGTTCGTCAAATCCGTTGACGAAGATTTACGTCCGATGCGACACGTTGTTGGCGGATCTTCGTTTGCCGACGAAGAAGGGCCGAAGAGGAAGCAGAGGTCCGAAGATACTAGGTCTCTGAGTCGATGATCCTTGACGAAGTGTTGTCGTTCTTCGTTGAGGATGAAGACGTTCTTCGTTCTTCGTCAGAGCTTGGAGATGAAGGGAAAGCTCTCCCAAGACAAACAAAGAACCCTCAATAAAATAAGAATACCACTTATTTTATTAACACACAACTCAAAAGGATTTCAAATGTTTGAAATTCAAAAGAGTTAACTCCCAAAAATTAAATTAAGTAACTTAAGCCATTAAAGAGGGGGGTTAAGTATGTTGAGAGAATTTGAAAAGAAAAGGGGGTTCGTGTGGGCCCCACCACACTTAATCCTCCCAAGGGAGGTTAAGTGGGTGTGGGTCCCACTTCCAACCACCTTTGATAGGTTTTTAAATAAGTTAAAACAAAATTTGTATTACACAAATTTATTTAACTTAACTGAAAAACCCCAAAACGTAACTCTCAACCCGCAACAAACGCAACTCCCGAAAAGGTCTTATTAAGCGAAAACCGGCGCTGCGAGTTCATCGGTGCCCTCGGATTTCAATTCCGAGCACCGGATCAAAAGTTAGGAATTCCCGCTCGTTCGTTCACTGAACGTACCCGAGCCAAACTTCGGAAATTAATTCCGGGCACTCCGGGCCTCGGAATCAGATGCCGTCTGAAACCGCGCTCTTGTAAAATTCTAAAGAAAATTAAGGAAAAATTTTCCTTGAATTTTACGGGTCTTTACATTACTCCCACCTCAGGGCTTTACGTCCCCGTAAAGCTACATCAAAAACTAGGGAAACAAAAGAGGGTACTGAGCACGCATCTGAGCCTCCCGCTCCCATGTGCTCTCCTGGAGATTCTCGTGCCGCCATCTGTTGCGCACAAGAGGAATCGATCGTCCATGTAGGACCCGCTCCTGGATGACATGGACCTCTTCTGACGTGGCCCGGACCATCTCTGGTCCCACAAGAGCTGCGAGATTTCTACTTTGCCGAAAAGAGAAACCTGGTCTCATCCCCTGGATGAACCACATTCTTTGCCTAAAACAGTCAATCCTAACATGGATGATACTAATCCATACTAAGGATGACGTCGTAAGGCCTCGACGCTACTACTAAGAGATTCAACCGTTACTCTCGCCTCCAAGGGTTGTGTCACACTGTCGGCATCAGTGTGTGGTAACTGGGCCTCCTCCAGTAGATGTCTCACAAGTGAGGGTCAAGTCAACAGCCAAAACTGGAACCTCTTAGTAACATTACGATAGAGGACAGGAACGAAAACATCACAAGGTATGCGTCTTTTATTATTGCAGCTCATAATACAAGACGCTACACAAAAGCAACAAGGAACCAGAAGTACAAAGGATGTATCCACTAGTTCTGCTCCTGTCCATCGGCTCCCAGGGCTTCATGATCGAAGGCCTCGGCTGCCTGAAGCTGAGCTCTCCCCTGCGGTCGGGGTGGACCTCCTGGTGGTGGTGGTGGTAGAGCCTCAAAGCGTCGGCCACCACCAGCTGCTCGTCCAACTCCTCTGCCTCGTCCGCCTCCTCCCTGCGGACCGCCACGGTCGAACCTCTGCCTCTGCCTAGGTGGTTCCTCAACCGTCTGCTGCTCCTCCGCATGGCGGGTCGGGCAGTCACGAGCCATGTGGCCTCGCCCACCGCATGCATAGCACTGTCTTCCACTCGAAAGACTGGCTCCGCGTGGTGTGCCCTGCACTGCTGAGCCAGTGCCCTGAGGTCTGGTCTGTCTGGACCCCTGAGTCATTCGCCGACTGCCAGCTGCAGATGACTCTGCCACGTGCCGTCCTGCGGTGGGTCTCTGTGCTGGTGTAGACTCAGCAAGGAAGCTCTCGATCAGAAGGGCCCGCTCCAGTACTCCTGTCTGAGTCGGTATGCTGAGGGAGATCAGCGATGCCCTGATCTCGTGTCTCAAACCCTGCTCGAAGGTCCGGGCCCGGAAGAATGGATCCCGTACCATGTCGGTCGAGTAGCGCGAGAGATCGGTAAACCTCGCCGAGTACTGGGCGACCGTCATGCTGCCCTGCCGCAGCTGTAGAAGCTCCTGGATGCGCACCGCTCGAAGGGTGGCCGGGACGAACTCAGAGCGGAAGAGGCTCTCGAAGTCCGTCCAGAGTAGAGATGCCTCATCGTGCACCTGGAGCATCAGGCTCCACCATCGTCCTGCTGCTGCGTGTAGTAGGCTCGCAGCGAGGATCACCATGAGGTCTGCTGGTGTCCTCACTAGCCTAAACACTCGAACCACTGCCTCCAGCCAGTCCTCTGCTGCCTGGGGATCCGTCTCCCCGCGAAACCTGGGCGGTCGCTGTCGCTGAAACTCATGCAGTGCGCTGAGGCGACGTGCATCGTCAGCGGCTGCTGCTGGAAGCATCGGGGGCTCGGCGGGTAAAGCTACCGCCGGTGCCACTACTGGAAAAGGGCCCTGCACCGAGGCCTCGTCGCTCGGTGGGCTGTCGTCTCGCTCGACCATCGGAACCCTAGCTGGCTGTCGTCGTGGGGCCATCCTGAAAAGGAAACAGGTGCGCCACGGTTAGAACAGTATACCTGGTGAGCTGATATAAGTAATCACAAAGAAAACATGAGACTTTCATTAAGCAGATCAGTATACCCGGTGAGCTGGCACAAGTAATCACAAAGAAAACTTTGAAACACACACGCAATCAATGTTTTCGTGCATTAAGTCGGAAATCAGAAGTCAGGGTCCTGGTGTACGGATACGTCGGCCGCCGCACCAACACTGGACTCCCTGGACTGATAACCACACTCAATACGCTAAACATTATTGCTTCACATAGAAAAGATCAGAGTTCGCGGTAGAACCGAACTGCTCTGATACCAATTTGTCACGACCCGCCCTCGGGGTCCGTGCCGTGACTACCCCAAGCCCGCCTTCCATAGGCCAGGGGCTGGCGACTAGCACCAAGGCGTAGATCCCAGCAAATTGGGAAGGCATTGCCTTTGAAAAGGTAAACACACACCACAGAGTAAACAAGCGGAAAGTAAACACTAAGCAAGCAGAGTACAACTGAAGTGCGGAAAAGTAAATGGGCCAGAATACAAACCCAAACTGAAAGTAAAGTACAACTCGAAAAGGGAAAAACAGCAACTGTAAAGTAAAGGCCGCTACTCCGTGCTGTCCACTGGAAAATCCCACCTGAAGGGTGGGTACAGATAGCTCCTCTGCTCCACGGGTCCCACCGTCCGCTCCGTGCTCGTCCCGCCCAGTGGTCCACCTCCGGGTACCGTCCCGCTCCGCGAACCTCAGCTAAGGTCAACGCTGTCCGTCGTCTGCAACCAACACAACGTAGTGCGGGCGAAGCCCGTGCAGGGGTGAGTATAAGCTACTCAGTAGGGACCCCGAGACCCCTGAAGGTCTCTCAAATCCACAAAGGATAAACCACGAAGAAAAGTACAATCACGAAGTAACAACCGACACTGCTTAGGTATATGCCCATACATATACCTAAGTCATCAATTCAAATACACTCCAACCTCCGAGCCCAAGTACAACTCAGTCCACGCAGGAAAGTATACGTATTCCACATAGGAAAGCAAAATATAATCCACACAGGATTGCACAACACAATCCACACAGGGAAACAACAGGATTCAGCTCACACAGGTATACTTTTTCAAGGACGATAAAGATGATCACTGATCCATCTAAATCGTCGGACCCACGAAGGATCGATAGGTAACTAACCCCCGCAGAAGACCCACACAGGATCGGGCTCACACAGAACCTGTAGGCGCTGGCTCACACAGAACCGCTGAGCGCAAGGACCCACACAGGATCGGGCTCACACAGAACCTGTAGCACTGATCCACGTAGGATCGCTGAGTGCTGTAGTCGTCGTCGTCGAATCCACACAGGATCTCTGTACTGTCGTCGCCAAATCCACACAGGATCTCTGTACTGTCGTCGTCTAATCCACACAGGATCTCTGTACTGTCGTCGTCAAATCCACACAGGATCTCTGTACTGTCGTCGTCACAGTCACAGTAGCAGTCGTAGCAGTAAAACAGTCGCAGCCAGCACTAGGGTTCCCGCACACAGCAAGCTCGTACGGAGGGTCCGCTCCACGAGCCGAGAGGCTGATACATCAACTGTCACGAAGACCGAAGTTGATGTATCCAAAAGTTCCGTATCGTCAACAGGAACTCAACGCAACAGACGGCGCGTCGATCGGACGCCCGGTCTGAGAGTTATTGGCATTTTCGTCTCCGGGGCCCGGTTGGTTTTTAAGGCAAAACCAACCCGACCGTACTCCACCTGCGTCCAAACCTCGGGCGGAGTATGCCAAAAGATCCGTCTCACTAAGAGGAACACTACGCGTCTGACGGCACGTCAATCGGACGTCCGTAGCTCAAGATATGAGTGTTTCCGCTCCGAAGGCCCGGTTGGTTTCGTGAACGAACCAACCCGGCCGAACTCAAAGTAAACCGAAACCTCGAGTGCGATATACCGAAACGACCGTCTCGATCCAAGGATCGCGTTGCCGCAGACGGTTCGTCATTCGGAGGTCCGAGGCTCAAGTTATGAGCGAAAAACCAAAACTGGTCCGAAACGGGGGGGTCCGGGTCCGGGCCGACCCGGCCCGACCCCCCCCCCCGGGGGGTGGCGCGGCGGCGGCGCGGCGGCCGGCGGCGGCGGCGACGGCGGCGCGGCGGCGGCGGGCCGCGTGGCGGCGGCGGGCCGCGTGGCGGCGGCGGGCCGCGTGGCGGCGGCGGGCCGCGTGGCGCGGTGGCGGCGGGCCGCGTGGCGGCGGCGGGCCGCGTGGCGGCGGCAGCGGCGGGCCGCGCTGGCGGCGGCGGGCCGCGTGGCGGCGGCAGCGGCGGGCCGCGCTGGCGGCGGCGGGCCGCGTGGCGGCGGCAGCGGCGGGCCGCGCTGGCGGCGGCGGGCCGCGTGGCGGCGGCAGCGGCGGGCCGCGCTGGCGGCGGCGGGTGCCGCACGGGGTGGTCACGCGGGGGGCTTGATTGCCCCCGCTGATTGAAGGCGGCGCGGCTTTGCCGCGCCGATTTTTGAAGGAACGGCCCCCGCACGTGGGGGCCGCTTAGTCACAAACCGGGGGCTTAATTGCCCCCGTGGTTTTGAAAGGAGGCACGGCCTTGTGCCGTGCCAAATACAAGAAACGGCCCCCGCAAGTGGGGGCCGGCTGGAACAAACCGGGGGGGCTTTGCCCCCCCCTTCTTTAATTGAACCGCCCCCCCCCATTAAGAGGGGGGTTTGAAGAACCGGCCGGGGGTTTAATCCCCCGGTTTTATGACATCCGGCCGGCCCGCTGGCCGGCCGGTTTTTACCAACGGGACCGGAATTTCCGGTCCCGCCCTCGACTCCCGACGCCGGCGGCCCGGCCGCCGGTCTTTCCTTCCGCCGCGGCCCGGAACCGGCCGCGGTCTCCTCGTCTCACCGCGGCCCGGAACCGGCCGCGGTGTTCGTCGTCCGGCACGGTGCGACGGCACCGCACCCCTTTCGCCGTGCCATGAATTCTCCCAACGCGGCGCGACGGCGTCGCGTTCTTGAAATCTCTCCTCGGCGAAGCGCGACGGGGTTGCGGAAAATCATAAGCATGTTCATCCGCGTGGTGCGACGGCACCACGCCTCTTGCTTCCACCCGCATGAATCAACATGAACGAAGGAGGGGGTTTCGGCCGTGTTCGTGCGGTCCGACTCCCCTCGCGTTAACAAATAACATAACTAAAAAGTCTCACGTTTAGTCATGCTAAAATCCACGATTCAGGAATGGAATAAAATAATTAATAAAAACATCCCCTACCTCGGGTTTGAGATTCAAAGAAATCCTCTACGTTCCGCGGAAGACGGCGTCGCGGAATTCAGGCGTCGCGGTCGTCGTTCGTCAAATCCGTTGACGAAGATTTACGTCCGATGCGACACGTTGTTGGCGGATCTTCGTTTGCCGACGAAGAAGGGCCGAAGAGGAAGCAGAGGTCCGAAGATACTAGGTCTCTGAGTCGATGATCCTTGACGAAGTGTTGTCGTTCTTCGTTGAGGATGAAGACGTTCTTCGTTCTTCGTCAGAGCTTGGAGATGAAGGGAAAGCTCTCCCAAGACAAACAAAGAACCCTCAATAAAATAAGAATACCACTTATTTTATTAACACACAACTCAAAAGGATTTCAAATGTTTGAAATTCAAAAGAGTTAACTCCCAAAAATTAAATTAAGTAACTTAAGCCATTAAAGAGGGGGGTTAAGTATGTTGAGAGAATTTGAAAAGAAAAGGGGGTTCGTGTGGGCCCCACCACACTTAATCCTCCCAAGGGAGGTTAAGTGGGTGTGGGTCCCACTTCCAACCACCTTTGATAGGTTTTTAAATAAGTTAAAACAAAATTTGTATTACACAAATTTATTTAACTTAACTGAAAAACCCCAAAACGTAACTCTCAACCCGCAACAAACGCAACTCCCGAAAAGGTCTTATTAAGCGAAAACCGGCGCTGCGAGTTCATCGGTGCCCTCGGATTTCAATTCCGAGCACCGGATCAAAAGTTAGGAATTCCCGCTCGTTCGTTCACTGAACGTACCCGAGCCAAACTTCGGAAATTAATTCCGGGCACTCCGGGCCTCGGAATCAGATGCCGTCTGAAACCGCGCTCTTGTAAAATTCTAAAGAAAATTAAGGAAAAATTTTCCTTGAATTTTACGGGTCTTTACAGTGGTTCTGAGTGGTCTTAACCTTTTACACCATGTCCCCAGTGCTTTCAGTACCTAGATGTTTGAGTTACCCAACATCACCCTTTTAGGTAGTTTTTCTACACCCTTTCCCATGAGGATATTGATAGGGATCCATTTGGATGATTGTGTGGAAATTTTTTTTTGTACGGTAACTCAGCCAGAGGTAGATGTTGATCACATCATCCTTCGATGTCAATTGAGCATTCCCACAACACGTCCAAGACTGTTCGGATAGTATTCTATGATTTTCAATCATTCTAGGGGTGATAACCCATGATTAATTTTATCTCATTTTTTATAAAATGTTGGATAATTTTTTAGAAGTTAGAGGTGAATATTGTTTCTTGATCAGATATAATCGATAATGGTACTCTTTTTAGCATTACCAATTATCTGATTCATGTCCTCACTATTTGATATAGCAGGATTTCCTCTAAAATCACAATGATCTATGTAGTCTTTTTTTTATGATTCACCACTACCCATATAACATAATTACCACTTGAAGTCTTCAAAAGACTAATGAAAACTTCCATGGTGATATTTTCCCATTTATATATAGGTATGGGTAATTTTTGAATCATCCTCTTGGAATTTTTCCATTTTTCTATAACTTTATTCCTAAAAATTCATCTTGATGTATATTATATGATCACCTTCTTCATTTTGTCACACAAATTGTTTTATCAGAGATATAGAAACCTCTTTATGATTCATGGGTGGAGGTGTAATGTTGAGCTATGTGCATGATCCAACGGCTCCATCTTTAACTAAGGATTTAATGATACGCATTGTCATGATAAAAATATCACAACTCCTTCTTCATTATCATTGAAATCCAAGGATTTACCTTCACTTATAGTTTCTAATTTCTCATGAATTCTTGCATCATCTCTTTGAGAATCCATTATTCTTTCAAGAAGTGTCATTTGATCAATTATTTATGAATGGATTTTTGATGTTCCTTTATTTATAATTCCAATGTCCATCATTTACAAATATAAGAAGATAAGATTCATCTCAATTATCATCAATTTCATAATTTCTAGATCCTTTATTCATAGAGATTCTTCCACTTTATTTGATTTCTTAGGATGGTAGTGGATTGAGAATTCATAGTCCCTAATTAGCTATGACCCTATCCTTTGGTTCATATTCATCTCTATGTGTGTTAATTTATAGTTGAGACGTTTTTTATGAATAAATATTTTATACATCTCTATAAATGGAAAATTTTGACATATTTTCAAAGAGAATATCACTATATCCAACTCTAGATCATGCATTGGGATATTTAATTCATGAACATTCAACAACCTTGATGTTTATGCTATGAATTTGTCTTTCTACATCAACAAAGACCCCAATACCTTTTTTGAAGCATCACTAAATGCCATGAATAGTTCTCTACATGTAGGTTTTCTAAGCACAAGGGAATTGATTAGCCCCATTTTCTACTCCATGAAGTGCTCTACACATTCATCATTCAAAGAAAACTAGAATCCTTTAAAATGAATCTTGGTTAGAGGGTTTCAAAATCTTGATAAATTACTCAAACATTTATGATATTACCCAACTAATCCCAGGAAACTGTGGATATATATAAAAAATGTCGGCCTCATCCATCTTTAAATTGGTTCTATTTTTAAGGGTTTATAGATATTCCATTTCATGTGACGAATTCCCCAAAAATGATACTTCCTTCAACAGTAATAAAAAATTTCTATATCGTGCATACATCTTCTCATTTTGAAAGGTATTTGGTATAGTTATCAGATGCTTCTATTGATTATCCTTGTTATTGGATATTATTATAATATAATTAATAAATATTACCATATAAAATATAGGTAATCTTTAATAACTCTATTTGTCATGTCCATGATGTGTTCTAAAGAATTAGTGAGCCCTAATTGAGTAATTTTGAACTCATAGTGTGAGTACCCTATTAAAAAAAGATGTATTGGGGATATCCTCATTCTTCACCCTAACATGGTAATATACCAGCCAAATATCCACCATAGAAAAGTGTTGTGGTCGATGTAGAAGATCAAACAAGTCACCTATAATACCCTCAAATGATAAAGGGTTAAATGACCAAATTATATGACTCGTGTCAACAAGGTGTACCATCCTTTTTGGGAGCCTATCTGATTAGAACTCAACAGTTAAGTGTTCTTGGCTTGGAGTAGTGATCAGAATGGGTGACCTTCTGGGAAGTTTCCCAAGGTGTGTGTGAGTGATGAAAAAACACATTGGAAAGGACGAGTGTTGGCATGTGGGGGCTGTCATTAGTCATATGACCCGTTTCGGCACGTGCGTGGACAGTATGGTGGGGACCGCATGTCTGCGGGGAAACTGGTGGTACGTGGTGGGCCAGGACCCGATGACTGTGTTAAGGGGGGGTGGTTGTGCTATCACCGGGGCCCAGTTGTTACATTTGGTATCAGAGGTGGTACCCAGCCTTAAGTGTGGTGCATTGCCTAGGTTAAGATGTAGGGACCACAACGAGGATGTTGTGATCAAAAGGGTGGGGGTGATTATAAAACTCCCAAATGATAAAGGGTTAAACGACTTAATGATCTGACTCATGTGGACTAGGTGCACCTTCTTTTTCAGGACCCTACCTGATTAAAACTCCACAGTTAAGTGTGCTTTGCTTGGAGTAGTGATCAAGATGGGTGACCATCTGGGAAGTTTCTCATGGTGTGTGTGAGGGAGGACAAAACACAATGTAAAGGACATGTGTTGGCCTGTGGGGACTTTCATTAGTCAGATGACCTATTCAGGCATGTGGGTGGACCCTAGGGTGGGGACCGTGTGTCTGTTGGGCAACTGGTGGTACCTGGTTGGCCAGGACCTAAGGGCACTAGGGTGGGGACCATGTGCCTGTGAAAAAACTGGTGGTACCTGGTGGGCTAGGACATGAGGGCACCATTGAACTCGCAGCGCCACTATTCGCATAATAATATTTTCACCTCGATAACAGTTGGTTGAGGAAGAATATTTGTTTTTGGGTTTTATGTGGGAATAATAAAATAATTTAAGTGAATTCCTTAATTTAATTTATTTGTTATATCCAACATGTGGAAGTTAGAGGTGGGGACTGCCACACCTTAACCTCCCATGAGAGGTTATGGTTCTGGGGACCACCAAAACTCAACCTCCCATGTGAGGATTAATTTTTTGGGGACCACCAGAGGTTATAACCTCTTGAACTACCCATTAAGTTGGGAGAAACTTCTTGAGCTCCCGACTTAATTGTGCCACCACCATTCACATTAATTGTGACAACCAACTGTTAGGAATTATTTTTGAATTTCATTCTATCAAAATAAAAGATATTATAATCTATTATTTGGCATGTCTATTCCATTTTCAGATTTGAGTTGAGTATTATTGGGAGAAAGCTCACAACGAAGAATGCTCCTCCAAACGAAGAATGACCATCGAAGAATGAAGAACTCTTCATCCACTGATGATGGACATATTCTTCTTTGATCTCCAACTGGAACAAGGGAGGAAGAAACATCATTGAGGAACGCTGATGATTTTGTCCTCGACTTCTTCATCTTCCTTTCCAATGACAACTAATCCGAGGTAGGGGTCTAAGTTTATTAAATTGTTGTGTGTTCTTCATTTTCCATCGTGGTTTAGAATTCGAAGTCGCTTGATATCACCCTAACGTGGATGGCACGGGCCGAAAAAACATGGCCCGAATCCTCCACCTTTCTTATGAATTTGACGCCCAATGTGGCATGAGTCCGGGTTGAGTGTTTCTCGTAATCATCAGTTGCGGATCAAAGGAGACATCCCCATGAAAGTTTGAATTCTTCTATAACGTGAAACGGGCCACCAGAACACGTCCAACGTCCCGCAAAACGATTCATCGGCAGTCGGGACTGGTGAACATCACCAGTGATGAAGAGAAGGGTGGTCGGAAGTCTGGCCGGCTGCATGGACAGCGGTGGTGTAACTGTGTCGTCGGAGGAGAAGGACGCGACCGACGGGCTGCAGCGGCAGTCGGCCCAAGGCCGACCGTGAATGAAGCCGGTGGCCTGAGTCACCGGGTTTCTAGAGAAGGCGCGGCGCAACTGCACCACATGTTGTCGAAGAAGGGGCCACGACCCCTGGACATGGCGGTGCAACGGTGGCTAGCGCAAGGTCGGCCGCGAGGAAGACCGGTGGCCCCAGCCGCCGGGTCGCCGGAGGGGGCATGGTGCAATGGTGTCGCATGGTAGTTGGCTCGCCGCCTGGCCAGATAGGAGGAGCAGGACCCACCACTAGGTCCCGCGTGAAGTAGACTGGCACCATGTGGCACCAGTTGTCTCGCACCCAAACGGCTTCACCGTTCGGGAACCCTAGGGGGCGTGGCCTCTCCCCTGGACGGTGCTAGGGTAGACCCCATGGGCCGCCGGGCCGCCAGCCGCATGGGCTGCCAACCATGCGTGCTGCCAAGAAGGACCTAGCATAGGCCGGGTCACCCCCACGGACCGGGTTGGACCCGTGGGCTGGGTCGGTCCGACTACGCCGGACTGGACCCGGACACGGACCCATTTTGGCTTGTTTCCACTCTTTTGCCCGTAACATGAGCTACGAGCGTTTGATTGACGAACTTTCTATAGTGACTGAAACCTTGGGAGGAGATGGTTCTTCTGGTATACCTCACTCAAGGTTTGGACACATTTGGGGCACAGTCGGGTTTGATTGAATATAAATCCAACCGGGCCCTCAGAGTGGAAATGCCAATAACTCTCAGAACCGGTGTCCGATTGATGCACCATCTATCGCGTTGAGTTTCTTATGTGAAGAAAGATATTTTGGATACATAAACTTTGGACTTATTGGTAGTTGATGTATCTAAACTTGGAATCTAGAGCGGACGCTCCCGGAATCAAGGATACTTTGTATGGAACACTATGGTTGGCTACGCTCTAATGACTGTTCCTGGATCCTGTGTTGGTTCAACAGCTCTGACTACTATTCCTGGATCCGATGTGGGTTCGACAGCATTGCCGATAGTTTCTGGATCCCGTACGAGTTCAACAACTCTTACTACTATTCCTGGATCTTGTATGGGTTTCACAACTTTGAATTCTATTCATGGATCTTGTGTGGGTTCGACTGAATAATTGTTTCTCGATCATGTGTGGGTTCGATGGAATAGATGATTCAGTGGATACACATGATCATCTCTATCTCTCTTAAAAAGTTGAAAACCTCTGTGAGCAGAGTCAGTAACTTGTATTTTCCTCATGCTTGAGATGGAGTACAAGATATCTTAGGTATATGTATGGGAATATACCTATGTGGGGTATCTGTTGATATCATAACTTGTGGTTTATACTTGTTGGATTTTGTGAGACTTTGAGCGTCTCAGGGTCCCTACTGAGTATCGTTATACTAACCCATGCATGGGCTACGCCCACACCTTGTTGTTTTGGATGCAGACGATGGACATCGCTGACTGAGGCTGAGTGTACGAGGATTGGATGGTACATGGAGGTGGACCTCACGATGAGTCGATACCCACAGGAGACGAACAGACGTGGTGTACAGATGAGGCTATCTATACCTACCCTTCAGGTAGGATCCGTGGTGGATGATCTAGGAGATTATTTTCCCCTTTTATCTATTTTTTCTTTTCTAGTTGTACATGTACTTTACAATTGGGCTTGTATTTCTGGCCCCCTTTACTTTTCAACACTCTCTTGTTATATAGTTTTACTTAGTGTTTTGTATCTAGATGTGTGCTCTGTTTTATGTGTTTTCAGTTAAAAATTCAATGACTTCCTAGTTTAGTGATTTAATCCTTTGGTGCTAGTATCCAGTCTCTGGATTATGGAAGGCGGGCATGGGGTAGTCACAACATTGTCCCTGAGGGACGAGTCATTAAAAATTGGAATCAGAGGAGTCAGTTCTACCACAGAACATAGGACTCTGATCTTTTGTGGGAAGCAATAGTGTTAAGGGTACTGAGTGTGGTTTTCAGTTTAACGAGTCTAGTGTTAGTGCGGTGGCCGATGTATCCATACACCATGACCCTAACATCTGATTTCTGACTCAGTGCATGAAAACACTGATTTCGTATGTGTTTAAAGAGCTTTCTTAGTGGTCTCTTTGATTCATGTCACCAAGAATAACTTATTGACCGTGGAACACCTGTTTTTTTTAGGATGGCCCCATGCAGACATCCATCCAGTGTTCCAGGTTGTGTAAGGGATGGCAGACCACCATGCGATGATGCCTCAATGTAGGGCCCTATAATAGTGGAGGCACCAACGGTACCACTACCTGTTGGGAAACTGATGCCACCAGCCCCAACAATAGAGAGTGAATGCCACATAAGAGCATTGCATGAGTTCCAGCACCAGAGGCTGCCCACTTACAGGGGTGAGACGGACCCACAGGAAGTTGAGGATTGGCTGGAGGCTGTGGTGAAAGTCTTCATACTGGTAGGGAAACTAGCATACCTTATGGTGATCCTTGTCACGAGTCTCCTTTAGGTAGCAGCAGGCATATGGTGGATCCTGATGCTCCAGGTGCATGATGAGGTGACACATCTCTGGGCAGACATCGAGAGGCTGTTTCGGGTGGATTTTGTCACAACCATCCTACATGCGGTGCAGATACAGGAGCTTCAAGAACTACAATAGGGTAGCATGATGGCATCTCAGTACTCAGTGAGGTTCATCGACCTCTCTCGCTACTCTATAGATATGGTGCGAGACCCATTCTTCAATGATCGAACCTTCGATCAGGGGATCATGTGGAAGATTAGGGCTTTGATGATCTCCCTCAGCATCCTGAAGCATGCAGGGCTATTGAAGAAATACCTCTGAGTGGAATGTTTTTTTGATGAGCAGTTACCAGTAGCGAGACCCACCACCGGGCGTCACATAGCAGAGTCTTCTGCAGTAAGTAGCAGACAGATGTAGCAGAGGTCCAAGAAAACTAGACCATCCGGTGGATGGCCTCATGATATGGGTCCGGTTGTGCATGGCACACGAGATAGATCCATTCATTTGAGGAAAAAGTAGTGTTTCACATGCGGCGGGAGGGTCACATGGCTCATGACTGTCTGACCCGCCATTCTAATTATCAGAAGATAATTGAGGGACCTTTCAGGCAGAAGAAGAGGTAAGATAGATGTGATCCGCAGGGCCCAGGCAGACGTGGAAGAGGAGATGGTCGTGCAGTTGGCAGTGGGCGACGTTTCGAGGTGTTACCACCACCACCACATGGAGATCCACCCCAACCGCAGGGAGTAGGTGGATATGAGAAAGCTCAGCTCTAGGAAGCTGAGGCTTACGATCAGGACACTACAGAGATGATTCTAGGTAATGTTTGTGTCTACTCCACATTAGCTGCAGTTCTTATAGACACAGGTTCCAGTCACTCATTAATTTCCACTTCCCTCATTCGAAGCACAGAGATTCCAACAGAGCCGTTTGCTCCCTCCTTATAGCTAGAGATTCCTACGAGAGGAAATTCGAAGATTACCACTATTGTCTACAGTGTGAGCTTAATCTATGAGGCGAGTGCTTCAGCTGGGATCTCCAAGTAGCGGCATCGAGTCCTTAAGATATCATATTGGGTATGGACTGGTTATCTACCGTCCATGCTCAGATCAACTGTATTAGGCGCAAAGTGCGTTGTGTCCGTGGGGATGGGACCAGGTTTACGTTCACCAGTGAGAAGGGTGTAACGCCCCGACCCCAGCTACCCAGAATCGGTGCATTACTTCGTAACATTGGCATGATCACAAAAGATCAAGTCTCGAAAGACCGATTAGTTTAGTAGCCTTGGAAACACTAGATACATTCATAAGTCTTTCATTACATCAATATTAAACAAACTACAATAACATGGTCTTTATAGTCCACACTCATATCTTCACTGACTATCCTTGCAAGTCAGTCATAATACACTTCTTCACATCCTGGAAAATATTTAAACATTGAAAGGGGTGAGCTCAGATGCTCAGTAAGGATAACAATATTGCGGAAGATTTTATAAGAAAACATAATCATTTAAGGCAATGTATAACTAAAACAAAAGCCTTATTGAACTTGAACTTCAGCATAATATGGAAAAAGTAAAATAAAATAATGCCATTACTTACTCACATGGATATTCTACTAGACGAATAATCACATGAAATATCAATAACCACTTTCATAATGAGGGAATGTATAATGCCGGACATTCTGAAACATTTTGTCAAGGCCTCGGCCAAGACATCTAAAATGATTAAGGCCTCGGCCAAAACCATAAATCAAATTGGGAAAGGGCCTCGGCCAATTCTACTTCTAGTTGTCTCATGAGACCTACCGATGCATCGAGGAGCTATAGCGGGCTCCACCCGTCACATATTAAGTCCAATACATTCCTCATATGAATAGGTTTAAACATAACATAAATATTCGTATTAAAACTTGCATACGAAATGTCAACAATTTCTCCATAAACTATGTATGGTATAAAATAACACATCCACAGTCAAATATTTCACAAAATGTTCAATGGAAGTTTTGTATCATAAATCAATTTCAATTAAACTTAAAACCCATCAAAGGATGTTGACATGGATGAAATCAAAGCTATTTGAGAGAAATATCTCTCCTTTTTGAAATTATTTAAAAGTCCCATAATCATAAAATAATACATTTACTTTGAAAATATTCCTATAAGCTTGTTAGGGAAGCTTCGACGAAGTTATAATGGCGGAAAATAGCCGCACCCGCCGTATAAGTAAAAAAAAGATTCTTACCTTAATTTTGTCAAAAAGGTCAAAAGTACATTGTTTGGAAAACAACGGTAACATTCCTTTCAAAAATGTATAAGGGTATAAATGACTTTAAACCATTTTCCATTTAATAGTAAAAATGTTTTGGAAGACATTTTTAAGAAACATGGATGTGGATGATAACGAGGTCCCAGTAGATAATTATGTATAAACAACCTTGGATAATGAAGAGGTTGTGAAGTAAACCCTTACCTTGTACTTTTCCTTGGTTGGGGTAGGTTAACCTCCTGTATAATGGTGAAATAATTGTTATTAAATTATACAAGAATCATATACATTCATATGATATCATATATGATCTTTTAACATTTCTTTGTTAACAATATCTTAGATTTATCGTTGTTTTGGGTGTTAACTTACTCGTTTTCTTTTATATGTTTTGTCATGTAAGTCTTGTTTTTCATGGATAGGTTGTATATTATTCATATCCAGAATGATATCATGTCCTTAAACATTATTTTTAAATCATAAAATGATAATTATACTTGACTGGATACGGCGGAGAATGAATCTCATCGCGTTCGTGGAGACGGTAGTCCGTACGTACGCACGAGCGACAATATCATTATTTTGATATTAAAATAATATATAATTGTATAGTGTATCATATATACAGAATCATTATCATGTTATATTTATTATTTACATGAATTACATATCATTATTATACCCATCTAAATAAAAATATAATGAATAACAATTACACCACGACGTGGAGACGGTAAGCCGTACGTACGCACGTATGGTGACATGTCATTCAAATGATGGGTAGAATACTGAATATGGTTGTTCCATATTTATAATAACATCACAGTATATAGAAGATACTGGAGTTATAATTTTAGAATTTAAATAATAAACAAAGAGGGAGTGGAAGAAGAAAGAAACTTGAAAGAGGGTGATGAAAATGTTACCTCTTCTTCGGGTTCTTCCTTTTGATTTGATCAAAAGGACTCCTTAGGATGTATTTCTGACTAAAGTAAAGCTTCTAGGATGAAGGGAGAGAAGTTGGGAGAGTATTTGGGCAGGGGTTTGCCGAACCAAAAGGCTTGGAAGTGTGAATAAGGTGGTAGAGGTGGGGGCCTTTTATAAGAGGAGAGGAGGGGCACTTTTGGAAAGATTCAAATGTTACATTATTTCACAATGCTTTTCGGATTCTAAAGGTCCCACACTTATATAATTCGAGGCTAAGGTGATAAGGTTTCTAAATCTCCTCATCCAATAGGCTTTGGACAAGTGTAAGCCTTGGATTTTTCATTATCTTCTCATTTTATTTAAATCGTTAAATAATGAGGTCATCGCTTCATCATAATGATGTCATAAATAATTTAATTTATTTAATGTCCAAAAATTATAAAAAAAATACTATGATTTAGTAAATCGTTTTAGCTTTCTAATGAATATTTATAGTCAAAATTTGGACTTGTGTAACCCCACTTAAAAATTGTTTTCGTAAAATAACTCATGTTTGTGTCAATTTAATTTTAACATTAAATAAATATATATTAATGTCATTTTCCAACTAAAGTGGCTCCATGGGGTCCCCAAGTTGACCCATGGGTTGTCTTGGTCGGCCATGACTCATACAATAGGAGTAGGACAAGTGTCATGCTCATCTCATATTATTAAAACATCATTTGTACCTTAAACTACCTTAATTACCTCTAATCGCGATTAAGAACTTAAAAGTTACTATTCACCAAAAAATTATTTTAATCTCATTGAACCACATTTTACTTCTTAATGACAACCATGTATGTCGGATTTTTGAAAATCAAATCACAGAAGTGGTAATTTTTCATTTTAACGAAAAATCAGTTTTTAACAATCACTTAGTGGTTTCACTATTCATCAAAAATTGAAGTTTTTCAGAATAAGGCCAAAATTTCACCCTAAGCTATAATTGATATTCCAAATTCAAAAATGATGTCTATTTTAAAAAATTCCAAACATATAAGTTGTATTAATTAATTTCATAATTAATTCCCGCTGTTACAACAAATAGCGTGTTTTTAAGAAACAATTTATATCAAAAGTTTGGCAATTGTTTATGTCCAATTTCAATGTTAAATTAATTCTAATGACCACCATTGGATAAAATGCTAAAAATATATTCTAATTATACTTTAAAACCACTAAATATTATAATTTATCACTATAAATTATTTTTATTAAAAAAGTTGTTTTAATTATTTTTCACTATTCATAAAAAATTAGAAGTTCTCAGAGAAATACCAAAAATTCAACATAGGCTAATTTCAATATTCCGAATCCAAAAATGAAGTCCATTTTGATAAATAAAATTTATAAAATTTCAAAAATTAGGTATTACTATTCACAACGGCTAGTTTAATTAGTTGTGGTGTCTGTTAGAGCTCGAGGTTGCGTACAACACACGTTATTACATTATTCGAAGGGAAATGTACAGTGGAAGCTTGGGGTGTTACATTCTCCCCTCCTTCAAATAATTGCGTCCTCGCAATTTCTAGGGTATTACTGCATAAAAAGACTCGGGTGGTTTTTCATCATAAATTCCTCAGGTTCCCACGTTGCCTCTTCCATTTTATGATTTCTCCACAAAACCTTCACCAGACGAGTCGTCCGGTTTCTCAGCACCTGCTCCCTCACATCAAGAATCCTGACGGGCTCTTCACAATAGGAAAGATCGGGTTCCAGTTCTAATTCCTCATAGGTGAGTACATGCGTTGGGTCAGGCATGTATTTCCTCAACAGAGATACGTGGAACACATCGTGAACTTTGGAGAGACTTGGCGGCATTGCCAAACGGTAAGCTAGAGCCCCAATTCGTTCTAGAATTTCCAAAGGTCCGATGTACCTGGGACTCAATTTACCTTTCTTACCAAAACGTATGACTCCCTTCCATGGAGATACCTTCAGGAAAACATGATCACCGACTTGAAATTCCAAATCCTTCCTTAGATTATCGGCATAGCTCTTCTGCCTACTTTGAGCTGCTTTGATGTGATTTTGGATTACTTTCACCTTTTCCACCGTTTCCTCCACCAGTTCTGGGCCTACAAGTTTTCTTTCACCAACGTCATCCCAACAGGTTAGTGTACGACATCTCTTTCCGTATAACGCTTCATATGGTGCCATCTGAATACTCGAATGGAAGCTATTGTTATAGGAAAATTCTACCAGTGGTAAATATTGATCCCACATACCCTGAAAGTCAAGAGAGCATGATCTCAACATGTCTTCTAAGGTTTGAATAGTCTGTTCTGATTGTCCATCTGTTTGAGGGTGATAGGCAGTGCTCAAACGAAGTTCAGTATCCAAGGCCTTTTGAAGACTTTTCCAGAATCTTGAAGTAAAACGAGGATCACGATCAGAAACAATCGATAGGGGTACTCCATGAAGTCTTACAACTTCATTAATATATAGTCTTGCTAGACGTTCAAGTGGTAGATCCTCCCGTATAGCCAGAAAATGTGCTGACATAGTAAGTCGATCAACAATGACCCATATTGCATCATTCCTTCTAGGAGTCTTTGGTAGTCCCATGACAAAGTCCATCGTAATATTATCCCATTTCCACTCAGGTATGGGAAGAGGTTGCAATACTCCACCAGGATGTTGCCTTCCAGCTTTCACTAGTTGACAAACCATACACCTCGACACAAAATCAGCAATCTCCCTCTTCATATTGTCCCACCAAAAATGTTCCTTCAAATCTCTATAAATTTTGGTGCTCCCAGGGTGTATAGAGAAGTTGGAACTATGAGCATCATCCAGCAATTCCCTTTTTAGATCAGGTATATCGGGAACACAAAGTCTCTTCCCGAATTTCAAAATTCCATCCTTATACACAAAGTCCCTCAATCTTCCATCATTCACACCTTTAATCTTCTTCTGAAATTCTTCATCATTGGTCTGAGAACTCTTAATCCTTTCTAGTAATGATGGTTTGGCAACCATTTGAAAAAGCATTGATGTTTCACCTTCCCTAGTTATTCCCATGTCCATATTCACTAGATCCAAGAAAATTGGATCCCTTTCAATTCTCATCACATTCAAAACTCCATGGTCTTTTCTACTCAAAGCATCTGCCACCTTGTTTGCCTTCCCCGGGTGGTAATGTATCGTGCAATCATAATCCTTGAGTAGTTCAAGCCATCGCCTTTGCCTCATGTTGAGTTCTTTTTGTGTGAAAATATACTTCAAACTCTTGTGATCAGTATAAATCTCACATTTTTCACCATAGAGGTAATGTCTCCATATCTTTAAAGCAAAGATCACAGCTGCTAACTCAAGATCATGAGTAGGATAGTTTTTCTCATGAATTTTTAGCTGTCGTGATGCATAGGCAATGACCTTATCATTCTGCATAAGGACACAACCGAGTCCTTTCTTCGATGCATCACTATAAATAACAAACCCATCATTCCCCGATGGTAGAGTCAATACAGGGGCATTGACTAATCTTCTCTTTAGTTATTCAAAACATTCTTCACACTCTTTTGTCCAGACAAATTTAATCCCTTTACGTGTGAGCTTTGTCAATGGGTTAGCCAATCTGGCAAAATTCTGGACGAAACGTCGATAATAACCTGCTAACCCAATAAAACTGCGTACCTCAGTTATACTTGTCGGTGCTGGCCATTCTTGGATTGCCTTGGTTTTAGAAGGATCAACGGAAATTCCATCCTTAGAGACAATATGTCCAAGAAGAGAAATCTCATGAAGCCAGAATTCACACTTGCTAAATTTCCCATATAATTCATGTCTTCTAAGAGTCTTCAGGATAATGCGTAAGTGATTTTCATGATCTTCGTGGCTTTTGGAGTATACCAAGATATCATCAATAAATACCACTACAAAGTCATCAAGATATTCCTTGAAAACTCTATTCATTAGATCCATGAAAACAGAGGGTGCATTAGTCAATCCAAAAGGCATTACTGTAAACTCGTAATGCCCGTACCTTGTTCGAAATGCTGTCTTTGGAACGTCTTCCTTCTTCACACACAACTGATGGTATCCAGACCGAAGGTCAATCTTTGAAAAGTATTGAGCTCCATGCAGTTGGTCAAACAAATCATCAATGCGAGGTAGGGGATACTTATTCTTTATTGTTATAGCATTGATCTCCCTATAATCAATGCACAACCTCATAGATCCATCTTTCTTCTTAAAAAAAAGAACAGGGGCTCCCCAAGGAGAAACACTAGGGCGAATAAATCCCTTATTACTCAATTCCTCTAGTTGTTTCTTTAGTTCAACTAATTCCACAGTGGCCATTCTATAAGTGGTCTTCGATATGGGCCTTGATCTAGGAATTAAATCAATGGAAAACTCAACTTCTCGTTCTGGAGGATGTCCAGGTAAATCTTCCGGAAACACATCAACATATTCTCTCACAATAGGTACATCCTCTATTTGAATATTCCTTTCCTCATCCTCAGTAATTTCCTTCTCTTCCTCCCCAATAATTGAATTTAGCTGAGCTACTGGGGGTGGATCTAGATAAGAATTATGTGGCGATGATTCGGCTCTAAAGATAAGGTGTTCCTTATCATCATCATCAAGAATCGTAACCTCTTTCCTCTTACAATAAATTTTTGCATCATGGTCCGAAAGCCAATCCATACCGAGGATTATATCAAATTCAATCATGGGTATGACGATGAGATCAGCAGGTAAAAAACATTTAGGTTCTCTAATGGGAACTAATCGACAAAACTTTGTTGCAACAATACTTCCCTTAGGGGTTTTGACTGACAACTCCCTTGTTAAATCAAATTGGAAATATCTAATTTTCTTAGCAAACTGGGAAGATATGAAACAATGCGATGATCCAGAATCAAATAATGCATTTTCTAAACTTGAGGAAACCGTTAAATTACCTGCCACCATGTCTTTCGGAGCTTCCACCTCAGCAGTAGTGATAGCATAAGCCTGGCCTTGATCCCTTTGCCTCTTCTGAGGTAAGTTCCCCTGACGCTTAGGACATTCATTTGCATAATGTGCCTTCTCTCTACAATTATAACATTCCACGTTGACAGCCGCTTTCTTTCCCTTGCATTCATGAGCTTGGTGGCCTTTTTCACCACACTTGTAACATACTCCTTTTCCTTTTAGACAGGCACCAGGGTGCTTCCTACCACAATTATCACAGGGTGGAAATTCATTTCTACCCTTCTTCCCTGTTTCCTTATTTCCTTTCCCAGAGTTTTCAGCGGATCTCTTCTTATCTTTCTTTGATTTAAAGTCATAAGACTTAGAGAATTCCTTTTCCGTCTTGATGGCGCACGAGACAATACCTTCGTATGAATAGAAGGTTTGTGATACTAAAGCTCGACGGAGAAATGGTTTCAACCCATCAAAGAAACGATCAGTCTTACTTCTTGGGTTACGTATGTAATCTGCAGCATACCTTGCTAACCTTGTAAAGTTAGCCTCATACTTTGCGACATTCTCATCCTCCTTCTGCCTCAGACTCAGAAATTGCCTTTCCATATCCGCTCGATGGTCTCGAGGAAAGTATTTTTCTAAGAACAGCTCTTTGAACTCCTTCCATTCCATGTTTGTTAATTCATCATCCTCCTTTGTGTTTTGAATTAGTGGCCACCATTGATCGGCATCTCCAGTGAGGCGGTAAAATGCCATGGCAACATTCTCCCTTTCACTACTCCCCAAGGCATGGAATATTTTCTCTAAGGAATTTATCCATTGCTCAGCTACTATAGGATTTGTACTCCCATTGAAGGTTGGCGGTTGTTGCCTCATGAAACGGTCTAGCATTGATCCTCCACGTTGCGGATCAGGGTGCTCCATACGAGTAAGGTTGTTATTCATAACTTGCGTGAGTTGTCCCAGTACGGTGAGAAGCTGATCAGCACCAGTTGTATCACTAGCTCCACCATAATTATCCTGAGCAGGAGGGCAATCCCTACACGGAGTGCGTGCATTGATACGGTTTCCATTCCTTCCACTATGCGCCATTTCTAAATAATGGCATAAACTAGATTAGTTCATGAATCAAAATACATAATTCCATACTTGTAAAACACTTAACATAAATTGAACTAATTATGGATATAATCCATAATTATAAAAATGTTTTCTTTGAGGAAGTATATACTCATAACCCTTCATAGTGGTTTGTAAAGAAAATGGGAATTATCCAAAGCATATCCCCCGGGAGTGTCGTAACCAAGAGTGCAGCAAGGCCCGTTTTCGTGCACCAGTTCCCGTTCGAGTCTAGCTCAAAGCGGTGTTTTCGGGTTTTACCCCTAGGTACATCTGTGCCATAGCCGCCTCTACCTGCTCGTATCCAGACAGGGATGTATTGCTTGGAAAACTCACAACATCTCTACAATACCAAAATTCTAGGAAGTTCTTCTATACTAATCCTCAAAGTCTATCTTCGGGATATGTGCTCTAATCAGAGTTTATCTAAATCTAGCTTCCAAGGATAGTACTAAACTGCCTCTGATACCAACTGTAATGCCCCGACCCCAGCTACCCAGAATCGGTGCATTAATTCGTAACATTGGCATGATCACAAAAGATCAAGTCTCGAAAGACCGATTAGTTTAGTAGCCTTGGAAACACTAGATACATTCATAACTCTTTCATTACATCAATATTAAACAAACTACAATAACATGGTATTCATAGTCCACACTCATATCTTCACTGACTATCCTTGCAAGTCAGTCATAATACACTTCTTCACATCCTGGAAAATATTTAAACATTGAAAGGGGTGAGCTCAGATGCTCAGTAAGGATAACAATATTGCGGAAGATTTTATAAGAAAACATAATCATTTAAGGCAATGTATAACTAAAACAAAAGCCTTATTGAACTTGAACTTCAGCATAATATGGCAAAAGTAAAATAAAATAATGCCATTACTTACTCACATGGATATTCTACTAGACGAATAATCACATGAAATATCAATAACCACTTTCATAATGAGGGAATGTATAATGCCGGACATTCTGAAACATTTTGTCAAGGCCTTGGCCAAGACATCTAAAATGATTAAGGCCTCGGCCAAAACCATAAATCAAATTGGGAAAGGGCCTCGGCCAATTCCACGTCTAGTTGTCTCATGAGACCTACCGATGCATCGAGGAGCTATAGCGGGCTCCACCCGTCACATATTAAGTCCAATACATTCCTCATATGAATAGGTTTAAACATAACATAAATATTCGTATTAAAACTTGCATACGAAATGTCAACAATTTCTCCATAAACTATGTATGGTATAAAATAACACATCCACAGTCAAATATTTCACAAAATGTTCAATGGAAGTTTTGTATCATAAATCAATTTCAATAAAACTTAAAACCCATCAAAGGATGTTGACATGGATGAAATCAAAGCTATTTGAGAGAAATATCTCTCCTTTTTGAAATTATTTAAAAGTCCCATAATCATAAAATAATACATTTACTTTGAAAATATTCTTATAAGCTTGTTAGGGAAGCTTCGACGAAGTTATAATGGCGGAAAATAGCCGCACCCGCCGTATAAGTAAAAAAAACATTCTTACCTTAATTTTGTCAAAAAGGTCAAAAGTACATTGTTTGGAAAACAACGGTAAGATTCCTTTCAAAAATGTATAAGGGTATAAATGACTTTAAACCATTTTCCATTTAATAGTAAAAATGTTTTGAAAGACATTTTTAAGAAACATGGATGTGGATGATAACGAGGTCCCAGTAGATAATTATGTATAAACAACCTTGGATAATGAAGAGGTTGTGAAGTAAACCCTTACCTTGTACTTTTCCTTGGTTGGGGTAGGTTAACCTCCTGTATAATAGAGAAATAATTGTTATTAAATTATACAAGAATCATATACATTCATATGATATCATATATGATCTTTTAACATTTCTTTGTTAACAATATCTTAGATTTATCGTTGTTTTGGGTGTTAACTTACTCGTTTTCTTTTATATTTTTTGTCATGTAAGTCTTGTTTTTCATGGATAGGTTGTATATTATTCATATCCAGAATGATATCATGTCCTTAAACATTATTTTTAAATCATAAAATGATAATTATACTTGAATGGATACGGCGGAGAATGAATCTCATCGCGTTCGTGGAGACGGTAGTCCGTACGTACGCACGAGCGACAATATCATTATTTTGATATTAAAATAATATATAATTGGATAGTGTATCATATATACAGAATCATTATCATGTTATATTTATTATTTACATGAATTACATATCATTATTATACCCATCTAAATAATAATATAATGAATAACAATTACACCACGACGTGGAGACGGTAAGCCGTACGTACGCACGTATGGTGACATGTCATTCAAATGATGGGTAGAATACTGAATATGGTTGTTCCATATTTATAATAACATCACAGTATATAGAATATACTGGAGTTATAATTTTATAATTTAAATAATAAACAAAGAGGGAGTGGAAGAAGAAAGAAACTTGAAAGAGGGTGATGAAAATGTTACCTCTTCTTCGGGTTCTTCCTTTTGATTTGATCAAAAGGACTCCATAGGATGTATTTCTGACTAAAGTAAAGCTTCTAGGATGAAGGGAGAGAAGTTGGGAGAGTATTTGGGCAGGGGTTGGCCGAACCAAAAGGCTTGGAAGTGTGAATAAGGTGGTAGAGGTGGGGGCCTTTTATAAGAGGAGAGGAGGGGCACTTTTGGTAAGATTGAAATGTTACATTATTTCACAATGCTTTTCGAATTCTAAAGGTCCCACACTTATATAATTCGAGTCTAAGGTGATAAGGTTTCTAAATATCCTCATCCAATAGGCTTTGGACAAGTGTAAGCCTTGGATTTTGCATTATCTTCTCATTTTATTTAAATCGTTAAATAATGAGGTCATCGCTTCATCATAATGATGTCATAAATAATTTAATTTATTTAATGTCCAAAAATTATAAAAAAAATACTATGATGTAGGAAATCTTTTTAGATTTCTAATGAATATTTATAGTCAAAATTTGGACTTGTGTAACCCCAATTAAAAATTGGTTTAGTAAAATATTTCATGTTTGTGTCAATTTAATTTTAACATTAAATAAATATATATTAATGTCATTTTCCAACTAAAGTGGCTCCATGGGGTCCCCAAGTTGACCCATGGGTTGTCTTGGTCGTCCCTGACTCATCCAATAGGAGTAGGACAAGTGTCATGCTCATCTCATATTATTAAAACATCATTTGTACCTTAAACTACCTTAATTACCTCTAATCGCGATTAAGAACTTAAAAGTTACTATTCACCAAAAAATTATTTTAATCTCATTGAACCACATTTTACTTCTTAATGACAACCATGTATGTCGGATTTTTGAAAATCAAATCACAGAAGTGGTAATATTTCATTTTAACGAAAAATCAGTTTTTAACAACCACTTAGTGGTTTCACTATTCATCAAAAATTGAAGTTTTTCAGAATAAGGCCAAAATTTCACCCTAAGCTATAATTGATATTCCAAATTCAAAAATGATGTCTATTTTACAAAATTCCAAACATATAAGTTGTATTAATTTATTTCATAATTAATTCCCGCTGTTACAACAAATAGCGTGTTTTTAAGAAACAATTTATATCAAAAGTTTGGCAATTGTTTATGTCCAATTTCAATGTTAAATTAATTCTAATGACCACCATTGGATAAAATGCTAAAAATATATTCTAATTATACTTTAAAACCACTAAATATTATAATTTATCACTATAAATTATTTTTATTAAAAAAGTTGTTTTAAGTATTTTTCACTATTCATAAAAAATTAGAAGTTCTCAGAGAAATACCAAAAATTCAACATAGGCTAATTTCAATATTCCGAATCCAAAAATGAAGTCCATTTTGATAAATAAAATTTATAAAATTTCAAAAATTAGGTATTACTATTCACAACGGCTAGTTTAATTAGTTGTGGTGTCTGTTAGAGCTCGAGGTTGCGTACAACACACGTTATTACATTATTCGAAGGGAAATGTACAGTGGAAGCTTGGGGAGTTACAAAGGGAGCCTTTGCAGTACAAGAAAAACTTACTCTGAGGAGGGTGAAACCGATCACTCATCAGTTGGCCTCCCTTACCCTCGGATCAGTATATGTGGAGAGTCTGAGCAATCCTGTAGTGGTGGACCAGTACATGGATGTTTTCCCTGACGATGTTCCAGGACTACCTGCTCACGGATAGGTGGACTTCTACATTAACCTATACCCTGGGACGACACCGATATCTATACCAGCATATCAGATGGATCCGGCTGAGCTTCATGAGCTATGGGTACAGGTAGAGGGATTGCAAGGGAAGGGATTCATCTGGCCCATTGTTTCTCCCTAGGAAGCCCCGATTTTGTTCACCAAGAAGGAGGATGGGATCTTGAGGCTTTGTGTCGACTACCGTCGCCTGAACTAGGTGACCGTGAAGAAAAAGTACTCACTCCCGAGGATTGATGACCTCTTTGGTCAGCTAAAGGGAGCACAATGGTTCTCGAAGATAGAGTTCAAATTAGGCTATCACCAGCACAGTGCTCGAGATGAGGATGTGTAGAAGATAACCTTCAGATGTTGATATGCCCACTACGAGTTCTTGGTTATGCATTTCTGTGTAACCAATTCTCCATTAGTATTCATGGGACTCATGAATAGGATCTTCCATCCATACCTTGATCGCTTTGTCATAGTCTTCATCGATAAAATTCTGATCTACTAGACAAATGAGGAAGAGCATGCCTGCCATTTGCAGGTAGTACTTGCCACATTCTACGGGAACCAACTTCATGGTAAGCTCTCGAAGTGCCAGTTTTGGATTCGAGAGGTTTAATTTTTAGGACATGTCATCTCAGAGGTTGGATTTGTAGTGGATCCAATGATGATTGAGGTGGTTCTTTCATGGGAGCCACCCAGGAGTGTGAAGGAGGTTCGAAGATTCCTGTGTTTGGATGGATATTATTGGAGGTTCGTACCATACTTATCCAGAGTTGCAGAACCACTACTATCCAGGAAGAAGAAGGGTAAAACTTTTGTGTGGTCAGAGAGATGCCAGCATAGCTTTCAGGAGCCGAGGAAGAGGATGACTATTGCCCCCATCTTGAGTATTTTAGAGAAGGCCATAGAATACGTAGTCTACTATGACACATCAGGGACCAGACTCGGGTGTGTCGTGATGCATGAGTGAGCAATGATCGCTTATGGTTCTTGTCAGTAGAGACAACATGAGTAGAACTACACTACCCATGACCTTGAGTTACCAGCAGTGGTCTTATCCTTGAAGATGTGGTGTCACTATCTGATGGGAAAGCTTTTCACAGCCCACTATGACCACCAGAGTCTCAGGTATATCTTCTCTCAGAAGGACCTGAACCTGAGATAGCAGAAATGGCTTGAGTTCCCCCAGACTATGACTTCGATATAGTCTATACTCCTAGGAAGGGGAATGTTGTAGCAGATGCACACAGTAGGAGATATGGTATACTGCTCCTAGGCGAGGTGACAGAGCAGTTTGCTTCTTTACTGATAACGTTTGTGGACCGAGATGGAGCAGCTTTCCATCAGTCTCTTATAGTAACTCCTCCACTTCATCTGCGATTCAGGGAGGCACAACATGGAGACGCTGACTATGAGACACGACGTGCTCAGATATCCACAGGGAAGGCACCTGATTAATTTTTTGATGGTGGGGATCATGTCATCCTCTTCATAGGACATACAATGGTTCCATAGTCACTTTAAAAGGAAGTGTTGAGGGAGTTCCAAACATCTCTTCTAGCAGTACATCCAGGAGTGGCGAAGATGTACTATGACCTTCGCAGACAGCCCTGGTGGCCAAGTATGAAGATGCCAGTAGCAGAGTTTTTCTCTCGATGCCTCACTTTTCAGCAAGTGAAGACAGAATATCAGGTACTTGCATGCTTGGTTGAGCCTTTAGAGGTCCCATACTGGAAGTGGGATTGGATATCCATGGACTTTGTGATAGGTCTTCCACGTACGTCTAGGAGACATGACTCTATCTGGGTGATCGTCGACCGACTCACCAAGATGGCTCACTTCCTTCCGATCAGAGAGTAGGGTTCAGTAGAGAGCATGGAATGCCTCTACGTGCCAGAGATTGTGCGGCTACATGGAGTAAACTTCTTCTTTTGCCTCCGATCGTGACACATGATTTACTCCCTGGCTATATAAAGGGTTACATGAGGCTTTCGAGACACAACTTTCTCTGAGCACCACCTTCCATCCTCAAATGGATGGTCAGACTGAGCGGACCATTTAGACCCTTGAGGACATGATGCGTGCATGTGTCCTAGACTTTGGTCGTAGTTGGGAGGATCACGTACCTTTTGTGGAGTTTTCATACAACAACATCTATCACTCCACCATCAGGGTGAAACCTTTTGAGGCCTTGTATGGTCGACCTTGAAGATCTCTATTGTGCTGGACGGACCTAGGGGAGTCAACATTAGTGGGACCAGAGATGGTACGAGCTACCACAGAGAAGGTGCAGATCATTCAGAAGTAGATGAAGACTATATAGAGCAGACAAAAGTCATATGCTGATAAGAGATTAAGACCTCTAGAGTTCGACGATGGAGACCACGTCTTTCTACGAAAATTACCCCAATGAGGTTTACAGAGATTTGGGTGACGCGACAAGTTATATCCACGATTCATCAGATCATTCCATGTCCTTAGTAGAGTAGGGGAGGTGGCTTACTGCCTGGATCTTCCACCTCTGTTTCACCGAGTTCAAAATGTCTTCCACGAATCCTAGCTAAGGAGATATGTGGATGACCATTTTAACATCAATGACCATGAGATGTTGGTCATCGACGATGTGGTGACATTTATGGAGGTTCCAGTGGAGATTGAGGATCAACAAGAGTGGGTCCATCGTGGGCGGTCGATACCTATGATTAACATTCATTGTAAGCACGGGAACCTCCATGAGAGAAAATGGGAGTGGGAGGCTCAGATGTGTGCTTAATACCCCCCATTTATTCCCTTAGTTCAAGTTGTAGCTTATTTGTAAATAAATCCCTAAGCTGGGGAGAATGTAAAAACCTTGAATATCTGTGGAAATTTTTTTCTTAAATACATGGGGATTTTATGTGTCCGCCAAAATTAATGGAATATGATTCCGAGACCCAGTCTTTGTGGAATAAATTATTGAAGTTTTGTTTGGGTACATTCAGTAATCGTACGAGCGTGATTTTATAACTTTTGAACTGGTGCTCAGAATTGAAATCTGAGTGTATCGTTGAACTCGTTGCATCGGTATTCACTTAAGAAAACTTTCACCTCGATGGTAGTTGGTCGAGGATGAAAGTTAGTTTTTGGGTTTTATGTGGGAATAATAAAATAATTTAAGTGCATGTATTAATTTATTTTATTTTTT
The DNA here is from genome assembly GCA_963277665.1 of Viscum album. Classification (NCBI taxonomy): domain Eukaryota; kingdom Viridiplantae; phylum Streptophyta; class Magnoliopsida; order Santalales; family Viscaceae; genus Viscum; species Viscum album. The sequence goes on from OY728131.1 coordinate 1,351,060,278, forward strand.
ATATCGACCATGAGGAAGTTAGAGGTGAGGGCTGCCACTCCTTAACCTCCCATGAGAGGTTATAGCGGTGGATCCCACCCAAACTCAAGCTCCCATGTGAGGATTAATTTGGTGGGGACCACCAGAGGTTATATCCACATGAACTCCCCATTAAGTGGGTAGAAACCCCTTGGGCTCCCCACTTAATGGGGCCACAACCCTTCACATTAATTTTTCCAACCAAGTGTTAGGAATTATTTTTGAATTTCTTGCGAACAAAATAATAGATATTATAATCTATTACTTGGAATGTCTATTCATAATGGTGATTTGAGTGTAGAATTATTGGAAGAATTCTCCCAATGATGAATGCTCCTCCCGACGAAGAACAACCATCGAAGAACAAAGAATGCCTCATCAGCCGCCAATGAACATCTACTTCTTCGATCTCTAACCAGAACAAGGGAGGAAGTGCCGTCCTTGAAGAATGACAACGGCGTTATCCTCGAATTCTTCATCTTCTTTTACAATGACAAGAAATCCGAGGTAGGGGTTCAAGCTCTGTTTGATTGTTTTGTGTTCTTCATTTTCTATTGTGGTTATGAATTTGAAGCCGCTTGATATCACCCTAATGCCGAGGGCGCGGGACGAACAAACACTGCCCAAACCCTCCGCCTTTCTTATGAATTTTGATGCCCAACACGGAATGAGTCCAGGTTGAGTGTTTCTCATCAACATTGGTTGTGGATCGAAGGCGACGCCCTGAGGATAGTGAGACTTCTTCTGGAACAAGAAATGGGCCAACCGAACTCGTCCGATGACCCACGAAATATTCGCTAGCGGTCAAAACTGGTGAACATCACCGGTGAAGAAGAGAAGGGTAGTCGTCACTCTGGCTGGGCACATGGATAGCAGTGGCACAACTGTGCCGCCAGAGGAGAAGGTCGCGGCCGACAGGCCGTGGTGGCTGGTGCAGGCCCGGACGTGAAGGAAGACGGCGACCCGAGCATCCGGGTCGCTGGAGATAGCATGGCGCAACTGCGTTGTGTAGTGGAGAAGAAGGGGTCGTGACCCCTAGCCGCGATAGTGTAAGGGAGGCCGGTGAAAGTCTGGCCGCTAGGAAGACCGGTGACCCGATCCGCCGGATCGTCAGAGGTGGTGCGACGCAATGGCACTGTGTGGGAGTCGGCTGGCAGCTCAGCCAGCCCGAAGGAGCGAGACCCACCTCTGGGTCCCTGCGTGATGCAGACCGGTTCCATGTAATGCAGACCAGTGCCATGTGGTGTCGGTTGTCTCCCAACCGAATGGATTAGACGTTCGGGAACCCCAGGGGGTGCGCCTCCCCCCTGGACACTACTAGGTCGGACCCCATGATCCGCTAGCCACGTGGGCTGCCAGCCCCGCAGCCCAGCCCTCCCCCGTCGACTGGTCCACCCCCATGGACCGGGTCGAACCCACTAACCGGGTCGGACTGGACTCGGACCCGTTTTGGCATGTTTCCTCTCTTTTGGCTGTAACTTGTGCTACGGTTGTCCGATTGACAAACATTCTACGCTATCAGAAACCTTGGAAGAATATAGTTCATTTGGTATACCCCACTTGAGGTTTGGATACAGTTGGGGAATGACCGGGTTGGATCAAATGTAAATCCAACCAGGCCCTCAGAATAGAAAATTCCAATAACTCACAGACAATGCGCCTGATTGACGCACCTTCTGTCGTGTTGAGTTTCTTATGGAATGATGGATATTTTGGATACATGAACTTTGGAATTCGTGGACGTTGGTGTATCGACAATTGTCTTGAGTAGCAGATCCTCCCAGAATCAAGCATTCATTGTACGGAACATTATGGCCGGATGCACTCTGATAACTGTTCTTGAATCCTGTGTGGGTTCGACAGCTCTGACTACTATTCTTGGATCTTGTGTGGGTTCAACAGCACTGACGACTATTTCAGGATCCTGTACGAGTTCGATATCTCGGACTACTATTCCAGGATTCTGTCTGGGTTCAACAGTTTTGACTTCTATTCTAGGATCATATGTGGTTTTGGCAGAATAACAGTTTCTGGATCCTGTGTGGGTTTGACAATTATAATTTTTGTTCTTGGATCCTATGTGGGTTCAACAGAATAGATGATTTAGTGGCTACACATGATCATCTGTATCTCTCTTCAAAAGTTTTAAACCTATGTTAGATGAGTCAGTAACTTGTGTTTTCTTCATGATTCAGATGGATTACTAGATAACGTAGGTATATGTTGGGGCATATACCTATGTGGTGTTATCTGTTGATTTTATATCTTTTGTTTTATCCTTATTGGAGTTTGTGAGACCCTGAGGGTCTCGGGGTCCCTACTGAGTATCATTATACTCACCAATGCACGAGCTATGCCCTCACCTCGTTTTTTTGGATGCAGACGATAGACATTTCTGACCGAGGATGAGTGTTTGAGGACGGGATTCACCTGGAGGTGGACCTCATAACGAGTCGGTACCCGGAGGATACCGATAGATGTGGTGTGCAGAGGAGGCTATATGTACCTACCCTTCAGGTAGGATCTGTGGTGGACGATCTAGGAGCTTCTTTTCACCTTTCAGCTTTTTTTCCCTTTCCAGTTGTACATGTACTTTACAGTTGGGCTTGTATTTCTATCCCCCTTTACATTTCAGCACTCTCTTGTTATATAGTTTTACATAGTGTTTTGTATCAATCTGTGTGCTCTGTTTTAAGTGATTTCAGTTATGAAGTCAATGCCTTCCCATTTTAGGGATTTACGCCTTTGGTGCTAGTCTGCAACCCCTGGCCTATGGAAGGTGGGATTGGGGTATTCACGGCACGGGCCCCGGGGGATGGGACGTGACATCACCAATCCATGGAATATGATAATTTTTCTTTATCAATATCTAGTTGACCTCATAATAATAAATGAAAAGGTTCAGGGGCCCATAATTAATCTTGATGAAGAGAACTGGTGCATCCTATGGTAAATGACAAGGGTGTATGAACACATTATCCAAATTATCCTATAGTTCATTCAAAAAATCCACATGTACCGCAACATCCATTCTATATAGATATTGGATTATGGTAACTCCCCATGAATAATATCATTTCAAAATTATACCAATGGGATATGAGGAAGACCTGGAAGCACATAAATATATTCCCTCACAATGGGAATGTTTTCAAGGAATATATTTTCCTTAGACTCATTCATTTTAGCTAGATATGATTTCTTAAACTGTAATAATATCCCTTATTGATTTGTTGGTGATAAATAATACTCATCCCCTCCTTGAACTTGTATAGAATCAAATGAAAATTCTCTATAAAGATATTCAGTTACGTCTAACAAAATTTTTCGTTTTCTATATATAAGGAAATCCAAACCATGGAAATATTTTCTTCAAATTAAACCTATGTAAGTAAGACAAGGTTATCTAGGATGTTTAGTACATTAATTTTTAAACGGTACAAGTTATATAATTAGGATGTAATATTATACATATTTTGGTTTTCATCAATAACTCTAATTCCATGAATTGTGGTTGTGCTTAAATAGTTATACTAAACTTTTTTTATATTAAGGAATGTGTTGAACGAGAATAAAAATTTAAATCCACTATAATTGAATGAATAACTAGCATACCTATCACCTCTTAGTTTTTGGGATCCACCTCAATGATTGTAATGGAAATTGACCATCCTTATTTCATTTTCAGTTTTTGGTTGTCTCTGAAAACCATTGGATTAGTGCATTGGATTGTAATGTGACCAACTTACTTGTCATGGAAGCAATGAAAAGTGTGATGAGTTTTGACCGAGTAATTACTCTCCTAAAATTCATAGGTAGGTTATATTATCAGTAACCACTATCTAGGTATCTTTTATTTTAGAAACTAATTAATTTCTTCATCCACCGTAGGATATTTTTTGGGTTCTTCTATCCACAAATTTGATAAGTGGAATGTGGAATGTTCTTGGTTCCATTATATTTATCCATTACATGACTATATATAATATCCAAAATCTACTTCATATCACAAGGATACCCTTGATATTTTCTAATATCTATTTCATCATTGAGGGACCATCATAAACTTTCTTTATAGATATCAAAGTTACATATCACAACGAATTTTCGTAGTCTAGGTTTTATCCAACCAACAAAGTGAAAAAACCATGCATTATAGGATAAAGAAAATGTTGGAGGCATATTGTGCAAGTAATGTTAATTTTTCCACTTACACCCCGATAGATTCCTTATCATATTCCTTAAGAGGAAAAATTACCATTCTATATTATGTTATAGAGTTTGAGGAAAATATTTGTTGAATTTTTCATAGGAATTCGTTCCACCACATTAAATTGATCTCTACCTCATGATTTATATTTTAATCAATTTCCACAACTGGGTGAATTTTCCCTTCATATGATAAATAGAATGTAAAACCTCTTCTTTTCCGTAACATTGAATTACTGAGAAGATATTCTTAATGGACTTGATAGATTGTTCCATGATTACGGGATCAGAAGATCTAATAAATTTCAGATGCCATTGATGCATACAAGTATCAATCATAGCCCATTTTCACTTACATAGATTTTTATGCTCTTAATAATCAAGTATTCTTTTTGAAACCTAAGTCAATTGAGAGATTAGAATCACATTATTTATGATTCCCTCTACCATTGGGTCTGAAATCACAATGGGGCATTCATCATATTTCCCTCAGTAATGATTGTTTATCTAATTCCTCCAAATTTTGGCCATTGGCTAGAAAAATGGAAAATGAAGGATGAGAATTTTTTAACTATTAAACACATATATGGGAATTTAAGGAAATTAATTTGATATCAAACACAAGGAATTTATTTCTTCCACTTATCATATTATATTATTCAATCTATGTTATTCACAATTAATTTGCAAAGAAAAATTTTTATGTTTATATTTTATTTTTCATTAAAAATTATTTTTAATGAGAATATGATTTTACCCAAGTCTATACCCTATGCGTGTGAAAATAGGTGGGAATCAAGCCCTATTATCATGAACCTATTCCCAGTCATGTCTAGATCAACACTGGGTTTTTGGGATTTACCCCTATGTGTTTTTGTGTTAGGGCCAAATCCACTTGTAGTATCCTGACATGGATGTATATGTTTGATAAACCATGTACTCACTACATATAAAAATTTAAGTATTTCATCTTATAAATACTCTTATCTCAACTCATTGTTAATGATTTTTAATCCTAATCTAGATAAAGATAAACATTTCCTTTAATATCAACTATCACAAAGCTTTTCATTATTACACAAGAAATCATGATTAATTAAATAATATTACATATAATACAACCTAGAATATCAAAAAGTATAGTGTTTTTGGGAATTATATGCATGACGTAAAACAAAAAATTAGGAAACACATCATATTTATTGAAATCATCGTTAACATGCTCATAGTTAAAATGACATGGGGTAGCCTGGAGATATATATAAGGAAGGTGTGAGCTATAAATCCTAGTAAGGGAATAAAAAAGGCATAAAATGATGAAATGAATACATTTTAGACAATACGAATAATGTAATGAGAATAATAAACATGATAAATGGTTGATAATATAGCCTGATAATTAGAAAGGCGACATGGGATATGTGGCAACATCTTAAAATGCTCCATCATTATAATAGGTTAAGTATAAATGAAAAGTCATCATAATGGAAAAAACACATTAATATAATTAGGTTCACTCCTTGTCTCAACATTATGTCTCATTGGACTAAACATTACCCTATTCATTGCTGCGCTATATAATTTCTGGAACACCCATCCCATTCATTTCATTCTAATGCTTATGTGTTCAATACAGATTATACAACCTAGATTCATTCATCTTTGCAATTTATTCCACGATCAACGATTGGTGAATAAATATATATACGCCCCATTTCAAAGAAGTTTACATTTATAAAGTGTAATTCACTTTATAGGACATGGGAATGGTATTCATTACAAACTTGTATTGTAATGGAAACTTGTTATGAAATTTTAGTAGCATAACGACGTCACATAAAAATTTATAAAATGTGTTTATTAGAGAGAAAGGACTCTCTTATAATTTAGACCTAAAATTGGTTGTAACAGGGAATGTAAAGTTCATATCCCAATATTAGTAATTTGAAATATAAGGCATAAGATAATGAGGAAAAATTAGTAATGAAAAGAAGGAGTGATTCCCTTATTTGAGTGAGTCACTCAAAATGATTAGGAGAATACTCTTAAGATCTTAGGTCACCATGGAGGACTCTAGAGAATGGAGTGATGAGTATGGAAATTATCCAATTATTTTGAGTGAATATATGTGGGCTCTTGGGTGGGTATATATAATAACTGTGAGGGAATTTCATTAAAATTTAACAAACATAGGTTTTGGACTCTATATCCTAAAATAACCAAAACCCCAAATCGCCCTACGGTTAACTCCCATGGTTTATTCAAAATAGAGGTGCATTAAAATATTTTATAATTAAATGGGATGAAATTAACAAAATAATACCCTTCCTTATGTTGAGCTGAGTCATACTTTTAATGAATTTATTTTAAAACCATAAAATATCTTAAGGGTTTGGAGGATTCATAATGGCTATATAAAAATAATCAAATAACGATAAAATTTCATTAAATTATTGGGAAAACATATATTTGGTCGTGGAAACCAATTATAGTATTTATTAAATCACATTTGGGTCATTATTATTTTATAATACACACCATGTATTTATATGATATTTAATTTTTACCCAAGAAATAAATTGTCACTAAAATTTATGAAAAAACAGCTGTTGGATAATTTCAACACTCAGATTCTAAAAATAATATTCATTTAATCTAATTAATTTTCCCAATATATTAATCTTAAATTTTAAATCAAAATCTACATATGTTGGGAAATGCAGGGTTTTTTTTGATAAAAACTGCATTTGAACCATTATTAAAATTATATTGGACATCATAAGAATTATATGATCAATTATATTTAGTAAATATTATTTAAAAATATCATTTTATTCAAATATTATTAATTTAAAAAATCCTTTAATTCATCAAATAAGTTCCTTAAATGAAATATAATATTACTCAAAAATACTATTTTTGTATAATCATTAAAACCATTTATAGAATGACAATAATAGGATTAAAATAAATTCATTGTTCTATAAAAAATAACATACATACTAATATTTTATGTTTTATGATTCATATCCTTTAAATACACCATAAAACATCCAAAGGGTAATGTTGGTGATAGTGATACATTCATGGGTGGTTCGACAAACATGGTTTGGGTCGTGATCTCGATGATCTTGAACTTCTCTTATAAATGGTTTTTCACATGCTTAAGTTGTTGGATATTAGAAAGGATGCGGTCAAATTTATAGCCCAATAATGATATATCAATTTGAATGTATGATCAATGGGATTCATTGTGTAAAATACTATTATTTTAGGCTATCGCTTCATTTTTTTGTGTGTAATTGGATTATATAAAATTATATATTTATACTAATCATGTGATCATTGTTCAACGTCTATATTATCAATTCTAATGATGTTTAACGACCATTTAAATCTGAAAGAATATAATGTACCCAAAGAATTTATTGTGTTTTATATAACCATATTACATATTAAGACATTTAATTAAATCAAATTTGTAAATTTGATTCATAACAGTTCGGTTCATTAAAGAAATCATTCCCCATTTATTTTATTTTATTACCATTAACTAGTTTCCAACCCTTGGTGTTCAAGAATGCCCTCTGAGATTTTTCAACATTGATTCAGGTTCTAATTAGATAGGTTATTTTTGTGGGATCTTATAGAAGTTGTTTCAGATAGTGGTTGTATCTCTTTGAGGGAGTCAATATTCTATATTGGATATCTTTGTTGATAAAAGAAATTTTTTAGAAGATAATGGGTTAGTTATGAGTGATTTCATGAGTATCACTCGACGTAAAAATATTTATGATACCCTAGTTTATTGGGAAAATTTTTATTTGGGGCCTTTTTTGATCTTCTTCAATACTATTTAAATAAATTGATTTGAGATTTGTATTTCCATGTTGAATTATAATTAAAAAAATTATGATATTATTTAACTGGAATTATACTTCCCCGTTATTTTTGTTATTGTGTTGTACTATATCCCCATGAAATTTTTTGAACAAACATTAGTTTGGAGTGTCTGATGAGGCAGATTGAGTGAAAACTCCAGCTATCTAGAATTTTATTGAGTTATAGTCTGTGTGGTCCACATTCTATGTTATAGGTTTTCAATATCCCCAATTCATGATATAGAGGATATACATCGAAGGGTTGATAATAGATATCTTTTTGAATAGTTTGTTTAGAAGAAACCAATAACAATATAGTGTTTTAATGATGTTCAAGTGGTATTTGATTTGTTTAAGATTATATATAAACTCATCGTGTTTTATAGGCCAACAACTCTATTAAGGTAAAATAGGATGTATTTAAACATGATGGCCCACACATGAACTATTATGATGAAATAGAAAAATGAAGGCTTGGAGTGGAATTTCATGAAGGCTATTTACCTATAGAAATACTATGTTGATTCATTAGATATTTCTATGACCATGACATTTATCAACCTTAATCATTATTATATGATAGTACCGGGGTATGCAAATAGTTTAAATAAAGATTAATAATTCTAGACTGAGGTATTATGGAATGAGAATATTATATCATAGATGTTTTATATGGTTTATCAATAAAATATCTAGTATCATGAATTCATATTGTTCCTCAATCTGTATTCTAATGTACTAGATATTGCTCGGATGGATGAGAGTGACATCCCTAGAAAGTCATGGATAATGATAGGTAATCCTAATATTATGGTTGTTTTTGAAACATGTTATGCTTTTGTAATGTATAAAATTTTGTCTGATTGATTAATTGAATCAAATTACTATGTTTATCCTGATATTTAAAATACTATGTTCATATTTTATTACATGAAACAGTCAATTCACCTTGGATTACACAAGACACTTATTTTATCTTCTCTAGCACACAACATTAAGTTCAAATAACTCACATTATTATTATTTTAATTATTATGGAAGATATCAACTATCCATATGAGTGAATAGTGTAAATAGAATAAACAGAATTATGAGTATATGGTTTATACATGTACATATAAGAAATTATTTTCTGAATAACTAATTAGAAAAAAAATTGAACAAAGGATACATATTTTGAAAATCATTTTTAATGGGAAAAAGCGTATTTTATACCAGAAAAATTGAAATAGATCTCTCTATTTTGGATTATATTAATGAAATTTATACTTTATAAAAATATTTTTACTTTCATATAATATATTTTATAGGCATAAGATAATAAAAATTCTAATTGTATTCTAAAATAAGTATATTTTTCTAAAGCACAGTTTTCCTGCCTCTTAAAGCAAGTATTTTAAATGAAATGTTTTGACACAATTTAAAATAAATTTTTAAAAAATAATTATTTTTTTGGAATATTAATGTCTAAATTATCTTATGGTGAATTTTGGACTTTTTTCTCAAATGATTAATATTTTGATGAAAAGTGAAAAATGCTAAATTTTAATTTAAACAATCTTCTCATGTAAATAATTTATGATGATAAATTATATTTTAAATTTGTTTTAAAGTTAAATTAGATCAATTCTATATCTATCAACACAATTAATGTCATCAGGATCAATTTCATACTTAAATTTGATATAACAACTTTTTAATCTTTTGAACTTTTTTTCATTAAAAACCTAATTTCTCATCTGTTATATGGGATTAATTTAAATTAATTTTATTCACATATGTTACATTAATTTGGGATGTTTTATTCAATATTTAAAAAAAATAATTATAAATTTCTAGGAAGTTAAATAAAGAATTTTATCCAAACTATTATATAAATAAATTACAAATAATTATAGTGACTAAGATTGAAACGAGTTTACATAGTGGTTAGTTTTAAATGATATGGGGGGGAATTGACCCAAAAAAATCCAAAACCCCTTGGAAGGACATATTGATACCATAACCCTTATTTGGTAAATAATGGTTCATTATAGGATACACATAATTTAACAACTTGAGAGTTTTAAAAGATATTTTGTCTAAAGAAAAAGTGTGTTATATTGTATCATACACAACCAAACCATATCTAATAATTAATTGAGTATAAAGGGAGATGTTACCATAATGATTCGAACATTATTTACCATTTTCCAAATATGACCATTTCTTAATATGACCTTTAGTCAATATGATCATTAGAAAAAATACTCTTGGTAATAATTTTTATGCTATATCTTATAAGTTGAAATGATAAAGAATAATTAATGCAGAAAGGAGAAACAATGGATTGAACCTATAATATGATGATGTATGTATCCCATTTATTAGAACATGGTATGGAGGTAGAATCACTGGGGATTCTATCTGGTCCCATCCCAATCATAGCTTTATAAAGTGAAGCTAAAACTAAATGACCTATTTGAGAATTTAATGTTAGAATAAATTACCACTTCGAGAATGTTAGTCGACCCGCCCCATCATTCTATCACCGTCGCACACCATACCATTAGGCCTTCTGTGTCATTTACAAGGGTTTATGTTTCAAGGGACTATTAACATAAATTATAATTCCATGGTACAAATAAAATATGTTATTGCATCAATTCTATTTGAAGAATAGTTTTTCTTAATAAAATTTACATGCAATTTGATAAATTGATTTTTCGGGAATAAGTTGTACATTGCAGAAAAGATATAAATATTTTTGATAAACTAATATATTATGAATGATACTTAATTTAATTAAATATAATGATAAAAAATACTTATTTAAATATAAATTATAATTTTTTAACTGTTTTTCAAGTGTCATAAATTTTACTTTGCATAGTCAATCCACTATTATTTTGAATATATATATAGATTTTTATATTTAAAATTTGGAATTATCATAATTTGAGAATTAATATTTGAAAATAAATTTCATTTTTGAAATAATCCTGTAAAATCTATGTCAGTGTGAATTCATGATAATTTTCCACAAAATATTATATTTTTATGAGTAATAAAAATTTAGTTTGAGTTTTATTGTATATTTAATTACATCATATTTTAATAATAATGACATAATAACAAATTAAACATAATAAAATAAGTAAAATATTTTTTTTAATATATATTATTTTAATATATTTTAATTAATTTCCAAACCTATAATTTCCTTTCCAAAATAAAAAATGAAGACATTATCATTAAAAACATTGTTTTTATGGAAACCCACCCTTTCCATTCCAATAGAAGTTATATAAAATAATTATAATCTCTTGTGTATAGAAATGATATAAAATATCACCCACGTGTCCAAAAACATAGGAATATACCATGGGAAAGAATATAGTTTTGATTTTCCTACAACCTTGGTTTCCAAGGCCAATATTTGGAAATTAATAATGAAATCCACCACTTTTTCGATAAATACCAATTCACATCCCCATTTTGATGATGATCCAAGCTGTACTTCACGAATTATTGTAGTTTTTTTCCAAATTTTTCCTCAAATGGTGTCATAAATCCCCTAGGGTCTCAATCTGCATATTTTGGGAACAACTCAACATGGTAAGGGAAAACCCCACTTCTCTTTTCCATTCAAGTTCCCTCTTTAGGCGATATGTCAAACAATATACAAACTAATTAATTTCCGAAAATTATTTTAACCATTTTATATAATAAAATTATTTTATGAATGCGAGATATATATTCAATATTATTTTAAAATTTTCTATAACCATGTTATATACTAGTTCGGCCTCCATAATTACTTCATCAAATTTCTCTTTTCCCCTCTGGAAATTATCTTTTTTATTGTTTCCATTACACAAACCTCTTAATTTTGTAGGGTTATTCACCTATATTTGAAAAATATTTATATTATTTCTTGATTAATATACATGAAAAACAAATTTTCTTTCTGTGGGTTAAAAATTACATAATGATATTTTTTGTAAACACTTTTTAAAACGTCATGTTTTTATTATGAACCTCATTTATTTTATTTTCCAAGGGTTATTAATGAAATATATTATTTTTATAATTGTGGATCATATTAATTAATAAGTATGAATGGTGGATAATTAAATCTATCCAACGTATTGGGTAATGAATTTAGTACTTATACATGAACTTTTTTATGATGCCTTGCAGAATAACCTTTGTACTTTTTATGACACCATTGTGATAAATATTGGTGATATTAATATGAATGTAAAATTTATATTTTGGAGTAAAATTTCAATGATATGATTAATTTTGAAATTATTATTATAATCCTATATTTCTATTTACCATGCCAATATTCCTCGTTGTCTTATTAATATTTCTTAAGATCACATGTAAACTGTATCCCCTGATTTCCATTACTAGGGACTACATTCACTGTTTCCATTAATGTGTGTCCTATAGTAATGAGATTTATTTAAAATAATTAAAATGAACATTTTTAGAATAATTTAATGTGCATTAGCATATGTTTTTATGTTTTCATTTATTATTTATAATTTTTTCATGAAATTAAACATTAAGCGATCCTCTATTTATACAATGTAATGAAAAGTAATATAATAAAAAGGCTGGATGAAATAGTTTATATCAATGAATATTCTAGTGAGTTTTGTAAATTAGTATTTTAAAACATTAGTAAGTAACATATTGAAAAGTATAAATTTAAGAAAAACATATGTGGTTTTTAGTGAAATATTTAATATGTAGTTTCCAAGAAACGAAATCTGAGTCTGGATATGAACAAGTGGAAGTGGCTATGGCATAGATGTATATGGGGGTAACACTTGAAAAGATATCTTTCAACTAAAAAAATTAGTTGGTTTTATGTGATGCTATCATAAAGTCATTAAATACTTCATTGGAATTTTTTGGTTGGAATTGTGTTTACATAGGTGTTAATTTTAATGGGATGTATGCATTTAATTTTTACATGAGTATAATGGTATTGACAACCTTTGCGCTTTATGCTGCCATTGATTATTATGGTTAATTTTAGTTATGTCCATGTTACTTATTGGAATGTTATAAGGTTGAAATTGTTCTTATGAAATAGAAACATACCATATAATTATATTTCCTTATATTCTTATATAGTAAAACAATTCCTAAACTGTATGAAAAGTAACTTGAAAAAATGTTATCCTAGTATCTTAATTACAGATTAAATAATTTACATTTTCATCATAACATACTTATGGTATTCAGTTGTGTAACATTCCATTCATCATTGTATATTTTTTTTATCAATGACCTAAATAACACTATATGATAATGTATGGTTACCCACCATATTCATTCATATTAAAATATATGGGAACTTAGTTATTTATTATTATATAGGAAATTCATACTTAATTTTCACACATATAAAGAGGATGTTTATATAATTTTTTTTACATTTTGGTAATAAAAAATAACTATTTTCAATGTTCATCCTTTGAATACTGAGATGCAGTTCAAATTGTGAGATCACAATTTATAAAAAGGTTATGGATATAACATCCCTCTTTTTTAATTTATAAAATTGGATTTGGTAGGATAAACATCTTATAAATAAGAGTTTATATTGTTTAACACTAATCAATAATTTCATCATGTGTTAGACAAAGCACTTAGTTCAACGTTTGTTACACACAACACTAATTTTAGCTTGCAATACATGAAACACTGAGTTTAAATAAAAATGATTTTTATTTTTATTATTATGATAGTTATCACCTAGCTTATGGAATGGAGGTTATGAACCAAATTTTCTAAATTATTAAAATATTATATATACATGAACTTATAATGAATTATTTTATGACCAATTAATTATAAATGAAAAAAATACTTTTGAAAAAAAATGGAATCTTTTTCTCTAGAAAACCATTTTAATGTGCACCAGTATGATTTTTAGAAATGATTTTATTCTCATAATGTAATAAAAAATTCAATTTTATGCATAAAATCATTATAATACAAAAAAGTTGGTTTCGAGCCATTTAATGTAAGACTTGTTTTAAAACTATATTATAAAAAATATATAAAATATTTTTGAAAAAATAATCATTTTTATTATGAATTAGATAAATATATTCATATATATTAATGGTTTTTTTCTAGAAATTGTCATCATTTTATGGATAGTTAAATTTTCCAAATTTGAATTAAATATAGTCTTTTCATATAAATAATTTATAATGAAAAATTATATAATTTTTTTTAATGTTATATAATTTAAACTATACACCTATTAATAAAATATAGGTAATTGGGATCAATATCATATTAAAATTGGATATTAAACATTGTAAAAATTTTATTTTTTTCAATAAAAACCCTCTTTCTTGCCACATATGTGGTATTAATTTTAAATTAATTGATGCAATTATTTTATTTTATTTTTTGAAAATTGATTCTATAATTGGAATGGAATAATTTATAAAAAATAATAATTCCATATTTTTTTTCAACCAAAAATATTAGTAATTGAAATTAAAATTAATTAAAGTGATTATATTAAAAACTTGTTTACATAGTGGTTAATATTAAATGATAAGTTTTCAAATTGTAAAAAACATGTAAAAATCATATTTTTCAGATATATTTATATAATATAAAAATTTTAATTGAAAATTTATCTTTATTGGAAGCACATGAGATAAGGTATTCCCCACCATAGTGCTTATGTTTTGGTATTTAAATTAATGCTACTCCTCCACTATGAAAGGGCATTCACTAGCCAAAATTCATAAACACTAAAAAGAAATATGGATCATCCAAACCCTTCATAATTAGTTCCCTACTTACATACTCTTATACTAATATAATGTATATTGTAAAAAATCTAAGCAATTAATTCCATTGGGAAAACCAAAAAGAGTTACCTAGATAAGAGTTAATGTTCATGAAAGTGAATTTTTCTTTAATTTCCTTCTCCAACCCATTAATATATTATTATACCATGATTATATAATATAATAAGTATCCTAAATATAACGATATTAATTTATGGTATGGGTATGACCTAAAAACACTCACACATCAATCAAACAGATTAATAAATAAACATTTCTGTGGATGATAACCTACCTCCTCGCAAAACGACGACATTCGCTTTTTAATTACCACCTATAATGGTTGAGAATAATGATGAAAATACTATTTATGTATGATATTTATATCATAATAAAACCTATTGTGTCATAATATCATATCACCCAATTTTAATCGAATATCCCATGGGATACAAAATCGTAGTACGTGTATACGGTGGACTATCGCCTCATGAAGCATTGTGAAACATTTTTTAATAATGGGTTACATGGAAGATAATAAATTTACCTATAATGAATATATATTATATAAATTAAATAATTATAATCATCAAATAATTATATTTATATAAATATAATATAAATTTTTCATCTTACTATTTGGTATACTAAAATAGTTTTAACATCCCTCATGGATGTGTAGACTATCACCTCATCAAAGTGATGTGATTCTAAATTATTTCATCTAAAATTTACAAGAATGATATATATATTTAAATAATATGATATTTATGATATAATTATCATTACATAAAGATAAATTTTTCCTTCCCTTTTCCCATAATGATCATGGGAAATTGGGAAGGTTACTAATTTGTAAGTACGACCTAAAGTCTCCCTGATTGTTACGTTGGTTCATTATTCATAAACACCAACTAGGATTGGATTGAAAATAATAATTTATGTATAAGTTTCATTACTACACCATCATTATCATTATATATTTATTTAAATAATGACTCATTTGACCATATTTTACGTACCATTTTCATTTTTTACACATAAACCAAATATTTTCAAAACACCTGATGTACACTTAATTGATTAAGTAATTGAATATGACTTATTAATAAGTGAAGAGAAAAAATAAAAAAAATAAAATTTTTATCATGAATGTAAATAATTAATCTATGATTATTATTTAGGGAGATAAATTCACACATGATAAACCATACTCAATATGTTGATTTTTTTTAAATTTTATTTCTGTGAGTCATTTCCTAATGTTATGTAACTTTTTTCTTTTATATGGTTTATATATATACCATTTGACATGTCATGTAATGAATTTATCTAAACACATGATATTTTATTTTATTAATGTTAATCATTGATGAGGATCATGGTTTATGTGTTTCCCATTTGATAAGAGAATTTTAATCGAAAAATCATATTTTATTGTTTTTTCTCTCAAACCTCTTTCTCTTCCATGGCCATGTAATAAAATTGTTTTTTGTGGAATTATAATAATGATAATGTAAATTTAATGTTGGATTAATTTATTTTAATGGTTTTATTAATGGTTCCATTTAATATGTTTTATATCGAATGTTTGAACATGTGAAAAAATAGATATTCTATTCTTTGCACATAGAGAGACGATAAATTTTCTGCCACTGTGATTACTATTTAATTTCTAGATTAATTATTAAGATAAATGTGTTATTAAATTAAAACCCCTCTTTCCCATTTTTTTGGTGTTTTGGTATTGAAAATTTGTTTTTAAATGAAAATGGTATTTTTTGAAAGTGTTTTTAATGTGAGATTAATAGAGTTTTAGAGGAATTTTTATGAAAATTGTTTATTCATCAATTTTTACTTCAGCATTATATGAAATAGGTGAGACCAATACAGCATATACAATGGTTTTAAAACTATTATACCTAAGGATGATACTAATATAAAAAAAAGTAATAGTTTATCTACATTATATATCTTGAGAAATGAGTGAGCCTAATATTACGTATTCAATGTGTTGAGCCCCATTATAGCTCATCAGAGAGCTTAATAGAGCTTATACAAAGGGTTATCCCTATTATAGATCTCTAATTCATTTTTTAGATAAAACATATGATGTGTAGGTATGTTTAATCAAATTAAAAGGGTTTTAAAATTGTTTTATGTTTATGATATTTTATGATACCCAAAGGTTTTTTAATTTCTTACTATGGGTTTTAATGATTTTCATTGATAAAAAAGCCGTTTTTTCATATGAAATGGTTTTATTTCATATGATAATTTTTTTAAGATAAATGTAAATGTTATATATGATTTAATGTGTTTAATATAAATATGGTTTTCTATATTTTTGTATCCCATTATGAGATTGTGTGCTCATACAACTTTTTTTAATTGATTTTTTCAGGACCTTTAGATGGGTTATGGAATAGAAGAAGTCTAGTTAAATTGAATGGAGATTTTACAGGAAAAGGAAATCATTATTTTTTTAAAATATTTATATTATTAGAAAAATGGATACAAATAACAATTGTGAACTTTTTATTTTATATTTAGTTTATTTGATATATGGAATAATTATTTAATAAACTAAACCTAAAAAGATCCAAAAACATAAAAAACGTGAATCGATGAATTAAAAATCAAGAGGATATATTATTTAAGGTTGAGGAATTATAGTTTTAGTTGTTTATTTAATGGAATGGTGGTTTATAAAGAGTCTCATAGTGGAAATAATAATGCTAGATATTGATAGAAGACATTTTTTTAATCATCTATAGTATTTCATAATGGTCCACTGACTTGTTTAAAGTGTTAAAAATTGAGAATTTTATTTATTGATTTTCATAGGGAATTTTTTTTATAAATCTCAAATAATTTTAAGTAACATGTATATGGTTTTTCAAAATTTTACTTCTCCACATAATTATACATGCTCGAAAGTAGTAGGATGATCTATGGAATAGTCTGATGATTCATGAAAAATGGGTTTCCAACAACATGAATTAGTTACTATGATTCTTCACAGAGTGGATGAGTATCTAATGGAAACCTATGTGGGTCCTATGAGACATTATATTACAATTTATTTAAATATGGGGATTTTTTATTTGATATTGGTAACTATTATTCTCTAATATCAACCCAAATTATGGACGTGTTAATTCACTGTATGATATTTATGGATTATGTCATGCATTTTACTAATCCTATTGGGAAAAATAGAAAAAATGATATCTAGTTCCCATATTTTAATATTTATTTCTTAAAAAGAGAGGCCTTTGAGTCTTTTTAATTTTGGATATGAATCTTGTGGATGTGTATCATGATATGGATTGGTTGGTAACTCATAAAGCTTACATAAAACATTATCTTCACCATGTGTCCATTATTAAAATCAATAGGGAGTCATAGATTTTTTAATATAAATTAAAATAAGGTTCAGTTGATCAATACTTCCTCTTCTATATTTTTATAGGTTGACACCCATGTTTTATATTGAAATCAATCATGAATCATTGTGTAATGATATCCCTTCATTAAAATTAGATTTTCCCATTACTTTCCTATTAGACCTTTATGGGATTCCACCGGTGAGGTAGGTGGATTTATCAATTAATATAGTGTAGGTTAATTTTCACATATCTATTAATTCGTAAAATATAAATCAAGCTAAACAATATGATTCACTGAATCATTTGGGGTAATTTTGGTCCAAAGGCTACATTTGACCTGGTGTGTAACCTTATCTAGCACTTCTGATTTTCTCCAAGATGGTCAATGAACCATTTTCATTTTTTATTAAATACATCTAAATTAGATTACTTATAATAACATTCATAAATTACATCATATTATAGTTTTATTTTCTCAGTTTAAAAGGAATATGTGTTTCTCAAAGATTTTTTTGGTTAGTTTACCAACTACATAGGAATAATGAGTCCAATTTCCACAAGACCCCTTTTAGGAGTAGGTATTTCCATTAAAATAATTTAGTATTTCGTTTTGTTTTGAAAAATTATCACCATCTATTTATGGAATCTTGGAACAATATTATTCATCAGTACTTAAATTCCTTAATTGTGATATTAATTGATGACCACATAGTTTACTGTATGTCAAACGGGGATCATATGTGCCAATTGAAATAATGTTTTTCTCATTTTGAGATATCGGTAACATTATTCCATGCTATAAAAAAGAAATATATATATATATATATATATATTATGTTAATTTCATGGAGAATACAGTCTTCGAAAAATAAATTAATGTTGACCCTGGAATGGTGAACCATTTCATGACATTGGAAAATCTTGAGAATATATTAGATATTTAGTGCATCTTATATTTAGAAGGTTATTGCAATATGTTCATTTATTATTTCCTGATGTTGGATTATCTATTGACATCTCTCACTTTGAATGGAGTGTAGTTTGTTTGGAATTTAATAGGTCAGCATTCCATTGTATAGTTAATGCATAATTTCACCATAGATATAGTTTTTACTCATTATGATATTTTTTTTATTTTGGATCCATTATGTTTTTCTATTTCCATTGATAATGGATTTGATGTGGTGCTGATAACATAATCCAGTGGATGTTTTTCCAAGGAATGAAAGTCATTTTTTATATTTTGTATGGTCGATACTAATTGAAAAGTATGAAATGGGACATTGTTGAATTTTGTATCATTTTAATACCTTCAAATTTTTCAATGATGAGAAAAAAACTCTGAGATATCTTCATCCCCTTACGATGTTGCCCTAGATGTTGGGTAAGATATTAGTAGACATTTTGTTTGGGTTTTCAGGTAATCCATGATGGAATAATTTTAATTGATTAATTATTTGTATATTGAACACATCATCATACTTTATTCCCATACACGATTTGACCAAATCCGAGGACATATAAAATCTATATTTCTATTATATTATTAGGTTACATGATATTCCATATTCCATTATTTTCCATTAGTTTCCTCGATTCCCTGTATGTATTTGCAGATTTCACCAGGAGGTGATCAAATAAATGGTAATGTTGATCACAATGTATTACATATAAAAGGATAGTACTACATAACATTATTTATAGATTATAATGGACATGTTTTTTCTTTAATTATTTACTTTGGAGGAGGTTTGTACTTACACTCATGGATTCTTGAGTTTCCTGATAACAATTTTTTCTAGTCAACCATTATGATGGACCCATTTGAGGCATTGCAGTGATGGAATTTTAAATACTTTTTTGTTGTTCATAAATTAATTAAACATTCATTTTGTGTAAAAAATTTTTCTAAGAAATGAGAAGGGAAATCTAAAAGATTTATGTAATGTCCCCAAATTTCCATATAATTTTTTTAATTATTATGTGGAATTATTTTGAGACTTAAAAATCTGACAGAGCGTAATTCTGAGTCCCGGAATGCCTGAAATGATCTATCGAAGGTTGTTAAGTTTTAAATAGCACGAGTTAGTGGTTTTCCTGAAAGAGTGGAATAACTATTAAACGGATGCTCGAATCATAAATCGGAGGGAATCATTATGTTTAGGATGGTGGGTTTTCCGTAGGTGCGACTTAAGTTTTGTTGGTGCAGGACACTAGTGAGAAAACAAGAAAATAGGAAAATCATAAATAAAATAATTAAATAAAATTAGTTTATTTTTCAAATTCATATATCTCATGAATAGTGACTCAGATTAAACATATGAGACCACCACTGAACTCGTGATGTTATGTTTTACTTAGGTAGACCCTAACATTGGCCGGCATGAGCCAACAATGGAGGTTAGTTTTTGGCTATAAATAAAATAATTAAGTTACAATTATTTTATTGTTAAAATCCATAACTTCTAAACAACATCTCGGATTGAAAATCCGGGAGTACCGTTGAGTTCGTTGGGATGTGTTCCTCTTATGTAGAGCCTAAACTTGATCCGAGTGGGTCGAGGATGAATGTTAATAAATTTTTGATCTTTTTTTTGGTAAGTTCAGTGAACGTGCGAGCGGTGTTTTCATACTTTTGAAATAATGATCGGATTAAAAATACAATGGCACGTTTGAATCTGCAATGCCGGGATTCGCATTAGTGCGGCTTCACTTCGATAACAGAAGTACCGGAGAAAAAGTTAGTATTTAGACATTTAAGAGGATAATAAAATAACAAAGTTATTTTATTTTTCATTTTTACATTCCTCTAATGGATGAGCGGTGGTGGCGGGACCAACAAATGCCATTCCACTAAATGTATTTACTACCCTTTATTCTTGTAACAACACTTTTGGAATTAGGAAGGTTATTTAATTAAATGAACCCCATTAATTCCACATATGTTACTCAACCTCCCTCTATCCAATTTATATGGCGCTTGTGGTGGGTTATTGGAAAAACATCAGTAAGCGATGAAGCTCTGGAAAGTTCCAAGACACTAACCACATAGATTACATGACCAGTTCAAGTGAGCTGTGATGAGAAACACCAAATCACAAACCGACGACAGTGACGCAGGAGGTTCCTACGATCGTATACAATGAACATCTCTTCCTGGTAGGGGGTTTATTTTGATGTTGCCTTTGGGAAATTAAATCATCTCCCACTTTCTATCACATTAACAAGGAGGTCACAGACCAAACAAACATGGCCTAGACCCTCCCTCGCTTCACTCATGCTCTGTTCTTAGGGGATGGTTTCCTCATATTTATGGAAATGGGAAATAGCATGTCACGTAAGGACAGTCGCAGCACGAGAGAGCTGTAGGTGCATATGACACCAATAACCAACACCAGAGCATATCCGATGACTCCTAGAAGAAACCACTGGTGCGCTATGTTGGCGATGCCCATAGGAGACCCGCGTCAACCAGTTGTGGAAGTTGGAAGGCGGCACACTATGGCGCCCAGTAGTGGCTGAAGGAGGCCTGCCCGAACTAGCTGTGCGAGACAAGGATGGCACCTGCAGGCGCTGCCATTGACAGCAGCCCACACCGCACAGCGTTGGAAAAACCAGGTCAGCCAAACCACCGACCATTTAATGTGGTGGGGCAGTACCCCACCAGCTATCTGAAACAACCTCTCAATTTTGGGGCCCACATAGAAGGTGGTCTACATTATAGCAGACCGGTCTGGACGCGGGCTAACCGAACAGGCAGGACCTATAGCCCAATAGTCTGGTCCCGCCTAGTGAGCCAGCGTTGGTGGGCCGAGCTGTCACGAACCGTCCTCGGGTCCCATGCCGTGACTACCCCAAGCCAGCCTTCCATAGGTCAGGGGTTTGCGACTAGCACCAACGGCGTAAATCCCTAAGCTGGGAGGTCATTGAATTTATAAAAGTAAATAAACACAATAGAGTACACAACAGGAAGTAAACACTAAGTAAGACTGAATACAATAGAGTGTTTTGGAATGTAAATGGGCTAGTATACAAAATAAACTGAAAAACAAGTACAAATAAAATGGGTCAAATAGCTAAAAGTAAAGATATGCTCCCGGATTATCCTCTGGGGTTCCTACTAGAAGGGTAGGTACAGATGTCCACCTTATCACTCACGTCTGTCAGTCTTCTCTGTCTACCAACTCGGCGCAAGGTCCACCTTCAGGTACCATCCAGTCGTGGCGCTCTAGGCCTCTATCAGTGTTGTCTGTCATCTACATCCAACATAATGAGGTGCGGGCATAATTTGTGCAGGGGTGAGTTTTACAATACTCATTTGGGACCCCGAGACCCGTACAGTCTCACAATATCCACTAAGGATAAACAAAAGAAGAAATATAAAATCATGAAGTATCAACCATCCCTACTTAGGTATATGCCCAAGCATATACCTATGTTAGCAATCTCACTCCGGCTCCAACTCTCGAGCCCAAGCACAAACCAATTTCACAAAGGATGTAATGTCAATCACCACGATGATAATGGTTGAAAGACATGACTCAGCTCCCACAGGTATGCCACAATAGTAGAGAGATATAGATGATCATATGTAGCCACTGGAAGATCTAAGATGTCAGACCCACATAGGCTACACGACCAACTAAGCTGTCGAACCCACACAAGATACAGGACCAGCTATCTCACCTTAGTTGTCGGACCCACACAAGATACATGACAAACTATAATTCATCTGAGACGTTGCACCCGCACAAGATACAAGACCAGGTATTCTGTCGGACCCACATGGGATACAGGAATAGAAGTCAGAACTATCAAACCCACATAGGATTCTGGTACAGTAGTCATCGCCATCAAACCCACGGAAGATTCCAGTATAGTAGTCGTCGCAGTCGCAGTCAGCTCTAGGGTTCCCGCACATAGCACGCTCAATTCTGGGAGGGTCCACTCCTCAAAAAGAGGTCGATACATCAACTATCTAGAAGTCTGGAGTTGATGTATCCCAAAGTTCCATCTCGTCAAAAGAAACCCAACACGACAGATGACGCATCAATCGGACGCCTGGTCTGAGATTTATTGGATTTTTCTTTTCAGGGGCCCAGTTTGATTTATGCTTGATCCAAGCCCGGAAATTTTCCAAATTCATCCAAAACTCAGTAATATTAGCGCAAAAGGACCGCCTCGTCACAAGGGTCCCAGTTCCATAGACAACGCATCGTTCGGACGCGCGGTCTTAAAGATATTTGCATTTAAGTGAAGTCGGCCCCGGCCCGTCAAGCCCAAAGGGATGTGGTGGGTCGGCCTGACCCAGTTCGGTGGGTCCGACCTGGCTGGGGGTTGGCCCAGCCCGGTGGAGCACATCCCACCTTCGGACCCAGCCCGATGGGTCCCACCCGGTTGGGGGCGCGGCCCGACCCGGTGGGGCGTGACCCACCTGCGGACCCAGCCCGAATTGTGGGCCGGTTCGGTTCGCCCGGCGGTGCCAAGCTGCATCGCCCCTCTTGCCCAGCTGGTCGTATCCTGCCGGTTCTGCCCAGAGCACGGGGCCCACACAACGGGTCATGGTTCTCTTCTGCACAGTGTCGACTGGCGTCGCGGTCGTTCTGCCCGGCCAGCAGGCGGCCGACCGATTTTCCCACCGAGCGACATGCGGTTTCGGGCCGCTTCTCCTCCACACAGCACCTGCGGGTGCTGCAGACCACCAGCCTGGCCGGTAGTAGCCATCCGTTTCATCAGATTGAGCGGCCTGCAGATTCAAGCCATGATTTTCCTCCACACGGCAGGCGCGTGGCCGCCGCCTCCAATTGCTGTCGACTCCGGTTATCACTGCCTCTTCCAACCGCCATGGCCTGCATGGCCGCTCCCTCCTTCCTCCAGCGCGGTGTGAAAGAATTGTTCCCTACCAGCTCTTCATCCATTTTCAACGCAAACAAGAATCAACGGAGGGTCATAGGGCTGTGTTCGTTGGGCCCGCACCCTCCGTGTTAGGTGATAACATTTGGGCCACCATCATTCCAAAATAAACGTCGATGTTCGTGGATATAATTCCTACGTAAAAATGAAATAATCCAAATTCTTCCTACCTCGCTTGTCGTTCGTCATTGACGAAGTTGCGGAAAGCGAGCATCATTCCATTGACGTCAGAAAAGAATAGGTCGAGGATGACGTCGGCGTTCTTCTTTGATGAGGCTTCTGTTTTCCTTGTTCCACTAGAAGAAGGAAGAAGACATCCAATGAAGAAGTTGAAGAAGAAATCCGATGTTCTACGCTTTATTAGTTGGGAGAGTTTTAATCCTCCCAATCCCTCAAGATCCACCGAAGGATAATGCAAAGAAAATAATAACTGGGTGTCTTATTATTTTATTGTTTGGCTGTAAATTCAAGAAGGAGAAAGAAAATTCCCTTAATAATTTCACATGCGTCGTAGAAATTGATTGGGACATGCTTGGGCGCAATTATTTGGCACACGCATTGTCATAATTAATTGGAACGCACGTTGGAAAAATTAATTGGCACGCAAATTGGCAGAATTAATTGGCATGCGCGTTGGGAAAATTAATTTTGCGGAGGTGGTCGAAGGCTCTCCTTCATTAATGATGGACAGTGGAGAGGTTTCAACATTAAATTGAGAGAGGGCTGTATTTAATAAATCAAGGGGAGTTGAGGGGTTTGGTGTTCGTGCGAGCCCCACCAGACATTATCCTCACATGGGAGGTTATGTGGGGAGTGGGCCCCACCTCCAACTTCCCTTTAGAGGAAATAACCACAACCAAAAAAAATTATGTAACATTTAAATTTTATATAATTTATTAAGAATCCCCAAAATTAAATTCCGCTATCGACCAAACATAACTGCGGTAGTGGTCTCCTTTAGCGAATATCGGCGCTGTGAGTTCATCGGTGTCTACAGATTTCAATTCCGCACACCGGTTCAAAAGATAGAAAAACCAGCACGTACGTTTACTGAACGTACCCAAACAAAACATCAGAAATTGATTTCTCGCACACCGAGCCTCGGAATTAGGCGCCGTCAGAAACTGTGGACTCCTAAAATTTTATAGAATTTAAGAAATATATTTCCTTGACATTTATGGGCTTTTACACGTGCCCCATTAGGGGGGTCGGGCCAACCACGGCCCGAGCCCAAAAAATGAACAGGGCTGACCCAAGTGGGCTGGACCTAGTCAATTGGGAAGATTCTTAATGGCCCGGACCTAGGTGGGGTCCGGTAGACCCCGATAACCATTGCATTGGGTCGGTCTAACCGAGTCAAACCGAGCCATGACCCAAACGGTCCCAAAAAAAAAGAAACACCAATAACTGACGAACCTAGTGTCCATTCAAAATTCTATCAGTAACATTGGTACCCCTTTGGGATGATGAACTTTTGGCATATTCTGGTGCGCCCTATCGAGCCAGACCAGACCGAGGTGCGATCACATTCGTTTCACGGAAAGGGATGTGACTAATAGATCAAGTGTCTAATTTACGCGCTGTCAGTTGCATAAGTACCCTTTTGACAACTAGGTTAGTTGGAGATATGCTAAGTTAATTTTTTTTTTCAGAATTTGATGTGTGACCTGGGTTAGATTAGACCAAAATCAAACCGGACCCTTTTCCAAAAGTGCCCACATCTCACTTACTGGGCGTACGAACGATGTGTCGTTTGTCTCTTTTGGACCCCTATGATGGGGTTGTCCATTGGGTATAATTTTTACAATACTTTTTGCCAGTTTAAATACTATAGATGGCTCGAGGAGCAGTTCTCCCAGAATCATGCGTACTATGTGTAACACCCCGAGATTTTATGAAAAATATTATTTATTTATTTCATTAATGTCTTTTGTTGTACGCTACACCAAAAGGTGCTTTCACAACATGCATCCCTGACTTGGCTTTCATTACATGCAATCGCGACCTTCCACGATAGCGTGTGTTGTACGCAATACCGAGTTTCGCTAAACAACGATATGTTATATAAACTACTCGTTATGAATAGTAATACCCACTTTTTGAAATTTTATAAATATTATCTTTCAACATGGACTTCATTTTTGGATTTAGAATATTGAAATTATCCTAGGGTAAATTTTTGGTATTTTTTTGAAAACATTCAAATGTTGATAAATAGTGAAAACACTGGGTTACTATTCAAAAACCGACTTTTTATTTAAATAAATATTTATTTTATTTAAATTTATTTTAGTTCAAAATTGATACATAATACCTATATAATTTCAATTTAAGTCATTGGAGTAATTTTATAATAACATTAGATATATAAAAATTTTAATGAACTTTTCACTGTCTTTTACCCACCTCCTAGGAGAATTTGCAAATTCACATAACACATAATTTTACCGCTTCTGTGAGTGGAATTTAGAAAATATGAGAGACACGGTTAATATCAATGACTAAAATTTAGTTCAATGAGATGAAAATAACTTTTGGTTAATAGTAACTTTTTACTTTTTTTCCACGGTTAAAAGTAAATATGGTAATTAGGGGTAAAAATGATATTATTATTACCCTAACACATGTCCTAATTCTATTGGATAAGTGTAATTCGACAAAAAAACAACATTAGGAATAAAATATGATCATTTAGTCCCACTTGGATTAGATTAGGACATTTATTATTAATTTATTTAAAGAAGGGTTAAAATAGTTAAAATCAAAGTTTAATAACTAAATAATTTTTAATATAAGGTTATACATAAGATAAATTCGACTATAGATATTAATTATAAAGATAAAAATATTTCATACATAATGGTATTTTATTTATGATTTTTAGACATTAAATAATTTAATTTGTTTATGACACAATGATGATGCAGTAATTATCTTATTAATGAAATATTGACATAATTATTGTTATAAGTACCCAAATAAATGTAATTTATGACTTTTTATGTCTTACACTAATTTTATAGGTTAATATGACATGTTATTATTTATTTAAGTAACTTTTTTCCAACTAATCGTTCTTCTATAATTTTCACAAAAATCAAATACCAAATAGTGTCAGAATAGACATAAAATAGTTTTTAAAACAAATATTATATTATTAATTTTTATTTAATTACTAAAAATATAAGGATCGAAAAAATGACTTATATAAGGTTATATATATTAATAATAAACAACTTGGGGTTTGTTTGGCTTGTTATAGTATGTTTATTAACATTATTGTGTAAGAAAACAAGAAGACACGGTAAAAGTTAAATTATCTAACTTAAAGTTAATTCTAAATGATAAGGTTAAAATAGATACCTAAACTTATATAAATTATATTTTATGAGAGGATGTCGACCCATCCCAACCTTATCTTCTAAATAAATTAATTTGGAGTTATTAAAAACCGAATATGACTTTATAATAAAATAATATTTTTAGTTTTCCCTAAGGTGCCCCTCTCCTCCCTTATAAAAGGGCACCTCCTCCCTCTCTTCTTCACACCATTTTGAGCATTGAAGCTCAGACAAACCCTGCAGAATTCTCTTCTACACTTCCCTAGAAACGTCCTAGAGGTCATGGTCTTATTCAAAGACCAATTTTAGTGCCCTCATAGGAGGTCTCAAAGAGGGGCTTCAAAGAAGAGGTAATGTCCATTACCGATTCATTCAACTCTATTTCATCTTCCACTTCTTCTTCATTAGTTGTTTCATTATGAAGTAATAACATAAGTATCACTCTTATAATTATATGTTATTATAAGTATGAAACAACCCTATTTCACCATCTATCCATCCTACGGAAAACAAAATCACCGCGCGTGCGTACGTACGGAATACCGTCTCCACGCCGTGGTGTAATCTGTTTTTCCATCAACACCGTACATGGATGGGTATAATGGTGTAAAGAATAACTATACATGGTTATTATAACATCATAATGATTCTGATATATTATACCATTAACTCCAATTCTATTCAATAATTATTGGAACGATATCATCGCTTGTGCGTACGTACGGACTACCGTCTCCACGACGCGATGAGATTCATTCTCCATGTTAACCATTAAAGAATGATTATAAAGTATGTATAATAAGTAATCATGAAATATATGACTTATTAATGCTACTGGATTATATATATATATATATATGTATGTAATCTACTTAATTCCATTCAATTAAATAAGGAAATGAAAACATCGTTCAAGCGTACGTACGGCCTACCGTCTCCATGATCGGTGTATTTATTTCCATTTATCGATCTATTATATGTGTATTCTAAATATATATTATATATAAATCAGGTTTTAAATTCTGAATGTAAGTAATCATGATCTATGTAATCATATGAATAATTAATAGTTAAAACACGAACGACAAATGAAATGATATTACCCAAAACACTACTTTAACGTGAATTTACAAAAGAACGGGTAATATAAAGACATAAGTGAACCATATATGGTACAATAAAAATGAATATGATTCTTTAACAAGTCAATGACATTATTTAAATCATTATACAGGCTGTTTGGATACGTACGAAGCATATCAGACCTAAGGTAAGGGATAACTTTTCCAATCTCATTCTTATCCGAGATTGTTTATTCGTAAGTATTTAATGGGGATATTGCTCTCATCCATGTCCATGTTTCCTAAAAATGGTTTCATGTATGTCTAATATTTTTTTACCCATTTTTGACTTTTACTACATGGTATGTATGAAATCTTTCTTTTACGAGGTACTTTTTGACTTTTCTAGCAAAAGTACGAGAAGAATGTTTTTCGAACTTATACGGCATGAAAGGATTTTTACGGTATTATAAAGCCTTATTTTCTTGAAGCTTCCTCCAAAAGATTTTATGACTATTTTCAACAAAATAATTTTATTTTTAAAGTGCATAGCGTTTTTTGAAAAGAAAATTATTTTGTCGAAGAAAGGATATTTTCCTCAAGAATTCATTTCAAATGTTTTATGAAAATCATTTTCCATCTAAGATGATATTATTTAAGATGTGTATGTTTCAAATTTAATGTCTCTATGATTTACATGGTTAAATTTTCTTATGATGAAATGTCCATTTGTTTTGTATGGATTATGAAATGACGTGATGATGTTTATGAAACCCATTTTATTCATTGGGTTATGATGAATGTTTTTTTTTTATTTTGTGGCACAAGTAAGAATGATTTCATTATGAGATGGGTGAGACCTATATCTCCCTCTAATGCATTGGGTAAAGATTTATATCTCATGAGATAGACATGGCTGGAATGGTATGTTAATCCGGTTCAGTGTTGCAGGATTGGAACGAGGAGTGTACTCGATTCAGAAAGGGACTTTGTCCACTAAGATGGTCTTGACAGCAATGCCTTGGATACTATGGAAATCATGACATGTGATAAATGGTTTCCACAATTACATGATTTATTCCCATGCTATTTTATCATGATTGATTTTCCCTTATGATACATGCCTTACGTACTTCCATGATTTATGTCTTTGCTCAAGATTTTGACGTTAAGATTTTATGTTCATGTTTTTGCATTCAAATGTTTATGGAATGTTTTATATTATCTATGATTACCCTTACTGGGCATTTGAGCTCACCCATTTTGTGTTTTCTTTTCCCCAGGATATATAGAATGGTTTTAGGTAAGAAAAAAAGGGGAAGATCTTTATGGGAGATGTTGATGATCTTTCACCACGATTAGAAGATTATATTCCAAGTTTCCAAAGACACTAAACTATTACGGTCCTTGTGTTTCTGTTTTTGATATGTATTAAGTATTACAAAAAAGTAATTTAATGTCCATGTACGTCAAGCTCCAGGTCTCTACAGTTGTTATCAGAGGAAAAGGAGGTAGGAATTTATCCGATCCTTGGGAATGCTCACATGTGAGCGTTGGATGAAGCATGTCTCTCCGCCCAAGGGCTTCATGCGGAAATGAATGTCACTGGGGATGGTGGTGTGTCCCACCCAGGGGGTGTAGCCACCCATGGAGTGCCGTGATAGGTATCAATTATAGTCCACTGGAAGTAATTCCATACTGTTATAGTTGGTATCAGAGGAAAGGTTTAGTCAACATTTGGAAACTAGGATGCGAAAACTTCAGTGAGATCCCTAGAGATTTTTCTAAGGTATGTCTAGGGATGTCCCTAAGGTTAAGTATAAGTATAGGTTATTGTCCTAGAATTACGGTAACAATCATAGAATTAAACCTAAGATGTTCGATATTGA
The DNA here is from genome assembly GCA_963277665.1 of Viscum album. Classification (NCBI taxonomy): domain Eukaryota; kingdom Viridiplantae; phylum Streptophyta; class Magnoliopsida; order Santalales; family Viscaceae; genus Viscum; species Viscum album. Next base: position 1,351,090,800 of record OY728131.1, read on the forward strand.
AGGTATTCCCCCTTTATTATGTTGTTTTCCCTATCATGATTTTTTCCTCTCACACTATTCTTTTTGGGTTTTAGAAAATGGCTGGAAACAGGAAGATTCACGATAATAGAGGATATGACGGACAATAGAATGATATTATTCATGAGCAACCAAATGAAACGGGATTTGAAAGTCCAAACATCGTTATTCTGCCTAATCAGCAATCTCATAATATGATCAATAATCTCAACTTTGGTATGTTTTCCGACATAGATAATAAGAGAAAGATGGAGTTTCATGATGATCATAGAAGAAGGAAATTTCAATTTCCCTCATGTAAATCATGTGGAAAGAGGCATCGGGGAGATTGTTTCAAAGGAATTGGAAGATGATTTGGGTGTGGAAAAGGACACCAAGCCAGTAAGTGCAAATGAAAATGTTCAGTCAACACCATGGACAAGGATAATGGTATTTCTATGACATCAACAATGATTATATGTTTTAAATGTGGAATGTATGGGCATTATGAAAACCAATTCCCTAAGCGAAAATCTCATAAAGAGAATCAGCATGGTCATATGAGTAATATTTATGTGGATGATGATGAAGAGACTACAAATGAAATATGTGATGAAAGAAATGATGAATCTCAGTCAGTGGTTTAAGAAGTTCGTGGAATGATTGTATGTTTATAAAGAATAATGTATGGTACTATGGAATAAAGAATCATCTAAGGATTGTTGCACTATTGTTTTTCCTAATGTATTTGGAAGTATATGTTTAATGGTACCGATAACCATGGAAGGTTATTCAGATATTTTTGGAATGTAGATGATATGCGTATAATGAAGGGATAAGAGGATAATGAGATGTTTTATTGTATTTATGAGCTCAGACTGATATAAGGACTAAGTGATATTATGGTTTGATTATATAGATTTTTGGGATTTTAGTTTGAGGAAAGAGTTACCTTTTGATAGTATTCATGTTTTTACTAAGGTTCAATGGTAATTTATGTTTCAAGAGAATATATGACTAAGGTATTCATGTGTTTGGAATGAAACCAACAACATATATCTTATGATATATGTGAGATAAATGCTTGTATTCACATTCTTGGTAGATAACCATTCTAGTAATTGTTTTCTTTATACTATGTGCTTAGACCGGAGTATTTTAGATAATCCTAAAGATTGGAATGGATTATGTTGGACATAAGTATGTATTTTTTAAGGATAGAACTTTTTTCGATATTATTGATGAGATGTTATAGTAAAGTAGTTTTAGAAAAATGACAACCTGTAGGACAGATGAAAACCCATCGCGTCGGACAAGGCTATGGAAATCGAACCCACAACCGAAGTGCAACGGGCCATTATCGCCTACCACTGGCCTACAAGAAGTCCCTGGTTAGTAGAAAGTAGTTTTATTTTATTAATAGGTATGATATATGAAGTATAAGTTCATTTTTGGAACCATATACGATTAATCTAACCATAAGACGGACTTATAACTTTTTCTAACCTTTTGTTTGAAAAGGATGGAATGACCCATCATTCTATCACATGATCTTCTAACACATCACAAATAACAACTTCAACTTCATTTCATTAAGGGATGAAGTGGAAATTGTTCAATTCACGAAAAACAATGAGATTGTACCAAAATCATGTAAGTATTACTTTTAATTCATCAACTTTATGGAAATGACCTTGAAAACCAAAAATGTTGTCCTACTGCCCTTATATCCGATGAATCAGATGGTACCTTATATCATCACAAATTTATGGCTTTGTGATTGATGGATTTTTCATATCCATGTTCTCTACCACTCTCCATCAGAACATGATGGTTAGATTTCTCTTCCATATCCATATTTTCACCTATGATCTCCTATGTGGAAACCCAGTGATTAGTTAATTTGGGTAACCGTTACGTTTCATACATTAGTTTTTAAAGCCAAGTTTTGGTATTCCTTTTAACGATGTGGGTTTATATTATGAAAACTTTCGATTAGTAAACCATTTATAACCCTGACGAATTTCGAGGGTGAAACTCATTTTAAGTCGTGTAGAATGTAACACCCCAAGATTTTATGAAAAATATTCTTTTAATGTGTTGTGTTTTACGCTACACCAAAAAGTGCTTGCACAACACACATCTTTAACTTGGCTTGCATTACATGCAATCACGACCTTCCACGATAGCGTGTGTTGTACGCAATACCGAGATTCGATAAACAATGATATGTTATATAAACTACCCGTTATGAATAGTAATACCACTTTTTAAAATTATAGAAATTTTATCTTTCAAAATGGACATTATTTTTGGATTCAGAATATCGAAATTTGCCTAGGGTGAATTTTTGGTATTTTTCTGAGAACTTTCAAATTTTGATGAATAGTGAAAAAACTGGGTTACTATTCAAAAACCGACTTTTTATTTAAATAATTATTTATTTTAATTTATTTTATTTTAGGTTATAATTGATACATAATACCTATATAAGTTCAATTTAAGTCATTGGAGACATTTTATAATAATTTTAAATATATAAAAATTTTATTGAACTTTTCACCGTCTTTTACCCACCTCCTAGGAGAATTTGTAAATTCACATAAAACATAATTTTACCGCTTCTGTGAGTGGAATTTAAAAAATACAAGAGACACAGTTAATATCAAGGACTATAATGTGGTTCAATGAGATGAAAATAATTATTGTTGAATAGTAACTTTTTACTTTTTTTACCACAGTTAAAAGTAAATTGGGTAATTAATGGTAAAAATGATATTATTATTACCCTAACACATGTCCTAATTCTATTGGATAAGTGTAATTCGACCAAAAACATTTTTAGGATTAAATATGACCATTTAGGCCCACTTGGATTAGATTAGGACATTTATTATTAATTTATTTAAAGAAGGGTTAAAAAAGTTACAATCAATGTTTAATGACTAAATTATTTTTAATATAGGGTTATACATAATATACATTCAACTATAAATAATAATTTGAAAGCTAAATAGATTTCCTAAAAAAGTGTATTTTATTTATGATTTTTAGACATTAAATAATTTAATTTATTTATGACACAATGATGATGCAGTAATTATCTTATTAATGAAATATTGACATAATTAATGTTATAAATACCCAAATAAATTGAATTTGAGCTTTTTTTATGAATTAAACTAATTTTAGAGGTTAATATGACATGTTATTATTGATTTAAGTAACTTTGTTCCAACTAATCATACTCTTATGAGTTTCACAAAAATCAAATACCAAATAGTGTCAAAATAGACATAAAATAGTTTTTAAAACAAATATTATATTATTAAATAATATTTAATTATTAAAAATCTAAGGTTCAGCCAAATCACTTAGATAAGGTTATATATATTAATAATAAACAACTTGGGGTTCGTTTCTCTTGTTATCGTTTGTCTATTAACCTTATAGTGTAAGAAAACAAGAAGACACGGTAAAAGTTAAATTATCTAACTTAAAGATAAATATAAATGAAAAGGTTAAAATAGAAACCTAAACTTGTCTAAATTCTATTGGATGAGAGGACATAGACCCATACCCACCTTATCTTCGAAATAAATCAATTTGAAGCTATTAAAAACCGAATATGACTTTATAATAAAATAATATTTTTAGTTTTTCGTAAGGTTCCCCTCTCCTCCCTTATAAAAGGGCACCTCCTCCCTCTCTTCTTCACACCATTTTGAGCCTTGAAGCTCGGCCAACGCCTGAAAAATTATCTTCTCCACTTCCTTAGAAACATACTAGAGGTCCTGGTTTTCTTCAAAGACAAATTTTAGTGCCCAAAAGGAGGTCTCAAAGAGGCGCTTCAAAGAAGAGGTAATGTCCGTTACCGATTCTTTCAACTCTATTTCTTATTCCACTTCTTCTTATTTAGTTGTTTCATTATGAAGTAATATCATCAGTATAACTCATATACTGATATTTTATTATAAGTATGAAACAATCCTATTTCACTAACTATCCATACTACGGAAAACAAAATCACCGCGTGTGCGTACATTCGGAATACCGTCTCCACGCCATGGTGTAATCTGTGTTTCCATCAACACCTTACATGGATGGGTATAATGGTGTAAAGAATAACTATATATGGTTATTATAACATCATACTGATTCTGATATATTATACCATTCACTCCAATTCTATTCAATAATTATTGGAACGATATCATCGCTTGTGCGTACGTACGGACTACCGTCTCCACGACGCGATGAGATTCACACTCCATGTTAATCATTAAAGAATGATTATAAAGTATATATAATAAGTAATAATGAAATATATGAAATAATAATGCTACTGGATTTATGTATATATATATGTATGTCATCTACTTAATTCCATTCAATTCAATAAGGAAACGAAAACATCGTTCATGCGTACGTACGACCTACCGTCTCCATGAATGGTGTATTTCTTTCCATTTATCGATCTATTATATATATATTATGAATATATATTATATATAAATCATGTTTTACATTATTACTATATGTAATTATGGTCTAAGTAATCATATGAACAATTACAAGTTAAAACACGAACGACAAATGAAATGATATTACCGAAAATGCTACTTTGACGTGAATTTACAAAAGAACGGGTAATATAAAGTCATAAGTGAACCATATATGATATAATAACAATGAATATGATTCTTTAATAAGTCAATGACATTATTTAAATCATTATACAGGTGGTTTGGATACGTACGAAGCATATCAGACCTAATGTAAGGGAAAACTTTTCCAATCCCTTTCTTATCCGATATTGATTATTCATAAGTATATACTGGGGTTATTGTTCTCATCCATGACCATGTTTCCTAAAAATGGTTTCATGTATTTTTAATGTCCTTTTTACCCATTTTTTACTTTTACTACATGTTATGTATGGAATCATTCTTTTACGAGGTACTTTTTGACGTTTCCAGCAAAAGTACCAGAAGAATGTTTTTTTAACTTATACGGCATTAAAGGATTTTTACGGTTTTATAAAGCCTTGTTTTCATGAAGCTTCCTCCAAAATATTTTATGACTATTTTCAAAAAAAATACTCATATTTTAAAAGTGCATACCATTTCTTGAAAAGAAAATGATTTTGACGAAGAAAGGATATTTTCTTCAAGAATTCATTTTAAATGTTTTATCAAAACAATTTTCCATCTAAGATGATATTATTTAATATGTGTATGTTTCGTGTTTAATGTATCTATGATTTACATGGATCAATTTTCTTATGATGAAATGTCCATTTGTTTTGTATGGATTATGAAATGATGGGATGATGTTTATGAAACCCATTTTATTCTTTAGGTTATGATGAATGTTTTAAGTTTATTTTGTGGCACAAGTAAGAATGATTTCATTATGAGATGGGTGGGACCTATATATCCCTCCAATGAATTGGGTAATTATTTATATCTCATGAGATAGACATGGCTGGAATGGTATATTAATCTGGTTCAGTGTAATAGGACTGGAACGAGGAGTGAACTCGATTCAGAAAGGGACATTGTCCACTAAGATGGTCTTGGCAGCATTGCCTTGGATACTATGGAAATTATGACATGAGATGAATGTTTTCCTCAATTACATGATTTATTCCGATGCTATTTTATCATTATTGATGTTCCCTTATGATATATGCCTTATATACTTCCAAGATTCGTGTCTTTTCTCAAGATTTTGATGTTTAGATTTTATGATCATGTTTTTGAATTCAAATGTTTATGGATTGTTTTATGTTATCTATGATTACCCTTACTGGGAATTTGAGCTCACCCGTTTTATGTTTTCTTTTCCCCAGGATATAAAGAAAGGTTTTTGGTAAGAAAAAAAAGGGAACATCTTTATGGGAGATGTTGAAGATCATTCACCATGATTAAAAGATTATATTCCAAGTTTCCAAAGACACTAAACTATTACGGTCCTTATGTGTCTGTTTTTGATATGTATTAAGTATTCTGCAAAAGTAATGTAATGTCCATGTACGTCAAGATTTGGGTCTCTACAGTTGGTGTCAGAGGCAATGGAGGTAGGAATTTATCCGATCCTTGGGAAATCTCACATGTGAGCATTGGACGAAGCATGTCTCTCTGCCCAAGGGCTTCATGAAGAAATGGCTGCCACTGGGGATGGTGGTGTGTCCCACCCAGGGGTTGTAGCCTCCCATGGAGTTCCCTGATAGGTATCAATTATAGTCCACTGGAAGTAATTCCAGACCGTTATACTATGAGTAGGAAACCAGTTGTTGACAGTGAGGTGGAGGTTGGAGACAGATCATACAGAGGTTAGTACTGAGCTATCATGTGTGGGTCCGCCCCTAGTGATCTTGTGTGGATCAGAACCGAGCGGTCATTTGTGGATCAACACTTAGAGATCTTGTGTGGATGAGCACACTGCGACCTGATGAAGGTAAGCCTTAGAGTGGCCCATCGTGGATCAGCGACATACCGATCCTTTGTAGGTAAGATCCTATGTGGGTCAATGGTTAGTGATCCTGTGTGGGTTAGCACATATCGATCCTTTGTGGGTCAGATCCTATGTTGGTCCTTACGGGGGGTTAGTACCTATCGACTTCAGGCAGTTCGGATCTAGTGTGTTTCATTGTGGGGGTTAGTACCTATCAACTTCGGGTGGGTCAGATCTTATGTAGGTCATTGTGGGGGTCACTACCCATCGATCATGTGTGGGTCAGACGTTGTATGGTCTACAGTAGTGCCACATGATAGAGTTAGATGGTCTAGCTTCGCAACTAATCATCTGTAATTCTATACATCACTAATAACTGGTTTGGGTTGAGAATCTATTTGAGATATGTCTATTGCTTTGTGTTTTGTCATTGAGATCATGATTATGGGTTTTCCTTTTTAGAATTTTGTGAGACCTTTAGGGGTATCAGGGTCCTTTTCCATATAATCACCCATGCACGGGCTTCACCCACACCTTGTTGTGTCTTGTGCAGATGATGAGCAGCTAGGCTGAGACTTGAGGGAGCTAGGACCAGGTGGTACACTGAGGAGACGGGCTGACGTGGAGTGATATAGAGATGATATGTACCTACCATTCATGTAGGATCTTCAGTGGATGATCCAGGAGCTGTTTCTTCTTTTTAGTTGTACTTGTACATTTCAGTTGGGCTTGTATTCCGGCCCCTTTAAATTCAATACATTTTTTTACTACAGATCTTTACTTCGCGGTTGCTTCTTGTTGTGTTCATGGATGTTTGTTTGTATTGTATTATGGGAAATTTATTCCCGTTATATGGATACACATTTTTGGTGCTTGTCCCAACCCCTGGCCTAAGGAAGGTGGGCTTGGGGTAGTTCTGGGACGTTCCCGGGTGGGGCAGGTCATGAAAAAGTGGTATCAGTGGGAGGTCCGTTATATTAGAATAAATAAGAGTCAAATTTTAATGAGCAATAATGTTAAGTGTTTTCCCTTTTTTTCAGTTCTATGAGTCCAATGTTGGTGCGTCGGATGGCATATCCATACACCAGGACCCTGAATTCTGATTTCCATCATGGTGCATGAAAAAAATGATTTCCAGTGTTTTGAAATGTTTTACTTTGATCTATTGTGATTCATCTCACCAGGTATATCACTTTGACTATGTTTCATCTTGATTCTCTTTCATGATTCAACCATGTAGACATCCATCCAGGATTCCAGTTAGAGATTGTGACAATGGCCCATCGAGTGACGATGCATCAGTACAGGGACCACTCACTGTGATAGAACCTTCGGGTGGTGTATGGACGACACCACCACCCATTGAGAAGTAGATTCTACCAGTGGATCATTCACACATATTGAGCACATTGCATTAATTCCAAGGATCTATTCCTCTGAGGTTTTGATGTGAGATGGAACCCCCAGGTAGCAGAGGACTGGCTTGAGGCGGTTTCACAGGTCTTTCACTTAGTAGAGACACCCACTGAGTAGATGATGATCATGGACACTAGACTTATACAGGGCTCGGCCGAACGATGGTGGAGGATGACGCTCCAGGAGAATGTGGAGACAACCAACACCTAGAGAGACTTTGAGAGCATTTTTAGGGAGGAGTTCATTCAAGCGCCACTATGCTCTATGAATATTCTAGAGTTGCTGCATCCATTACTGGAAAATGAACCTATACCCATGGTTTTTCAAAAAACCATGGGTATAGGGTACCCCTAAACATACTGTTTTAGAAAACCGTCTCTATAGGGATAATATGGGGACCTATACCAACAGTTTTGGAAATCCTTAGGTATAGGTGACCTATACACACAGTTTTCTCCAAAACCGTGGGTATAGGTTTTTTAAAGTCCAATACCCACGGTTTTTCATAACCATTGGCATAGGTGTTTTTTTTCAATACATATACCAATGTTTTTTTTCCAAACCGTGGGTATAAATTTCTTTCGGAAGAGCTATACCGGTGGTTTTGAAAAACCGTGGGTGTTTGGATAGTTTTTTTAATTATTTATACCCACGATTTTAGAGAACCATGGGTATATCTTTCCCGCCTTATGGGGGGAAAATATTACGCAGGACAACAAAAAAACATTGGCAGGAACAAAGTTTGTATTAATATAATTACAAATATACAAATCTGATAAAGAAAATTATGTGTAGGTTGGTTGGTAAGGGCATCTGTGTTGTTGAAAGAGGTCCGCTATTCAACTCTCGGAGAATTATTATTTTTAAAATAGTTTAAATAATATAAGTAAACCGATGTATGGTTATATTAACAAAATACCCGCATCTCAGTTGGTCAGGAGATTTAGCATTCCTCCACCGGTCTTATGTTTGATTCTCGCCTGAATCATTTTTTGATAAGCGGTGATATTAATATATATATATATATATATATATATATATATTAAACATCTCTTTTTCTCGGTTGGTCAGAGTGGCTGCCATGTGTGTGTTGCGTCCTGGGGTCGAATTCCGCCTGCAACATATTTTTTTATAATAAATGGGTTAAAATTAATATAAGTACTTAGATGCATCGTTATCTAATATAAAAGATTTATAGATCTGTTGGTTAGGCGGCACAAATTGGTAAAACGAGTTCCGTGTTCAATTCACAGTGGTATAATTTTTAGATTTGTGGCTCTACTAATATATATATATATATATATATATATATATATATATATATATATATCAAATATGCAGTTGGCTCTGTTGGTCCGAGAGGGTGGCTTGTTAGTGGTGGTCTCGTGATCGAAACCCGATATTATAATTTTTTTGATTATAAATCACCACAGTTTAAAAATCATTGAGGATATTTTGTGCACCGCTGTACACTGTGGGTGGCACACCTATACCCATGGTTTGTGCCAAACCGTGGTTGTTGTCTCAGACCCCTATTGAGATGCCTCTCTGCCCCACGGTTCCCAAAACTGTGGGTATAGGTTATACCCATTGTTTTGGGGGCTATAACCACAATTTTGAACCATGGGTATAGTCTTCATTCCAACAGTGATATACAGTAGGGAAGCCATACTGTGGCTCAGTACTCGTAGATATTTACTAACCTCTCAACATACTCCAACAACATGGTAGGGGGCCTTACATCAGGGACTAAACCATTGCGAATGTGATCTGATGAGTGAACGTAGTTGCGATAGTTTCTCTCAACCTCTCGATGCAGGATAGGATGATAGTGAAAGCTTTGTGGATGGAGAGCTTCCTTGCCAAGCATGCACAGACAGTGAGATCCCCTAACAGATGGTAGATAAGAGAGTCATTTGCATCTAGGATTAGATAGATGTCGTAGTATCCCAAGTGGGCTAGGCCTTCTGGAGGGTGACCCTAGGAAGCAGGGTTAGAGGTGAAAGGATCGAGAAGCCAATGGAGTCACTAGTGATGCATGATATGTTTTTTTCTATGGGGGACTGGGTCACAAAGATCGTGACTATCCAACTCCCTACACCAATGATCCGCAGATGGTGGAGGGGCCACCGAGGTAGCGGCAACAACATGAGAATGAGTGTCATCCAGGCTGAAGATGAGGTGGTGGAGTTGAATGGGCGTCAAAAGTTGGTCTGGGTCACCAAGTAATACAACTACCACACTAGGGTAGTCCACCACGAGATCAGGGATCAGGTGGATATGGATATACCCGGCTACAGGAAGTAGAGGCTCACAATCTTGAAATCCCCAAGATGATAAGAGGTATGATCTGTATCTTCTCTACTTTAGTAGTAGTTCTTATCAACGTCGGTTCTAGCCATTCTTTCCTTGTCGTGGACTAATTTTGGGACTCTAATATTCTGACTGCACTTTTTAATTGACCTTTGCGTTTGGATAACATTATGGGAGGAGATTTATTGGTCACACAATGGTGATGATAGTGTGATATTACTCTCAGAGAAGAGATTTTGATTTGGGATCTTCTAGAAGCGGCATCGAATCCCTACGAAGTCATTCTAGGCATGGACTGGCTATCAGAAGTTCATGCACAGATTGACTTTTTTATACGTACAATGTGATGTATGCACATAGATGGAGAACAATATTCCATTTTTGGAGATATGGAAAACAAAGCAGCACAAGATGGACTTGCTCTCAAGAGGGTTCAATAGATTACTTATCAGCTGGCTTGCATGACCTTCGACATAGTGGATTAGTTGAGTCCACAGTTCCCAGCAGTAGTGGATGAGAATGAGGATGTCTTTCCCAATGATGTCATAGGACTACCTCCTCGTAGAGAGGTAGAAATCTACATTGACATGTACCCAAGAACAACACTGATATCTACACCAGCATGTCGGATAGCCCCTACAGTGCTCCGAGAGTAGAGGGTACAGATGGAGGAATTATATGGTAAGGGATTCGTAAGGCCCAGTGTTTCTCCATGGGAATCCCTAATGTTGTTTTCCAGTAAGGCAAACCGAAATTTGAGACTATGCATGGACTTCAGGTGCCTAGACCATGTGACTGTGAATAACATGTATCCTCTTCTGAGGATTCATGATCTGTTTGATTAGTTGAAAGGAGGGAAGTGGTTCTCGAAGATAGACCTTAGATCACGCTATCAGCAGATTTGTGTGAGAGATGATGAGATCACATAGATAGCCTTCGGATCTTAGTACAAACATCACTAATACCTAGTGATGTCATTTGGTGTGACAAATGCCTGAACAGTGTTCATGGGTCCCATGAACAAGATCTATCAGACCTTCTTAGACTGAGTTGTATTGGTCTTTATCGATGACATCTTGGTTTACTCAACATCCAAGGAAGATCACACTGTACATTTGAGGATAGTTCAAGACACACTCAGGGTGAAACGGTTATATGGGAAGCTCTAGAAGTGTTATTTCTAGATACATAAGTTCCACTTATTAGGACACACCATCTCATAGGCTGGAGTTGCAGTGGATGCAGTGAATATTGAGGCAATACTTGCTTGGGAGCAACCCAGGACTGTTACTGAGGTGTGGGGATTCCTTGGATTAGTAGGCTACTATCGAAGGTCTGTACCTGATTTATCTAGAGTACAAGAAACTATGAATTCCATGACAAAGAAGGGTAAACCCATCATGTGGTCAGAGACATGCCAGTAGATATTTCAACAACTGAGGCACCGCTTGACCAGCACTCCCATCCTGAGGTCGCTGGAGGAGGGTGCAAACTATGTGGTTTAATGTGAAGCATCAAGGACATGACTTGGTTGCATCCTGGTGTACGGTGATTTAGTGACTACTTATGTATCAGGATAGTTGAGGCCTCATGAGAAGAATTATGCGACTCCGGACTTGGAGTTGGCAGTAGTAGTGTTTTCCCTGAAGATGTGGAGACACTACTTGATGGGTGAGCGGTTCATTGTATACTAAGTCCACCAGAGTCATAGATATATCTTCACAATGAAATATCTAAATCTGAGATAGTGATGTTGTCTATAGTTTTTCCAAGACTATGACTTCGACATAGTCTATAATCTTGGGAAGGGGAACGTAATGCAGATACACTTAGCGGGATATTGAGTTCGCAAATACTGAACGAGGCTTCAGAGCCATGATCTTTGATTTAGATATCATACAAGGATAAAGATGATAAAATATACCTCTAGTCGATGGTAGTTTCCCTTACACTCCTTAAGAGAGTCTGGTAGGTGCATCTCAGAGACAGTAGCTGTGAGACTGTACATGATCATATAACCTCAGGCCATGCACCTGACATATATTCTGATGGTGGGGAGCACACTATCCTTTTTAGAGGATATACAATATTACCAGTGGTTCTATCAGAGGAGATTCTAAGGGAGTTCCTTACATCCCCCATGGTGGTGAATCCTTTTGTGGCGAAGATATACCAAGACCTTCATAATCCATAATAGTGGCACGGGATAAAGACTTCACATATCCGGTAGGAGTCTCATACCGACAGGAGATAGATACCCTTGTTGTTCGATGAGGGAGAACATGTCATCCAATGGGTCACACCCCGATGAGGATTGTAGATATTTGGATGGGGCTGAAAGCTGTCTCTGAGGTTCATTGCATGTTAATGACTCAATCGAATTTGACTTTACCGATTGTGAGAATTTTACGGAGTTCCCGGTGGAGATAGAGTAACGACAGGATTGAGTCCTATTTGGACAGTGGATCCCACGGGTGCAAGTTCTTTGGTGCGAGAACATGAGTGTGAGAGGCTCATATACACGCCCAATACCCCTCTTTGTTTAGTTTTCCTTGTTTTGGCTTTTGGGGATGTAAAGCCCTAAGGTGGGGAGAATGTAATGTTTGGGAATTACCGTAATTTTTTTATTAAAATATTGAATTATTTCGGGACCGCAAAATCTGACAGTGCATAATTCTATGGCCTAGAGTTCCTGGAATGATCTGTTAAATGATGTTCTGTTTAAAATAGAATGCATGACTGGTTTTCTATAAAAACTAGATATAAATATTAAATGAGTTCTCAGATCTTAAATCTGAGGTCACCATTGCGTTCAAGATGGTGGTTTTACCATCGGCATGAGTTAAATTTAGTCAGCACCTGCCTCAAGTGAGAAAACCCAAAAATGGCATAATTATAAATAAATTAATTAAATAAATTTATTTTATATTTCAAATGCTTATAACTCACGAATAGTGACTCATATTAAATATCTTAGACCACTGATGAACTTGTGATGGTATGCTTTACTAAGACAGACCCTCACATTGGCTGGTACAGGCCAACAATGGAAGTTAATTTCTGGCCATAAATAAAATAATTATGTAAAATTTATTTTACTATTAAAATCCATAAATTATAAAAGGTAACTCAGATTAAAAATCTGAGATTACTGTTGAGTAATTTGGGGCATGTTCCCCATAGGCTGAGCCTAACCTCAACCGGCGCGGGTCGAGAGTGATTGTTAATAATTTATTGAACTTTTTTACGCTACGTTCAGTAAACGTGCAGACTGAGTTTTCTAACATTTGAACCAGTGATCAGATTAAAAATCGGAGCTATTGATTAAATCTGTAATGTTGGGATTCGTTTAAGAGAGGCATCACTTCAACTGCAGAAGGTCGAGAGAAAAACATAGTTTTTGAAATTTATGAGTATAATAGAATTACAATGTTATTTTATTTTTCTATTCCTCCAATAGACAAGAGAAGTTAGTGGGACCAACAAAATGTCAATCCATTAAATGACTTGACACCCCTTTATTATTGTAACCACACCATGGGAATTAGTAAGTTTCCTTAAATAAATGTAACCCATTAATTACACATGCGTTAGTCACCCTCCCTCTCTGATATTTATATTGATCTTTGGGAGGGCTATTGTAATGGCTTCACCAAGCGATGAAGCTCTGGAATAGTACCACGAAGCCAACCACTTAGAGGAAGAGACTGGTTTCAGTGAGTGGTGATGAGTGCCACTGTATCAGAAACTGATGACAACGACGAAGGAGGATCCATCGATCGTCATCAGAAAACATGTCTTCTAGGTACGGGGTTTATTTTGATGTTGTATTTGGTGAATTAAATCCTCTCCCACTTGCTATCACATAAATGTGGAGGGCACGAGCCAAACGAACCAGGCCCGGACCCCTTGTCACTTAGTTCATGCTCCGTTCCTCAGGGACATTTTCCTCAAATTGTAGACAACGTGAAATAGTGGGTCACACTATGATGGCGGGATAGAGGGAGACCCGTAGGTGTAGATGAAACCAATAATAGACACTAGAGAACATCCGGTGACCCACAGAAGAAACCACCAGTGCACCATGTCGGCAGTCTTTGGTGGTTGCGGGAGAAGACCCGCATCAATCAGCCACAGGCAGTGGAATGTGGCGAGCCATGGCGCGCTGTGGTGGCCGAAGATGACCATCATGAGCCAGTCACGAGGGACTAAAGTGGCACCCTCAGGTGTCGCCAGTAGCATTGGTCACAACCAGCATGCCGTGACATGAGGGTGATGCGTGGCATGTACAATGTTGTGTTGGCGAAACCCAGTCGGCCAAACAGACAACCATTTAATGTGGCAGGGAAACACCCCACGAGCTGGGTGAAATGGAACCACAACTGCGGGACCAGAAGCGAAGGCGGCCCACCTACTGGCAGACCAGTCCGGACGTGGACCCACCCAGCATGTCAGACTGGACCCGTAGCTGAGTGGATCAGCGAGGGGGGGAGGGGGGAAGCCCCACCCAGTGGGTGGGGCCAACCGTGAGCCAGGCCAGAAAACTGAAATGGGCCTACCCAAGCGGGTTGGGTCTTGTTAACCAGGCTGACCCATAATGGGCTATACCTGGGTGGGGTCAGGTAGAAACTAAGACACATTTCGTCGGGCCAGTTTGACCGAGTCGGATCTGGCCCATACCCAACCAGTCCCCGAATAAAGAAACACCCATAACAGAGGAACCATGTGTCCGTTCGACATGAAATAAGTGGCATTGGGACCCATTTTGGGAATCGGTCCCTTTGGCATATTTCGGGGGGGGGGGGGCAAACGAGCTAGGGCCGACTGAGGTGTGACCACCCCATTTCATGGAAAGGGATGTAACTAAAAAACCGGGCGTCCAACTGACACACCATCTTTTTTATAAGGACCCTTGTGACAAGGTGGTCCTATGGAGATATTCTAAGTGAGATTCTTCAGAGTTTGACATGCAACTTCAGCTAGAGCATACCTAAATCCAACTTGTCCCTTTTTACAAATGTGCCCACATTTGACAGACGGGGCATCCGAACAACGCTCTGTCTTTCACATTGGGACCTTTATGATGGGGGGCAGTCCCTTGGGTATGATTTTTTTTGGACTTTCTTCTAGTTAAAATACTACCAATGGTTGTAGAATCGGTTCTCCGAGAATCAAGCGTACTATAAGAGGGAATCTAGTGGATGTATTGGAGGTGGAGGTTGGAGATAGATCATACGAAGGTCAGTACCGAGAGATCCTATGTGGGTCAGTACCTAGAGATCCTTTGTGGATCAACACCAAGCGATCATGTGTGGATGACCACCTAGAGAGCCTTTGTGGATTAGCACCTTGTGACCCGATGAGGACCAACCTTAAAATGACCCATCATAGATCAGTGATATACCAATCCTGTGTGGTTCAGATCCTGTGTTGGTCAATGCTCAATGATCCTACATGGGTGAGTGCATAACGATCATTTTTGGGTCATTACGGGGGTTAGAACCTATTCAATTCAGGTAGGTCGAATCCTGTGTGGTTCATTGCATGGGTTAGTACCTATTGACTCCTAGAGGGTCAGATCATGTGTGGGTCATTGAGGGGGTTACTACCTATTGATCCTATATGGGTCATACTTTGTATGGTTAACATTAGTGCCTCATGGTAGAATAAGATGGTCTAGATTTGTAACTAATCATATGTACCTCACAATTACATTTGGTGAACATGATTTAACAACATGTAATGTTTCATTAAAATTTCTTATTAAATTATAAATGAACAAAATTAATATTTATAACATTATATGGGATAAATTAATAACATATTTTCACATGTTCATTATTAATCATTCATTATTATAATTTTTTTGGGTGTTAAAAGGCATGTTATCTCAAGCATGTTTTGAATTAAATGTTCAATTCAAGAGTATATTTTATAGTTCCATCATCTAGAAAATGATATTAATGTTATGAATATAATTTTTTCATTAGATAACTTTTTTCAATAATTATTGAAATTTGATCATTCAAAATTGATCACATCGCCTTATGGGGAAAATAGATTGTACATACACATGATTGACGTTAACATTTCCTTAATGGGGAAAATAGTAATTAAATCAGGAAAATTTTAATTTTATAGAGTCAATATAATTTCTTATATTTCACATATATTCATTAAATTTATCCTTTTTTTGTTCCATGTAATGAGTTTGTGAAAAATTTATCACATCGGTTTGCGAGGTCATTATCATCCATACACACGAGTGTCATTATAATGATATAAATGGAATATAATACAATAAGATAAAAGTGAAATTAAAATTATATAAGTATAATTATATCATTATTATATATATATATATTAAATCTGTAATTTTATCCATATGTGAGAGGTGGTGATGGAAAAGGAGACACATCGGTTCACAATTTGGTAGGTCGCCAAACACATGATCGACTATTTCATTTCCAATTTGATAAAATAGAAGATGGATATATTTTCTTCCATTAATTTAATAAAATATAATATTTTTTCTAATTTTTTCTATTATATTTTTATATTTAATACATAATTAATGTTTTTAAAAGAAAAAATAAAAATATAGATCTTTGTTAAAATGATTAACAATTTTTTACAGAATCATCACATGGATATCCTTTTTAAGGGAACCAGTGTTATTCATTTTAGAAGAATGAAATACTTATAATATTGAGAAGGGTTAAAGGGAAATATTATGTTAGTTTTTCATTGATATATTTGGATTTAGAAGCTTTATTACATGAGGTGATAAATTTACATTTTATAACTACAATGGAGTGTATATGAAAAAACTAGTCAACAATGTCATGTTAATCTCAACCCATGTGTGGAATCCAACCCAAACCTTTTTTCTTGGTAATATTTGGTGTTGTTATTTCCATTAGGTGAAATCCTCAAGACACCAATGAATAGGAATAAATTAAAATTTCCTCAATGAAATATGGGTGATAACTTTCCCTTTTAAATATAAATATCCAAAACAAACTTATATATTAAATAAACCTTTCTTTAATACATGAGTAAAAAAATAAAACTTAAAACATATGGAAGTTAGTTATCACATCAGATTTAAAAAAGAAAGCAAGTGATAAAAACATGGTAAATAAAACAAAACCTCAATATCAAATCAAAGACACAAAGTCCCAAATTTAATTAAAATGAAATAAACTATGGCAACACCAAATCAAATTCCGAAGCTCTAACTCAATATACAATAACCAATGTATTAAAATGTTTCACTAAGGAGTTCGAATACATTTTGATTACTTGTGTCTCAACAAATGACATCAAAAAATGCATAATAGTCTCTATGTATGGGTGATTCTAAAATCAATATTATTTCTATATAGAATTCCCAATTCATTCTACCCGGACAACAACTGGTTGGAAAAATATTATAGAAAAAATTAAAAATATTAAAAATAGTTTAAATCAATTCCAAAATAGTATCCCATGGAATGAAATATAACATGTTTTTTAAAAATATATCATCACATTTTTCATACCTATTTCATGATTTCACATAACATCGTATCCATATAAGGTTTCTGATGTGAAAATTCCATACCCATTAGCAGTATGTCATCTATCTACCACGCATTTACATGGTAATCAATAACCAGGATCCCCAATGGAATATGCCCCTTCCATAGGGTAATGTCTAATAAAAATAAATCCACACCAAACATGTATGAAAAATTAAAATAAACACCATTACACATAATTTTTTTTCTTTATTTAGATCATTTCAAAAGTTATTTTACAACTATCAAAAAAATCAAACAAAATTAAATAATCAATTTAAAATTATCACTCCATAAAATTTTCCCAAAATAATCCACCATTAAAAATTCCCAAAAATATGCTGAACTATTTTTAAATAATAATTTCATGAAGTCAATAAATTGAATACCAGGACTTCATGTTCTATTCATGTGGAGTCGAGAGAGAATCCACCCACCTCGCCAACCATGGTGAAAATGAAGAACAATAAAATGATCCCGAAGATTCGATCATGAAACGCCCTAGATTATATAAATCCAAAATTGATTCATTATGATACAATAAAAAATACCATGAAATAACATTCATCAATCCTAGTTGATTTGATCTTGGGATAAGGGAGAGTGGAGGAGAGGTGATCTAAGATGAACAAATTGGAATAGACACTTACCTGTGATTCTGGATCTCCAAAGGGATTTTAATCACAAAAAGGATTCCCTTGGATCAGAGGAGATATCATATAAATCCATGGGATGAAAATGAGTTCTATATTTATGGAGATTAGGCAATTAAAAGGGGTACTGATACGTAATTACAATTAGAACAACAATTTTTCAATCCCAAGCTGCATGGTGCATTGTTATGGCATAAGATAAGTGAAACCATGCTATATACATACATGAGATATTGACTCAAAATAAGTAGGATCATACAATTTATCCTCATCACCTAGATAGTTTTGGAGAAACCATGTGAAAAAATGTGGTTTAATATCACTTATTCCATAATCCACGCTATTTCTAGGATGGTGTGCATGGTATTTACTAATTTTTTTCGAACCATGCACCTCCAGTCAATACACAAAATCTTGAAAACCTACAAAAAGACTCCCCAAAAAATATCGAAACCATTATATATATATAATGTTAATAAATAAATGTGAAATTATATCAAACAATGGGTAATATATTCACCCAAACATTGGTATTTCAATATTTTGAAAGTAAAAAACTAGAGTTGTGGTAGAAGGGTTCAGGACATTGCTCCAAAATTTCCTTCTTATGATCCCACATTTCTTCATCATTAATACAATGTTTCCAAAAAAAATCATTATACTGATTATTTCAAAATATATTATGACTTCTAGACTATCCATAACTCATACCATCACATGAGTCAACATAGAATTCGACTCTAGGTTAATGTGATCCCATTGAATCACATTATTAGTATCATACTGATACTTTTTTAATCGAGACACATGAAAAAATTCATTGAAGTAAATCTTTATAGAAAATACAATCGATAATCCACCTTTCCAAGTTGTCCATGAATATCAAAATTGACTATGTATTGAGTACATAACTCACAATTATAACTAGAATGATGTTGTCCAATATTTGGATTTATTCTAAAGAACACATCATAACTAACCTTAAATGATTACATTTCTCAAAAATGAAAAATATATGATTTATAATGACTCTTAATATTATCTATTCTCCTATCGATCAACAAAATCTTTTCCACTGTATATTTTCCAAGGATAAGTCCAAACATGGATGTCTCACCTGTATCTACCCATCACTGTGGAGAACAACATGGAAACAAATTCAATTATTGAAATGGAAACATGTATATAATGGAATGATATTTGTTTTATATAGAAATTAAACAATTGGTATTTTATCCTCACATTATCCATCAAAATCCATTTAGATAATCCCCAATCATATCATAAAATTATTGTATTGTCCAGTGAGATTGTCCATCCATTTGTGAATGATAAGTGATAATCATTATTAATTATGATCCAATGGATTTCTAAATGTATTTAAAAAAAGGGATGTAAACATATTTTCTCTATTTGATACACTCAAGAATGGTACACCAAGACTCTTTAAAAAACCATGGATAATGATTTTAGAAAATACCTGCACCATATGGGATTCATGAATAGGGATAAAATGATCTAACACCATGAAAAGATCCACAATTACACATGAGGATCATGTTTCCTCACCATTCTTTGTAAAATTGTCACAACATACTTGGATATTTCATCCAACTTCCACATGGAATATTCTAAATTCTATAATATGACCACTGGTCATCTGTGTTCTTCCTTGACCTACTAATAGGTGATCCATCATGAAACAAACTCATCTATTTCCCTTTTCATGGAAATCTTTCATAACTGTTCTTTCATTACATCACACAATATCTAAATCCTTGGCTGAACAACCCATCCCAAATGGTTGTAGGAAAATAAGAAGTTTTTCTTAAATAAACAAATTTTTCATGATCCATTCTCTATACCTAAAAACTAAACTCCCATCCTAGTTTCACCCCTCAATTGTATCCCAACCACAGATTTTTGAACTCATAGTCAAACAATCATGATAATATTTTTATGAAACATTAAAATTAATAATCAAATCAAGAAAAAAATGATATGGGGAATAAAAGTAAAACATCACCAAGGGTGAAATATTCTACGTCCCTGCATACTAATATTATTAGTAGCTACCACTAATCAAATCATTCATTAGCTAACTGATTATACGATGTCCTTCTAATTTCATATTCCTTTGAATTACCATTACCATGTTTATAAATGATTTCAATGTAAAACATTTGAAGGTATATAATCCATTTTTTTAATTATGTTAAAAACTCTTTTTGATAAAAAAATTAAAACAATTGTGATCCCTATGAACCCGATAATTCTTCACAAAATATATATTAATGAAATGTTTTTAATTAATGGACTAAAAAATACAATTAAAAAGCATGTGTTTTGTTAGTTCTTATCATGAAAATGTAACTAATGTAATCTATATGAAACATTATTATCTCCATTAATGAGCATACATTCCATCCTAAATCCCAATTCTTCACAATAGAGTTTATAGACCTTTCAAGACTTTGGAAAAATGAGGATAGGTTGTGGTCCACGTATAACAATAGGTTTGATAAAGGATTTATAACATTACTCATTCCAATGGAAGGGAACATGTTTCATTATAAAAGATATGAACGGTGATTACATACAAAAATACATGTACAAATCATCTGTAGTATACTTCTTTGTTAAGAAAAATTGTATATCAAGGTCATTCTTTAGTGGTTTCCAAGAGATAACATCTTATATGTTTTAAATATCTATAGAAACATTTTATTGAATTAATACATTTACAAGAATGTGAGAGACTTCTATTAAGAAATAACACTTTGATAACATGATATACATATTATGCATCATCAAAAGGCATAATATTAAATACAAGTATTTATCATGATCCACCATTTTTCATGAGTACGTCAATTTATCATTCGAAAACCCCACCATAAATGAATATATTTACCTTTGAAATAATTGATTAATCTATGCCTTAAATAATTTTTATGAATTCTTATGACTACAATTCATAAAAACACATAATGTTCATATAAACAACAGAATGAAATATTTGGTATATAATACTTTCAAACATGGAATTTTTGATATCTCGAATATATGTTAATTTATAAAAACAACTTGGATCCCCTCAATTGGCTGAATAGATCATGAATGGGTGGAATAGGATACCAATGTTTATCATTACATGGTCCATCTTATGTTAATTTACGTAAATCCTTAGACTTCCATCAATCTTTATAAAAAACTTTTGATACTCACATTGATTTTTCTTGGTTAGAAGAACCATTCACGTTAAAAAACAGGCAATAAATCCTTCAATATAATTAATTTGATTGGATATATTCAATAATACAGATCTAAAATTGGATTATTCCCCAATATGAGAATAGTCATAAACTACACTTCTTTTTATGGGTGAAAACCATAGAAATCATGAGAAAAAACATCAGGGAACTGGTCTAAAATGGTTGGATAATATATATTCACGATCTCATATATCAATGAAAAATAAACTACATGAAAAATGTAATAAATAATTACAACCAATGAAACCATGTCTCTAATTATTCTTATATCAACAAAATGGACCCTATAAAAGAGATTCCAAAAAGTATCAGATGATTGGTGACTCACCTTCCAAGACTAAATATTTATATGGGTCTAGAGTTTCATATCATAATCCAATCACATAATCATGTAATATAAAACCATTTATAAGAAATATTAATGCAATAATTATATATTTGTATTGGTTATTATTTAACTCACTACAGATTTGAATGATTGACACACTCATTGTCCCAAATATATTTCAATTTTCAAAATAGATGGAATAATCTCAATTGTTAAACCCAAAAGATAAAAAACACATGAAGTAATATATGACCTGTAAGTGTCATATCAAATAAAAAAATTATAATAGTCTTATTCAAAAATAATAATACCTCTCATTATCGAAGGTCTCGATTTATCAACCATGGAAACATTCTAAGGTTTATATAATTTCTTAAATAGTGTAGATTTCTATTTGTTAGCAGGTAGAGATTTCATAGATTGAGGAGTCATGGTGTTACTAGAATTTAAAAGGAATGAATGATTATGGTGATGAGATATATTCTATTGAACACATCCTATCAAATAATATGATGCCTAAGAAGCAAGGTTTGTGTCTCTAGCATCCATTATTAGAGCACTCTGACAAAAGCATTCAAAAATTTCCATTTGGTTACAATTGTGACATTCCATATTCAGTTAAATAGAATCTAACAACATATTAACAAAATAATCCTACTAAAAACATCTTGTATAACTGTTTGACCGAGTAACAAATTTGACGGATCCCATGGTTTGATTATAGAGATACCACCCCCATGGAAATACGTTCCCATCCTCGTACTGTTCTAAATATTAGAGTTCCCACTAGTTCTCATATGAATAATTATGCTCCCACTGACTATATTTCATGAGTTCTATATGTCTTCCACCAAATTTATATTGATTACCTTTTTATAATCCATAATATTTAGAATGAAAATCATTGAGAGAATTTTTACTTTCTACAATGACTAAAAACAGTGTGCCTCTTGGAACATAGTTGTAGAAACATTTTATACAATGTGGAATAAATTCATAAATTTATTTTAATTATATATTACTGTTATATTAACTTAATTAAAATTAAATATTTCAATTATTCTATATATTATAAACTATGGAGGATATTATTTTATTTGAATAATTCTACAACATCATTACAAACCATGACTTAGTCCAACACATCCTATATTGCTAATTCCCAAAATTGGAATCCCAAATACAAAAGCATATATCATTCCAACATTGAATTTATATATATTTGTTTCCCATGGAAATCAATGATTTTATTTATTTTTCTCAACAATTTTTCTTGTTTTCCTTGAACTAAATCTACTAAAATGATATGTGGACTATGAATTTGAAATAAATCTGAATGATCCCTGTATCACCCCAATATTTTTTGATGATATTTTTTAAAATTAATTAAATATTTTAGATATTTTTCATTACACCCAAAACTACTTTTCTCTTATGTTATATGCATCACCAAGTTAATATTTCATTACATGTAACAGAAAGTTTTGTTGATGCTATATGAAATAGTGAATATAGCTTATGATAGATGAAACAAAAAGTTAATATTGAATTGTACAAAAAACCAAGTTATTATTGCACTAAATTAAAAATTTATGTTATATTTCATTACATGAAACACCATGTAAATATTTAATTATATAGAACACCATACTTATTAAGCACTATATGGAGCACTGGTTTTGGATTTCGTTACATGTTACACAAAGTATGTATTATGTCACATGCTACTCAAAGTTATGCTTTTGATATAAAACATATATATTATTTTGAGTTTTAATAAACAAAAAGTTAGTATATCATTACACACAACACCAATTTATACTTTTGGTATGTGTAATACCTGGTTAGTTTATGATATATAGAACACTGAGATTTATTTAAATTTTGATATATTATTAATATTATTTATACACGAACATTATAAGATAGTCATTGAACATAATTATGATCAGTAACAACAAATTTTTCAATCTTATATATAATGAATTTATATAAATAAAACATATTGAAACAAAATACTTAATTTTTTCAATAATGCCTATATATGTTTTGAAAATAATATTTTCTAAAAAATAGTAATTATATATTTATATTTTTCAATTCAAATAAAATTAAATGTTCAAACTTTTATAAAATTAATTGCATTAGATATTTCATAATTTAATTCATATTTTCAAAATTATCGTATGATGAATTTTTAGGATATTTCAGGATAGATTCATTTTTTTGATGAATAGGGAAAACTGTTAAATTTTTATTGTAAACTATTATTTATATTAAAATATTTAAAATGTTAAATTATATTTTATATTATTTTTAACGTATATCTAGTTCATCTAATCGCATAATAATAAAAATTTTATAATTGGAATCAGTTTCATTTTTAAATTTTCTAAAAAAACATTATAAACTATTGTTCATTTTCTCATTAAAAACCCTTTTTCCTGTGTCACCTATGAGATTAATATTACATTTATTTTTTCTTATTAATTGAATGTCATTTAAGAAAATTGATTTCATATTTGGAATCAGAATAATTTATATTTTATAATAAGGCCAATTTTACATTTTACCGTAATTAATAGTGAATGCCTTAAATAATTAATCACTGTCGTAATGGTAAATTTTTTTTATGTGGCTGGGGGGGACTAGAATGATAATATTTAAAATGAAAAAAATAGAATTTTATTTACTAATATTATTCCAATCATGGACTTAAAATTCTCTTAAATATTAAAATTTATTTTCATATTCCTTTTAATATATCCCTTATAATATGTTATGTAAACAGAAAGTAAAAAAAGTTAATTTTCATTAATTTTATATCTATGAAGCATGGGATAAGGATAAAAAAATTGTGTACATTTATTTATATCATTTTCAAAAAGAAATTATATTTTTATCATTATAATTTATTATAATTTTTTATATGAAATATTTAACATAAATTATTATGAAACACCAACACAATACTAAATTTGTTAACATGTAAATAAAATAAAGGATTCTAAAAATATTATTAGTGAAATAAACTGAAATAATTATTGTGTGCCATTATATTTTAAGAATAATATATAATTTTACTGATCATGTTATATAATATCATTAAATTTATTTTTTTGACATATTAACATTCAATTAGATGAATATGTTAAAATTTACAATAATGTTATTTTATGATCAATTATATTTTATTGAATAATTTAAAATTACAAAAAATACTATTTTTTCCATTTTATTTCTAGAGGAAAATAATTATAAACTATTCAACATTCATGGAAAATATTTTATTATATAGTGAATACATTGACCCATAATTGTAAAAACTTTGTTAGTATCATTATGGTTAATGCGATGTTCTTTCATGAAACATGAACTTTTGTTAAAAATAATTCCCAATAGACAATGGTTTTATATTTTTTAAATTAGATATAATATTTATAATATGTTGTTAGAAGTTATCTACGAATAATTGTAACATCCCAGGTAAATAAAGGATATAATATTTTCATAAATATTATTATTTTGGAATTAAATATTAATTTTACTTTATAGGGTTTTCTATGTTTGTTGGCGTACCAAATACACAACAACAGGTTTCTTTGAAATATTACATTGCATGCATCGTTGGGTCATACAGAAAAATAATAATATGATATTATTTTAAATGGTATTTAAAAACTATCTGTTGTATTGGCAGGAATGAATAGAACTAACTATAATATGATTATACGTGTTTGTTAAATGTTTATAAATTTATCGAGTAAAATTTAGAAGCTTAAAATGTTAAAAGGTCGATTTACCACCTTTTGATGGTGAACCCTCTTTAAATATAGTTTTGTTTAATTTTATGTGTTCTATTTTAAAAAATAAAATTCTTCATTATAATTGGGTCATGAAAATTTACTTTGGGTAAAATTTTGTATTTTTCTGATAAAATTCATTTTTCGAAAAATAGTCAAAAATATAGTATTTTAATTAAAAATACCTTTTAATATAATTTATTTAAATTGTAATATTATATTTTTATTTGGATGGAGAGTGTAATAATGTTATATTTTTACCATTTAATAAAATTTTGGTCATTGGATGTAATTTCACTTTGAAATTGGATATAAACAAGTGTCAATCTTTTGATACTTATTATTTCTTAAAAGCACATTTTTTGTTTTGACAATGGGAATTAATTTTAAATTAATTAATGAACTTTATATGGTTTTAATTTGGTAAAATGGACATCATTTCTAAATTTGGAATATCAAATATAGCTTCGGCTGAATTTTTCTTATTTATTCCAAAACCTTCAATTTTTGAGGAATAGTGAAAACACTGAGTAGTAGTTAAAAACCGATTTTTTCACTTAAATGAAATTCAACCGCTTATGTGAATTGAATTTTGAAAATCTGAAATACAAGTTTTTTATTATTAATTAAAATTTGGTTCAAGAATATGAAAATATTTTTGCTAAATAGTAACTTTTGACTATTATTTACTGTGGTTAAAGGTAAATACGATAATTCAAGGTAAATGATACATTATAATAATAAACAATTACCATAACACTTGTCTGAAACATATTGGATGAGACATGTCCAACCATGGTCATCCATGGGAGGATTTTGGGACCCCAAGGAGCCACTTTAGTGTGATAATGACAGTTTATATTAATTAATTTAAATTAAAGTAAAAAATACTTTAAACATATATCTTTTAGTAGATCAATTCTTACATGTGGTTATATAAGTTATCTCATTGACTATAAATAATAATTATAAATCTAAAAATATTTCCCACATCATGGTAGTTTTTTTATAATTTTTATACATCCAATAAATAAAATTATTTATGACACAATAATGATGCAGTGTTACCTCATCAATGTATTATTTAAATAAATAAGATTATAAAGAATTAAATAATATAAAAAACATGTCCAATTCTTATTGTATTATTTTTTTGACCATTATTAATCTTATCTTTGAATTTAATAGGTTTTGTAACTTATCATAAAGCTAAAATGATTATATAATAAATTAATATTTTCACACTTTCCTAAAGAACCCCTGCTCCACCTTCAAAAAATCTCCCACTTCTAACCCATTACTCTCACTTCTCAAGCCCCTTGGATCATCCAACCTATGCCTAATTAACCTTCCTGAATCCCTATATTCTACCAAGAAGACTTACATTATGAAGAATTCACTTCATGTACACCCTTCAGTCCAATCCAATGAGATATACCCAATTTAAAGGCAATGTCTTCTCTTAAGTTCTTTTCTTTTATTTTACTCCTCCAAACCCCTAAACAATTTTTATTACTTTATTTTATAAAACCACAAGTATCAAAAATATACTAGATTGTAGTTATGATAATTATTCTAATTACACTTACACACACCTCCATCAAAAGGGTACAAAACATACAGTTTCGGTCGACAACGAACTATTGCCTCACGAAATGATGATTGTTCAATCTTCTCCTACCACCTCTTATAGAGGAAATTAATATGTCATTGTATTTATATGTGATACATATTATATTTATATTTTATCTATTATTCTGTATTTTTCCTTTATATAATACCTTTATGGTTTCGATTGTGGGTAAATACGATAATTTCATTTGAGGAAGTGCAGACAACCGCCCCCTCAAAGTGATACGAATCGTTCATTCCATAAATGGGACAAATAAAGGATAGAGTTAATGAAATTATATATTATATTACTCTATAATTATAATATACCTATGTATCATTATGTTTTCACTCCCTTAAATACGAAATATAAATGAACGTAGCATTTATGCGTACATACAGCTTACCATCTCCATGAACAGTGCACTTCATTTCTTATCTCCAAATGTTAGGTACTATTATAAATACATATATATACTGGATATATATGATATATATGATATCTAAATCATGAATATGATTCTGTAGAGAATGGACCTTTGACCACATGAAGAACTTGTAATTATAAGAAGTTCATTTCTAACTGAATTTTCGAACAGTGACAAAATTCCTGATATGTACTAAAATAATTAACTAACTATAATATAAAGGGAATAAATGATATAAAAGTAATAATAAACATTAACAATCTTATTAAGAAAGTATAAATTAACTTATGTTTACTATTCATGAGATTAAGGAAAGAATGGTTCAAGTTGGACACGAGGTAAGGGAACATCTTAATCAATTTCCCAATATTTGGTTTGATCTTATCTTTCATATTTATGACAGTCTATGATTATAAGAGAAATTAATTTTTATATATTATCATTTATTTATTCTTTATTTATGTGTTATTATTGTGAATACACATAATCAATATATATTATTTTCAAAATTATCTTTGTAAGGGACATCATCTCAATCTTCTGTAATTGAGTCATATTTTTGTTTTATACAAGATTTTATATTTTACAGTGTAAAAACACAATTGAATTTTATTTTCATTCAAAATGGAGACTTTTTTCTACATAGCATTTTACTATATGACAAAGGAGATGTTTTTTAGCATACGTGGTGACAACAACATTTTCGTCGTCGTGAGCATTATTTGATATTTGGATTTCTCTACAAGTTGTAGTGTTTTCTAAAGAAAAATAAATACCATATAGTCTTTTTGATGTATTTTGATATTGAAAATGGTTAGGATAATGGATTTATAATATTAATATCTTTAAATGATATATTTTTATTGAAATGTTGAAAATTTGTTTCCCTTTATGTAACGTCCCAATTCTGGATGCCACCTAGAGGCGCCACATACCCGGTTGGTCACAAGGCCTCAAGCGCATTTCCTCAAATGCTAGAGGTTTTGGACTAGTTGTGAGGGCCTTGGGTGTGATAGTGGGGAAACTATGCCTCCATTGGATGAGTAACACATCAGATGAAAATAATAGCAAGTGGAAATCGTAATAATCCAAACAAAAGTGAAAATCAGAAAACTAGAATAAATAAATTGCTAGAACATATATATAATGATCCAATATATATATATGTCTAGGAAAGTAGCCAATCACTCAAAATGTTGGAATACAAATAGTACTAAACCAAATTACAAAAGAAAATAGATAAATAACTCCTCATCATCACAAGCCTTAGATTAGTCCCATGCTCTCTAGATCCACAACAAGTCAAGTACCTTAAGTAGAAGGGAGATTTCCCTTATCAATAACTACAATAATATAATCTTTTTGGGCACAAAAATAGGGTGTGAGACTAAATACGAGATTTCAACAACCCGAAGATCTATCCCTAATAGTTAGTGAATATATATATTGCAGGTAATAAGGAAAGATGCAGTAACCAAGAATGTACATAGCAATAAACAATTCCACATATCAAATAAGTAGCTAATCAAGCAAGGTAAACCTCAGGAAAGTACACGTATCATATCTCCACTGGTTCAGTAATAATAATATATAAAGACTATTTGAAGAAGCACTCACAGTCAATTCCCCTTATAGTCAAAAGTGATTCAAGACTCTCTGAGGAAGCTCACACGGTCAATTCCCCTTATAGTCTAAGGTTGTCTAGGACTCTTTGAGGAAGCTCACATAGTCAATTACCCTTATATCCACATGTGGTCAAAGACTATCTAAGGAAGCTCTATTGGTCAATTCCCTCTTATAGACTAAAATGGTTCACAAACTCTCTAAGGAAACCCACTCGGCCAATTACCATTATAGCCAAAAGTGATCAAAGACTCTCTGAGGAAGATCATTTGGTCAATTATCATTATAGTCTAAAGTGCTCAAAGAATCTCTAAATAAGCTCACTTTGTCAATTCCCTTTATAGTCTACTACACCAAGTTCTCATGGCCATGTGTAAGTCAACCAGCATAGTAATAAAATACGGCCAAAGTAAACCTCAAGAACTACTTGGATAATCGGTCCAAATCATATCAATCATGTCAAAAAACAATCACTCCACCTTACAACACTATGCATGGGAAAATTGGCAAGGCTGCCAAAAAGGCTAAGCAGGACCAAACAGTCATAAATAGAACATGCATGGGAAAACACATCCAAAACATGACAATCAACCCTACTCCTATCCAAATAACCTATACTCAAGCATTAAATCAGGGAATTCAATATACATGGGTAAAAAGGTAAACTCAGAATACCCCGATTAGGGGTATTTGCCAAAATTTCACATATTACTCAAAGACTTTCTACAAAATGCACAAACCACCTACCTCGGTGTTGGGAGATTGCTATATTTAAACTTTTTGGCTTGAATCTCCTTAGAATGATGAAGATCAACCAAAAAGTCTAAAATGTTAAACCCATGATAACTTGAAAAGGAGGAGGAATCAAGGAACAGAGATCAAGCAGAAGGGATATCATACCGAGGTGATCCCAATGCAATCGACGAAGGTCGAATTGAAGTTCGAATGCTTGGTCGGGGGCTCAGAGGAAGATCATAGTTGTACGGGAGCTCTCTGCCAAACTAGATCTAGAAGGAGATGTTTCTAGCGATTAGAAGAAACCCCAGTTGGTTTAATAATAAAAGAAAATACACAGATTGTAAGTTTGATGTCAATGATGTGTACTTTATGTTTCCGTACTCCTCTTTAAGCGGCCTCCAGGTCATCCTCACAAGGCCATGTGCATGGCCGATACACGTCGAGCACACTACTACCTACGGTAACCGAGTACACGGTGTGTACTCATAAAGTACACAACATGTACTCAAAATGTACATTCCCTGTACTCATAAAGTATATGGTGTGTACTTCGAAAATTTCCAGAAAACCCACTTTCCTCAAAAACGACTAGAAAAGGAAAACATTCCTGAAAAGATGATCCGGGTTCATACAAAATTCTCCCCTTAATGAAATTTTTCCCCGAATCTCCCTATAAAGGCGGCGTAGAAGAAGAAACCCTGAACGGCTCCGGCCACTGTGCTCGTACATTAGCCTACCTCTCCCAAGACTTGTCTGGTACTCACTCGTGCTGCCATAGCACTCGTACCAGATGAATAGACCGGCCACTAAGAACCATTGAACTGTGGTCGACAATCCAGATAGGATGCTCCTCGAATGATGCATCCACTTCTAACTCAACCTCCTTGTGTTGGAAAACATGAGACAGATCTGAAACGTAATGTCAAATCTGAGAAATGTGGATGACGTCGTGCATAGCTCAGTACCTCTGAGGTAAATGAAACTAATAGGAAACCTGCCCAACTCTCTCCAACACCTCAAACGACCCGACATACCTCAGTGAAATGTTACCCTATCTCCTGATCCTTATGTGCCCTAGGCTTAGTGTGACACATATAAAAACCTGATCCTAGACCCCAAAATCCATAGGTCATCTCCACTGATCATCATAAGACTTCTGATGAACCTATATAGTAGTCATCCACTTCGAATCAACTCTATCTACTCCGTGGTCTACATAACAAGACAAGGTCCCAGCAAAGCTGCCTCTTCTACCTACAGCCAACCTAAGGGTGATCGGCATGGCCTACCATACAAAGCCTCATAAAGTTCCATCTAAATAGTTTTCTGAAAACTATAATTATAGGAAAACTCCACAAGAGGTATGTAATTCTCCCAAGAACCTCCAAAATTCAGAATGCATGCCTGAATCATGTCCTCAAGCACCTGAAATGTACACATGGACATACCATCTGTCTGGGGGTGGTAATTTGTACTCAAAAGTACCTATATACCCAACACCTTCTAAATCCCCCACCAGATCTGAGAAGCAAAACATGCATCCCTATCTAAAACAATGGAGTGAAAAACTCCATGCAGACGTATAATCTCTCGGTTGTATAACCATCCCAAATAATCTCCTATGAAGGTATACTTGATAAGAAATAAGTGATAAAACTTCACAAGTCTATTAATGACAACCCATACTTCATCATTCCCTCAAGGAGATCTCGGAAAACCGGTCACAAATTTCATTATGGCGTCCTTCCACTTCCACTCAGGAATGGTTAACTACTGTAAAAGTCATGTTGGTCGTTGATGGTCCGCCTTCACCTACTGACAGGTGGAACACCTCATGAAAAAAACAAAAACATCTCTCTTCATACCTGGCCACCAATACTAGATATGTAGATCACGATACATCTTGGTGACACCAGGATGAACTACCCCAACTGAGGAAAGAAAATACCGCAACTACTCCCTGGGTATGTCTACTGGCACCCACACGTGCCCCTGGAAACACAAGATCACATCCATTCATATGGTCCACCCAGGAATAGGTTCCTCTCCCGACACAATCTCCCTTAGGAATAGGCCTTCTGAATATGATAGTTTCCCCATACGTACTCGATAAAGAAGAGTAGAGGTTATAGCTACAGAAGATAGAAACGTCTGCCCATGCCTGTCGTGCACCCCCAAATGAACTCCAAGAATAGATCCATAAACTGCCACCCACTGCTCACATCATGAAATACCTATATCTGAGTCTTCCTGCTCAACATATCATCCACTGCGTTGCCTTTCCCAGGCGTGTAGGAAAGCTCAATGTCAAAGGACTGAAGGTACTCAACCCACCTTCACTGTCTCAAATTCAGATCATGCTGAGTGAAGGTGTACTTGGGAATTTGTTTGTCAGTGAAAACCACAATATTATCTCCCAGAAGATAATGTCTCCAATAGAATATGGCATGAACAACTGCCACCAACGGGAGATCATGTGTTGGGTAATTCCTCTCATGTGTCTGTAGCTGTCGAGACAAGTACGAAACAACTCCTTCTCCCTGTATAAGCACAACTCCTGGACCGATACATGAAGCATCACAATAATTGGTATAGTTCCTTCATAGCTCTAGAAATACTAGTATAGGTGCTGAAATGAACATCCCTTTCAGATCTTGAAAGGCTAACTCACATGAATCTGACCACATGAACTTTTCACCATTCTTAGTCAGACTCATCAGTGGGGCTGTTAAGCACATAAAGTCTATAATGAAACATTTGTAGTATCCAACCAACCCTAGAAAACTCTGCACCTCAAATATGTTCTTCAGAAGCTCCCAGGAAACTAATTCTCTCACATTCTCTAGGTCTTCTAATACTCTTTACTTGAAGATAACATGACCTAAGAAGTGAATCAGATCCACCCAAAAGTGGAATTTTGAGAGCATAGCATATAACTGATGCTCTCTTAGTGTACTCAGAATAATCTAAATATGGGTAGCATGGTCGTGTCGAGTGTGAAAGGACGCCTATATGTCATCCACGAAGACAACCCAAGAATAATCCAAGTATGGATTGAACACTCGGTTCATCAGTGCCATGAAAACTATAGGCGCATTCGTGAGACCAAAAAGCAAAACCATATACTCATATAGACCATTCATGATCCAGAAGGCTGTAAGAGGTATATTAGATGGCCTAACGCACAACTAATGGTAACCAGACCTCATGTCAATCTTTGAGAACACCCAGGCTCCTTGAAGCTAATCAAATAGATCATCAATCCACAACAAGGGATACCGATTCTTGACTGAAAACTAGTTCAACATCCCATTGTCCACACAAAGCCTAAGGGTTTTGTCTTACTTTTTCGCAAACAGTACAAGAGAACCCTATGGAGAAGTATTTGATCGAATGAAACCCTTTTCTTGAAACTCATCCAACTATTTCTTGAGCTTTGGAAACTCTAGTGTAGCCGTCCTATAAAAAGGAATGGACACTGGTGCCCCTCCTGGCACAAGATCAATCAAGTAGTCTACCTTGTGCTATGGAGGCAAACCTATAGAGTCTTCTGGAAAGAATTACCTTAAATGATCCAACACCAGAGAAAAGTCCATCTGTAAAGTCCCCTGGTCATCTAGATACAGACTAGAAATCTACGCTGTAACTCCTCCTAACCCATGATTTTCTGGACCCGCTCTGCTCACCTGGATATCCCATTCGCCCTTATGAAGAAACGGTCTTCCCTATGATGATATGAAACTCACCCTATAGTGATTGAAATTGATTACTTCCTAGAAGGGAACCAACCAGTCCATTCCAAGAATGACATCATAGATTGTCATCGCTAGGAAATATTGGTCCCATAGAAAGTGACACCCACCAAACTCAAGAGGGAACTCCTTGCCCTAACGTACACTAGATGTTATTGTCCCCAACAGAGTGTCTAGCATCAAGATATCATCAGAAGAGAAGATGTAGAGCCCATGGATATCCACAACAGCAACAGATATAAAGCTAGGGGAATCCCATTTGTTGAAAATAGTTGAAGATAAAACTGAGGAAACTAGTATCTTATATCGAATTGTAAAAGGGATGGGATCCTGCTCCTGCTAGGACTCCTCCACTTCAAATGTCTGGCATGCTCTATAGCCCTTTGACCCTACCTGACCACTCTATGCTGATCCACCCTATAGTCGCTGGTAGCCTAGTGATTTACCTCCATGTCCATGACCTCCACCTCAGCTTGGACGGCCAGATTAACTCCAGTTCCCGACCTGGTGAGAAACTGGTGGAGCTGCTCATATATGAGGAATCATAGATGAACCCCTATCACTAGCTGTTGGTGAGAAAACTAGACAGAAATGCTTAAGGTGACCCATCTATCTGGAAGATCGACACTCCACTAGGTCCCTCGGGCAATGTAGTCATGTATTCCCACTCTACCCACAATGGTAGTACACCACCTGGCTTGTAGAAGATGCATCCCGCCTACTCTGATATCTTAGTAAAAAATCTCTTTGGTGCTTCCTACTATCAGCCAGTGAAGCACTAATCGTGGATGCTAAACTGCCCTGGACCACTTTTCCAGAATACCTCAGATTGCGCTCTATGACTAGTGCTTGGTTGATTATTGAGGATATCTAAGTAAACCTGAGTATTTTAACCTGCAATCAAATGTCGTGTCTGAGACCATCCTTGAACTTCCTTGTAAGAAACAACTCATCACCTCCTGGAATAGGTGTGAAAAGGTGTATCTATATTAAGCGATAGGAATACTAAATAACAGAAAGAGTACCATGTTCCAGACTCATGAACTCTCGGGCTCGGCCAGCCCTCAAGGTCTCTAAATATATGTAATCGTAGAAGATGCACTAAAACTCATCCCAAGACATATTTTTCTAGAATCATGCCAATAAGATCACATCCCACAACCTCTGGGTGGAGTCTCAAATCATGTATGTAATGAGAATCACCCTCTTCTCTAGTGGTTTCTCCAGATGCTCGAAGATTGTCAGCATGGATTCTAGCTCAGAATATATAGCCTGGGGTCCTCCATCTCTTAAGAAGGTGGGAGGATGCTGCTGCTGAAAGACCCACACCAATTCTTCCATTGACGGGGTAGGAGGCGGCACTCCCTGATAAGTCTGCATCATCCTAATAAATCACTCTCTAAACTGAGAATCAACTCCTATGTCAGGTATAACAGTTGGTGCCAAGACTGGAACTACTGGAGGATCTGCTGGAAGTCCCTGATCATCCATGTCCAGTGTGTAATCATTGCCTTGTGACTAGCATACAACCGGAGGACCTCTCGATGGAATGACATTGCCAGGTCAAATGGACACCATAGATCAAGATTACCAGGGACTGAAACATAGAAGTGTAAGAATGGAACACGATAAAGAATGCGTTTACTTTTTACAAAACATGAATACATGGCATATATAAACCCTACACGACGTGTTCCTTTTAGTCATTCACATGGTCATGTAATTTTTCCAACCTAGGTCATGTAACACCCCAAACACATGGCATGTTGTATTAACACACGGCATGTACCTGAATCATCATCCCCTGCCCGAGTCCTTCTA
Source organism: Viscum album (assembly GCA_963277665.1). Classification (NCBI taxonomy): domain Eukaryota; kingdom Viridiplantae; phylum Streptophyta; class Magnoliopsida; order Santalales; family Viscaceae; genus Viscum; species Viscum album. The sequence continues at coordinate 1,351,126,579 of OY728131.1, forward strand.
CACATTTAAGCCACATGGCTCCCCTAAGACAAGACTACATGGAATGTTCAAGAGAAAAAATGTGTGTACTAGATGAGTTTCACTAACATGGGTTGTTAGTGACATGGCCGGATACACAGATCACACTACACGGTGTGTTCTAGATGGAAACAGAATGTACCTGGAAGATCTTTCTGACCTGTGTTGTTCTTTACACGGCCAAGTACATGAGTTACACCACACGACATGTTCCATACGGACATAGCATGTTCAAAGAAGCCTCAACTGACCCATGTTGTTAGATACAATGTCTGGTTCTAAGGATTACAGTCCATCGTTTGTTCATGACTGACACAATGTGTATAACCAAAGATTTATCCATTCGTTTCGTTATTCACAAAGGCAGAAACAGGGTAAACACCACACAGTGTGTACAACTAGTACACGACATGTTCCCACAAGAAAGTCTTTATCTTGTGTCTCTTCCCACAAGGCATATGACATGGATAGGGACTACACGGTGTGTATATAAAGTTCACAGTGTGTACTTAAGAAAAATAGATACTTCCAAAATAGAAGATAACATGGAAGGTACATAACATTACATGACATGTATTTTGAGATTTTCTAGACAGTAAGCCTCAAAAACGACTCTAGAACCCAGAAAAACACTGAAATGAACATTGAAAGTTCCACATTACAATCCTTGAGGTCCCATACTCCCTGTGAATCAAATATTGGCATCTTATACATGTTATAACAAGGTAATAATGTCAACGATCCACCAAATTCTGGTTCATGAGGGCCAATAACCCCTCAAGAACCTAATATTGGAAATAGTTTAGACAAAAACATACACAAACAACACCCTATCAAACTACAGGTATTTTATCAAGGCACCTATCACAATAGCATGTATATTGAAAACAATATTTACCACCAAAACATGCAATTTCAAATTCATCCTAGATGGCATGGCACAAATACATGACATGTGATTTATAGAAAGTACCTATATGATGCATGAGATGGCGTACCCTCATATCATAGAGTCGCAATAGAAATAGAACATCAACAAAATCAATGATAACAACACAAAACATGTGAATCTCCCAATGGTGAAATCAAATCAACTGTAAAATTGAAAAACCAGAAAAATTGGAATAACCGAGGTAGATTGGATTTTCCTTGTACACAGGTAAGCAACTTTTGGGCACAATTTTTTACTAAGTAGTTATTCTGTTTGATCCCTGGAAATAGGATCCGAATAGTACGTCAAGAAGAAAAGAATTCTTCTTTAACACTTTTTAACGTCCTGGTTCCTGAGGCCACCCAGTGGCGCCCTGTACCCGGTTGGTCACATAGCCTCAAGTGAATTTCCCCAAATGCCAGAGGCTACCGACTAGCAGCGAGGGCATTGGGTGTGATAGTGGGGGTACTATGCCCTCATTGGTAGAGTAAGATAGCAGAATAAAATAATAAAAACAACTGAAATTGTAATAATCCAAACAAAAGTGAAAAAAAGAAAACTAGAAGAAAGAAATAGTTGGAACATATATATAATGATGCATGATACATATGTCTAGGAATATATCCAAACAGTCACAATGCTGGAATAAAAATATATATAAACCAAAGTACAAAAGAAAATAGATAAACAACTCCTCCGCATCGCAAGCCTATGCTTGGTCCTATGCTCTCCATCTCCACAGCTTATCGTGTACATAAAGTATAAGGGTTCTTTATCTTATATATACCTACAACAATATAATATATTTGGGCCAAAAAGCCTAAACCAAACATGGTGTGAAACTAAATCCCAGTAGGAAACCACCAGAAGATCTGTACCTAATATTAAGTGAATATATATATATGGAAGGTAATAAGAAAAGATGCAGTAAAGAAGAAAGTACTCAGCAATAACCAGTTCCACATATCAAATAAGCAGCTAATCAAGCTAGGTAACCCTAAGGGAAGTAAACACAGCCTATCCCCTCTGGTTCAGTCATAAGAATATATAATGAATCTCTGATGAAGCACTCACATTCCATTCCCCTTATAGTCAAAAGTGATTCAAGACTCTCTGAGGAAGCTCACATGGTCAATTCCCCTTATAGTTTATGGTAGTCAAGGACTCTCTGAGGAAGCTCACATGGTCTATTCCCCTTATAGACCAAGTGTTCAAAGACTCTATGAGGAATATCTCTCAATAAATACCAATTATAGTCTAAAATGGTTCAAAGACTCTCTGATGTATCTCACATAGTCAATTCCCCTTATAGCCTAAAGTGCTCAAAGACTCTCTGAAGAAGAAAACTCTGTCAATTCCCCTTATAGTCTAAAGTACTTAAAGACTCTATAAGGAAGCTCACTCAGCCAATTCCCCTTAATGTATACTACAACAGGTTCTTGTGGCCCTGTGTAAGTCAACAAGCATAGATATGAAACAAAGACAATGTAAACCTCAAGAACTACTTGGCTAATCATTCTACTGCATATCATGAATGTCAGAAAACAAACACTCCTCCCTACAACACTAAGCAGGGGAGAATAGGAATGTCTGCAAAAAAGGCTAAGAAGGACCAAATGGTCAAAAGCAGAACATGAATGGGAAAACACAACCCAAACATCGAAATCAACCCTATAAATTTTAAAATAACCTCTTCTCAAGCATACAAGCATGGCAGACAATTAATAGCTGTAATACGCTAAAAACACAAAACCACGATTAAGGGTATTAGAAAATTTTTTACATATAACTCAAGGAAATTCAATGGAAAGGAAGAAACCACCTACCTCGGTGTTGGGAGATCGCTATATTTGAACCTCGAGTCTTTAATCACCTTATAATGTTGAATATAAAAACAATATCTTAAACGTTCAACCCACTATAACATGAAAAAGAGGTGGAATCAGGAAACGAAGCTCAAGAAGAAGGGAGAGCATACCGAGGAGATCCCAAAGCAATAGACATTGTTCAAATCAGTGTTTAGATCCTTGGTTAGGGTCTCAGAGGAAGATCATGGTCGTCCAAGAGCTCTCAGCTAAATGAGACCTACAAGGAGTCGTTTCTGGCGATTAGATGTGACCCTGGTATGTTTAATGAAAAAAAAAGAAAATACATGGAATTTACATTTGAAGTACATGGGTTGGACATTCCATTTCCGTACTCCACTTTAAGAGGCCTCCAGGTCTCCCCCACATGGCCGCTACACGGCCTGCACACGGCTACCTGCAGTAACCAAGTAAATGGCATGTACTCATAAATAAAATGACATGTACTTTGAAAATTTCAAGAAAATCTCTTTTCTTAAAAAAATGACTTTAATAGAATAACATATTGGAAAAGAAGATCTGAGATCTTACACCTTATGTTTATTTTATGTCTTATGATTATGTTATGGCTCTTGGGAATTATTTGCATATACAGGTTGTTCTGTGATAAACCTAGGGAAAGTGAGTCTGAGATAGCTCTCCAAAGCATTGGGTAATGTGACAGAGGAAAACATGAATGTTTCTACTAATAGATTTTGGGAATATACTCAGATGTGTATTCCATATATAACTCCCTACGTAGTTGTGATAGCTACAATGTATGTATGACTTGGATTCCAAAAGTTACCTTTATTATTTTTGATTACTATGTGTTATTCATAAATCTTATGATTTCATGAGGTATGTTAAAGAGATTATGTTATGTTTGTATTGAGGAACTAATGTTTTCATTCTTTGTTTTATAACCCTTAATGATAATTTTATGTGAATCCCATGTTTTTAAATGTTTTTCACATGACTTAAAGGTGAATAGGGACATGGATGAGATCATGGAAAAGTCATGATATCTAGAAATGATACCCATTGTGAATTATTCATTTTATTTATTATTATGTGATGTTTATAGGCTGGTTTATTATAGTTTGTATCAGAGGTCGGTTTAGATAACATAATGACTTAGAGTATTGTTAAATTATTATCTATAAATCAATTTATTGTTAATATTGAAATGATATAGTATTTACAGATTACCATGTTGCTTCAATTAAGATATTTATATCATCAGAATGGTTTTTTTGTTAAGGAAATTGAGAAGTTCTACTAGGAAGGCATAGAGAGGGAAATGACGTTCCAAATCAATATCCAGAGATGGTTAGATTCATAATTGAATAGATTGATATAGTGATAACTCAGTTGAATCTGGTGATAAATGGTGGTTGTGTTTATTGATGATATTGTGGTTTATTCAAAAAGTAAATAAGAACATGAATGTCATTTAAGGGTTGTCTTTAAAACCTTAAAAGAAAACAAATTTTATGGGAAATTCAGAATGTGTGAGTTTTGGTTACAAAAAATTTCATTCCATGGTCACATTGTTTCAAAAAATGGGAAAACTATTCATTCTACTAAAACAAAAGTTGTTGAAGAATGGATAAGACCCACAAATATAACTGAGATCTGTATTTTTCTTGGATTAGTGGGTTATTACAGGAGGTTTATCATAAATGTTTCTAGGATATGTAGTCCAATGACTAAGTTAACTTAAAAATGTGTCATTTTCATTTGGAAAAAATTTTTCGATGATTATTTTCAGGAATTGAAAAGAATATTTGTGATTTCTCTTGTTTTGGAACTGCCTTCTAGAAATGGTGAGTTTGTTATCTACATTGATTATTTGTTGAAAGGAATCAGTTTTCTACTTATGCAAAATGATTAGTTAATTGATTATACTCTACATCAGTTGAATACTCTTGAGTTAAATTACCCTACACATGATTTGGAATTATCTTCTATTGTTTTTTATTTAAAAATTTTGTTTCATCATTTGTATGGAGTAAAGTGTGAGATATATACTGATCACAAAAGTGTAAATTATATATTCACTCAGAAAAAATTAATAATGAGACACATGAGATGGTTGGAATTAATCAGGTATTACTATTTCACGATACATTACCATCATGGAAAAGAAAATAAAGTGGATGATTCTTTGAGTCGACAAAGTAAGCCTTCATTAACCATGATACATTTGGAACGAGATCCTTTGTTTTATTTATATGATAAACTTTTGAATAGATGTTTTTGGTGCATGAAATTATTCTGTGTTGATTCTGATGTTAGTGAAATCATCTCTATCAGAAAGAATTACGCAAGCATAAAAGGATGATAGTGAGTTGCAGAAAAAGGTAGAGTTGGTTCAGAAGGGTACGTTTCCTGATTTTGACAATGAAAATGATTTTATATTGGGGTTTGGAAAGAGAATATGTGGTCCTTGTGATTCAAAGTTGAAGAATGAGTTTTTAAGTAAAGCTCATAGTTTTCTATTTTTAGTTCATCCTGGAAGTACTAAGATGTATATAGATCTTAGGGAGTATTAATGGTGGGATGGAATGAAAAGAGATATTTCTGATTTTACTGTGAAGTGTTTGACATGTCAACAGGATAAAGCAGAGTGGCAGTTACCGAAAGGGATGGTTCAGTCATTACCAGTGCTAGAGTGTAAATGATAAAATATCTCTATGGACTTAATTCTGGGATTACCAAAGACATATCGAGGTAATAATGAAATCTAGGTTATTATTGATTGATTGACTAAATATGCTCCTTTCCTTCCTATTCAAGATACATAGTCTCTAGATCAATTTTATCGGTTGTATGTTAAAGATATAGTCTGGTTAAATAGAGTTAACCTATCCATTTTAACTAATCATGATCCCAGGTTTACATCAAACTTTTTAAAGGCCTTCAAGAGTCATTCGGTACTGAATTAAATTTTAGTACAAATTTTCATCCTCAATCAGATTGGTAATCAGAACGAGCAATTCAAAACCTGGAGGATATGTTACGTGATTCCTTGATGGATTACCAGGGATGTTGGGACCAACATCTTTCATTGGTTTTATTTTCTTATAATAACATTTTTCATTCAGGTATGCAGATGGATATATTTGACAAATTATATGGAAAGAGGTGTTGAACTCTTGGTTTTGGGATTAAGTAGCTGAAAAGAAACTAATGGGACAAGAATTGGTAGAAGAGAGGGATGAAAAGGTTCTATTGATTTAGAAGCACATGAGAACAGCTTAGAGTAGGAAGAAAAGTTATGCGGATAACCGAAGGAAGGATTTTTCAATTGAGGAAGGTGATCAAGTCATTCTCAATGTTTCGCCATGTAAAAGTGTGATGCGTGTCGGTAGGAAGGGAAAGTTGAGTCTGAGGTTCATTTGAACTTATAAAATCCAGGATAAATTTGAATCATTTGCATACATTGTGGATTTACCTCCATGTTTATCCTAGGTACATAATGTTTTTCATGTTTCGATGTTTAGAAAGTATATTTCGGATCCAACTCATGTTTTGATCCAAGAAGTAGTTCGGTTGAAAGAGAATCTCTCTAATAAAGAACAGCCACTCCAGATTCTTGACCAAAGAGTGCTAGTGTGGCGGAACAAGGTAGTTCATCAGGTAAAGATTTTTAAGAAAACAAATATGGTTGAAGAGTCATTGTGGGAATCTTAAAATTCTATGAGGGATAAATACCCCCACTTATTTGATAAGTGAATAAAAATTACAAAGACACAATTTCCCAAAGGGGGGAATGATGTATCATCCCAATTAATTAAAGGATAAAATACTTTCAAAATTATTAATCATTGTGAATTAAATATTAATTTTACTTTAAAGGTGTTTATATGTTCGATGACATACCTAATACACAACAAAGGGTTTCATTGAAATCTTACGTTGCACAAAACGTTGGGTCATACTGAAAAATAATAATATAATATTATTTTAAAGGGATGTTAACGCATAGTTGTTGTATTAGAGGGAATGAATATAAATATCAACAATATGATTATAATGTTTGTTAAATGTTTTTAAATTTATCCAATAAAATTTAGTACCTTAAAATGTGAATGAATATAATTTTAAGCATAAATACATTAATATTCATTAAAAGGTTGATTTACCACCTTTTTATGCAGAACCATCTTTAAATATAGTTTTGTACCTTTTTATATGTTTTATTTTGTTAAATATAATTCTTCTTTAGAATCGGTTCATCAAAATTTACTTTGGGTAATATTTTGGTATTTTTCTAATAATTTTTTTTGAGGAATAGTGAAATATAATGTATTTTAATTCAAATATTCTATTTAATATAATTAATTCACATTGATAGATTATATTTTTATATGGTTTTAAAGTGAATCTATATTATATTTTTACCATTTAATCAAATTTTGGTCATTTAAAGTAATTTCACTTTGAAATTGGACATAAACAAGTTTCAATCTTTTGATAGTTATAATTTCTTAAAACAATGCTTTTTGTTTTGAAATATAGTATTAATTTTAAAATAATTAATGATACTTCTATTTTATGAGTTTTGAAAAATATATGTCATTTTAGAACTTGAAATATCAAATATATCTTAGGCATAATATTTGGTATTTTTCTAAAAACCTTCAATTTTTGATGAATAGTGAAAACACTAAGTAGTAGTTAAAAACCGACTATTTCATTTGAATGAAATTTTACCAATTTGCTGATTTGAATTTTGAAAATCCGACATGAATGGTTGTTATTATCTAGTCAAATGTGGTTTAATAAGAATAAAATATTTTTTTGGTGAATAGTAACTTTTGACAATTATTTACTGCAATTAAAGTTAAATATGGTAATTCAAGGTAAAAATAATATTATAATAATAATAAATTAAATTAAAACTTTAAGTAATATTATTGGATAGGTCAGGTCTGACCATTGACATCCTTGGGACGATTCTGGGACCCCATGTAGCCACTAAGAGTGATAATGACACACTATATTAACTAATTTAATGTAAAGACAAAAATGACTTAAACATATATCTTTTAGTAAATAAATTTTTTCATGGGGTTATATAAGTTATATCATAGAATATAAATATCAATTATAAATCTAAAATTATTTTATACGTCATTATTTTTTTTTATAATTTTTAGAAATCAAATAAATAATATTATTAATGACACAACAATGATGCAATGTTTTCCACATTAATGAATGATTTAAAAAATTATATTACCAAAATTAAAATAATAACCAATACCTATCCAATTATTATTGGATGATTTTATTTTGACCATGCATCATCTTATATACAGCTTTAATAATTTTTGGACCCCTCAAGACCGAAAATCATTATATAATAAAATAATATTTTCAGACTTTCCTAAAGAGCCCCTCATCTACCTCATGAAAATACCTCACTTTTAATTTATTCCTCACACAACTAAAGCCCCTTGTCTCATCCAAACTCTTCCCATATAATCTCCCTACATACCTCTCTTCCTCCTAGAAGCATTACCTTAGGTAAAAAGTACTTCAAGTAAACCATTTGGATCAAACCAAAGGCTGATACCCAATTTAAAGGTAACAATTTCTCTTAATTTATTTTCTTTTATTTTACTTATCCAAACCCCTAATATCTTATTATTACACTATTTTATAACAAAAACAGTATACTAAACATTCTATGTTGTTTTCATGAGAAGTATTGGAACTACACTTACCCACACCTCTATCTAATGGGTAAAGAACATTCAGTTCTGTGGTCGGTGTACTACTACCTCACGATACGATATCATTTCATCTTATTCTACCACATCATAAGGTGGCCATTAAGATAGAACTGTATTTATATGTGATGTATATTATACTTATATTGTTTCTATTCTTCTGTCTTTTTCATTTATATAATATCGTTATGGTTTCCATAGTGGGTAAATACGATCATTTCATTTGAGGAAGTGCGAACTACTGCCCCATCAAAGTGATATGACTCGTTAATGACATACATGGGATGAATAAAGGGAAGATTTAATTAATTTATATTTGATATTATAGTGGAATTATAATATACCTATGTATCATTATTTTTTCATTATATTAAATACGAAATATAAATGAATATAGCGTTTATGCGTACGTACGGCTTACCGTCTCCCTAAATAGTGATTTTCATTTCATTTCTCCATATTTTATGTAATATTATAAACACATATATATACTAGAAATATATGATATATATGATATCGAAATCCTGAATATAATTTTGTATAGAATTGAACTTTGACCACATGAACAACTTGTTATTAAAAGAAGATCATTTTTAACTCCAGTTCTAAACATCGACAAAATGTTATATATGAACCCAAATAATTAAGAGATTGTTATAGTAAGGTAATAATAGATATAAAAGGAATTATAAACTTAAATAATGTTCCTAATCAAGTATAAATAAACTTTAGTTTATTATTCGGGATATTAAAGAATGGATGGTTCAAGTTGGACATGAGGTAAGGGAACTTCTTAACCCAATTCTGATTATTTGGGTGGATCTTATCTTTCTTATTTATGTCATTTGTTGATTATGTGAGAAATTAATTTTTATATCATATCATGTATTTATACATTCCTTTTTTGTTCTTATACTGATTACACATAATCGATCTATTTTATTTACAAAATGATATTTTTAAGGGACTTCATCTCAATCTTCATTCATTAAGGTTTATTTTTGTTTTATACCTGACATTCTTTTATACGGTGTAAAAACACCAGTTAATTTTCTTTTCATTCAAAATGTAAATTTTTTTTCTACATAGCGTTTTACTAAATGAAACGAGACGTTTTTCTATTTTACGTACATGGTGACAACATCCTTGCCGCCGCCACGAGGATTATTTGACATTTAGATTTCTCTATAAGCCATGGTGTTTTTAAAAAAAAAATACCATATACTCTTTTTACATATTCCAGAATTTAAAATGATTTTCTAAATGGATTGATTAATTCAATATCTTGAAATTATATATTTTGATTGAAATCTGGAAATTTTGTCTCTCCTTTATGTTTGTTTTATGTTTTATGAATATGTTATGTTTCTTGGGAATTGATTATGTATGTGGGTGGTTCTGTTATAAAACTATGGAGGGTGAGCCCGAGATAGCTCTCCAATTCATTGGGTAACGTGAGAGAGGTAAACATAAATGTTTTTCCTAATATATTTAGGGAATATACTATGATGGGTATTCCAAATGTAACTCCCTATGTAGATGTGATAGCTACAATGTACGTACGATATGGATACCACAAGTTACCAATATCATTTGTGATTACTATGTGTTACTCATAAATATTATGATTTCATGAGGTATGTAGAAGAGTTTATGTTATTATGTATTGATTAACTAATGATTTCTTTCTTGGTTTTAGAACTCTTACTGAGCATTTTATGTTCATCCCATGTTTCCAAATGTTTTTCACATGACTTAAAGATGAATGGGTTCAAGGATGGGATCAAGGAAATGTCATGTTGTCTAAAACATGTAACTAGGCATGATTTTTTTTCTTCAAGATTTGTTCTTTTATTAAAAAATGGAAACTGATTAGAAGTGTTTACTTTGTAATTTTGAGATGTAATGTAATAATTAGGGCCTAATTCTCTAAAACTCTAAACCTGAAATGATCCTTAATGTGAATTATTCATTTAATTCGAGATTATGTAATATTTTATGTATGATCCCTTATTATAATAAATATCTATTATTCTTTAAGGATAAATTAATTATGATACTAAACTAGTTATCATAATGAATAATACAAATGGTAAAAATAAGGAATAATAGGAGTTAATGAACAAAATTTTTAAAACACGTGTTTCATTGTGTGGTTAAGCTATGGATCGACCATATCATCCCTACACAACATTAATTATCAATTTTGGAGCCAAATTAGGTCATATTTAGCTCCCAATAGTGACTACGTTTTGGTATTTTAGAATATGATACTCAACCCCAACAAGAAAAGGTTACCCACTCTCCTCACTTCTTCACACATTCATGACACATTAGATCAGACAATACCGACCCAGAATACATCCTAATATCAATAACCTCATTCAATAATCCATAGTTTGGGTATAATTAAATCATAATATATATTTACTAAAATACTAATATGGATACCAAAACAAGAGGAGGTATGAACATGTACAAAGGATGTCAGGACATAAGGAAATGGATTTTGGTCTCACTTCTTACTTTTGAAAAACATTTGTTGTTGTTACAATATTATTATTCTATGTGGAATTTATAGATCCAATGTAATTATTTAATGATTATTATACTAAATTTTATTTGTATTTATATATCAATTAAAATATCTCTCTTTCATAGGGTTTATTGTTTAGAATACAATAAATAAGTAAGGGATTTCCCTATAAATTTGACTTCTTTGATATTAACATTATGTTATGCTCTTATATTATTTCACAAGGTTTAGATAAATCCACATTGACTTTTATTCTCATAAATTTATGTATCCTCCTAATATTTTATTTTCCACATTATTTTATTCCATCTTGGGTCTTATGATTCAATTTTAACATAGTGGTAATGATTTTATGTTACAAAATTGTCATTTATCAGGATTGTTTATGATTATCTCTACAATGTAAAAATATCAAGATCTATCTCTCAATAAATATAATGAGTTTTCTTCAAATCTTTTAATTCGGCATATTAATGTAATAGTACCGTTTTACACTATGTGGTACCTAATATTATTAATAATTGTTTTTATGAAAATCAAACATTATATATCAGTTCGGTCAAAAATATTTTTTCTTACAAAATAATGTTTTTTATAAATACTTTCAAAAAAATTTTATAACCCTCTTAGAATTTCCAAAAGAAATATTTATCAATTTTGACATTTGAAAAAATATTTTGGACAGAATATTATTATTGGATTCCAAACAATTCTTGCTTGGATGTTACGAAAATTGTTAAAGCAATCACCGTTTTAATTTTTACAACACGAATGGTTTCATATTATGTCATGAAAATCACATTTTTAACTCATTGAAAATATTCATGTATATTTTAAATAAAAAAGGTTTCCAAAATGATTTCTATTCAAAAAATAATTATTGAAAGAGGAAATCATATTTTTTTATGAAATGTTTTAAATGATCTTTCTATATATATATATAAAATCTATATATGTTACATATACATTACTAAGGATATGGTCAAAGCATGCCATTCATATTATTTTTCTGAGTGGTTTTGATATTTATGGCATGATGATTAAGAAACCCTTACTTTTTTAGGGGTTATACAGTGATAAGATTATTTTGAAACCCATACCTTTCCACTAATTATGCGACGATGATGTAACAATAACACATGTCTCTTTTCATAGGTTATGATACTATGAAATTTTTTCAAAACCCATCTCATTTAGTGGGTTATTATATGAAAAATGTTATGATATTGTGGAACACATTTGTGTGATTTCCATTATCTAATGGGTTAGATGTATATCTCTTTCCAAATAATTGGCTAATGACTAATTTTCTATGAGATAAATGGGTACATTACTGGTTATCCCATATATAATAGATAATACATGTGAGGTTATCCTAAACCTGATGTAGGTACATATGTTTGTATCACAAGCCTAACATGTTATGAATATATTTGTGGGTAGCCTAGACATAGGATTTACAGGGATTATGTGAATCCAATAAATAAATTTTTTATGCCAATTTTATGATCTTATTTCTCATGTTCTTTTAATCTTATATGATTCATATATTATTAACTTTCAGTATTTGTTCCATCATCCTTGATTATAATCTTTGATATGTAGGGTATGGTTATCAAATGATATGATCATGTTATCATACTCTTATGTTCATGTTATGAATAAGAATCTCCCATGATTACCCTTACTGACCATGTATTCTCACTCTTCCAGATGTTTCGTTTCTGTAGGTTATGAATAATGGTTATATGTAGGATATGTATATGAAGTGTACTAAATGGTAAGATCATTATAAAAAACATTGAAATTATTTGACAAGATTAGAAGATTGTGTAACAAGTTTTAAATGGAACTAAAAAATTAAAATTATAATTATAGAGACCATATACTATTACACATATTATTACATGATTTTATGTATAATAAACTATTAAATAAAAAACAAGGATCGTGAATTTTACTGTAGTTGTATGAATAGGTACATAAAATATAAAACAAAGAAATAGAACAAAACATCTTCAAATCGATATTCCATAATGATATCCTAACGTCCTTTGAGATCCAACATCTACATAGGATATTCTAAGGAACCCATAGACAACATTGATGGGATAAAATTCCCAATAAGAGAATAAACATAGGAATCAAGCACAGAACATTATTAAAAATGAATTACATGATGACATAAAATGGTATGGAACATGAAACTAATATGGATTCATAACATATAGAACACGAAATCATGTGATCAATGAAATATAGGAATGTGTTAGGAAAATAAAACATGATATAAATAAGATTTTAGGCTAACTACTAAGACCATATCACATAGTGGACAAAGTCCCATAATGGATTCAGTTTACTACCTAATCAAATAAATGAAGTCTCATGAGACTAAAATTAACCCAATTAATTGGGGAACTATCTATGAACACCAATAATAACGTGTTCATGCATATGTGCATCCCATATTTATTCAAACATATATAATAAAGATAAGTGTTACACGTATAAATAAATTTGTATAGTAAGCATGTATCAAGGAATAACAAAACCGTGTATCATAATGGTATTCATGAAAAAATATATTAAATAAGTAATATACCATAATAAAATATAAATTACAATAAAATTTGATTAATTATTCACAAAATATGTGAATAATAGAATAAAAGTATTTAATAAACAATTATAAATTAGCCAATTTTGTGCGGTTTAAAGGAAAATATAAAAGAGTATTTAAAGATAGAAATGGAATAATTGTTTCTGAAAAACCAGAAATGATATTAGAAATTTTTTTAGTAAATAAAGAATGATTTTATAAAAAAAAATATTTCTTAATATATATTATAGAGTACACATTAATAGGAATAGTAAATAGGTATTTTACATTTATTCGGGCATTATTATCAGGTGTAATTGTGAAAGAAACCATTTAAAATATGTATTTAACCATAAATGAAGGATAAATTTATCTACATAAATGTTTTTGGAACATATATACATAATTTAGAAGAAATATATTAGAATAATAAATAAATAAGTTGGTGTAATGAGAGAGAATGTGAAACCCAATGTTAACTTAGAGGATCAAAGGGATCCCCTAACTTTTATATGAAAGTGTCCTGCACTTTCACATAATGTCCAAGATAAAAAAATTAGATTCATTAATAATGTAATTCAGAATCTATTAAAAAGATATAATATTTTTCATAATTTTATTGTTTTTATTTATTTACTTATTTTTGTGTTATAATGTTTTATGTCATTCTTTTAAGAATGTCCATTTCATGGTATTATAGTCAGTTTCCTTGATTATAATTATGGGAGTTCTTGTAAAATTTATGAAAGCACAACTAGTGGAATAAAATGGTATTAATTTACTTAAATAACATTAAATGTTCTCACATATCTTTTTTTATTTTAAAATGAGGATGAAACAGTTGATAAAATGTTAGTGATAATTATATTTTTTTTTTTATTTTGCAGGTTTTTCGATCAACACAAACTATATTTGTTCTATTATATAAAATTATCCATATATATTTGTTCTAAATAAAAAAAGTTACAATAAATATGTTATAATATTTTTTAACCATTATATTGGTTTGATGACCATCCTTGATGTAGGTGATAGAAGAAGAAAACTATTCATCTAAAAAGGCGATGAATCCAGAAATCATGGACGATGTTTTTATTTTTAAGATAAATGGAGAAGAGAATAATGTTGATGATAGATATTTAATTAACAAAGGAAAATTAAATTATTTGTACGATATTGATGTTACCATTTGTATTTTTATATTTGTGGAATGGATGAGTTATAATAAATAAAGAATATAAAATAGAAAGGTGGAGGATTTTACCTCTTCAATGTCATCTCCTTGTAAACCTCCTTTAGCCAGTTTGGTTTAGACCTTTTAAGACCACTAACTCTTGGACATGGGACAGAGGATTTATAAGGTAATTGGTTACAATTTAGACAATAAAAAAGGCTTATAATTCTAGAAGATAAAGGTTTGTGCGGGTTATTATATATATGGGATGAGAGGGGTGTTTTGATTATTTTATACTTTAATTTAATATATTTTCTTGAGAATTTTAATAGTATTTATTACGATGACTAAATAATGTAAATGGATCAGTATAATTCTATATAATGGGTGGTTAAAATATCCATATATTATCCATGACTCATAGAATCATGTATTTGTTAAATACAGTAAATTAACTTAATCCACAATTACTAAAAAATTCAACAATTTTTTGAAAAATGCCATAAATTTATCCTAACCAATTTTAATGTGTATTTTTCAAAAATGGACTCCATTTTTTTAAAATAATTTGAAAAAAGTATAAATTTATATTTTAATTAAAATCACCAATTATTCAAAAAATACTGATTTTAATATTATCACATATTATATGACACTTTCAAAATTTAATTATGGTATTATAAATTATTTGTATAATTATAATTAAGAATAAAATTAATTTTTCAATATAATTTTTGAAAATAAAGTTTAGATTAAATCATCATATTTATTAAAAAATTTAAATAGACATTTATGTTTCATAAAAATACCAACACTAAATTTATCATTATGAAAACATTAATTTACTTATTGCAGGATATAAATGTATTATATTTTAATTTATAATATACATCAATTTTGTTTATATGTTTATTAGTGTGGTTATAATTATAATTTTTAGATTACTATTCCTAATGGTCACATTACTATTCCAACAATCATGTTACTATTACAATAGTCAGATTTCCAATGGTTATAAGGGTTTACTACTTACTATAAATTCCACTAATTTCATTCATCCGTTATATATATTTTATCCAATGGTTATATAAACCTTCATATTTTAAATTAATATTTTATTATGAACATAATTTTTTATTTTCTATATCATTATTTATGAGTGTGGTCATTCTATTGTATCGGGAAGGTCAAAATTTGTCAATTATGATTATCTTATTTTCTATTTATTATCCCTCTATAATATTTTGAATTATTATTGTGTTGTTTTTGAAATAAACGATCATTATTTATTTTTGATATTAATTTTTATATTGGGTTCTCTATATGATGTGTGGTTTTTACACTACATATCATATTTATATAAATTGAAAATTCATTGATAAAATTATAAGTTATTATATCGTTCCCCCTTATGAAATATCTACCATGAAGTTTTGTTTTAAATAAATAGGTGGAAATAAGTAAGGGTACTTACCCTTCATTAATTTTTCGAATTCCCATGTCTCCTCTTCATATTTATGGTTTCTCCATAGTGCTATGACAAGCTGATCAGGATTTTTTTTCATAGAACATTATCTCTTTGGTACAAGATCTTCCCCGAATACACCTCTTAAGAGAGATCATGTTTTATGTGTACCAACTATGAAATCTTTACATATGAGGTATCTTGTATGTACTTGGTTAAGAGGGTTATGTGGAATACATGATGTACTAGAGACATAATTGTTTGATGTTCTAGTCGATAGGTTATATCTCTAACATGATCATGAATCTTGAAGGGGTAGACATACATGGGACATTTATTTCCTTTCATCCAAAATTTCATAGCTCTATTAGATGGAAATATGGGATTGAATATCTCGTCACCAACCTAAAAATTTATGTGTCATCGAAAATTATTTTCCATGTTTTTATATTGACATTGTGAATCCCAAATGTTAGGATGAATTATTTTCAAATTATCTATCATATGTTCTACCAATTATGGTCCTATAAGGTCATGTTCTCAAACTCCATCCTATCATGATGGAATTATAAATATTTTACCCTAAAGGTATTTAAATGGATCTATTTAGATTCTTGAGTCAAAACTATTTTTATAGGAAAACATGAACATAAGTAGATTTTTTTACCATCCTCTATTGATGTCAATATAACATTTTATCAACATGTCTTCAAGTGTCTGAATAGTCTGCATAGACTAGCCATTAGTTTGAGGATGATAATACCATATGATGATCTTATCAGAGCATATACAATGTTGTAGAATTTTCTATAAATTAGAGGTAATTCATGGATCATGATATTATACAATTGGTAATGGTACTCCTCGCCACCTCACTACTTCTTTGATGTATATCCATTAAAGATGATTGATTGATAAGTCATCTAAAATTGTGATAAAGTTGGAATTCTTTTTAATATGATCAACTAGAACCCATGTAACATTATTTCATTTGGATATCATCATAAGTCCATGGAAAATTTCCATGGTGATGTTTTCCAACATTCATTTTACTATTGGTAATGGTCGTGTTATCCCCTTGTACATTTATTTGTATGGACTCATTTTATAATATACCACGAAATTTTATGTATATTCATTGATATCCTTCTTCTTATTGTCCCTCCATTAGTTCTCTCGGAGATCTCAATAAATAATTGTTCTCCCTTGGTTAATAGATAATTCGTATATTTGTGAATCAAATGAAGCACTTTATTTATATTTGGATTGGATGGTACACATAGTCATGACCCAAGTATTACAAATGTTTCCCATTAAACACTTCACTTTGAAGAAATACCATTTCTAATAGCTTCCAATTTCATTTTAGTTTCCACGACCTTATTTTATGCATCCTTTATCATCTGAAAATATATGGGTTGATAAATAATTTATGTATGTATTGATGATGTAACAACATTTATAGTTCCCATATCTATCCTTTTCAATTCAATAATGATTTGATGTCATGAAACAATCTGGGTCAACCCTGAACCGGTCACCTGAGCCATTCTAAAACATGTCTAGAGGGTTGTTTTTGACTGGTCCATGAGAAAATGGTATCAGTGGGAGGTTATTGTTATTTGGGTTGTCAGATAGAAGAATATTAGGTCATTCGGGACTAGGGAAGTAGGTGTGGGAAGAGCATCATAAACATTCGGTCGGGCTGATCATTGACTTGCTATAGGTAGTCTAGGATTTGAGACATCTAACATGGAGTTTTTTGGATTGAGGGTTGAAAATGGATGTGAATTAGGTTACATTGCAGCCTGACATGGGGTGGTAACCCATGTGGGCTCCAAGTGCCCTGTTGAATTTCCTATTAGTGTCATATGTTACATGGGGGATGGATCACCACCATGTCTACATATAAGGAATAGGCACCCATTTCTCATTCTTGTGGTTTGTTGTTGGCAGTGTTTTGATTTGATCTTGGTCATTTGAATAATTAGGAAAAAGAATTAGTTGAGGACTGGAGTATGAAAATTCCTAACTGTGAGACAGGAGATGCTTCATCCATTAGGCCCCAGCCATTGGTCCCAAGGTGAATCTCATGCATTGTCCGATGTTTCTAAGGCTATGTGGAACCATGGTCTGGAACATGTTTTCCACTTTGGGATGGAAATATACAATGTTTACTTGTTCTATACTTGTCATTATCGTAAGATCAACCTTGTTGTGTGTGTGTGTGTGGGGGGGGGGGTCCTGATCTTGTTCTCCGGCAATCCGAGCAACATTATCTTCTATTAGTGTGGTTTCTAATTTGTTTGGATTCCATGAAGGGTGTTGGTCCCATGACAAAATGGACACATTTTTTTTGGATTGATATTACTAGTGTTCATTAGAGGGGTGTTTAGTTCAGTGAAATTAATTGGCGGTGTTTCTAGCCAATTTATTATTTCATCCAGCAATCTGTGGGTTTCACTCTTGTGTTTTTCAGTTTTATAGGTGATTCACCTATCCCAGCCTCTTGGTGTGATAGTTTTACCCGTAATGGTTTTAATTATGGTGGTTTATTTTTTCTGTTAGCATTGTGAATGTGGGTTGAGTTTGGGATTTGAAATAACTACTCTTTAGTTGCGGTGAGTATTTTATTCGGTCGGAGTGGGAGGTGTTGAGTGAATTTCGTATCCTCAGGTAGATGGGTAATTTAGTTGAGAGATTCCTATTTATGTCTCAGGCATGTTGTTAAATACATGTGGAGTAGTTGAATGAGTTCAGTTTGGGAGTTCCCGTGTTACACCCCACCCTCGCGGGTTGTGTGTTCGAGCTTCAATGATTCCATTTTTGTGAATTATTGTGGTGGGGAGAACACTCCCATGTTCACCCCTCAATCATGATAGTTTCTTTCCTGAATTGTTCAGGTGTGATGTGAGTTGGTAATCGTCACCCCAAGGCTATCAGTAGCTATTTGTTTTATATGGGAATGGACTTGAGTTTTGTTGATTGTTGTCTTTGTGACTTTGTAGGGGTAGAAAGTGTCACTGGTGGGAAGAATTGTCACACCCCAACCTCAGACGCTCTTTTTATATTCTTTCTATCATTATCTCGCATCATTTTTAAAATGTTGTACTTAGTGTCCTAGAATATTTTTTTTATGGTTAATAATTTTTATGGGTTTTGGGCTGGTGAATGGAAACTACACAGTTAGCAGTGACCGTGTAGTCGGCCTAGGTGTCCCAACGGTTTCCCACTTCATTAAAGAATAAAATTTTATTACAATAAAATAGTTAAATGATTAAAACATAATAATAGTAATATTATTGTGTAGATAGTAATATTATTATTTTCTGTAAGTGTTATTAGTATATCCTTTATTATCAGTAATTATCATTAATAAATTTTATTATTATTAAATGGTTTTTGAAAGTGTTTTTAATTTTTTCTAGTAAATTGTTGTTCATAATGTTAATATCTAAAATGAAATAAATAATATTTTTATTATGATTGTTCTTATTTTTAGTTTTATTATTATTATTAGTAGTATTATTATTAATAGTATAATTATATTAATTAAAAATAAAGGAGGAATCCCCTATAAGGGCGTTGAAGTATCCCGATTCTCACGTTCTTTCTATGCTACGATGCCACCCCCTTTGGTTCCTTATTGGAACACCAGGATAGCTTCAGATTCCCCTCCCGCTCTGACCTTTTCCCTAGTTCCTGACTACTGAACTCACCACTTCCCCTCCAAGCATGTTGTTCACCTGCCCCTTTTTCGAGTGCATTGGCTCAACCTGAACCCCCTCCCCATTTTCTCTGACCAGACCAATGGAATCACCCCGTCACCCTCTTCCCATGGTCGGACCACCACATTAGTGCCCTTTGATGGACGTGACCTGAAGTAGGCAAGTGACCCATGCAAAACCCATGTAGCGCACACCACCCATGGTGCACGACCCTTCATTACGAGATTGTTTTATCCCATTTCATCAATGTTTTTGGTATGATTATTTGAGGTATGATCCTTATAAATTCCATATATCATCACTTTGGAAATTCATTCCTATTTCAACACCAGATATGTTTTGGAAGAAAATAGGGTTGTCAATAACAATCAATTGTTGAGTTACTAATTTAATAGGGTATGAGAATAGTATATTGGGACCCTTTGGTGTATAATTTAGCATTCAACACCAAGGTAAATGTGGATGGACTTGAATTTATTTGACTATATTGTTTTGAGTAAGATTCTTATCTCGATAATTGGTTTTTCACCGCATAGTTATTGGTCTTATGGTTTTTGTGAGTCTATAGTATTTAATTGGATGTGTGTTGGCCAGATACACACTAATTGTAGGTCAATAATGTTGTTTTCGTGGCATGGAAATAAATTTCATGTGCACACAGTTTTACAGAAGTGTGTGTATTTGAGCAGGGGAGGTTTGAGTTATAAAGCATTGGATCGACCAATATATTGATGTAGGTGTCTCCTTGAAATTTATTCTAATTTCATTCCATGTGATGCTTATGTTTCATTATATTGTTCATAAAACTTGTTTCTATCCTTTATTACAATCATAGTTACTTAACGATAATGATTTATCATTGGTTTCACTTTCCAAAAATAGGTTTTGAGATGTCCCCCATTTATTCACATGGTTTATCCACTGAAATTGATTATAGATATTTTGTGATTAGTTTAAAAATAATTTTATATATGTTTTGGTTAGGTATTAACTTTATAAGAATTGTATTAATGTTTATAAACTTTTTTTCGGGTGACTTTGTGAATGTTGGTGATTTTTCATGTACTGGTTCATCGTGTTAAGAAAAGTGTGTAGGTGGTTTCAATAAATACAGCTTCGGAAAGGACCTCTTGTGCTTTTCTCTTGGATGTGGAAACACCCTTGGGTGTACATACTACACAAATTAATTAAACTTCAAATTAAGAAGATATTGAGAGTGGTTCTCTTATCAAGACTTGGTTTTCCAAAATGAAATTATTATCTTATATTCTATTTTCTCTATTGGATAAATGGTTTAGGGATTTTTGAAATGGCATGGGGTGATTTCAAAAACTGTGTTGGAAGTGTGACTTGATTGGTGTTTTATAAATGCCAATGGTTCCTTAAAATATTTGAAATCCCATTTGGTTACTTAAAGTGCGTTGTGTATATTTTTAACATAGTATAATGATAATGTGTATTTTAAAGAAAATACCAATTGGAAATTGTAATATGATTAGGTGTGTGTTGGGAAATCAATGTCTTGTTTGGAAAATGATTTGTAAAAATGAGATCTCTATTTATTGGAAATGTTTTTTTTTAAAAAAAATTTGGTAACTGTAACATGGATGGTTAAAGATAAAGGATCATTTGGAACATTTGTACTGGTTAAATAGAAAGGGTTCGATGTGTGGAAAATGTATGAGGACCATTTGGAATCATTGACATGGTTATTAGGAAAACCCATAGTTGGTTAAGTCTATTTACTCATAACATGATCAGGAAATGGGAGGGTCCTTGGTATGGAACCTCCATTGGAAACACATTTTATTAGAAGGAATGGAATGAACCTTAAAGTGGTAGGAGTATTTCCAAAGAAGGTGTTGTGTTTGTTATCCATATGTGGCTTGTTGTTGGAATTTCCAGGAGCACCCACCTTAAGAAATTTTCATGGGAACCAATCATAGAACAAAGGTTTACTTAGAAAACATGTTTCCCTAGTTAGATAATGCACTGCTAGTGGCCCATAGTAGTTGGATATTTTTTTTATTTTTAGTATGGTATTGGGCCCCTAGACTAGGAAATGTAGGGTGGTGGTTTGGAATTTGGGCATTAGGACATCATTGGTTAGGGAATTCCTTCAAGGCGAGTCACTAATATTAATATATTTTTTGTTCTCCTATATGTTCCTTGGATTTCGTATGATTCCACATTACAAGAATTAATAGAGCCCTTTACATCATTGTGTAGAATTTTATTCCCAAACCAGGTTTTAGTATTTTATTGGAAAACTATGAATGTGTGATTGTATTAAAACAATTTCTTAGTAGATTCTTCAAATGAGTAAGCATAGCTTTGATTTATTTTATTATGTTTTTTAAATTATTACGGAAGTAGATCATGTTGTTTGTTTTAAAATGTAATGTGTATATAAAAACATATTTTTTATTAATGTATTTAAAACTAGTATAGATGGGATGTTTTTGGGAAAAATGATATAGATTATAGAGTGCTTACCTACTGATTTTCCAAGATCACACCCTACCTATACCACTCAGTGTTGGTAGACACGGGTAGTTTTATAAGTTTATTTTTTTTCATGATTCCCTATCATGTGCTCATGATTGCAGCATGGATGGTTTTGTGGACCGAGGTTACCAAGAGGTCACATGGAGATCACAAGTTAGCAGTCTAGTTTGTTCATTTTATATTAAATTTTGTTTTTTTAGTTCTCATCTTATTGAGTAGTATTTTATAGATGGATCAATTTATAT
The DNA here is from genome assembly GCA_963277665.1 of Viscum album. Classification (NCBI taxonomy): domain Eukaryota; kingdom Viridiplantae; phylum Streptophyta; class Magnoliopsida; order Santalales; family Viscaceae; genus Viscum; species Viscum album. The sequence continues at coordinate 1,351,149,374 of OY728131.1, forward strand.
TATGTATGCTCGGTTGTTGGATCTTGTGTTTTGTTTGGTATATTAATCTATCAAGTCCTATTTTATTTATTTCTAGCTAAATCATTCCATCTTTTATGTTTTGATAATCAGAACTATGTTCCATCCCAGGAGGACTGGGAATTCCCCTCATAAAATGTTACAGACTAGATCAGGTGACCGGTTCAGGGTCAACCCAGACTGGGTCATGATATTAGAACCTTCTCAATTTACATCATTGATAAAATTACAATATCCATTCTAATTTGAACATCTTATAGTTTATTTTTCTTTATCACGATGAATGTTGATTGAGTATTCATAATTGTTGGTGGGCTCTGCCCATTATAACAAAAAATATTAATCACATTTAATGTGAACATATAACTGATGCTCTTATGATCATTATATATATCACAATTCTCCCAATATAAATAATGTATTCAGATTTACAATGTGTAGAAAATATCCACTAACTTCAAATCATGCTTGGGATTTATTTAAGGTTAAAAATAAAATTACATAAGGTATAGGCTACCACATTATTATTTATCATTAGTGTATAACATAAGAAATTTTTTGAATTATCATTGTATACATCATATAATACCATAATTTTTATAATTGTATGTATTGGAGAATAGATAAAATTCTTTTTAATCTCTTTGATGTAGTCTTAACATTCACTGGTCTAAAAAACATCACTCATTTCCAAATCTGTGTGGTTAGTGGGAGTGAAAATTTTGATAATTTATTCATAAATTTTCAGTAATACATAGCATGAACAAGGAAATTATGGATTTATATTACATTGGTTAGTCTAGGCCACTTCATTATTGAACTAGTTTTAGAAGGCTCTATAGATATTAATTTATTGGTGAAAAAATGTCCCATTAATGATATTGTATCTGTCCAGAATTCAACCTTACTAAACATTTTATATAATTTATCACCCCCCATAATCTCACTTGCATCATATTCAAATGATCCTCATGTTTTCCTTTATCATGTAGTATATCAGTATATAATCGATAAAGAATACCAATAATTTATTGAGGTAATCTATAAAGAAACTATGCATTATGTCAATAAAAATTGTTGGACCATTATTGAGTATAAAAGGAATCAATATGAACGCATAATATCGATACCTCATTTGAAAGGTAGTTAGTGGAATATATTCCTTATTCACATTTAATTGATGATATCATGAATGAATGTCCCCCTTAGAGAAAGACATGGCCATTGTAGTTGATCAAATATGCCATCTTTCAAAGGTAGGGGATACATGTTCTTTATCAAGATTTTATAAGCTCACAATAATCAATTTATAGGAACATTGATCAATTTTTTCACTTTTCTAAGATGATCGGTGGCCCCATGGTAAAGTACTCGGGTGTAAAATACCCTTTTCCATATTCTCTTGTAACTAATTAATTTGTTCGTCCAACTTAGTGGTGGCCATCCTATATTGATTATATGATATGTATAGAGATCCAGGTATTAAATCAATTGGGAACTCAACCTAGTGCTTAGGAGGAAGATTGGGAACTTCTTCAGGGAATATATTGACATAGTTCATCACAATAGGCATGTCTTCGAGCACGAACTCATCATTTGAATCAATTATTGAAGATGAATATTCTTTATCACAAGGAAACACTATTTTTAGTTGATATGAAGACTCTAAATAGAATTCAACCAGCTTGATACACTTCTAAAAAATTTGAGGATGCCTGAGGATGTGAATAGTGATCTCTCTTTCCTGACAGGGGATGTTGGATTTTTATATAGATAGGAAATCCATGCCCGCAATAGCATCAAAATCCACAAAAATAAGTAATAGAAGAATTTTTGAGATGTCTAGAAAAAAAATTATAGAGGATGATTATGTACTTTATATGGAATAATTTCGTCATTCATTGTTCGAATAAATAACTCAAATGACAAATTTTGATGTGGTGTATCATTAGTTCTTCTAAAATTGACGGATATGGAAGAATGTGTAGAACTAGAATCAAATAGAAAATATTCTATTCATGAATGAATAACTAGTATACTGGTCACCACATCATTTTTAGTATCCATCTTAGAAGTACTAATAGAATATACCCTTCCATTATACTTTTTAGGCTATTGTTTTTTGTCATATCCCCAACCAGGAAGCCACTATAACTAGTTCCCCTATTCGGGTCATCACATGACCTTAGGCCCACCTCCCCATGCACTGGAGGCTTCTGACTAGAATCATGTGTCTAAAAATAACTATGGAGAAACCATCCTTTCTTATAAGAGTTAAGCCACAAAAAAAGTATCAAAAATTTATAAAATAACCAATATAAATAATAATGGAAAAGATGAAGCTAGAACTAGTAAGTGACCATTTACATAATTTATAAAAAATACTATTGAAAAAACTATATTTCAAGAATTCATATGATGTATACCAAGACTAGAACAAAAAATAGAGTCTAAAACAAGATATGGATCCCATCCTGGTCTTGACCTCTATGTTCCAACCCATCCTCCCAATCACAACCTTCATCAGGTTCCTATATTGAACAAGTATATGAAATAATTAGTAAATTATTGTGTTCACAATTTCATTGTTATACTGATCATGGTGTGAGTACAACTCAGCACGCCACCAAATATGGTATCTAAAGTAATATCCTCTCTCAAGAAGTTGTATATAGGTAACAAGACAAATAAATAAATAATAAATATGGAAAACATTTTAGAAAATAACCAATGTACCTTTACACATTAAATTCCCTTCAATAGACCAAACAATGAAAGTAAATCAGGTCACACTATGAGTATAAGACAAGTCACAAAGTGTGACAAACACATTTAAAACACACATGGTTTTCACTAATCACATATCATTATATATCTAATACCATTAATTTTTATTGAATTCATTCCATCACTGTTACAATTTCATCACACATGATATCTTCATAACAAAATTAAATTTCATATCATGTTCCATGGGTTGGGAATTTACATTATTTTCACTATAGACCAAGTAAATTAATTACCATTAAAAAGAGAATAAACCATATTCCTATCTAACCAAGGATACAAAAATATCAACAAACATATTATCCTCACCTCATAGCCTCAGTCTTGGTGGAATGAATCCATTAGTGGAATTGAACTTCATCCCCTTCCTTAAATAGTGAAATATGGGTTGAGATTATAGCTTTAGTCTTAATCAACCTAGAGGAGTAGAACCTCATTCAACCAACTATACTACAAAGCCATGTGCACATGCTTATCCATCTAGGGATATGTTAAAGCATCATTCCAACCCGACATGTGGGAGGAACCTCAGTCCTTTATCCCACACCAACATACCAAATCCATATTTAATCAATACACACAATCAACATCAAATTAAGACAATAATCAAGGGAATTTATATCATTCCATAACCCACTAACACATTTACTATTTAAACTACATGACCCAATTATCCCATTCTATTTCTTATGCCTAACCCATTAAGAATATTCACTAATTCCCATAAATTAAACCATTTAACAAATTCAACCATTCTGTACATTAACTCCCTAAATAAATTTCATGTATGAGTCACATTCCATTGGGAACATTCACATTAGTCTCATTTGATTGATTTAACATCATTAGTAACACCCCTTATGTTATATCATCAACTAAGTTCATTAATCACTAAATTCATTTCATAGAGATGTTAACACACCAATGTAATTATTTTGGATTCTATCTAAATAATCCTTATATCCTGTCAATTGATCAAGGTCCCACCAGACCATTATAAACTACATCATGACCATAAATAGAGTTCAAAATACTAATTGAGTTCATAGTAAAACCACCCTTTAAAACATGGGTATTAGATTTTATAAAATGAAAGCCTTCCATATGCCTTCCATTTCAATTTCAACCATCCAAAACAAACATTACACTCTTTTAACAAAAAGAGAAAATTTTCCTCAGTTCTTTCATCTTTTGAAGTCTCATTAGAAAACCACCTTTTTGAAAATAATTTTGAGGAAAACACCTCCATTCATAAAGTTAAATTCTATAAAACATCATTTTCTCCAATAAATATACAATCGGTTAAAATCCTCCAAATATAAAACAAAATCCATTTCAAAACAATTGATTCATTTACAAAACCAATCACATACTTTTTTAATTAATCCTTCAAACCAAATAACATTCCAAATACACATTTAGAACCCATTTTCTTTCATAACCCCTTATCTCAATTCTTTCCAATTTTATTTATTGTTTACAAGGTTTAGACATACCCATTTGGTGACTTATGTCCATTCTCACATTATCTAAAAACCCAATGGGGTCCGTGAAAGGTCTCACACATAAATATAAGGATCAAACTCTTCACAAAACCCAAGATATCAAAACCCAACCTAAAAGCGAGAAAGAACAACTATATAAACATATAACATGTCAAAACTATGGGAGAATGCTTCGAGACCACCAAACTAATGTCTATTTACAAACACATTCTTAATATATACATTTTATCCAAAATCAAATTATCTATAAATAACAAAAATAAAATCTACTAAAAAATGATATTTTAAGGGATTAAGAAGAAGATGAGGGATTAAACAATCCCTAATATGAAAAATGTAGCAAATTTGAATGTTAGACTCACCAAGAAATTCAATTCACACCACTACACTCTCCATATTCCCATGAATTGAAGGAAAATCACTCATGGTGAAGGCGGAGACTACTGGTTCATCACCTATGTTAGTAGGGGTCGATTGGGTGTAACAAATCAGGAGAGAAAAAATAAACTCATAAGGTAAAATGCGAATTTCCCACTTGTTAAGGGTCCCAAAATTTGGTCGCACAATTTACGAATTTTGATCCATCTATAAAGATCCCTTTTTACAAGAGGATCCATGCCCCATAGTTTCTAGGGGAACCAACACGTTTTGGAAAAAAATGTGGTAACAGTGTGGTAGCTCTCTATCCAATATAGTCACCAAGCAACACAATTGCCTTTTCATAGCATACATTTTACAATAACTGTGTGCCAACCATGCATTATGAACTATTGGAAACTTTCCTCCTCATTTCATCTTGCACCCCTGAACAATTCCAAAAAACCTCAACAACTGAATAAACACTTATTTAACCATAAAAGATAATATAACAAAGAAATTTAACATGGACAGACCTCTAATAAAGATTAGGATCATAAAATCTATCCAAATTATAATGGTACTTCCTCACGCATTACTTAATTTAATTTAATAGTCCTCAACTCAGTAATGGCTTGACCATAGACCAACAAATCAACCTTTAAATTTTGTGTCTTTTCATGTATTCCACCATGCCGGTATAAAGCTCTGACCAAGAAAATATTCCTACCCAAAAAATATTTTCCTAACTGAGATTTAAAACAACGAAATGATGCTCTTCAAAAACATATCCACCTCAACCAATCATTAACAACATCAAGCATTGTAGACAGATCGATGTTCTCAACTAACCAATATATTAAATGATTACAAGAAATTGAGCTATATTACTCTTGGAGATCCAACCACAACACTCTAGGCATGATCCTCTCCAAAACTCATGGCCCAAATCTCTTGGTTCTATCTTACCAAATTCTATAAAAATGATCAGAATGATCCAGAACTAACATCACTAGATAAAATGTCTTAATTCTAACCACACCTCATGAAATCTCCGATCCACAACTCAAGATAAAACATCCATGAAAACACTATACAACGTTGGCAACATTTATTTCGATCAAAACCACAAGGATTAGACACCTCGAATGTTTATACCCATTTAAGGGTAACTCAGTTGTACCTCAGATCGTATTCCCATTATCAAAACGTGATTATCCTTCTAGCATTAACCATAGGTGGCTCACATCCCACTTCATTCATTCCTATTTTCAAACTGATTTAGGTCATCCCTTGTCGACTATCCTCTTTTGGTCCCAAATTCAACAGTTAGTACTTTTCCACATTACCTGGACAGAAACCCCCTTTTCCCTTAAGGAATACTACAATAAACTAGACACACCTATTGATGTCTTTCCCAACGTCGAGTAAAACTCCATAGTCACTACATTTATGGATCATAAAAATGTTGTTGGGACCTATATCAATGAATAAAAAACATATTACATGGCCAAATTAATTTCATTTAAAACATTCAGTAGCCCAAATCCATTGTTCGACTCTATCATCCATCACATCTAAGTCCAACCTATCTTTTCTCCAAGGAACCCAATCATGCACCTCCCAAGATTATTTTTGGAATCTCAATACCACCACATAAACTTCAATGTTGTCACCATAAATTCATGAATAACATAACGCTCCCCACCTCAGATGTATCGTTATCACTACTTTACTTATGAAATTTAATATTTTACAACTCATTCCCGAACACAGGTTGAAATCCTAAACTAGGTCATAGTTTCCAATCTCCCACTATAACATCAAAAACATCACTCACTAGTGATTGTTGGCTCCAAATAACAACACCCATTAAATTCTAAGACCTATACTCCATTCTAAGGACCTTTTCTGCAACCATATGATGGTGTAATCCCCCTTCGTACAACTCCCGCATACTTGCCTCTCATTGTTCACATCCTCTGGGATTTCAAATATCCATAAAAAACATTCTCAAGTTTCTAGGTGTAAATCCAAAGCCATATCAGTGCACCTGGACAATGTCATGATATTGGGCATGATCATCGCTGGTTTAATATACATTAAGAAGTCATTTATGTACCCACCCCCACTATCCATTACCTCTTTCACCTCTCACCAAGATAACAACTCAAATTGTTGTAGGTCTCATGCTTTCGTACCCAGCAATGCCTCATCCATACTAGAACAACACATCTCAAAAGGATTTTTCTTGCAAACTCGCCACCACATCATGAAAATATATCAAGAAGTCCTGACCCATCATTCATTTTAGAACCGTTATCATCACCTTACTTGAGTTATTCTTGCATGAACCCACTGAACATAACAGATTCTGAGCTACCCATTCAATAAGTCCAAATCAATCTGGTTTCTCAGTACTTCCTATGACCAAACACAAAACCCATGTCTAGCTTGCATGAGCCCCACATACCACTTAGTCTGCTAGCTTCATCAGACCTAAGGCTTTTCAACATATTACACATCAAAAACTACACTGACAAACAACCCAACCATGCTTTGATCACCCATTCAATGTCCACCAGAAACTAAAATTTCCTTGTACATATAACTCCAAAAAAAACATAGGATCAGTTCTTCAAACGATCATTCCCTTTACAACCACCCTTATACTCAAACCCAAGCACCCAATTGCATCTCCAAGGTGATTCCAATGCATACCTATTTTTTTACCAATTCCTAGTGGAACCCACCATGAATCTATTTTACCTTTAAAGCATCCACATATGCATCACATTATATTATTCCAAAAAACTTGGAGAACCCCCATTTAGTTACCCCCGATTCCTCAAGTTTGAGATCTTATAGCTGCAACTTAATCCACATTTCCCAAATCCATTAACCTTTCCACTTTCATGATATGAATCATATAACCGTGAAACACACTCCAAAAAGAATTGGCACCCAAATCGACTACTCTCACAGGTGATCCTTAAAATCCAAATGATTCTAACAGATGAAAATAGGTCGACGCCATGAAAAGATACCCATATCTCTCTAAGACACACACACCCACTAAAAAAATATATTTGTTGATGTTATTCCACCTATTCCCCAAACAAAATATTTCTAACACAGCAACAACACATTAATCTAGGTCCCACACAAAAAATACTTGCACACATTCACTGGATCCACGAACCCAACACCCACTATGGGGTCCCAAACATAACTCACAAGGTCTAAACTCAAAAGATTCACCACAATCACATTAACATTCTTAATTTCTAATATTCATGGTCATAACCTAACCAATGACATGAAAAACAAAACCCTCATTTTCTAGAACAACCCATTAAACAAGATTCTACATCGCGTAACCTGACATCTCAACAATTTTACTCTTACTTCCCAAACTACTCGTACACAATGTCAATGACCTACAAGAGGGATAACCACTTTGGTTTTCCCTAAAATTTCCATTATTCCCTCATTTTCACACATAATTTAAAACGTTCATTTGAACCCATGAGATAAATTTTCAAAATATTTCTTTTTTGAAACCCATGAATTTACACACTAGAAAACCAGTATTGATAGCCCATAATTTCAAAAATGTCAATTTTTATTCAATATAACATTTCAATACATTTCACCTTTAAAAAATAAATAATTTATGCATCCTGAACCACTTTTTTATCAAATTTTATAAACACATATTGTATTGAATTTATCATTTTTTACCCATTTGGATCATCATCATGTCATTCAAAAGTCAATCATAGGAACAATACTAATGATCTATATATCCTATGATCCTATCATGATGCAAGAATTCAAACAGCCTCTCCTGAAATTCCTCTAAAAGTGATGAAACCTCATAAATCAGTATAGTCACACCCCAGTATTCCACTAAAGGTGGAAATGCCAACCAACTATAAAAGAAAAAACAATACATCAATTCCAAAGCCTAGATAAATTGTTTTTTCATCATATGTTGGGATTCAAGAACTCATGAATGAGCTCATTACCATTTTTGAACAAGATAATACTATCATGTCTACCATGAAAAAATATCAAAACAAAAGAATACATCCTCTAATACCACTTTGTAATATCTATAGCCCAGAACCCACTATAAATGGTTCGTTGTACAGGTTCATCACATGACCTAAGGCATGCGTCCCCATATGCTAAAGGCTTCTAACTAATGGAACTAGTCTGAAGAAAACAATAGGGAGACTATAACCACATATCCATGTGAATCCACAATATAAGTAACAACAGTCGATAATATAAGAAAAAGAAATAATAATAAACAACATAAATCTAAAACCAATAAGTGACCACGTATATATATGATATAACAAAATATAATTAATACAATATATGTTACGAATTCATAAAATGTATAATAATAACAATTCTAACAGAAAACTCTAAAACCATTTACATGTCTCACCTGGTCCGAGCCTCTATGCTCCAACATGTCTTCTGAAGCAAAACCAACACCAGGTTCCCAACCTGAACATATACCGGAAATAATTAGAATCTCCACAGGTAACCAAGTGTAATGGAAGCCTTATAAGGGTGTGAGTACACCATAGTAGGAAAACATCTATGGTGTTTAAAGAAATATAATGTTTGTACAAGGTTTGTGTAAGTACCAAGTTAAATAAATAAAGAAGTAAGAGGGAAAACACATATGAAATTATCTAATGTAAATTTACATATTAAATTCTACAGAATCAACCAAAAAATATAACCATTTAAAGTCACACAAGGATTCTAAACCAATGAAAAATTGGTGATATACACATTTAATCCACATGGGGGTGTTCCTTAATCATAAACCATTACATACCCATTAGATACAATGTTCATTTAAGTCATTTCACCACTATTACCATTTCATCACACTTTCATATTCACTACTAAATTCATATTTATCTCATGTTACACAGTATATTCATGTATATCATATTGGCTATGACATAATACAATAAATTACCATGCGTAAGATAATTAACCAGATATGTATCCCACTCGGGATACATACATCACAAAAAAAACATTATCGTCACCTCAGAGCCTCAGATCGGGTTGAATAAAACCCTCAGGGGACTAAAACATCATCCTCTTCCCAACCCCATTAATTATTGGTGGAGTATAGAGATTAAATATAACTAGACACATGGGTATAGAACCGAAGTCAATGCCCCATACTAACAATCCATGTGAACTTCTATATCTATCTTATGTTACGTTACAACATCAGTCTAAACCTACCCATGGGAGGAGCCTCAGTCCTTTATTCTAGACCAAAAAGCCAAAACCTTATTTATACAATACACATAATAAAAATTGAAAACTATCCTTATGGGAATTTATATCATGCCACAACCCACTAAAAAATTATCTATTTACACTACATGTCCCAATTACCTCTTTCAATTTCTTATGCCAAAACCATTAAGAACATTCACTAATTACCTCACATTAACCAATTAAAAATATTTAACTGTTATGCACAATGACTCACTTATGATTTTTAGGTACAATTTACATTCCATTATGGACATTCACACTAGTCTCATTTAACCCATTTCCACGCCATGACAGACACCACCTTGTGCTATATCATCAACCATGATCATTCATCACATAGGTTATTTCATAATCATTATAACATACCAATTTAATTATTTTAGGTTCTATTTCAATAACACAAAAATACCTTCAATTCATGTTGTTCCCATCATATCTATATAAACTATATCATAGACATGAAAACATTTCAAAATACTCATTGCGTTCTATATTGAAACCAAATTTTAAATCACAGGTCTTCCCTTTTGAAACATTAAAACATGCCCAAAGGAATTCATTTCCATTTCAACCATCTAATATAATTACACTATTTCAAAAAAGGGAACCATTACATAAATTAAAAAATAACTTGAAATCCTATTTGAGAAACCCCCTTTTAAAAATCAAAATGATGCCAACAACTCAATAAAAAATGCTACAATATTTAAAAACATCATTTTTCTAAAACTAATCAATAATCATTTCAAAACCCAAAAAACTAAAATCAAAACCATATCAATACCACTAAATCATGTTCAAATTCCAAAAAAAGTATTTTTTAAATTACCCATTTAACACTAATAAAATGAGAAATACAGAATTACAACCCATTTCATTTAATATAACCCTTATATTAATGATTACCAATTTTATTCACTCTTTGAAAGTTTCTGGCTTACCCATTGGGTGCATTGGGTACAGTATCACATTGTTAAAGAACCCAACGGGGCCCATAAAAGGTAACCCACATAAATATAAGGTCCAAACCACTTCCCATAACCCAATACATAAAATGAAAAATCTAAGTGAGAAATAATAACTACATGCACTTATAACACATCAAAACTATGGGAGAAATCTTGGGGACCACCTACTTCATGTTTGTTGAAAAAATATTTTTTAATCTCCATCTTCGATCCAGACAACAATGCTAACTAAATCCCAAACCTCAATTATTCTGGAAAATTTAAGATTTTATTTCTTCATAAGATGATTTGGTATTCTACAAGACCTAATCTTGAAAACATTGCGATTGTGAGTTTTAGACTCACGAAAACTTTGGAATTTTACTGAAAGACACTCCAAATGCCAATAAATCAAAAAATAATCACCCATGGGGAAGTAAGAGGATTTTTTTCATTACCTATGGAAGAGGGTTATGTTTTTTATGAAAATTAATTGGATAAAGAAATATATTTGTAATGGAAAATGGTTAATTTCCACTTCATTATGGGATGCACGGTTTGGACGCGCAATTTTCCAAAGTGTTCCATCCATGTGGCTCCCTCTATCCAAGAGGATCAATGATGCGTGGTTTCCTAGGGCACTCACATGGATTGGAAAAAAATTATGTGGTCATGAAATAGCTCTCTATCCAAAATGGTCACCAAGATACATAGATTATTGTTCTATGTATTTGGTTTACACTAACATTGCGCCAATCATGAACTATGCATTATTGAAAAATTTTCTCCCATTTTGACAACCTCCACCACATGAACACATCAAAAACACCTCAAGCACTCATTAAATTATTATTTAACCTTAAAATTGTTTTTAACAAAAACAATTAACAAGGATCAACCTATAATAAAGATCAAGATCTTACATTTTTGGTTAGTAAGGAGAATCATTGGCTTTGGTAATTAGATAACATAATTCCAATGTTCTTTATAGTTTAATCACTAAAAAATTCAAATAGTGTTCTTCTAAACCTTCTTTTACACTTAAAAATTAGTTGGTTTCCTTAGTTCAATTCAGGAAAGAGATCCTTTAATGATAATTTATCTACAAATTACTGAACAAGGAACAATGATCAACATTCAATCGTTTTGACATTTTTCAGATTCATTATATCTGAATGATTATTGAAGATTACTCCATGAAATTATGGACAAATAAATATGGGGTGAGATGTTTTTTTATGGATATCATGTAATTTTTTTTAATTTAATGTTTTATGTATCTGGAATCAATCTCATACCACCAATGGTAATATCAGACACATTATAATCATTTTAGTTTCTAGGTGTACTTGCTGCAGAAACCCCTATGTGGAGTCATCTCGACATGTGTGAAAAATTATTGGAATCTTTATATAGTATAAATGGTATCTCCCACCATGAAACTACGATTACTAACATCTTAGAACATTGGTTCATTAGATCTAAAAGAAAAACCACTGAGGAAAATGTGAGAGACACAATATTTTATTTTGGTTGTTCTAGTATATGGATGGAGAGGATAGAGACTAGGTTGAGAGGATCATTACTCCGAACATGGGTACTATTTTATAGACCATTATTATTTTTATTAGATTTTTCATCGTTATATCCACATGAAAAATTATCCTTTAATGAGGGAATTCCAGGCCACTAGTCACCCCATCTTATTCAGACAGAACACTTCTTCTTGTTTCTAAATCCTACAGACTCTTCCCTTCTTATGTATCAAGTGAACTCTAGCTGACTCTTGTTTTATAGTCATCATGAAATATGTAGTAACCATTTGTGACATATTATTCTCATTTACCATTTCATTCATGACCACATTCAATAATGAAGACTCTCTAATGGAGGAGGCCAATACGATGTTAACTTGGCTCGAGTTATACATGGGAAACAATATACGGATTGAAATGAAAGAAACTAATTATGAGATTATCTATAATTCCTTGAATATATTTGGGTATAGCCCCTCGATTATCTCTTACCATGTTTGTAAATCTTGTAGTATTAATAAAAATATCACAGAAATCACTCATATATGGAGTGTGGGGAACAAAGAAGCTAACATTCTAGGATAAAAGGATCCATATGATGCCATGACCACTGAATTTATTAGTTTGGGTTCCCAACCATAATATGGTATAAATATTTTTATCTTATATGTTTAGGGGCTTCATTGATTTAGACTCCCTTAACACACTGCTTTGTGTTCTATGACATGATTTATGTCAAGGTTGGGATTTTTTTTCTATTCATATACCTCTAATTAAATTTCATTCAAACTTAGATCATAATATTTTATTTCAATTAATATTTTTTTGAATTTAGACTTATGGAACTCCTAGCCCCCCTTATGTAGTTTCCAAAAATCTTTATCTCACTTGTTTGATAAGTGGGATGCCTAGTTTACTTTCTACCAGGATATTTTTTGGTTGTACCTCCTAGATAAAATTCCACCTTACATTTATTGTCACTTATCTCAAGATACCAAATAGAATCAATCATATCCCTATCAAACTTATGGGAAAAAATATCATCATAATAAAAAAATTCTTTAAGTTCATTGAATTTTCAATGAATCTTTTTAAACCACTATAGAATCGGTCCACCATACATTCAGTGTTGATGAACGGAACAAAATCATACCATCATACCCTTTTTATGATTTCCTGATATGATTAGATAGACTCGTCTTCATTTTTCATCATATAAAAGAAATCCCTCTCTATATTATGATTTATTGTTTTTGGAATATTTTCATTGAAATATATTTTATTGAATGAACCTATTTCAAATGGAATCAATTTCCACTTTGGACATGGATTTTATTACCAGTGTCCACCACTAATCAGCTTAACTATCAAAACGACAATCTTCTATCATGAAATTTTCTTCTTCTATTCATTAGAGTTCAAATAATTTCTTCTCAATGGTGTTAAAACATTGTTCCACGATGATGTTATTACAAGATCCAAAAACATGAGAGGTAATTGTCAAATAAATGAGTCAACCACAAACATTCTCTTTACTATGATAAGGAGGTTGTTCCAAATTATTGACGCTATTATTTATAACATCGTCAATTTCTTCTAATAATTAAATGAATTTTTGAACTCTCATTCACATATGATTTTTCATTTCATTAGGAAATTCATCACATTGACTATAAAAATGATTATTGATTTGGGTTCTCATATTTCCTTCCATTAAATATGAAAAATGAAAAAAACAATTTAGAGGGGGAGGTGGGCTTGAAAAAATAGAAAAAAATAAAAAATTCAACTTTATACATTGAATGATAAACATGTAAATGAAAAGTATATCCTAACTTATAATTCATGACGTTTTAATCTAGACTATTCATCGAGAATGAATTTTCCTAAGGGTTCTTACTAATGTTTTAAGTCGTTATCTCTAAAAATAGAGTGTTATCTAATACCAAATTTATATACCATGTCATTTTATATATATTATTACAATATTTTAAGGCTAATTAACCGTAAAATAAAAAATATAGATTTTAATGTACAATGTGTTTATAGGATAAGGTACATCAAATTTAAAGAAATTAAATTGCATAAAAAATACCTATATTTATCATCCAAAATGATCTCATCACTTATTTTTATCTTCTTAATCAATATAGGATAACCAAAAGAATATATTAGGAAAAGGGGAGACTGAAATTCCTAGTAAGTGAATAAAAATAACAATAATGAATAGAACATGGGTCATAAGGCATAACATGATCACATAAAAAGGCATGGGACATGAATAAACCTATGTAATCATAACATTTAGAACAAATTATCATGTGACCATGGAAATATACGAATATTTGAGAAAAATACAACATGATCCTTGGATAACATCCTTGAATATATCACATGGTTGATGAGGTCGCATAATAGATTATATTTACTTTGGAATCTCATACATGAAATATCATGAGAGTAAATATTACCCAATTAAATGGAGCACTATCTAGGGGCTCCCATCATAACATATTCCTACATATGAGTTCCAATTAAATAATTAAGAACATATAATAAAAATAAGGGTTACCCATTGAATGAAATTGGTATCATAATAATTTTATAAGGCATAAAAATTGTTGTATGATAATGGTATCTATGAAAGAAGGGATAAATTAAAATAAAGACAGTCCTAAAATAAAAATAAGAACTGATCATAAAAAATTATTTCGAAAACATGTTAATTCATAAAGAAAGATTTTATGCAACATTTATGAATGAGAAATATTAGTGAAGATTAAGGGACAACATTAAAGATTCTTTAATGTGGGAAAAACATAATTGTTTGTAAAAAACCAAAAATGGACTTAGATTGTATTTCATAATAATATGAATGATTTTAGAAATATAATGGGGCCTTAAAATATATTATAGAGTTTACTTGAATATTAAAAACTAATTGGAAGGATACCATTAATATGGATTTCATATCAGGAGGACTAGATAAGGGAACTTTTTAAAATATGTATTTCCCAATAAAATTAGTATTAATTGATCTGGATACATAGGTTTAGAGATTATAAACATAATTTATAATAATTATAAAATAATATGGAATAAAAAAATTGGTATAATGAGAGAAAGGAAACCCAAAGGTTATTTGGATGTTTATAGAGATCGCTAACTTTGTACGAATGTGTTATAATGTTTAAAAATATATTTGATTTATTATAAATTTATTATGTTCATTTTTATCTATATTGATGATTTATAATGTTTAATTTCTTTGTTTGGAGGAAATTGTTTTTTTCGTGGTTTTATGGTTAGTTCCCTAGAGTATAATTATTTCATTTCATATAATATTTATGTAAAACTATAGAAGTATGAGTAAATTGTTTTAATATAATCCCTAACATTTAAATTATTACATATATCATATTTTCTAATATGATGGTTATTCATTTGTAAAATGTTAATGATAATTGATTAGTTTATTTGGGAAGTTTTTCGATCTTCACAAACAATTTTTGTTTTATAATATATTATTATATATATAAATATATTATTTCTCTAACCTAAAAAATTATAATATATATTTTATAAAATATATAAAACATTATAATTATTTTATGATAATCCTTGAATGTGGTAATGTAAACAAAATCATCATCCACGTAGGTGATGAATCAACATATCATAGAAAATATTTATTTTTTAGATTATATAAGAAGAGAAGATATTTGATGATGTATATTAAATTATTAAAATAAAACTATATTATATGTTTGATTAAATATTTATCCCTTCACTTTGGATTGTGGGGGAAGGGATGAGGTATGTGAATGAAATAATTTAAAAGAGAAAGGATGAGGGTTTTACATCTCGAATATCATCTCCTTGAGAACATACTTGAGTAACCTAGGTATGGTATTTTTTAGATAAAAAAAGATATTTGATTTTGGAATGAGTATCATGAAGGGTTGTTGTTAGATATTAGACAGGATACATGTCAAAGATGGTGTGAGGATAATGGGTGGTATTTATAGGAGGATAGATGTGTTTTGGATTATTTTATTCATTTATTTTTTATTATGGATCAAGAAAATAAATAGTGTTTGTTATAATGGTACAATAATTCAAATGGTTCAGGTGAGTTATAAACAATGATGGAATATATTAAAAATATATCATCAAGGACTCAATAATTCATTTATTTGTTAAATACTGTAAATTATTGTATTTTAGTATTCCAAAAAATTTCAGCTAATTAAGAAAAATACGTAAAAATCAGCCTTATAATTTTTCAACATGTATGTTTCATAAATGGACTCAATTTTATGAAAATAATTATTAAATATGATATACCTAATTTCTAATTAAAATATTAAATTATTAAATAAACCAATTTTAACATTATAAAACAATTTACGACACTTTGAAATATTATTTATAGTCTGATAAATTTATATTATAATTTTAATGGTGGAATATATTAATTTTTTAATCTATTGTATGAAAAAAGTTATATTAAAAAGTTATATAAATTTTAAATTTTTTAATAAATATTTATGTTTCACAAAAATATAAGAACATTATTTATCAATTTTAAAAGATTCATTTACATATTTCATGACAAAAATATATCATATTTTCATTTATATGAAACATTGATTTTATTTAAACATTAATATGTGAGGTTTCCAATATAATGACCATATTAAAATTCCATAGAGTCACATTACTATTCCAACACCCAGGTTACTTTTTTAATGGTCAGATTTCTAGTGGTTATAAGGAATACTACTTCATATAAATACTAATTATTCCATTGATCAATCACTTATATCATCTAGAAAGATTATCTATAATTTAAAATACTAAATTTATATTTTATTAACCACATTATGTTTTATTTTATACATAATTTTTGATGAGTGTAGTCATTCTAGTTGATCGAGCGTATCAAATTCTGCATATTTTTATTCCCTTATTTATATTTTATAATCCAGAGGAAATATCTGGAAATATTAATGATTTATTTATTGAATAATGTATCATTCTTAATTTAGGAGAATAATATTCTTATTAGGTTATCTATATGATGTATGAGAATTATATTATCAAACATAATTATAAGAAGGAAAATTTCATTGATAAAATTATAGGTTGTTACACTCTTTCATGGGTTTACGTATCATAAGGGATATACATATAAATAGATGTAATATCTAGGAATTAAAATATTATTTCTATAGTTGGTATCAAAGGTAACATTTAGTTATCCTTTAGAAACTAGGAAGAGAAAACATTAGCAGAAACCATAGGTATATTTCTTAATATATGTCTAGGGATGTCTCTATAGATGAGTATAAGGATGAGTTATTTTATTGGAAATTGACTTTGAGTTATATTAAAGTAGTGATTGAGTTGTTTAAATGAAATAAAATTCATGTATAGATTATTAATGTGAATGTGCCTATGGTCCATATGTACCATTTTGAAATAACATTAAAAACACCCTATTAAGCTTGACTCGATCGAGAACTGGTGCAAGACAACACGCCTTACTTCACACATAGTTTTACACTCCATGGGGATATTATTTGTATGTTTATAAAATATTTATTAACCATTGTGTAGTATTTAAATATACATTTAATATTGATGACTTTTGATAATCATAATATGTAATATAATAAAATGAAAGAGTCTGGATATAGACCTCAAAAAAGAATTTTCCAACTATGTGATTTTCCCTTATGATTATCAATACACACACTATGATTTATTATATTGTTCAGAGAAAAAAAACCATAAGGAAATGAATTAACATTGAATGTGATGGCTGATTTTCTAATGAGAATCAATGTGGAATGATGACAGGAGTATATGATTTTTTATTATTCTTAATTTGTTTTAATGAATCATGATTAACCACATATAAATTAACCGACTCATAGACTCACCAAACAAGAGAAGGAATGAGTTCACTGAGAGTTCATGTGTTTCATTCTATGGATTAAGGAATATTCATTCCCTTTTTGTTTAGAATGTTGAAAGAATTACCCTTGTGAATATCCTAGAGAAACGAGGAGATGTATTGATTGTGGAGAATTTGGACCCAAAGCATGTAAATACAAAGGAAAAAATGAAAATCTTACTCAATGAAATGGATGGAAATATTGTCCTTCTTAGGATATCAATGATTTTTGAAGTATTAAAATATATAATGTATAGGAATTATGTGAAATTATTCACTAAGGGGAAATCTGATGATGATGATTAACAAGGTTGTATGATAAATGGTTATGTTTATGATGATAAAGAGACCAGAAATAACATATGAAAGGAAATAAGTATTAAAGAATAAGATGACGAATCATACTTAATGTTTTAATAATGAGTGGGTTGAATGGGGTATATATGTTTTATACATAGAATATTATAAAAAATGAAATCTATTAGTATTTTTTATATTGGATTATCATTACGGATTTGAAATCATTTATTGAATGATGCTGATAGACTCGATGTGTGATTCAAAAGAAAAGGTGATATCTTTATTAGAGGAATTATACGATTAATATGTTTCAGATGGTGAGAAAATGGATTTTAGTATGGATAATTATAATATTGATATAGATAGTGTAAATCATGTAGTATTAGTGACATCATAATTGATAAAGTATTTTTTTTTCTGAAAGAGTGATTTATTTTTTAATTGATGAAGCATACAACATTATTGGATATTTTGAATATATTCGATTTTATGTAGTTTTATTCAAGGAATGATAATGAATGAATGTTTTAATTGAAGTTAGAAGTTAATTATTATTTCATTTTAATACATGATGAAGGTATTGAGATGTTGGGAATGTGAAAATTAAGAAATATTTCATATTGTTTAGAGGAATAATGATAATGTCATTTTAGAAATTCAGTGTCCATATTTGTATTGTTTTCATTTTTAATCATCGTGAAGTGTCATATACTTAACTATTATTAAAATGTTATGTTGAAAATTGAATGAATTTTTTGAGATTAATTCATTATTAAAATATATGAATATTTATGCATAACTTGTGCTATACATATCACTATGACGATAAATAAAGACAGGTGGAGTGACTTTTCATTGTACTCAAGGATATTATGACCCGTTAGTGATTGAAGAATATAAAATTAAACCAAATTTCATATTGTTTGAGATGAAGTGAAAATTGACCATTTCATAATAAAATGGTGAGATTGCTTTTATGAATTGAAATGAAATCAATTCAGTTTATCTTTTAACGGAAATTCTTCAAAATTACCAAAATGATATTGACATAAAATGGTGTCCTATTAAAACAATATTAATGATATCAATGACCTTTTTATGTCTCTTTGGATTATGTATTTAGGTTTTTATACTCTCTCTGGACCACCTAATTTCTTATGATCAATGTTCTCCATCACTCTCCACCAGTATTTGGGTGTGTTTTTTCATTTTTATCACCATGTTCTCACTTCTCATCTATATTATAATATTCATAAATATAGTATGTATTATTCTAGATGACCATCACACATCACTTTATCATTTTCTATATGATATTTATTAAGACTTTTTATGATGTGAGTTTCTTGGAATGACTTTTAAATGTAAAACCATGGACGAAAAAGACAACTTTCAAGTGGGAAATTTATTTTATGTTGGGTATAATGTAACACCCTAATATTTTTTGATAAATTTTATTCAAATTAAATTAATATTATTGATATTTATGTTACATACAACATTAAGTTTATCTTTTATTACAAGAAACACAATGTTAATCTGTTGTTACACAGAATTCCAAGTTTTACTTATGATACACACAACACTTAGTTTAAATTGTATTACATGAAACACCATGTTAATAGTATGTTACATAAAATACTAAATTATTAATGAACTAGATGAAACACTATATTTAGAATATATTTATTTAAACACCATGTTAATATTTTGTTACATTCAACACCAAGTTATGAGTGCACCATACACAAAACTCAGTTTAGCATTATATACATACAACCCCAAGTTAATATTTCATTACAGAAACACCTTATTATGATTTCATTACATGAAACTATGATTATAGTTCTCATTATATGTAAAACCATGTTAATATTGTGTTATATGAAGAACTATTTCATTCTTACATTATACGCAATCTTGGGTCAGCATACGTTACACTGGACGATGATTTTTAAGAAAACCATGATATATTATTAATATTATTTAAATTAAAACATTATAAATCATCCAATGAAACCTGAATTATGAATAGTAATAACTAATTATTGAAAATTATATGTAATGGTATTATATAAATAAACAACATTGATAGAAAACACAAAAAAATCAATAATGGTTTTATAAGTTTATTAAAAAATATTTTCTCAAAAATTGTTATTTTATTTCTTTTTCAGAAAATAATTAATTTTTCACACTTTTAGAAATTTAATTTGATAAGTTAATATTATTTTTATAATTAATTATTTAAAAATTATCTTATGGTGAATTTTTTGGATTTAATGAAAGAATTCATTTTTCCATGAATATTGAAAAATAGAAAACAATGGAAAATAATTTTTTAACCCAAATTATTTACAATGTTAAATTATACTGTAACTTTTTAAAAATTATAATTAGTTTAATTATCAATTTATTTATTGAATTTTGGATATTGTAATTATTTTTATATTGAAATTCGATATAAAATCATTGTAAACTTTTGATCAGTTTCACTGTAAAACCAAACATTCTCGTTATGTCTCTAGGATTAATAGTAAATATTTTCATGAAAATTATTTTAATGGAATTTGGAAAAATGTATTTCAAATTTGGAATCAAAATAATTTATATTTTCCATGAATTTCAACATAATTTTTTAGTGAAAATGAATAGAGAACACAACAAAAAATTAATTATTCTAGTTGATGTAAAAATGGGTTTATTAGGGGTTATACTATAATGATAAGAGTGAAAATGGTCTAACATAATATATTATATTTAAATTTGGTTTTTATATATTTTAAATTAAATTATCTAAAATATGGAAATTTTGATCCAAATTATATTGAATTCACCCCATAAAATATAGTATTTGCATAAAATATATAAAAATTTTCATTTTATAATTTTAAAATAGTTCAATGCATGGGATGTGGAAAAAATATACTTTATTATATATATATATATATAATTTAATGATAAATTATTTTAATTTTTTAGATGAATTAATTCCTCTTTGTGCTTATGTTACCCCATCAAATTATATATTTATTTAACAATAAATTAAAATAAATGATACTAAAAATAAAAAAAGTTATGTAAATTGAATTTATTATTATGTTTCATTATTTTTTACCTTCATATACAATGTTAAATATTATTGAACATAATATATTATAATTTTATTAATTCTGTAATATTTTTTAATTCTATTTAAATGAATATTGTACAAATTTACATTTAATTTATTTTATAATAATTGAAAACATATTAAATGATTATAAATTACTAAATACATTATTATTTTCCATATGATTTTAAACAAACAATAAATATCAATTGTGATCCATTTATGGAATAATTTTTATTTTTAAACTTTTATTTATTCACCTAAATTGTAGAAAAAAATTAGAGTAGTGAATGTTAATGTGGCGTAATTGCACGTAACATGCACTTTGATTGAAATTAATTTCAAACACACATTAGATTTATATTTTTTAAATGAGATAATATATTTAGAATCTGTTATTATAAATTTCCTCATATAAATAATATTATTTTATTCTTAAAGGATATATTACTTAGGATAAGAATCTACTAACCACAATGAAAAAAATGGAAAAAATAAAAAAATATTCGAGTTAAAGAACGAAATGTTTAGTAAATGTGTTTCATTTTGTGTTAGAGGTTTGAATTAACCATATCATACCCCCAAACATATAATTGTCAATTTTGGATATTTTTTAGGAAATATTTCCCTATTAAAGTAAATAAATATTGGTATCGGCAAAAATGACACTCATCCTCAACTATGAGAGGCAACCCCTCTCCTAACATCTTCAGACATTGATACCTCATTATCCTAGGAATGAATTGCCGAAATCGCATTCCAACACCCCTAACTTAATCCTTGAATTCATAGTTTTTTAAGACATTCTAGAATGAAATTAATGGAAACATATATAGGATACTCAAAGAATGGTATATATGAATGTGAATGACGGCTGCCATAACATAATGAATGTGATTACCATCTCATTTTTTACTTTTTTAGGAACGTTCTATATTAAGGACCTATTTATCCTATATGGAATATATTATTATCATTAATGTATCTTATGAATATTATCATGAAAATTATTGGGATTTACATATACATTTAATGATATCTCTATCGTAGAACTCATGGTATGAAATACTAAAATGATAAGGTATTTTTTCTCATATTTCTATATTTGAGAATTATGTTATATTTTTCACATATATTCATTTATGAGGTGTATATACATCCTATATTACATGTAAAATAATAAATTAAATTATCATCATGATATTTTATATTTTTTATGTCATTATTTAATAGGGAATATGATTCAATATTAACGAAGTGGTAAATATTCCATGTTCAACGGTGATGTACCCAAGTGGTAAAGGATCCTTCTTTCCATCCAAAAGGCCCAGTATAAAATACTGGTATGTGAGGAATTCTTGATTATTATAGAAGCAATTTATAAGTGTATTATCATAGTGTAAGAACTATAGAAGCAACTGTACTGTAGCAACAATGATATTGTTGCAGTAGAGGGTACTGTAGATGGTACTATAGCAACGGTGGTCGTGTAACAACAATTAATGGTATCTTCATGTCATTTTCAAAATAATGACCATTTTTTAATGAAAATGTGAATTTAATATACTTTTTCTTTTGTAAAACAAGAAAATAATCCTACGATGTCATGAAAATTATTTTTTTTGATTCTACCTTTACAAGTTTCAAGGATATTTTGAATGAAAAAGTTTTAAAAAATGTTTGATTTATTAAAAGGTTTTTTTAAAATTTGTATTTATATATTCCAAAAAAATATTTTAATGATCATCCCAAAAAAAATCCGTATAAAATTATGTATTTTAATGTTACATATGCCTTATTAAGGATATTTACATAGGATACTATTCATATACATTCTCTAAATGGTCTATGTTTTGATGGCATGATTTTTTTTGAAACCCATTCATTTTACATAGAATATAACTTGATAAGATTCTTATGATACCTATTCAATTTCATGGTATATTCTATGATGAAATGAATATTAAACTTGAATATTTGTAATATGTTATTATATACCGATGGTTTATGAAACCCATCTTGTTTCATGGGTTATCACATATAAAACATTATGATTTTGTTTCACACATATATAAGATTTCCGTTATGTAAATGGTAGGACCTATATGTCCCTCCAATGAATTGGGTAGCACTTAATGTTATATAATCTCAAAGGGTAAATAGTATGTTATCAAAATCATAAAAGAATGTATAAGGGAGGTCATTCCAAGACTGAAAAAGGATCCCTAATGGTTAGGACAAGCCAAACATGTTATGAATGTCTTGGTTGGAAGCATTGACATAGGATTTTCTATTCTATTATCTATACCAAAAAATATATTTATTTTTATAATGATATGCTATTATTGATTGTTTTCTAAGATTCCTTTAGAACTTGAGTCTTAAGAAAATACAATAATTAGTCAATAACTAAGGAATGGATTATTTTATATTGATGGTATGGTTTTAATTTTTTCACATGTTCTCAGAACATTATTTTGTTTTTAATTCTTGTATATATGACTAATTTATGGATATTGAACATTTAAAATCACCCTTCTCTTATTTTCCCTTTCCCCTAATTAATAAGAGAGGTTTTATGAGAAACATGTTTATGAATATTACAAAAATGGGATGAACATTGTTTAAAACATTAATGATATTTCACCATATTAGAATATTTTTTCCATGATTCAAATGCCACTAACTATTGTGGTCCTCAAGCACTTGTTTCTAAAATTTAATGAATATTCATCTAAAAATATTATTTTTTTTATTATAATATCAGGTCACTATAATCAACTTTTTCTGTACATCCTATTTATTCCTTCGATCCTTTTCCTGAAAATCATGGAAAATACTCCAGGTCAACTAATGGTTGACCTATGGATCGAGTTCAACCATATTCAAAAAATCCTCTCATATTTGATTTTTATGGTGCCTACATGGTTCATTTAATATAATTAAAACACACTCCATTTAGACTAACCCACTAAAATATGATGGTTATGCATTTATCAATCACCAAATTAATAGTTTCCACCATCATGTTTATCTACAAAAAATTGTTTTATCCATTTTCTATATAAAACTATAATGATTTTTTGAAAATATAACCATTTGAAAACATTATAAACAGTTTTTAAAAAGATCTATATCAAACCATTTCCACAAATAATTAAACAAATAATAAACAATGTTGTCTTGGTGGGAAGTAATACTATCAATTATTGTCATGTTTGTACCATTAACTAAAACCATGATGACTTGGTTAAAAATATCCATGATTATTCTAAAGACACAAATATGCCCAAACACCCTAGTAACATGAATTTAAGCATAATAATTTTAGCATTTTCATTTTATTATATACATTTGAAGTTGAAAAATCATACTCTTTGCTACCATTCTCTGTAAGAGAAGAACATTTTAGGATTAATTACATGGCTAACTCGAGGTATAAACCAAATTGATACCATTTGTAACATCCTTATCCTATCTAATTTGATTATGAAGAGGAGGTGGTGTTAATATTCTTATGTGTCATCCCTAATGAACCAATGGTCAGAAATAAATTACAATGGCCTTATGGAAATTTGGGTGATGATTTTTCCTTTAAATGATAAACATCCAAACCAGAAGAATAAAAATAATAATCCTATATATGATGCTGGATTAAAAAAATCAAGTATAAATTTAACCAATCCAGTGACCATGTCATATTACATGTATAATATTTTTGAAATAACTAATGAAATAAAAAATGCAACATATATTGAAAATGATAATCTCAAAGCCCCCAAAAAATATAATGTAATAGAACTCAGCAACACCCTATCCAAGCTCAAATCCCCAACTGCACATGAAAATCTCAAAGTATAAAAAAGCATCAATAATGAACATAAATACCTTGACATTACATGTTAGTTGATAAATGACATCTGCAAATGTATCACACTTCCCAATTAAGGGGTGAGTCTAAACTCAATAGGGTTTACCCAATTACATCTCAACTCATTTCACAAGAACAAGAACTAGTTCACATTATTATTTATAAAGAAAAATAAAACAATTGAAATATTTTATATGAATGAGAAAATAATTTTCCATGGAAGGAAATAAAATAATCCTTTAAAACATGTATTATCATCTCATTAGTCATACCCATTCCATGATTCCACATGCACATACATCCACACGTGCAAGCCTATGTGATAGTTCCGTACTCATGAATGGTCTCTCATTTATCTACCAATTTTCCTTATGTTAAACTATAAAATTTTCCCAAGTTTCACTTTCCCCTTCCATAGGGTCATGACTAATTCAAATGAAATCATGACAGTATTTTATGCCAAATACCTAGCTAATCTATTCCACAAAAAACCTATTATTCTATAAAATACTCTATCAAAAAGTGTTCCAAGATTCAAAAAAAATCAATAAGTTTAACATAATCATTTCAAAAATAACAATCATGAAAAATTTCAACAAACCATAATGTTTCCAAAAATGTTGACACCATAACTATTATGGTTTACACAATAATATCATAAAATCAGTCAATTTAAAACCAACCCTTCATGTTCTAATCAAGTGGAGTCGAGATAAAACTCACCTACCTCCAAAATGTTGGTGAAAATGTAGAATGAAACTATGATCCTTTATGTCTGATATTGATCCATTGTTATCACTAAATATCCTACAATGAATAATCATGATCTCATTATTAATACCATCAAATAATGTATATATATTATCATAATATTGGATCTTGGGTTTCCTCAGAGAATATGATAATAGATATAAGAAGGATGTCCTTGAAACATTCCTTATTTGTGAATATGGATCCTTAAAGAGGTATGAATTATAAACTACTCTCCTCGATCAATGTGGATCACCTCTCATGCCTAGGAAAAATAATAATTTATTATTTAAAATGATTAATATATTTAAGAGGACCATATAGCATTAATTTGAATAAGATACCCAATTTTCAGATTTAAAACATCAGAGTGAATGGTTATGTTGTATATTTAGTCAAACCATTTCCAAACATCAATTAAATATTATCTTCATTATATCAGGATTATATGGTTTATCCCAGGAACACACAGTGTTTGGATAAACCATGTTCTAACC
The DNA here is from genome assembly GCA_963277665.1 of Viscum album. Classification (NCBI taxonomy): domain Eukaryota; kingdom Viridiplantae; phylum Streptophyta; class Magnoliopsida; order Santalales; family Viscaceae; genus Viscum; species Viscum album. The sequence continues at coordinate 1,351,176,343 of OY728131.1, forward strand.
ATGCTTGGTTATTTACCTTCATCAACAAACCACATAGTTTCATGGAAGGGGTACATGGTTTTTACTATCCATTTCAAAAAATGAACCTCTATAAAATAAACCAATGATTTCCATAACTAGAAATCCCAAATATTTTATAGTATATATCTATTATAAAAATTTAATTTCGTTGATATAATTTTTCGCATAGAACACTCTAATTAAACAAACAACTCAATATTACTATTTAATTATAATAGATATCACATAGATGTTGGAATATCAGGAATAAATTTGATTAAATAAATTATGAAAATATATGTCCACATTTTTATAAAATAAATTCATTTGATTCCAATTAATTATAAATTAAAATAATAACTAATTAAACCTAAAGGATGTTTTTTGAAAAAAATAATTTCTTATACTCGCAATGGAATTATATCATAATAAATTATATTAATCACTATTATTGGAAGAACATAATTAAACTTATATTTTATATATATTTTAATTTTTTGAATCATCGATTATGTTCGATAGACCTATGATATGAATAAATCTAACTTTGATCATAAAATGATTTATTTTCCTAATCGTGGTTTTTTCATATTTTAATAGTCCATCTATTTTAAAAATAAAATTTTATAAAATTATAAATTTGATTTAAAAAAATTGATATTATTTTTAAAATAGTAATATAATAATTAACACAGGGTCATTTTTTGGAGTAGTTTCAAAATTCAGTTTGTAGTGAAAATTCATAATTTTAATTGAAAATTAATTTTTCATAAGATTTTTTATCGTCAAATTTTATATTAAATGGAATTTAAATTATTATTAGATCATTTATATGACTATATATTAAATATCACGACCCACCTTCACCAAGATGAGAGAAGGGACAGTAGGTTTCTAGACCCTTCCTTCTTCAAGTTGAAGGAGAGATAATGACCCCAGAGACCCACCTTCAATAGGTCCCGGAGTGGCGACATGCACTAAGGGTATAGAATCACACACAAGATGGAAGGCATTACCCATTTTATTTAATAGGATCCAGAGATAACATAGTAAATCCCAACAACACCAAAAGTGGAACTACAAGAAAAACCAAAACAAACCATTATCATATGCATGTTACAAAAGTAAATGATACAAAAGTAAAAGAAAACCCAAAAAATAAGTACCAAAAGAAGGATAAACAGAAACAACAACCCTCCCTACATCTGAACTAGTACGACCCTGCATGATCCGTGAAGTCCTCCAGGAAACCTACAAACAGTTTTATATATATAGGTTTAGCATACATGTATACTTAGTAGGTAAAACCAAAAGCTCTCATGCACAAGTGGGGAGGCATTATAATGCCCCATGAGAAAAGGGATAACTGAAACTCCATGCAAAGAAAACTTTACTCCCAAGCCTCACTAAGGAATTCTCCCCAAATAATGTAAGTAAATAAATATAATAGTAATAACACATCGATGTTTGGGTACCTCGCACCACTTCCCCCTGGTTATTGAAAACATCCAACGCATCGAACCTCCCCTGCCATTCTCACTGGAGTCCCACTACCACACCCTGCCTACAAACACCTAGGCCACTACAACTACACATAACCATGCCCACAAACACCTAGGCCAGAACAACTACTGCCACGCCTGAAGACACCTGGGCCTCATCTCGATGAAACTTGGAAAACAACCATCCCCCCACACACCTGGGAAACAAATACAACTACCCTACCCGATGAATCTTGGGCTATAATGGACCTCATGCCATCACAGCCTACCCGATGAGTCTTGGGCTATTCTGGAAAGGGAGGAGAAAAGGAGCTAATAACCATCCACACATAAGAGTGTTTGGAAAAACACCATCCCCCATGAAATGGGGGTGCTCGGCACTAGGTGATCAACTTTGATCGAGCGCGAATAAGAAACATAAGAGCTACAATTATATAATATTTATAACAAGCACTCATCCCAACCTAGGAGTTCCAAAACAAACTTATGCACAAACACCCTCGTTACATTTCATTCACAAGAAACACCAAACCCATGACCATGTCACCACTCATCCTGAAAAATAATTCCCCATTGAACCCATTCTTGATTTCAGGTTCATGTGATCCCATTTATGTAAATTCTGCACTACTGGGAAACTAACAGGCATAACCACAAGCCCGAGGAAATGAAAGAGAAACACCCAAGCAACAATTTAAGCATTAAAAACCGGTTATCTTGTAAAGTCACAACAACAAAGGGATCCGTGAGATCCCTCAAAGTAATGAAACTAAACCAAGCCTCGAGATACGACCCCACACATCTTCAGATTCAGAACCAACAATCGACCCACCACAGAGGATCCTATCGCCATCCACATCAACCCATAAGTATCAAGCAGAAAAGCACACATACTACCCAAATAGAGTAGGGAAACATCCATGATCCATCACATCATTCATTAGGTTCTTCTTTCTATTGGTTAACTGGGGTGACCACAGAAGGATTTATGTTCACTGGGTATCCATTTAACCAACCATGTTTAGGTGATTATCGAATTTCCATGTTTCAATCATTCAATCATTACAGAAGAAAAGGGTTCATTAGTGCACAAGGAATGAACACCAATGGTCTTGATTTTTAGTGAGAATAATCCCATACAGTTCAAAACATATAGCAATTATAAAAGAGTACAACATAATTTTCAAACACACCCCATCATTCTTTAACAATATGTTTGTTATCTTTGTTAAAGTTTTGTTTCATCCATTCCTACAGAAACAGTAGAGTACCCACCCTGAAAGACCCGTAGTAAGGAGAGACATATGAAAATATATACTTGATAGATCAAGGATCGAAGTTCTTCTCCACACGCCATGAACATTGGATTTATGAATTTTAGGGGAGGAACATCGGGGACTCCAATGGTGAGTTGAAAGGATCCAGAATAGGTGCACCACTTTCCTCGGGAAGGAGAACTCCAAACTAACAAAGACGAAAAGGAGACTATCTATGATGAAGGAGAAAGAATTTATAGTGTGATATAAAGATGAGATCTCGTTGCTACAAGATATGGAATTTTGAATGACTATAAAGTCGTATCGTGGTTTCACCACGCGGTTGGGTGGTTACGCACGATGGAATTAATTTTTATTTAACAATTCTCCTAAGAGAGGTGGTCATAAAAGCTAAGTGTTAAATAGTTTCTTTATCGATAAAGAAATTCGTAACCGGGGAATATCTGGAAGGTACGGGGAATGGCGTGATAATGAGGAAAAACCACACATTTTGTTATGTTAAGGGTTTCTTGACTCTTGGGGGATTTTAAATATTATTTATGGGATTTAAATGGGTTTTAATTGTGGTATTAAATAATATTTACATAAAAAGATATGTTGCGGGAGTAAAAAAGTTGGGAACTGGGAAGAAAAGAAAACCACTCGGAGAGGACACAACGCCACCGTCACGATGCCACCGTCACGGTGCCACCCTCACGGTGCCACCCTCACGGTGCCACCATCACGGTGCACCCTCACAGTGCCACCCTCACGGTGCCAACATTATGGTGCCACCATCACTGTTCCACCATCACGGTGCCACCCTCATAGTGGAGCCCTGTTTTGGAAATGTAATGGAACAGGTGGGTCCGAGCCATTACATCAGATACCTCTCAAACTATTATCACCCCCGAGAATCAAAACTAGACCTGAAGAAAAGATGGATTCCGAACAACCAACATGAAAGATACCTCTCCGGAGTGAACCTCATCGACATCCAGGAACACCTCTCCCTCAAGTAACCATGAAACACTCGAGGGTAAAACTATTCAGTCATATGGGTTAGGGTGTTTCTTCCTCCATGTCAAGATACTATCCCCTTTGGGTGGCACTGACTCGCATGCACGAGTTTAATTGCATCCACCTTAATACTTCTTGATTAGGGATCAGGTCCTCCCCTCCCCATATTCAGGACTCTTCACATGCATCTACATAATAAAGAAAACTGAACGTTCCATAGTTAACATGGTAAAGCGTTCCATCACAAACAAGTACAAAAAAAAACAGGAAAAAACTCAATACAGCTCTGGGTACTAGGCGTGCATCTACGTCTCCCATTCCCAGGTACATTCCTTGATACTGCCATGCCTCCACAACACACGAACCAAAGGAATGGTCCATCCACATAACACCTTCTCCTCACGATCCTCGATCGTCACTGGTCTTTCCAAAAAATTCATGTCATCCTCGATATCCAGCTTTCCTTATTCGAGGATGTGTGAATCGTTATGTAAATATCGTCAGAGCTGAAGAACATGAAAGACATCGTGTCGTCTTAGTAGCGGTGGTGGTAGCTCTAGCTGATAAGACACCTCACCAACATTCCGCAGTACGTCGAATGGTCCGACGAACCTGGGAGAAAGCTTAATCCCCCTGCCGAACCTCTGTTTCCCACGCCGAAGGGAGACCTTCAAGAACACATGATCCCTGAACTCGAACTACAAGGGTCTCCTCCTATTATCAACATATGAATTTTTCTGGTCTAGGGCTACCTTCATTCTCTCCCTTATAGGCTGAACCTTCTCCGTCATTCTCTACACCATCTCCGGGCCAAGAACACCTGCCTCCCTGACCTCTGTCCAGCACACGGGTGAGAAACACAGCCTCCCATACAAAGCTTCGAACGGATCCATGCCAATGGTATAGTGATAACTATTGATGTAGGAAAACTCTACCATAGGAAAGTGTCATTCCCACGATCCCTCAGAGTCCAGAATACATGCACGTAGAATTTCCTCCAATGTATAGATGGTGCGCTCTGTCTGTCCATCTGTCTAGGGGTGGAAAGAAGTGCAATGACATAGATGGGTGCCAAAAGCATACTGCAATCCTCTCCAGACCCGTGAAGTAAACTATCCATACCAATCAGAGACTATGGATCTTGGGACTCCGTGAAACCACACCACCTCATCCACGTACCACTGTGATAGGGCATCCACTACACTTGACTCCTTCATTACCAAGAAGTGGGACGATTTCCTCAGTCGGTCCACCACTACCCAGATAGCATCACAACCCCCTTGAACTCTGGGTAGTCCCATGAAGAAATCCATCGATATGTCATCCCACTTACACTCAGTGATATCTAAAGTTTGTAACAGACCCCCTTGGATGCGGTGTTCAACCTTCACCTACTGACACACGAGTCACTTTGCTACGAGCTCTGCCACCACCCGCTTCACCCCGAGCCACCAGAACTGACCTCTCAAGCCCCGATACATTTTGGAAGCTCTAGGGTGTACTGCTAGGGGAGATTTTTGGAACTCAGCATAAACTCTCCCACACATCGCCTCCGGAATAAACAACATCCCTCTAAAATCATCTGATTCTGACCATCCTCCTTCCACCCTTCCATAACATCACCATGGTTAATCTTGTCACGAATTACTTCACTCTCTATGTCTCCACACTGAGCCTCCTCCACCTACAATAAGAGATAGGATTTCACTGCCATCTAAAATAGACAACCTCTACCACCATCCTCCCTTACATCTAGGTGAAGGGAAGCCAACTCCTCTATCTCCTTCCAAGCATGTACCGACTCTCGAACTGCATCCTTCAGCGACTTCCTGCTCAAGGTATCAGCCACCACATTCCCTTTTCCTAAGCTGTAGGGAATATCGAAGTCATAGTCCTTAATGAACTCCATCCACCTTCACTTTCATAAGTTCAGGTCCCGCTGGGAGAAGATATACTTCATGATTATGTGATCCATGAAGACCAAGAAGCGCTCCCTGATGAGGTAATGCTGCCACAACATTAGTGCGAACACCATCACCGCAAGCTCCAGATCGTGGGTGGCATAATTATGCTCATGGGGACATAACTGTGTAGAACCAGAAAAGATCACCCCTTATCGTTGCATCAGCACACACCTGAGGCCTTGTCCTGAAGCATCACATAACACCTCATATGGAACCGCTTATTCAGTCAACCTTACCACTGGGGAACATATCAACTACTCCATCCGATAGGTAAATGATACCTCGCACTGCCCATCCCATATGAAAGTCTAGTCCAACTTGGTCAAAGCTGTCAAAGGTGCTTCAACTCGGGAGAAGTTGGGTACGAACCTCTCGTAGTAACCTTCAAGTCCAAGGAATCTACAAACCTCTGCCACGTTCTTGGGTGATGCCCAGTAAAAAACCACCTCGACCATTGATGGGTCCCCTGATATTCCCTTCTCGGACACCACATGCCCGTGGAAGTGCACTTATCGTGTCCAAAAATTACAATTGGACAATATCACATAGAGTTGGTGTTGTCAGAGGGCCTCTAAAAACGTTCTCAGGTGCTCAACGTGATCATCCTCTGACCATGAGTAGATCAGGATGTTGTCAATAAACACGACTACGAACCGATCCTTGTATTCCTGGAAGACGAAGTTCATGATTCCCATAAACATAGCTGGTGCATTCGTAACATCGAATGACATGACTACAAACTCAAAGTGTCCATACCTACATCTTATGGCAGTCTTTGAGATGTATCCCTCCTTCACCCTCAACTGGTGATATCCAAACCGTAGATCGATCTTAGAGAACCAACCTGCTCCCCTCAGGTGGTCAAAGAGATCGTCTATCCTCAGAAGAGGGTAGCGGTTATTTACCGTAACCTGATTCAGTCTCCTGTAGTCTATGCATAGCCTCAGACCACCATATTCCTTCTCTGAAAACAAGACAGGAGCACCCAATGGTGATGCACTTGGTCAAACAAAAACCTTCTTCATCAGATAGTCAATCTGAATCCGCAGCTCCAATAACTCAGAAGGTTCCATTCAGTAGGGAGCCATAGAAATAGGACGTGCTCCAGGTTTCAAGTCTATACCAAACTCAACATCATGTTGAGGGGGTAGAGTCGCCATATCTTCAGGGAAGACGTCCATAAACTCAGCGACAATCCCTAGGACTTCTAGCATTTCTATATCTATCGACCCCACTAATAGTTCAGCTAACAAGGCAAGAAGGGGCTCCACCCTCCGGTTACCTACCGCTTACCTCGCTCACCGATTAAAGTCACACATCGGCTTCCCAAGTCAGAAAACATGATCCTTCCTCGATAGAATTAAATAACGACACATACAGAGAACAACCAGTCAATGCTTAAGATGACAGCGTATGGATATATCTACAATAGTAGAAGATCCTTGATTGACTGATGTTTACCAATCATTAGTCTACATCCTATAAAAACATAAAACAAGTTTGTCTGGCCTCTAACTGGTGTACTCAACACTTGGGGCACTGGAATTCTCTCAGCATCTAGACCCAGATCATGGGCCAGACTGGGCGCAACAATGGTCTGCGAAGCTCTTGTATCGAACAAGGCATAGGCAAGAGTATTAAACAAGCTGATTGCACCTCGAACGACATCCGGACCTACTGGAGCGGTTGCCTCTGCGGCGTGTAAGTTCCCATGCCTAGCTCTCCTACCCCTTGGCTGTCGGACGCCTCCCTGAGGAGCACCGTGAGGTAGGCCTCCTCCTGCGGCGTATGCCCTTGGAGGAGGAGGAACTTGTTATCCCTGCTGCTGCTACTACTGAAAGGGCCTGGCTAGAAACTGCAGTAGTAGGGGTGTGTACTGCACTGGACCACTCCCATTGTATTGTACTCGGTCCGGGCACTGATTCTGATGGTTTCCATGGCTGCCACAGATGAAGCATCTCGGTCTTGGGCCCGAAAGGAACGGGAAAGGACAAGGAGATCGGAAGTGGAATTACTGGGACCTGCTCTCTACTGGTCAAAACCTAGAGGGACCTAATGTCGGAGTCCAACTACTGACGACCTTCCCCTTTGACGATCCCAACTGGATTCCCTCTTATGATAAACCTCACAGCGTGTGCATCCTCTCCACCACGTCATCTTTATTCTGGACCTCAAGTACGTCGATAAGTTGAAGGGAGTGACAACATACTGAAGAGAAGATCGAAGTGCCTCCTCCAAACGTCTCACCCAAGACTCCACATCTAGAAAGTTCTCCAGAGGAATGAAAATGATATCCTTGATCTTGATCCCCAACTTTCTCACTGACATGATCCCTAGCTGGAGGGAGAGTGGCTCCTGCCTTTTCTCAGCCTTGATCGTGGAAGAGAGGAATTCTGCCCGGTACTCCCTCTTGAAGTCATCCCACATGGCCTCGTCATCCCTCTTCTCCCTAAGGTAGAGTGTCCACCACTGATGACCTGCTCCCCACATCTGGATTACATCCAGCGGAACCCAGTACTCCATAAGATCCTATATCAAGCTGAAAGGCATGCTGCGTCCTCTTCCACTGATCTTCCTCCTCCTCTCGGACAGTCCACTTCCAATTAGCCAAGTCCACCTCCTAGACCTCGATCGCCCGCACTACCCATGGTCGTCTCCCAGGTTCCATAGCTATATGGTAAAAAAGGAATGCCTAAGCTCAAGTACTGTAGAATATTGTTCTTAAATTTCCTAAGACTTAATATTCATTTTAAATCCAAAAAATACACATGAAACTTGTGAACAGAAGTTAATATGATGCATGTGCCTTTCCTAGGGTCTCTACCTACAATCAGTGTAGCCTCACTTGGACGTTCGGTAGGCCTAGAGTCCTTGCATCGGATCACAGGGGGCCCTAAAATCCAGTGTCCTAGCCAGTCGTCTGTGTCTTATTTCACACACCAAGATTGTCTAACATTGTTGACCTACCATCCCTTGTAATCCTCACTGTGCCTAACTCCAAACTCTATCCTATCTCTGAACATCCTTTGATACCATTCTGTCACGACCCGCCTTCACCAAGATGAGAGAAGGGACAACAGGTTTCCAGACCCTTCATTCTTCAAGTTGAAGGAGAGATAATGACCCCCAAGACCCACATTCAATAGGTTCCGGAGTGGAGACAAGCACCAAGGGTATCGAATCACAGACAAGATGGAATGCATTTCCATTTTTATTTAATAGGATTGGGAGATATGATAGTAAATCCCAACAACACCAAAAGTGGAAGTATAGGTAAAATAAAAACAAACCATTAACATATGCATGCTCCAAAATTAAATGATACAAAAGTAAAAGAGAAAACCAAAAAGAAGTACCAAATGAAGGAAATAAAACAACAACAACTGTCCCAATGTATGAACTAGTATGACCCTGCGTGATCCTTGAAGTCCTCCTGGAAACCAAAAAACGGTTTTATATATGTAGGGTGAGAATACGAGTATACTTAGTAGGGAAAACCAAAAGCTCTCGTGCACAAGTGGGGAGGCATTATAATGCCCTGTAAGAAAATAGATAACAAAAACACCTAGAAAGGAAAATTTCCCACCCAAGAATCACCAAGGCACGCTCCCCAAATAACGCAAGTCAAGAAAAAAAATAGTAATTACAATCGATGTTTGGGTACCCTGCGCCACATCCCCACTGGTTATTGAATACATCCTATGCATCGAACCTCTCCAGCCATTCTCACTGCAGTCCCACTGACAAAACCCTCCCACAAACACCTGGGCCACAACAACCATGCATAACCATGCCCGCAAGATCCTGGTCCAGAACAACTACTGCCACACCCAAAGACACCTCGGTGTCATCCCAAAGACACTTGGGAAACAACCTTCCCGCACACACCTGGGAAACCACCACAACTACCCTGCCCAATGAATCTTAGGCTATAATGGACCATAGGCCATCACAACCTACAAATGAGTCGTGGGATATTAGGGAAAGGGAGCATAAAAGGAGCTAATAAACAGTGACTCACAAGAGTGTTTGTAAAAACACCCTCCCCCATGAAATGGGGGTGTTCGGCAATAGGATCTCAACTTGGGTGGGGCACGAATAAGATACATAAGAACTACAATTATATAATTTTTATAACAAGCACTCATCCCAACCTAGGAGTTCCAAAACCAACTTATACACAAACACCATCGTTACTATTCATTCATAAGAAATAAAGAACCCACGACCATGTCACCACTCATCCGAGAAAACACTACTGGAAATTATGGCATTTGCGACGGGTCATTTGCATCGGGATGCCATCGCAAATAGGCTTTTGTGACGGGGGCCCGTCACAAAAATCTCGTCGTGGAAAACGGCGTCGCAACAACAATTATTTTCGACGGGCCCGTCGCAATTACAATTTTTTAAAAAAAATTAAAAAAAATTAATAAATTATTTTAATGAATATAATAATAATACTATTTGCGATGGGCATAGTATCCCGTCGCAAATACTTTAAAAAAGTAAAAAATAATAAATTATTAATAAATTATTTTAATTAATATAATAATAATCCAATTATAATTCAAAAATCAAAAAAAAATTAATAAATGATTTTAATTAATATAATAATAGAATTATAATTCACAAATAAAAATAATAAATTATTAATAAATTATTTTAATTAATATAATAATAATATAATTATAATTCAAAAATAAAAGATAATAGAATATTATTAAATGATTTTAATTAATAGAATAATATTAGAATTATAATTCATAAATAAATAAATTATTAATAAATTATTTTAATTAATATAAAAATAATATAATTATTTTACATTCAAATATTAAAATAATTCTAATATTACAAAAAAATAATTATAAAATAATATTATAAAATTTAATATTATAAAATATAAATAATATTATTATTCATATTAATATTGTTATTTCAAAATATAATATTATTAATATTTTATAATGAGACAAAAACTACGAATAGAAAAAAAATTCATATTTTGATTTAATAAACATTATAACATAAAAATAAACTCTAATCTGAAGGAGGGGGAGGGGGGAGGGGGGATATGCAGATGCAGGTGGAGGAAACTCCATCCCTAAAGCATGAGTGAGTCGGCGCATGTACTCCATCTACTCCTGCTGATGCTGCTGCCACCGACTCGTCTGCTCCTCGTATAACTACTGCTGGCGTCGACGCTCCTCCTCATGCTGCTGCTGCTATTGACGCACCTGCTCCTGCTCCTGTCGGAGACTCTCTATCAATGCAGTCTGAGATCGCAACTGATCCTCATACTGTGTAGCAGAAGAAGATGCACGAGCTCCTCTCGAGCTGGATGCCGACATCGCAACACTGCCATAATAATCTCCGGGAGTCAGTCGAGAACTGATACCAACTACCCGACCCTTCATATGGAAAATGTAACATCAAATGTTCCATTGAGTCGAAGAAAGATGGCAGAAATATTTTTTCTAGTTTACATATAATTACAACAACATATTCTTCAAGTTTTCATAGAGCATCATAATCTTCTGTAGCCGCACAAATTTCCCGAAAAAAATGTGACATGTCTATTATGGAATCCCAAATCACAGAATTCAACAGACCTCTTAATCCAATGGGTAGATGTCTTTCCATTATAACATGACAATCATTACTTTTTAATCCAGTAATATGACCATTCTTTACACATCTACCCAAATTGGAAGCACATCCATCTGGAAGTCTCAAATCTGCAATCCACTGACAAAATAATAAACGGTTTTCTTTAGATAGTGTATAAGCTGCTTTTGGTTTCAGTAACCTTTCTGTTCTGACATTCTCAAACAGTTCCAGTTCTGGATGCCTGCAAATTTTGGAAAGATATAAATGTGCATTTACATTGTCTTTGCTCTTTCCTGGCGTATCCAAAACTGTATGAAACAAATTATCAAAACAGTTCTTCTCAATATGCATGACATCGAACATGTGGCAGACCAACAAATCAGACCAATATGGAAAATCCCAAAATATGCTGCGTTTAATCCAGTTGTGTTCTTTCCCTAAACCAGAAATTTTCTATTGGTTTATTGTGGGACCAAAAGTGATGGGAGGTAATGAAAATACAACTGATATTAACTCTGAACCTGATAGCATTTTTGGAGGTCCATCCCTTTCAATTGTTTCTTTTCTGAAATGAGATCTGTTTCTGCGAAAAGGATGATCAACTGGAAGAAATCTGCGATGGCAGTCAAAATAAAAAGGTTTCTTTCCATGAATGAGCATAAATACTTTGTTCTCTCCCATACAGTAAGGACATGATTTCTGACCATGTCTACTCCAGCTAGATAACATCCCATAAGTCGGGAAGTCACTAATTGTCCACATCAATGCTGCTCTCAGTATGAAATTCTGTTTCGTAGCAACATCATATGTACTAACACCAGTACTCCACAATAAACTTAATTCATCAATCAATGGTTTCAAATAAACCTCAATATTCTTCTTCGAATGTCCTGGAATTAGTAAAGTAAAAAAAGATATATGGCTCCTTCATCAACATCCATGGAGGTAAATTGTACGGAGTTAAAAAAATAGGCCAACATGAATATTGACTACCATAAGATCTGAACGGACAGAAACCATCAGTGGAAAGGACAAGTCGAACATTTATAGCTTCTAAAGCAAAGGATGGATGCACTCTATCAAAATGTTTCCATGAATCACCATCAGCTGGATGATTCATGATTTTATCGATTGAAATATTCGCTTTATGCCACGACATCATTGCCACTGTATTCTTAGACATGAATAAACGCTGAAGTCTAGATGTAAGCGGAAAATATCTCAACTGTTTTATAGGAATCAAACCAGACTTCCCTTGCTTCCCTTCTTTATATCTCAGTTGCCCACATGTGGGACAACTATCCAACGACTTATTTTCCCCCAGAATATAAAATGCAGTCATTTGAACATGCATGAATCTTCTGACAAGTAAGTCCCAAATTTCGAACTAGCCTCTTACTCTCATAGTAATTTTTAGGCAAAACATTTCTTTCAGGTAACAGTGTTTTAAGAAAAGAAAATATATGGTCAAAACAGGTGTTTAACATTCTGTTATCTGATTTGATAGCCATAAATTTTGCAACTGCTTCTAATTTGCTCATCTTGCAGCCAGGATAGAATGCATCCTCAGTAGACCTCAAAAACTCATAAAATTCAGATGGAGCCAACTCAGGATCTGAAGCTACATCAGCCGGAGTTTCCGTAGGTTGAACAGATGAACCTGCAACATCATGTACTAAATCTTGAAACCGAGATGGATCCAGAATCAAGTTGGTATCACCTACTCTGGAATTGCATTCACCGTGTTGATACCAAAAAACATAATCTGGTTGAAAACCAAAACACAAGAGATGTCCCCCCACTTTGTCAAACATGTCAAACATTCTCAATGCACATTTTCTACAAGGGCATTTTATTTTGCCTTCTGAAACAAATTATGTATTTGATGCCGCAAATGATAAAAAAGTCTCCACACCCTCTTTATATACTGGATTTACACCAGAACCGTTTGGATTTCTACGTTGATTTATCCATATACGGTCATCTAATAATGACTCTTGACGACTTCGTTGTTCCATATTTTCCTATAAAATATAAAAGCATTACTGGTTTTGAATAATTTTTTAGAAAAAACACTCAAGTAAGGATAATTATAGTCTACATCAGACACGACTGACAAAAACTTTTTATTGAGATAGACCTAAAAATTGACCCTTTAAGAATTGAATATGTTGAGAATAAAGCAAAACCTGTTACAAATATTGATAATTTTAATATTATATAATTTTTTTATTATTTTAATAATACTAATATTATTTTTTCATAAATATTAATTATATAATAATAACATTATTACATTATTAGTATATTTTATTATTAATATTAAAATAATATAATTTTCTATATTATATACAATTATTCTTTCATCTGTGTGTTTAACATTCTGTCTCCACATGTAATATTTTCATTCACTTTCACCTCTCCATTGGTGAGTAGGTTGATAATTTTGAAAAAGAATGCAAATATTACATGTGGAGACAGAAAACACAGAGATGAGAGGAGAATTGTATATAATATAGAAAATTATATTATTTTAATATTATTAATAAAATATACAAATAATGTAATATTGTTATTATTCCTAATTATTGGTAATTATTCCTAATTATTGGTAAATATTAATAATTATTACTAATTATTGGTAATTATTGGTAATTATTGGTAATTATTGATAATTATTGGTAATTATTACTAATTATCGGTAATTATGAGAAATATTATTAATTATTGGTAATTATTGGAAATTATTACTAATTATTGGTAATTATTACTAATTATTGGTAATTATTACTAATTATTACTAATTATTACTAATTATTACTAATTATTAATAATTATAGGTAATTATTGATAATTATTGGTAATTATTCGTAATTATGAGTAATTATTACTAGTTATCGGTAATTATTGTTAATTATTAATAATATTTGGTAATTATTACTAATTATTACAAAATATTACTAATTATTACTAATTATTACTAATTATTAATAATTATAACTAATTATTACTAATTGTTACTAATTATTACTAATTATTGGTAATTATGGGTAATTATTGGTAATTATTACTAGTTATTGGTAATTATTACCAATTGTTACTAATTATTACTAATTATAACTAATTATTAATAATTAATTGTAATTATTGGTAATTATTAGTAATTGTTAGTAATTATGGATAATTATTACTAAATATTGGTAATTATTACTAATTAATGTTAATTATTGGTAATTATTGGTAATTATTGGTAATTATTACTAATTAACGGTAATTATTGGTAATTATTTCAAACTAATGGTAATTATTGGTAATTATTTCAAATTAATGGTAATTATTGATAATTATTACTAATTATTACTAATTATTACTAATTATTACTAATTATTACTAATTATTGGTAATTATTACTAATTATTGATAATTATTACTAATTATTGGTAATTATTGGAAATTATTGGTAATTATTACTAATTATTACTAATTATTGGTAATTATTACTAATTATTACTAATTATTGGTAATTATTAGTAATTATTACTAATTATTGGTAATTATTGGTAATTATTGGTAATTATTTCTAATTATTACTAATTATTGGTAATTATTACTAATTATGACTAATTATTGGTAATTAGTTATAATTATTACCAATTATTACTAATTATTGGTAATTATTGGTAAATATTACTAATTATGGATAATTATTGGTAATTATTACTAATTATTGGTAATTATTGGTAATTATTACTAATTATTACTAATTATTGGTAATTACTACTAATTATTACCAATTATTGGTAATTATTATTAATTATTACTAGTTATTGGAAATTGTTGATAATTATTTCTAATTATTACGAATTATTGGTAATTATTACTAATTATTACCAATTATTACTAATTATTGGTAATTATTGGTAATTATGGGTAATTATTACCAATTATGGAAAATTATTGGTAATTAGTAAATTATTACTAATTATTTGTAATTATTGGTAATTATTGGTAATTATTTCTAATTATGGATAATTATTGGTAATTATTACTAATTATTGATAATTATTTTTAATTATTACGAATTACTGGTAATTATTACTAATTATTGCAAATTATTGGTAATTATTAGTAATTATAACTAATTATTGGTAATTATTACTAATTATTCCTAATTATTGGTAATTATTACTAATTATTACTATTTAATACTAATTATTAGAAATTATTACTAATTATTGTTAATTATTACTAATTATTACTAATTATTGGTAATTATTGGTAATTATTACTAATTATTCCTAATTATTGGTATTTATTACTAATTATTAGTATTTAATCTTAATTATTTGTAATTATTACTAATTATTCCTAATTACCATTAACTATGAATAATGAATACTAATAATTTAAATTTATTAAGTAACAAAACAATCTAAACATAATTAAATTACAACTAATTAAGAATAATTAAAACTAATAAAAAATTTAAAATAAATATTAAATTAAAATGAACAAAAATACCTTTAAAATTGATCTGAGGTTGATCTCTGATCGTTGTTGCAGACTTCAATATCAACTCCGGAAATAAAAATTAAACTTAAGAAACTCTGAACTCCGAAAATAGATTTTTGAGAGAAGTAGAAGATTGAGTTTGAGAATGAATGGAAAAAAATGGATGGGGGTATTTATAGGTTAGCTTATTTGCGACGGGTGTCCCGTCACAAATACCTTAGCCCTCATTTATCACGGTCAATGGTTAAACAGTTATTTGCGACGGGACCCGTCGCCAATAATAACCTTCGGACAATCTATTTGCGACAGGGGTATATTCCCATCGCAAATTTTTTGTACCGCCGCCGGTTATTTGCAACGGGCGGTTACCGCCCGTCGCAAATAACGTTTCGCGATGGAGAGGTTTCCCCGTCGCAAATATCTTTTACCGCCACCAGTTATTTGCGACGGGTGGTAACACCCCGTCACAAATAACTTTCCCGTGATTTGGCGTGCATTTCACGCCAGACCTTTTGAGACAGGTTAGCTTACCCCGTCGCAAATAAGTAGTTATTTGCGATGGGAGAATTTTACCGTCACAAATAAATTTCTAACTAGACTATTTGCGACGGGATTTATCCCCATCGCAAATAACCCATCTCAAATACCCATTTTTCCCGTAGTGAAACAATTCCCCATTGATCCCATTCTTGTTTTCATGTTCAAATGATCCCATTTAAGTAAATTCTGCACTACTGGGAAACTAATAGGAATAACCACAAGCGAGAGAATGAAAAAGAGAAACACACAAACATAAATTTAAGTATTCACACCCGGTTCTCTTGTAAAGTCACAACAACAGAGGGATCTGTGAGATCCCTAAAAGTACTGGAACCAAATCAAGCCTCGAGATACAGCCCCACACAGCTTCAGATTCACAACCAACAACCGAGCCACAACAGAGGATCCCATCCCCATCCCCATCACCCTATATGTATCAAGAAGAACAACACACCTACTACCAATATAGATAAGAGAAACTTCCATGCTCAAGAACATCATTCATTAGGTTCTTTATTCTGTTGGTTAACCGGGGTGACCACACAAGGATTGATGTTCACTGGGTATCCATTTAACAAACCGAGTTTAGGTGATTAAACAATTTCTATGTTACATTCATTCAATCCTCACTGAATAAAGGTTTCATTTGAGCTTAAGGAAAGACCACCAATGTCCATGATTTTCAGTGAGCATAAGCCCATACAGTTCACAACATATAGAAATTATAAAAGAGTACACCAGAATTGTCAAACGCACCCCATAATTCTTTAACAATCTATTTATTATCTTTTTTAAAGTTTGGTGTCATTCATTCATAGATAAACAGTAGCGTACCCACCCCGCATGGTACACAATAAAGAGAGACGAAGGAATATCTCTACCTGGTTGATCAAGGATTGAAGTTGTTCTCTACCAGCCAAGAACTGGGGATGCGTGACTTGCAGAGGAGGAACGTCGGGGACTCCAAGGGTGAGAAAAAAGGCTCTAGCACAAGCGCAACACTTGCCTCAGGAAGGGGAACTCCAAACACACAATGAAGAAAAGGAGACTAGCCTATAGGAAGAAGAAAGAATTTCTAGCATGATATAAAGATGATATCACATTGTTACGAGATATGGAATTTTGAAAGGCTATAAATTCGGATCGTGGTTTTACCACGTGGTTGGGTGGTTACGCACGATGGAATTAATTTTCATTTAACAATTCTCCACAGAGAGGTGGTCATAACAGCTATGTGTTAAACAGTTTCTTTAACCATAAGGAAACGTGTAACAGGGGTGGATCTGGAAGGTACTATGAATTGCATGACACCGAGGAAAAACCACAAATTTTGGTAAGTTAAGGGTTTTTGACTCTTGGGGGATTTTATATATTATTTCTGGGATTTTAATGGATTTGAAAGGGGGCATTAAATCATCTTTACGTCAAAATAAATTTTGCTAGAGTGGAAAAGTCAATAATTCTGAAAGAACGAAGACCACTCAGTGAGGAAATGGTGCCACCTTCAAGGTTCCACCCTTAGGGTGCCACCGTTATGGTGTCACCCTGACGGTTCCACTGTCACAGTGGCACCCTTACGGTGCCATCGTCATGGTACCACCATCACAGTGTCACCGTTACGGGCCACCATCACGATGCCACAATTACGGGGCCACTGTCACGGTGCCACCCTAACGGGGCCACCGTCACGGTGTCACCCTCACTGTGGCATTGTCACGGTGCACCCATATGATGCAACCGTCACAGTTCCACCCTCACGGTGCCACCTGAATGGTGCCCTCATCACTATGCCACCCTCGCGGTGCCACCGTCACAGTGGAGCCGTGTTTTGGCAAAGTAATGGACCAGGTAGGTCTAGGCTATTACATTAAATTTTTTTCCTCTAAATATATTTAACCTTACATTTGATATAAAAACATTTCAATATTTGGAACTATTCACTTTAAATACCCCCCATTGGTTGTGTCTACAAGAATAATTTTAAAGATTTTTTTTTCCAATTATATGAAATAAATTTGATAAAATAGATTCAATATTTGGAATAAAATGGTCCAAATTATGTTTATAGTCAATTTAATATTTATCCATAAAAATTTCACCATGGAAATAATATTATTCACTGTATTATAGGAAAACTAGTTACACGGGTTAATATTAAAAGGTAAGTACTTAATATACCAAAATCGTACAACATTTATGTCTTAATTGATGTTTCTATAGAACCTAAAATCATCCAAGACATTAATTAACATTTAATGTCATGTAAATTAGTACCACATCAAATTGGTTGACTTTAAATGTAATATAATTGTTATTAGAACCACATTAACACACATCTCCCCAAGAACAAATAACACCGCTACCCACCCCATTTCATCCCAAAGCCTTGAATTTATTAAAATACATACCAAAACATGTCCTAATAAATCTCTCTATTCCCATGGGATACTATTAAAACCCATAGACTAACTCCAAGGAATTTTAAGGATCTTTCAAGGATGTGATATTAAAGAGTTAATTTTTTCAAATACACCTCTGTATTTTATTTTTTCATACTTTATCATCACTTCATTGATAAATAATGGAGTGATAACTATATAATAATTTATATATTGTAATTTTATGTATTTAATTCAATATATTTTATCCATTAATTTTATTACCACCTCTTATTCAATGAAACTAAACTATTTTACATGTTATGTTGTTTAGTCACCTCAATGGATATTGATTTTGTTCAAAGTCCATTATAGCATTCATGGACGGACATTGAAGTATTATTATGGTCAAATAATATTTTAATTGGTATTTTATAACCTATTTCATGTTATCTATATAATATATAGACATTATATTAAAGAAAATGAATATAGTTCATGATGTTACGACAAACAACCAAAATAATACAAACATTTATCATTAACATTTTATTAAATGAATGACATTAAAGTAATAAACAAGAATGAAATATGGTAAGAATTGAAACCCTATAATTTCATGAATAAAATTTCATTTCAGTTTTTCATTTTTATTCTTGTTTGAAAAAAAAATCCATAGTTATACAATAGTTAACCAATCACAAAAATCTGAAATGAACACTCCCAAAATAATGAAATTGATCTTTATAACTCATAATAATTGTCATAAATGAAAATAATAATATTATAATAAATAAAAAAATGTTGAATATTTTCTTAATTTTTTTAATTTTGACTGTAATTTTATTACCTATTATAGTATGTGTAATTGCACAATGCTTTTAGATGCTGGGTAGGGGATCCCTCTATACCTCTATATTATATGGACATTATGTTTTCTCTCTATTTACCTAAAGTGGTCCATTTATTTCTCATGTATTTTTATACAATATTATGTATATATGTACGCATAGGTATATGTATCATGATTAAATAATCATTTATGATTAGTTACATGATTTATAAGGGTTCCTTCTCAATTCCCCCTAATAAGAAATCCCAATTAACTATAACTTCTCCATTTCCTTCCCATTTTCAAGTAAAATAAAAAAACTATTCTGAGCTACATATATTTTTATAAAATCCCCTATTTATTCAAGGAAAATATTTTTTTTCATTTCATGTTTTACTTAAACACTTATGCATTTTTACTCTTTAATGACTCATTTCCGTTTCCCTAAAACATCACTTAAGAGGCATATTTCTAACAACATTTTTATTGTTTTCAAGTCTACTGGAAAATCATAGTTTTTATCTATTTATTACATTATGAATGTTTGATATTAATTTTACCCCTTATTTTAGGGATACAATTACTATATTCTATCTGGTTATGCTTTAGGAATATATTACCATACCCATTTCATTCAATTGGTAACCCTTAGGATTATTCCTTACATTTGATTATTTATATAGAAAACATCTGAATAATCATGTTATAATGGGTGATCTTAGATTTCACTCTAATTAATATGGAAATTTTTTAGTCCAATGGTATATTATGTTGGTATTGGGAGTTAAAATAATTCCATTATGGGACATTATACACCAGGTTATATAGTCTTGTAAATTATCCTTGACTCTTGTTTGTAACATGTTATATTTCGCTGCCACATTTCTATTATTCCATTATTAACTTATTATATACTATTTATACTATGTTTCTAAATGCATATTCCTTATCCTTGTTTAAATATTCTCGTGTTATGTTTTCTAACTAATATTAAATGCTTTAATCCCTAGTTTATTCCCTTGTGGGAATTCAAGATCACCAATTTTGTCTATATTTCCCCTAGGTTTCCTTATGATGTTATAAGAGACAAATGGGAGTTAGGAGATTATAAGAATGATTAATAAAAATAATTTTTATTTTATTTTCATATTTTATAATAATTTACCTGGTTTTCTAAAGATACTATACTTTTTTATCCTTTGTTAGTTTTCGGTGGTTAACTATGTATCAAATTCATGTAATAATATGTGTAAAAAGCCTTGGTAACTATATTTGGTATCATGGAATGATATAGTTATTTTTGGGTATTAGGATTGAAAAAATAGTAGTAAAACCCTTAGGATATGTCAATCACCATAGATTACCAATATTTAAGATTAGGGAATACCGTGTTTTGATATAGTTTTCATTTAAAAAATTTTCCTTCTATATTATCAGTTTAGTTTTTTATATTCTTAGTTAATATGTATTAAATCCCCATAATTTTGTTCATATTTTTATCTTTTTGAATGTATACAGAATAACCCATGCCAAAAAATAAAGTGAGCAACTTTGTGATAATTTCTATAATGATATACCAAAAACTACTGAATAACGGACCTATACCCACTGTTTTACAAAAATGATGGGTATAGGTCAACATAATACCCACATTGTTTTGAGAACAATAGGTATGAGAATCTCAAGAAAAATAATTCCATGGGAAATACATATACACATGGTTTTCAGAGAGCCATGGGTATTGGTCTCACATGAATTTTTGGAGTGAGAGCATGTACTCATGGTTCTCAAAAACCATGGTTATATGTTGGGATATATATATAATTTTCTAAGACGTGGATATAGGATTCATAGGGAAAATAAATTTTTACCTATAACCATGTTTTGGGAAAAACATTTGTATTGGTCAACCCATTATTTAATCATAAAAATAAGTTTATATATATATATATATGTATATCTACATATAAATATATTTTTTTCATATAACAACTTAAAATGTGTGATAGAGTATTTGTAATGTCACTGGACTGTATGGGGAAGGTTTTGGGATCACATCTTAGTGGGGGTGTATTTAATAAATAACTTATACCCACAGTTTGAAAAAATCATGGGTATAGACCTATACACACGATTTGTTCAAACAGTGGGTATGTTTATGAACGCAGAAAATTAATATACCAAGGGTTTAAAAACCATGGGTATAGGTCTATACCGACGACTAGTCTCCCGAAGTTTCATAGAACCGTGGGTATATCCAATACCCACAGTTCACTAGGATATAACCATGGTTTTCAAACATGGGGATATGAAAAAATTACAGTATTGAAGAATAATGGGAATCAGAGAACAAGACACCATGAAATTACTTGCTCAATTGACTCATGTTATGTATAATACTTGCATCATGTGGAACAACCTCTATATTCTATTAAAGTTATTTTTGTTGTTTAATTCTTTATCTGACAATAGACTTCTATCTTTAGTGGGTCTTCAGTTCCCCTCATGATAGAATAATGAATTAACTCTATTGAGATGATACTTTATAAACTCAAATTCTCAGAAGAAGAGAATGTTCTATTGGTGGTCTATATTTTTAAAGGGGAATTTGATCAATGGTAGGAATAAATAATGAACATTAACAATAATAGGATATTGATCCATTAAATGGAAATCAATAAAAACATATTTTACAACAAATATCTTCCCCAAACTCTCAATCTTATGATGGAGAGGGTGTCCAATATCCTCAATCAAAAGTAAGATGATTCTCTCTGATAATGTGAAGAAAAAAATACAATGTATATCATGGAATGCTTCCTATTTTTTCATCAAAACTATATATAATTTGGAAGAATCCTTAATTGGTTTGAAATCAACTCTATGATATTCCCTAGTAAATAAAGATAGTAATAGTAATTTTTATATTGTTGGGTGTTCCCATAAATTTGAAATGGAGATTAGTGATTCTTAGAGGTCTAATGGGGATGGAGAAAAAATGAATAATGTAATTAAATTCAGAAAGGTAAACATAAAAATATCATGTAAGAATGAAAACCCACTTCCCACTTGTCACATGTATGGGAAGAATCATTATGGAAAATGCGTAAGGGGAACCAAAATGTGTAACACCCCAAGATTTCATAGTGTGTTATTTCTTCAAAATAATTCAATAACTTGCACTACACGCAACACCGAGTTCAATCACACTATGAATTACAAAAAAAATACATTCAAAAGAGGTTATGAATAGTATTATCTAAATTTTAAACATTATATAATCCTTATAATTTTAGAATCCATATTATGTGTTTCTTAGATATAATGCAAGAACAAATTCATTTTCAGTATTGCACTTTTATCAACTTTTAATAGTGAACCCTTTTTAAATACAATATTTTAAACTTTTTGACAAGATTGGGACATCAAAAATTTAAAATGAAACATCCCAATCTTCCACGGTACGCTTTCTTTGAATAATACAATAGCGTGTGTTGTACGCAACCTTGAGTTTTAACACACACCACAACCAATCAAACTAGCCGTTATGAATAGTAATACATACTTTTCGAAATTATATATATATTATTTTAAAATGGACTTCATTTCTGGATTCGAAATATCGAATTTATCCAATGGTGAAATTTTGGTACTTTTCGGATAACTTTCATATTTTGATGAATAGTGAAAATTACTAAATTTTAATTAAAAACAACTTTTTTAATCAAAATAATTAATAGTGATGAATTATGAATTTGAGTGGTTTTAAAGTATATTTAGAATATATTTTTACCATTTAATATAATTTTGTTCATTGAACATAATTTTACAATTAAACCGAACATAAACAAGTGTCAATCTTTTGGTAGTTATTATCTCTTAAAAACACGCTTTTTGTTTTGACAGCGGGAATTAATTTTAAATTAATTTCTTCCACTTCTGTGTTTTGAATTTAGAAAAATGGATTCCATATTTGGAATCAGGATGTCCAAATTGTGTAAATAGGTAACTTTTATTTTTAGACATTTTGAATAATTACTGTGGTAAATATTTTATTTACCATGGTTAAGGGTAAATCTGGTAAATAAGGGTTAAAAAATATTATTATAATAGTACTAAATTATCCTAAAACTTGTCCTAGATTTATTGGTTGATACATGTTCGACCATAGTCATCTTAGGGTCGATTTGGGGACCCCATGGTGCCACTTGTAGGTGATAGAGACACTTTATTTTAATTAAGTTAAAATGAATACAAAAATGACACAAGCATATATCTTTTAGAAACACAATTATTACATAGGGTTATATATGTTGGATTTTAGATTATAAATATTCATTAGAAATATAAAACGATTTTATACATAATGATATTTTATTTATAATTTTTAGACATTAAATAATTTATTTTATTTATGACACAATGATGATGCAGTAATTACTAAAATAGTGAAAAATTAAATTAATTTATATTATAAATACCCAAATAAATATAATATGATACTTTTAATGAATTAAACTAATTTTCTAGGATAATATGATATATTAGGATTGATTTAATTGACTTTTTTCGAAGTAATCAATCTGTTATGAGTTTCACAAAAATCAACTATTGAATAGTGTCAAAATTGACATAAAAGAGTTCTTAAAACAAATATTATATTATTAATTGATATTAAATTCCTAAAAATCTAAGGTTCGTCCAAGAGACTTATATCATTATAGGTTCATCATTAATGGACCACTTGGGGTCTCTTGGATGTATATAGTAAGTTTATTAACCATATTATATAAAAATACAAAGAGACATTGTAAAAGTGAAACTAATTAACTTAGAGTTAATACTTAAAGATAAGGATAATATAAGTACCCAAACGTGTCTAAATTCTATTTGTTGAGTGGTTTTCGACCTATCCCCACCTTAAAATTTGAATAATAAACCTTGGAGCCATTAGAAACCGAATATGAATTTATTATAAATTAATATTTCTAGCTTTTCCAAAGGTGCCCCTCACCCCTCTTATAAAAGGGCACTCCTCCTTCTCATTTCTTCACACCATAAAAGCCTTTTGGTTCGGCCAAACTCTGCCCAAATACTCTCCCAACTTCCCTCACTACAACCTAGAGGCCTTAGTGTGATCAGAAATCCAACCTAAGGAGCCCTTTTGATCAAATCAAAAGGAAGAACCCGAAGAAGAGGTAATGATTTCACCACCCTTTTCCAAGTTCATTTCTTCTTCCACTTCTTCTTCCTTTGTTGTTACCATTCTAAAATAATAACTCCAGTATCATTTATATACTGTGATGTTATTATAAATATGGTACAACCATATTCATTATTCTATCCACCCTTTAAATAACATGTCACCATACGTGCGTACGTACGGCTTACCGTCTCCACGTCATGGTGTAATTGTTATTCAATATAATATTATTTGGATGGGTATAATAATGATTTGTAACTCATGTAAATAATAAATATAACATGTTAATGATTCTGTATATATGATATACCATCCATTTATATATTATTTTAATATCAAAAGAATGATATTGTCTCTCGTGCGTACGTGCGGACTACCGTCTCCACGAACGCGATAAGATTCATTCTACATCGTATCCATTCAAGTATAATTATCATTTGATGATTTAAAAATTATTTTTAAGGACTTAATATCATTATAGATATGAATAATATACAACCTATCCTTTACATACATGTCTTACGTAACAAAACATACAAAAGAAAACAAGTAAGTTAACACCCGAAACAACGATAATACTAAGATATTATTATCAAATCAATATTAAAAGATCATATATGATATCATATTAATGTATATGATTCTTGAATAATTTAATAACAATTATTTCACCATTATACAGGAGGTTAACCTACCACAACCAAGGAAAAGTACAAGGTAAGTGTTATTTCACAATATCTTCATTATCTAATGTTGTTTATATGTAATAATCTTCTGGAATCTCTTTATCATCCACATCCATGTTTTTTCAAAATGTATTTCAAAACATTTTTATTATTTACAAGAATATGGGTTAAAGTCATTTATACCCTTGTTTGACTTTTTATAAGAGGAATCTTTCCTTCGTTTTCAAAACAAGGTTCTTTTTAACCTTTTTGACAGAATTAAGGTAAGAATGTTTTTTTTATCTTATACGGCGAGTGTGGTTATTTTCTGCCGTTATAAAATCTTCAAAGTTTTCCTTACAAGCTTATAAGAATATTTTGAAGAACATGTTTTATTTTATATGGCTCTTAAATGATTTCAAAAATAGAAAGAGATATTTCTCCAAAAAGTGTTTTGATTTCATCTATGTCAACATCCTTTGATGGATTTTATGCTTATTTGAAGTTGATTTATTATGATACAACACTCCTATATTGTATTGAAGTTTTTGTGATATGTTTGACTGTGGATGTGCTATTTTTATACCATTCATAGTTTATGGTGAAATTATTGACATTTCATATGCTATTTTTAATACGAATGTTTATGTTATGTTTAAACCTTTTCATATAGGAATTCATTGGACTTAATATGTGACGGGTGGAGCCCGCTATAGCTCCTCGATGCATCAGTAGGTCTCATGAGACAAACTAGTGTCTTGGCACAAGGCCTTGGCAAAATCGTATTTGTAGTCTTGGCACGAGGCCTTGGCTATGTGGTTATGATAGTCTGGCATTATGCATTCCAACATTATGAAAGTGGTTATTGATTTTGCATGTGATTATTCGATTAGTAGAATATCCATGTGAATATGTCAATGGAATTATTTAATTTTATTTATGCCATACCATGTTGAAAGTTAATGTTTTAAAGGATTTTGTTTTAGTTATACATTGCCTTAAATGTTTATTCTTATTTATGAAAGTTTCCGCTATATTGTTATCCTTACTGGGCATTTGAGCTCACCCCTTTTCTATGTTTTATTTTTCCCAGGAAGTGATGAAGTAAATTATGAATGACCTGCAGGGATATTATGTGGGGATTGGAGTGTGGATTATGGAGACAATATTTTGTTTTAGTAGTTTTTCATTTTATGATGTAATGTAAGACTTATGAATATATCTAGTGTTTCCAAGGCTACAAAACCAATCGGTCTTTCAAGATTTGATCTTTCTTGTGATCATGACAATGTTATGTAATAATGCACTGACTCTGGGCAACTAGGGTCGGGGTGTTACAGTTGGTATCAGTGGAAGTTTAGTACAAACCTTGGAAGCTAGATTTATATAAACTCTGATTAGAGCACGTAGACCTAAGATGAACTTTGAGGATTAGTATAGAAGAAATTCCTAGAATTTTGGTATTGTAGAGATTTTGTGAGTTTTCTGAGCAATACATCCCTGTCTGGATACGAGCAGGTAGAGGCGGCTCTGGCACAGATCTACTTAGGGGTAAAACCCGAAAACACCTCTTTGAGCTAGATTTCAACGGGAACTGGTGCACGACAACGGGCCTTGATGCACTCTTGGTTACGACACTCCCGGGGGATATGCTTAGGATAACTCTCATTTTCTTTACAAATAATTATGAAGGGTTTATGAGTATATACTTCCTCAAAGAAAACATTTTTATGATTATGGATTATATCCATAAATAGTTCAATTTATGTTATGTGTTTTATAAGTATGGGATTATGTATTTTGATTCATAAACTGATCTAGTGTATGCCATTGTTTAGAAATGGAGCCCACTAGAAGTAATGAGAACTCCAGAAATGCACATGATCCAAAGAGAAGGAAGGATCATATCTTTCATGGTCTTAAGCTAGAATTTATAAGAGAAATAGTGTCCCATGTATTATTATCATATGAATAAATAATATCATGTGATGATAAGATAAGTAAAGAGTTTACTAAGTCCTATAGCTTTGAAGGGAAGCAAGAGAAGAAAAGGATGGAAGAGAGAAAGATGGATAAAGGGAAGAGGGAAAAGAAGAATTTTCCCATATGTGGTAACTGCGGAAAGAAACACCCTGGAACTTACCTGAAAGGAATGGGAGTTTGTTATAAGTGTGGAGGAAAAGGGCACAAAGTACGTGACTGCAAGGGTAAGAAAATGGTTTTAAATGTACAATGCTTCATTTGCAAGGAGTTTGGACACTACGCGAACCTATGTCCCAGTAATTAGACTATGCCGCAAATGATGTTATTGGATAATAATCACGTTATGATACTACCATAGATGAAGAGGAATTATTAGAGTTCTTATGTTGATTATGTCAATTGAGTGTTGTATCAATAATGTACTTGTTATAATAATTATGGAGTATATAAAGATTGTACTACAGTAATATTTCATTAAGGACTTGAGATTGTGTGGAACAAATAAAAGTGACTCAATAGCAGGATAAATTTTTGGAAAATATATGGTTGAGAGAATGATAAATCATAAAATAGTTCTGATACTGAGGTAATGATTTTGGAATAATATGTGATTGTTTTGGATAAATTATATTGGATATTCTTGACTACCTTGGAACTGATTAATGATTTGTATATTCCATGATTGTTGGGGTTTAAATTTTTTTTGGATTAATGAAGTATATCCAGCATTCTATATGGAATAAGGGAGCATGAATATAATCAATAAGGAATATGATAATACATGATGAAGGTATTCATATTCTATTACGGGGTAAAAAGGATCTATATTATGTTTACCTTCCTTATAAATGTTGGACTGTGAGTTTGGACAGAAGTATTTTGGATAGTTCTAGTTTGGATTATTTTTTGATTGCCATAAAAGGACAACCCGGAGGTCGGGCGGCAACCCGTCGCGTCCGGCAAGGCTGCGAGACTTGAACCCGCAACCGAAGGGCGACAAGGGTGTATCACCTACCACTGGCCCACGAGATGTCCTGGATTAAATAATGTAGTTTTTATTAAAAGAGCATGTAGATGAATTATAAATTCTTTTATTTTGGAACCCTATACGAATAGTGTAAATAGAATTTTTTACATTCTATTATCATTTAGAGTGAAAGATGAGTTTGTGGTAGAGATTTATTAATGGATAAAACTCTAATTATAAAGTAAGTATATCTCCTTATGATCTTAGCCAATCTCATAAATTAATTCCTCAATATTAAGAAAAGCAACTTAGAACAAAAATGTTTTCCTAGATGGTACCTTAAATCATCACTAATTTATGGCTTTGGGACTGTTGGCCTTTTTATAGCCATGTTCTCTACCACTCTCCATCAGATAATAGATGGTTAGATTTTTCTTCCATATCCATATTTTCCTACATGGAACCCTAGTATGTGTTTTTTTCGGTAATCTTCATACTTTCGACTCTTTATTTAAAATAGAGGCCTCATTAATTCATTTTACGATGTGGGATTTCAACTAAGATATTTTGAAACGTCAAAAATGTGTTATCCTAATACCCTATGTTTTGTTGAACCGATGGTATTTCAAATCATCATAGATTAATGAATTTAAGGACCTCAATTTTATACTTGTTTGTGATTGATGACCTCAATCACTACCTATAAATATTTACGTTTTTCCTCCAATTATATGTCTCTAATTTCCACCAATGTTCTCCTAATCGAGATCATAATTTGGTGGTGACCCTTTCATTTATCTTTTCCTCATATTAAGACTATATTTTAGTAACCCAATATCCGATGTGGGTTTTCCCACAAATATATTTTCTATTTTCAACCTTTTATTTTCGAAGAACAATTTCAAATTGCAAGGACGCAATTTATTGAAGGAGGGGAGAATGTAACACCCAAAGATTTCATAGTGTGTTATTTCTTCAAAATAATTCAATAACTTGCACTACACGCAACACCGAGTTCAATCACACCATGACTTACAAAAAAAAGCCATTGAAAAGAGGTTATGAATAGTATTATCTAAATTTTAAACTTTATATAATCCTTATAATTTTAGAATCCATATGATGAGTTTCTTAGATATAATGCAAGAACAAATTCATTTTCAGTATTGCACTTTTATCAACTTTTAATAGTGAACCCTTTTTAAATACAATATTTTAAAATTTTTGACTAAATGGGGATATCAAAAATTTAAAATGAAACATCCCAAGCTTCCACGGTATGCTTTCTTTGAATAATACAGGAGTGTGTGTTGTACACAACCTTGAGTTTTAACACACACCACAACCAATCAAACTAGCCGTTATGAATAGTAATACCTACTTTTCGAAATTATATATATTATATTTTAAAATGGACTTCATTTCTGGATTCAGAATATCTAATTTATCCAAAGGTGAAATTTTCGTACTTTTCGGATAACTTGCATATTTTGATGAATAGTGAAAATTACTAAATTTTAATTAAAAACAATTTTTTTAATCAAAATAATTAATAGTGATAAATTATGAATTTGAGTGGTTTTAAAGTATATTTAGAATATATTTTTACCATTTAATATAATGTTGGACATTGGACATAATTTTACAATTAAACCGAACATAAAGAAGTGTCAATCTTTTGATAGTTATTATCTCTTAAAAACACGCTTTTTGTTTTGACATCGGGAATTAATTTTAAATTAATTTCTGCCACTTCTGAATTTTGAATTTAGAAAAATGGATTCCATATTTGGAATTAGGACGTCCAAATTGTGTAAATATGTAACTTTTATTTTTAGACATTTTGAATAATTACTGTGGTAAATATTTTATTTATCATGGTTAAGGGTAAATCTGGTAAATAAGGGTTAAAAAATAATATTATAATAATACTAAATTACCCTAAAACGTGTCCTAGCCTTATTGGTTGATACATGTTCGACCATAGGCATCTTTGGGACGATTTCGGGACCCCATGGTGCCACTTGTAGGTGATAGGGACACTTTATTTTAATTAAGTTAAAATGAATACAAAAATGACACAAGCATATATCTTTTCGAAAAACAATTATTACATAGGGTTATATATGTTGGATTTTAGATTATAAATATTCATTAGAAATATAAAACGATTTGATACATAATGATATTTTATTTATAATTTTTAGACATTAAATAATTTATTTTATTTATGACACAATGATGATGCAGTAATTACTAAAATAGTGAAAAATTAAATTAATTGATATTATAAATACCCAAATAAATATAATATGAAACTTTTAATGAATTAAACTAATTTTATATGATAATATGATAGATTAGGATTGATTTAATTGACTTTTTTCGAAGTAATCAACCTGTTATGAGTTTCACAAAAATCAACTATTGAATAGTGTCAAAATTGACATAAAAGAGTTCTTAAAACAAATATTATATTATTAATTGATATTAAATTCATAAAAATATAAGGTTCGGCCAAGAGACTTATATCATGATAGTTTCATCATTAATGTACCACTTGGGGTCGCTTGGATGTATATAGTAAGTTTATTAACCATATTATATAAAAATACAAAGAGACATTGTAAAAGTGAAACTAATTAACTTAGAGTTAATACTTAAATATAAGGTTAATATAAGTACCCAAACCTGTCTAAATTCTATTGGTTGAGTGGTTTTCGACCTATCCCCACCTTAACCTTTGAATAATAAACTTTTGAGCCATTAGAAACCGAATATGAATTTATTATAAATTAATATTTATAGCTTTTCCAAAGGTGCCCCTCACCCCTCTTATAAAAGGGCACTCTTCCTTCTCATTTTTTCACACCTTCAAAGCCTTTTGGTTCGGCCAAACTCTACCCAAATACTCTCCCAACTTCCCTCACTACAACATAGAGGCCTTAGTGTGATCAGAATCCATCCTAAGGAGCCCTTTTGATCAAATCAAAAGGAAGAACCCGAAGAAGAGGTAATGATTTCACCACCCTTTTCCAAGTTCATTTCTTCTTCCACTTCTTCTTCCTTTGTTGTTACCATTCTAAAATAATAACTCCAGTATCATTTATATACTGTGATGTTATTATAAATATGGTACAACCATATCCATTATTCTATCCACCCTTTGAATAACATGTCACCATACGTGCGTACGTACGACTTACCGTCTCCACGTCGTGGTGTAATTGTTATTCAATATAATATTATTTGGATGGGTATAATAATGATGTGTAAATCATGTAAATAATAAATATAACATGTTAATGATTATGTATATATGATATACCATCCATTTATATGTTATTTTAATATCAAAAGAAAGATATTGTCGCTCGTGCGTACGTACGGACTACCGTCTCCATGAACGCGATAAGATTCATTCTACATCGTATCCATTCAAGTATAATTATCATTTGATGATTTAAAAATGATGTTTAAGGACTTGATATCATTCTAGATATGAATAATATACAACCTATCCTTTACATACATGTCTTACGTAACAAAACATACAAAAGAAAACAAGTAAGTTAACACCCGAAACAACGATAATACTAAGATATTATTATCAAATAAATATTAAAAGATCATATATGATATCATATTAATGTATATGATTCTTGATTAATTTAATAAAAATTATTTCACCATTATACAGGAGTTTAACCTACCCCAACCAAGGAAAAGTACAAGGTAAGGATTATTTCACAATCTCTTCATTATCCGAGGTTGTTTATATGTAATAATCTTCTGGGATCTCTTTATCATCCACATCCATGTTTCTTCAAAATGTATTTCAAAACATTTTTATTATTTACAAGAATATGGGTTAATGTCATTTATACCCTTGTTTGACTTTTTATAAGAGGAATCTTTCCGTCGTTTTCAAAACAAGGTCCTTTTTAACCTTTTTGACAGAATTAAGGTAAGAGTGTTTTTTTAACTTATACGGCGAGTGCGGTTATTTTCTGCCATTATAAAATCTTCAAAGTTTTCCTTACAAGCTTATAATAATATTTTAAAGAAAATGTTTTATTTTATATGTCTCTTAAATGATTTCAAAAATAGAAAGAGATATTTCTCCAAAAAATGTTTTTATTTCTTCTATATCAACATCCTTTGATGGATTTTACGCTTATTTGAAGTTGATTTATTATGATACAAAACTTCTATATTGTATTGAAGGTTTTGTGATATGTTTGACTGTGGATGTGCTATTTTTATACCATTCATAGTTTATGGTGAAATTATTGACATTTCGTATGCTATTTTTAATACGAATGTTTATGTTATGTTTAAACCTTTTCATATGGGAATGCATTGGACTTAATATGTGACGGGTGGAGCCCGCTATAGATCCTCGATGCAATGGTAGGTCTCATGAGACAAACTAGTGTCTTGGCACAAGTCCTTGGAAAAATCTTATTTGTTGTCTTGGAACGAGGCCTTAGTTATGTGGTTATGATAGTCTGGCATTATGCATTCCAACATTATGAAAGTGGTTATTGATTTTTCATGTGATTATTCGATTAGTAGAATATCCATGTG
Organism: Viscum album; assembly: GCA_963277665.1. Taxonomy (NCBI): domain Eukaryota; kingdom Viridiplantae; phylum Streptophyta; class Magnoliopsida; order Santalales; family Viscaceae; genus Viscum; species Viscum album. The sequence continues at coordinate 1,351,209,368 of OY728131.1, forward strand.
AATAATTAAATGGCATTATTTCATTTTATTTATGCCATACCATGTTGAAAGTTCAAGTTTGAAAGGCTTTTGTTTTAATTATACATTGCCTTAAATGTTTATTCTTATTTATGAATGTTTCCGCTATATTGTTATCCTTACTGGGCATTTGAGCTCACCCCTTTTCTATGTTTTATTTTTCCCAGGACGTGAAGAAGTAAATTATGAATGACCTGCAGGGACACTATGTGGGGATATGAGTGTGGATTATGGAGACAATATGTTGTTGTAGTAGTTTTTCATTTTATGATGTAATGTAAGACTTATGAATATATCTAGTGTTTCCAAGGCTACTAAACCAATCGGTCTTTCGAGATGTGATATTTCTTGTGATCATGCCAATGTTATGTAATAATGCACCGACTCTGGGCAACTAGGGTCGGGGCGTTACAAAATGTGTCTCATGTGTTGAAAATATGGGCACATTGTTAATCAATTTTGAGGTGAAATAAAGAAACAAAGTAATTAGGAACATGAAAATAATGTTTATATGAACACTCTTCCTATATTGTAGTGATTTAACTACATCGAGCATGGGAACTATACAATACAATGCCTTAATACAAGGTTTTTTTGTGACAATGTCTCACAGAAGACTCTAAGGAATCAAGGAAAATAATATTGTATCATTACTACTAAACTAGAGAAAAATAATAAATAATATGGTTGAATCCCTATACAGTAATATTGTTCTCCCTATGGTATTATCAATATATGGATTCTCTAAATGTTTCATTCACGATAATTATAAAAATTGATGTCCATTAGAGAAATAATGTGATGAAAATTAAAAAGTGGTAAGAGTAATATTTATATTGGGGATATAAATTATATGCAAAAGGAAAGAAGTGTGATGGACTATGATGACAAATATCAGTGAATTGATTGAGTAAGAAGTAAGAGAAATTAATTAATTATTTATTTGAAGTACAAGGTTATTTTATTCGAATATTAAAATATATAATCATATTTTGTCTTTAAGAATTTTAAAGGATATGTTGAGTGATACTAATGGAGTGGAAAACTAATTTAATGGTATGTTGATACTTTTGGAGAAAATATTATTAATTTAATGGTAACCCTTTAAATTTAAATGGTATTGAGATAATAATAAGATAAATACATTTTCTATTTTGATAAAATAATAGGAATAACATTGATGACCTTGGATATAAATAGTAATATTATGAAAAGGTTGTTTATATATTTATTTTATAGAATGTTTTTAAATTTTTTTCTAAAGAAAGTGTTAATTTTTTAATTCATGTAGGTTTTCATTATGTTTTTATAGTAATTCAGTTTGATATCATGTTTCATAAGAATAAATGATAATGATACTTACTTATTTGATGTGTGGTTACTATGAGAAACATAAAGTTTTTTTTGGGTGGTTAATGATATGTTTGTTTTAAAAATCTAGTGACTTCATTTGAATGTTTATCATTTTATTCTATAGGAAAGTTAATATGTGTAAAAAATTAGGAATTTTATTACATTGATCACTAGATGAGGATTTAGAGTTTAATGTATTAATCAAACATAAGATTATTTTTGAATATTGGATATACTATGCTGAATTTTTTTATTATGATAACTATATATAGAAGTATTTACTTGTAATCTGATTATTGGTCTTATTATCCACTATTTCTACATGATTTAGAATTACATCGTGTAAAAAATGAAGTATAAATTGACGATAGAATAATCAAAGAGTGATATTTTACTAATAAGATGAAATAAAGTAAGGATATAGTCTTAGATGATTTTTGAAATAAATGTTTATGAAATTATTTTCATTTTGATGATACTAATGACATTTTTAGACCTATTTGGTCTATGGTTATGTGGTCATTACCCTTCTAATGACCATGTTCCCTTTCATTCTTCATCATAAGTTGATTGTTGAAATGATATTCCATGAAAATGGTTTTAATTTCTACAGTACCCCCAGTCTCTAGTATGTAACCCTTTCTATGATATTTTAATGTCTATAATAAATAAGGGTGATGTTTGGGAGAGTTTGGTAATCATTCACTATGTTTTGGGTATAATGGATAGGTGCACATTTTTTTTGCACAGTTTGTCCACACTATGCTGAAGTCCTAGGAGAAACCATGTGCACTTGTAGTTGTGAGGAAATAACGTCATCAAGGTCTGAGCACAATTTACGAGACCATGTGAGGAGGCCGTGCGAGGGGTTCCAAAATGAAATAGATAGCACACGGTTTGTCTAATAGTGTGTTCAAACCATGGGAAGAGTCAAAATCTAGGTCCTATTTTTTAGGATCTTACTCATTTTTTTTCAAATTAGCTCATTTGAGCCTCCAAACGCCCCTAACTAGATATTTATCTCCATTTATGGCTGGGTAAAATCTCTTAGGTAAATTGGAATCAATCTATAGCCATCACATGGCATTTTCTAGTTTAATTCTTAAGGTATGTCTTAGATCTTCCTTGATTCTCTCACACTTTCTTAGATCTACTTAGACCTAATTCTAATATTCTCTTGATTTACCAGATATATTCCTCTTATAGGTAGATCTACGATTATGGATACCAATTATGAATAGTTTTGGTTATTATCTTACCAAGATAAGAAATATAAGTTTGTTTCATGGAATCTTTACCCAGATTCTTGAGTGTTCTTTTTCCATTGTAGGTCTTCATCAAAACCTTTTAGGTAGGTGTCTTCACTATCATCTCCTATTTATATAATTGATTGTATTAAATTCAAATTGATTAAATTAAATTAACATTATTCTGAAATATTGGTTCAACACATGTAATAAATCATTTTTATTGACAAACTATCATTTTTGTGAAATTGTAAAATCTTGATGTATTGTTGTGAAAAGTGTTTTAGTTTATTTAATTTAAAATTGAGAATTTAAAATATATATTTCTTGGAATTTATAAATGGAATTTTGGTAAAGAGGTTCTCAATAAAATGTTCTTTTTATTGAAATGGTTGGTCTTTGGGATTATTTTGATGGAAACCATTTTTCAATAAAATAGTGATTTTATTGAAAATGATTTTTTTGCATGATCCTTGTGAATATTGTTGTGTGTTTTGATATTTCATTTTTAGGTATTGGTCAAAATATGATCATTTTCTTAGTACCAAATGTTAAAAGGCATGGGTGATATAACTACCATGGGACGGCATGGTAGATCGATGAGAAACCACTCATGAGTATGGAACTGTCATCACATAGCTTGCATGGGAGGTTACATGGGTTTGTGGAATGGGTGTGGTATGCTAAAACTAATATTGAGAAATGGGTTTTATGCTTTTTTAATATTTTCATGAAATTTTAGCTTGTGGGAAAATTGGTTTTAATAGCACTTCTAAACTTTTCGATGCAAACAGTTTTGGAAGTTGTTTATATTTAGTCATAAACTTATTGGTAAATTGTTTTATATACATTGTTTTATATTAATGTATCTAACTCTTTCATCTGAGTGGAGAGAGTTGGGAATTCAATGGGGGAAATCCTACTAATTTTTATACTCACCCTTGCATTGTAACTTTGGTTCTTTTATCCATGAAATATTGTAACATATGGACAAAGGTAACGTGTCACTTTATTTGTTTTTTCATCCACTGTGTAACTTTATGATGTTGGTTTTTTATAGATTATGTGGTTGAATTTTCTTTCGTTGTTCCTGCATCATATAGTGACCTATGTGGTTATGGTTTTGTGATATAATGGTTTTATTTTAAAAAGGTCAATCATCCCCCTCTAATATTTCAAATGCATCAGAATTTATTTCCATCCATGGGTGTAATGAGGATGTCACATAAGGACAATTAATGACTTGTTTTACACTCATTCCATTGAGAATTAGCAGGTCATTACAAATGATATACGCTTGTTCGGTCCTTTCCTGACATGTAGACATCATTTTTCTTTGTATGGGAGATGGAATTACTTCTTGTTTATTCCTTGGGTTCGAATCTTAGAAAGTATTCGGACTTTCAGAACATGAAATGTAATGTATAAAAAGACATATGTAACCATTTTATGGTGAAACTCAATTTACAATAGATTTGGGTACATTGGGTTTTTGGAAAAACTTCTAGGATTTTTGAATCTCATTATCATTGGTTTATCCAATTTGATGATCATGTCATGCATTGTAGAATAATTTTTCCCACAAGAAGTGAATAAATCCTTTTGAGTAATGATTTATGTTAGTGAAAAAGTGTAGATTTATGAATGTTATGAAATTGATTTTCAAATGAAATACTTTGAAAAATCATGGTTGATGTAGTTTGAAAATGGTATTTTTAAAAATAATGTAATGGAATTCCAAAAATGGATGAACATGAATTTGGTTGATTTTGGAAGTACATTTTCTAATAATTGATGTGATAGAATTTAAAATTCTAGGCCATCAGTTTCTATTGAGTGATATCAATAGAGTTTGTTGTCTGTTTAACAAATGGAACCCATTAGGCATCGTTGAAACCAACTGGAAGAAGGTGAATAGAACATGGTTGCACCTGAGCCACATGTGAACCATGTGATAGTTCAATGTATCTTTCATTCATTTCAAGCCATTGATATGAGGAACCAAAGTGATTAGCCTATTCATGTGGATTCTTCCATCATGTTCATGAAGATAAATCTTCCACTTTTCTGGGAGTATTAGGAAACTGAAAAGGCAGAGGAGTCATTAAATAGGTTGAATTGTATAATTTAATTCATTGCAAGACCATCAATGTTTAAAGTTAAGCAGGCCACATATATTATCAACAATCTTGCACGCCAGTGGTGGGAACATGTGATACACACTAATGTCGATCAACGCCTTACGTGGGTGGATTTTGAAGAGTTTTTTAATAAACAATTCTATCCTCATACGATTAAGATCTTGTGGATGGAAAAATTCTTTATACTAAATAAGAATAATCCTTGTTTTACTGAATATGTGGTTAAATTCATAAATTTAGTGCACTTTTCACGAAATTTTTTGGCAAGTGCATCCTTGAAGGGACACATATTCAAATTAGGGAAAAGGTAAGAAATTCTATCAAACATCATGGTGCTATGTATTACATTTTATATAGAGATAGTGAAAGGATAATTGGTGGATGATAGGGACATCTCAGTAGTTATGTGAGGAGGATGTATTATGATAACTACATGGAAATGTGGGAAATACGATGCTAGGAAAAAGCAGAAGAGGGACACCTATTTCCAAGGTGGGAATATTACTCAGAATCATATTGCTAGATCAGTAAATCTTCCTCCACAAACAAAGAATTAATATGGATTCATCCAATGAAGTTACATTTACCACATAAAGTGGGTGTGTACAACAGCACCATGACAATTCCATACTTGTATTAAGATGAGACATCTCAAAAAATATTATCGCTATGCTCCGAGGTCTGGTGCTCTAGAATCTTGTTAGGTGTCGCATGCACTGTACGTGTAGAGACCCGAAACTTGACGTACATGGACATTACATTACTTTTGAGGAATACTTAGTACATAACAAAAACACACACACAAGGATCGTAATAGTTTAGTGTCTTTGGAAACTCGGAATATAATCTTCTAATCGTGGTGAAAGATATTCAAAATCTCCCATAAAGATCTTCCTTTTTTTTACCTAAAACCTCTCTTTATATCCTGGGGAAAATAAAACATAAAAGGGTGAGCTCAAATGCTCAGTAAGGATATACAAAAGAAATAAAAATCATATCATATCTTTTTGAAAATCATAACCTGCAAAAGAGATCATAATATCTTAACATGGAACAAATCATAGAAGTGAAAATGAGATCCCCATAATCATAACATGAAACTTGAAACTTTGTGGCATGCACACATAATCATGGAAAATCATTTCTTGTTAGTCATGACTCATTGCCAAGACTATCTTAGTGGACAAAGTCCCTTTCTGAATCGAGTAACCCTCGTTTCAGTCCTGTTTCACTGAACCGGTATAACCTACCATTCCAGCCCTGTCTATCTCATGAGATATAAAATATTTACCCAATGCATTGGAGGGAGATATAGGTCCCACCCATCTTATAATGAATCCTTTCTTATGTGTGCCACATAATCATAAATCATACATCATTGCACAACCCATGTAATAAAAATGGGATTCTTAAACAACATGACATCATAAAACAATTCATATAAGATAAAGGAATTCATAAAAATATTTCCATCACAACAAAATCAAATCCATGTAATAATAGGGATAAAAACAGAACCCTTTTATTATCTTAGATGGAAATTTTTTTTGATAAAATACTTGAACTCCATTCTTGAGGAAAATATCCTTTCTACTTCAAAATTTTTTTTCCTTTCATAACATGTCATACGACTTTAAAATAAAAGAATTTGATTAAAAATAAACTTGAAAACATGTAATGGAAGCTTCTTGGAAATAATGTTTTAAAAATCCATTCATGCCGTATAAGTTAAAAAAACATTCTTCGTACTTTTTTCGGAAAAGTCAAAATGTACCTCGTACGAAAAAAAACGACAAAAGATTCCTTTCATATTCTTTACTAAAAACTCACCGAAGGGTAAAATTGGATTTAAACTATTGTAAGTGGATGGAAACAATATTACATATTGAGGGAACATGGATGTGGATGATAAAATACACCCCAGTAAATACTTACGAATAAACAATCTCGGATAAAAATGAGATTGTGATATTTCCCTTACCTTATGTCCGAATTGCTTTGTAAGTGTCCGAACCTCCTGTATAATTATTTAAATCATGTTATTGACTTATTACAGAATCATATTCATTGTTATGATATCATATATGGTTCACTTATGATATTATATTACCCGTTCTTTTGTAAATTCCATGTTAAAGAAGCATTTTGGGTAAAATCGTTTCATTTATCGTAGGTGTTTTGACTTGTTGTTCTTGACATCATTATTACTTATATCATGATTTACTTACTTCCAGAATATAAAATATGATTTATATATCATATATATTCAGTATATATATATATATAATAGATAGATAAATAAAATGAAAAACACCGTTCATGGAGACGGTAGTCCGTACGTACGCATGAACGCTGTTTTACTTTCCTTATTGTCTAGAAATGGAAGTAAGTAGATGACATACATATATATATATATATACATAAATCCAGTAGATTTATAATGTCATATATTTCATTATTATTTCTTATATATACTTTATAATCATTCTTAAATGGTTAACATGGAGAATGAATCTCATCGCGTCGTGGAGACGGTAGTCCGTACGTACGCACGAGCGATGATATCATTTCCATAAATATTGAACTGAATTGAAGTGGATTATACAATATATAAGAATCAATATGATGTTGTAATAACTATGTATAGTTATTCTTTACACCATTATACCCATCCATGTAAGGTGGTGGTGGAAAATAGATTACACCACGGCGTGGAGACGGTATTCCGTACGTACGCACGCGCGGTGATTTCTTTTTCCATAGGATGGATAGATAGTGAAATAGGGTTGCTTCATACTTATAATAACATATCAGTATATGAGTGATACTGATGTTATTACTTCATAATGAAACAACCTAAGAAGAAGAAGTGGAAGAAGAAATAAAGATGAAAGAATTGGTAACGGTAATTACCTCTTCTTTGAAGCGCCTCTTTGAGACCTCCTCTTAGGGCACTAAAATTGGTCTTTGAGGAAGACCATAACCTCTAGGATGTTTCTAGGGAAGTGGAGAAGAGATTTTGTCAGGGGTTGGCCGAGTTTGAGTGCTCAAATTGGTGTGAGGAGGAGGGGGAGGAGGTGTCCTTTTATAAGGGAGGAGAGGGGCACCTTAGGAATACCTCAAAATATTATTTTATATTAATGTCAAAATCGGTTTATAATGGTTCCAAATGGTCTTATTTCGAAGCTAAAGTGGGGATGGGTCGAAATCCTATCAACAAATAGGATTTAGACAAGTTTAGGTTATTATTTTAACCTTATCAATTAGATTTAACTCTAAGTTAAATAATTTAACTTTTACCGTGTCTTTTTGTTTTCTTTCACTATATGGTTAATACACTTACTATAACATGCCAAACGAACCCCAAATTGTATATTATTAATAAATATATCCTTATCTAAGTCATTTGGCCGAACCTTAGATTTTTAGGAATAAAATAACAATTAATAATATAATATTTGATTTAAAAACTATTTTGTGTCAATTTTGACACTATTTGATATATGATTTTTTTGAAAGTCATAACAGAAGTATATGTTCGAACCCAGTTGATTAAATCAACACTAATACATCATAGTAACATAGAAAATTAGTTTAATTCATAAAAAGTCTTAAATTACATTCATTTGAGCATTTATAACATCAATTATGTTAATATTTCCTTAAAAGGGTAATTACTGCATCATCATTGTGTCAAAAATAAATTAATTTATTTAAAGTCTAAAAATTATAAATAAAATATAATTATGTAGGAAATCGTTTTAGATTTCTAATGAATATTTATAGTCGAATTTATCTTATGTATAACCCCATATTAAAAATGTTTTAGTAAATAAACTTTGATTTTAACTCTTTTAACTCTTCTTTGAATTAAATAATAATAAATGTCCTAATCTAATCCAAGTGGGCCTAAATGGTCATATTATATTCATAAGGTTGTTTTTGGCCGAATTACACTTATCCAATAGAATTAGGACATGTGTTAGGGTAATAGTAATATCATATTTACCCTTAGTTACCCTATTTACTATTAACCGTGGTAAAAAAAGTAAAAAGTTACTATTCACCAAAAATTATTTTCATCTCATTGAACCACATTTTAGTCCTTGATATTAACCGTGCCTGTCGGATTTTCGAAATTCCATTCACAGAAGTGGTAAAATTAAGTTTTATGCAAAATTCAGTTTTTAACCTACCACTTAGTAGTTTCACTATTCATAAAAAATTGATGTTTTTCAGAACAATGCCAAAATTTCATCCAAAGCTATATTTCATATTCCGAATTCAAAAATGAAGTCTATTTTACCAAATTCATATCATAGAAGTTGCATTAATTAATTTTATAATTAAATCCCGCTGTTAAAACAAAGAGCGTGTTTTTAAGAAACAATATCTATCAAAAGATTGACACTTGTTTATGTCTAGTTTAAATGTGAAATTATATCCAATGACCAACATTGTATTAAATTGTAAAAATATATTCTAAATATACTTTAAAACCACTCAAATTAATAATTTATCAATATTAATTATTTCGATTGAAAAAGTTGTTTTTAACTAAAATTTAGTAATTTTCACTATTCATCAAAAAATGAAAGTTATCCGAAAATCACCAAAATTTCACCTTAGGCTAAATTTGATACTCCGAATCCAAAAATAAAGTCCATTTTGAGAGCTAAAATTTCTAAAATTTTAAAAGGTGGTTATTACTATTCATAACTGGTAGTTATAATAATATTTTAATAGCATATCGTTGTTTAGTGAAACTCGGTATTGCGTACTACACACGCTATCGAGGAAGGTCGTGATTGCGTGTAATGCAAGGCAAGTCAATGATGTGTGTTGTTCAAGCTCCTTTTGGAGTAGCGTACAACACAATACATTAATAAAATTAAAAAGAATATTTTTTTTCATAAAATCTCAAGCTGTTACATTCTACCCCCCTTAAAATGAATTTCGCCCTCGAAATTCGTCGGGGTTATAAATGGTTTACTATTCTAAAGTTTCTTTAATAGAATCCCACATCGTAAAAAGGAATACCAAAACTTGGCTTTAATAACTAAAGTATGAAATGTAACGATTACCCAAATAAACTAATCGCTGGGTTTCCACATAGGTAAAAATATGGATATGGAAGAGAAATCTAACCATCATGTTCTGATGGAGAGTGGTAGAGAACATGGCTATGGAAAAGCCAGTAATCACAAATCCATAGATTTGTGATGATATAAGGTACCATCTGATTCATCAGGTATAAGATCACTAGGACAACATTTTTGGTTTTCAAGGTCATTTCCCTAAAGTTGAAAATTTGAATTAGAATAAATACTTAATTTATTTTGGTACAATCTCACTGTTGTTCGTGTCTTGAACAATTTCCACTTCATCTCTTAAATAAATGATGTTGAATTTGTTATTCGTGAAGTGTTAGCAGATTATGTGATAGAACGACGGGTCATTCCATCTGTCTCAAACAAAAGGTTAGCAAAAATTATATGCATAAGTCGATCTATAGTGAGATTAATCATATATGGTTCCTAAAATGGACTTATACTTCATATATCATACTGCTTAATATAATAACACTAGTTTCTACTAAACAGGGACTTCCTGTAGGTCAGTGGTAGGCGATAAAGGCCAGTCGCACTTCGGTTGTGGGTTCGATTCCTACAGCCTTGTCCGAAGTGATGGGCTGTCGCCCGTCCTGCAGGTTGTCCTTTTTATAAAACTATATTACTATAACATCCCATAAATAATATCAAAAAAAACAAACAATACTAACTTATGTCCAACATAATTCATTCCAATCTTTAGGCTTATCCATAATACTGCAGTCGACTCTCATAATATAGTGAAAACGATTACCAGAGATTTAACACCATCGTCGATCCCCATATATCATAAGATATGTTTTGTTGGTCACATTCCAAACATTCAAAGTCCTTAATCGTGTATTCTCTTGAATACCTTAGTGAAAACGTGAATGCAGTTAAAAGTTAACACTATTCACATACCAAAATCCTCAAAATTCTATATACTCAAACTTAGTCCTTATATCAATCATGAGCTCATGAATACTGTTAAACATTTCATTTTCTCGTTTTCCCTTCATTATGCGCATAATATCTCAATCACTTTGAATACCACATTAGACCAATACATAAATATTCCAATATTCCATGATACAACATTATTTTGGAATCCCATTACATAAACACTTAATCATACCACCACATCGTTGTCATATTCAACATTGCCAATAGTGATTGCATGTGACTTCCCTTTGTCCTTTGCCTTCAGTGGTTGCTCATGTTGATCATCACTAACCCTTGGATTAGGGCATTTATTAGCATAATGCCCCATTTCCTTGCAATTGAAGCATTGAAGTGTTGGTTGTACGTTCTCTACAGTGTTTGATTTATTCACTTCATTAGAATCCCTTTTTCCATTACTTCGACACTCAGCTGCTCGATGACCTTCTTTTCCACACTTAAAACATTTTCTAGTCCCTTTAAGACAATCTCCACCATGCTTCTTTCCACACTTTGTGCATAAGGAAACATTCATCTTCTTTTCACCATTATTCTGAGATTTCTCCTTGAACTCCATCTTTCGTTTCTTGTCAAACCCATGAGATGGATATGTAACACCAACTTCCATTTCTACCTTGATAGCACAACGCACAATTTCTTCATAGCTACTGAAGTCTCTTATAGCTAATGCCCTTCGAAGACTTGGTTTTAAGCCACTGAAAAATCGATCAACTTTACTTTCAGGTTGGATGATAATACCAGAAGCGTACCTTGCAAGTCTTGTAAAATTTGCTTCATAGGTACCAACAGATTCATCATCCCTTTGCTTCAGTTCAAGAAACTCTTTCTCCATCTTTGTTCGGAGAATACGAGGGAAGTACTTATTGAAAAATAAGTTCTTGAACTCGTCCCATTCCATAGACTCAATTTCATCCCTTTGCCTCGTATTCTTAATAAGATTCCACCATTGATCAGCATCTCCTTCCAAACGATACACTGCTAGGATGACTTTATCATGTTCAGAACATTGAAGAACAGAAAATATCTTTTCAGTAGTACTAATCCATTGTTCAGCAACTAATGGATCAGTAGACCCACTGAAAGAAGGTGGACGCTGCCTCATGAAGGATTCAACAGAATGTTGCTCCTTCCTTTGCTCGTTTGGAAGTCCTGCATGATTCATAGCTTGAGAAAGTTGTGTGAGCATGGCTACAAGATTTTGCATTCCAGCTCCCATATCGTTTGGTTGCTCAGGGGGACAATCATTGCATTGCCCATCACATTCCGCATTAACACGGTTCCTTCGGGTTCCAGCCATCGTCTAAAACCCCAAAAGAATAGTATGAGAGGCAAAAATCATGCTAGGGAAAACAACATAATAAAGGGGCAGTACCCTCAATATCTAACATCTTAGGTTAAATTCGAAGATCGTTAGCACAATTCTAGGACTATAACCTATACGTATACTTAACCTTAGAGACATCCCTAGACATACCTTAGAAATATCTCTAGGGATCTCACTAACGTTTTCGCATCCTAGTTTCCAAAGGTTGACTAAACCTTTCCTCTGATACCAACTATAGAGACCCGAAACTTGACGTACATGGACATTACATTACTTTTGAGGAATACTTAGTACATAACAAAAACACACACACAAGGATCGTAATAGTTTAGTGTCTTTGGAAACTCGGAATATAATCTTCTAATCGTGGTGAAAGATCTTCAAAATCTCCCATAAAGATCTTCCTTTTTTTTACCTAAAACCTTTCTTTATATCCTGGGGAAAATAAAACATAAAAGGGTGAGCTCAAATGCTCAGTAAGGATATACAAAAGAAATAAAAATCATATCATATCTTTTTGAAAATCATAACCTGCAAAAGAGAACATAATATCTTAACATGGAACAAATCATAGAAGTGAAAATGAGATCCCCATAATCATAACATGAAACTTGAAACTTTGTGGCATGCACACATAATCATGGAAAATCATTTCTTGTTAGTCATGACTCATTGCCAAGACTATCTTAGTGGACAAAGTCCCTTTCTGAATCGAGTAACCCTCGTTTCAGTCCTGTTTCACTGAACCGGTATAACCTACCGTTCCAGCCCTGTATATCTCATGAGATATAAAATATTTACCCAATGCATTGGAGGGAGATATAGGTCCCACCCATCTTATAATGAATCCTTTCTTATGTGTGCCACATAATCATAAATCATACATCATTGCATAACCCATGTAATAAAAATGGGATTCTTAAACAACATGACATCATAAAACAATTCATATAAGATAAAGGAATTCATAAAAATATTTCCATCACAACATAATCAAATCCATGTAATAATAGGGATAAAAACAGAACCCTTTTATTATCTTAGATGGAAAATAATTTTGATAAAATACTTGAACTCCATTCTTGAGGAAAATATCCTTTCTACTTCAAATTTTTTTTCCTTTCATAACATGTCATACGACTTTAAAATAAAAGAATTTGATTAAAAATAAACTTGAAAACATGTAAAGGAAGCTTCTTGGAAATAATGTTTTAAAAATCCATTCATGTCGTATAAGTTAAAAAAAACATTCTTCGTACTTTTTTCGGAAAAGTCAAAATGTACCTCGTACGAAAAAAAACGACAAAAGATTCCTTTCATATTCTTTACTAAAAACTCACCGAAGGGTAAAATTGGATTTAAACTATTGTAAGTGGATCGAAACAATATTACATATTGAGGGAACATGGATGTGGATGATAAAATACACCCCAGTAAATACTTACGAATAAACAATCTCAGATAAAAATGAGATTGTGATATTTCCCTTACCTTATGTCCGACTTGCTTTGTAAGTGTCTGAACCTCCTGTATAATGATTTAAATCATGTTATTGACTTATTACAGAATCATATTCATTGTTATGATATCATATATGGTTCACTTATGACATTATTTTACCCGTTCTTTTGTAAATTCCATGTTAAAGAAGCATTTTGGGTAAAATCGTTTCATTTATCGTAGGTGTTTTGACTTGTTGTTCTTGACATCATTATTACTTATATCATGATTTACTTACTTCCAGAATATAAAATATGATTTATATATCATATATATTCAGTATATATATATATATATATAATAGATAGATAAATAAAATGAAAAACACCGTTCATGGAGACGGTAGTCCGTACGTACGCATGAACACTGTTTTACTTTCCTTATTGTCTTGAAATGGAAGTAAGTAGATGACATACATATATATATATATACATAAATCCAGTAGCTTTATAATGTCATATATTTCATTATTATTTCTTATATATACTTTATAATCATTCTTAAATGGTTAACATGGAGAATGAATCTCATCGCGTCGTGGAGACGGTAGTCCGTACGTACGCACGAGCGATGATATCATTTCCGTAAATATTGAACTGAATTGAAGTGGATTATACAATATATAAGAATCAATATGATGTTGTAATAACTATGTATAGTTATTCTTTACACCATTATTCCCATCCATGTAAGGTGGTGGTGGAAAATAGATTACACCACGGCGTGGAGACGGTATTCCGTACGTACGCACGCGCGGTGATTTCTTTATCCGTAGGATGGATAGATAGTGAAATAGGGTTGTTTCATACTTATAATAACATATCAGTATATGAGTGATACTGATGTTATTACTTCATAATGAAACAACCTAAGAAGAAGAAGTGGAAGAAGAAATAAAGATGAAAGAATTGGTAACGGTAATTACCTCTTCTTTGAAGCGCCTCTTTGAGACCTCCTCTTAGGGCACTAAAATTGGTCTTTGAGGAAGACCAGAACCTCTAGGATGTTTCTATGGAAGTGGAGAAGAGATTTTGGCAGGGTTTGGCCGAGTTTGAGTGCTCAAATTGGTGTGAGGAGGAGGGGGAGGAGGTGTCCTTTTATAAGGGAGGAGAGGGGCACCTTAAGAATACCTCAAAATATTATTTTATATTAATGTCAAAATCGGTTTATAATGGTTCCAAATGGTCTTATTTCGAAGCTAAAGTGGGGATGGGTCGAAATCCTATCAACCAATAGGATTTAGACAAGTTTAGGTTATTATTTTAACCTTATCAATTAGATTTAACTCTAAGTTAAATAATTTAACTTTTACCGTGTCTTTTTGTTTTCTTTCACTATATGGTTAATACACTTACTATAACATGCCAAACGAACCCCAAATTGTATATTATTAATAAATATATCCTTATCTAAGTCATTTGGCCGAACCTTAGATTTTTAGGAATAAAATAACAATTAATAATATAATATTTGATTTAAAAACTATTTTGTGTCAATTTTGACACTATTTGATATATGATTTTTTTGAAAGTCATAACAGAATTATATGTTCGAACCCAGTTGATTAAATCAACACTAATACATCATAGTAACCTAGAAAATTAGTTTAATTCATAAAAAGTCTTAAATTACATTCATTTGAGCATTTATAACATCAATTATGTTAATATTTCCTTAAAAGGGTAATTACTGCATCATCATTGTGTCAAAAATAAATTAATTTATTTAAAGTCTAAAAATTATAAATAAAATATCATTATGTAGGAAATCGTTTTATCTTTCTAATGAATATTTATAGTCGAATTTATCTTATGTATAACCCCATATTAAAAATGTTTTAGTAAATAAACATTGATTTTAACTCTTTTAACTCTTCTTTGAATTAAATAATAAAAAATGTCCTAATCTAATCCAAGTGGGCCTAAATGGTCATATTATATTCATAAGGTTCTTTTTGGCCGAATTACACTTATCCAATAGAATTAGGACATGTGTTAGGGTAATAGTAATATCATATTTACCCTTAGTTACCCTATTTACTATTAACCGTGGTAAAAAAAGTAAAAAGTTACTATTCACCAAAAATTATTTTCATCTCATTGAACCACATTTTAGTCCTTGATATTAACCGTGTCTGTCGGATTTTCGAAATTCCATTCACAGAAGTGGTAAAATTAAGTTTTATGCAAAATTCAGTTTTTAATCTACCACTTAGTAGTTTCACTATTCATCAAAAATTGATGTTTTTCAGAACAATGCCAAAATTTCATCCTAAGCTATATTTCATATTCCGAATTCAAAAATGAAGTCTATTTCACCAAATTCATATCATAGAAGTTGCATTAATTAATTTTATAATTAAATCCCGCTGTTAAAACAAAGAGCGTGTTTTTAAGAAACAATATCTATCAAAAGATTGACACTTGTTTATGTCTAGTTTAAATGTGAAATTATATCCAATGACCAACATTGTATTAAATTGTAAAAATATATTCTAAATATACTTTAAAACCACTCAAATTAATAATTTATCAATATTAATTATTTCGATTGAAAAAGTTGTTTTTAACTAAAATTTAGTAATTTTCAC
Source organism: Viscum album (assembly GCA_963277665.1). NCBI lineage: Eukaryota > Viridiplantae > Streptophyta > Magnoliopsida > Santalales > Viscaceae > Viscum > Viscum album. The sequence goes on from OY728131.1 coordinate 1,351,225,594, forward strand.
TATTCATCAAAATATGAATGTTATCCGAAAATCACCAAAATTTCACCTTAGGCTAAATTTGATACTCCGAATCCAAAAATAAAGTCCATTTTGAGAGCTAAAATTTCTAAAATTTTAAAAGGTGGTTATTACTATTCATAACTGCTAGTTATAATAATATTTTAATAGCATATCGTAGTTTAGTGAAACTCAGTATTGCGTACTACACACGCTATCGAGGAAGGTCGCGATTGCGTGTAATGCAAGGCAAGTCAATGATGTGTGTTGTTCAAGATCCTTTTGGAGTAGCGTACAACACAAGACATTAATAAAATTAAAAAGAATATTTTTTTCATAAAATCTCAGGCTGTTACAGTACGCTTCAATAAAGCGAGGATAGAAGAATCAGACTCTCCACCAAAGAATATCTAGCCATGATGATTCTCATAACACCATGACTCCTTAGTAAGGTAAATCAAAAAATTTAAAGGATGAAAAAAGTGTGGTGATGTGGAAATTGAATGGAGTTCAGAAAATGATTATAGATGATCACGGTGGACCATCTATTGTGAGAGGAATGATTCTATTGAACACTACCATTATGAAAGTGTTATTTTATATTGGTGAATTAAATTCATTCGTTTCTTCTCATTCTAATAATTTGATATGATTACAAAAAGAAATGATTCCATCTATGTTAGAACTAAAAACTACTATCGATGAAAGAGAATATTAATCCTTTTGTGTAGAGCAGTTGCTGTAAGTGTTGATAGAGATGAGATGAAATGGGACTTCTTGATTTTGGATATCGATGTCTATTATTTAATCATGGGTATGGATTGGATAAAAATTTTCAAGGATTACATAGATTGATATATTAGAATAGTTAGTTTCACAAATGAGGATGGTGTCGAGCATCACTTTTGAGGAGAAAGGGTTGTAAAGAATGTTGCAATGAGCTTGTTGGCACCAACAGTGGAAAACATCTCTTATCATATTACAGAATTGACATTGGAATCAATGAATGTGATCGAGGAAGATAGTTTTCCTATACTTTCATTTCAATTTCATGATTTATCTCCCAAGTGAATCACAGGGTTACCACCTCTAAGGGAAGGGGAGACTACAATTGATCTCTTTCTAGTAACCAGTATTATTTCCCTTTCCTTTTATAGGATGAAACCAACAGATATAAGGGAATTTAAAGTGTAGTTGGAGGAGGCAGAAAGCATGGATTTCATTTTTCCAAGTATATATTAGTGGGAAGCACCGGTCTTGTTCATGAATAATGATGACATAACACTTTAGATTTCCATTGATTGTCATAGGCTTAACCAAGTTAGGTTAAATAACAAATATCCAGTTCTATGCAAAGATGATCTATTCAATCAATTAAGGGGATCTCCATGGTTATAAAAAATAAACATGCCATCGGGATATCACCAATTGTGAGTTCTAGAGGAAGACATTGTGAAAATAGAATTTAGGAGAAGATATGGTCACCATGAATATGTAGTCATGCCTTTTTTTCTCACAAATTCACTATCAATCTTCATGGATATGATGATTTAGAAATTTTAGTGATGTGTAGATTCTTTAATTGTGGTATATGTGGATGACATCTCAGTGTATTCAAATACAAGAGATGAACATGTAAAACACATGAAAAAATGTTTGGAATATGGAGAGATCACCATTATTATTCCAAATTATCTATGTATGATTTTTGGATACAAGAGGTTTTCATTAACAGACACGTGATTTATGAAAAAGGACATTTAATGGATTCTGAAAAGATAAAAGCTGTTATCTTATGGAAACCACCAAAGAATGTCATAGAGATACGATGTTTTCTTGGTCATGCTGGCTGCTAATGATGCTTTGTGTGTGACTTCTAATGACTAGCCTCACAAATTTCAACTATTTCAAAGATTAATTCTCTATTGAAATGGAATGAAGAATTCTAGAAATATTTATAGGAGCTGAAATTTCATCACACATCAGAACCTATCATAATTTTTCCATAACCAGGATAGGGGTATGTGATGTATTGTGACTATTCGGGATGAGGGTTGATTTGTTTTCTCATGTAGGTAGACCATATTTTGGATTATGGTTCACAATAGTTTAGGGTGTATGAGAAGAATTACCCAAGACATAATTGGGTTCATGCTACAGTTATCCATGACTTGATGATGTGGAGGATTTACCTCTTTGGTGATAAATTCACTGTGTTTATGGATCCTAAAAAATTGAAAAATATTTTATCATAATGATATTTGAATCAGTGGAAAAGTATACATATGAAGTATCTCTAGATGTTTAACTTTGACTTGATTTATACATCGGGAAAATGGATTTTGGTGTCAGCTACACTAAGCGTAAAGTCATATGTTCGGTTAGAAAAAGATGCTTCAAGGTAATGGAAATTGATGTCGGTCTTAGCTAACATATATGTGGAATGTGATGACTGGTGTGATGTTGTGGTTTAATTTTTAGCTACACTTGTTCCTAATTTGGTAGATTCTATCAAATAGGCACAAAAATACGATATAAAATGGCCGGTTATGAGTTCAAATCCCAATGTTGTGGATACCATGAATGGATGTAAACTGGATGGGAGTTCAATTTTTTGTTTTAGATATCATATTGTAGAACGTATGGTATTTCAAGAACAACTCCTCAATGCTTACACCCATTCGAGTTGGGTTGTACATCTAGGAACACATAAGATGCAAAGGGAATTAAAGGCACAATTTTGGTGTAATGGTATTAAAAGGATGGTGGTCGAGTTCATCTCGTGGTTCTTAACTTGTCATTAGGTCGAAGGAGAGCACCAATGACCAGTGGGTATCTTGCAGTCATTACTGAATCCAATTTGGAAATAAGAGAAGATAGCCATAGATTTTGTTACAGTTCTCTCAAATTGGTATGGAGACACAATGTGATATGGGTGATAATGGATAATCATACCAAGTCGTCCCATTTCATCCATATTAGTGAATATCAAATGGTAGAGGATCTATAAAAAAATCTATATCAAAGAAGTTGTAAAGATACATAACATACCAATTTCAATTTTGTTAGATATATACAAGAGGATCACATATTGTTTCTGGAAATATTTACAGATTTTCCTTCAGACTCAGTTGACTATGAGTATGGCATATCAACCACATATAGATAGACAGAATGAGCGGATGATACAAATTTTGAAAGAAATGTTTCCTTCTTGAGTAATAGATTTTTTGGCTAATGGGAGGAGAGGATACTCTAATTCAGGTCTCATATAATGATATCTATCATTAATCAATACATATGAAAATGTTTGAATAGGTTTATGTGAATTTTTGTAGATCACCACTATGCTGGGTGGATACATGTGAAACCTCACTAGTCAGGCCCATTTGTATCCATGAAACAAAAGAGAAGATACATTTGATCAAAAAGAAGTTGGAGATGGTTAAGTGTCCTAAAAAATCATTTACATATCATCGTCAACGGCCATTGTCTCCTGTGTTCTTAAGGATTTCTCCAAGACTGGGCCTTCATCATTTTTTGAAGCGGAGAAAGTATATCCTCGATATGTAGGCACTTTTGAGATACTGTAATAGTTTATAGTGGGGTAACATCATTTGAAGTTACCACCATGGTTTTGTTCGATGCATAATGATTTCCATGTATGTCAGTTGAAAAAGTATCAGCCTGATTCTAACTATGTGATCAGATGGGATCACGTTGACCATGATCACGATTCTTCGTCAGTATATATCCCCGAGAGGATTGTGGATAGGAAAGATAATGGCTTGTGTGGGAAAAAAATTGGCCAATTTCAGGATTTTATGAAAACATGGTCAGATTTCGGATGAGACCTGGGAACTCAAGAAGGAAATGAAAGAGCCATGGATGGAACTCTTTCATGATATTGATGGTTTTCTAAATTATAGGTATGGAAAGGCCATTGGTTGGGATAATGTGGACCCTTGTATTCTGGTATGTAACCCTTTCCATGTAATTGTTATGTCTATAATTTTTAAAGGTTAAGATTGGAAGAGTTTGGTAAACTTTCAATATGTTTTGGGGATAACGGAGTGTTGCATGGTTTGTCCAAACTGTGCGGAAATCCTAGGAGAAACCATGTGCACTCACATTTTTGAGGTAGTAGATTCAGCATGGTTTTAGATTGGTTTGAACGAAAATGTGAGGAGGCCTTGTTAGTGTTTCCTAAATATAATAGCTAGTCCATGGTTGGTGCATGGTTTTTCTAAACCTTCAGGAAAACCATGCGAAGAGTCAAAATTTAGATGCAATTTTTTAGGACCTTACACATTTTTTTCAAAATAGCTAGTTCTGTCCTCATAACACCCCTAACATGAGAATTCAATCCATTGAGAGATTAATTACATATCTCAAGAAAATGTGAAAGAATCGGATGCCCTCCCTTGTCATTTTCAAGAACGATCCTTAATGTATGTCTTCGTTCTTCCTCATTCATCTCACAATTTCGTAGATCTACGTAGATATACTTTTCCTATACTATTGATTTCTCAGATCCATGCCTATTAGGGTAGATATATGATTATGGATACCAATGAAGTTTAGTTTTTGTTTTGATCAATCTAAGAGAAGAGATTTAAGGTTGTTTCTTGGAATATTTGCTTTAATTCTTGAGTGTTCTACATTTGTTATCAGTATTCGCCAAAACGATCGAGGTTGGTGGATTCAATCTCATTTCCTCTAACAGTAATTGATTGAATTTTTCTCAAACTGATTAAATTCATTTAAATTTATTATGAAATATTGGTTCAATTCATGGAATAAATATTATTTATCAATGATTTTTAGTTTTTGTCAAATTGGAAAATCGTGATGATTTTTGGTGAAAATTACCTTAGTGTCTTAAATTTAATATGGTGATTTTAATTATCTATTTACTGGAATTTAAAAATTGTTTTTGAGAAAATTGTTTTTTAATAAAAAATATGTGTTATGGAAATGTGTTTTCTTTGGGATGATTTTGATGGAAAACAATTTTCAATAAGAAGGCGATTTTATTGAAAATGATTTTTTTGGCATGATCTTTGGTCATATTGGTGTGTGTGTTCATATATCATTTCTGGGCCATGGTTTAAATACAACCTTATTCTTAATAAAAAAAATTAACTAGAAAATGGGATACAATTAACATTGGAAAAATTGGTAGATCAATGAGAAACCAGTCATGAGTATGGAACTTTAATCATGTCCCATGCATGGTAGGTTGCATGGTTTTGTGGAATGGTTGGGGTACGTCAAAAAGGATATTGTGAAATGGTTTTAATTAATTTTTAGAATTATCATGTAATGTTAGATCTGTGTAATTTTTATTAAATTTCTTTTATACTTTTTGGATGCAAATGGTTTTGTTAGTTTTTTATATTTAGTTACAAACTGTTTGGGATATTTTTTTATATCAACTAGTTTAGATATATATTATAAACTCTACTATCCTAGTGGTGGGAGTATGGTAGCCATTTGGTAATGCCTAATGAGTTGTATACTCCCCCCTTCTTTGAAACTTTAGTTCTTTTGCAGATTCTATCTTCATGGACTAGTGAGAAGGGATGGTATAACATATTTTTAGCACCACTTCCTAATACATGGGTTGTTTGGTAATCTTGGATCATGGTGTCTTGTAATAATCTTTGACTATTTAGTTTCCCTTCCACTATTTAAATTGATATTTGATTTATATTCTGTTGTGGAACTTTTTGAAGTTGTATTTTATAGAATACGTGGTGGACATGTCGTTCATTGTTCATGCATCATATAATGAGCTTTACGGTTTTGGTTTATTGAGTTAATTGTCTTATTATTAATGGGGAAATCATTCCCCTATTACAATTTAAACCCTTCTATATTTGTTTCAAGTCATTGGAATCATGGGGATGTCTCTTAAGGACATAGAATGAATCATTTAACTCTCAAGACAATGAGAATTATTAGGTCATTACACTTTCAATAAATGTTCTCTTAATCAAAATCTTATTTATATAGTAATTTCACTTTTTAATTTCCTTATTATTAAGAGGTGGTTTTATTATCCCTATTTTCAAACTGGTATTACCAAATATGGAAATTTTTAATCATCCATACCTTTTTTTCAAGTGAAAGTTAAAATTTTTTTGGATTTATTTTTTGAAATTTATGATCATATCAGGATTGTATCATATCAAGTAGATCTTCCAAAAACATATCTCTCAAATTCATGATGTGTTTCATGTATCTCTATTGAGGAAGTACATAAATGATCCATCACATGTGATATACTCAGATTTCATTCATATAGATCATGATCGTTCTTATAATGAACAACAACTAGTTATTTTGGATCATATATATAATGTTATATGAAAGAAGTCCACTGACATAGTTAAATATTTGTTGAAAAACCACCAATTTGAGGATGCTATGTGGGAAACATTAAAAGTGTTGAGGTTAGGGTATTTAGAATAATTTATATCTAAGTAATGAATTTGGATGGAAAAATTCATTTTACATGGGGGGATGTAACAACCCGACATTTTATAGTATGTTTGTTTTTAAATAAATTTAATTTCATGAGTTGCTTATGTTGCATATAACACTAAGCACAAACATATGATTTAACAATATTATTTATTTTTTATAGTTATCACGTAGAAATTGGAAAAGTGGGACATAATGAGATTAACTTACTTGTGAAAAAATATATTTCAAATATTTACTTAAATAATTCATGGTTTACCAGTTAATTAGAAATCAAAATAATAACCAATTAAAATTAAAGGTTGTGTTTTTATAAAAAAACTAATTTTTTTTCTCAAAATGGAATATATTTTAAAAAATAAAATTAATCACAATTATTGAAATATATTAATAAAATTTATATTTTATATATTCAATCAATTGTTTATAATTATTCCAATATGTTTCGTAGACTTAATATATGAATAAACACAATTTTAAGGGGAAAAAATATTTTCTAAAGGTTTATCTGTCACCATTTAAGGGAGAACCTTTTATAAAAAACATTGAAAATTTTAAAAATATTATTTTTCTTTATAAACATAATTATTAGATGTTTAATATAAAAATAATCTATTGTTGAATTTTTGGAACTTTTGGGGGAATATTCAATTTTTTAATGAATAGTGAAAAATACAAAATTTTAATTGAAAATCGATTTTGTATAATTTATTTTATATTTAAATTATATTTGAAATTTGTATAAAATTAAAAATTACCTCAATAATACATCTATAAATAAAATTGTGTTAATTATAATTAAATTAACATTCAAATATGATATAAAAACATTTCATACTTGTGAACTTTTCACATTAAAAACTCATGTTCTCATTATGTCTATTAGATTAATTTTAATTTGAATTGTTCTAATTATGTGAGCTGAACATAGTAAAATAAATTCAATAATTTAAATAATAATGATAAAATTAGGTTGTAAGGTAATTTTTTAGGTATAATAAGATAACGCATTAAAAAATCATTTACCACATTGTAGGTAAAATATTGAAAAGGGTTATTGATAGAAGGTAAATGCATAACATACCTTAAAATTACAAACTTTAATGGTTTTTTGAGGTATTCATCAACTATAACCATATTCTAAAAAATTAATTAATAATCTATGTCATGGAAATTAATTCCATATCAATGTAGTTGGAAATAAATATAAAACAATCATTATTTTAATCACTTAATACCACCTCTTTTCATGTATATACAACAACCATGACCACCCCATTTGAATACATAAGAAATTAATCTCTTACCAAATTTTAAAAAATTCATAATCCTCACTATACCCATGTCAATTTGTTTTTGGTATCACCAAAATACAAATTCCAATGACTTTAAATATTCTTTCTTGGAGGTGATATTCAAGAGGTAATTTTCATACAACATGTCCCTTAAATTCATATTAATTTAAACATTAACCTCACCTAATACATCTATAAGGAAATTAAAACTATATATTAATTTATAAACTAGATTTTGATGTGGTTAATTTAATATCTTATATCCATATCTTTTATTAAATTTTCTAAGTCAATGAAATGAAACTATTTTAATACTTATGTCGGTTCATCACCTCTTTGAAAAATGATTTTGTTCACATTGTATTACTACATTTATTGTCAGTCAAAATGTTATTATTATAATAAAATAATATTTAAATTGGTATTACATAAAATATTTGACACTCTTGAACTAATATGTATATATACTATTAAATAAATCGAAACTAGTTTGTAATGTTCGAATAAACAGGAAAAATTGACCAAACATTTATAATTGAAATTTTATCAAATGAATCATCTAGATGTAAAAAGAAAATGAAATATGGGACCATATTAATGGATGCATGTGAAATAATAAAATTTAATATCAATTTTAAATTTTTATTCTCATTTAACAAGAGCTTCGATATTTCTACACAATTTAACCAATCAAATAACTGTGAAATGAACACTCGTAGAACGATAAAATTGATCATTATAACTCATCAAAATGGTCATAAATTATCTTAATAAGTTTATAATAAATATTATTAAGGTGGAAGATTTTTACAATTAAGTACTTAATTATTCTAATTTTATTTTCCCAGATAGTACGTGCACATGCAGAATGATTTCATACGTATGATAAGGGATCTGTCTCAACATCCATATTAACTTTGAGTTATGATTTCTCTCTCCCTCTATGTGTCTCAATATATCACCTAATTTATCTTATATAATTTTCATGTTATATATATATGTTCCAAAATAAATATGTATCTAGATTAAACATCCATTGATGGGGAACCACTTGATTTTTATGGGTTCCTTCTCAATTATACACAATAAGAAAGAATGATTAAAGAGAACTTATCCGTTTACATCCAATTTTCAGGTATACTTCATAAATTACATTAAGGAAACAATATTTTTCTAAAATAATTCATTTTATAATGGATAACTATTTGTCTCTATTTATTGTTTTATAAATCACTTATACCTTTTCCTCTTTAAATAATCATTTTCTTTTCCCTATAAAATCACTAAACAAGAACATTTCTAATGAACTTTTTCATGTTTTCAATTCAATTGGAAATTATTACCCTTTTTCTAATACATTATATATGAATGTAAATGATTAATATAACCCATTATTTCATTGATAAATTTTTATATTATCTCTCCTTATGATTCATGACAATATTAACATACCCTTTTCATTCCATAGGCATCCCTTAGGATTATTCCATATGTATGATTCATTTTGTGGAGGACATATGCATGATCATGTTGTGATGGGTGTGCCTAGATAGCGATCAAATTAATTCTATATTGTTTAAGTCTCCTGAGATGTCTTTCCGGGATAGAGTGTAATCCAAATTCCATTATGAGACTTTTTCCAACATGTTATATAGTTTTGGTGATTAACACTTACTTGTGTTTATATCTTGTTATATATCATTGCCACATTTATATTTTTTAATGATTATATAATTTAATGCTCTGTAATTTATATTTCAATATCTATATTCATGATTTATTCTTATATGTTAACGTGTTATACATTTTAACTATTATGTTATGCTTCAATCCTAGGTTTAATCTCATATTGGGATGTTTATCTCATCCATTTTCTCTCTTTTCCGCAAGGTGATCCTATGATGTTATAGGGTTTCCACATGGGTTAGGAACTTAAAATGGTGATTAATAGAAATCTGTTTTATTCTTGTTTCATATTTTATAATAATGTGACATTTCATTCAAAGACAATAGTTTTTTTGGATCCCCCAATTGATTTATGAGGTTAACTAGGAAAAAAATCATATAATAGTACGTGTAAAAAGTGTAGGTCACTATAAAAACGCCTTCATACCTACCAAAACATAACCTGATAATTATATATGTATAAAACACATTAAAAATATTAAAGTACCACAACATAGGGGGGTGATAAACAATGTTACTACAAAATTTATAAACAATGTAGTGGAGGGAAGAAACAGTTGAGTCAGTCATACTCTACAAAACATACATTTATTAAACATATTATTCCTTATCCTATATGATGAATCACTTTTATAATTTTACATTTAACCATTTTAATTACTTTTTCTCCCTTTAAATCTATCTCCTCAGACTAAAATTAAAGCAAGCCTAATTAGTTAATTTTTATACATTTGTTTTAAATATGAAATCAATTTTTCATATAGAAATAATATTTACGATGAAAATTACATTCAACATATGATCATGTATCATGAAAAAAACTTTATTTAACCATAATTGTGATAAGAACATTATTACTATTCAGGGGGTAATATATTTCCTAAAAATGAATAATTGTTCCATTATTTGTTCAGATTTGACAAATGAAGAATTTAAAAATCAAATGTAATAAATTGGATATTTAGAAATTTTAATTCTTTCAATAAAATAATATTTATTAAAAATAAAATTCTTCTTAATTTTTATTCTATTTATTTGATTTTATACTATGAATATCAAGAAAATTATGGAATTGAAATATATTCTTTTCACACCTATACAACATGATATATTTAAATAATTTTGTTGTTACATATTAATTATTTATATTTATGTTAATTTACCTATTTTATGATCATTAATTTATTTAATTTTAGTTAAGTAGTTAATCAATTTACATTGCTTACAAATTTGAATTAATTATCCAATTTAGAAAAATTAAAAATAAATTACACTCGTGAGATTAATTTTAATATTCTACTAATTCCCAATATTAGTTTTTTAAATATTTATTTTTACCCTTTCAAATCAGATCATTGAAATCTTATCGCAATCTTGGGACATTTTTTCATTTTATCGACTTAAATTAATATATTGTTCAACTTTCGGGAAAAATTAGTCAACATAAACTAAAAATTGGGAGTAAAGTAATAAGTGTTTTATTTTGGAGAGCTACTAGAATGTTGATAATTATTTGGTCGATTTTAAACATTATTCCATTAGCATAACCCTTCGTAGACATGTTTTATCCTTGACCACGACAATAAAAAGTATTTTTTACTATTCATTAAGATTGAAAAGTATGTTGAACTTATTAATTAAAAAAATTATATTGATTCTAATTTTGGAATCCGTATTATAAAATTATATTCACATAATTAGTACAATTTAATTTAAAAATAGATACTGAAACATTGTTTAAATATAAGCTTTCAGGAAATGCATTTTACAAGCACAAGATAGTATTATATTAACTATTTGTCTAGTAATCATCATGAGATGAATTTAACTAAATCTTACTATAAATATAATCTATAAATTCCATTGAAAGTAGAGATCATTAATTATTATTTTACTTAATTAAAATGTATAAATGTTATATATTTACAAATAGTTCTCAAAATAAATTGTTTTATGACTAATTATAAGCATAAATTCAAATCCAGTATATAGAAAATTTAATATTAATTAATTTAATAAAATATAACTAATAAAAAATGTGATAAATTGAAATAATATGAAAATATTAATTATAAATTTAAATTAATTAATTGTTTAAAAATAAAGCACAGTTTTACCAAAATTCAATATTTTTCTATATTCATTGAAAAAAATAGTGTTTAATGAAATATCCCAAAATTTCACAATATGTTAATTTCAATATGAATAAATAAAAAACTAATTTAATTTTATAATATAAAATATATATAAAAGAAAAAAATTAATTATAATATATTCTTTCAAAAAAGTAATAATAATAATTTTATGGAAATATATTTTATATGATTAAAATATCATTATTCATAATTTAGTTCTTATTTAATAAGAATTTATAAAAAAATCTATATTTTGAAGGTAGATTATAAATATTTGAAAATTTATTTAATCATTTTCATAACCGCAAATTTAAAAGATAACTTATAATAGTAGTATATTAATAATATATTTTTCAAGTTGATTAAGTGTGATTTTGTGTGTCATATATGATATTGAAAAAAAATTATTCTTCTTAAATACTACAATTTCCTATACATAATGATCTCGAAGAGATTAAATTAAATTATAATAAATATTATTTTATATAATTGGGTGTTAAAAAATATTTTTATTACCATGTAACACATGTTATTGACAATAACATTAGTTTTAAAAGTTTACAATTTTAGGTTTTTATAGCGTCTATATAGAATTACTGGATAAAGATGATGTTGAAGTCTTTTTATTACTAGATCTCATACAATTTATCCAAAAAAACTGTCTTGTCTTTTCCAATTGGGTTTATCGAGTGTAAATTTAATACATTTAACATTAATTTATTTTTTAGTCTTGGGGGAGTTCAAGAATCCTCATATCATCACCGTCTAATCCTTTAATTATAAAGTATCATTAATTAATCTAAATGATAGAGGTTGATGATGAATAAATTATTTACCTCAAAAAATATCACAGAACACTTACCAATATGATTTACCTATGATGGAAAAAATACCCCCAATAATTTCATAGATCAAATGGTTCTCCCCATTATATCAATTAGATTTCAATAAACTATTAGCATGATGATATCTATCAATATGCCATTATGGAAAATTTATTAAAGATATATTTAGGTATGTGGGAATATAATATATCAATTAAAAATGGTGGAAAAAATTAAATAATATAAATAAAACTAATTTAAACCATTAACATCATTTTCAAAAATATAAATATATTTTAAATTCATTGAAAACGAAAACAAGTCAGAAAATTTTCAAATACAGATAGTTAGATATATGATTCATCTAACCATTCCCAAACAATTCATATATCATGAAATGGATAGAATTTTTTGGTATGATTTGGTTTTAATATTTTCCAAACCACATGCCAAAATTTCAAATAAGATTTGATTTCTCCCAGAATATCTTATGCAATTACCAAAAATTTTTGTATCTTGTTTTCTTTAAATATTAACCCAAGCTTTTCCCTCTAATAAACCATTATATTTTCTAAAAATCATCAAAATTGAAAAGTAAATAAAAATAAATTATTAATAATACATTATGAAAAATCAATTAGAAATCCAAAAAATTATATTAAGGTATTAAATCAACTAAATACTGATTTTTATCTCTAATAGTTGATATGTGTCAGTTCATTGGTCGACCAAGTGTGCTTGGACATAGTCGAGGTGTTTTGGAATTCTGTGTAGGATATGAATTGATATCTGAATTCATCTTAGGATTGAGGATATAATATAATAGATGACTAAAACTTTTTTATATTTCATTGAAAGATAGTGTTGAAAGGGGATAATGTTGGAACATAACATAACCACTGGGAATTATATATTCATTGGTGTTCATACATATTATCTTATTCCCTGTAAATGTTTTCATAAGTTAAGAAACATAAATAAATTTAATAACATACTTATTTTTGTTGAATAATTATAATATATGAGGTACTTTAATTTTCAAAAATGTTGAATGTAAATTTTTTAGATATATAATATTTATTAAAATTTATATTTATATTTTTCATCTAATGAAAAATTAATATGTTTGAAATGTACCTTACATGTCATTATATTCCACAAACTAGCCTAGACACCCTTGTACCCTGATAACTGATACGACACTTGCATGGCCAAAAGGGATTTACCAAACACCATGGGTTGGAGAATAGAACCTATAATTATAAATGTTAAACTAGGGGACAAATTTTACAAATAAAAACATGGAAGGTAATGAAATAATTTAATATTATCACCACTAAAAAGAGATAAAGTAATATAAACTAAATAACTATATCAAAAAAGTACATAATTTGGAACTCTTAAGAAATAAGAAACGTGACATTGTAAATTTCATTCCAACACAAAAGGATGATGAACATTCATCTCTTCAAAGCGGGTTTTTACTTTTTCTCTGACTTCATAGGTATAAATATACAAACACCCATCGGAAAATCTAGTGTGTGTGCTATAAATCCCATTAGGGTCTCAATAAATATTCGACAAAATTTTCCATTACAATAAACTAAATAATGATTTTGATTTAAAAAAACCAGTCACATAAAGAAACATTCATTTTTAAAAAACATGATTTCTTTTTAAATAATGGAAAACAATTAAATCATGGGGTAAATAATTTTTTTATATAAATTAGTTCATATAAATTAATTGGAATGAATAGAAAAGTTTCATAATAAATATAATACATATACATAAACAATCAAAACATATACCATGGTAATATTTAATATTTTTTTGACAGTTTCTAATTATTAGATCATCACAAATCTCATATTAGTGATCACAGGAATATATGTACACATGTATCTCAGGCTCAGGCTAAAATGACTCCTCAATATCTCATTAGGTATATTAATAAAATAACTATACTTTATTAGATTTTTCGTCACAAATATGTTTCTAGGTATTAATTATCCAAGGGTGTTTTCCCAAATAACGCACAAAATAAACAGAATCGCATGTTCGCAATCAATAAATCTAAAATTTGGAATTCATAAATTGACAAAATATTAATATCAATATTCCAATTCAAATGTCCAAACAAAAAAAATTATTTTTTTTATCAATTCATGACATTTAAAAAAACAATCAAAGCTTCTATAGATTCAATTTAATACATTTTTCTCAAATGGATTCACCTATTAATTCATCAATTCTATCAATTTAAAAAACCCTAAATTATAATTCCACTACAATTATGAGTTTCTCCAAAAATTCAATTCCAATGAAAATAAATATCCCAAATCATTTAAAATATGGGTTTTTCAAAAATAAATTTAAATAAATATAAATTAAATAAGTAAAACGAATTCTTAATTTCTTAGAGATCTCAAATGTAACAACCTATCATTAATCACAGAAATCATCAAAAACAATGGGAAATTATAATAAATTATCAATGAAAAAACGATCAAGGAAAACATCATAGAGTCACGATTAAAAAACATTGTGTTTTATTCCAAAAATCCCATGGTGATCAATAAAACACAAATAAAGAAAGAACTAAATAATTGAAGAGACATGAAGACCACATACCCAAAGAAATTTAATGCAACCAACATGATAATAAATCATTTAATGGATGATCTGGATGGATTAGAGTCCTCCAAATCACATTGGTAAAGCTCTGATACAAAAGGTCTATGGTTTCAAGTGGGATGAAAAATAAATCATCTTCTATGTTCCTAAAATATATTGGACATGTGATTTACAAGTCATCTATTACCATTACCTAATAGAAAAAGCACAAAGGTCATTTATGTTGAAAAATGAATCCCCGTGTTGTCAATGTATGACATTTGGAATTTCACATCTTGTAAACTACACATTATATGTAATCATTTTAAACTATTCACCAGGTTCACAACATTTTCCCAAAAAAATTACATGATGTGTAATTCCTTGACGTGGCATGTAATTTTCCAGTAGATAGAAAAAAATTTGTTTCTATAAAAATTTATGAAAAATGAAAATTATTGGATGAAGAATATTGTAAAGCATAATATTATGTTACATTTCCTAATATAATACATTCATTTGGTCCCCATAAATTCTATTAAGATATTTCCATATCAAATTTTTGAGGCCACTTCTCTCCCATCAGTGCCTCCCCCACCCAGCTCTCATTTAAATTAGAATGTTTCTTACATAGAACACTGAAAAAAGGTACCATTATTTGAAAATATAAATTTCTCCAAAAAAATCAATCCTTAGATGGTGTTATATCCTGAATAAATCCGGATAAACATTAATTTCCTCCTATATCAATACATGAGATGGGTAATAAAGACAATTCTAATGCTTAGACACAAGGAACATGTTATGTATCAATGTAAAATATTGTGTAAGTGTTAATCGATATGCCACCCTCCCCACATGAATAAAAACTAAAAAATTACCCAAAAATTGAGGATTATTATTCCCTTAAAACAGAATTTGTCGATGACCTAAATGATGTGAACCTTTTAGGATGACTTGTACTCCTACAAAAAACTCAAATTCTCTATTATTATTATAAAAATAAGATTTATAATGTATATGTTCTATCAAAATTCTATTAAAAACAATAAAAATATTTATGCTAGTGTCTTGGAACAGGATTGGTCCATCCAAGGAAGATTTAGTGATCACCAACTAACACAAATAATATTTAGAAGGTTGACCCTAAAAATCCTTGAATGTATCCATTAAGATTCTTGGATCGTAATTACTGTTATAAGTAAATTAAAAAAGTACCAAATTTTGATCCCAATAACTACAAAAATTGATGATGTATGAAAGAAACCTGTAATCAATAATCATTATATCCCTCTTGAAATGGCCCCATCTCTCTGTGGGTGGAATTCCATACTCAAAAAACCTTTGGTCCCATTACTTCCAAGAGTCCTCTCCAAATGTGATAAGAAAAATTGGGATATAAATTATATATTATAGTAGAAGTAACTCCATTCAAATAAAAAATATATTTCAGAAAAATATTTCCTAGCTGGTCTACATTGGTTGTGTCGTCAATTTTTAAAATGTGAGCCCATTTATTTAGCCTATTGATCATAAACCATATCAAATTCTTCATCATTAGGGTATATGAAAACCCAACCAAAATGTTCACACAAATCTCTTTCCACATCCATGTCGGGATTGGATGTGGTGGAAGGAAATCACATTTCATCCTTTGTGCAAATCCCACTGGTAATTATTTCATTTTATAATCACATATTTCTTCACACATAAAGGAACAATGTACCAGTTCATGAACCATACAAAAACCTATATGAAGAATAACTAATAAGAACAAGTATTCAAACCATAAAGAGAGACCCTAATGTTTCCAAATTCAACATCACGTTATTGATCCAGACAAATTATCTCGTGGAGAGAAGAGGCCTACATTACATTATCCAAGACAAAATTGGGCCTTATTTCCCAAAATATGTTATTTAACATTGAAAAATAAAAATATAGTACCACTTTTTTGATGATTCTATCATATCTCACGTCAAAAGTTCCATACTGAAAGAATCAACAAGTACATTCCCATTCCCCAAGGTATATGCAATGTCAAAATTGAATGATAGTAGGAAATCCACCATATTACTCTAAAAAATATTTGAATATTTTTTGAGAGATGATATAAATAAAGTTATTGTGGTCAGAAAACATGGTAAATCTATTTCTGAAAAAGGTATTTACTCATACTCTTTTGTACATGCTTAAAGGATACATGTTCAAGGTTACGATTTGGATAATTCCTCTCATGTATACTATGAATCCAAGATTCATAGTCCAACATGTGACGAACCTTAATACGAACACATCCCAAAAACAAATATGGTGTTTCAAGGAAAACTACATATCCATTCTCGGCCTTTTGAAGATTCAATATTGTAACATATTACAAAATGCATTTCAGTTCAACCAAATATCTCAACCATTTATCATCCCTAGAAATAACCCCCCCCCCACAACTGCATTTGATTGAGTGTTGTCACAGAAGAATCCATCACTGGTAAATATTTTATGAACTGAAGAAAATATCCTGCTAAACACAAGAAGATCTGAATCATGAAAACATTACCTAGTTTCTCCCATGTCATAATAGTTTTCACCTTTTGAGGGTCAACAAAGACACAATGTTATAAGTCCATTTTTATAGTGAAAATAACTTCTTGATTATTAAAATCACATTTCTATAACGTAGAACAATATTATTGACTTATCAACTATTCTACATCCAATCTTAGTTAACACACATGATCCTCCTCAGACATATAGTAAAATAAGATATCATCAATAATTACCACCATGAACATATCAAGATTCTCATGAAAAATCATGTTCATCATATTAAAAAATATTTAAGGAGAATTGGTGAGACCAATCATAATGACATGTTATTCGTAGTAGCAATACATACTCCAGAAGGATGTTTTCTAAATGTCAATGTATTTTTTATTTGTTGGGGGTAACTAGAATGATGATCAATATTTTGGAACCACTTCACCCCTTTCAACTGGTCGAAAAATTCATCAATACTAGTAAAAAAATTGTTTTTCATTTCCATAATATTGTTGATTTTTTGGTTAACATTACATAAGAAAAGTGTTCCACAATATTTCATATCAAATACAATATGTTTCACACAAGGAGACCCAAACTAGCACATAAAAAATTTCTCTAACAAATTATCTAACTATGTCTTAAGATTTTTCATCTCATCTTTTTTCATATGATAAGAATGTATAGATATAAATATTGTACCATGCACTAAATCAAAATAAACTCCACCTCACATACTGGGGGAAATGTTTAAACATATTAAGGTAAAAATTCAGAAACTCGATGAAAAATAGAGGGAGATCATCGCATAATGACTATCATCCTAGATCAAAAGAGAACAAAAATATTATTTTCCCTAACACTAGATATGATGTTTTGGATATACTTAACCTTGGTTCCCATTCTCCATAAAATAAATTTCATAACCCATCAAGTGTAACAATATTGAGCCATTCTCCCTAACCTTAATGGTGTTTTCTTATGGTAGTTTTTTTGAAAAAGTTTATGTGATATAAAATTAATTTCCACCTAAAAGTAATTCATGTTGTCATAAAAGGGTTTATAAATTTATTATAAATTGAAAATTTAATATTTAGAAAATTAATTAATATAAAATTCAAAAATCGATAATCATATTTGATGATATGGAATGGGTAGTGAAACCATGTCCTCTGAGGTCAATTTAACAAATGGTGATGCTACTAGTGGCCACATGGAATTTATATATTTTTCTATGTATCATATTATTTCATAGGGAATCATTATTTTCAATGATATGTTTTGAATTTTACAAGAAAAAATTCAATAATTTTACAAATGTTTTCATAATTTTTGAAATTAAATGGGGGTTTAAATGATTTTTTAATTGATTCTAATATTATGTTCTTATAGAATTTTCACGAATCCCCTTGTATTATATTTTTTGAAAATTATTATTTATATCAAATGTTCAGTTTTTTATATAAAATTTTATTTTTTTCAATGGAATTTTTGTGGTTTCTGTTAAAGGAATTTAACAGTAGTTATAGGTCCTCATTATGGGAACTTTTATTCTCATCCATTATAATAAAAATAATTCTATATAATTATTAGAAAGACCATTGTATTTTTGGATTCATATAATGGTGGATGAATAGTTGAAAAAGATATTAGTTTTTTAAATAAACCATATAAATATTGAAAGGATGTAATAGTTTTTCTAAATCTCTAAAATCTAGGAAAAAAAATATCATACATTATTTAATGGATTGTCTAATTTTTGGTTTTTTTTTGAAAAATTATTTCATTTTTTTTATCCCTGAAACCAAGATAATGGGTCTCAGGATGTCTTATTAGTGGAATTAATTTATTTTATATTTACATATAAAATATTATTAATAAATTTTGAAATAAAAATTCATAGAATAATGTGATGGGAATGTTATTTGGAGAAGCATGATTAAATAGAGAGGAATTATGATAATAAATAACCAATATAAAATATTGAAATGGTGTTAATTTAGAAAATTCTACAAATTAATATTCTATTCAATATTTTCTATATATATTAAAAATATGTACTATGAAAAAACTATTAAAACTATTACTGTTTAACTAAAATAATGACATTAAAATATAATAGAAAATTACCAGAACAAATAAATTAATTTATGAAATGATCATTCAGGAATTAATATAATGAATATGTAAATGAAGGAGGTATATTCCTAATTAAAAAGAATCATGATTTTCAGTTTAAAAATAAGAATCCATTTGGTTGAATTATATACTATGTGGATGATAAATTATAATATTACAAGTGGAATGTAAAAATTGCAATATTAAAATTAAAAAATGGGGTTATTATACAAAATGAACATACAATTCCCCCATGTATAGTAACATCCAGACCCAAAAGCTTCTAAATGGTGACCAATGTTGTTATGTCACATAGACTCATGTGTGTCTCCTCATATGATAGAATCCACCAATGGGCAGTGAGGGTCTATGGTGGTTTAGTGGGGATACTATACCCTCCTTTAAAAGAATTAATTTTTAAATAAGGGAGATACTAAATCAATAAATCCTAAAAGATAAGTGATAGAACAAAAAAATAGGATCTATAATAAATAAAAATAGAAATATATGTGACTTAAAAACATTATTAATTATAAAAACCCAATGTAAAGGCATAAAAAATGATTTCATGTCATTATCGTATACTTGAAATGGAATATAGTGGATAGAGAGAATATTAATATACCACAAGTTATACAAAATTTAAAAAAAATATAAAAAAATCTCTTTTAGAATAACAAGAATATGTCTGTCCTCTTCTCCAATGATCATGTTCTATTAGAAAATCATATCAATCCTCTTTGACTCATCAATTTAACGTACCCTACATGAATTCATATGTTTTTTCTTGGAACTGATCGGTGGCCTGACCATGGTGTGAGTTAAACTCAATCATCCAACACTAAAATGTAATGAAAAATACAGTTTTTGTTTATAGAATAGAATTTTTAAGGTATAGAAAATAATAAAGAATGATAAAAGAAAGAAACTGGATATATCATGTTCCAAAACAATATGGGGATAACACTACCTACTCTAATATATTATGGTAAAAATCAATTATCAGGTTTCCATGTGCATCTATTTTTAATCGATTTTACATAATATATATATGTATATATGCTATATATGTGTGAAAAATATAGTTATATATATAGATACTAGGTTTTAGCTATTAGCAATGAATAATATAGGCTTCTCTGCCCAGTCAAACATGCTTGAATCTTCAAAAGGTAACTAGACCTAAATCTCATTAGAATGAAAGTCGTAATGCGCATCACTTGAGAATGTGGGATGTATTGTAATTACAAACACCCAATGAAAGGGGATTTGTAACATCATGTCCATCATCCATGAAAAAAATGTGATATTCTATTACCAAAACTCAATGTAATTGATTGTAAATCACCATGCTCAACAAGTCCAATAACCATTGTTCAATGAAAAAAATCAATTGCCTAATCATAATTATAATATGGTATTTATATTTAATTAACATAATCATACCCGAGATTCTACATGATATATAATTCATTAACTAATTATAACTTGTTACATGGTCATTAAAAAAAATATTATTTAGTTAATATTTATAATTTACTTTGGAAATTAATGAAATTAAAATTAAAATGTCATGGAAAAGAATTTATGTGGTTTTTTTAACTAAATATTTATATAAATGTGGGAATTTAAATTAACATACACAAAAGGGTGTTTTAAAATGTGATAAAAATCCTCCAATAGTCCAAACTGGGTCTACAAGGTATCTCAACATGGTATAATTAATTTAATGAGGAATCACATTTTTGGGAATAACATAGAAGTGTCAAGAGTGCGTCATAACATAATATTCAATGAAAAAACCTAATAATTTAGGGAAAAATAAAAAAAATACACATACCCCAGGTCCAAGATACCATCCTTGTATAGTGTTAGACTAAGGATTAATCTAGAATGAGAGAAAACATAAATGGAATTAATACCTAGAAAATAGGGAAAATTAGCACAAAAAAACTTCATTGAGGGAAAGAAAATCTATGAATGGACGAAGTAGAAAAACAGACATCTATTTCAGATCCAACATGACCCAAAATAGAGAATTTCAATTTCATATTAAATAATTTCTTTAAAATATATGTGGATTATGATGATAGATTAAGATAATTTATTATATTTGATATGGAAGGGGGTTCTATAAAATAAGAGCACCATTCATTTAAAAAACTGATCTAGTGTATTTACATGGCTTGTAAATTTTGTTGTCCATTTAATGATTTGGGGTTTTCCTTCCTAAGAAAAAATATTTCATGGCTTGTAATCAGTTTTTCTTTCTAAATACATATAATGTTATTAAATATACAGAGTGTATTTATAAATCATGTGTTGTATTTGGGATACAATCAACCTTCATCCCTCTATATTCTTTCTTCATTGAAAAAAACTAGGTGTTTTATAGGCGTAGCCTCTAGTGTATCATACAAAATTTAAAATAAATGAGAATTTGAGGAATTTAAATGAATCCATACATATATGAAAATATAGGTCATTACCACCTCCCATCGAAAAATGTATTTTTCTCTGAGTTTCCCTTTCAAGGGTTGTAAATCATTGTATAAGAGGGGTTCTAGCCATTGAGCATGTAAATCATCTTCACTCTCCAACATCTAGTCATTTACTCGACCATGAATCTAGAGTTACTAAAATAAAAGAACTGCATAGCCTTGGAGAGCCTTTGGGGTTCCAACAATAATGTGCATATCCTACTCCTCAAAATAGGCATCAACATATTACTCGACCTACTAATGAATAAAACTTGTTTGATGTATGGATATTACCGATGAATATGAGATTGTTCAAGGGAATCATATATTTATTTTTATCTCTAGGTAAGTACTATACTATATTCTAGTAGTTTGATTCATTCCAAAATCTAAAAGGGAATAATGAATGGAGAGAAATCATACCCTTTATATAAGTCTATCGATGAACCAACATGGGAGAAAAACACAGGAAAACCTGATTCCCAGAATCAATCTCTAGAGGCCATTAATGATGATTTTCATATCACTACTACCTAGACAGTGAATTCATCATTAACTACTTTATCATATGATATTTCCTTTACATCCACTAGATGAGATTCTTCCCTAATAGTGTTTCCTCCCTTACTTCTAATCAACACATAGGTGATCAGTTTGGAAAAATACAAAATCCTTTGTAATGATCCATCCGGATTCTATCATGAAATCTATTTTTATTGAGAAACTTTATTACAAGTATATGCTTCACCCAATAACCTCTTAAACCAAGGACACATTTCAGACGTACATTTTCTAAGACTTAAATACTATAAACTATCTGACCATCGGTTACAGGGTGGTAGTCTATTCATTGAATCACTTGACAACTAAAGGCCTTCTAAAACCCATTCCATAACCATGATTTTAAATGATCGTCCCTATTTGATATGAAATAATGAAGAGTTTTTTCACGTGTTAAATCACTATAGCATATACCCTACCTAGTTTCTCCACTGTGAATGTATTTTGAATGAGAATAAAATGGGAATCCATCAACAATTTTTGAATAATGAACAAAACTATATTGTTTCCATGAGGATCTCTAGGAAAACCATCATGAGATCCATTGTTTTAGCATCCCATTTCCACTCATGAATGGATAAGGCATCTAACAATCATATGATCGCTTGTGTTCTACCATCAAATTCTAACAGGTAGTAAACTATGTAATGAATCCATATATATTCTCTTTCATACTAGGATACCAATTATAGTGATGTATGTCTCCACACATCTTAGTATCTAAAGTATGTACACCCATATTCAGGGAATGATTTTCCAATATCAGTTTCTATTGATTGAATGATGTGACTCACACACACCAATTAATATATAACATCTAATTCTTATCCACTAACCATAAAATTATAAATCCTTATCAGAGATATGTTCACATAGGGAGAGGCCCTTAGGATCAAAAAGTTGTATCATGTATACCCACTCATGAAGGGTTTATGTGACTACTAATGTTATGTGGACTTTCTTCATATAGTCCTCTTGATCCTCTCAATGAATTTATAAAAAAATTTCAATAAGATTATTCTAACCACTAGCCTCTGTAACTTCAAAAGTATGAGTCTTATGGATTAGAATTTTAACTAATTCATTTCACCTACCATGCATATATGAACTCTAATAATTAAAGGACTATATATACTAAACCCATTTGTGATTTATGATATTTTAATCACACTATGTAAAGTGATAAATGAAGATTTTATTGTATGTGAAAACTAAAAATCTTTCTCTAAACATGTAATGTGTCTGGAGGAATAAAGCATGCACCACTACTACCCACTTGAGGTCATGCATTAGGTAATTTTTATTGTGTGTCCATAAATGAAGTGACACATATTATCTGAATAACTCATCCGACATTAGAAAATCTCACATCTCGATGTCTATGGTGTCACAATATACTATATAACTAATTCACAACCCTGATAGAATCGAGATTGGTGATATAGTCTGTCTACCCTTTTACAAATCAAATGATTTCTCATACTCTGTTGACCGTAAAAATTTCATACACTTTATAAGCATGACTATAAGAGGCACTTCTAGCAAGGTTAAATTCTGAATGATGTATCCACAATACCCATAAATCCCCTTGAATAATTGTTTATAAAAGACATTAATGTGATCCTCATAAGAAATAATAATATTGAAATTATCTGCATATATTGACACTCCACATTCCAAGATGATTGTACTAAGGAAGTGGACATTATTAATCCAAATGTTTTATTAGGTGAGCTTTTTTTAAATCTGGTTCCCTCATAGTGTATTCCGATTGATCGCAATATTTTTGGAGTAGTCATGTTGAGGGTGAGAATATAGAAATATTTAGACAATAATGACTATAGTGAATGAATCCAGATATGGGTGTAAAAGATGATTCATAATGACTATAAAAATAGCTACTCCATTCTTGATACCTATTTACATTACTAGGTACCCATAAATATCATCCGTACTTTGGAAATATTTACATTTTATGTATTATGTATTGACACGATCTTAATGGTAGTCTGAAAAAAATAAATCATGGAATGTAACCTAACTCCTTGGAGTTGATCAAAGTGGACATCTATTTGAGGTACTAGATTATAATTTTTAATTGTGAGTTGATTCATACTACAAATATCCAAGAAATACATGATAGTAAAATCCTTGTTATTGGAAAGTAAGACTGGTTAACCCTATAGAGAGAAACCAGGTTGGATAATACTCGTAGTTTCTTGGTATACAAATAAAGCCAAAAGATCATGTTGGTCTTTAAATACCATCAGTTAATAATGAATCCAAATTTTCTCCGCTCTATGTATTATCTCAATGGTGAACTAAACCTATACCACTTGTGGTTAATAATAGATTTATTTGGGGAAGACATACATAAATTGAAATACCTCAAGAGTAAGATCGGTAGGTCACATTCCTAGATCATCCAAGAAATGAATTATAATTTTATCTATCATACTACCCAACTCCTATTGTATGGGTCCTTTTCCAGTCTCTTAAACACACAATTCTCCCCTATAAATATATATATATTCCTATTGTGACTTAATTTTTACCTTTAAATTATAAAAAGTAATATGGGATCAATAGGGGAACAAAAATGTCATACCATGAATTACATCAAACCCAATCATCTTGAAGATGAAAATATTTTACACAAACATATTACCTCCCACCTATAATGAGTAATATTTCCCATGTATTTTTTTTGATATTATATGGATTTATTTCTAGACAATGAGTTGTGACAGTGTGTGATTCGGAGGCCCATTGAGCCTAGAATAATTGTCAAGAATATATTATGTATATTAAATAGAACAAGCATGTAGTTTTCCTGAAAACATTGAATAAGCCCCGAAAATGGTCCCATATAAGAAATATGAGGGCACTGTTTATTTATGGATGTTTTATTTACCCTAGGTGTGATATAACCATTGTTTGTGTGGGATTTTTTAAAAAAAATTCATCATGGTTGTAAATAAATGAAATCAATTTTTTATTATTATTCTTGATTCAACGAATAATTTATCATTTAAGTATATGATTATAGAATTTCCTCTGGGTTGGATTCTCAAACCCTGGACATCCATGAAACCATTAGAGAGCTTTTAGGGTGGACAATAATGGATCAACATCAAATCGTGTATCATTGTGCCAATAGAGTTCATGGTTCTCATCAATGATCGCAACACAACCGTTCTTCTTCAATGATCTATCCAAACTACACATAGGATGTTTTTCTTTTTTTTCATCTCGTTTTAAATCTAGGATGAACGAAGATCAATTTCATGAACAAAATAAATACACAAATCATCTATATAATTAAATTGATATAGTTTTATAAAATTACATTGTTATTTTTCTATCATTTTTAATCATCATCTACAAAGAAAAATAATGTCTAAATAAAAAATAGTTCATGTTCGTTCATCAAAATTTACATCTTATGGATTTATCCAGAATTTATTCATTTATTCATTGTTGGTATTTATTTTGGAAAATTGATTGACCAATACCTAGTTCTTGATCATTGTGAAAATGTTATTTGGTGCAATGGATCGAATCTATTAGTATGGAAGAAGTTGGAGGTTATAGTTGAATAATCAAGGATAAAGTTGGTTGGATCAAGGTGGAACAATACCAGATCAAGGATTACTCATCTTCCAGGGGTTTGATGGTGAATCACATGCTAGGGGTACGTATATGATTTGTTTTTTAGTGTTATATTATGGAGAGAAGTGACGATAGGGAGAAATTGACCTATATTTGAGATCAATGATTTTTTCTAGTTGAAATTAAAGACAAAATGGAGTTTGAGGAAGAGCATAAGGAGTCCTCCAAATCGAGAAAATCCCATGAAATAGAGAATGTAAACCATGATTTCTTGTCGTGTGGGTCCCGTTCGGAGGTGGATAGTGTTTGGGGATGGAGATAAGGATCACATGATGCGTAAACCAAATCACACAACATGTGTCCCTTCTCAGTTTTCTTGGTTTATACTTCATAGAGTACACAGACACGTGAAAAAGTTCATGACTAGTGTAATATTGTGTACTTTTACACAGACACAACCTAGTGTACATGGGCCGATACACTGACATGATGACTATACATAAATATATCCTGGTGACATGGGAATTATATTGTGTTCTTTTGAACACCATTACTTATCCAACACACTGTGTGTATAAATAATTAAAAGTTGTGTGATTCATTTCCACAAATGAAGACTAGAGGATAGCTTGGAATTCTATGTAACATCTGGTAAATTCCATGTTCCCCCACAAATATTGTTTCTTTCTATTTATTTCCATAGTTTAGACTAGTCTAGTTTGAGCATTTTCCCTTGGTCAATTACCTTAAGGGTATAGTGTGGAATTACATCCACCTCAAATGATTTGGATCCCCTTTATAGAAGGAGTCTAATATAGATTTTTGGTGTCCCTCCATGTGACAATAATATGATCATCTATAATTTTTGTTCAATAGGTGGGGTCTGTGGGATGACCGTGAACTCCTCGAGAAGGGTGTTGATCCTCTATCTAATATGAAACATTAGTAGGGTTTGTGGTATCTTTGATAAACGACCCCCTATGTAGTGGGTCGATCAAAATTTGGGTTGTGGTGTCCCCCAATGGGTTTGGGCATGATCCCCTATCTCAGTATCAGAGCCTTATTAGTTGAGTAAAATTTCCTAGGTGAAGGCCAATGATCTGGAAATATTTTCAGAATGTCTCTGATGATATCATTGCTTGTTTAGTGGGTTCTCCCATAACAAGAATTTCATTGAGTATAATCTCATGGCTGGTAGTTGGTTTGAAAAACATGGTGGCCTGGTGTCTTTCATACATATATATAGGAGTTTTTGATGAAAATTTATTGTTATATCTTGTATTGAGATGACTCTATTGGTATCTCAATGTTTTGTTAATTCAGGGAGTCCCACTGAGTATTGTTATACTCAATCCCTAATGGTATTTACATTCAAGTTTCATGTTTTATGAAGATTCTGACCCATTTTATGGTGTCCTATGGGGGCTAGGAGTGGGTGGAGAAAAGTTGTGGATTTTCAGAATGATTTGATTTACTGGGATCTTTCATTTGACATGATCCCTCACCCATGGATTATGTTGGGATCTTTAGATTCTTTGATGGGGATTATATTTGGAACCTTTTTTATGCATTCAAAACATTACTATAGTAAAATATTATTTGATCAAAGATTTATTCATGGATTATTTTATATTGTTTTATATTTCCGCATTATATGGTCTTGAGTATTTGGGTGTGTGTGTATTGGTGATTTGGGATAATGACTCCCTTTTGGCGGATATTCCTACTCGACAATGATTTCCAGCCACTAGACTATTATACGAGGGATTGGGGTAGTCATGGTTTGGTCTTGGGAAGATTGGGTCATGAAAGGGTGGTTTAAAAGGATGTGGTTCAACCATAGGATCAAAGTCAGTGTGATTTATTTGGGGAAATAATGATAGTTTTTTTTAGTTCAGTTTTCAGGTCAGCGAGTACATTTTTTGTTCAACGGTCAATGCATCCATACACCCAAAATCTGATCAGCCACCAATGTACTCAGTACATGTATACATTAGTTTCATCTAAATTTTTTTCAAGCCTCATATAGTTATTCTTGATTTTAAATGTCCTTTGAGAGTCAGGTATGTAGAAATAATGTTTTGAACATGGTACATATAGTTTTATACTAGGATGTTTCCACACAGACCACTAACTAGGATTCCACTACGTAATTACGAGGATGACCCACTGATTGAAGAGGCATTGGTACAAGATCATGTACAAGAGATAACACCTCTAGGGTGGTTTACCAGCTATACCACCATCCTCTAGGAAGTATCTAGTATTGTTAGTACCAACTGAGTATTCGTGTACGCTAAGTGAATTGTAAAAAATTCTTATGAAATGAAATCCTAGGTTTTGGGGTGGGTCAAACACCCATGTGAATGAGGACTGGATAGAAGAAGTCACTTATGTTTTTTGAATTGTGAGGATGCCTATAGATTATATGGAGGTAATCAAATTGGGAATTTTTCAGGGATTTGATCAGTTATGGTGGATCTTAGTTACTTAGTCCGAGGATGAGATAGATATCTTCTTTCAGATATTGAGTGTCTCTTTAGGGATGAGTTCTATACATGAATGTTGTGATCAGTTCATATACATATGATTCTGCATATACAACAGGGCAGTATGACCGTAGGGGAGTACACAATGAGGTTTAATAATTTATTGGGTTACTCAATGGATGTGGTGTGGGATTAGTTAACAAGATATTTTATAATTGATAAGGGATTGTAGTGGGATATCAAGTCATCATTGGTATAACATTAAATTTCCTCCTATTCTGAGGTGGTTTAGTAAGACATGGAAGTGGATATATTTATTTTAGTACACATACTGAAAGTGGGATCTAGTAGGAGGAACCCATTAGATGTGACCATGAAAAATGAAGAGAATGGTAGTTACAATGATATATTCAGAAAAAAATAGAAGGATATCCCATGTGATAAGGTTAGTTGTGTGGGGATCTTAGGGTAGCTCAAATCATCCAAGGGAGATTCGGTGTATCTCTGACAATGTTCAGGGACATCTGGATTCGTATTTTCCAAATAATCACTCTATTGATTGTGATATAGCCGAGGGACCACTAAGAAAGATATAGTGGGATGAAAAGGGTGATCTTTATCATAGATAAAAAATTTGAGGTACCATGATGGCAGTATGATGTGGTCATAGTTTCAATATATTACTGGCACCACCGTATAGTTTTCATGCCATGATTATGGAGTTGGAGTATGTGGACAAGGAGAAATGAAAGATATGTAGCCCTTAAAATTCAAGGATTCTATGATGATACAAGGTATTCTCCTGGCCTTTAATGATATCGATACATTATTGATAGAAATAGGTGTGATTCATTCCATCATTTATGCTTCTATAGTCTGACACATAGATATTCCAGTTAATCTATTGGCTTGTACTTTTTTTCTGGAAACTCTAGCAACAGGTTACTTGAAGCTTGTACACTTACACTGAAAATGCGATCTAATACTTGTTGATGAGATTTTTGTATAGAATTTCACCATTACAACAACGAGGACATGTGATGTCTTCTTAGTTGTGGACTTTAAATCTACAGTTCGTGGAGAATGTGGTGTGTGCATAATAATGGAATGTGGTTTCCATTTGTCGTTGAAAAAGAGAACATGGACGAGAAGGATGATCTTAGAAATATGAGAGTGTAGTAAATTACTCACTAGTTTTATTTCATGAATCATGTAGGAGTACATGCTTTGGGAAACCATCTTCTTATTTATAGGAGAAGAGATTTATGAGACCCAATGTATCCCCTCGGAAGACCCGATTTTGTTCACAAAAAAGGAATACGGGGTCATGAGGTTATGTGAGGGTTACTTGTTATTGAATAATGTTACCATGAAAATTATATATCCAATACAAAGGATCAATAAGTTCTTTTATCATTTTAGAGGGGTGTTATGGTTCTCGATGATTGAACTTAGATCGGGGAATCGCTAGAAACAAGTATGACGTGATGATATACCGAATAAAATATTAAATTTCTCTAGAGTCGCTAGAAATACATTGTTATTCCATTTATCTCGATGAATTCCTTACTATTGTTCATTATACTCATGAACCAAATCATTTATCATTTCTTAGACAGGTTCATGGTATTGTTCATTTAGGAAATCCTATTATTTTCTACATATATGGAGGAGAAAATGAGGCACTTGAGGATGGACCTAAAAAAACTCAGAGAGCACCATCATTACATGAGGCTAATGAAATATCATTTTTTGAATTCAAAGGTCCACTTTTTGGGACATGTCATCTTAGAGGTCCAAGTAGTAGTGGACTCAAAGAATTTTGAGGTCACGCTTTCTTTGGAGAAGTTAATGTGTATTATTAAGGTGAATTGTTTTTTTGGGTTTTTAGGGTATTATCATAGGTTTTAAAAAAAATTCTCAAAAGTAGATGTACCCTTAATAGATTTGATGTGTATGGGAAATCATTTTCTACAAAAAAGGTGGATTTAAGGCTTTTAGGAGCTAAGGAAGAGGATGATGTGCACTCACATCATGATATTTCTAGATCTGTGTGTCAAGCATCAAGTGTTATGTCATATATCAGGGACTAGTATTTGTTGTGTTATGATGTATAGGAATGTATATATTACAAATGGTTTATGGTATTAAAGAATTCATGAGTAGAACTATGTGAATTGTGATATTTGAGTTAGCTGTAGTAGTTTTTACTTCGAATATGTGGTGATGCTAACTATAGAGTGAAAAATTTATTTTTACTCTGACCAAAAAATCCTCAAGTATATCCTCTAAAAAATGCTCATAACATAAGATAGATATAATGGATAGTGTTATTCTAGGATAATGGCATTGAGATTTTCAATACTCGTGGGACTGGGAACAAGGTTACAGACGCTATCAGGTGGAGATCTTGTTCTCAATTGTTGGATGATGCATCAGATTAGTTGCTCTCATTGGTATTTCTTCATGTATAAGAATAATGGTTCATATCCTCAGTCATTGGGAGTTACCATAACAATTTTAAAGTCTTCAAGGGTTTCTTAGTGAGGATATGCCAACTGTGAGATAGTACATATTCATATATCCACAAGACAAGCTCTTGAATAATATAGTGAAGGTGGGGTTCATGCAATCCTTTTTAGAGGATGGGAGGAGGTACCTATGATGTTACTAGAGGATGTGATGAATTTTTTTCCTACATAATCTTTTTAGGTACATAAAACATTGTCAAATATGTACTAATACCTATGATGTCTGTTTTGGTGACTCGGTATGAAGAAGGGAGTTGTAGATTTTTCTCTCAATACCTCAACTATCAGCAACTGAAGGAAAAGTACTAGGTTTTAGTGTGATTAGCTAAAAATTTTGAGGGACTAGAGTTTATGTGGGATATTATAACCAGGGATTTCCAAAATGGATTCCCACACATGTCAAAGACAATCATTCCATTTGGGTGATCTTAGACTAACTCACAATGTAGGTCCAATTCATATCAATTCAAGAACAATGTTTAGTAATGATCTTGGTCCACCTATATGTGTGGGAAGTAGTCTGAATGCATGTTGTTCCCTTGATTGTTACCTATAACCATGATGGTTGATTCAGATGTCAATTATGGATAGGATTACAATATGCCTAAGCGATTCAGTTATGCTTGTGCATGGAATTACTCCCCCAGAATGACTACCAAAGAGACGAGAACATTTTTTTCCCAGAGGACATGTTGTAAGCATTCATGTTAGTCTTTTTTTATATAATTTAAGATCACCTACCATTTGTGGTGTTTTAATCAATAAAATCTATCATTTAAATAATGATATGACACCGTTTTATGCTATGTATTGGCGACCCTACAGGTCCACACATTTTTGCCCTAATCTAGGTGAGTATGCACTCATGGGCCCAGATTAGGTGCCAACTACTATAGATATTGTGTAGACCATCTATGAGTTGATGAGGACTACAAAAAATCCTCAAAATTATTATGAGGACCGACTACAGAGTACTTCTGGGTTTTAGGAGGGAGACCATGTGATCATGCGAGTCACACTGTGATGTGGCTTGATGATATTTGGAAACAATAGAAGGTAGTATTTTATATTCATTGTTCCCTACAAGATATTACATGGTATTATCAGGGTGGAATACAACTTAGTTCTACAAACACAGTTGGACCGAGTAAATGACATCTTCCATGTTTCGCATATGAGGAGTTACATGCACGACCCATCATATGTTATCAAAAAGGGTGAGCTGGACATCGAGGCTAGATCTACCTTTATAGAGCACCAGATAGTTGTTGATGATTGATAGATGAGGATCCTTCATGTGGTTTTGATTCCCCTTGTTCATGGCATGTTTCTTCATGTGAATCATTGGGAGAGTACATTGGAGTGGAAGACTCAGATGTGAGCTTAGTGCCCACAATGTTTTAGTAGGTCATTCTCATTTTGAGATGAAAAACCATAATGTGGAAGGTATGTAATGATTCAGATTTTCCCTGTCAACATTTTGGATATTCAATGGATTATGTTTTAGGAATTGGATATAGATGACGTGCAATAATGATGACTAGTGTTCCTAGAATAATGTTTTAAAATATATTAAATATATTTAACAACACAAATGCATAGTTTCCTAGAAAGAGACAAATAACTCTTGAATTACGACTAAGATAAAAACTACAAAGTAACTATTGTGTTTTGGATGTATAATTTTTCCTAGGTGATACATAACCATTATTGGTACAATATGCTTGTGAAAAAATCACCACAAGAATACACAAATAAAATGAAATAATTAATCAATATGTCTAATTATTTTTTATGGTGTGCCTGATTTATCCTTTATGTATATGGTTATATAATTTACATAGGTTCATCCACTCAAAGCCTGGAGATAAATAAAAAATTGGATAGAATTCTTTGAAAACGACGATGTGTTGGGGTTTGATCAAGGATCGTTGCACCTAGAATGCTCATGGATCACACCAACGATGTAAAAACAACTGTTCTTCACCAAAATTTTATCCAAACTCTAGGCATGGTGATTTTCATTTTGATTTTCATCCCACTTCTTAATCAATTACGAATTAATGTGGATCAATTAATGGGACATAATTGATGTTTAAATCATTGGTAGAATGAAGATTATGTAATTTTAGAATAGTTCGTATTTATTTATCCATTAAAATTGATGGTTTTCTAATATAAAAAATAGAGAAGAAAATGAACAACCACTAAGGTTCATTCCACAAATTTTATTTCTTATATATTTTTCCCTAGTTACATTATTTGATCGTCATTGTTACTTATTTTGGACAATAGTTTGGCTGATACCTGATTTCTAATTGTTGTGCAACAATGATATAAAGAAATTGATTGATAATGATTGTATAAAATGTGATGGTGGATTCAGTTCATGATTCGATGATGGAGGTTGACGGATTGAGGGATAATGATACTAGATCAAGGTATCATCATCATTATTGGTGGTTCATAGTGAATCATATGTCAAGGGGATGGTTCTAATCTATTTCGAGGTCTAAATTTGGGTGATCAAAGGACAAAAGGGCTTACTAAACCTAGATACAAGATCTATGGTCTTTTTTCAGGTAGAAATTGAGTTGAAAATTGAACACATGGAAGAATGGTAGAGAAAAATCATGATATAGAAAATCCTGAGCAACACGACATATATATAATGAGTACACAACATATGGGTGAATTTAGAAGTTTTTAGGGTTTGAAGAGGAAGATGAGGATAGCCTGAAATGTGAACCCTTTCAAAAGGCATGTGTATCTTTCCGGTTTGTCACTAAACGTATGTTTGAGAGTACATGGACACATGATATATTTCAAGGTTAGTCACTTTCAATGTACATGTTTACAAACTTTCCATGGTGTACACATGCCGGTACATGAACATGGTCACCGTACATGGACACAGCTATGTGAAATAGGTATGGTGTTGTGTATCCCTACACATGGTGAAATGCTTCTACACTCCATGTATTTGGATACTTAAATTTATTGTAAGGATCTTCCCCACATTCTGACATGAGGATTGTTTTACATGTTTTGTACCCTCTGGAAGACAATGTGTACCCTACATCGAGAGTGTTTTTAGCTCTTAATTTCCATAGTTTGGACCAGTCTATATTGGGAAGGTTCACTTTTTTCCATTCCCTTGATGGTGCACTCCATAATTACTTACAAATAATATTACTATGATCCCCATTTGTGCTCTAGCCTCATATAGAGTTTTGGGGTCCCCTAGTGAGACTATAGTGTTATCTTCTATCATCTTTGTTCCCTAAGTGGGATTTGTGGAATCAACATGACCTCCCTATGAATGTTTTTACCTACATCATACATTCTATATCAATTGGTATTTTTGTATCATTTACATATGATCCTCTACGTATCTGGTGGATCCAAGTAGTGGTTTGTGGTGTCCCTTCATAGCTCAGGGCATGACCCACTATCTGACTATCAGGGTCTTCTTAGACAAATGTGATTTATTATGAGGGGTCCAATGATTTGTAACTCATAGATGGGTGCCTTCAATGATATCATGGATTTGGGAGTTGATTATCCTGGAATGAGAATTGCATCAAGACAAATATTGTGGCTAGAAGATGGTGAATAATTCCTTGTGATATTGTGTCTATGGAGAGTATATTTAGGTGTTTTAGTTATATATTAATTTTTATATATTTTATTGAAATATATATACTTGGTTATTCATGTTTATGGTTTTTTTGGTGTCCTACTATGTAATGTTATTCTCACCCCTGTATGGGATTTTCCCACATGTGTCATGTGTTATGGAGATGTTGGACCATTTCACGGTGTCCTAGGATGACATAGAGTAGGTGGTTAATATCTTGATCTTATCAGGCTGAGTTGTTTTACCAATAAATTTCATTTCAATTTTCCCAATCTTTTCATTCATAACCATTCGATTATATTGGTAAATTTATAGTTTTTAATTGTCTTATATTTGGAAGCATTTTCACCTCATTTAATAGTTTACTATCACACTATGTTATGGGATCATAGATGTAACAATGGATTAGTTAAAACTGTTTTATTTTTTTATCATTATATGTGCTCATAGATATGTGCATGTGTACATGTAATTTTGGATAATACCTCCCATTGGTCAGATATGTATTCTCGGCACTCATCTCCAGCCCCTAGCTAATTTTTGGAAATACTGGGGTTGTAATAAGTCAAAACTCATATATTCAAGACATGAAATGACTTATATGGGGAAATTACTTAAATCATAAATAATTCTGTAATATTATTTCCAATAGGGTGTCATGTTTAATCCTGAAAAAAAAATTAAAATCCGGATTTCCAAACTCTCCAATTTTTTTCAGAGAAATAAGAGTGTGAGGAACCCCTGTCAAAACAAAAAAAAACTAGAGTAAAGGATACAAGAATAATACTTTGAAAAGTAGAATTTCCAACACTCATATCCTATAGTATATGTATGACTACATTTATCTAGACTTTACCACTACCATTTAATATGACATAACTTAATAGAGCAAGCCTACTTTTATGATGTTGTGAGTCCGGATTCTGCTTCCCTCTTTCTCATCCATATCTTTATCATGTGTAGCTGAAGGTATTCCAAAAGTCTTCATATAAAAACAAATTTCCCGCAAACCAGATCGGTGACTCATTGTATATCATATCACACTAGGAACCAAAGGGAAGGTCCTAAAGAATCATTGAATATGTTCCATCCTACCGCAACATCAACATTCAACTGGAACATGCATGCACACGGGTTTTGTGTCCCCCTTCTTATAACACTGTTAGATATAATAAAACAATCATTACAAGATATCTGACCACCAATAACATTGTAGAAAATAAATATCTATGACTTCCATCCACTATAATAACTACAACTATGTTTGTGTACTGAATCGCCCTAGATCTCAACTTTAGAATCCCTCAAAAATTTTTATGTAATATGGGCCCGATTGATTATCATAGAAACATTTTTCAACTAGAAAATATTATCCCATCATAAGATAGAGTATACCATATCATACTCAAATTCATCATATAAATGATCTCATCACTTGATAGAGTTAGTGAAAATCACTAAATCCTAGTAAAATGTGCATAATACTCGATTCCGTACATAACTCTCTACTACAAACTCATGGATACTCCAGAAATGTTTTCCCTCAATGTAGGGTGGAAGAAGTGATCATAGAAGACTGTATGGAAGTCTATTCAGATGTTCCCAACATTAGTCTACCTAAGAAATGATTTACCACCCTCTCATAGAAAAAACAAAAGTGTAAATAATCAGTGATCCTGACCCACTAATATATAGTTGTCTCTAGAATCTCAAATATTGAAAACACTATATCCATCTAGGACTACGAATCCTAATGACCACCTTCCACTAAAAATAGAGGTGAATTCTAATTATTTAATTCCCATGTCATCTCCTTATTATTAGGTGTGTGTCTCAAAACTCTAAGAATATAAGGAATGATATGTATAAAAACCTCTCTAAAATGGATATTAGTGCCAAATACAAGAATTGAAGTTAGGGCCTCTAGTTCCATTAATCGATATAATATTGGTTTCTTATGGAAAACATCACTCGACCATGGTTTTCACCCCCCTCTAATAATAAAACATGATATTATAATAGTGTCTTGATTCTAAAATGTTAAATTAACTCCTTAAAAAATTACACAGTATCAATAAGTTCGTAGATAATAAATTGGTAAGATATAATTCTTTCCCATGGAATGGACAAATTTTTTTTCTGGCTCTCAAATCCTACTCTAGTTGGTAGAGAACCGTAAAAAAACAATGTTCACTCCCTACTATTACTATATATTTCTAGTGCAGCGTCAAGATATCACATTAGATAGTAGTTTGACATTCAAAAAGGCATTCCCATTTAAAATATTTCATTGATCATGAAAATTTAATACATAGAAATGTCATATGTATTTATCTTGTAATCACTTGATATGGTTAAATTATGTGTCCAACCATTTCTAATTTATAATAGACTATTTATGAATTCAAAACCTTTACATTTTTGAATTAGATGGATCACCAATTCCAATTTAAAATGTGTTAAACACCATAGAAATTGTTATGTGGAATCCATTTAATTTGAATGCATGAATGTGTTAAAGACAATGAGACCAATTTTCCACGACTCAATATTCCATAATTGACCACTTAAGGTGTCCCCATTAATTTATTCAGGTATAAACTCTTGTTTTGATTGATGCACTATAAGTGATTTTTTTATTATTCATCTATAGGAATCATGTTCCCAAATATGATATAATATTATTGAACTCTTTGTAACCATAGGCAATCCAAGGAATGCATGTAACAAAATGCAGCTATATAATATGACATAATTCATGAGATATGTTTCAAAAAGGGTCTATGATCATTCATGATTAAGTGTATCGCTTTTATAAGAGGCAAAGGATAATAAACATTTTCATCATAAGTTTGACAACTGGGTCCCAGTGACAGCACAAACACCCCGCCTTAACATGGTCGATTGGTCCTAGCATGCCAGGTACCACCAGTTTCCCCGTAGAAAAGTTGTTCCCACCCTAGGGCCTAACCACGTGCCCGCATGGGTTATATGACTAATAACTATCCCCACAGGCCAACACATGTTGTTTCCAATGTATTTTGTCCTCACTGACACACACCCTAGGAATCTTCCCAGAAGGTCACTCATCTTGATCACTACTCTAGGAAAAGCAAGTTTAACTGTAGAATACTAATCATGTAGGCTCCTGAAAAGGAAGGTGCACCTTGTTGACATGCATTATATCATTTCTTTTTCATTTAATCATTTATCATTCGGGGGTGTTACAATCACCCCCCCGCTAGAGCACAACATCCTTGTTATGGTCCCTACATCTCAACCTAGGTAGTGTACCGAACATAAGGCTGAGTACCACCTCTGATACCAAATATGACAACTGGGTCCTAGTGAAATCACAAACACCCCTCCTTAACATGTCCGTTAGGTCCTAGCAATCTAGGTACCACCAATTTCCCCACATACATATGGTTCCCATCCTGTGGCCCAACCACGTGCCTTCACGGGTCATTTGACTAATGAATACCCCCACAGGCCCACACATGTCCTTTCATGTATATTTTTTCCTCACTCAGAAACACCCTAGGAAAATTCCCAGAAGGTCACCAATCCTGATCACTACTCCAAGACAAGCACGCTTAACTGTGGATTTCTAATCTGGCAGGCTACCAAAAAAGAAGGTGCACATTTTTGACCTGATTCATATAATTTTTTCATATAACTCTTTATCATTCGGGGGTGTTACAATAAAAATGATAAAAATATCACATATAATGTGGGTCACCCAACTGTGAAATAAATCCAATTGTATTAGTAAAAAAACAAAACAACAATATCCCATCACATGCAATCCGATTTTTTCCAAATTATTAGGTATTCTACTATCAGTAATATGATCATTACCAAACTCCAAAACATTCCTAATATATAATATATGATTCCAAAATGATATGATAGAAGAAAATAACCTTCCCTAATAACACTTTGAAATATCATATCCCAGAGGCAAAACAATGGTTCCCCAAACTAGTGGGTGACATAACCTCATGTACATCTCCGCATAAATTAGATGCTACAGACTAGCAATAATGGTCTATGGTTGTATAATGGGGAGACTATACACTCACGTCAGAGTAAAAAAGTGGAAATAAGAGAGATAATACATATATATATATA
This sequence comes from Viscum album, assembly GCA_963277665.1. Taxonomy (NCBI): domain Eukaryota; kingdom Viridiplantae; phylum Streptophyta; class Magnoliopsida; order Santalales; family Viscaceae; genus Viscum; species Viscum album. Next base: position 1,351,264,739 of record OY728131.1, read on the forward strand.
TATATATATAACATTATATATAACAAATAGAAAATAGGAATCATATTCCATACTAAAGAAAATCATAAAAATAAGAAATAAAAAAATAGTGATAATAATCATAATTTATAAGTTGATTCATATTAAAAATTATTTTAGTTCATGCCTTTATAAAAAAATTGAATAAAGGTAATACAATGTACAACCATATACCACATTCTATACAAAAGTTTAAAAGACCAAAAGACATCTCCCTGGCCATTAAGAGTATATGCTAGGTCCACTGGTCCCATGCTCTCATGATATAAGAATTAAGATCCAGCATCCATGACTGGGTTCATTCCATTGTCCCTACCCGTATTCATAATGAATTTCAGAGTATGATTCATATCCCCAAACATTGTGTGAGATAAACTTAGTAGGCCACCACCAATGGTGTCTAGAAGTTTTCAATCATAGTGCATAGCATAACAGTGTGCTGGTATAACAAATAATAAACAAATTTGAAAGGTGTAAACTAGTATGTTTAGGTTCTAAAGGATAATGGTCCTACACTACCAAAATTTATATAGGATGTAATAACTCAAATATCTCGTTACCATGTGCATAAATTTATAATCAATTATAAATAATATTTATATATGTATATACACTATATATGTGTGAGTGTATATATGACTATACATTGATAATATGTGCTAGATTGACCTATGGTGTAACTTCAGCACCCACATGTTGTGAAATGAGTTAAAGTCTCCAACAAGGGTACTATCCATGAATATCATTATAATTCTATATGACATGCCCATCACTCGAGATAGTGGGGTGAGTCAACATTACCCACCACCAATGTTAGGGAACATGGAATATCATTCCCATTATCTATGTAAATACAATAAGACACCATGCCAAACACACAATGCAAGGGTGTGTGAGACTCAATGTTCAATAAGTCCCTTAAAAGTTTTCCAATGATCAATATTAATGGTCTAATCATTATAATAATAAGTACATCATATTCAATTTACACAATCTAACCATAGGTGTCAGAAGTTATATAATTTATTATTTAATTATTACATGTGACATTGTCTTTTTAGACACATTTATTCAATTACATTTATTCATTTACATTGTAACTCAAATCCATTAAAATTTTAAAATAATATTACTCCAATGATAAGGTGGTTTAGTAAATTAATCATTTATATCAATGAGGGAATTTAATTCAAACGAACTAATGGTGTGGTGAAAATGAGGTAACATCCTCTAGTAGTGTATCATGGGACTTCGGGGTATCTCAATAATAAAAAAATTAGTTGAAGATGGAAACACATATTATTAAATCACACTACAATTTATGGAGTACATTATCATGTAATATTCTTTGAAAACATATAAAATGTTAGGGGAAAACTATTATTCTATCTAACTTAGGCTAATAGTACTCTTCTTATCTAGTATCATCCCTGAAATCGAGCTAGAATAAGAGAAATTAAATAAGGAAACAAATATCCTAATAATATATTAAATTAGCTTGCACCAAAATAACTCTGTTGAGGGTAAGGAAAATTACACAAGGGCGAAGAGTTACAATGAGCATACCATTTGGGATCTAACATTACTGGAAGTGATGAAAATAGATATCGTACAAGTGAATGGAATTAAATCATTCGTGGAGGGTTCATATATCTTCTATGAGAAACATTTATGGAATAGAAAATTAAGGTCTACAAAAAATATCCCCATTTTGTTATTCAAATTTAATATAGTGTAATTACAAGGTGTGTGTATTTTTAAATTCCATGTAAATCAATTGTTTTCCTCTTATCCAAAAAATCAGTTCATAGTTTAGAAGGGATCCTTCCAAACCAATACAAGTCTTGTATTTAAATACACACCTTTTATTTATAATTCACTTCATTAATTTTTCCTATTATCATCCCTTAGACCTCTGGTTACATCCTTCCATGATACTGACCAACCTAGAAAAACTCCGATTCACCCGAGTAAAAGAAAAAGAAAAATAACATGTTGGATTGAAAAAATTTAAATGAATGTTTACAATTCTAAAAATATGGGTTATAACAAGTAGGAATAATAATTCAGATGATCTCATAAAAAAGTCAGCATATAAATAAATGCTTTTGGATTTTATAAAACTATACTCAATGTACAATTTATAAACAATCATGAAATGGAATATAAAATTCCCCAAATAAAGAGACAATAATTATACTATAGAGAAATGATGTTGTATATGCATCTTATGAATGAATTTATATTCAAATAAGAAAAAATATTTGATAGAATGAATCATAATATGGGAACCACCATACACGCATCAAAATTTGTAAGTAAGAAACTATGTGAATATATATTGTGAAATAGAAACATAAATCCCATAAATTAATGATGTAATAAAATAATCGAAAATTATATTCAGTAAAAACCAATCATTTTAAGATGAGGGTAAATAATAATATTTATAACACAATGAATGTAAACTAAGATAAAAACAATCCATACTTATTTGGTAATAAATGAATCATTTTAATATGAAGTAAGGATAGTGAAATTATTTTTAAATCCCTTGAAATTTATAATAATAATAATAGAATCCTTTAATGGGGGAAGTAAGTACACCAAATAAATGTAAACATGATACATAAATTTTAACAAGCCTCAATGATTAGAAATTAAGACATATAACCCCTAACTTAGATTATGGATGTCATGGATTGTGAATAAAATTAATTAGACTATATAATTAATATTATTTATTTTTTTGGATTCTATTTCATGAATATTTTTTTATGTTTCCTTAATTATCATATGTTATTCTATTATTGTATAAATTTTTTCAATCATTATAAATTTTAGGATGTTCATTAAATTTTCCTATTACAACATTGTTTTATTGATCATGGTCAATGGTATTATCAAGTATATTTCTAATACTGATAATTCAATAATTATCGTTTATTTATAATTATATTTTTACGAAAGTTATACAGATGAATATACTATCTAAAATAGATTATGGTTATGAAATATGTATATGTATATTCATTTAGGGTGGTTAAAATAACAAAAACAGTTAATGTTTATATATTTAATATTGTGGAAAATGTATATTTATATATTATTAATAATTTCATAAATATTATATTTTTTCATTAAACCAATTTTTATACCAAACTATTTATGTAGGTGAGGTAAATTGAAATGCATTATCCATTCGAGTAGTGTACCTATGATAATACTAGAACTATTTTAATTTTTCTAATGAATTGGTGTAACTTATAAAATAGTAATTTCATCATCTTAATAAATTTTCTGTATAATAATAATATTGATATCTTTATATTAATATTCTTTTTATATATTTAGTGGATGTAGAATAATTTTTTTTAATAAAATAGAACCAATAAAGATATTAGGATTTCATACCTTACTCCTTCAATAAATTCATTAATAATTGGACTATTCCATTTATTTCATTCATTTGGATGAAAAAAATACTGTTATGTTATTGATGAGAGATTTGGGAAAGGATTATAGTAGATCACGTCCAATAAATGATACTTTTTTTATGAGTGGATGCATGATTATGTTTGAATTATTTAAAAAATGAGTTGAGTGAATTTTTTGTTAATGTTCATTTCTTAAAATTAAATGTAATTTCATATTCAATAAAGTTATATAACACCCCAATATTTTTTGAAATAGAATTTTTTAAATTAATTTATTATTTTTTATAATTCTTATTTAAAAAAACTAAATATATATTTGGTTATATGAAAGCACTATGTTTGGATGGAATTATACACAACACCATGTTAGGATTTCAAAACAAGAAAAACATAGATTATCTTGAGATACATTAAAAACTGTGTTTTGATATTGTTATAATCAATGATGAGTTCCTTCGATATCTTGCGTTACACGGAAGAATGTGTTTTAACAAAGTACACTTTACTATTAATATTTTTATTACAATACCATTATTGTTACATTCTAGTAGTTGCAATGTGAGTTATTAATGTGATTAAATAAATTAAGAAATTATGTTAATAAATGTACATGAAATGAATCATTTGGCAATAAATTAGTTAGAATGGTTTGTAAGAATTGGTTGAAAATAATGACCTTCTTTTTCAAAGAAAATTGTTTCTACACACCATTTTGTTTCAAAAATTTAATGATACCACAAATGGTGACTGTTTTTATTAAAATTTATATATTATATATTCAATCACTTTTTCACACTCGCCTAATAGTTTTGATATAAATAAGACAATAATATATAGATTTTTTGAATAAAATGATATATATTTTAAAAAAGAAATTTTAAAGTATTTTAATTGAGACCCCATTATAAATATAAATTTTTAAATACTTATATATTTACTTGAAAAAATAAAAATCATCTTTTAAATAATGATATAAGAATTTAATTTTTGTTAATTTTTAATATTTTTCAGAAATTATTCTTATTTGGATGAATAGTGTCAAACATAGATTTTTATTGAAAATCTGTTTTCCATTATATTTTTTTATATAGATAAATTAAATTTCAACTTGTTTTTAATGTATATTTAGATAAATATTACATAAATTAATTATATTTAGGTCATTTTAAAAATATAATATTGAAATAACATATGATGAAATTTTATACTTTTGAAATTTTTCCATTAAAAACCAACTTTCTCATCACATTTGTATGATTAATTTGAAATTAACTCCCCCAAAATCAATAATTTCTATTTGTAAAAAAGTATTTCATATTTTTAATCAGAATAATTTATAATCTCTAATATGTATTACATTATTTTTGACAATAAATATTAGTTATTTTATTTAAAATTAATTACATGGATTTTGGTAAAAATGAGTTTACTAAGTTTTTAAACATTAACATAAGTGGACAATGAACCAAGGAAAACATCAAACATAAATTTTATTGAGATATACTCTCTCGAAAAAATTGGACCATTATTCAAGACCCATGATGTAAGGGATATCTTCCAATAGTGTTATACTTTGTTTTTTAGAAAAATTCATCTTCTCCTCCATAACAAAAAACACTTACCCCCTTAATTATTCACACCTCTCAAGACCTATGTATAATTAAAAAACATAAAAAATATTCTCCAAACTTAACTAAATTCATTCTAGAAAATTAAATTTGGTAATAAATAAAACCATGTTAGTCCTTTGGTGATAACTAAAAGGAATTACCCAAAAAATAAGTAACATCCTTCCATAAGAACTTTTGTTCAATTTTCATTCTCCACCCTATCAACTCTTATTATACTATGATTATATATTAACAAAATTTTCGTAAATATACTTGTATGTTATTATTTTAAATACTTAATAAATACCCACACACACTACCATCAAAGTGGTTACAAAAGCATCATTCGTGTGTAAGGAACATTTCTACATTGTGTAACGTTTTCATTAATTATTCCAGTTTCACCTCTCATGGTTGGAAATAATGACAGAAATTATGTTTTTAAATAGTATTTATTAAATTTTTTGTTTTCTTATTCTTCTAAAATTATTTTACAACATGTAACGTCATGATGATCATTTTGTGTGAATATGATAACTTTGTTTGTGGATGTGTGGACTAGTGCTTCCTGAATGAAGTGTCACTCATTCCCACTTAACATGAAATGTACTAAGGATGTGTTTAGTAAATGTATATGATAAATATGAAATAATAATTATAATATCTATAATATATATATATTTATATATATATATATTTCTTTTTCATACATACTTTCAATACGACAATAAAACAGAATCAATGTTCATGCATACGTATGACCTATCTTCCCCTTGAATGGTGCATTCAATCTCATATTTTTATATTTTATAGATTATTATAAACATTTGTATAATGAATATATATGATATTTAAATAATTTTTTATGTTATTGAAATAGGTAAACCAAGGTCTATGTAAGAGGACCTAGAACAGTAAGTCAAAACATATATGAAAAAGTGGATATTACCTAAAACGTTACATTAGCATAGTGTTGTTAATAAATGTGTAATATAAAGTCATAATAAAATAATATATGGTATTATATATATCTATAAGGTAATTTTTAAATGTAAAATAAACATATACTTATTATAGAAGAGGGTAAAACATGTATAAATAAATTCAAGACTTAAGGTAACACTTTCCTAATCTCAGTATTATTTCAATGAGATATATGAAATAGTGACTACTTATTATTTCTCTGTGGTGTTTATACATCCCTATGACGTATTATATAATTAATTTAATTTATTTTATAATATTAACTATTTCAACTTGTGTTTTTCATTCATGTGCATTATGATTCAAATGTTAGTTAAAAAGTAAGGTGATTTCTGATTTGACTTTTATATCCGAGAGACTTATGACTTATTCACTACTCGTTTCATTTTTTTAGTGTATATACAACACATGGATGTTTTTATGATTATTATAATTATACATTTGGGTATTTATATATCCAATTGATGATATACCATTTACAGGGCTTTTAGTTCAATATTTACAAAATTAGTAACGTACTTTTGTCTATATTTTTGTTCATAGAGACACTTGACATGTTATACACTCGTAATCTTCTTCGAGGTGAATAAAATTCCATTTGATATGTTATATCATGATTATAATTATTTTAATGATATTTTAATCTTAATTTAATGTAAATATTTTCAGGATATTATGATTCAATGTAAAGATAGTCGTATCAGTTTATTGCTACAATATCATCACATATCCGGATTGTTTATAATAATGCTTCCATTAATGAGATAATACGATCCATTTATCAAAATAAAAAATTAATTTTATTATACTCTACTTATTTATGATATAATTCTAACATGTTCCCTCCAATTTTTAAATAATATGTTTAATAATAATTTTTAAATAAATTCATCGTTATTTCTCTCTTTGGTAACAAATCTGTTTTATTCAGAAACACTGTTTTTTTAGAAATTTTTTTAAATTATATCTTAAATTAAATTTAGATAAAAATGATTTTAAAAATGATTTTATTTTTTAATCAGTTTTATATGGGTCTTAAAATTTCCTTTATATTTTCAAGGATATTTTTGAAGAAAAATGTATTTCAAAATGATTTATGTTTTAAAAAGATTTTTCCGAAGTCAAAATGATATTTTCTAAAAAAAATATTAACTTATTTTTAAATATTAATTCCTTAGTATTAAATTTGGTTTTCAATGAAAATTACTTTAAAAATGTTATCGGATTTCCGAAGAATGATTATTTTCAGGAATAACGATTCCAAGTGATAATGAAAAGTACTTCTCTATATAATATTTCATTCATTGATATAATAATTACTTACGAGGGATATGATCCAAGGATTCAATTAATATTATTTCTATATATTATTTATATTTATTTGGGAAGTTTTCTATGGAACAATTTTCTATTACCGGAGTAAATCACATTTCATTGAGTTTGACAGAAGACCCATGTCTCTTCTATAGGTTATACCATGTAAAATGGTTATGAAACTCGCTTCCATTTATGGGTTATTATAGGATGAAATTATTATGAAACATATATATTTTACACATGTTAATATATGATGTCATTTTTATAATACCCAGATTATTTCATGGGTAATGATTTTATGGTTATGAAACCCATATATTTTTATGAGTAATGATATGGGAAATGTTTTTTACGGGAACATATATGTTTTATTTCGTCATGGGAGAGGTGGGACCTATATATTCCTCACATGAATTGGGTAATGAGAAATGGTATATGATATAATTGGGAACATAATTTTAATTCCACCCCTGAAAATAAGAGGTTACATGGTTTATAGCTAAATCATAAAAACAAGAGGGTATATTTGTTGCAGACATATTCTGAAAACAAGAGAAGACATGGGTTGTATCCCATGACCAAAATGAAGTGGGTAAATAGGTTCTATAAAAATACCAAAAAAGTTGGTACATGAGTGATTAGACAAATCCTAACTTGTGATGAACGTATTGGTAGGTATCTTTAACATAAGATTTTCGGTTCTTTTTTGTACGCCAAAAATTATATGTCTTTTTATTATTCTATTCTCTAATAGATTATTCTCTTGATTACATTATTATTTATGTCATATGAAATGTCAATATTTATTCCATGACTCCTGAATATAATCTATGATACATTGTGTATGATCATCAAATGTAATTATAATATTCTCATACCCTTTTGGTAATTTTATGCTTACGTCTCCCATTTATTAACCTTTAGTAATCATATGAGCACACCCTTCAATATGTTTCCTTTACAATGGTTATGAAGAAGGTTTTTATGAATTAATAATAAAGGGGATGATATTTATGGGAATCATTAATGATCCTTTACCATGTTTTATGCTTTTGTTCCATGATTCGAAAGACACTAAACAATTATGGTCCTTCGGCATGTAATTTTTTAATGCACTAAATATTAATATAAAATGATGTAATTTCCATGTATATTACACCAGGGTCATTATAAGGTTGATATAATATTTAAAAATAGTAAATCTACGAAATGTTATCATAGTGATATCCCTCTTCCAACCATTATCCTACTTGGTTTTGTGATATATTTTTATTATTTCATTACATTTAATATTTTCATAAGATTTTGGCCTTTACTATGACAAATAATTTCCATCTTGGTTTTTTAATATTATGTATAACAATTATATTATCCTTATTGAATAATTTATTATAATTTAATTTGTTAATTTTTTATAATATTATATTTATATTTCTGTTAATAGTTAACATAAATATTAGTACAAATAATATAATAATTTTTTTTGATTTTATTGATGAATTCAAAAACATGTTTTAGAAAACAATTATGCATAGTATTTATTTATATCATATAAATTGGATTATGAATAGTAAATCAAGGTATATTTGATTTTTAAACCAATGAAAATCTGAATAGAATTATTGAGTGCAAAAAGAAATGAAAACGACAGAAATTTTTTTATACTAGAATAAATTATTACTTTGGTTCCATGATGACAACGATAAGATTAGAAATAAAATATAATATTTTAAAGTAACTTATTTAACTCCAATAATACTTATTTAATCTGCTAAGATGATTCAAAAATTATTTTTTCATTCTTATGATAATATTATGTCACTAACGGTATGGTATTTTTAATAATGTATTTTTACTATTTAACAAAAAAAATTAAATTTTTTGGAAAATACCAAACAACTACCCTAATATAATTTTTACTTGATGAATCCAAAAATAATTTTCGATTTGTCAAATTAATATTCATAAATTTTTTAATTAAACATTTCAATGAATTCTGATGATATAATTTTTTTTGAAGAAAATGATTTTCAAATCATCAGTCTTCATAATATATTTTGACATCGATAAATAATCAAATCAGTGTTAACATATTTTTTATCAATTAAAAAGTATCAACTTTTTATCCTTTCAAATTATTAAATTTATATTTTTTTAAAGAAATACTTAACTATGAAAATTGACATTGTTATTTTTTTGAAAATACAACCGGTTAACGTTAAATTATTATATTATTTATTGAGTATTAATTTAAAAAGGATGAATTTAATTTTATGAATATATTTTTCATTAATAGAACCATTTTTATTCAATTAAATTCAATTTTTGAAACAAATTATTAAAAATTATATCCTATTAAAATACATGTAAAATTTTTATCATTAATAATTACATTTTTATTTCATCCTACCTTCTATATAAAAAAAACCTTAATAAAAACAAAATATATATAAGAGTATGATATTAAATGGTGTTAGTCATGGGTAGTGATTCAGTTATCATGGATATTATCATGATTTCCCTTATATTAAACTTCCCTCATACAATCCTTCACTCAAATTAATATTATCGATATTCATCATTTTCTTAGTATAAGGAAAGAGTAAGTGATGGTCCTCATTTATAAACTCAAAAAATGCTATTAAAAATAGTTAAATACTTTTTAATGTTATCACTTATCATTTGTACATAAGTTTATTAATGCATTTACTACTATTTATACTCAATAACTCAATGAATATGTTATAATGGTCCTATTTAATATTAATAATTACATCTCAACAAAATATATCATAAATTTTTTTAGTTCTGTGTTGCATGAAAAACAATATGATGAATATATATTTAAATAAATGGGAATACATTATAAAATATTAGTTTGTAATAAATATTACTGTAATCAAATTATGACAAGGGGATGAATGAGGATCAAACATTGACCAAGGGGCACTATGACGTGTTGAATGTGATGAAAAATTTATTTCATTTCCAATGATGTTATTTCTAATCTAAGAATATTTTTTTAATATATGAATCATATTTATTTATTTTATTTTATTTCAACATCTATGCATTGTAATTAAAAAAATGAATAAAAATATACATATAAAAATATATTATTTGTTTAAAATATATATTATGTATATAATTATATAGAAATGGAACATTATATACAAATTACATTGTAATTGAGTAAATATATTGATTGTTTGTATTTATAGATGAGTAAAAATCCCAACATATGAAATATATATTATATATGGGGAAATATAATAAGTATTGGTTTTTCTAAAAATGTAAAATACTATACATAAGATATATATATTATCTTTGGGTAAAAATAATATTTATTATAGTTTTGATTAAGGAAAAAATCATACATATGAATATATATCTCATATGTTTAATTAGGATATTTCTTAAAATCTACATCTTATAGTGAAGTTTGAAAATATCTTACATATCTTCATGAAGAATATAACATATAACAATGTGAACAATTATTTTTGTAATGTTTATTATCATGGATTATTTATAATAATATATTATTGTAAAACTCAAATACATAAGATATTACCCATTTTAAAAAAGTGAAAATATTTGAATAATATTTTATGATTAAAGGGGGTTTTTGAATCATAATCCACATCATTGGAAAACTATGATATGTATAATAAATAGGTTCTTTGAATCATTAATATGTATATAATGAAAAATCCCACAATGATGGAAAGTTCTTGTTGTGATCTTCCATCTAATTTTTTTGAATAATTTTTTATTTAATATATGAATTGAAATACATTTTCACTATTTATTATAGTTACAAAATTGTTAAGATGAAACCCTCCTCTGGCATCCCATATTAGGGCATTCAATGCTTTGAATAATAACATTATTTTTAAATCCGTCTTAATTAATTCTTGTATAATGCTCACAAAAAAACAATTGATTCCTTATTTCCTTTAATTTAGTGGATTATCATCACTCTTTAATGGCCTAATAGATTTATGATAGGTGATTTAGTACATTTAATTTTTTTGAAACCATACTATCCTGATTATTAAAAATTAATCTCTAATATGGGTTTTAATTGTTATTATTCATTTATTAGAACTAATATATATATATATATATATATATATATATTATTTTTACAAATACACCTGCTATGATATATGTAATGAATTTGTTTGTGTTTGATAAATATATTAATATTATAACCAAGGAATAGTTTTCTGGTGATGTTTTATTCCTTTTTAATTATTATTCCTCATGGGAACCTTAGGTGTTGTGTTATGGATTAATGTTCAAGTAATGTTTTATGTAATTGTTCCCTTGTACCTATAATATGGACCACAGATATGATGGAAATATTTCTAGTGGATATGTTACTCATTTATTTTTCCACATTTCTCACTGACATGAACATAGTTTGTGATATTAGAGGTGAATTATTCTGGGGATCCATGAATTATTTTAACATAGTATCTTGGGTATAACCTATGATTCTTGTTTCAAAATGAAATTTTGATTGTATTTAATTTCATTTATAAATTTCCTAAAATATATATCATACTATTTTTAGTTTTAATGATTGAATAATATTTTCATTTGTTTAATTCCAAACTATTTTTATTGAATTATCTATGAAACCTTTATCATGAATCATGAAGAAGGATCTTACAAGGATGGATATGTCGAATCCAAAAAATCACTATTGGGGTCCATGCACGCCATTTTTTAACATTTACCAAAAATTTTAAGTACCTTGTTAGAGGATGTGGATATTAATGTAAAAAGGGATCAGGATTGGTGGTAGTGATTAGGTAAAATATAAAAATCCTTTAAAAGGAAAACATTAAATAGTGATTCTTTTTTTGTTCATATTATTGGTACACTAATGATATGGTATATCTTCCTCAATAGCATATATATTTCTCTAGACATTTATATTTTTATTGATTATATATATATATATACAGTTTACAATTCAACTATAATGAAGGTTTTTCCCTTTATTTTGGTAACATGGTTTATTTATATTCCTATATTAGGTTCTGGAATATTTTAACAAGATTATATTTTATCTATCATATTTTTAATTACATGAAACACCAACCTAGGGTGTGGTAATTTAGGGTTCCTTATACACACTCCATTGTGGATATTTATCTTTTTTATACTATTCCAATATTTGTTTCACTGATTCCGAGAAAATAGCTTTCATATTCTTTAGATTTGGAAATCCCATTAAGACATTTTTTGTGTTGGACAAGTTAAAGAGTTTTGGGAGAACTATGTTTATTCATGAAACCCATGAGGAAAAATATTTCCCTATAATGAGTGTTTGACACATAGTCACTTGAAATCTACTTATAAATATCCAAATGTCCTATTTACTATCTTCTATAATTTCTCTAATATAAAAAAAACAATTTTACACTATTATTTGTAGAAAGAAAAGGGATACCCTGGACAGAGAACATATACATGCACAATACATGGACCAAATTGTATTCTCAATTCCCTTGAACAGGAAAATTGTTCCAGGGAATCTAGTAATAAAATTTGGGTATGGTATTTATAATAAAATCAACTACACATGGTTTTTGTGGGGAATGTACTATGACCCTGACTGATGCTATAATGTCATACAACTAAAAATATCAAAACATATATAATGAAAAAATATAAACATGTAATAAATAAGTAAAAATATAAAATCCATAATGTTAAAATAAAAAGAAATTAAAATTCAAAAATGTGATAAAAAACTCATGACCAGGAATATTTATATAAATGGTGATTAAATTAAGATAAAAGTGAAAATGATACATGATGTTGATAAGAAGATATATAATGTATATTTCTATCACCCTACCATTGAAAAAATAAACTTATAAAAATTATACCCATCTCAATATGACAGGAGATATAGTTATCAACATGAAACCTTATTGGAGAGAAATATTAGATGACTTGAATAACCATTTTACACAATTGTGTTAGGATGGTATGACTCTGAGTAAGATATACTCTGTAATACCAATCGTAGGATTGAAATAAGAATGAGATTCACAGATACAAGAGGGGGGGGGGGGGGTGAATTGCACTTTTTAAAAATTCCCTTAAGAAAATTGTAGGATGGTTATGTTTAACTAGGTTATCAAAGACAATTCACAAGACCGCTATGAGTACTAAAGAATTTCTATATTCTGGAATAGTGATTACAAAAAAGGAACAAAAAAAAGTTTCAAAGATTATGATTCTACCTTAAAGCATATAGAATCTAACTATATTAGAGTACATGTATGGAAGAATAAGAATGTTATAATTTCTTTAACAATACAAAATACAACGGAATTACTTGTAACAAAAACAAGTAACAAGTAATAAGTATTTTAACCCAAAGAGATGGGTATCCAACAACCTTGGATAAAGGTACCATGATTTATACATTCAAGAAATTATGTCTTACCCACACCAGGGTAAGCCCTCGATATGGATATCGGAGTCTGTCTTGCTATCCCCGCAAGCCCTCAACAATCAGGTAGTAAAAACCCCTATCTTCCTTAACAAGGAAGCCCTCAACATCAAGGTGTTGGAACCTCTATCTTCCTATCCCTGGAAGCCCTCGAATGTAATCAGCAACTATCGGAGTCACACGGAGCAAGTCTACACGAAGAAAAATTTGAACTAGCTATTAAAACGTTCTGCACGATGCTTTGAGAGTTGATAACAACCTCTCTCTCTAGAAATCACTTCAACAGCATGTAAGCACATATGTTAAGAGTTGTTTCAAAGTTATTGTCTACTTTCAAATAAGCTTCTATTTATAGGCGAAGCTCCAACAATTGCCTCCCTCCTGCAATGGTCATATTTTTACTTGATTTTCGGAGTGACCTGTACACGTGTAACTAAAGAAATGGTCATCCAATAACTAAAATCACGACATCATTTTGTAATGAAACAATTGTAATCATAAGTAAACGGGAGTTTAAAATTTAAGCAAATAAAAGTTCGGAGTCTAACCAAAATAGAATTCAGAGTCTATAATAAAGAGATAATTATATTATGGTTTGTATGAATTTGGAACCTGAATTCTGTAGAAATCCAGAGTCTGAATTTCTAAGGACATTCAGAGTCTGGTTTCACAAGAATTTGGAATCTGAACTTACAGCGTTCGGAGTCGACCTAGTAGGAGTTCAGAGTCGAACTAGTAGGAGTTTGAAGTCGAACTCATAGAAGATTGTATCCATAATTCGGAGTTGAACTTTGTGAGAGTTCATATCTAGAATTCAGAGTGGAAATTTAGGAATGTTTTTATCCAGAATTCAGAGTGGAACTTCATTAGAGTTTGTATCCAGAATTCGCAATGGAACTTCATTAGAGTTCGTATCCAGAATTCAGATCCTAAAATAGAATGCTTCATATCTAAGTATTATATGGTTCTGAGGTTTTAGGTATGAATCCGATTTTTATACTTAAGAACAATATTGATATGAGCAATGAAAAAATGGTAGGGGTAAATTCCATTGGGAAGGAAATTTTCCTTATAGAAGTAAAATATTGATTTGCTTAAGTATAAGTTGTTTCTGATTTTCAAAACAAGAAGGAATGAAAAAGTCATAAGGAAAACATTATTGAATCAACAATCTCCCCCTTTTTGGAAAGCACAAACAACCTTTTGAAAAAGAAAATAAGGTCATAGAAAAATTTCTTTGGACATTGAAATTAAAACTTATCTCCATTTGTTCATAGATGAGGGTGAATACAACTAACCCCCCCTTAGGCTTAAGAACTCTAAGGATTGTATTCTGGATTTTTGGAATGGATTTTTCATTATTATGAAAATGAAAAACTTCGTAATGAGAATCTCACCCTTAGATAAGGATAGTTCTTGACTTAGAAATTTTTCTCCTCCCTTTTAGATTTTCCCGTCTCCTCCTTTGAGTAGTTCTTTTTTATTATCCCCGTTTGTGATTTTAAAAAAAATATAAGTGAATGGAAAAACAATAAGGTACATGAAACATTAGTAAAGACATAAAAACAACACAAGAAACTAGAGATTTCATTAGAGTTGAAAGAATTTTTACAACAAAAAAATATTACAACAAAAAATCATATTTTTCTATATGTCTTCCTTTTCCATGGGGATTAACTTCTTCAACAGCGATTTTAGAGTCTTTAAGTCTTAATGGTCCTCCTCAGCTTGTTTTTCTAGGACTTTAATCCTTTCATATTGATCCTTTAGAGCCTCAGACTGTGCCTTAAGAATTTTATCCTACTTCACAAGCTTCTCTTTGATCTCAATCCAGAGATCTCTTTCCCCTTTCTAGTTTTGAGCAACCGAGTTAAGCTTCCCCTTCAGATCCCTCACTTGTTGATTCCGAGTATTATTCTCAAGGGTCGTCTTATCTTGAATATTATTCATCTTGGTATCCTCTGTGTCAAAATATTCTTTAACATCATTCTGAAATTGATCAAGCTCTTCCATGTCATCATCAATTTTCTTTGACCATAGAGTGGTTTTACTACATGACTTCATGTTGACATCATAATTGATGAGAAAATTTATATGCTCAGCCTCAATCATCACACACTTATCTATCAAAGTGGACATAGATTCTGATTTCTAATTTAGGCTATGTTGAAGAATCTGGCATCTGGAGTCTATGGTGGGAAATATCGGAATTGTATCCACCAATTTCTTCAAAGACTCAACAAAAAATTCATGACCCAGTGCTGATGACTCAGAATCAGACACCTTGCTTGGGGACTGTTCTTCTTCAATTTCCACCAACTTTCTTCTTGAAGATACACGAACATCCTTCTTCATTCTGACATCTTTTGTTGGGGTGTCCAAAATCACTTGCTTACCCTTATCAAATTTTGGAATGGGTACTTCATCAAGAGATTCTTCCTCACTTTCAGACAGTTGAACCATCTTATCTTCATCATGTTTCTTTTTTTTCTGCTCCTTCTTCAAGAAAGTGCTTCTCAATGTTTTCTTCCTCAAAAAATTCATTTTCATTCTCTTCTTCCTCGTCAACATCTCTTTTACCATATTTGTCATCTCCCTTTCTCAGAGTGACAAGCTTTGAGGACTCGGCCTTAGAAGTTTGGAGTGGTAGTTTTTCTGATTGGTTTGCCTTCTCCTGATATTCCTCAACTTGATTGATCATGTCTTCTAGATCACCTATGTCTACTTATACTACATATTATTCTTATAATTTCCCCTCTTTATCTACTCTTTCAACAACATATTTTTCACTAGGTTTTTCTAGAGTGAAGTAGTTCTTTCCAGGGGTCTCCAGTAATGGTAGAATAGCAAATGTTTCCGGTACGAGAATCTTCTCAGAAGCTACTTCTGTATCTCTCAAAAGAGATTGTACCACATCATCTTGAGATATCTTCTTCTTCATATTATTTTCCTATTACCTTCTCAAGGTATTCAACAGTCCTCTCCCTTAAGGATTTAGCTTCATAAGGGTCCAATCCGAACTTAGGGTCCCCTTCTTTTCTTTTCTCCTTATCTTCCCTCCATCTTGCAGCCACTTCATCTGGATATGATTTATGTTTCTTCGGCTTGGGAGATACAGATTGGGTTTCCTTAGCTTTAGGTTTCTTTACTTCATCTTTCACTTGCTTCATCTTCCTCTTCTTCCTTTTCTTCTTATATGGTTCTACTTTCTCTACATTTTCCAGAACGACTTTTTCCTCCTCCTCTCAGATCGTAAAACTCACCTGACTATTTTGAAAAACCAGCATTCATCCTATTTAAGGTGTCATCACTTATCAGCATAATCTTACAAACTCTTGGCATGGAGGTTCAAGCAACCTTGATAGAATCAAGACACCCAATAATAAGCTTGAAGATAAGAGTAGGATACACAATAATACGAGCCTTCAATGACCCATTCTTGATGTTCTGAACTGTAATAAGAACGTTCCTCATGAGCTTGATCATTCGTATATTTAACAAGAAAACTAATATGTAAATATCACTTTTATTTAGGTTATCTTTTCTCCTCTTCTTAGAACGAAAAACCCTTAATCCCATAAATACAGAATCAGGTTGTTGGTGGAGAGATGAGTAATCTTTGCCGTTTTGTCATCTTCATGTCCAAGGCATTCCATTTCCTTAAATTTTCTAAAACATCCTTGGACATCTGGTAACTTATGTAGAAATAATTCTGCTTCACCATCGTATGATAAGCACACCAAGATCGTAGCCTTGTGTAAGAAAGCTTATAAGTCTTACCATAGATCTTAATGGAAAATTTTTCTCTTCCATATTCATAATAAATGAACACATACTCATAGAATTCTACAATGAAATCCTTATAAACAACATCCTAATCCCCTGGTTGCAATACACTGAAATCTTCCCAACCATTGAGTTTGATATTCTTTGAAATTAGAGAATCATACTCAGTGAAAAGTCCAGATGGATCAAAATTTCCTTGTAGACTAACCATTTTGATATTGGCTTCATAGAAGACATATATTGGGATGTGTCTTTTACAGATAATCAGAATGGAAGAGCACTAGATGATTCAAAACATACTTTAAGAACTGAGGCAGAGGTTCGACACACGAGGGATTTGAAATCGATGTTGGACAATTATTGGAGTCCCTTTTATATAGGCAATGGAGTTAACATTTCAGATTCCAAAAACAATATAATGGTTGAAAAGCTCTTTGATCTAATTTGACGACTAAAAATATTCCCTCAAGGAAATCTTGAATCTGATCTTTTGAGGTTTTAACAAAAAAATTCAGATTTAAGAAGAAAAAAATCCAATAAATTTTATAATAAAAAGAAACTACCAGCAACTAAAAATGATTACGAAAACTTAAGTAAGGAAATCATACATTTCATATTGGCTAGGAAGTTTATTCCTAAAAGGAGATATTCTTCTTGATGAAAATTTCACTATGAAAATCTCTCTATGAAAGACTCACTACGAATAACATAAAATTGAAAATTTATTGTAAAAACACTGAGTATCAAAACTCTAGTATGAAAAGTAAGTGTACAAAAATTCCCTTTATGAAAATTCTCATTATAAAAATTCTCATTACGAAAATTATCATTACAAAAACATCAATATGAAAATTTCCAGTACAAAAACATCAATACAAAAATTTCCAGTATGAAAGCTTCATTAAGAAAATTTCCAGTACGAAAGCTTCATTATGAAAATTTCCAGTATGAAAACATCATTATGAAAATTTCCAGTACTAAAACATCATTATGAAAATTTTGAACGACTCATTACAAATTTTTTTGAAAGACTAACAAAAAATGTACTCCCTCATATGAAAATGAGTTTATTACTCTATGGATAATTGATCAACAAGAAGTTAATGAAGGAAGATTACCTCATGGTTATCATTCCTAACTTCTGTTTAATGTATTCAAATATATCAGAGGGTAATGATTTTGTGAAAATGATGGAAATTTGATCTTACATTCAGATAAATTGAAGAATGATATCTATTTTTAGTGTGTGATTCCTAATAAAGTGATGCCTAATATCTATGTGTTTTTCTTGTGAGTGATGTTCATGTTTTTACTAAGGTCAACGACCCTTGTTTTATCACTAAAAATTTGAGTTTTAGTAAAACTCAAGCCCTAATTTTTGAGTGTGTGTTGCGTCCACGACACTTGAGCACAACAACTTTCAGCTGCTACATATTCAGATTCCGCAGTGGAGAGTGCTACGGAATATTGCTTCTTTCATGACCAAGAAACTAATGAATCTCCTAAGAAATGACAAGTTTTGAATGTACTCTTTCTATCCATTCTATATCCACCAAAGTCAGCATCTCAAAATATCTTTAAAACAAGATCATTTCCAGAAGGATAAAATAGTCTTAGATCCATGGTTCCCTTTAAGTAGAGAAAACTTCGTTTCAATTCCTTTACATGAGATTCCTTAGGATTGGATTGATATCTTGCACAAAAGAATACAGAAAACATCAAGTCTAGTTGACTAGATGTCCAGTAAAGTAGACTTCCTATCAAACCTCTAAAAGTTGTTTGATCTATTGGTTTCCCAGCTTCATCAATATCAAGTGTGTTTGAGGTAACAATAGGAGTACTTATACTCCTAGTGTTGTCATACCCATACTTTTTATGAAGATCATTAACATACTTATGTTGGGATATGTAGATTTCTTCTGTTTTTTATGAAATCTGAAAACCAAGGAAAAATGTTAATTCACCCATCATTCTCATTTCAAACTAATATTTCATTAGATCCGCAAAATAATCTGTTAAAGATTTCTGAGTTGAACCAAATATAATGTCATTAACATAAATTTGAACGATCAGAACATTTTTCTTATCTTTCTTTATAATAAGGGTTGTATCTGCATTTCCCTTAACAATGTTATTTTGATGAAAAAATCCTATAAGTCTATCATACCAAGCTCGTGGGTCTTGTTTAAGGCCATACAAAGATTTTTTACGTCTGAAAACACGAATAGGATGTTTTGTATATTCAATTCCAAGAGGTTGTTCAACAAAAACTTCCCCTTGAACATAACCATTACAGAAATAAAATTTCACATCCATTTGAAAAAGCGTGAAATTGAAGAATGCTCCAAAGGAAAGTAAAATACGAATAGATTCGATTCTAGCTAATGGAGCATAGGTTTCTTTATAGTCTATTTCCTCTTGTTGATTATCGACTTTAGAAACTAATCTAGCTTTATTTCTTAAGATGATTCCATTTTCATCACACTTATTTTTGAAGACCCATTTTACTCCAATAAAAGAATTTTCCTTAGGTCTTTCAACCAAGGTCCATACTTTATTCCTTTTGAATTAATTTCGTTCATCATACATGGATTTAATCCAATATTCATCACCTAAAGCTTCATCAGTTCTTTTTTGTTCTAATTGGGAATGGAGGGCTAGATGTTCTATTTCATTTCTTAAGGAACTTCTAGTCCTAATGGGTTTATTCACATCACCAATTATACTATCACTAGGATGATTCTTTAGAAATTCCTTGTTTGGGTTTTGTAAAACTTTTTCATCAACATAGGGTAGGAAATATTCTCGGGTAAATAATTTAGAAATATCTTCTTGAACATTTCCCTTATCAGAAAGATTTTCTATCAAAGGTTGATAATCAGTTTTTGAAGACACAACCGAGGATGTAGGTTGGGGTTGTTCGAAAACAAAAGGATCAGTTTCATTAAATTTGACATGTACTGTTTCTTCAACAGTGCATGTGATTTTGTTAAAAACTCTATAAGCCTTAGAAGTTGTGGAGTAGCCTATGAAAATTCCTTCATCATATTTTGGTGTGAATTTTTTTAAGTTATCTTTAGTATTCAGAATGAATACATTGCGACCAAAAACCATAAAGTTGGAAAGTCTAGGTTTTCTACCATTCCATAACTCATAATTATTTTTACTAAGAAAAGGACTAATTAAAACTCTATTTATAGTATAACAAGCTATTCTTATAGCTTCATCCCAAAAAGAATTTGCTACGGAACACTCACTCAACATGGTTCTAGTTATCTGTTGAAGAATTACATTTCATCATTCAACAATACCATTTGTTGAGGTGTTCTGGGTGTAACGCCCCGACCCCAGCTACCCAGAGTCGGTGCATTACTTCGTAACATTGGCATGATCACAAAAGATCAAGTCTCGAAAGACCGATTAGTTTAGTAGCCTTGGAAACACTAGATACATTCGTAAACGTTACATTACATCATAAAGTGAAAAACTACAATAACAAAGTCTCCATAGTCCACACTCATATCCTCTTCTGACTATCCCTGCAGGTCATTCATAAAATACTTCTTCACATCCTGGAAAATATTAAAACATTGAAAGGGGTGAGCTCAGATGCTCAGTAAGGATAACAATATTGCGGAAGCTTTCATAAATAAACATAAACATTTAAGGCAATGTATAACTAAAACAAAAGCCTCTTTAAACTTGAACATCAACATAATATGGCTATAGTAAAATGAGATAATGCCATTTACTTCTTCACATGGATATTCTACTGGTCGAATAATCACATGCAATATCAATAACCACTTTCATAATGAGGGAATGTATAATGCCGGACATTCTGAAACATTTTGTCAAGGCCTCGGCCAAGACATCTAAAATGATTAAGGCCTCGGCCAAAACCATAAATCAAATTGGGAAAGGGCCTCGGCCAAATCCACGTCTAGTTGTCTCATGAGACCTACCGATGCATCGAGGAGCTATAGCGGGCTCCACCCGTCACATATTAAGTCCAATACATTCCTCATATGAATAGGTTTAAACATATCATAAACCATAACATAATCGTATCACATAAAACATGCATAAAAGAAACATAACATTTACACATTTCAATCACAAGATATCAATACAACACATTGATATAATAAAAACGCTTTCAAAACCATTTTCAATACCAAAATAAAAGAATGTTAAAACTTTGTATTTATTTTTCATTAAAAAAGAAAATGATGGCTTGTAGAGGAAGCCGAAACTCAAATAATGGTCACGGCGGCGGAGAATTCTTTGTCGCCGCATAAGTACGGAAAGAAAAACATTCCCTTTTGTCGTTTAGCAAAACGCTTCGTATAAAAAAGATTCCTTTTGAATAAACGTAAAAGTCAAAGGGGTTTATACATCGTATAAAAGAAGGTTGTGTATAAAACCAAATATGCCTCAAAGAAAGGAGATTGAGACGAAGTCCTTAAAAAGATCATTTTTTTAAAATAAAGTAGATATATTATGTGTATTCACTATAAGTACACATAAATAAAGTACACATACAAGATAGTACATAATAATATCATGACATAATTTGAAAGTAGGAGATTAACCCAAAGAATGGAAATTGGGTTAAGAAATTCCCTTACCTTGTGCCCGACTTGACTCAACCGTTCTTTAACCTCCTGAATAATAAACTAGAGTTAATATCTACCTTATTAAGAACCATTTTCAATTTCATTATCCTTTTTATATCACTTATTACAATGTTATGAACATTATGTAATTATTTAAGTTAATAACGGTCGTTTTGTCGATCTTTGGTACTTGAGTCAACAATAAGCTTCTTATAATTACAAGTTGTTTATGTGGTGAAATATCCATTATATCCAGAATTATATTCATGATGTAGATATCATATATGTCATATATATCCAGTACATACATTCATTTATAATATTACATCACATTTAGAGGTAAGAAATGAAATGCACCGTTCATGGAGACGGTAAGCCGTACGTACGCATGAACGCTACTTCCATTTCTATTTCATATTTTCTGGAATGGAATCATAATGATATGAGAGTATATTATAATTCCAGTATAATAAAATATATAATATCATTAACTTTATCCTTCACACATCCCACATATGGTATTAACGAATCAAATCACTTTCAGGGGGCGGTAGTCCGCGCTTCCTAAAATGAAGATATCGTGTTTTACCCATAATGGAAACCATAAAGGTATGCCCAAAATGAAAAAAACAGAAGCTTAAGGAAAACATAAACATATTATATATCATATATAAAAATAGTGACATCATAATGGCCACCTTTGAAGGTGTTAAATGAGTGTTGAACAATCATCGTTTCGGGAGGCAGAATTTCGCCATCCACGGAAACCTTATGTTCTTTAACCATTTGATGTAGTTGTGTGGAAGTGTAGCTCGAATAAATCTTATAACAACATCCTAGTATATTTAAGATACTGGTGTTGTTACAAAAGAAGTAAATAAAAAGAGTTTAGGGGGTTGGAGAAGCAAAATAAAACAAAAGAACATGAGAGAATGAATTACCTTAAAAAGTGTAACTCCTTTTGAGTTGAGCCTAAAGGCTTCCTTTGAAAGGATTCTGCCCAAAGGGAATCCTCTAGGATGAGGAGAGGGATGTGGAGAGAGCAAATGGGCAGGGTTTGGCCGAGCCAATGGCTTGAAGAGTGTGTGAAATGAGGTAGAGGTGGGGGCCTTTTATAAGAGGAGAGGAAGGGCACTTTTGGAAAGTAAAGGAACATTACATTATTTGAAAATGTGTTTCGGTTTTAAAAGGTCCCACATTGATAGAATTCGTGGATAAGGTGATAAGGCATCGAAATCCACTCATCCAATTGGTTTTGTCCATGTGTAGTTCATAGATTTTATATTACCTTTCCATTTTATTTAAATCGTCAAATAATGATGTCATCGCTGCATCATTATTATGTCATAAATAATTAAATTTATTTAATGTCTAAAAATTATAAAAAAAATACTATGATATAGGAAATCTTTTTATATTTCCAATGACTATTTATAATCAAAATTTGGACTTGTGTAACCCTACTTAAAAATTGTTTTAGTAAAACACTTTATGTTAGTGTCATTTTCACTTTAACATTAAATAAAAAGTAATTTATGTTATTTCCCAACAAATGTGGATCCATGGGGTCCCCAAGTTAGGCCATGGCTTGTCTTGGTCGGCCATGACTCAACCAATGAGGTTGGGACATGTGTCTAGGTCATTTCATATTATTAATGTATTATTTATACCTTAAACTACACTAATTACCACTAATCGCGATTAAGAACTTAAAAGTTACTATTCACCAAAAAATTATTTTGATCTCATTGAACCACATTTTACTTCTTAATGACAACCATGTATGTCGGATTTTTGAAAATCAAATCACAGAAGTTGTAATATTTCATTTAAACGAAAAATCAGTTATTTAACTACCACTTAGTGGTTTCACTATTCATCAAAAATTGAAGTTTTTCAGAATAAGGCCAAAATTTCACCCTAAGCTATAATTGATATTCCGAATTCAAAAATGATGTCTATTTTACAAAATTCCAAACATATAAGTTGTATTAATTAATTTCATAATTAATTCCCGCTGTTACAACAAATAGCGTGTTTTTAAGAAACAATTTATATCAAAAGTTTGGCAATTGTTTATGTCCAATTTCAATGTTAAATTAATTCTAATGACCACCATTGGATAAAATGGTAAAAATATATTCTAATTATACTCTAAAACCACTCAATAGTATAATTTATCACTATGAATTATTTTGATTAATAAAGTTGTTTTAAGTATTTTTCACTATTCATAAAAATTTAGAAGTTCTCAGAAAAATACCAAAAACTCAACATAGGCTAATTTCAATATTACGAATACAAAAATGAAGTCCATTTTGAAATATAAAATTTCTATAATTTTAAAAAGTGGTTATTACTATTCATAACGGCTATTTTGATTAGTTGCGGTGTGTTAGAACTCGAACTTGCGTACAATGCAAGCTATTGCATTATTGAATGAGAAGCGTATCGTGGAAGCTCGGGGTGTTACATTCTCCCCTCCTTCAATAAATTGCATCCTCGCAATTTGAAATTTTTCTTGGAAAATACAAGGTTGAAAAGAGAAAATACCTTTGAGGAAAACCCACATCGAAAATAAGGTTAATAAATATATAACATTAAAAGAAAGCAGGATAAGTACAAAGGTCACCCGATATAGCCCATTATAGGATTCTATGAAAATATGGATATGGAGGAGAAACAAACCATCAAGGTCTGATGGGGAGTTATAGAAAACAGGATTAGGAGAAAGTTTAACCACAAGAAAATCACAAACTTGTGATTGGTTAAACGGTCATTGAATCCCTAGTTGGAAAAGTTAACCGACAACATTTTTGTTTTAAGTTACCTTTTATAATGTTGAGGATTTTATTTAGGAGATTTACTAAGAACGTAAGGGAATATACATACTTGTTATGTATACTTTCATTCATTAATGAATTTTTACCACAAACCCATCTTTTACTCCAAATGGTAACAGAACTCAAAAATATTCTATTTATCCTAATTGTATAAGGTACCAAAGGTTAACACATACCATTTAGATTAGTAAAATTATTTTGTAATAACCAGGGACTTCCTGTAGGCTAGTGGTAGGAAATAAAGGCCTGTCGCACTTTGATTGTGGGTTCGATTCCTACAGCTTTGTCCGACGCGACGGTTTATGCCCCACCCTGCAGGTTGTCCTTTTCCTAAAACTATAGTATTATAATACTCCAAAAATAATCTTCATAAATTTTTTTAACCTTAAACCATACTATCCAAAAATCAACTTAATCCACTCCAACCTTTATAGTTATCCAAAATACCTCTGTCCAGACTTTCTCTAAAAGGTCTCTTAATTCAAAAATCAATTTATCAGATTCCCCAAAAAAAGTAAAGTTTCTTTTATTGTCACATACTAAAATCATATTAAAACCTTACTGAAACCAACAAGTACTGCAGTAAAATCCTTATATAGATCACATTATTCTAATAACCAGAATATAATCCATGAGTCCAAAAGCACCAATACATTAGTTATTCTGCTTCAACTGTAGTAATAGCATAAGATTGTCCTTGATCCCTTGGCCTTTTCTGAGGTAAGTTTCCTTGATGCTTAGGACATTCATTTGCATAATGACCCATTTCTCTACAATTGTAACATTCAACTTTGACAGCCTCTTTCTTTCCCTTGCAATCACGTGCCTGGTGACCTTTTTCTCCACATTTATAACAGACTCCCATTCCTTTTAGGCATGTACCAGGGTGATTCTTCCCACAATTATCACATAATGGAAAATCCTTCTTTCCCTTTTTCCCATTATCTGTCTCTTGTTCCACCGTTCTCTTCTTCTCTTGCTTTACTTTGTTGTCATAAGACTTAGAGAATTCCTTTTCTGTCTTGATAGCACACGAGACAATATCTTCGTATGATGAGAAGGATTGTGATACCAAAGCTCGACGGAGAAATGGTTTTAACCCATCAAAGAAACGATCAATCTTACTCCTTGGGTTACGTATATAATCAGCAGCATGCCTCGCTAACCTTGTAAAGTTAGCCTCATACTTTGTGACATTCTCATCCTCCTTCTGCCTCAGACTCAGAAATTGCCTTTCCATATCTGCTCGATGGTCACGAGGAAAGTATTTTTCTAAGAAAAGCTCTTTGAACTCCCTCCATTCCATATTCGATACGTCATCATCTTCCTTTGTGTTTTGAATCAGTGACCACCACTGATCGGCATCTCCAGTGAGGCGGTAAACTGCCATGACAACCTTCTCCCTTTCACTACTCCCCAAGGCATGGAATATTTTCTCTAAGGAATTTATCCATTGCTCAGCTACTGTAGGATTTGTACTCCCATTGAAGGTTGGCGGTTGTTGCCTCATGAAACGGTCTAGCATTGATCCTCCACGTTGCGAATCAGGGTGCTCCATACGAGTAAGGTTGTTATTCATAACCTGCGTGAGTTGTCCCAGTATGGTAATAAGTTGATCAGCACCAGTTGTATCTCCAGGTCCACAATAATTATCTTGAGCAGGAGGGCAATCCCTACACGGAGTTCGTGCATTGATACAGTTTCCATTCCTTCTACTAGGCGCCATTTCTAAACAATGGCATAATCCAGATTAGTTTATGAATCAAAATACATAATTCCATACTTGTATAATACTTAACATAAATTGAACTATTTATGGATATAATCCATAATCATAAAAAGAAATGTTTCCTTTGAGGAAGTATGTACTCATAAACCTTACATAATGGTTTGTAAAGAAAATGAGAATTATCCTAAGCATATCCCCCGGGAGTGTCATAACCAAGAGTGCAGCAAGGCCCGTTGTCGTGCACCAGTTCCCGTTTGAGTCTAGCTCAAAGCGGTGTTTTCGGGTTTTACCCCTAGGTACATCTGTGCCAGAGCCGCCTCTACCTGCTCGTATCCAGACAGGGATGTATTGCTCGGAAAAGTCATAACATCTCTATAATACCAAAATTCTAGGAAGTTCTTTTATACTAATCCTCGGAGTTCATCTTAGGTCTACGTGCTCTAATCAGAGTTTATCTAAATCTAGCTTCCAAGGTTAGTACTAAACTGCCTCTGATACCAACTGTAACGCCCCGACCCCAGCTACCCAGAGTCGGTGCATTACTTCGTAACATTGGCATGATCACAAAAGATCAAGTCTCGAAAGACCGATTAGTTTAGTAGCCTTGGAAACACTAGATACATTCGTAAACGTTACATTACATCATAAAGTGAAAAACTACAATAACAAAGTCTCCATAGTCCACACTCATATCCTCTTCTGACTATCCCTGCAGGTCATTCATAAAATACTTCTTCACATCCTGGAAAATATTAAAACATTGAAAGGGGTGAGCTCAGATGCTCAGTAAGGATAACAATATTGCGGAAGCTTTCATAAATAAACATAAACATTTAAGGCAATGTATAACTAAAACAAAAGCCTCTTTAAACTTGAACATCAACATAATATGGCTATAGTAAAATGAGATAATGCCATTTACTTCTTCACATGGATATTCTACTGGTCGAATAATCACATGCAATATCAATAACCACTTTCATAATGAGGGAATGTATAATGCCGGACATTCTGAAACATTTTGTCAAGGCCTCGGCCAAGACATCTAAAATGATTAAGGCCTCGGCCAAAACCATAAATCAAATTGGGAAAGGGCCTCGGCCAAATCCACGTCTAGTTGTCTCATGAGACCTACCGATGCATCGAGGAGCTATAGCGGGCTCCACCCGTCACATATTAAGTCCAATACATTCCTCATATGAATAGGTTTAAACATATCATAAACCATAACATAATCGTATCACATAAAACATGCATAAAAGAAACATAACATTTCCACATTTCAATCACAAGATATCAATACAACACATTGATATAATAAAAACGCTTTCAAAACCATTTTCAATACCAAAATAAAAGAATGTTAAAACTTTGTATTTATTTTTCATTAAAAAAGAAAATGATGGCTTGTAGAGGAAGCCGAAACTCAAATAATGGTCACGGCGGCGGAGAATTCGTTGTCGCCGCATAAGTACGGAAAGAAAAACATTCCCTTTTGTCGTTTAGCAAAACGCTTCGTATAAAAAAGATTCCTTTTGAATAAACGTAAAAGTCAAAGGGGTTTATACATCGTATAAAAGAAGGTTGTGTATAAAACCAAATATGCCTCAAAGAAAGGAGATTGAGACGAAGTCCTTAAAAAGATCATTTTTTTAAAATAAAGTAGATATATTATGTGTATTCACTATAAGTACACATAAATAAAGTACACATACAAGATAGTACATAATAATATCATGACATAATTTGAAAGTAGGAGATTAACCCAAAGAATGGAAATTGGGTTAAGAAATTCCCTTACCTTGTGCCCGACTTGACTCAACCGTTCTTTAACCTCCTGAATAATAAACTAGAGTTAATATCTACCTTATTAAGAACCATTTTCAATTTCATTATCCTTTTTATATCACTTATTACAATGTTATGAACATTATGTAATTATTTAAGTTAATAACGGTCGTTTTGTCGATCTTTGGTACTTGAGTCAACAATAAGCTTCTTATAATTACAAGTTGTTTATGTGGTGAAATATCCATTATATCCAGAATTATATTCATGATGTAGATATCATATATGTCATATATATCCAGTACATACATTCATTTATAATATTACATCACATTTAGAGGTAAGAAATGAAATGCACCGTTCATGGAGACGGTAAGCCGTACGTACGCATGAACGCTACTTCCATTTCTATTTCATATTTTCTGGAATGGAATCATAATGATATGAGAGTATATTATAATTCCAGTATAATAAAATATATAATATCATTAACTTTATCCTTCACACATCCCACATATGGTATTAACGAATCAAATCACTTTCAGGGGGCGGTAGTCCGCGCTTCCTAAAATGAAGATATCGTGTTTTACCCATAATGGAAACCATAAAGGTATGCCCAAAATGAAAAAAACAGAAGCTTAAGGAAAACATAAACATATTATATATCATATATAAAAATAGTGACATCATAATGGCCACCTTTGAAGGTGTTAAATGAGTGTTGAACAATCATCGTTCCGGGAGGCAGAATTTCGCCATCCACGGAAACCTTATGTTCTTTAACCATTTGATGTAGTTGTGTGGAAGTGTAGCTCGAATAAATCTTATAACAACATCCTAGTATATTTAAGATACTGGTGTTGTTACAAAAGAAGTAAATAAAAAGAGTTTAGGGGGTTGGAGAAGCAAAATAAAACAAAAGAACATGAGAGAATGAATTACCTTAAAAAGTGTAACTCCTTTTGAGTTGAGCCTAAAGGCTTCCTTTGAAAGGATTCTGCCCAAAGGGAATCCTCTAGGATGAGGAGAGGGATGTGGAGAGAGCAAATGGGCAGGGTTTGGCCGAGCCAATGGCTTGAAGAGTGTGTGAAATGAGGTAGAGGTGGGGGCCTTTTATAAGAGGAGAGGAAGGGCACTTTTGGAAAGTAAAGGAACATTACATTATTTGAAAATGTGTTTCGGTTTTAAAAGGTCCCACATTGATAGAATTCGTGGATAAGGTGATAAGGCATCGAAATCCACTCATCCAATTGGTTTTGGCCATGTGTAGTTCATAGATTTTATATTACCTTTCCATTTTATTTAAATCGTCAAATAATGATGTCATCGCTGCATCATTATTATGTCATAAATAATTAAATTTATTTAATGTCTAAAAATTATAAAAAAAATACTATGATATAGGAAATCTTTTTATCTTTCCAATGACTATTTATAATCAAAATTTGGACTTGTGTAACCCTACTTAAAAATTGTTTTAGTAAAACACTTTATGTTAGTGTCATTTTCACTTTAACATTAAATAAAAAGTAATTCATGTTATTTCCCAACAAATGTGGATCCATGGGGTCCCCAAGTTAGGCCATGGCTTGTCTTGGTCGGCCATGACTCAACCAATGAGGTTGGGACATGTGTCTAGGTCATTTCATATTATTAATGTATTATTTATACCTTAAACTACACTAATTACCACTAATCGCGATTAAGAACTTAAAAGTTACTATTCACCAAAAAATTATTTTGATCTCATTGAACCACATTTTACTTCTTAATGACAACCATGTATGTCGGATTTTTGAAAATCAAATCACAGAAGTTGTAATATTTCATTTAAACGAAAAATCAGTTATTTAACTACCACTTAGTGGTTTCACTATTCATCAAAAATTGAAGTTTTTCAGAATAAGGCCAAAATTTCACCCTAAGCTATAATTGATATTCCGAATTCAAAAATGATGTCTATTTTACAAAATTCCAAACATATAAGTTGTATTAATTAATTTCATAATTAATTCCCGCTGTTACAACAAATAGCGTGTTTTTAAGAAACAATTTATATCAAAAGTTTGGCAATTGTTTATGTCCAATTTCAATGTTAAATTAATTCTAATGACCACCATTGGATAAAATGGTAAAAATATATTCTAATTATACTCTAAAACCACTCAATAGTATAATTTATCACTATGAATTATTTTGATTAATAAAGTTGTTTTAAGTATTTTTCACTATTCATAAAAATTTAGAAGTTCTCAGAAAAATACCAAAAACTCAACATAGGCTAATTTCAATATTACGAATACAAAAATGAAGTCCATTTTGAAATATAAAATTTCTATAATTTTAAAAAGTGGTTATTACTATTCATAACGGCTATTTTGATTAGTTGCGGTGTGTTAGAACTCGAACTTGCGTACAATGCAAGCTATTGCATTATTGAATGAGAAGCGTATCGTGGAAGCTCGGGGTGTTACATTCTCCCCTCCTTCAATAAATTGCGTCCTCGCAATTTGAAATTTTTCTTGGCAAATACAAGGTTGAAAAGAGAAAATACCTTTGAGGAAAACCCACATCGAAAATAAGGTTAATAAATATATAACATTAAAAGAAAGCAGGATAAGTACAAAGGTCACCCGATATAGCCCATTATAGGATTCTATGAAAATATGGATATGGAGGAGAAACAAACCATCAAGGTCTGATGGGGAGTTATAGAAAACAGTATTAGGAGAAAGTTTAACCACAAGAAAATCACAAACTTGTGATTGGTTAAACGGTCATTGAATCCCTAGTTGGAAAAGTTAACCGACAACATTTTTGTTTTAAGTTACCTTTTATAATGTTGAGGATTTTATTTAGGAGATTTACTAAGAACGTAAGGGAATATACATACTTGTTATGTATACTTTCATTCATTAATGAATTTTTACCACAAACCCATCTTTTACTCCAAATGGTAACAGAACTCAAAAATATTCTATTTATCCTAATTGTATAAGGTACCAAAGGTTAACACATACCATTTAGATTAGTAAAATTATTTTGTAATAACCAGGGACTTCCTGTAGGCTAGTGGTAGGAAATAAAGGCCTGTCGCACTTTGATTGTGGGTTCGATTCCTACAGCTTTGTCCGACGCGACGGTTTATGCCCCACCCTGCAGGTTGTCCTTTTCCTAAAACTATAGTATTATAATACTCCAAAAATAATCTTCATAAATTTTTTTAACCTTAAACCATACTATCCAAAAATCAACTTAATCCACTCCAACCTTTATAGTTATCCAAAATACCTCTGTCCAGACTTTCTCTAAAAGGTCTCTTAATTCAAAAATCAATTTATCAGATTCCCCAAAAAAAGTAAAGTTTCTTTTATTGTCACATACTAAAATCATATTAAAACCTTACTGAAACCAACAAGTACTGCAGTAAAATCCTTATATAGATCACATTATTCTAATAACCAGAATATAATCCATGAGTCCAAAAGCACCAATACATTAGTTATTCTGCTTCAACTGTAGTAATAGCATAAGATTGTCCTTGATCCCTTGGCCTTTTCTGAGGTAAGTTTCCTTGATGCTTAGGACATTCATTTGCATAATGACCCATTTCTCTACAATTGTAACATTCAACTTTGACAGCCTCTTTCTTTCCCTTGCAATCACGTGCCTGGTGACCTTTTTCTCCACATTTATAACAGACTCCCATTCCTTTTAGGCATGTACCAGGGTGATTCTTCCCACAATTATCACATAATGGAAAATCCTTCTTTCCCTTTTTCCCATTATCTGTCTCTTGTTCCACCGTTCTCTTCTTCTCTTGCTTTACTTTGTTGTCATAAGACTTAGAGAATTCCTTTTCTGTCTTGATAGCACACGAGACAATATCTTCGTATGATGAGAAGGATTGTGATACCAAAGCTCGACGGAGAAATGGTTTTAACCCATCAAAGAAACGATCAATCTTACTCCTTGGGTTACGTATATAATCAGCAGCATGCCTCGCTAACCTTGTAAAGTTAGCCTCATACTTTGTGACATTCTCATCCTCCTTCTGCCTCAGACTCAGAAATTGCCTTTCCATATCTGCTCGATGGTCACGAGGAAAGTATTTTTCTAAGAAAAGCTCTTTGAACTCCCTCCATTCCATATTCGATACGTCATCATCTTCCTTTGTGTTTTGAATCAGTGACCACCACTGATCGGCATCTCCAGTGAGGCGGTAAACTGCCATGACAACCTTCTCCCTTTCACTACTCCCCAAGGCATGGAATATTTTCTCTAAGGAATTTATCCATTGCTCAGCTACTGTAGGATTTGTACTCCCATTGAAGGTTGGCGGTTGTTGCCTCATGAAACGGTCTAGCATTGATCCTCCACGTTGCGAATCAGGGTGCTCCATACGAGTAAGGTTGTTATTCATAACCTGCGTGAGTTGTCCCAGTATGGTAATAAGTTGATCAGCACCAGTTGTATCTCCAGGTCCACAATAATTATCTTGAGCAGGAGGGCAATCCCTACACGAAGTTCGTGCATTGATACAGTTTCCATTCCTTCTACTAGGCGCCATTTCTAAACAATGGCATAATCCAGATTAGTTTATGAATCAAAATACATAATTCCATACTTGTATAATACTTAACATAAATTGAACTATTTATGGATATAATCCATAATCATAAAAAGAAATGTTTCCTTTGAGGAAGTATGTACTCATAAACCTTACATAATGGTTTGTAAAGAAAATGAGAATTATCCTAAGCATATCCCCCGGGAGTGTCATAACCAAGAGTGCAGCAAGGCCCGTTGTCGTGCACCAGTTCCCGTTTGAGTCTAGCTCAAAGCGGTGTTTTCGGGTTTTACCCCTAGGTACATCTGTGCCAGAGCCGCCTCTACCTGCTCGTATCCAGACAGGGATGTATTGCTCGGAAAAGTCATAACATCTCTATAATACCAAAATTCTAGGAAGTTCTTTTATACTAATCCTCAGAGTTCATCTTAGGTCTACGTGCTCTAATCAGAGTTTATCTAAATCTAGCTTCCAAGGTTAGTACTAAACTGCCTCTGATACCAACTGTAACTCCCCGACCCCAGCTACCCAGAGTCGGTGCATTACTTCGTAACATTGGCATGATCACAAAAGATCAAGTCTCGAAAGACCGATTAGTTTAGTAGCCTTGGAAACACTAGATACATTCGTAAACGTTACATTACATCATAAAGTGAAAAACTACAATAACAAAGTCTCCATAGTCCACACTCATATCCTCTTCTGACTATCCCTGCAGGTCATTCATAAAATACTTCTTCACATCCTGGAAAATATTAAAACATTGAAAGGGGTGAGCTCAGATGCTCAGTAAGGATAACAATATTGCGGAAGCTTTCATAAATAAACATAAACATTTAAGGCAATGTATAACTAAAACAAAAGCCTCTTTAAACTTGAACATCAACATAATATGGCTATAGTAAAATGAGATAATGCCATTTACTTCTTCACATGGATATTCTACTGGTCGAATAATCACATGCAATATCAATAACCACTTTCATAATGAGGGAATGTATAATGCCGGACATTCTGAAACATTTTGTCAAGGCCTCGGCCAAGACATCTAAAATGATTAAGGCCTCGGCCAAAACCATAAATCAAATTGGGAAAGGGCCTCGGCCAAATCCACGTCTAGTTGTCTCATGAGACCTACCGATGCATCGAGGAGCTATAGCGGGCTCCACCCGTCACATATTAAGTCCAATACATTCCTCATATGAATAGGTTTAAACATATCATAAACCATAACATAATCGTATCACATAAAACATGCATAAAAGAAACATAACATTTCCACATTTCAATCACAAGATATCAATACAACACATTGATATAATAAAAACGCTTTCAAAACCATTTTCAATACCAAAATAAAAGAATGTTAAAACTTTGTATTTATTTTTCATTAAAAAAGAAAATGATGGCTTGTAGAGGAAGCCGAAACTCAAATAATGGTCACGGCGGCGGAGAATTCGTTGTCGCCGCATAAGTACGGAAAGAAAAACATTCCCTTTTGTCGTTTAGCAAAACGCTTCGTATAAAAAAGATTCCTTTTGAATAAACGTAAAAGTCAAAGGGGTTTATACATCGTATAAAAGAAGGTTGTGTATAAGACCAAATATGCCTCAAAGAAAGGAGATTGAGACGAAGTCCTTAAAAAGATCATTTTTTTAAAATAAAGTAGATATATTATGTGTATTCACTATAAGTACACATAAATAAATTACACATACAAGATAGTACATAATAATATCATGACATAATTTGAAAGTAGGAGATTAACCCAAAGAATGGAAATTGGGTTAAGAAATTCCCTTACCTTGTGCCCGACTTGACTCAACCGTTCTTTAACCTCCTGAATAATAAACTAGAGTTAATATCTACCTTATTAAGAACCATTTTCAATTTCATTATCCTTTTTATATCACTTATTACAATGTTATGAACATTATGTAATTATTTAAGTTAATAACGGTCGTTTTGTCGATCTTTGGTACTTGAGTCAACAATAAGCTTCTTATAATTACAAGTTGTTTATGTGGTGAAATATCCATTATATCCAGAATTATATTCATGATGTAGATATCATATATGTCATATATATCCAGTACATACATTCATTTATAATATTACATCACATTTAGAGGTAAGAAATGAAATGCACCGTTCATGGAGACGGTAAGCCGTACGTACGCATGAACGCTACTTCCATTTCTATTTCATATTTTCTGGAATGGAATCATAATGATATGAGAGTATATTATAATTCCAGTATAATAAAATATATAATATCATTAACTTTATCCTTCACACATCCCACATATGGTATTAACGAATCAAATCACTTTCAGGGGGCGGTAGTCCGCGCTTCCTAAAATGAAGATATCGTGTTTTACCCATAATGGAAACCATAAAGGTATGCCCAAAATGAAAAAAACAGAAGCTTAAGGAAAACATAAACATATTATATATCATATATAAAAATAGTGACATCATAATGGCCACCTTTGAAGGTGTTAAATGAGTGTTGAACAATCATCGTTTCGGGAGGCAGAATTTCGCCATCCACGGAAACCTTATGTTCTTTAACCATTTGATGTAGTTGTGTGGAAGTGTAGCTCGAATAAATCTTATAACAACATCCTAGTATATTTAAGATACTGGTGTTGTTACAAAAGAAGTAAATAAAAAGAGTTTAAGGGGTTGGAGAAGCAAAATAAAACAAAAGAACATGAGAGAATGAATTACCTTAAAAAGTGTAACTCCTTTTGAGTTGAGCCTAAAGGCTTCCTTTGAAAGGATTCTGCCCAAAGGGAATCCTCTAGGATGAGGAGAGGGATGTGGAGAGAGCAAATGGGCAGGGTTTGGCCGAGCCAATGGCTTGAAGAGTGTGTGAAATGAGGTAGAGGTGGGGGCCTTTTATAAGAGGAGAGGAAGGGCACTTTTGGAAAGTAAAGGAACATTACATTATTTGAAAATGTGTTTCGGTTTTAAAAGGTCCCACATTGATAGAATTCGTGGATAAGGTGATAAGGCATCGAAATCCACTCATCCAATTGGTTTTGTCCATGTGTAGTTCATAGATTTTATATTACCTTTCCATTTTATTTAAATCGTCAAATAATGATGTCATCGCTGCATCATTATTATGTCATAAATAATTAAATTTATTTAATGTCTAAAAATTATAAAAAAAATACTATGATATAGGAAATCTTTTTATCTTTCCAATGACTATTTATAATCAAAATTTGGACTTGTGTAACCCTACTTAAAAATTGTTTTAGTAAAACACTTTATGTTAGTGTCATTTTCACTTTAACATTAAATAAAAAGTAATTTATGTTATTTCCCAACAAATGTAAATCCATGGGGTCCCCAAGTTAGGCCATGGCTTGTCTTGGTCGGCCATGACTCAACCAATGAGGTTGGGACATGTGTCTAGGTCATTTCATATTATTAATGTATTATTTATACCTTAAACTACACTAATTACCACTAATCGCGATTAAGAACTTAAAAGTTACTATTCACCAAAAAATTATTTTGATCTCATTGAACCACATTTTACTTCTTAATGACAACCATGTATGTCGGATTTTTGAAAATCAAATCACAGAAGTTGTAATATTTCATTTAAACGAAAAATCAGTTATTTAACTACCACTTAGTGGTTTCACTATTCATCAAAAATTGAAGTTTTTCAGAATAAGGCCAAAATTTCACCCTAAGCTATAATTGATATTCCGAATTCAAAAATGATGTCTATTTTACAAAATTCCAAACATATAAGTTGTATTAATTAATTTCATAATTAATTCCCGCTGTTACAACAAATAGCGTGTTTTTAAGAAACAATTTATATCAAAAGTTTGGCAATTGTTTATGTCCAATTTCAATGTTAAATTAATTCTAATGACCACCATTGGATAAAATGGTAAAAATATATTCTAATTATACTCTAAAACCACTCAATAGTATAATTTATCACTATGAATTATTTTGATTAATAAAGTTGTTTTAAGTATTTTTCACTATTCATAAAAATTTAGAAGTTCTCAGAAAAATACCAAAAACTCAACATAGGCTAATTTCAATATTACGAATACAAAAATGAAGTCCATTTTGAAATATAAAATTTCTATAATTTTAAAAAGTGGTTATTACTATTCATAACGGCTATTTTGATTAGTTGCGGTGTGTTAGAACTCGAACTTGCGTACAATGCAAGCTATTGCATTATTGAATGAGAAGCGTATCGTGGAAGCTCGGGGTGTTACATTCTCCCCTCCTTCAATAAATTGCGTCCTCGCAATTTGAAATTTTTCTTGGAAAATACAAGGTTGAAAAGAGAAAATACCTTTGAGGAAAACCCACATCGAAAATAAGGTTAATAAATATATAACATTAAAAGAAAGCAGGATAAGTACAAAGGTCACCCGATATAGCCCATTATAGGATTCTATGAAAATATGGATATGGAGGAGAAACAAACCATCAAGGTCTGATGGGGAGTTATAGAAAACAGGATTAGGAGAAAGTTTAACCACAAGAAAATCACAAACTTGTGATTGGTTAAACGGTCATTGAATCCCTAGTTGTAAAAGTTAACCGACAACATTTTTGTTTTAAGTTACCTTTTATAATGTTGAGGATTTTATTTAGGAGATTTACTAAGAACGTAAGGGAATATACATACTTGTTATGTATACTTTCATTCATTAATGAATTTTTACCACAAACCCATCTTTTACTCCAAATGGTAACAGAACTCAAAAATATTCTATTTATCCTAATTGTATAAGGTACCAAAGGTTAACACATTCCATTTAGATTAGTAAAATTATTTTGTAATAACCAGGGACTTCCTGTAGGCTAGTGGTAGGAAATAAAGGCCTGTCGCACTTTGATTGTGGGTTCGATTCCTACAGCTTTGTCCGACGCGACGGTTTATGCCCCACCCTGCAGGTTGTCCTTTTCCTAAAACTATAGTATTATAATACTCCAAAAATAATCTTCATAAATTTTTTTAACCTTAAACCATACTATCCAAAAATCAACTTAATCCACTCCAACCTTTATAGTTATCCAAAATACCTCTGTCCAGACTTTCTCTAAAAGGTCTCTTAATTCAAAAATCAATTTATCAGATTCCCCAAAAAAAGTAAAGTTTCTTTTATTGTCACATACTAAAATCATATTAAAACCTTACTGAAACCAACAAGTACTGCAGTAAAATCCTTATATAGATCACATTATTCTAATAACCAGAATATAATCCATGAGTCCAAAAGCACCAATACATTAGTTATTCTGCTTCAACTGTAGTAATAGCATAAGATTGTCCTTGATCCCTTGGCCTTTTCTGAGGTAAGTTTCCTTGATGCTTAGGACATTCATTTGCATAATGACCCATTTCTCTACAATTGTAACATTCAACTTTGACAGCCTCTTTCTTTCCCTTGCAATCACGTGCCTGGTGACCTTTTTCTCCACATTTATAACAGACTCCCATTCCTTTTAGGCATGTACCAGGGTGATTCTTCCCACAATTATCACATAATGGAAAATACTTCTTTCCCTTTTTCCCATTATCTGTCTCTTGTTCCACCGTTCTCTTCTTCTCTTGCTTTACTTTGTTGTCATAAGACTTAGAGAATTCCTTTTCTGTCTTGATAGCACACGAGACAATATCTTCGTATGATGAGAAGGATTGTGATACCAAAGCTCGACGGAGAAATGGTTTTAACCCATCAAAGAAACGATCAATCTTACTCCTTGGGTTACGTATATAATCAGCAGCATGCCTCGCTAACCTTGTAAAGTTAGCCTCATACTTTGTGACATTCTCATCCTCCTTCTGCCTCAGACTCAGAAATTGCCTTTCCATATCTGCTCGATGGTCACGAGGAAAGTATTTTTCTAAGAAAAGCTCTTTGAACTCCCTCCATTCCATATTCGATACGTCATCATCTTCCTTTGTGTTTTGAATCAGTGACCACCACTGATCGGCATCTCCAGTGAGGCGGTAAACTGCCATGACAACCTTCTCCCTTTCACTACTCCCCAAGGCATGGAATATTTTCTCTAAGGAATTTATCCATTGCTCAGCTACTGTAGGATTTGTACTCCCATTGAAGGTTGGCGGTTGTTGCCTCATGAAACGGTCTAGCATTGATCCTCCACGTTGCGAATCAGGGTGCTCCATACGAGTAAGGTTGTTATTCATAACCTGCGTGAGTTGTCCCAGTATGGTAATAAGTTGATCAGCACCAGTTGTATCTCCAGGTCCACAATAATTATCTTGAGCAGGAGGGCAATCCCTACACGGAGTTCGTGCATTGATACAGTTTCCATTCCTTCTACTAGGCGCCATTTCTAAACAATGGCATAATCCAGATTAGTTTATGAATCAAAATACATAATTCCATACTTGTATAATACTTAACATAAATTGAACTATTTATGGATATAATCCATAATCATAAAAAGAAATGTTTCCTTTGAGGAAGTATGTACTCATAAACCTTACATAATGGTTTGTAAAGAAAATGAGAATTATCCTAAGCATATCCCCCGGGAGTGTCATAACCAAGAGTGCAGCAAGGCCCGTTGTCGTGCACCAGTTCCCGTTTGAGTCTAGCTCAAAGCGGTGTTTTCGGGTTTTACCCCTAGGTACATCTGTGCCAGAGCCGCCTCTACCTGCTCGTATCCAGACAGGGATGTATTGCTCGGAAAAGTCATAACATCTCTATAATACCAAAATTCTAGGAAGTTCTTTTATACTAATCCTCAGAGTTCATCTTAGGTCTACGTGCTCTAATCAGAGTTTATCTAAATCTAGCTTCCAAGGTTAGTACTAAACTGCCTCTGATACCAACTGTAACGCCCCGACCCCAGCTACCCAGAGTCGGTGCATTACTTCGTAACATTGGCATGATCACAAAAGATCAAGTCTCGAAAGACCGATTAGTTTAGTAGCCTTGGAAACACTAGATACATTCGTAAACGTTACATTACATCATAAAGTGAAAAACTACAATAACAAAGTCTCCATAGTCCACACTCATATCCTCTTCTGACTATCCCTGCAGGTCATTCATAAAATACTTCTTCACATCCTGGAAAATATTAAAACATTGAAAGGGGTGAGCTCAGATGCTCAGTAAGGATAACAATATTGCGGAAGCTTTCATAAATAAACATAAACATTTAAGGCAATGTATAACTAAAACAAAAGCCTCTTTAAACTTGAACATCAACATAATATGGCTATAGTAAAATGAGATAATGCCATTTACTTCTTCACATGGATATTCTACTGGTCGAATAATCACATGCAATATCAATAACCACTTTCATAATGAGGGAATGTATAATGCCGGACATTCTGAAACATTTTGTCAAGGCCTCGGCCAAGACATCTAAAATGATTAAGGCCTCGGCCAAAACCATAAATCAAATTGGGAAAGGGCCTCGGCCAAATCCACGTCTAGTTGTCTCATGAGACCTACCGATGCATCGAGGAGCTATAGCGGGCTCCACCCGTCACATATTAAGTCCAATACATTCCTCATATGAATAGGTTTAAACATATCATAAACCATAACATAATCGTATCACATAAAACATGCATAAAAGAAACATAACATTTCCACATTTCAATCACAAGATATCAATACAACACATTGATATAATAAAAACGCTTTCAAAACCATTTTCAATACCAAAATAAAAGAATGTTAAAACTTTGTATTTATTTTTCATTAAAAAAGAAAATGATGGCTTGTAGAGGAAGCCGAAACTCAAATAATGGTCACGGCGGCGGAGAATTCGTTGTCGCCGCATAAGTACGGAAAGAAAAACATTCCCTTTTGTCGTTTAGCAAAACGCTTCGTATAAAAAAGATTCCTTTTGAATAAACGTAAAAGTCAAAGGGGTTTATACATCGTATAAAAGAAGGTTGTGTATAAAACCAAATATGCCTCAAAGAAAGGAGATTGAGACGAAGTCCTTAAAAAGATCATTTTTTTAAAATAAAGTAGATATATTATGTGTATTCACTATAAGTACACATAAATAAAGTACACATACAAGATAGTACATAATAATATCATGACATAATTTGAAAGTAGGAGATTAACCCAAAGAATGGAAATTGGGTTAAGAAATTCCCTTACCTTGTGCCCGACTTGACTCAACCGTTCTTTAACCTCCTGAATAATAAACTAGAGTTAATATCTACCTTATTAAGAACCATTTTCAATTTCATTATCCTTTTTATATCACTTATTACAATGTTATGAACATTATGTAATTATTTAAGTTAATAACGGTCGTTTTGTCGATCTTTGGTACTTGAGTCAACAATAAGCTTCTTATAATTACAAGTTGTTTATGTGGTGAAATATCCATTATATCCAGAATTATATTCATGATGTAGATATCATATATGTCATATATATCCAGTACATACATTCATTTATAATATTACATCAC
Organism: Viscum album; assembly: GCA_963277665.1. Lineage (NCBI taxonomy): Eukaryota > Viridiplantae > Streptophyta > Magnoliopsida > Santalales > Viscaceae > Viscum > Viscum album. The sequence goes on from OY728131.1 coordinate 1,351,306,408, forward strand.
ATTTAGAGGTAAGAAATGAAATGCACCGTTCATGGAGACGGTAAGCCGTACGTACGCATGAACGCTACTTCCATTTCTATTTCATATTTTCTGGAATGGAATCATAATGATATGAGAGTATATTATAATTCCAGTATAATAAAATATATAATATCATTAACTTTATCCTTCACACATCCCACATATGGTATTAACGAATCAAATCACTTTCAGGGGGCGGTAGTCCGCGCTTCCTAAAATGAAGATATCGTGTTTTACCCATAATCGAAACCATAAAGGTATGCCCAAAATGAAAAAAACAGAAGCTTAAGGAAAACATAAACATATTATATATCATATATAAAAATAGTGACATCATAATGGCCACCTTTGAAGGTGTTAAATGAGTGTTGAACAATCATCGTTTCGGGAGGCAGAATTTCGCCATCCACGGAAACCTTATGTTCTTTAACCATTTGATGTAGTTGTGTGGAAGTGTAGCTCGAATAAATCTTATAACAACATCCTAGTATATTTAAGATACTGGTGTTGTTACAAAAGAAGTAAATAAAAAGAGTTTAGGGGGTTGGAGAAGCAAAATAAAACAAAAGAACATGAGAGAATGAATTACCTTAAAAAGTGTAACTCCTTTTGAGTTGAGCCTAAAGGCTTCCTTTGAAAGGATTCTGCCCAAAGGGAATCCTCTAGGATGAGGAGAGGGATGTGGAGAGAGCAAATGGGCAGGGTTTGGCCGAGCCAATGGCTTGAAGAGTGTGTGAAATGAGGTAGAGGTGGGGGCCTTTTATAAGAGGAGAGGAAGGGCACTTTTGGAAAGTAAAGGAACATTACATTATTTGAAAATGTGTTTCGGTTTTAAAAGGTCCCACATTGATAGAATTCGTGGATAAGGTGATAAGGCATCGAAATCCACTCATCCAATTGGTTTTGGCCATGTGTAGTTCATAGATTTTATATTACCTTTCCATTTTATTTAAATCGTCAAATAATGATGTCATCGCTGCATCATTATTATGTCATAAATAATTAAATTTATTTAATGTCTAAAAATTATAAAAAAAATACTATGATATAGGAAATCTTTTTATCTTTCCAATGACTATTTATAATCAAAATTTGGACTTGTGTAACCCTACTTAAAAATTGTTTTAGTAAAACACTTTATGTTAGTGTCATTTTCACTTTAACATTAAATAAAAAGTAATTTATGTTATTTCCCAACAAATGTGGATCCATGGGGTCCCCAAGTTAGGCCATGGCTTGTCTTGGTCGGCCATGACTCAACCAATGAGGTTGGGACATGTGTCTAGGTCATTTCATATTATTAATGTATTATTTATACCTTAAACTACACTAATTACCACTAATCGCGATTAAGAACTTAAAAGTTACTATTCACCAAAAAATTATTTTGATCTCATTGAACCACATTTTACTTCTTAATGACAACCATGTATGTCGGATTTTTGAAAATCAAATCACAGAAGTTGTAATATTTCATTTAAACGAAAAATCAGTTATTTAACTACCACTTAGTGGTTTCACTATTCATCAAAAATTGAAGTTTTTCAGAATAAGGCCAAAATTTCACCCTAAGCTATAATTGATATTCCGAATTCAAAAATGATGTCTATTTTACAAAATTCCAAACATATAAGTTGTATTAATTAATTTCATAATTAATTCCCGCTGTTACAACAAATAGCGTGTTTTTAAGAAACAATTTATATCAAAAGTTTGGCAATTGTTTATGTCCAATTTCAATGTTAAATTAATTCTAATGACCACCATTGGATAAAATGGTAAAAATATATTCTAATTATACTCTAAAACCACTCAATAGTATAATTTATCACTATGAATTATTTTGATTAATAAAGTTGTTTTAAGTATTTTTCACTATTCATAAAAATTTAGAAGTTCTCAGAAAAATACCAAAAACTCAACATAGGCTAATTTCAATATTAAGAATACAAAAATGAAGTCCATTTTGAAATATAAAATTTCTATAATTTTAAAAAGTGGTTATTACTATTCATAACGGCTATTTTGATTAGTTGCGGTGTGTTAGAACTCGAACTTGCGTACAATGCAAGCTATTGCATTATTGAATGAGAAGCGTATCGTGGAAGCTCGGGGTGTTACACTGGGTGCTGAAAAGTTGTGACTAATACCATTTCTACTACAAAAAGTTTCAAAATCAGAATTTTGAAATTCACCACCATGATCACTATTAATAGTTTTCATTGGAAGATTTTTCTCATTTTTTACTTGGGCTCTAAAACTATTGAAATATGAAAAATCTTCAGACTTATTTGCTAGAAAATAGACCCATGTAAATCTAGTGTAATCATTATCTAAAACAAATACATAGTACTTTCCCCCAATGCTTCCAGTTTGTCTTGGACTAAAAAGATCCATGTGCACCAACTACAGTGCATCAGTTTTTGAGACTTCAATGATTGATTTAAAACTTGATTTATGTTGCTTTCCGTATTTACAAGGTTCATAGACTTTTGAAGAATCAAAGCTATGCTTAGTCAAATCCTTAGCAAATCCTTTCACAGAAATTTTACATAAGTACCTAAGGTTACAGTGTCCTAACCTTGTATGCCATAACCAAGAGCGATCATCCATTTCACTAAGGCAAGGTAAGTCTTGGCTCCTAAGGTCTTCAATTTTTAGTGTGTAAACATTCTCTTACCTATTGGAAGAAAAAATAAACTCTTCCTTTGAATTGTGTAATAAGCACTTATAATTCCAAAAATTCACAAGGTATCCTTCATCACATAATTGACTTATGCTGATGAGATTATGCTTAAGACCATTAGCAAACAAAACATTTGAAATCAAGGTTTTCTTAGAAGAATAATGTTATATATACCAATAATTTATACATGAGCATTATCTCCAAAAGTTACTTTTCTTTTTTTCGTCTTGAAAATCTTTTCAAAATAATTTTTGTTACTAGTCATATGCCGGGAGCATCCACTATCCATGTACCAAGTATTTTTTTTGGTACTTTCCCTATTTTTTTAAAAATAAGAAAAAGTTAGGTTTTCGGAATCTAGAATTTCTTGGATCCAAAATGTCAGAAAGTAAAATTTTGGGTACCCACATATTCTTATAAAAATAAGCCTTATAAAATAATAAATATTGGGTTTTGTTTAATGAAGAACTCTTTTCCCAGTGACCACCATGTGGACACATTATTAACAATGGTGCACTTTGAGGAACAATGTATTTGTTACTAAAAATCAGTTTAGAACTTGGGTAACCAAAACCAGAAGTATTATTTCGAGTTCGGATTTGTGAATACATTTAATCCAAATTTCCCTTACCATGGGTAAAGTTTGACAAACACTTCCTCAAAGCAAATAATTTGGATATGGGTTTGATGACTAAGTTATTATCTTCAAAAACATTTGAACTAGAGCTAGGCTCAAAAACATATTTCTTAGAAATTACATTTTCTAGATCTTTTGAAAGTTTATTCCTCTCAGAACTTACTTCCTCAAGATTTTTTGAATTAATTTCAAAATCAGAATTTTTCTTATCAAGATCTTTAGAAAGATCTGATATTTCCTTGGTAAGAATAGTATTCCTAGAGATTTCATTATCATGTTTTTTTATGAGTTTTGAGTTCTCAATCTCAAGAAGATTAGCTAACCTAGAAACTTCTTCATACGTAGGTAAGGTATTTTCTTCATCAGAAAAAGATTCTTCATCAGAAGAGTTATAATATTTATTATCATTAGCATTTAAAGAAACGTTGGTCAAGGATTCAGCATTGTGTACCTTAGCCATAAATAATAGATTATCAATATGTAGCATTGATAAAAGATCAATATTATTCTATCCAGATTATTCATAATCATAAGATTCATCAGAAGATTCACCACCATTGCCAATCGAGGTTTCATTAGCTTTCAGAACATTCTTAGCTTTGGACTCGTAATATTTCTTTATATTCCTTTAAGAATGCTTCTCTTTTCATTATTTTATCTTGAGCATATAACTATCAGGTATTATGTGTCCAGATCTCCTGCATTCATAAAATGTGACCACTGAATCATTCTTATATTTCCGTTCCTTATTCTTATACTTAGATTGAAAATTTTCTGTCTAGCTATCTTGTTCATCTTTCGAGCCTGATTAGAAAAATAATTTTTTGAGACATCACCCTCACTAGATTCGGATTGGATAATAACCGTATTTTATTTGGATCTAGTAACTCTCTTAGGAGTCCTAGCTTTCATGTGATTTGAAGTTTTAGTAAAATCAACACTACCATTTCCATTCTTCTTCTTTATGTTGTCAGCATCTCTCTTCATTCTAGTCTCATGTTGATTAAGTGTTCCAAGTAGTTCATCAAGAGAAATTTGAGTAACAATTATGTTTTCACCAAGAGAATTTCTATTTGATTCCAACTTATTTGGCATGATATCTATGATCTTTCAAACAAGAGCTTCATCATCTAGACCTTTCTCTCCCATAGATTATAATCTATTCACAATAGTCATAAAGATCTGTTTCACATTGCATATGGGTTCACCATAAAGAAATCTAAAACTATGATACTCAGCTCTGAGCATGGATCTTCTAGTCTCAATCACTTTATATGTACCGAAATGTGTAACTTCAAGTTTCTTCTATATACAAATAGTTGTTTTACAAGAAGAAATTTGGCTATATATGTTCCTAGTCATTGAACAATGTAACTTATTTTGTACCTTATAGTTGAGTTGGTATTCATGCTTTTTTTGATTAGTAAAAGCACTAAATTCCTTTTTAGGGATCTTGTATCCACCAGTAAGCATGGAAAAGTAATCTACACCAGTATTGATAATGAAATTATTCATACGATCTCTCCAATATTCAAAATCATTACCATCAAAGATAGGTGGTCTTGTTGGATTTAGGTTGTTGATAGAACCAGCATTTAAACATAACACCCTTAAGAAAATATTTGGCACACAAACATATTAGAAGTATAAGTCTATAAACAAGAGAAAATATTCAAAGCAAGAAAAATTGTATCTCTAAGAAAAAAGTGAGTCCGAACTCTGAGTTTGAAAAACAGATTACGAATAATATGAATTTGGATGTATGAATCCAAAAATGTGGATTGAAAAAAAAATCCGAGAATTCTCTTCTGAATCTAATCATGAGATTAATTCGTATTGAACCAATTCCACTGATACTAATTGTTAGGATGGTATGACTCTCAGTATGATATACTCTATAATACCAATCATAGGATCAAAATAAGAATGATATTCTCAGATACAAGAGGCGGGGGGGGGGATTGTACCTTTTAAAAATTCCCTTAGGAAATTTTTTGGATGGTTATGTTTAACATGGTCAAACAAGATAATTCACAAGACCTCTATGAGTACTAAAGACTTGCAAGATTATGGAAAAGTGATTCCGAAAAAGAAACATAACAAACGTTAGAAAGATTTATATTCTACCGTAATGCATATAGAATCTAACTATATCAGAGTACAAGTAAGGAAGTATAAGGATGTTATACATTCTGTAACAATACAAAATACAGTGAACAAACTTGTAACAAAAACAAGTAACACATAATAAGTCTTCTAACCCAACGAGAAGGGTATCGAAAAAACCTTGGATAAAGGTCCCTTGATTTATACTTTCAAGAAAGTATGTCTTATCCACGCCAGGGTAATCCCTCGATACAAATATCGGTGTCTGTCTTGCTATCCCCACAAGCCCTTAACTATCAGGTAGTCGGAACCTCTGTCTTCCTTATCAAGGAAGCCCTCAACTTCAAGGTGTTGGAACCTCTATCTTCCAATCCCTAGAATCCCTCGATTGTAATTAGGAACAATCGGGGTTGCACAAATAAAGTCTGTACGAAGCTAAATTTGAACAAGCTATTCAAACTTTCTGCACGAAGCATTGAGAGTTGATAAGAGCCTCTCTCTTTCTCTAGAAATCACTTCAATAGCATGTAAGCACATATGTCAAGAGATGTTTCAAAGTTGTTTTTGACATTAAAATGATCTCCTATTTATCGACGAAGCTCCAACAGTCAGCTCCCTCCTCCAACGGTCATATTTATCCTTGAATTTTGAAGGAACCTGTACATGTGTCACTCGACAAATGGTTATCCTATAACTAAAATAACAACATCATTTGGTAACGAAACAAGTGTAAGAATAAGTAAAACTGATGTTCGGAGTGTAAGAAAATAAAATTTAATAGTCTAACCAAAATGTATTTCAGAGTCTATAATAAAGAGATATTTGGATTCTGTTTTGTAGGAATTCAGAACCTGAATTCTGTTGAAATCTAGATTCTGAATTTCTAAGGAAATTCAGAGTTTGGTTTCACTTGAATTCGTAATCTGAAATTACAGAGTTTGGAGTTGAACTTGTTGGAGTTCGGAGTCGAACTCATAGAAGTTCGTAATCATAATTCAGAGTTGAACTTTGTGAGAGTTCGTATCCAGAATTCGGAGTGGAACTTTATGAATGTTTGTATCCAGAATTTGGAGTGGAACTTTATTAGAGTTTGTATCCAGAATTCGGAGTGGAACTTCATTAGTGTTCATATCCGAAATTCGAATCATAAAAAAAATGCTTCATCTCTAAGTATTATATGATTTTGAGGTTTTAGGAATGAATCAGATTTTTATACTTTAGAAAAATATTGATATGAGCAATGAAAACAAGGTAGGGGAAAATTCCATTGGGAAAGAAATTTTCCTTATAGAAGTAAAATATAGATTTTCTTAAGTATAAGGTGTTTCTGATTTTCAAACAATAAGGAATGGAAAATACATAAGGAAAACCTTGTTGACTCAAAAAATTGGTTCTTTTATATTACATATATCAGTACAAATTAAATTTATATACCCCCAGTGAATGAATATAGGTTGTCATCATAATAATATCAGATGGATCCCACCATGAGTTAAGTTGAATTTTTTTTATTTATTATAGTAATGATAGTTTGAAGATACAAATATTAAAATAAAATAATAAAATAAAATATAATGTGTCATTGGACAATGGAAAAAACATCTAGTGAAAAAATAATGTAATTGATGCACAAAAAAAAATAGGCAATTTTAACCCTGAATCATCGGATATTCCATGGGGTAACTAACATCACAAATACTAAATATTTTCTTAATACTATATATATATATATTATAGATATATGTGTTAATTCTTCTAACTATTATGGAATCAGTAACTAGACAGACAAATCACTGGATAGAAAAGAATCTGACACTAGTGAAGTATTTGAATATTAATTAAATAGAGTTGAATCAATATCTTGTATGGTGATTTTACAAGGTTCTCAACACAGTATCTTGGTATTCCCATGACACTTAAATATTATGGAATGGTTGAAATTTTATTACAAAACCCTTACATATAATCTTGATGATGTAGAAATCTTTAAACATCATTTATAAAACATTTACCTGATATGAAATCAATTTATAATATTAAAATAAGAAATAGAAAAATTGTTATATATATTTATATATATTATTTTTCAATGATATAATACAATACATTATAGTAATTAAAACTTTCTTTTATAAAATCCAGATCAAATGATTCTTTTAATATAAATAATACATGAAACCAACTACAGTAAATCAATAACAGCATTGATAGATTATATGAATAAATTAATAGGGATGTGAAAGTCCCCATCCAATTGAATAGATATACAAAGAGTAATCCCGTCATAAAATGTGTATTGAAATATTACAAAGGACATTATAGCACTATTTGATGAAGAACATAAATAATGTGGAAAAATGATGATGGTATGGGAGAGAAACTATTTACTTGATGATTCCATGATGATATCCTAGAGAAATATATATGATATAATGATGATTTTAGGGATAGAAAGAATGGTTGATGACATTAACATTTAGAAATTTAAAATAGAAAAAATAGATTTCAAAGTGTTAATTTTTATCAGGGAAAAGAGGAATCTAATAATGTATAATTTTCTAATGAGTATACATTGTTTCATCCATATTTTATGTAAACTATACTCTATAAGGAATCACATTATACAATATATGTTCTTGTGAATTTAAACATGAATTTAAATTTTTACATTCCTAAAGATCATTTATGATTAGATTTATAGAAAGGTATCTCATAACTTCTTGCATAACATACCCATATATTACAATGTCGGAACATCTATTCTCTATCTATTTTTCTAAAAAACTAATCTTTTAAAAATAATCATGTTTTTTTCAGGGAACATATTCACATTTTACCTATTTACATGAAAATTTTCCATAATCATCTGATGAAATACATTTTCAAATTTGGTATGACAAAAGCAATATCGGAAAGGGACATAATAATTATTATGGAACTATAATTCCTTTCATTCTAGTATAAATTTACCTATTTTAAAAATACTTTTGATTCAATATATAATTTTTCTTGCTCTAGAAAAAAACTTGTCTAACCATAGTGTTTTATAAAAAAATTCATCATAAATATTAAAATAAAATAAAAAAACCTAATGGTTTTTTAAAATATTTTAAAACATATAATAATTTTTCCATAATGGTATACTTTTCATCCTTATCAACTAGAATATAATTATTTTACCTTGTGAAATAAAAATATATCTTTGAAACCCGTATCATGAATAAAAAAATCAATTAGGTACCGTATGGCATACATATAATATCACACTTAAAAATGTGATAACATTCATGGATACACATAGAATAATCATCATTTTTTAAAATAAAATAACAATAAAAATTACAAAAAAATAACAATCAGCCTTACATTTGGAATAAACATTGCAATATATTCCCAAAACTACTTAGTGAAAAAAGAATCGGTTGCCTCTATCACTTTACCTAATGAGTTGGAGAGCTATAATTTGCTCAACTGTGATTGGTTAGTTGAAAAATCACCCATATCAATAAACAAATCAAATTGACCATAAAAATATACATCAAAAAATACTTCTAGAAATGTTCTTATCACCCTTAAGAAAACTTTTTTGGATATTAATACATTCCTTTGTTTTAATACCCAATTATCAATAATAAAATTAAAAAAAAAGTGAATGAAGGTTTTCCTTTGAATAAATCACAAATTATTATGATAGAATCCAAACATAAAAAATGGTTATGACATCAAGAAATAAAATTGTAAGCGGGTATCATAAAATAGAACATTCATTTTTTTTTTAATTTTTTAAAGAATGCAAAAAAATTAATTAAAGTTATTTTATTTGAAAAAAAATTGAATTAAATTCACTAAATACCTAATATTTAATTTATAATAAATTTACGTTAATATAAAATATTAATTATAATTTTTTATAAAATATTGTAATCAATGAAAAATATTTGGAAAAAAAACTTTAAAGAGGGTATTTTTTTATAAAGAAAGATCATTACCTTGAGTCAGAGTCATAAAATAAGTTTTGTATCTTATTGAATTATAAAATTATGTAAGTTATTTAAATAAAAAAGAACCATTTTAAATTTTATTATTCCTTTCGTTTTACTTGTTATAATGTCATATATAATTACATAATCATTAATGTTCAAATATAATGTTTTGATGATATTCAATATGTAAGTACAAAATGAATTGGGATGGATGGGAATAGTAAAAGAGGTAACATTTAATTTGTCTAAAAATTGTAATAATGAAATAAATATAATTTTGTAGAAAACATTTGCACTTTTAAAACAAACCATAAATTTTGATTATGGAATGTAGGCTACCTTACGATCATGGAGATGATAGGTCATACAAATGCATGTTTAAGATTACTATATTTCATGTATCATTATAGAAAAATATATTTTTTATTTTATCATTCCATGATGAAAATAATATCATAAATATAATATTATTTTATTAATTATTCATATAGATATTCTATGTTATTTGGTGATGCAAAAAAAAACACATTGTTTTTTGGAGGTGTAGTCTATATGAACTCAAAAATGAAATTATAATTTGTCAATAAGTGTAAAGGTAATAATTTTTATGATATTTTATCATTTTATAATTATACATTTATCATGAATATGACATATACACACATTAATACCATCATTATAACTATACATGGTAGGTGGTAAAGTAAAAATAATTAAATTGTTTCCTGATGAAGTAGTACACCTTACAAACAAACAATGAAATACACTCCAATTTAATGGATGTTGAATTTAAATATAAGTTATTCCATTAACATTAAATAATAATATTATATTTATGATATATTGTTTATTATTTTATCATGGTTAGAATATTTCAAGGAGGTGGATGAAGAAATATAGGTAAAGTATCTCGTTAATAACTATACCTCTTCTTTATAAAGTATCATTTATTAAATACATATATCATTATAGGATTGGCATTCTTTATATAACAAGACCAATACATTTTTAGGAATTATAAAAAGGTTTATGGTTATGGAGTACATAAATCATGAGTCTTTGAAGAGGAATTAAATGAGAGAAGTGGTTCCTTTCTATAAGAGATGGGACTTACACACTTTGATTTTCTTAATTTTTTAAATTAATATAATTTTATTTTGATGTAAAATTTACTTACAAATGACAATATTATATTTTTTGTGAGTAAAATATATATAATCAAATAAAATAAAATTTTTACATGTTTGGATGACATTTGTACCCTTATTTTTTTTAATACTTCATTAACCCTTGTTAACATTTTACTTAATATATGTTTTTCTAAACAATAAGGGTTAATATTATTAATATAAAATGAAAATATAACTAAATTGATCATGGTTGATGTAACTAACCTCATGATATTATATTTAATGAATCTACGGTTTTTTTGATTTTTAAATCATTTACTAATATATTAGTTATTATAAAATAACTTTAATGTCAATTTTAAAATAATTCAATTACATTGAAATTACCAAAATCATGAAAACAAATAAATTAAAATAAAAAGATCCAAAAATATATATTATGTCATATTTTTCTTTAAAAATTATTGGATCATGAAAATTAATTAATATAATTTTTTTTATTTTTTATAATATTTATTTTATATTTCAGTAAATTTAATAAATATCACCTCAACATTTTTTTAACTTGTCAGAAAATAAATTCCCTACTAAAATTTAAAAATAAATTACCATGAAAAAAATTATATTTTGAATAACTATTTATACATGAACATATGTTCTTTTTAACAGTATTTGAAAAATATTGTAATTATTAAAAAAATTGTGTGAATTTTTTTACAGAAAATATAATTAAATATATAATCACATTCACATGAAGAAAAAGTAATATAACCTAATAATGGACGATATTTGAGGAAAGGGACTCAATATTTAAAATGAAAATAAGTTTTAGGTTCATTTTCTAGTCCTAATCATTATATGTTTAGATTAATTACCTGATTTAACCATTATTTTAGTAAAAACAATTAAATTTGTAAAAATTGATACTATAAGAAATCAAAATTGAACTATTGGACTTGTTTATAAACCTTTATTTCAAAGAAAAAATAAAATTTTCATGATTCAAAACATATATTTGGTAGTGTTGAATTTTCAAATAAATGGACAAAACAGTATGAAAAATAATTTTTCAGAAATTGTTTTATTTGTATAAAATATATTTATATAAATATTACAAGTATAACAATCCTAAAAACCCATAACTTTTTTATTATTAATCATAAGATACTAATGTAATTTTTTAACAATAAAATATAATTGAAATTTTAAATTATTAAAAATAAAATACTACAATAAATAAAATCATTTTTTGTATTCATTGAAAAATAATTCTTTTCTGAAGAGTTTTAAAAATTTATTCTATGATCATTTTAACATTATGAATTCAAAAAATATGTTTATTTTTTATCAACAAAATTAAATGAATTAAAAATAAATATTTTAAATGAAACCATTTAATATATAGATCCCAATTTTGTAAGAAATAAAACTATTTCCTTTTGACTGAATTTTTTAATGTTTTTATAATATATATTTATAATAATTTATTTATGAATAATTTTTATATCATTAGTATCGGGACTCTTACATGCTTCCCCAATTATTGAAATTTTTTCCTCACAATATTATTTACATATTTAACATGTGATTATATTCTTCCATAATATCATTTTTAGATGCCCATGTAGCTTCCTCATCCATGTCGTTTCTCCCCAAATCTATAACTTAGTGAATTGCCTTCTTTATAAATATTTTATCTCTATGGTCAAAAATTTGAATATGTTAATCCACATAAGAAAGGTAATCATCCAAGTAAACAACCTTAGGTCAAAAAACATGAGATTATTTGGGAATATATTTTCATGACTTCAAAAGATGAAAAAAATAGTTTACCTTGTATAAAATTCCATTAAATGATCCCCAATAAAAAAACAGTATATTTTTATATAGGATTTCATATTTTCTTATGAACCATGGACTAAATTTCCCCTCAAGACCAAAATTCATAACACTTTTCCTTGAGATAATTTAATGAAAACATAATCACATACCTTCATTGAAATTTCATTATTATGGTTATCAACACACTTTATGCATCCTTAGATCCATCTACATATTTTTTTGTATAACCTCCACCTCCTCAAAAAAAATTATACCAATTTTTTACCATTAACATCGTTTTAATGAATTTATCCAAAAAAAATACAGTTCAACACTAATTTCCAATAATGATTTAAAATAGTATATCTATATAATAGAATTAAAACTACTATTATATGAAATATTTTCCAACAAAATATGTTGATGCCAATTTATTGATTAATCCATAATAAATTAATGAAGTATGCATTCTCTGTTATAAATTTATTGCTAATATTATCCATCATGTTGAGGTTGAAAATATTTATCGATATTTAATTTTATGATCAATGAAATATGATGTACGTTAAAAAAATTATTTTTGAATTAGGATCACAGACAAATACAATAGATTTTTGAAATCCATGAAACACTAATATCTTCATATTATATAATAGATAATTTCTATCTAAAGGCATAATATCTAGAATTGGAACTAAATAAACTAATTTAGTTTATCGATCAACAATTACCCAAATCACATTTTAACCTTGATATGTATTTGGCAATCCTTTAATAAAATCCATGGATATATCCTCCGATATACATTCTGGAACTGGAAAATTATAAAGCATCCCCTTCAATTTTTTTAATTCAGATTTAACCATTTGAAATTTCAAGAATTTCAGGATAAATTCATCAGTCTCTTTTTTCCCATACCACATATAATACTCATACTATTGTTTATCCATATTAATTCTTCTATGATAAATTAAAATCAAGGGAATATGAGATTAACCCAAAAATTAAATCTTCAACTTGGAGTCCCACAATACACATATTCCCATTAATAATCTAAAAACATAATCATTATTAATGATAAATTTAGGAACCTTAGGCTTATGATCTAATTCAACCTTTTAATATAATTCAAGAGCATAATTCGTAGCTTCTTTATTATTTATGATGGAGTTTATTATATTGAAACTTGATACAAACTAAGGTAAATTGATTCATTCACAAATTCCTAGTCAAATTTTTTCGAATGATTATTCTATGGGTCATTTACAAAATATATAATTGTTAATGTAGTATTATATTTGAGACTTAATAGAAAGGAAAAAATTATTTCATTTATATGATGATAATAAATTGTGTTGTAAAAATCCATAATCAGTTCCAACCATATTCTCTACCATATGTACAAAAATTAGATTGTGAATATATTCCTAAATATTTTTTGATCAGTATATATTTCAAACATTGGTCTATATAAATTATAACTCCAAATTTTTAAATAAATCACAAAAAATACCAATTCATGATAATGTATAGGGTATTTTTTTCATGTGGTTCTAATTGTCATAAATCAAAAGAAATTTCCAGATTATATTGCATCCTAATATAATAATGTTCTTTTAATGAATACCTAATATAGATAATAAATTAATTTTTTTGGGTGGGGTTTTTCAAAACTATAAAATTCACTAATATTATATTTAGTACCATGAATTCATCTATTTATTTTTTCTAGATTATTTTTACTCCATTTTGATTAGACATAATAAGTGGGATAAATAAATCTGAGAAGTATTTAACAAGCCACTAGTAAGAGCCTAATAATCCATGGGAACTATGAATCTTAGTAATATTTTAGGTCATGGAAATTTATCAACCACATTATTTATATTGTGATAATATGTAATTCCTTCTTTATTTAAGATGGCTCACAAGAATGAAATATATTGTAACAAAAAAAACCTATTTTATAAATATTATTTATAAAATATTATCATTCATGATTTATAAAAAAATCGTTATATTTTTTCATTTTACATATAATGTTTTAAATAAATTTTTATGTCATAAAAAAATGATATACATATCCAAATATTCTTGGAATACTCTATTCATGGGATCTATAAATATATATGGTCCAATTTTCCAAACAAAGGTAATAACCAAAAACTCAAAATATCTATATATAGTCTGAAATGTTTTTTTTGAATGTTGTTCTCATTCACTATTATCTGATACTACCCAAACCATAGGTAATCCTTCAAAAACTACTATTCCCCTATAGTAAGTCAAAAAAAATTAATTGATATAACGAAATGGATATTTATTATTAATAGTAATGTTATATAATGTTTTAGAATAATTTAAAGTCCCCATGGATCCATATTTATTTTTAACATAAAAAATAGGGGAATATCATGGATTCATTATGATAGAAATGAATCTTTTATCATGGAAATCCTATAAGATATTTTTCATTTCCCTAATATTGACATAAGTAATATGATAAGGGGATTTTAAAATGGCTTAGCAACAAGAAAAAAAATAAATATTAGTTAAAACATCCTAATAAGGAATAACACTATGAAAATAATTATGAAAAATATATAGTTATTATTTTAGTTATAAAATATTATTAATATGAAATGTTCCCATATTTATAGCAATATGTTCAATTAAAAATTCATTTTCATTTTTTAATATTGTCTCAAATTCTTGATATCCTATTAAGGATATGTCTTTAATACTGTATAAGAACTACAAATCTATATTAAAAATCACTCTTTTTCATTATAGTATATCATATAATAATAAATAATGTTCCATTCCAAACCAAAAAAAAACATAAAACTATAATAGTGGAATGAAAATACAGTTTTTGGTAAATAATTTCCATAGAAAAGAAAATAAATATTTTTATATAATAAATTATCCACAATTATTCATGTAGGAAATCTTACCATAATTCCTAGCTTAATTTCATGGGGTAGAATTAACAATTTTGAATAAAATTAATCAACAATTAAAGACTGTGTATGAATCAAACAATACATTCTTAGAATCTGAATAAATAATAAATTTAAATATTACGATTTAATTTTATATCACAATATGCGCTGAAGTAATTGCAAAGGATTTTATCAAAACCTTTGTGGTTATATTCTGGAAGCTTACCACGAGTTGAGTTCTTATCTGGACAAGAATGTTCACAAAGACCCAGATTGTTTGATTTAAAACGTTTTTCTACATATATATTGAAATTGGGTTTTCTGCTATTAGTAACATTACAATTGAAATAACGATCCATATGCATAAAATTTCCATATTAGAAGAACATAACCCGCATCCTAATGAAATAATAAATATGATATTTACCATAACTCTAATAAATTTAAAAAATTAATTTTCCTACCATAATATTATTTTAATATGTTCATTCCCTTTTCCTATAACTTGTTCATCTATTTTTTATATTTTCTCGAAGTACATAAGATTATCAAATAAATATATATCTTTCTTGCCAAGATATCTCACAAGTTTCTCATTACAATGGAATTAATTGAAATCCATTGACATTAAATATCTTGGATACAATAATATGTAGAAGTGATTAATTTTACTATCACGATCATAGATAAAAAATAGTGCATACATTCCCAATCATGCATGGTTTGATTGATTATAAAACAATTTATTTCCCTTATATTCCTCAATAAATGATTTTTCCTTTAAATAACTAATATATTTGTGAGAATATTTCTTGTGGAAGATATTCATTAATTTATCATACTACCAGGCATATATATACTGTGTTTATAAGATATTCTTTTCCATTTTCCAATTTTTTTATGATTCACTTTCATAATTTAAATAGAAAAACATTACATTTAATAAATTGAACTTCCCTACACATAAAATATTGTATCTAGGGAATTAATTCCACTTTTTATATACAACTAGGTTAAATAATCCACATATTGTTGGAATATTTTGTCTTATTAAAGGGTCATATATCATCACATTCCACTGTGGTAGATCTAGATGCTCAATATTGTATATTAAAATACCATTTATATCATTAATAAATAGATATATCACCATAATAAACATTATATATCTAATTTCCAACATTCTTGGCTTCTAATTTCGAAGGATTGCATCAAATAAGTGACTTCTCAATTAAAATACCATGTTTCCTCTATAGAAATACATTCTGAATAGACAATGATTTGATGAAAGAATTTTCAATTCATCAAATTTTATATCATTTTAACTTAAACATAATTTAATTGTATTAATTATTATTCTATTAACATTATCCTTACCCATAATGTTATTTATACCCTTCTATGATACCAACAAAAAGGAAACTACCATATGAATTAAATATTCTAGTGACATTAAACTATAAGACACATTATTATATTCCAGAAGTACATTTTTTTTATTGATTGATGAAGTTAGGTTATATATTATTATATAATGATATAATATATTAATTGATATTGTCTTATACATAGTATCATTATTACTATAAAAAATCTTTTAAAATGAATGATGTTTTCATTCCATGACCCATGTTCTCAGTTTTCATCCGGACTAAATCTGTGTCCCAAATCATAATGTGAAAAAATATATATATAATTGAATGACCAAACTAATCATAGTAATGTAAATAAACACAAATTACTAATCTATTTAACAATAAATACTTTAAAAAATGTATTTGAAAATAAACATTGTATTGAAAATAGGCATTTACATACCCATGAAATCAACCTCTCTATTGAACAATTTTCATAGAATATTTCATAAGAAATATTAATGAAAAAAAAATCATAATTTTTTAATTCAAATAATGAATATTTAATAATAAATATTTCACAATGTTATATTTTTAATTATTATGTTGCATCATAAATATTCTTTTACCTTTTTAAATCTTAATATTTCTATAATAACCCACAAAAGTCATAGATTAATCACATTTGTATCATGGGGAATCATTTTCATATAATCCATACAAATTATAACACCTTAATAGTTAATATAATATTTAATGTCATGGTTACAAATAAAATAACCAAAATTGTAACATAGAAAATAATAATGATGGTTACAATTGGAATAACTATCACACTATATTCCAATAATATATTAGGCGAAACCTAATTGGTTAACAATATGCCTTTATGTAACGCATTGGAGAGGTATAATAGGCTCACCCACCACAAGTTTAATATGTAAAAACCATCACCATAAAAAATTAAAAAATATATAAAATATTACATTATAAAAATATTATTTCCACCCATAAGAAAATTTATTTGGATATTTTTATATACCATTCCCTTTAAAATAAATTTTAAAAAGTGCAATTTTCAGAAAAATGTACATATGATTTTTCATTGAATAAAAATTGAAAAAATATAAATAAATACAACCATAAAATAACTGTTATGGAGGCAAGAAAAGTCATTCCACCCATAATTATTAAAATAAACCATTATTTTTTGTATTTTTATATAAAATAAATCCATTCCCTAAAAATACCATTTCAAAAACAATGATGGTAATTTTTAGTAAAAAATATTCCCTTTCTAATTATATTCTATTCAAATGAATTCATTAATGAGATATTTTTGAAAAAATATGGACATGGATGAATTTATTTTTAAATGAAACTTTATTAGAGCATTTTTAATGAAATTTTCTTACCTCAAGTCTCACTAATCATATGAGTTAATTACCATCCTAAATAAAATACATATGATAATTATTTAGTTGATTATGACCCATTTTCATTTTTTACTATTCCTTTTATATCACTGATTTATATTTAATCTATAATTACATAAGAATTTATGTTCAAGTTGGATATATTGAAAATATTTGTCACATAAGTCCAAATTGGATTTGGTCGGATGACAATGGTCAAAGAGGACAGTAATCCAAAATTTAAGGAATAATAATAATTAATTATGTCTAGTGGGGGTTCTGGAATAGTAATAATGTCATAGTGATAATTTTTATAAATCAATTATATCGTTTGAAACCAAAAATTAGATTGTTATGAAAATATACTATGTTACAATAACAGGGATGGTATTCCATGTGTTCACATTAATAACATTTCCATTTTCAAAGGTAATTGTAAAAAAATATTAAGTAACATTTTATCATTATAGATTGATCATAATATCATAAATATCATATTATTAAATTAATTACATTTATTATATCGTCCCTATGATGTGTGGATGAATAAAAATAACTTATTTTCATGGTGGTTGAATACTAGAAGTATGGTCGATGGACATTATCATTTTCAATGAATGTAAAAATAAAATACTATATGAAATATTACCCTTTTATAGTGATAAATATATCATGAATACCAGATATAAAAATTAAATCCATTATTATGACCATTCATGAGTGTCAGTGATTGAAAATGACTAAAATTGGTTCACAAGTTTATATTCCTCTGTAAAAAAGAACAAAGAATTGTCCACAATTTTGATGGAAGCTGGAGATTGATATAGGTTATTTAATTAAAATAATAACATATTATTATGTGGTGTATACTTGTGTTATTATTTATTCACGGTTTACTATAATTTGAAGGATGTGTTGGAATAAATAATACTAAAACATATGGTTAAAATCTATATATATTCTTTTGATTTTTTCGTATAATTAATGCCTTAATAGCTCTATGTTTTTTATTAAAAAAAAATCATGAAATATATAATTAGGGAATGAAATATAATAATATATTTGAGAAGCTATTTTCAAATGAAAAAGATTTTAAAATGTGAATAAATGAGAGGAAGTGGTTCCCATTTATAAGAGGAGGGAGGGACACTCTTGGAAATTTATAAACTATTAAATTAATATAAATTATGTTTCATGTCCAAAAGACTCCAAATTTATAATATTAAACTTCAATATCTCGATGTGTCTAAATAATCTCTTATAATAAATTTTTGTCATGTTTGTATCATAATTTTACAATGTTTTATTTTGACCATTAGATAATAAAGTTATACTAATAAGATATATAGTTGTCTCTAGAATCTTCTTTTTTTATCTAAAAATATTATGAAACACAATGATTTATTTAAATCATAATATTTATTATTATTTTAAAATAATTAATTTTTTATATTAATTTAATAAGTATTTTATCAGTTTTACAATTGATTTTAAGGTTATTCATTATTGCATGGAAATGAAAAATATATTACCATGATAAAGAATCATTTATTTTTCCAATAAAAATTTATAACTGAATGTTTCCACTGTTTATCTCTATGGCAATAATATTATATATATTAAAAACCAGACTATAATATTTATAAATATTATTTAAATAAAATATTATAAAGGACCCAATCATAAAAAAGATAACAATAATGGTCATATAATATAATATTGGATGATTAAATATGAAATAGACTCTTAAAATAAAATTTTATTAGTGGATAGTCCCATTTTATAGTCCTTATCGTATAATTTTTGACGTTTTTTAATTGATTTTCCCTTTTTCATGGTAGTAAATTTTATTAATGTTAATATTGATAATGCATAAATATAATATATGGCTCTTTTTACAAAATTTTGACCACAATATTTGAAATATGGAAATATTTTTTTCATGATTTAAAACACAAATTTTCTAAAATATAAATTATTATTAAATTGTAAAATATGATAATTGTTTTTTAAAAACTAAAGTTTAATATAAAAATAGTATTTATAACCAATTAAAAAATAAACATTCTTTACAATGTCCATAAATAGATAATATTAATAAAAAGAAACTAATTATATTTCAAAAATAAAAAAATTATAATTTTTTGTTAAAAAACAAAAATAAAATACAATTTTCAATGAAAACAATAATTTTCACTATTTATTGAAAATAGATATTTTTTTAAAATTTTAAAAATATCATCCTATAATAATTTTGACATTCATAATTATAAAATTAATTATATTTTTTTCAAATTAAAATTCTCTATTTTTGAAATAACAATATTATATGAATCCATAAAATATAGAAATACCAATTTGGTTATAAATAGAGTTGTTTTCTTTTTTAAAAAAAAATTTGTAGAATATTTATATAATGAGTATTACTCTAAAAAATATTAAAAATGAATATATGGTAATTTTTTATTAGAAATACCTAAAAATTAAAAATGCATAGCCCATGTTAATGGTTATGGAACCCTTCTTAAGACTTATATAGTTTCCCCTAGCCATATATTATTATGTTTTTAGTTTCTTTTAATTATGTTCCAAACTTTCTACTTCAAACTGTACACAAGGATAAATATTACAACTTTTACTATGACTAATATGAGTAATACACACTATTACTACTTACGATTCACTAACCATGTGCATGGAACTGATTTGGTATAACAATGTGTATAATTATTATTCATGATTATTACTAAAAATGTTATAACCATAATGATTCCACTACTTCCCCATTATAAAAACATGACTAAAAATAATAATAGTATTATTTGATTAATAGTAAATAAATAATAGATTTTTCAAAAGAAATTGAAAACATTGGTGTGTGAGAATATGATATACTATGGCCATTATCATGTCACTTTAAGTAATATATATTATATAATTTATCCCTTTCATATAATCCATATAGTGATCAAAATAATATGATTATATATGTTACTAACACTAAATTCTGTCTTTTTTATTACATTATGTTTTGATGGTTTAATACCAGTACAACGGTTCATTTACACAATGCAAAAATATTAATATTATTATATGTTCAAATTTCAATGAATAATGATATTATAATAGTATAATGATAAAAAAATATGTTTCAAAAAGATCCAGTGAGGTGTAATTGTGCATTTTCCATTATAAATCCATATTTGAAAAAAATTGTTTTTAATAATTTTTTTGATATTTAAAGATGATATTTTTTATATTCATTCAATAGAAACAACACATTTAAGATATTAAAGGGATAATACAATCATAAAATAATATTTATGTTATCCTGAAGGCTTAGTGACGAATCCTAATAGATGATGTAATTTCAATTAAATCATTTATCATATTTATTAAAGATAAATATTCTCTTAAATAATATTGTATACATTGAATTTAATTGCATATTAAATAGTTTGTAATCCTAACCACTCTATTGATTACTACTAAAATCATTAAATATTTTTAAATTGTGTAGTAAATAAGATATAGTTGTAATAAACTATAAAAAAGACATATTGATGTGCTTATACATATTTATAGATATCATTGAAGGAGATATTACTGATTTTTTAGATGTGTATATAGATTATAATGTCATATATATATATATATAATTTAATGACATATAATTATTTTTTTTATAAAATATAGATAAATAATGGGAACATGTTGTATGATTTTGAAGGTACATTAATATATTATAAAGGATTGTAGATAAATATTAATGTTAAATGAATATATTATAAAAAAAAATATTTTGTTCTTTCTTAAAAATATTTTGCCTTAACAATATAATGTCACTGCATCATCATGTGAAAATATTTTTAACGTGTAAATAGATATAAATGTTCTAGTTCATACAAGACATGATTAATGAGTTATATTATTGTTATAAAATGTAGTAAATCTATTTATATAGAATCCAAAGGTGTTAGAGTCATGATAATTTATTGAGTTACCAAGGTTTATTATTTTTATAAAATATTAGATCATATCTTTTTAATACCCTACTATTTTATTTTTCATGTGATGTATCGAATAAAACATGTGGGAGGATGTTCTTGTATCTGTAATTCTATTTTGGAGAATTTATATGTGAATCGATTACTATTTGAATACATTATTTATCATACTCAATGTCATTTGATTTCTTTGTGAAATAAATATTAGGATAACATTATTTATCTGTGTATTTTGGCATTTTTACCCATATTCCAGGGCCATTTTTGAGGTTAGACAGAATTTTATTATAATTATATTGAGTACCATACCCTAAAGTATGATATTTAAATTCCAAATAATTTATGGGTTGAAAATTAATGTAATTAATATCAAGAAAATTATTTTCTGGTGAGAATGTAATATTTATAATCATATATAATAATTTCATTCACAAATAATTTTTTTTTTTGAAGTTGGTGTTGTAAATAAGATTATTTTATTAATGGTTACATTATAAAGAATCCTGGGTGATACATATTGTGTTTTCATATCTTCATATCATTATATTCATATGTACATATATATGATATAATTTCTATTATGTTTGTTGGAAATTCCCAGAATAACAATTCACACACCATGTACATTCATATTAGTGTTTGTGAATATTTAATATCTCTCGACACTACAAAACAAAAGGCCCATGTATTGGATGATTGAGCTAAAGAATAGTGTTCGGGATTAAAATATGATGTCAACATAGGATAATGAACTTTTAGTAGAAACTCTTTTCTTCTTCAATTTTTAAAATAAAATATATATGATCACAAAACGTTGTGACCCATATTATTATATATGAGTTGTATAACATGAGGTGTTTATAATTTCATATAAAATGGTGGAATTATATTACCATGGTTTACTATAAAATATGATTATATACTGTACATTAATGTTATATATTATGAAAAATCAGATTTATTGATATTCTAGATAACCTAATTAAAGATATTATTAGCCAATTATATTGATCAGATGCATATAACTAGTTATAAACATAAAAAATTAAGGGATATGTTCATATGATACATTCTATGAATCTATTAAATGGATGGATAAATAGTTAACGATAAACCAAATATGGTTTCAATGTTTATTTTAGTTTTTTACTTGTTATGAATATAGAGTAGTCGATATATTATACATAACATTGGTAGAAGTTTATACTTTCCCATATATAGTACTTTTACAGTTGAAATATGTGTCACCAGGGACTGGGGATATTATTATTAGTTTTTACAATTACTATATTATGGATTCATAGGATTTTAATGTGTATGTTTTTTTTGAATTACTCTTGTCTCAATATGTTATGAGACTCCGGGTATATGAACCACACTTATACCATAGTTTTACATGGATTTTCTATTACTTTGTGTGATAATATGATTATTTATAAAATATTTTTTTATAAAATATTATTATTTTATAACTATTCAATATTTTAATAAATATGATTTTGTTTTCTCGTGAATCAATTAAATACATTGGTGGTATATTTTACATAATAATAACTTCTTGAATTTGATGGAATTATGAAATGTACCTGTGTTATGGACATGACCCCTATAAATGGGAATAGATAAAAATTGATATAGAAGAGAACCCTAATATGATTTTTTCAACACTATAAGACTTGATATTTATAGTAGTATAATAATTTATGGTTCCTTATGTTTTTTTCATGTAGGAGATGTATAGTTATTTGGTTAGGTGTGTGAGATTAGTGAGGTTGAGATATGAATACTGAAGGGATGGGTTAAGTGTCTAAGTATCGTAGTAGGACATGACTTCCAATTTCTACTGAAAATAAACATATATAAATATAATGAGGATTAATTCACTTGGTTATTGTATGTTTAATTTTGATGTTATGGGATTATATAGATACACAATAGAGAATCATAAAGGAAGCGATAAGCATGATCCTCCTATGGTGTTTCATCGACGTTTGATTAACTAAATTTTGACATTTATCCAACTACGAATGATTTTGTTGATGGAGCGAGGGTTACCTAGGTAGGATCCCATGTTGATAATTTTTACTGAGTACACCATGGGGTAATATCCACTACTACAACAGGGTGATATTGGAAAAATGGGATTATGGGATTGGATCTATGGGATTTATGGCAGATTTGAGTAGATAAAGATCCTATAATAAAATATGATAATGTTATAGGAGTTCATAATATAGGGTTGTGTAAAAAATTGGTATAATGTATTAGTTCATTCGAAGTGACAATAGAGATTATCTTTTGAGGAATTTCAGGCTTCCTTCATTTATTAGTTCACGATATTGTTACTAGAGATACATAGGTCTCATGATTTCTTTTCATTTGTAGGTAAACATTCCATGATTGATTACTCTACAAATTTTATAGAGTTAATATGTTTTTCTCAATAATTTATTGGTTATAAGGAAGCAATGTAATTATGTATTATGCTTGCCTTCAGACATGTAGATAAATCTTGGGTTCTATTGTTTCATTTGAGAATTCATTAAAAAATATTGAAATAATTTCTCATTATTGAAAGTTACCTCGTTGAATTGGAGTATCGTACAGTTGTTATATATCTAGAGGATAGTAAAATTAATTTATTCTAAAAAATTGTTATATTAGTAAAACTTCTCAGTAGTTTGGAGACACAAAATCTAGGGTTGGTGTCTATCTCTTCCTCATCAATTAAGAACCAATTTGACTGTTATTAGTGGTTGTAAATAGGGAATATCTAGAATTATTTCTATAGAGTGTGAAATTATTTCATTCCTTTAATATTGAAGAGAAAACCTAATTGATATTTTATGTGTGTATCCACCCATATAGATAAAGTGGATTTATAAAAACATAGGAAGCTTAATCTTATTTTGGAGGTTCATTAGATAGTTTTAAAAATGTATCATTCGACTTATAATGGAATTATTCCAGGTGTTGTATAAACATAGAATCAAAATGGAATGTGATGACTCAACCTGATAATCAATAATCACAAGTGATAAACCATTGTATTGATTTGATTAACATTACTTACAATAGTTATGTCATGATAAAATAATGGGTACCAAACATAAAATATATAATGTATGATATATGTGACTTGGACATTGTTAATATTTTTATTTGATATGAGTATGACATAATCATTTATTTTTGAAAAAATATCATGGTTTATTGTGATAATTTTAATGATATATATTGTTACCATTAAAACAACTTTAAAGGGAATTAAAAAAATTGATTACCAGTTCGGGGTACCAATAAATGAATTTTTAGATCATGATACATAATTGATGTACCATTACCGGAAAGGGCATCAACAAATTTTGGATTCTTAATCAATTAAGAGTATAATATATTTTAGTTATAATCATATTTATTCAAATTGTATTATAAATATATTATAATAAATTTTCCAATAATTATTTTTAGATTTTGGGGGTTCTTGGGATGATTTTTAATGATTAGTATTGTTTGACTATAATAGTATATTTCAATTATGGATTTAGATAAATCAATTTAAATTTTGTTATAGAAGATCGTATTGTTCCCCCTTATATAGGACAGACTCAGGAGGGTCACCAATTGTTGGACTAAGACTTAGTTTAGGGTGTTTGAATAATGTAAAGATGATCAAGAATTAGGAGGATTCCACATTGAGAAATATGTGGTCTTATTTTCACTGGTCATCTGACCTCTATTATTTTTTCTTTGTTGTTTAGTATTCATGTAAGTTTCATAGTAATATGTAAAATATCATTTAGGGAATCATTTGTATTAATAAAATAGAATAATGTTTTCCACTAAAAAGTGAGTTCATGTTGACCCCAATCTATTTTTTATCAAAAATTATACTCTAGGGATTTTGAATATAATACTGTTTTCATGTATAATCACATGAGATTAAGTATTTGATATTGTTTCCCAAATTGAGATCATACTCTTTGAAAAATAAATTTTATAGAGTAGAATACACCAGGATGTTTTTATGGTTCACCTCTATTTTTTGTAGTTTCGAATCCACTATGAAAAGTGGGTGATATCATACTATCATTATGTGATATAATTGAACTTCATTTACTATAGACCATTAATAGTGACAGGGTTTGTAGTTCCATTAATAATGAGGAGTAAATATATTGTAAATATATGACTTCCGGGAGAGGAATTTCGAAAAGTTATTCATTGTCTTCAAATAATGAAAACATATAGTTCAATGTAAAGTAAATAAATTTCTAAATAACATAATTCAATTTTTTCTCTTTTACTATAAATATATTTTTAATTAATTCTATATGAATAGTATGACTACCTACTATGTACACCATTCATCAAATTATGGTCTATGATAAATGAGAAACATAAAAATATAGCTACATTAATCTTAGGTGTACCCTTATCAACAAAATTAGGCACAAGAATTTCGAAAATATTCCTTATTAATTTCTTATTGTATCATATAAAATCCATGAAACCATTTTTCTTGTGTTAATGGGATATCAAACATTTTTTCATTGGTCATATTACCAAACATTTATCATGAAAATGTGTTGTCAGTATAACTCTATCTTTGAAAATATATGGTATTTCATTAATATAATCATATATATATATATATATAATTTGGTTGATTTACTATTACTTCCAAATTGGTAAAATTAACACTTATTAATTAGTTTTAGCATAAATAAACTTCAATCATAGTAAAAAAATACCTCATATAAGAGATGTGAATTTTAATATTCAATCGCACATATATATTAAAAAAGATTAAATGGGTAATAATTTTTGAACCCCATATCAAAATATTGTGATTAAAATAACAAAAATGAATAAATATTAAACATAAAAATCATTAGTTCATAATTTACATTATTCATTTATTTGAATGATCAATTATTCCGTTGAACAAAAAAATGAATTCTTTTTTAAATCTTTTGAACTATATTAATATCTAAAAATTTTATGATCAATATCATTCAAAAAATTATTAAAATGTCATGAAACATATTGGACTTGTAAATTAATATCATATTATATATTAATAATTTCTCTTATTATAAAAAATTTATGGGAAGATTAGTTTCTCTAGGTATTAATTATTTATCATACGATTGAAGAATAATTTCTACCAAAAAATTTATTTAGAATATATCTTATTATCCATATATTTAATTATGTTGAGTCAATATTTTACTGAAGGCTAGTTTAATAATTTTCAAATTTATAATCACAATCCTAACTTCAATCATTAATTTTATATTCTGACAATCGCATATATCATATATAAATTTCTTAAATAGAATTATTCTCATCCAATTCTCATGAAACTAATAAAATACACTTTCCTATAACACAGTCTATGATAATTAAATTTATTTTCATACAAACCGAATTAAATTGGGTATTCCTTTAGTATCCACAATGATATACATGTTATTAGTAACATCAATTAACCATTAAGATAATAAAAATATAATTTCAAAAAATAATAGATAAAACTCAAGATCATATATAATTTTGTTTCAATTAATGGGATCCCATTATATACGTGTATTCAATATCATTTTAATTATACAATTAACTTAATTCTATAATATTCAATATCTTTTTTGATAAATATCTATCATTCATTTATAATAAAAATTAATAATTGGAATGTTATTATGTGATTCGTTCATGGTCACATTAGTCTCCTTTTTTATATTTTTTTAATTTGGGATCATTATGAATCCACAAGAAAAAAATTATATGAAAGAGTTAATTTTAATTAAACCGACCATTGAATGAATTCACTCATTCCACACTTTCTTTTTTTTTTCTACCATGATAATTTTGAAATTATATTCATATTTCATCCAAATTGTACCCTAATTCATTTGTTAGAGAAACACTCAAGAAACTTAAATATATTAACACCCCCTATCACACATATTTTAGTACAATATTAAAAGACGTTTCTGATCATTTTCAAAGAATATTCAATGAAAATTTGTTGAATATTGAAAAATAATACTCTCAATACGTTTATATGGGGTGAATCCCCGATCATAAAGCTTAAAGGGATGAATGATTCATTAAAGAAATTCTTTATTTGGATGTCATAAATTTTCCCCTTAGTAGAAATGTAATCCATTTTTAACTCACTATGCCCAACCCACTCTATTTTTTAATTAATACTTTTTATAAATGTTTAACATTGATTTATTATTTTTCCTGGTTATGGACTTGTTAATTCATATTTGGTTGTCACACCTCATATTTAAATGAAGATCCAATTTCACCGACATATCTTCCCATTTGGAATTCATCAACATAACATCCATGGTGTATTTTTTTGATATCATAAACTCGTCCTCTATTTTAATTAATTTTACTAATATTCTCAACATAAAATACAAATAAATTTATCATCCATTAAGGAAGAATGTGACCCCTATGTTGATTTTCAATATCCAATGATTCAAACACCATCCATATTTCAGTATCAAAAAAGCTGAATAGGTCCATCATAATTATTAATAATCCCATAATCTATTGTTCCATTCAGGGAAAAAAACTTTGTAACTTCCATAAGGTGTGAATTCTTTTGAATTGAATCGTATCATGTACATCAAATCACTAAAAATCTAATTTTTTATGTAGAAGTGTTGAGATATATAAAAATATTGATATATATTCTAACATAACATTTTACCTTCCACAATATTCCTGTTTAATTTAATACAAATTAAAATAGGAGTATGCTCATCATATGATTTTTATCTATGATGAATAAATTTAGATGTTCTCAGAAATACTATTATTATGATAGGACAATTCATTTAGAAAATTATATTATATATTGGTAAAAAAATTTAAAATCCCCAAGATTCAAACTCATAAATCAATAAATAATGCGGAAAGAAATTTTTTCACTCAAATGAGCTTCATTTTTAACGAATTAAATATCTTAAATAAAAAATTAGGATAATGGAGTTTTATTTTTGTCCATGGAGGTAGATATATTTTTCCACAACAAACTTCAAGAAGTAGATTCACTTTAAACACATATCCAATATTAAATAAAAAGGATCAGTTGATTTCATTAAACCATATTGATCATTCTTTAATTTAATGAAATAATATCCACAATAATGATTTATAAATCCCATTGGGAATTTTATCTTAACTTCCCAGTCAAGGCCACTTTTAATAAAATTTTACAGGAAATTCATTCCAAAAAATTTATAATTCCATTCTAAAAAAATAAAAATAAAAATAAGAATGTATTCCTTTGAATCAATGGGTAAAAACATCTCCTTTAAATAAACTCATTTATCTTATTAATATAATTTTTAAATATGCCTCTTTTTGATTTGAAGGATTTCTCATTTCTTAGTAATATTTTTAAATAATACCCACATCATTATAATCATGTTATTACCTTTGGAGAGGAAAGATCTCTTACATTTTTTTCTCCACATTGTGATTCACCTAACACAAAGAAGTGATTCACTACTCTTTTTAATGTTCCCATTTATATTATAGTCTTCATCAATTGAATATATGTCTATGTTCAATTTTCTACCTCAATATTTTCAGGTTTTGGGGTTATCATATTTTTCCCTAGTGATATAATCAAGCACAATATATGTTATAGTTATTATATGCAACATCTTACATTAATAAAAATCTTAATTTATTCTTTAATAAGTGGAATCAACATCAACACAGTCACATTCACCATGAAGCTCATTATAAATTTTTTATTTTATAATATTTTTATCATTTTCATCTATAATGTTGTCAATGGGATTGGGATTATTCGTTAAGATGAAATTATCCTAGAAACCACAATAATAATTCTAAAATCTATCATTTATTAGATATTTTTTCTAATTCTATGGAATATTCTATTGTGTTTGTAATAATGGAAGATCTTATTATCCTTAGAATAAAAAACTTCCCAAAATTCATCTCTTTTACATTGGTTATTCACATTAATCCAAGCACTATAAAAATATTCATGTTCATACTTTTTTCATACACCATATCATAGGGATTAATGTTAGAGTTGGGTCTCAAGAGGATTTTGATTTATGGACATAACATAGTTAAACATTATTACCTCTAAAAGTGATGAGATGTTCCATATTCGATTTTCATACTATCATCCATGACCAGAATTATTATATTCTACAATTTGATATCACTATTTTCCTAGGGATTGTATATAGATAATTAATAATTCATTATACTATTATTTTCAAGTTGATCATCTATATATTCATTATTATACTTAATACCAGGATTTATTCGATGCTACTTATCATATAAGAATTTTTATTCTCATCTTGACACAGGATTATTGTGAACATATCTAAAAATTTGGGGTTTATTTCCTTAAACATATAAAATTTCACATGAGTCAAATTATAAGAACATTAATTTTTTTTATATTATATTTGTTTTATTTATTCAATAATTTCCTTCACACATCATAATACACAATGGAATGTGAGATATGTAAGGTGATTTCCACTTCTTTGTGATATTGATTCATCATCTTTCATTTCTGAAATTTTTCATGTGTTGGTACTAGTCTACTTTTAGCACTATGTTATTTCAGATAAAATTGCTTCAAATCAATAAATAGTTTTTCATTTACCCTCTGTGGCCATCTGTATGACGCCAAAATCTTTTCTCATCCTTCATACTAAAATATGATAAGGTTTTGTTATTTATAACTATAAATTGATTAAATATTTTGTCATACCCTTAGATATTATATATAAATGTATAATTCAACGACCACACAAAACATATTTTTGGAAATTATATAACATCTACTATAATCAATTTTAAATACATTAAAAAAATAACGTTCCACTATTTTAATAAAAAACACATTTTTAGTTGATCTCTATATCATAAATTCGTGTTTTCAAAATTCCTTTAATCCTCAGTAATCAAAAATTTCCAAATTTTTAATCCCCCTATCATATTTTTTACCTGTTTTTGAATTTTTTTCCCTAATAATCCTTGACAAGTTACCATTTTCCAATATCGATGGATTTGCAGGCTTGGAAGCCTTATAAGAAACCTATTACATTATGGAATTCTCTTTAAATATGATACATTTAATTCTATTTTCATGTTATCATATAATTCATATAATTATTTAGTATTTTGTGTTACTAATTATTCATGTGACATTGTTGGTCACACCTCCCATGGTTCTCTCGAAAAAATACATATTACTCTTCCTGTAAACATCCTTCTCATAGTTTGTGGATCAATATTCATTATTTGTTTAGAATGTACTCCCCTTTAGCAAATAAACCTTATTGATGTCGCATAGGACATTTTATTCTAAAACATGAAGGAATTATGAGATTGCATAAAACTAACCAATTTGTAACAAATCAATATATTAGTTTGAGAATATATTTTTTTTCAATTCATGTAACACATGAAATACCATACGTAAAATGATCTATGATATAATATTAAAACATCCTTCATTATTTATCACTATTATTACATAGTAGGTTGTTTAGAAGGTATAAACATAAGTAACAATATCATTAAATATATAAATAGGTATTTTATCTTAAACACAAATGTAAGAATTAATTGCTTGGAAATATGAAATTGATAATTTTTTAGAAGATAATTAACCATTTAAAGAAATATTTTTCAGAAAATTTATATACATCTATAAAGTAAAATTGATCAAATAAAATTATACACATTACTGCAGATGAATTATAGTAATGAAAAATATAGAAAAAAAATTAATAAAATAAAGTATCATTCATCTGATGGTTGTTACTTCTATACCCTTATTATGATGTGACACTCATCCATTATGGAATAATGAACCAACTATGGAAAAAATTATATGCCCTAAAGTGTTCAACTTCATCAACATCTACAATATTCTTATTCATACTACTGAAACTCCCATGGTACATAAAAACATCACCATGTGATATTACGACTTCCATGAATATGAATTGAATTCCAATTCATGAAACTCTCCTACAATGGAGTAAAAATATTACATTTCATTGTAAATAAGAACCCATATGTTCAATATCATTTATAAACTTCCCATAATAAGTAATATTATCCTTGATAGGTGTCTTAGAAGATACCAAAATAATAGGTACAAACATCAAAATCCAATTTCACTAAATGATCATAGTTTTGGATGGTCATAGACCCTCAATAAAAATGATTTATCTGACCCACTGGTTTTCTCCAAAAAGATCAGTGTTTATATTACCCAAACATCCATCATATTATCTTTGATTTATAAAATATAATAAACTGATTTTGCAAAGTCAATCACATAAAATAATTCTCATTATCTTATACATGAACCAATTTTCATTTAAATTAAATTATCCCAACACGGTTATAACACCAAATCCATAACATGTAGACTCTATTAGGTTGATGGTATAAAAGAACAAGATCTCCACCCAAATCATTCACTAAAATAAATATAACATCACTCACTAATTAAAATGATGAAAACCTCCAATGCATAAGTAAATCGAAAATGATTCTGGTTCTTGAACTAAATAATTATATAAATAACTCCATCCCGATAAGCTATAATTCTTTTTTTAATACCATCTATAACATTCATAAAAAATTCATGAAATTGATCCACACATACAAGATATATGGGAACATAGATTAGTATGATTCTCCCCACCACTGAATTCTTAATCATGTATCCCCACTTTTATAATAGTAACGACACACTGCTATTTTATCTATTATTCCGTATATAATTATTTCTCATTGAATCAAGAAAACAATGATGAAAAAGAAATGCCTCTTGGTCATATAATGACTGATTGAAAATTAAATTTGTATTTTCAAAACACTTTTAAGAGAAAATTGGGACACCAAAGGTCAACCAAAAAAGGAAATAACAATCCTTACATAACAATTTAATACTACTAGAA
This sequence comes from Viscum album, assembly GCA_963277665.1. NCBI lineage: Eukaryota > Viridiplantae > Streptophyta > Magnoliopsida > Santalales > Viscaceae > Viscum > Viscum album. The sequence goes on from OY728131.1 coordinate 1,351,339,520, forward strand.
TAAATCTCCCACGATTTTTTCTATGAGATTTCACTAACCAGAGTGTCTAGTACATCAATTATAATAACTTTTAAATGAAAGGCCAACTTGTCTAAAGACTGTATATACTCCTCAATGTCGATCTTACCATTATTGGTGCCACCAACTAAGATAAGGTCATGACTATCTATCCATGTATACTACTCCTCATTGAGAGTCATCATTTATGATCTCTCCATCATTCTAGTGTCCTCTTATTTGGTAACTTTTAGCGAGAAAATTCAACCACTTATTCTTTTGAGCTCATGAGTAGTTCAAAGTATTTATCAATCACAACCTATAACTTATACTATTTGTCCAAATGCTTGGATTTCAACATTTTCATTGACCATATCTCAATTAGATTAGTAAAAAAGGGGTAATACTTTTTCTGTTTACAGATTACCTCCTTCCCATCCATGGAGTGCCTGACCGAATATCCTTCTACCTCCAGAATCATATACTCACTATCTTTAATATAATTTTGAGGTTAAAAATTTCAATTGAGGACACAATACTATAGTTAATAATCTGAAATCACCAAAGCAATCCCTATAATAGTGAATTAACCATCAGTATGTTCAACATGAACGTCATTCATCTCAACGGCCTAGATTCTAGAAAGTTGGTCTGAATAATTTTTTTTTTTGAGAAAGAGACCTCTTTAGGAAGAAAACCTCGATAAAATTCTCCCTCTAGATATTTTCTTATTTCAACAACCTCCAGACACCAATTTTGATTACATATACTCACATTAGGACTGAATCATTCTAGTCAGAATCCACATGTTACTTCACCCACCCCATATCATCCTCATTGTGTTTAGATGCCCTTGTCTTTTTATCAACCACATCCTATGATTTTTCAATATGGTTCTCTTCATTTTCCATTATTATGAAAACCTCATAAAAACTGTATAACTCACTCATTGAGATAAATTATTCACGAATACATATCCCTCCATGATCAGTCATCAATTTATAAAAAATGAAAGCCACATTTGGTTCAGGAAGTGCTGGCTGAGCACCCTTGTTTTAAAGATTGTCCTTAATGGATGGGACTGTCAAAGAATTAGATCATGTAAACCCACCTATTCCCAAAGCCACATCCTTCAATACTACATGACTTGACCTAGCCCATGGTTCACCATATACCGCCTCATCCTAAACCTAAAAACTTGTTTGTTCCTTAGTATAGGGCTCATCCATGCCATTCGTCCCATACATATACAATCCATAATGTCTTTACCAACATTTGCAGATGACTAATGAATAACCTAAAAACATCCAAATGGAACAAAATTCCACAAAATACTCACAAACCCCCGTATTCAAACATCTATATTCCTATGATAAGGTTATCCATATAAAATCCTTTGGATTTTGAGAAACATACACTCTGACACAGACACTCATGGATTCACAGGATGAAAAACTGGTTTGGTTTAGGTATCAGAGCATAAGAACCTACCAAGGAGATAACCTAGCATCCTAATAATCGGTAGATTCTAAAATGTAAGGGGGGAGGTTAGGGAAGCTTACCCAAAGTACCATCGAATGGGGGTACTACTTCATATGATATTTCAATTACCATCTATATAGGAATGATTAAAACGCATTGTAGATGTGAGGTGTGATGGACCAAGATTTGATCAGGTTTTCCTCTAACATGAAGCATATCATGAAGTTACTATTGTCATGAAAACCAACAGTTACCCAATACTATAGATTCCATGAACTGAATATGAATCTATCGAAGGTGTCCACTAAATTCCTTATCTATGAAAAAAGTTAAATCAAGGTCTGATTGAGCTACATTGGAGCCTAATTAAACCTAGTGAGTGACAATGAATGATTGGGGTATTCATCATACTAATAAGAGACCATTTGGTATAGGGAGAAATAAATAATTGGGAAAAGAGTATGATATTTGAAAAATTGGTAGAACAGAGACTCAACTCCTTTGATGGATGATGAGCCCCCCCTACCAGTTGGGGAGGGACTGGCATAGTTGGTACTTCCATCAAGAACCAAAAAAGGTGAAAAATTTCCCCTTGAAGAAAACCCTCCTGATGAACTCTCGGTGTCATATAATGAATAATAGCTGATTGATTCATAACATGATCTAGTAAACACTTATTTATCATTGTTGATCAGTGTTATGAAACAAAAATTATGATCAAATCAAACCTATCCACTAAATTTAAATGATTCCATAATAGTTTCCCAATAGTAAAATAATAATTCTATGAATTCATTGTGCTAAACCACTTTCCTTATACTTAGGGTTAAATAGACGCGTCACTATCCAATTTTTACCATTTTGGTCCTTCCTCATTAAGCCATCCTCAATATTAGGCACTCTACTCTTCTCAATCCTAACATCATATTAATAAACCATTCTCATTAAAACCATCCCTTTATCAATCCAATCGTCCCTCCTAATTTTCATATTTATTACCTTTGAATTTATACAAAACAGCATCCATCACATCGAAAGGTTACATGAACACACAGTACCAACACCAGTTGATGTCTTGTAACATGATTTTTTAAACAAAATACATAATGTCACTAATCTTACCACCATACCTGAATAGGAGTTACTGTCTCCCTGAAAAAATAGTAGCATGCAATATAGACCTAAACTCAATTATGGAATTAAAACAGATACTGTGATCAAAAAATAATCTACAAAATTCAATGGGGCCATCTTATCCAACATGAAGAAGTGAGTGTTCATTAATTTTCAATATACACAAGGAAATTCTTCATATAAACAAAATAGATTGTTTTATTGAGCCTAATAAATACTCAAATATGAAGTATCAAACCATTCACCTATAATTTAATGTGATATCCTATAATTTATCCATTTTTGTTGAAAATATATTCATGTACATGTTAGGTGAACTGGGGGAGAACCATACCATACTGGCCAACCAAGATTGATCACCCTAAATACCATAACCACAATATTTACATCATGGTTCCCCTAAAATAACTATTCATAGATCCTATACACCATCCCACATTAGAATTTGTACTACAATAACAACCGACCCATGGTTCTATTATAAACACAATCCTCTAAGGTATTATCTATGAAATTATACATAGAGACCATCAATAGCCACATCATACTCAAAACTACCCAAGATATGGTTGTTTTTTATGTTGGGGATAACTAAAATCACACCAATGAAACAGAAAAATCAAAAAAATATTTTAAATTTATTAAGGGAACATCCATAAGATATTTGGGTTAAAATTGAATTATTTATTATTGATTCTTTAACTATTTAGAGTTGATTTCCACAAAATTTCTCTAAAATGATTTAATTTAATAAATTAAAAAATATTCATACTTTTGAAAAATAATAGATAAAAATAATCTATCATGAATTTATACATGTTAAAAGTATTATTATGATGATATATAACGTAATTCCTTCAAGGATCCATTGTCTTAGAGTAAAATAATAAATCATAATTCACTAATAATGTTATATTTCAATAAACATATCAATCATCACAGTGAAAGAAATAAATAATAATTTCATCACTGTTAACATGGAAAATTATTATAAATAATATAGTTATGATAAAGAATAATTTAATTCACAATCTTAGATAAAAGATCTAACTTAAAATAACTAGTTCTAAATACTGTGAAATTTAAAAAATATATATGTGAGGAATTATGATACATAATTCCCAATCACCTGATCAGGGATCATTAAAAGACCACATACATGAATCCCCACACACTAGAGGTTATAAAAAATTTGATAGAATCAAAAAGTTACATTCAGAGTCTACAATCACAATATCAATTTAAAAAATGACATAAAAATCACTAAGTCAATACATAACCTCTATGTATGTTGTTGATAGTATAGGTAGAATCCAACTTATATAAACAGATAATATTGAAATGATATAACATAAATGATAAACTTTCAGAACAAACAATCATACAATATGGGTAACCTAGTAGATTGAATATAAAAAAAATTTATTTAGACTCAACTATAAAAATAGGGTCCCACAAAAGGCTAGTTTCTCAAAATCCATCAACGTACCCTTGCCACATCCACATGGTTGTTTTGATAGATAAATAAATAAAATGGTCTACATGTGATCCAATGTGAACATTCAAGTTTTTAGTATAAAAAGAGTATGTTATCTCCAATTTCCCCTTATATAAGCCACATACAAGTTGCATAATGTTATAAGAAAAAAAATCTAGCAGATATAAGAAACAAAAAGAAATCAAATTAAATAACTATGTGCTAAAAAGGCCAACCCCATACCGGAACTCAAATTTATCTTCCAATTCAAAATAAAAATTCATATGTTACAATAGAACTACACTCAGACCACGTTATCTATGGTGGTTTCAACCATTGAGTCCTAACCACTACCATCTTAATTGTTGTAGGGTCCAATATCAACCCGTTATCCCATATCCCATTGTACTTTATAGACTAATACCGTATCACTGAAGAGGTCGATTCTAAAAAACCTTATGTATAGTGATTAGTTTTATGACCTCACTTACAACATCACATAACACATCCCTAACCAATACCATCTCACTCAGAGTGATCAATGTTATCTACCTATAACTTATAGAAATTCCTCACACCATTTCACATGTAACATCATAGACACTAAGATATTACCCAAGGTATTACCGTATGTTGCATCATGAACACTACCCTGTTAATCAAGGTAATATCGTATATTAATTCATATACCACATCATATATCACCACCCACCCAATATGATTAAGAAATTATAACACACCAATATCTTAATCAGCAATTGAACTCACACCACCACCTTATCACTATTGGTGAGGTCCAAATAAATGTTAATTGGAATATCTTCGATCATATAAAATGCTTCAACCTTATAAAAGAGTGTGGGTGATCAATATTATTATACATCCTACTTAAATAAAAATTATAACAATAAAAAATAAACCGTTTACATAAGAAAAATAATTTTCCCTCAACTAGACATACACTATCCCCACTGAAATCACTACTAGATCTAGTAAATATAACTCAAAATCACCAATCATAACCACTCTAAATAATAATCTAACCAAATTGTATTCGACTATACACTAAATTATTAATACCATCACAGTTAAAGCTTTACACTATAAGTTCTAATGGAATCACTAAAAATCATGATTCTTTTTTTAACTCTTGTATAGAATCCAACCACACCTTCATGATTCCCAATGAAATCACAATCCAAATATCCAACACCATCCCACAATGATTCCACACATGTTTTACCCAAAATACGACTCAATCTACCAATGTACACAAATAATTCATATTATAGAATCCTAAAATGGATTCACCAAGTTTTTTGATTCAAATGTCACATTAACACCATGCTCCCTTAGGTTACCTGATATCAACACAGCCACATCCCCCCTTTTAAAATGTTCATGTTCCACATAGCACTCCAAAAGAGTGTTACTAATCTCTTTAATGATCTACTAGCATCGATATCTAATGTCCAATGAATTATCTTAGGACACTGAACTAGTTCCCAAATTTTACTCCCCTTGAACAATATAATCAAGGTTCAAATGCAATCCCCATAACCATTTCCATAAAACTACCTAATATATAATGGTAATATATTTATGTTACAAAAATACTCACCTAGAATACCCTCATTCATCCCACCATTCCTCACATGGACCACTTTTGTTGAACACACTAAATAAATCCAACGTAAAACACATGAAAGACATGAAAACACACATTTGGATTTTCATTGAACATACCACCAAAAACTTAGTATAGTTAATTTCTTTAAGATATTCCCATTAACTTCGTGAAATTCCAGACCAATAGAAAATATTCTATTTTTCCTCAATATCTAACCATACTTAAAAATAATTAGTAACAAATAATAATTTTTTAAATTTAATCTAATGATTGATCATATGCAAAAACTCACTCGGCGGCTGTAGAGGCCCGAATTTTGATGTACATGGACATTAAATTTCTTTAGTGGAATACTTAATACATAAAAAAAATAGACACACAAGTATCGTAATAGTTTAGTGTCTTTGGAAACTTAGAATATAATCTTCTAATCGTGGTGAAAGATCTTCAACATCTCCCATAAGATCTTCCACTTTTTATTTTCTTACCTAAAACCTTTCTTTTAATCCTAGGGGAAAATAAAATATAAAAAGGGTGAGATCAAATGCTCATTAAGGGTAATCATAGATAAAATAAAACATACCATATACATTTGAACTTAAAAACATGAACATAATGTTTAAATATAAAAATCTTGAGCAAAGACATAAATCATGGAAGTACATAAGGCATAGATCATAATGGAACATAATTAATGATAAAATAGCATTGGAATATAACAAGTAATTGTGGCATCCATTAAGCACATGTAATGATTTCCATAGTAGCCAAGACATTATTGCCCTGACCATCTTAGTGGACAAAGTCCCTTTCTGAATCGAGTTCACTCCTCGATTCAGTCATGTAACACTGAACCGGATTAACTTACCATTCCATCCATGTCTATCTCATGAGATATAAAATCTTTACCCAATGCATTGGATGGAGATATAGGTCCCATCCATCTCATAATGAAATCACTCTTACTTGTTCCACAAAATAAACATACATCATTCATAATAACCCAACGAATAAAATGGGTTTCATAAGCATAATCCCATCATCACATAATCCATATAAAATAAATGGATAACATTTCATAATAAGAAAAGTAAAACCATGTAAATCATAGTGAAATTATACTTGAAACATACACATATGAAATAATTTCATCTTAGATGGAAAATGGTTTTGATAAAACTTTGGAAATGAATTCTTGAGGAAAATATCCTTTCATCTTCAAAATAAATTTCTTTTCACAAAACATCATTGAATTTTAAAAGAAAAGTATTTAATTGAAAATAGACATGAAATATTTTGGATAAAGCGTTACAAAAATAATACTTTTTAAAACCGTAAAAATCCATTCATTTTGTATAAGTTAAAAAAACATTCTTCTCGTACTTTTGCTGGAAAAGTCAAAAAAGTACCTCGTAATGTATTCAAAAGAAAGATTACCTACATACCACAAGGTAAAAGTAAAAAAAAAATGGTTAAAAAGGACATTAAAAGTACATTAAAACACTTTTATAAAACATGGAAATGGATGATAGCAATAACCCCAGTAAATACATACGAATAAGCAATCTCGGAGAAAAATGAGATTTGAAAAAATTTCCCTTACCTTAGGTCCGATATGATTATTATGGATTCGAACCTCCTGTATAATGATTTAAATAATGTAATTGACTTATTACATAATCATATTCATTGTTATGATATCATATATGTTTCAATTGTGACATTATATTACCCGTTCTTTTGTAAATTCCATGTTAAAGTACCGTTTTGGGTAAAATCATTTCATTTATCTTATGTATTTCGACTTGTCGTTGTTGATATTATTGCTTATATCCTGATATACATAATTACAGAATGTAAATAATTATTTATATATAATATATATTCATCATATACATATATATTATAGGTCGATAAAAGGAATGGAATACACAGTTCATGGAGACGGTAGGTCGTACGTACGCATTAACGCTGTTTTAGTTTCCTTATTGAGTTGAATGGAATTAAGTATATGACATAAAGATATATATACATAAATCCAGAATCATTATTATGTAATATATTTCATGATTACTTATTATATATAATTTATAACCATTCATGAATGGTTAATGTGGAGAATGATTCCTATCGCACCGTGGAGACGATAGTCCGTACGTACGCACGAGCGATGATATCATTCTCATGGTCGTGGGACTATATTGGAGTGTATTCATACTATTTCAGAATCAATATCACTTTAAAATAATCATATATAGTTATTATTTACACCATTATACCAATCCAAGTAAGGTGGTGGTGGAAAATAGATTACACCACGACGTGGAGACGGTATTCCGTACGTACGCACACGCGGTGATTTCGATTTCTGTAGGATGGATAGATGGTGAAATTGGGTTGTTTCATACTTATAATAAAATATCAGTATATGAGTGATACTTATGTTATTACTTCATAATGAAACAACCTATGAAGAAGAAGTGGAAGAAGAAATAAAGTTGAAAGAATCGGTAACAGACATTACCTATTCTTTGAAGCTCCTCTTTGAGTCCTCTTCTTAAGGGACAAAAATTGGTCTCTGAAGAAGACCAGGACCTCTAGGATGTTTCTAGGGAAGTGGAGAAGAGAATTTTTCAGGGGTTGGCCGAGCCTGAATGCTAAAAGTGGTGTGAGGAAGAGGGGGAGGAGGTGCCCTTTTATAAGGGATGAGAGGGGCACCTTTGGAATAACTAAAAATATTATTTTATTATAAATCCAAATTCGGTTTTAAATAGCTCCAAATTGATTTATTTCGAAGATAAGGTGGGTATGGGTCGAAATTATATCATCAAATAGAATATAGACAAGTTTAGGTCATTATACTAACCTTATATTTTACTTTTAACTCTTAGTTATTTAGATTGACATTTACCATGTCACTTTGTATTTTTATATTATATAGTTAATAAACATACCATATACATCCAAGCGACTCCCAAGTTGTCCATTAATGATACAAACACCATGATATAAGTATCCTGGCCGAACCTTATATATTTTAGGAATATAATAACAATTAATAATATAATATTTGTTTTAAAAACTATTTTATGTCAATTTTGACACTATTTGGTAATTGATTTTTGTGAAAATTATAACAGAATGATTAGTTCTAAAAAAATTAATTAAATGAATAATAACATGTCATATTAACATAGAAAATTATTTTAATTCATAAAAAATCTAAAATTACATTTATTTAGGTATTTATAACCTCAATTATGTCAATATTTCATTAATAGGATAATTACTACATCATCATTGTATCATAAATAAATTAACTTATTTTAAGTCTAAAAATTACAAATAAAATACCAATATGTTGGAAATTATTTTAGATTTCTAATGAATATTTATAGTCGAATTTATCTTATGTATAACCCTATATTAAAAATTATTTAGTTATTAAACTTCGATTTTAACTACTTTAACCCTTCTTTAAATAAATCAATAATAAATGTCCTAATCTAATCCAAGTGGGCCTAAATGGTCATAATTTATTCATAAGGTTGTTTTTGGTCGAATTACACTTATCCAATATAATTAGGACATGTGTTAGGGTAATAATAATAACACTTTACCCTTATTTACCCTATTTACATTTAACCGTGCAAAAAAATGTAAAAAGTTATTATTCACCAAAATATATTTTAATCTCATTGAACCACATTTTAGTCCTTGATATTAACCGTGTGTCTCGTATTTTCGACATTCCACTAACAGAAGTGGTAAAATTAGGTTTTATGAAAAATTCAGTTTTTTTAACTACCACTTATTCACTATTCCTCAAAAAATGAAAGTTTCCAGAAAAATACCAAAAATGAGGCCTAAGATATATTTGATATTATGAATTCAAAAATGATTTCTATTTTATTAAATTCAAAACATATCAGTTACATTAACTAATTTAAAAATTAATTACCGTCGTCAAAACAAATAGCGTGTTTTTAAGAGATAATAACTATCAAAAGATTGACACTTGTTTATAACTGGTTTAAATGTGAAATTACATCCAATGACCAACATTTTATTAAATTGTAAAAATATATTCTAAATATACTTTAAAACCAGTCAAATTAATAATTTATCACTATTAATTATTTCGATTAAAAAAGATGTTTTTAATTAAAATTTAGTAATTTTCACTATTCATCAGAATATGAAAGTTATCCGAAAAGTACCAAAATTTCACATTAGGCTAAATTCGATACTCCGAATCCAAAAATGATGTCCATTTTGAGAGTTAAAATTTCTAAAATTTTAAAAGGTTGTTATTACTATTCATAACGACTAGTTTTAATAATATTTTAATAGCATATCGTTGTTTAGTGAAACTCGGTATTGCGTACTACACACGCTATCGAGGAAGGTCGCGATTGCGTGTAAAGCAAGGCAAGTCAAGGATGTGTGTTGTGCAAGCTCCTTTTGTTGTAGCGTACAACACAAGACATTAATAAAATTAAAAAGAATATTTTTCATAAAATCTCGTGGTGTTATAGCGGCAACCAATTATTCAAACATTGAGAATGATTATGAAAATATTTTGTGGAATGATCTCAAAAATCCTAAAATGAAATAGACATACTGATAAATCCAATAATTATTTAATTCAAACCACAATTGGTGGAAACCCTATAAGAATACACCCAATGACTTACCTCTGAACAAACATTAATTTTTTTTGTCTTTTATAACACAATTAAAATACAGTTTAAAAGAATAATAAGTTTGGTACGTTTCTTGACACATGACACAAAGATTCCAAACAATGTAAAATATACATTAAAATATAACATAAACTAGTATAATGAATAGTCATAACCACTTTATAAAAAAATATCCGGAGAGTTGTTAAATAAGTTAATTTTATTGATTAATTCATAATAAATTATTACGTAATTTTCAATAATGTAATTTTATATTTTTAAAAAAAATCACCAAAAATGATTTTTATACAATTTTTCAAAATTATATTATAATATATTTTCACCATTGAATGAAAATTTATTTTTTTAAGTGAATGTTTTTGGGAAAACAGCAAGATAATATTATCATTGGGTGAATTATTAGGATTTTTTTTCTAAAATAAATAATTGTTTTCTCACTATTGGAAGATATATCAATTTGTTATAAACTAGAATTTATTTTAAAATACAAGCCCAATAATGTTTTAAATTTGATCTCCATATAAAATAATAATTATTTAATTATAAATATTCTAATTAACAATATAAGATACATTATTAAATTTGATCATAGAATATAATAATTTGTTATATTAAAAACTTATTTTAATGAAAACTATTTTTATTCATGTATTGTGTTTTTAAGATAATAAATCAAATTAATATCAATTTATTTATATAATTATATGAATTTATATATCATGCATTCAATTATATATTTTTACATTAATTTGATCAGTATTATATGTAATAAAATATAGGTAAATTGTGCTTTATAACAAAATATTCATTTTTATAAAATAAAGGGGGATTTATCAAAATAATAAAAAAATTACAGGCCTTCGGGCCATTGGATGGATGGATATATGGATTTTTCTAAAACGGGACATCAATTTAGGATGCATGATTATTTAAAATAAAATATTATAAATATATAAATTGAATCAAGTACTTTTTGTCCCATTTTTTTAATCCAAATAATTATCATAATTTATTATGGTTACCAAATTGTTTTTTTTCACAGTGAATAGTAAGAACTGTAATTTTTTTGTTACCCTGATTATAGATAAATGAGATAACTAGGGTGTTAAACTATGTGGTAAGCATATTATTTTCACCCAAATATTTAATTACTATTTTTAGAAGATATATCAATAGTATATTGTCATATCATTGAATCTATTTCAATTGAGATCCAACATCTAATGAAAGTGACATTATATAATTGAAATTGTATAAGAAATTCCATTTGTGTCCCTCACCTCACTTATAAATGGGAAACTATACTAATATATTATTCAAAATATTTGAGCCTTATATATCAATATTTCTATGTTAAAAATAATCCTAGATTCTTTACCTTAATAATAAATCTTATGGTCTTATTTGAAGTCCAATCATTCAAGTATTAAGATGAATTCCAAAGGGGATATTTAAAATAAGAGGTACAAATATTGTCCCTGATTTTTAAAATTTATACACTATACACTTTCCCAATACATTATGTGTACAAAAATGTAATTTATATTGAATAAAAACATTATGATATTTTATTATGATTATTTCCAAACTATTTTCATCCTCCTCCACATCAAATGGGAAATAATTATATCACTCATGTGTTTGTGAGGACTATAACCTCTATATTATAGTGTGATATATTTTCCACCACTATCACTCATGGTTGGTTATAATGAAGGATTTGGGGTTTATATTTGATATTTAAAGAATTATTATACTTTAAAATTTTAATAACTTTTCTACCTCCTTAACTTCTAATCCATTTAAAAATAATAATATTTCTTGTGAGTATATGTAGGCTACTAATTCCATGAAGTGATGTTATTTTCATAACATTTATTCTTTTCATGTGTGTTAAAATGATATATTTAATAAAAATTTATGATATTATTTATTCTATAATTATTCCATAATTGTTATTTATCATTTACCTTTCTTTCATTACATCAATCATAAAGTGGAAATGTCACTCATGTGTACATATTGATTAGCGTCTCATTTAAGTGATGTAAATTTTTTTATCAAGATATAAAATGAATATATATATATATATATGTGTGTGTGTGTGTAGAATAAATATATAAGACAATTTTTTCATGAATAAAATTATGTATATGGTGGTATCATGATCAATGTTAATGAAGAATAACTTACGAACTAAAACATACATGAAAAAATAGTTAACACCTGAAATGATGAATTTAATGGATAATTGTTAGCCAACGACCCCATAAACATGTAGTATGGGAGACTTCTTATAAACCAAGTGAATCGTGTTCTAAACATGGTGGGAGAGAATTTCCATGTTATTGTAGCTGTAATGTAGTAGGTACTCTTTGGTACTTTAGAAACCATAACTATTTATCATCTTTGGGACTTCAGGTGATTGGTTTTCTCCAACAGGTCTTAGGGCCTTTGGGCCACCAATGGTCTTTGGGCCACATGTATATTGAGAAAGCAATGTCTTTCTGGCGAAAGGTTTTAGGGACATCAATTACCTTATTACCACAAGGATTTCGGGCCACGGAAACTTAGGATCATTCTGGGCAGACCACAGATAAGCAAGACCATAATAGAATTCAATAGAAAAGTATCAACCACCGAGCCAAACTAAAAATATTGAAAGAAGGAGAGGTAATGGAAACTACCATCAGTACCATGGAAAATTCATCTTTCCACGGTGTAATGATATCGAATCATCCATTTGATGTGGGGATCTAGGAACCTTCAAGATGTAGATGCAAGGGTGGGGTTGTTTCAAGTGTGAAAGGGTTGGGCCTTTAAAGGTCATGTACTAGGACATATGCCTCGAGGACATTGGGTTATGTGTGGGTCTTGTTCCCTGGGATTACAGGTCATGTAAGGGGTCCTGATCAACCCTTAATCGTCAGATTATCCAAAATCAATAAAACTCTATGGCCTTCAGGCCTGCAGAGTAATAAAAAATTGTTAATAAAAATGTGGTAAAATGATATTAATAGGTCAAAAGTGATAATATTTTATTGATATTTTTTATATGAATATTAAATATTTAAATTTTATATATCAGTTTATGAGTTCTTTCATAGTAACAAAGACCTTAGGTGAGGGTTTCAACTCTATTTCACTTTATTGAGACATGTTTTAATGTTATGAATTTTTTAATTTATATTATTTATATACATTAAAATAATGAATTTCTTTATGATCCTTGATTTCATTCTTGTTATTTATAGAACCATATGACTTTCCTGATTTTAAAGACTTTCACATCAAATATTTTTATTCTTGGGAGTGCTTTTCATTTACAATCTTATTCATTGAGACATGTTTGATGTTATACATTTATCATATTTTATTAGGTTTTTGAACTACCTAAATGATATTTTTTATCATGATTACCCTTATTTTAATTGAATTTAATGTTTTATTTGATGTGATTTATTTCAAGCCAGTTATAATTCAGAATATACCACATCGATAATGGTTGTATGTTACAATTTATTTTTCACCGGTATTGTTTTTTCTTAGATATTTGATTATAATAATATATGATACATCTATCTAAAAATTTATTTATTTTGTTTATCCTTATTTACATAAATAGATTAAATTAATTACTTTATTTGTACTCACATTATGTACTCTAGATATTAAATGATTATTTTTTCGGAAAACTGATATTGATTATCTATTCTCCTTAGGATATTTCATTCTATATTGATATTTTCATTAAAATGTTTGGAATAATGGTTTTAATATTATGCAAATAGTTTTTAATGTCATTTTTATCAATACATGAAATTTATTAAAAATTATTCAAAAGAATGTCCATATCATTATCTAAACGTGTTATTTTTATGGTGAATTAAAAAATGGGAAAGGATTTTTTTAACTCAAACAATTTGAACATATTTTCCCACATTCCTAAATATTCAGTCCGATAAATATTTGATTAAAATTTTACATTTTTGATTTCAATAGAAAATATTTTACTTTGTTATTTTTTTAATTTATATATTTTAAATAAGTGTTTTAAAATGAACTGTGTATTTTCGTCAATATATATTTTAGTGATATTTTAAAGGTACTTAATTTATTAAAAAAATCATTATATTTTTCATATTATTTACTAATGATATGATCCAATGTTAAAATTGTTATTCATTATTTGTATGGTTTATTATTATAATGATGAATCTTTTCCAAACCTCTCATCCCTTCATAGAGTAATGATTTAATGATATAAAGAGTATTTTTTTATTTTTTAATACACATATGTATGATTTCGATTATATGATGAATGTGAAAGGAATTATATAGATTTAAAATTCATTGGCTATTGAAGTATATCTCATGATATAATATTAACTAGATAGGGGATTGAATTTAACTGCATGATCTATATTTGAAATATTTTTCTTTAGATAATTTTTTTCTTCGATTTCCCATGTTATATATAATAATGATTTTAGATAAATAGTGTATCATTTTTAAAATATAAATTTTCCACTATATCCTCTCAATTGAATAGTAATTAATGAAATTTAAAAGAAAATTTATTGAAAATATAGGGTATACACGTGTAATAATGTAATTAATTTTATTTGAAATGATTACAAATAAAAAAATACTTGAAAAATAAAAGGGTTATTGTTTCTCCTATTTTTTTCATTTAATTTTTTTTAATAAATAAATCTATATTACTGAATTATTTCAATTAAATATATAAATTATTCAAATATAAAATATTTAAAACATTTAAAACATTATTTTCTAGGCATATTATATGAATAAAAACGGTTTTATAGTAAAAAATGTAGTTTTTATATAAATTTGTATTAATCTCATTTTTTATAAAAAAATTAAGTTAAATATCAACAATTTATAAGTATACAATTTGATAAAATCAACTAAATAATTAAAACTATGAGTTTGATATTTGGTCAATCTACCGATCTTTTTTTCTCAATCTAAAAAATAACTATGGTAAAATTTATCACTTTATTAAAGAGTGAATCTGCTAAATAATAATTAAAAATAAAGGAAATGGCCATAATTTATTCATCCTAATTTTTTTGGATGGTTTTATTTCTACCCTTATCACATAATTATAGAAATTTATTAGTTTATTAGATACGTTCCCTCGATTTATATATTATTTAAATGAAATAATGTTACATAATTTCATACTCAACGTTTTAAATATCATTAATGTGTTCACAAGGGGGAATAATTAGATATGAACAATTCATAATAGTAATTTATTTCATAATGAATACATATTCTTGATGGTAATTTATTTCAAAATATTATTTTTTTAGAAGATACCTTAAATTCATAGACAATATTGATATTGTATTTGTTGAATTAATGGAAAAATAAAATTAATTGTTTTGAAAATATTAAAACACATATAACTTGAGTAGTTTTTGTGTTAAAATTGTTTTATGTGTTAAATGAAAATTTATTGTTTTTTTGAAAAATATTATATTTAAATTACATATTTTTCATTATTTATTTCATGTCAAATTAAATAAATAGTATCATATTAATAAAAATAGTATTTTATCAAAATAATATTTTACTAAAATAATTTAAAATAAGAAAAATCATGACATAAGAGAAGGTGAGTATGATATGTGAAAAAATATAACAACATGTCCATTTTTAATCAAATTTACATCGTATAAGTAAAAATTATAACCCATTAATGTTGATAAAATGGTTGCCGTAATTTAAATTTATGTATGTTAACTAATGGTTATATAAAATTATAAGGTTTAGAATGATAAGAAAACATGTCTAAGTAGAATTTTTTGATGGAATTAAATTATTAACCAACCTGTATATCTATTCCCTAGCTATTTGTAATAATTTAATAAGAGAATGTCTTTTATATAATTTAATCTTTTGAGAAATTCTAAAACCCCCCAAACCATATTTGTAAAATGTATCCTCCTTCCTCATTTATTTACAACTCATGAATAAATATATAAGCACAAGACTATGCTAATTTCTATTATAAACATTACTATCCATGAATTAGTGTCTGTTATTCAATACAATTACCCTAAAACCCTTTATCAGTGATCTAATGGGGTTATTTAAAATAATAGGATATCACCTTACTCGATTACATTCATTTATAATCATCATTACTTTCTATAAATATAGGGTATTAATCATGGAATGATAAAATTATCACTCTCTATATGATGAAATTTTATTATTATTATGAATACCACATTATAAAATATCATTCCCATTAAATTAGATGTGAAGGAATCATTCATGTGTACGTACGTCTTAACTTCTCCCCGTAGAAATACAATTCATTTCCCACCACCATATTTTATTAACGTACATTATGATGGATATAATATTTATATAGGAAATTTAGGAAAACATTATACTTGAGGAATTATTATATCACATCATCCAAAATACCCTACAATCCTTTTTGAAATGATGACATCGTTCTTGAATACTTGTAGACTACCATCTACATAACTTAATGATATAGTTTCATTAATATTTTATATGTATGGTAATGAAGAAGAATCGTATGAATACATATGATATATATAATATCTATTATATAATGGTAATAATACTTGAATGCTGAATTAAAATGTACTTTACTTTCATTCCTTCAAATGAATATTTGAAAATACTTTTTACACGTACATTCAACTTACCATTTCTAAGGATGATGTAATACCTTTTTATATCAGTAATATTTATGGATTACTCTAAATATTTATACCAAGAATTTATATGATATTTGAATCATGATAAATATTCTATAAATGATAAATTTTTATCCAGTAGAAATACTAAGCTGAAATAATCATTATAATTGAATCTATTAATACCTAGAAATGATCATTTTAATAACGATTTAATAATAAAATACACATGTTGAAATGTTATAAAGGAATAATATATGATATTGTATGTATGAAAGTGAATCTTTTGTAGAATTAAGACAAATTATATTTTATTATAAAGTATGATAGAGTTTATTCAATGAAATTGTACCTGGAGGAATGGGTTTTATGATACAAACTAATTTTAATAGTATTTTTTTATTAATTTCATACGATGAATTTTTATGACCCACTTATCAATATACTCATGAAATTTCATATCTTTTTTCTATTTCTTGAATTAAATATTACTTTCAAATTCCACTTCTTATGTACTCATTAGAGAAAAAAATGTTTGTATGGAAATTTGAATTATTGTATCTCTGTGTTCAATAACTATTTTTCATCCATATCTATGTTTTAAAAAAACATTACTAATTTTTTTTACTATTATCCACTTTTTTATTTCATTTTTACACGTGTTTTATTTTTTGAAAAATGTATAAATGTAATCGTATTGTAATTTTCTAAATAAGGTATTTTGTTACATTTCTAACTAAAGTATGGATGTAATATTATTTTTGACCTATATAAAATGAATATAATATCCCAAAATCAGAATTAATTTCTTCATTGAAGCATACATTATGTTTTAGATTGTTTTTTTAATGGAAAATGTTTTCCTTTAAATTTTCACTATTTTTTTAATTTTATTCAAAATATATACATTTATTTCCAATAATAATTTTTTAATTGCCTTTTAAGGGTATTTATAATTTCCAATGAAAAAGAAATAATTTTAAATTTTCTATACTTGGGTTATCGTCAAATTATACCATCATTATTCATTCACTAGATTTTCTATATGTATGGAAATAATTTATTTTGATCAAATTATTGAATTATGAAATTATGAAATGTTTATGAATACCATTTCATTTCCATGTGTTATGAAATGATGAAATGTAAATAAAACCCATTTAATTTAATGGGTTATGAATTAATGAACAAATAATGATCTTATTACACACATATGTATGAATTTAATTATGTGATAGATGTGACCTATATATCCATACAAGGAATTTGGTAAATATTCATATCTCATGAGATTAAAATAACTACAATAAGGAGTGAACCTTAATATGTAAGGGTCTATTTCTAGTAAGACAGTATTGTGAGTGATAAATGACTACTATAATAGCATATTAAGTAAACTAATTCCAATATTATTTCTTTCACAATGATCCTTGACTACTCGGAAATTATTTTCAATTCTTATTTATATGCCAAATATAAATGTCTTTTTCTTATTTTTCCATTCATGGGAGATGTTCAATATTTCCCTTTTGATTCATGTCTTATAAACTTCCAAATTTATTGAAATCACTTATGATTTTTCTCTATGATATGTAGGGTATGGTTTGTCGATTTTAAGTTTTTGTTCTTATACCCTTATTATCATTTTATGCTTATGTGATCATTGATAACTCTTGTCTTAACCCAAACCCTACATCTATGATAAAACTTTTTTAATGATTCATATCCCTAGGTTATGAAGAATGTTATTAGTTATGATATATCTAAGAAGTGATCCATTTATAAAGATATATGTTGGAGACTATGTATAAATTTTCGAAACTATAGGTTTATGTTTCAATGTTTCTAAATATACAAGACCTAAAATATTATATGATGGATCAAAATCTTATGTAATGGATATTAATATATTAAGATAAAATATATATTTATTAAAGCTATGGTTCACTCTAGATAGTATCATAGGAAGGTTTACTTAAGCTTTAAAATCTAGGATTAGAAAATATTAGTAAGAAGCATATGGAAAAGACTATGTCTATGATAAAATACAAATGTTTTCCTAAATACCTTGAATGAATTAGTTTAATCCTATGGTGTCATAGAATAAGGTTTCTCTGTTTAGATATTCAATAAATTATTTTTCTTGATAATGATGTTTTCCACTATGCTTATACATTCTGACACAATTATTTTGGGATTTACTTAGCAGTTGGAATGTAGTGTAATAATTATGATGCTGAAAATGATGGAAATTGAAATGAGTTTCAAACTAATAAAACAATTTTTATAAGATTTTTAATATAAAATCTATTTTTTATTCTCACACAACACTATCAAGATATTAATCTTTTTTATCATTCAAATTAGCAAAGGAGAGAAAATGTTCTATGGATTCGTTCATGAGGAAACATCCACCTAATTTTCGTGGGTATGTTGATCCACTAGTCATTGAAAAAAAATATCATTACCATTAAAAATATATCTTCCATTTTTAAATGTTAAAAAAATGATAATGTTAATATTAATTTTTATCATTGAGATGGTTTATTGAATCAGTGGAGAAATCTTATAAAAACCCTAAGAGAACAAGAAGAAATTTAATCTATAGAGTAGGGAGAATTTAAAATGTTAGTTATTCACTTGTACATTCATATAATTCAGCATACAAGGATGAAAAAAATAATAACGTGAGTTAGAGTATAAGGATTATGAATTAATTGGCATTGGTGATGAAAAATTCACAAGGATATTGTTTAGTTATTCTGGTATTATTATCCAAACTCATGTTAAGGTGGAATGATTCTATAGTGGAAAAAACCATGTCCTGAACTATGTTATCCATAATTGACTTCAATAGGTATGAATAAATTGATTGAAATTATATCAAGGTTGGTATGGATAATTTTGTTACCCAGTAATAAAATTTTGTTGATAATAAAATATAAATTGAATTCAAAGGAAATTGAAAAACCCATAAATTGAAGAGGATAATAATTAAATTATGATCATTGTGTGGAAGGAATAATGAGGAAAATTCTATTCTGGGAACTGGTAAATTATTCAATTGCTGAATGGGAGGACATTACAAAATAAATTTCTAATCTGATGGTAGAATGTTAGATAATGATGTAAATGGATATAAAGCTTCCCATAATGAAAAAACACACACTTCAATGATTTGAATTCATATAGCTCTAGGATTGGGTAATCTAGTTCACAAATTTAAGGTTAATAATGATGATCAACATTAACTATCTATAAATCCCATATAAAAATGTAAATCTCAAGTTGTTACTATTTCTGATCAGGGGTATAATAACAACAAGGTGAATGATTCACAAACCATCCACTTTAGAATAATGAATGTCTTATTTTATTAAGATCTTCCAAATATTTTTTATCTAAAGGGTCATCTATGTTCATCTCATTACCAAATCAAAAATTATATTTAGATTTATCAGTAAACAGTCATAATGGTAGGATGGTCACAACTAAAGTATATGATTCTTCACTCGTTTATGTTTTTGGGAATGTGTTTCCTATAAATGTTTTCTTTCATATATATAGTTGAATTAAATTTTGTTTTAGGAATGTAATTTAAATCATTATATTAATCTCCCATCAATATCTATGGAATGAAAATTATATTTCATAATCTAGACTAACCTATGATCTCCAATTAATGTGATGAGAAAAATTATTCTCTAATGAAAATTAGATATATTTTTTTGGTCACGATTCATAGTAAAAATGGTATTTTATCTCAGATTGTTATAGAGAGATCAAAATTGTTGATATGTTTATTATGATGGTGTTCATTGATGTATTTTTGGGAGATTTTTCAAATCATATTGGTAATTTTGATGCTCATTTTATAATAGCATTCATACTGTGTTATATAACTATTTCCAAGAATAAATATAGAATATCTCCAATTCAGTTTCAAGAGTTGATGAATAAAATATAAGATAATCCTGATATGGGATTCATTGACCTATATGAATCTCCCTAAGATGAACCTGTTATATTGTTTAAATAATTTATGGATCAGTACCAACCTATATTGATTATCAATAAACTAACTATATCGCTACAAAATCATTTATCTCTAACCCTTATTGATGATTTATTTTATGTACTTCACATAGAATAATCCATTTCTAAGATATCTATTCAATCTGCATATCAATAATTTGGTGTAAAGAAGGAAGATATACCTTAGATAGCATTCCATACAAGGTATGGACAATATGAATTTATAGTTAATTCATTATTTATTAATAATTCTCATGATATCTTCATGGAAATTATTAATAGATTCATTATATATGACATTGATTAATTTTTTACTAGTCTATATTGATGACATTCATATTTATTTAAATATTATAGAAGAGAATGAATATCTTTTGGGAATTATTCTACATTCCATAAAGAAGGATGAGACTTTGGAAAAAATTATTAATTATGAATTTTGGCTTTAAAAGTATACATTATGGGTTATATAATGTTATGTGAGGTTATATCAGTATACACATAAAATAAAAAATTTAATGATAATTGGTGCATACAAACCATTGTGACAAAGATTTTTTGTATTCTATATATGGATAGACTTTCTCTACGCATTTTGGAGAAATTTTAATGGATATCAAATCCGATCAAAAAATTAACATGTAAGAGACCCAAGTTACATTAGATGGATGAGTGTGAGTAATGATTAATGGGACTAAATAAAAGGCTAGTTATTAATCATTTTCTTACACTAACCTATAATGGAGAATGTCTTGTAATCTATAGAGATTATTTGATGAAGGGTGTGGGATGTTTCCTCATGTAGAATGATATGGTCGTAGATTTTGAATCACAAAAATTAAGGATACATTAGTAAAATAACAGTAGTTAGGATTTGAAGACAACTAATGAAATTTATTAATTAAAAATATGAATATGTATTATCTATGTAGAAATGTGTTACATATATATTTATCATAAATGATTAAATTATTTTTTAACTAAAAATATATATGAATATTATTCAATGATGATTGTATGAACTAATGAATGATTTTGACTACTTAATACATTACCACCCTAGAGAATAAAACAAGGTGGACGATTCTCTAAATTAGTAGGATCACCTCTAGCTTATCGATGGTGAGAATAAAAAAAGATATACCTTTTATAATCATGAAAATTATGGATCATGAAATCATAAAATAAGGGATGAAATCTAATCTCACTAAAAATTTTGTTCGGCCATTTATCCAACTGATGTCTAAAGAGGCACAAAAGGAAGATGTAGAGTTTCAAATAAATGTTGGATATGATCCCTAGTATAATCCGGATTTTGATGGATTAGTAATACTTATGAATCATGTATTTGTCCCTTTGGAATGCTATTCGCATAAAGATCCATTAGATGTTGATAATATTTTTTATTCTCTATTCATCTTGGGAATATAATGATTTATAGATATTTGAATGAGTTTTCCAGTGGAATGGCATAAAGGAAGATATTTTAGAGAATGTTTCTCAATTCCTAAAATTTTATAAATTTTAGGATTATAAAATAATGTATAAGGGAATGTCACAACAAATACCAAAAAAATAATGGAGATAAAAAAACATCTCCCATTATTTTTTCCTCAAACTCCCCAAATCATATAAAAATAATAATTCTATTTGGGTTATAGTCAATCACATTACATGGTCAATAAACTTCATTTCCACCAATTAATATTTACATCATGCCCCAATTAATTTGTTATATATTAAGGATATGGAATTATATCATGGCGTCAAAATTTGAATTGTATCTGATTGGGAATTGAGGATTAACTCAATGTTTTGAATAATTATTCAATTGGTCCATGACATATTGTTATGTTTCATCCCTTATTACAATCCTCAGACATATAGTAAAACTAGGAGGACTATAAAAACAATTGAATAAATTTTTAGATATTACTCTTTAAAATTTAAAGGTGATTGGGATGAACACCATCCCTTAGTGGAGATTTTAGATAGTGAAATCATTCTCTATACTATTTATATAGACCACTGTTTAATCCTCTTTGGTAGGATGTTTTAATCTCCAGTGTTCTATAATGTGGTTAGATAAAAAATTTATTGGGACCTCATCTAGTTGTGTAATTAAAATGTATGTTTAAATTCAATCAACAACAAATACTATAATCATATTATTCAAATAAATTATGCTGATTATCATCAAAAACATTAAATGTTTGATTTTTGTGATGAGTTAAATGTTTGAATATCTCCTTGGAAGAGGGTGATGAAATTTGGAATCGCGGGAAAGGTAATACAAAGGTATATTGGTTATCCTGAAATTTGAGGAAGCTACATGGGAAACTGAGGTTGTGATGTGATAAAATTATCTAAATATAGTTATAAAAATGTGATGAATTTTTATGGATATTTTTTTTGGGGATATAATGTAACACTCCAATATATTTATGAAATATTACAACTATATGCATGTATTTAAAAAATTAATATTGTTTTTTACTATTCTACTACGATTTTATAAATTCATTTTTACCCAATTTGACTTTTTACATAAAATATTTAAATATATATTTTTGTAATTTTCCAAAGAAGGTAATTTTTTACTTTTCCAAATAAAGTTAATTATATGTTATAAACAACCTTTCCAACCATAAAAACTATTTTTGTAATTATTTAATACATTTTATGTTTTTAGTGTTATTTTGGAAGGAAAGAATTTATCTTGTATTTTCTTATTGGTCTTAATTAGTGATTTCAAAATTGAAATGTTTTTTCCTCCTGAATGTTTTAATTATAATTCAATGAAATTTTTATTCATCGTATACTAAAAAGCATTATTTCACTTATGTTTTATAGGGGACATAATCCAACGACACTATGTATATATTTTTTTGTGGGTGGTTTATATTTGTGAGACCAGTTTTTTTTCAATATGTTATTCTATGATTAAATGATGGAATGTTTATGAAACCAATTTTTTAATGAGTTATTTTATATTAAAATCTGTATGAAGCCATTTTTATTTTCAATGGTTAAAATATGATTAATGATTTATGATCAGGTGGAACACATATGTCTCATTTTCATTTTCATTAGTTTGGGTAACAATATATTCTTATAATTCAATTGGTAATGATTTATATTTAATTATATTAACTATAATTGAATGGGGAGTGAACATTTTTCAGTAAGGTACTATCTACACTATGATTGTTTTGAGAGTGAAACTTGACTAAAATTTTGGATAGGCTAGTTATCGAAATCCACTCTGAAAACATTTCCAATTTACTTTGAATACCAAGTAAATGATTTTATATTATTTTTTTTACAAATAAATTTCTTATTCATATATTAAGGTTTCATGGTTTGTGTTCTTTGATTCTTTTATTATTCATGTCAAATAATCTGCCAATAATAATTCTGTAACTTAAGATTGTGATCTTTTATATCTATGGTATGGATTTAAAATTTTCATATCAGGTTACTATAACCTTATTCTCATGATATTCTTATGTGATCATTCATATATTCAATTTTAATAATTATATTGAAGTAGTGATCACACTTATTTTGATGTTCATTTCTCCCACTTACGAAGTTAGTAATTATGTATGATAGGTATAACAAGGGTTATATTTATGAACAAATAAGTGGGATATGAGGTAGGAATTTTATGAACTAGTATTTTATGTTTTAATGTATCTAAAATCCTATTCCGAAACGATCTAGCATATATCAAAATCGTATGTAATGAATATTTATATAATAAAATGTAATATCTTTTTATGAATATAATGGTTAGTTATAGTGAATAAATGTTTTAAGTGAATTTTGGTTATAAAAATGTCTTGGGTGGACCATGAATAAGGAAATTATGGAATTAGAGTGAACCTATTCCACTATGATTGTCTTGGAAGCGATACATGACTTGGTAATTTATTTTTACCTATATGTTCATACCAAAAACTTTTCTCTTATGATCTTGATATGTTTTAATTACTGATAATTTTTTAATAGTGATTATGAAATACAATATATTATGTCTTATTTATTTATAAAACCATCTGTCATTTCTAAATGTTATGATTTTCAAAATCATGGGTATGATTTTGAATTATTATGATATTGTTAAAATATAATATTCCTTGTTAAATGATCATTTATTTAAATCTGATTTGATTGCCCTTACTAATCATTGAATATCATCCTTTGTATATCTCCCTTTACCTAGTTGTGATGAAAGGTTTTAGGTACGATATGTCTAACAAGGGTGTTAGTTTTGAAGAAATAAATTGGAAATGATTTAGATATTTTATATACTAGTTTTTTTATCAAAATTTCCAATGAAAAGAATCTTTTATGGTTCTATCATAGAACATATTGACATGTAAGTATTAGTTATGTAATTATATGTAGTGTTTATCTACAGAAATTATGGGGTTTTATTGTTTGTATTAGAGTAATGTACAATAACAATTGGATGATATGATGATAAATCTTTATCAAGAACCCTTGGGATAAGACAATTCATAGGAGAATAACATATTTTATTATTAAGAAATGATTTTTGTTTTCCTATAAATTTAAAATTTTATTTTGTAATACAAGTGGATTTGTATTTGAAATATATGTCTCCAAGGTAAATAACTCTAAAAATAGATGTTTGAATATATCATGGTGACTATTCATGGTAATGGTGAATATGAATTTACAGTGCACCAAGATTGACACTTAATGAGAATATGATTAGTTTAAAAAGTCCTATTTATAATCCATTATAAAGGATATAGATTTATATTTAAAATGGATAACCTATGATAAATCAATGGTGTTATGGGTTGGAAATACTTTGTCGTGTTTTTTAGATACTATAAATGATTTTTAACTATAATATGATTATTCTTTCACATTGATAACAGTTTGATTTTGGTTTTAGTTAATGGATGGAACTCGGAGGAATAATGTTAACACTTAATGTGACAGATTATTTAATGATTATTCTCACGAGAAACCAAATGATATTTGAAATGTTATTGGACACATTGGGATTATTCCAAATCAACTATCTCATTATATGATTAAATCCCTAATTATAGTTTTGTTTATTAGTAAAAAAAATTTAAAAATTTTGTTTTATGATGTTATTTTATGGAAAAAGATTCTACTTCCTATGTGAAAAGAATTTAGTTTGAAGCGGCTGGGGTAATATATTAATGGAATGAAATGTTGTTTTTCTATTGAGAAAGTGTCATAGGAAAAATAATTCAGGAAAATAAAGGGTTTAATGGAGGGAAATAAAGTACATCCCATGATACCAATTATAGTTCAATGTATTCTGCACATTAAAAACAAAGGAATTATCTAAGAAAATTCCTATACACATGCAATATATACTAGATAAAAGAATGGAATATGGTATATTAATAATTAGAGAGGAATAAAATCACTTTTTATGTATTGGGATTTATAATCATTTTATTAATGTTCTTAATTAATTATTTATGGCTATAAGAATTTTGTTACATCTATGGATTGATCCATATTAGTATAAAAATAGTGGTTTACCTACATATTTTGAAAGATATTGATAATAAAGAAATGTTCTATAGTGGATCGATGGTTACATTTTAAAAAATATATTAGAGGATAGATAAACCATAACATGTTCATGTGTTTGAGAAAATAATATTTATTTGGTATGAAGAGCTGATTGATTTTGATAAATTAATTTTGATAGTCTTATTGACCATGAAATCGATTAGTGATTTGGTGAAATGATATTAATGTCATATTTCATGAAGCTTACTACATTTTTAGATTTTTTTAATATATTGGATTGCAAGTGATTTTATTTATGGAATAAGTATATAGATAATTTTTTTATCCATAAATTTTTTCTTTGAGGTTTTATGGTGGTTCATTTTTTAAACTTCTGTGAGGACAATACATGATAAAGGTATTCAAATGTTTGGTCGATGACATTAAGAGATAAATTATGTAATTTGTGGACTAAAATTTTTTTGATTTGGAAATTTGGGGACCTTTTTCAAAAAAATTGGATTAGGAATTTATTGAAACAAAATTTTGAGGATTTTTAATGTTATTTATTTATAAGGTTAAGTTTGTTGAATAGTTGGTATTATTTTAGGGGTATTAGAGATTAAATGGATGTTTTATTATATCATGATTTATCCAAATTGGATGAAATTTTCCAAACATTTTGGTTTGGGTGATTATCTATTGAAATATGGAATGACTAATGTGTATATATAGATCATATGATCAATTAAAATTTAATTTTAATTCTCCATACATGAAAAAAAATTCATTTTCAATATTCTTTTATTGTAGTAAATATAAAATTGAGTGCGAATTGATATAATCACATGTAATGGATTCAATTGTACTTATAAACCGGAATGTAATAATGTGAGTATATTTTACCATAATCAATTGAATTATATTTTCAGTACTCTATTATGAAGATCATGAAAAATGATATCATTCCCTTTTAACCTATATTTTTGTGAGGTTGGGGGTCATTTTCAACCCTAACTGATTTATTGTTTTGTGGTCATTTAATATATCCCTACCATGTTTACTAAAATATCAAATTTTTTAATAATTATATAATATAAATTTTTAAAATAATTATTCTCTTGTGAAAATTTACTAAACAGAAAACAAATGCAATTTTTATGTCACACATAGGGTAAAAACATGATTTTGGACTAATGAGGGTTCTTTGATTTCTCATTCAGGACACCATTTCGGATATATATAATTTTTTTAAAATAAAATAAATTTATTTAATAAATCACTCGATCATTATATTTAACTAATCAAATAATCTACACAAATGATATGTTTCACCTAGTGTAAATCCCACATTTTATACTTAAATTTGTCTCAGATTTCCCATATGAGTCAATATTTGGGAGATATTCCATTTTTCAAATAAAATCAAGCATGTGTGGTATCATAAATCTATATTTTTTTCCCTATCAATTCTTAGGCTCTACGGGCCCTAAAGTCATTATAACACATAGTACCTTACTCCAAAAATATTCTAGAAAATATTCCAAGGTGTTAACATGATATTTACAATTACAATAAGCATGTAAATCATTTATTACTTGATTTGTTCCTGTAAAATTACATTTTCACATAAAAGTAGTCATAAATTATTTTTTATGGGGATTTTTATTATTAATATTAAATTTATGATATTACAAATCCTCCTCACTATCGACTTATTATCCCTGACAATGAACGCCAGTAGTTTTGTTCCAAAAATATAGTCCACATAGCTTGAACATTAGAATGAGTTTCCAATGTATCCACCTAGATCTACCCATGCTACCACTGAATCTTGAAAATTGGTATAATCTCCCATCATATCGTATTCATAGTCCGTTCTATAATATACACTATATGGTCCCCATTTGATTTTTTAGACATCATCTCAACATCCTTATATTCGATCACATGCACTTGATTTATAATTTACCTCTAGAGTTGTGGCACATAGAACATGATATTCATTCCCCGACCGGGAGAAGGATGGTCCATATGATATTAAATTATACCAAACCATTTTGTGGTTGCAATGGGTGTAATAGACCATAGTTTTTGCCTTCCTTGCTTCCTCACATGTTGGGGGCCTAACCGACGAGTCACTCTCATGATAATACAATCTCTTGCAAAGATATATTAACGTATCCTCTTATAGTATACATATGATCTCTGTGATATCTAAGTGGTCATTGATTATGAATAAAATTCACTCTCCTGTTGGAATCCTAAATCAAGATAGGGCCAAATACAACTTCCTCACCAAACTCGTGTCAATATAGTAGTGATCCACATGACCTCCCAGAAAGAGTATCGTAGTGTTCCATATGAATCCAAGCATGGTAATGTTTTTCCAAATCCATCTCAACCAATAATATATGATTACCCTAGTATTTATATAATTCTAGAACACGACTTCTAAGAATATCCTTCAATATGATTACCTTCTACATTTACATTCCATATGTCTATGTATGGTAAGAAATGTGCAACCTTAACTAAGATCTTAGGGCCTTACCCAAGTCATACCAACACTACAATTAAATTCATGCATATCTATCAAAAATATCAACAAGGGAACACCATGACCTAACCTGAATTCTTGAACATATCTATTTTCTGTATCCCCTACTGATTGAGTCTTCCGGGTCATTAAGTAGTGAGAAGAATTCATTATGTGAACAGAAATTATATAAAATCTTTCATGACTCTTCATGGTCATGGCCACCCCAATAAAAAATTCCACCATGATGTGTTATAACTACAATATTAGTATATGAGCTGTTTTAATTTAACATAATGTTATCAATGCTCAACCTTCATCCAATGATAGGTAATGCATCAGGAGTGAAAACCACCAATGTCTCTCTTCATCACTAGATACCTAAATTGGCATTTGAGGTTGTGATACATCTGGGTTACACCATGATGTACTTCTCATCTAGAGGTATGGTAATCTCTCATCATCATATTTATAATAAATGTAGTTACCATTAATGTACGATGTACCAAGATCACATCATCATTGATCAAATACCACCACGTTATCAGATCACCTCCATTTAGTTGTTCATTCATCACATAACACTCTGAAAAAAACTATACAACCCTACTGATGATCCAAATGTGAAGATGTGACCCCAATACAATATAAGTCATAAATTTAGGATCCACCAATGTATCCAACCTCTAATCAGCTAATAATCTAATTAAGATACACTACTCTTTTTAAGGCCACTTTCCTTGTTATAATTAGGCCATTTTCTTATAACTATGATAATCTAAAATGAGGATACATTTGTCAAGTTTTCACATCTTGTAAAAATAGAAAATCCTTAGATACTATACCTAGTTCCCAACCTCAGATTGAAGTCCCTCTATGTGAATATATAATGATGGTTTTTTGGAATATATAAATAAAAAATATCTCAAAAAAGTGATACTCTCAGCAAAACATTAAAGAATGTTACATAGATATGAACTCCAAGTCATTTTTTGGATAGTTCTTAACATGGGTTCAAATAAAAAGAGATTCATAGGCTTCCACATTCATCCTCTATATCAGTATTTCTCTGATACCAATAAATGATACCTCACAAAGAAATATATAACAAATACTTGGCTCATCTTGTGTCTGTTTTGAAGTTGAAATAAACCTTCATTTTAGAACATGGAACGATTATTCATAATGATCTGAATGATGAAACATCACTCCCTTCTTCTATAAAAATTTTGTGGGTGCTGATATCAAATGAAGTCCTAGATAAAAATCCAATAATATTAGTCTAAAAATAGAATTATCCTGATATAAAATGTGTTTTGAGGACATGTTGATTAAATAAATGGATAAAATTTCTCTGGGTGTACAGATATAACAATATAATACACCACATGTCCTATGAAAATAACATATCAAATACATATGTCACGGTTGGAGTGATTGTACGAAATCCCACCATTTCAAATCATAATCTAGACTATTTTAAGGATACTAGAATGTTCATATGGTTTTGGTGAGTAGATATGGATATCCTCAATGTAGAATATGATGAATGATTATCTATATTCATGGAATATCTTTTTCATGCAGGACATGAATAAATCTAGAGAAATTTTCATCCCAAAAAACATCAACAAGTACTCATACATTCCCAAATTTTTCTGAAGCAATATATTTAGAATTTCATACTCTCTAACATGATGCTCGTCAAAACCATATCTTTTCCAAATCTTGGAGAACCACTAGGATCCTTATAAATTATGAAAAATATCATTGATTATGGGAAATGAAATTTTTTTCATTACCATCATATAGTTCATATTTCACTCATCAATGAATATCCAGATACTGCCTTAAATCTTATTCATGAACAAACCAATTTCCCCCATGGATAATTACACAGTCTGATAAATTCATTCCTCTACGTTTCATCTAGCATAACAATGAGATCCTTTAGCTAAGATGGAGCCACAAAATATAGTGGTATCAAAATGGGTTGAACATTTGTTATGAGGTCTAACTCCTGGAAAACCACTCTATTTGATAGATTAGTGACTTCATCTATAAAGGAATCATGATAGACATCCATGAATCGGGGATAAGATAAGGGGGATGCCACTGAACTTTCTAAAATTTCCTAACTAGAATTATTTTTTCTTAT
This sequence comes from Viscum album, assembly GCA_963277665.1. Lineage (NCBI taxonomy): Eukaryota > Viridiplantae > Streptophyta > Magnoliopsida > Santalales > Viscaceae > Viscum > Viscum album. The sequence continues at coordinate 1,351,370,923 of OY728131.1, forward strand.
CATTACAAGAATACTCATGTCCCCCCCCCATTATTGCATTTAGTTCCCACTCTCTTGTTATTTTGAACTATTTTCCATTATTTGAAGTAAAAGACATTATTCTATGATATCAGTCAACGTGAGATTACATTATCATCAATTATCCCATGTCTAAAATCTAATAAATATTCATCATATACATAATAATGAATTACCATAGTTGTCTATATCCAGTGATGGATGTTTTAAATTATAGTAACTGGTTAAGATAGTCCTCTCTGACACCCAATGTTGTATGAAGGGATACTAACTCAAAGGATAACATGACTAGGAAGACAATTTCTAGATCTACTTGTTATATATATGATGTAATGAGATGTACTATTACAAAATTAGGTAGTATATAGAGATAGATTTATCAAATACATACCTAAAACTATGAATGGTCCCAACCCACCCACGATCAGAATCTTATCTACTATCAAAACCTATCATGTGACAACTCTACAGCTCTATACTTATGCTATTATCAATAGAGAAGTATGAATCCTCTGGTGTGATCCCTTAATAGACATGTGTCTCCCTAGAAGTGTCTATCTCCCTCTCATAGATGTTGATCAAGAAACAAAATGGTGGATGTGTCCGGTCCTTATGCCCTATTAGGATAGGGATGGGGTATTATACACACCTGACTATAGTTTCCCACTATATAATATAAATAAAATATAGTCAACCTACCTGATGGATTGAAGAGACTATACTCTACATCAATTTCATGTCACTACTATTTTTTATATTAATGGACTTCATCTTTCTCTCATTGTATGATGAAGTCACTGCAATAGTGGATGGTCCACATGTTTGTGTAAACAAAAGTATGAAATTCTTGCTGCCCATCTATCCTCAAGAGTCATTCTGATGGGACAAGATTTCCATAGAACCTATGAGTTAGAATCATGGTTGAAGAAATAGACATGATATCTATTTTTGGTTCGAAGTATGATTTATAAAATCCTAGAATTCTTAGAGTCTTTAACACCAAAATGTGGTGAAAAATGTTGAGGCTCGGTAAATAATAAATTGTATACTGATATTTCTATGGAACACTACTACAATTATATAAACTCTTGTGCACAATTAATCCTTAGCTTGTCAAGGAAAATGCTCATTGGAAACAAATCCTTGAAGGCGTCACAGGTGACAATCTAATCTCATCAAGCCTATCAAAAAACTCCACAGAAATTCTTAGAATTTCCCTATAGCAAGAGGGCTATTAGTTTCACCTTATGAACATATATCATCTCAAAAAGATCAAAGATACCCTCTATGATAACAACATATTACTCCACATCTTATATTATTTCATTTACCTAGAATACTTGATAATGATGGATATTTAAATCCCTAATGTAATGAAAAATACTTTTCATGCAAATAAATTACCTATTTTTTATGAATATTACATAAATTACACATATAAATGCATGATTATTGTAATGTTGCGTTTTTTATACAACAAAAATTCAATAATTTTATTATAAATATATAAGGGAACAGACATGGAAGATGAAGGATGAAACCTTCAAGAATGAGATAAAGAAAATTATGTGTTCTAAAATATTGAATCTCAAGAGATTCTCCTCTACCTATTTTCAAACACTCTTGTGAAAGGGATCTCTCACATGAAAATGAAACAAAATCAACATGGTTAGTATACCTTGATGTGAGATATATAGCCACTTTGTAAAATAATATCTCTATGTGACATGAAATATTTGTGGTTATAAATGATATATATACATATCAGGATATGGTATGAGATAACCTTGGGGTGGTAAAGATATTTTTGAAATAGATGAGAAAATTTTGAAATTATATTCATTATACATGAGATTAATATTCTTTGACATGAAGAACATGATTCATTGATGCAAATCACAAGCTTCTTCTTGAAGGTATCCCCCTCTCCGATATTTAGTATTGAATGAAGAACCCACTTACACTTTTGTGTCCCAAAAAACACCCCCATCATTATTTACATGATACAAGATCTATTAGTGTTGATTTGAATCCTATATAAGGGAGGGTTCAATAAAATACACCGCCAATAAGAGATAACTAGTATTCTATTTGAAGGATGGATGTTATACTTCATCCAGTGTTTTAACGACAGATCCTCTTCCAATTTTTCAATAAGGACATTCTAGTCAGACATCAACCACCTTGTTTTAGAAATAATATCTATTATAGATCCTGAGATTCCTAAGAGATAATATTTGTTCCATGCCTCTCAAATGTTCTAGAATCAAGAAGACATAATTTTAGCTTATCCTTCTTTGCTTTAATAAAAAAACTATCCCATTAGAACCTCATACAGATGATGTTTAATCCATGATAAACCGTAGAATGATATACTATATGCTCACCCACAACATTCCACACTATTTTAGCTCATTCCCTCCCAATTAATAAGGGATTAATTGACTCAATGCTGGTATACTGGCACCAAATTCATTTAGAAATGATATAAATCCATTTCTGGATCACTTCTTCACTGGTGGGAATCATTTTGTTTTAAAAAAACTTAATTGGAAGTAAAATAATGGTGAATGTTTTTGCACTAGAGGAATTAGCCCCACTTGGCAAGAATAATGTTATCCAAGAGCACTAGTCAACATGCCTTGATCGAGATGGATCCTAAAGTTGAATCCTTGAAAACACTTGTTTAATTCTCGATCAAGAGAATAATAATCACGAAGAAAATTGTGTTGCAATGTATTGAGTACTTCCATATAAGGAACCAGCCTTTAAAATAACATAATATTCAGATAAGCCATCAATTGACATTAATTCACTTCAGGGATATTTTCAGGATTAGAGAGTTAGACAATTAGGTCATAACTCATACAGAAAAACATAAATGTTACAGGTTGAAATTTACACTCACTATCACCTTTTTCCATAAAACAAACAAACTCTTTAAATAAAAACACAGACTCATTTCATGTTTTAACATTATAACTTTTCTTTGATCCCGTCTTTATCTCTATTATTCTTTACATCCTATGAAAAAAATTCAAAACATGGGATGACTATAGAAATATCAGAAAGGGATACACAAATGGAAAAATATGTTAGTCTTGGGAAAACAAATAATCCATGAATAATTTGTCATAATGTAATAATTTTCACCTGTAAAAAGTAGTAAATAAACATCCCTGAATATAAGTTTATTTATTACCCTTTTTGTATCAAAATCATTACATTAGAGCCCATAGGAATAAAACATATAATATTTAATGGTAACTTGGGGCATAGACATACTTAAATGGAATAACAATATGATCGACTTCCACACATGTCACTAAATAGAATAACCATACGACTGACTTCCATTCCCAATGTATTAGAGGTTATAACATAACCACCCATCATTGGTTTATCACTTAACCACTGATCAAATATCCATGTACCATTATATAATCATAAAACATAAAATATTACAAATATCAACATTTCACTAATAACATTTCATTTTAAATCCAAACAAATCATTTCAAGATATTGAAATATTGAGTACGTTTCAAAAACAATATTCAACAAAAAAGCACCCAATAAGTGAATAAGGGATTTCTTTTTCCTTTTAAAAACATTAAGGCTTATAGTGGATTCCAAATATCAAATAACGGTTATATCGGTGGAGTCATTGTTGATGTATTTGTTAAAAAAATTATTATTTTGTGTTTAGTAAAAAGCTTCCTAGATAAAATATTCCATTTTAATGAAATTAAAATTAAATTTTGTTTATTATACACCATATAAAAGAAGAAGGTGTGTATAATCAAAATAGGCCTCAATGAAAAGAGAATGAGATGATGTCACCTACCTTGAGTCTGACTTGTCTCATTCGTTATATATATTCTTGAATAATAAACATAGGTTAATTAATAATTTCCTAAGAACTCTTTTCAAGTTTATTTTTCATTTTATAGTACTATTAATCTTGTTATAAAAAATACATAATTATTTATGGTCATATCGGTCATTTTGTCAATATTTGGTACTTGTGTCAAAAATGAACAATTTTTTACATAAATGGTCCACGTATTAAAAATTAAATCATCTCTATAATGTTATATATGAATGAAATATCATATAACTATAGTATATATGTATTTTTAATATTCCATAAAATTTGGTGATTATAAATAAAATTAAATGTTCAAAGATATGTTAAATGGTACGTACGCATGAATGCTATGATCATTTCTTTGTCAAATTAAAGGAATGAAAACTAAATGATACATAGGTATTTTATAATTACATAAAAGTATCTTATTTATATATGTTACATAAGTTCATTAATTTATTCATTTATATGTTCCATGTATAGAATGAATGAGTCATATCACATTGAGTGGGCGATAGTCGACACTATCACAAATGAAATTATCGTATTTACACATTGTTGAAAGCACAAAGGTTTTCATTAAAAAATTTATATATAGAAAATAATAGATAAAATATAAATATCATATATATCATATATAAATACAGTTCTATCATAGTGTCCACCATGAGAGGTGGTAGGAGAAAATTGAATAATCATCATTTTTAAGGCAGTAGTTCATCGTACACTGAATCAATATGTTTGTTTCCATTAGATGGAGGTGTGTGTTAGAGTAGTTTGAATAATTATCACAAAAAATAGTTGTATATTTAGGATAACTTTTTTTACATTATCAAATAAAAAGAATATCATAGGTATTTGATATTGGAAATAAAGGTAAGGAACATGAGAGAAGACGTTACCTCTAAATCGGGTAACATCATTTGATTTGATCCAAAAGGGTTTCTTAAATTTCCATCTATACAAGGTAAGTCTTGTTGGATGAATGGATGGATGTTGGGAGCATATTTTATTATATTTTTTACCATCCCTGAGGATTTAGAGGTGTGAGTAAGTTGATAGAGTTGGTGGCTGTTTATAAGAGGGAGGAGGGTCCCATTAAAAAAGTATTGAAATATGATTTTATTTTAAAATTATTTTAGAATTATATTAGTTCCAAAGTGATATAGATAAAGGATAAAATGATAATTGGATTAAATACCCTAAAAAATAGTTTTTAGAGAATTTTAGGTATAAAAGTACCCTTATATTTTAGCTTTAATCCTTAGTTGAAAATATTCACTCTTACCATGCCTTTCGGTATTTTCATAATATAATCTTACTATAGTCACAATAAAATTTCAAGAGAATAAAAAAGGATCATTAATGGTATTTCTAAAATTATTTATGTCATTTGGATAAATATTATATTTTTAAGACTATTATATCATTTTATTAATTTTTATTATTTTAAAAACTCATTTATCATAATTTTGACAGAATTTCGTAATTAATTTTTTTTAAATTCATAAAAACATTATTACATCGATCCAATGGAATTAATTAAAATATAATATCTTAATTAATTCTAAAAATTTATTATATGGCATAAAAATTTCATTATAATATGAAATACTCTATCAAATGTTCTAATCCATTTAGATGAGATATTTCTGACCATTGAAATTTATGGGTCTATTTTGGGACCCCATGGATCCACTTGGATGTGATAATGACTTGTTATAATAATTAATTTAAACTAACAAGAAATATAACATAAAAATGTATCTTTTACTAATAAAATTTTAATATAGGGTTATATAACAGATTCCAATTACATTTTAGAACCAATTAAAATGAAAATCTCTCCATAATTTTTATTGATGAAATGGCAGTTTGGAATTACAATGCAGTATTTTTCACTACTCATTAAAATTTTAATTTTATAAGAAAAATATCAAAAAAAACCAATTTAACATTGATGTTCTTCTTCTAAATAAGAATTGTTTTTGTCAAATAAAACATATAAAAACGAAAAAACTATATTCAAAAAAAATTTTCCCTCAAAATGTGGTAAAATGACCTTTTAAAAATAATAGAGTATTTTATGAATAAATTTGGATTATATCTTATGCTAATCTTCTAAAATTTATTGGATAAATGAAAAATTAGTTAATATATGTGTGTAATCATATTGTTGTATTCTCTATTCATTTGCTCCAATATAATTCCTAGGCCTTAAAAAACATTTAAAATAATAATAATATTATATTATAATTTTTCTGTATTACTCAATGATGTGTGAAATGTAAGATTTTAGATAAACACATTGTTTTCTATCGAGTAAGATTTTGGAAAAGAGTCCCATTTAACGTAATATTAATATATTATTCCAAAATATTAATATATTTGATAATATATTATTCTATAACTACTTGGGATACTACATCATTCCCCCTTTGGGAAATTGGGTCCTATAGATTTAATTTATTTATCAAATAAGTGGGGTTATTTATCCCTCATAGAATTTTCATATTTTCAAGTTTTCTCTTCTCCCATATGATTTTTCACAAATACCATTATTTGATGAATTACCTTATTCTGCAACAATTTTTCTCTACGATCAAGAATATGGACTGGTTGTTCATTGTAAAAAATATTCTCTTCCATATGGACAAACATTGGACTCAAAACATGATATGGATCTAGTATATACTTTCTCAACATTGAAACATGAAAAACATTGTGTACCTAGGATAAAAATGGAGGTAAATCCACCTTATGTGCAACTGATCAAATGTTCTCCATGATTTCATATGGTCCAATTAACCATTGAGCCATCTTTCCCTTTTGACGAAAATGCATCACACTTTTCTTTATAAAAACATTGATAAATAAATGATCACCTACCTCAAAAGAAAGATCCATCATCGAGTTATCTACATAACTTTTCTACCTTCTATAAGTTATCGGGATGTGATTCTGTATCAACTAAAATTTTTTCATCTAACTCTTCTACCAATTATGGCCCCATCAACATACTTTCCTCTACTCTATCCTAAAACGATGGGGTTCGACACCACTTTCCATATAATGCATTAAACAGTGTCATCTGTATACTGGAATGAAACCTGTTATCATCGGAAAATTCAACCAAACAATGATTTTGATCCCAAATTCACTGAAAATTCATTAAACAAACACCTATCATATCCTCTAAGGTCTGAATTTTCTATTCTAACTACCCATCAGATTGAGGATGAAAAGATGTTGTAATATTTAATTCAGTACCCAATGTCTTTTGAAGGCCTTTCACAAAGATATAAGTGAACCTCAAATCATGACCACATATAATGGATAGAGTAACTCCATGTAACCAAACAATCTCATTAATGTACAATCGAGAATGTTGTTCAAGATACAAAGCATATCCAATAAGAATAAAATGAACATATTTGTTCAATCGATCAAAAATAATAAAGATTGTAATGTTTCCTTGAAAAGTATCTCGTAATCTCACCATGGATTCCATAGTCACATTTTTTTTCATTTCCACTCTGGAAATGTAATTGGCTGAAGAATCCATTTTAGTAATTGTCATTCTGATTTAACATGTTGATAATTCAAAAAATTCACAGTAATGTTAGAAATATCTATTTAATTTCATCCGACCAGATACACTATTGAAGATATATGAATATCATAATACTACAATGATGAAATGAAACGAGAGAACTATGATCTTCACATAACAAAAATTTATTCAACTTTGTATCACAAGGAACACATAATATTTTTCCAAACTCAAGACATAGACATTATTAGTGTTAAATTCAGGTAACTATGCCTTCTAATCCAATTCCATCTTTTTTCTACAACTCACTGTATTCTTTCAACGATTTATTAATTCTGTCTGATAGAGATGATTTCACTAACACCTAAAACAAAATATATGAATTCCCAGCACCAATAACATCAAATCCAAAATTCATCAAATCAGAATCCAAAAGAACTCATTCCAAACATAGCATGGTTAATATAGCATTACTCTTTTGACTCAAAGCGTAAGCCACCTTATCTTCTATTCATATATGGTAATGAATTGTGAAATAATAATCCATTATTTATACCATCCATATCGTTTTTCTAATGATTAATTATTTCAGATTAAATATCTACTTCAATATTTTTTGTATTAGTATATATTTCACACTTTACACCATAAAAATGATCCCTCTAAATTTTTAGTGCAAAAACAATAACAGTGAATTAAAAATCACGTGTAAGGTAATTTAACTTATGAAATTTCAATTCTCATGAAGCATAATAAATTACCTAATCATTCTATATTAGGAAACAACTAATTATTTTAAATGATGCCTCATTATAGATAACAAATTCACCATTCTTGGGCCAAAACTAGAGCCTTTAACAATCTTCTTTCTAATTCATGTTAACAAACATCACATTGTTTTGACCAAATTAGCTTAAATCCCTTACATGTTTGCTTAGTTAGTGAGATAGACAGCCATAAAATGTTTTCAAAAAAATAGTCAGCAACAACTTGCTAATCCCAGATAAATATGAATCTCTGTTATATTAGTAGGTCTTCACCACTCTAAAACAACCTTTTTTAGAAGGGTCAAAAGTTATTCCATCTATAGATACAATATGACTAAGTTAAGAATGTTTTTGTTACCAAAATTCACTCTTACTAAAAATTCCATATATTTTATATTCATTTATGGTTTGAAAAAAAATCCTCATGTGTCTATCATGTTCCTCTTAGGTTTTAGAATATACTGAAATATCATCCATAAACACAACCACAAATTGAACAAAAATCTAATGAAAGGCTCCATTCATGAGATTCAAAAATATAGTAGGTTTATTAGATAACCCAAATGGAATAACTCAAAACCAATAATGACCATATATCTTTCAGAAATATGACATTTTAATTTCACCCACGTCACTATCAGATGATACAACACAGATCTCAAATCAATCGTCAAAAGCTACTAATATCATTGAAACTAATCAAAAAATTCATCGATATGGGGCAATGGATAGTGTTTCTTAATAGTGATGTTATTCAATAATATATAATCAACACATTGACTCGTAGAACAATTTCACTTTTTCACAAATAAAACTGGAGCACCCCACGGTGGAGTACTATGTTAAATGAAACCTTTATCAAGTAATTCTTGCAACTGTTTTTTCAATTCCACAAGTTCTTATTGATCCATTAAATAAGGGGGATTCGAAATAGTCTTGTCATCATGAACTAAATAAATAGTAAATTCAACCTTTCTATTGGAAAAAATACTTGTAAATTCATCTGGAAAAACATTTATGAATTCATTCACTACTGGAATGTCCCATATCAAACATGTTTCTTTTTTTTCTAAAACATGAGCCAGATAACATTCAATCACATATTTAATCAATCATTCTACTTCTTAGTATGTTATCAAATTTCTGAAATCATAGAATAGAAATTTCATGGATTTCTAATATATTTTATCATGGTAAACTAAATGCAAATCCATACCCAAAATGATATCAAATTCCACCTTGGACTGTTAAATAATATTTTTAGGAAATACTATCCCTCTAATAAAAATATGAAGGTTCCTACAAATATTGGGTTCTTTAATAATTCATCTTAGAGTTTTTTTCAAAATGTTTTTTATTACATTAATTAGGTTCCATTTCCAAATTACTTGCAATGATGTCATAAATAAAGGAATGTGATGATACAGAGTCCAATAGATTACTGGAATATTTTGAAAAAATCTGTTACATTCATGTCACCACTTCATTTTAGGGTCCCACATTAATCATATTAGTAGAAAATGCTATTTCCATTCCATTATGCATTCAATCTTCTTAGTTTTCACCTTAGTAAATCATCTTTAGACAAACATTGGAATAATTCCAGAAATCATTACAACTAAATCATCTTACCTTTGTTTTTCATTTCTTGTATGATCATCTTCTTTACAGTTAATAGAAATATGACAAGTATTACCACATCAAAATATCTTCCAAAACATTGAGAGTCATTTTACATGATAAATTTTTCCACACTTCTAAAAAAAATTGATATTTAGTTTTCTCACCTCCAAACTTCATTGATGAATTCTTCCCATTTCTTGCCAAATGGATCCCTTTTTTTATTTTCTCTCAGGGAATACATGATCACTAAAAAGCTTTATTTATACCTTTTTAGCACATCATAAAAGTTTCTCATATATTTTGAACTCATTGGAACTTACACCCTTGTATATTTCGGCTTCAATCCCGAGTAAAAAATATATATCATACCATAAATATCCCGAATAAAATTTGGGAAGTCTCTTTTGAAATGGGTTAAATTTTTATTATATGTATCCAAAGAGTATTCCTTATTTTTTCACAATTCCATGAATATATTTTCCAAACTATGTCAAATATCCTTATGAAAATATTTTTCGAGGAAGATATTCATAAATTCTTCCCATACCATGGCATTTGTCTCTTCACTTCATCTGATATTTTTAATCATTGAATACCATTTATTGTCATGACCTCCAAAATGATAGACAACAACACTAACATTTTTATTTTCTGAACACCCCAAAAAAATATTTTTCAATGCATTAATCCACCCTTCCTCTTGCACATTGTTATATGATCCTTTTAATGATGGGTGGTACTGCCTCATGATATGCTCTATGATCGGAATATTCATATGTTGTTGGTCTGGTTGATCTCGTGCATGGATACCACACCATTTATTACCTGAGTCAACTAAGCAACCACTATATTAAGATGTCCAGTTCTGATTCCGACCATCTCAGAATGTTGATTTGGAAGGTTAATTCCATATGTATTCTATCCCATCACAGATCCCATATGTCTTCTTCAGAAAACCATTCTGGAAAACCATATCTTAAATGAAAAAACGTACTAATCATAAAATTATGCAACATTTAATTCTGAACATAAATTATAATTATTTTATGGACATTCTATTAACAAGATTCTAACTCCTAAATTTATATAAAACTGCCATTGATACCAACCATAAGGCCCTATAATTAATGTTTACTTAATCTTGAGACAAGTCAATAGTTGATTTTATTTCAATTCAAGTATATTTTAAGGATTAGATATGTAGATAATTAGTTCATAACTCATACATATAAACATAAATATTAAAAGTAGACACTTTAACTCAATAACCATTTTTTCTTAAAAATCTATTTATAATGAAACATGTTATCATTTCATGTTTTAACAACATAAATTTTCATTGATCCCATCCTTGACACTATTTTTCTTTCTTTCATATGATAAAAATTTCAAAACATGGGATGGGAATAAAAATATCAGTAAGGGATACAAAAAAAATCTTATAATCTTTGGAAAACATGACAACCATGAATACTATATCATAATGTAATACTTTTCACCTATATGAAGTAGTAAATATACTTCGCTGAATATATTCTTATTACATACACTTTTTGTAAACAAAAGACTTCAAAAAAATACCATATAAAGAAACCTATAACATGTAATGGTAACTTGGGACATAAACATACTAAAATGGGAAACCATACAGTCGACTTCCACACATATCACTAAATGGAATTTCCATACGACCAATTTTCATACCCAATGAATTGAAGGTTATAACATAAACACACATCCTTGGTTAACCATGGAACCACCCACTTTTAGTTTATCTCTAAACCAATTATCATTATTTTATCAGGTAACCACCTCTCAAATTTCCAAGTACCATTATTTAATCATAACACATAAAATGTAGCAAAAATCAACATTCAATTATAAAATTTTATTTCCAATCACAAGATATCATTTCATGATATTGAAATATTTAATCCATTCCAAAACAAATTTCAATACCAAAACACCCAATAATAGTGTAAGGGATTTCTTTTCCTTTTAAAAACTTTATGGCTTATAGAGGAAGCGAAATATTAAAATACTGTTATGGAGGAGGAGTCATTGTCGGTGTATACGTTAAAAACATTCCATTTTGTCATTTAGTAAAATTCTTCATTGAAAAAATATTTCCTTTGACTGAAATTTATAGAAAAATGTTTTTATTATTCATGTAACACCCAAACCCCAGTTACCCAGAGTCGTTTCATTATTACATAACATTGGCATGATGGAAAAAGATTAAGTCTCGAAAGACCGATTAGTTTAGTAGCCTTGGAAGTACTAGATATATTAATAATGTTTACATTACATAATAAAATGGAAAACTACAACAACAATGTTTCCATAGAAAACACTGAGATCCCATAGACTATCCCTACATTTCAATTATAATATACTCATTTGAATCTTGGGAAATATGAAACATAGAAAGGGGTGAGCTTATATGATCAGTAAGGATAACAATATAGCGCAAGCTTTCAGAAATAAAAAAAAATTAAGGAAATGTATAATACTAAAACAAAACCCTTTTAAACGTGATCTTTAGCATAATATGGAAAATATAAATCAAAATAATGCCATTTAAGTACTCACATGGATATTATACAAGTCTAAAAATATCATGCAATATCAATAGCCACTTACATAATGATGGAATGCATAATGCCAGACATTCATAACCACATAGCCAAGGCCTTGTCCCAAGACTAAAAATAAAATTTTGTCAAGGCCTTGTGACAAGACACTAGTTTGTCTCATGAGACCTACTGATGCATCGTGGAGCTATAGCGGGCTTCATCCATCACATACTAAGTCCAATGCATTCATCATAAAAAAAGGTTTAAACATAACATAAACATTTATATTAAAACTGGCATACGAAATGTCAATACTTTATCCATAAACCATGAGTGGTATAAAATAACACATCCACAGTTAAAAATATCACCAAACCTTGAATACAATATTTATGTTTTGTATCATAATAAATCAACTTCAAACAATTTTAAAATCCATCAAAGGATGTTGACATAGATGAAATCAAAACCATTTTAGAGAAATATCTCTTTCTATTTTTAATTCATTTAGAAGTCATGTTTTTATAAAAGAAAACATTTATATTTTAAAATATTCTTATAATTATGTAAGGGAAGCTTCGAAAAAGTTATAATGGTCGAAAATAGCCGCACCCACGGTATAAGATAAAAAAATATTCTTATCTTAATTTTTTCGAAAAGGTCATAAAGTACCTTGTTTGGAAAACGATGGAAAGATTCATTTCAAAACATATAATGTTAAATAAGGTTATAAATTACTTTAAAACTTTTTCCTGAAAAAATTTCAAATACTTTTTAAGAAACATTGATGTGGATGGTAAAGATGACTCAGTAGATAATTACGTATAAACAACCTCGGATAATGAAGATATTGTAGAATTAAACCTTTCGTTGAACTTTTCCTTGGTCGAGGGATGGAAAACCTATTGTATAATGGTGAAATAATTGTTATTAAATTATAAAAGAATCATATATATTAATATGATATCTTATATTGTCTTTTAACATTTCTTTGTTAATAATTTCTTAGTATTATCATTGTTTTGGGTGTTAACTGATTCGTTTTCCTTTATATGATTAGTTATATAAGTAATGTATGTTATGGATAGGATGTATCTTATTCATATTCGGAATGATATTATGTATTTAAACATTATTTTTAATCATCTAATGTAATTTATACTTCAATGGATATAATTGGGAATTAATCTCATCACATTCATGGAGACGATTATCCGTACGTATGTACAAGCGACAAAATCATTCTTTTGATTATAAAATAATATATAATTTGATGGTATATCATATATAGAGAATCACTATCATTTTATATTTATTATTTACATCAATTACTAATCATTATTATACTCATTCAAATAATAATGAATTGAATAACAATTACACCACGACGTGGAGACATTAAGCCGTACGTACGCACGTATGGTGACATGTCATTCAAAGGATAGATAGAATAACAATTATGGTTATAACATATTTATAATAAAATCATAGTATATAGAAGATAATAGAATTATTTTTTTGAATGGAAATAACAATGAAAGATGAAGTGTAAGAAGAAAGGAACTTGAAAGAGGTGATGAAATATTTATCTCTTCTTCGGGTTCTTCATTTTAATTTGATCAAAATGGATCCTTAGGTTGACTTTATGACTAAAATAATTCCTCTAGGAATAATTGAAGATAGTTTAAATGGTATTTTGACTGGGTTTGGCTGAGCCAAATGGCGTTGAGGATTTGAATTAGAGAGAAGGGGGAGTGCCCTTTTATAAGAGGGGTGAGGGGCACCTTAGGAAAAGCTGGAAATATTATTTTATAATAAAATAATTTTTAGTTTATAATGGCTCCAACATGGATTATTTATAGGATAAGGTGTTATGGGTAAAAAACCACTCAACTAATTGGTTTTAGACCGGTTTGGGTCACTATATTAACCTTATATTTTAGATTTAACTCTTTGTTAAATAGTTTGACATTTATCATGTCTCGTTTCATTATTATATTATATGGTTAATAAACTTACTATATACTTCCAATCAAACCCCAATTAGTTCATTAATTATAAACCTATTATTATATATTTCTTTTTTTTGAACTTTATATTTTTTAGGAATAAAATATCAATTAATAATTTAATATTTGTTTTAAAAACCATTTAAGTCAATTTTGAAACTATTTGGTATTTTGTTTTTTCTAAATTCATAATAGCATTATTAATTTGAAAAAAAAATCATCTAACCAACCATATCATGTCATATTATCCTATAAAAATAGTGTAATTTATATAAAGTCTCACATTACATTTATTTAGTTATTTATAATATCAAATATTTTAATATTTATTGAATTAGGTAATTATTACATCATCATTGTGCCATATTAAATAAAATTATTTAATATATAAAAAATATAAATAAAATACCATTATGTATTAAATCTCTTTATATTTCTAATTAATATTTATAATCAAATTTATCTTATGTATAACACTATATTAAAAATGGTTTAGCTATTAAGCATTGAATTTTACACTTTTAACTCTTCATTGAATAAAATAAAAATAAATGTCCTTATCTAATCCATGTAGACCTAAAGGATAATATTTTAATCTTAATGTTGTTTTTGTTTGAATTACCCTTATCTAATAGAATTAGGACATGTGTTTGGGTAATAATAATATCATTTTTACACTTAATTACCATATTTACTTTTAACCGTGGTAAATAAATGTCAAAAGTTATAATTCACCAAAAATTATTTTTATCTTATTGAACCACATTATACTAAATAATATCAACTATGTCTTTCAAATTTTTGAAATTCAACTCATAGAAGTGGTTAAATTAATTTTTTATAAATTTCCAAATGCTCCTAGGAGGTGGGTAAAATACGATAAAAAGATCAATAAAATTTTCTACTTATCTAAAAGTATTATAAACTAACTCCAATTAAATACATTGAACTTATATAGGTATTATGTATCTATTTTAACCTAAATTAGATTAAAATAAAATAAATAAAAATTTAAATAAAAATTCTGTTTTAAACTATTTCTTTGTGTTTTTAAATAATTGAAAGATTTCAAAAAAATACCAAAAATTCATCCTAATATAATATTGATATTGGGAATTAAAAAATGAATTCTATTTTATAAATTTGAAAACATAGATGTTAAATTAATTAATTAAAAATAAAATTACGTTTCCAAAACCAAAACACTTATTTTTAAGAAATAATAGGTTTCAAAAGATTGACACTTGGTTATAACCAATTTTAAAATGAAATTACAAAAAATGACCATAATTGTATTAAATGGTAAAAATATAATCTAATTATACATCCTAACCATTAAAATTTATAATTCAACACTATAAATCATTTTGATTAAAAAATTTGTTTTCAGTTAAAATATAGTATTTTTCACTATTCACTTAAATGTCAGTGTTATCAGATGAACACAAAATATTTACAGAAACTAAATTGTTTTATCTTGATTCTAAATAAGAATTTTATTTTGTCAAATTGAATATATAATAGTATAAAAAATTGGATTTAAAAAATGGTTCTCCATTAAAAGGCAGTAAAATTTTATTTTTTGAAAAATAATTCTTTTATCTGAAAAAAATGAATTTGTTCTTATATTATGTCTATAAAACTCATAATATGGATTCTAAAATTATAATTCTTATATAAAGCTCAAAATTAGGTTAATACTATTCATAACCTCTTTTGAACAGCTTGTTTGTTAAGTCGTGGTGCGCTTGAACTTAGTGTTGCGTGTGGTGAAAGTCATTGCATTACTTTGCAGAAATAAGGTACTATGAAATCTTGGGGTTTTACATTCTTCCCTCCTTAAATAAAATGCATCCTCAAAATTTGATATTTTTCTTCAAAAATAAAATGTTGAAAATAGAAAATACCTTTGTGGGAAAACCCACATCGGAAATTGGGTTAATAAAATTTAATCTTAATTAGAGGAAAGGGGGAATGAAAAAGTCACCACCAAATTATGATCTCGATTAGGAGAACATTGGTGGAAACTAAAAATACATAATTGGAGGAAAAATGTAAATATGTATAGGGGTTATTGAGTTCACCAGTCACAATCAATAGTAGAATT
The DNA here is from genome assembly GCA_963277665.1 of Viscum album. Taxonomy (NCBI): domain Eukaryota; kingdom Viridiplantae; phylum Streptophyta; class Magnoliopsida; order Santalales; family Viscaceae; genus Viscum; species Viscum album. The sequence continues at coordinate 1,351,387,447 of OY728131.1, forward strand.
AAGGGCCTCAAAGCCATCAATCTATGATGATTTAAAATATAATCTATTCAACAAAACATAAGGTATTTAGATAACAAATTTTTAGTTTTAATATCCCTTACCTAAAGATTAAGAATTAATTTCTTCATAGAATAAGAGACAAAAAAAATATACATGACAAGTAGAGTTCCATCAATTAACTAATTTCTACCACAAACTCATTTTTCACTCTAAAAGATAACAGAACATAAAAAATATTCTATTTATCCTATTTGTATACGGTTCCAAAAAAATTAATTTATAATTCATCTACTAGTACTTTTAAAAAAACTACTTTATTCAATCTAGGACATAACGTGGGCCAGTGGTAAGTGATACAAACTTGTTGCCCTTTGGTTGTTGGTCCATGTCTCGCGGCTTTGCCGGACGCGACGGGTTGCCGCCTGACCTTTGGGTTGTCTATTTATGGAAACCTAAAAATAATCTCAAACTAAAATTATCCAAAATACTTATGTCCAAACTCACTGTCCAAAATTTGTAAGGAAGTTAAACACAATGAAGACCCTTTTTTCCACCAAATAACATGTGAACACGTTCATCATGTATTCTTTTAAAACATAGCAACATCTTTAATTACCATAAAACCTTATTGATTACATTTATGCTCCCTTAATTCTTATAGAATACTGGATATACTCCTTCTATACAAAAATGTTGTAAACTCCAAAAATGATGGAATATACAAATCATTAATTATTTTCAAGGTAGTTGATAATATCAAATATAATTTATCCAACTCAACCATCACTTATTCCAAAATCACTACCTCATTATCAAGAACATATTAAGGAATACGTTTCCTTCAACCATGTATTTTCAAAAAGGTGTAGCTTACTATTAAGGCACATTACATAAACCACATAATCTCAAATCCTCAATAAAATAGTACTATAGAAAAATCCATATTTTTCACCATAATTCATATAATCAGTATATTGTTGATACAACACTCAAATGAAATAATTCTATAATAACAACATAAAAACACAAGACATTCATATTCATCCGAGGTAGTATCATAACTTGATTATTATCCAATAGCATCATTTACAATATACTCTGATTATTGGGATATTGATTCACGTAGTGTGCCAACGCCTTGTAGATGAAGTATTTTACATTTGAAACATTTTTCTTACCCTTGCAATCATGTACATGGTGTCCTTTTTCCCCACACTTATAACAAACTCTCATTACATTCAATCATTTACAAATGTGATTTTATCCACAGTCATCACATATGCGAAAATACACCCTTTCCCTCTTTCCTTTATACATATTTCTCTCATCCATCCTTTTCTTCTCTTGCTTCCCTTCAAAGCCATAGGATTCAGAGAATTCATTAATTATCTTATTAGCACATGATACTATTTCTTCATATGTTGAGAATACATGGAAGACTATTTCTCTTCTAAATGTTGGCTTAATACTGTGAAAGATATGATAGTTCTTACTCTTTTGATCATACATATTGCTGGAGTTCACATACCTTCTAATAGGCGCCATTTCTATACAATGGCATAAACTAGTCCATTTTATGATTTGCAATGAATAAATCAAAACCTGTAAAATACCTAATGTAAATTGAACAGTTTATGGATATAATCCAAAATAATAAAAATATTTTCTTTGAGGAGGTATATAATAATAAATCCTTCATAATGATTTGTAATCAAAATGATAATTATCGTAATCATATCCCCCACGAGTGTTGTAACCAAGAGTGCAGCAAGGCCCGTTTTCGTGCACTAGTTCCCGTTTGAGTCTAGCTCAAATCGGTGTTTTTGGGTTTTATTCCTATGTACATTTGTGCTAGAGCTTCCTCTACCTGCTCGTATCTAGATAGGGATGTATTGCTTGGAAAACATACAAAATATCTACATTACCAAAATTTATGAAGTTCTTCTATACTAATACTCAAAGTCTATCTTAGGTTAATGTGCTCTAATCAGAATTTATATAAATCTAGTTTCCAAGGTTTGTACTAAACTTTATATAATACCAACTGTATTGCCCCGACCCTAGTTACCCATAATCTGTGCATTATTACAGAACATTGTCATGATCACAAAAGATCATGTCTCGAAAGGCCGATTAGTTTAGTAGCCTTATAAATACTAGATATATTTATAAGTTTTACATTAAATCATAAAATGGAAAACTACAACAACATTGTTTACATAGACAACAATGAGATCCCATATACTATCCCAGGAAGTTAGTCATAATATAATTTTTTGCATCCTAGAAAAAATAAAACATAGAAAGGTGTGAGATCAGATGCTCAGTAAGGATAACAATATAGCAGAAGATTTCATGAATAAGTATAAATATTTAAGGCAATGTATAAAACTAAAACAAAGCCTTTTAAACATGAACATCATCATAATATGTAAAATATAAATCAAAATAAAGCCATTTACTTACTCACATGGATATTTTACAAGTCTAATAATCAGATTCAATATCAATAGCTACTTTTATAATGATGGAATGCATAATGTGAGAATTTCATAACCACCTAGTCAATGCCTTGAGCCAATACTACAAATAAGATGTTGGCATGACCTTGTGCCAAGACACATGTTTGTCTCATTAGGCCAACTGATGCATCGAGGAGATATAGCAGGCTCCACCTGTCACATACTAATTCCAATGCATTCCCCATTTGAAAAGGTTTAAACACAACATAAACATTCATATTAAAACTAGCATACAAAATGTCAATACATTATCCATAAACCATGAATAGTATGAAATAACACATCCATAGTCAAACATTTCACAAAACCTTCAGTACAATATGTATGCTTTGTATCATAATAAATCAGCTTCAAACAAAATTAAAATCAATCAAAGGATGTTGACCTAGATGAAATCAAAACATTTTTATAGAAATATCTCTTTCTATTTTGAGATCATTTAAATGTCACATAATTATAAAATAAAACATTTATGTTTGAATATATTATTATAAGATTGTAAGGGAATCTTATATGATGTTATAATGGCGAAAATTAGCCGCACACGCCGTATAAGTTAAATGAAACATTCTAATCTTAATTTTGTTGAAAATGTCATAAAGTGCCTTGTTTGGAAAATGATAAAAAGCATCCTTTGAAAACATATAAGGTTTATATAAGGTTATATATTACTTTACATTTTTATCTAGTAAAAAAATATTTTTAAATACATTTTAAGAAACATGGATGTTGATGATAAAGATTTCACATTAGATAATTACGTATAAACAACCTCGGATAATGAAGAGATTGTAGAATTAACCCTTACCTTTAAATTTTCCTTGGTCAATGATAGGATAACCTCCTATATAATGGTGAAATAATTGTTATTAAATTATAACAGAATCATATATATTAATATGATATCATATAAGATCTTTTAACATTGCTTTGCTAATAATATCTTAGTATTATCGTCGTTTAAGGTGTTAACTGATTCATTTTACTTTATATGATTTTTTACATAAGTAATGTTTGTTATGGATAGGATGTATATTATTCATATTCATAATTATACTAAGTCTTTAAACAATAGTTTTAATCTTATAATGAAAATTAGTCTTCAATGGATATAACGGGGAATGAATCTCATTGCGTTCATGGAGATGGTAATTCGTACGCACGCACGAGCGAAAATATCATTATTTTGATTTTAAAATAATATATAATTGGATTTTATATATTATATATAGAATCATTATCATGTTATATTAATTATTTACCTCAATTACACATCATTATTATACCCATCCAAATAATAATGTATTGAATAACAATTACACCACGATGTGGAGATAGTAAGTCGTATGTATGCATTTATAGTGACATGTCAATAAAAGGATGGATAGAATGATGAACATGGTTATACCATATTTATAATAAAATTAAAATATATATAAGATACTGGGTTATTATTTTAGAATGGAAACAACAATGAAATAGGAAGTGGACGAAGAAAGGAACTTGAAAGAGGTGATGAAATATTTACCTCCTTTTCAGGTTCTGCCTTTTGTTTTGATCAAAAAGGCTCCTTTGGATGGAATTTTGACTAAAGGAAGGACTCTAAGATGAATGAAGGATAGTTGAGAGGGTATTTTTTCAGGGTTTGGTGGATCTAAATGGCTTTGAAGGTGTGAATTAGAGAGAAGGTGGAGTGCCCTTTTAGAAGAGGGGTGAGGGGCACCATAGGAAAAGTTAGGAATATTATTTTATAATAAAATTATTTTCGGTTTAAAATTGATCCGAAATAGATTATTTGAATGATATGGTAGGGATGGTTCGAAAAACACTCAACCAATAGTTTTTAGACAGGTTTGGGTCACCATATAAACCTTATCTTTTAGATTTAACTCTTAGTTAAATAGTTTGACATTTACCATGTCTCTTTGTTTTTTTATATTGTATGGTTAATAAACATAATATATACTTCCAAGAAAATCCCTAAGTAGTTAATTAATGATAAACCTATCATTATATAAGTCTTTTTTCCAAACCTTATATTTTTATGAATAGAATATCAATTAATAAAATAAAATTTGTTTTAAAAACTATTTTATGTCAATTTTGACACTATTTGGTAATTTTCTTGTTCTAAATTCATAATTGCATTATTACATCGAAAAAAATAATTTAAACAACCCTAACGTGTCATATTAACGTAAAAAATTAGTGGAATTCATAAAAAGTCTGAAATTACATTTATTTGGAAATTTATAATATCTAATATTTTAATATTTCATTAATTAGGTAATTACTACATCATCAATGTGTCATAAATAAGTTATAGTATATAATGTATGAAAAATATAAATAAAATGCTATTATTTAGGAAATATTTTTATATTTCCAATGAATATTTATAATCAAATTTATCTTAGGTATAACCCTATATTAAGAATTGTTTTGTTATTAAGATTGGAATTTAACACTTTTAACTATTCTTTGTATTAAATATTAATAAATGTCCTAATCAAATCCATGTGGACCTAAAGGATTATATATTATTCATAAGGATGTTTTTGGTCCAATTACACTTATCTAATAGAATTAGGACATGTGTTATTGTAAGAATCAAATCATTTTTACCCTTAATTACCCTATTTACTTTTAACTATGGAAAATAAAAGTCAAAAGTTACTATTTATCAAAAATGATTTTTATTTTATTGATCCACATTTTACATACTAATATCAACTGTGTCTCTCTTATTTTTTAAATTCAATTCACAGATGTAGTAAAATTAATTTTTAGGTAATTTTTCAAATGCTCTTAAGAGGTGGGTAAAAGACAGTAAAAAGATCAATAAAATTTTTATGTATCTAAAATTATTATAAACTGAATCCAATTAATTACATAGAAATTATATAGGTATTATGTATCTATTTTTACCTAAACTAAATTAAAAATAAATAAATAATTATTTACATAAAAATTCTGTTTTAAACTATAACTTAGTGTTTTTCACTATTGATCAAAAAATATAAAGTTTTCAGAAAAAATAACAAAAATTCACCCTAAGATAATTTTTATATTATGAATTAAAAAATTAATTCTATTTAACAATTTAAAAACATATTAGTGGAATTAATTAATTTAATAGTAATTTCTGTTATCAAAACCAAAAATCGTATTTTTATGAAATAATAACTATCAAAAGATTGACAAATTTTTATGTCCAATTTTAAGGTGAAATCAATCACAATGACCATAATTGGATTAAATGGTAAAAATATAATCAAATTATACTTCCAAGACATTAAAATGTACAATTCAACACTATAAATAATTTTTATTAGAAAAGTTATTTTCAGTTTAAATATTGTATTCTTCTCTATTCACCCAAATATGAAAGTTATCAGAAAAACACCAAAAATTTATTCTAACTAAATTCTTATGTCTTGATTCTACATAATAAGTTTATTTTATCAAATTGAATATATAAATGTTTCAAATATTGGATTTTTAAATGCTTCACCATTAAAAGGTGGTAAAATTTCATTTTTTGGAAAAATAATTCTTTTATCTGAAAACAAAATGAATTTTTTCAAACATTATGTCTAAAAAACTCATAATATAGATTCTAAAATTATAATGATTATATAAAGCTCAAAATTTAGTAAATATTAATCATAAACACTTTTTAACGGCTTGTTTGGTAAGTCGTGGTGTGCATGAACTCAGAGTTGCATGTAGTGCATGTTATTGCATTAATTTGAAGAAATATAGTCCAATGAAATCATGGGGTGATACAATTAACTATATAAATAGAGGTGTACATTATCAAAATAATCCTCAATGAATTGAGATTGAGGCGAAATCCCCTACCTTGAGTCTGACTTCTCTCGTTCGTTCTTTATATTCCTAAATAATACACAGAGGTTAATTTCTACCTAATTCAGAACTTTTCTCAATTTTATTATTCATTTTATATTACTTATTATGATGTAATAAAAAAACAGAATTATTTAAGTTTATATTGGTCATTTATCGATATTTGGTACTTGAGTTGAAAATTAACATGTTTTGATGTAAATTATCACTGTATTCAAAATTAATTAATATATATAATGATATTAATGATTTAAATATCATATATATACAGTATATATGTATTTATAAAAGTCCATAACATTTGGAGATCAAAAATGAAATGCACAGTTCAGGGAGACGGTAGGCCATACGTACGCATTAACTGTACTTTCAATTATTTGTCACATCAAAGGAATGAAAACTATATGATTCATAGGTATGTTATAATTTCAGTATAATATATACGTTTTATAAGATAGATAATTTGATTAATTCCATTCTTTATATATTTCATGTATGGCATGAACGAGTCATATCACTTTGAAGGGGAAGTAGTCAGCACATCCCAAAATGAAATTATCATATTTAAACATTATGGAAAGAATAAAGGTATGATGTCAATAAAAATTACAAAATCATAGTGACAATATAAATATAATATATATCATATATTAATACAGTTCAATCATATTGGACACCGTGAGAGGTGGTAGGAGAAAATTGAACAATCATCATTTCGTTAGGCAGTAGTTTTCTATACACAAAAAGAGTATGTTCGTACCAATTATATGGAGGTGTGTGTTAGTATAGTTAGAATAAAACCCCTAATGATATCCTTGTATATTTATGATACACGTTTTTTAATTTAATAAATGTATAAAAAGGTCATATGAAGTGGATACAGATAATAAATGAAAGGAACTTGAGAGAAGATGTTACCTCAGAATCGGGTAACTTCTTTTGATTTGAGCCAAAATGATTTATTGTATTGCCATCGACCCAAGGTAAGGATTATAGGAGGAAATGAGATATTTTTTGGGATTAGGTTTCTAGAATTTTGATCATCAATGAACATTAGAGGTGTGAGTATGTGGGTAGAGGTGGAGGCCTTTTATAATAGGGTGGTGGGACACTTTTGGAAAGTATTGAAATATTATTTTATTATAAAATTATATTTGAATTATAATACTTAAAAAGTCATATATTTAAAGTATATGATGATAATAGGTATAAATTATCTCAACCAATATGTTTTAGACATATTTAGGTCACAATATCATCCTTATCATTTAGCTTTAACCCTTAGTTAAAAACATTAATTCATACCATGTTTTCTTGTATTTTCATAATATGAGGTTACTATAGTTATTTTAAAATTCCCCAAGAAACCAAAGTTGATAATTAATTATATTTTTAACATTATGTAAGTTATGTGGCCTAATATTATATTTTTATGACTATAATATCATTTTAAAAATTTGTATTTGTTTTAAAACACAATTATATCAAATTTGACACTATTTAGTGTGTGATTTCTGTTAAAGTTAAAAAATAGGATTCCTATTAAAAAATGCATTAAATCAAAAATAATATGTCAATTTCCTCCTTAAAATTCGTTTATGTCATTAAAATGTTCAAATTATTTTTATTTTAATATTTATAATATTATTTATTTGAATCTGTCATCAATAAGGTAATCACTACATCATCATTAGGTCATACATAAATTTATTTATTTATTGTGTAATGTCACAACAAGCCTTCACCAATATGAGGGAAGGGACAATGAATTGCCAAACCCTTCCTTCTTCAAGTTGAAGGAGTGATAATGACCCTCGAGACCCGCCATCAATAGGACCTGGAGTGGCGACTAGCACCAAGGGTATAAAATCACACGCAAGATGGAAGCATTACCCTTTTTCTTTATTAGGATCAAGAGATAAGAAATCAAATCCTAACAACACCAAAATTGGAGATAAAAGTAAAGCCAAAGAAAACCATACCCATATGCATGTTACAAAAGTAAAATCCACAAAGTACAGGGAGAATATAAAGGTAAAGTAACAAAGAAAAGAAAAACTGCAACAACAACTATCCCAATGTCCGAGCTAGTACGGCCCTACACGATCCATGACGTTCTCTTGGAAACCTGAAAGCAGTTTTATATACATAGGGTGGTCATACAAGTATACTCAGTAGGGAAAACCAAAGACTCTTGTGCACAAGTGGGGATGAATTCTAATACCCTACGAGAAAAGAGATAACCAAGCAACTAGCAAGGAAAACTATCCACCCAAGGCTCACCAAGGCACACTCCCCAAATAATGCAAGTAAAGTAATGTATAGTAATATCACATCAATGTTTGGGTACCATGCGCCACTTTCTCACTGGTTATGGAAGACATCCTATGCATCGAACCAATCTTGTTGTTCTCTACTTAGTCCCACTGCCACACCCCGCCCCACACACCTGGGATAGAACCACACATCCTGAGAAAGGGAAACACCTAAACAACAATTTAAGAATTCACACTCGGTTCTATTTTGAAGTCACAATAATAAAGGGATAACTGAGATCCCTCAAATTAATGGAACCAAACCAAGCCTCCAGATATATCCCCACACGGCATCTGATTAACAACCAACAATCATACCACAACATAGTATCCCATCCTCATCCACTTCACCACATAAGAATCTAGTAGGAAAACGCACCCACGACCAAACAGAGTAGGAAAACTTCCAGAATCATGCACATCATTCATTAGGTTCTTATTTTTGTTGGTTAACTGGGGTGACCACACAAGGATTGATGTTCACCGGTATCTATTTGATCCATCGAGTTTACGTGATGAACCAATTTCCATGTTAAAGTCATTTAATCATCATAAAAGGGAAGGATTCATTAGTTCTCAAGGAAATACCACCAATGGAAATGATTTTTACTGAGCATAAGCCTGTAAAATTCACAAAATGTAATCAAGAATAAGAAAAAACAACAGAAACATTGACCTCACCCCCCCCCCTTCATTATTTAAAAGTCTGCTTGTTATCTTCATTAATGTTTGATTTCATCCATCCCACAGAAACAAAAGTATACCGACCCTATATGATACACAGTAATAGAGACGAAGGAAAACCTTACTTGGTTGATCAAGTATAGAAGTTCTTCTCCACGTGCCAAGAACTAGGGATGAGCGACTTGTAAGGGAGGATTGTTCAGGACTCCAAGGATGAGCAGAAAGGCTCCGGCACATGCGCACCACTTGCCTCGGGAAGGTGAACTCCAAACTCACAAGGAAGAAAAAGAGACTAGCCAAGAAAAGAAGAAGAAGGAATTCCCGTGCGATATAAGGATGAGATCCTGTTGTTACGGGATATAGAAATTTGAATAGCTTTAATGTCAGATCGGGGTTTCACCATGTTGTTGGGTGGTTTCACATGACTGAATTAATTGTTATTTAATAACTCTCATCGGGAAAATGTGGTTACATCTGTGCCTTTAAATATTTTATACAAATAGAGGGGAATATTACATAGACACACAGCTGGGTCTGTTGAGGGTCGCCCCACTCTTAGTAATTTTAAGCATTTATTATGTGGTTAAAAACGGCCTTAAACCAATTCTAAAAGGTTAAAAGGCTTAAAAGTGGCATTACAAGAATATCTATAGAAGAAACACTCAGCAAGACTGTATGATACCGATCGGTCACACATATTGGTCACACACTGATCCTGTCACACCGATCAGGGACACATCGATCGGTCACACCAATCAGTGACACACTGATCAGTCACACTGATCGGCGACACACTGATCGGTCGTACAGATCGGTTGCACCGATCGTATCCCACCGATCATATCACACTGATCAGTCACACCGATTGTGTCATGCACTGAAATTACGTCCTACTACGAAGACTTCATCCTTAGGATCTTCAATTTGGAAAAGGGATGGACCATGAGGGTCTAGGCCATAACATTAGATACCTCTTGAACTATTCTCATCCTCGAGAATCAAAACTAGACCCAATGAAAGGGGGGGGGGGGGGGTCCGAACAACCAACCTGGAAGATACCTCTCATGAGTGAACCTCATCGACATATAGGAACACATTCCCCTTAAAAATCCACGCAGCATTCTAGGGTCAAGCTGTCCAGTCATATGGGTTAATAAGTTTCTTCCTCCATGTCAAGATACTATCCTCTTTGGGATCCACTAACTCGCCTGCATGAGTTTAATCGCATCCACCTTAATGCGTCTTGATGAGGTATCAGGTCCTCCCCTCTCCATAGTCAGGACATTTCACAAGCATCTATAGAATAAGGAAAACCATACATTTCATAGTTAACAAGGTAATGTGTTCCATCACAAACTAGTACAAACAAAACAGGACAAACTCAAAACAGCTCTGGGTATTGGGCGTGCGTCTGTGCCTCCTTTTCCCAAGTACTCTCTTCGAGCCCACCATGCATCCACAACACACGAAATAAAGGAAAGGTCCATCCACGGAGCAGCTTCTCCTCACGATCCTTGATCCTCACTGGTCTTTCCACAAAAGTCATGTTGGGCTCAATGTCTAGCTTTCCCCGGTCGTGGACATGTGAATCGTCGTGTAGATACCATCGGAGTTGCGAGACATGGAAGACGTCATGTATTCTCAGTAGCGATGGTGGTAACGCTAGCGGATAATCCACTTATCCCACCTGCCGCAACACTTTGAATGGCCCGATGAACCTTAGAGAAAGCTTACTCCCCCTACTGAACCCTTTTTTCCCATACCTAGGGGAGACCATCAAGAATACGTAGTCCCGGACCCCGAACTCCAAGGGTCTCCTCCTATTATCGGTATATGACTTTTGTCGGTCCTGAGCCACCTTCCTCCTCTCCCATATAAGCTGAACCTTCTTCTTCGTGTTCTGCACCACTTCCGAGCCAATGACACTTGATTCACCAACCTCAGTTCAGCACATGGGTGCGCGACATGGCCTTCCGTACCAGGATTCTAACAGAGCCATTCTAATGTTAGATTGATATCTATTATTGTAGGAAAACTCTACTAGAGTAATGTGCCACACCCAAGATCCCCCAAATTCGAGGATACATACCCATAGCATATCTTCTATTGTATGGATGGTGTGCTATGTCTGTCCTTCTGTCTCGGGGTGGAAAGCAGTTCTAAGACTTTGTTGGGTGCCAAAAGAATGCTACAATCCTCTCCAGACTCATGAGGTAATCTGTGTATCCCTATCTGAGACTATGGACCTCGGAACTCCATGAAATCTCACCATCTCATCCACGTACCTCTGTTATAAGGAATCCACTGCACCCAACTCCGTGATTGCCAAAAACTGAGCCGATTTTGTCAACCGGTCCACCACTACCCAGATAGCATCACAACCTCCTTGAACCTTGGGTAGTACTGTGACGAAATCCATCGAGATGTCGTACCACTTCTATTCGAGGATATCTAAAGGTTGTAACAGACAGCCTGGAACATAGTGTTCAACCTTCACTAGCTGACACACATGGCACTAGGCCACGAACTCTGCCACCACCCACATTACACCGAGCCACCAAAACTAACTCCTCAGACCCTGGTACATCGTGGAAACTACTAGGTTCACCGCTAGGGGTGAGTTGTAGAACTCACCAAGAACCCTCTCTCACATCGCCTCTAGGACAAACATCTTCCCTCGAAAAATCATCTGATTCTGACCATCCTCCATCAATCCTTACAGATCATTGCCTTGGTTAGCCCGATCGCGCATCACTTCACTCTCTATGTCTCCACACTAAGACTCCTCCACCTTCCGCATGAGATATAATTTCACTGCCATCTGAAACAGACCAAATCTACCAACATCTTCAATTACCCCCAATTTTAGGGAAGCCAACTCATCCATCGCCTTCCAAGCGTCTGCCGACTCTCAAACCACATCCTTCTACGACTTCCTGCTGAAGGCATCATCCACAACAATCCATTTTCCTGTGGTGTAGGAAATATCGAAGTCATAATCCTAAAGTAACTCCATCCACATTCACTGCTGTAAGTTCAGGTCCTGCTGGGAGAAGATATACTTCAATCTTTTATGATACATGAAGACCACAAAGCACTCCACGATGAGGTAATGTCACCACAACTTTAGTGCGAAAACGACTGTCGCAAGCTCCAAATCACGGGTGGAATAATTTCACTCATGGGGACGTAACTGTATAGACCCATAAGAGATCACCCATTATTGTTTCATCATCACACACCTGAGGCCTTTTCCTGAAGCCCCATAGAACACCTCATAGGCCGACCCTTCTTCTGGCTACCTCAGCACTAGGGCACTTACCAACTTCTACGTCAGATAGCTGAAGGCTGCCTCACACTGCCCATTCCACATGAAAGAATGGTCCTTCTTGGTCAAAGTAATCAAAGGTGCTACAACTTGGGAGATGTTGTGTAACGTCCCGAGTCTGGAGCCCCTCCACTGGTGCCCCGTACCCGGTTCACCACATGACCTCAAGCGCGTTTCCTCAAATGCGAGAGGCTACCAACTAGCAGCAAGGGCCTTGGTGAGTTGGTGGGGAAACTATGCCCTCATTCGGTAAGGTATACAAGGTATGAAAATGGAAATAACCAGAAGAAGTAGTAAACAACATGCATAACAACGGAAACCAAACAACGGAAGAAATGTAGAGATATAACTATGATGAAAATGATATAGCAGGTAAAATTATCTAAGGAAAACACCAGCCACAATAATGTACTGAAATACAACTGAAGCCAAGTGAAAAAGAAAACAAAATAATCTCCTCCGCATCGCGAGCCACGGCTCGGTCCCATGCTCCCCAACTCCTTGTGCAATCAAGATCCTGAAGTAGAAGGGCACTTTCCCTTGTCCATACATGCATCAACATAGTCTTCTTGGGCCCAAAAGCATGGACCAAATAGGGTGTGAGATAAAATACCAGTAGGCAATCAACCAAATATTTGTGCCTAACAGTCAATGAATACATGGCAGTACTAAAACAAGATGTAGTAAACAGAAAAGAACAAATAGCTACAATCCACAGTTCTAAAAAGTATAGCACACAAGTAAGCAGTCAACAACAAAAGAAGAAACTGTTACCCCTCTGGGTAGCTCTCACAGTCCAACCCCTATGGTTCAACCTATAAGTACTAGCAACCCGATGGGAAGCACACACAGTCTTACCCCTCTAGTACAACTACACAATTAAGCAAACTCTCTGGGGAATCACTCACCGTCAATTCCCCCTATAGTCTTGTATCGTGCTAAAGGATCTATGGGGAAGCACTCAACATCAATTCCCCCTATATCCCGCATTGTAATTAAAAGACACTCTAGAGAATCCCTTCCGTCAATTCTCCCCTTGGTCTCGCATCGTGATTAAAAGACACTCTGGAGAAGCCCTTCCGTCAATTCCCCCTTCGGTCTACTAGTCTACGTTATCACAGTCCGGAGTATAACTAAACATGCTTAGTGCACTTATATATATCGTCCAAGAAAACCTCAATAACTACTTGGCTATCAGCTAAGGCTCAACAGCAAAACAAGGCAACAGTCTACAATCCTAAAACTAGGCATGGCATGTGGAAAAATTCCAAACATGAAGAACAAGCATGGAACGAAAACTGAGCACAAACAAAATATTCTAATCACAAGCAATAACCTCTACTAAAGCAATCAAGCAAAGTAGGATGAAAACAAGGAAAAACAAGAAACACACAATACCCCATTCAAGGGTATTGGTGGAAATTGCACAAAATATCCATCAACTTTATACGGAAAGGCACAAACCACCTACCTCAATCCTAGGTGATTGATACATGTGAACCTCGATGACAGATTCCCCTTAGAACGACTTAGATCTGAGATTATGCACAAAACGTTCATCCCACAATAAGATGAAAATAAGGAGGAATCAAGAAACAAGACTCAAGCAGAAGGAAGGACTCACCGCTGCGATTCCAATGCAATCGACCGTGCTCGAATCGGAGAATGGACAGAGAGGCGGAAGCTTGGAGAAGATTCGGTCGTACAGTCTCTTCCGGGTGGACGAAAACTAGAGAAAGAGATGGAAATAGGGGTTAGGCGCGACCCCGGTCTATTTAATGAAAATTAAAGTACACTGCGTGTACTTTTAGAGTACACGGCGTGTAGTGGGTCGTTTCCGTACACCCCAAAAAACAGCCTCCACGTCACCCCTACACACCGTGTGTGTGGCCAGGAATGACCAACACACGGCTTTCAGCCGGATCAGAGTACACGGCGTGTATTCAAAAAGTACACGGTGTGTACTTCTGAAATTTCCAGAAAATTTATTTTCCGTAAAAACTCTCGAAAAAGGGAAAACATACCTGAATGAAGATCCGGGTTCTTACAAACTTCCCCCCTTAAAGAAATTCGTCTTCAAATTTCCCCAATGAGGTGGAGAAAAAGAATCCCCGAACAGCTTCGTCCACTGTGATCGTACATCAGCCTCCCACGCCTAGGTCTCGTCCTATACTCGCTCGTGCTGCCATAGCACCCGTACCAGAGGAACAGACCGCCCGAGGAGAACCTTTCTACTGCAATCGACAATCCGGATAGGATGCTCCTCGAACGATGCATCCGCTTCAATATCGACATCCTGAGGCTGAACAACGTGAGAGGGGTCTGAAAAGTTACGTCAGAGCTGAGATACATGGAAGACATCGTGCATGGCATGATACCTCTGAGGTAGCTGCAACCGATAGGTGACCGACCCCACTATTTCCAAAACCTCAAACGCCCCGACGTACCATGGAGAAAGCTTACCCTGTCTCTGAATCCTTTTGTGCCCCAACCTAGGTGTGACACATAGGAAAACCGGATCTCCAACCTTGAACTCTAGAGGTCACCTCCGCTGTTCAGCATAAGACTTCTTCCTAGACTGTGTTGTAGCCATCCTCTTCCGAATCAGCTCTATCTGCTCTGAAGTCTCCTGTACAGAACTAGGTCCTAGTAAAGCTGCCTCTCGTGCCTCCAACCAGTACAAGGGTGATCGACATGGCCTACCGTACAATGCCTCGTATGGTGCGATCTGAATGGTCTCCTAGAAACTTTTATTGTGGGACAACTCCACCAGAGGAATATGCTTCTCCCAAGAACTGCCAAAGACAAGGATACAAGCCCGGAGAATATCCTCAAGCACCTGGATCATGCACTCGGACTGGCCATCAGCCTGGGGATGGTATGCTGTACCCAAAAGTACATGTGTACCCAAGGCCTTCTGAAGTCCCTGCTAGAATCGAGAGGTAAAGCACACATCTCTGTCTGAAACAATATAGCGTGGAACTCCATGTAGACGCACAATCTCTCAGATGTAAAGTCATCCCAGATCATCAACACTAAAGGTCTCTTTGATCAACAAGAAGTGAGCAACCTTTGTAAGTCTTTCGACGACAACCCAAATAACATCCTTCCCTCACGGTGACCTCAGAAACCCAGTCACGATGTCCATCACAACATCGTTCCACTTTCACTCCGGAATGGGTAACTGTTGTAAAAGGCCTACTGGTCGCTGATACTCTACTTTCACTTGCTGAAAAGTAGAACATCTCATGACAAAACTAGAAACATCCTTCTTCATACCTGGCCACCAGTACTGGTGATGAAGATCCCGATACATCTTGGTGACGCCAGGATGAACTAGCCAAACTGAGGAATGGAAATCCCACATAATCTCCTCACGTATGTCTGCTGGCACCAATACGCATCATTGGAAACGCAAGATCTCATCCTCGCACACTACCCATCTAGGAAGAGGGTCCTCTCCTGACACACTCTCCCGTAGAACTATGCCTTCCGAGTCTGATAGTTGCCTCATCCGTACCCGATCAATTAGCATGGAGGTAACAGCTACAGAAGATAGAAAGGTCTGTCCTCTTCTGTTGTGCACCTCCAGATGCGTCTCAGAGAATAGAGCCATCAGCTGCCACTCACTACTAGCCTCCTGAACTACCCGAATCTGAATTCTCCGGCTCAACGCATCTGCCACGGCGTTGCCCTTTCCCAGCGTATAGGCAAGCTCGAAGTCAAAATACTATAGATACTAAACCCACATGTGGTGCCTCAGATTCAGAACATGCTCAGTGAAGATATACTTGAGACACTTGTGGTCAGTGAAGACCACAAAGTGCTCTCCCAGAAGATAGTGTCTCCAACAGTGCAAGGCATGAAAATCAGCTACCAAATCCAGATCGTGTGTAGGGTAGTTCCTCTCATGTGGTCTCAACTGCCGAGACCCGTACGCAACGACTCCATCTCCCTGCATAAGCACAGCTCCCAACCCGATACCCGAAGCATCACAGTAAATAGTGTAGCTCTTGCCTGGCTCTGGAAAGACTAGTAGCGGTGCTAACGACAACCTCCCTTTCCGCTCTTGAAAGGATGACTCACAATAATCTGACCATAAGAACTTCGCCCCTTCTTGGTCAGACCTGTCAAGGGTGCTGCTAAAAGGGAAAAGTCCCGAATGAAGCATCTGTAGTATCCATCCATCCCTAGGAAGCTTCGTACCTCAAAAACGTTTCTCGGCTGCTCCCAGGAAACTATAGATCTCACTTTCTCTGGGTCCACAGATAATCCTACCTCTGAGATGATGTGTCCCAAGAAGTGAATCTGATCCATCCAAAAGTGGCACTTCGAGAGTTTAGCATAAAGCTGATGCTCTCTCATTGTACTCAGAACGATCTCAAAATGGGTGGAATGGTCGTGTCGAGTGTGAGAGTACACAAAGATATCATCCAAGAAGACCACAACAATGGAATCCAAGTAAGGATGGAACACTCGGTTCATTAGTGCCATAAAAACTGCAGGTGCGTTCGTGAGTCCGAAGGGCATGACTGTATACTCGTAAAGACTGTACCTGCTCTTGAAGGCTGTCAGAGGTATATCTGATGGTCTAACTCGCAACTGATGATAACCGGACCTCATGTAGATCTTCGAGAACACCCGTGCTCCTCGAAGATGATAAAAAAGGTCATCAATCCGCGGAAATGGATATCGGTTCTTGACAGTCAACTGGTTCAGCTTCCGATAATCCACACAAAGCCGAAGGGTACCATCTGCCTTCTTTGTAAACAAGACAGGCGAACCCCAAGGAGAAGTTCTGGGTCAGATGAAACCCTAATCTTGTAGCTCCTCCAATGGCTTCTTGAACCTCTGCAACTCATGTTTGGCCATCCTATAGGGAGGAATGGACACCAGTGCCACTCCAGGCATGAGCTCAATAGAAAATTCTACCTCACGCTCCGGAGGCAAACATGAAAAGTCCTTTGGAAAGACATCCCGGAAGTGATCCACCACTGGAGGAAAGTCCAACTGTGGAGTCCCCTGATCATCCAGGTAATGGATAACAATCTGGGCCATCACTCCTCCTAGCCCAAGATGCTCGAGTCCCGCCCGACTCGCTCGAACATCCCATTCGCCTCTATGAAGGAAAGATTCAGCCTCTGGTGAAATGAAACTGACTCTGCGATGATAACAGTAAATGAATTCTGGGAAGGGAATCAACCAGTCCATCACAAGGATGAAATCATAGCCTGTCATCTCTAGGACATAGAGATCCCATAAGAAGTGATATCCTGCAACCTCGAGAGGGCACTCTCTACACTGACGTACACTAGATTTCCTCATTCCCAAAGGTGTGTCTAGTGTCAACGATTCGACATAGGAAAATATGCAGAGTCCAAGGCTCTCCACAATGGCAACAGAGATAAAACTATGCGTAGCTCTAGTATCGATAAGGTCTGAAGATAAAACTGAGGCTACTAAAATTGTACCTCGAACAGTAGAAGGGTCGGGATCCTGCTCTTGATATGTCTGCTCCACGGCGAAAGATTGTCTTTCACCGCGACCCTACGCCCCTGACTGACCACTCTGAGCTAAACCTCTCTGTTGGTGCTGAGGGACTGGTGGCTGACCGCCACAGCCTCGACCTCCACCTCGGCCCGAACAGCCGGAAGAACTCCATTTCCCTAACTGGTGAGAAACCGGTGGGGCTTCTCTTGAACGAGGAATCCAGGATAAACCCCGGTCACCAGCTGCTGGTGAGAAAACTTGGCAGAAACGCAAAAGGTGACCCATATTGCCGCAAGATCGGCACTCCACGGGGTCTCTCTAGCACTGCGGCCTCATGTGACCTGTTCGGCCACACCGGTACCATGTCACCAGGCTGCCTAATGATACGTATCGCTTCCTCACATCACCGCGCATAGGCTCCCTACGGCGCTTCTTGTTGTCATCTGAAGGGAAGCTAGCTCTGGAAGCAGAACCCCCCCTGACTCGTAGCTCCAGAGTCACTCAGATTGTGCTCTGCAATTAGTGCCTGGTTGACGATGGAAGTAATGGAAGTTAGCTGGAAGATGTTCACCTGCGAGCGGATCTCCTGCCTGAGTCCATCCTCAAACTTCCTCGCCAAGAACACCCCACTCCCATCCCGAAGTGGTGTAAAACGCTTAATCTTAGTGAAACGAGAGGAATAATCCATGAAAGATAGAGTACCCTACTCTAAGGTCATGAACTCCTGGGATTGATCGGCCCTCAGGGTCTCCGGGTAGAAGAAGTCATAGATTACACATTAGAACACCTCCCAAGCCATAGCCTACTGCTGACCAGCCTGTGAGATCACGTCCCACCACCTCTTGGAAGAGTCTCGGAGCATGTAGGTGGCGAGCTTGACCCACTTCTCTAGAGGCGTCTCCAGATGCTCAAATATAGTCAGCATGGCTTCCATCAATGACTATGTTGCCTGAGGTCCTCCCTCCCTCGAGAACATGGGAGGATGCTGCTGTTGAATGACTTGCGTCAAGTCTGCCATAGAAGAGGCAGGAGACGGTTCTCTCTAGAAGGGCTGTATCATCCTCATGAAACCCTCCCTGAACTGTGCATCAGTTCCCACAACTGGTACAACAACCGGTGCCAAGGCTGGCTCGGCTGGGGGAACGACAGGAATCTCCTGATCAGCCCTATCTGGCGTCTGATCACTGCCTGAAAACAGACGTATGACCAGAGGACATCTCGGAGGCATAGCTCAGAAAGATCAAAAGCACACATTAGATCAGGAAAACATGGACATAGAAAACACGAGTACACAATGGGAACAGGGGAAAAAACACACAATATTTCAAAACACGACTACACGGCATGTATAAAAACTACACGGTGTGTCTTCTTAAGCCACTGACATGGAAGTGTACCCCTTCCCTATAAGTCGTGGACACTTAAAACTACACAGCATATTTACCCCCACACATGGCGTGTACTTGAAATCTATTCCCCTACCCGAGTCTCCTTACATGGCTAACCCACACGGTCCATCTCAACCCAAGGCTACACGGTGTGTTCGAAACAAACACGGCGTATAAGGCCCCAACCTTAAACCTTACTTAAACTTGATTTATTACAAGATTTCACATTGAGGATTTTTTCAGGTTTAGAGTTTTAGAGAATTAGATCCTGAAACATGCATTACATTCCACATTTAAACAAGGTGTTTACATAAAAGACAATATTCATTCGTCCCATCAATGGAAACCTATTTAAAATAAAACACGGATTCTTTCTTGACACATCCTTGACACTATCGTCACATCATGTACCTTTCCCTTGACCTGTGAAAAGCATTTCAAAAACTTGGGATGAGCATAAAAAGATCAGTAAGGGTTATAAAAATATGGAAAGGAAACATGAGTTCAGATATACATAAGAATGAAATCATACTTTACCCATAAAACATAGGCATATCAAATCATTAATAAATCATAGAAGACATAAGACATAAAGGTAACTTGAGGCATTCATAACATTCTTACATAGGGAGTAACCATCTTGGTTATGTTTTGGAATACCCATCACAGTATATTCCCTAAATCTCTTCGCAGAAACCTCAATGTTTCACTCCTTCGCGTTACCCAATGCATTGGAGAGCTATTACGGGCTCACCCGCCCTTAGTTTATCACGGAACAACCCGTTCTTCATAACAATGCCCAAGAACCATAACATAATCGTATCACATGAAACATGAATAAAAGAAACATAACATTTCCATATTTGAATCACAATATAACATTTTAGGATATTGAAATAACGAATCCATTAAAAACCATTTTCAAAACCATCTAAAACATTTAATAAAGAGATTTTTGAATCAAAGTGTCCCATACCACCTTGAAGCTTTTAACATTTTAAACCATTAATATCCATATAAATAAATCCTTAAAACCATTTTGAAAACATGGATATTAATAAGAACAAATAATTAAAACATTTAAAGTGATATTTTTGTTAAAGGGGTTTTACCAAAATTAGAGACACTTGAATACAATAATTGAGGAATAACACTTAGTCAGAACTTTATAATATCATGAGAATAAATGGATTCATGATATAATACTCCAAAGGACAGTATATACACCATATAAGAGTTAATTGGTGCATAACAACAATGAACCCTCAATAGAAATGTCAAATGTGATGAAATCCCTTATAAAGAAGGTATCCTTAAATTAATGACAAATCAATCTCAAAAATATGTGTGACAAATATAAATACACCCAATATAAGTGGATATTAAGTGGAAAACAATAAAATTTCATTCACACATATTCAATGGATGACATATTCATTGACTACATGTTGAACCCAAAGAAATCGAAAATGGGTTAAAAAGTTCCCTTAACAGCCTAACGGCATCACATCAAAATGAGTTGATGAGAGATAAAAAGTGTATATCATCACTTGGACATAAAATTTACATCAATCAGGATATAGGAGAACATATCCCAACATAATAGTATGTGAATTAAAAGACATAACAAACGAAGTCTTTTAAAATGAGGACGGTGAAAGGTTCCCTTACCGACATGAGTGTCTTTCAAAACATACACCTCGTGAAAGAAGGAAAATAGAACATTGATGTAAATACTCATAAAAGAAAGTATTTTACACAATTAGTAAAATAATGGGCAGTATATACACCACTCAAAGGAAAATGTGGCAAATGTAGCATAAATCTCACGAGAATAAAAGTGAGATGAAAAATCCCTTACGAAAACTCGGCAGCCTAACGGCGCCACATAAAACTTCCGAATATGGATTGATGAGATCAAATAGGGTATCTCATCATATTACAATAAAATTTACAGAAAGAGGAATATAAAATAAAATCCCCCAACATTACAAATAGGAGCTTAAAAGAAGTGACATAACGGAGAGTACTTAGAAAGAAAGGGAGAGGTTAGATCTCTTACGAAAGTTCGGCAGCCTAACGACGCCACTCAAAACTTCCAAAATGGATTGATGAGAGAGAATAGGGTCTCTCATCACATGAACATAAAAATTACAGTAATTTTAATATAAAAGATCATCCCAATAACAAGAAAGATGAGCTTTAAAAGTAATGACATAAAAGTGTGTACTTAAAAAGAAAGAGAGGAGTAGGATCCCTTACCTCGGGTCCGACTTGACTCGATTGTTGTTTAATCTCCGGAATAATAAACATGAGTTAATTTCTAATTCCTTAAGAACCTTTTTCAAGTTCATTATTACTTTTATACCACTTATTACCATGTCATAAACATTATGTAATCATTTAAGTTCATAATATTTGTTTTGCCGATATTTGGTTCTTAAGTCGAAAGTGGACTTCTTACAATTACATGTTGTTCGTGTGGCCAAATGTTTATTATATACAGAATTGTATTCATTATGTAGATATCATATATTTCATATATATCCAGTACATGCATGAATTTATAACATTACATAATCATTTAGAGGTAATAAATTAAATGCACCGTTCCTGGAGACGGTAAGCCGTACGTACGCATGAACGCTACTTTCATTTCTATTTCCTATTTTATAGAATGGAATAATAATGATATAAAGGTATATTATAATTCCAGTATAATGTCATATATAATATCATATTTCCATCCTTTATACATCCCACATATGGTATTTAACGAATCAAATCACTTTGAGGGGGCGGTAGTCCGCACTTCCTTAAATGAAGATATCGCGTATACCGATAATGGAAGCCATAAAGGTAAGACAAAAAAGAAAAATACAGAAGAATAAATAAAACATAAACATATTATATATCATATATAAAAATAGTGACATCATAATGGCCACCTTTGAAGGTGTTAAATGATTATTGAACAATCATCGTTTCGGGAGGCAGAATTTCACCATCCACGGAAACCGTATGTTCTTTAACCATTTGATGTAGTTGTGTGAGAGTGTAGCTCAAATAAATCTTATAACAACATCCTAGTATATTTAAGATACTGGTGTTGTTACAAAATAAGTAAATAAAAAGAGTTTAGGGGGTTGGAGAAGCAAAATAAAACAAATGAACATGAGAGAATGAATTACCTTTAAAAGTGTAACTCCTTTTTATTTGAGCCTAAAGGCTTCCTTTGAAAGGATTATGCCCAAAGGTAATCCTCTAGGATGAGGAGAGGGATGTGGATAGAGTAAATGGGCAGTGGTTGGCCGAGCCAAAGGCTTGAGGAGTGTGTTAAATGAGGTAGAGGTGGGGGCCTTTTATAAGAGGAGAGGAGGGGCACTTTTGGAAAGTAAAGAAATATTACCTTATTTGAAAATGTTTTTCGGTTTCAAAAGGTCCCACATTGATATAATTCGTGGATAAGGTGATAAGGCTTCGAAATCAACTCATCCAATAAGTTTTGGACATGTGTAGTTCATAGATTTTACATTATCTTTCCATTTTATTTAAATCGTCAAATAATGATGTCATCGCTGCATCATTATTATGTCATAAATAATTTAATTTATTTAATGTCTAAAAATTATAAAAAAATACTATGATGTATTAAATATTTTTAGCTTTCCAATGAATATTTATAATCAAAAAGATTACTTGTATAACCCCACTTAAAAATTGTTTTAGTAAAACATATCATGTTTGTGTCAATTTTACTTTTACATTAAATAAAATGTTATTTATGTCATTTCCCAACCAAAGTGGATCCATGGGGTCCCCAAGTTGACCCATGGCTTGTCTTGGTCGGCCATGATACAACCAATGAGGGTAAGACATGTTTCAAGCTCATCTCATTTTATTAAAGCATTATTTTTACCTTAAACTACACTAATTACCACTAATCGTGATTAAAAACTTAATAAGTTACTATTCACCAAAAAATTATTTTAATCTCATTGAACCACATTTTACTTCTTATTGACAACCATGTATGTCAGATTTTTGAAAATCAAAACACAATGACGGCAAAATTTCATTTAAACGGAAAATCAGTTTTTATAAGTACCACTTAGTGGTTTCACTATTCATCAAAAATTGAAGTTTTTCAGAAAAATCCCAAAAATTCACCCTAAGCTATATTTGATATTATGAATTCAAAAATGAAGTACATTTTACAAAATTCAAAACATATAAGTCACATTAATTAATTTATTAATTAATTCCCGCTGTCATGACAAATAGCGTGTTTTATGATACAATTAGTATCAAAAGATTGACACTAGTTTAAGTCTGATTTCAAAGTGAAATTGATTCCAACGACCACTATTGGATTTAATGGTAAAAATATTTTCTAATTTCACTTTAAAACCAATTCAAAATATAATCTAATCATATAAATAAATTAGATTAAAAAGTGGTTTTGAATTAAAATACAACATTTTACACTATTCACTAAAAAAAATGAACTTTATCGGAAAGATACCAAAAATTTACACAAAGTAAATTTTGATGTCCCGATTCTTAATAAGAGTTTTATTTGGTCCGAAAGAATGTTTAATATTGAACAAAACTATATTTAATGATGGTTCTCCATCAAAAGGTGATAAGTGAACCTTTAGTGAAAACTAGGGCATATACGCCTAAAATTGAATTCTTTCCGTATTTTAAGCCTTTATCTTTTATTGTATAAATGTAAAAATATTTAAGAACATATATAATCATATTTTAGTTATTTCTATCCATTCCTGCCATTACAACGGCTACATGTTAACTACCATTTAAAATAATATTATTTTATTATTAGAGTGCAACGTAAGATTCCCAAGAAACTCGTTGTTGCGTGTTGGGTACGCCATCGAGCATAGCGTCCCCTTTAAAGTCATATTAACATTTTATTCACAAATATGGATAAATATGAAAATGTCATATTCCTTATTTACCTGGGGTGTTACATCATTCCCCCCTTTTGGGAATTGCGTCCTCGCAATTTTAAAATTGCGCTTGGAAACATCCTTGAACGTCCCACATCGGAACAAGAGTCGGTAAAACAATCACTTTAAAATAAAGAAAGATAAGCACAGAGGTCACCCGAGTTAACCCATACTAGGATTCTATGTATGAAAATATGGACATGGAGGAGAAAACATAGGGTCATGTTCCGATGGAGAGTGATAGAAAACATGTTTAGGAGAAAGTTAACAATAAGAAAATCACAAACTTGTGATGGGTTAAACGGTGTTGGGTTCCCCAGTAGGAAAAGTTAATAGACAACATTTTTGTTTTAAGTTACTTTTTATTGAGGAATTTATTCATAAGGAAGCATAATCACTTATCATGTTGACTTTCAACTTTTACTAGATTCCTTAGTCAAACTCATATTTTTTTCCAAAAGACGAGTATTTAGGGAGACTTGTTCGCATTAAGAGTACTATAATCAACTTCTAGAGAATCACCTAATCCAAAAAAGAGAACAATATACATCCCATGTATTTAGGCTTTAACCAAAACCAAAACCAAAACCAAAAAGGTTAGTACAAGATCAGATAATCCAGAAAAGGATAACCCCTTATAAAAAGAAAATCTATTCTTAATCTCCAAAATTTGTTCAACAAAACCCAAAGTTCAACAAGGACCATCCGATAAACAATTTGTCCATAAAATTCTTCAAAGTAAACCAATATAAGATTTAAACCCAAATATTTGAAGGATTTAGTCACATAGTCTTCCAAGTTAAATCGTAACATTTATCTCCAAACAACATCAGTTGCTCCTAAAGTCTCATATTGAAAATTAATTATCCTAATCACATATCCTCCAAAATCAACATAATCTTAATTCATAAAATCATATAACTAAAAATAATCAGTCAAACAAACCAGGGACTTCACGTAGTCCAGTGGTAGGCGATAAATACCAGTCGCACTTTGGTTGTGGGTTCGATTCCCACAGCTTTGTCCGACGCGACAGGATGTC
Organism: Viscum album; assembly: GCA_963277665.1. Lineage (NCBI taxonomy): Eukaryota > Viridiplantae > Streptophyta > Magnoliopsida > Santalales > Viscaceae > Viscum > Viscum album. The sequence goes on from OY728131.1 coordinate 1,351,413,059, forward strand.
ACACGGTCTACGTGTTGTCCTTTTTCCAAAACTATATAATTCTTAAAACATTTCCCAAAATGAGATAAAATCTTCAAGAATAATCATAACATATTTTAACCTCAAGTTTATCTCATTCCTTTCATTTTCAATCATATCATAGAGTAACCCATAATTACCTAAAAATGAAGTATCATATAATCCCTAATGGTTACCTTAATAATTATTACCTGAATTTCCACATCGAATTGGCCATCTCGTACCTGATGCATTAGAGAACTCACCAAGGTTGAAGTGGTTGATCATGAATCCTTGATATTTGGTTTAGAACAACAACGAGTTTCCTCATTGAATCCTCCATTTTATCTAGTATCTTAATCAGAGAACCACTACAGTTTCCTTCAAACCTGTTGTCTCTTTGGTGCCTGCTAGATTCATCCATTCACTAAAAATAGAAATGTCAGTGTGAGTATATCAATAAAACCATCATGTACTAATGAGGAAGGTAAACACTAAGATACACTTACTCATTCAATTTATCTAAAACTTGGACTCTTTCTGAAATCCTAACCATTATGGTAATGTCACTTATGCTTAAAGAATACCCTAACATCTAAAGTTATCTAAACCGGCCTTTGATACCAACTATAAGGCCCCAACCTTAAACCTTACATAAACTTGAGTTATTACAAGATTACACATTGAGGATCTTTTCAGGTTTAGAGTTTTAGAGAATTAGATCCTGAAACTTGCATTACATTCCACATTTAAACAAGGTGGTTACATAAAAGACAATATTCATTCTTCCCATCAATGGAAACCTATTTAAAATAAAACACGGATTCTTTCTTGACACATCCTTGACACTATCGTCACATCATGTACCTTTCCCTTGACCTGTGAAAAGCATTTCAAAAACCTGGGATGAGCATAAAAAGCTCAGTAAGGGTTATAAAAATATGGAAAGGAAACAAGAGTTCAGATATACATAAGAATGAAATCATACTTTACCCATAAAACATAGGCATATCAAATCATGAATAAATCATAGAAGACATAAGACATAAAGGTAACTTGAGGCATTCATAACATTCTTACGTAGGGAGTAACCCTCTTGGTTACGTTTTGGAATACCCATCACAATATATTCCCTAAATATCTTCGGAGAAACCTCAATGTTTCACTCCTTCGCGTTACCCAATGCATTGGAGATCTATTACGGGCTCACCCGCCCTTAGTTTATCACGGAACCACCCGTTCTTCATAACAATGCCCAAGAACCATAACATAATCGTATCACATGAAACATGAATAAAGGAAACATAACATTTCCATATTTGAATCACAATATAACATTTTAGGATATTGAAATAACGAATCCATTAAAAACCATTTTCAAAACCATCTAAAACATTTAATAAAGAGATTTTTGAATCAAAGTGTCCCATACCACCTTGAAGCTTTTAACATTTTAAACCATTAATATCCATATAAATAAATCCTTAAAACCATTTTGAAAACATGGATATTAATAAGAACAAATAATTAAAACATTTAAAGTGATATTTTGGTTAAAGGGGTTTTACCAAAATTAGAGACACTTGAATACAATAATTGAGGAATAACACTTAGTCAGAACTTTATAATATCATGAGAATAAATGGATTCATGATATAATACTCCAAAGGACAGTATATACACCATATAAGAGTGAATTGGTGCATAACAACAATGAACCCTCAATAGAAATGTCAAATGTGATGAAATCCCCTATAAAGAAGGTATCCTTAAATTAAGGACAAATCAATCTCAAAAATATGTGTGACAAATATAAATACACCCAATATAAGTGGATATTAAGTGGAAAACAATAAAATTTCATTCACACATATTCAATGGATGACATATTCAATGACTACATGTTGAACCCAAAGAAATCGAAAATGGGTTAAAAAGTTCCCTTGACAGCCTAACGACATCACATCAAAATGAGTTGATGAGAGATAAAAAGTGTATCTCATCACTTGGACATAAAATTTACATCAATCAGGATATAGGAGAACATATCCCAACATAATAGTATGTGAATTAAAAGACATAACAAACGAAGTCTTTTAAAATGAGGACGGTGAAAGGTTCCCTTACCGACATGGGTATCTTTCAAAACATACACCTCGTGAAAGAAGGACAATACAACATTGATGTAAATACTCATAAAAGAAAGTATTTTACACAATTAGTAAAATAATGGGCATTATATACACCACTCAAAGGAAAATGTGGCAAATGTAGCATAAATCTCACGAGAATAAAAGTGAGATGAAAAATCCCTTACGAAAACTCGGCAGCCTAACGGCGCCACATAAAACTTCCGAATTTGGATTGATGAGATCAAATAGGGTATCTAATAATATTACAATAAAATTTACAGAAAGAGTAATATAAAATAACATCCCCCAACATTACAAATAGGAGCTTAAAAGAAGTGACATAAAAGAGAGTACTCAGAAAGAAAGAGAGAGGTTAGATCTCTTACGAAAGTTCGGCAGCCTAACGGCGCCATTCAAAACTTCCAAAATGGATTGATGAGAGCGAATAGGGTCTCTCATCACATGAACATAAAAATTACAGTAATTTTAATATAAAAGATCATCCCAATAACAAGAAAGATGAGATTTAAAAGTAATGACATAAAAGTGTGTACTTAAAAAGAAAGAGAGGAGTAGGATCCCTTACCTAGGGTCCGACTTGACTCGATCATTCATTAATCTCCTGAATAATAAACTTGAGTTAATTTCTAATTCCTTAAGAACCTTTTTCAAGTTCATTATTACTTTCATACCACTTATTACCATGTCATAAACATTATGTAATCATTTAAGTTAATAATATTTGTTTTGCCGATATTTGGTTCTTAAGTCGAAAGTGGACTTCTTACAATTACATGTTGTTTGTGTGGCCAAATTTTTATTATATCCAGAATTGTATTCATTATGTAGATATCATTTATGTCATATATATCCAGTACATGCATGAATTTATAACATTACATAATCATTTAGAGGTAAGAAATGAAATGCACCGTTCATGGAGACGGTAAGCCGTACGTACACATGAACGCTACTTTCATTTCTATTTTGTATTTTATAGAATGGAATAATAATGATATAAAGGTATATTATAATTCCAGTATAATGTCATATATAATATCATATTTCCATCCTTTATACATCCCACATATGGTATTTAACGAATCAAATCACTTTGAGGGGGCAGTAGTCCGCACTTCCTTAAATGAAGATATCGCGTATACCCATAATGGAAGCCATAAAGGTAAGAAAAAAAGAAAAATACAGAAAAATAAATAAAACATAAACATATTATATATCATATATAAAAATAGTGACATCATAATGTCCACCTTTGAAGGTGTTAAATGAGTATTGAACAATCATCGTTTCGGGAGGCAGAATTTCCCCATCCACGGAAACCGTATGTTCTTTAACCATTTGATGTAGTTGTGTGAGAGTGTAGCTCGAATAAATCTTATAACAACATCCTAGTATATTGAAGATACTGGTGTTGTTACAAAAGAAGTAAATAAAAAGAGTTTAGGGGGTTGGAGAAGCAAAATAAAACAAATGAACATGAGAGAATGAATTACCTTTAAAAGTGTAACTCCCTTTGATTTGAGCCTAAAGGCTTCCTTTGAAAGGATTCTTCCCAAAGGTAATCCTCTAGGATGAGGAGAGGGATGTGGAGAGAGTAAATGGTCAGGGGTTGGCCGAGCCAAAGGCTTGAGGAGTGTGTTAAATGAGGTAGAGGTGGGGGCCTTTAATAAGAGGAGAGGAGGGGCACTTTTGGAAAGTAAAGAAATATTACCTTATTTGAAAATGTTTTTCGGTTTCAAAAGGTCCCACATTGATATAATTCGTGGATAAGGTGATAAGGCTTCGAAATCCACTCATCCAATAAGTTTTGGACATGTGTAGTTCATAGATTTTACATTATCTTTCCATTTTATTTAAATCGTCAAATAATGATGTCATCGCTGCATCATTATTATGTCATAAATAATTTAATTTATTTAATGTCTAAAAATTATAAAAAAATACTATGATGTAGTAAATATTTTTAGCTTTCCAATGAATATTTATAATCAAAAATATTACTTGTATAACCCCACTTAAAAATTGTTTTAGTAAAACATATCATGTTTGTGTCAATTTTACTTTTACATTAAATAAAATGTTATTTATGTCATTTCCCAACCAAAGTGGATCCATGGGGTCCCCAAGTTGACCCATGGCTTGTCTTGGTCGGACATGATACAACCAATGAGGGTAAGACATGTGTCAAGCTCATCTCATTTTATTAAAGCATTATTTTTACCTTAAACTACACTAATTACCACTAATCGTGATTAAAAACTTAATAAGTTACTATTCACCAAAAAATTATTTTAATCTCATTGAACCACATTTTACTTCTTATTTACAACCATGTATTTTGGATTTTTGAAAATCAAAACACAATGACGGCAAAATTTCATTTAAACGGAAAATCAGTTTTTATAAGTACCACTTAGTGGTTTCACTATTCATCAAAAATTGAAGTTTTTCAGAAAAATCCCAAAAATTCACCCTAAGCTATATTTGATATTCTGAATTCAAAAATGAAGTCCGTTTTACAAAATTCAAAACATATAAGTCACATTAATTAATTTATTAATTAATTCCCGCTGTCATGACAAATACCGTGTTTTATGAAACAATAAGTATCAAAAGATTGACACTAGTTTAAGTCTGATTTCAAAGTGAAATTGATTCCAACGACCACTATTGGATTTAATGGTAAAAATATTTTCTAATTTCACTTTAAAACCAATTCAAAATATAATCTAATCATATAAATAAATTAGATTAAAAAGTGGTTTTGAATTAAAATACAACATTTTACACTATTCATTATAAAAATGAACTTTATCGGAAAGATACCAAAAATTTACACAAAGTAAATTTTGATGTCCCGATTCTTAATAAGAGTTTTATTTGGTCCGAAAGAATGTTTAATAGTGAACAAAACTATATTTAATGACGGTTCTCCATCAAAAGGTGATAAGTGAACCTTTAGTGAAAACTAGGGCATATACGCCTAAAATTGAATTCTTTCCGTATTTTAAGCCTTTATCTTTTATTGTATAAATGTAAAAATAATTAAGAACATATATAATCATATTTTAGTTATTTATATCCATTCTCGCCATTACAACGGCTACATGTTAACTACCATTTAAAATAATATTATTTTATTATTAGAGTGCAACATAAGATTCCCAAGAAACTCGTTATTGCGTGTTGGGTACGCCATCGAGCATAGCGTCCCCTTTAAAGTCATATTAATATTTTATTCACAAATATGGATAAATATGAAAATGTCATATTCCTTATTTACCTGGGGTGTTACACAGCGTGTACTAGATAAGGCTTCGACGGTCCGTGTTTTTGAGTACACGGCCTTCTACATGGCTGGACCTGACATGGAGTGCTCCAAACAAACATGGTGTGTATAGGCGAAGGCGACACCATCCCGTGTTGGTCGTGACATGGCCGGGTACCTGGACAAGACTACACGACATGTTGCGAGCAAACACAGCTTGGGGAAAGGAAGGTCACACCGGCCCGTGTTGTTCATGACACGGCCGAGTACCTAGACAGGACTACACAGCGTGTTCTCTATGGACACAACGTGCGGAAAAGAAGGTCACGCAGACTTGTGTTGTTCGTGACACGGCCGGGTACCTGGACAGGACTACACGGCATGTTCCCTACGGATATGGCATGTTCTACCCGAGCTTCCCCGACCCGTGTTGTTAGTGACACGACCGGGTACACGGCTCTAAACTCACACGGCCTGTAACAATGGTACATGGCGTGTTACCGAAGTTACTCCTATGACACCGTGTTATGCTCACAAGGTCAGTGACACAGCCTAAAAACTACATGGCGTGTATCTAAAATATACACACCGTGTATTCTGGGTTTTTCTGGGCAGTAGCTCAGGAACTGCACGGAATTCCAGAACACAAAAACATGGAGAAATGTTCCAAATTCCGATCCTTAAGGGCCCATGAAACCTAAAGAACCAATATTTGGCGTTCACATTAAGAAAATAACAAATCAAACAGTTTTCTAACAATACAGCAGGGAATCTATCAAGAATCTATCACAACAACATGCATATTTTACACAGAGCCTATCACAATAGCATGAAATCGCTAATGAACCCAAGAAGGCATGGCAAGAATTCATGGCATGTGATTTCTACAAGTTACTATATTATGCATGAGATGACATACCCTAATCTCATCGGGTTGCGACATAAATAGAACCAAAATATCAAAACACTAACCACACAAGTCATATGAATAACTCTAGGTGAAAACATACCAACCATAAAATCCCAAAACTAGAAAACTGTAGTTAATGAGGTAGTATGGATTTTCCCTGTACACGGGTTAGCTACTCCCGAGCACATCTTAATACCAAGTACCAAATCCATCCTATCCCGGGTTAAGTTATCCAAAAAGTAAGACAAGAGAAAAGAACTCTTCAGATACCACATTTTAATGTCCCGAGTTCGGATCCCCTCCACTGGTGCCCCGTACCCGGTTCGCCACATGACCTCAAGTGTGTTTCCCCGAATGCCAGAGGCTGCCGACTAGCAGCGAGGGCCTTGGTGAGTCAGTGGGGAAACTATTCCCTCATTCGGTAAGGTATAAAAGGTAAGAAAACAGCAATAACCAGCGGAAGTAGTAAATAACATGCATAACAACAGAAACCAAACAACGGAAGCAATGTAGAGATATAACTATGATGAAAATGATGCAGCAGGTACACGTATCTAAGGAAAATAGCAACCACAACAATGTACTAAAATACAACTGAAATCAGGTGAAAAAGAAAACAAAAATAAGCTCCTCAGAATCGCGAGTCACGGCTCGGTCCCATGCTCCCTAGCTCCTAGTGCAATAAAGATCCTGAAGTAGAAGGGCGCTTTCCCTTGTCCATACCTACAACAACATAGTATTCTTGGGCCCAAAAGCATGGCCCAAACAGGGTGTGAGATACAATCCCAGTAGGCAATCACCCAATGATTTGTGCCTAATAGTCAATGAATACATGGAAGTACTAAAACAAGAAGCAGTAAACAGAAAAGCACAAACAACTACAATCCACAGTTCTAACAATATTACACACAAGTAAGAAGCCATCAACAAAAGAAGAAATATGTAAACCTCTGGGTATCTCTCACAGTCTAACCCCTATTGTTCAACCTTTAAGTACTAGCAACCATATGGGAAGCACACACAGTCTCACCCCCCGGTACAGCTACGCAATTAAGCAAACTCTCTGGGGAAGCACTCACCGTCAATTCCCTCTATAGTCTCGTATCGTGCTAATGGCTCTCTGGGGAAGCACTCAACATCAATTCCCCCTATATCCCGCGTCGTTATTAAAAGACACTATGGATAATCCCTTCCGTCAATTCTACCCTTAGTCTCTCATCGTGATTAAAAGACACTCTGGAGAATCCCTTTCGTCAATTCCCCCTTTGGTCTACTACTCTAGGTTCTCACAGTCCTGAGTATAACTAAACATGCTCAGCATACGTATATATATCTTCCAAGTAAACCTCAAGAACTACTTGGCTATCAACTAAGGCACAACAGCAAAACAAGGCAAGAGTCCACAATCCTACAACTTGGCATGGAAACTGGAAAAACGCCAAACAGGCAGAACAAAAATGGCAAGAAAACTGAGTAGAAACAAAATACTCTAATCACAAGCAATAACCTCTACTAAATCAATAAAGAAAACCAGCCAGGCAACAAGGGAAAAACATTGAACACGCAATACCCCGTTCAAGGGTATTGGTGGAAATTGCACAAAATATCCATCAACTTTCTACGGAACGGCACAAACCACCTACCTCGATCCTAAGAGATCGATATACGTGAACCTAGACGACAGATTCCCCTTAGGATGACGTAGATCGGAGAAAACGCACAAAACGTTCATCCCACGACAACATGAAAATAAGAAGGAATCAAGAAACAAGGCTCAAGAAGAAGGAAGAACTCACCGCTGCAATTCCAACGCAATCGACCATGCTCGAATCGGAGAACGGATGATGAGGCAGAACCTCAGAGAAGATTCGGACATACGATCACTTCCGGGCGAACGAAAACTGGAGAAGAAGTTGGAAATAGGGGTTAGGAGCGACCATAGTCCATTTAATGAAAAAAACAAAAGTACACAGCATGTACTTTTAGAGTACACGGAATGTACTGGGTCCTTTCCGTACACCACAAAAAACGGCCTCCACGTCACCGCTACACACCGTGTGTGTGGCCCGGCATGGCTATCACACGACTTCAAGCCGGATCAGAGTACATGGCGTGTACTCAAAAAGTACACGTCGTGTACTTCTGAAATTTCCAAAAAAATTATTTTCCTTAAAAACTCCAAAAAAGGGAAAACATACATGAACCAAAATCCGGGTTCTTACAAGTTGGGAAAGAACCTCCGATAGTGGCCTACCTGTCCAAGGAAACTACGAACCTATGCCATGTTCTTAGGTGCTGACCAAGAAACAACTAACTCGACCTTTGATGGATCCATCTATATTCCCTTCTCGGACACCACGTGCCCACTGAAGTGCACTTCTCACGTCTAGAACTTTCATTAGGACAACTTCCCATAGAGTTGGTGCAGTCGGAGGACCTCCAAAAACATTCTCAGGTGCTCAGTGAGATCATCCTATGATCTTGAGTAGATCAGGATGTCATCAATAAACACGACTACGGACCGATCTGGGTATTCCCAGAAGATGGAGTTCATGAGACCCATGAAAACATCTAGAGCATTCGTGATGCTGACCACAAACTCAAAGTGCCCACATCTTCACTTGAAGGCAGTCTTCGAGATGTCACCCTCCTTCACCCTCAGCTGGTGATATCCCGACCACTGGTCAATCTTGGAGAACCACCCTGCCCCTTATAACTGGTTGAAAAGGTCGTCTATCCTCGGGAGAGGGTAACGGTTCGTGACTATTACCTGATTCAGTCTCCAGTAGACTATTCCTAGCCTGAGACCACCATATTCCTTCTTTGCGAATAAGACTAGAGCACCCCATGGTGACACACTTGGTCGAACAAAAACCTTTTTAATCAGATCGTCAATCTGAATCCGTAACTCCCGTAACTCGAAAGGTGTCATCTAGTACGGAGCCATCAAAATCAGACATGCACCGGGCTACAAGCCTATCCCGAACTCAACATTACGTCATGGGGGTAGAGTCACCATCTCCTCATGGAAGACATCCATAAACTCACATACGATCCCAGGGACTTCCACCATTTATGCATCCACTGACTCCACTGATAGTGCAACTAACAAGGAAAGGAGGGGTTCCTCTCACCTGCTGCTTTTCTGGAAACCCTGCTCATTGATGAAGGTTACACGTCGACTACCCAAATCTGAAAACATGACCCTTCCTCAGAAGTAGTCAATGACGGAACATACAAAGAACATCATGTCAATGCATATAATGACATAGTATAGATGTATCTTCAATAGTAGAAGATCCCTGATAGACTGATGTGGCCCTGTCATCAATTTACACACTCAGCAAACATAAAACAAGTCAGTCTGACCTCAGACTAGTGTTCTCAGCACCAGGGGCACTAGAAGTCTCTCAGCATCTAAACCCAGAGCACAGGCCAGAATGTGTGCAACAAAAGAGTGTGAAGCTCCTGTATCGAATAAGGCATAGGCAAGAGTAATAAACAAGGTGATCATACCTCAAACGACTTCTGGACCTGTAGGAACAGCTGCCTCTGCGGTGTGAAACTTCCCACACCCAGCTCCCCTACCACTCGGTTGCCGACCACCTCCCCGACCAGTCCCTAGTCGAGGTCTTTGAGGAGTACCCTGAAGCCAGCCTCCTCCTGCAACACTTTCCCTCAGAGGAGTGGGAGCTTTCTTCCCCTACTGCTGCGGCTGAAAGGACCAAGCTAGAAACCGCTACTGCTGAGGTGGGTGTTGAACATGCCCACCCCCACTCTATTGTACTATGTTCTGGCACTGATTCTGAAGGTGCCCATGGCTTCCACAGATGAAGCATCTAGGCCCTGGGACTGAAAAGAAAGGGCAAGGGCTAGGAGATCGGAACTGGAACTTCTTAGGCCCGCTTCCTACTGGTTGAAACCAAGAGGGCCCTAACACTGGAGGCCTGCTGATGACGACTTTCCCCTTCGACGAGCCCAACTAGATTCCTTATCACGATACACCTCCCAGTGTGTGCATCCACTCTACTACTTCAGACTTCTTCTGGACCTCTATGTACATTGGTTGGGTGAAGGTAGTAACAGTATATTGGATAAAAGGTCGAAGTTCCTCCACCAATGTCTCGCTCGAGACTCCTCATCCGGAAATATGTTGAGAGAAAAGTGAGGGAGATCCTTGAACTTGATTCCCAACACTCTCACTAACATACTCCCCTGCTAGAGGGTGATTATTTCATGCCTCTTCTCAACCTTCCTCGTGGAAGAGAGATATTCCTCCCGTAAATCCTTCTCAAAATCAGCCCACATGACCTCAGCCTCCCTCTTCTCCTCAAGATAAAGTGTCCACCACTGACGCACTACTCCACTCATCTGAATTACAGCCCTAGGAAACCAGTACTCCATCAGAGCCTAGATCAAGATGAAAGCTATCACTATCTCCTCTAGCCAACTCTCGGTCTCCACGTCAGAGATGTTGCCCATATACTTCCCTAGGGTCGGCCGCTAAAAGTCTTGAAGAGTCTTCTGACACTAATCATCATCCTACTCCCAGTCAGCACTCTATCGATCATCCAAGTCAACCTACTGGGCCTCGATCGCCCGCACTACTCGTGTTCATCTCCCAGGTTCCAAGGATACAAGGTAAATAAGGAATTTCTAATCCTGAGTAGTATAGAATATTGTTCGTAATTTTTCGTAGAATTTTTATTCATTTTAAAATCCACAAAAATACCCATGAAACACAAGAACACAAGTCATTATGATGCATGTACCATACCTAGGGTCTCTACCATGCAATTAGTGTAGCCTCACTTGGATGTTCGGTAGGCCCAGAGTTCTTGCATCGGATCACGGGGGGGGGGGGGGGGGTGGGGGGGCTAAAATTCCATGTCCTAGCCGGTCTTCCCTGGCCTATATCAGGCACCGAGATTACCCAACACTTGTTCTCTAACAACCCATGAAATCCTCATTGTGCATAACCCCAGACTCTATCCTATATCTCAACCTCCCTTTGATACCATTAAGTCATGACCCGCCTTCACCAAGATGAGGGAAGGGACAACAGATTGTCAGACCCTTCCTTCATTAAGTTGAAGGAGAGATAATGACCCCCGAGACCCGCCTTCAATAGGCCCCAGAGTGGTGACTAGAACCAAGGGTATAGAATCACATGCAATATGGAAGCCATTACCCATTTTCTTTATTAGGATCGGGAGATAAGATAGTAAATCCTAACAACACAAAAACAGGAGATATAAGTAAAGCCAAAGAAAACCACACCCATATGCATGTTTCAAAAGTAAAAGCCACAAAGTACAAGGAGACTACAAAGGTAAAGATCTAAAGAAAAGAATAATAGCAACTAAAACTGTCCCAACGTCCGAGCTAGTACGACCCTACAGGATCCCGGAAGTCCTCCTAGAAACCTGAAAGCAGGTTTATATATGCAGGGTGAGCATACAAGTATACTAATTAGGAAAAACCAAAGACTCTCATGCACAAGTGTGGAGGAATTCTAATGCCCTATCAGAAAACATATAACTAAGAATCTAGAAAGGAAAACTATCCAACCAAGGCCCACCAAGGCACACTCCCCAAATAACGCAATTTAAGTAATGTATAGTAAGAGAACATCGATGTTTGGGTACCCTGTAACATCCCAGGTAAATAAAGAATAAAGAATTTTCATATTTATTAATATTTACGAATTAAATATTATTTTTATTTTAAAGGGGTTGCTATGTTCGATAGCATACCCGATACACAACGATGAGTTTCTTTGTAAAATTACGTTGCACACAAGTAATAAAATAGTATTATTTTAAATGTTAGTTAACGAGTAGCCATTATACTGGCGAGAATGGATAGAAATAACTAAAATATGATTATATATGTTTTTGAATGTTTATACATTTACCCAATAAAAGATAAAGGCTTAAAATACGGAAAGAGTTCAATTTTAGGGCATATATACTCTAATTTTCACTAAAAGTTCACTTATCACCTTTTAATGGTGAACCGTCATTAAATATAGTTTTGATCACTCTTATACTTTATTTTGGACCAAATATAACTCTTCTTAAGAATTGGGACATCAAAATTTACTTTTTGTAAATTTTTGGTACCTTTTTGATAAAGTTCATTTTTTTTATGAATAGTGTAAAATGTTGTATTTTAATTCAAAACCTCTTTTTAATCTAATTTATTTATATGATTAGATTATTATTTTAATTGGTTTTAAAGTGAAATTAGAAAATATTTTTACCAGTTAATCCAATGGTGGTCATTGGAATCAATTTCACTTTGAAATTGGACTTAAACTGGTGTCAATCTTTTGATACTTATTGTTTCACAAAAACACGCTATTTGTCATGACAACGAGAATTAATTATTAAATTAATTAATTTGACTTATATGTTTTGAATTTTGTAAAATTGACTTCATTTTTGAATTCGGAATATCAAATATGGCTTAGGGTGAATTTTTTGTAATTTTCCGAAAAACTTCAATTTTTGATGAATAGTGAAACCACTATGTGGTAATCAAGAAAACTGATTTTTCAGTTAAATGAAAGTTTACCACTAATGTGTATTGAATTTTGAAAATCCGACATACATGGTTTTCATTATGACGTAAAATGTTGTTCAATGAGATTAAAATAATTTTTTGGTGAATAGTAACTTTTTTTCATTAATCGCGATTAGAGGTAATTAGTGTAATTTAATGTAAAAATGATATTATAAAAATGTGAAAACACCATGACACTTGTCCTACACCTATTGGGTGAGTCATGGACGACCAAGACAAGCCATGGGCCAACTTGGGGACCCCATGGAGCCACTTTAGTTGGAAAATGACATTAATATATTTTTATTTAATGTTAAAGTGAAAATGACACTAACATAAATTGTTTTACTAAAATAATTTTTGAGTGGGGTTATTCAAGTCCAAAATTTGATTATAAATAGTCATTGGAAAGATAAAACGATGTACTACATCATAGTATTTTTTTTATAATTTTTATACATTAAATAAATAAAATTATATATGACATAATAATGATGCAGCGATGACATCATTATTTGACGATTTAAATAAAATGGAAAGATAATGAACAAATCTAAAACCTACACATGTCCAAAACCAATTGGATGAGTGGATATCGAACCCATATCACCTTATCCACGAATTATATCAATGTGTCACCTTTTAAAACCGAAACAAATTTTCAAATAATGTAATATTTCTTTACTTTCCAAAAGTGCCCCTCCTCTCCTCTTATAAAAGGCCCCCACCTCTACCCCATTTCACACACTTCTCAAGCCTTTGGCTCGGCCAACCCCTGCCCAATTACTCTCTCAACATACCTCTCCTAATCCTAGAGGATTCCCTTTGGGCATAATCATTTCAAAGGAAGCCTTTAGGCTCAAATCAAAAGGGAGTTACACTATTAAAGGTAATTCATTCTCTCTTGTTCATTTGTTTTATTTTGCTTCTCCAACCCTCTAAACTCTTTATATTTACTTCTTTTGAAACAACACCAGTATCTTCAATATAATAGGATGTTGTTATAATATTTATTTGAGCTACACTCTCACACAACTACATCAAATGGTTAAAGAACATACGGTTTCCGTGGATGACGAAATTCTGCCTCCCGAAATGATGATTGTTCAATACTCATTTAACACCTTCAAGGGTGGCCATTATGATGTCACTATTTTTATATATGATATATAATATGTTTATGTTCTCTTTAAGCTTTTGTATTTTTCATTTTTGGAATACCTTTATGGTTTCCATTATGGGTAAACACGATATCTTCATTTAAGGAAGTGCAGACTACCGCCCCCTAAAAGTGATGTGATTCATTAATGCCATATGTGGGATGTGTAAAGGATGGATTTAAAGTTATTATATATGATTTTATAGTGGAATTATAATATACCTCTATATCATTATTATTTCATTCCATTAAAATATGATATAGAAATGAAAGTAGCGTTCATGCGTACATACGGCTTACCGTCTCCATGAACGGTGCATTTCATTTCTTATCCCCAAATGTAATGTACTATTAAAATTACATGTATATAATGTATATATATAATTAATGATATATCTAAATGATTAATATAATTCTGGAATTAAAATATACATACCTCTCATTTAGTTTTAATTCCACTAATATGACAAATAAATGAAAGTAGCGTTCATGCGTACGTATGGCTTACCGTCTCCATGAACGGTGCATTTCATTTCTTACCTCTAAATGATTATGTAATATTATAAATACATGTATATGCTGGATATATATGATATATATGATATCCAAATCAGGAATTTCATTTTGGATATAAAGAACTTTTGACCACACGAACAACATGTAATTGTAAGAAGTCAACTTTCGACTTAAGAACCAAATATTGACAAAACAAACATTATTAACTTAAATGGTTACATAATGTTTATAACATGGCAATAAGTGATATAAAAGGAATAATAAACTTTAAAAAATTCTTAATCAAGTATAAATTAACTCAAGTTTATTATTCAGGACCTTAAAGAATGATCGAGTCAAGTCGGACCCGAGGTAAGGGAACTTCTTAACCCAACTTCTATTCTTTGGGTTAATCTCCTACTTTCAAATTATGTCATTATATTATTATGTCGTATCTTTTATTTGTAATTTATTTATGTGTACTTATAGTGAATACACATAATATATCTATTTCATTTTAAAAATTATCTTTGTAAGGGACTTCGTCTCAATCTCCTTTCATTGAGACATATTTAGTTTTATACACAACTTTCTTTTATACGGTGTATAAACCCCCATTCACTTTTACTTTTATACAAAAGGAATCTTTTTATACGAAGCATTTTACAAAATGACAAAAAGGAATGTTTCTTTTAACGTATGCGGCGACAACGACCTTTTCTGCCACCGCGAATATTATTTGGTCTTTGGCTTTCTCAACAAGATGTAATGTTTTTAGAATAAAATAAATACCATATACTCTTTTATGTATTTTGGTATTGAAAATGGTTTTGAAAAAGGATTCTATTATGTCAATATGTTTATGATATATTGTGATTGAAAAGTGGAAATGTTATCATTCCTTTATATTGGTTTTATGTTTTATGATTTTATACTGGTACTTAGACATTTTAATGGGTGGTTACGTTATAAACCATATGACGGGTGGTGCCGTGAATACCAGGACGGGTGGTTACGTTGTAACCTCCAATGCATTGGGTATGGAAGTCGGCCGTATGGCTATTCCATTAAGTATGAATGGAAATTGGCCGTATGGATATTCCATTAAGTGATATGTGTGGAATTCGACCGTATGGTTATTCCACTTAAGTATGTTTATGTCCCAAGTTACCTTTATATATTCTATGTGTTCTTTATATGGGTTTTATGGTAATCCTTTGGTTACAAAAAGGTAAGTAATGATACTTTATTCAGTGAAGATTTTTTTTTACTACTTCATGAAGGTGAAGGTATTACTTTGATATAGTATACATGGTTTACTTGATGTTTGAAAAACTAACAGTTTTCATTCTTTTTGTATCCCTTACTGAGATTTTTATGCTCACCCCATGTTTTTTGAAATGTTTTTCACAGGACTTAAAGTGGAATAAGGTCAAGGATGGGATCAAGGGAATTTCATGCTATCTAAAACATGGAATCTAGACATCGTTCTTTTTAAGAGTTTTTATTTTATGGAGACTTTGTAGAAGTGTCTACTTTGTAATCTTTTAAGATGTAATAGTTATGTTCTAATTCTCTAAAACTCTAAACCGGAAATGTTCCTCAACGTGAATTATTCATTTAATTCAATATTAAGTAAGGTTTAAGGCCGGGGCCTTATAGTTGGTATCAGAGGTCGGTTTAGAAAACTTTAGGAGTTAGAAAAGTGTTAAATTATAATATGATTGAAATGATATAGCATTTACGGATTACCATGTTGCTTCGCCTACGATATTTCTGTGTTCAGAATGGTTTTCCACAGAGGAAACAAAGCAGCTATATTGGGACGACATCAGGAGAAAGATAACCTTCCAAATCAGTAACCTGAGATGGTCGGAATCGGAACTGAACAGTTTGTTGCAGTGATGGAACAGTTGACTCAGGCTATAAATGGTGGTGGTATCCATGCACGAGATCAGCCAGATCAACCGTAGAGGAACATGTCAGTGGTGGAACATTTCATGAGGCAACATCCCCAATCATTTAGAGGATCATCTGACCCTGTGCAAGCTGAAGGGTGGATTAAAGCACTGGATAAGGTTTTTGATGTCATGGGGTGTTCAGAACATCAAAAGGTTAGTCTTGTTGTTTACCGTTTTGAAGGTGAAGCTGATCAGTGGTGGTCGATGGTGAAAAATATAAGGGATAGTGATGAGATTGAGGTTCTTCACTGGGACGAATTTAAAGGAATGTTTCTTGAGAAATATTTTCCTAAGGTGGTTCGTCTTAGTATGGAAAAACAGTTCCTAGAATTGAGGCAGGAGGATGATCCGGTGGCTACTTATGAAGAAAAGTTCACTCGATTGGAAAGGTATGCTCCAAACTTCATATGAGATCTTGATAGTAAAATAAACCGTTTTTACTCAGGGTTAATGCCAAAGTATCGAAGGGCTTTAGCTTCTCGTGAGTTCAAAAGTTATGAAAAACTTGTTCGATGTACGGAGAAGGTGGAAATGGAGTTTGCCGATGATCAGGTGTTCTATGACAAACAACAGAATAAGAGATCTAGTTGGCAGGAAAAGGGGAAGAATTCATCAAATAAGCAAGGAGTTAAGAAAACGAAATATCCATCCTGTGAGAAGTGTGGTAAAATGCATCCTGGAGAATGTTTATCCAAGTCTAGTAAGTGCTTTCGGTGTGGTAAGTCTGGTCATATTGCTCGTAACGGTAAGGAAGATGATCAAGCAGGAAATGAAAAGCCAACGGTAAGATGTTTTAAGTGTAATGAAATGGGTCATTATGTAGACGAGTGTCCGACAAGGAGCTTGAGTGATGGGAAGCAGTTAGACTACAAGCAGAAAGGGGTGGTAAAATCCTTTGCAACAACTTCAGCAGATGTTGGGCCATCGAATGAAGTGGTCTTAGCTCCAGGGAGCTCAGTATTTTTCGAAGATTGACTTGAGATCGGGGTACCATCAGTTGAAAGTAAAAGAAGCAGACGTTCCGAAGACTGCGTTCCGTACTAGATATGGCCATTATGAATTTGTAGTTATGCCTTTTGGGTTAACCAATGCACCTGCTGTATTCATGGACCTTATGAATAAAATTTTCCATGATTTCTTGGATAAGTTTGTGTTTGTGTTTTGAGGTTTGTGAAGAGGTTATGTGTGCCTTGTGATTCACAGTTGAAGAATGAGTTGTTATGTGAGGCTTATAGTTCCCCGTTTTCAGTTCATCCTGGTAGTACTAAGATGTACAGTGATCTGCGGGAGCATTACTGGTGGGATGGAATGAAAAGAGACATTACTGATTTTACTGTGAAGTGTTTGACATGTCAACAGGTTAAAGCAGAGCGGAAGTTACCGAAAGGGATGCTTCAGCCTTTACCAGTGCCAGAGTGGAAATGGGAGAATATATCCATGGACTTTGTTGTGGGATTACCGAAGACATCTCGAGGTAATAATGCAATCTGGTTTATTGTTGATCGCTTGACCAAATCTGCTCATTTCCTTTCTATACGAGATACTTTCTATCTAGATTAACTTTCCCGTTTCTATCTTAAAGACATAGTCAGGTTACATGGATTTCCTCTCTCCATTGTATCGGATCGTGATCCCAGGTTTACTTCTAACTTTTGGAAAGGCCTTCAGAAGTCATTGGGTACTGAATTAAATTTTAGTACAGCTTTTCATCCTCAATCAGATGAGCAGTCAGAACGAACAATTCAGACATTGGAGGATATTCTATGAGCTTGTTCTATGGATTATCAGGGAAGTTGGGACCAACATCTTTCTTTGGTTGAGTTTTCTTATAATAACAGTTTTCATTCAAGTATACAGATGGCACCATTTGAGGCATTATATGGGAAGCGGTGTCGAACTCCAGCATTTTGGGATGAAGTGGGTGAAAAAAAGCTGATGGGACCAGAATTGGTACAAGAGATGGCAGAAAAAGTTTAGTTGATTCAGAAAACACATGAGAACAGCTCAGAGCAGGCAGAAGAGTTATACGGATAACCGGAGGAAGGATCTATCTTTTGAGGTAGGTGATCATGCTTTTCTCAAGCTTTCTCCATGGAAAAGTGTGATGAGATTTGGTAAGAAAGGAATGTTGAGTCCATAGTTGGTTGGACCATACGAAATTCTGGAAAGAGTTGGATCAGTTGCATACTGAGTGGCTTTACCTCCGAGTTTATCTCAGGTACACAATGTTTTTCACGTTTTGATGTTGAGAAAGTACATGCCAGATCCATCTCATGTTTTGAGCCCAGAGGTAGTTCAGTTGGAAGAGAACCTATCTTATGAGGAACAACCGGTCCAGATTCTTGACCACAGGGAGCAAGTGTTACGGAATAATGTGATTAATCAGGTAAAGGTTTTGGGGAAAACCCATGTGATTTAAGAGGCAACGTTTGAATCTGAAAATGCTATGAGGGATAAATACCCCCACTTATTTTGATAAGTGAATAAAATTGCGAGGACGCAATTCCCAAAAGGGGGGAAGGATGTAACATCCTAGGTAAATAAAGAATAAAGAATTTTCATATTTATTAATATTTACGAATTAAATATTAATTTTATTTTAAAGGAGTTGCTATGTTCGATAGCGTACCTGATACGCAACAATGAGTTTCCTTGAAAACTTATGTTGCACACAAGTAATAAAATAATATTATTTTAAATGTTAGTTAACGAGTAGCCGTTGTACTGGCGGGAATAGATAGAAATAACTAAAATATGATTATATATATTTTTGAATGTTTATACATTTACCCAATAAAAGATAAAGGCTTAAAATATGGAAAGAGTTCAATTTTAGGGCATATATACTGTAATTTTCACTAAAAGTTCACTTATCACCTTTTAATGGTGAACCATCATTAAATATAGTTTTGATCACTCTTATACTTTATTTTGGACCAAATATAACTCTTCTTAAGAATTGGGACATCAAAATTTACTTTGTGTAAATTTTTGGTACCTTTCTGATAAAGTTCATTTTTTTTATGAATAGTGTAAAATGTTGTATTTTAATTCAAAACCTCTTTTTAATATAATTTATTTATATGATTAGATTATTATTTTAATTGGTTTTAAAGTGAAATTGAAAAATATTTTTACCAGTTAATCCAATGGTGGTCATTGGAATCAATTTCACTTTGAAATTGGACTTAAACTGGTGTCAATCTTTTGATACTTATTGTTTCACAAAAACACGCTATTTGTCATGACAGCAGGAATTAATTATTAAATTAATTAATTTGACTTATATGTTTTGAATTTTGTAAAATGGACTTCATTTTTGAATTCGGAATATCAAATATAGCTTAGGGTGAATTTTTGGTAATTTTCTGAAAAACTTCAATTTTTGATAAATAGTGAAACCACTAAGTGGTAATCAAGCAAACTGATTTTTCAGTTAAATGAAAGTTTACCACTAATGTGTATTGAATTTTGAAAATCCGACATACATGGTTGTCATTAAGAAGTAAAATGTTGTTTAATGAGATTAAAATAATTTTTTGGTGAATAATAACTTTTTTTCATTAATCGCGATTAGAGGTAATTAGTGTAATTTAATGTAAAAATGATATTATAAAAATGTGAAAACACCATGAAACTTGTCCTACACCTATTGGGTGAGTCATGGCCGACCAAGAAAAGCCATGGGACAACTTGGGGACCCCATGGAGCCACTTTAGTTGAAAAATGACATTAATATATTTTTATTTAATGTTAAAGTGAAAATGACACTAACATAAATCGTTTTACTAAAATAATTTTTTAGTTGGGTTATACAAGTCCAAAGTTTGATTATAAATAGTCATTGGAAATTTAAAAAGATTTCCTACATCATAGTATTTTTTTTATAATTTTTAGACATTAAATAAATTAAATTATATATGACATAATAATGATGCAGTGATGACATCATTATTTGACGATTTAAATAAAATTGAAAGATAATGAAAAACTCTAAAACCTACACATGTCCAAAAACAATTGGATGAGTGGATTTCGAACCCTTATCACCTTATCCACGAATTATATCAATGTGGTACCTTTTAAAACCGAAATTTTTTTTCAAATAAAGTAATATTTCTTTACTTTCCAAAAGTGCCCCTCCTCTCCTCTTATAAAAGGCCCCCACCTCTACCCCATTTCACACACTTCTCAAGCCATTGGCTCGGCCAAACCCTGCCCAATTACTCTCTCCACATCCCTATCCTCATCCTAGAGGATTCCCTTTGGGAATAATCCTTTCAAAGGAAGCCTTTAGGCTCAAATCAAAAGGGAGTTACAATTTTAAAGGTAATTCATTCTCTATTGTTCATTTGTTTTATTTTGCTTCTCCAACCCTCTAAACTATTTTTATTTACTTATTTTGTAACAACACCAGTATCTTCAATATACTAGGATGTTGTTATAATATTTATTTGAGCTACACTCTCACACAACTACATCAAATGGTTAAAGAACATATGGTTTCCGTGGATGGCGAAATTCTGCCTCCCGAAACGATGATTGTTCAATACTCATTTAACACCTTCATGGGTGGACATTATGATGTCACTATTTTTATATATGATATATAATATGTTTATGTTTTCTTTAATCTTCTGTATTTTTCAATTTTTGCATACCTTTATGGTTTCCATTATGGGTAAACACGATATCTTCATTTAAGGAAGTGCGGACTACCGCCCCCAAAAAGTGATGTGATTGGTTAATGCCGTATGTGGGACGTGTAAAGGATGGATTTAAAGTTATTATATATGATGTTATACTGGAATTATAATATACCTCTATATCATTATTATTTCATTCCATTAAAGTATGAGATAGAAATGAAAGTAGCGTTCATGCGTACGTACGGCTTACCGTCTCCATGAACGGTGCATTTCATTTCTTATCCCAAAATGTAATGTAATATTAAAATTACATGTATATAATGTATATATATAATTAATGATATATATAAATGATGAATATAATTCTGGAATTAAAATATACATACCTCTCATTTAGTTTTAATTCCACTAATATGACAAAGAAATGAAAGTAGCGTTCATGCGTACGTACGGCTTACCGTCTCCATGAACGGTGAATTTCATTTCTTACCTCTAAATGATTATGTAATATTATAAATACATGTATATTCTGGATATATATGATATATATGATATCCAAATCAGGAATTTCATTCTGGATATAAAGAACTTTTGACCACACAAACAACATGTAATTGTAAGAAGTCAACTTTCGACTTAAGAACCAAATATTGACCAAAAAAACATTATAAACATAAATGGTTACATAATGTTTATAACATGGAAATAAGTGATATAAAAGGAATAATGAACTTTAAAAAGGTTCTTAATCAAGTATAAATTAACTCATGTTTATTATTCAGGACGTTAAAAAATGACCGAGTCATGTCGGACCCGAGGTAAGGGAACTTCTTAACCCAACTTCCATTCTTTGGGTTAATCTCCTACTTTCAAATTATGTCATTATATTATTATGTCGTATCTTTTATTTGTAATTTATTTATGTGTACTTATAGTGAATACACATAATATATCTATTTCATTTTAAAAATTATCTTTGTAAGGGTCTTCATCTCATTCTCCTTTCATTGAGGCATATTTCATTTTATACACAACTTTCTTTTATACGGTGTATAAACCCCCTTTGACTTTTACTTTTATACAAAAGGAATATTTTTATACGAAGAGTTTTACAAAATGACAAAAAGGAATGTTTTTTTAATGTACGCGACGACAACGACCTTTTCCGCCACCGCGAGTATTATTTGGCCATTGGCTTTCTCAACAAGCCGTAATGTTTATAGAATAAAATAAATACCATATACTCTTTTATGTATTTTGGTATTGAAAATGGTTTTGAAAAAGGATTCTATTATGTCAATATGTTTATGATATATTGTGATTGAAATGTGGAAATGTTATCATTCCTTTATATTGGTTTTATGTTTTATGATTTTATACTGGTACTTGGACATTTTAACGGGTGGTTACGTTATAAACCGTATGACGGGTGGTGCCGTGAATACCAGGACGGGTGGTTACGTTATAACCTCCAATGCATTGGGTATGGAAGTCGGCCGTATGGCTATTCCATTAAGTATGTATGGAAATTGGCCACATGTCTATTCCATTAAGTGATATGTGTGGAAGTCGACCGTATGGTTATTCCACTTAAGTATGTTTATGTCCCAAGTTACCTTTATATATTCTATGTGTTCTTTATATGGGTTTTATGGTAATCCTTTGGTTACAAAAAGGTAAGTAATGATACTTTTTTCAGTGAAGATTTTTTTTACTACTTCATGAAGGTGAAGGTATTACTTTGATATAGTATACATGGTTTACTTGATGTTTGAAAAACTAACAGTTTTCATTCTTTTTGTATCCCTTACTGAGCTTTTTATGTTCACCCCATGTTTTTTGAAATGTTTTTCACAGGACTTAAAGTGGAATAAGGTCAAGGATGGGATCAAGGGAATTTCATGCTATCTAAAACATGGAATCTAGACATCTTTCTTTTTAAGAGTTTTTATTTTATGGAGACTTAGTAGAAGTGTCTACTTTGTAATCTTTTAAGATGTAATAGTTATGTTCTAATTCTCTAAAACTCTAAACCTGAAAAGATCCTCAACGTTAATTATTCATTTAATTCAATATTAAGTAAGGTTTAAGGATGGAGCCTTATATACCCCGCTCCACTTTCCCACTGGTTCTTGAAGACATCCTATGCATCAAACCAATCCCGCCATTCTCACTGCTATCCCACTACCACACCCTGCCCGCACACACCTGGGCCACAACCACATAACCCTAGAAAGTCAAACACCTAAAAATCAATTTAAGCACTCACACCAGGTTCTCTTGTGATGTCACAACAACAAAGGGATAAGTGAGATCCCTCAAACTACTGGAACAAAACCATGCATCAAGATACAGCCCCACATTGTTTTAGATTTACAACCGAAAATCATAGCAAAAAATAGGATCCCGTCCTCATACTCTTCAACTCATTAGAATCTAGCATGAAAAACACACCCACTACCAAACAAAGTACATAAACTTCCAGATTCAAACACATCATTCATTAGGTTCTTCTTTCTATTGGTTATCCGGGGTGACCATTCAAGGATTGATGTTCACTGGTATCCATTTGATCCATCGAGTTTACATGATTAACCAATTTCCATGTTACAGTCATTCAATCATCACAGAAGACAAGGGTTCATTAGTGCGCAAGTAAAGACCACCAATGACCATGATTTTTAGTGAGCACAGTCCTGTACAATTCACAACATGTAATCAAGAATATGAAAAAAACAATAGAAACATTGACAAAACCCCCCTTCATTCATTAAAACTTTGCTTGTTATCTTCATTAATGTTTGGTTTCATCTATCCCGCAGAAACAAAAGCATACCCACCTCCCATGATACACAATAAGAGAGATGAAGGAAAAACTCTACTTGGTTGATTATGGATCGACGTTCTTCTCGACACGCCATGAACTGGGGATGCACAACTTGCATGGGAGGAGCGTCCGAGACTCCAAGGATGACCAGAAAGGCTCTGGAACAGGTGCACCACTTGCCTCGGAAAGGGGAACTCCAAACACACAAGGAAGAAAAGGAGACCAGCCAAGAGAAGAAGAAGAAGGAATTACCATGTGATATAAGGATGAGATCCCATTATTAAGGGATATGGAAATTTGAAATGATTTATAGTCGGATCGTGGTTTCACCAGACGGTTGAGTGGTTACACATGATTGAATTAATTGTTATTTAATAACTCTCATTGGGAAAAGGTGGTAACAACTGTGACTTTAATGGATTTTATATAAATATAGGGGAACGTTACACAGACACACAACTGGGTCTGTTGAGGGTCTCCCCAATATTAGTAATTTTAATAATTGATTATGGGGCTAAAAACGGCTTTGAACCACTTCCAAAAGGTTAAAAAGGCTTAAAAGTGGAATTACAGGAAAAAATGTAGAAGAAAAACTCAACAAGGTTGTGTGACATCGATCAGTCACACAGATGGGTGAAAAAATGACCATGTCATACTGATCGTTGACACACCGATCAGTCTCACCGATCGGTCACACAGATCAAGTCGCACACCGATCATGTCACACCGATCGGTGACACACCGATCGTGTCACGCCGATCGGTAACACCGATTGTGTCGCTAACCAAAATTTTTTCCTACTACCGAGAAGCCATCTATAGGATCCACAATTTGGCAAAGGGATGGACTATGAGGGTCTGGGCCATTACATATAAGATTTATAAATAAAATTCGATGGAGTAGGAAATATTTCTATATTAATAAAAAATTTAGTCAGATATATTAGTTATATAGCCCAATATTAAATTTTTTTGAGTAAATGATACATGTCTATGTTATATTTCTCTTTACATTAAATTAATTCTTATAACTTGTCATTATCACATGCATGTGGCTCCATGGGGTATCAAAATCGACCCATGGATTCAGATGGTAGGAAATATATCATAAAATAATTTTAAGACATCTATTAGGTTAGTTTAGCATTATTATAATGTTAATTGTTTACCATTATTTACCAAATGTACCCATTAATCAGGGTAAATAAAACTAATTTCTTATGTTACTATTCAAAATGTACAAAAATAAATGGTATATATTTTCACAATATTTACCTTATGATTCAAAATATTGAATAGATTTTAAAAAATTCAAAACACATAATTTCATAAATTAATTTAAAATTAATTCATGTTGTAAAAATCAAAAGTTGAGTTTTTAGAAGAAAAAACTATCAATATATTGACTTGTGATTATGTCAAATTAATAAAATGAAATTAAATCCAATGAAAAAAATTATATTATATTATAAAAAATTAATCCAATTAAACTTTAAAACCAATTATAATAATAATAAAATTGTATAAATAAGCTTGATGAAATTGCAGTATTGAATTAAAATGTAGTATTTTTCACTAATCATTAAAATATGGCTTTTATCAGAAAAATACAAAAAAATTAGAAAAAGTAAAATTTGATATTATAATTCTAAATAAGAAGTTTATTTTCTTAAAATAGAACATATAATATTGAAAAAACCTATATTTAAAAATGTTTCTCCTTCAAAAGGTGATAAATGTCCTTTTATAAATATTAGAGTATTTTATGGTTAAATTTGGATTCTTTCTCATTTTAAGACTCTAAAATTTATTGGATAAATCTAAAAATATTTAACAAACCTATATAATCATATTTTTCTTAGTTTTATTTATTCTCTCAGTATAATGGCTTGGAATTAACTAAAATTTCAAATAATAATAATATTATTATATAATTTTTCGGTATAACTCAATTTTGAGTGCAACATAAGATTTTAGAAAAAAACTATTGTTGAATGTCGAGTATGCTATCAAAAAAATAACCCCATTTAATTTAAAATTAATATCTTAATAATAAATATTAATTGTTAGGAAAATTTATTAGTCTCTAAATACATGGCATGAAACATTCTCACATGAATACTTATAATCATAAGCTTGAAAAAACATGATATCTATTATCAATAATCTAGGGAATCCAAGCATTAAAAATTAACATTTATCGTTAATGAATTTTATTTCACCATAGGAGATTATATTGAATTCTTGGAAATGAAGATAATAATAAATAGTTAGTTAATATTAATAGTGTGTGTAGAAATAGGTTATATTTAAATATCAGGAGAATATGGGTTTGATAACCTCACAACCACTTATGAAAACAATATAATGCATATCATAGATCATAAACATCATTCATGGAGTAAATATTCACAGTTCATAAAAAAGGAATCATAAGGGACTAACAAAATCATGATACCATTGTATTTTAGCAAGTCTATGTTTTTTTATAAACATAATCATAGAAAATAAATTCCTTAGTAGTCAAGGATCGTTTAAAAAAACTATATTCTGATGAATTCACTAAAAAAACCATGATAGTATTCATGATTTACTCCCATGAATATCATAGTGGACATAGCCACTTAAAGAATTAGGTTCACAACAAATTGCAGCCCAATTTATATCACGATATATAAATAATTACCTATTTAGTTTAATGGAAATGTAGGCCCCACCAAACACATAATGAAAATATTACATATGTGTGCCACAAGATAATTAAAAATTCATCATATTAGACAACATGAAATGAAATGCGTTTTAAAATCATTTCATCATTACATATCCTATTTAATATTAATTAGTTTTATAGTAAATTCATCATTTCATTAAAGAATAAAATGTGGAAAAAGATTTGTGTTTAAAAAACATTATATCGTGCTATAAAATTTGGAATAGGAAATAGATTCATTAAAATATATTTATTGAAATAATAAGACACAAATAAATATAAAATGAATGTTATCCCGGGATCAAATACATAGTAAAGAAAATTTAACATTAAACAATTAAATTATATATGGAAAATTATTTTGAAGGAAAAATCATTTGGAATGTTTCATGATGAAAATATACTATCCATGAAAATCACCAATATTAAAATTAAAAATTCATAATATTTTTTGAAAACATTTTCTTTGAAAATAACCTAATAAACCTTTATAGAATGAATCAATGAAAAAATGGTTATGAAATCCAAAACTATCATTCATGTCATACAAGATAAAACAAAGGTTCCTTTCACATTTTTTGTTAAATAGAAAATGAGCCTTGATTAGAAAATTAAATA
Source organism: Viscum album (assembly GCA_963277665.1). Taxonomy (NCBI): domain Eukaryota; kingdom Viridiplantae; phylum Streptophyta; class Magnoliopsida; order Santalales; family Viscaceae; genus Viscum; species Viscum album. The sequence goes on from OY728131.1 coordinate 1,351,440,375, forward strand.
TAGTTTCTTTTCAAAAAATTAGTATAAATTAATACATGGATATAAATTTAATTAATATTTACTTTTAATAATTTTACAAACATTTTTTGAAATCATTTTTTTGATAACATGGTTTCAAAATAAGATGTGTTTTCGACCAAAAATATAAATAAATTTGATTTCTCTTAGAAAATTATTTTTAACTCCGGATTACATAAAGAGTGGAAAAAGTGAAGAAATTTATTATATTTAAATTACAAGTGGACTAAAAAATAAAATATTCCTTGGATTGATATATCATAATATATCATTATTATTACCATAATCATGAACAATCTCAATAAATAACTATATTGTAACACAAAACTGTTTCCTCATCGGTAACATTAAATCGTATATCCCATGACAAATAATTTTAAAATAAACATAAAATAAAATGATCATATATATATTCTTGAAATTAAATGTCAAAGGGTCCCTATATACACATAATAAAATAATATATCTATATAACATATCATATGGTTTGAAGAAGGAGATTGAGAAACAAATACCTCACCATAAGTCTTCAATTTCCTCCCACACGATAAAAACACATGCATAAAAATTTTAATTTTTGTATACATATATTGTAGAATCTTAAATGTAAATATCAGACCATATATGATTTTCTTCTGACCTTTTTTACATGTTTATTATCAATTCATTTTTAAAGTTTCGTTTTTGATAATAAATGCTTTGTTTTTCATGTATTCCGTAACCTGATAATTTTTGGACCTTTTACATTGACAATGGTTCAATAATCTCCATAATTTTATCCATTATATAAATTAAAATTATATTAATTATATTTTGTATTTCTAGTAGTCAATAAAAATTATTTATTTATCATGAAATAAACTATTCATGAAGTTGGTTGGTCATACGAATGGATGAACATTGCATATATTTTCTTGAAGAATTGAATGAATGAAAGGTAAATAATATGTTACTATTATAGAATAATTTATATTTCATATATAACAAAAATTTTATTGAAAATAATCCTTATTACCTTCCATGAAAAGTAATGATGAATAATATCTATTTGCATAGCAGTAGTCTATTGTATATATGAGAGGCATTATCGTATTCCAATAGAAAGGAATATATAAGGGTATATGTCACATAATAATTATGTAATTATAATATATATATATTATAAAAACATAATTCATCCTTATATCTATTTGTTAGAGGTTGTGATGGAAGATGAATAAATTTTGTTCATGACGTAGTTGTTAGACGTACACACAAATGATTTTATTTTTTCATATTTTATGTATATTAAGACGGTTGTTGGTAATGAAAATAACATAACAAAATAACTATATAAAATTATCTTTAATATTATTATATTTTTATATATTAATAATAATTTAAGGCGTTGGAGGATGATATAAAATAAATAGTCCCACTGAAGAATGTTACATGTTCATCCGGTAACCTCTATATGATTGCACCAAAATACTTTATAGGATGAAGTTATTTATGAATTAAGGCTCATATTATTAGATGTATAATTTATGGAACATACTATTTATTTATTGGTATATAATAATTCTTTTGTATGGTAATTATGATAATAGAAATGGTGCCCTTATGTAAGTGAGTTGAGTTATATACTGTAATTTTTTTAAAGAAATGGGTGTCCCCAAGTTATAATTATTAAAAAAGCCTCATAAATAGTTCATTGTAGATTATTATAGATGATATGTTTTAAATTATTCTATAAAATGGTGTTTTACAGGTTTTGGGTCATTTTAATCCATATAGTTTCTGTTTAGTCTGTATTAAAACCATTTTTACCTTAACAGTTCTAAATATGTTTTTTTGATTTTTCTATTCATTGTGGTAAAAAATTATGTTGAACTTATTAGATAATACATATTTTTAAGATTATAAATATGTTATCAATTGTTTCACATTCCATTCAAAAAAGGGGATGAATATAATTAATCATTAAACCCACTAAGGCGATCAGAAAGTCGTTATTGAAGGGAAAATACTCAAATGATTAAAATGTTTTTCTATGAAAATGAAATAAAAAAATTATTCTAATAAAATATATAAGAATAAATGATTTATTTTTAATTTTAAAAATTATTTAAAATTTAAAATTAATTATAATAATTCATTAAATTAGAGTTAATTTCCAATAAAGCATGTATTTTTCATATATTCATCGAAAATTTATTTTTTTCGAAAATATTCTAAACATTCACACTAAGATAATTTAAATATTTTATTTTAAATTTAATTTTTATATTAAACGATTAATTTTATAAAAGGTTCTGTTTTTTTAATAAAAATAAAATAAATTTACTATTTGAGAAAATAGTATTTCCAAAATAGATAAAGGTTGTACATGAAAATAAGTTATTCTATCAATATTGTTTCTTTATATAAAAGTATCACACATAAAATTTAAAATTCAGTAACTCATATTCACTCCACCATGATCAAAAATTAGGTAAACATTTTCTTGTATAAATAATAATATATATATTTATTCTTGGTTCATTAAAATGGGGTGTTGTGTGTAGCACAAGCAATGAATGTAATTTAATTTATTAACAGTAATTCATTAAATATATGTTTATAAAATTATAACCTCATAAAAAAATTTCTCCCAATATATTCCTTCACTTTAATAAAGTATATGAGGATAATTAAGAATAATAATATCTCATGTTATCACATAACTTCCATAAACTAGTGGTTTCAACAAAAAACCATTAACATTGTTAGTGTTTTTTGATGAAATTAATTAAAAAATTTCATCAAATCCAAATCTTTATACTCATAACAATAATAATAATCCAACATTATGACCCTATAGATAATTATATGTGTTGGGGTAGGTATTTACTTTTTCTGTAGCGATACATGGAACACATCCTGAACTTGAGTGAGGGTAAGCGGAAGTGCAAGCTAATATTCTATCATCCTGATATGATCAAGAATTTCAATGGGTTCTATATTCCAAGGGGAAATATTTACATTTATATCCAAATCTCAAGACTATATACAGTGGATAAATTCATAGAAACATCATTTCATCAACAACAATTTATATATCTTATCAAATATTAAAGGAATAACTATTCTATCTTCTGGGATCTTCCTTGATGTGTTATTGAATTATTTTATCCAACATTTATATTTTGACCTCTATATCAAGTACCAATTTATTTATTTATCCATCTTCGTTACAACAAAATGGAGAAATGCCCTTCTTTTAATAGAGGAATTTAGATTGATCCATATGAATTTGTGAGTGAATAATATTATTGTATCAAAACTGAACTAGAATATGGTACTGATCCAGACCACCTAAAAAATCCAATATACAAGATATTAATTTAACATCTAGGGTTTCAATTATTATCTTATATTGAACATCTTTTTTAGGATGATATGAATTGATTAAACACATCTCTAAGATCCTGCTAAATATCTCGCTAGAACTATGACGTAATCCTCGAATCCCAATCAGAAATAACTTAATTTTGTACTCCGTGAAATCATTACACTTCATTATTTAATATAATAGAAAGGTAATCCCAAGATAAATATTCTCTGATTGGGATAATGTGTGTCTTTTTTAAGGGAGATCAAATAAAACCTATATAAAACTATTATATTTAGGAACTTTGGTGTGTAAAATGAAAAATTAAATTGTGATTTTTTCTCATTTATATTCTAGTATGGGTAATGGATGTATCATCCCATTGATCGTCTTTATATCCACTATAACATGATATAATATGAGGAATTGAGATACAAACTATTAAATATATATCTTCATTCTTTCCCACATATAGTACTCTTTCAACCCTCTAAATATTATTATACATCTCGGACTAATACTGAATAAAGAACTCAATGATTCATTTTACAACTACATCATAAAATCAGGTATAGAGAGAACAGATAAATGGTTTCCATAACATATCTTTCCATCGTGATAAAGGTTACTCTCAAGAAATCTTCTATCCATCTTCTTCAACTCAATATCTCCCTTCTATCCCTCATTAATATTTACGTTCATATATGGTTGAAAATTCAATTGAAAATGATAATATTTTACCACCTCATTAAATATTTCCATATCTATCCATTTAAATACCTACAATATTGATTCATTAGTGACCCTCATCATGGATAAGCTAGCATGATCATTTCAAATCAAATCATCAGCCAAGTTGTTTTGATTTTACAGGGTAGTAATATATTGACCATAAACAATAATTAATCATCACTAACAATCTTATCTATAGAATATAGAATTCCTTATATGTGACCATATAATATTAAATTTTTTTATCAGTATATATATCACAGTTTTCTCCATAAAGATAATTCCTACATATATTTTATGAAGACATATAATTATCTAACTCCAAATTATGAGTTTGTTAATTTTTCTCAAAAATGATATAATTTACAAGGAATAAGTTACAAACAAGTCAACATTCAAAAGAAAATATCCAAAAACCCTCATGTATTAATCGTTATATATTATAAACCCTTTTCCACTATAGAAAAATGAAACATTAATTTCAAAGACTTCAATCCTATTTAATTCCTTGAAATTTCCAACACATTCAGCTGCCTAATGTATCTCTGATCCCTTTCAAGTTAACATGATCAGTGGATTATATAGTCATGGGAGATTATGAATTAAAACTTGATAATATAAAGATAAAACATTAAACAATGGATCTCATTCATTATTGTTGGTTTGGTCCAACATTAAAAATCATTCATATATGATGGTATACCAATATACCCTACATCTAGATTATATGAAAAAAAATGAATCATTTTCATCCCAAATTCACATTTTTTGAATTTTTCATATAGTTACTCATTCCATCGGGCCTTTAGTAAAATTCAAAAGTGACCATAATTATCTTCCTTTCCCTATAAATAGATAGAAATGTCAACTATAATTACTACCACAAACAAATCATTGTAGCTTATATGTACTTGAAAAATTAATCCCATTATGATATAGTGGGATTTATTATGACCGAATTAGATCAATATATATTCATATTGCACAAAAAAATTTATTTTATCTTTCATGGGTATATAATTTTTTCCCTCAATTATTGAAAGCAGTAATGATGTTCAATCATGGAAAAGTATTTATCTCTACATAGTTAATAAGATATGTCCTCAATATATGAAATATGACACTTTTCATTATCCTGATTTTTTTTCTACTCCCAATAAAAAATTTAGAGTAAAATCAATCCATATTTCATTTAAATAAAAATATTAAGTGCTCCCCAAGGTGAAACACTTGGCCAAATTATTCCTTTTTCATGCTTATCTGAATTTTCTTCTACAATTACCACATGCAATAATGGAAATTCTATGTGAAGCTAGTGATTTTTTTGGAACCAGGCATGAGTTATATTGAAAACAAAAATATAGCATGAGATACAATACATAGAAAATCATCCAAAAAGACATAATCAAATTATAATGAAATACTGATATCATTGATGAAATGTTTCTACACAAAAACTATAGATAGACAAACCATCTAAATAGGAATAAATACACATATAATGGATGTGAACACCATCATAAAACATTTCTTATCATCACATTTTAAAATTTTCAATAAAGTTTTTGGAATCTCAAACATGAATTTTATTCCATGAAAATTGATGAGTGATTTGTATAAGGAAATCCAGTCCATTCTAATGATGACATTAGATTCAACAAAAGTATGAATGAAAAGAATTAAAGGAGGAATATTCCCAAAAATGTTAAATAGAGATGAATCACATACATGATATCAGATCATCAAATCGTTATGTTTTAAAAATAATAATTTCACATCAAATTTTTGTTTTTCATATTGATACCTTTATAATGTTCATTCTATAAAAAATAATCAATAAATTTGAATTTTAATAAGACATTATAAGTTATATATTTTATTGTAAGCATACATTTCATCACATCATTATTACACCCATCCTAAAAATAGTGATATGATGAGATTTCCCCACTCTCATCAGTATCAGATGTTACTAGAATTGATCATCATCCTTAACCGTCAAATTTTTTGATGTGTTATAATTGTTCCCATAATCATTGAAATTGAAACACTGAAGCAGTGGTTATTCATTATATAAAATTTTCTCACTATTACTATCATTACATAACTTCTTCCCATCTCATCAGCAATCAAATTTATGTAACATTCAATAATAGATGTTAATCATTTACTTTTCCACTTAAAAATTTTCACATGTCCAAAAATTATGCATGAAGTAATACACATCTTATTCTCTCTAAAATTTTTTATATTTTTCTTTGAACTCATTCATAATTTTTTTAAACCATGGGATTGATTTGTAAATCCAATATCTATTTGAAAATTGATTGAACATCGAAATAATTCATTATATCAATTAAGGTAACATATGGATAATTATATGCGAATTCTTTGTTTTATTGCACTGAATAATCACTCAAAAATACATTCGTTTTAGATTATAACACTTTAGGTGTACCTCACATGTCATGAAATTTTTTCTCCATATTCAACAACATATTCTTGATCATTCTAATTTAGCTCAAGGTTTTAATTCTATTTTTTTATAAATGGTATGAGTAAAATAATTATTAGATAAATAATCTCATAAACTAATGACTCTGCATGGAGTCAATTCCATCATGTTCCCTTATACTATTAATGAGATTCCGAAATTGATTTGTATCACATTAGATGTGATGAAGATCCAAAATGAATTTTCCATATTTCAAATACTAGAGAGTAGAAAACTTTTCTCACATATACATTATTCAGTAACCAATGGATCATCAAACCCATAAATATATGTTGGAAATATCCTCATTAAGAACTCAACAGAATGTCATTATATTCTTTTTATTTACGTATATTTAAATTAATTTATATCATGAGAATTTTTTCTGAGAATATAAATGTGATTTTTCATTCCATCACCCGTGAGGTTTTTCTAATCATGATTAAAATCATTTTCTTATCCTTCATACATACTATTAACATGATTACATTGAGTTCTATACATTGAAAAAATCCTAAAAGTATAGTGTTTGAAAAAATAATCATGTTAAGGAACCATTGAATCATGAAAAATCAGTTATAGGATTTATAAATCATGGAACCTTATTATTAATTTATTACATCATATGTTTATCTTATGTAATTCATATTCAATATAGTTTTTAATCCATCATGATTTTTTGTAAATAGTTATAATGATTACTCTTCATACCCCCGAGGACAGTCAGTCTAAGTGTGGAGAAAGGACCATTATTGTGCATAAAGTGATGATTGAGTCCAGATCAATTATCCCATTTCAGAGTTATTAGGTCTATCTGCCTTTATGATAGAGCCAAATTCTCATGTATTTTAAAAAAATTAGTTTATTATATGAAACCGCAAACTATTTCTCTCTGTTACCAAAATTCCAGGAAATTTTAATATGTTTTGACATACCCTTATACATATCTTCAATAAAACAATTGAGTTATCACTAATGTTTTCATGTACATTTTTTCAAGGGTTAACTAATAATATCCTTGATACAAACATTAAAGACACAATGTTTTATTAATTTGATATTTCATGTTTTTTATGAATAACCAATAAATCACACAAACACATACTTGAGTATTATAAAGGTATAGTGCCTTTGGGAACTTGGACACACAAAAACTGGTCAATAAGTGAGAAACATAATCTCCCAATATGTTATTCATCACTATAAATCTTCTGTTTAGTATTAGGAATAATAAAATTCATCATTAATAATGCGATATAGAAAATATAAAAGGGTGATCTTATAAACTCTGTAAGTGTAAACATTGGATATGTCTACTTATCTTATAGAAAAGGTTATGTGATCTTAATAACACCATTTTGAAAATTCTAACCTGTGTACAATAAATTATAATTATTAGTCATGACATCTATAATTGTGGTTATTAAGAGATATATTGTAATGGAATAAAATAACATAACCAATTACAACGTGACATTGGAATAATACATAGATATTTTTATACACGTAAGTATAGAAAATCAATTCCTTATTATTCAGGGATAATTTCCACATCCATAATAGGGGAATGTGTTCACTCCCAAAACCATCATAGTAGTCAAGGTTCACTCCCAACACTATCATTGCAGACTAATTCACTTAGTGAACTAGGTTACATCCTTATTTTATTGATGTTTATCTCATCATATATTATTCATTACATAATTCATTAGAAAGTGATATAGTTTTTACCTATCAAATAATGATAATCAAAAATAGTTGTGCCACAAGATCGTAAAACATTAATAAAAAAACCCATGAAAGGAAATTGTTTTCATATAAATATTATCATAATATAATATTTTTAATGTATTATGGTTCATAAGGATTTATTCATTTCATCATAGAAGAGCCTATGGAAAAAATGAGTGGTTTTGATAATCATTTTATCATGCTATGAAACATGGAAGGGAATTGGGTTTCATAAAAACATTTTCATCATAATAATAATAAGTTCTAAGAAAAAATATCAATTGTACCCTTAGATCATATCCCCAGTAATGGATTCATTGCATCAAAAGAATTCATATTTAATGAAAAATTACTATGACTAAAAAAACATGGGGAATTTTTTGTATAGAAAATATCATTTCATTGAAAATAAACTTTTTATTGAAATTAAAAATTCCAAAACTCTTTTAGAAATAATTTTCATTAAAAATAAAACCTAATAGTTATAAATCATGATCAACTAAAATTAATTTTCATGATTTTGAAGAATATGGTTCATGTCATTCACATTAACACAAAATATTCCATTATCTTTTTTAATAAAACCCAAATAAAATGTTTTATGAAAACAATTGTGAAATTATTTTCAATTTTTTTTAATGTGAAAAAACAGTAAAAATTTCATTAATAAATACATTGATGGATGTAAATAACAATTTTAAAATATTTTTACAAAATATGGGTTTGGATGAAAAATGGTTTTCTATCGTCGAGTGGAATAACAATGATTTTTCCTTAAAAATAAATTTTGACTCATGTGAACAAAAATAGTTAAAAATGAATGAAAAAGATGTATTCTAAAGAAAAAATTAGTTAATAATAAATTAAATTAATTTCTTGATAGATATATCATATTATTTCACCTATGGAAGCATAATCCTGAGAAATCCCGATAAATAATGACATTGAAACATAAAACACATACCATTTATTAAACTATGAATCATAATCCCCATGACATAATAATGATAAATCATTCTTTGAATATAGTGAGAATAAATAAAAAATTTATATTTCCATTCAAAGGGTCTGTATATGAACCCCACAAAAGAAGATTGGGGCATACTATAAAGAATATCTCAAAATAGAAAAATTAAGAAAAAAATTATCGTTCCTTGAGTCTCGACATCCTTAATATGCATTCATAGCTACTATATAATAAATATATGTTTAATATAAATCTACTATTTAAAATTATTTTTTTATATCAATATATTTGCTTTACTTTTTCCCTTTTATTATATTAACAATTCCATGTTAATGTCTAGTTTTGGGAAATAAATTCTTTTTTTTAGTTTACATTTTGATTTTTTATATTTTTAGTCATATGAATTTGATAATTTATCTATATTTTAAAAAAATTTAACAATGATATTTATATAATATATATTTAGTATACATGTATTTATAATAATATATAAAATCTAGATATAAAAAATGAAATACACTATTCAATGAGATAGTATGACATGTGTATGAATGTGAAGTGTCCAATGGACCATGCACTCATAGTGAGAGGGGGTGAATCAGGTTTGACTATTGATTACTTATTTATATTCCACTTATTAATCCCCTTCTAACCTCTTTAACATGTTAGGATGAGTGGACCCTATATGCAATACATAATGTAAATTAAACATTAATCAAAATATTATTACAATATTCAAAACTAAGACTTATATACATACTAGAGTTGGTAATATCCACCGGTTAATAATTTTTCATTATATGAGGATGGTTATAACTAGTGAATGGACAATTCCCATCAAAACTAAGTCTCAAAGTGTCCCACTATATAGTTCTACTAGATATAACCTATACCCACCAACATTAGTGACCATTATATCCCACAAGAGGATATTTATAATGCATACCACCTTGTTACCTGCATCCTACCAGCCTTCTCTAGAGCCCCATTGGATACTTACACAAATCCATATCCTCATTGAAGACTTTGATATATTGAATCATAAAATATATGATCCACTAATGGAATGATATATGTCAGAATTATAATACTTTCACACTACCTCGAGTTGATTTCTTTTTCCACAAACAGGATGGATCGCCTGATCTATTTGTGTACAATATTCCTGAACTTCAACAACCGATAATCAACTTTATGGTCCTACTCACTATCCAATGATCACAAATTGATTTAAACATTAGTCATCTCACTAAATTTTTATTTCATATATATAATCCTCTTTGTTAGTATAATTTTTCATGGGAAAAAATTCTTTATTCTACTAATGACTCAGCCACCTAAGCACTGAAAACACATATACCAAAATATTCGGTAACCCTTACTGTCAAACTATCAAGGCATCAATATCAAAACAATACATACTAAATATGAAATATATATTTGACATTCAGTTTTAAATTATCATTATTTTAGAAAATGCATCATTGACGTCTCACATTATGCAATAATTAAACATGCACAACACACTTTCATAAAATCATTTTTTCATGAATATACATTTACTAAATCACTTATTCATGTTCTTTCTCACTATATTCACACAAAAATAGAATGCACTATATTGTCCACACATTTGATACTCAATGAATGTGTCTGTATGGACACTCTAATACATTCTATAATGATTTTCTCAATATGTTACGTCTTATAAATTCTACACTTCTTGTGCACTTGCCATCACACACACTGGAAACTGACACAATCTCTATGCATACATAGCCTGATTGACACATTTTTCATTCGTGTAAACCCACTATCCACTCTAAATTATCACTATGCATAAAAAAACCATGTTTAACATTCAAAAAACATGGAATTTTAATCTTTTTAATCACACAGACCTTAATTCATTTAAACTGTTAATGCACAGAAGATCTACATTACGAATTGCAGTCTGTATGTATAAGATTTCATAGTTCCTCAAATATGATCATGAAAACATAATAAGTTAAGGGAATATAGTATCTTGATCTCCTTATTGATTCACATGACAATATTTTTTCAGAACTCTATTTGGGTTAAAAGGACATATCGCAAGCATGAATAAAAAATTCTCCATGTTTATGAAACTAATGTCGTGTGGTATACATTACGAACGAGAAACACATGGTGCTCTATTTAATTATAAATGATAGAATCTCCAAAATCATTATCAATAACATATGGTTGCTTGCCTCAATATTTATAGGAACTAATAATTTACAAAAAACATATAGAATCATGGATAATCAATGGATTGTTTCATAAAAATGATCATCAACCTTTATCACCATTTGTTGTCTCATAGTTTATTATTATAGTAAATAAAAGATTTGATCTATGACTAATGATGAAAAGGGGGTTTAATCAAATTCAAATAATTATATGATCATCATAGCACTCGGTTGTAGCTCAGTATTTTGAGTTCATGCTTTAATTCATATAATGAAGGATCATTTGATGTATAATACTCGTATGGAAGTCTTACGAGATAATACAATCTTAGATGGAATCCAATGATGCTTATATGATGTAACACTGGTAGAGGTCTCAAAAACAATCTGACCATTAAAATGATTTAGGTCCAAGATGTTGAGATTGAGCTAAAAGATCAATCACACAAACCAGATGATTAATTTGATGAATCAGGTGGACACAGACCATTTGGTACTATAGTAACACACAAATATTCATTCCCACATATAAATGCTCCATGGTTTTCCTCCGCCTTTGATTTTTTGACAATAACTAATTCATTTTAAAATTCAATTATATATTATCCACATTTTTGGAAGTAAATCCAATTCTATAATCATGGGAATTAATTATCATTTAAAAAATTAAAATTCGAAGAATATCTTCATCTCTAATGACTCTTATTATATGATTTTACTTACGAGAATTATGGAATCACTACCATCATGGAAAAGATCTAAAATAAGTCAACTATTTTCCTACCTGAGCAATGATTTGTATAGAAAACAAGACTTATTGAATTCAATATCAATTATATCAATAAACATCCAACATGTGATTATAATAACTGAAACTTATTTTTATTAAATTTTTAAAGGATTTAAAAATAATCATGTGAATACATCTCTTTCAAAACATTTAAAACATTTATATTTTAGAAATATAAGATTCATACCCCAATAGAATAAATAATATGAATGAAAAATCAAATGAGATATAAATATTTGATATATGATCTTATGTGCTTCCCCTTAAGAGACTCATTACTTCCTCATAACTTCCTCATCATTTTTTACTTTCTTCAAGAATAAACAACAAACATATTCAGATATTAATTTTTAAAATGTTTGAAAGAGGAAAATTAATACCAACAGTCTTCCCATATTGATAACAATTATAAATTTAGGTCTCCCACTGAATATATTATTCATCATCTATTCCCTATAAGAAAAAAACACAATACATATGTGAATATGGTGGTTATTTAATTCTCCATAGTTAGATAAATAGGGCTGAGAGTTTCTTCTCAACCTAGTAATATTTTAATATGTAAAATGTTTCTTCATATTTTCTAGAAATGTAGTTTTATTTATATCTATATGCTCCATATTTCATGAATTTCGAATTATTTGAGACATATTGTCATTAAATCATTAGGAACTTGCTCAATCTTCACTATGTTTGTATACTAATTTTTCCAAACACTATACGTCACATATGCTTTACCTTTCTTCTTCAATAATTATTCTAGACCAGACAAATATGTAAAACATTTTTTACCTGAATGTGTAGACATATTTCACCTGTCATACAAAACATCAAAATTTAGTATGTTACCAATATTGTCAACATTTAATATTCTTCATTAGAGAAATATTTCACCAAATCCATCTTATTGTTTTTCTTCTGAAATGAATCTCTTATTGATTCCATATTTATTCCAACAGTATAAATATTAATTCCCAATTAAAAATGATCTGTGTTGTTACCTTACTTAAGATAATAGAAACATATTTTCATTGGTCAGACACATTTCACGTGAAATTTCAGAAACAACTTCGGTGATTTTTTTACATCCTCTTTAATTTTTCACATACTATAGTTGACTTTCCATCTTATTTCCCTAAATTATTCAATTAATATTGTGATATTCTATTTCCATCAACAAATTGTTATTAATGATTGTTACATACCACCACTCATCATAAAAGGTTCCACTTCTGTAGCAATAATCATATAAATTGTCAAGTTAATCATATCCATTCTTGAAAGATTATTTCTCTTCCTATGAATTCAGATTCTCTTTTGATGGTTTGAAATTGTATTCATCTTTTCTCTACCCAAATTCATGCATTCTATAGTTTTCATAGAATAATATATTGTCCCAAAAATTACTTTCTTGATACCCAAAAATCTTGGAACAAAACAGTATAAAAAATAATGATTTATTCTTCTATAAATACATTATAGTGCAAGAATTTCCATATTTATTCACATACATCATTGAAGGTGTTGTGGATACCTTCATCATAGAGTCTACTATAGATTTATCCTTGGAAAATATGACCATATAATTTCTACGAAATTTACTCTTTTCATATATATGACTCTTATCAAATGAATCCTTGTTGATATTTCTTTTCTCAGCAACTAGGCAAGTATCAACTTGTTTCACATACATATTTCTCAACTTCACTTCTTGTTCAAGACACTATCGATTGAGAATAATTCTCTCTCTTTTAATTAGTTTCTTGTCTTCTTCCCACTGAATCTTCATCTTTTTAATCACATCTCCATGCATTTAATTTACCATTAATAACAGACTATTGAGCTCCATGATTATTTCCCCATTATTAATCAGCTGTGCATCATTGAAATTTATCAATACATTATGAATCTTCTATAATTCATGGATAAGATCTATAAAAACAGTATTATAATTTTATTTCTCATAATAATCAATTTTAAATTCATTAATATATCCTTCATATATTTCTTGTAAAAATATATTTTTTCATCCATTTCTATCAAAATTCTTATGATACTATTGGAAATTCCATCATTTTTAGTCAATGATTCTTATATAGATCTTTCGTCTTCTTCTAGATATAATTCTTAAACTAGATGTTTCCTTAAAACATTCCAAAAACATGTGAACACTTTTTTGGGAAGTTTCATCATATGATTTCTAATATTATAATTGATCATATCATCAAAAAATCATTAATATGAATCTTCAATTGATTTAATAAAAAAATTTATATTGTTATTTCCTTTATATACCAACTGATATTCAAGAACATTGAAAACTAATAAAAAAAACATTTTGATCTAGCTCATTTTCCACTAATCCTAAACTATTCTAAACTTGATTCAGCTCACTATGTTCAGATTAACTTTATATAATCATCCTCTCCATCGTAATTCATTTCGAACAATAGTTATTTCTCCTACTGAAGAATCGACCTCACAAAGAACTATAAACTAGTATAAAAATTCTTCTAAATATCTAATAGTCAAACAATACTAGCTTCAGTCTGAAAACACATCACGATGAATATGAAATCTATGTTATATGCGCTCTTTTCAATCTTAATGCATGTATAAAATATTACATTGACTTATCACATTATGAAACTATTAAAAAAGCACAAGCGACACTCATGCATTCATTTTTTTTCATGTACCTAGATGTAATAAATCATGCATGCATTCACTTTTTCATTGTCTTCACACAAAAATAGAATTCACTAAATATTCCACACATTTGATACTCAATACATGTGTTTTTCAGGAGTATTTCATATATTGTATACTGAATTTCTTAATGAATGCGACATTCTCAATTATACTCCTCTTGTGCACTCACCGTCACACACACTGACCACTAACACAAACCTCATGCATACACTACATTCATGACACATTTTTCTTTAACATAAACCCACTGCCCAATCTGCACAATCACTATTCAAAAACAAAATCTTTTTTAGATTTCACGACACTTACTGTTTAATTATTTTATTGCACACACACCCGAAAGTGTATAAAAAATAATACACGAAGGATCATCTTTGTGATATGCATTGTGTATATACACTATTTCATTTTTCATCATGCATGTTCACACAAACATAAGAACATTAGAACATGTAGTATCATTATCACCATATTGCCTCATAGAACAATATTCATCATGAAACTCTACTAGTCTGAAAATAACATATCACAAGAACACAAACTAACTTCTCCATATTCACACAGCCAATGTCATATGGAATCCATTGTGAGACATAAAATGATGGATCTCAATTTCTCGGGAAACAAGGGATTCTCAAAATGCACCATAGACAAAATATGAGTGTAGGCCTCATTATTTATAGGAAAAAACATTTAAAAATCTTATTGATTCATGGAGAGTCATTTTTTATTTCTTAATAAGATTAATGAATCATCATCATCACCATTAGATATCTTTTATTTTCTTCTCACTTTTAATTTGTAATTTCATATATGATTAATGATGAAAACTGAGTCGCGTCAAATTTCAATCATTACTATATCACCATATCACTCAAATGAAGCTTGAAATTTTTACTTCATGCAATGATCGTCGTAGTGATGGATCTTCCATTATAATGTACTGGTCGGTGAGGCTTGATGGAGAAGATAAGCTCGAATGGAATCCAACGCCACTTTGACGATTCAACAATTGCAGGGCTCATAAAAACAATAAAACAATTGAAAAGATTGATGGTCACGATGATAAGATTGAGTGGAAGGATCAATCACACTACCTTGATGATGCAATAAGTGAATCTGTTAGCTATAGAACATTCACTGGTATAGTAATGCACAAAATTACATTCCCACATTTGAACTCTACATGGTTTTCCTCTCCCATATATAACATGAGGTGGAAACAATAGGCCAAAAATATATTATTCCTCTATTGGTACCGCCCCACATCAGTTCTGCGGGTGTGCTCACGCACCCACCTCAGCTATCGTTCCACCATTCATGGTGGGACAATGTTACTCCTCAACCTCACGTAGGTGTCCTTGCATTCATTCAGCTATACTGTCTTGGCTGAGGTTCTTGATCCTAGCATCCCACGGTGTTGTGATGCTCCCCTTGGATGTACTGTAAGGTTGGATTACATTTTTAATCGGTAACATAAAAAATGTTCTCCATAATCCATATAGAGCATAACCGATCAACTCAAAAACACACAACCAACCTCAAAAAAATCTTCATGAAAAATAAATCATTCTTATAGAACATATTTAAATTTTGTAAACATTGTTCATACATTTTCACATTTCACATAACATAATACTATCTCTACAATCATCATAATTAAAAATCATTCATTGAATTTTCAGCTTCATTACTAATTAACAACAATTTCAATTTCCCCAAATCACTTGACTAATTCAAAATGTATGCCTTTTCATTTTCACAATGTTTTTAATGATATAATGGTTAATAATACATTACCATTTTAGAATAATATTAATTTCACATTTATCACATATTTTCAATAAACTCATCCTTATTTACATCCATGTAATGTCTAAAAAATCATATTGATTTGCAAGGTGGATGTCTTCCATACAAACGAACGATGTTGTCATATTCCCAAGAATGTAATGTAAAGAGTTATATGTTATTTTATAATTCCAAAAGTGTAATTATATCATATTTATTAATTTAATCCATCATTATATCTATTTGTGATATGTGGCGATGGAAAATTATGAACATCGCTTCATGAGGTACTGGTCATCAAAACAATGATTGATGATTTTGTTTCCCATTTAATTTATTTGGAGATGGTTTTAGTTCATACACATATCATAAAAATAGGTATATATATATATGATAGTTATGTTATTATATCAGAATTGTTCTGTAATAATTCATTTATGTGGATGAAGAAAAATATTAAAAACCTCCATTGAAGAACATTACCACTTTTCCAGGTAAGTTGCTTATGAATACAATAAAACCCTTCATATGATAGATTTATTACCAAGGTAATATTTCTAGGATCAGAATATGTATGTAAGGAAGATGTTTTTGCAGGGATTCACAGAACTATATGGTTCTTTAATTGCTAATATGTTATTTCAAGGTATAAGATCCTAGATTTTATCTTATGGTATGTTATGTAAGATTAAACATAAGCCCCTTCTTCAAAATAACTAGTTGTTTTCCCATGTTCATGTGATGTTTTGGGGGTCAGGAATTCAAATTGGAAGAAAAACGAGTTTTTAGGAATGTTGCACAATTTCCGCATGGTTAGTAGAAAATGTGCAGAAACCCCAAGGAAACATGTGAGGGGTTTTTTTTGGATAGTAGCATCTGCATAGTTTTCACATGGTTTGTAAAACAATGTGGGAAAAACCATGAGGCCTAGTAAATTTGAAAACATTACCAAAAATCTATTACGGGGTTTTAAGGCTCACTTGGGATTTTTCTCCTTCCTCTTCCTTTGAAACCTAGTGACGAACCAATGCACCCAAGAGATTCCAAGGGTGAATATTCATCATATATAGGTCATTTGGAGTGCTATTGGTTGTGGATTTAAATCCATGTAAGGATAATCCTTGTCATACTTCCCTTTTTGGTTTAGGGGTTCCATTCTTTCCTAGTATCCATCTGAAGCACTAAAACCCATCATTTCAACTGATATTTAGGGTTAATCATTGATGGGGGTTTATATTAGGACCAAAGTCCTTGACTAATGGTGTGTTCACCAATAGTTTTGAGGTAGGTGGTCTTTAAGTTCTATCCCAATATTTTTATTTATATTTTTCCAAGTAGGGTTTTATCCTTGTTCGGTTTGGATGAGTTCTTTGTTACATTAGTAATATGTGGAGTAATGGGTGTCTAAATATTTAAATTGATATAATAAATATCCTCATGGGATGCACGGAGGATTATTTTACTAATGTAGGGACACCCATGGGGTGTTCCATATCTTCCAAATGGGGTTAATGAAAATGTAAAGATGTGAAATTGATGTGTGTCGACATTAATCCCTTGATGAATTTGTTAATTGGTCAATCTATGCATTTATAAGGGATTATGTTTAGGGGTTTCAATTATGGACAATAGCTATGTTATTTTTCGGTTGGAATGTTAATGGATTAAATGGGATTACTGAGAATATGTTAAGGGATTAGTTTAATGCATGAATATTCTATGTGAGATAGGCATAGAGAATTGGTATTGGGGATAATTGGTTAAGTGTTATAAATGCAGAATGTGTTAATGAAATATGGATTAACATTATTTCACATTGATTGATATTGTCGTGATGTTGGTAAAGTTATTCTCTATGCTTATTGTAATGTGGTTATTGGGGAGAATGATAAATAATCATGTCACTGTGGCATGGTAGATTGGGGTTTAAGATTGTGGTAATACGCCCATGGTTCAAGTTGGACAGAGGCTCTATGCTCCACCCTCTAAATTCATGGGTTTGGTAAGGGGACATAGTTCTATTCCCCTAACGGTGGAATTACATCTAGATTCAGGATTTGAGGTGAGGATAATGAGGTTATTGTGACGTGATTCCCTAGTGAGATATGACTTGTGTTATTTACCATATACTATGAGATCATTTATCTTACTAATATACTAAACATGTTATAAGGGTAGATTTAAACCCTGGGTAGGGTTAGTAGTGAATCTAAATTTATTTATAGATCGTATTAAAGGAATAATAATTAATAATGGCTTATTCAATTGTTTTCTTTAATTACCATATTTATATCTTTCATGAAATATATAATTGATTGGATATATTGTAGACACTATTGGGGGTGGCATACAGATTTGTACTCACACCCTACTCATTCCACCTTTTGGTACCCAATTGGATTTCAAGGTTGCAAGTCATGATAGAGGAAAGGGAATCATTCAATGTTTGTGAGTTTGGATAGATATGTGCATTGTTGAGGTTCAGGATGATATTCCTTGACCTTTTTAGGGATTTTGTTGTTGTATTTGTTTTTGGTTTTTGTTCACATGGTACTATATCATGACATGACATGTTTACTATTAGTTATGGTTGTACCCAGTTTGGTAAATGGTTATTTGTGCTTCTTCATCCATTTTTTTATATTACTTCTGTAATTTATTATGTTTCATGCATTTCCTTACTTTGAAAAAAGAGTGTATAGTTTCTATGCATAACTCTAATATCCTCTCTTCTAGTTGGGAACCTCTAACTTATGCGGAGGTGAACATGAGGTCATGTAGAGACCCATCTCGTGGCACCGATTTAGTTTCTCCCCAATCGGGGATGTTAGAAAGTGGTATTTGAAGTGGTTTTTCTCTTTATTTCTATTTGGGGATTGTAGAAATGGGATTAGGATATTGTCAAGACTTGGTAATTAGCTCATTCATGGTAGTTGGAATCCCATGTATGGGGTAAAACCCAAGTCACTCAAGTGGGAATTGTTGTTCTTGTTATATTCTGTTACATTTGATGATATTTCTCCATCTAGTAATGCACTTGTTGTGCGATTTGACAGTTTTGTGATATTTTTCTCATGTCCAGAAGGGAACGATGATGTGCATTCATGTATAATTTTTGTAACCAATGTAGATAAGTTACATGCATCATAGTAGGCACACACCCACGATGTGTGTGTGGGAGATGGAGAGTATGATGCATTTTATTTTCTTGAAAACAATTAAAATTGGAACTAATAAATGTGATTTGAATGGTGTAGAATATAAGGTTTTAACCATGTGAGTTGTTTACCATGTTATGCACAACTTTGGTGGTGTGGGAAAGGGTTGTCTCCCAGTTCTGATAAGGCTTGTTTTAGTGGTGTGTGAGAAATGATTTGTTTATGGTTAGTAATGAGCCTTTATTTTGGTTCTTATGAAAGCTTTAAGGGTTGTGTTATAAAGAATAAGTTTGGAATTATAGATTTCACACCTCGAAATTTTAATTTCATTTTAATTTAGTTACTTTATATATATGGGAACTCAGGTCAATGTTCAGGTTGGGTCCCAATTTTTAATTTATGATGTTTAAAAATTTTATTAGGATTTGGACACGTTCCTGGTCACTACATGGGTGGAGGTAGCGGCGCGGTCGGCCGAGGTCCCCATGAAAATGGATAACATTTAAAATAAATAATTTTTATGTAAGTAATATGAGTTAAGTTATTAAAAAATAATAATTATATTATTATTATTGGGAAGATAATAATATTTTTATGATTAATATTTGTTAATAAAAATTTTGTTATTTTGAAATTGTTGGTAATATAATTATTAATAAAATGCCATTAATATTATTATTATAATAATAATAATAATTATTAAAGTTTGATATTATTATTGTTAATTTTATTGTTATTGTTTTTTTACAAAAATAAATAATATTATTTTTAAAATTGTTATTATGGTATCACTGATATTATTATTATTTTATTATTGTCATTGTTATTTTTATTTTTATTTTTATATTTATTATTTTTATTGTAATTAATATTTTATTATTCTTATATTTATTATTCTTATTTAAATATTATTATTATTCTAGGTTTTATTATTATTATTAATATTTTATTGTGATAAAATAAAAAAACCAAGGAATCATAGCGTAATCTTGCACCCCCTTCTCCCTTTGCACAACCCCATCTCCCTCCTTGGTTCCCAGCGTAGTGACACCCGATCCCCGTGCTCCCATCCCTTGTCGACGATCCATTTGGCTCTCGACCGCCACCCCCGACCTCCGATCCTAGCCTCACCCTGGTCCCCTCCAATCCAAGCCATTGTCTGCTCATTGCCTCACCTTCATCTCTAGCAGCATCAACACCCCCCTCTATTTTCGAACCTCCGTCCATGCCACCTTTAGCCTCCCGTGATCCATCCACCTTTATTACAACTGTGAACTCCTCCATTGGTGTGTTTGTTTCTAAAAAAATTGGGTGCTTTCCTTCAATTTATCCAAAGGCAAATGTACCTGTTTTAATTAGCACATTTTTCTAGTTGATTTAAGTGTGCGATTGGTGTTCATGAGGTTATTTTTCTTTCCAATGAAGAGGCATCGTGGTCGTACGACTTTGTGGAATGTGTTTTCATCCCATTCCATTCCATAGAAATTAATTAATGCTTGTGTTAAATGAATTTTCATTTTTACATGATTCGATGTTTTATAATATATCTAATTAGTCCATAAAGGTGTTTATAAATATCTATATTTTTTAGAAAAAATAGATCTTGTGGTGGTTTGACATGGATATGGTGTGGAAATGAGTTTTTCTAAATTGGAAAATGTTATTATTTCTATGTGCCTCATTGTGGTGTTATTTATGAATTACTTTTTATGGTCATGCAAAGGATGGGAAGTGTGTTTTCAATGACATTTGAGGCGATAATGTGTTATAAAATAGGATTTCAATGAGAAATGGATTGTTCTGAGATATTAGAACTTATTTTGCGCCATTAAATGTGTCGTGTGAAGTATGTAAATGATGAGAGACATGTTTTGGAAAGGGGAACTTACTTCTGTGTTGATTTGGAAGGGGTTGGCCCATGAAAAACTGTTGAACATATTATGTAATTTTCTAATAATGTTCCAATTGAGTTTCATGAGATATTTAAGTGGTGAAAAAAGTGTTTTCAAATGGGTTTGGTGTGTGAATAATGGATATGGGTTGTTTTGTGGAAAATCATGGTTTTCATGAAATGCTTGGGTATGGGTAATTGTTGCAGTTTGATTGAGATATTTATTGAACTGTTTATAAACTTCTTGATTGCCTCGTAAAATTTCTAGTAAAATACATGGGTTTTTTTATAATTTTTTAAAAATTGTTTGTTCTATTTGTACAATTTTTGATAAATTGTTTAGTAAGTCTTACTCCTTGTTTGCTTTTTCAGAAATGGGGAAATTGGGAATATTCTTAGGATTTTTATTTTTGTTTTTTCCTTTTTATGTCTTTTATTAATGGTTAGAAATGTACTCTCAAAGGGTGTTCCTATTTTGGTATTAGTGTTTGTTTCGATGAATGTTACATTCAATGGTCTGTTTTGATGCTTCAGAAGATTGTTCATTTTTATTTAAGTGGTTGAGTGGTTTTACTAAGAACACAAATGAAGCATTGGACATAAAGACCCATTTGGATCTCCCTACTCCTGGATGATGTTGTGTTAACATTTATTATGATTTGTGTTTGGAAATTGTGTGTGTATGGTCGGAGATTAATTTTTTTTATGAAAATGGTTTCAATAGGGGAATGATGTGATGGACCAGTTGGAAATTTGTATGATTGAAATGTATGCGTATATATTAATAATCATATTGGGAACCCCTATCTAGGGTAACCCATTACAGGTGATATCATTGGAAGTGTTCTTGTTTTGTATAAGAAAGTGTAGTGATGACCAATGAGTTGAGTCTCATGTGTGAGGGCCTCATACTTGCATGGTACTACTACCACCATGGGTTCCATGGAGTCATTTAGTTGATGAAGTGAAAGTTTCTTATCAGCCATTATAAGAAGTTTTGGTACCCACTAGTAGGTAAAGTGTCTATATAAGGAGTTCCACTGGTTTCATTTACCATGAGGGTGGCTAGTTTGTTATAGACTTAGGTGCTTCACCATGCACTAGTAGGTGGTTCCAAACCGAGTATGTTCAGGGGTCTTTTATGTATGTTTAGGATCACCTATGGTCAATTAATTATTTACATTTATTTTTTACTTGTTGTTGAACTAGTTTGTTTCAAGTATTCACTATTTACATTCATTATCTTATTACATCTTTTGTAATACCTATTTTGGATTTTGTTTTCAGAAGGCTGTTGGTTTTGGAAAATGATTTATCATTGTGATGGATTTTGAAATAGAGAAATCAATTTTTTTATTAAAATGAAATAATATGAATTATTTACACTTGTATTTCAAACTAGTATTAATGGAATGTTTTGTGGAAGGTAAGATATAGATTCATTGGTGTTTTCCTATTGAGCATTTAATTTCTCACCCCTCTGTTATATTTCAGTTTCATGTTCCATTAGTGATGGACCTCTCTTAGAGTGAACATGTTTTGGAGTGGAACGGTGACCTAGAAGGTCACATGGAGGTATATTAAGAAATTCTGTTTATTTCTTTTTCCACTTCTAGATATTATTTTCGTTTTTCTGTTTATTCTTGTTTATTTATTTATATTTTGATAGGCCAAATAATTTCTAACGATAAATTTTTGATGCCTAGTACTGGGTTCCAGCACTTGGGGATCGGGAACACCCATTGGGCCATGTCATGGACCAGTTTGGGTGACCGGTTTAGGGTCAAACGGAGTTGGATCATGAAAAAATGGTATCTAGGGGGGATTAATTTTATTTAGTGTGTTCAGTAGATATAGAATAGGACTTTCGGGACTCAATAGGTAGGTACGAGATGGGAGTCCTGAACCCTCACTTGTTCTGAACCTCGAGTCGCCAGGGTTAGTCTGAGAATTCAGTCCTTGTCCTGTTTTGGTTTGTTTTAGATTAACAGATGAAAATGAAGGCAAGCCGATGTTACATCATGATTTCACCTGGAGTAGTGACCCATGTAGAGTTCGAGTACATTATTTATCTTTATTTTTGAAGTCGATGCTTACTTGGGGCATGGGCCACTATCATGTTGTCTGTTTAAGCATGACCACAAGTCCCTCACTCCGGTAGTTTGATGCAAGTTGAGTTTCATATTTGTTCTGGTTGGTGTAAGTGCACATTTGAAATGAAAAATTGTTTTCTGAAATGATAATGAGTTCTTTTAAATTGATTTAAATTCATGGGATGGGTTTTGAAACTGAAATCTCTTGGTCTAAAAATTAGGTGTTTTTTAAGAATTGGTTGGGAAATGGTTTGGGTGAAACCTTATGTGCTCTTTATTATTGTTTTCACGTGAGAATTGATGAATGGATAGTGTGTGTTGGTGCACATGGATGAAATTGGGTGAAGACATGGGCAACAGTTCATTAGATGACTTGGTTGTGTACTTGGAATTAATGGCTTGACCTTGTTTTTCTAATATTATTTAAAAAAGGGGAGGTGATTTTGAAATTTTAATTTGGTTTGAGATGTGGGATAGTTATTTGGGATTTTCCTTGAAAGAAGGTGGTTTTGAAATCTACTAAGAAAAAGGGAATTTTGATTTTGGAATTTTGGTTTGTGTTTGTGTTTGTTTAGTTTTTGAGCTGGATATTTTGGCTCGGGATGTTACTTTTAAATATACATTGATGTAATACCAGATTTGGCTTTGTGTTTTATTTTTTGTTTAGAAAATCCTTCCCAAAAATGTCATTAGGGTTTATGATAAGTCATTGACAGTTTTTGGTATTTATCAGATGTTGCCTATATTTTATTGTGATCAGGGTATGTTCGAGGTAGTATATTTTCTTGAAGAGGTTGAGCACATTTTCCTAGTATTGGGAACCCCAAAAACTATAAGATTGTGTAATGTTTTGGGTCTATTCAAAGGTACAACAGTAGACAAATGGGAGTTATTCAACTCACCATCACTGCATGATAGGATTACTTTAGATTTCATTAAATCCTTCTTTGTCCGGTGGATTATACCCAAAGAGGTTAAGGTGAAGAAATGATAAGATCTCATGCGTATTCAGCAAGGCCAATTGGTGGTGAAGACATATGTTTACCATTTCAAGGAACTCATGTCATTTTCACTGGAGGTAGAATCATAGGATTTGTTGAAGATTTATCTCTTCATCAAGGGTCTTCATCCAAAGATCATGGAGTGGGTCCTCACTTCAAGGGACCATAATTTTGAGAAGATAGTGCATAAGGAATTATTAGCTGAGTTGGTCTCCGGAGCGTAGTTGGTTGGAAATCCAGCATATCCATCTACTCATGAAGGTTCACCATTTTTCTTGTTGGGTGTACCAGAGGGAAACGATTCGAATGTTTACTCTGTAGTGGTTATGGATTCTAGTTCATCACACTATTCTACAGTGTCCCATCAGTGTGGAAATTTATGGCACATGAAGCCATCACGTCGCACCCCTCCGAAGATGTTCCATTGTTGCTGGTGTCTGGGTTATTTATAAAAGTTTTAAAAGAAGTGTTACCTGAAGAATACGCTATGAACGGAGGATTCATGCGCCTGACTATGAGGCAGTAGATGTTTTAGCCATTAGAGCCCAAGCCACATATCATGGGGTGAAGCTCACGCACATGAAAGAGTAACATGGGGTTTTAAGCCTTGGTTTGGAATTTTTATTCTGTTTTGGAAGTGAAACAATTAATGTATTTCCATTCTTTTTTTTCTTCTAATAAAGTGTGTATGTCATTTTAAGTTCATCATTTCTTCGTGATATTTTGATGGCCTCAATCCATTATAATCCAAGAAGTACTATTATTGTTTTTTTGTTTTCTAAATCATGCATTATTCTTAATTGTGTGTTGGCCCTTGTCTGGGTTGATCATGGTTTATCTGTGTTTGTTTAGTGATGTAAGTGCATATGGAAGAATTGATGTTTGTAGTTTTTTCTTAGGTTCTATATTTGGTGGATGTTCTTATTGGATTTTTTTATCTAGTGTTGGGGGTTTTTTGTTTGGTTTTAGAGTTCCATGTTTCAGCAGTGATGTTGTTTCGCTCATTCTATAAAAGTATTCTTGAATCGGTTGGGAGTTCCCGCATCTCCCCCAAACCCCTTCACGAGGTGGTATGTTTTTGTGTTAAATTCCCCCTGTAGTTTTGTTCTTTTGGTGGGGAGATCCATCTTGTGTTCTCCCATTATCTTGTGTTGTGGTTTCTTTTGGTTTCAATCTGGAATGAATTCTTGTTTTGTCTATTGTTTGTCTAGGTAACTTTATGGGTGTAGAAAGTGTCTGTGGTGGGGAGAATTTTCACCCCACGAATTTATAATTTCATTCTTATTTGTTTATTTATTAGCTTTGGGCTCTCATGTCAATTTTTGGGATGGGTCTCAAATTATAATTTTTTCCATTTAATCATTTTAGTGGGTTTCGGACCAGAGCACGGTTACCACACAATGGGCAGTAAGGGCGCAGTCGGTCTGGGTGCTTGTGCAAGTGACTAACCATTAAAATAAATATATTTTATATCGCTAGGATGATTTAAATGTTAAAATTTAACAATAATTATATTATTCAATAGAGAATAATATTTTTATTATTAATATTTATTAATAATATTTTTATTATTGAATTTTTTTTGTTAATATAATTATTAATAATTAATTATAAATGTTAATAGTAATAATATTATTGTTAATATTTTTTAAGAATAATGATTATAATGATTATTTTTGCATTAATGTTATTATTATTGTCTCATTATTTTCATTATCATTTTTATTATTGTATTTATAATTATTATTTTTATTGTTATTAATTTTAAATATGATTATTTTTATTATTTTTATTGTTTTATAATAATTTTTTGTATGATAATAATAATAATTATTATTAGAAAAATAAATTGAAAAAAAACAAACGGACCCTAGACTAATCCTGAAGCCCCCCATTCTCCCTCGGTGGAACCCAATCTACATCCTTAGTTCCCTACACTGCGCCACCCCATCCCCTCGCTTCCCTCCCCCGCCAGTGCTCTGGTTGGGTCCCGACCGCCGCCCACAACTTCTTCTCCCGACCTCACCCGGGTCTGCTCCCAGCATCACCCTGGTCTACTCCCAGTCTCTCCCTTCTCTCTAAATAAAGCCTCACCCCCTTCCCTCCTTCTGCACCTCCATCCAGGCCGCCTCTGACCTCCCACACCGGTCGGGCCGCCTCCTGCCTTCCGCACTCCAGCAGGCCTCTTTCTCACCATGAACTCCTCCATCGGTGCATCTGATTTTCAATTTTTGGGGGTATCCCTCTATTTACCAATCACTAATGTCTGATTTTTAATTGGAGTGTTTTTTTTGTTTTTTTAGGTGTGCAATTTACTGCAGAGGATGTTGTTTTTCCTTCCTCGGAAGCGGCATCACGGTCGCACAACTTTGTGGTATGTGTTTTGGTCTCATTCAATTATGATGGAATTAATTATCATCATAATATATCGAACTATTCCATGATTCTTTTTATGAATTTCTATAATTTGATAAAAAAATAGATCTTGTGGAGGTCTGACATGCATATGGGGTGGAAATGAGTTTTTTTCA
Organism: Viscum album; assembly: GCA_963277665.1. Lineage (NCBI taxonomy): Eukaryota > Viridiplantae > Streptophyta > Magnoliopsida > Santalales > Viscaceae > Viscum > Viscum album. The sequence continues at coordinate 1,351,467,849 of OY728131.1, forward strand.
ATTGAAAATTGTAATTATTTGTATGTTCCTCGTTGTGGTGTTTTATTTATGAATAATTTAAATATGGTTACGGAAATGGTGTTATGTATGATTTCAATGAAACTTGAGTTAGAAATCTGTAATAGAATGGGATTTCAATGGGAAATGAATTGTTCTGATATATTGGATTTTTTGTGCACCTCTAAATGTGTCATTTGAAGTGTTTAAATTATAAGAAACATGTTATGAAATGGTAACATACTTATATGTTGATTTGGAAGGGGTTGGGCCATGAAATATTTTTTGAACATATTATGTGCATTTCTGATAATGTTTCAACTGATTTATATGAGTTACATAAGTGGCGCAAAAATTTTTTCAAGTGGTTTTGGTGTGTGGAAAATGGAAATGGGTTGTTTTTGGAAAATTGTGGTTTTCCTGAAATGGTTGTGTATGCGTAATTTGAGAAATTTTTTTGAGTTGTTTGTGTAATTTTTAATAAACTGTTTGATTGCCTTATAAAATTCATAGTAAACATGTTTTCTTTGTATGTAATTGGTTATAAATTTTTGGGTCTATTTGTACACTTGTTGATAAATTGTTTAGTAATTTTTACTAGTTTCTTTGTTATAGAAATGGGGAAAATTGGAATATTCATGGAATATTTATTTTGGTTTTGTCCAATGGGTGTCTTTTATGAATGGATTGAATTGTTCTCTCAATGGGTGTTCTTGTTTTTCCTTTAGTGTGTGTTTCGATGAATGTTTTCTTCAAGGGTTCCTTAGGCCGTTTCATAGGACTATGCATTTTTCTTTAAGATTTTGAAAGGTTTTACTAAAAACACAATGAAGGGTTTAGAATTAAAGGACCATTTGGATCTTCCAACTCATGGATGATGTTGTGTTAACTTTTATAACGGTTTGTGTTTGGAAATTGTGTGTTCTTGGTTGGTGTTTTAATATTTTTTATGAAAATGGTTTCAACATGGACATGATTTGATTGCCCGATTAGAAATTTCTATGTTTGAAAAGTACGCGTGTATAAATATATGAATATGAGGTGCACCTATCTATGGAAACCCATTATTTTTTTAAGTTAAAGGGTGAAATACCACGTGTATCGAAAGAAAGAAACTCCATTTGAAGGGAAGAAGGACAAACCCATTACAAAGCCAGATATAGAACATCTAACAAAATAGGGGATAAGGACAAACAGAGATCGAAAAGACAAAAGGAAACAAAGATCATAGCAGGATCAAGCCATAAATTCTCATTTCCCCTTAATTGAAAATGAAATCGTGAAGTCTGTCAAGATGTTGTCTCATCCCCTCTATGATGAAATTTGTTATGCTGGCAACACAGCCAAGGAAGAGCACTCCTCCAACTCACACTAAAAAATTAGAGGAGGACTGGATGATAGGTTCCATCACACCTATCTCTCTTTCAAGGAACCACCCCCACCCCCACCACCCCCCCCCCCGACGGTGAAAATGAGGGACTCACTGCACCATCATCCTAATGTGTCACAACATCCTCTAGAGAACACCGTGAAAAAATCAATAAGAGTACCCATCCATCCAAAATAACAGATAGGTGAATGATGGGTGCCAAGACACCCATACATTCATCATGGTCACCCACCCAATGAAATATGCAAGACAGAACACGTCAACTAAATGCAAAGAGACAAGCATCAATATCCCACTAAAACATCTACTTCCTAGTGTCAATCAGATCTAGAAAAAGAAGAAATGTTAAATATAGAAGAAAAAAACAGTGCATCAACATTCCAAATAATCCAAGACAATACCCACAACCACCCTAGGCCATGACACCAAAATCAATCCAGGGCAGACCTCTGCACGATCCAATAGAATATCACCACATGATATTGGACAACTAACACCCGAAGACACCACCATCCGAGATCCCAACTCCCAACCAACACAACGTGAACCACCCTCAATAAATCTGGTGACGATTGGAACACCATCGTCAACCACCGAAGCTCAAACAAGAAATAGCAAAGTGAGGGAAGGCCAGATCGAGATAGATCTGGGGAAGGGGGAGTGCTGTAGAAGATCCGCTGGCTAAAAGTGAAGTGAAGAACCAGAGGCAGAGACAAACCAGGCACGAAAACCCTACCCCAAACCGAAGCCATGTGATGGGAAGAAGAAAATCTCCACAGCAAGAGGATAGGGAAGATATGAATCCCTCCATTCCTAAAGGTTTGGTACCCACCTGTAGGTTTAGAGGCCATATGTGGAGTGCTACTATTTTCTTTTTCAAAAAGGGTGACCAATTTTTTATAAACAAGGGATATTCACCATACGCCGATATGAGTTTCCCAACTGAGTATGTCTAGAGGTCTTCTAAGAATGATTAGGATCACCCATTATTACTTAATTTATTACATTTCTTTTTTAATTTTAGTTAAACTTGTATATTTTTAGTTTTCACTGTTCATAGACAATATCACAATACATCATTAGTATTATCTATTTTGGTTTAATTTTCAAGTGTTAGTTGGTTTGGGAAATTGATTTATCTTTTTGTTAAAATATAAAATAGAGAAATGAATTTTGTATTATTAAAATGGGAAAAAAACCTATTTCTATATCTTTATTTCAGACTAGAATTAATGGATTGTTTTTGGGAAGGTGACTTATAGATTATGTGGTGTTTTACTATTGAGAATTTTGGTGCTCACCCCTATGTTATCTTTTTGTTACAGTTTTCATTAGTGATGGATCACTCTCGGAGCAAACATTGTTCTGATTTAGGTGATGACCTATAAGGTCACATGTAGGTGTGTTGAGTTGTTTTGTTGATTTATTTTTCCTATACTAGGGTTTAGTTTTATTGGCCTTTTAATAGTTATTTATTTCATTATATTTTATGGGATCAATAATTCCCACTAACTAAATTTTGATGGCTGACATTGGTTCCTAGCCCATGGGGATCCAGAACTCCCCTCAGACCCTGATGTGGACCACCTCTGGTGACCTGTTAATGGTCGACCAAGGTTGGTTTGGGACAGTAGAGAAATCTCACCCCGAAGGTGTGTGCCAATTGGAGTTGTGTGGATGTTGCTGAAAATTATACAATGGTAGTTGAGAAATTGAACATGTTGATCTATGTAGATAGATAAGATTAGTTCTATGAGAACTTTTCTTATTTTATATAGATGGTGGAACCTTACCCATGATGGGATGCACCGTGTATGTTTGATATGGTTAGAGAGTTTCAACTACAACACCCACTATCCTTTTCTGAAGAGGGTGGGATAGAGGAAGTAGAGTTCAAGATAGGATTTATCTAGACAATTCTTGACCAAATAGAGACTCATATTATGAAGTCAGTGAAGTTATCATCATATATCCTTGGTGTTCAAGAAAATAATTGGTGGGATATCATGGTTCAAATAGATCAGTCTGAAGAAATTATGTGGAAATCCATTCAGGAGATATTTCTTGAAACATTTTACCTATAATCCTTTAGGTTGGAGAAGGAAATAGATTTTATGTGTTTTAACTAATGTAAAATTTTGGTAAAGGACTATTCTAGTTTTTTCGTTGACTTGAGATGATTATTTCTAACCATGATAGGAGATAAGGTGGGGGGAAATGTTTCTAGGATGGGATGAGACATGATATCAGTTTCCAGTTAAATATATTCTCCCTATAGTGGTTTTGTGAGGTAGTGTACCAATCCCTTTATATCTGAGGTGAACATGATGGGATCTTTGGGTTGTGAGATTGTGGTTCCATCTGGGTGGACAAGTGATGGAGAATATGATAGTAAGAATCACCTTTATGAAAAAAAATTTGCAGCGTGGGACCGGAGAGAGAAAAAATAAGAGGGGGCATCCACTCAGAGTGGTGACTAGATATTTTTTTATTAGTGTGGAAGGTCAGGGCATATGCGTTTCCATTTTACCCTACCACCAGTTGAGATTCGAGCATGCATTAGGTGGGGCCACATGCATAAGTTTTGAAGGAAACTGTGAAAGTCGGGAACTGATGGGAGTCAGAGATTGGCACCCAGTGCAAGTAGGGGGTCAGTAGCCCCGTATGAGGAATGCAGTTGGAGATCCACACATCATACTGGTATGGGTGGTGGTTGTGGAACTCTGGGGAGAGATCACCCATACTAAAAGAGTAGTGCAATACAAGGTACTCAGGTTGGATCATTGGGTAGAGGTGTAGGTTATAACCATGTAGTTCAGAATACACCGGAAGGTGGTGAGTCATGACGACCTATTGTTCAAGGTATGATTCATGTAACATCCACACTGTCTAGTCCATTATTTGATATAGGTTATATGAATTCTTTTATCTATGATTAGTTAGTAGTTATGTTGGGAATGACCATAGAGGGTAATTGGGGAGTGATGTAACTTGATACACTGTTGGGGGTACAAGTTGAGAATATCAGGGAGTGTAAGGGTTGTTCTCTGAAGGATGGTGGATATTAGTTTCTGTGGGATCTATTTTTTCGAGAGATGTAAGTTTTTTACCTAATCATGTTTATGGATTGGTTGGAATTATATCAATACTATATCGACTGTTATTGACATCAGGTAATGTCAATAACTCTTGATAGAGACACTTATGTCCTTAATGGTCAGTGGGATACATGAGTTAGACAAACTGGGATATATGCTTGAAGTTGGGAGAACTCATAGACCATGTGTCTTTTCATCCATTAGATTAATGAGGAAGTGAAAAAAACATTGTTATCTCATGTGGTGGATTTATTCTAGGACATGTTTCCAAAATGACTTTTTGGGAATACCAACTAAGAGAAATTTTGAGTTTAGGATTGAGTTGCTACCATGGGAGGATCCAATGTTCTATTCCACCACACTAAATGGCACCGGTCAAGCTCCCAGATCTTACAGTAAAACACATGCAGTTGGAACACAGTGACTTTATTAATCCAAGTACATCACCCTAGGGATCTCATATACTGTGTCCTAATAAGGCTACAAGATCTTTGAGGCTATGGGATGATTATAGGAAGATGAACCAAATGGAGGATAAGAACTAGTACCCTCCTCCTAGAATTGATGTCTGTTTTACTAGCTCAGAGGTGCCTCAGTGTTTTCTAAGATCAATTTGAGATATTCATACCATCATTTGAGGTCGAGTACTTTTGACATACCCTGGATAGCTTTTCAAAGCAGGTACGGGTTGTATGAATTTTTGGTGAAGCCCTTTAGATTAACCAATGAACCGGTTGTGTTCATGGATTAGATGAACTGGACATTTTACCTATATCTGGATCAGTTCTTAGTTGATTTCATTGATGAAAACATGGTGTAATACATAACTCATGATGATCATTGCGGACATCTTGACATCATATTGAGTACACTAAGACATAATATTCATTATGTCGAGCTATCAAAACTTGAGTTTTGGATTGGTGAGGTTCACTTTATGGGACAAATAATTTCTGAGTAAGGATTTTCGGTGGATCCAAAAATGTGAATGTTGTGGTGTCTTGGGATTATCCCATGAATGCCTATGATGTTCAATATTTTCTAGGTTTGTCATGTTATTACCAGAGGTTTGTTAGGGATTTTTATCATTTTGGTATCACCACTCTATTGATTAACAAAGAATAGGGTTACATTTGAATGGTCATAGGAATGTGCCAATGTTTTTAAAGAGTTGAGGATGAATTTGAATATTGTACCTATTTATCTCTTACCCAAACTAGGTATGAAGTACACCTCGTTCTTTGATGTGTTTGGTGTTGAAATTGGGGTACTGTTGTTGCAGGATGATCATGTAATAGATTATGGGGATAGGCATTTGAGACCACATGAAAAATATTATACTTCTCATGATATTGAGTAAGATGATATGGTTCATGCATTGATGTGTTGTAGTCATTACTTATTGGGATAACATTTCATGGATTTTAGCAGCCACAAAATTCATAAGTATATATTTACTCAGGGGGATTTGATCTTTTGATAACAAAGGTAGTCTGTGTACCTACAATCCTTAAATTTTGAGTTGGTCTATACACTAGGGAATGAGAATAGTGTGGTTCATGCTCTGAGCTAGAAGACTCAAAATCAGGTAGTTTAGGAATGTAGTTTAGAATTGATGATGATGGACTTATTTGATGAGATTCATTAGGAGTTGCAAGATGAGCATAGGAGAATGAATCTCGCATCTGTAGTAGTTGATTCTGAGTTTTTGAGTCAGATCAAGGATAGGTAACTGGTGGAACCAGAGTGTTTGGATATTAAGTAATGTCTTAATGGTGGGGAGTCACATTAAAGTAGGTGTTTTGATTCTAATGGAGTTTATTATGTTCATGGTTATTTTATGGTACCTACATGTGTACGATAGGTGTTGATGCTTGAGTTTAATGCATCAAAATGGGTAGTGCATCTAGGATTGACAAACATGAACCATATTATTTATAAGAAATACTGGTGTCTAGTATTGAAGAAGGAAGTATAAGTTGTTATGTCATGAGACTATACCTATCAATATATGAAGTCCGAACATCAACATCCATGTGGGTTGTTTCTGTCATTTCTTATTCCAGAGAATAAGTGGAATGATCCGATGATGGACTTCGTAGTTGGTCTTCCAATGACACCTTAGAAGAATGACGTAATCATGGTGGTTGTCGACTGACTAGTGAAAGTGGCACATTTTATGCTAATCTATGAGACCTATAAAGTGGACCAGTTGGCTTAGTTATATGTTTGAGAGGTATGATGGTCACATGGTATACTAAGAACCATATTTTTGATTTGTTATCTACAATTCACCTCACTCTTATGTTAGGGATTCTAGAAATCGCTTTGTAGCCATTTGTTTTTTAGTATGGATTATCACCTGTAGACCGATGGAAAATCTAAATGCATGATCCAGGTATTACAGTACATGTTGAGAGATTGTGTTCTAGATTTCGGTGGATCATGGGAAAAGAAGTTGTCTCTCTCTGAGTTTTCCTTCAATAACCATTTTAGGATACAATTCATATTTCTCCTTTTGAGGAACTCTATAGTAGAACATGTAGATCCCCACTATATTGGTTAAAGAATGGAGATTCTGAGTTGTTAGGAGCAAGTCTCATGTAGGAGACATCATAGAAGGTTCTTTTTATTCGAAGGCATATGGAAATAGGCTGGAGTATATAGAAGTCACCGAAAGATCGATGTCATAATCACATCTAGTTTAGTGTGGGTGACATTGTGTTACTTCAGGTTTCGAAAAGGTTGAGTCACCAGCATATTTGGATAAAGGGAAACATTATTCCTAGATATGTGCAGCCAATCCAGATTTTAGAGACAATCTGATTGGTGGCATACTGATTAGATCATCCATGGCGGTATAGTGTGATGCATGATGTTTTCCATGTTTCGCAACTCAGAAAGTATCAGACTTATTCATCTAATGTGATAAACACTAATAATGTAGAGATTGAGGATAATGCATCATTTTAGGGGATTCTAATTAATATCAGGGATCATAGTGAAAAGTTATTGTGTGGAAAGATAATGATAGTTGTTTGCATTCTATAGTAGTAGGGACATATTCTAGAGGAAACACAAGATCTGGAATTAGATATGCATTACTAGTGGCCTGATCTCTTTTCATTAGGAACTCAATGATGCTCAGGAGGATAGGCTCAAGGATGATCCATCATAAGGAGGGGATGTTGTATGATACCTAATTTTATTTTAATGTATGTTTCGTTTATGTTTTAGCTTGATCCACTTTTTTTAATCAAATAAGTGTTTCCCTAAGATCATGTAAATATTCAAGGGTGTTCCAGGGGTTCAAGAAATGAATGTGGAAGAAAAAGGAGTTTCTAGGAATCTTTCATATTTTTCTCATAGATAGTGAAAACGATACAGAAACCCCATGTAACCATGTGCGGGGAGTTTTTTTGATAGTATCATCTGTACGATTTGTGAATAGTTTCGAAAACATTGAAGATTTTCTATATATCTAGTAAATTTGTAAAATTTAGAAAAATTACATTATGGGATTTTAAGGCTCCCTCACTATTACCCTCCTTCCACCTCCTATGAACCCTAGTGAAGATCCAAGGCTCCCATGATCTTCTAAGGGTGAATCTCCTTCATTGTTAGTACATTTGGAGTGCCTTACATTGTGGATTAAAGATCTGTGTAAGGCTAGTATCTCTCTTACTTCTCTTTTTCTAGGGTTTCCATTCATCCCTCATCTCCATCTGAAGCTCTAAAACACTTCTTTTCCATTGTGATTTTGGAAAAATCTACTATGAGGGAATAGATCGAGATATATGGACATGACTAAGGATTATTTCTGCAACCAATTTGTGGTGGGTGTTCTACGGGTTATATCCCAATGTTTGTATTTAGATTTGTGAATGTATGGTTTTATCCTTATTCCATTTTTTTGGATTTATTGGCACCATTTATAAAATAAGGGTAATTGGTGTCTAAATAACTTAATTATACTCCTCTTGATCACCATGGGATGCATAGTGGGTGATTTGGATAAAGTAGGGGAACCCATGGGGTGTTCCAACCCTTCCAAATATGGTTAATTAAAATATGTAGACATGAAATTGATGTGTGTCATCATAGATCCATTAGGTAATGTGTTATTTGATTAATATAATGATTTATAGTGGATTATTATTAGGTGTTCCAATCATGGAAAATAGATAAATGATTTTTTGATTAACATCTAAATGGGTTAAATGGAATTAATGAGATTTTTTTAGCTATCATGTTTATGCTTGAATATTCTTAGTGAGATAGGCATGGAGAATTGGTATTAGAGATAATTGGTTACATATTATAAATGATGAATGTGTTAAGGGATTTTGGAATAATATTTTTCCACTTTATTAAGATTATTGTGATGTTAATAATGTTATTGTCTATGCTTGGTGTAATGTTGTTATTGTGCATAATGATAAATATACATGTGCACATGGCTTGGTAGAGTGGGTTATAGAGACGAGGATCTAAGACCATAGGTCGATTCAGACTGAGGTTCTACGATCCACCCTCTAAATTCATAGGTTACGGAAGGGGATGGAGTTTTATTCCCCTAACAGTGTCATTCCTCACAGACTAAGGCATTGAGTTGAGTATATTGAGGTTATTTTAATGTGATTCCCTAGTTACATAGTACTTGTGTAATTTCCCATATGAATTAAGAACACTGATCATGCATTATCCATTGAAAACATGATAAAGGGATAATTAAACCAAGGGTTGGTTAAGTAGTGAACCTGAATATATTTGTGAATCATCTTAATGGAAATGTAAATAAGAAGGGATTCATGAACTATTGTATTTACTTACCATATTTCTCTATTGCATGCACTATCTATTTGACTGGATATTTTGTAGGCACCATTCATGGCGGACTACCGAGTCGTACTCACACCCTTCTTGGGTTACCATTAGGTACTGAAGTAGATTTCATGGATACAGTTCCAGATAGAGGCAACAACCTCATGTTTGGGGAGTTAGTTGGGTTTGATATGCGTACTGATGAGGTTCGAGGCATTGTGCCAGAACAATATTTGGGATTCAATTGTATTCTTTATTGTGAGTTTTTTTAATTGTAATTATATCATGACATGACATATTTTCCATTAGTTAATGTTTTACTGATTTTTTGAAATGGTTATTTGTGCTTTTTTCATTAGCTTGTTTTCATTGCTTTTGTGATTGTGTATGTTTCCTACTGTGTATTACTCTAAAAAAGAGGTTATATTTTCCCCACAAGTCTCTTAAACCCTTTCCTCTAGTTGAAAACCATTAGAATATGGGGAGTCACACTTGAGGTCATGTGTTTACCCGGCTCGAGGAAAGAGTTTAGTGGCTCCCTCATCGGGGACATTATAGAAGTTATGACATTTTATAATTATCGTGAGTGGACCAGTCATAATTTTTGAATATAGAATTATTTTCCAGCATTTTCCACATAAAACCCCTTCAAAATCAACAATTATATTGTAGTAGACATTATAATGTCTAAAAATGTCCATATAGTATGTTTTGGATAGGTTTTGGGACATTTTTAACCCATATAATTATATTTTAACCCTCGATAAAAAAATGTCCCCCTAACTATAGTAAATAATTGATTTTATTTTTATTATTAATTATGGGAAAATTTTATATTTACCTTATTAGATAATATAAATTAAAAATATTCACCATTTGGAATTTTTCTCCAAATTCCAATATCCTTACTGAAAAATGATAATTTAAAATTAATCACATAGACGCTATGAGAAAGTGAGTTTTGGAAGAGAAAATGTTTATTTTTTATGAGTTCTTATACAAAATAAATTGACATAAAATGATAAAAATTTCCCAAAATTGAGTAATTTTTAATTAATTTAAATAATATTTCTTTTAAACACATTATTAAACAAGTAGGTCCTTGTCAATTCATTAAACAAAAAGGATGTTTTCAATTGTACCCTGTATTTTTAGGATTAATCATAAAATTATTCTCTTCAAATAATGTCCAAATAATTAGCTAAAATATAATGTTGTTATTATTCATCCAAAAATAAATTTTATTATATAAAAATCATTTTATAAGTTTCATAAGTTTTTTTTATTTTTTAACAAACAAAATTTATATTTAGAAAATAATATTCTCAAAATATATGAAGAGTTTAGAAAATATAAATTATTTTTTGAATTTTTTTCCTTATATAAAACCATTATACATCATATTGAAAAATAATTCCTATTCATTCCAACATGTTTATTATCATCGTAATAATGACTGTGTTTAAATAATAATATTTATAGAATTTTGTGGTTCATTAAAACCCGGTGTTGTGTGTAAGAAAAGATGTCGATGAAATTTAGTTTATTTAGTTTTATAATTCATAAAACTCAGGGGGTCACACATGGAACATTTATCGATTGATCTTACTGGTGGCTAGTAAGGAATCACTACCTGCACTACTAGAGCTAGTTTAGGGACATGTTGTGGAGCATCCTTCTATGCAATTTGTCCCTCCAAACACCCACGTGGTGACATCTTCAACAACAAATTTTACATTGGAAACATAGAAAGTAAAAAATAGTCTATTTGATCACAGAATTTCATCATTTATGTATACTAATATCATATAGTATACCTCTAATTGAATAAAAAAATTTCTCAGTTCATGGACGTTAGTCACAATCATTATATACATAAACAACAACAACAACATACTCTATTCAAATAATAAATTATAGTAAAGAAATATATCATGTTCATGGCAGAATTATTATATCAAACAATGAAAAATGATCCCAAATAGATGAAATAGGTCATGTAAAATATTTAAATAACTACTATTTATCATTCAAATATATATGTATATTTATATTTGTCATGTGAAACTACATATATAGTCATGATTCATAAATGTACAAAAACTATCCTAAAGTACATATCAATATCCCATAGATCACTTGATTTGAATTTAACCATCAATAATAGTGAAAATAAATTTATACCATGTTATGGAAACTAAGAGGACCTCTATACATTGAATATCGGTCATTGTGATAGTATTTATGTCAATTTCCAAAATTTTCTATCCGTTTTCTACCATGTAACAATCCAATAATGTAGAAGAAAGTGGTTATAGTGTCTTGGTTCTCTAATACCATAATGTAAAATCCTTGTCTAAACCACTAGGACTATCCTATATGGTACCATGACATCATCCACACCTCCACATATGAAAGGGATTTCCAACATGAAAATACAGTCTATGTTAGATCATTGGATGACAATACCCTACATATCAATTCATTTCAAAATAATTTATTAATAATAACATCAGTAAATATTAACTGTAATAATTCCAAAAAAAATAAACATTTCTTAAATATCTTATAACTAATTGTGTATCCCAATGTGCAATGCATATCTAGTCTAATAAGAAGTAGAAAAATAAAAAACCAACTAAATTAACATTAGTGAGAGTGCTCATATACCTATCATGTTACTCCACTTGGTCAATCCTAATATACTCATATGTCTCACATAGGGCCCTTACCCTTTTTTGGATACCACATAAAATTTGCAACCGCACAGAACATCACAAATAGTGTGTCAGTACAAGGATTGGTAGAACACCACCAATGTGTCATTACATATTGTGTACAAGTTTAATATATTTATTAAATAATAATAATAAAATGAATTACTACATAAATATAAAATCCAATCAATGTGTTAGTGAACTGACTTAGCTAACACAAACCTATAACGATATTTTCTTCAGCATAATGAAGGAAGATAACAAATTGTTTCAAATAAAGAAAACCACCCCCTATATAGTTTCCTATAGTTTCATAGAGATTATACCTGGTATAACTTATCATTCATTAGGACCTTTTCATCTTGTTCCAATCGAAGAAAATATAATGTGTTCACATCACCGAGGATATCACATTGTTAATACCATTTGAAAAATAAAAGCCAACTCAAGCACACCCTTTGACAGAAAATATGGCTACATTGTACCTCAACCCCATTCTGAAGTCCCATATCTCTATCATAAAATTCATGATCACTCCCCCACTAAGGGATTATTTTTTATGACGGTCCACCTATATCATGAAATAATCATAACCTCCAAGGATAATTTCACACACATATAGGTAAAGAACCCATGAATATATAAAAAATATCACCATGATCTTATAACATCATACCTGGAAACATTCTATAAAAATAAAAAATGGAAAAGATACAATAGAATCAATCAATGATTAAAAAATAGATAATGGGTCACACAAGCCACACACAAACACCCACATGTGATCATAATCAACAATGGTAATCAAAAACTTAAAAAATATTTTCATTATAGAGATAATTGTATTCAAGACCCAAAATGGTAAGGAACATCCCACCTCAAGTCATCAATCAAAAAAAGAACAAACTATTGTATTTGGTTATAATGTTGGAGTGAATATAACGATGGTCAAGAACACCTTATCACATACTATATATCCAATTCATCAACACCAAAGGTTTTCAATGGGATATGGGAACTTCAAAATGAAATTTTATTTCAAAAAAGAAAAAAACTATCACAAGATATGACAATTTTCTCTCACTAGTACCACTATCATGTTATCAATGTATATAATGTTGGAATATTTTACGAAAGATAATTTTTAAATACATAAATTCATGGAATCATAATGGTATAATTAATTGAAACATACAAAATATAATTTAATTGAAGTATCAAGAATTTGTACCAATATTTTGAAAAGAAAAAATATAAATTTATCAATGGATTATATTTTAAAAATTATCATATAATCATTATGAAGATGAAATTTATGAGAAAAAATCACAATATTATTACAAAAATTAAGAAAAAATAATAATCATGAATTATAAAAGGATTATTTCATCACATTATCAAAAGATAATTTATGGAAATAGATTATCATAATATAATTTTGAAAGGATTATTTGTAATAAAAATTAATATAATATAATTATGAAAAATTTACATTTATAATTATAATTGAATTATAATGTGAAAAATATATCCAATTATACTAGGATAAGTATGAAATTTTCATGGGTAATTATATAGTTTCATTAGAGTATAATTATATGGAATATGTCATCTATTCATGAGTAAATTTAAATATATAAATTATGAATTTTCATTTCTAATTATTCTGGAGGAGAATATTTATAACACTAACCTTAACTTAAATTATATCATGGAAATTATCTAGGGGAAATTATAATTATATGTGTTATTTTATTAATTTTTTTCAATAAAATAGGTTTTGTAGTTCTAGAAACCATAGGAGAACCTAAATTGTTGAGGTATCAATGATTATGATAATGAGGATGTAATGATGTGTTATAAACTATTGAGGTTACCACTTCATCTTTCAAACCACTTATGGTGGTTTATTAATTTTTTTATCATTGATGACATAAGGTAGGATGTTCCCTACCTTTTTGTGATTTATTTAACACTTATTGCCACAATGATTGTAGTTTTTTTGAAATTGAATATCATTTTTGGCTATGATATAATGTGGGCACGTTTTTAGATCTCATTAGACCCATTTCTGATTTTTGATTCAATGAGTGATACTAGTGTATCCTATTCCATTTTATATTTTGATTATTTGATGTTATATATGCAACTTTATAATCATTTTAATATTTCATGCCTACTTTTATGCTCACATTTTAAATGTTAACTTTTCCGTGAACTGAGTTATTGGTTCTTGATATAGGTGGACCATCGGTAAAGATTACCTTTTAATGGGGGAGTCATTTTTATTTTGATGATGGTGTTGAGGAACAAAAGCACATAGGGGAGGTATGAGGTTGGAACAATGTCATTTCAGGGGGGGAGGGTCCTGGAGGATTCCTAAATTTTCCATGTGTTATTCACCACAAGATATCCTACTCAATGTGAATAATAGATATTATCTTATAGATATCCCATGTGACATGTTCCTCTTAAGGAATGAATGAATTTTGGTATCATCTCCATGAAACATTGAGGATACTGTATATAGGCTGGTATAATTCTTATGGATCATTCCATTATATTTATACATAGAGATGGAGAAGGTATTATCATGGATTCGTGGAATATTAGTTATTGGACTAACTCATGAATTTTGGTTGTATGTTTATGCACTTTGAACATTTACTTTAGTTATAGAATTATCTTGTTATACATTATCATGTTATGCTACAGATGCATTATTGGTGTCCTACCAAGTTTTATTCTCACACCATATTAAAGAATTAAAATGTTTATGTTGATTTAATGATGGTTCTAGTGAATATAAATGATCGTGTGCTTGACAGATGAGTAGAGAATCATAAGGAAAGTGGTGGACAAGACTAAACTCTGATGCAACCGTAAAATGTTATTTATTTATTTCTTCACTACCAATTTACACTGTTCAATCTTTCCACATTGAGATTTTTTTTCACTCTATGAAATGTATACCATTTATATGTTTTATTCATGTTTACTCTAATTCATTGTTATTTTTTATTTTTTTACTATTGATCATATTACATAAATCTTATGGTATTGTCTTCCCACTGATAAGAATAGACCCTATTTTCTTTTCAATATCATCTTTCCTACAAGGGGGTGCACTTGAGGACATGTCGCCGTCTATATCGGAATCGATTGTTTGGGATCAGATTTTATAAAATGGAATTCATGTACTAGGTATTAGTATCTTGTTACTTATCTTTTCCATGATTTGGGATTGGGTACATATAATATTGGGTAGTTGGGACTGGGAAAATGGAACTTTGAGTGTTCCTATCCAAAACTGTATGGTGGACCATTAAACTGCTATAAAGTCCATGAAATCATGGTTTTCTATTATGATTGATTAAATTAACCTTGGGTGATTTACATGATGTTGATTTGTGATTTATGATATTTTAGGAGTGTTCATGAATCAGGAATAAGCAAGTATCTTCACATGTTTTATATACATATGTTTTAGTTCATCATAGTAGTTCTTAATTTGAAGAACTGATTTGTGTTATCTATTCAGGATAGACACTCATTTTGTGATATTTCTATGATTACATTGTTTTATAATATATCATTTTCTCATTAATTACTTGTGTTAAAAAATATGATGAATGTGACCAATATACTGGGATGATGACTAGGGTCAGTGCATGGAGGAAAACACTATGGGTTAAGGGTAAACTATTGGGAGAATGTTAGGTGACCCAATAGACTAAATTAGGATTATCCTTTGGACATTGATTATTTTTTGAGGTATTTCATTAGCGTTGAAAATTATTTTCCCTTGACATGGTCTTTTGGGAGTTCTTGTGAAATAGGCCGTAATACTCTCATAAGAGAGTATGTTATTTCATTGTCACTAGTTGTGTAGGGGTATAATGATATACAGGCTTCCACATATACTCTATGGTATTGGTAGTCAAATCATTTCAGCCAGAATAATTTCATATAATGAATTTTCTAGGTATTAGAAATTAGAACAGTGGTAAATCTTTCCATAACATCAATCTAGAATTCTTGATCATTGTATGTAAACAAAATAACATGATATATAAATATTGAATTGAAAAAATTATGGGAATATCTTACCTAGTAGGGAATCTTAATGATCAGTAAGATAAGTTGGGATAATTATTTTTCCATGTGAAAATTACATTTTGAAACCCCCAAAACATATGTATTCATTTATCCATAAAAAGATTAATATTCTATTTGATGAAATCATGTAGAGATAATTTAGCATGCCTTGTACATCCCCATGAGTTGAATATATGTTTTTATCCACTAAGGTGGAAGGTAGTCTTCAACTGTCAATCAATTACATGAAATTGAACCATGAGATATAAATGAATAGATATCCCTTTCCAATGACCGATGATATTGTTTATAATTTCTTTGGAACATGGTGGTTCTCTGATATTGATCTCCTATAGATCTATCAACAGTTTTGAGTAAAAAATTGGTGATATATCGAAGAAACAATTTCAGAATTTTTATAGACTATATAAGTAATTTGAATTTTTTTTAAATGATGAATGCACCTGTACAATTCATTTTCATCATGAACAATATCCTACACGCATATAAGGATTTTATTAGCATGGTTCTTATTGAAGACAACATCATATACTCTTTAACACCATAGTAGCACTCCAGCTCCTTGGGATAGTCCTGAGTATACATCTGGTACACAACATTTATATCAAGTTGTTAATTTGTTACATATTGATTCAATAGACGTGGTTTGTAATAAATGTGGTGTCGCCAAACTATATGTCCTTGGACCAAGGGAATGTTGAGGTAATCATGTCCAAGACACATTACTCAAACATTTTTGAGATTAGGAGCTCTCTGCGATAAACATGAAATTACCAATGGTTTATCCTGGACTTTAGCAGACTATTCGAATATACTACATCTCTAAAAAAATGAGAGTAAAGTTTTGGTTTTCAAATTAGTGTGTTGTTTCATTTGTTGAGATAAAAATAAGGTTAACAAAATCTATTGTACCGATAGTCCCTAATCCTAGGATTATATTTTCAGTGGACAATGACATATCATGCACTTGTTTGACATTAGAGAGAATGTAGTTAGAGTGGGTATTATCATATGCATCATGTTATCTATGACCCCACGACAGGTACTTCTCAACACATGAGAAGGAGTAAGCCGACATGGGCTATTCTCAGATGTATTGGGATATTATTCCACTTGTGAGAAATATTTCATGTTCATAGAAATAATTAAAAATCAATATATTTTCACAAATAGAGACCTAAACCTATGAAAAACTCACTAGGTTGGGTATATAGGGACATTAGACTTCGAAATTGATTATTAACTAGAAATGGTAATTAAATTTCATATGATCATATCTATAAGATTCATTACAATTTGGAAGGGGTTGAGAAACCAATAGAGGATCAGTGGGACTTGTTGTTCTTATTGGATGACTAGAGATTGGATGCTTTTGAGAATTAGGGAAATATGACATGTACTTATATTTTAGTCAATTATTCTATTTTGGGATGGTTGAAGACTAGTAAAGAGTATAACATAGAGTGTTATATGATATAGGAACAACTATATGGGGGTAAACATATACCTAGATGGACTATGGATTATGAAGATGTGATCTTGGTACATGGAATATTAATAATACATGATTTAATAAGAAAGTATCTAATAAAAACATTATATAAAAAAAGCTGGATTCTACATCTATATGGAATGAATATGTACCATGACTTTAGGAAATAATATTGGTGGATGTGAATGAAGGGTGATATGGCATTGTTTATATCTCAATTATTTACATTACAATGTGTAAATGCCTCACACCCCTCTCCTGGTGGTTTTATCTGGATACACACTTTTCCCATGTGGAAGTGGTAGAAAATAATGATAAACATTTTAATGGTGTTTTATAGGCTGTTGATGAGTTCTGACACATCCTAATAGATTGTTGATCAGTTAGTGAATACATCTGACTCCATAGAGATCAGATTATCTCACTCAGTGGAGGAAATAAGAAAGTAATAAGTCCATGAAAACATACTCTATCATGGATTTAACATGAGAATTTTATCGGATAGAGATTAAAATTTTACATTATTATATTGGAAGGTATTATAGAAATACTTGGGGAATTATAGTATATTGAGTATGACATACAAAAATAAGACAGATGGATAGTTTATGTAAACTATAATCGTATTTTATGAATGTCTTCAAGATTTTGTACTTGACATCAGTGGATAATCGAATGATTGCAAACCATGGGTTGAGTTTTTACAACACATTAGTTATCTATAATTTATTCAAATTCATCATTAACATAATCATTACATGAGGTTCTGTTTCCCACCCTTATGTTGGAATGATGTTGGTGTGGTAGTAATTATTGGCCCCAACTTTTTTCAGGATACCTCTAAGAGAGTGAAGTTGGTTCGGAAGTGGATTATCATCACTCAGAGTAGGCATATATCCTATAAAAATTGTAGGAGGATAAAATTTTAATTCCTTATGGACAATTGAGTTTTCTTATTTGTGACTTATCAGTTAGGAAACCAACATATACAAAATAAATGAAATCAAAAACCTTTTTTTTTTGAGTCCCTTTAAGATCAACGATTTGATAGTTGTAGTGGTGTAACATCTAGATCATTCTTCTCTATTCCAAGGAATTCATGATGTGTTTCATGTGTCACTTCTCCAGGGGTACATGGAAGATGTTGAATATTATATCTTATATG
Organism: Viscum album; assembly: GCA_963277665.1. Classification (NCBI taxonomy): domain Eukaryota; kingdom Viridiplantae; phylum Streptophyta; class Magnoliopsida; order Santalales; family Viscaceae; genus Viscum; species Viscum album. The sequence goes on from OY728131.1 coordinate 1,351,486,651, forward strand.
AGTTTGCTGGAATGGATATTATGGAATCTTATGAGGATTTTCTTGTTTATATTTATGACCAAAATGAAAATATTCATCGTGGGAAGATGGTACCGCTTTTCATGATTTGGTGGAATTATGGATGGATCCACGATGATATGTCAAAGTGCTAGTCTTTTGTTCTACTGAGTTTCATATGTTGTTCAAGAAAGTACTCTATAGTTTATTCTCATGGATCATAATTAATTATTGATGAAGAATTTTAATATATTTTTTTAAATATAATAAAAACAATTTTGTTAATAATTTATGGGTATTTTTATTTGGAAATTAATTTTTTAATAAAAATAAAATTATAAACAATATTTTGTTTTAATGGATTTATGTGGGGGTAGAGTCCCTATTAACACCTTACAATATTCATTGGAATATTTTTGTAATTAGGTGCTGATTTGACAAGTGTTTCAGAAGTTCACATGTCCTCTATTTTGATAAATTAAAAATATTATATATATATATATAATTACATGTGAATTAACTTTTATCAAATTAATGGAATATCATTGTAATAGTGTATTTTATGAGATTCCAGACACCACTGTTAGCTTCTATATGGGTATAATACCATAGGGGTGACATAACAATTCTGTGCAATAGGATATTTCAAACATTACCCATAATGGTAATATATTTAATTATTTTATATATTTTAAAAAAATTGAAATGTCTCATTAAAGATGTATCATATGAGAAATAAGATAAAACCATTCTGTTTGGAATGTGGGGTTTTACGTAGGATTCAACAATAATGTTTGAGTGTCATTTCTTTGGTTAAATCACAAGTACTTGTAAATATTTTACCTTTATTAGTTTATTATATTAATTGTATTATTTCATTATAAATTAAATTATATTTTTTCCTGTTTTATTCATCGATAGGATGAAATACACAATTTTCATGTGGGTTCAATCACAAATATTGGCTTTGAATTTTTTTTCTCCCATTTTATTTATTACACATTAATTGAGATAAAGTATTGAGACCTCAAAAATATTTTGACTGAAATTGTGGATTGAATATGGGATTATGAATGTGTCATGTTTATGTGGTTATGGGTTATAAATAGATAAAACTAATTCATTTAGGAGTTTTTTGAATCCATCGAGTCTTGAAAATCCCAGAATCCCACTTGTCAACAATCAATAATCATATATTCATTAAATTTTTCATTATCAAGATTCATGGTGGTCTTTTAAGACTCACATTTATAGAGGTGTCACTTCTATCCCACTTTAAATAAAATATCCCTCATTTTTCATGCGAACCCTCAACCCCTAGTAGGGAGACGACATATTCTACCAGGTACTTCCACTAACACAAATTTTCACAACGATCCTTCCCAAGGGCCGAGTTTTAAGTTCCAATAAATTAATTCAAACATTCTCGTATTCAATAGGTTGTTGACTTGCATCGAGGGTCAGAGTCTATTAGTGGAGAGACTATATCCACATTATCAATTCATTGGATAAATAATAAAAAAATGTACAATATAATAAATAATTAGAGAAAACATGAAAAAACTAAATGATTGGAATTCAATGAATATTTATAAAATAGTTTTCATTGTATAATGTATTTATTGATTAAAGAACTAGTCGATAAATAAATAAATAGCACTAGGGGTCATCTTAAATTCATCCAAGTCTACCAGATACTCTTCACTCGTCTTCTTATACAACCACCGTAGGTGCAATGATCTTCACCGAACCCTATAGGATATTTACGATCATAAAAAATTTCACAACATTGGTATGAGTACATGACATATTAGGAAACCACCAATTCATCCTTATCCTGATGTTCTCAACTATAATAATAGTATTCCATAATGAAAACAAATGCATAGTGAGAAAAAATATATAATAAAAAACCGATTAGTTGTGTTCTATCCAGGTTTCCAAGAAACCACATTCGTGCCAGCTTTATCTTCATGTTGAAAGATAATCGAATGAGTCGAAAAAAGAAAACCATCCCCTATATGGAATACTCACGGTGCCATGGAGAAGATACCCAATCTCATTTAATCCCCAAGAAGACCATTTAACAATGGTCCATATGGAAAATAATATATAATACTCAAAAAATCCTACATATCATATAGTGAATGAAACTTGTGAAATGAAGACTACCTCAATAACACACTCGTCATAACCCCACGTCTACCATGTGCCACTACCGTTTACCTGGGTTACTCATCGCCATCATCGCAATTAAGTGTACTCCCCCCTTAAATGTTAATATTTCATTATGGTTCAACAATCTCAAGTACAAATGACAACAACCTTGTCATAGGAAACTCGCATATAGTGGGAGAATAAAATCATACATAAAAATTCAGCACATTATTTTGAATCAGACAGAAATACATGTGATCAAAATCATTCATGGAAAAAGATCATCTAATATGACTCATGAATTAAAAAAATAAACAACGGGTCTCTCAAGACACCCCAACCATGTGATTATAATAAACAGTGGTTAACAAAACACCAATAAATACTCTCGTGCCGAAATAAATTTAGACGTGATTCTAAAAAAGTAAGAAACATCCTACATCATGTCATTGATGTCAACAAGATGTATAAACCAAAATGTGTTATTTGAAATATAGAGTGGAAACCATAACCATCCAGAACACATCTTCCTGAACTTATTATCATAATCATTTACATGAAGACTATAACAGGCTTGAACCCAAACTCAAACATCTAGTGGTGAAATCATAAACATTATATTTCACAACCTATACTCGGGGGCCATGACGTGACAACCCCAAGACCACCTTCCATAATCCAGGGGCTCGCGACAAGCACTGAAAGGAATATCCCAGTAATTGGGAAGGAATTGCCTTTAAAACCTAAAACACACACAATCTGATAGCACAACATGGAGTATGTACAAGTAACTACTTTAGTAAAAATTGTGTGAAAAGTAAAGGCCAGTATACATGCCCAACAGAAAGTACAAGTATAACTGAAATGGAAACAACTCTTGGATCTTCCTCCAAGAATACTACCTGAAGGGTAGGTACAACTCTCGATCAAGTCATCCCTATGGTATGTCTCATCTAAGTCCACCTCCGAGTAGCCTCTTGTCTTTCACCATTAGCCTCGATCAATGATGCCAGTCATCTTAACATAACACAAAAAGTTGTGGGCATAACCCGTGCATGGGTGAGTATAACGTTACTAAGCAGGGACCTCGAGACCCCCGAAGGTCTCCCAAAGTCCACAAATGATAAACCTCAAAAGTATGAGTACAATAACAACGTAAGAAGTAACAACTATCTTTACTTAGGTGCATCCCATACATATAACTATGTTGTCAAGATTACACATAGCTCCATCTCCTATGCCAAAAGAACAATTGTCCACAAAGGATGATGTACCATGAAGGTAACACCACATGGGTGAGTACCTCTTAGTTAACACCACATAGAGAAGATCCACAATGGTTTCACTAAAAATATTAGAACTCCACTCACACCAGGTATAACATAGGTATGGTAGAAATGATAAATAGATGTAACTACAGAATCACGTTACTTTGTTGAGAGGAAAAACCATGTAGTATCCTAAATCATTAGGCTCACATAGTATCCTATAACAACAAACCTACATAGGATCCTAGAGTAGTCCCGCGTGGATTCCTAGAGTGGATCCATGTGGGATCTGGGAACACAGACCCACGTAGGATCCCAAGCATAGACCCAGATAGGATCCCAAGGCACATACCCACATATGATCCCTTTCTCATGTTATATCCAACCACAAGGTTCCTGCACTAAGCTCCCTAAATTCCAAGAGGGTCTTATCCCCAAACCATAGGTCGATACTCTAACTTCCATGAATTTCTAGTAAGAAGTATCCCCAAAGGACCTCCAAATAATAGGGCTCTCAACATAATAGATAGTGCGTCAAATGTATGCATGGTCTGTATGTTATTGGCCATCTTAGTCCCAAGGGCCTAGTTGGATTCATGTTCATTCCAATCTAGACAAACTCCATCTTTATCCAAAACTCTATTGGTGTATACCAAATGGACCGTCTCAATCCAACGATTCTAACACCGTAGAAGGTACATCCAATGGACGCCCGTAGCACATGTTATGGCTGAAAGAGCAAAAATGAGTCGAAGCTGGTCTGGGTCTGGTCCGACTCAGGCAGACCGACCCGACCCCACCATGCACGGGCCGACCCGACCTAGTTTGGGTCAACCTGCCACGATCTTGGTCTGGCCCTAGGACCATTCCGGCACACATGATCCAACCCGGCCCGCTGGGTCTGGCTCGGCCAGCTGGGACTGACCGAGTCCGAGGTGCGGCCCACATGAGGCTTGCTGCTGGCCCGCCACTAGGCGGCCCCATGGTGGGGTCCGCCCAAGCCGCTACCCAAGGGGGAGACACCCCTAGGTACCCCAAACGACCAAGCTATTCAGGTTTATTGGACAACCATGCCACACCACGTGGCGCCAGTGGCTGGCACGCATGACCTGGGGGTCCCGCTCGGCTCCTCAACTTGCCGGACGGCAAACCCAGCTCCGCGGCGTGGTCTCACGCCGCCCCTCCTCTGATAGGCGACTGCAGTCTTCCCCCCACCCTTTTCCACTGTGGCCTCGGGTGACGAATGCTGCAAGCACGGCGGCGCGGACGCGTACCGCCTCCCCCTTCCCACGGCCAACCATGGGTCAGCGGACGACGTTGCTCTACCACGTACGATGGGTCGTGACCATCCTCTGGTGGTGTGATCATGCCTCCACCGCCATCTCAGCCTGTTGGAGTGCCTTCTGCCACTCTAGAGCCCTACCGACGCTGGTCGCCACAACCGGTCCCCAATGATGTTCCTCCTTTTGTAACCTGGTGAGCCCTGGTGGCACGATCATCATTATGAAGACTCCCACGCTCATCTCGGGACGTCACCATCGATTCAAGACCACCAAAGTCGCGATTATCTCAACCCAAAAACAATCCGTGAAGAACTCCCAAATCCTCAAAGGTTGACGAGGGATCGGGCCATGTTTGTTTGGCTCGCACCCTCTGCATTAGTATAGCCGCTAGCGGCATAGTTGTTCTTAAATCAAGTAGAACGACAAGAACATGATAAAGGGTATACAAAAACAAAAAACACTAACTCAAAGATTCATTGACATCGGTGAGTAGAAGGAAAGACAAACTTATTTTCATCGTCATTGAATACATTCTTCGTTGGAGATCCTTTGACAGAGTTTTCCATTGGAGAAATGTTCATCGGAGAATAAGAGTTCTCCCAATATGGGGGGGGGGGGTTTCCACCAGGAAGATCCTCCACCAAGAGCCCAATCAAGGTGATGAAGAGCCTCCCCCTTAATCGATAGGTTTAATGACTTCATTTAAGGATGTAATTGCATGTTGGGGGTTTAGCACAATTACAAAAAAGAGGGTTTGCCGAGATTGGGTGTCCACACAGAGAATTCAAACGAATTCAAAAGTTAAATAAAAATAATGTTAGTTTATTTTTATTTCCACTTATTTTTATTTTCCCACGATGGGTAGAAATAACTATCTTCCACCCAAGACCAACTGCACTCGAGGTGAAGGTCTCCTTAAGAAACAATGTGCAATGCGAGATAAACAATACCCTCAGATTTCAGTTCTGAGCACCAGATCAAAAGTTACAAAAACCCAGTCACATGCTTACTAAAATTACATAAAAAATTCAGAAAATCATTATAGGCTCTCTAGGCCTCTGAATCAAGTACTTCCAGAAATAGTAGACTCGAACATTTAAATATAATTTAAAAAAAATAAATGAAGTTTCAAGTTTATTGCATTCTCCCCACCTAAGGGATTTTCTTCCCCCAAAGCCACATCACAAAAACTAAGAAAACAAGTGGGGGTATTGAGCATGAATCTGAGCCTCCCTCTCCCATGTTCTCTCATTGTGGTTCTAGTGCTTCCAACGTACACACACCAAAGGTATCAATCTCCCATAAAGGAATCTCTCCGGTCAATCCTAAATCTCCACAAGAACCTCCGAAAATGTCACCCCATCATCGATGTCAAGATCGACCCAGTCAAATATGTGAGTAAGATCATGAATGTATCTCCTCTCTGGGATAAGGAAAAAACGTCGTGCACCCGGTGAAACAGAGGGGGATGTGATAGGAGGTAAGCCTCCTCTCTAACTCTGATGAGGACTAGAAAGGGTCCGATGTACCTTGTTGATAACTTTCTGCCCCAGCCAAATCTCAAAAAACCTCGTTGGGGTGAGACCCATAGAAAGACATGGTCACCATCCTTGAAATCCAGAGGTCTCCATCTCCTGACGGCATGAGACATCTACCTGCTCTATGCAGTCTTCATCCGCTCCTGGATGATTTGCACCTTCTATGTGGTAGCCCATACCATCTCTAGTCCTAGATGTGCTGACTCCTCTATGTCAGTCCAGCAAAAAGTTGATCTGCAAGGTCGACCGTATAGAGCCTCAAATGGTGCATCCCGGTGGTGGAGTGATATCTTTTTTTGTATGAAAACTCTACCAAGGGAATGTGATCCTCCCTGATGTGACAGATATCAGGGAGGAAAGAACGCATCATGTCCTTGAGGATCTGAATGGTCCGATCACTCTAGCCATTCATCTGAGGATGGAAGGTGGTGCTCACATGAAGCTCCATCCCAAAAGCCTCCAGCAACCCCTTCCATAGTAGGGAAGTGAAACATGCATCATGATAAGAGACAGTCATCGAGGGTAATCCATCATTCCTCTCAATCTCATACACATAGAGGCATCCCAAACTCTCCACTATGCCTATCTCTCTGATCGGTAAGAAGTGGGCTGACTTGGTGAGTCGTTCAACGATCACTGAGATAGAATCATGACCTCTGGATGTACATGGAAGTCCTGTCACGAATTCCATGGATATTACATCCCAAATATACTCTGGGACCACTAAAGGATGAACTATTCCTGCTGGTACCTGATTTTCCACCTTTACGTGATGACAAGTGAGGCAACAAGAGACAAACTCTGCTACTGCTTTCTTTATTCCTAGCCACCAGTGCTATCATTGGAGGTCCTGGTACATCTTTTCCACTCTTAGATATACCTCCAGAGGGGATTTTTGTAAATCCCTAAACACTTCCTCCTGAATCGACACTGGTACTATGGTACGTACTATGAAAAGGATGACGTACTCCCCACCTTTAGAAAATCCATCAAGTGAATGTCCTGTAGATATCTTGGCACGTCAATCCTCACAGTCCGTTTCCCTATGCTGCGCCTCCATGACTCGCTAAAGGAGTGGGGGAGTGACACTATGAGACTGATGAAAAGATTCTCCATCTCAATCCACATGGTATATCTGCAAAGCGGCCAACTACTCTGTCACCTCACCTAGATGTTGTATACCAGATCTTCTTTTAAGTGCATCTGCTACAATGTTCCCCTTACTAGGAGTATTGACTATCATGAAGTAATTGTCATGGAGGAACTAAACCCAACATCGTTTTCTCAATTGCAGGTCCTTCAAGTAGGTGATATACCTGATACTTAAGTGATTAGGGTTGACCGTAAAATGCTCGCCCATCAGATAGTGTTGCCACATCTTCAAAGTGAAGACTATTGTTGCTAACTCAATGTCATGGGTAGCGTATTTCTACACATGATATCTTAACTGTCAAGAACCATATGCGATAACTGCTCTCTCCTGCATCATGACACATCTGATCCTAGTCCTTGATGCATCGTAGTAGTCTACGTACTCAACACACTCCTCCAAAAGCCTCAAGATGGGTGCACTAGTCAGCCCCTACCTCAGTTCCTATAAACTCTACTGGCATTTCTCTGACCATAGTAATGGTTGACCCTTCATCGTTAATATTGATAAATGTGCTACAAATATGGAGAAATATTTCACAAGTATCTGGTAGTATCCGGCCAAACCCAAAAAACTCCATACCTCTGTCACAATTCTAGGTGGCTCGCAAACAAGTATCACCTCAATCTTCACTAGATCCACTGCAACTCCAGCCTCCGAGATGACATGTCCCAGAAAGTGAACCTCATATCTAGAACTAGAACATAGAGAGATTACCATAAAGTTTGTGCTCTAAGATTGTTTACAGAACTACCTGAATATTATAGGAATTCTACTCCTCAGTAGACGAGTAGTTCAGAATGTCATCAATGAAGACTACAACAATGTGATCAATTTATGGATGAATGATCATGTTCATGAGTCACATGAACACTGCTGGAGCATTGGTCACGCCGAACAGCATGACCAAAAACTCAAAATGGTTATACCAACATCTGAATGTTGTCTTCTACACATCCTTGTCTCATACTCTAAGATGGTGATAGCCTGACCTGAGGTCAATCTTTGAGAACCACCGTGCTTCCATCAGCTGATCAAAGAGGTTACCAATCCTCCAAAGTGGGTAATTATTCTTTCCAGTCATCTGGTTCTGGCGCCGATAGTCAACACATAGTATGAAGCTCCCATCCTACTTTTTGAAAAACAAAATTAGGGCTTCCCAAGGAGAAACATTAGGCCGAATGAATCCCTTCCCCTATAAGTCCTCCAGCTATACACACAGCTCATGAAGGTCACGGTATCCATCTGATATGCAGGTGTAGATATCGTTTTAATCATGGGGAACAATTCAATGTAAAATTCAACCTCCCTATGAGGAGGTAGACATGGAACATCATTAGGGAAGTCATCTGGGTACTAGTCCACCACTACATGATAGCTCAGACTCTCTACATCAACCGCTCCAAGGGTAAGGATATCCAACAGATGAGTGATTAGATGCAATATCCTCTGGGTAAGTCCACCCAATATTGTAAAGGCTCCCTTATCACCAGTGAAGGTAAACCTAGTCCCATCCTCATGGATACAACACACATTCCGACTAATGTAGTCGATCTGGGCATGGACTATAGATAACCAATATATACAAATGATGATATTGTAAGGCCACAATTCTTCTACAAGAATATCCCATCCAAATCTCTAAACTTCTAGAGTATGCTCAAACTACCATCACCAGTGTGTAATCATCGAATCCTCTCCCGTATGAGTCTTTAGTAGTAAGGATCGTGCCAATGGCTCCATCAGAATATCTATGCTCTGAACAAGGGTAGTGGAAATAAAAGAATGACCATCACCTTTGTCTATAAGTACTGCATCTAATGTGGATTAGAAATAGATCATACATCGGATCATATCTAGAGCACCGTGGTCATAGACCTCAGCTTCCTGGAGCTGAGATCTCCCATGTCCACTTGTTGCCTCTAGTCGGGGTGGACCACCTGGTGGTGGTGGTGGTAACACCACGAATCATCACCCATCGTCAGTTGCATGACCAACTCTTTGGCCACGTCTAACTTCACCCTATGAACCTCCTTAGTCAAACATATGTCTATGCTTGGGCAGTCCTATGACCTTCTACTGATCATCCATACATCAGGTTGAGCAGTCACGAGCTATGTGACATTGCCCGTCGTAGGCATAACACTTTTTCTCCTCCAATGATTGGCTCTGTCTTGGGTGCCCTGCACAACTGACCCTGAATCCTGTGGTCGTCCACCTATAAGTCTTGTCCTCTAATACCTTGGTGACATATCTCTACATCCTGCTACAGAAGACTCCACTACATGACACCCAGTGGTGGGTCTCGCTGCTGGTGAGTGGTCCCCAAGGAAACTCTCCACTATGAGGGCTCTCTCTAACACCCCCGCCAGCATCGAGATACTGAGAGAAATCATTGAACCTCAGATCTTCATCCTGAGTCCCTGATCAAAGTTCCGGGGCTTGAAGAATGGGTTTTGCAACATATCAGTGGAGTAGCGTGAGAGTTAGATGAACCTCACTGAGTACTGAGCCACAATCATGCAGCCTAGATGCTGAAGAAGAAGCTCGTGTAAGTGGAATGCGTGAAGGGTTGGTAGGAAAAACTCTACCCAAAATAGGCTTTCAATGTCTTCCTAGGGAATTATCACATTTTTTGTTCACCTACAGCTTCAAACTCCACTATCTTCCTTCTGCTACCTGTAGAAGACTGGCGGCAAGGATCACCATGAGATCAGCTTGTGTCCCTACTTGTTGGATGACTCTCACCATGGCCTCCAGCCAATCCTCAACCACCTATGGGTCTGTCTCAACGCTATTCTAAGGTGGCCTCTGGCAGTGGAACTCAAGCAATGAGCTCAAGCAGATTTCACTCTCTACTACTAGGGCTAGTGGCATTGGTGGCCCAATGGGTAATGGTACTGCTGGTGCCTCTTCTGAAAAAGGGCCCTACACTGAGGCCCCATTGCTCGGTGGGCTGTCCCGCCACACTCTATCCAGAACCTATGCTGGATATTTACGTCGAGGAATCTTGAAAAAAAATTGTTGGGTCACGATCTTTAAGTTATACCTGGTGAGCCGACTCAACGAGATCACAAACAAAACTTTTCAAAACACACACACAATTAGTGATTTAGTGCACTGAGTTAGAAATCAGAAGTCAGGGTCTTGGTGTATGGATATGTCAGCCACTGCACCAACACTGGATTCCCTAAACTGATAGCCACAGTCATAAAACATATCAATATTTCCATTAAAATATCAGAGTCCAATGTTCTATGGTAGAACCGACTCCTCTGATACCAAACAGTCACGACCCGTCCTCTGGGCCCATGTCGTGACTACCCCAATCCCGCCATCCATAGGCTAGGTGCTAGCGACTAGCACCGAATAGCATATCCAAGTAATCAAGAAGGCATCGCCTTTAAAACCTTCTTCACACACAGTCTGATAACACAACAAGGATTAACCATAAGTAACTGCTATAGTAAAAAGTGTGCGTAATGTAAGGGCTATTATACAAGCCCAACTGAATGTACATGTACAACTGAAAGGGGAAAAACTCTTGGATAGTCCTTTGGGAATCCTACCGGAAGGGTAGGTACAACTCTCGATCAAGTTTCCCCAGTGGTACATCTCATCTAAGTCCACATCCGAGTAGCCTCCTATCTATCACCCTTAGCCTCGATCAATGTTGTTCGTCGTCTCCACAAGACACCACAAGGAACGGGCATAGCCCGTGCATGGGTGAGTATAACGATGCTCAGAAGGGAACCGAAGACCCCCGAATGACTCCCAGAATCTACAAATGATAAGCCTCAGATGTATGAGTAAAATCACAAGGTATGAAGTAACGACCATCCTTACTAAGTTGTATACCCATACATATACCTTAGATGACAATATTACATAGATATCTATCTCCTAATCCAAAACCACCACTATCCATGAAGGAATAAGTACCATGAAGGTAAAACCACATGGGTATGCACCTCTTATGTAACAACACATATAGAAGATTCACAATGGTTTCACCACAATGACTAGAACATAGCTCACACTAGGTATAACATAGGTATGGTAGAAATGATGATTATATTTTAATACTGAATCGCCTTACTTTGTTTAGAGGTAGACTCGCATAGAATCCTCTATCATTAGACCCATATAAGATCCCAATACCGCAGACCCACGTAAGATCCTAGAGTAGTCCCACGTGGATTCTTAGAGCGGATCCTTGTGGGATCCTGGAACATAGACCCACGTAGGATCCCAAGTATAGACCCGTGTAGGATCCAAAGGCACAAACCCACATAGGATCCATTTCTCATGGTACAACCAGCCACATGGTTCCCACACTTATCTCACTTGATTCCAAGAGGGTTCGCTTCTTAAGACACAGGTCGATACTCCATGTAACATGAAGTTACACAAAGCAGTATCCTCAAAGGACCTCCACCTTATAAGGGTCTCAACACAATAGACGATGCGTCAAATAGATGCTGGGTCTGTAAGTTATTAGCCTTTTTAGTCCCAACGGCCCGGTTGGATTCGTATTCGATCCTACCCAGCTGTACCCCAACTTTATCCAAAACCCATGTGGGGTATACCAAAAGGTCTGCCTTGATCCAATGTTTTCAGTTCCATAGATGGTTAATCAAATGGATGCCCATAGCTCATGTTATGGTCGAATGAGTGGAAAGAGGTCGAAGCTGGTATGGGTTGGATCAGACTCGTTGGGGCTAACCCGAACCAACCCGTCCAAGGCCAAACCAACCCACGATATCCAAACCGGCCCACTAGGTCCGGTCCAACCCCTTGGATCCGGCCCAACCCACTAGATCGGGCCCGTCCCGCGGTGCGACCCCTGGTGCGGCCTACAGTGGGCGGCCCACAGGAGGCCCGAGGTTGGGGGGTCTCCGTAGTGAGGTCCGCCCGAGCCACCACCCAAGGGGTAGGCTCCCCCTTGGTACCCAAAATGGTCGATCCATTCAGGATGAGTTTCCAACCGTATGGCTCCATGTTGTGCTAGCGGCTGGAACATGGGACCCGGCGGTCCTGTTCGGCTCGCCTGGCCGGACGGTCAGCCCACCTCCCCAGTGCGGTCGCATGCCACGCCACCTCCTACGGCTGACAGTGAGCTTCCCCCCTTGTTTCCACTGCGGCCTATTACCATTTCCCCTAAAAGCCAAGTGGCGTGGACGCACACATCCTACACCTTCATGCAGCCGGCCGTGCACTGACCGTCTCCATTGCATTGTCGCGACCCTCCTTCAGCGGTGCGGTTGCGTCACCATCACCATCGCGGCCGGCCAAAGTTCCAGCCGTAACTCCGTAGCCCTACCGTCGCGGGTCTCCACTGACGTTCCGCATGTCACCAGGTATACCCCAGTGGCCCGATCTTCATTCTGAAGACTCATGCACTAGTCTCGGGATGTAACCATCGATTCAGGACCACCACAGTCGGGATTCGATCAACCAAAAAACAATCCACGAAGAACACCAATATCCAAAAAGTTTGTGGAGGAGTCGGGTCATGTTCGATTGGCCCACAATCTTCATGTAAGAACAGTATCAAGCATCGTAGTTGTTCTTAAATCATGAATAATGACAAGAACGAGGTTAGGGGTATACAGAAACACCAATCCATACCTCAAAGACTCATTGAAGTCGGTGAAAAGAGGGAAATAAGGACATCTATTCATTATCTTTGAAGATGTTCCTCATTAGAGATCCTTTGACATAGTTCTTCATTGGAGAAATGTTCGTCGAAGAAGAAGAGTTCTCCCTCTATGGGGGGTTTCCTCCATCAAGAACCTCCACCAATAGCCCAATACAGGTGATGAAGACCCTCCCCATTAATTGATGGGTTTACTGACTTCATTTAATGATGTCATTAATTGTTGGGGGTTTGGCACAATTAAATAAATGGTTTGAAGAGATTGGGTGGACCCCGCTGAGAATTCAAAATAATTCAAAAGTTAAATAAAAATAATGTTAGTTTATTTTTATTTCCACATTTTTTTATTTTCCCATAATGTGTAAAAAATTGTCTTCCTCCCACGACCAAGTGTAGCCAAGGTGAAGGTCTCCTTAAATAACTACTGGCGATGCAAGATCAACGGTTCCATCAGAATTCAATTCTGAGAAGTAGTTCAAAAGTTACAATAACCCACTCACAAGCTTACACAATGTACTTAAGAAACATCAGAAAATCATTCTCGGCTTTCCATTCCTGGGAATCAAGTACCATTTGAAACTATAGACTGGAACATTTCTCTATAATTAAAAAAAATTAAATGTAATTTTTGGTTCTTTACATTATATTTTCAACTGGATATCGATGATGGTGACCCAATTTTCCCAATCCAAATAGACAACATTAGAAGAAATTATTGGATCACTTACATTAAAAATGATCATTTATGTTTAGTATTTTTAATAAATGGGATAAATTATTGACATCATATATTCATAATCATTTGGTGAATAATGATGAACATAGTCCCCCATTATAAACATATTTTCATATTCAACATTTCATGATCATCATCATCCCTTGGAAACCCTTATATAAATAATTCAATTATAATTATTTTGGATTATATGGGGGAAAGGAAACATATGAATAATGAGATAAAATGACTTGTACAGGTAAATATCTGAATATAAAATTGAATGTGATTAGTGAGATTAAGAATAGATTAAGAGTATGTTGACATAATCAATGTGTATGATTGTAACATAACACAAATCATACCAAAAAAACATGGATTATCGAACATGAAAACCTATAAAAAGTATTTAATAAAGGAATAATCCATCAGAATCAATAATAATAAACCCTGTGCTATAAATCATGATACAAAGAAACATTTACATCCTACAACATGGATAATGAGAATTTATTTTTATCTTCAGACATTATATTCATGTAACCCTTACAGAACCCTTACTATTTAAATAAAAAAATGATGATCCATAGTAAATTTTGATTTAGAAATTATTCATTACCTAATGTATTGGTGCACTATATGGGAACACCCATTATATAAGATATTTTCGTCTCACCTTGCACAATTTGGCCCCACTCATCATATAGAAATGTCTATTAACCTTAAATAAATTACATAGAGGTTATATTTCATCAAAAAACTCAACAAAATCATATTTCCATTGAAAAAATGATTAGACCATGAAAAATAAACTTTTTCCATAAGAATATCTTTGAAACATGATTATCCCATGGAAAAATTATGGTTCCATAAATCTACTTGAATTAATAATAATAATAAAATTAGAAAAATATTTCTGATGTTACCATTAAGAAACATATGAAATATAGAATAAAAAACAACAAGGGTTTCTGAGGATGATGAATGGAAGTTCCATTAAAATATCATTAAAATATCTTTTGTGAAAAATATCCAATTCATTTTGAAAATCACTTTTAAAAAAATGAATATCTGAATATATTGAGGCAAACCAATTATTTTAAAATGAAATTGATATAATATAATTGATGTTTAAGTTAAAATAATTTACATGATGGTATGAAATGATATTCAAGTTATAAATATTAAAATTATTCATTCTTTTCAAAGAAACTAGAAAACGGGAGTAAAATGCCACCCATTTGTAAAATGAAAGAAAATTATCTTTTCAAACCTTATAAAACAATTTAAAAAATTTCATAAAATGGATTTATGATATTAGTTGTTTTTAGAAAATTAATTTTTAAATTTTCAAACATAAATGATATGGTAGGTAAATATAGATGATATAAAAAAATTACTAGATTAGTGTTAATTACATGCAACATTGTTGATGATTATTTAATAAATAAGAGGGAAAATGGAATTCAACTTTTGGACAGAATTTATAACTATATAGTAATAAATGATATTTTTTTTATGAAAAAAATTTCCAAATTTTTCCTCTAGATATATTGATCATAAAAAATCCTAAAGGAAGTGATATTGTAGCTTAAATCGTTTTTACTTTGGTGACTCTTCAATCATAAGAACGAGAATTGAATAAAACCAAATGATATATTAAAAAACATTAAGTTAATTATTTTTAATATATAAAATAAAAAAAATTATGAACAAGTTAATAATTTTTATAGTTGAATTTAATAAATTTCTATCCAAAATAACGAGAATCCATGAAGAATAACCCTTAAAAAAATCATACCATTGAATTTGAGAATTAATCGATGAATAGAATATTTTTATCAAAAGTAAAACAATAAAAAATAATTGTAAATAGAAAATGTGATAAATTTTTTTAAAAAATTCACGACATAATATTGTTTTGAAAGAAGTATTATAACCCACAGAGAAGAAATTGAGTTAAGAAATTATTTAATTGTATGTAAATTTATAGTCAATTTCCCTTGAAGAAATTAATTGAAGTTGAATCATTAAATTTCACGATTTATAAAGGATACATTTCATTACATGTAAAATTTGAATTATATACATCACACAATAAAACCATGTGGTGAATATGGCACATGTCACAGAAAAATAAAAGGCGAGATGAGAAAATTGTTTCATCGGGAATATTCATTCCATTTATGTGATTCAAATCATGTATAATAATATCATATTAATTATAATAATTATTTTGACTCATTTTTTTATATTTAATACCTAATTCATAAGTAATTTTTTTATTTATTTTTATTGAAATATTAAAAAAATTATCAATTTAAGTCCACATCAGGTGTTTTAAGAACGTTTAGTTCATTTTTTTAAAACATCTCCGTTGTGTTGACCATGGTAAAAGGTGTAATTTTATCAATACATTCATAATAATATTAATGAAATAGTTTTCATATTAATACATTAATTATATTTTAAAATTGAATCATGAAATATATCTATGAAATATTTACCGCATTACAATCATTAAGATTTTAAGTCGTACATACGCGTGATGGAAATTTCCATTTATCAACGATCATTATGGAAATAAGTCAAGTAATATTTTATCATCCATGGATTATAATTAATAAATAAATATCATTCTATAACATAAAATATACTTATATATATTATCCATGTGTTTTTCTGATGAAAAAAACAAAACACATCGCTTCATGGAGGGAGTAGTCCACATGTACGCACGAACGACATTATTATTTTTCTGTGTAATACATTAAATATTATATTATTTTAATGATTATTAAACCCTAAATATCATAAATAATTGATTTAAAAAAAATATATTCATTAACAGTATTTTTAATGACTTTAATATAAAGAATCAATGAAAATGAATCAAAACGCATCATGAGGTTTTTCTCTGTTGTAAACACTTGTTGCTTTATCAGATATCATAATGATTGGAAAGTAAAAAAGGGTTATATGATATTAAATATAGGAAAATATGGTGAATTGTGTTGTAATTTATAGACGTTTACTCTAAATTCCTTAGCTTCGTTTTGATGACATTTGTAGCTCTTTTAGTAGTTAGTATTTGTGTGGATGTCATGTTAGTTTTCTAACTTTCCATCCAAAGTGATATAGAAATAAAAAATTTACATTTTAGTTAGTTATTGAGTTGATATATATAATTTTAATTAATTGATATAACAATACATGATATGTGATTATGGAAAATGAATTACATCAGTTCGTGAGGCGGTAGACCACCTTACAAAGGAATGATGAGCATGTATGCCATTTTATAAAAGTGGAGAATGATTTATGTTATTAAATTAACATAAGAAATAAAATTTAATGGTATATATTTTTTATATTATTTAATAATAAATTAATAAAATTTTATGGAGGTGTAATAACAAATAAAACACAGATGTCTGGATAAACACTCTAACCAATATTTAGATAACCTCCATATTTAAGATCGTAAAAGGTCCATAGGTTTCATTTATAATCAAAATACGGGACATAATATCTAGGGAGGGATGAAAGTGGAACATAGGTGTAAGTAATATCTGAGTAAAATTTCATTTATGTAGTGTGTAATAGAGGAGAGGGGTGACCTTTTATATGTAATGTGAGGGGTACACATGTAATGTTCCAAAAGAGAAAGGTGTTCCCTTAATTTTCACATTATACAAGTATAAAAAATATCATTTTTGAAAAATAGAAAGAATCAAGTAATAATATGAAAATTAAATTGATTTAAGACTAGTTTTTAAGAAAATCTGTCCCTTAAATATTTACTACAGCCCTCGGTAATGTCATTTTCACCTTATCTATTATTGTTAATTTTTACCATTTTCAATAATCCTTACAGATAAAAAAGAGGTTGAGATTATTAAACAATATGAAATATGATGGTTCCAAAATTTTATCCAATTTAAAATATTAAATTCATAGAAGTATAAATTTTAATTTATAGAAAAACTATAGAATCTATGAATAAACGAGTTTTAAAGATGATTAATTTTAAATAGAAAATGGATTTTTATTAACTATTTGACTAGTAATAACTAATTTGTTAATTTAAATTATAAATTATTGATAAATAATAAATATAATTATTTTATAATATTCATCATTATGGAATATATTAATTATTTAAAAGGGATAAAAACATTGAGCTTTTAAAACAATTTCTGAAAAATCATGTGTTTATGCCCATAAATAATCTTATAAGAAAATAGAATCTTAAGTTGATTAAAATCTAATTATTTGGATTATATATAACCAAATAATACTTATTTTCCTTGAGATAATATTGAAAATTAAATGTTATAAATAATATATTTAATTTATTTAAATGAAATGAAATGTTTACAAAAAAATAACATTTTTCAATATTTACTAAAATTTACATATTTTTTTAAAAATATTCTAATTCAATCCTAGGTAATTTTTTATTTTTCAAATTAAAAAATAAATTTATTTTTCTCAAATAAATTTTAATAAATCCTCAAAAAATTAATTATAATACATTGTCATAATTGTAATGAAAAATGATGTCTTGAATTAGAAATATTTTGGATGAATAATGTTATTTTAAATTTTTGTTTGAATATTTATAATTACTTTATAAATATTTTATTTGAGTAGTATATTTATTTATGTATTTCATAATTTATTTAAAGCTATTAATATTTCCCAATTTAACATCTCGATTATAACTATTGTATATTTTGATGTTCTTTTAAGCTCAATAATGTGAGGTGAATAAACTATTGAAGATAATGATACTATTTTAAAATCATAGGGTGTGACATCCCCCACACAAAAAAATTTCTTCCATGAAATTTTAACTTTTACATGATAATAAAATTTAAATATATTTTTTAAAATACCTACGATGGAAACCATTATCAATAAAAGGTTTAATAAAAGATCTTCATGATTGGATACAAAATGAAGATTGAGGGTGATATAAAATAACACATTATGGGTATCCATATAGGTGTGCATAAGTGTGAAGTGAATATTTAGACGTGTAAATTTTGTTTAATGTTCAAATAATGGTTGAGAGTGATAGAGATCTCAGATTACAAGACATTGAACGGTCATGACCAATTCAACAATAACAAAACTATATACTAATGTGGTGTGAGAAAATTCATTGATATCATAAAAAATGATGGTGATATGATTTTTTTGATTCAAGAACCTTTTTTAGGGTTGGAAAATTCTACAAAATCTAGACAAATGAAATAAGGAAATATACTTTTTTGATATGTTTAATTTAATTATTTAATCGATTTACACCCCAATCTCATAATTTTCCCCAAATGATCAGTATTTGTCATGATTTTTTCATTCAAGATATAATAGAATGAAACATTAATGGACTACATAACCATAAAAGGGATAAAAATCTATTCCTCCTATATTTAGATATTAACATAAACCCAAATATTTATTACATGATAAGTTAATTCCCAAAATGAATAATCCATTATATAATGAAATAATAAATTAATTTTTAAAATTTAACACTAATACTAATGTTAATTTTAAATCATTTTATATATAAATTAACTAATATCCAAAATAACCAAAATAACATAAACATTAAATGGTATTTTAACCTCAATGATTATATCATACTACTTATCTTATAGGATTAGAAATATATAAATTTTCTTCTGAAATAACATTAATTTCATAGTCCCCAAATCATGTTATAATACCATTGCAATCTATATGATAAAACATGTGTTCCAATAAACATAAAAATCCATGATCCTAAAAACCATAATTATTATCAATATCTTAATACATATACTCATAAAATATAAAGGATTAATTCACATTAAATAGAAGAATTACATATATATCAATGCAATAAAATGCATCATAATGTATTATTAATGGATTTAGGATATAATCACATAAAATATCTAAATGGGATTCTATGAATTTAAACTTCTATTCAATATTAATATTATAGAGTTATGATTGTATCCCAATATTTTAATATAACCATATATTATAAAAATATTAATCTTCACTTTTATATAATCTCTATCTTTATACCAATATAATTATCCTCAAAACCAAAATCTATGATGTAGTATAGAAATAATAAAAACTATATTTCTTATATGATACTAATGGATGTGACCCAATTTTCCCCATAAAATACATACAACATCAGAAGCAATTATTTGATCACAAACAATCTCCATAAAATTGTAGTTTTAGAGTTTTATATATTTATTCCAAACTCTTAACATCAAGGATTAATAAACAACATTATCACAAAGATGAACATCATCTCCCACTCGAAACATATTTTCATAGAACACATTACGTCATTATCATCATCCAAATTAATCCACTCTATAAATAATTCATTTATGATCATTAATAATAATCTATCAAAAAAGAATTATAAGAAGGATGAATTAAAATTCTCAGTAAGGGTTATCATAAGAATTAATAATTTAATTCCATTTGTAAGATTAAGATGAGAATAAGGTTATGGTGAAATACTCAATGTTCTTGAGCATAACATATGATAAATAATACCCATAAATACCATCATAATATTAAATGGAAAAAATGATGAAATACATTATCAAAGGAAAAATTCATATGAATTAATAATCATGAGGCATTTTATATCAACACTGTCCGAATAGAAAATTTAAATACCATATCAGGAATAATGAAAATGTATTGGTTTCATAGTACATTATCCTTATAGATCCATTTTACATACCTTAAAATTGAAATAACGAAATATATTACATCAAAAATATTTTTATTGAAAGAAAATTTTTTCCATAAGCATTGGAGTGATATTTGGGTACACCCAATATATATGATTTATCAAGATCACCTATCATTATTAGACCACACCCATCCTTTATAAATTCCAATGGACTATAAATAATTTACACAGAGAGTACAATTCACCATAAATATATAAAACAATTATTATCACATTAGTAAAATGATTAACCCCTATAAAATAGATTGGTTCTATGAAATATTTTAAAAAAAATGAATAAACCATCTACACAATATAGGTTTTGTAAAAATCTCTTAGAAAACAATTAACTGCTAAAAAAAGTAATGGGTTCTATAATATTCACATTTAAATTTTTATAATCAATCCAAATAATGAATGAGGATTGTATAATTATGAAATTTTCCCATTGAAGTATAATTAAATGCAATGATTGTTGACATTTATGAATAAAATTTCCATTAATATATTATTAAAAATACTTTTTGTGTTAAATAAAAATTTAAATTTTAAAATAAAATTTAATGACATAAAAATCAAAAAATATTTTGAAAATAAATCCCAATTTTAAAAAATAATTAAAATACAATTTTTCATTTTAAATTATGGAAATTATATAGGGATAAAATATAATGTCATAAATGATAAAATTAATCCTTATTATCCATTAATATGAAAAAAGGTGTTCAAAAGTTCCCCATTAGGAAAACATTAAGATATTTACTGCGAAAAAATTTAAAACAAAGGTAAAATATCACAAAAAATTTCAATTTAAAATAATTTATTTTTTTAAAAGAAGAGTTTTGAAAACATTTTCGAAAACATGGATATGATTATAAGGATAGATTATATAATGAAAATACAATATGGGTATCACAAAAAAGGATTTTTTTGATGGTTTTAGTCAATAAGGTAGAAATTTTAAATTAAACTTATGATATAAATACATTAATGGAGGATAATAAAAGATATGTGTTTAATGAAAATAAAAACACATTATTCAATCCAAATGTGGCTGGAATATAAAAAAATATAGAAAAAAATGAGATTGTATCATAAATCATTACACAATTTAGATACACAAAAATCATTAGAAACATGAATGAATAACTAAAAATGATACATTGAATTTCATAAACATAAGGAGTTTTAAAATATAACATGTTCATGGGAATAGATAATCCTCATAAATTAATAGAGGTGTCTACCATACTTATTGTCTAAAAGAAATTAAATTTTAGATGAATAACCCTTGAAAAAATCATTCCATCGTTTTCTAGAATTATGTAATGAATACTTTTTTTTATAAAATATAAAACCATCTTTAATATATGGGAATAAAAAATATGATTACAAAAATTAATCACAAAAATATTTATTAGAAAATATTCATTGAGGATGAATTATAACCTAATCAAAAGAAATTGGGTTTTGAAATTCTATAGCACATGGAACATTTCAATTCAATTCTTCATGAATGAAATAATTCAAATAGAAATATAAAAGACCATTTTGTGTGAAGGATTAATGTTATTAATTGTAAAATTGGATTTATATATAATAGAAAATAAAAAAATTTATGAATAATGCATATATCTCACATAAATAAAAAGTGATAAAATAAACCCATACTTCAAATATACACATTCCATGTGGATCAATTAACTCCATTATAATATTCAAATAAAAAATAATTCGTATCTTGAGAAAAAATTTCTTCTTTTATACATTATAAATAAATAAATTAGTTAATTTCTTTTAAATTTTATGTTAATATAATTACAATGTTATGTCTATGTCTCGTATATTTTGTAAAAAAATTTCAATGATTCCATAGAGATTCCTTGTGTTACCCATGGACAAAGTGGAAATTATTTAAAAATATCTAGAATATTAATCATGAAATATTTATAATATTTATAATTCATTATTAATTTTCAAATAAATCATGAAATATGGTTAAGAAAAATATATTACGTAACAATCATGGGGAAGTTAGGTTGTAAGTACGCACATGTAAAGTTTCAATTTTCAAAGATCATTTTGGAAAGTAGGTAGGTAATATTGGATCTTTATAGAATTATGATAATTTCTTAAATAATTTATTTTATTAGTAAATATTTTTATATTATCATCCATTTTTTATGGTGTAAAAAATGGAGCACATCGCTTCATGGAGGCGGTAGTCAACACGTGCGCACAAATGACATTGTCATTTTTTCATTGTGAGAAAAAATGATATATTATATTTTTAGGATGATAAATTTGGAATTGATATAAAAATTTACACTTTTATATAACATATAATCATTTAATATATCTTTATTACCATTCATGAATAATTTTTGTGACAAAATAATCAGATCGCTTCGGGAGGCATTAGTTAGCCGCACAAATGGGAAACATTATCATATTCCACAATGAACGTACAGTAAAAATGAAAAAATAATGTCATATTTGTACAATTAAAAATATTATATAGATATCATATATATAAATTTTGTTACATCATTAAAAAAATATGTGAGAGATTATAATGTAAAACAAATTTCCTCAAATCGTTAGGTGGTAGTCCACCATAGGCATGAATTATTATATCACGTCACATTTGATGGAATTGCAGATGGATTTCAGTTAAATAAAGAAAAAATATATTTATAATTAATACTTTTTTATTATATAAAAATTTGTGAATAATATTTTATGGATGTGGAAGAAGAATAAAATAATGATTCCTTTTTAAGAATGATAACTTCTCTCTAGAAAACCTCCTTGGGTAAGAACTAAAAGGATTATTATTATGGGATTATGATCAAAATAATTGATCTATTATGTGTGTATTTAACTAATGAATAAAATTAATAATTTATTTTCATATAAAAAGGTATATGAATATGAGAAGAGGAGAGAAGAGAGGCAGTATTTTATAAGTGAGGTGAGTGGCCCACTTATAGTTTTCAAAAAAGAAAATGTGTACCCACGTTTAACACATTAAAAATTTATATACCATGAATCATTAACAATATTTAGACTTGGTAAGGCCGAAATAATTCTATAAAATGTATTATGAATAAGGTTTTAGTTCATTTTTAATTATACCTTTTTATTTTAACCCCTAGTAAACAATGATTTCACTTTAAATATGGTTATTATTTTTTATTATTTTCATTATTAATTATACTAAAAAATAAATATTAATTAAAAGATAATATAACTTAGTTTTATTCCTAATACTTAATCCATTTTAAAAAATTAAAATCATACTAGTAGAATTTTTGAAATTATAATTAGACCCATAATGGATATGAAAAAGCTGTTTTCTGGGAAGGGTATTTTTTAAGAAGAAAATTATTTTATACTAACTCAATGACTCAAAAGAATCATTGTATTAATCTCCATTAATTTTTATTTTTAAATAATATATTAAATAACATTTAAAAAATTTTCATTATGGAATATTTTATTTAATTAAGATAGATAATAATTATGCAAATTAAAATAACTGTTAAAAAATCAATGTTTTTAAACATGCAGAAAAAATCATATACTAAAATCACATATAATGATTATTAATATATAATTTTGTTGATTAAATATATATAAATTATAATTTTTTTACTTAAATTAATATTCAAAACATAATTGTACTTCTAAATTAAATAATTTACTGAAACAAAATGATATTAAAAAAAATTATTTACAATATTGACTGAAAAATAAATATTTTCTATTTAATGCCATAATAGAAACCAAAAAAATTTATTTTTAAAATTTAATACATTTTATTAATAATACCATATTTTTTTTTGAAAATATCCAAATATTTAATATAAAAATACCTCATAGAAATCAATGATTTTTTAAAGAAATCTTATTGGTATGAATAAAGTTACTTTTATAAAAATTGACTTTTTATCTACCAAAAATTTAAAAATAATTTATATTTATTATGATATATATATATTAAATTAGTATATAATATTCATACCCTCAAATATAATCCCTTTTTTATAATAATTATATATTTTTTGATTCGTTTAAGGGAGATGTTGAGTTTTAAATTTCATATCAAACAAGATGTTATTATTTAAAAATCTCATAGTGTTACATCAACAATCAAGGTTATCCATGGGTTATTATAACCGTTTTTTTCAAATCATAAAACAATATATCACTTGTGATGATAATTTCCCATCTCATTGATAATTTCAAAATTATCTTATAGACAACACATGCGGTATAAATATTCATCTCAAGAATAATTATAGAACAACATTAGAAAATTTATATTATTAAATAAATTTAAATTCACATTTTGTTTTCATTATAATTATTCATTTATAAAACCGTATAATAATCTTTTTTAATATAAAAATAATCCCCTATTAATATGATATCTTTATCAGATAGTATTTATCTTATAATTATCATTTTATAACTTATTTAATTATATTTTGATAATTTTCCTAACAAATTATCCATTCACAATTCTCTTATAATTTTTTTCCAGATATTATCTTTTTATATTTTTATTCATTTATTATTTAATTGTTCATGACATTTAATTTTCAAAATTAAGGCAATTAACCTTTTATATTTCATAATAAATTATCGCATGCTATTTATTCAAATATATTTTTTCATAAATTATCCTTTTTTAATATGATAATTTATCATTTGATAATTTTAATAATAATTATTTTAGGATTAATATTAATTATAATTCTACAATTTTAACAAATTATCCATTGAAAATTACATGTGATTACCTTTTTTGAAATTAATGTGGGATAATTTCTTATAGATTATTTCCATTAATAACTTGGGTTTATCATTTTTCTATTATCAAATTTTACCAAAATTTTTATTTTAGAAAATGTGAAAATAAATAATTAAAAAATATAATCAAAAAATAGGTTAACCATCGTCTACATCCCAGGAATTACACATAGGAAAAAACCAATGTAAAAAATGAAAATAATTCCACGTTCATGGACTATGGAAAATGGAAATGACAGATAATTACAGACCTCATGAAAGGAAGATTATGGGATTTTTTTGGACTCTTTAGATTTAACCATCAACGAAACTGGATTGTATGGCTCTTTAGAACTCAAAATTGTATAAATTCTTAACTCATTCATAAATGCATATTTAATCCATTGTTTCAATATAAATTTTTAGGCGGAGTCATAATTTTTCCCCCATTAGGGCATTATAAATTATAATTTGAAAATATAGATTGAAATCTTAGATATTATACTGAAAATGCATGAAAATGTTGAACTCCTAGATGTGAGAGAATAAATAAATTAAAAAATGAATTTCATTAATAATATAATATTTATAATAATATAAATAGGGGAAAACATGACCCTCATTTGTGATTAAACAAAACACTTGATACACTGATATACCATTTAAAATATAATCCATTAATTTGGCCCAATTTCATTTTTTGTGTCAATGTATATATATTTATATATATATTGAATATTTATATTCTATGAAAATGATGGTTGTATTGGCATCAAAATCATATGCCGACTCACTACCTAATTCCAAATTTATTCAAAAAAATATTCCAACTTGTTTTTCCGGCTTCTACACTCATGTAAATCCAATTAAACAATATGTCATTAATAAAGTGTTTTTTTAAATATAATTCATCAAATAATAATAATAAATTATTAAAAAATTATTTAATGAAAATCATTAAAAATTGTGAATATTATAATTCTTTCAACCCAATAGAAACAATCAAGTCTAATATGGAAAGTCACATGGTGTCATGTTCACCATCCCCATATGCAAGAGGCATCTGACTATAAAAAAGGTTTAGATACTTTATGTTGGGGAACAATACGCTCAGTATAATGTCAGGGGATCAATAATAAAAAGTAAAAAATATAATAAATAATCAGAGTATACATGATGGAAATAAAAAATAGAAGAAAAATCATAAATAAAATTAACTCCCATTGGGTAAAGTATTTCTAGTGTGATGTGTGTGGAAATAAGTAAATAAACACAAAGGTAGGGGACCTATGGATTCTATCTTGGTCCACCTTATGATCCATTCTCCTCTTCTCATCTATCCACCATAAGTCCCTTTCCCGTTACAATATCCCACATGAAATCTACAAGATCATTAATAATAAAAAGCATGGTGTGAGTAAAATTCATAAAATGAATACACAAATGATTTTGTAACTTAATTTTCTCATGTATAAAAATTTTATTCAATAATTAATATAAATATTCAATGACTATATAAATACAATAGAAAATATTGTTATTACTCTAACGAATAACCCACAAACCCCTAGTTGTACCTATGAATATAACACGTCAGAAGATAATAGGATGAGTCAATATAAGAAATCCAACCCATGTACGGAGTTCTCATGGTTTCATGGCGATGATACCCAATACCATTCATCCCTCAAGAAGGCATTATAACCCAAGTCCTCAGGATGAGAATATCTTGTCCACACATCCATGAGGTTATCACGTGGTGAATAGAACTTGGAAAATCAAGGATACCTAGTTCACATAATCGATAGGGATGTAATGGATGCCTCATATTTCTTCCCCATTATTAGGTCCAATATCACAATAATCAAAATCAAGATCACTACCCCACTAAGTGATAATATTTGATGACATTGCACCTGTCTCAAAAATGAATCAAAACCTAAATGGAAATGATAACATGAATACATGGAAATCATACAAGAAGACATAACATGTTGTCATGATTATATACTAGTTTACATAAAATCATGTGATCAAAATAAATAATGGAAAAATCAATAATAGTTCCATTAATTCAATGAAAAATCAACAACATGTCACTTGAGTGAAAAACACACACCCAACCGTATGTTATCATAGTCAAGCACAATCATCAAAATTCTGATAAATACAATCATAGTGGAAAAAAATATAGAAAAATTCCCAAATAGTTATGGAACATACTTTATCATTATGGATTTTTAATATACCATAGGATTCCAATTGTTTTTTTATTACATGATTGATTCTAGTTTTTATTTTTTGATGTTTTATTTTGACCACATATTGTTATGTATGATGCAATGTACTCCATATGATATCTTATTTCTACTAATTTCTTCTCCATGTATCTATATTACCAATTTTTTATTTGTTGTGATTGGTACTTGGGAAAGGTGGACCATCATGATATATTACCCCTTAGTGGTGGAGTGCCCTTGATTATGATGATAGGACGATATTGACATATTATGTTGTATAAGGTATCCAAGGTGTCATATAGAGTGTGTGATTGAGGTAGAATTGATTTTCCTTGTTCCATTGACCACATGATAGACTATTAAATGTGAGTAAAATATATCTACTACCAAACAACTAGATATACATTGTCCTCTTAAGGGATATATGACTCTAGGTATCATCTACACGACACTGTGAGGACACCATACTGATGATAGATTTCTTCTTCTAACTCTATCCATTATTTTCAAGCAAGGAGATAAAGAAGGTATATATTGGGGGACTTGTGGAATTGTTTGGTCATAACAATGTAGTTTTGATTTTTTTTTATGAGTTTACTTATTTTATAATTATCATGGAACATACTTGTTATTATTCATCCCAATAGGAAATGATGCATTTGTGGTGTCATATTCTGTCTTATAATCATACCATGATCAGGAATTTAGGTGTGGTTTTTATATCATGTGTCATCTAGTGAGGTGATAGGGTCTTGTGGTGGATGAATTATTTGGGGAGAATAGGGCATGTGGTGGTTCGAGAAGGATAGAGGAGGAATCAAATCTATTGTTTTTTAAATTTTATTTATTTTACAACAATTTTTTACATCAGATTGTCTTTCTGCATTGGGAGTCTCTTTTATTTGTATAACATGTTTTTCTTGTTTTTTTCTCTGGATCCCTTTGATTATTATTTTTTTATTATTTATTTATTATTGTTCAATGAGTCAATACAATGGGTATATTCTCTCCACTATTTTACATAGACCCTCATTGCTATTTAAAAACCTATTTTTTATGGGGAAGACTTCATGATCTGATGTGACTCTATGGCATAAACCCACTGCTTTAGGTTTGGAAGAAACATTCACTATAATTCTGATTTTTATTGGGAAATTATTCTTTTATACATTTCCATATTTTCACATTCCATATATGATCACCTTATCTGGTAACCAAATTATGTTACTTCAAGAGTCACTAATGTTTCCCATTTCTTCTTTCATATGATCATTTATTATTACATAAAATTATTTGGTGTTTCATAAAAGACGTTTTCAAATATAAATCCTTTATTACCAAGATAAAAAATTGAGAAGATAAAATTTAATTATTGTTCTAAAATATGACACCTCAAATATTAATTTTATAAATTTATTAAGATTGATAGCTTGCTTGACATGAATAAATGATCTTAAAACAATGAACAATATGTTATGAAGTAAATATAAAATTAGAGATAAGAATACTAAAAAATAATTACGAATGAAAATGTATATTGGATCATAATAAATAATTTATTTTTAATAAAGATTAAATATGTACTCAATTTTCAATAGTGTCATTTTGTGATTGAAAAAAATATATTTTCCTCATAAATGGTTTTTATTCCATTTTGAACATGGATTCTGTAACTAATTTAATCCATTATTTGAAAAATTATTTGAAGAAATGTATACCATTTATTTATATTTTTAGGTAAATATTATCATAGGGTGAATTTCCATTATTTTTTAGAAATAATTATTTCTCAATGAATAATGAAATATATAAATTTTTATAAAACATTCATTCCATTGTGAGTAAGAATACAATTATATTTGAATATAATATTCAAGTATTATAAGTAAAATCCAATTATAAAAAATCTAATAAATTATATAAGAATCATCATTATAATTTTTATTTTTTTTATTTTGGGGTATAGAAATAAATTTCCCTAGAAACAATTTTTAAATATGTAATGTATTTTTAACCAACTAATTTCAATTAATATCATTTTAATTATAGATTTAAGGAAATATATTAACTTTATATTATGTGAGAAAAAATAAAATTAATTTTATGGTTTTTATATGGTAATAAAAGAAAATAAATTATGTCTTATATTTAATTATTAATTATTGAAAAAAATGACTTAATTACAGGTTTCACGTTTATTTAAAATTAAATTATTCCAATAATATACTTTTAATCTAGTAAAATGAATTAAAGTTTCTTAATTTTAAAAAATAATATAATAAAATATTGTAGATTCATTTTTTTCATTGTAAATTGTGTAAACAATAATATTTCTTACCATAGTTATGGTTAATATGGAATTTTTAGGGGTTAAACCCATATATTAGGGTAGGCTTTTACCCAAACCTATTTAATTATTATTTAATAAATATATATAATAATTTAATATGGTATATATTATTCCTTTAAAAATTGGAACTACATTAAAAGGAATGTGAACTTATATAATTGACATTAGAAATGAAATTCCTTACGAATCCCCCTCACTTATATAAGGGAACCTCTCATCCTATGTTATTAATAGACTCTCTAAAAATGATAAATTGATCAAAAAATTATGAATATATTATTATAAAAATTGTGTGATAGTATTATGTTGATTTCAATGAAATATATTTTCCCCTTAGATGACTGCTCCATGATATAATAAGGGGAGGCGAATTGGGATGTTGAAATTTTCCTCACATGAAAAAAACCAGCCTCTTTCAGAAATGACATTCTTCTAATATTTTCATAATCATAAGATGTAGTTGAAATAAATAATATAAAATAAGGATTAAATAAATAGATTTACTATGGTTTGTGGAAAAGATACCCTATCTTACTCTAATAACACTCTTCTCCATGAGTATTGTGATTTTTAATAAATGAGTCCTTTTATCAAGGACTGCGAATCCTTTTTTCAGGAAGCACATGAATGAGTAAAAGTAGCTAAAACATTTGAAAATATATCATGATCTTTCAATAAATCTTCAGTGAGGATTTGTAACCAATATCTTTCAAGTATTGTGTTTATTGATCCTTTAAAATAAAGAAACAAAAATAATTATTTTTACAGATTTAACACACAGATGTAAATTACAATTTATTGTGGGAGGAAATACGTAGAATATATGATATTAACATTTAGATTATTGAGTATAATAATCTATAATAATATTAAAAATGAACATGATGACACAATATTATATTATACATCTCTTTATTCTTCGTTTATAAAACAGAGCATTGCATGACTACATCTAGAGATAATTCCTCATAGAATCATATTTTTTTCTATTATTATTTTAAATATATATGTTATAATCATTATTATATAATGAAATTATTAAAAAAAATTCTACTTTAATCACATGCATAGAACTATAAAATATGGAGTTTTAATTTAAAAACCAATATCCCTTTCTAACAAATAGCACTGTAATAGTAAACACCTAAATAAAATAAATTTTATTATTTACATTCTATGTACATAACTCTTAATATAATATTTTAACTACAAAAAATGTAATCCATCATTTAATTATTGTATGAAAAGAATATTATATCTCCCATGTTCTTTGATGGTAATAAATTCTGGGGTGAGAATGATGTAACTAATTAAAGATCCTAAAAAAGTTGAATTTTACTCATTTGGACTCATATAGAATATTTGATCAGTATAACCAAATTATCTACTTATTTTAATTCACATATGCCTTTATTATGCAATTGGTATTCCTCAAATAACTAATTCTTCTTAGTAGTGAAATTTTTTCAAAATAAAAAATTTATTATTATATGACTTTTACCCATTTATAAAAATGGAGATTTACTATTGGATCCACCTATCTAATTTGAACATGTATTCAATTAACATAGTTAATTACCTTAGGTGACCAATTCACATATCCAATTGATATATGTACATGATTTCTCATGTATTTTACTGCTCAATTTTAGTTGTTTCCCTATATCTAATTCTATAACGTAGCGGATTTACAAAAATAAATACTTCACAAAGATTATTTTCGTATAATGATTCTCACATATCCATTTCTACACATATTCAAATTCCTCATGTATATTATTTTGTAATAATTATGAATAAATTAACCAATGTGTCCAAAATTGCAGTTATATGCAATTTAATAGCCAAAACACTTAAAAAGTGATTATACCATATAAAAAACTAATGGAAACCCATCAATAAAATATGAATGTTATTTGGGACATCCAAAAACTAATGTATAAGGGATATGTTGGAACATTATATGTAGTAAATAAATGTCCAATATTATAATGTTGAAAGATCCCATAAGACATTAGACAAGTAACATTTTAAATGTTTATTGAGATTTTGAATAAAACAATAATATGTATATATATATAATACTTTTATAAATTAGTGTTTCACCATCACAGTTATACACATATCCCACTTGAAATCATTAAATAACATAATCAATTTTATTAACCATATAGTAATTTTTTATAACTTCTACCCCTTTTGTGTCATTAAAAAGGAAGGGTAAAGAGAAGGTAATCAGTGTTAATGTAGAAAAATGATCAATGTACTATTTTAATATAGTACTGAAACTAAATGTTGAATAATGGAAATAATAAAATTTTTCTTAAAAATGAATGAGCTAAAATATTTAATGGAAATATAATATATATGAAACAAATATGGAGGACTAAATAATTAGTTTAGTAACTATATACATGGACAAATAAACATCCACTCATGCAAAACAAAAACACAAATAAAAAATATTTTTCAGAAGATCCATTATTTTGAATATTCTCAAAATGAGAAGGTGTATTGCATAAAATATTTTTAAACTTAGTTAGGGTTCTATAAGTATTTTGAGGGTCCATTGGATTATGTAGTGAAACCATTCCATGTTCTTAAACACATCATTATTGAAAAAAAAATTTAATTTGATCAATTTTTTTTGAACATTGGTGATGAGAAATCCATTTACATTCCCATCAGATATAACATAATAACATAATAAAGTAACATGAAAAGTCACTTCATAAGGGGTTCATTGGGTGATGCTATTTATCTTTATTTTAATAAGTCAGAGTAGCATCAACATTAGATTTTTCATTATGAAAGTTCAATGTAGTACCTTGAAAATCATCCACATCCTATCCGGTTCTTCTATTGGAATCTAGAAGACTATAGTCAAGATTTTATCTTCCTCTTAGTGATATAGATAATATGGAAAAAATGTTATTCATTTGAGGATATCTATCAAGAAAAAGTTATGAATAATAATATATTCTTTTAAATATATCTGGGAAATAGTGAAAGAGCCATTTCATAGAATCCATTTATTGGAATATAGTTGATCAGATGAATAGTTGGGAGGGGAACTGAGTAATTTTGAATGTTTAGTAGTAGATAGATAATATGAAATATCCACTAAGATTATCTTTAGAATCTGTTATTCTAAAATTCAAATAGAAATTATTCTCCCTAAGACTGATTATAGCTTTTTGACCATACATTCCACTTTCTCTATCGAACATTTAACTACCTCTGAAAGATCACTAAACTAGTATGGGGGAACAAGATAACTAATGATATTAGGTGTAGACCGAATATATATAGGTTCCATTGATGGAATAGGAGAAATCGGAACATGATGGATATGCCTTAGAGGTATATATACAAACAACTCATTTCATGTAATTTAAACATTCATAGTTATAGCTTCTACATATTATTCAATTGATTATTCCTATGATGAGTATGAATACAACCCCTGAAATTTTTCATAGAACTAGATTAATTATTTTTTTAAAAAAATATAGGCTTCTAGATACTAGAACTATTGATCTACAAACCATAGATTTAGTATCCATCGAGACATCATGGATCTAATCTCGTATCACATTACATTTATCATAAATTCACACTAATTCACCTAAGGTTTTATTAGTTCTTAAAAAAGTATTTCTAATAAGTTCTATGGCATCATGAAAGTTGTCCATAATATCCATATTTAAATAATTCATATGAATTGGTGTGAATATGTCATAATTTAGGGACCAAATCTGTGACAATAAAAAATTCAAGTATACGGGAAACCGATTGAAACCCCTCTAAAAATATGGAACAAATGACAGATCTGAGGTGATATTTATAATGGAATGAAACATTATTATTATCTCAAAATGGAATATTAAAAATCCGAATATTGGGTGTACATATTTGTTTCATTTTGGTCATGAATAAATTTATCTCTTCAAGGAAAAATTGCGACACACATGATTTCAATTTGGGTGATTCCAGAGCAATTATCATTGAGATAAAACAATGTCACCCTGTTCATTGAACTCGTAAATGGTGGAATATAAAACATCTAAATAACTAAATAGATTATTCATATCTTTATATTATTTTTAAATTTCATCATTACCTACTTTTGGCATCCGATTCACTAGTTGTAGATTATTATTCATCTCTTTTTGGGTATCCATTAACCCCTAAAAACAGTCAAAATCAGGGTTATGAATAGAGGACTCCATGAGTTCTATGATCTCTTCGTTAAAAACTATCAATTTTTAGTTGATCTAATTATAATACACCAAAATTTTATAAAAAACAACCATTATTTAATATTTATAAGATTTTATACCAAATATTTGAAATATTTTGTTGAATAAGTGTATATATTCATGCACAATAAGAGATAGTGATAGTAAAATACGTGTATGAGAATGAACATAATATTATATAACCATATCACAAAATAAATATCCACCAAATGGTGCACTAGATTGAATTGGATCCACTAAATTATTCTCCACCTCTAGTTCACCCCTTCTGTCTATAGATGAAACATTACAAATAGACATAACTAGAATGTCATTAAGTTCAAATATAGTTATCTAAACAAATGGTTCCACATGTTGATCACTTTAAACCACATTATAACCTATATATTGAAAAAAATCATATAATATAGGACTTGAAACAAGAAAGTAAGTCTTTTTCTCCATATCTTGACACTCATTCATGTAACGCCCTGACCCCAGTCACCCAGAGTCGGTTCATTATATTACAACATTGTCATGATCACAAGTGATTATATCTGGAAATACTGGTTAGTTTATTAGAATTTGAAGTACTAGATACATAAATAATATTTACATTACATTAGGAAATGTAAAAACAAAAACATTGTGTCTCCTTTGAACACACTTATTTCCCATAGCCAATTCTTTCATGTTAATCGTAACATACATCATCACATCCTATGAATAATAAAACATTGGAAAGGTGTGATATATGATGCTCAATAAGGATAACAACATAGAGGAAACAATAAAAAAACATAAACATTTATGAAAATGTCTTAGAATAAAACCCACGACTATTATACTGAAACATAAGCATAATATGGAAAAGTTAAATCAAATAATTCAATTTACTTATTTACATGTATATTATACTAGTTGAATAATCACATGTAAAATAAATAACTAATTTAATAATAATATAATGCATAATGCCAGACATAATAACAATATATTCAAGGCTTTATGCCAAGACTACAAATAATATTTTGTCATGGCCTTCTGCCAAGACACTAGTTTGCATAATGAGATGAACGGATGCATCAAGGAGCTATAGCGGTCTCCACCTATTACTTACTAAGTCCAATGCATTCCTCATATGAAAAGTATTAAACATAACATAAAAATTCACATTAAAACTATCATACAAAATGCTAATACATTAACCATAAAAAATGAATGGTATAAAAATAACACATCCAGAGTTAAACATATCACAAAACCATTAATACGCTATGGAAGATTGTATCATAATAAATCATTTTTAAAAAATGTTAAATCCATAAAAGGATGTTGACATACATGAAATCAAAACTATTTGAGAGAAATATCACTTTTTATTTTAAAATCATCTAAACATCACATAATTAAAAAATAATACATTTATTTGGAAAATATTCTTATAAGATTTTATGGGATGCTTCTAGGGTGTTATAATAGTGTAAAATAGTTTCACCCACCGTAGAAGTTAAAAAAAATTCTTACCTTAATTTTTTGAAAAGGTCAAATAGTACATTGTTTGGAAAATAAAGGAAGGATTCAATTCAGAACATTTTATAAAAAGATGAACAAGGGAATAAATGACTTTAACTAATATTCTCGGAAATAGTAAAAAAGTTTTGAAATATGTTTTTTAGAAACATAGATTTGGATGATAAAGACTTTCCAGTAGTTACTTATGTATAAACAACATTAGATAAATAAAGAGATTGTAAAATTCACCCATTACATGAACGTTTCCTTAGTCGAGGGTACATTAACCTCCTTTATAATAGTTAATTAGTAGTTATTAAATTATACCAGAACCAAATACATAAATATGATATCATATACGATCATCTAAATTTTATTTGTTAACAATATTTCAGTAATATCATTGTTTTGGGTGTTAACTGATTCGTTTTTCTTTATATGTTTTTTTACGTAAGTCATGTTGGTTATGGATAAGACGTATTTGATTTACATCCAGAATTTTATTGTGTTCATAAAAATTATTTTTAAACATAAAATGAAAATTATTCTTTAATGTTCATGATGGAAAATGAATCTCATCACATTCGTCGAGACTGTAATCTGTACGTACGTAAAAGCGAAAATATAAATCTATTGATGGTGAAATAATTTGTAATTGGAAGGTATATCATATTTTATGAATCATTACCATATTATATTTATTATTAATTCAATTATACTCATTGGAATACCCATCCAAAAAATGAATTTCTAAATAACAATCTGCACCACAACGTGGAAATGATAAGTCATGCGTAGAAACGTATGGTGACTTTGTCATCCATAAGATTTATACAATGATGAATATGGTTGTAAAATATTTATAAAAATATCATAGTATTAGAATGTACTATATTTATTAATCTACTATGGAAAAAAATGAAAAAGGAAGAGGAAGAAGAAATGTACTTTGAAAGAGGTGATGAAATTATTAGCTCTTCTTCAGGTTCTTCCTTTTGATTTAATCATAAGGGCACCTTATGTTGGATTATGATCATATTAATTCCTCTAGATTTATTTAAGGGTAGTTGGGAGGATATTTGGGTAGGTTTTGGCTGAGCCAAATGTATTTGGAGGTGTGATTTGAGAGAAGGGGAAGTACCCATTTTAAGCGAGGTGAGGGTCACTTTAGAAAAAACATGAAATATTAATTTATTATACAATCATATTGATTTTATAATGTCTCCAAAAGGATTTATTTTGTGGATAAGGTTGTGTTGGGTTGCAAACTCTCAACCAATTATTTTAGAGAAGTTTATGTCACCATATTAACTGTTTCATATATATTTTACTCTTAGTTAAATAATTTAACTTTTACCATGTATTCTTGTATTATTATAAAAAATGGTTAACAAAATTACTATAAAAAGACAACAGAACACCAAGTCATTCATTATTAACAAATATAACCATATCTATGTTCTTATACAGAACCTTATATTTTTAATAATATACTATCAATTAATAATATATTATTAGTTTTAAAAACTAATTTATGTCAATTTTGACACTATTTAGTAATTTGTTTTTGTAAAAGTATGAAAAACATGATTACAAATAAAAAAATAACAATTAATTCTTAAAATATCATATTAACAAAGAAAATCATTGTAATTCATCAAAAGTCTCAATTTACGTTTATTTGTATATTTATAATATCAATTATTTAATTCTTTCTATAATAAGGTAACAACGACGACATCATTGTTTCTTAAATATATTTAATTATTTAATGTATAAAAGTTATAAATAAAATACTATTATATAAGAAATTATTCTATATTTATAATGAATATTTATAAACTATTTTATCTTATGTATAACCCTATATTAAAAATATTTCATTTATAAAAAATTGCATTTAGGACTTTTAACTCTTATTTAAATAAAATTATAATAAATGTCCTAATAAAATCCTTGTGGATCCAACAGGATCATATTTTATTCCTATGGTAGATTTTGGTCGAAAAAAACTTATCTAGTACAATAGGGACATGTGTTAGTGTAATTATAAAATCATTTTTTCCTTTAATTACCTTATTTTATTTTAATTGTGGTAAATGAAATCCAAATACTATTATTGGGAAAAAATATTTTTAGCCTATTTAACCCCTTTTTACATACTAATGTAAATAGTATCTCTCAGATTTTTGAAATTCAATTCACAGAAGTGGTAAAATTATATTTTATAAAAGTTTGCTAACATGCCTAGAAGGTGGGTAAAATACGTTATAAAGTTAAATAACATTTTATACGTCAAATATTATTATAAAATGAATCCAATGAAATACAATGAACTTATATTGGTATAATTTATCTATTTGTACTTAAAATAAATTTAAATAAAATAAATTATTATTTAAATAAAAATTATGTTTTAAACAATTTCGTAGTATTATCAACTATTCATCAAAAATTGAATGTTTTTAGAAAAATACCACAAAATCACCCTAAGAAAATTTTGATATTCCAAATCTATAAATGAATTCCATTTTGAAAAATAAAATTTAAAAAATTTAAAAAATTGGGTATTAGTATTTATATACACTAGTTTGATTAGTCATGGTGTGCTAGAACTCAAATTTTCATACAACACAAGCTATTTCATTATTCAAAGAGAAATGTACCGTGCAAGATTGGTGGCTTACATTATTCCCTAATTCAAATAGTTTCATCCTCTAAATGTCAATAATACTACTTCAAAAAAATATTTGGGTGGTTCTTCATCACAAGTTCCTTGGGTTCCAAATTTTCTTCTTCCATTTTATGGTTTCTCCATAAAAATTTTACTAGAAGTGTCATCCAGTTTCCCAACAATGGTTCTCTGGTATCAAGAATCATGAAAAGAACATCACAATAAGACATAGAGGGTAACATTTCTATTTCATTATAGGCAAGTACATGCTTTGGGTAAGGCATGTATTTTCTCAATAGTGATATGTGAAATAAATAATGAACTTTGGAGATACTTGGTGGAATTTCTAAATGGTAAGCTAAAACTCTAATTAGTTCTAGAATATTGAGAGGTACAATGTACCTATGAAGTAATTTTACCTTCTTACTAAATCTTACCACACCCTTCCATAGAGATACCTTAAAGAAAACATGATCCCCTATTCGAAATTCCAAATCCATCATTCGGTTATCAGTATAGATCATTTTCCAAATTTGAACTTCTTTGACATGGGTTTGTATATTCATCACCTTTTACATTGTTTCCTAAACCACTTACAGGACTTCGAGTTTTCATTCTCCAACATACTGCCAAAAATTTGGTGTGTGACATCTTATTCCATATAACGCTTCATATGGTGCAATCTAAAAACTTGAGTGAAATCTATTGTAATTGTAAAATTCTTCCAGAGGTAAATATTGATCCCACATACCATTAAATTCATATTAGTAGGATATCAACATGACTTCTATGGTTTGAATATTCTGTTCTGACTATCCATCAGTTTGAGGGTGGTAGGCATTTCTCAAACAAAGTTCAGTATCCATGGCCTTCTGAAAACATTTCGAGAATCTTGAGGTAAAACGGGGATCAAGATCAGAAACAATCAATAGGGTTACTCGATTAAGTATTAAAACGTCATTAATATATATTCTTCCAAAACTTTCATTTGGTAAATATTCTATTATAACCATAAAATTTGATGACTTGGTAAGACGATCAACAATTACCCATATTGCATCATTCCTTCTAGGAGACTTTGGTATCCCTATGACAAAGACCATCGTAATATCATCCCATTTCAACTCAAGAACGGGAATAGGTTTCATGACCCCTCTAAGATTTTTTCTTCTAGCTTTAACCTATTGACAATCCATATATCTTGACACATAATCAATGATCTCCCTCTTCATGTTGTCCCACCAAAAATGTTCCTTCAAATCTCTATACATATTTCTACTACCAGGGTGTACAGATATATTGGAGAAATAAGAATCATCCAACAATTCCCTTTTTTGATCAGGTATGTCAGGAACACAAACCATCTTCAAAAATATCAACATTCCATCTTCATATACAAAGTCAATCAATCTCCCATCAATCAAAGCTTTAATTTTGTTTTGAAACACTTCATCATTTTTCTGAGAACTTTTTATCCTTTCTAGCAATGATGTTTTGGCAACCATTTGATAATGTATAGATGTTTCACCTTCAATGATTATTCCTATATACATCTTTACTATATCCATGATCATAGGATCCCTTTCAACTCACATCTTGTTCAAAACACCATGATCCTTTTAGATCGAAGCATCAAACAACTTATTTGCATTCCCTGGGGGGTAGTGTATAGTAAAATCATAATCATGGAGTAGTTCAACTCATCGTCATTACCTTGTGTTGAGTTGTTTCTATGAGAAAATATACTTAAATCTCATGTGATTGGTTTATATCTCACATTTTTCACTATAGAGATAATGTCTCCATATCTTCAAATAAAGGATTACACCTTCTAACTCCAGATCATGAGTGGGGTAGTTTGGTTCATGAATTTTTAGTTGTCATGATTCAAAGGCAATAACTCTATCATTCTTTATAAAAACACAACCAAGTCATTTAATTTAAGAATCACTATAAATAACAAAACCATCATTCCCAAATAGTAGATTCGAGATAAGAGCATTGACCAATCTTCTCTTCAGTTCATAGATACATTCTTCACACTGTTTGGTCCAAACAAATTTAACCCCTTTATATGGGATCAAGCTTATTGGGTTATCCAATCTAGATAATTTCTGGATGAAATGCTGATAATAACCTGCTAAACCAATAAAACTAAGTACCTATGTTTCCCACATCGGTGATGGACATTCATGAATTGACATTGAATTAGAAGGATCAATAAAGATTTCATCCTTAGAGACAATATCTCCTAGAAAATAAATATCCTGAAACAAGAATTCACAATTTCTAAACATCCCATATATTTAATTTCTTCTATGAGTCTTTAGAATATCTCTCAAGTGATTTTCATGATCTTAATAGCTTTTGGAGTATACCAAGAAATCATAAATAAATACCACAACAATGTCACCATGATATTCCTTGAAAACAAAATTCATTATATACATGAAGACTTAGGGTGCATTCATCAGTCCAAAAGGCATTACTGTAAACTCGTAATGCCCATACCTAGTACGAAATGTTTCCTTTGGAATGTATTCCTTCTTTACACACAATTGATGATATCCATATCAACGGTTAATATTTGTTAAATACTGAGCTCCATGAAGTTGATCGAATAAATCATCAATGCGATGTAAAAGATATATGTTCTTTATTGTTATAGCGTTGATCTCCATGCAGTCAACTCACAACCTCATAGATCCATATTTCTTTATTATAAAAATAATAGGGGCTCCCCATAGATAAACACTAGGGAATATAAATCCTTTATTACTCAATTATTCTAGTTGTTTCTTTAGTCCCACTAATTCCACAGTGGCCATTCTATATGGGGTCTTTGATATGGGCCATGAACTGGGAATAAAATGAATAAAAAACACAAATTCTCATTCAAGAGGATTTGCATGTATATCCTTTAGAAACACATCAACATATTCTTTCACAATAGTTACATCCTCTATTTTAAAATTCATTTCCTCTCCGGTAGTTATTTCATTCTTTTCCTCCCCTATTATAGATTTTAGTAGAGCTAATATGGGTAGATCTAGATATGAATCAGATGGTGACATTTCTTATATAATGATATGGCACTCCTTATAATCATATAAAATTGTGACCTCATTATACTTACAATAAATTTTTGCATAATGTTTTGAATGCCAATTCATTCTGAGGATTATATAAAATCCATTCATGGGTATGATGATGAGATCAGTAGATAAATCACATTTTTATGCAGTAATGGGAAATAATTCACAAATCATTGTTGAAATGATACTTTCCTTTGGTGTTTTGATGGAAAACTACATTGTTTAATCAAATGGGAAATATCTAATTTTTTAGAATATTGGGATGATATGAAACAATGCGATGATCCAGAATCAAATAATGCATTGCCTAAATTTGAGGAAACCAATAAATTTCCTACGACCACATCACTCGAAGCTTCAACCTCAATAGTAGTGATCACATAAGCTTGGTATTTCTCACATAGCCTTTTCGGAGGAGAGTTTTCATGATGTTAGTATAATTATTTTCATAAGTACACATATCTCTACAATTGTAGCATTAAACATTGACAGACTCTTTTTTTCCCTCGCAATCACAAGCTTGGTGGCCTTTTTACCACACTTGTAATGGACTCCCACTCTTTTCAGTCAAATATGGTGGTTTATTCCCACATTTACTGCATGGTAGAAAATCTACTTTTCCCTTCCTCCCCTTATTTCCATTTCTATAATGTTCAGCATACCTCTTCTTCTCTTGATATTTTATAAAGTTGTTATACATAGAGAATTAATTTTTGTCTTGATAGCACATGAGATAATATCTTCGTATGATTAGAAGGATTGTGAGACAAATGATTGACATTGAAATGGTTTTAACACAATGAAGAGTCAATCAATATTACTCCTTTGGTTATGTATATAATCTATTGCATGCATTTCTAAACTTGAAAAGTTTTCCTCATACTTTGCAATATTCTCATCCTCATTTTTCCTCAGACTCAGAAATTGTCTGTCCATATCGTCTTGATGGTCACGAGGAAATTATTTTTCTAAGAAATGTTCATTGAACTCCCTCCAATCCAAATTTGATTCTTCTTCATCCTTCATTGTTTTTTTCATTAATTACCACCATTGATATGTTTCTCCTGTGAGGTGATAAACTACCATGAAAACTTTTCCCCTTTAAATACTCCTCAAATCATGAAATATTTTGTCTAAGGAACTTATCCATTACTAAACTTCAAATTGATTTTTATCCGCATTGAATGTTGGTGATTGTTGTCTCATGAAGCAGTCTAACATTGTTCCTCTGTGTTGTGGATCAAGGTTCTCCATACATGTAAGGTTAATATTCATAACCTGAGTGAGTTGTCATAGTACAGTTATCAGCTGTTCAGCCCCAATTGCATCAATAGCTTCAGTATAATAATCTAGAGTAGGAAGGAAATCATATATGGATTACATGCATTCATATAGTTTCGATTCCTTCCAGTATGGGCCATTTCTAAATAAGGGAATACACTATATTAGTTTATAAATGGAAATACATAATTCCAAACTAGAAAAATGCCTAACATAATTTGAACAGTTTATGTATATAATCCATAATCACAAAGAAAATGTTTTCATTGAGGAGATATTTATTCATAAATATTTCATAATGTTATGTAATGAAAATTTTAATTATCCTAAGAATATCCACTGGGCGTGTTTAACCAAGATTGAAACAATGATCGCTGTCATGTACTAGGATACCCCAGGTCATGCCTGAAACTCCATGTTGGAGTTTTCACTCCATGGTACATATGTCTCAGAGCCGTCTCTACCTACTCGTATCCAGGCAGGGAGGTATTTCTGGGAAAATTCATAAAATCTCTACATTACCAAAATTTTAGGAAGTTCTTCTATATTAATCCTCAAATACTATCTTAGGGTAATGTTCACTAATCAAGGTTTTTATAAATAAAGTTTCCAAGGATTCTACTAAACTTCCACTGATACAAACTGTAATGGCCTGAACATAGTTACCCAGATTTGGTTCATTATTACATATCATTAGAATGATCATAAGAGATCATTTCTCAATAGATCGGTTATTTTAATAGCATTGGAAGTACTAGATACATACCTATGTTTTACATTTCATTATTATATGGAATAAAATATTGTGTCCCATT
Source organism: Viscum album (assembly GCA_963277665.1). Taxonomy (NCBI): domain Eukaryota; kingdom Viridiplantae; phylum Streptophyta; class Magnoliopsida; order Santalales; family Viscaceae; genus Viscum; species Viscum album. The sequence goes on from OY728131.1 coordinate 1,351,530,192, forward strand.
TGAACATAATCATATCCCTTAGCCTATTCCAGTAGGTTAATTATAATATACCTCTTCACATCCTGGGAAAAAAAATAAGAAAGGGGTGAGCTCTGATGATAAGTAAGGATAAAACTATAGCAGATACTATCATAAATAAGCATAAAAATTTAAGGAAATGTAAAAGAATAAAACACAAGCCTTTTAAACATAAACTTTAGTATAATATAGAAAAGATAAATCAAATAATTCCATTAACTTATTTACATGGATATTCTACTAGTTGAATAATCACATGTAAAATCAAAAGATAATTTCATTATGATGGAATCCATAATGCTGAACATCATAACCACATAGTCTTTGCCTCTTGCCAAGACTACAAATAAGATTTTGTCAAGGCCATGTGCTAAGACACTAGTTTGTCTAATGAGAACTACGGATTCAACGAGGAGCTATACCGGTTCCACCCATCACTTACTAAGTCCAATGCAATCCTCATATGAAAAGGTTGAATCATAACATAAAAATTTGTATTAGAACTAGAATAAGAGATATTATTATGTTACACATGAACCATGAATTATATATGTCATGACCCGTCCTCTAGGCCCATGCCGTCACTACCCCATTCCCGCCTTCCATAGGATAGGGGCTGGCGACTAGCACCAAAGGCGTAAATCCCTATGCTGGGAAGGAATTGCAGTTATGAAAGTAAAAAAACACAATAGAGTACACAATAGGAAGTAAACACTAAGTGAATACTTCATACAGAAAGTAGTGCTGAAAGTAAAGGGGCCGAAAATACAAGCCCTACAGTAAATTACAGGTACAAAGGAAAGCAAGTACAACTGAAAAAGGGACAATAGCTAAAAAGGGATGCTCCTGGAACGTCCTCCGAGTATCATCCCTAAAGGGAAGGTACATAAGTCCACCTAACCATTCCACGTCTATCGGTCCGCTCCGTGTAATATCTCTTCATGTGGCCCACCTCCGGGTACCGTCTGGTCCCGGCTCGCTCTCGGCCTCCGTCATCTTTGTCCGTCGCATGCATCCAACACAACGAAGTGGGGGCATTGCCCATGCTGGGGGTAGTATAACGATACTCAGTAGGGACCCCAAGACCCCCAAAGGTCTCCCATAATCCACAAAGTATAAACCATAGAAGAAAGATACAACAAAAAAGTATCAACCAACCATACATAGGTATATGCCCATACATATACCTATGTTATCAATCTCAGTTCGGCTCCAACTCTCGAGCCCAAGCACAACCCAGTCCACAGTGGACGTACAGTCAATCACATCGATGATAATGATTGAAAGTCAAGACTCAGCTTACAAAGGTATACATCTTTCATATAGCGATAGAGATGATCATATGTAGTTACTCATTCATCTATGCTGTCAGACCCACACAGGATATAAGACCAGCTACACTGTCGTACCTACAAAGGATACAAGTACAAAGGTCAAACTAATGGACCCACACAGGATACAAGAATAGTAGTCATCGCAATCGAACACACGGAGGATCCCAGTATAGTAGTCATCACTGTCGAACCCACATGGGATTATAGTGATAAAGATTATCAGATGTAGTCACTGATTCAACTAAGCTATCAAACCCACACAGGATAAAAGACCATCTAAGCTGTCAGAACCACACATGATATAAGACTAGCTACTCTGTCAGACCCACATAGGATACAAGTACGGTGGTAAAACTGACGGACCCACACATGATATAAGAACATTAGTCATCACTGTCAAACCCATGGAAGATTCCAGTACAGTAGACGTCGTAGTCGCAGCCAGATCTAGGGTTCCCACACATAGTACGCTCGATTCTAGGAGGGTCATCTCCTCATGAAAAGGTGGTCAATACATCAACTATCACGAATTCCAGAGTTGATGTATCTGGATATTCCGTCTTATCAAAAGGAACCCATCACGATAGATGACGCGTCAATCAGATGCCCGGTCTAAGAGTTATTGGCTTTTCCGTTCTAGGGGACCGGTTGGAATTATGATCATTCCAAACCTATCCATTTTTCAAAGTCATCCAAAAATCACATAGAGTATCGAAAAAGGACCTCTTCTTCGCGAGGGTGCCAGTGTCGTAGACGACGCGTTGAACGGACGTGCGATACAGAAGATATTCATATTTAAGTGAAACGGGCCCGACCCATCAAGCCCGGTGGGCTGGCGGGTCAGCCTATCCTGGCTCGGTGGGCCCGACCTGGCTGGGGGGTTGGCTCGGCCCGGTGGGGCGCGGACCGGCCTGTTGCTGGTCACGGCTTGACCAGCAGGCCGAGTGGAGTCAGGGGAGGGTGCGGACCCCCGGTTCTTTGTAACGGTGGTGCAAAGCAGCGCCGACCCTCCTTCCTGGCCTTCTGAAGCCTACTAGCTTTTCCAGTGCGAGCGACCGACATAGTGGGCCGCTATCCCCTCCACGCGGCGGTGTGACTTCTTCTGCCCGGCCAGCCGGTTCCCCCGGTGAAGCGGCTCTCCCAATTTGGGTTGTGGTTTCTCCGCAGCATGGCTCTATAAGGCGCCGCGGTCCTCATGTCTGGTCAGCCGGTTTAGCTCAGCAAGTGGCCCGTGGGTGCGGGTCGCACCTCCTCCGCAGCGCGGCGCCATGGGGCGCCGCGGTTCCTTCAGCCCAGCCTGCTTTAGCCAGCCAGTTCTTCATCTACCAAGCGGCCCACAAATGTGGTCCAAAGTTCTTCTCCACACGGTCGGCACACGGACACTGCTTCTTCCGTCCATCGCGGCCCCCTTCCTTCCTCCGGTGAGCTGTGACGGCACAGTGCCCTACCATTTCTGCCACCGTCATCAACTCACGAGAATCAATGGAGGTTTGTCGGGCATTGTTTGTTCGGCCTGCACCATCCATGTAAGGTGGTAACGATATTTCAATGTCGAACAATAAAAATAATGAGGAACGAGAATTTCATTTAAATAAGACAAACCCCGACCACGATTCACGGTTCGTTCATCGTAGTCACGGAAAACAAAATCGAGGAAGATGGTGTCATTCCATCAACATCGGAGGAAGGGATTTTGGTGATGTTCTTCATGGGAAATGTCTTCTCCCTTGGGGTGGAGGAAGAAGAATGACGTTGGGCGTTCTTCGTGGGCGTCACTATTCTTCATCAGGATAGGGAAAAATAAGTTCTTCGTTAGAAGAAAATCCCCTCTAATCTCTAATGCTCCCCAAGACAACAAAAGCCAACCCAAAAATAATAACTTGGATATTGTGTTTATTCTTCACATAAATTTTAAAATAATTCAAAATTTAGAGGATCCATTAAATTAATTGCATGCTAGAAAATTAATTTATAGAGGTTTGGCATGAATTTCAATGGTTTCATAAAATTAAATCATGGGTGGGTTGGCTCTTTAATGGGATGTCCAATAGTTTAATGGGTTAATGGGGGCCAGGTGCTCGTGTGGGCCCCACCACACATTATCCTCCCAGGGGAGGTTATGTGGGATGTGGGCCCCACTTCCAACCTCCCTTTGGTGGATTTAACCACCACCTATATAAAATTTATATAAGACTTAAATTTTGTTTAATTTAATAGGAATCTACAAAATTTACTTTCAACCTGCACAAAACGCAACTGTGGTAAAGGTCACCTTAGGCGAATACAGGAACTGCATGTTCATCGGTGTCCTCTGATATCAATTCCGATCATCGGTTCAAATGATAGAAAAACCCGCACGTATGTTTACTGAACATACCCGAACAAAACTTCTGAAATTTATTTCGGGTACAGATGGCCTCGGAATCAAGTGCTGTTAGAAAATACGGGATCGTAAAATTTCAAATAAATTAAGAAAAAAAATTCATTAAATTTCTGGTTCATTACATTACCCCCGCCTTAGGGCTTTATGTCCCCGTAAAGCTACAATACACACTAACGAAACAAATGAGGGTTCTGATCACACATCTGAGCCTCCCGCTACCATGTGCCCTCTTATAGGTTCCCATGCTTCTAGGTTATTTTCACCAGAGGAATCGACCATCCACGTAGGACCCACAAATGTAGATCCTCGATCTCCATCGGGTCCTCTGTGAATGTCACCCCGTCATCAATTTCTATCTCCCTGTGGTCTATGATGTGGTACAGGTCGTGCACGTATCTCCTCAGCTAAAATATGTGGAAGACGTCACGCACCCGGTGAAACTAAGGTGGATGGGCCAGGTGGTTAGCCACCTTGCCTACCCTGCTGAGGACATGGAACGGTCCAATGAATCATGGAGATAATTTGTCTCCTCGGCCAAATCTCCATAGACCTCGTCGAGGTGAGACCCGTAGGAAGACATGGTTGCCATACTCAGTCTCTAGTGGTCTCCGTCTCCTATCAGTATAGAACTTCTGTCTGCTCTGTGCAGTCTTCATCCTCTCCTGGATGATTTTCACCTTATCCGTTTTAGCCTGAACCATCACTGGTCCTACATGTTTTGACTCCCTTGGGTCAGACCAGTAGAGAGGTGATCTGCAAGGTCTATCGTATAGTGCCTCATAAGGGGCCATCCCGATGGTGGAGTGGTAGCTGTTGTTGTACGAAAAATACACCAAGTGTAAGTGATCCTCCCAGCTACGACCAAAGTCGAGGAAACAAGAACGGATCATGTCCTTGAGATTTTGAATGTTCCTCTATGTCTAACCATCTGTCTGAGGATGGAAGTCGGTGCTCAAGCAAAGCTGTGTCTCAAAAGCCTCTTGTAACCCCTTCCATAGCCGGGAAGTGAAACAAGTATCTCAATCAGAGACAATAGTCGATGGAAAACCATAAATCCGTATGATATATTCAACGTAGAGGTATCCCAAGCACTCTATTGATCCATGCTCTCTGATTTGTAAGAATAGGGCCGACTTGGTGAGTCGGTCTACAATCACCCAGACAAAGTCGTGTCCTCTGGATGTACGTGGAAGTCCTGTCATGAAATCCATGGATATCTCATCCCACATCCACTCTGGAACCTCTATGGGATGAACCAAGCCTGCTGGAACCTGGTGCTCCGCCTTCACTTGCTGGAAAGTGAGGCATTAAGAGGCAAACTCTACTACTATTTTCTTCATACCTGGCCACCAGTGATGTCTTAGGTTCAGGTCCTTCTGCGAGAAGATATAACTGAGACTCTGGTGGATAGAGTTTATGGTAAAATAGTTTCCCATAAGATCGTGTCACCACTTCTTCAAGGTGAAGACCACTGTTGCTAACTCTAGTTCATGGGTACTGTAGTTCAGCTCGTGGAGTCTCAACTACCGAGAACTATACGCAATCACTGCTCTCTCCTGCATCAGGACACACCCGAGTTTGGTCCCTGATGCGTCGTAGTAAACTATGTACCCAATGCTCTCTTCCATTAGCCTTAAGATGGGTGCACTAGTCAACCTCTTCCTCAGCTCCAGAAAGATCTTCAAGAATCTCTCTAACTATACGAAGGGTTTCCCCTTCTTCGTCAAAGCTGATAGTGTTGCTGCAACTCTGGAGATGTCTGGCACAATGATAAGTATGGATGAATCTTGAGTGATCGATTGCACCCTCTTATGCATGATTCCATCCAGTGCTTCTTGGGTTGTCCTTTTCACCAACCAAGGAAAACCCCATCCCAATGTTGTAGATAAACCACAACCTTTTTTCCTAATACATTCAATATGTGTATGAACTTTGGTTGCCCAGTCAATACACAAACTAACATCGTAAGGCCATGACGCTGTCACTAAGAGGTTCCAACCGAAACTCTCACCTCAAGGGTCATAGAACTCCATTGGTGTATGTGTGATTATTGATTCTCCTCTCACAGGTATATCCATATGTGAGGGTTAATTCAACAGCTTAACCGGATACTCTAGGTCTGGGACAAGATTCGTGGAATGAAGGAATGATTGGTACCAATGTCTATTGATATGGTAGCTAGTAGTAGACACAGACTCTACCTCAAATCATTCATTAAGCCCTTGGGTCACACTTCTTGACTGCATGTAGCTACTCTCTTCCCTTGCCCTCCAACTCCATGAGCCTAGAAGGGAATACAAAAGAGGGTGGTTGAAACATGTCGAAATGTTCACCACCTCTTGCTACTCTCCTAGATCTACTTCGACGTCTGCTGCCCAACAGATTCATCTACCCTTAAAACATACTCATACAGAAACATCTTACACGCCCAAGTCTCTGTGACTGACACCAGTTTCATGCTTTCTATCTATTAACATTCAAAATCTGTATCTGCTCATCCAATGAACATTCAACCACAAAGGTTCCCTCTAGCACCCTATCATAAGTAGGAATGCATAGAGGAAAAAGTTTTGGATCGGATATCCTTAAACACACCTCATTCTGAGGTCCGATATGTAAGGCACTAATCGAATCATATTCACCGAGTACCAGGAAAGATCGGTATGCCTCGATAAATACTTAGATACCGAAACGTCATCCTGCTGAAGCTGTATAAGCTCTAGAAAACTTTCAGCCACCTTCTCAAGAAATTCCTCAGCCACCTGTCGGTCGGGCTCACCTCGGAACATGAGGAATATATGGTGATGAAACACATGTAAGGCACTAATCCTATAATATTCCTCTACCGGTACCACTGGTAGTGTCTACTGACCAACGGGCAGTGATATAGTTGGCACACTGCCCGAATGTACCATCATGGAAAACGATCCAAGTGTCGAAACTTCATCATTATGCGGACAATCCTCATGGTCAGTCACTGGAAAATATTAGTATCTATGATCAACATTTTCTCTACTAGTGTATCAACTAGGCAAAAAATTCCAGTAATCACCTCCATCCAGTCCTCTGCTGCCTGGGAATCTGTCTCGCCTCAAAACCACCGAGGCATCTACCGCTGGAACTCTTGCAATGCGCTCAGGCGGTGTGCACCGTCCTCTCGTGTAGCTGGTGGCATCTGCTGCCCAACATGTGGGGGTGATGCTGGTACACAACCCTAAGGTGCCAATATAGTAAGAGGGCACTACACCGGAGCCTTGACGCTCGGTGGTCCATCATCGTGTACTCTATCTTGGGAACCCTAGATGGTTGTCTTCATAGTGGCTTCCGATACATAACACGTGCTCCATGGTCAAAAAGTTATACATGGTGAGCTGACTCAAATAAACCGCAATGGAAACTCTTGAAACACACACGCAATCAGTGTTTCTGTGCACTAAGTTAGAAATCAGAGGTTAGGGTCCTAGTCTATGGATACGTCATTCGTCGCACCAACACTGGACTCCCTGGACTAAAAACCATACTCAATACCCTTAACACTACTGCTTCACTAAAAAAAAGATCGGAGTCAAATGTTCTACGGTAGAACCTATCATTGTTAGCAATTTGTCACGACCTGTCCCCAGGGCCCATGTCGTGACTACCCCATTCCCGTATTCTATAGACCAGGGGCTGGTGACTAGCACCAAGGGCATAAATCCCTGTGCTGGGAAGGAATTTCCTTTATGAAAGTAAAAGAACAAAATAGAGAATTCAACATGAAGTAAAAACTAAGTGAATACTGTATACATAAAGTAGTGCTGAAAGTAATTTGGATGTAAATACATGCCCAACATTAAAGTACAGGTACAACGGGAAGCATGTACAACTGAAAAAGGGACCACAACTAAAAAGGGAAGCTCCTGGAATGTCCACTGATTTTCCTTCTGGAAGGGTAGGTAAAAAATTCCATCTCAGCACTCCACGTCTATCGGTCCATTCCATGTACCATCTCGCCGTGTGGTCCACCTCCGTGTATCGTCCGGTCCTGGCTCGCTCTCGGCCTCCGTAAATGTATTCTATCGTCTGCATCCAACACAATGAAGTGTGGGCATAGACCAAGTAGGGGTGAGTATAACGATACTCAATAGGGACCCCAAGACCCCCAAAGGTCTCCCAGAATACACAAAGGTTAAACCACAGAATAAAGATACAACCACGAAGTATCCACCAACCCTTCATAGGTATATTCCCATACATATATATAAGTGATCAATCTCAGTTCAGCTACAACTCTCTAGGCGAAGAACAACCCAGTCCACACATGAAGTACAGTAAATCACATAGGTGATAATGTTCGAAAGTCAAGACTCACCTCACAAAGGTATACATCTTTCGTATAGCGATAGAGATGATCAGATGTAGTCACATATTCATCAGAGATGTCAGACCCACACATCATACAAGACCAGCTACTCTGACGGACCCACACATGATACAAGAACAGTCATCATCGGTATCGAACCCACAGAGTATCCCAGTACATTAGTTGTCGCTGTTGAACCCACATAGTATTATAGCGATATAGATGATCAGATGTAATCACTGATTCATCTAAGCTGTCGGACCCACACTGGATACAAGTCCAGATAAGTTGTCAGACGCACACTGGATACAAGACCTGCTACTCTGTTGGACCCACCCAGGATACAAGTACAGAGATCAAACTGCCAGACCCACATAGAATAAAAGAACAGTTGTCGTCGCTGTCGAACCAATGGACGATTCCATTACAGTAAACGTCACAGTCGCAGCCAGCTCTAGGATTCCAGCACATAGCACGCTCGATTCTGGGAGGGTCCGCCTCTCAAGAATAGGGGGACGATACATCAACTATCAAGAATTCTATATATGATGTATCTTAATGTTCTGTCTTATCAGAAGAAACCAACGTGATAGATAACACGTCAATCAGATGCCATGTCTGAGAGTTATTGGCTTTTCTGTTCCAGGGGTCCGGTTGGAATTTCACTCGTTCAAAACCCTTCCATTTTCCAAATTCGTCCAAATATAACTTAGAGTATCGCAACAGGACCACTTCATCATGAGGGTACTAGTGCGGAAGACAGCGCGTCGAACGGACAAGTGGTCTAGATGAAATTTAGATTTCAACAAAACAGGCCCGACCCGTTAAGCCCGGTGGGCTAGCGGGTCAGCTCGTCCTGGTTCAGCGGGTCCGACCTGGCAAGGGGGTCAGCCTTGCCTGGCCCGGTGGCAGGCGGCCCAGCCCGTGGTTGGCCGCGGCTCAACCAGAGGGCCGAGCGGAGTAGGGGGCACGACCCTCCACCCCCCGGTTTTTTATAATGGCGGCGTCGAGCAAACTGCCCCTCCTGCCCGGACGCCCAAAGCCAGCCGGATTTTCTAGCAAGAGCATCCCACACAGCGGGGCACTGTCTCCCCCACAGAGCACAGTTTGGAGCCATGAATTCTTCCGCCAAGCCGGCAGGTGGCCGGCCCAGCGCGGGCCGCAGATTCTCCGTAGTGCAGAGTCACAAGGTGTCGCGGTCCTCCTGTCCAGCTGACTACGGCTGGCCGGTTTGGCTCGGCAAGCGGCCCGTGGGTGTGGGACCTACCTCCTCCTTAGTGTAGCGCCAAGGAGCGGTGCAGTTCCATCAGCCCGGCCAGCTTTAGCTGGCTAGTTCTTCTTCGGCCGAGCGGCCCGCGGATGCGGGCTATAGTTCTTCTCCATGCGACCAGTGCACGGTCGCCGCTTCTCTCATCCGCCGCGACCTACATTGCCGCCGCCCCCTTCCTCTGGCGCGGTGTGATGACACCGCGCCCTACTGGTTCTAAAACCATCATCATCTAAAGAGAAACAACAGAGGGTCGTCGGGCCTTGTTTCTTGGGCCCATGCCCTCTGCGTAATGTGGTAACTAGAAGCCAATGTCAAACCATATAAAAAAATGAGAAATGAGAATTTAATTAAAAAAAGAAAAACCCCTACCTCGATTCAAGTTTCTTTTATCGTAGTTGTGGAAAATGGCGTCGCGAAAGATGGCGTCATTCCGTCAACATCGAAGGAAGGGACTTTGGTGATGTTTCTTTGCAAGTGACGTCTTTTACCTTATTGAAGAGGAAGAAGAAATAAGATGGGAGTTCTTAATAGGCCTTGACGTTATCTTTTGGCGTCACCTTTCTTTATCGGGAGAGTAAAAAATAAGAAATTCGTTGGAAGAAACTCCCCTCTAATCTCCAAAGCTCCCCAACATAAGAAAATAAAACCCAAAAATAATAGTTTGGTTATTATTATTATTCGTCACATAAATTTAAAAATAATTCAAAATTTAGAGGATCCATTAAATTAATTGCATGCTAGACAATTAATTGATAGAGGGTTGGAAAGAATTTCAAAGGTTTCATAAAATTAAAACATGTGTGAGTTGCCTCTTTAATGGGATGTCCAAAGGATTAAGGGGTTCAAGGGAGTTAGGTGCTTTTGCGGGCCCCCCAAACATTATCCTCTCATGGGAGGTTATGTGGTTTGTGGGCCCCACTTACAACCTCCCTTTGGTGGATTTAACCACCACCTATATAAAATTTATATAAGACATAATTTTTTTTAATTTAATAGGAATCCCCAAAAATAACTTTCAACCTATACAAGACGCAACTACGGTAAAGGTCCCCTTAGGCAAATACCGAAACTGCGAGTTCATCGGTGTCCTTGGATTTTAATTCCAAGCACTGGTTAAAAAGATAGAATAATCCACACGTATGTTTACTGAACATACCCTAAATGAACATCAAAAATTAATTCAGGGCACACCGGGCCTCAGAATCAAGTGCCGTCAGAAACTGCGGAGTCGTAAAATTACAAAGAAATTAAGAAAATAGTTTCCTTGAAAATTATGGGTCATTATAGTATAAAAATAACACATCCACAGTATAAAATATTCTTATAAACATGTAAGGGAAGCATCGATGGCGTTATAATGACAGTAAATAGCCTCAACCTCTGAATAAGTTAAAAAACATTGTTAGCTTAATTTTTTGAAAAGGTCATAATGTACCTTGTTTGGAAAATGAAAGAAAGATTCCATTAAATACATTCTATAAAAATAAAAAAGTGTGTATAAATGAATTTAACCCATATTATAGGAAATAATGAATTTTTTTAATATATTTTTAATAAACACACATGTGGATGACAAATAATTCACAGTAGATTCTTACGTATAAACATGCTCGGATAAATAAAGTGATTTTAAAATTAACCATATCCTTGAAATTTTCCTTAGTAGAGGTTAATCTAACCTCATTTATAACAGTGAAATCATATTTATAATATTATTGAAGAACAAAATACATAAATATGATATCATATATTATCTTCTAATATTGCTTTGTTAACAATATTTTAGTAGTATCATTGTTTCGGGTGATAACTGTTTCATTCTCCATTATATGATTTGTTATGTAAATCATATTGGTTATGCGTAGGATGTATTTGATAAATATCTAGAATGATATTATGTTCTTAAACATTATTGTTATTCAAAAAAATTATTCTTGAATTGGTATGATGGGGAATGAATCTCATCGCATTCATGGAGACAATAATCCGTACATATGCACGAGCAACAATATCATTCAATTGATGGTAAAGTCATATGTAATTGGATTTTATATCATATATTATGAATCCTTAAAATATTATATTTATTATTTACCTCAATTATACTAATTATTATAACCATCTAAATAATGAAGTGTTGAATGACAAACTACAACATGACGTGTATACAGTAAGCCGTACATACGCATGTATGGGGACCTTTTCATTCATATGATGGATAGAATAATGAATATATTTGTACTATATTTATAATAAAATTACATTATGTAAAATTATTTGATTTTTTATTTTGGTATGGAAACAACAAATAATGGTGAAGTGGAAGAAGAAAAGAACTTTGAAAGAGGTGATGAAATTGTTACCTATTCATTGGCTGCCTCCTTTTGATTTGATCAAAACAGATCCTCAGGTTAGATTCTAATAAATGTAAGGCCCTTCGGTTGAATTGATGGTAGTTGGGAGTATATTTCATTAGTTTTGGATGAGTCACAATTCTTTTGAGGTGTGATTTGTAGAGAAGGGTAAGTAACCATTTATAAGAAAGGTGAGGGTGACTTTAGGAAAAGCTTGAAGTATTAACTTATTTTAGAATCATATTAGGTTTATAATGGCCTAAAAATGATTTTTTAGAGACTAATATGGGAATGGGTCAAAAAACATTCAACCAATAGGTTTTGGATATGATTAGATCACCATATTAACATAATCTTTTTGATTTATCTCTTAGTTAAAAAGTGTAACTTTTACCATGTATTCTTGTATTATTATAAAAAATGTTTAATAAAAAAACTATAAAAAACCATGATAACCCCATGTTGTTAATATTTTACATATATACCCTTATCTATGTCCTTTGACCAATCCTTATATTTTTAGGAATATTATATCAATTAATAATATAGTTTTTTAAAAAAAAATCATTTTTGTCAATTTATACACTATTTAGTATTTTGTTTTGGTGAAAGTCAAAAAAACGTGACTACATCAAATAGAATAATTTAAATAAATACTATCTTGTCATATTAACCTTGAAAGTTAGTGTAATGCATCAGAAGACTCAATTTACACTCATTTGGATTTTTATAACATCAATTATTTTAATCACTCATTAACAATGTTAATACTGCATCATCATTGTGTTATAAATAAATTTAATTATATAATGTCTAAAAATTATAAATAAAATAAAATTATTTAGGAAATATTTTTAGATTTATAATGAATATTTAGAGTTGAATTTATATTTTTTATTACCATATCTTAATAATATTTTAGTTATAAATATTTGAATTTAACACATTTAATTATTCTGAAAATAAAATAATAATAAATGTCTTATTCTAATCCAAGTAGATCAAAGAGGATCTTATTTTATTTCTAAGGTTGATTTTGGTCAAAATGATTTTATCCAATAGAATTAAGACATGGGTTAGTTTTATTATAATATCATTTTAGCTTTAATTACCTTATTTAATTTTAATCATGTTAAATAAAATCTCTATGTTACTATTCACCAAAAAATATTTTTATCCCAATGAAAAAAATTTTACATACTTAGGCCAACCGTGGCTCTCATATTTTTGAAATTCAATTCACTTAAGTGGTAAAATTACATTTTATGCAAATTTGCTAACGTGTAGAGAAGGTGTGAAATGGCGTTAAAAATTTCAATAAAATTTTATACATATAATATTATCATAAAATGGATCCAATGAATTACATTGAACTAATATTGGTATTATGTATCTATATTTATTTAAAATAAATTTAAATAAAATAAGTTATTATTTAAATAAAAAGTAGGTTTAAAACAATAACGCTGTTTTTTCAATATTCATAAAAAATTGATGGTTTTCATTAAAATTACAAAAAATCATTCTATGAAAATATAGATATTTCAAATCCAAAAATGATTTCCATTTTGAAAAAAATTTATAATCATTCAAAAATAAGATATTATTATACATATGGATAGTTTAATTGGACTTAGTGTGTTTGAACTCGAAGTTGAGTACAATGCAATCTATTGCATTATTCAAAGAGAAACGTATCGTGAATGCATGGGGTGTTACAATGCACCTCTATTTAAAACATCATATAATTAGTTGTTCCATTCCTAGGTTGTGCTATTTGGGATAGCTCCCCACAATCCAGTTCCACATGTCTAGTGAGTCCTTTGTGGATAGTCAATTCCTCTGGTTTGTGTTCGCTGGCACCACAGTAATATCCAAGAGAGAACATAGGAGTGGGAGGACCAGATTTAGGCTCAGTACCTCCATTTGATTGTTTAAACTTATTTTTTCTTATGAGGACTTAAATCCATAAGGTGGGGAGAATGAAATGTCCCAGAATTTCAATGTATTTTTTAAATTATATGGAATTTTTTCAAGACAACAAGGTTTGACATCACGTGATTGTGAGGCCCAGTCATCCCAGAATGGAATGTTTAACTATTGTTATGTTCTATTAAGTAAACGTGAATGAAATTTTTTCAGACATTTGAACCAGTTCTCAGAATCATGTGTCATTAGAACATGTGATCTTGAAATAATCCCATATAAGTTTTAAAACATTACATTGAAATTCAGGGACATTATAGAGAAGCCTTGGCCTACACCACATAAACAACATACTACTTGACGGGTGGTGGTAAAATGGGAATAATACCAAAGGGTCCAACCACAGAACAATTTCCATGAACTAAAGCCTCCTCTCAAGGAAGTTCTTAACCAAAATACTATTTCAGAAACGTAACTTTAAATCACCATGGAGGAATCCTAAAATAAAATAAATATTCACCATGATCTAAGAGTATATCATGAGAGCTAACTCATGAATGAAATGAGAAACAAAAAAACTAGTTATAATATGATACATATACCATTATTTCCCCAGAGACAAGTGTCATAATATACCATGATTAGAAGAAGGTTTTCAGAGCCCTGGTGAATGGATTCATTGACCACCACACCAACACGAGAGTCCCTACCATGAATGTTAAACTCAAAACACACTTACATTATCACTATGAACCCCAAACCAAGTTCATGAAACACAGTACTAATGTGTATCCTTATATGATGCCACTCTATCACGACCCAACCCAATGAGGATCAAGATGAGACTCCCCACACTGGCCTCCATAGGCCATGGTTTGATGACAATAATTTAGTAGTATATCACACACACATGGGAGACCTTTTCCTATTGTTTCTGTATATACACATCCAAATACACCTCCCATAAACAGTGCATAGATATATAAAACAGAAATGAAATTCATGAATATATATATATATATATATATCTCAACAGGAGTAATGATTTCATAGAAAAAGGGTAAACCAATCACTCTCAAACTAAAATTATAAAATTGTCTGACCAGCTTAGGAGGGGAACGTTTTCAAATTCCAATACTAGAATTCTCTTTGGTCCTACTCCTGTAAACTACTCGGTCAGTCTATCTCACTAAGGTCTGCCTACTCCGGGCCCTTATAGGACTCCATAGAAAAGAATGTGGTCTACTTAAGACAAAACACATGTGAAATAAACACATATAGTATTGATTATTATTATAATCAATGGGCACCTCTAAAAACAAAAAAAAGAAATGGGATCAACTTATTAGAAATAGGTAGATAGACCCAGCTAGGGGAAACCCAAATAAGAGGGGAACACTATATCACAACCATCCTATGCTAAACAAAAATATTCATCACATACCACATGGTGTGTAATTCAATATGAGACAACCCCACAAGGTAATCAAAGATAATAAAACCCAAATATAATCTTCCCAGGCACAAGCCTCATGAGGTTTTGACCCCATCGCCATCACAATGTCCCTACCAAAGGCTCTAAAACAACACCACCAAGGGCATAAAATCCCTGAGACATGTAATTCTATAAGACATCCATCAAATATATATACTCCATCATGTAAAAAATGACCATCCATGATAAAAACACTATGATATTCAACTCAATTAGGTATCACAAGCCGATGGAAATGCTGAAGTTCCAAGGGAATGCACTTGAGAGAACACACTCATTAGTTATCAACACTAAGCATGTCACACTAGAACTCAATGGATATCATTATTCACAATTAGGATCCCTCTCCAGATCCATTGGGAGGTGATCAAAACTCAAGTGGAAAACCAAAACACCCAACTCCATAGTAAGGGGATCACTACTAGAATCCTCTAGGGGAAACCACAATTCAAAAATGATATCACTAATATATCTCTCATAGATGATATCACACCTACGATCCACTAGGGACACCACAAAAAATATGACATCTACGAGATCATATCACCTTGATAGAGGATCTTCACCTATGTAAAGATGGCCATAATCATTACGAGAACCCAATATTTTATAACCCACGATATAAGCGATCATATAAGAAATGATCCCACATACACTATCCATGGAATGCATCATGGAAGATCACTGATGAAAATAGAATATATTAATACACTATTATATGGTGTTCACCCATGGCTCACTAGGGGACCTGCCTCTACTAAAACCACATTTTAGCTATATGATCGATGCTTCAGTAAATATTGGTCACACCGATTTCAAGAACCCTATTTGGGATTCATGAATGGAAATGATGATCAGACCATGCCTCTTAGGACGATACATGCTCTATGTATACTGAGTATATATTCAAAAAAAATTGAGACAACTCACTCCAAAATGTGGGAACACATCCACACTGCACATATGCGAGGAAATGGAAGAGTGGTAAAAATCTAGTGATGAATACATTATAATGAAAAACTCATAGAAAAATGTATGTGGGAAACATGACAACATTATTGTTCTAAAAATTACATATAGATTGTGCATGGGGACACACTCAACCATGCATGTCTTGGTGCTTCTAACCCATGAAACTAAAACAACATCTCATAAACATCAATCATCCTAGTCCTAAATCACAATACCACCATCATATTATAATTGGATACCAGTTCAGGATTGGCTACTCACATGTCTGAATCTGATCTAAAATCACGGAGACACGAATGGTGGATGTTTCTATAATGGGAGGCTAGAAGACATATAATAGGGTATACATCACATGTGACCCCTCTTGAACACCTGGTTGTTTCCCTTTCCCACCCATCTTTGCTGGTGGTATGGCAGCACATAAAATGTTCCAGTGGTACAAATCATGTTAAAACATACTGATGCTTTCATCATGTATTCCCATAATATAATTTAGCCAGCTAAGTATAAGAGACATTGTATACCCCCTATTACAAAATTTCCCCTGACAACATGAACCCCTTGTCCATATTTCTGTCTTATGCACTTTTCCATCACCCAGTGTCCGTGTACTATAGACTGTACTTTTACTAAACCTTTTACATGACACAGATTCCCAAACCATGTCATTAGGACACATGAATTTGGGTATTTACATGATTTGTAACCCATATTACATGGCGTGTAGTCTCTAAAATTTATCTTCACCAAATTGTAAGAACAAATGTTGTGTCCCACTATCGTACACAACATTTATACGGGAAAATATGTTATAAATTATCTGCTAGTTACATGAATGCCCCTCCTTGTTCACCCCAAATAACAATGATTGAGCCTAAATGTGTCCCTTGAAATCATATAATGGCACTAAATCCATAAAAATATTTATAAAAAATGGTATCAGGACATAAAACTCAAATCCCCTACCTTGGTGAAAAAATGATGAATCATATGGGTTGAATCATCAATTAGAAGCTACGACAACACAATTCAGGAGAGGTATCCAACAAGATCAGAGATCAACATTGATTTATTTCCTCAAAACATTCCTCAGTCATACATAACCAAAGGGGGAGAGGGGGATGGCTCATGAAGTACACAACATTGAGGATGTAGGTGGAGGAAGAGGGATTTAGTTTTAATTTTATTAATACAATATCTTCCACCTAACACCCCGCTGCCAACTCGTCTCTAACCTGACACCCACTGCTGAAAAAGTTTATGTCAGACATATGGTAAAAATACATTCTAAACTCAATCATGGTATCAAAAATAGAATCTGAGAAAACACTAATGAATTACACCATCATTCTAATGAAACTTATCATGGGTGATAAAAAATATTTAATTTTTTTATTATCACCGCACTGAGACACTAAGGGCCCTAGATCACAACACTAACTTTATTCCATTACTATAAAATATATCTTATAAAATACCAATGCCTTATAGAAATTAACCTTATTCTCTATAGAAATGCACCATAAGATGAATTTGGGTGCTTACTTGATAATGGTTCAGAAAGAACATGTGTCGTGCTTAATTGTGCGTCTTTATTTTATTTCTACACCCAAATCCATAATGTCTTCTTCTATTATGATTAAATTATAAAAATAGATTCACCCATATACATATATGTTAATATATCAGTGGAATAACCAATATATATCTCCTCTTCCATTAAATGGGATATGAAATCATCAAGCTTGTGTATAGAGGATTATTGCCACAGAAATAGATGTCATTCATTTTCCTACATCAAATGTAATGGGTTTATTTAATGATTAATTTAATGTATATATGATATATTTTTAATATATTTATTATCATTGAGGTATTATATCCCATATACTTTCTTAAATTCTATTCTTTGGGTGATATGATAATGTTGATCATGTGTATTGCAGACTACCACCTCATAAAGCGATGCGAATTATTTTTCAATAGCAATTATAATGAATTGTAATAAGTTAAATTTTTTGGATTAATATGATATACATGAGATAATAATGATATTAATAAAATAATTGTCATTCTAAATAGAAAATATTTAATTTTATTTTTTACATTGGAAAATGATGACACCATTCCTGGATGCGTGGACTACCTCATCCAAAAAGTGATGGAATTTTTAATTTGTCACTAAATCACATGATTTTATATACATATAATTATTTTTAAAAACATTATTAGTCATTTATTATATCATGATAATAATTTAATGAAAAAATAATTCATAACTTCTTTACATAATGATTTTTAAAAATGGAAATGTTACACATTCAAATATATGTCTAACTGCCTTTTTGATTATAAATGATTTCATTCTTCATAACCATAATTTATGATTTATATTAATTACTATAACTAATTTAATGAAAATGATAATTAATTAATAATTATTTCTATAAGGATGATGAAATAATTACAAATTTTACCACATTAAACAAACCTAATATATTTTTAAATATTGAACGAAACGTCCTCTAAACACTAAATATAGACTTAAATAATTATGAATTTTAATATTTATTTAAAAAATATATATTATTCATATATATGTTATTAATCATTTAAATGGTTCTAAATAAATAAAATAATTTATATGATATTATTAGGAAAATTTTTAATGACATTCATGGAATGTCAGGACTTGAGGTCAGGGTTTTCATGTCACACTTTTTATATATGTTAGACATACGTTTTACTCCTAACATTTTTTATTTGTTTGTTTATATAATTACAATGTTACATTTAATTACATTAATATATCATAAATTATATAATTTTACTTTTATATATCTATTATTTCATTCAAGTGGAAATGACTTGAAATTTACCATGTTTTATAGTGTTTCTTAATTCAGTTTCTTTCCATTAGGATATAATACTTCTTTATTGGCATTCATATTTCATGAGATTGAGTGTACTACATTTTTACAATTTTATACTTTATATTAAATTATTTTATGTTTTTTACATTTGATACACGTTATTGATTCAAAAAATTAGTCTCAAATTCAATGGTATGATTTTTGTGGGAGTTACTCATCTCAAATTCTATTTCTTTTAGAAATAAATTGATGATATCCACCTATATTAAATTATGAGGTGTATATACATCCCATTGAAAAAATATATATGGAAAATAATCTTTTTCTTGATATTTAATGTTTCATTCTATTCAACTCATTTATTTGGATAATAATTTATCTGTTAAAAAAGTTTAAAAGGATCTATATTCCACTCTACATTTTGTAGATATTGTTTATGATCAAGGTTATTCCAAATGAAATAATTTGATATTATTTTTTTCAACCACATATGTTTTATTCATCTCTAGTTACAAATTAGGTTAACAAATATCACTTCCATCTATCCTCTTGTTGATTAATGAAACAAAAAGGAATTAATTTTTTTGTTATCCAAATTTAGTATTTTCATTTGGATTTGGTATTATTTTATTTCTTATCCAGGTTTTAAAATAATTTGAAAATATTCATAAATAATAATTACTTTTTTTCCAAAATTCATTTGATATGACAATTAACTTCTGTCAAATGGATTTAAAAATCACACAAAAAGACATTTACCAAATACATAACATTTAACTCTCTTTTTACCAGTGTTCAAAAATGGTTTCTTATTTGTAACATTTATTAAATGAATAAATTTTACCACTAAAATGTCTAACATTTATATGTTGTTTATTTATTTTTTTCCCAGGGGTATTTCAATGAAATTCATTTTAAAAATTTTTATATAATTTTTAGTATTTAAAAAATATTTTAAAAAATAAAAGTTGATTTTACACAAATATATATTTCATAATATGTTAATTGTATTTTTATACACTAAATTCAACAATTATTATTTTTACTTTTGATATAAGAAGAATAATTTTTAAAAACATCATCCCAATTATTTCTATGGAATGATTAAGAATGCTTGTTAATGATTGTTATGAAAAAAATTTCTTTTCCATGTGTTAATCTTGTTACAAAAATATATTTATAGAACCCATTTATCTTGTATAGGATAATAATGTCTAAATGTGACTTTTATGGACCCTGATTTGTTTACATATATTAATAATGTTTCAAATCTATTGATGTGGCACCCAATTAATTTCCATGTTTTCATCACAATTAAATGAAATTGTCATGAACCTATATTTTATCACAGAATAATCATGTTATATAAGGAAAAATGATTGATTCTATAATTATAATGAACACTCAAATGATTTAATATATTATTTATAGGTCTTTCACATTTATATATGATGGGTCAAACCATTATGTATTTGGTTACCCTAGTATATCATATATGGTGTTTTCACCTTGATAGCAATTAAATACATTAAGTAATGATTATTTTCCAAGGAGATTTATATTAGAGGTCGAACATATGATTATTACATTTGTAAGGGTTCTATATCAGTTCTATGTGGATGATGTTAGAAGATATTGATATGATTTCATTATGATTTATATAGGATTATGTTTTTTCATTGATCAATATTGATACTAGAAGGGTCATAATTATTGAATCTAATGTCACATACCATTTTGATAACCTTCTTCCATGTTTTCTTGTTTCATGATCCAAGTATTTATGGGTAAAAATATTATTTTTCTGTGATCATTAACATTGATTATTTCATCTTACCCTTACTCTTTTCTTATGCTCATTTATTAAATACTGTTTTTAATGCATAATTAAACCCATATAGAGTGTTTGAGTTCTCCATAAATATTTTTCATATTCCCCATGTTATCAATAATCACATTGAATTATTTATGTATACAAGGGATTCATATAGATGATGATGGTTGTTTATGTTAAATAAGAAAAGTTTGGATATGTGGGACAAAAGATCATTTAATTACATTGATATTTATTATTTAATAGTTTGTTCTGATTCCTTAATACTCAAAAACATACACTACCTTGTTAATGTAATTGATCTAAATTTTCATTCTTATGTTATAGGTTTATTATGTAGAAAATTTGATCACCCTCACTGGCATTAAAGAGTGAAATGTAATTTCTATCATTTCATAACCAGATCCAAGAATGTAATTTCAGGCCTATAATAGTTGGTGTCATTGAAGGGTTTATATAAATATAAGTAGTATGATGTTTTCCTCATAATGATTATGGATATATCTATAGGTTAGTGAGGTAATTTTTTAAAATGTGACTTATGTTATTGAGAAATAAATGTTTTTATATGATATTTTATTATTTATGATTTTTTAAAACATTCATCATATTCCAAGATATTTTATAAGGATAAAATTTTTGGAAAAAGGAAAAATTGTAGTTGTGAAAATAACCCATCACATCCGCAAGGATGTGGGCCTCGAATACAAAAAACGATAGTAGAGAAGGTTGTAGCACCTACCAATGGCCTATACGACAACATGGTTAGTATGAAATTGATCATTTTTTCATTATTTTTTTGAAAACTAATGATATAATTGATGTTCAGAACATATTTATTATCATATAGATAACCATGGTAAGTAAAATATATATGTTGATTAGGTGATTAAAGATTATTTTGAAGAGGCTCACTACAGTTTTGGGAAGCATCATACTAAGTAATATGAATTTTTATTTTTTTTAATATCTAAACAAAGGTGGAATAACATGTTTACCCTAGATATGGTTATGTTTTCCATTAGAGATTATTTTAGTACTTCAATTTTAAAAAATTATTCAACATCACTACTAATTATTTGGAGAAAAAGATGTGGTTGTGGTGGAAATTGATAAATGGGTAAATTTTTACACATCATGTAAGTATATTTCATTATCATCCTAGTCTTGATGGAAATAGAATTCATGAAATATTTTAAAAGGATCTTGAATCAAAAAAATTTCCTATTATCATAATATCTAGGGATATTAATGTGTTTTTTTACAACCACAGTGTTTTTTGGTTTTGCGGATATTAACATTATCTTGATCATTTATATCCAGTTAACAGATTGTTTCTCTAGATATATATCAGTATTTTGGAATTACTCTTTTCATTCATATCAAAATCATCACATCCCACCCATGATATTATATTTTGTAATCTCGTATGTGTTTTATGGGATGAAATTCAGACATCCATTAATAATTGTTCAAGAGGATTTTTTATTATCCCTTTTTAATATTTGGGTTTATCAAAGTGGGGTTTTAAAATTTAAAACCATTTATTTCTTATATAATGTTCAAATTTCAAGGATGAAATTTATTAATGGGTAGGTGAAACACCCTAGGATTTAAAAAGAAGAAAATTTTGTTCGATAACATATAAAACATGTGACACCAAGATTAGAATAAATGTCACACCTTAAGACATTAAAATATATTTTTACACAAAATTATTCTCTTAAAAATTATTTGGTACACCTAATACTGAAATTCTTCTACTAGATAGGGTATTCGATAGAAAACACAGAGCAGAAATGTTCAAAAAAAATATTACCCTTTAATCTAGATATTAAATTGGGTCATATGGATAGTATTAAATAACTTATGATATATATATATATATATTCCATTCTCAATATTAGTTTTTGATATGTTTTAAGTAAATAATCAATATATATTATGAAACATTATTGTATTCATAAAAAATTTGTTTACTTTAAATATAATTTATATTTCATTTCCGGAAAAAATATTATTATTTATTTTTATAAATTTTATAAAATTAATTTCATGAAATTAAATTAAATATTTAAATTTTAATTTCAAATATTAAATTGTTTGAATTATTTGTAAATATTCAAATTATATTTATTGAATAGTAAAAAGAATTTTTTTTTGCAAAAATGACATTTCATTTCAGCATATGAAGAATAATTAAAAGTACCCATATATTTAAATATTATTAAATGTTTCATAAGTATTACTTAATTATATTTAGACCACTTAATTATAGTTGAATCTTCATTATAATTGATCTTAGTATATATATATTTTTGGTGTTAAAAACTATTTTTTTTTTCTAAAACCTGTTGGAAATTGTGTATATTTTCGCCTTTAAAATAATTAAAAATTCCCCTAACAAGGAATGTTTAATATTAAAATTATAAATAATATATTAAAAATATAATTTTAAATTCATCATATAATTATTATTACACAAAGAGTTAATATAAAATCACCTTTTTCTAGAGAATACTTTTCATGAAAACTGACATTTTCATGAAATATTTCGGTTTTGTTTTAAAATAAAAATCATAAATTATATGAATTAAATTTCATAAAATTTATTTCATAATTTTATTAAAAATAATTTTTAGTATAAATTATTTTCAATTTAATTTTTTAACTATAATGAATATTGAAAATGGAAAAAATTAATTACCATGCATAAGTTGAAAATGATTTTACCAGGGAGTAAAATAAAATTCTATGGGTCATAATAACAAAAGATCAACTATAAAATATATTTTATGGCCATATTTATACCTTATCATGTCTATGTGTCATTAATAGGCCATTTTTATAGCCTTATAAAATGTGAAAAATGTGGGTGCATTTTATTCTTATAAAAAATTACAAGTTTGCAACCCACCTCACTGATAAAAGGGCACCCACTATCCTCTCCTTCTAACAAAATCAAATCCAAATGGATCAGAAAAAAAATATTAACTAATTAACACATAAAACCTATATACATTAGATTGATATGAAATACATAATATGTAGTATTTTGTGACTTACCTTAAGAGGTTTCTCAAAGAAGATGTATTAATCATAACCTATCATAATCATTTTATTTCATCAAACAAATCCTATAATTATTATTATAATATACAATATTTTATAACATATAAGTAAATAATATTATTTTAATTTAATTTATGAAATCAATATAATAATCAATGAAATGATATAAGAAATAATAATTCATTTGTACTGTTGACTGCCACCTCGCAAACTGATGTCTTTCATTTTCCATGATCATATCTACAGTATTATTTGATGATATATTATAATTATTTATATATATATATATAATAGTTGTATCATATTATTATTTTTTTATTTATGATATCCAAAATACCTTCATGTGTTCCATTCCATGGGAGATATAATAACTACGGTCGTGCATATGACAGACCACCTCCTCGCGAAGAGATGTGTATTTTTTCCCTGATGATTTAAATGGAAGGTAATAAAGATAAAGAGAAATAATAGAAGTTATAAAAATGTAATAATAACCATTTTACTTACCTTTTTTTATTATTAAATGTTAATATATCATTTTTCTTCTTACACTGAAAAATGATAACATCGTTTAAAGATGTGTGGACTACCAAATCTACATAGAGATTTGAATCTTCTTTCATCACCAAATGACATGAATGATATATATATATGAATATTTAAATAACTTGTTTTATATTTATTATAATATTATAATTATAAATATATAAATTAATACCTTATTTTAATAATAATAATTGAAACATGAAAATGTTACTCATGCGCACATGAGACCAAGTGTCTTAATGATCAAAAAATAGTTTATTTTTCATAACCACAAATAATGATTGGTATTTAAAGTTAAACTTGATTTATAAATATGATAATTATTACATTATTATTCTATAAATTCTTAAATAATTACATCTTTGACCATGGTCCACACACCGAAGCTGTTTTGAAACAATGCAATGTGCGTCCTTAAAACACCAAACATGGGATTAACTAGTTAAGTATTTTAACATTCACATAAACTAAAATGAAATAAATTATTCATGTGTATGTTATTAAACAAGAATTTTGTTCTTAATGAATTAAATAATTTATATATTAATATTATACATTATTTAAATGATATATATGGATAATCTCATCTTGATATAGGGTTTTTCAAGTCTGAAATTTTTTTCAGTGAGAAATATACAATATTAAACACTTATTTTCATGTTTGGTTTATATACATCAGATTTTATACTTAATAAAATGAATTTTTAATAAATAATTTTATTTTACATTTATATTTTAATTATTTCTTTCATGGGGGATTGACTAGAAATTTATATTTTGGTAAAGAGCATCGTAAATATATTTCTTACTATCTGGATATAGTACTTCTTTGTTGACATTATTATTGCACTGTAATATGTTTATTGAAATTATATTATATTGTTTTGTATTTACACCTATTTTAATTTCTTTACATTTATTTTATTTTATTTATTCATTGGTTAATTCTCAAATTCAAGGATATTTTTTTTGTGGGGGTTATTCATCTCATATTCTATTTCTTCAACATATACTTTTATGATATGAAACCATAATATATTGTAGGTTTTTATGAATCACTTTAAAATGATATATCATTAATCTCTATTCATTCATTATATTTAAATTATCATTTTATTTTATTCTTTCAAGGGTCTTAAAATTGAATAGTTACTAGTGTGGAAAGTTAGTTATGTAACAATATCATTTCTTCCCTGATCGTTTATGTTCAAGAAAATTTTGTAAAATATAATGTGATATTAATTTATTAAACAACATATATTAAATTATAAAATGGTATTCAATGTGGTTGACATGTTTAATTTCCATTTCCCCTATTAAAAATTAACAAAACATCAAGGAACTAGTTTTTATATGATACCAATGTTGAATTTCCTTTTGGATCAGGAAACATTTTTTCCCACATACTTAATTTTAAAAAAAATACTAAAAATCATTTTTATTAGTATAATTAATTTCATAAATCCATTTTCCATGAACATTGACATTATTTTAAATGAATTAAAATTTTAATTTAATACTTTTTCCAAATTTGTATCTTTTGACTGCATTATAATAAATTTTTTGAAATGAATGAATATTTTTAACACTTATAACATGAACATATATTATTTAAAACATTTAAATGATTTTCTATGAAGAATCTATTATATATATTATTGTTTTTTCTAGATAATGACATTTTAAAAATATTTATATGGATTTTACATTTTTTAAATTTATTTTTAAAATGAAAATATTATTTTTCAGGAAAAGATACTTTTTATAATCATTTAATTGTACATTCATTTATCTCCAAAAATTTTTTTTTTGGATTATTATCTAATGGGGCATGGTATTATAATACCATCCTCATTATTTCTCAGGATTGATTATGACATTTTAAATAAGGTTGTTATGGGGCATGTTTCATTTATATGTAAATTATTTATGATTCGTGGAAATTATTATATAATTAGTGCAATTAGATAGAAATGGTTAAGCCCAAAATAACATATTCAATGGGTGTCTCTAGATAGTTCTCAAATTCCTTGGGTTACGATTATATTCTCTTGAGAATTATAATAGAAGATGGATATGTATTTATTTCATTATAAAGGGTTCTATATTTTTTCATTGAATATTATATTCCATGATACCATTAAGATTTCATTATGCTTTCTATTTTTATAATGTTTACCTATGATCAAGATTTATATCACATGGGACAAGATTATTGATTCTAATGACTCAAGCCTTTTTGAGTGTAATGAAGCATACCTCTCTAGTCTATTATTTCACTGAAATGTGGTGTATGAGATTTTCCGAGAGGTCAAGGTGACTTATCCCAAACAGTTTACCAAATTTCCAGTTCTATGAATAGTGTTACTAGTTCTTTGAATAGTGAAAGGATATCCTTATGTAAATAGTGTAATCAATATCCTTAGGTGAACAGTGCAACGATATCGTTTTGCGAACAGTGTATCATGAATGGTGATGTTCCAACGATGACTTTTCTACGGTGAGGTTCATGAACATTTTTTCGAGAATGGTCATGTTCCAACGGTCGCATCTTTCTTTTGCCAAATTTTTAGTTCATGAACAGTGTTTTCAGAATGGTGAGGTTCCAACGGTGAGGTTTCAATGGTAAGGTTCTTGAGCAGTTATTCCAGAATGGTCAGGTTCCAATGGTGAGGTTCATGAACAATGTTTTTCCTTTGCCAAATTTTGAGTTCATGTACGGTGTTTCAAGATTCTTACAGTTTTGGCACTTTATGTTTTCGTTTGAAGAAAAATGAATTTAGAGCCTTGTTTTAAGGAGTATATGGGTAATTAAAATTCCATAACTCATATATTATTTTTCCTATGTCTCGGGTGCTTTTACGTGGTCAAACCGCGTGGTTTAATGCGATCCTCTTATAATGGAAAATTCAACGTATCTTAAACCACATCCCCGTTAAATATTTTAAAGGGAAGAGATATCTTCCTCCCTTATTCTCCCTCCTTGTTCTCAGCTATGAGATTCTATAACCTTTCATTCATTCCCATAGGAGTTGTGTGATCAAGCATTCCTCCCAGGACTAGTTCCCCACTATTTTTATGCAACCAAGCAGTATCGATCAATCGTCGATATAAGGTATGATCTATCGCCATTTTTTTTGTTCTATCTCCTTATTTTTTGGTTTTCACTTTTATGGAATGTTATCTCTATGTTCTTAATGGTATTTTCTTGGGTGTTGACCAGTATGGTGGTGTCTCTACATCCTCAAGTGGATACAGTTGTCACAGGGGAAGGAGATCGTAAACCGTTGTGTGGTATATTCTCGTATAATGAATGTCAATAACCATTTGAGGTAGGGGATTATTTGGTTCTCATTTATTTAACATGAAATTGTAGAGTTATCATTTTTATCCAATTTAATCACACTGGAATTGACAAAATAATTTTTTAAAGCGGATAAATAAATTGATATCAATTGTATGTTATTTCCACTTGGATTTCTAGTGTGTTGTATATGATTTCTTTGTT
Source organism: Viscum album (assembly GCA_963277665.1). Classification (NCBI taxonomy): domain Eukaryota; kingdom Viridiplantae; phylum Streptophyta; class Magnoliopsida; order Santalales; family Viscaceae; genus Viscum; species Viscum album. The sequence continues at coordinate 1,351,558,119 of OY728131.1, forward strand.
TATCATTTTTTCTTGACGGAAATTGGTAAAGAACGTAAATCTAGATTTAATTGATAATTGTTTGGATAAAGTTAAAGAGGCATGTGAATGAATATGATTGTTGTAGTTGTAATTTTATGCTAATATAATTGATTCAGCAAAGCGTGTTTAATAAATTTGAGATAGATTACTATTTAGGGTTCCACAAGTTGAAAACTTACGAATAACAAATCAGTTAATTCAAGAAGGGTTAACGAACTAGTTGTTTGATAATTACTTGAAGGGTTCTAAGTTACCCTCTTTCTTGCTTAAGGGATATGATCACAGTTGATATGATGTTTGTTTTCCTACTGCAAGTGTTTTGATGTGAGCCAATATAGCTGTTGTGATATGTGGGGGGCATGGAGGCCTATTGGTTACAGAAACAGTTGATGCCTGGACTAGAAATACAAATAACTTTATGCATGTGGGTGTCAGGGAGGACACAATGGATGTTGAAACAGGTTGGTTGTGAATGTTTGGATGCATGATGAATCTTGTTGGTTGTTTATCTTCTTTACAGTCCCCACTGCTCAATGCAGCTGGTCTTGCTTACCCTTCTTCTGAAAGGGGTGATGACACGTATGGTATGCTATGTTCTTTCCATGTTTGGCTTCTCAAGGAAGGATGGGTCTACCCTCTTTCTATATGTGGAAAAGATTTGACGGGTAGTTCATCTACTCATCGTGTTAAGTCCCCTTGTGTTTCGTAGCATAATTTTTTTTCAAGAATGCCATGGAATATGGGAAATTAATTCTTTAAAAAAATAATTGAAAAAATGATGTTAAACCATGGGTTTGGAGCTTACTGGGACGCAATGCTGAGGTTACAATTAAAAGGGATAGTTGAATTTGGGTGTGATGAAAATGAAATTTAATGTGTAATTGTTAATGGTTAATTAATGTTTAAATAATTAATTAATGTATAGCTACATTAATAAAAAAGACTGATGTAATGTAATTAATCTCTTTAAATGGTTTTATGCATATAGGACACCTAGTCATAGAAGTGGCAGCCGGGATTCCGAGTGAAAATAGTTGCAGTTGAGTCAAAGACTAGGATATTACCATAGAGTTGTTGTGAGATATAATATATTCCGTAATTTTTTTGTTTATATACACTAATCCACAATGTCATTTAGGGAAACTAACACCCTATGGATTCTGATCCCATGGGGGTGTGTTTTCCCCCACATTCTGGTTGAAGGAAAGATGGCTGACTATCCCATTTGGCCCCACTATCTTCTCTTGGATGTTTCGTGTACTGGTAGGCACAACGATTAGTTTTACCAATATATGTTTGCAGAGGGCTCTAATGGCTTGTGGTTATTCACACACATATATTTTGGATATATTTTCTTATGAACTACTATAGGTGTAACATGTATAGGATGTGATGGCTTGTGGATTCTTACTCGGTGTATTGGCTATAATGTCCTGAGGGATAATTCCAGACGTATGATACACATAATGTGGGGTGTGGTGGATCCCAAAAACTAACTAGTGACATTTCGTACATGGAAATAGTGGTATTTTTGCACAAGGTGTATGTTGTAGTGCTTCACCCAGGTGTCTATGGGAAAGCCTTTTTACAGAATGATGATTAAGATGTGAGACATTGGGGAAAAGTGTAAAACCAGAAGGTAGGTATTAGTAGGGTACCCTTGATATTCTTTATTATATTATATACTTTTTTATTCGTTACATGGTGAGATTAGACATGGCGATTCTAGGAACATAGTATGCCTTTTATATGACGAGTTAGTTTCACTTATTGTTCACTGTACATTATCATGATTTCATTAATTTTGCACGAGGGGCTTCAGGGAGGATCCTACTGAGTAATATATTATACTCCCACTATGTTTATATAAACTATTTTTCATGTCACATGGAGTAGGCAAGAGATCAGCCTGGTTTGTACTAGCTAAGGGTTGCAGGAGCTATTCGGGTTTTGTGGTCATTGCTGTATTTACTTTATTTTGGGTACTTATAGTTTTCCCCATTTAGTAGTCGTAGTTTTTCCGGAAATTACATATGCGTACTTGGGATTTAATTTATAATGTGTTCTGATTTGGAGTTGGTTGGTGTCTATCTTATCTCTCTCATTTTCATGTGTTCTCTTAGAGGGTAACATCTCCCATATGTCTGTTTACTATACCCTCAGGGCTAGTTTCCTACTCGGGGCCAACTGGAGGTTGGACTCAGGGGGTCATTATCACACTTCTCACATAGCCAGCCCAGGAGGGGTACACATTGTGGTGAGGGGGTCGCGGCAGAGTGGTATCAAAGCTCAGGTTGAGATATATGATGGATTTTGGTGTTAGGCACATGTGAGGATGCATGGGTTGTTAGGGAAATAGTGTCAGTAATGTTTATAAATTGATGTGAACACTATAGACTGAAAAACACATGCTTTTAGGTCCCCTATGATCTTATGTATGAGCCTTTATGTTTACAATGGCTACTAATTGAGGTGATACTAGTTGCGAGGTAGATTACTTGGAAAGGATCATGTAACATATTTCTTTGGGCCTATGTTTGAATGGGTATACCATGGGATATGATAACCTAACATGAATAAAAAATTTAATTAAATAATTTCTAGTCTTCCATATTCCAGGTTTATGAGATCTAACTATTTGTTATTTTTCATGTATGGCTCTAGGTCTACTTCCTCATCGGGAACATGTAGAAGATGTCCATCAGGTTGTGGCAGAAGATTGCTGCTGGGTGGAGGTTGATGACGATGACACATGGAGGAAGACACTCCAAGAGTTTCAGCTCTAGAGACTGCAGAAGTATGGGGTCTCTGTTTCAGATGAATTCATAGAAGACTGATTTGAGGTGGTCGATATAGGCTTCAGTACGATCCATGCTCAGAAGGGGCATTGGGTGTCCTTAGTTGTGATGATACTGTGTGGAGAAGCGAGGCAGTGGTGGTTCTTGTTCCTCGGGGATCACGAGAAGTCAGTGATATTAGGGGAGATGTTGGGGGCCAATATTGTCTTTTCAAAATTATAGTGCAGTCATATCTGGTGCAGCAAAGTGGAAGAGTCTCAGTTGGGGGATATAGTGGTAGAGGTCTTGAGAGACCGAGTTGTTTGTGGTGAGGCCCCTCATGGTTGGTCTAGGAAAGAACAACATTGAGTGTTGTATCCTGGAAAGATATTTGTTCCATTGATGATGCATGAGACTGTTCTCAGTGAGTTCCGTAGTTCTTATTTAGTGGTGAATCCTGGCATGAAAAAGATATACAGAGACTTGAGGAGCCAATTTTGGTGGTCTGGGCTGAAGCATGTGGTTGCAGAGTTTGTGTCTCGATGGTCGGTCTGCCAAAAGGTGAAGGCCGAACACCATGTCCCTGGTGGTCAACTACTATCATTAGATGTTCCTCAGTGGAAGTGGGAGGACATCTAAGTGGACTTTGTAACTGTTTTACCTCGAGATCAGGGAGGACATGATTCTATTTGGGTGGTAGTGGATCATTTAAAAAAATCGGCCCTCATTATTGCAATCAAGGAGTTGAGCAAAGTGGATGTTTGGTTGAGGATGTATTTGGAGTATGTGGAAAGTCATCATGAAGTCCCAAGGACGATAATTTCTGATCGAGATCCTCATTTTACCTTCAGGGTGGGGATAGTTCTCCCACACACTTTCGGTTCTCTGTTATTCCTAACATCGTCTTTTCATCTGAAAATGTACAGTCAAAAATAGCGAACTATCCATACTCTTTATGAAATATTACTCTCTTATGTCTTATATTTGGAGGACCATGGATGATTAACTTACCCTTTGTGTAGTTCACTTTCAATATTAGTTTTCACTCCACCTTCGTTATGGCGATATCTGAATCCTTGTATGGTTGTCCATTCTATTCTCCGTTGTGCTGGACTGGGGTTGGAGAGTTAGTAATTCTCTAACCAAACTAGTTTAGAATACAACATAGATGGTTCAAATGACTCGTTAGAGGATTAAGACATCACATAATCATCTGAAATCATATGGAGATCAATGGAGGAGATCGTTAGAGTATTATTATGGGGATCACGTGTTTCTGAAGGTGACTCCCCAACATGGGCAGCAATGGTTTGGTCATGATAATAAACATTCTCATTGGTTTGTTGGGCCTCATGAGGTGTCAGCTCATGTTGGAGCTGTGGAATATCGAGTATCACTTCCACTGTAGTTGATTCAGATACAATATGTTTTCCATGTATCACAGCTCTTCTGTTACCTGCATGATGACTCTCATGGAATTTATTGGGGAGAGATCAATGATTATGATGATGCGACCGTTAAGGAGTGACCTGTGGATATCCTAGACTGCAAAGAGAATGTGTTGCACAAGCATTCTATTTCCTTCGTTTGTGACTTGTGGTGACATAGTGGTATGGAAGAGAGTACCTAGGAACGCGAGCCACAGATGTATGCTTAGTAGAAATAGTTATTTGATGATTAACTATTTCTATGCATCGATATACCTTTGTGGTTATAGACCTTTCGTGTTTATGAGATGGATTTATTTGGTTTCTTCTGGTGGTTTTCTCTCTTTTGAGAGGTACCTATATGGGTGGATGTTCGATATTCATTTCTATTTTATTTTAGGTTGGTTTTGAATTCTCAAGGACGAGAATGTTTTGAGATGTATCTAATGTAAATTCCAATACCACTCTGGTCTATTCCATTTCAGAAATCTGGTGTTTGAGGTGTTCTAGGAGGTCAAGGAGTCTTATTCCCAACACTTTACCAAATTTCAAGTTCGGTGAATAGTGTTTCAAGTTATGTGAACACTGCAACGATAGCCTTATGTGAATAGTGTCATCGGTATCCTTAGATGAAATGTGAAATGGTAGCCATATGTGAACAGCGTTTCTAGAATGGTGAGGTTCTAATGGTGAGGTTCATGAACAATGTTTCTAGAACAGTGAGGCTCAAATGGTAGACTCTTTCATTTTCCAAATTTTGAGTTCATGTACAGTGTTTCGAGAATAGTGAGGTTCCAATGGTGAGGTTTGAAAGGTGAGGTTCATGAGAAATGATTCCAGAATGGTGAGGTTCCATTTGTGAGTATTCAATGGCGAGGTTCATGAACAATTCTTTTCCTTTTCCAAATTTTGAGTTAATGAACAGTGTTTCCAACTTCCTACAGTTTTCCCCTTTAACATTTCCTTTGACATGAAATTCATTTGAAGCCGTTTTTGAGGATTCTAAGGAAGATTCAATTGTTCTTATTACTATATTAATTTTCCTAAGGCTAAGGATTCTTTTCCTTGGTCAAACAATGTAGTTCAATGCAATCGACTTATAATGGAAAATCCAGCGTATCTTAAACCACTACTCCATTAAATATTTTAAAGGGACGAGATATCTTCCTTCCAAATTCCCCTTCCTTATTATCAGATGTGAGACACTCAACCCTTACATTCCTTTCTGTAGGATTTGTGCGATCAAGTTTCCTCCTTGGATTAATTACCCTCTATTTCTGATGCAACCTAGTAGTATTAGTCAATATTCGATATAAGGTATGATCTATCATCAATATTTTTGTTTTACCTCCTTCTGTTTCTCCATGAACTTTTATGGAATGTTATATCCATGTTTCTAATGGGTTTTTCTTGGGTGTTGACTGATATGGTGGTGTCTCTACATCCTCAGGTGGATTCAGTTGTAACGGGGGAGGAGATCATGACCCGTTGTGTGGCTTGTTCCCATATAAATAACATCAATAACCATTTGAGGTAGGGTATTATTTACTTCTATTTTCTTTTATGTGCAACAGAGTTAGCATGTTTTATCGAACATTATCATAATGTAGTTGAAAAAATAAATATTTAAACTGGATAAATAAATTGATATCGATCGTATGTTAATGCATCATGTTTTTCAGGTGTGATATCTATGCTTTCATTTTTTAGATTTTTGTTCTTGATGGAAATTTGTAATGAAAATAAAGTGGGATTTAATTGATAAATATATTAATCAAATTAATGAGTCATGTGAATCAATCTGATTATTGTTGTTGTAATTTGATGCTAATAAAATTAATGTAGTAAGCATGTTTAATCAATTTGCAATAGCTTGCTGTTTCAGTTTCCAGATGATGGAACCAATGAATAATAATTTTGTTAAATCAAGATGGATTAAAGAAATGGTTTTTTTGATAATTCCATGAAGGGTTCTGAGATACCCCCTTGCTTGCTTAAGGGATACGAGCCCAATTGATTTGATGTTTGTTTTCCTACTGCTTGTGTTGTGATGTGATCCTATATGGTTGTTGTGATATATGGGGGCTTGGAGGCCTATTGGTTATGGCAGCAGTACATTCCTAGAGTGGAGATATGAATCAGTTTATTCATGTTGGTTTCTGGGAGGACACTGTGGATGATGAAATTTGTTGGATGTAAATGTTTGGATGCGTTCTAATTCTTCTTGGACGTTTGTCAGCTTTACATTCCCCACTACTCAAGGTTGCTGGTATTGCTTACCCTCCTTCTAAAAGGGGTGAAAATGCATGGGGTATGCCACATGCTTTCTATGTTTATCTTATCAAGGGAGGATATGTCTATGGTCTTGCTATAGTTGGAAAAGACTCAATGAGTAGATCATATACCCACCATGTTGAGCCCTCTTGTGTTTAGTAGTAATGAATGTTTTTCTAGAATGCTTGGGAATATGGGAAATTAATGATGTAAATAAATAATTCTATAAATGATGTTAACCCAATGGGTTGGAGCTTACTGGGACACAATGTTGAGGTTACAATTTTAATGGACAATGGACATTGGGTGTGATGCTAATGAATTTTAATGTGTAATTTTTAATGGTTAATCAATGTTTAATGAATTAATTATCTTAAAGTGAAACTGATGAAAAGGAAACGAGGGAATGTAATTAACATCGTTAAATGGATATGTGCTTATATGATACCTAGTCTTAAAAGTGGAAGCCGGGAGTCCGAGAGACGTTAGTTGTAGTTGAATCTAAGACTAGGTATTGAACATAGTGTGGTTGTGATCTATAGTATATTTTTTACTTTTTGTGATTCTATATTTTCTACTCCACCATGTTAGTTAGGGAAATTAACACCCTAGGGATTATAAGCCCCGGGGGTGTTTCCCCAAAATTCGGGTGGGAGGATGGATGGATGACTATACCCTTTGGTGTCGTTCCTTTCTCTTGGTAGTCACTTGTGCTGGTGGGAACAACAATTAGTTTTCCCCATATATGTGTGTAGAGGGCTGTAATGAATTATGGTCATTCACACACATAAATTCTGTATATAGTTTCCTACATACTACAACAGGTGTAATGTGTATAGCTTATGATAGCTTGAGGATCCTTACTCGGTTTATGGGCAATAATGGATTGAGGTTTTATATTGGATGTATGATACATGTTACACGAGTTGTGGTAGATCCCCGAAACAACCTAGTTATTTTTCTTACATGGACGGGGTAGTTTTGTTGCATGAGATTCATGTTGTGGTGATTCACCCAGGTGTCTGTAGGCAAGGCTTTTTGGAGAGGGATACTTAGGACGTGCGATATAGGGGAAAAGTGGAAAACCAATGGGGTAGTATTAGCGGGGTTCCCTTGATATTCATTATTATATTATATACTCGTGTATACGTTACTTGGTGAGATTAGATAGGGTGAGGATGGGAACATTGCATGCCTTTTTAGGTGATGAGTTAGATTCACTTGTAGTTCACTATTCTTTAACATTCACTCTTTACTATTTCACAAGAGGATTAACAGAGGATCCATCTTATTATACTATTTTACCCACACTATGTTTATATAAACTGTTTTATAGGTCACCTATAGGAGGTTGGAGATCATGCTAGTTTCTACTGTCATGGGGTTTCAGGAGTTGTTCGAGCTTCGTGATCGCTGCTATTTTTTACATTCTTTTGTGTACTTGTAGTTTTCCCCTTTCAGTATTTGTAGTTTTGCATGACATTAAATATGTGTACATGGGATTTCAATATATTGTTGTTCGATTTGGAGTTAGTTGGTGTCTATCTTATCTCTCTCTTTCACATGTGTTCCCTTATACGGTGATGCCTCCCATTTGTGTGTTTACTAAACCCTCGGTGCTAGTCACCGACCCAGGGCCTACTGGAGGTGGGACTTGGGGGTTTTTATCTCCCTTCTCACATTGTAGGATGAGGAGGGGTACACAGAGTGGGGAGGGGTCATGAATGTGAGATGTATATTCCATTTTTTCATGTTTCATTATCTATTTATTAAGGCATATGAATAGTATTATTCTATTAACATATACTTTGATTATGGAATCATACCCTTATTCTATTCATTTGAATTTCTTGTGGTCCTGGAATACATTCAATTGTTAATGATTATGTTTAGCCTTATAGATAATTTGAGGCCACACTTCATATATTTCCTTTTCCATAGGTTATGAACAATTTTATTAAATTATTTATTTTGATAAGGGTCATATATGGATGATGACGATGATGTCTTGTGTGAAATATAAAAAACATGTTTGACTTGTAGATATTATCATTTAAAGACATGATTTTTTTTATATGATATTTTCTCATAATTCATGGAAACTCATAACTTAAAAGGTACTATAGATTTTAAGTGATCCAATTTTTCTCTTTATTTTTTTTCATTTGATGGTCAAAATTTGGCCACCTTTAATATATCAATATCACTAATGTTAATTTTATGACTTTAGCATAAAATATAGTATTACTAGTTTGAGATGTTATATTTGATATCAAATCATGCTTTAGATAAATTTTGAGAGTAAGATGTTTTCATCTAAAGGGTTATGGATACTACAACATGTTTATGAGTTTACTGATGATCATAAGTTAAAATATATCAAGAACTATTTGGGGTTATAATATCATTGATGATTAAATATATATTTAAGTATTTTCATCATATTCTTGGAATAAAATAATAATATAATTTTTTTAGAAAATAAAATCCAAAATTTAGAGAAACAACACATAAAATCAATCAAGGCCACGAGGTTTGAACCCACAACTGAGTGTTATAGTGGTACATTTCTAACCACTAGACTATGTGATTCCCTGGTTAGTATGAAATCATTATTTTTAACATTAAATAATTGAAAAGTAATGATAATTTCTATTTTCTGGAATTTACAAATTATTAAGTATATAACCATGGAATTTATAATTTATTTAGTGATTACATACTTATTCTGATTTTGGAAGAAGATACATAGAATTTAAAAAAACATCATTCCATGTTCTAACCATTTCTTTAATGTATAATGGTAGGTGGAATACCTTGATTATCCCTTTAATTTTATTTTGTTCCCCTAATAGCTGATTTTACTACATCAGGTTGAAAACTACTTTCATTTTTAATAACTATTATTTGGAAAAAAGAAGACATTATTTGGGGAATTGATAAAAGGATGAAATTACACTCATCATGTATATATGTTTCGTTACGATCTCAGTCTATATGGACGTGTAATTATACCACTCTTGTAAAATGATAATGAAAGAAAATGATTTCATGTAACCATAAGTTCTAATGATATCAATTACATATTTTACATCTCTTTGGTTTATGATTTTATGGATGTTATCTTTTTCTAGATTATTCACATAATTGTGATCAATGATCACAATAACTCAATAACATTATTTGGTAATTACACTTTTCTTCCATGTCCAAATATTTACATCCCACATATGATATCAAATTTATAAATCAGGTATGTGTTATTTCAGATGAAATTCATACATCATTCGATCTATTATCAAAAATATTTTGTATTAACCCTTTTATAAATGTTGGTTTCCAAAAAAATTATTTTCATCTATATAACCATTTTTTTAGAAAGTAGAGATCATTGGCTCTAATATTGATAAATCAAGGAGTTACACAATTCGAAAGGAGAGTATTTTACATTTATCATGAATCAGATAATTTATTAAGTCATTAGGAACCATGGGTAGTCACTTGCATTATTCTTCCAAGGTACCTTTATTTGCAAGGCCATCTGCAAGATAGTTCCCTTCCCTAAACATGTGCGTGACAAAGTAGTTTATATTGGCAAGTTTGTCTAGGCAGGTAACCCATTTACCGGTTAATTTCCATGAGAGATGATATTGATTCATCCAAATCATTTGAACAATCATCACTGAATCACACTCGAACCAAATATTGTTCCAATGATTCCGATGGACCATATCAATATCTCTAATTAGTGCCATCATTTTTTCTTCCAATGTAGTGGTCTGTCCAAAGGGGACATAACAACACTCCACTACATCCCCCTGAGAGTCCTTGAAAAAAATACCAAAACATGACGGTCCCTGAATTCCAATGGAGGCCCCATCCGTGTTTCATTTGATCCATCCCTAAAATGGGGGGTGGGGGACCATGCAACCTCCATTGTGCACCTTGCCTTAGGGAGAGACCCTGAAACCTGCAATCTTCTAATAATCATGAGGTCCCTCACTGAATTATATCAATGGTCACTGGGCCACTCATTGGACTCTGATTTCCTCTGCAATATCTTCTAGCACTGAGGCTTCATGATATTTCTCCCTTCAATGCACAATGATCTTGTGATATTTCCAAATCGAGTGAATCACTTTAGTGCAAGAGAATCGAATATGTGTTTGGAGTTGCTTGGATTGCTGTACAAAAAACAACATCTACAAGAAATCTAGAACTGAGGAAGAACTGGTAGGATGAAGCTCAAATGTGTTGAGCATAGATTTCCAAAGTGAAGAAGTAGTATTACATGACATAAATTAATGATCAACATCCTCGTGATGCTAATGATAGAGAGCACATATCAAACATAGATAAACCCCCTTCCTTTGGACAACATCCTCTAATGGAATTATGTTGTGAAAAATCCTCCAAAGCAGCATAAATCAAGATGGAAACATCCATGTTTTGTTCAAATCAACAATTCATTTTTCCTCTCCCGGCATTAGATGCTTATAAAAAGGTTTTGAATCCAACACACCATTCGATGAGCCCTCCCATAGCAGCATGCCCTTTTGATTAATAAAATCATAGTCATTGATAATGGTGAGAGCCTCTTCTAGAAGTTCCTCAATATGCTTAATATGATTTTTGATGGAAACACTACGCTCAATATCTTGTTCCTCAGTATTGAAACACTCAATAAGTGCACTGCCAATCCAGTTGGAAATCCAAAACTGTAGTAAAGAATTTATACTGACCACCCAATGGGAACACTACATTATGATGTGAAAAACTGAATGCAATCCAGGCCAAATCGAAGAGTCAAGATATCCATGTTTCCCTGTAATGAGTCTTGACAAAATTCTATTTCTTAAAAACTCCATAGAAGCAGATTTTTTATGAACCGGGTGAAAAAACAATTTTCCCTGCAATGATTGGTTGAAGCAGAAAATATTCTTGATACCCATCCCTCCTTGTCTGATAGGCATGCAACATTTCCTCTATTTTACAGTGATAAGTTTCCTTTCTGACACATTTCCACTCCAAAAAATGTCCCTCATCATTGTATTGAATGTTCTGACAATAGATGCCGAGATCATATAAACCATGCATGGGTACACCAGCTGTGAAATGACAACATGTCTGACAAGACAAACACGTCCAGCCATAGAAAGAGACATTCCCTTCCAAGAAAAAAAAAGACTTTTTCTCACTTTAGTAAGGACCTGTGAGAAGTGTGATGCTCTTGGTTTTCCCCAGAAAAGTGGAACTCCAAGATAGAAAAACGGGAGAGATCCCTCCCTAAGTCCAAGCATGTTGATGAGTTGATTCTTTCGAGCAACTGAAAACCTTTTTCCAAAAAATATTAAGGACTTCCCCAATTAATCTCTTGTCCAGAGACACTCTCATAATGATGGAGATCCCGCTTAAGATTATTCATACTTCTCCTATCACCCTGAGTGAAAACCACAATATCATCAGCAAAAAACAGGTGAGAAGGGGCAGAAATAACTCTAGTTGTTCTTAACGTGATGAGATCCCACTTTTCCACCATATCATTGAGGAGTCTTCTCATATAATATTAATTAATTGAAAAAATAATGACATATAGGGGATATCCCTCTAACACGCCCCTCAAACAAGTGAATTAAACCGTTGTCGACCCATTGATCAAAATGGAAATTTGTTCCGACTCGATCAGCTTTGCAATCCATTGAACAAACACTGCACTAAAGCCAAATTTGTGAAGAACTTTCTTGATCTATATATCAATTAATTTTAGAGATAATATAGAAATATTCTGGAAGAATTGTATTAGGGCGGACGATGTAACACATTGAAATTTTAAAATAATGAAATGGTGGTTGATAGTGTATATGAAACATAACACCAAGAATAGACGACAATGTGACACCCAAAGACATTTTGATAAATTTATTTTTCAACAAATTTAATCTATTTCGTTTCATTAAACATAAAAAATATCAAAATTATGTTTTTGATAGTGCATTTGAAACCCAACAGTGAGCTTCAAAGGCCAACAAAATATCCAATTGTTATTACTTAGGAAATCTATTGGTATATATAAATAGTATTAACTTCATTATTAAATATATATAGTTATAAATCTATTATTAAATTCAAATTATTTAAAAATGTTTATAATACAATCAATCAATTTTTAGTAAAATAATTTTATTCCATAAAAATACATTTTCATCAAAAATGATTTTTATTAATTTTCATGAAATTATATTGTATTAATTTTTTTTCATGCTTTAGAAAATTAATTTTATTAAATGAAATTATTAATTGATTTAATCATATGAATATTTAATTTGGGTGAAAATTTGGGTTTTTAAAAAATATATTGATTTTTCAGCGAGTGGTGAAAATTATCGATTTTTTTCCAAATTTTAATTTTTATTTAACAAATTATTAAATTTAAAAAGTCCTAGTAATTTTTAATATGATGTTATATTACTGAAATATTCTTTATATATATTTAATCAGTTGTTTTAAAATATAATAATCTTTTGATGGATTTTAGTATAAGTGAATTTTTGGGTTTAAAACGGTAATTTATAAAAAAAATTGAAAGTAAATAACATTTCAAATTTTTAATAGAATTAAAAAAACCCTATTGAGAATGGTTTTGATGAAAAATATAAATTTTATATCAATAAATACTAATTTAAACTATGAAATTTTTTAGTAATTTTGTAAAGTTAGTATAAAATCATATTTTTCTCAAAAAATACATTCAATGAAAACTCGTTTTTCCATTACATCTCTAGGTTTTGTTTTCAATTAGAATTTTCCACATCAATGAACTGATTTTTTTATAATTTATTAATTATCCAGATGAATAATATATTTTATTATATAATAAATAATATTATATTTATTACCATAATATATTTTGAAATCCGACAAAAAAATTTACATTTAATGTGAAAACCATTTTAATGGAGGGATAAATTAAAATGATAACGGTCAACATCACCACAATACTTGAATAAATACTATTTCATGAACATAATTCAACATTTTAATTTCTAATACTCGATAGTGGCCCAATATAGATCATTATTTAACTATAGAAACGTTTTTACATATTCCTTTTTTGGAAAAATAAATGGTGGCCACTGAACTCGATTATAAATTGACACCCCAAAAACACCCCTCCTCTTATCACCATATAATCACATTTTCATGGACAATACATACCCAAATTTTTTACATACATAACTTTTCTTGACCTAGAGAACAAGGATTGATTGAAATTAAATACTATGAATTAATTTTGTGATTATTTGAGGAGGTTCTCTGAAGAAGAGGTATATTGTTTAACCAAGCAACATTATTTTATTTCCTCTTCCACATCATTCCTATATTTTCCAAAAAATTTATATTGTTAAAAAATAATATCCCATAGACATATATGTTATTTAGTTAAGTTAATAATGTAAATCCTTCTCATCTTCTATCAAATGGAACATGATATCGTCTTTTAGGTGTATGGTGGAGTACCACCACACAAACCAATGTTATTCGTTTCATATAATCACCAATCATGGATTTTTGTGATGATACTTTATATATATATATATGAAATTTATTACATATTTATACTTTTTTTATAATATCACATGTACCTTCTAAATTTCCATTCACTAGGGATAAGATAACATATGTCGTATGTTTAGTGGACTTCCCTCTCATGAAGTGATCTGATTCATTATGCACTATCAAAATACATGGAAGGTAATAATAATAATGTTTATGAGTATGAATTATATAAATCCATATTAATTATATTAATGGAATAATTACTTAACTGAAAAGATAATATATCAATCTCATTCTTATACTAAAAAATGATAACTTCGTTCGTGGACATGTGGACAACTACGTCCCTGAAGTGATGTGTTTCTTTTTTCATCACTAAATCTCATGAATGAAATATATAATTATATTCAAAAAAATTATATGATATTTTAAATATTATGAGAAATTAATTAAGATAAAATAACAATCACATTATTTTTCATATGTATGATTAAAAAATGGATACATTACTTGTAACACCCCAATATTTCATAGTAAGTTATGTTCATTAAATTCAATAGTTTGTGCTACACGCAGCATCGAGTTCGCGCACCCCACGACATACCAAACAAGCCATACAAACCGTCTATGAATAGTATTAACAGAATTTTTAATTTTATATATTGAAAATAATTTTAACATTCATATTATCTATTGTTTAGACATAATATAAGAACAAAATCATTTTTTTAGATAAATGTAGTATTTTTCAAAAAAATAAATTTGGAAACCTTTTATTTGTGAACCATTTTTAAATCAAATATTTGACACTTTTATATATTTAATTTGATAAAATAAACTTCTTCTTTAGAATCAGGACATAAAAAATTTAGTTTCGAAATTTTTTTTGATGTTTTTCTGATAACTTTCATATATGGATGAATAGTGAAAAATAATAAATTATAACTGAAATTTATTTAAATCAAAATCATTTATATTGTTAAATTATACATTTGAAGGGTTTTTATGTATAATTATATTATATTTTTACCATTTAATCAAATTTTGGTCATTGGAATTAATTTCACATTGAAATTATACATAAACAAGTGTAAATCTTTTGATAGTTATTGTTTCTTAAAAACACTCTATTTGTTTTGACAATAGGAATTAATTTTAAATTAATTAATGCAACTAATATGTTTTGAATTTGGTAAAGTATACATAATTTTAGAATTTGGAATATTAAATATATCTTAGTATGAATTTTTGGTATTTTTTTGAAACACATCAAATTTTGATGAATAATAAGACCACTTAGTAGTACATTTAAAACTGAATTTTTCATTTAAATGGAATATTTAGACTTATGTGAATTGAATTTTAAAAATCCGACATACATGGTTGTTATTATTAAGTAAAATATGGTTCAATAATATGAAAATAATTTTGGGTGAATAATAACTTTTGACTTTTATTTACAACGGTTAAAGGTAAATAGGGTAATTCAAGGTAAAAAGAATATTATAATAATAAACAATTACCTTAACACTTGTTCTAATCATATTGGACGAGTCATGGCTGACCATGGGCATCCTGGGGTTTATTTGGTGACCCAATGGAGCCATTTAATAATTATAATGACACTTTAGTTTAAATAATTTAATGTGAAGACAAAAATGAAATTAACAAATATTTTTTAGTATATCAATTTTTAAATGGGGTTATATAAGTCATATTTTCGACTATAAATAATCATTGGAAATATAAAAATATTTCAAACATTGTGGTATTTTATTTATAATTTTTATATATCAAATAAATTATATTACTTATGATATAATAATGATCTAGTATTTACCTCATTAATAAATGATTTATATAAATAATATTATTAATTTTAAAACAATATCCAAACCAGTACAATTTTTATTGGATGATTTTACTTTGAACATGAGTCATATTATATTTGACTTTAATGTGTTTTGGACCTTCTAATGCTGAAGATAAGTTTATAATAAAATAACATTTTCAAAATTTCTTAAAGAGCCCCTCTTCTCCCTTAAAAAGGGACAACGATTCTAACCCATTATTCACCCCTCTCACGCCCCTTGGATCGCCCAAACCCTTCCCAATAATCTTTCAAGATCCCTCTCTTCCACCTAGAATCCTTAACTTTGGAAGAAGTTACTTCAAGAAGTCCATTTGGTTCAAACCAAAGGGAGTTACACAAATTAAAGGCAATGGTTTCACTTTACTTCTTTTTTTATTTTACTTATACAACCACAAAAATATATTTATTCTTTTATTTTTAAACAACACCAGTATCCTAAATATACTATTATGTTGTTATGATAAATATTCTAACTACTCTTACACACACCTCTATTTATTGGGTAATGAACATACTATTTCTATGGATGGGAAACTAACACCTCACGAAATGATGGTTGTTCAATTATCTCATACCTCCTCTCATGGTGGCCATTAATATGGAACTGTATTTATATACGATAAATAATATGTTTATGTATTCGTTATGTGTCTATATTTTCAATTTATATCATTATTTTATGGGTTCCATATGGGTAAAAATGATAATTTAATTTGAGGAAGTGCGGACTACCACCCCCTAAAAGTTACATGTCTCTTTAATGCCTTATATGGGATGTATAATGGATGAATTTAATGATATTATATATGATATTATACTGTAATTAAAATATACCTATGTATAATTATGTTTTAATTCCATTAAAATAAAAAATAGAAATGAAAGTAGCACTCATGCGTACATATGACTTATTGTCTCCAGGAACAGTGCATTTCATTTCTTATATTCAAATTTTATGTAGTTTTTTAAATACATATATATACATGATATATTATAAATTTTTATTATATTTAAATCATTTATATCATTCGGGAGATAATGATCTTTTGACCACAAAGAAAAAATTGAAATTATAACAAGTTCATTTTTGTCTCATGTTCCGAACATTGATAAAATATCCAATATGAACTCAAATAATTAACTAATTGTTATAGAAAGTTAATAAGTGATATAAAAGGAATAATAAAATTGAAAATTTATCTTAATCAAGTTTCAATTAGCTTATTTTTATTATTCAGTTATAATAAGGAACATACAAGATAAATCAGACTTGTGGTAAGGGGTTTCTAATCTCACTTTTAATTATGTGAGATTTCTATTGTTCACCACTTATTTCTTGCATGTGGTATATTTTTTTACTAAAAATTGATATATATTATCATTATTCTCTTTATATTCATTGTATTATATGATTAATTTGGTGTTTATTAACTTTTGTTCATATAAATCGATTGATTACAACATGGTTAGAATTTTTCATCTCACTTTTTATTCTCGTGAGATTTGTGCTATATTGGTCACTGTTTCCTTTTGTGTGGTGTATGTACTGCCCGTGATTTTATTCATGGTGTAATATAATTTAATTTATGGGTATTTACATATTAATTTTATGATCCATCTTTCCTGGGGTGTATGTTTCGTTAGTTACCAAATAAGTAAGGGAATTTCAAATTTCAATTTCCACTCATTTGGTCTTACACATACTTCATTGATTATTTTACTTCAAGATTATGTGTCGAATCACTATTTATTATATATAATGTAATTTCCACTCCCCTTTGTGTGGATATAATTTGTAAACATATAATCACTCCATTGATAATTTCTCAAGTCATTGATATGAACTTGATAAGAGTAATGTAACCCAATTTCCATTCATTGAGTTAAACATACAAGTCATTGGTGATGTTTTTACAAAAATATATGTGAATGTCCTATGATTTATATACACTGAATATCCAATAATATTGAGTGTATTTATATTTTTCACACAAAATTATGTCATTGATTTATCCTTAACCATAGGTTACAGTCTTTATAAGGGACTTTATCTCAATTTACATTCCATTGTGACTTATTTGTTGTTATGCACCAATTCACTTTTATGTGGTGTATATATTTTCCATCGAAATAGGATATGATGAAATAATTTATTATCCTATTATTATAAAGTTTTTATTATATAAATTATTTTTATTCATGTGTCTCTCATTTGGTTAGAAACTCTATCTAAAATATCATTTTGAAATGTTTTAAAGAATTATAATTCTAATTTTTTCTAATTAATATCCTGGTTTTGAAAATGTGTTTATGGATTTATTTGTATGGAAATTAATGTTGTAAAATAAAAATTCCTTTTAAATGTTTCAAAGGGGTATGAGAGACTTTGATTCAATAATCTATTTTAAAGTGATTCTTAATAAATAGAGTGACCTCTAAATATTTTCAAGAAAACGGTGGATATTTCTATCAAATAGTTTTGATGATTATTTTAATCTATGTCAATATACTTCGTTATTCTCGATTGCAGTTAATTTAATATAGTACAATATTCCATATTGTAAATAATGAGTTATGTTTGACAGTGGATGTGCTATTTATATAAAATTCATGGTTTATGGATAAATTTTTTGCATTTCGTATGCTAGTTTCAATACGAATGTCTATGTTATGTTTCCACCTTTTCATATGAGGAATGCATTGGACTTATCAAGTGATAGGTGAAGACCGCTATAGCTCCTCGATGCATCGGTAGATATCATGATACAAATTAGTATCTTAGCACAAGGCCTTGACAAATCTTATTTTTATTCTTGGCATGAGGCCTTGAATATGGGGTTATGATGTCTGGCATTATGTATTCCATCATTATGAGATTATCTATTGATATTTCATGTGGTTATTCAACAAGTTGAATAACCATGACTTTGTTTTATTATGGAATTATTTACTCAGCTCATATTCTTTCCATAAAGTGTTCAGGTATACTATTTGTAAAGGTATGTTTTTTCAATTATTCAACATGCCTAATGATTATGTTATATTTCGATGTATTTTTACACTTACTCGGCGTTAGAGCTCACCCCTTTCTTATGTTACATTTTCCCAGGATATGAAGATGTTAGTTATGAGTGACTAGCTGGAATAATGTTGGAATCATGGATGTTTCTAGTGGAATAAATTAGTGTTGTTTATCTTTTCAAGTTGCAATGTTGAACTTATATATGTATAGAGTTTACAAGACTACTAAAATGATCAGTTATTTGGGAATTGATTCCTTGTAATCATGCCAATGTATTGAAATAATTCACCAGATCTTGGATTCCGAGCTTGAGGCGGTACAGTGGGTATCAGAGAAACTTTATTACAAACCATGGAAACTAGATTTAGATAAACTCTTATTAGAGAACATTACCATAAGATAGACATTGAGAAATAGTATCGAAGGACTTCCTAGAATTTTTGTAATGTAGAAATTTTGTGTATTTTCCAGTTAATACGTCTCTGTCTGGTACACGACAACATGCCTTTCTACACTCTTGGTTACGACACTTCCTGGGGATAAGCTTCGGATAATTTACATTTTCTTTGAATATTTAATTGAAGGATTTTAATATAAGATAAAAATAAATGACATTGGTTAATACTATGGTGTTTTAAAATTAAAATAAGGTGTCATGATATTCTATAAATGATTTTATGAATATTATTACACACACAATGCTTTCTGATTTTAGTTAATGGATGGATTCCAAAAAAGTCATAGTAAATTTTAGCATGATGTACAAGGTTTGAAAGGTGGTGGAAATGATAAACACAATGGAATATTGATAGGCATAAAAGATATCATGTTAATGCCGAATCGGTTTTCAAAAAATATGATCAACAACATATATATTAACCAACATCTGGACTCAACAAAGAAGATAAAGGTGATAAATGATAAGAGCTCCGGCAGTGGAGACCATGGAGAAAAGAAACTTCAATTTCTATCATGCAAGAAATGTGGAAGGAGACACCCATGATAGTGTCTTAATGGAACGAAGAAATGCTTTACGTGTGGAAAAGAAAGACATAAAATAAAGAATGATCGGGAAAAAATGAAGAGTACAATGGAATAAAATAAAAAAGGTCCCAAGAATCCATTTATAGTAATTTTCCATAAATGTAGGGGACCTGGCCATTACCCGAGTGAATTCCCTTTTTATATAGGATATCCTCTTGGTCAACAAAGAAGCCATTTGGAAATAAATGGATAGATAAATGTTTAAATGTATTAGTTCTCTTTGTTGATGGAATTACATTGGATAACTTTTCTCTATTATTTTTAACCCCACAGTTTTTCATGTGAAAATGATATTTGAGGAAGATTTATCTATTCTCTTGTGGAAATAGTTATAAATATCTCTTTAGTTTTATAAGATCATTGAGTTTGAGGAAATTAAAAGTTATTAAATTTAGTGATAAAAATGAGAGGTATGGGATAACATTTGTGCTGAAATTATGTTATAGTTATTTTGAGGAATTTATCTCATTTTGGGACCGTTATAAAATATAATTTTTGAAAAAGGACAACATACAGACCGTGTGACAACTCGTCGCATCGGACAATGCTGCGTGTATCGAACCCACAACCATAGTGCGATTGAGATTTATCACCTACAACTGGACTATGTGAAGTCCCTAGTTAGTGTGACTAGTTATTTTAATTTAAATGATTTTATTGATCAATAATAAGTTGATTTGGGATCTTATGCCTTATCAAATGGATATCCTTGGTATAGGAAAATGATTTAATGATTAAGTGACAAATAATATTTTGGAAGACGTTGGCTCTATTGGGAATACTATATTCCAAAGGAAAATAGAATTCAATGGAATTTCATTTGAAGAGTAATGGTGGATTCATATCTATGTTTTTATTGTGGATTTATAACTATTTGGGTTATTTATGGAAATGATTAACCTATCATAAAGAATATGTGATTAGGTTAATTATATTTAAGTATGCGACTTTAAGAGTGGTCGATGTTATTTGGAGATACAATTTAGCATGGAATACTACATTATCAAATTCGTCAATGTTTTGGGTTTCAATATTGGTTAGGATTATATTGAAGTATTTTAAGGACAACTGTTTATTTAATGGTATTTATTGAACTTCGGGTATTGTGTGTTTAATTTTTGAAATTAAGATTAGTATTTATTTCTCTAAAGGATTAACCTTTTTGGGATCATCTGATCTTGTACTAACCATTTTGGTTTTGTTTAATCTCCAAATAAAAGGTAAATATATATAGTTTATCCTTTGTAGACTAAGTCATTCTCTAGAAGTAGATTCTAGCACTTCAGGTGTGACTAAGTTATCTTCAATACTCATAATTTATAAAAAAGAAGAGTTAGTGGTAAAAATTTATTAAAGGATGAACATATACTTAAAAAGTAAGTATAGCCCTTTTTGTTCTTAGTCAATCTAATAAATATCTTCCTCAACTTATGAAATGGAACATAAAAAAACGTTTATCTATTTAATTTTCCTACTAGAAAACTAATTAACTTTTATCGCATTGCATGTTTGTGGTTTTCTTGTTGATAAATTTCTCATGATCTTTTTTTATGTAACTCTCCACCATAACTTGACACTTTCTTTATCTTCTATATCCTTGTTTTCCTACATGGAATCCTAGTATGGGTTATCTCGAGTGACCTTTGTACTCCTTTTTCTTTCTTTAAAAGAGATAGTTTTGTTAACTATTTTTCCTATGTGGGACATTCAATGAAATTATGGATCCCAATTTTAAAATTTAAAGGATGCAATTTCTAAAATGAGGTAATAATGTAACACCCCATACTTTCACAATAAGTTATTTTCTTTAAATTCAATAGCTTGTGCTACAGGAAACACCGAGTTCGAGCGTACCACGACTTACCAAACAAGCCGATCAAAAGTGGTCATGAATAGTATTAACTGAATTTTAAATTTTATATATTCCATATAATTTTAACATCCATATTATGTAACACCCCAAGATTTCATAGTGTGTTATTTCTTCAAAATAATTTAATAACTTGCACTACACGCAACACCGAGTTCAATTGCACCATGACTTACCAAAAAAAATCCATTAAAAGAGGTCATGAATAGTATTAACTAAATTTTAAACTTTATATAATCCTTATAATTTTAGAATCCATATTATGAGTTTCTTAGTCATAATGCAAGAATAGATTCATTTTCAGTATTTCACTTTTATCAACTTTTGATAGTGAAACCTTTTTAAATACAATATTCTAAACTTTTTGACTAAATGGAGACATCAAAAAATTTAAAATGAAACATCACAAGCTTCCACGGTACGCTTTCCTTTGAATAAAACAGTAGCGTGTGTTGTACGCAACTTCGAGTTCTAACATACCGTAACCAATCAAACTAGCTGTTATGAATAGTAATACCTACTTTTTGAAGTTATATATATTTTATATTTTAAAATGGACTTCATTTTTGGATTCGGAATATCAAATTTAGCCTAAGGTGAAATTTTGGTACTTTTCGGATAACTTTCATATTTTGATGAATAGTGAAAATTACTAAATTTTAATTAAAAACAACTTTTTTAATCAAAATAATTAATAGTGATAAATTATGAATTTGAGTGGTTTTAAAGTATATTTAGAATATTTTTTTACTATTTAATATAATGTTGGTCATTGGACATAATTTTACAATTAAACCGAACATAAACAAGTGTCAATCTTTTGATAGTTATTATCTCTTAAAAACACACTTTTTGTTTTGACAGCGGGAATTAATTTTAAATTAATTTCTGCCACTTCTGTGTTTAGAATTTAGGAAAATGGATTCCATATTTGGAATCAGGATGTTCAAATTGTGTAAATAGGTAACTTTTATTTTTAGACATTTTGAATAATTACTGCGGTAAATATTTTATTTACCATGGTTAAGGGTAAATCCGGTAAATAAGGGTTAAAAAATAATATTATAATAATACTAAATTACCCTAAAACGTGTCTTAACCCTATTGTTTGATAAATGGTCGACCATGGGAATCTTTGTGTCAATTTTGGGACCCCATGGATCCACTTGTAAGTGATAATGACACTTTATTTTAATTAAGTCAAAATGAATACAAAAATGACACAAGCATATATCTTTTAGAAAAAACAATTGTTACATAGAGTTATATAAGTTGGATTTTAGATTATAAATATTCATTAGAAAGATAAAAAGATTTCCTACATAATGATATTTTATTTATAATTTTTAGACATTAAATAATTTATTTTATTTATGACACAATGATGATGCAGTAATTACTATAATAGTGAAAAATTAAAATAATTGATATTATAAATACCCAAATAAATATAATATGAATCTTTTAATGAATTAAACTAATTTTCTAGGATAATATGATATATTAGGATTTATTTAATTGACTTTGTTCGAAGTAATCAATCTGTTATGAGTTTCACAAAAATCAACTATTGAATAGTGTCAAAATTGACATAAAAGAGTTCTTAAAACAAATATTATATTATTAATTGATATTAAATTCCTAAAAATCTAAGGTTCGGCCAAGAGACTTATATCATTATAGGTTCATCATTAATGGACCACTTGTGGGTCGCTTGGATGTATATAGTAAGTTTATTAACCATATTATATAAAAATACAAAGAGACATTGTAAAAGTGAAACTAATTAACTTAGAGTTAATACTTAAAGATAAGGTTAATATAAGTACCAAAACCTGTCTAAATTCTATTGGTTGAGTGTTTTTAGACCTATCCCCACCTTAACCTTTGAATAATTAGCTTTTGAGCCATTAGAAACCGAATATGAATTTATTATAAATTAATATTTCTAGCTTTTCCAAAGGTGCCCCTCACCCCTCTTATAAAAGGGCACTCCTCCTTCTCATTTCTTCACACCTTCAAACCTTTTGGTTAGGCCAAAATCTGCACAAATACTCTCCCAACATCCCTCAATACAACCTAGAGGCCTTAGTTTGATCAGAAAGCCAACCTAAGGAGCCCTTTTGATCAAATCAAAAGGAAGAACCCGAAGAAGAGGTAATGATTTCACCACCCTTTTCTAAGTTCATTTCTTCTTCCACTTCTTCTTCCTTTGTTCTTACCATTCTGAAATAATAACTCCAGTATCTCACATATACTGTGATGTTATTATAAATATGGTACAATCATATTCAGTATTCTATCCACCCTTTGAATAACATGTCACCATACGTGCGTACGTACGGCTTACCGTCTCCACGTCGTGGTGTAATTGTTATTCAATATAATATTATTTGGATGGGTATAATAATGATGTGTAACTCATGTAAATAATAAATATAACATGTTAATGATTCTGTATATATGATATACCATCCATTTATATATTATTTTAATATCAAAAGAATGATATTGTCGCTCGTGCGTACGTACGGACTACCGTCTCCACGAACGCGATGAGATTCATTCTCCATCGTATCCATTCAAGTATAATTATCATTTGATGATTTAAAAATGATGTTTAAGGACTGTATATCATTCTGGATATGAATAAGATACAACAACCATGGCTTATGTAACAAAACATATAAAAGAAAATGAGTAAGTTAACTCCCGAAACGACGATAATTCTAAGATATTATTAACAAATCAATGTTAAAAGATCATATATGATATCATATTAATATATATGATTCTTGTATAATTTAATAACAACTATTTCACCATTATACAGGAGGTTAACCTACCCCAACCAAGGAAAATTACAAGGTAAGGGTTATTTCACAATCTCTTCATTATCCGAGGTTGTTTATATGTAATAATCTACTGGGATCTCTTTATCATCCACATCCATGTTTCTTAAAAATGTATTTCAAAACATTTTTACTATTTACAAGAATATGGGTTAAAGTCATTTATACCTTTTTTTGACTTTTTATAAGAGGTTTATAAAGGAATCTTTCCGTCGTTTTCAAAACAAGGTCCTTTTTAACCTTTTCGACAGAATTGAGGTAAGAATGTTTTTTTTAACTTATACGGCGGGTGCGGTTATTTTACGCCGTTATAAAATCTTCAAAGCTTTCCTTACAAGCTTCTAAGAATATTTTCAAAGAAAATGTTTTATTTTATATGGATCTTAAATGATTTCAAAATAAAAGGAGATATTTCTTTAAAAAGAATTTTGATTTCATCTATGTCAACATCCTTTGATGGATTTTAAGATTATTTGAAGTTAATTTATTATGATACAAAACTTCTATATTGTATTGAAGGTTTTGTGATATGTTTGACTGTGGATGTGCTATTTTTATACCATTCATAGTTTATTGTGAAAGTATTGACATTTCGTATGCTAGTTTTAATACGAATGTTTATGTTATGTTTAAACCTTTTCATATGGGAATGCATTGGACTTAATAAGTGACGGGTGGAGCCCGCTATAGCTCCTCGATGCATCGGTAGGTCTCATGAGACAAACTAGTGTCTTGGCACAAGGCCTTGACAAAATCTTATTTGTAGTCTTGGCACGAGGCCTTGGCTATGTGGTTATGATAGTCTGGCATTATGCATTCCAACATTATGAAAGTGGTTATTTATTTTTGCATGTGATTATTCGATTAGTGGAATATCCATGTGAATAAGTAAATGGCATTATTTCATTTTATTTATGCCATACCATGTTGAAAGTTCATGTTTAAAAGGCTTTTGTTTTAGTTATACATTGCCTTAAATGTTTATTCTTATTGATGAAAGTTTCCGCTATATTGTTATCCTTACTGGGCATTTGAGCTCACCCCTTTTCTATGTTTTATTTTTCCCAGGAAGTGAAGATGTAAGTTATGAATGACCTGCAGGGATATTATGAGGGGATTGTAGTGTGGACTGTGGAAACATTATGTTGTTGTAGTAGTTTTTGATTTTATGATGTAATGTAAAACTTATGAATATATCTAGTGTTTCCAAGGCTACTAAACCAATCGGTCTTTCGAGATTTGATCTTTCTTGTGATCATGCCAATGTTATGTAATAATGCACCGACTCTAGGCAACTAGGGTCGGGGCGTTACAGTTGGTATCAGAGGAAGTTTAGTACAAACCTTGGAAGCTATATTTAGATAAACTCTGATTAGAGCACGTAGACTTAAGATGAACTTTGAGGATTAGTATAGAAGAACTTCCTAGAATTTTGGTATTGTAGAGATTTTGTGAGTTTTCCGAGCAATACATCCCTGTCTGGATACGAGCAGGTAGAGGCGGCTCTGGCACAGATGTACCTAGGGGTAAAACCCGAAAACACCGCTTTGAGCTAGACTCGAACGGGAACTGGTGCACGACAACGGGCCTTGCTGCACTCTTGGTTACGACACTCCCGGGGGATATGCTTAGGATAACTCTCATTTTCTTTACAAATCATTCTGAAGGGTTTATGAGTATATACTTCCTCAAAGAAAACATTTTTATGATTATGGATTATATCCATAAATAGTTCAATTTATGTTAAGTGTTTTATAAGTATGGGATTATGTATTTTGATTCATAAACTGATCTAGTTTATGCCATTGTTTAGAAGTGGCGCCCAGTAGAAGGAATGAGAACTCCAGAAATGCACATGATCCAAAGAGAAGGAAGGATCATATATTTCATGGTCTTAATCTAGAATTGATAAGAGAAATAGTCTCCCATGTATTATCATCATATGAAGAAATAATATCATGTGTTGATAAGATAAGTAAAGAGTTTACTGAGTCCTATGGCTTTGAAGGGAAGCAAGAGAAGAAAAGGATGGAAGAGAAAAAGATGGATAAAGGGAAGAGGGAAAATAAGAATTTTCCCATATGTGGTAACTGTGGAAAGAAACACCCTGGAACTTGCCTGAAAGGAATGGGAGTTTGTTATAAGTGTGGAGGAAAAGGGCACAAAGTACATGACTGCAAGGGTAAGAAAATGGTTTCAAATGTACAATGCTTCATTTGCAAGGAGTTTGGACACTACGCGAACCTATGTCCCAGTCATCAGACTATGCCGCAAATGATGCTATTGGATAATAATCAAGTTATGATACTACCACAGATGAAGAGGAATGATTAGAGTTCTTATGTTGATTATGTCAATTGAGTGTTGTATCAACAATGTACTTGTTATAATGATTATGGAGTATATAAGGATTGTACTGCAGTACTATTTCATTAAGGACTTGAGATTGTGTGGAACAAAGAAAAGTGACTCAATAGCAGGATAAATTTTTGGAAAATATATGGTTGAGAGAAAGATAAACCATAATATGGTTCTGATACCGAGTTAGTGATTTTATAATAATACATGATTGATTTGGATAAATTATATTGGATATTCTTGACTACCTTGGAACTGATTAATGATCTGTATATTCCATTATTGTTGGGGTTTAAAACATTTTTGGATTGATGAAGTATATCCATCATTCTATATGGAATAGGAGAGCGTGAATGTAATCAATAAGGAATATGGTAATTCAGGATGTTTCAGTGTATTAAAAGAATACAAGATGAAGGTATTCATATGCTATTATGGGGTAAAAAGGATCTACATTATTCTTACCTTCCTTATAAATGTTGGACTGTGAGTTTGGACAGAAGTATTTTGGATAGTTCTAGTTTGGATTATTTTGGATTGCCATAAAAGGACAACCCGGAGGTCGGGCGGCAACCCGTCGCGTCCGGCAAGGCTGCGAGACTTGAACCCGCAACCGAAGGGCGACAAGGGTGTATCACCTACCACTAGCCCACGAGATGTCCTGGATTAAATAATGTAGTTTTTATTAAAAGATCATGTAGATGAATTATAAATTCGTTTATTTTAGAACCCTATACGAATAGTGTAAATAGAATTTTTTTTACATTCTATTATCTTTTAGAGTGAAAGATGAGTTTGTGGTAGAAATTTATTAATGGATAAAACTCTAATTATAAAGTAAGTATATCTCCTTATGATCTTAGCCAATCTCATAAATAAATTCCTCAATATTAAGAAAAGCAACTTTGAACAAATTTTTTTTCCTAGATGGTACCTTAAATCATCAATAATTTTTGGCTTTGGGATTGTTGGCCTTTTTATAGCCATGTTCTCTACCACTCTCCATCAGATAATTGATGGTTAGATTTTTCTTCCATATCCATATATTCCTACATGGAACCCTAGTATGTGTTATTTTCGGTAATCTTCATACTTTCGACTCTTTATTTTAAATAGAGGCCTCATTAATTCATTTTTCGATGTGGGATTTCAACTAGGATACTTTGAAACGTCAAAAATGTGTTATCCTAATACCCTATGTTTTGTTGAACCGATGGTATTTCAATTCATCATAGATTGATGAATTTAAGGACCTCAATTTTATACTTGTTTGTGATTGATGACCTCAATCACTACCTATAAATATTTACGTTTTTCCTCTGATTATCTGTCTCCAATTTCCACCAATGTTCTCCTAATCGAGATCATAATTTGGTGGTGACCCTTTGATTTCTCTTTTCCTCATATTAAGACTAAATTTTAGTAACCAAATTTCCAATGTGGGTTTTCCCACAAATATATTTTCTACTTTCAACCTTTTATTTTCGAAGAACAATTTCAAATTGCGAGGACGCAATTTATTGAAGGAGGGGAGAATGTAACACCCCAAGATTTCATAGTGTGTTATTTCTTCAAAATAATTTAATAACTTGCACTACACGCAACACCGAGTTCAATTGCACCATGACTTACCAAAAAAAATCCATTAAAAGAGGTCATGAATAGTATTAACTAAATTTTAAACTTTATATAATCCTTATAATTTTAGAATCCATATTATGAGTTTCTTAGTCATAATGCAAGAATAGATTCATTTTCAGTATTTCACTTTTATCAACTTTTGATAGTGAAACCTTTTTAAATACAATATTTTAAACTTTTTGACTAAATGGAGACATCAAAAAATTTAAAATGAAACATCACAAGCTTCCACAGTACGCTTTCCTTTGAATAAAACAGTAGCGTGTGTTGTACGCAACTTCGAGTTCTAACATACCGTAACCAATCAAACTAGCTGTTATGAATAGTAATACCTACTTTTTGAAGTTATATATATTTTATATTTTAAAATGGACTTCATTTTTGGATTCGGAATATCAAATTTAGCCTAAGGTGAAATTTTGGTACTTTTCGGATAACTTTCATATTTTGATGAATAGTGAAAATTACTAAATTTTAATTAAAAACAACTTTTTTAATCAAAATAATTAATAGTTATAAATTATGAATTTGAGTGGTTTTAAAGTATATTTAGAATATATTTTTACTATTTAATATAATGTTGGTCATTGGACATAATTTTACAATTAAACCGAACATAAACAAGTGTCAATCTTTTGATAGTTATTATCTCTTAAAAACACACTTTTTGTTTTGACAGCGGGAATTAATTTTAAATTAATTTCTGCCACTTCTGTGTTTAGAATTTAGGAAAATGGATTCCATATTTGGAATCAGGATGTTCAAATTGTGTAAATAGGTAACTTTTATTTTTAGACATTTTGAATAATTACTGCGGTAAATATTTTATTTACCATGGTTAAGGGTAAATCCGGTAAATAAGGCTTAAAAAATAATATTATAATAATACTAAATTACCCTAAAACGTGTCTTAACCCTATTGGTTGATAAATGGTCGACCATGGGAATCTTTGTGTCAATTTTGGGACCCCATGGATCCACTTGTAAGTGATAATGACACTTTATTTTAATTAAGTCAAAATGAATACAAAAATGACACAAGCATATATCTTTTAGAAAAACAATTGTTACATAGAGTTATATAAGTTGGATTTTAGATTATAAATATTCATTAGAAAGATAAAACGATTTCCTACATAATGATATTTTATTTATAATTTTTAGACATTAAATAATTTATTTTATTTATGACACAATGATGATGCAGTAATTACTATAATAGTGAAAAATTAAAATAATTGATATTATAAATACCCAAATAAATATAATATGAATCTTTTAATGAATTAAACTAATTTTCTAGGATAATATGATATATTAGGATTTATTTAATTGACTTTGTTCGAAGTAATCAATCTGTTATGAGTATCACAAAAATCAACTATTGAATAGTGTCAAAATTGACATAAAAGAGTTCTTAAAACAAATATTATATTATTAATTGATATTAAATTCCTAAAAATCTAAGGTTCGGCCAAGAGACTTATATCATTATAGGTTCATCATTAATGGACCACTTGTGGGTCGCTTGGATGTATATAGTAAGTTTATTAACCATATTATATAAAAATACAAAGAGACATTGTAAAAGTGAAACTAATTAACTTAGAGTTAATACTTAAAGATAAGGTTAATATAAGTACCCAAACCTGTCTAAATTCTATTGGTTGAGTGTTTTTCGACCTATCCCCACCTTAACCTTTGAATAATTAGCTTTGGAGCCATTAGAAACCGAATATGAATTTATTATAAATTAATATTTCTAGCTTTTCCAAAGGTGCCCCTCACCCCTCTTATAAAAGGGCACTTCTCCTTCTCATTTCTTCACACCTTCAAACCTTTTGGTTCGGCCAAAATCTGCCCAAATACTCTCCCAACATCCCTAAATACAACCTAGAGGCCTTAGTTTGATCAGAAAGCCAACCTAAGGAGCCCTTTTGATCAAATCAAAAGGAAGAACCCGAAGAAGAGGTAATGATTTCACCACCCTTTTCTAAGTTCATTTCTTCTTCCACTTCTTCTTCCTTTGTTCTTACCATTCTGAAATAATAACTCCAGTATCTCACATATACTGTGATGTTATTATAAATATGGTACAATCATATTCAGTATTCTATCCACCCTTTGAATAACATGTCACCATACGTGCGTACGTACGGCTTACCGTCTCCACGTCGTGGTGTAATTGTTATTCAATATAATATTATTTGGATGGGTATAATAATGATGTGTAACTCATGTAAATAATAAATATAACATGTTAATGATTCTGTATATATGATATACCATCCATTTATATATTATTTTAATATCAAAAGAATGATATTGTCGCTCGTGCGTACGTACGGACTACCGTCTCCACGAACGCGATGAGATTCATTCTCCATCGTATCCATTCAAGTATAATTATCATTTGATGATTTAAAAATGATGTTTAAGGACTGTATATCATTCTGGATATGAATAAGATACAACAACCATGGCTTATGTAACAAAACATATAAAAGAAAATGAGTAAGTTAACTCCCGAAACGACGATAATTCTAAGATATTATTAACAAATCAATGTTAAAAGATCATATATGATATCATATTAATATATATGATTCTTGTATAATTTAATAACAAATATTTCACCATTATACAGGAGGTTAACCTACCCCAACCAAGGAAAATTACAAGGTAAGGGTTATTTCACAATCTCTTCATTATCCGAGGTTGTTTATATGTAATAATTTACTGGGATCTCTTTATCATCCACATCCATGTTTCTTAAAAATGTATTTCAAAACATTTTTACTATTTACAAGAATATGGGTTAAAGTCATTTATACCTTTTTTTGACTTTTTATAAGAGGTTTATAAAGGAATCTTTCCGTCGTTTTCAAAACAAGGTCCTTTTTAACCTTTTCGACAGAATTGAGGTAAGAATGTTTTTTTTTAACTTATACGGCGGGTGCGGTTATTTTACGCCGTTATAAAATCTTCAAAGCATTCCTTACAAGCTTCTAAGAATATTTTCAAAGAAAATGTTTTATTTTATATGGATCTTAAATGATTTCAAAATAAAAGGAGATATTTCTTTAAAAAGAATTTTGATTTCATCTATGTCAACATCCTTTGATGGATTTTAAGATTATTTGAAGTTAATTTATTATGATACAAAACTTCTATATTGTATTGAAGGTTTTGTGATATGTTTGACTGTGGATGTGCTATTTTTATACCATTCATAGTTTATTGTGAAAGTATTGACATTTCGTATGCTAGTTTTAATACGAATGTTTATGTTATGTTTAAACCTTTTCATATGGGAATGCATTGGACATGATAAGTGACGGGTGGAGCCCGCTATAGCTCCTCGATGCATCGGTAGGTCTTATGAGACAAACTAGTGTCTTGGCACAAGGCCTTGACAAAATCTTATTTGTAGTCTTGGCACAAGGCCTTGGCTATGTGGTTATGATAGTCTGGCATTATGCATTCCAACATTAAGAAAGTGGTTATTTATTTTTGCATGTGATTATTCGATTAGTGGAATATCCATGTGAATAAGTAAATGGAATTATTTCATTTTATTTATGCCATACCATGTTGAAAGTTCATGTTTAAAAGGCTTTTGTTTTAGTTATACATTGCCTTAAATGTTTATTCTTATTGATGAAAGTTTCCGCTATATTGTTATCCTTACTGGGCATTTGAGCTCACCCCTTTTCTATGTTTTATTTTTCCCACGAAGTGAAGATGTAAGTTATGAATGAACTGCAGGGATATTATGAGGGGATTGTAGTGTGGACTGTGGAAACATTATGTTGTTGTAGTAGTTTTTGATTTTATGATGTAATGTAAAACTTATGAATATATCTAGTGTTTCCAAGGCTACTAAACCAATCGGTCTTTCGAGATTTGATCTTTCTTGTGATCATGCCAATGTTATGTAATAATGCACCGACTCTAGGCAACTAGGGTCGGGGCGTTACATATTATTTGTCTCTTATATATAATATAAGAACAACTTCATTTTTGTAGATAAAGGAACTATTTTTAAAAAAAATGAAATTTTACCGCCTTTTTATGGTGAACCCTTTTTAAATAAAATATTTAACACATTTATATAATACATTTGAAAAAATAAACTTCTTATTTTGAATTGGGACATTGAAATTTAGTTTTGAAAAAAACATATGGTGTTTTTCTGACAAGTTTCATATTTGGGTGAATAATAAAAAATACAAAATTTTAATTGAAAACAACTTCTTTAATCAAAATAATTTATAGTGTTCAATTAAACATTTGAATGGTTTGAATGTATAATTAGATTATATTTTTACCATTTAATCCAATGTTGGTCATTTTAATTAATTTCACTTTGAAATTATATATAATGAAGTGTCAATCTTTTGATAGTTATTATTTCTTAAAAACACTCTATTTGTTTTGACAACGGGATTTAATTTAAAATTAATTATTGAAACATATATGTTATGAAATTGGTAAAATAGACATCATTTTATAATTCTAAATATAAAATATAGAATAGTCTGAATTTTTTGTATTTTTTTTGAAAAACATCAAATTTTGATGAATAGTAAAACCACTTAATAGTAGTTAAAAAACCGACCTTTTCATTTTAATTTAATTTTAACACTTCTATGAAATGAATTTCGAAAATCCAACATACATGGTTGTTATTAGTATTTAAATTGTGCTTCAATAAGATTAAAAGAATTTTTGGGTGAATAGTAAATTTTGACTTTTATTTACCGCAATTATAGTAAATAGGAAAATTCAAGGTAAAAGGAATACTATAATTATACAAAATTACCTTAAAACCATTTTAAACTTATTGTATGAGTCATGGCCAACAATTTTCATCTTTGGGTCATTTTTGGGACCCCATGGAGCCACATAAAAATGATAATGACACTTTATTTATTTAAAATAAAGTATAGATAAAAATGACATTAACAAATATATTTTAGTATATAAAATTTTACATGGGGTTAATTAAGTCATCGTTTTTACTATAAATAATAATTGGAAATATAATGAAATTTCCTAAATTATGGTATTTTTTGAATAATTTTTAGACATCATATAAATTAAATTATTTATGACACAATAATGATGCAGTATTCACCACATAAATTGATTATTTAAATAAATTAGATTATTAATATTAAAAAAATATCCAAAACCTTTCAAATTATTATTTAAAGAATTTATTTCTAAAATGAGTCATATTATATTTGACTTTAATGAGTTTTGGAACTTTTGAAACTGAAGATCAGTTTATAATAAAATAGAATTTTCAAACATTCCAAAAGATCCCATCCTCTCTCTCGTAAAATGACACCACTTATATCCCATTCCTCACCCCTATAATGCCCCTTGGATCGCCAAAAACCTTCCCAAATAAGCTCTCAAGATCCCTCTCTTCCACTTAGAAGCCTTACCTTAGGCATAAGTCAATTCAAGATGTATGTTCGGTTCAAACCAGAGGGAGTTACCCAAATTAAAGGTAATGGTTTCACATTACTTTGTTTCTTTTATTCTACTTGTCCAACACGTAAATTATTTTTATTCATTTATTTTTTAACAACAAATGTATCCAAAATATACTAGTATGTTTTATGAGAATTATTATAACTACACTTACACACCTCCATCTATTGGATAAGAACATACTGTTTCTGGGGATGGCAAACATACGCCTCAGGAAATAATGATTGTTTAATTATCTCCTACCGACTCTCACGGTGGCCATTAAGATGGAACTGTATTTAAATATGATAAATAATATCTTTATTTTTTCTTTATTCTTCTGTATTGTGAATTTATACCACACTTTTATGGTTTCTATTATGTGTAAAACATGATAATTTCATTTGAGGAATTGTGGACTACCACCGCTCAAAGTGATATGACTCGTTAATTCCTTTTTTTGGATATATAAATAATGTATTTTATGATATTATATATGATATTATAATGTAATTATAAAATACCTATGTATCATTATGTTTTAATTCCATTAAAATACATAATAAAATGAAAGTAGCGTTAATTCTTATGTACGACTTATCGTCTCCATGAACTGTGCATTTCATTTATTCTCTCCAAATTTTATTTACTGTTATAAATAGATATATATTCAATATATATAATATGAAAATGATATCAAAATCATGTATATCATTCTGGAGATAATTTTATTTTTACCACATGGAAAAATTGTAATTATAACAAGTTCATTTTTGACTCATGTTCCAAACATCGATAAAATATCCATTAAGAACTCAAATAAATAACTAATTATTATAGAATGGTAATAAGTGGTATAAAAGGAATAATAAACTTGAAAAATGTTCTTAATCAAGTATAAATTAACATACTTTTAATATTTAGGATGAAAAAGGAACATAAAAGACAAGTCAGACGTGACGTAAGGGGTTCTAATCTCACTTTTAATTCTATTAGATTTCAATTTTTTCCACTTATTTATTGCATGTGGTGCATTGTATACGTTCAGTTGGTATATATTTTCCTTTTTATCTTTATATTCATTTTATTCTTGGATTCATTTTATGGTTATTAAATTTTTTTCATACGACTCGATTGATTACAACGTGGTAAGGGTTTTTCATCTCACTTTTTATTCTCATGAGATTAATGCTATATTGGCCACTATTTCCTTTTGTGTGGTGTATGTACATCTCATGATTGTATTTCTGATGTAATATACTTTAATTTATGGGTATTTACATCTTAATTGTGTGATCCTTCTTTCTTGGGGTGTATGTTTCGTAAGATACCAAATCGGTAAAGGAATTTCAAATTTCAGTTTCCACTCATTTGGCCTTACACATACCTCATTGATTATTTTACTCCATTAATATGTGTGGAATCACTATTTATTATTTTTGTATTAATTTCCACTCCCCTTTGAGTGGATATACTTTTGATACAAATAATAACTCCATTGATAATTTCTCATGTCATTGATATGAACTTGATAAGTGTAATCTTAACCCAATTTCCATTCATTGAGTTAAACATCCAAGTCATTGGTGCTGTTTTTAAAAGAATATGTTTTAACATAATTTGATTGATTTACATTGAATATCCAATCATATTCAGTGTATTTATATTTTTCACAACAAATTATTCCATGGATTTATCCTTAACCTACGTATATAGTCTTTATATGGGACTTTATCTCAATTTACACTCCATTGAGACTTTTTTGTTTTGTATGCACCAATTCACTATTATGTTGTGTATATACTAACCTTTGACATAGTATATCATGAAATCCGATATTCTCATGATATTATATTGTTTTTATTATCTATATTATTTTAATTCCATCGTCTCTCATTTGGTTAGAAACTCTAACTAAAATATCATTTTTAAATGATTTAATGATTTATTCTTCTAAATCATTCCCATTAATGTACATGTTTTAAAAAATGGTTTTAAGGATTGCTTTATATAGAAATTAATATTTTAAAATTAAAATCCATTTTAAATATTTCAAAGTGGTATGTAACACTTTGATACAAAAATCTATTTTATATGTCTTCTTAATAAATAGTGGGACTTTAAAATGTTTTCTAGAAAAAGGGGGATATTTCTCTAAAATAGTTTTGATGATTATTTTAATCTATTTCAGTATCCTTCATTATTCTCAACTGAGGTTAATTTAATATAATACAATATTCTATATTTTTTTTAATGAGTTATGTTTGGCTGGGGATATGCTATTTTTATACCATTGATGGTTTAAGGATAATGTATTGACATTTCTTATGCTAGTTTTAAAACAAATGTTTATGTTATGTTTCTACCTTTTCATATGATGAATTCATTGGACATAGTAAGTGACGGGTAGAGCCCGCTATAACTCATTGATTCATCCTTAGGTCTCATGAGACAGACTAGTTTCTGGTCACAAGGCCTTGAAAAAATATTATTTATAGTCTTAGCAAGAGTCCTAGACTATGTGGTTATGATGTCCTGCATTATGCATTCCATATTTATGAGAATATCTATTGATATTTTATATTGTTATTATACTTGTAGAATAACCATGACTATGTTTTATTATGGCATTATTTACTCAACACATATTCCTGCCATAAAGTGTTCATGTTTTCTATTGGTAAAGGTATGTGCTTTCATTTATTCACCATGCATAATGCTTAGGTTATCTTCTGCTGTATTTCTTACTCTTACTGAACATTTGAGAACACCAATTTATTATGTTCCATTTTCCTAGAATATGAAGAAGTTAGTTATGTGTGACTAGCAGGAATAATCTTGGAATCATGGATGTTTCTAATGGAATAAATTAGGGTTGTTTTTCTATTCAAGTTGTAATGATGATCTTATATATGTATCTTGTTTCCAAGATTATTAAACTAATCAGTCCATTGGGACATGATTCCTTGCAATCATTCCGATGTAATAAAATAATGAAACAACACCCAGATTCTAGGGTCGGGGCATTACATTACTCATGCAACATACGACCCACCATCTCCGTGATCATAACATATTTAATTTTTCATAATAATCAATAAATATTTGTTTTGAATTGAGTAATTCTTGTATAAACAAGATAATTATATCATTATTATAATTATAAATATATTTCAATATGTACCAATTTGATCATGGCCAAGACACCGAATCCATTTTGAAATAAAGATTAAAATGTTCTAAAAACACATGACATGGAATTTATTGATTGAGTATTTTAATATGGAATTAATATGAAATAAAATAATTTACATATTATTATCAAATAAGAGTTAATTTACACACATGGAATATCTATACTCATGGTATGGGTTTTCTCATTTATTTTTTTATTTTTGTGAGACATATTACCAATTCACATTTATTTGTTGTGTGGTATATATTAAACCCATATTACATGTAAAAACTATATAAATTCATAAAAAATGTTATTTTAAGATTCTATTTTTATTATTTCACATAGGTAAAATTTATTTAAATTTAAAAAGTATTAAATAATTTCATTCTGCAATTTCTTTTTATTAGTTTATAATACCTTTTCATTACCATTTTTATGTTATGATTATGTGTATAATGGAATTTTATTACATTTTTTTATATATAAATTATTTTGTGTGGTTTTTATTTTTAAACATAATCCATTCATCTATTAATTCTTCAATTCAATGGTAATATTTTGTTGTGATTTTTGGCCAAAAATTCCAACTCTTGAAGACATAAGTTTATGTTAAAAACCTATATTCATTTTTGGATGTGTGTATAATGAATTTTTAAATATAATATCGTGAATATTTTAATGTTTAAGATATTTAATGAATAATTTGATTTTATTCTTTAATAGTAACTATAATTGAAGAGTTACCAAAGTGTAAAAGGTTTTATGTTCCAATTTCAATTATTATAAGACTATTTATATTTAATGTTATTATAGTGGAAAACATGTGATATTATTATCTTAAACTAAATTTATTTTATTATAATTTGGTTATCAATTTTATTTACATATTTTTGTACCATTTCCTCCCTTATTAATAAAAAATCCTCAAGGAATACATTTCAACGTGATACAAATGTTGCGATTTATTTTTTATCATGTACAATTCCATTTTATATATGCATATATTCGAAAATTATTTTTACAAAATCATTCTATAAAAATATATAAATAAATAAATTTATTTTACATGACATTTTACATTCTTTTAAGAGGATATAAATATGAAATTTCAAAACATGTTCCAAATAGTACAAGTTGTACATCTTTTTCAAAATGTTTTGAAGAGAATGTTTATTTTTAACATTAATAACAATAGTAGATCATCCCACTATAATGTCTATTAATTTTATTGAAGTTTCCATTATATGTTTCCAATGTTTTTTTCAAGAAAATATAATTCACTCTATTTTGTGAATTGTTATTTTTTAGAAGTGATTTCATTTTGAAAAAGTTTTATATATGGAAAAATTTTATAATGATATATTGATGGTATTCTCATTCATCGATGTCAACAAACCTTATTGTCAGATATTCATTAATGGGGTTATTTTTAGTTTTAACATCCTCATTATTTCTCAGGATGGATTATTTTTATCTCAAATATATTTTTATAGAACATGTTTCATTTATACAGGTTAATCTAGTTTTAAAATCATTGATATAAAACCCGTTTCCTTTATGTCTGTTAATTATGTTTAAAACAGATTTTTATAGATCCTTTTTTATTTCAATGATTTAACCATGTTTCAATGATATTGTTATGAAACACATCTCGTTTCTACAGGTATATCCTATTTTATAGAGATTTTGGAGGAACCCATTAATTTTCAATAGTTTAGTCATGATATGGTAGTCATAATATTAATTTTTCTGCTTTTTATGATGAAAACCTGGATATATGTAGTTTCTTTATTAATCATGGTAATTGTTACATTATGGTGTAACCTTGATAGTGATTGGTGTTCATGATATTACATATATGGTGGGATATCCTAGATTTGAATTCCATACATTAGGTAATGATTATATTTTATAGAGAATAATACGGGATGTTGACCATATAGTTATTCTCTTTGTAAGGGTTATTTATGTATTTTTAAGTGTTCTATATATATTATATTCAATGAAATAAATATGATTTCATTATACTTTTTGTGATAATAAAATAATCCATTGATCTATATTGATATAACATATCCCAGGATTATTAATTCTTGTGATTATTTCTATTGTGAATAGTTGATGCCCTACTTATTGTTTCATGACCTAATTATTGATGGGTACAAATATTATTATAAAATCTTTATACAAATTGATTCTGTAATACTAACCTTAATATAATCATTGTATCATTTAATACATTCAATTATTAATGAATATATTTAATATTACTTATAATTTCAATTCATTAAAAATACTTTTACTTTTACCTAGATTGTCAAGAATGAAGATGAATGATTTATGTCTATAAGGGATTCATATGGATAGTGAATATGACTAATTTGAAATATGATGTTTTCATTTAATTGGGATAAATTCCCTTCTAAATACATAATTATTATGTGTCTTTTTTGGTAAATTTATAATACATTAAAACTAAAACATTATTTAGAATGTTTGTGATCCAATTTTTTCATCAAATTTTTTATGGTTTAGATGAGAAAAATTTTGTCTACCTTCATCAATATCAATGATTGGAATATAGTTTTTACGATTTAAGAACAAGATCAGAGAGTCTATGTTCAGGTCTATTATAATACATTTTTTTGAGGAGATCATTGATTTTTTCGAGGGACTACATGACTAAGGGAAATAATATTAAACTATTTTAAAATTGTACATTGTTCATTCACCCTTATATAAGAAGTATTTACAACCAAAATCATATAGGATTCATTCACTAAGAACAATCATAAAGAAAAAATAAATAAATGTGTTTATATATTCAATACATTGTAATAAAATACCATTAAAAATACGAAGAAATATCCTTGAGAGATGATAATAAGATTTACAAATGTGAGGAGAGTCATATATAATGATATAATGATAGAAAAATATTGAGCAACAATAGATTATGATGCTTTTTCATCTTCATATATAAAATAGGGCAACTCATGAAATAATCTAGACAAGTTTCTTCTCAGAATATCATTTAGGTGTTTTTTTAAATATATCTGTTTTTCACTTCTATGTTAATAGAAAATTTATATAGAAGATTCTACATTTTTCACACTCACAAATCCATAAAATTAATGACTCATAACTTGAAAACAATAATTCCTTTTCACATAAATAACTCAGCAATTGTAAATAACAAAACATTCCATTTACATGATTCTATTATCAGTAATTGAATCTTATTATTTACGATTATTCTATATATATGTAATCCATAATTTAATGATTTCACAAAATTATTAAAATCTAACACAATTTCACTAATGATAATAAATACCAGGTTTGAGATAGGTGTAACTGATTATAGATCATCACCTAGCCGAATTCAACACATTACAATTAACATATCTAATTTCATCCTTATATAAAATTTATCTGTGTAGATAAATTCACATAGGCCTTCTACACATAGCTGATTTTCCTCACATATCCAATTTATCCATGTTTCTGAATTTTCCTAGCGTAGCGAAATAGATTCGAATATTATTTTTACGCCAGTATCAAGAATAGACATAGTCGTCTTTGACATGTATTTGATTTACATATCTAATTGGTCTCTAATACTAATTCAAAAAATATATTTATCAGCATATATTATTTTACACATAGGAAAATTTTATACTAGGGGATTTTGACCAATATGTTTCTTTGAAAAAACTAATTTACATATGTTAATCATTCATTTAGGTGTTATACATATTCTAAATCTCATGATTCCATTTCTCCACATAAAAAAATGCCCGAGAATATTACTTTTCTAGCATTGTAAAAATTAAGGTAGTGTTTTTTTTGAATTTAATACATAGAGAATTTAATCTCTAAAACACATAATATTAGATAAAACCTAATGCACATAATTACAATAAAAACCCACCAGTAAAATATAACGGGTATTTAGAGTCATGTAATCCAAAATTACATTGAATATATTAGAAAATCATTATTTTTCTGACATTATCCACATATTATCCATAAAATGAGAAAGAATTAAACCAATCATTTATATATATGGTGTAAGTACCTGACCTTAAGCATTCCATATTTTTTTGATTTTTATCTAGAATTTACATTTTTAAATTTGAAATAATATATTAATGTTATTTTTTTTGATAATTATGTTGTGATGCACACATAAAAACTCAAATATTACAATTTTGACACTTATACTTAGTATACATTGTTTAAAAAAAACAAAATCTTATTAAGATAAGACACGTTTTTTTCATGATCGTTCTTCATAATTTTCCCATGATCTCATCCTTTTATCTATTATTCATTAAATCATGATTAAAATATTTCAAAAATTTGGATGAGTCTAAAAGTTTTGTAAAGGACATAATGGAAGTTAAAATGTCTATTCAATGAAATTATATAAAACACATTCTCAATAAAATACATTTTTTTGTTGGTAAAATAAATAAACTTTTCAAAAATATCGATATCATAACTTTTTATAGTCAATCAATTTCCATGAGAATATATTATAAATCATCTATAATATTTGTAGTAAAATAGGTCTTCATTTAACATTTCACACAATGAAATCTATTGTAGGTATACCTGGTTCCAAATAGGCCACCCATGCTATGTTATAAAAGGATACACAGTGATATTTGGTATTCCTCATGTTAGGCTATAATGGTCATTCATAGTACCTTTTGGGATTCCCCATGTTAAGCTATGATAGTATTTAATGATCTTAACTATGTCACCCCATGTTGAGATATAACAGCCTTTACTAGTACTATCTTTTCCACCCCATGCTTAATTATCTAGTACCATATTATGAATTTTTTTTTCATTTTAACATAAATCATTTAAAATACATGTTAAAATTCATTTTAAAATCACTTTTAGATATCAAAATAACGAATATGTTTTTAAAATGAATTTAAAAATCGAAACATTGAAGTCATCATAATGAAAAAATGAAATATGAAAATCGTAATTGAAGTTTATAATATGATCATCATATGATTAATGAATAATTATGGTGGTATAATAAACTCATTCCATATAATTTACAAAAAAACACTCCTTCTGTATTTTTTTGCAAAAGTTAAAAATAAGATTTTTAGAAAACTACAAAATCAAATTTTATCCAAAATGATTGGTGTCAATGTATAAAAATTGTTAGAAATGGCATTAAAAATCCAAGGACAGTAGTTAATACATTTTTTAAATATTTTTTAGAAAACGTGGGAATTGAAGAGAAAGAGTGTTTTAAGGGTAACATTAAAAATATAATTTTTTTAAAGGAATTTTCAATATAAATATCATATAATTGAAGTTGGGATTAATCGTATGAATTGAATATGATTCTCAATAGAAAATAAAATTAAAATAAGTCCAAATAAAACAAGATATATGAAACTTTCATTTCAAACATAAAAATATCATGAAATAATCATGATTTATAAGTCTATCCCAATGAAATGAAATTAGGTTAGGAAAAATCCTTTACCTGACATGATTTCTTCAAATGCTTTCGAAACACATGTATAATGGTTTATATAATGTTATTAACTAATTAATTTAATATAATCGTATTTTTAATACCTTATTAGATGATTTTAAAACATCATACATTGTATTAATTAATAATATATTATTATCTTCATGATATCAGGTGTCTTCATTTCATGGTTTCTTGGTCAGTTTTACTTGTTCAAAATTATATATGTTATTTTAAAATTTAATTAAAACTACGAATGTTTATTGAAATAGTATTAATGATCTTACATATGTATGAGTGTTCTAAAGTTTGTTCATATTTCTTTTATTAGGATGAATCATTAGATAAAACGTTATTCATAAATGTTTAGTTTATTTTGGTCATTTTCGAAAAAATATTCATGAACTAGTTATATATTATTTTATTTTACGTGTGTATATTAGTTCTAGAACATGAAATAGGTTATGAAATACCTATTATAATTTTATTTAAGCAGAATGATTTTTTATGACTCTTGACGATGGACGTAATGTAAAATAGCCAAAATAATTATTCACAGAGGTGAATAACCGACACAACAAGGAAAATTTTTTAGTGTGTTATAATAAGAGGTGCTAAGAAAATAAATATATATTAGAAATGAAATTCAAAAAATAAAAATATATAATATTCATGATTCTGGAGTTATTATTTACTGATGTGTGAAGGAGGTGAGGAGGTAATTGAATAAGATTAGAAAAAAAGAGAATTTTTTTGAGAAATTTACATATTGGATATCATATATTTGAGATACCCTTGAGGACCATGGATTTTCTATTTTCTGATACAATTATTACTTTTATGTGGGTATGATATGATTATTAGTTTGGGAATATATTTTTAGATGTAAAATGATTTTGTGTCAAAACGGTGTTGTGAGGGTTGATATTTACACTTGTTGACAGTTGGGTTTAAGGGATATAAAGAATTAATATATTAAATTTAATTCTAACCACATTTAGGTGCCATTGATTTCTATGAAATTGAATAAAAATAAATATTTTAGAGGCTATCCATGGATAATAAGTAACTCAAACAAAAATTAATTTTTTTTAGTTCTTATGAATTTAAATCCATTACCCTTTTTAACATCAACCCATTTCTGTTTGTACCTATAACGCAATAAATATTATTTTTAATTTGGTATATTTTTATTTAATAAAAATTTAAATAACACTAAAAAGTAATTTTGAACTTAGTATTCTAAAAATGGAGTCCATTTTAGTTAATTATATTTACTTAATTTAAAAAGAATAGATTTAAAATTAATGTCATAGACACAATGAAAAAGTGGTGTTGGAATGTGAAAATTTCTAAACATTTTTTTTATATTCACTTTCAATGTGAAATTGATTAAAATGACCTAAATTGTATTTATATGTGTATATTTTTACTAATTATACTTTAAAGACAATTTAAAATATAATTTTTTTATATAAATAAATATCATGAAAAAACCCTTTTCAATTAAAATTCATTATTTATCGATATTCGTTAAAATTAAAAATTCTCCAAAATGTCCAAATTCCAACATAAGAAAATTTTGGTATTCAAATTTTAAAATTAAAGTTTATTTTTTAAAATAAAATTAATAATTGTGTCAAATTTTATATTTAAATGTGGTTCTCCCTAAAAATGTAGAACAAATTCCTTTTAAAAGTATAAAATTTTTATACATATGAAAGTATTAATTCTTATATTAAGCATATCAAACAATTTAATGAATTTAGAAACACTATATAGAATATATAAGATAAAATTTTAATTATGATCACTTAATAAGGGTGATAA
Source organism: Viscum album (assembly GCA_963277665.1). Classification (NCBI taxonomy): domain Eukaryota; kingdom Viridiplantae; phylum Streptophyta; class Magnoliopsida; order Santalales; family Viscaceae; genus Viscum; species Viscum album. The sequence goes on from OY728131.1 coordinate 1,351,602,842, forward strand.
ATTTTTTTAAAATTAAAAAATTACATTATGGTCATAAAATAGTTTTTTTATTAAAACACGTCATTTATAATAAATTGGTGTTAAATTTAATTTATCATTAATTAGTAACTAATGAGTTAATTAAATAAACATTTTTAAACTATATTTTTATAATTTGGTAAATCTCAATCATTACCCACATTACAATGGCAATGTTATAACATCATATTTCAATATTAATATTTATTCATTTCTTTAAGCTTTATGTGGTGCATCTTATATGATATTGTGCACTGTGTTTCATTTTAAAATCATGCAGATTTATATTATTCCACATACCTTTAATAAATTGAATCATCAAAATTTTACATCAAGATCGAGAAATCATTGGTTGGAGTTTTCTAAATACCTTTATTGAAATCCCACATTAGAAAAGGATTAATAAAACCTCCCCATAATAGGTGAGAAAAGAAATTAATAATGTCACCTGAGATAAAACAACATTGGATTCCATTTAGTAAATCATCTAAAATGAAGAAAAACAGTACTATTATGTTCTGATTGAGAGTGATAGAGAACATTATCACGATGATGTATACAATCACAAAACTGTGAATCTATGATTATTTAAATGGTCCTTGATTTCTTGGTAAAAAAAGTAAATGGATAAATTTTTTATTTCAAGACTTATTTTCTAGTTCCTATGAATTATGTTAATAGTTTTACTAAGAAGCTAAGGAAACATACTTAATTGAAATGTAGAGTTTCAACCAAAATTTTTCTCCAGATGATGAGTATTAAAGATAAATTTTCTTACCAAGAGCATGATAAATAAATTTTTTAGATCAAAAAATCAACACAATTATTTCAATATATTATTATAGTATTTAGAAATTCCCCAAACCAAAATGGTTAGTACACGATAGGTTAATTTTACCAAAAATAATATACCTTTATAGGATGAAAAAATAATTTAATCTCCAAAATTATATATTAATGACCAAAATCTCAATATAGATCTTATAAAAAATTATTATCATTAAAATTACACAATATATTCATAACAAAAATTGAAATCCAAAAATTATAATGATATTATCTCCCTGTATCCCATGATAATTTTAATATTTATCATCAAATAATATCCATTTTATCTTATTCAAAAATTGTAATTCACATAATCTCAAACCCTATAATATATTATATTAATTTATATCCAAAAAATTAGATTTTTCCAACAGGGTTATATCTGTTGTTAAAAGCACTATTTCTATTGGTAAAACATTTTACCAAGAAAAACTGTCATGTCACTAAATTATTGGTAAAAACTATGTCTCTAAATATTATTGTGACAAATAAAATAGTTCTGTTTTACTTATAATAATACCAAAAGATAATATATTTGTGGTTCAAAATGATTAGAAACAAATTTTAATGACAAATTTATCTGTTGGTAATATTATTATCATCTTTCATAACCACAACCATTAATTAATATTTGTTTGTAATTTATATTTTATATAAGATATTATGTTTGGGTATTTCAATATTTATTAATAAAATTTTATATTATATTAATTTATCATATATAATACACCTATATTAATTATCCAACAGAAGACTATTTGCACACATGTTTAAACTTGAAAAAATATTAATCAAATTAATAATGGAATTTAATACAAAATGAATCAATACATCGTTGAAGATGATTGATACCAAAAAAACCATAAACCCAAGAACCCAAGATCCTTCTATGTTGTTTCCATCGCTGCACCCCCACCACCCATGAAATCTCTTGACTACAATCCTCCAACATTGTTGCCTCTTGACTGCAATCCTCTAGTACCCATTATGGCATAAGAACAGTTACTTCTACCCAGGATCTTTCATCACCCACAGGTAGGCCACTAGAAGAAAAAAACAAGTCAAATTCAGTACCATTGAGGAAGATCTGGTCATTATGCCACACCCTTCATCCCCAAGATCTACATCACACAATCAAAAAACATACCAACAAATCAGTGCAATATATCTGCATGAATTAAAACAAAAAAAATTAATGTATAAAAAAATGATCTGCATGGTATGAAAACTCAAAAAAAATATTCACCTAACTAGGAGAAAAAGATCTTTAATTTCATTGAAAAGAGCAAGGGGAATCATGAATGTAAACATCCATATTCAATATAAATACCAAAAAACGCATCCCTTCACCTTGTGAAAAACCTCAAACGACCCTCTAAAAATATCAGCCATTTATTTGGCATAGATGATGAGGTACACTCTGCAGTTAAATTATTAGAAATGTTAATGTCAAACCTATATTTGACATCACCTCTCTCCAGCTTCAAGATCTACACCACACAACCAAATATCACACCCACAAATAAAGGAATATAGAAATCATGAATTGAAACCACAATAGAAATAATTGCAATTATAAAAAATTGATCTTCATAGAATGGGCATTTTTCATTCATCATCTCATGGTTCTAGATGGTAAATCTATCATAACAGACCCAAGAAAATGAATAAACATAAAAAAAACCTAAACAACCAAAACAAAATGTGAATGAACGACAAAAATACCGGAAATACTGAACCAAAATCACTTTTCAGGTGCCCATTTTCTATGAGTTAGAGGATATCCGTTTCTCTTATATCCTTCAAATGATTAACCCATGTTTATCACCACATGCTAACATAACAAAAAAAATATAAAAAGAAGATGATAATCATAGAAAATAGGGAACCCAAAATTAAATAGGTAAAATATCATATGATTATGTTACCTTTATGATATAAACTATGAGGAGAGACCCATATATAAACAGAACCAATGCCAAATATTTCCATTAAAAAAATTTCAATATAGGAACCTGTGGATTTCAATGGGGATGAGTTAGTACACATGAAATTATAGAGTACAAAAATGTGACATCCAACGGACATCATCACAATAATCATACTATCATATTATTGGTGAGAAAGCCTATGTTCACTCATCTAAACAATCTGTTAACTGATGTAAACTACAAGACAATTTTCTAAAATGATAAATCGGTTTGGATCTTCTTCCATTGATACTTCCTAATCCAAAAATAGATTTATTTCAGAAATTATTTGAAATGAAAAACATGAATGAAACTAAAGCTTAATACAATGATACTTTAGCCTAGTTATTACAGAACAACACCTCAAATGAGGAAGAAGTAAAATAATTCATCTTATAACAAATGAATGTGTTAATGAAGTAAAATAATATCTTAGAAGAAAAAAACTAGAATTTCTCACAATATGGTTTGATCTCACAGTCTGGGTTAGATAGAATTTCCATGATTGAATTTACTACCCAATTTTTGTCCAACTAAGTCACTCCCAATCTAGATTAGTATAACTAAAAAACTACATAAACTAGTGAGAAAACACTGCACCAGTAACTCATTTGGCCTTAAGTAAACTCCACACATCAAATTGGCATCCAAACATCAGAAAATAATAGCTGCAATGACTTCCTCAACATAGATGAAGAGAACTAAATTCATTAGTCAAAAATCTGCACAATCATAAGATGTTAACATACATGGATAACAATATTGTCCTAAAATTATTCAATAAGGTTATCCAAAAATAGCAGTGAACATACATGGATAACAAGGGAGTCCTTAGATTTCAAAATTTTGTTCATCAGGACTGTCCTAAAATAGTATTATAAGATTAAAGCTTATTTAATTTAGAAGACTCAGCATTCAAATCTAACAAAAAAATAGTTAAAAATTAAAAAGTAATCACTGGAAGTGAGAAGAAACATTGTGGGTTAACTTTAAGAAAACAATGGCACTTGAACACTCACTGAGAATTTGTGCAGTAAGGGAAGTCAGTTTTACTAAGGGAAATGACACATAATTAAGGGAGAGTGTGTGAAATGTTGTAATGAGCAGGAGTGTTCTAGTGCACATGGAGTGTGTGCAGAAATGAAGAGTTTGTGCACAATAACATTCTATGAGTGTGTTTTATGAAGAACACACACTCCCTTTTATGTACACACATTCCATATGTGTACTAGTTCACAAACTCAAGAAAACACTACATTATCAGGGATGAAACATAAAAATTTCAGGGATGAAATGTCTAAAACACATCAAGGTGCAATGGATCTAGAAAAATCATCATGGATGAAACTAATTTATCTTATTAAAAGAAAGAATTATTGTTCTAGTTCACACACTCCCCCTTACTACACAAACTCTCCTTGTATGAAACTGATTTCCCTTACTGTAACACATTATGAGTGTTCTTGTGCGCACTCTCACTAGAGTTCCCTTTCAGGTTACAACAATAGAATTTTGGTGAACATAATGTTTCATGAAGAACACACATATAGATTTTCATTGTTCTTTTGTAGTCTCGATGGATGAAACTGATTTCCTCTACTGAAACACATCAAGAGTTTTCTAGTGCACACAATCAACCTTATTGAACACACACTCACATAATGAACACACTGAAAGTGCTTTTTTGCAACGTAATTAATTGAATTTCTCCTAGAATTTAAGTTATTTTTTCAGAAATATAACTAACACTACTCATTTTTTAGCGTGCTCATTATAAGTTATAACTGCTATAAGAATCCCAAGTCATGAAGCATGTGAGAAGTTGTGGGAAATATGATCAATGACATAAATATTATATACATGCAACTTAGTCTAGGTGAAAGGGACTAGGTTCATGTAAACAATATACAAGCCATATTGTACAGAAATTGGTTTTACACAAACCTGCTTCCCATCAAGAGAGAAATCAATGTCCTTACACAACATTGCACCTTGAGTTCCAAGTAGCAGTTTATTGTATAATTACATATTTGATCCTATAAAGGATTGAAAAGTGAATATAATAACATGTAGATATTATATTCAACAAATATTTTTATTTATCAATGACATAAAACCTCTCAAATTTAACAATTTACCACTAAGAATCAGGACCTTTGGTAACGAACAATCCCCACCTAACCAAAGGTTACATGCTCAATTTTTTGGGATTAAACTATATTAAATGGTTAGTAGAAGATCATTTATACAAGATCCTATCTATCTTGATCTGAATTATTCAAAACCAAAATAAATCTCAATGGTGAAATGGGGCAGGTCTAGGATATTGAGTTGATTGTTAATATGAAAAAAGTAAAAAAGAAGACAGTTTTACACTCCCATAATAAAAAAAGAATATCATTAACCTCTTAATCATCATTTTTACTTGACTTGAAATGTGAATAATAGTGTCCCAGTTTCTACAAAGTTAACTAAGACTCCATGAACAAATGAACATGGATGATTTCCATTCTTGGTTCAAGTCTCAGTGTAGAATTCAAGGTGTAGGGCATTAAAATCTACAAAAACCCAACGCCGCAAAGTTATGAGTCATATACAATAAAAAAACAAATTCCAGAACACCAAATGTTATCATTTAGTGGGGAACAATGACATATATTCCCAGGTAATAAAATCACAAATAACCTAAATAATCAAGAAATATTAAATAACCACACCCATAGAAGCTAGTTACAAGAGAATCAATTACATAAATGCATATTCGTAACCTTGAGATAAAGAGTATCTCTGCCAAATTGACTCCCTATTTTGTTATGGAACTGTATCCAAGAACTGTTATTATAATAGAAATTTCCTTTCCAGATGATGGTGACATGGGATGAAGCAGCACCCACAAAGGAAAAACAAATATCCACTTGGTTGCTGAGAGAATTGAGAAGTGGCCCCAATACATGCTTGGGAAAAATGGGGAGCACGTCTTGTGGGAAAAAAAGAATTGCCACTCCCGGTGGCCTGTATAGGATAGAAACAATTATCACTCTGATGAAACAGTGGAATGAGAATCATTCATTAGACAAGAAAAAACTCAACATTGAGTAATTTCACACAACAACAAAAATATAATTTATCCAAACACAAAAATGGCCAAGCAATATACACTGGCCTAAAAATCCTCACACCATCTCTGATAAAATAGACCACAATATGGGTTCACGAAGCTTAACCATCAAGAATCAATAAATAGAAAACCCAAATATGGGTTAGGGTTCAGATGGGTCATGCACACCACAAGGAAGAGTGGGAAAATCAAAATAAACAGAGATGAATAAGAGATCAGAGGAGAGGGAATGCTAACCGGAGGATACCACGCAGGAAATTGGGAGGAGAGACGTCCCACTACCATGACTGGAGGAGGATGGAGGCGTGTGGCTAATGTTCCTCCTGGTTGGAGCACGCAATATAAACAGTAAGTGCAGAGGCAATGGTCGGGTTTGGAGAAGGCTTCGGTGCACGGTGGTCCAGGCTATGGTGATGGTGGGTGGGACTGTCTGCGGATCCTGTGGTGAACGGTGGTGCAAATCGAATGGGTTAGCATTGGAGGTACATGACAACAATGTCTAGACGACGATAGATCTACACTGCGCGTGCCAAAGATGTCTCCTTGACGAAATAAAGGGAAAAATCATTTATCATCATGATGTATAATAAATTTATATATACTTTATATAAAATGAAAAAAGATTAAATTTTATATATATTCTTGAAAAAAAATTATATTAATGCATATAATGAAATTATATATAAGTGAATTAATTTTTTTAATTTTTACTACATTCAATCTTCCAAAAATTATAATCACTTATCATCACAAACATATAATATATTTAATAGCAAACATATAATATATATATTATAACAAACATATAATTAATAAATGAAAACATTTGATTTTATGATTTTATTAACTATTTATAATTTATAATGTATCAATGAAAACATATGATTATATGATTTTATTAAAATATTTTTAATTTATAACATTTATTGAAAATAATATATATATATATATATATTCTTTTTTCAGTGAAATAGTTTATGTTATAGGGCAATTTTTGGAAAAATATGTTTATAATGGTACACAATTTGTTGGTAATAAAAATTAATAGTAATAGAATCATTTGTTGGTAAACAAATGTTGGTATTGATATGATAAAGTAATATATTTAACAGTCGGTAAAATATTTGTCGGTGTTACAGGATCAATATCAAAAAATTTAACTTCTGGTAAAAACAAGTGTTGGTACATAAAATATTTATCAATAAAATTTAATATCTGTTTGAATTGCTCATTTTTACCAACAGATATATTATCTGTCCATAAATTTCTATTTTTATAAGCCAATTTTCCTATAGTCCCATAAATTAAAACATATCCCTTATTATTCAAATAATGTTCCTCAATATTTTTTTTACATTAATCCTATATGGTTCCCAAAATAGAAGACATCAACTCAAATAACACTATTCACTAAATCACAAAATGAAATTCAAATCACATGATTATAAATATGATACTCTATATGTTCCCAAAATGAACATAACATGTATCTTTATGATATTATAATGAAAAACAAATTTATTCTAACCAAGAAAACATGTAGGCTAGTGGTTGGTGATGAACACTTGTCGCCCTTCAGTTGTGGGTTTGATCCCCATAACCTTACCAGAAATGATATGTTGTCACCAATCCCATGGGATTTTCATTTTCAAAAATTATAATAATATAATCCATATTAAATTATAGAAATGTCACAGACATCCTTAAAATAGTACTTATTATATTTATCCTCAAAGGTTATATTATAACATTCATTCTTCATAAAAAATAGTTAGAACATGTAATTACCTCGAATTTAAAGATCATATAATCCTAAAATAACTTCAATACATTCAAAATTATGTCCACAAAAAGTAAAGTAATTTGTTCTGAGATAACTTTTTCATATCATAGGGTCATGGGTAACATGTATATTAAACAAATTTCACTTATTTACCACTTTTCAACGGTATTGATTCCACAGAAAATATGTTTCCAAATTTATGAAAACTAATGAAGATATATAAAAAAACATATTTGTTCCATGATTCTCATTATATTTTTAGCAAACCACTATATCGTAAATTTTCAAAATACATACATAAAAAAGACTATATTTCTCTGCATTTTTAAACCATTAACCATGATTCATCAGTTATTTCTTTAATATTTCATCCTAAAATCAATGAATTGAATGTATATCCTCTTGATTCATTAATACCAATCCAATCGTATTTCATACATTATGGATAAAAAATAAATCATACAATAAATCCATATTTACGGATTTTATTGATATTCCTTTTATAATTTCACATGGTGTCCTACATTCAAAAATTATATATTCACACCATGTTCTGTATTTTCCTTTTGGGAAGGGTTAGAAGAGTTGAGATCCAAAAATAAAATAAAAAATTTCAATGACCCACATATTTTTTGTAAAAATTAAAAATAGTTGGATAACTCAAAATCATTAATACATGAGATATTGATACTTAAGAATCTATCAATATAATTTGATCAATAATTTCATATAATATTGATGACCAAATAATCAGGTAGGGATAAGAAGGTTTGACATGATCTCTTTCCTTCCATTTTACAAATGATCCTTGTTTTATAGAAAATTACAACCTTAAAAGATGAATGGATAAAATTCAGTTGTCAATTTAAATTTAATTCCAATGGACACTCTATAATATATTAACCATAAAGTTATTAAAAATACATTTAATACATTAAAAAACTCAATGTTTGAAATTATCATTAATCATCTAGAAATTTGTCACTCTTAAACACTAAATAGCTATAAAATTATTTGAAGTTATAATCATCCTTAAACTTGTAAAAAAATGATGAAATCTAAATCTATTAGGAATCCTATACAAAGAAACATCATATTTTAAAATGATTTATAAATCATACTTTGATGCCACCTATAAGGAAATGTCCTAAAAAATTATCTATTCTAGTGATTTTAAATTGAAATTCACTAGTTTGCATACCCATGAATCTATTTTCGTATAGAGTTTTAGAGAATTATTTTATGAATCAGACATAACAACTCTAATATTAAACTTTATACATGTATACTGAGTATCCAATTTTTCAAAAACCAAAAAAAACCTTTTAAGATAAAAATTGGTTTCATTACATTCTCACTTGTCAAAAAATTTCCCTTAATCTCGCCCTTGCCAATACAATCTCTTAAATCCCTTGAAAAGAATTTTAAATATTGAGATGATAATACAACCTCAGTAAGGGACATAATTAAAAGGAAATATTTATTCCATTTAAAATCCAAAAAATGTTTTCATAAAAATAACTTTTTATTTGGAAAAATTAACAATCATATAAAAAAATCGTACCTTTTTTTGATTTAGTTTATTTTTCATGAAAACTTATAAAAAAATCTAATGCATGTGTATGTAAAATGTTATATCATTTAAAATCTCACACTTAGAAAATATATTACAACCATATTTCATGCTATATGGGAAACCCCGTGTTATGATGGAATGGGCTTACCCAGTGTTATCTTGGTCACCCCATGTTAAGTTGTAATGAGATTTCCTAGTATACTCTGGTCCACCCTATTTGAAGCCATAATGAGCTTTCCTTGTGCTATCCTGTCACACCATGTCGATATATAACATAATTCCCAGGGCTATCCAGACCACCCAATGATTAATTATCAACTAACATATAATGGATATATTTTCCCTACATTTTATCATATTGAATTTTGAAATCAATTTTATATGCAAATGGTAATATATTTTATGTTTCAAAATACACCTAATTTTTTAGGAATGAATATTAAAATCAAACAAATGTGATCATTATAATGTTACATTTTCATTTGAAAATAATAATGATAATTTTTTAAATCACCATCAAAGAATTAAAACATTTTCATGGTCTGAAATGCATCTCATTCTGTATAGGTTAAAAAGTCATTCCATCCATTTTTTTGAAAGTCACAAATAACCTCATTTTGAATACAACTACGATAATAAATTAAAAAAATACTAAAAAAGAAAAACAAGTGTATAAAATACATTAATAAATTAATTTGGAACATAATTAATGTTTTCATAAATAGTTTTCGAAAAAATTTGCATAGAAGATAAACTGTGTTTTCATGGTAAGTAGTAAAAGGTATTTTTTTTAAAATAAAGTCCCTTAAAAATTCATATCATTGAAGTGGAAATTAATAAAATGAATTGAATATGTATATTTAATGTAAATCTAGATAAATAATGTTTAATTTCGTTATAATGTATTAAAAATTCATTTCCCACATAATCTTAGAAAGGCATAATCAAGAAGTAGAACTTCAACACAAGGAATTGAAATTCAGTTAAGAGAATATCATCCCTCTCATTCAACCATCTTAAAAACTGTTGAAATATATTGTGTAATGGAATGAATAATGTTATTAACACATCATATAACTATATTAATATTTATAATACCATATTTTGATGATTTTATAACATCTTATGACATATTCATTAACAATATATCAATATTTTTCCATGTTTCAGGGGTTTTCCTTTCCTTATTTCTTGGTTGGTCTTACTTGTGTACAATTATGGATGTTGATTTAAAATGTAATTACAAGTCCAAATGTGTAATAAATAGTATTATGATCTTCAATAATTATTAATTGTCTTATATATCATTTTTATTTCTTTTACAATGAAGTTTCATTACCTAAAACATTAGGGACAAAAGATTAGATTATCTTGTCGTTTTTTAACATCACAAACTAGTTTAATAATTTTAAATATTATGTGTTTATGTTTTATAGAGAATAAAAAATAGGTTATTATAAAAATATTATAATCTTATTTACCTATAATTGTAGTTTATTTCCATCCATAAATGTGGTAATGAAAACCGAAAAAAATCATTATTCATAGAGGTGATTAGCTGACAAAGAATGGACAATAGTTTAGTTTATTTTAAAAAGAATAAGGAGAGATGAAACATGAATTTTATATTAAATTATAAACATAAAATTGTAGTATATACATGATGATGAATATATCATGAATTAATGGATGAGTAGGTGAGGGTAAAATAGATGAATAAATGAAAATAAGAGAGGTGTTTTGAGAAAACATACCTTTGGGATATCTACTCCTTGAGAGAGCCTTGAGGAACATGGATTTTGTGTTTTAATCAGAAAAGAAGAACATATATGTGGGGATTTTGGATTAGAGTATTGGGATGTTTTTTTAGTATCTAAATGGATTTTGTGTTGAAATTGTGTGGTGAGGGGTGGTATTAATAAATGAAAAGAGGTGGGTTTTCATGACTAAAATAATGATTATTTTATATTTAAACTTACCACATTGAGATGGAATTAATATCCACGCAATTGGAAGACAATTAATATTACAGAATCTAGTTATGGATGAGAAATTCCTCATCCAACCATTAATGATTATAGATTTTGGTTTTTTAATCTCTTTTTCTTTTTAACCATAACTCATTTGATTTGTTATCTATACCGTAGTAAATTATTTTTTAAATGGTAAATTTTATAGTAATAAAAATTAATTTTACCTTTAAAACTAATTTGGATATTATATTTGAAAATAATGATACCAATTTACTTAATTAAATTCACATAATTGAAAAAATTATATTTAAAACTAATATCGCTGACACAAAGAAAAAACATCGTTTTAATGAAAAAAGTCCGAAAGTATAGAATATTTTTATATTAAATTTCTTTGTGAAATTGATCATAATGATATAAGATGTATTTATTAATTTATAAATTTAATAATTATACATTATAAAATAACTTTAATTTAAATTAAATATATAAACAAATAATATTAAAAATATATTTTAATTAAAATTCGTTATTTTTCAACATTCATCAAAAAATGAAACTTTTCCCAAAATAGAAAAAAATAACACAATAAGATTGTTTTAAAATAATTTTTTTTAAATATGAAATTATTTTTTCAGATTATATTTATTAATTTTTTAAATTTTATATTTCAAATAGGTGCACCATCATGATGTGAAAAGATATCCTTTAAGAAAAAATATAGCTTTTTATGCTAAAAATTTGATTTATTCTTATCATAATCCTGTAAAATAGTTTGGATGAATTTTTTTTTATAAAATATATAATATATATATTTCATTAATATCATTTACTAAAGGATATTAACATAATTTTTAAGATAAAATTTGATTATGGTAATATAAATTTTTTTATAAAAAACATCATTTATATTCCATTTGGAGTTATTCATCATTTATAATCATTTGGTGATCAATAAATTTATTTTAATAAACATGTATAATATATATTTTAATTATTTCATTAATATCATTCATTCCCACCATTAAAATGGATATGTGAGAACTAACACTCTTAAATAATAATAGTTAGTCAATTTTTAACCTTGATGTGGCGTATAATGATTAATATTCTGTATAGTGTATCATTTTCAAATATTGGTGTGTTAAATAGGGTCTACCACCTTCATATATATATATATGATTAATTTTCCATAACCATTATTCCTAAATATGAATTTCATGTTTACATATTATGTGTATATGGGAAAAATTACATTCAAACATAGACACACACACACCACACTGACAGGTTAGAAATATAGGTCATATCCTCTCCAATGGATAGCCCACCCATAAAGCCTTAAAAATTTAATACTTGGCATGTAGGCCCAGTAGGAATTAACCCTATAACATGGAATTAAAGCCTTGTGTAGTGTACTTTCTACATTTTATTACCTATGACATGGGGCCTATATCATGCTTGTATCACCGCGTGCTTATATCACCACATTCTTGTTTCATCATAAGCACCACCATCTACATAGTACAATAATAGAATGTACACCCATCTGTATTTGATTCTAGTTCTAAGGAAGAATTTTGGGGATCTGTTACCACTCGGGTAAGCCTCCCACTATGATTGTTTATAAATTAAATTTATAACATAATTATGCCTCGTTAATTTATGATTATATATAACCTATTACCTTATGATCCATTGGTAATCAATAACATACATCTTGAGTATGTGTGGACTTACAACCCTTTTAAGTAAAGTGATTTGATTCTCATTCCCACTTTACATGGATGGTTAAATAAGAAAGATTTTGAAACATATATGTCATTAATGTAATAATAATGATTCCATATATGTGAATTATTATTTTAATTTCTTTTGTTAAATTCATCAAAAAGTGGAACCATCCCTCATGTATAAAAATGAATTATTATATCCATAAAGTGATGTAATTAATTATTCATCACTAGATAATATAAAATGATATATTTATATATATAATGTAATTATAATATATTTATATCATTATTTACATTGTTGAAATGAATGAATCATGATCAATGTTCATAGGCCATAACTCCCAAACAAAAACATAAATGAAAAATAAAGCAGTTAACACTCAAAATGACGACATTATTAAAGAATTGTTTTTAATATGGTGTTGAAATTATATATGTAGATAATAAAGGATATTATATGTATTATTAAGATTATTTTATATAATTATAATGAATTTAAATTTACTATGAAATATTTTATATTTCATAGGATGAAATAAGGACTTAAGGAAAGATTTTCATCCCAATTTCTCTTTATTGAGATATATTTTAATGTTTACCCCCAATTTCACATATATATATTGTTTATATATAATACCATGAAATTATTATCGTATTTTACATAATTTAATGGATGATTTTTAAATAATAATATTATTTTATAGCTTAAAATGGATTTCTTTTCAAAAATTACAAAATTCATACGGGTTCCTTGTCTAAATTAGTTTCACTGAAACATTATAACGTCCCAGTTCCGGAAGAAACCCATAGGTTCCCCACACCTGATTAGTCATATGGCCACAAGCAGATTTCCCCAAATGCCAGAGGTTTCCGACTAGCCGTGAGTTCCTTTGGTGTGATAGTGGGGAAACTATGCCCTTCTTGGAAGAGTATACAACAAAAGTAAATAAACATGAAATAGAGGAAGCAGTAAATAACCAACAATAATAAACTGTGGAAAACTATATTAGTAAACTACTGGAGCACATATGTATATATATGAAATAATTCATGATATATATCAAGGAAAGTAGCCAAACATGTTACAATGCTGAAAAATACAATTTTACCAAAACAATACAAAGAAAGTAAACAGCTCTTCAGCATCGCAAGCCAATGCTTGGTCCCATGCTCTCCTGCTCCAAGAAATCATGTACCAGAAGTCGATGGGTGCATTCCCTTGTCTATACTTGCAACAACATAGTCAGTTTGGGCCCAAAAGCATGACCCAAACAGGGTGTGAGACTAAATACCAGTAGGCAACCACCCGAAGATCTGTGCCTAACAGTAAGTGTGTATATGGAAGATAATAGAAAAATAAGCAGTAAAACAGTAGCACCAACAATAGCCAGTAATCAGTAATCCGTTAACAGGATGATACACAATAGTGATCAATTCACAGAATAACAAGAATCGGTGAAGCAACAGCTAACAGAAGTAGGAAACCCTTTGGGAAGTATTATCACCCATCCACTCTGGTCTTATCCAATAAGTACCAAACCCACTAGAAATTGCACTCATCCTAACTCCTCTGATTTGTTCATACGAATTTATAAGACTATATGGGGAAGCTCACTCGCTCAATTCCCCTTATAGTCTAGGGTAGTCAGGGACTCTAGGAGGGAGAACACGCGACCAAACCCTCTTAGCCCAAGGTCTAGAGACTCATTGAGGAAGCTCACTCGGTCAATCCTCCTATAGCCTTAGGTATACAACAGACACTCTGAGGAAGCTCACTCGGTCAATTCATCCTCTAGACTATGATGGTTTTAAAGAAATTTAAACATGGTAATGACTTTCTACGGAAGATCACTCGGTCTACCCTCATGTAGTCTATAATAACTAAGACTCTCTAGGAGGCGAACTTGGTCTATCCCCTATAGTATATAATGTCCATGACTCTTTGAGGAAGCTCAATCGGTATATCCCCGTAGTCTATAATATCTTAGACTCTCTGGGAAGCTCACTCCGTCTATCTCTTATAGTCTAAAGCACCGGGTTCTCATGGTCCCATGCCAGTCAGTGCATATTAATGCTATAAGGCTAGAGTATTCCTATAGGGATACATGGCTAACCAAAGTACACCGATAGAGCTACTTGGATAAAAAGTCTACAGAGCAACAAGAAAGTTTGACAACATCATTTTTTCCTGTGATTTCAAGGCAAGGAAGTAGGTACAACGACCAAAGGCTAAATATACCTAAAGGTTTCAACAAGTACAAAGCATGTGAAAAACATCTATGCATGAACATTATCCAAAAACATGATCAATTTACCTCTAAAAAAGCATTCAAGAAAGGAAAGAATAACCACATGGAAAAAAGGTAAACACACAATACCCCGTTCACGAGTATTGGTGGAATTTCAAAATAAAACTCAATGACATAGAAAGGTCAGGAACAAACCACCTACCTTGATCATATGAGATCAATATAATTAAACCACGAGGATTGATTCTTCTCAAAATGGTGTACATCTAGAAAAGCGCACAGAACACTCAACCCACAATAACAAAATAATGAAGAGGAATTGGAAAACAAGGCACTAGGAGAAGGAAGAACTCACCGCTGCGGTTCTAACACAATCAACGGTGGTAGATTTGGTGAACGGATGGAATCTCAGGGGCTTGGAGAAGATTCGCGGCCGTACGGGTTGCTCTCGGTCCAAGGTGTTGGAGAAGAAGATAGTTCTGTCAGTTATGCACGACCCCAGTCCATTTAATGAAAAAAAAAGAAAATACATGGTGTATACTTCTTGAGTACACATCATGTACTCTAATTCTCTGTACTCTGCTTTAAGCGGCCTCTTCTTCACCGCTACACACCATGTGTGTGGCCCGAAAACGGGATGCACACGGCCTGGAACAACAAGGGAGTACACCGCTTTAACATGATTCCTATTCACCCCTATAAACCATGTGTGTGGCCCGAACATGGCATGCACACGGCCTGACACAACAAGGGAGTACACGGTGTGTAATTATAAAGCACACGAAGTGTACTTAGAAAGCACACGATGTGTCCTTAGAAAGCACACGACGTGTACTTCAAAATTTTCTAGAAACTCCTCTTTTCTCAAAAACTCTTGAAAAAAGAAAGACATAATTGAAAATAAGATCTGGGTTCTTACAAACTCCCCCCCCCCCTAAATAAATTTTTCCCCGAATTTCCCCTGCGATGCGTAGAAGAAGAAGCCCCGAACAGCTCCGGCCACTGCGATCGTACATCGGCCTCCCTCTCCTATGTCTCGTCCTGCACTCGCCCATGCTGCCATAGCACCCATACAAGTGGAACAGACCGACCACGGAGAACCTTCATACTGTGATCGAAAATCCAAAAGGGATACTCCTCAAATGATGCATCTGCTTTGAGATCAACCTCATCGGGTTGAAAGATATGAGATGGGTCTGAAAAGTATTGTCTGAGGTGAGAAACGTGGAAGATTTCATGCATTGCCCTGTACCACAGTGGTAACTGTAACTGATAGGAAACCGGCCCAACTCTCTCCAACACCTCAAACGACCTGACATACCTTGGTGAAAGCGTACACTATCTCTGAATCCTCTTGTGTCCGAACCTCGGCGTGACATGCAGGAAAACCAGATCCCCGACCTCGAACTCCATAGGTCCTCTCTGCTGATCAGCATAAGACTTTTTCCAAGACTGTGCTGTAGACATCCTCTTTCTAAGAAAATCTATCTGCTCTAAGGTTTCCTGAACTAGATGAGGTCCTATTAAAGCTGCCTCACCTTCCTCCGGCCAGCATAATAGTGATTGATATGGCCTACCATAAAAAGCCTTGTAAGGTTCCATCTAAATAGTTTCTTGAAAACTGTTATTATATGTAAACTCCACAAGAGGTATATTCTTCTCCCATGAATTGCCAATGTCAATAATGCATGCTTAGAGAATATCCTCAAGCACACGGATCATGCGTCTCGAACTGGCCATCAGTCTTGGGATGGTATACTATACTCAAAAGTACCTCTGTACCCAAAGCCTTCTGAAGTCCCTACCAGAACTGAGAAGTAAAACGTGCATCCCTATCTGAACCAATGGAGTGTGGAACTCCATGTAGACGTAAAATCTCACAGATGTACAATCTTCCCAGATCATCAACACTGAAGGTCTCCTTGATCAGTAAGAAGTGAGCAACCTTCATAAGCACGTCTACAACAACCCAAACATCATCACTCCCTCGAGGTGACCTTAGAAACCAAGTCACGAGGTTCATCGTGACACCATTCCACTTCCACTCGAAAATTGGTAACTACTATAAAATTCATGTTTGTTGCTGATTCTCTACTTTTACCTGCTGACAAGTAGAACATATCATGGAAAAACCAGAAACAAATCACTTCATACATGGACACTAGTACTGGTGGTGTAGATAACAATACATCTTGGTGATGCCAGGATAAAATTCCCAAACTGAGGAATGAAAATCCCACATCAGCTCCACGCGTATGTCTATTGGCACCCATACGCATCCCTGGAAATGAACGATCTCATCCTCTCCCACTAACCATCTAGGAATATGGTCCTCTCCTATCACACTCTCTCACAGGACTAAGCCTTCTGATTCTGATAGATGCCTCATCCGTACCTGATCAAGATGGGAAGAGGTAACAGCTACAGATGATAGGAAAGTCTGTCATTGTCTGTCGTACACCTCCAAGTGTATCATAGAAAATATAGGCATAAGGTGCCACTCACTACTGGCCTCCTAAACTGCCTGAATCTGAGTTCTCCTACTCAACGCATCAGCTATTGCGTTGCCCTTTCCTGGCGTTTATGCGAGCTCGAAGTTGAAAGACCGAAGATACTCGACCCACCTGCGCCATCTCAGATTCAGATCACGCTAAGAAAAGATAAACCTGAGACTGTTGTGGTTAGTTAAAACAAAAAAATTCTCTATCAGAAGGTACTGTCTCCAACAGTGCAAGGCGTGAACAACATATTTTAACTCCAGATCATGCGTCGGGTAGTTCCTCTCATGTGGCCTCAACTATCGAGACCCGTAAGCAACGACTCCATCTCCCTGCATAAGAACAACTCCCGTCCAGATACCTGAAGCATAATAGTAGAGAGTATAGCCCTTTCCCAGCTCTGGAAAGACCAGTATTAGTGCTAACTTCAACCACCCCTTCATTTCTAGAAAGTCTGATTCCCAAGAATCTAACCATAAAAACATATCCCCCTTCTTAGTCAGACCTTTCAGTGATGCTGCTAGGCATGAAAAGTCATGTATGAATGGAATGTAGTATCCCACCAGCCCTAGAAAACTCCACACCTCAAATACTTTCTTCGGCTGCACCCAAGAAACTTAAGCTCTCACTTTCTCTGGGTCCACTGATACTCATGTCTCTGAGGTGACATGACCCAAGAAGTGAATCTGATCCATCCAAAAGTGGCATTTCGAGAGCTTAACATATAACTGATGCTCACTCAGTGTACCTAGAATGATCTCAAGATGGATATAATGGTCATGTAGTGTGTGATAGTACACCAATATGTCATCCACAAAAACCACCACAAAGGAATCTAAGCAAGGATGGAACACACGGTTCATCAGTGCCATAAAAACTGATGGCGCGTTCGTGAGACCGAACGACATGACTGTATACTATTATAGACCATACATTATCTTGAAGGTTGTAAGAGGTATATCTGATGGTCTAACACGCAACTGATGATAACCGGACCTCAAATAGATCTTCAAGAACACCCAGGCTCCTCAAAGTAGAGCAAAGAGGTCATCGATCCTCGACAAGGGATATCAGTTCTTGACCGTCACCTGGTTAAGCTTCCAATAATCCACACAAATCCTATGGGTTTTTTATGCCTTCGTCACAAATAGGACATGAGAACCCCAAGGATATGTATTGGGATGGATGAAACCCTCTGTTTGCAACTCCTCCAACAGCTTCTTGAGCTCCTGCAACTCAGGTGTAGCTATCCTATAAAGAGGAATAGGAACCGGTTCCACTCCTGGCACGAGATCAATCGAGTAGTCTAACTCACACTCCAGAGGAAAACCTGAATAGTTCTCTAGAAAGACATCCCTGAAATGATCCACCACTCGAGGAAAGTCTAATAGTGAAGTCCCCTGGTCATCCAGATAAAGACTGGAAATCTGGGATGTAACTCCTTCCAGCCTATGATGCTTTGGTCCAGCTCTATCTGCCTGGACATCCCACTCACCTCTATGAAGAAAAGTCTCGCCCTATTGTAATCCAAAACTCACCCTACGGCGATAGAAATCGACGACTGCCTAGAAGGCAACCTACCATCACATACCGAGAATGACATCATAGACTCTCATCTCTAGGACATAGAGGTCCCATAAGACGTGACACCCTGCACCCTCAAGAAATCACTCTGTGAACTGATGTATGCTAGATGTCCTCATTCCCAACAGCATGTAAAGTGTCAACTTGTCGGAAGATGAGAAGATACAGTGCTCAAAGTTCTCCACAATAACAACAGAGATAAAACTATGTGAATCACCAGTATCTAAAAGTGATAATGATAAAACTGAGGCTACTAGGATCGTACCTCGAACTATAGAAGGTTCGGGATCCTGCTCCTGGTAGGTCTGCTCCACAGTAAACGACTAGCCTGTACAGCGGCCCTGTGCCCCTGGCTAACCAATCTGAGCTGATCTACTCCACTGTTGTTGGTCAACTGGGGACTGGCCACCACAGCCGCGACCTCCACCTCGGCCCGAACGGCCGGAAGAACACCAGTTC
Source organism: Viscum album (assembly GCA_963277665.1). Taxonomy (NCBI): domain Eukaryota; kingdom Viridiplantae; phylum Streptophyta; class Magnoliopsida; order Santalales; family Viscaceae; genus Viscum; species Viscum album. The sequence continues at coordinate 1,351,622,634 of OY728131.1, forward strand.
CTAGACTGCTGAGAAATTGGAGAAGCATCTCCAGAACGCGGGGTAATATAAGAACTCATACCACCATCCGAAGGTGAGAAGATATGACAAAAGCACTAAAGATGACCCGTCTTGCCGCAAGAACGACACTGATCGGGTCACTCTGGCACTGGGGCCTAGTATGCCCACTCCTACTGCACTGGTAGCATACAACCTGGCCGCCATAAGATAAATCCCACCTACTCTAATCTCCTTGAGAAAACTCTCTACGATGCTTACTACTATCTGTAGAAGGGACACCAGCTATGGATGTCGAACCTCCCTGGCTCACTACTCCAGAATCTCTTAGATTGCGCTCGGTGATTAGCGCCTGGTTGACGATAGAGGATATCGAAGTCAACATGAAGATATTCACTAGGTAATGGATATCCTTCCTGAGACCTTCCTCGAACTTCCTAACAAGGAATAAAACATCACCGGCTGGAATCGGCATGAAGCGATGTAGCTTGGTAAAGCGAGACGAGTACTTCATAACAGAAAGAGTACCTTACTGCAGACTCATAAACTCCTGGGATCGGTCGGCCCTCAAGGTCTCTAGGTATAAGTACTCATAGAAGGTGCACTGAAACTCATCCCAAGACATACTCTGTTGGGGCCCTGACTGCGAGATGACCTCCCACCACCTCTTGGTAGTGTCTCAGAGCATATAAGTGGCCAGGTTAACCCATTTCTCTGGGGGTATCTCCATATCCTAAAAGATCTTCAGCATGGCCTCTAACCAAGGCTCTGTAGTCTGGGGTCCTCCATCCCTAGTGAAAGTAGGTGGATTTTTCTACTAGAAAACCCACATCAGCTCAGCCATCAATGGGATAGGAGGCAACGATCCCTGAAAAGTCTGCATCATCCCCAAGAAATCCTCCCTGAACCACGCATCGACGCCTGTAACAGGTATGACTGCTAGTTCCAAGGCTGGAACAACAGGAGGATCTACATGAGGTCTCTGGTCGGCTATATCCGGTGTCTGATCATCATCTAGAAACCGACGTACAACTGGAGGACGTCTTGGAGGCATAATTCTGAAAGACCAAAAGCACACTTTAGATCAGGATTATCAAATAATGGTAACACAAGAGTAAAAAATGGGAACAGGAGAAGGAAACATTAAAGTTTACAAAACACGACTACACGGCGTGTTCTCTTAAACCAAAGACATGGGCGTGTACTCCTGCCACCTCTAGTCGTATAACACCCAAAACTACACGCCATTCTGTTCTGACACACAACGTGTACTTGAAATCTATTCCCCTACCCGAGTCTCATTACACGGCTAACCCACAAAACCTTCTTAAACTGAGACAACACGGCATGTTACCCATGGACACGACATGTAGTAGACAAGGCTTCCATGACCCGTGTTGCTAGTTACACGACTGGGTACACGGCGTGTTCTGAAAAAACACGGCGTGCATAAGAGAAGATAACACTAACCCATGTTGTTCGTGACACGACCTGGTACCTGGTGAAAGACTACACAGCATGTTCTATACCAACATGATGTCTTCTACTTGAGCTACCCCGACCCATGTTGTTAGTGACACGGCCGATTACACACCGCTATACTACACGGGGTGCACCTACAATACACTGCGTGTTCCTAAGACATTTACTCAACACCATGTTCTTTCTCACACGGTCAGTGACACGGTTTGAAACTACATGACATGTAGTCATACAGTACACTCTGTGTATTCTGGGTTTCTCCAGGCAGTGGCTTAGAAACTGCACCAAAGCCCAGAAAACACAGAAAACAGGGAATCAAGGTTCCAAATTCTAATCCATGAGGGCCCATACTCCCTTCGAATCAAAGCTTGGAATCCAATACAGTAATATCTATGGAAAAACAGGTCAATGATTCCCCAATTTCCGATTCAAGAGGGCCCATAACACCTCAAGAACAAAAATTTCGCATTCATTTTAGAAAGTACAATACAAACAGTCTTCTATCAAAAGTACAGATTCTATCAGATCATCTATCAGAACAGAAAGAATAATCTACACGAAGTCTATCACAACAACATGCAATCGCTAATGCACCCTAGATGGCATGGAAAGAGTTCATGGAATTTGATTTCTAACAAGTGAATATATGATGCATGAGATGGAATACTCTCATCTCATTGGGTTGCGACAAAAATAGAACCATAATAGCAATAAAAATAACAACACAAGTGAGGCGAATCACTCTTGGTGAAATCATATCAACCGTAAAATCTCAAAACCAGAAAACTACAATAAATGAGGTTGTATGGATTTTCCTGGTACAAGGGTTAGATACTCCCATACTCAACTTATTACCAAGTACCAAATCCATCCTATCGCTAAAGGCTCCAAACAGTAAATCAATAGAAAAGAATTCCTCTGATACCACTTTGTAACGTCCCGGTTCTGGAAGCCACCCAGAGGTGCCCTGTACCCAGTTGGTCACATGGCCTCAACGCATTTTACCAAATTCCAAAGGCTATCGACTTGTAGAATGGGCATTTGGTATGATAGTGGGGAAACTATGACCTCATTGGCAGAGTAAAAAATGGATGTAAATAAACATATAATAGCGGAAGCAGTAAAAAACCAACAACAATAAACCACTGAAAATTAAATCTGCAAGAAACGGGAGCACATATTTATATATATGAAATGATGTATGATACATATCTAGGAAAGCATCCAAAAAAGTCACAATGCTGAAAATTACAATATTACCAAAACAAGTACAAAAAAGTAAACAGCTACTCAACATCGCAAGCAAATGCTTGGTCCCATGCTCTCCTGCTCTAAGAAATCAATTACCAGAAGTCAAAGAGTGATGGCCCTTGTCTATACCTGCAATAACATAGTCTGTTTGGGCCCAAAAGAATGACCCATACAGGGTGTGAGACTAAATCACAGTAGGAAACCACCCGAAGATCTGTGCCTAATAGTCAGTGAGTATATGACAGGTAATAGTACAATAAGCAGTAAAACAGTAGCAGCAATAGCAGGCAGTAATCAGTAAGCTATAAACATGATTATATACAACAGTGATCAGTTCACAGAACAACATGCATTGGTGAAGCAACAACTAACACAAGCAGGAAACCCTTTGGGAAGTACTCTCAGCAATCCCCTCTGGTTGTATCCAAGAAGTAACACAACCCTCTGGGTAGTGCACTTACCCAAACACCTCTAGTTTTTTCATATGAATTTATAAGACACTCTAGGGAAGCTCACTCGGTCAATTCCCCCTTATAGTCTAGGGTATTAAGGGACTCTAGGAGGGAGATCACACGGTCTAACCCTCTTAGACCAAGGTCTAGAGACTCTCTGAGGAAGCTGACACGATCAATATTCTTATAGCCTCAGGTATACCCCATACTCTCTAAGGAATCTCACTCAGTCAATTCCTCCTCTAACCTGGGATGGTTTTAGAGACAATCAAACAAGGTAAATACTCTCTAAGGAAGCTCCCTCGGTCTACCATCCTGTAGTTTATAATAACTAAGACTCTCTAGAAAGATCACTCGGTCTGTCCCCTATATTCTATAATGTACAAGACTCTCTAAGAAAGCTCACTCAGTATATCCCTGTAGTCTATAATATCTAAGACTCTCTGGGAAGCTCACTCGGTCTATCCCTTATTGTCTACAACACTGAGTTCTCACGGTCCCGTTCCAGTCAGTGCATATTAATGCAATATGGCCAGTGTACACCTATATAGCTACTTGGATAACCAAAGTACACCTATAAAGCTACTTGGCTAATCATTTTACAGATAAACAATCATGTTTGAAAACATCATTCCGTCCTGCGATCACAAGGCAAGGAAACAAGTACAATGACCAAAGGATAAAGAGAACTAAAGGTTGCAACAAGAACAAATCATGTGAAAAACATCCACTCACAACAATTATCAAAAAACATGATCAATTTACCTCTACACAAGAATGAATGAACGTCAGGAATAACCACAAGGGAAAAAAGTTAAACACACAATACCCCATTCACGGGTATTGGTGGAATTTGCACATAAAACTCAAGGACATCGAAAGGTAAGGCACAAACCACGTACCTCGATCCTAGGAGATCGATATACATGAACCACGAGGCTTTATTATCCTCATAATGGATTAGATTTACCAAAACGCACAAAACAATCAACCCATGATAACTTATGAAATAGGATGAATTGGAAAACAAGGCTCTTAGAGAAGGAAGAACTCACCATTGTGGTTCCAATTAAATCAACAGCGGTCGATTCGGAGAACGGACGAAGGCTCGGTGGCTCAGAGAAGATTCATGGCCGTACGGGTTGCTCTCAGTCGAATGCGTTGGAGAAGAAGTCAGTTCTGTCACTTAGGCGCAACCCCAGTCTGTTTAATGAAAAAAAGAAAATACATGGCGTGTACTTTTTGAGTACACGACATGTAATCTACTTTTCTATACTATGCATTAAGCGGCCTCCACATCACCCTTACACACCGTGTGTGTGGCCCAGATATGGCTAGAAAACGGCCTAACATGGCATGGTAGTACACAGCTTGTACGTAGAAAGTGCACGGTGTGTACTTCAAAATTTTCCAGAAACTCCCCTTTTCTCAAAAACTCCTGAAAAAGTAAAGACATACCTGAAACGAATATCCGGGTTCTTTCAAACATGTTTATTGTTATACAAAAATATTCATTAATTAGGGGTCTCTAATTCAATATTGATATTTTTTATTAATATAATACTTTTTTATATTTTTAATGATTATTTTTAATTCATTTTCTTGTTGGGGGGGTTGTGATTCAAGTGATACTATAATGGTAAGGGTATTATATTAAATTCTCATTTTTTCGGGGATTGTTTATGAAATATTTTTTGAAAATGACATTATTTTATCATTATCAACAAATTTTTATTAATTTTATTATCCTTTAGTTATTAATTGAGATTAAAAATTTTATTTAAATTTTCTATGAATTATTTTCTTGAGATACTAGTTGAATTTTATAATGGAAAACCAATCATGTTTTTCTCCTTGGTTGATAATATTTTCATCCATATCCATATTTTCATAAAAATGTTTTAAAGAATGATTTCTCTATTATTTAATGGTTTATTAATACCAATTATAACTATATTTTTTATTTCTTTACCAAAGGTTGAAAATAATATTCTTATCATTTTCGAACCATGGTACTTTGGACTTTTTTATAAAAATTTGAAAGCATTTTTTGTTTTAACATTCAATCCTTGAATGATTTCCCAACTATAATGAAACCCATTTTAATGTTTCTGTAATATGTTAAATTTTCTATTTCCAATGAATATATATTCTAATTTTTTTTTAAATTTTTATATTCTATTTTTCTGATTTAAAGAGAAAATGATTTTTTCTGCATGGAATATTCTAGTGATATTTTATAAGTATTATAATCAATAAAAACATCCTTTGAGATATATTATTATTTAATACAAACATGATATAATTTTACCACAATTATTATCTATCTATGGGTTATATTATTATGATTATTAAAGTTTTATGAAAATTGTATCATTTTCATAGATTATGAATTTATGATATGATGAAGGTTTTAAGATATTTTAGAAAACATATGTATAGTAGTCATAATTTGAAGTGGGGTCCAATATTTTATAGGCATCCAATATGTCTATTTATAAATGATACATAATGAGATAATAAGGTCTACAATGGGATGTAAACTCTATTCAATGACAGAAATTTTTTAATAAGATAATTTTGGGAGCAAACCTTGACTGAAGAAATAATGGAATGGAGAGTGAACCCAATCCACTATGGTAGATTTTGTAGTGTTCCTTGATTGTGGAAATAATTTTATATAATTCTATTATACCAAAAAAACTTATGTCTTATTATTAATATATGTTGTCATGTCTCATGATTAATTATTGATGACTCTAATGTCTTGTATATTAAGTATTTTTATTTAAAAAACATTATATCATGTCTCATGGTTATGATGTATGGATTGAGGGGTATTATTTTATATTGTAATATATATTTCGTGATACCCATATGCATATCTTTTGATCATTGATTGATATCTCAAAGGATTACCATTAAATAGAATATGATAGCAACCTTTCTTATGTTTTCTATAGTTTTTGAAGAATGGTTTTCTGTATGATGTTTCTAAGAAGGGTTCCATCCATGAATAACTAAATGGGAAATATTGTAAATTATTTATGTTCAAGTAGGTTTTCCATGTTTCCCACAACACTAATCCATTACGGTTATAGCGTCTACCATATTGACTTGAAATGAATATTGCACCAAAAAGATATTTTATTTATGTATAAAAATTATTTTTATATACTTCTTCCTACATTAGTCATCCCCAAACAACCAAATAATGTAACCCAATTATACTAGGACAAATTCATGCACGCGCATTTATGGTTCAATACTCAATATTATTGATAAAACCATTACAAATCAGAGAAGTACTATGAGAGAATGAACAGTAAGGTGATAAAGTTGAGGTTAACAAGATATCAGATACCAATGAGAGCCCTAATAAACAATTATTAAATGGGATAAATTGGGAGATATTTTGGAATGAAATGATGTTGTAGAATTTATCAACAGGTCAACTCATGATATCCCTTTTGATAAAATAAGAGAAAGGGTCAACTAAAAACTAATAGAACTTCTACTTCTTTTGAAAAACATTCCAATGGGTTTTCCACATCATGACACAATTCCATATCCCAATGATTTGATTTATCATGTTACAAGGGTCCAAAATGAAATTATACACCCATGACTACTGCTCAAATATTTACCTCCCATTCCATGGTGTGTAATCCTCTCCTAGGAATATCTGACATCATATTTTATAATTCATCACAACATATATATTCTATTTATGATATATCATCCTATTAACTAAGAAGAACTAGAACCCTCATGATATTTCCTTCATTAAATGAACTCCACTCTCATGAAATGTATTTCATATATAAACACACTCCAATGATCTATCCTTTATGCTCCTCATCCTGACACCTCCTGTAGGGATATCCTACAAGATACGTCCTTGGTGACATGGACTTTTTTCCTCCCAATAAAAAATTTCACATTGTAATATGTAAATTTTTTCAACATTTCATGAAAACATATTCAATAAAACGATCCTAAATAATAATATACTAGTATATTGAAAATACCGATCTTATATGGGTCACTATAACAGTGTGATGAAGTCATGCATGATGTGACCACTTTATGTATGAATTCTCACATATATGTACCAATAATAATAAAAGATTCCAATTTTCATGTATTATGGAGCTTGGTAAGCTAAAATCAAATCAGTGAACACATCCACAATAGATTGATTATTTTCCTACCACAAAATAATAACTTATTTATGGTTTAACATCTACGATATTCACATGATGCCCTTAGGTACCACTGAAGCATATGATCATCTAAAAACACATATCTATGATGTTTTCCACCTTCTTAGATTAAGATTTTAATATTAAATCTTATAACACCACTAAGTTATATTTTTTTAAAAAAATTCCCTCTAAAAACAATTAAAAATAAATTGATGTGCCCCTACATGGGTAAACTGATGTGAGACATTATGTGGTCTATTTATGTGAGATATAACATATTTTAATATTCTTTGATATGTATAAAGGGATACATAATGAATTTATATTATATCATAGTATATAATGTGTAATTAGAGACCCATGTGATTATTATTAATCTAATGGATAATTATTGGGTGATGTAAATCATTCCTAGAGTGGTCTATTCCCATAATGGTTATGAAAAACATGTGATGCAAGATATTTTACTATGAAAGGAAGGAAATATGTGATGGGTGATGATATAATATGACTATTGTTTCACTTCCAAAATTTTTTAATAGTGTTATTTGTGATCATTATGATATTATGGGTATAAAAAATAGATCTAAGCCTTGTTATTGTACATGGAACAATTTTTATATAATTTACTAATGGGTCCCCAACCCGTTTGTTTTTATGATTTCACAAATTGTTTATAAAAATAGATCTTATTAACTGTTTGTATATTGAAATTGATATTTAAATATTTAAGATGTTATTGAAAACCATTGATATGTGTGGTATATACATATGGGTCTATTAAAACAATAATTTATGATGATGTGACCCATGACCAATGGAAAACTGATGTGTTGTGGGGTGAATAATTAGTCTTATTTTTAATCAACCTATTGAACAAGTATATGTTATTGATCTAATAAATGATGACTTAATTCCTACAATCATATATAGAAATAATAAGAGAGATCATGTATAATTGTATTTAAAAGTCCTGGTATAAGTACCTACTCCTTGTTCAAACAGGTTATTCCACTCAATTAATGATTTTTAACTATATATAGGTTGTTACATCCACAGAAATTTTCATTTAAATTGATTCTATGTCCCACTATGTTTCGACCCTAGAGTCTAACAAGAGATTATATGTTTCCCACAATACAATAATCAACATAGAATCCAATTCTTTAATCTCATACTCTAGATTCCCATTGGATTTTTCCACATCTCTTTAAATATGTTCCCGTAATTGAATTGCATCATTTTTCTTCGAAGTGAAATGTTTCCATGATCCTGTAGGATTAGGATTTATTAGAAACCTTCTCGTAAACTTCTTTAGATGTTATCAAATTGTTTCCCCTTCATATTTGGTGTGATTCATAATATGTTCAATATCTTGAAATATAATGTTATGTCATCATTAAATATTCATTAGATTCACCACAACTTATTATCCACGATAATACATGTATTAGAATGTATTATAAATATCAATGTATGAAATAATTTCCAATCATTTTAGTTTAGCCAATAATATTTTGTTATTATTTAATATATTTATATTCTCAATATTTTAATGAGATATTATTATCAAAATACGATAATTAATAGATCTACATTTGAATTATGAAAACCAACTGGTATTTGGATGCACTTTCTTCTTATTCAAATTGGTTAATATATTTTATAATTTATTCCTAAATTATTACCAATTTGAATTACCATTTAAATATATATTTAAATATTTTTTTGACTTATACATAATTTCATCATTAATTTAAATTTTTAGTATCAATGATCACTAAAATTATATAAATCAGTCTTCATAAATATCGCCTAATATTTACATTTCCTATTGTAATTGGATACGTTACAATTGGATATTTGGATCACTTCTACTTCATTTTAATAGTCTACATCACAATTGTTGATATCATAATCTATGGTATCAAAAAATGTTATGTTGTTCAATTCATGTATATAGAAATAAGCAATGTCTCTCACTATAACAATGTGATTTTATATTTTTCTGCATGGGATGTTTGACTAAATTTATCTCTTGGATATATAGCTGTAATCAACTATGTGGTTCTATGAAATTAAATACATCACTCAAATAAATGTAGAATATCTTCAGAAAAAATTCATGGATTATCAAACACTTCACAAATTTGGATAGATTTTATATAAAATCTTGCTCCATCCACAAAAAATTCCATTGATTATATAAAATAACATCTTATAAATTAGTATAATTAACATTTCCAAAAAAATTTAACATCTCCACATAAGATCATCATATATTACCCTCAAAGATAATATTCTATTGAACACGGAGTTATCAAAATAATCACCTAGACTTACATTGATACATATATATGAATATATTCAATATCTTCCCATGAGTCTATCCTGATCCACCAATCCTCAATATCAAAATGTTTTCTTGGATGAGTTATTTATATCCCTCTAATATTTAATATCAATTGTTAATGACAGCATAATTTTCTTATCATATATTTTAATTATGTGAATACACTTAAATTCTCTGCTATATTTTTCTAAGAGAAGGATTCAACCAAATGGTTCACTTAGCAAATATCCATTAATTGATCTTATGTAACATTACCTAGTAATAAATAGGGTTAAAAAATAAATATACATCTACGGTTTTCTAAGGATTGTATACATTACCATGTGTGCCTTAGCATGATCAAAAATTTTATTTCTCAAAGATGGGCTCTATAAAAACTTATTCTATTCAAAGAATCATGTAATAAATAAACATCTAAAAAACCCTCGAAATAGTTCTTATAAAATTCATGTAAGTCACCCATTTTATCAAGATTTGAAAACTAATAGCCGCCCATAATAGTTAAATTTTATATATCCTAATGATGTGTTAAAAATATGATTCTAAAACCTAATACATCACATTTGAATTCTATCCATGATTTTTCGGTTCAATGGAATTTTTAATATAGGGTGATTCTACTATGAGTTTCCCCCCCTTAAGGGATATATACATCTTCTTCCAGTTCCATTATTTCAATAGAATCCTTGATAGAAAATATATTTAGTCTACATAGTAGTGATAACATCAATTTATGTCCATTAATTTTCCTCATATCCATTCTACAGACATAAAAATTATTTTTTAAAGACGAACATTTTTGTTTATCAGTTATAACATTTAGGCTAAGAGATTCTTCTAATCCAAGGACACTATTTTCTTCTAATATTAGTGTAACACCCCAAAAAATTAAAATATAATCATTTTATTCAATTGGGTATGTGAAATTCATCACATATCTAAAAATAATCGATAAAAAATATTTCATTTATTTTATTCAATGGAATATCTTACAGAACACGCAGCCCCAAGTATAAATGAATAGTAAAACAAATAAAATTAAAACCTAATATTTTAATTGTATGGAATTAATTTTCATATTTTTTATTGAAAATTATTATTATCTATTTATTTAATATAAAATTATAATCATTTACATGAAACAAAATGGTTTTTAAAAATATATTTTTTTCTAAATGACAGTGTGGCCCCCCTTTTCACACATTATATAAAAACAATATTTATCACATTTATAAATTTTTTTTCATAATTTGTTTTATAAATATTGTTATATAATTATTACTTCATGATTAATTTTTTCAGTTTTTCTAAAATTACTCATTTTTTGATATATTGAGAAAAATAGTAAATTTCAATTGAAAGCTACCATTTCTTTAAAATTATTTAAAAAGACAAAGTATATTTAATATTTTTTCAAAATTATAATAATTGCCATTATATATAATATAATTCAATTTATTTAATTTTAATAACCTTCATGTTTAATTATGATATAAAAACATGGGAAACTTTTGAAAATTTTCTCTTTAAAGACATGTTTTCTCGTCATGCTTGTAGGATTAATTTTAAATTATATTTTCTCACATATGATAATAGAATTCATAAAATATTATTAAATATTATTAATATTCTTAATATATACTTATTTAATTAGATTGATTTATTTATGTAAATAAATTAGTAGAAACAATAGTGAAAAGTATTTACCATTGATAAGGTAAACATGGATTTACTATATGTTAAACCACAAAGATATGTGTAAAAATGACCTAAAAACAAATATACAATATAATTTATGAAAATATTACCAACAAATTTTATATAAGTATAACAAATAATACATTTTGGACCATTATTGCATGTTAAAAAGTTAGTAAACATATTTATTGGAAAAAATTATTGTGTTCCACTAAAATCACATATAAATGACACAACATATCTTATCTTCTTCACACTATCAAAATAATTGGGATCAAGAATGTTCTTCGAAATTAAAATTCTAGTGTCTCCCCTATCATACTAGGGACCTTATTTTGGGTTGAAACTATGAAATCTTTTTGTGCAATGCATTAAAGTTTACCCAAAGTAGAGGCAATGTTCTTCAATTAGCGTCTTTATTTTATTTATATATGCACCTCATTAAATTCTTATTAATCCATGATAATTGTAACATCCCGGGTAAATAAATAAACAATAAATTCTATTTTTTATTAATATTTTGTGATTTAAATATTAACTTTACTTTAAAGGGGTTTCTATGTTCGATGGCGTACTCGATACGCAACAACGGGTTTCTTTGAAAACATAAGTAGCACACTAATAATATAATATTATTATTTTAAATTGTATTCAATACCTATTCATTGTATTGCTAGTAATGAACAAAACTAACTAAAATATGACTATACATGTTTGTTAAATGTATTTCCAATTATCTAGTAAAATTTATAGGGTTAAAATGTGAATGAATCTAATTTTAAGCATAATTTACTTTGAAAGGTCAATTTACAAACATTTAAAAGGGGAACCCTATATAAATATAGGTTTGGTCACTTTTATATGTTATATTTGAAAAAAATAAAATTCTTCTTTAGAATCTGGAAATTAAAATTCAAACTGGCTAAATTTATGGTTAATTTCGGATAACATTCAATTTTTAATGAAAAGTGAAAAATGTTGTATTTTAATTCAAAATGTCCTTTTAATATATTTTATTTACGTGGTTGGATAATCTTTTTAATTGGTTTTAAAGTGTAATTAGATTATATTTTTACCATTTAATCACATTTTGGTCATTTGATGAAATTTCACTTTCAAATTGCACAAAAACAACTGTCAATATTTTGAAAGTTATTATTTCTTAAAAATATGACTTTTATTTTTACTGCGAGAATTAATTTAAAATTAACTTATGCCACTTCTATATATTGAATTTCTTAACATAGAAATCATTTTTTAATTCTTAATATCAAATATATTTTTGGCTAATGTTCTTGTATATTTCAAAAAACGTCACTTTTTTATGAATAGTGAAACCACTAAGTAGTAGTTAATAAATTGAATTTTTAATTTAAATGAAATTTTACAGCTTCTGTGAATTTAATTTTGAAAATCTGACATGCATTTTATTTATTATAAATTAAAATGTGGATTAATAAGATGAAAATATTTTTTGATGAATAGTAACTTTTGACTTTTATTTACCGCAGTTAAAGGTAAATAGGGTAAATCATGTTCAAAATAATATTATAATAATTCAAAATTATCTTTGCACGTTTTATAACCTTATTTTATGAGTCATGGCCGACCATGGGAATCCTTGGGTCGATTTTGGGACCCCATGGAGTCACATAAGTGTGATAATAACACTATTTTAAATTACTTAAAGTAAAGGCAAAAATGAAATTAACAAATATCTTTTAGTAAATTAATTTTTACATGGGGTTATATACGTTATTTTTTCTACTAAAAATATTTATTTGAAAGATAAAAAAGTTTACTAAATAATGGTATTTATTCTATAATTTATAGACATCATAGATATAAAATTAGTTATGACCCAAAAATGATGCAATATTTACCTCATTAAAAAATGATTTAAATAAACAAGATTATAAAATTAAAAATAATATCCAAAACATGTATTATAATTATTGGATGATTTTATTTCGACCATGAGTCATCTTATATTTTAATTTAATGATTTTAGGACCTTTTCAAACCTAATATATGTTTATAATAAAATAATTGTTTCAAACAATCCTAAAGAGCCCCTTCTCCCACTTATAAAAACCCCTCACTTATATCATATTACTCACACCTCTAAATCATTTTGGATCATCCAAAATCTACCTAATTAAGATCTCTACATCTCTCTACTCCTCATAGAAGCCATACCTTAGGCAGAATTCACTTCAAGAAGTCCTTTTGGTTCAAACCAAAGGGAGTAACTAAAATTAAATGCAACAAGTACTCTTAACTTATTTTATTTTATTTTACATATCCAATAAACAAAATCATTTATTAATTTCTTTTGTAACAAAACAATAATCCTCAATATACTAGGATGTTTTTAAAATAATTATTCAATCTACACTTACACACACCTCCATCTAATGGGTGGAGAACAAACTGTTTTTGTAGATGGAAAACTAGCGCCTCACAAAATGATGATTGTTCAATTATCTCCTAATGCCTCTCATGGTGGCAATTATGATGGAACTATAATTATATATGATATATATTATGTGTATGTTTTATTTATACTTCTTTAATTTCCATGATGGGAAAACATGATAATATGTTTTTATGAAGTCCAGACTACCGCCCCCTCAATGTGACATGACTCGTTAATGCCATATGTGGTACATATAAAGGATGGAATTAATGATATTATATATTATATTTTATTGTAATTACAATATACCTATGTATCATTATGTTTTAATTCCATTAAAATAAGAAATTGAAATGGAAGTATCATTCATGCGTACGTACGACTTACCGTCTCCATGAACAGTGAATTTTATTTCTTACCTCAAAGTGTTATGTATTATTATAAATACAAGTATATACTAGATATATATGACATATATGATATCTACATCACAAATATAATTCTTAATATAATGGATATTTGAAAACATTAACAACCTGTAATTATAAGGTGTACATTTTTGACTCATATACCAAATATCGACAAAACAATAGTTATTAAATTAAATGATTACATAATGTTTAGAACATGGTAATAAGTGATATAAAAAGAATAATAAACATGAAAAATGTTCTTAAGAAAGTATTAATTAACTTTAGATTATTATTCAAAATAATAATTAATGAACTAGTCATGTTAGACACAAGGTGAGGGACATTATTTCAATCTCCTTTCATTGAGTCATTTTTTTTGTTTTAATACACGACTTTCTTTTATACACTGTATAAACACCTTTGACTTTTCATGTCATTCAAATGGAATCTTTTTCTACAAAGTGTTTTACTAAAAAAAATGTATCTTTTTAATGTTAGCGGTGACAACAAACTTTCTGCCGCCGTGAGTATTATTTGATCTTTGGCTTCCATAACAAGCTGTAATGTTTTTAAAAGGAAAACAAATAAAATTTACTCTTTTGAATATTTTGTTATTGAAAATGGTTTTGATAATGAAATTTTTATTTCAATATATTTAAATTATATATTGTCATTGAAATGTGGAAATATTACATTTTCTTTTATCTTTGTATTATGTGCTATGGTTTTAGGGATTTTTTTATGTATATGGGTGGTTACATGATAAACCTAGGGTGGGTGAGCCCGAGATAGCTCTCCAGTGCATTGGGTAATGTGACAGAGGTAAAGCCGAATTTTTCCCCTAAGCAATTTATGGAATATACTGTGTTAAAATGTAGCTCCCTATGTAGTTGTGATAGCTACAATGTAAGTATGATATGGATGCTACAAGTTACCATTATGATTTATGTTTTCTATGTGTTATTTATAAATCTAATGATTTCATGATGTTTGTAAAAGAGAATATGCTATGTATTTAATGATGAACTAATTTTTTATTCTTTATTTTATAACTCATACTGAGATTTTTATGCTCATACAATGTTTTGAAATGTTTTTTCACAGGAAATAAAGAAGAATAGTGCCAAGGATGGGATCAAGGAAAACTCATGTTGTCTAAAACGTGGAACTAGACATGACCCTTTATTTCAAGAGTTTTTTTGTGTGAAAAAAATGTAAACTAAGTATAAGTGTCCACTTTTTAACATTTGAGATGTAATTTAATAGTTAGGGGCTAATTCTATGAAACAGTAAACCTAAAAAGATCCCCAATGTTAATTATTCATTTAGTTCATGATTATGTAATGTTTTAAGGCCGTGTCATTATGGTTAATTAAGAGGTTACGTTAGAAAAATTTAGGAGTTAGAGTATTTTTAAATTAATATCCATAAATTAATTTATGTTAATGATATCGCATTTATAGGTAATCATATAGGTTCACTTATGATAATTATGTGTCCATAATGGTTTTCCATAGAGGAAACATGGGAGCTATGTTGGAACGACATAAGGAGGAAGACAACCATCCAAATCAGCAACATGAGATGGTCGGAATCAAAACTGAACAGTTTTTTGTTGTGATGGCATAATTGACTGAGGCTATAAATGGTGGTGGGATCCATGTATGAGATCAACCTAATCAACCATAGAAGAACATGTCAGTATTGGAGAATTTCATGAGGAAACATCCCCCATCATTCAGAGGATCATCAGACCTTGTTCTAGAAGAAGGGTGGATTAAAGCAATGGAAAAGATTTTCAATGTTATGGGAAGTTCAGAAAATCAGAAGGATAGTCTCATTTTAACCATTTTTAAGGAAAATCTGATAAGTGGTGGTCAATGGTGAAAAATATCAGGGATAATAAAGAGATTTATTCTTTTTATTTGGATGAATTCAAAGGTATGTTTCTTGAGAAATATTTTCCTAAGGTGGTTTATCTTAGGATGGAAAACCAATTCCTAGAATTGAGGCAGGAGGATGACTCATGGACTTCTTATGAAGAAAAAATTACTCAACTTAAAAGATATGTTTAACACACCATGCTTCCATGGTACACTTCTCTTTGAATAATATCGTAGCTTGTGTTGTATGCAACATCGAGTTCTAACACACCAAAACTAATAAAACTATCTATTATGAATAGTAATACCCACTTTTTAAATGTTTATAAATTTAATCGTTCAAAATGGACTTCATTTTCGGATTCGGAATATGGAAATTAGCTTAGGTTGAATTTTTGGTATTTTTCTGAAAACATACAATTTTTAATGAATAGTGAAAAACACTGAGTTATAGTGTTGAACTGAATTTTTATTTAAATAATTATTTATATTTTTAATTTTATTTTACGTCAAAATATATAAATAATACCGATATAAGTTCAATGTAATTCATTAGAGTCAGTTTATATTAATTTTAGATATATACAAATTTTATTGAACTTTTCACCATCTTTTACCCACTTCCTAGGAGAGTTTGAAAATTCACATAAAACAGGATTTTACCACTTATATTAGTGGAATTTAAAAAATCAAAGAGGCACGATTGATATCAGTAAGAAAAATGTTGTTTAAAAAGATGAAAATTATTTTTGGTGAATAGTAACGTTTTACTTTTATTTACCACAATTAAAAGTAAATAATGTATTTAAGGGAAAAAATGATATTATTATTACCCTAACACATTTCTTAATTCTATTTGATAATTATTATTAGACCAAAAAAACCTTAAGAATAAAATATGGGCCTCTTTGGTCCACATGGATTATATTAGGACACTTAATATTATTTTATTTAAAGATGAGTTAAAAGAGATAAAATCAATGTTTAATATCTAAAACATTATTATTATAGGGTTATACAAAAGATAAATTCATCTTTAAATATTCATTATAAATATAAAACTATTTCCTACATAATGGTATTTTATTTATATTTTTTATACATTAAATAATTTAATTTATTTATGACAAAATGATGATGCAGTAATTACCTAAATAATGAAATATTAAAAAATTGATATTATAAATATCCAAATAAATTTAATTTGAAATTTTTTATGAATTAAACTAATTTTAGTGGTTAATATGACATGTTAGGGTTAGTTAGATGAATTTTTTTCGAAGTAATAATGCTGATATGAATTTATCAAAAATAAAATACCCAATAGTGTCAAAATTGTCATAAAAGAGTTTTTAAAGAAAATATTATATTATTAATTGATATTATATTAATTAAAATCTAGGATTTAAAAAAAAGGGCTTATATATTGATAGGTGTATTATTAATAAACCACTTGGGGTTCTCTTGGAAGTATATAGTAAATTTATTAACCATATAATATAAAAAATATAACGAGACATGGTAAATGTCAAACTATTAAACTATGAGTTAAATATAAAAGATATAGTTAATATAGTGACACAAAACTATCTAAAACATATTGGTTCAGTGGTTTTATACCCATACCCACATTAGAATTTAAATAAATCATTTTTATCCATTAGGAACCGAAAATTATTTTATTATAAAATAATATTTCTAGCTTTCCTAAGGTGCCCCTCACCCCTCTTAGAAAAGGTCACTCCACCTTCTCTCTAATTAACACCTTCAATGCCATTTGGCTCGGCCAACCACTTCCCAAATACCCTCTCAACTGTCCTCCCTTCATCCTAGAGGCCTTCCTTTAGTCAGAAAGCCATTTTATGGATCCCTTTTGATCAAATCAAAATGAAGAACCCGAAGAAGAGGTAATTATTTCATCACCTCATTCAAGTTCCTTTCTTCTTCCACTTCCTATTTCTTTGTTTCTTACATGATAAAATAATAACTAATATATATTCTATATATTTTGATGTTATTATAAATTTTTTACAACCATATTCATTATTCTATCCATCCATTGAATTACATGTCACCATACGTGCGTACCTATGGCTTACCATCTTCACGTCGTGGTGTAATTATTGTTCAATACATTATTATTTGGATGGTTATAATAATTATTTTTAATTGATGTAAATAATAAATGTAACATGATAATGATTATTTATATTTGATATACCATCCAATTATATATTATATTAATATCAAAAGAATTATATTGTCGCTCATGCGTACGTAAGGATTACCGTTTCCACGAACGCGATGAGATTCATTTCTAATCGTATACATTCAAGAATATTTTTAATTTGATGATTAAAAATAATTTATAATGACTTGATATAATTCTGGATATGAATAAGATACATCACATACAGAACAAATATGACTCACATAACAAATAATATAATGGAAAATGAATTCGTTAACACCCGAAATAATGATAATTCAAATATATTTTTAAAAAAGCATTGTTAAAAGATCATATATGATATCATATTAATGTATATGATTCTTGTATAATTTAATAACAAATATTTCACCATTATATAAGTGGTTAACCTACCCTCAACCATCGAAAAGTACAAGGTAAGGGTTAATTTTACAACCTCTTCATTATCAGAGGTTGTTTATACGTAATTATCTACTGGGACATCATTATCATCAACATCCATGATTCTTAAAAATGTATTTCAAATAATTTTTACTATTTACTAGACAATGGGTTAAAGTCATTTATACATTTATTTGACCTTATATGTTTTGAAAGGAATCTTTTCATCATTTTCCAAACAAGGTACTTTTTGACATTTTCGAAAAAAATTAAGGTAAGAATGTTTTTTTAACTTATACGGTGGGTGCAGATATTTTACTCCATTATAACATGTTCGAAGGTTCCCTAACAAGCTTATAAGAATATTTTCAAAATAAAAGTTTTTTTTTTGTAATTATGTAACATTAAATGATATCAAAAAAGGAATGATATATTTCTATCAAACTGTTTTGATTTCATCCATGTCAACATTCTTTGATGGATTTTAAACATATTTGAAGTTTATTTATTATGATAAGAGACATCCATATTGTATTGATGGTTTTGTGATATGTTTGATTGTGGATGTTTTATTTTTACACCATTCATAGTTTAAGGATAATGTATTGACATTTCGTAAGATAGTTTTAATATGAATGTTTATGTTATGTTTAAACCTTTTCATATGAGGAATGCATTCGACATAGTATGTGATGGGTGGATCCCTCTATATATCCTTGATTAATCGATAGGTCTCATGAGAAAAATTAGTGTCTTGGCACAAGGCCTGGACAAAATCTTATTTGTATTCTTGGCACAAGGCATTGACTATGTGGTTATGAAAGTCTGGCATTTTGCATTCCGTCATTATGAAAGTGACTATTGATAGTGCATGTGATTATTCGACTAGTGGAATTTCCATTTGAATAAGTAAATGGTATTATTTTATTTTTATCTTTTACATATTATGCTGAAGATCAAGTTTAAAAGGCTTTTGTTTTAGTCTTATACATTTCCTTAAATGTTTATGTTTATATATGAATGTTTCCGCTATATTGATATCCTTACTGAGCATCTAGGCTCACCCCTTTTTATGTTTTATTTTTCCCAGGATGCGAAGGAGTATATTATGACAAACCTACAGGTATTTTCTATGGAATCTCAGTGTTCTCTATGGAAATAATGTTGTTGTAGTTTTCCATTTTATGATGTAATGTAAACCATATGAATGTATCTATAACATCTAAGGCTACTGCACTAATCAATATTTCAAGACATGATCTTTTGCGATCATGCCAATGATACATAATAATGCACTGAATCTAGGCTTCTGGGGTTGGGGCGTTATAGTTGGTATCAGAGAAAGTTTATTACAAACCTTGGAATATATATTTAGATAAACTCTGATTAGGAACATCACTCTAAGATATACTTTGAGGACTATTATATAATAACTTCATAGAATTTTTGTATTATAGAGATTCTTTGAGTTTTCTAAGAAATACATCTCGGTCTGGATACGAGTAGGTAGTGGCGGCTCTAGCAGAGATGTACCTAAGGGTAAAACACGAAGACACTACATTGAGCTAGAATCAAACATGAACTGGTGCATGACAACAGGCCTTACTGCACTTTTGGTTAAGACACTCCCGAGGGATATGCTTAGGATAATTCTAATTTACCTTACAATCCACTATGAAGGGTTTATGAGTATATACTTCCTCAATGAAAACATTTTTTATGATTATGGATTATATCCATAAACTATTCAATTTATCTTATGTGTTATACAATTTTGGAATTATGTATTTCGATTCATAAACTAATCTAGTATATTCCACTATTTAGAAATGGTGCCTAGTGGAAGGAATGGAAATCATATCAATGCACACACTCCATGTAGGGATTTCCATCCTACTCAAGATAATTATAGTGGAGCTGGTGATACAACTGGTGCTCATCAGATTATCACTATATTGGGACAACTCACTCATGTTATGAATAAAAACCTTACCCATACAGAGCACCCTGATCCACAGCATGGAGGATCGATGATAGATCACTTCATGAGGAAACAACCACCAACATTCAATGGGAGTACAAATTTATTAGTAGCTGAGCAATGTATAAATTCTTTAGAGAAAATAATTCATACCTTAGGGAGTAGTGAAAGGGAAAAAGTTGTCATGGCAGTTTACCGCCTCCCTAGAGATGTTGATTAATGGCGGTCATTGATTCAAATCACAGTGGAAGATGATAAAGTATCAAATATGGAATGGAGGGAGTTTAAAGAGATTTTCATAGAAAAATAATTTCATGGTGACCATCGAGCAGATATGGAAATTCATTTTATGAGTCTGAGGAAAAAGGAGGATCAGAATGTCGCAAAGTATGAGGATAACTTTACAAGGTTAGAGATGCATGATGCAGATTATATACATAACCTAAGAAGTAATATTGATCGTTTATTTTATGGGTTTAAACAATTTATTCATCGAGCATTATTCTCACAATCCTTATCGTTGTATGAAGATATTATCTCATGTGCTATCAAGATAGTGAAATAAATATCTATATCTTATGTATTTAATGAAAATCAATAGAAGAAGAGATATTATGAAAAATCATGAAATGGAAATAAGGGGAAGAATGGAAATTTTGAATATCCATCCTGTAGTAAATGTGGGATGAAACACCCTGGTACTTTCCAGAAGGCAATGTGAGTCTGTTACAAGTGTGGTGAAAAAGGCCACCAAACATGTGATTGCATGGGGAAGAAATAGGATGTCAATGTTGAATGCTACAATTTTAGAGAAAGAGGTCATTATGTGAATGAATTTCCTAAGAATCATTGAAATTTACCTCAGAAAAGACCAGGGGATCAAGGCCATGTTTATGTGATCAATACTACTGAGGTTGAAGCCCCGAAAGACATGGTGACTGGTAATTTAATGGTTTCCTAATGTTTAGACAATGCTTTATTTGATTTTTGATCATTTCATTGTTTCATATCTTCCCAATTTTCTATGAAAATTAGATATTTCCAATTTGATTTAACAAGGGAGTTGTTAGTCAAAAATCCTAAGAAAAGTATCATTACTACAAAGTTTTGTGAATCAGTTCCCATTAGGGCATATAAATGTTCTTTATCTACGGATCTCATCATTATACCCATTACTGAATTTGATATACTCTTTAGTATGGATTGGATTTCATACCATGATTAAAAAATTTATTGTAAAAAGATGGAGGTTACAATTTTTGATGATGACGATAAAGAACACCTTATCTTTAGAGCAGAATCATCACCACATAATTCTTATCTAGATCCACCCCCAGTAGCACAACTAAATTCAATTATTGGGAAGGAATAGAATTAAACAATTGTGGGTGAGGAAAAGAATTTTCAAATAGAGGATGTAACTATTGTGAAAGAGTATGTTGATGTATTTTTGGAGGATTTACCTTGACATCCTCCAGAACGAGAAATTGAGTTTTCCCTTGATTTACATCGTGGTTCAAGGCCCATATCAAAAAACCCTTATAGAATGGCCACTGTGAAATTAGTGGAAATATATAAACAACTAGAGGAATTGAGTAATAATGGATTTATTCACCATACTATTTCTCCATGGGGAGCCCATTTTCCTTTTTTATAAGAAGAAAGATGGATCTATGTGTTATTGCATTGACTAGAGGGAGATTAATGCTATAACAATAAAGAACAAGTATCCCCTACCTTGAATTGATTATTTATTTTACCAACTCTATTGAGCTCAATACTTTTCAAAGATTCACCTTCGATCTGGATACAATCAGTTGTTCATAAAGAAGGAAGAAATTATGAAGACAGAATTTCGAACCAGGTATAGGCATTATGAGTTTACAGTAATGCCTTTTGGATTGACTAATGCAGCCTTTGTCTTCATGGATCTAATGAATAGAGTTTTCAAGGAATATCTCTATGATGTTGTAGTGTAATTTATTGATGATATCTTATTATACTGTAAAATCTACGACGATCATGAAAATCACTCGCACATTGTCTTGAAAACTCTTAGAAGACTTGAATTATGTGGGATGTTTAGCAAGTGTGAATTATTTTGTCAGGAGATTTCTTTTACTGGCCATATTGTCCCTAAGGATGGAATCTCTATTGATCCAACAAAGACCAAGGCAATCCATGAATGTCTAGCAGCAACAAGTATAACTTGGTTACGTAGTTTTTTTTGGTTTTGTAGGTTATTATCGACGTTTTGTTAAGAATTTTGCCCCGTTGGCTAACCCATTAACAATGCACACACGAAATGGGGATAAATTTGTTTGGACAAAGGAGTGCGAAGAATTTTTTGATGATCTAAAGAGAATGTTAGTCAATGATACTATATTTAATCTACTATCGTGGAATGATGGGTTTTTTATTTATAGTGATTCTTTAAAGAAATGACTTGGTTGTGTCCTTATTCAGAATGAAAGGGGTTTTGACTATGCATCGCGATAGCGAAACTTTCATGAGAAAAACTATCCTACTCATGATCTTGAGTTAGAATCTATAAGAATTGGTTTTAGGATTTGGATACACTATCTCTATGGTGAAAAATGTGAGATATATACCAATCATAAGAGTTTGAAGTATATTTTCTCACAAAAAGAACTCAAAATGAGGCAAAGGAAATGGCATGAACTACGCAAGGATTATGATTTCACTATACACTACGAACCTGGGAAGGAAAATAAGGTGGAATATTCATTGAGTAGAAAGGAAAATGGAGTTTTGAACAAGATGAGAGTTGAAAAAGATCCTATATACATAGATCTCATAAATATAGATGTTGGAATAACCACGGAAGGTGAAACATCAATGATTTTTCAAATGGTTTCCAAACCATATTTACTAGAAAGGATAAAGAGTTCATAGACAGATGATGAAGTGTTTGAAAAGAAGTTTAATGATTTGAATTATTGGAGATTGAGTGACTTCATGTATGAAGATGGAATTTTGAAATTTGGGAAGAGACTTTAGGTTCCCGATATACCTGATCTAAATAGAGAGTTGTTGGATGATTCCCACAGTTCCAATTTCTCGATACACCCTGGTTTCACTAAGTTGTATTGATGTTTGAAGGAACATTTTTGGTGGGACAACATGAAGAGGGAGATTGCCGATTTTGTGTCAAGATGTATGGTTTGTCAACAAGTGAAAGCTGGAAGGCAATAGCCAAGAAGAGTCCTGAAACCTCTTCCCATACCAGAGTGGAAATGGGACAATATTGCAATGGACGTTGTCATGAGACTACCAAAGACTCCTGGAAGGAATGATGCAATATGGGTCATTATTGATCGTCTAAACAAGTCAGCACATTTTCTTGCTAAAGGAGAATATTTACCACTTGAATGTTTAGTAAGAATATATATTAATGAAGTCATAAGACTTCATGGAGAACCAATATCGACTATTTATGATCATGATCTATGTTTTACATCAAGATTCTAGAAACTTCTTTTGAAATACCTCGATACTAAACATTTTTTGATCACTGTCTACCACCCTCAAATATATGGTCAATCAGAACGGACTATTCAAACCTTAAAAGACATATTGAGATCATTCTCACTTGAATTTCAAGGTATATGGGATCAATATTAACCTCTGTTATAATTTTCCTGTAACAAATGCTTCCATTCAAGTATTCAGATGGCACCATATGAAGAGTTATACAGAAAGAGATGTTGCACACCAACCTGTTGGGATGATATTGGTGAAAGAAGACTCATAGGCCCAGAACTGGTGGAGGAAACGATGGAAAATGTGAAGGTAATCCAAAACCACATCAATGCCGGTCAAAGTCCTAAGAAGAGTTGTGACGATAAATGAAGGAAGGATTTGTAATTTCATGTAAGAGATCATGTTTTCTTGAAGGTATATCTATGGAAGGGTGTTTTACATTTCGGTAAGAAGGGTAAATTGAGTTCCAGGTAAATCAGATCTTTCGAAATTATAGAATGAATTGAGTAAGTAGCTTACCGTTTGGCAATGTTTTCATGTCTCTCCAAGGTTCACGATGTATTCCACATATCAGTGATGAGAAAATACGTGCTTGACCCAATGCTTGTACTCACATATGAGGAATTAAAAATTGAACACTATCAGTCTTATTGTAAATAGCATTTCAAGGATCTTGATACAAGAGAACAAGTGTTGAGATACCGAACAACTCGTATGGTAAAAGTTCTATGGAGAAACCATAATATGGAAGATGCAATGTGGGAACTCGAGGAACTTATGATGAAGAACCACCTGAGTCTTTTTATGCATTAATATTCTAGATAAATCAAGAATGAAATTATTTGAAGGAGGGGGGAATGTAACACCCCAAGCTTCCACGATATTCTTCTCTTTGAATAATACAATAGCGTGTGTTGTACGCAACTTCGAGTTCTAACACACCACAACCAATCAAACTAGACGTTATGAATATTAATACCCACTTTTTGAAGTTTTGAAAATTTTATCTTTCAAAATGGACTTCATTTTTGGATTTGGAATATCGATATTAAATTAGGGTGAATTTTTGGTATCTTTCTGAAAACATTCAATTTTTGATGAATAGTGAAAAACAATAAGTTATAGTTTAAAAGCGAATTTTTATTTAAATAATTATTGATATTATTTAAAATGATTTTTGGTCAAAATAGATACATAATACCTATATAAGTTCAATTTAATTCATTAAATTTAGTTTATAATAATTTTAGATATATAAAAATTTTATTGAACTTTTCATCGTCTTTTACCCACCTCCTAGGAGAATTTCAAAATTCAGATAAATCAAAATTTTACTGCTTCTGTGAGTGGAATTTAAAATATTTGAGGGAAACCGTTGATATTAGTAAGAAAAATGTGGTTCAATAAGACGGAAATATTTTTTTATGAAAAATACATTTTTTACTTTTATTTACCACGATTAAAAGTAAATAGAGTATTTAAGGGTAAAAATGGTATTATTATTACCCTAACACTTGTACTAATTCTATTGGATCTGTATTATTCGACCAAAAATAACTTAGAAACAAAATATGAACCTATTTTATCCACTTGGATTTGATTAGGACACTTATTATTATTTTATTTAAAGATGATTTAAAAGAGTTAAAATCAAAGTTTACTAACTAAAACATTTCTAATATAGGGTTATACACAAGATTAATTCCACTATAAATATTTATTATAAATATAAAAATATTTCCTTAAATATGGTATTTTATTTATATTTTTTATACATTAAATAATTTAATTTATTTATGACACAATGATCATGAAGTAATTAGCAAATTAATGAAATATTAAAAAAATTGATATTATAAATATCCAAATAAATGTAATTTGAGAATTTTAATAATATTTTTACTAATTTTATAGGTTAATTTGACATTTTATGATTGGTTATATGAATGTATTTTGAAAAAATAATGTAGTTATGAATTTATCAAAAAAATACCAAATAGTGTCATAATTGTCATAAAAGTGTTTTTTAAAAAAATATTATATTATTAATTGATATTCTATTCCGTAAAAAATATGGTTCATCCAAAAGACTTTTATAATGATATTTTTATAATTAATGAACCACTTGGGGTTCTCTTGGATGTATATAGTATGTTTATTAACCATATAATATAAAATTACAAAGAGACATGGTAAATGTCAAAAAATTTAACTAAGAGTTAAATCAAAATATTGAAGTTAATATAGTGACCCAAACCAGTAAAAAAACCTATTGGTTGAGTTTTTTTTGACCCATAAACTCCTTAGACATTATATAATTATTTATGGAGCTAATAGAAACCGAAATTTATTTTATTATAGAATAATATTTCTAGCTTTTCCTATGGTGCCCCACACCCCTCTTATAAAAGGGCACGCTCCCTTATATCAAATTCACACTATCAAAGCTATTTGGCTCAGCCAAAACCTACCCAAATACCCTATAAACTATCCTAAATTCATTATAGTGGCCTTAATTGTTTATGAAAGCCAACCTATGGATCCCTTTTGATAAAAAAATGGAAGAACCCGAAGAAGAGGTAAATATTTCATCAACTCTTTCAAGTTCCTTTCTTCTTCCACTTCCACTTCCTCTTTCTTTTTTGTTTCCATTAAAAACTAATAACTAAAGTATCTCTATATATTGTGATGTTATTATAAATATTTTACAACTATATTCATTATCAAATCCATCCTTTTAATGAAATTTCACTATACATGTGTACGTATGGCTTACCGTCTCCACATCGTGGTGTAATTGTTATTCAATATATTATTATTTGTATGGATATAATAATGATGTGTATTTGATGTAAATAATAAATATACCTTGATAATAATTTTTTATATATGATATAACATCCAATTATATATTATTTTAATATCAAAATATTGATATTGTCGCTCGTGTGTACGTATAAATTACAGTCTCCACTAATGCGATGAGATTCATTCCCCATCATATCCATTCAAGACTAATTTTCATTTGATGATTAAAAATAATGTTTAATGACATGATATCATTCTGTATATGAATAAGATACCTCCTATCCATAACAAATATGACTCACATAAAAAAAGATTATAATTATAAAAAACTATTAACACAAGAAACGACGATAATACTAAGATATTATTTACAAAGCAATGTTAAAAGATCATATATGATATCATATTAATGTATACAATTCCTGTATAATTTAATAACAATTATTTCACCATTATACAGTAGTTTAACCTACCCTCGACCAATGAAAATTACAAGGTAAGGGTTAATTTCACAATCTCTTCATTATCCGAGGTTGTTTATATGTAATTATATACTGGGACCTCTTTATCATCAACATACATGCTTCTAAAATATGTATTTCGAAACATTTTTAATATTTACTAGACAATTTGGTTAAATTCATTAATACCCTTATTTGACTTTATATGTTTTGAAAGGAATCATTCTTTCATTTTCCAAACAATGTAATTTTTGACCTTTTCGTCAAATTTAAGGTAAGAATGTTTTTTTAACTTACATGATGTGTGCGACTATTTTCCACCATTACAACATCGTCGAATATTCCCTTGCCAAATTATAAGAATATTTTCAAAATAAATGTTTTCATTTATAATTATGTAACTTTAAATGATTTCAAAAAAATAACGAGATATTTCTCTCCAACAGTTTTGATTTAAGATATGACAACATCCTTTGATGGATTTTAAGCTTATTTGAAGTTGATTTATTACGATACAAAACATCCATATTGTATTGAAGGTTTTATGATATGTTTGACTTTTATGTGTTATTTCTACACCATTCATGGGCTAATGATAATGTATTGACATTTCATATTCTTGATTTAATAAGAATTTTTATGTTATGTTTAATCCTGTTCACATGAGTTATGCATTGGACTTATTAAGTGATGGGTGGAGCCTGCTATAGCTCCTCAATACATCAGTAGGTCTCATGAGTCAAACTAGTATCTTGGCACAAGGCCTTGACAAAATCTTATTTGTTTCCTTGGCACAAGGCCTTGACTATGTGGTTATGAAAGACTAGCATTATGCATTCAATCATTATGAAAGTGGCTATTGATATTGAATGTGATTATTTGACTAGTAAAATATCCATGTGAATATGTAATGGCATTGTTTTATTTTAATATTTTCTATACTATGACGAAGTTATAGTTTAAAATGATTTGGTTTTAGTCTTATACATTGCATTAAATTTTTATGCTTAGTTATGAAAGTTTCTGCTATATTGTTATCCTTACTCAGCATATGAGCTCACCCCTTTCTATATTTTATCTTCCCCAAGATGCGAAGAATTATATTAGAACTCAACTATAGGGATAGTCTATGGGATCTTAGTGTTTTAAATGGAAATAATTTTGTTGTAGTTTTCCATTTTATGATGTAATGTAAACCTTATAAATGTATCTAGTACTTCTAAGGCTACTAAACTAATCGATCTTTCGAGACTTGATCTTCTGTGA
This sequence comes from Viscum album, assembly GCA_963277665.1. Classification (NCBI taxonomy): domain Eukaryota; kingdom Viridiplantae; phylum Streptophyta; class Magnoliopsida; order Santalales; family Viscaceae; genus Viscum; species Viscum album. The sequence goes on from OY728131.1 coordinate 1,351,651,403, forward strand.
TCATGCCAATGATACATAATAATGCAATGACTCTGGGATTCTGTGGTTGGGGTGTTATAGTATGCTATGAATTTCATACGAGATATAGATAGTAAAATAAATCATTTTTAATCAGGATTAAAACAAAATATCGATGGTATATAGCATCTCCTAAGTTAAAAAGTTATGATAAACTTGTTTGATGTGCGTAGAAGGTGGAAATGGAGTTTTTGATGCTCATGTGTTCTTTGACAAACAAAATAATACGAGTTCGAGGTGGCCGGAAAAAGGGTAGAACTCATCAAAAATTTCTGATGGTATGAAACATAAGTTTACAGTTTGTGAAAATTGTGGTATAAATCATGCTAGGGAATGTATTGTGAATTCTATTAAGTGCTACCGATGTGGTAAAATTGGACATAAAGCACTTAATTTCACAGAAAAATCTCAAGGTAATGGTAAGACAAAATATGATTTCCAAATAGTAAAATGTTTTATGTACAATAAAATGGGTCATTATTCAAATGTGTTTCCAACAATGAACTCAACATAGGGAAAGCAACCAGACTACAAGATGAAAGGGGTGGTGAAATCCTTTGAAACTAATACAATAGATGTTGGGCCATCAAATGATGTAGTATCAGGTACACTATTTTTTTGTTTAGATTATTCCAATGTGTTGTTTGATTCAGGTTCTACACATTCATTCAATTCATTGAAGTTTTCTAGTAAATTTTGAAATCTATCTCAAGATATGAATCTTGAACATATAGTAAAAACACCTGGATGAAATTTTGAGACAAAATGAAATTATAATAACCTTAATGTCCTTGTCTGCAAAACGAATCTACCTAAAAACTTTATTGTTTTGCCTCTAGTAGAGTATGATGTTATTTTGGGTATGGATTGGATTTTTGTTTATCTTGATAAGATCGACTATAGAGCTAAAGTGGTTTATTTTCAGAAATATTTTCATTTTTTGTACAATAATGAACCCTTGCTTTTGATAACATATCAGGAAGCTGAGAAACTAGTAAAAGATGTAAATGAATGTTACCTTACTTATATTTTTGAAAATAAAAGAACTATTTAGATTAATGATGTGCCAGTGGTTAATGAGTACCTTGATGTTTTCCTGATGAGTTTTTAGATATTATACCTGATTAGAAAGTTGAATTTATTGTTGAAATAGTTCCAGATGCAGAGCCAATTTCAAAACCCCTTATCGAATGGATAAAATAGAACTTTTAGGGTCAATGAAGAAATTGCAAAAGTTATTAGATAAAAGTTTCATTCGACCTAGGACAGCACCGAGAGGTGATTTAGTCTTGTTTATTAAAAATAATGATGGTTCAATGAGTCTTTTCATTGATTATAGAGCTTTGAATAAAATCATTGTTAAGAACAAGTATCCTTTTCCTCATGTCGATCATTTTTTTAATCAGATCTAGGGAGATTAGTCATTTTTAAAGATAGATTTGAGGTCGGGGTACCATTAGTTGATAGTAAAGGAAGAATACATTTAGAAGACTGCGTTTCGTACTAGATATGGCCATTATGAATTGGTAGTTATGACATTTGTGATAACTAATTCTCCAGTTTTATTAATTGATCTTATGAATTTAATTTTCCATGAGTCTTGGATAAGTTTGTGGTTGTGTTCATTGATGATATTTTGGTTTATTCAAAAAGTAAAGAGGAGCAGGAAATTCATTTAAGGGTTGTATTTCAAACCATAAAAGAAAAAAACTGTTTGAAAAATTCAAAAAGTGTGAGTTTTCGTTGCAATTTTTTTTCATTGGTCACTTTGTTTAAAAAATGTAATAACTAATGATCCAACTAAAAAAAGTTGTTGATGAATGTCCAAGACCCAAAAATATTACTGAGATTAATAGTTTTCTTGGTTTTCCAGGTTATTACCGGAGGTTTGTTGATAATTTTTCATGGTTTTCTAGTCTAATGACAAAGTTAACTCGAAAAGGTGTTAAGTTCATTTGAAAAAAATAATGTGATGATTATTTTAAGGAATTGAAAAGAAGATTGGTGAATTCTCTAGTTCTATCACTACCTTCAAGAAATGGTGAGTCTGTTATTTACAACGATTATTCATTCAAAGGAATTGGTTGTGTCCTTATGCAGAATGATTATTTTATTGCATATGCTTCACGTTAGTTGAAACCTCAGGAGTTAAATTACCCTACACATGATTTAGAATCAGCGGTTGTTGTTTTTTTCTTTAAAAATTTGGAGGCATCATTTGTATGGAGTAAAATGTGAAATATATACTGACCACGGAAGTCTGAAGTATATGTTCACTCATGAATAATTGAATATGTAATAGAGGATTTTGTTAGAATTAATAAAGGATTATGATTCCAGGATCCATTACTATTCAGAAAACGCAAATAATGTGGCTCATATTTTGAGTCAAAAAAGTAATGCTTCATTAACCATGATATGTTTGGAATGAAATCCTTTGGTTTTTGATTTGATGAACCTTTGAATAGAATTTTTTGGTGCCGATTTTTTTTTGTTTTAGGTGTCAGTGAGATCATCTCTACCAGACACAATAAAGCCAGTGCAGAAAGAAGAAAATGAGTTGCAGAAAAAGGTAGAGTTGGTTTAGAAGGGTGTGTTACCTGATTATAATGCTAATAATGATTGTGTTTTGAGGTTTGTAAAGATATTATGCATTCCTTGTGATTCATTTTATATGAATGAGTTATTATGTGAAGCTCATAGTTACTCATTTTCAGTTAATCCTGACATTACTATGATGTATTGAGTTCTTCGGGGGGTATAACTGGTGGGATGGAATGAAAATGGGTATTGCTGATTTTACTGTGAAGTGTTCGAATTTTAATCATCTTAATGTAGAGAAATAGTTAAAAAAAGGGATTCTTCAGTCATTACTGGTACCAGAGTGGAAATGTGAAAATATATCCATGGACTTCGTTGTGGGATTTACAAAGACATCTTGAGGTAATAATGCAATCTGGGTTATTGTTGATTGACTGATTAAATCTGCTCACTTCCTTCTTATTCTAGACACATTGTCTCTAGATCAACATTCTCAGTTTTATGTTAAATATATATTCATGTTTCATGGTGTTCACCTCTCCATTGTATCTGATCGTGATAATAGGTTTACTTCTAACTTATGGAAAGGCCTTTAGAAGTCGTTGGGTAGTGAATTAAATTTTAGTACAACTTTTCCTCCTCAATCAGATAGGTAGTCAGAATGAACAATTAAGACCTTGGGGAATATGCTACGTGCTTGTACACTAGATTACCAAGGATGTTGGTATCAACATCTATCTTTGGTTGATTTTTCTTATTATAATATTTGTCATTCTAGTATACAGATGGCTCTGTTTGAGGCATTATATGGGAAGCGGTGTCGAACTCCAGCTTTTTGGGATGAAGTTGGTGAAAGGAAGCTGATGGGACCAGAATTAGTTGAAGAGAATGGTAGAAAAGGTTCAGTTGATTCAAAAGAACACGAGAACATCTCAGAGTATGTAGAAAAGTTATGCGGATAACCGGAGGAAGGATCTATCATTACAGGTAGGAGGTCATGTCTTTCTCAAAGAATCTCCATAGGAATGTTTGATGCATTTTGGTAAGAAGGGAATGTTGAGTCCAAGGATCATTGGGTCTTATGAAATCCTAGAAAATGTTGGATTAGTTGCATAAAAAGTGGATTTACCTCCATTTTTATCCCATGTAGACAATGTATTTCATGTTTCAATGTTGAGAAAGTATATGCCCGATCATTCTCATGTTTTGTGCCAAGAGGTAGTTCCGTTGGAAGAGAATCTCGGTGCTAAGAAACAACAAATTTCGATATGTGACCGTAGAGAGAAAGTGTTGCATAATAAGGTAATTCACTAGATAATTCTTTTGTGGAAAAACCATATGTTTGAAGAGGCAACATTGAAATCCAAAAAATTTGTGAGGGTTAAATACCCCTAGTTATTTGATAAGTGAATTAAATTACGAGGACACCATTTCCAAAATGGGGAAGGATGTAACAACCCAGGTAAATAAAGAAATAATAAATTGTCCTTTTTATTAATATTTTTAGTATTAAATATTAATTTTACTTTAAAGGGGTTACTATGTGCGATAGCGTAGTCGATACGCAACAATGAGTTTCTTTGAAATCTTACCTTGCACACTAATAATATAATATTAATATTTTAAATGGTAGTTAACACCAAGCCATTATATTGGCGGGAATGGAAAAAAATAACTACAAGATGATTAAACATGTTTTTAAATGTATTTACAATTATCTAATAATAGTTATAGGCTTAAAATGTGAATGAATCTAATTTTAAGCATAAAATACTTTAAAAGTTTGATTTACCAACTTTTAATGGAGAACCCACTTTAAATCTAGTTTTGGTCACTTTTATATGTTCTATTTGACCAAATAAAATTCTTCTTTAGGATAGGGACATCAAAATTTCCTTTTGGGTAATTTTTTTTGTATTTTTCTGATAAAAATCAATTTAAAAAAATGGGAAAAATGTTGTATTTTAATTCAAAACTTTCTTTAAATTTAATTTATTTATATAGTTATATTATTTTTAAAGGGTTTTAATGTGTAATTATATTATATTATTAACATTTAATCCAATGTTGGTCATTTCAAGAAATTTCACTTTGAAATTGGACAAAAAACAATCAATCTTTTGACAGTTATTATTTCATAAAAACAAGAAAATTGTTTTGACAGTGAAAACTAATTTTAAATTAAATTCCAGCAATTCGGCATTTAAAATTTTTTAAAATAAACATCATTTTTGAATTTAAAATATCAAATATATCTTATTCTGAATTTATTTTATTTTTTCTAGAAAGACATCAATTTCTGATGAATAGTGAAACCACTAAGTAGTAGTTAAAAAACTGACTTTTTCATTTAAACGAAATATTACTGCTTCTGTGAATTGAATTTCCAAAATCTGAAATACACGGCTTTTATTAGTAAGAAAATTGTGGTTCAATAAGATGAAAATTATTTTTTTGTGAATAGAAACTTTTGACTTTTGTTTACAACAGTTGAAGGTAAATAACGTAATTCTAGGTAAAAACAATATTATTATAATTAAAAATTACATTAACACTTGTCCTCACATTATTGGATAATTAATTGTTGACCATGGTCATCCTTGGGTCTATTTTGGGACTCCCTAGAACAACTTATGAGTGATAATGACACTTTATTGTAATTAACTTAAAGTAAAGGCAAAAATGAAATAAACAAATATCATTTAGTAAATTACTTTTTTTACATGGGGTTATATAAGTTATCTATTCTAATATAAATATTCATTATAAAGATAAAATTATTTCCTACAAAATGTTATTTTTTTGATAATTTTTAGACATCAAATAAATAAAATTATTTCTGACAGAAAAATGATGCAGTATTTACCTCATTAATAATTGATTTAAATAAATAAGATTATAAATATTAAAACAGTATCCATAACATGTCCAATTCTTTATTGGATGATTTAATTTTGACCATGAGTCATCTTATCTACAACATTATTGATTTTTAGACCTTTTTAAACCGAATCTATGTTTATAATAAAATAATTGTTTCAAACATTCCTAAAGAGCCCCTTTTCCCCCCTTATAAAATGCTCTCACTTCTAACGAATTACTCACACCGCTTAGGCATTTTTTCTCATCCAACCTCTACCCAATTAATCTCCCTAAATCAATCTCCACCTTCTAAAAGACATACCTTCGGCAAATTTCACTTCAAGAAGTCATTTTGGTCAACCCAATGGGAGTTACCCAAATTAAAGCTAACTATTTCTCTTAATTTCTTTTCTTTTATTTTACTTCTCCAACCCCTCAATACAAAAAAAGGTAACATTTAACTATATAAAATTACTAGAATATAATATATCTGTTGGTAAAAATGATTATTTCCATCTGATATTAAATTCCGTTTATATTATCTATGATTACCAACATTTATTTTTACCAAAAAATATATATGTTTATATTAGTAGTTCAATAGAAACAATTCTTTTACTAACATTTAAATCTGTTTCGTTATTATAATAATATCTACAATTGAATTAATGATAAATTAATCTATTGTTAAAATTATTATTACCATCAAATATTTTACTATCATAAAAATATGTTAGTGATAGATTATTCAATAATATAAAATATTTTACCAAGGATTGAAAATATATATCATCCACTACAAAAAAAGAATTTTAATAATAAAAAATTTATATATATAGAAAAATCATAAAAAAATTTAACAAAAAAATATATTAATAAATATTAGTAATGAAAAAAATTATAGTGAAAAAAATTGTAAAAAAAGTTATAAACAAAAATTAACTAAAAACCCAACAAATAAGACCCCCCCTGCTGATACCCCCTTCCACAACCCTAACAATCATTTTCCCACCCCCCTTCACCACCTCTCAATGATACCCCCTTCCTCAACCATAACACCCTTTTCCCCACCTACATTCCTCACAGAACTTCTCACAGCAAACACTAACTATTCCCGGCCAGAGTTCCCCATTTCCATCATCACAAGAATCCCTCCATGTTCCCAGCAGACGTCCTCCTATGATATCATCATGAAAATCACCTCCCTATTCCCGGTCGGCATCCTCACGTGAAACCCCTCATTAGACCAAGCCATTCTAGGTATTCCAAGTCGTCATCCTCGGTTGACCACCGTCATCCGCATCGCATTAGACTGGCATCCCAATGCGACCTCTCAGTTCTCGGCGCCCTAGCTCAACCCTAGTTATGCTCAGAATCCCTTCCCATCTCCCATAGTCAATACTGCAGTACATTTAAAATCAGAATTATGATATCAGTTTAAAGTACAATCTAAATCATAATTTCAACAAATTATTATTACATTTCATTCTTGGACATGTAAATTGAATCCCTCGATAATAATGTAGTATATTTCCCTATCTATTTTTAATTTCTATTTTTTCTTTTGGTTCTTCTAACTGAGATTTCTTGTATAATCTATTTTTGATGAATATTTAAATCTAGAGATTCTAAAATAAATTTGATACTGGAGAGTTGAAATATTTCTCTAGTATTGGACTTTTCAGGGACTGTTTTTCTAAATTGTTAAAAGAAATTGAATTTAACTTTTCAGCCTCCGTGTTCATTATGTTGAATCTAATTATTGCACACACATCTCCCTAACCTCACCTATATCCTAAACGAAATAATGATCACACACATGATAGAGAAATTATTAATTACTGAAATGGGGCTATCTCTAGGAAGGAAATGTTTACGTATTTGATGTCTATTATTATGAGATTATCATGTTTAGTTTTTTCATATCTTTTGTTTCAGTTTAGAAATATTTATTTTCCGTTACTCCCCAGTACAGTTTTGAATTATTTTGTTCTTTGGATTCATTTTAATTGATGGTGTTCAATGAATTCCAACTCATGGAATCACAGAAGGGTTCATATTATGGCTTCTTACAATTGGTTCATGGTTCCGATCTAGGCTTTTGCTGGAATGTATGTCAGTATTCCCCACTGAATGGTAATGTTGGGTGTTATTGCAGTGATTTTGTGTATTGTTTGTGCTAAAACTCCTTCAACTGTATGACTCAAAATTTTGCAGCGCTAGGTTTATCTAGATTTTAATGCCCTACTCCTTTAATTGTAATACTGAGACTTGAACCATGTATGGGAATCATATGTGTTAATTTTTTTTGGAGTGTTAGTTTACTTTGTAGAAACAGAAGATTGTTATTCACATTTCAAATTAAGTAAAAATGGTGATTAATAGGGTAATGAGATTCCTTTTTTATTTTGGGAGTGTTAAATTGTCTTCTTTTTTTAATTTTTGAATATCAATGATCAACTCAATATCCTGGACCTGTCCCATTTCACCTTGGACCTATATTTGGGTTTGGACTAATCCAGATCAAGATAAACAAGATCTTATAGCAAAGCTCTTCCACTTCCCATTTAATACAGTTGTATCCCCAAATATTTGAGCATGCAACCTCTGGTTAGGCGGGGATGGTTCCTTACAAAAGGACCTGATTCTCAGCGGTAAATTATTACATTTGAGGGGTTTGATGTCATTGATGAATAAAAATATTTATTGAATATAATATATAAATTTTATTTATTTACCTGTAAATCCTTCATAGGCTCAAATATTTAATGATACATGAACCTGTTAATTGGAAGTCATGATGCCATGATGTGCAAGGAAATTAATTTCTCTCTTGATGGGAAGCTGGTTTGTGTAAAACATATTTTTGTACAATATGTGTTGTATATTGTTTACTTTAACCTAGTACCTCACACCCTAGCCTAGTTGTATGTATTTAATTTTTCTTTAAATGGTCATATTTCCCTCAACTCCTCCCACACTACATAACATGGGCTACTCATAGCAGTTAATACATGTAATGGGCTTGCTAAAAAATAAGCAATGTTTGTTCTATTTCTGAACAAACATAAATTCGAATAGAAATCCACTTAATTACATTGCAAAAAACTAGGTTCAGTGTGTTAAATAAGTGATGGTGTGTGAAATAAGTTGAATGTGTGCACTATAAAACTCTTTTTGTGTCTCATAAAGGGAAATAAGTTTCATTAATGGAGAGTGAAGAAGAACAATGGAAATCTACATGTGTGTTCTTCATGAAAGATTATGTGCACTAGAACACTTATGTTGTGACAAAAAATGGAACTCTAATAAGAGTGTGCAGGAGAACACTCATGTTTTTTTTCAATAACGAAAGTTAGATTCATCCATCGAGTGTGTGTGAAGTAAGGGAGAGTGTGTTCACAAAAACACTCATGTGTTGTTTCAGTAAGATAAATCAATTTCATCCATGAAGAGTGTTCTAGTGTCATTGCAGCTTACTGTTTTTTTGATGTTTCATCCATCACACTGTTCTGATTCAACCATGGTAATGTTGTGTTTTCATGACTGTATACACTAGTACACACATGAAATGTGTGTGTGCAGAAACGGAGTGTGTGTTATTCGTAAACAACACTCATGCAATGTACTTTTCACACACTCTTCCTTTCTGCATATTCTATTTGGACTAGAACAATCATGCTCGTTTCAACACTTCACACACTTTCCCTTAATTAATTGTGATTTCCCTTACTGAAACTTATTCCCCTTACTTCACACACTCTACGTGAGTGTTCTAGTGCCATTTAATTTTTATAGTGAACCCAAAATGTTTATTTTCTATTACACTGCTTACTTTTGAATTTCCAACTGTCTTTTTGTTAAATTGGAATGCTTATTATTTTTTCTTCCCAACTGGAACACTCATGTTTATCCATGTATGTTCACTTTTATTTTAGGACAACCATATTGAAAAATTTTAGGATATTATTTTTGTCCATGTATGTTAATAGCTTATGCTTGTGCATATTTTTGACTAATGAGGTTGGTTCTTATCACCAATATTGAGGAAGCAGTTGGAACTAAAATTTTCAGTGGTTTGGATGCTGATTTTATGTGTGTAGTTGGCCTAATGAAAAATGAGGTACTGGTTGAGTGTTTAATTGCTGGTTTAAATTGTTTTTGAGTAATATTAACCAATATGGGGACTGACAATGTTGAACATAAATTGGATAGGAAATTCTATCTTGAAAATTCTTTCTTAACCAAGACTGCGAGATCAAACAAGACTGTGAGATCATACAAGTTTTTTATTTAAATTCTATCAAGGAAATACTACTTTTTGATTATAAGATGTTATTTTAATTCATTAATGAATTATTTTGTGCTAATATGAATTATTTTACTTCATCCTCAATTTAGTTGTTGTTATGCCATAACTAGACTGAAGTATCCACTGATTAAGGTCTAGTTTCATTCTTGTTTTTCATTTCAAATCAATTCTAAAATGAATCTATTTTTGGATTAAGATGTATCAATGGATGAAGATCCAAATCTATTTATTATTTTAGAAAATTGTTTTCCTATATAATTAATTTGACAGATTGTGTAGATGAATGAAGTTATGATTTCTCACCAATAATATGATAGTATGATTATTCTTATGAGGTCTGTGAGATGTAATGTTTTTGTTTTCTCTTATTTAATTTGTTCTAACTCATTTCCATTGCTATCCCTAGGTTCTTAAATTGAATAATTTTTAATGGAATGAGTTGGTATTTCTTCTGTATATATATGGGTCTCTCCTCTGGGTATAAATCACAAAGGTAACATAATCATATGATATGCTGCCTATTTAATTGTGGTAGTTGAATAACGATTTTGGATCTGTATGTATGGATTTTTATATTCATGTTTTGTTTTGGGTGCTGAGGATTTATTCATGTTTATTCTTTTATTTGGTTATGGTATGATAAATTTAACATCTAGAACCTTGAGATGAGGAATGAAAAATTCCAATTCTATGTAGATCATTATTTTTATTTTTTATTTTTGGTTTCAATTTATTTTTGTATTTTCATTTATTTTTTGGTGTGATCTTTGGTTGTGTGGTGTAGATTTTGAATCTGGATGGTGTGGTATAGCATCAATGTGAAATTACCAACTGGTACTCGAGGTGACTAGATTTTTTTGAGATTTCATTCTATGAAGATCATTTTCTTATACATTTGTTTTTTTCAATTCATGAAGATATCTTGCACTGATTTGTGGGTCTGATTTTTGATTGTGTGGTGTAGATCTTGGGGTTGAAGGTTGTAGAATAACGACTTGAGGTTCTTCAATGGTACTAGAGTTGACTGGGTTTGTTTCTTCCAGTGGCCTACTTGGGGGGATGAATGATCATTGGAGGGAGTAACTACCCTTCTACCATAATCGGTGCTGGAGGATTCCAGTCAAGAGATGACACGACAATGATGGCAGATTTCAGTCAAGATAAGACATAGGTGGTGGGGGTGCGGTGGTGGAAACTACATATATGAATCTAGGTTAGTTTGTTTATTTTTTTAAGTATCAATCAACGTCAACTATGTATTGATTCATTTTGTATTAAATTAAATTATTAATATGATTAATCCTTTTCTAGGTTTGAACATGTATATAAATTGTCATCAATTGGATAATTAAAACATGTGTATTATATATGATAAATTAATAAAATATAAAATTTTAGCAATAAATATTTAAGTACCCAAACATAATATCTTATATAAAATATATTAAATAATAGAATTGGTTATGAAAATAATATTACAAACAAATAAATTTTTTATAGAAATCTGTTGCTATGAATTTTGACCAACACATATATTATATGTTGGTATTATTATAATTACAATAGAATTAATTTTTCTGTCGTAATAAGATTTAGAAACATATTTTTTACCAACAGTTTGGTGACAAGCCATTTTTTGTGGGTAAAACGTTTTACCAACAGAAAATGCAATTTTACTAATAGATATACCCCTTTTGGAAAAAGAAAATTATTTTTTAGTGCCTAAACTCTCTTTATTCCAATATTTTATAAAATCACCAGTATCCTCAATATACTAGGATGTTTTTATGAGATGTATTTCAACTATACTTACACACACCTCTATCTAATGGGTGAAGAACATACTGTTTTTGTGGATGGAAAACTAACACCTCACGAAACAATGATTGTTCGATTATCTCCTACCGCCTCTCATGGATGCCACTATGATGGCATTGTATTTATATATGATATATATTATGTTTATGTTTTCTTTATTCTTCTGTATTTTCCCTTTTTATTAGGCCTTTATGATTTCCATTATGGGTAAACGTGATAATTTCATTTGAGGAAGTGCAGACTACCGCCCCTCAAAGTGATATGAATAGTTAATTCCATATGTTTGACATATAAAGGATGGGTTTTATGATATAATATATGATATTATACTGGAATTATAATATACCTATGCATAATAATGTTTTAATTCCATAAAAATAAGAAATAGAAATGGAAGTAGCGTTCATGCGTATGTTCGGCTTACCGTCTACAGAATGGTGCATTTCATTTCATACCTATAAATGTTATGTACTATTATAAATACATGTTTATACTGGATATATATGATATATATGATATCTAAATCATGAATATCATTATTAAGATAATGTATATTGGACAACATGAACAACTTGTAATTATAAGGTGTTCATATTTTACTCAAGTACCAAATATCGACAGAATGACCGTTATTAACATAAATGATAACATAATGCTTATAACATGGTAATATGTGATATAAAAAGAATAAGAAACATGAAAATGGTTATTAATCAAGTATAAATTAACTTTTGTTTATTATTTAGAAGATTAAATAAAAAACGGGTCAAGTCAGACACGAGGTAAGAGACTTTGTCTCTGTCACGACCCTTCCTCGGGACCCATGTCGTGACTACCCCAAGCCCGCCTTCCATATGCCAGGGGCTGGCGACTAGCACCAAAGGCATAAATCCTGATAAAAAGAGAAGGTATTGCCTTTATAAAGTAAACAAACACCACAAAGTAAGCAAGCTAAAGTAAACACTAAGTAAACTGGGTACAACGGTAAGTGCTAGAAGGTAAATGGGCCAGAATACAAACCCAACTAAAGTAAAGTACAACTGAAAGAATGTACAGCAACTAAAAAGTAATGCAGTAATGCCGAGCCATCAACTGGAAATCCCACAAGAAGGTTGGGTATAGATAGGCTCCTCAGCTCCTCGGGTTCAGCCGTCCACCCTGTGTACGTCCCGCCCAGTGGTCCACCTCAAGGTACTGACTTGCTCCATGAGCCTCAACCACGATCAGCGCTTTCCATCATCTGCATCCAACACAACGTAGTGCAGGCATAACCCATGCAGGGTTGAGTATTTGCTATTCAGTAGGGACCCCGAGACCCCCGAAGGTCTCCCAGATTCTAACAAGGACAATCCACAAAGGAAAGGTATAATCACGAAGTAACAACCAACACTACTTTGGTATATGCCCATAAATATACCTAAGTCCTCAATTCCAGTTTGACTCCAACGTTTGATCCCAAGTTCGATCAAGCCCACACATGATAGCACAACCAATTCACATAGGATAATACAACCCAATCCACTTAGGATATCAAGTTAATCATTTTGAAGATAATGATTGAAAGTCAAGACTCTAGCCACACATGTATACTTTTTCATAAGGTGATATAGATGATCAAATTTAGCCACTGATTCATCTATGCTGGGACCCACGTAGGATACTAGACCAGCTAATCTTTCAGACCCATATAGGATACTAGACCAGCTACTCTGACATACCCGCGTAGGATACAAGTACAGAGTCAAATACTGCCAGACCCACGTAGGACACAAGAACATTAGTCACGTACTGTCGGACCCACATAGGATACTAGAACAGTAGTCATCACTGTCAAACCCACGAAGGATTTCAGTACGGTCGTCATCGTTGTCGAACCCACAGAGGATTTCAGTGCATGATCCCCAATTTGATATGATCTGACATCGTCTACCAACATTCCTTCATAGAATACATTACCACGGATCCCTTAAATACCTAGGTTATGCTGATAACCCTATCATTGAGTCATAATAATATATAAATAGAGTAATCATTTCACTACATCTCTGAAAAATAAAATAAATAAATAAATTTATTTATCTTATTAACTTTTACGAATGAGGATATTTATTTTAAAGTGTCCAATAGCGACAAAGGTTATGTCACCCCTAGGGTAGAAGCCACATATTGAACACAATGATACCATAATATTTATGATTTGGGACACTATTTATTGATAATTCAATTTATTGGAAAAAAATTATGTAAATAATGTTAATACATTTAATATATTTAAAAATCTAAATTGGGGAAGTCCAGGCCTCAAATCTACCCTTATATTTGTGCATGAATCCAAAAAAGACACCATATAATATTATAAATCAATACATGGAATAAAGAAGTTTTATTACATTCTCCCCCACCTTATGGATTTTCATCTTGAAAATAGACAATCCAAGACAATAGATGAGGGCATTCATCTTATATTGGGGTCTCCTACTCCAATGTTCTCTCATGAAGATTCATGTTCTTTCACAAGACACACATTAGGGGAATCAATCTCCCATGAATGATCAACCACTTAAAATCCTCATCTCCACTAGGTACTCATCAATGAATACTCCATCCTCGATGTTTATATCTCTCCCATTATATATCATGAAATGGGTTGTGAATATAAATCAATATCTTCATCATGTAGAAGATAACATGTACTCTATCCAACTATAGTGGTCGATCGATGTGGTATTCCTCCTCTCCAACCTGACACAATATCTAGAAAGGGAAAATTAATCTCATAAGTATATATTTCCTCTATTTAAAAATCTATACAATCAATTTTTAGGTCAGAAAATAGAGAAGACATGGACTCCTTTATTGAACTCCAGAGGTCACTATCATTGGTTCACATAATACATATAATGGGTCTGCATATTACTCATCTAATCCTAGATGAATTGTACCTTCACTTTAGTTACTCACACCAACTCTAGGTCAACGAGTGCTGACTCCCCAGCATTAGTCCAAAAAAGTAGTGACCTAAAGTGTCTCCTATAAAAGGGTTCAAATGGTTAAACACCAATGGTATAATACTATATATTTATTAGACAATCCACCAGGGGTAGATGATCCTCCAAACTACGAAAAGAATAAATCATTCTAGCATGTAGTATCCCCCACATTACCCCAGTGGTCTAATAAATTATTCCATCAGTCATGGGTGAAATGTTGTCCTCAAACACAATTAAGCCCCAATGAAAACATTAAATCCTCTATATAATCTTGGTGTAAAGATAAGTTAATGGTCTAAATGGATCTTCTAAAAAACTCTAAGGAGTCAGACAATCTCTTTCATGTACAAACCTCCCATGTTCTCTATAGAACTCTTATATTGAATGGATAGAAAGCTAGAGATCATTTTTTGTTTGTATATAATCTCCCAAAGTACATATTGTACTCTATAATTATGTTTTAACCCACTTTTTAATTATTGGAATATTTCATCCTTCTTCCAATTTGGTTGGTCCGTGGTTTGTGTAATCCCGCTAGATCTTAGTTCCCATCCTTCACTGGTTGACAAGTGAGGCATATGGATACAAATTTTGCAACAAAACTCTTCATGCCATACCACCAAAACAAGCATTGAATGTTTTAGCAAATATATTTCACACCATGATGTTCCAATAAATAGAATGTATGAAAATACCACATAAAATCCTCCAACAATGCTAATGGTACAATCTATAATGCTCTGAAAAGGATATCATGCTCCCCACCTCTATAATATCTATTAGGAGCTTGTGCAGTGGATATCTGAGTACATACTGTATGAAAATATATTTATACCATTTAATCTTCCATAAAAATATTTAAAATTAGTGGTGTAATAAACATTTAATGACGATATAATGAAACCTATTCTTCCAACCGGGAGAATAAAATAATGCAATCTTCGTTGATTCCTCAGTCAACAACTAAGAACAAGATCTCTAGCTAAGAGAATCTTCCAACTAATTCAGGTTCCAAGGAGTTCATATGATCTGAATTTTATATTCTTATAGGAACTCTTCCCAATAATGTTTCCACAATTTAAAATCCTTTTTGGAGAATATATACTTAATTCACTTTTTTCAGAGATGAGGATAATCCACTCATCCACTCGGTAGTTTTTTCATATCTTAATAGTAGAGACTAAAATTATAGATTATGATCAATGGTCATATAGTTATAATCATTAATGACCACCTTTCTAGAACCATAGTTAATCACTTCTTCACTCTAAATTTGGAAAAACCTTGTCAATTCATCGAGGAATTACAAAACAGTAAATACATGACACCCTCCTCAGGAGATATCAATATGGGGGAACTCGTGAACATCTACCTAAATAATAAAAAAACATTGTTGTAACATTTTTTCATCAAGAAATACCACACCTTATAGGTCATAGGATGGAAGGGTGATTTCACATGAGAGAAATGATGTACAGACCTCTGAAAGGACCCATTTGACCTAAGGAAACTTCTTATTTCAAAATCACTCTTAGGTGGATCCCAGGATAACACTTCTTCAAACTACACTAGGTCCACTTCTAGTTCGTATTCATAGATTATGTTCCCAAATAAGTGGAATTATCAAATAAAAAACTAAAAATTAGAGATATTTCAAAAAATATAGTGATTTCAGAGGATGTTCAAGTCCATCCACATGTTTCCAAAGTACTCATCTTCAGATGTCGATAACACTAGGATATAAGTGATGAAGACCTCCAAAAATCAATATATGAATATCTAAATGATATAGTTAATGAATTCCATAAAAACTATTAATTTATTCTTAACACTGTAGGTAATCACCAGGTACTTATAAATACTACATGATCATCTAAAGGATGTATTCTGTGTATTGTGATCAAGTAATCACAACGGGTTATAACTTGACCTGCAGTAAATATTTGAGAACCATTGGAACCCTAGAAACTAGTAAAAGAAGATGGTTTTCCTTGATAACAGATACATATTCCTCATGACCACTGGGTTGAGGAGTAAGTAGTACACACATTACCTCAATATATGAGCATCCTTCTCGGAGAACAAAACAAGGGATTACTAGGGGTTCCTTGTGTCTCACAAATCTATCGTCCTACAAGTACTCCAACTACAACCTTAACTTATGAATATCTATGATAGACATCCGATATAAAGTTTTTTATATTAGAATAATCTTAGGGTGTAGGTCAAAGCATCATTCCAGCTCAAGATGTTGAGGTAATCCCTTAATGATCGTCGAAAAAACATCATCATATCCTACCACCAATGAAACTAATTGTTATCCTAGAACCTATACTAATAAAATAGTAACTCTAGACAACTCATGATAATCCACTACCCTCAGATATATTGATGTGTGTCCTTCTTAACAGTTGTTTTTGATTTCTTCCAAAAATGAAAAGCTTGTCCCATCACTATAGACGCATCAAAACCTCCACCTAAAACAATCAATATGGACATGAACTATGGATATATAGTATCAACATAATATGAATTCATAATCCCTAATAGATTCTCAAAAGATATCTCATACAATTATATATCCTCTAAGAATCACATAATACTATTTTTAGAGGTGTGTAACCACTAAGTCACCTCTGGATAGAGTCCCCAACTAAAAGGGTCAAGACAAAATCTCAACCAAAATATCTAAATGCAGAACTAGATAAGTAGAATGAATGGATATCATCACACATGTGTCCATAAATATAGTATATAACAGTGAATATATATATATATAATACATTTTCTCATCCCTAAAGAATCATTGTTATAGGCCTCCAAATCCTGCTACTGGCCTTGTCCCTGACCACCAACTCCATGATCATGGCATGGACGACCTGTGGGTGGTGGGGGTAATTATTCAAACCTTATAAAAACTCATGATACTATATCATACCATTTTCTATATATAAATATCTTTATCAAACTTTTATCCTATCCAATATACACATCAGTGGTCCCTCGAGCCTCTCTTGATCAACTATACAGTGTGTTTGTAAATCTCATGCTAGATGGCTCCAACAACCACAGGAGAAACACCACGTCTCCCATAGATCACTCGAGCCATCATGAAAGCACTACATCATTGGTGATTTATCATGGGGTGTTATTATAGTGTATCTAGCATGTATATATCCATATTAATACCATATACTACCCACCATAGTGGTCTCATCTCTTAGGTTCCCACTACTATCACCTATTTCTAGCGCTTGCTCAGCCAGGAAGCTCACCACCTTCAAGGCATGCTCAAGAACTCTAGAATATGATTGAATTTAGAGAGACATTATTGAGGCACTGATATCTCAGAAAAATAACACCCCAATGGTTTGAGATCTAAATAATAGATATCACCATATTGCCATGGAGTATCATGATAGTCAATAACCAAGACTGAATACTACAACACAATGAATCTATAATTCAGCAGATAAAAAATATCATGAATGCACCCCATTTACAATTTATCCAAATAAAACTTATTTATTAAGTGGATCTCGATGTATAACAAGTAGATAATAGTATTTTTGTGTGACTGAGATACTAAACTCAATCTTTACTTAATGAAGTACTAAATAATACATGCTGGAAGGGCTTCCGTTTGATCTCAAGGTGTTTTCATGATGTGTAATAGTCATGTGACTTCCTCTAGTGATTCCCCAGACACCTGGGGATATGACTCATCTTCAAACCTATAAGGTTTATTCTAATAAAACTCTTACAATGCACTTATCCTATGTGAATCCAAAATAGTATCTTATTGTGCTAATAACAACTCAACGAGTGGTGGTATTCTTAGTAAATCATGTGGAGGTAATATCTGTAATACAATTCCAAGTACTGAATCCTCGTTACATAAATGACCATCCCCATTTTCATGCAGAGGAATACAAAATGTATATCTTCATAAAGGAATCATGGACTATACAATATGTACCCATGTCAAAGAGTATATCTGGAAATGTTAATCAACATATAAATTAAAAGCACATCAAATTCCTACATTATTCATTTATGAAGTTTTTTCCTTGAAACCATGTCTTGCATATACATATATGAATGTTTTTTAATTAGATTCATTGGTTAAGGATATTTCATCCTCAACACCATCTTTAATGTCCCTATCATTATAAACAACATGAAATAATTAATATCATTTCCATAGAACCGAAATAAATCTTATAGACATAGGACCAACGTTAGAACTGACTAACACTAAAATCATTATTTCGTAACATGGTCCAATGTGTCCCAAATAATGAATACCATAAACCATCCTCCAATAGGCTATGGGATATAGGCCTCAATTGAGTATGCATACTATACACATGGAACACATTACCCTAATGTACTTGTACACAAACATATATCTCCAAGACGATAACTTGCTGATATGTATATCAACTGAAACCAATTCATGAATTCATATATGATCCCACATTAAGAGTATAGTAACAATGGACTAAAAGTGAAAATTTGGCTCAAATATTGAACCAACCCAAAAACTGAAGAGCTTCCAACCTGTTCATAGGGTGAGGACTGGGATCAAATATGACCACTCCTAAAAAATTGGTTTTCAAGCTCGTATTATGATCCACCAACTCCCATCACTCCATGTACACCATCAAATGGGTCATCATCATCATAGGACACAACAATTAGGGGTAGATCCCATGATGATGTTATTATTATAATACCCAATTAGGACACAGTGAAAACTCTAAAAAAGGATCCTAAAAAAAGACTACGCATACCCATGTTATATAAATCAATACATAGACAAAAAATGAAATATACTTCAGGACATAATGCCTCCAAGAGGTCACAACGAAATTTTTGGCCATATAATTATTCTCAAACCAATTATCATTCTAAGATAATCTACTCCAAGAAAAATTTTGTTACCATATACAATCATGAATGATTTCATAATCATTTGGTCATACCCTTGAATTCTAAATAGTCTCTTAATTCCACAACACTCATATATGGAATCACACACATGACTGCTGGGGGATAAAAAAATCCAATCTAAAATAAGAATCTATTTTTGGGATTATTCTTTAATGATACTAATAATTCTAAAGAAATTAACATCTTATGGGATGATCAATACCCCCTACATAGTGGTCGTCTCAATTTAAAAAACACCAATTTAGTTATAAGAACATATGATACGTGATCACAATCATGTCTCATAGAGGAACACAAAAAAATTTATCTGAGACTCATCCTATAGAGGGGATAATGATATAGATATATAGATGCAATAACATATTGTACCCTTGAGTGGGTGGACCACGGTAAAAAACTCAGCAGATATATAACTGGAATATAGAATGTAATTGATCATAACTCCCTCAAATGGGGTACACAACATGTACATGCGGTATATGGTGTGTTTAGGTAACCCCTATTTTTCATGTGTGGAGCAGACACAAAGAAAATGTAAGCAATGAAATAAAAAAATTAATTAATAATAAATAACATTTAGAGTTCACCCAACACCCGACCCATTCCATCTGATTGTTCTAGTGTACTAGTAGTTATTCCCGTATACAAATATTTTTAAAAAAGGTTTTCTCATTTACACTGGATAAATTACTCTAGAAATATAAGCTAATTGTGTTATTCTAATACATCATTCTCATAACATTGAATAATCTTTGATACAAAATGAGCCAAAATTATGGGTCACTCGGGATGTGATAGGAGTAACATAGAATATGATCTTTTTCACGCTATGGAAACACTATAACTACACAAGGTGCCACTCATTGTGTGTCATTCCATATTCTATCCCATGTATCCCATGATTTCATGATATAGTTAGTCCCCCACACATGTTTTCATCTATGTCATAGTGTCCATCTATCAAGCTATATAATCATATATTTGGTCTAGCTTACATTTTTGTCACTAGATATGAGGATTATCATCTTTTAATCAACTGAGTAAATGAACACAATTTTTTTTGTGGTTGCATTCTCAAATTTAGGATGAAAAGAAACCTACAGAATATAATAATACTCCTCTTATCATCCTTCATCATTCTCGAAACTCGATTTCAACCTCGACCATGAACATAAACCATTTTATTGATCTATTGTGCTGATTAAATGTCACGCAATGGTAACATATCTGTTACTTATTGAACCATTGGAAAAAGAAATTACCAAGGATGGATTTTTGATGAAACAAGGATAAAATATTTAAATCATAAGATGTTTTGAATGAACCTCATAATTTATTTATTCATCCTCAACTAATTTTCATAGATATATTTATAAGGAGTGGAAATAAAAATAATAATAACCATCTATAAATAAACCATCTATTAATATGTGAATCAATTATTGTTTATGGATTTGATCCATGTTCAATTAGGATAAAATAATGGGATGAAATAAAACATATAAATTTAATATGTGGAGTTTTCATCAGTCACTAATGATGAATGGTTCTACATTGTCATCATCTACCAGATTTAATAAATCCACTGAAATGTAATCCTAGATCTGATATCATCCTACATCATCATCGAGTGATTCAACAATGATTCCTCTCTAACAGTTCATCTAAATACCTAGGATATGTGGCTATCCGTAGGGTTGATTCATAAATGTCTTCAAATAGTGGAATACGGTCACAACATATAAGAAAGATAAAGTAAATCAATGATTTTTTTATTTTTTTAATTTTTTCTCATGAGAACCTATTCCAAAATTTCTCACATGGAGAATGGTAATGTCATTACAATGGTAGTGCCCACATTTTTAACTCAACGGTGCCCCCATATTTTTAATATAGGCCAATGTTCAATATGTATTCCACTTTTTCAATAAAAATACATGTTAAAGATATTTATGTATTTAAAAAATTAATTATGGGAACATTGGTCCATATAATCTCATGGGTTCTAAGTGTATTGATCAAAAAATACACCATATAAAATTATAATGAAATACATGAAGAAATAATAGCCTTTAGAGATTTTATCTCTAGAAAAATATAGTTATGGCCAAAGGATGTTGTTAAAAGGAATATGATGCAATTGAATTTTAATGTAACAAAGATGATACTAATCAATGGTGGTCATTGATCCTGAATAATAATGTGGAAGTCAAAATTTAACTCTTGTAATGGAATTATTTTAAGGGGAAATTCTTTGACAAATATTTTCCTCCTGAGATACAAACTGAGATGAATAGAAATATAATTATCTCTAATAAAAATTAATAATATGTTAAACATTATTAATATACCTTTATAAGGTTATCTAGGAATTCTACTAAATACATATGTAACACAGAGAGCATGATTAACTATTTATTTTAAGGGATTAATCCAAGTCTCCATAGGGAACGTATCTATTTAAAATTTTCTCAATATGATGTAATTGTTTCATATGCTATCAAAGAGAAGAATGAATTCTCCAATGTTTATGGAATAAAAGGGAATAATTTAATGATGATGGAAGTGAAATTATGGATAATTGGATAAAGGAATAAAACAATTTTCCCAAATGTGATAATTTTTCAATGAAACACTATGTTAATATCATGTTGGTAATGTGAGTTATTTATATGTGTCAAGGGAAATTCCATCATTCTAATGGTTTCATTGGTAGTAAATAAATTTCAAATTAAAAATTATTCCCCTATATGGATAATGGTATCTACAAAAAATAATTCATCATGTGTCAAGGAAATTTACCCTAGAATGTTTTAAGGGATCATGGTATGGATTATCGTTTTGATACAACTGAAGTGAAATGATGAAAGTGAATTTGAATTTGGATCCAACAAAAATATAGCGAAATCAATTTATTGATTATATTATAATTATATAAATCATGAAACATATTACAACTATACAACCATACAATTTCATGAAGGATTCCAAAAAATGTGTAGAATTATACAGAGAAAAGTTATTTAGTTGGAAGAAAACTATTTGTAAAAAAACGATTAACCGAAGATAACCCATAATATGATCACTATGATGAGATAATAAAGCTAATGATATTTTTATGGGATAGTATTAGTGAACATGAAATTTTTTATTGATTGGATGATTTATGTTATATTTGATGAATATTACTACATGTTTTTATCTACTAAATATATTCAACCATGGGATATTTTATTTTTGACTGTTTCCATGTGTTTTAATTTCTTATAGTGATAATGTAACATCCCAGGTAAATAAAGGATATAATATTTTCATATTTGTTAATATTTTTGAAATAAATATTAATTTTACTTTAATGGTGATTCTATTTTCAATGTCATACCCAACACTAAACAAGGGTTTTCATAGAAATATCATGTTTCACACAAGGCTGAGTCACACAGAAAAATAATAATATAATATTATTTTAAATGGAAGTCAACACATAACATTTGTATTGGAATTAATGAATAGAACTAATGAAAATATGATTATACATCTTTGATAAATGT
This sequence comes from Viscum album, assembly GCA_963277665.1. Classification (NCBI taxonomy): domain Eukaryota; kingdom Viridiplantae; phylum Streptophyta; class Magnoliopsida; order Santalales; family Viscaceae; genus Viscum; species Viscum album. The sequence continues at coordinate 1,351,674,451 of OY728131.1, forward strand.
TTTTACATTTATACAATAATATTTGGAGGCTTAAAATGAGAATGAATCCGATTTTAAGCATGAAAAACTCTAATATTTTTAAAAGGTTGTTTTACCATCTTTTGATGGAGAACCCCTATTAAATATCTTTATTTTCACATTTCTATGTTCCATTTGAAAAAATAATGTTCTTATTTAAAATAGGGACAACAAAATTTACTTTGGGCAATTTTTTTATATTTTTTAGTTAATATTCATTTTTAATGAATAGTTATGAATAATGCATTTTAAGTCAAAACAGTCTTTTCATCGAATTTATTTACATAGTTTCATTATCCTTTTAATTAGTTTTAAAGTTTAACTGGATTATATTTTTACCATTTAGTCTAATTTTGTCCATTGTAAGTAATTTCACTTCTTACTTAGACTTAAACACTTACCAATCTTTTAATAGCTATTATTTCATAAAAACACGCTTTTTGGTTTTAACAAGGGTAATTAATTTTAATTCATTTAGGAAACTTATGTTTTTTGAATTTGGAAAAATTAATTCCATATTTGGAATGAAGAGATCAAAATTTTGTAAATGGGAAACTTTTTATTATTAGACATTATGAATAGTATCTTTTGTAAATATTATATTTACAATGGTTAAAGGGGAAATCTGGTAAATAAGGATAAAAAATAATATTATAATAATATTAAATTATCCTAATACATGTATTAACTCTATTTTATGATACAGGTTTGACTAGGGGTATCTTTGGGTTGATTTTGGGACCCCATGGTGCCACTTGTAAGTGAAAAGGACATTTTATACAAATTAATTTAATGTCAAGGTAAATGTAACCTGAACATATATATTTTCGTAAAAATAATTTATATAGGGTAATATAGTTCTATTTTAGACTATACATAGTAAATATATTGACTAAAATATTTACTAAATCATGATATTTTATTTATAATTTTTAGAAATTACATTACTAATTATAATTAGGACATAATGGTGATGTAGTGATTGCTTCATTAATAAAGGATTCAAATAAATGATATTATATATGTTTAAAAAAATATAATTTGGTTATTTTGATATTATATAAGAAATTTTTGGATTCTATATACATTTTATATTTGTATCAATGATGTTTTTCATAATCAATCAAGTTATTATGGATTTTAAAAAATTCATGATATGAATAATGTGAAAAATGACATAATACAAATTTTAAAATATAAATTATTTTATTAAATATTATAAACATAAATATATATATTTGATTCTGAAAAATAATTTTCAAAATTATAAAATTTAATTTTTTACCCTTTAATTGGAGGTTTTTCATGTTTTCGTATCAATTTTTATTATCCATGTGTTAAATGCTTGATAAAATGGTAAGAGTTAAAAAGGGATAAATACATAATATAAGGATTAAAAGATATACAAAACCTCTCCAACTAACATTTCATGATTTTATTTGGACATATATTCATCTTATAATCAAATTTAATTATTTGGGGACCTTTTGAAACCTAAAATCATTTTATAATAAATCAATTCTTTCAAACATTCCTAAAGAGCCCCTCCTCCCTCTTATAAAATGCCACCACTTCTAACCCATTACTCACACCTCTCAAAACCCTTGTCTCATCCATCATCTGATCCAATAAAATCTAAAAATCCCTCTCTTCCACCTAGAATACTTACTTTGTAAATAAGATAATTCTATAATGCCTCTTGGTTCAAACCAATGAGAGTTAGCCAATTAAAAGATAACGTCCTCTCTCATGTTCATTTCTATAATTTTACTTTTTCGAACCCCATAAAATATCTTTATTCCATTGTTTTATAAAAAATAGTATATTAAATAAACTAGGATGTTTTTATGAGAATTATTTGAACCACACTTCCACATTCCCCTATCTAATAAAAATGATCATATTGTTTCTGTGGTTGATGAACTACTGCTTCCCAAAATGATAATTGTTCAATTATCTCCTACCACCTCTAATGGAGGAAATTATGATGAAACTATATTTATATGTGATATATATCATATTTATATTGTCTCCATGTTTTTGAGTTTTTCATTTATATAATAGATTTATGGTTTCCATAATGGGTAAATATGATAATTTTTTTTGAGGAAGTGTGGACTACCACACCCTCAGAGTTAATTGAATCATTCATGCCATATTTGGAACATATAAATGATGGATTTAATGAAAATATATATGATATTATACTGGAATTATAATATACCTATGTATAATTATATAGTTATTCCATTAAATATGAAATATAAATGATTGTAACGTTAATGCGTACGTACCACTTATTATCTACATGAATAGTGCATTTCATTTATTATATTTAATTTCTATGTACTATTATAAATAAATATATATACTAGATATTAATGATATATATGATACCTAAATAATTTATATCATTCTTAATATAATGTACTTTTCACCACATGGGAAACATGTAATTATAACAAGTTCATTTTAGACTCAAGTACAAAATATCAACAAAATAACCATTATTAACTTAATTGATAATGTAATTATTATAACATGGAAATAAGTAATTTGAAATGAATAATAAACATAAAAAATGTTATGAGTGAATTTTAAATTAACATCACCTAAATTATTTATGATATTTAAAAATGAATGAGTCATGTAGGACATGAGGTAAGGGACTTTGTGTCAATCTCCGTTCCTTGAGGAATACAATGATATATACATGAATTAACATTATATGGTGTATAAACAACTTTTCATATTAATTTCATTCAAAAGGAATCATTTTTCCAATAAAGAGTTTTAAATAATTACAAAGGGATTGTTTCTTTTTAACATATGCAATGACAATGAACTTTCCATTGCAGAAATAATTATTTGATGTTTGTATTACTTAACAAGATTTAATGTTTTTAAAATTAAAATAAATACTATATACTCTTTTTACGTATTTTTTCATTGAAAATATTTTTGAGAATTTATTTATTATGTCAATATATTGAACTGATATATTGTCATTTCAATGTAGAAATGTTATCTTTCCATTATACTTGTGTTATGTGTTTTGATTATCTTATTATTCATGGGAATATGTTTACGTATACGAGTGGTTCCGTGATAAATCTTGGGCGGATGAGCCTGTGATAGCTCTCAAATGCTTTGGGTAACATGATGGAGGTGAACGTTAATGTTTCTTCTAAGAGATTGTTTGAATATAATTGATGTAAATTCCAAAAATAAATCCCAACATAGTTGTGAAATCTACAATGTAAGTATGTTATGGATTAAAAAAGTTACCTTTATGATTTATGATCTCTATGTGTTATTCATAAATCATATAACTTCATGAGGTGTTCTATAGAGCATATTATTTGTATGAATTGATGGAATAATGATTTATTTCATTATATTATAACCCCCATTGAGATTTTTATACTCATCCCATGTTTTTGAAATGTTTTTCACTAGGAATAAGTCAAGGTAAGAGAAAAAAATAATTCAGGAAGATTTATATCGAGAAAATAATTCTTGTTTTATTTAAAGAGTTATTATTTTATGAAAAAATGGATACTATGTAGAAGTTTCTACACTGTAATATTTGATATGTAACATAATAGTTATGGACTAATTCTCTAGAACATTAAACCTGAAAAGCTCCTCAATGTGAAATCTTGACCTAAGTCAATATTATGTAATGTTTTAGGCTTGGACCTTACAGTTGGTATCATATGCCCGTTTAGAAAACTTTAGTAGTTATGATATTGTTAAATTAAGATGCCTAAATTAATTTTTGGTAATATTGAAATGATATAGAATTTACATATTACAATGTTTCTTTGCATAAGATATTTCTGTGTTTAGAATGGGTTTCCATAGTGAAATCATGACACCTATGATGTGATGACATCAAGAGGAAAAAAACCTTCCAAATCAGCTACCTAAGATGGTCGAAATCAGATATGATTAGTTTGTTGTAGTGGTGAAACAATTGACTCAGTCAATAAATGGTGGTGGTATCCAAGCACGAGATCATTCCAGATCAACCACCTAGGAACATGTCATTAGTGGAGAATTTAATGATGCAACACCGCCAATCATTCAGAGGTACAACTGACCTTGTGCTAGATAATGTTTGGATTAAATAACTGGAGAATATTTTTGATGTCATAGGGTGTTCAGAATATAAAATAGATAATCTTGATATTTATCGTTTGGATGGTGAAGCCGATCGGTGGTGGTCGATGGTGAAAAAATATCAGGGATAGTGAAGAGATTGATGCAATTTATTAGGATGAATTCAATGTTATGTTTATTGAGAAATATTTTTTCTGATGGTTCATCTTAGGATGGAAAGATATTCATGTATTTGAGACAAGTGTATGACTCAGTTGCTGCTTATGAAGAAAACGTAAATCAACTGGAAATGTGTGCTCCAAATTTCATACGAGATCTTATTAGTAAAATCAACCGTTTTTACTCAGGATTAAAGAATATATATTGGATGGATTTAGCTTCTTGTGTGTTAAAAAGTTATGAAATTTTTTTTGATGTGAGGAGAAGGTGGAAATGGAGTTTTCTTATTATCATGTGTTCTTTGACAAAAAATAAGAATAAGAGTTCAAGGTGACAGATGAAAGGGAATAACTCTTCAAAATTCGGATAATATGAAAATTTTATTTAAATTGGTAAAAATTATGGTAAAAACAGCACAAGGGAATGCCCTTTGAATTCTGGTAAGTGCCGCTGATGTGGTATAATTGGACATAAGGCTCTAAATTTCACTGAAAAAGATAAGGCTAATGATAAGATAAAAACAGTTTTACAGTTAGTAAAATGTTTTAAGTGCAATGAAATGGGTCATTTGGTAAATAAATGTCCAATGAAAGTAATAATTGAGGGATATCATCTAGACTACAATAATAAAGAGGTGGTGAAATCCATTTCAACTACTTCAACAGATGTTGGTCCATCGAATCGAGTAGTTTGAGGTACACTATTTATTTATTCATTTTATTCCAATGTGTTTTTTGATTTAGGGTCTACACATTCATTCATTACTAAGAATGTTTCTTGTAAATTTGGAATTCAATCTCAAGATATGAATCTTGAGTTTATGGTAAAATCAATGGGAGGATATTTTTAGACAAAAAGAAATTATAAAAACCTTACTGTCCTTGTGTGTGAAAAAATCCACCTCCAAACATTATTGTTTTTCCTCTAGTAGATTTTTATGTTATATTAGGTATGGATTGGATTTCTATTTATCATGATAATATTGAATGAATATCTAAAAAAGTATCTTTTCATAAATAATTTTATTTTGTGTACAAGAATGAACCCTTAATTTTGAAAATATTTCTGGAAGCTGAGAAACTAGTAAAAGATAGAAATGAATGTTACCATGAAAATATATTAGAAAACAACGGAACTCTTCAGTGAAATGACGTGACAGTGGTAAATGAGTATTTTTATGTTTTTTCTGATTATTTTCCTATTATAATACCTAATTGGGAAGTTCAATTCACTATTTACATAGTTCCTAATGATTAAACAACTTCAAACCCCCCTTATCGAATGGCTCAAATTGAACTATTAGATATAAAAAAGTAATAGGAGTTATTATATAAATGTTTTATTCAATATAGCACATCAACATAGGGTGATCCTTCTTGTTTGTTAAAAAGAAATATGGTTCAATGAGACGTGGAAATGATTATAGAGAATTTAATAATATCATTTTTAAGAAAAAGTATCATTTTCCTCATATCGATGATTTGTTTGATCAGCTCTTGTGAGATCAGTATTTTTTGATGATTTACTTGAGGTCGGGGTACTATCAGTTGAAAATAATGGAAGTAGACATTCTAAAGACTGTGTCTCCTACTAGACATGGAGATTATGAATTTTTAGTAATGCTTTATAGGTTAACCAATTCACCTACTACATTCATGTTTTTTATGAACACAATTTTTTGTGAGTTATTTGATATGTTTTTGGTTGTGTTTATTAATAATATTTTGGTTTATTCCATTATTAAATAGGAACATGAATGTCATTTAAGGAATGTATTTAAAAACATAAAATAAAAGAAACTATATGGGAAATTTAGAAATATTTAGTTTTGGTTACAATAAATTTCATTATTGGTCACATTGTTTCACAAAATGGCATAAATGGTGATCCTGCTAAAACAATAGTTGTTGATGAATGGACAAGACACACAAATATAACTGATATCTATAGTTTTTTTTGGTTTAGTATGTTATTAATAGATGTTTGTTGATAATTTTTCATGGTTATTTAATCCACTGACTAATTTTACATGAAATGATTTTTAGTTAATTTGGACAAAATAATGTGATGATTGTTTTCCAAAAATTGAAAAAAAAGATTAGTGGATGAAACAGTTTTGGTAGTACCTTCTTGAGATGGTGAATTTGTTATCTATAGTAATGATTCATTGAAAGAACATGTTTTTGTCATTGTGAATGATCAGTAAATTTCTTATGCTTCATGTCTGTTGAAACATCATGAGTTAAATTTCCCTACACATGGATTAGAATCAACTAATGTTGTTTTTTCTTTATAATATTGGAGGAATCATCTGTATGGAATAAAATATGAAATATATACTGACCACAAAAGTTTGATGTATATATTCACTCAAAAATAATTTAACATGAGATAGAGGAGATGACTAGAATTAATCCATGATTATGATTTCATGATCCATTACAATCCATGAAAGGAAAAAAAGTGGATGGAACTTTGAGCCGAAATATTAATACTACATATACCATGTTATGTTTGGAACAAGATCCTTTGATAACGATTTGATGAACTTGGAATAGAAGTTCATGGTAAAAAAATTCCTCTGTTTTGTTGCAGGTGTCAGTGCAATCATCTATATCAGAGAGAATTAAGAAAGTGCATGAGGAATATAGTGAGTTGAAGAAAAAGGTAGAGTTGTTTTAGAATTATAGGTTGCCTGAATTTAACTTTGACAATGATTGTATTTTGATATTTGTGAAGATATTATGTGTGCATTGGGATTTGTAGTTAAATAAATAGTTCTTATGTGAAGCTCATAGTTCTCCGATTTTAGTTCATCCTTACAGTACTAAGATGTATAGAGATATTTGGGTGCATTACCGATGGGATAGAATGAAAATAGATATTTTTGAATTTACTATGAATTGTTTGACTAGTCAATAGGTTAAATTCGAGTGGCATCTACCGAAACGGATGGTTTAACTTTTACTAGCGACATAGTGGAAATGGTAAAATATATCCATGGACATTGTATGAAGACTACCAATGATATCTCTAGGTAACAATGAAATCTGGGTTATAGTGGATCAATTGACTAAATCTGCTCATTTTAATAGTATTTGAGATACTCTGTCTCAAGATCTACTTTCTTAGTTGTATGTTAAATATATAGTTAAGATGCATTGAGTTCCCATATCTGTTGTATTTGACCATGATCTCTAGTTTACTTCTAACTTTTTTAAATCCCTTTAGAAGTCGTTGGGTTCTAAATTGTATTTTAGAATAGATTTTCATCGTCAATCAGATGGGCAGTTAGAATGAAAAATTCAGACATTGGAAGAAACTCTACATGCCTTATCAATAGATTACTAGGAAAGTTGATACCGACATCATTATTTTGTTGAATTTTCTTATAATAATAGTTTCATTCCACTATACAAGAGGCTACATTATATGAATTATTTTTAAAGTGGATTCGAACTTCCGCTTTTGGGATGAAGTAGGTGAAAGGAAGTTGATGGGAGAAGCATTAGTATAAGAGATGAAAAAAAAGTTCATTTGATTAAGAAGCACATGAGAAAAACTTAGAGTAGGTAGAAATGTTATGTAGATAAACGAAGGAATGATATTTATATTGCGGTAGGTGATCTTTTCATTCACTAACTTTTTCTAGGGGAAATTGTGATATATTTTGGTAAGAAGGGAAAGATGAGTCAGAGTTTCATTGGACCCTATGAAATCCTTGAGAACATTTGATCAGTTTTCTACAGAGTGTATTTACCTCCATTTTTATACAAGGTACACAATTTTGTTCAAGTATAAATGTTGATAATGTGTATGCTAGATCCATCTCATGTTTTGAATCCAGAGGTAGTTCAGTTGGAAGAGAATCAATCTTATTAGGAACAACCAGTCTACATTCTTAGCCGAAGAGAGAAAGTGTTGTAGAATAAGGTAATTTATCAGGTAAATGTTTTGTGTAAAACCCATATGGTTGGTGATCAATCATTGAAATCTAATATTGATATGAGGGATAAAAATCCGAAATTATTTGATATGTGAATTAAAATTGATAAGACTCAAATTCCAAAATGGGGGAATGATGTAAAATCCCATGTAAATAATTGTTATGATATTTTCATATTTATTAATATTTGGGAATTAAATAATAATTTTAATTTAAAGGTGATTCTATGTTCGATGGAGTACACAACACGCAACAATGGGTTTCTCTAAACTCTCATGTAGCACAAAAGGAAAAGTCATACTAAAAAATAATAATATAATACTTTTTTAAATGATAGTTAACACCTAGCTGTTGTATTGGTTCGAATTAACATAAATAACTAAGATATGATTATACATGTTTATTAAATGGTTTTAAATTTATCCAAAATAATTTAGAGCCTTAAAATGACAATGAATCTGATTTTATGCATGAGAAACTCTAATATTTTTTAAATGTCTTTTACGGCCATGTGATGGAAATTCAAATTTAAATCTAGTTTTTTTCACTTTTATATGTTACATTTAAATAACTAAACATCTTTTTAAAAGTGGGGCATAAAAATTTACATTGGGTAATGTTTTGGAATTTTTAAGATAAAGTTCATTTTTAAATGAATAGTGAAAAATACTGCATTTTATGACAAAACTGTCTTTTCACATGATTTATTTATTTTGTTAGATTTTACTTTTAATTGATTTAAATATGTAATTTGATGTTATTTTTATCATTTATTCCAATTTTGGTCATTATATGTAATTTAACTTTTTAATTAGACATAAACACATGTCAATCTTTTGATAGTTATTAATTCGTAAAAACAAACATTTTGGTTTTGATAATAGGATATAATTTTTATTTAATTTCTACAAATTATTTGTTTTGAATTTGAAAAAATTGATTCCATATTTGGTAACAGGAGGAAAAATTTGTTTAAATAGGTATCTTTTATTTTAAGACAATATGAATAGTTATTTCAGTAAATATTATATTCACCATGGTTAAAAGGTAAATCTTGTAAATAAGGGTAAAAAATAATATTATAATATTATTAATTTACCCTAAAAAATGTCCAAAACCTATTGTATGATACATGTATAACCATGGTAATCCTTGCGTCTATTTGAAGACCCCATGGAGACACTAGTAAGTGAAAATGACATTTTATTCAAATTATTTTAAATATACGGAAAATGTAAAATAAACATATATATTTTAGTAAATCAATTTCTATATGGGGGTATATAAGTTATATTTTAGACTATTAATAGTCTTTAGAAATATTAAATTGTTTCCTACATAATTGTACATTATTTATCATTTTCCGACATTAAATAAATAAATTTAATTATGACTTAATGGTGATGCGTTGATTTCTTCATTAACAAAGGATTCGAATAAATTATATTATAAAGGATAAAATAAATTTAATTTGGTTATTTTGATATCATCCAAGATTTTTCTATATGATTTTAACATGTTATATTGTATTAATGATTTTTTTTAATCAATCCAGTTTTTAATGGATTTTTAAAAAGGCATGATAAGAATAGTGTCAAAATTGAAATAATTCATATTTTAAATTATAAAATAATATATTAAATATTATAAAATTCCTATAAAATATAAGATTCATCAAAATAGTTATCATAAGTATAAATTTTATTATTGAGTCATTAATAGGATAATTTTCATGTTTTGGTAAATATTTTTATTTTCAAATTGCTAAAAGCTTGAAAAACTATAAGAGTAAAAATGGTCAATTAAAAAAGATAAGGATTAAAAAATATGGAAAACAAGTCAAATTATTATTTAATAATCTTATTTCTACTTATATACATCTTATCGTTTAATTTAATGTTTTTTGGAATTTTTGAATCAAATAATTATTTTAGATTAAATTAATACTTTCAATCATTTCTAAAGAGCCCCTCCTCCCTCTTCTAAAATCTTACCACCTATAACCCTTTACTCACACCTATCAAGCGACTTGGATAATCCAAACTCTACTCCAATAAGGTCAAAATATACCTCTATTTGACCTAGAACTCTTACTTTGGGCAGAAATAAGTTCAATAAAGCATATTGGTTTAATCCAAAGGGAGTTAACCGATTTAAAGGTAATGCATTCCCTAAAGTTTTTTTCTTTTATTTTCCATATCAACTCCCCTTAAACACTATTTATTACATTAGATAAAAAAACAATATCTTAAATATACTAGGATTTTGTTTTGAGAAGTATTTGAACTAAATTTCCTCACACCTCCATCTAATGGATATGAGCATACTGTTTTTGTGGATGACGATCTACAGCCTAACGAAATGATGATTATTCAATTATCTTCTACCGCCTCACAAGCTGGCCATTATGAGGGAAATGAATCTGGATGTGGTATATATTATATTTTTATTCTCTATATTATTCTTCATGATTCATTTTTAACATACCATTATGGTGTCCATAATGGGTTAATACGATAATTTCATTTGAGGAAGTGCGTACTACCACCCACACAAAGTGATATGACTCATTCATTCCATACGTGGAACATATAAATGATGGACTTAGTGATATTATAATGGAATTATAATATACCTATGTATCATTATGTTTTAATTCCATTAAATAAGAAATAGAAATGAAAGTATTGTTCATGTGTATGTACGACTTATCTTCTCCATGAACGGTGCATTTCATTTCTTAACTCCAAATGGTATGTACTATTATAAATACATATATATTGGATATATATGATATATATGATATATAAATCATGAATATCATTATGTATATAATGAAATATTGATAACATGGAAAACTTTAAATTTTATCAAGTTCGTTTCTGACTCATGTACCAAATATCAGAAAAACAACCGTTATTTACATAAATTATTATGTAATGTTTTTAATGTTGTAATAAAGGATATGAAAGGAATGATAAACAAAAAAAATGTTCTTAATAAAGTATAAGTTAACATTATTTTTTATTAATGTGATTAAATAATGAACGAGCCATGTCAGGAACAAGGTAAGGGACTTTATCTGAATCTCCTTTCACTAAGGCATACAATGATTTATACCCGAATTTTCATTATATGGTGTTTAAACACAATTGATTTTTAATTTCACTAAAATTTAATCTTCTTTTATATGAATCATTTTACTAAAAAAATTAAGGGGCTGTTTATTTTTAACATATGTAGTGACAACGACCTTTCCACTGCCACGAGCATTATTTGTTATTTGGATTCCATAAAAAGTCATAATGTTTCTAAAAGGAAAGTAAATAACAGATACTATTTTTAGGTATTAGGGTATTGAAAATGGTTTTTGTAATAGATTAATTTTTTCATTATATTGATCTGATATATTATATTTGCAATGTGGAAATGCAATCTTTCCTTTATTCTTGTGTTTTTTGTTATGATTATGTTACAGTTAATGGGAATTGTATGCATATACAGGTGGTTATGTAATAATCTTTTGGCGGGCGATCCTGAGATACCTCTCCAATGAATTAGGAATCCTAAAGGAGGTAAAGGTTGATATTTCTCCTAATATATTTAGGGAATATACCGTGATGAGTTTTCCAAACATAACTCCATACAATGTTGTGAAAGCTACTACAAAAGTATGTTATGTATACCCCAAGATACCTTTATGATTTATGATCTATATGTGTTATTCATAAATATTATGATTTCATGCGCTGTTTCAAAGGGCTTATAATTTTTATGTTTTGGTGGACTAATTATTTCATTCTAAAATTTATAACCCTCACTTATCTTGTTATTCTCATCCCAAGTCTATGAAATGTTTTTCATAGGTTATATGGAACGGTAAGATAAAGGATGAATTCATGAAGATTTATATCATGAAAAGAATTTTATTTTCTTTTTGAGTTATTTTTATGAAAAAATGTATACTAATATGAAGTGTCTACTTTGTATTATTTGAGATGTAATGTAACAGATATGGCCTAATTATATAAAACTGTAAACTTGAAATGATCCTCAATGTGAATTCTTGACTTAACTCATGATTATGTAATGTTTAAGGATGTGACATTAATGATCATGGTATTAAATTATTTGGAATATGACAATAATATCCAATGTATATATTATATGTAATTTTATGTTCATTTTCTGAAATTCCTTATTTATTGGGTCAGATATATTAGGGACAATCCAAAAGGCCTACTATTTATAAAGGGATTAAGCTGATATTTGGCTGTAATTGGATTAATTTTTCTAGAAATTTTTTCAAAGTTAATGGTGGGATATATTTTAACTATTTTATGGATATCGAGATCCATTAATAGTTATTTTAACGGATCAATTCTTTAAAAATTTCAATTTATGTTATTCAGTTCATTGTTTATGTGATGAAATGGAAATCAATCAAAGAAAAACCAAAGGATATATTTGATCATATGAATTTAAAATATATGAAGTATGTCTACATAATTATATTAAGATACTTTTAATTAATTTATAAACTCCAGGAAATGAGTCTTGAAATATTTTTCTCAATTTATCAAAGTTTTTATGATATCAATGACCTCTTCCAGACCTCTAGTATATGGATTTTTTATCTTTATCTTATTTCTAACCATGTTTTATATTTCTCTACATCAATTTTTGGGTTTTAGTTTTCTCTTCCATGCTCGAGATTTAATTCAACACATATGTTATCCTACAATGAATCCAATTAATGTGATTATTCCATATAACCATTATACATCCCTTTCACTTTTATTATGATAATGTTTTATCAAGTCTTCTTAAAATGTTGGGTTTTTAATAGTTGGTATTTCCAAATGTGAAACCCTTGATTACTATGATCATGCATTAATTACAAGGAAAGAATTTATTTAAGGATTCCAGAATAGAAAACCACAATATTCAAAAATAATAACTTTGTGTTTGAAATAATATTTAATTTGAAACACTTTTTTAAAAACAAACCATAAAAAATATTTTTATAAAATTAATCTCTTTATCACATACAGAACACACAAACATAAGTCTAAATAATACATGAAATAGAATATTGTTATAAAAAATCCATCAACTTGTAATTTATTAAGGGTAATAACTAAATTAATAAAATAAGGTTTTTATATTTATTAAAAATAAAATAATAATCAGTTAAAAGAAAATGAAATGTTTTTTATGAAAAGTAGTATTTTTTATAAGTCTGTTTAGTAATTCATTAAAAATATTGTATAATGTTATTTTCAAAAAAAAATGTTTTAGAAAAAAAATTCCTTTTTTAATTCATAATATCAATGTTATCATAAGTTAAATTTTTTTCATTTTATTGAAATGTTTCCATTTTCTATAAATGTTTTAAAAATAATGAATTTTAATTTCAAACTACATTTCCGTTCAATTTATTTATATGGTCAAATTATAGTTTAAGATGGTTTTAATTTTTCATTAGTTAAATTATTTTCAAATGATATAGTTTAGTTAACTATAATTATATTTATTTTTTATTACATAAAACAATGTAAATAGTTAAACAATTTATCTTTAAAGACATGATTTTTCCTTATAGATGTTGGACTATTTTGAACTAAAATAGTCCACTTTTGGGAATATAGTTATGAGAAAATATATTCTAATTTAGTAATCATCAAAATTTATATTATTGAAAAAATTCATCATATTTTTTTGAAAAAAAATTATATTTTAAACATGAAAAATTACTTACCACAGTTAACATAGAATTGTATTTATCGAGGCATTGAACTGAAAAGATAAGAGTTCAAATGAACATAAAACATGTAATAAATAAATTTCATGGATATATTTTTTACACTATAATTTCACCGACCTGATATTATTCTATTTTAGACCATATTTACTTATGAAAAATTGGTTACAATATTTTCATTTAAAAAAAATGTGTGCCCCTCACCTCTATTGTAAAAGGACACACCCTATCATATATTCATTACACCATCACACAATTAATATTCAGCATTGAAATACCCAAAAAAAATATCCAAAATAAATAATGTCATCTTATAAACCTTTATTTTTTTCATAAACCCATACTAATAATGATTTTCATACAATTATACAGAGGTCATCTGAACAAGAGTTAATGTTCTTCAACGGGTGTCTTTATTTTATATATTTCACAAGCTCAAAGTATTCATATTAAACTAAGTTGATATCATTATCTTAGTATAATATATATAATTATATTTTTTTTATGTTATGATATATACCTAAAACCCTGTAAACATTAATCTTGTTAGTTACAAGATCATCATCTGTGTGTATGGCGGACAACCACCTTGTGAATTGATGTAATTCATTTTTATCTTATTTCCTGTCATGGTTGGGTTTGATGATAGATATATAGAATATATTTTATATTTATAAAATAATTATACCTTAATATTAATTATATACTATATAAATTTTTGCTTTCCATTCATGGTGTGATACGATGACATCGTTCGTATGTAAGAAAGACTACCCCCTCGTGAGGCGATGTGATTTTTCATTTAGTAATGCATAAAAAGTGAGGTGATAAGGATAAATTTAATAATTATATGAGATATAAATTAAAAATTTATTATATTCATGACATATTAATTATTATTATAGTATAATATATATCATTATCATTCATACAGTTAAAAATGATAGCATAGTTCATGTACATGTGGACTATTGCCTTTATGAAGAGATGTAACTCTATTTTCTTCCCCACACCCCATGGATGATATATATAACTATATATAAATAAGTAATTTTTTTAATATATTATTATAATTATTTAGATATAATATATTATTTACCTAATTTTTTAATCATCATTGAAATATGGAATCATTACTAATTTGTACATACAGCCTGCTATCTGTATGATCATAACATTCTTCAATTCTAAAAGAGATCATTCATGATTTGTTTTAAAATTACAATTGATGTTTAATTATTATAATAATGTCATAATTATTATTTTTAGTTCCAGAAAAATATAATATGAAAAATAACAAGAATTTTCATAAGAGATAATGAATTAGAAAACAAGGTGATTAACAAATAAAATAAAAAAAACAATGAAATATTTTATACAAAGTGTTGTAATAATTATAGGATGATCATATATGATATTATAAATATGATCATGTTTTTTAGTATAAATTAATAACATTCTTACTACTATTATAATATAGGTTAACGAATTATAAACTAATGTAAATAAAGAGGTATGATATTTCTTCTCAATTTACATTCTATTGAGGGTTTTTTGTTATTATGCACCATTTAATTTGTATGTGGTGTATATACAACCCCATTATCATGTAATATGATGATTAATTCATACCCTATTAAAATTTGTGGTTCACCGTTATTCCTTTAATCTATGTTGATTTGACACAATAATTAATATGTGATGAATTATATTGTACAATATCACTTTATTTTGTGATTGTTATGTTTCTCTTGAAAAAAAAACATTATTATAATCATTTATCATCATAAATTACATATCTGTTAAATATCCACATAAATTTATGAGGATATGATTAATTATTCAATTTTATATAATATTATAACAGGGTTTTACAATGAATATTATTTGATTAACTGGATAAATATTGATAAATCATTATCTTTTAATCATTATTATATTTGATGATAAGGAATATTGATTAATGAATTAAATTAATAATTTTATATGTGATGAATTATTTACACCTATAGTGATGGGTGGAACACATTAGAATAGAACCCCTTGATGAATTTTTTGGTCTCATGAGGAATGTTTCGTTAACAAATTAAATGGGGTTCTACCATTAGTTTTAAAACATCATGAGAATTATTTTTATGGTAGAGGATGCATATTCTCTAAGATGATGGAATAAAATAAATATGTCATTCAATTATCAATATTTTAGTTAATATTATAAATGATAATTTTAAACTAATATTATCTTTGGTGGAATTTAATTATTTGTAAATTTATTAAATGGTTTGTTTTTTGGTTAAAAAACCATTGCATAAGGATTATTGAATATTTTATTATGATATTCCTTATTATTTAAATAATTTTTGGGTCAATTATATACCTTTAAATATTTATTATTCCTTAATGTGAAATTATATCTTCTAATCCATGAAACGCTTACTAATAATTTGATCCCACCCTTATTTTTGTCATTCCCCGTGATAAGTAGAAGAGAATTTTGAATGATTTTTCAACGATGTAGTGCATTTCATTTTTTAATGTACAATATTTTTTCTATTTATAATGTAAAATTGGTATCATGTATGTATCATGTTCTCTAAAATTTATAAAATGATCTATATTTCTTATTTTTACACATTTTATCTATACAAATGTAATAAATAAGAAATTGGATTCAGGCTATTGGGGTCAGTGTCATTACAATCATCAAGTGAATATTTATTTGGTCTCACAATTTTTTTGAAACTCTATGGTATCGATATCTTTATTATTCTCTCAAACTAATTCTTAGTGTGGAATTTCTTTATCCATATCAGTGTTTTGAATTTTTATGTTTCAATTTATGGAGAACATCCCGTCATCATTGACCCAAAATTCTAAAGCCACCTACTTTCTTTTAGATTTAGCACATTTCTTAGATTACTAAATTTTTTTATCTAATTTCAGTTGGTTTTGGAATGAAAAATAGGGAAACATTGATAACAATACATGTCTTATCGTAATACTTACAAGACATACCAAAATTTAAATCTAAAAAATATTATATTTCACAACATAAAAAACATCTCCTTCTAACAATTTCATATATACCCCAGGATTATGACCTTCTAAATTATATATCCCAAAAAGAAATCCATTATATAAAATTTATTTTTTGGATATTGTTTGGGATCAAATATTGTCAAATGTTTCATCATTTGATATTGTTTCCTCATATTCTCAATAAACCACCAGGTTTGTTCTTATTTTATAATAATGATATATTGGGATGTAATGTTTATGATTTCTATCTATGATTTCCAAAACAATTGACAATCCATTGAAACCATGATATTACATACTCCATCCAAGTCAATGTATATGTGGGTTTCAATTTCATTATTACCATATGATCTCCACTTGTCATAGGGTCTTCAAACATCCTTGGAATATCCATGCTATCCATTGATATGGAAAATTTTTTCTCATTTTTATTGGCCCACATCTCAACAATTTTGGATTTCACATCCGCATTCATATATAAGATATATTATTTTGAAATTTATTTAGTGTATATTTACATTGGTCATGTGGAATTTTTATCTCATTAGTCTGGTATGATTATCCACTTATCTTTTCAATAGTAATGTTGCAATATTTGTCCTTCCTTAATTCATTTTAAACTATGAGGAACCATGATTGTGTATAATCCTATTCTTTTTTTTCATTTCTAATAGTTCCTTAATAATATAAGTGATATTTATTCATGTTCAGATTCTATGAGATTGTGCTTCATGATCTTATCAACATCGTTTTAGAACATCATTGTGTCAAAGATTTCTTTCTCAAGATTCATGTTTTCTTTCTTGAGATATTGTATTTTACCCATGTATAATTATAATTTATCATTGATCTCCATCTCAATCGATATCCTTTTTTCTCCATCATCAAAACTAATATACAAATCAAATAATTTATTTATATGAGAATCTAATATCACATAATCATCATAAGAATAACTTGATGATGAATACTGTTATTTGTTGCTCATTAAATTCATATTTTTTCTACTAATATACAACATCGTATACTTAAATAAATTTTTTATTTGAGATTTATCATCTTCTAATTGTAATTACGATCCTATAACATTATTAATTCAAATTGTTTTGAAAAAATTAGTTGATTAATTGTTTTTATAAAAAAATCATGGTTTCTTACTCTATATCTTTCACATTCCTTTTTTGATTCATAATGATATAGTAAAATATTATTTTAATTATTTATTAACCTTGTTATCTGAATCATCGGAATAATTGTCCACGATTTATGTAATATTGACATTCCTCACTGATTAATAAAAAATTTCACTTTCCCCATTATTTTTTATGGTACATTCCATTAACATCTTATATTTTATGATAAGGTTGTGTAGAAAATCAGTTTTTAAGGCTTATCTATCTTCCATATATTGCATTTTTTTAATGTAACTAATCTATAAACATTCAATTAATATTTTAAACAATGAACATTTTATCAAGATTATCATAAAATACTAAAATGTTGTTTAATATATAGCTATCTATATTCAAATGGTCATCAGTGTTTTCTAAATATATCATGCTAATTTCATAAATATGTCACCTCCAAACATGTTTTTTTGGATTCGATGTTTTTTATTTTAAATTCATCAATAATTCTTAATTTTTTCTAGATCTATTTATCTTTATGTAGTCCATGAAAATTTATGTTCATCTTTTATAATAATAAATAATGATGTAATTCTAAGCCATTATTTATAAATCCTTATTTCACATATTGTAATGGTTCATAGGATAATCAACAGTCCTGGGTGAAAGCCAAAATAGTTTTTTCTCTCTTACTTATAGGAAAATTGATGGGAGGTAGGGTATCATTATAACCACCAAACATTGAAAATTCTTCCCATAAATATGTGAACACCTTGTAAATAAATTGATTTCATATTCTCTGAGTAAAAACTCATATAGGATCTTTAGATATGACCTTCTCCATTATAACACATGAAGTTCCCTATGCTAGGTATACCACTAAGTGTGAGTGGGAGAATAATTGGTCGTATCAGTTGAATTATATCATTTTAATGAACATATTTGTAATTTTTATGATTCTCAATTCACTAAACAATGTTTCAAAACATCACCTCATGTAAAAAAATAATATGAGAGGCCATAACATAATATATTTAAAAGGTTCGATATGATGGATCAATCCTTCCAGAAACTTGTTATTCCACTCATTTTTAAATTCGTATCTATGTAGAGGTAGTTATATATAGGTAATGTTATATTCTAAGAAAATGATTACCATATAGTTCCACTCTATAGTCCCACAATAGATTAAATCATCCCACATACACAATGTATCAATATTGATTTACCCGATGTCTTCTCCTCCTATATAGTCCCATTAGAGTCATCCATTTATATTAAATTATGATCATGTAAATGAAAATATTTCTCCACGATTGTAGGGATATTTCTCCATGAGCATATATGATCATGATTCTTCACAATATTCATTAATAACACCATCCAGAGTTCACATCTAAAGACTCATTCCATATATGGTAGGATATAGTTTATCCAAAATATATTTATATAGACATATATACCACCTTCAATGAACTAATAGCTTCAACCCAACTCCTTCCCCATGATAATTTATGCATTATAATCATTTTTAAATCTTAAATTCATTAAAAAAGATAGCTTAATTCTCCTTTATCAACATTATTTGATACCAAAAACATATATTTAGGTTCAAAAAATCATCATGAAAATTAATTAGAAAATATCAAAGTCATATTATTTATATTTGAATTCAAAGAACCCCAGAAGGCTATTTATTAGGATCTTCCCATTCAAATCAATCAATATATTTTATTATTTATTCCCCATTTAGCTGTACTTATTTTATTTCAAATCATAATTTAAATATTCTATAGGATGAGGCGTGATTCTATATCTCATAAATTTCTAAAATAATGTGATCCTATAAATTCCTCATATCACACTTCTTTATAATCATATTTTATTTTCACATCCATATTTAATAGGATTCATTGAAATCATCCACAGGGGTCAAAATAGTTAAATTGTAATAATTTGTGTCCCTAGTTTTGGTTATGTGATTCTTTCCCTAATTCCTCTATAGAACACTCTATAATGTGATTTTGATTCATGGATTTTCACTTTTTTACATCGATGATCTCTCTACATGGGAGGCTCAACTACTTTCCACTTTTGGTTCCATGCCTGGAAACATTTATTTAGATCTAGATAAATTTTTTATTGACTCTAATTAAAGTAAAAACTCTTCGCCAGACTTATTTGTCAAAGGAAACACCTCACATATTCTAAAATATGTTAGAAAGCTTGCTAATTCATCTGAAAACACATGTATTTGTTTATTTTAATGAACTAATTATAAATTTTCATTATTGATTTTTATATTATTTCATGAACTTCCCCACTCGAGTTATTCAATATATAAAATCAAAATTAATATTTCAATGAACATTAAAGGAGCCTAATTATCTTGTGAACTATCATGGATTCATTTTCATGCATTACATTCAAATCCCTCCTATTAATCTATAAAGATACACCCAATATATTAATCAACTCCAACAAATATTTATAATAATATAGTTAAAAAATACACACCTTTGCATAATATAAGACATTACATATGGTTAAATGAACAATTGGTATATACAAATCCACCAATAAGTTAGACTTCAACCATTTCACGATATTACAATTTAAGAAATAAATAAGTTCATAAAAAATATATCTAAATATTGAAAATAATCATTTAATTTATTTCAAATTATATAAATTATGTTAAAACTTTAAATAACATTAAAATAAAAGTACAACACTATTATACAATCATATACAATCATAAAATGCATTCCACAAGGTTGAATATTTTATAAAAATTAATTTCAAATATAGAATGAATCAATATCTTATTCCAAAAAATCCTTATCTACGACATTACTATTTTCAATAAAATTACTACCATCATCCTCATCTAAAAACTGCTAAAATGAATCATCAACCCAAACAATGTCATTAACATCCATAGATGGAAGGTCCATTCCCTAATCACTACTGTGATCATGAACATGATCACCCAATGATTCATAATATAACCAATTTTTTGGAATAGTTATATTAAAAATTATAGTAGAATCTAGAGAATGTGATAGAAACATATCAGTCATTAACTCATAAACTACTTGATGGCAATTTCCCACATTTATGTTCTTGGATTTCCAATTTTGTTTCCACTATGACATCTAGATGGGTCTCATTAATCATATTCTTGATACTGAAACTGGTATTTTCATTTCATGACTAGGATGAATACATTGTGGGAAAGGTATAAATCATTGGTAGATCATGGAAAAACATCAGATGATTATCTCTGAATACATATCACAAATTATTGTTTGGAAAAATGGTCTTCTTCTTTTCTTTCAAAGAGAATATAAGACCATTGATGAAAATATAATATTGAAAAATATATATTAAATTATTGTTAAAAACATAATCCATATATAAAATATTATATGCATTTTAAACATATTAGAAGTGACGCCACTCCCATCGTTCTCCTTTTTTCCAAGGAATTTTTTTTCTCAACATGAACACAATACAATGGTCAACATTGTTTGATAAAAAATTATAGGAATATGTGAAAATAATACTCAACAATTGATTTTATGATAAAAGAAGAAGAAGAAAAATATTATTTCAAAATGTTGTTTCTTAATAATTAAATTATAATCAATGTAAACATTCGTAGTTTTGCACACACAACAAATAAATAGTTTCTATTAGGATCTTGTATGGTAATTAATCCCAATGTGAGAACATACAATAGAATACTATTTTTTGATTCATTTTGAAAAAATCCATGAAATGTAAATTATTAGTCTTTTAATAAATGGGTTAATACAAATAATAATCATTTTCAATAAAAATATTAATATTATTATATTCCCCTAAATGGGTAACCCTTCCAATAGGTAGTCATATAATGGTAATATGTGAATTTATAGTAATTTAAGGAAATTATAACATCCATACATGATCTATATCAAACATACCATAAAATAAACAAGTAACTGTTATTTTAACACCATAGAACAATCAATTCCATCAATCATGTAGACCTTGCATCCGTATAATTGATAAACTTACATAGAGGTAATTTGAAATATATTTTGTAGATAAATAATTTACTAATTGAAAACATCATCTAATATTTTTTCTTACACATATATGATCCCATGAATTATCCTTTATTTATCCTCAAATGTGTTTCTATGATACTTGGTATATGTGAATATTGTTCTCATATCTTGAATGTGTCATAATAAAAATAATTCATTTTCTCCCATGATTTCAAAAACTATGATTTTATTTATTATAATAGGCCATTAATTATATATTGGAGCTACATACTTAACAGATGTAGTTACAACCATACCAGCTAATAATAGAAGTAAGAACTATAATATAATAATATAAGAAAATTAAATTAATTCATTTACAATTGAAATTTATTTATGGTTCCAAAATTTAATAATATTTTATAGATATAACCAAGGAAGGATCCTTAATTATATTTAATGGATCCATAGACAATGGGGGATTAATATCCTATGTAGTGATAATGGGATTAATTGTATTTGTACATTGATTATTATTATCTATAAAATCAAAATATAGTAGAGGAAAAGTGAAATGAGTTAGAAAATATCATCCTTGGGAAAATAGGGATTTTGTAAATTGAGGGAATCTTGAATTTAGTCGAATGGATAATATGGTTGATGATCTAGAATCAAAATCATATAAGGAAATAGTATATGATAAGGATGAACAAATGAAAATTTTGGAAATAACCTTTTATTTCATAATATCACTATTTCCATTAATGTATCTATGGAATGGGGAACATTGCTATATGGTTTATTTATTAAGTTTTTGTGGTGTTATTAGGTATGATGAGTACTGTGGGTGCCTCTAGTAACACCACCTCAAACTATCAGGATTTTAAATACAATTACTAGTATTCATAGAGATTTTTTGTTTATTGGATGGTAGTTCCTTACTAAAATTTCAAAATGTTCAATGAAATGATATTATATGTTATGTAATTGATTTATATATATATATATATGTATTTGTGTGTGTTTATTAAATAACAGATGTGTATATTCAAAACATAATGATTTCATATTTAGTGGAAAAATAAATTTCACATAAAATGGGTTGAATAATATAAAACACACATGATAATTAGTCCGATAAACATGTGTAATATATAATGTTCATATTTAATTATCACATCAGTCCAACCTAACTTGATTAAGGTTGTTTCAATATGAATTATTCTAGGTCGGATCATTTCCATTTCATTTTTCCTTGATTTTTAGTGGGGTTTTCATGGTTATGTTTATGATTGTGTCATTAAGTTTACATGTATTTATATAATTCCCTTTATCATAGTCAACCTCAAACTCAATGAATTATTACAAGGGATTAAATTTCTTATATTTTGATTATATTTTAGTTGTTTAGTTTTTTATAACTATGAAAACCATTATATTACTTATGGACTACTCACCAATAATATTGGTTGTTATAAAAAATCACGATTCTTTGGTTAACACTCAAGTTCCATTCAACACACAGTTTCCAAATTCAAGTATAATTTTTATTATTTATTGGTAGAATCCATAGTATTTCTTAAAAATAATTTTGACCAATGAATAACATTTTAAAATTTGGCATGAAAAAAAATCGTAGAAACAAATATTATAATAAAATAATAACAATTGGATAATGAAAAACAGTAAAACTCAAGATGAATATTATCCTTCCCCCAATAAATCATTGAGAATATAAATATAATATTTTCAAATAAGAAATTAAAAATTTTCATGAAAAATATATTTGAAACCCAGTATAAATCATAATAAGAAAGATTAATGCATCACATGGAATATTGGAACTCATGAAATCATTCATCTTAGAACAATCCATGCACCATTAAACATTCCATAATTATTAAAATCAATGTACTAAAAAATAATTTTTAAAATAATAATATAGATAAAATTGATAATCATCAACCATGATCATCGGTGTTTAACCTGTTTCAGAATAATTGATTCTTGGTTAATTCCAATTTAGTAAATCTCCCGGTTGTCTCTGAAAATTTAACCTTATAATAATTAATCATTACCCTATTCGTTAGGGAGCTATATCAGTCTCACCCAATGTTATGATGTATATCAATATCACCTAGAATCATCCATATTTCTCAAGTAATTTATCATGAATTGAAAATGTTTTAGGACACTTTTTATGAAAAAATAACTTTTTACCCAATAAGGAAATATCATTCAATTTTCACAAAACCCTAAAGAGAGAAATCAATTTTTTACATGAAAAATGAAAAATTCCTAAAAGAGAGAGAATAATATATTCTTTAATAAACCATGTTATAATTTAGATGAATTATATTAATGATTAATGGGTAATATGAAGAAATATGTGGTCATTCCATAAATAGTTATAAAAAATTATGTTTGAATCATAGAATAAAGGGAAATAAAAAAAAAGAAAAAATTTAAATGGTTCCCATTTAAAATTTTTAAAGAATTCCAAATATAGTTGAGAATTTTACAATATAATATTATATAAATAATATAGAATATTCTTTCAAAATTTAAAATAACCATGACATGTATGAAAATGGGAATGAAGAAAAACCTTGAGATAGTTTTTTTAAAAGAATGTATCTTACCATAGGTCTCATCTATCATTATAAAACCTACAAATCCAAAATAATTAAAAATATAATAGATTTATACTATATAATATCCCTTTACATGTTCATTAAATTATCATTATTATCATTATTTAATTTTTTCACCATTTTTATTTAGTTAATAAAATGATTTATTTCATGTCTAAGGCTGCTGTTTCATTCAGTTTATAACCTCATACCAACATTGGTGCATTTACTATGGTCTAAGGGGTTGTGGTTTTATGAATTAAATAATATCAAAAATGATATAATTATCATATTTATAAAAAAAATATATTTTTAAAACCTTTAATGTATGAAATACATAAAAAATGAACTGTGTCAGTCCACTGAGACAGTAGTCCATTCATATGTATGAACAATGTTATCATTTTTAAATTAGTAGAAAATAATATATTTTTTTTTTATTTTATAGAATCATAAATACTTTATAAATGATAAATTTATTTATTATTTAACTCTTATGACAGTCCTTTTATGATAGAAATGAAAAATGTATCACATCGCTTCAAAGAGGTGGTATTAGAAACATACACACGAGCATTGTTATCAATTATCAATAGATTAAAAGCATTATAAGGTAACATTATATCTATAAAAAACATTTATTACATAAATAAAATTTATATTCATTTGACCATTCTTTTAACCTTCTATATATTTCGGTGATGAAAATATGCCACATCACTTTATGGAGGTGGTAATATACACATACACATTAGTGATGTCATTATTTCCCATAAAATTTAAAATTAGATTTCAAATTATATAAATAAATCATATTAATAATTTTTAACAGATAATATAATTATATTTATATTATGTAAAGGTTAATTAATATTTTTAGGTGGTAGAAGAAGATATAAACATGAAACACTCTTTTAATTATCGCACCACATCATTATAAAACATCATTTAGACTATAACTTAAAATACCTAGGTTATGTATTTAAGTGAGAAAATGACCTATAGGATGCATGAAAAATAGTTTTAAAGGTATTTTGGTTCATGTTTTTCTAACTATTGATCTAAAAGTGATTGAAAAAGTTGGATGATGAGTTTCCCTTTTATAAAAAAGGGGAGAGGAAATCATGGAATAATAAGATAATATTAATTAATATTAATTAATATTAATTTTCAAGTGACAAAAATGAAACTATTTTCATATATAATATGGTAATGGTTTGAAATTATATCGAAAAATATAACTTATACCTGAATTAGATAAATTTTAGGAATTATCTCTTTTCTTAATTCACTCTATTTAATTTACACCCTAACTAATATGAGATAAATTTTTTCCATGAAAACATATTTATATAAAAATATACATGTTGTCATCTATATTTTCAACTGAAATTTTAATTTTACAAAATGAAAAAAAATATTTTATTAAATTCATATTTTATAAGATTCAAAACACACTTTTTGTATAAGTACACAAAATGCATGAAGATGTTTTTTTAAAATGAACTAACCGATTTAAGAATAAAAATAATTTTTTCTTGAAATAAATTTTAAATTTTATTTTGATGAAATATTTATTTATATTTAATATATTTTTTTAAAAAAATTTAAATTAATCAATAACTGAATGGAACCTTCGAATTAAATTTTCAAACAAAAATATCAAATAATAGTTTGAAATATGAATAAAATATATCAAATCTTTATATAATTAATAATGGATTTTCCCAATTCAAAATATTTTTTTTAAATGAATAATGTTAATCATTAGACATAACATTAGTCATGAATAATATTAAAATTTATTATCTTATTATTAAATTAAATAATTTTCAGAAAACTTCTAGTATTTCAAAAATTATTATTCACTATTCTACCAAACATCAACCATTTTACAAAAATATTTTTTATTAATCCAAATATAACTTCAAAATGATAAATAAAGTAATTAATTTCATTTTATAGAGTTTATTTTTTAAAATTAAATTAAATTAACATTTTAACAATTCCACGTATTTAATGGAATGTGAATTTAGATAAATAAATATATTATGTTTTTGATTAAAAGCATTAAAAAACAATAAATAAAAAGTAATAATATAAATCCATAAAATGAAAACCTATATGTCATATAATTTATTTAATTCATCGATTAACTTGGTTGAAAATTATACCCCCTAATTTAATTGCATAATTTTTATTTTTTTCATTACAAAAAAAATGATTGTATTTCCCCTATAGCTTTTTTTATTCCCATGTATATTCATTAATCATGCGATTTTCCTTGAAACCCTTACCCAATGAATAACATTATTTCAAAACAAACACTTTGTTTTATGAAAAATATGGATTGAATTTTCCCTATATTACTGTTTCTCTTACAAATAATCCACTTCTCCACTCAAAAATAGGAGATGCATCTAGGTCGTTCTTTTTTTATCAAAGAATCATGCAAGGAATCACAAACCTGAGATTAAATAGGTAGTAAATATACTATGTAAAAACATTATCTATCCGTTTCATCATAACATATGAAAAAATGATCATAAAACTAATGTTTTCATTTTGGAAAAAATTTATAACACTTTTTTATGGAAATATTTTAAAAAATTAAATTTATGAACATAAATAAGAGATCATTACATTTTTTATCTTCCAGACACTTATTTTATCAATGAGATATCCTCTTGTGATACTGAATCATCATAACATTACCTAAAACATTATCTAAAATTTATACTCCCAATAACTTCTTTTCATTAACTTTTTCCTAACATGATTAATTTCACACAACATTCCATACCATTTACCAATAAATTCCATTTCTATACAGTAATGAAATTTATTTTTATATAAAAAATTAAATAATAAATGTTATTGATAACAACATCCATGGTATTCTAAAGAGAACCATCATATATTATCTTCCAACTTATTTTTTTCTTCGACTATCTATGAGAATTTTGATGAAAATATGATTTGACATTTAACTCAACGGACCTCAAATACTAATATCAATTCCAAATATTTTATTTAAATCTATTATTGTGGTCAGATATGATATATAGTGGAACAAAATTTAACATTACTATGTTTTTAACATAATGTCATCTTAAATGATCCAAATAAATTGTTTTTTGAATGTGATGTAAATGTTCAAATTGATTTAAATAGTAAATAATAACACAATAATAAATATTACCACAAAATTTCTTTGGAAATAATATAATAAAATCCATGGATATGTACTCCCATTTCATTTATGGGATAGAAAATGATAGAAACATCCCACTTGGTAGTTTCTATTAACCATTAACCTACATTAATGTAAAATACTTCATGGTAAAATCTATAATATTCCATTATATTCAATCCAAAAAATTATATTATTGATGGTATATATACATATTGTTGTATCTAGGATGGACATAAAAAAACGAGTTATTATATTCATATAACAATTCAATCATCAACTTGGAATCACTTAGAACACATAAATTATTTCAAAATAAAAAAACATTTTTTGTACCTATCTTTAGAATCTATCACTTCTTTAAGAAATTTACTCATTCTGGTAACCCATGTTCTTCCATATAAGAATGAACAGTTATTTATAAAATGTTTTATTTCACTACTACCAGAGCAAACAAATAAAATGATTGTAACAGCCCAAGATTTTATAAAAAAATATTCTTTTTAATTTTATTAATGTCTTGTGTTGTACGCTACACCAAAAGGAGCTTGCACAACACGCATCCTTGTCTTGCCTTGCATTACACGCAATCGCGACCTTCCTCGATAGCGTGTGTAATACGCAATACCGAGTTTCACTAAACAACGACGTGCTATTAAAATATTATTAAAACTAGCCGTTATGAATAGTAATAACCACTTTTTAAAATTCTGTAAATCTTATTTTTCAAAATGAACTTCATTCTTGGATTCGGAGTATCAAATTTAGCCTAAGGTGAAATTTTGGTATTTTTCGGATAACTTTCATATTCTGATGAATAGTGAAAATTACTAAATTATAATTAAAAACAACTTTTTTAATCGAAATAATTAATAGTGATAAATTATTAATTTGAGTGGTTTTAAAGTATATTTAGAATATATTTTTACAATTTAATACAATGTTGGTCATTGGTTGTAATTTCACATTTAAACCAGACATAATCAAGTGTCAATATTTTGATATATATTGTTTCCTAAAAACACGCTATTTATTTTAACAGTAGGATTTAATTATAAAATTAATTAATGAAACTTCTATGTTATGAATTTGGTAAAATATATTTCATTTTTGAATTCGGAATATGAAATATAGCTTAGGATGAAATTTTGGCATTGTTCTGAAAATCATCAATTTTTGATGAATAGTGAAACTACTAAGTGGTAGTTAAAAAAAACTGAATTTTTCATAAAACTTAATTTTGCCGCTTTTGTGAATGGAATTTCGAAAATCCGAGAGACACGGTTAATATCAAGGACTAAAATGTGGTTCAATGAGATGAAGATAATTTTTTGGTGAATAGTAACTTTTTATTTGTTTTTACCGCGGTTAATAGTAAATAGGGTAACTAAGGGTAAATATGATATTACTATTACCCTAACACATGTCCTAATTCTATTGGACAAGTGTAATTCGACCAAAAACAAACTTAGGAATAAAATATGACCATTTAGGCCCACTTGGATTAGATTAGGACATTTATTATTAATTTATTTAAAGAAAGGTTAAAATAGTTAAAATCAAAGTTTAATAAGTAAATCATTTTTAATATGGGGTTATACATAAGATAAATTCGATTGTAAATATTCATTAGAAAGATAAAAAGATTTCCTACATGATGGTATTTTATTTGTAATTTTTAGACATCAAATAATTTAATTTATTTATGACACAACGGTGATGCAGTAATTATCTTATTAATGAAATATTGACATAATTGATGTTATAAACACCAAAATAAATGTAATTTGAGATTTTTTATGGATTCCACTAATTTTCTAGGTTCCTATGATATATGAATGTTGATTTAATCAACTTGGTTCGAACATTTAATTCTGTTATGACTTTCACAAAAATCATATATCAAATAGTGTCAAAATTGACACAAAATAGTTTTTAAATCAAATATTATATTATTAATTGTTATTGTATTCCTAAAAATCTATGGTTAGGCCAAATGACTTAGATAAGGATATATATATTAATAATAAACAATTTGGGGTTCGTTTGGCATGTTATAGTAAGTGTATTAACCATATAGTGAAAGAAAACAAAAAGACATGGTAAAAGTTAAATTATTTAACTTAGAGTTAAATCTAATTGATAAGGTTAAAATAATATCCTAAACTTGTCTAAATTCTATTGGTTGATAGGATTTCGACCCATACCCACTTTAGCTTAGAAATAAGACCCTTTGGAACCATTATAAACCGATTTTGACTTTAATATAAAATAATATTTTGAGATATTCCTAAGGTGCCCCTCTCCTCCCCTATAAAAGGACACCTCCTCCCCCTCCTCCTCACACCAATTTGAGCACTCAAGCTCGGCCAACCCCTGACAAAATCTCTTCTCCACTTCCCTAGCAACATCCTAGAGGTTCTGGGCTTCCTCAAAGACCAATTCTAGTGCCCTAAGAGGAGGTCTCAAAGAGGCACTTCAAAGAAGAGGTAATTACTGTTACCAATTCTTTCATCTTTATTTCTTCTTCCACTTCTTTTCTTAGGTTGTTTCATTATGAAGTAATAACATCAGTATCACTCATATACTGATATGTTATTATAAGTATGAAACAACCCTATTTCACCATCAATCCATCCTACGGAAAAAGAAATCACCGCGCGTGCGTACGTACGGAATACCGTCTCCACGCCGTGGTGTAATCTATTTTCCACCACCACCTTACATGGATGGGTATAATGGTGTAAAGAATAACTATACATAGTTATTACAACATCATATTGATTCTGATATATTGTATAATCCACTCCAATTCAATTCAATATTTATAGAAATGATATCATCGCTCGTGCGTACGTATAGACTACCGTCTCCACGACGCGATGAGATTCATTCTCCATGTTAACCATTTAAGAATGATTATAATGTATATATAATAAATAATAATTAAATATATGACATTATAAAGCTACTGGATTTATGTATATATATACATATGTATGTCATCTACTTACTTACATTTCAAGACAATAAGGAAAGAAAAACAGCGTTCATGCGTACGTACGGACTACCGTCTCCATGAACTGTGTTTTTAATTTTATTTATCTATCTATTATATATATATATACTGAATATATATGATATATAAATCATATTTTATATTCTGGAAGTAAGTAAATCATGATATAAGTAATAATGATGTCAAGAACAACAAGTCAAAACACCTACGATAAATGAAACGATTTTACCCAAAACGCTTCTTTAACATGGAATTTACAAAAGAACGGGTAATATAATGTCATAAGTGAACCATATATGATATCATAACAATGAATATGATTCTTTAATAAGTCAATGACATTATTTAAATCATTATACAGGAGGTTCGGACACATACGAAGCAAATTGGACCTAAGGTAAGGGAAATATCACAATCTCATTTTTATCCGAGATTGTTTATTCGTAAGTCTTTACTGGGGTGTATTTTATCATCCACATCCATGTTACCTCAATATGTAATATTGTTTCCATCCACTTAAAATAGTTTAAATCCAATTTTACCCTTCGGTGAGTTTTTAGTAAAGAATATGAAAGGAATCTTTTATCGTTTTTTATCGTACGAGGTACTTTTTGACTTTTCCGACAAAAGTACGAAGAATGTTTTTTTTAAACTTATACGGCATGAATGGATTTTTAAAACATTATTTCCAAGAAGCTTCCTTTACAAGTTTTCAAGTTTATTTTTAATCAACTTCTTTTATTTTAACGTTGTATGACATGTTATGAAAGGAAAAATGTTTTTGAAGAAGAAAGGATATTTTCCTCAAGAATGGAGTTCAAGTGTTTTATCAAAATTATTTTCCATATAAGATAATAAAGGGTTCTGTTTTTATCCCAATTATTAAATTGATTTTATCATGTTGTGATGGAATTATTTTTATGAATTCATTTATCTTATATGAATTTATTTATGATGTCATGATGTTTCAAGAATCCCATTTTGTTACATGTGTTATGCGATGATGTATGTTTTATGATTATGTGGCACAAATAAGAAAGGATTCATTATAAGATGGGTGGGACCTATATCTCCCTCCAATGCATTGGGTAAAGATTTTATATCTTATGAGATAGACAGGGCTGGAACGGTAGGTTATACCGGTTCAGTGAAACAGGACTGAAACGAGGGTTACTCGATTCAGAAAGGGACTTTGTCCACTAAGATAGTCTTGGTAATGAGTCATGACTAACAAGAAATGATTTTCCATGATTATGTGTGCATGCCACAAAGTTTCAATTTTCATGTTATGATTATGGGGATCTCATTTTCACTTCTATGATTTATTATGATTTTATGATCTCTTTTGCAGGTTATGATTTTCAAAAAGATATGATATGATTTTTATTTCCTTTATTGCCCTTGCTGAGCATTTGAGCTCACCCTTTTATGTTTTCTTTTCCCCAGGATATAAAGAAAGGTTTTAGGTAAAAAAAGGGATGACCTTTATGGGAGATATTGAAGAACTTTCACCACGATTAGAAGATTATGTTCCGAGTTTCCAAAGACACTAAACTATTACGATCCTTTAGTGTGTGTTTTTGTTATGTACTAAGTATTCCGCAAATGTAATGTAATGTCCATGTACGTCAAGCTTCGGGTCTCTACAGTTGGTATCAGAGGAATGGTTTAGTCAACCTTTGGAAACTAGGATGCGAAAACGTTAGTGAGATCCCTAGAGATATTTCTACGGTATGTCTAGGGATGTCCCTAAGGTTAAGTAGACGTATAAGTTATAGTACTAGAACTACACTAACGATCATAGAATTAAACCTAAGATGTTAGATATTGAAGGTACTCCCCCTTTATTATGTTGTTTTCCCTAGCATGATTTTTGCCTCTCACACTATTCTTTTTTGGGTTTTAGAAAATGGCTGGAAACAAGATGATTCATGATAATGGAGGATATGATGGACAATGGAATGATATTCTTCATAATGAAATGGGATTTGGAAGTCCAAACATAATTATTATTCCGAATCAGCAATCTCATAATATGATCAATAAAGTAAAATTTGGTAAGTTTCCTGACTCGACTAATAAGAGAAAGATGGAGTTCCATGATGATCATAGAGGAAAGAAAGTTCAATTTCCCCTATGTAAATCATGTGGGAAGAGGCATCAAGGAGAATGTTTCAAGGGAACTAGAAGATGCTTTGGGTGTGGAAAAGAAGGACACAAAGCAAGTAAGTGCAAAGGAAAAGGGTCGGTTAACACCATGGATGAGGATAATGGTATTGCTACGACATCAAAAATGGTTAAGTGTTTTAAATGTGGAATGTATGGGCATTATGCAAACCAATGTCCTAAGGGAAAGTCTCATGAAGAGAATCAGTATGGCCGTATGGGTAGTATTTATGTGGATGATGATGAAGAGACTACAAATGATATGTGAGATGAAAGAATTGTTGAAGCTCGGTTAATGGTTTAAGAATGTAGTGGAATGATTACATGTTTATCATGTGTAATGTTAAGTAATCTCATGGTACTATGGAATAAAGAGACATGTAAGGATTGTTACATTGTTGTCTGATTAATGTTACCAGTAACCATGAAAGGTTATTCAGATACTTTTGGAAGGTAGATGATAAGTACATAATGAAAGGATAAGAAGATAATGAGATGTTTGATTGTATTCATGAGCTCATGATTGATATAAGGACTAAGTGATATCATGGTTTGAGTATAAATAATTTTGAGGATTTTGGTATGTGTAAAGTGTTAACTTTTAACTGCATTCAAGTTTTCACTAAGGTTCAATGGGTATTCAAGAGTATACATGATTAAGGACTTTGAATGTTTGGAATGTGACCAACAAAACATATCTTATGATATATGGGGATCAACGATGATATTAAATCTCTGGTAATTGTTTTCACTATGTTATGAGAGTGGACTGCAGTATTATGGATAAGCCTAAAGATTGGAATGGATTGTGTTGGACGTAAGTTAGTATTGTTTAAGGATAGAATTTTTTTCGATATTATTGATGGGATGTTATAGTAATATAGTTTTGGAAAAAGAACAACCTGCAGGACGGGCGACAGCCCATCGCTTCGGACAAGGCTGTAGGAATCGAACCCACAACCGAAGTGCGACTGGCCATTATCGCCTACCACTGGCCTACAGGAAGTCCCTGTTTAGTAGAAACTAGTTTTATTATATTAAGCAGTATGATATATGAAGTATAAGTCCATTTTAGGAATCATATATGATTAATCTCACTATAGATCGATTTATGCATATAATTTTTGCTAACCTTTTGTTTGAGACAGATGGAATGACCCGTCATTCTGTCACATGATCTGCTAACACTTCACGAATAACAAATTCAACTTCATTTATTTAAGAGATGAAGTGGAAATTGTTCAAGGCACGAACAACAGTGAGATTGTACCAAAATAAAGTAAGTATTTATTCTAATTCAAATTTTCAACTTTAGGGGAAATGATCTTGAAAACCAAAAATGTTGTCCTAGTGATCTTATACCTGATGAATCAGATGGTACCTTATATCATCACAAATCTATGGATTTGTGATTACTGGCTTTTCCATAGCCATGTTCTCTACCACTCTCCATCAGAACATGATGGTTAGATTTCCCTTCCATATCCATATTTTCACCTATGTGGAAACCCAATGATTAGTTTATTTGGGTAACAGTTACGTTTCATACTTTTGTTTTTAATGATTGGTTTTGATATTCCTTTTTACGATGTGGGTTTCTATTAAAGAAACTTTCGAATAGTAAACCATTTATAACCCCGACGAATTTCGAGGGCGAAATTCATTTTAAGGGGGGTAGAATGTAACAGCCCAAGATTTTATAAAAAAATATTCTTTTTAATTTTATTAATGTCTTGTGTTGTACGCTACACCAAAAGGAGCTTGCACAACACGCATCCTTGTCTTGCCTTGCATTACACGCAATCGCGACCTTCCTCGATAGCGTGTGTAATACGCAATACCGAGTTTCACTAAACAACGATGTGCTATTAAAATATTATTAAAACTAGCCGTTATGAATAGTAATAACCACTTTTTAAAATTCTGTAAATCTTATTTTTCAAAATGAACTTCATTCTTGGATTCGGAGTATCGAATTTAGCCTAAGGTGAAATTTTGGTACTTTTCGGATAAATTTCATATTCTGATGAATAGTGAAAATTACTAAATTATAATTAAAAACAACTTTTTTAATCGAAATAATTAATAGTGATAAATTATTAATTTGAGTGGTTTTAAAGTATATTTAGAATATATTTTTACAATTTAATACAATGTTGGTCATTGGTTGTAATTTCACATTTAAACCAGACATAATCAAGTGTCAATATTTTGATATATATTGTTTCCTAAAAACACGCTATTTATTTTAACAGTAGGATTTAATTATAAAATTAATTAATGAAACTTCTATGTTATGAATTTGGTAAAATATATTTCATTTTTGAATTCGGAATATGAAATATAGCTTAGGATGAAATTTTGGCATTGTTCTGAAAATCATCAATTTTTGATTAATAGTGAAACTACTAAGTGGTAGTTAAAAAAAACTGAATTTTTCATAAAACTTAATTTTGCCGCTTCTGTGAATGGAATTTCGAAAATCCGAGAGACACGGTTAATATCAAGGACTAAAATGTGGTTCAATGAGATGAAGATAATTTTTTGGTGAATAGTAACTTTTTATTTTCTTTACCGCGGTTAATAGTAAATAGGGTAACTAAGGGTAAATATGATATTACTATTACCCTAACACATGTCCTAATTCTATTGGACAAGTGTAATTCGACCAAAAACAAACTTAGGAATAAAATATTACCATTTAGGCCCACTTGGATTAGATTAGGACATTTATTATTAATTTATTTAAAGAAAGGTTAAAATAGTTAAAATCAAAGTTTAATAAGTAAATCATTTTTAATATGGGGTTATACATAAGTTAAATTCGATTGTAAATATTCATTAGAAAGCTAAACAGATTTCCTACATGATGGTATTTTATTTGTAATTTTTAGACATCATATAATTTAATTTATTTTTGACACAACGGTGATGCAGTAATTATCTTATTAATGAAATATTGACATAATTGATGTTATAAACACCAAAATAAATGTAATTTGAGATTTTTTATGAATTCCACTAATTTTCTAGGTTCCTATGATATATGAATGTTGATTTAATCAACTTGGTTCGAACATTTAATTCTGTTATGACTTTCACAAAAATCATATATCAAATAGTGTCAAAATTGACACAAAATAGTTTTTAAATCAAATATTATATTATTAATTGTTATTGTATTCCTAAAAATCTATGGTTCGGCCAAATGACTTAGATAAGGATATATATATTAATAATAAACAATTTGGGGTTCGTTTGGCATGTTATAGTAAGTGTATTAACCATATAGTGAAAGAAAACAAAAAGACATGGTAAAAGTTAAATTATTTAACTTAGAGTTAAATCTAATTGATAAGGTTAAAATAATATCCTAAACTTGTCTAAATTCTATTGGTTGATAGGATTTAGACCCATACCCACTTTAGCTTCGAAATAAGATCCTTTGGAACCATTATAAACCGATTTTGACTTTAATATAAAATAATATTTTGAGATATTCCTAAGGTGCCCCTCTCCTCCCCTATAAAAGGACACCTCCTCCCCCTCCTCCTCACACCAATTTGAGCACTCAAGCTCGGCCAACCCCTGCCAAAATCTCTTCTCCACTTCCCTAGCAACATCCTAGAGGTTCTGGGCTTCCTCAAAGACCAATTCTAGTGCCCTAAGAGGAGGTCTCAAAGAGGCACTTCAAAGAAGAGGTAATTACTGTTACCAATTCTTTCATCTTTATTTCTTCTTCCACTTCTTCTTCTTAGGTTGTTTCATTATGAAGTAATAACATCAGTATCACTCATATACTGATATGTTATTATAAGTATGAAACAACCCTATTTCACCATCTATCCATCCTACGGAAAAAGAAATCACCGCGCGTGCGTACGTACGGAATACCGTCTCCACGCCATGGTGTAATCTATTTTCCACCACCACCTTACATGGATGGGTATAATAGTGTAAAGAATAACTATACATAGTTATTACAACATAATATTGATTCTGATATATTGTATAATCCACTCCAATTCAATTCAATATTTATAGAAATGATATCATCGCTCGTGCGTACGTACGGACTACCGTCTCCACGACGCGATGAGATTCATTCTCCATGTTAACCATTTAAGAATGATTATAATGTATATATAAGAAATAATAATGAAATATATGAAATTATCAAGATACTGGATTTATGTATATATATACATATGTATGTCATCTACTTACTTCCATTTCAAGACAATAAGGAAAGAAAAACAGCGTTCATGCGTACGTACGGACTACCGTCTCCATGAACGGTGTTTTTCATTTTATTTATCTATCTATTATATATATATATATATACTGAATATATATGATATATAAATCA
Organism: Viscum album; assembly: GCA_963277665.1. Taxonomy (NCBI): domain Eukaryota; kingdom Viridiplantae; phylum Streptophyta; class Magnoliopsida; order Santalales; family Viscaceae; genus Viscum; species Viscum album. Next base: position 1,351,712,046 of record OY728131.1, read on the forward strand.
TATTTTATATTCTGGAAGTAAGTAAATCATGATATAAGTAATAATGATGTCAAGAACAACAAGTCAAAACACCTACGATAAATGAAACGATTTTACCCAAAACGCTTCTTTAACATGGAATTTACAAAAGAACGGGTAATATAATGTCATAAGTGAACCATATATGATATCATAACAATGAATATGATTCTGTAATAAGTCAATGACATTATTTAAATCATTATACAGGAGGTTCGGACACATACGAAGCAAATTGGACCTAAGGTAAGGGAAATATCACAATCTCATTTTTATCCGAGATTGTTTATTCGTAAGTCTTTACTGGGGTGTATTTTATCATCCACATCCATGTTACCTCAATATGTAATATTGTTTCCATCCACTTAAAATAGTTTAAATCCAATTTTACCCTTCGGTGAGTTTTTAGTAAAGAATATGAAAAGAATCTTTTATCGTTTTTTATCGTACGAGGTACTTTTTGACTTTTCCGACAAAAGTACGAAGAATGTTTTTTTTAAACTTATACGACATGAATGGATTTTTAAAACATTATTTCCAAGAAGCTTCCTTTACAAGTTTTCAAGTTTATTTTTAATCAACTTCTTTTATTTTAAAGTTGTATGACATGTTATGAAAGGAAAAATGTTTTTGAAGAAGAAAGGATATTTTCCTCAAGAATGGAGTTCAAGTGTTTTATCAAAATTATTTTCCATCTAAGATAATAAAGGGTTCTGTTTTTATCCCAATTATTAAATTGATTTGATCATGTTGTGATGGAATTATTTTTATGAATTCCTTTATCTTATATGAATTTATTTATGATGTCATGATGTTTCAAGAATCTCATTTTGTTACATGTGTTATGCGATGATGTATGTTTTATGATTATGTGGCACACATAAGAAAGGATTCATTATAAGATGGATGGGACCTATATCTCCCTCCAATGCATTGGGTAAAGATTTTATATCTCATGAGATAGACAGGGCTGGAACGGTAGGTTATACCGGTTCAGTGAAACAGGACTGAAACGAGGGTTACTCGATTCAGAAAGGGACTTTGTCCACTTAGATAGTCTTGGCAATGAGTCATGACTAACAAGAAATGATTTTCCATGATTATGTGTGCATGCCACAAAGTTTCAATTTTCATGTTATGATTATGGGGATCTCATTTTCACTTCTATGATTTATTAAGATTTTATGATCTCTTTTGCAGGTTATGATTTTCAAAAAGATATGATATGATTTTTATTTCCTTTATTGCCCTTGCTGAGCATTTGAGCTCACCCTTTTATGTTTTCTTTTCCCCAGGATATAAAGAAAGGTTTTAGGTAAAAAAAAGGGATGACCTTTATGGGAGATATTGAAGAACTTTCACCACGATTAGAAGATTACGTTCCGAGTTTCCAAAGACACTAAACTATTACGATCCTTTAGTGTGTGTTTTTGTTATGTACTAAGTATTCCTTAAATGTAATGTAATGTCCATGTACGTCAAGCTTCGGGTCTCTACAATGATTATACATGCATAATTTCTAGATAAACATTCATTAAATCATTAACAAAAGTATTATGTTACAAACAAAAAATAGTTAATGATGAATTATATTTTACACTCAATGTATTATGAATTTTTTTTCTCTGACTCAGTGGGGTTGAATAATTCAATATTAATAATTTATATGATCAAACGATCAATACAGATTCATTTTAAAATCATAATCAATTAATATATAAATTAATGATTTATTGTCATTATATATATTATTGTTTTCTAAATTAAATATGTATCAAATTTTTTTAAAATCCAAAACCATTGTTGCATGATCAAGATCAGATGTTGGGTAATTATGGTCATTAAATTTCAATTGACATGAAGAATATGTAATTACCCGATCATCTTTAATTCAGACACAACCAATTTCATTCAAAAAAGTGTCATTTTAAATAATAGATTCCTCATTTATTTCTGGAATGGATAACACTATTTCATTTACCATTATATTTTGAATTCCAAAAAACATTTATCAAATTCCTTTTTCCACATGAATTTGAATCCATTTTTACCCATAATTGTTTTTGGGCTATATAACTGAACAATATTTTAAAAAACCAGTATTATTAACCATATAGTCCATTAAAACATATAATATGACTATCAATTTTAGTCCAACAACATTTTAAACAATATTTGATTTAGTTAGATCAAAATATATTCTAATTTTTGAAGCATTATTCCCATGAAATGAGACTTATCTGAACCAAAAATCATATTAACTAAATTTTCCATAGAACAAATTTTTTAACATCTATAGATTAATAATTATGAATTTTTCATAGAATTTTTATAAAACATATTTTCATCAATGGAATGTATAAAAAATTCATCATATTATACATTGAAAAATCTATTCATTATATCCGTAAAAATAGAGGGTGAATTTTTTAACATGAATATAATAAGGGAAAAATATTAATTACCACTGCTACTATAAAATGATATCTTTAAAATGCCTCCCTCTTTCACCTTCAGCTGATGATAACTGGATCTGAGACAAACCATTAAAATATACTAATCTCCCCAAATATGATAAACAATTATTGATATAAAAACCCATATATATTTTCACAATATTTATTTTATTGAGTTTTAAATAATCAATTTAACATAATATGAATCTATCCATTATTTTATTAAAATAAATAGGTGAAAAAATGAATAATTTCTAGGGTCGATTAAACCGTTATCAAGAAACTCCCCTATGTGATTTTTACAATTATATCAACTCAACTAATGGAATTATATATGGGGGTTTTCAAACTCGCATAAAAGTAAGAACTATGTCAATGGTAAATTTTATCACAAGGTCTAGAATAAAATAAGAAAAATTGCATCAACTATTTTTTTTTAGAATATTAATTTCATCAATTAAATTTAATTTTAGGAGTTTAACTAGAGAAAAATACTGAACTAAATTAAAAAAATATAACATTACAAATTATGACTTAATACTACTAATTTATAACCATTATAATGTGTGGTATCAACAGAAGTTACCACTTTATAAAATCCATATAAAAATTAAGTAAAAAATAAGTTATATAATATTTATAAGATACATGTTTCATAAAATGGAATTTATACCATATTATATTAAAATTTAAATTTACTAATTTAATAAATTCAATCATATATATATATACTTTAATATTTATAATTAATATTTTCAAATTATTTGAATGGGTAAAATGTTTTATGAATAAATATTCCAAGTTAAATATTATTTGCCATGATAAAATAGAAATTTTATAAAGAATTATTCTTTTCTAAAAATTATTTATTTTTTTAAAAAGATCATATTTCAATTAATAATAGAATATTTTTTTATCATATAAAAAATTTATCTATCACTCATTTATTTTCTAATAAATTATAATTATAATTAATTACTCATAATGATTAAAATAGTTTTTAAAAAGACCATTCAACACATTTTATATTTGAAATTAAAAGATAAATTTATAACGTTTGAAATTCAACTAGATTCAATAGAGTCCAAATTTAGATTCATCAGGAAATAATTGGGTAGTAAGGGTCACATTATATTTTTATTTATAAAATAATAAGAATTTATGGCATTTAATTGAGATTAATAATTGTTCAAATGGGTAATGTAACATAACTCTAATTTTAATAAATAGTTTTGATACATAGAACTACTCTAATTCCAATTTTAGGTTGAAATATCATAAATATATTCATCATTAACATTAAACAACCAAACTCAACTGACTCTAATGAAATTGAATACTTAAATCTTACGTGTCATTCTTTTCGAAGGATTCCCCCCATTTTACACCTATAAAAGATCACATTTCCACCATTATCATAGCCACACACCAGGTATTTAAATTATCTTGAGGAACATATGGTATTATTATTTTAATAACCCTACACATATCTAGTATCCTTTATCCAAAAAACTGTCTTGACGCCCTTTATTTCCTAAGGACACTTCAAGGGAAAATCCAAATTTTCAATTTAAATATTTCATACCATTTATCATCATTTTATTAAAATATTAATCCATCCTAATCCATACCAATTATTAAAAATATATATTTATATATATAATTAAATAATAATGAACAATTTACTAAAATTATATCAATTTTATGGTATAACCATTATCCACCCCCTCATATCCAATAGAAAAATGAAAAAGTTTCACATGTGAGTGTGCGGTGAACCTAATTCATGAACATCAATTATAAATTTTCATCACCAACATTAATGTATTATTTGAGAAATGGATTTATTGAATAAATATTAAATTTATTTTATAATTTATATTTTGTAAATATAAATTATTAGTGTTATTAGTAATATTAGTCCTATGTTTTCATTATAAAAATAACTATCTAAAATGAAGAAACAATTATGAAAAAAATAAATGTTTATGTGAAAAAATCACATTAATGTACTTATTCAAATAATTATTTATATTTCTAACTCATACCTTCATAACATGTAAACAATGAAATTATACTTTTATAATAAGGATATTATAACTAATGGTTCTTTTCCTTCACCTAAGTTACATTTAGATTGTAACATACACTTGTTGTAATGGATTATCCACCTACAAAAGATAAGTTATAAAATTTTTACATGTATTGAATTCGAAACTAATTATTGGATAATAATATGTAAATTCTTATTTTATAGGTTCTACATGGTTAATATTTTGTTTTATTTAAATAATTATTTAGCCACCATTCTTTTCTAAAAATTCTCAAAGACAATCCTGTAAAATATTTCTGTAAAAAACAATAACTAAAGTTCACATTGAATAAAAATTTATGTTAATAATCAATCCTAAAACATAAATTAATAAAATATTTATTACCTATAATTGTTTTAATATTATAAAATAATGAATAATGTCTCTATGATTATGAAACTAGTTAAAAACTATCATGATTACTCACCCAAAAAATATAAAATTAAAAAGATCTAATTAATAAAAATGAAGAGAATAATTTCGAACAATTTTTATAAAAGTTTATGGATTTGAATAATGTTTGGAAATAAATATTAGAAAATAAGCATATACTGATGGTTTGGATCTATTGGTATAAGTCCCAACACCATTGGTATAGGTTATAACAATAGTTCGGGTGGTCGTTGGCTTGTCTATCTTCAGTCTAGACCTATAATAATGGTTTTGGGAAATAGTTTGTATAGGTGTGATATAAAAAATCATTCCAAACTCTTGGTAAAGAAAATATTAATGACCTATACAAACAGTTTTTAAAACTATTTGTATTGGTAATAAGAAAAAACTCAACTAGATTTGATCCTATGACTTTAGATTTATATCTCGATGTCCTAACCACTAAGCTATAATTTTTTACTTGGAACATATTATGATAAATATGGATATGTATAATTATAAATAAATTAATTCTTTATTAATAAATTTTATTTGATAATATAATTTGTTAAAAGACGTTGGTATATGTATTTTCAATTATGTGACCTCTAGCAATGGTTTTTTTAAAAAACTACTGGTATATGGTCATTAAATAGAGGCTATAATAACGGTTTTATCCAAATCGTTGGTATATATAACACCTATACCAAGGGTTCTGAAGACTCCATTTGTATAAAATCAATTTTTTTTTGAATCTATACCAATAACATTTCGAAAAATGTTGGTATAAGGTCATATTATTGTACCAATACCAATGATTAAGAAAAAACCATGGGTAAAGATCTTGTTTCTATTAGTGAATATGTTATTATGATTGTTATTTTTTATACAAGAGCTAAAATGAATTTTGTGGATATTAAGAGTAAAGGTAAAAAAATTTCTTACTGAACTCTCTATATTTATATTATGTTGTATCTTTTGAACTTTGTCATTCAATTTTATGCATATTAAATTATCTCATTTGTTTCATATGATGTGAGATTTTATCTACATGGGAAAAATGATTTTATAATTTCAATCCACATGCATTAATGACTTCCTTTTCTATTGTATTATAATAGGATTTTCTCTTAGGAATTAATTTCATTCAAATTAATATTTTTCTGAAGTACAATTTTTTACATACCAAATCTATAATTTATTATTTTAAAATAAAAAAATGTACCAATTAATTTAATCTTCATAATTATGTTTTTGAATAAACTCATTCTTAAAATATTCTCCGGTTTGTATTTTTTCCACATAATCTCCAAAGGTATATTTTTTCATGATTTTATTTTTTTATAAATTACCATATAAATAGTTTTAGAAATATCCTCTATTGTATAATTAAATTTGATACCAATTGATCTCATTTATATAGTTATTCATCTGATGAATTTAAAAAATAAATGTGAAACAAAATCAGTTTTGTGGATTTTAATTAGGGGATGATTTTATATTCTTTTTTGGGAAACTTATGTGTCGTTAATAATTTTTAGATAGTAATGTCATTTATATCCCTCTAATATATCAATTAAGACATTAAATACGATGATGTAATTGTTAAATGAGAATTGATTCATGATTAAAAATGAAAAATTAGTTGTGATGCCAGATCACTTATAGAAAATGGTTTCTGATGCATGATCTATTATAGAAAATAAGGTGTGATTCATAACCACTAAATGAAATAGTTGGTTGTACCAAATCTAAAATGATTAATTTATATGCTTATATTTATTCCATATTGATTTTATATGTCATTATTCAATACTCCCCATCTCATGATTTAAGTCTCGTGAATTCATTATTGGTTCTCCTATTATTTCAGGTTTATTATTTATATGATTTCATGTTCTCAAAATATGATAATTATATCATATTTATGTTTTCTAATTTTCTTTTTTTCTCACCAATGATAAAATAATTATATTTCTATTTGTTTCATTTAATAATAATTTTATTTTTCCAATTTCATTATATTTATTTCATAGTGAAAGAGGATGAGTATAATTGGGTGAGGATTAGAAAATTTTATTTTATTATTAAATTTTGTGGGTATGTTCACTAACATTTTGAAATATTCATCTTATATATCTGGATTCAAATTAGAAAAAACCATTCATTTCTATGGATTAGTATTTTATTCTATAATATAATAATTTTTATTATGGGCACGATTTAAAGTAATGTTATTATTATCTTTTGTAAACTCAGTTTGTATCAGAGCATGGTTTAAAAATTTTTGGATATTATTTTATTAACCTTTGGTGTTATTGATAGATAATATTAGTGAAAATGAGTATATTAATCTATGTATAGGATGATATCCTGAAATATTAGAAAATTATTGAGTAGATAAATTTATTTTCAATACATCCATTTTTTGATACTATAAGTGGATGCATGGTCAAACAATGTTATATGTTTGGGGTGTTGACCCTAAAAAGAGAATGTTCTATATTTACTCAATTATAACATTCTTTTATGATAAAAATGAATAACTGCCCACGTGGTCTCCTAGTCCCAGGGTATATTATTTTCTTGATCATATTCTATTTATGTATAACCATGAAGAATTTATTTTACAGTCTAATAGAGGGATTATGGTGTTAATTTTAAGAAAAACCAACTAATTATAACATAATATTTATATTGGTTGACCAAATGGAGTTATAGTCTGACATGATGGGGTATGAGGGTAATATATTTTATGGTTCAACATCATAAATGGTATTTATTATGATTATACCCCTATATTTTCAAATTTTCATCGCCCATGTTAACACATTTGTGTTTTAGAGATATTTATAACCAAATAAATCCAAATTAACAATGTTTTAGGGAGAATTTCGTGAATACTAAATTAAAAAACCAAATAGAATGGGGTTTTGAGTATAAATCTCCATGGTATTTATATCCAAAATCATAAAATTTAAGAATAAAAATTATAATTATTTTGATCTCCCAAAACCCTCCATGGAAAAATAAAATTTAATTTCATTCATTTGTATGGAATGGTATACCAACAATCGGTTTCTCTTCTAATCCAAGTACTTCTAGAAATAGAACAGTGTGATGGAAGATATATTTTACATTATATAGTTATCAAAACATGAGATTTTTTTTCTATACATTTATCAGTTGGAAAGAGAGGACACCTAGTAGTGGACTATTGATAATAATATAATGATAAATTGAAAAATAAACTCCATGGTGTGAGAATATTTCAAGAAATTTCTCATTGACAAGTTTTTCCCCCAAACACATCACGTGAATATTGAGGGAAAAAACTAATGATGCAACATAAGGATCATAAATCCATGGGAAATAGATATAAAACATCACATGACTGGCGAGGTATACCTTAATCATTATTACAAATCTTTATAGTAAGATCAAATGAAACTTTTGTTTCCTTAAAAAATTTCTATGGATTGAACTGGCTATGAGAGACCTATGTATTTATAAATGGATTTTCCAATTTTTAATTAAGGTGGAGATAAAATATCAATAATCCAATTACACAAGAGACATGAAAGGAAAGAATGAGTTCCAAGTGAACTCAGATTAAAGCTATCAAGATGATAATAATATATAGATTAATTCATTCTAGAAATTTTTTAATAATCATTTGAGAAATTTCCTTTGTGGATCATAAAGATGTATTAAAGTTTATAGATATTTAAATGGAGATAAATTTGTTTTAATGGATATAAAAATATAATTTTAAGAGTTCAAGGTCTCTACTCATTCTACTCTCAGTCATCAATTCTACAAATGTTTGGAGTGTTGGAATTGTAATCGTGAATTAACTAACCCTATATCTAATTAATACATTGGCATCTAATAAACTTCTTATCATAGATAATAAGGGATATCAAATAAAACTGATATAACATACATGGATCAAGATAATAATGAAACATAATGTATATGTATCATCTATTTTAGTAATTTGAATTTTTTTATTTGAATGTGATTCATCACATTCATTTATATCATAAATGTTTTCCAATTTTATTGAATCATAACCTCATCTATTGGATATTAAACTATATATCAAAATATATTGGGGGAAAATGATTGTATCTATGATAAATAAATTCATATAGATCAATTTTTTTGGGAAGAAACATCAAACAAATCTAACTTCTCTTCCAATGGTTGATTTTTTCCTAATATAGGGTATTGGTTGGTTTTCCCTTTATAGAGGACATATACATTTTTGGGACAAGGAGACCTCATTTTTCATCATATATCATCATATTTTCATGTATCAACATATAGAAGATCTACCCTTGGAATAAATTCTATAATAAGGAGTGTGATACCCATAAATGAACAATTTCAACCATAAATTATAAAACTATATTTTATTATTGATGGAATTCACAGAAACAACCAAGTCATGTCCCATAGTATGGGGTATGTTTATCGATTGACAACATACACAGATTTATGCCTATCTCAAATAGCATATATAGGGTGGACCCCATTTTATCAGAATAATTAATGAATAAGTGAAATGAGATTATGGAAAATTTCTTTATCTGCTCCACTACATCCCCATAGGGAAAACCATTCCACTTAATTAATACAAAATATTGATCCATGTGATTTCTTATTGACATCAATGAACCTAAAAAGATAACAATTAGGAATAAATATTCACTAACCTACATTGATGTCAATCTTGATCCACTAAGAGGGGCTCAATACATCTCAAAGATTAATATTTGGTATGGATACAATTAATTAATGGTTAAAAGGGATGATATTTCAAAAAAAATAAACTGTTTTAGAAATTAGTATTGATGGTGATTTAATTAAAAGATACAAATTCTTGATCCTTATACATGGATGCAATGAATAGTGTATTTCGAGTATAATTTATTAATCTTTTAGTAAAATTTATATATGAAATTATTCTATAATCAGGGAGTAATGATGAGAATAATCATTATTTCTGAATTCTTTTAAAGGAAATGAGAAAGGAAAAATTTTGTACTAAATTTTTAAGGTCTGAATTTTGTTATATAATATATGATTCTTACGTCATGTAATGATAATAATGGTAATATTATTATATTCATAAAATATATATGTTGTTAATAAAATTTCTAGGATGACCACTATAATTGAAATCCTTAATATTCATGGGTTTTATGGGTATAGTTTAAGTGTTATGATATTTTTTCAGGGATATCGAATCCAAAAACCATACTAATTTGAAATGTAGTAATCTACCTTCGGTTAAGGGAGCATGGACAATGTTTTAAGGAATAAATGGGTTTTCACTAATCCTATACTTACATTACCCAGTTTCTGGGAAGGGTTTTTTTATATACAATGATTTTTTCAAAAATTTCGTGGGTATCATTATTAAGTATAATTATAAAGAAATTTCTTATCTATCACACTAATTAAATACACATGATAAAAATTACCCGACACATGATATATAGCTAGTTATAGTGATCTTGAAAGTAATGATTTTGAGAAATAAATAATATAATGAAAAGTTTAACATATATATACTAATTAGAAGACCATGAAATATATATTAATATAGAAAGATTTAAATATACTCCAAAAAATATTATTATAATATACAAAAGATCTTTTCAACACAATTCATTTATAAACCATTAAAGAAAATAAGGTTTGTTGTGATATGAGAAGAAAAAATCATACTCCCATGTCAATAGTAAGGATTAAAAAACCCTTTAATAATGGAATCATGTAGGATGGATCCTTATGTCACACGAGAATGTTGGAAATCCTATCTTTCTAAGAAGACACTTCGATAATTCATTCACAAAAATATCAATGAAGACATAATGGATGATTTACAGATACAAAATATTAAAATATTTTGTATAGTTAATCATTGATAAAGATGGATATATCTATTTTGAAAAAAGGTTAAATTTCCCAAGAAAAATATAATGGAAGAAGGAAAATTTTGACAATGCACACAATTATCCTTCTCAATTCATCTAGGATGTATAATGATGTATAAAGACAAAAAACAAACTTATCGTCGAATATAATAGGAGATAAATTTCAGATTAAATATCTCAATGATTGGAATTCTAGAAATATATTCTTGAATAACAAATTCATATGAGTACATTTCCACGATTTACTATTTTAGTGTGTCAGTGGGAAAACAACACCATAGATTTTATCACAGGACACTAAAAAGATTCTTAATGATATAATCTATTTTTGGCTATATTTCATCATTACATTATGTTAGAAAATATTATTTATTGTTAAGATAATTATTGTAATGAGCCAAAAATCTCATTCATAGAAATTTTGTCTGTATAAATTAATATTCATTAGATTACAAAAACATAATCCTACAGATCGTAAAGGTATAATGCCTCTAGAAACATTGAAACATAAAAAATTGGTCTATAAGAGATATATTCAATCTCCCACTACGTTATTATTTATTAAAATCCTCCATAGAAATATAATACATAATACATTTTATAATAAAATGAAGAATTTATACTTATATATGGTTGATCAAAGATTTTTAGTAAGTTAAAAAAGCGAGATATCAACAAATTGATTCCCTATGGGTTTATTTACATGAGAATAACATTATAAAACCATACTATACATATCATATATCATTAACTTGAGTCGTGGAATAAATCATGGTATTTCATTAATCATAAATTATAATAGATTAAATAAAACAATCCTTGAGAACATAACATTGGAATAAGACATAGAATTGTGGAATACAAATATTAATAGAAAATAATTTCCATAGTATTCTAGGTTCATTGCCAAGGAAAAACAATTATAATGGGTTGAATCTCTATACCATCATAGTAGTAAGGCTTCACTACCAATATTAACCTAGTGGATAACTTCCCATACTAAACTAGAGTCACTCTCTATTATATTTGTGTCTATCAATAGAGGTATTATTCATTACATAATACATTAAAGGGAGATATAGGTCCCATATCTCACATACTAAAAATCATATATATGTGTTCCAAAAAATTACAAAACATTCAGCATATCAGAAACCATGAATCAAAATGGGTTTCATATAAATTTTATTATAACATAACCTGTTGAAAATAAACATGATTCATAATTATGTCATCATTTCATAAAAGAATAATCAATGGAAAAAAGGAAAAGGTTTCATAATTATTGAATCATGGTATAACCCATGGAAGAGAATATGGTTTCATAAATATATTTTAATTAAAAATATATTCCATTTTGAGAATTAATAAGAATGTTATCATTGGATCGTATATGAAGAAAATCATAATTAACATCAAAGGATGTAATATTACATAGATAATGATTGAGACAGAAAATTCCATAAAATTTATCTTTAGTAAATTAAACAATATTTGAATAACAGTTTCTAATAATTTAACCCAATTAAATAATATGAGAATCCATTTTCTAGGAATACACATTGAAAACATAAAAAAGAATATTTAAAAAAAAATTAAATCATTTCTTGAGGAAAATATCCTTTACAAACATAAAAATTAAATTTTAAAACAGAATAATTTTTAAAAATAATTTTAACATAAAATAATCTTTTAAACAAATTAATTATTATTTAAAACATACATTTGTCATGACGACATGAAATTTTTCCCATGTTTTACACAATTAGAACAAATATTCTATTTACATTTGTGGTAAAATGAAAATAAAAATTGTTTGGAAAACGAAATGAATATTAATTTTAATTTTTTTAAATATGAAAGACATGGGTAATAATAATTTTAATAAATCATTTATATAATTTTAAAAAAAAATTTGATTTTTTTTTAGAAAAATTGGGTTTTGGAAGAAAAAGGGTTTTCATGAAAAGAGTGAAATAATGAACACTTTTCATAAAAACATTCCTTTTATCCCATTAGTTTAGAAATAGAATAAGATAATGTAAAAAATGAATTCATAAGACATAAATAGAGGAGAAGAAATGTGATGATTTTCAAGCGACTTGTATTGTAATAGTTCGTCATCAGAATCATAAAGATAAATAAAAATCTTCATAAATGGTGAGGTTGTATCATAAATAAATTACCAAACTAGTAATAAGGAATCCTAAGACCAATGAAATGGAGATCCTAAAATTTATATTTAAATATAAATAATTATTAGGAAAATCAACATAAAAAAAATAGTAGAAAGTATACACAATACAATAAATAAATAGGAGGAAAATATGAGTTCTGTCTTTAAGAAGTAAAAAAAGTGAGATGAAAATCAATTTATATTGATCATGACTTCCTTCATAAATGTAAATAAAATATATGATTATTATAAATATTTTAAATAACCACATATATATATATATATTACCATATATTATTTACGTATGACCTTTTATTAGAAATGTATTAACACTTCAATGTTAATGTCACATTTCATGGAATAACTACATTGTTTTCTTTGTTATTTTTGTATTTTGTATTTTTTTCCTCTTCTTAAAAAGATCACGGTTTCATCATAATTTTACAAAATATATAAATATATAATATATTCTTCATATCATTATTTATGTAAATCTATAAATTTTTTATACATAAAATGAAATAAACTAGTTGTTAGTCAGAGTGGATACTCAAGATGGGGGTGAATTGAGTTCCAATAAAAATTTCTGTTAAAAAAATTTCGCATGAAATCCCCCTATTTAAAAACAATTTAAACTCTAGTTAATTTATACAGAGTGTAAATGTTCAATTAGTTTCTGAAAGATTGATTAGGTCTCAATGAAAGTAACTTCTGAAACTAACTTACTGGTTTACATGAAGTATAACACGTGCTAATTTAAGTATCAAAGTAACTTAAAAACAGATTGTATTTCAAATTAATTATTAGCGGAATATAAAATATATAGAATACTTTATATTTAAACTAAAATGCACAGCAGATGTAACCAAGAGGTTGAATCTCAAGCCGAGACCTAGTAATCTCAAAAAATTTATATAAATTTGATCCACACCCTGGATTGGGGTAACCAACAGTGAAAAACACTGTCCAAGTACAAAGACCTCTACCACAGTTCTTCGTTGAAAACAAAAAATAGCTCACAGGCTGTCTTGGTCTTACTTGACATCTACCACTATCCACAGTTGGATTCAATGAAGTTATAGAGTTTGAGTGGGGATTTAGAAATCCTCTAGATTAGCACAGGAGACATTGTGTGTATGAAATATATAGAGTATACACACTGCTTGAAATGTAAATAAAAGAATCACTAAAATAATGGATAAGAGTATTGAATTTTCTAGTGATGTGATGTGCAGGTATGGACTCTTTTGATTTATCAGTTATTCTTCTGAGTCCTTCTCTGGTTTTTGTCTGAAAAGTAGAGTATCGTTATCTTCCTTGGTTTTCAAGTTCAGCTTATCAGCTTGAGTGCATGAAGTGTTTTATGTAGTTCTTCACTCAAGATGGAGCTTGTGTTCTCCTCTAGAATGAGTGGCTTGGTGTATGTCGAGTGATCTTCCAGTATGAATATAGCTTATTCCTTTTCGGTGAATGCACCACGATTTCAATGTTGTTCAGCCCTTGCCTTTTACACCCTTCGTCTGCCTTCTCAGTTCCTTGATTCTCATCATTTTTCATGGTCCTTTTCCTTCCTTTTATAGCTTTCAGCTCTAGTAAAAATAATGATTACCTTTTTCATGGGTACTAGGTACGGTTCCCTAACATGCCAACAACTATGATTAAATATCAATAAATGCATTAAAACATCAAATATAACAATTGTATAATAAATAAATAATATTGAGAGTATAGAATTTGACTGGTCAGTCTTCCAGTAGTAGCCTTCTGTTGGTATTTGTATCATTGTGGACTTTGTGTAGCAGTGACCTTCTATCAGTAGCTCTTGGTCATGTACCAGTATCTCCTTATATCAGTAGTTTTTTGAACTTGTATCGGTAGCTCTTTGTATCGGTAGCTGTTTGATCTTTTATCGGTAGATCTTGGTATCAGTAGCTGTTTGATATTGTATCGGTATCTTTATATACTGGTGGATTCATCTATTGGTAGACTTTGCTTCTATTGGTAGCTTGTTTTGTATCAGTAGCTTCACAGTGGTAGACTTGCTTATATCGGTAGACTTACACTATCAGTAACTCTTGTGAAACAGTTGCTTGTATTAGTAGCTTGATGTATCGGTGGATTCACTTTTTTATCAGTGATATATGTATCAGTAGACTTATGCATACCGGTAGACTTGTTCTATCAGTAGGTCAGTTTCGGTCGGTAACTGTCTGTATCGGTGGACTTGTACATACCAGTAGCTCTGCGTATCGGTGACCTTAGCTCATCGGTGACCATGTCTATCGATGACTATGTATATCGGTAGACTAAATATCTGTAGATCTGTATCAGTAGCTATTATAAAATTAGTGACTAAATACATATCTGTTTTATGCAAAACATATCTGATTGAGTTAGAATTAATTCAAAACCTATATAATCATAGATAAACATTGATTAACATATTTCGAGGATTATTTTACTATAATTATATACTAGAACATAGATTGAAAGAATTAGTATATAGATAAACATTAATTGGAATTATCAAAGTATGTGATAGAATAATTTGGATTATCAAAACAAGTGAGGTCAAGAATCTCCCCCTTTTTTATAATCAGAACTTATGATATTATAGTTTTAATATAAGGAGTAATTGTATTAGAGGATATATCATTAAAACCAATTGTATTAGAGAAAACAAAATAAGATGTGAAAAGTTAAATATATCACAGGTAAAATTAAATGCAATGTTATCAAAGGTACAAGTTAAAAGGCATATTATCTCTCCCTTTGATAATATTTCTCCCCAATTCGCATTAAAATTTTTATTCCCAGATATAATTTTTCTCCCCTTAATATTTCTCCCCCTTTGTGATAATAAAAAAGTTGGAAACAACTAAGAGAAAAATAACAAAATGAGAAAGAAAAAAATCCATTTGTATTTCATGTTGCAAAAAGTTACAAAGAAATAAAACAATATACAAGGGATTCCTATCAAATATCCTAGCCAGCTATTCAATCAATGTCCTCAAAGTGAGATTTTGGATCAGAAGAGGATTCAGACTATGTGGATGCATGTGAAGGCATAGGAATTCCAGAAATGATCACAAGAGGCTGAGCCACTGAAACTGTTCCTGGCCTATACTAAGTAGTTCATTGAGTGATCATAGGACTAAGGCATCGAATGGCTTGGGTTGGATTCATCTGAACAGGGCAAGCAGTAGAAGTAGAGGCAGGTAAAGGTGGAGGTACAATCACTGGTCTAGCATTGACATGCATGAAAGGCAACAAAAATATCTGAAATCCATAATTATTTCTCCTCCTGTATCCATTGTAGATATGAAATCATCCTTGTTATCCATGAATTTGTCCAAGGCTTGAGTCAATTCCCTTAGCTTGACGACTTGCTCTCTGATGTGTTGATTAACAGGAGGTAACTTCAGGTTTTCTAACAGAAGTTTGATGTGGTTGTTGAGTTGATGTTTGGTATAAATCCTTTGAAAATAGTACTCTTACTTTTCTTTCACTTATTTCTGAGAGGCATAAGGTTCTCTCATATAGTCATGAACTATCTTCATTATTTCTCGAGGTGAATCTCTATTAGAAATCACCACTTTTCTCTGGTCAGATGAGTCCTCAGAGGCACTTGTTGATGCTGAACCAAGCTCCTCCTTCATCACAACTCGAATTTGGTTTAGTTCTATTGAAGGGATGGAGGCAAGAGAACTAACAAAGAAAGATACAATTTCCTTGATGTTTTTAGTCAACCCAATAATAAGATTTTTTACTTGGGAATCCTGGGTGGTAACATGATCTTTCATGGAGGTGTTAAAACCATTAAACACTAATACCATCTGGCTCACAACACTTTTGACATTGGCTAGGTCCTTGTTTTCTTGAGATTTTGTACTCCTTTAAGATTATAAATAGATAACAGATTTCTTTAGTGCTTCAATATCCTCTTCCAATATAGATACTTGAGTCTAGAAAGCTGTAACTTCATCCACTATTTCTGCCACAAGGTTTGATATATTACAATCGAGAGAGAGTTCAAATTTTTTTTCCAAATTGTTCATCTCTTCAACAAAACAATGCTTTAACTCGGCAACATAGGCACTAAAAGACTCTTTCAGATCATTATTTATGGATTCCAGATCAGCTCTGGTGATTATATCAGCAAGTGAAACCACAACTGGTGATCTTTCAGATACTATTCTAGTCACTGAGTCATTCATAATTGATTTAATTTATGACAGCAGTGAAGCTTCCATTTTTTTTATTTCATCCACAAAACTGATTTTGAGATCATAAATTAGCTTATCCAGATCATGCATTCTGACCACATCATTAGGTAACATCTCAGTCTGAACATCGAAATTGATTTTTGGTGTATTTAGGGATGCCTCATTATCATAATCAGGATAGTCCAATCCACACACCATAAAACCTGGGTCTTCTCCCCAATCCTCAATATCAACAGCCACTGAAACACTACCAAATCTATTTTGGTGCTCCCCCTCAACTAGTGAATTTTCTTGTACATATAAAGAATTCTCAACAGTTCTTTCTTCCTCATATAAATCTTATACTATCAACTCCTCTCGGCAACAGCTGCAACAGCAGGAGGCTCCTCTGGAATAGGCACAGATCCTTCAATATCACGCACTACATCTTTAATAGGCACAAATGAGCTTCCAATAAATGGACTCAGTCTTAAGGACATAGAATCAGAGGCTTCAAATTCATTTTACCTTCCTTATTCATTCTCAGGGACTAGTTGGTCTTCCTTGTTATCATGATTTTCATCGTTTAATAGAGTTTTTTTTCTAGAGGATACAATTTCAGTAACAGGACTTGGGGGAAAATCCAGATCTCTTCCATTAGCCATAGTGGTCTCCTCTCCATCAGTCTCATCACTGTACTCAGATTCTTATTCATCATTTCCTAGTCCTAGATCCCTCACATCCTTAGGCCTCGAAGGATGATTCACATGATTGATTATATCATACACCTTTTTGTCATCATTAACCCACTCTTCTATCCATGGGTTCTAGTTTATCTTCATATATTTTCAAATAGTGCTTGTGATAAAGAAGTTATTCCTTACTACAACATTCGTATCTTGAGACTCAGCTACCCCTTTCCCTTTGATCATCAATGAGATCAACTTGGAAAAGAATAAGGCATTTGTCTTTGATTTTGTCCTGGTAATGTCCTCCATTTGAAACATTAGCAATCTGCACATATTCACTTTAACACAATGTCTCAAGAGATATAGGAGATAGATATATTGATGTCTTAAATTCATAATCCCCTATCCTTAGTATTAAGACATGCTGAACACATTTGAACAAGAATCTGTTCTCTCCATCCATTTCAGTAGCCACCAATTGTCTTTGATTTCCACTACTGGTGAGTTCCTCTATGGCAGTTTAATAAACAAATATACAACTTGTATGTGGAATTTCTTTCGAGACATATCTAGAAACACCTTCATGTGTAACCTTAAGGCATTAAACCCATTCAACGGGTGAAAAATATATCTCCTTTCCATTCACATAATAAATCACTCGGTTCTTATCTTTTGACTTCTCAAAACACACAAACTCATAAAATTGTTTCACTAGCTTCAGATAGTAGGGGCCATTGTTGTTCGAAAAGCAGTCTACCCAATTTTGATCTTCCTACACCTCAAGAACTAATGATTTTCAATCCAACAACCATTCCACACACATCTCTTTTTCGATCATAATAACACTATTTTGAAAATGAGGGTTCACTAGTCACCTCCCCGTACTTATTCTACCAACACAACCACTAGCTTCTGGATGGTTCTTCTGCTTATTCGCATTCGGATCATCAATGTCATCTCTGATGGTACGGAGTTTGGTTTTTTCCATCTCTGGTTCGAGGGATTTATGGTTTTTGAGAGATTCAGGAGCTAAGGATTGAGGGTAAAGGTTTTGAGGCTTAGTGGATTGAGAAGTAACTAGGTAATTGTTTTATCATTTTGTAATCCTAAAATAAATAAATAAAATAATGTAAAGTAAATTTGATTCAGATTTTGGCGGTAGACATAAGTTTAAAACTGTGTGTACTCATCGGTAGGGTTTATCAGTGAGAATTCCTATTAGTAAGTTCCATCGGTGAGGTTTTACATTGGTGAGGTTTTTACATCGGTGATGTTTTTACATCGGTGAGGTTTTTACGTCGGTGAGGTTTTCACATCGGTGAGGTACTTGCATCGATGAGGTTTTCACATCGGTGAGGTACTTGCATCGGTGAGGATTTCACATCGGTGATGTACTTACCGATCATGGATAATCATTCCTAACTCATGTCTAAGGTAACTGAACCTATCCGAACATAAAGGTTTGTTGAAGATGTCAGCTAATTGATGTTTAGTACCTATAAATTCAAGAGAAATATCACCTTTTTGTAATGATCTCAAAAAGTGGTGTCGTACATCAATGTGTTTGGTCCTAGAGTGAGAAACAGGGTTCTTCGAAATTTTTATTGCACTTGTGTTATCACAGTTGATAGAAACATGTGCAAAATCATATCCATAGTCCAAAAGATTGTGTTTCATCCAAAAAATTTGTGCACAACAACTACTAGCAGCTATATACACTGCTTTGACAGTGGAAAAAGCTACAAAATTCTTCTTTTTATTACACCAAGATACTATGGATTTTCCCAATAAATGACATGTTCCAGATGTGCTTTTTCTATCCAACTTGCAACTAGAAAGTCAGCATCTGAACAACTCATTGGCTCAAATGATTGTTCTTTTGGGTAAAACAAACCTATGTTTACAGTGGGTTTAAGATACATAAAAATTATTTTAAAATCAAGTAAATGAGATTACTTTGGATTATCTTGAAATCTTTCACACATACACACACTAAACATAATATCTGGTCGACTAGCAGTAAGGTAATGTAAGCTTCCAATAATACCTCTTTAATTGGTTTGATCCACTTGTTTCCCAGTTTCATCTACATCCAATTTACAAACTGTACTCATTAGATTATCAGTTTCCTTAATACTATCCAAACCAAAACATTTTAAAACATCCTTTGTATATTTTCTTTGATACAAAATAATAGCATTTTCATTTCGAAAAACTTGAAATCCTAGAAAATATTTGAGTTATCCCATTAAACTCATTTCAAATTCATTTTTCATACTCTTTGAAAAATTAGTACATACAGAATGTTTAGAAGATCCAAAAATAATTTCATCACCATGGATTTGTACTATCAAAACATCTTTAGAAATTCTTTTAATAAAAAGAGTTGGATCATGAATCCCTTTAGTAAAACTTTTTGAAATAAGAAAACTGCTAAGTCTATCATACCAAGCTCTTGGAGCTTGTTTCAAACCATATAAGGCTTTAGATAGCTTGAATACTTGATTTGGAAAATTAGGATTAGTAAATCATGATGTTTGTTCAAAAAAACCATCTTCAATGATAAAACCATTTAGAAAATCAATTTTGACATCCATTTGATATAGCATGAAATTAAGATGAGCAACATATGTAGGTCAGATCCTAATATCTTTTAATATAGCTACAGGGGAAAATGTTTCCTCATAGTTTATACCTTACTTTTGACTATATCCTTGTGCAACTAACCATGCTTTGTTTCTAACTATATTTCCAGATTCATCAACATTGTTTCTAAAAACCCATTTAGTGCCTATTGTCAAAGTGTCCTAGGGTCTATCATCTAATTCCCAGACATTGTTTCTTTAAAATTGATTTAACTTTTCTTGTATATCCATTACCCATAATTCATCATTGATTGCATCATTGACATTTTTAGGTTCTAGTTGAGAAATAAAGGCTTGATGTTCAACCTAGTTTCTTAGAGAAGCTATAGTCTGTGTCCCTCTATCATGATTACCAACAACAGCATCCAATGGATGATTCTTTAGAATACTAGTTGATCTAGTAAAGGTAGGACTAGAAATTTCATGTTCATCTATAGGTTCAGGTTCAACAGAAGTATATTTTGGTATATGTCCATAACTAGATGTTTTATAGCTGGTTCTTTAGTTTTATCATTAAGGTCTAGAATACTCAAGTCTTCTTCAAGATTTTCAAGAGAAGACTTAGGTTCATGTGGATCAGTTTCATCAAACGTTGTACGAATAGAATCTACCACATATTTGGTTCTTTTATTAAGGACTCTATAGGCTCTTCTAGTTAATGAATATCCAATAAAAATTCCTTCATCACTTTTGGAAGAAAACTTGTCATGATTATCCTTGGTATTGAGGATAAAGACTTTGAAACCAAAGACTCTAAAGTAAATAACTTTGGGTTTTCTATTATTCCATAGTTCATAAGGGGTCTTCTTAAGAAAAGGTCTAATTAGGACTCTATTGATAATACAAAAAGATGTATTCATAGCTTCAACCCAAAAATAAATAGGTAGGTCATACTCATTAAGCATAGTTCTAGCAATTTCCTGAAGGGTTCTATTTCTTCTTTCTACTACACCATTCTGTTGAGGAGTATTAGGAGTAGAAATGTTGTGACTATAGCCACTGTGTGATCAATAAGATTCAAACTCATGATTTTCAAACTCACGGCCATGATCACTTCTCAGGGTCTTAATCATAAGTCCACTAAGGTTTTCTATAGACTTGGAGTATTTAATAAATTAAGAACAAGATTCAATTTTTTGATCTAAAAGGTATACCTGAGTATATCTTGAAAAGTCATCTACTAAGACAAATACATAGTGCTTCCCAATTAAACTATAAACTCTAGAAGGTCCAAACAACTCCTTGTGAACCAAAACGAGATGTTGAGAAGTTTAAACTTCTTTCTTTGATTTAAAAGAATCTTTATGTTGCTTTCCCTTTTGGCAGGGATTGCAAACTCTGTTTGATGGGAATTCAAGTTTGGGTTGGTCTCTAACTAAGTTCTTCCTAGTCAGTTTTCTAAATGAATGAATGTTGCAGTGTCCTAATATTTTGTTCCAAAGCCATGATTTTTATGAAAATCATTTAAACAAGTAACATTTTTCTTATCTAAAGAATTCAAATCATCAGTATAAACATATTCATTTCTCAAGGCATAAAATACTAAAACATTTTTGGAATTAATAACATTACAAGAATCATTTTCAAACATAACATTGAAATCATCATCACATAACTAAGAAATACTCAATAGATTATATTTATGTCCATCAACAAATAAAACTTTAGAAATTAAAACTGAATTAATGTTACCAATCTGGCCCAGGCCTATGATTTTTCCGTTAGAGTTATCACCAAAGGTGACATAGCCTCCATCAACCTTTATTATGATTTTAAAGCATGAATAATCTCTAGACATGTTCCTTGAACATCCATTGTCCAAGTACCATACCTTCTTGTGGGAACTCTTCAAGAAGGTCTCCTACAAAACAGGTTTACATGGAAAATGATTTTGGTACCCATATTTTCCTGGGTCCAGATAGGTTAGAAATCAAAGCTATAGGTTCCCAAGATTTGTCTTATGAATCTCAAATAATTTACATAATCAATAGATTTTGAAAGATAAACTCTATTTGGTCTATAACCATATGAATAACTAGTTGAAGCATACAAATTTTCAAGACTAGAACTAGAAAATTTTTGTCCAGATTTAGTAAAAAACTAATTTTGGTAAACTGTCTCTGTCCAGGTTGGTATCCCAAACCAGTAGTGTACTTTGGTTCCACTTGTTTACTAAGAATTTGTGTAAGAGTGTTCTTTACATTTGTGAACATTTCTAAGTCCTTTCTCAGTTGCTTGTTAGACATTTTCAATTCAGTGTTTTCCTTAAGCAATTGAGCATTATTTTCCTTTTCAATCTGAAGGGAAGATTCAGAAGTGCTAGATAAAGCATGATATTTCTTCAATGACTTATATTTGTCCTTATGTTCATTGCAGGTTTCTTCTAGAATATTACAATATTCAAATAATTTTTTAGTAGCCATACTTTCAGATTCAGAATCAGAATCAACTCCAGAATAGTATGAATTTAAAGAAGGAGGGTCTAGTGTTACCTCAGATGTGTTTGTCATAAAACACATGTTAGCCTTGTGAGATTATTCATCCATAGCAGAATAAAAATCACTTGAAGTGTCTTCTGAAGCACTACAAGTTTCTTTCATTGCTTTCTTATACTTGCTGTCCTTATAGTCATGTTTCTTCTTGAATTTCAATTTTGGACAGTCTGCCTTAATGTGACCTTTTCTTTTACATTCATAGCAAAAAACCTCACCACTCTTGTCACCTTTCTTCTAATCTTTCTTCCAGTGTCCTTTGATGTCATATTTACCCTTTTAGTTTGATTTTATGAATAATTTATTCTTCATATAGATTTTCATAAATATTATAGCTATTTGAGCCATCTCAGCATCACTGTCAGAATATGAACTTTCACTTGTTGAACTTTCAGTAAGTGTGTGATTTTTGTCCTTGTCCATTCTCTTAGAGGTAGTAGACTTAAATTCCACATACTTTCATTTTGGTTCATCATCTTATTACTTATTCACCATGATTTCATCCTCATATATTATTAGCTTACCAATAACCTATTTAACAGGTAGTGAACTTATATCAGATGATTCTCTTGTAGATACAGATGTGCCTCTCCATCATTCTGGCAGACATCTTAATATCCTCATAATGTGTTCCTTTGCTGGAACAGCTTTTCCAAGGGTGCTCATAGTATTGAAAATCTCATTGAAACTGAGATACATGTCAGAAATGGGTTCCTCATGCTTCATTTTAAAGTTATCATGTTTAATAGTATAGGTATTCAGGCTCATTTCTTTAACATTGGTTGTTCTCTCATGAGAAACAGCCAAAGTGTCCCAAATTTAATAAGCATTTTTGCAAGCAGATATTCTATTAAAATCTTCATCTCCTAGAGCACAATACATGGCATTCAGAGCTTTAAAATTATTATTGTAAGCAGTCTTTTTATGTTCATCCCAAGTAGTTATATCAGTTTTTGGAACATTATATTGAGTCTCTATAGCAGTCCAGATATCGAATCCCATACTTTCTAAATAAATTATCATTTTAAGTTTCCACTGGGCAGAATTTGTACCATTAAAGAAAGGTGGCCTTTTGGTAGTAGCACCTTCTAGTATATTATCCATAACTAGATTTTAGAAAATATATTTAAAGAGATAAAATTTATAACTAATAGAAATTTAAGATCTTTAAAGATGCAACTAAAATTATAGTTGAAAAATAGAGTGTTTCAAAATCATGTATTAATAAAAACAACCTCTGATACCAAATTTTGGACGTAGTGGATACTCAAGAGGGGGGTGAATTAAGTTCTAATAAAATTTTCTGTTAAAAATATTTTTCTTGAAATCCACCTACATTAAAACAAGTTAAACTGTAGTAAATTTATACAGAGTGTAAATGTTAAATTAGTTTCTCAAAGATTGATTAGGTCTCAGTTAAATGAAATTTTGAAACTAACTTACTGGTTTACAATAAGTATAAATACTTTCTAATTTAACTATCAATGTAACTTTAAAAAATATTTTTTTCAATGTAATTAGCAGCGGAATATAAAATATATAGAATACTTTAGACATAAACTAAAATTCAAAACAGATGTAACTAAGAGGTTCAGTCTAAAGCTGAGACCTAGTCCTCTCAAACAATTTATAAAAATTTGATCAACACCCTGGATCAGGGTAAACAACAGTGAAAAACACTATCTAGGTACAAATACCTCTACCACAATTCTTCGTGGGAAAACAAAAAATAGCTCATAGGATGCCCAGGTCTTACATGACCTCTACCACTATCCACAGTGGGATTGACTGAAGTTATAGAGTTTTAATGAAGATTTAGAAATACTCCATTATAGCATAGGAGAAAGTGTGTGTATGAAATATACAGATTATACACACAGCTCTAAATGTAAATAAAAGAATCACTAAAAGAGTGGATTCGAGTTTAGAATGCTCTAGTGATGTGAAGTGCAGCTCTGGACTCTTTTGATTTATCAGAAATGCTTCTGAGTCCTTCTCTTGTTTTTTTCTGAAAAACAGAGTGTCGTTCTCTTCCTTGGTTTTTAGGTTCAGCTTATCATCTTGAGTTCATGAAGTGTTATATGTAGTTCTTCACTCAAGATTCATCTTGTGTTCTCTTCTAGAAAGAGTGGCTTTGTTTATGTCGAGTGATCTTCCAATATGAATGTAGATTATTCCTTTTGTGTGAATGCACCACGATTTCAATGATGTTCAGCCCTTGACTTTTACACACTTCATGTGCCTTCTCAGTTCCTTGATTCTCATCATTTTTCACGGTCTTTTCCTTCCTGTTATAGATTTCAGCTCTAGAAGAAAAATGATTTCCTTTTTAATGGGTACTAGGTATAGTTCCCGGACATTCCAACAACCATCATTAAATATCATTAAATGCATTAAAAACATAAATATAATAATTTCATAATAAATATATAATATTGAGATTATAGAGTTTGACTGGTCATTATTTCATAAGTATCCTTCTGTTGGTATTTGTGTCACGGTGTACTTTGTGTAGTAGTGACCTTCTGTCGGTAGCTCTTGGTCTTGTACCAGTAGCTCTTTGTAACTGTAGTTGTTTGTACTTGTATCGGTAGCTCTTGGTATCAGTAGTTGTTTGACCTTGTATCAGTAGCTCTTGGTATCGGTACCTATTTGATCTTGTATCGATAGCTCTATATACCGGTGAATTCATCTATCGGTAGACATTGCTTCTTTCAGTAGCTGAATAGCGTTAGACTTGCTTATATTGGTAGACTTACTATATCAGTAACTCTGGTGTAACAGTATCTTGTATCAGTATCTTGATGTATCGGTGGCTTCGCTTCTGTATCAGTGATATATGTATCAGTAGGCATATTCATTCCGGTAGACTTGTTGTATCAGTAGCTCAGTTTCTATCAGTAGCTGTCAGTATCGGTGGACTTGTACATACCGGTAGCTCTGCGTATCAGTTACCTTAGCTTATCAGTGACTATGTCTATCGGTAGACTAAGTACCGGTAGATCCCTATCAATATCTATAAGCAAATTAGCGACTAAATACTTATCTGTTTTATGCAAAACATATCCGATTGAGTTAGAATTAATTCAAAACCTATATAAACATAGATAAACATTGATTAACATATTTCAAGGTTTATTTTACTATAATTATCAACTTGATAATAGATTGAAAGAATTAATATATAGATAAACATTAATTGGGATTATCAAAGAATGTGAAAGCATAATTGGGATTATCAAAACAGGTGAGTTTAACACCGGTCATGGAGAAGATAGGTCATACATACACATGAACGTTTTTCTAGCATGATAACTCATTGAATGAAATAATGGTAAATAATATATTTATTTTATATAATCATTTTTATTCCATATATATCATATATATTAATTATTACCATCTTAATTATCTTCCATATAAACATTTAACAGATCACATCGCATCGTTAGGAGATAGTCTACCATTCACATGAGAAAAATTATAATTTCAAGTAGAATAGAAAGTAATAAGTTAGATATGATATAAAATTTTCAGAATAAAATAATATAATATATATCATATATAAAAATTTATTCCCTAATTATATTTATCAGTGAGATATGGTTAAAGGAAGAAAATAACATCGGTTCGTGAGGCGGTAGTCTGCCATAATGATTTTGCATGTCATTTTATTGAAGTGGAGTTGGTTCTAGGTCATTCCCGTAACATCAAAACAATATAGAATATTTTTTCATGATGTATTATATCATAATGATTTGATAAGAATTGTAGTAATTTAAGGAATAAATAATATAAAACAGTCGTTTTGGGGACTTAGCAAGACTTCATAAAAATTATTTTGGTTTACACCAAAACGATTCACAGTATGGATTTCAGAAAAAAAAAGGATTCTCATATTAGAATAGAGAAGTATAGATATTTGAGAAGATATTATTAGAACAAAAATATTTTGAAGTGTGAAGAGTTGCGGAGTGGGTGGGGTATTTTATTTGTTTGGTAAGTGGCACACTTGTATTTTTATTTAAACATTAAGGTGTACCCACATTTTTTAAATGAAAATGGTTAAAAATTAACCAATCAAAGACTTAAAAATGATGTTTTCAGAATATGTCCTTAAATTATTTTTTTATCATGTTTTGGGACATTTTTAACCCATATCAATTTTGTTTAATCATTGGTAGACCCATTTTTACCATAATCACAGTAAATATTTTTTTTACAATTTTTACTATTCAATATATTCATAAATTATGTTGAACATATCAGATGAAATAAATATTTCTAATTCAAAATATGGAATCTATTTTTTATTCCATCCACATAAGTGATATTTTTTAATTTAAATTTAAACCCTTATTTCTGATGAGAAAAGAATTTTTCATAGTGAAAATGTTCAGTTGATTAATATTATTTTAAATAAAAATTAGAAAAAAATGATTTAAATGACCTAATTTGGATTAATATATACATAACAGAAATTTAATTACATTTAAACCCATTTTTATATAACAAATAACCTTATAAATTCAAGAAATGAAACGTTAGTTTTAATAAAAACCCATTATTTTTTTACTACTCACGAGTAAAAATAATTTTTTTAGAAGAATAAGAAAAAAATAATATGATACATAATTTTATAGGTATATTTAAAATATATAATTTTATTTTTTAAATTAACCGTTCTATAAGTTCATAAACTTCATATTAAAATAAGTGTTCAAATTCAGAAAATAATGATTTTTGAGAAATATATTTTAAGCATAGGAATGTATTTATTTTTCTCTTATCTAAAAAAACAGGATAAATTTTAAACCACGGATTGAATATAAAAAATATAAAATTAATTAGAATAATTCACTAAAATGTTATTTTTTTAATTTAGTGAAGTGAAAAACTCTCTATTATTAACATTGTTTTTCTCATAAAAAGATTTCATTTATTTTCAAATTGTTTTTATTCTTATTTCAAATTAGTTTCAATCCATTGAATTAATTTTAAATAAATTTGTAAATAATATATTTTAAAAATTATGAAAAACCAATTCATAACCATGATTCCAATGGCTAGGAGATAACTATGATATTAGTTAATAATATTTTAATAAAGTTTCACGTTTCATTTAAAAATGGTGTTTCTCCTAACGCATGATATATTAAATGTTTTTGTAATAAAAAACACTATATTGAATGTAACACAATATACCAAAAAGAATAAATTTAATTGAAAACAATTCACATAATATCAGGGTATTAAATTCTTCCCCTATGAAATTAATTTCTCCCACAAAATATCTTCACATTAGAAGAAATAACTTAGGTGACTTCTACCTCATTATATGGTCAACATCCAATGTAGATTCCTCAAGAATGTGGTTTTCCCCCAAAAAATTAACCTAGTGAGGGGTATAATTTCATAGAACATTCTATATATGATCCAAATTCTCAACCAATTCTTCCTCAGAAGAACAATAATTCTCTAGCAGTATGACATCGATGGATAGTACGTGTGATGGATCAGATGTGTACTCCATCAAGAGTGGTACATAGAATACATTATGGTATATATAGTGTCTCAATAAAAGTTCCTATTAATAATATATATATCATCACCTTGGATTTTCACATATATACATTAGATAATTATATGAGGATTATTTATTATATTACATAACTATATACCACCTAACCAAAATTGATTAGTGTATTTAGAAATAATAAAAAATAAACAAGTTTCAACAAGTGAGAAACACCAACTCCCGTCCTGTTTCTCTTAAAAATAATCTTCCTTATGCATATCATATGTAAGTCACATCTTCATATAATTATGAAATTAAACATAAAAAAGGATGAGATAAATGGATTTGTAATTTTAACAAGGGATATACCCAATCATAACATGAAGATAATGGAATGATAATTAGAGAAAAAAATTTGAAAACCATACTTTGCAAATAAATGATAAAATTCAAGAGCCATGGAAAAAGTATAGGTAGTTTATAAGGCATGATTTTTATGGTAATCAGTGAATTTATGAAATGAGAACCTAAGAAATAGAATGTGTGTCTTGGATATAAGAATGGAAAATCAATTCCATATTAGTCAATTCCCACTATCAAGACCATTATAGTGGAAAAAGTCCAGTACAAAATCGAGTTCACTTCATATTCCAACATTATAATACTGATCTAGTTCACATATTTTTTTTGTACCAATATAATTGAATCTATTAAACTCTATATTCAATTCCTATCTATAAAAATTGATAAATCCTTACCCAATATAGTGGATGGAGATATTGGTCCACCCATCACGTAATTAAATTAAACATAATTGTTCAATAATTCCATAAAACTTTAGTATATCAAAACCCATTGAATGAAACAAGCATCATAAAAATTTCATCATATCATATGCTTTGGAAATGCGATGGGTATCATAATAATTTTATTTTAGTATAACCGATGAAATGAAGTGGGGTTCTTGACTGTTTTAGCAAGGTATAACCCGTGGAATAGAAAAAGAATTAAAAAAAATATTCTATCTAAACCTAAAACTTTTAGAGTAATAATATATCTTATATTGTTGGATCATATCCCCATTTTCGAATAGATAACACTAACAGATTACATCATAGATTGAATTTTTTTTCGAAATATCATTTAAAAATATTAGTAAATAAAATTTCATTTCAACTTGAAAAAATATTTTTAAATCCTAAATCCTTTTGAAATGTTTTTATTTGTAATTATCCTTGGAAATTTATAAATGAATCTAGAGTAAATTGTTATTTATGATGTAAAAAAATTTCATTCATGCCGTACAAATGAAAATGATGGTTCATTTCAAATATGTAATAAAATCCAAATGAGCATTTGTTTTGGAAAATAATAAGAAGGTTCTAATGAATTAATTTCTTCCAAATTTCAAACATGGTAAAAAATTTCATTAAAATCCAAAATATGGTAATATTGCATTTTGTAAAACATCATTTGATAACATGGTTTTAAAGTAAATAATATTTCTAAATGGAGAGAGAAATAAACTAGGATTTCCATAAAAACAATTATTAATCACAAGTAAATAATAATAATTTTTTTACTATTTCACGACAATATCATTAAAAAATAGAGGAGTAAAAAATTATTATTTATTACATAGACGTTTAACATGTGATTTAATTATTAGATACATATCGTTAAAAAATCATGATGACTGATTGGATTGTAACATAAAATCCATTCACCCTCACTAACGTTGAATCATAATACACAGGAAAGGATAACATAAAATGAAACATGAAATATTATTAAGAATAAAAAATTCAGGAAATTACTTCTCATAAGTTCTATATATACACCTCATGAAATAATATAATAAAATAAAATAATGTATGTCTTATATAAGGGAAATTAAGACAAAAAACGGTTACTTTATGTTATGAATTTTATCTTACTCGATGAAATAGACTGGATAATAAATATAATCATAATATAAATATATTATAGAATCATATTCATGTATATTTTTCCATATTAATTTTATTATGATCTTAAATTTCACATTAAATAAAAATTCCATGTTAATTTAATGTTTCCAAAAATAACTAAAATGTTTTTTGTTAAAGTTTTGATTGATTATAATTTGGGATATATTATTTTAATAATGATTCCATAATCTATATAATGGGAAAAATTCTATAATTATAATATATATTTTTATAAAATGTTTTTAAAAAAATTATATAATAATAAAAATATGAAATCAAGTATACTTTTCATGGAAGTGGTAGGTCAAACCTATGCATGAACTATGTTTCCATTTTTTTATCAAATAGAAATAAAGATAATTATATGATATATTATCATTAAATAATAATTTTCTTACATATATATCACCTATTCTTATTGATCCCGACATTAATTATTTCGGTGTTGTGTGTGAATGAATCACATCTCACCGTGAGGCATTAGTCCGCTGTAGACATGATTGATATTATCATATTCTGAAATAAATGAAAGGAATGAATGTATGTGTGATATAAAAAAGTGAGAATCATAAAAATGTAATAAAATTCAATGTTAACATATATAAAAAATAAAATCATCATTGTAACCAGCGCTGAAAGGTGGTACTGGAAAAACCAATGTCATCAGTTCGTGAGGTGGCCATTCGCAATCCACACAAATAATGATTATATAAACCATTTCATGATTTCAGATTGTTTATAGGTAATTAATTATAATAAAAACATATATGTATATAGAAGAGAAAGTGGTTACTATATAAGAATGATATAAATATTATTAAATTTCTTTTAAAAAGACATAAAAAAATTTCTTGATGAACGTTACATATTCTTCAAGTATTCTCCTTATGTTTGTAGTAAAATACATCATTGGATTGATTTATTCTTAATAAAAGTCTTATATAATTAGATAAGGTCTGTTTATAGGTGATTTGGGGAGGTATTGGATGAAAAATAGTAGTTTGATGTTTTGAAGAATGTGGTATAGGTGTTAGTGGAGAGGACTCACAAGGAATTTCATAAATGAGTTTACTATAAACAATTTTTTTACATGGAAAAAGGGTCCTAAATGGTTAAAAAACCATTGACATTATAAGGTTTAAATATGGCCATAATATATTTTTATTAAAGTTTATTGGTAAATATTACACTTAAATTTTTAGTTTATCCCCTAATAAACCAATCTTTCTTTTAGGTGTGTTAATTAATTTTTACACCATTAAATATTGATTTTCCTCAAAAAATTGAGTTGGATGTATTAAAAATTGTAAATTATTATGATTCTAAATATTTAATAAAATTTTCAAATTAAAATCATATAATTTTAATAAATTAATTTAAAAAAATCTCAATAGCATTATGATAAAGAGGGGGTTTAAATATAAAATTATCAACTGTTTACAATGATTTAATATAAAAAATAAGTGTGAAATTCATTACCCTGAACTAAATATAATTAATAGATTTATAATTTAACTAATTTAAATTTAAAATAAATTTAAAATAAAATTATCTATTTAATTATAAATATTTAAATTATTGTTTTTTATTAAAATTCAATATTTTTTCCTTTTCTATAAAAAATGAAACATCTAGGAAAAATAAAAAAATTACTCTAAAATTATTTTGAAAATATATACTAAAAAATGGATTTTATTTTCTCAAATTTATTTCCAAAAAATTTCAAAAAAAATTATAGAAATTATTTCAAAAAAATTACATAAAATATTTCTTTGGTAACATAGAATTATTAAAAACATAAATACTTTTAAAATACTTATATATTTTGTTATCAATTTTTTTTCAATAATTAAAAAAATTATACATAATATTTAAAAAGTATTTAACAATCATCAAATTACTATGTACAATGTCTAGGTTATAATGACTAGGTTTATTTAAATATACTAGGGTTTTCCTCATACTCCCTATTTCTAATTACAAAAGATAATCCAGTGTTTCCTATAGCTTAAACGTAAAAAGGTGTTGACTATAAAAAATGAAATAAAAAATTTATACTTATTCAAAAAGACATTGAGAATGACTCTGGGTGTTACATTTGACCAATATTAAAATGTATTTCCCTTTAAAAATTCATCACTATAAATCAAAAAAAGTAGATTAGTTATTTCTCATCATATCCTCAAGCTCAGTCATAGCATCCTCAAAATAGAGGTTTCACTAAAAAAAGAAATAGGTGAAAAGTCTTCTTTCATTGATCTTTATCTGTATGATATTGAATCTACAACAATTGTTCCTCATAAGAATGATCATTCCCCTATAGTTTTAACTCTATTTTCATCCCATGTTATAGGTTAGGTATATGCTTTGTCATGATAGATACATGAAACACATCATGAACATGAGATAGGTATGTTGAACGCGCCAAATGATAAGCTGACATCCAGATACGATTAAGAATTCCAAAGAAACAGATATACCTAGGGATTATTTCCCAATCTTCCTAAATCTCATTAAATTATTCAATGGGGAAATTCTTATAATTTTTTTACGAAATTCAAATTCTAGTTCACAGTAGAGATTTTAAGAATAAATTTTTTTATGACTTTAAGATTCCTTTATGTTCTATTGATTGTACATAACAATCCATTACCTTTATTAATATATCATAGTTCTTAATAGCTTTTTTTCCAGAATTTCATTCTTGTAAATTTTATATGTACATTTATTTCCAAATAGGGATTCATAATGATCCATATGAATTCTTGAGTGAAAGATATTGTTTTAAGAAAACTCATGTAGAGGGATTTTTTTATCCCAAAAACCATTGAAATCAAAATAATAGGATCTCAACATATCCTATAGGTTTTGAAATTTTATTTTACACATTCCATCTATATGATTTTTATATAATGTATTGAAACAAAATTATGTAACAATACCATGGAAAATAATTCTCTATAACATTTATATAATCCCCGGATCATAATTAGATATAATAGAATTATTACTCCATGAAACCATACCACTTTTTTAATGTATATATTTACAATTTGATCTAATGAAAGGTATTCCCTAATTGTGTTGAAGTTCACTCACTTATTAATGTTATCAACTACAACCTATATAGGATTATTACCTTTAGAGTTTTGGGTGATTCTAATGAAAACAAATCCAATGTGATGTTCTCCAATTTCCATTGTAGTATGGTTTATGGATACATCATTGCCTTCAAAGTTTTCCTTCCATTCATAACATATTATCATACCAAGAACAGTGATATGAACATTGTGATATATCTCTTCATTTTATCCCTCTAAAAGCATTACTTCAAATTTCAATACATATTTATACATTGAGGATGAATATATAATGAAAAATATGGATCTTCCTTTAAAAAATCCTTAGAATTTGGAATGGAATGAATATATACATAGTTCCTGATACATCTCATTATTTCTACATCAATGATAACCAAAAGAACATTTCTAAAAATCTTTTTTCTTGGTACATCTTCCTTATGTTCCACATTAATCTTCTCTTGGATTTATGGTAACACACTCAATTTAGAAATAAAATATTTTCCACATCCTTAAGGATTTCAACATCCATGATGTGAAAATATTGAAATAACAGATCTTTGGTGATCTTCATCATGGATAACATATCAGGATAATTTCTACTAAAATCATCATCCACCTTGTTCACATTCCCTAGGATATAATATATACTAATAGTAATATTTATTAATCAGATCTAACTATCTTAATTGGTGCATAGACAACACCTTTTCTATGAATATATACATTAAATATTTATGATCAGTATATATATAACTCATTTCTTTATAATGATAATTACTCCATATTATTAATGCTTAAACTACCCCAGATAACTCATAATCAAGAGTTATGAAATATTACTAATGAATCGTTAATTTTTTTGAGGAAGAATCTACAACAATTTTATTACAAATTATAATATATCCCAATATCATCATAAATGAATAATTGTATATTACATGCCCTTAATAGTTGAACGATATTGTAATCAAATGCATGATGATTAAACTTCCGTTCTGATAAATTATCAATAGATAGTCATGATAAATTATCAATAAATTATCAATAAAATATTGTTAAATAATGAAATATATGGATCTCGGTCACTATTTTTGTTCTAGTACAACATTAAATATCATTAGACATTAATGGGTCTACTAGTCGAACCTCTCTTGTGATTATGTGACTGAAGAAGTAGTATATTGCAGTAAAAAAGCACACATGGTAAAATTTTCATTCAACTACTCATTTGGATCATTATTTCAATACTCAAGTTGTCTCTATGCTCTACTTTTCAATTTGATTATATTACAATATCATATATAAATACTACAAAAAATGATTCATAGAATCAATAAAGACTCTATTCATTCAATATATGGAGATAGTGGGGGAATTAGTAGGACAGAAAATCATCACTATATATTCATAGTGTCCATAACATGCATTGAATATCGACATGGGAATATCCATTTATTGAGAATCGATTTTTGTCATCTAAAACGAAGTTATTTCATTGATATGTAATAAGATCCATGTAGTTTTTCAAAAAAGTCAATAATATGTGGAAAGCGACCTTGTTTCAGATCGGTGATCTTGTTCAGCTACTAATAATCAATGAATGTTTTTATTTAACAATTATTATCCTACAATTAATTAATAGGTACACCCCAAATAGACCCACATGGATGAATGAATCCCTTATCATATTTTTCTGATTTGTGGGAGGCGCATTCTGTGCAAGTTTCTCTCTATTTTCACTATTTCAAACATCATACAATCACATCCGAAATCAATTTCCCAATGACCACCCCTTCCACGCATAATAAATTAATTTTCCCATAATAGAAAATTTCACCAAGATTTTTCCCTCTCTTATAGGATGAGGAAAATTTTATCTTACTCTCCCTATGGTTCATGGATTTTCCATTGAACTCCATATTCAATTTATTGTAAAAATAAATTATATTGATGCATAACTCCAACCTCCTTATCCATATTTATTGAACAAAAAAAAATTTATTCATAGTTAATTATGTCTTTTTTATATAATTCCCTCTAGATACATGGTTCTAAGCCACTGAATAATTAATCACCCCGAATATCTGATTTGGTGATAATAGTATAAGAGTACCTCATGAGTCAGTTAAAATTTTCCTCATATGTACTAGTTGATTAAACACTGTTTTTCATTTGCTTAGGGAAATATTTATCCTGATTCATTTGATGAATGTGTGGAATGGACTTGGGTGGTGATTTGGGGGGGGGGTCTTTTTGTTGTTTGTTCCCTTATTTGACACTTATGTATTTGAGGGTATTTGTTGTACCCCTCTTTTGTTTTGTTTCAAATTATATTAAAAAAAATATACATAACATGAGATAAAAATCATGATCAGAATCATCTTGAATATGAGGAAGATACTTATAGAAAAATATGGTGAGGAACTTGACTGATTTATGGGGTCAATTTTCTCATATTTCCTCTTATTTCTTTTAAGAATCCACCATTGATCCACATCAGCTTCTAGATTGAAGATATATAAAATTAATTTTTCTTATTCCAAACGTTGTATAATTGAAAATATATTTTCAATGGTATTAATCCATTTTAAAATGACAAGTGTATATGAAGACTGATAGAATGAAATTGGTTGTTGCATCCTGATAGACTCAACATATTGTTGTTCCATCATTTTTTCTTTGGAATTCCATCATGATTAATATATTGGGAATTTTTGTGATAATTGTGAAAGGATATGGAATTCCAAATCCCCTTAAATTTGTGTTATTAGAGGGAAATTTTTTTCATTTTTCTTCTCACTCAAAATTAATATTGTTTCTTCAAGTTCCATCCATTGACTAAAACCAAAAAATCACTGAGTATGAAATAATAATCACTGTGGGAAACCACATAATCATGAAAAAGAGCTTATAGTATTTCTATGTCATGGAATTTTTTTATAATTTATACAATTGGTGTATCCTCGTTCATTCATAGCCATCATCTATAAATCAGTAATTATGGTTTTTTTTTGGAATTTATGAATTTCAAAAATATATACCTTGTGAGTGTCAATCTAATTTTGTAGGAAACCCCAATATTGTATACTAGTTCCCAATCAAGCCTAGATCAATGAATTTTTATTCTAGTTATTAACTATAGGTTCATCTATTCCATTGTGACATCATGTTGTAAAATTTAAAATTAAATTGTTTTCTTGAAATACCCTTATCCTTTAGAAAAATTCCATGAGATTTTTGTATATGTTGACTCATCCATAAATTTATCCTTATAAATGTATTTTTAGATATCGATATGGTTTTCTAATACATTTTTTCAACTGACAACTAAACCATTTCTCTGATACCTATTATAAAGAACCTGGATTTTCATTCACATACATTACATTTTTTAGTAAAATTTATTTCATTTTATATACACTCTTGATAACTACAATAGATTAGTTCATCCTAAAACCTGGACACATCAAAATTGGGTCAAAAGTTATTTCTATAATCTACCACTACATTTTTTATAATTAATACCCTTATTAGAAAAATCATACATAATACAAATCTTCATAAACATGGGAAATTATACATAAGAAAGGGTGAGCTCAAATGCTCAATAAGGGTAATAAAGGGATATATATAAGCCTGGCATAAACATAAGGGAATTTAAAATTTATAATAAAATTTGAAAAACCATAACATGTATAGAAATGAAAATAATTATGATTCATAGAATATTTATTGTTAGTTAATAATACATGATTCATAAGGGAATCACTGTACATGATCAATGAGAGTGTAAAAAATCAAATTTCGAGCATGTATACAATAAATGAAAATAATTTTCTTATTTGTTAGGGATCATTTATAATATCATCATAGTAGAAAATCTACTCTACTAATCTTGGTAAAAAGCCCATTCCATCCCAGTATTACTAAACTTTGTTCACCTCCCATTCCATAATATTATTACTCATCTGATTTTAATCTCCATTCCTGAGTAGTATATCTCATGAGATATAAATATTTAACCAACACATTTGAGGGGGATATAGGTCCCACCCATCAAATAATGAATTCATACTTATGTGTTCTCCAAGACCATATATATTCATCATATTATAAACCACACAATGAATGTGGTATTATATATATTTCAACATATCATAGCATGATGAAATTTGATCAGTATCTTAATTATTTCATCATATAACAACCCATAAAAAGAATCTGGTTTCATAATAGTTTTATTATGGTATATCCCATGGAAGATAAACGGTTTTAATGAAAATAATTCCATAAAAATGTAAACAAGTTAGAGAAATAATATGAATTGTATTTTTTATCTATATACCAAGTAAAACAAATTCACTATAAAAGATGTCTTCTTATATGGATTATAATTTTTAAAGACCATTAAAATGATTTTTTTGAATAAAATATCCATTCCTCTGTGAAATTATTTTTTATGACATAAAACCATTTAAATAACTTTTTCTATGAAAGTATCCATCAAAAATTAAAAAGGAAGCATTGAAGCAATGATTGGTTATGATGTCATTGAATATTTTTCATTCTGTAACCATTAAAATGAAGGATACCTCAACATTTTTTATAAATGACCAACAATCATTATATTGAAAAATGTCATGTCGATTCCTCTAAAAAATATTTTTTGTTTAAAGTAACACATTGGTAAAATATATTTTTAAAATAATACGGTTTTAATGATTACTTTTGATTCTTTTTATGTGATCATATATTTAACAACAAGAGGATAAAAAAATTCAGGAGTATTATAGAGAGTTTGAACACGGTATTTCGTCATTGGATGCATAATTGGATACATTACCATAAAAATATCAATATGCAATGAGACTGTAATATAAAATATTTATCACTTTAGAAACATCGAATCATAATCCACATGAAATAATAACATAAAATTGAACATAAAATATCATGAGTAATAATAAATTCATGATATTGCATATTAAAGTGGATTTATATAAATATCATTAAATAATATAGGTGTACAATATAACGTAAGTCTCAATGAAATTAAATTGTGAAAAAAATCCCTTACCTTATGTCTAAATATACATCGTACTCAGTAAAACCTCATATATAATAAATATAAGTATATTATACATATATTAAATAATAATAATCAGATATATCATACCAAATATTATTTTCTTATGAAAGCTAATTACCCTATTATTAATAATTCCCTGTTAATGTTACGTTTTTCTTAATAACTCATTTAGTTTTCGAAAGTGTTTTTATTTTTCTATTTTCGATTCTCATATCTTTATCTAGATTTAATGATAAAAAAATTATAACCATAATTTAAATTTCACATACATATTCATTATATATTTATTTATAAGAATATATAAAATTTATAAAATAAAAATTAAATACACCATTCACGGAGGGGGTGGGGTACAAAAACGCATCAAATTTATTTTTATTTTCCTTCAATATTGGAAGAAAGAAAATTAAATTATATATTTTCATTATAGATTAATTTTTATTTCATATTATCACATATGATTATTATACCCATAATTAGTAAATTCCTTATAATATGGTAATAAATTCAATTTTTTCGTGTCATAGTAGTCCACATTACATATGAATAACATTATCTTATTCCCAAAAAATGGATGAAATAAAATTATTTGAGATAAAATAACTCCAAAATCATAATAAATCCATAGAAATTATTTTAATCATATATAGACAATAAAATTATCATTTTTACAATCCTTTTTAGGTAGTAATCAAAAAACCAATGACTTCAGATTGTGAGGCGGTCATCTTCCATACACACTAGTGATTAATTAATAACCCATTGGATTAAAATGGAGATGATTAAGTCATAAACATAAAATAATAATAACCTTGTTTATTTTTATACTAAGGATATTATAAAATCATGATATAAAAATTAATAATGGGGTTTGAGGAAGAAATAAAACAAAAAATTTCATTGATAAATGTTGTCTCTTCTTAAGGAATCCTCATTTGATTTCTCAAAAAAAAACCTTCATATGATGGATTAATGTATATAATAAGGAATATTTTGTGAGTAGAGTGATGTATATAGATTAATTGGAATATTATTTTCTGAATCATATAGGTACGATGTTATTATATGGAGAAAAGAGTGAGTGGACATTTATATGTGTGGGAGAGTACAGACACAATATTTTTTAATAGAATTGAGGGATTACTTTTTTATATGAAAAAATGGTCCAAAATGGATAAAATTCCATCATTATATATATTATTGTTGAAACCATAAGATATCCCAGTTTAACTGTGTTACATGAACACCTCTTGGATAGAGTCTAGCACATGGTTGGTGCATGGTTTTCAAAACTGTATGACCAAACTCTATACCCCAATTAAATTTAGGTTTTTACTATTTCCCCTTATATATTTTATGTGGTTCACCCAATTTTCATCTCCATTTCTTCTCCATCCACAATAAGGGCAATCCAAAGTGCCTAAATCTTCCCAATGATTGATCTCTTTTATTTCTATGTTGTTTCGAGTGATGTTGGATGTACCTCATTGCCTCATGTGAGTCTAATTCATTACTTTTCTCTATTTTACAATTTTGGGATCGTGGTTTTCTTCTTCTTAATTTGAATCCCTCAAACTCCCTTTTACTATAAGATCATATGTTGGGGCATCAAAGGGTGGTTGAATTTGATTCAATGCCCGAGGTTAATCATGAGTTCATCATGGGAATTGAGGTTGGTGGTCCATAATTTATATCCCCTAGCCATGAATTTGATTTGTACATGTGTAGTTATGATTTTGTCCCTATTGTATTGAATATTATTCCATTATTAATTTTTTTAAAATGTATGGATAAAGGATTATTTGAACCTCTAATGAGCCTTGTGGGATGCATTGAGATTAACTAGACTAGTTTAGGTCCACTCATGAGGTGTGCATATATTCCAGAACATGGAAAATTTTAGGGATAAGGATTGTATTGAATTAGGTTTATATTCGTCCCATGATAATGATGTTTATATGTAGGTATATTTTAAAATGGGAACTAATGGTAGTTTTGTCTATTCATTGGAAATTAAATACAAATTGGTTTGGTATAATGTAAAATGTTATTAATGAAATAATTTTATTCTGGAAAATAGAATACGAGTTATTGACTGAAATTAATAATTTGGGTAAATGCTATGAATAAATAAATATGTTAAATTAGATAATGTATTTTATTTTTTGAATGAGACTAATTGGCATGGAGTGATAAATTAAAGGGGTTTAATGGGTTGTGCAATGTAAATCATAATTGTGTTAATTAGTTAAGGCTTCATGTAGATTGAATTTTTTAATAAATATGAAATTCCAATGTTATGTGAATATCTTTTGTATAGTTGTGATACGGTATATGTAGTAATTTTATAAATAATAATGTTAACGTGACTTCATAGATTTGTGGTATTGTACTTGAGTATCTTATCCCATGGGTCGGGATTGACCAAGGATCTAAACCCCACCCAATTATTTAACAGGTTTGGGAAGGGTACTGAGGCTCTATTCGCCTAACAGTTCCATCTGTTGAGTGTATCTAAACATATGTTCCAAGGTGTGTGTGATATATTGTTTTTGGGAATTTATTATCCCTAATGAGAAAGTGGACTTCTCATATTCCCTTATTTAAGGTAATTGGCTCGCATATGCCAATGTGAAAATGATATAAATGCATAAACCATGTATTAAGTGAGGTAAATAGATTATCTGGTGGAACTTGATTTAGAAATGATAATGAATCAAGTGATGAAAATAGAAATAATGTGGAAAGTGGTTAATGTAAATTCTGTAAACTAATGTTACCCAATTTGTATTTTGTTTATCATATCATTTATTTATTAAATCCATGAAATTTATTTAGACTAGATCTTTTGTAGACCGCATTGGTGGTGGCCAAATAAGTTGTACTCACACTCTTCTTGGGTCACCGTTGTGTACTCGAGCATATTTCTCAGTTGTAGGTTAAGAGATTGAAATATGCCCTACAATTGGGAGTTTATTTGCAAAAGGGATGTGTAAGGATGAGAATATGAACTTTGATTCAGGACTCATTGTGGGGAGTTGTAATTTTATCTTTATATTTGTTTTTCATCAGTTGTGGAACTCTTAGCATTGCATGACATATTTAATGTATGGTTGTTGATTGTACACTATTTGAGATGTGGTACGTAATGCATGTTTCTATTTTATTATTTATTGTTCCATTTATTTCATATGATATCTGTTGAGGCATACTATGGTGAAGATGGTAGAGTCTCCCCATGCGATCCACTAGACCATTGATGCAAGTTAGAAACCACTAGCGTAGAGGAAGGAACACTAGAAGTCGTGTGGGAACATGGATTAGGGAACCAGATATTGGGTTATGGTTTGGGGACATTACATATTTTATACCATATATGTTTTACTTATGACCATTTATAACATTTTTATTAGGAATTCCATGATAAATTCATTTCATTAATAACTACTCTATTTTTTGTTTGTGTTTGATTTGAATTGTTTCTGTTCCTCATTCACTGATCATAATTAAATAATATCTGAAATTTTAACAATGATATAAATACCATATATATACAATATATGTCTTTAGAGAAATCTACAAAAAAATAGTGACATAAAATGAAAATCACCATTCATGGAGAGGGTAGGTTATACATACACATGAACATTTATTCAACATTCTTGGATGATTGAAAGAAAAAAGAATAAATATTATATTATAAAAAACGGAAAAAAAATTATTTCATATATATCTCATATTTTCATTAAACCCATCCTTATTACTTTATATGTAAATCATGAATGAATCGTATCTCTTCAAGAGTCGGTAGTCTATTTTACACATGAGTGAAGTTATTATATTCCAAAAGAATGGAAACAAAAAATTTATGTGTGATATAATAATACCATAAGTATAATAATATCATAAATATTGTATATAGATATATAATTCATCTTTATATCTAATTGTGATTCGTGGTGATGGAAGAACAATAATATCTGTTTTTGAGGTGACAGTAAATCGTACAAATGAT
This sequence comes from Viscum album, assembly GCA_963277665.1. Lineage (NCBI taxonomy): Eukaryota > Viridiplantae > Streptophyta > Magnoliopsida > Santalales > Viscaceae > Viscum > Viscum album. The sequence goes on from OY728131.1 coordinate 1,351,754,815, forward strand.
TGTTGACATCATATCATATTTGATGGATGTGGAGATAATTGTAAGTAATGTTCTTAATATAAAAAAATATAATAATAAAGATATAAATTATTTTTTCTATCATTCGTGTTCAATTATAATTGTAATAGTTGTAAGAAGAAATACATATTAATTATTGGTTAGGTGTGTTAACAATTCCTCAAAAAATTTCTTATCATTTTCACCCAAAGGATTAGTAGGTTGGATTTTGACCTAAATATGCCTTATAGGATTATAGTATGGAACTATGGAATATATTTTGGTATGTATTAGATTAACCATATTTTTTAGTGTTTAGACAATAGGAAAGGGGTGGCCGTTCATAAGTGGGGTGAGTGGCACATCTATGAATTAATAAATGAAAAATGGATACCCATGTTTTTTTGATGATATAATGATACTAAATATACCATTATCATTATATAGATATTATAAACTCTAAATATAGACAAATAATGAGGTTTGGACATGTTTTTATTAAAATTAATGTCTATATGGTTTTAATTTATCCCTCGGTAAATCCAATTTTTCTATAACAAATGTAAATGTAATTTAATAATTTCACAATTTATTATGGTAAAATAATTGATATGAAATTATTATATAACATATATTATGATGATTTAAAATGTGGATTCTATTTCTTCAAATACTATTCATAGAATTCTGAATATTTAATTTTAAATTTAGCACATAAGTATGATAAGAAAGAAGTTTTATAGATTGAAAATATTAGAAAATTAAAATGATTTTAAATCAAAATTAAATAAGAAAATTATTCAAATGATCTAAATTGGATTAATTAATTTATAAATGAACTTATTTCTTATATTAATCCTTTATATAAAAAAATTATTTTTAAAAATTATTTTAACAAAAATGTTGTTTTCGATAAGAACTATTATTTCTCAGTACTCATCATAAAATTTATATTTTAAGGAAAATCCAGAAATATACCCCTAAAAATACCTAGATATATATATTTCTAAAAATAATGTCTATTTATTAAAATAATTTTTCTACAAGTGTAGAAAATTAATTTTAAATTTAGAATGCAAAAGATGATATATTTTATATTTAAACAAATATAGTATATAAGTGAAAAAATGGATATATTTTTTCTTCATATTTAGAAAAATTAAGATTAAAGTGAAAATTATTTTTTAATATTTAGGAAATAAATACCTGTAATATCAAATAAGTATATTTTAAATTTTTAATTTAAGGAGGAAATTTTTTTTCATAAAAATAGTTTTTTTAAAATGATTCGTTTATTTTCAAATAGTTATTATTTTCATATATAAATAATAATTTAATTATTATTTCATTACTTATACATTTAAAAATCATATATTTTCATAATTTTTTTAATCCTATTAACACACAAACATTCAAATGGCTATGTGATAACTATCATATTAAATGATAATATTTTAATTGTATATCACCTGTCATTTATACGTGGTGTTTTGTGTAACACAATATAAAATTAATGTATTATGTATCAGAATATAATCATAGGGGTTCATTTAATAAATAATATCAAATAAATTAAATTTCTTTGAAGAAAAATATAAAATTTTTGTGGTATTACATTTTATCCCATGAAAAACTCACCATGATAGACATAAAAAATGTTCTGAGGCCTTATGTAATAGAACTATCCGTTTATCTTATTTGGTAATGTGGTTTACCTGATGATTCTAGAGAATTATTCATGTTGAATTATAGAATTATTAGAGTTTCATTGGAATCAATTTCACTTTGAAATTGGACTTAAACTGGTGTCAATCTTTTGATACTTATTGTTTCACAAAAACACGCTATTTGTCATGACAGCGGGAATTATTTATTAAATTAATTAATTTGACTTATATGTTTTGAATTTTGTAAAATGGACTTCATTTTTGAATTCGGAGTATCAAATATAGCTTAGGGTGAATTTTTGGTAATTTTCTGAAAAACTTCAATTTTTGATGAATAGTGAAACCACTAAGTGGTAATCAAGCAAACTGATTTTTCAGTTAAATGAAATTTTACCACTAATGTGTATTGAAATTTGAAAATCCGACATACATGGTTTTCATTAAGAAGTAAAATGTGGTTCAATGAGATTAAAATAATTTTTTGGTGAATAGTAATTTTTTTCATTAATCGCGATTAGAGGTAATTAGTGTAGTTTAAGGTAAAAATGGTATTATAAGAATGTGAAAACACCATGACACTTGTCCTAAACCTATTGGGTGAGTCATGGCTGACCAAGAAAAGTCATGGGCCAACTTGGGGACCCCATAGAGCCACTATAGTTGGAAAATGACATTAATATATTTTTATTTAATGTTAAAGTGAAAATGACACTAACATAAATTGTTTTACTAAAAAACTTTTTGAGTGTGGTTATACAAGTCCAAAGTTTGATTATAAATAGTCATTGGAAAGATAAAAAGATTTCCTACATCATAGTATTTTTTTTATAATTTGTAGACATTAAATAAATTAAATTATATATGACATAATAATGATGCAGCGATGACATCATTATTTGACGATTTAAATAAAATGGAAAGATAATGAAACATATAAAACCTACACATGGCCAAAACCAATTGGATGAGTGGATTTCGAACCCTTATCACCCTATCCACGAATTATATCAATGTGGGACCATTTAAAACCGAAACACATTTTCAAATAAAGTAATATTTCCTTACTTTCCAAAAGTGCCCCTCCTCTCCTCTTATAAAAGGCCCCCACCTCTACCTCATTTCACACACTTCTAAAGCCTTTGGCTCGGCCAACCCCTGCCCAATTACTCTCTCCACATCCCTCTCCTCATCCTAGAGGATTCCCTTTGGGCAGAATTCTTTCAAAGTAAGCCTTTAGGCTCAAATCAAAAAGGAGTTACACTTTTAAAGGCAATTCATTCTCTCTTGTTCATTTGTATTATTTTGCTTCTCCAACCCTCTAAACTCATATTATTTACGTCTTTTGTAACAACACCAGTATCTTAAATATACTAGGATGTTGTTATAATATTTATTTGAGCTGCACTCTCACACAACTACATCAAATGGTTAAAGAACATACAGTTTCCGTGGATGGCGAAATTCTGCCTCCCGAAACGATGATTGTTCAATACTGATTTAACACCTTCAAGGGTGGCCATTATGATGTCACTATTTTTATATATGATATATAATATGTTTATGTTTTCTTTAAGATTTTGTATTTTTCATTTCTGGCATACCTTTATGGTTTCCATTATGGGTAAACGCGATATCTTCATTTAAGGAAGTGCGGACTACCGCCCCCTCAAAGTGATGTGATTCGTTAATGCCATATGTGGGACGTGTAAAGGATGGATTTAAAGTTATTATATATGATGTTATACTGGAATTATAATATAACTCTATATCATTATTATTTATTCTATTAAAGTATGAGATAGAAATGAAAGTAGCGTTCATGCGTACGTACGGCTTACCGTCTCCATGAACTGTGCATTTCATTTCTTATCCCCAAATGTAATGTACTATTAAAAGTACATGCATATAATGGATATATATAATTAATAGTATATCTAAATGATGAATATAATTCTGGAATTAAAATATACATACCTCTCATTTAGTTTTAATTCCACTAATATGACAATGAAATGAAAGTAGCGTTCATGCGTACGTACGACTTACCGTCTCCATGAACGGTGCATTTCATTTCTTACCTCTAAATGATTATGTAATATTATAAATACATGTATATTCTGGATATATATGATAAATATTATATCCGAATTGGGAATTTCATTCTGGATATAAAGAACCTTTAACCACACGAACAACATGTAATTGTAAGAAGTCCACTTTCGACTTAAGAACCAAATATTGACAAAACAAACATTATTAACTTAAATGGTTAAATAATGTTTATAACATGGCAATAAGTGATATAAAAGGAATAATGAACTTTAAAAAGGTTCTTAATCAAGTATAAATTAACTCATGTTTATTATTCAGGACGTTAAAGAACGATCGAGTCAAGTCGGACCCAAGGTAAGGGACTTCGTCTCAATCTCCTTTCATTGAGGCATATTTCGTTTTATACACAACTTTCTTTTATACGGTGTATAAAATCCTTTGACTTTTACTTTTATACAAAATGAATCTTTTTCTACGAATCGTTTTACTAAACGACAAAAAGGAATGTTTTTTTAACGTACGCGGTGACAACGACCTTTTCCACCACCGCGAGTATTATTTGGTCTTTGGCTTCCTCAACAAGCTGTAATGTTTTTAAAATAAAATAAATACCATATACTCTTTTATGTATTTTGGTATTGAAAATGGTTTTGATAAATGATTCTATTATGTCAATATATTTATGATATATTGTGATTGAAATGTGGAAATGTTATCATTCCTTTATATTGGTTTTATGTTTTATGATTTTATATTGGTACTTGGACATTTTAACGGGTGGTTACGTTATAAACCATATGACTGGTGGTGCCGTGAATACCAGGACAGGTGGTTACGTTATAACCTCCAATGCATTGGGTCTGGAAGTCGGCCGTATGGCTATTCCATTAAGTATGTTTGGAAATTGGCCGTATGGCTATTCCATTAAGTGATATGTGTGGAAATTGACCGTATGGTTATTCCACTTAAGTATGTTTATGTCCCAAGTTACCTTTATATATGTTATGTGTTCTTTTTATGGGTTTTCTGGTAATTCTTTGGTTACAAAAAGGTAAGTAATGATACTTTATTCAGTGAAGTGTTTTTTTACTACTTCATGAAGGTGAATGTATTACTTTGATAGAGTATATATGTTTTACTTGATGTTTGAAAAACTAATAGTTTTCATTCTTTCTTTATCCCTTACTGAGCTTTTTATGCTCCCCCCAAGTTTTTTTTGAAATGTTTTCATAGGACTTAATGTGGAATAAGGTCAAGGATGGGATCAAGGGAATGTCATGCTATATAAAACATGGAACTAGACATGTTTCTTTCAAAAGTTTTTTTTATTATGGAAACTTAGTATAAGTGACTACTTTGTAATCTTTTGAGATGTAATAGTTATGTTCTAATTCTCTAAAACTCTAAACCTGCAAAGATCCTCGACGTGAATTATTCATTTGATTCAATATTAAGTAAGGTTTAAGGCTGGGGCCTTATACTAATAAACTCTTCTCTTGGAAGGATAGGAAGATGAATTTATTGGTGAGTCAATCTATTATCACTAAGAAGGAATCATTTTCACTAGTCATCCATGGAATATCCATCATGATGTCCATATATATCTCATCCCACATACACTTAGGAACTTCAAGAGGTTTATCATAACTCACTGGAACCTGGTTTGTCGCCTTTACATTATGAAATGTTATTCTCCAAGAGACAAACTCTCCAACATCCTTCTTCATCTACAACCACCCAAAAAATGAAATCTGCGGTATTAGTTAATATTTTCAACACATAGATATATCGCCTAAGGATATATATGGAACTCTCTTTAAACCTCCTCCCACAATATCACTAATGGAATCATGGATCCTCTAAAAGTATTATATGATCCACATAATCATAAAAAGCATTAGGAACACGTCAAATGTAAATCTAAGAACATAGGGTTTCACAGTGGTATCTCCATAATAAAATTCACTAACACAATGTAGAAGTGGAGGGGTAACAACGATCAATAAGAGGTAAGCTTTAATATCCCCATACACATATGATAACAATTATAAGGCCAACTTCTCAATCTCCCAACTAAATAAATACAAACAAGATATAAAACTAAGAGAATCTACTACTGTGTATGCCTTACATAGAGTATTAAATCTCTTGATTTTATAATCGTAGAGGAACTCAATACATTTATGTTTTGTTGAAAATTATGATCCTTATAGTAGAAGATATACAAAACAATCTTGTGATCATAATATATAATGAATCTCTCACTCGTAAGGTACTGCTTCCAAAACATTAGTGTGATGGCTTCTGCTACTAGATGAAGATCATGGGTCACATAAATCTTCTCATATGGTCTCATCTAACATGAATCATGGTGATTGAAAAAATTCCTCTACATAATAACGCAACAAATAATAGTCAATGAGGCATCATATAAAAATACATACTCAGTAAACTAGTCCATAAATATCTAGATGGTATATATCTTCAATCTCTATATAATCTCTTAAAAATTATTCTAGCACATCTCTGTCGAAAAGAAAGGATTCCCATATAGGGTTAAAGGTTCAAGGGATCCAATATCTGAGAAATATGTTAGAAAATCATTTATATTATCCAGAAGACCCATATAATATTAGCACCTCTATCATAATCTTGTGTCTCTTCTAAGATAATATTACCTCAACATTTTTTCGTTCTAATGATACACCATCTAACGAAATGAAATATCCTAATATGCGGACCACCTTAATGTAGAACTGGTACTTTGATAGATTCATATAAAGATGGTTCCCTTAAAGTAAGTCAATGACCATCCTCAAGTGTATTATTTCCCCCTACAAAAAACCTTTTAAACTATGAAATCATAAACGAAAACTTCCCCAAACAATGACGATGAAGGGTTGAAATATTTGGTCCAGGGATCCCATGAGTAGTACTAGCTTATTCATCACACTATAATGAATAAAAAAATTATAGGGACTGTAATGAAATCATAATTCCCTCTCTGGTATATCATCATCTCATACTCTCAATTTGTGATAACCTAATTTGTGGTGAAACTTTGAGAACCATAATTCACTTCTCAACTTCTCAAATAGTTCATCAATCCTTAGCAGTGGATAATTCTTATTAAGAATCACCTGGTTTTGTAATTGATAATCCAAACACAAACTCAAAATCCTATCCCCCATCTTGGAAAATAAAATAAGGGTTTTCTTTGGTGAAACACTTGACCCGAAAAATAACATCTTCTACAAGTCCTTTTGCTACACCCTAAACATGAAGAGCTCAATGGGATCAGTCTAATATGGTGGAGCTGATATTTGGTCCATCTAAATGTGTAGATCAATAAAAAATGGCTAACTCTTGGTGGGGAGGAACACTTATAATATCTTCATGTATGATTTCCTCTTAATAATCCACCAATATAAGAAAGAATAATCACACCATCATCCGAAGTGTGAGATCTCTGAGTTGCCACTAGTAGGAGTCTCCATGAGAAAGGGTCAACCAAAGGGACCAAGAATGATGTATTCTACATGAACTAGAGTGGTCTCAATAATTTAGTGGCACACATCTAGGTATATTTATTATATATCTAATGTAATTTAGACATAGCTAATACCTCGTATAATAACATAATCCACTGGTTCATAATCATAAACTAACATTATCTATCATATTCCATACCCTCCATCTCCCTGAGCATCGTGGGGTCCACATAGGGGTGTTAGTGGCTATATGTAAAAATATATTCTAACTCTAGATTCTCTCCTAACTCCTCTACAATGTCCTCCACCATTGTAAAATGTCATCTCCTACCACGGAATCTAGCTATGATGCTGATCGACTATCATTTTATTATTCATATCTAGGGAATGATTTTTCCATGGTGTCACAAGACTATCTTTCAGTCTCCCAAGGAGCAGTAGATATACCTTATGATCCATGAACAATAGAACCTATATCCTTGAATTGCCTCAGCAAATGACTTCCACATCTTGTTCATTATTTCTTTCATCAGCTACCAGATGTTGATTTTTCAGCTTTTTTGTTTCCAGTACCCCTACAAATAGACCTCATCTTCTTTTCTAGGAAATTATCATCCATCAAAGAACACTCTGTCACCCCATCAAAGGTGTGGATACATCTAGGAATCATAATTAAAAAGATATCATAGTTGTCAAAACCCATCCAAGTGGGGATTCTGTCATGACTAACCCATTCCCTCCTGTGATATGCCAGCGGATAAAGATTAGAAACATGTACAAATATCCCACAAATGGGACGCATTTTTAAAAGTACATATATGTACACACCCCTCTCAAGGACAAAAAATGCAAAAATATAGAACCAATAAGTAAACCATTCATAAAAACTAGTAGATAAAATGCACAATAAGAGTTCAACATGAATGTAATTTACAAGAATGCGTACCAGGACAGAATACAAGTCTTCCAAAGAAAGACTAAAAAAATGGAAAACACATGTTCTTGAAAATAATTCATTGAAGATCGTACCTAAAGGGTCATTTGAGGGTTTCTTCTGAAAGTCGTAGGAGTACTCCTCATCTACCTGAGCTCATTGGGAAATACCAGGTCCTGGTCGACCCTGGACAACATCAATGCATTGATCATCTACACAAGACCAAACATCTGTTGGAAAGGTCCGTGCAGGGGTGCGTAAAATTATAATCTCTATAACACCGTGAAAACAACAAAGGGAAAACAATAAAAAGAATGTACATCTATCTCTACATAGGTATATTCCAATAAAACATATACTATGAATATCATGATATATTCATAACCATCCATATGGTAAATATGTTTTATCTCAACCAATCATCAGCCATAAGATTCTGCTCAAGGCATTCATGTCCAGGATAACTACCTCCTCAATCCGTAGGGTCATCAGAGACTATTACAAAGAAGTCCCGCTAATTTGGGCCCAACCCAAAGAGAATGCTATGATCATGTTCATGGTATACAGAGAGGGGATCCATCCCCAAGGATACTGAAAATACAATTTGTGTTATCCTGAAATGTTGGGGATCCATCTCAAATGATACCGACAACCCTACCGATGTGGCTCGTAACATAGGGGGCCATTCTCAATGTATACCTACAACCCTATCGATACAACCCACTAGATTTATGATTAATTCGAGGAACTCAGAGTTACTATAAATTCAAAAAAATACCATTTGGGTTGATAGATGTTTTCTCCTATCCCATGGTGGGATTCTATTAAACTATCCAACACTCATCCTCTATAGGGGATTACAATCTAGTGATATAGATGTAATTACATACTGAATCTACTAGAAAAAACCAATGGAAACCCCTCAAAAACACTAGTCCATACCAAGTACTCACCAATCCATCTAAAATAGACTGTCTCGTCTCAAGGTTACCAACACCACATACAGCTAATCCAACAGACATTATTTCTGAATGATAAAGACATTATAGTGAAATAGGTCCAGGCCGGACTAACCGACCAAACCCCGTTTGGTCTACCTGACACAACCATGTTATTTTGGGTTGGCTTGATTATGCTCAGCCTATTAATTAACTAGACCACTACACACTTGGCTGTGTGGTCTATCATAATACACACTAGGCTATATGGTCTTTCCCGATGGTTCCTGGGCCATATGGTCTCGCCCTCTAGGTTGTACGGCTATGGTCTGATAGACCGCTGGACCTTGTACACTGTGACATTGGAGCAGATTGTTCTGTCTATTAGGGCCCACCACATAAGGGAAAACTCTTATCTTGTACCAGATCCATATTTCCTTACAACACACCAACAGGGTCCACACGGTCATCTGACCCTGGGGCTCCACATCGCACACACCCTCAGCAAGCTGTCGCGAGACATCCAGTCAATGTAGCGTGCCACGTGAAGCGGTCACCACCCCACTGCAATTTGGATTTGTTAAGGTATGTTCCTCAATAGCCATGCCCTCCTTATATTGCCTCTCATTCACCGCCCAAAGTGCCTACGACAAAAGGATACTACCACTTTACGTTGACCAGGCGGCCTCACCAGCCACCGCCTACGGCCTGCTCGCCATAACCAATCCCACGGTCGTCGTCCTTCCTCGACCACTGGTCATTATCTCCACTGATTTTTGAGCTAATAGACATCATGTTAGGTCTACAAGTCCTTACCATGCCTCTAATAACGTGTCCCCTCCACCGCCAGCTTCCCTATTAGTTTTCTCACCTCCCCGCACTCCATCTAGAATGGTCAAAGATTTTGTTTTCCAACCACTGGATCACACTAATGCTACCATATATTGTTTTAATTTCATATTTTAATGTCAAATAAAGAAAAAATGAACTTGGTAAATGGAAAGTCACAAAAACAACAAAATGGATAGATCTAGGACTTTTCTATGTCAGTCGTGACCGTTACATGATAGAATTGAATAATGGAGGGTAAATAAAATAATTATAAATGTTGATCATCCCAGAAATAGTACCCATAACCGAAACAGCCCATCCCGCATAACAAATGATTAGTGGATTATCCTTTTCATTGACTCAAACATGTTAAACATGGGGAATAAAATATGGTGAAGGAAAAATAAAACAATACTCACACCCTACAAAGGTTTTAGATCGATCAGTGAATAACATTCATCATTATCGGGGATCCATCCACATGCGATCTCGATTTTTCATCTTTTAATTGTTCTCCATTCACCAAAGAGGGGATTTTCAAAGGGATTTCTTACCCAAATAATCCATGGAATTTTTCCATGATTGTTGATCTATTCATGTATCCCTAGAAAGAAATTAAATTAATGAAACACATTTCAGCATTGTAACGTTGTCATGCCGTAGTGTCGTTACACTGTTTCAATTATGAATGAAAATAGGTGACTGCTTCATGGAATCACAGTATCCTTACATCACTGCAAAGTGTTAGAAATAAATAAAATAATCCCTTTTTAGTTAATTTTATTCACATTTTAAACGTCCAAAAATTAACTTTCACCCTCAATCCGTGTTGGTCAAGGTTATGCCCTGACTAATGTAAAGATGCTATACAATATGAAATAGAACCCTTTGATTTTTGATCTGGGCACTAATTTAGACATTATTGAAGTTCAAAGTTAGCTTCTTGAGTTTTCTAATTAAAACTAAACGTTATTCAAATATTTCTTCTTGGCACACTAGGCCTCAAAATATTTTCCTTCTTAGTATCTTGTAATATAATTTTCCTAATTAATATATAAAAACAAAGCAGATAAAAATATGAGTCATTACATTCTCCCCAACATAGGTATATAAAACCAAAATATCCAAAAAAAAGGTTAGTCAACCAAAAGGTGTGGGTAATGAACACAAATCTGAGCCTCCTTCTCTCATGTGATCTACTAGAGATTCTTCTATTTCCACCAAGAGTGAACCAGTGGAATAGACCTCCCACAAAGGATTCACTCTTTGCGATCCTCAATCTTCACTAGGTACTTCACAAAATTCACACCATCACCAATTTCCATCTACCCTCAGATGATGATGTGTGATGGATAATGCATGTAGCTCCTTCTTTGTGACATGTGAATGACATAATGCACCTGATGAATCTGTGGGGGAAGAGCAATGTGGTAAACCACACTGCCAACTCCACTAAGAATCTGAAAAGGGATCATGAATCTTTGAGATAACATGCCACCCCAGCCAAATCTACACAATCCATATCGAGGTGAGACCCAAAGGAATATATGGTATGCATCCTCAAACTCCAAGGGAGTCTGTCTCCTATCCGAATATGATTTCATGTATTATATGTGATGTCCCCATCTTCTCCAGGATTATCTGCACCTTGTCTGTGGTATCACACACCAACTCTGGGCCCATGAGTTTTGACTCCCATGGGTCTATCCATAAACTATGGAGTTCTGTAGGGTCACCCATGCATGGCCTCATACTGTGCCATACCAATGGTGAAGTGGTAGATATTGTTGTATGAAAAATCCAGTAGAGTTAGGTGATCTTACAAACTGATGCCAAATTATTGGATGCAAGAACATATCATGTCCACTAGAACTTCTGTTTTACACTATGTTTATTCATCCTTCTGGGGATGAAAATCTGTGCTAAATCACAACTGAGTTCTGGAAACCTCCAATAGTCACTTCTGCATTAGGGATGTGAGAAAAGAGTGATGATTATAAATTATTGATGAAGGTACTATATGAAAATGAAAAATATCCTACACATAGAGGTTCCCTAATATCTCTACAGAACTCTCCTAAAGAATGGTCGGAAGTTGACGTACATGGTGAATAGGTCAACGATCACCCACACTGTATTCTGTGGCCTGGATGTGTGTGGTAAACCCTTCATGAAGTTAGTTGATATCCCATTCCACATCAACTCCTGCAAATCAAGTATTTGTTTCAAGCCTTCTCTAACATATTTCTCTACCTTCACTTTCTGAGAAGTTAGACACCAATAAACGAACTCTTCTACAACCATCATCATCCATAGATACCAAAACTATCTTCAGAGATCCTAGTACATATTTTCTACACCAGGAAGTACCACCAAAGGGATTTGTGAAACTCCCTCATAACCTCATATCGCAAATCCACTGGTATAATGGTGCAACCTATGAGAAGAATGATGTGTCCCCATATATTGAAAATCTATTAGGGGGTTTCCCTGAGGATAACTAGGAAAATCGAGTCTCATAGTGAAAATCACAAAGATGTGACTCCATAACTCAATGTATGAGTGGAAGGGTGAGAACCATCAACTGATGGTAAGATTCTCTATCACATCCATGATGAATATTTATAGTGTTTCCAAATGATCTGATGCCTCACTCAGCAACTGCAAGATGGATCTTTTGATTAGGGTGTCTACCACTAAATTACCATTCCTAGGAGTATAGACAATCTTAAAGTAATAATCATGGGGAACTCTAGACACTTCCTCTATCTCATTTTGAGATCAATCTACGAGAATATGTACTTGAGACTCATGTGGTCAGAGTAGATGGAAAACATCTCACCCGTCAAGTATTGTCACCACCCCATTAATGCGAAGACAACTCTTACTAGATCAAGATCAGGGGTTATGTAGTTCTGTTAATGATGCCTCAATGGTCACAAATTGTAGTCTATCAGTGAGTTCCACAGAATCATGAGACAACCAAGTATGTTCCATGATTCCTCACAAAGCCCAACATACCTAATCCCATGCTCTACCAGTCTCAATATGTGGGTTCTTGTCAATCGCTGCCTCAAATCCTAAAAACACTAATAGCATTTATCCATCCACATGAAGGATATGTCCTTCCATGTAAAACCTATCAGGGGTTATTCTACCAAAATAAAGTTGGGAAAATACTCCGATAGTACCCATCCAAACCCAAGAAACTCCTCACCTCAGTCACACTCCTGGGTGGAACCCAAGAAAGCAATGACTCTATCATTGCCGAATCCACCACATTTCTAGCTTCTGAAAAGACATGTCCATAAAAGTGGGACTATCTAACCTATAACTGAGACTTTGAGATATTCCCATAAATCTTTTGTTATTAGAGAGTATCCAGGACCGTCCTCAAGTGTATAATGTGATCCTCCCAAAATTCTGAGTACACAAGAATGTCATTAATGAAGACCACAATGAACAAGTCAATGCAAGGGAAGAAGATCATGGCCATAAGTCCCATAAACACTGTGGGGTGTCAGTAATGAAAAAATACATCACCAATTACTCATTTTGTACATACACACATGTTAATGCTATCATTTTTATATCTTTATCCCAAACATGAATTTGATGATAACTAGAATTGTGGTTTAACTTAATGAACAAACTCACTACATTTATCTAATCGAAGAGGTCGTCAATCCATCGCAGTTGATACTTGTTCATCACATTCACTTGATACATGAATTTGATGTCCAAGCACAACCTCAATCTCTCATCTGGATTCTTGGAAAATAAAATTGGGTCCGCCTAGGGTGAATGAATGGGCCTCATGAAGCCCTTCCTCTACAAGTTATCCAACTACACCCGCAACTCAAGAAGCACTGCAGGAGTAATCAGATATGTAGGTGTTGATATTAGTGTCATCCTATGATATAGTTCATTTCAAAAGTTATCCTCCCTATGGGGAGGAAATTTTGGGAGATCCTCAGGAATTACATCATCATACTGCTCCACCACTACATCGAACCGAGGACTCTCATCATCTACAGCACCGAGGGTGGGGCTAGCCATGTGGTGAGTAATCGGATGCACCCTCCACTAAAAAACTCCATCCATTGCATGATGCATTTCTGATTCTCTAGTAAAGTAAATCCTTGTCCCATCTCCATAGAAACACCACGCTCTTCGTATAAAACAGTAAATCTTATCATGGAATGTGTATAATGATTTCTTACCCCGAATGATATCTTATGGCCTTTATGCCTCTACAGGGAGATCCCAATAGAATATGTAACCTCTAATAGTAATATCACACTACCATAACTAGTGTGTGATCATCAAATACCCTCATTACCAGTCTCTCAACATTAGGACCAATCCAACAGCTCTACCGAAATGTCCGAGCTCTGAACATGGTTTGTGGAAAGGAAAAAGTGATTGGAACCTATGTATATGAGAACTTACTCTATGGTGGAATGTATCTATACTGTACCTCTATTCATATATGGATTACTTGGTTCATAAGCCTCCATCACCCGAAGCTGAAATCACCCCTATCCACTGGCTCCCGGAGCCCGTGGTGGAGCACATGGGGGTTGGTGGTGGTACCTCGATCCTTCACCCCACCAAGTACTGCACTACATACACCCCTACCAAGTCCACATGGACTAAATTCACCACCCTACTTCCCACCAATATAATTCATCTACCTATGCGTCAATGGTCCCTCAAAAATCCCCGGATGAGGTTTATATCGGGTTGGACAATCCAACAACATATGCCCTAGTCTTTCCCATATGTAACACCATCTATATCTAGGCTGACTCCAGCCACCTTGGGTTCCCTACACCACTATCCTACTATCTTGGGCTCTCCTGTTGAAGCAGATAGCTTTCTAGGTCCCCTGCAGATATCTCAAGATCCCCACTACTGAAGACTCAGCAACATGATTCCTGATGGTAACACTCATAGCTAGTGTCTTCTCAGTTAAAAATATCTCCACTTGTAGAGCTCGCTCCCATACCCCAGGATAAGTTAGATTGCTAAGGGATATCATTGACACCCTAATATCTCATTATATCCCATGATTGAAGGTCCAAGACCTGAAAAAAAATTTATATCATATCTTTGGAGTAAGGAGACATGTCATAGAACCTCACTGAGTACTCCGTTACTGGATGTCCACTGATGGAAACATAGCTAGAATGAACTCCTTCATGTATAGAAACTCAAAGTAAGTCCATGAGAGGTTCACCATTTTATGTTCCCAGGTCACTAATATCAATTGTTTCCCTGCTGATCTCTAAAGAAGGATCACGACTAGGACCACCGCCTATTTAGTAGGCTCCCTCAATAGTCGGAGAACATGAGTGACCACTTCCAGTGAATCCTCCACTACTCGGGGGTCTGTCTCACCCATGTCCTTGGAGTTCACTACTTCTAAAACTCATATAATGCACTTAGACTACCTGCATCATCTTTTAATAGCACATGTATTAACTATTGATTGTCAAATGGTAGTATCACTGGTGTGTCACCCTAGGGTGCAATTTATTGTAAAAGGGGTATCTTCATTAGAAGTCCTTGTACCGATTCTTTATCACTAGGCATACCATCATTGTGGTCATGCAACAGAATCTTGGATGGTTAAATGTGTGGAGGCATCCTAGAATAGATAGAGATGAACCATGGTCAATATAGTATATCTCGAGAGTTGACTCCAGATGGACATGGTTATTAAAAATCCATTAATATATAATATATGTACAATTAATTTCCCTGCAATGAGTGTTGTCATGTACCATGTCTAGAAATAGGTTCCCAGAGTCTTGGTGTATGGATATGTCAGTCGCCCCAAAAACACTAGAGTCTCTAACCTAAAATGAATACTTGAAACACATAACACAGTTTCCCCAAACCAATATCATAGACTCCTGGTACTAATTTTTAACCTCACTTTGATACCACATTGTCACAACTCATCCTAGTGGATCTCATTCCATGACTACCCCAAGCCTACCTCTCATAGGCCAGGGGCTGGTGATAAGCACTGAGTAGGCATATCCCAAAAATGGGAGGCATTTTCCTAATTACATGTATGCAAGAACACCTCTCCAAGCCTAAAAAGTCTATAATATGGAAACACTACATAAACCATGCCTGCAAAAAGGTAGATACAAACAAAAATTGAGTGAAATAGGAATGTAAAATACATGAAGGTGAACCATGCCATAATACAAGCCCACCATAAAATACACAAAACTACTGAAAACACAAAATCATGAAACTCATCATTAGAAGACCCTATCTGAAGGGTTGGTGGATGGTAGCTACCAAAATCTATTAGTGTATTCCTCATCTATCTGATCTCAATCAGTAGGAACAACCAGGTCCTAGTCCACCCTAGACTCCCTCAATGAATCGATTGTTTGCACAAGACATTACACGTGCATGCAAGGCTTGTGTAGGGATGAGTAAAACAATAATTACTAAGATGCCCCAAAAACCAACATCGAAGTACCACAAAGGAATTCACTTATATATCAACACCAGTATATTTATATAACACATATTCGAATAATATCACGATATAATCACAACCAGCCATAATGTAAATAGGGTATGTCGTAATGAGTTATCATCCAAAGGATTCTACCAGAGTAACACTCCTTCTAGGATAACTCACTCCTCAAGACTTAGTGTTGGGGGAGACTCTTACAAAGCGGTCTTGCCAATATGGGAATCATCAAATGAAAATACACTGGTCATGTTCATGGTATACAAATATGGTATCCTTCCCAGAGGATACCAACAACATAATCTGTATTATCTCATAATGTAGGGGATCCTTCTCAAAGGATACTAACAACCCTACCAATGCCTATCATATGGTAGGGGATCCTTCTGTGATGAAACTCAAAACATTACTGATACGACACAATAGATGGGTAATTAATTCCATCCACTAAGAGGTCATGTCAATTTCCATAAATTCTTAATTTTTGGTGATAGCAGATCACTCTAGTTCCAATGAACGATTCCAAAAATCTATCTAGGACTTGACCTCTATATGGTATTACTATCCAGTGATAATGATATAATATCATAGTGAACTACCAAGGAAATAACCAAGGGAAACCCCACACCTACACTTTTCCATACTAAAGACCCACCAAGCCGAAAAAATGACCAACTCATCACAAGGGTCCCAATGACATAGAAGAATCATCATATGGAATTTCTATTTGAATGTTATTTCTATTTTAGTGAAAAAGGTCCAGACTAGTCCAAGCCCTACCCGGCCTGGCCAAGCTGACCCGACCTGACCCATATCAGTCTACCCAACCTTGCCCCTTCAGTCAGGATCAGGCCGATCCATCCCAGTCCAATGGGATTGGCCCGTTGGGCAATTGCACATCGACAATTTGGACATATAGTCCATCCCACTACATTGTAGGTCTATGGCCCACTGGACCACTGGACATAGCCCCCCCAGGCTTTTTTGTGTCCCAATTCATTATACATGTCCTACCACAAGTGGGATGAGCCTTGTATCGCACCAGCTGCAACCGGTTTGACCATGCCCCACCTAAGTCCACATGTTCATATGACCACATGGATCCACACCGCGCCTACCCACGGTTAGATAACATAATTCCTTAGGTCAAAAAGTGAGTTGTGTGACACATCAGGCTCCCCCGCTCCAACACAGCTCTCCCGAGACGCATTCCTCCACCATCGCAGCCTCCCGATCTCTGCATGTGGCCACTTCCACAATTGGATCTCATAGATTGTAATCAATCATGTAGCCTAACTTTTACCCACCCACAGCCTACCCATTTTTGTTTATCTCACAGTCACGGTCACCCTGGGCCACGGGTCACTACCATTGCCATTCATCGAGCTGGCGGCCATCCTATCAGGTCCTCCAAGCCCAGCTGCGCTACCGTGCCGATTCTACCTCCACCGTTGGCCACCCCACCATTGGGTTCACCACATTTCTATCCATCTAGAATAGATAGAACAACCTTTATCTGAACTCCCTATCAACTTATGCTGCCATATGCCATTCATATATCACATTTCCATCTCAATTCGAGCAATGATGAATGTTGGAAAGGGAAAGGCATAATAATACCCAAATGGATGGATCAAGACCTTGTTTCTATTATCCCCAATAATTCCATTTTATAATTTAATAAAATAGGGAAAATCAAAAAATATTAAACATGGATCATCCCAAAAACATTCCCCACAATAAAAACATCCCAACCCATATAACACACGATCAATGGATAATCGTGCTTTTAGACTAATCGATGTTGGTCACGGGGAATGAAGAATGTGTATGGAAAAATAAAAAAAAACCCCAACCCACTTGGGGTTTGGATCATTTAGTGAAGAACGTTTTGCATCATTGGGTATCCATTGACAATAAATCATGATCCATCGTCTCGTCGTCGTTCGTTATACTTTAATAAAGGTTTCACCAACTATTTTATTCTATAGAGCTTCTAGAGAATTTCTCTAGGATTTTTAGTCTTTATTTTGTATCCCAGATGAGATATTAAATGATGAAAATTCATTTTAGTTATTCCATTTAATTGTGTGGTATCATTTCCACACTGTTTCTTTTAAGAGGGAAAATAGACTACCCCATCGGGGGTCACAATTTCGCTGAGTCTCTTTGAAACTTCTAAAAGAAATAAAATAATCAGTAAAAGTTTTTTTTAATTTCCTTGTAAAGGTTCAAAAATTTACTTCCACCCTTTCCCTGAACCGGTCGAGGATAGGCCTTTCCTAGGGTAAATATGATGTACTAAATGCAACGGTGCCCACATGTTTTTGATCTAGGAACCCATTTAGAAATTCTAGAAGGTCAAAGTTAGACATCATAGAATTTTTATTTAAAATTTAACATTATTCAAATATTTTGTTGGGAACATCGGGCCTCCAAATATATTTTTGTGTAACAATACAAGTCTTCACAGTATGCTTCTTTTTAAATAATTCAATATCTTTTTTTGTACGCAACCCCGAGTTCAATCACACCATAACAAATCAAAGTAGTTGTTGACAAAGAAGCTATTAATAGTACTAACCACATTTTATAGTTTTATAATGATTATTTTTAAAAATATGATTAATTGATGAATTTATAATATCAAAACTAGATTAGGAGGAAATTTTCGTGATTTTATGAAAAGATTCAATTTTTTGGAATAGTGAAAATATACTGCATTTTATTTCAAAACTACCTTTTCATATAATTTATTAATATTGTGGGATTATATTTTAAATAGATTTTAAAGTGTATTTAGATTAATATTTTATCATTTAATCCAATTATGGTCATTATATGTAATTTCTCATTTAAATTGTATATAAACCCATGACCGTATTTTGATAGATATTACTTTTTAAAAACCCGCATTTTAGTTTTAACAACGGGAAGTAATGTTAAATTAATTAATGAATATTATATGACTTTAATATAGGAAATTTGAATCCATATTTGGATTCAAAAGGTCCAAATTATGTGAATAAGTACCTTTTATTCTTTTTTACATTATGAATAGTAACATGAGTAATTATTTTATTTATCGTAGTTAAATGGTAAATTTGGAAAATTAGGGAAAAATAATAATTTTATATTTATAAAAAACTACCAAAAAATATGTAATAATCCTATTGGATGACATATTTCCGACCATGGTCATCCTTGGGTCAATTTGGGGACCCCATTTATCCACTTGGATGTGAAAATTACTTTTTATAAGAATTAATTTACTGTATAGAAAAATGTAACATAATATTGTATCTTTTAGTTAAAAAATTTTTATATGGGGTTATATAAGTAATATTTTCAACAATTAATAGTAATTAAAACTAAATAAGGATTATATAAATCAAGGTATTTTATTTATAATTTTTAGGCACTAAATAAATAAATTTATTTATGACACAATAATGTTGGAGTATTTTCCTTATTAATGATGTAATCAAATAAATGATATTATAAATATTAATATATATATATAATATTATAGTTTTGATGCCATACAAGAATTTTTTTGAGTAAACTGACATATGAGTTTTGATTTAATTTCTTTTTTAAGGAATCATGTTCTTATGACTTTAACATAAATAAATTCATAAATAGTGTCAAAATTAACATTAATGAGTTTTCAAAACAAATACTATTTTATTAATGATATAATAGTCGAAAAAATCTAATATTCTAACAAATTAATTATATATTGTCATTAATTATCCAATTATAGATATATTGGAATTTTATAGTAACTATAGTTTTCATATATTATGAAAATTGAAGACGACATGGTAAGAGTTAATGATTTTAATTAAGGGTTAAAGCTAAAATAGAAGGTATATTTTGAGACCAAAACTGGTCTAAAACATATTGTTTGATTTTATTTCGACCATAAATCATTTTAAAATAGAAATAAAAGAGTTAGGGACCATTTTGAATTGAAATAATTATAATAAAATAATATTGTATACATTCCTAAAGTACCCCTCCTCTCTCTTATAAAATAACACCACCTCTACCCACTTATTCACACCACCAAAGCCCTTTGGATCACAAAACTCTGACCAAGTCACCTCCCAGCTTCCCTCAATTTATCATGGAGTCCACCCTTTGGGAGTAAAACCTAACGATTCATTTTTTGAAAATCAAATGGAGACACCCGATAAAGAGGTAATCATTTTATACCTTCTTTCAAAGTATATTTATTCTTCTATATCATCTTACAATGTTGATACCATAAAAAATTAATAAACCTCGGATATACTATATTTTGATATTTTTTTATGATTATGGGAAAAGGATATTCTTATTTTACCCATCTTATGAAAAACAACATCACCATGTGTGCGTACATATGGCGTACTATCTCCATGTCGTGGTGTAAACTATTTTTCATTTATAAGTCATTTCGATGTGTATAATGGTGAATACAAATGAATTAAATTATATTTACATCATGATATTATTTATTTACAATTCATGTTCAATCAAAATTCATACCATTAAATTATTAAGGAAATAATATCGTCTCATGGGAATATGTACGGCTTACCGTCTCCACGACGTGATGAGACAAATCTTCCACGGTCACCGTCCCAAAATGATTATAAAGATATATATTATGAATAATTATGAAATATTTTAATTAAAAATCCTACTTAAACAATATATATATATATGTACATATATTTTATTCACTTACTTCCATTCAATGTGATAATAAAATGGAAGCAACATTCAGGCTTATGTACAACTTACCGTCTACATGAATGTTGTTTTCAATGTATTATAACTATATATTATATGTATTTATATTATGAATATATATTATATATAAATCATATTATACATTATTAATTTATGTAATGTATGATTAAAGTAAAATGATCAAGAATAAAAAGTCATAATACGTATGATAAAACAAAGTGATTAATAAACAAAATGTTTCTTTAACTTGGAATAGTTAATAAATGGGTAATATAAAGTAATAAAAGAATAATATATGATATAATAAATATTATTAATATTCTAATATATGTTATTAATACCACCATAGATCTTATTCAGAAAAATACAGAGAGTATCATAATTATGGTATGGGATTTCATCTCAATTTCATTTCACTAAGGCATATTGTAGTGTTATGCACCTAGTTCCTTTTATATAGTGTATATTATATCTATTAACTGGTTAGATCATTAATATCATTAATTTCAAGATATTATATTATTTCCATCATGGATATTATTGATATATTCATATTACTCATTCAATATGGTTATATGATAAGGCATATTATTTATTTTGATTATTCAATATGATAAATACATTGGACTGGTATTGATGGGTGGATCCTGGAATTTATCTAGCTTCTCGATGCATCAATAGGTTCTTAGGAGTTGAATAATTTATAAAAATTGGTTTATAACCTTAATCATAAACCTTATTGTGATAGGTCATGATGGTAATAGGTTTTCATATGCCCGAGAAATGATGTCCTTAAATAAAGTATTTCTCTCATTTAATTTTAGTTATTATTTATCGATGAGATTTTGTGTGAAATATATATGGAATTAGTTCATTATATGTTTATTAATTTATGGCATATGTTTGAGTTCTTTACTTGACATATTTTTTGTGCATTATCATGTATTTTAAATGGAACGTGTTCTCAGATATTTACCATTACATATGTATTGATTATCGATTATTTTGTACATAACCTTATTGGGAATTTGAGCCCACCCATACAATGTTTCTAACCCTAGGTCATGAAGAAGGAACTATGATTAAGCATTCAAGGATGCAGTTTATGTCAGTTTTTCTGTGGCATATTTTATATTATTTTCTCCAATGTGTTATGGTTATCATGTATGAAATCTAGATTTCAATGACTGCTAAACATTACAGTCCTTTGTCATTTTTCCCGCATAATAATTTAAATGAAATTTTATAATGCATCGGCTTTAGGTGATCTAAGGTCAGGGCGTTACAGTTTCTATTAGAAGAGGTTTAGAAAAAAAATTTGAAACTGTATTTTGAGAACATAAAATAGGTAACATACCCTATGTTAGACTTTGGAGATACACTTATGATAATTCTTCCAAAGTAACATAATTTTATGTTTTATAATGCTTAAATTTTTAATTTATGCTGAGTGTTTTACAATATTTTAAACTCTTAATTTTATGGTCTAATCTAATAAGTGTCATTATATAGAGATGGTACATGGAAGGAAGAATGATATCCATACTTGAGGAAATTTCCGGGGTTTCCCTGCATTGTAAACTAATACAGCTTGTATTAGAACGGAGAAAATTAAGGCAATACTATAGAAACACAATCAGGTTATGAAAAATAACCTTTCCCAAATGGAACAACCCATTTACATTGAGGGAATATCTTATGTTGTATTCATTTATGTGAAAAAAGGCCCATAATTTAGTGGGACTACTAATCTAATTATAGGTGAGTATAGGATTGAGTCTCTCAAAGAGATATTTATTACCTTTGTTATGTAATAAAATAAAAAAGGATACATTTGTGATCTATTGTCTCAAATATGATGTTGTTCACGGTGGACGTTGATCCAAAACACTAGGGTTGAATAAGAAATAGAACTTATAGAATGGATAACTTTTAAAGTGTTATTGTTCGACAGATATATTCCTCATGATCAACATATTATGATGAAAAGGAAGTTCTTTAATTGAAAGAAAAATGAATAAGAGAGTGTTGTAGATTAATATGGTAAATTTAAAAGGTTATATAGGTTTTCTACAGATTATATATGTAAAAAAGAGTGCAAGATCAATCAGTTAATTGATGTCCTTAAGAAAAATCATCGAAGGGAACAAGTCTCATAGGACTTTTCATCATATGATGAAATAGTTTTATATTCCATCAAGACGGAGAAGGAATTTTATTGGATCAATATATTCCAAGAAAAATAGGATAATAAGAGGCTAGCAGAGAACCATGAAAAAGAGAACACCTCAAAGAAGAAGAATAAGTATGAATAATTTTAATCTTGAGAAAACTATGAGAAAAACTCACCATTGTAAATTTTTAAAGGGATTAAGAGTTTGGTTTTAGTGCGTAGATAAGGGACACAATGAAAATGAATACAAAGGGAAGAAACAAATCAATTTAGTATAGGGATACAACTGTAATGAAAAGTTACAATATTCAAATTAATTCCCCAAACATCAAGGTAATCTACCACAGAATTTATTGATGGAATATGGAAAAGATTTTGTGATCCCAACTACTAAAGATGAAGTTCCTAATGATCTGGTAAAAGGATCTTATATCATTTCCTCAAAATTAGTTAAAACTTTATATAATTTTGGATCATCGCATTCCTTTACATATTCCTAGTTTTCATTAAAAACATGATATTTCTAATTCAAAATAAAAAGGTATTTATCTGTTAGAAATCCTAGTGGGAACATTTCTGAAACAATGATGTGTTGAGTGGTTCCAATTTTGACGTATAAACATACTCTAATTGGTAATTTTTTCATCATATCTATGGTTGATTTTGATATATTCCTCGGTATGGATTGGCTTTCAAAATATGATGCAAAAATATCTTTCAAGAAGTAGGATGTTTCTATTTGTGAGGAAGATGTAGAATATTTTATATTTAGAGCAGAAAAATCATCACCTGATTCTTATCAAAATGCACCCCTAGTTTTTTTTTCTGAATGAGATTATTGGGGAGGAAGAAAAATCAACATCTAGGGATGAAGGATGTAATAGTCAAATTCAACATGTTCCTGATGTAATGGACTACATTGATGTTTTTTTCTTATGATTGACCTAGAAACCCCAATAGCATGAAGTTGAGTTTTGAATTGATTTAATCCCCAATACAAGGCCTATATCCAAAATGCCATATAGAATGGAAACTATGGAAGTGGCAGAGATAAAAAATTTGAAGAGTTGGGTCAAAAGATATTCATCTTCCTCGGTGTTTCTCCATTTATAGCCCATGTTTTCTTTTTCAAGAAAAAAGATGAATCCATGAGGTTGGGTATTTATTATAGGGAAATCAATTTGAATAAAATAAAGAACAAGTATCATATACCACGTATCGATGATTAAGTTGCTCAAATTAAAGGAGAAAAATTCATTTTGAAGATTGATCTTCGTTCTAGATATAATCAATTGCCTGTGAAGAAGGAATACATTCCGAATAATACTCTACAGATGAGGTATAGTCATTACGAATTTACATAAATTCCTATTGGTTTGACTAATGCTCCTTCAGTTTTTATGGATCTCAGGAATAGATTATTCGTAGAATATCTTGATGATTTTTATGGTATTTTTTAATGATATTATTATAAATTCTAAATGCTTTTAATACCATGAGTATCAATTGAGAATCTTTCTTGCGACTTTATGGAGAGATTAATTATATGGTAAATTTATCAAGTTTAAATTATGGATTCCAGAAATTTCATTCTTTGGCCATATAGTATCCAATGATGGAACCTCTATTGATCCTTGAAAAACAAAAGAAATTAAAAAATGGCTAGCAATAACAGGAATAACTGAGAAACACTGTTTTATTTTTTAATGATGTTACTATCGGTGTGTTTTATGGATTTCACCCAATTGGATAACACATTAACAAATATCACACGTAAAGGGGTTAAAGTTTTTTTAGATAATGAATGAGAGGAATTTTTTTATAAATTAAAGAGAAGATTAGTCAATGGTAATATCTTGAAATTACCATCTGGGAATGATGGGTTTTTTATTTATATTGATGCATCAAGGAATGGACATGGGTGTGTCTTTATGAAGAATGATAGGGCTATTGAATATGTCTTAAGGAAATTAAATACCCACAAACAATACTATCAAACTCATGATCTTGATTTAGCTACATTAATATTCTCTATGAAGATATGGAGAAAATATCTCTATGGTGAAAAATTTGAGATATATACTGATCACAAGATCATGAAATATATTTTCACTCAAAAATAAATAAACATGAAACAAAGTAGGTTGCTTGAGCTACTCGTGGATTATGATTGCACGATACACTACAACCCAGGGAAGGAAAATAATGTGGTAGCTGCCTTGAGTAGAAAGGACCAAAAAGTTCTAAACAAAGTGATAGTTGAAATGGATCATATGTTCATGGATCTGGTAAAGATGGATATGTGAATTATAATTGAGGGAAAAGCATCACTACTTTTTTAAATGGTTTCCAATCCATATTTACAGGAAATTTTAAAATGTTCTCAAACAGATGACTGGGAGTTTCAAAAGAAAATTGAAGCTGTAAATAGGGGATATTGATTGATTTCATATATGAAGATGGAATTTTTAAATTTGGTAAGAGGATTTCTGTTCCCGCTATACCTGAGCTATAAATTGAGTCATTGGATGATTTTCATATCTCTAATTTCTCTATACACCCCTAGATGCACTGAGCTATATTGATATTTGAAGGAACATTTTAGGTGGAATAACATGAAGAGGGAGATTGTTGATTATGTATCGAAAATACTGGTTTATCAGCAGGTGAAGGATGGAAGAAAAAATCTATGAGGAGTCATGAAACCTTTTCTTATTCTTATGTGGAAATGGGATGATATTACAACTGACTTTTTCATGGGGCTACCAATTTCTTTTAGAAGCAATGAAGCAATATGGGTCATTGTTGATCATCTTGCCAAGTCTTCAATTTTTTTCAAAAAGATAAGATTTACCACTTGAAAATTTAGCAAGACTATATATTAATGATGTTGTAAGACTTCATGGTGTATCCCTATCTATTTTTTCAGATCTTGATCCCCATTTTACATCAAGATTCTGTAAATGACTTCAGAAGTCCCTAGATATTGAACTTCATTTGAGAACTGCATTCCACCCGCAAACTGATGGATAACTAGAAGGACCTATTAAAACAATAAAAGACATGTTGACATCCTTCCCACTTGACATTCAAGGTATGTGGGGTCAGAAGATACCTCTAGTAAACTTTTCCTATAACAATATCTTCTATTCATGTATTTAGATGACACCATATAATGCATTATATGGAAAGAGATGTTGTACACCAACCTGTTGGAATGATGTCAGTGAGATGAAACTTATACATCCAGAACATTTTGATGAAACAATGGAGAAGGTGAATATTATCCAAATCCATATCAAGATAACTCGATGTAGGCAAAAGAGTTATGACGATAACTGAAATAATGGTTTTGAATTTAAAGTAGGAGATTATGTTTTCTTGAAGGTATATCCATGGAAGTGTGTTATACATTTTGGTGGTAAGGGTAAATTAACTGCCAGGTACATTAGAACTTTTAAAATTCTAGAACGAATAGGAGTTGTGGCCTACCAAATTGGAAATTCTCAAAGTCTCTCGAATGTTTATGATGTGTTCCCCAAATCATTGTTATGGAAATATGTGCCAGAACCAATGCATGTACTCACCAATGAAAAAATTGAACTAGAACCTGATTTATCTTATTGTGAATATCTTATTAAGATTCTTGATACTATAGAATATGTGTTGTGAAATTATAAAACTCTTATGGTAAAAGTTTATTAGAGAAACCAATAAATAGAAGAGGTGACGTGGGAACCTGAAGAACATATTATGAAAAAACACCCGAATATTATTATGTCATGATATTATGGAAACATTGAAGAAGTAATTATATGAAGTGAGGAATAATTTAACACCCCAGGCTTCCACTACACACATCATTTTAAATAATTCAATAGGTAGTGTTTTATGAAACCCCATGTTCAAGCACACCACGACCTATCAATGTAGCCGTCTAAAAAGAAATTATGAATACTACTAACCACATTTTGAAGATTCATACACATTATGTTTCAAAATATATTTCAATTTTATATTTTTAAAATCCATATTTTCTTAGGATTAAATTTTGGTGATTTTCTAAAAAGATTCATTTTTTTAAAAAATTGAAAATATACTGCATTTTAATTCTAACTGCCTTTTCATATAATTTATTAATATTGTTTGATTTTTTTAAATGGGTTTTACAGTGTAATTGGATTAATATTTTATAACTTAATCCAATTATAGTCATTAGATGTAATTTCACATTTAAATTGTACATAAACACATGATAAACTTTTCATAGATATTACTTCTTAAAAACCAGTTTTTTTTGCAACGGGAATTAATTTTAAATTCATTACTGCAACTTATGTGTTTTGAATTTGGGAAAATGGATTCCATATTGGGAATCAGAAGGTAAAAATTGTGTACAGAGCTACCTTTTATTATTTTCACATTATTAATAGTAGCTTCAGTGATTTTTTTATTTACCGTGGTTAAAGTGTAATCTGCTAAATAAGGGAAAAAATAATGTTATAATAATATAAAACTACCCTAACACATGTACTAATCATATGGGATGATATATTTAAAACCAAGGTCGTATTTTGGTCGATTTGGGGACCCCATAGATCCACATGGAAGTGAAAATTACATTTTCAAAGAATTGATTTAAAGTACATAAAATTAAAACATAATCTTGAATCTTTTAGTAAAATTAGTTTTATATGGAGTTATATAAGTTATATTTTAGACTAAAAATTTTCATTATAAATAAAAAAATTATTTAATACATCATGGTATTTTATTTATAATTTTATACTTTAAATAAATAAATTTATAATTGACAGAATAACACTGCAATATTTTCCTTGTTAATGAATGAATCAAATAAATGATATTATAAATATAAAAATTAAAATAATTTTAATGTTTTGATTCCATAAAATAATTTTATGGATTCAATAAACATATTAGGTTTGATTTAATTCCTTTGTAATGAAGGAATAAATTTTTTATGAATTAAAAAAAATATTAAAGTGTCAAAATTTACAAAAATGAGTATTTAAAAAAATACTATTTTATTAAATGAAAAAATAGTCCTAAAAATCAATGATTAGTCCAAATTACCTATATAATGTCATTAATGAGATAATTATGGTTCTATTCCCATTTTCTAGTAAATAGTGTTACCATGTATTATGATCATTCAAGAATCATAGTTAGAGTTAATGTTTTTAACTAAGGGTTAAAGCTAAAAAATGAGGTCAATTTTGTGACCTAACTTGTCTAAATCCTACTAGTTGATTTTATTTATACCCAAAAAAATATTATCTTTGAAATAAATTATTTTGGGTCTATTTGAAACATAAAATTAATTTATAATAATATTATATTTCTAGAAATTCCTAAAGTTCCCATCCCCCCTCTAATAATAGATTAGCACCTCCACCAACTTATTAACTCCTCCAACGCTATTTGGATTGGCCAAAACCAGCCCAAATATCCAAAAATATTCCATATATTTATCTTAGAGGCCAAAATTTTGACAGAAACCCATCTTAGGGAGTCTTTTTGTACAAATTAAATGGAGACACATGAAGAAGAGTTAATCGTTTTATCCATTCATTCAATGTTCATTTCTTCTTGTACTTCCTATTTCTAAGTTGTAACCATACTAAATTAATAACTATGGAATCTAATATATTCTTATATGTTTTTATTATTATGT
Source organism: Viscum album (assembly GCA_963277665.1). NCBI lineage: Eukaryota > Viridiplantae > Streptophyta > Magnoliopsida > Santalales > Viscaceae > Viscum > Viscum album. Next base: position 1,351,783,844 of record OY728131.1, read on the forward strand.
GACAACCATATTCCTTTTTTACCCATCCTATGAAAAACAATATCAGCATGCGTGCGTACGTACGACTTACCGTCTCCACACCGTGGGGTAAACTGTTGTTCATCTATACTTTATTTTGATGGGTATAATAATGAATAAAAACAAATCAAATAATAAATTTATTATGATATTCTTTATTTATAATTATTGTTCAATAAAAATACAATCCATTAAACCATTAATGAAATTATATCATCGCTCGTCCGTACATACGGCTTACCGTCTCCACGATACGATGAGACTCATCTTCCACGTTCAAAATCCCAGAATGATTATAAATATATATATTATGAATAATTATTAAATATAATACACGATAAAGATACATGAATAATATATATATATATATACATATATTTTATTCAGCTAATTTTATTCAATACGATAAGAAAACAAAACTGCGTTCATGCATACTTATAACTTACCCTCTCCAGGAACGGTGCATTCTATGTAATATATATATCTATTTTATATAATTATATTATGAATATATATGATTTATAAATAATATTATCAAAATTTAATGTAATTAAATCATGTTTTATGTATTATGATAATGAATATAAAGTCCAAACACACAAGATAAAATGAAGCAATTATTACCCAAAATGTTACTTTAACAAGGAATTGTTAATAAATAGGTAATATGAATTCATAAAATAATTATATATTATTTCATAAATATTATTAATATTCTAATATAATTTAATAATACCATCATACATGATATTTGAAAAAACACATAGAATATCAAAATTAAGGTAATGGATTTCCTCCCAATTTCATTTCGTTGAGTTATACTATAATGTCAGGCAGCTAGTTCCATTTATATGTTTTAAATTCTACCTTTTGACTTATTATATCATTAATCTCATCAATTTCATGATATTATTTTATTTCCATCATAGAGATTATTAATAGATCCATATTACTTATTCAATATGTTTATTTGATAAGGCATGTTATTTATTTTGATCATTCAATATGAGAAATACCATGGACTAGCAATGACTCGTGGAGCCCGACGTTATATAGCTCATTGATGCATCTATAGGTTCTCAGAAGATGAATATGTTGGATAAATGGGTTTCTACCCCAAATTTTAATACTTCTTGTGAATTATCTTGATAATAATAGGTTTTCAAGTTCCCGAGACATGACGTCCTTAAATAAAGTATTTCTGTCATTTAATTTCAGTTATTTTTTATCTGTGAGATTTTGCGTCGACAAATCTACGGAAGCAGGTCATTCTCAGTTTACTTATTTATATAATAGGTTTTAGTTCTATAATTGTTGTATTATTTGTGCCTTATCATGTTTTGTAAAGGTAAATGTTTCTTATATATTTTCCTTTCAAAATATATTGATTATTTATTTTCATGTACATAACCTTAATAAGCATTTGAGCTCACCCTTATCATGTTTCTCTCTCCAGGTTATGAAGAAGTAAAGTTTGATAAATCTTTGAAGGACTCAATTTATTTCATTTATTTCATGGAATGTTTTATTTTTTCCCCAATTTATTATGCCTATCATGTATGTAATATATATTTACAAGACTACTGAATAGTACTGTCAATCATGGTTTGTATCCTCGTAATAGTGCCAATGAAATTTAGTAATGCACATACATCAAGTGATCTAAGCTCGTGGCATTACATGCCGTCTCAGTACCAAGACTCATAATTTTCCCATTTAATTTATAAAAATAAACAGGAGAAATATCTGAGTCATTAAATATCTTATATGTAACTAAATAGTCCGAGTATGAAATAATATATCACATGACAAATCCAACTAGTACTAAGATATATTTGGTGATATTCATCAAATAGTCCACTACAGTCCTATTGTGTTACATATGATTCATAAGCTACTAGATAGACATAATCCTAAACACATCTAATAAAAAATCATATATGAATATTATCTCAAACTATGACCATGAATGACATTCCTTATAATATAACTCAGTGAGTAATCAAAACCATCATCTCGAATATACATAGAGAAGGCTCAATGCAAGGACCCCAACTGGTCTAGTGGTTTAATAAGACTTAAAAGATTTATGTCACTGCATCAATCCAATCCTTTACAATATGGGGTTTGGTTTTCCTTATAACCTATGTTTTCATTGTCAGTGAAACCCATAAAAAATTTATAGCTACTAAAACTCATATGATGTTATTATTGGTACCATCTTCCTCTCAATAGGTTGTGTTATTAATATTGTACTACCTGGAGGTAATACCTCTTGAACATGTCCTTGTTCTGAATCCTCATCACTAAATTGATCATCCTTGTGATCATTATACTCAATACCAGATGGAAGACATCATTAATCCATATTTAAATATAATACAATTTCCATGATGAATGAGTTTTTTTTGGAGATCTAACCAATGATTGATATGGAATCCACATCCAATTTCTATATTATTAATGCACCCGATATTTTACTTACAACTAGTGGCTAAATGAATCAAGTCCATTGTAAGGGGTTCAAATTCCATGTGAATAGAATGGTTGGATGCCTCACAAATTCATGAGTAATTGTTCTAAGATCTATTCTTGAATCAATAAATAATGTTGATGTTAGAAAATAAAAAATATCACAGACTCTAATTCTATCATCGAATTGAATCATTTTATAACAATATATCATTAATTGGACCACTAGAGCCATCCACTATAGTGATTACATGATTATTACTATGCCAAGAACTTCTCCAATATGCCAGGGGATATCAACCAAAGCCAGGTAGGCTCAATTCTCACATGGGAGAGCTTTGACTAATGGACTTGTGGGAACTCACACATCTCAAATCACAATCAATGATGTAGTTTGGAATAAATCTAAAATCAAATTAATTAAAACAACTAAATCCCACAATAATAGTTTGAAAAAATACTTGAATGAAGTATGGATAAATATATGCCTTCCTTGAACTCAAAAGAAGTAGAACAAGATAAGAAGAGGGGACTACAATCAAATGTTACTCATAGTATGAACCATGGTCTTTCTAGACCAAGGATAATCTCTTTCTACTCCTAGTCCACCAATAACACTGTAAAATAGTTGTTCTTCTTCATTAGACATGACACGTGTGGGGAACCGCATGAATTAGGGTGTATAAAAATACCCTATAGGAAACACAAAAATCATTAATCATAAAGAATCAAAATTAGTCAACTCATCATATGGATATGTAAAGGACTTACATAATTAGAATATATATATATACTCCTATTTGAAAAATATTTTCAATGTACGATAAAAAATATAGATCCAGCCTAGGATTCCTTCTGAAAAGTTCATTATAACATTATTCTAGGAGAACACACTCCATAATTAAGATAGCGTCGATAGTGTTCATATGAGATGTCTTGATCACTAGGTTTTTCTAAATGAATTACAAACTAGAATTATAAGGTTATTGATACACAAATGAGGATCAAACCAAATATAATGGGTAATAATAAAAAATCTATCAAAATTAACCCACTATGTTATGAAATTACTCTAGTATGTCCTTAGTAATTAGAGTTCTAAGAACCTCACCTATGTAAAATAATTATGATAGAGGTTCACATTCTAGACCTCATGAGAGGATTCCAACAACTATAATAGAAAATAAAGTTCCTTAGAAGGGATCACCATGCAATAAATAGGATTCAATTTCATAATAATCCCTCATGGAATTGATTAAGGAAACAGACCATAACCAAACATGGCCATGTTGATGACATGTACTAAAAGTATATAGAATATCCCTTCAATTCTGGGTCTAACTATGTATCATGGCCCATAACCATGTTTGTTCCAAAATACACATACCCATTCTCATGTACTTGGTGTAGTCCAAATACATAGATCTGTTCATCTACTCTGGGTCGTGCAGTATTCTTATCCATGTTTGTGACCATGTTCTCCTAGATAACAAGCCATTATTTTATAAAGGAACACACATTGTGTGACATGTTTCATATGTCGGTTGATTCTTATCTCATTTATAGTAATCATAGTGTTATATCCAGGGCCCAAAGAACATTTATTCTTGGATTACATGATGTTAATGTCAATATTTTCAAGATTGAATGAAATCATTTAGTTTATTTCATTCGGTCCTATCTCATATTATATAGACATGAATCATGCCATAAATCAGATATCTTATTCAGATGATCAATTTATATTTCACTATCTTGAATCTGATTATCTGTTACACATGGAAAAACTACTTGTGTCTTCTCTCTATCACCACACTTCATGAACCACCTGAAAAAATATGATCTGGTCCTGATCGGTCATCAAATATTGATCCCATCATTATTCCATATACATATTTTTGCTATAAATCTATTGGGAATTAAATGGTGTGAAATGATTTCTTACTATGTATTTTTCAATCTAGGACCGATAATGAATTTGGGTGAAGAAATACTGAAAAATGGTGTTTGAAATTCACAGAAAACATATCTAAGGAACATGAACCAACAAGTGTTTATGTTATCCTTGATTTTGTTATATTAAAATGATGAACTAATATTATTAATTAATCAAAAATTAAGCTCCCCAAATCCATGATTAATCTAAACAAAACCTGAAATACAACCGATTCATGAATACATTTGTTATTTTATTGACTCACATTCATCCTAGGTTAATAAAATAAGGATAAGTCCTCAAAAATTATTTCATACATAAGGATTGATAAATAAATAAAGATTAATTAATCTATATCGTAGTCATTGGAAACATCTTCAATTTAAATTTACACATCAATTTCTAATGAATGATTCATCTATGTTCATCCACATATGAACCTCCCCCAACTCATCTTTTGAATTATAGGATTATGAGGTCCAACAAAGAAATATGTTTATAAACAGGTTTGTATTAGAGTATATTAGGTTACTACATCATTGAAATAAATAATATTATTTCAGTAATTAATTTATTTTGTACGACTATGATGAGTTTCTAAAAAATGGCTAATACTAAAAAATATTATTTCACGCATAGTGTATATACTAGGCTCTAAAGTCAATGGAAAAATACAATTTTTTTTTCGAGTGAGCATTTGGACGTTAATACATCTTTTTCGAAAAACTTTTTTCACTAGAAATTACTATATCTAATATATTTCAAAAATCAGTTCTGGGATCCACATGTCATTGACCCACATAGAATCTATGTTTCTAGTCTCAGAAATATTATATGATATATTCAAAGTCATTTAAAAGAATAAATAAAGTCATTTTTTAGATGCATTATTTAAATCGTGAGATTAACATACTATTTAAAATAATTTTACTTTATCTTATTAAGGGAAATGTTCACCAGAATTGAAAAATATTTAGATAATTTAGCTGGTCTCCAAATACAATAAATATCTTGATTTCTGGGATACCAAGTTTATTATTTAATATTATTATTTTTTATGGAAATTATTTGGTATTATCAAAAAAAGTTCTTCGGTTACCTCAAAAATCATTACAAAATATGTAAATATAATAATTTACCATAAAAATCAGTAATTTGATTATTTTCTTTATTTTTTGCAATATTTAGGGGATAAATTTTACTTCACTCCTTTATTAGGTTTTCAACATATTTATATATTATCAACAACAAGATATAATTAAAATATATTAATGAAAAAATACATTTAAAATTGAATATTAATTCATTATAACTATTATCAATCATATTAGGATAATATAATATCCAATCCAAAACTAAAATAATACAAAACTCTATAATAGAAAATACACCCATTTTTGTATGGAAACAATTTTTAAAAATTATAACATGGTGATTTTAAGAAAAAAACGTTCATACTACCCCATATATTATCAAAAAATTGTATACTAATATCAAGATAAGAAATTTTAATGTTATGAGAAACATTCAAAAAAAATTAAATAATCTATGGAGTATAAATCAAACAAGGGAATGGATAATTCAAAATAATGATGTAATGTCCCTCACACCATTTCATATTATGGTCCATAAATTGACAAAGAAGAAAAAATATAATTTTACGAACCTTTTTATATTCATTAATGATGATTAAAAACTTAAGTATCAAACAATTTGATTTCATTTTTATAATTTACAAACACATTATAAATAAACCATTACAAACACTATTGAATAATCATTTTTCTATACCTAGTATTCTTAGAAAACATTTTACTTGAATTAAAAATCCAAATGGTCAAGCTTAAAATTTTAGTAACACTTTCTTGATGCCATCAAACATTCTTCATAATTTCTTTTACAAGATTTTCAACATTTACGAGAAATACCTACAAATTCTATAGTTTATTTCTTCTCCAAATTATTCTAACATGACCCCTTCATACATTAATTTGTACAATTTATATTTGTTTTGAAACAAACCTTATAATTTTTTTAAGAATAATGAATATATTCAGTATAAATTTTAAATTCATATGATTATGATCCTCCTATTAAGAATAGTTTTAGACCTCTGAAAAATCTATTATTTATATTCTTAAGGTCCCTAATGAATATTAGTATATACATGGACAATCTGGAATAATTTAATTTATATGTGGCCACTGATCCTTATTAATTTTCCATCATTTCTTGAAATTTCATTTCAATTCTATGATGACAAATAGAAGGGGAGAAGTTATCATGAAAAGGATCATTAAAGTCTATCTACAAAATTTCATTAACATCATCATTATACTTAGTATGTTTAATTGAATACCAAAATCAATCATATTCCCCATCAAAATGATAAATATAAATAGATACTTGTTGAATTTCCACACATATCAAAATATAATATATCTTCAATGGTTAATTTTTTTATCCATCACCATTCACCAGGTGTGAGGATCCTCCAAAAGTTAGGATGTGTTTTCATAAAATTCTCTAGTATAGTAATGTTCCACTATCAGAAATTGGTTTTCACATTTTTATGGGATTCAACATTAATAAACTAAGTTAATTTACTTAGTAGTACCACAAATTTCTCCTTTCCAATTGTTCATGGTTTGTAATTTTAATTTTTATTTTCCCCAAGTAACCTTAAAGAATCATCAATGTGTTTCCTTAAAATAAAACAACTCTAAATATATTTGTACTAGATGATGAAACAAGTAAATCCTTAAAAGATATATATTGATAATTTAAGAATAAATTAGAGACCCTTCATTTTGTTTTTAACATTATCATAGCCTCTAATATAACCTTAACCCTTGGTCGAATAAAAGCTATAAATCCAATTATTATAATTACCTGATAATTAAAAATTTATTAAAAGGGATTCAATTTAATAATTTCAAATGATATTTTATATTAATATTTTTTTAGAATTACAAAATCCATTAAATTTAATAGGGAGTATTTGAACAAAATGTTCATTTTTTCAATAAAAATGGTATTCATAGTCGTACAATACATCAATATTCATGACATAATTGATTCATTAAAGTATAATTATTTTCTTTCAAATTTGGACTTAAAAATATTTCATACCGTTAAAAAATTCAAGAAGATTAAAAAACCATAGTATTAGGTATAAATGTTAAATAATCTAGTTAGATTAGTGAAAAACATGAAAATCAATATGATGTTCACCTTTTTAAAAACAGCACATTCATCACATAAATAAAAACATTACACACGATAAAATATACACTTTATTAAAAGAAAACATTTTAATAAAACTATAATGTAGATGAAACCCCATTAAGTCATCTTTAGTTATGTAATAACGTATGAAAAAATTCATTCTAAAAATATAGAACATTATTCTTTTCTTATGTCATAGAAGAAAATTATTTATTTAATAAAATCAAGAATAATATAGGTATCTTGGAGTTTTATATTCATATACAATGTTCAATAATTATTAAACCATATCAAACAAATTGAATCCAAGTAAATTATATAAGAGCGGCTGTCTAGGTGATTTCTCTCATTTTCATCATCAAAGTTTAAATCATTTCCCAATACATTGGAGAAATATATTGTGATCACCCATCATCATGAGATTTTAGGCTCATCCATCATCATCTATAATTACAATGTATCATTATGTGAAAAAAATATACTTTAGTTTTTCATAAAAACCCCAAATTTTAACAAATAAGAATAAAACAATGCATTTTCAAAAAATAATATGATAAAAATTGATTTCTATTTGAAAAATATAAAAAATATAAATTCCACATACATAATAAAGATAATATTCATTGACATGCCATGATATATTGTATGGGATTTTGATAAGAAATAAAATATATATTGATGTTATGAGGCATCCATGATCTAAATTTTTAAAACAATTTTTTTACATTATTGTAAAAAATGAATATAACCTATTAAGAAACCATTGAAAAGATTACATTTATTAAACTTTTAAATTAAGGAAACATATAGTTGAAATGAACATTGTTACCCATTTAAGGATAATTTACAACAATATTTCAATATTTATGAAACCATGATATGGAAAAAAAGTTTTATAAGGAAAGAATTAAACCAGTGCATTTAAAATAATGTCCCTCACATTAATTCTCATATATATTAATATAATATATAACACCTAAATAATAAAATTATATTATTTATATACCTATATAAAATCATTTTTCATGTTTATCAAATTATAATTTTCCCCTTTATTCCATTTAATACTATGTTTTATGTAGTAAATAAAAAATTATAATTTTACTATGCATATTTATTGTCACATGGTTTATAACATTAACGATACATTCTTACATTAACAATGTTAAAAGTGTATATGGTTCCATTAAAACCAAAATCTGAAAAATGTTACATTTATTTTATTTTCATATTAAATACACTTTTAAAACCTACTATGCATGTTAGTATAGAAAAATTGCATATAAAATTTAATTCATATGGTAGTTTATACATACACTAGAATGAAGCTTTACTTTTTTAAATCGGTGTAAAATAAATAAATTAGATAATATAATAACTTTCCAAATTCATAAATATTTTATAAAATTATTATTTATTCATTAGTTTAATAATTATGACTGTTCTTACATGGTGTAAATGAAATATGATTCACATATTTTTGTGAAGGTGATATTCCACACTTATTCATGGGCAACATAATGAATTTTATATGAATGTAAATGTTCGGAAGGTTTTTTATTTGTTATATTTATATAATCTTAATTATTTCATAAATATCTTATATATTCATTTGTTCCATCATTTTAGCTACCCATATAATCTGGAAATAAAATTTACTACTTGACTAATCAATCCATATATATATTAGACTTGATTAATCAAGTAGTAAATTTCATTTTATCAAATTCAATTTCTAAAATATTTAAATTTATTTTTTAAATAAATCAATGAAACCATAGGAAAATAATTAGTTTAAAAAAATTTCACTAAATATTTATAAATTATTGTATTGAAACTATGATGAATTTAAATCCATTAAATGAGTAATCATAAAAATTAATATTGATTTATTTAGTAGATAACCTATGTTATTACAGTCTTGATCTTTTTTGTTTCCATTTATTTGATACGAATTATTTCTAGAACGATTTGGTTTGGTTGTATTTTTATAGGTCATGATGAATGATTTTATTTCCCTTTTATCTTCATTTATAATGAATTATATAAAAAATTAGACTACGCCAATTTGGTTTTACCAATTAAATTTCAAAAATTGAACCAAAATTATTATTAGGTACTTTTGTTTTAAATTTATATTTTTAAAATTACTTATATATTTTCTCACATTGATTATACATCCATTATTTTTTTATTGATTATATTTTTTAAATCATTATAAAATTTTATTTCATTTATATTGTTTTTTTATTTTTACTTGATTTTTTTAATAATTTAATTATTATTTGATTATATTACTTATTTTTTAATTTTTTATATGTAGTGGTTTTTTTCTTATTTCACTATATTGTACTTGTTTTTGAAAGTTATGCATAACCTTTCCACTATGTTGTTATTATTTTTCATGTTGTCTTATTTTTTCATTTTTATTCTTTTTTAATTATTTTTTTGTGATTTATTATTTTTTCATTATTAATTACCTCATTTTCTTTCATTTTTTATATTTTTTTTAATTTTTATATAAGTTTTTTCTTTTTTTAGTTCCATTATTTATTTGTTAGTTCATTATAATTTAATTATTAAATTTACATTTTTTTATTAAAATAATGTTTCGTTTATTATTTGTTATTTATTCATTATTATTAGTTATTTGTTAATTATTTTATGATTATTTTTTTATTTTTGTTCTCATAATAATTATTTTCAATTTATTCGTTAAATATGTATTTTTTTCTTGATGTATTTTTTTTGTAATATGATCTATATTGGTATTATTTCATCATGTATCTGTTCATATATTTATTAATTACTTAATTTTCAATAAATGTGTTTATTATATATTTTTCATCTTGTTGGTTACATTTTGATTATCAATTATTTTTTATTTATTTTTTATTTAGTTTTTATTTATGCATAATTAATTTGTTTTTTGATATTTTTATTACTTTATGTATGTTTTGGAATATATTTTTAAATTGATTATTTATTTTTATATCATTTCTCTCTATATTTGATTATGTATTTTTTTATTTATGTCTATTTCTTCTTTATATATTTTTTCATTATATTATTTTTATTCAATTTACATTTCACATTACCTTTCAATTTAGGTTCCATATTATGTTCTACATTATATTGATATCTTGATTTAATATTTTTTTAACATTTGTATTTTTTATTTTTGATTGATTATTTAATATTTTTTTATCCTTTTCTAATGTGTTATTTGTGTTTGTTATTTTGAATGATAGTTTTTTTGTTTTTTATTAGTTTTTAAAGTATGTTCCACTTTTAAAAAATGTGTTTCACTTTCATTACATACTATAACTCCTTTATTGGTTTAATAAACGTATTTTCCATTCTTTTTTCTGGGTTTCAAGTAGATTGTAAATTTTTTCATGGTATATATATTCTTTATAACTAAAATAGATTATCTCTTCTTTATTCTTGATTTATGTTTATTATGCCTTTTAATGTGTTGTTTTACTTTTTATTTCACAATTATATTTATGATTCACTTCAATTATTCTAATGCATTTCACACCATTCATTCATACAATGATCATGTGGTTACACTTAATAGAAATAAAATAATTAAATAATTATCAATGCTTATAATAAATTTTATCATATGAAAGGGTATTTTAAATATCATTGATATAAGTTATTAAATGTCAAACTTCTAGGAAAATTCAATGGTTATAAATATAAATAAAATTTAAAAGGCTAGTTACTCAGTATAAAAGACACATTGCCTAAAATAAGTTCCAAAATAATATATAAATAGTTATTGAAAATACCGACCACAATGTAATATTCCTATTATATGTTTCTAACAGATTTACATTTCATCTTATTCGAATAAGAAATTTACAACTATCAAGAAATGTCACACTCGTTCATATATCCATGATTGAAGGGAAAATAGAAGCATTAAATTGTGAAATGGATAATAATACTTATATGTTATGGTGTATTTTTTCGTAACATGGTCTAGAAAGAACATATTTTCATGATTCTTATTCGGTTAGATATAAAAGATGTCCTGAAAATGATCATCAAATATATGAAAGACCGAATATACCATTTATACATTCTAAATTTATAGTGAAATCCATACATAATATCTTTCATAATTCTATAAATTTCAAATTTTATCCACTATAGTATTACAATGATATCATAATCTAAATATATAAAATTAAACAAAACATTAAATATTTAAAAATTTGTAATATTTTTGAAAATATTATTCAATTGTACTAAAAGTTAATTTTGTATTTTAGAGGGCCTAATATTTATCTAAATATACTAATGTCCAACTATAAAATTTTTAAAAATATATATTAATTTCATATTTGGTTCAACTCATATTTTTAACATTACATATTTCTATTTATTATAAAAATCAATTGAACTTATTATGTTGGAAATCAAATAAATATATATTAAAATATATAATATAAAATAAAAATTTTATTTTCATTTTATATAATATAAATGTTATATGAATTCATTGAGATAGTTATATAAAAATTAAATTTTACCATATTGGACCACTTTATACTTTGAATGATACATATAATCAGAATTATCACATTTTTGTTAGTGTAAGGAATATTAAATCCAAAAAAATATAAAAAAATTATTAAAATTTAGTTGAATATATTTAATCATTTATATATAAATAATATGGGCTAAATTCACTTAACCAAAAGGTTTTATAAAAATAATTGTTGAAAACAGATATTGTTACTTCAGAATATTTCTAACCATAACAACAGGTTGATATAGAATTAATAGAATTAAAGTATTTGAGTAAAAATAAATGATATATTGGTCAATACAAATGGGGGTAGTGATTTATCAATTTCACCCCTACCGTAATATAAATAGAAATATATATATATATATCCATATAGTAATGACACAAAATTCTAGTTTTAATGATTTATTCACATAATACATGTGTATATCCATAGATTCCAAAAGATATGGATAATGGGTATCTAATAATATCCATATTTATAAAACTTCATTATCATTAATATGTATTCTTCATCATGTAAATTAATGAATCCACATATATTACATCATAACAAATCAACCATGGTATAATTAATCTAATAAAATTATTTTCCAACATCTCTAAAATAAGACACATTTTCCTATTAAGGGTATCTTTTGGATTCCATTTTATAATAGTGTGTCTTTGTATTTATCACAAAAATACCTATATTAGTTTTACCTAGTTTACATGTCATTATAAATTTATATCCATTAGTCATATGTGATTTTCAATCATGAAAAAAAAATATTTTGATCAAAATCCAATTCTCCTATATGTTTGCAGATACTGTAAAATTATATTATCAATAATTTATATATAAAGGAATATTAAAATTAATCTAATATATATTATTTATTCTATAAATTTTATTGTTTCATGTTCAATTTATAATAGATTGGATACACTTTTAAATGAATAATCTCTCTCATCCTCAAAGGTATTTAACAATTACTTATACAAATAGTATTTTATGTTCTCCAAATAAAAATATAGTAATAGATTAATATATGTAGATATATATGGTGGTGCGTGTAATTTTACTTATGTTGTAATAACATAAAAAAGTTTAAATTACATTCTTGATTTCACAATTGATCAAATCACAACAAAACTACATTGGGGGATATTTAATCTCCCATTCATCAAGGATAAATTTATCCAATGTATTTGATTCTTGAATTCCACCATTAGGAGACATGATTGAAATGTGTGATCACGTTTCTTATGCTTATCATATTAATATCCCTTTATTTTATTTCATCTCTAGCTTACTACATCCTAATATGAAAAATAGAAATCCATAAATTTTTATTCCATGTAACATTTCACAATAGAACATTCTATACTATTCTAAATCCTTAAAAACGACATTATTTTTTATATATTTATTTTTATTATATAAATCCAATAAAATGAAGTGGGTCCTCAAATCATATTTTTAGATTGAATATGGATAGTTAGTTGCAATATTCCAGTAAATATATTGAATGTAAAATATTCTCTAACTCATTCATAATTAATTGTGTCTATTATTTTTTATTCAAGAAAAGATTGAACAACTATTTATCAAAAATATATCTATATAAATTGACCAATAAAATCATCATCACTATTATGTTTTTGACAAATAATTGAATAACTAATATTGGAATCAATTAATGGAGAAAAATTTAATTATCATGAGTTTGTTGAAATTTTTGATTAGATTATCTTTATTGGACCACTTCTATATATTTCATGATTAACCAATAGTAATATTGAGAATATATATTACATATAAAAAAAATTTCATTATAGCTTTCATCAAATAATAATCATAGGGAACATTCCATTTATTTTGACTAATACAATTATGATGCAATTCTGGTATGATTTCCCAAACCACCAAGTCACATGGAGATAAAAAATTTGGTATGGTATCTCCCATTAAGTATAGAAGAATATAATAAAAATTTTACCATATAGTTATTTCATTTTGAATTATTTCAGATAAATTATTTAAAAAATTGACTGACTCAGAATAAATGTAATATGATACACTTTTCCCTTTAATTATATTTAGATTCAGTGGAAGAATTTTTTATCCTATTATACATTAGAATACTTATCCTTAGTGAAATATAAAAATAATGAAATTCATTAATCACATATTTTCTACGAACACGTCATGATGGCTTCTCATTTTCAGTGATATTGTCAAACCATCAATGTGTTTTCCTTATATATTATCTAATGGATGGAATCCACATTCTAAAATGAAATTAAAACTATGATGATATTTAATCATTCTATAAAATGTATTCATCATAAAAATAAGACATGATATTTTACCCTATATGATATTGCAATAATTTTTTTTATAATTACAAAAATCTGTTATCTTACACTAATGAGAATCACAAATGTGAAATATGCCTTTTGAAGCAGTATCATGTTCTTATAGACCCACATTACAAAGTTACTCAAAATATTTTAATAATGGTTGGAAGTACATGTCAATATCTTTTCCCAGATTACGTGGTCCAGATATGATTACAGTCCATGTATTTAATGATTTTTTATTGTCTATCATAGGAGACAGATGGGTTCATATATGACCGTCGTGGATGGACTCATTTGGATTCTACCTTACATATGCACGAGTGACACTTGGAATCCATATAAAAAGACAATGATGGAATAACAAGTTAGTTTCTCTATACACTCTATTGATACTTGGACATATCAGGGATTTCTAAGGATGGACTCATAGGAAAATCATTTATATTTTACATAGCTTAATCTTGGGATCCCTTTGTGGAATTCAATGGATTAACTCAATGAGTGATTATGTTATACAAAACATATAGTGATTCATGGGTTCTAATGAGGATCTCCATGGTTGGGCTTATATGGCATCTGGTTTATCAATTTTTTGGGAGATAAATCTATTCTAAATAAAGAATTCCATGGATGGGTTTATGTTATCAACTGAATAAATAATAAAATGATCTACATGATGCATCTGAAAAGCCATAGAAAATTTTTAGGTTATATGGATGTATTATACCTTATTGATGGCCCAGTTTGGAAAATATTGTCCACATATCATTATAAAGGACACTTGGCTACATTCCAATTCCTGAGAGATAATTACAATTTGATACATAATGAATTTTTTATTCAGATACATTCTAGCTGAGGCTGAAGAAGGTAACAATGTATGGGTGTACATGGGAACTCGGACCATTATGGGTTGTTAATATATTACACATATTTTACATATTCTACTACTTATTTTAAATATTTATTTTTATATATTCACTAAATAGATGGAATTAGATATCATTGGTGGTGGATTATGGGTATTTTATTTCAAACCCTATTCAGGACACCTTTGGAACCAGATAAAATAATATAAAAGTGGTTATTGATAACGGATAGTTCCCTACTATGGGTTTTTTTATTACTTCTTAGGATAAGAGGATCAAAAGACCGATCCACGGATCATGATTATAGGTAGATATAGATATTTTTGGCCTTTTTTTATTTTGATACATGTATGGATCCATTTCCAATATAGCTATTTTGGATTATTTATAGACATATGACATGATCAGAAATCATGTAACATTATATACATGATATCAATGGTAAATCCTAAAAAAAATATTATCAAAATTTGAAAAAAAATTATTATCAAAGGAAAAAGGATGCGAAAATCAATTTGATAACAAAGAAATATATTTTCAAATGAAAAATGACACACATATAGAAGCAATGAAATATAACTGTAAAATTAAGAAATACATTGTCTAAATATGATGTAAATTCCATATATATTTTCATATATCGTTTGCCCTTTTTGGGATTATCAACAATGTATAATTAAAAGGAAAATAAGAATAAAATGTTAATACGAATAAAATTTATTTCCATTAAAGAGCATCATCAATTTAGAAAAAATGCATGACATCCAAAAAGTGATTAAAAAACATCCATATCAATGACAGAGTCTATGATCAATGATCATTGGTGTGGGTTAAGGTTCAAATGGATATTTTACCATACCCTTTTTTGAGGCATAAGGCTCAGAAACATAATATGATGGAGCTCGAGGATGTGATGTATGAAGAGTAGTCAGAGATTTAGGCTCTCTGATGATTTTGGCCCTTATATGTTGAATAAATTCTATAGGATGTAATGAAAAATGTAGCAATTGGGATTATTGATAACCATTCAAATATTTCATCACACGATGTCTGAAGTATTTGGGCTCTATATCCTGTTGAGTCTAATGAGTGTAACATGGATTAAAATCAGATCGTTAATAGTAGTTTAGTACACATTAATAAATGGTCTGATAAGATATATAAATTCCACAATTATTTTCCAACATTTTATCCATTTCACTAAAAAACGTCTATCTTCTACTCCATAAAAAGATATTGTACTATACTCATCATTTTTTTTGGATTACATGCTATTTAAAATATTTTGATATTGGAGCAATCAACATATTTTCATCTAAAAACATGAAATGTAAATTAAGATCATATTTGGTGAAAATATATGATAGATAATACTTTTTGTCTTTGGTTATAGTTTGTCCTTTATCTTTCATGTCCTTCACATACCATTATCTAACATGATTACAGAATTACTATTAAATCTTATTTTTCATAATGTCTCTTAAGGGTGATTGGGTGCAACATTTGAACCATTAGTAACTCTTTATTCTTCAATGATAACAAATCTGAGCATCTCAACATAAAAAAAGGATGAGGAGGATAATTGGAACTGGGAGCTACAAAAGTAATATTTTCAATCATTTCCAACATAATCACCAAGGAAAGAGTAAATGATGAAATCCTTTAATCCATAGTAGATTTTATGGATTCCAATGCATTTTCCATCCAATGGATTTCTATTTCATCATCTTCCAAATTATGTGTCATTTTTAGCTAAATATACAACATAACGGATTCAAACAGGGATTTTCCATCCTTATCAATAAAATATTTAGTAAAAAATGTTATTTTCATATCAAAAAACTAATATCAAATAGAAAAATTTACCTAAATGAATTTAAATCTTCATGAGTGACTGTATCTATGGGTACCATATGAGTAGGATCAGATTTAGCAAGAATAAAAGAAGGTTCGGTACCGTCTATTACAACTCGATATGGAGGTCCACCACAATTTGGTGGAAAACTAACATCAAGTGAGTCAAATTAGTCAATGCCTAGTTTGACATACCCTAGAATCATTTACAATTCTTATTCAATCCATTTCGTCCATCCGAAAAAAACAGTAAAAATCATAATAGGAGCAAGTTCTATAACATAGGGCACATCCTTAACTCTTATAATAGTGGTAGGAATAAAAACTACTGGAAAATTAGACCTATTCTAAATATATGTCCTCTAAAAAATAGTAGGGTCATCATCCATATCCTAGTCAACTAAAATCTCAATGATTATACCCCATGTTTACCAGGTAATTTTGTTTATATAAATTCAATAAGACGAAGTGCAGACAACATTGAGTTCTAGCGCACCATGATCAATCTAACTAGTTATTTAAGAAGTGTTTATTAATAGTGTTAACCAAATTTTGAAATTTTAAAATTTTATTTTTCCAAATAGACATCATCTTTGAACTCATAATATGAAAATTATTTTAGTGTGAATTTTTATCTTTTTTTTAACAGATTCAATTTTTATGAGTAGTGAAAAAAAATCCATTGTCATTAAAAACTGAATTTTGTATTTAAATAATTATTTTGCATTAAATTGATATTAAAGACACGTCATAAAAATAATAATTTTATTATTATAATTGAGGCCATTTGAATCATATTTATAATATAATTAGATATGAATTTTTTTTTTGATCTTTAAACGTCTCTTTTACCCACCCTCTCGCCACATCTGTAGGATTAACGTTAAAAATAATTTTTCGTTTTAGGTTAACATAAAATAAAAACATGTTTATAAATGGTCCTAATTAGTACAAATTTGTTGGTCCAATATGAACAACATAAGACTGTACGAATAGTAACTCAATTATGTTGTTACCGTGGTTAAGGGTAAATCATGTAAATAAGGGTAAAAATAATATTAAAGAAATATAAAACTACCCCAACTCTTTACAAAATATAATATGATGAGTATTTTTCAACCAAAATCATCAGGGGGTCGATTTTTACACCACATGGATGTAGTTGGATGACATTAATATATTATTTTTATTATATTTAACAAAAATCCAATTTTATTATACTTTTGTTTTCTAAAAGGAAAAATATTTTAAATTGGAGTATATATAAGAGATATGGTCTACTATAAATAATCATTATAAATATAAAATAACTCTATACATAATTTTCATTTATTTATAATTTTATAAAATATATATTTACATTAAATTGTTAGAAAATTATGTTTATGTAATTGAAAAATTACTAGAATAATGTTAAATATTTCATTATTATCCTATCTGTCTTTTTTCATTTTATAGTGACTATATTAACCCTATTGTGTAAGAAGCCAATTAGTCATGGTAAGAGTTAAATAGTATAACTAAAGGTCAAAGACAATGATAAGCTTAATATTGTGACCTAAACATGTCTAGAATTCATTTTTTTTAAATTATATAGAATAAAAATTATCTTAACATCTATGTAAGTCACATTAGAGATATATAAAAATAAAAATCAATTTTTATTAAATATAAACATTTGGAGTATCTAAAAGTACCCATCACCTCTCTTGTTAAGGGGATCCACTCCTTATCTTTTATTAACACCTATAAATACCTTTGTCTCAGCCAACCACTACCCACTTATCCTCAAAACTACACTCAATTCATCAGATAGGAAATAATTTTTCCATAAATCCAATCTGACAAGTCATTTTGTTCAAATCAAAAAGAGATACTCAAAGAAGAGGTAATTGTTTTGTCATGTCTTTCAATGTTCATTTCATCTTCTACTTACTCTTCTTATGTTGTTTCCATAATAAAATATTGGATCATGTATCAAATATTACATAATTTATTTTTATTAACGGAATATATCTATATATATGAAATTTACAAGAAAGAAAAACATCATAGTGGTCTGAAAAAATGGTGGCCCACGACATCTTTTTGAAAAAAATTTATCCTTCTGCAGGAAATGACTTGAGACTAAAAAAATATGATACCCCATCTTGAAACTCTTCCTTGGATTCCTGGAATTATACCACCATGTTACCTTTCTTCTTTATTTTTGAAATATCTATTTAATTTCCAATTATGATAAAGGGACATCCATATTCTTCCTTTTACCCATCCTACGAAAACAAATATCACCATGTGTGCATACGTATGGCATATCGTCTCCACATTGTGGTATAATTTGACTTTAATCACTACTCAATTTGGATGGGTATACAGAATAATATTAAGGATATAAATAATATATAATACATGATATTGATTCTTTATAATAAATATTCCATCGAATTTCATAGCCCATTACCAGAACAGAATGGTATAATCGCTCGTGTGTATGTATAACTGACCATCTCCATGAAGTTATGAGATTATTTTCAAGTTAACCATTCAATAATGATTATAAAATTTATATTATTATAAAATACAATATTTATGTACATAATTTAATCATTAATACGAATAAATATATCATATTCATAAGATAAATGACATACATGAAAAAAATACATAGGAAACAAAGTAGTCAACACCGAAAACTATGGTAATACTAACATATTTTTAACCAAAATATATAATATTATCACATATGATATCCCAAATATGGATATGGTCCATCTAAAATTTAATAATATGATTTAACAATTATATATGAGGTTAACGTAGCCTTGACTAATAGAAATTACATGGTGAGGGTTAATTTTGAAATCTGCATATTATTCAATATTGTTTATATGTAAGAATTAGATTTTTTTCAGATGTTCAAATTATTATTAAATGGTATTAAAGGAATATTTTTTTTTGTCATTCACTACAATGTACAATTTTTATTTTTTCAACAAATTACGATACTAATGTTTTCTTTATCGTTTATAGTGAGAGCAGATCATTCCACCATCATGATGCATTTATATTTTAAATCATCCAATACTAGCTTATATGTTTATTTTAAAAATCAATGATTCCATTTCTAATTTAATTACTTTTTATATAAATTATTTCAAAATAAAAAAGTTTATTTCTCTTAAAATGATTTAATGATTATATTAGAGTATATTATCATTTTTCACCATCAGTTATTGAATCTTATGTTTAATTAAACTTTATATTCTAATATATAATTCCCTTTATTGGATTAGGATTTAGTTTGACTATAGATGTTATATTTTGATATCATTCATAGCTTATGGATTAAGTATGAATATTTCACATGTAAGTTTTAATACGAATGTTTATGATAGATATGTTTAACCCATTTCATAAGGGGAATGAATTAATCTTTGTCTGTGATGGGCGGGCCCCACTATATTCCCTAGATGCATCTTCAGTTATAATTTCAAAAAGATGTTTGGGTTTTGGTTAACATCTTACCTGATTCTTTATAGTTTCCTTGACAAAGACTTGACCATATTTGTAATATTCCCCACATTATACATTCCCTCATTAAGAGATTAGTAACTGATATTGCATATGATTATAAGAAATTTAGAATATCCATGTGTAAGTTTCTACAAATATATTTAATGTATTCTTTCCACATTATGCTCATGTTTTTGTTTAAAAGGATTTTTTTCTTATTATAAAATTTTCCTTTAAATATTTTTATTATTTTTCATATCATTCACATTATTTGATTTAAACCAACTAAACATATGAGATCACCCATTTCTTATGTTGAATTTTACTTAGGATGCGAAGATGAACATTATTACTGATTTATAGCGATGATAATAGGGAATAATAATGTTTTAAATGGAGTTACAGTGTTGTTTTTCATATCAAGATGTAATGTAAAACATATGATTGTATCTAGTTTTACGAAGGCTAAAAAACTAATCGGTCATTTGGGATTTTATTTCTTGTGATCATGACCATGTGTTGAAATAATTCACCTACAGTTGGATTCTGGGGTTGAGGTGATACATTTTGTATCAATTAAAGTTTAGAAAATTCCATGGTAACTAGATTTAGAAAAACTTTGATTAGGGATTATTACCCTAATAAAGAAATAGAGAATAATTATAGAGGAACATCCTAGAATTTAGGTAAAATATATATTATGTAGGTCTTCTGAGAAATAAATCTGTTTAAGGATACTACATGCTAGATTGGTTCTAAAATAAATTTACCTTGTAGTAACTAATCCAAATGTTATTTTAGGCATAACTCTGGGTAACCTAGTTCATGAAAATTAGCCTTACTATGCATCTAGATTAATCCTCCCATTAGAAATTCATTGGAAAATTCCCATTTTCATTATAAACGATTGTGATGGATTTAAAAGTAAATATGTCCCTAATGAACCACGTTTATGATTATGATATTAGATATGCATAAAATTTCCAATTGATATTAAATATTTTTAAATAACGTATTATGATTCCCAGCCTATTAAAGTGATGTCATCGTTCAGAAATGGATCATAGTAGAAGAAATTGAAATCGTATCAATATATATAATCCATATTGGGATTGTACTCTTATGTAAAATATTTCTTTTTGAACAGTAGTTGAAACTAGTACTGAACAAATTAATACTATAATGGGACAGTAGAGTCGGGTTTTGAATAATAAACTTACCTATATGGAGCATCCTGATCCAAAATATTGAGGATCAATTTTAGACCTCATTATGAGACAACATCCTCTGACATTAAATAAAACTACTAATCAATTTATAACTGAGTAATGGATAAGTTCCTTAGAGAAAATTTATTTCTTTTGGGAGTAATGAATGATAGATTGTTTTCATGACAGTTTATCATCTCTTAGGAGTTGTGTAACAATTGGGGTCATTAATTCAAAATAAGAATGAGGATGATAAAGTATAAAATATGGAAGAGAGGGAATTTGATGAATGTTTCTTAGAAAAATACATTCCTTGTGAAAAACGAGTAGATCTGTATAGGAAATTTATGAATCTTAGGAAAAATTATGATTAGAATGTTCTAATGTATGATACTTAATTTACAAGTTTAGAAAGGAATTTTTCATTATATTTAAGAATCCCAATGATAAATATTGATCTATTTTTTGGTGGGTTGAAAAAAATCATCTAAAGGGCATCGGTCCCCCAATCATTCTCATCTTATGAAGATATAATATCATGTGCTATCATGTTAATGAAGTAATTTTCTATGTCTTGTGACATTAAGGGGATGTGGGAGAAGAAGATAGATGTTGATAATTCTGAAAAAGAAAACAAAAGTAAAGGGGAAGAAGGAAAATGTTTATTTTCTATGCTGAAATAGATGTGGAACGAAGAATCCTATAACATCCTTATTAGGGAAAATATCATTTTAAAATTTGTGATAAAAAAGGATATAGTTTCTCTGATTTCAATGTAAAAAAGTAGTCTGTAATGTGTAGTGCTTCAATTTTTAGGAGATGGGACACTCTTCACATGAATTTCCTAAGTGTCAAGGAAAGATTCCATAGAAATGGGCAATGGATCAAGGCCATGTTTATGAAATCCAAAATTATGAGGTTGAAGTTCCTAAGAATGTGGTATTTAGAAGATTAATCATCCCCTCAAACTTATCAAAGGCTTTACTTGATTTTGGATCCTCATATTCTTTTAAATCATCCAAGTTTAGAAAAATAATTAGACATTTCACTTTCAATTTAGTATGGAAGTTATCACTCAAAACTCTTAAGGGTAGTATCATTGAAATAAATAAAGTATCGTTATGTCCCATTAATGAAACATAAATGTTAATTAATTACAATCCTTGTAGTCTAACATATGGTGGAATTGGATACGACACTCAGTATTGATTGGATTTAAAACTATGATGTAAATATTTATTTAAAAAAGATGGAATTTATGGTTTTTGAGGAAGGAGAAGAATCCATTATCTTTAAAGTATAACCACCATCATTTGATTCATAAATATGTCCACCCCAAATAGATTTAATTAATGAACTTCTTGGGTAGTAAGATCCAAAAAATATTGGATTGAAGAAAGTGATCATCAAAAAGAAAATGCGACTATTTTAAATGAAAACATTGATGTATTTACCTAGGGCTTACATGGACACCATCAAGATCATGAATTTGAGATCTCTATTTATTTAGTACCTGATACATGACCAATTTCAAAGACTCCCTATATAATAGAAATAATATAATTGGTAGAGAATAAACTGTTGGAATATTTTGGTAAAAATTGATTTATTCTCCCTATTGTTTCTCTATAGGGGGAATCTTCTCTTTTTAAAGAAGAAATATGTATCAATAAGGTTGTGTATTTATTATATGATAATAAATTATATTAAAAAAATGAGAATATATCATCAAAATTGAATTTATTATTTATTTGATCATCATCAAGGAGGAAAATGAATTTTGAAGATTGACCTAAATTCTCGATATCATCAATTACAAGTGAAGAATGAATACATTTAGAAGACATTTTTTTGTTCAAGGTATGGTCTTTAGGAAATTTAAGTAATTCCATATGGTGTGACTAATGCAGCCATTTGTTTTATGGATCTAATGAAAATATTGTTCAAGGAATATTGTGTTTATTTTGTTATGGTATTCATTAATGATATACTACTATATTCTAAAAGCTATAATATCCATTATAGTAACTCGAGAATCATTTTTAAGACTCTAAGATGGGATGAATTATATGGTAAATTTAGCAAGTTTGAATTATGGGAACATGAAATTTCATTTTATGGAAGCATTATCCTTAATGTTTTATTCTCTATTGATATTGAAAATAAAATGAAAATCCAAGAATGGATAGCTCTGATGAGAATAACCAAGGTATATAGTTTTATTGGTTTATTAGGTTACTATAAGAATTTTAGCCATAAGTTTTCTAGATTGGACAACCTGTTAACAAAGCTCCCATATAAATGGGTTAAATTATTCAGAAAAATTGTGTGAAAAACATTTTGAAGAATTGAAGAGAATATTATTTAGTTCTTCTTCCTTGAATTTACAATCTGGAAATGATGGATTATTTATTTAAAGTGAGTCATCATGGAAATCGTTGGTTTATGTCCTTATCTAGAGCGATATGGTTATTTCATTTGCATCCTAAAAATTAAAAACTCATGAAAAATACTCTCCAAATCATGACCTTGAGTTAGAAATAAAAATGTTTTCTTTGATGATATAAATTCAATCTCTCTATGGTAAAATATTTTAGTTATATACATATCAAAAGAGTTTTAAATGTATTTTATGATTGAATGAACTCTACATGAGATAATGTATATGACTTAACCTACTCAATGAATATGAGTTCACAATAAACTGTCACCATGGGTTGGAAAATATGGTGGAAAATACATTAATCTGGAAAAACCATGGAGATATGAATAAATTATGACTTTTAATGGATTTTTTGTTAATAGTTATATTAAATATGAATATATGAATTATCACGGAAGGTGAAGTTTCACTACATTTTCAAAGTTTTTCAAAACCATATTTATTGGAATGGATAAAACATTCTCAGTCTGATGATGAGGATTTTCAAAAGCAAATTAAATCAATGAAGGATGGAAGACTGATTGACGTCATATATGAAGTTAGAACTTTGAATCTTTTGAAGATACTTCATGTTCTCTCTGTATCTAAGCTAAAAAGGTTTTTTGGATGATGGGCGTTGATCTGATTTCACTATACACCATGGTAGAACTAAAATGTATAGATATTTAAAAGACCATGTTTTTTGGGAAAACATTATGAGAGAGATTTTTGATTATGTGTCATGATGATTGGTTTGAAAATAAGTGTCGTCTAGAGGAAAACATAAATAAGGAGTCATAAAACCACTTTCTATATGTGTGTAGAAATGGAATGATATTAATATGGACATTGTCATCAGCCAACCAAAGACTCATAGATGATTTGATGTGATATGGGTTATTATTTATCATCTCACAAAATTAGGTCATTTTATTTCTATAAGAGTGTATTTTAAAAATAAATATTTGGATATAAATTATATTAATGATGTTTTAAGTCTTGATGGTATACCCCTATATATTAATCCTTATAGTGATCCTTTTTTTGCATCAAAACTCTACAAAATTATATAGAAGGTCCAAGATAATGATCTTCCTTTGAGTACTTCCTACAACCCTGAAACTAGTGGAAAATAAGAAGGGTATATTAAATCAATAGAATAAATTTTTATAGCATTCTTGTTTAATATTATAGGTAGTAGATTGAGTATTTATATATAGTAGAATTTTCATATAACTATAGCCTTCATTCACATATTCAAATGGCATCCTATGAAGTATTATATAGAAAGTGATGTCATAAACATCCTTGTTCGAATGATTTTTGGGAAATAAAACTCATTGGCCGAGAACATGCTTAGAAAACAATGGAAAAGGTGAACATTATTCAGACCCACATCAAAGCAGCTCAATATTGGAAAAATAACTATACTGATAAGTGAAAGAAGGGTTTATAATTTCATGTGGGAGGTCATGTTTTCATTAAGTTATCTCTATGTAATGGTGTTATAATATTTCGTAAGAAGAGTAAATTAAGTCCCATGCACATCAGACATTATTGAAATTCTGTATATAATTGTAGTTATAGCTTACCATTTAGCAACTCTACAAAGTCTAACCAGAAAACATGATGTGTACAAAATATCTCTATTAAAGAAA
Source organism: Viscum album (assembly GCA_963277665.1). Classification (NCBI taxonomy): domain Eukaryota; kingdom Viridiplantae; phylum Streptophyta; class Magnoliopsida; order Santalales; family Viscaceae; genus Viscum; species Viscum album. Next base: position 1,351,809,914 of record OY728131.1, read on the forward strand.
TGCATGGTAGAACCAATAATTTAACTTTCCTATAAATAAATATAACATAAACCTGAACTATCTTATTGGAAAGATTATATCAATAGTATTGATACTAGGCAACATGTGTTGAGGAATTATACAACTTGATTGGTAAGGGTACTTTGAAGAAACCAAAGAATGGAAGTCGTGACCTGGGAACCTAGGGAATTTATGTTAATGAACCACCTGAATCATTCTATGAGGTGATACTCATGAAATTTTTAGGGTGAAATTTTGGAATGAGGGAAGAACGTAACACCCCATGCTTCCATGGTTTGTTTTTTAATTAAATTCCATAGCATGCACTGCACACAACACTTTGTTTCAAGCTCACCATGATCTATCAAAAATCCATTTAAAAATAGTTACCAGTAGTATAAAACAAATAATGAAATTTATAAATTTTATTTTTTAAAATACTCTTCATTTTTGAATTCTTAATATTGATATTAGATTAGGGTTAATCAGTGGCATTTTTATGAAAATTTTCAATTTTTTGAGGAAAATTTAAAATATTATATTTTTCATAAAAGAATAATTTTTAATTTAAATATTTATTTTTTATTGAATTGATTATAAAGTCAAAATCAAAAAATAATACTTATTAGTCAAATTTATGTCAAAGGAATACTTTTTATAATATAATTAGATAGAAATATTTTTTGATCATTTGAACGTCTCTATTTCTCTCCTTCTCACAACATCCATAGGACTTTCATTTAACATAATTTAACTGTTTCTATGAATGGAATTTTAAAAAATTTACATATAAGTTGTTAATAAGAATGGAATTTTTCATCTGATAATAACAACATAATTTTGGGTGAATGTTAAATTTTTCATTTCTTTCCCACTATTAAGGGTATCTCCGCTAATTAAGTGTAAATGTAAAATTATATGCATTATATAATTACCCTAAACATGTGATAATTTAAATTACATGAGTGTGTTTAGATCATAATAATCTTTGGTAGATTTTGGGACCACTTTTAGCCACATGGGTGACTTTAATATATTTGTGATATTATATTTAAAGAAAATCTAATTTTGATATACATTTTTTTTAAGAGATAAAATATTTATAATATGATTTTATATAAGTGATATGGTCTTCAATAAATAGTATTTTTAAAGATAAAATTATTATCAACATTATGACATATATTTATAATTTTATAATATAAATAATTAAATAAAATAATTACACTATCATGATGTAGTAATTAATTTATTTAAGGAAAAACAAATAATTTATTTTTCAAATATTAAAATAAATATAATTTGAGATATTTAATGACATACACAATTTTTTTATGACTATGACATTTTATAAATTATTTAATGTTCTTTGATAGAAGGAATAATGTTTTTATGATTTTTTAAATAGTCACGTAAAAAATATTTTCAAAACTGACATAAATATTATTTTAAAATAAAATCTATTTTTATTATGTGATATAAAATTTAAAAATATATATATTTTATCCGAATGATAATTATAGTCATAAATACTTCATAAATTATCCAATTAGATTTATTCTGGAAATTTATCATGACAATATCAACCTTATTGTGTAAAACAAAAAGTGGTCATGGAAATAGTTAAATGGATTAACTCAGGGTTAAATCCAAAATATAAGGTATATATTTTAATCTAAACATGTCTAAACATCATTGTTTGTGATTTTTTTTACCCATAATAATATTATCATAGAAATAAATCACTTTTGAGTTATTTCAAATCAAATTTCAAATTATAATAAATTAATAGTTTTAGTGTTACCAAAATTTTCCCCATATGTTATAAACTGGTATCTGCCATTATATTTTATTAGAAAATATAAATACCATGGATTATAATACCCCAACCCATTTCCCCTCAAAAAAATATTAAATCCATCCTAGAGGCTATGTTTTTATACAAAATCCAACCTATTGAGTCATTTTCTTCAAAACCAAAGGAGAATCTAGAAGAAGAGGTGATTGTGTTATGATCTCTTTCAAAGTTCTTTTCTTCTTCTACATACCATTCCAAGTAGTTTATATAATAAATTAATGACTATGTTATCAATAATAAATATATATTTGTATTTTATTATGATTATGAATCAACCAAATTCATCTTTTTACCCATCATACAAAAAATATCACAATGCTTATTTACACACGGGTTACCATCTCCACAAAGTGGGGTAATTTGTTTTTAATCAATAATTTATTGAAAATAGATTAATTATGAATATATATGATAATAATAATAAATATTACATGATATTGAATCTTTATAATTAAAATTACAACCAATTAGTTTCCCCTTTACCATTATAGATAGATATCATCAAACCTGCGCACGTACGGTCTAACATCTCCACGATGTGAAAAGATTCAGTCTACATATTAACCATTTAAAAATGATTATAAAATTTTTATAATACATACATATAATATTATTTAACATAATTTAATTATATATATAAATAAAATATATCATATTCTTAAGAAACACAACATAGATGAAAAAACATGTATAAGAAAACAATGCAGTTAAAACCTGATAAAATAGTAATACTAATATGTGATTAACAAAACGGTATAAGAGGATAGCTTTTGATATCATAATTATGGATATTGTTCTTTTAAAATTTAATATCATTATTTAACTCTTATATAGGGGGTTAATTAACCTTCTACTAATGAAAAATACAAAATAACAGTTAATTTTTCAATCTCTTTATTTTCTAAGAATGATTATCTATAAGTATTTATTGGAAAATATCTGTCATACATGTCAATGTTTCTTAAAATCATACTCCAAAATTATTTACAAATTCTTAAATTTTTTATCACATGTTTCACTTTTTCTAAAATGGTATTGATGGAATCTTTATGACATTATTATTATGAGGTACTTTTTTGACATTTTCGACAATGCATAGGAATAATTTTTTCTTTATCTTATACTGCACGAGTGGCACTTTACATCATCATGATGAATTAATATTTTTATTCCTCATATACATTATGATAAGGTTATTTTAAAAGTAAATTCTTCCATTTATAATTTCAAGACATATAAAATAAATTATTTTAAAAAAATGGTATTTCACTCAAAATGTTTTAATAATTATGTTTGAGTGCTTTCAACTATATCAAAATTCTTTGTCAAGTATTATGTTTTATTGAAGTTGATATCATGATATATCATCCCCTTTGATGTTATTATATTTATTTTGAATGTGTATGTGCAATTTTGATACCATTCATAGCATAATATTTATGTATTGACATTTTTTATACTAGTTTTAATATAAATGTTTATGTTGGTTATGTTTAACCATTTCGTAAGAGTAATACATTAGATATTGTTTATGTCTGATGGGGACTGATATATCCCATCGAGGCATCAAGAGTTCTAATGAGGAAAATAAGTACTGGTTTTGGCTATCATCTATACCGATTATGTATGATTTCCTGCCCAAATACTTGATGGTATGTTTAAGATTTCATGCATATCATTCCCTATTTATGAGGTTAATTATTGAAATTACATGTAATTATTCAGAAAGTATAATATCTTTGTGTCTGTTTATATTTATATATTTAACATACTCTTGTACCATTATATTTAATATTTTGTTCAATGTATTTTATTTTTATTATACACTTTTCCTTAACAGATTATGCTTATTTATGATAAATTTTTATGTCTTTTCTTATTATTATTTAGTATCTATTCTTATCCCTTAATAATTCTTATAATTTCCTAGGATGAAAATATGTTCATTATTAAGAAAGACATATAGGTATGATAAAGGGAATAAAAATGTTTTAAAATTGGACTATGTGTATTTTTTCAATTCATGATGTAATGTAAAACTTTTATTTGTATCTACTTTTCCAAGGCTACTAAAATGATCAGCCCTTTGGGATTTGATTTCTTTTGACCATGCCAATGTTATAAAATAATTCACCTACTTAGGGCTTCTAGGGTTGGGGTGTTTCAACAATAGTTGAAGGCACACTACCGAACTTTACATAAAAAATTAGTTCATTATGATAAGACTCAACATTTATGTTCTCAATGAATTACTATTCAATAAAATAAATTACAATAATCTTCCCAATAATATGATGACATTAAAAAGTTTTTATTTCCCCCTTTATATTGAATCTTTCTTCTATATAATTGATTTATCCACATTCTCAACATTTATGTGTATTTATTAAGAAAAAAATTGTATCAACAATATATTGAGGTATCTCATCCTCTTAAGCAAAAATTACGACACTTGAACCATATGACCATTAACTTGGTCATCCTCTCCTGTATCTTTTTTTCCGTCATCATTTTAATATCTATAACCATCATCATTTTCTTATTACTTATTTATCTACCTCATTCTTCTTCACCGTATCCTTCAATTTTTCCACTTTCAACTTCAATAGATAACATGGAGTACTCTTGAACTGTTCTTCTTCAAAAACATCAATTTCATCCTCATCATAACCTTCCTTAAAAATAAATTCCCTTTTAGAGGGAGACCTAGGAAGACTAGGTTCCTCAAAAGTGATAGTACGAGATTTTCTAGAAAAATTTGTCTTTCTTCCACTACCGAGTAAAAATTTTCCTCATCATCTCAAAAAACATCATATTTATTTTTTTCAGCACACTTCAAATATTCGTCAATGTAATTTGGTTCCAATCCAGGATCAATAATGTTTCTTGTTCTTTAGGGATATTAAACTACATTTTATTCAATAAAAAACATGGAATCAACAACCCCCATTCACATTTCCCTGAGTTTCAAATTATTTTCATCCTTTTTCTAATAATTTTCATAATATTATAACAACAACATTCCACTATAACATATCCATTTTCACCAACTAAACCATTATCATTTAACATAATATATATAAATTTATGGTATATAAAATAATTATATATCAAGGTAGTTTTACTAATTTCTAGCATATAAAGAATCAGATATCAGCATATTTTGGTATTCACCATACAATTCATTATATATAGTAGATATAAATACTGATAACATAATGTTATAATGTCCCATTTTCCTTGACATAGCATGTGACGTAAAAACATTACCAACAGCCTGCAATCCCAATCAATAATTGAAGCTAATAGGATTCTTAAAAATCCATATCCTATGAACTCAAAAAATGTGTCGTTACAATAAAATTCTCCAATATCATATAGAATCATTTCTTCATAGACATTGGCTACTACATTCATGAGGTACTCAAATACATGCATTTAATTTTCTGGTTGAAAAAAAATTCTCCCATTTATTATGGTTAATAAAGAGTCCTAATTTTATTTATACATATTCTTGAAAAATAGGTAGAGCTAAAAAACTAACATTCAATAAAATATTCATCGGTTATAGTGATATCATTCGTCCAAAACATGATAGTAAAGATGATGGTAAGATTTATATCATTTTTGGATTTTTTAATTTTAAAATTCAATAATCAGGATATCATTAAATTGAATAAAAATAAATAAATAAATCATAAATATTAATGATGACTAAAATTGAATCAAATGAAAAATGAAAAGGATATGTGAATTCAACAGAGAGTCATTCAATATAGTGACATCCCTGATGGTGCAACATTTCAAAATGGTGAGACATACCCAACATTGAAACTAAGCCAATGATTATAAATTTCCCTATGTTCATACATATAATGGTGAGGCATATCCAAAATTAAATTCATCTAAAATTAATAATACCAAAAGTGTGACTAATGTAATTAATTCTCAATTAATTTAATGTCTTGATAAAAATAATAGTATAGTGATTTTTTTTCTGAATTTATTCAGGTGTGATATCACTTTATTGATAATTAACTCTCAAAATCTGTAGTCTTGCAAAAATATTATTATCTCTGGAGTGTGATATAGGATCTTTAAAAATTTTAGTAGTAGTTAAATTTTCATATTATATAGGGACATGTAAGAATTGATATCTATTGTCATTTAATGTTTGTTCCATCCATATTAATTATTCACAAAATCTACCTACATCTATGTATTTACTATATATTATATATAGAGGAACACTACTTTATTTCTTACTACAAACAAAATCTAGACACTTTCCCTAAGGTGACATGTTCCAGCGGTAATTTTTTTCTAACATATATCCACAAAAAACATAATTACAAGAATAAAAAAAATATAATTCTTTTCCATTTGTGTTAAAATATCCTAAATTGTTAGTTTATTTGTGGTAATTAAAATTTCATTTTACAAATACATGATGTGAATATTGTCGATTTTCTTGAAAATGAGAACACATACACACAATAAACATAATATCAGGTCGACTGGAAGCCATGTTGAGAAGATTTCCAATAATACCTCTCTAGCTGTTTTGATCCTCTAGTTTCCTAGATTTTTTAAGATGTAATTTATAGGTATTACTCATTGTATTTTATTTACACTCAGTTCTATAAAGAGAAATATGGTGTAAAATATCATTATTTTATTTACATTCATTCAAAATGATTCCATCATTATTTTGGAAAATTTGAATTCCAATAATGAACTGTAGTTGACCAATAAAACTCATTTTTAATTCATTTTGACTCGTTTTATAAAAATAATTTCATAAATTAATTTTTGAAGACCCAAAATAATATCATAAACCTTAATTTGATAAATTAAATCAACTTTTTAAATTCATTTTTTTAAAATTGTTTATCATCAATACTTTTTGAGAAATATTTTGAAAAAAGAAAAGTGTTCACCATATCATACCATTCTTAAGAATACTATTTAAAATATATAATGCTTTTGTAAATTTGAAAACATTATTTGGAAAATGGGGATTTTTAAAACTATAGGAATTTTCTACCAAAAAAATCATAAACTATATACCGATTTAAGAATGATATATTTAAGTCCATTAGAAATATTTTTAAATAAATATGATCTAAATATGAAATAATTATTCTATTGTATTCAATTCTAGTTGTTGTGTAATGGTATGTTAGTATGTTATTACTTCTTTTTTACTATAACTTATTAAAACTAGTCTAGGCCTGTTTCTTACTATTTTACAGAGATCATATACCTTGTTTCTAAACACCCATTTAATTCCTATAGTCATGGTGTCCTTGGTTCTTTTTACTACTTCTAATAGTTTGATTAATTTGGAATTATTTAGTTATTCTTTCATTTCCATTTCCCAAAATTCATCATTGATTTAATACTTGTTTTTATTTGGTTCAAGTAGGATTAAAAGACTTGATGTTCAACTTGATTTCAAAGAGAACAAATAATTAGTGCAACTCTATCTAGGTCACTAATTACATTATAATAATGAAAGTAACTATAGGAATTTAATGCTCCAATAAAAGAATGTCTCTCCACTTTAGGGTCTTCTAAAGGTATAGTTTTGGGTTCTGGATGTTCTCTAAATTCCTATGAACTGGATGAATTTTCTTACTATTTTATATTAGATTCCCAAGGATTGGAATTTATGTTCAATGAAGATAAATCATCATCAAGATTCTCTAATGATTTTTTTAGAATCGTGTGGTTTTATTTGATTAAATTTGGCATGAATTGATTCCTCAACAATATTGGTGTTTTTTTGATAAAAACACCATCAGATTTATTGGTGGTTTATTAAACCAATAAAATTTCATCGTCGCATTAGGGGTAAATTTTTTCTAGATTATCGTTACTATTAAGAATATATAATTTTCCAACTAAAACACTAAATTAATTTACATTAGCTTTTATGTTGTTCCATAACTTATAAGTGTACTTTTAAAACATAGGTATAATTAAAAATATATTGATTGTGTAATAGGTGGTGTTCACAGCCTCTTCCGAAAAATATAAAGGTATATCCTATTCATTTATCATTATTTAGTATATCTATTGAAGTTTTAAATACCTTTATTCTAAACTCCATTACACTAAGGAGTCATAGTAGCAGAGTAGTTATGAATATATCCATTTTGTGATAAAAAAGATTCAAAGTCCTTAATTTCAATTTCATGACCATGATCAATTCTTAGAGGCTTAATTCTACATCCACATAATTTTTCTACAGATCTAGTATACCTATTAAAATATGAGCGAGCTCCAATTTATTTAGCAAGAAATAATACCAATGTATACATAGAAAATCTATTTACTAGGTAATAAATAGTGTGCTTCCAATTAAACTATAAAATCTATATATTACAAATAAATACATTTAAAACAAATCAATAGGTTTGGAAGTTTAATCTATATTATTTAATTTAAAATAAATAAATTGTTTCTTTACATTATGATAGATTTTGTAGGATATGTAATTTTGGAACTCTATTATAGGTATATCCTAGACTAACTAATTCCAAATATTCTTTATAAGTGAGTGAATATTATAGTTTCCTATTATCCTTTTACAATGAAAATATTCATTATAAAAGTCACTCAATAAGGAATCATTATGAGAAATTAAAGAATTAATATTAAGAGCAATAACATTTCCATTCCATCAAGAAGTTGGATCTAATGTTTTCTTATATTTAAAAATAGTACATGCATTATTTTCAAATATAAGATGAAAATAATCATCACATGATTGTGATTTGTTAAGAAATTTATACATCAAAAAATAAATAAAAATTTCATTTTAATTTAAAATATAATTAATGTTAAATATTTTGACTAGAAAAATAATTTTCCCTTTAACATTATATTTAAAGATGGAATAACCACCATCAATGTTTTCTAGGTTCTTGAGAAATGTATAGTCTAATATCATATTCCCTGAACAAATAGTTTTTACGTACCAAATATTTTTATAGGACGTCATCATATTGATTTTTAATCAAATAAAATTTATACAGTAAATAATTTTTGTACCAAGATTTTCTTGGGACAAGATGTGTTAGTAATTTGGGCTGTTTAACATGTATTTCATAAACATACTATATGCTTCTAAAATAAACTCACAGTTTTTTCCTCTATCAAAATAATTTTTTGTAGAGATATTAGATTTAGATTTAGGTAATAATGTCTTCTTAACTATTATTCTCTATCTAGGTTGGATTCCGATACACATTACATACAATGTAGAATCTTATTTTCCTAAAATCTAAGTAAGTGTTTCTATACCATTGGCATACATTTATAATTATTTATTCCTTTTCTAAATATACAAGTTATGTTCACTGTTTTCTATTAAATATTATTCATTCCTCTCTTTTTAATTAGATAATTCATATTTTATATTGGTAGTTAAAGGATATTTTATCTCAATAACATTATATTTATCCATAATGTCACTAATAGTGTCTGTTATCATTCTATAATATTCAAAAAAAATTAATATTGAGACATGTAATCATAATTATGTTCACTTATAGGTTATCATAATTAAGCACAGACAAGACATTAGATAATTTAGTTACCAAGGGGGATTTTTTCATGAAGAGTATGTTGGCTCTGTCAGACATTAATTCAATATTAGATTCAAAATAACTATAGATATCCTAAGTGTAATTCAATGTTTATTACCATTATTTTTTAATATTTTTGTCCCTTATATCATATTTATTTTTGTATTTCATCTTTGGATAGTATGTCTTAACATGTCCTTTTTGCAAGCATTCAGAGCATGTAATTTCATTATTATATTCATCTTTTCTCCAATCATTCTTATATTTTTAATTAGTATCATACATTCTATTATAACGTAGATTTATAAAAATAATTCTTCTTTCTAAAAAACATTTTAAATATCATGTATAGATTTTCCATTTTCTCATCACTATCTAGTGGTGACTCACTATCATTAGAACATTTATCATTTATTTTTTACCTTTATTTTTAACATTGTTTAATGAAATAATCATTAATTATACTAACATTATTTTTTCCTTATCATCCCCCTCCAGGTTGATGTATAAATCTTATTCATATATCATCTACATAAAAATTAATTCCACAAATATAAGTTTCTTAATGTCACAGGATTCTCTTATTGAAACAAATGTGGATCTCTTTTTTTCTAGAAGGAATATTAGCAGTCTCATGATTTTTTCTTTGTCAGACACTTGATTTCCTAATGAGATCACGGTTTTCTCAATTTCATTAAACATAAGATACATGTCTGAAATTCATCCATCATGCATTATCATAAATGTATCATATGTAATAGTATATCTATTTAATATCATCTCTATAACAATAGTTGTTCCTTCATGTGAAATAACTAAAGTATCCCAAATTTCAGAAAATGTTATATACAAATAAATTTTATTGAATTGTGCTTCACCTAAATCAAAGTAATGGGCATTAAAATATTTTTAAACATTATTATAATCATGTTGGTTAGTTTCTTCTTATGTGACTCTAGCATCTGAAGGTAATTTATATTTATAATCTATGGCATTCTAGATTTCAAAACATATACACTTAATTTGAATTTTCATTTTAATATTCCGTTGAGAATAATTATTTCCATTAAAAAATGGGGCATGTTGAGTGAAAAACCTTCTTGTCTATTATCCATGTAAATAGTTCAATATAGTACTAAAATAAATATATTACATTTTAATCATACAAAAATCACAATTAAAATGTTTTGGAAAGACACTAATACCAATGAATAAGCCTTTGATATCAAATATTGGTCAGAGTGAGTATCTCAAAAAAGGGTGTTGAATTTAGTACCCAATAAAAAATTCTATTAAAATTGGATTTAAATAAAATCACTCAATTCATTTATATATGACCCACTTAACCAAAATAGTTGATCACTATATGTTTTAATCCATTAGAAGATTTCCAAAATATTAATTAAATATCATTTAATATAATAATGAACATCACATTATCATTTCAGACCATTAATTTAATAAAAATATTATGAAAACATATTTTATTGCTAACTATCAATATTTTGTGTTTTATAGTTTTAAATAGATTCATATTAACAAAAACGTATGAAAAACACACAATAGAATTTTAATAATGGAGGATCAGTATATAGCTTAGACTTAGTTCTATTCACATATAAATAACCTGATATAAAGAAGATTACATGAAAATAAACTTTTTATCCACAACGTGGATATGTTATGACAATAGTATAACCACTTCCACAGTCACACATGACCTCTTCTAATGTATTCCTGGGAGATTAAAAAAAAATTCAAAAATTTAAACCTACCCCAAAATATTGGATTGAAATATTAAATGTCACACCAATATATTTCATAGAATGTTATTTTCTTTAATGTAATTCAATAACTTGCTCTACATGCAACAACAAGTTGGACCGCTCCACGACTAACCAAACTAGCCATTCAATAATTTCATATGAATAGTATTAACTGTATTTTGAATTCTATATACAACATGTAATTTTAATTTCCATATTATGAGTCTCTGAGAAATAATATAATTAAAAATTCAATTTTTTAGATAATAGAAGTATTTTTCAAAAAATTGAAATTTTACCATCTTTAAATGGAGACTGTTATTAAATTCATTATTTTAAATTTTTTAATATTCAATTTGAAAAAATATACTTCTTATTTAGAATCGTGACATAAAAACTATTTTTGGACAAATTTTCAGTGGTTTTTTGATAACTTTCATATTTCTATGGATAGTAAAAAAATACTAAATTTAAATTGAAAACAACTTTTATAATAAATATAATTTATAGAGTTAAATTAAATATATAAATAGTTGTGAATTATAATTAGATTATATTTTTATCATTTAATCCAATGTTGATCATTGGAAGTAATTTTACATTCAAATTGGACCTAAACACATTTTAATATTTTGATAGTTTTTACTTCTCAAAACCCACATTCTTGTTTTGAAAACTGGAATATTTTTTAAATTAATTGATAGAAATTATATGTTTTGAATTTGGTAAAATAAATATCATTTTTTAATTTGGAATATAAAAATTATCTTTGGGTGCATTTTTGGTATTTTTCTAAAAACATGTAAATTTTGTTGAATAGGAAAAAATGCGTTATTGTTTAATGCCGACTTTTTATATAAATAATTATTATTAATATAAATTTATTTCAATGTAAAAATAAATACATAATACCTATATAAGTCCAACATAACTATTTTAAGTCATTGTATAATATGATTTGATATATTAAATATTATTGAGATTTTTACCATCATTTACACACCTTCTAGGAACATTTTCCAATTTTCATAAAACAAAATATTACCACTTCAGTGAATAGAATTTCAAAACATTGAGAGAAACGATTGAAATTAGTAGTAAAATTTTCTTCAGTAGGTTGAAAATAATTTTAGGAGAATAGTAACTTTTTAATTTTATTTACCATGGTTAAAAGTAAATAAGGTGATTAAAGGTAATGATGATATTATAATTACCCCAACACATGTCCTAATTCTATTGGGTAAGTGTATTTTGACCAAAATAAAACATAGGAGAAAAATATGATTCCTTTTTATCCACATGGATTAGATTAGGAAATTTTTAAAATTGTATTTAAAGAAGAGTTAAAAGTGTTAAATTAAACATTTAATAACTAAACCATTTTTAATATAGGGTTATATGTAAGACAATTTCAACAATAAATATTCATTAGAAGTATAAAAATATTTCCTACATCATTGTGTTTTATTTATTATTTTTAGAAATTATAAAATTACATTTATTTATGACACAATGATAAGGAAGTAATTACCATATTAATGAAATATTAAAATAATTGACATTATAAAGATTAAAATAAATTTAAATTGAATCTTTGGATTCCATAAAAGAATTTTAGAAGTTAATATGACATGTTAGGGTTGATTAAATGTATTTTTTACAGTAAATAATATTTTTATGACTTTCACAAAAACCAAATACTAAATAGTATCAAAATTTACATAACTGTGTTTTTAAACCAAATATGATTTTATTAATTGATATAATAGTCCTAAAAAAGTAAGGATCCTCCAAATGACTTATATAATTATAGATATTTCATTAATTAGCCACTTTCATTTCTCTTGGCATTTTATAGTATTTTTATTAACCTTGAATTATAATAATACATGAAGTCATGGTAAAAGATGAACTATTTAACATGAGTTAATTATAAAAAGATAATGTTAATATGGTGACATAAACATGTATAAAACCTATCGGATTAGTGTTGTCTAACCCATACCCACCATAGCCTAGAAATAAATCCATTTTGAGCTATTAGAAATAGATATTGATTTTATAATTAAATAATATTTCAATCTCTTCCTAAAGTCCCCCCACTTCCCTTATAAAAGGGAACTTCCCCTTCTCTCAAATTAACACCTCCAATGGCATTTGGATCGACCAAAAACTACTCCAATATTCTCAGAACTGAACTAACTTCCACCTAGATTACTTAAATTGATCATAAATCCATTCTAAGGATCCCTTTTGTAAAAATAAAAAATGAAGCACCCAAAGAAGAGTTAATAATTTCATCACCTCATTAAAAGTTTGTTTCTTCTTCCACTGACTCTTTCATTGTTTCTTCCATTAAAAAATAATAACTATAGATCCTTATTCATAATATGATGCTATTATAAATATGGTATAACTAGATTATTTATTTTATCTATCCTATGAATGATAAGTCACACTGCGTGCATGCGTACGACATACCATCTCCACGTTGTGGTGTAGTTTGTTATTCAACAACTAATTATTTGGATTGGTTTAATAATGAGTATTATTGATATAAATAATAAATATAAAATTTTAATTATTCTGTATAAATAATATACCATCCAATTATATACAATTTAACCATCAATAGAATGATATCGTCAGTCGTGCGTACGTACGACTTACCATCTTCATGACACGATGGGATTTCATTCTTCATCATAACCATTAAAGAATTATTTTCATTTTAATATTTAAAAATAATGATAAATAACTTAACATCCTTCTTTATATGAACAAAATACATCCCATTGTTAAGAAACATGAATTATGTAAAAAACATATAACGGAAAACGAAATAGTTTACACCAGAAACAACGATACTACAAAAAAATTATGAACAAAACAAAACTATCAGATCATATATGATATAAAATTTTTGAGTATGGTTCTTTTATGATTGAATAACAATGTTTTAACTGTTATACAGACGGTTAAACATACCATCTATTAAATTAATGTATAAGGTAAGGGGTTTTCATCTCACTTTTATTCTCGTGACATTCATGCTATATTTTCCACTATTTTCTTTTGTGTGGTGTATGTAATGCCCATGATTGTATTACTTAGGTAATATAGTTTAATTTATGGGTATTTAAATCATCATTTTATAATCTTTCATTATTGTCGTGTATGTTTAGTAAGTTACAAAATCGGTAAGGGCAATTATAATTTCAATTTTCCCACATTATGTTTTATGCATACTTCATTGATTATTTTACTCCAAGATTATTTATCGAATCACTATTTAATTATTTATATAGTAATTTCCAATCCCCTTTGTGTTGATATAATCTTGATACACATAATCACTCCATTTATAAATTCTCGTGTGATTGATATAAACTTGATAATGGTTATCTTAACTCAATTTTCATTCATTGAGTAAAACATCCAAGTCATTGGGTTTGTTTTTTACAGGAATATGTGTGAATGTCATCCTATTGATTTACACTGAATATCCAATAATATTGAGTGCATTTATATTTTTCACACATAATTATGTCATTGTTTTATCCTTAATCTAAGGATGCATTCATTAAAATGGATTTAATCTCAATTTACATTAAATTGAGTGTTTTTTTTTGTTATGCACTAATTCTATTTTATGTGGTGTTTATTTTAAAGACTCAGAATTACTGGGGGAATATTTTTATTACATGGGAATTTTACGAGTTCGCAGTTTCTACCGACGCTTGATTTCGAGAACCATTGTGCCCGGAAACAACTTTTGATGTTTTATTCAGGTACCTTCAGTAAAGGTACAAAAGAGTTTTTATATCTTTTGAACTGGTGCTCAGAATAGAAATCTGAGGACACCATTGAACTCATAGTGTCGATAATTTCTTAATGAGACCATTACCGAAGTTGCATTCTAATGAGTTTGGAAGTTATATTTTGGCTTTTTATTAATAAAATAAATAAATAAAGTAAAACAGTTAATTTTATTTTTAATCTTCCATGTGTTCTGTGTGTGGTTAGTTGGAACCTCCAATTGGAAGTTGGGGGTGGGACCGCCACACCCTAACATCCCATGAGAGGTTACGACATGGGGACCACCCGGGCATAACCTCTCAATTAAATGATAGGGGAGGGGACCACCCGACCCCTATTAATGGTGGAGGATGAAACCTCTCCACTATCCCTCATTAATTAGGGAGAGCCTTTGACCTCCTCTACACAATTAATTGTGCCAACGCGTGTACCAGTTAATTGTGACAACGCGTGTGCCAATTAATTGTGCCAATGCATGTACTAATTAATTGTGCACATGCACGTACCAATTAATTTCTCCAACACGTTTGATTTTTTTAAGGATAGTTTCTTTCTCCTTTTTGAATTTTTATGCCAACAATAAAATAATATGACATCGTATTATTATTTTGTTGGCATTCTCCTTCGGTGGAACTTGAGAGCTTGGAAGGATTAAAATTCTCCAAACAAAGAACACAATGAATGCAGGATTTCTTGTTCGACTTTTACTCAGACATCTTCCTCCATCATCTACCGGAACAAGGAAAGGGAAGCGTCATCCATGAAGAATGATGACGTCATCCTCGACTTCTTCTATTCTAATGCCAACGGATCGACGACCTCTTTCTGTGACTCCGTCAACGATGAACGAAAAGCAGGGTTGGGGGATTTTGAGTTAATTTATGTATGATTTCAAACCTATGAACTTCGTCATTTGTTGAGCACTTCGTTGCCAAATTATATTGCTGTAATAATGACGGTTCGGTCTGCACGGACATGGCCCGACCTTATCCCCTTTGCTTGTTCCTGATTGATGATTTCGGAGGCGGTACACATGGCGACAATGAAGAAGACAGAGATCAAATGCCACACTATGTGAGGCCTCCGCGTCGCACACCACTGCTCGGCACCCCCGCGCCACTGCTCGGTGCACCCGCTCCGCTGCCAAGTGGCCCCTACTTCACTACCCGGCACCCTGGCATGATGCTTGGTGCCCCAGCGCTGCTGCTCGGTGCCCCTGCGCGCTTCCTGGCGCCCTACCGTGGCTTGTCCGGTGCCCTTCCCACCATCCCGACACCCTTCCCAACACCCACGCACCCTGCCCGGTGCAACCGCCCCCTGATCGGTGCATCTGCGGCCTATCGGTGACCAGTCGGCCTGCCCGCACCCCACGCGACCTATATTCTCACCTCACAGCCATCGACCTCTTAATAAAACCCGTGATGTCGCTAGCCGAACCAGTCCTGTCTCTCAGGCTATGTTACCGAGCCATTTACGTGGTGACTATCGGGTTGAACCGCCCTCGCAGGCCATGAGGCTGGGACCAGTGGACGGGGTCAAAACATAGCGGTCTGGCATGCCCAATGGGCCTGGTCAGACCCAAAAAGTCTGACCAGGTCGACCCAGACCGGGTCAGACCAGACCTGAGCCCATTACTAAATCATTACCTTCGTGGGACATATCTTCGGCACCAGACGTCCGTTTGATGAACCATCACCAGCGTAAGTATTATTGGAGCATAGTTGTCCCTTTGAGTATACCTCACTAGAGTTCGGAGTATAGTTGAGTCACAGTCAGGTTTGTTTGTACACAAATCCAACTAGGCTCCCCGGTACTAAAATGCTAATAACTCACAGACCGAGCATCCGATTAACGCATCGTCTGTTGCGTTGAGACCCATATGATGTTGTGGACCTATGAAATATGTCCATGTGAGACCTCGTGAAACTTTTAGTATCAACCAGCAGCTCGTGGAGCAGAACCTCACAGAGACAAGCAGACAGAGTGCAGAGACAAGTAGCGGTAGACCTGATGACTACTTGAACGATTCAACTCGGAGTCATTCAACTATCCCAGTGGACGGAGCGCCCAATTTGGTAGCAGACCCATGGAAGATGGAGTTTCCAGTTTGGTAGTAGACCCTTGGTAATTGACAGGAGGAGTACCTCTGTAGGCTATTAGGGTGAGCGCCCAGTTTGGTGGCAGACCCACAGCGAACTGAGCACCCGGTTTGGAAACAGACCCGCGGTACTCAAAAGGAGGAGTAGCTTAGTAGTCTAAGGTTAGTGAGTAGCGCATCAAAGTCGTGACAGGGCCACTATACTCGACAGAGGAGGAGTTCTCCACCAGTAGTTGTTTCGTTAATGAAAATCCAGGATTGAGCTGAGTCAATGAACTTAATGTTTTCCTCATGATTTAGATGGGTTACTTGATAACTTAAGTATATATATAGGAATATACCTAAGAAATGGTTATCCATTGAAATCATACTTTGTTGTTTATCCTTGTCTGATTTTTTGAGACCATGAGGGTCTCAGGGTCCCTACTGAGTATCGTTATACTCACCCCTTAACGGGCTATGCCTCCACCTCGTTGTGTTAGATGCAGATGACAGACAGCGATAAAGGAGGTTGAGAGCACCAGGACTGGACGGTACCCAAGGGAGGACCTTACGACCTATTGGTACATGGTTGAGTCTGGCGGACCAAGAGTGCTAAAGAGGCCATATGTAGCTACCCTTTAGGAAGTAACCCCGTAGGACAATCTAGGACATGCTTCTACCTTTCATCTATTTGTCCCATTTTCGTTTTACTTGTTTTTAGTTCCATTTTACATTACATTTGGTCTTGTATTCGGGCCCCCTTTACATTCAATACACTTTTTATATAGATTCTTTCTTAGTGTTTGCATCCACTTGTACTTTGGTTGTGTGTGTGTTTTTGATTTATAAAGGTGATTCCTTCCCATTTTTACAGAATTCTGCCTTTGGTGCTAGTCACTAGAACCTGGACTTTGGAAGGCGGGCTTGGGGTAGTCACGATGTGGGCATCAGGGGAAGGTTCGTGACTAATTGGTATTAGAGGACATCATTTATACCACCGACTATAGGACTCTGATATTTCTTTTATATTTATCAATATTTTTAAGGGTCCTAAGTGTGGTTTTCAATTCAGGGAGTCCAGTGTTGGTGCGGGTGGCCGATGTATCCATACACCAGGACATTGACTTCTGATTTTTGACTCAGGGCACAAAACACTGATTGTGTGTGTGTTTTCAAAATTTTTATTTATGTCAGCTCAAACCAGGCCAGCTCACTAGGTAGAGTCTTTTGACCGTGTCACATCTGTTTCTTTCTAGATACCTCCCTTCAGATGACCATCAAGAGCCCCGAGATTTTTACATACTAATAGACCACAGAGCGACAAGGCCTCAGTACATGGCCCTCTTCCAGTTGAGGCACCATCGGTACTACTACCCATTGGGCCACCGATGCCACCAGCCCTAGCAGCAGACGATGCACGCCGCTTGAGCACATTGCACGAGTTCTAGCACCAGATCCCACCTAGGTTATGGGGAGAGATGGACCCACAGGCAGTTGGGTATTGGATAGAGGTTGTGGTGAGAGTCTTCAGGCTAGTCGGGAGACCAACCGACTTCATGGATATCATTGCTGCCAACCTCCTTCAGAAAGTAGCCGGAAGATGGTGGAGCATAATTCTCCAGATGCATGAAAAACCGACACATCTATGGGAAGACTTCATGATCATGTTCTGGGAAGACTTTTTACCATCCACCCTTCGAGAGGTGCAGATACAGGAGCTACTGCATCTACAGCAAGGTAGAATGATGGTGGCGCAGTACTCTGCGAGGTTCACCGACCTCTCGCGCTACTCCACTGATATGGTACGGGACCCATTCCTCAGGGCCCAGACCTTTGAGCAGGGACTCAGGTGAGAGATCAGAGCTTTAGTTATCTCCCACAGCTTCCCGATGCAGACGGGGGTGTTGGAGTGAGCCCTCCAAGTGAATAGTTTCCTTGGTAAAAAGTCTCCAGTAGCGTGACCCACCACTAGCTGACATGCAACGGAGTCTTCTGCAGTTGGCAGTAGACAAATGATGTAGAGGTCCAAGAGGACCAGACCCATAGTTGGATGACAGCACGACTCAAGGTCAGTTGTGCGAGGCACCCAGGGTGGAGATAGAGCTAGTCATACGAGGAGTGGACAGTGTCACACCTACGGCGGGCTTGGTGACATGGCTCGTGACTGTCCGACCAGCCACTCAGACGATCAGCAGACATTTGAGGGACCTCTCATGCAGAGGCAGAGGTTCGATTGAGGCAGACCGCAAGGAGTAGGCATCCGTGGTAGAGGAGCTGGCCTTGCAGGTTGTGGTGTATGATGCTTCGAGGTGTTTCCACCACCACCACCAGTAGGTCCACCTCGACCGTAGGGAAACCGTGGAAATGGGAGAGCACAACTTCAGGTAGTAGAAGAAAATGACCATGGAGCTCCAAAAGCATGTGGAAAGGTGTGGGACTAGTTCCAGGCACAGGGGCCTTTGTTCATGATTCCTCTGGCTTCTTCGATGTCATTTTTTGTGGTTTCTTTGTGTCTTTGTACTTTGAGATGAAGTAATAAAAGACACTTGTACTTGTGAAGTTTGATTTACTGCCTTTTTTGTGTGGTTAATACTATGAAGTTCCAGTTAAAACTATTGAATTGACCCTCACATTTGAGATTCCTACTAGAGGAGACCCAGGGACCACACACAAATGCTAAAAAAGTGACTGAACCCTTGGAGGCGAGAGTAATGGCTGGATCTATTGGTAGTAGTGTCGAGGCCTTATGACAACATCCATGACATGAATTAGTATAGTTCATGTCAGGATTGACACTATTAAGAAAATGAAAAGGTTCATCTAGTGGATGAGACCTGATTTCCCTTTTCAGAAAAGGATACATCTTATCATCTTTGGTAGAATGTATGTCAAGAAAGGTGTACTCGAGTTATTTACAATTGGAAAGTCTCCCACAATGTTCGTTGGGAGAACATTTTACTGTGCACTCTGATCACAAGAGTCTCAGGTATATCTTATCTCAGAAGGACCGAAACCTATGAAAGTGGCGATGGATAGAGTTCCTCGATGACTATGAATTTGAGATAGTCTATAATCCTGGGAAGGGGAACTTAGTAGCAGATGCGCTCAGCAGGAGATCAGGCATTCAGCTGCTAGGAGAGGCGGCGAAGTAGCTGATTGCATTGTAGATATCCTTTGTGGATAGGGATAGGGTATCCCATCTACATTCTCTTACAGTCACTCCCCCATGTCATCAGTGAGTCAGGGAGGCGTAGCATGGTGATGCTGACTGCGAGACGAGACGTGCTCAGATATGCACAGGGCACGCACCTGATAGATTTTCTGAAGGTGGGGAGCACATCATCCTTTTCTGGGGACGTACCATGGTATCTTTTGCACTTCAAGAAGAACTGTTGAGAGACTTCCACACCTCCACTCTAGTGGTATATCCAAGAGTGGAGAATATGTACCAGGACCTTCGATGACATCAGTGGTGGTTAGGTATAAAGAAGGTAGTAGCAGAGTTTGTCTCATAGGGCCTCACTTGTCAGTAAGTGAAGGCAAAGCACCAGGTACTAGTAGGCTTGGTTCAGCACTTAGAGGTCCCAGAGTGGATGTGGGATGGGATATCCATGGACTTCGTGATGATTCTCCCATGTACATCAAGGGGTCACGACTCGATAGGGTTGATCGTCGACCGACTCACCGAGTCGTCCTTCTTCCTACCGATCAGAGATCAAGGATCAGTTGGGAGATTGGGAAGCCTCTATGTGCATGAGATAGTGTGTTTTCATGGAGTACCTTCTTATATTTTCCCTGACTGTGATGCATGCTTTACTTCCCACCTATGGAAGGGGTTGTAGAAAGATTTCGGGACATATCTTCGATTGGGCACCACCTTCCATCCTTAGACTGATGGTCAGACCAAGAGGACCATCCAGACACTCGAGGTCATGCTTCGTGCTTGTTTCCTCGACTTCGGTCGCAGATGGGTGGACCACTTGCCTTTGGTGGAGTTTTCCTACAAAAACAGTTATCACTCCACCATAGGGATGGCACCTTCTAAGGCTTTGTATGGCCAACCATACAGATTGGAAATGTGATGGACAGACCCAGGGGAGTCATCACTAGTGGGACCAGAGATGGTACGAGCTACAACAGAGAAGGTGGAGATCATCCAGGAGCAGATGAAGACTGCATAGAGTAGGCCGAAGTCATATGCTGGTAGGAGATGTAGACCTCTGGAGTTTGAGGATGGCGACCAGGTCTTCCTAGAGGTCTCACCTCGATGAGGTCTACAATGATTTGGCAGAGGCGGGAAGCTATCTCTGAGGTTCATCGGACCATTCCAGGTCCTCAACAGAGTAGGTGAGGTGTTTTACCGCTTGGTTCTTCCACCTCAGCAACATCGGGTGCATGACGTCTTCCATGTATCTCAGCTGAGAAGATATGTGCATGACCCATACAACATCATTGACCATGGGGAGATGGACATCGATGATGGGGAGACTTTCATAGAGGTTCTAGTGGAGATTGAGAATCGACAGGAGCAGGTCCAATGTGGATGGACGATACCTCTGGTGCGCGTTCACTGGTAGCACGGGAACCTCCAGGAGAGCACATGGGAGTGGGAGGCTCAAATGCATGCTCAGTACCCCCATTTTTTCCATTAGTGTGAGTTTTAGCTTATGGGGACATAAATCCCTAAGGTGGGGGGAATGTTAAGACCCGAAATTCCTGTGGAATTTTTATAAATACGTGGTATATTTTCAAGTCTGTGGTTTCTGACGACGCTTGATTCCGAGGCCCAGTGTGCCCAGAATAAATTTTTGATGTTTTGTTTAGTTACGTTCATTAAACGTACGAACGAGTATTTATTACTTTAGAACCATATCACATAATTGAAATTTGAGGGCACTGTTGAACTCGCAAAATCAGAAATTGCTTAGTGAGACCTTCACTGTAGTTTCATTCTGAGGAGTTTGGATGTTATTTTTTGGATTTTTATTAAATAATAATAATAATAAAATAAATTACGACACTTTATTTTATTTTTAAGCTACCATTTTTTGTGTGTGCAGTTAATTGGAACGTCCCATTGGATTTTGGGGGTGGGACGTCCACACACTAACCTCCTGTGAGAGGATACGACGTGGGTACCATCCATGCAAAACCTCTCAATTAAATGATAGGTTTGTGGACCACCCAACCCTTATTAATGGTGGAGTATGAAACCTCTCCACTCTCCCTTATTAATGAGGGAGAGACTTTGACCTCCTCCTACCAATTAATTGTTCCAACGCGCGTACCAATTCATTGAGACAATGCACGTTCCAATTAATTGTGCCAACACGCGTGCCAATTTATTGTGCCAGCGTGCGTGCCAATTAATTGTGCCAATGCATGTGCCAATTAATTTTGTCAGCACGCATTACAATTAATTTTTCCCACGCGCATACCAATTAATTTCGTCGATGTGTGTGAATTTTTTTAAGATATTTTCTTTCTCCTTTTTAAAATTGCTTGCCAAAAATACAATAATAAGGCATGCTATTATTATTTTGTTGGAATTTTCCTTTGGTGGAACTTGAGAGCTTGGGAGGATTAAAATTCTCCCAACGAAGAATGCGAAGAACATAAGATTTCTATTTCAACTTCTTCCTTGGGAATACTCTTCCTTATTATACCAGAATAATGAAAGGGAAGCATCATCCACAAAGAACACTAACGTCATCCTCAGATTCTTCTTTTTTGACCCCAACGTAATGACGCCCGCTTTATGCGACTCCGTCAATGACAAATGACATACGAGGTACGTAGATTTTGGAGTTAATTAATGTATGACATCAAACCTCCATTCTTCATCGTTCGTTGAGAACTTCGTTGCCGAATGCTATATCCATAACGAGGAGGGTTCGGTCTGTACGAACACGGTCTGACCATCTCCCCTTTGCATGTTCTTGATTTATGATGATGGAAGTGGAACACACGAAGACGACGAAGAAGAAGAAGATCAAAGGATGTGCTACCTGCGGCCTGCACGCACAGCTGCGCCTCGCGCCACTGCTCGGCGCCCCCGCGCCGTTGCACGGCACCCCAGGCCCTTGCTCGGCTCCCTGGCGCGCTGCCCAACGCCCCCATGCCGCTGCCTAATGGCCCTGCACTGCTGCCCGGTGCCCTCGCGTACAGCCCGGCGCCCCTGCGCTACTGCCCGAAGGCCACGTACGCAACATGGAACCACTTCCATGGCTTTCTCGATACCCCAGCGCCTTGCCCGGCGTCCCGTCTCCCTTCTCGGCACCCATAAGCCCTGACCGGCACACCCACGCCTTGCCCGGTGCCCCCGCGGCCTATCGGGGACCAGCCGGCCTGCCCACGCCCAACGTGGCCTACCTGCTGGCCTCCTAGCGAACGACCTCCCCATTCGACTCGCGGAATCCCATGTTGTGTCGCTGGCGGAACTGCCTCGGTCCCCCGTGCTGAGTTACCGAGCCACCTACGTGGCGACTATCAAGCTAAACCACCCTTGCGGTCCGCTGGGCCGAGCCCTGCAGACCAGGTCAAAACATAACAGGTTGACTCGCCCAATGGGCCGGGTCAGACCCAATGAGTCTGACAGGGTCGACCTAGACTGGGCCGGCCCAGACTGGGTTGGGCCGCATCGGTCCGACCAGGTCAGACTAGACCCAACCCCATTACTGACCCATTACCATCTTGGGCCGTATCTTTGGCACCAGATGACCATTTGACGAACCATCAGCAACGCTTGTATTCTTGGAGCATAGTCGTCACATTGTATATACCCCAATGGATTTCAGGATATAGTTTAGACATTGTCAGGTTGGTTTGTACACGAATCCAATCGGGCCCCCCTGAGACTAAAAATGCAAATAACTCACAGACCAGGCGTCCGATTGACTTGCCGTCTATTGGGTTGAGACCCCAATGATGTGGCTGTATTTTGAGATACTTCCACATGAGACCTCGTGACACTTAGTGTATCGATCAGTAGCTCATGGAGCGGAACCTCCCAAAGACGAGCCGAGGGAGTGCAGAGACCTAGTAGTTGTAGAACTGACAATTGCTTGACCGATTGGACTCAGAGTGATTCCACTAGACCCATGGACAGAGCGCCTGGTTTGGTGTTAGACCCATGGAGGACGGAGCGCCCGGTTTGGCAGCAGACCCACAGTACTCAACCGAAGGTGTACATCTATAGGATATTAGGGGGAGCGCCCGATTTGGCGGCATACCCACAGTGGGCGGAGCACCCGGTTTGGCAGCATACCCGCAGTACTCGACAGGAGGAGTACCTCAGTAGTCCAAGGTTAATTAGTAGCCCCTCTGAGTCGTGATAGGGCCACTGTACACGACAGAGGATGCGTTTTCCAACAATCGTGGTTTTGTTAATGAAAATCCTGGTTTGAGCTGAGTCAATGACCTTTGTTCCTTCCTCATGATTGAGATAGGTTACTTGATAACTTAGGTATATGTATGGGTATATATCTATGTAATGACTATCTGTTGAAATAATACTTTTTGGAGGGTCTCCAAGTCCCCACTGAGTATCTTTATACTCACCCCAGCACGGGCTACTCCCGCACCTCATTATGTTGGATGCAGACGATGGATAACGTTAACAGTGGTCGAGAGAGCCAGGACTAAACGGTACCCGGAGGAGGACCTTACGACGTATCAGACAGTGGAGTCTGACAGATATGGAGTGCTGAGGAGGCCATCTGTACCTACCCTTCAGGTAAGAACACCGAAGGATGATCCAGGAGCTGCTTTCACCTTTCAGCTGTTTGTCCCTTTTTAGTTGTACTTGTTTTCAGTTGCATTTTTACTTAACAGTTGGGCTGGTATTCTGGCCCCTTTACATTCAGTACACTTGTTATATAGCTTTTACTTATTATTTTCTTCTTCTTGTACTCTGGTTGTATGTGTATATTATTTATAAAGGAAATCCCTTCTGAGTTTTAGTGAATTGCGCCTTTGGTGATAGTCGCCAGCCCCTGGCCTCTGGACAGCGGGCTTGGGGTAGTAACGATGCGGGCCCCGGGGGACGGGTCATGACATATATAAAATTATTTGAAAATTTATATCATGAATTCCTTTAATATAATGATATTATGACTTTTTTATTAATGTTATTCTTTAATTATTTGTATTCAATCATCTCACATTTGGTTAGGAACTCTTTAAATAAAATATTGTTTTAATGATTTTTTCTTAAAAATCATTCTCATTAATTTCCAAGTTTTAAAAATGGTTTTAAGGATTTACTTATATGGACTTGAATGTTTTGAAATTAAAATTCCCTTCAAAAGTTTCAAAGTGATATGGGACACTTTTATTCAAAAACCACTTTTAAATGCCTTCTTTGATAAATAGTGCAACTTTTAAATGTTGTCATAAAAAATGGGATATTTATATCAAATAATTTTACTATTTATTTTCATCTATGTCAATATACATAAATGTATTTTATTCTTGATTGAGTTTTATTTATTATAATACAATATTCCATATTTAATTGAATGATTTATTTTTGAGTTTATTCCATTCATAATTTGTTGTTAAATTATTGACATTTTGTATACTAGTTTATTTCAAATCGTTAGATTATGTTTAATCCTTTTCATATGAGGAATTCATTGGACTTAGTAAGTGATGGGTGGGGCCCGCTATAGCCCCTCGATGCAGCAGTATGTCTCATGAGCGGACCACCATCTTGGCACAAGGCCTTGAAAAAATTTATATTTACAGTCTTAGCGTGAATTCTTGAATTTCTGGTAAAGATGTCCAGCATTATGCATTCCATAATTATGATATTAGTTATTGATGTTACATGTGATTGTTAGACTAGTATAATATCAATGTGAATAAGTAAATGGAAGTACTTAATTAATATAATTCATATTATACTGAAGTTTATGTGTATATGAATTCTTATTAAATTTTATACCTTTCCATATATGTTTATGATTATTTATGATAGCTTCCTCTAGATTTTTTATCCCTACTAAGAATCTGAGCTCACCCCTTTATTATGTTTTATTTTTTCAGGACGCCAAGAAGTGTATTATGTTTTATATGCAGGTTTATGGAAGGATATTAATGGAATTATCTATGGATTATCTATGTTTTATTGTATGTTCGAAATTGTAATTTGATGCTCATATATGTAATCTATTTTCCAAGACTACTAAACTAATAGGCCCATCGGGACTTTATTCCTTATAATCATGCGAATGTTATGTAATAATGTACCAAATCTGGGTAAATAGGATTGGGTGTTATAGTAATGAAATTGTGGATTACATATCCAGGTATCTTCCATTTTAGAGGAGAATATATTGTTACTGTTTATAAATAACGTGTAAAACAAACTTCTCATAATATAAATGAAAATAATCATGTAGATAAAATAAAAAATCGGATGGGATGTGGTTTATTTGTAGCTTATTATATATAGCTCGTGACTCCTCGAATGTGATTTGAAATGAGACTCAATTAATGTTTCCAAATATTTTATAAAATTGTGTGTCATAAACACTTTTTTCATGACTATCGGAAGTAAATGGAGGTATGTTGTGCATCAGATTCTTCAGTCAGGGTTTGGAATGAATGATTAGTGTAGATTTTTGAAGAAATGGAACTCTTCTAGATCATCAATATGACACAGTAATCATATATGTGAATATATCTATGTTTGTTCTCTTATGAATCATCACACAGATCACTTTTTATCATTAGGGAGTCTACCTAACATTCCATAGCATCAACATTAACAAAAAGGATCATATGTTCCTCATACAATATTCCTAACATAAAGTTTAATTCTACTCTGAAATATTTAGTGCATTTTCATTTAAATAAGTTTCAACGTAAAATTCAATAAACTATCCAATATAAATAAATAATTCAATATGAAAATTATGAGAAACAATGGTGGTGAGTCTCTTGAATACTGACACTATTTGTTTCTATGTATGGCAGTGACTCATATTCTAGATGTGATACACTATGGTAATGTGTCAGGATGGTTGTGGGTGTTTATTGAATTTTTTCTTTGTAGTATTTTTCATCAACACCTTTATAATATCCATTCTGTTGATGACTTCTCATATAGTATTTCATCTCTATACATTTCTAAATTATTGGTTCAATGGTATGAAATAGATTGTGGTAGGTAAATTCAACAATTAAAATATTTTTCCAACTAATGATGAATCTTTTTGTAACATTTCATTATTTAAAAAATGCTTTTCATTCAATAATCAAGGTTACTAATTCCCAAACATGGTAAAATGTGAATCTCGGTGAAATCCACAGTGGTCACTTAAATATTGTTTTCATTGTTTCTAACACATAGCTAATTTTCACTTTAGGAGTGAGTTATTATTTTTTGGTGACTCAAGGTGATAGTGAGAAATTTTTTAGTGTTGACTAATACTATGGAAAATTTCACCATTTTGTATCACATAATAAAATATGAATACAAACCATGAAAATCATTTTTTTCATAATGAACATGATTTTTGGATCATTAAAACCACGAATCCTTAAATTATGGAACCATTTCTTCTACACACTCATCTTTAATTAAAATTTAATTCTTTTTTTGTATAGTAATATTGTTGTAAATCATTTTAGTATTAATAAAATATATATATGAATAAAATTATTAATTATTTTAAACCAAATTTCAATTAGATTTAGAAATTATCTATTTGAGGATACTAGTATAATGATGATACATGATTTATTTCAAAAAAATCAAATGTAACAATCACAATAATTTTTGTCATTTTTCTTTGGGAACATCATAAACATTTAAAAAAATTTTAATTGATTTGAAATATTTTATTTATAATTAAATCATAGCACAGATACATTAATTTTTTTCCATTCAAAGAAATAAATATGGTTTTTATGTTCATTCACCAAACTCATACCATGATATATCCTATATTTATAGATCAACCTATAATAATAAAATACATTTTTAAACAAAAAATTAATCCTATAACACAATGTTTATATGTAAAATTATAATTATAGTACATTACAAACTCAAATTATATATCCCATGTGTTTATTTTGATGGAAATATGTGCACTGGATCCAAACGATATTTATTTATTATATTTTATTATATTGTTATCATCATCCAATTCTTTCAAAAATAATAATTACAGAAAAATTAAAAATATATTTTTTATTATTAGATTGTAGGGTATTACCCATGTAATGTTTTCATCAAGGAGTTTCTATTATCACTCTTTTTTTTTTCTGAAATGCATATCATAATTCAAAATTTTTTAAATAAATTTTATTTTGATAAAAATAATTTATTTTTCATAGAATCAAAATAGGGATTACTGAATCTAAATCATTCTTCTCATGGGTTTTCCAATTATATTGTAGTAATACAAACACCTGTATAAACTATTTATATTTTTTTACTTTAATGATCAGTTTGGAATATTCTTTTACGAAAATTGTGAAATTTTTATCATGTATGAATTAAAAACTTAAACACCCATACATTCACAATTGATAATCTTATTTATACTCTTGAGACCAACCATATTTGTAATAAAATATACAAATATTTCTTATTCATAGTGATTTTAGGAAACATATCCATCGTTAAATAATGTTTATTCAATAATTTTCAAGTATAATAAATTCTTTTGGGAAACTGGTCGAGAGAATGTACTCCTAGAAAGTCAATTCGCTTCTACATCGATTCGTTATAATTATATGATATGAATTTTAGTTTCTCCATCATTTTATCCTTTTTAATATAATACTGCATTTTAAAACATTATTTAATCAACTATTTAAGGATATTCATTTGAATTCTTGAAGGGTATATCTAATGTATTTTTATAAGATTATATTATTTTTCTATGAATGTTCAAATAGTTTCATTGATCATTATAATATCTAGTTATTCCATAAGAAAAAGAACATAAGTTTTCAACTGAGGAACTATTTCAATTTCACTCTCATTTGGTATTTTGGGTGTTTAATTTTTTATAGCATGTATCATGGGATAATATACACTATACCCCTCACCACAAGGATAAGTATTAGTTTTTATTGATATGATTCAAAGTCAAATTCCCCCAATATAATAGTAGTAATATAATTATATATGATGTTTTCTGGTTGAAATTTACGTTAAAGAGTAATAAAAAAATAATGAAAAAATTATTACCTTAGGTAAGGTAGTTAGTTGATGTAAATGGAAATCCTCAAATATAGTGGGGGTAATTTGTCTCTTCATGTACATATCATTGTTCCTCTATTGGTTTTCATTGATTCCTTTTCATACATTGGTCTAAAAAACAAAACCATATAATAATATCTTCCATGGAATCTATTTTCTTATGTTTTAGATTAATCTTCTAATATATTTATATATATTTATATATTTATTAAAATCTTTTCCATCTCAAAATATGTTTGAGATGACACTCAAAAACCTACACTACAAACGTGACCATATTTTTCAGGATGGTTAAATGATATAGAATATTGTTTTTATTAAATAATGAATGATGTTGATTCATAAGTATAAAATAAATAAAAAAATATATAAACATAAATAAATATTTTTTATAATATTGTTGTAATATTTATCGATGTACAACTATGTCTTACTTACACTTTCATTCAATACCTCTCATATGTCTTAATTAACTAGTTTATCCTCATAATCTATGTGGTTGTTCATCCATAACACATGAAATTGGTTAGAATTAGCTTGAATTATTAATTAATAATTACATATATAAAAAAATATTATGTTTTATATCACAAAATAATTTTATGATAAATTTAAAATACATTCAAAATTATTTTCATAATGTGTGTACTTCACCATTGCTTATGGTAGGAGCATATTTGACATTATACTCATTTTTTATTTATAGAAATACATTATTTTTTAATAAATGAACAATATTTGGTCAATGTTGATAAATAAATTAGTTCCAAAATAAATATTATCAACTGTATTTTACCTTAAATGATTTCCAATGTAGATAACTAATTGACGAATTCAATGTATCCTATTATATAATGTTTTTATACATAACTGGTGGGTATGGAATTATTTTCACCTCTACATCCATAAGATGATGCATTGTATGAAGTGTCCAAAATCCTTAATGAGATTTTCTAGAGGCCATTATGAAATATTTTATATGGAAATAATATTAAATAAATGAACTATTATAGGGTTAATGAAAAATAAATAAACATTTCATTTGATAATTTTTCAATAAAAAAGTGAATGAATATTGTAACATTACCTTAATAACACCCCAATGAGTTTCTATTAATACATGTTGGACACAATTTCACATTTATATATTAATTGGAATAATCATTCTCATTGAAACTGCAACATAGTTAATGAGAAATGAATTTTAGAGTCAATATATTGGTTGCGTTAATTTTATAATATCTAAAATTTAGAACCTTTATCATTATTGTGATAATTTTACTCATACTAATGATTTAATGATGTTATTTTTTTCATCATCTTTTTATTGTTCCCATAAAAAATCTAATGTTCCATCATTAATAGTTTGCTCTTTATCAGTATTAGTAACATCATCATGTAAAGAGTCATTCACAATAATAGTAGTATGAAATTTAATTTAAATTTCATAAATGTAGTAGATGTAACATAAAATTATGAGAATATGCATTGAATAGTAAAAGTCATAAATAATATAATTGAACTCCCTTTTATATTCATATGTTTTATTGAATTCAGATCCTCTATCAAGTATCCATGTTCCCTATATGTGGTCTAGTTTCACGTATATGGAATTATCTCTATCAAAGCTATCGTAGAATAATTGATATCACATAATAAATGGGTAAACATTAAATTATTTTTAATATGATGATGTACTTATTTATTATTCCAATATGAAAATTTACCAATTCTTTTTTTCTAGATTAGAGAAATTAAATATTTTCACTACATGTGATTCCATTAAGAATGACTACTTCTAATACCCTTCCCTTCTGGAATTCACCTTCACAAATCCCAATTCATTTACATTTAATACACTCATACTATAAATATATATTTAAATTAAAAATTGGCCTATAAATGTGGAATAATACAAATAATATATCATTTAGATGATGCTGAAATATGATATATTCCCATAAATTTAATTTATATTCTTATAAATGGAAACATTCATCACCTCCTCCAAAAGTGAAAATCTAATAGTTGGAATCATACTATGTTCATATTATTCATTTTTGTAGAACATATAACAATTTATTACTAATCCATTGTAAGATATAACATTTTTATTTGGACCATTATTCAACCCTTAATGTTATTCACTAACTGCATTATATTTTTACGATATATCCTTATAAATAATGATCTCAGAACAAACATATAAGTTATTGTTTATGTATAATTTATATCGATACCTCATCCCTTGAATGAGTGAAATTTCTCTGAATTAATTTTTCAACTTCAATGTATGGTGTAAACATAGAACTATTATGTAAAATGTAAAGGAGTGATTTCTCCTTCTCTATAATAGTAATTATAATAATACATCTTCAAAATATCTATTCACCCATACTTTTATACTTTGATGAATCATTAAGAGATCGTTAATATCAGTATCTGATATATAATTAGTATAATCTTCAGTAGATTCATTTAAAATATATTCATCCTTAAAACAACATTCCAGAGAACATTGATTTTTAATGTACACATATTAAATAAGAATGTATTTTTCAATAACGAATATCTATTAGTAATTTATAGTACCCCATATGTGATCCTCTAAAACCAAAGGAACCCCCATGTTGACCATTGTGTCAAATAATTATGGTTTGAGGAACATCTCTAATTCAAATATTATTATTTTAATCTCCAAATTAATGCTTGGAGAAATTTGTGGGTCTACAAAAAAAAATTCATACTGATTTTAAAGAGAAAAATTGTCATTTTAGTGAATGTTATAGACTTTTAGGAAGAATTCAACATAAATAAATATTCATGTAAGATCTCTCCCTTTTCGAGAGATGTCTCAGGCACATTTACAGGTACTCATTTTTCCTTGTGTTGAGTAATCTTCATTTATAGTATACTTTGGTGTTATTTTTAGTGACAAGTTGAGGAAAATGGAAGAAATATGATAGTACATAGTTGGAACATGGGTTTCATTAAGTGTGTACCCTGGCCCCACAAATCAGGAAACCATGGATAATGGGGATTTTCAGGGCTTGTAAACCATTTTTAAAACTGTTCACCCTCTAAGGATAAACCATGAAACCCTATAGAATATGTAAACAATTATGCACGTCGTTAGGGCGTACTGTGCACTCTGAGTAGAAAAACCATGCATACAAGTTAGTAATCCCCTAAAAATTATTAAAAAATTTGTCGAACCCACTTTAAATTCCCCCAAATTCCCTAGCTTGACCCATTAACGATTTTACTCTATTCAAGAGACTCCTAGAGAGATTCCAAGGTCATAAAATCTCTGTTCAAGTTGTTTTGAAGCCCATTTGGTAAATTTTCATCACTTTGGGAATGTGTTTTCTTTCTTGTTGATCTATTGTTATTATCTCATTCTTTTGGTTAGTTTTTATCCTCATTTTTTCTCGATCTTGATCTACATTTGATGAATCTAGATATATTATTATATATATACCTCTAAAATTTAGGGGTCATTATTTTTGTAATTATGGATTTTGGTTCTTGATCAAGATCTCGTGCTATATAATTATTCCATTCAAATTGGGGACTTCCATCAGTCGATCATTCTTCAATGAATTATGGTAGCTTGTCTATTATTCATATACAACAGTCACAATTTAAATAATTTTTATATAAAAGAATAATTCCTTGAGTTCGTTTAGAAATTAAATTCCCTCATTGAATTAATTAATTTAAATGAATGAATTAATTAAGGGATTTTTATTTTGTGATAACAAACTGATGTGTAAAATATAATAATATTTAACTAGAATTTGGTGATAATTATTTGTCGAGTTAATTATTGGTATAGTGAAGTGGGAATTGTGGATAATTAATTGTTGAATTAATTGTCATAATAATGGATTCTAAATTAATAATGAAAAAAAGTATTTAATTATTGGAATTTTGAGAACCATCAATCGAATTCATTTGATTAAATAATTGTAAAATTAATTAATGAGTTTATTTTGAATATTTAATTATAGAATTAATAAATGTGATAAATGTGAATAATTAATAGTTGAATTAATTAATGTGATTGTTGTGATTAATTAATTGTATAATTAATCAATTTTGTAAATGTTATTAATTAATTTATGGATTAATTAATAAGAGTTATACTAAAAAGATTATTAATGTTGAATAATCATGATTTTAGTGTTGTGTTAATGTAGGTGATAGTGGTATACTTGTGAAATATTGATTTGTATGTATGGGATATAGTCTGATTCTCTAAATCCCCATTTGTAATGGATTGAAATGGGAGTGTCAGACATGGACTAATGTTGTAAATACCCAAAGATTGTAGTAGTGCATGCATGAGAATGTTGGTATTGGAATTAATTGATTCTCCAAATTCACATGTGGCGTGGGACACAGACTGATGCTAAAAGTACCCATGGGGTGTTCAACACAACATTATATGCCACTGAGATTTATATTGAAATATGGTTCGAATTTGTTATAGTATGATATAAATTGAAATGGATAATGAGATCCCATTTCTTAAATGAATTCTGAAATTATAATGTGAAATAGTTCATACTCTAACATGTGATGAATCTGGTATTGATGATCGGGTGTCATTTGGAACCCGGGAATTTATGTGGATGAATAAATAACAAGTGATAATGTGATAACTATTTACATAAGGAATTTGTTTATTTCATTATACAACAACATTAACTGTTATTGATAATATATTATTATAGACGTTGTTGGTGGTGGCCTAATGAGTTTTACTCACACCCTACATAGGCTACATGATCAGTACCCAAAGAGAGTTCCTATTTTTATAAAATGATAAAGTCAAAGGCCCAATATTTTATGGGAGAGTAGGGATGTTTCATGGATGAAAGAACTAGACATCATTTATGACCCTCTCAAAAATTTCCAAAGTATTTAATTTTTAGTTTCAGTTGACACCTATCATGTGCATTAGCATTGAATATTTATAGTTCATTTTGGATATTTTATCCCCATTTTTATCATCTTATGATCATGATATTGTATCATTTATGTTAATATTTTATTCAGTTATTACTTCCTATTTTCTACTCTAATAATATATGGTACAATTTTCCCAGGCTTGACATTAGACCCTCAATGGTAGTTGGTAGCCTTTGGTATATAGGGAGGCATTCTTGAGGTCATGAGGCAATGCGGCTTGGGGAATTGGTGTGTGGCACCCATGTTAGGATGTTACATAGTGGTATCCATGCCCGTTTGTCTTTAATATATTTTTTTCTCACTATTTGGGAAAGTTATACAAGAGACTAGGGAGTGTTGGGACTTAGAAATGGCCTTGTTCATGATAGTTTCAAACCCATGTATGGAGTTATACCGAAGTACCCATAGAGGGATTGTTTTTATTGTTTTTTATTACAATTGAATGTCATTTCTCTTTCGTTGATGCACTTATTGTGTGAAGTGATTATTTTTTTATGGAAATTTTAGAGAATCGAATTGTTTCAAAGTATTGAATAATAGTTCTGTTTCATTCATAATTCTTGGCACTCAAGATTATTATGACATGAATATTTTTTAGAACACATAGGAAAAACAGATATTAGAGACATTATTGATCTCAAACTGATTTCCTTGCATCAAAATATTGAGTCAAAAAATGGTACAAAATATGAAAATATAGGAGTTAAAAATGATAAAAAAGTGAATAATTTTGTGTCTAATTGAAAAACATGATTTATGAGAATGAATATACCCTTGTTAACCAAGACCTGGGTGTTAGATGGTTATGTGTTGATATTGTGCATCTGTTTTGAATGTGTGGTGAGGATTGAGGGGGGGGGGTAACTATTTGGGACTTATTATGTTCCCTCTTATGTAATCTATTTTAATTTTTTGAACGATGTCAATAAGAGCGTGTCTATTATTATATTGATATGACACCATGATGATGCTTATTGAGGGAATCACATGAGGAAATGTATGTGGATGATCCTTTAGTGGTACAAATCCAGGAACTGATATTTCTAAGTGAGGAATTTAGGGAGAGGTTCCAAGCTATTATATATTCCTTCTAAAAAATTATGGAATGATATGGATGTTGGGTTTTTAAAAGCATGTATCATCTGACGAGATAGTTCTATCTATACAACCCTCTATAATTTTCATCAGAGGGTGGATGTAATGGAGAGGAGTTTTCGATTCAGTCTATCTAGAACATAATTGACCAAATGGTTTCTTATATTAATAATTGATTCAATTTGGCTTCCTATAAGTTTCATGTTGAGTCAAAGAGATGGTTGGACGTCCAGAATATAGATGGATAGTTATAAAATATAAGTGGAAGGACATTTAGGACATTTCCATGGATCACTTTTATCCAAACTCACTGGGACAAGAGATATTAGACGAGTTCATGAAATTGAATTAGGTAAATAGGTTCATGATGGAATACTCGACGCTTGATTGATTTATTGATATTTTATCCAGCGTTGGTAGAAGATGACGCTAGTACCAAATGTGGTTTCAAAATTTTTTTAATCATGAAATTATGTATGGATATAATATCTTCTTGTTGAATATGATAATATAAGTCATGAATCAAGATATCATATCTGAAGGGATCCTGAAGGAGGCCTCTAGTGGTGGATAGGTGGGTTCTTCTAGAAAATCAAGAGGTGCTGCAACTAAGATAAGGAAGTGATATTATAATAACATTATCCTTAGTAGTGGGTAGGAAAGTGGCCAGTCTGAGGGATCCATTACTCAATTTCATACTCTAGTACATTTCGACTAGTAATGTAGGGTAGGATGCTTTCATAATCATTTTCCATGACCAATTGTGTATTTTTTATATTACTGCGAGATTTTCCATTGATAGACGTTCGACTTGAACCTCGATAGATAGGTAGTGATGTAATATCTATATAGAACCAATGTGTGGGAGGGAAATATTCTGCACTATATTAGTCTCACTACATTATTTCTACTAGATGATGTTGTAAATGAATTTGACGTGGTGATTTCGGGAAAAGAACCAATATAAGTAGTTTTGGGAAACACAAGGGATTTAAATTGCATCACAAGGGAGAGTGGCATGACCATTTACTGTGGTGAATCCTACAGTTGTGGATAGAAATGGTGGACCACAAATACTGATAGGTACTGTTCATATATATTATTTATTATCTAGTTCAATATTTGATACTGGTTCCTCTCATTCTATTATATCTAACAACATGTCAACGAATTCTTCCTTGAAGTGGAGTTTCTCATAAGAGTAATGATAACAAATACACCCTTGGGAGTAAGGTTTACAATTATATATTTCTTCAGGGGTTGTTCCCTCGAAGTTCGGGAGTATCATTTTATTTAGGATCTTTACATCCTTGAAATGTCAATCTAATACTTTATTTTGGGTGTGAACTACATACCAGCAGACATATCCCACATAAATATTTACCCCAAGAGATTCAATTTTATGTCTCATAAGGGTGAAAACTATATTCACCATGGATAGTAGGTTATCTAGGCATGATGATAGGGGAAATTACTCAGAATATGAGAGAACCCGCATCACAAATTTCTATTATGTTGGTGGATGATGAAGGTGTGATGGAAGATGTATTTTCACTTATAGTGGAATAGTTTCAGGGCTTGTTTCTTGAATACTTAATAGGGATACCACCATAGGGAGATGTGGAATTAACTATTGATGTCATGGTTGGGGTCAAGTAAACTTCTATTCCACCAAAAAATATGGCTTCGATAGTGGTTCAATTGATCAAGAATATCTTGTAGGAGTTTATGAAAAATGGATTTATCTTCTCGAGGACATCACCTTGGGGTTCACAATTGCTTTTTGTAATGAAGGTTGATTAGAATTTACACTTGTGAGATGATCACCAGTAATTGAACATTATGACTATGAAGAACTAGAACACTCATAAATATTTCGACATCCTATTTTACCATTTGAGAGGACCATAGGTTTCTCAATTATCTACATTATATCAGGGTTTATAGGCTGACTGTTGAGACTTAATATTTACCGATGACTACTTTTAGAAGTAGATATGGCCTTTATGGGTTTTTCATAATTCCATTTGGGATGAAAAAATCATAATCGGTGGTTAACCCTTGATGAATCGAATCTTCTACCCATACCTGGGTCAATTTTGGTAGTTTTCATTGTTTACATCATGGTGTACTATTAGACTCCTGATTATTATGCCCAACATCATGAAATCATCATGAGTACACTGAGATATAATCAACTATAATGAAAGCTATAAAGGGTCAATTTTATATTGATCTGATAAACTTCGTGGGTCAAAAAATCTCACAGGAAGATCAGTCAATAGTTCCAGAGAATGTGCAGGAAGTGGTATATTGGGAGCATCCAATTATGATTTTTATATCCATATTTTTCATGGATCATATGGATATTACAGGAGGCTCATCTTGGAATTATTCCATTTGGAAGGACCAGATTAGTGTTTGACAAAAAATATGGAAATGTTTTTTTAATTGGAATCTCGTGAGGTTTTCTTCTAGTATTTCAGGAATCACTTACCATATACATTGATCATAATCTATCCTGATCTAGGTGAGGATTATATGGTTTATACTTATTCTTTTGGGATGAGACTCAAGGATGTGTTGATGTTATGATATTGAGTTGTGGAATATGGGTCTCAAAAGTTGTGTCCACATAAGTGGAACTACAAAACACATGACCATGACTTATTAGTAGCAGTTTATTATTTTATGTGTTAGTGGAATTATCTTCTAGGCATTATGTTTTATGTTTACACCAATCACAAGATATTAATGTTTATATTTTAGCAACAACATATTTATATCCATCAGTGGAGATGTTTTGAGTATATTAAATCATTGAACTCTGATCTAGAATATATGCACATGAGAGGAAATAGTGTAACATACCATTTGAGTTGGAAAATTAATACTCAAACAGGTCGGGAATATATTGTTGAGTGGAAGATGATGACCATTCTAGCAGAAATTAATGTGGTGGTTTTACAGGTTTGAGAGAAGACTTCTATTGTATTAGTTCTAGTAGATTTTATAATCTTATAATGGATCTGGGATAGTGATTATGAGGATATAGAGTGGTTGACCTTAAGGGAAATCCTTGATGATGGGGAGCCACCTTTTGATTGGAGGCTAGATGATGATGAGATCATCTATTTCAGGAAATTGATTGTGGTGCCTATGAAATTGAAAGATGATTTTATTTAGGAATTTTATGCCTCAAAGTGGGTGGTAAATCCATTTGTGATAAAAATGTACAATGACCACTGATGATAGTTTTGATGGAAAAGAATGAAAAAGTAGATAACAGGGTTCAAAAAACGATGTTGTTCATGTCAGCAGGTAATGGTCAAGAATCAATGACATGGAGGCTTTCTACATCTATTTCCCATTCAGGATTGGATAATGGATGATAATACAGTGTACTTTGTTTTAGGTATCATGATAATTCCTCAGAAAAATGGAACAATTTGGGTTAACATGGACCGAATGAAAGAACGTAGTGCATTAATTTTTGGTATAGGAGAATTTCACTACTGAGTAGATGGGAAATCTGTATGTTTGGAAGATAATCTATTGCATATGGTTATATAGAATATAGATTAATTCTTTGAGCCACACATTAATTATATCTTCTTAAAGGGCTTAAAGAATGCTCTTGGATGAAAATTATTACTATGTATGACTTTTCACATATAGGGAGATGGGTACTTAGAGCATTCTATATAGATTTTAGAGGATATTCTACGAGAATGTGTTCTTTACATTGGTTAGTATTTTAATAATAACTTTGATTTTGTGGTGTCCAACTATAAAAAATCATATTAGGATATGATATATATTTCTCTATATAAGGCTCTTTATGGTAGACAATGATGATAACCTCGATGTTTGATGGAGGCAGGTGAGTCACAATAGTTGGGAGCGAGTCTCATGTAAGAGAACTGATAATAGGTTTAGATAATTCAGAAATGTATAGAGATGGATAAGAGTATACAAATTTCATATACAAATAGATGTTATTGAACCCTAGAGGTCTGTAATAGGATGGTTCACCATAGGATATACAAGTAGGGAAAATTGGCTCCCAGGAATGTGGGGTCATTTGAGGTTATGGAGGGAATCAGTCAGTTGGTGTACCAATGGTCTCTTCCACAAATATACAATGTTGTTAAAAATTATTCCCATGTATCAAAACTACAACCACATCACCGCAACCATTTTAATTTGATCGACATGGATAATATTTAGATTGGGATAGATTTTTCCTTTTAGGGGTGTCTGATACATGCGTTGGATAATAATGAAAATGTGTTTCAAGGATAGACCATGCTAACAATTTTGATGTTGTAAAATCTTGGATGTTTACTAGTAGATACATTGGAAAGAGAAGTAGATATGTTGTTCACTAGCCATGTATATTTGACTCAAAATATTAGAGATGTTTGGGAGTGATTCTCAAGGATGATTTGTTATATTTTTATGAAATTATAAGATCATAATCTTTTTTAGAGATGTATTAGGCTCGTCAACAAGCATCACATCCCTTATGTGGAGTAATTTACCTTTAGGTTTTACCTTGTGGTCTGTTTTGGTGGAAATTTGGGACAAGTGGAAGAAAGATGGTAGTACACGATTGGCATATGAATTTCCCTAACTATGTGTCCAAGACTAGAAAACCATATAACCCAAGATAATAAGATTTTCCATGGCTGGTGCATGGTATGTCAAACTATGTGCCCTCTTGGGTGAAAACATGCACCCCCTCTATAAGAGGTGAACAATTAGGAGCACGGTAATGGGAAACAATGTGACCCATATAGTAAATACTGCGTATAGTATTGTTATCCCTTTAAAATTGTTTAAAATATTCTAAATATATTATATATATACCTAAATTATTCTCACAATTCTGGAGATTCCTAGAGGGATTCAAAGGGTTTTTTGACAACCTTTCGTGGTTATTCGTGGACTGATTTGTAGATCTTCATATCTTTATGTATGTGTTTCCTTTGATAATGATCTCTTTTTCTTATACAATTAGTTTGGTGGGTAATTATACTTTTTTATCGAGATATAGATATTATGAATCATGATCTAGGTTTCTTAACAGTATCTTTAATTAATGGAACTTAATTTTTTTAATCTTAGATTTTTGTTTTAAACATGGGTCTCATGCTATGTTGTTATTTCGATGAAATTGTGGATTTCTATTGGGTGATATTTTATCAAATAATTGAGGTAGATGTCCTATTACTAAAATCTTTTATTCATGATTTCAATTGAATTTATCAAATTGGAAAATTTATAGTGTTTTTTAGTAATTGAATTTAATAATTGAATTAATTAATTTTGGGTATTAATTAATGAATGAATTATGATTTGGGGATAAATAATTTTTTATTTTTATTGAAATATGGAATTGGGATTTGGGGAAAATTAATAATTGAGTTTTTATCAGAATATTATATAGGGATTTGGGGATAATTAATCGTTCAATTAAAAATCAGATTATTTAATCTTGAATTAAGAATAATTAGTCAATTAATGAATCATTGGAATATTTAGACATTTAAATGGAATTAATGTGATCAATTAAATTTAGAATTAATTAACAAGACTAATTTTAATAATTAATTAATATATTAAGCAATTTGATTAATGTGATTAATTAATTTTTTAATTAATTAATGTGATATATATGACTAATTAATTGTTGAATTAATTAATGGAATTATAATAATTAATTATTCATTCTATTTAATTAATGTGTGTTAGAGTGAAACGTGGATTAATGTTGATTTGTCATTATTGAAGTGATATAGTGATGATTTTGTATATTTTGATACATTTAAATAATTGATATATGAGAATGGAAAATGGAATGAAAATCTAAATACCCATGTGGAATTGATTGATATACAAGTGTCAGACAGAGAATGATACTCAAAATTCTCATAGATTGATAGAGTGATTTCATGTGAATGTTTTTATGGGATATGGACGGATTCCCGAAATACACATGGGGTTTGGGACACAAAATGATGCATCAAATACACATGTGGTGTTATACATGAAGTTTTATGCTCATGATATTGACATTAGACTACGGTTACAATTAGAGGTCGAATGAATTGAATTTAAATAAATATTGAAAGCACATTTGTTAAATTATTTATGAATCGACAATGTGAAGTGGTCTGGACTTGCGATCTTTCTGAAGCATGTATTGTGGTTTTGGTGTCCTTAAGAACCTGGGAGTTTATGCTATTAAATTAAGAATAAATGATCACGTGATAATGATTTACTTATGAATTGTAGTTATTTGCTTATACAACTCACTACAATGTTAATGAATTGATATTGATTCAGAAGCCATTAATGGTAGTCAACTGAGTTGTACTCACACCCTACATGGGATGCCAGATAATTACTTGAACAGTTTTCATGTTTGATTGAAAGTATAAAAGAAAAGGTTCTATGTTATATGGATTAGTATGGATGGAGAATGGATGAGAGAACATAACATTGTTTTAGAAATTCTTGATGGTTTTCAATGTCTTAAATGTTGGTTTGTATTTGAAACTTCTCACATACTTCAGAATTTGATATTTAAATTTATCCTTTGATATTCTATTTTTTCATCTTGTTGACTTGTTACTATTATTTTTGTTGTTATATCTTAATAAATTATTGGATCCTATTATTCATCGTCGTATAAATCTGACAAAATTGGTTATAGTCTTCCCATGAACAAAATTAGACAATCACTGAATGTTGGTATCCTTTGGTGTACGAGGGGGTGGGGGGAACATAATAAAATATATATTTAAATTAATAATTGAAACATCCTTTTTGATATTATATAAACACCCATTTGAAACATTTACACCATTAAAGAAATTGAAAAATTATAATTTTTCTTAACTGGACTCACTGTAACTTGTTGAAGGAGGGAAAGTATGTATTTTTTTCATTCATTGGTTTCAACTCTTCCCTTATCCCTATGCCAATATTGTTCAACCAATCCATGATTTCATATTTCTTTCATAGAACATTCAGTAAGGAGACAATCACACTATCAAATAATTATTTTATGCATGTAGGAAATCAAAAAAATGTGTAAATTACTAACAAATATAACATAATAATTCAATGAAAATTGATCTCATCTTCAAACCTGATTTATTATATGTTTACAAAAATGGTTTACCAAAAATAGTGACCACATATTTTATATTATAAAATATTTTTTCACCAGTTAGTGAAGATAAATTTGTAGAGTGTTCGGTATTTACATTGAATTCTATCATATAAGATCATTATTTATGTAGAGGAAGATAAATTTATTATTTCATAAAAACACATTAATGAAGTAATGTTTCAACTGGACTATGTAGATTCTTTTCTAACTAATGGGAAAACCCTAAATTCATTTATTACTATATATTGATAAATTTACATAAGTTTGAAAGTAATTTATCTACCAAAACCACATGGCTCATTATTTTGAAATCATTAGTACTATGAACATCATTCATTATAACACTCATATCCTACATAAATTTTAGATCTTCGTCCAATGGATCCAAATTGACATCAATATAAATACAAGGTTATATTGGTCTATATATAAGTATAGAAATAATAATGTATTTTGGATTCATGAATAATATTTGTGGAATGTTATGATTCACTAATACAACTATATATGTAATGTGAGTACTAATTTATACCAAAAAAGTATTAATTCCATCTATAGATAATTCAAGAAATAATTTTTTTTCTCACTTCCTAATTCAAGACACAGCTAATCATTTTTTTCCACATAGGAGAGTCTGCTGGATGATGTAGTTTCCCATATTTATTTCTCATATATGTGTGTTATGTCAATTTTCTAATGTATTCCTTATATCCATATATTTTTACAAACTATGTAATGGTAGGAATGTTCCATACATATTTTGAGGGGCATGTTTTGTCATACATAAATCAATTATCACAACTTTTATGGGATTTATTATTGATTTATAGTCCATGAAATATAATAGGATATCATTTTTAAAGGAATGTATTTTTTTAGATCATTCCCATTGATCATTGAATTAGCTTAGTGACACATACTCAATAAGAAATATTATATAGTTCTGTTAGTATATCATTCTGAAGACCATCTACTTCTATAAAGATGTTTCATTCCATCCACTTCCAAATATCAAATTATTCAACTTTAATAATATTGAATGTTTGGTTCATATAGTAAACTATTATATAATGGTCTCTTAGAGTAACTTTTTTACATATTGAAAACATTTTATAATAATGATGTCTATATTAAATATACATTTTAATTTTTTCCATACGATCTCCATTGTTATTTACAATGATATTCAACTCAAATGATCCATAAAATGTAATATCATTCTAATTAGTTTGTATATTCAATTTGCCCATGTTTTTAGTCCAACATTAATAGATTTAATCTATTCCCATATAATTACACTTTTCTTAAAATTATTCCAAACTAATCAACCATGAGTTAAAACAAGAAAACATGGAAAAAGTATTTGAAAAGCTTCTAATACAGGAACCATTGAGAACATTAGGGACTCTTTAACTACATATTCGTACTTGATTGACTTAAAATTATTGTAAATCCATTTTTTATTCATATCAATCCTATTAGGTTCCTAAAATATTCATTTTTAATAACAAAATAAATAAAT
Source organism: Viscum album (assembly GCA_963277665.1). NCBI lineage: Eukaryota > Viridiplantae > Streptophyta > Magnoliopsida > Santalales > Viscaceae > Viscum > Viscum album. Next base: position 1,351,854,032 of record OY728131.1, read on the forward strand.
ACACATAATAAATCTCAAATAAATAAAAGGATTTATAGATAATAATAATAAGGATAATCAATCATTTTAAGGTTATAGGTGATGATTGCTTTTGAGCTATCATTTTAGAAAATAATTCTATTATTAAAAAAAACTTTAGGTATTCTTGTGGTTATTTCTCAAGACAATGGAATAGTTGAAGAACATTCTAATTGGAACCAAGGATGATATAAAAGTATAACGAGTCCTTAATGGTGTCACCACAGATATCCAATTATTATCAAAACTGATTTAATTAAATATGTAATAATGATCAAAATATCATTTGAATTCAACAACTTAAAAATAATCTAGCTCCATCTGTTGTGTATGATAATTTTTTGATCAATCATACAAGAAATGACTTTTTAACTAAATAAGTATCCATAAGGCTGTGTTTTAAAATCCCTATCTTAGATGATCATGATAATGAATGTATAAGAATTATTGGTGTTCTTCTACATGGTAACAGAATAATATTAGTATAATAGATGAATTTTACTCCACAGGAGAAAGAGGAATACCTATATCTTATTGCAGATTACCATCTATGAAATATAAACGCCCATACTATTTATCATTTGAAAACCCCACCTAACATGATATGTGGTCATAGTTTTTACAACTATAATTGTAGTATATTCACCCACATCCAAATTCATTCAAGAGCTCCATTCAATCATTGTGAGATATTTTTAACAGAATATCTAATATTTTATAAATTCGAGGTTATCTCATATAAATTAAAAGATAGAGATAATCTTAAAAAATAAGTGATAATTTGAAATTAGAAATAGGGAGTAGTTGATGATTTTTAATTTCTTCACATACTATATTTAAGACCATTTGTTATTTCAGTTTCATGATTTTTAGGATCCAAAGAACATATTCTATTAAGACAAAAACACTGAAATGGTTTAATCACATGGTCTTGAGAAACCAACATTTGATGAAACTATTGATATTAAATGTATTAAACCCTATGTCTTGATATAGGTATGTGAGGATACTAGGAAAACTATAGAAAAATCACATTGGGGATTAATGAATGATCCAAATTTAAATAATTCACATTCTTGGTATGAAGCCTTGATGAATAGAAATAAATAATTTCTATATATATATAAACTAAATCCTCAATATATTGGAACATAATTTGAGGTGTGTTTGAAAATTTAATTTAATATATTAGTATAAAATTCTATTTAAGTGATTATATGTGTATATATTAAAATGTTTACATATTATTATCAAATTTTTGTTAAAATTTAATGTGATAATGAATATGCTTATAAAAATGATGAGATATGAAGAAAACTGAATTATTTAACCACCTAAATTTTCATTAATAGATAATCAATATGAATTACTTAAATCTAAAAAAAATAATTACAATAAAAACTACACCAATTATTTCAAGAAAAAATCCACCAAAGATATTTACAGTTATGTAGATAATTTATATAAATGAATATGAAGAGAACCTTGAAATGTGTAGAAAATTGAACTCTTATATATCTAAAATGAGATGATGGAAAATATAGGGGTATAGGTTGTGTGAAAGAGAAAAATATATAATTTATGAACCTAGAATAAATGAATCTAAAGATTCAAGGATAAAATTTGAGTTTCGCTATATTAGGTATGCATAATGTGCCTATGCACAATGGTGAAATGTCAAATATTTTGAGGGAGGTGAGATATGCGTTTTTAGGAAAGTATAGATATCTTAATTAATGATAAATTAGTTAAAATAATAATATACCATATGATTTTTTATAGTTGATTCATTTGATAAAATGATGATGGAGATAGGCGACATACATAGACTTTTTCACGATCATTAATGGATTCAGAGAAATAAATTCAGTGATGGATCTATTTATTAATATTTTAATGGGTTTAACTTCATTTTTTAAAAATATTAGAAAAATTGGGGTGTAATCCATTCTAAAATAACAACAGATTATAAATCCATTATTTATAAAAAACAAGTAAAGTCCTATCATTCTCTGTGTTATAATTTTATCCCAAACAAATATAGGTTTTATCAGTGATGGATATTATATTTCTTATTACGATATCTCTTTATCCTCACTATAAAAACAATGATAAAGACCTATTTTAGTAATATTATATATCATAATTATTATAATTGAGAAAATTAAATGTATATTATTATAATTGAATAACAATATAATTATAAATATATTTAAATAATTGTAAACATATATTTAAAAATATTGTTATAATCGAATAAATATATATATTTATAAATAGATAGTTATTTACCAGGAAAGTCCAGGACATGATCATTCTCGGTCCTAAAATTTATTAACAAAAATTTAAGTACAACCATACAAGGATAGAGATGCAATAAAAACACTATAAGACAATAGTGAAAAACAAATCACTTCCTATGGTATCCCTTCGAAACCAATTTTAGTGGATATATAACCCTACCCTTTTGGATGTCTTTCTCTATGCCATGTCTTTGGTGGGGGATAATTGTCCTCATAAGATGGTAACTCGAGAGATTCCTCTAAAATTTGGAATTTCTAAGGAAGGTCTTAGAAAATGATCTATAAGTCTGAGTAGAATACATCCTCAATGTTTATCGCAAGTAGTTTATCAACAACTAAAAATTTGCAAAAACCAACCACATTCACTTACATTACAGCAAATATCACATCCAACTGTAGAAAAAAACCATTTAGATGCACCCTTATTAAAGACTTCAATTTTCATTTCCCCTTCATGGTTTCCAGAAAAGGTTGCATTGATATTATTTATATAATTATAAATATATATTTTTAATTTTTAATATGGTTTTTATATATAATTATAGATACGTTGATCAATATAAGATCAAATATTTTTTTGTAAATATATTTATTATTTAATTATATATAATATAATATAAAATTATTTAAATATATTAAATATATTTTATAGTTATTTAAATGTATAAATATTTATTTATATTTATGAATCTACCTTACTTAAAAAATTATATATATATAGATTTATATTTATAAATAAAAAATTTATAAATATAGTTAATATAAATGTATAAATATATTTATATAGAAATAAAATATATTTTTTTATTATTATTAATTTACAAATATATTATTATTAATATATTGGAAACATTTTTAATTATTATATAATCATAAATGTTTGAATTTTAAAAATTAGTGAAATTTAATAATTATCTATAAAAGACTTTAGAAATATTAAAAAAGGATATGTTTTATTTTTTATACAAATTAATATAAAAATAAAATATGGATATATATTGAGATTAAGTTGAATAAAAATTTAAAAATATTAAATCATATTAAATAAATTAGTATCATTAAATACTAGAAACTTATAAAATTGCATAAAAATTTAATAAATATTAAAAATTAATATAAAATAAAAACATAAATTATTTTAAAATTGAATAAATAAAATTTATCTATCAAAATCACAATATATTATATATTTTATGATAATAATGAAATTCTAAAATGAATATTAAAATTTGAACAAGTTACATTAATATTATTTGTCTATGTTTCTATATACGATTTCACTAATTATGTAAATGCATGTTTGGAAATCATATCTATATATATAATAAAATATTGATCTAAGTAAAATTGAATAATAAAATTATTTAATATGCGTCATTTATTAATGAAATACATAATTATAAGGATAAAAAAAATTAATTAATGAATATGTTATATTGAATATATTGATTATTAAAAAAACTAAAATCAACATTTCTAAATACATATTATAAAAGGACTATGAATGCATAATATTTATACAAATTATATGCATATTAAATAAATACTTTTTCAGTGAATAAAAATGTATAAATATAATAAAATTATGGATATAATTGAAATAATATTGAAAAATAAAAAAATAAAAAAAATAAAATACAAATTTTTTTAAAAAATAATGATTAAAATTAATAAATAAAATTAAAAATAAATAATTTAGAACATATATAAAAAAGAAGAAAAAAGAATATATTTTATAAAAATATAAGTTAAATTAAAATTTACTGATACTAAAAAAAATATTCAATATATTATGTTAATAAATAAAATGGTAAAATTAATTATAAATATTCAATAAATTAGAGAATATTGGTTTTTTTCTATTTTATAAAAAATAAATTATTTTTTTATATGATTGTGTGAAACTAATGTAAAAAATATTTGATGTTTCTTAAATTTAAATAAATTAATTACTTTTAATTAAACATATTTTACTCGAAATGATAATAAAATATTTTAAATAAATATTAATTTTTATTTATAAAACATTTTTATCTAAATATGTTAATTGTTTAATGTAAAGATACATATTATTCATTATAAAAATTGTATTTGAGGAAATATCATATATATTGACATAAATATATATATATATATATATATATATATATATCTATATATATACGAATTAGATTCAATATTAAATTATCAAGATTTATTAGCAAATTATTATGTATAAAAATTAGTGAATATGAATTCATTTCAAAAATATTAAATGAATAAATATTTAAAATTATTATATCATAAAAATAGTATGTAAAGACTTAAAATTAAATTTTAATAAACAATATTGAATGTATTCATATTAAATATGAGTGAAATTTAATTAAAATATGGATAGAATGAAAAATAATGATACATGAAAAAGGGAATAATATGATTTTAATTATTACAATTTATATAATTATATTTAATATATATGTTTTATATATTTATAATTAATATTGATATATAATATATTTTTTCAATTTTATTTAAATTTGTTTCATTAATAGTATTTAACTATTTTTTAACGTTATTCATTTTTAATATTTATTTGTCTACTTGTTACAATTAATTCATTTTAAATATATAATTTTTATATATAGTAAGTATTACTATTTCAAATACAAATATACATTCCCACATGGGAGGGAATGTATCTAGTTTGGGATGGAAGGCTGGACAAGTGGGTTATCCTAAGGAGTAGATGGCCCATGTGGCATGTGTTTGGAAGTGTATGTAGTTTCCAATCCTCTAAAGTAATGCAGAATTGTGTTATTGAACACCCATGGTAAAACAAATCCCCACCTAGATAATAGGGAAATCCCATATGGCATGATTTCTAATGGTGGAACACATTATCGGTTATAAGAAATGAAGATAATGTGTGGTTATTGTCAGTGCATAAAAAAAGATGATAAAATCTTTGTTTTATCAAATCTTGAAAAAACAACTCATTATAGGTTACATTTATTAGTATATTTATCTCGAAATAATAATGAATACTTTGGACTTCATAGTTGTCTATAATGGAATGTTTTAGTTAAAGAGGATAAAAACAGAATATAAAATAAAATCATAAAGGTAAGATAAGAAAATATTCAATCACAATCAGGTGGAATCAGAAATGTGAATGTATTTAGAAAAATAAAGGAAAAATACCATAAGGGGGATAATATGATGGTATTTTTGAAGTCAAAAGTATAATAATATATTTTCTAATAATAATGAAATTTATAAAATTCATATGTTAAGGCCCACTTCCAAAAATTCATAACATTATAGGCAATAAATTTTGAATCATTCCCATATATAACATGGAGGAAAATTCATACCACATCACACCAATTCATAATGATATAATGAGATATCAAAATTACAATTGAAGTTTGGTGGATATATATTTGTAGACCAATATTTCACAGTATTATTTGTCATTCATATTAATTCAACATCAAAAACAAATGAAACACAAAACATAGGCAAGAAAAAAACCCGAAAGTAGAAAATGCGTTACATAAATATTTTAGAAATTGTAATAAAATAAAGGATTAGAATTTTTCCCATTAAAATAATAGATTCATATATATTATACTTTTTACAATTGAATAAATAATAATTGGATAAAATTGTAGAGGCCAATTACGAGAAAAATCATAATTCAAGATGATAATGTAGATTTAGAAACTATTATCTTAAATAATTTCTTAATGAATATATAATGACCCATTAAAGAATAAACAATAATTGGTACTTCAATACCATGAAATAACTAGTATATTTTTCAAAAAAATTTGAGAGCTAATAGATATAAAATCCATTGTATTGGTGATACATGAGAATGAATATGAAATAAGAAAATTATGATCTATCATGTTTTCATCACAGGAGTTATTATGAAAGGAACCTAAAATAAAGGAACATATTTGGAAAATCAAATGAATATATACTAATATATATGCTGGAAACATACATATTCAAAATATAACAAGAATATGAAAATAATATAGGTATTGGGAGACAATGATAGATAGAATATAAAAAAATGAATAAATCATGTTTGAGAGTTTATATACCTAATGTTTCAACTTTCTTGAAAACCCTCTATCTCATGAATATTTGAACTAAATATATTACAAAAATACCCCAAAACCAAAATAATTTTTATTTTATAAATTATAGTCCATTTATTGTCATATTATATTAATATATCTTTCCTATATAGCATGTGTCATTAATTTTGGGATTTTATACAATCACTAGAAAACAAATTCAGTATACTAATAATGATACAACATGTTGTCAAATTGTTCAATATTATCCACCAGTATAATGGTAGGGAGTCATAATCCTTTCTATGATATTGTACTAAAATAGTTCAATAGAGGGTCCAAAATAGTTTTAAACTATTAAACTCATCTCGTTTTACCCTTTTTGAATCATAAGATTGTTGTGATTGAATTTTCAATATAATCAATATAATAGAGATTTTATCTTTTCAAAATTGTATTTATGTTATAAATATTAATTATAAAAAGGAATGAAATATTCCAAAAATTCTATGTAAGGATTTGAATCATTTCATTGTCTATATAGGTAGTTAAAACTGACATTGATTGGGTGACTACTGAATACAAAAAAATTCACTATTTTAATTACATGAACATATAATTAATATTAAATAAGAATAATATATTTTTTATATGAATAAATTATTATTTTTAATTTAGTGTGAATTTTAATGATTAATTAAGAGGCATCGAATACTGTATAAAATCCATGGCTTACTATGCCTATTTTATCATGAATCATTTGGACAAATCTTTATGGATTCTAAGGTGGAGTTTCATTTGGTTAAAATATTTTATCTATAACATGGGTAAGACTTCGTAGTGATGAATTTTGACATATATTGTTTGTGTGATTTTTATGGAGAGGAAGATTGCTAAAGGTGGTGGGTATAATTTTCTGTAGTATAGGGTATTATTGATTGAAAATATTAAAAAGAAATATATTTTCAAAAAGTAATCATCACACTTGTATTTTAATCATAGGGGGCCTATAAACTAATTTTAAATGAGGTATTCTAATATTAATATAAATTATTGAAACCATAAATTCATTCTTGAATTACTATTAAAAAAACGTTATTCATATCCTAATTTATTAGTAACCTATGATTTTAATATTCATTAAAAATACAAAAACATCACCCTTATCGATTTTTTACATTATAATTCAGAAAAACTATTTAATTTATAAAATTTAGTTCTACGACCAGAAAATTAATAATTATTTCTATATTCAAAGATATATATTTTTAAAATATTTTTAATCATTAATTATTAAAAATTTATTCTTTTTTGGTAATATCTTTTGATGAATTACTTTATGGAATTTTGATACATGAAAAAACTTGTTAAATTTATGATCAAGAATATTTAAATGTTTAATTTATCATTTTACATAAGGGTCACTACTTTATTCCAACTACTAATTTTATTATCTATCCTACTTGTAGAAATTATCAAAAAAAATTTCCAACATTCATTTAATTTTTAAACAAAAGATAAATAGAGATAATTTCATTCTTTGTTTATTATTTTTTTTAATTGTTCTCAATGATTCGATGACTAAATTATTATCATATTTGTAGGGATTAAATTTATTTTCATTGTATTTTTCACATGTTAGTTATTTCTAGGAGGCCATGACCCTATGGATTTCAAAATTTTAGTTATGTCATTTATTTTTTCCTTTATAAAATTGTCTTTTTAAATGATATTATATTTAACATTCATTTTTAATATTTTATATGAGTTAATAAAAATAAATAATATTATTATGTGGTTTATTTATTCATTAATGATATATATCAAATCAGATATTACTGAGATATATATATTAAGAATTAATGATTTATATTGAATATTTTATGTCATTACCTACATATACCTTTTTTATTTTTCATTCTAAAATTTTAAATTCATTTGTTAAGATAAAAATAGGTGAGGGTACTTATATTTCATCTCATCATTAGTTTCCCTTGTTAGATCATCCTAAAAATGATTTTTCCAAAGTATATTAACCTCATCAGTGAACATATTCTCTATAACATTATTTCAATGATCGAATATCATTACTATGTAACTTCACATAAAATAGATAACACTCAAAATGCACCACAATGCATTAATCCCTAATCGAGGATCTCATATTTACTACATAAATAGGGTTACATAGATAAAATTGTGTACATAATATATGTTAATTGGAAGGGAATGTTGATAGGCCCAAATTCCAATGTGTCATAAAATATTAAAATTGTCAATTTATTTGGATATTAGGTTTCCCTTCTTTCAAAACCATATTACTCTCCTCCCTATAGATATAAAAAGGCTAAATTTATCTCTAACATCATTTTATTTTTCCAATTATGATTGTACACATTTTTCATCTATTGAATATATGCCACACTGATGTAATATAAAATTTATTGAATATTCTATATGATTTCTATTTCTATTCTGGGTCTCAATAATTAAATAACTCTTACATCTTGAAAACAAATTAGAATTATAAACATCATACCATAGTCATATTCGTAAGAAAAAATAATAATTCTTAAGTTAATTATATTATTATATTATAACTAAACTATAGATTTAATATGATCCTATATTTTTTTACATAGAGTTATTTCTTATCAATTTTCAAGAAATTTAATATTCCTTTAAGATTGATGATCTATCTTAAGATGTATTTCATATTACACTTCAACTATGTGTCTAATGGTTTTTGGAGAATCCTTTAAAGAATTGATGTAATCTTTAAATCGTCATTATTTATAATTGATAGTCATTTTCTAGGTATCCTCACAACATCATAGATATATATTGTTATAATTAAATCAACTGGGAATACATCTATAGTGTAAATGAATTTAGAAGTCGTTGTACAACAAAAAATCATAATCCATGTTGAATTGATTCCATTGTATCAATTTTGACGATCCTCGAAAATGTCCATTGATATGTTATCAAATCTCAATATTGTTATAGTTAATGGTTTCATCATCTAATTGTATTTTCCCTTTCAACTATAAAATGATAGAAGTAAATTACTATTTATGTATAAATAGAGATAAAATTCATCAAATTGGTCAACCTTAAGTGCTCTCGATGATCTCAATAGATCTTTATACTAAATTTGTGATAGAGAATGATTATCTATGTGAATCATATAACAGAAAATTCATCTTAGGTTTTTTGGAAAATAATATTGTGTCCCAAATATAATAAATCAACATTAAACTATGTTAAAACATAAGAAATTGAGCTTCCAAATTTTTACATCCTTTTCCTTTTCTTTTCATTATCAATTTGTCTTCTTTTAAACATCTCAAATATCGATGTTAATTAATCATCTCTATAAGGAATTATTTTCCACCTCATCCTATGATTTAAATTAATATATTTAATATTTGTATGAGTATTTAATCAATTTCAATAATAAAAATCTATAGGGTTTCAAGAACATTTCATAATAGAAAATATTATACTTTATATATTATTCTATAATTTAAATTGATTAAGAATTCATAGTATTTTATAGTTCTATTCATCCTTTATTGAATATGTTGATATCCTTTTGTGTGAATATATTGGAATTTTAGGAACGGTATATATGTTACAAATTGGACACTTTGAGACAGAGTTCATTTTCCCACATAAACATTTCATTATAAATACATCCTTACTTCATTCAAAGTCACATCCATATTATAATCGTTGACTTTATTAACATTTATACTCATCTTTAAACCCATTGAAAAATCATTTTCAAGCATTGGATGAAAAACAAAGAGAATAGTAAGGGACATAATTTTATAAAAGGAATTTTTCTATTGAAAAATAGGACATCCCGTAAAATATTTACAATTATCCAAAAATTATTTGATCATATGAAATTAAACAAATTCATGTGATAGATCATTCTCATGGAAAACAATTAAAAACCATAGAAAAAAAATAAAAACCCATATAGGTAACATAGAAAATTATATTCATAACATGTGTTAAAAAATACCTAGGTCCAAGTAAAATACATTGGATAAAACAATATAATTTAATCCCACATTCTTTCCATTGATGACAAGGAACATTAATAAATACATTAGAGATATATAGAAGTCTTAGTTTTCATATAGTCTATATCTATCTCATCCATTATAAAATATGTCTTAGGCCCACACATCATTATATATAATGATAAATATTCATATGATAAATAAATTTTTTATACACATTTATTTTAATCATAAAACCATTAAAAACTATTTTTAACCCTTATGAATAACATTTATATATACCAAAATATCCATTAATTAAAATGAATAATTTTCAAAACTAAAATTAAAAGAGAAAAATGAAGAACGTATATTATTTAATAATGCGATGGAGTATTATAATGGAATCAAAATAGTTGTTGGGTGAGAAATTGTTTTTACATTTTTTTTAAATATAATTATCCTTTATAATTTTTTAATAAAAAATCAAAATTTTTTGTATTAAATAAGTTAAAATATTAATGATTATTTTTTAAGAAATTAACAAACTTCATATAATATCAATTATAATTAATTTTGAATAATCTAAATACATTTAAATATTCATATAATAATAGGTATATTGAATTAAAATATTTAAAAATAAATCATTAAACCATTTAATATGTTTTTATGGTAAACAATTGATTACCTTTTGTACGACTTGTCACATGCATTCCTCATATTTTGAAAAATAAAATTATGTAAATTATTTAGTTAATTAATTTAATTGTTCATTTTCATTTCATTATAATTATAATTTTTATATAATTTAAGACTATGTTTGATTTATTAAATTTGTTACTCAATTTAGGGTGATTATTTTTTAGGATCTATAGTTTATCTTCAGATGAAAAACATCACAGGGTTAAATGAGGTAAGGGTGGTAATTATTAAATCAATACTAGAAATTTATTCATGAAATAATTACAATTTTTATATTTATTTATAAATTTATAATTAATAATGAAATACACTAAGTAAAAATTAATAATGTTAAAATCATGCAGATGGTATATCATATGTCTGCATATGTAAAGTTTCCATTTTTCAAGTAAAATGGAAAAAAGGTACATTAAATTTTATTTTTAAATTATAATTAGTATTTAATTTAATTAATATACATTTAGTATATAATTATAGAGATTAAAGAGAGGTGTTTATGGAAAATAAAGGTATCAATTCATGGGGGTGGAAGTGAGAAGGATCACATAAATGAGGGTTTTCCCCATTTTATGAAAAAAGAGATAAAAATGGCTTGTAAAATATTCATAATGAAATTTTATGATATAGTAAATGATTATTATATAAAATAACACTTTTTAGAATTTTTTTCAATGTTTTATAAAGGGAAATAAAACTAAAACATTTTGTTAAAAGGTATTCATATTTTTCATGAAAACTCATTTGTATGAAACCTTTTTTCTTATAATTCTTGTATTCCTAACAAACTAAGAACTATTACATTCATGGAGAGAGAAAAATAGATATATTTTTAAAATAGATTTATTAGGAGTCTAATTAATCTCATAAAATAAATATTTGAATATTTAATGTGATGTTTCTATCAAAATCATTTATTTTAAACCTATTTACCCTTTTGATGATTTCCATGATATTAATGTTTTTAACCCATTTTGATAACATTTAATATAAATGTAAAATTGACTACGAATTAGAAAATGGAAGAAATTTTATACAATTTAACATTTAAATTTTCTAAATATATAATTTTTATTAATTTTTTGTCATTTAATGTAATATTTTTTGTTATCAAATATCATGAATGTCATTTATTGAAATCTTCATTTACATTGAGTTTAATGTTACAAATGTAAAAATGGAATTTGTGCATAGATTTTAACACCCATAAATATGTTATATATATAACCTATTTAACACTTTAAATCATCCCCCAAATGATCACTTTTAATATTTTTAAAATCATTTAATTCATATTTCTACTTCTTGAACATGTACATTGTCATCAAAACGTATTGATTTATTATCATTATATCATCAATAAAAAATGAGAATTAGTTTTCATAAAAAAATATCAATTTATTATGTTCATATATCCTTTTCATTAATTAAATATTAATATTTTTAAAACATATGTTCTATTACAACAAATTTAATACGTTATTTTGACTTTTCAATCCTTGGTTAAGCATTACATAAGAATTTGGTTATTTGAATTAATATATGAAAAAAATATCATATTTATACATTAATATAATGAAACAAAACTCATTTTTATTATACATGTTATGAAAATACATCTTTAATCTCAAATATGATCATTAGGACACCATATTTTACACCTTATATGTTGTGAAATTACAACCTCAATAGAGAGATTGATTTTGTTATTAATCAAAAAATAAAATCATATTTATACATATTTAATTTTTTGTGTAAGATATTTAATGAATTATCATAAGTGACTTGTTATATATTTTTAATAACGGTTAATATCATATTAATGTCATTTTCTATAACATAAATGATGCAAAATTTCTGAAGAAGAATATTTTTTTTACAATTCCATTTATTTTATCATTTTTTAAAATATATAAAAAGTTATATCATGGATACATATTGTTTTGGAATGAAAACAAATTTAATATAACTAAATTCAATTCCTGTATGTGATAGAAATGAATTTTAGGATCGAAATAATGATGTAAATGCTCAAAATACAAGAGGGGGGGTGAATTGTACACTTTAAAAATTATTTTGGAACCTTTAAAGTTAGTTACGGATAACTATGTTTTCCTTAGACAAGGAAAAAACTAAGTTTCACAAAGTTAAACTAAGAAAATTCACAACACCTCTCTTCACCAACTGGAGAATTGGAACCAAGGTTTACAATATAACATTCTACCTTAAAGCATATAGAATCTAAACTAATCATAGTACAAGTGTAAGGAAATATAAGAAGGTTATACCTTCCTTACAATACAAAAGTGCAGCGAAAAAACTAGTAGTAAAACTACAAGTAACAAGATATGAATCTTTTAACCCAAAGAGAAGGGTATCCAACAACCTTGGATAAAGGTCCCTTGATTTATACTTTGAAACAATTCTATCTTATCCACACTAGGGTAAGCCCTCAATATGATGATCGGATTCTCTGTCTTGCTATCCCCGCAAGCCCTCAAATTCAAGGTAGTTGGAACCTCTGTCTTCCTCAACAAGGAAGCCCTCGAACTTCAAGGTAGTCGGCACCTCTGTCTTCGTATCCCCGGAAGATCTTGAATGTAATCACCAACATTCGGAGTCGCACAAAGCAATCTGAATGAGCGGTTCTATACACTCAAGGCATGAAAATCTTCTCTCTCTATAAATCACCTTAACAGCGTGTGATCTCTAGATTGATCAACTTTTTGTTGAGCTCTTTCAAATGAGCTCCTATTTATAGGAAAATTTCCAACGGTCGACTCCCTCCTCCAACAATCATATTTTCCATGAAATTCTGAGGGACCTGTACACATGTAACTCAACCAATGGTTAATTAGAAATAGAATGAACGACATTGTTTAATAATAAATTATGTATAATTGAATGCACAAAAACATTTTGAAATGAAGCATATGTAAATAAAATCAATTCAACATTTTGGAGTGTAAGAAAGTCAAAAGTTCAGAGTCTAATCAAAATGAAATTCGAAGTCTATGTTAAGAAATGTTCGGATTCTGTTATATAGGAATTCGGAGTCTGGTTTCACCAGATATCGGAATCTGAACATGCGGACATAAAAGTCGAACTAGTAAAGGTTCAGAGTCGAACTTCATAAGAGTTTGGAGTCAATATTCATACAAGTTTCGAGTCGAACCACTTAAGAGTTGAAAGTCGAACTACTTAAGAGTTCATAGTTGAACTGCTTAAGAGTTCGGAGTCAAAATCATGAAATTTTAGAGTCGAACTGCTTAAGAGTTCGGAGTCGAACTTCATGAAAGTTCGGAGTCCAGAATTCGGAATGGAACTTCATTACAGTTCACATCCAGAATTCGGATCCTAAAAACAGAATGCTCCAAATCTTTACATTATATGACTTTTTTAATTTTGGGTATGAATCCGGTTTTTATACTAAGGAAAAATATTTCTATGTATACGAAAATCTAGGTAAGGGTAAATTTTCTTAAAGAAGTAAATTTTCCTTATGGAGGTAAAATTTATATTTGGTTAAGTATAAGGTGTGTGTGATTTTCCAAACAAAATATAATGGGAAATTAATCATGAAAACCTTATTGACTCATCAATCTCCCCCTTTTTGGAAAGCGCAAACATTCTTTCGAAAAATCATATCATGATTTTGAAAAAATTTCATTCAGCTTTCAAATTAAAACTTATCTCTCCTTGTTCATGGATTAAAATGAATACAACTAACTCCTCCTTATGCATTGAAACTATAAGGATTGTATTCTGAGTTTCTGGAGTGGAGTTTTCATTATTGTAAGAATGAAAAATTTTGTATTGGGAAACTCCCCCTTTATTTAAGAATATTTCTCTTAGAAACTTTTCATTTCTCCTCCTTATAAGTAGTTCTTTTTCCTTCTCCCCCTTTGTGATTTTCAAAAAGAATTGAAGGGAATGGAAAAAAAATATAGTACTCGAAACATTAGTATATTACAAGATACAACCATCCAAATAATCATTTCATTAGAGTTATAAAATTTTACAAAGAAAGACAATTACAACAAAAGATCGGAGTGTGTTCATTTGTCTTCCTTTTCCTTCAGAATGAGCTTCTTTAACAAGGATTTGAGTTTCATCAAGTCACTTTGTTCATGCTCACATTACCTCTCCAAGGCTTTTACCTTTTCTTCTTGGGATTTTAAAGATTCTGCCTGAGCCTCCAAGGTTTCTTTCTGCAACTTTATTATCTCATCTTGCTTTTCCATCTTCTGATGAATCTCTTTCCGGAAATCTCTTTCAGTTTTCCAATTCTGAGATACTGAGTTAAGCTTCCCAATCAGGTCCCCGACCTGTTGATTCTGAGAATTCCAATTCTGAAAATTTCAGTTCTGAAAATTCCCATTCAGGAAATTTTAGTTTTAGAAATTTCTATTCCAGAAACATCAGTTCTGAAAAGTTTGAAAAACTAACTATGAATATTTTAGTTACAAAAATACGGATTACGAAAATTTTAGTTACACTAAAAATCAAATTTACTCCCCCTATAAGAAGGAGTTTATTACTGTTAGGAGAACTGTTCTAAAAGAAGTTAATGAAGAATGATTAACGTATAGTTATTATTCCTAACTTTTTCATAATGTATTAAAATCTAACGGAGGTTAATGATTTTGTGAAAATATAAGCAAGTTGATATTCCGTACCGATAAACTGAAGAATGATATCTGTTATTAGTGTGTGATTCCTAAGAATGTGATGCCTAATATCTGTGTGTTTTACACGAGAGTGATGTCCAGGGTTCTTACTTAGGGAAATGGAACATGTGTTATCACACAAAATTTGAGTCTTAGTAAAACTTAGGCCATAGTCTGTGAGTGTGTGTTTCATCCACAACACATGAGCACAACAACTTCCAGCTGCTACATATTCAGCTTCAGTAGTGGAAGTGCTATAGAATGTTGCATCTTGTAGGACCAAGAGACTAATAAATCTCTTAATAAGTGACATGTTCTGGACGTACTCTTTCTATCCATTCTACATCGACCAAATTCAGCATCCGAAAATCTTTTTAGAATAAAATCATTTCCAAAAGTATAAAATAATCCTAGATCCATGGTTCCCTTAATATAGAGAAAAACTCCTTTTACTTCCTTTATGTGATATTCCTTAGGATTGGATTGATATCATGCACATAAGCATATTGAGAACATTAAGTTTGGTCGACTAGCTATTAAGTAAAGTAAACTTCCTATCATACCTCTAAAAGATGATTGATCTAATGGTTTCCCTGCTTCATCAGGATCTAAAGTGTTTGAGGTACCGATGGGAGTACTTAAACGCTTAGTGTTGTCATAACCATAGTTTTTGAGAAGATATTTAATATACTTATATTGAGATATATAGGTTCCTTCTGGTTTTTGAGAAATTTGAAAACCAAGAAAAAAAATTAACTCACCCATCATACTCATTTCAAACTCAGATTTCATTAGACTTGCAAAAGAGTCAGTTAAAAATTGCTGAGTTGAACCAAATAAGATTTCATCAACATAAATTTGAACAATCAAAATTTTTTTCTTATCTTTCTTTATAAAAAGGGTTGGATCTGAATTTCCATTAACATAGTTATTTTGAAGCAAAAGTCCTGTGAGTCTATCATACCAGGCTCGTGGGGCTTGCTTAAGACCATACAAAGATTTTGTAAGTCTATAAACATGATCAGGATGTTTTGTATCATCAAAGGCTGGAGGTTGTTCAATAAAAAATACTCCTTCAACATAACCATTAAGAAAAGAACATTTCAAATCCATTTTAAAAAGTTTAAAATTGAATAATGTGGAAAAGGAAAGTAGAATACGAATAGATTCAAGTCTAGATACTGGAGCATAGGTTTTTTCATAGTCTATTCCATCTTGCTAATTATAGCCTTTAGCAATGAGTCTAGCATTATTCTTTACAATGACCCCATTTTCATCCCACTTGTTTCTGAAGAACCATTTTACCCCAATAACAGAAGTTTCCTTAGGTCTTTCAACCAAGGCCCAGACTTTGTTCCTTTCAAATTCATTTAGTTCATCTTGCATATCTTTGATCCAATCAACATCACCTAAAGCTTCAGTAGTTCTTTTAGGTTCTAATTGGGAAAGAAATGATAGATGTTCTACTTCATTTATTATGGAACTTCTAGTCCGTATAGGTTGATTTACATTACCAATGATGCTATCACTGGGATGATTCTTAAGAAACACCTGATTTGGGTTTTGTAAAATTTGTTCATCAACATAGGGTTCAAAGTCTTCTGGGGTAAATGTTTTAGAACTATATTCTTGAACATTTTCCTTATCAGAAGGATCTTTTATCAAAGTTTGACAATCAGTTTTTGAAAACAGTTCTGAGGATGTAGGTTGGGATGGTTTGAAAATGAAAGGATCTGACTCATCATATTTTACATGCACTGTTTGTTCAATAGTACAAGTATTTTTATTGAAAACACTATATGCCTTAGAAGTTGTGGAGTAGCCTATGAAAATTCCTTCATCAGATTTTGAGCGAATTTATGTAGATTATGTTTAGTATTAAGAATGAATACATTGCAACCAAAAACCTTGAAATAGGAAAGTCTTTGATTTTTACTGTTCCATAACTCATAAAAAGTTTTATTAAGAAAAGGTCTAATCAAAACTCGATTTATAGTATAACAAGCAGTAATTACAACTTCAGCCCAGAAATGTCTAGCTATAGAATATTCACTCAACATGGTTCTAGTTATCTCTTGAAGAATTCTATTTCTTCTTTCAACTACACCGTCTTTTTGAGGAGTTCTAGGTGTTGAAAAGTTGTGAGTAATACCTTTTCTACTAAAAAAAGTTTCAAAATCAGAATTTTGAAATTCTCCTCCATGATCACTATGAATAGTTTTCAATGGAAGTTTTTTCTCATTTTTAACTTCTGCTCTAAAAATTTTGAAATAAGAAAATGCTTTAGACTTCTATGCTAGAAAATAGACCCAAGTAAATCTAGTGTAATCATCAACTAAAAAAACACATAGTTTTTGCCTCCAATACTTCCAGTTTGTGTTGGACCAAACAGATCCTTGTGCACTAACTGTAATGCATCAGTCGTTGAGACTCACCAATTGATTTAAAACTAGATTTATGTTTCTTTCCATATTGACAAGGATAAAAAACTTTAGAATAATCAAATCTAAGCTCTGTTAGATTCTTAACTAGTTTCTTCTTAGAGAGTTTACATAAGTTTCTAAGGTTACAGTGACCTAGTCTTCTATTCCATAACTAGAAATGATCTTCCATTGCACTTATGCAAGGTTGGTTTTGACTTCTAAGGTCTTCTAAGTTCAAAGTGTAAACATTCTCTTGCCTATTGGCTGAGAGAATAAATTATTCCTTGGAATTGTGTACTAAGCAATTATCATTCCTAAATTTCACAAGGTAACCTTCCTCACATAACTGACATATGATAATGAGGTTGTGCTTATGACCCTTAACAAATAAAACATTTCAAATCAATTTTTTACCTAGAAGAACAATATCACCAATACCAACAATTTCTCTTTGAGAATTATCTCTGAAAGTTACCTTTCCTCCTTTCGTTTTGGTAATCTTTTCAAAATAGATTTTGTTACCAGTCATGTTATGGGAACATCCACTATCCATGTACCATGTATTTTTGTTGGTACTTCCTTTATCTTCCAAAAAATAAGAAAAGAATTAGACTTTCAGAATAAAAACTTTCTTGGATCCGAGATTTCCAGATAAAAAAATTTTAGCAACCCAAACTTTCTTAGAGAAATAGGCTTTATGAAAACATAACGATTGGGTTTTATTTAATGAATAGTTATTTTCCCAGTGACCACCACATTGACACTTGGTACAAAATGGGGCACTTTGTGGAACAATGTAATTGTTACTAAAAATTGGTTTAGCATAGGTATAACCAAATCCGGATTTGTTTCTCAGAGGTCGTATTTGAGAATACATTTTGTCAAAATTTTCCTTACCATGGGTAATGTTTGATAAACACTTCCTCAAAGAAAAAATTTCAGACTTTAGTTTTATAACCAAGTTTTTATCTCAAAAAACATTTGATTTAGAACTAGATCTAGGCTCAAAGATACTTTCCTTAGAAATTACTTGTTCTAACTCTTTAGAAATTTTGTTCTTCTCAAAACTTACTTCCTCATTATTTTTTGAAATATTTATCAAATCAGCATTTTTCCTATCAAGATCTTTAGTATGATCTGATATTTCTTTTATAAGAATAGCATTCCTAGAGTTTTCCTTATAATGATTTTTATTGAGTTTAGAATTCTCAATTTCGAGAAGTTCAGCAGACCTAAATACTTCGTCATAGGTAGGTAAAGTAGTTTCTTCTTCAAAAGAGTTATAATATATTCTATCATTAGAATTTTATGAAACATTGGTCAATGATTCAGCATTTCGTACCTTATCCATAAAAAAAATGATTGTTAATGTGTAATCTAGCTATAAGACCAAGATTCTTCTGTCCTGAAGATTCATAATCAGAAGATTCATCTAAAGAGTCACCACCACTGGCACTCCAGCTGTCATTTTCTTTAAAGATATTCTTAGCTTTGGTTTTGAAGTACTTGTTTTTGTTTCTTTCAAAATGCCTTTCTTTTCTTTCTTTCTTTTTGAGAAAAGGAAAATCTGGTCTAATATGTCCAGCTCTATTGCATTCATAACAAGTTACTTTCCCATCTTTCCTATCTTTCATTTCCTTTTTATTATACATGGACTGGAAATTTCTATGGCCAGCTATCATCTTCATCCTTCGAGCAAGATTTTCTAACTCATTCTCAGACACTTCACTCTCACTAGATTCAGATTGGATAATAACTTTCTTAGACATGGATCTGGTTACCCTCTCAGGAGTCTTACCATACATATGATTTGATGTTGTTGTAAAAGAGAAATTACCATTCCCATTCTTCTTCTTCATGTTGTCAGCATCTCTCTTCATTCTTGTTTCATGTTGGAGAAGAGTTCCAAATACCTCATCAAGATAAATTTGAGTGACCTTCCGGTTCTCATCTATAGCTGTTCTCTTTGATTCCCACTCATTGTGCATAATATCAGTTATCTTATCCACAAGGGCTTCATCATCTAACCCTTTTCTCCCATAGACTGTAAGCTGTTGACTATAGTCATAAATCTCTGTTGAAATTTACAGATTGGTTCTCCATACGGAAAATTGAATCCGTGGTATTCAGATCTAAGAATAGATCTCCTATTTTCAATCACTATAGATGTTCCAAAGTGTGTACCCTATAACTTCTTCCAGATACAATTAGCTGCTTCACAAGAAGAAATTTGGCTATATATATTTCTATTCATTGAACAAAGTAATGTATTTTGTACCTTATAATTGAGTTTATACTCTTGCTTTTCTTGGTTAGTGAAAGTTTTAACTTCCTTCTCAGGAATTTTATAATCACCAGTAAGAATAACGAAGTTATCCACTCCAGTATTGATAACAGAAGTATTCTTTCGATCTCTCTAGTACTCATAGTCATTACCAACAATTATTGGTGGTCTTGTAGGGTATATATTGTCAATAGAACCAACATTGATTCCTTCCATTCTAAAAAAAACTTCGCAACCAAACTAGTTAGTAGAAACAAGTTCATAACATCAATGTTCGGAACGACAGAGTTCGGAATGACAATGTTCGGAATGACACTGTTCGTAATGTCAAAGTTCGGAATGACAAAGTTCGGAATGAGAATGTTTTGAATGTCAAAGTTCAGAATGTCAAATCTTGGAATGACAAAGTACAACAAAAAAAGTGAGCAAGAAAAACGTATATGTGAATATAAGTAGTTCAGAGACATGCCTTTGATACCAATTATAGGATCGAAATAACGATGTAGATGCTCAAAATACAAGAGGGGGGGGGAATTGTATACTTAAAAATTCCTTTGGATCCTTTAAAGATGGTTATGGATAACTATGTTTTCCTTAGACAAGGAAAAAACTAAGTTTAACAAAGTTAAACTATGCAAATTCACAACACCTCTATTCACCAACTGGAGAATTGGAACCAATGTTTACAATATAAGATTCCACCTTAAAGCATATAGAATCTAAACTAATCAGAGTATAAGTGTAAGGAAATATAAGAAGGTTATACCTTCCTTACAAAACAAAAGTGCAGTGGAAAAACTAGTAGTAAAACTACAAGTAACAAGATATGAATCTTTTAACCCAAAGAGAAGGGTATCCAACAACCTTGGATAAAGGACCCTTGATTTATACTTTCAAGCAAGTCTGTCTTACCCACACAAGGTTAAGCCGTCGATACAAAGATCGGAATCTCTGTCTTGCTATCCCCACAAGCCCTCAACTTCAAAGTAGTTAGAACCTCTATCTTCCTCAGCAAGGAAGCCCTCGAACATCAAGGTAGTCGGCACCTCTATCTTACTATCCCCAAAAGTCATTGAATGTAATCACCAACATTCGGAGTCGCACAAAGCAATCTGAACAAGCGGTTCAGTACGCACAAGGCATGGAAATCTTCTCTCACTAGAAATCACCCTAACAACGTGTGATCCCTAGATTGATCAACTTGTTATTAAGCTATTTCAAATGAGATCCTATTTATAGGAAAACATCCAACGGTCGGCTCCCTCCTCCAACGGTCATATTTTCAATGACATTCGAAGGGACCTGTACACGTGTAACTCAACCAACAGTTAATTAGAAATAGAATGAACGATATCGTTTAATAATACATCATGTAAAACTGAATGAACGAAATCGTTATGAAATGAATCATATGTAAGTAAAATCTATTCAGCATTTAGGATTGTAAGCAATTCATAAGATCGGAGTCTAACCAAAATGAAATTCGGAGTCTATGTTAAGAAATGTTCGGATTCTGTTTTATAGGAATTCGGAGTCTGGTTTCACCAGAGATCGGAATCTGAACTTGCAGAGTTCTATGTCGAACTAGTAAGGGTTCGGAGTCCAACTACATAAGAGCATGGAGTCGAACTTCATACGAGTTCGGAGTCGAACCACTTAAGAGTTAATAGTTGAACTACTTAAGAGTTCGGAGTTGAACTACTTAAGAGTTCGAAGTCGAACTCGTGAAAGTTCAGATTCGAACCGCTTAAGAGTTCAGATTGGAACTTCATGAATGCTTGGAGTTGATGTACTTAAGAGTTCAGAGTCGAACTCATGAAAGTTTAGATTCGAACCGCTTAAGAGTTCAGAGTGGAACTTCATGAAAGTTCGGAGTCCAAAAATCGGATTGGAATTTCATTACAGTTCACATCCAGAATTCTGATCCTAAAAACAGAATGCTCCAAATCTTTACATTATATGACTTTTGGAATTTTGGGTATGAATCCGGTTTTTATACTAAGAAAAAATATTGCTATGTATAATAAAATCTAGGTAAGGGTAAATTTTCTTAAAGAAGTAAATTTTCCTTATGGAGGTAAAATTTATATTTGCTTAAGTAAAAGGTGTTTCTGATTTTCAAAACAAAAAGGAATGGAAAAGTCAACAGGAAAACCGTATTGACTCAACATTAATTTTATTATAAATGTGAACAAGTAAATTAGAGAACATTTTTTTTACAAAAATGTGTTTAAAAAAAATAAACCCTTAAAATATCTAATATAATAATGATTTAAAATTAATTAACTATATTATAAATATTTTAATTAGTATTATTATTATTTGGGAAAAATAAATAAATAAATTTACACTTTTATGGAAATAAATGATTGTTTTATATAAATCATCTTTATTCAAATTTCACGAAAAATAATCATTTTCATAAAACTCCCAAAATAAAAACCTAGAAATATTTTTATATTATACATTCCAAAAATTTATACTTATTATGATAATTTATTTATAAAATTATCATATATTATTTATAATACTTCCACATAAAAATTTTAAAAAAAATATTTTTGATGAAATTGATTTTTTTGAAGAATATAATGACATTATTAAAAATTGATTCCTAATTTTCTAATAATTAATGATTATATTTTTAATTTTTGAGATATATATATATCCATTTATTTAATAATACACATACCCTCTAAAATAAATTCTACATTATAAAATTCATATAACGTTTTTTTGGTTTGTTAAAGCTCGATGTTATGAGCCATTTATTCTACCAAACTTAATCATTATTTAAAACATTGAGATTTTATATTATTTCCATACATTAATATAAAAATTCTTTGAAATTTTAACTTTAAATCCGTAATAGAGGGCTTAAAATTTTAAAATACATTTTTGCACACCATCATCATAAAAATGTTTAATTAAACCTCATCATTAAAACAAAGAAATAAAAACCATTATCTATATGTAATAACACATAAATAATATTCTAAATAGTAGAAGATTAGTAGGATGTGACAATATAGATGATGTAAAAAAGTAATTTCTAAATAATTATGGAGAGTTATAATAAATATTGTTCACATGAAATTTAATGATTTTTTTAATGTCAATGAACACAAAAACATCAACCGATGAGGTATGAAAAGAACATAATTTCGTCATAAATAATTGTAATAGGATAATGTTTTTATTCGATGATTCATTTACCGGAGATGTAAACTTTTATAATAATATGGACTAAAACATAATGAAATATACTAACATGATTTTTATTAAATCCATAATCATAGTTTCAATCATTGGTTTTGTGGTTAAAAAATATTCCACCTTTATCTCATATTTTACACCAAATGATGAATGCGAATATATAATGCATAAATAATAATAATTAGTTTCTAGAATGAGGTATATCAAATGTTGAAATTTTATTCTTAAAATATTTAATAAATTTTTTTTTCATGTTATATAATAATAAATATATTTTATAAAATTCATATAATAAAAAATAAAGTAATATCAAAAATTAAAAAAATACCTCCAAAATATTAAGATAAATAATATGATAAATAAATATTCTGAAAATATCCCCAAAATATTACTGACAATGTTCAATGACAGAATGTTTTAAGGATTTTATCTTGTATTTTTTTGAGAAATATTTATCATTTACCTTCAAAAAAATAGTCACTCATAAAGACCTATACCAAAAATATATATTTACCCTAATCATATGATCAAAAAAATATGATAATTATTTCCATAAAATTTTTGAATCACCAAAAAACTAAAATAGGACCATATATTCTTCAAAAATGCAATTCATTCTTTTTTCATCAATAAAATAACATATTACCCAAATATATTAAAATTTACCTTAATAATATAGTCTTACCTAGATAATGAACATATTTAAAAATGAATTTTTTATATATTAAAAAAAATCAATTTCCAATAGCATTGTTATATATATTAACAAATCATATATTGGTTATATGTAATAAATATTTTATCAGGCTTAATCATGATTACCTCAATATAAAATTTCATATTAATCATAAAGGTTATCACATCCATTCGGCTTATGCCCAAATAATATAAAGTCATTATCATTCAAATATCATTTTCACTAATATATATACTTAATTCAGGGGTTCTATTAAAATTAATCTCTCTGAAATTATTCATAATCATATTAAGAACCCATAACATAAAACCTCAAAGAGGTTTTCTATGTCTTTGAACACATTATTAAACATTAATATATAAACCATTAATGGTATCCATTACTCTTAATGAAACTCCACAAGAGAACATCCTAATCACAAAATTTTCTAGACCCTCATATGATACAAACTATAACAGAACTGATGTCACACTATCAGATATATTGCTAAAATATATTATTTATATATATAGAAATAATATCAATAAATAATAGTCTTTTATAAAAGATATATAATGGAAAACTGAAATATTAGATCACTATAATATCAAAGGACCAATTAGTTTTACAGTTTTTTTGAATTAGGATAAATTATTTCAAAATAGAAACTTCCACACATTATCTATTTTTTGATCAAAATAAGTTAATCAAAAATACATTATTTATTCATTCAAGGTAACATCTATACCCAAAACAATGTCATTAAAAACATTTATACAAATAATGGTTCCTTAATAAAAATAATTGGCAAATATGGGTTTTGGGTATAAAAAATCTCTAAGGGATATAAAAGTACGTAATATTTTAATCATCTAAAATATAAAAATCCCATAAAATTTTTAACTCTCTCAAAAAATTCATTTATTTTGTTAAACAATACATAAAAAAACACTTCTCCATCCATGAAAAATAGTAAAAACCATATGAAACATTTGAAATCCATTTTAGGAATTCTGGATGATTATATTTATCTTCTGTATCAAAAATAAATGGGGAATAATTAAATATGAATTCAAATACTAATGGGAAACTTCATCCTCCCCACTCATTCAATTTATTGACCGTTACACAATTCATTCGACAACTACAGAGGTCATACCCACCATATAATCCATATCGGCATCACACTTCAGAGAAGTTGTATTAGTATCACCAATAATATATGTTGTATTGGGATCAACCATCATCATATATAACTCTCATACACCATATCAAAAATATAACAAATAATGATAACACATTTTCATATTAGATACCTTGGAAAAAATTCTCAACCAATACACAATGAAGTTTTAGGTATGAAATTACAATTTTCTTATAAAACCCAATTTTCAAAACTAAAATACCTTGAACAATGTCAAGGTGGGTTTTTATTTGAATTAAAAAAGTGATATTATAAAGGATTAAAATAGTTTTTATGGAATGAAATTATTTTCATTTCTTATATTTTAAATTATAATTTTCATTTTTCTTTTTCTAATTAAATTCCACACATTTCCTGTAAAATATGAAAAATGATTCATTTTGAAAAAAAATGTATCAAAAAAAGAATAAACATATAATTTCATTTATAATATTTTAATTTCTATAAAAATAAATAAATGATATAAATTCTTAATATGTACATGGCAGAAAAGTATTTAGTACCAATATCTTTAAATCTTTAAAATGTGGTTTTATGTGAAATTTCGGGTTACCATGATTCTGACATATCTAGTACGTTCATTATCATCTTGAATATTGAAAATATATTAAATATCTACTTTCATGAGAAAACATTCCACTTTCATTCCATTATCATTATCTATTCTATATCACTTATGAATGTGTTTTATATAGCTACTTCTCTAGTTAGGGTTATGTGGGATGTTTTTAGGATGTTTGGATCATAATCCAAAAACAAGATCAGTAAGATGAAAATGTTGAATGTTATAATTATAAAATAATCACAATAATAATAATCATGAAATAAATACTATTTTGAAAATTAATTATTTTTTAAAACAAAAATAGCTTTATTATTATAGAAAATGAATTATGATACAATCATAGAGGAAGTAAGACAAACTTATGCATGAGTATATTTTTTTCAATTAATAGGATATATTAAAGTTAAATATTTTAGTATATTTATATAATATAAAGTTTTCATTAATAAAACATATATAAATTAATTGAATTGTTATAAAAATCCATGATAGTCATTTATGGAAAACAATAAATTCATTTCTTTGTGGTGGTGGTTTTCCACACCTATAAAAAATGATTTTTAACCCATATTCGATAGGAATGAAGATTAATTTTACATCCTCACCAAAGGACCACATGATGGTTCCCTGAGTCGGTCAGTCACATTCCTTCAAGCACACATCTGCACAATCGAGTGGATTCCAACTAATAACTAGGGTCTGGGAAGTCTGTCATGGGGAGACTATACCCTCATTTTATCAGTGTAAGACATTAGTGGAGAAACAAAAAATAGAATAATCACATAAAACCTTTACAATACCAAGGCACGAGATAACAAAATAAGAAATACAATATCCATCTAAAGGGGAAAACTTTCAATGCCAATACATTTTCATGTGTCTAATATAAAACAGAGAATAAAGACATGATGGACTCCCAAATATTTCCCGAACCACACCTTTTACCTTCACCCAACTCCATCCTGACCAGTCCTCTAACACTGGGCCCTTGCCCTTTACATTTCCTATAGTAACAAATCTTATTTAGGTACCGATCAGGTAGCTTGATGAGGGTTTTTTTACAACTCAATAAGTCATAACTAATGCTTTCTAAACAATTCCAGTTAGAAGAGAGTGCATGAAAAACTATAAAGGAAAAACGATAATGCATAATTAAATATTTATTAAATTATCTTTATTGATTATATAATCATATTAACTACAATGGTCCAATGGATACCTATACCTCAATACTAAGTTCTTCTCATACAATATCCTGATGTTATCTCTAGGTAATTTCACATTCAAAGGTGACATGAAATTTCTATACCTGAATCGACTCATGTAGGAGTTCAATTATTCTCATGTGAGGCCATAACTTAGAGTGCCTTTATTTACATTCCAAATAAATAAAATTTCAAGCCACATTACCAATATTAAATTGACAATAAACACAAGTAAGATGAACAGGTTTTCATGCTTAACCCTTAATAGAATGACTATCTTCCCATTCTCACACTCATAAGTATAATGACAATGTTACCATATATACTTTTCATTAGAATGACTATGTTCCCATTTAGTCACCCATATGTATGATGACCATACTGCCATTTTTTACTTATCATTATAATGACCGTGTTCCCATTCGTTCACTCATTATTAGTCCATGATCAATTATTCAGTTATATCCCATTACTAATTCAAAAATTACATAAATAAAATATTTCACTAATGTACTCAATAATTACATTGAAATTTAAAAATCCATTAATTAATTCAATAAATTAATTAGTCATGAAACAAATCATAATTCAATAAATAATTTTCCAGAATTAATTATCGATTCTAAATCTCATCTCATCATAATTAATCACACAATTAATTATCTCGATCAAATCCACAAGGCACATCATTAATCCATATTTAATAATCTAAAAATAACAAATTAAATACCTCATAATTAAACCCCTAACTAAATATCAATTATCAATTCACTAAACTCACAAACAATTTCCCCAAATTTATTATCGAATTGGATAGACCCTTATTCTCATGATTATGTCATCCATTAATCATTTATATCACCTAGCATCAATAATTCAATTGATTATTCCCAATTAACCCAAAATAAGAATCAAATTTCAAAGCAAAGATATAAGTACTATAATCCTTCATACACATATCAAATCCAATACAATGAGAATTTTATTAAGACCACCAACTTCAATTCCTATCCTGATGTTTTCCTAACCGAAATCCCCAATATGTGAGTAGCACAATGATGTATATCTGAGATTTAAGATATAAATCCCCAAACAAAACAAGGTGTCAAGATCTAATAATGATATAAATAATCTAGATCTAGATCTAAAATCCTATATCTAGATCACACCACATTGATTTAGATCTAATGAAATAGAGAATTAACTCAATGAAATGATCATGAAAATAAGAACTGATGATTGGGATAAAAATCAAAATGAAATCCACTTACTGGGAGATGAACGGATCAATGATTTGGGAATTTAATCTCAATGAATGGAGTTCTAACGGACTTGAAACCACTATGGAATTCTTTGGGATGGTCCACAATCTGTCAAGATAAATCGTATGTCGAAATGGGGGTGTTTCAGGGGTTCAATGAATTTAAAAAAAATTGGATTAGAAATAAATGTGTGCACAATTATATGGGAAGGGGCGTACGGTAAGGGTAAATATGCTACAACTGTGCGGACCTCATTATGCAGGGTCTTAAGGTTACTTGTAAAGAGTTTCATGGTTTACCAATCCCTACGATAACCATGCAGACCATACTATCTCACTGACCAGGGGCACATGGTTACTAGGGTTTGGGGACACTGTTTTTCAAACCATTCTCAAACCATGCACTACCCCTATCATTAATCATCCTTAAAACCCCAAAAAAACACACACCAAAAAAATTCCAATCAAAGGTACCTAAATAAATAAAAAAGTAACAGAAAATTCACCTGAGATAATTTCAAAAAATTTTGGGATCTTACAATCTCTGCACATTATAACAAATCTTCTTCAATATGAACTTTCAATCCATTTTATGATTCTGATCCAAAAAGGTATGTACATTGAGGCTCACACCAGATTTCCATTCCATTGTATCCTCTTGTACGCATCTATGGTTCCATAACATAGGGACTATCAACATGATCCTTTTCTGTAACACCTTTTCACTACGGTCCAACTCATGAATCGGATGCTCCTTGAAGGACACATCTATATCAAGTTAAACCTCATCCACATAAATCACATGAGAAGGGTCGGAGTGGTACCTCTATATATTTGATACATAGAAAACATCATGCATAGAACTATATTTTTGTGGATGTTCTAAGTGGAATGATACCATCCTAACTCTCTCTATGATCTCAAACAGTCCAAGTAACCTAGGAACCAATGTTTCCTTATTCCGTATCTTGAAATTTCCCAACCTATGTGACACCAAAAGAAATACACTATCACCCTCTATAAACTCTTGGGTTCATCATTATCTATTAGACTTTGACTTCTTCCTACTATAAGTTGTATCCATATTTTTCAGAATCAACTACACCTTCTCTGATATCTCCTCTTGTAGGATATGTTCCAAAATATCTTCCTCAACCACCTCCAACCAACATTGTAGGTATCTACATGTCCTACCAAAAATAACTTCATTTGATGTAATTTTTAGAGTTTCCTGAAAACTTTTTTTTATAAGAGTACTCTACTAAATCCAAGTTCTTCTCCTAAGACCCATAGAATATAAGCGCACATAACTTCAACATATCCTATATCACATGTATAGTAATCTCTGAATACTTGTTTGTCTTTGGGTGGATAGCCAAACTCAACAATACCTAAATGAAAAACAGTTTCTGTAATCCCTTCTAGAAGCGTGAATCAATTCTAGAACTGTAATATGAAACTATAGTCTATAGAACTTCATGAAAATTGAATATCTCTAAAATATATAGTTCTCAAAACTGATCTACAACTAAGGTTTCCGGGATAGGAAAGAAATTTTCTACCATTGTATGTTGATCTAAAATTACACAAATATAATCATTCTTCCTAAGAATATTGGAAGACCTACCACAATTCCTATAATCAATACATCCCATTTCCATTCTGGTATGGATAAAAATTGCAGCAATAATCTAGGATATTGATGCTCCTCCTTCACCTGCTGACTGGTGAAGCATCATGTCGGGGACCCTTCTATATCCTTTCTCGTGATCTTCCATAAAAACTATCATCAAAGGACTTGATATATTTTGGTAACCCCCAGATGCACCAATCACATTGAGGCATGAAATTCTCACATAATCCCTTCTCGAATGCTCGTGGCACCACAACATATTTTTCACATAGATGATCACATCCCCATATATCATCTAGTATGAAGGTGCATCCCCACCTTCAAAGATTTCCCTCATGGACAAGCATTCTGGATCAGCATACTATCTATCCCTGATTAGTCTCAACACCATTGACTCCATATCTACAGATATAAATGTCATGTTCTCTTGAATATCTTGTAATACCACATGTATTTCATCTACCAAGGACATCATCTTGAACTCTACAGTTGTCTCCTGAAACATCTGAGTCTATGTTTTCTTACTCAAGGAATCAACCACACAATTCCCTTTCCCAGGCATATATGAAAGTTCAAAATCAAAATAATGCATATAATCTACCCATATTCACAACCAAAGAATCAAATCACCTTGTAAAAATATCTACTTCAAGCTTTTATTATCTTTAAAAACAGTAAAATTTTAAAACAAAATATAATGTCTCGAACAATTAATAGCGTATACCACTGTTTTCAACATGAGTTCATTTGTAGGTTAATTTTTCTAATTTCTCCTTAGCTGCTGAGACCCATACACCAGAACATGATATTATTTGATCAAAACAACTTCGAGTCCAATCCAAGAAGCATCACAATATATTGTGCACTCCTAACCCGACTCAGTAAATATCCTAATTAGTGAAGATGTAAAAAAGCATCTTCAACTCCTCAGAAGATTTCAAAAATGTGTATCTCCAATGAAAATTTATCAACTTCATGGTCAAGCTAGAAATTGGTGCTGTCAAATTGGAAAATTCTTGAATAAATCTCCAATAATATACAGATTTGAACAAAATGATTCAGATATCAATGATGTCCTTGGGATTGTCCAAGGAATCAACTACCCAAACCTTCTGTGAATATACTGAGACACCTTCCTTAGAGATGATGTTCCCTAAAACGTATACCAGGTAAATAAAAAACTAACACCAGGATAGCTTGGTGTATAACTGATGATCTCTTAGTGTACTCATTACTATTTAATGATTTTGGGCGTGATCTTAATGAGTCTTGGAGTATACGAAGATTTTATCTGCAAACACCACCACAAACTAATCCAAGAATAGATGAAAAATATTATTCATCAAGGCCATAAACACTACTTCTGCATTGGTAAAACCAAATTTTATTACAACAAACCCTTAATGGTTATAACTTATCTTGAAAGAATACATTAGTATATCATAAGTCTGAACTCTCATATATGGATACATTGACCTCAAATCCATCTTTTAGAACACACATGCTCCCATTAGCTGGTCAAATTGATCATCGATTTTCAGAAGTGGATATCGGCTCTTTACAATAAATTTCTTAAACTTCTGATAATCAATGAAAAAATTTAATCTCCAATAAACCTTCTTTGCCGAAAAACATAGGTGATCCCCATGGATAAGTACTAGGACATATAAAACCCTTATCTTCCAACTCCTTCAACCGTGACATGAGCTCTAGAGTCTCAATGAATACTATTCTCTATGGTGGAATAGATACTAGATCAACTCTTGGTATGAGCTCAATAGAGAATTACACATCTCTCCTAGGAGGTAACCATGAGATGTATTTAGGAATGATGTCCTAAAATAGTTCTACTACTGGGGGTAATACTTCATGCTTAACACTCCCATCATCTTACAAAAAAACTAGAAATGTGGGCTATGATTTCTCTATGTTCTGGAGTAATAGGCCCTACTCGACCATCTTAGATATCCTACTCTGCACAATGATGGTACTGACCACCCTAAAGAGACAAAAAGTTCAAACTCCTCTGTTGACAATTGATGTGGGATAGGTACGCGACTAACTAGTACATGACCATAATTAGGTCGAATCAATTCATATCATGAATATAGAAGTCCCATAGAAATTGATACTCCCCAATATCTAGAGAACATCCCTTTCATGGATAGATATCTTTAGATCATACTCCCAAATGTGTATCGATTGTGATTACTCCAATCATGAACTCCACCATCAGGCTTAAAACATTAACAATTTTATAATATATAAATTAATTAGTGGAAACAATATCTAACAAGGAACTAAATAAAGTA
The DNA here is from genome assembly GCA_963277665.1 of Viscum album. Classification (NCBI taxonomy): domain Eukaryota; kingdom Viridiplantae; phylum Streptophyta; class Magnoliopsida; order Santalales; family Viscaceae; genus Viscum; species Viscum album. The sequence goes on from OY728131.1 coordinate 1,351,886,593, forward strand.
GAAGCAGCTAGGATATGACCTCTCACTATCAAGGCCCTAACCCCTCTCTCTAATAGTGTAGACTGCACTCCATGTAATTTTCTTACCCATCTTCCATGTGATGATGGATGACTCCCCTTAGTGGAACCAATCTTGTGATAATTGAGATCATTCCTAGAAGAACCATTTACACAACCTCTACCACCTCTTCATTTAGAAATCCATCATCCTGCCAGATAATGTGTAGAAGACCCCGTTCCCATGTTCTAAATATACCATGTAAATTCCTCAACACCATTATCTATTTGGGACCTAAAAAGGTCTATAGATGACCCATATTACTATAAGACTGACAGTCCACTGGTGGTCTAGGGAAATATCGAGGATAGTTTACAATTTTACCACACTTTTGACAGATTACCCTAGTAATGTCCTATCCAAACAACCCTCATGTTTTTGTACTATATATCCCACTTCCCTAGCTAAATTTCTGATATCGGAGCTTCATACTCTCAGAAGTCACATATCCTGACCATCCAATGGAAACAACCTATCCACCTTTGGAAGAAATTTTTAGTTTCTCTTCAACTATGTGAGCGTGATCCACTAAATTAGAAAACATCTTTAATCAGAAGAGGTTAACTTATGACTTAATTTGACACATACTTATGTTCTAAAATCATTTTGACAAAGATGCATCATATATTTCTAATGCTGGATAAATTTGTTTTATGTTTGTGAAACGTCCATTATAATACATCACAAACATGATTCCCTAGGTTAGATTCATGAACTCTAAATCTTTCAATCAACTCACTGTCTCTGAATAGAATTACTCCTAGATCCTTTTCAAGGTGACATTTGATAACATACCATCAGTCTGTCTAACTCAAACCTGAATGTCCCACCATTGCTTTGTGGATTCCTATAGAATATAAGAAGCTACATCTACCCTCCTCATAGCAGGAGTCTTCATGTGGTCACGTACTTTCTCTATGGAATATACACAGAACTCATCTCCCTTATTTCTGCCCTCCCCATTAAAAGTCAGAGTGTGCTTTAGCTGAAACTCCCTTGTCAACATGTATATACATTAAAATAATTCCCATGGGTATATTCCCCAGAATTTCATGAAATAAGAAAATTTCTCCTTGAACTTCTCTCATTCATCTTCTTCTTTCACCATTGCTGCTTCTAGTTCCACGATTAGAAGATCGTTCCTAACCATTCCCCTATATCTTCCCCTCAATAAGAATCATAGATGCATATTACATACAATTACAAACACACATCACTTGTATCATAACACAGCTATAAAATATTTATGTAAGAGGATGAAAACCTATGAATCTACCACAAGACCATTTTCACCATATCTCACCGCACAGTCAACAACGAGGTTCTTTCACTACACTTAACCATCATACTTTTAGGTTTTGGTCAACAAGGACAACACACCCTCATAAACATGTTTATCATTTAAACTCTAATTTATTATAATATTACATCATTTTAAAATATTTCTCAATTCATGCTTAGGAACCATATTTATTTCAATTTTATAATCAAGGAAAATAGTATAAGACAAAAACATATTAATAACCCATTTTCTGTGTGTACCTAAAAATTTTCATGTCACAACAATCCTCAATGCTTATAATGATACATGTAGACTCAAATCTCATGGCCTTACAGGTCACGAATAAATTATCAATAATTCTAAAAAACAATTATCACATCCCACAACCAGTGTGTCACCCACATGGAAATAATATTCTACTATAATAGAAAAATTCAATAAAAACAATACCACATAGAGAACATAATTTTTACCCCATACATGGGTTTCCAACTACCATGCCTAATCTCACTACCAATCCCTGACTCTTCCAAGTCTCGTGTATACTATTAAAAAATAGTAATAAAAAAATTGAAAAGGAATAGATCCTCCATCTAATACAACTTTGTAACATCTCGACTCAGGTGCCACACATCGGTTCCTCGAGCAGGTTGGTCACACAACAACAAATGCACCTCTCTATAATCCAAAGTGTGCCAACTAGCAATGAGGGTCAAGTATGTCAGTCTTGGGGAGACTATACACTTTTTTTATCATAGTAAGGCAGCAATGAAATATAACACACAATAGCATAATGAAAAATTACCATAACAATAACAAGTCATGATATAACCAAACATGATATAAAATATCAGACTGAAGGGGAAACCATGAAATTCCCAAACAATTTTCATGTGACTAATACGAAACTGAAAATAAAGACAATAAAGTCACACAAATAGGTGTAAAACCATATATGGTACCTTCAAAAAACTCTAACTAGATTATCCTCTAACTCAAGGCCCTTCCCATTGACTTTTACTCAATTAACAAAGTCATTTCGGGTACTGAGTAGGAAGCCCAAATAGGGTGCGAGTACAACATAGTATGCCATCATCAACGGTGTCTATAAAATTCTAGTCATATGATAATGTATGGAAAGGGTGTGCGTACAACTCAATAGGCCACCACCAAGGGTGTGAGTACAACTCAATAGTCCAATATCAATAAGTCGATATCTCAATACCAATTAACCTAAAAGAAGAAACCAGTTTCAACAGAAATCTATGAGTTCTAAAATAATTCATACACTTATCAATTCCAAGACAATTGGAATTCAATTTAGACGACCCACCACAATTAATTGCTGGATGTTTTCCCAATGTAAATCCCCAAAATCCAAGCTTCATAACGATGTAGATTTGTGATTTCAAATCTAAATCCTTAAAACCATACAAGGATTAAATATCTAATAAATATATATATTGATTTACAATCATATATCTACATCTCACCACATATATTTAGATCTGATGAATATGACATTTATCTCCACAAAAATATACATAGAAGAAGAAGGGATGGTCATGATATGTATCACAATGAAATCCACTTAACGATAGAAGAGTTGATCTATGATTTTTGATTTCAATATTGAAGAATAGATATAAATCTAAATTGAATTCCCTCTGAAAATCTATAGAATCATCCAAAATAGATCAAGCCTGATCCTTGGTCTGAATAGGGGTGTTTCAAGGGTTCGAGGAATTAGGAAACCAAATTTCTGAAAAATAAAAACTGCGCAGGCTGTTTTTTTGGGATGGGGAACATGGTTAGGAGAACTATGCACCAACCGTTCGGACCTCACTGCCCATAGTAGCATAGTTATTCTTAAAGAGACACATTATTTACCAAAATGTTTTATAACCATGATGTCCTCATGGTTTCATTGATGATGGCCGTACATTTTCCTGGGATTGGGAAGATGATTTTTTAAATAATTCTTAAACCGTTCATAGACACCTTGTCTTTAAACATTTTTAAAAACACATAAAAACCTACCCCAAAACAAAAAATCAATGGTACATAAAATAATTAAAATTACCATAAAATTCAACCAAGATAACTCTAGAAAATATGGGGATCTTATAATTATTATGGGTTTTGAAATAGAATTATTAACATTTCTATATATATGATATAATGATGTTATTATATCATCACGGATAGAAGAGGTTTGATGGAGGTATGAGATGAAATAAAACATACACATTCGGTTTAAATATATAACCCATATTTAGAAGAACTCATTTTCATTACAAATTAATTCATATAAGTTTGGGATTCTTCCAAAAATAAGACCTCATGAATTCGTGTAGCGATTTTCTAATGGTGTTTTTGTAGGAAATGTCTGATATATAATTATAAAAATTGGTTATAATGATATGATAAAATGATCCCTTTTAGAAGTGATAGGTGGTGCACAATTCTAATTACATAAATAATTAATAAATATAATTTTAAATTCACGTAAAAAATTGACCCAAATTGACATATTTAGAATATATGTTAAGGATGAGGTAATATAATCCCATGAAAATTCATCTGGATAATTCTAGGTGATGTTTTCACCCTTAAATAATTATTTTAACACATGTTATCCCATATTATTATTTCCATGATATCAATGTATTTTACTCTTTTGGGGTCAAGATGTTAATATAAAAAGGAAAAATGCCCCTAAATTTCACATTTTTAGGAATTTTTTCCTACATAGAATTCAATTTGATTAATTTTTTATTTTTATGAGTATTAACTTATTTATAATATATTTTTTTATTATAATAAATCATTATGTTTATTTTTAAGAACAATTCATTTCTTTTGAAATTGATGTTATCAATATAAAAATTGAATAATAAATATAAATTTTTAAAAATCCCTAATATGTTATATTAATATTTATAAAATTCATCGGAAACTGTAATGATCCCACCCAAAAATTATTATTAATGTTTTCAAAATAATTTATTTAATTTTTTTACCTCTTAAAGAAGAACTATAATAGAACTACATAACCATATAAGGCAATTACATATTAAAAAATGATAAAAATAAATTATTATTAGAAAAATTAAATAAATTAAGTTCATGGTAAATATTTTTATTCATAATATATGTACATTTACTCAAATATATGTCTTGAAAAATTATTTAATGTTTTATCTTTAATTTTTTTGTCTTAAATAAGAATTGTACATTTATTTTATTAATTCACATTTAATATAACTCTAAAATTAATTTATATCTATACAAACAATCAATAAAAATTAATATTTATTAAACAGGTTGTGAAAGTCCTTGTTTCTAAAATATTATCTTATGTGTAACACCCTAAGTATTTACAAATAAATTTAATATAGCATATAATTCATGTGACACTTAGTCTCTCCGAAACACCACATTATTATTATAATTATTTAATTGTGATAGTTTTATCTCATGCATAAAACATTGTAATATAAATAGTAATAACTACTATTATATTTTATTTACTATGGTTTCACTTAAATAAAACATAATTTTAATTAACTGTATAATTTTTGTTAAAATACTTCTATGTTAAGTAATAATATGTTTTCAATGGAAAATGTTTTTATCTCCTTTTATAGAAAATAATAAAATTAATTTTATAAACAAATAGAAAATAAATTTGGTAAAATAAACATCATTTTTTAAATCCAAAATGTAAAAATAAACATAAGATGAATTTTTATTGTTTTTCTATGATGTTTCATTTTTTGATGAATAGTGGTATATACTGCATTTAGTTAAGAAATCATCATAAATAATTATTATACATTAAATTTATTTTTAAAATCTAAATAGTTTAATTGTAAATATATTAATCCAGTTAAGATCATTTGAATCATTTTTTATATTGAAAATTTATATAAAAAATTACTTAACATTTGAACATTCCCTTAACCCACATTCTCAGCAAATTTACTGAATTAGCATTTAGCAAAACATTTACACTTCTATGAATTGAATTTTAAAAAATAGGCATACAAAATTTTGATTAGTGAGATATCTAGTGTATGATTGGAGCAAAATAATTTTCGGTGAAGAGTAACATGACCCTTTTGAATAGTAATGTTACCCTTATAAATTTTAATATGACCAAAAGAATAGTAACATCACCTATGAGAATAAGGATATAATTTAGACATCTTATAATTAATTATATAGTATATATTTATAATAATATAAGTAAATACATGATTCAAAAATTATTAATTATGCGTTGGTATTTTTTGTAAATCATAATTTTTTTATTATAATTTTATAATTAATATAATGATATAATAGAAAATTATGTTTTAGAATTTAGATTCCAAAATTAAAAATTTATTGTATGATGATTGTAAGAGAATTTTATGAGACATTACATTATTTTTTCAAGTGTTATAAAATCAGTTCTAATTTTAAAAATATATTTTCAATGTAAATGATTATTTTATTTAATTATTAAATTTATCATATTTTTGAAATTACTATTATATTATTTAGTTCTTTATTTATTTCTACACATCATAAAATGTTGACGGTAATTTTTTTGAATTTTTCTAAAATGCATGAATATTTTTTAATAGTAGAATACCGTAATTCACACTATAAATACAATATATATATATATACACACTATTAAATAATTCTTGAATGACATAATCACAATAATATTAAATAAACCTAAAATATATTGATATATTTTATTATTATTCCAAAACTATTATTATTCTTGAGAAAAAAATGATTAAAATATTCAAAAAACACCAGTATCTTCCACTATAAATACCTCCCCTCACAAGCCATTCTCATCACACATTCCAAGCTTTGAACCATGACTAAATTATTCCTAATACTCTCCCCAATTACTTCCCCAAAATCAAGAAGCTCTTTGTCTCTTATAAATACCAAATTTTGTCACATTAATACAGTTCTCGAGGAGGAGAAATCAAGAGTCAAAATCCTCTTTCTTTTCTTTAATTCGTTTTCATGTTCTTTTATTTTACTATTATCTCATTACATCCCATAATCCAAATAGAATGATAATTTTATTAACATATATATAATTTAAGTTTATCATGCTAATGGAATAATACATAATAATTCCCCTTCTCACTCCCTTTTATTTTAAAAAGGGAAACATTTTTAATGTGTAGTTGTTTCGCCACTTTCAAAGACGAATGTTTTTTGATTTCGTTCACCATATTCAGGGATATTCAGAAAAAAATATCAATGGTGGGAAAATATTGTTAAATTTATATTACCACCATTTTTATTTTATAGATTTAACATATTTAAGTTATACTAAATGATAAATCAATACATGTTTGTGGTGATATAAAATGTCATAAAATAATATAAATGAATATCACAGACATGTTATCAAATGATTCGTCATCATATATGTGAAAAACAATTATATAAAAGAAATTAAACACGTATATGTTCATTATTGACATATAATTTAAACTCTGGATAATTTTACCGAATTTAAATAAACTAAAATACATATAAACAAGGGAACTGATTATGAGAACCAAGAAAACGATATCTCCCGAATGAAAGAATTAAACTCTATAACTCATCAATAAGGCCATAAATGATTTTAATTAAAATAAAATTAATAAAAAACATGTATAAATGTTTCTTAATTAATTAATTAATGTATTTAATTTTATTATCAATGTAATTATGGTCAATTGTAGAACACATTCAGACATAATGTCTGTTCTTTCTTCCTGAGCAACCATTTTCATTCGGGTCGTAAATTATCCATATATATACCAATTTCATTTATCATTGTATTTAAATATTTTTTATATATTATGTATATGAATTCCAAAATCATTTAGGTGGATCATTTCATCTTTTGTTTTTTTGAAATACATTTTTCACATGGTTCCCCACTCAAATTTTCTTGAAACGGAACCCCGATTAAATGGAACATCTCTATTTATTACGCATTTTCATATACCATCCCTAATTTATTTTAAGACACCACTTTTTTCAAAAAAAAACATTCATTTTATCAATAAAAAAAATCCTTTTTTCAATTCTATTTTTACAAAAAAAATCATTTTTCAATTTAATGACTCCTTAATATTTTTCTTAAACTGCATTAAAGATGCCCATTTACAATGTTTAATAAACATTATTTTTACATTTTTTCATTAAATTTTACTTCATTTATCCCACAAATATAATTTCATTTTATTCTTATTTATTTTCTAGTATATACATGTTTCAGATCTGATTTTATGATAAATCCAAATTGCAAGGTCCCAGATTCGGGTGCCACCCAATAGTGCCCTATACCTCGTTGGACAAATGACCTCAATCACATATCACAAAATGTAAGAGGCTTGAAAATAGTAGTGAGGGACAATGTATAATAATGAAGAAACTATGCCCTTATTGGTAGATTATAAATATAACAATAGAATAAGCAGTAATACTATATAACATAAGAAACATTCAAAGCCTGATAGTAATAAAACAACTACCGAATATTTATATATAAATGATTCATTTATTATGAGTCTAAGAGAACAGGAAAAGAAATTCACACAACTGGAAATACAATACAACCTAATACATGGAAATATGAAGTAAACTCCAACAACATCTCAACACACTCCTTTGTCCCATTCGATCCAGCTCCAAAAGTAAAAAACCTGACAAAGATAGGATCTTTCCCATATCTATACCTAAAATAATATAATCATATTTAGTCCAAAAGCATATCCAAATTATTGTGTGAGATGAATCCCAGTATGAAACCACCAAAATATCTATCCCTATCAGTCAGTGAATATATATAGAAGGTAATATGTAAAAATGATAAATAAATTAGTAATTACTCAAAAGTAAAGTATCCTACAATTTTCAATTACATTAACTTAACATTTATTATTCATCCAATAAATCATGTAACTTTGGGATCTCACATAGGATTTGTATCCCCCATGTAAAGTAACAATAAAATGTATCACAAGACCATGAAAACAGTTAAGTAAGACAAAATATTAGCTTTTTATTTCTTATGGAACACTCATCACAATCATTCAATTATTTAAAAATGACCATCTGGGAATGTTATCATAGTCTTACCCTTCTTGTCTAATCATATAATCAATTCATTAAATAATGACCCCGTGGGAATCCTCTCATAGTATAATCACCTTCGGTAAATCATGTACACCAAGGCTCTCACAGTCCTATATAAATTTTGTGCATGCCTATATCACATGCTTTTAATATAATCAAGCATCACCATAATCAAATATGGATAGGAAAACATGGTACACCTCAAATAATCCCCAGAATAATTGATCATAAACAATCAAATTAGGAAAATTAAACCATTGGGTGTCCATTATACAATGTATCTAGCCTTACGTATAAGAAATAATACCTTATTAATCAATTAAACCGTAGAACATAATAAAAGGGTTAAATTATAAATCAAGAAACACAAAAAATGTGGTCATGAGACACTATTATAATATATAATATCAAGAAAAACAACGAAGGCAACAGACCACATACCTCGATATCGTAAGAATGATATACGTGAACATCGACCCTTAATCATCCTAGATCGGTGTAGAACTACAAAAGGTGAAAAATTACCACTAATTAATAACACAAAAAAGAGGATGAATTAGGAAGAAGGGATCAATATGGTTTGATAACTCACTGGTGGGATTCCAATGCACCAGACGATGTCTCGAACATAGCTCAAATGGAGAATTGGGGGTTCTAACTTCGTCGATTATTCTAGAGTTCTAATTTGTAAAAAAAGAGAAGAAGTTGGTTATGAATATGAGACATTTCCCCCTCTGACATATATAATAAAAATATAAATACACGGTGTTTTCATTAACAATACACATCATCTAATACCCTCAACCAGGCCACAAATTAACCTGATCTACCAGGTCACCACACAACCCTCTATTTGACCATTACATAGTAAAAATGCGGTTGTGCATGGATTGATATGTACACGACATGTACGTAGAAGCACACAGTTTGTACACAGAATCAAACAATGTGTTCATAATAAATAATCATTTATTCATTTTCCCTCAAAATAACATGAAAAACAAGAGCCATACCGGAAAATAAGATCTCCGTTCTTACAGAAATCCCCCTATAAATCAATTATTTCCAACGTTTCTCTTATAAAGGTGATAAATAAGAGTTTAATAAAAATTCTATCCACTATAATCACACATTATCCTCCCTCTCCCATGACTCGACCTATACCCTCTTATACTACCATAACACCATTACTAGACGAAGAGAACGGCCATGAAGAACCTTCGTGCTGCAAACCACAATCCAAATAGAGTGCTCCTAGAAGGATGAATCTACCTCCATATTGACATCCTTAGGTTAAAAACATTATCTTTTTCTGAAAGTAACATTTTAGCTGAGGAACATTATAGATTTGGTGCATAGCCTGGTACCTATAAGGTAAATAAAACTGATAGGAAATATGTCTGACACACTCCAAAACCTCAAATGGAATGACATATTTGGGTGAAATCTTCCCATGATCTCTAATCCAACTGTGTCCCAACCATTTTATGACACACAAGAAAACATAATATCTGAACATTAATTCCAGAGGACGTCTGCATCGATAAAAAAATCATTTATGGCAATACTATTCAGTATTCATCCTCTTCTGAATCAACTCCACCTGCTCAGTGGTATCTTGGAAGAGATGAGGTCCAAACATATATTCCTCTCCTGCCTCGAGCCAATATATGGGGGATCAACATAGACTCCAATTAGAATCCTTATAATGTTCCATCTGAATCATTTCCCAAAAACTATTATTTTAGTAATAATCTACCAAGGCTATGTGTCTCCCCTAAGAGCCCATGAAATCTTGGATGATGCTCAAAGAATGTCCTGCAAAATCTGGAATGCGCACCCGTTCTAGCCATATGTGTGGGGATGGTAAGTTGTACGTAGAATTACTTGTGTACCAAAATCCATATTTAGTCCCTACCAGGCACAAGAAGTAAACTGTGCTTCCATTTCTGAAATGATAGAGTGGGGAACATAGTGAAAAAATACTATCTCTCATATGTATAACATTCCATGCTCATCAACACTGAGGGTTTTTTCGATTGGAAGGATATGTTAAACCATTGTAATTTTTTAAAAATCAACCCATACAACATCATTTCCTAATAGAAAATATGTTAATCCCATCAATAAATCCATTGAAAAACCATTCCAGTTCCACTCAAAAATGTGTTACTCTGATAATAGCATTATCACTTGCAGATTCTCTCCCTTCACCTACAGTCAAGTGAAACATCTCATAAAAAAACTAGTTACATAACTCTTCATGTATGACCACCAATACTAATGATGTAGATCTCGATACATCTTGGTGACACTAGGATGTCCTGCCCATATTGAGGCATGAAAATTTCACAAGAGATCCTCATGTATGTCTGCAGACACCCATTAACACCTATTAAAATGAAAAACCACATCCTCGCCTATGGTCCACTGGGGATTAGGATCCCCACCTTACACACAATCATGTAGGACTATGACTTCTGAATCTGATAGCTTCATAATTTACACTTGATCCAGTAGAGTATAGGTAATATCTATAGAAGAAATAAACATATATCCCTATTTTCACGCATCTACATATTCATCTTAGTGAATAGATCCATAAGGTGCCACTCACTATTGGCCACATGGACTTATTGTATATGAGTCTTCATGGTCAAAGCATTAGCCGCTACATTTCCTTTCTGAGGTGTGTAAGAAATATCAATGTCAAAATATTGAAGGTACGCAACCCATTTTTTCTATCTCAAATTTAGATCATGTTGAGCAATGATTTAGGTGGGGATTTTTGGTCAGTGTATACCACAAAATGATCTCCAAAATGATAATGTCTCCAACATCACAATGCCTGAAAAACTGCAGCTAACTCGAGATCATGAGTAGCTTAGTTCCTCTTATGTGTCCTCAACTATTGAGATCCATACCCAGTGACTCATTCCCCAAGCATAAGAACTGATCCAAACCTGATACCTAATGCATCAAATTATATGGTGTAATACTTAAATAGTTCTAGAAAAATCAGTATCGGTGCAGAAGAATTTATCCCTTTTATCTCCGGAAAGGATGAATCACTAGAATATATACACAACTACATGAAAACATTCTTATTCAGGCCCATCTGTAGCGTTGTTAAGCATGTAATGTCCTAAATAACGAGTCTTTATAAACAAGATATCCCTAGAAAAATCTATACCTAAAAGACATTTTTCAGATTCTCCAAGGAAACTAGGGCTCATAAATTCTATTTGTTACCAATACTCCTGTCTCGAAGATGACATGCCCCATGAAATGAATCTTGTCCATCCAAAAGTGGAACTTTTGGATTTTATAATATAATTTATGCTCTATTTTTTTACTCAATAAAATCTCCAGATGGATGGAATGGTTGGGTCGAGTGTGAGAGTACACCAAGATAGTTCCAATGAAGACTATCACAATACTATCCACATATGGATGGAACAGTCGGTTCAATAGATCCATGAATACTAATGGCACGTTGGTGAGGATGACCGACATACCCAAATACTTGTATAGACAATGCCTGCTTCGAAAGGCTGTAAGAGGTATATCTGAACTTATATTGTAAAACTACTGATAACTGGATCTCAATTCAATATTCGATAACACCATGTATCCTTGAAGCTGATTAATGATATAATCGATCCTCAGCAAGGCATGTCAATTCTTGACCATAAACTAGTTCAGCTTCTGATAATCAAAAAAATGTCTTAGGGTACTATCCTCCTTCTTCGTAAAAGGACAGGCGAACCCCAAGGAGAAGTACTGGGTTAGATGAAAAGATTTTCTTAAAACACCTCTACCTACTTCTTGAGCTCTTATAAATCTATTGTAGGCATCCAATAAGGAGTAATGGACACAAGTGATGCTCCTGGAACAATCTCAATAGATAAATCCACCTCTCGCAATGGAGGTAAACTTGAAAAATCATCTTGAAAGGCATATCTGAAACAATCCACCACTGGAATAAATTCAATTCGGGAAGTCTCCAGGTCATCCAAATATAAATTAGCAATCTTGGCTGTGATTTCGCCCAACCCATGATGCTTGGGTCCAAATCAACCCTTCCTGGACATCCCATTCAACCATATGTAGAAAGGTTCTACCCTATAGTGATGTGAATCTTACCATGCGGCGATAGTAGTCACTAAATTCCAAGAAAAAGACCAACCATTCCGTTCTGATAATTACATTGAAGACTATCATCTCTAAGACATAGAAGTCCCATATGAAGTGTCACCCACCGGCATCAGGAGGGAACTCTTGGCACTGATGTACACTAGCCATCCTAATCCTGAAGAAATTTTCTAGCATCATAACATCATCATAAGTAAGGATATAAAACCCATTTATCTTCACAACAAAAACAAATATAAAACTAATGGAATCCCTTATATCAAAAATAGAAGAAGCTAAAACCGTGGAAACGAGAATCGTAACTCTAACCATAGATGTTCTACGATCCTGCCCTTGTTGGGTTTTCTCCATCGCAAAATTCGGACATGTTCCACATTCCTATGACCGTTTCTAGCTACCCTGACTAGATCCACCCTATTGTCACTGAAAACCAATTGGCTGGCTTCCATGTCCACAACCACCTCTTTTTGTTGTTCGGCCTGAAGAACTCTTGTTCCCTCACTAACGAGGAACTGGTGTCACTGCCCTTATACATGGAGTCATAACAGATCCCCTCTCAACAGTTCTAGGGATAACATCCTACAAAAATTATAAAGATGACTAATATTGTTGCATGATCAGCACTCAACTGGTCATGTCGGGCAATATGGTCTCGTGTTCCCACTCATCTTGCACATGTATCATCTCAACTAACAACATGAATATATATCCCTTCTACTATAATTACCATGAAAAGTCTCCCTATGATGCTTCCTGCCATCCGTTGAAGGACTACTAGCCCTGGATGTTGAACCATCCTGGTTGGAAGCTCCAAAATCCCTTAGATTACGCTGGGTAATTAGTTCATTGTTTATTGTAGAATTCATTGAAGTCAACCTGATATCATTCACGTACAATCAGATGTCATACCCGAGACCATCCTCCAGTCTCCTAGCTAATAATAACTCAACACCCAACAAAAATAGGTGTGAATTGATAAAATTCTGTAAAGTGAGAAGATTACTATATCACTAAGAGAGTGCCCTGCTCCAAATGGAAGTACTCCTAGTCTTGGCCTGAACTCAAATTATCAGGGTAGAAGTAATAATTGAAGGTCAAATGAAACTATTCCCAACCCATATCCCGATGGCAACCACCTTGTAAATCAAATTCACAAAATATCTTGGCATAATCACATAGCATGTATGTTGCAAGGTTCACCCTCCTTTCAAGAAACATCTCTAGATGCTTGAAGATAAAAAGCATGACCTCTATCTAGGACTCTACAACATGTTATCCTCCATCCCCTATGAAATTGGGAGGCACTACAACTGGAACACCTCTGTGAACTCTTACATAGATGAGGCAAGATGTGGTGCTCCTGGAATGGTCTACATCATTCTGAAAAATCCTTCACAAAACAATGCATCATCACCTGAATCTGGAACAACATCTAGTTCTAAGAGGGTCATGACTGGAGGATTGTTTGGTAGTACCTGATCTACAATTTTCAGTGTTTGATCATTTCCATGTACCTAGAATACATTAAGAGGAGGTCTTCATTGCATGACTCTGTAAGTTCAAGCGCACACTTCAGTATGAGATTAATGAAAAATAAAACTCATAAGTGAAATAACGATACTAACGAAGTAAATCATTCATATTTAAAAAAAGGCTTAAACGATATGTACAACCATCATATGATCTATTCCCTTAATACTTAATGTGGATGTGTGCCTCTTCCAAATTGGTTGTGTAACACCCTATACACACGACATGATCCCCTCTGAGACATGACAAGTACATGAATATTCCCTCTTGCTCAGGTACATATACATGGATAAAACTATATTGGTTCTACTAGTTTAACAATACTGGGTTTGAAAACTCTATATATGGTATGTACAAAAAAAGTTCCATCCACCCATGTCATTAGTCACATGGTAGAATACACGGTTGATTACAGCAAAATTTGTACTCCTAGTACAAGAGACGTTCTACCAAATGATTACCAACCCTGTGTCTTTTCTCATAGAGTCAGTCACATGGTCAAAAACTATACAGTGTGTATATAATGTACATTGTGTGTACTTAAGATAATTCATTTCTTCTTGATCAAAAGAATACATGGCATGTTTTCACAATATCACAAGTCGTGTTTTCGGAATTTTTTTGATTACTACGCCTCTAAAACTTCTACGAAACACCAAAAATCATAAAAAAAAATTAAGGTAATTCCATGCTCTGATTCGAGAGAGACCATAGTCCCCAAAAAAACCCATGGTTTGCATCATTATTTGTATCATATCATTACTAAATTCAATTAAAGCTTAAATATGATCCACCAAATTCTGATCCAAGAGAGACCATAAGACTATATCGACTAAATACTAGCATCTATCCAAATGAAACAATACATATACTAATAACCTATCAATATAGCAGGTATTTAATCACATGATATCTATAAAAATTGTATACATATTTATCACAACATCTCTCACAATAGAATTATTTGAGTAATGAACCATACATGGAATATAAAGAATTCACGACATGTGATATATTGAAAGTTCCTATATGATGAATGAGATGTCATACACTCAACTAATTGGTTTGAAATGGAATAAATCCTCAAATAATATTAATGATAACAATAAAATACTTGAGTATCACCAAATGGTGAAATCAAATCAACTATAACAATTGAAAAAATAGGGAAATTTCAACATTTGAGGTAACTTGGATCTTACCTGTACAAGAGTTAGCCACTCCAGATCATCACTTGTTACCAACTACCAATTCCTTCATATACCGGTTCATTGGATCAAAATAGTTAGAAAACCAAATGAAAACTACTCTGATACCACTTTGTAATGTCCCAGTTTCAGGTTCCACCCAAGGGTACCATGTACCTAGTTTGTCACAGGGCCTCAAGTGAATTTCCCCAAATTTCAGAGGCTGCTGACATGTAGTGAGGGATGAAGCCTGATAATTGGGAAACTATTCCATCATTGTCATATTATACAAAAGTGAATTATTAACATAACAATAGAAGATGTAGTAATACTATACAATAGAAGTAAAAGCAGAATACTGATAGTAATAAATAAACTAAGGAATATATATATAAAAATGTTGGATGTCATATGTGTCTAGCATATCAGCCAAAATAGTCCACAAAAATTGAAATACAATACAATACAATACAAGGAAATATCAAGACAAATCATATAGCATCACAAGCCAAATCATGGCCCCATGCTCTCCAACTCCAATATGTGTCATGTACCTGATGAAGAATGTTGATTGACCATATCAATACCTAAAATCCTATAATAATCTTGTGACTAAATGCATGACCCATATAGGGTGTGAGATGAATCGATGTAGGAAACCACAAATAATCTATGCCTATCTATTAGTGAATATATATACATGGATATTGAAGTAATGAACGAGGAATGACTCAAATGTAAACAATCATACAGCTTTCAATTACAATCATTTCCCATTTATTACTCATTTTTTGAATCATTTACCAATGTGATCAAGAGTAAGCACTATATCCCCCATGTAATGTAACAAAACATATGTATTATAGGTCCATGTAAACAATCACGTAAGTCCAAATACAAGATTGTACATTGGCATGGTAGATTCATTACAATCATTTAATTATCAACAAATAACCATGTGGAAAGTTCTCATAGTCTAAAAATTCAAATCCAATCATTTCATAAATTCATTAAATACCTACCATTTGGGAATTCTCCTGTTGTATAATCTCCTCAAGTCTATCAGAAA
The DNA here is from genome assembly GCA_963277665.1 of Viscum album. NCBI lineage: Eukaryota > Viridiplantae > Streptophyta > Magnoliopsida > Santalales > Viscaceae > Viscum > Viscum album. The sequence goes on from OY728131.1 coordinate 1,351,903,028, forward strand.
CACCAAGGATCTCATGGTCCGGTGTAAATAATATAGATATCCCCTCTGTCTTCCAGGTCAAAGCCTCTCACGGTCCTTTGAAAAAATAGAGCACATTCCATTTCAATGAAACTTGTGTAATCTATAACTATTACATGGATAATTTATCACAAAGCATATCATTGGAATTTCATATAATCAATCATCATCCTAATCAAACAAGGAAAAGAAAAAAAGGATCCCCACAAAGGTAACCTAGACCAAATGTCCATAAACATTCAATCAAGGGAAATAAGTCTATAAGGTGTTCTTAGACATGGTATCTAACCTTATGCATAAGAAACAAAACTTAATCAACCAATCAAATCATAGATGATAATAAAATGGTTAAATTCCAAATTGAGCAATACACAAAATGTGGGCATGCAATACTTTTTTGATATATAATCCAAATAAAAACAATGAATGGAACAAACAACCTTCCTCGATGTCTTATAATTGATATACTTGATCATCATCCCCTGAATCATCCTAGATCATCATATATCTAGAAAAGGTGAAAAATTATCGACATTGAATAACTCAAAAGAGATGATGAATCAAGAATAAGGGATCAAGTGGTTTTAAGAACTCCCTAATGAGATTCAAATGCTCCTGACAGTGTCACAATTGGAGCTCTTAAGAAGAATCAGGGTTTAGACATCGTTTCCCATTCTATAACACTCTAGTATAAATCGCGGATAGAAAGAAGATGGTTTTGGATATGAGATGTGACCCCCTTCGATATATCAAATAAAATGATAACTACACGACATGTTCATTAACACTACACACTTTGTAGTAGCCTCAACCAGCCCTTGACATAAGGGGGTACTCCAGGTCACCACATGACTAGGTATTCGGTAATTACATAGTAAAAATTTTGTTGTATGCAGCATGTTAGGCACCTGGCATGTACACATGAGTACATATTGTGTACTTAGAAAATCATATTTTCATCTTTTTTCCTCAAAAAAATGATCCATACCTGAAAAGAATATATGGGTTATAACATAACTGATTTTCTAAATAACCCTTATTTCTAAATAAAATATTTTTTTTTCTAGTCTAATTTTTATTTATGTGAGATTTATTCCTTGTTCTTTACTTATTCCTTTTCTGTGGTGTATGTACATTCCTTTCATATCTCAAATAATGATAAATTTTTCTCAAGAAATTATTTGCTTCATTAAATGTTATTCCATCATATAGATTATGATTTAAATGTTTTAATGAGGTAATTGACACTTTTTAATATCTAGAGATTAGACTCTTATAGAATTTATCAATTAATTTACGAGAGGTTTTTAATCGATGATTATAATTTCAATAAATCCTAGTTGTTTAGGAAACAATGAGTTAAATACATCATTTTATAAGACATATAAGTAATGCAATGGACTTAGTAAGTGGTAGGTGTGGCCTGTTATAGCACCTCGATGCATCGTTTGGTATCATGAGATAATGTAGACTAGGTTTTTACCCACTTTAGTATGGTTTCATTGATGAGGACACGAATGATCATTTATGATGCTAGACATTTTTCATTCCCTCATTATGATTCAGTAATAGATAAAAAATATTATTATTTGACTATTATAATATCCATGGTTATTTATCATGTGATTATTTATATGGAATTATTTATTCAACTTTTATTTCTATAATATTATGATAAATATCATGTTTTATTGTATTGTATTTTAGTTATTCAATATTCATTAATGTTTTGGTTTATGACAGATGCTGCTATATTTTTTACACTTACTAAGGATCTAATATCACACCTTTATTAGGTTTTAATTTTATAGAGGATGGGAAAATGTAAATTATGAATGCCTTGTATGGATAATATACGAGTTTATGGTTGTTTGAAATGGATTATTTATTTTTATTTTCCTTTGGAGTTGTAATGAAATGATAATATATGTAATCTAGATTCCAAAATTGCTAATTGATTGGTCATTTATGATTTGAGACTTATATCTATGTTATTTTATTATTATTAGGAATCCCCTCTAGGTTATAGGGGTTGTTGTCTTTACATTTTATATCAGTTTTCCCTTTTCCAAATATGTCCAACATCTGTCTGGCCACTAAAAATGATTTTATTATTTATCAGAAAATAATTTTTAAATCATATGTATTGCATTATATATTTATTATCATTTTAGTATATTATTATACATGATTAAATCCATAAATCTAAAAAATATATCTATCATATTAATTTTTTTATATCATAAATGGTACCATATTTCATAATAACTATATTTAAATTTCCATTCAACAAGAAATTTATTTTCAAAAAAACCTAAAATTTTTATTCTCTAATAAATTTGCATTTTTTTATCAAACAATTATGTCATTTACATCAGTTTAAATTCATATAAAAGTCAATAGATTCCTGTAATATTATTTTAAAACCTAATAGACACTATTTTTAAAAATATGTGTTTTTAGATATCAAAATAACTCATAACAACATCTAGTATAATAATGATTCAAATGTAATTAATTATATAATTTATAATTAATGATTTTTTATTTTACATTGATATCAAATCAAATGAACAATGCTGTTTTTCAATTTTAACAAATTATTGTTTTTAAAAAAATTTGAAATCATCACTATTAACATAAAAACCAATATTTTGAGATAGATTCCAAAATATTACCATAAATTTTTTTTGATATGAAGCTTTTAAAAATAATATCCTTTAAAAAATAAATTTTTTAAGGTGAATCATAATATTTATAATTTTTTCCCTCACGAAGAAATAAAAAACATGTTTTAAAGAAACTTTATTTTTTGTAGCATATAATAAAATTATTTAACAGTGATTACTTATTTTCAAATAATTAATGAACTAATATTTGCGAGTAGGACCAATATTTAAATTTAATAATTTTTTTAATCTTATTTATATCTACCAATTTAGTAACTACTCTATAAAAACTATATCATACTTCATGGTTTTTTTTATTAATTGTTTTTATTCTTGAATGTTGTATATCATAATATTATTTTATATTATTGATATATTACATAGTGGATATTAAATATTCATTTTGAATAATCATATACCCATGGAAACTATTTCAAGTGTAACAATATATCAAAATTCGTTCTTATATGAGGGTATTATCGGTAAAAGTGTACTGATTAGCTTCTTCATGAACTCCTGAGGATCATTAAATTTTTATCTTATTAATAAATCATTACTACTAATATATTAACATTATTAGTTTTTTAAACTTTTGAGATTCTTGTAAATGACCATTCATTACAATCAACCAATTCAATGGAACAATATATATCTATACTAAATAATTGTATAAACCATTCAATTATCTTCTTATTATTTGAATATTTAAATTATATCTCATTACATGTGATAACACTCCCTATGAATATGAATTCCCCAATAAAAAAGTAATATTAATGTGACATTCAGACAAATTAGTCATTCACATATTCTTTAGAATAGTACTATAATTATCTTAATGTACCTCACTGGTTTATTAGAATATGATAATATCATTTATTAATGTCACAAAATAATTTTTGACAAAATCTACAGAGAAATTAATCATAATTTATGTGAATATTAATAAAGAATTACTGTGTTTGACAGGAATAACAACAACTTCATAGTTTAAATATCTCTTATGAAAGGTACACATAATAATATCATCCTTATTCAACATTATTTTATGATTTCCCTATCAATGACCCAAATTAAAGAACTAATGATACCAACATTGTAGATCAAATCATTCATCAATAACTTTAGGGGGATACTTGTTCTTTATAATAATATTATTAAGCACAAGATAATTAACAATGATATGAATTTATTGAACCTTATTCTTAAAAATAGTAGAATTCCACCCTATAGAGATGTAATAAGGAAAATAAAATGGGTTTCATGACTTTTATTTTGGTTTATAAATAAAACTTCTTGTTTGATATATGATATTCAATAGGGAATCCATTATATAAGTATAGAGTCATCTATATGATCTGTCGAAAACTCAATATCTCAATATGGGGCTGATTCTACTACACTAAAAAAAAATATCATCATATTCATACAAAATGGTTATGTTATAAATTGTAATCATTAAATTTTTATCAATCATTAGATATAGATAATCATTATCATGATCCAATAATATCTACACATTAGAAGTAATTTAAATTGATATTCATAATTATTCTTAAAGTTGTATAGAATAATATACCAAATTTGAGTAAATATTTTTATTCTGAACTCTTTAAATTTTATATTAGAATCATATAATGGTAACCCATCACGGACCAATGATTCCTAAAATTATGACAAACATGGAATAAATATATATTTAATAGGATTACTTCTATAAATAGTAATTATAGACAATTTTTATACATCAGATGTAATTATTACACCTTTATTTGTTTTCATTGATTGATCAAACTCCATGTCTAGATGTATATGTCAATATATTGTGGTGATACACTTTTTATTCATTCCAAATGAAAATCATGATGAACATATCATATATATTATGTTGAAGATTTGAAATTATATTTTCAATGTAAGGTATCCAATTCATTAAAATTAATGGATCACATAATCCACTAAATTTGGGAGGTATTTGTTGCATAAACAACAAGAAAACAACATGTCCACTCTAGGTAGAAGTTGGAATTTCCATATTTTCCAGTATATTATTCATAACCAGTGCACCTTGAGATTAACCATTCAAAATCCCTTAAAATAAATCATCACATTTAGTAAGTCATTACATATACAACTGAGATGGTCTTTAAGAAATTTTTTCAATGATTATAGTATTTATTAATTTAATTTAATGATAGGAACTAGAACATTATAATTTATAAGAAAAAAATCATTATTTTATATAAACAAGTACTCATACATATTTTGTATGTCTTAAAATAGGACATTAAATGTCACAATTTAGTTCATTTATTATCTGTTTTGACTTAGTTTATTATAAAATTTACGAAAAAAAGTAGTACGTTATTTACTGAAAAATATTTACCTATATTCTTCACACAAAGTCATTTAAAATTTTAATCATTTAAATTTTTTTTATAATGTTCACTCAAAAATCGATTGATACAATTTCATTTGATGATATGTTACATTATGAATAAACATAAAAATAAACTAAATCCAAATCTATTTCCATCACCATTTTATGCACTATTATTTCATAAAAAAAATAAATTTCAATTAAAATACATTGTGTATTTATCAATGAAAAATTTATTTAAAAATATTGGTGAGTGAATAATAACTATAAGCATGATTCTATTATAAGGAAAAATTAAATAATAAGAATTTAGGGTCCTAAAAGTGTAAGTTGATAAATCTAAATATAGACACATGAATTATGAGAAATTTTATTATAAGAACATGGTAATTGAAAGTGTAATAAACTATTTCATCATCATATGGAATTATATCTAATAAATTATTCTTCATTCCCTTCCATGAAATCATTAAATTACGAAAAAAAGTCTAGATGTGTCATTATGATTCATAAAATTCTAGAAAAATCAATCTGCATTATTCAACTACATAATGATCTTATTAGATAAAAATATTTTTCAAATTTATTGGAGATATATATATTTCATAGTCTACCTATCACATTATAATATTTCCTGAATATGACTTCCATATAGAAATAAAATCATACATGTAGCAATTACTGGACAAACCCCATGAGAGAGAAATTGACAATGTAAACATATTATGGAGAATAATAAAAAAAGAATCATACTAATTCCTCAGAAGGAATGGAAATATCGAATATCATATGATTATAATGTTATAAATATGGATTGGTCCCAAATGAAAATTTCATTTGAAAGAACCAATATATGATAGGGTGATTATGTGAGTAGATATTATCTTATGAAATAAAAAATTTAATAATCAGTAATGAAGCACTAAATAACATAATATCATATAGGTTGTATCAAAATTAAAAATGAACTGATATATTTAACCATTAATATTAATTGAATATATAAATCATATAAGACAAAAAACATTAAAATTCTTCTTCATGAAAATTAATAAGAAATATACAACATATTTATTATATAAAGTTATAAGAAGAGGTGATTTGAAAAGGAACACGGAAAAAATAATAACCATAAAAATAAAGGGAATAAACACTATATTTATATGGAATAAAAATATATAGAGGACATAAAAGAATATGATATGAATATTTGAGATAAAAATAATAAATACACATTATGAGAGTGAGTAGAAATGACCATAAAGAAGAAAGTTGTCATGGATGATTTCATACCAAAATTTTTGACTTTCCTGGATATACCTACAACCAATTAAATTGTTTTATTAAATGTTAATATTATACACTAATTTTTTTAATAATTATTTAATTTTTAATAATTCATTTATTTAAAAAGTATATTAATTTATAATATTGATACAGAAAATATATATCATTTTGGTATTATCAAAAAATTACAGTAATATGATTTTGATATACATATATTGGATAAAGTTGTTATAAAATATTTACTTATTATCCATAATTTAAATGTATGGATTATCAACCATTTAAAAAATGAATTATTTCAACAATTTATAATATGTTGCAAAATATTTGTAAATTATGAATCAAATTTTGATACACATGTTCTTATATATTAAAATGAAATTTATTTTTCATTTTTTATACTAAAATTATAAATATAATATAATTATTTCTAAAAGATTACATATTTCATAAATATATTAATTATTCATGAAATCTATTTTTTAAATTTGAAATGAATGGTGGTAGTGGCTGATTCCTAACATCACCATTATAGATAGTTAAAACGGCACCTGCTAGGATAAATGTTGTAAACAACTATAAAATGAATTTTTTTGCATTATATAAAGAAGTAATTCATATTGAATATTAGTTAAAAAATTTAGAAAATTTGAAAAAATTATACATTAACTGTTATATGAGGAAACTTCAATGAATAAGGAATTAAAATCAAGTAGTGTATCAAATTGAATATATATTTTTTCTCTTTGACACGGCTCCTTTTGACAATACATTAATTATTCTAGTGTTTGTTTTTGGTTGAAATTTAAATTAAAAATAATGTATTGAAGGGGTTATAGAGTGATTATGGTAGATATTTGTATTGGAAATAAGAATTATTAGTTTTCGAAATGGTTGAAAGAGAAGATTATTTATAGGTACATGAAATCTTATTTTTGAATAATTTTTTTCTATAAAATAAAATTTTCAAAATAGGGAAGAAATATCAAGTTCAAAAGTATGTGGGATATGCTATAATTTAATTTGGGTGTAATAATATTTTTATAATGTCTAGAAACACCAAATTTAATTCATTAATTAAAAATATAAAATTATAATAATTTATTACTCGGCTACATGTTTCACTATTCCAGAAATATAACAAAACAACCCCATTACCATATTTTGATATAATCAAAAAACAAAATTATTTTAGAATATAAATTCTTAAATTGGAAATTTTAATAATAAATTGTAGTATACAAATTATATTTTATTATGTAATGGGAAAATATTTTCTTGAGATATATTTTTTATATGTAAATTTTGTTAAATTAAATGAGTAATTATTTTATTGGTTTTAATAATTATATTTATAGTAAGAATTCATGAAAATAATTAATTATAATATAAACTAATCATTTAAATTAATATTCATTACTCTATTCAAATTTCCATGTTACTATTCCATTATTTTTTTACTATTTCAATATCCATATTTCCTATAGTCATGTACTTTTTTGAAATAATAAAAATATATCTTATTTTTATAATTTTTCATTCACAATATTTCTTCTTATGGCTCTAGGGACATCATTTTAAAAATTAAAAATATATATATAATGCTTTCATTATTTTTCTCCTTGTTGTTCATAGGTGTGATATTTCTATGACAACATGAACCTTTAAATTTACAAAATATTGGTATGATTATAATAATTTGTATATCCCACCTATAATATTTTTAGCTTTTTAGATTATATTTATCATATATATGTAATAAATTTTCGTGTTGAAATAACATAGTTTTTGTATTTTCTATAATGTTATTTGATTTATTTACACAAAAGATTTTATATAATATCTTAGTAATATATTTTTAAAAGAAAAATATCATTTAAAAATGTATTGGTCATTTTAAGTAGATATAAATGACAAAACGAGTATGGGAAATTATAAGAAAATTAGGTTTTTTAATACAAATTCTAACCCTTTCTAAATTAGTTTGGAATATAAAACCACCATTATTATCATGTCATTTTAAATGACATAATATACCACTTTGGTGACATTAATTGTGTGGGGTTGGTATTTCCAAATTAAATATATCCTAGGTGATGTCATTTATTCAGATATATCATGCTCTTGATTACAATGGTTTATGTTTCCAATGTGGACACATGTGGATGCACACGAGTAAACTCATTGTTATGTAGAAAAATCAAACTTGTTATGTGTATCCAAAGAATGAAACATCTGATATCTATTGCCATTGAGAGACCCTAGACACTAGGAAGATATGGGAGATTGTGTGTAATAAATATTCACAAAAAAATATGATATTTTATTCCTCTATGGGATCCATATACATGGATTTAAATTTTAAATGTCTTTTCCCTAGGACTATACATCATGTGACCAAAAAATATACTCCAGATATAATTTTATCATTGATAGATCTACTATAACAAAACCTTTTACAATTGTCAATTTTATGTACACTGAATACTATTAGTGACCATGTACCTAGCCAAATTAAATCTACCTCACTATTTTATCCTTCATATGTTGGTTGTTTTAATTATTTTCTCATTCCCCATCTAATGACACCATCCAAACAATCATCAATCAATGATTCCATGCTCGATGTAGTGGCATCCCCATAATAAAACACAAAATCCCATCACTGAAGGAATCCTTCAAATAACCATTATCAACTTTAAGTTCATCAATAATCTCTTATTGTTTTATAGAAGATATAATGAATGAGAGATAGGATAGCCTAAGGAATATAACAACTGATTTTCCTTTTCTAATTTGAAAATCCATTAAATTTTATAATATATTATTTTTTTTGGAAACCAATGTATTTAATAAAATAAAATGTATAATTTTAACATGATGGATGGAATATCAAATATTTTAAGGTTATACTTTTTTTATGAGTCACTAGTGCATTAAGGATTTTGGATTTAACCATGATCATCATTTATTACTTCTTAAATAAAAATATGAAAAAATATCAAATTAGGTTATTTAGAGATATTGACTAATAATATTACTAGGGTATTAGTGAGAAATATATAATTGTTATTTTTTTAACAAGTAATTTAATTAAATACTAAATCAGTGTTCGATTTGGGCCATATAACCCAAATATGAAAAAATTTCCTCTCCTGGGTATAAACCCAGTGCAAATAAAACAATGATTTCTAAATTTCAATACACATCCTCATTGATGAATTATAAGTTATTTACCTCATTCAAATGAATTGGTAAAAAATATTATTTATAAAATATGAAATAATTATTTTTGGGGCCATGTTGTATTTAAAAACCAACCACAATCCCACAATAACAAGTATTAAAAAAATATTTAATGGAATTAAATGAAAAATATAGCTATATATATTATCCCAAAATTTACATAATTTCTCCATAAAAAATAAAATCTCACTCAAATGTTAGGGGTACTAAGCTTGCAAGTTATTATTGCTATTCTAATAGCTCTCAGGTAAATTATTGTACTACCATGTAATGAACACCAGGGGAGCCACTCACCCATGTATGGTATTTTAATATTTATCCTCAATATACAAGGAGTAATATAAAAAATGGTTTCAAACACGATTACTCTATTTTCCTAGTCAATAATGTACAATAGATCACTGCAATATTTTCTCTACTACGACATGTGGAAACTATTGTGCACTCAATATAACCATCAGGGTAATACATAAAAGTAATAAACCTCTCTTTCCCTAAATAGAATCTAGATTGACTTGATAAATAATAAGGGTATCTCTATTCCCCATATTAATCTTCTAAATTGATTTCATGGAATGAAAATTAAGAACACATGATCTCCCTCCACTAAATAACATGGAATCCATATTTTTTTCACATATGATATTTTATGTCTCTAATATATCCATATTTTCTTCTATATTAATTTACATTCCTTAATTCCAATATCAGTAGCTCATTTTCCATAAGGGATAACCATTCAAACTATATGAAATAAACACTTTGTCAGTTGGGTATCTAGTATATGGAATCACAATAGTTTGTGGTTATAGTGAAGTTATATATGTCATTGAGGTAAAAATCTACTAAATATTGGTTATTATTAAAAATCATTTCAAAATTAAGCATGTAATCCCACAATATATCATTCTCAATATGAATTTTCCTCATCATAATGCCTTATGACTAGGGATTTAATGTTTAAAAAGATCATAGAGATGTCCCAAATTCCACTTGAAAACTACACTATAATTAGATGATGAATCATCTGTCATGGATATAGATTATTATTGTGGGTATTTTCGCGACCCATCCACCAGGGCCCATATCATGACTACCCCAAGCCCTCTTTCCATAGTCCAAGGGCTGGTGACTAGAACCAAAGGTGTAAATCCCTAATCTGGGAAGGCATTGCCTTTATACAAAGTAAACACACACAATCAGAGTACACAACTAGAAGTAAAACACTAAGCAAAACATTATATCGAAGAAGTGCTGGAAAGTAATAGGGGTCAGAAATACAAGACAGATAGTAAAGTATAAGGAATAGAACAAATAGGTACAACTAAAATACAAAGAGCTGAATGTCTTCTAGCAGCTCCTGGATCATCTACCATGGATCCTACTTGAAGGTTAGGTACATATATCCTCCTCAGCGCTCCTTGTCCATCCTCCTCCTATGCGTACCGTCTCCTCATGAGGTCCACCTCTAGGTACCGTCCAATCCTCATACACTCCGCCTCGGTCAGCACTGTCCATCGTCTGCATCCAACACAACGAGGTGCAGACATAGCCCGTGCAGGGGTGAGTATAACAATACTCAGTGAGGACACCGAGACCCTCTAGGTCTCCCAAAATCAAAAAAGGATAAACCACAAATTATAAATCAATGGAAAACCATTACTTAGGTATATGCCCATATATAATCCTACGTAATCGAGTAACCCATATCAATCATGAAGAAAACCCAAAGGTCATTGAATCAGCTCAAACCAAGATTTTTATTTTTGAAACCACGGCTGCTGGAAAACACTTCCTCTATCGTGTATAGTGGGTCTCTCGCGACACTGAGGAGCTTCTCACAATCCTTAGACTACTGAGGTACTCTTCCGGTCGAGTACTGTGGGTTTGCTGCCAAATATAGGGCTCTCCATCCGTTGTGTGTCTACCGCAAAATACTGGGCACTACCCCTAATAGCCTACAGAGGTACTCCTCCTGTCGAGTACATTGGGTCTGCTGCAGACTACCAGGTGCTCCGTCTACCATGGGTCTGTTTCCTAATACTGGGCGCTCCGTCTACTGGGATAATCGAATCAATTCGAGTCGAATCGGTCAAGCAGTCTTCAAGTATGTCAGCTACTAGGTCTCGAGACTCTATCTTCTCATCTCCAGGAGGATCCACTCCACGAGCTACTGGTTGATACTCCAAGTGTCCCAAAGTCTCGCGTGGAATTATCTTAAAGGACCACCATGTCATAGGGGTATCAACGCAATAGACGGAGCTTCAATCGGACGCCCGGTCTGTGAGTTATTGGCATTTTAGTCCCGAGGGCCCGGATTGATTCGAGTACAAACCGACCTCACCTTAACTCAACTATGCCCCAAACTCCAGCGGGGTATACTCAAAGGTGAAATTATGCTCCTAGAATATCAGTTCCACTAACGGTTCATCAAACGAACATCATGTGCTAAATATATGGCCAAAGAAAGAAAAGTTTTAGTAATGGGCCCTAGTCTGGTAAGACCCTTTTGGATCGACTCGGCCCAACACAGTCTGGCCCGACCTAGTATGGGTCGACCCGGTTAGACTCGTTGGGTCTGACCCGACCGATTGGGTGGGTCAGCCCGCTATGTTTTGACCTGGTCCGCTGGGCCCGGCCCAGCGGACCGTGAGGACGGTTCAGCCCGGTAGTTTCGACGTAGGTGGCTCAGTGACTCATCCCGGGAGTCCGGGCATGTTCGTCCAACGACACCGCGGGTCGGCTCAGGAGGCTGGTGGCCGAGAGGACAACAGGCAGGCCACGCGGGGTGCAGGTAGGTCATCTGGTCACCGAGTAGCCCGTGGGTGCACAGGGAAGGGTGAAGCAGGCCACAGGGTGTGCTGCGGGGGTGTCGGGCAGGCTGCGGTAGGGCGGAGAGGCACCGAACATGCCACTGTAGGGGTCGGACAGGCCGCCGGCAGGGGCGCGGGGCATGGGGTAAGACGCCATGAGGGGTGCGGGAGAGTCGGGCAGGTAGCTGGCAGGGCGCGGGGCGCCGGGAAGCTCGCCGAGGTGCGGGCGGGGCACAGGTGGTGTCGGGCAGCGAGCTAGTGGCGCGCGCAGCATGCCAGTGGGGCTGGCTATGCGCCGGGGGCGCTGGGGGTAGGTGGGTCGGGCGCCGCTTGGCCGGTGATGTTTGTCCAGGAGAACCGGTGCACCATGGCGGCGGTAAAGTTCACGGAGGCCACGTGTAGTGCGGCCTCATTGTTTCCGCATTCGTCTCCATTCTATAGAATTCCACAAGAGAGAAGAAATCGATGGAGGATGTCAGTCTGTGTTAGGTCAGGCCGAATCCTCCGCGTTTAAGATGATAACAAACGACTAGCTAGAATGAAACTCAACTACCACCATTCTTCATTTTTAGAGAAAGGAATAACATGGGGAATGTTCATACTTTAATATAAAATCAAACCCCTACCTTGCTTGTTAAAGGATGACGGAGTCACAGGAAATGAATGTCGTTTCGTTGACGTCAGGAAAGAAGAAGCTGAGGAAGAACAGTCAATGGCGTTCTTCTCGGTCGGCTCCTTTTCTTTTGGCTTGGACAATGATCGATGAAGAAGTTCATCCTTCTTTGGTGGTGTGTGTGGTGTTCTTCATTCGAAGAGAAAAGGACCCACCCTAGATCTCCCCTTCCTCTATTCCAACCAAGAATAATGCCCAACAAAATAAAATTATAGGTTTTCCAATTATATTATTTTTGGCAAGAATTTCAAAAGATTCAGATTAAATTAAGTTACATCACTTAATTAATGGGTGAATTTGTCTTAATTAATTAGGGGGGGAAGGTTAGGAATTCAGTTAATTCATTCAGTGAATTGGGACATTAATGAGGGGAGGGAGGAGAGTTGACATCCCACATAAAATAAAAATAAGTTAAATCTTATTATTATTTAAAAAACCCAAAAACTATCTTCTACTCTCATTAGAATGCAATGGCGGTGATGGTCTTACTATGTAATCGTCGACACTGCGAGTTCAACAGTGCCCTCAGATTTCAATTCCGAGAACCGGTTCAAAAGATATGAAACATCGCTTGCAAGATTACTGAACATAGCCAAAAAAAGTACTAAAATTATTATAAGCCACCCTCAACCCACTATGGGGTAGGTTAGGATCTTTCTAAGTGAAACACACACCAACAAACCTAATGGTACTCTCTGATTTTCAATCCGAGTTACCATTTAGAAGTTATTAATTTTTTCAATAAATTAACTGTCACTTAATTATTTTATTTGCGGCCAAAAACTAACTTTTTCTGCTAGCCCACGCTGGCGAAAGTTAGTATCTTCTAAAATAAAGAAATCCCTCTCATGTTCAATATTGGTCTCATATTTTTAATCCATGCTACTTTTTTTGAGTTATAAGCAATTGAAAAATAAAATAACTTTACATAATTATTTTATTTACAGTTATGTCATTTTCAGGATTTCATAGAGGAGGCCCACACCAAATAAACATAAGTCATGCTTAGGTTAAACCCACCATCATGAGGGAAATGGTTCCCATGGATTTCTGATCTCAGTAACCGTCTAACAGTTATTCCACTATTTCCTGAAAACTACTTTCACGCGTTAATTTAAGCTTAACGAAACATCGACGGATCATTCCGGGAACTCCGGGCCTCGGAATCGTGCGCCGTCAGAAACTGCTGACTCATAAAATTCCCATATATTTAGAATAAAATTAGGTGGAAATTCCAGGTCTTTATATGTTCTATATGAAATTATTTGATTTTATCTACATAAAAGACTCATAAAATATACACTAAAACAACCCCCAATTTATAAGTAATTTAAATAACTATTTCAATCAATCAATGATTGCCTAGATTGAAAAATGATCGTTCACTCAAATATGGAAATCTGTTATTGATATCTTATGATATAGTATTCTACATCCAATATAAAACCAAAAGGTTTTGGCTCAAAATGGTTGGTTATTAATACTCATCCTTTTCCAATTGACAAGTGAGCCACCACTAAAATGTACCATGTTGGTTCAAACTACCACATCACCCAAACCAACAATCAGGAAGCCTGAAAGAAATTCCCATTCCCCAATATATAATTATTAGAATGTGTCTCTAAATTATAATCTAGTGGTAGTGATTTTCCCCCTAAATAGTGATAAATTAATAGTGGCGCCTTACCAATAATTAAAAAATTTCAAATTATGTGAAATCCCAAATAAGGAATAATATATTAAATTAAGAAAACTCACATTGAATCATAAAATATGAAAAATAATATACTATTACTATCGTATTAAGAGAGGGACTAAATATTCAAATAATTTTGTATGAAATTGGAGATCCAAACATAGTGAAGGAATAATACAGCCTAACCATCACATTATTAACTTCTTGTGACCCATAACTACATCTAGAACAAAAAATATCAATCTATAAACCAATGAGTATAATATGATCCATGTTATAATACACATGTGTACAATTATAAAAATAGAATATCTTCAAACACATAAAGATGTGTATATATGGTGTGTGAAAAATGATACCAGTAGGACATTACTTATAATTTTAAATAAATTCTATAAATATAAATTTAATATATTCTTGATTTAATGGCATTTGAAACATATGTTTTTTTAAATGGTGGGTAAAGAAACATTATAATACATTGAATACTGGATCACCCCATTTACATATCCCTAACATAAAACCCTTCAAAAAAACATCCAGTAAGGAAAATAACAATACTGAACAAGAAATTATAAAAAATAATTTTTCCCTTATAAATATATATTTCAAATAAAAAATATTTAAAAACAAAATTACAAACACAAAATTTAATGAAAAAAATTCATAAACATGAAATTTGGACTTATGAGTTTATGAAAACATCATATCTATTTCCACATTATATAATATTCTCAATATCCCATATTATAAATTATATGTAATGTAAGCCACACCATAGTATAAAAAAATTCAAATAAAGAAATAAACATATTATCAATGAAAGAGATTAATATTTATGAAATGATAATGTTAATAGTGACATGAATCAATTATTAGAATAAGAGGATAAAGGCAATAAGTAGATTATTAAATACAAATATAAAATAATAATCAATATAAATAATCATCATGTGAATATCAAACGGTCATAATATGAGACAATCAAAAAATTAATCATGGTGATTCTAAAATTATCCTATGTTTTGTTCTAAAAATAAATAACCTCACATCGTATTTTCAAATATCTTCACAAGGGAAATCCACTGCCAAGGTAATAGTATACACCTAGAAAAGATTTATAGTTTAGTAATTATGGAAAACATATCCCAAACCATCATACCTCACATTATAACCTAAGGTTCCCATGACATAGCAAAAATGGATGTGTGGACAAAACAAAAACTTATGATAAGAAAATATAACCTCAACAACAAATTAAAAATAATTTCTTCTCACGCATCTAATTTCATTTCAAAAATATTCCTTTTAAAATTTAAACTATAGTAAAATTTTAATTTAATTCATTCTAAATAGATAAAATGAATATTCAATAAATTAAACAAAATGGTCTCAAAATAAGGCTATCAGAATCATCAGAAACACCCTTTTTAAATTATTATAATTGATCCTATAAAATAATTATAAAAATAAGTTTGTTATAAAAAATACATAAATGTTCAAAATGTAATCTTCACATTGAATATAAAATCTCCCAAACCACACATGGAAAAAATAATGAATATTAATTACACATCATATCATATAATTAATATGACTCGTTAATATTATCAAACAATCCAAATATATCTTTTGGGAAAGAATAAATTTTATAAATAAATAATTTTCATCTATAAAAGTCATTATGATATCAAAAATACCATTATCCTGTTAGTTACAAATTATAGGTTCCGCTTATGAATTTAAATGAACTGTATGACTAATTATTTTTTTGAAATTTATAACTAATATCCATGAAAAAATCATTCTTCCAATGTGTTGAAAAAATTGCAAAAAATTTACTAAAAAATCATGGGGGTCATATATATGTATAATCTCATTTCAAATTGAATTTAATAAACTATAAATTTCATGATATTTAAAATATAATTAATTTCACAAACACCCATACATAATATCAATAAAATAAAAATTCATTTAGTAGATTAAGACAAACAATGTAAGATCTCAAAATCTACGAGACATGACCATAAAAACCCACAATATAATAGAAATATTAACCCAATATTTTCCAGAAAAGAAATTATAGTTCATGGGAGAAGAATAACGAATGTTGAAATTGAATGGGGATATAAAATCATGGTATAATATTTTTAGATTAGTAATCTCCTTAAACTCTATAATGAAAGGGTATTACATGTATAGATAAAATAATAGATTAAACTCATAGATATAACTCCCAATGTTGGCCAAAATAAAAGATTTAGGAAAAAAGAAATTGTATTTAAAATGATTATGTTCATAATAGCCATTTAAAATTAAAATTTTGGGTAGTACATATGGTTTCACCATATTATTTTCCAAACCATAAACCGATTTTTCAACATCCACCAGGATTGATCAAAATTAGTTAACATATTTATTTAGAATGGTTCTACATATCGTGAACATTTTGTGCCATGTTAATTAATGATATATCATCCCACATTATCATTGTTAGAATTATTTTACTGAACTAGGTGTGAACCATCAATCAATATTTAAATTTAATTTCGTTTCATAAGAATACTCTAGAAGGCTTCCCTAACATAAAAGTAATTTTCATGTGTACTTCACATATGGAACACTATATACACATGATCAATGTAATTAATCATAAATTTTCCCAAACAATTTCTTTATTGGAAACTATGTATCGACTAAATTACAATTTACTAAAAATATTGTTATGAACATAAGGTTTCTGTTAAACATTGAAATGTTTAAAAAAATATTACATCTTCAAAATTAAATGAATTTTAAAAAAACATCATAATGAACTATATTTAGAAAATATATCTATGAATAGTTTCCCATGAGTGTTAAAATTCTCCCCACCATGTGACATTATATGACCACAAATCCATCAATGCATATAAAAAGATGATGGAGAAAATTAGATATCAGATACAGTTATATTATCCAGCAGAACTACAATCAATCAATTTAAACATTTCCAATTTATATAAAAAGTATTAAAAACTACCAATATATTATTATGTTTCATAATCTTGGATGGTTTTAAAAAATATATGGATGCCCATTTTAAAAGGAACATTATTACATTACATCTTTATACTATTTATTATGAATACAAATAATCTAAAAACCCAACCAGCAAACATCATTTGATTATCTGGAGATAAAAAAATATCGGTAATGAGGAAAAAATATAAAAAACCAATTTTAGATGAATAAAATCATAGAAAAGTGAATAAAAATACCTTCTATAGGATTCCAAAACAATTATTATTAATTATATAATAGAAGGATAGATGATTTACACTATAAAAAATATAATCACTCAAGAGAACTCATCTCCTCAAAATATAAAATGAAATGACACTTCTAAACTAAACATGAAAAAAAACCTGAGTGACCGGGTTGGAAATACTAGATGGAAGTAAGGAAATAAATAATACCAGATATTTTAGTGGAATAGAAACGTAAATTATAATCTTTTCCTAATATTGTACAATGTAGTCTATAATAATTGGTTAGGAGGAATAAGGGGATGATAAAATCTGATATTTATCATGGATCACAATCCTATGGTGAACCAAATAGAAACCAAAATTTTATTTACTCTTGGTTACTTTTCATGTCACATTTATTCCCCAGTTATGTTTTGGTTTTATTTTTTCTATAAATGAAAAAATATTATACATAGACGATGTTTAAAAAAAGAGAATATATGGATCATCAGACTCACCATCATAATACAAGGATCAAATTCACAAAGTATTAGAAAGTCCATTGAATTGTCAAGACTTTTTATTGAAGAAAAACCTAATCAGACTCATATTGTGTCTGAAAAGGTTATTTTAATCATAATATGTATGTTAATCAGAGTCTGTATGGATCTGATTAAAACATCACAATGATTTACTGTTAGGTAATTCTCAAAAGTCATATGTTGTCGAGAGACTTTTGATGCTTGACTTATTATGGAAAGGGGGAGAGAAGATGATGGAAATCTTATTGAGGATTAGTTTGAAAGAACGATACTGCTGGAAGACTAAGAAACCATAATACAATTCATTGTATGTATGAAAATTCATTACATATATCAAAATTATTAAACGTCTTGAGGTAGTCATGATTAGAAGATGAAATTTATAGAAGAAGAATGTTTTAGAATAAAGTAGAATATAATGTGAGGTATTATGGATGCTGCTCAGTAGTGTGAGGAACACAAGATATAGAAAGATTAAGATCATTGACATGAGAATCATTGGTGTTACAATATTAGAATGATGGAAGAATGATATTAAGGAATTATTGAACTCAATTACAATATCAATCCATCGAAATGGATTTTGAAACCTGTTCATTTAACAATGTTTGTATTCGTTATCTATTGTATACACAGTTATATTAGAGGATTAATGATTAGGAATGTTTGAATTATTGGAATCAATTACTGATCCTAGTAAAGTATAGTGCAATCCATCATAAGCATGCAAAAAGTGATAATGTCATCATTTGCTGAACATCATCAGACGTAGAAGCATCAATCCTTGGAATAAAGGAATAGGATAAATACTTTGAAGATATTTTTTATATGTGAATATTATAATCATATTGTGAATAGATGTTTTTAATTGCTACATAATCCCCAAAAATTTTAAGAGTGTTTCTCTAGTTCAAATAAAGGATCAATATGATAAGACTTTTACTATTAATAATAAACCATCATAATGGGTTGTCTTCAATTTTTCATATGTATTTATCGTAATAAACATTTAGAAAATATAATCATAAAAAATAAATGTCTTTAAACTTGAAATGGAAAATTGTTTTCTGTACATTCAAGAATCTTCCATAATAACTATGAATAGTTGAAGGAGTCAAATATGATAAGATTAATGAATGATAAATTTAGGATTTAAGAATTTCATTATGAATAAAGTTAATTTTGGTTTCTCACATTTTCCATTATGATGTGTCTATAAAAGTAGAGATAAATAAATTCATATGAATAAGAGAAACATGATCTATTATAATATAATAATTTCTCTGACTATTTTCATGTATTGAGTATCCAATTACAAAACTATTTTTTATATTGATGATAATTAAGATTAATAGAGTGGGGATCATTAATATCATTCAATTATGTTCAATTAGGAAAATTCCATCTGAGTGATACTATCAAAGAAAAATCCAGCAGAGAATAGTTCTTTAGACCCAGACCAATCAGACAAAGACTATTCAAAAGTGGTTACCAGAATAGAGAAGATCAAGATAATTTTAATGAATTTTTTATCCATATATTATCTAGAAGATGTTATATGAAAAACAATTTACATTGAAAATGGATGAAGTTCTTGATGAGTGTACACATGTAATGTTTGATTCATCTTACCCAGGGATGACTTGAATACTTTCTAGGTTGGATTAGAAAATAATAAGGAATGTGAAGCTTGTAACTATAGACACTTTATAGTTTTAGGGAAATGTTGTCTTGATAGGGCGTATAACAATCGTTGTGAAATTGGATACTGAAAATGAAATTGGGGGGGTATAACCAACTATAGTAGGAATGTTTCTATAGGTATTGTGTAATTTTTCACCGGTTGTTCCTTTTCATTTTAAAAATATGACATTGAAAGAATCCATCATTTTGGTATAATCCATCATGGAAAAGATTATGTCATTGTACCAAACCTTGTAAATTTAGTTTTATTCATTCTCTATATATTTGTTGCATACGAAATTTGACGTAAATAATTTATATTTTTTTGGATCATAAACCTAATAATTTGCTGTGGTTACCAATTTTTTTCATTAGGGGTTAATATAAATTCTTTTATATAAAAAAGTAACAACATATTCTCCCCCACATTATGGTCTCAATCCTACATGGGAATGAAAAATGGTATTAGATCATAGGATTTCTCTAAAATATCCTTATATAAAAATAGTGAATTAGAATTCTTTTAACTATAGGGAATTCCAGTTGTAATTGGTTTGAACTATTATATCTGTAAATAAATAATGCTTCCATATCTTTTGTCTCTTGGGTATGATGTTTTGGAAGACACTATATATAGTTTTCCTTCTCAACTTTAAAATTACCCTCTTACTACTACTAATAACATAAATATTGAGTGCGATGTAATATGTAATAATTATGTACTCTCATCAATAACTATATGTGACTTTATAGAGTAAATGTAGTTTGAACATTCGATGGTATCTGTGATATGTTGGAATCCATTTATTAAGAAAGTACATAGTTGAAGAGTGTACATTTTCAAATTTGTAGGCCAAATTATGAATATCAAAAAATAGTTGAGTATGATTCTTTTGGTGACTTCATTACATTGTTAAATTATATTGTTAGCACCACAACATTTTATAGTGAGAAAATGGAAAACCCAACCTTGTACAAAAGATCTTGATAATTCACAATAATATGTTTGATCCAAAAGGTTAATATTTGGAAGATAGATATCTTGAAACTAAATCATTGGATGATCTTCCCAATACTCATGTTAGTTATGAAATGTGTAGAGAATGGTTTATGATATTTCAAGGAATGGTTGTTCAAGAAATGGGCTCAAAATCATTGTGAAATGGGAGGAAAATATAATCATGTTTAAGAAGATTCATTTGATTTACAAGCATAGGAAGAAGAAGAATATTTCAACGTAATTGTTTCCCTTCATTATATTAAATACAATAAGGGATACCAGAAAAGAAAAAAAACCTCAAATATTGTAATTTGGAAGAGAAGGGACAATTTTCCAGAAATTGACATAGGTTGAATGTTGAAGAATATGATTATGAGGAAGATTATGATAAATATCATAAACAAATGTGGAATAATTATAAAAAATATTTCCTTATGACAAAAAGAAAAAATGTTATCGAAGAAGAATAATGAAGGATGATTCCTAATATATTGATGAATAAGATCAGTAAGTAAAAATTAATGATAATGTAATAATAGTATGTGATTTTTCTAGCAGGGAGGCTGATTACGTTGAGGTGATAGAAATGGAATAGATTCTCAAATTTGATTTGGATAATTCCCTAATATATAATACTCAAATAAAAAAATTAATAAGGATGTTTCATAATGAAGATAAATACATAGCTTTTTATAATTGTGATATTGAAGGAAAATTAAAAAGTTCTGAAGAAATTTAATCTAGAAATTATAATCTTAAAAAGAAAAAATATGCACTTGTTGAAGAATGTAAATGCATGATGAAGATTGATTAATTGGGAAAAATTATAGATGTGTTTAAAAGAAGTTTGGTTGAGAAATAAGATTTATTTATAGAGGCACAATCAATGTTTCTTATAGCACAATGTGAGAAAATAAATCTGAGAGAAAATGTCACTAAGAATGTTGATGTTAAAGGTGAAACTTTTAAAGAAGAATAAACAAATTTATTAAGAATTAATATTTGTGAGAGAATATATTTCACTAATAATGATAATAATTAATTGGTAAATCAACCTACATATCAATGTTATCCAAATTTTTGAAAAAAACAACAAATATATTATTAAGAAGTACATAGTCAGTAAAATAAATCAATATTTTGAGGTCATGTTAGTGTTGTGGAGTTTTTGGAGACATATCTTTTTAATGTCATCATAACATGAATTTACAAATAAATAGGTCTAAATAAAGGGAGACAAAAAATGATAAAAAAAGCTCAAATATTCTTATAAATTATGAGGAACCACAATAAAGAAAAATAGAAGATTAATAATGGTGAGTATGATATTAATGTTGAGAAAAATAGATTTGTTGAGTCCTAAAAGAAAGAGTGATAATATCATTTCCAGAATAATTTGGCATAGACGGATAGTTATAATAAGTAAAAATATAATCGTATGAAGGAAAATTAAAAAGGTATGAAAAGAAGTGATAAAGTATGGTAAAATGATATCAATATATTGTGGTTTGAAAATTTAGAAAGTACTCAAGAGATGTGAGAAAGGATGTCATATTACTAAAAGTAGTTTGACAATTCTGGTAGAATGAGAGAAATACCTGAAATAGTTTATATAGAATCGGTATAAAATAATTTTATAAATATGATAATAAGTTCACAACCTTATCGGAAGAATCTGTAGATACAAAAACTAGTAACAATATCCGACAATGATGAACTGAAAGAAGAAATTACATCAAATGAAAAATTCAAGAAGAAGAATAAAAATACAATATTAAGAGAGGAATATCATTCATAATATTTTTTATAAGAAACTATGAAGTTCTTCCTTTAACCCAAACAGATTTTATTTTTACTAACTTGTAGGGAATTGATGGAGTTAAAGTTAGGATGTGGATGTTTCTAAGTGGATTACTCATCTTGTAAAACAACGTAATGAGGTTACATAAATAAGGTATTTTATAATTTTTTTTACCGAAGTGCACATTCATTTAGGTTTATTGAGATGGTAGAAAATTGTATTTATATTAAAACAAATCATTTAAATATTTTCCCATGAAATGAATATGTTTAAAGAAACAGAAAAGTTTATTACATGAATGTAGTGCAACGTTCAACACTTTCAAAATTTATTACTTACAATTTTTTTCTACATTGGGTTCATCCATGCAGACATATAATTTCTTAGTTGAATATTATTTTTTAAAAACTCATGTGATACTATTGTTCTCTTGATGATGAATTTAATGATTTTTATGGAATGTTTTTGACCCTTGTAAATTATATCATTTGTCTATAAATGGGTAACTCTTTATAAAGAACACATTGAATCTGGCTATCAATAAGTGGTAGAGAAAAGGAAAGGAGGTGATGTATGAAATAGGGAGATAAATAAATGATTTTTGAAAATAAAAAGTAATACTGGTATTTTTTGGAAGTGGTTGTTGATAACAATCACAAATGGTGTGATTTTAAGTCCCTAGTTTTTAATTGAATTTATTTCATTTCAATATAGTATTATAGATGATACATAAATGATGTTGAGAAAATCAAATTATATGGATCATCAGATTATTCATCTTAATTTGTGGATCAGATGCACAAATCTTAAGAATTTACATCATACTATAATGATGTTTTATGGAATAAATCTCTCATAAGACGCCCCTAGAGTGCAAAAAGTATATACAAATTGTATTTGGGAAGTTAATTAAAGTATGTATAGATCTAATGAAACTCTAATTTTCCTTTTTTTAATTCCAAAAAGTCATAAATTGTTTAGAGAATTCAAATAAAATCCTTATAATGGAATGGGGGATAGTTTATGCTTCCAATTTTATTAAGGATTTGTCCAAAATAATGATGATTCTTGAATTATGGGAAGTTATAATAAATTAAAATGTAATACAAGTGACTGTATATCGATCAGAATCATATTAAATGTTACACGGAAGTCATGATTTCAATATGATGTTTGTAGAAGAAGAATGTTAGCTTGAGAAAAGAGAATAACATGTGAAATATTAAGGAATTTTATCATCGGAATATGGAACAAATGATACATGAAAGATAATGATAATCATCATTATAATCATCATTGTGGAAATATTTTAAGGAAGAAACAATGATCTTTGTAAAGAATAAAAGTCAATAATTACACTGATCCCTCATAATGGATTCTGACACAGATTCATATAAAATTATTGATATCGTTTGTGTATTGGATACATATTTCTATCATTGGAATAATGATTATGAGTGTTATAATTTTTGGAAACAATGATCCATTAGACTTATGTAGAGATAGTTAATCTATATGCATGATGAAATATATAATGTCAACTGAAGTTGAACATCATCTGTTGTGGAATCATTAGTCTCTAAAATTGAAAAAAATGAGAAACAATTTAAATAAATTTTAGATATGTTCTTATTGTAAATTTATTATAAAACAGTGTTTTATACTGAATACACTCAATGTTTTAACAAGTGTTTTTCAGATTAGAATAGAGAATCAGTATATAAGACATTATGTGTTTACAATAAGATATCATAATGGGTTGTCTATAGTTTTTCATATGACTTCATCATATTGATGAATCATAATGTGAGATCAAAATAAAGAATTAAATTTATGGTGTGTTTATAAACATGAAGAAGTTTGATGTTTTGAGTATATTCAAGATGCCTCGAGAGAAATTACGAAAAGTTGAAGTAGTCAAAGATGAAGATAAAAAATGAATAATAAATTCATAATTTATGAATTTCATTGATTTGGAAGTGAAATTTGGTTTCATGACTTTTATATTATTGATTATATATAATATGATAGCACATTATAGTCATATAGAGTAACACAACTTGATTTTTTACCACGCATCGACAACACTGAATTTTTTAGGTATTTATTATCCAACTAGACATTGTGTTTTTAGATTGATGCTGACAAAGATTATCAGAGTGAGGATAAATGACATCATAGGAGAATGTTTCATCAAATAAATTCCATCAAAGTAAGCCCATCGATGTGACAGCCATCAGAGTATGGTTCATCTGACCTAGAACAATCATGTGAAGACCATTAAATAGAGTTCACCAAACTGAAGATGATCAGAATGACTTGGCTGAGGGAAATTATCAGGACTATTTTTCTAGAATAAGAATCTATACAAATACATTCATTATTGAATTGTTGATTTTATTGAATAGTGTTCACATGTAATGTCTGTTTCATCTTATTGTGGAGGAATGGAAAATTGTTTGAAGTGTACATTCATGAATAAGGAAAGTGAAGCTCATAACAATGGATTCTTACCCATTAATGAAAAAGATTGTATTATAGGTTTTTATATCCATATTTAGGAATGTGGATACGAAAAATGATATTTTTGTATATGAAACTATATTATGATTGTTTCTATTGGGATTGTTCAATTTTTTTTGGCTTGAATCATTGTATTCCAAAGTGAATACAGTGAAACAATCCATTTTTTTGGGAATATCCAACACGATGAGTATTTATTTGTACCGAACTTTTTAAATATCATGGTTAACCTTCTCTTTATATTTTCATCAGACGAAATGAAATGATGAGAAGTTATATTTGAGTGGATTATAAATCTAATAAGTTTTAGATTATATTAATGTTTTTATTAAGTGGTTAAAAACATTCTTATAAGAGAATAAAAAACCAATGTTTCTCCCCCCTCTTAGTGGTTTTGATCATACATGGGAACTATAGTCAATGGCCCTTAGTAATGGAATAATCATTACTAGGGGTACCATCTAGTACATATTCTAAGATGATGTAGCACTCATCAGAGTTACTAAGGTATGTTACCTTGGATTCCCATTTGAAGATCATGTAAATCTATATTTCATAAAATATATAATAATATATATAAATATCAAGTATCCAAACAAATCACTAGGGCATGCAAATACAATTAAAATAATCATATTATCAACAAATAATAATGGACTATATATGCAAGGAGTTCACCTTGTAGTAATTAACCTAACGATTCAATATTAAATAAAATCATCGAGAATGAATCCCATGATAGACTGCATTCCTGGTCAATGATATATATAAAGCTTCATCTACATTTATTTATAGTTGAGGTTATAAATTCTCAAAATATGAACTAGATTAAAAATTTATATATTGGTGTTCAGATCTCACAAAAATTAGGTTTTATAGTTCCTTAGATTCTCACAATGGAATCAAGTGAGAGATAAATTATTCTAAAAAATGGAATATTGGTTTTAGGAATACTGACTCTCGTTGACATGAAATTACAAATCCATAACACCATGCCTATTCATTAAACTATATTGTTTAACCATGCTTATTCCAGATGAATAGATACAACATCTACTATGAATATCCATGATTGGATAGTCTGGACTAACAATGATCATTCCCCACAATATTTTTATATGTGAGGCCATATTCACTTTTTTTGATGTAGATGAAGACATAATGTAAAGAAGAAATATTTTAGGAAGTAACTAGGGTCAGGCGAGGGTTAAAAGAACAATACATCTTTGAAATGGAAAATATATTCATTCCAGAATAATATTCCTTATTAGGGACTCATGAATTCTTTGTATTTCACTACATAAAAATTCTCAGTATAATTCCACTAAATAATAAAATCCTTGATGATTTAAAATGTTGTTTTATCATGTAGTTGAGATGAGACAGTAGATTCAAATCAAATTTAACATAGACATAAAAAAACTCATGACTTAACCCAGAACCACAATCCTATCCAAGATCCACATGTTAGTAAATGTTCCTCCCTATATGACATAGGATATCGACTAGTAACAGGGCATAATACATGAAATGATGCGACTATTCCCTTGAATCAGTTTCATAAAAAAATATAAAAACAACAAAAAAACATATCACCTATTCATAGTGTAAATAATAAAATAAAAACAATTTTATAATAATAGAATTTCATTATATAGACCCACATTCTTTTTATCATACATTAGTTAATCACCCAATTGGTGGTAGAAATTACAATACAAAAAATACAACAAAAATATACATTTCATACAACCATCCTTAGGAATCGACACAACATCTCCAATAATCACCGAGCTTCTCCAGCATGATCCCCTTACTTCCTATAAGTAGACCTAAGATAAATCATATGGTTACTACATATAATACGGTCCCCATGTGGGATGTTAAAATAAATCAATGTAGAGTCTCACTATGTTACCCTTGTAATGAATTTAGGAATAAAGGAACAATATTTAAACATTTTACACTTGTGTGTCTGAATTTGTGTGGTTACTGGTCCATATAAACTGCTTATGTATTTGGTTACTACAAGATAACTAGGCCACCACAACACCGGATCTGACCCACTTTGACATTATTCTTTAATTCCATCTCATTTCCCCATTGTATGTCATTATTCCCATTGTCAACCTCGTACTAAAAGTCTCTAGATAGACATTATCAAGAACCTAAACCAAATAATCAAAGGAATAAAGAATAATTATACATCCAAATCATGAAAAATAGTCATATCACATATCGTAAGGTTTCATGTCCATTTCATATGTCACAACATGAATCATCCCTATCATGAGTTTTCCTCTTCCATGGATAGTGCCTCTTAGGGAACGTACCATTATCCACATCAGGTATCACATCACAAACATAACTCTCTTGATTATATTTCAAAACAAGCATACTCATGAAATGTTTAAGAACATAATACTATTCTATTAAGTGGTATTAACTAGGTCACAATTCTTTTCATTGAATGAAAAATCATTCCATAGTATCCTCCCCCCACACAGTCCATTTCTTAGATCAAATTTGTGGAATATAAGCACAAATTATTGTGTGCCACCACAGACTTTCTCCATCTTATCACCCAATCACAAGTAACTCATGACTATCCCTCTATTCTTGAACATGACTTATCACTCACATCATGGAACACATAGGTTTCTTAAGACTCATAATAGTCTCTCCATTTCAATATAATCTCAGACATATCACTAGTTGGGGACCCAACCACCAATTGGCTCCTCAAGCACAATCCCAAATATCAATCACAATCTCTCCAAAATCATTCATCGCCCTTAATACATTTAGTAAGGGATTATCACTATCCTACTCATTCTATGACTCTTTGAAACTTATCACCATGTCTAACAAAACACAACCCCACAATTAGGTGATGCCTAACAACTTCGAATGGAGATTTCTCAGTAGTCCACGTGGAGGGATCCATCTCTATCACACACAACATAATCTCAACGTAATATAAATTCTCAAAATTACCATCATAACAAAAACCACTCTCAAGAGTGTGTTACTCATCCTACTTGATATACACTACCATACCACATATTTTCACAAGGTCTAAAACACTCATATATCTCCAACTATCACTTGGGAAAAAAACCTCATTTACCCAGACAATATCAATTTTCTGGATACCACTCATGGTCTCTCATTATCTTAATCAACAACCTCACCCCCATAGATAATTTATAGGGTTATCCAAACTCACTAATGTTATAAAGAGCACTTATCCCATGTATCATAGGTTGATTGAAAACCAATCTATCACACACAAGGCCCATATAAACCGTATCCATCAATTATGTTCCATGAAATGTAGGTATAAAATGAAAAATGTTCATAAAAATAGTAGGATATGAAATAAAAGTGATCTCATTCCGTGAAAATGAGTTACAACCCTCACTAAACTCTGCTGAGGCTCATCCAATGACCTATGCGCCTCATCTAATACTATAACTACAATTGAGCTCCTTCATCATGTTGTACACCCCAAATAATTCATTATAACATTATATATATAATTATTCAATAAATTACAAACAATATTGCCTAAATACTCATTCGAAATTGATGTTACACCAGAACCATGAAAAAATTCAAGAGGAAGGTCTGCAGAACACACCCAACACCATCCCATCCAAAATTCATATCATCCAAAAAAAATTAACTACAAATTATTTCCAATTTATGAAATTATAATACCTAATGTTATTTTATCACATAACCTCTCTGAAAAATTTTAAATTACTAATTTGATTAATCACATTATTTGTCATATATCCTCCCTTAATGAATACCCCATCATCCACATTCAATTCCACCACGATATGTTATAATTAGAGCCTATACATCTTCACACATAATTAGTTAGAAGTGTTGGGAAACCATGTTGTACATGAGAAAGAGGTGAGACATACCTAAAATCAAAAAAGGAATTCACCTAGAACCACTATATTGAATATGGAATATTGAGAGGAATAAGGGGAATGAGTTAGAGGAAAAATAGACTCATTATATCAATCAGGACCCCCAAAAATGAAGTGGTATTGAAAAAAAAATATCCTAACCACTCCTAATTAAACACATTAATACCATTAATGGTTTTAACCAGGTCATTGATAGTGTTAATAAATGTTTAATGGACTATTCATGGTTTGAAACCTTGTTCATTAAATGAAATGTTTGAGGTAGATGGGTTCTAACATCATCCAATCCCATTAACGGAGTTAATGGAAGCAGTCGGTTGAATTTTATCTCCCATACCACTCAAACCTTCACGGACACCCACCCAAACAATCTAAGCACACATTAATCATCATATAATGATAAAAATAACATTTATAGATGTAAATCAATTTTAATCACAATAGTAATTTCAGTTATCAAACAAAAAATCACAACAAACTAAAAATTATAACTTCCATTAGAATGTAATGTCTCCTAAATATTGGTTTCTATAAAAAATCCTCACTATAATGATTCACATATCCCTAATACTTAGGTAGTAACCCATTAATAAAACCCATCATATCATAGTAATCAATTAAAAAAAATCTTTTCATGATATGCTCAGCAATACCATACACAATTTCACTATAAAATAATTAAAACCAAACTCACTATTCAATGATGTTGATCCATCCACGTACCACTAATTCCAATACAAGGATAGAGATCCCCAAAACTATCTATCCCAAGAAAAATTGATGAATTCACCTAATTCATCTGGTTGAATATGGGTTTTACACATTAAAACATGCCTCACAATTACCAAATCAAGGAAATAGTACTCTCTATTATAGGAAATTTATACTATGAATGGACTTTCAATAGTCCAACGACCCATCAAAAATTTCACAAACGATTATCAAAATATGGTCTCCACATAAATTCATACTAACTAATGATAAAAACATGTACAAAATCCTCCAAATGAATAATCTAAAAATATAATGGATTAACATGTTGACAAATCCACAACAATATGATCATGCTTCCTGAATTCTAGAAGGAACTCCAAGATCATCCATGAACAAACACAATCTTGAAAATAGTACCCCCTATGTAATTCTTATGCTATATACCCATCCACTCACATCTGTATTCATGCTCTCAACCTGATAACTGACATAAAACCATAAAATTTACT
This sequence comes from Viscum album, assembly GCA_963277665.1. Taxonomy (NCBI): domain Eukaryota; kingdom Viridiplantae; phylum Streptophyta; class Magnoliopsida; order Santalales; family Viscaceae; genus Viscum; species Viscum album. The sequence continues at coordinate 1,351,933,762 of OY728131.1, forward strand.
CAGAGATAATAAAAAATACCACCTAATCCCAATGTCAATGTACTAAATCCACCTGAAATGACTTGTATCATAATTTTTACTTGACCATCCATTGGTTGATGCCAGCACATTAAATTCCCTTCCATCATAAGGGTTATAAAACCAATACTAATTTGATGCTCCTAAACCATATGAGTGTAATTATCATAATTTTTCAAACCATAGACATTAACTCTATTGTCCACACACCATCAATTACGACATATAATGATTATTAATGACCAAACCAATATCACCAAAGTGTAAAAATGAAACAAGAATGATTTATATTAGTGTTAGTATTGTAATGAAATCCTTGAATAACCAATGATATGTACCCATCCATTTGTATTTACATAAATTGTTCCTTGAGTTCCAACCGAAATGGTTCCCAAATAATTTTTCCATAACAATAGCCATGTTTTGTACCAACACCGAAGGTTGACATGCCCGCTGACATCAAATCACAACACCATATAAACAGAACGACTTCGGTTAATCAAAAACCCAAACAATTATAAATTCCCCCATAGATGGTCTATTCACTAAATATAAATACAATAACCTCTATGGGTACACATTATCCACCTCCCCGTGAAAACCGTGTATTTTCCCAAAAATCCGCATCAATGATAATTCACAACATAACAGAAATGTATTTCTCCAAGGAACCTCACATTGGTTCTTACCAATACTACAACATGATCTCACTTGAACCAAATGAAGGAACTCATCCATACCAATTATTGACAAAACACGAGTTGAGAACCCATTAGTCAAATCACATAGAACAAAGGATCACACAAATATCCCACTAACCATAATCCTCACATATGTTAGGATCACCAAATAGATTCAAAAATATAACTCATAGAATTGATAACCACTTTATCATCCACAATATAAGTGTTTTTATAGAAATAATTCTTCAATCAACCCACATACCCCAATACCCAAAAAATATTCTCCAGATCCATGGGGCCAAGTATCTAACATGCCATAATTGGTACAAGAGAACATAGAGGAACTGATTATATCCATATCTTAAAAAAATCACCTGATCAATATAAAAACATAATATCCATTTAAATTTTTCCTAGTAATTGACCTGAGGATCTAACATGAAAGTAATTTATCCTAAAAAATAAATTGAGTTATTACCTTAATCACTTTTTTGAAAATAATAAGTAAAAATCATCACCAATAAATATTTCTTGACGGAAATAATTTCATAACCAAATAGATTTTACATACACAGAACAAAAATCAACCAGATTTTCAAATATTGGATTCTAGGAGCTACTGTGGATCATATATGATCCTTATGACAACTTAATGGTCACCATAACATTGTTATATCAAACAAAAAACGAAATTTCATATCAGTTCTTTGAATAAAAAACATATCTTGAAATGATATGATATAAATGATTGGGGAGATATCAAATTCATGGGGAGGAATATACCCTCAAACAAGATATCCCTCATGCATAAATGATGGGGTTAAAATACATAGAAATGGATCATTGTCCTCTGAATACATATTGACCACAAAAATATGAATAGAAAAAATCTTATGGAAGATAGTGTGAGTTATAAACATCTTTTATAATTTTATCACATAATTATGAAATAATAATTACATAAAATGTGAAAATAGGTATAGTTACTCAACTCCACATTTCCAAAAACGTATAGATGAACCATGAATATAAAAAATCAAATTTATTGCTAAATATTTTTCATGTATTAACTACATAACATGGTAATACAGTTAATAAATTATTTAAATGTTAATTTTTTCAAACTCGAATAATATGAATTTATTTATTTCATTACGATCATTTAAGATGTCAAAACAAGAGGCCCTATTGTGTGGACCACGCTGACCTATACAAGTATTCAAAACTGTAGTCATTTAATTTTGAATATGCTATGTGTTTAATCACATATTCCCTTTTCTAAATAGTAGTGGGTACTACTCACATACCATGTGTGGAGTATTGTAGACAATCAATGCCTCCCAAATAGATAGTTTCTTGTCATATAAATTACAACATCCAATGTAAGAATTCCATTTAATATAATATCATTATCTCATGATATATCATAAATTAAAAGGCACATTGTGTATGATCATCCCTCTTTCATTATTATTCATTTATCATTCTACTTGGAAATAACTTCTTCAATCATGGACATGGATTTATAAATGGCACTACCATCTTGATCAATACTGAATAAGATATCATATCATTATAGAATCATATAATTATATCTTGATCATTAATTAATGACATATAATCAGTAGTGAAAGATACATAAGTTAACTCGACCTGAAATAAATGTAATGGTTTTCATCTTACATCTAAGAATGAGATGAAATGGTTTACAGTAATAATAATTTATTTATAAGATACCAATACACATGTTTGTAGATATGAACTACCAATAAAACTTTATTCATGTACTGATCCCATTGGAAGGTTATTCTGTATTATATTATCACCTCAAGACCAGCAAGTGACAACATCTTAGAAAAAGTACCAATTCTTATGAGTCCCCTACACTAGAAATTCCCACATCATCATTATCTTTTCAACATGATGAATCTAGAAAATGGGGTAATAGGATTTGATTAATTTCATGGTATTCACAGGTTCTCATTATATAAATTTAGCTAATATAACCATTTGATATAGTATGTAATTTAATGATATTAATATAAATACAATGGATATAGAATCGTAAACAGTATATTTATGTTAATATTAACATATGTGAATATATAACTATATGAATGTAATGATAGTCAAAGAATATAAACTTGTTTGGTCTATGGAACCCTCTTAGAGCCCTCTCACTTCCACAAGGTGCAACTATTAGTAATCAAAAACTTGTTATCTCTCACAAGTGAATCAATCTTCCATTGAGCTGTGGATCTCGTTAGGGGTATGCCACATAAATCCTTATAGACACAGTTATAAAAGTAAAATCATGTCAATGAGTAAAACACTCAAGAGATGAAACAACCAATGTATATGATTTTTCCTCAAGTGTGGAAGGGGATCTTTGGAAATAACTACCATATTGGTATTATCACAAAATAATTGGTATTCACTAATAAGAACACAAAAATATCTGATATGAAGAGATATATCTATATTTCATCATTTGCAACATAATAAGCCTCTATATAAATGGAATCTTATATAAAAGCATTTAACAAATGTTTCATAAAAATTGCATAAATGGACGTACAAGAATTAGTTAAAAGTACATATCAAAAATTTTATTTGAGGTCATCATGTTCAATTTAAAAACTAGAATCAGTGTGAACCCTACTAACTATGTCTCATATCTTCCATACATAAAGATCATATCCTTTGTATATGCTAAGAAAAAATTTATAATTTTTTATATCTAAGTAATGTATAACTCCAAAATTAGTATGTAATGAACCCATATTACATAAAAAATAATTATGATACCTAGTATATAACCATGAAAAATTGGATCTCATTGATAAATTATAATGTAGTTTAGTAATTATTCCATTCTACTAAAGTGTTTTTGATATATTTTATTGGAGAGATAGATACAAAATGGAATTGGAATCAACCCTCTCTTTTATCATTCATAAATTGACATTTTGATTACAATTTCAATATATGTACATTGACTTAGACCAAGATTCCACTAAGATCAATCTCAATATATATTGATCAAAATAATGTACAATTCATCCCATATATATTCCATTGAGAAGAAATCATTAGCCCATTTCATAACATACTTTATGTCTGTCAATTATTTTTCCATTATTAATTTGTCTTCAATATAAAATACTATGAAAATTATGGTACATCCACTAACCATATTATAGACACATGAACCACTCTTTTTCTTGATGAATCAAAATAATCATATGACCATATCAAAATAAAAATTCCATGATATTAATTCATTAATCAACCAATAAATACTTTTATTCATATTTTATACTTTACTAGATCACTATGAATATATAATCCATTTGAGTAGAGTCATATATATATATATATATATATATAAATTATTATTTTGAAATAATGTTTTAAAATCCATTATATAAATTTCATAATACTCATATGTTATTATTGATATTTATAATTTTTTGTATATCAGAATCACAAATTCTATGATTGTTTTTATCAATGTATATTCCTTGATGTTTCTTGATTCACTATATATCTTTTGAGCTTGATAGGTATTTAGTTCACCATCTATATCCATATTTTTCATGAATACCCATTTTCACCCTATGGGTTTTCTATTTGATGGAGGGTTTAAAATAATCCAAAGCATAATTTTGATTCATAGAGATCGATTTCACAATGCATGTCTTCATTCAATTTAGCTGGATAATTTTCACATAATGAAAATTTATATGTTTTAGTTTAATAGTTTTTTAAGAGTAATGTGTAACATAACTTAGTGACATGAAAACCATATCACTTTAGTTCCCTCACCCATTTTGTAGACTTGCATCATCATTATTTTCCTAGAATATCTTCAACTCCCATTGACTCATCTAGAGACTGTTAGTGTACAGACTCTTATTCTCCTAGAGAATCAAATTAAATTAATTAAATGTTCCTCCCAATTTTCCTATTTGAACTATGTTCCATTTACTGAAATATGTAATTGAATTCTATAATAAATTTTTTGTTGAATGGTTATATAGGTAATATCATTAAGATTAATTAATATTACCTATAAATATGGACTACATTCTTTAGGATGGGGATTTGTAACTAGGTATTGAATTGAAAAAAATCCTCATATTATGACACAAATATGTATTATAAGATGGGTTATCTTCAACACCCTAACACATATGAAATATAAAATTAATATTTTATTTTTACTCAATTTAGGTTTTATTCTTGTTTTTATAATATATATCCCTAAAAGGATAATGGATGTCCTTTTTGACTAAAACAATAATCTCAATAGGTTATGAATAGTTTCATTCCTATTATTAATAACACCATTATAATAAGTTATATTTGGAAGAGAAAGTTGGAATATTATCCCACACAACTTTATGTAGTGAATAATTTTTTAGTTGAGACACTCTCTACAATTGTCTGAGCATAGAGATATATTCATCTTTCCAAGAAATTTTTTTACTTCATGATATTATTCCTCCAAAATATAAAAGGAATCTGGCATACACCTTTGTAGGTATATATATACCTAAGTACGGTAGTCATTAAAAAAAGTGATTTAGTATAAAACCCATAAAAATACTCCACTAGAAACAAACCACACACATCAATATGAATCAATTCTGGTAGTTTTATAGCCCTTAATCCGTACCTAGTGAAGGGTTCATTGGTAATTTTTTATTTTCACGAAGTGTTCTATACTTCCAATGGTTTTATCTTGGTAGTTTCTAAATTACATTCATTATGTATCTTTTTCCCACATCTCATTTACATGTACAAACATGGAGTAAATAAGGTTCCTATAATATGAGTCATTTTCTATAATTTTTTCATTGAATTGCAATATAGGGTAATCTGGTTCATGTATATAAAATCCATTTATATGATTCACCAAACCATGACATATGATATCCTAATAAAAGGGACAATATATTTTTTGAAATATTATTTAATGAACTATGTTTTCCGAACTATAATATGAGACTATGTTGTTGGTTACTGAATCAATATAATAATATTTGTTTAACCAATAAAAAGACCACGAGAACATTTTAGATAATAATAATTATCTATAATGGATAGTATTATCTCACCAATTTCAACATGAATATCACCCTATCCACTTGAAATATTCCTAAATTTACATGGATAATATATATATGAATGGAAATATGTGTGCCCAATGTTGAATATAATAACCAACCAGAATGTATAGACATGTTTATTTCAATGTCAAATATAACATTGAAATAATAATAACATTTTTTTATCCAAGTCATACTTTTATTCTTCTGATGGCCTTTCCAACCATATAGAAATTAGATGTCCACCTTATCATTCCTATCCCTCAAAGTCTTCATTATATTAGAAGGACTATGTATCAGTGTCTTCGTATTGGGTATATCATTAATTTCCTTTTTTCCTTTTACCATCATCATATTCATCACCATATAGAATTTAGAGTTACTATTATTCAAATATTTATTGTCTTTTTGGAATGAATACAATAAATCCGGGAATTTATTTTCCTTGTTATTAATAATTTAATTAACCACACATGTAAATAATCTATTCCATAAAGAGGAAAGGATGAGATCATTCACTATTACATAGTTTAGACTTATCCCAAGGGATTTTTGTCTCTCAATATACCCAATCATCTATAGTATTTGTGGTCCGTATTGATTCCCATTTTCAACCATGGAATGAATGTAGTGAACTTTTTATATCATATTATTCTTATATTTTTCTCTTCTGATATTACTCTTTAAGATGCGATAACATTTTGCAGGAATCATTTTCCTAAGGAATTTTCATTAGTTGAAAAGACATCTATAAAAACATGATAAATTATACATCTTGTGAATTATTTACATTATTCACACACATACACACACCAATATATATATATATCCTCATTTCCATTTCTCCGAGGAGGATCCATGTGATTTTGGGACTCTAGAACATAATGATTCTTCTCTTGGTGTTGTACAATTTGAAATAAATATTTTCACTTTTTGATGTCATTGATATTCAAGAAATACAATTAATCTATTATAAATCATAATTACATTTAATGGGTATTACATCTTTACAATTACTCTACATAAAAATTTATAGCATATTAGTTCAATATCTTGAATAAATATTTCACATTATCAATTAATTAAATCATGAAATTCCCCCCACTATTTTAAAAAACCCTAGTATCTCTTATTAATATATTCATAATTCCCATTTTCTAGATTATTATATTGTAAAGGATAGTTAAAACCACTCCTCATAGATCAATATATGGAAATGAAACTATTATAAATTTTTTAAGATTGATTGTTGACTACCAACTATATTAACTCAAAATTCCTTGAATTATTGAGTGATTTCCAAACTACAAGGAATCATAACATTCATTTACACGACTCTTTTCCTCAAAGTATAATTAAGATAACTATGAATACATAGTTTCCATAAGTTTTAGATAAATAATCACTTAACATAAAAAATATTTCCCCAATTTGTTTGTGGATCCCTAAATTGGGGATAATGAGTACCCCACAAAACAAACATTGATCAAAATTAATATATTGAATATTATACGACATAATATATTTATGAATATTTTTCTAATTGTATGAATAATAAATTAAGGTTCTACATGATATGTTCAAACAATGTGATTGAACTCACAACTAAATGATGCATTGAATTTAAATAATTAATTACATTTTAATTTTCTTAATTATGAATTTTTTATCTAATATTTGGTGTAATATAGACATGAATATTCACAAAACAATATTAAAACGGTGATAAAATAAATAAAAAATGATGGATCTTAAGAATTTTCTATTGGATGATTCACTGGGCATATATATATCAATATTGACCATTAAAGTTGAATACATGAGTCATGTCTAACTTTTGTCATAACTTTCACCACTATCGAATGTTTCCATGTATCATCTTTAGTATTGTCTCATCTATAAACTATCATCATCTTATATCATTCTCAATATTAAAAGTAGATCCACAATAATTCCAAAAGTACACATAGAATTATAATCATTACCATATAAACCCAAATATATATAATATGGGAAATAATGATGCACATACCATAAAAAATTAATTATTAAAATAATTTCATGTACTTTCAATAATAAAATAAATAAATTATATTTCATACAAACATCGGTCTACATATTCTTATGGTCATCTAGATGTTGATGAAACTACTCTATAACAATTATTTTTAATTAAATTAGACTCTATTGAATTATAAATAAATTTTATAAATTTTGTTAAATTTTAATTAAAAAAATTTCCACAATATTAATTGAGATGTATCTATGAAATTCTAATATTTTTCTAAAATTATTCAGTATTTAATAAATTTCAACCCCCAGTAAAATCCCTAAAATAGGTTTATACATTTTTCGAGACTACTATGGGTCATTCCAACCTAGACTTATCATTATTCTGTTAGATAGTAGTGTCCCAGGTGTAGAAATATGGGGTAGATGTTTTGGTTGTCATTTTCTACCATAAATTCCTGAAATTTAATAATATTGATATTTATTTATAATATACTATTTCCAACTAGTGTGAGATATAGAAAACTTGGTACCCAAATTTTGGGGTGGTGAAAACATCAACATGGGTGGACGAGAAACCTCTACATGTCACATTTTCTGGTGGGATTAACAATTGTATTATAATAATCATTATTTATATAAAGGGATTTTTTCATATGAATATACACATAGAATTTTGTATTTCATTTGAAATTTCTAAATCCTTTTTTGAATATAATGGTCACAAGGGTTCAGTTCTGAAACAAATATAGCTAGAAACCAAGAATTGGCCACCTCCCATCAACCTAATTAATAAACTACCAAAATATTTGTGTGTGTTTGTGTGTGATTGTGTGTGAGATTGTGTGTGTGTGATTTAATCATTTTACTAACCCATAAAAAATTTATTTTGATCCAATTCTAATCATTGGTTGGTCATAACATGGACATACAAGAGCATATTAAGATATGGTTTAGTAAGATGGGACTGTGATGACAGCCTCTACAAAATATTTTTAGAAATTTAATTTCTCCTTCCTAAAAGGATTACACACTTTCTCTAGTATCAATTAATGTTATTGGGTTCCATATATGGAGATTATAGACAAATATTTATGAATACAACTGTCAGATCATTATAAAATTATCATCACTAGTGTATTGTAGCACAATAATAAACCAAAGTATGTTACATGATTGGAATTAAGAATGAAAAATTAATTGAAACCTGAAAACTTTTGATTCCTTGATTATAGTGAGAAACACTCCTCCCTAGAAACTATTTCTTGAAGGAATCAATGTTGGATCGATTTATATCATTCTAAAAACAATTTGGATATCATATAAAGCCTATAAGAATAGATTTCATGTGCTATCATGGATCAACAATTACCCTTATGACTTTTTACATTCACTACACCATCATTCCTTCGATCAGAAATTGTAATCTCGGTTTAGCTATTGGAATGTGGATCTTCCCTCAGTATGTTTTCGGAGAGATGTGAAAGGCTCTCTAAAATTAGAGTAGATTAACATTCCGTTAAATAAAATATCTATCTACCTTATATAGTAGGATTACATTACCATAAAATGGATCCATAGACCATGAGTACTTTTTACCCACAAAATGATCCATAAATGAATTATTTAGACATATTAAATAGGTCAAAAACATAATTTATATTTTTATCAGTAACATATAATATAATACATAAATTATAATATAAAAATATCAAATAACAAAAAAATTGTTCCAAAAAATATATTTTCAAACAATGAATATTAAAATAATATTTTCTTTAATATAATATTTTATATGTATTCAAATTTTATATTTTTATTACTTTTCAATAAGATAATAAAAAGATATTTTCCTATAATTAAATGAATGTAAATTATTTATTTTGTGAATATTGTTTATATAATGATATCTCTTGATCGTATGGTGGGTATCACCTTGTCATATAATCATATTTGTATAAATTTACCTATAATTTTATATATGCTATATATGTGGCACTCTAGGATCTTATCTCAATATAATCCATTATTACTTCCAAACCATGAGTGGAGTCCCAAAACCCATAAAGGCCCCTAAAAATATAATGTATTTTCACAGTAATAAAAACCCCCAATGAACACTATATGTTTAATATAATCCATTTGTCTCATGATATATCATAATAAAATATGAACACTTTTTGTCATAATCCTTCATTTAATTATTTTTTTGTTGACCCAAAGGGATCGATATAAATTTTTCTACCATTGTGATGGATTTAATGATGATACTGAAATTCTGATAAACTTGTCCTGATATATAAATTTATTTAGAAGAAAAAAATTCTATATTGACTATTCCATCAATTCCATACATCTAATGGTGCATCGAGCAAAAGAATCCTCACATTGGAAAAAAATTATATGGTTTTTTTCACACGTAAAATTAGGTTATCAATTACTAGACACAGATAATAATCTCATGTAAATAGACCAATTCACATGTCAAAATATAGAAAGTACTAATGACACATAAAACCAGTGGTGTTTCTGTTGGTGGGTCAGTTTTCATGACCATATCTACTCAAGATCACTAAGTGAGATCATAATAGTGTGTTCTCTCAATCCATATCACACATGGATTTCTGTAACCCACTTAGTGTTACTGGTTTTCATCATTATACTATGAATTTGGGATTTCATGGCACTACTAAACCCTCCAATGTTCCACAAATAAATAATCATATGAATAGTCTATCATGTTAAGGATACATAGACATCCCTTGGATATGAACCATTATATGAACCTCTAAATTATGTCATACACAAGGATCAACATGTCATACCATCCTAAAATGTACCACTTTTTAGTTCAATAGATTTATTAAAACAATTTATTTATAAAAGATATATATTTTTTTTTATTGACATGTTCAACAACTAAACCATTATTACGTAATCTATTACCACATAACAAACCATATTTCTGGTCATTTCAACATGGAAAATATGATTTATAAACACATGAAGATTACCAATGAGTTAGTAAACTAAATTAGGTAAATAATGGCCTCTATTATACGTGTTTCTTTCAATAAATATAACATCCATAATAGATTAAAGTGATGAAAATAGTCATGTACCTGGTCTTAATATGAGTTTCCTCAAGAATGAAATTCATGATGCATTAGTCCATGTTCCAAAAAACCCTAACACATTCTATCCCCTAATTTATTCAATATATTTAATCTATAAGATATGTTAATATCATGGATATAATTTTATAACACCCCATCATAGAACTATCATATTATCTAAGAGTAACATGGCCTCATGAACTTCTCTAAATATGCAATTATAACCTGATTAATGGTGGTGGAAAAATTTGAAGAATTAGGTTACTCTGATATCATCATAGAGTCATGAAATATGGGTAAATTAACCAAAAGATCCATCAATCATAATCATTTTATATATAGCCAAAGAAACACTATACTATGATAAATGAATTTAGTCCTAAAAAAACATTGTCATGTTATCATACAATAGCTGATTATCTATAGGTTTGATCATAGATATAAATTAGTCATGGAATATGTCACATGAACACTATCCTTACATAAATCACCTGGGTATAACTTACCACATCAAAAAATGATCATGCACCTCAACACCATTTCCATGGTGTCCTATGATTGGACCAGAATAAAATTATCTCGTCTATGTGAGAACTAGGGTGCTCTCTCATTTTGATGAATATGCATATTTTTATAGTTCAAACATGTCCCCCTATTATTTTCCTTCATGTACATTTAAAAACTAGGGAAATAATAAATAAACATGTCACATGTTTTCTTCAAACATCATGTGTATACCACGACAACAATAATTCATGTGCATCATTTCACCTTATGCCATCCATTACACCATGTCACACAATAATTCATTTCACCGATAAAATTTTATAATTCAACCACATCACATAATATCCTTCCATAATTTAGGATGTACATTCCATATACAAAGACTCATGGTATATTTTTTTGAAACCTCAATATAATACCCAAATGAATGGAGTATAATCATATGTCCACATCTTTAAAAGATCCCTTAAAAAATAATTTAAGGACCATCATACATGTCCTGCATAAAATAATAACCCATCCCTCTCACAAGAGGTCCACTTCCCTTAGAAAAGCCTTTAAATGAAATGTATATCATCCGCATCACACACCTCATTAAAACCCATACCTTTAGATGTGGTCCAAAAACTAATAATAATCCGGAAAATCCCAATACCATGTCTTACACGTGACACGTTCAAACCTCACTGACCAATCCTACTCACAAAATTCATGATTCATCCTTGGGATCTTATTGCCCACAATGTTTAACTCCTACAATAATCATGCGCAATAGAAGCGTGAATTGATTCATCAATCCACAGAGGCTACTTCGCTCGCCACTCATGTTCTAGTCATAATTATATATTCCCCCATCACAAACATGTCTCATCTCAACCCTTAGGGTGAAAATGGATCATCTTGACTCATTAAAATTTATACTCATTTATACTATATAACATCTATCACCCACATGTTACAACACATCATGGAGCCTCAAATTCTCTAGATCCAATTTCTTGATCCAGACACACCAATGTCCTTCATCACTCATGTTACAATTACATAAGTTCCACCAAAAAAATCTCTAAGAAACTCAGAAACATAACACCATGTCCCAAAAAAACCTATAACCCACACTTTAGTCTCTCCTCGAATCTTATAAGGGCTATGTATTAGCATGCTTCTAAGAGGAATTCCTTTGTGAATTACCCAAAATATTCTTAAATGATTAATCCCACTCATAATAATCATCAATGCCTATAATACCCTCAATAGGGTGTCAGTCATGATATGTTAGAGTCAAGACTAACTCACCTATTTCCACAAGGCCTAATTCTCCCATAATTTCCACACCTTCCATTTGGAAACAAAAAATTTCTTGAAATCTCTTCTCTCAAATCTCAAAATAAACGACACTCACTCAGACACTCAATCACAAAAATAAAACCTTGGAGACATAATCAATCAGTGATCCCAATCATCCAAAGTGACAAAGATAACATTTCTCATGAATTTAGGAAAAAACCCAACCTATCTTTTCTAACCATGGACCACATGTTATCTATTTGTCAATATAATCACATTAACATCGTGAAATAATGAATATAAATGCATCAAATCAAATTTACATTATATTAAATTCACAACTAATATTTTTCAAGCAATGAACAACCCCACTGAGTTGCATCGAGCCCCATCAAAGACGGTAACTACCTCATCTAATCATGTATCATCTCCCGAAATCTAGCCTCATTACACACACTATGAATAATTCAGTTTTAATAATAATATATAATTACTAAATTAAATTTTACATAGGCTTACTTCTATAAATAATCATTTTTCAATTTCATTTCACCAAAACTCTGGATAACCACTCTAGGATTGTCTGTCGCACACCGTTAAAATAAACCCTACCAAAATCATAATCACATGATATTTGGATAAAATTAAAATTTATCTAATTTATGGGAAAATACTAATAATAATATTTTAGTTTCATAGATCAACACAAAAAATTAGATGAATGGGTAATCAAGCTATTGAGATTTTTTAATCTACCATGAATAAAATCCACATTATCCTAAGTCAATTCCCCGATGATCTTGTGGAATTTAACTTAATTCCAATTTGATTTTCACCATGTCATTGTGAAACTATGAAAAAAATGAAAGGAACTAATTGGTGAGAATAACTGATAAATTCTAGTATATTTCACCAAGAACAACCACACACCATATAGAATCCATGTCAGATAATGGGGAAGGAGGAACATCAAAAATATCCTTATCCCATTAATCAAACAGAAAAAATATGAAGGGAGTGTGAAATTGAAAATTTGGTCATGTTCTTAATCAAAAAACCAAAAACTCACCATTCACATAATGATCTCGATGGTCTAGCTGGTGAATAGATTTTTCCGGACACATTCTCTCTATGAAACCCTTCTTAACTATGTGAAATTTTCAATGTAATGGGGTTATCCCCAAAATAACCCCACTCACATTGTGAGTGGATATAATGTAATTAATTTCATCATTGGGACACCCTACCCTTCCTAAAAATAACATAAATATAATGTACTGAATATTATGGGGTGTTCAAACCATAAACTATATAAAATTTATTCTATATTATTATTTTTATTCGTTTTAATCAACCGTCGATTTACTATATCATTAAAAATCACCACATATCCTCAAAATGAATATAATACTTGCTTATGTAAATTAGATTATGATTCAAACAATTATTTATGGGTTATTAGAGAAATTTTTAAACCCACTCCACCACATAGTTTTATGTGTGGTCAAATACAAAAACCTGATGGTACAATCCCAAATTATGAGTGAAATTACATTGAGAATCAAAATAAGAGTTGGAATATTCATATTTCATTGATACCTATTATTGAATAATAATATAAGAAATAAAAAACATGAAACTAATGAATATATCATAATTTCGATCTATGAATCACAATATTAATGAATGGATCAAACTAATAATCATGAAATTACAACCACTATACAAATTAATAACATTATATATATATTATTTAAATACCCCAATCACATAAGGTAAAATCTATATGATGAATATATAATTGTACCTATAATTTTCAAAAGTTCCACCTCATTTATAAAACATTTTAAAACTCCATTCATCACTCTACTAAAAGTTTAAATGTCATCAGGATTCCAATATACCTGCTAGGGAATTCAAAAACGTTACTTTAATTTCAATACAATTGGAAAACCAATTCAATAAAGCACATTATGTTCATATTTCATTATAAATATAAATATATTTTAAGGATAAAATTAATAAACATAGTTAATTCATCAATTTTTGATTCTTTAAAAATCAACATTATTTCAAAACACATCTTAATCTACCTCATAATATTAAAATCCTTTTCAAGTAATTCAATAATGTCGTTATTTCATTATAAATAAGTAGTAAATATCACTATAAATTAAAAATATTTCATTAAATTCCCTCCTCACACAGGAGGTATCAATTATGAGAAATTACCGTACAAGATAAAACCAAATATCAACCACAATTCAATGCAAAAACAAATCCAAATCCTATTAAAACTCCATTTATTCCTTTAAATATTATATGTGATAAATATTGTGTATATTGATATATGATTAGGTCAAATAAAAAAATTAATGGGTTTCATAAATGTGTATTATATTTATTCTCAACTTAGAAGATTGTGTTCCAACCGGGATGTAGTGACTAGAATGTGTATGGTCTTATCCATATGGGTTCCACCATGTTTACCAAGTCATTAAAAAGCCATGAACCATGGTTACTCTTCCATTAAAACCCCCAAAACTACATTAAAATATGAAATAAGACAAATAACACCATTTATGATCAAAACAATATCTATTTAATCCAAAATTTACAATAAAAAATCAGATTGAAATCTAATTCAATGGAACAAATCATGACTACCATGGGAACATAGGTATTTTTACAAAAGTGGGGAGCAGGAAAATATATCCAACCATCCTATTTAGATAGAACAATACTACCTCTATACTACCATGTAACCACAAAAAAACAATAGGTCAATATTAAAAAATTGTCATGAATCATACCAGGTCAACCATCAATTGCACACAATATTATCAACAATAAGGCTTGAATCATGTTACTAAACGTCGTAAAATTTTTATCAAGCACTAAATCAATAAAAATAAATACATTTCAATTATATCACCATTTAAAAAATTAAAATAAGTACCTAACCATCACCATAAATCTAGAATTTTTCATCCATAATATTGACACCAATCCAAACGAAAATACTTTTTCAAATTTTTTGAATAAAACATGGAATAATATATATGAACAAAATAATAAAGATGAATTATTAAAAAATAAATAATAAATAATAAGTATTATAACTATAAATCAAAAAACTAAAAAATAAATCTACCATAAACGTTTGATACAAACCCCTTGAATAAATTGAAAACCATCACCCCCACATGATCAAATCCTTGTCTCTATTGACGACCTCATAATCCAAAAAATCTATCAATAGTCCTATAAGAATATTATTTAAAAATGGGTCAGAACCTAGAAAAAATTATATACACAAAATAATACACACAGAAGTGTGTGTATATAGGTTTTGATCTAAACCTCCCTAACCATTTTTTCAATTATGAAATTACGAATAATTTTAAATGAAATAAAATAAACACTATATTGAAAATGAAATGTTAAAATAGGATTTAATAGTAAATGTTAATGAAAAAACAATATATTATTAAATTTATGAAAATATCTCCAAAATTACTTATCCATATTTAAAAATTTTGAAAATGCAAGTACATTTAGTCTTCATAATCATACTAATTAAATTACAGAATATTTTATTTATCCTTCCCTTACAATATGTTTTCCAATAAACATTTTTAATATTAGGTTTTATTCAACTAAAAAAATTATAAAAAATCACAACATTGAAATAGAGAATTCTAATTTATTTAAAAACACAATATTCAATCCTCATTTAAACAAAATTATCAAAACTCTTTTTTATAAAAACCATATATAATTTTAAACAAACCATAATCATTAAAGCTAATACATTAATGTTGAATCATATTATAAAACATTATGGGATTTAGTTAACAATGATAATACCTATGGTTGCATGAATTCATGATAATCATTAGGGGATAAATGATTTTTATAAAACATGAATAAAAAAGATATAATCATTTGAAAAAGAAACAACACTCATGAGAAGTCGAGTATGTTCTCAGGTGACATGATTTCGAGAATACTAATGTTGATCCAACTAATATAATATATTGTATTCCTAAAATAAATAACCTCTTAAAGTACTCTCAACTGGCCCGGAAAATAGAACTCTACTATAAATAGTATGAACTACACTAGAGATTC
This sequence comes from Viscum album, assembly GCA_963277665.1. Lineage (NCBI taxonomy): Eukaryota > Viridiplantae > Streptophyta > Magnoliopsida > Santalales > Viscaceae > Viscum > Viscum album. The sequence continues at coordinate 1,351,950,631 of OY728131.1, forward strand.
TAAATAAAGATGTAATCTCAGATAGTGTGGTAAAAACGAGATTAATAACATTGATACCTAGGATTCTCAATACATAAATCAAATTGGGTAATGTAAGTAAAAAAATAATGATAATCACATTCATCATTAATAAATAAGATAAAATAATTTACATCCCACCCATGAGAATTTCTCAAGAAAAAATCCATTAAAATTTTATATCATAATACAATAATAATTCAATTCATACTATATATAAGTAAAAATATAAAACACAACATAAAAAATGATATAAAAATAGGGGTCTCACAATCATAAAGAAAAATTCTTTTATAAGGATTCAATGGGGACATAAAAATAAATATTAAAATTTATATGTTATGAAACATATTTTGAAATTTATATAAGAATCATTAGTCCCCAAAAGACATTAAAAATCCCAAAAGGTACAACTAATGAATATCAATTTAAAAATATATCAAATAACATACATAACACATTAATATTATCAATGTAAATATATAACCCATTTCATGTGAGAATAACTCTTTAAATAATAATTTTTCTCATTGATAAAAAAATATTTTCAAAAGGTCCCATTTTGTCTAAAATTTACATTACAATAACCATGTCAAAGTATATATGAAGAAATAAAATTAAAAAAAATATTTTTAAAAACATAAATCTATAACTCCTGGGAAAATATTTTATGCTAGGTGAAGAAAAAATTGATGTAAATTTTCAAACCCATAAATGATGTAACCTATAGGTATAATATTAAGTAAAATAAATTTATAAATCTAGTGAATCACATAATATATCAAATATGTGAAATTAAACTAAAAAAATATAAGTAAATTAAAAGTACAAGTAAGAATCCATATACTATAAGAATATGTCTAATATAAAACCTAATCATATAAATCCTCATGATTAGACTAACCCAGAACATAGGTTTTACGACCATAGTGATTAGGGTTCACGGAAGAACAAGAAACCATATTTAAAATGGATGTTTAAAAGGAAAAATATTTAGAATAGAGGTTTGAAATATAGATTCCCTTGATATTCATGAATAATGGGCCTTGATAAAGAGTAATAAGAAGTGATGAAGCTACTAGATAAATCTCATTATCTCTTGGTTATGTAAGTGATATATGGGGCGATAGAGTCAAATAAAGGTAATAATAGATAAGGGATGAAATGGTAATTCATAATTTTTTATTAATAGAATATCACAAGGTTTTGAAACCTAATTATTAGAACCTTTAATAACTATTAAACATTTAATAAAATCAAGATACAATACTTCACATGGTTAGACAAAAATTTCTTCAAAATCTTGTGAAAACCACCATATTTTCCTTCCATAGATTATAGAATAGAAACAGTCCAAAAATAAATATTAACTCTTTAAATTTATTCTATTTCAAGATAATATATCATAACTTGAGTGTGTATATATTTGTTTATGATACTATTTTAGCCACTATAATCCAAATATATCTCACCAATAAGGTAGTATGTCAAGGGTATCAAGGAAACAACACTTATAAAATCCTTAAATCATAATTTTTGGTGTTTTCCTCAAGGGATTTAATCATCCATTACTCATAATGAATGAATTTAATTTTTAATATTATCAATAATCTAATACATGATGTAAAATAATCCAGAAACACCACAAAATAAAATCCTTCCCATTGGAATCAAATAAAAGGATCACCAGTCAAACTCAACATTAAACTTTCTAAAACCTCTCTTACATAACTCAAACAAAAAAAATGTAATCCCATTTATTGTAAGGGTATTAATTGAATTATAAATCCTATATATATGCTCCATTAATCCATAGAAACATCATAATAACTAATCAAAGTATTCCACCTAAAATACATACATCGAAGGATCCCAAAGAATCTAATCATGTAACTACTGGGCATTAACTAACGATCCATCCTATGAGATTATGCACCCCCCTAAACTGAAAACTTTAATTACTAACCTTCATATTGATATTTTTTATACATAATGTCATATTGTAAAACTTATTGAATAATTCATGGATGTCAACAAGATCATCCTCAAAATAGAATATATTAGGATTCATTTGTTAAAGAATAAATTGAACATGTTTGTGAATGTATATATAAGATTGTTCATGAGTCATATTAACATATTGGTGTAACTCATTATTATAAACTGAGTCAAAATGAATATATAATGTGTTAAATAACACCATAGGAATTTCATCCTCTCAAACATAATGTTTCTGCTACTTATAAATGTGTTTCATCATGAAAATATACAACACTATAAATTTCTGGTCAATTTATTCTTAGATAATTGGAAATAATCATTATTACTGAATATAAATGGGTTCATAAAGTGATAGTAAATAATATGAATTGGAATATAATAAGTTCTATATGAAAATAGAATGTGATACACCCATGGGGAAACACTAGGCATCCTAATATCAATTATATAAAAGTCCCTCTCATTATACCATAAACTATTCAAGATCAACCTAGGAAATTTGAGAAGCTAAATATTATATATGTGTTATATCAGTATACATGTTGACCATTTAATTATTCTTCCGATGAGGGGAAAATCCTTGTGAATTATTTGATAAATGTTTCAATAGAGTCCTCCAAAATAGAAGGATGGTGACCCTATAAAACATCAATTTAAATAAATTCCATTTACTATAATAATAGGAACATAAAATAACAATTTCTAAGGGTTAACCATATATGTTCAACCTCCAGGTCACATCCACCATTAATTCTAAATCTGGAACCACTATTTTGATGTAAACTCATATTATGATGAAGAAAATCTAACCAATCATGGAATGAAAATTTCCAATCAATAACAAAGATAATGTTATTGGGTTTCATCACCACCATGATGAGATCACATGAGATAATACCTTTTCTAAATTTATATTAAATTAATGGAAGCATCATTTTGTCATATTATCACCACTAGAAATAGTATCCAACTGGAGAGATTAAGTAATGAGATCAACAGGTTTTCATTACTCTTGAACAATGAATGTCATAAAATAATAATGGATCTATCTAGTGAAAACATGTATATATTCCAAATTAAAGAAATCATTGATCATTCCCCTAAAATCATCATTATAAAAAATTACATATAAAAATAGAAATTCATTAATAGATAATACATTTGTTTGTATGAAAGAGAAATTGTAATAGATATTTAGTTTTTTTATTAATATTATCTACCAGAAATAATTTTTATCAAAAATATTTTATTTGTTATTAGTATTTAAATAAAAAAATCTATAATACTTAAATATATAGTATTTTTCATGATAATATCATAATTTTTTAACAAAAAATAAATCCATTACAATTCACTAAAATTACTAGAAAATATTTTACTAGAAAAACATTATATTAATTTAATACACAAGAAATGAGGTTAAGAAACACATGTTTAATAATTTAATTTTACTGTATGTTCCTAAATTGAAAATGTCAAAATTATCACTTAACATCATGTTGATAAATATCATGTTTATCATTATATAACACAAAAAAAATTAATATTGACTATGAATCAAAAAACATATCATATGATTTTGTATATTAAATTTAACAAATTTACTGAAAAATGTTTAAATATAATTAACAGATGATATTATCATTATATTTTGCAATTCTATATTCAATAAAAATATAATTTAATTTTTAAAATGGAAACAATGAGAATAAAGATAAATATAAAAATATATATAATTTTACAACACAATGTAATACAATTAATGGATGATGTTTTTTAAATAGTGACAAATAAAATTTATTTGGAACTCGATCAAACAGATTTCCCAATCAATACTACCAGGAAATTTTATGTTTTTTAGAAATACCTTTTGATCTCCAGTCCCCTTGTATTTAACATATTATCTCATCCCAAGATTCTATCATCCCTAATTATATCCTTTAGATATTTGGATCATCATTATCCAAGTTTCTCCCATTGAAACCCTTGATGAAATCCTATGATATTCCAATGAATGAATCTCTAGGTTTCTCTCTGAGATTTAAATAATACAAATACATCTGTATTGTGGATTTAATGAACATTGTCCTTGAATTTAATTACATAACTAATTTTTTGAAGGTTTCTCGATCTATGTTTAGTATACTCATATTTATTATATATAGTGACCTAATATTAAGGTAGCATGGTTGAGTTCGATGTTTGGTATTTTATTTTAATTATATAAATGATTTGAGTTTTTTTTAGTGATTTTTCAATATCAATTAACACCATAACATGTTGAATATTTGTTAATTTGTTGTAATGATTAACCACTAATGAATTTAAAATTCTAGAGTTGAATTTTTCAATCATACGTTATACTTTTTAGATTAAAATTAATGTTAATGAATACCAGCATCTAATTATTTTCACTTATCATGATAAGAATGTTGGATAGTGATTCATTATATTAGAAATTTTCAAGGATTTATAAAGAGCTCAACAACTGGATATATTCTTTTCTATCAAAACACTATTGAAATAATACATACTAATTATGATGTTTTTTCATAGACAAAATTATTTTTTATGACAATGTAGAGCATGCCTCTGAATTACAACATCTTAATAAAAATGTTTAAATTAGTAACAATGTTTTAATTTTTGTACATTGAATGATCTAAAAGAAAAATTAAATTATATTTCTCCTATTTTCCTTTTACTATTATGAACTATTAGATTTTATATAGTAGTCTATACAAGTAATATCCCTCGGTAAATGGGAATGGATCGAAGTAATTATTCAATAGATACTCATGTTCATTTTAATTTTTTTGATTTATTAGTATTTAATAGATTGAATAATGTTTCTCAACTTGAACATTATATTTTATATTATTATTTTATCTTTTTTTATACTTCCTACTTTTTCATGAGGATTTTCTAGGAACTCATTTACAAAATTTACTCTACAATGGATATGTATAACCTATACCATGTGGGAAGAAATGCCAAAAAAATAGATTACTTGGACTCATGGGCCACTAAGGTCATCCCACTTGACCATTACTAATTCAGTATTCCTACCCAAAAAACATGTAATTAAAATTTATCTAGCATAGCCTAACCTTCCTCAAACCCATTTAGAGAAGTCATTAAAGGTATATTGGCATAGGGGGTGAATTTTATGTGGTGAACTTATAATATATGGTGAATATAGATAATGGGAGGTTGTGTCCATTATCATACACTGTATATGAGGACATTTTTGATCCATGTATAATTTTCAGGTCATGTGAGTTCATAATATATTGGATAAAGGACACAGTGTTGATGGGAAAGAACGGGTACCATGTGATGAATTTAATGATCTTGTTTTTTTATTGTAATGAATTGTGAGAGATATATATATATAATATTATATTTGTAGTGTCAGGCACTGAGATATCATTCGTATCTAAGGCTCGGTGTTCTCATAATTAATTTTCTATGATTATTAAATATATTTTTTATTGTAAACTAAATATTTATTAAAAAAATGGTATAACTAATAAATGAATGAATGTATCAGAAATATAAGACCAGATATGAGTCTAGAATGATTTGTTTACCCTACGTGTGATATAAAATAAGATGACGAAGGGAATTATCACATCTCACCCCTTGGTGGTATGTTGACTGGATAAATTAAACAAATAAATCATTTAATTCATTTGAACTATTTTTTATATTTTAAATGAATCATCATGGTTAATATCCCAAGTTTAGCCTCATAATAATAGGATCTTGTAGAGATTCTATTTCCTCTTTCAATCAGGGAACCACCTCGAATGATGATAAAACTCTAGCTCGAAGAAAATAAGGATGCTAAAAATGCAGTGAAATTATTTAATCATTAGAGATCATATTCTATGAAGAAAATATGACTCAATATCCTGGTAAAAATCATCAATTATTGGTTTATTCTGTTTTTTATTAAATTTATTGTGGAGGTCGATTCCATTCATGGATCAATGAAAATTAGATCCAGAGGATGAACTAGTGTACAAATATAAATAATGGATCAATTGTTTTAAAAAATAAATATCCCGATTCATGGATTTTGGCCAAAAAATAAGGGAATATTATTATTAATCAGTTATTACTATTCAATTCACCCAAACTTTCTTCAAATTCTACACATGTTATACCCTATTGTTCTAGTTCAACATTGCAAGGCAGAACCAATCATGATTAGAAACTATGAATCATTAATGATTGACTTGTGGTGGATGGATCAATGGAAAAAATATAGATCAGGTAAATTAGTGGGTTTTGGATGATCTTTTCACTGATCTAACAACAATTCTTCAAAAATATTAATGTTTGGGTTTGTGCGGAATGTGTGGTGTATCTTTGAAGATATATATAATAAAATATTACTCCATGGGGCATCTAGAAACAATGAATAGGGACATGGTACACTCATCATGGGAGTAGTCAAGGATGAAATTGAATTCCATGTCCAAATATGTTGCATGAAAAAGAGATCTATGTATCTGGAAAATTCCCAATAGCACAATATGTGTCGTAATAATCACATGATATATAGCACCTTGGCTATGGCGGTGGGTTTTTTTTGAAAATCGTAGTCATGTAACATTTTATATCCCATGTATATTCCCTCTACTGCATTCCCTATTAGATGAGCCATGTGATGGAGAACATGGTGGGACCTTGTGTGAGAGTACCCATCAAGTAAACCGGTCATGTACAAAAGTACAACGACATGACTTGGGTACAAGGACATGACCAAGAACACGAGCAGGACCTCGAGTGGAAAGGAAATTCCTTGTACATACCTTAAATGTCATATACCCTTACATAGATGGAGAGTTTTGTACCTCCTATGAAATTACTAGGTCATGGAGTGAGGGAACCCATCTTGTGGGTCCCTCACATGTTTTGTACCACTAGGATCATTTTGTGGAAACTTTAGTCTTTTGTATCGCATTCCATTGGACTAGGATTTTGGGATGTGAGATTCCTATCATAAGAGTTTTTCTAAATAGAATATTATTTTTTATTATTTTTTATTTTTAAATACTACGTGGAATTTTCTTGTAAAAATACATGGATAAGTGATGTTCGAAGACATCACTGACATACAGGAATAGTAGAGGCATCGAAATTTGAACCCTCAAACAGGGATTGTAACGGTTCCCTGATAAATTCTAGAGTGAATTCCTAAAGCTCATCTGGGATTGGTTCCTCCATAGACTCATAGATTAGAACCCTCTTGTTGAAACATGGCATGGTCCCTTATAGACTTATGTTGTGGAACCCTCCATCAAGGAAAGGCCTATGTCCTCCATCAACTTCTAGAGTGAAAACATCTAGAATTTCATGGAAAGGAAAATCTACCACAAAATTGAATCCCAATTTCTTGGTAGGTCATGATTTCACTATTGAATTCCAGAGTTCAACCATCATGTTATTAAGGGGATGGGTCATCCATCAACATCTAGGGTGGAACCATCTAGCTGGATTTTTCATGTTTCCTCTACCAAATTTCATGTGGATCCCTCTAGCTGTGCTGGGCATGGGTCCTTGATGACTAGAAAAGAGTAATCCTCTTGTTTAGTGGCACATGGGTCCTCTACCAATGAGTGGAACCCTCATATTGTACCATGGAATGGGCCCTATACCTAGATTGTGTGTCCACTCTATAGTGAGGCACCTTGATGTGGCTTCTCTTGACATGGATGGTTACTTCTTTGAAGACACATGAGAGGTTGGGAATCATTAAGGTACTTTTTAACTATTGGAGACTATTCTCCCAAGGATAATATGTGAGATGGATATCCCCTCTCTCTGTCTTGGTTTTCTTTTTTATATTTTTTCCATAACATTGTACATCATTACCCTCCTTGGGATATGGAGACACATGAGTTATTCCACAATCATTACATGTTTTGATTATCTTGGTTGGAAATGTCTATTATCCAACTATGGTTCGAAAAGACCCAAATTGATGTTCATCTACACCCCGTGTAGAGAGCCTTATATTTGGGCGAGGTTACACTCTCATGGTTTGGGTTCAGTTATTCTCTTTCATTATATATTCCATACTACATGCTATCTATTATCATTAAATTTATGTTGTATCTCTTACAACTACCCCTTCACCATTTTGGACATCCTTCTGGGTATAAATATAGTCACCCCAATATGGGATTTTTCTACACATTTCATTTCCAATGTAGATGACTGACTTGTCAAAAATTTATTTAAAGGATATTATAGATACCTTGTGTTAGAACATATGCAGTTCATAGCTTAGGTTTTATGAGTTAGGCTCTCTCGGTTGTTTAAATTTCCTATTTTGTTATTTTTTTACATATTTCTAGTTTGTGTGTGTATTTTTCTAGTTACTTTTGATTTTTCACTATCATACTCATTTACACTATAGAGGGTTTTCATTCTTGGTTTACATTCGATCTATTAAATCATTTTATTATTATTCCTCTTCACATCTACATCAAGATGGTTGGTTGTTTATGTATAGGTACAATGGATAATGCCTCCCATTTAAGATATGAATTTTAATTTTCATCGCCACCCATTGGAATATGGAGGTGGCCCTGGGGTAGTTCCAGCAAGAGCCCTGACCATGGCCGCATCATGATTGATTGTTATCAAAGTAGTTCATTACTTGGGACATAGATTTGTGTAGTATCCATATAAATACTTGGTTTGGTTTTATGATTCAATGTAAATTTATTTAGAGCGCATCTATCAGTCTAGGCAATCTAGATATGGTGTGGGTGGCCAATGTATGTAATAAACAAGACCATGAAAAAATTCTTCTTGACTCATCATACTATGATATTGGCAGTATGTATGAATGGTATATACATCATACAGGACTGAGCCTTTGATAATCTATTTTGATTCAACTCACCATTGATGTTATATACATGTATTACCATCTGATGGTGGTATGGGTTGTTAATTTTTTAGATTTCTCCCTGATAATAGCCAACCAAGATACATGTTTCGAATTATAACAATGATATAATGAGATATGGATCCTTAGTTTAGGTTCTATATCGTGTGCTTCATCCTCTAGGTGGATAGGTAGTATCAACATCAACTATTGGGTAGTACATAATACCATCCAAATAGGATAGGGAATCTTGTAGGCATAATATTCTCCAAGAGTTCCAGCTTTAGAGGCATTTTAGGTTTTGCACATAGTCAAATCCTCTGGTAGTGGAGGATTAGATACAATTTGGGGTCTATAACGTTAGTATTGTATGGACCATGAAAGATCATGTGGTTTCATTGGAATATCACTTTCTCCTTCGAAGATCTCTCTGTAGGATGAGCCTTTTAACTAAGCAACATGATGACAAAACACTCACTTCGTCCAACTTCTATAAGTTATTCCATGTGGATTACTGTACCTTCTACATGTGCTCAGTTAGAATTCATGATCTTCAAGATAATCAGTTCAGATGGATGAATGTGGATGAGTAAACATAGAGGTTCACATATCATACAGTGTACTCTGTTGACATGATATGATATGGCCACTTCCGAGCACAGAAGATAGAGTTGGAATTCTATAGAGTGATCAGATCTAGTGTGGTTCCCTTTTACATTCCCAACATTTCTAGGTTTATAGAATGGGAACTAGTGATAGAGATATTTCTACTAGAGTGACTTTAAGGATATGTATATGGATGTGTGAATCACCATGTCGATACATCTCTAGCAGCTACTAGGAACCAGTCAGTGGGATCTTGGTGGGGGAGACCCTTTCACGATCAGACTCAGGAATGTGGTCCAACAATATTGGTACAACACATAGCACAAGGGAATTCTGGTGAGGTTCAGTTCTTTTCTTTTTATGGATGGTTTAACATAGCATGTGACTGCCTAAATCGTCATGCAAAGGAGCAAGCTTAGATAGACGGCGAACATCCATTGTAGGTGAAACACTGTGATCGGGGGTCTCTTAGGTGAGGATTAGGTTTTATCCCTGGAGGAAGAGATAGAATATGTGAAAAATGATATTTTTTTGGTTTGAAGTCTATGATATACTTACACCACCACAACAACCTCTAGGCATTCCAACTCAGTCATAGGGAGCAACTGTTCTGGTCCATGGACAACAACATTCCTTGGGACCTTCTGACTCCTTCAATACATGAGATGATTAGTGGTACAATTTTAGTTTATTATATTTTTTAATTAGTATTAGCACCCTTGTGTTGTAGTCAATACTTAATCTTTACTGTCATAGTGTATGATTTGGAGCTCCCAGTTGAGGCGATATACCATAAGCTTCGGCTTGGGGTTCCTACAACAAACACAACTTCTTTATATATTTTTTCCAACAGGACGGGATATTGATTAGTGGAGAGAGGTTCACCGAGAAAAATTTGGAAATTACTAAGTAACCCTATGAAATAATATTGGGTATGGAATGGTTGTCTGAGGACCAACCCTAGATTGACTGTAATCAAAGATGAGATAGATTCATATGAAATGATGGAAGGATATTTTCTTTTTTATAGAGATATATATATATATATATATCATGGGGTATAAGTGAGTTATATGTGTCATAGGATGTATCACATCACACATCAGTTGGAATGTATATTCCTTGTTGAAATATTCTCATCAAGCCTCTTGATTCCTTTAGTTGTGGATGATTATAGGGATGTGTTCCCTCATCACACTCTAGGACTACCTACAAGGTGGGAGATTGATTTTTTACAATTAAATTCATCCCATGCAGACTATTATATCTCCTGCAGAATATTATATTTCCCTTACTGTACTATAGAAGTAGAGTTTACTGTTTTAGGACCTTCACAATAAGGGTTTCTTCGGGCCAAGTGTATCCCCCCCTGGGAAGCTCAAGTGTTTATCATAAAAATGGTTGATGATATATTGTGTATTTTCATATACTAGAGTATTATGAACCCAGCCATGAAAAAGAACATGAAACCCTTGTATAGGATTGAAACCCTCTTTGACCAGTTTTGAATCATTGGATTATTCTGAAATAATTATCATTAGTTCAGCTACCACTTGTTGAGGGTTTGTGAGGATGATATTCCAAAGTCAAAATTCCAATTTCACTACAAACACATTGACTACCTAATGATTACTTATAGTATGAAAAGATACCCTTCCATGTTTATGGTATCAAGGAACCTAGTATTATAGCCATTATTATGGCAGTTTTTGGTTTTCTTCATCGACTACATACACGTTTACTATACATTGGAGGAGGAACAAGAAGATCACATGGGGTGGGTTTTATAGTTTCTTAGAGATAACAACATTAATAGAATGATATAATAGTTAATGATATAGATTCTTTAGGTTTAGTAATTGGGGCATGTAAGTTTTTAGGATGGTTTATATATGGACCCAAAGTAGATCAACGAACTTCTTGATTATGATCCACCCAAGAGTCTGTCATATCTGAATAGATTACCAAGCTTGGAGGGGAACGAAATGACTAATGTGGTATAATTATCCATAAATGAACCCTCAAGGAACTTGATAAAATGAAATGTGAATCTGTTTACTGGGTATCTGATGTTTCATTGGTCCTTAGATGAGTTGAGGACGAGTATAACAAGTGAATTATGTTGATACTACCATAAAAGGGATACAGTACGTACCATGTTGTAATTCCTCGGGGAATTGGATGAACTCTATTTTGATGTAGGTATATATAGTTATTGTGTATGGGTTAGATTAGATGTTACCCCATTAGAAGAAATTTTTGACTCACAATCGAGAAATGGAAATGTTATTCTTCAACCTGGTCATGTCGATGAACTACCTTCCGGGGGAGCACTTTCTTGTTTATTCAGACTGTCATAGTCTTAGGTACGTATTCACAAAAGGATAATTGAACTGGAGACATCATCTATAGTTATGGTTCTTATTGTAATATGAAATTGAGATAGTATATACTCTGGGGAATGGGAATGTAGTACCATATTTCCTTACCAGGAAGTCCCTAGTTAACATGGTGCTGGAGGCATCAGAGTAGTTGTCCTCCATACAACAGACCTTGGTGGAGCTGGTGGGTACATGTTTTCATTTGCTCATGGTGTTGAATTCTTTTCTCCTCAAGCTTGTGAAATATTCACATAAGTGCAGAATTTTTTTTAAGATCTTGAAAACCCAGATATCCACATGTGATCCTCCATATAGATATTCTAATGAAGCGAATATTGTCATATTTTGTATAGGGATGAATGGTGATTCTAGTCATGAAACCAGAGGATGTGATGTGAGAGTTAAAAACATATCACACGACTATAAAACATTATCTAGGGAAGATTTATAGAGATCATAAACAATAATTTTTGCTTCCGATATAAGATGGAGTGTAATAGAGTTCATCTCTTAAGGCCTCACCTACTAGTTGATGAAGGATAAGCACAATGGTCTACCATGTTTATTATAGTCAATTAAGATCTGATAGATGTAGTTTAATAACATATCCAATGAATATGTGATAGGGATTCCACACAAAGAATGGTTTCATGACTCCATCAAGTTGATTGTTGACTAAATCACGAAGTCATCACACCTTCTTGTTATTAAGGAGATTATATTAGTGGAGATTTTTGGAATGATTTATGTACAAGATATCATTCAACATGATTGGATTCCGTAAAAATTATCTCTTATCCTGTTGTATATTCTACATCACGATTTTAGATATGCTAGGAGGAGGAATTAAAGACCCAGATGAGGATGGGTATAACCTTTAACCCCCATACCGATGGAAAAAATAAGAACAATATGTAGGTATGCATGGATATGAAAATGGTTTTCTTGATAGACTTCATCAAGAGTTAGTAGGATAATTTAACCTTCTTATATTTATTATAAAATAATATATACCACTCTACAATATATTTGGATTCTTTGGAGGTCATGTATGGTAGAACCAGTAGGTTACCCTAGGGTTGGACAATGATCAATGAGACATCGCTTGTGGGGATAGAGATGGTGTTGGTAATGATAATGGATGTCTTGGTAATAAATCAGTGGGAGAAGACTCCCTAAAGTATGTTGAAATCTTATGTAGATCGTTATCATAGGACATTGGTGTTTTCATATGGAGAACACAGTTTTTTTAGGGTCTCCACTTGATGAGGATCACTATAGTTCTGTAGTGCAGGAAAGCTATCTCTAAGGTTCATTGAGGAATTTGAGATTGTACATATGTTAAGAATGGTTGCTTAATGACTCTCTCTAGCCCCACATATAGAGTGAGTGCATGATATCTACTAATAGTCACAACTGAGTGGTTATTTTGACGAACCACACACATCATCGACTAATATCGAATGGGCATCGATGATGGATCCTTATTTCAAGATCACCTAATGGAAATAATGGATTGACATGATAGGACACTTATTTTTTAGAAAATTCTACGATTTCATGTATAGTGGCATCAGGAGAATGTTTTGGAGAGATCCTATAAGTGGGAGAGAAAGATACATCCTCAGTATACCTTGTTCCAAGTTCAGTTTTACTGTTCAGGTTTGAAATGTATTATTCAGTAATTGAATCTGAGACCCTTTATTTTTTTTCTTGTTAGACTTTGATATATATATATATATATATATATATATATATATGTGTATATCCAAATACAGGTGCTAAGACAGTGTGAGATTCCAAGGACAAGGGTGCGTGTATTTAATTTTATAAAAATATTAAATAAATTTTATATTGAGCCCACACAATTTCATAAAATAAAATTGGACAAATTATAAATAGAATATTTTTTGAGAAATAAAATTCTATATTTGAGTATAGAATGTGTAATTTAGCCTCGGCACAATCTTAAATTGATTGGTGGCGGTGTTCAGTTATCTAACTCATTAGCAGTGTGTTCAAGTGAGAAATTAATAAATTATTTCCCTTGATATAAATAGATTTCCTTTAATTTATTAGGATGAATAATTTTATGGATTTGACCCCATAATCCAATGATTTCTATCATCTACTCCATCATCCATCCATTATATAATCTCATCAGACAGTGAAAAACACTAGTCCATAGATGATTGGGATGAAATGAACACAATAACATCCTTTAACCAATGGTGAACATGTTGTTTCAAATGAATTATAAAATATCTTGGTCAGAGTAATAGATTTGGGTTTTAAACCCCTTTTTATTAAATTTATTGAACACATCTATTCCTTTAATGGACCTCCCCCAATTGTGGCATGGTTATGCACCCATGTACTGATTAAATTCATTATTTATCTCTTTGAAAACATATATATACCAAATTTTATTGTTGACCAAGAAAACATGTAATATGATAGTTAAACATATGTTTTTTGTTTTCTACCCAATTTATTTGTGTTCTTCACTTGTAGGACCTCATGGTTCTGATTCGATGTTTTTATTTGGTAATGAGATTGATCAAACTCCCAGAGTTGTGAAAGATAATAATGTGATAGATACATTGAATTAAAATGGACTTATTTGGGATTTTTTATGGTTATATGTGATTTTTTAAACTATTAATGACTATATATTCGAATATTCATGGTTTGAGGGTCCGTGGAATCCTCAATGTTTATTTGATGATTGAAGGAATCATAGTTTCAGCCACCAGATGGAAGGTAAAAGAATTTCGAGACTATATACACTAATCATGGATGGAATCAAGGTCTAAATTTATAGGTATGACCAAAAACATAATGAGGATAATGGATATGTGTATCTGGAAAATTCATATGTAAATTTTGTATACCATGATCAACACACTGTGGGTAGCGCCATTGTTTACATTTTCTAGGGTTTATGAAAATCATAGTGATGGAATTGTTTTTAGACCTCATACGTGACATGTAACTCATACCCATATGAATTATCCATGTGATGGAGCACATAGGTGGGACCTTATGTGAGAGTACAAGGCTAGGCACACCACAACGTATGAATTTACCTGGACCCGTCTAGGGTACACGGACACAACCAAGAAGACGGTAGGGACCATGAGTTGTATGGGAACTGCATGTACATACCATACAAGCCATAAATCCCTATACATTTAGAGATATGTGAAACTGTAGTGAATCATCTATGTGAAAGAGTTCGACCACACTCCTTTTGGGTCCCCTCAATCATCAGGTACAACTTGACTCCGTCTATGGAAATTTATATCATTCATATCTCATTCATTATGACTCAAATATTAACTAATGAGTGGCTTGGGGTGATTTTCCATGTAGAATGTGACAGTTTCCATGGATGTGGATATTGAGAATATATGTGGAATGTTATAGGAAATATTCTTTATTAGGAGACACTCAATGATGGAAATGCTCGTGAAGGTTCGCTGTGATCAATCCTAAGTGGAACCCTCCTGCTAGGTTGTGCCTGGGTACTAAATGATATCTAGAGTAGAACCCTTTTCCTATGATGGGCATGGGTCCTCTATAGGATCTTATAGTTGAACCCCCTTATTGGAATAGTTAATGGGTTGTATACCGACTTACGAAGTGAAACCCTCTAGCTAGGAAGGTCATGGTTCCTCCATTGACTTATAGGGTAGATCCTACAACTGTTATGGGCAGAGGTCCCCTACCATGATAGTGGAACCCTCATATGGATATGTCATGTGTAATCCATCTACTTTTGGAATAGAACCATCATTCTGTGTAGGGCATGAATCCTCCACGGTCACTGAGAGTAGAATCCTCTACCTTGTCTATGCATGGGACCTTAACTAACTCCCAATTGGAACCCTCCTATTATGTTAGAAATGGGTTGTTGATGACATCCAACGTGGAACCCTCTAGTTTGGCTTGGCACGTGACCATTACCACTATGTGGAACCATAATGTTGTACCATAGATTGGTTCATCAACCTAGAGATTGTGGCCCTCTAAACTATGGGACCCTGGGACTAGGAATGGATTGACACAGATGATTACTTATAGTCATATACCTTACATATTGGTGATCATTGATGATGTTTTATATCAGTTACTGACTCTACCCTTCGATAATAAATTAGTTGGAGAACCACATAATATTTTTTTAGTTTTATTTTTACTACGGATACATATATGGGTGTGTGTGTGTTTTTTGTCTGTATATATATATATTTATGCATGTGTTTTTATTTCAATACCTTTTGTCTTTGTGAATCTCCATCCATGGGTTTGGAAGAAGCACATGGAATTCCACGGGCCTTCCATGATTAGCTCCTCATTGTTGGATGAGTACACTATCTTATAACGATTGGAAAATATGTGACCGTTATTTCGTCTTCACACCATCTCGATCTACTTCAGACTAGAAAAGGGTACCCTCTGGGTTTGGGTAAAACTATTCTATTTCATTGTATCTGGCATCACGTTTAATATCTACTATCATTATATTAATTTTTTAACACTTACAACTTCCCCTTCATCTTAATAGGCATCCTAGTAGGTATAAATATACAGAACAATTCATGATATTTCCCCACATGATTCATGTATTATACAGATGATGGAAGTATCAGTGGTGTATTCATAGGTACACAAAGATACCTTGTACATTATACCACATATGGTTATCAAAACAATGCGATCAAGAGGTGGGTTTTCTGAGCGGTTCATGTTTCCAAATTTTTTAGGTTGGGCAATATTTCTAGATGGGTGTGTAGTTTTCATTTTACATCTCTGTTTGCAATATGGTACTGTTTTACTCCATCGAGGGTTTTCATTCTTATTCTAATTTCTATTATTTGATATTTTTATTAGTATTTCGTTGATCTTCTTCATGAGATGGTTGTGGGTGTGTATACAATTACATTGGAAAATTTCTCCCACATAGGATATCGCTTTCGATGCATGTCACCACACCTTGGCTTATCGAGGTTGTATTGGGAAAGTCACAGCTCTAGAACCATATTGGGTTGATTAGTGACAATAAAACTCGTGAATGCAAATATATTTGAGAAACTCTAGGAAAATTTGGCACAATATGTTGATGTTGATTATGGGATAAGATAATGATGTCAAAACTTGTTAATATCTTAATTTTTATCATGGTTCATTATGTTCCATGATTTCTGTTTTCTCTCTATACCCATCCTATTTCATCTTGTTTTTAGTTATATATATCTACTAACAAAGATCACATTAATCATATATTCTCTTCATTTCCTCTAATTACCTTAATTATTTTTTCAACCCCTCGTAATTAATAATTTTATAACATTTTAATTTCTCATTAAATAAGATATGGTTCTTTTGTGGTTTTTATAACGATAAAATAATCATAAATAATCATAATGATTTTAAATAATATCTACTCATGAATTATTATTTCATTCAATCACAATTATATCCTTCATGCATTATTGTATGTTTCAAATTTGTGAAATATTCATTATGCCCATTTTATAGAGTAATATAATAAGGATATATAAATTATACATGTATGAGATCTAAATTAATTTTAAATTATGAAATAGATGTATTTTATTTAAAAAATATTAATTTGTTTGGGTATCAGTTTTTAATATAAAGAAATAGTGTTATCCTTATTTTAATTTTAAATGTCATTTAGTTAGACACAATGATCATGATTGAGATGTCATATAACATCATTCATGATACAATTACATTTTTTATTATATAAGATTGTTTTTATAGTGATACAACTATATACAAATTTTTTTGGTTATGTTTTGGGTTATTTGTGTTTATGAAACATATCTATTATAATTGCTTCATCATGATAAACAATTTAGTAAAATACCATATCATAACACCCCATGTCAGACTTTCCTCTAATTTTATATGAAGTACCTTACTCGTCTATCCCATGAATATATAGGTAATAAATTTGGTATTTTAAATAATTTCATGTTCGATGACTGGATATTCACTATACTACTTATCAATTTTATCATTGGTATGCTTAAAATTCCATATTTTTTAATGAATATTACATTTTTTTGAGAAATAATGATTTGGTAAATAGATTAATATATATTTATACATGAATTTACATTTAAATGTTCTTTTCATGAATTTAGAGATAATTGGTTAAAAGAAACCTTGACAAGGATTGTGATCACCACATATCAAATTTAACATGTCACCATGTTTTATTAGATTTCCTTTGTAATAGTCATTCATATTGTAATAATTCATGTATTCATATTTTCATTTAGTTTTCAAAGAACATGAAGTTGATTTCAAACTAGATGTTAATATTTTTTTGTTCCCTTATAGTCCTAATTTAACGATTTAATGAAATATTTTATAATTTATATAGTTTATAATGATCAATGCTACATCAACACATTCACTCAATTCCACAACAAAGTACATTATGATGATTATTTTAGGATGGACAATTTATTTCTTTTCATTTTTTACTAACTACCATATTTTTAGTGGAATACATATGAAAATTAACAATATGATAACAAGAATAACTAACCACTAATCAGAATACTAAAGAAGTTCAATCCACAATAGCAAAAAAATGCATCCGATTTTCAATGGATTTTCATATCTAGTGATGTGATTGGATGGTTTTTTAGAATTTTATGAATGATGTGGAGTACATTAGAGATATAAGATTCATAATTAAATTAATACATAACTTTTGTTTTTTATAATTGAATTCATGAAGGATAATTAATTTACCTAGAAAATATGAAAAACTCACATGCAAGAAGACTCGTGGGCCTTGGAGAAAACACGGTCCACCACTATCGCATAGATCCCTAAAGAAGTCTCACTACAAGGACTTCCATATAGTCAGAATGTTTCCTCACAAGGCATAAGGCACATGTAATTGCTTCCAACCAATCCATAGATATTTGGGGGTCTGGCTCACCCCTAAACCTAGGATTCCACTCCCTCTAGAACTCACGTAACACGTTCAGCTATGTCCATCCTCAACCGGTAGCATTGGTTGTAACTGCATCTCGATTGGTGGTGGTATCACTAGTAATCCAATTAGTCATGTATCTCCAGTGCATGTATTTTCTATGGTACATGCCCCTTTACCGATTCCTTATATCTAGGCACAAAATCATCATGATCACACAAAATAATCCTTGCTAGCTATCTATATGGAGGAATTATGAAATTTATCATGGCGTACCACAGTAAATAGAGTATACCTGTTGACTAGACTCAAGAAGGACATGAGGACACACACAAATCCTATATGATAATTGTACACTTGTTTCCCCTGCAACTAGTGTTTTCGTTTACCCAGATTAAAAGAAGTTTTCCAAAGTCCTAGTATATGGATATGTCGGTCTCTTCACCATCATTGTATTCCCTAGTCTAAAAGCTGAGCTTCAAACACTAAACACTATTACCTCAAACCAAACTCACGTACTCTCTGTTCTTAAGTAGAACTGGCCAATTCCAATACAACTCAATCATGACCTATTCTATTGGGGCTCGTGCCATCACTACCGCATGCCCGCCTCTCATAAGATAGGTTCTAGAGACTAGTACTGAGTAGTCATATCCATAAAATGGGAGGCATTTTCCTAGGTACCTATAGACATGCACACAACTCCATGTCCAAAATACAAAAATATAAAAAAACTATGTATAAAATTTATTCACACGCTAAGAAGCCTACCATAGAGTACGCTAGTAGAAAACTGAAAACTAATAGGGGCCATAATACAAGCCCCATAAAGAAAGTGTCTGAAAAAGTGAATGAAAATGTCCTTGAAACTCATCCACTGAAATCTGTACATATAGGGTAGGTGTGGGATAGTTGTATGAAGCTGTATGAGAAAACTTCATATGTCTGATCACTCAAAGAACCACATGGTCATGGCCCCCTAGAACCCTACCAAATCATCAATCATCTTCAAAAGACATGATGTGTGCAGGAAAAGCATGCATTGGGGTGATTAAAACAATACTCATTAGGACACCCTGAAAGAACAAAGGAATTCCACTAAGAAATACATGATGTATACAACAAATGAAAACCATGAATTATACCACAAATGAAAATTCATGGAGTACATTCATCTCACACATGTATAAGTTTATAGTACATATAAAATTATAATCATATGTAGTCCATAGAACATCTAGTATAGATAACACATCGAGTGGCGATAAAACAGAGTGTTAATAACAAATGGAGTGTAGATAATAGAAGGAGTTCATATAACACACCGAGTGTAAATAAGACACAAAGTATCGGTAAATCATGTAGTGTTGAGATTTCAAGCGTCCCCTAAGTTACATTGTCACGATGTCATGTAGTCTCTAAGTCTCATAGTCACATGGTCACAACCTTCCACAAGATTTTGGTCATAGTGTTGTTGTACAAGGAGAACATAAACATAGATCAACTAGGTCATATGACAACTTTCTAGTAAACTAAATTAGAGTATCTAAAATTGATTATATAGTCACAAGGGTCCCTATGCGACCAACAACATGTCAAATAGACGCACAGTTTTAAAGATATGGCTATTTACTAAAAATATCTGAATAGGGTCCAATTTTTTGTCTAATCCAATCCATGGAACCCATCAATATCTATAGGACAACCATACCCATTCCTGTCGACCCTACCTTACGAAATCCGGTCCAGTCTAGCCAGAACTGTCCTGGCCCACTGGTCCACTGGGTTCAGAAATCTAGGCCACTAATGTGTCTTGGCTCCTCCAGTCTGGCTCGCCCCATGTGGGGTGGTTATTTTGTGTCGTACGTAGTCTGCCCTGACCTTGTGTTTCCCACTAACACATTGTGATATCATATATCATGCAGTAGGCCCATATTCTCTTCTTGGTACCACGACCTCACTACGACAAGGGGTTCCTTTGACATGAAACTGATCCACGTCCCGTGGTCAATGTTGCATCCTCCTACAATGGATCATGCCCGTCGGCTGCTTCAAGCTTGGAAGAGTCCCCATGGCCACGCTTCGCCTTAATCGGATGCCCCAATGGCGGTGTCGCCCTTGCACTCTTCCAAGACAAACCCCACTAGGCCACATCACGCTGCCTCCCTAACCATCATGCTGATGGCCCTCCATCCTTCCCTCATGCTTATCCTAGAACATGAAGCAATGTGCCATCAACATCACACATTTGTGGTGTTGTGTGGGTGTCAGATATTTGGTCTCGGGTTGTTGAAAAATGAATCAAATGCGCAAAAATGAATCATATCCAATAGTTATGATGTTTGAAATGAATTGAAATAACAGTGAATAAAGGGGAAGAAAAGATAACTAGAAGGAAGGATATTGGCCATTGTTCGGGCCTTCCATGATTCATCCATGTTAAAGGGATCTAGAATAATGAAGCAATCACATTGATATAACCCCCATTTAATCCCCTCAAGATAACTCCCATCATGTAATTGAGTAAACCGCAAATCAACATGTTCATGGTTTGTTCTGCATTCATCATCATGTTTTCAAATGGGGAACAAATAACAAAAAAACAACACCCTCACAGGATATTAGATCAATCACTGATGAAGGGAGAAGTTGTGTCATCAATTTTCATCGATCAGTCAATATTCGATCCAAGATATGATCTATGATTTGTCCACATTGATTCTCTATTCTCCGGTGTTTGTGGCAGAGAGATCCTTTATCATTTTTAGGGGAATTCGATGGTTATGATGATAATAAATATTTATCTAGGAATGTTAATTAAAAAGATAAAAGGTATCTTCATCGCAATAAATTCTTTTATTAAATATTTTATTACTTATAATTCAAAAAAGTAATTTTATTTCATATGGACTGTACTAGGCTTTGGTAGACCCCGTCAATAGTAAATTCATTTTTCTGAACACAAATGTGCCATTAGATTTTTTATCTAGTAATATATTTAGATGACATACTAGTATAATAAAAAAACTCTTGTCCACTTTATTAAAAGCTTATCATATTTCAAAAACAAATTGGGCACACCGGGCCCCAACATCGTACACCATCTCCGCGCCTGCTCTTGTAATTTTCCAAATATATTTTTAAAATTAAAAAAATAGAAAATTTGAGTCATTACCAATGTATTGGTTCATTTCTAAACAGATGAGGTTTTTTAAATAATAAAATAATTTTATAAATTAGATTAATTTTTTAAATAGTATAGCTTAAATAGTAGGCAACCTAGTATAGAATATACTATTTGTATATTTTTTATAGAGAGTGAATGAATGATTCTTGTATGAAATTTAATGGTTTTTCATTCTAAATGATTTATAATCTTATTTACAATAGTATATATTTTTTATGGAATTTTTTTGAAGGTGTATTACTCATAGTAAATTTTTTGTGATATTGGTTGGGAAGTAACAACTAACTAAATATATTGGAATGGATATTAATCACTTGTTTGACTATTAACAAATTTATATAGATATTTTTCATAATTTACACACCCATTATATTGGTTGTGATGTTTGGGTGGATGTTCCACTCTATATATATTGATAGGAATATTAGATAAAATTTATACACGCAAGATATATTTATACATAGTAGTCATTACTATTATTTCCAAGTATAATCTAATTGATTGGTAAAAACATTTTGCAACCATTTTTTGTATTATATTGTTTTTTAATATTCCATTCCATAAATTTTTTGGCATGTAGTAATTTTTATACAAAGGTAATATTTTTGGTTAAATAAAATTGATTTTTCATTTTGTTATATATTTCAATCATTCTTTCTCAATATTTTTTTTGTTTATTTATTTACTTGAGTTTAATTGTGGAGAATTGATTGTGTATGAAATATGTATCATATAGTAATTGTGTATTTTTTAAATAAGTGATCTGGGTCGGTTTGGTGTTGGATTGTAGATAAATTTTTAAATAAGTTATATTGATTTTTGTATGTGACTGTATAATAATAATAAAAAAAATTGGTCATATATTATACTGATTCATATTGATTAACTCAAGAAGATTATAATTTAATGCTATATATAAATTACACTATTTCTTTTGTTTAGATTTCGATAGTTCAATAGAAATAATAATGTTTAATGTGGGTCTTCATATATCAACAACATGTTTTTCTCTGATTTTTATTTTGGTAGAAACATTAATTTATCAATGATTTATATAATAGATCTATGAATTTCCATTTCCTTTTTGTTAGGGGATAAATTGTGATGGATTTAGAGTTTAGTTTTTTACTTTCAATTGGAAAAATGAATTATTAATTTTTTTATAAAATTAATTTATTCTCCATAAAATATTATGTGACATTACTACTTTTTAGTAGAAATGATTTTTTTGAAATAAATATAGTGTCTTAATAAATAACATTTATCATATAAGAATAATTTATAGTTAATTAATATTGTATAATATTTTTATTAACAAGAATATTCATTGTTTTTTGAATGATTTCAAACACATTTATGGAAAATTGTGACAAAAATGTAAAAGTTATATTTGTTATAATATTTGAGATATAAACTATAATTTTGAGTTTTATTCCATAAAATTTAAATAATAAGGTTTAGGGTTAAATATGTGGAAATATCCATAAATAGAGTATTTTATTTTGATGTATTGATTGTGAATAGTAGATGCAAAGTTTACATAACCATGAATTTATAATAATTCAATAAAAATTTTATTCGATGGTGGGTACATAGTTTACATAGCAATTCATGAAAAAATGAATTTTTACAAAACATAAAATATCACATTCTTTTAATCATTGAAAACAGTGGTGAAAAAAATGGTTTTGAACAACATAAGGACACAAGTTTTAAATAAATAATTATAGAATAATCAAATTATTATAAAAACAAAAAAATAAGGAGTATTAATTTTATTATATTTTAAACTAATTCATATGATTTATATCATTTATAAATGTTTTTAGTTATGAAAAAAAATATTTTTTGAAAACTGTATTCAGAAGAAAAAATTTAATAAAATTACTTTCTAAAATATTTTCTTACAGAAAATGTAAAGATAATTATTCAAATAAGAAAAAAATAAAAAAATTAAGAAATTACTCAATCATAAAACTGAAAAAAATAATCATAGAAATATTAATGATAAAATTATATATAAGTAATACCTAATGAAATTTTTTCTGCACACTATTAGGTATCTTATATCATAAAATGGGAGCACTGGATAGAGGGGGGAAATTGTGTCTTTTTTCTAGTGAAAAAACATTTGAGTTGAATAATCATTTATGGTTGAACATTTTCTAGTGAATTGATTACTCTCTTGATGGAAAATGGGAAAGGTATTTTTTTTTTGAAAAATATTATGATTTATTTTAATATTTCATGTTTATCAAACTTTATATTTTGTGGTCTAGCCTTATAAAATTTCAAATAATATTATGATGAGGGAAATCCATAATAATGGGTAGATAGTAGAAATATATTTAGTTTTTAATATGTGAAACAAAATATATATATGAATGGTGGTATTGAGTGATTCATAGGATGTTATTACATTGAATGATAATTTTTATAATTAAAAATTTAATTGTAACATCCCAAAATTTTAGGATAGGATCATTGAATTTGATAGAATATGTGACACATGGAACCTCGAGTCCAAATGAAAAGTAATATAATAATTTATTATTAACCGGCAGTTAAATTATAGGGTATGAATAGTAATTTCAAAATTATGAAAATTATAGCTATATATTGAATTGAAATGAAATAATAATCATTTTGTAAAAATTCCTTCTGAAAGATTTTTTTTAAAAAAATTGTTTAGTTGTGAAAAACTCTCATAGTTTAAAACTAATATTTACCACAATTAGTAAATTTAATATGAAAAATAAATAAAATATTTGTAATTATCCACAAAAAATATCTTATGGTGAATGTTTTTTATTTTTTATGAGAAGTTTAATTATTTGATGAATAGTGAAAATACTAGTTTTTATTGAAATTGACCACTTGAATTATTTATTTTCAAGTATTAATTATATAAAAAAATTGTTTAAAAGTAATATTATTTCAATAATATTATAATTTCACTATTTTATGTCATTTTAATAATTTTCATAATGAATTTTGATATTAAAATCATTTATATTAATTATAATATCCACTTTGGAAACCTGGTTTTCATCACACTGGTGGGTATAATTTTAAATTAGATTCATCCAATTAGCAGAATTTTTATTTCAATATAAGAATAAGTATTTTAAATCTTAACAATATCTAGAAAATAATATGTCCTACATATTTTTTCATAATAACTTATTGGGAAAACTAGGGAAATTAATTACCACGGTTAGTGTAAAATGGGGTTTACCACAGGTTTAAACTAATAAGATATCAGTAATAAATCACCTTAAAGATTTATAAGATATATATTTTGGACAAATCTCAACCATTAAATATCTATTTATTGATTATGAAACATTTTTTAGTCTTGTGAAATGATAAAAACATTGGTGTAATTGATTCTTTTCAAATCATCCATGTGCGTCTTCTCCAAATATTATAATAGTCCACCCCTTTTCCCCCCTCTTCACACATCCAATGACATTTGGTTAAAATAATACCTCACATTATCACTTTATTATTCCCATAACAACATTCTAGTTCCCTTTTTCTATCATAAATAAAAAATAATAAGTATTTTGGTTCAATTCAAAAGATGTTTTCTGAAAAAGAGGTAATGTTCTTAAACGATTAGTTTTATTTTTTGTATGAATCCACATCATTAAAATATTATTAAAAGATTATTATATGGTATCCTCAATATATTCCATATACTTATATGTCATTATGATATGGGAATGACCAAAATCTTTCTCCACATCAATAAAATGGGAAATTAAATCGTCGATCATGGGTATATAGGACGACCACCTCACAAATCAATGTAATTAATTTTCTATAAAAATCATTCATGGATCAATACAATTATGGTTTAAAAAATTTATTATACATTTATGATACCTATAAATCTCTATGGTTAAAATTTCACATTTACATTCAAACATTCCATGTCTTTTAATGTACAATAACATCACTCATGTGTACGACCGACTAACCCCTCATGAAGTGATTTTATTTATTTTTATGTTTTAAATTATTTGGTAAGTAATAAGGATAAATTTAACAAAAATATTTGATGTATATGAAATTTTATGGATTCATTTTATTTTAAAATATCATATATTTTATTATCTTTTTACCCATTAACAGAATGATACTATTGCTTGTACGTGCATATGACCTACCATCTTTACAAAGTGATGTGATTCATTTTCTATGTAATACAATAAAAAATCACTCTAAAATATATATAATAAATAAATATTTTATTTATAATATTAATATTATTTTATAGGTGATGGATCTATATCATATACTGAAAAACGATAACTTTATTGAAAAAACAATCATGATAAAATAATTGAATTATCACCCAAAACAATAAAAATGATGAAATAATTTTAAGAAGAAGGTTGTAAAATGGAATAAAATAATCCTATATGATGAAATAAATATTAATATGATTTTGTTATTAATTAATAAAAATATAAAAAAAGTATATAGGAGATTAAATCAGATTCTTCCTAAAGGAAGCATGAGGTAAGGGACTTGATCTCAATTTCCCATCATTGATGCATATTGTAATATTGTGAAACTAATTTCTTTTACATAGTGTAAATACACCCCCTTTTATATATTATATCCGAAATCATTCAAAATTAATTTTATTTTGAATTTTAAATTGAATTATTTTATCCAAATTGATTATATTCAAATGTTACCAAGTTGTAAGGCGTATCATCACAATTTCCATTCATTGAGGAATATTGTAATGTAACTAAAAAGTATTTTTTAATAGTTTATTTACTTAAACTTTGAAATTTAATATCATTATTACTTAATCATTATTGGTAATTTTATTTTCAATTTGAATTCTTTCTTCGAGATGGATTTTGACATAAATGTTGTCCACTGATAATGATTTTCATAAGTAAATATCTTTTTATTATGGTATATTACTTCTCCATTTTCATTAATAATCAATGATTATGTATGTAATAAATTTTAATAACAATTTTCTATATATATTTTTCTATTTACAGTTGATAAACATAATAGTTTCATTGGTTAATTCTCACATAAATATTATGGAATTTGAATTGGATTTCGTCTTAATATCCATCTCATTGATACGTATTTGATATAATGAACCTATTCAATTTTTTGTGGTGTATATACTACCCTTTAATTTATTTAACCTCAATACCAATTAATTCATTTTGATATATCTATCATTTACAGTTTATTATTCAATGGGTTGTAATTTTATAGATACAAATGATGTAAAAAAAATATTTTCCAATCTCACATTCATTTGACATAGTTTACATTATCTTATAACAATAATTTTATTATGAATATTTTTCATTGGAAGATACATTTTTATTTAATATCCATATTCTTATATTATGGATATGATCATTTCCTAATTTAAATAACTTTTTTACATATGGTGGTTACTTTGAGTGTTCTTCGATTGGCATGGTAAATATTCATAGATCTGTATCCTATACTCATTAAAAAAATTTAATAATAAGTTATACCAATTCATGAATTAATCCAATTATTCAATATACAAGTAATTTTTTGGACCAGAAAAAATCGGTGGGGAAGGGTTATAAATAGCCCATTGATGCATTAGTATTCTCATGACACAAATTATTATTCTAGACATAATTAAATTATTTTATATTTTATAGCTACCAAGTATTTTTAAATTGTCTTGTAATAGATCATGATTGTAGAGGTTTCATGATTAATGAGATCATAAAATAAAATAATTAATACTTTTCTTCATATATAATTGTGTGATAAATATCAATTATATTTTTAAAATGATGTTATCTCTCAATGAATTGCAGTCTAAGATTATTTATTAACTGGAATATGTTGTCAAGTATTTGAATTCCCATATTTGTATTTCATTTTATATTATCTATTATATTTTTTAAAGCTATTTTCATTTTATTCATTTTCTTCTACTATGATTGATTAAATGAAATGTTTTATAGTTAGTTTCAAATATTTATTGATTTAGAATTATATAAAAATGAAATTAAAATAATTTCAATTTAAATTCATTTAAAAAATTTAACATTTGATGATGATTATTAATATTGATTCTCAATAGCATCTACTATAAATAAACCTTACTATGCATTTTATCTCAATACATTTTTTCATAAGAATTTTCATTTCATTGAGTCATATTTGTTTATATGAAGCTATTAATTTTTATATAGTGTATATACGTCCCATTAAATTTATTTAACATTAATACCTATTTATTTTTGACAATTAATTTTAAATTTATATTCAATTATTCATGTAATTATAGTATAATTGTTACCAATGGGTTTATAGAAATTTACAATATCATTTTGTTTTATGATTTTTTACCACAAGTTAAAATAATCACTTTCAGATGATCATATTCAATTAGAAGTTAAATTTCTATTATCTATACATATTCTTATATGATGGATATTATTATTTCATAAAACATATACTATTTTTACATATTTTTTTTATTTCAATGTTATTTTATTGACTTAGGAAATTTTGATAAATCGATATCCTTCACACGATATTTATATATGATGATAAGGAAAAATCATTCATCAATTAAGACGATTATTTGATAATTAAAAAATTTATCAGATACACATAAATAGTTGGGGCCTTATTATAAATAGACCTCGATGAATTCTTAGTATCATGAGAATAAGCATTTGGATATCCTTTGTTAAACTGGTTTATTTTTTCTACATTATCAACAGTTTTAAATGACCTTCTGAAAGGCATTGATAATAAGTGTATCTTGATTCCTGGTATCATGACACCTAATAATTATAAATTTCCATCATTCATAATTTCAATATTATTACCCATGACATTTTTCAATGATATTTTCTCAAGGTGCATTTCATTCAATGATTATTGTCTAAATGGAATGTTTTTCTAGTTATTTATCATCAAATATTAATTATTACTTATATTATTATCTATGTGTTTTTTTCAATGCTAATATATATGGATTAATTTCATTATTAAATAAATTACTATTTAGAATGTGTTTTCATCTATTTTCCAATCCATATTGATTATTCCTTATCTAAACATCATAGTAAAGTTATTTACACAACATTTTGGTTTAGTTGTTAACTATTTTATTTTTATTATACTTATTGATTCATTATATATTCTGCAATACATTCCTTTTAATGAGAATTTAATTTTACTCTTGTTTTTTATTTCGTAGATATCTAGTATATGTACTATGAATGATATGCATGAAAATTCTAGAGGTATTAATGATATATTGTAAAAATGATTATGTTTTAATTTTTTTTTCAAATGTAATATCAGAATAATTTAATTATCTAGTTTACTTAAAAAATTATACTTTTTGGTTCAATGGAATGTGCATCATTGTAACTTATACCATTGAAATAAAGCATATATTGGATCTGGGCTATTGGGGTTTGGGTCATTACATAAGTGATTTGGATAATTAACATGGTGTGGTAGTTTCAAAGTAGTTTTAATGATGTGATAAGGATATTTTTGATTTGATTACTTAATATTTATCATATGATTAATTGTAGTTGATATTTTTTGTTTTTATATAATTTAAAGATAGGGAATAATTCATTATATATGACACTAATTATTGAACCCATATTTTACACATACATAGAACAAATTATTAGTATAGTAGGAATAATCTATAAATATTTAAAAAAAATAGTGTATTTCCACAATTGTACATATGAAAATGATTTTGGTTTGACTTTATGTATAGTATATGTATTACATTATATTCCCAGATAGAGTAGTGCTCTAATACTAATGGATATATTTTTTTGTTGATAATGATTTATATTTCCTATGATGTTATTATTCAACATTCATTATGTTATATTTTGGGACTATTTGGAAATTATTTTTACTTTTAATATTTATTGGATTAGTATTAAGGTATGTCACTTATTCATTCACTCATTGGTCGTTATTCCACATTTTATATCAGTGAATTTTAGTATTGTGTAGGTATTGATGGAAACTATTTCCCAAAAATATATGTAATTATCTTTATTCATTTTTTCATTGGAAAATATATGGATGAATATAAAGAAAAATATTGTTCCTAATAAATATAGGGCCCGGATTGAGTATTTTGGTTGGGATAACGCGTGATAACCGTGAAATAAATCAATGAAAAATTTAAAACCACATATTATATTTTTATGTGACTTCAAAAACCATATATGATACATAGCTTTCATTTTAAAAAAAATAATCTTAATTTAACAGATTATAATAATAAATTTTTCAATTAATTAAAAAAAGTAAACTATTTAAACTAACTACATTTTATTTAATTTATTATCCCATTGATAAAAATTTACTATTAAATTAATTAATAATTTCATAGAATAAATGAATAAATACATTTAAAATAATATGTGAAAATACACATTATATATTATTTTCATTATTTTTTATTTATATTTATAATATACTTGTTTTATATGCTTCTCATGTTATTGTAATCTATAAAGGAATTAAAATTTTAAAACTATAATTCACACCCCGAACAACATTCCAAATTAAAAAAATACATATCAATAACTTGTTTTACTTTTTATTTAAAACAATTATATAAAAATAAATAATTTATAAACAAAAATTATAATATATAAATTTATAAGGAATATTGTATGTTAATTATAATTATTAAAAATATTTTTTATTATAAACAATTTTTTTTTCAAAATATAAATATTATAATTTTTTTCTAAATATGCCTAACTATTTTTATTTCCATTTTTTCATCATTCAACACATTGTGCTTCTAGATATTTTTATAATAATTTCCATTTTAATAATTGAATCATACATAACTCCATAAATCCTTTCATATTTTTGGGAATATTCATTTAATACTAACGAATTATATTTTAGGATCTATTAAAATTAATTCATTATGGATTTCCCTTTCAGTTTTATATAATTTGATTTTCACTCTCTAAGGCAAACAATAAGGAACTGACCATAACCATCTCTTAATATAGTTATTAAAATTAGAATTCATTTATTACATTCCCAAATATCTTTTTAGTTTGTATTTTATATTAATATCTAATAAAACATACACAAAATCCATAAATCATACCATGTGAATAACACTAAAACAATATCTATTTCATCCATAATAAAAATTATTTTTAATAAGACAATAATTCTATGTAATGTTCAACTTTTATTATCATTTTTGCAATTTGAAAAATAAACACTATGAATAGAATTTAAAAACATGGGATGAGAAAAGAAATATCTATAATGATATTTTTTTAAAGAATCCATTTTTCTATGAATATATATAAAGATATAAAATAAATTTCTCAAAGACATACTTCTCACCCATAATGTATGATATACATACGGTATGAAAACAAAATACTTGCATAAAACATTGAAAGAAAAAAACAAAACCATATATATGACATGGAACATAACATAAATACGATTTCAAACCTCACGGATACCTTATGATGTGTAACCCTTTTGTATACCTTAATATGTAACCCTCACTACTACTTTACGATGCAACGATCATAGTCACACTCAAAATAACTAGTAAGGCCAACATCAAACTTAAATATACCCAATGAATTAGTGGGAGATATCGGTTTCACCACTCCTAAATAACACTTACTCTTAATAAATAATTAATAAAAATACATGAATATATTAATAATAAAAACATTCCTTTTGAATTATGTAAAAAAAGTAAATTTCAAAAGTATATTTAAAGAAAAGTACCTTACATGAGGGCATCTTACATGAAATGTGTTCAATCCTCATGTATAAAGGTATAACAAGTATTAATAATTTATTTTTTATCTACACAAAAGTATTTACTACCTTATATAAAAAACTTATAACCAAATTTCACAAATTTTTAAATAATATTGTTTCCCATCGTTTCAGGGGCGTTATTTTTTTTGGTTTCCAGGGTTGGTTCATTAATAATTTTCTAATATAATGGAAGTAAAACTCCAGAAGTGGAATGAAATGGTACAAATATGTTTCCTTAGTTTTAAATGATATAGTATATCATTTTTTTTATTATTATGAACCATTGGATAAAATATATATGAAAATGGTTTAGTTTATTTTGGCGGTTTTTACGACCATTGTGATCATATATTATTTTAATTATTATCATATTTATATAATAGTTCCATAACATTACTGAAATTATAATATGTATAATACAATATGATTTAATAATAAAAATGGTTTTATTACCATCTTTGAGGTTGATAAAGAAAAATTAAAATTTCTCGTCCAAGATGGAAGTAAATCGACACATCAAGCACAATGTTCTCATTTTTAGAAAAAAATGGAGGGATGAAAGAGTTTGATGATGAATTCTACCAAAAAAATTAAAAATTACGACATATATGTATAAATGTTAATATAGTTTCTATTTCAAATGAAAATGGTGATGTGACGAGTGAATAAGAAACGAATATAAATTAAAAAGAAAATAAAAGAAAATTCAAAACGATTTTGCATCTTGAATTCTTGTCCTTGAGAACCTCATTAAGTAACTGGTTAATGGCCTTTGGTGATAACACTACATATTGAAAAATTGGGATGATTTTACAGAATATAATTTGGAGAAATTAAATGATCTACAAGGCTTTGAGGTGTGTGGAGAAGAGGTTGTGAGTGGGGGTATTTATAGTGGAGGAGAGGGGTTTTTTCGATTATTTTATTCATTAGGGTATTATTTTAACCTAAGAGTATAAATATTTTGAAAATTATGACTAAATAAATGGAAATCATGAATGATGGTATGATATTATGGACATACATTAGACATACATCATCTATGTCTCAATAAAACGAGTATTTAGCTTATACCGTAAATTAACATATTTCACCACTCACAAAAAAAATCAACTGTTTTAGAGAAATACCATAAATTAACTATACCCATTTTTCAATGTATAAAATCAAAAAACAAACACCATTTCATGAAAATAATAATATATATATATATATGATAAATTTTAATTTTAATTAATATCATTATTTATTCAAAAATTATAATTTTAAAACTACAATTGATTTTATGATAATTTGAAACAATAATTAACGTATCTTAAAATTATCCTAGAATCATAAGAAAAAAATATAAATTTATGAATATATTTTAAGAAAATTAATTTTATTATAAATTGTAATGTTAATTATAAAATAGTAAATAATAATTTATATTTTATAAAAATACCCTCACTTAATTTATCATTTTTAAAACATTTATTTTTTATTCGTTTATATAAATATATCATATTTTCACTAATAAGGTAAAAAACAATTAAACCATAATATATTAGGATATTATTATATTAGTATAGATTCATTAGTTTCTATAAATACCACTTATTTCATTATACATTTATAATGAATTTAACTATTTAATTCCAGAATGATAACAAATTATTTGATAAGTACATGGGATTTTACATTATTCCCCCTATATAAATTCAACATTTGATGTTTTTATTCACTTATTAAAAATGGGAGAAACCTTTCCCACATATAGAATTCAGATTCCATTGTTGCTTCTTCAACTATGTGGTTTCTTGAAAAAACCATAACATGGTGAAATACATTTTTCTGCAATACAAGATCATTAGAATCAAGAATCTTAATAACATTCTTTTCATAAGAAATGATCTATTCAAGTTGAAATACATATTGGCTCAAAACATGAGATTAGTCTTACAAATATTTTACTAACAATGAATCATCTAAAAAAATTTACCTATGATAAACTCATAGGACATTCAACATCATATGAAAATGGTCCATCTTTCTCTAGGATTATATAATGTCTAAAGAACTGTGGACATAACATTCCTTTCATACCAAAATGCATAACAGTTTTTGAGGGGATATTTTAATTAAAACATGACTACCTACCTCAAATGAATGGTCTCTACTACAGTTATATATATAATATTCTTCATTTTATGAGTTGTACATATGTGTTTGTGGGTCATCATTACTTTATCCACAAATTCATTTACTAATTCAGGTCCCATAAACTTCTATTATTGACCACATCCAACATTGATGTAGTGAAACACTATTTTTCATAAATCGCCGCAAAAAAATCCATCAGTGTAATAGAATTAAGAATTTCATTTTACCAAAACACAAGTTAATAAACATGTTTCTACGAACGTCCCTAGTAATAAATTTGTAAAATCATAAATCATATCCTCCATTGTCTAAATTGTTTACTATGATAGTTCATCCAATTGAGGGTGAAAAGATGTGGTGAAAATTAATTTAGTTTCGAATGGCTTCACAAGAACATTACATTAGATAGAACTGAACATGGGATCTCAGTTATCACGATGTAAAAGATTACTCTATGAAACCTAACTATATCATTGTGGTTCTGTTGAGAAAATTGATCTAAATACATAGTATATCTAATATGAAGAAAATGTGTGGATTTTTTCATCTGATCTATAATAACCCAAATAACATTATTTCTTCAATAATTGATTATTTTTACTACTGTGATGTTTATGGATACATTGCCATATTTCCACTTGGAAACAGTAAAATGTTTAAGAATCCGTTTTGGTAGTCACCACTCTACATTTACTTGTTGACATGTCAAAAGATTAACAGTAAAATGAGAAACATCACTATTCATTCCATCCCATAGATAACACTACTAAAAATCTATGTACACCTTATTGATTCTTGGATGAGCTGAAAATGGATAACTAGGAGCTTCAATAAAAGACTATTTGTTCATCAATGAATCAAAATTCACACAAATTTACTTTTCAAATATCGAGACATAGTCTTCATCAATATTAAATTCTAGAAACATTCCTTCATTAACCAATTCTAACTTTTTTCTATAAGTCCTGATAATCTCTATGAACTAACATAATACTTTCTCAGAGCGGTGACTGCAAAGAATCCGAAAAAAACAATGGAATTTAATAATCTAACAGCTTCCCAGCCAAAATTCATATTATCATTAAACAAGGGGACATGTTCCTAATGTTTCATGGTTAATGTAGCATGTTGTTTTCGACTCAAGGCATCTGCCAAATAATTTTATTTTCCATGATGGTTATTCATCATGGAATCATGATACTTTATCAGTTCCATCTATATTTAGAACCTCATGTGAAATTCATTTTGAGTATATATATACTCAAAAAAATTATGGTAAGTATATATCTAACATTTGGATCGATATAAATGATGCCTCTAAATATTTAAAATTAAAACATCAAATGACAATTCCAAATCATGTGTGGGATTGTTTAATTCCTGAGGTTTTAGTTGTATTGATATATAATAAATTACCTGATAACTCTTCATCGGATAATATTTAATTCCATTCAATGAATCATCACAATAGATAATCAAATCGCCATTTATATAACTCCTGTAAAAAACTAGATAATTCACCAATATTTTTTTAGTTCATGAAAGAAAACATCACCACCATCTATCAAAAAATTACCCCATTTTCATGTTAAGTTATTTAGATATCCTGATAACTATGCACGTTTTTTTAAAACCATAAGTAATAGCCTTTAAATACAAGATAATTATGAGTATCAATACCATTTTGATATCTTTTCTATTAACCATCCTCTTTTGATTTGGTGGATCAATTATTTTACCATCCCTATATACAGTTTTCACATTCAAAGAAGTTGGTTTCAACAAAAAATCACATCTTTTAAATTTTTTATATAACTTTTTTCCTTTGGGAGTCTGTAGGAAAGTCCATAATTGTTTTCTATAATTTTGATAACCTTTAGAAAACACTATAATATATTAATAAAAATAGTATAAAACTTATCTAAATATTCATTGAATATTATATTGATAAGTTTCATAAATGCATAAGGATAATTTGTATAACCAATGGGAAAAACAACAAACACATAATTCACATATCAGGTATGGAAATCTATTTTCATAATTTCAACCTCAATTACCTTTAGTTGATGGTACCCAGATCTCAAATAATCTAGGGAAAAATACGGATCTCCTTAGAGATTGTCAAAAAGTAATCAATATGATGTAAATAATAGTAATTTTTAGTTGTAATTTTATTCAATGAACTATAATCAATGAAAAGACTCATGATACCATCATTAATTTTCAAAAACAAAACTGGATAAACACATCGTGAAGTTCTAGTTCAAATGAAACATTTTTCTAGATACTCCAGCAACTACAAAAATATTTTAGACATTACACTTGAACCATTTGATAAGGGGATTTGAAAATTATCTTAGCCTCATGACCATTTTCAATAGTAAATTTTGATTCTCTATCTCTTATTACACTGGAAAACACATGACAAAAAACATATATGTATTCATTTAGAATTGGCACATCTTTAATCTGAACAGTTCCCTTGTTTTCAATATTATGTGAAGGATACCATTTATTTCTATCTTTTAATAGTTTTTTATGTTTTTGATATGTTATCAATTGAATGGCTTCATTATTGTATAAAAGTAATACAGATTCATAAAAAATATCATTTTTTCTCAATAAATCTTATCATGATAAAAATAAATCCATTCCATACCCTGAATAACATCAAACTCAATTATGTGTAAAACAATAAGGTTTTCAGGTAATGCGTTTCCACAGACAATAATATGATGATTCATATTTTTTCATTTTCCTTAATATTTCCCCGTTTTGTTTTAACCATAAGCTCTTATTTCATTACATGAGTGGATATTTTCATCTTACTAGATAGTTTATAAGAAATAAAGGAATGTGGAGACCCCTTACCATATAAGACATTTTCACAATCTGAGCTAAAACAAAAAGCACACAATACCACATCATGGAATTCCCCAACATCTACCAATGTAGTCACATAGGATTTAACATCACCTTTCTATATATAATCTATCTGCTTCCAATTATTCTGATCATTTTTATGTAGTTTTTTATATAATGACCAATCTCATCACATTTAAAAAACATTAAATTTTTCTTAATTTATTTAAAAATACATGCACTATGATCTTTTTCATTTCCTTATCAGTCTATATGAATAAACATACCTCATTAGAAGCACTATATATTTTTTAAGGCATCTCGCATGATTATTTTTACCACAATTATCACGAACAAAAAACTGAATTTCCATACCTTCTGATTACATTGATTTAAAATTATCCATTGATTTCTGTTTAGAAGTCGTATACTGCATTTATTCAAACTATTAATGATAATGAAAAAACTCTATTCCTACACTCTCAATACATAAAAAATGTTTCTCAGAACAATTGAAATCACAGGAGGCTAAATCCCTTTGGTATCTTTGCTTCAATCCCGACTAAAAATGTTGGACTTTATTATGAATATCCAAAATATGATTTGATGTGTACCATTCCAAATGAGTAATGATTTCTTCATAAATGAACACAAAGTTTTACCTCTTTTTTTAAATTCAAGGTATTTATATTCTAACTTATTTCAATCCACATTTGGAAAATATTTCCCAAGGAAATGATTCATAAATTCATCAAATCCCAATGAATCAACTTCCTCCTAATCTATGATATTCTTGACCATTGACCACCATAAGTATGGTTCACCATCAAAAAAATAAATGTAAAGATTTAAATTTTGATTATTTAAACAACATATCAAACTGATTATCTTTTCAATGGCTGTAATCCACTATTTAGTTAGCACTGGGCTTATAAAACAGTTGAATGGATGAGTGTGATGCCTCATAAAACATTCTACAATCATCATATTTCGTTGGGGTAGATCGTAGTATTCAGTTACATGTCTTTGACCACCATTTATATCCCATTTCAACATATCTATTTTTGTCCCAAACTTCTGGTGTCCAATTCCCACCATTTCACATTCTGGATTCAAAATGATATCTTTCTGTCTATGATTTTTGTCTTTAGATTCCCTATTTCTTCTATGAAAACCCATTCTTAATAGACATATAATAGATTAAGAAAAATGGAAATGTTTAAATTCTATATATTTTCAACATAAAAATAAGTTGAAAATCATTTATGGTGTCATTATTAGAATCATCCCAACCCCTAATGTCATCAAGACCTTTCTCTGATACCAACTGAAATGAGTCAACCTTAAACATCTCATAAAATAGTATTTCTTTAGAATTATCATTAATAAATTCCAAAGGATATTTGTGGTTTATATTTTTATATAATTCGGCCATAAAACAGGAATGACTATCCATAATCATACTAAGGAAATACTACTAAAAAATATTAATTTTTTTCTAGTACAATTTTTTTTAATAAAACACAAATTCATCACAACATTCAAATTTTCTAGTTATTCTCTCTTACCAATAATTAAATCCAATGAAAAACTTTTAAAAACATGGGATGAGCCCCAAATTATCAATATGAGAAATAGAAACATAATCCTTTATTCCATGAATAATTATAAACATATTTAAAAAAATTCACAAAGACAAACTTCTCGTACAAAAAGTATCAAATACATAATATTTAAAAATAGTAGTATTTAAGATAACCATGAAAACAAAAATAAAACTATATTTGATACTGGGTAAATTAATTAATTATTATTATAACAATAATGGATACCTTATTAATTGTAACCCTCACAGATACTATACATTTTAACCCTCACGACTACCATTTGGTATCACCAACACAGTCACACATTGAATAACCAGTATAGTCTACATCCAACATAAACATACCCAATGAATTATAGGGATATATATGTCCCACCATTCATAATAAAAATTTACAAAGAACCATAAAATAATCATAATACAAAAATACCTTCATCATAAATACATTACTTTTTAATTTTGATAAAATGGAAATCTAAAAGTGGATTTTTATAGAAAAGTCACTTACCTCGGGTTGTATAACTTAAAACTTGTTCAAAAATCGTCTATAATTATATCAAGACTGTTATTATTTTATTAAATAACAATAATAATTTTTAAACTACATTTTTAGACCATATTATAAAATCATTCCCCCATTTATAAATAATATTTGGTTATTTCCATCATTTTTTATGGGATCTTTGCATGATATCAAGGGAAAAATCATTATGGAATTTCTTATCGAATGGAATAAAAACTTTATAAGTTGAAATAAATGGTATTAATATGTTTTCATAAGTTTAGATGATATCATATATAATTGTTTAGGATATGATAATAAATCATTAGATAAACTATTAATCAAAATGATTTAGTTTATTTTGGCAGTTCTTACGACCATTACTAACTTATATAATTTTATATATTATCATGTTTATATAG
Organism: Viscum album; assembly: GCA_963277665.1. Lineage (NCBI taxonomy): Eukaryota > Viridiplantae > Streptophyta > Magnoliopsida > Santalales > Viscaceae > Viscum > Viscum album. The sequence goes on from OY728131.1 coordinate 1,351,990,111, forward strand.
TGGTTCTAGAACAATATATAAATTATAATATGTTTAATATAATCTAATTTGATAATAATTTTGGTTTTATGACCATCCTTGAAGGTGATAATGGAGAATGAAGATGTGTGATCCACGTCGGCGGTAAATCGACACATCAGATATGATGTTCTCATTTGTAGAAAATAAAATTAGAGGATAAGGTGTGTGATAATGAATTATTCTCTAAACAAGATAAAAATAAAGAATATATATGTTACTAGAGATTTCATGACAATTGTGCAAGGGGATGTGGGGAGGGAATAAGAAAATAAATGAAATTAATAAATTAATGAAAGTAAAAGAGGATTTTACCTCAGGAATTACTCTCCTTGAGAGCCTCTTAAAATGACATGGTATTGGATTTGTGGTGAGACAATAATTTTTTTTACATGAGAAAGATTAATCTGAAGAGAATTGGGTAGAAATTAAACAAGCTACAATTTTTTGGGCTCGTATGTGATTAGGTAGTGAGAGGTGGTATTTATAGTGGATAACAGTGCATGTTTCTAGTTATTTTATTGATTAGTTTACTATTTTGTCTCAATAATATGAATAGTTTAAAAAAATTTAATACATATTAAATAATTAAATATTTTTTGACATTATGAGTTTAATTATCCAAACAACATCTAGGGCTCAATTATTCATTTATTTAACTCATACAGTAAATTACAATATTTCACCATTCACCATAAATTCAATTATTTTAGAAAAATACAAATAATACAAACTAAATTTTTATTTATTTATAAATTTAAAAAATAAAATCCATTTTATGAAAATAATTTTCAATATATGGTCTATTTATTTTTAAATTAAAATCATAATTTATTTGAAACATTCCAATTTTAATACTATAAGTAATTATAAAACCATTTGAAAAATTAAATAAGGTTATATTAAATTATATTATATTAATAGGAAAATAAAATATATATTTATTAATCTATTTTATTAAAATAAATATTGTTTAAAATATTTAAATTAATGATAAAATTATAATTAATCATTCATGTTTTACAAAAAATCAAGCACTTAATTTAAATTTTTTAAAAACATTTAATTACTTATTACATGATATAAATATATAATATTTTAACTTATATAATACATAAATTTTAGTTATACCTTAATAGGTGGGGATACTATTCTATTATTATATATTACGTAATTTATATAAATACAATTATTTCATTGTAAATTTATAATGAAATTAACTATCTAATTCCATAATGAAAACAAATCATTTTATAAGTACCTGGGTTGTGACACACACAACCCTAATAAACCAAATGAAATTAGTTGTTACCTACACACATGTTCATGGAAGTATTTTATGAAGGTTTGAACCCCCATAACGATCTCCATTAATATGTTTCACCATAACCTCTTAAATTCAATAGAAATTCACAACAAATGATATGAAAAAATTTTAATCAATGAAAATAATATTGGGTTAGTGTTACCCTTTCCATAGTCCAAATATTCTAATGCCTCTAATAAATATCATATTTTTAGAGTTATATTGGAAAAATTTATAAGTGGCAGGAGGTATTTATAATATATAATGACTTAGAATATTCCCCTAAACTTACTATAAATGAGGAAAATGAATGGAATATTTTTAAAAAAAAATTAAAAAATATGATTATGGTTAATTATAATGTATGTGATTAATACCACCACTAATCTCCAAATATTACTCCATTTGAGTTTCAATGGACACTATGATCCCAATGTCATACAATTTGGAATCCAAAAAATGTAGGATATTTTTAGTGGATAATATTGGATCAGTGAACATTTTGAGAGCCGCTACCCAGATGGTTATGATAATTTATTGGGAGTTATATGTTTTAAAGAAATTCCCTTCAAAAACATCTATATTTATAAATATTATTTCATTTCATAATATAATGTAAAATCAATTAAATTTTAGAAAAATATATTTAACCTTCCAATTTATTTAATACATTAGTTTTTTATAAGTATCCCACAATTGGTTTAATCCTCATTACAAATTTTTTTTAAAATAATCCCAATACACCACTACGTTATCAAAAAAAATCATTTCCTTAATTAGAACCCAGACATCACATAAAACTTTCCTACACTACAGATGTATTTAATACCTAAATTATGAAAATATCCTATAAATAAAATACCTTGTTCACCATTCACTAAATTTTAAAATTAAATCCATTGACATAATAATATAAATTCCCTTTAGTATTATTTATCAGAATAAAATATTTACATTTCAATGAAATAATAGTAAAATATTACTTTTCTTGGTTCCTAGTATTTAAGATTATCCAATTTCTAAAATAAGTCAATCAAATTGATAAATTTAATTCATAATAATAAAACATAATAATATTTATAATATTTATTTTATCATCAATATTTTGGAGTAACTATTACATGGACATTCATTTCTCCCTCACACCCATGGATTAATTTTATTTATAATTAATAACATTACCCTTGTTACATGGTATTCACATATCATGGTTATAAAACATAATTATTCAAATGATGAAATACTATATGATAATTAACTTTTCTTCCAAAATCGGTTAAATTATTTCCCAATTTTAAATTCATTAATGACTTTCAATCTAGATTATACCATAACACTTTATTTTATACGTAAATGAAATTGAGATGGTCTAGATAATAACTTTTATTAATATTGACATCCATCATATAATACCTTCACATATATATCCTACCAAACTCATATATTGATAGCTTACTAGAAATAAAAAAACACCATTGTTTTGATACATATTTTGATTATGATTTTCAATGTCTATTACAAACTTCTAATTTTATATGATGTTATATTATAGAATATTTTACTCTCTCATAAAAACTAAAAACATGATATTCATGTTCATTCTGTATAAAAACATGATCTCGCTTACAATCATTGATTTAAAAAAAATATGAAAAAATATCGAACCATTTGGTTAATTTATCACTCTTTTTTTAAAATATTTTACAAACATATTACAATTAAAAGAAGTACTTCAAATCAAATGGAATGGAAGTTATCATTAAGTTTTTATTAAATTAGGATGAAATTTTATTTGTTAGATTTTAGAGATAGTGATGTTTTTGTGATTCTGGATTTAGATAAGTATTCTATGTTTAATAATATCTCCAGGAGATTCTTTTGGATGTGATCACATACATGAAATATTTATTGGGCACATGGTTGAATTATAAAGTTGTTTTAGAGTGACCAATTTAATTATTTATCAATATAATTGTTATCTTATAATGTTTGGTAATGTTCTTGTTTTGATGAGGTGATGGAAAAGGAATCATGTCACGGTGAATAAGGTACCATGTATTAGTATAAGCATGTCACATTATGACTAATGTGTTCTATAATGTGGTTGATACATTTATGTTGGTAAGGTAATAGGTATATCCAATACATGTCTCTATCATGATGTGGTATATTATGTGTTTGTTTTGGAAATAGGAATGAACCTTACATTTGGTCATAATTCCAGGGTGGTGGAATCATCCCTTGTTGATTAACCATATTCACGTGGTTTGGGAATTCTTGCATATTTCATTTTTTATTTTCATCTCAAAATTATGTGACACTTTATCCAATAATTTCATGCCACATGGGATGACCATGAAATTTATTTTCTTTACCATTTGAGATATATAATTTCATGGCTGAAGGGGCCATAATACAGAAACTAACCCGAATTGGGGAATCAAATCAAGAAATATAGAATTCATGTTGTGATACAATATCAATGATTTTCGAAATTCTGAAAAGGCATAATTTCTAGGATAAACCCCTCATACTATATTAGTCGAGGGATAATTACAATTATATTATTTTGTATGAATCGCCAACCGGTTCATCCTACATTAAATCTACCATAGTGATGGAAAATTCAACAACATTAATAAAGGAGATTCCTGTTATTATACATATTTTCACTCTTTTTCCGTCAATGTTATTATAACCTATTTTTTGACATTGTAAGGTTTCTTGTTGGAGGATTCCCCTAGATCATCATTAAAATTGAGCTTCTTCTATGATGGATTTTTCTAATTATCATTATATGAGATCTTAGGAAGCTAAATAGTCAGTTTTGGTGTGATCACAATGGGTAATTATTTATCATTTAACTTTTAGTAGATTAATCCAACTTGGATAAAATTGAATTATTAATTTTTAATTATTATAATTGATTATTTGGATGGTGTTGATTGATATATGGCAATGAAGTTTCAGATGACCTTGGGTGATGCATGGGAATCTTTAACCACGGATAAGTGGAGAATCATGACCATGATATTATTAAGTTAATTATAGTTGGTCCCTATGATTATAAATCATATAATTTTTTATGAATGATTGTCAATGGATTCACATTTTATATAGTCATGTGGTCATGATTGGGGTGATATCACCTTCGGAGAAAAATTGTGTGGAATCTGTGAATTTATGTATGGATAAGGCGATCAAATTATTTTTTTGTTAAATTGTAATTCATAGAGACTGTGTATCAAGAAGATAAGATAGAAGTTGGGTAACATAATGTATGAGACAGAACTACTTTTATTTAAATGAGATTTAGTTATCCTAAGTATGTTCCTTAGGGATACTCAAATAGTAATTACTGTCTTAGGCAGAGTGCAGATAGGTGAGACAGTTGTAAATTTCACACAGGATGGGACATAACCTCTTAATGGTGGATTGTGATTTCGAAAGTTTCAACAGCGTGATAATGTTTTCTAGGAATGATGTATTGTGATGTTGATGGTTTTTTATAGATGATGTTATTGATAAATATTCTAATGAAGATATGACAATGGTCTTGGTTAGTGTTTAAGAAAATTATTAGATAACATGGAATTTATTTTCTAAGAGGCTAGGCATGAGAGATCTAAGGAAAATATCTAGTAATCATGATCGAGTTTAGATACTAGAATTTGAATCTAATAGGTCTATCCTCATGAAACTAAAGATTTATTAGGCTAATAATCTAGAGTAATTTGATTGCGTGTTTGATATTTCATTGTATTATAATAAAAATGTTGTCATTGGTCTGAAAGACCACAAGGGAATGCATCATGATAAAAACATGAATAATTAATGGATTAATGACTAGAACCCTATATGAAAGGTTCTAGTATTGGAAAAACATACTATGAGGGTATATGGACAATGATGAATTCATTGATACATGGGAGTAGGTGAGGGTGACTGGAACCATGGTGAAAAGAAAGTGATCTTATGGGGAAACATGTGTAACCAATTTTTATATGTAATATGGTCAAGATATGTATATTCCAAATGTTTAGACTATAATGATAGAATCACATTGAGTAATATGGTATTATAACAACCCTCAAATTAGGGATTTGGAATTGATTAGTTAGTGATGTGAAATCAGGCCCTACCACGAGTGAGAAGATACTGGAAAGAAAAATGTTCTTGCTTATATTGAGATTTCACTCGAAGGACAATGCCTTTGGGAATAGGGTAATTGACCAGTTATGATATCATATAAAACCCTACCTTTAGATAGCTGTTAACGATGTATATAATGGAATTTCTAGGAGTGAAGATTTACTTTTAGGACCCTACTATATGTGTTAAGGTAGTGGACACTACATGATTTTATATTAGACCCATGATATTGTAGTGGTCAAGATAATGGAACACATTGAGTGAAATTGATTTTTATGGTTTTGATTTGGAAAAGGATAGTGTATAGAATTATAGTATTAGTGATAAAATTTTGGTCAGAATGATTTCTTCTCCTTGAGGGATAATTAGTTTTCATTGTCCCTACCATGAGTGATATGTCAGTGGTTATCATGCTTGACCATCTGAGTCAACTTGATTATCATCTAGACTAGAAGTGTGATCCATGACCATTGGCGCACCATTCCGTACACAAATGGATTATGACTATAAGTTAGGGAATAATATGAAATATTTGGGACATTATATCTTATAATGATAGATATTTATAATAGAAACATTATTGAATCAATGAATATAAATAGAAAAAAAACAGAAATACCTATATAATAAGATAAATTTATATTTACCATTTCATGATAGATATTTTAATTGGATATGATCTCTAATGGGATGATAAATATGAATATAAATATAAAAAATAATGACAAATAACCTCATTTATGACATTGTGGTACCACCTAAGCACATTAACAAATCATTAATACAGTATATTCACCATTTCTAACTCCCTATCCACCATGACAAAAATTTCGTTCCTTTTCCCTTTCCAATACCAAGAACTATAAAGTATAAAAGTTTCCAATAGGGATTGTGTGATGTGTGAGTATAAAATAAATAGACCCCCCAAATTCTCTCTCTATTTTATGTAAATTTTTATTCAATTATATTAAAGAAAATATGTAAAGAGAAATAATAACATTATACACAACTTGCGCCACGTGGGCTCAAACATCATCAACAGTGTCCTCCCAAAATATAATGATTCATTCATATTATACCTTATTGTATGATCTGGAATCTTTCTATACTAATTTATAACACACAACGACACATTCTATCATTTCTTTAAAATCAACCTATGATATCATGATTCACCAATGGTATATCTGAAAACAATATAACATTTATCATGTGAATTAACATTACTTTTTCTATCTCTAGCTCAATAATATGATGAACCAAATTAACTAAGATACCTTACATTATGTAATCCCATACAATCATATGATACATAAAAATATAGATTAAATCCCACATCTAGTAGTCACAACTATAATCAATTGTCGCCATCTATGGTGAGAACCTCCTGAATATCAATGGTCAAACCCATCACCAAGGTAAATTAATGTATAAAATATTACACAAAAAATAGTTCATCAAAATAGCCTGCTGAGTCATTCCCTATAGTAACATGACCACAAAGTCACCATCGACCAACTATGGAGTGGAAAATCACCATCATCCTAAGCAACACCATCGGGGAACCTCTACCACAATCTACGAACCACATCATCGGACAACAATAATGGTCAAATACATCAAATTCATTCTAGATAACAACATCACATGACTTATAGTTATCATGATCACACACAGTCACTCTGGAAACGTCTATAATTTTCCGATGAAATTATATCTCTCATCGCATAATAGAATTTTTTTTCTAAAAATAGGGCCATCATTAACATCCATCCATTAAACCATATATCAAAATTGTTATTCCAATGAAAACCCAGATTCATTATTTCTCTTGTGAGGAAAGAAACATGCATATACTATTAACAAAAAAACCCCATACTGGGTTTTTAGGAAATACTATTAAACCCCACTTAATAATATTTCCACGTATGAAATAAAACAAGTATAATTTATTAAAAATCAAGGAAACACATAACTTGTTTTCATAGTTATCTACTCATTATAAAAAAATTCTAATTCAGAATCAATAAAGATACATTGAATAATAAGAGAATATATGTAATTTTGAATTTCCAGTGAAAGAAAAAAAGAGTAATCTTGAATATATACACTTATGAATATTAAGATTAAATTTTTTCTAATACTATGATGACTGAAAAGATGTCCACCAAAAATCAATAGAAATTATCTACTTATATGTAACAATGAAGAATAGAGATTAGTGTTTAGGGAATCTTATATTGCTGGATGAAATGGAAATCATTTTCCCTTATATTTATAATTAAATTAATTTATTTAAAATAATTATTTACAATTTTATTTTTATAGGGATGGTCATAGTGTTACCACTAAAATTGTAGTGTAAAGCCCCCTAGAAAATACCCCTAAAAGCAAGAACTCCCATTTATGGAATGATTCATTACCTCCATAGAGACTTTTCATAATGGCCTTAGTCAAATTAATATACCAAATACACACATGAGAAAAAAATTAGTATTGGAACCTCAGTGTCAACCACCCTAGTCGTTGTGAGACTAATATTCTTATAATGAAACATCAAAAACCCTAATTTTCACTATTTTCCAAAGTACTTGAATGATATTTAAAATAATTCTTAAATTTTATTCAAAAATCAAAACTCTAAAATCATGGTCTAATGCTCTTGATATGTAGTGAATACCTTAAATCACACTAGGAAATTATCATCCTAGAAAATTTCAGCCCTATATCTCATCCAACAACAAAACACAGTCACCAGTCTATGTTGATTCCCCTGAAACCTGAACAGAGTCCAATCACACTCAATCGGTCCAATATGTTGTTGGAATATCTATTTCAAAATTTCATATCCTTACTATGGAAAGTATTAGGGTTTCCAAACCTATGATATGCGATAAGGTATAATTAGATATATAGTTGGTGGATTCATCATGAGAGAAATGGTCATGGTCATAGATGGATAGAGAGGGATATATTATTGAAGAATATGGTTGTGGTACCCTACCCAGAGTTATATGTATATATTGACTATTGGTAACATGTGACTAAGGAATTGTATGGGACATACCCAAAGTGGGAAGGTAGTTGTTGGACTATTTTATATATCCCTTCAATGATTCATTGTTTTTCAATTGAGACTTGTGATATGAGGAAACAATATTGTGACATGAGAAAAAATAGTTATGGTTGGATATTGTATTGTCTTAGTTCTAAACAAAAGGCTAGAATTTATGGAAACAATGTAGTATTCATGATCTTCAATTCACCACATAACTCACTTTTTCTATTTGGATAAATATCCAATTGTATTTGTTACTAATATTCAATGAATATATAGCTTTATAATGATAGCACATATTGATACCCATCATTAATCATATAATAAATGTTTAATTCTATTTCATAATGGGGACACTACACATTCTGAACATAATTTATTTCCTTGGAACATCTTTTCATCATGAAAATAGTCACACAAAACTAAAATTTTTTAACTAATATGAAAAACATAAAATACATGAGATTTTCCGACTCTCTACCAATATATCTTTTTAGGCTGGTAAAATATAGCATGAACTGCGGTCTGATACCAATGGTTAAGTATTCAATATTACTTGGAACAACTTGACCATTCAAATTTTACATTGACATATCATAATTTTAACATTTGTTTCCAAGTCGTATGATCATCCATTTCCACAGAGTTATACATAAAGACACATATTTCATAAACAAATTATATTTTTAACACCAATTTTTGATTTTGATACCATATGTGAATTTCATATATTCGGATTCTTCTAGCTCCATGTATATCCATTTATCAGATGTAACTATTCACTTTTAGTGAAAACACACCACATACCGCATAATTCTTCAGTAAACATATTTCAATTCACATATATACGTTAAAAAGGAAAATTCAAGAGGAGAGAGGCACCTAAGGAACCCTTAGAAAGAGGATTGTGGTTGATGTAAATAGACCAACCCTTTGATAATTTCTTCCAAAAAATTATACAAATTCATAGCCTAATCAATATATTTATGCCACATTATTAGACATTATTTACCCACATGATCAATAATTCATTATATGTGGGTTCTATAGACTTGGACATTATGAAAATTGTGGGTTTACACCATCTTTTACAACATATATTATTCAATTAAAAATCAATATTCCTTTTTCTTGGATTGTGTCACCAATAAATAATCTATTCTCTTTTCATCCTCTCATGGTCCTTCCCCAACTAGAGGGATTTTTCACATTCATTCGCCTATCACATTTTTCAAAACAATTTAATCCACCGAGGTATTGTTGATAGTTATACTATTTATCTAATACATGATTCTCATCACATATTTTATTTTGAGGCGATTCCTTCTTTGGGTGCACATTCTTTTTATATACAATCTGGGTACATTCTATATTTTTCTTCCAAATATGTTTACATTCCTTCCAATATGGACAATGTGAGTGTAACATATATGGTTCTTGGAACGTCTTTAATTTAGATCCATATCATTCCACAAACACTATAAAACATCTTTCTTTATTAACATACTATATTCGACTATAAATTATACCTTTATATGTCACCAGAGTTAAGGACCTCGGTATATATCCTATTTCATTAAATCATTTAATCTAACTACAATATCAATACAGATTCCATTTATTTGTACATATTAATCATTTCCTATTAAAAATATATCTCATGTTGTCCTTATATGAATGAGTTGTAGGTTCATATATTATTTATATTAAAAAATCATCCCATGAACTTCTAGACACATACCTAAGATGAGTCTCTATAATCTACAGTAGAATAATATTATGAATTCTTTTTTCTGATTTTATATGATTTCAGTATTTTATGAAGATTCAATTTATTTGTATATTCAGAAATATTTATCATATTATTTCTATATATTATATTCAAATAAATGAATACTCTTATTCGAGATACTTCTCTATGGTAAATCTCTAAGTCATCCATTACCTTATACATGTTTTTCAACATTCACTATAAAACTGATCTCTTGGTCAGTATCCTTTTGTTTAGATTCCTTATGTATTAATATATCACAAGATTCATTTTCATGATTTCTTATTTCTTTATTAATTAACATTATCGGGATAGAACTCACATTAAAATAATTTTCCATAAACATTTTCTATCCAATTTCACTTGTCCTTTCATAAAATAGTTAACATTGTTATTTCATGTCATCATCCATATTTTATTTATCAAAATACAGGGTCTCCACTCCTAATTATAGCGTCTTTTTCTTTGAAAATAATCATCAATTGTTGTATATTATTCAACCAATATTATCCCCCACTAATATAACTTATTATATTAGGATTTGGTCAATATGTTGTCTTGGTACACACATTAATTCAATTGAAAACCATGAATTGATGTGTCTTCTTCCATATCATAGTTTTCATAATACATGATTGGTTCATATTCACCAACAAATCCTCTAAAACATTTAATTTAAAAATAATATTCAAAAGGATTAGTAACACTTTTCCATTAACTAATTTCATCCTAAATTGAAAAAAAGTCTATTGTTATTTTATGGACTATTAAAATAGTTTAATATATATGGATTTCACTTTTATCATCAAATAGAGATTCATAAATTATTAAAAATGTATATTGTAAATTTACTGTTTTCATATTGAATAAATTCTTAATTCATACCCAATAACATATTATGTTGGATCATTCAAAAGACCATAAAATAGTCAATCTTCTTTCCTTTTGAATACCTCTTTTTTTAGGAGAAATGTACAGATCTAAATATATGTCAAAAAAACACTTTTGTCTTACAATTTAAATGGTGGTATCATAATTTCTAGATTTATAATAAATATATTCAAAATGTTTAGAACTAAATTACATAACTGAATTAGATTAATTCACCTTGATTTTTTTATCTAATAGAAAAAGGTGAATCGTCTTTTAATTTTTCATGATCATTAATTTTGACATTATTCACTCACCAATGAATACATTATATTACTCTATTTAGGTGGACATCACAATTTTCGAGGCCTCTATCATTTTCCTATAAATATCATTCATGATCATAAAAATTTCAAAACATGTAACATGAAAAATGGTTTTCAAAAAAACTAAGGTTATGAATTATCTATTCATGATATTATATATCTCTTTATTTCTAGTTATTTCATTTTTCCTTATAAAGTAATCAAATCATTGTATATAACTTATATTCTCCTCAATATAACCCTTATGGAATATAATCATTTCATCCATCCATCCTTAAATGTATGTTTTATTAAAAAATGGATTCTTCAAACAATAATCCATGGGAACAAATCCAAAGAACATATTCTAATGTAAAACATTATGTATAAACCTTTATCCATTTATATGACTTATTGGATCTCGATACCTTTTATGGGGGAGAGGTTTAATGTTGGTGATAGATAAATATAATCATATATCCACAGTTCAATAATGGTTCTTTTGGATCTTATTCCCACATTGGAAAGACATGTGTTCAAATGGTAACTTCATTCATCCTTCATATATACCTCATAGATTTATAAACAAATATATAAAAAAGTATGAAATCCTTGGGTCATAGGTATTTTTAGGTAAATCACCACATATTGTTAGAATGGGGGGAATAAAAAAAAGAAACAAAATTATCTCTCTTTTAACTAATGGATACTTTTATCCACTATAAAAAATTTCCAATATCCCAAATATGCCTCTAATGTCTACAATAAATTATCCACATTAGAATATCTTCTATTTATTAAATATATTTCATATAATCACATCTTTGGGGGATAAAAAAATAAATCAATAAGCTCATATTCTTAATAAGGGTAAAAATATTATTTAACAATCAAATATTTTAAGTGATAATAATATTAGTATATTAGTATAATAACGATACATAAAAATTATATACCCAACTACTATAAGGATTATAAATCATAGCATAAGGATTTTCGTATCATAATACATGAAGAAAAAGAGAATAAATACATGAATAAATAAACATGATCCATGTGAGCCGACCGTAGTCACATGGATTTAAAATAAAGAATTCCCATGAAACCTAGTATAATAAATAACTTTTGATCATATATAAGAATTGGGATATTATTAATTTTTTAATAAAAAAATTGACCATGATTCATAATGTAAATAATAAACATTGGAATGGTTAATGTTTTGGAAAACCAAATATAGCCTCCCTTAATTTCATGAATAAAAAATCCCAAATTATCATGTTGTGATAAAAAAACTCACACTTCATGTTTAGAAAAAACAACATTTTTACACATTATATTGTGATCATACAATATGTGTATTCTTCATGTTGTGAAAAATATTTAACATTCATATAATGAATTTATCATGAGATATAAATCCTTAAAAATTAATTAAAGGGTGATATATGACCCCAATTTTCAATAATGTATACATAATGTGCCTCTAATAACCAATTAAATACCTTATAATGAAACCATTGTATGATATATTAGATTAACATAATTTCTATATGGTATCAAAAAATTGATTCCAAGCATGAAAATGGTAGACATCACATATTCAATCACAATAATGTGTATTCCATGAGAACATTTATTAGATGGTTCTTGAACCCAAATAAATAGAAAATATTAAGATAACGTTTTAAATTGATGTAAAATAATATTTGTGTTTTTATAAAAAAGATTTATCTCTATAATAATAGATCAAGTTACAGATCACATTCAAAATTCATTTTTGAAATTATAATGTGATAAAATTTAAAAAAAATTAATTTTAAAATTAATATTATAAAATATTACATTGAAAATGGTTCCAGTATTGAAAATGGTTTACGTAAAAACATTTTGACCATATTTTATAAAAAAACAGTATTTCAAAAGGATCCTTAAAAAAGAAATATATATTTCAAAAAGGTGATGTGAAAAAATTAAAAACATTTTTTTTCTAAAATCATAAATGAATGATCCTAATAATGATATAAAGGTTATTAAAAATAAATGTATTGTGGATGATAAAACATTTGATTGTGAATAGATGTAATGAATTTTAAATATTTTGAAATGACATTAGTGAAATCCTACATGATTAAATATATAGTGAAAAAACAACATTTAAAGTGGAAAAATGAAATTTTCAGGTCATATTAGAAAAATTGTATTTTGGAAAAATAATAACAACATAAAAACTAATCTATTGGAATAATGGTCATTAAAATGGTGGAAACCATCATTAAATTAGATACTATATTTTCCATAATAATATTTTACATTTGTGATAAATTAATTCATCTCTAAACCATATTTCATTTAAACCAAACCTTACCCTTTATTTAAAATGGGACTTATATTATTAAATAATAAATATAATCGTTTATCAAATATAAAAGTATGATGTTGATGGATTAATATTTTAAATAGTTCAAAAGTAATTTCAGTTTACCAAATTGAATAAATGTTTTATAATTCTCATTGAAAGTGAAATTTTATAAAGTGATATCTCTTAAATAATTAAGTCAAAAAAAAATAAAAATTACTTCTTAAAATAGTCAAATTTAAACACATTCCCATATTATATAAACCATGTTCAAGAAGAAATATCATAACTCAATGAATGAATATTGAGTTCCCATATAGGCCTACAGAAATGGTAATATAAGATTATGTAGGTTACTATGGAATTGAAATTAAATTTTCATGATATGATATCTATTAATTATAAGGTAATGAAATATGGTAGTTAAGAATCCATATATAATAAATTATTATGCATAATATCAAAATTGCCTTAGGGAGTATGAAATTACACATAGAAAAAATATTGTGAATTCCATCATTGTTGATCACACTATAACCACCTTTATAACAAAAAGATGATATTTTTCACCTATTATATACACTCATTCATTTATATAACCATTTATAAACTTCATTTACAAATATACTCTACATGTATTTCAGTTATTTTTTATCCATGTTCAATATCAAATGTGAGTTAGATTGATTGTATTAAACAAGATTCATAATGGTGTTTTTGTTCTTCATTAATATACAAATTTAAATCAATCATAGATAATTTAATTTAATTTACTAAATGTATTAAAAATGTATATAAATATATTACATAATTTTATTTGTTTTTTATAACCATTAGTGATGAATTTAATTATGATATTGTATCTTTGTCTCGATGTGTACAGAAAGACTTTTCATGAATAATGAGTTTGTTTATATACTATTACACTATAAAAGAAAAACATATTATTCAATTATCTATTTCATATATTAAAAGTAATTAAATCCCCTTAGTCATCCATTATATAAATTTTTCATCATTATTCATGTTGGTTGATAATCTGACCCAAATAAGAACATAACATAAATAATTGTCATTTATTTTTATCAATTATTCTTCCCGTAATGAGTTTTTAAAATTACACCTTCTTAGGTATAATTTTCTATAATTAATTGAGGAATGTAATTCATGAGGTATTTTTTGATAATTAACTTATGTATAATAATTTTGGGAGATATTGAAGGCTTTTCAATGATAATGAAGTCAATCTATGTTGTGGTAAAAATGTCTGTTAGTTAAAAATATTATATGTCTTTAGTTATTATTATGTCATAATTCCACAAAACTATAATCCTGGATAATTTTGGGTATTTATTACAATAAAATATTTTCTATATGCCAATTAATTTTATGGTAATATCTATAGGGTTTCATACTATGGGCTAGACTACTCACTATCCTGCTGGATTGTATCTTTTATAAAAATGCATAGATTATCTACCTAACTCAAAATTTAAACTGCAATAGATATTTTTTATTTCATACATTTCATCCTCTTTATAATAATTAGTTTCTATTTCCTTGTTCATGGGGTCAATTTGGATATGCGTAAATATTTATGGATTAAATTATTTTATGAGTTAAACAAAATTTACATGTATAAATTTTTACATAATAATATTGGTTGAACATATTAATTGGATGAGGAAATAAGGAACCCAAATCAAGAATTATTAGTATATTCATATTTATATAAAAGAATGAAGGATTATATTAAGTATTATTTATGAGAAATAATAGTTATATATTTACCATTTTCATAATGTACATTTTGTTTGGGAGACAAATATTCACTTTAATATAATAACTAACATTCATTTTGAGGAAAATAAATATCAATACCTAAATTATACTACATTGGTGATCATATCCTTTTTATTCTAAAAAATAATCATGTTCATCATATGAAAACGTTAGGATATCCTATCTATTACGTCTAATATCGTATATATATATATATATATATATATTTGTTTACAATTTTTAAGAAACCCTAAGACATTTTTATTCCATAAATATACAATTAACGAATCTATATAATAGATAAAGATAATGATTTATCCAATCGATTATCATAGATTCATATGTGAAATGACTAAAATTATTTTGTATCAGAATTAATCAAAAATTATGTTATGAGATTATTTGGAATAAATAATAATGAAATATAGACCATGTCCCATTGACGTTAATGATTTATGGGGTCATCATTTAAGTGGTAGAATTATACATAAAAATCTTATAGGAGAAGGTGTAAAATCCAGTACCCACCAATTGATATAACTATCTTTATCTATTAGGGCATGTATCATGATTATCATTTTTATTTTTATTATATGAATGGACTATAAATTAATACTATATTGAAATATATGGTTTGAAATAATTCTCAAGGAGAATAATTCTTATAATATAGTTGTTAAAATTAATGATATCAATATTTATAATTAATTATCTTTGGTATTTTACATTTGGTGTACTTGAAAAAAAAATTAAATATTAAAATTAAATAAAAAATTCAATAGAATAGAGAAAGGTTAAGTAGATATTTGTGTGAAGAATAGGGTAAAGATTTTTATATTGAAAGTTAATAAATATGATATAAGACTATAATTTATGTCCACTTTAGAATTTTAATAGTCTTATTGTAATCATTTTAAAAATATATTTTTTATTTATTATTTTTGAAAAAAATCATAATTTCTTTTATTAATAATAATATGTCTAGATCTATATGTATATATTATCAAAAGTGTTTATGGAATTCACAATATGATTTTTGATTTATACATTCCAAAAATGGGTAGTCCCATCTATAACATTAAGAATAATAAGGTCAAATATGATTCTATTACAAATTATATTTCACATTGGTGTGTTGGGAACATAACTATGATGTATATCCAAAGACATCAAAGTGATGGATTATTAAACTCTTTTGATTATGAATTGACTAAGACGTATTTTTATTATGTAAAATAAAAAAAATAACACTTTTGTAAATGATGAGATGGATAATGGACAATTAGATCTTATACATATTGATATATATTAAAATTTTATATCATGGCTTGTCAGAGATTCTATAAACAATAACTGAGTCTAGTCACCACATTTCCATAACCACACCTCCCTTTCTTCCAATTGTTTCCAACCACTAGTGAGGGATATAGTTTTAACTATTGAGATAATATAACATATATATTATATTAAGGAAGACATCAGAATAACTGAACATGAAACATGACAAATAATCTATATGTGGAATATAATATAATAAATAGTTGAAAATTGATGAAAGGAGGTAATATTCTGAACAACCATAACACAAATAAAACATGGATTGACCACTCAGATATCTACAAATAGATTAATGATAAAAATAAATAAATAATTTGAAAGTATTTACAACCCAAAAAATGTCATACCATACACCATGATCCATGTACCTATACAATACATCCTTCATAAACATTCCAGATCCTTATCCCAACTTGTTCATATAATCTAGTGAAATAATCGTTATGTACCAAAGTGTAATTTGGACCCAATTAGACAATGAGTATAAAAAATAGTATAGAACCACCAATGTTGTCACATAAATCACTAGTAAATGAAGGGTATGTGTATTTGAAATACACAAGAAATTTATAATAATAAGATTTATTACAAATTATAAACGAAATAACCATGTTCATACATAGGTCTTGACATAAACCCTACATTATCTATAAAATAGTTTAATACTTCCAAAATAAATCTGATCATTCTACATCTCCATATGGGGATACTCATCATAGCCTCAGAGATCACCATTACTCACATACACTAAATATATGATATAATTTCAATTATCAGTTCTACATTATAAAAATAATTCATCTAGATAGATACTATGAATCCTGGGAATTCCACTCATGCTTTGAGTATGTAGTGGAAACCAAATCACGTATCTGTGTTTCTTATTCATGACTGATTTCATATTTTTAGTTCATATTTACTAGGAAATCAATACATTTTTACCCATAATAAATTATAAAGAGGATAACATTAATGAAATATATAGAAAATAAATTTTATATTCAAGATCATAACACCTAATAAACATCCATCGTATCAAAAGAACATACCAAGATAGTATAGTTATATGAAATTTGTTATCATCTACCAATTCATATAAATTATTATTGGAATCAATCGAGGTGACCATCATCATCTATAGGGATCTCTCAAAAATTCTATGCTCAGGGGAAATGAGGCCACCCCGCATCCTCAGTCGTCAACTGGATATTCTCATTCTAGTAATCCTAGTGAATAGAATAACTAAAAGGGTTTCCTAGATTCACTCGACCACATCAATTGTATTAGTTATGTTCCATGTAATGAAAAAACACTAGGAATAATGGTAAAAGGGACATCAATGAATTGATACTTAACCTAATCAGAATCTATGGTACTGAATGAATTTATTTTGTTTATTTCAAACAATGAATTCAAATTAAAAGATGATATTAATATTTGGGATGTGAATATGATTCTGTAAAGAATCTAGTATCAAAAATCCATTTAATAACATATGAAATACAATTATATCAAAAATCATACTAATAACAATGTACAACCAACTAATAATTTAATAAATATTAATCTTATTTAGGTGGGTCGGTAGAATACTTAGACCAATATCATTTTCGAAAAGCATTAATATCCATTCTTATCAATATAAATATGTTTTGGGATACAAAAGGTCATAACTAGCTATTTTTAATGCTCCCTTTCTAGGTTCTTGATATGATTTTGGTACCATACTTGGAGATCCCCCCACATCCTTGCCCAAGGATAAATGTCCATCAATATGTTAGTCATCATGTTTAGGATGATCCCTCAATTAAAGAAATAAACTAATTACTTAATTAAAAGGGTTGGTTCATCATTAGGATAGGAATGACTCCAAGATCGATAATACAATATCAAAAGCACCACCCTCTTCATGATAGTCGTGAACTAACCAAGGATTATGTGAATTGGGTATCCATGACCCATTCCAAATTAAAGGAAACTAGAAAGGATACATTTTTTAAATTAAAATTGTCTAGGATACAGTCATGGCTGATATCGATGGAGGAAATGATTTGGTGGATATGGGAAATAATTATCCCATGTCACTTTTCTCTAAATACAAATTTTGGAACAATGTTTTTTAA
Source organism: Viscum album (assembly GCA_963277665.1). Taxonomy (NCBI): domain Eukaryota; kingdom Viridiplantae; phylum Streptophyta; class Magnoliopsida; order Santalales; family Viscaceae; genus Viscum; species Viscum album. The sequence continues at coordinate 1,352,009,193 of OY728131.1, forward strand.
ATATTTTTTTTTCTATTTATGAAGTTTAAAATATTTTAATTAAAAAAAATTTAATGGTTTCCTCAGTGTTATAGGTAGGACCACATAATATGGAATATATATACAAAAATGAAATTTTAAAAGGCATGTGATAAATAAAACCTACCTTTGAAGAGGATTTATATTTATCCTCCTAGGGCTATAAGATTCTACCAAATACCTTATAAACCCATTTGAGACATTTTTGGTCACGTCCCACAACTAATCCACATATAACTAATTAATTATAATTACATTATAATTAACTAAATAATCCTAACATGTAATAAAAAATTTAAAATTTCATTTTATACTACAATAATTATGAAAACGACACTGGTCAATCCCATCACAGCAAATCCCTGAAAATATTATCACCCTAAACTAATAACACATCCATAACCTAAATCTAGTCACAATTACTATGAAATGTTATCAAAAAAATAAACATGAAATAAATTTAATTTTTATGGATTTTGAAAACGTCATAATTGGCACATACCTAGAAGAAAAAAATGTTATGAAGTATAGATGTCCATCAGAGTCAGCCTTTTAATTAGTATAGAAAATTACCTATGACCAATTTTTGACATCAAAATGTTTCACTATAATCTTAATAATTATACCCAGCTATTAAATAAGAAATTATAGGAAGGTTTATTAGAGGTGACTGAAAGATTTTAATATAGTAAAACACACACCTTGAAATAATTTTAAACGCCTCTAAGAACACCATGAATGAATGGTGAATGAATGTATGAAAGGGGTATGTATATGTCAAACATGAGTGATGAATGAATAAATGGCATGGATTTCCACTTAAAAACCTAAAGGGAAAATGTCTGAAATACCTCTATTAATGAGAATGTGGTTTGGACATGTAGTTTTCCAAAACATCTACCAACATGGAAATTAGAATGATATCCAACCAATTAACCATACATGGTTATGGAGAATGGTATAAGAGATCATGAAAAAACCTTCTAAAAATTATGTAATTAAATTAAGATACCTAAATCATCTCTCCAAGATCATCACATTATTTTTCATTCCCTTTGTCTATATAATTTGTGTTGTAAGGCCAGCATGCATAGTTAACAATGAAGGTTCTCCATGGGATTATCTTTTCTAAAACCTCATCACTGGGAACCAAACCATTGGTATACTATTATGACCACTATACACCATTTTAGTCATCAAACATGGCCTAAAACATTGTTTTTTCAGGTTAAAACATTTAATATTTCGTTTTGATCAATGATACAAATTAGATCCACTCAACAAATGAAAATTCGAATTCATATTGACATTTTCAACTCATAAAATTCAATATCTAAGAAGATATCTATCATAAATAATCTCATCAATGAGATTACATGGTGGGAATCCAATAGAAGTACCCAACCTACTTGCATATTTAATTCATTTTAATAATGTTGTCTTTTATCTCTGAATTCCCAACGTAATTTAATGATACACTTTGAATATGAAATACATAAACAACTAAAACCTGAGGATAAAATCATATCCAGTATCAAATAATTTAGATGTTTTTTACCCTATATTTTCTAACACGACACAATACTATTATTTTATCTCATATTTAACTAATGTTTGATGATACCCACCATATATTCTTCATTTTAATGACCAATTCTAAATCATGTCACCTCCACTGTCATGATTTCCTATAGAAACATTCACCTAGTGTCTTAATGACACTAATGACATGTTTTTCAATCCACTAAATATGATATAATAATTCAATGATACTCATAAATCTCAATTTGATCAAATGTTTGCCTTATAATTAGACAATATTATCTCTATCACACCATATTTTTCTTCAAATTACATTATTGGCCATTATACTACACTCAACTCATCCTAACGAATTTCTCTATCGGGTTACTCCTTGAACACTTAATAATATTCAATAGAACATAAGGAAAACCACCTCCATAATAATATTCCACAAATGTTCATCTTCTACCTCCAGTGTGTCACTAAATCCAAATTCAAAAGTCTTTGTCCCCATAGAAATACATTTATTATTCGGATATGGAATAATTGAATCCCACATCTAGTTTATAGTGACATTTATTGGATGAACCATCAATGGGAAACATTAATTACCATGTTAAGAAAAAATTATTGATTTCCTCCAAAATCATTTAACTCTAGATCATTATAATGTATCCTAGTTTCGACAACTGGGATCTGAATCCAAAAATGTATGTATTTGAACCTATACCTTACATGAACATAGAAATCCTAAAGTACTTGGTTCCATTTACCCAATGCCAACAGAAATATAGAATGACCATCCAATGACCAGTATCATAGTTTAATGTCCATTTCTCAGATAAGGGTTACATAATAGTGAAAAATATCATGCTACCCACCTTAGGAGAAGAAATTTCACTAATCCAATGAAATGAGTTCCTTATCACTACATCCCATGCCCCATCAAATTCAAAACATAACGATATCGTGTCTTGAACCTGATCATTCAATAGTGAAAATTAAAATATCACATATAATCTATAATCATACCACAAAAAAAAATTTCCATTTAATTATCCATGTTTGAAATCATATTGGGGTCACTACACATGAGTCATTCCAAAATAAATATTATGGTTAAATGGGTTCTTCTCATGTCGAGACTTGATCATATCCAACTAGGCCTTGATATCCATTAACTCTCCCCTATTAGCTCATCTCAACAAATGGGGTTTCATTGTCCACTCATTGGTTAATTGTCTCATAGTACAAATTTATGTTCTGTGATATCCCTTATTAATGAGAACAAACCTTAATTCACCCTAATATGTAGGTCCCCATGCCCGCATACATCACAATCAAAAGCATAAATCCAAAACCCAATTCCGACTATTGTACGTCATTCCATTTCACGTAGTTTTTACACACAACCTACATCATCTAAATTATCCCTACCCTTTGGGTGTATGGAACCACACAATCCACCACTCATTCCACGGTCTCATGAGTGGCACATTTCAAAGGCAAAGTTGACTTTTCTCCACTACAAATTATTCACGATACACAAGGATATCACTTGAATCTCCACTATCTAAAATATACACGCTATAAATGTTCCACAATTTTCCAAATTACTACCCACCTAATAACATTATTCCATTAATAATTTTACACAAATTCCATGTCCTCATTTATTTGAATACATCCATTGGTCAATAGTTATGGGAACCCAAACAATTATTCCCATGATAAATATTCTTGATAACAAATAAATGTTTTCGGTTACATAGGACAAATAAAAACACCAAATCAATATGGTCCATGTAAAAAATAATGGCTTATATGTGACACATCTATCCCAACCACACATTCCTCATAATTGACCCACTATTTCTGTCCACATAGCACAATGTTCAGTTGTCTATCTATGTTTACATCTCACAGGTTTTAATCCAAACTCATATTTTGACCAACACAATCAACATGACCAAACAACCACTTACAGCGTCTCATGTACAATGATATCATAGATAATCCTATTCCCAATTTTTGGTAATTTATAAAAAAAGTAATAACATATCTTTATTATAATACATATTCCCCATCCAGATTTTGGACTCCAATATTACACAGTATCTATCAAACGAGTAAAACCACTATATGTAATGTATTGATGTTATATAATAACTATGATAAATACATGATACATAGGGTAAATTATAAAATCATTAACTTTCATTTTATATAGGAAAACAACATAAATCGTTCAATTTTATCACCATTTTAATGAAACTCACTCATAACTTAGATATATATAGTGTATTCTATTTTCTTATTCATCTACAGAATCACCTTTCAATAATCTTCATACTAGGCAATGTTCTACTTATATCTATATCATTTGGGAGTTACATCAAGAGGTTCAAGATATCAATGATAAAAAAAGAGATAATTAAATGATCCACCCTATTAATCCATTTAATGTAAGTCCCCATTAATGCTTTTTTCACCTAAAAACATTAATGTACCTATATACACCACAATTTATGATTAAACTATATAATCATAAATGATGTATGTTCATGTAAAACATAATAGAGATAAATATACGGGACAACTACATGTAGTTTTTTATGACTGTATTTAATGTGATCTAAAATGGAAACATTTTCATAGGGATTACTAGAAGGGAATTTGTAGGCTATGTCAAAATTTTTATATTAATGATTCCTCTCTCATGAAACACATGTGTGTCTTGAATATTTAGTGTTACTAATGAGATGGAAATTTTATATTCATACCAACAAAGGGAAACTTCACCTTGTGTTTATGAGATTATATTAGTGTGACCATCACAAAATCACATCACATCATAGTCCACAGAGTCTGAGATAAAAGAACTTAATAAATGTGGTCCAACATAGTATAAATTCACCATGGATTTATATGGGAAAACATCATTTAGGTGGTAATTTAAAATTTAAATATTTTTACTCAATTGTCCTCAAAATCACATATTAAATGTATTATAACATGTGGACCCTAAAAACCAAAAATATTTCATGATCAAATGACTCTTGCCTCTACTAACAAATAGTCAAAATCAACAACTAGAGTCTCGCAAATGGGACGATAGAAAGATATAAACAATAAATCATAAATGCCTAAAAAATATTCATCATTAAATGATAAAAAATACTGAAATATAACATATCAATATAATAAAATCAATATCATATCCCTAGAATCATATATTTCTTACCAAATAAAAATTTCTCGATGCACTAGTCTTATATCCATAAAGGGTTATAACAAATTCCTAATACACATATATCCCATATCCCATATTAAAAAAAATATACATTAACCTCAATCTGATAACACTTTATCTTTCTTCACCTTGGAACTATAAGAAATTACGATGTCTAATCTCTATATTTCCTCAAGAATAAAACCTTGTATACCAATGACTAATTACTATTTTGGAAGGACTAATTTATAACCATAGAGATACTACGCCCTCATTATAGAGTATTAAAATAGTTAAAATAATAAAAATGATACATCAAGAATATGATACCTAGGGAATATAAATAAAATAAATAGTTGATAATAGAATAAATGTAGTTAAGTCCCAAACAGCCATAACATACACATAATATTGTTCACCCATTGGGTTGTCTATAAATAGAATGCGGAATAAATAAATAAATGTTTTATAATTCCCAACATCCCACCCTAAGGTGTACCAAAAATCATGCTTCATGTATACATTCAAACCATCATTCTTGATTAGTCCTGGGACTTATCCCTACCTGTGCCTCTAGCTTGATAATTTTTTTCTTAGGTAGCAAAGTTAAATGTAGAGTCAAGGAGTGTGTGAGTAAAAAAATTAGTAGTGAACTAACAGAGTTGTTCTACATGTAAATAATAAAATGATGTTTCTTATATGATAACTACTCACCTGGTTAATAAAAAAATCTATTACTGCTGAAATTGATGTAACCACTTTCCCACCTAGGTCATGATGTCTTCCTAGTCAAACAATAACTGCTTTCTTCTATCACTATAATATTTAATGGAATGTAATGTCACTATAGTTGGAAACTCATCCTATCCATGGGTATCACCCATATTATCCACTAGTAAATTTATGTTAGAATTATATGTAACTTCTTGAACTTTGATAAATAAGGAATCAAGATGGTTCATTAGCATCTAAATAATTTCCCTCAATATATGAGTATACAATAGACTGAAAATAATTTCTACATATTCCCTATTCTAGTATTATGTAACATTCATGGGACCAAGTACTTCATAAATCAATATATATGAATGTATAAAAAATAACAAAAGGGATAATTCAAATAAAAATTTAATTAATAATCTTCAGATATAAGATCATAAATCAATATCACAAATAATTTGATTAGAATAATTTTGTAACACACTTATGGGTACTGAAATCATGGATCGACCACGTAAACCTATGAAATATTTCATCCTTCAATTTAAGTGATTGTTATCACCCTTGGTGATGTCTCAACAATTTGACTCATGGGGGATATGTGGAAACCTGAAAACCTTTAGCATCCAAAAAATCTAATCAATAAATGAATCATGATAGATTAATTAATTGATAAAATTTTCTAGAATTCAACCAAAAATCACATTAATCATTATTCTGGATTGTGTAATTCTAGAAATGATATTTAATCTAATAAATTTAATGTTAATAAGTAGATCATTAAATCACCAGGAATCTATAGTATATAAATAATTCATTTTCATTTATTCAATCCTAAAATTCCAATTTAATGAACACAATTTTTAATCAGGTGGTATATCATAGTATTTGGTAAAAATAGTAATAATTCATTCTAGGAACATTATTTATACAAGTACAATGAAAATCATAGTTATCACCATGTACAACCTACAAATAGAAGGAATATTCATAATATTTTTAAAATGGGTTTGTTGAATACTCAATAACATCTAATTATGTCATAGTCATTATAGCCTGGACTATTATAAAATAGTTTGAGAATTATAATGGTCACCCATTTAAAATTAACTCTCATTAGGGCCTTATAACCATTGTGGATCACAACTAATTTTTCCCTTCATGATCAAGATCGTGTCTAAAATTCCATCACTATAAGGATAAATTCCCTTAGAGAAAACTATCTGACTAATATGGACATTAATGTCATAAATAAATGTATTGGTTTAAATTCATGACATGAATGTCTCTAAAAAAACATAAAATCTCAAAAGAAATACCTTCTTTATGATGTTGAGGATGTTAACTATATCTATGGGCTTGAGGTCTCTCTCATCGATTCAAAATTTATAGAATCATGCCTATGACAATTTTAAAAAAGGGGAAAACTATGATATGGCCATAACCTTTAATGTTTGGGGACAATATTTGGTTACTATGGGATTGATGAGTACCTTGGAACTATATTCTTTATAATGATTGTGGAATGTTGTTTATTTAAACAATTAAATTTCACTATTTATGAAATTTAAAATATTTTTATTAATAAAAAAATTTATTATAGATCACATGACATTAGGGTTGGGACACAATCACATACAATAAAATACTCATTTGAAATTACAAAAATGGTAATGTGTGATAGACCACCTAACTCATATGATTATTTCCATTTATTTTCCATGTGATTAAGGAATTTACCAAGGCCCACCCAAGCTCATCTAAAACATTCAATCTCCTCTCCCATAACCAAAAAAACATTGATTAATTAGTTTTAATCACTTTATAATTATTTAATTAATTTCAAAATGTAATAATGAATTAATAAATGTTTATTTACCAACCCTTAATCCCCAAAACCTCTACAAGATATCTTGTCTCATTGGAATCATGATAAAATGATCACCAAAAAAATAAAATTTCCCAAAACCTAAAAACTAGTCATAATACTTAAAGATCAATTTCAAAAAAATCACAACAAACAATTTAAATCTATGATTCTTGGGGAAAATTCACTCTGATTTCTTACTTCAATGAAACAATATATGACATCATGTTGATGGCCTCCAGGTTCACCATCTTCCGGGGAAGAGAAAAGGAACCACCACTAGTATCTAATTACACCATGATCCCATTAAATTAGAATTAGAATCCCCAATTGAATAAATTTAAATATTTGATTGAATTATTTTTGGACACTCAAAGAGCATACTATATTCATAGATGTGCCTCAAAACTCTATCAAAATCTCCAATAACACTGAAAATAAAATGGGGGTAATGAAGAAATATGAGGGTATGACAGGATAATCAATGAAATAGAGAGAAATAAATGGGGGAATTCCATTTTAATATCTAAATAGAAAAACTATAACATACCATTTTTAATAGGACATATAGTTTGGTAAAATGATTTTCTTAAACATTAAGAAATCATGTGGTTAGTACTGAATCCAAACCATTCACCATTCATGGTTATAATGCATGGATTAATATACTATGTTCCAATTATGGTGGTAGTATACAATTCACTATGGACACCGACATGGTTCCCCCTGTCCTTATGTAAGGTTTCCCAAACTATGTACCTATACAATCTGGGATATAAGGTTGGTTCATGAGGTCAACACTAATTTTGAGCTAACCATGTCCCATTGAAATCTATTTTCCAAAGAATTTAACTCACTCACAAAAGCCCTGTGACACTTCTGGAACATTTCAATTTAAGGAAGAAATTATTTCATCATAAGTTAGTTATAATATTAAGCACCACATTTTCAATTTTTTGATTATTTGGAATGGTGAAATATAAATATGATGATTTTATTCTTACAAACTATCACATAAATCCACAAAATATATATTTAATTGTTATCCACATGTAACTTAGATATATTAGTTTAATAACCCATTATATATAAATGAGATTACAACCAAGTAATATTTTTTTCTTGAAAGAAAGATTCATGTTTCATGTTTTAGTGGGATGAAATTTTATATTTAACTTTTTTAAATCAAATAAATATGAATTTTTTATTTAGATATAAGATATGTAGTATCTATGAAGGGTTGTAGAATAAAAACTCACGCATGTAGGACAGGAACCTAAAAGATATAGCATGATTAATTAATTGTATAGGATAATTATTTCTTTTGGAAAATGACGATGAAGTAATTCTAAATTAATATTAAAAAATTATATAGAAATATTATATTGATAATATATAATCTATTAAATGGTTAAAGGATATGAAATTGGATTTTTAATTTTTATACCATAACAATTTATTAATTGTGGATGATTCATATGTGAGGAGACACATAGGATTAAATTATGTTTTTTAACCATTATAGATGGCAGTGTTCTTACATATAAGTCATGACTGGTTGCTAAATTTTAAAATTATATGCATGGTATATACTATTAGGAATCCTTTTTATTATTTGATATGATAATCTATATTTTAATATTTCATTCCCAAACAAATCATAATGAAATGTTTATATATTTAATCAATTTTAAAAACACATTCCATAATTTAAATATATTTAAGACATTGAATATAAAAATCCTGAATGTTTGGAATTGAAAATAAGAGTCTTATAAGGTTTTCAAGTTTAATTAATACATATATTGGTTAATAAAGGCTTCTCAATATTCAAACATTTATATTAATGAGGTAAAAAATTTTTTGGATTCCATAATTTTTGTTGTTGTTAATAAGTAGATAATTTGACAACTGAGAGGGTTGTGAAATTTTATGTTTTTATATAAATAACAAACTAATTGTAATAAATAATTTCATAAAATTTAAAATTTTAAAAGGTGTTCTTATGAAAATATTTCTTGATGAATGACATGGGCGAAGGCCCCTATATAATCAGAATGAATTTTTATTGAGCTAGATTAAATAATGTTCTTGAACTGATTCAGAACATATAAATTGGTAATGTGAAAAATAGGATTATGATATAGAAATATATGAATGGATGTTTTCAAGTGCTATAAATATTGAATAATAAATTTATTTAGGATGCCCTTAATGATTTATAAAATGGGGAGGTTTCACCATTTTTACACTATACGATATATCATAAATTTTATATACTGTATTTGAAGTAATGTTTCATATTCTCAATTAATAACAATTATATATCAATCCAATCCATTGAATATTGATTCGGTTATTTTATAGAATATATAGAGTAACTTTAGAATTTGTAAGTATATGTTATTGTTATTTGTAAATGAGGATGAAGTCAATAAATTTTTATAATATATTTCTAGTTAGATAATATTTAATGATAATACAAAATATAAATTTGGTTTCTTTTTTTCCTCAATTTTGTAACTCAATGAAATAACAGATTCGAAAATTCCAACAGTGTAATAAGAAAATAGAGGACGAGTACATCAATTCATCGGATATTTTCATCAAAGAATCTTGATTTTATAACTTTATTGAAATAATTTCATAGTTTTTAGAATAGTGGGAGTGATTGAGATTAACTCTGCCGATACTGTGCATATTTCTTTGTTCAATGAACACAGATCTCACCAAAGGATCAAACACATCCCCGGTAAATAGATTTTCATTCAAGAGAATGATTAGTATGAAAATGTAATGATATCCTTGGTTTTTTAAGAATAAATTGTTATAGATCTTTCAATAAAACCAAAATCCTTGAAAAATATGACATGATTTTTTATCTCTATGAAATTGATACACATGATATTTCCTATAATTGCTGTAAAATATATCATGAATTTATAATTAATCAATTCCCAATAAATCATTATTTTTTTATGTTAAAATTATTAATCATGAATAATGGAATGTAGAAAAACCATGAGAGAATTCCTTTGGGATTACATTAATTGAATTTAATTATAGAGTATTTTGGGGTTTTATGAAATGTAAATATTATTTTAATATTAATTATTGTATATTATTTTGATTAGAATGATAAAATATTAATTCGTGACTTCTTTTCTAGGTTGATCTACATAATATTATAACATGCATTTTTATTTTTGAAATTGATATAATTATTATTTTATGAATATTATCAAATATATTTTACCTGATTTTTAAAATATATAAAAATTTATATAGAAATACTGTAAACATTAAAATGATTATTCCTTTCTTATGATATCATAAACACTGATAAAATATGTGGGTGGTTTGATATTTTGTAAATCCTATCATTAGTTATCTTTATCTAAGATATATTTTATACTTGTATGACATAAAATATCATTTTAGACATTAATTAAGTGATTGATGAAATAGAGTCATTAGAATAGATATGAGAAATGTTTTATAAATATCTATTAAAATGATTAATATGTGATGTTATTGTTTTTTTTTCACCAATAAACTAGAGAAATAGATAATTAATGTGTTTTTCTACACTTGATTATCATATTCCTCCCCTAGTGGTCAATCAATGTATGTATAAAATTGATTATATAATACTATATATGATACATATGATACATATTATGGGAGACATGATAACATGTAATAATTAGTTGTTTGATTGGGATCACAATATAACTATTTAAATATTTAAATAAATGATATATTTTGGGGGTATCTCATTGATTTTATTTATGAATGAAACAACATATATTTATTTTTAATTATTTAAAATCGTATAGGTTAAAGTGATTATGACCTAAAATGAGGATAAAATTTTAGATAATTTGTTTTATACAAATTTATTTGAACTTGATTAAATGTATCCAATATTTTTTGGATAGATATAAAACCCATTGTGAATATATCTGGAAATACGATATGGGATTTTAGACCAATTTAGGGTTTATTTTATATTTATTAAAAATTGATGAATAATTTTGTATAATTACCATAGATATTGTTATTTGTGTTTTTATTGTTGGGCATATATTTTGTAATATTATAGATATATAAAATCCATTTTATTAAGTAATATTATATGGTTTATTATATATATATTATGATATCTAATACCATGGGAAAATAAATTTCAATATATCTTTAATAGTTTCTTATCAATTATGATTCATTGGGATAGTTTATTTTTGATTGGAAGAACAAATTACGACCATAGGCAAATAAAAATATCATAATACCCAAATATTTCCATGTTATTATAACATTATGATATATATTAAAAAACGTTACCTAATCATAATATCATTTATTAAATAAATAGTGTCTATATAAATTATTTGATCCTTCAGTTTGGGGTGAATTATCATTCGTTTTTCAAATTCAATGATACCTTCTAATAAGTTCTAAATTTTTCTTTTAATGATAATGTGATAGAGTGCCTATATATTTTAATTATTCCTATTTTGGTATATACTTACTCTTGTTTCCATTATTATACATATAGAGGCAAAAGATATTGTGTTATTTCATACTAATAATCCATAAAAAATCACTACTGAGATGGATCCCATTGGACATAAGTTATGTATGCATATAATTATGTTATTTATTTAAAATTTTTCTATATAATTAATGATAGATAAAACTAATAGATTTCATTAACTATTTAAGAGGTTGATATATTTTATAAAAACCTATCAATTTTCTCAACCAATGGAAAAAAAATAAAAACACGGATATTGGGTATATAACATCACACCTTATTCATTTAATACATAATGTCAAATAATGGTAATCAATTTTTATGGATTTGTAGAAAACTATCACTTTGAATGGAAATGTATTTAATAAACTAAATAATTCTTCTATTGTAGTTATAGATTTTTATGATTCTTTTCCCTTAATGTTCAACAGGATTCCAAGACAAATATTATTCATTAATTTCACACTTCACTTCTTCTAATTTTTTACATAAAAATTTTCCTACTAAAGTTAAATTTCCTTCAATAACTATTCATATAGCTAAATTCTTTAGTATCCTCAAGTTAATAACGTTAATTTATCTTAATCCGTTAATTTTTATGTTTTCCATCCATTATGGGTTAAAAAAAATCCAAAATGAATTCACATTCACTTCATAGGTCTTCTTAATAGGTAAATACTCTCTAAATATGATTGTTTCTCTTAACACATTTTAAGATACTTCATTCCTTGTGTTAATGAACGATTTGAGTTTAAATTTCTATGATTCACTACTCTAAAAAATTATTATCTTCTCCACATTTCAACATGAATTCTTAAATCCATTAAAAGGTATATTAAACATGAAATCCTATAGTTGAAAAACATCCAAATTGAATTTACTTATCTATAAGTGTATTCAATCCATATATTTGTTCCATAAATCCCTTCTCATGGGATGTCATGTAATTCCTAAAAAATAAAAAACAACTCATTATGTTCTTGAATCCCCTATAACAATATAATGAAAATAAAATATATATCTTCTATATAACTGAATAATCAATATATTATCATCATTATTATGAAATTAGTTATCTTAAATAAATTTTAGTAATCTATTAATTAATTAGAACACCTAAATACTATAATAATATTAATTTCAATATTAATTTTCTTTACAAAACACTTTTCCTTCCAAATAAAAACATTTCTAGTAGGTTTAGACATTATATATTAAACCATGATCAATATTATAAATTTTTATGTGTACATCAGCACTCTCATCATCTATTTCTGTACTCAAGTGATATGAATATTCATTTTCCCCTATTTGAAAATTTTTTATCCAATATTTAAACCAATTGTGTTAGAAAATATATGAAACTTAATGAAATTCATGAAAATTCATATTTCCAAAATATCATTTCATTTGAATCATCACACAGCAACAATACACTTAAGATGTTTTGATTTAGTACCTCAACAATGTGTGTATTCTTTAACCTTAACGTCACATTTCCAATATCAATTAGTCCAAATGATTCAATTAGATATTTTCAAACATTTAAAATAGTAATTGATATTTATTTATACTTTTCATAGGTTTTATGAAATATCTTATCACCAATATTGTTTTATGAACACCCATTAATGAGAGTCTTTTGGTTATTATTTTGAGATGATTTAAAAAAAACTTCCAAAATGAGTGATTTCTCACTTCCACAAGCTTATTTTTTTTAAATATTATGCATTGTTCGATGAAAACTATGTTATAAATATTGTAATGAAATTTTCAACCAAGTGACCCATCTACTCAAATATTTTAAAAAATTATATTTGAGATTGTAATTGATTTTTCATTTCAATATGTAAATTCTCATCATATTATGAACATGTCTTCTTTGATTTGGTCAAAAAAACCTAAACATATACATTCCAAATCATCTGTAAATTTTAAAACATCCTAAAATAATCATAAAATTTCTTTTTACATGTCTTTATCCACAAAAAAACTAATAATGTATAGAAAATTTGAGCATCCTAGTATGAACCACTCATTAACCATATGATAAAAGAAAAATTCATTCAACTCTCAAGACACTAATTTCATTTTTTTGTGAACCATACATTTTTTCTTCTATTACTATTAAACATAATGCCATTTTTTCACTATGAAATTAAATATGTAGAAGTTTTTTTCTATGAATCAAGACATATAGATTTTATAGAATCCTAAGGTATAAATTGTAAAACAATTATTTTTCCAGCCCTTTCTCTTTTTATTAATTTTATTTTCCCAATAGAATCATATATTTTTTGAGGTGTGGATTAGGGTTATTAAATAATTGGGTGATCACCAGTAATTTAAGATATTACACATTTCATCTCATTTATTTTCTAACTTAAAAAATATTCAAGAATAAATTTTAGAAAAGATAAAATGATCATCATCCTAAAAAAATCAATTAGGCATGGATATTTTCCTTCATTTCTATTTTATTTATTATTATAGTTTATAATTTGTATTAATTCCATTATAATTTGAGAAACTCATACATAGTAATTATAATAATAGTTTTCAATCATTGTTTCTTATATTTCTAAATATAAATTTTTGATTAAGGGGTTTTACCCAACAAATAATTATCCTTCTCTTATTTATATATTAAAATAATTAATTATTTTATCTCAAAATATAGAATGAATTTAATTATTATATATTATTCAAAAAACATAACTACATATGATTACTTGATTTATTGTGAAAATCAATAACATATCACTATGATTGACATATGATGAATCATCATTACATTTCATCTCAATATATTATTATTCCAAGTAATTAAAAATTTACTCATATTTTCAACATTAATAATTTCCTTTTACTCCCCATGGAAATAAAAATCTTCTTCAACATTTTGTAGTCATATTTTAATGATCTGACATGATAACACATCTTCATATTCACATTCATCATCCTTTGAAACATAAAAATTTAAAGAAAATTTTTAATTTATCTATAGATGAAAAACATCAATGGAATCATAAAATTATATATAAAATTCCATTTTCATATATTTATAATGATGATTTACATGATATTATAAAACATCACATCAACTTCATCCTATTAAAAATTGTTCATTCATTACCTTTACCTCATTTGAATCCATTGTATTCTTAAAGCATATGAGATAAAATTCATTCCATATTTTATATAACTTTTTGTAATTAGAACCTATCCATAGTTAATAGGACATAAACATGTCATGTTATTCATCAAGTATAATTGATTTCAAATCACAGTCATTAAGACATGATACCTTGGAATCAAACATTTTCGGTAATATATTTTGTAACATCCTGATAATCATTATGTATTATAGAGTTTCTATATTAAAATTTACTGATATAATAGTCAAATAAACTGTATAAAATAAACAATCTGTTGATTTTCTATCAAGTGTTTTAATTGTTTGAAATGGGTAATTCTCAATTTCAGGTATTTATTCTTTCACTGTGTAATCCCTTCATGAATATTTATTAGCCTCTATATTTCATTATCTATCATGATACACATAATATTAATGAGATGTTTCTATGATGTTTTAGAAACAAATACATTTCTTTCACATAAATATCACTCATATTCTTACTATGAAGATGAAAAACCTCTCATTCCATGAATATTTAAAATCCTATCAATACAATATCTAGAAATTCCAAACCAAAAGCATGAAATTAGGAAGGTGTCATTTATTTTCAAATAGTAAAATATTTATAAGATTTTAAATCAATTAAATTCATCTTGTCTACGATTAACATGTTTTATAGCCATCAACAATAATAACAATAAGTGAGATTCCCCCTTAGAAAACAACAAATAGCCCTGATTCGTTGATTTGAACCAAATAATTTATAACAATTGTATAAGAGGATAAATCCAATTTACTATATTCCCATATTAAATATTAACTGATTGGGGTTCGGATTTGGGAATAGAAAACATTTATGATTCCTATACGAAGTCATCCATATTTAAAATAATGAATCCAAAAATTAGTATTTAATATTTCCGTAGTCATCACAAAAATAATTTGATGAAAATCAATTTAATTTAGTTATATGAGTTACTCTTCCATAGAATCATAGAGGAACCTAGAGATATACAATGATCAGCATTCAATGTGAGTTGATAAAGAAAATGATATTGGTTTATCTATCTTCAAATAATCCACTAGAAAAAACAAACATATTACAATGGCTAATGTCTACCCATGAACATGTTTGTGTAAAAATATCCCTATACGAATAGAATTTTTTTCATTCACACATTTTTATAAATAATTAATGAAGAAATAATAGGTATCATAATGAATCACTAAGAGTGTCAAGAAATTACTTCAATATAAAGTATATCCTCATTGTTTACTCTTTCTCCAATCAAACAGAAAAAATTTAACAATATGATGCTGCTATTAATGTCCAAAAATAATAATATTCTTCAACTCAGATACCTTATAGTGTAGAAAACCCTATTTTATGTAAATAATAATAATAAAATTTATGAACTCACCAAAATACCACCATAATAATTAATCATAAAAAAACAAGCCCCAGTATTCATTGTATAATAATTACTCTAAAAACACATATGATTATTTTTGGAGGGAATTCTTCTAGGGGTATCCATCCCTGATTTATCAAAATTCATCTTCTCTAATTCTTAAATTCTAACACTTAAAAATAATTTTCATTTATTATATTTTACAAAAATATATTTATACATCCTCATTCATTAAATATTAATATTGGTTTCAAATCTCAAAATATAACCTCGTCAATATCTTCTTTACGAATAATTTAAATCATTAGATTAATCTATAAATTCTAGTCACCCTTAATAAGATCAAAAGAGAAAATTAATTTTTTTTAGTTTCCCTTAAATCACCCAATGGTACATATATGTCAAAAAAATATTATTATTTCACCATCCCACTAAATTTGACATTCATCACCATAAAATATATGAATTTGTCTCCCTAGAACTATATTGAAAACTTTTCATCTACATGTCCATATAGATCTCATCAAATCATAAGAAATTTAAATTTTATTCAATCCAAGGGACTGTAGTTGGATCACAGAAATATAGTTCCCGTCAGGGTTGTATACAATTAATAATTATAAACTCCATCCATTTTTATGTGAGACCATTACATTTCCCAACCCTTTTATATATCTATATAAGAAAAATGGTGGAAAAAAGTGTTTCTAAAATATTAAATGGGATGTTCCATAAAACATTCTTTCTATTGATCCTTATAAATAATTACTAGACTAGATCAACAAATGAGATTAGTTGTTCTCAATCACATGATAAAAGAATTATAACTAATATAGGGTGTCTATAATGTTACTGTGGTGGGACTATAAAATTTTTTAAATGTAAATAATAATAAAAAATAAAAAAGTAAACATAGAAATATTAATCATTATTATAACTCATGGAAGGAAAAAAATAAATCATGTTATATATATTATATAAATGGATTATAATTTTCTTACAAGCTCACATTACTTCCAACACAAATATATTTTTTTCACACTAGGATAATTAGATAATTGAGATTAATAAAATCATAATGGCATGATTCTCTTCAACATCCTTGCACTTTTACCCATCCTAATCATCAATATATACTATTTTTCAAAGTTGATAATGAAATTATTTCCCTATTCCCATCCTAAAAATGTGATCAATGATGATCAAACCTTGTTCCCAAGTTTATATTCCATATATGCAATGTGTTAGTAAAACTCAATATGACACAAAAGGCTTAGTCCCATAAAACCCTTTAATGATGTGTATGTGCATCTATTATTTAGTAGAGTAAATAAATATCGTAACTATAGAATAAAAAACAAATAACTAATATTGATCATGGGGTTCTAATGTGACACATGTAATTTTTCAAAACACACTTCACCTAGTTCTTGAGTTCCTGTAATGATGTCACATGATTTTGATAAACATCATTATTATAATTTATTTTTCTAAGGATAGAGTAATATATAATATAATATTATTAGTATTAATGGATGATTTATAATACAATATCCTAAGAAATAAATAGTTTTAAAGTGGACACCTTAGATGATTAAATAATCCTTTCTAATTCTATAGATAATGTCCATGGAAATACAAATTATACCCTAAGCCTCCTCATAGGGTAACTTCACATAACATGATTTTATGTAACAAGTCAAAGTAAACCCAATTAATCGGAAAAGTCACTAAATCCTATGATATAAATCCTATGAATTTCATAGTATTATTCTGGATTGGAGGATCTAATGATAACATCTATGGCATGCCATGCATCATAGTACATATCGATGGGTAATGTGTCCAACCCAAGAAATATCACATCACATATCTTAATTGGGGTTTCCTTATATCTAAACATACCTTGTAAATAAAAGGTTTTCTTCTAAACTAAAAATTATAATCCCATTATAGACATAAAATATTCAAAAAATAAATTTTGGTTTTATGGTGACACTTGAAATCATCAATACCAATTGACAAACACCCCCAATGGGTCCACATGACATTAGGGATCCTCTTGGGAACCATTGTCATATTGTAGTCCATAAACACTCACATGGGATTGTTTCATCCTGGTTCCAGAAGCCACCCAGAGGCGCCCCATACCCCATTGGTCACATGGCCTCAAGCACATTTCCCCGAACACCAGAGGATGCCGACTAGCAGCGAGGGACTTGGGTGTGATTGTGGGGTAACAATGCCCTCATAGGCAGAGTAGCACATCGGAAGATAAACAATTATACGATAGCAGAAACTGTAAAAATCCACCAACAATAAATGACAAAAGACTAATAAATAAACAACTAGAGAAAAATAGATAGATGATGAATGATACATATGTGTCTAGGAAAGCATCCAAACAAGTAAAAATGACGAATACAGTACTAAACCCAAGTATAAAAGAGAAACATTTGAACAACTCCTCAGCATTGCAGGCCTCATCTTGGTCCAATGCTCTCTCGCTCCAACGCAAAAAAAACATGAAGTATAAGGTCAAATGCCCATATCTATACCCGTAACAGTGTAATCTGTTTGGGCCCAAAAACAAGGCCCAAACAGGGTTTGAAACTAAATCACACTAGGAAACCACCCTGAGATATGTGCCTAATAGTATCTGAATACATACAAGGATAAAGTATAGAAAGAAGTAAATGGAAAATTACTCAAAAGTAAACAAACAACAGTTTCTAGAATTTTATTTACAAACAATTAAGCAGCCACTCAAGAAAGTAGAAGAATCATATAACCCTATGGGTAGTTCTCACAGCCTAACCCCTATGGTTCAACCAACTAGTACTAGAAAACCTCTGAGAGGCAGACACAGTCTCACCCCTCTGGTTTAGCTAAAGAATAGACACTCTATGGAAGCTCTCACTGTTATTTCCCAATATATTCTCATATCGTATAAAGGCAATATAGGGAAGCACTCAACATCTCATTCCCCCTGTGGCCCACATCGAGGAACTAAAGAAACTCTAAGGAAATGCTCAACATCAATTTCCTCTATGGTCTCACATTGTATTATAAAGAAACACTCGACAAGCCCTTATGTACATTATTTCTATGGTCTACTTCACTAGGTTCTCACAACCCTATGTAATGTTAGCAAGTATCACATCACGTAACAGCCAAAGTAACCTCAAGAACTACTTGGATAGCATTCTACAACATCTCAGCATGGGAGAACAACAGTCAAAATATCCTACAATACTTGGCATGGAAAAATAATAACATTCAAAAGGTAAACTAGACCCAATGGTACAGATAGGCAAGAATATTCATGGAAAACACTTCCAAATCCTATAAAATAGCCCAAAACACAGTCATAATCCTCTACTCTAGCATACAAGAAAAGAAGGTAATCAGTGAGTCCAAAACGGTAAACACGCAATGCCCCGTTCAGGGGTATTGGTAGAATTTGAACAAAATATTCAGTGGCATTCAATAAGAAGGAAAGAACCTCCTACCTTGATGTTATGAGATCAAGTTACATGAACCACGTGGCTTCAATATAAATAGAACATCAATGATATACAAAAACATCTAAAACATTCAACCAATGATAACATGGAAAAGAAAATGAATTGGGAAGTGGTGCTCTAGGAGAAGAGAGAACTCACCGCTGTGATTCCAACGTAGTCACTGGTGTTCTAATCAGAGGGAGGATGGAGATTTGGGGGCTCATCTAAGATTTGTGGCTGATCGGCACTCTCGAACGAAGACGACCTAGAAGAAGTCGATTTTGGCGATTAGACACGACCCTGGTGTGTTTAATGAAAAAAGTACATGATGGGTATTTTTTGATTACACGGCTTGTAATCTCTTTTTCCATACTCTACATTAAGTGGCCTCCATGTCACCCATACATGGCCATGTTTGCGGAAATGACATGACCATCACATGAACTCCAGCGGCATCACAGTACATGGCGTGTACTTATAAATTAAAAGGCGTGCACTTTGAAAACATCCATATTTTACACTTTTCCTCAAGAATGACCATAAAATGAAAAAACATACCTGAAAAGAAGATACGAGTTCTTAAAAACTTCCTCCCTTAATGAAATTCATCCCCTAATTTCCCTAGTGCGGCATAGAAGAAGAATCCTCGAACAGATCTGGCCACTGTGCTCACACATCAGCATCCCTCTCCCATTTCTCGTCCTGTACTCACTCGTGTAGCCATAGCACTCGTACCAGAGGAAAAGACTAGCCATAGAGAACCTTTTTACTATGATCAGAAATTCGGATAGGATGCTCATCAAACAATGCATCCATATCAAGATCAACCTCCTTTGGTTTAAGTGCATGAGATGGGTCTGAAAAGTAACGTCGGAGTTGAGATACGTGAAAAAAATCATGCATAGCCCAATACCACTGAGATAACTACAACTGATAAGCAACCAGCCCAACTCTTTCCAGTTCCTCAAATGGTCCAATGTACCTCGGTGAAAGCTTACCATGCCTCCTAATCCTTCTGTTCCCCAACCTCGGTGTGACACACAGGAAAACATGATCCCCGACCTCAAACACAAGAGGTCGTCTACGCTGGTCAACATATGACTTCTGACAAAAATGTACAGTAGCCATCCTTTTCTGAATCAACTCTATCTGCTCTGTGGTCACCTGAGCAAGACGAGGTGCCAAACAACTTGCCTCCCCTGCCTTCATCCAACATAAGGGTGATTGGCATGGCCTACCATACAATGCCTCAAAGGTTCCATTTTAAGAGTCACTTGAAAACAATTATTGTAGGAAAACTCCACAAGAGGTATATGCTTCTTCCAAGATCCTCCGAAATCCAGAATACATGTTCTGAGAATGACCTCAAAAACATGAATCGTATACTCGAACTAGCCATCTGTCTGGGGATCGAATGCTGTAATCAAAAGTACATGTGTACCAAAAGCCTTATAAAGCCCCTGCCAGACCCGGGAAGTAAAACACGCATCCCTGTCTGAAACAATGGAGCATGGAACTCCATGCAGATGTACAATCTATCAGATGTACAACCGCCCAGCTCATCAATGTTGATGTTCTCCATGATCGGCCAGAAGTGATAAACCATTGTAAGTCTGTTGACAATGACCCATACAACATCATTCCCATGAGGTGATCTCAGAAAACCTATCACGAAGTCCTTCATGACATCATTCCACTTCGACTCAGGAATGGGTAATTGTTGTAAAAGACCTTCTTGACGCTGATGTTATTCCTTAACCTACTGAAAAGTAGAACATCTCATGACGAAACCACCAACATCTCTCTAAATACCCATCGACCAATACCGGCAGTGAAGATCACGATACATTTGGGTGACACCAAGATGAACTTCCCAAACACAGGAATGAAAGTACCGCTTCATATCGTCGCATATATTTGCTGGCACCCATACGTGTCCCTGGAAATTCAAGATCACATCCTCGCCTATAATACATTCAGGAATAGGGTCATCTCCTGACACACTCTCACTTAAGACTATACCTTTATAATCTGATAGATGCCTCATTTGAACTCGATCATGAAGAGTAGAGGTAATAGATACAGAAGATAGAAAAGTCTGCCCCTCTCTATCATGCACCTCCAAATGCATCATAGATAACATAGCCATAAGCTGCCACTCACTGTTGGCCTCCAAAACTACCTGTAACTTAATCCTCCTGCTCAATGCTTTATCCACTGCGTCGCCCTTCCCAAGTGTATAGGGAAGCTAAATTTCGAAGGACTGTAGGTACTCAACCCACCTATGTTGTCTCAAATTCAAATCACGCTGAGTGAAAATGTACCTGAGAATTTTGTGGTCATTGAAAACCACAAAATACTCTCTCAAAAGATAAAGTCTCCAAAAATGTTGGGAATGAACAACACCTGCCAACTTCAGATCATGCATTTTCTAGTTCCCCTCTTGTGGCCTCAACTGCCGAGACCCATACGCAACGACTCCGTCTCCCTGCATAAGCACATCTCCTAGCCTGATTACTAAAGTGTCACAGTATATAGTATAGCTCTTTCATGGATCTGGAGAGACTATAATTGGTGCTAAAGTCAACCTCTCTTTCAACTCCTGAAAGTATAACTCACATGAATAAAAACACCAAACCCTTCTTGGTCTGACCCGTTAGCGGTGCTTCTAAGCATGGAATGCTTTGTATGAAGTGTCTGTAGTATCCATCCTATCCCAGAAAACTTCGTACCTCAAATATGTTCTTCTGATTATCCTAGGAAACTACTTCTCTCACATTCTCTGGGTCCACTGATACTCTTGTCTTTGAGATAACATTTCCTAAAAAGTGAATCTTCTCCATCAAAAAGTGTCACTTCGAGAGCATAACATATAACTGATGCTCCCTCAGTGTACACAAAATGATCCCAAGATGAGTGGCATGGTCTGGTCGAGTGTGAGAGTACACCAAGATATCATCCATGAAGACCGCCACAAAAGTTTCTAAGTATGGATGGAACTCTTAGTTCATCAGTTCCATGAAAACTGCAGGTGTGTTCGTGAGACCGAACGGCATAACCATATACTCGTATAGACCTTATCTGCTCCTGAAGGCTATAAGTGGTATATCTGATGGTCTAATGTGCTACTGATGATAACCAGATCCCATGTCGATCTTTGAGAACACTTGGGATCCTCGAATCTGATCAAATAGATCATCAATCATGGGCAAGGGATATCAGTTCTTGACTATCAACTGGTTCAACTTCCGATAATCCACACAAAGCCTGAGGGTATTGTCTGCCTTCCTCGCAAATAGAATAGGTGAACCCAAAGGAGAAGTACTAGATCTGATGAAACCCTTTACCTGCAAATCTTCCAACTACTTCATCACCTCCTGCAACTCAGGTGAAGCCATCCTATAATAATGAAGGGACATCTATGCCTCTCCTAGAACAATATCAATAAGAAAGTCTACCTCATGCTTCAGAGGCAAACCTGAAAAGTCCTCTAGAAAGACATCTCTGAAACGATCCACAACTGGAGGAAAGTCTAACTGTGCACTCCACTGGTCATCTAGATAAAAACTAGCAATCTGGGTAGTAACTACTCCCAACCCATGATGTTGTGGACCCGCTCTACTCGTCTAGACGCCCCACTCTCCCTTATGAAGAAAAGATCCACCCAATGGTGATATGAAACTCACCATGCGGTGTTAACAGTCGATGACTGCCAGGAAGGGAACTAGCTAGTCCATTACGAGAATTACATCATAGCCTATCATCTCTAGGGCAGAGATATTCCATAGAATGTGATACCCAGCCACCTCTAGAGGACACTCATTGCACTGACGTATACTAGTCATCCATGTCCCCAATGGTGTGTCAGGAGTGAACGTATCAGTAGCAGAAAAGATGCAGATCCCATGGATCTCCACAATATAAACAGAGATAAAGCTATGGGAAGCCCCTGTATCAAAAAAAGAAGAAGATAAAACTGAGTTTTCTAAGATCGTACCATGAACTATAGAGGGTCCATGATCCTGCTCCTACTGGGTCTACTCCACTAAAAAATCTTGACCTATACCACAACCCTATGACCCTTCCTGACTGCTCTGAGCTGATCCACCCTACTGTCACTGAATGAATGGTGACAAACCACCATGACCTCAACCTCCACCTCAGCCCAAATGGCCATAAGAACTCTAGTTCATAGATTGGTGAGAAACTGCTGGTGCTGCTCCTGAATGCGGAGTCATGGATGAACCCCTATCACCAGCTGCTGGTGAGAAAACCAGACATAAATGCTTATGGTGACCCTTCTTGCCGCAAGATCAGCACTCCACTGGGTCTCTCTGACACTGCGGCCTCATATTCCTAGCCCTTCTACACTAGTAGCGTACCACCTGGCTACATGAAGATGTGTCTCACTACCTTGGATCACTATGCGTAGATTCCCTACGGTGCTTCCTGTTGTCAAATGGTGAAGCACTATCTCAACAAGCGGAACCTCCCTGGCTCTCAACTCCGGGATCTCTCAGATTGCACTCTGTAATCAGTGCCTGGTTGACGATTGAAGTGATGTAAGTCAACTTGATGATATTCACCTGTGATCGGTTCTCCCGTCTGAGACCTACCTCAAACTTTCTTTCCATGAACAACCCATCTCTGGCTTGGAGGGGTGTGAAATTCTAATGCTCAGTGAAATGAGAGGAATACTCCATGACATAAAGAGTACTCTATTCCAGATTCATAAACTCTTGGGCTTGGTTGGCCCTCAGGGATTTTAAATAGAAGTAGTCATAAAAGACGCGCAGAATGTAACGCCCCGACCCCAGTTACCCAGAGTTGGTGCTTTATTTTAATACATTTTCATGATTACAAGGAATCAAGTCCCAAAGGACCGATTGATTTACCAGTCTTGGAAAATATATTACATACATGAATGTTACATTACACTTTATAACATTCAAAAAAACATAAATAATCCTTTATGAATTCCATTATTCCCTTGGCTTAACCATGAATATCAATCACAATACATTTCTTGGAATCCTAGGAAAAATAAAACATAGAAAGGGGTGAGATCAGATGCTCAGTAAGGATAACAATATAGTGGAAACATGCATAAATAAGCATAAACGTTTAAGGCAATGTATAAACAAAACAAAAGCCTTTTAAACTTGACCTTCAGCATAATATAGACAAAATAAAAGGAAATAATGCCATTTACTTATTCACATGGATATTCTTCTAGTCGAATAATCACTTACAATATCAATAACCACTTTCATAATGATGGAATGCATAATTCCGAACATTAATTTCGATGTCAAGGCCTCGTGCCAACACCTAAGGGATAACTGTAACCGGAACCCAACTCGGAGAGCCTCTGTAACCGGAATCCATCCCGGAGAGCCTCTGTAACCGGACTCTAACACCGAGTACCTCTAATAAACGAACGCCAACTCGGAGTGCCTCTAATAACCGGACACCAACCCGGAGTGCCTCTAATAACTGGACACCAACCTGGAGTGCCTCTAATAACCGGACACCAACCTGGAGTGCCTCTAATAACCAGACACCAACCTGGAGTGCCTCTAATAACTGGAGAGCTACCTGGAGTGCCTCTAATAACCGGACACCAACCCGATGTTCCTCTAAAAACTGAACACCAACTCGGAGTGCCTCTAATAACCGGGCACCAACCCAGAGTGCCTCTAATAACCGGACACCAACCCGGAGTGCCTCTAATAACTGGACACTAACCCGGAGGAGGGTCTATTGATATCAGACCTCAGCCCAGAGGGCTTACTTTTACCAGTCCTCAACCCAGAACATACTTTTCCAACAAATTCATCTTAAGAAGTGGATGAAATATAACATAAACATTCATATTAAAACTAGCATATGAAATTCCATATCATTAATAATAAACTATTAATGGCATAAAAATAAATCATCCAAAGTCAAAAATATCACAAAACCTTAAATACAGAATGTAAGATCTGTATCATAATAAATCAACTTCAAATAAGTGTAAAATTTATCAAAGGATGTAGACATAGATGAAATCATAACTAATTGAGAGAAATATCTCTTTTTTGAAATCATTTAAAAGTCACATAATTGTAAAAGAAAAAATTTACTTTGAAAATATTTTTATAAGCATATAAGAGAAGCTTAAAAGATTTTATAATGGCATAAAATAACCGCACCCTCTGTATAAGTTAAAAAAGACATTCTTACCTTAATTTTTCCGAAAAGGTTAAAAAGGTCCTTGTTTGGAAAATGATAGAAAAATTCCTATATAAACTTATTATAAAAAGTCAACGAGGGTATAAATGACTGTAACCCATAGTCGGTAAAATAGTAATAATGATTTGAAATACATTTATTAGAAACATGGATGTGGATGATAAAGATTTCCTAGAAGATAATTACTTATAAACAACCTCAGATAATGAAGATATTGTGAAATAAATCCTTACCAATTTGGTAACTTACGAAACATACTCCCCATGAAAGAAGTATCATACAATGAATATGTAAATACACATACATTGAAGTATATTACACAATGAATACAATTATGGGAAGTACATACACCACACAAATGGTAATTGTGTCAATATGTCATGAATCTCACAGGAATAATGAGTGAGATGAATACCCCTTACCTTGCACTTTCCTTTAGTCGAGTGTACTTTTAGCCTCTTATATGATGACTATAGTATGTTATTTAATTATACTAAAACCATATTAATATTTATGATATCATAAATTATTCATTTATGATTTTATACGACCCATTTAATAATAACTTCCATGTTATATTAATATTTCAAGTAATAATCGATTTCTTTACCGTACGTGTTTTAACTTGTTACTCTTGATTGTATCACTTAGTCCATCATTTAAATACATCCAGAATATAAAACATGATTTATTTATCATAAATATTTATAATATAAAAATTTATAACATATGTATATATGAAATGGAAAACACCATTTATGGAGACGGTAGTTCGTACATACGCATAAATGTTGTTCCCGTTTTCATATAGTATTGAACGGAAGTAAGTGAATAATATATATGTAAGTACATAAATACTTATAAATAAATATATAATTCTCTAGTATAATTATTATTTCATATATTACATACTTATTAGTAATATATATTTTTATAATCATCGATGAATGGTGAACTTGGAAATGAATCTCATCGCGTCGTGGAGACGACATTCCATACATACACACGAGCGAAAATATCATTCTTTTGATATTAATATAATATATAATTTGATGGTATATAATATATAAAGAATAGTTATATTGTTATATTTATTATTTACATCAAATACACATCATTATTATACCAATCCAAATAATAATGTATTGAATAACAATTACACCACGACGTGGAGACGGTAAGCCGTACGTACGCACGTATGGTGACATGTCATTAAAACGGTGGATAGAATAATGAATTTGGTTGTACCTTAATGATAATAAAATCAAATTATATAGAATATTCTGTAGTTATTATTTTATAATGGAAACAACAAAGAAAAAGGAAGTGGAAGAAGAAATGAACTTGAAAGAGGGTGGTGAAATCATTACCTCTTCTTCAGGTTCTTCCTTTTGATTTGATGAAAAGGGCTCTTTAGTTTAGATTTCTGATCAAAATAATTCCTCTCAGATGAAGGGAGGATATTTTAGAGGGTATTTTTATAGGGTTTGGCTGAGAAAAATGGATAGACGGTGTGAATTAGAGAGAAGGGGGAGTTCCCTTTTATAAGAGTGGTGAGGGGAACCTTAGGAAAAACATAAAATATTATTTTATAATAAATTCATATTCGGTTTATAATGGCTCCAAAGTCTATTATTTAAAGTATAAGGTTAGGATAGGTCAAAAACAACTCAACCAATAGGTTTTAGACCAGTTTTGGTTACCATTTTAACCTTATCATTTAGATTTAACTATAAGTTAAATAATTTTACTTTTACCATGTCTTCTGGTATTCTTACACTATATGGTTAATATACATACTACATACTTCCAATATAACCCTAATTGGTTCCTTAATGTCATATATATTATTATATAAGTCTTTTGGCTGAGGCTTATATTTTTACGACCTATATATTAATTAACAATATAATATTTGTTTTAAAAACTATTTTATGTCAATTTTGACACCATTTTGTATTTGTTTTTTGTTAAAATAATATTAACATGATTACTTCAAATGAAACACATTAAATCAATCCTAAAATTTCATATTCACCTACAAAATTAGTGTATGTCCTGAAAACATTGAAAGTATATTTATTTTAATATTTATAATACCATTTATTTGATTCAATAATGAATAAGGAAATTATTTCATCATCATTGTGTCATAACTAAATTTGTTTATATAATGTCTAAAAATTATAAATAAAATACCATGATGTAGGAAATATATTTATCTTTCTAATGAATATTTATAATCGAATTTATCTTATGCAATACCCAATAGAAAAAGTTTTTTAGTTATTAAACATTCATTTTAACTCTTTTAACTCTTCTTTGAATTAAATAATAATAAATAACCTAATCTAATCCAAGTGGACCTAAATGTTAATATTTTATTCCTAAGGTTGTTTTTGGTCGAGGCAAACTTTTCCAACAGAATTAGAACATGTGTGAGGGTATTATTAATATCATTTTTACCGTTAATTATAGTATTTACTTTTAACCGTGGTAAATAAAAGTAAAACGTTACTATTGACGAAAAATTATTTTCATCTCATTGAACAAAATTTTACTCCTTGATATTAACTATGTCTCTCTGATTTTCAGAATTCAGCTCACATAAGCGGTAAAATTAAGTTTTATGTGAATTTGCAAAAACTCTTAGGATGTGGGTAAAAGACGGTGAAATGTTCAATAACATTTTTATATATCTAAAATTAATTTAAACCTACTCCAATAAATTACATTGAACTTATATAGGTATTATGTATCTATTTTTACATTAAATAATTTAAATAATATATGTAATTATTTAAATTTAAATTCGGTTTTAAACTATAACTCAGTGTTTTTCACTATTCATAAAAAATTAAAAGGTTTCAGAAAAATACCAAAAATTTATCCTAAGATAATTTTGATATTCCGAATTCAATAATGAAATATATTTTACCAAATTAATAACATTGAATTTTCATTTATTAATTTAAAATTAATTCCTGTTGTCAAAACAAAAAGCGTGTTTTTAAGAAACAATAACTATCAAAAGATTGACTATTGTTTATGTCTGGTTTAAAAGTGAAATTATGTCCAATGACCAAAATTGGATTAAATTTTAAAAAAATATTACAAATATATTTTAAAACCACTCAAATTCATAATTTATAACTATTAATTATTTTCATTAGAAAAGATGTTTTTAATTAAAATTTAGTAATTTTCACTATTCATAAAAATATGAAAGTTATCAGAAAAGTACCAAAAATTCACCCTAAGCTAATTTCGATATTCTGAATCCAAAATTGAAGTCCATTTTAAATGATAAAATGTATAAAATATAAAAAAGTGGGTATTTCTATTCATAACGGCTAGTTTTATTGGTTGTGGTGTTTGTTAGAACTCGAAGTTGCATTCAACACACGCTATTGTATTGTTCAAAGAGAATCGTACCATGAAAGCTTGGGGTGTTACATTCTCTCGTCCTTCAACAAATTGCGTCCTCACAATTTATGCTCGATATTGTAAACTTGGGGTTGACATTTCAAAATATCTTAGTTGAGATCCCACAATGAAAAATGGATTAATGAGGCATCTATTTAAAATAAAGAGTGGAATGTATGAAGGATACCGAAAATAACACATACTAGGGTTACATGTAGGAAAATGTGGATATGGAAGAGAAATCTAACCATAAATATCTGATGGAGAGTGGTAGAGAACATGGCTATGAAAAGTCCAATAATCCCAAAGCCATAAATTTGTGATGATCTATGGTACCATCAAGGACAACATTTTTGTTCTATGTTCCTTTTATTAATGTTGAGGAATTTGTTTATGAGATTGGATAATATCATAAGGAGATATAATTACTTTATAATTAGAGTTTTATCCATCAATAAATTTCTACCACAAACTCATCATTCACTACAAAACAAAATAAAACTCAAAAATACTCTATTTATCCTAATCATATAGGGTTCTAAATATAATGAATGTATAATTCACATATCAGAACCATTAAAAAAACTACATTATACAATACATGGACTTCACGTATTCCAGTGGTAGGCGATAAATCCCAATCGCACTATGGTTGTGGGTTCGATTCCCGCAGCTTTGTTTGACGCGGTGGGCTATCACACGATCTGCGTGTTTTCCTTTTATAAAAATCCAAAAATAACCTTTCAAACATAATCCATTCCAACCTTTAGACTTATCCAAAATACTACAACCCAAACTCACAGTCCAAAATTTATATGGAAGTTAAACACAATGAAGATCCTTTTTTCCATGTAATAACATGTGAACTCATTCACCATGTATTATTTTAAAACATGGTAACATCCTGAATTACCATAAAACCATATTGATTACATTCATTCTCCCTTATTCTTTATAGAATACTCGATATACTCCTTCTATCAATAATGTTGTAAACTCCAACGATGAAAAATCATTTACCAGTTTCAAGGTATTCAAAAATATCCATTATAATTTACCCAAATCAACCATATATTATTCTAAAATCAGTACCTCAATATGAGAACCATATTAAGGTTTATCATTCCTTCAACCATGTAATTTCGAAAAAGCTTAACTCAATGTAGAGTATCTTTTCATAGTACCATAAAATCTCAAATCTTCAATGAAATAGTGATGTAGTACAATCCTTATTTATTTCCAGAATATCATTGATACAATAGTTAAATGAAATAATTACAAAATAACAACATAAGAACACCAGTCATTTCTCTTCATTTGAGGTAGTATCATAACTTGATTATTATCCAATAGCATCATTTGCAGCATAGTCTGATGACAGGGACGTTGGTTAGCGTAGTGTCCAAACTCCTTGCAGATGAAGCATTGTACATTTGAAACCTTTTTCTTACACATGAAGTCACATACTTTGTGTCCTTTTTGTCCATACTTATAACATACTCACATTCCCTTTAAGCATTTTCCAAAGTGATTCTTTCCACAATTATCACATATGGGAAAAATCTTCTTTACCTTCTTCCTGTTATCTATCCTTCTCTATACCATCCTTTTCTTCTCTAGATTCCCTTCAATGCCATTGGAATCTGAGAATTATTTACTTATCTTATCAACAAATGACACTATTTCTTCATATGATGACAATACATCAGAGACGATTCCCTTTCTAAATTCCGGATTAGGACCATGAAAGATGTCATCTTTCTTAATCTTTGGATCATGTGTATTTTCGGAGTTATTCCTTCTACTGGGAGCCATTTCAAAACAATGGCATACACTAGAATAGTTTAGGAATAGAAATACCTAATCCAAAACTTCTAAAACACATAACATGAATGAAACAGTTTATGGATATAATCCATAATCATAAAAATGTTTTCTTTGAGTACGTACATACTCATAAGCCCTTCATAATGGTTTGTAAAGAAAATGAGAACTATCCTAAGCATATCCCCTAGAAGTGTAGTAACCAAGAGTGCTACAAGCCCCGCTGTCGTGCTCCAGTTCCCCTTCGAGTCTAGCTCAAAGCAGTGTTTTCGGTTTTTAACCCTAGGTACATCTGTGCCAGAGCCGCCTCTACTTGCTAGTATCCATAAAGGTATGTATTTCTTGAAAACTCACAAAATCACTACAATACCGAAATTCTAGGATGTTCTTCTATACAAATACTCAAAGTCTATCTTAGGGCGATGTCCTCTAATCAGAGTTTATATAAATATAGTTTCCAAGGTTATTACTAATCATCCTCTAATACCAACTATAATTCCCCGACCCCAGTTACCCAGAGTCGGTGCATTATTTTAATACATCGGCATGATTCCAAGGAATTATGTCCTGAAGGACCGATCGATTTAGTAGTCTTTGAAAATAGATTACATACATGAATGTTACATTACAATTTATAACATACAAAACAACATAAATAATGCTTTATTATTGCCATAATTCCTTTGGCTTAACCATGAATATCAATCAAAATACACTTCAAAGAGTCCTGGGAAAAATAAAACATAGAAAGGGTTTAGCTCAGATGCTCATTAAGGATAACAATATAGCAGAAAATTTCATAAATAAGCATAAACATTTAAGGAAATGTAAAACTAAAACAATATCCTTTTAAAATAGAAAATCAGCATAATATGGAAAAAATAAAATGGAATAATTCCATTTACTTATTCACATGGATATTCTACTAGTCGAATAATCACATGCAATATCAATAACCACTTTCATAATGATGGAATTCATAATGCCAAACTGGAATTTCTATGACATGGCGTCGTGACACGACCTAAGGGATAACTATAACCAAAATCCAACCAGGAGAGCCTCTGCAACTGGACTCCATCCCGAAGAGCCTCTATAACCGGAATCCAACCCGATGTGCCTCTAATAACCGGACACCAACCCAGAGTGCCTCTAATAAACAGACACCAACCCAGAGTGCTTCTATTATCCACACACCAACCCGGAGTGCCTCTAATAACCACACACCATCCCGGAGTGCCTCTGATAACCGGAAACAAACCTAGAGTGCCTCTGATAACCAGACACCAACCCGAAGTGCCTCTCATAACTGGACATGAACCCGGAGTGCCACTAATAACCGGACACCAACCTGGAGTGCCCCTAATAACCGGACACAAACCCGTAGTGCCTCTAATAACTAGAAACCAACCCGGAGTGCCTCTAATAACCAGACACCAAACCGGAGGGTCTTCTATAACCAGTCCCCATCCCGGAGGGCTTACATTTACCGGTCCCCAACCCGTAACAAACTAGTCCAAAACATTCATTTTACGAACATGATGAAATATAACATAAACATTCATATTAAAACTAGCATAATAAATGAAATAACATTAATCATAAACCATTAATGGCATAAAAACAACACATGCATAGTCAAACATATCACCAAACCATAAATTCAATATGGAATATTTGTATCATATTAAATCAACTTCATACAGGTGTAAAATTTATCAAAGGATGTTGACATAGATGAAATCAAAACTGTTTGAGAGAAATATCTCTTTTTTTGAAATCATTTAAAAGTCACATAATTATAAAAGTGAAATTTACATTGAAAATATTCTTATATGACTGTAAGGGAAGCTTCAATGATTTTATAACGGCAGAAAATAGTTTCACCCGCTATATAAGTTAAAAAATACATTCTTACCTTAATTCTTCCAAAAAGGTTAAAAAGGACCTTGTTTGGAAAATGATAGAAATAATCCTTTATAAACATGTTATAAAAAGTCAAAGAGGGTATAAATGACATTATCCCACATTCTATAAAATTGTAAGAATGATTTGAAATAAATTTTTAAGAAACATGGATGTGGATGATAAAGAGGACCCAGTGGATAATTACGTATACACAACCTCAGATAATGAAGAGATTGTGAAATAAACCCTTACCAATTTGGAATCTTACGAAACATACAACCTATGAAAGAAGTATCATACAATGAATTTGTAAATACACATAAATTGAAGTGTATTACATAATGAATACAATTATATGCACTAAATAAACCACACAAAAGGTAATAGTGTCAATATGAAATGAATCTCATGCGAATACAGAGTGAGATGAAAACCCCTTACTTTGCACTTTCCTTTAGTTGAGGGTACGTTTAGCCTCTTGTATGAAGACAATAGTATGTTATTAAATTATAAAAGAACCATATTAATATTTATTATGTCATAAATTATTAATTTATGACTTTTTACTACCCATTTAATAATAATTTCAATGTTATATTAATATTTCAGGTAATAATCGCTTTCTTCATCGTACGTGTTTTAACTTGTTACTCTTGATTATATCACTTAGATCATGATTTAAATACTTCCAGTATATAAAACATGATTTATATATCATATATATTTAGAATATAAAAATTTATAATATATGTATATATGAAATGGAAAACACCATTTATGGAGACGATAGTTCGTATGTACGCATAAATGATGTTTCTGTTTTCATATAGTATTGAACGAAAGTAAGTGAATAAGGTATATGTAAGTACATAAATACTTATATATATAAATATATATATCACCAGTAGAATTATTATTTAAAATATTACATAATTATTAGTAATATATATTTTTATAATCGTCGATGAATGGTGAACTTGGAAATGAATCTCATCGCGTCATGGAGACTGCATTCCGTACGTACGCACGAGCGAAAATATCATTTTTTTGATATTAATAGAATATATAATTGTATGGTATATAATATATACAGAATCCTTATCATGTTATATTTATTATTTACATCAAATACACTTTCTTAGTATACCCATCCATGTAATAATGTATTGAATAACAATTACACCACAACGTGGAGATGGCAAGCCATACGTACGCACGTATAGTGACAAGTCATTCAAATGGTGGATAGAATAATAGATTTTTTTGTACCATAATTATAATAACATCACATTATATAGAATATTATGGATTTATTTTTTTATATTGGAAATAACAAATAAAAAGGAAGTGGAAGAAGAAAGGAACTAGAAAAGGGGTGGTGAAATCATTACCTCTTCTTCGGGTTCTTCTTTTTGATTTGATCAAAAGGGATCAATAGGTTGGCTTTATGACCAAACTATGGACTCTATGATGAAGGGAGGATATTTTAGAGGGTATTTGGGAATGGTTTGGCCGAGAAAAATGGCTCAGAAGGTGTGTATTAGAGAGACGGGAGAGTTCCCTATTATTTGAGGGGTGAGGGGCACCTTAGGAAATACTTAAAATATTATTTTATAATAAATTAATATTCGATTAATAATGGCTCAAAAGTTTATTATTTAAAGTCTAAGTGGGGATAGGTCGAAAAAAATCAACCAATAGGTTTTAGAAAAGTTTAGGTTACCATTTTAACCATATCATTTAGATTTAACTCTAAGTTAAATAATTTAACTTTTACCGTGTCTTCTTGTATTCTTAAACTATATGGTTTATAAACATACTATATACTGACAATAGAACCCCAATTGGTTAATTAATGTAATATATATTATTATATAAGTCTTTTGGCCGAACCTTAGATTTTTATGACCATTATATTATTTAATAATTTAATATTTGTTTTTAAAACTATTTTATGTCAATTTTGACACTATTTGGTATTTGTTTTTTGTTAAAATAATAACAACATGATTACTTCAAAAAAATACATTTAATCAATAAAAACATGTCATATTCACCTTGAAAATTCATGAATGTCATAAAATCAATGAAATTATATTTATTTTAATATTTATAATAACATTTATTTGATTCTTTCATGAATAAGGTAATTACTTCATCACCATTGTGTCATAAATAAATTTATTTATATAATGTCAAAAAATTATAAATAAAATACAATGATGTAGGAAAAAATTTTGGATTTCTAATGAATATTTATAATAAAATTTATCTTATGCAAAACCCTATACTAAAAATGCTTTAGTTATTAAAAATTGATTTTAACTCTTTTAACTCTTCTTTGAATTAAATAATAATAAATGTCCTAATATAATCCAAGAGGACATAAATGATAATATTTTATTCCTATGGTTTTTTTGGTCGAGATAAACTTTTCCAGTATAATTAGAACATGTTCGAGGGTAATATTAATATCATTTTTACCCTTAATTACAATATTTACTTTTAACCGTGGTAAATAAATGTAAAAAGTTACGATTCACCAAAAATTATTTTCATCTCATTGAACAAAATTTTAATCAATGATATTTATCGTGTCTTTTAGATTTTTGAAATTCAGCTGACATAAGTGGTAAAATTATGTTTTATGTGAATTTGCAAAAGCTCCAAGGGGTGGGTAAAAGACGGTGAAAAGTTCAATAAAATATATATATATATATATATATATATATTATAAACCGACTCCAATGAATTACATTGAACTTATATAGGTTTTTTTTATCTATTTTGACATTAAATAATTTAAATAAAATAAATATTTATTTAAATAAAAATTCGGTTGTAAACTATAACTCAATGTTTTTCACTATACATCAAAAAATAAAAGCTTTCAGAAAAATACTAAAAATTTACCTTAAGCTAATTTTGATAAGATGAATTCAATAATGAAGTCTATTTTACCAAATTCGAAACCTAGAAGTTTAATTTATTAATTTAAAATTAATTCTCGTTGTCAAAACAAAAAGCATGTTTTTAAGAAATAATAACTAATAGAAGATTGACACTTGTTTATATCCGGTTTAAATGTGAAATTATGTCCAATAACCAAAATTAGATTAAATTGTAAAAATATCTTCTAAATATAATTTAAAATCACTCAAATTCATAAGTTATCACTATTAATTATTTCGATTAAAGAAGTTGTTTTTAATTAAAATTTATTAATTTTCACTATTCATCAAAATATTAAAGTTATCGAAAAAGTACCAATAATTCGCCCTAAGATAATTTCAATATTCCAAATTCAAAAATGAAGTCCATTTTGAAATATAAAATGTACAAAATTTTGAAAAGTGGATATTACTATTCATAACGGCTAGTTTGATTTGTTTTGGTGTGTTTTCAAACTTGAAGTTGCGTTCAACACACGCTATTGTATTCTTCAAAGAGAAGCATACCGTGAAAGAATGGGGTGTAATACTAAAACTACTCCCACTCTGTGACCTGCTGATGTCCCTCCTATGATTTCACGTCCCACCACCACTTGATGGAGTCTCGTAGAATGTAGGTAGTGAGCATTAACTTCCTTTTTGGAGGCATCTCCAGATACTCAAAGATTGTCATCATGGCTTCTAGCCATGACTCTGTAACCTGATGTCCTCCTTCCCCTAAGAAGGTGGGAGGATTCTGCAGTTGGAAAACCCGGGTCAAGTCTTCCATAGTCGAGGCAGGATGCAGTTCTCCCTAGTAGGTCTACATCATCCTCATAAATCCTTCCCTAAACTATGCATCGACGCCTGTAACCGGTATCATTGCTGCTGTCATGGCTGGCACAATAGGAGGATCTGTGGGATGCCCTTGATCAGCCAGATCTAGTGTCTGATTAATGCCCTGCAACTGGAGGACAACCGGAGGAAATCTCAGTTCCATGACTCTACAAGGTAAAAATCACACATTATATTCATGATTATCAAATATTTAAATATGAAAGGTCATGAAATGAACATAAGAAAGAAAGCATTAAAGATTCATAAAACATGACTATAAGGCTTGTACTTTTACTACACGGCGTGTTTCGTTAAGTTGTTGACATGGGCCTGTACTTCAGTTTAAACTAGTCGTGTAACACCCCAAACACATGGTGTATTGTCCAAACACACGACGTTTACTTGAATCCTCTTTCCCATCCCATGTCCTTATATACGGTCCAAACACATGACTCTCCTAAGACAAAAATACACGGAGTGTTTTATATTGACACGATGAGAACTAGAAAAGCTTCGCATGGCTAGTGGTGTTTGTGACACAGTTAGACACATGGCTCAAACCACATGGTGTGTCCTTGATGGAAACTGCATGTACACGAAAGGATAACACCGACCCATGTTGTTCATGACATGGCCGGGTACCTGGGTCAGACAACACGGAGTGGTCAACGCGGAAACGACGTGTATAAGAGGAGACTCCACTGACCATGTTTTTTACTACAGGGATGAACTCCTAGGATTACCCCACACGGAATGCACAACTGGTACAGGACGTGTTCCTGCATGATTTTCCCTATCCTGTGTCTCTTCCCACATGGCATGTGACACGGTTAGAGAATACACAGCATGTACATAAAGTACACTGCGTGTACTTAAGAAAAAATGTTTATTCATGAACGGAAGAACACATGGCATGTATTCAAAACAATATGACATGTATTATGGGTTTTTCCAGACAGTAAGCCTCAGAAACTACTCCGGCGCCAAGAAAACACTAAAATGAACATTGAAAGTTCCAAATTCCGATCTCTGAGGGCTCATACTCCCTGCGAATTAAATTTTTGCATCTTTAACAAGTTTCAAACATGGTAAAAAAGTCAATGATACAAAAAATTCTGATTTATGTGGGCCCATAACCCCTAGGTCAGAAAATTGAAACCTCCCTTGGATACCACTTTGTATCATCCCGGTTCTGAAAGCCACCCAGAGGCGCCCCGTACCCTGTTGGTCACATGGCCTCAAGCACATTTCCCCAAATGCCAGAGGCTGCCGACTAGCAGTGGGGGCCTTCTGTGTGATAGTGGGGAAACTATTCCCTCACAGGCTGAGTAACACAGTAGAAGAAAAACAATTATATGATAGTGTAAGTAGTAAATATCCAACAATAGTAAACAGCGAAATACTGATAAATATACAACTGGAGAAAAATATATAAATCATGCATGGTATATATGTGTCTTGGAAAGCAGCCAAAAAAGTCACGATGTTGAATATAGTTATAAACCCAAGTACATAAGGAAACTAGTTAAATAACTCCTCAACATTGCAAGACTCACCTTAGACCCATGCTCTCTAACTCCAATGCAATCAAGAACCTGAAGTAGAAGGGTGCTTTCCCTTATCTCTACATTCAACAATATAATCTGTTTGGGCCCAAATGCATGGCCTAAAAAAGGTGCGAGACTAAATCCTAGTAGGCAACCACAACTAGATTTGTTCCTAACAGTCATTGAATACATAGTAGGTTAAAATACCGAAAGTAGTAAATAGGAAAGTACTCAATAGTAAACAAACCATAGTTTCTAGCATTTTATTTACAAACAAGTAAGCATCCACTGAAGCAAGTAGAACAAACAGGTAACCCACTTGGTAGTTCTCATAGCTTAACCCCTAAGGTTCATCCAACTAGTACTAGAAACCCATTTGGGAGGCACACACAGCCTCACCCCTCTGGTTCAGCTAAATAATAGACTCTACGGGGAAGCACTCACTGTCAATTCACTTTATAGTTTCTTATCGTAATAAAGGCGCTTCAGGGAAGCACTAAACGTATCATTACCCCTGTAGCCTATGTCTAGTAATTATAGACACTCCGAGTAAGAACTCAACATCAATTCCCCCTATAGTCTCACATCATATTATAAATACACTCTGAAGACGCCCTTTTGTCCATTCTCCCTATGGTCTACTACACCAGGTTTCCACAGCCCTTTGTAATTTCAACATGTATCGAATCACGTAACAGCCAAAGTAACCTCAATAACTTCTTTTCTTGCATTCTATAGCATCTCATCATGGAAGAATAACAGTCACACCATCCTACAGTACTAGGAATAGAGAAACAACATTAATTAAAAGGCAAACTAGACCCAACGGTTGATACAGGCATTAACATGCATGGAAAACACTTCAAAAGCCTATCAAATAGACCAAAACACCATCAGAATCCTCTACTATAGTATACAAGAAATGTAGGAAATCAATGTGGCTAAAACTATAAACACGCAATACCTCGTTCAAGGGTATTGGTTCAATTTGCACAAAATATTCAAATAATTTCAACAGGAAGGCACAAACCACCTACCTTGATGTTAAGAGATCGATATACATGAACCACAGGGCTTGAATCTCTTTAGAACAATGAAGATACAAAACAACTTCTAAAATGTTTGACCCACGATAACATGGTAATGTGAAGGAATTGGGAAACAATGATCTAGGACAACAGAGAACTCACCGATGTGATTCCAACACAATCACCAGTGTTTGAATCGGAGGACAGACGGAGGTTCGGGGTCTCATCGAAGATCACTGGCTACTCGGTGCTCTCGGACGAAGATGATGTTGAAGAAGTCGATTCTGGCAATTAGACGCCACCCCGGTGCATTTAATGAAAAAAATACAGTACATGGCGTGTACTCTCCTTTTCCGTAATCTGCATTAGGAGGCCTCCATGTCACCCCTACATGGTCGTGTGTGTTGACATGACACGGACAACACACAGACTCCAGCGGCATCACAGTACATGGCGTGTACTTATAAAGTACACAATGTTTACTTATAACGTACACTGCGTGTACTTTGAAAATTCCCGGATATTCCACTTTTCCTAAAAAACGACCAGAAATGGAAAAAAATACCTGAAAAGAAGATCTGGGTTCTTACAGGATACTAATTCATGGTATCGTGCCTTCTATTAAAACTCCTCGGTAATAGAAAAAATACATCCCATTTTATCATCATCATCACGACGTCATGATTTTTTGGACTTTTAAGACATGCCTCATTGGATCTAGTCTCAGGAGATTTTACAAGCTTCATATCACATTCCAGGTTGTCTCTGGTCATATCATTCAGTCAAGACAACCACAATATTCAAAAGGTATATCCACCCAATGATCACATGCTTATGGGGGAAAGACACCCTCCCCATAGTCATCTTAATGATCCATTTTGATGCGAGGTGTCTCCCTACACAGTCTGGGCCTAATTGATCCAATCTCCAAACTCTTACACTTTCTCCATTAATGATGTGTCAAATTATCCACTCAATAAATCCACTAAATAATTTTACTTAATATAATTTCAATTCTTTCCTTCTAATAATAACATGTTATGAATTTATAATCTTGATGTTGGAAATCGACGAACGATGTACTAAAGACAATACATAAAGGACCAATATGGACATTTGAATATTATTTATTATAGGAAACTCATTTTTTAAAAAAATTAAATTAAAATAAATGTTTCATCAACCTCATTAGTCATACCACATATAAAATGTATAAATAAATAAAATTATTTTCTATGGGGACATGTTCAATGGACCACCCACCAAAAAAAAGAGATATTACATTATTATCATTGTTTGATAACTCTCACATAAGGATGTTTATGGCTCTCATTTTGTCTTGGATCATATATCGTTAAAAATAAAGATAATTATTTAATAATAATAAAATATTCAATTATATAATTTTAATAAATTTTATAATTAATTTGATTTGGTGTAATCATAAATAAACTCACTAAAAATCATCTTAACCCTAAAATAATGGAAAAATGTACATTAAATGTCAATGACATAATCCCAACACCATTATGAGAAAACTCCCATACACATCAAAACATCAAAAAATTAAAATATACTTATTTTTATAAAAATTAATTATGAACCGAAAATTATGACATCCAACACAGAAAATATTTTTTATTATAAAAAATGAAGGAAAAAAGTGCATAAAAATACACATAAAGAGGTTTGAAATAAGGAAGATCTATAGTTTTAGCCTGAACAATGCTGGTGCACTCTAATGAAATGGAACCATGATAGGAAAAGACAAGGAACTACTCTTCCTAATATACTCTAGAGTCATGAATGTCAGCCATTTCATTACCTTCGCGCCATGTATAATGAATGGACCTAGAGTTACACAAGAGTTGCTTTCACCTTCTAATGGGATATTCAATAGATCACAGAGTATATCCCTTGCATGTGATTTCATTGTAGCTGGTCAGAAATCAAGTATCGATATCCTTGAAGAGAATACTCCTATGATTTAAAAAAATATAACCCATGAAGAAAGAGTGGGAATCCGCTTGAAGGGAGTCCTTGTTCCGACAGATAGCAGAGAAAGCTATAACCACAGAGCTTTTAGGACCTATGATCACACTGCCTCCCCTAATATACCCCATAAAACATGATCCATTAGTGATTAAATTATAACATGGAGGTGGTGCTTCCATTAATTATTCAATGGAGAGGAGGGGAGTGGGTCCCTTATAGAGGAACCCTATACTGAGTCTTAAAACACCTTCCTAAAATCCAGCTTGAGGATTCTGGTATTAAAAATATTCCCTATGAATAATGGGAACTATTCCCTAAATTGATATTCAAATCATCAATTAATTTTGAATAGGTAAAAAATCCCTTATGGGGGATCTTTGTAACATTATTGATATGAATAAGAGGAAAAAACATAAATTTGAGTGGTTATAAAATTGAAAATTCACCAATTATTAATGGGTCAGTTGGACTCATCCTAAAGAACTCAACAATATGAGACTTTTCATAATCCAGGTAAAAAATACCGTGGACAACTAACTATAACTTTTTCTTCCCATATCTAAAACACCAAGAATATTTTTTCCCTCCATCATATCACTAT
Source organism: Viscum album (assembly GCA_963277665.1). NCBI lineage: Eukaryota > Viridiplantae > Streptophyta > Magnoliopsida > Santalales > Viscaceae > Viscum > Viscum album. The sequence continues at coordinate 1,352,051,484 of OY728131.1, forward strand.
TGTTCTACGAAGGAAGATGGTCTAGTAGATGGAGAAAACGCTATAATTAGTCCCTATATCACCCATAGAATATTAGTAGCACTAAATTTCAAAACAATTGACAAAATTCCCCTATAGAAATATTTTTATTGACTTGTGGGACATGCTTGACACCCCCAATAGACCATACCTATCCAAATTACTTTCGTGGAAATTTTGTTCTACAAGGTCTTGGAAAAACAAATGGTTCTCGAAGAAAATTGTTTTAGGAAGGTACCATGGCATCGGGTGAAACATCCAAGGTAAGCAATGAATATGACATTTTGATATTTTTTTAATATTTTTGAATTAAATATTTATTTTACTTTAATGGGGATGCCATGTTTTATGGCGTACCCGATACACAAGTTGTTTATGTGGTCAAAATTCCATTATTTCTAAAATGATATTCATGTTTTAGATATCATATATATCATATATATCCATTATATATATTTATATATGTGTATTTATAATAGTACATAACATTTGGAGATAATAAATGAAATGCACTGTTCTGGGAGACACTAAGCCGTAGGTACGAACGAACACTACTTTCATTTATATTTAGTATTTAATGGAATGAAAAATTAATGATAAATAGGTATATTATAATTACAGTATAATAACATATATAATTTCGTTTAATAAATTATTTATACATCCCACGTATAGAATAAATGATTTATATCACTCTGAGGGGGCGGTAGTCTGTACTTCCTCAAATAAAATTACCATGTTTACCCATTATGGAAATAATAAATGTATGAAATAAATGAAAAATATAGAATAATAGATGAAATATTAATATAATATATATCATATATAAATATATTTCCATAATAGTGGCTACAATGAGAGGCGGTATGAGATAATTGAACAATCATCATTTCGTGAGGAGTCAGTTTGTTGTCCACAGAAACAGTAGGTTCATTACCCATTAGATGGAGGTGTGTGTAAGTGTAGTTAGAATCCTTTTTATAAGAAAAAATAAGTATATTGAGGATACTGATTTTGTTATTAAATAAAGGTATAAAAATATTTTATGGGGTTGGAGAAGTAAAATAAAAGAAATTAACTTAACAGAAGACGTTGCCTTTAAATCAGGTAACTCACTTTCCTTTGAACCAAAATGATGTATTGAAGTGCCTTTTGCTCAAGGTAAGGTTTCTTGGTGGAAGAGACAGATTTAGGGTGCTTAATTGGTTATAAATTGGATGAGTCAAGGGGCTTGAGAGATGTGAGTAATGGGATAGATGTGATGGATTTTTATAAGGGGGAGGAGTGTATCTTTAGAAAAGTTTAAAAATATTATTTTATTATATAATTATTTTATGATTCTAACAGTCCAAAACATATATAATTAGAAGATAAGATGACTAATTTTTGAATAAAATCATCCAATAATAATTGGACAGTTTTTGAACATTGTCATAATTTTTATAATCTTATTTATTTAAATCATTCATTAATGAGGTAAACACTACATCATTATTGTGTCATAAATTATTTTTTTAATTTGATGTCTAAAATTTTTAATAAAATACAATGATGTAGGAAATATATTTATCTTTCAAATTAATAGATTTATAGTCTATGATATAACTTATATAACCCCTTGTAAAAATTTATTTACTAAAAGATATATGTTTATGTCATTTTTTTCTTTACATTAAATTAAGTAATTTAAAGTGCCAGTATCACTGTTAAGTGGCTCCACGGGGTCCCAAAATCATCCAAAAAATCCCATGGTTTTAAATGTATCCATCAATAGGATTTTAATGCATGTGATATTAAATTATTATTATAATAATATTTTTACCTTGAATTACCGTATTTACCATTAACTGCGGTAAATAAAAGTCAAAACTAATTATTCATAAATAATTATTTTCATATTATTAATCCACATTTTAATTATTAATAACAAACATGTATGTTGAATTTTTGAAATTCAATTCACAGAAGTGCTAAATTTTCATTTAAATGAAAAAGTTAGTTTTTTTAACTACTACTCATTATTTTCACTATTCATAAAAAATAGATGTTTTTAAGAAAAAGAAAAAAAAATCAGCCTAAGATGCATTTTATATTCTGAATTGAAAAATTATTTCCATTTTAACAAATTAAAAACATAGAAGTTGCATTTATTAATTTAAAATTAATTATTGCTTTCAAAACAAAAAAAACATGTTTTTAACAAATAATAATTATCAAATAACTGACACTTGTTTATGTCCAATTTCAATGTGATATTACTTCTAAGGGAAAAAATTGGATTAAATGGTAAAAATATATTCTAATTACAAATTAAAACCAATTAAAAAGATAATCTATTATTATAACTAAAATATATTAAAAAGTGATTTTTAATTAAAACACAGTATTTTTCACTATTTCATTAAAAATGAACACTATCAAAAAAATACCAAATTATCATCCAAAGTAAATTTTGATGTCCTGATTCTAATGAAGAATATTATTTTTTTCAAATAGATCATATTAAAGAGACAAGTACTATATTTAAAAATGTTTCTGCATCAAAAGGTGGTAAATCGATGTTTAAATAAATATTAGAGTGTTTATGCTTAAAATAGGATTCATTCTCATTTTAGGCTTCTAATTTTATTGGATAAATTTTAAAACATTTAACAAACAATCATAATCGTAATATAGTTAGTTCTATTCATTCTATCCAATACAATGGCTAGGAGATAACTACAATATTAAATATTTATATTATTATTTTTCAGCATAACTTAATATTGTGTGTAACGTAAGATTTCAAAAAAATCTGTTGTTGTATATCGAGTACGCCATCAAACATAAAATTCCCATTAATGTAAAATTATTATTTAATTAAAAAATATTTAAAAATGTGAAAATTTCATATTCGTTATTTACCCTGGATGTTACACCCTATGTCGTGGAACCTTCCTAAAACAATTTTCTTTGAGAACCATTTGTTTTTCCAAGACCATGAAGACAAAAAATTCCAAGAATGTAATTTGGCTTACTATGGTCCATAGGGGGTGTCAACCATGTCTTATAATTCAATAAAAAAATTACTTCATGGAATTTTGTCAATAGTTTTGGAATTTAGTGCTACAAATATTCTATGTGTGATATAGGGACTGACAATATCATTGTCTCTATCTACTATACCTTTTTCCATCAAGGAACAATAGTGATACAATTGAAAGGAAAATGTATTATAGGTGTTTCAGATATGGGAAGACCAAGTTATATTGTTTTTCCTTGGTAATTTTGACCTGGATTATGAAAAGTCTCATATCGTGGAGTTGTTCCTGATGAGGCTAACCGACCAATTTATAATTGGTGAATTTTCAGTTTTATAACCACTCAAATTTATGTTGTTTTTACATTTCTTCCTATAAATAAGGTAATAATGATCCCCCATAAGTGAATTTTTACTATTCAAAATTTAGTGATGATTTGACTCTCAATTCATGGAACAATCCACATTATTCATAGGGATTATTTTTAATACCAAAAACCACATTCTGGAATTCAACAAGGTGTTTTAATACTCAGTAGAGGGTCCTTCTATAAGGGACCTATTCCCATCCCCTATACTAAATTATTAATGGAAGCACCACCTATCGGGTTATAGTTTAATCAGTAATAGATCATGTTTTATGTGGTATATAAGGGGATGCGGTGAATTTAGAGATCTTAAAGGCTCTGTGGTGGTAGTTTTCTCTATTATCTTCTAGAATGAGGACTCCCTTCAAGTGGAGGCCCAGTCCTTCCTCATGGGTTAGATTTTATTACAATCAGAGGAGTAATCTCATTAGGGATATTGATACTGGATCAACGACCAGCTATAAGTCAATCCCATGCAAGGGTTGTACTCTGTGATCCATTGAATATACCATTAGAAGGTGAAAGCAGCTCTTGTGTAACTCTATGTCCACTATCCACACATGGCATGAAGGTAATTGAGTGGATGATATTCATGCCTCTAGAACATATTAGGAAGAGTAGTTCCTTGTCTTTTCCTATCTTGGTTCCATTTGATTAGATTGTACCATCTTTGTTCCGGATAACAATATAGGTCTTCATTATTTCAGACCTCTTTAAGGGTATTTTTAGGCACGGTTTCCTTCAATTTATATAATAAGATGTCTTTATTCAGTTGGTTGTCATAATTTTATGTTTGAAAATTCTTTTTATAAAAATAAGTATATTTTACTTTTTTGATGTTGTCATGTGTATGGGACTTTTCCCATAATGGTGTTGAGATTACGCCATAGACATTTAATGTGAATTTTACCATGGTTTTAGGGTTAAGATGTTTTTAGTGAGTTTTTTGATGATTATACGAACTCACATTAATTATAAAATTAGTTAAAATTATATATTTGAATATAGTTTTTTATTATTAAATAATTAGGTTGATTTTTCATGATATAGGATCCAAGACAAAATGAGTGAAAAGACATCCTCAGGTGAGAGTTCCCAAACAAAGATAATAATGTAATATCTCTTTTGTTGTGGGGGGTATTCTGTTGGAAATGTCCCTTTAGAAAAGATTTTTTTATTTATACATTTTATAATTTGTATCACGAATGAGTTTTATGAATCATTTATATTAAATTAATTTCTTCTTTAAAATGATATTCCTATAATATATAATTTTCAAATGGCCATATAGGTCATTTTTTAATTTTCTTTAGTACCTCATCCATCGATGGCCAACATCCTGATTAAAAAATCATAACATGTTATTATTAGAAGGAAATAATTTATATTATATTAAGTAAAATATATTTACTGGAGTTATTGAGAGTATAATTTGACACATTATTATTGGAGAAAGTGTTAGAGTTTACTGATTAGATCAATTAGGCCCGGAATGTGCAAGGAAATGCCTCACATAGACGGGGATCATTAAGATGAAAATGGGGAGAGTGTATTTCCCCCTTAAGTATGTGATCATTTGGTGGGAATTACTTTGGAATATTATGGGTGGGTTGACTGAAAGATATGACTAGAAACAACCTGGAATGTGAGATGAGCCCTGTGACATCTCTTGAGACCAACGCCAATGAGGCATGTCTTAAAAGGACAAAACAATCCTGACATCACGATGATGATGATAAAAGAGGATGTTTTTTTCTATGAGTATGGAGTGTTAAATGAAGACAATATAAAATGAATTAGTATCCCATGTTATTATGTATGGATTACAATATGGAAATGGTTCCAAAGAGGATCCCTAGTGTTATATGGACCCTTTGGGGTTGTTTGTGAATTGGTATTGATGATTTCAGGTGTCGCCATAAAACCAAAATATCATATTTGAATATTATATGGCTATAATGGGATTATATTATTTAGTTTAGAATAAATCCTTATATTTACAGGATATATTTATATATAAGAAATACCCTATCAAGATGTGTGATGTGAGATTTCATGGGTTGGACACATTACCCATCGAGATGTACTAAGATGCATGGGATTCCATAGATGTTATCATTATATAATCCCATAAAGTATAATACTATGAAATTAATTGGATTTATATCTTAAGATTTAGTGATTGGTCCTATGAATTGGATTTACTTTGACTTTTTACATAGAATCATGTTATGGGATGTTACCCTCTAAGGAGGCTTATGGGATAATTTGTATTACCATGGACATTCTCAATAGAATTAAAACAGATTATTTGACCCTCTGAGGTTTCCACTTTAAAAATATTAATTTCCTAGGATATTTTATTATAAAAAATTCATTGATACTAATAATATTTTATTATATATTACTCTATATTTAGAAAAAAAATAAAAAAATGATGGTAATCACAATCATGTGACATTGTTACAAGAACCCAAGAACTAGGTGAACTATGTTTTGGAAAATTCCAAGTGTCAAATTAGAACCCCATGATCAATAGTAGTTATTGTTTTTATTCTATAGTTACGATATTTATTTACTCTACTAAATAATAGATGTACTTACACATCATTACTAATTTTTTATGGGACTATGCTGTTAGTGTCATATTGAGTTTTACTCACACATTATATATATGGAAAAGACACTTGGGAACTAGGTTTGACCATCATTGATCAAATTTTTAGGACGAGAAGAGGGAAAGCATTTCATGATCAAATTTGATAAATAGTATATACTGATGGGTAGGATGGGTAAATGTGCAAGGATACTAAGGAGAATCTTGACATTGTGATTTTATTAATCTCATTCATCTAATTATCCTAGGATGAAATAAATATATGAGTGTTGGAAAAACTATGAGATTGTAAGAAAATTATAATCCATATTTATATTGTATATAACATGTTGTATTTTTTTCTTCAATGAATTATAATGATGATTATTATTTTTATGTTTACATTTTCATTTATTTTTCTTATTTACTCTGATAAAATTGTATAGTCCCCACAAAATAACATTAGAGTTATCCTATAATAGTTTGAATTACTTATCATGTGAGAGGGAATAACTAAGCTCAGGTGGTGATCTAGTCTAGTAATTATATATAAGGGAAAAAAGAAAGAAAATTGTATGGAACATCCAATTCAAAATTTAGAATCAAGTTTTTCAACCATTGTTCTTATATAGATATATAAAATTGTTGGAAAACGAAATGGACTCACATAAATATGTATGGTGTGTATAATTATTAATTGTATACAACCATGATGAGACCTACATTTTTGTGAACCAACTACAGTCCCTTGGATTAGATAAAAATTAAATTTCTTATGATTTGGTGGGGACTATATGGACATGTAGAAGAAAAGTTTTCAATATAGTTTCAGGGAGATAAATTCATATATTTTTTGATGATAAATCTCACATTTAGTGGGATGATGAAATAATTATATTTTTTAACAGAAATGTACCTTTTAGTGTTTTAAGGGACACTCAAACGAAATTAATTTTCACTTATGATCTTATTAAGGGTGACTAGAAGTTATAGATTGATCTAATTATTTTAATTATTCATAAAGAACATATTCAGGGGGTTATATTTTGAGATTTGAAACTAAAATTTACATTTCATGGATGAGGATGTATAAATCTATATTTTGAAATATAATAAATGAAAATTTGTGGTATGTGTAAGTGCTTATGAATTTCAGAAGATGGATTTTAATTAATAAAGATAGATTCCCCTAAAAAAATTCCCTTCACATTTATTCATATGTATTTTTAGAGTAAAAATCATTTATGTAATACCATGTCTTTTTTGTAAGATGAATTATTATAGTGGTATTTTTTTGAGTTCAGAAATTCTCCAATAATTATTTCCTTAAAATATGGTTTTCTTGACCATTAGGTATCCTAGTTGAAGAATATTATTATTTTGGGTCGTTAAAAGCATCATCATATTGTTAAATATTTTATGTTTGATTGATCAAAGTGTCGAACATGGGGATATACTTTGTATAGAAGTAATTTCATGAAACTCATAGTGATTCACGATGATACCAACTATTTCTTCATTAATGACTTATAAAAATGTGTGAATGAAAAAATTCTATTCATATAGGGATATTTTTATCCAAACATGTTCATGGGTAGATAGTATCTATTGTAATATGTTTGTTGAATCTAGTGGATGATATGAAGATATATAAACCAAGATCATTCAATCTATCCACTCACATTGAATGTTGAACATTGTTTATCACTATGTTCCTCATTGACTCTATGTTAGAGTAACTAATATCACTAAATTAAACTGATTTTGATCAAATTATTTTGGTGATGACTAATTAAATATTAAATACTACTTGGTTGAAGCATTCTTGTAAATATGGATGACTTGGTTGATGAATCATAAATGATTTTTATTCCCAAATCCATATCCATATCAGTTAATATTTAATGTGGGAATATAGTACATTGAATTAATCTTCTTATACAATTGTTATCAATTTTTTGGATCACATCAACAAATCAAGGATATTAGTTGTTTTCTGAGGGGGCATTCCACTTATTGTTATTATTTTTGATGGTTATAAAAAATTTCCATCATAGATCACATTGATTTAATTGATTAATAATCTTATAAATTTTTTTCTTTCAAAAAATAATGGATTCCTTCCTAATTTCATGCTTTTGGTTTGGAATTTCTAGATATTGTAATGATATTATTTTCAATATTTATGGAATGAGAGGGTTTTCATCTTCATAGTAAGAATACGAACGCTATTTATGGGAATTAAATGAATTTTTGTTTTCTAAAACATCATAGAAATTACTCATTAATATTATTTGGATCATGATAGATAAGGAAACATTGAGGAATAGAAATATTCCTGAATGGATTCTAGAGTGAATTAAAAAATCCATGAAATTGGGCATCCACATTTCAAACAATTAAAACACATGATATAGAATCATTATATTATTTATTTTCTACAGTTTATGTGACTTTTATATCAGTAAATTTTAATAGAGAAACTCTAGAATAAATAATGATTATCAGGATGTTAAAAAATAAATTACTGGAAATGTTTGATTCCAAGGTATCATTTCCTAATGAATGTGATTTAAATTTAATTATACTATATGAATATCACAAAATGTGATTTGAATATATATGATATCTCAATTTATCCATTATTAGGGAAATATATTTAATGTTTTTTTCTTTTTTTATAAACCTTACTGATCTTTTTATGCTCATCCCATGTTTTGAAATGTTTTTCACAGGATATAAATATGAATAGGGTAAAGGATGTGATCAATAAACAGTCATGCTATATAAAACATAGATATAGACATGAAACTTTTTTTCAAGAGATTTTATTGTATGAAAAAAACTAAATTTGACTAGAATTGTCTAATTTTAAATTTTTGAGATGTAATTTAATTGATATGGCCTAATTCCATAAAACACTAAACCTGAAAAGATCCTATTTGTAAATTATCCATTTTATTCATGAGTATGTAATGTTTTAAGGTTCGGTTCTTATATTTGGTATCATAGGTCAGTTTAAACAACCTTAGAAGTTATTATAGTGTTAAATTAACGTCCATAACATAATTTATGGTATAATTGAAGTGATATTTCATTTATAGATTTCCATGTTGCTTCACCTAAGATATTTCCATGTTCAAAATGTTTTTTTGAAGAGGAAACAGGACATCTATGATGGGACGACATCAATTGGAAGACAACCTTCCAAATCAGCAACCTGAGATAGTCAGAATCAGAACTCAACTGTTTGTTGCAGTGATGGAAAATTTGACACAGGAAATAAATGGTGGTGGAATCTATGAACGAGATCATCTATATCAACCACATATGAATATGGCATTACTAGAGAATTTCATGAGGCCATATCCCTCATTATTCATAGGATCATCTTATCATGTGCTAAAACAATGGTGTATTAAAGCAATAGAAAATAATTTTGATTTCACATGTTGTTCAAAACATCAAATGGTCAGTCTTACTATTTTCTATTTTCCAGGTGATACCAATCAGTGGTGGTTGATGGTGAAAAATATCAGGGATAATGAGGATATTGATACTCTTAATTGGTATGAATTCAAAGGAATGTTTTTTGAGAAATATTTTCCTATGGTGGTTCATATTAGGATGAGAAAAAAATTCTAGGAATTGAGGTGTGAGGACAAATTTGATGTTGCTTATGAAAAAATAATCACTTAACTGGCAAGGTATGCTCTAACTTTCATATGAGATCTTGATATTAAAATCAACTGTTTTTACTCAGCATTAAAGACAATGTGTTGAAGGGATTTTTCTTTTATTGAGTTAAAATGTCATGATAAAATTGTTCTATGTGTGGAAAAGGTTAAAATTGAGTTTGTCGATGGTCAAGTGTTCGTTGACAAAAAACAGAATAAAAGGATGAGGTGGAAGACTAAAGGGAAGAACACTTCAAAAAAGTCTGATGGAAAGAAACATATGTTTATAGTTTGTGAAAATTGTGGTAAAAATAATGATGGGGAAGGTATTTTTAGTTCTGGTAAGTGCTATCGATGTGGTAAAATGGGACATAAGGCTCATAATTGCAATGCAAATTATCAGGTTAATGGTAAGATAAAATCTGATTTATAGTCAGTAAAATGTATTAAGATAAATTAAATGGATCATTATGAAAATGAGTGTCCAACATTGAACTCAACTATGGGAAAGATGCCTAACTATATGTATAAAGGGGTGGTGAAATCCATCGAAACTACTTCAGAAGATGTTGGGACATCAAATGAAGTAGTATCAGGTACACTGTTTGTTTGATTAGATTATGCCAACATGTTGTTTGATTCACTGTATACACATTCAATCATTTTTGAGAATTTTTCTAGTAAATTGGTAATTCCATCTCAAGATATGAATCCAAAATTTACGATAGAAACATTGAGGGAAATTTTGAGATAAAAAATTATAAGAACCTTCATATCCTTTTGTGTGGAAGAAATCTACCTACAAACATTTTTTTTCCTCTAGTAGTGTTTGATGTTATTTTGGGTATGTATTGGCTTTCATTTTATCATGATAATAATGACTACATAGTTAAATATGTTTTTTTTCAGAATTATTTACAGTCTGTGAACAAGAATGAACCCTTACTTTTGATTACATACCAGGAAGCTGAGAAACTAGTAAACGTTGTAAATGAATCTTACCTTGATCATATTTTTGAAAATAATGTAACTATTTAGATTAATGATGTGCCGGTGGTAAATGAGTACCTTGATGTTTTTATTAATGATTTTCCTGCTACTATACCTGATTGGGAAGTTGAATTTACTGTTGACTTAGTTCCTGATGCTAAGAAAATTTCAAAACCCCCTTATTGAATGACTCAAATTGATCTTTTAGAGATAAATGAGAAATTGCTTGAGTTATTAGATAAAGTTTTCATTCTTCCTAGCACATAACCATGGGTTGATCCTATCTTTTTTGTTAAAAAAATATGGTTTAGTGAGACATTGCATTGATTATAAATCATTGAATAACATCACTGTTAAAAACAAGTATCTTTTGCCTCATATCAATGATTTGTTCGACCATCTGGACAGATCTCTATATTTTTAAAATATTTATTTGAGGTTGGGGTACCCTCAGTTTAAATTAACAGAAGAAGACAATCTGAATACCACATTTTATACTAGATATGTCCATTATAAATTTGAAGATATGCCTTTTAGGTTAACCAATGCACCTGTTGTATTCATGGATCTTTTGAATATAATTTTCCATAACTTCCTGGAAAAGCTAGTGGTTGTGTTCACTAATGATATTTTGGATTATTTTAAAATTAAAGAGGAAAACTAAAGTCATTTACGTTTTGTATTTCATGACATAAAATAAAAGAAACTTAAGGAGAAATTCAGAATGTGTGAGTTGTGGTTACAAAAAATTTTAATACTCGGTCACATTGTTTCAAAAGATGGTATAACCATTGATCCTGCTAAAAAAATATTTTTAATGAATGGAGATGACACACAAATATTCCTTAGATCCAAATTTTTCTTGGTTTTGCAGGTTATTAATGGATGATTGTTGAATATTTTCCACGGTTATCTATCCCAATGACCATCTTAACTCGAAAAGTTGTTATGTTAATTTTCACAATGTAATGTGGTGATTGTTATCATGAATTGAAAATAAGATTGTTGAATGCTAATTATTAGAAATTTCCGTATAAAAATGGTGGTTTTTTATCAAAAGTGTTTCTGTCTTGAATGTACATTGATTTTTACTTATGAAAAATGATCAGGTAATTGCATCTGATTCACTTTAGTTGAGAACTCATGACATAAATTACACAACACATGATTTATAATTAGCGAATGTTGTTTTTCAAGTATATATTAACTAAGATATAATGGAGCATGAGACATAGGATATGGATATAATTAATCAAGGATTATAATTTCATAATTCATTACCATTGGGGAAAAGAAAATAATGTGGGTGATGATTTGAGTTGAAAAAGTAATTCTTCATTAACCATGCTATGTTAGGAATGAGATCCTTTGGTATTGGATTTGATGAACATTGGAATAAAAGTTCATAGTGTAGAAAATTACTTTGTTTTGTTTCAGATGTCAGTGAAATCATGTCGATCAGACCGAATTATGCATGGGAAGAAGGAAGAAAGTGAGTTGTGGAAAACTATAGAGTTGGTTCAGAAGGGTAAGATACCTGAATTTAGCATTGAAAATTATTGTATTTTGAGGGTTGGGAAGAGATTATGTGTTCCTTTTGATTCACTGTTGAAGAATGGGATGTTTTGTGAAGTTCATAATTCTCCATTTTCAATTCATCCTGACAGTTCTAAGATTTACAAAAATCTTCTGGAGTGTTAATGGTGGGATGAAAAGAATACAAATATTTTTGACATTACTGTGAAGTTTTTGACTTTCAATTGGTTAAAACAGAGTGGTAGTTACAAAAAGGATACTTTAACCCTTACCGATTCCAGAGTGGAAATGGGAAAATATATCCATGGATCTCTTTGTGGGATTACCAAATACATCTCGAGGTAATAATGAAATCTAGGATATTATAGACTGATTCACTAAATCATCCCATTTCCTTCCTATTTGAGACACACTGTCTTTAGATCAACTTTACTGGTTGTATGTTAAAGAGATAGTCAGGTTGCATGGAGTTCCCCTTTTCATTGTATCTGATCATGATCTGAGGTTCACTTTTAAATTTTGTAATGTACTTTAGAAGTCGTTGGGCACTGAATTAAACTTCAGTATAGCTTTTCATCCTCAATCTTATGGGAAGGAAGAACAAACAATTTAGGCCATGGAGGATATGTTTTTTTCTTGTTCACTATATTACCAGGGAATTTGGGACCAACATATTTCTTTGGTTTAATTTTCATTATAAAAATAGTTTTCATTCCAGTATACAAATGAATCCATTTAAGGCATTATATAGGAATTATTGTCGAACACCAACGTTTGGGGAAGAAGTTGGTGAAATGAAGTTTATGGGATCACATTTAGTTTAAGAGATGAGAAGAAAATGATTAGTTGAATTAGAAGCACATGAGAACAGCTCATAAAAGGCATAAACATTATGTGGATAACTCGAGGAATGATCTTTCTTTTGAGGAAGGGGATATTGTCTTTCTCAATGTTTCTCCATTGAAAAGTGAGATGTGCTTTGGTAAGAAGGGAAAGTTGAGTCTGAGGATCATTGGACATTATGAAATCTAGGAGATAGTTGGATTAGATTCATAGATATTATCTTTACCTCCATGTTTATCCCAGGTACACAATGTTTTTCATGTTTCAGTGTTTGGAATGTATATGTCAGATCCATATCATGATTTAAGTATAGAGGTAGTTCAGTTGGAATATAATCTATCTTATAAGGAACAACTAGTCCAGATTCATGACCGAAGAGAGGAAGTGATGTGGAATAAGGAAATTCATTAGGAAAAGGTTTTTTGGAAGAACCATATTTTTGATGAAAAATCAAAGAATCTAAAAATTATATTAGGGATAAATACACCCCATTTATTTTATAATTGAATAAAATTGTGTGGACACAATTTTCAAAAGGGGGGAAGGATGTAACATCCCATGTAAAAGAATAATATGACAGTTTCCTTTTTTTAAAATATATATTGAATTAAATATTAATTTAACTTTAAAGGGGATTTCATTTTCAATTGAGTATCTGATACACAACAATGGGTTTGTTTGAAATATTACGTTAAACACGACATTATGTTATACTAAAAAATAATAATATAATTATTTTTAATTGTATTTAAATCTTATCCGTTGTATTAGAGATAATGAATAGAACAAACTAAAATATTATTATACATGTTTGTTAAATGTTTTTACATTTATCTCATAAAAATTAGAATCTTAAAATGGGAATGAATCTAATTTTAAGTATAAATACTCTAGTATTCATTAAAAGGTTGATTTTCCACCTTTTGATGGAGAACCATTTTTAAATATAGTCTTTTTCACTTTTATATGTTCCATTTGAAAAAATATTATTTTTCTTTAGAATTGGGACTTCGAGATTTAGTTTGGATGAAATTATGGTATTTTTTTGATAATGTTCACTTTGTAATGACATAGTAAAAAATAATGTTTTTAATTCAAAACATTCTTTTAATATAATTTATTTATATGATTATATTATCTTCACAATTGGTTTTCAAGTGTAAATAGATTATATTATTACAATTTAATCCAATTTGGGTCATTGGGTGTAATTTCACTTTGAAATTGCAAATAAAAAATTGTCAATATTTTCATATATATTATTTCCTAAAAACACAATTTTTTTTTGACAGTGGGAATTAATATTAAATTAATTAATAAAACTTCTATGTTTGGAATTTTGAAAAATACACATCATTTTTTGATTTAGGATATCAAAAATAATATAGGCATAATTTTTGGTATTTTTTCGAAAAAACATCCATTTTTTGATGAATAGTGAAAACACTGAGTATTAGTTAAAAAAACCAACTTTTTCATTTTAAATTTTTGTTACCAATTGTATCAATTGAATTTTAAAAATTTGATATACATGTTTTTTATTGGTAAGTACAATTTCGTTCAATAAGATGAAAATCATTTTTGTTGGATAGTAACTTTTCACTTTTATTTACTGCGGTTAAAGTTAAATTTGGTAATTCAAGGTAAACATAATATTATAATAAGATTATATTACTCTAAAATCTGTCCTAATCCAATTGGTGGATACATTTCAAACCATGGGAATTCTTGGGATGATTTTGGGACCCCATGAATCCTCTTATGAGTGATAATGACACATTATATTAATTAATTTAAAGTATAGACAAAAATGACAAAAACATACATCTTTTATTGAATCAATTATTACATGGAGTTATATTAGTTTTCTTATTATCTATAAATATTCATTTGAATGCTAAAAATATTTCTTACATCATGGTTTATTTTATAATTTTTATACATGAAATAAATAAAATTATTTGTGACATAATAATGAAGCAATGTTTACCTCATTAATGAATGATTTAAATAAATAAGATTATAAAAATTAAAAAAATATCAAAACCCAGTCCAATTTTTATTGGATGATTTAATGTCAAACATTTGTCATTATATCTCATACTTTAATAAGTTTTGGACATTTTGAAACCAAAAAAAATTATATAATAAAATAATATTTTTAAACATTCCTAAAAAGCCCCTCATCCCCCTAATAATCATCCCTCACCTCTAACCCATTACTCATAGCTCTCTAAACACTTGGATCATCCAGACTCCTCCCAATTAATATCCCTAAATCCCTCTCTTCTACTTAAAAGACTTACCTTAGGCAGAAGGGATGCTATGAAATCATTCTAGTTCAAACCAAATGGAGTTACCCGATTTAAAGGTAACATCTTCCCATAAGTTCAATTAGTTTATTTTACTTCTCCAACCCCCTAAACTATTTTTATTTCGTTATTTTATAAAAAAAACAGTATAATCAATATAGAAGGTTTTGTATGTAATGTATTCAAGCTAAACTCACACACACCTCCATCTAATCGGTAAAGAACATTTAGTTTCTGTGGATGGAAAATTAACGCCTCCCAAACTGATGATTGTTCAATTATCTATACCTCCTCTCATGGGGGACATTATGATAGAACTATATTTATATGTGATATATATTATATTTATATATTTCATATGCTTCATTAGTTTTCATTTATATCATTGCTTTATGGTTTTCATAGTGGGTAAACATGATAATTTCATTTGAGGAAGTCCGAAATACCGCCCCCTCAAAGTGATATGACTCATTAATGCCAGACGTGGGACATATAAAGGATGGCGTTAATGAAATTATATATGATAGTATAATATAATTATAATATAAATATTTATCATTAATTTTTCATTTCATTAAATATGAAATAGAAATGAAAATAGCGTTCATGCGTACATATGGATTACCGTCTCCCTGAACAGTGAATTTCATTTCACTACTAGAAAACATACTTTTTCCAACACTTCAATACCAACAGTTCTTTTGAGCCATTGGTATAGGTGATATTTACCAACGGTTTGAATAAACCATTGGTAAAGATGGTTTTTTAGGGAGTTATCCCAATGGTTTCATCAAACCGTTGGGAAAACAATGATATACCAATGGTTTTTAATAACCGTTGGGAAAAATATGCCCCAAATTCGACAAACAAGAGGTGACCCCCCCCCCCCCCCACCATGATTCCAGAAGCATTGTGCGGCACTCCATAAGTGATTCCCGACTCCGAGAAGCCCTTGAGAAGCCCCAGCACAGGTGCACCTCTTCAATCAGATCAGCTGCCAGGTTAGACTCATTCCACCTCTTCTCAAGGATATCCTTCCAACTCTTCTCAAGGATATCCTTCTATTCTCAAGGATTTCATTATTCCCTATTTCTATGGTTTTTGGAAACTTTTATGATTCACTACTCCACAAATTGTGTACTCAAATCACTAATTCAGCGAATTGTGTACTCAAATCACTACGTTAGTGTCCACATTGTCCAAATAATGCTTTCAGTACACATATACATTTATAAGGGAATTGTGTCTCTTTCTTCTGTTATAATTTCAATGATTCATACTTTTTCTAATCTCAATGCTTGAAATATTATAACTATAAGGCCCCATCCTTAAACCATACTTAATCTTGAGTTATTACAAGATTACACATTGAGGATCTTATTGGGTTTAGAGTTTTAGAGAATTAAATCATGAAACATGCATTACATTCCACATTAAAACAAAGAGGTTACATAAAAGACAATATTCATTCTTCCCATCAACGGAAACATATTTAAAATAAAACACGTATTCTTTCTTGACACATCCTTGACATTATCATCACATCATGTACCTTTCCCTTGACTTGTGAAAAACATTTCAAAAACTTGGGATGAGCATAAAAAGCTTAATAAGGGTTATAAAAATATGGAAAGGATACATGAGTTCATATATACATAAGAATGAAATCATACATTACCCATAAAACATAGGCACTTTAACATACCTCATCAAACCATGAATAAATCATAGAAATCATAAGACATAAAGGTAACTTGAGGCATTCATAACATTATTACGTAGGGAGTAACCCTCTTGGTTACGTTTGGAATACCCATCACAGTATATACCCTAAATCTCTTCGGAGAAACCTTAATGTTACACTCCTTCGCGTTACCCAATGCATTGGAGAGCTATATCGGGATCACCCGCCCTTAGTTTATCACAGAACCACCTGTTTTCATAACAATGCCCAAGAACCATAACATAAATGTATCACATAAAACATGCATAAAGTAAATATAACATTTCCAAATTTCAATCACAATATAACATTTTCGGATATTGAAATAATGAATCCATTAAAAAAACCATTTCAAGACCCTTTAAAACATTTAATAAAGAGATTTTTGAATCAAAGTGTCCCATACCACCTTGAAGCTTTTAAAATTTTAAACCATTAATATCCATATAAATAATCCTTAAAACCATTTTGAAAACATGGATATTAATAAGAACAAATCATTAAAACATTTAAAGCGATATTTTGGTTAAAGGGTTTTTACCAAAATTAGAGACACATGAATACAATAATTGAGGGATAACATGTAATCAGAACTTTATAATATCATGAGATTAAATGTATTCATGATATAATATTCCAAAGGACAGTATATACACAACATAAGAGTGAATTGGTGCATAACAACAATGAAGACTCAATATAGATGTAAAATGTGATGAAATACCTTATAAAGAAGATATCCTTAAATTAAGGATAAATCAATCTCAAAATTATGTGTGACAAATATAAATACACCCAATATAATTGGATATTAAGTTTAAAACAATAAAAGTACATTCACACATATTCAAAGGATGACATATTCAATAACTACATGTTGAACCCAAAGAAATCGAAATTGGGTTAAAAAGTTCCCTTGGTAAAATTCGACAGCCTAACGGCGTCACATCAAAAATTCAGAAAATGAGTTGATGAGAGATAAAAAGGGAATCTCATCACTTGGACATAAAATTTACATCAATCAGGATATAGAAGAACATATCTCAACATAATAGTATGTGAATTAAAAGATATAACAAACGAAGTCTTTTAAAAAGAGGATGGTGAAAGGTCCCCTTACTGAGTTGGGTAACTTTCGAAACGTACACCCGATGGAAGAAGGGTCATACAATAAAGATGAAAATACCCATAAATGATATTATACTACAAAAATTGTATAATAATGGGCAGTACATACACCACTCAAAGGAAATTGTGGCAAATGTAGCAGAAATCTCACGGGAATAAAGGTGAGATGAAAAATCCCTTACGAAAACTCGGAAGCCTAACAGCGCCACTTAAAATTTCCAAAAAATGGATTTATAAGATCAAATAGGGTCTCTGATCATATTAAAATAAATTTTACAGAAAGAGTAATATAAAATAACATCCCCCATCATAACAAAGAGGAACATAAAAGAAGTGACATAAAGGAGTGTACTTAAAAAGAAAGACAGAGGTTAGATCTCTTATGAAAATTTGGTAGCCTAACGGCGCCATTCAAAACGTCCAAAATGGATTAATGAGAGAGAATATGGTCTCTAATCATATGAACAATTAAAATTACAGTAAGAGTAATATAAAATAACATCCCAATAACAAGAAAGATGTGCTTTAAAAGTAATGACATAAAAGACTGTACATAAAAAGAAAGAGAGGAGTAGGATCCCTTACCTCGGGTCCGACATGACTCGATCGTTCTTTAATATCCTGAATAATAAACTTGAGTTAATTTATACTTCCTTAAGAACATTTTTCAAGTTCATTATTCCTTTTATATCACTTATTAACATGTCATAATCATTATGTAATCATTTAAGTTAATAAAGTTTGTTTTGTCGATATTTGGTTCTTAAGTCGAAAGTGGACCTCTTACAATTACATGTTGTTCGTGTGGTCAAAGGATAATTATATACAGAATTTTATTCATGATGTATATATCATATATATCATATATATCCAGTATATTTATGAATTTATAATATTACAGAACATTTAGAGTTAAAAAATGAAATGCACCGTTCATGGAGACGGTAAGCCGTACGTACGCATGAACGCTACTTCAATTTTTTATTTCATATTTAATGGAATTAAAACATAATGATACATAATAGTATTTTAATTCCATTATGGTATCATATATAATATAATTAAATATATCCTTTATAAGTACCACATATGGTATTAACGAATCAAATCACATTGAGGGGGCAGTAGTCCGCACTTCCTTAAATTAAGATATCGTGTTCAACCATAATGGAAACCATAAAGGTATGCCATAAATGAAAAATACAGAAGCTTAAGTAAAACATAAAAATATTAGATATCATATATAAATATAGTGTCATCTTAATGGCCCCCTTTGAAGGTGTTTGAAGAATGTTGAACAATCATCGTTTCGGGAGGCAGAAATTCTCCATCCACGGAAACAGTATGTTCATTAACCATTAGATATAGGTGTGTGTAAGTGTATCTCTAATCCTTCTTATAAAAACATCCTAGTATATTGAAGATACAGTATTTGTTACAAAATAATTGAATAAAAAGAGTTTAAGGGGTTGGAGAAGCAAAATAAAACAAAAGGACTCAAGTGAAGACATTGCCTTAAAATCGGGTAACTCCCTTTGGTTTGAGCTCAAAGGCTTCCTTGGGAAGACTTCTGCCCAAAGTGAGGATTCAAGGAGTAAGAGATGGAATTGGATTGACAAAATGGGCAGAGATTGGCCGAGCAAAAGGCTTTGGGAGTGTGGGTAAGGAGGTAGAGGTGGGGGCCTTTTATAAGAGGAGAGGAGGGGTACTCATGGAAGGTAAAGAAAAGTCACTTTATTTTAAAATGGTATTCGGATTTAAGAGGTACCGCATTGATGTTTTTTGAGAATATGGTGATAAGTGTTCAAAATACACTCATACAATAGGTTTTGGACATGTGTAGGTCTTAGATATTACATTATCATTCCATTTTATTTAAATCGTTAAATAATGAGGTCATCGCTGCATCATCATGATGTCACAAATAATTTAATTTATTTAATTTCTAAAAATTATAAAAAAAACACTATGATGTAGGAAAGCTTTTTAGATTTCCAATGAATATTTATAGTCAAAAATCTCATGGGGTCCCCAAGTTGACCCGTGGGTTTTCTAGGTCAGCCATGACACATCCATTGAGGTTAAGACATGTTTCAAGTTCATTTCGTATTATTAAAACATTATTTTTACCTTAAACTACACTAATTACCGCTAATCGCGATTAAAAACTTAATAAGATACTATTCACCAAAAAATTATTTTTATCCCATTGAACCACATTTTACTTCTTAATGACAACCATTTATGTCGGATTTTTGAAATTAAAAACACAAAGATGACAAATTTTCATTTAAACGGGAAAAATCATTTTTTATAAGTACCACTTAGTGGTTTCACTATTCATCAAAAATTGAAGTTTTTCAGAAAAATCCCAAAAATCCACCCTAAGCTATATTTGATATTCCAAATTCAAAAAATGAAGTCTATTTTTCAAAATTAAAAACATATAAGTCACATTAATTAATTAAATAATTAATCCCCGCTGTCAGAGCAAATATTGTGTTTTAGTGAAACAAAAAGTATCAAAAGACTAACACTAGTTTAAGTCTGATTTCAAAGTGAAATTAATTCCAACGACCACTATTGGATTAAATGGTAAAAATATATTCTAATTTAACTTTAAAACCAATTCAAAAGATAATCTAATCATATAAATAAATTAGATTAAAAAGAGGTTTTGAATTAAAATACAACATTTTACACTATTCATTAAAAAATGAACTTTATCAGAAAGATACCAAAAATTTACACAAAGTAAATTTTGATGTCCCAATTAATAAGAAGAGTTTTATTTGGTCCAAAAGGATGTATAAGAGTGAAAAAAACTATATTTAATGACGGTTCTCCATCAAAAAGCGATAAGTGAACCTTTAGTGAAAACTAGGGCATATACGCCTAAAATTGAATCATTTCCGTATTTTATGCCTTTACCATTTATTGGATAAATGTAAAAACATTTAAAAACATATATAATAATATTTTAGTTATTTCTATCCATTCCCGCCAATAAAATGGCTACATGTTAACTACCATTTAAAATAATATTATTTTATTATTAGAGTGCAACGTAAGATTCCCAACAAACTCGTTGTTGCGTGTTGGGTACACCATCGAGCATAGTGTCCCCTTTAAAGTCATATTAATATTTTATTCACAAATATGGATAAATATTAAAATGTCATATTCTTTATTTATCTAGGGTGTTACATCCTTCCCCCCTTTTGGGAATTGCTTCCTCGCAATTTTAAAAATTGAGCTTGGAAACATCGGAACAAGAGTCGGTAAAACAATAACTTTAAAATAAAGAAAGATAAGTACAAAGGGCACCCGAGTTAACCCGTACTAGGATTCCATGAAGAAAAATATGGACATGGAGGAGAAAACATAGGGTCATGTTCTTGAGGGAGAGTGATAGTAAACATGTCTAGGAGAAAGTTAACCATAAGAAAATCACAAACTTGTGAAGGGTTAAACGGTATTCGATTCCCCAGTAGGAAAAGATAATAGACAAAAAATTTTTTCTAAGTTACTTTTTTATTGAGGAATTTATTCATAAGGAAACATAATCACTTATCATGTTGACTTTCAACTTTGACTCGATTCCTTAATCAAACTCATATTTTTTCCAAAAGACGAGTCTTTAGGGAGACTTGTTCGCATTAAGAGTATTATAATCAACTTCTGGAGAATCACCTAATCCACCAAAGAGAACTATATACTTCCCATATCCTTATACCTTAACTTAACCCAAAACAAAAAAAATTAGTACAAGGTCAGATAATCCAGAAAAGGATAACCCTTTAAAAAGAAAATCAATGCTTAATCTCCAAAATTTGTCAAACAAAACCCATAGTTCAACAAGGACCATCCGATAAACAATTATTCCATAAAATTCGTCAAAGCAAACCAATCTACGATTGAAACCCAAATATTTGAAGGATTTAGTCACATTGTCTTCCATGTTAAATCGTAACATTTATCTCCAAACAACATCAGTTGCTCCTAAAGTCTCGTATTAAAAAATACTTAACCTAATCACATATCCTCCATGATAGGTTAATCATTTTCATAAATAACCCAAAATAAACATACTCTTAATTCATAAAATCATATAACTAAAAAGAACCAGTCAAACTAACCAGGGACTTCACGTAGTCCAGTGGTAGGCGATAAATACCTGTCGCACTTTGGTAGTGGGTTCGATTCCCGCTGCTTTGTCCGACGCAACGGGTAGTCACACGGTCTGCGTGTTGTCCTTTTTCCAAAACTATATAATTCTCAAATCATTCCCTAAAAAGGGATACAATCATAAAAAATAACCATAACATAATTTAACCTCAATTTTATCTCATGCCTTTCACTTCAATCATAACATATAGTAACCCATAATTACCTCAAAAGTAAGGATCATATAAACCAAAATGGTTCTTTATAACTATGTCCACAAAAGAAAAGATAACTATTACTTGAATAAAATTTTCCTATATTAAACATCAGGGTTACACATAATATAAAAAGTCTTCTAATGTAACCCCATCATCAAAAGAGACTTAATACTCTTAAGAATTTTACCATAACTCTTGAAGCCCTTATATGTTGACATCTTACTCATTCAACATTCTTCATTATACATTAACCATTACTTTCCAACTTATTCCGAAATACCTCTTTCCTACAAACAAAACCATGAATCATATCCTAAGATTCCAA
Source organism: Viscum album (assembly GCA_963277665.1). Lineage (NCBI taxonomy): Eukaryota > Viridiplantae > Streptophyta > Magnoliopsida > Santalales > Viscaceae > Viscum > Viscum album. The sequence continues at coordinate 1,352,074,404 of OY728131.1, forward strand.
AATAGGAAAACAATAGTCATAAAATAATACATACCTTTGATTGGTCATTGTCAGTTTCTTCATCCTCAATCGTAATGGCATTAGGTATTGGTAAATGAACATTTGTACGCTCTTGGTGATCCCATTCATGAAACTTCTTCATAGGACATGTGTTTGCATAATGACCATGCACACCACATTTAAAACATTCAATTGATCCTTCAGAAAGAACTTCATTCCCTTTCCTAGAGTCAACTGGATGCTTCCTTTTTCCATGGCAGGTTCTTGCTTTATGACCGTCATTTCCACATCTATAGCATATTTCTGTCCCATTGAAACATTTTCCTAGGTGTTTCTTTCCACATATTTGACACATAGGTTTTTGAACACACTTACCTTTATGATTATTACCTGTACTTCTGTAGGGATTTGTTTCTCGCATATATGATGTCGTAGAGAAATCACCAAGGTTTAGGTGGTCAATCATGACTCCAGATAGTTGGTTGAGGATAATCACAAGAGTTCTCATTGCAGCTCCCATATCATTCAGTTTCTTGCACAAAAAACTGTCACAGTTTCCTTCACATCCACTGTTACTTCAGTGCCTGCTAGATCCAGCCATTTACTAAAACCAAAAAGGTCAGTGTGAGTATATCAAAAAAACCATCATGTACTAATGAAGAATATAAACACTAAGATATACTTACTCATTCACTTTATCTAAAACTAGGACTCTTTCTGAAATCCTAACCATTATGGTAATGCCACTTATGCTGAAAGAATACCATAACCTCTAAAGTTATCTAAACCGACCTTTGATACCAACTATAAGGCCCCATCCTTAAACCTTACATAATCTTGAGTTATTACAATATTACACATTGAGGATCTTTTTGGGTTTAGAGTTTTAGAGAATTATATCATGAAACATGCATTACATTCCACATTTAAACAAAGTGGTTTCATAAAAGACAGTATTCATTCATCCCATCAACGGAAACATATTTAAAATAAAACACAGATTCTTTCTTGACACATCCTTGACACTATCATCACATCATGTACCATTCCCTTGACCTGTGATAAACATTTCAAAAACTTGGGATGAGCATAAAAAGCTGAGTAAGGGTTATAAAAATATGGAAAGGAAACATGAGTTCATATATACATAAGAATGAAATCATAGTTTACCCATAAAACATAGGCACTTTAACATACCTCATCAAACCATGAATAAATCATAGAAATCATAAGACATAAATGTAACTTGAGGCATTCATAACATTCTTACGTAAGGAGTAACCCTCTTGGTTACGTTTGGAAAACCTATCATAGTATATTCCCTAAATCTCTTCGGAGAAACCTTAACATTACACTCCTTCGCATTACCCAATGCATTGGAGAGCTATATCGGGCTCACCAGCCCTTAGTTTATCACAGAACCACCCATTTTCATAACAATTCCCAAGAACCATAACATAAATGTATCACATAAAACATACATAAAAGAAAATATAACATTTCCAAATTTCAATCACAATATAACATTTTAGGATATTGAAATAATGAAATCCATTAAAAAAACCATTTTCAAAACCATTTAAAACATTTAATAAAGAGATTTTTGAATCAAAGTGTCCCATACCACCTTGAATCTTTAAACATTTTAAACCATTAATATACATATAAATAAATCCTTAAAACCATTTTGAAAACATGGATATTAATACGAAAAAATCATTAAAACATTTAAAGCGATATTTTGGTAAAAGGGGTTTTACCAAAATTAGAGATACTTGAATACAATAATTGAGGAATAACATTTAATCAGAACTTTATAATATCATGAGAATAAATGGATTCGTGATATAATATTCCAAAGGACCGTATATACACCATATAAGAGTGAATTGGTGAATAACAACAATGTAGTCTCAATAGAGATGTAAAATGTGATGAAATCCCTTATAAAGAAGATATCCTTAAATTAAGGATAAATCAATATCAAAATTATGTGTGACAAATATAAATAGACCCAATATAATTGGATATTAAGTGTAAAACAATAAATGTTCATTCACACGTATTCAAAGGATGACATATTCAATAACTACATGTTGAACCCAAAGAAATTGAAATTGGGTTAAAAAGTTCCTTTGGTAAAATTCGCCAGCCTAACGACGTCATTTCAAAAATTCAGAAAATGAGTTGATGAGAGATAAAAAGGGAATCTCATCACTTGGACATAAAATTTACGTCAATCAGGACATATAAGAACATATCCCAACATAATAGTATGTGAATTAAAATACATAACAAACGAAGTCTTTTAAAAAGAGGAGGGTGAAAGGCCCCCTTACCGAGTTGGGTAACTTCCGAAACGTACACCCCATGGAAGAAGGGTCATAAAATAAAGGTGAAAATACCCATAAATGATATTATACTACACAAATTGTTTAATAATGGGCATTACATACACTACTCAATGGAAATTGTGGCAAATGTATCATAAATCTAACCAGAATAATGCTGAGATGAAAAATCACTTACGAAAACTCGGTAGCCTAACAGTGCCACTTAAAATTTCCAAAAAATGGATTGATGAGATCAAATAGGGTCTCTCATCATATTAAAATAAATTTTAAAGAAAGAGGAATATAAAAGAACATCCCCCATCATAACAAAGTGGAACTTAAAAGAATTGACATAAAGGAGAGTACTTAAAAAGAAAGAGAAAGGTTAGATCTCTTACGAAAATTTGGCAGCCTAACGGTGCCACTCAAAACTTCCAAAATGGATTGATGAGAGAGAATAGGGTCTCTAATCATATGAAAAATAAAAATTATAGTAATATTAATATAAAATAACATCCCAATAACAAGAAAGATGAGCTTTAAAAGGAATGACATAAAAGAGTGTACTTAAAAAGAAAGAGAGGAGTAGGATCCCTTACCTCGGGTCCGACTTGACTCGATCGTTAATTAATATCCTGAATAATAAACTTGAGTTAATTTCTACTTCCTTAAGAACCTTTTTCAAGTTCATTATTCCTTTTATATCACTTATTACCATGTCATAAACATTATGTAATCATTTAAGTTAATATTGTTGGTTTTGTCGATATTTGGTTCTTAAGTCGAAAGTGGACCTCTTACAATTACATGTTGTTCGTGTGGTCAAAGGTTCATTATATCCAGAATTGTATTCATGATGTATATATCATATATATCATATATATCCAGTATATTCATGAATTTATAATATTACATAACATTTAGAGTTAAGAAATGAAATGCACCGTTCATGGAGACGGTAAGCCGTACGTACTCATGAACGCTACTTCCATTTTTATTTAATATTTAATGAAATTAAAACACAATTATACATAATAGTATTTTAATTCCAGTATGGTATCATATATAATATAATTAAATATATCCTTTATACGTACCACATATGGTATTAATGAATCAAATCACTTTGAGGGGGCGGTAGTCCGCACTTCCTTAAATGAAGATATCACGTTTACCCATAACGGAAACCATAAAGGTATGACATAAATGAAAAATACAGAATCGTAAGTAAAATGTAAAAATATTAGATATCATATATAAATATAGTGTTATCTTAATGTCCACCTTTGAAGGTGTTCGAAGAATGTTGAACAATCATCGTTTCGGTAGGCAGAAATTTACCATCCACGGAAACAGTATGTTCTTTAACCATTATGTGTAGGTGTGTGTCAGTGTAGCTCTAATACTTCTTATAAAAACATCCTAGTATATTGAAGATACTGGAGTTGTTACAAAAGAAATTAATAAAAAGTGTTTAGGGGGTTGGAGAATCAAAATAAAACAAAAGGACTCAAGTGAAGACATTACCTTAAAATCGGGTAACTCCCTTTGGTTTGAGCTCAAAGGCTTCCTTGGGAAGACTTCTGCCCAATGTGAGGCTTCAAGGAGTAAGAGAGGGAGGTGTAGAGACAAAATGGGCAGAGGTTGGCCGAGCCAAAGGCTTTGGGAGTGTGGTTAAGGAGGTAGAGGTGGGGGCCTTTTATAAGAGGAGAGGAGGGCCACTCTTGGAAGTTTAAGAAAAGTCACTTTATTTTAAAATGGTATTTGGATTTAAGAGGTCCCACATTGATGTGTTTCGAGGATAAGGTGATAAGGGTTCTAAATCCACTCATCCAATAGGTTTTGGACATGTTTAGGTCTTATATATTACATTATCTTTCCATTTTATTTAAATCATTAAATAATGAGGTCATCACTGCATCATCATGATGTCATTAATTATTTAATTTATTTAATGTCTAAAATTTATATAAAAAATACTAAGATTTAAGAAATATATTTAGCTTTCCAATTAATATTTATAGTCAAAAATAAGATTTGTATAACCCCATGTTAAAATTGTTTTAGTAAAACATTTCATGTTTGTCTCATTTTTACTTTAACTTTAAATAAAAAGATATTAATGTCATTTTCCAACAAAAGTGGCTTCATGGGGTCCCCAAGTTGACTCATGGGTTTTATTGGTCTGCCATGACACATCCAATGAGGTTAGGACATGTTTCATGTTCATTTCATATTATTAAAAAATTATTTTTACCTTAAACTACACTAATTACCTCTAATCGCGATTAAAAACTTAATAAGTTACTATTCACCAAAAATTTATTTTTATCCCATTGAACCACGTTTTACTTATTAATGACAACAATGTATGTCGGATTTTTTTAATTCAAAACACAAAGATTCCAAAATTTATTTTAAACGGAAAAAATCAGTTTTTATAAGTACTACTTAGTGGTTTCACTATTCATCAAAAATTGATGTTTTTCAGAAAAATACCAAAAATTCACCCTAAGCTATATTTGATATTCCAAATTCACAAATGAAGTCTATTTTAAAAAATTTATAACATATAAGTCACATTAATTAATTTAATAATTAATTCCCACTGTCAGAGAAAAAATAGCGTTTTTTTGTGAAACAATTAGTATCAAAAGATTGAAACTAGTTTATGTCTGATTTCAAAGTGATATTAATTCCAACGACCACTATTGGATTTAATGGTAAAAATATATTCTAATTTCACTTTAAAACCAATTCAAAAGATAATCTAATCATATAAATAATTTAGATTAAAAAGATATTTTGAATTAAAATACAAAATTTTACACTATTCATTAAAAAATGAACTTTATAAGAAAGATACCAAAAATTTTCACAAAGTAAATTTTGATGTCCCAATTCTTAAGAAGAGTTTTATTTGGCCCAAAAGGATGTATAAGAGTGAAAAAAACTATATTTAATGACGGTTCTCCATCAAAAGGCGATAAGTGAACCTTTAGTGAAAATTAGGGCATATACGCCAAAAATTGAATTATTTCCGTATTTTATGACTTTATCATTTATTGGATAAATTAAAAAACATTTAAAACATATATAATCATATTTTAGTTATTTCTATCCATTCCCACCAATAAAACGGCTATATGTTAACTACCATTTAAAATAATATTTTTTTATTATTAGAGTGCAATGTAAGATTCCCAAGAAACTCGTTGTTGCGTGTTGGGTACGCCATCGAGCATAGCATCCCCTTTAAAGTCATATTAATATTTTATTCAAAAATATGGATAAATATGAAAATGTCATATTCTTTATTTACATAGGGTGTTACAATAACTTCATGTATATGAACTCATAAGAAATTGCGTGTAATATTTATTCATAGTATTTCATGAAAATCACGCGTTTCATTAAGATCATGTCAAACATGAAGATCTTATTCATCTTAATTTATGTACACCATGTGTATTAAATAACAAGTATGTATCATGTTTCTATCAAAAAATATATATATATATATATAAAATGACACACTGTACACTTATCTTTAACACCATAGTTATTTACGGAGCACGACGCAGAATGGCGTCAGGGGTCCCTGGCATAAAAGCGCACTATGCGGGGAAAGGCACATGGAAATATTAAATTGCGGTGCATAGAAATAATAAAAAAACATAACATAAAAAATCAATAAACAGAAAAAATAAATTACTAAAATATTTAGAACAAACAATTAAATACTTTAATCCATATATCACAAATAAAACAATAAACAAAAAAAAGTAGAAAAAAAGTAATGCGCCCCTCGACAGGCAAAGAGGCGGACAACATTAACTGAAAAAAAACTGAAAACATAAATAAAATTGAATGATAAAAATTACTATTTAGGGTTTAGTTCATACACATGGTGTGCATGCATATGCTTTCCCTGGACGTGGAGGGTTGGGTTATCATCGTCGGTCGGTATGGAAGTAGCTGTTGAGGGAGATGACTAGGTCGCACCGCTCGACTTGGTCTTGCAGGGGCAGGGTTGTGGCTGTCGTGGGTAGAGGATAGTGTTTCTCGATGATGGTGGTCGTCATTTGAGGTTTTTTGAGGTATTTATTAATCGCAAACACGATGGAACAGTTCCTCACGCCACGCCACTGCACGCCATTGTGCACAGTAGTGCGCGCCACTGAGCGCCTTTTCAGATGAGACATTGCGAACCCATTGCGTAGAGCTCGGCTTCCTGGCGCCTGACATGGCGCGATGGAGCACAATGGTGTGCACCATTAATAACTATGAGTTTCACAATATAACATATTTAGTATCTTCATGATGTTTGAAAAATAGTATGTGGTCCCTATTTATTCTTCACAGAATAAATATGAAATACTTAGCTGTACAATCCAATGTTCTTTAGGAATAAAATATCTACAAAGGGAACTCTCGGTGGGAACTCTCTTTTTCCCATGTAGTACTTCTTCCTTCTTCATGAAACTAATTCACAGAATGTAAAATTCGAAATATTAATGAAAATTAGTTTTCCTAATATAACAATTAATCATTCTACCTTCAACATTATACATGAGTTATTCAATCACTATTTTAAAACACAATGACTATTTGCACTGATTTGGGGTCCCCCAATATGCATGGGAAAATCAGAAAAAATACACATGTATTGAATCATGTTTCTCATATGGTCTCATGGATACAAGTTCATCTCGAAAATCATTACTGCGTGGTTCAAATATCAAGAGGACCCTGGGATTATTATTCTTTACACAAATGAAGTTGTTTTCTGCAACTATGTGTTTTGTTTTCACATTTGATTTGGCCGAAAGGGGATCTTTGTGGACATTAATCATGGTTTTGGGTTTTCATTTAGGATGTAAGATAGTATGAATTCATTTTACTTGATATATCAAATATTATTAGTGATTTATGCTCAATTTGATTGTCTTTGACAGGTGATGTAGTTTAATAAGTTGTTATTAATGGTTGTAATAATGACGATATGGTATAAGGGTTAACAGGGTGTGTAAAATGGTTGACATGATTTCTACGATAATCTAGTGTCTTGAGAATGATCATGGGAATGTACACACAATACATGACTTGGTTATCCATGTAAATATAAATGGCACATCCCTTATGGCAAAAATTACTTTTGGCCAAATGAGGTTCTGAAAACATCCCATTTACACATTACAACCCCCCTCCTTCCTAGACCCAAGACAACCCCCTCCTTCCTAGACCCTGGACAACCCCCCTCCTCTTTGGACCCCCGACATCCCCCACCCACCTTCCTGGACAACCCCCTCCCCTGAAGACCTCAGATAGCCCCGCACCCACCATTCTGGTCCTAGGACAACCCCCTACTTCCTGGAACCCGGACAACCCCCCCACCCTATTCCCTGGACCCCGGACAACCCACCACCCTCTTCACTGGACCTCAAACATCAAAAAAATCATTATTTGTATATGAGATAAAAAACAATTGAACATGAAGTTCCCTCTCCAATTAGTGGCCATCTGGGGTCGGGTCACTAATGAGTGGCATCCTGGTTTGGGACGTCACAATTATTGGATATCCTTTTTATAGGTGTTTATAATCAAATCCATACCCATAACTATTGAAGGTCCCTCTACAAAATCAATTGGGACATGATTAAATGAATACAGCCTACCAACATGTATCTTATTTCTTTATATACACTGTATTTTGTTGTATTTCATAATATGACTCTTATATAGTGTATTGTGTCATTTATGATTTTATTTAAAGTAAACAATTTTCATTTACCTAAATATTTTTTTTGATTGAACATCAATGTTATTGAATTTCATTGAAATGACTTATTTCAATTTTTTAAAGAATGGATAGAAGTTGGATGTACAAAACTGATCGGATTTCAACCGATTTTAAAAATAATTTGAAAAACATTCTAGATTTTTCATTTGACAAGGCTTCAGATAGTGGTCTCACACACTGCCCATGTTCTAATTGTGTTGAAAGACCATGGTTGAGTCATGAAGTAATTAGCTATCATATAAGCAAATTGGTTTCCAAAAAAACTATTATGTGTGGTATCATAATGGAGAGAAAATGGAATCTCAAAATGTTGATGATCCAAATGATAGGATTGAATTGGAGGGTTTGATATATGATCAGTTTCCATTTATTCGGCATCTTGAGAAGGAAAGGATGTCCAACCAACAGGATTTCGATACAAGCACACGTGATGCATCCAATGAAAATGATGATGTTGATAGGGTGAAAAAATTGAATGATGCTGCGATGACTCTAGTATATCGGCAATGTGGTAAAATGAAATGATCAAATTTTTAATCCAATTATTTCATGGGAAAACAATGTATGGGATTTCAAATACTGAAATTGATTACATTCATACCTTCTTGAAGGACTTACTTCCAGATGATGAAGATATTCCCTCAAACCACTATATTGCATGGAAGATAGTTGATGAAATTTGATTCTAAAAAAATCATGCTTGCCCGAATGATTGTAGCTTATTTTGGGAGGAAACTGTTGAACGAAATGATTGTATAATATATGGAACCTCCCGATGGAATCCAAAAGATAATGGAACACCATCTCATGTGCCACAAAAAGTAATGTGGCACTTTCCATTGATCCCCATATTACAGAACCTTTTCATGTCTAATGAAATATCAGTAAAAATTTGATTGCATGAAACTGAGAGAAAAATGAATAATGAAGAGTTGTTTCATCCTGTAGATGGATTTTCATGGTTGAGATTTGATTCTCGATATCCTAAATTTGCAGTTGATGTGAGTATTGTGAGACTTGGTCTTTCATGTGATGCTTTTAATTCATTTGGACAGATGCTTACTTCGCACAACACATGGCTGGTTTTCATACACATTTATAACCTTCCCCCATGGTTGTGTATGAAAAATCCTTACATATTCTTGAGTATAATGATATCTGGCCCTTCTGATCCCGGCAATGATATAGATGTATACATGCAACATTTAAAAAACGATTTGAAACTTCATTGGGATGTGGGTGTTCCCACATACGATGCCTGTTCGAAAGACAAATTTTAGATGCATGATGTGCTTATCTGGACGATCAATGATTTTCCTGATTCTGCAATGATGTCTGGATGGAGAAAAAAAGGAAAAATTTTATGTCATGTTTGTATGCAGAATACTCGATTGTGAAGACTAAAATATCGTCGTAGTTTTAGTTTTATGGGACATCTATGATTCTTTCCAATGAACCATCCATATAGGAACAATCGTTGAAGATTTGACAATGCCATGGAGCCTGATGATCCACCTCAGCGTATGTCTAGAAATGATGTGGTTAATGATTTGAACGATTTTAGTTATTCATTTGGGAAGGCTGTAATGAAATCTAGAAAGAGGAAAAACTGTTTCCAATGATACCAATTACAATTGGAAGTGGAATAGTATATTCTTTGAGTTGTTGTATTGGTCAACCAACTTGTTACATCATTTCTTAGACGTAATTCACATTGAAAAGAATATATGTGAAAGGTTGCTTTTGATTCTTCTAAATGTCAAGGGGAAGACAAAAGATGATTTACAATCTCGGCGTGACTTGGTAGATTTGTGGATCAGACCATAATTGCATCCTATATGTATCAGTGAAAATAAATGGCAAGTTCCATGTGCTTCTTATGTGATTACACCTACTGAAAAAAATCAATTTCTGGAAGTCATAGATACTATTATATATCCTGATGTCTATTCAAGAAATATATCAAAACGGGTCAACATAAAAGAGTTGAAGCTGAAATCTTTGAAGACTCATGATTATCACATCCTTTTACATGAGTTGATTCCAATAGAAATTTGTCATCTCTTGTCAAATAATGTTAGACTCTCAGTTATTTGGTTGTTCTATTTGATTAAATATCATTGTGCTAAGAGTTTTTCCAAATCCTTCTTGTAAAAACCGATGGCTGAGACACCATTAATTTTGTGTGAGGTAAAGAAAATATTCCCTCCATCATTTTTTACATGCATGTTGCATCTGACTATCCATCTTCTGACTGAAATACTTCATGGAGTACTCATTGCTTTCCGTTGGATGTATCCAACTGAATGAAGCATGTGCACATTGAAATTATATGATTTTCATAGGAATTATCTGGATGGTTCTATTGTGAACGGTTACATGGATCAATAATGTATGGATTTCTGCTCAATGTATTTTTCTGATCTTAATACGAGAATAAAAAGACCAATGAGAAATGAAGAAGAACAGTATGGGAAAATTGAACCTAGTTTTCCATCACTTCCTCAGACAGGAGGAATTCTGGGATCATAAACATCGATGACATTATGACTTGAAGAGCGAGAGATGGCACATCGCCCAATGTTGTTCAATTGTGATTTTTTTGATGAGTATATCAAGTATGTAAATTGTACATGTATCTCTGATCATATCTCTTGTGATTTTAAATATTTGTTATAATATTATTATTTTTATCTACAGGGAACATAAAGAATTGATATATAGAAAGTGTCATTCTTTATCTTTGAGATGGAAAGAGACATTTCATAGAAAAGGGTTTTCTACTTGGTTAAAATTGAAGGTAAAAATTTTTCTGTAAAAACTAAGTAAAAATAATATTTAACTAAGTTTACTATTTATTTATATTTTAGGTGTCGTGTTTTCCTACAGACTCTATTTCTGAGGAAATAATAGGTTTGGATTTCGGTCCTATTACCATGGTTCGTTCTTGTAAATCACTTGGTATCAATGGATAAAAATTTATTGTCACTGAGCAAGCAAGAAACGTGAGAACACAACATGATGGTTTTATGATAATTGCCACAACAGACTATTTTTCCAGTTCATCAGATAATAAAACACATTCTGAAAATGTACCTTATTATGGAGTCGGGGAGAAAATAATAATTTTTGATTATTACTCGCATGGTTGAGTCATGATGATGAAATGTAAATGGTTTGATTCAATGACAAGGAAAGGAACCTTTATTGTCGATTGTGGATTTCGAGTTATTGGAATGACTGACACTCTTGCCACTGATGAACAATATGTATTGACATCAATGGTGAAACATATTTTTTACATCAAAGATCATCATCATCATAAATTTAGTATAATTATTGAAGGAAATCGTAGACATGTTTTTGATGATAGTGGTGATGAAGGTGACACTATCCCTACTACAATTGGAAGCAGTCCGTTTGTTACTTATGATGACACCAATAGCTCAATTATCAGAGTTGATTATGGACCCAATGTTATGTTGGGAAATATATAGAATTATACATTCGTGTTCTCACCTATATGTTACACCTACTTTATTCATAGTTTCTATCCTAGTACTTATCTTCAAACCACCAAAAATCTTATGTTTCGTTTTGTTTATTTATCAAAATGGTATTTCTATATTTTGGTTTTTGGGTTACACATTAGTTATCTATTTCTAATTGCTTCCATATTTGTTTTCATTGTAGGAAGTGACACCCATTGAAGAGATGTGGCGGAAAAAGATGACATTAAATAATCGTCGCATGACACATATGGGCATTCCTACACTCATCCCTATTGTGAGTATTTTATTTCATATATATATATTTCAATAAATTATAATATCATGTGTTTACTTTTGTGTTATATTTTTTTAGGATCCACTCCCTAGATGAGAGATATCTGATAAAGAGCCTGATATTGCTCCCATTACAGAGTATGGTGGTAGGAGGGGGTGGTGTCAGAGTTAGAAGACCATATGGTAGTCCCGGTATTAAGGTCGGTGGTACGATGGCTCGTGGTGAGAGAGTTAGACGATCCCCAGGTCGTACCCAATTGGATTATTCCCCTACCACGGATGTATCTTCTACGACCCATTCTGATCCTAGTGTGTCTTTACAAGCACCAGGGATATTTAGGCCTTCGATGATTGCACTACCAGTTGGCCAGACGTTTGTGCCATCATCTATTGCTTCTGGTTCATTATCTCTGAGCTATTATATTCCACCTTCTTTGACTCCTTCTCTGAAAAAGTATGTGGTTGAGGATCATACAATGATGGACACTCCACCAGTACATGATATTCCTTCGGCTTCTGCACATCCAGGGATTCCCATTTATCCGACTACCACATGTATATTTATATAATTGTAATAAATTTTAATACCAATTTTTTTTTATTATAACATGTACTGATATTTTTTTCATTAATAAAATATTCATATACTGATAGAAGGTGTGGTTGAGGGGTTAACTCGCTTGCGTGCAGTATGGAACTACTAAACACAGTTGATGGTTGAATACAATGATGATGGACAGATGATTGATAAATTTGGGTAGGAATGTCAGGGTTTTTTGGTGACACAATCCAAATACTCCGACATCATTCCGGTCAGCCCTCTCTCTTGGAGACATCTTCCACAAGAAGTCACGGATAATGCGTGGGAAAAATATTGGTAAAAATTCTATTCGAATTAATGTAGTATATTTTTGAATTTATATTAATTAATCTAGTTGGTGTCAGCTGCCGTATAACTTCCCTGATGGCGAAGGTGCATTAAAAGCGCGTTTAAAGGATCTAGGAGATCCTTGGTGAACTTATAAGCATGATATGTATGTTTCCTAGTGTGATAAAGTGGGCACGGATTTGGAGTCATTACCTATCGTGGATGGCTGCCCGATAGAGAAATATTGCCAAATCATTACCCATTGGGAGACTACCAAATTTATGTTATTAATCCCATTTGAAGTATTAAAATGAATGTTTTCATATTCTCCATTAATATTATCTAATTTATTATTAAACATTATTTAGGATTCTTCTGAATAAAACAAAAAAACCTTGATTCAAATCAATACCCCCACACTTTGGGGTGCACGACTATGTCAGATCATGAGAGGCAGCTGGTATGATATAGTTTCTTATAATTTTCATTATGAATTTACCTTTTTATTGATTCATACTTAAATTATCTGATTTATTGAATATTGAATATATAATTATACTTGCACTTTATATTTTTTCAATGTCATTACCAAAATCACAAATTGAATATTGTAGGACGTATCCCTCGAGAAAAATTGTTTTGCTCAAGTAGAAGGAAAAAAGATGGAAATGCGGTAAATGAACCGACACAAGAAAAGATTGTAAGTTTTCATTTGTTTATTTCAAAGTTTAATATATTTTTTGAAATTTAATAATATATTAATATTGTTAACAGGCTGCTTTATAGGCCCTTGATGCACAGGAGCCTGAAAATTTAGGGCCACATGATCATTTATATTATGTTTTGGGAGTGGAGCACTCTGGTCGAGTACACTGCGGACCCGGTATAAATATAGTCCTGCAAAGGTATTAGTCCTCTCCAGGTATCCATTCTATTACCACCGATTTGGAACAGGTCAAGGAGCATGAACAAAAATCTGATAAAAGGGTCACAGAAATGGAATTACAAGTTCAAACAAGGGACAAAGAATTTATGAAACTGATGAAAACATTATCTTCATCACTTCCACAAGAGGCCAGCGCGGCTTGTCAAACATTTATGTCATTGATGGGTGCATTATCCAATGCACCAGCCAGCTGTTCTAGTGGTGGTCGAGATGATAAAGTTCCTGGTGATGATGAGGATGTTGAAGAGGACGAGAGAAAGGATTGGTATGATGACAAGGGTGAGGATGGGGTCGAGGGATAGGATGGGGCAGAGGGTGAGGTTGGGGAAGACGATGAGCATGGGGACGATGACGAGGAAGACGACCAGGACAGAGATGGCTGCAAGGATGTGGCTGATGATGACACTGGTGATGGTGATGGTGATCAGGGGTAGATTGAACCATTACATTTTATAATTCTGTATAACTCTTTATTTTTGAACAAGATTTTTCACTATGGTATGGATATTGTTGAATTCAGTATAACTCTTTATTTTCGACCAAATATAGAATCCTAATGATGTTATAATGGTTTTGAGGTGAGTGATGCTATATGAGATTTTATGGGTTATTGTGAGGAGTTTCTTTCCCTTTAATTGATTGGTTCATAAAACATAAGTTGGTGCTGCATATATTATGTAAGGGGAATTGGTAAAGTAAAATGATGGTCTTGGATTTTCGAGTTGGTTATTTGGATGGTATTCTCTATGAAAAGTGGGTATATTTCTATTGACTATGGGTTTATTTTCAAATTGACTAATGTATTTATTATACTGACCATGAAATACACATTTCCCACAATATAGAAGCACCACCAAAATCATTGATAGACACTACACACCACAAGACACCCATGGGAGACACCCCTTGAGGTAGAGTCCCTCTGGTAGCCTCTTTAATTTTTGAATGCTTTAAATTGAATTTAGTTTCTTTCTTAATTCTGCTTAATTATATTGAATTGCCTATCTTGAATAAGTTTTCTTTAATATAATTGTTTCATTTTATAAATAATGTCATGTTTTTATAATAAGACCCCTCTAACGGAGGTGCGCTGTCTACGAAAACTCACAGTGATAGTTTCAGGTGTGATAATTTGACTCTCAATCAGTAGTTTCAACTAACTAATACCACTTTTAAAAACAAAGAATATAAAATATAAATTTTTTTCATACCAAAATCCTGAATCAGGAGTCTTTTTATAACATAAGATCAGTTTCTATAATTTGAAGGAAAAATACATTGGATTTATTTGAAATCTTGGCCAGAAGATGCTGCCTCGCAGATGTCGTTGGACTGGGCCAACACGCTCGCGGTCACGCCGCTGTCATGCCGTTGTAATGTGGTGATTTGGACCTGATCCAGGATGACACTCTGTCGTTCTTCACAGTCCTATCAGAATTCGATGTATGATACCTAGATAGAGTTTTAGATATAGTACCCACCCTCCTCCCTGGACCCTGGACAGCCCCCCAACCCTCCTCCCTGGACCCCGGACAGCCGCCCGGACACCCCCCCCCCCCCACCCACATCCCTGGATCCCCGGACAGCCCCCCGGATAGCCCCCCCCCCCACCATCCTCCCTAGACACCAGACAATCCCCCTAGATAGCCCCCCAAACCTCCTCCTAGGACCCCAGATCTCAATCTAAGAACTCTTCAAGATTCACCCTAAATCCTTATAGAAAAGAGGGTTTTAGAGCTTCGGAAAAAGATGAGAGAAGAGTGTAAACCCTAATCGAAAAGGGGAATCAAGTTGAGTATTAGACTCACCCGGATCTTCAATCCGCACTTGACGGCACTCAAAATGCCCAAGTGACATGTATGAGTCAACTCCACCTCAATTTGAGGTTTGGTGTGGTCGACACAACTCAAACTATCTCACTTTTCATTGAAATGAATAACATTTTAAATGAAAACAACAACTGTCTTATAGAAAATAGACCAACCCATTTGGGTTCTATTGATACTTTATGAAAAAGATCCATGTTTCATTTGTGACGTGTACAAGTCAACCCCACCTCAATCCAAGTCACGGTGTGGCCGGTATCACTCAAAATGTATTTATTTTTTATAAATGGATATGCTTTTAAGTAAAAACAATTGGCATATGAAAAACCAACCAAACACATTCGGATTCTATTTATACTTTAGGAAAACGATCCATGAGTCATTTGTGACATGTATGAGTCAACCTCGCCTCATTCTGAGGCGCGATCTGGCCGGAACGACTCAAACGGTCTCACATTTTTTTTTGAAATGGACATAATTTTAAGTGAAAATAACAACTGGAAAATGGAAACCCAACCAAATGCATTTGGATTCTATTGACACAATAGGAAACTGATCAATGGGTCATTTTTCGACATGTGCGAGTCTAAATTTCCTCAATCCGAGGTGCAATGTGGCCGACAACACTCAATGTGTCACACTTTTCTTTCAAATGGACAACATTTTATGTGAAAACAACAACTAACATATGGAAATCCAAACAAACGCATTCAAATTATATTGATACTTTAGTATGAGGATCCATGGGTCATTTCTGATGTGTACGAGTCAACCCTGCCTCAATATGAGGAACGGTGTGGCTGGTACCACTCAAAGTGTCTATCTTTTTTTTAAAAATGGATACGCATTAATGTAAAAACAATTGGAATACATAAAACGGATCGAAAGACCTTGGAATGCTAGTAAATTGGACGACAACAAATGGTGGGAGAATTTTGAAATGGTCGGCCAGACGACACGTCAATCAGAGGTGTCTTGGGACCGCGTTGGGCAAAAAAACACTTTGCGTATCATAAATGGCCAAAACATGCTTTTAACGGTCAAATGTATGCAAAACGCTATCGAAATGACTTGAAATCACACAAAAAAAACCATAATTATTATTCGTGAGGTTTACGGGGAGACGACATGTCATTTGGATGCATGGTTTTCACGACACGGCTGAATATGTGTTTTTTAGGTGTTCGACACGTTTGAAAACCATGTGTGGGGTAGTCGAAACCGGCCGAACGACCTCTGAATTCCATTAAATCGGCCGAAAACAAGGGTTGGGTGAATTTTTAAATGGTCGGTCAGACGACATGTCAATCGGCGGTGTCATGTGACCACGGTGGCTGAAAACACACTTCATGTGTCGTAAATGGCCAAAACATTCATTTAACGGTCAAATGCATGCCGAACGACATCGAAATGACTTAAAATAACACAAAAACACCCTAATTATTATTCTTGAACTGTAAGAGGAGACCACACATCATTCAGATGTGCGGTTTGCGCGACACGACTGAATATGTGTGTTTTAGATGTTCAGCATGCTTGAAAAGCATGTGTGGGGTGGTCGAAACTGGCCGAATGACCTCGGAATTCCATGAAATCAGACGACAACAATAGGTGGGTGAATTTTGAAATGGTTGGCTAGACGGAACATCAATCAAATGTGTCGTGTGACCGCTGTGGCCAAAAACGCACTCTGTGTGTCGTAAATGGTCAAAACATGCGTTTGACGGTCAAATGCATGCTGAACGACATCGTAATGACTTGAAATCACACAAAAAAACACTAATTATTATTCATGAGCTATAAGAGAGGAAGAAACATCATTCGGACGCATGGTTTACACCACACAATATTATATGTGTTTCATAGGTGTTTGGTGTGCTTGAAAAGCGTCCATGGGGTGGTCGAAACCGACCGAACGACCTCGAAATTCCATGAAATTAGATGAAAACAAAGGGTGGGTGAATTGTGAAATGGTCAGACAGACGACACGTCAATGGGATGTGTTGTGTGACAGCAATGGTAAAAAATGCACTCAACCGGTTGTAAATGGCCAAAACATGCGTTTAACTATCAAATGCATGCTTAACGACATCAGAATGACTTGAAATCACACGAAAACTCCGTAATTATTATTTGTGAGCAGTATGAGGAGACGACACGTCATTCGGATGCGCGGTTTGCACAGCACAACTGAATATGTGTTTTTTAAGTGTTCACCGTGCTTGAATAGCCCACGTGTTGTGGTCGAATTCAAATGAACGACCTCAGAATACCATGAAATCAGACAACAACAAAGGGTGGGTTAATTTTGAAATGTTCGGCCAAACAACACATCAATCGAAGGTGTCGTGTTACCGCGGTGGCTGAAAACGCACTCTGCATGTCGTAAATGGCCTAAACATGCATGTACCTGTCAAATGCATGCTGAATGGAATTGGAATGACAAGAAATCACACGAAAAACCCAAATTATTATTCATGAGGTGTACAATGAGATTGCACATCATTCGGATGTGCAGTTTACGCAGCATGACTGAATATGTGTATTTAGGTGTTCGACCTGCTTGAAAAGCATGCGTGGGGTGGTCGAAACCAGCCGAACGACCTCCTAAGGCCATGAAATTGGATGAAAAAGAAGGGTGGGTGAATTGTGAAATGGTCGGCCATACGGCACGTCAATCAGAGGTGTCGTTTGTCCGTGGTGGCCAAAGAAGCACTCCACGTGTCGTAAATGGCCAAAACATAAGTTTAATGGTAAAATGCATGCCGAAAGAAATCAGAATGACTTTAAATCACACAAAAACACCCAAATTATTATTCATGAGTTGTATGAGGAGACGACACATCATTCGGACGTGCGGTTTGCACGAAATGGCTGAATATTTGTTTTTTAGGTGTTTAGCGCGATTGAAAAGCGTGCGTGGGGTGGTCGAAACCAACCGAACTACCGCAGAATGCCATGAAATCAGACGACAACAATGGGTTGGTGAATTGTAAAATGGCCGGCCAGACGACATGTCAATCAGAGGATTTGTGTGACCACGGTGGCCGAAAATGCACTTCGCATGTCGTAAATGGACAAAACATGTGTTTAACGGTCAAATTCATGACTAACTACTTCAGAATGACTTGAAATCATAGAAAAAACACTAATTATTATTCATGAGGTGTAAGAGGAGACGAAATGTCATTTGGACACACGGTTTGCGCGGCACGGCTGAATATGTGTTTTTTAGGTGTTTGGTGCGCTTGAAAAGCATGCGTTGGGTGGTCGAAACTAGCTGAATGACCTCAGAATGCCATGAAATCGGACGAAAACAAAGGGTGGGTAAATTGTGAAATGGTCGGCTAGATGGAATGTCAATCGAAGGGGTCATGTGACAGCGGTGGCCAAAAACTCATTCGGTGTGTTTTAAATGGCCAAAACATGCGTTTAACGGTCAAATTCATGTCGAATGACATCAGAATGACTTGAAATCACATGAAAACAACCTGATTATTATTCATGAGTTGTATGATTAGACGGAACGTCATTCCGATGCACGTTTTGCACGACATGTATGAATATGTGTTTTTAGGTGTTCGGCGCGCATGAAATGTGTGTGTGGGGTGGTCGAAGCCACCTCAAATACCTTGAAATGCCATGAAATCGGACTACAACAAAGGGTGGGTGAATAGTAAATTGGTTGGCTTGACGACACGTCAATTGGAGGTTCCGTGTGACTACGGTGGCTGAAAACGCTCTCCACTTGTCAAAAATGGCCAAAACATGCGTTAAACGGTCAAATACATGTCGAATGACATCAGAATTACATGAAATCACCCTAAAACTCCCTAATTATTACTCATGAGATGTACAAGGAGACGACACATCATTCAGACGTGCGGTTTGCGCGGCACGACAGAATATGTGTTTTTTAGGTGTTCTGCGCACTTGAAAAGTGTGCGTGGGGTGGTCAAAACCAGCCAAATCACCTCGGAATTACATGAAATTGAACTACAACAAATTTTGGGTTAATTGTGAAATTTTTGGCCAAACGACAAATCAATTGGAGGTGGCGGGTGACCATGGTGGCCGAAAATGCACTCTGTGTGTCACAAATGGCCAAAACATGCGTTTAACGATCAAATGCATGCTGAACCACCTCGGAATGACTTGAAATCACACAAAAAAACCTAATTTTTATTTTTGAGCTGTACGAGGATACAACACATCATTCGGGCGCTTAGTTTGTGCGGAACGACTGAATATGAGTTTTTTAGGTGTTCGATGCGCATGAAAAACGTGCGTGGGGTGGTTGAGACCGACCGAACAACCTCAGAATGCCATGAAATTAGATGACAACAAATGGAGGGTGAATTTTGAAATGGTCAGACAGACGGCACGTTAATCGGAGGTGTATTGTGACCGCGGTGGCCGAAAATGCACTTCTCATGTCGTAAATGGCCAAAACATGTGTTTAACAGTCAAATGCATGCCGAACGACATCAGAATGACTTGAAATCAGAAGAAAATACCATAATTTTTATTCCTGAGTTGTACGAGGAGACTACATAGATTGAAACACAATGGTTCATAGTATATATAGAAAAACATGAATTGTATTAGGAATGAGTCTCGACATCCCATCATGAACATGCACCAACACTCACGTTCTAATTCTCAATCACGGGTCGTTCTTTATATACAATATCATACTTCAAATAAATATCATATAGTGATTTCATATGAAAGCTATGAACACTCAATCATACCATATAAAAAATTGGTCAACAAGGCTACACATAGATTCTTGAAAAATAAGTTTCAAATTCTCATAAAAATAACACAGTGGTGAGGAATACATATGGTGACACCAGAGCCCCATGGATCACCTCAATACCATCCTCAAATAGTGGGTAATAGGTCCAAGCCAATGTCCCTTTGGGAACCCAACACCACATACTTAATTGAATATTCATACCCACTACCCATGATGGGGACTCACCTCACATCACACCTAGGAGAGATAATTACAATTAGCCACATACCCCATTCTTCTAATTGAAAAATCTATAAAAAACATGTAGGCTATTTTATATGTGTTATATATAATTCATAATTTTGTATGGATCATAATTAATTTTTTTTCTCTTATTGATTCATAATTCATAATTCATTACATAATTCATTCCTTAGGCATTCAATTGAGAATTCAATTAAGAATTCTGTATTGCATAGGGTAATTAGGTTCATATACATGATTATAATTGTGGTACATTCCATGGTTATAGTAGTATCATGTTTTAAGTGCTTTTGTGTGCTATATCATGTGTTTTTGTTGATGTTAAGAGTGTATGCAGCTGTGTAGTTGAGTGTGCAGTAGAGGATTTTAGGTGCTGTCAAATTCTGGTAATACAATATACCAATACTTTACTAAACCGTTGGTATAGTGCAGTATATATTTTTAAAAACGGGTTTAGTATACCTTTGGTAAAACATTTAAATACTCCAACAATGAAAACGGTTTGTAAAACCATTGGAAATACTTTTTACAAACAACATTTCCAAATAGTTTTAGTAAACCGATGGTATAGTGCTGTATTCCTCCAGCAATTCCAACAGTTTATAAAACCATTGGAAATGCTCTTTACAAACCGCCTTTCCAAATGGTTTTACAAAAACCATTGGTAATGGGATACTGCCACGCCTTACTAGACAATGATTTTCCATACCATTAGTATATAGTATACCAATGGTTTGGTAGCCTTTACTAATGTTTTGAAACCGTTGGTAATGGATTACTTTCCATTAGTGTTTCTTATCTCCAAATATTATGTAATATTATAAATATCTAAGTATATATATATATACTAGATATATATGATATATATGATATCTAAATCATGAATTTAATTGCGAAGATATTAGACTTTTGACCACATGAACAACTTGTATTTATAAGAAGTTCATTTTTGACTCAAGTATCAAATATAGACAATACGACCATTATTAATATAAATGATTATATAATGTTTATAAATGGTAATAAGTAATATAAAAAAATAATAAACTTCACAAGTTTTCTTAAGTAAGTAGAAATTAACTTTAGTTTATTATTCACGAGATTTAAAAATGAACAAGTGAAGTTGGACACATCTTAAGGGACTTCGTCTCAATCTTCTTTCATTGAGGCATATTTTGATTTATATAATATTTTATTTAATATTATGTATAAACACCATTGACTTTTCATTTCAATCATAGGGAATCATTTTTTTATGAGGCATTTTTCTAAAAAATAAAAAAAGAATGATTCAATTTAATGTAAGCAGTGACAATGACATTTTTCCCCATCACGAGTATTATTTGAATATTGGTTTCCTTAACACGCGTTACTGTTTTTCAAAAGAAAATAAAAATTATATACCCTTTTTACATATTAGGGTATTTAAAGTTGTTTTGATAATGCATTTTTATGTCAATATATCAAAATTATATATTGTGATTGATATTTTAAAATTTTATCTTTCCATTATGATTGTTTTATGTGTTATAAATATGTTATGGTTCATTGGAATTGTTTACGTATACTGTTGGTTCCGTGATAATCCTAGGGAGGGTGAGCCCGAGATAGCTCCCTAATAAATTGGGTAATGTAATGGATGTAAATTTGAATATCTCTCCAAAGAGATTTAGAGAATATACAGTTATGGGTATTCCAAATGTAACACCCTACGTAGTTGTGAAATCTACAACGTAAGTATGTTATGGATTCCACCAGTTACAATTAATATTTATGATATCTATGTGTTATTCATAAATCTTATGATTTCATAAGGTATGTTAAATATATTATGTTATGTATTTATTGATCAACCAATGTTTCCGTTCATTTTTTTTAGAACCAATACTGAGCTTTTTATGCTCAACCCAAGTATTGAAATGTTTTTCACATGACATAAAGATGCATAGGTTCAAGGATGGGACCAAGGAAAAGTCATGCTCTCTAAAACATGGAACTGGACATGACTCTTTTTTCAAAGTGTTTTTTATGAAAAAATTATACTGAGTATAAGTGTCTAAATTGTGATTTTAGAGATGTAATGTAATAGTTATGGCCTAATTCTATAAAACTATAAACATGAAAAGTTCCTCAATGTGAATTATCCCATTAATTCAAGATTAAATAATGTTTTAAGTTTGGGACCCTATATGGGTTCCCCATCGCATTTCCACTAGGATACCCCCTTTAATAATTGTAAAATATATGATTTAGAACTCTTGTGTATCTTCTAAAATGAACATTTTTGTACATTTTTGTGTTGGGGATGTCGTGGTGATCATCTAAGAACCCCAGGAACCTCCCAACCCTCCCAAACATACACCTTAGCCCTTGTAAACATCCAAAAAACCTAGAGAATAAATCTAACAACCCATAGAAAAGTAAATCATGAATCATCAAAGGAATTAAAAAATTATAGGAATATAATAAATTAATTTCTATCTTTATAAAACAATGTGGTTTTACTAGTTCCCAAAAATATGTGTTCTCCTTAATCTAAATCATCAAATTCCCATATAATTTCACCACTCAAAAGGTATGTGATTAATAACCATATCCAAATGTTAATTATTTTCATTGATAAAACTCATACATCATTAAATATATATATCCAAGCTGATCTCTATTACTGATTCATACTAATTTATCTAAATTTTACTCTCAAATGGCGAATGGGAATCAATTACACAACTCTAAAAACATGACACAATATTCATTAAATATCAATATACGACTCAAAACCATCAAAGAAACATAATTATGGTGCTTTAATACATTTTTATATCTTTAAAAACTGTATTTTTTTAAAATAATTAATCTTTATGATTATAATACTCATTACTATAAGACTCTGCTTAAAAAGGTGGATTTGGAGCCATGTTTCCACCTAATTAGATAATTTTCTTCATAAAAACATTCTAAATGGTCTAAATACATTAAATAAATAGTTTAAATATCACTACAAAAAATTATAAATTATTGTAGAAGTTCGAAATCCTTTTTTATCATTCCCAAAACCCATCAGATTCACCCAGTAAAAAATTCATGAAACAACGGTCCTAGGTTTTGTGCTAAAAAAATATAAACATTTTTTTATTTGTTACCAATTATAGTGACCCAATTTCAACAATCCCAACATATAGAACCGAATAGAAAAATTATATCACTTATATTCATAATGACCATTTAGGATTGTTATTTTAGAGAATCATTAAAAAATATTACATAAATAAACACATGCCTTCAAGTGATCATTGGTCCCACTGTTATGTACCTTTCATAATTAACATTACATATTCTTCACGTCCCATTTAATTTATCAGACATAAAAATGTTCTAGAAATAAATTAAATAACATCAACATTCATAACCAAGGAAACGGTAAAGATTATATTGGTAAGCTAAATCTTTCAATAATGTTAAAAAAATAAAAACTAATTGAATTTTATTTGTGATAAAAGGATGATCATAAGGGTATGGTAGCATAAAAATTTTCACAAGATTATAATAATTTAATTCATAACCATAAAAACATGATTTATATACAATTAATAATACCATAGTGTATAACAAATTATTTGATTCATATAAGTCAATAATCATGATCCATGTGAAAAAAACCTTTAGAAATGGATCCATTAAAAAATAATTGAAATCATAGAGAAACGATGTTGGTATCATGGAACATAATTATCATATCAATCTAATAAGTACTATTAAAAATCTAATAACATACCTTGTATATTTAGAAAAATAATTAGGGGAAAATAATAGTTGTTTATATTTGTAATTTAACCAATTCATTGGAGGCTAATAACAAACCATTATATACCATAATGGTAAAAATACCACATGTATTTCAGATCACATTAAAATACAAAATTCATTACAAATTCCCATTTACTATATCATTAGCAACAAAATTAAAATAATTTAATTTTACACATAACCAAAGGTACTTATCATTCATATAGTTATTTACATATGGACCAGAATCTGGTTCCACAAAATATCTTTGAAAAAATAATAACCCACCTAGAGAAATAATGAGTTCATTTCCATTATAACATATCCATAGAAGATCTTATGTAACATAAAGGGTTATTTTCATAGATGAATAAAATAAAATAAAATGATCATTAAAAAATTTCTTCATAAAACTAGACATTACACATTTAAAATAACCTTTAAATACTGAAAATTTAAATGATATTGTGATAATAAATTTCATTAAAAATAAAAATTGAAACTAAAGTTACTGTTGATATAAAATAATTTCTTTGAAGGTGAGAAAACATGTTAATTTCTAAAATTTTAATAAATGAACATTCTTTTTATTCACTTATAATGATATTATATTGTTATCCATTTGGAAAAAATTAATTAATTTTCTTTTATTTTTTTATGAAGTTCAGTGATCATCTAAAATAACCCTATGAAATAATATATGTTTGTATACTATCTTTAATTAGTTTTTTTTAAATGTAGTAATATAATAGAATGATACCCAATCTAAAAAAATACATGATCAGTATCACTTATATACAACTTTTTTTATGATTTTTATATCTATATGGAAGATATGAAAAATAAATAGGTTTTAAAAATTTATTAAAATAGGATTAAAAAGTTATTTTTCCCAAGAATATAATATAATATGACCAATCTCAAAAGGAATTTTGATCATTTAAATCCCTGAAATAAAATAGAATTGGTTCATAAAAACAATATCATTCTAGTGAAATTTGAATTTTCATCCCTTCAACGAAATATCATTAAATTAATCATTAAATACCTTGAATATAATGATATTCATGATATAATATATAAAATTATTTTATATACATTTCATAAATTAATATTTTTGTGCAAAAAAATCATAATTCCGGAAGAAAGAAAAATTGAGGCGAATAACCATTTTAAAGATCCTGTCATTGAATTGAGAATTAATCCATGGATTGATACGGGAAAAATATTATACATTGAAAAAACTGGTAGAAATATATCATAAAAAAAGAAAATTTTGTACATAATATTGAAATAATATAATAAATGACTAATTGATATAACCCGATGTAATGAAATTGAGTTAATAAATCGCTTACCACATGGTAATATTCATGTAAAATCTATATCAATGGAATAATTTTAATTTTATCATAAAATATAATGAATTATGAATTATAAATGATATAAAATTAGAAAACAATATTATATATACCCAATAATTTAATTTATGGGTATGGAATCATATCATCTCTCAAAGAAGGCATATTCAAATGCTTCGACCCAAAAAGCCTAGTGTCGTTGCATTATTTAATTTCATTAGCCTGATTAAAAGGAATCAAATCCATAAATACAAATCTGTTTAGATTTATATGATGTATATATTACATATATTAAACTAATAATACATTTTGGAAATATATGATACAAACATAATATATAAAAAAATATAAACATCATCCTTGCATGTTTATTCAGTGATTTCAACATCATAACATGGGGAAAGGAAACATAATATGGGTGATATGAAACGATCAGTAGGGTTAGTAAATAAGAAAAAATAATTAATCAATTAGAATATTTAAAATTGTTGATGTAAATAGATAATAACACATTTAATCTTAACAACTACATATGGAATATTCATAATAGAATTTAATGAAATTGAAACACATTCCATTTAATCAATGAATAGAATATTATATATATCCAAAGATATGTCAATGCTAAATATCATGGATGAATAAAAGATGGAAATAAATGAGGTAAATACATAATTATTCTACACCATGTTTCCTAGGTACATGGAACCATTAACATCAATACCTTTCACAAGATAGTTTAGTTATTGGGTAAAAACAATTAAATTTTGATAACAATTTTGTTTCATTAGAATACGGATGCATCGAGGGGCTATCTATAAACATGACCCACCGATTCTGTAACCATACAAAGAATTAATCATATCTTATAATCTACTTAGTAAATAAAAAATATTTCTTACCTAATATTCTTATTGAATAAAATGTATGGATATATTAGTAATTCATCAGTTAATCAACTAATTATCAATGTGAACACCGTATATAAAAAATACATATTTTTTGTGCAATAATAATAACAATTTTTTCAGAATATTTATATTGAAATAAATTTCTAGATAATATATTATAATAAAGTGATTGTTTCTTGATAATGTTAACATTCACTAAATGGAATTTATTTATCAATGATTATGAATATGAACATTATTGAGGAGAATAATCATTAAACATTTTAATGTGTACCATATCACATTAAAATTTTTTAATAACTATACCTATAGAAGTAATTTCATTAATTTGAACTTAAAATATCTTAATAATATGCACATTTATGATATAAAATTTCAAAGGGAAATATATACCCAAAATAAAAGTAACTAGGAGCATACCAACAACTAAGTCTCAATGGAATGTATGTTGAGGCAAAATCTCATACCTCAAAATAACATTTTTAGTGTGGTATTTATCCGCCTATATAGTGGTTTATAGTATTTTACTAAATTATTACAGAACCATACTCATGTTTATAATAAAATATATTAACTTCTTGTAATATTTTATTACCCGTTTGTTAATACTTTTTCATTATATTATTTATTTTTGGTTCTTAATTGAATTGTTTTCTTAAGTATGTTTTAACATGTCTTTTGTTGTTAATATTACATAGATCATTATTTAATCATATAATGAACATAAAAATTATTTAATTGTGATTTATATTTAGTACATATGTACTTTTTTGTAATTTATAATGTTTGGAGATAATAGATGAAATTAAACGTTAATGGAGATGGTTGGTAATTCATACACATTGATACTAATTTCATTTCATTGTTGTATTAAAAAATGAAAATTAATGATACATATTAATAATATATTTATTTTATCATATATATGTTATATATATTACAAATTTATGTTAAAATCATCTTTATTTCATTCCATCTATATCGTGAATGAATCGCATTGCTTTTACGAAGGCGGTAGTCCATACTTCCACAAATGATATTATAATAATTATACAAAATGAAATGTATATAGGTATGTTTTATAAAATAACTAAATAATAATAATTACATAATAAATATAATATTTTTCATATAGAAATATATTGTTCATCATAATGACCAACATGAGAGGCGGTAATGGATGAACGAACAATACTCGATTCATGAGGTGGTATTTCAATGTTCACATAAACCGTTTGTTCATTAACCATTATATATTGTTTTGTGTAATTGTATGTATAAATATAAATCATAAAAACATCCACTTATATTTTGGTTACTATTATTTATATAATCATGTAATAATCAGAATATAGAGGGTGGATAATGAAAATAAAATTAAAGAGATTATGGAAAGATGATACCACTTAATCGGGTAAATCCTTTAGGTTTGTACCAAATGGATACCATATTTGGATTTATGCCAAAATATTTACTTATAGGATATGGTTACGGGTGGAGGGAGACTATATGGGTATAGGTTGTATCAGCCAATGTGGCATGATATGTATGAGGAAGGGGTAGAGTGTTTTCATTTTATAGTGGAGGGGGAGTGACCCTCTTGTAAATAGGAAAATGTATTCAATAATTGGAAGTATACATTTCCTATTGTTTCTCAAAATTTTAAAATTCATTATTATAAGGTTTAAATGGTTGATAAAAACCAATAAGACACCAAAAATGTTTCATTTTAATAATTTGGTTCTTTAATATCTATGATTCCCCGATTTTATAATTTCTGTTTTTATTAAAGCATCTAGTTTTCTAACTTAACTAATTTTTCCATTAATACTAAACCAATTTGAGATTTAATATACTAGAAGTGTCGGGTCCGGTTAGACCATCCCCTAAAATTAATAAGGAAAAAGTAAAAATACACAGTCAGATAGAGCAAGAGGCATTACAGAGCCTAGAGTGGGTGATGCCGCTCATATCAGCCTCAACCAAAGATGCACAAAAATCCAGAGCTCGGAAGGAACACATGGAAATTTGAGATTTAATATAATATATATTGAAAAATAATTATAATTATGTTATCTATTTTTTAAAATAAATATTCCTTGTGTTTTGAAAATTAATTCTAAAATAATCTTATGTGACGAACTAAAACACAGCTTAAACAAGCAACATATTAACAATGATTTTACAATATATTGGTCCACATGATACCTATAAACGATAAATTCATCCACTAATATTCCATATATAATATTAACACTACCAACTACCTAGGAATAATATAGGATTTTTATTAATTTTAAATCATGTAATAAAATATCATTTACTGTAAAATAACAATAATGTCAATTTTGACAATATTTTAACATATCAAGACAATATTGGATTTAAAATTTACTATGTTTAAAAATGTTTAATAGTATATATTAATCATTTAGTATAATTAAATACAATAATTCAATCAGCATACCTAACTTTTAATATTTATACTATCATTTATTTGGTTAATTATTAACTAAATAATCACTAAATTGGAATTTCTTATGCATTTTAAGTAACTAAATAATCCATACAAAATTAATCATAACTGATTATTATAACATTAACCCATTTATAATTATAAATTATTTGTATAATCTAAAATATTATTTTTTTAATATATCTCAATGTTTTTAAATGTTAAGGGTATGGAATATTCCATTTTTTAACATTCCTTATGTAAACTTTTATATTGGGTAATTAAATTTAATAATATCTAAATAATAAATATTATTTGAACCATGTATAGATATGGTCCAAATGATGAGTATGAATATTT
This sequence comes from Viscum album, assembly GCA_963277665.1. NCBI lineage: Eukaryota > Viridiplantae > Streptophyta > Magnoliopsida > Santalales > Viscaceae > Viscum > Viscum album. The sequence goes on from OY728131.1 coordinate 1,352,103,843, forward strand.
TATGAAAAAATAACTATATTCAAATTCTTATTAATAATGAGTTATATAAAATTATGAAATATTATTCTTTCTATATTTAATAAAACAAAGATGGTTATCACATGATAAGAAAATAGTGAAAGTGAATAAATCATAATATAAAGAAATAATTATTTTTCCTCAAATTTTAATACAATATCATTTATGGATCAACATAGACTATTCTATATATAAGTAGCACAATATTCCTATAACCATAATTTCCACAACATTAATGAATATTTTAAGAACTAATTGTTTCTCATACCATTCAATTTACATCACTAAAAACAAAATCACATTCTTATAAAATAATCATTCATGTTAGACATAAGGGTTTCATATTATTCAAACAGATATAACATCTCACATAATATAATTTCACTACATTTCTCTCTCTTAAAATAAAAAATGCGGGTTTTTATCATTTTTGAAATTTGACCCACCATAATCTTATAAAACAATAATGGTATCCATAACAATTAATGTTACCTCACATGGATGTTTCCAAATATCCAAAGTAGTATTATCCTTAAACTAATACAAATATTAACAATTGTGATCCCAGACTCATGTATATGATGCAAATAACATAATATTTAAATTTAGTGTTTCTTGTTAATGGTTCGTGGGGGTCATCTCGGTTCTTCCTAGAGGTCGTGAGGGTTCTCCCCTATCAGTGATGGCGATGTCTTATGAGCCAGTCCCTCCTCCCTCGCTGGGGGAGGTAAATATGACATCCTTCGCAGGAGTGCCTTCTTCCTTCTCACCTTTCTCGAACCCTGACTCTCTTCCCCCTTTTCCCCTGGTTTCACATTGCCCTAAAGAACCAAATTAGATTCATGGATTTCTAAACCTTTCTCTCTCGACATCTGAGTTCAACGAGGCTTCAGGCCTTCTGAATCATTCCCTAATTGCGTGTTTCAAGTAAAGGCCTCCTTCCGTGGATTCATTCGATAGATGCATATTTGGGTCCTGGGGATTGCAAGATAGAGCAATGGTGGGTTATCATGACTCAAGACAAATTCCGATTTGATTCACATCAGTGGAGGATCTGGTGAAGGCTTGGTCCAGTGATCCTCATAGCTACAATGGATTTCTGTTCTAGCTCTTCCAATGGGCATACTATTTCTACATGAATCACGACTCATCTACATATACGATTTGGTTTAGTTTCTCGGAACATCCCTTACTATTTTGATATCCAGAGATTTTGAGAATGTTAGGAAACCTTATCAGTATATTTCTGTGTGCTGATTCTAGAACCAAAGCTCTGTGTCACCCATTTTATCCCCGGATATGTGTGGAAATAGACGTCTCCAAAATTCCTCCGAATTTCGTGTGACTTACAGTGGAAGAACAATTCTGTCACAAGCAACCACTGGTCTATGAGTCATGGTTCGACTTCTGATCTTTCTATAAAAAACTAGGACACCCTATAAAAGTCTAAAGACAAGGGAGGAAGGAATCCCATCTTCAAAAGGATGTGTGTTCAGTGGACATCAGCAAGGGACTGGGTTTTGGTTATGGTGTGTCTGGCCTGAGTCAATTAGTGTCCCCAATTGGTGTTAAAGAGGTGCAAAGTGGGTCACAGGGGGGAAACCCATTGGTGACTGAGGTACTCAAACACTTGAGCAAAGACCTATGTCCTAAGGTTCCTAGGTATGATACTTCAAAGCAGAAGTGTTCCGATGTGATGCTTCTTGGGAGTGATGGAGGGGTTGTAATATGTTCAACTGGCAATTTTCTGGATGATGAGACAGTGATGGAAATAGTTGAGGGATCTAGGACCCCCCTCGACTTTTTCTTATACAGAGGCAGTGCATGCAGGAAGTTGTTCTAGTGAAATAGGTAGATCTCAGATGATTGGAAGAGAGGGAGAGTTTTTAGGTGGAAAGGGAGAGGAGCAAGAAACAGGGGGTGGTCTACCGATACATTCGAGCCCATGGAGGGAGGTTCCAGCTATTGGGCTGGGCAACCGCTTTAAAGGGCTGGTGAATGATGATTCGGTTCAGGACATAGATATAGCCCAGACTAATGAGAAGGGGGCGTCTAGGGATGAGTCTGCTAAGTTCTCACCAGGTGATACTGCTGATGCCCTTCATGATAGAGGGCCTCCCAACCCAAGGAGGAGGAAAAACATGAAGGGGAATGGTTGAAAAGACTATTCACAATTACCTCTCCCAATGAAAACAAGATCTGTCAAAAAGTCAAAGGACATGATGATTGCATGTGACTCCAAAACCTCCGGTGGCCATGCAGAGTTCGTGGATCATGGTGCTGCATAACTTCAGTTGTGGGAGTCAGTTTTGGCCCTTGAGCAATCCTTTATGCTGCTTTTACATTCAGATGAGGAGGTTGTGGAATGTATTTTTGTGATTAATGCGTCTGATGAAGAAGCTAACAAGATGATGGGAAGGTTTTTAAAGTACCAACCAATGAAGAGTAGAGCTCATGGATTGATAAGAAAGACACTATATTGATAAGGGGATACAATGATGGTAATATTAATCAATGGGAGTACATGAAAACTTGGTACAATATGGTGTGTCATTTTTAAGACTTAGTAAAGGATATTCCAGACACACATGTATCCTCTATCTCTTGGAATATTTATAAGGAAAATGCCTCTAGCAGGCTCAAATATCATTTCAATGGTTCTGTAATTTCTCATCATTCTTGAACATGGTGGTTTCTAACTTTTACCATAAAAGTGTTTTTGAAAATAAAAAGGTTACTTTGGCATAAAATTTAAATTTAGATATTTGATTCCATTAATCCTGAATGAATTTTAATCTTACAAAATTAAAATATCAAGAAGAAAATTTTGATCACTTACATACAAAAGTCCTTTTTGGTTAATAGATTTAGATAATTATATAAAACTCATATATAATAACACTTTTTTCTTCAAGTGATAATTTTTCCAACTATACCATTTATTTATTATATAATATTATTTTTTCAATATGTCAAATAAAATTCATCATACATGAATCCTTAATTGAAATAATTTATTTAATGTCAATTTTCATATCCTGGGGAAATGGGAAATATAAGAAGGAAGAGATAAAACATCCAATAAGGGTAAACATTTTCATTTATAATTCAATGTCATAAGTGATCTTAAGATGTGAAAAATGGAATTATTAAATAATCTAATTTCATGACCATAAAATAAAAAAAAATCATACACATCAAAACATAACTCAAAAATCATGGAACACTACATAGTTATTTAACATTGAAAATTTTCATATAAGTCAACAATCATGAGAAACGATAATGTAATCATTGAGAAAATTGAACAGTTTTATAGTAATTTAATGCATAGAGAAAATGTGTTGGTATCGGGGAACATAATTATCATATCACTCTAAAAATGAATCTTATAAATAGAATAATATTCCATGAAAATTGGAAAAATATCATAAGAGAGGCCTATAACTACTTAAATCCATCAATTTAGAAAATTCACTAGAGGGATATAATGGAGGAGCACGTAACATATCCAAAAAATCCATCAATCATTTTTCTTCACTACCCAATACACATTTCATAAATAATTTATAAATACAATATTTTGAAGAAAAATATTAGAGTCGTTCACTTTTCAACCTATCAAATACTATTTTTAATCATAGATTGATTTAACTGTGGAAAAGAAATGGGTTTAATGAAAATATCATTGAATTTATTGTAATTCATCTAGATAATGAATTAGGATGGATTCATTAAAACCATTTTAGTGGGACATACCCTTTCCACATTGAAAAATACTAATTAAAAAACAAAAATAAAATATATTTCTGGAAAAAAATCATTTAAAATAAAATAATATTCATATAAAGGGAATTTAAAATATAATAATTGGCATGATTGAAAGAAAATATGTAGATGTCATAAATGATAAAAAAATAAATATATTGAGATTTAATATTGAACCATGTATAATACAATATAAAATTTCATTTTAAAAACTTCTTAAAGAATTTAAATGGTCATTTAAATTATCATTTAGAAATATAGTGTATATAGAAATCAATTCTGAAATAAATTAAAAAATAGTGCTTATAAAAGAGAAATATTCTAAATCTAAAAAGAGATACATGGTCAGTCTTACATACAAGCGGCATTCTTGATGGTCCTTTAAAATATATTGAAGGAAAAAATTAACTAAACATGTAAGTCAAATTCATAACCATAGAGATGAAATTATATTTTGTTCATAAAAATAATATCATATGATCAATGAAAAAGGAAACTATGGACAAAGACAATCTAGATATATGATAAGATTGCATCATATGAACACTTAATGTTTCAGTAACATTTGAATTTATTGGAAATAAATGAAATGTAATTGAATGAAACTATAAATACCACGAATATAATAATATACATGATATAATCTTTAAAATTATATTATATTCACTTTATAAAAGAATATTGGTCCATAACATAAACATACGACATAATGAATGAAAACACAAGATGAATAACCCCTAAAATTATAGTATCATTGAATTATGAATTAATAAATACATGGATTATTTATAAAGTATATAAATCCATGAAAAAAGTCATGAAATTCACCATATAAACAGCGGTAATTTCACACATATCCATGGAATTCCATAATCAATAAACAGTTGATATAACACAATAAATTATAAATGCATAATGAAAACCCTTACAACTTGGTGTCATTAAATTACATTCTATTTGTAACAAATAATTTTATTTTTAACATATTACAAAATGAATTATTACAGATTAGTGATATAAAATTTAAAATGGGGGGTATGTACACTAGGCATAAGAAAATCAGTTTATTACAATAAAACTTTCATATATGAAGGGAATTGAGATGAAATCCCCAACTACAAGACGAGACTAACAATAATTTTCTAATAACTAAATTATACTAAAATAATATTAATTATTTATTTATTTATTATCCTTTAATAAACGTAATAAATTACAATAAAATAATTTTTTTATCTTAATGATATATTTAACTACATAACTAGGTAAGTCCACGTCATATATTTTGCAGATGTTCATTTCATAGTTCCAAAGAGAGATTGATATAGTTACCTTGTTTATGGAGTTCTCTATTAATTATTAAAAATATTAGAAATAGAAATATCATTTCTAAATGTTAGTTATAATCTAAAAACAAAACATGAAATTTGGTTATGAAAAATGAATTATGTTTAGATCCTGGGAATGAAAGTTTATACAAACAAATGTTTAATGATTCCATATTTAAATTAAAAAAATAAATAGGGTTAGATTTATTTGTCATCAAATAAATAATGATTATGAAATAAATATCATATTATCTTATTAAATATTACTTATATGCATTCTTTGTAATGCTATGATAAAAAATGAATAACATTGCCTCATGGGGGTAGTAATCCATACGTACACAAAAACGATGTTTTCATTACTCCTTGGATGTAAATATGATAAATATTATGATATATTTTATTTAAATAGTTATACAAATTTCATGAATATCATATATATATATATATAAATATGAAATTCGTATTTATTACCACCTTTGAATAGTTGTTATGGAAATTGAGTTACACTGGCTCGTGAGGTGGTAGCATTCCAAACAGAAGAATGATGGTTTAATTTACAATTAGACTGAATAATGATATGTAATATGGTTGTTAAAAATTATCAAAACGATAACATTATATGTTATATACTAATTTTATATTACATTAGTCAACGAATTATTTAATTATGTAGATGACTAGAAAAGACTAAATTTCTAAGTTAAAAGTAATAGATTATCGTAAGAAAACATCATTTTAATTAAACCATTAACATTCTATTATTTATATTACACAAAAACAAATTCCCTCTTAGACTGTGAGTGATATTATTATTATATGAGAGGAGGTTCCATTTTATAAGTGTAGGGAGGGGAACTCTTGGAATTACATAAAGTACTTAATTAATATAAATAATTTTTTTTGGAGAATTGAAAAAATATTGATATATTTAATTTATATTTTCAAGTCTAAATACATTCCTATAATAAAATATTTAAATGTTTTGGGGAGATTTAAACACATATAATATTTTTATCCTCTAGTTAACCCTGTAAACTATTATAATGTTGGCATTGCTTTTTATTATATATGGGTTAACTAATATTTTAATCAAAGGTAATGTGGCCCATAAATGAAAAATTGTATATATTCTGAAATATATAATATATTAATAGGATAAAAAGATTTTTTTTTTAAATTTTAAAACATTTAATTAAATATTTTTGTTTATAAAATAAAATTAATGTCATTTTTTGATATATTCCTTTTATATTTCATTAATATCCTCATGATTAAAATATGTTTAGAATATATAATTTTTAGAAATTCCTATCATATAAAATGTAATTATAAAATTAATGGTCCATTAAAAGTTTCTAAATAATTGTTTTTACATTTCTTAACTAATATGTATGATTTTTGTACTCGTTGTAAAGCTTATATGCTGGTGTTCTATAAGAATTTTACGTAATTATTTCATCCTAAAAAAATAATATAAATCAGCATAAAAAATATAAATATCTATATAACTTTTATTATGAAATCATAAATCATTTCTATCCCCATAAGAAGATATAAGATAAATTTAAATGTAAGAGAGTTTAATTTTTTATCATTCTTTTATTAAAAAAATATATAATCTATTTTAAAATAAAATTGGATCTAATATTTCAAAAAAGTTTAAATTTCATAATTATATTTTAAATAAAATCATAAAATAGATTATTGTATTTTTTAGGGTTATATTTAATCATTTTCATATTATTTCTGGATTTAATTGCAATACTTGCTACTTTTAAGGTACAATTTTTTTCGATGATTAATATTCATAATGAAAAAAAATTATTGAGAGTTATTTACAAATATTGAACCTATTAATTCAAAATATTGAATAACTTTTGTAAAATCCCATTCATAGAAATGTAATAAATACATTTTCATATAAAATCTTTAAAAATAATGAAAAAATTATTTTGAAAAATGGGTTCTATGCCAAAACATGGACTAATACAAAAATATGGTTTAATGGTAATTAAAATATAATCAATTGAATTATATCTAATTAAATAATTATTAAGTTATTTTTAGATCCATTAATAATCATTATTCTTTTTTAATGAAATGAAATGGTAGTTTTAAAAAATTGGAATTTTTTATAATTAAGATAAAAATAAATATATTTAGAAAAAGAATCAAATTTAAGAAAAAAATTATTTTGATATCCTTATTTTGAAAATAATATACATTTTATAAAATGAAATTTATAATGTGGATGAAAATATTTAAATTATTTTCTCAGAAAAATATATTAAACAATTTTTTAAGAAATATTATTTTTAATGAATAATTTTAATTTACTAAAAATTTGAATTATTGTTTTCTATGAAATTATCGATACATTTTATAATTGGTAGTACCTTATAAATATATATTCCATAATATGGTTATTTTAATTTATTTCCAACAATTTATCAACAATGTTATAATAGTATTGATTACAAAAATAATATTACATGGTTCATTTGTGCTCTGTGTCACGTGTTGTATACACCCCAAAAAGTGTGATATTTTAAAATTTCAGGGTGTTACAGTATCCAATTAAAAACTACATCAACACGCTATAATTACTTCTTAATCCATAAAGGAATACTGATATTGTCAAAATACCCACATGATATTATATTCCCTTCATTTAGTTTAATTCTATGTTTGGATCCCCCAGCCAAAAAGATCCATCATATTACTACTATAATGTACCCTGATGAATCCATAATTTAGCAAATTATCAGATCATATCAAATAAACTTTGAAACTAATTAAAATTTAAAGACTCAATGAAATATCAAATCGAAATATTAAATCTAATATTTATCAAAGGATGCGATAAATAAAATTCACCAGCTCACTGATATTTTAGTGCGACCTGGTTCATCACATGATTAGTATCACCAAAATGATGACCCATATAACATGATGTTTTAAGATAGAAGTCCCAAACCCCATCCATTACCACACATAAAGACCATATATGATTTTCTTATAGCTCCCATGAACAACTTCAAAACAACAACTAGTACTCATTCCTTACTTACTGGGAACCTCACCCTCAGTTCCCAACATAAATACATTCATAATGAGGGTTACAACCTATATTAGACCATGGTGAAGCCCCAATATATTTGTTACGTTATATAATACCTTGGGTATAACCTGGATATGTTTTATTCTCACACATGCATTAACCCTCTCAATCAATGTTTTTATACGCTATTAATATCTAACACCATGTAATTAACCATTAAATTTTTCCCCATGGATGGGACACTCTTCATTCTCATCTACGGTCTCAAGACATAAAAAACACTAGAATTTAACCAAAATCCCTAGAATTAATCTTATTTTTTATCTATCACATAATCGTAATTCCATGGTATTGTTCGTAACCATTATTTTTCACTTAGATCACATAAAAACAAGGTGATGTACACTCCCATAATGATGAGTAACACAACCTAACACATAGTCCCTGAAGTCATATCTCATCGTGCCTAGGATCATGAACCCAAAAAACAAAAAATTCTTAGAAAATATCAATGTCGTTGTTTCATAAAAACCCTCAATGTTACTCATCAATGTTAAAAACTTCATTCAGACAATAATCTACCACATGCTAAATTATCTATATAGAATCATTAAAAACAAAAAATTTCTACCAATGCTATTTTTTCCTAGATCTCGCTATATATGATCAATATATTTTATGTTATCTGTAATTACCTCAAATATAAATATGGATTGATAACCTATTGATATTATACAATAAATATATTAATTTATATAAATGTTATCCATGTTTCATGAATCATGAATGATGAAGCAATCAACAGGGTAAAATAACAAACTTGGTAGAACCTCAGGTAGAGTGATCTCATATCTTTATGTACCTACCCCTTTTTCCATCTCAAAATAGATCTCCTATTGAAAAATATAAATATTGAAATATAAAATCTATATATGTTATACGACTAAAATATCATCTCATTTAACTTTATGGATATTGATTCTCCCCATGAATACATATTAGATACTATCCCCTTGAGAACCAGGATATCATGTAAGTATATATATATATATAAAGAATTTAATATCCCCAATAAAATCCATATAAATTTTACCACAATCAAATACTTAAGTTAAACACAATTACATAAAGTCGCTACATGGGAATATTCTATAATTGTTATAGTGGAAACTATAAATAACTGATCCAATTTTCAAAACATGGACAATGTGTTTTTAACTAAGGAATAAAATTCATGTAAAGACATACTAAGTTCACAATAAATACCTTCCAATATGTAATGTGAAGTAATCATCAAGGAAAATTCATCTTTACAGTATGTATTACCAATAATAATGATAAATATGTTTTGATACCATATAGTATAATTCCGCAACAAATTGTATATGCAATAAATATCATATAATTTGATAGTAAAAGTTTTAAAAAACGAACTCACTGCATCAATACTATCAATAAAAACTGGAATGTGTTTGTTCAATGAATTATACAAACCAATCAAGATGGATGAACATCGGTATCATTCCATCAGTCTAGTATCCAAAAAACACAATAAATCATAACTCCCAAAAATTCTTTGTGAAATCATTCAATTAAACATCAGAATCCTAAGAATAAAAACATGATATCCATTGAAATCTATAATTCCAAAAAAAGTGTTCTTTACACACTAGTTTAATAGTAACCAAAATATACAACACATTCATATATATCATATATACCATTAACCAATATAATAATTAAAAAAAAACAAATAATCAATATATTAAATTAATCACATAAATTACATTATACTGCATTTTAACATCCTCATCCATGTTCTACATGAATAGTAACATGACAAGTGCACCATGCAACCATAGGAATGACATACTATACATCAGAGTTATAATTCCACTATTCAGGTATATGGTGTCCCCATAGGGAGTCTTTACAACTTTATTAGAGTTCACTATATATACAAAATAAACCAAACATTAATTTTACAATAATAATAATTAGAGTAAGAAAAATAAATAAAAAAACATACTAAAACAAATATATTATGACAAGAACCAGTCCTACATCACTAATGTTAAGAATACCTACATAGATGGATCACCTAATATGAAAATAATATAAAAAAAGAAATAGAAAACAAGCGAAATAAGCTCTACAATATCAAAATTCTATACCTCATCCCAATAATCATTTTTTCTAGAATTCTTACACAATCATTAAACCATTGGCTTTTCCAAACATAATACTATGATTACTAATTCTTATTGGGCACCAATCAGTCAAAGGAATTCCATGTATGTTTTCAGTTCAAATAACTGGGGAACCCCCAGTTTATACCAAAATATATTCAGTAAATTAATTTATATTTATGTGTCATTATTTGAATAAAATATTAAAATAACAAAAAAAGTGTAATTTAAAAACTGTTGTGGATCATCAATTTATAACGTGAAACATGTGATCTGCCCATGCCTACCTCACCCATTTTTAATGTGTCTCTAAGTACACAATGATACAATTACAACTAATATTTTCCACATAAAAGATTCATATTAGAAATAACAATAAAATCATATTACATCATGTACAATAGAAAATTCCTAACAGTATGTCCTCAAAAATCCAAAACATTTTACAGACCACATTGGATGTTCCCATTCCCAACCATGATTCCATGAAAATATTTCATGTAATTATAAATCATCATCGCTGCCGACTGGAATGGTCACACCACTACTATAATTCCATGGAGAAAATCCAAGTCAATCCAAATCATAAACCCATTGATCTAATCATACGTGAACAATGATAGTAATTCCCTAGTTAAATATAAAATTTCCATGTATAGGAATAAAATAAATTTAATACCATTTATCTCAATAATTCATCGTGGGTATTACATCTCAAAAGAATCATCTCATATCACACATCTCGAATGGGTTTTCCTTTTTCACAAACTCATAAAACAAGTATGGGGTTATCATCTTAACTAAAAAAACAAACATTTTCATAGTTATAAAAGATTCAAATTTTTTGATTGATATGAAAATTTATATCTAGATACATCACCTGGTCTTCTTGTATTCACACTCTAATGCAACATTATATCAAAAAGGAACCAATGAGGGTCCTCTACAATATATAATAATCCATACATCCTTATATGGTAACCATAGTAATATATCCACTCTTCTAAAAAAACACCATTCAGAGGGAATAATATCCCTCAATATAATATTGATCACATCATAACCTTATGGGACTCATCATAGTAGTCTCACATGCACTAGTCTCAAATGTTTGTTAAAGGACCATTTCACTTCCCAGGTCATCTTATATTACCCCTCTCATTCAACCTATCGGAATTCATCCAATATTATGTCGTCCTATATATTATATAATATTAGGTGAATAACACTCACCCCATGACCATATCAACCCTTCCTTAGGATATATGTAATATCGATGCACTATAATGGCCTACATGGGCCAACTAGCACTGTAAACACATTATTCAACAACGAGGTGTTTATGGTTTTTTTAATAGTTATTTAATATATCAATATGTAAATTTAATTAAAACCTATTAAGGTATTAGTTCCACATGGTGTACGTTTTTATGAGTGTCCTTAGACTATTGTCATTGTGAATACCAAGCTAGTACACAAGGGTCCATCGTTTCCATTAGAAATTTTACCTATATAAGAAACCAATTTTAATGATAAAAAATATATATAAATGTTTTATAATCACCATTGGTGATACTATATATCACATTCATATATATAATTAATTATTTTTGGGGTATTTTAAATAGTCCCAATAACTCGTGAAAATTTTTATTTACTTTTGATGTGAAACTGAACAACAATCAACAAGATATGTTTGTGTCCCACAATGTAACACAACTCATTTATCAAGACAATGAAAATAATCAAATTATTTAAATCTAATTATATTTCTCAAAAATATTTACAACAAAATTATTAATTAATTAAATATGTAATAATCATTTAGAATCTCGCTGAGTGACCTCACCCCACTGAAATCTATGAAAAATTTCATGTAGATGGTATGTGTTGTACTACGAAAATAATCCATGAAAAAATATATAACACAAAAGAAATATTTTATTCCATAGAATTTATTTTTTAAAAATATATATAGAAAATAATACGATGATATAAAATTCGGAAAACATAATGTACATGAGATTTATTAATATCTATGGACACCCTCTTGCAATGACATAAGAAATTCTCATCATATGAAATGAATTCAACAATGATTAAATGGAATCCTTCACTAAAACATTACTTGGGTAACAAAAATTAAATTGAAATCATGAACAAAAAAATGAATGAAAATGAAAGGATAACTTTACCTCTACCTCCCAATCACAATGAATGGTGATGTTTCTTAAAAAGAATTATAAGATAAATCCCAACCTGTTAATAAAGAATCATGAGATCTCATTTTGGCATCATATTACTCATGAAATAGGGGATGGAAGGGACATAATATCTATAATTATGTGTGACTAAAATTGGAAATTCACCCATTTAAAAATGGTCATCCGACCATGCCCCCACCAACTTGATGACATTAATCTCACTATGGCCCAGGACATAACACCCATGAAAGACACCTTTAATGAGATCATCCTATGGGGATAATTCCCACCAAATTACCAGGGTTGGGAATTTTCCCTCTACATTTTTCAATGTGGGGACTCCAAGTCAAAATAATTATCATACAAGGTCCACAACATATACATTCCCCAATTTTATCCATCATTATTCTATCATTCATACCACCACAAAGGTAAATAAATACACATTGAAGACATTTTGGTGGACTCATGTCACACATGTGACGTCCACATGATCCATTTTAATCTAACTGACTAGCGTTAGTATTTTTTTTATGGTCTAGGAAAAATTCCTAGATATTGATAAAAATACCGGTGGGAAGGCACCCTATAAAGGGGCCTCTATATCATTTCACATAAGAACCATAACTAGAATAGTTATATTCAATAAAGATTACGGCTCTATGTTGTCTGAATAAACTTATATACTAGAAACCTAACAACACATGGTAATCCTTAAATAACATCATAACATCCATTAAGTTCCCTAAATCCAATCCACTGCCTTAGTAAACACTTGAAACACCTCTGAAACCATTCCATCATCCCATAACCATGTCTACTAATAAATCAACCAAATAAATACACAATTATTGAAATGAAATAAATGTATAAATACATTAATATATGTTAAATTATTCATATGTTCTCAAAACAAGCATGATTTAAGAATAATTAAATTTCATTTGGATTTCACCAATTGAAAGTGGTCAAGGGTTAATGTACCTCACTATTTAATGTCTTTAGACCATTATAAAAACATATTCATTAGGGAATAAACCATTTTTTTACCTCTATGTATATAACAAAATGAAATAAATAATTTAATATACCAATTTATATTCCTATAATTTTTTTGAGTATTTTTTCATCAAACCATAGACAAAACCAATTAATATGATATTTTGAATTACATTTTTTCACACAAAAAAAATTAATTCCATGAATTAGATATCATAATTTTGATGGACATAAATAGTTTCATGCACCATAACTTATAGAATTGTATTTTGGTGGTTCTAACACATTATTTACACTAATAATATGTAATATCTATTTTTTATCAAACAAACATTAAATAACCATGACATCATTCTCATATAAAACAAATAATAACTTTGATATTTTTTATTTCCCATGATTTACATTATTCATAATTCTTATAATAACATTCATAACCTCCTCCATTAACTTAATATAATATCTATAAAATAATGATTCATAAATTGACTAAATATTTACTAAAAACCAAATTTCACCATTAAAAATATTTTAATAAAATTTTAGCATTCAAAATCTATTCACCTTAATTAAAACTCAATGCTTAATCTATGATTGATTGTTATTTATATTGATGAATGTGATGAAGAAAAAATATAACACCCAGTTCTTATGTAATATCCACACAGCCTCTATATTATCAATTATTTTACCTTTTCAACATACATATTCATTGGCATAAACACATCTAGGTGTACTTTCACTCTAAGAAAACTTAATGGTTTAAAAAATATTAATATCACAATGGAATACTCCTATTATAAAGACTTCATTTAATACCAACTCCAATCTTCATTATTTCTTAAAATATTTTCACCAGGTTGGATTTTTGTTGTAGGATATAATTACTTCTATAGTATAATCATTTTATAATTTTATTAATTTCCAAAAATAATTATTTTTGACATAAGAGTCTTAATAACTTAAATAAGTGGTGTGAACTACACTAGAATTTTCTCATAAAATTTCCCAAGACATCTTTCTTGTTAGTAAAACACATTTAAAATTCTATAAGAATTAATCTTCTACCTAATACCAAAATCTCAGCTTGAATATTTTATTTAATGCACAAATAATGTGGATTAAGATTTTAGTGTTTAATACTGCACATAAAAAGACTATTAATATCCATTATAATATCATTTTATATATGTTTCAAAGTAAGTGAAATGATTAATATAAAATATATAAGACTCTTTATAATTTAATGTCATGAAGACTTAATCATTACAATACCCCGTAAAATACTATATATTAAATGATTCCAAATTGATTTTTTTGTTTGATCAATGCTAACACAATTATAAACGTTAGTAAAAATAACATGATAAAGTTATTTAGAGTCATATTAGGTATGTGCCATTAGTAATGGATAGAGTCTTCTCTCAAGGGGTTTTATAACAAATTATAATTTATTAACTCAAAAATATATATATAAAAAATATATCATTGAAATAGTAATATTACCATTTTATTAAATATAAGTACTTTTTTATATGAAAATATTAAACTCAGTTTCAAAATTTCTTGTACTATAAAAAAAATAAAATAAAAACATTAATATAAAAAATGGGAATAAAATATAAGAAGTACAAAATTTAAAAAAAATCATAATCTAAAAATTTATTTATGTTTCTCAAGACATAAGTTTTAATATTTTCTCAAATTACAATAATTTAATATTTCTAGTTTATGAAAAAATGTATAACACAACTCATATACATTGAATGTATAAAACCCAGTATAATATATAATTTTAAATGAGTAGAAGTATATCCTCCCATGTAAGCTTTTAAAATTTACCATTGAAATTATTTGAAGAATTTACATTTTGTATAAAAAGGTAATTCATCATTCGAACTATCACTTATATAGAATGAAATGGATAAATATAATTAATAATAAATATTCTAGAACACATAAAATTAATTTTAACTTTAAAAACAATCAACTAAAAATAATATTATTTTACTTTATCTTCTTTTTAACGTAATCATTTTTACTAGTTTATCCTTAATTTATTATAAATTTTTGTTTTAAATACTTGAGTTTTATTATGAATTATTTGAAATTTATTCTAAAAAATGTAGAATTATTTCTCTCTCTTTATCTTTTTCATAATTGATGCATTTAATATCTCTAAATAGAGAAACAATCCATTTTTTCCAACTCAACTACATTGTGATAGGATCTATCATTCCATAGATTATAAGTAAACATACCCATTAGATATCTAACTAATTTCCATTATCACCATGGATTATTATATAATCATAAACACAAATTTTTTCTATTTGGGAACATTTATTATCTCCAAAAGTAGTTTTATTTATCTATTTTATACATGATCCATGCCTTTGTATATTGTTTTGTTAGGTTTATACATTATTTCACCAACACTTTACTTTCATAATAGTTAATTACAATTTCTATTGTGGAAACTGGTTTCTTGGTTAATAAGAATGAACCATGATGGACTAACCCAACTGAACATGATTATCCCTGCAAATTCAATAGGTCCCTCAGACTTATTGGATATATTCGGGATATATTATACCCACTAATAGAAATAATCCCCACAAAAATTTTTTGTATATTCCTAGATGAATTATAAAATTGAATCATTCTGACTTTATTATAAACATCATACATATAACATAACAATAATGGAGATTTTCGAATCTGATTGGTCATAGAATTTTCTCAGAAACATATAGAATCTATATCTACTATAACATTCAATAAAACCCTTGATTATAGTATTATAAAAAATACTTAGTTATGTATATTTTTTGATGTTATTTATGGTCCAATGTCACCGTCAAAACTCAATGTATGATAAAATTTTAAAACTATTATAATTTTATAATTTTTCAAAAACCTCTTATATATTTGATGACTTAATATGTTTAAAAACTATCTATAATAACATTTTAAATTTATAATATTAATAAATAAAAAAGGAATCCTACTACATTAAATGCTAGTTTAGTATTTCATGGGACACCAACTAGAATATATGTTTAGAAAATGGTGGTCTTATATGTTATGGAGTATACAATTAATCTTCAGGGAAGGGGTTTTTAATATTTTTATAAATAGGTGATTAATTAATAATAAAATTTTTCAGTCTACAAAAATGGTGTCTAAATAAGTATTCAATATGCTTATTATTATTTATTTAGTATCAAATTACAATTTGAAAATAATCCAACTATTGAACCATAATTTTTATTTATCATTTATTATGAGATACATATTGTTTGAAATATCTATTAAAATTTGACATTGGGTGATATAATATTAAAAATAATTATAATTAATAAAAACAAAATTTCTAAAAACCATTTTCTCAGTGAACATATCGTTATCTTGGACAGAATTTAATGTTCATGATGAAAATTTTAAACCATAATATCTCTTTTATACATACTATAATTAAATAATAACATGGAAAATGATGTTTAATAACTTATATCAAATAGAAAATCTCAACAAGGATGATAAATAATAGGCGAGGATACAAAATTTTATTTCATACCCCGAACGGATTTATTATAGCTCTTTTCTAATACAAAGTATACTTTATGAAATATTGATAACAGATGGAAAATATTACTGATTTCATTAATAAGTATCCTATAAATCTTACCCATATAATGGAAGGATCTCACAAGAATTATTATACGTGGTTAAGGATTTTGGTATTCAATATATAACTTCTACATATCAATATGATTTCTACCTCTTAAAATCAAATTTCCTAATAAAAATCTCCTCATAATAAAAAATACTCGTATTAAAGTTGAGAATTGGGTTTTTATTAAAAAAGTTCCATGGAGAAATTTTATACATTTTAAAAAAATCTCAACAAAAAAGTCCAAGACTATGAATTAATCATTTAAATAATTAATTATATCTAACAAAAACTGATCAAATATATTAATAATATACAATTTATATGTTTTAAAAGAATTAAAAATAATAAAAGGAATTCTTATCCTTTAAAAAGTAAGAATTATACAGTTAATAATGGTCTTTTCGAGGTCCTCTAATATTTTAATAGTTTGATTGTACCCTCAAAATCTGTCTAAGAAACTATAATGGGGGTATCTAATATCTCACTCAATGATTTGTTAAAGGAATTTATGAGTAATGTTTTTTTTTCCTGTCATGTTTTAAAAAATTATATTTTCAAAAAAAAATTATTTTTTTAAGAACATTACCGATAAATAAATTCTATCTTTTAAAAAAATAGTAGCATATCTATTTTAAGTTATTATTTTGATAGGGATTTCAACCAGATACCACTAATTTTAAAAAATATTATTATATCTTTTAATGTGGAAATAATATTTTTAAAATATTTTCTACTCATACGATTAAAAAATTTCTAACATTTATTAACACATTTATCATCTTCTCCTAATAGTGGCATATGAATATAAATTTAGTGGATAATTCATGGATGGTTAGATAAAGTCCCTCCTAAGGCATTCATATCCTCATTAGATATCCCTAAATAAATATTTTTTATTCTAGTAATATCTTATTAGAAAATATAATATCATTTTTAGGGTATTTAGAGAAGAATTACTTATGATTATCATTAAAATGTTCTTAATCTATTATTGGTGTAAAACTACACATTATATAACAGTTTTATATCCATTATGTTACTCATTTAATCAGATGAAATACTACAGTAACTAGTTGATTCAATAACAACATTAGAAGAAATGTTGTCTCTTTCATTCATTGTAATGGTTTTATGAACCACCCCATGATCCCTGCATCTATATCAATTCTTTAAAATACATTCATTTTTTTAATATAATGAAAATAAAACCAACACCCAAAATCAAAAAATAAGATTATTTGTTTCATAATAAGATAATAAAATATATACCTATATAATACCATTACATAAAAATAAAATCATTCATTATTAACAACATAGAAAATGGTCAAAAAATAACTAACAACAACAATAAAATAATGATATACAACAGAAAAATGTTGATAATAAATAATTTTAAGGGTATAATAAGAGATGAAATATTAAATTAATAATTATTAATAATGTTAATAAATCATTGAATATATAATGAGATCATTAAATATGAATAGATAAGAATATAATTTTAAAAATATGGAATAATTGTATGGTATACCATGACACCATAGAGAAAATAATGGGGTCATAATATTGAAGAATCATAATAATAGTAATAGTAAAATAAAAGATTTTTTATTTTTAGGAATGAAAATAAAAAATATAAAAATTCAATAATAAGAATATGCAACAACTCACTATCATAGAATCATAGTTAACCATGAATACAACCCTTTAACCAATATATAATGAACTAAGATCACTTCTCATGCACAATAATATATGTGTTTCTTGTGGGATTATGTTCATGTTTGGAATATAGTTTTCACATGGTGTGGTCTTTTTGGGATTTAAATTTTATGAAATTATTATTCTTTTCTTATACTAAATTACCCGATATTCCACTATATTCTCCCTCGTCTGGCTTTCCACAACACCCCACACATGGAGGGAGATCTCATACTCTTATATTTGGAATATAATATCTCTCAAGAAATAGATCATGTGATTCTTGATGTTAAAATCATCCTTCCCCTTTGTTTCTTGTAATGTCCTGACATGGTTTCACATATCATTTCCTCAATCCAGTCCGTCACATAACCTCACGTGGACCTCCCCCCACACTAGAGTATGCTGACTCGTAGCGAGGGTCTAATAAGTCATTCATGGAAGACTATACACTCATATATTATAGTAACACATTGATTGAAATAATAAACAATATATTATGAAGTATACATCAATAAGTAATACCAATATCTCAATACAGTTTGTAAGGAAAATATAATATCAAATTGAAATAGAAAACATGTCATGATAATGTATATTATAAGATTCAAAGTTGAAAACTAAAAGTAAATACACTGAAGACTCATAAGCAAGTATCGATCTATGTCTAGTTCCCTATTCCATGATCCATCCCCAAATCAACCATCCACTATAGTGCCTTTTTCCTTGACCTGTCATGCATCAATATTGTCTATTCGGGTAACGATCATGCATCCTATATAGGGTGTGATTACAATTCTGTAGACCACCACCAACGTTGTTAATGTAATATCTTGTCAAAATAGTGTATGAAGTTCTATGAATAAATAATTTCAATACATAATTAAATAGGTATCACTTAATCTATTAATCTTTATTTAATAACATAAATCCCAGGTTCCTGTTGACACCCCTGCATCAATACCAACTATAGACAATGCCAAAATATGAATTATCCTAATGGGATATCACATGTATGAACTTTCATGTTACCATTCTTATTTTCAAAAATAAATGACCATGTTACAATTCATTTATTCACACAATTTAATTACAATTATACCATTATCTATTTCACATCAATGAATTAGAATGCAACAATTCATTAATTTTTATAATTTGATGACAATGTTACCATTAATTATAGTTGGTGGAATGCCCATGCTACCATTATCCAAATAATAGTACATAATTAAATGGTAATTTTCTATTCATAACACTACACCAAATGTCCATGTTATCATTAACCATTTAATAAAACATCGATGAATGAGCATGTTACCATTCATAACACATGGTTTAATGTCCATATTACCATTCACCATTTAATAATAACCTATATCTTAATAACAAAATAATACATATATCATAACCTCACAATTATTAATTCCATAAATAATTAATATTTTCACAATACCGACATCCAATTATAAATTCCAAATTAAATAATCAGGAAAAAAATTTCAATATCAAATAATTAATTCACCAATTAATTATCCAATACATAATATCAATATCACTATATTAATACAATAATTAATTATTTCCAAACCATAATATCAACACCCCATAATTATTTCCCCAATTAACTACCTCATTTCATAACAAAAATATCACACAATAAATTCATTAATTTATTATTTTCAAATCCCACAATTTTTTATTTTTATAATTAATTAATTCACCAAATTAATTAACTCCATTATGATATTCAGCTTCTATGAAAATATAAAAATTCAATCACAAAATATCACAAGTAATCAAAATCCAAACTATTAGGTTTTAATTTTGGACCACCTACCTCAATTCATTGATGAACGATCACCCTATGGAAATTAACAAAATCGAGCAGCACAATGACGCTGTTCTAGAACCGAATATCAATACCCTAAATCAAGAACAGAAAATAAGATATATTTAATTAAAAATATCAATTCACAATACTATATGTTGATTCAAAAAATATATATATAAATCCATAAAAAGTGAAGGTTTATTCCCACTAAATGAATACAAGAAGGAAGAATGATGAATAAAAAAGATATGAAATGGAATCCATGTATAATATTTTTTGCATGATTTCCTTAGAAAGGGCGTATTTTTTCCCTAACCATGTTCCAACTGTGTTCTTTTTGTTTTTGGGGCACATGGTTTTTCTTTTAAGGGAGCATGCTTTTCATCCCATGTCCCAACAATGAAAACCTTCATAATATAGGTATGCACATTTCCATATTCTAGGCTCACAGTTTTCTCTAACTGTGCGCTAACCATGAACAACCCCTTTTTTGTTGAATTTTCTAAATTTCCACAGAAATACAACAAAAAAGAACAATCAAAATAATAAGTAATCAAACTAAAAAAATATTACCCACAAAAAATGTCAGAGACCACTCTAGAAAAGGTTGGGATCTTTTATTCTCCCAAAATTGTAACAGCTGGTCATCGAGATTCATTCCCACGCTTCATTAAGAGTCCAAACCAAAAATATCGGGCCATAAAGCACTAATATATGATAATCTCCCCCAAAAAAGCACTCAGACAAGGCAATGATGCCACAATACATGAACTATTTTCATATTTTCCTCCACAACACATTCCCACTGCGACCCAATACATATATCAGATGATCAAAAAAGGATGCATCAATCTCATGCTCACCATCATCCACATTGATCACATGATTTAATTTAGGGTGATATTTACAAAATTTTGATACATGAAAAAAATCAACCCTAAGACTCTATTTCTATGTAAAATCTAATAACTATTCCATTAACCCGATTCTCAACACAATCTATAATGTTCCAAAAATATAGATGTCAACTTTCCTATCTTTGTATCATGTGATGACCTTACCCAGGAGATACTCGGTGGAATACATGATGACCCTCTGTAAACTATAGTAGTAATATCTATCCACCATCATAAGAATTCTTCCAACTCTAAGTCACAAACATAAAATTTCAAATTAGGTATATCAGATCTAACATCTCCTTTATGAGACTCAGTTCTAACATCTCTAACCCGCTTGCCTCTATCCAGCATAGTGGTGATATGTATGGCCTTTCATATTGACTCATATGGTTCTATCTGTATTTTTCTCTTATAACTATTGTTATAGGAAAAACCCACTAATGTCATGTATGTTTCACATTACCAACCAATGTCATGACCACACTCTCCTAACATATCCTTATACACTTGTATTATATATTCCGACTACCCATCAATCTATGGGTGGAAGGTCATATCCAATATAACTTCTTTTCCATGTTCCTTTTATAGGTCGTTCCAAAATAATGAAGTGCATTGGGATTCATGATGTGAGAATACAGTCTGTGGTAGCCCATTTAGATGTTCTATATCCAGAACATATAGATCTCTAAAATTATCTAATGCTAAAGTCTTCTTTATTGACAAGAAATGTTATACATTAACCAACTAAAAGGTGTATCATCATGTCTTGAAACCTAATATCTCCTTTTCAAGTATGGAAAACAAACCTACCATCATAGGTCATGGAAAGATTTAGTCACAACTCAATGTAACTCCCAATATCATGCATTTAATTCTACCATGATCTCCTCTCACATGACCCTAGGCATAACAACCCAATTCCTAATGTAAATGATCTCATCCTAATATATGGTCCAATCAAATGGTTACTTCCCACCTTCAAGACTATCCCACAAAGTCAAAAACTCTATATCATCATACTTTCTATCTCTTATCCGGAACAAATGTTTAATCTCCACTGAAACTGATTCATTATTCAAATTCTGCTAACTCACATTAACCGTAACATGCATCTCAGCCATCAATTTCATCATCTTCCACTCAGCACATGACTCCTAAACAAATTTAAGTGAGATTTTTTCTGCTCAAAGCATAAGCAATTTTTTTGTTTCCCATGCATATATAGTATCTTAAAATAAAATGAATTCATATACATGACCCATCTACACTATCAAATATTCAAATATTTATGTGATAATATGTACATTAATCTATTCAGATTGGTCAAAATAAAAAACATAATCCCCAAAAAATAGTGAGACCACCAATTAATAGCGTTAATCATTATCACTAGCTTGAGGTTATACATTGTGTAGTTTTTTTCATGTTGCCTAAGTTTTTGAGACTCATACAACAATACTCATTCTCTTTGAATCAACACAACTCTGAGTCATATCCCATAAGAATCATAGTACATTGTGAAATATTCACCTAGCACGAGTTTGATCATGATTAGTGCAGATGTCAAACACATCTCCAAATCTTAGATGGCATATTTAAAAGACTTCGTCCCTTAATTATTTATTTTCTTTGGTACATTCCTGAACATTTTGATGCCAAATATTAAAAATAATTTGATAAATATTTGATAGTATTCAACTAATCCAAAAAATTATCTGATATTTAAAACATTCTTGGGAATCTCTCAAAATACCACCACCTAATCCTTATATATGTCTAATAATAGACCATCCTCTAAGATTATTTGTACCAATAAGTGTACCTAATCGATCCAAAATTGGTACTTTGATAGCTTGGTGTATTTTCAATAGTCTCTCATTATACTCAGGATAATGTCAATATATTAGGAATGATCATCATGAGTCATGTAGTACACAAATATGTATTTAAAAAAGAGAACCACAATAATATCTTGGTACATTATGAATATTCTATTAATTAAGTCCATAAAAATTATTATAGTGTCTGTCAACCAAAATTAAATTAAGATAAACTCATAAAGGCTATACTAACCTCTGAAACAAGTCCTTACTATATCAGAAATCCAGACTATTAGTTGATGATACCAAGATCTACATTTGGTCTTTGATAACACACAATATCCTCTCAAGTAGTCAAAATTGTCATCGATATATGCAAGAGGATTGTGGTTCTTTATTGTCATCTAGTTAAACCTTTGGTAATTGACACAATCCTAAACTATTTCCTTCCTTATTTGAAAAAAATTTAGTTGATTCCCAAGGTTATGAACTTGGGTGAATAACCCTTTATACTCTATATTATGTAGTTAAGGCTACAGAACATGAAGCTCAATCAGTACCATTCGATATAATGGAAAAGATACTAGCTTCACCCACTTCATGAGTTTAATAGTGAATTCCAAGGCTCTATCATGTGGTTTCCCTGGGAATTCGCTTAGGAAAAAATTCAGGAAATTGTTCCACCTTTTGTGGAATAATATCAAACTTTATACCTTCATCAGCTATAATTAAACAATAATCATAGCCTATGAACTCCAACATTTTCTTAGTTGTTGGCCCTACATGGACTACCTAAATATAACACTCCACATTGTGAATATAGTTTTCACCATTAGGAGAAGTAAAGGTCACTCCCCTATGAATATAATCAATGTGGGATCTACATTTGACTATCCAGTCTACACTATAATTAGGCATAATCTTAACGTATAATGGATATAGGGATCCCATAGAATATGGTACCCTCTATCTCTAGGGAATACGCATTACAAAAACACATTTCTCTATAACGTAATACCAATCGTGTATTTATAGTCATTACACCGCTCACAAAATCCATCTCCATTGTCAAGATTTAAATAAAATATGATGATATAAATAAATGAGAGGAAAAAATATCAAATAAGGAACTAGATGATGTATAGGATATAAGAATAGAATATCTCATCATCGATGGTGCATCCTCTCTATCCAAGAATGTATGTTAGACAACATTCAATTATATATAATCTATTAATTATGATTCCATTTGAATCCCCATAGTAACACTAATATGTTGATATGGACTATATTTTCTGGAAGTACCACATACTTTTCCACTACCTCCTAATACAGTAGAAATACAACTTCTAGTATGATAAGGAGTAGAAGATCCAATTCCTACACCCTGGTTCTATCTAACTCCCCCATAACAAACCATATGTCACTATGAAATACATGACATCTTCATATGTCCCATCATACCATAGGACCGACACTCTACTACTGGTCGGGGATAGTCTCTACGGAAATGGCATAGTCTACCACAGTGTTGATTGATCCCTCTGGTAAAGTCCAGTTTAAATTAGCCTCCTATCTTTGTACTATTATTTCCACTACTATGACTAATGTTGTTCAAATGAAGATTCCTACAATCAGAATTCACACCTCCTGATCATCTGGTAGCAACTATCTATCCAACACTAGAGGCCTCTTTCATGTAACCCTTAGCTATAAAATCCTAATACAACACCTTATCAGACTTATTTAATTGAAAGAGGGTAACATGGGACACTTTCAAACACTTATTTCCATCTTGAATGTGTATCACTATATATATTTATCATCTCCTATTAATAATAGTGAATATCGTTGGGGTTCTATAAAACTACAAGCATAGTCCATCACATACATGCCCCCATAAGTCAGCTACATGAACTCCACTTACCACTCTTATATTCATATATTTGGGTAGTGGTTCTCCATGAAATTCTCCAAGTAGTCTTTCCATAGAATCCCATCATCATATCCATTTCGTGCATGATTTTCCCAATTGTTCTTTGAAAATCCTTATTTCATACAAGTGGACTACATGTTTATATTCTCACCTAAAGACAGAAAATGGTCATGTATCATCTCGTTGGAGTCATCCCAAAACAAAGATCCCTCAGGTCCTCCATCTCTTGTATAATTTATAGGGTACTATAAAAAAATGTCTTATTATGTCAGAAATACTCTTCACAATCCGCCATGTGTGACTTTCCATGAATCACTCGACGTGATCGAACATCCCTCATAACATCTCCCCTACTTCCTTAGCTAGAAAAATTTGGTGCCTCATGTTTTATCCCTAGTGGATCATTCCATACCAAACCCTCATTTCAACCTCTTAGAATGAATAATCATGGATACATATATTTAAAATTTCAAAAACACTTCTTAGGACACATAAATATTTTTATTAGATTTACGTAAGTGGTAATTCATAACAAAACATATAATGTATTTTTCCCCAAATATCACCAAATGATCAAAGTCATTGTGTGGTCACCACCCTTTACCATCCTAGACTTAGGTCTTGGTTAACAATGGTAAACAAATTTTCATATCATGTTTCTCATTTAGAATCCCATTTATTTTCATTTAGCATCATTTTACCATTCTCAATTTCATATTTGGCAGCATATTCAATTGAATCTCACATGAAAGGGAAAATAGTATATGTTCAACAACATACCCAAAACCCATTTCCCCATGAATTTCAAAAATAATGCATGAAAAAAAAATTGAGTTCCTAGAATGATGCATGAGGAGTAAAATTTCATTACACACCTTGTGATGATTCAATTATAGAAATTCTCAATACCAATTCTCACATATGACAATTTTTGTTCCACCCATGATGAAATAAATGCCAACTGTAACATTGAAATAAAAACAAATACAATCCCACCATAAGTAATTATGGTTTTCCCACACACATGGGTTTGAAACTCTAATGAGTGAGCTTGTTTCCATGACCGGAATCTTCCTAGTCAAATGCCTATTTTTCTAAATAGTAAGGAAAAAGATGATGAAAAATAGAACTTGGATCTCATACAACTTTTTAATATCCTGACCTGGGTAGCACATGTCGATGCCCTGAGCCAGTTAGTCACATGACTTTAATTGTGATTCTCTGTATGTTAGAGGCTTCTAACTAAGAGTGAGGTTTAGATAAGTCATTCATGGGGAGGATATATCCTCTTTGATCCGAGTAATAACCCATTGGAAATAATAATCAATAGAAGAAGAAATATGAATCAATAAACAATACCAATACCTAATGATAGTCAAATAAAGAAATACAGCATCCAAATTAAACAACAAACATTTCATTATAACGTATGAGATAGGTGTCTAAAATGAAAAGTGAAAATAAAGACCCTGATGATTCCCAAGTGAGTCTTAACCCACGTCCAATTCCATTCTCAAAGCATCATCCACAAATTATCCATCTAATACAAGAACTTTTCCCTTGACATATCATGACACAATAATGTATATTCAAGAATAGTTCAGAAAGCTGAAATTGGGTCTGAGTATGACTCTGTAGGCTACCACCAATGGTATATAAAATAAAATCGAGTTAGAATAGTGTATGTAGTTTTGTAATGAAATAGTTACAGTTCATAATTAAACAATTATATCATTATCTATTAAACATTATTTAACGATATAAACCTCGGGTTCTTGTAGAAACCTATACCTCAATAACTTACATGACCCATATTAGAATCTGAACTATCCTTAAGGGATATCAAATGTCTGAATGTCCATGATACCATTATTATTTCCTCTAATGATTGACCATATTACCATTAATTTATTCACATAATTAAATTAACATTTTTCCATTATTTATTACACACAAATGAATGACCCTATTATAATTCATTAATTCTCACAATGGAATTTCCATGTTACAATTCTTCATAATTATTTACATGTCAATGTTACCATGTGACATTTAATAATTCAAATTTCAATGATCATGTTACCATTCACAATACATGGAAGAATGTCCATGTTATTATTTAACATTAAATATAATATCCTTGAATGATAATTTTATCATTCGTAACACATGGTTGGATACCCATTATACAATTCACCATTTAATAATCACATATATCATAATAACACAACAATACATATATCTCTACAACCCATTAATTAATTGGATATTTAATTTATCTTTTAACATTATCAACAACCAATAAATAATTCCAATTAATTATATAAATACATATTTTCAATATGACATAATTAATTCACCAATTAGATAACCAATACATAATATCAATATCACACAATTAATTCCCCAATTAATTATTCCCAAACCATAATACCAATAAACTATAATTAATTATCAAATTAATTATCTAATTTTATAACATCAGCATCAAATAAATAATTTCTCAATTAATTATTCCAAAATACTACAATTTCAAAATTCCACAATAAATTAATTCACTAAATTAATTAATTCCATTATAAAATTTATTTTCTAGGAATATATATCAATTATAGATATTTCTTACTCATATAAAAATAATAATTATTGGATATGAATTTTAGACTGTCTACCTTGATTTTGGGATTAATGATCTCCCAATGGAAATCCCCAAAATCGAGTAGCACACTGATGTAGTTCTTGATATGAATTTGAAAATCATAAATGAAGATAAAAAAATAAATATATCAATAATTATAAATCTAGAATCACAATCCTAGATCTAGATTCACAAAATCATATACCTATATGTAGAAAAATAGAAGTTTACTCCCCACAATAACAAGGATAAATGGAAGGCAGAATTAGAATTCAATGGAATTGAATCCACACATTGGGAGAGGAGAAGATCTTCAATTTGAATATATAATTGTGATAAACAACTCTCACAAGGCCTTGTAATACCTATAGAATGATCCCAAAAATGAACAATCATATTGGGTTAAATGCCGATAAATATGGGTTATTTCAAGGGGTTTCGGTGTTTTAAAATTAATATTTGGGCCACATTAAAAGTCGTTCTCAGTTTACTAGGTAGGCGCATACAGTTTTCCTTAACTCTAGGCCAATTGTGTGCCATCCATGTGATCCATCATTGTCCACAGTTGCACTGTTTTATAGGCACGGTGCATAATTTTCTTAAACATGCACTAATCATTCACAACCCCATTTTCTTGTATTTTTTTCAATTTTCACCATACCTCATGCAAAAGTACAACCCAAAAAAAATTACTCAAATATAAATAGAAGAGTAACTACAAACATATCTAAGAAAACTCCAAAAAAGGTCGGGACCTAACATTTCTCCTTCTATCTTGATTTTTTCTTGTATCTATTATACTTTCCATATATCATTAATTTTAAGCAATTAGATAGTCTAATTTATGGGTTATGGTGAGTTGATAATGGGGTTTATTAGATCAAAGGATTTATTAGTTCTCATTCAGTCTTGTTCGATCATTTTTCATCAAAGTCGAAGACATTTCGGAAGATCTAAATTTGAATGTGTTTGGTGTATTTTTTTGTCATCATTTATTTGGAATTTAATTTTATAATTGTTGTCTAATATTATTATCATATTATAATAGTATGTGTTAATGAAAATAGGTTTTAGAAAAATTTTAGTTCAATTCACACATCACATAATTTTGCTTTTAGTGATTTCTAGTTTTTAGGAGGTTCTTCAATACCATGTGTTTATAAAAATGAGAAAATATGTTATTTAATGTAAATTATATTTTAAATGGACTTTTATAATCGTTGTGTTTTTGTTTGGATTAATTTAAGGTGTTTGGTTTTTAATACATTTTAATGAAAGTTATTTACTTTTTGATATAGTACATAGATTGATTTCTAGTGAATTTGTTTTGGTAAATGCTTAAAATGGAATATAAAAACTTTGAAAAAGTCCATAAACACCATGTAAGTAGGTTATCAATAAGGATTGTTTGGAATATTTTAGTAGTTTTCAAACATGTTGATTTTTTGAATCCTTAATGACCCTTTATTAATTTTTTTTAAAGGGTGGTGTTGATGTAAGTGGTGACTGGATATTAGATCTAAAGGGTATGTTCATTGTTAGAGAGTTATATGTGAGGGTTATTTAATAGTTATGTTGATTAAATCCCATATGAATTAATTCCTCAAATTCACTAATATCTGTGGTCATTGGAACTCAGATGATTAAATAAGTGTTCGAGACTTATGCAACACTAGAAATATTCAGACTACTATTATCCCCTCTGTTATGAGTTTAGAATATATAGGATGTACCCCTAATTCTAGTCCTATTGTTAGTTTATCATGTGGTTTGTGTTAGTAAACACCATATGACATTATTAGCTCTATTTAATTTAATTTATAGATAGTTTATACATTATGTATTAGGGTAGAACCCAATTAACAAGAAAATTAACTTGGGAATCAAAAAGAAAACTATATTTTTTTGTTGGATGTTTCCCCAATTATTTCAAAATGGTTTGACACCTTGTTTATTTTAATTATTTAATATTATAACTTATTTTGATGGTAAGCTTCCCCCTTTATTGATATTTTGTTCATACTACATGATTATGTTTTCACATTCACCTTATAATTGTTTAAAAAAAATTCAAATGAAAATATTTTTTTTGCAGTAAAATCCTCACTTAATAGAAAACTCTTTAATGTGATCATTTTTATTTTATAAAAATAATTAAATAATTTTATAAAATTATCATTTTGTTTTCAATATATTTATGTAATTTAATGTTAATAAAATGATTCATGTGTATTTCAGGATAAAAGGAATTATTATTATTTTGACTGAAATTTCCCAAAATATTTCGTGTTTATGGAATATGATTTATTTCAATCACATTGAGTATTTATAATTTGATGGATTAAATTTCCATTATTTTTTTCCAGGTGATTGGGCACTCCAAAATCCTTCTCTTGGGGAATGGATTATTTATTGGATTTTTAGAATGAAAAATACACTATGACTAAGTGTCACATTAATATGATGGGTTTTGGTTTTGGTTTTAATTTTAGTTTTTGGAATGCTTGTATCATGCTATTTTCATAGTGTATGTATTTTGGATCGTGAGGTATTTAAGATTTTTTTTATCTCTTTATTTACCATATTTTGTGGGTTTTTATTCATTTTATCTTAATGTACTCTTATAGAGTATTTATTTTATATGTATGGAGAAATTATAACCATTGAATTTAATTTTAATACCCAGGAACATGTTAGCAGCTCAAGGTGATTGTGAACACATATCCTGCCTTGTCAGTGGTAGAATCAGATTCCCTATCAAGAGGTAACTTTTTTTTGATCAATATTAAATTGTCTCAAATAAATTTCTTTCTATTTTATGAGAATCTGTATTGATTAATGATTATGAATACATCACGATGTGGGTGGATCATGGAGGAAATTACAGAGACTTTTATTTCCCACATTGATCCATGGGTTCAATTCTTATTTGAGTCTTATATTTTTTTTCATATTTGAGTTTAATTAATGTAATATGATATTTTTTATATTTTGACCAATGCTGAGAACATTAGTGAATTTATTCATCAGATTGGGTTTTGATGCATAATGTTATAAAATAACAAAGACTGCCTAGTTAGCATGTACAGTCTCGAAAACCTAGTGCAACCATAAAAGGGTTGGTATATCACCATTAATTAGCTTTTCACACATTTAGCAATTTTTTTTATAAATTTTGTGTTCGTCCCATGTATAGTTATTTTTCATCTCAAGCCACTTTTTTCTCCTCTTATGATTTATATAGTGATAATAACATGGTTTACCATTGTTGAGAAGTTAAAAAATGGTGTTATGGTGGAAACATGTAGGTATATAATGTTATTTTTATTTTTATTTTATGTTTTAATGTTTTTATTCATTTATATTTGATTTACACTTCATTAATTTTTTTTGTGGATTTATATTGAATAATTTAAGCATTGATTTCTATGAAATGTGGTAAAAATCAGTTGTTTTGTGAGGAAATAGTGATCTGGTTTTAAATTAGTTTTTACAAATTTTTTCCCATGTATTTTTAAAATCATGGGGACTTTCTAAAAAATATTCTAATTGTGTTTTAAAAATGTATTGATTTCAACATGAAATTTTGAATGAATTTCAAGTTGAAAAGTGGGGGTTTGGGATTATTATCATGAATTTTTTTCTTAAATTTTAAATAGAAATTGAATGTAATTTTTATAATATATAATCATAGATTAGTTTTTCAGGTCATTTAAACTAATGATATATATATATGTTATATTTTGTTAATGGTTTATTGTTTAACTTTTTGGTGGGCACGAGGAGTTTAAGTAAGAGTTTCAAATATGAGATTACATAGTTCAATTGAATATTGGAAATCATTTTTTTGTGTTAAATTGTTTTTTTCTTCATAGCAAACTATTTTAGGATGGGAGAAAATTATTCAAAAATTGGATAATTAAAGGGTTGTTTTTAGAAAATAAAGATATTTTTTATAGTTGATTGATTCATAGAATTAGATTATTTAGTTTCCATGATTTAGGAAGGTGTGAGGTGATTTTATTTATATAATATGGAGTAAATGGGATCATGTTATGTTATAAATAACATATTACCCAGAATTTGTCTTTAAGGGGAAGTATAAATCAGACTCATTTGAATAATCTTCAAGATGCCTCCACTCACTATTTTAGAGTTGATTCATAACTTATTTACTCTACCAAAATAGATGCAAATATGGTGGAGACATGATCCTATTTATTCATGGACCCCACTAAGAACATATAGATTTAGAATCTAATTATATCCATTAAAACAATGGTTATTGATCGTCCATGTTGTTGATTTATGGAATTTATATAGTTTTAGTTATCAAAAATCCAAAATCCTTGACCATGAAGGCCATTATTATATAATTTGTATGCCTTACCAAAACGTTATTTTATTATATGGTTCCTTCATAATATTGAGAGTGATTTTGTTTGTAATTCATGACTATATAGTTATCCTTAACAAGGAAATGTTTTTGTAATCCCTATCTATGGTGTTTATACAAAAGGATCTAGAAAATTAAAATGAATATGTTATATTATGTGTAGATAAAAATATAAAAGATCTCATTCTAGAAAACAATGTTGTTAATGAGGGGAATCACTCAAAAAAGAATCGTAGATAGATTTTAATATGTTTTTCTAGATGAGAACCAGTACATTCAATATATTTTTATTAGAAACCTCAATGGTCATGTCATCATTGTGGATGCCTCACCTTGTTCGAGAGGTTTTGGAGGTTAGATATTAGAAAAGCGATATTTCAGTTGTAGTATTGTCTTCAGTCATTGTATGTTTTTTTATTTTAACATTATTGTAATGAGGATTTCTTATTTTTTAAAATTAAATATCGAAATTAATTATAAATGCATATAGTCCTTTATCGTGGTTTATGTTTTAATTGGTTGTATTGTTAGATATGAATGTTTCTGTTTGGATACTTGAGTGTTGAGTGGGGGATGACCTTGGGATGAGGATTATATAAAATGTATTGTTGTTTCTAGATGATGGATGAAAATAATATATTAATGTATCCATTTAATTGGTTCCTTTAGGATATAATATCCAATACTGAGGTCTTAGTGTTCCCATATAAACAAAATGATTCAGATCTAATACATTCAATTGTTTTTTTCTCTTACATTCCATGATATTAGGGTTGGATTTTTTTTATGATTTTTATGGTCCCATTTTACGGGTATTTGGATTATTTTAGGTAGTCTTCATTTTAGGATGTTAGAGGCTTCTTAGAGATGTTTTTTTCCAATTAGGTTATATTTAAATTATGTATCCATTGAATATTATTCCTTCCCACTCAATAAATATCATCATGTGACATTCGATCATTCCCATTTCATTACTAAATTTTAAATTTTAATGTTAGAAATTTGAATTTTTTCAGTGTCTTTGGGCCCTAAATGGTTTGGTGCATGGTTAGAAGTAATCATGTGGTAACTGAGAATAGGGGTCCTCAAAATTATTTGTCCAATTTATCACAGTCTCCACATGATTTTAAAAAATACGATTATCTTCCAAATATATTGTGTTCCACACGTTTTCCATATGGTATGACTTATAATGTTTGGATAATTATGTTACTAAATAGTACAAACATCCGTAGTTTTAAATGCTGTGAAATCTAAATTCTAACCCCAGGACACTTTTTCTTGATTTTACCCTATAAACACCGACATTTGACTTTTATAAACATCCCACAAATGGATGATGTAATCCTAAAACTCTATTCTTTAATTCATTACATCATAATATCTATTTTCATAAATTCACCATGGTCATATCCTTTATCGTATTAGTCTCCCCTACCCTATATATTATCAATTTCGTTTTTCTTTAGTATTTTTTTTATCCTAGATACCCATGTGGGTTCTTTAGTATGATTTCTAATTTAGTATGAGTTAATGAAGATGGTTTTTGGTTTATAGGGATTTATTTTATTCTAATAAAGCTTATTTGAGAAATCATCATCAAGGGAGATGACCCCCATCTTGATTAGCATTGAACTAAGCAAGTGGATATTTTTAATAAGCTAGTAGTTTTAGGTTTGATTTTTTAAAATTTCATTTCTATCAAATTAAAATTATATTTGATACATATAATGAGTTTTTAGATGTTTTTAGATAATTCAAATATTGAATAATAGGTGTTTTATTGTTTTCCAGCTTTTTGATGTGGGTGTTTTCATGACATGTTTTTTTAAAAATGATAAATTATTTTCCTAAACTATATTGAATTTAGTAATTTTATTATACCTATTTTTGTTAATTTGGTGGATTAAAATATTGATTTTAGTTTTATTTTTATTTTTTGAAATGAGAATTTTATTTTGAAATGGATCTTTCTTTGAATTTTGGTATACTATTTTTAAGAAACAGATTGAAAAAGAACATAAAACCATTGAAAAGGTCTTACAAAACCCTTTCAATATGTTCCAAATATTTCTTATTTTTAAAATTTAAATGTTATTGAAAGATGTGATAGTGTGGAAACCTTATTAAGCCCATATTCTTGTTTATACCTAATGCGATATTTCGATGAATGTGGTGATTGAGTGATGGATATATATAGATAGTGACACCAAATGATATTTGAAATTTTTATAACAAAATTAATATTTTCAATCACAGAAAACAATGATGTCATCATGTATTACACACAGCATTTATTTTATCATGCATTACAGACAACTCCTAGTTTAAATAAAACATGACATACTATTAAGATATTGTTATTTAAGATGATATTTACCATATACCCTAGGAATAGTGGGTATGAAAATGAATAAAAATTTTACAAAAATTTATGTTCATCACATTAATATAATATTAATTCTTTGGTGACTAATTAATTAAAAATTATAATAAAAACTATTTAAAATTAAATTAATTCTTCTTCTGAAAATATATTTTTATTATAAACACATGTTTTATGGTAATAAAAAAACACTTTGACGTAATAATTTAAGAGAAATTTATATATTTTAAATTCAATAAAATTTTTATAATCCATAAGAAGTTTTTTTATACAATATATTACAATTAATCCCTTTTCCTTTATAATGCATTATTGTTTTGAATAAAACAGTTTGAAACCCATTTGCAGTGTTATTTTAAAAATTATTTTTTATGAAATTTAGGATATTAATTTGAATGATAAAGAGTATTATTTATGTCAATAGGTTAAAATTATATTAGTATGAAATTATGATAATTTTCTAAGATGATAAATTGTTCAATATATCATGGTAAATATTGGTTTTTATTAACAATTGTCATTTCTTTTAATGAATTTTAAAACAAAAAACTGTTTTTTTTGTTTGTAATGAAAAATTAGTCCAATTATATATAAATTAATTCAATTTAGGCCACTTAAAATAGTTTCATGTTGAATTTTTATATAAAAACATTTAATCATTTTTACCATGTTCTTTTTTAAAAACCACCTACATATAGCTTGTGTTAGATTAATGTCAAATTAGAAATTTATAGTTATATCAATTGAATGGGGAATAATTTATTTAATATTTATAATAATCGTAAATTATATTACTTAATTAGTATAACTTATTTTTATATTATAATTATTATTATAAATAGTAAAAATATATACCATGGTAAATAAAAAATCGTTTTGCCTAGGTCATAAACTAAAATGATAAGGGTTACAAATTAACCAAAAAATGTCAAAAACCCCTTGAATGTAAATTGTTTGACCTTTAATCTTCAAAAATCTAAAATATTCATTTTTGGAAGCTGTTGGATTGCGATAATCATGGGAACTCCTTTTTTCATGAATTAAAAAGTTAGCACTCACCTAACTTATAAAAGACCATCCCCTATCCTCTAATATTAACACTTCCAAAACACTTTAGCTATTCCATGAAGAACCAACATCAATTTCTTACATCCCAGATATCACCCTAGAAGCCTTATTGTTTTCATAAATCTATCCTATGAATCGTTTTGGGGAAAACTAAAAGTAGTTTTATGTAGAAGAGTTAACTCCCATAATGGGGCATTTTAATTTATTTATTCCTAGTATTACATCAATTATTATTAATACATGATTAAATAATAACCTCGTTATCGTTCTTATACTTATATTTTATTATGATAATTTCATAACTTTGTCCTTCTCCCATTCCATCAATGGTTTATGAAATCTCCATTCATGTGTATGGAAGACTACAGAAAAAAAATTTATTTTATTCGTTTTCCATAACAACCTGTCATAGATGTACATAATTATGTTTTTATTATATTTATATTTTATATATCATTTTTATGCTTCAATATTCAAAATATCACATGTTATTTCTAAATTTGCATTCCATGAGAATATGATAGAGTCCTTTGTGCGTCTGGTGGACTATATCTCAATGAAGTGGTGTGATTCATTCACACTGTACATAGAAGCTAATAAGGATGGGTGTAATGAAAATATGTAATATATCTTCCATAAAAATAATTTCTGAAAGGTGATATATTATTCTTTTTCAATAAAAATAGGTCACATATGTATATAAATATGTATTTATGGTTTTATATCTTATATGTCATATTAGTATGGTTTTATAGTCAAAATATCATTGGTTATTTTTTAATTTCCATTTTGTGGGAATACAATAATGTCCATTGTGTGTGTAGGGGACTATCGCCCCACAATGTGATGTGATTCATTCATGCGTTATGTGGAAGGTAATAAGGGTGGGTGTAGTGCTAATTTGTAATATACCATAAATCAATATAATTATGGAATGGTAATATATTATTTACCATTTTTTCCTTCTATTTATATCTGTAAAATGGATATAATGCTCATACATAAAAACAACCTGCTGCCTCCACGAAAAGTGTATTCCATTTTCTATCTATAACAGTTATAGATCGCTATAAATTAATTTGTAAAATATATATATGATATTTACATAATTTTGAACATTTTTTATATTTTGGAACCTTGATTTGATCGATGGGACCAATAATTAAAAATAATAAAATACATAAAAAACAGTGTAGTTATTATTTTAAATTTGATATTAACATGGATAACTTTATTTATCTATCTTTTAATGGTTTATGTTTATAATGAAAAGTTTTTTATGAAACCATTTTATCTTCTATGGGTTGAACAATAAATAAATTTTTATGAGGCCTTCTTTTTTACATGCGTTATTATATAGTGAAAAGATGAAATGGTTCTCAATACTTTTTTGTTTCCATAGTTTATGTTATATTGAAATATTTAGGAAACCCATTTATTTTTATGATTTCTGATAAGATGAATTTTTTATGAGCTGGTGGTACACAAATGTGTTATTTTCATTATTTGATAATGGTTACATTATAACCATGGAAAAAATTAATTTAACAACAAAGGATAGAGGTTATATTATAACCAAGATGTTGGGACCAATATCCCCCCATTATGAATTGGGTAAAACATTATATCTCACAAGATTATAGTTCGAAATAATTAGATGGGCTTAATCGACCTTGGGAAATAGTTCAGTCATGGTCTATTATGGGAAATAGGTATTTCATGTTCTATTATGGGAAATAGGTGTGTCATATTCTATAATAAGATATATGGGATGAGTCATGATCGTATATATTAAAAATAATGGTTTTTATCCCTAAAAAATAAATTCTTTTCAATATTTATTAGGTTACCATACATTTTTGACATTATATTATGGTAATAGATTTATTTAAAATGTTTTATCCCTCTTAATGAAAATGTTTTTTGAATCTATAATGTGTTATTCCATAAATGTAGTATATGATCTATGAAATTATTGTTATAAACTTCATAGTTATTTTTCATGATCATATAACTTAATTATTATCATATTCATTCATATGACCATAGATTGATATCTCTTATGTTTACCCTTATTGATCATCTGACCCAACTCTTTCTTATTTTAACTTCCCCATGTTTTAGAGAAATATTATATCTAGGGTATACCTATTATGATTACTATGGTAGAATTTATTTATACTAGATGTTTAATATATTTCATGAAATATGAATATTTTATTTATTGTCTCTAAGTACATAAAATTATTACATCCTTTGGTTGTTTATTAATGAAATGAATTGAATATACACTTAAAATGTTTTGATATTTATCTATGAAATATATGGTATGTTATTGTTTTTGTTAGGGTAATGGTTTAGTTATACATTGGAAACTATGATATGAAAATATCATTCTAGATACCTAGGGATATATCTAAGGATATATATTGGGATATGTCCAAGGATACGTCTGTTGGTAGATAAATGTGTTTCAAAATTTCCTATAAATTTTATATATGATAGAGAAAGTGGTTTCCATGAAATTGCATCCCTATATTGATAATCATGTGGATGTGTCTCTATAAACTTGGTACCTATGTAAGAGAACATTGAAATGAGTACAATGAGTTGGACTCAATTTCTACATAGTGTATGACAACAAGCCTCAATTAACAATTATTTTGATACTCCCCAAGGATATCATTTGGAAAGTTACAAACTCTTTATAAAACATCATGATTGATTAAAATATACAATAAACCTAAGTGAAATATTTTAAGACTATTGTGTAAAATATTTAAAATTAGGATTCATTATTTACACATCCTATAAGTAATTTTTATGATTGTGGGTTTTTCCCCTATGATTATTATTAATCAAACTAGGTATCTTCTTAAGTCTATTGATTAAATAAAAAGTAAATGGGTTAACATTTAATGATACACATAATATATTGATGACAAAAAATGGGATGATGACTAGAGTGAAGTATATTGTGATTATTTTTAATCGGTTATCTAAATATATGAATAAAATCATGAATCTTAATAAACACTCATACTCACAAAAAATTTGAGGGATAGAGTTTAATGAAGGAGTATCATATATAAAAAATGGAGGATAGAATACATGTTTTTTATATGATGATAATGTGGGACGAAGTACTCCACAAAATTTGCCAATAGAATTCGAAGATGTTTTATGTGTGGATAAAAACGACACAAAGTATGAGATTAGTGAGAAAAAT
This sequence comes from Viscum album, assembly GCA_963277665.1. Lineage (NCBI taxonomy): Eukaryota > Viridiplantae > Streptophyta > Magnoliopsida > Santalales > Viscaceae > Viscum > Viscum album. Next base: position 1,352,143,005 of record OY728131.1, read on the forward strand.
TACATTTCTAGAAATCATAATGTTTGAGAATAACGGTCTCCCTAATGCATCATCAATTAATGAATGTTGTTTTGGAATATATGAGAATTATAAAAATCAATGTAATAGGAGAAATAAAATGAATAGGGTTATAAAGGTGGTTTAAGTAATTTTTTACTGATGATAAAGTGACTATAAAGAACATATGACTAGAAAGAGGAATTAAGGGATATGATGATGAAGCCAAGTTAATGGTTTAGGAATGAAGTAGAATAATTCAAGAGTATATATATTGGAATTAATGAATTATGAAATACATAAGGATTTTAGAGTATATGTTATTTATTATGGATTTGAATATATATGTTAAATGGTGGTGATGACATAGAAAAGTGATTTAATGGATATGGGTTAAATCATAAAAATGGATTAAGAGAAGGATAATCCTTAATATATTCCTGATGTTGAGAGAATGATGTTCTAATATTGAGTTTATTTATATGGTTAAAAAAATTATTGTATCAAATAAATTAATATTTATTAATGATGTGTTTACAATGTGTTTTAATCTATCAATGATCGAATTTAATACATTTTTTGATATAATTAATGTAAGAACCAGAGATTTTTGATAGATGACTTAAGATTTTTTAGGTACTCTTTTTTCTTATTTGTGTACATTTTTGTGGGGGTGTTAAATCCGGGTTTTGTTTGGGTTTAATTTTATTAAATATGGCAGAAATTGTATATTTTTATAGTTGGAAAATGGTTAGAGAAAAAATTGTTCCCCATCCCATAAACCAGTAAAACCTTGTACAGTGGGGGATTGCATGAATGGATCATGATTTTTCAAAATGATCACCCTAAATGGAGAAACTGAGCACCCCTAAATTAATAGGTGCACTTTTAAGGAGCACTATTGGGGTAAAATGTGATCCTCATCTTATCAAAACCTTCAAAAGGTTTTAATTAACACAATTTTTAGTAATAAAATTACCCTGACACCCTAATTAACCCAAAATGAATCCCCAATCAAACCATTATGATTTCCCACAATTTTGGAGACTCTTGGATAGGTTCATTGGGATCCCAACCTCCATTATTGGTGATTAGAATATCAGATCGAATATCTTTTCCTCTCCCGATTAGTGAATCATGTATTAATTCTTCTCTCATGATTCCCATATTCTTTCAATTTTCTTTTAGCGATGTAATATGATTTTATGGACAAATATATATCTAATTGATGATATCTAGATCTATGATTCTTGATCTCAATGTATATATATATTTAATAGATCTTAATTTCGTTAATATAGATTTTGGTTTTGAGATTCCATTCAAGATCTACATTTTTTATGCTCAATTTTGTCTAAATTCCATTGGAGATATTTCATCATCATACTTAAGTTATATGTTTTAGTATTCCGCACCCATAATAGTGAATTTCATTACATGTATGTAATTGTAGAATTTCTATATCTATTTAGTGATTTAAATTTTATAATGGTGATAATTAATGTAGCCAATAGATTTATTGACATATTTTAAAAAATAGATAATAAATTAAGGAATTAATAATGAAAATTTTGGAGTGTGATTTGGAAAATTAATAATTAAATTAAATATTTTATATTGATGTGGTAGATTAAAATAAATAATTTTAGAATTATCTATGAGTTATTGGTTCTAATTCACTAAGGTAATTAATTGTAAAATTAATTATGAGATATTGAGATGTTGGGATTGAAATATATAATTTTATAATTAATTATGAGTTATTGGAGCTATTTCTTTGAGATAATTATTTCTAGAATGAATTATGGAATATTGGGGTTATTTTATTGAGATAATTAATTGTAGATTTAATTATTTGATATTGAGATGGAAGAATTGAAATAAATAATTAATGAATTTGTTAATGTCTTTAACTTACATATATAATTTGGGTTTCAATTAATGTTATTTGAGTGATAAAATAATAATTGAATTATAAATGGAATTTTTGGGGTATAATTAATTGATTAATTAATTATGTGTAGAATAACTGTCACATGGCCATTGTAAATTGATAATTATAAATTGTAACATGGTTATTGTATATGTATTTAAAGTAATGGTAACATTTTCATTCAATTGACAAGTAAAAAATAGTAATATGGTCATTATGCTTGTGAGTAAAGAAATGTGAAAATGGTCATTCAATTGGGAAGTTATAATGGTAACATGGTCATAAAAATTGTGAATTTAATATTGGTAAAGTGGGATATTAAGTGTGAATTTATAAACTGTAACATGGGTATTAGATTGTAAATTAAATAATGGTAACAAATAAACTATGATATATGACCTCACATAAGAATAATTCGGACTCCATCATGAGTTGAAGCAGGTATTGAGATATGATAGAAAATCTGATTGCTTTAGTCTATAAAATGTTTGAAAAATTGTATTAAGATATGATATTACCTAGAAACACTTCAGAATTCGACATGAGAAAAATAATACATTGAGGTATGGGAATCCTATGGAACCCTAGAGTTTATAAGGTTAAATTATGATTTATTAAAAAATGTGATAACATTTTATTTATGGGGTGTAGTTATTTCACTATACATCTAAAAACAATATTTCATTGGATTTGTATTAAACAATTTTGTTTTGGTCTGTTGGGCCGTATAGACTCTATACCTTGGATTCATGATTCTTACCAGAATTGACTTTATTATTACGGGATAGGTTAGGGGAAAACTCACTGTATTGGATGGCTGATATGGTTATTGATCATGGATGACGGAACCAAACATGTTTTAAGAACCACTTGTGATTCATTAGTGTCTATATTATAAATTTTCTTTTTAGACACTAGAAACAAACATTTTCATGGAATTATTTATACTTCAGTTGGATATTATATTTCTTTCATTATTTATCATGATTTGTTCGTATTGTTATAGTCATATATGTGCTTCTGATATTTTTTGTTATTTCCACTAATGTTTAATCTAATAAAAGAGGTAACAGTAACCCCATGATTGACATATTAGAGCCCCAATGCTATTCAACATCCTCTAGGAAACTGGGAGGCAGTATTGAGGTCATGTGACCGATCGGTTTAGGGAACTGACATATGGTACCCTTGTCATGACGTTACGAATTTGTATCATAGGTTATTTTTTTCTTTCTTTTTCATTTTTAGACTATGAAGGATAAGTAGATATTAGACTATGATGTTTTGAGACATTCTTAAGTGCTTGTGCATGGGAGTTGAAAATTCTAGTATGGGGAAAACCATGTACCCATGGTTGGATTATTTTTTTATTTGTTGTTATAGATGTGTATTAATTTACATTAGGTGATTAAATTGTTGTATTCTATGATTATTATTTCTAAAAATTGTTAATAATTTAATCACAACCATGTATGGAATGATATTTGATTATTCATGCATCATTCGAGGAACTCGTGATTATTTAGTGACATGAATCATTTTAGTCATGCCCAAGACAATAGTTTGGGGTATGTTCCTGAACATGGATTGTTTTTCCATGCTTGTGAAATTGAATTGAATATAGCATCTAATATGAAATTAAACATGGTAAATTTATGATAGATGATAATGAATGGTGAATAAATTGAAAACATGAACAATGAAAATGATAATAACCTTTTTAAACCAATAACTAGGTATAGGAAGGTTAATGGTATTGTGATTAACTTGGTTTTTTATTCATGGAGGGATTGGTGGAAGGCATATAGTGACATGATATAATTTTCCTATAATGTAATTTTGTAAATTATGTGTTATGAGTCCTTAAAAAGGTTTTTGGAGTTTTAGAGAGTATGAATTCATAATAATTCTTGTTGAGAAGATGATTGAGGGTATATCTATGAATGATACTCCTATGATGGAACATGAGGAACTGATCTTGCTAAGTGAGGAAAGAGGGGGAATTTATAAGATAACATTACTTGTTTCAATAAAATCATTCAAAGGACCCAGGGGATGAGAAGAGAATGTATGAAGTAAAAAAACAGTTTTAGTTATATCACCCTTCTAATTTTATGGGTGATGGTGGAACATAGGTAGATGAGTTCTTACTTGAGTCCATCCAAATGATACTAGACCATTTAGAGACTCTTGTTGTGATGAGGGTCAAGTTTCCTTCCTATATTCTTTGGGGACTAGAGAAATGATAGTGGGGTGTTTTGGAACAGAGTCTACATACAAACTTTCTGTAATGGAAGGATTTCTTGGAGAGGTATATAGAGTACTTCTATCAAGAGATGTTGATGCAGGAGATAGCATAGGATTTCATACATATGTCTCATGAGAGGATTTCTGTAATGGATTGCAATGGATTATTTACAGAACTATAGTTATTTTCTAAATCTTTCATAGGAGATGAGATAGTTATGGAGAGAAACTTTTATTAAAAAAATTTGTGTGAGATTGTTTTTCAATTTAACCGATTTTGATTAAAGAAGGATCATGAGATTATGGATCAACATCTCTTAGATAATTAGAAACTAAAGAATTTTTCTAGTGTTGGATTTATAGTTGTGACTGGATGATCATGATGTGTTACTTTTGAGAGAATGAAATGCAGCTATGAGAAAATTAGTCAGGGTTGTTGAAATTGAGGTTGTTAGATATGAGGTTCTGTTGAAAGGGGCTATACAGAGTGATCTTCCCTCAGTGAGGTATGCTAGGCCACTCTTGTCGACACTTTCCAGCCCACAAATGTATTGAAGATCTTACAGAAAATAGAAAATATAATTAATTTATGTAGGACACTACAACAGAGAGTTACTATGGTTGGATCCAGATTGATATTGTGTGTGGGAAGGGGATATTATACACATTATAAAATGGGCATCATGATTTCTACAGGATGAGGTGATAGAGGCATTGTATGTGGTGCTTCTACAAAAGACCTCACATATCGACTGATTAGTACAAGTCAGGGATGTCAGACAATGTTTCACCCTACGGTTTTGAAAATAAATATTGAATTCATGATTAAATAACTCCATAAAAAACAACAAATTTTATAATCTATCCATTAAACACATATTTTCCTCTTATAGGTTTTGAATTTCAAAAAAATATTATCTAGAGTTATGATCAGCAAGACATTCTGAGTCTGATAGAACCAACCTAATTTTTGGTGAATAGTAGCATGCCATTATGAATAGTAATATGAATTTTAATATGAATGTTATGAAAAATAAATAATTATAACATTTTATTTTATAAAGGTTTCATGATAATGAGATCTTGATTAATTTTTCATTGTAATATGAAACAAATTATAGTTTTAAAATTTTTATTTTTCGAATAAAAAATGATTTTATTTAATAGTAAAATTAGTAATATTTAAAAAATTATTTTTTTAAAATGATTTCATTTTTTAATTCTACACATTGAAATATGTTTAGCGTGAATATTTGGGATTTTTCTGAAATTCATGATTTTTTATGAATAGTGAAATATGGTAAAATACAGTATATACAAATTATCTATTAAATAAACTATTAATGACATCATTAATGATGTAAAGAGAATTTTTTCGAAATCAAATGAAATTATAAATATTAGGGGTCACATCGAACAACATTATTGGTTGTCTTGAGGGAAATAATAAAATAATGTGTAAAATATTCAGAATTCATTTTTATCCTCCACTAGAAAAACCCACATCACTCCCTCTTCTATTCACTCCTCTATGTCTTGAAGATTCTAAATGTTTTTCGCAAATACCATTCCCTAGTCACTCCCAAAATCTAGGAGATCTTGTTCTTTCTAGAAGACCAAAACCCCTTCCCTTAAATTGATTCTCAAGGACATGGATTCAAGAGTTAAATTCACATTTAATTTCTTTCATTTTCATTTGGAGTTCTTTTCTATTGATTTATTACCATCACATCCTCTATTAAAATGACCATGATATCTCCGAAATCATCTATATACTATAATAATATCATGTTAATTGAAGAACCATCATCAATATTATTACTCCCACTCTTTTATTTTATAAATGAAATCTTCTTCTGTGATGTTTCAATTTACAACCTATGTGGACAATAATGTTTCGTTCTTCAATTTATCCTTCATTACGGGTCATGAAACCATTTTTTTGGTTGAAAAAAAATATTTTATATATTTATTATAACCTATTTCATATTAATTAACTAGTAAATGTAAATAATATAAAATCATATGTCCAAATCGGTGCCTAATTATCAATGTACCGTAAATATAATCTATGTGATTATCATTACAATTTCTTTTAATGATTCATCCTCATTCCATGTAAAAAAATTATATAAATGACCATTAAAACTTATTTAGGTTCATAAATAATATGTAAATTCAATTTTTTATATTTACATTCATTCCACATGAACTCAATTACATAAAGACAATTGAACCGATTATGAAAATCAAGAAAACAAACACTCTGGATTGATAGAATTCAACCTTATAACTAATCAATAAAGACGTAATGGACTTAATAAAATCATAATAAACAAAACAAATTTCTAATAGGCTATTAATTATTTTATTCATAAGTCTAATTTCATATTCCAGGACATTAATTTCATATGAAGAACACATTCAGACTTAAGGTAAGGGTTTTCCACCTGAACATCCATTTTTCATTCGGGTTACTTTTATTGTCCATTTACCTCAATGAAATTCTTATGTATTATTATTTAATCCTCATAAATTCTGTTTTAGTGTTATATATATGTTTATCAAAGAAAATATTTTCCGATTTTATGGGGATTGACACGTTTTAAAATGAATTTTCAAAATTATTTCTGAAATACAAGCATGGTTCAAGTAAATTTCCAAAATTGTTATCTAATTTCATAAGAACACTATAATCTGTTCCTAGAAACCATTATATTTATATAATCAGAAATTGTATAATGGAAGTACTATCTTAATTCCGTAATGGTTTTATGTAAATACTTTTCCAAAAGAACTATTTTTTAAAAATAAAACAGTATTTATCTCAATAATTACTCAATGATTTTATACAAGTATTTTCATTTGTTTCAAGAATCAAGTTTAGTATTATGTATTATTGTGATTAATAAATTTTTATTTCATCGACCATACTGAATTCGATTTTTTTTACTATTTTGACTATATATGTGATATCCTATAAACTTTCCACAATTTAATCTGAATGGTTAGTGTTTATGCTTAATGTTCAGGGAAAGTTATTTACATTTCATTTGTGAGTTTCAATATAGATGTATATGTTTTTTATGTTCTTCCCCACTCATATGTGGAATTCATTGGTCTTATTATGTTATGGTTGGGGCCCTCTATATCCCCTCGATGCATTGACCGGTCTCATGAGACAAATAAGTGTGGACTTGGACAAGGCCTTACATATTTTCAGATATGGGTTTGGACGAGGCCTTAATCATTTTCAGATGTCTTGGCCGAGTCCTTGAAGGTATGCTCCAAAATGTCTGGACTATTCTGTTCCCTCATTTTGAAGCTATTAATTGAGTGTTCATGTGGTTATTCAACTATTAGAAAACCCATGATTATGTTTTATTATAGAATTATTTACTCAACTAATATTCTTTAAATAATGTGTTAATGCATTTTATTTTTAAAGGCGTGTGTTTTCAATTATTCACCATTACTAATGTTTATATTTATGTTATATTATTCTAAATTACTTACTCTTAGTGAGCATTTTAGCTCACCCCTTTCTAATATTTAATTTTTCTAGGATATTTATAAGTTATGAGTGACTTACATGCCAAATCATGGAGGCATGGATGTTTATAATGGAATAAATTACTATTTATTTACCTTTAAAGATATAATTTTTAACTTATATATGTATCCTGTTTAAAAAAGATAATAAACTACTTATACCATCATGATTCATGTTCCTTGTTTATATTCCAATTTAATAAAATAATGCACTAGCTCTGGGAAACTGGGTCCTAGTTTTTATAGTTGGTATCAGAGGAAGTTTAGTTGAAAACATGGTAATTAGATTTAGAAAACATATATTAGTGGAAAATCCATAAGATAATATTTGAGGATAAAATTACATGAAAAACCTGATATTTTTTAAAAGTAATAGATTATGTGTGTCTTTTTGGAAAATAGATCCATGTGTAGATACTACAAGTGGGTGTGGTTCTGGAATCGATGTACCTAAGAGTGAAAACTCTGACATCGAGTTTCGAGCTTCACCCAGGGTATCCTAGTACATGACAATGGGGCTTACTGTTCACCTGGTTTTACAATCCTAGGGGATATGCTTAGGATAATTCATATTTTCTTTCAATACATTTTGAAAGATTTTAATTTATTTTTTTTCTCATAAATACCATTTTTTTGATTATGGGGTTCGCCATGCATATGATTTATCTTTATGCTCAGTATTTTTCTAATTTAATCTAATACATTATGATTCATAACCTAATATTGTGTATCCAATTACCTAGAAGTGGTTCTTATTGGAAGAAATAGAAACCGTATGAACACACGAATCCCATTTAGGGTTTTCCCTTCATTGCAAGATAATGATGTTGGATCTGGAGCTTCAAATGGTACATAGAAACTTATAACTATACTAGGATAACATAATAAGGTTATGAATAATAACATTAACCATATGGAATATTCGGATCCACCACATAGAGAATCTATTTTAGATCACATTATGTGACAAAACCCTCCATTTTTTCAAGGGACTACGAACCCATTTGTTGTTGACTGATGGATATGTTCCCTAGAGAAGATGTTTATCACATTTGGATGTAACAAAAGATATATGATCTTCATGGAAGTTTATCATCTATAGGGTGATAGAGATAATTGTTGGTAATTAATCAAAAACACAAATGAGGATGAAGAGATAGAAGAGATGGAATGGATGGACATTAAGGAAATACTCCTAGAGAAAAACATTCCTTGTGAACAGCAAGTGGACACGGAAAGGACGTTTCCAAATTTGAGGAAAATTAATATGAGAATGTTTCAAAGAATGAAGCTAACTTCATAACAGTAGAAAGCAATGTTTTTGACTATATATGTAATCTAAAGAGAAAAATTGTTCTATTTTTTAATGGCCTAAATCCATTACACTGACAGGTATTGGTCTCCCAATTTTCTTCATTATATGAAGATATAGTTTTGTGTTCTATCTAGACAAAAAATTAATTCTCTATGAATTATGAAATTATAGGAAATAATGATAAGAATATGGTTTTTAAAAACTCTGGAAAAGGAAATAAAGAAATGGGGAATAAGGGAGGAGTTGAATTTCTTCCATGTAATAATTGTGGAAGGAAACACCTTGGTTCCTACATAAAAAGAAAAGGAGTACTCAAAAAATTTGGATAGAAATACCATATTACTGGTGATTTCATGGGAATTAAAAAAGATAAGAATGTTTAATGGTATAATTTATGGGTTATAGGACATTTTTCTAATGATTTTCCAAAGAATCCAGGAAACATTCCACAGAAAAGGCCAATGGAGTAGGGAAAACTTATACGATCACAACCGATGATATTGATGTTTCTAATGATGTGGTGGAATGTAAATTAATAATTTCCTCATATATATATATATAATTCTTTATTTGATTTTGGATTCTCACATTATTCTATATCTTCATTATTTTCCAAGAAAATTAGATATTTAAATTTTGATTTATTATGGGAGTTTTCAGTCAAAACTCATAATGGTAGTATCATTGCAACAGTATTGTTTCAGGTAGTCCACATTATGGTACATAAACATGCCTTATCTAATAATTTTATTTTCATACACATGATTGCATTTGATATAATACTAGGTATGGATTGTCTTTCGAACCATGATGTAAAAAATTATTTCAAGAGGAAGGAGGATACAATTTTTCAGAATGATGTGGAATTCATTATCCTTAGGGATAAAACAAAATTAATGCTGTGAAATAGGGGAAGTTGGATGACTTCGTATTTGAAGATGAAATTCTGAAATTTGGGAAGAGACTTTGAGTTCCAGCTATACCCGAGTTAAAAAGTGAGTTATTGAATGATTCCCAAAGTTCAAATTTCTCTATGCATTCAGGTAGCTCTAATATGTATAGAGATTGGAAGGAAAATTTCTAGTGGGATAACATGAAGAGGAAAATTGAATATTATGTGTCAAGATGTTTAGTCTGTCAATAAGTAAAGGCCAAAAGGAAACTTCCAAAAGGATTCATGAAACCTCTACCTATTGCTACGTGGAAATGGGATTATGTCACCTTGAATTTTGTCACCAGATTAGCTAAAACTCCTAGGATGAATGATGCAATATGTGTAATTGTGGATCAAATTATGAAATAATCACATTTCCTCTCTATATGGGAGGATTTTTCACTGGAGTGCTTAGCAATACTCTATATCAATAAAGTTGTGAAACATCATGGAGAACCTCTATCAATTACGTCTGATCATGATGCATTATTTACATTGAAATAATGGAAATGTCTTCAGGAAAATTTGGATACCGAACATCAATTGAGTACTTCTTACCACCCATAAACTGATGGGAAATCCGAGAGGAAAATCAAAAACATAGAGGACATGTTGAGATCTAGTTCAAATGAATTCCAAGGTATGTGGGATCAATACATAACATTAGTGGAGTTTTCTAACAATAATATTTTCCATTCATGTATTCAAATGGGGCCATATAAAGCATTTTTTAAAAAGAGATGTCATACACCAACTTCTTGGGATGATATTGAAGAAGGAGGATTGTGGGTCCAGAGTTTGTGGAAAAAACAACCGTGAAGGTAATGTCTATTCAAGGCTATATGAAAACATGAAAAATAAGATAGAAGAGCTATGCTGATAATTGAAGGAAGGATCTATAATTTATTGTGGGTGATCACATTTTCTTGATAGTATTTATATGTAATGGTGTTATAATATTTTAGAATAAAGGTAAACTAATAAATAGTTACATTGGGCCTTTTGATATTATGGAGTGAATTGGAGTTTTTTCATATCCTTTGGATATGCTTCCTAGCCTTCCCAAAGTACACAATGTGTTCCATGCCTCATTGCTAAGAAAGTACATGCAATACCCATCACATGTCCTCACTTCTGAATGTATAGAATTATAAATCGATCTATCATACTGAGAAGAGCCTATTCATATTCTAGATACTAAAGAAAAGGTTTTGAGAAATCGTATGACTCGTATATTAAAGATATAATGTATGAATCATAAAATCAAAGAGGACACATTGGAGCCTGGGGAGCTTATGTTGAAGACCTACCCAAATACTTTTGTAAGGTAAAATTATGTGATTTTTGAGGACTAATTTTTTTTATGGAGGGGAGAATGTAACACCCCATGGTTTTGAAAATAAATATTGAATTCATGATACACTGAGTCCCTAAAAACAACATATTTTATAATATGTCCATTAAACACGACTTTTTCTCTTCCTTTTTTTGAATTTTTATAAACTGTCATCTAGTGTTGTGATCAGAATGTTATTTGGAGTCTAATAGATCCAACATGATTTTTTGAATAGTAACATATCCTTATTAATAATAATATGACCCATATGGATATAAAATTATATTACATTATTTTCATAAGGTCACAATATATTGAGATCTTGATAAATTGTTCAGTTTAATATAAAACAAATTATAGTTTTCAAATTGTTTTTCTTCAAATAAAATTTTATTTTATTAAAAATTATATTAATCATATATAAAAACTTATTTTAAAAATATGAATTTCATTATTTAAATATACACTTCAAAAAACATTTAGTGTTATTTTTTGATATTTTTCTAAATTTCATGAAATTTTTATGAATAGTGAAATGCAATAAAATATCTTATATAGGAATTGTAAGTTTAATACACCATTTATGATATCATGAGTTATTTAAGGACAAATGGTTTGAACTCACATTATCTTATTACTATTATTAGTCATACAAAAAAACACTATTGATTTAGTTGAGGGATATAATAAAATAATGAGCAAAATATACAAATTTCACTTCTCTCCTCCACTATAAACCCCCCATAACTCCCTCTTCTCAACAATCCTATAAGCCTTGATGCTCCAAAATGTTATGACCAAATACCCTTACATAGGCAGTGACCACTTCTAGGTGCTCTTGGCCTTTCAAAAACACCAAAACCTCTTCCCTTAATGTGATTCTGATGGAGGTATATTCAAGAGGTAAATTCATAATTTATTTCATTCATTTTCATTTAGAGTTCCTTCCTATAGTTATATTATTCTCACCTCCTCGATAAAAATGACCATGATAACTCTAGTATCATATATATACTAGATTATATCATGTAAATTGATGTACCATCATCAATATTATTACTCTCTCTCCCTCTTATTTTATAAACGAAATCATCGTCAGTGAGTTTCCAATTTTCAACCTTCATGGATGATGAAGTTTCATTATTCAATTTCTCCTTCATTATTGGTCATGAAACCATTTTTATGGTTTATAAATTTTATAATATTTGTATTATATCCTATTTAATATTCAGGAACTATTGTATGTACATAATACTAAATGACATGGCCAAACTAGTTCTTAATTATCAAAATACCGCTAAATTAATCTAAGCGATTGACATTAATATTTCATCTAATGATTCATCCTCATGCCATGTAACCAAAATATATAATTTACCATTTAAACCTATTAATGTTCATAAATAATATTTAAATTAAATTTTTTAGATTTACATCCATTCCACATGAACTCAATTACATAAAACGAGAGAATCAATTTTGAAAATCAAGAAAACAAACACTCTTGAATGACGAAATTCAACATTTTAACTAATAAATAAAGACATAATAGACTTAATTAAATCATGATAAACTATATAAATTTCTAATGGAAAATTTATAATTTTATTCATATTACTAATTTCATATTCCTTGACATTAATTTCTAGAGCGGGACACATTTTTTACTTAATGTAATGACTTTCCACCTGAACATCTATTTTTTATTCGAGTTACTTTTATTGTTTATCTTACTCAATGAAATTATATTATATTGTTATGTAATCTTCATTAATTTTGTGTTAGTGTGATATATTTATATACCAACCATAATCATTCCTTATATTATGGGGAGTTACATCTTTTAAAAGTGACATTCAAAATTATTTTTGAAATACAAGCCCGATTAAAGGGAATTTCTCAAATTCAAACATAATTTAAAGGAAACTATATATTATATTTTTAAAAACCATTATACTTAAAAAAAAAAAAAAAATTTATTATGAAAATACTATATTACTTCACTTCGGGTTTTATACATTGACTTTTCCAAAAGAACTATTCTTTTCAAAATAAAAGAGTATTTATCTCAATAATTACATCATGAATATATAAGAGTATTTTTGTATGTTTCTACACTCTTATTGATTATTATGTATTATTGGGATTAATAATTTATGATTCATCTACCATATTTAATTGGATTGTTTATGACTAGATTTACTGCGTATGTGAAATCCTAAAACAATTAATCAATTTACTCTAAATTGTTAGTGTTTGATCTTAATGTTGAGGGAATGTTGTTTACATTTCATATGTGATTTTCCTTTTAAATTTATATGTTGTTTATGTTTATTCCTACTCATATGAAAAATAAATTGTTCTTATTGTGCGATGTTTGGGTCCCTCTATATCCCATTGATTCATCGGTAGGTCTCATGTGAAAAATAGAGGTGGACTTGGCAGAGGCCTTGATGTTATGTTTTATAATGTCCATCGTATGCACTTCTTTCATTGTGAATCAATTATTTAAACGTTCATGAGGTTATTAGACTAGTAGAATACCTAGGATTATGTTTTATTGTGTCATTATTTTCTTAGCTCATATTCCTACCATAATGTGTTAATGTTTTCTTATTTGTAATGGTGTGTGTTTTCAATTATTCACCATGTCGAATGTTTATGTTTTTTTATTCTGAGGTATTTGTTAGTGTTACTGAGTGTTTAATCCTACCCCTTCCTTATGTTTCATTTTCCCAAGATATGGAGAAGTATGTTTTGATTGACTTGTAGGCATATTCTGGGAGTTAGGGATGTTTCTAATGGAATAAATTATTGTCGTTTTTCCTTTCAAGATGTAATTTTGAACATATATATGTTCCTTGTTTCCAATATATACCAACGTACTTGGTCCTTCAGGATTATATTCCTTGTTTATATGAAAATGTTATAAAATATGGCATCAGATCTGGGAAAATGGGGTCGATTCGTTATAGACAATATCATAGGGGATGGGGGGTAGTTGAATGCGGTGCAACCTACACTTATGGATAATAAGGGTGGACCATTAAAAGTGAGAGGTTCTATTCTTGTAGGTTCTACCATATATAGTTCATTATTAAATATATTTTTGTCACATTCTTTTATATATGGAAAATGTGTTAATGGTTTCAGACTAGAGGCTAAGGTTTTTTAGTATAGTAATGACTATAGATACACCTTTGGGAGTGCGGTCTAGAGAAATCTATTTTTCTAAGGTATGTTATCTCATTATTGGATAGTATCAATTTTTGTGGGATCTTTATATTATTGATAAGTGAGGAATTGACCAAATTATGGGTATAGTCTAGCTAGTATCATACTTATCCCACAATGATTGTTTCTGTAGGATGGTGAAATTTATGTTTCCTAAATATAACTATTACATTCAGCATGGAGAGTTGGATATCAAGGTATGATGAGTTAGTCCAATCACATATAAACTAGTAGTGATTGTAACCTATATTTCTAGTATTTTATAGACAATAGAGGTGTGAAACTAGATGTTTCTTTACAAGTATTTGAACTCTTTTAGGATGTGTTTTTGGAAGATTTCATAAGGCTTTCACCTAAGAGAGATGTGGAATTCTCTATTGAGATCATGCAGTGGGTTGATCCAGTATTTATTCCACTCTATATAATGTCACCAAACGAGCTCCATGATCTCAAAACTCAGCTGGAGGAGTTAGAGGATAAAAGTGTTATCTATCTCAGAACATCACCCTGGGGATTACAAGTGTTGTTTGCAAATAAGGATGACATGAGATTACTCTTGTGTGTTGATTACCGGATATTGAAATGGTTTACTATAATGAACTGTTGTCATCTTCTGTATATCAATGATCTTTTTGACCAGTTTAGATGATCTTGTGTCATCTGTAATATCGACTAGAGATCATGGTATCATCAGTTGAGATTTTGGACCTTGGATATACCAAGAAAACATTCAGAATAAAGAGTATCCTATATGAGTTCATCGTAATATCGTTTGGTTGATGAATGCACCATCATTGTTTATGGCCTCGATGAACAAGATAATTCATCCTTACCAAGATCTGTTTGTGGTAGTGGTTGTAAATTAAATCCTGGTATACTCCAAAACTCATGATGATCATCCCCAAAATCAGAACATCATCTTAAGTATAATGACAGAACATCTGATATATTCCAAGCAATTTAAGTGTTAAATTTTCAATAATTGGGTAAGATTTATGGGACACATCATCTCATGGGAAGGTTTTCAATTGGTCAAGATATGGTCTAAGTATTTGTTTATTTAGAAAATGCCAATAATTTATTTGATACTCACATATTTCTGGGGTTAGATGGATATTAATGGAGATTAATCCTTGAATTTGTTGAGTTACCAATGACACTTTCTAACTTGACCAAGAATTGGGTAATGTTTGAATTGTTGGAAACATGTGGGAAATATATTAAGGTGTTGAATAATTTTTTGTCATGAGCACCAGTCAAGATACTACCAAATACAATTGAGGAGTATATAGTGTTTTGTGATGCTTCCAAGGTTATACATATAGCCATGTTGATGCCATGAGATTTTGTTGTGGTGCATGTGTCTTGAAAACTAAGCCCACATGAACAGAACAATCCAATGCATGACCCCAAGATAGTGATAGAGGTTTATGTTATTATGTAGTGGTGGAATTACCTTTTGGGCCATAAGTTTACATATTATATTGATTAAAGGAGATTAAAATAATTCTTTTTTATAGAGAGGCTCGAATCTAAAGTAGCATAGATGGGTACGGTATATGTAGTCATTCAATTCTAAGCTAGAATATATCTGGTAAGGGAAACAGTTTGGATCAATATCTGAGTAGGAAAACTCCGAGTCATACAGTTCATGAGACTAGACATGAATGAAAGATAATACCTTTGTTGAATAAATTGTATATGGTGGTTCAGAAAAGTCACTAAAAGATGAATCTCATATCAGATTTCATACTGTCGACATTGTTTAGTTAGGTTATAGATTTGATGTATGAGAAGCCAAGAAGCTTGATATTAAAGGAAAGATATCATGGTTGGCTGTGACCTTATGATTAGAGCATATTTTATTTATGATAATATATTTTAGGAATCAGGTTGATAAGCCTATGAAGTTCTTAAAATAACTAATATGGGAATTTAATGCCTTGATGTAGGTGGTACATCCTGGAGCGAAAAATATATTCCATGACATTCGATGATAGTTTTCATTTTCATGAATGAAAATGGAGAAATCATGGTTTGTGACATTAAGCTTCACCAATTTGTAGGTGAAGGTGGAGCATCATTGACCAGGTGGTTTGCTACAACCATTGGCCATTCCAAATTGAAATTTGTATAACATTAAAATGGAAATAATGGAAGGTCTTCCAAGGATTCTTAGGAAGAATGATTTTATATATGTTATTTTGCATCGACATCAAAATGTAGCACATTTTATCCCCATAACGGAATCATTCATAGTGTAGTAGATGTGAGATTTTGATTTTTTGGATATTGTCTTTATACATAGGGTTATAAAGACTATGGTTTCACATCACGACTCACCTCTCACTTCACACTTCTTACAAGGATTCCATAAGGTTCTTGATATATAATTACTATTGAGTAGGACCTTCCACCTTTAGACAGATGGGTAGTTGGAGCATACTATATAGGTGATGCAGATTATGTTTTCGGTGTGTTTCCTTTATTTCGGTTGATATTTGCAGAAGAACATAGCTTTAGTGGAGTTTTCCTATGACAATAGTTATTTGGAAACTATAAATATTGAAACATTTGATGCTCTTTATGGTAAGTTATGCAGATCACCTCTATTATAGATAAAGGTAGGAGAGTTAGAGTTGTTGGGACCGTGTCTTGTGTAAGAGACATAGAAGCTATAAAATATGATTTGGAAATGTATGAATACATCTATGATCAAATAGATGTCATGTGCGGATAGACATCGATGAAAACTATTGTTTATATAGGGTTATTGTGTTTTATTATGTGTTTCTAATAGGATGGGTCACCATAGATCATAGGGACAAGGAATGTTGTATCCCATATTTTTTGAACATTTCGATATTGTGTATAGAATCCGACTAGTGGTGAACCGATTGTCTCTAACAAATAAATATATTGATTTAAAATATTTTTTTCATGTATAAACACTATTAAAATATCACTGTAAACCATCATATGTAATTTATGGTGATGATGTGGAGCATGACATAGATTCACCCTTTGGGGAGCATCTAATACGTGTGATGGATCATAGTGAAAAATTGATTTGGTGAAAAACAATGGCCATAATAATTTTAGTGGGGAAAATTAGTGATTGTAGGTGGAAACCTGTAAAAGGAAATAAAATATGTGGGTTCAGGGGCCCACTCTTTTTGACTTGGAATCATAGAGAATCTTGGGACTGTATCATGAAAATGAGTTGTTATAGGGTGAGGATATTGTTTGATCCCAACCTTATCTATTGATGACCCGTCTTGTTTCCATGTACTATTTTGTCCTAATATGAGTACTTTTCTGTTGGGTTATAACATTAGGTGTGTTTGGTTGGAATGTTGAGGTAAATTGGAGAAAATGATTTCATTCATGGTTGGCACACAGTTAGAGAAAACTGTATGTCCGAGCCTAGAAAATCATGTAAGCTTAGACATAGTGGGATCTCTTGAATGAGGTACAATTTGTAAAAACATAAACCCTAAATGGGGAAACTATGAATCCCTAAATTAATAGGCACAAGATTAATTTTCATGTTTAGGGGAGAAATTGTGCCTCTTCTAAACAAACCATGCATGGTGTTTTAATTAACCTTATTTTCTGTTTTAAAATTCCATAAGCCCCCTATTAAACACAAAATCAACCCCCACAAAAACTGATACTATTTATCATGATTGTGGAGCCTATTGGATAGATTCTTATGTCTCACAACATTCATTCGTGGAAATTTGAATTCTATATTAAATACCTTCTCCTTACACGGTAAATGAATATACTCTTGATTCTTCTCTTGTGCTTCCCCCATTCTATCTTCTTTCATTAAATGATGTAATAAAAAGTTATGGATAAAACAATATACATTGAGGAAGATTTAGATCAATGATTATAGATCTAGATATAGGCTTATATGATCTTTGTTAGGACCAATAGGGGCATGTATACCCTGAGAGGGGGGTGAATTAGGGTATGGATATTCTTTTTCAAAATTCTTTCTACCCCACTGGATCTTGACCACTTTATTACAAGGGTCACTTTTTTGCACTTGTGTGTTTATTATGATCACTTATTTCCTTCTTTATCTGATGATGATGCTTAAAATTCAATGCATGGATGTAAGCAGGCAGACAAAGAGATTTTTACTTGTTTCACCCTCACTGGGCTACGTCCAAGGAGCATACACTGGAATGTTTCCAATCTTACCAAATTCCACTATTCTTCACTAGATGTGGATACAATGGTTCAGGAATAGTCACTATGTCCCAGGCTCAGTGCCTTTACTAGTTTTTGGGACAACTCACTGCTTTCGCAAGGGTCACTCCTTGTTTCTCTCTCTCTGGCTCACTGCCAGTGGAGAGGATCACCTTCTTTCTTTTCCTTTGCTCACTTCTCCGGAAAGGATCCCCTCACTGTTTATACACCTATAGGTATCATCATTTGTATGAATGAATACATCTTCCTCTGTATGTAGATGCTCTATTGAAGTCAAACTTTCAACCGTAGATGAATATCTCTTTTCACTGATGGTATAAAGCAAACATCCAGGTTCCACGCATTCCGAAAACACTATCGGGGAATCAACCTTACTTGGCACGCAAGTCAAATCCGGTGTGAAAGTATCGGAGCATAAGTAAATACTGTCATGCAAGTCCTTCTCAGCACTTGCATGACACAAGCATCTGCAACTCCAAACCTGCGCGACACCCTTCCTTCCTCGCCTAAACCACCTCAGGCATGCAACTAACACTTGGCACGCAACTTCCAAAACTGGAAAGCAAGTCCCACTTGCGCGACACACCACCACTTGCGCGACCACCACACCTATGAGATGGTAGCTCTTAATATTCAATGTGTTGAACTCCAGTGAGAAATGAGGAGGGGTGGTCCAGTATTTATATGCAATTTGAACACCCTGCGCGATGGCGCGCAAGTCACCCATCGGCGCGCAAGTTTCGGCGCGCATGTCTCTTCCACTGTAAGTCAATTGCGCGAACCACTTCCAAACATGAGCGAACCTCTTTACATTTCCATATTTTGATCTTATGATCTCGAAAAACAACAGGCGCGCAATTTCCCAAGCCTTCTAGGAATCAGTTCTCAAGTTTCTTCACGGCGTGCAAGTCACTTGCGCGACCACACCAATACTTGCGCGACACTTATCCCTTTGCCATAAATTAATGTTATGATCATCAAAAACAAATGGCGCGCAAGTTTCCTATCCTCCAAGACCTCGGTGCACAAGTCCCTTTGTAAAAAACACTTTTCTTCATTTTTCCATTTTCTGGCCCAAAATTTGGCAACCACTGGAAAACAGTGCCACCTTGTATATGTTCTTTTTATGCCACCTCCAGATCATCCTTCACTTTGTCGACATTCTTGAATCAAACATGGATCATTGACCACGTCTCTTGAACTCGACATTACACCATGAAATCCCCTTTTTCAACAAATTTGTATTTCATCATTTTCATTGTCAAAAATCACAACACAGACGTTCACTTTGTCAACAAACACAATCACCGCCAAAAATACTTCAATGATTCCTTGAGGGATTTTTTCCCACCAATATCCCCCTTTGGGTTTGTTGAAAACTCTTCCATAAAATGATACATCGTTAATTATTCAACCACCATTCTTCTATTGCGATTCAGATAACGATTAAGGATTTACTCAACACATACTCTAAGCCCACATGAGCAATGCTCGGCGTTAGAAAGAAGTGTAAATGAAAAGATCACCAATGAATCACTTTATCTCTGACACCCACTGTTGACATCAAACTGATACCAATTTGTACCAAAATGATACCAATTGTTTGAAATATTCTTTCTCCACATTCCAACACCACTCTTCTGCTTTTATCATGATCCTCAACTATTGTGATATCTATTCTTTGATCGATCACTTCTAGCATCGTCAGATTTAATACTCTCCCCTTTTCTCATTGATCCCCCTTATCTGGATGCTCCACCTGCCAGCTCTTCCCCATATCTTTCAAGATTTCTCAAATAACCACACTTTCTCGCCCTTGAACAATCACTATTTTCTCCCCCTTTGTCAACGAACCCAAAGGTTACTCCATTGTAGTCTATAACAGAGTAAAGAACACATATCATCACATTAGGGAAAAACACATCATACCTCGAGGAGAGGGGGGACTTCCACAACCACACAATTTCTGGTGCAGGGAGTCGAATGAACTCCCAGAGTCAGTCGATGCCTTTCAAATGCTTCCTTGGGTAGGGCCTTTATCAGAATTTCTGCAACCTGTAGCTCTGTAGGCACATACTCCAACTTCACAATTCCCTGCTCAACTTTCTCCTTCATAAAATGATACTTTATCTCAATGTTCTTTGTCCTTGAGTGGTAGATGGGATTTTTTCTATGATTGATAGCACTAGAGTTATCACATTGGATTCTTATTAGAGACTTCACTTCAACTCCCATATCTTCAACCTTCTGCTTCATCCACAATAACTGTGTGCATGCTTGAGTGGCCGCAATATACTCAACTTCTACGATGCTCAATGAAATGCAATCTTTCTTCTTTCTAAGACAAGAAATACACAATCCACCAAGAGAGAATGCACCACCTAATGTTGATTTTAAATCATCCGCTGAACCGGCCCAGTATACATAAATATATCCCAATAACTATGTCTATGATTTGTCAGTATATGTCAAGACAAAATCCATTGTGCCCTAGATATACCGAAGTATTCTTTTCACTTCAATAATGAGGCTTTCCTAGGTATTACTATGATATCTCGCTGCTTGGCATGTGGAGAAAACAATATCAAGCCTTGTTGCGGTTAAGTACAACATACTTCCAATAATTTTCCTATACTCTATGATATTAACTACCTTTCCATCCTCATCTTTTGATAATTTCATCAGGGTAGCAACCAGAGTCTTAATTTCCTTCGAATTCACCATTCCAAACCTTCTCATATCCTCCATGGCGTATTTGGATTGAGAAATGAATGTTCCATTCCTTCCTTGTGTCACTTGTAGACCCAGGAAAAACGTTAGCTCTTCAATATTTGACATTTCAAACTTATTTTTCATGATTTCGGAAAACTGTCTGCACTGAGCTTCATCTAATCCGCCAAAAATTATGTCATCGACATACACCATCACCATCATCCTTTGATTACTGTAACTTCTCAAATAGGGATTTTAATCAACTCCATCACACTGAAAACCAATCTTCTTAAAATACTTATATAGCCTTGAGTACCATGCTCTTGGTGCTTATTTCAGCCCATATAATGCCTTCTTCAGCTGACAAAAAGTATTCTCATCTTCATGAACGAGAAAACCATATGGCTTCTCAATGTACACCTCTTCTTCCAGAAACCCATTCAGAAATGAAGATTTGACATCCATCTGGAACACATTGAACTTATTTTCACTGGTATGGCTAAAAATAATCTGATTGTCTCCAGCCTTAGAACCGGTTCAAATGTATCATCACAATCAATGCCCTCGATTTGGGAGTAACCTTTGCACACCAGTCGTTCTTTGTTTCGAATCACTGTGTCATCTTCATTCAACTTGTTGCGAAAGACCCATTTAGTTCCGATGACTTTCTTATCTTCTGGCCTTGAAACAATCTCCCATGTCTGATTCTTCTCAACTTGATTTAACTATTCATTCTAGGTCTAAACCAAGTTTTAATCTTCAACTACATCAAGAAAGAATTTCAGCTCAACCTATGATAGTAATGATGACTGCTGTAGTGGTTTAATTCTTCGAGTTGGAACTGGAGTTGTCATCAGTATCTTCTTCTGAATCAACTTCATCCCCTTCTACACTCACTGAGACTCTTACCACTTCCATACTTTTAATAGAAAACTTTTCACAGTGTCATTGTTCAATAACGTCATTTCTTTGAACATCTTCTCTCAAATTTTTGTTAACGCACCTTTGATTTTCTCTCGCAGCTTCATGGTATCCAGAAAATAGCCAGTTGATACCACATTGTTATATCAAAATAAATGAGCATGGGATACATGATTGATGCTATGTCTCCCGCATTATTTCTTTCTTCCCTCGATAGAGAATGCCTGAGCTGAGTCATCCAATTATTGATTTGGTGGTTCTTTCATCTAAATCTATTATTGAATGATCCCCCTATATTATGAAACACTTACAGTGGTTAGGCCCACTTTTTAGACCAATAACCATTCGTCTCCACTTGCATCATTTATACCAATTTGGAACTCAGCAATGAGCCGTTAACAAAATCTCTAAGCCTTATAAGTTGGAACTCGGTGTAGGAAACAAGATATAATGTTAATAACACGATCATTTCCTATTGTGCTATGTTGCTCCCTTTCTTCTTCATCTCTACTACCTGATTTGAGTCAATTGAAACACTAAAGCATATTACTGATACTATGCATCTTCTGATGCCACTTCCCCTTGGATCGTATCTCCCTAAAACCTGAAATACATGAATCACCTGTTAATAGAATTTATATGCATAGGGAGAGGGGTTTTCTTCTGGAATCCTCAAGATAAGGATTGTGGTTGATCTTGATTGGTCAACCCTTTGATTCTTTCATGCAGAGCATCACATTCCTTCCTTGCTTCTTCTAGCTACCTGGCTAACGTCAATTACTCTGGCCATATGACTAAGCATTCATCACCTTCATTCTGGGTAATTTTTAGAGATGAAGATTCTACTGGCCTATCCTTTCTCAAAATTTGGGGTTTAAACCCACCAGTACACATTTCTGTCTTTGATGTTCTATGAAAATCCATTTTCCTTGATTATTTCTCTGAGCAAGAATCTATTTTCATTCCATATTCCCTTTCTTCTTCCACCACTGCAAGGATCTTGCACCATCCTACAGTTTTCACTGTAGAACACGACATGCGAGTTTTTCAATACATTATTTGTTCATCTTTCTTTTATCATATGTTTAAGTCACCACACTCTTTTGTGTTTGTGGTGGGTCCTCCAGCGAACGTCCATTCTTCTTACTCACAGATGTAGAATTTCCTCCCTCTTTATTCCAGATATGTTCATGTTCTTTCTTAGAGGGAGGTTGTGAGTGTGACAGAGGAGGTGACAGATACACCTTTCGTTCAGCTCCATGTGATTCCCTTGAGGCTCTAAACCAATTCTCCTACTTTCCACTTTGTATCCCAATGTAAATTTTTTTTATGCATCATTGGATTCACGATTCTCTTTCTGGGCTCCTTTTCCATTACTTCATTCTTCTTGCTACAATTTTTTTTTTCAAATGTCCATGATTAGATCATATGAAACATCTCCTATTAAAGGCATACCTCATTTCATCATCTCTTAGCCATGATGTTGATGCATCATGAGTTTTTCCTCTGAACTTGAACTCATGAGCTTCCTGACACAAATTCACAGCGTGTCCCATCCTTCCACAGTAATATAATCTTATGAATGCCTTCTTCTGAGATACTCTTCTCTCTGGTTTCACATGATGCTTCTTCTTATTCTCAGTTTTATGAATGTTTATATTTTCACAGCCTGAAATGTATTCCAGAGCCTCTGAACAGAAGCTTGATGTGTGGCCATGAATCCCACAGAAATAGCACATGTCATCACTAATTTTTGTAACTATCCTATTAGGCCTATCTCTAACACATATATGAATTATTTCATATATGGAACTGTTCACAACTCTCTTTCTATCTTGAACAGAAAGAAATTCATCAAATCTGATACCAGTTCTTCCCATACTGTATGGTCTTTGAGCTGAGAAAATTTCTTCTTTCCACTTTTCAGAAATATTAAATTTTCATTTTAGTTCATCATCACCTGCCGAAGGATAATCAAATTGAAAGTGTAAGGAATCCTTCATTTTGGGCTTTCCTTTAGCATTGGATTTCTCCACTTCCTTCTTCACTGATTCTAGCCCTTCTTCCATCTTTTGAAGCTTTATATCCCTTGATTTAATTTGGGCATTGAGTTCTCTTCAGAGATTCCTTCCACAACTCATATCATCTCCCAGTTCTCGTGTTATATTTTCTACGATGTCACCTTGCTTCACTACATTCAATTTTTCCCAGAAACAGATTTAGAGACAGATTCATTCTCTTATTGTAGCCTTTGATTCTTTTGAACTTAATCCGAGAACTGTGTTTCTAGATCATCATCTCTGGCTTTAAGATTCTGAACATCATCTGACTTTTTATCCTCTTCATAATCTCCAGCCTTTTGGTTTCCTTTCATTTTAACCGTATTTTGTATCTCTTCAATTTGAGAATCATTCTTATCTATTAGGTCAGTATCCACATCAATAAGCCTTTGATTTAAGCCTCTTAGCTTTTTGACCTCAATCTCCAATACTTTGATCAAGATATCTTTAGATTTGACTTCTTCATCGAACTTCCGGTCCACTTCCTTTGACATTTTGACAACATCTACTGGTGGCCTCCTTCTTGAATCTTCATCATCATCAGTTATTTTGACATCACGTTGAAGTTCAAGTACTTCACTCATTCCTACATCATGATTGAGTGAATCAGTATTTTCTCTATTAGATTCATCTCGGCCTTCATTCAGTAATCTTTTTGATTCTTTTAATTGAATAACACATTTCCCATACACACTTCCACACTGAGGGATACCACAAGACTCCTAATTCTACTTTGATGTTTTACCATTTTCCAAGGCACACCAAGATAGAGAAAACTGATTTATCAACAGAAATCGACTACACCAATTCAGAGAAAAGAAATCTGATAAAATTAACCTATCCCTATGATACCAATTGTAAGGACCAATAGTGGCATGTATACCCTGAGAGGGGGGGGGGGTGAATCAGGGTACGGATATTCTTTTTCAAAATTCTTTCTACCCAACTAGATATTGACTTCTTTATTATGAGGGTCACATTGTTTGCACTTGGGTGTTTATTATGATCACTTATTTAATTAATTTTCTAATGATGATTATTTAAATGCAATTCAATGATGTAAGCAGGAAGACATAGATATTTTTACTTGGTTCACCATCACTGGGCTACGTCCAAGGATCATATGCCGACAAGTTGTCGGTCATACTAAATTCCACTATTCTTCATTAGATGTGGATACTATGGTACGTGAATAGTCACTTTGTCCCAGACTCACTGCCTTTACAAGGTTTAGGGTTAGCTCCCTGCTTTTCCAAGGGTCACTCCCTGTTTCTCTCTCTCTGGCACACTACCAGTGGAGAGGATCACCTTCTTTCTCTTCCTTTGATCACTGCTCCGGAAAGGATCCCCTCACAGTTTGTTGACCTGTAGGTCTCTTCATTTGTATGAAGGAATACATCTTCCTCTGTATGTAAATGCCTTATTGAAGTCCATCTTTCACCCGTAGATGAATATCTCTTGGCACCAATGTATCGGGCAAACATCCAGGATCCACGCAGTCTGAAAACAGAACCCGGGAATCAACCTTACTTGGCGCGAAAGTCAAATTTGTTGCGCAAGTATCGGCGTGAAAGTAAAAACTAGCGTGAAAGTATTCCTCAGCACTTGTGTGACACAATCCTCTGCAACTCCAAACCTGCACGACTCACTTCCTTCCTTGCCTAAACCACCTCTGGTGCGCAACTAACACTTGGCACGCAACTTCCAACACTAGCGCGCAAGTCCCACTTGCGAGACACACCACCACTTGTGCAACCACCACACCTGCACGAAGGGATCTCTGAATCTTCCATGTGTTGAACTCTGGTGAGAAATTAGGAGGGGTGGTTTAGTATTTATAGGCAATTTGAACACCTTTAGAGATGGCGTGCAAGTCAGCCCTCGGCGCGCAAGTTTCGGCGCGCAGGTCTGTCACTTGCGCGACCCACATCCAAACATGTGCGAACCTATATCCTTTTCCATATTTTGATCTTCTGATCATGAAAAACCATAGGCATGCATGTTCCCAATCCTTCTAGGCCTCACCGTGCAAGTCTCTTCAAGGTGTGCAAGTCACTTGCGCGACCACACCAATACTTGCGTGACACTTATCCATTTTACATAAATTGATGTTTTGATCTTTAAAAACATATGGCGTGAAAGTTTCCTATTCTCTACGTCCTTGTAATGCATGATCCTTTGCCAGAAACACTTTTCTTCATATGTCGATTTTCAAGCACAAAAATTTGGCAACCACTAGAAAACGGCGCCACTGTGTATCTGTTCTTTTTATGCCCCCTCCAGATCATCCATTCCATTGTCGACATTCTTGAATCAAACATGGATTGTTGACCACAGATCTTGACCTTAATATTCCACCATTAAATCCCCTTTTTCAACAAATTTGTATGTCATGGTTTTCATTGTCAACAATCACAACATAGATGTTCACTTTGTCAACAAACACAATCACCTCAAAAAATACTTCAATGATTCCTTGAGGGATTTTTTCCCAAAAATCATTATTTTATTAATTTTTATTAAGGTTTTGATATTTAGATCTAGATCTATATTTTAATGATGCATGATATTTTGGAAATTCTGTTGGTGAACATTCTACGTCAAACATAAGGTAGGTGGTCTAATATTCAATTTTCATAGTGTTGATTTGGATTATTTGTATGTAATTTTATAACCAGAATAATTATTTATTGATTATAATTCCACAATGGAGTTAATTAATTTGTACAATTGATTAATTAAAGTTTTCTCAAAAAAAGATAAATAATTTTTTAATAAATAATGAGATTTAGGTATTGTGATTTAGATAATTCTGCTGTAAATTTAATTATAAGATATTTATATTGTTGGCGTGAAAAAAATTATTGTATAATTAATTATAATTTATTTGGTCTATTACATTGAGATAATTAATTACGTTAAATTGAGATGGGTGGCTTGAAATAGTTAATTGTATATTTAATTATGAGTGATTAGGGTTATTTCATTGAGAAAATTAATTTTTGAATTAATTATTTGATATTGATACTGTTGAATTGAAGAATTAATTGTAAACTTATTTAAGAGGTATTTGGGTTATTGGTTTGAGATAACTAATTTTTTATGAATGGGAACATGTTAATTCTAAATTGAAAAGTATAAATGGTAACATGTTCATTATAATTGATAATAATGGAATGGAAACATGGTCATTTAATTGTGAAGTAAAAATTATAACATGATATTTGTACTTTTTATTAAAGGAATGAGATCATGGTTATTATATTGAGAGGTAAGAATGATATCATGGTCATATTACATTGGAATTTAATATTGGTAATGTGGTTTATTAATTGTGAATTTTGGAACGGTAACATGGGAATTTAATTATGAATTAATGACTAATAAAAAAGTTACTCTGAGATATGAGCTCACACGATAATAAATTGGTCTCCTTTGTGAGAAGAATATGGTATTAAGATATTGTACCAACATTGAATACATAAATCATTTCCATGAGATGAATAAGTTATTAAAATATGACATTAGCGAAAAACTCTTCAGGATTCTGCATGAGCCAAAGCAGATGGTGAGTTATGAGTATCCTTTGGAACCATAGGGATTACGTGGTAAAATAAGGATTTATTGTATAATGTAACAATTGTTTATTTATGAGTTGTAATTATTTCCTTATACAACTTCACCTAGTTTTTTGACTATATTTGTATTATAAATTGTTAGTGGTGGCATACTATTTCGTACTCTAACCATAATCAGGCTTCCTGATCGGTATCTGAATTGAATTTATTGATGTACGATATGTTAAAAAAATTCCATATATTAGATTTTTGTTTTGGATAAGGATCATGGATAAGGAATCCATATATGGTTCAGGACCCGTTTTGAAGTCCATGTGTCTTTATTTTTAGTTTCCATTTTATTAATTTGACATGTATACTAGCACGAGATGTTTTAAGATTTAGTTTAATATTTTATTTCATAAATTTTTTATCTAGAGATATTGGTATTATTATGGTTATATATTTCATTCCACTATTGATTTATATTTCTGCTAGTGTTCTCTCTGATAAAAGGGGGTATAATCTCCCCATGATTGGCTTATAATAACCCCACTACTAGTCGAAAGTCTTAGGAAAATGGGGAGGTGATCCTGAGTTCATGTGATCGATTAGCTCGGGGGAACGACTTGTGGCACTCGGGTAAGGATGTTACAAGTAATAGAACCAATGATCTGTGTTTTAATTAATGAATATGGAATCATGTATGTTTTAATAAAGGTATTTAGGCAATTAAGGTAATTAAAAATGTTTCAAGAGAATATATGATGAAATTTTTTGACATGTTTGATATATGAAAATTAATAGAAACTATATGTTTAATGAGGATTAATGACATGTTCATTTTTCAATGTTAGTGACCTAATTTCTGATGTTTCGTATCTAAATTTTTTGGAAGGTTTATATGGTTAACCATTTATGAAATCGATTATGAATAACATTGGATGATGTCTTATATATTTATTTATTACTTCACTATAAAAAGATTTATCCATATTAGATTACCCCAGATAATGATTTTGTTATATCTAAAAATAGAAAGAGCGACTTATCATTCAATTATGGATCATGTAATATATTTTTTCTTCATGGAAAAAAATCATCATTATTTCATGTAGTAATAAATGAAGTGTTTGTTGATCAATGAAAAACCAAAAGATGAAATAGTGCTTATGATAAAAAAAAAGAAATTTTAATCCCTAGGAATATCAGTCCCTTTGATATTTTTGATCATATAAAGATGGTATCTAAACCTTAGGTCCTTCCCCCAAGCCTCTCTTAGGATCACAATGTGCTCCATATATAAATCATGTGGACATATATATTTGATACATCACTTGTATTGAACTTAGAGTTTATACCATTAAAGAATTTTATTTCCTAAAATGAAAAACCAGAGAGGATTACAGATGAAATAGATAATGTTATATGGAAAAATACCAATCATGTGGTGAATGTTTTTTTAAAAGAAAACAAATAGTATGAGGAAGCTTTTTGGGAACCTCAGGATGTAATGAGGCATAAATATACATTGTTTTTTCTAAGAGAGTAAAAAATATCATTGGATAAATTAATTTGAAGGGGATAGAATGTTACACCTCGATATTTTTTGAAAATAAATATTTCCTAAAAAATATAACCATTATGATATTTTTAATTTAATTAAACAGTAATTTCATCTTTTGATACATCAAATTCCATAATGATCTTACGTTACACACAAAACTGAGTTTAAATGAAACATGTAATATAATTAAAATGTTATTATTTACTATGATACTCATCCCCAAGATGTTTTAATAGTGGGTATGTAATTGCACGAGTTTCTGGGGTCCATAACTTGGTAAAAATCTGATGTTGAGGTGTTCTGGGTGGTCTGGAAGGCCATCCCAGCTTCTCGTGACTCCTAGGGGTAGCCTTGGCCTACTGGTAGCCTCGGCCTACCGGTGGACCTAGCCTATTGGTGACCTTGGGGTACCAGTAGCTCTCGACTACAGGTAGCTCTCACCTACCCCCCAACGGGTTTTCCAGTAGCTCCTCCTTTTTATGTAAATTGGTTTTTAAACCATGATTTGACCCCTTTGAGCCTGTTTTAAAGCCCATTAATTCCCATTAATGGAATTTAAGTTAAATGATTGGTGAGTTGTGCGTTTTTTTTAACTGCCCCAAAGGGCAGGGACCATTTTAAGTTACGTGTGGGGTGCCCTAGCCGAGTGGTCAACCCACTATCCCGCTTCTTACGTGGTTTCGAGTTTTTCTTTCTGATCTTAACCATCCCAGAAATTTTGTATCTCAACCTTTATAACCTAAAGGCTTCTCCCTACATTTATTTTTCTCGATCACCCTATGATCAGAGTACCCTTCCCCTCGATGTTTTCCTTGATCATGTTCCGTAGAGTTCCTGTTACTCACGCGAGGACTTAACGTTGATCCTTTATCGGTCAGGTAAGGATTTTATCCTTCGTCTCTCCTTTGTGTATCATGCTTTGTGGGCATTCTTTTGTCTCTGTGGAAATTGATGAAACCTAACTTAATGAAGATAATTAACGGACCTTTAATGAATGAATGGGGGTGTGACCGATGTTCTGATATACTCTTTTTATGTTTTTATGTGTTCTAAATTGTACTGTCATGTGCTCACTGAAAATCATGGTTGTTGGTGGTCTTTCCATGTGCACTAATGAACCTCGGTACCACTGTATGTTTAAATAACTGTAACATGGAATTGGTTAATTACGTATACACGGTTAAATAAATTGAAAGCACGAGGATCAACCCATTTCTATGAAAACCCTAGTTAAAGTACAATTTAATTGAAACCATGGAGTGTGTGAAATCTTTTAAATATGAAAATACCTTCATGGGTCTGCCTTGTGTTGGTGGTAGTGGTTTGGTTGTTTCTTTCGCGGGCTGATTTTTGGGGTGATGCGGGTGTGGATGGGATCCCCTGTTGTTATTCTTTCGCTGGTTGTGAATTTGAGGTTGGGTGATTACTCTGCTTATATCACGAATTGGGGTGGGATCCTCTGTTGTTGAGAAACCGTTGGCTCCTAGATTTTGGAAACATGGGGCTGTATCTCGGGGTTTTATTTGGTTCCAGCACTTTAAGGGATCTCACACATCCCTTTATTGTTGTGACTGTTCAAGAGAACCGGGTGTGAATGCTTAAATTTTTGTTGGCTGTAACTTTTTCCCTTGGTTTGGGCTTATGTTGTTAGTTTCCCAGTAGTGTAGAACATTATTTAAATGAGATTACATGAAAATGGAAGCAAGAATATATTATATTGGGATTGGTTCTGGGTGTGAGTAGTGACTCAGTTGTGAGTAGTGTGCTTCCAATGAATAGGGATGAGTGTTCTTGTGCTTGGGTTGGCATTGGAAACCCTATGTTGGGTTGAGTTTTTTTACTTATACATATATTTTTAGTTCTTATTTTTCTTATTCCTACCCCAACCAAGTTGAGCACTTAGTGCCTAACACCCCCATTTCACAGGGGAGGGTGTTTTTCCCAACACTTCTATTAGTGTCTGGTTTTTAGCTCCTTTATGCTCCCTTTCCCGGATAGCCCAAGTACCTTCAGGCTTACTATGATGGCCTGAAGTCCATTATTAGTCCAAGAATCTTCGGGTGGGGTAGTTGTGGTGGTTGGCCCAGGTGTTTGCGGGCAGATTGTTTTCCAAGTTTCTTTGGGATGAGGCCCGGGTCTCTTCTGGCGTGGCAGTAGTTGTTTGGACCTAGGTGTTTGTGGGTATGGTTGTGTGTGGTGGTTGTGGCCTAGGTGTCTGCGGGCGGGATAGTGGTTATGGCCTAGGTGTGTGCGGGCGGGGTTTGAAAGTGGGACTGTGGTGAGGTTGTGGCCCAGGTGTTTGAGGGCGGGGTTTGGCAGTGCGACTGTGGTAAGAATGGTGGGATTGGTTCGATGCGTAGGATATCTTCAATAACCAGAGGAAAAGTGGCGCAGGGTACCCAATCATCGATGTGCTATTACCATACTTTACCTGACTTGCGTTATTTGGGGAGTGTGCCTTGGTGAGGCTTGGGTGGATAGTTTACCTTGTTAGGTGTTTTGTTATCTCTTTTTCCATGCGGCATTAGAATGTCACCTCACTTGTGCACGAGAGACTTTGGTTTTTCCCTACTAAGTGTACTTGTATGCTCACCCTACGTATATAAAACTGTTTTTAGGTTTCCAAGAGGACATCAGGGATCATGAAGGACCATACTAGCTTGGACCTTGGGGCAGTTGTTGTTGTCATTTTCATTTTCTTGGTACTTTACCTTTTGAGTTTTGTGACTTTTATCTTTTAGCATTGAACATGCATATGGGAATGGTTTATTTTCAGCCGTACATGCACTTCCAGTTTTGGTGTTGTGAGATTTACTATCTTATCTCCCGATACTATTAAATGAAAAAGGGTAATGTCGTCCATTTAGTGTTTGATTCTATACCCTTGGTGATGGTTGCCACTCCGGGACCTATTGAAGGCGGGTTTCGGGGGTCATTATCTCTTCTTCAACTTTAAGAAGGAAGGGCCTGGCAATCTACTGACCATTCCCTCCTTTTGGTGAAGGTGGGTCATGACAGAATGGTATTAGAGCAAGTTTGAGAGGTAGGATGGAGTCTGGAGTTTGGCACAGTGAGGATTGCATGGGATGGTAGGGAAATAGTGTTGGGTGACCTTGGTGGATGAAATAGGCCATGGAAGATTGGCCAGGACACGGGATTTTAGGGCCCCCATTATCCGATGCAAGGACTCTGGACTTACCGAACGACCAAGTGAGGCCACGTTGATTGCAGGGTAGAGACCCTAGGAAAGTAGCATGCATCATAATGACTTGTTTTCTTATGTTTCATGGGTGTCTTAGGGATTAAAAATAAATAAAGAAGTCAGATAAAATGTAAGAACAATATTCTTCACTACTTGGGATTAGGCATTCCATGTTTACCTTGCAACTATGGAACCTGGGTGATGACCACGAGTGGTGAAATTGATCGACGTCCAAGAGGTTGACGTGGTTTATTGGGAGAGGGCTGATCGAGAGGATGTGGACGATCAGTGGTATAAGATGCTTCGTGCTTTCCAGCAGTAGACCCTCGAGTAATATGAGGGCAGCACCTTGGACATGAAGACAGATAGTTGGATAGAGGAGTTGGTGATAGAATTTGTCTTGATTCGGGCTCCGACGGAGTTCTGGGTTCCTCTGGCCATGAGCCAGATGCAGGGAGTAGTGCGTGAGTGGTGGGCGCTCTACCTAGGGGAGAGGAGAGAGGCTGAGGTTTCATGGGCAGATTTCGAGAAGGAGTTCCGAGCAACATTCCTCTATTCTACGATGAAGGCAGAGAGAAGGCAAGAGCTAATCTCCCTCCAACATGGGAGTATGTTATTAAGGGAGCTGGGGATCATGTTCAAGGATCTACTCCACTTTTCACCGGACCTCTTTCCCGTTGGGGAGTCTCAGGCGAGTCATTTAGAGGAGGCGCTCCGAACATCCCTTGAGTATGATGTTACCCCCTTCACCTAGACGACATACTTAGAGGTGCAGAAGAAGGCTGATGTGGTGGAGAGGATGCACACACTGGGAGTTGATTCACATGAGGGGATCTAGCTAGGATCATTGAAGGGAAATTCCATTAGCAGCTGGCCTCCAGCATCAGGACCCTCTAGGTTTCGACCAACAGGGAGCAGGCCTCAGCAGTTCCAGTTCTAATCCTCTAGCCCTCGCCCTTTCCCTTCGGGCCCAGGGCTGAGCGCTTCGTCTGCGGGAGCCACGACCACCTTCGGAATTAGTTCCTGCATAGAGTGCTGCATGGCAGTGGCAGGTAGGTTCATCACCCGCCTCAAAAGTAAAAATATCCAGCGAGGCCTTTCCAGCAGCAACAACAGGGTCAGCGAGATCCCGCTCCCCCTAGGACAGATGTTGCAGGGGGAGGCCAACCTCATGGAACTCCATAGGGACCTTGACCAGGGAGTGGTCAGGGAGGTGGCCAACATCTGAGAGGTAGATTAGCCGGGTTCATGCAGTTTCACACTACGGAGGCATTAGTTCTAGCAGGACTATAGTTCATTCGAGGTACGATCAGTTTATTTAGTACCCTTTCTCACGTCTTGTTCGATACAAGAGCTTCACAATCCTTTGTTACACCCATTCTGGCACGTGCTTTGGGTCTAGATTCCGAGAGATTTATAGTGCCCCTGGTGCTGAGCACACCAGTCGGAGGTTAGACCGACTTATCTTATGTTTTTCGAAGATGCAGACTGACAATAGGGACACATCACTCAGTCAGGGACCTCCTTCTATAGCAGATACATCCATACGATGTCATCCTAGGCATTGATTGGTTGTTCCCTGTATGTGCTATCATCGACTGCTTCCTAGGAAGGGTCGTGTATTTAGACATGGGAGACCAACATGTTACTTTCACCAGCGAGCGGAATGGCCAGAGGGGCAGCAGGCGAGAGGAACTCATCCTCTCTTTGTTAGCCGAGCTGTCAGTAGAGTCAGTGGATGATGAGATGGTGGTGGTACCATGGATCATCCGTAAGTTTATGGACGACTTCCCTAAGGAGGGGATGACTCTACCCCCTCGACGTGATATCGAGTTTGGGATAGACTTGCAGCCTGGTGCTCGTCCGATTTTGATGGCTCCCTACTCGTTGAGGCCTTCAGAGCTATGAGAGTTGTGGATTCAGATTGAAGATCTGATGAAGAAGGGTTTTGTTCGACCGAGTGCATCACCGTGGGGTGTTTCTGTATTGTTTGCAAAGAAGGGATATGGTGGCTTAAGGATGTGCATAGACAACAGGAGGCTGAATCAGGTAACAGTCAAGAATCAATACCCTCTTCCAAGGATAGACGATCTCTTTGACCAGTTGAAAGTGGAAGGATGGTTCGAAAAGATAGACCTATGGTCTGGATATCACCAGTTGTGGGTTGTGGAGGGAAACATCCCAACGACGGCCTTCAGGTGAAGATATCAGAACTTCGAGTTTGTCGTCATGATGTTCGGCGTTACGAACGCTCCAGCTGTGTTCATGGGGCATATGAACTCCGTCTTCTGGTAGTATCTGGATTGGTTCGTGGTCGTGTTCATTCACGACATCGGGATCTACTCAAGATCAGAGGAGGATCACGCTGAGCACCTGAGGACGGTTTTAGAGGCCCTCCGAAAACACCAGCTCTATGGGAAGTTGTCAAAGTGAATTTTTTGGATGCGATAAGTACACTACCTTGGGTACGTAGAGCTGAGTAGGGGGTAGCAGTAGACCCATCAAAGGTTGAGGTGGTTGTTTCTTGGGAAGCACGCAAGAACGTGGAAGAAGTTCATAGTTTCCTCGGACTGGAAGGTTACTATCAGAGGTTCGTACTCAAATTCTCTCGAGTTGTAGCACCTTTGACAGCCTTTACCAAAAACAACCAGGCTTTCATGTGGAGTGATCATTACAAGGCAGCTGTCATCAATCTGAGGGAGAAGTTGGTTAGTGTATCACCCTGAGATTTTATGAAAAATATTCTTTTTTAATTTCATTAATGTCTTGTGTTGTACGCTACACCAAAAGGAGCTTGCACAACACGCATCATTGACTTTCCTTTCATTACACGCAATCATGACCTTCCTCGGTAGCGTGTGTTGTACGCAATACCGAGTTTCACTAAACAACGATATGCTAATAAAATATTATTAAAACTAGCCATTATGAATAGTAATAACCACCTTTTAAAATTTTAGAAATTTATCTCTCAAAATTGACATCATTTTTGGATTCGGAGTATCCAATTAAGCCTAAGGTGAAATTTTTGTACTTTTTGGATAACATTCATTTTCTGAAGAATAATGAAAATTACTAAATTTTAATTAAAACAACTTTTTTAATCGAAATAATTAATAGTGATAAATTATAAATTTGAGTGGTTATAAAGTATATTTAGAATATATTTTTACAATTTAATACAATGTTGGTCATTGGATGTAATTTCATATTTAAACCAGTTATAAACAAGTGTCAATCTTTTTATAGTTATTATCTCTTAAAAACACGCTATTTGTTTTGACGACGGGAATTAATTTTTAAATTAGTTAATGTAACTGATATGTTTTGAATTTAATAAAATAGACATCATTTTTGAATTCATAATATAAAATATAGCTTAGGCCTAATTTTTGCTATTTTTCTGAACACTTTCATTTTTTAATGAATAGTGAAACCACTAAGTGGTAGTTAAAAAAATGAATTTTTCATAAAACTTAATTTTACCGCTTCTGTGAGTCGAATTTCAAAAATCCAAGAGACACGGTTGTTGTCAGTAAGTAAAATTTGGTTCAATTATATGAAAATAATTTTTCGTGAATAGTAACCTTTTACTTTTTTTACCACGGTTAAAAGTAAATAGGGTAATTAAGGGTAAAAATTATATTATTATTACCCTAACACATGTCCTAATTCTATTGGATAAGTGTAATTCGACCAAAAAAACCTTAGGAATAAAATATGACCATTTAGGCCCACTTGGATTGGATTAGGACATTTATTATTATTTAATTCATAGAAGAGTTAAAAGAGTTAAATCAATGTTTATTTACTAAAACATTTTTAATATCGGGTTATACAGAATATAAATTCAATTGTAAATATTCATTAGAAAGATAATAAGATTTCCTACATAATTATATTTTATTTATAATTTTTAGACATTAAATAATTTAATTTATTTATGAAACAATGATGATGCATTAATTACCATAATAGTGAAAAATTAGAATAATTGATATTATAAATACCCAAATAAATATAATTTGAGACTTTTTATGAATTACACTAAATTTATAGGTTAATATGACATGTTAGTATTGATTTAATTAACTTTTGTCGAAGTAATCATTCTGTTATGAGTTTCAAAAAAATCAACTATTGAATAGTGTCAAAATTGACATAAAATAGTTTTTCAAACAAATATTATATTATTGATTGTTATTTTATTCCTAAAAATCTAAGGGTCGGACAAGATAGTTATATCATGACAGGTGTGTCATTAATGGACCACTTGGGGGTCGCTTGGATGTATATGGTAAGTTTGTTAACTATATAATATAAAAATACAAAGTGACATGGTAAATGTCAATCTAATTAACTAAGAGTTAAAACTAAAAGATAAGGTTAATATAAAGACCTATACTTGTCTAAATTCTATTGGATGAGAGTATTTCGACCCATACTCACCTTAGCTTCTAAATAAATAAATTTGGATCTATTAAAAACCGAATATGACTTTATAATAAAATAATATTTTTAGTTATTCCAAAGGTGCCCCTCTCCTCCCATATAAAAGGGAACCTCCTCCCTCTCTTCCTCACACCACATTGAGCCTTCAATCTCGGCCAAACCCTGCCAAATTATCTTCTCCACTTCCCTATAAACATCCTAGAGGTCCTGGTCTTCTTCAAAGACAAATTTTAGTTCTCTAAGAGGAGGACTCAATGAGGCGCTTCAAAGAAGAGGTAATGTCCGTTACCGATTCTTTCAACTTTATTTCTTATTCCACTTATTCTTCATAGGTTGTTTAATTATGAAGTAATAACATCAGTATCACTCATATACGGATATGTTATTATAAGTATGAAATAGCCATATTTCACCATCTATCCATCCTACAGAAAATGAAATCACCGCGTGTGCGTACGTACGGAATACTGTCTCCACGCCGTGGTGTAATCTATTTTCCACCACCACCTTACTTGGATGGATATAATGGTCTAAATAATAACTATATATGATTATTGTAAAGTTATATTGATTCTGAAATAGTATAAATACAGTCCAATACAATTCCACGATCATGAGAACGATATCATCACTCGTGCGTACGTACGGACTACCGTCTCCACGACGCGATGAGATTCATTCTCCACGTTAACCATTAATGAATGATTATAAAGTATATATAATAAGTAATCATGAAATATATGACATAATAATGATACTGGAGTTATGTGTATATATATCTATGTCATCTACTTAATTCCATTCAACTCAATAAGGAAACGAAAACAGCGTTCATGCGTACGTACGACCTACCGTCTCCATGAATGGTGTGTTTCTTTCCATTTACTGATCTATTATATATAGGTATATTCTGGATATATATTATATATAAATCATTTTTTATATTATTGAATTATGTAATCATGACCTAAGTAATCATATGAATAATTACAAGT
Source organism: Viscum album (assembly GCA_963277665.1). Lineage (NCBI taxonomy): Eukaryota > Viridiplantae > Streptophyta > Magnoliopsida > Santalales > Viscaceae > Viscum > Viscum album. Next base: position 1,352,181,243 of record OY728131.1, read on the forward strand.
CAAAACACGGACGACAAATGAAACGATTTTACCCAAAACGCTCTTTAACATGGAATTTACAAAAGAACGGGTAAATTAATGTCATAAGGGAACCATATATGATATCATAACAATGAGTATGATTCTGTAATAATTCAATGACATTATTTAAATCATTATATAGGAGGTTCGGACACTTATGAAGCAAATCGGACCTAAGGTAAGGGAGATATCACATTCTCATTTTTATACGAGATTGATTATACTTTGGTGTTTACTGGGGTGTATTTTATCATCCACATCCATGTTTCCTCAATATGTAATATATTTTCATCCACCTACAATTTTTTAAATCCAATTTTACCCTTTGGTGAGTTTTTAGAAAAAGATATGAAAGGAATCTTTTGTTGTTTTTCGTACGAGGTACTTTTTGACTTTTTCAACAAAAGTATGAAATTTTTTTTTTAAACATATACGGAATGAATGAATTTTTAAAACATTATTTCAAAGAAGAATCCTTTAAAAGTTTTCAAGTTAATTTTTAATCAACTTCTTTTAGTATAAAATTGTGTGACATGTTAAGAAAGGAGAAATGTTTTTGAAGTAGAAAGGATATTTTCCTCAAGAATGGAGTTCAAGTGTTTTATCAAAATTATTTTACATATAAGATAATAAAGGGTTCTCTTTTTATCCCTATTATTACATTGATTTGATTATGTTGTGATGGAATTATTTTTATGAATTCCTTTATCTTATATGAATTGTTTTATGATGTCACGATGTTTAAGAATCCCATTTTTATTACATGGGTTATTCTATGATGTATGGTTTATGATTTTGTGGCACACATAAGAATGGTATCATTATGAGATGGGTGAGCCCTATATCTCCCTCCAATGAATTGGGTAAAGATTTTATATCTCATGAGATAGACATGGTTGGAACGGCAGGTTAAACCGGTTCAGTGAAACAGGACTGAAATGAGGAATGAACTCGGTTCAGAAATGGAATTTGTCCACTAGGATAGTCTTGGCAATGAGTCTTGACTAATAAGAAATGATTCTCTATGATTATGTGTGTACGCCACAATGTTTCATGTTTTATTTTATGATTATTGGGACTACATTTCACTACTTTGATTTATCCCTTGTTATGATATTATGATCTCTTTTGTAGGTTAAGATTTCCAAAATGATATGTTCTTATGAATATGATCTGATTGATATTTCTTTTGTTTACCCTTACTGAGCATTTGATCTCACCCTTTTATGTTTTCTTTTCTACAGGATATAAAGAAAGGTTTTAGGTAAGAAAAAAGGGGGAATATCTTTATGGGAGATGTTGAAGATCTTTCACCATGATTAGAAGATTACGTTCCGAGTTTCCAAAGACACTAAACTGTTACGGTCCTTGTGTGTGTGTTTTTTTATGTATTAAGTATTCCACAAAAGTAATGTAATTTCCATGTACGTCACGCTTCGGGCCTCTACAGTTAGTGCACCAGTGTTGAGGTTTCCAGAAGAAGGGGTGGCGTATGAGGTATTTTGTGATTCTTCAGTGCAGGGACTCGGGTGTGTGTTGATGCAGCGGCAAGGGGTGATATTCTATGGGTCCTGTCAGTTACGTCCCAATGATCATAATTATGCCACCCATGATATGGAGCTTGGGGTGGTCGTGTTTTCACTAATGTTGTGGCGTCATTACCTCATCAGAGAGTGCTTTGTGGTCTTCAGGGACCACAAAATCTTGAAGTATATCTTCTCCCAGTGAGACCTGAACATAAGGCAGTGAAGGTGGATGGAGTTCCTCCAGGAATACGATTTCGATATTTTTTACACCTCAGGGAAAGGAATCTCGGTGGATGATTCCCAAAGCAGGAAATCACATAAGGAAGTTGTTTGGAAATCTGCAGATGCTTGGAGAGCGATGGAAGAGTTAGTGGCCTTGCATTTGGATGCAAGGGTGGAAGGTGAAAGAGGTTGTATGTTTCAGATGACTGTAGTTCCCTCCTTAGTGGTGCTGGTGGAAGAGTCTCAGTGGGGGGACTCAATGGTGAAAGTGATTCAGGATCGTGTTTATCTGGGAAATTCTCCAGAGATATGGTCGGAGGATGGCCAGCATCAGATACTTTTCCATAGAAAGTTTTTCATTCTAGAGATGATGTGTAAAGGTATTCTCCGTGAGTTCCGTGGCTCGGATTTAGTGGTACATCCTAGGGTCTCAAATATGTTCCAAGGCCTTAGGAGATAGTTTTGGTGGCCCAGGGTAAAGAGGGCGGTGGTAGAGTGTGTGGAAAAGTGCCTCGTGTTCCATCAAGTAAAGGCTGAACATCGTTTTCCTGGATGACCATTACAACCGTTAGATGTTCCCAAGTAGAAGTGGGATGAAATCTCGATGGACTTCATCACAGGGCTACACAGGACTTAGGGAGGCTATGATGCCATCTGGGTAGTGTTGTATCAGTTTATAAAATCAGTACACTTCTTGGAGATTTATGAGTCGAGCCTGAGGAAAACCTTAGCCAAGAGGTACATCGATTAGGTGGTGCAGTTTCACAGGATCCCGATATCTATTGTCTCCGATCAAGACATGCGGTTTAACTGATGAGTATGGAGGGGATTACAGCATGCCTTTGGCACCCAGCTATGCCTCATCACTTCTTTCCACCCTCAAACATATGGGAAAACAATATGAACGATCCAGACGTTGGAAGACATGATGCGGGCATGTGTTCAATATTTTGGGGGATCATGGGTACAAAACTTTCCACTAGTGGAGTTTTCTTATAAAAATAGATTCCACTCTGCTATTGGTTTGACACCATTTGAGGCCTTGTATAGAAGGTCATGTCGTTCACCCATTTGCTGGGCAGAGATTGGGGAAGCAGTTGTTCTTGGGCCATAAGTGGTGGAGGGAACCACTGAGAAGGTTAAACTTCTGCGTGAAAGGATAAAGGTGTCCCAGGACCGGAAGAAGTCTTATGCTTATCATAGGAAGAGGCCCGTGGAGTTTGAGGTTGGGAAACATGTGTTCTTGAAGGTTTCACCTTGACGTGGGAAGGGAAGGTTTTGGAAGGGGTGTAAGCTCTCCCCTAGGTTCATCAGACCTTTTGAGGTGTTGGGACGAGTTAGTGAGGTGGCGTATCAGCTGGCGTTTCCACCTCAGTTGGAGAAAGTTCACAACATCTTTAACATTTCCTAGCTTCATCGATATCTACACGACGACTCCCACGTCATCGATTGGGGAGAGTTAGATGTCGATGATGATACGACCTTTATAGAATGACCAATCAAGATCGAGGATCATTAGTCGAATGTGCTTTGTGGACGAACCATCCCCTTGGTTCATGTGCTGTGGAGGAATGGTGCCCTAGAATAGAGCACATGGGAACGAGAGGCCCAGTTATGAATTCAGTAATCAGAGTTGTTTTTAATTCCTTTTTATTTTTGTTCTAATCCTTAGATTGTACCTTGTGATTTAATATATGAAATGATTATTTTTCATAGCTATTATATGATTTTCTCCATGTTCTCTCTGTGTGTGTGTGTGTACGAATGTGTGATGATGGGAAAACCTGGCTGCTAATCATGACACATTAATGTGGATGTGATTAAACATGTACGGGAGAGTCAGTGCCACCCAAAGCAGATAATATCGTGACATGTAGGAGGGGACTCCCTAACTCATGTGTTGGATAGTGTGATCCTTGTTCTTATTGTGAATGATTGTGGTTGATAACTCTTGGAGGAGTATTTCTGGATATAGGGGGGAGAGTTCTGTTCCAGTTTTCGAACAACTCAGCGGTTTCCCCCTCAGAAGTCTCTTTAGAGAGTGGTTGTTTGGACCCCACCTTTCTCCTTTCTGGGTTGTTCTTATATTCTCGGGGACGAGAATAGTTTGAGAAGTATCTGATGTAATGACCCTGGATTTTTTGGGTACATTACTTGGTAAAAATATGATTTTGAGGTGTTCTGGGTGGTCTAGAAGGCCATCCCAGCTTCTCGTGACTCCTAGCAGTAGCCTTGGCCTACCAGTAGCCTCGGCCTACCGGTATACCTAGCCTACTGGTGACCTTGGGGTACTGGTAGCTCTCGGCTGTCGGTAGCTCTTGGCTGCTGGTAGATCTCGGCAGTCGGTAGCTCTCGGATCCCAGAAGCTATCACCAGCTAGTAGCTCTCGGGTACCCATAGCTGTTGCCAACTAGTAGCTCTCGGCTATCGGTATCTCTCACCTACCCCCTATAGGTTTTCCAATAGCACCTACTTTTTACGCAAATTGGTTTTTAAACCATCTTTTGACCCCTTTATGCATGTTATAATGCCCATTATGTCCCATTAATGGCATTTAATTTAAATCATTGGTGAGGTGTGCATCTGTTTTAACCTCCCCAAAGGGCGGAGACCTTTTAAGTTACGTGTGGGGTGGCCCAGCCGTGTGGTCAACCCACGATCCCACTTCTAATGTGGTTTCGAGTTTTTCTTTCCGAACATAACCATCCCGGGAATGTTGTATCTCAGACTTTATAACCTAAAGGCTTCTCCCTGCATTTCTTTTTCTCAATCATCCTGTGCTCGGAGTACCCTTCCTCCCGATGTGTTCGTTGATCGCGTTCTATAGACTTCCTGCTACTAACGCGACGGCTTAATGTCGATCCTTAATCAGTCAGGTAGGGACATTATCTTTCACCTCTTATTTTGTGTATCATGTGGGGTGGGAATGCTTTTGTCTCCATAGAAATTGATGAAACCTAACTAAATGAATGTAATGAACAGACCTTTCAATAATGAAGGGGGGGGTGTGACTGATGTTCTGCTATACTCTTTTTATGTTTTTATGTGTTGTGAATTGTACTGACTTGTGATCACTGAAAATCATAGTTGTTGGTTGCCTTTCCTTGCGCACTAATGAACCTCGGTACCCCTATATGTTTAAATAACTGTAACATAAAATTGGTTAATTACGTATACTCAGTTAAAAAAATTGAAAGCACGAGGATAAACACTTTTCTATGATAACCCCGGTTAAAGTACAGTGGAATTGAAACCATGGAGTGTGTTAAATGTTTTAAATCCGAAAATACCTGCATGGGAATGACTTGTGTTGGCGGTAGAAGTTTGGTTGTTTCTTTCACGAGACGATTGGTGGGGCGATGCGGGTGGGGATAGGATCTGCTGTTGTTATACTTTCGCTGGTTGTGAATTTGAGGCTATGTGATTACTCTCCTTATATCAGGAATTGGGGTGGGATCCTTTGTTGTTGAGAAACCATTGGCTCCTAGATTTTGGGAACATGGGGATATATCTCGTGGTTTTCCTTGGTTCTAGTACTTCGAGGGATCTCACTTATCCCTTTGTTGTTGTGAATTTTCAAGAGAACCGGGTGTGAATACTTAAATTGATGTTGGATATATGTTTTTCCCTTGGTTTGTGTTTATGCTGTTAGTTGCCCAGTAGTACAGATTTTTATTTAAATGAGATTACTTGAACATGGAAGCAAGAATAGCGGGGACTGGTTCTGGGGGTGAGTTGTGACTCGACTGTGAGTAGTGTGCTTCCTATGAATAGGGACGAGTGTGCTTTTGCTTGGGTTGGCTTCGGAAACCATAGGATGGGTTGAGTGTTTGTTACTTATACATATATTTGTAGTTCTTATTTTTCTTATTTGCGCCCCACCCAAGTTGAGCCCTTAGTGCTGAACACCCCCATTTCATGGGGGAGGGTGTTTTTCCCAACACTTCTATTAGTGGCTGGTTATTAGCTCCTTTCTGATCCCTTTAGCGGATAGCCCAAGTATCTTTAGGCAGGCTGTGATGGCTTGAAGTCCATTATTAGCCCAAGAATATTTGTGCGGGGTAGTTGTGGTGGTTGGCCTAGGTGTTTGCGGGTATGTTGTTTCACAAGTGTCTTTGGGATGAGGCTCAGGTGTCTTTGGGCATGGCCGTAGTTTTTCTGACCCAGGTGTTTGCGGGTATGGTTGTGTGTGGTGGTTTTGTCCCATGTGTCTATTGGCGGGATAGTGGTTATGGCCCAGGTGTGTGCGGGCAGGGTTTGGCAGTGGGACTGTTGTGAGGTTGTGGCTCAGGTGTGTGTAGGTGGGCTTTGGCAGTGGGACTATGGTAAGAACGGAGGTATTGGTTCGATGCGTAGGATATCTTCAATAACCTATGGGAAAGTGGCTTGGGGTACCCAAACATCGATGTTATATAACTATACATTACTTGACTTTCATTATTCGGGGAGTGTTACTTGGTGAGGATTGGGTGGATGGTTTACCTTGTTAGGTGTTTGGTTATCTTTTTTTCCATGGGTCATTAGAATGTCACCTCACTTGTGCACATGAGTCTTTGGTTTTTCCCTACTGAGTGTACTTGTATTCTCACCCTACATATATAAAACTGTTTTCAGGTTTCCAAGAGGACATCAAGGATCATATGGGACCGTACTAACTCAGACCATGGGGTAGTTTCTGTTCTCGTTTTCCTTTTCTTTGTACTTTACCTTTGGAGTTTTGTGACTTGTATCTTTTACCTTTGAACATGCATATGGGAATGGTTTATTTTCAGTCATACTTGCACTTTCAGTTTTGGTGTTGTGGGATTTACTATTTTATCTCTCGATCCAATTAAATGAAAAAGGGTAATGCCTTCCATTTAGTGTGTGATTCTATACCCTTGGTGCTGGTCGCCACTCCGGATCTTATTGAAGGTGAGTTTCGGGGGTCATTATCTCTCCTTCAACATAAAGAAGGAAGGGCCTGGCAATCTAATTACCCTTCCTTCCTTTTAGTGGAGGAAGGTCGTGACAGGGTATCCATATGATTTTCATGATTATGAAAACATATTGTCTACATATGTATCTAAAAAGAATATTTCAGTGAAAAATTATTTTGAAATGAATAAAAACAATTTGAAAATAATTGAAATTTTATTTTGAATAACTATTCGTATGTACACAAATAGGTTTTACCTATATAAATAAACAAATTACATTTTTAATGATTATAATGATATTTAAATATTATATATTCAATAAAATGTTAAAAAGCATCAAATTAATTTCATACATGTGATAATAATTAATCAAATGTTTCTCTAAAATCGGTATTTTTATAAAAAAAATTCTACTTTTTCAAAAATAATTTAAAAATAAATTTGTTATTTTCAATAAATTATTTCTCAAAATTATAAATACTTCTTGAGATAATAATTTAAAAATTAACAGATACTTATTTTTTAAAATTTCCATAGAGGATAATTTTTTTAATGATTAGTGAAATGTAATAGTTTTTTTAAAAAAAAATTGAATATATTATAAAGAATTTCAAAGCATACAATATATATTAAGATGGAATTTAAGATAAATTGTGTTTCATTGTATACCCATTAATGTAGTTTATGTCACTGTAATTGATTTCATGTTGCATTTTTATATGAAATATTTTTAAACATTTTAACTATTTTCTCTTTGGAAAACTAATTTCCCATTGTGTCTAAGGATTAATTTAAAATTTTTTAGTAATAATTTGTAAAAATTCATTCATATTTTTAATAAAAATAAATTATATTATATAATAATGTTAACTTTTTTTTATAATGAATAGTAAAAACTATAAAAATATTTACCATTGTTAACTTAAAAAGGGATTTACTTGTGTGTTAAACTAAAAATATAAGCATTAAAAATAAACCAAAACAAATTGGTTGAAATTATTTAAATAGTATTAATTCTAGGTTCTATATTCTCCACATGTTGAGGTCTTTTAAATTTTTAAAACATTCTTGTACTGTATTCATTTCAAAATTAACAACTGTGAACCACACCTCTCTTATAATATCCACCACTTATACTCTATACATTATGATTGAAAACCCAATTATATAATGATAATTCATAAAGTAATAACTTCCTTATATCCTTTAATAATTTTTTAATCCTTAATTTTTTCAGAAATAAGACATATGATTTTTTCTGATATAGACTAAACGAAGTGGATAAATAATTAGTAACATCCCTAATCAAGTGTTTTATATTAATTATTCCTCAACAACATTAAACTGTCATTAAAACAAGATCATGTAATTACCATAATATATTCCATATACTCAATTGTTATTTTGTTAATGGAATAACCTAAATCCTTATCCTCTTCTTTCAAATGGGTTATGAAATCATCATTCTTGTTTATAGTGGGTTACCACCTTACAAACCAATATAATTGTTTTCCATCACCTCCTATAACAACTGGATGCAATGATGTATTTTTTTTAAATATTAAATTTATGATATTATTATACATCTAAAATATTGATGTCATATTTTTATTCTGACATTTTATTTCAGGGTTATATAAACATAACTTTCATTTCTACTGTGGACTACATCTACGTTAAGCAATGAGATTAGTTTATACATTACATAGAAGGTAATAATGTTTGTTTTAATGAAAATATGAGATATATATGATACAAATATATTCTATAATGGAATAATATAATTTATTTTTCTTTATTTTTTAAGTTATGAAAAAGGATACATATTTTATGAGTATGTATACCCTAACATCCTCCTGAATAATTTATTTCATTTTATATATCAATATTTTATGGATCACTCAAAAATACATGTATAATAAATGTATCTAATGTTTATATCATGGTAAATATTTTTGAGATGATGTATCCAAGATCAATAAATGTGGATGACAAATAATATATCAAAACAAACATGAATAGAAAAGAAATGATTTCCCAAAAAGTGACATTAACAATGCATTCTTAATTAAATGGTTATAAATGGACATAATCAACTCATTTAAGTTATTATATATATGTATTTATGGTTCTATAATATATGTATAATAAAAATATATTTATTAAACAATGGGTTTGATGGTTTATGAATAAAGTAGAGACTCATTGTATGAGATTTCTAGTCACTATTTTATTTATCGGGTGTTATTCCATTTTCCCGACATGTTTATTTTTTTGTGATTTATGTACTACACCTCATACTTGTTATATCTGAAATATAATTATTTTCATGATATTTAATATTTCATTTGAAGTTATTATTTTATAAGGATTATGATTGATGATATTTACAATGTGGTATGTGATTTTTTATTCAACTTATATTCTTTGTGAGATCTGTATTCTTATAGAACAATTTCATAATATGTATTGTATAATCAGGCTCATTTACATTTAATATAATAAAATTATTTACTTTTATTAGATTATATGATTTATTTAATGTTTTTCTTTCATATTTCTTATGATTCAATTTTATAAAGGTTGTATTTATTTTATGATACAATCTAATTATTAAGTAGGACTACATAGGATTGTGCTTGAAATAATGATATCGTGTGATATATATCACAAGAAACTCAGGTCATTTCTTATATTATGGTCATGTATTAGGAATAATCTTTTTTACTTTATTTTCCTCTATTTATTTATTCGTGATTCATTTTGTGTTTTTTAATTTAAATGATCTTTACTTCTCTATATAGTTAGATAACCATTTTTCTCCCATATCAATGTTTAAAAAAATTCTAAATTGTGTTCAAATTACAATATTATTTATTAATTATTATTTTTGGAATTTTTTAAGTTATAAAAAAAAATTTTAAATGAATCTTCATGTAGTTTTAAAAAGTGGCCCATTTTTAATTTCCAATAAAATATGAAATGAATCATTGTTTATAACATGTATGATATTTCTTGGTGTCACGTACACTCAATGATTTAAATATAGCCTTATAAATTTCCAAGGTTATATTTATGGAATATAATTTTGAATAGTATTACTACTTTATTATGTTATTTTTAAATTGGAATTCCTATTTTTATCAAAAATAAGTGTTAATGATTTTAAAATATAATTTTGTAAGGTTTCAAGGTTATTTTTAAAAAGAATATTTAAAATTGTTTTATGTTTTAAAATGATTTTTTCAAATTTGAATGGTTATTTTTTATAATAAATTATCCAATTTATCTTTCAAAAATCAATTTCCCCCAATGGTGACATCCTTTTATATGACATCCTAATTGAATTTTTTAATAATCAATTTTTAAGGAAAAATTGGAAACCATAGTTCAAAAACAAGATTACACTATTTTCTAAAATATCTCACAATATGATTAAATAGAAGACTAAGATTTTTTGACTCAGAAACTCTATATAGTTACAATTGCAGCATACTAACCTGTGTATCTAGATCCTCTCTGATAAGCACTTCAAGGTGAGTAATCATCCTTTCCATTGTCTGAATAAACTATTATGTGTTTATTTTTCTATGATTGAAGCCCCAATCACATATTCAATCATGTTTATCTATCCACACTTCTTGATCCTTGTAGGCATAAAATTGCATCCATATTTCATAAATTATTTTAATATCCTCTTATAAGACATTGGGCATGACAAAATTTTCAAGCATTTATTCCTTGTAGTGGAGGATATGTTTCAAGCACTCTCCACACTCTTCTTCCTTTTATATTGTTTTCCTACTAGATTCATCACTTTCCCCACATTGTAATTATTTTACTTCCTTGTTTCTACCTGTATTGGTGACATAGCCTCCATTATTTTTGGCTAGTGGGTGTAACCCTTTCATCCCTTTTGTATTCTCCCTTGAACCGCAATACAATTCCCATATTCTCGAATACATTTTCCCTTTCTTCCTTCAAGGAATATGAGGATATTTCCACTGAATTTGGTCCATGATATCCATTTAAGGGATAATATAGTTGTTATCACCTGAAGAATCACCCTCTTGAGGAAATGGTTGTTTTAGGACATTCCGACCATCAAAATGGTTCCCCATTATTAATGTCTAGCCTTCTTTGAGTGGCCTATTTTGACACGGAGACTCCTCCTTAAAATATTTATTCTCCAAGACAGTTTTCTTCCCCCCATTCCCTAACTTTAGATTGACTGTGGAGTTAGGACCAAGGATATTTGGGTCTATGGGCCCCAATACAATCACTCTGTCCCATATCCCTTGTCCACTGTGATATTCTATTATAGGTAACAAGAAATCCTTCCACTGCATCATATTCGGGCCTAAGGGAAGCTCTTATCCATGAACCATAAACTATAAGTGTTTATTAGTGTCCTCCCAGCCTCGAACATTAGAGCCACTGAGACCTTATTCATTACTCACTATCAAGCTCACCTCTCCATCCTCAATTGAGCGGGTTGAAAATTGTAGTTTCACTGTATCCACAAGTAAGGGACCCTCTTTTTCTTCTTTATTTGGGCCCAATTCTTATTTTAAATGGGATATTATATCTAATAGAAGTGTCTCTTCTTCTTTATGCTTCACACTCTTTACTAACACTGGGGGAACCACGGAAGGCCCCTACTACTGATCCTCTTAGGTGTTTGACTCCGCAACTAGAAATTCCTATTGTTGTTCTATCACATTTGGTACCTCCCCTCAGACCTCCTCATATACTCCCAAACTAGACCAAGCCCACACCTACCGGTTCACTATGGGATCAATATGCACCTAAAACCCATCAGTTTTATGTGTCACGTTTTTCCTATCTCTGAACTCTCAATGAAAAGAAAAGACTAAATGGTCGAACCTATGACATCCCAAGTAGAAAATTGGCCACTATTAAAAAACCAACCTCTATTTCCATCTTAATTATTCTTCAAAAAAATTCCATTTCCACTCCGTTGGAGTCTTTGAAATGTCAACCTTAATACATATTCATGGGGATATTGGGTGACAAACCCATATGTGTGACTATGAGGGCTCAAATACTATTAAACCAAATTTACTAACATACATATAATTGATGGGTTCTATAATGGGAGTTGGAGGCCAAGAATTCTTACCCACACTAAAGACGAAGGTGTATCATGGTTCATTTTCAACTCAGAAGACCAGAGAATGAGGTAAAAAGCACATCCATGTATAACAAGAGGGGCGCTGGACCAGGTGACGATCAGATTGCTCTCGGAGGATAAACTAATCTACAATTACTGGCGATTGAGAAGACCCACCACCGTGCGATCTTGAAGACCCCATGATTTGAAGAAAAATCTATGAAAAGTTTTAACCGAGGAACATCGACCCCTAAATTGAGACACATGTGTCGACCTATGAAGATCTAAAGCTGAATTGAACTATTTTATAGAAATCACAAGATGGGGTGAGCCATCGTGAAATTATTATAAAACTTGTTTCTTTTCCACATATTATGTTATGATTAATTGTTTTTGGAACCAATTTCTTTTCATGGGTTCTGATATGATGAATTTTTTATGCTCATTTAGCACCCAAATGTATGATTTTATATATTTTACAGTGATTAAATTATAACTATGTTTGGTGGTTCGATTATAATAAAGGACAATGGTTACATTATAAACACGAGTGGTGAGACCTATATATACCTATAATTCATTGTGTAATGAATTTTATCTTGTAAATTAAAAATGTAAGAAAAGTCAATGGGACTGGTCCATTATGGGAAAATAGTGAATTCTGATCCACTATGAGAAACAGGTGTTTCTGGATCCATTATTGATAACATGTCCATCCTCATCCACTATGGGAATCATGTGATGGATCTTAATCCACTATGTTGATGGTCATGGTAGTTAACCAGGAAATATGAAATTATTTTTCAGTATATAAAATACAGAAAAAAATTATTGACATCATCATATGGTTCAAGATTAATAAATTATGACATCTCGCACTTATGCTCATTGTTATCAGGAATGAAAATTTTATTCCATGAATAATTTTTCTGATCTATATAGCCTTGTTATAATCTTCATAATTTTTTTCATGATTAAATTCACTAATTATTATCTTTTAATTTAATTTTTCCATAGACTGATATATATTATGTTTACCATTACTTATAATCATAGCTCACCCTTTCTTCAGTTTATGTCCCTATAATATGTATAACATCTTAGGTAGGGTATGCTTGATATGATTTCATTTTGAGAACTTCTTTCTTGGACTTGTTGATGATCTTTCATGAAATAAGAAGATTGTGTTTCTAGTCTCCAAGAAACTAAACAAATATGTTTTTTTGGTGTGTACATATGAAATATGATGAATATTCCCATAAAAATGAGATATTTGTGTATGGAAATAATGCTTCATTATAGGTGTTCTCCCATTAAATGTAAATTTAGGATATGTTGAGTCAATATTTATATTAATTAATGCCTTTATAGAATTAATTATCTTTATAAATTTTTTTCTTGGTCATGAAAAATGATTTGACATTGTTGGAGGTCCAAAATTATTTTTCACTATATATTTGCATGTTTTCTTTGACCACTTTAATATTATTTAGAATAATTTGGGGTGTGCTCTGAATCATAGGAAAACTCTAAGGCAGTTATGTTGTCTTTGATGGGACAAAATTTAAGTTAGTATTTCTCAATGGATGGTAATGTCTTAAAAGGACGCACATTAAGACCTAAGGTAGAACCCAGGACAAATACCATTTTATTTGTGGCTTGATATTTTGTATTCACATCTTTATTTCTATATTTTCCATTTATAAGTGTGTAATACCTTGTATATCTACAATGATTATTTTTTTTATTTTTTAGATTACATGGTTCCCTAATTGATTGATATTCTATTGATTTAATGTGAGCGTTTTTTCTCTAGAACATTGTATAATTTTAGAGAATGAGTTTTTAAAATTAAATATAAGTGTTTTGTGGGTGAAATTGTTTTTAAAATAAACTCATTTTAGATTATTACAATTATTTTAAATATTAAATTTGAATACTTATAAATATGTTTAAATGTTTTATCGATTCCTCTATAGTTAATGTTTGAAAACACTATCTTTCATTTGTATTTAAAAAATATATAAATTATATATAATATGAAGTTAATTTAAAAATATGTAATTATTTTGATAGAGTCTATGTCCCTCTCACTACCAATATAAAAAATTCGGTGTGTGTAGTTTTCATGAATTTTTTTTCAGGTGAATAAGGATTTGACCTCCCCTATATTGGAGAGAGTATTATTATTTGGATGTTTAAGATGGGTATAGAGAGTAGCTAAGGGTAACTGAAAGATATTGGTTCTTATTTTTTTATTTTCATTATACATTTTGGGATTCTAACATCTTCATATTATCATGGATTTTTTATTTTGGCTCATGATTTATTTAAAATATTTTATTATCTTTTTTATTTATCTCCTATTATGATTTATTTATTCTTTATATCTATATTCTAATTTGATGTTTATTTTATTTCAAGGGATAGAGAAATTCCACTATATTCCATATCGATACCTTGAATCTCTTCACCATCCCAGTGTAATTTGAAGTGCACCTCATGACTTGTTGTCAGTTATATTGAATTCCCAATTCAATGGATGCTTAGGTTGGTTCATGAGATTACTACTCAGAAGGAACCTTTTTAAAGAGATCACATGTTATGAGAAAATCATTAAAGAATACATAACGGTAAATAGAAATGTAAATCCCTAAAGTCATTTTAAAAAAATTATATTAAATGACCATATACTTATTTATATGAATAATAATAATGTGTACTTTAGTAATATATTGTTTAATTCAAAAGAGGAAAACACATGGGAGAGAGTGTTTCCCTTATCATCAATATTGTGTATAAGTATTAAAATATAGTAGAATAGAGATAGAATAAAAATATATTCATTTAAAATACGATAAATATATCATTATTAATGAAATTATGATGATATATTCTTGTTATAATATATTATAATCTTTTAGATAACAATTATTGAAAAACAAAGGTGACCAAAATGAAAGTAAATTGTATTAACTCTTAAAAAATTTAATATTTTGAAAACTAATTTTATAAAATATAATTTCTATAATTTTCAAAAAAATGCATAAAACACTTTTTATTCTAAAATATGATACTTTTATGTGGTAGAAGATAATATTTACTTGAGAAATAAAAAAATAAATGTAATATCATAGGGAAAATATTTCTCATGCAAACTTTATAGGTTTAAAATTAAATTAAATATATTCAAAGGATAGTTTAAATAAATTTATTTGCCATATTAAAAATAATATTATTTTCATTTATAAGATAGGTATTTATAAACAAACAAATTATATGATAGAGAGAGAGTTTAATCACAAATGTAATCAAATAGTGAGAATCTAAGGGTGTCATCTTAAAACAATATAATATATGAATTAGGAATCCCTAAGAATTTCTATGATATAAGTAATATTATAAAATTCATGGTAGACTATTATAATTTACTTTAAACACATTGGAGAAAAAATATTCTGGCAAAGTTAAATAGTGGAGAAAAAAGTTATTTAAATAAGGGAAATTTTGAAGAGAAACTATTAAAATTCAATAGATTTAATTTTATGATCCCAAAAATAATGTATATTAACAATGTAATATAAATACAAACAATTAAATTATAATTATATTAGAAGGGATTCATAAACCATTATACACAAAACATTGAACATGATAGATATAGGAAAGGTAATATAATTTAAAAGGAAAATATTACGATAAGAAACCTATTTATTGATTTTGTAAAGTATCACTTATTCATTTTTAATTAATATTATGAAAATAAATTCATATTATGGAAAATTAGAAAAAATATTACATTTTGATTATAAAAATATTTTAAAGACATTTTATTGAGTATTGAGAAATAAATATAATCTCAAATAGGATATTCTGAGGGTACTCCACAAAAAAAATTCAAGAGATGAGAAAATATATTTTAAAATAAATAAATACCATTTTATAAAAATCCTTAATGAATTATTTGTATTATAATAAAAAATAATAACGGTTATAGAATAATAAAAGGTTATAATAATCCCTGTATGGTGGGAAAATTAATGAAATAAGAGATTAAAAATAATATCATACATATCATCAAGAGTTTGACATTAAAAATTCTTTAAAAGCGAAATATAAATATGTACTTATACTTAGATGAATTAATGGGGAAAAATAAAAATGAATAAATAATATATTTATATCGAATATAAAATAATAATAGGTTGAATAATAGATAAAAAGGAATCATACAATTAATATAGTTGAAAATGTAATGATTCCCCATACCATGTGTCCTTAGTCACTAAGACACCCCTCTAACATCCTAGAAAGATGAATTTCATATATTAATTTTATACTCTAAAACTATATTAATGATTATTAAAAAAATTAACATTCCATTTATCATCTAATATTATTAATTATTTTATTTATATTTGTTTCAATTATCACATATGGGTGTTCATACATGGATTACAAAGTATATTCAATGTAATTGTTATGGGAAATGAAAATTTTCAAATAGAATTGTGAACTATATAAGTGAAAATATTTGGAGTTCTTTTGTATTTCAGACCCATATAAATTTCATTGATATATATTTATTCATAAACATGATATAGTTTCACAATCACTTGATAATAAACTTACTTTACATTTCTAAAATGTCACTGATTATTTATTTTAAATATCAAGAGTATTATGAATATTTTATTTATCAAAATAATTAATAATAACATAAAAAAATGTTTTTGAAATATATTTTTAGAATCATACATTTAGGGAAGAAATAGTTCATTTATAAAATCCTTCACACTTATGGTTAAAACATGTTAGTATTCGATGATTATTATAAGAATCCAAATAATGGATTTAATTGAAAATTTTTAGATAAAAAATATATTAAAATTCTTTTAAAATATTTAGGTAAATTTAAAATTAGTTTTCTTTTAAATGATAAATGGTAATTTTATGAAATAAAGGGAAATCAATTAAATGTGTAATAAATGGAAAACTCACTTTCCCAAATTAAGATGTATCCTTTATATTAAACCATTAGGAATCTTGAAATGGATATGTAATTGGAAAAATATATATAAAATTTTGAAACCATGAGTTAGTGGGGAATTTGGTACTTATTTGAAAATGATAGAGTATTATAATTTCAAATAAGTGGATAGGGATTGTATTTATTGGTGAATTTGGTGTAAATAATGTATTTATTAAAGACAATTCTCAATACTATTTATAGTACTGATTCTTAAGGAAAGTAAAATAATTAATACATGTGAGGATGAACAAAAGGTTTTATATATCATTTTTAATGTAATAAAAACATGTTTGACTTATACTGTAAAGTACATTATTTTACGTTATATTAATTTTTACATTCACATTACACTATTTATGAAAATTATTAAATCATAAACCATAAATAAGTTATATGTGTTGATTCTAAAAAAATAGAATCTAATTTTTAATAAAATATTTCTATATAAATATTTTTTATATAAATTTCTTTTAATATAAATTATATGTTTTAATAAATTACATAAAAATGTCTTATTATACATTAAACTTGTATATACTTTATTTTATTCAATTTTGAAAATAATTTTATTTTATTTTTGTATTTGAATTTACATAGTTTCGGATATATATATTACCTATTATAAATTTTATGATTAGCAATATAAAATTGACTATTCCCATGGTTAGTTATTATTCCATCATTCATATAATCTTTATTTATCATATAAATACTTATTATTTCCTATATTATCTATACATTCAATTTATTATCATAGTTATCTATAATTATTTAACATGATTCCATTATAATTTCTAATTTCTAATTTTATAACATAGTTGTGTTCGTTACTATGATATTTTTATGAGTACATGAAAACATGTATTTCCCAATTCTATTCATCTTATTTACTAGTATTTATTATCTTGTCACCTTATTTCAACTTCTATAGGATGTATTTATCCTAACTATTTAATTTTTATAATAAAAAATATTGACATATGAATTTTGGGTAATGACTTATTTTTTTATACTATTCATTTTTACACATGTAAATATTTTTAAGAAAAATTATTATTTTAAAAATAATACAAATTACGTTATAAATATTATCACACATTATTTTTTAATATACCTAAAAATAATATTAATGAAATCATTTTACATTTATAAATAACTTTTTTTAAATATGGGTTATAAAATGTAAAATTTATCATATTAATCATATTTAAAATTGTAGAAAATAGATAAAGTATATGCATGATTAATATCATCAAAAATGAACCTCGAATGTGGGTCCTCAATATAATTATCGACACACTCAATTTGTTCATAAATGAGTACACTTGAAAATTTTTCAATGTATATACCATGTCACAATAGTCTTTGAAATATTATGGGAATTTGAATTTGAATTTGGATCTAAAATATTACAATAATTTCTCATCACATTATGATAGAGGAACACATTGTGACAAGGGCCAAATCTAGGAATCAAGCTTTGGATAAGGGAGGTACAAAAACATAGAAGTAGTTTTTCATATTGTGACCAATATATGTCTGGAAATTTTGTTTTTTTTCTTGGGTCTTTACAAATAAAAATTCCCTCATGTTTGGTCACATGGTTTATTGGGGTATCAGACCACGATGGAGGATCATAATTCACGGGTCTCAGAAAGATTACATTTTTTCATTAAACATTTTGTTGGATGAGTTCTACAATGTTATTTCTATTAATTCATTTCAGGAATGTATTTTATAAGGAGTCACTATGGTGTGGTGTGTGATGGACTACACTATAATGGGGAGGCCTTATAATGAGGAGTTATTCAAGAGGAAGGGTTTCACTGTGTGGGTAGTATTCATGGGTTTTTTTGTCACACTATGAGCCCTAGGTATTGTGACCAAAACTGAGGTTGGGGAATAGCACCATGATGCATAGGGTCGTACCATGGCATAACTATTCCCATATTTTTTAAAGGATATATAAACAATCATTTTTCTTTTATTCACCATCATGATTTATAGGGAATGTGGATACATAGGGAACTATTCAAATTTATCCCCCCTTTATTCCACTCATGAATACACTTTTATGAGGGGTGATTCATGTTTATTTTCAATGGTATCATATCGTATGATTTATATCCCCATATTTATTATCTCTACTACCATTATTAGTTACTTACTATGGTTTCTCTATGTGACAACATGAATTTTTTTGGAAATATATTTTTAAATAATTTGATTTCATTTTTCTATTGTGTTTCGTGTTATACCGAGCTAAGCTTTCACTACATATAATAGTGGCATATCTTGCAATACAATCAACATTATGTTACATAGAATCATTATTTTATTATTATAATTATTCAAAAAAGATGATTATAATTTTTTTGTTAGAATGGAGGGTATAAAAATGAATAACTAAATTTCAAAATGGTGGTGTAAAAATTTTAATTTAATCCTTTTTTTAGGTACCAATAAATTATAGAAAAATATATAACCATATCAAAAATAAAAGTAAATTATTTTCTAAAGAAAATTTGTATATTCACAATTCTTTTTTACACCTATAAAATAAAAAAATAAATTTAGGGATTATATTAATCAAATCAATATATAATATATTGAATATAATATTTATCATTTATCATTTTAGTTTTATATATAATGTATATAAATTAATTAAATTTTATAATTAAAAACAAATTTTTTCCTAAATTTCAATATTATTGACTTTTAATGTAAAATATATTTTTGAAACAAAAATTTGAAACTTCTATCTACATTATTTGACAAAATTATTATAAATTTTTAATGAGTAATATCAAAAAAATTATTAATTATTTTATTTGTTTGATATGTTATGTTTTTCGATAAATATAGAAAAACAAAATTTTAATTGAACGCTGACATTTCATCCAAATAATTTATAATATAAATATATATTATAAGTTTTTAATAATTTAAAATTATATGAACTATAAATTTATTAACCCAATGTATTTAAATAGAATTTTTTATTCTAAACTTTGAGATAAAAACATTTCAATTTGTTGAACAGTTTCACTTTAGGAACAAGTTTTCTCCCCTCGTCTATGATATAAATATGAAATTAATTTTCAAATATAATATATTGAATTTTGGAAAAAAAAAATGTATTCAAAATTTGGAATCAAAATGTTTAAATTTTTTATATAGTTATCTCTGATTTATTGTACAATATGAATTATCAACTAAGTAATTTTATTGCCACGACTGGGGGTTAATCTAGTAATTAAGGGTAAATATAATATAATAAATACTACCAAATTACACCAAATCATGTCCTAATATTTGTTTATGAGTTATTTTTGATAAAATAATCCATGGGAAAAATTTATTACCACTTCTATCCACTTGTATTAATATAATCCCCATTTTTTTTATTTTATGAAAGCTCAAACCTATCACACTAATGTTTTTATTATGTATTAATTTTTTAATAATTAGTAATCAAGAAGTTATCTTCAACCATTAAAAAATATATAAATATAAAATATTTACCTTCATAATTAGAATTTATTTTTAAAAATTATTTATTATATAATTATCTTGAAAATTTACAAACTTTTAATGTCATAATTATTTGATTAAAAAACCAAAAAAATGATATTTAAATTGTTAATAAAATTTTTTTATATTAATTAAGGTCCTAATAATATTTTTTTACTTTAACATGACAAGAAAGGGGTGCATTAAATGATTTTTTATAGTATATCATGTTTTATTGATTTTATTAATTTCAATGAAATAAATATTGTCAAAGTTGAAACTAATGATATTTAATAAACATAATATTTAATTAAATTATTTTAAAATCATTTAAATATTAAATAAGAACAATGGGATGATATATGATTTATTATATCCTTAATTGTTCATCTATTTCCCAATTGAGGTTTTATATGAAAAAATTATAACCATCTAATATTGATAATTTTGATACCATAATTAAAATTTAAATAGTTTAACTTAGGGTCAATCAGAATGAAAATCATAAACATTTTACCAAAACAAGTATAAAATATATTTTATTAGAATATTAAAACATTATATTTTCTTATATTTAAATTGATATATTTTTTTAGGTATTTTTAGTGGGATTTAATTTATTATAAATAAATATTTTAAGAAATTACAATTGTGGCCCTGACCAAAATTATAAAAACATACATCCTATCTAACTAATTTAAACAACATTGAGCCTTATAGCTAGGTAATTAATCTGAAAATATCCCTTATCTAATTCCCTATCCATATTATAGTGGTCCTGGTCTTCTGTAGAGACCATCCTTAATGCTATTTAAAGTAAATCCAAGGGAGACATTTCAAAGAAGATATAATTGATCTAACAGTTCACATTATATTTCTAATCTATGTTACCTCCTATAAATAAATAGTTTATATTATAAAATATTAAATTATATGTCCATAATATTCTTAAATGTTATTATGGTGATTAAACCACAAATATAAAAACTCATTCTCATTAAAAATGAAGTAAATGTATTACTCAAACATAGATACGGCACATCGTCTCCATGTAGCGATATAACTTATTTTTCATCACTATCATACATGGATGTTTATTATGATATTATTAGTGAATATGTATGAGATTAGTAATAAAATTATTCATTTGGAATGCTATAATATAAGGAAATTATCATCATCCAATCGTTTGAATAATGATAACACCACTTCTGCGTACGTATGGACTACCATCTTCACGATGCGATGAGATTTTCTTTAACTTACTATTCAAAATTATGGTAATAATGATTTTTTTAATTAAATTATATGATATATATAACATAATAAATTTTTCTATAATGTTTTATTATTATTTTCCATTCTTTCATTCCATAACATGAAAAATAGAAATAATGTTCATGTGTACGTATGACCTACCGTCTCCAAGAATGGGTTGATTAATTTGTTTTATCTAATTTTTATGACTGATAATAAATGTTTATATAATTTATATATATGATTTTTAAACCAAATTTAACATTAGACAATTATGGAACCATGATCAATGTTTATTTACTAGGACAACCAAACAAAAACATGATTAATAACAGAAGTAGTTATCAACTAGAAGAGGGATTTAAATAACATATTATTAATTAATGGTTACTATGATTTCATAAATTAATCATATATGATATGATGAATATATGGTTATTGAATAAAAGTATAATAAATTCATATTTGTTCTAAATAAAATTTCAATGTGAAAAAATAAATTCAAGACAATAGGTATGGTATTTTTATCTAACTTTAAATTATATGGGAAAGAAGACCTATACAATAGTTGTTTCATTTGTATGATGTATTTATTTTTGATGAATATATTTTTTGTGCATTATCCTAGATATGATGTTATTTAAAAATCTAAAAAAAAATTCTCATCCATGTGGAATATGATTTGAATGATAACAGAGTGGTAAGGTTTTATCCCAAAATTGTATTATTATTTGTGATTTTTATAGTTAAGTATCTTATAGGGAATAAATCTCCTCAATGACCATGTTCTCTTAAATGATTTATTTTACTTCAATATTATTCAATTATTGTTGAACTTCATTTTTAAAACAATTTTTACTTTTTAAATATGTTTTAAAATTTATCGTCTCTTCATATACAAAAATAAGTATTTTATGACTTATATTAGATAAGTATGAATAGAATGTTTTTTAACATAAACATAGTGTATGTAATTTCATTCAATCCAGACTCTGTAACTATTTGAATATTATAATACAATTTCACAAGGTTATTTCCAATGATAATATTTTTTTTAATTGTGTGGATCCTTAAAAATAAATGATATGAAAATGGAAATACTTTTTTCTAGAATTCAATCAAGTGATATTTTATAATCATTTTACATACGAGTTACCATTATTAGATGTTATTTAATCCATTTTTTGGTTATTATCCAAGGTTAATACCCAAATTATTTTTATGATTGATTTGTGTTTACTATGGAATGAGGTTTATAATACCTATTTCATATTCTTGATTTATGTTTTGATGAATTTTTGAGTGTCATATAAAATTTTTTATAATCATTAAAATTTTATGATGACTGGAGTGAATGATTATGTGAATATTTCTAATTATCTAGCACAATATTTGAATAACAACAATAACAATAGTGACACTCCTAATAAACAAAATAAGAGAAAGGAAGAATGTTATGAATTTTCATTTTTATTGAACATTGAGGAAAAAATTATTAGCTTACTAAGTTTCCAGAAGGAGGGATAAAAAAATTGAAGTACTTTTTCAATGGGATGGGAATTTGTTATCTGTGTGAAAATATGAGTCATAGAGTGAATTTCTTCCATGAGTAAAATGAAATATCTATGGAGAACATATTAATTTCCTAACTCAATTCCCAAATGAAAAAATTTAATTATAAGACAAATAATCACCTATTACATGACAATCGTTGCTGTGGAAGGATTAATCTATTTATCTATTGCGACTCAGGAATATGGAAATATGTATTATATAAAGAAATTAGTGTATTTTTTTCATTTTTTATTTGAAATAATATCTTTAATGGTACGTATGACAAGGAAAATTGATTTATTGGAAGGTATATATTTTTTGAAAAACATTATTAAGGGAAGGAATCAAGTAATATGTTGTTGATGTTGATAAAATGTTGGTCAGTTTGGATAAATAGATGTTTAACAAGAATAATGTAAATTGGATAATATTTATCACCTTGAAACTGATTTTTAAAATGATGAGAAGTTGGTTTATGGATTAATTTCTTGTAAATTTTAGGTTTATGGTAGAGGAACGAGTTAATTTTAAAAATCATTCCTCTTTTAGCTAAGGTTACTTTTTAATTGTAGTGATTACCATGTTTTGAAGAGAGTACATGATAGTAGTCTTCAAATGATTGGTATATGAAAATTAATTGATACATAAAGTTATTTTGAGGATTTATGATTAGTTGATTTTGTAAATTTAGTAACCTTGTTTTGATTTTTTTAATCTTTTGTATCATTCATAACACAAGAAATTTATGAAATATTTTAATTTGATATTCGGAGGAGTTTTTAGAGATTAGTGTATTAATTCATCATATGGATATTTATTTGGATTGTATAACTGATGATAATCAACATGATGTGATGATAACTACAGATAGAGGAAATTAATTAGCATCCAAATAATTTTCATATGATCTAGTACTTGTTTAGTCATTACAATTTTATCTGAATTTCTTTGATTAAGATGAAAAGAAAAAATTGATCAAGTGGTCACCAATGAGTGATATTGTATGAAAATGAAATCATGTAATTATTTCTTCTTAAATAATTATGAAATTAAATTTTATTCTATTATCATAATTTTTCATGATATCAATGTCATTTTTAGAACAATTTGGTCTATGGGTTTTGGTTCATTAAAATTATCTTGACCATGTTCTCTAGCACGCTCTATTAATGCTTAAGGATTAATATCCCTTTCCAAATCCATCTTTTAATGTTTTTTATATGTGGAAAATTAGTTATTTGTTACTTTATGTACACTTCAGGTTTCCATCATAACCTTTTTATGGGAATTTTATTAATCATTTTTATTTTGTTGATTTCTATTAATGAATTATAATATATTAATCTGTTGATAACTAAGACAAATTTTGAGGGATGATTTCATTTTAATTATGGTAGATTAGAGCACCCTCCTATATTTATGAAATAGGGTTTTAAATATATTTTGTTGGTGTCTTGTGTTTCACACTACAACATGTTAATATTATGTTATACACATTACAAGTTTTTCATACATTACATAGAATAATTATTTTCTACGAAATAACATTTTATTGTTATAGTTAATTAAAAAGGAAAATTATATCCTAGTCGTTAGAATGGAGGATATGAGATGGATATTCTGTTTTATTAAAATATGGTTTTAAAATATACATATAATGAATTATTTTGTGTCTAATTAATTATAAACGAAAGTAAAACCATTTCAAAAATAAAAGGAATTATATCTTCTAAAAAAGAATTTAAATGCAGACAACTGTGTTTTATAACAATAAGAAAATCAAACCTTTTAGATTATATTAATGATATATATATATATATATCCAGGAATATAATGTTTAATATTCATCCAATATTTATATAGAGATGATATAAAAATAAATTCAGTTTGATGTTAAAATTTGTTTTAAAAAAAGAATCTTTATCACATTTTAATGGGGATCTTATTTTAATACCAAATTTTGAATCTTTTATAAATTTTATTCTGAAAAATAAAAAAAACTTGTTAAAGATGAATATACAAATTTATTTCATGTTGTTTTTGGAATTTTATTATTATGTTTTAATTTTTATGAATAGTTGAAAACACTATATTTTATTTTAATAATAAATTTTCATCTAAATCACATATAATATTTAATTATATTTTGAGTTTTTTTAAAGAATAATTATATTAATTATAAATATTTTATTAAAATTTAGGTCATTGGAATAATTTTCATATTAAATTTGTATATAAAAACATTTAAACCATTTGAAAAATTTTACAATAACAAACCAACTTTATTTCCTCATCTAATGGTTTAATTTTAATTTAATTTTATTCAGATTTTTCAAAAAAAAGATATTCAATATTTCCACTTATAAGGTAGAAATATATTAACATTGGTCCCATATAGTTTGGCAAAAAATGAATAGTAGACATTGAAATTTTATTATCAGAGTTAAGGGAGAACTGATTAATTAATTGTATAAATAATATTAAAAATATTATAAAATTACCCTATCACATCCTTTAATTTTTACTTTATGAGTTTTTGTCTACTAATATCTTCCTTGGTCCTAATTTATTACCTCTTGGAGCCACATGGATGAATATATGCCCCTAATAGTATTTTATTTTAAGAAAATTAAGACTTATCAAACTAATATTTTTAATAAGTATTGAAATTTTCATATGTGGTTATATAGAAGATATATTTGTACAGATATAGTATTAGGTAATTTAAAATATTTATATATATCTAGTAAATTTATTCAATTTTTAGTAATGAAATATTTACCTTAGGTAATTACCCAATGATGATGCTACAATAATTCAATTAACAGAGAAATAAAATAAATAAAAATAAAAATAAAAAAATAAAAATATTTTGAAATAACTAATTTTATATAATAAATTTATATATCCTCATTAAATTTTTTAGATATAAAATATATTTTTTAAAATGTTAGTGATTTTATTAATTTTCACAAAGGAAAGGTAATGAATAATGTCATAATTTAAACTAATGATAATTTCTGAAATTAATTTTTTATAATACTATTTAAAAATTATTAAAATAATTGACAGAGAAAATTAGATAATATATAGTCTAATACATCCTAAATTGGGAACTTATGATCCAATTTACTCTTAATACATAAAAAAATAATGTTGAATTTTTTTACAATAATTTAAATTTAAATATGTTAATTAATGGTCAATTTAGATGATATGGTATAAATAATAGAAAATATTTTGTAAAATATATTGTTTTTTCATATTAGAACCATAAATTATATTATATTTTAATTCATGGTGTTTGTATATATTTTGATTGAGAATTAATTTATTATAAATTAATCTTTTGAGAAACTCCCAATGTGTCACTCACCTAAATGATAAAAGGATAACTCCTCTCATAATGATTTACACCACATGGAGACATATATACAAACCATTCAATTAAAATATATCGTATCCACTACACTAGACACATTGAAGATGTTCTAGTATTCTCAAAAGACCAACCCTAGACCTCTTTGAAGGAGATCCAACGGAGTCATTTCGAATAAGGGGTAATTAATGTAACTGATCGCTTTCTTTTTATGCTCTTACATAGCTCATATATTTCTATTATTAATATCATAATTTAATATATTTGGTATAAAAAATATTTTTAATCTTATTATTTTTATGAAAAACCATTATACATTCTCTGTCCTATCAAACAAGAATTGAATGTTTCAATTGTGTGTATGTACGTCATACCATTTTCATATAGCGATACATTTAATTTTTCATCACCATATTATATTGGACAATGTTATGAAGTGGATAGTGATTATATATGAAATTTATAATATAACTATGCCCCTTTAATTATAATATTATTTCTACATATTATCATCCAATACATTGAGAAATGATAATGTCTTACATGGGTATGTATGGGGTACTATCTATGTGATGCAATTTGATTCTTTTTTACTTATATTCCAAAGGATGGTAATGAGGTATATATTTATGAAAATATATGTTATATATAACTTAATATTAATTATTTATTTACATATTAATATTTTCCATTCTTTCTTTCAATTAGATAAAATTTGGATGTATCATCTATGCATACTAATGGTATACCATTTCCATAAAGGATGTAATTCATTTTTTATCAATACACATTATGAATGTTTATAAATAATTTAATAGTTAATCTATATGATTTTAAATAAAATATAACATACCATGAAATTATGGGACCATTATAAATGTATAAGGACCCGGACTACCACACCGATACATGCTTGGAAAATGAACCAATTATAACCAAGAACATGACTTTAAATAAATATTTATTTGATAAGATGTTTTAACAAAATAATAAATGATATTATGGATATAATGTTAATAAATACATGTATAATAAATTTTTAATTATTTTATATGTGGTTTCAATGTGAATAATGATATTCAAGACATTAGGTACGAATTTTTTTTTCTCACTTTTACTTATGTGGGACACATGCCTTATACAATACTGGTGTCACTGGGGTGGTAAATAGACTGAACTTAAATAACTTCTATGATTATTATCCTCAATATTATGGTATTTAAATATCCATATAATATTATTTCTTTCAAATGTTATACAATTCTACTGATTATAAAGTGTTTAGGGTTCATTCTATAAGCTTGTTATTATTTGTTTGTTTTTATGAATATGTATCTATTAAAGAATATTTCTCATTCATGTCCTTATTTTCAAAAATATGTTCAAATAAGTATTTCATATTATTAAATTATTTTTAATGTCATTTTTTATTTTTCTTACTTTTTATAAAAAAATAAAATGAATCCACTTTTAATTTTAGTCAAAAAGTATTTTCTGATTTATCTTACAAAAGTGTTCAGGGAATGATTCATTACATTATATGGCATGAACAGGATTTCCCACCATCATGATTCCTTAATTCCATGAAGATTGAATTACAAGAATATATGTTTATTTTAAAAAAAATATTCTTTATAGTTGAACGACTATATGAAATGAATTTATTTTAAAATGGATATATAATTTTTTTCAATAATTATTTTATGTTTTATTTCAAAATCAATTTCCATATGGAATAAAATTATTTTATTTTTATCATTATTTTATGGGGAAATTATTCAAGTATATTACCCTTATTAGTTTTATTATTTTTTTATGTTTATGAATACCTTATGATTGTGAAAATGATTTCATTTCAATTAGTTATTTTATGATAAGGTATTTATGAATCTCATTTGTTAATATGGGTTCTTATTTGATGAATGGATTATGTTCATATATAACAAATATTTATGGATATCATTATATGTTTTATCATACCTATATCTCCATCCAATTAATTATGTATCTATTAATTACTCAAAAAGTAAATGTGTTATGTATGAACCTGATATCATGTTCAAAATTATACGGATGGACCTAGATTTCATTTCCATGAGATTATTCATGGGCCTAGTTTCATATCCATAATTTTAGAAAAGGTTTTGATTTCATGTCCACAACATAACAAGAGATTTTTTTATGTTTATAATTGTTCAAAAAATTATAAGATTAAGTGTATACAAAAATTTCTTGTTTCATATAAATATTATGATATTATGGATTATGTTCTTTGATTATTTTATGATTCTTGTTTTATGAATATTTATGATTTATTTTGTGAATAATGATTATAATCATTTATAGAAAAATTATACTTTTCAATTGTTTTTCAATTTATTCTTTTGTTATGATTGATATATCCCTTATTTACTAGTACTGAGCACATGATCCCACCATTTTATTATGTTTCTTTTCCCTAGGACATGAAGAAGTTTATTATGTATGATATATCAAATAATTATTATGTTTTTAAGAAACATGACAGAGAAAATTGAGATGTTTTATAATAGGTTTATTTGGTTCCAGGTTTCTATTGACACCAAAGTCATATGATTATGGTGTTATTTTGTTGTTCTATATAATGAATATTAATATATTAATATGTTATATGTATGGTTGTAAATCATAGTATATTGTGTTATAGGCTAGTTTTTTATGATGATTTTTACAGATTATTATGGATTAAAGATAAAATGATGAGTGTTTTCTATTCCAATCTTGATGGAATCATTGAGGACGAATGCAATGGTTTTGGAGCGATTTCAATTGTGTACAATTACACAATGAACATTTTACACTATTCTTCTATGGATTAAATTTTATATTAAGTTATAAATTATTATAAATAATTACTTCATATTTTTTAATTCTGATATAATTATGGTCTTTGGTAAGATCTAGGATGATACTTGTATATTCTAGGGTGAAGATATCTAAAGAAAGGAAGTCATGGGGACCTCAGGGATGAGTTATGCGGTCTTTATGATATAGAAACAGATTTGGTTTATGAATTATTGTGCATTCCATCATGAATATATATAATTGAATATAAAAAATTGACTATTATTTCTGTAGGAAATGTGAGAGATTAGCGTTGGACATCCTATAGTTGAAATTAGTTCCCCCACACACTATTTGTTTTTTATGATTTCATAAAGACTACTTCCTCAAGGGGTGAATAGGTATGATGAGGTTATGATAGGGGAATTGTAATGGTCTATGACATCCTAGCTTGTTACATTTCTAGTTTTCAATGAAGTATGTTTTTCAAAGGAGGCTAGTGGAGGTTTCGTAATGGTTGGAGGTGTAGTAGAGCTACTATTGAATATTCACGGCATGAATGGTTTTCATGATAAGAATTATTACTTAATAGCTTGTGAAGATAGAGAATTTAAAAAATATGTTAAGCTAAGTTGTCATATAATAAATATATTTATGTCATGAAATTTTAATTCATAAATACCAAATAATCAGAGATGAGGTAATGTGAATTTTGGTGGAAGTTGAAAAATGGGAATTCATATCATTAATGTGTTACATGATGTGAATGTGTCAGGATCTAGGTTTATTTATAAAAATTTCAACCTTATTTCATTTATTTAGCATTTAATATCTATATGTATCGTATTCAAGAAGAAGTGTAGGTTATATTAGGAGATCCACTAGCCCTCTTTTACCTTCCATCAATACTTCGGTTTCAGTGGATTCTCATTATTGATTTTTGGTGACTTATCATCTCTTTGTTATTGGTTTCCATCTATTATTTATCAAGGATAAATTTCAGTGGTGAATTATTTTTGGTTAAATATGGTTTGATTTTAAAAAAAAACGATTAGTGCGATGTAGGTTGATATATTAGATTCTTATGCGGTGGTGGATTCTGGGTAGCTTTTTCTTCACCATATGGTTCACGCTATGATCTGAATGATTCCTTGAAGTAATGGGTCCTTTTTCTCACCTATTTCAATTTTATTTGTGATATTTTCATAATATTTCTTACCATTGGGTGAATATAAATGGTCATTGAAATGAGATAATTAATTTTAATGTCTGAAATAGATGGGTATAAGTAGTTATTGCGTTCTTATTTCATTGAAATTTGTTTTTTAAATTATTATGAATTACTATTGTAACATACCAGGTAAATAAATAAATTGAAATTTTCATATTTATTAATATTTTTGAATTAAATATTAATTTTAATTCAAAGGGAATTCTATGTTCTATGGCGTTCTTGATACGCAAGAATGGTTTTCATTTAAATCATATGTTGCACACAACGTTGAGTTATAATGAAAAACAATAATATAATACTGTTATATTAAATCGTAGTTTACTCCTAGCTGTTGTATTAGGATTAATGAATGAAGCTAACTAAAATATCATTATACATTTCTGTTAAATGTTTTTTTACATTTATACAATAAATGTTATATTCTTAAAATGATAATGAGTCCATTTTTAAGCATAAACACTTTAATATTAATTAAAAGGACGATTTACCGCCTTTTGATGGTGAACCATATTTAAATACAGTTTTTGTCACTTTTATATGTTCTATTTGACAAAATAATATTCTTCTATTGAATATGGACATCAAAATTTACTTAGGGTAAATATTGGGTATTTTTCGGGTAAAATTTATTTTCTTATGAACAGTGATAATATTGTATTTTCATTCAAACTTTCCTTTTATATTAATTTATTTATACAGTTAGATTATATTTTTAACTGTTTTTAAAGTGTAATTAGATTTTATTTTTACAATTTAATCCAATTTTGGTCATTGGAATTAATTTTACATAAACAAGTGTCAATCATTGGATAGTTATTTTTTCTTAAAAACACTTGTTTCTGACAAGGAGAAATGATTTTAAATTAATTTCTACCACTTCAGAATTTTGAATTTGGAAAAATTTATTCCATATTTGGAATTAGGAGGTCGAAATTGTGTAAATGTGTAACTTGTATTTTTATAAATTGTGAATATTTACTTCAGTAAATATTTCATTTTCCATGGTTAAAAGGTAAATCTCATTAATAACGTTAAAAAAAATTATAATAATAATATTAAATTAATATATCATGTTTCCTAATCCAATCAGTCGATACATTTAGAAACATGTTCATCCTTGTGTCGATTTTGGGACCCCATGGAGCCACTTAAGAGTGATAAAGACAATTTTTATTAATTAATTTAAAGTAATGACAAGCTTTACAGAAACATATATCTTTTAGTAAATAAATTATTACAATAAAGTTATATAATTTATCTCTTTGACTATAAATATTTTTTTTAATGCTAGATTTTTTCCTATATCAATGTATTTTTTTATATTTTTTAGACATCAAATAAATAATATTATTTATGACACAATAATAATGTAATGTTTACCTCATTAATGAATGGTTTAAATAAAGGAGATTATAAATATTTAAAAAATATTCAAAACCTGTCCAATTCTTATTTTATGATTTTATTTAGAAAAATTGTCATCTTATATTCAACATTAATACGTTTCGGACCATAACAATCCTAAAATCCCTATATAATAAATTAATATTTTCAAACATTTCTAGTGAGACCACCCCTATAAAAAGCCTTCACTTCAAACCCATCACTCACACATATCAAGAAACTTGGCCTATCAAAACACTGCCCAATGAATATCCATACATCCTAATAATCCACCTAGAAGCCTTACCATAGGAAGAAGGCCCTTCAAGAAATCCTTTTGGTTCAAACCCAAGGGAGCTACATTAATTATAGGTAATGTCTTCTCTTAAATTTTTTTTTTATTTTACTTCTCCAACGCCTAATCTCTTTTTATTTTATTCTTTCATAAATAAAATATTATACTAAATATACTTTCTTTTTTTATTAGAATTATTCTAACTATACTTACACACACCTCCATCCAATGGATATAGAATATACTATTTTGTGGATGGCGAACTACTGCCTCACGAAACGATGTTTGTTCAATCTTCTCCTACCACCTCTTATAGTGGCCCTTAATATAGAACATTATTTATATGTGATATATATTATATTTATATTTTATCTATGCTACTTTATTTTGGATTTATATAATACCGTTATGGTTTCCATAATGCGTAAACGCGATAATTTAATTTGAGGAAGTGCAGACTACCACCCCCTCAAAATGATATGACTCATTCATGCCATACGTGAAACATTAAAAAGATGGAGTTACTAAAATTATATATGATATTATACTGGAATTATAATATAACTATGTATCATTATGTATTCATTCTAATAAAATACAAAATAGAAATGAAAGTAGTGTTCAAGCGTACGCATGATTTACAGTTTCCATGAACGATGCATTTCATTTCCTACCTCCAAATGTTATGTAATATTTTAAATACATATATATACTAGATATATATGATATATATGATATATAAATCATGAATATGATTCCAGAGATTATGGTATTTTGACCACATGAACAAATTGTAATTAGAAGAAATTCATTTTTGACTCAAGTACCAAATATCGACAAAATGAAGTTTATTAACTTAAATTATTACATAATGTTTATAGCATGGTAATTTGAGATATAAAATGGATAGTAAACTTGAAAAAGGATATTATGTTTGTAGAAATTAACTTTAGTTTATTATTCATGAGATTAAATAACTAACGGGTCAAGTTAGACACGATGTAAGGGACTTCATCTCAATCTCCTTTCATTGGGGAATATTTGGATTAATACACAACATTCTTTTATAATATGTATAAACTCATTTGAATTTTCATTTCATTCAATGAGAATATTTTTTATATGTATCGTTTACCTAAATGACAAAAAATAATGTTTTTTTAATGTAAGCGATGAAAACAAAATTTACATCTTCACGAGTGTTATTTTATATTTGGATTCCTTAACAAGATGTAATGTTTTTAAAATGAAAAAAATACCATATACTTTTTCACATATTTTTCTATTGAAAATTGTTTTGATAATGGATTGGTTATGTGAATGTATTTAAATGATGTATTGTGATTGAAATGTTGAAATTTCTTCATTCCTTTATGTTTGTTTTATGTGTTATGAATATGATATGGTTCTTGGAAATTAGAAACGTATTCGGGTGGTTACGTGATAAGCCCATTCCAGGTCATCCCAAGTTAACTCTCTAATGCATTGGGTAACATGATGGTGGTAAACGTGAATTTTTCTCCTAATAGATTTATGGAATATACTATGATGGGTATTCCAAATTTAATTCCCTATAAAGCTGTGAAAGCAACAACGTAAGTATGTTATGGATGCCACAAGTAACCTTTATGATTTGTGATTACTATGTGTTATTCACAAATCTTATAATTTCATGAGTTTTGGTAAAGTTCTTATGTCACATATGCATTGATGAACTAATTTTTTATTTCTTTGTCTTATAACCATTATTAAGCTTCTTATGCTCTTCCCATGTTCTGAAATGTTTTTCAAAGGACTTAAAGATGAATAGGGTCAAGGAAGGGATCAAGAAAAGGCCATGCTATCTAAAACATGGAACTAGACATGACTCTTTTATTATGAGTTTTTTATTTTATGAATAAATTGGAGACAGACTAGAAATGTCTACATGTAATTTTCATTTTGTTATGTATATGTTATTACATAATTCTCTAAAACTATAAACAAAAAAAGATCCTCAATGTTGATTATTCATTTAATTAATGATTATGTAATGTTTTAAGGTTGTGTCCTTATAGTTGGCATGATAGTCCAGTTTAAACAACTTTAGGAGTTATAATATTGGTAAATTAATGTACACAAATTAATTTATTATTTGATTGAAATGATATAGCATTTACATATTACCATGTTTCTTCTCATAAGATATTTCTTGTGTTCAGAATGGATTTCCATAGAGGAAATAGGGCAGCTATAATGGGACGACATTAGGAGGAAGAAAACCTTCCAAATCAACAGCCTGAGATGGTCAGAATCGGAACTGAACTATTTTCTGTAGTGATGGAATAGTTGACTTAGGCTATAAATGGTGGCGGTATCCATGCATGAGATCTTCCAGATCAATAATAGAGGAACATGTCAGTGGTGGAGCATTTCATGAGGCAAGATCCCCCTCTATTTAGAGGATCATCTGAACATGTTCTATCAGAAGGGTGTATTAAATAACTCAAGAATATTATTGATGTCAGGGGTTGTTTAGAACATAAAATGGTTGTCATGTTTTTTACCGTTTAGAAGGTGAAGCCGATAAGTGGTAGTCGATGGTGAAAGATATCAGGGATTGTGAGGATATTAATGCTCTTATTTGGGATTAATTCAATGGTCTATTTCTTGAGAAATATTTTCCAAAGTTGTTTCATCTTAGATAGAAAAACAATTATAGGATTTGAGAGATGAGGATGAATTAGTGGCATGTTATTAAGCAAAATTCTCTCAGCTAGCATGGTATGCTCCAAATTTCATACGAGATCTTGATAGTAAAATCACCTGTTTTTACTCAGGATTAATGCCAAAGTATCAAAGTGATTTAGCTTCTCATGGTTTAAAAAGTTATGAAAAAACTTGTTCGATGTGATGAGATGGTGGAAATGGAGTTAGTCGATGATCATGACTTCTTTTAAAAAACAACAGAATAAGAGGTCATGTTGGTAGACGAAATGGAAGAACTCTTCAAAAAAGTCTGATGGTGAGAAACATATGATAATATTTTGTGAAAATTGTGTTAAAGAGCTTGTTGGGGAATGTCTTTTGAATTCTTGTATGTGCTATCGATGTGGTAAAATGGGACATAAGGCTTATAATTGCACTGAAAAATATCATGTTAATGGTGAGAAAAAATCAGATTTATAGTCAGTAAGATGTTTTAGCTGCAATGAAATGGGTCCTTATGAAAATGAGTGTCCAACAAAGAACTCAAATAAGGTAAATTAGCCAGAATACATGTATAAAGGGGAGTTGACATCCATTGAAACTACTTTAGAAGATATTGGTCCATCAAATAAAGTAGAATCAAGTAGACTATTTGTTAGTTAAGATTATGCCAATGAGTTGTTTGATTCATGGTCTACACATTCGTTCATTTCAGATAAATTTTCTAGAAAATTGGAATTGCATCTCAATATATAAACCCAAAACATATTGTAAAAACACGGGATGAAATGTTGATATTATAATAAATTACAATAACATTCATGTCCTTGTGTGTGGATGGAATATACCACAAAACCTTATTGATTAGTCTCTAGTAGAGTTTGATGTTATTTTGGGAATGGATTGGATTTATATTTTTCTTGACAAGATTTAATGGAGAGATAAAGAGGTTTATTTTAAGAATGATTTTCAGTTTGTGTACAAGAATGAACCTATACTTTTGATAACATTTAAACAATCTGATAAACTAGAAAAAAAATGGAACATTATTTTACCTTTCACATATTGTTGATCATAAAGGAAATATTCAAATTAATGATGTGCTAGTTGTAACTAAGTACCTTGATGTTTTTACTGATAATTTTCCCAGTATTATACCTAATCGGGAAGTTGTATTTACTATTGACATAGTTCAGTATGCTAACACGATTTCAAAACACCCTTATATAATGGCACTAATTGAACTTTTAGAGTCAAAGATGAAGTTGAATGAGTTATTAAATAAATGTTTCATTCGACCTTGAACATCACCATGGGGTGATCTAATATTGTTTGTTAAAAATAATTATGGTTCAATGATACATTGTATTGATTATAGAGCATTTAATAACATCACTATTATGAACATGTATCCTTTTCCTCATATTAATGATTTGTTTTATCATCTCTATGGAGCTCAGTATTTTTTGAAGATTGATTTGAGGTCAGGGTACCATCATTTGAAAGTAAAGTAAGAAGACATTCCGAAGACTGAGTTTTGTACTATATTTGGCCATTATGAGTTTTTAGTTATGCCTTTTGGGTTAACCAATGCACCAGTTGTATTCATGGATCTTATGAATATAATTTTCTGTGAGTTCATGGATATGTTTGTGGTTGTTTTCATTGATGATATTTTGGTTTATTTTAAATGTAAATAGGACCTTGAATGTAATTTAAGGGATTTATTGAAAACCATAAAAGAAAATAAACTCTTTGGGAAATTCATCAAGAGTGAGTTTTATTTATAATAAATATCATCATTGGTCACATTGTTTCAAAAAATGGCATCACTGTTGATCCTACTAAAACAAAAGTGTTTGAAGAATGGCCAAGACCAACAAATATAATAGTGATTCAAATTTTTCCAAGATTTTTGTGTTATTACCAGAGGTTATTGAAAAATTTTCATGGTTATCTATCCCACTGAATAAGTTAACTCAAAAAGATGATAAGTTCATCTGGACAAAATAATGTTATGATTTTTTTCAGGAATTGAAATGAAGAATGGTGAATTCTCTTGTTTCGTAATTACATTCCAAAAATGGTGAGTTTTTTATATAGAGTGATGCTTCGTTGAAATTACATGGTTGTGTCCTTATGAGAATGATTAGGAAATTTCTTATGCTTCACATTAGTTTAAACCTCATGAGTTAATTTACCCTACACATGATTTGCAATTAGGTACTATTTGTTTCTTTAAAAATTTAGAGGAATATGTTTCATAGAGTAAATTGTGAAATCTATACCAACAATAAATTTTTTTAGTATATATTCACTCATAAATAATTGAAAATGAGACTAAGGAGACGACTGGAACTAATCAAGGATTATGATTTAATAATTCCTTACGATCCAAGAAACGAAAATAAAGTGGTTAATGATTTGAGTTGAAAACGTAATGCTTCCTTAACCTTTCTACATTTGGAACAAAGTATTTTGATTAAATACTTGATAAAATTTTTAATTCATGATTTTTGTGTAGTTAATTCTTGTATTTTGTTTCAGGTGTTAGTCAAATCATCCCTATTCGATAAAATTATGCAAGCTCGGAAGGAATATAGTGAGTTGCAGAAAATGGTAGAGTTGGTTCGAAAGGGTATGTTGCCTAAATTTAACCTTGGTAATGACTGTATTTTTATATATTGGAAGAGATTATGTGTGCCTTGTGATACAAAATTTAAGAATGAGTTGTTATGTAAAGTTCATATTTCTTCGTTTTCAGTTCATCTTAGTTAACTATTATGTACATAGAACATCGAGAGTATTACTAGTGGGATGAAATGAAAAAAGATATTGTTAACTTTACTATGAATTTCTTGACATTTCAATAGGTTAATGTATAGACGAAGTTACC
The DNA here is from genome assembly GCA_963277665.1 of Viscum album. Classification (NCBI taxonomy): domain Eukaryota; kingdom Viridiplantae; phylum Streptophyta; class Magnoliopsida; order Santalales; family Viscaceae; genus Viscum; species Viscum album. Next base: position 1,352,219,122 of record OY728131.1, read on the forward strand.
AAAAGGGATGTTTTATACTTTTCCGATGCCTGAATAGAAATGGGAAAATATATCCACATACATCATTGTGGGGTTTCCAAAGACATATCGAGGTAATAATGCAATCTAGGTTATTGTTGATCGATTGACTAAATCTTCTCAATCCCTCCATATTCGAGATACTTTGTATCAAGATCTACTTTCTTAGATTTATGTTAATGAGATGGTTAGGTTTCATGGAGTTCGCCTATAAATTGTATCTTATCATGACCCCAAGATTGCGTATTACTTTTGGAAAGGCCATCAGATGTCGTTGGGTAATGATTTAAATTTCAGTACAGCTTTTCATCCTCAATCAGATGGGTAATTAGAACGAAATATTCATACCTTGGAGTATATTCATCATTCTTGTTCAATGGATTGCCTGGGATGTTGGGAACACCATCGTCCTTTTGTTGAATTTTCTTATAATAATAGTTTTCATTCTAGTACATAGATGGATCCAATTGAGTCATTATATGGGAAGCGGTATCGAACTCTAGATTTTTGGGATGAAGTAGGTGAAAGGAATTTGATGGAACTAGAATTTGTAGAAGATATGAAAGAAAAGGTTTAGTTGATTCAGAAGAACATGAGAATAGTTCAGAGTTGGAAAAAAAGTTATGCAGATAACCGGATGAAGGATCTCTTTTTGAGGTAGGTGATCATGTCATTATCAATGTTTCTCCATGAAAAAGTGTGATGTGTTTTGGTAGGAAAGGAAACCTGTGTGCGAGGTTCCTTGGAACTTATGAAATCCTAGATAAAGTTGGATCATCAGTGTACTTAGTGGAATTACCTCCAAGTTTATCCCATGTACACATTGTTTTTTATGTTTCAATGTTGAGAATTTGTATGCTGGATCCACCTCATGTTTTGAGCCTAGATGAAGGTCAGTTGGAAGAGAATCGCTCTTATGAGGACCAACCAGTCAAGATTCTAGACCGGAGAGAGAATGTGTTGCAGAATAAGGTAATTCCTCAGGTAAAGGTTTTATGTAAAACCCACATGGTTGATGAAGAAACATGGGAATATAAAAATTCTATGAGCGATAAATTCCCCAACTTATTTGAAAAGTGAATAAAAATTGTGAGGATGCAATTTTCAAAAGGGTGGAAGGATATAACATCCCATGTAAATAAAGAATAAGACATATTTATTAATATTTGTGAATTAAATATTAATTTTACATTAAAAGAGATGCTATGTTTGATGGTGTACTCAATACGCAAGAACGGGTTTCTTTTAAATCTTACGTTGTACAAAACATTAAGTTATTCTGAAAAATAATAATGAAATATTATTATTATAAATGGTAGTTAACGCCTAAAAATTGTATTGGTGAGATTGAATATAACTAAATAATGTATTCTTATACATGTCTGTTAATTTTTTTACATTTATCCAATAAATTTTAGAGGTATAAAATGTGATTGAATCCATTTTTAAACATAAACTCACTAATATACATTAAAAGGTAGATTTACCACCATTTAATGGTGAAACCTATTTAAATATGGGTTTTTTCACTTTTATATGTTCTATTTGAAAAAAATAATATTCTTCATTAGAATCGTGACATAAAAATTTACTTTGGGTAAATGTTTGGAATTTTTCTCATAAAAATCTTTTTTTAATGAATAGATAAAAATACTGTATTTTAATTCAAAAATGGCTTTTATTTTAATTTTTTTATATGGAAAGATTATATTTTTAATTGGGTTTAAATTTTAATTAGATTATATTTTTACCATTTAATCCAATCTCGGTCATTTATGTAATTTCACTTTGAAATTAGACATAAACATGTGTCAATCTTTTTATAGTTACTATTTATAAAAAACATGCTTTTTGTTTTGATAATGAGAATTAAATTAAATTTAATTTCATCCAATTCTGTTTTTTAAATTTGGAAAAATGGATTCCATATTTTTAATCAGGAGGTCCAAATTTTTTATATAGGTAATTCTTATTTTTAGACATTTTGAATATTTACTTGTCTAAATATTTTATTCACAATGGTTAAAGGGTAAATATTGTAAATAAACGTAAAAAAATATTATTACAATAACATTAAATTACACTAACTAGTGTCCTAATCCAATGTTTTGATACAATTCCGACCATGGGAATCATTGTGTCGATTTTGGGATGTCATGTAGCCATTTAAGAGTGATAATGACACTTTATATTAATTTATTTAATGTAATGACAAAAATGACATAAGCATATCTTTTAGTAAATAAATTTTTACATAGGCTTATATAAGATATTTATTCGACAATAAATATTCATTTGAAATATAAAAAAATTTCTTACATCATGGTATTTTTTTATAATTTTTAGACATAAAATAAACAAAATTATTTATGACACAATAATGATGCGGTGTTTATCTCATTATTGAATGATTTAAATAAATGAGATTATAAAATACAAAAAATATAAAAAAACGCTAAAATTATTATTGGATGATTTTATTTCTAACAATTTTAATCTTATATTATAATTTAATATGTTTTGGACCTTTATAAACCGAAAATCATTATATAATAAAATAATAGTTTCAAACTTTCTTCAAGAGCCCCTCCCCCTTAAAAAACACACAATTCTAACCCATTACTAACACCTCTAAACCCCCTTGTCTCATCCAACATATGCCCAATTAATCACTTTACATATGTCTCTTCCACCTAGAGGCCTTACCATAGTCATAAGTGACATTAATAAATCCTTTTGGTTCAAACCAAAGGGAGTTACCTGACTTAAAGGTACCATGTTCTCATAAATTATTTTTTTTATTTTACTTATCCAAAACATAAACACTTTTTATTCCTTTATTTTATAATAAAAACAGTATAATAAATATAATAGGTTGTTTTTATGATAATAGTTATAACTACACTTACACACACATTCATATAGATGTTTATAATATACTGTTTTTGTGATTGACAAAGTACTGCCTCCTGAAACGATGATTGTTCAATATTCTCCTACCACATATTATGGTGAAAATTAAGATGGAACTTTATTTATATGTTATATATACTATATTTATATTTCCTCTAAGATTCTTTATTTTTTCATTTATATCATACCTTCATGTTTTTCATAATGGGTAAACATCATAATTTCATTTGAGGAAGTACGGACTACCGCCCCCTCAATGTGATATGACTCGTTCATGCTATAGTTGGAATGTATAAAAGATGGATTTATGGAAATTATATATGATATTATACTGGAATTATAATATAATAATCTATCATTATGTTTTCATTCCATTAAAATATAAAAAAATAAATTAAAGTAACTTTCCTCGGTACGAACGACTTACCGTCTCCATGGACAGTGTATTTTATTTGTTACCTCCAAATGTTATGTAATATTATAAATACATATATATACATGATATATATTATATATATGATATCTAAATCATGAATATAATTCTGTAGATAATGTAATTTTTACCACATGATCAACATGTAATTTTTAGACGTTCATTTTTTACTCAAGTACCATATATCAGCAAACCGACCATTATTAACTTAAATTATTACATAGTTTTTCTAAAATGGTAATAAGTGATATAAAATGAATAATAAACTTGAAATAGGTTCTTAAGAAAATAAAAAATAACTTTAGTTTATTATTCTGGAGATTAAAAATGAACGGGTCCAATCGGAGACAAGGTAAGGGACATCATCTCAATCTCCTTTCATTGAGGAATATTTTAATTTAGACACGACAATATTTTATACGGTGTATAAAATCTTTTTACTTTTAATTTCATTGAATGGGAATATTTTTTTTCATAGATGTTTTCTAAATGACAAAAAATGAATGTTTTTTTAATGTACACGGTGACAATGACATTTTTTCCGTTGCGAGAATTATTTGATATTTTTCTTTCGTAACAAGACATAGTGTATTTAAAAGGAAAATAAATACCATATAATCTTTTAAATATATTGATATTTAAAATGGTTTTCATAATGGAATGGTTATGTTAATATTTTTAAATTATGTATTGTGATTGAAATGTGGAAATTGTATCTTTCTTTTATATTTGTTTTATGTGTTATTAATATGATATGGTTCTTGGGAAATATTTATGTATATGGGTAGTTCCGTGATAAAAATAGGGAGGGTGAGCCCGATATAACTCTCTAATGCATTGTGTAATGTGACAGAGTTAAACATGAATGTTTATCCTAAGAGATTTAAGGAATATACTGTGATGGATATTCCAAATTTAATTCCTTATATAGTTGTGAAAGCTTCAATGTAAGAATGTTATAGATGCCACAAGTTACCTTTATGATTTGTGATTACTATATATTATTCATAAATCTTATGATTTCATGACACGTGTCAAAGGGTGTATATTACATATGTATTGATGAACTATTGTTTTTTTCCTTGTCATATAACACTTACTGAGCTTTTAATGCTCATCCCAAGTTTTGTAATTTATTCAACATGACATAAAGATGAATAGGGTCAAGGATGAGATCAATGAAAAGTGATGCAGTCTATAATAAGGAACTAGACATGGCTCCTTTATTCAAGAGTTTTTTATTTTATGAAAAAATGAAAACATAGTAGAAATTTCTACTTTAATATTAAATTGTTTTCATATATTATGACCAAATTCTCTAAAACTCTAAACCTGAAAATATCCTCAATGTGAATTATCCACTTAATTCAAGATTATGTAATGTTTTAAGGTTATGTCTTTATAACTATTTCATATTAAGAAAATAACCCTTCATGGGTGGTTTATTTTAAATATATTTATTATAATCAAATATACCCTTTATGGTTGTGGTGTGATTTCACCCTAAATTAGTCATCAAAAAACACATATTTAACTAAAAACTAGTTTCCCATAGACATCTTATCTATCTGATAATAACCATGCTAAAGAATGGTATGTGATAACACTACTAAATAGTTGTAGAATATTGTTTTTTTATGTCTTGTTTTTATCAATTGTGTTTTACAAAAACATTTGGGGTTGTTGTTTGGTGATTTCAGTGACTTATTGGGTTGTTCAATATTCCTCCCATTCATTTAATTTTTAAAAAAAACAAATTTATGGAAATGTGGGAAGCAAAAAAATAATATTTCTCCTTAAATATTTCATAATTCCTAAAAATTAAAACAAATACAAAATCCATGTACCTCAAACTCTAACCAAGTACTAATCCAACAAAAAATCCCACCCATGCATAAAAAAATTCAAAGATACACACATGATCACAAATTTAAAAATGCAAAATTTAAAAGGATTCATCACCTCAATTCTCAAACCTTGAGCCTCCCACACCACGCCTTCACCATCATTTGTGTCACTTCCAACCCATTCATTAAAATTTCTAGAGCTGAACCCATCCTCACTTGATCGGATCACATCCTCAACATCAGGGGTCAATGAGCCATCATCATCATCCTCATCACCCTTGTAGTCATTCATCCCTGAACACGCAATTTCCAACCATAATAACTGAAAACATGTAATACTTCATCATAATTGATATCCTCCATCACACCGACATAGAAGCAATTAACCCCTCTCTGGGAATTTTTTTGGTCAACCGAACATAACATCACAAGACCCGAAGAACAATCTCACCTAGCAAACCTAGGAATGAGAAATGAGACTCGATTCTAGGAAATATGTGGACACCTTCACCACCAATAGGGAGTCGGGCCCTTCACCTTGAAAAATAATGAAACCAATACAAAATAAAAACATTACACATCAAATAAACATAGATTGTGCAACAAAAATCCACCCAGAAACAGAAATACCACAAAACAATGATGAGGAAAACATCATAATCCACTAAATAGAATCATAATCACAACCCATATCAACAATGCAACAAGGAAGAAGGTAACCAAAATGAAACCCTAGTTGAAACATAGAAGCAGTTATATAACCATTAGAAAACCTAAACTATAATAAATTGAAGGGGTGAAAACCCAAAATAGAGCTTAGTATTGAAACCCTATGAAGAAGAACCCACCCTTGTTATTCGTGGAAATCATTTCTCCACCAAATCTATTTCTGAAATCCTCAGCGTATCCCATGATCCAAATATGACGTAAAAAGGAGTGGCATGATAGTGTGATACAACATTTACACTATTAGATGTTTTATGTGATGCGATAATATAGAAATAGTGGATGTGTGGTGTTGTGGAATTAGTTATCTATGATGGTCTAGTTTTATCATGGAATGATTGAGATACATTTCTTTTTCTCAATTAGTTGAATTATGATTCCAAACAAAACAAAGTAATCTATTCGATAAAAGAGATGTATTGGGGAATTTATTAGTTGTAATTGGATAACTATATTGAAAAAATTAATATGAATTTATATGTAAAATGAAATGGAAAACGAAAAAATGTGTAAAAAAATGTATAGGGAAAGTGGAATATTTTGTGTTTTTTCTGGTGGTTGTGTGGAGTTATGCATATAGTGGTTTTAGTGTTTGTAATAGTTGATGTGTGGTACATGGATGTCACTTTGTCTGTGCAAGTGTTGTTGATGTGAACCCATAGGTATATTATTTCTAGATATCTATTTAATAAATATGTTTATTTTATTTTAATAAATACCCACCTACATTGGATAACCATAATAATTCTAAAAGGCATTGATTTTCAAGTATTTACTACAATATTAAAAATGGTACTAATACATTTGGCTATTTACCCGCTCTCCCTAAATCTTCATTGAATAATATATATATTATTTGGGATGGATATTACCTAGAAGTGATGTGATTTCCCAAGATTCTTTTAGAGAGATGTGATGTGTAAGCATAGTTTCTTATGGGTGATACATGATGTCGGCAGAGGTAAGGAGTTATAAGAGGACAACATCGGATTGATGTGTTTCAGGATCATGATAACATATTTTTCTAACTCTTGTAGTCATATAATCTGTGGATTAGGTTTATGTGGGTATGATGTGATGTGATATGTGGTTAGGTATCAATTGGTAGGATTTTATGTGATGTGATATGTTGACTAAGTTTTTGTCGGTGGTATTTGATGTGATGCTTCTCTAAGGAGTATGTGGGTGGTATTTGATGTGGTAATTTTAGAAGGTATGGGCAATAGGATGTTCGATGATGGGGTGTGATAGAAAAAAATCAGCTGGGGAGAAGAAGTAGGATGCATTGATTTATTAAGATAGAAATGCTATATAATTTTATTTGAGATCTGATTTGGAGTGCTAGACTTTGTGAGGATGGGTTTCGTTATATCACATGAATATGTGCTTGTGGGTTCAGTTGTTTTTTATGTTGATTATTATATTTCTATTTTCTCAGGTAAAATTGAGGGATTTTTTGTATCCCTATTGAATATTCATTTTATTCTCAAAAATTTTAATAAATTTTTTTTAGGTTTATATTAGGACTTTGGGGATCACACAGGATATCACTATTCGGATAGAAATTGTTCTTGAGACAGTCTTATATACTTGTATTTTTACTATTTACTTGGTGTACTTTTTATTTTTATTATTTTTAAATTATTTATGCTTTTTTATACTTTTTAGTTGACATTTATATTGTCGTTTGGGTTGTTTGGTGATTTTTTATCATATCTCGAAATCATGATTCACTTATATAGGGAAATTACACAAATAATATGAGATAACTATACCCATGGTTCTAGTCTCCAACACAGGGCCAACACGAGGCAGGACTTAGGGGTCAAAATCTCTCTCTCTCTCCTCATTATGGTGTCTTTGGCGATTGGAGTTCATGAAATTGTGTTATTAGTGGTATGGTTGAGAGATATGATGGATTTCAATGTTATGATATGTGAGGATTTCATTTTTTGGAATTGAAATGGGGCCAATGGACATTACTATGTGACATAGGACAATAATATTGGCTAAGACATATGAATTTATCCCCCCCTGTGATATAGGTCTATGGATCCAATCTTATTGAATGAACAATTTAGTTGGGTAAATTTTTTGGTAAGATTTCTATTATTCGTACATGATTCAATATGATTTTTTTTCATTTTTTTGCGAAATAAAAAAGATAAAATAAATAAAAATAAATAAAATCCCATTATACCATGATTAGGTTGTTCTATTTTTTGAAGAATTTATAGATACCCTAGCCTTATAGGAATATCATTACATGATTTCTATTCATAATCAAATATCATATTACATGACTGAGATCATTTAGTCTAGTGTCTTGGAAGAATATGTACAGAAAACAGATAACATAGGACTAAATAAAACATTTTATTTTTAATCTTTACATTGTGCTCCTAACATTCATTGCGCTCATATGTATGCATGGGATAACCTAGGTATAACATGAAAAAACTGATGAGATAAATATCTTTGTAGGGGACTAAACATAATAATAAATTATTAGCACATGGGTTATAATACATGACAAAAATATCTAAAAATTCATGTAATATATTGAATCATACCATATAAACATGGGATCATATAATCATGGAGTCATAGTAATGTGGAAGCAACACAAAACATGAAATTATCATTATTCCAGTCATTTTTCACCTCTATGATCACCAGTCATGGTTATCCACCAATACCGTTGCACGTGGTAGCACGAGTCAATGCTAAACACCAAGACTATTTCACATGGTAGCACAAGTCAATGATAACTGCAAAGAATTTCGCACATAACAAATCATGAGAGTCAAATTTACCCAATCAATTGTATTTCTATTTAGGAACATCAATCTAAAAATTTTCATGAATATTTTTTCCACATAAATAATCATACATAATCAGTCATTTATAAACATAAGGGTAACCAATTGAATGAATTGAGCATCATAATAATGTCATAAAGCATAATAAATGGGTGTATCATAGAAGTGTCCATAATAGAAATAAATTAATTTATTCATGGACATTAATAAGTTAAAATGGAATATATCATTATATGTTAGGTCAAAAATAAGTGATAAATGTAAAAAAATGTATTTATTATAATTTAAATGTAAAGACCCGTAAAATTCAAGGGAAATTTTTTCTTAATTTTCTTTGGGATTTTACAAGAGCGCGGTTTCTGACGGCACCTGCTTCCGAGGCCCGGAGTGCCCGGAATCAATTTCCGAAGTTTGGCTCGGGTATGTTCAGTGAACGAATGAGCGGGAATTTCAAACATTTGATCCGCTGCTCGGAATTGAAATCCGAGGGCACCGATGAACTCGCAGCGCCGTTATTCGCTTAAAGAGACCTTTTCGGAAGTTGCGTTTGTTGTGGGACGAAAGTTAGTTTTTGGGAGAATTATAAAAAGTTGAATAAAAAAATGTGGAATTCTTTTTATTTTATTTTTGTAGGTTAACTCCTCTCAAAGGGAGTTAGGGGTGGGACCCACACCCACTTAACCTCCCTTGGAAGGATTAAGTGTGGTGGGGCCCACACGAACCCTAAAATTTACATCTTCCCTCAAACTCCCTTAACCCCTCTTTAATTAACATGACAACTTGTTAATTAATGTGGAGTTATCTCTTATTTGAATTTCAAACCTTTGAAATTCTTTTGTGAATAAAATAAGACTTTATCTTATTTTGTTGGGTTAGAACTCTTTAGCCATCTTGGAGAGGTTGAGAGCTCTTCTTCCTTCTTCATGCTTTGACGAAGAACACTCAAGTTCCGACGAAGAACGCTCAAGCTCCGACGAAGAACGCCGCTCCTCCCTTCTTCGTCTACCGTGTCAATGAAAGGGAACGCCGCTTCCTCCTCGGAACTTCTTCGTCGGCGTACAAAGATTCGCCAATGACGTGTCTCTTCGGACGTACCTCTTCGTCATCGGATTTAACGAATGACTACCGCGACGCCCGACCTCCGCGACGTTGTCTTCCGCGTAACGTTGACAAATCTTCGAACCTATACCCAAGGTAGGGGTTGTTGTATTTTGTTTATTTATTTATCCTTGTTCGTGGTTCATGCATGATTAACGTAAGGATTTTAAGTTGTGTTTTAACGTGAGGGGGCCGGACCGCATGAACACGACCGAACCCCTCCTTCATTCTTGTTGTTTATTTTGCGGATGAATCAAGGTGGCGTGGTGCCGTCGCACCATGCGGATATTCGCCCAAATCTTTTTGCGCGGCACCGTCACGCCGCGTCGTGGATGAATCATCAAGAACGCGACGCTGTCGCGCCGCGTCAAGGGGGAATCGAAGGGGCGGCAGAGGGGCGCGGTGCCGTCGCACCGCGCCGGACGATGAACATCGCGGCCGGTTCCAGGCCGCGATGAGACGGGAAGACCGGCAGAATGCCGGGCCGCCGGCGTCGGAAGCCGGAAAGGGGACCGAAAATTTTTCCGATCCGGTTGGAGAAAATCCGGCCGGCCATCTGGCCGGCCGGAACGTCAAAGGCCGGGGGAATTAAATTCCCCCGGCCAGCTCTAAAACCCCCCCTCTTTATGAGGGGGGCGGTTCCTTTGAGGGGGGGGGGGGGAAGGCGGCCCCCCGTTTCCTGCCAATCAAGCCCCCCCACGTTGGGGGGGGGGGTTTGCAAACAGGGGCGGCTAAAAAGCCGCGCCGCCTCCCAATCAAGCCCCCCCACGTAGGGGGGGGGGGTTTGCAAACAGGCGCGGCTAAAAAGCCGCGCCGCCTCCCAATCAAGCGGGGGGCTTTGCCCCCCTGCGCGCTGCCTCCGTGTGGCGCCAGGCCGCCCCGGCCGCCGCGCCGCTGGCCGGGCCGGGTCGGACCCGGGTCGGCCCGGACCCGGACCCCCCATTTCGAATCGGTTTCGGTATTTTGTCCATATCATGAGCCACGGACCTCTGATCGACAAACCGTCGGCAGAAACGCAATCCTTGGATCGATACGGTCGTTTCGGTATATCGCACTCAAGGTTTCGGAATACTTTGAGTTCGGCCGGGTTGGTTCGTTCACGAAACCAACCGGGCCTTCGGAGCGGAAACGCTCATATCTTGATCTACGGACGTCCGATTGACGTGCCGTCAGCTATGTTGTGTTCCTCTTAGTGAGACGAATCTTTTGGCATACTCCGCCCGAGGTTTGGACGCAGGTGGAGTACGGTCGGGTTGGTTTTGCCTTAAAAACCAACCGGGCCCCGGGGACGAAAATGCCAATAACTCTCAGACTGGGCGTCCGATCGACGCGCCGTCTGTTGCGTTGAGTTCCTGTTGACGATACGGAACTTTTGGATACATCAACTCCGGACTTTGTGACAGTTGATGTGTCAGCCTCTCGGCTCGTGGAGCGGACCCTCCGAACGAGCTTGCTGTGTGCGGGAACCCTAGTGCGGGCTGCGACTGTTACTGTGACTGCTACAGCTACTGCTACTGTGACTGCGACGACGACAGTACAGAGATCCTATGTGGATTCGACGACGACGACTACTGCACTCAACGATCCTACGTGGATCAGTGCTACAGGTCCTGCGTGGGCCCGATCCTGTGTGGGTCCGATCCTGTGTAGGTCACTGCGGGGGTTAGTACCAATCGATCCTTCGTGGGTCCGACGACTTAGATGGTCCTTTGATCATCTTTAACGTCATCCGAAGATGTATACCTGTGTGAGTTGAATCTTCTGTTTTACTCGATAGAGGTGGTGCGCTTGGTGGTAGCGGCAGACCCGCGATACTGGAGACGAGCGTACAGAGTACGGAGACCGTGTAGCCGGCTGAGACCTGAAGACTGCTCGACCGACTCGACTTGGAGTGAGTCGACTAGCCCAGTGGACGGAGCGCCCGGTATTTGGCGGCAGACCCACGGCAGACGGAGCGCTTGGTAGTTGGCAGCAGACCCACGGTACTCGACTGGAGGAGTACCTCTGTAGGCTATTTGGGTGAGCGCCCGGTATTTGGCAGCAGACCCTCAGCGGACGGAGCGCCCGGTAGTTGGAAGCAGACCCGCGGTACTCGACAGGAGGAGTACCTCAGCAGTCTTAGGTTAGTGAGCAGTATCTCAGAGTCGTGACAGGACACTGTACACTTCAGAGATGGGGCTCTTCAGTAGTTACGTTTTTGATAATGAAAATCCTGTGTAAGCTGAATCATGTTGCTTTCCTGTGTGGATTGTGTTGTGAAACCCTGTGTGGATTACCTTTTGCTTTCCTGTGTGGAATACGTTTACTTTCCTGTGTGGACTGAGTTGTACTTGGGCTCGGAGGTTGGAGCGTATTTGAAATTGATGACTTAGGTATATGTATGGGCATATACCTAAGTAATGTCAGTTATTACTTCGTGATTTGTTCCTTTCTTCGTGGTTTATCCTTTGTGGATTTGAGAGACCTTTAGGGGTCTCGGGGTCCCTACTGAGTAGCTTATACTCACCCCTGCACGGGCTTTGCCCGCACTACGTTGTGTTGGTTGCAGACGACAGACAGCGTTGACCTAGCTGAGGCTTGTAGAGCGGGACGGTACCCGGAGGTGGACCACTGGGCGGGACGTGCTCGGAGCGGACGACGGGACCCGTGGAGCAGAGGAGCTATCTGTACCCACCCTTCAGGTGGGATTTCCAGTGGACAGCTTGGTGTAGCGGCTTTTACCTTTCAGTTGATGTTTTCCCTTTCGAGTTGTACTTTACTTTCAGTTTGGGTTTGTATACTGGCCCATTTACTTTTCCGCACTTTCAGTTGTACTGTGCTTTTGCTTAGTGTTTACTTTCCGCTTGCTTACTCTGTGGTGTTTGTTTACTTTCCAAAGGCAATGCCTTCCCTTTTTACCGGGATTTACGCCTTGGTGCTAGTCGCTAGCCCCTGGCCTATGGAAGGCGGGCTTAGGGTAGTCACGGCACGGACCCCGAGGGCGGGTCGTGACAAATTGGTATCAGAGGAGTTCGGTTCTACCGCGAACTCTGATCTTTTCTATGTGAAGCAATAATGTTTAGCGTATTGAGTGTGGTTATCAGTCCAGGGAGTCTAGTGTTGGTGCGGCGTCCGACGTATCCGTACACCAGGACCCTGACTTCTGATTTCCAACATAATGCACGAAAACATTGATTGCGTGTGTGTTTCAAAGTTTTCTTTGTGATTTCTTTGTGTCAGCTCACCAGGTATACTGTTTGACCGTGGCGCACCTGTTTCCTATTCAGGATGGCCCCACGACGGCAGCCAGCTAGGGTTCCGAGAGTTGAGCGTGACGACAGCCCACCGAGCGATGAGGCCTCGGTGCAGGGCCCTTTGTCAGTAGAGGCACCGGTGGTAGCACTACCCTCTGAGCCCCCGATACTTCCAGCACCAGCTGCTGACGATGCACGTCGCCTCAGCGAACTGCATGAGTATCAGCGCCAGCGACCACCCAGGTTTCACGGGGAGACGGATCCCCAGGCAGCAGAGGACTGGCTGGAGGCAGTGGTACGAGTGTTTAGCTAGTGAGGACACCAGCAGACCTCATGGTGATCCTCGCTGCGAGCCTACTACACGCAGCAGCAGGACGATGGTGGAGCTTGATGCTCCAGGTGCACGATGAGGCATCTCTACTTTGGATGGACTTTGAGAGACTTTTTCGCTCGGAGTTCGTCCCAGCCACCCTTCGTGCGGTGTGTATCCAGGAGCTTCTTCAGCTGCGGCAGGGCAGCATGACGGTCGCTCAGTACTCGGCGAGATTTACCGATCTCTCGCGCTACTCGACCGACATGGTACGGGACCCATTCTTCCGGGCACGGACCTTCGAGCAGGGTTTGATACACGAGATCAGGGCATCGCTGATCTCCCTCAGTATACCGACTCAAACAGGAGTACTGGATAGAGCCCTCCTGATCGAGAGTTTCCTGGCTGAGTCCACAGCGAGATCTACCGCAGGGCGGCAGATAGCGGAGTCTTCGGCAACAGGTAGCCGACGGATGACTCAGGGTTCCAGGCAGACCAGACCTACCGGTGGCCGACTGCACGACTCAGGCTCAGTTGTACGGGGAAGCCGGGGTGGAGTCAGAGCCAGGCGTGCCGAGAGTGGGCAGTGTTACTCCTGTGGCGGGATTGGTCACATGGCTCGTGACTGTCCGACCCGCCATGCTGATGATCAGCAGTTAAGTGAAGAACCTCCCAGGCATAGGCAGAGGTTCGACCGTGGCGGTCCGCAGGGAGTAGGCGGACGAGGCAGAGGAGCTGGACGAGCAGCCGGTGGTGGGCGACGCTTTGAGGCTCTTCCACCACCACCACCAGGAGGTCCACCCCGACCACAGGGAGTAGGTGAACATGCGAGAGCTCAACTTCAGGCAACCGAGGACTTCGATCATGGAGCTCTGGGAGCCGATGGACAGGAGCAGAACTAGTGGATACATCCTTTGTACTTCTGGTTCCTTGTTGCATTTGTGTAGCATCTTGTATTATGAGCTGCAATAATAAAAGACGCATACCTTTGTGATATTTTCGTTCCTGTCCTCTTTCGTGATGTTACTAAGAGGTTCCAGTTTTGGCTGTTGACTTGACCCCCACGTGTGAGACATCTACTGGAGGAGACCCAGTTACCACACACTGATGCAGACAGTGTGACTCAACCATTGGAGGCGAGAGTAACGGTTGAATATCTTAGTAGTAGCGTCGAGGCCTTACGACGTCATCCTTGGTATGTATTAGTATCATCCATGTTAGGATTGACTGTTTTAGGCAAAGAATGTGGTTCATCCAGGGGATGGGACCAGATTTCTCTTATCAGTAAAGAAGAAATCTTGCAGCTCTGGTGGGACCGGAGATGGTCCAGGCCACGACAGAGAAGGTCCAGGTCATCCAGGAGCGGATGAGTACAGCTCAGAGCCGGTAGAAGCCTTACGCTGACAGGAGGCGGAGGCCACTAGAGTTCGAGGATGGCGACCACGTCTTCTTGCGGGTCTCACCTCGACGTGGTATTCAGAGATTTGGCCGAGGTAGCAAGTTATCTCCGCGCTTCATCAGACCCTTTAAGGTCCTCAACAGGGTTGGCGAGGTGGCTTATCGCCTGGCTCTGCCACCTCAGTTGCACCGGGTGCACGACGTCTTCCACGTATCTCAGCTGAGGAGATACGTGCACGACCCGACGCACATCATTGACCACGGTGATCTTGACATTGACGATGGGGTGACTTTTACGGAGGTTCCAGTGGAGATAGAGGATCGACAGGAGTGGGTCCTGCGTGGGCGATCGATTCCTCTTGTGCGCATCAGATGGCAGCATGGGAATCTCCAGGAGAGCACATGGGAGCAGGAGGCTCAGATGCACGCTCAGTACCCTCATTTGTTTCCCTAGTTTTTGATGTATCTTTACGGGGACGTAAAGTCCTGAGGTGGGAGTAATGTAAAGACCCGTAAAATTCAAGGGAAATTTTTTCTTAATTTTATTTGGGATTTTACAAGAGCGCGGTTTCTGACGGCACCTGATTTCGAGGCTCGGAGTGCCCGGAATCAATTTCCGAAGTTTGGCTCGGGTACGTTCAGTGATCGAACGAGCGGGAATTTCTAACTTTTGATCCGGTGCTCGGAATTGAAATCTGAGGGCACCGATGAACTCGCAGCGCCGTTATTCGCTTAAAGAGACCTTTTCGGAAGTTGCGTTTGTTGCGGGACGAAAGTTAGTTTTTGGGAGAATTATAAAAAGTTGAATAAAAAAAATGTGGAATTCTTTTTATTTTACTTTTGTAGGTTAACTCCTCTCAAAGGGAGTTAGGGGTGGGACCCACACCCACTTAACCTCCCTTGGAAGGATTAAGTGTGGTGGGGCCCACACGAACCCTAAACTTTACATCTTCCCTCAAACTCCCTTAACCCCTCTTTAATTAACATGACAACTTGTTAATTAATGTGGAGTTATCTCTTATTTGAATTTCAAACCTTTGAAATTATTTTGTGAATAAAATAAGACTTTATCTTATTTTGTTGGGTTAGAACTCTTTAGCCATCTTGGAGAGGTTTAGAGCTCTTCTTCCTTCTTCAAGCTTTGAAGAAGAACACTCAAGTTCCGACGATTAACACTCAAGCTCTGACGAAGAACGCCGCTTCTCCCTTCTTCGTCTACCGTGTCAACGAAAGGGAACGCCGCTTCCTCCTCGAACCTTCTTCGTCGGCGTACAAAGATTCACCAACGACGTGTCTCTTCGGACGTACCTCTTCGTCATCGGATTTGACGAAGGACTACCGCGACGCCCGACCTCCGCGACGTTGTCTTCCGCGGAACGTTGACAAATCTTCGAACCTATACCCAAGGTAGGGGTTGTTGTATTTTGTTTATTTATTTATCCTTGTTCGTGGTTCATGCATGATTAACGTAAGGATTTTAAGTTGTGTTTTAACGTGAGGGGACCGGACCGCATGAACACAGCCGAACCCCTCCTTCGTTCTTGGTGTTTATTTTGCGGATGAATCAAGGTGGCGTGGTGTCGTCGCACCACGCGGATATTCGCCCAAATCTTTTTGCGCGGCGCCGTCGCGCCGCGTCGTGGAAGAATCATCAAGAACGCGACGCCGTCGCGCCGCGTCAAGGGGGAATTGAAGGCGCGGAGGAGGGGCGCGGTGCTGTCACACCGCGCCGGACGATGAAAATCGCGGCCGGTTCCGGGCCGCGGCGAGACGGGAAGACCAGCGGCACGCCGGGCCGCCGGCTTCGGAAGCCTGAAAGGGGACCAGAAATTTTTCCGGTCCGGTTGGAGAAAATCCGGCCGGCCAGCTCTAAAACCCCCCCTCTTTATGAGGGGGGCGGTTCCTTTGAGGGGGGGTAGGCGGCCCCCCGTTTCCAGCCAATCAAGCCCCCCCACGTAGGGGGGGGGGGGGGGCGGTTTTGTAAACAGGCGCGGCTAAAAAGTCGCGCCGCCTCCCAATCAAGCGGGGGGCTTTGCCCCCCCGCGCGCTGCCTCCGTGCGGCGCTAGGCCGCCGCGGCTGCCGCGCCGCCGCGTCGACGGCCGGCCGGCCGGCCGGGCCGGGTCGGCCCGGACCCGGACCCCCCTTTTCGAATCAGTTTCGGTCTTTTGGCCGTATCTTGAGCCACGGACCTCCGATCGACGAACCGTCTGCGGAAACGCGATCCTTGGATCGAGACGGTCGTTTCGGTATATCGCACTCAAGGTTTCAGAATACTTTGAGTTCGGCCGGGTTGGTTCGTTCACGAAACCAACCGGGCCTTCGGAGCGGAAACACTCATATCTTGAGCTACGGACGTCCGATTGACGTGCCGTCAGCTGTGTTGTGTTCCTCTTAGTGAGACGAATCTTTTGGCATACTCCGCCCGAGGTTTGGACGCAGGTGGAGTACGGTCGGGTTGGTTTTGCCTTAAAAACCAACCGGGCCCCGGGGACGAAAATGCCAATAACTCTCAGACCGGGCGTCCGATCGACGCGCCGTCTGTTGCGTTGAGTTCCTGTTGACGATATGGAACTTTTGGATACATCAACTCCGGACTTTGTGACAGTTGATGTGTCAGCCTCTCGGCTCGTGGAGCGGACCCTCCGAACGAGCTTGCTGTGTGCGGGAACCCTAGTGCCGGCTGCGACTGTTACTGTGACTGCTACTGCTACTGCTACTGTGACTGCGACGACGACAGTACAGAGATCCTGTGTGGATTCAACGACGATGACTACTGCACTCAGCGATCCTACGTGGATCAGTGCTACAGGTCCTGCGTGGGCCCGATCCTGTGTGGGTCCGATCCTGTGTAGGTCACTGCGGGGGTTAGTACCTATCGATCCTTCATGGGTCCGACGACTTAGATGGTTCTTTGATCATCTTTAACGTCATCCGAAGATGTATACCTGTGTGAGTTGAATCTTCTGTTTTACTCGATAGAGGTGGTGCGCTTGGTGGTAGCGGCAGACCCGCGATACTGGAGACGAGCGTACGAAGTACGGAGACCGTGTAGCCGGCTGAGACCTGAAGACTGCTCGACCGACTCGACTTGGAGTGAGTCGACTAGCCCAGTGGACGGAGCGCCCGGTATTTGGCGGCAGACCCACGGCGGACGGAGCGCCTGGTAGTTGGCAGCAGACCCGCGGTACTCGACTGGAAGAGTACCTCTGTAGGCTATTTGGGTGAGCGCCCGGTATTTGGCAGCAGACCCTCAGCGGACGGAGCGCCCGGTAGTTGGCGGCAGACCCGCGGTACTCGACAGGAGGAGTACCTCAGCAGTCTTAGGTTAGTGAGCAGTATCTCAGAGTCGTGACAGGACACTGTACACTTCAGAGATGGGGCTCTTCAGTAGTTACGTTTTTGATAATGAAAATCCTGTGTGAGCTTAATCCTGTTGCTTTCCTGTGTGGATTGTGTTGTGAAACCCTGTGTGGATTACGTTTTGCTTTCCTATGTGGAATACGTTTACTTTCCTGTGTGGACTGAGTTGTACTTGGGCTCGGATGTTGGAGCGTATTTGAAATTGATGACTTAGGTATATGTATGGGCATATACCTAAGCAATGTCGGTTATTACTTCGTGATTTGTTCCTTTCTTCGTGGTTTATCCTTTGTGGATTTGAGAGACCTTCAGGGGTCTCGGGGTCCTTACTGAGTAGCTTATACTCACCCCTGCACGGGCTTTGCCCACACTACGTTGTGTTGGTTGCAGACGACAGACAGCGTTGACCTAGCTGAGGCTTGCAGAGCTGGACGGTACCCGGAGGTGGACCACTGGGCGGGAAGTGCTCGGAGCGGACGGCGGGACCCGTGGAGCAGAGGAGCTATCTGTACCCACCCTTCAGGTGGGATTTCCAGTGGACAGCTCGGTGTAGCGGATTTTACCTTTCAGTTGATGTTTTCCCTTTCGAGTTGTATTTTACTTTCAGTTTGGGTTTGTATACTGGCCCATTTACTTTTCCGCACTTTCAGTTGTACTTTGCTTTTGCTCAGTGTTTACTTTCCGCTTGCTTACTCTGTGGTGTTTGTTTACTTTTCAAAGGCATTTCCTTCCCTTTTTACCGGGATTTACGTCTTGGTGCTAGTCTCCAGCCCCTGGCCTATGGAAGGCGGGCTTGGGGTAGTCACGGCACGGAGCCCGAGGGCGGGTCGTGACATTAAAATCAAAACATTTTAGTGTGGTTTTAAGCAAATTACTAAAGAGGATTTAAAATATAAAAGTAAATAATAATTTGTATAAAACCAGATGTGATCCAATAAGTTTTTCATCATAAAAATTCATGTTTTATAAAAACATAGTTTTATTATAATATAATATTGAGTGCACATGAATTTGGTTATGAATAGGGGAAGTTCCCATAAAAATGGTTTGCTTTTCAGAAGGTATTGAGGTGGGAAACTCTAAAAAACATGTATATCCCCGAAAGAGATTGTGAAACGGTTTTGATATATGAATTTGGTATATATAAATATCCTTTATAATATTCACATAAAAATATTAGAAAATATTAGTTGGGTAAAAAGAACGATTGAGAAACCTAAAGGAATAGTTGATGTTTGGGTATATTCCATTACGAAGTTTCGACATAATATCATGTGAACATTGAAATCATTATTATGAGAGAAAGGGGTCTATAAAAATATATATAACAATATATATTAATTGGTTAGGTGAAAAAACAGACCCCATCATTAGGAATTATTATTAAAAGGTCATTACATAGAGGTGAGTCTTGAATAAGAGTGAGAAAGATATGATCCCTTAGCTTAAGTCTGAAAGTGTTCTTCACTCAATCTTAATGACCCGAATAATCTAATTAGGTTAATTATTTAATAATTCTAGAAAATATTATATATTTATTATATTTATTATATCCTTTTTAGGTTCATTCATTACCTTTTTGATGGATTATGTGATTCAATTTTTTGGTTTAGGTTTGTTTGTTTCCTTTTTTTTACAATTGGTTTACTTCTCTTCAGGAATGGAAAATCATGTAAAATAATAATGGTTTCCCAGAATTGGATTTATATTTTATTATTGAATATCGAGAAGATTACATGGTTGTAAATTTCATTTGGTTACTTTTTCTAAAGGTGATTCAGTATATAAAACTTTAGTGATAACAATTTGGGTTAATTGGTGTTTTTTTTATCACAATGAACACAATTTGTTTTATAAATCAAAATGATGAGTACAGAAAGATTCCAAAACCCTAGAAGAGACATAATCCATATATTATAGTCTGTTTGTACCATAATAATGGTTTCATGTGAAAAATTTACTCTGGTTATATAAATTGAAAACCCATCTTCCTGGAATGTGGTGAATTAACACCTCTCAGATGTTGTTTTTAATACTAGTATAACAGAATGTTAATGGAGATATGAAAATAAATTATTCCATTCTCATAACATAATTATATTACATAATTTTGAATGGATATTTCATTACATTTGTATGAGTAAAGGTAAGAATAGAAATGAAAACAATGAATCATGAAAATAAAGTAAAAGAAATGAAAAGTGGAACTTACCACTTGAATTAATCTTCTTTTAGAGCCTCTTAAGGATGGTATTTTATATCTTTTAGAGACCAAGGACTATTGGACGTGGGAAAAAGGTTGTGTAGAGATTCGAGAAATATTTAGGGAAGGAACAAGGGTTAATAATAGTGAAGATAATAGGAGAGTGTGTGTCGTTTTGAAAGTGGAGGGAGGGAATATTTTCATAATATTTTAATCATTAGTATATTTTTTTTCTCTATAAGATAATAAATAGTGATGATTTAACGAAAAAAAATAGTAATTTGTGCATCTGAGTTAACACCATTGGTGCTTGCATAATCAATTGCTCCTTGAATTGTGTTTTTAACTCATAGTGTATATATACAGTAAATTACTGTATTTCACTATTAATAAAAACTACAAGTATTTCAGGAAAATACCACAAATTCACCGGAACCATTTTCCAAAAATTTTAATTCAAAAATTATATAATTTTTTTAAAAATAATTCCCAAAATATGATTAGTTTTTTCTTCTTAAAATCATAATTTACTTTACTTTTTTTAAAAAATATATAACTAATTTAATAATGCCTTCAAAAATTTATAAAATTCTTATAAAATTATCATAAAACCAGAAGAAAAAAAATATATTTAATAACACCTTTTATGAAAATAACTTTTTTTAAATTTATTAATTAATTATAATTAATTATTTATGACTTACAAAAATACAAATAAATTTACTATGGTCATATTATAACTTTTAAGATGACAAAATTTTATTTATAAATTCATGAATGAGGTTAAACTTCTTTTAGATGATTTACAAATCATAATGTTAAGATTCTATTCAAAAGTGTATGATACTATTCACCAAAAATTATGTTTGTTCCATAAGACCCCAAAAATCACCCTGATCTCAACTGTGTAAGTCTGGATTTTTAAATTCATGACCTAGAAGTTCAAAAATCATGATTAATGGTCACATTGTATTTAGTACAATGATATGTAATTTTTTTAAGTATTTTATTATAATATATGGAATAGTTATATGTAGGGAATTACAATGATAAAACACTAGGCTGTTACGTTCTTCCCCCATAATGAAATTTCTCCATCGAAATTTTGTTTTACATTTTATGCTATAAACAAGTGGAGGTACATTTTCTTCACTGCTTCATCTAGTTCCAATGTTCTACTTCATACTTATGGTTACTTCATATTACTTTAACTAGGTGAGTAGTTTTTTTACATAGAAACATATATTTATGATCCATGATATTCATTGTATTCTCTTCGTATTAAAGATCATTCTTTAACTGTACAACCTATAAAGATATTAAATGTGAAGGATCTGGTATGTACATCCTTAAGAGATATATGTAGAAGTCATTGTGTACTTTATACATGGTAAGTGGATGTTCTAATCGATAGTCCAGTACTCCAACATTATCATGGATCTCGAAGGGGCCAATTTAACTAGGACGTAACTTTCGTTTCTTCTGAATTCTCAGTACCATCATAATAATGATATGTAGAGATATAAATTGTCTCTAACTTTGAACTCAAGGTCTCATTGATGATTTTATACATAAATCATTTGTTGACTTTTGGATTCCTCCTTGTACTGCTAAATGGTTTCACCATCTCCACCATTTTAGGTCCTAGTAGCTTACGCTCACATACTGCATCCCAACATGCTAGTGCACTGCACCTTTTCCCATAAAGGGATTCATATGGAGTCATTCAGAAGCTCGAGTGGAAAATATTGTTGTATGAGGATTTATCCAGTTGAATATATTAGTTCCATCCTCCTTTGAAGTCCATTGAACAAGCTATCAACATATCTTTTAATGTTTAAATATTTCAATTAGATTGGACATATGTTCGAGGATGATAGGGCTTAATGAAGTTCAACTTATTGCTTATGGCATGATAGAGCCTTTTATAGAACATCGAGGTGAATCTTGGATCTTTATTAGATTCAATATATAGTGTTAATCTATGCATCCTTAAAACTTCATTGATATTTATGTTTTCATTTTGATCCAATTAGATGTCCTCTCAATATGAGATATTGTGAGTTGTCTTTGTAAGAATATTCACAATGACCCAAATAGCATTGTTTCCTTTAGATGTCCTTGGATTTATAGTGAAAATTTATATTGTAATGCTCTCCCAGTTCCAGGTTGGAATGGGTAGTGGTTGAAACACATTTTTAGACTATTTCATTCCATCCTTTTCATTTTTGATATACCAAGAATTTTGATGTATTTTTAGAAATCTCCTTATTCATATTGTCCAACTGAATGTTCACCAGGAGATCTTGATACATCTTTGTGCTCAAAGGGTGAATAGATAAGGTTGGGCTATGTGCATCATTAAAAATATCCTTATTATTCTCCATATTAGATGTTACACATAATCGTGACCCAAATCATACAACTCCTCGACATCAATATTTAACTCAGAGAATTTCACATTTCAAATAGCTTCCACCCTTTTCAGAATTTTGGCATCTTTTCTTTGAGAATTCATTATTTTCTCCATGTGGGATTATAAGGCCTCAGCCTTAAACAGTACTTAATATTGAATAAAATGAAAAATTCACATTGAGGATCTTTTCAGGTTTAGAGTTTTAGAAAATTAGGACATAACTGTTACATATCAAAATGTTACAAAGTAGAAACTTCTAATAAGTTTCAATATAATAAAAAACTCTTAAAACGAAACATGTCGAGTTCCATGTTTTATATAGCATGACTTTCCCTTGATCACATCCTTGACCCTATTCCACATTAAGTCCTGTGAGAAACATTTCAAAAAAACTTGGGGTGAGCATAAAAAGATCAGTAAGGGATACACAGAGAATGAAAACTGTTAGTTTTTTAAACATCAAGTAAACCATGTATACTTTATCAAAGTAATACATTCACCTTCATGAATTAGTAAAAACTCTTCACTGAATAAAATATCATTAATTACCCTTTTGTAACCAAAGGATTACCATAAAACCCATATAAATAACACATAAAAATATAAAGGTAACTTGGGATATAAACATACTTAAGTGGAATAACCATACATTCGACTTCCACACATATTACTTAATGGAATAGCCATACGGCCAAATTCCATACATACTTAATGGAATATCCATACAACCGACTTCCATACATACTAAATGGAATAGCCATACAGCCGACTTCCATACCCAATGCATTCGAGGTTATAACGTAACCACCCATCCTGGTATTCACGGCACCACCCGTCATTTGGTTTATCATATAACCACCCGTCAAATGTCCAAGTACCATTGTAAAAATCATTAGACATAAAACAAATATAATGGAAAGAAAAAATTTCCACACTTTGATCACAATATATCACTTAAATATATTGAAATAAAAAATCCATTATAAAAACAATTTTCAATACCAAAATACATAAAAGAGTATATGGTATTTATTTCATTTTAAAAAAACATTACGGCTTGTTCAGGAAGCCAAAGACCAAATAATACTCGCGGTGGCGGAAAAGGTCGTTGTCACCATGTACGTTAAAAGAAACATTCCTTTTTGTCGTTTTGTTAAACGCTTTGTAGAAAATGATTCCTTTTGTATAAAATTAAAATTCAAAGGGGTTTATACACCGTATAAAATAAAGTTGTGTATAAAACGAAATATGCCTCAATGAATGGATATTGAGACGAAGTCCCTTACCTCGGGTCCGACTTGACTTGATCGTTCTTTAACGTCCTGAATAATAAACTTGAGTTAATTTATATTTTCTTAAGAACCTTTTTCAAGTTCATTATACCTTTTATATCACTTATTTATATGTTATAAACATTATGTAATCATTTAAGTTAATAATGATTGTTTTGTCGATATTTGGTTCTTAAGTCGAAAGTGGACTTCTTACAATTACATGTTGTTCGTGTGGTCTAAGGTTCTTTATATCCAGAATGGTATTCATGATTAAGATATAATATATATCATATATATCCCATATATGCATTCATTTATAATAATACATAACATTTAGAGGTAATAAGTGAAATTCACCGTTCATGGAGACGGTAAGCCGTACGTACGCATGAACACTACTTTCATTTCTATGTCATATTAATGGAATTAAAACTAAATGAGAGGTATGTATATTTTAATACCGGAATAATATTCATTATTTATATGTAACATACATCATATATATCCATTATATATATGTAATTATAATAGTACATTACATTTGGGGATACGAAATGAAATGCACCGTTCATGGAGACGGTAAGCCGTACGTACACATGAACACCGCTTCCATTTCTATTTCATATTTTATTAAATGGAATAATAATGATATAAAGGTATATTTTAATTCCATTGTAATAGCACATATAATATTATAACTCCATCCTTTATACATCCCAAATATGGTATTAACGAATAAAATAACTTTGAGGGGGCAGTAGTGTGCACTTCCTTAAATGAAGATATCACGTTTACCCATAATGGAAACCATAAAGGTATGCCCAAAATGAAAAATAGAGAACTTAAGGAAAACATAAACATATTATATATCATATATAAATATATTCTAATCTTAATGGACACCTTTGAAGGTGTTAAAAGAATGTTGAACAATCATCGTTTCAGGAGGCAGAAATTCGCCATCCATGGAAACATTATGTTCCTTAATTATTAGATGTAGGTGTGTGTAAGTGTAGATCGAATCCATACTATAACAAAAATCCTAGTATATGGAATTTACTAGTGTTGTTACAAAATAAATTAATAAAAAGAGATTAGGGGGTTGGAGAAGCAAAATAAAACAAAAGAACACAAGTGAAGACATTACCTTAAAATCGGGTATCTCCCTTTGGTTTGACCTCAAAGGCTTCCTTTAGAAGACTTCTGCTAAAAGTGAGGCTTCAAGGAGTAATAGAGGGAAGTGGAGAAGAAAAATGGGCAGAGTTTGGCCGAGCAAAAGGATTTTGAAGTGTGGGTAAGGAGGTAGATGTGGGGGCCTTTTATAAGAGGAGAGGAGGGGCACTCTTGGAAAGTAAAGAAATGTTACTTTATTTTAAAATGAGTTTCGGATTAAAAAGGTCACACATTGATATAATTCGAGGTTAAGGTGATAAGGGTTCTAAATCCACCCATCCAAAAGGTTTTGGACATGTGTAGGTCATTGATTTTACATTATCATTTCATTTTATTTAAATCCTTTATTAATGAGGTAATCACTGCATCATCATGATGTCATAAATAATTTAATTTATTTAATGTCTAAAAATTATAAAACAAATATCATGATGTATGAAATCTTTTTTTATTTCTAATGAATATTTATAGTCAAAAATATGACTTGTATAACCCCATTTAAATTTTTTTTAGTAAAACAACTCATGTTTGTGTCATTTTAATTTTAACATTAAATAAAAAGTTATTTATGTCATTTCCCAACCAAAGTGGCTCCATGGGGTCCCCAAGTTGACCCATGGATTTTCTTGGTCGGCCATGACACATAGAATAAGGGTAGGACATGTTTCAAGCTCATCTCATATTATTAAAACATTATTTTTACCTTAAACTACACTAATTACCTCTAATCGCGATTAAGAACTTAAAAGTTACTATTCACCAAAAAATTATTTTAATCTCATTGAACCACATTTTACATCTTAATGAAAACCATGTATGTCGGATTTTTGAATATCAAATCACAGATGTGGCAAAGTTTCATTTAAACGAAAAAATCAGTTTCTTTAACTACCACTTAGTGGTTTCACTATTAATCAAAAATTGAAGTTTTTCAGAAAAATACCAAAACTTCACCCTAAGCTATTTTTGATGTTATAAATTCAAAAATGATGTCTATTTTACAAAATTCAAATCATATAAGTTAAATTAATTAATTTAATAATTAATTCCCACTATCATGACAAATATCATGTTTTTATGAAACAATAAGTATCAAAAGATTGACACCAGTTTAAGTCCAATTTCAAAGTGAAATTAATTCCAAAGACCACTATTGGATTTAATGGTAAAAATATATTCTAATTTCACTTTAAAACCAATTCAAAATATAATCTAATCATATAAATAAATTATATTAAAAATAGGTTTTGAGTTAAAATAGAACATTTTACATTATTCATAAAAAATGAACTTTATCGGAAAAATACCAAAAATTTACAAAAAGTAAATTTTGACGTCCCAATTCTAATGAAGAGTTTTATTTGATCCAATAGAATTTATAATAGTTAAAAAACTATATTTAATGACGGTTCGCCATCAAAAGGCGATAAGTGAACCTTTAGTGAAAATTTGGGTATATATGCCTAAAATTGAATTCTTTCCGTATTTTAAGCCTTTATCTTTTATTAGATAAATGTAAAAACATTTAAAAAACATATATAATAATATTTTAGTTATTTCTATCCATTCCCGCCAATACAACAGCTATGTGTTAACTACCATTTAAAATAATATTATTTTATTACTAGTGTGCAACGTAAGATTTCAATGAAACTCTTTGTTGCGTATCGGGTACGCTATTGAACATAGCAACCCCTTTAAAGTAAAATTAATATTTAATTCGCAAATATTAAAAAATATGAAAATGTATTATTCTTTATTTAACTGGGATGTTACAGCCTTCCCCCCTTTTGGAAATTGCGTCCTCGCAATTTTATTCACATATCAAAATAAGTGGGGGTATTTATCCCTCATAGCATTTTCAGATTCCCACGTTCCATCTTCAACCATATGGGTTTTCCACAAAACCGTAACCTGGTGAATTACCATATTCCGCAACACCTGCTCTCTATGGTCAAGAATCTGGACTGGTTGTTTCTCATAAGATAGGTTCTCTTCCAGCTGAACTACCTCTAGACTCAAAACATGAGATTAATCTGGCATGTACTTTCTTAGCATCGAAACATGAAAAACATTGTGTACCTGAGATAAACTCAGAGGTAAAGCCACCTGGTATGAAACTGATCCAACACTCTCCAGAATTTCATATGGTCCAATGAACCTTGGACTCATCTTTCTTTTCTTACCAAATCGCATCACACTTTTCCATGGTGAGACATTGAGAAAAACATGATCACCTACCTCAAAAGATAGATCCTTCATCCTGTTGTCCGCATAACTCTTCTTCACCTACTCTGAGTTGTTCTCATGTGTTTATGCATTAGCTGAACTTTTTCTACCAACTCTTCTACCATTTCTGGTCCCATCAGCATTCTTTCACCCACTTCATCCCAAAAAGCTGGCGTTCGAAACCGCTTGCCATATAACGCCTCAAATGGTGCCATCTGTATACTGGAATGAAAAATGTTATTATATGAAAATTCAACCAAAGAAAGATGTTGGTCCCAACTTCCCTGATAATCCATAGAGCAAGAACGTAGCATATCCACCAATGTTTGGATTATTCGTTCTGACTGCCCATCTGATTGAGGATGAAAAGTTGTACTAAAATTTAATTCAGTACCCAACAACTTCTAAAGGCCTTTCAAAATGTTAGAAGTGAACCTGGGATCACGGTCAGATACAATGGAGAGGGGAACTCCATGTAACATGACTATCTCTTTACGATACAAACGGGAAAGTTGATCTAGGGAAAAATTATCTCATATAGCAAGTAAATGAGCAGATTTAGTCAAGAGATCAACAATAACCCAGATTTCATTATTACCTCGAGGGGTCTTCGGCAATCCTACAACGAAGTCCATGGATATATTCTCCTATTTCCACTCTGGCACTACAAAAGGCTGAAGCATCCCTTTTGCTAACTGCATCTCTGCTTTAACCTGTTGACATGTCAAACACTTCACAGTAATATCAGCAATATCTCTTTTCATTCCTTCCCACCAGTAATACTCCCACAGATCTCTATACATCTTAGTACTACCAGGGTGAACTGAAAACGGAGAACTACGAGCTTCACATAACAACTCTCTCTTCAACTTTGAATCACAAGGCACACACAATCTCTTCCCAAATCTCAAAATTCAATAATTATCAATGTTGAATTCAGGAAACTTACCTTTATGAACCATCTCTACCATTTTCTGCAACTCACTGTCTTTCTTATGTGCTTGCTTGATTCTGTCTGATAGAGAAGATTTCACTGATACCTGAAGCAAAATAGTAGAACATCCTGCACCAACAACTTCTATGCCAAAGTTCATCAAATCCTTAACCAAAGGATCACATTCCAAACGAAACATTGCTAATAAAGCATTACTCTATCAACTCAAAGCATCAGCCACTTTATTTTCTTTTCCCGGATGGTAATGAATTGTACAATCATAATCCTTGATTAATTCTAGCCATCTCCTCTGTCTGATGTTCAATTCTTTCTGAGTAAATATATACTTTAAACTTTTGTGATCGGTATATATTTCACACTTTACTCCATACAAATGATGCCTCCAAATTTTTAGAGCAAAAACAACAACAGCTAATTCCAAATCATGTGTAGGGTAATTTACCTTAGGAGTTTTCAACTGTCGTGAAGAATAAGCAATTACCTGATCATTCTGCACTAGGATGCAACCAAGTCTTTTCAAAGAAGCATTACTGTAGACAAAAAACTCACCATTCCTGGAAGGTAGTGCAAAAACTGGAGCATTCACCAATCTTCTTTTCAGTTCCTGAAAACAATCATCACATTGTTTTGTCTAGATAAACTTAACACCCTTCCGAGTTAGCTTTGTCATTGGACTAGATAACTGTGAAAAATTTCTAACAAACCCTTGGTAATAGCCTGCCAAACCAAGGAAGCTACGAATCTCAGTTACATTTGTGGGTCTTGGAAATTCTTCAACAACCTTTGTTTATGCTGGATCAACAGTTACCCATCTTTAGAAACAATATGAACAAGGAAAGAAATTTTTTGCAACTAAATCTCACACTTCCTAAATTTCCCATACAATTTCATTTCTTTTATGGTTTTCAAAATAACCCTTAAATGTCTTTCATGCTCCTCTTTACTTTTAGAAAACACCAAAATATCATCAATAAACACAACCACCATTTACCACCTGATTCAACTGAGCCATCAGTGTAGTAAACTGCTCAATTATGATTCCGACCATCTCTGGTTGTGGATTTGAAAGGTCATTATACTCTGTATGCCTTCCTAGAAAAGCTGCTCTGTTTCCTCTATGGAAAACCATTCTTATCACAGAAATATCATAGGTGAAGCAACATGGTAATCTTTAAATGCTATATCATTTCAGTCATACCATAAATTAATTTATAATTTAACAATTTTCTAACTCCTAAAGTTTTCTAAACCGACCTCGGATACCAACTATAAGGCCTCGGCCATAAACATTACTTAATATTGAATTAAATGAAAAATTCACATTGAGGATCTTTTCAGGTTTATAGTTTTATAGAATTAGGGCATAACTTTTACATCTCAAAATATTACAATGTAGACACTTCTACTAAGTTTCTATAGAATAAAAAACTCTTAAAAAGAAACATGTCTAGTTCCATGTTTTATATATCATGACTTTACCTTGATCCCATCCTTGACCCTATTCCACATTAAGTGCTGTGAAAAACATTTCAAAGAAAACTTGGGGTGAGCATAAAAAGCTCAGTAAGGGATACACAAAGAATGAAAACTATTAGTTTTTCGAACATCAAGTAAACCATATATACATTATCAAAGTAATACCTTCACCTTCATGAAGTAGTAAAAACTCTTCACTGAATAAAATAACATTACATACCCTTTTGTAACCAAAGGATTACCATAAAACCCATATAAATAACACATAACATATAAAGGTAACTTGGGACATAAACATACTTAAGTGGAATAACCATACGGTCGACTTCCACAAATATCACTTAATGGAATAGCTATACGGACAACTTCCATACGTACTTAATGGAATAGCCATACGGCACACTTTCATACATACTTAATGGAATATACATACGGCCAACTTCCATACCCAATCCATTCAAGGTTATAACGTAACCACCCATCCTGGTATTCACGGAACCACCCGTCATATGGTTTATTACGTAACCACCCGCCAAATGTCCAAGTACCATTATAAAAATCATAAGACATAAAACAAATATAATGGAAAGAAAACATTTCCACACTTTGATCACAACATATCACTTAAATATATTGACATAAGAAATACATTATAAAAACCATTTTCAATACCAAAATACATAAAAGAGTATATGGTATTTATTTCATTTCAAAAAAAACATTACGTCTTGTTCATGAAGCCAAAGACTAAATAATACTCGCGGCGGTGGAAAATGTCGTTGTCACCGCGTACGTTAAAAGAAACATTCCATTTTGTCATTTTGTAAAACGCTTCGTAGAAAAAGATTCCTTTTGTATAAATGTAAAATTCAAAGGGGTTTATACACCGTATAAAATAAAGTTGTATATAAAACGAAATATGCCTCAATGAAAGGAGATTGAGACGAAGTCCCTTACCTCAGGTCCGACTTGACTCGATCGTTCTTTAACGTCCTGAATAATAAACTTGAGTTAATTTCTATTTTCTGAAGAACCTTTTTCATGTTAATTATTCATTTTATATCACTTATTTCCATGTTATAATCATTATGTAATCATTTAAGTAAATAATGTTTGTTTTGTCGATATTTGGTTCTTAAGTCGAAAGTGGACTTATTACAATTACATGTTGTTCGTGTGGTCAAAGGTTCTTTATATCCAGAATGGTATTCATGATGTAGATATCATATATATATCATATATATCTATTACATGCATTCATTTATAATATTAAATAACATTTATAGGTATGAAATGAAATGCACCGTTCATAGAGACGGTAAGTTGTACGTACGAATGAACACTACTTTCATATCTATGTCATATTAATGGAATTAAAACTAAATGAGTGGTATGTATATTTTTTATCCAGAATAATATTCATCATTTATATGTTACATAAATCATATATATCCATTATATATATGTACTTATAATAGTACATTACATTTGGGGATAAGATATGAAATGCACCGTTCATGGAGACGGTAAGTCGTACGTACGCATGAACGCTGCTTCCATTTCTATTTCGTATTTTATGAAATGGAATAATAATGACATAAAGGTATATTATAATTCTAGTTTAATATCATATATAATATCACAACTCCATCCTTTATACGTCCCACATATGGTATTAACGAATCAAATCACTTTTGGGGGCGGTAGTCCGCACTTCCTTAAATGAATATATCGTGTTTACCCATAATGGAAACTGTAAAGGTATGCCCAAAATGAAAAATACATAAGCTTAAGGAAAACATAAAAATATTATATATCATATATAAATATAGTTTCATCTTAATGGCCACCATTGAAGGTGTTAAAATAATGTTGAACAATCATCGTTTCGGGAGGTAGAAATTCGCCATCCACGAAAACAGTATGTTCTTTAACCATTAGATGTAGGTGTGTGTAAGTGTAGCTCGAATCCATCTTATAACAACATCCTAATATATGTAATATACTGGTGTTGTTAAAAAATAAATGAATAAAAAGATTTTAGGGGGTTTTAGAAGCAAAATAAAACAAAAGAACACAAGTGAAGACATTACCTTAAAATCGGGAAACTCCCGTTGGTTTGAGCTCAAAGGCTTCCTTGGAAAGACTTCTGCCCAAAGTGAGGCTTCAAGGAGTAAGAGAGGGATGTGTAGAGACAAACTGGGTAGAGGTTGGCCGAGCCAAAGGCATTGTAAGTGTGGGTAAGGAGGTATAGGTGGGGTCTTTTATAAGAGGATAGGAGGGGCACTCTTGGAAAGTAAAGAAATGTTAATTTATTTTAAAATGTGTTTCAGATTCATAAGGCCCCACATTGATATAATTAGAGGTTAAAGGGATAAGGGATAGAAACCCACCCATACAACAGTTTTTTGAAATGTGTAGGTCATAGATTTTACATTATCTTTTCATTTTATTTAAATCTTTTATTAATGAGGTAATCGCTGCATCATCATGATGTCATAAATAATTTAATTTATTTATTGTCTAAAAATTATAAAAAAAAACAATGATGTATGAAATCTTTTTATATTTCTAATAAATATTTATAGTCAAAAATATTACTTGTATAACCCCATTTAAAAATTGTTTTAGTAAAACAACTCATGTTTGTGTCATTTTAATTTTAACATTAAATAAAAAGTTATTTATGTCATTTCCCAACCAAAGTGGCTCCATGGGGTCCCCAAGATGACCCATGGATTTTCTTGGTCCGCCATGAAACATCCAATAAGTGTAGGATATGTATCAATCTCATCTCATATTATTAAAAATTTATTTTTACCTTAAACTACATTAATTACCTCTAATCGCGATTAAGAACTTAAAAGTTACTGTTCACCAAAAAATTATTTTAATCTCATTGAACCACATTTTACTTCTTAATGACAACCATGTATGTTGGATTTTTGAAAATCAAATCACATAAGTGGCAATGTTTCATTTAAATGAAAAAATAGTTTCTTTAGCTACCACTTAGTGGTTTCACTATTCATCATAAATTGAAGTTTTTCAGAAAAATACCAAAACTTCACCCTAAGCAATATTTGATATTTTGAATTCAAAAATGATGTCTATTTTAAAAAATTCAAATCATATAAGTTACATTAATTATTTTTATAATTAATTCCCACTGTCATGACAAATAGCGTGTTTTTATGAAACAATAAGTATCAAAAGATTGACACCAGTTTAAGTCCAATTTCAAAGTGAAATTAATTCCAACAACCACTATTGGATTTAATGGTTAAAATATATTCTAATTTTACTTTAAGACCAATTCAAAAGATATTCTAGTCATATAAATAAATTATATTAAAAAGATGTTTTTTATTAAAATACAACATTTTACACTATTAATTAAAAAATGAACTTTATCGGAAAAATACCAAAAATTTACACAAAGTAAATTTTGATGTCCCAATTACAAAGAAGAGTTTTATTTGGTCCAATAGAATATATAAGAGTGAACAAAACTATATTTAATGACGATTCACCATCAAAAGGTGATAAGTGAACCTTTA
Organism: Viscum album; assembly: GCA_963277665.1. Classification (NCBI taxonomy): domain Eukaryota; kingdom Viridiplantae; phylum Streptophyta; class Magnoliopsida; order Santalales; family Viscaceae; genus Viscum; species Viscum album. The sequence continues at coordinate 1,352,252,567 of OY728131.1, forward strand.
GTGAAAATTAGGGTATATATGCCTAAAATTGAATTCTTTCCGTATTTTAAGCCTTTATCTTCTATTAGATAAATGTAAAAACATTAAAAAACATATATAATCATATTTTAGTTATTTATATCCATTCCCGCCAATAAAACGGCTATGTGTTAACTACCATTTAAAATAATATTATTTTATTACTAGTGTGCAACGTAAGATTTCAATGAAACTCTTTGTTGTGTATCGGGTACGCTATCGAACATAGCAACCCATTTAAAGTAAAATTAATATTTAATTCGAAAATATTATTAAACATGAAAATTTATTATTCTTTATTTTCCTGGGATGTTACAGGGTTGGTTGAGAAAAAAATTTAGAAATGATTGATGATGTTCATCCCTTAATGATTACCATTTACATCCTCTGCAAATCTCTGAATATTGGATGTTTTTCAATTCTCATAATTGATAAAGATGCATGAAACATTCTACATAGAGAATCTCATACATTATTTTTCCTACCAGGATGGTAGTGGATTGAGCAGTCAGAATCTATTATGTTCTCTTACCATATTCACTGGTTAATATTAATATCCTTCTATTTGAATAAATATTTGATACACTTTTGATCAGTCTACATCTCACACTTTTTCCAATAGAGATAATGCTTCCAGATCTTTAACACAAAGATCACAATGTCCAACTCCATATCATGCATGGGATAGTTTTTCTGATCTATTTTCTATTGACTTAAGGTTCATGCTATCAAATTATATTTTTTCATTAGTAGACACCCTAAGACTTTCATTGAAGCGTAATTGAAAACCATAAAAGAATTATCCACTTCTTAGGAGTGTGAGTACTGGCATAGTGATAATCATTTTTTTGACCTCCATAAATCCTTCCATACATTTCAGGGTACTGAAAAAATTCTCTCCCTCACATGAAATCATGGTCATTTGGTATGAAAATAAATAAATTTTCTTCAAAAATCATCAACAATAGCCATGTTGGCCAAAAAAGCTCCAAATATCCATTACAAATGTTGGAATGGGTCATTCTTCTATTGCATTTGTCTTAGAAGGGTCCACATATATAAATTTTCTGGTGATAACATGCTCCACGAATGATAATTCCTCCTTTTATAACCCACATTTACTAAAATTTACATAAAACCTCTACCTTTTCAATGTGTTTAGAAAGGTATTAATATGATCTTCTTGTTCTTCCTTTCTCTTTGTATATATCTTAATATTATCGATAGAGACTACCACAAATTTTTTTAGGTAATCTATAACGAATATATTCATTAAATCCATGAATATTTATAGATAATTAGTGAGTACAAATGGATTCAAATTGAGTTCATAGTCTCTCAACCTCAATCGAAATGCAGTCCTATAAATTTCATCCTTCATCACCTTTAATTAATGATATCCCAACCGAAGGTCCACGTTTGAGAAATAACTAGACCAACGTAGCTGATTAAACAATTAATCTATCCAAGGAAGGGGATACTTGTTCTTCATCATGGATTTATTGTGCTCATGAGAGTCAATGCAGAGTCTCATCGAAACATCATTCTTCTTGATAAAGGGTAATGCTTCACCCCATGGAGAAGCACACGGGCATATAAAATCCTTCTCAAGATTCTCCTATAACTGATTATTCAGCTCTTTTGGTTGTACACTAGCCATTTTACATGGTGTCTTTGAAATATGAAGAGATATAAAAATATTTTCAATTGAGAACTAAACCTCTCAATCTGGAATAATACCAAGAAACTCTTTGGGGAATACGTCAGTGCAATCTATCATGATGGACATTTCTTCAAGAATTACCCTCTCCTTTTTCTCAATTATTTGAGCAACATATTCTTTCTCACAATTAATTAACATCCAAACATGAGACAATGATTCCAAAGTAGATTCATTTTCCTCCTTACACTTGTACAAGAATGCATGATGCTCCGGGATGTGAAGAGTGATCTCCCTTTTCAAATAGTTGGTGTTGTCTTTGTATAAGGACAACAAATCCATGACAAAGATAACGTCAAACTGTACTAGTGGGATTAAGAACATATTTTTTGGGAGTTTCAGTACACATACGTTAACCGGGGAGGATTTATATACATTGGCAGCAATAATTTCCACATTTTTCATTCTAAAAGATTACTCAATATTCAAATTTCGAGGCGGTGTTTGAACGGTTCTATTAAACATGCATGATATGAAAGAATGAACAGCACTAGAACCAAATAGTTCATTCACTATTATTGAATGAATAACTACCATACCTATCACCACATCATTTTTCGGATCCAGGACAGCATTAGTGATAGCATATGCCCTTCTATGTTGCCATAGAGGTTGTTTCTGATTGCCTTTGACAACCATTGTCTTAGGTAAATTATTCACATAATCCCCATGCTTATTGTAGTTGTATCACTCCACCACTATCTGTTTGTTTATTTGAACGTTCATTTCATCTTCCACATTAGTGGGATTCTACATATCCCTTTGGATGTCTATAGCCAGATGATTCATTCTTCCACATTTGAATAAATTACTGGTTCCCTTTTGACAGTTCCTAGTATGCCTTCTCCCACATATTTTACATGTGGGATGATCAGTATTATTTCCATCAAGTAATTTATTAGTTGAACTTCCGATGTTAGACTCCATTTTAAACTTCTTTTCCCCAGTCCCACAAGACCACTGTGAGTCTCCAATATTAGTTTTAACCTTAAGTGCACAACAAATAGTCTCCTCATCACTGTCAAAGTCTGGAATCATGAACACATTTCATAGAATCATCTATAGTATGTTAAATAAGAGATCCACCATTCTTTCAGTGTTAATAAAAAAGGCCGAGGTCTAGAATGAAAGACTTTTAATGTTTTCCTCATACTCTCTGATCCACCCATCTTCCTTCTGCTTGAGTCCGACGAACTCTCATTCTATATTGAGATGGGGGGTTTAGGAAAAACATTTATGGAAAAACATTTTCTTGAATTCCTCCCAATTAATGGAATCAATTTCCTTTGGGGACTTTTTATTCATGATTAGTGTCCACAATTGATCAGATTCCCCTTCAAAATTATAGATCGCTAGTACAACTTTCTCAATTTCTGAGCACAGAAGGATAGAGAATATCATGTCAATAGTGTAAATCCATTTTCTCATGTGAAGGGGACTAGAAGAGCCCCTAATCATGGGGTGAATTTTCCACATGACGGATTATACTACAACATGATCTTTCCATTGAGGGGGAGTGAGTTCTTGTAATTCCCCGACCCCAGTTACCCAGAGTCACTTAATTATTACGTAACATTTTCATGATACAAGAAATCATGTCCTGAAAGACCGATCAGTTTAGTATCCTTAGACGTACAAGATATATACATGTGTTTTACATTTCATCATGAAATAAAGAAAAACAACATCATTGTGTCTCAGTTTAACACATAGTTATCCCTTTTCCTTTTCCTATAGGATAACTGTAAAATACTTCTTCGCATCCTAGGGAAAATAAAACATAAGAAAGGGGTGATCTCAGATGCTCAGTGAGGATAAAAATATAGTAGAAACCTTCATAAATAAGCATAAACATTTAATGCAATGTATAATAATAAAGCATAATCCTTTTAAATGTATACTTTAGAATAATATAGAAAAGATAAATCAAATAATGTCATTTAATTATTCACTTGGATATTCTACTAGTCAAATAATCACATATAATATCAATGGCCAATTTCAAAATGGTGGAATGCATAATATCAAACATCATAACCACATAGTCACGGCCTCGTTCCAAGACAAAAAATAATTATTTTGTCATTACTTGTGTGAAGACACTAGTTTTTCTCAAGATATCTATTGATGCATAGAGGAGCTATAGCGGGCTCCACCCGTCACTTACTATGTCCAATGCATTATTCATATGAAAAGGATGAAACATAATAATTCGTATTAAAAATAGAATGCGAAATTTTAATACATTAACCATAAACCATGAATCGTATAAAAATAACACATCCACAGTCAAACATATCACAAAACCTCCAATACAATATGGAATATTTGTATCATAATAAATCAACTTCAAACAAGTGTAAAATCCGTTAAAGGATGTTGATAAAGATGAAATCAAAACTATTTGAGAGAAATATGCCTTTATATTTTGAAATCATAAAGAAGTGAAATAATTATAAAGGAAAATATTTAATTCAAAAATAATCTTATATGCTTGTATGGGAATATTTGAAGGTGTTATAATGGCGGAAAATAGCCACACCAGCCATATAATTTTACAAAACATTTTACCTTATTTTGTCTAAAATGTCATAAAGTACCTTGTTTGGAAAATGAAATAAATATTCCATTCAAATAAATTTATAAAAATTCAAAAAAGGGTATAAATTAATTTAACTCATATTTTAGGAAATAGTAAAAATATTTTTAAATAAATTTTTAAGATACAAGGATGTAGATTATAAAAATTTCCAAATAGATAGTTATGCATAAACAACATCGGATAAATAAAGAAATTGTGAAATTAACTATTTCACTGATCTTTCCTTGATCAAGGGTATGATAAAATCATGTATAATAGATATTTAATTGTTGTTAAATTATACATGATACATATACATAAATATTATATCATATATGATCTTATAATATTTCTTTGTTAATAATATTTTAGTAATATCATCATGTCGGGTGTTAACTAATTTGATTTCTATTATATGCATGGTTACGAAAGTCATTTTTTTATTGGGAGGATGTATTTGATTCATATCCAAAATAATATTATGTTCTTAATCATTATTTTTAATCGTAAATTGAAAATATTTCTTGAATGATTGTGATGGGAGATAGATCACATCGCATTCATTGAGATAGTAATCTGTACGTATGCACGAGCGACAATATAATTATATTGATAGAGAAATCATATATAATTGGATGATATATCATACATACAGAATCACTAAAATGTTATATTAATTATTTACATCAGTTATATTCATTATTATACCCATCCTAATAATGAAGTGTTTGAATAACAGAGTACACCACGACATGAAGACGGTAAGATGTACATACGCACGTATGGTGACTTGCATTCATAGGATCTATTGAATAATGAATATGGTTGTACCAAATTTATAATAACATCATAGTATAAAAAACGTTCTGGAGTTATTTTTTTGGTATGGAAACAACAATGAAAGAGGAAGTGGAAGAAGAAAAGAACGTAGAAAGAGGTGGTGAAATTATTACCTCTTCTTTGGGTGTTTCCTTTTGAGTTGATCAAAAGTGATCCTTAGGTTGTATTTCCAACAAAATTAAGGCCTCTAAGTCTAATTGAGGATATTTGAGAGGATATTAGGGAAGTTTTTGGCCAATCCAAATTGATTAGGATGTGTTATTTTGAGAGAAGGGGAAGTACCCTTTTATAAGAGAGGTGAGGGTCACTTTAGGAAAAGCTTCAAATATAATTTTATTATACAATCATATTCGATTTATATTGGATAAAAATGATTTATTTCATGGATAATACCGGGATGGGTCGAAAACCTTTCAACCAATTGGTTTTAGACATGTATAGGTCACCATATTAAACTTATCATTTAGATTTAACTCTTAGTTAAATAGTTTTACATTTACCATGTCTCATTGTATTTTTACATTTTATGGTTAATAAACTTACTATAAAATGCCAAGAAAACCCAAAGTGGTAAATTATTGATATATCTAACCTTATATATGACTTTTGTCTAATCCATAGATTTTTAGTAATATTATATCATTTCTTAATATAGTATTTGTTTTAAAATCTCATTTATGTCAATTCAGACAGTATTTGGTATTTTGTTTTTGTCAAAGTCATAACCCATTTATTACAACAATGTTTTTTTTCAAATCAACCCTAAAATGAGATATTATCCTAGAAAATTCATCTAATGCATCAAAAGTATCAATTTACATTTATTTTAATATTGAAAATATAAATTATTTTAATATTTCATTAATAATGTAATTACTGCATCATGGTTGTATCATAAAAAAATTTATTTATTTAATGTCTAAAAAATATAAATAGAATACCATTATATAGGAATTTTTTTTATTTTAATGAATATTTATAGTCTAATTTATCATATGTATAACCCTGTATGAAAAATGGTTTAGTTATTAAACATTGAGTTTTACACATTTAACTCTTCTTTAAATAAAATAATAATAAGTTTCCTAATCTAATCCAAGTGGACCAAAAGGATCATATTTTTTCCTTAAGACTTATTTTGGTCGAAAAAAACTGATTCAATAGAATTTGGACATGTGTTAGGGTAATTATAATATTATTTTTACCTTTAATTACCTTATTTAATTTTAACCATTGTAAATAAAAGTCAAAAGTTACTATTCTTCAAAACCTATTTTCTTCTTATTGAACAAAATTTTACTTATTGATTCCAACTGTTCCTCTCTGAGTTTTGAAATTCAATTCACAGAAGAGGTAAAATTTTGTTTTATACAAATTTTCAATTGCTCATAGAACATGGGTAAAAGAAGATAAAAAGATCAATAAAATTATAAATATATAATATTATTATAAAATGATTCCAATGAATTATATTGAACATATATAGGTATTATGTATCTATTTTAATTAATATAAATTTAAATAAAACAACTAATTATTTAAATAAAAATTTGGATTTAACCAATAATGCAGTGTTTTTTACGATTCTAAAAAAATGAATGTTTTTAGAAAAATACCAAAAATTCACCCGAAGATAATTTTGATATTCTGAATCCAAGAATGAATTCCATTTTCAAAAATAAAATTTATAAAATTATAAAGAGTTGGAATTACTATTCATAACAGCTAGTTTGATTGGTCGTAGTGCGTTGAAACACCATGTTGTGTACAACGCAAGCTATTGCATTATATAAAGAGAAACATACTGTGAAAGAATGGGGTGTTATATTCTCCCCTCCTTCAAATAATTTCATCCTCGAAATCTCTAGAATACTTCTGAATAAATAGATTTGGTTGGTTATTCATCATATGTTCCTGAGGTTCCCACATTACCTCTTCCATATTATGACTTTTCTATAGAACTTTCACCAGACAAGTCATCTAGTTTCTCAACACTTATTCTCTGGTATCAAGAATTCTGATAGGATCTTCACAATAATATAGGTCAGCTTCCATTTCTATTTCAGTGTAGGAGATTACATGTGTTGGGTCAGGCATGTATTGTCACAATATTGATACGTGGAACAAATCATGAAATTTGGAGAGACATGGCGGCATTGCCAAATGATAAGATACAACTCCAATTCGTTCTATAATTTCAAAAGGTCTGATGTTCCTAGGACTCAATTTAGCCTTCTTACTAAATTTTATAACACCCTTCCATGGATATACCTTAAAAAAACATGATCTCTTACTTGAAATTCCAAATCCTTCCTTCATTTATCAACATCAATCGTTTCCCTTCATTGAGCTTATTTGATGGGGGTTTGGATAGTCTTCACCTTTTCCATTATTTCCTCAAGAAGTTCTGAGCCAACATGTTTTCTTTCATCCACAATATCCGAACAAGTTGGTGTGAAATATCTCTTTCCCTATAACTTTTCATATGGTGCCATCTGAATACTTTAATGGAAGCTATTGTTATAAGAAAATTACACCAGAGGTAAATATTGATCCAATATACCATGAAAGTGAATTGATCAAGATCTCAACATATATTCTATGGTTTTAATAGTCTGTTCCAATTGTCAAACTATTTTAGGGTGGTATGCAGTGCTCAAATGAAGTTCATTATCCATGGACTTATGAGTATATTTAGAGAATATTGATGTAAAATGGATATCACGATCTGAAACAATCGATAGGGCAACGCCCTGATGTCTTACAACTTCATTAATATATAGTCTTGCTAGAAAATCATGTGGTAAATCTTCTCTTATATAAAGAAAATGTGATGACTTGGTAAGATGATCAACAATGACCCATATTTCATCGTTCCTTCTAGGATTATTTGGTAGACCCATGACAAACTCCATCATAATATCATATTATTTCCACTCAGGTATGGGAAGTGGTTTCATGACTCATCTATGATTTTTTCTTCCAGCTTCCACTTTTTGACAAACCATACATTTTGGCACATAATCATCAATATCTCCATTCATGTTGTCCCACAAAAAATGGTCCTTCGAATTTCTATACATCATTGTGCTACTAGGGTGTATAGGGAAATTAGAGCTATGAGAATCATCCAAAAATTCCCTTTTTAGATCAACTATGTTAGGAAAACAATGTCTTTTCCCAAATTTTAAAATTCCATCTTCATATAGGAATTTAATCAATCTCCCATTACTCACAGCTTTAATTTCTTTAGAAACTTCTCATCATCAGTCTGAGAACGTTTTATCCTTTCTATTAAATATGGTTTAATAAAAATTTGAAAAATTATTGATGTTTCACCATCAATGATTATTCTTATATCTATATTTATTGTATCTATGGACAAAGGATACCATTCCAATCTCATATTGTTTGAAACTCCATGATCCTTTCTACTCAAAGCATCGACCACCCTATGTTCCTTCCATGTGTGGTAGTGTATAGTGATATCATAATCCTTGAGTAGTTCAAGCCATCGTCTTTTCCACTTATTGAGTTCTTTTGGTGATAAAATATTCTTCAAAATCTTGTGATTAGTATATATCTCACATTTTTCAACATAGATATAGTCACACCATATCTTGAAAGCAAATATTACAGCTTCTAACTCAAGATAATGAGGGCTATGGTTTTTTTCATGAATATTTAGCTGCCATTATGCATATGAAATAACTCTATCATTCTTCATAATGATACAACTGTGTCATTTTTGGAAGCATCACTAAAAATAAAAAACCCATCATTCTCCGATGGTAGAGTTATGTTCAGAGAATTGATTAATATTCACTTCAATTCTTCAAAACACTCCTCCGACTCTTTCATCCAAAAAAAATTAACCCCTTTACGTGTGATCTTTGTTAATGGGAAAGCCAATTGGGAAAAATTATTGATGAAACATCAATAATAACCTGCTAAACCAATAAAATTGCGTACCACAGTTGTACTCGTCGGTGTTGTCCATTCTTGGATTTCCTTGGAATTTGAAGGATAAATAGTGATTCCATCCATGGAGACAATTTGTCCATGAAAATAAATCTCATGAAGCTAGAATTCACACTTGTTAAACATCCCTTATAATTCATTTCTTCTGATGGTTTTCAGAATAGTTCCCAATTGATTTTCATGATCTTCGTAGCATTTTTCATATAATAATATATCACAAATAAATACCACTAAAATTTCATGAATATATTCCTTGAAAACTCTATTGATTAGATCCATGATGGTAGATGGTACATTATTCAATCCAAAAAGGAATTACTATAAACTCGTAATTCCCGTTACTGGTTCGAAAATGCAGTTTTTGGAATGTCTTCCTTGTTCAAACAAAACTGATGATATCCATATCAATGTTCAATCATTGAAAAATATTGAGATCTATGAACTTGATCAAATAAATCATTAATGTGAGGTATGAAATACATATTCTTTATTTTTATATCATTGATCTTCCTGTAGTCAATTCACAACTTCATGGATCCATCTTTCTTCTTAACAAAACAAATAGGGGCTCCCCATAGAGAAACACTAGGTTGAATAAACCATTTATTACCCAATTACTCTAGTTGTTTCATTAGTTCCAATAATTCCATAGTGGTCATTCTATTAGGGTTCTTAGATATTGGCCTTGAACTAGGAATTAAATCAACAGAAAACTCAATTTCTCATTCTAGAAGATGTCCAAGTAAATCCTTTGGAAACACATCAATATATTCTTTCACAATAGGTTCATCCTCAATTTGAAAATTCATTTCCTCACCCGTAGTTTTTTCATACTTCTCCTCCCGAATATGTGAATTTAATTATTCTACTGATGGTGGATCTAGATAAGAATCTGGTGGTGACATTTATGCTCTAAAGATAAGGTACTTCTTATCATCATAAAAAATTTTATCCTCCTCCATATTACAATAAATTTTCACATCATGGTTAGAAATCCGATCCATATCGAGGATTATATCAAATTAAACAATGGTTATGATGATGATATCAGCAGATAAAGAACATTTATATACCCTAATGGGAATTGATTCACAAAATATTTGTGAAATGATACTTCCCTTAGGTGTTTTGACTGAAAAAATCCCTTGTTAAATCAATTTGTAAATATCTATTTTTCTTAGTAATCTGGGAAGATAAGAACTAATGTGGTGATCCAGAATCAAATAATTAATTGCCTAAACTTTAGGAAACCATTAAATTACCTGCCACTATATCTTTCAAGGCTTCAACCTCATTAGTAGTGATCGCATAAGCTTGGCCTTTCTCTATTGGAATTTTTTGTGGTGACATTCCTTGGTTATTAGGACATTTATTTGGATAATTCCTTACTTATCTAAAATTGTAGCACTCAACATTGACAGCCTCTTTCGTTCCCTTATAATGATGAGCTTGGTGGCCTTTCTCACCACACATATAACAAACTCTCATTCCCTTAAGGCATGTACTTGGGTGTTTCTTCCCACATTTACCGCAGGATAGATATTCAACAATTCCCTTATTCCCCTTAATTCTATTTCCAGAGTGTTCAAAAGATCTCTTCATTTCTTTATTTTCATTAATTTTGTAAGAATTAGAGAATTTATTTTTTGTCTTGATAACACATGAGATAATATCTTCATACGATGATAAGGATTGTGAGAATATTACTCGATGGATAAATGGTTTTAACAAATTAACGAATCGATAAATCATTGTCGTTGGGTTATGTATATAATTTTTTGCATGTCTTTCTAACCTTGTAAAGTTATCCACATACTTTGGGACATTCTCATCCTGTTTTTACCTTAGACTCAGAAATTGTCTTCCCATATCCGCTATATGGCCATGAGGAAAGTATTTTTCTATGAAAAGCACTTTAAACTCCCTCTATTCCATATTTGATACTTATTTATCTTCCTTTGTGTTTTTAGTTAATGATCATAATTGATCTGCATCTCCCATGTGGCGATAAACTACATTGACAAAATTTTCCCTTTTGCTAATCCCCAATGCATGAAATATTTTTCTATGCAACCTATCCATTTTTAGCTACAAATGGATTTTTATTCTCAATGTATGTTGGAGTATGTTGCCTCATGAATTGGTCTAACATTGATCCCCCACATTATGGATCTAGGTGCTTTATATTGGTAATGTTATTATTCATAACCTGATTGAGTTGTCTAGGTATGGTGATATGCTGAACAGCACCATTTACACAACCAACTACACTATAATTATCTTGAGTAGGAGGGAAATCCCAACATGGATTACGTTCTTTGATACAGTTTCCATTACTTCAACTAGGATCCATTTTTAAACTATGGATTATAGTAGATTAGTTTATGAATCACAGTACATAATTCCAAACTTTTAAAACACTTAACATAAATTGAACAGTTTATGGATATAATCCATAATCATAAAAATGTTTTCTTTGAGGACGTATATACTCATAAATCCATTATAATGGTTTCTAATGAAAATGTGAATTATCTTAAGAATATCCTCTCATAGTGTCATAAACAAGAGTGAAACAAGGCTTGTTGTTGTGTACAAGGATACCTAGGGTCAAGCCTAAAACTCTTTGTTGGAGTTTTCACTCCTTGTTGGAGTTTTCACTCCTTGTTGGAGTTTTCACTCCTTGGTTCATATGTGCCAGAGTGGCCTCTACCTGATCGCATCCAGACAATGTTGTATTGTTTAGAAAACTATAAAAATCTCTATATTACCAAAATTCAATGAAATTATTATAAACTAATCCTCAAATTCTATCTTAGGGTAATCTTCTCTATTCATAGTTTTTCCTAAATCTAGCTTCCATGTTTTGTACTAAACATCCTTTGATACCAACTGCAATGCCCTAATCCCTATTACCCAGATCTGGTGCATTATTACACAACATTGGCATGATACAAGGAATCATGTCTCGAAAGGAAGATCAGTTTAGTATCCCTTATTGTCTTAGATACAAATATATGTTTTACATTACAACATGAAATAAAGAAAAACAACATATTTATATCCACTTTGAACACACGTATATCCCTTAACTTATTCCTACAATTTAATGGTAAAATACTTCTTCTCATCTTGGGAAAAATAAAACATAAGAAAGGGGTGATCTCATATTCTCAATAAGGATAACAATATAGTGGAAACATTTATAAAGTAGCATAAAAATTTAAGAAAATTGTATGAGACTAAAATATATGCCTTTTAAACATAAATATCAACATAAAATCACAATGGTAAATAAAATAATTCCATTTACACATTCACATGGATATTATACTCATCGAATAATCACATGTAATATCAATAGCTAATTTCATAATGACGGAATGCATAATGCTGGACATTATAACCACATTGTCAAGGAATCATGCCAAGACTGAAAATAATGATTTTTCCCAAGGCCTTATTCCAAGAAACTATTTTGTCTCATGAGACCTACTGATTCATAGAGGAGCCATATCGGGCTCCACACATCACTTACTAAGTCCAATGCATTCCTCATATTAAAAGGTTGAAACATAACATTAACATTCGTATAAAAAATAGCATACGAAATGTTAGTACATTAACCATAAACCATTAATGGTATAAAAAGTACACATCCATAGTCAAACATATCACAGAACCTTCAACACAATATGGTATATTTTTATCATAATAAATCAACTTCAAACTAGTGTAAAATCCTTAAAATGATGTTGACATAGATGAAATAAACACTATTTGAGAGAAATATCTATTTCTATATTAAAATCATTTAAAAGTTATATAATTATAAAGGAAAACATATATTTTGAAAATATACTTATAATCTTGTAAGGGAATCTTAAAATGTGTTATAATGGTAGAAAATAGACGCACCCGCCATATAATTTAAAAAAATCATTCTTACCTTATTTCGTTGAAAAGTTTATAAAGTACCTTGTTTGAAAAACGACATAATGATTCCTTTGAATACATTTTTTAAAAAGTCAAACAAGGGTATAAATGAATTTAACCCATATTTTAGGAAATATTAAAAATATTCTGAATTACATTTTTAAGAAACAAGGATGTGGATTATAAAGAAGTCATAGTAGATACTTACATTTAAATAACCTCCAATAAATAAAGAGATTGTAAAATTAACCCTTACCTTGTAATTTTTATTGATTAAGGGTATTTTAACCTAGTATATAATAGTTAAAACATTGTTATTAAATTATACAAGAACCATATACATAAATATGATATCATATATGATATTATAATATTGCTTTGTTAATAATATTTCAGTTGTATCATCATTTCGGGTGTTAACTGATTCATTTTCCTTTATATAATTGGTTGTGTTAGTCCTATGTGTTATGGATAGGATGAATTTGATTAATATTTACAAATATTTTAAGTTGTTAAACATTAGTTTTATTCATAAAATGAAAGTTATTCTTGAATGATTACGATGGGTAATGAATCTCATCGCGTTCGTGGAGGCGGTAATCTGTACGTACGTACGAGTGACAATATCATTATATTGATGGTGAAATAATATGTAATTGGTTAAAATATCATATATTAAGAATAATTAACATGTTATATTTATTTTTATCATTATTTATACTCATTATTAAACCCATACAAATAATGAAGTGTTTGAATAACAAACTACACCACAACGTGGAGATGGTAAGTCGTACGTACGCACGTATGATGACTTTCCATTAATAGGATGAATAAAATAATGAATATGGTTGTACCATATTTATAATAACATCACATTATATATAAGTTAATGGATTTATTATTTTTATATGGAAATAAAAAATAAAGAGGAAGTGGAAGAAAAAATGAACTTTGAAAGAGGTGGTGAAATTAATACCTCTTCTTCGAGTGTTTCATTTTGAGTTGATCAAAAGAGCACATTAGGATGGAATTATGATCAAAATAAGGCCTCTAGGTATTATTGATGATAGTTGTGAGGATATTTGTTCAGGTTTTGGCAGAGACAAATGACTTTGTAGTTGTGATATTGAGAGTAGGGGAAGTACCCTTTTTAAGAGAGGTGAGGGTCACATTAGGAGAATCTTGAATTATTATTTTATTAAACAATCATATTAGGTTTATAATGTCTCCAAAATGATATATTTCGAGCAATAGGTTTTTATGGCTATAAAAAATCTCAACCAATACGTTTTAGATAGGTTTAGATAACCATATTAACCGTATCTTTTAGATTTAACTCATAGGTAAATAGTTTGACATTAACCATGTCTCTTTCTCTTTATATATTATATAGTTAATAAACATACTATAAACTACAAGTAGAACCAAAAGTGGTTAATTATTGATATATATATCATTATTTATGTTCTTTGGCCGATCCTTATATTTTTATGAGTAATATATCATTTAATAATATAGTATTTGTTTTAAAAACTAATTTATGTCAATTTTGACACTATTTGGTATTTTGTTTTTGTTAATGTCATAAGGACATGATTACTTCAAATAAAATTCATTTCATCAACCCTAAAATTTCATATTAACAAATAAAATCCTTGTAATGCATAAAAAGTATCAATTCACATTTATTTTAATATTTATAATATCAATTATTTTAATCATTCATTAATATAGTAATTACCACATCATCATTGAATCATAAATAATTTTGATTATTTAATGTGTGAAAATTATAAACAAAATAACTCTATGTAGTAAATATTTTTAACATTCTAATTAATTTTTTAGAAGAATTTATATTATGTATAACTCTATATTAAAAATGATTTATTTCATAAACATTTAATTTACAACTTTTGACTCTTCTTTAAATAAAATAATAATAAATGTCCTAATCTAATCCAGGTGGACCAAAAGGATCATATTTTATTCATAAGGTTTATTTTGGTAGAAAAAAATTATCTAATGGATTAGGTACTTGTCTTATGATAATTATAATATCATTTTTACCAATAATTACCTTATTTACTTTTAACCGTGAAAAATAAAAGTCAATAGTTAATATTCACAAAGAAAAATTAATCTTATTGAACCACATTTTACATAATGATATCAACTATGTCTCTCTAATTTTTGAAATTAAATTCACATAATTGGTAAAATTATGTTTTATGCAGATTTGCAAATGCCCTTAGAAGTTGGGTAAAAGATGGTAAAAAGTTGAATAAATTTATATATATATAATATTATTAGAAAATGATTCCAATTAATTAAATTGAAAATATATAGGTATTATTTATCTATTTTACGTAATATAATTTTTAATAAAATAATTAATTATGTAAATAAAAAGTCGGTTTTCACCAATAACGCAGTCTTTTTCACTATTCATCAAAAATTGAAAGTTTTCATAAAAATACAAAAAATTCACCCTAAGATAAATTTGATATTTTAAATCCAAAAATGAAGTCCATTTTGAAAAATAAAATTTATAAAATTTTAAAATGTGTGAATTACTTTTCATAATGGCAAGTTCGATTGGTCGTGGTGTGTTAAAACACCATGTTGCGTACAATGCTAGCAATTTCATTATTCAAAGGGAAACGTACTATAGAATCATGGTGGGTTATAGTTCTACGTGATTCATGTTATTATTCATAACATTAGATAGGTAATAAATTATTATCATGATGTTTTCACACATATTCCTATCATATCATGCATATCAGTAGGGAAATCATTAAATATCATATCACATTTATTATTGGAACGTGTTCTTCTATTTCCCTCCATTATCTAAGAAAAATAAATTATAATTATGGGTCTTTAATACGTAGTTATCAAGCATAAAAAAGTAAAATTTAAACATGGAAGGACAAAATATTAAATGAAAATTATATCCAATATTGTGATTCCCTTGGTTTTAATCTAGGATATCCATGATCTATTTCCTAACATATATTCTTGTGGGATTATTAATTTTTTTTGTTTCCATAATAATGGTTTATACTAAACTGATGAATTTACCAAATCATATCTATTAGGATTGTCAAACCAATAATGCTCAAGGCTTATTGTCGTGCACCAGTTTCCATTCGAGTCTAACTAAAAGTGATGTTTTCAGGTTTTCCACTAAATATATATGTTCCAGAGCCACCTCTACTTGTTATTATCTATACATGGATTTATTTTCTTGATTAACCACTTACTTTATAACTACCATAATTTAAATATGTTTTCATTTAATTTTTCTCATCATTAAGTTTATTAATAAAGTTCTATATTTCTAATGGAAAAAAATAACTAGACCATCCTCTGATACCAACTATATAAACCCAATCCTTATACACAAATCATTACCTGTTTGTAAGAATATTTAAAGATCATATTACAAGACAATGATCATTAGATCTAGTGTCTTGGAATACTAGGTATATTAAACTGAAAGTATGAGAGTAAATAAAACTATTAATTATTTAATATTTATATTGATCTCCTAACATCTATTCTGTTCATACATCTCTATAGGATAAAATCGGGCTAACATGCATAATGGTATGAGCTAATTTTCCTTGTAAGGGAATAAACATTAGAATAAAGATTTAGATCATTGGTTGGAAGACATGACATTAAGAGATAAAAAGTCATCTAACATATGGATGTGTAACACATAAACAAGGGATCATATAAACAAGGAGTAATAGTAATTTGTAAGAAACATAAAACATGACTTCACCATGAGTCAAGGCTCCATGCCCAAAGAAGAGAACAGGTCCCGGTTATCCACCAAGACCATTTCACATTGTAGAACAATACAAGGATATCCTCTGTGACTGTTGCACATGGTAGCACATGTCACGGGAAATCGCCAAGACCCCCACACGTTAAATATAATTACGCTAAAGTTTACCCATTACATTGGAGCTCTATCTAGGTACACCCATCTAGACATGTTCATGAAAAAAATTTCCACATAAAGAATCATAAATAAACATAAGGGTTACCCATAGATATAATTTGGTATCACAATCTTGTCATCGAGCATAAGAAATGGGTGTATCATACAAGTGTACATAAAAGAATGGAATTAAATAATACTTGGAAATTAATAAGTAAAAACACATATATCATGATACATGATGTCAATAAAAGTTAAAACTTCTAATAATAGTATTTAGGAAACTATATAATTAAAAAAAAATTAGTGATATTTAAAATGAAAATAATAAAGAGCATTTTAAATAGAAAATTGAAAAACAATTTATATAAAAAAAGAATTCATCCAATAAGGTTTTAATAATAAATTAATGAATTTATAAAAATAATGGTGGATTAAAACAGAATATTTAGTGCAATTTATATTTGTTATGAATTTGGGATATTCCCTTAAAATGGGGTTGCTTTTCGAGAGGTATTGAGGACAAACCATGTAAATAAATTTATATCCCATAAAGTGATGAAGAAAAGATATTAATAAAATAATTTAGTATATATTCACAACATTTATAAGATTTACATTAAATTAAAATATAACATCACTAGGGTAAATAGTATTATAGAACTACCAGAATTAAAAATAGCCATTCAGGTAGATTCTATTACGAATATTCGTCATGGGATCAGGTGAACTTGGAAATGATTAATGAGAGATAAAGGTTTATATAATAATTTATATAACACTATAGAATTATAGGGTAGGTTTGAAAACATACCCCATTATTATAAGTAGTTGGGGTTTTGCTTAGTGGTAAGCAACCCATAATACTACATGAAAAATGGGGGTTCAAAACCCATTGGGCGCAGGTTACTGTAATAATACTGTAGCAGGCACTGTAGCAGCGGCGGTACTGTTGATCGGTGGGTACTGTAGCGGTGGCAGGGCACTGTAGCGGCGGAGGTACTGTGCGGGTACTTTAGCAGCTGAGTTACTATTCATAGAATATGAATTTATGCAAAAATATGGGCCTACGGGCTATGTAATGGGCTATTAGCCCACTAGGCCTTTGGGCTATGTAATGGGTCTCCCTCTACCCAGTTAAAAGAGGTCTTTGCTTTGATTTATTAATAAAAATGAGGCTTCGGCCCCAACCTTTAAAAAAAATACCCCATTATTATAAATGATAAATAATAGGGCATAACGTAGATGAGATTCCGGAATAAATGGGAGAAATTGCAGATCCCTTACCTTATGTCCGAAGGTGTTTTTCACTCGATCATAACAAACTCAAAAATAAGGTTGGTTCAATTAATTTACAATTAAATAACTTTTTCTATATTAATATATTTATAATAACATTTTTATTTTCATTCATTTTCTTTTTGATGGGTTGAGTCATTCAATTTCATTATTCGGGTCCATTTGTTTCCTTGGTTTTTATGATCAGTTTACATATTTTCATGAATAGTGAATCATGTACAATGAAGCTAGTCTTCAAGCATTAGAGTTATAAATTATTATTTAATATCTTTAATGTTTCATGGTTATAAATTTAATTTTGTTACTTGTAGTTAAGTTCAATCATTATATAAAACATTAGGGATAACCTTTTGGGTTTATTGTATCTTCTTTTATCACAACAAACATTTTTTTTAAATAAAAACCATGTGTAAAAAAGATTCAGGAACCATAGATGAGATGTATTACATATATTATATTTTTTTCAACCTAAATAATGGTTCAATGTTGAGAATTCATTATGGTAGAAGAAATTAAAAACCATTCATCCTTGAATGTGTTGAATTAACACATCTCATATGGTATTTTTACTACTAGTTTAAAAGTAGGGTAAAAGAGAGATGATAATAAATTATTCCATTATGATAACAACATTATAGTATAGGCATGGTACTATAGTTTTCATGTCATATGGTTGATGAGAGGAATGTATAGAAAATAAAACTAAGGAACCTAAAAAGATTCTAAATGAATTGAAATTAGGAATTTACCTCATGAATTAATATTCCTTGACACCATAATAATGGGGGATTTGTCCTTTGAGAATACTAAGGTCTTCTATAAATGGGGGAGGAGTTTGGGGAAATATTTAAGAGTAATTTAGTCACGGCCCAAGGCATAAGATGAGTGATGAGAAGAGGGGGTGTGGGTGGGTTTTATAGTTGGGGAGGAAGGTTTCCCTTTTATTTTAATCATTACATTATTATTTTTCCATAAGACAAGAAATAATAATGATTCCATGTCCAAAAATAGATATAAGTGCATGTGAGAATACACCATTTTTTCTTACATCAGCCATGACTCATTGAATTTTGTATTTAACTCATAATGTATATATGGAACATTATTGTATTTCATTATACATAAACAATACAAGTATTTCAGAAAAATCACAACAAATCAACCTAAACATTTCTTGACATTTAGAATCCAAATATGATTTCCATTTTTCAGTAGTAAATATCTAAATACTAATGACATAAATTTTAATTAAAATTTTAAATTACTTTTAAAATACAATTTTAAAAACTATAAATTATTTTGTAATGCTATCAAAAATTACCCAAGGTATTATAAAATTATCTTAAAAACATAAGAAATAAAATTTTTAAGCTATGAACACATTTTAGGAAAATAAAATTTATTTTATATTAATTAATTAGTTATATTTACTTTTTTATTACATAGAAAATTTCCATTACTTTTATTATGGTCATATTATCACTTATAAGGTGCCTAAATTTTAATTATACATTCATGGGAGTGTTTACTATTTGATGGATGATTTACTAGTCATAAGGTTTGGTTACTATTCATACGGGTAGGATATTCTTAACCAAAATTTATGTTTCTTCCATCATACACCAAAAATCACCGTGAATGCAACTGTGCATGTCATGTTTTCGATATTCAAGACACAAAAGTGTAAAATTTATGTTTAATCGTCACATATTATTCAGTACCATAATATTTCATTGTGTTTCCTAATGTGAATATCCTATAAGGAAAATTATTAGATGTTAATTACATTGATAAAACATTTGGTAATTATAGAATGGATCCTATTTTCCTTCTAAATGTTTCTTAGGAAGTTGTTGTTTAGTATGATTATCATTTTAATCATCAGAGCATTGAATCTACAGGAATGGATAAAGAATGGATGCAATATTTTTAAGCCTCTCAATGTCATATTTTTTAAGGTATGATAGGATTGTCTCAAATATGCAGGGAAGGAATTATATGGATGATCTCAAGATATAATTCATCCAAATATATGAATCAACATAGTTTTGGGTAATATTAAATGGTATTCAAATTTATAAATATTCATGTTAGTGGTCGATGATATTTCTTGTTGACTGCATGGTAGGAGATGTGTCAAGGATATAATTTCAGTTTGTTTTTCAAATATGATTTCTATCCTGAATTATGAGGTAATCCGAAAGGAAATAAATTTTATCTCATTAGTGGAGGAGTATGAGTGTAAATGTGTTTTTTATCAGGTTCAACAACCTCTTACAGATTTCCCTAATTTTTTTCAAGATGTGTATTCTAGCGTAGGGAATTCAGAGGAGGATGCTTATATCGTGATTAGGTATGAATTAACTCATTTTACTCATTCAATGTATCGAGAGGTATAGAAAAAGTTTGAGTTTATCAATTGAATGTTGTCCTTGGGAGTTATGTTTCAATAAGATGACCAATATGGAATTTTTAGTAGTGTTGCTTCATGTTGTGGAAAATTATAGTTTAGGAAGTCATTGTTCCATTCATTGTGGGATGGACTTTAATGTTTTTCATACCAAGTACCATGGAGTGGACGTTTTTGAGATGATTCTATGGTTTTATGTTTTTTTATCTTTTCGACATGATATTTGGGAAGATCAAGGCTTTGTTTGTGAACAATAATGGTGGATAGGTTTAGAATAGTGTTCAGTCCTATTTATAGTAGCAACAGTTTCCTCTGAGGTAGTTTTAGAAGCAAGGACCATATTTTGTTTTTTAGTATCGAATAAGAGGTAGATTTTATAGAGGTGTGCCTCATGATTTTCTCCTTCCATATGGAGCCAAGATAAATAATAGACATTATTTCCTATTCTACATAGAAATAGTATATGAGTATAGTAATATTCATGGGGTGGAGGAAGAATCACTAGTAGAGTTAAGAGTTATTCTCGGTACCATTAGTTTATTATCTACCCTTGTGTGGACATTTTTTATTCATCGAACTCTCAATACTCTATTAATCTAAATTTGTTTCCATATATTTGGGCTAGATTTGAAGAGTATTATTTTTCCCATGGTCTTTTGTACACAAGTTGGAGGTTAGAATTTTTTTTTGATATGTGTCATAGAAGTAGACATGTGATTGGGTAAAACCAGTCACTAGGTGAATTCTATTCAATGATGTATCAATATGATATTATACTTTTAATGAATTGGTTATACACAATTAATTAAACCATCAACTACTTTGGAGAATATTCTTATTTTCTGATGTGGTGGGCCAGCCAGTGGTGGTTTTGTTTGAGTGAGACTGTGGGTTGGGTGGTTGAAAATTGGTTCTCATTTTTTCACAGTTGGAAGAGGTGTTTGTAGCGTCTATGGATTGTGATCTTCCTTGGGTTTTGGGATAATCTACTTTTTTTCAAGAGGATGTTATGAGACTACCACATTAATGTGATATTGATTTGAAGAAAAAATTGTAGTTGGGTGTGTCTCCAAACATACATCCCCCTATTATATACTTCCAAAGCAGTTATATTATTTAAGGATGAAGGTGGATGATCAGATGTAGCGGTGTTTCATCAGAACTAGTTCGACCATGGGGTTCACAATGGGTGTTCTCCAAGAAATCTGATTATAGTTTAGGGTTGTGTATTGGTTATAAGAGGATGAATCAATTGATCATCATGAAATGTTACTCTCTATTGAGGATATATGATCAATTTGATTAGTTGATAAGAGATATATGGTTCTATGAGTTTGATATTCGCACTGGAATTCAATAGTTGGAGGTGTATGATGAGGTTGTTAAAAAATACTTACATATGATATAGGTATAAGAACTTTTATTTTGTAGTCATTCCCTTTAGTTGTATGAATTTACTAACCATGTTCATGAGGATTAAGAACATAATGTTATAATATTTCTTAGAAGATTTCACCATCTTATTAATTTATTATAACTTAGTCTATTCGAGGTCCTGGGAGGAGAAAAATGAGCTTTTTACTATTGTTCTATAGGTTCATCAAAACTATATGATTTATGGGAAATTTTCCATGATTCATATCTGGATGGAAGATGTTTGTTTCCATGGACATGTGATGTTTTATTAGGGTGTATGGGTGGAAAATTCAATGATCTATGATGTTTTTTATTGGTAAACACCTTATATTATAGTATAGGTTTGTTTTTTCGTCATCTTATGTTATATTATTAGAGTATGGTTACCTAATTTCATATAGGCTGTTTCCCAATAAAAGTGTTTACTACAAATGTCTTTGATTTTATGTGGATAGATCAGTTATAAGTAGAGATTAGGTTTCTAAGGGAATTTTTTTTAGTGTGGTAACATCTCAGTTCCACTTGCTACCCAATGGTGCCCCATAACCGGTGGGAAACATGGCCTCATGTGCATTTCCCCGAACACCATAGGCTTTCGACTAGCAGATATGGCCTTATGTTTGTTGGTGGGAAAACAATTCCCTCATAGACAGAGTAACAAAGTTAAAACAAATAGTAAATAGTATAAGAAATAGTAATACCATAAAACATTAGTAAACAGAGGAAGAATGATAGTAAATTAACATCAAGAGCACATATATAAATAATAAATGTCACATATGTTTAGTAAAATTTACAAACAAGTCAAACTGATGGAATAAAATACTAAACCATGTAAAAATTAAAATCAAGTAAACTCCAGCATCATCAAAATCCCCAGCATGGTCTCATGCTCTCCAGCTCAAAAATAAATCATTTACCTGATGAAGAATAGCAATTGACCTTATCTATACCTGCAACAATATAATCCGTTTTAGTCCAAAAGCATGACCCAAATATGGTGTGAGAAGAATTCCTATAGGAAACCACCAAATTATTTTTTCCTAATAGTTTGTGAATATACATAGAAGGTAATATGAAAATTGACGAAAAAAATGAATTACTAAAATTAAACAATCCAATAGTTTCCAATTACATTAATTTTCACTTATGAATTACACAAACCATCGAATAATGTCACCTCAGGATCTATCCTAAGCTCTTTATCCACTTTTTTAATAATAAGAAATAGCAGTCCCATAATACCATCTAAACAAATAATAAAGACAGAGTCCAAGCTTGTGCTTTTCCTAGGAAGAATCATCACAATCATTCAATTCAACAATTAATAATGACCCTCTGGGAATCCTCACAAAGTCTAACCAGTTTGGTCCCACATTATTCTAATAAATTAAAAATTACCACCCATGTAGCTTTCACAGTCAATACCACATGGTTTTAATAGAAACAATACAAATTATAATGACCCTCTGGCAGCTCTCACAGTCAATTCCCTAAGATCCAATGTTCATTTAATAATGACCCTCTAAGTAGCTGCCATGGTCTAACCCATCTGGTCAATGATCCCACAACATCTCTCACATTCAAGACCTCTAGTCATTCATAACAATAATTCATAATTAAAATACCCTACTTCAAGAAGCTCTCACAGTAAATTCCCCTTGGTCATACTATCATATTGGGAAACACATTCATCTCATATAAACATCATCTCAATACTAACAACCCTATGCATGGAAAACAATGAAGTCTGACATGATTTATAGACCCAACAACCATAACCATAAAAAACATGGGAAACACATCCATAATCAGGGTAAAAACTATATTCACAATCAATAACCCCTTATCAAACAAACTGGCCAAAGTATTCATTAAACATGGTTAAAATCTAGAACAGGCAATACCCTAAACATCAGTATTTGTCAATTTAAGAAAATATAATCCAAATAATATAAAATAAAGGAACTAACCACCTACCTTAACATTGTATGATGGAAACTCTTGAATTCGGTCCCTTGAATCATCCTAGAATGATGTAGTTATACAAAAAGGTCAAAAACGTTAAACCCTGAATAACTCAAGAGATTGGAAAAATCAGGAAGATAAAATATAGGGAGGGAGAGAACTCACCAGTGGGAATCCAACACACCATGATGCATCTCAATCAGAGTATTGATGGACGAACAATAGGGGATCAATGTTCTCACCCATCTCATCACTCTTTTGTATGAAATACCGGAACAAGAAGATACTTTAGGAGATTAGTGTGACCCCGGTCCGATTAATAAAATTAAAAGAAAATTACATGCCGTGTTCATTTAAATTACATGCCATTTAATAGCCTCAACTGGCCCCAGTATTAGGTGGTCTTCTAGGTCACCACACGACCTAGTACTGGTGGTTACACGACCAGTACATTACTACATGCGGCAATCAGATACACTGTGTTTACATAGTAAATTTCACATTCCTACATTTTATTCAAAAACTACAGGAAATAAATATCTATATGTGAAATGAAAATCCATGTTCTTACAAGTGTATCAGTGCATTAGTTACATTGAGAGGGAGTGTTTCTAAGGATTTGATTACTTCATCCCAATTGGTCTTGGGATTCAATTGCATTCCAAATCAAGTGGTTTCTATTAATTATCAGGTTAGTTACATCCCATTGATAATAATTGTATCACCCATGCTTTTGTGTTAAATGTATGTGCATTCGTGCTATAGTTCTGTGGAATGACCTCTTTGGATAGTATTTTGGGGTTTTCACATAACAAACACCCTGATATTTGTTTTTTCTAAATGATATAAGAATATACACTAGTGGAGGTGGATATAAATTCCTCAGGATTATGATTTTTCCATCTCATACTCAAAATGTAAGGGTAATGTTGTTTCGGATTCATTGAGTCAGATGTCCCAACAGGATGTGATTCAAGAGTCAATGGTTTTATGGAAATTAATAGATGATATTGTAGAGATATATCATGACATTGGAAATTTTAGTATCCAAGGTTTTATTAATCAAATAATCGTATATTCATCTTTGATGTAGTAGGTGGAGTATTCTTAGTGGGGAGACATGGAAGAAAAGGTGTTGCACGATCATGTTTTCCTTTGGACACTCTTGAGGGGTGGTCATAATTAAATCGAAATCAGGTGTTGTTATAGGGATGTTTATATATACTATAGGGGATTGGAGAGGTATTTGACCATGATTTTAGTAGTATACTATTTTTTGTACATCTTGATGGGACATATATGTATCATTTGTTGAAGAGATATCATTAGAGTATGGTGATGAAATGACCAATGGTGGAGTTTTTGGAAAATATTTAGTCTTTTATAAGGTTGAGTGAAGAATAATATGTTATGATAAATTCTCAATAGTTCATAGATGTCCCCAAATAGAAATGGTAGTCCATATTAATGTATTTCATCATAATGTTGCACTAATACCATGGGATTGTTGATAGGGTTTTGGTGATAGTGGACCAACTAATGAAAATCATCTCGCATTTTTTTATTTTGTGAGTCGATTACTATGGATTTTTTATGAGGTAGTACATGGATTATATTTTTAGTCACCATTGTGTGTCAAATACCATATTGTATTAATAGGATCCTTGATTTGCCTCCTATGAAATGAGGTTAATTGGGAATTATTTTTGATATCACATTTGCATTAGAACTAATTACCACAGTTAGATAGATTGGGATATGGATAAGACCATCAAGAAGATTGACAATATGTTTTGATCAAGATTCATTGACTTTGGTGGATCTTGGGTAACAACACCATACTTTTCTTGAGTTTTTGTACAACAATAACGATCACTCTTCTATTGTAATAGATCGGTTTGAGGTGTTTTAAATGTAGCATTTTCATTCTCTATTTTGATGGATAGATTGTAGAGATTTAGTAGTTTTTTCTTCTAAAGTGGGGTACATAATGATTTAGATGATCAAGATTCATTTTGAGAAGATTATGGTGACATAGGATGGCCTTAAGGCATACGTTGATCATAGGTAGATTACCAAGAAGTTTGATTTCAGAGACATTGTATTCTTGATAGTCTCCCTTTAGCATTGTATGTGGAGGTTTGGTACGAAGAGTAAGATTTATAATAGTATTTTTTGGCCCATTTTAGGTTTTGTGTCAAGTTGGTGAGGTGGGATATCATTTGAAATTGACCATAAGGCTAGAGAGTATCTATGAAATCTTCCACATGCATCTATTTTTTCTCTATCATCACAATGACACCCACATTATTTATTGGGGTAGTTGGACATTTTATATGACGGAATATTCATAGAGAACCGATTAGAGATCTAGGATCAACAAGAGAATGTGTTTTGTGGGAATTCATTCCTCTTTTTCATTTGTGATGAAAAAATTGTGGCCTAGAGGAGAATATATGGGGGAGAGAGAGATGAAATTCCTTCCTAGTACCCGGAGATTGTTTTAGTTTTCATAAATATATTTCACTTGTGACTTGATGTTTATATAATGGTATGGGATAATATATGTTGTTTCTATTGATGATATTTTTGTAACAATCCCCCCACCCCCATATATGAAAATGAGAGGACTTGAATCGTAATCGATATGCATTATACATTGATGTTATTATACCTATGCATGTGAGCTAGTTCTGCCCAAATGATATACTATCTTGATTGGGAGGATTGAATTCTACAATTTTTTAATTAAGTGAAGTTTGGTATATTAGATGTGGTAGAATTTATTTTTTGTTTCATGTATATTGGTGTGGTTAAGTGGAAATGTAGTGGGTGTGATTGGTACAAGATGATGTAGTGTTGTTCTTGGTGAGAGGTGGTGATTTCACTTTTCATTGTGTTTCATATGTATTTTGGTTGGTTTGTTTGGACAGTGATAGTGTTGAGGAGCAATGATATCCCTAAGAGGAATTTTGCACCGGGAGGTGTTAGGACCCCTTTAATTCTAGTCTTAGTTTTGCATTCTCAATGGCGAGGGTCATTTGAGAGGTATTTAAAGTAATGGTATATCCCTTCTTGGTCCATCAAATTTCTATTTTTGGTTGTTGGATGTTATTCAGAGGATAGAGAGGTTTTGTGGTGGTCTGAGGTGGAATAATGTTTTTATAGGATTTTTACACCAGTAATGTTTTACATGACATGAATCGGTGATACATGGATTGTAAATCCCTCAAAATCATGAACTTTTTTTTCACTAAGGTGTGTAGTTTGAAATGGATTCACTCTATTAAATATGTATTTATGATTTGTAATAAATTCAATCCTAGCTGATCTAAATTTATATAAATGTTTGAAAAATCATAATTCAATTCCAAAATATTTTACAAGACATTAATGTGTAAGGTTTCATGATTTTTTATAATCCATTCATCAATTTTTTATTCATTTTTTCATTCCTCTATCTCTCTCTCCCATTCCAAACACATTGTAGAATCCCTAATGTGTTATTCTAGACATCTTCTCTCATTCATCGATACATGGGATCCATTCAATGACTATTTTAGATTCTTATGATGTAGCATATCATTCTAATGGCATTCCTTCTATTATTTTTATATCTATTATATTTTTTTGAATTTATAGATTTCAATCTATATGGGTTGTGTATTTAACAACCCTCTAGTACAGTGTTTGTTGATCCATGAGATCATTGTGTTGTGGTGGTTTTTGGGAATTTTCACAATCACCATGCCATAAGCAGTGAGATTGAAAGGATTCCTTGAGGTAGGGGGTCCACATTCTCACCTATTTATGCATTATATCTGAGATCTATATTATTTTACACAGTTTTTGTGGAATATTAAGGATCTTCATAGTTAGATAATTAATTGGAATGTCAACCATTTAGTTTTATATAGATTTATCAAAATATTACTAATATAATATATGTTGTTGATTTTATTAAGCATGCATGATTCTAGTTATTAAAATATAAGTTATTTTATTCCTTGATTGTGATGTTGTTTTGATGTTTCAATTACCCTTGTTATGGGATCAGATACTAAATAAAATGTTATATAATTTATATTTTTCTAATAATTGGTTTCCCCTAATGATTTATGTTGTGTGATTACACCCATGGTAGGAATATGATATGTCATAAAACCTAATATTAATTGTTGAATTGTGTTTATTTGTTTATTATTTTTGGATTTTCCCTAAGTGGTTTGGGTTATTGTCTGGTGATGTTAGTGACCAGCTCGTTTTTTATTTAATTAGGGTAGTGACACGGTGTTTTTTTAGCATGGTTTCAATGTGGGATGTCATGTGATGTGGTTAGATGTGGTTGTGGTGTGGTGATTTTAAGGTAGTGATTTTAGTCTATTGATTGTGGAAAATTGTTTGTGGAACTGTGTTTGTACTGTACTTTTTGAGGAGCAATGGTTGTGGCTTAATGGTTTTGGTAGATTGTTAGTGGTTGAGTTGTTAAGTTGTAGTGGTACTACAAAAATTTTTGAGGAGTATTGGTAGTTACAAAATGGGTGTGGAATAATGGATTCGTTGTGTTTTTTATAGTGTTATATATAGGTTGTGTTGTGATATGGATTGGGAAATGTGGCAAGATGGAGGTGGTGGATGTGTGGTGATATGGTGGTGGTAATGTTAGTTGGTCCAATTGTACATGGAATGGTTGAGATAGAATCGTGGTTACCCATTGGGTAAGTTGCGATGATATATGAGGCAAAATAAGCTACTAGATAAATGAGATGGTCTGAGAAATGAATGCTTGGTAATTGGATAATTGAATTTATAAATAAATTCATAGCTATATGTGAAATAAAATCGATAAAAAGAAAATGTGGGGAAATATTTTAGTTAAAATTGGAAAGTTCAGTGGCTCATATGGGTTTTATGTGATGTAGTGCATATAGTGGAAGTAGTGGTTCTTACATTTGATGTGTGGTATGTCAATGTGATGTAGTGTTCACTAGGGTTGGTGATTTCAAAACTTATGTGGCGTATTTTATGAGGTCTGTTTACCATTATGTATATGGTGTTTTATCAGTTCCCCACTAGAGTTGGATAACATTACCAACACATATAGGTTCTCATATCTAGGGTTTTCTCACCATCCAGAATGGTAGTAATATGGATGGATCACTACCCCCTCTCTATATGTATTCTGTTAGAATTTTTTATATGTTTTAGTGACAGAGATTACCATGTAGTTATGTTATGCCTCCTGTTTCACCATGTGTGATGCGATGTGTTGGACAATATGTCAATTGGAGGGACATGATGTGTTGTGTTGTGATATGTATGGGAGGTGGTCCACATGGGGGGGAGGGTATAGGTTTGATTATATAAATTTCAATGACACACTACTATTATGATTCTATTTTTCATGTGATTTACAGACTAGGTGTTATAGGGATGGTTGTGATGTAATGTGTTGTGTGGCCCAGGTTTTTAAGGACGACGATGTGATGTGATTTGTGGCCCAGGTTTCTGCTGGTGGGTTGTGATGTGTTGCCTAAGTGTTTGTGGGTTGGATTTTATGTGGTATGTATATAAGGGATTGTTATATCGGATGTTTGAAAATATTCCATGAGATTTTAAAATGAATGGGTAAGTAGCTGTGAGGAACCATTATTTGTTATGTTCAATATGGTATTTTTTTTATGTTGGATTCATGATGTGGTGAGAAAGTCATGGTGGACTAGGTATTGATAGATGCCTTGTATAGGATATTGTTGGTTCTACTGTTTTTTCATGGGCATCTTATAATTCTCTTTTTACATGTTCGCTCAGGGCCTTAGTTATTCCCCAATTGATTATATTTGTTACTCACACCCTATTTTATAAACTTTTTTTTGGTTTCTATAAACACAAGGGGGATAAATATAGATAACACTGGATATGTTTTACCTACTTTTGAGTCTCTACCAAAGAAATGTATTTTTGGCATTAGCATTTTATATTTATTCATTGTATAACTTTAATTTTGATTGCATTGTGGGATGGTTTTGGGTTTACCATTACACTGTCTATTGGCGTTGTTTTGTGATAGTTTATATTATCTCCTTGTCATGTTTCATTTAAAAATTTCAATGCCTCCAATACTATTATATTTTTCATATACTCAGTTAGAGTCTCCAACTCGAGGCCAGTTGTATGGGTGATCACGAGTCAGCATGTCTCTCTCCTCATTGAGGTATCTTTCTTCGGGGGGGGGGGGTCTTGATAGAAATGATAGGTCCATAGGATATAAATGAGATAAGAATATCCATTCTTGGATATATTATGTTAGTTTTATTGGAATGTGAGGTTTAGTATTTGTGTTGATATGTGAAATTGTTTTACATCTCATTCATGACATGAAACACCATCCTAGTGATGGATTTTGAGACTTAACGTCTTCCTTGAGAAGGTTATGTCTACAAACATAGAAAATGTGGGTGGGAGATAATTTCACTTATAATATATGTTTGAGTTATCTCAGAATAGAAAAAATCTTGTATGGTCCATGGTTAATGGAGTTGGGTTGTAAATATTTGATTTGGAAGTGAAAGGAAGTTTTCTTCTTAAGGATAGTCTATAAATGGGAATTTGTACTATGACATCTCCATGAGGTAACGATTTAATGTTTATTTCAAGGAGAAGGCATCAATCTATGATGGGATATCTATGTATACTGAATTTTGAGAGAGTTGATATTGATAAAAGGTTTAACAAGTTCTCATTGTGAGATTGAGATAGTATTGAAAAAAAAATCTATGAGGATAGATAGTATGTGAAATAATCACAAAAACAAGTGTTTATGTCTTATGTGACATACACAAAAAATGTGAGTTTGTGAGATTGATGGAATTACTGTGATTCCATAATTTTTGAGTAGTATGTGTGTCTTTATGATGGTTTGTAAGATACACTGAATTTTAGGATGGATTCATAGTGACTAAGATGGTTATATAAATACCATAAGGTGAGTGAGAAGGTGGTGTTTTGGACATGTTGTGTATTGTGGTTTGATATGTTTATGTGTTTCCTTAGGTTGAGATAAAAGGTTTTAATATAATCTTTACGAGTGAGAAGTGATATTCTCATGTAGGGTTATGTAATTTGGTCTGAGATCATAGTATTTGGCATTACCATGAGAGTGAATATGTGAAAAGGGATACCATTATTTACATGGTATGGTATAGGTTTTGATGTTGTTTATGAGCCAACTGATAGGGTGGTGTTGATAATTTGATTTTTCATAGGTCATGTATGTACGGACTAACCTTTTGTGAGATTATAATAGTGTACCACCTAGATTAATATATTATAGTTCTGGGATATTTTTGGGATGCCCTAACTAGACAAAGTTGGTAGAGGTCAATGTGAGGTGGAAGATGCATGGTATGGGCCACAACTAATGCCAAAGTGTATTGTTATAGGAATGATTTGACACCTAAAAATATATATTAAGGTATGTTTTGGGGTATCATAAGGTACAATATAAAATATATTTGGGTTTTTTTTAGGATATATTGGAAATCATAACATACATCCCATGGTATTGTGTGAAGTTTATGATGACACACTATCATGATTTTTTTGGTACAATTAAGGTTTTGTAGTGGGATGTGACTTCACCTTCGGTAATAGAAAATCATGTGTGGTTGTGTTTCATGGTTTCTAAGTCATCACAAGACAACCCGATATGAATTCTTATTTTTTTTATTTCTTATTTATTTTTCCTCTAGTCTATACACATATATAAGTGTGTATAATAGGGACCCATATTGAGATAATATTTTGATGTACATAAAAACCCTATATGGTATCATTGATGAACATAAAAACCATAGTTATGTAGTG
Organism: Viscum album; assembly: GCA_963277665.1. Taxonomy (NCBI): domain Eukaryota; kingdom Viridiplantae; phylum Streptophyta; class Magnoliopsida; order Santalales; family Viscaceae; genus Viscum; species Viscum album. The sequence goes on from OY728131.1 coordinate 1,352,284,563, forward strand.
AATGTATGATCATAGTTTTTACTATGAATAAGGAATGATATTTTTAACATGTATTACAAATGGGATACATTAGAGTCTTTAGGATGGTAGTGGAGCCAAAAATATTTTTTTTACCTCGTATATTTGATCATATTGATTTGAGATCAGTGCAGACATAAGCTTGGGAGAATTCATTACATGAAATTATAGTAAGGACATATTGGGTATTTATACCTACATAGATTCATTATATGATTAATATTTTTATATTTAAAAGTTATTTTTTATGATATTGTGTGAAATGTCTCCTCAATCCATGATTTAGGCCCTAATCACTTGTCAAAAACCTCTATTATTACAACCCTTGTTTTTCCTACATTACTATTACATAATTTTAGAGATAAAAAACATAATAGTACTAAAATAATATGGGTCGAAACGTTTAGTGTCATGGAAGAATTAGGACCATACATAAATTTTACAGAATAAAACAAAAAAAATTATAAAATTCCTTCTTCTATTGATTATAATTTTCCCTCATGTTCTCCTTACAATAAGTAATCACCTAAGGATATTAATCAATGAATAGAGTGAACTAAAATTCCAGTAACTGGATAGATATTAACATAAATCAATATAACATGAGCGAACATAATCATCACAATAACATCATAATCATGAGAGGAAACATTATATAACATCATGGAATGTGGAAATCTGTCAAAACGAAACATCATTTCTTAGTGATCATCTACCACACATAGTTTTGAACAATGATAGTATCATGCAAATGAATAAAAAATGTTCATAATTATAACAACATACGATTAAAAAATATATCATAATGATCAGGAATAATTCACATTATCTAATGAGATACATCACATTAATCAATTCATTATAGTGATATATAATTCTCCATGCATCTGTCACATCATAACATTTACATAATAATGCATGGAATATAGAATGTATAAAAACATTGGACATAAAATAACCCACTGAACGTAAAGGGGTTTCATGAGAATAATATAAAAAATACTTTCATGAATAAACTTTGGGTTTCCCAAAATAAAAAGGTTAATTCCTACTCAGTATAAGAATAATCATTATAGAGTGAAGAAGAAACAATCTCAAGAGAATTAAAAGGGTTTTTTTTAGACGGAAGTGTTAATTTGTAAGATCATTAAAATTTTCATAAAACCATATTTTAATCATGTATAACCTCGAAAATAATATGTAATGAAAAGTAAATTTGATTTAAAGAACCTTAATGGAAAAATCTGACAGAAAATGAAGTGAATGACTAGAAAACTGAAGAAAGAAAATATGGTTCGAGAATCCCTTTATCTTATTCTATATTTCTTTGTTTAATTTAATATCCAGGATAATCAAATTTGATTAAATAATTAATTAAATCCTACACTCTTATATATGAATTTTAATGATCATAATTTAATTAATTTCACTTTTTGGAAATTATGATGAGTTATAGTATTCAATTTTATCGTTCATGAATGTTCTTTTTCTTGGTTTTATTGATCGGCTCACTTGTTTCCATTCACTAAAGATCATATACAAAGACAATTATTGTATATATCTTAGATTATATATTATAAAAGTATATAATGACGTTTAATTAGTCTTATATATCATTTTTATGTGGTTTTAAGTGAATTTGTGAGATATAACATTAATGAAGTTATTTAATTTATTTTTGTGGTTTTTAACACAATTATGAGATTATATCATTTTATTTAACATCAAGTTTATAGATTTGTTCTACAATAGTATCAAAATTATAATATTTATAATACAATATTATTTAACAATAATAATGGTTTTATTACCAGACATGAAGGTGGTAGTGTAAAATTAAAATGCATCGTCCACGGTGGTGGAAAATCATCATACCATGGATGATAATTTCATTTTTAGAAAAAAAAATAGTAGAAGGGGATATATTTGAAGATTAATTATTCAATAAACATAAAAAAATTACAATACATAAAATATATTGAATTTATCATGCCTCTTGGATAAGTGGTGGTGATGAGAGGATAAGAAAATAAATGATTTTTGAAATAAATTAAAATCAAAAATAAAGAGGATTATTTTCCTTTTGAAATTATCCTCCTTCAGAACTGCCATAGTGAAAATAGTGTGCTATTTTTTTGGGACGAAGTGATCCTGTACATGGGGAAGAGTATTTGGAAGTGTACCGTGTAAATTATGGACAATCCGCAATGCTTGAATGGTGTGAGGAGAATATTTGATGAGGGGTGGCATTTATATGGGAGGGGAGAGCTGTTTTCACATTATTTTCATCATTAGATTATTATGTTTGATTAAGAAAAAGAATATTTTGATTTATAAAACTAAATATATTAAAATAATTCAGGAGAGTTAAGGATATTATCGCTTAAATAATTCAATATGTATTAATTCATGTATTTAAATTTGAATTCAAAAAGTGTAACTTTTCATACATCACTATTTACATAAAATTAAACTATTTTTGAAAAAAAATACAAATTAAAACTATCCATTTTGACTTGTAGAATTAAAAATTGAACTCCATTTTATGAAAAATAATTCTAAATATAAGATGTTTAATTTTTAATTAAATCCATACCTATTTCATAGTTACAAATTATTTTATTACACTTTAAAATATTAACTATTGTATCATAGCATTATATTATAATGATGAGATAGAAAATAAAAATTTATGAATACATTTTCTAAAAATAAATTTTCTTTTAAATAATTATATTTTTTATAAAATTTAAAATTTAAAACTATGTTTTATGTAATAACAAACATTTTATTAGTAATTTTTAATACATTTATCTACATATACTAGGATATAATTGTATCATATTACCATTTATAATATGCCATAATTTTATTTATACTTTCATTGGATAGTTTAGTATTCATTTAATTAGATTACTATTCATAATGGTCATGTTACTATTTGAATGTTCAAGTTACTATTTCATCGATATTGGTTTTTAACTTATAGAAACACCTCTTATAGAATTCATTCTACATTCATAATGTTTTTATTGTGGTATATGTGGGATTTTTTGTGACTTATAATATATGGAATAATTATTAGAAGGGAGTTTCCAATGACAATTTTTTTGACATTATATTCTTCCCCACATATTAAATTTCACCCTTGAAATTTTGTTTTACATTATTTTTTGAAAACAGGTTTGGGAACTTCTTCTTCATCACTTCTTCTAGTTCCCATGTTTCCTCCTCATACCTTTTGTTTAGCCAAAGTACTATAACCAGATGAGTAGTCTTTTTGGGTAAGACATTATCTCAATAGTCAAATATCAGCATTGGTTTGTCCCCATAAGAGAAATCATTTTCCTACATTACCTCGTATAGATTAATTAAATGTTGTGGATATTGAATGTATATCCTCATGAAGGGTACATAGAATATGTCATGTACATGAGACATGGTAGGTGGAAGTTCCAGTCGATATGCCACAGCTCTGACATGATGAAGAATCCTGAAGGGGCTGATATATGTGGGACATAAATTTATATCTTTCCCAAAAATTATGAACATCTACCATAGATACATTCGAAAGAATACCATGTCTCATTCATTATATTGTAGTCCCCATTGACAATTATTTTCATAGATATTTTGATTACATTGGGATACATTGATGTGATTATGAATGGTTATAAACTTTTCCACTATTTCATTGACCATTTCTTGTTCTTCTAGTTTACGTTCATCAAATTCATCCTAGAACACTGTTGTTCTTAATTTTTCTAATAATGGGCTTCATATGGAGCAATCTGGATGCTCAAGTGGTAATTATTATCATAGGATAACTCAATATAGTAAGATGTTGATCCTATCCTCCGTTGAATTCTATCGAAAATTATCTCAACTTATCTTCCAATTTCAAATTTTTTTTCTCAGATTGGACATTAGTTTTATGACAAAAATCCATACTAATGTTCAGAGCAGTGTTTAGAGCATGTTTTAGTCTTTTCAAGAATATGGAGTTGAATATTGAATCTCGATTGAATATAATCGAGAGTGGTACTCCATGAAGCCTCACTAATTCTATGATGTATATCCATTCATGTTGATCCCATGAGATGTCCATAAGAAATTCAAGTAAGTAAGATGTATTTTTGAGACAATCCACGATAACCCATATAACATTGTTTTATCTGTATATCATCATAAGTCCAGTGACATAGTCCATGGTTATATTTTCCTATTTATATGTTAGTATGGGTTATGGTTGAATCATACCCATAGACTTTTTTCTTTTATCTTTCACTTGATAACATGTTAGGCGCCTTGATGTATATTTTTTGATCTCCTTCTTCATATTTTTTCTACTGTTAGTTCTCTTATAGATCTCGATGCATCTGTGTGATCCCTTTGTGTATAGATAAGGTTGATATATATGATTCATTAAAAATATCATTCATTATATCTAGATTGGATAACAAACATAGTCATGATGAAAATATCACGATTCCTTCCTCATCCATTTTGAACTTAAGGGATTTACCCTTTCTCATAGCTTTTTCCTTCTATTGAATTTCCACATCATTTCTTTATGAATGTTTTATTTTCTCCATAATAGATGGTTAACATATAATTTGAGAAAGGAATGCTGGTGTTCCTTCCATAATTATTCCAATGTTCATCCATTGAAAATAATTGATTGTTGGATCCTTCTCAATTCTCATTATCGATAAATATGAATGTTCTTTTCTTCCAAGATCATCTTCCACCTTATTTGTGTATCCAAGATTGTAGAATGTTGATTAATTGTAATCCTTGGTGAGATCTAACAATATTTAAATGTTCTTATTTATATCATTCTATGTTAATACATATTTCATGCCGTTATAATCAGTATATATTTAATATTTCTCCCCATATAGACAATTCCACTATATTTTGTGTGGTAAACTTAGCTGCCAAATCTATATGAGACACGTGATAGTTTTTTCAATTAATTTTTAACTACCTTGAGAAATAATCTATCAATTTATCATATTGAATCATTAAAAATCCTATAAACATCATTTTAGCATCATTGTGTACCATAATGAGTTTCCCACTTCTTGTACGTGTGACTACTGATTAGTGAAAACCCTCGTTTTACACTCTTTCAAATAATATTCACATTCACTAGTCTAGAAAAACATTTCCCCATTTTGATTCTGTATGGTTAGTGGGTTTGAATGTCATTATATGTTATTAAAAAATCATCAATAATACTATGATAACCAAAGAAAAATTGGGATCTCTATCAAAGATGTTATTCTTGGACACTCTTTCTTAGAAGGCCCCATATATATTCCGTTATTGGTGATAACATGCCTTAAGAATGATAAATTCTCTCTCTAGAAATCAAAATTTTTATACATTTCATAATTTCTATCCATTTTAATATTCTATAGAATAGTATTAAAGTACTCCCCTTATTCCACCATTCTCTTGGAGTATATCAAAATATCATATAAAAAGTCTATCAAAATCTTGTTGTAGTAATCTCCCAATAATGTATTCATTAATTCCATTAAAATTTCTGGATCATTAGTGAATTCTATGTTCATCAGAATGAACACAAAGTTTCCATAACTCATTCAAAAAGAATTCTTCGGAATATCATTCTTATTCTTCCTTAAATGGTGATATCCGGATGAAATTTTCACCAAAGAGAAATAATTAGACTCATATAGTTGATTGAACATGTCTCATGTCTGTTTAATGGGATTCAGTTTCTTTATCATGATTTTTTTAGCTCATAGTAATTAATACAGAGGTACATTGATCCATCATTCTTCTGGACAATGAAGACTAGTGAACCCCATGGTGAAGCACTAAATCATATGAAACCCTTGTCTAAATTCTCCCTTAACTGTATCAGCAATTCATACAACTCAATGGTGGCTATTCTATAAGGTGAATGTGAAATGGAAATAGATATAGGAATAATTTCAACTGAGAACTAAACCTCTCATCTATAAGGAAAATTAGGGAATTCTTTAGGGAACACATTTGTGTAGTCTCTCACAATGATAATGAAATCAATGATGATTCACTCCATTGACTCAATAATTTATACTAGATATTATTTCTCATAGTTATGTAAAACCAACACATGATATAATAATTCCAAAGGAGTTTCATCTTCTTCCTTACACTTTTAACAAATTAGAGGATTCCTCCTGATGTGATAAGTGATCATACTCTACCAAATGAAGTATGACATGAATTTTTGGTAGGTTCATCCCACAAACATTAATCGGGGATGATTATATACTTTGGAATCAATAGTTTCCACATTTACTATTCTAAAAAATAACTCAACTTAAATATCTGGAAGTGGTGTTTCAATAGTTCAAGTAATAATGAAAAATATTAATGAATTCGTAGAACCATTATCAAAAAGTTTGTTTTCTATTCCAGAATGAATAACAACCATACTTGTCATTAGATCCTTATTTGGCCTACAATATAAATGAAAAATGGCCAGAGTCACCTTACCCATCTCAGAATAGTGAAGAACAAAAAAACATCTTCCCCACTACGTTGACACATTGTTCCACAACTAGTGGGTCTGAAGATCCACTAAGAGTTGGTGGTCATTTCCGCATAAAATACAAAATAGAAAGTTCCTCCAACTTAGGTGAAGGAGTGAATTCCAAAATCATAGGGTTATTTTTAATATCCTAAGACAACTAGATAAGAATCCCTATGAAATTTTTTAATTCCACCACCCGAGGCATTGGGGATGTCATTTTCATAATCTCTACATTTCCCATCGAATTGGTAGTCGGCCTAATTTCTCATGGTTTCCACCATTTCTAAAATATAAATGTGTTAGAAAATATATATTTAATCATATAATGAAAAAAATAATTAATTTTTTCATTTAAAAGTAAAGGAATATCTTGTGGGATCCATATTATTATAACCTTCTAAAACAAAGCTTCTTAGGTTCTTAATTATACATAATCTCATGGTGATGGATTTCATTAATGTTCTCTAATAATAATACCCTAATAAACTGTATTTTTCTCTAATACCATCTATAGAGACCATTATTTTTCATACAATACTATTACATAATTTTAAAGATAAACAATGTAATATTACATAAAATCCTAGATCAAATGTTTTAGTGTCTTGAGAAATTTTGAACCATACATAACATTTATATAATATAACATATAAATTTATTTAATTCCTTATTCTCTAGCTTATTATAGTCCTTTATGTTCTACTTGATACATGTAATCTCATGAGGATAAAAACAATGAAAGGGGTGAGATTAAATCCCAGTAATGTGATATATTAGAACATGAATCAGTATAAAATGTGTGGGAATAATCATCATAATAAAAACAACATAATCCTGAGAAGAAACATTAGACAATGTCATGGAATGTGAATGATCATAAAAATGAATGAACTTTTTATACTTGTCAACTACCACAAATAGTAATGAATAATTTTATCATCACATCCAGGCATAACATATGTAAACAATCATATAATATTCAATGTAAAAAAAGATAGAATAATTTTCATGAATATTTCACATTATCTGATTAGATACTTCATATTACCCAATTCATTTGAGTTCTATATAATTTTGGTCACACTTTTCTCATCATTACATTGACATAATCAGTCATTCCACATAGAACGTAAAGCAATCTTGTTCATAAAATAAGACATTGATAGAAAATGGGTTTCAAGGAAATTTGATGGAGAATACATCCAGGAAAACACATTATTACCCCAAATATAAAAAGGGAACAACATACATGGTATAATAATCATTAATCATTACAAATTAAGTAACAATCTTAAGATAACTAAAATATGTGTTTTTAAAAGGGAGAGTTCCTTTGGAAAAATAATTATATTTGGCATGAAACCATATTAGAAGAATGCATATCCCAGAAAAGAAATGGGAAAGAAAAATAAATTATATTTAATGGATGTTAAATGAAAATTCATAATAAAAATATAATAAAATAGGAGATAACCAAAGAAATAGAGTTGGGTAGGAGGATTGCCTTACCTTATGTCTAATTACATCATTCATTTTAATATCATGTATAATAAAATTATATTTATTAATTTATATATCAATAATCTAATATACATGTATTTTATTCATTATAATTTTATTATGCTCACTTATGGTCATTATGATGAGTTATAGAGTTCAATTTCATCATTATGGCATGTTCGTTTTCATGGTTTCCATGAACGCTTGACTTGATGACATGCATGGAAGATCATTTACAATGATTATGATTGTACATATTTGAAATTTTATAATATTAATAATCCTAATTAAGTGTTATTGGTCTTATATATAATTCGTATATATTTTATGAGGATGATTTATTATAAAGAATGTAAATGAAAAATGATTTTATTGAGTTATGTGGTTTTTAAGAGAATTGTGAGCATAGATCTTATTATTTAACACTAAGTTTATGTATATGTTATGAAACATTATATAACATATAATATTGATATAAAAATCTTATTTAACCTTAATAATAGTTTAATAACTAACATTTAATTTGGATGTGAAAAATTAAAATGCATCGTCCACGATGGTAGTAAATCGACACACCAAAGACTATAAATTCATGTTTTGAATAAAAATAAATGGAATATATTTGAACATGGATTATTAAATTAATATAATAAAATTATAGAATATAAATTATAGTTTAGTTATCATGCCACATATATAAGTGGCGGTGAATAGAGAATAAGAAAATAAATGATGTTTAAAAGAAATTAAATGAAAAAGGAAGAGGATTTTACGCCATGTTCTTCGCATCCTTGAGAACATCCATAGGGAAAAGGGATTGGACTTTTATTGAGACCAAGGGATCATAGGCATGCGGTATGGGATTGTGAAGGGTATTTGGTAGGACATGAACATGTTGATTGTATTGAAAGGTGTGAGGTGAAGAGGTGGTGAGTGGTGTTATATATGGGGGAGGAGAGGGGTGTTTACTCATTATATTATTCATTGATTTATAATTTTGGATCAAGTCAATTAATAGTTTGAACCTTATCAATACATATATTAAAATAATTATGGATTCTTCAATATATTGGCACTAACTTTATACATGATATTTCAGTTCATGTATTTGGATTAAAATTTTATTATTTTAAATTATTGTATTTCCCTATTCCCAAATATTTCAATTGCTTTAGAAAAAACTCAAATATTCACCCTAATCATTTTTCAATATTTTGAATTAAATAATAAACATAATTTTATGAAAATAATTTTATATATATAAGAAATATAATTTTTATATAAAATCCTCATTTATTTGAAAAATACCGATTTCAAAATTATAAATTATGTTATGAAACATTAAAAAAATAATTAAAGTCTCATAGAATTATAATATAATAATAAATAGGAAAATACAATTTTATTAATAAATTTTGTGAAAATAAATTTTCATTTAAATAATTATATTAATTATAAAATTTAAAATAAATAGTTAAGCTTTATAAAAATACCAACTCTTAATGAATAATTTAAAAACATTAATTTACATATAATATGAACAAACTATATCAAATTACCATTTATAAGATGCCTAAATATTATTTACATGTTAATAGATGAGGTTTATATTCATTTTTTTGGATTACTATTCTTCACGGTTATGTTACTATTCCAAGGTTCATGTTACTATTTCATCAATATTTTTTCGTTAACATATAAAAATACCGCTTATTTAATAAATTTTTCATTCATATTGATTATATTGTGTTCCCAATGGGATTTTATGCGATTTTAAATATATGGAATAATAATAAGAAATGTGTTTCCATTGATAATGTTTTTGGGATGTTCCATTTGGCATATGGTGCTGTGTCATTGAAGAAATATATCACACCATAAGGGATAATGTTTAGTTGTTTCTATTGTCGCATTAAAAATTAATTTTAGTGATTCAATTCATTGTTATAATATTTTTTTTATATAATACAGGGAACTTGAATGTGTTGGATCTTATGACAGATCTCAGTATATTTATCCTTGATCACCTTTCTACTAGGACGTCCAATAAACCTAGGTTACATGATTACTATTTCTGGACCTTTCTATTGTGATTGAGATGAAGTTCTATACCTAATAATTTTAAAATGGATTTATTTACTTTTTTTGTACAAATGCTGAAAGTGGACTATGTAATTTCATCAATTTTTCAAATATGATTCACACTATATATGTATTATTGTGTGTGATGAATTTAACATAAAGAAGGGGGTTTAGTTGTTTAATGTGTCGACAACAGCTGATATAGTTTCTTCTTGTATATATTTTTATTTCATTATAATTAATTGACGGATTATATTATTTTTTCTTAGGGTATGTATTTTGGTCTATATACCTTCATTTTTATTGATGATGTTTATTGATTCCCTCAATATAAGTGATATATAGTGTCTCCTAATGGGTTGGATCATGAATTAGATGCCACAATGATGGTTTACTATTTGTAGGGTATTCCAAATGATGTAGTTTGAGATATAAATTTGTCTATAAGGGATGTGGCTACCCATCATAAGATTGAGGAATTCCATGTGGTATTCCTTATGCTCTTTATATGTAAATAATTCTATGTAATTTTGTTTCAAAGATTGGTTTTAGAAGGATATATCTATTCGATTCATGGCCATGTTGGATTAGAAAATTGATTTTTGCAGTTTGAATAAGGTGTGATAGTTATCAGTGATGGTTATATAATGAAATGGTAAATCCTTGACTATTTTATTATGGTTCATAGAATGGCCTCCCAGTTTTCAGGTTGTTGTGAAGTTTGATATATAATGAATGATATGTCATTGTATTGTTCAAAATGAATATAAAATTATGATTTTTTATAGTTCAAGATTTACATATATAAATAAAATTTATTTTCATATGAGATTGGGACTAGGTTTGATGTTATATTATTCATTAGATAATGGTTCCAATTTTTTTATCATGTTTTTTAGGAATACACATCCATTTGGATTGGTTGAGATACAAAATCATAGTGTTTGAGTTCCCATGAATGAGTTTTCCATTGGATCATTGAATCTATGAATATGAAAGAGACTTTTAAAATAGACTATCAATTAAAAAATTATGTGTGATGGTGAGTATGCTATAGTCATGCATAGTTCTTGTTTAGTTCATGAATTATAAAAAAATATGTTTATGAGTTGTGGAATGATGGATTAAAAGATACATCATTTGGTATAGATGTCTAGTTTATTAATGAGAATGGATATTACCCTCTATGTTGATAGGAGACATCATAAATATATCAGAGTACTACTCTATGAACTATCCATGCAGAGAGCATAACAAGGGTATTTTGGAAATTTATGAGTATGGCTAGGGGGTCTATTAACATGTGTGAAACATTGGAACATTACAGGTATTAAACTCAATGAATATTTCGAGGTAACACTTTTAGTGGGAAACACACAATTTTTTATTAGATTCCATTATCCTCTTTTTAATGGGTTCTGGTGAATGTTGACGATGGAATTATTAGTAATTCAAGAATTAGTAGCGATTGGTATATCATGTTCCCTAATGAGAATAAGAATTGTGGCCACATCCAATAAATAATTTCATTCATGTATCGATGATAATAATTTCATAATTGTTATATATATGGAGAAACCGGATAGTGGATGGTTAACATGGAATCAAATTTCTATTGTGTAGGTAGATAAAATTTAATCTACATACTATGAGAATATAATATTTAGGATTCATATGCAGTGTCAGAGGGAGTCTATTTGTCGACCATGGGATTGGGGTGTAATTTTTTGTTATCAAATAGTGAGTAATATCAGAGAAGGATTAGTTTCATTCAGTGGATTATGATGTTTGTTTAATCTAATTGAGGATCAGAACATGGATATTCAGAAATCCTCCAAATCTAAATTAACTGTGGATGTTTGGATGATTATATTATACAATTTGGAATTAAGGAATCCTTATTGGTGAAGTGATGTGGTAGAAATTGTTTTTTGTGACTAATCATTTATCAATAATTTCACCCATATGAGGACCAAATTGTGTTTATATGTGTAATTTTATATTGGGATTTGGACACTAAATATATTATATTGAATCTAGTATGATGAGTTAGTTTGGGTGATTTAACTAAAACTATTATAGACTAATATGACATGACTATGATTGGTGCATTGATAGTAGAAACATGAATTGTTTTGTTAACAAACAGTAATGTGGAGGTTTCTATTATTGGGATTGATGGATTGAAAGTCATGAAATTTTTCTTGGGGGTCTTTAAGGATAAAAACCATTATATGTAGAGTTATAAAGACCCATTTCATCATTGTCATTGAAATTCATATGAAAATTGAATTTTTTTGCTGGAATATTATTGGAAATAATTTTCGTATTGTGAATGGGGATATTCAGTCAGACATAATGGGATAAAGGAGGGACCACATCATGGTTGCCAAAGATATAATGACAACGTGGTGCCATGTAAAATAACATTTTGTTTCATCTCTCAATAGATAATGGTTCCATGTTGTAGTGGTGACTTTTATATATATGTTTTGAAACTAATTATGAATTTCATTTTAAATTTTATGGGGAGGATTATGGCTATATCATGGAAATTTTCTCATGTCGGGAAGGAATTTTATTTATAGACACCATGAAATGGTGAAAAATACATTTGACTATGATTAGGGGAGTTTATTGGGAATGTTAATTTATGAGCTAATGGTCCAAACCATTATGTAAAATTGCTCTTCCCTCAAGGGGGAGGAATTTTCATAATGGCATGTTTGTGGGAAAAGATTTTCAGGGAGGGGTGTACTATTCCATGGGCATGGCAGTCACACTATGATGTGTTACATAAAATAGAGATTCGTTCAACATATTATTTTTATGGGTGTTGTGTAAAGTAGTTATTGGATCATTATTGGTTGGAAATATTAGAAGGGAATGGGTGAATAGTTATTTTATAAATAAATGATAGAAAATTAGAGTTTATAAAATATTAAATAGAAATGTGTACAATTTTTATGAGTTATTATTCAATGAAAATAAAAATTAAAACAATGAATGATTTATAGTGGATCATATAAAAACGTTCCTAGTCTACTAAATCTCCTCTAATCCTCTAAGAGACTGGTATGAACTAAGAAAATCAATTTTAAAGGTGTGATAACCTTATTACATACCCTTCCTTTTGAACTCCCCGGAGGCACATCCTAGTCCTTAAACAGTATACCAAACTGGACTATTATAAAAACTTTTGATCGGGAGTCACAACCTTGACCTCTTTTTATGATTTTGAGTAACCAGATATTGAGAAATACATTATTTTTAATGTAAAATCATAAACCAAACATGATAAAGTAAAATCATAAATTAACAATATTACATGAAAAAAAAATACAAGAAATGTAGTAGATGATCAAAATGTCTTTGAATCTTAGGAATAATGATCATTGATCACTTGAATTAACAAATGTTGAAGGTTTATACTTTTTATGAAAATAGAAATACTATGATGTCACAGATGATCATGAAAAAATTTGACACAAGCAGAATGTCAAAGAATTTTTACAAGTAATCTATATGAATTATCTGCAATGATTTTTTATTTATATCTTAATGAGGTATATCATACAATTAAAACAGGAACTATTAAGAGGTTTAAAGAGTCCAATTTTTACATGAAATATATTAGTGAATAATAATACAATAATATGAATGTTACCAGTAGTTTGTTAAAGCCACTTTGAATTAATATTAAAATATTGTTGTCCATTAATTTATTTCATCAAATATAAATATACATTAATTAATATATTAATTACCCAAATTCAAAAAAATTATAATTACAAAATAATTGAAATGAAAACATAATCCATAATATTATACATTAATTAGAATTTACAGGAAAACATTGTATCTTATGAAATCTTACCTACATGTATAAATAATCAAAAAATAATGTTACAATTACATTATGAATCATTAAAAAAATATTTTAAAATAAAATATAAATAATTATTATAGAACAATTAATTAAAAAAACTAAAAATAAGAAATAAATTTTTAGAAATATAAAATTTAATTTAACTGTGACTAACGACCCACTTTTAGGTTCCAATACTAGCTAAACAGATAATTCCCTACCTTTTATTTTTTTTGAGAAATATAAATAGTTAATAAAACATAAATACATTACAATAATATAATTCCAATGCTTGTAATAAAGAATAATCAATTTTCTTCACTATTGGAAGTCCGAAGGTGACTCATGACCCACCATTGCATTATGTCAGTGGTCACTCATCGCATATCATTGGGTTCTAACAATTGATCTTTTAAAACCAACGTCAATAAAATGTAACACAATCATAATTTTAATTCAACTTATAAAAAATAAAAAATCATCAATTATATATAATTATTATTCTACTTGTTAAATAAATAGATAAATTTAAGTAGATGAATAAAAACTGTTGGAACCAATGTATGTTGTAAGAGGAGGTCTTATTGATGTATAATGATATTCTTCCATATATCTTCCCCACAATGGAGAAAAAAGATATTGATAAAAAAGGATAACAAAAAATGGAAATACAAATATTTACAACATATGAAAATAAATAATAGATATAGAAAGATGAAATGATGAAACCAAAAACTATTGAAGTAAATGAATGGTAAAGGATGATTAATAGATTTTGTGGGACTAATGAGGACCCACCTATTATGGGTTGTTCATAAAGGGGAAGACAAAAATAGTGCGTAAAATATTACCCACCCTTGATTTCCATTGGAGGTTAAAATCACCCACCATTGATTTCAAATGGTGGGTAAAATCACCAACTGTTGATGTCCATCAGTGGTTAAAGTAACTAACTGAGGATTTAAAAAACTGAGTAAATTAACAAAAAGTTCTCATCTGGTGGTGGGTCATTGACCCACTATCAGGTTCCAACGATGGGTAAAATTACCTACCATTGATAATTTTCCAAAAGCGAGTCGACTACCAAATATTGGAATTTCCCAATAGTGAGTTGACTTACACACCATTTCTATATCCCAACAGTGAATCGATGCTCAACCAAAATTTAGATGAAACATTGACCGAGATATAAAATGGGAAGTATCCCAAGGAATAAGAAGTTGAGTTTTCTAATTAAAAAAAATGAAATAATACTAAAAAATAAATGTCTAATCCAAACAACGGTAAATATATAGGTTTTATGAAAAACCCACCAAAAAATGTGTGCAATAAGAATAGAAATGTGATGAAATAAACAATTGAAATAGAAGTGAAGAGATGAACTAGAGACCACGAGTGCACATACTCTGGTGAATGGAATGAAGAAGGATGGCTGAATAAGGTGAATCATTCATGGGAGTAAACAATTTTTTGTGAGAATTCATATTATAATTCACTGGGTATAACAAAGAATGATTATATTAGAGTCAAAATAAAATATATATGATGGGTGAATTTTTGGCTGAATTTTAATGGATGAATACTAACACTCTGAAGATCATCCCACATCAAAAGTAAAGCATGACATATGAGTAGAAAATAATTCATGTAGATCTGGTACTCAGTTCTAAAAAAACACAAGCACACATTAGGCCTAGCGCACATTCGAGCTACCTATCTCACTCATGCACTCTACGACCATGCTTCATGGGTCCATATACATGGGCCCCACAAACCTCTATTGTTCACTCTGCACACCAATCTTCAAGGAATCCTTATTAGGATTATTAAGGTAGTCTTTTTCATGGTTGTGACCACATGGGGAATCCTATGTGCTTGAGGGTTATCCTGGATCTACCAAAGAATGGCCATATTTTTACATAAATAATATAATTACACATAAATGAATAAAATGAATAACATGAATATATTAAGTATAAAATATATCACATAAAAATAAATTAAAATCTATTTTTAGAAATATAATAAAAATATTATTCAATTAGAATCTCTTGAATATTAAATGATTTTATAATTTAATACAATGTTAAAAATTATTAATTTGTCAAGACAATTAAACATGATAAAATTTTTAAATAGCTTTTGAATACTTACAAAAACACCATTTTGAAAATTAGTAAACCAATATATTATTGAAATCTCAATAAAAATTTCCCCTTTCAAAAATTTATCAAAAAGTACATTAACATTTTTATAAAAGTAATTCCCTTATAATAAAGAATCATTTAAATTAGAAAATACAGCGAATAGATATATAGATTATTTAATGAAGCTATAAATAAGATAATGTTATTTTATAAAAAATAACATCTAAATAAAATGATATATTTAATATTTAATTAGAGTATAAAATATAATTTTTAATACGAAAATATGAAAAACCATATTTAATAATAGAAACTATACTATTCAATTTTATGTGCTTCTAACATAACCAATTAAATTATAATATTTTAAAAGATAACAAAAATAAAAGATTTGTATAAATATTTCAAATAGTTGTTTATCAGTTTTAAAATATTTTAGGCAGATATTACCTTTTTTAAAATGGTTTTTTTGAATGTTAAATCATAAATCTATGATTTTAGTTCTATAATTTTGAAGAGGGTTTTTAGAAGTTGAAAAAACAATTGTGTTTTCATAATAAATATGAAATTTCATAAAAACTGATATTGAAATCATACCCTTTTTTATCAAAATGATCTAAGAACAGGAAACTAATGTTATCATCCTATTTATACTATTCTATTTACAGTTATACTGATAGTTTTTTCTTAGAGCTCCATGAAATTAACCATTTTCAGAAAAAGTGAAACATACATGTAGTTCTTTTCTGGTCATTTTAGAAACATCCAAAGTGGGAATCATAGTAAGATGGTAAATAAAAATAGTTTTCATTATAATAGAATGGTCTATTATAGATTGTACTATTTATATATCTAATTACCCATTTAATATCTTAATGTCAATTTCATTTTGGTTGAATAGAAACATGATGACGAACCCATATTAATTGAATGTTATATTTGTGTTTTAACTGTTGTAAATAAAGTTGTTTGATAGAATTTCAATTTGGTGTTTAATAAAAAATCAATTGGACATTAATTGATATTTGGGTTTCGATCATTAAATTCGTAGAGATAATTATTAAGTTTGAAAGGTTGGTTTGATCTGATTTGAATAGAATCTTCTAATAAATAAACATAAAATTTTATGATTAAAGAGTTGTCCAATAGTTCATAAGACATGTGTTATTGGAGATTTGTGTTGACACATTGTTTAAATAACTTGAGGAAATATGTAATTTGTGGTTGGATGGCTATATAAATTAGGAATAATTCATGAAAAATGTAAATGATTTTTTAGGGACTAAATGTGATTTTCTTTTTCTAGAGGAATAGTTTTTAAGAAAGGTTGATTTGGTATAATTTAATATTAATTTGGATTTTTAATTCAATGATTTCATGTGTGTTTTTTTCACAATATTACTTTAAATTTTTCTTTTCATAAAATATGGTTCATAATAAAAAAATTTCTATCCTACAACAAGGCCTTAACTATCTAAGATCTGGATTAATTTTCATGATCCATCTAATCAACTCAAGTGATATCCCACCATTCAAATATGTAGATCATTCATCTGGGATATCTGAATTGTTATTGTGTGTTGTCTTCTCTAGAAATCCACTGAGAGCTGTAGTTTACTAGAGATCTCCTTGCAGTAAGAAAATTGGATGATCGAACCAAACTCTACAACATCATGGCCATTCAATTGAACTAGTGAGATCACCTTCATCATTGACCTTGCCTAAATGTTTTTTTATTTATAAATTCCCCTTGAATACACATCATTCGATTGTTGAGGTATCAACTCCAAGCACCATTTCATCATTATAAATATCCAAGGATGACCAAAATTTGATGTAATTTCCTTCACATTAAAAAGATAATTTAAAAAAACTGAAATTAAGTGTAAAGATAAACAGAAATGGAAGAATATATATTTTTGGTGGGGGCGATAATAGAAGGTATGAAAATGGATCACTTTGAGATCTTATGAAATAAATAGAATGGGTCTTTTTGAGTATAGAATTTTTGAAGATGATGATCATTTCCAATAAATACCTCTACCATGATCTCATTTATTGTTGGTCTTACCTCTCATCCCATAGTTTGTATTACATCCGAGAGCCATGTGCAATTTTGAGAGAGAAGCAGAGCCGATCTCATAGTGTGTATTTAAAAAAGTTATTACATAATTTTGTAACCATTTAACTAAATATAGGATCAAATGATGATTTA
This sequence comes from Viscum album, assembly GCA_963277665.1. Taxonomy (NCBI): domain Eukaryota; kingdom Viridiplantae; phylum Streptophyta; class Magnoliopsida; order Santalales; family Viscaceae; genus Viscum; species Viscum album. Next base: position 1,352,302,946 of record OY728131.1, read on the forward strand.
TCAAATCAGTTTTACTATTTATTTATTTTTTTCGATGAATAATAATATCTCACATATTTTATTTTGACTAATAAAATTATTTTTATTTCAAACGTTTTTGTTATGTTCATGGTGCACTAAAATTGCAAAGTGGAGATGAGATCGCCGAATAAATTGGTTATCCTTGCAATATCCTCTGTCATCTTTCTTGTGTTACATAGATATTTCATGAACCAATGTATTTAATCCTAATGTGTTTTATTAACAGGAATGAGACATCATATTTAGAAGGTTGTGTAAACTATTAAGTGATGAAGATTCATGTTCACATGATTCTTCTTGATCATACAGTTATGAGAAGTCTTTAAAAAATATATGTACTGATATCCATGTGTTCAGATTGGAAGATTGAAGATTGAGGAACACTATGCATGTGATGTTTTTATCTACACAAATAATGCAATAGATTTGAGTATTCTATTTTGAATTGATCTGGTAGTACAAATTTTTTGAGGAAAAATATTATCACGTGAATTCATGTGTAGTTTCAAGACATAGTAAGTTCCTGATATGATGTCCAGTTTTTTTTGTGAACAAGCATTAAGTAGTGACTGTCAATTCTATCACTAGAATGTTTGTAATATGAATTAAGTATATTATAGTGTATAATAGTGAAAAAAATCTTCTTAATAGATAGGATTATTGTGTATAAATTATTAAGGTATTGAACATAATTCTAGGTGTGTATAATAGAGGAAGTGCACACACACACATAATTTCAATGATAAAATATAGTCTGTGTGGGCAAGCAATATATATTTTAGAAGAAGAAACAAATTATGCACCCCAATTATGCTTTTTTTCAATCAACAATGCATGAAATTCATCATATATTCAATATTCATGGATAAATAATAAATTCATATAATTTAAAATACTCAGTAGTTCTAATTTGAAAATAGACTATGTTTGTGCTTGTGAACAGAAACACTATAATCAAGAGAAGTATATGCATTGTGTGTAATATCAAGAACATGAAACAAAAAAATTATAAAAATAAAGAATACCATGAATTCAATTTTTACATATATATGATTCATGTAATATTCATTTCATGATATGTATATAATGATTCTTTGATATTAATGCTAGAGAAATATATAAGATGTCAACATGATAAGTAATGAAGAATATTCAGTTGTTCATTATGTTGTAATAGTGAGTTGAATTATAAGTATTATATTCTATAATTCATGATAGTATACAAAACCAACTTTCATATATTTTTTTGATCAGATTCAATGGTGGTAAAATTGTTTCATTTCAAGTAAGAAATTGTAGTGTCAACATAACGTTTCTGGCTCAAAGAGGAAGATCAGTTTTGTGTTGAAGTGGATGGATAAATTCTTTGAGATTTTTCATATGGTGTTTAGTGTTTTAATTGTGCAACACTAGTGGGATTATTGTATATAGAACATTTGTGGTATTCTAGTATAATCTTGGAAAAGGTCCATATGTACACAAAATGGTTTCATGGAGATACTTGACCAACCCACTTGTAATTGGTGATTCTTACATAGGGGAGAATTTGTGTCTCGGATCATCATGAACACATAAATGACTTATTCAACCATATTGGAGGAGAACCATCTCAAAATATTATTTCATTTGATTTATTTTATTTTTTTCATGCATGTAGTATAATTGTTTTATTAATAGGGATGATACATTCACTCTAATAAATGCAGAGGATAGGATTAAAAATGGGTAAGATAAAAGAAAATAAATTCGAAAAAAACATGTGTACACTACTTCACCCACCCCCTCTTAGTATACATGAACTATCCACCGGGAACTTCAATTTGTATATGAGCATATGATACCCCTCTAATTGGATATATCTCATTCTTCCAGTTTTTTTGTATCTAACTTATATGAAGTGCATATGTGAAGTTTAAGAAGTAATAAAATTCTCATAGATGGAGAGAACAATTTCTATCTTTAACAGTTATAACAATAATGTTTCTAAAAAACATTGAAGAAAAGGAAATATAATAATGAAAATAGGATGAGAAAGAATTTAAAGAATATGGAGGATTAATCATAGATATAATATAGTTAGAATGGTATTCTATCAACAATATCTCTTAAATCAGTTAATAAAGATCATTTTGATGAATATTTTTCAAGTTCTTATGGTGATGAATTTATTTAAACACACATTGATTTTCATTTATAAATAAAAAACTACCAAATTAATGTTCATGTCAAAGTTATAACTTAAATATTTTCTTTTATGAAGGGTTTATATGATGAAAAGTCAATGCTTGAAAAGGAATTTTAGGGAATTGAACATGCCTAGGAATGTAAATTTAAAAGATACAAAATCCTCTCCAAAATTATTGATGCTAAATAAGAAACTATATAACATCACAAAGAACATTTATGTTTTGTGGAATAACTATTTCAATGAAATGTTTGTTAGATATAAATTAGTGAGAAGTTATTTATAGAGAGGATTCATACATTTGAAGAATTTCAGAAATACGTCAAGAATATTGAGGACTCCCAGTTGGAAATCAATGAAAAGGATGAGATATTCATCTGAACCACAAATAAAATTAAGAGTATATATTTTATTTCAATGAATGTAATACTTTGAATGAGATGTATTATATAGAATTATTTGTGCGAATTATAGTACTAGGGAAGTATATACAGAATTGGTTCATGCATTGGTGAAGCTACACAGAACCTCTATGAATGTTAGAAAATCAAACCTAGAGGATAATAAAAAGAAGCTAAACTATTTTAATGATTAAATATTGATGGAAAATCAAAATCATGATGATAAAGAACAAAAAATTAAATATCTATTAGGCAGACAGAGTGCAAACTATTAAAGATAACAAAATTTCCTCCATATAAAGTGTAATGAAATGGAAGACATTTTTAAGAATATGATGGAAATAAAATTAACGACTTCCCAAAATTATTGTGAAGATATGTTGAAATAACATGATAATCCTAAGACCTCTCTACAAATAAAATATCATGAGTTAGATGTCATGTTCATAAATCTTGATAATCATCAAGATCAATCTTCATAAAATGTAGATATCATAAAGCTTCCCAGATTTTTTCTGAAAAGTGTTTTACCTCTGACAATACACATATAATTGAATGATGATCTTGATATTATATAAATACTAATAGGATTTTTTCTCATTGAATCAGGTAATCCATGATCCAAAATATTTTATTTATACAAAAACTATTTCAAATTCAATTAAAGGTTCAAAAAGTAATTATAGAAATACATTGGTGAGGAAGATTGATGAAAAATTAATCAATTCATCACAAGTGTGTATGATGAAAAGAATGAATTATTGTTTCCCAAAAGTGGCTCATATGAATAATCATATTATCCAAAATCAAAAATATGTCAAAATTGGCCAGTTTATACTATAGAATAAGAAATAAATATTTAATGACAATAGTTGGTGCTGTTAGAAATTTGGGCTTCGAAATGTTGACTGGATTCATAATATTTCAATGATTAATAATTATAGAAGAATATTATTAATGGTAAGAAGACCAAATATGATGGTAAATCCCTCATAATTGAAGCATAATTCATATTTTAATACGATTATTTCTATCATGAAAAGATTTACTATCATGAAATGTTATGTGATTATTGCTATAAAAGTGGTCATAGTTATGATAAGGGTCATTATGTTACAAATATGAATTATTCCTATGATGATTTAAATAAAATACACCAAAAATGAAGAGATAAATAACAAAATAAAAACAGAATTCCATGGGTTATAAGGAGATGAATTTCAAGAAAACTATGAAGAAAGAAGAACACATGAAAAATGATGCTATGAATGCCACATTAATGAAGATATTGTTCTATTGTGTAAAAAAGATCATATCATTGACTATAGAGAATAGGCCATAAATATCAATGCTAGGGGAAGCAAGTAGAATGAGAAAATGAAATTTAACTCAGAAATAAATGACTGTATTGATTTGGTTAATAAAAATAAAAATAAAAAAATAAAATATCATGAAAGGTTGTATTAAAGGGACAATCCTATGGTTTTTGAGATTTTTGTGGATGGTGAAACATTTCTAGTCATATTACAAATAAATGAATGGCATGGTTACCTAAACAAATAATATTACTAAAGAATAAAATAGAATAATCAATGATTTCTTATTTTAAAAACACTACTCTAAATAAGGGGACTACAACCAAGAAGAAGTCTAAGAATATACCAAAAGGGTTCTTAATCATATGACTAATGTAGCTACCATTGGAAAGAATGTTTGAACATGAACAATAGAATGAATAATAAAAAATTTCTAATGGGAAAACCCTATTCCATAAAATATGAAACCAAAAGAAATCATGAATTTCATGAATTTCTTGTTTTCCTAAATTGATAAAATTTCTAATGTCAAAGAGGGATAAATCATGATCATTTTTCATGAATCTAGTGATGAATTGAAAGGAGTTTCTGTGTGGAGAAATAATTCTCATCCACATTTCTATAATTGAGAAATCATTTATGGACCATATTATCCCCATGGATATTAGTTGATTTTTCTTTTATAATTGTAATTGATGGTATGGTATATATTCCAGGGGCGTCTTGATGATATGATAGCTACAAAATTATTTTAAAGCACCTAGAAGGCCATCAATCATGACCTAACATTTTTCAATGGTTTATAAAATTTTTCTACATGATCATTATAGAATAAAGTCAATAATGATGAATAGCATGGATGAATATCATCCCTATCGGGTAGAGAAAATATGAATAACCACCATAGCTAAATTACTCAACATTTATAAAATGAATATTAGATGGTTTGGTAAGAGAATTATCATATGACTTCATGTTTGGGAAATTTAAGCCCATAAATAATTAGATATCTTCTCTTATGTAAATATGAATTAAAATTATGAATCATAAGGTGAAGATTCTGATAATTTTATGATAAGAGAAAAATAGATTGAAAAGGGATGTTCTTTATTCTAATTTCATGCTTATAATCAATTTTTTTGAAGAATTTAGAAGATTTTATGAATATATTTTGATCAAACTATTGAATGAAGGTTTTTTTGTTTTCATCACATTCACAAACCATTACTGGATGAATTGATGTCTAGATTGATATATCCTATTATCTACAATGTGATATTCCACTTAGACATGGTGATAATTAATTAATGACTCATTCATTTATGAAATGTGATTCTCTCCTTCAATTAATCATATTAACGTGACTTTTTTTATAAGGGACTCCTCATATGAAATAAGAAGATTGAAGGAGACATGAATAGTTGTTTAGTTATACAAAATATGATGAGTCAAATTCATTATCACACCTATATCATTCGTTTTATAGTCATGTACGGGGGAGAGGAATACATTGACCTTGAATACGATGTGGGTGTAGGCAGAAAATCCAATGTGCGAGATTGAATAAAAAAAATTTATTAAAAATAATAATGGTGTTGTAATTGTTTTCAATATAATTGTGGATAAAAAATTTAAGTATTTAATTGTTTTATGTAATGTTTTTTGATTAAAAGCCAATGTGATCCTTGATAAAAAATTTATGTGACATTAATTGAAGGTTTAGGATCTATTATTGAATTGTTATAGAGAATTATTAAGTTGGAATGGTTGGTTTGATTTTTTTGAAGAGACACCACTAATAAAGAAACATAAAATGTGGCAATATCAGAGATGGTTAATAGTTTCTAAGACATGGGTCTTCAGTGATTTGTGTTGACATATTTTTCACATAATTTGAAAAAAATGATTTTGGTTGGGTATAAAATTTATGAACACGTCAAACAAAATAAAAAATATTTATTTTTTAATGATTATTTCATTTTTCTAGAGTCATGGTTCTTTAGAATGGTGTCTTTGATATTCCTGAATATTAATTATTTTTTGAATTTGATTGGATACGGGTGTTATATGATTCTATAATACTTATAATTGTTCTATTTATACATTTTTGTTCATAATAATAAAAATTTACATCCCAAAAGAAGGCCTTAATTGTTGATTTCTCGATTCTTTTTACTGATCCATTCAATCAAATCATTTGACCTCATGTTGTTCAATCTATTTAGTCATTCATCTCGGCCATCTGAATTTCTCCCTTACACTATCTTCTAAAATAATCCATTGAGAGATACATATCACTGATGATCTACTTGAATAAATTTCATTGGAAGATCAAACCAGAGATATCATCTTCATCCCTGACCTCGCCAGAATGATATGTTCGCCAGACAATCTCCTTGAAACCACTTCATTCGAGGGATGAGGTAGATCCTCTGAGCACGATTTCATAATTCTAGAAATCTGAGGATGACTAAAATGTTATTGAACTCTGTATTAATCATAAATAGAAGATCAAACCACTGAAATTCAGTGTAAAGATAAATGGAAATAAAAGGAAACAGATTTTCAGATGATGGTGATGATATTCAGTGTGTAACTCGATCTCAGTGAGCTCTAAAAAATAAATCAAATGGTTTATTTTGAATATACATAAACTAGGATCTCATTTTTCATTGATCTTATCTCACATCCTAGAGTTTATTTCTCATGTGAGAGCATAGAAAAGATTTGAGAGAGAAGTAGATATGATCCCGTAGTCTGTATATGAAAAATAAATTCAATGGGTTGTTTCATATTTATTCACATATTTTATCAGATTATGTTTCTAAAAATTATTCTCACCATGTATTTTTTGTCTTGTAATGATTAAGAAGAAATCCTGTAATATTTTATGGAAGGATCACACTTGAATTTCTTTGTGATGATCGAATATGAAAAAAAACTAGATAGCGTTACAAGAATCTGCTTCATCTTCTGCATTGTACACTGATATTTCTTGAACCAATGTATTTTATCTTACTATGTTTTTAAAGGTTGAAGGAGAAACCATATTGGGAATTATATGTAATCTATTACACAATGAAGATTCATATTCACATGATTCATATTACATATATTTTTATGCGAAGAGTATAAAAATTACCCATGTGTTGATATCCATATGCGCCTACTAGAAGATTTAGGTTTGAGAATCATTGTACATGCAATATTTTTTCCTTTACACAATGAAGGCGTCAGATTCACGTATTATGTTTCAAATTGATCTGGATGCACATATTATTTGACAAAGGACATTCTTATGAGAGTTTTTGTGTTTTTTTAATAAACATAAAGATCATTCAAGGATAAGAAATAAATTTTTTCAAACAATAATAAAATAGTGATTCTACATTAATTTTATAGAAAACATGTATTTTGATTTGAGTATAGTTCAATGTAGAATAGTTAAAACTTTTAATGAGTGAATATTATTAGTGTGTACATTGTAGAATAAAATTGAACATATTTTTGGGTGTGAACAAGAGAGGGACAACAAGGACATACATAATTTTTATGATGAAAAGGTAGTGTGTGTATGCAATAATGATTTGAGAAGAAGAAACAAATAAGTGCACACTGATTATGATTTGTGTAATCAATGTGTGTGAAATGAATTATATATGCATTATGCATGCATAATGATTATTTATGTAAATATTGAGTAATCAAAGTGTGTGAAATGAATTATATATTAATTATGCATGCATAATGATGATGTAAGAAAATATAGAAATACTCCAAAGAATTATTTTTTGAACAAACATGTTTGTTCATGTGACCAGAAACACTATAATCAATAGAATTATATGCACTATGTGTATTCTCATGCACATGAAATAATGCATGATAAAAATAAATGGGACCATGAATTGAAATTTTAATTCATAGAACACATGAAATATTCATTTCATTATAATTATGTAATCGGTTTTTTGATATTTATTCTAGAGAATTATATTAGAAGTCAACTTGTAGAGTATTGGAGAATCTAATATTGTTTATTTTGATATTGAAGTTTTTTGAATTGAATGTATTATCTTCTAAAATTCAGGATATTATTTTGAAATAACATTTATATAGTGTTGTTGATCATATTTAGTGGTATTTTAATTGCTTCAGTTGAACTGAGTAAGTGAATTGTCAGTTTATTCTGAGTTTCTCGAAGAAGAAGAAAAGATGATTTTTGTTCTAGTGGTAGACTAATGTAATTTTAATTTTCATTGTGTTTAGTGTTATAATTTAGAAATACATGTGGGATTCTATTATAAATAACATTGGTGGAATGTATGTATAATTTGGGAAAAATTTCATTTCTACCGACAATTATTTTAGAGTGATACCTAACCAACCAACATGTAATTAAGGATTCATACATAGTATAAAATATGTGTCTCGGATCATATCGAACACAGAAACGATGTAGTCACACACATCGGGGGATAACCTTATAAAAACATTTTTTGATGTTCTTCAATTTATTTATGCCTTGCATGTAGTATAATTGTTTTTATTCACATGGAAAATTCATTCACTTTAACGAGTTCAGAGGTTCTAATTAAAAAGGGGTAAGAGAATAGAAAATTAGTCTGTAAAAACTAGTGTTCATTTATTCCCACAATGCCCCCCAGTGTGCCTACTTGATCTACTAGGCACTTCACATGATATAAAAGAAAACATGAAACATGATCTGTCGTCTAGAATTAGTGAGATACAATAAGTTGCGTATCATTCCTCTATTCTATTTAATATCAATAGTAATAACATACTCATCTAAATACAATTTATAATTTTTGATCATTTCATTTTTAATAAATTTACATAAATCAATTCTAAATGTCTTTAGAAATTATTTAGAATATGTGTCCTTATTTATTAAAATATCATATTTTTATTGATTAATTAGTAAACCAAAGTAAAAAATTAAAATCTCCTATTAAGCTCATGTAAAATTTTCTTCTCATACACATAGGAAAGTAAATACATGGAGAATCATTTTTAATACAAATATAATATCATAAAAATATATCTAAATTACTAGTACATTATTTTAAATGCTTTTATTAAAAAAAATCAAATAAATATTAACCCTAATAAAAATATAAATTGCTAATAATAATATAATTGAATCCATCCTATAAATATGAGAATGTGAATTTTCAAATTCAATTCAACCATCCTATGAATAACCTTGTGCTATTACTCAAGATGTATTTTTAACTATGTAGCCAAAATCAATTTTTTTATGAAAAATCCATTTTGTTCTAATAATAATCATTCCTATTGAAAATAAACTAAATAACATACTTTATTCCTTTCAAATTTATTTAATTCATCATGTATATCATTAATCCAATTTGATTCAATTAAATCATTTTCATCATGGACAAGAACAAAGAGAGAAAAAAATAGAATTGGAACAGTAACGAAAAAATGGATTTCTTGGTTTGAATTCCATATTCTACATTAGAAATTACTATTTTAATATGGTGGTCATTAAGTGTTTTAAACTCTTTTCGATCAGTTTGAGTAGTAGTCCCCCCCCCCTAAACTAATGATATATAATTTTCCTAGTCATTATCTCCACCAAATTAAAATTCCCTTAACTCCTCATTTTCATTGAATGATTCAGAATCCTCCTTATTAGAATTATTTTCAAAAAAAATAATAGTAACAAATTATTCAATAACTAAGGTTTTCTAATTAAAAACACTATAATATTTAATTTAATTATAATATAATGAGAATATCATGTCATCGAATGTAGAGTCAAATATGTTTTAATCATATTTTGTACTTAAGATGAATAGTTTAATAATAAAGACTATGAAATAAACATCTTTATGATTATAGGATTTTATATGTTCATAAGGATTCTTATTTTGGAATGGTATAATTGTGACTCTTCAAAAAAATGGAAATATGTTATTAAATATTCTTCCCAAAAAATACTCTGGACCACTAAATTCCATTAAAATAGACATGTCATTTGTTGAATTAATTTTCTATCTCAATCTACCACAACATTTTGTTTTTGCATCCTATTTGAGAATAACTGGTTTCAATATCCATCTGAATCCAAAAAATTATCAAATTATAAATACCAAAATTCACTACCTCAATCACTTATGATAGATATTATTGATGTATTTTTAAAATTTTGTATATGTATAAAATGGGAAAAAGCTGGATAATGTTTCATAAATGGTTTTTATATCCATGTGGATTAAAATTTATCAAATTATAAATACAAAAAGTGACCATATAATTCACATATGATTGAGATGATTTATGTATTTTTAGAATTTTATTTATTCATATAATGGGAAAAAAGGTCGATAATGTTTAATTTTAATGTGATTGAAAATAAATCCATAATAATCTACCATAATCAACTACAATTTCAGAATCCTATCTTTTTCCATCAAAACTTGCAGGTTGTATAGGTCCAATCAAGTTAGTATATAGAAATTATAATCATCTATAAGTAATAACATCATTAATTGATTTAAATATTTCTTTATGGTGTTTACCTTCTAAAAAGGAATCATAAATGAAATACATGTATGAAACATTGGATGTTACAAAACCTATTTATTCAATGAAATTTTGTTTTATATTCTAAAATTTGTATGTGAATGCCTCCAATGACAAATGATTTCATATTATTCTTTTGCATTCAGACACATAACTTTTTTTGTTAAATAATTGACCTCAATATTATATATATTTTTTTTTACATTTTCATAAAATAATACTAAATTATTTTATATAATGATAAATTTACCATTTTCAATACAACATATAATCCTAAAATATATAATTATGATATACATATGAGATTATGTTTTACTCGAAATACATATACTAATTTTTAAAAAATAATTTCTTTATAAAATCCAACATCACCAATACATTTAATCTAGACGTTGGAGATGTCTCAAAATATGGAAAGGCCTCCATCACATGAGTAAAATGATAAAAACATTTAAATGTCACCAATCATGTGGCTGGAGTTTCCAATGTTTATGTACCATGAGTCATTGATTCATCTAGGTAATATGCCCTAAAATAATAAAACTAGTAATGTATTTTTGGTACACATGGAATCATGGTCCAAACAGTATTAGTAGTAGAGAACATAGGAACCCAATTAGATTTGACGCATTTTTTTGGGGGATGATTATAAAGAAAATCATTAGTAATGAAAGTTATAGTGTGACGAATAGAATGAGTAAATCCATTTGAATACTCATTGGAATAATTTATATTTATTATATATTTAAAATATATAAAACTCGAAATGAATCCATTTGACATTTTGACAATGTTTGATTTATTTAAACACATATTTTAACTGCTATTTCCAAAAACATTTTTGTTGGTGTTTAATGTCATTAATGATATCATTTTATATTAATTATTTCTTTTGAAAAAAAGAGATAATTATTCTTAGATATTAAAAACATTTTTTATCAAATCCATACTTTCCTTTTTGAATAGATTATAAATATGTAATAAATTTTCCATTAGTTTCATAAGGTGTGTTTCATAAATTTTAATTTTCTTGTTTTATAATTTAAAATTCAGTTTCTATATTTGTTAAATTATGAACCAATAGACTAAATTACCGATAATGTTATTTATCATTATCTTATAGAACAGTTATAATCCATTCATTTTCCTTTTTTAATTTTTGTAGTTAATAATTAAAATCAACATTATATTAATGTTTGTGGGTAATAAATTTTTTATATTTTCAAATTTTATTTTAGAAATATCATTTTTACCGATGAAATTATTATTACTGGTTTGGAAATTGTTATGTTTTTTAATAATATTGCCTCTATAATTTTATAATTTTCCATTTTCTTTAATAAGTTTATTAACTTCACAATTTTATAAATCAGAGTCAGATCATGAGTTAAGAAAAAATTCAGATACATTTCTATACAAATCAATACGATCAAAATTTTCACATGTTATTAGTTGAGTAATGAGAGAATCATTTCCCTCACATGTAATACCCATCGTGGAATGATTCCTAGTTGCTTTTTCACTTCCAGAATCATCAACGGAGTTAGAATTTCGATAACTATCCAAAAATCATAACAAATATTTTTCTATAAATTCATATTTATTCATTTTCTTTCTTTTCATTTTTGGGTTTGGGGAAGTCAGCCCTTATTCAACCTTTCTTCCTATAATCATTATAGATCAATCCTAAAACATCATATTAGTTATTAGAATTTTCTTTTTTATAGTCCTTTCTATAATTCCTCTGGAACTATTTCTTCCCAACATTGATTTTCATGAACTTTTAAAACACCTTATTGAAGTGGGTAATCCCCATAACATTATCCCAACACTCTGAATTTGTGTAATTAGAGGTTTCCATAACATTTTTTTTTAATTTGAAAACATTTTGTTTTAGTAGACTCATCATCAATAATATTCTTCATCTCTAACAAATACTACATTAGATATCTTATAAGAACATATAATGTATACTCCCTCAAATTCTTACATTCATCTCTTGCCACCATTTATCATGCCTTTTATTTGGAAGAGATATCAATATTCATTACCCTTGAGCATTGTTGTCCAATAATTCTCCAAGATCACTCATACCATTAGCGATATTGGGGAACCGATGGAACATATTATTTACATATTATTTATCTCTTATCACAAAGTCTCATTATTCTTCTCTATGTAATCCTATCTTGGTTCTCTTTAACATATCAGTCCCATAATGAGTACTTAGCAGTATTTTCTAAATCACATAGGATATCTTCCCAGATGAATCATATATATAGAGACACTTATATATATATATATAATTGTGAACAATATTAATAAATTCATAATTAATTTTTTTTACCATGTAATTACACACTAGAGTCCACAAATCAATCTCGGGTAGTTAATATACATTTTCCATGATGGTATAGTGATCCACAGTTAGTTGTTTCATGATGGATTCAATTATATCATGCTAGTATTTCTAGTTACACCCATCATATAATGAAGGTTTCTATGGTATCCTTATATTAATGGAATTAACACCTACCATCATAAAAGTAAAAAAAAAATCTTCATTAGACTATTAGGTCAAGGATACAGGTTTTCACTAAGATAAAAATAATACATCATAGAATAACTAACCTAATAGTGTCATACCCCATGTTACCAATTTATGGATTTTTATTGATAGAACAAATGACTTGAGATGGTGAATAGTCATTTTAAAATTTTTGAAAAAAATCGATGTTTATAAAATATTATATAGATTTGAGTGTAGTGTTCTTGAGTTATGATTTAGAGGATGAAAAAAGTTAAATAACAGAAAATATATATTGTTTCGGATCACAAATTTCATCTCCCACTCGTCTATATAATCTACTTCTCAAGGGGGCTATTAATTATTAAGAAACTCACTTTTAAATTTATGAGAACCATATTACAGACCCTACATTATAGAAAAACTATAAGCACAACCTAGTCATGATATAGCAGACCAGCAGAGTATGTTATAACTGAACTTGTATCTGGTGTAACAAACCTAACTTCCCTTTAGGATGATATAAAAAAAGATAAATAGAAACATTCTTTTAAGGAAAAAGAATAAAAAAACTTGAGAAATAAAAAACAAAAATTCAAAAGTTAACACAAATAAAAAATGAAATGAAATTTAGAGAATGATTATAATGTTGATGATGTTAAATAAATGATGATCCTTGATAACATGTTGGAACAATTGTAAATGATTTAGTCCTTTAATGATCAAAAAAAGTGTGTAGAAGACAGAGAAGGTCATGAACAAATTTGAGAGTCATAGACTGTTAAAGAATAATTATAGGTAATTTCTAGAAATTATCATATTTTGTGTATGATTAATATCATGAATAGATATATGTTATAATTGAAAATCGATCTACAAGGAGCGTGAATGATTCCAATATTTACCTAACACATGTTAGAGAATGACAATATAATAATATGACCATTACCTATTGTTTGTTAAATCCAACTAAGATAAATTTAAAAACATAAAGGGGATTTAGATTTCATCATGAAATAATAATGTAATATAATTAATATATTAAGAAAAAAATAATAAAGAATTTAGAAATATAAAATAATTTTAATAACAAAATAATAATTTATATTTGACTCTCATAAAATTATGTAGTAATGTATATGATCATATAAAATTTAGTATTCTTGTATAAAAGATCATAAAATAATGTTACAATTATTTTTTCAAACACTATAATATTATTTCAACATGGAATAATAGTACCTTTAAGAGAAGAATTATTTCAATAAATAATTAAAATGACAAATAAAATTTTTGAAACATTATTTTTAAACAAGAAGTGACTCACTGCCCACTATTGGGTTCTAACAGTGGCTAAACATGAAATTAACTACCGTTAAAATTTTTATCAAATAACGAGTTCATAAAAATATACATTACAAGAATATTAAAAATAAAATTATTTTTATGAAGAAATAATAGTTTTCTCACTATTGGAAGATCAATGGTGACTCATGACCCACTTTTATATGAGGCCAACAATTGCTCTTGAAATTCCATTGGGTTCCAATGTTGGACCATTGAAAATATAATTCACATAATAGAAAGATTATCAAATGAAAAATTCAATACTTCAAAATAAAAAAATCACTTAGAATAGAAATATTAATTCTATTGCATGTAGAATAATATAAAAAATAAAAATGGAAAAATAAACACTACTACAACTGATCTATTGTTAAATAGGAGATATTGTTAAATCTTTAAGAGATTTTATAATATTTCTTCACCACAAAGAAGAAGAAATTCCATTGTTAAAAATATGTGAAAAAATATACAAATTGATTTTTTTAATATATATTAATAATCAAGAGTTACTGAAATAAGAAATGATCGACCAATAAATTATACCATCAAAAAATGATGAATAAAGATGTAATTTTCATGATGAAGTGAAAACAAAACCTACTATGAGTTGTATAGTAATTGCAAAACTTCAAAATCTGGTAAAGGACCACACACTGTTGATGTCCAATGGTGGGTAAAATTGCCAATTTTTTATATCCAGTTGTCCGTAAAATCACCCACCATTGATGTACAATGGTGTATAAATTAACTCACCATTGATGTCCAATGGTGAGTAAATTATCTCACTATTGAGGTAAAGTGGTGGGTTACTGACCTAAATTTAGGTTCCAATGGTGGAAAAAATTACCTACATTTGATAAATTTCCATTATCTATTTTATTACCAACTATTTTTATTATCAATTTGTGTTGGGAAAAAATTCCCTCAAGGTATCGTTGAAGAATTTCATAGGTGATTTTGTTTGTAGAAAAAGTGGGCCTCCATGATGTGTTTGTTGAAAAAGTAGACAACGATGTTAAATTTTTTTGACAAATGGGTTTTACATGGTGAGTTGACAATTCCAAGAGATGTTGGTGACAATACATTTTTGGTAGAAGTACCACACTTAAGGAATGAATGATCTGGAGGTATTATAAAAAAGACAGATACAAGGAGGAACCGTTTTACAGTATTTTTCAAATTTTTGGGCCTCCAAATCGACAAATAGAGAGAACTATTTTTGGGAAAGGGATGTGTGTTCCTATGTATTGGAGGCTTGTAAACTTGTGCGCCATATGTTTTTCGAGATAAAAATATAAAAATAATTCAAATTAAATATGGGTGCTCGTGTTTTGGTTTAGGTGTACAAGGTGACTAGGGCGATAGAGACTAAGGCGGTAGGACTTGCGTGCTAGGAGGAGACTTGTGTGCTGGTGCTCAGGGTGCCAAAAAATCCTATAAATAGGGGGATACCCCTCCTCATTGAGAAGATTCTCAACACATAGAGAAAATTTGATCTCCAATCGCAGAGGTGGTTTGGGCACACAAGTGGTGGATTGGTCGCGCAAGTATAAATATATTCATATGTTGCGCATCTGTTGATAGTTGGGTACCAATATTGGTTTGGGCGTAAAAGGGTGTGGGTCACCCATGTTCTCAGTTGGATAAGGGAGTTTCATGCAACTGGTAAAGTGACACTTGAATGCCAGGAATAAAGAAGCATTCCAAGACATTGAGAAGTGCGCCATGCATTGGAGAAGCAAGACAAAGCATTGAGATGAATCCTAGGCATTGGATAAGAGTTCCAATAATATATAATTATGCTAATCATTCTAGGGTTGCAATAAAGATGAAGTATTTCCCGGAAAAAATGGTGCAATGTGAGATTCATCATTGGATTAAAGTGGAACTTAAATAGATCATATACATATGGAGGAAGGTGAATTCATTTGTGATAATTAAGGGACCTACATGTCCATAAACTATGAGTGGATCCTTACCAGAGTAGTTAGAAAAGGAAGAGGAATAATTTGATAATTTCTACCGGTAGTAATAACGACAGAGATAAATATAAAGTGACCCCTAGGAAAGAAGTGAGTTAACCCTAAATATTTTAAAGCCAATAAGCCTATGAATAAATACAATCTATCCCAAAAATTATAAAGTGATAGTTAACATGAGGGGATTTGACACTCTGAAACATCATCGTTGTATGCTCTTTGCACATAGAAAGTGAGGGTGAACTAAGTAAAAAACATTTTGGGTGCTTAATTTATTATCTTCAATGCATTCAAATCATCATCATCAGATAAATAAGGAAATAATAATATAATCAGTAAAACAAACATGGAATCAATGTGACCCTTATAATAAAGAGGCCATGATTCAATGGGCCAGGGATGATTTTGAAAAGAATATCCATACCCTAATTCACCTCCCTCTCAGGGTATGTAGGCCCCTTTTGTCCCTAATAATTTGTATCAGAGGGATATGTTACTCTTACTAAATTTGTTTTAATTGACTCTCATCGGTCGATTTTTTAAGATCAATATTCATTCGACACATATCATGGTGTGCCAAGGAAAAGGGAAGTACATCAAGAGATAAGCAGAAGTTAGGAGGCATTCCTTAACGTGGAAGTGTTTATGGAAAATGTGTGATTCAATTAAAGGAATAATATATTTTCTAAAGGAAGGCTCGGATGAATCAGATTCAGAAAATATTGATTCACACAATAATGATGTAGTGATGAGTGAAGTACATGAAATTCAAAGTGATGATGAAACTATTGATGATAAAGAAACTCCAATAACTAAAAAAGTAACAATTGTCCACGAGACAAATGAATTAGATAAAAAATTAGATGAAGAAATTACAAGTAAATATATCCTAATCCAGGTATAATAAATTGATTTCAACCAGTTAAGTGGCTTATATAAAAGTATTATTGACTTGACTAATGATCTGAGGGATAATAATGATTCCCAAGCATAAGAATGGAAAAAATTCTCTATAATGAGAGAAAAACACTAAGTTGATGTTAAGTGAAAGAATCTAAACACAGATGAAATTCAGAATTTGAATTCCATAAATGATGATCTTGTGACACAGCTATTTGAACTAGTTCAGAAGAATCAAATTATACTACAAGAGAATACATGTTTTTTGGAATATGTTTCTTAAGAAAAATTTAATGTAAAGTAATAAATTGACATGGTGGATAAGATGACTTGTGAGATGGAAGATGATATGGGTAGAGGGAAGCATATCAAGAGATAACATGATGTCCAACTTGAATCAAGGGATGTAAAGAATAAAATGTTGTAAGAATAGATAGAATCAATAAATAATGGAGTGGATATATCCAATGCGCAGTGAAATCCTAAAATGAAGGATGACTTGAACTTACTATTTTATTATCCTTCGACAGGTGATGATAAAATGAAAATAAAATATTCTATTTTGGAAGAGAACCAAAAACATATTTTCTCATCTCAAAGACCATATAGTTTAGAAAAAACATGTATTGTATTGGATGAATCCACTCCCATTCTTGATCAGAAGTAACCCATGAATAGTTCCAGAAGTAGAAAAAGTCCAGATGTTTCTGAAGGTATACCTAAAAAGTATTTTACTAAAAGTAATGATATCATGTACTATTTTTATGGGATTCATGTTCATAAATCAATATTTTGTTTAGAGGATCAGTAATACATCTCATGCTGTAAAGATATAAATTTTTCTAAATATGAGAATAAGAGCAAGCATTGTGAGTAATACGAAAGAATATTCTCTTAGAGGAAAGTATCTATGATGGGATTGTATTGTAAAATAATGGGACACACCATGAGTATGTGTCAGGAATCCCTAGAGCTCAATGTCAAATGAAGAATGCAAGAAGAATCAACATCTTAGCTGAGATATGATGAAATGAGGTATTCTTTTAATGGAATATGCTTTATATGTTATGATCATGGTCATTTGGCTAGATAGTGCAGGAAAAATAAAGAAGGGAAGGAAAATGAACATAGAAGGAGATCCCCAATATAGGTAGTATAGAACGAAAATTTTTATACTGGAATAAAACATGGTAAGATGAAAATAGTCAAATAGTATCTGGTAAATCATAAGGATCTCAACAAAACGTGCATCAATAAACTCGCAAATAAGTGATGTGACAGGATCCATAATTTCAACTAATTCATATTAGTTAGTAGAGCTGGAGAAGGAATTGAAATGAATTCCATGATAGGAGTTAATGTTATATGACTGCATGAGACAAGTGAATTTAATTGAGTTCAATAGATATTGACTATTTTATTAACCTTCTCTCTTGTTTCCCACACCCTGTTTGACTCAGTAGTCTTAGAGGTTTCGTTGATGGCTCATTTCTATGTGGTTAATTTACCGAATTATGATCTCATTGATATAATTGATTTGGAGAATTTTCTCAAACCTATAGTCACATGTGAAGAAATGAAGTAGGACAAGAATGATGTTTGTGGGTCAATACAGTTGGCTCAATAATAGGAAGAGTTATATGTCAAAGGCCGAGCATTTTATCTTATAATCTGATGCAAGACCTCAATGGATACAAAGAAGCTGTGAGATAATAACAATAGTGTTTCAACAGAAAGATGAAAAACGTAGTTTGAAGTACTGAAATGACATAGTGGCAAGATTCTTGTTGAATTAAATGATGTGGTAAGAGATTCATGGATACAAAAAGTGTAAAATTATGATTCCAAAGAAATGACATATAATGATCATGAAGAAGTCGTGTATATATCTGAAAAGTTGAGAACTAGTTGGTCTTAAAGTAAAAGGAACAGTATCATTGGTGATTAGATGGTTCTAGTGCAGACAAGGAAGATGAGAACTCTACAGAACATGTGATAATTATCACAGGTAGAGCCTATAATTTTTTTGAAGAAGGAACTAGTGATAAGAGTTGGGTTTAAGCTATGAATGAGTATATTGCCCAGTTTGAGAAGAATCAATCATGAAAGATTGTTTTGAGGCCATCAGATAATAATTTCATTGGGACTAAATGGGTATATCCCATCAAGATGAATAAAGATGGAACTTTGATTCGAAATAAAGCATGAATAGTATGAAAAATATACACTCAGATAGAGGGAATATAAGTTGATGAGACATTATAAACTGTTTCAAGGATGGATACAGTCGTATTATTCATAGCCATTGTTATGCAACAAAATTTCAATGTGTACCAGATTGATGTCAAATCTACATTCATTAATGGGGTTATGGGGGAAGAAGTTTATATCGAGTAGCCATATGGTTGGATCATTCATGGGGATGGGAAAAAGGTTTGTTGGCTGAAGAACGAATTATATGGGCTGAAAGAATAACCAAGATCATGATACTCAAGGATTAATCAGTATTTGATGAATCTTGTTTTCCATCATGGTGGATATGATCACAATCTTTATTTCAACAACGACAGTAATCCAAGGATGATGGTTCTAGTTTATGTCAATGACATAATATTTGGAGGATCAGTTGAGGATCAATGCAAATAGTTTTCTGAATTCATGAGAAGTGAGTTCGAAATTTATATGACTGGAGAGATGTAATTTTATTTAGTTTACAGGTGTCACAAGGATTTAATGACACTTCCATTTTCAATCCAAATATTCCAAGGAGGTTATGGGAAGATTTTTAATGGAATCTTCGAAGGATATTTAGACACTGGCTGCTACCTAGACGAAATTATTGAAAAATGATGATGGAAAGGAAGTTATTATCACAAAATAGGAATATTATTTGGAGTTTATAGTACCTAACAGTTATGAGACCTAATATTGTTATTGAAACATTCCATGCAGCGTGATATAAAAGAATTACCATGGAAATACACATGATTGTAGTGAAAAGAATACATTAGTATATCGAGGGCATGGTGAATTTTGGCTTGATATATAATGGAAAATATCTGTTATAGTTATCGGGATATAATGATGTAGATTGGTCCGGTTCAGTGGATGACAGGAAATAAACTTAAGGGTGTTCTTTGTGTCTTGGTGTATTGTGTATTTATTGATTAAGTATGAAGTAAATTGCATTTCATTTAGCACCACAAGGGCTAAGTATATTGAGACCCCTCAAACATGCACACAGTTATTGTGGATGAAGCAGCAGCTTGATGATATGGGAGTTGAAGTGAAGTCTCTAATCAGAATCCATTGTGATTACACTAGTGCTATAAATCTCACCAAAAATCCCATCCATCACTCAAGGAAAAATAACATTATGATAAAGTATCATTTTATGAAGGGGAGGTTTGATAATGGAATCATTATGTTGGAGTATGTTCCTACAAAACTATATGTTGCAGACATTATGAAAAAGTCCATACACAAGGAAGCTTTTGAGAGACATCTACTGGCTCTAGGAGTTTAGTCGACTCTCCACACATGAAAGAGTGTGGCTGTAGGACCCTCATCAACTTGAGGTATGGTCTTTTTTATTTATTGTACTAATATTTATTCTCTAATCTGTTCTAGACCATTGAAGAGTGACCTTTAGGTTTGTTGAAAAATGGGGGGAAAGAGTGACTCCTAAAGGGGGAGGATATATGGTTAATGAAGGGAGAAAATTTATTTGAAAAAGATAAGGGGAAATGATGACAGGTGGAGCAGTGAGATATGGGTGTTTATCATGATATGTGAAGAAACTGATAGAGGGAGCACCATGATGAGAGTAAGTGGTGTTTGAAGTGATCATCCAGAGCTTAGCTTGGACAACATAAGAACCCAGGAACTGAAGAAGGAGAGTATTAAATATGATTATGCTAGAACCGATTGATCAATGAATAGATATCATGATAGCTGAGGATCGTGATAAAAGTAGAAAAATTGTGTTGGAATAGTGTAATAAGGTTTCCAATGATCCACCATTGGTATCAGTTTTGTATCAACAATTGGTGTCACAAATGGAGTGAATTTTTTATGAACTTTTAATTTACTCTTGTTTGTCATGTCGAGCATTTATCAAGTGGGATTAGAGTATATGTTGAGTGAATCCTTGATTTCCATCATAATTTCAAGAGGTGAATGGTGGCTGATGAATTAACGATGTATCATCTTATGAGAAGAGTTTTCATCAAATCCGAAGGGCGACATTGTTTGTAAGAAATCCCTCAAGGAATCATTGATGCATTTTTGAGTTGATTATATTTGTTTAAAATGTGGGAATCCATGAAATTATTCATGAAAATACATACAATGATGTTTAATTTCATGAAAAAGGTGGTTTTCATGGTGAGTTGTCGAGTTCAAGAGATGTTGTTGACAATAATTTATTGGTTGAAGAACCATGAAAAATGAATGAATTATCCAGAGGAGTTACAAAAAGTGTAGATACAAGGTGGCACCGTTTCTAGTGTTTTTAAATTTTTGGGTCTCAAAATTGAAAAATAAATAAAAGTGTTTTTGGAAAAGGGTCTTGTGCACTGTTATCTTGGAGGCTTGGAAACTGGTGTGCCATATGTTTTTAATGATCCGAATACCTAAATATGGAAATGTAAAGACGGGATCCCATGTTTTGGTTTGGGTGCGCATGGTGAATAGGGTGGCGAAGAATAAGGTGTCTTGACTTGCGTGCTGGGTAAAGACTTGTGCATCGGTGCCCAAGGTTCCTACATTCCTTTAAATAGAGGTGTGCCCCTGTTTATTTTGAAGAAGCTGCCCACATAGAGAAAACATGTGCTCGAGTCACGCTGGTGGTTTGGGAATGCAAGTGAGGATTTGGTTGCACATTTATAAATATATTAAAAAGTTGGATGCTAGTTGATAGTTTCATGCCAATATTGGTTTGGGCATAAAAGGGTGTGGGTCGCCTATTTTCTGAGTTGGAAAAGGGAGTGTCACACATGTGGTGAGGTGCCACTTTCACTCCCGGCTTGGAGAAGCTCACCAAATCATTGAGAAGTGCTCCAGGAATTGGAGAAATGTTCCAAAGTGTTGAGAAGAGTGCCATGCATTGGAGAAGCATGCCTAGAATAGAGAACCCGACAATTCATTCTAGGGAATCAAGAATGTAGGAGGATTTACCGGTACCCCTAGTGCAAGGTAAGATTCATCATTGTATGAAAGTTGAACTCTAATCGAGAATCTACATATAAAGTAAGATGAATTCATTTGTAATAATGAAAGGACATACAAATACATAAATTATGAGTGGATACTTTCCAGAGAAGTGATAAAAGAAAGAGGATGAAGGTGATCTTTTCTACCAGTTGTGAACTAGAGAGAAAGAAATAGGGAGTTACCTATGGAAAAGCAGTGATCTAACCCTATATATTGTAAAGGTTGTGTTATTGGGCATAGATGTTATCTAGCCCGAACATTTTATATTGGAGGTGACCTTTAGTGGATTTGGAACACTTACACATCATCATTGTATGCTCCATGGATGTTTCCCAATGAGGTTGAACCATGTAAAAATCATTGGGTCTTCCTTCTTGCTTCTCTGAATTGCATTCAAATAATCATCATCAGATAAAGAAAAAAAATATCATTAGTAGAACATAAATTTAAATAATATGAATCTTATAATAAAGAGGTCAGGATCCAGTGGGGTAGGGGTAATTTTGAAAATTATATCCATACCATGATCCCACCTTGGGGTATCTAGTCCCCTTTTGGACCTAACAAATGGTGAGTTAACATAACTATTGTTGGTATATCCCATCGATGAGTTAATATCCATCCAACAGGTTGATGAAACATCAAACCATTATAATAGTGGGAATAATCCTCATGAAGATGATGTAGAGCTAACTGTTTAAAAACATTAATGAATAAGGAAAAAATAAACTATAAATCCAACCCATTATTACACAATAATATTGAAGGAAATACAAAACAAAAAACGAGTTCACGAAGAATACAATAGAGAATAAATAAATAGGAAATATAGAAGCAAAAAGAAGCAATTTAGATTAGCAGTTCACAGACTCTATATAATAAAATGAAGAAGGTTATGAAAGGAATATGAAGAACACTTGGGAGGAAAATTTTTATAGGATAATTAAAATTATAACCTGTGGGATATAACAATGAATGAATATATATGATTTGAAATAAAAATAGATTTGACGGTCGAGGTTTTAACTGTGTTTTAATGGCTAAATATTAATTCTCAAAATAATTTCCCACAATGAAAGAAAAACACAGAAATCAAGTTATATATCATTAATCTAGTGATGATCCTCATTTTAGAACCAAAAAAAAAAAGAACACATAGGGGTAGTGGTGCATTAGGGTGACCTAGAACACTCATTCTCTCTTCGGGTGTCGTCAATGGGGCCTTACACATGGGACTATCACACCATAGGCATTCATTATGCACAGTAGCCTCGATAGCATCCATGTATTAGTTCTTAAAGCATGACATCCCTTAGTGTTGACCCAATGGAGTCACCTATGGGGTTGACGGTCAGTATAGTTCCTCCTAATTGTGCCCATATTTTTTACATAAACAATATAAATAAACATAAGTAAATAAATAATATAAAATGGAAACATGATTCATTAAAAATATCATTATAAATGTAATTAATAAAATATTAATTTAAATATAATAATAATTTATTTAATAAAAACAATTGAATATTATATTATTTTATAATTTAATAAAATGTTAATAATTATTAATTTAAAAAATTAATTAATAGTGGATTAATTTTTAATTCCCCATTAATTACTAACATTCATTACCCCTTATGTTACACCATTATTAACCACAATATGGGGTGTCATGCTATGACTATAGGAGTCATGCAATGATTCACTCATCTTTTTAGTTTTTATAAATGAGGGAAACGAATGTATTTTTCAGGTATAAACCCTCATCACATAAAGAAGAATTCATATTTTACAATAAAACACAATGAACTATATCATTAATGATAACATTGAATCATTTCCTAAATATTTTATGAGTAACACCAATGGATGACATCATAGGTGGGGAATAATTTTTAAAAAATATTTAAAACCCCATTCTTGATGAAAATAACCCTTTTCATTGAAACATTACTTTGAAAACATAAACCCATTTAAAAACTATATTCATTGAAAATAAAAATAAAAAATTATAACATAAAATTGAAAACATTGTTAAATAATTTTCCCATGAAATTATACAGAATATTGAAATCCATTTCAAATTCATTTTCCATGAGAAACATACTAAATACTATAAAAAACATTTTGAAACATAATTCCAACTATAGATAGAATGTATAAATGATTTATAAATATATATAAATTAATTACATTAATCATATTATATTTTCATAAGTAGTATAAACACTCTATAAAATAAATGAATAGTGAATGTGTCATGTATCTCACGAATATAACAAGTGAGAGGAAATTTCATTACCTTGTGTCTTGAATCTCATTGTAGCCATTCAAAACTCTTGTGTAATAAATATAAATTTATTATAAATAATTAAATGAACCATATTACTAATTTAAATACCACATATGGTTTGATTATGGATTTATATATCTTTTTGTTTGACAATTCTAGATTATGGTTTCACTTCTGGTAATATCCACTTTGTATTTCACATGTGTCTTAATTTGTTATATCAGGGGTCCTTATACTTATATAATGATTTTCAGAATGTAAATTATCATTTAAATATAATTTATAATCATTAAATTTTTTATTATAAAATCTATATATTATATAAGTAGTATATGCAACACACTGTTCATGGAGACGGTAAGCTGTACGTATGCATTAACATTATTTCCCTTTATTGTCCTGTTGAATGAAAGTAAGTAGAAGATATATATGTATTTTTATGTACATATTTCATTATTATGGTCACATTATTATATCATATGTATATTATATTTTCATTAATCCAATTCTAAATTCATTACATGAAGAGTATGAATGAATCACATCCTTTAGAGTGGTGGTAGTCCACACTTCCTCAAATGAAATTATAATGTTAACAAAAAATGGAATGTAAAACCATTGTTGTGTTGTAAAATAAATAAATAAGAATTAATATATCATATATATCATATATATAATATATATCATATATATCATATTTAAATATAGTTTTGATCATAAATTCAACCATGATAGGAAGTAAATTAAAAATAGGTAATCATCGTTTAATAAGGTAGTAGTAACCCGTACACGTAAACATTATGTTCGTCACCCATTAGATAGATGTTTGTGTAATTGTAGTGATAAAAAATTTAAAAATACATACTTGTATATTTAGGACAATATTTTTGTTATAAAATAATGTAATAATATGTTTTGGGGGAATGAAGAGAGAAATTAAAAGAAAGATGTTTGGGAGAGGGTTTTACCTCTTAATCGAGTAACTAATTTTTGTTTGAGCCAAACGGTTTCCATGGATGGATTTAATCCAATGATAGGACTCAAGTATAAAGTTAGAGATATTTGGAAGATTTTGGGGAAGTGTTTGGTAAATCCTAATGGTCTTGAGAGTTGTGAGGGAGTGGGAGGAGAGGAGTTATTTTATAATGGAGGAGGAGTGTGAGTCTAGTAATAATTTGGAAAAGGTAATTCATTCCTATATTTTGTTATTGAAAGTGTATCCATTAATGGTAAAAAGAAGATAAATGGGAGTATATGGTAGAAATATGGCCATACAATGGATTTTGTAGATTTCTATAGATCCTTTTGGTCCATAAAGTGATGGTTTAGGACCTTATTGATCTTAAATAAAACCTAATTATTGTAATCAATTTTTATTACATTCACTATTAATTTTGGTCAAAAACAAAGACGTCCTTATGAGAAATTATAAATTACATATATAACAACTACAGAATCAATTTTTATAAATTCAAAATACATAATTGGTAGAAATTGATTTAAATATAATCCCACCGGTGGGATGACAATGTTGGTTTTTATAGAAAAATCGTTCCAAATATTGATATGTTTTTAAACTCATTATCCAAATGAAATTGATTAAAATGAGAAACATTAGATTGAATGATAAAATTTTAATCTAATTAAACATTCTAGCCAACTGAATATATAATTTAACTATATGAATAAATTAGATGAAAAATAATTTTTCAATTAAATTTTAGTATATTTCACTATTAATTAAAAAATAGAACTTAACCAAAAAATACCAATATTACACCATGACCTGAATTTTATGTTTCTTTTTCAAAAATGTAATGTGTTTTTGCATATAAAATTTATAAAAGAGTGAAATTTATCTTCAATGTACAATCCCCATCAATGTGTTGTAAAAGTACATTAATAAATATATAGGTTTTTATGTGTTAAATTGGGGTATTCTTATATTTTTTCTAAAGAATCTATTTGATTAATATAAAGAATATATTTTTTGAATATATAATGTATATATTATATTAATATAACTCATTAATTGTAATTAATTTAATTTATTAATATAAAACAACTTTATAAGCATAAACACAGTTTTTTATAAAAAGATTCCTTTTATAATTAATTGGTTCATTGTAACTCATGAATTCAAATTATATTTGTGTAAAGAATAGGTTTTCATAAGTTAGCTATTAATATTCCTCACAACTATCATTAAAATATAGGATATTTATTAATATAATATTTTAATTATGAATTATTTTTTTGTAAAACATAGTATTGCATGTAATGTACACCAAGTTGGTTCCATGTGAACAGAATGTATGACATAGTGCTTTTAAGAAAATTAATCAAATTTATTCATTCAAAAAAAAAGTTCCATATAAACTCACGATTTCACATTTTATCCCCCTTAAATTTAATTTCACCCTTAAAATGAGTCATTATGTTACAAATAAATGAGAATATTTATTTATCATGATATCCTCAATCTCCCACGTGACTTCCTCAAACCAGAGATTTCTCTGAAAAAACCTTGACTCGGTGAGTGGTCTTATTTCATAGTACTTTCTCTGTATAATAAATAAATCCAACTGTTTACTCCTTCTAATAATGATTATGCACTAGTAGTATGACCTCTATGTTAAGGACATTTTAAGGGTCGGGTATTTAATTCCATAGGATAGATACATGGAACACATCATGTACATGATATATATTTGGAGTAAGTTCCATGAAATTGGAAATTCTCCTTATATGATCAATAATCTCAATGGAACTGAAAAACCTAGGGCATGGATTTCCTTTCTTTCCAAATTTCATTACCTTATTCTTGGGAGATATTTGAAAAAACACCTTTTCACCAACTTCAAATTCTACATCACATTGGTAGTTATCATAAAAACTTTTATACAGATTATGAGATTCCTTGATATGCTGCTAAATGAATCTAACCTTCTCTTAAATTTATTCAATGATCTTAGGTCCCGTTAGCTTTCTTTCTCCGACTTCATGCCAAAACAATGCATCTCCAAATTTATTCTAATGGAGGGATTCATAAGGCCCCATCTAAATGTTTTACTTAAAAATATTGTTGTTAGAAACTAGAATAGATGAACGTTTCAGTCCCTACCACCTTTGAAATCCATGGAATATGATATCAAAAAATCCTATATGGTTTCAATTGTTCTTTCAGATTGACCGTCATTCTAGTATGATTAGAAGTGATGAAACTCAAATATGTGTCATGTGCTTGCTGAAGTCTTTTATAGAACATTTATGTAAACTATGGATCCCAATATGATACAATGGAATGTGGTACTCAATGTATCCTTACCACATCCTTAATGTATATCATAGAAATATAATATAGAGATAAATCTTCACTGTTTGTAATGAAGAGTTCTGAATTAGTAATGTGATTGACTACCACCCAAATAGAATTAAACCCTTTAGAGTTTTTGGGCAGTCCAACGACAAAATCCGTAGTTATGTTCTCCCATTTAAATTTTTCTATGGGTAATGTATGA
Organism: Viscum album; assembly: GCA_963277665.1. Lineage (NCBI taxonomy): Eukaryota > Viridiplantae > Streptophyta > Magnoliopsida > Santalales > Viscaceae > Viscum > Viscum album. The sequence goes on from OY728131.1 coordinate 1,352,331,223, forward strand.
AACATCCCGTTTGAATTTTTTCATATGCCATAACTTTCTAGAATACTGGGAACCTAGATACAAAAATAGTGATATATGTCTTTATTCTATCCCACAAGAAATATTCTTTCAAATCTTTATCAATCATTTTACTTCTAGTATGAATATATAATGAATTAATAAGATATTCACTAATAGATCCTTCATTAAATTTGGTTAATAAAAAACACAATAATGGTTCTTGAACATTATCATTCAATCATGACCAATGTTAAGCTTAGGATCATTTCATTAATTATTTTGCAACTCTACATCTTCCTTCTACACCTCCATAATCTTCACATGGATAGAGCATTGAATGTTGATTTGAGAAAGATAATATTATTCTCCTTCCATTAGGGTTTATAACTATATCCTCTTCAAAACCAAAAATGTTAGATCATCTGTGATCCTCATCATGGATAAGATATCACGAGCCTTTCGTTGTAAAGCATAATCCACCTTTTTCTCTTTCCAATGGATGTAATGTATTGAGCTGTCATAATCCATTATGAGCTCAAACCATATTCTATGATGCATATTCAAATAATTATATTAGAATATATATTTCATAGTTTTATTATTATTATATATATCACACTTTTCTCCATATGGATAATTCCTCAATATCATATGTGAAAAAATTATTGCTGCTAACTCCAAATCATGAGTTGGGTAATTTTTTTCATAAATATTCATCTATCATGAGATATATTCTATAACCCTCTTATTATAAATAAGAACACATCCAAATCCCATGTTGAATGCATTAATATATATTGTGTACCCTTCTCTGCCATAGGGTAATGCAAGAATAGGTGCACTGGACAATATTTTATTTAGTTCCAATAAAAAAATTTCCCCACATTCATCCTTCTAGAGGAACATGACTCCATTAGGAGATAACATGTTCATAAGCTTATATAGTCATGAGATGTTATCCAAGAACCATATATAATATCCAGATAATCCAAGGAATCTATGTATTTTAGTTTTCGTGGTCGGTATTTGTTTTCATTCAAAAGCCTTCGTCTTTGTTAGATCTACTACTATACCATCTTTTCAGATTATGTGACCAAAAAATGAGTACATTTGCTTCCAAAATTCATAGTTTTTAAAATTTTCAAATTTTTTGTCCTTCTTTTGGGTCATTAGTATAATTCCCATTTGGTATTCATGTTCCTCAATTCTATTTTAATATATTGGAATATAATCTATAAATACAACCACAAACTAATAGAGGTGTTCTCTAAATAATATGTTCATTAAAGCCAAAAATATAGCATGGGAAATAGTAAGACCCAATGGTATTAATATATAATAATAGTGTCTGTGTCTTGTATGGAATTATATATTTGTTATATCCTCATTTTGAACACACAACTGATGTAATTTGGAACAAATGTCAATCTTGGAATAAAATTGACCTACACGCAGTGGATCAATCAAATCATAAATACGACGTAGAGGATAATTGTTATTGATTATGATCATGTTAAACTATTAAAATTCATAAAAAATTTATTGATCCATCATTATTTTTTACCAAAAAATAAAAGGTTCACCCTAAGGTGGAAAACATTTTTGATAGAATCCCTCGTTATGGTTTTCATGGTGTTTCTTCTTCAATTCCTATAACTCCATCGCATCCATTCTCTAGGGAGTCATTAACATTGATGTGTAACTAGGTATTAGACATATTGATAACTCAAATTCATGTTTTAGTGGGAGGATATGGAAATATTTTGGAAATAATTCCACAAATTCCTGATTAATGGGAACATCATCGATATCAATTTTTACCCCAACCATTTGAGAAAAACAGCTATTTTGAAAGGGAATTAAGACCCATATACTAGATGTAATATACAAAGGATGTTAATACTTATCGTAACTTTGATTGAAGATCATATACCTGTCTAAAATAAATAAAATAACATCTATTCCATGAAAATTTATGTAACCATTATGTAGATAGAGCCATTCCATGCCTAAGATGACATCAAATTCAACAAAATTAAGAATAAAATGATTTTTAGGAAGCACATTCTCAAAACAACAACCAGAGAGGAATCGTAGACATGGGATGCAATAATCATACTATAAGGAGTTTTCACTACTTATTACATATCTAATTGTTTTGGTGGAATCATAACACCCATAGAAAAATACATAGATTGGAATGCATGGGTATATATTGAATCAAACAAGATATTTTCAGTTCTACAGTGGATGGTAAGTACACCATTCACAACATCATTATCACACCCCTCATAAGAAGTTGAGATTGTATGATATTTCCCATTTACCATTGTCTTAATAGGATTCTGACATAAATCTTCATCACCAACCCTTGTTTATGGCAATTGGTTAGAATAATACCCATTCTAATTACACTTGTAGCACTAAAGAGGGGAAGTGGAATTCTATGAAGCATTATCTCCATAAGTGTAACGACAAATAAATTTCAAGGAATTTTTTTTTATTTTCTTTGGGATTTTATGAGTACGTAGTTTCTAACGGCACCATATTCTGAGGCCCGGTGTCCCCGGAATCAATTTCCGCAGTTTTACTCGGGTACGTTCAGTGAACGAACGAGCGGGATTTCCTATCTTTTGAACCAGTGCTCAGAATCAAAATCTGAGTGCTCCGATGAAACCGCAACGCCGGTAATTTCATAGGAACACATTTTATAAAGGTGCATTTTCAAGGGAGGAGATGTTAAAAATGTGATGAACAAAAATATAATTGTTTTACAATTTTATTTTTATTTCATTATTGATGGTTTAACTATTATGGGAATGGATGTTGCGAGGAACTTGGGGTGCGGTCCACACGAGCCCCCACCTCCTTCAATTTCCCTAACACCCCATTAAACCCCCCTAGCAATTAATTTCGTAACTCAACCACTCTTCCACCTTAATTTCATGCCAATTAAATGCCTAATAAATTTGACAACACAAGTTAATTAATTTGGTGAATTCAATTTAAATTTAGAAAAAGGTTGGCATGAGTAAAAAAAATAGGCAGGGCCTTATTTTATTAGTTTGGTATCGTTTTGTGGAGATTTTTGGAGAGGAGGGCTCTTGTCTTGAAGAACATCATCTTCCACGTTGAAGAATGTGAAGAATTATGGAGCACCAAGGGGAGAGGGTGTGCCGATCATCCCTTTCTCTGTAGCTGGTGTGAGACTTCTTCCACTTCTTCGACGCTCGCCAACGTCGTCATCAAAACCACCTCTGCGATGTCGTTTTCCCGCGACGATCATCGTTCGACAACTACATCGATGTACGAGTTTTTCATCATTCAAGAATTATCCATACACGCTCTTCCTTATTTCTTGGACGCATGTTATCGGATTAACAAGAGGAATCCAGACCGCACAAACACGTCTGAACCATCCCCCCTTTGTTGTTGTGTCTTGTTGCGGATTGGAATGGAGGAAATGCGGTGTCGTCGCACAATGCAGGAATGAGGGAACTGCGGCCAGAGCGGGCCGCAGCAAAGAAGCGTGGAGTCGTCGCGCCTCGCCGAAGGGGAAGAACCTACTACCAAGGTCAGGCCACGATGGAGGGGGGCGGTGCCCTCGTGCCTCACTGGAGCATCAAGAAAGGCCGCATCCGGGGCATGCTGCGGCGGAGGGATGCGGCGCCGTCGCGCCATGCCGAACAGACAAGATGCGCGGCTTAAGCTGTGGCTGTGCAGGGGAGGGCGGACAGAATCGCTGACCACCGTCGCTCCGGAAGGGCGGGACCGCGGGGTCCCGCGACGGCGACAACGGCCGGCCAACCGGGCTGGCCGTTCGGAAGAGGCCGAGGGTTGTAACCCCAGGCGGCAGACAGGCGGGCCACCTACATGTGGGGGGCCGCCGTTTCGAGACAAGGGGGGCAACACCCCCCCTTTTTCTGCTCAGCCGAAACAGCCGAGTAGCTGGTCACGCGGGTCGCGCCCGCGCTAGGCCACCAGGTCGCGTCGTGCCGGACCAGCCGCACCGGGCCGGGTCGTGCCAAACCGAGCCGGATCCGGACCCGGTTCGGGACTACTTGGTACGGGCCGACCCAGGGGGTATTGGGACGGGTCGGACCAGGCCCAAACACCCTGTTTTTGGACAGATCCGTTCAAATGCCCATAACATGTGATACATACCTCCGATCTATGCACCGTTAGTTGTGTAGCGATCCTTTGATCGAGACAGTAATTTCGGTATATTACACTCAAGGTTTTGGGGAACTTTGGGTACGGCCGGGATGGTTCGAACATGGAACCAACCGGACCTTCGATGCGGAAATGCTTATAACTTGAGCTCCGGACATCTGATTGATGTGTCGTCGACTTTTTTGGATTCCTCTTTGTGAGACGGTTCTTTTCGATTACTCCGCTTGAGGTTTGGATGCAGATGGAGTACGGTCAGGTTGGTTTTGACTTAAAAACCAACAAGGCCCCTGGTAAGAAAAAGCCAATAACTCTCAGACCAGGCGTCTGATTGACGCGCCATCTGTCATGTTGATTTCCTATTGTCGAGGATGAACTTTGGGATACATCAACTACGGACTACGTGTTAGTTTATGTATTTACCCCCTTGGCTCGTGTAGCAGACCCTCCTAGAATCGAGTATGTTGTGTGCGGGACACTAGAGCTGGCTTCGACGATGATGACGACTGTACTGGAATCCTCGATGGGTTCAGAAATGACAACGACCATACAGGAATCCTCTGTGGGTTCGATGGCGATGACTACTGTTCTTATATCCTATGTGGGCCCGGCAGTACGTGACTACTGTTATTGTATCCTATGTGGGTCCGGCGGTATTTGGCTCTGTACTTGTATCCTACGTGGGTCCGAAAGAGTAGTTGGTCTTGTATCCTTTGTGGATCCGACAGCTTAGCTGGTCTCGTATCCTATGTGGGTCCGACAACTTAGATGAATCAGTGGCTACATCTGATCATCTCTATCACCATATGAAGAGTATACCTATGTGAGCCGAGTCTTGACATTCAATCACTATCTTCAACATGACCGTTTGCTATCCTGTGTGGATTGGGTTGTGATGTCCTGTGTGGATTGGATTGTACTATCCTGTGTAGACTATATCGAACTTGGGCTCAGATGGTTGGAGTTGAACTGGAATTGATAACTTAGGTATATGTATGGGCATATACCTAAGTAGAGTTGGTTGTTAATTCATGATTGTATCATTCCTTTGTGGTTTATCCTTCGTGGATTCTGGGAGACCATCGGGGGTCTCGGGGTCCCTACTGAGTAGTGTATACTCACCATGGCATGGGCTATTCCCGCACTATGTTGTATTGGATGTAGACGACAGACAGCGCTGATCGAGGTAGGAGCTTGAGGAGCTGGACGGTACCTGAAGGTGGATCACTGGACATGATGTACACAGAGCGGACGGCTGGAGCCGAGGAGTGGAGGAGACCATCTGTACCCACCCTTCAGGTGGTATTTCTAGAGGATAGCTCGTTGTTGATGATTTACTTTTTTTCCGTTGTACTCTCTTTTCAGTTGTACTTTACTTTCAGTTGGGTTTGTATTCCGGCCCATTTACTTTCCAGCACTTTCTTTTGTACTCAGTTTAATTAGTGTTTACTTATGCTTGCATACTCTGTGGTGTTTTTTATCTTACATAAAGGAAATTCCTTCCATTATATCGGGATTTATGCCTTTGGTGCTAGTCACCCGCCCCTAGCCTATGGGAGGCGGGCTTGGGGTTGTCACGGCACAGGTCCCGAGGATGGGTCGTGACAAATTGGTATCAGTGGAGTTTGGTTCTACCACAGAACTCAGGACTCTAATCTTTCTTCTATGCAAAGAAATAATGTTAAGGGTATTGAGTGTGGTTATCAGCCCAGGGAGTCGAGTGTTGGTGCGGTGGCCAACGTATCCATACACCAGGACCCTGACTTCTGATTTCCAACTCTGTACACGAAGACATTGATTGTGTGTGTGTTTCAATGTTTTCATTGTGATTACTTTTTGTCAGCTCACCAGGTATACTGTACTGACCATGGTGCACCTGTTCCTTTTCAGGATGGACCCACGACGGCAGTCCTCTAGGGTTCAGAGCATTGTACGAGATGACAGCCCACTAAGTGATGCAGCCTCGGTGTAGTTCCCTTTAACAGCGGAGGCACCAGCGATACCTCTACACGCTGAGCCACCGATGACACCAGCCCCAGTCGCTGACAGTGCATGTCACCTTAGTGCATTGCGCAAGTTTTAGCGTCCGAGACTACCCAAGTTCCATGGGGAGATGGACCCTCAGGTAGCCGAGGATTGGCTAGAGGCTGTTGTATGGGTTTTCAGGTTAGTAGGGACACCAGCTGACCTCATGGTGATCCTCGCAGCGAGTCTCCTGCACGTAGAAGCTGGAAGATGCTGGATCCTGATGCTCCATGTGCACGACGAGGCATCTCTCCTTTGAAAGGACTTTGAGATCCTCTTCCACTCAGAGTTCGTCCACGCGACCCTCCATGTGGTGCGCATTTAGGAGCTACTACAGCTGCTGCAGGGCAGCATGATGGTAGCCCAATACTTGATGAGATTTACCGATCTCTCGCATTATTCCATGGACATGGTACGGGACCCATTCTTCCGAGATCGGAACATTGAGCAGGGAATGAGGCATGAGATCGGGGCATCGATGATATCCCTCATCATTCCGACGTAGGCATGAGTACTGGAGCGATCCCTTCTCGTAGAGTGATTCCTTGTTGAGCATACACCAGCAACGAGGCCTATCGCAGGGCGGCACATAGCAGAGTCTTCTACAGCTGGCAGTCAACGGAGGCCACAGGGGTCCAGGCGGACCAGAGCATCAGGCGGATGACCTCAGGATACTGGCTCATAGGTACGGGGCACACGACATAGAGCCAGTCTTACGAGGAGCAGATAGTGCTTCACATGCGACTGGTAGGGTCACATGTCTTGTGACTGCCCGACCCACCGTACCGAGGAGCAGCAGACGGTTGAGGGACCACCCAGGAAGAGGCAGAGGGTCGACCGTGGCGGTCCGCAGGGAGCAGGCGGACGAGGCAGAGGAGCTTGCTGAGCATCAGGTGGTGGGAGACACTTTGAGACATTGCCTCCACCACCACCAGGAGGTCCACCCCAACCATAGGGAGCTGGCGGGCAGAGGCAGGCTCTGCATCAGGCAGCGGAGGCCTACAACCACGGCGCACCCGAGATGATTCGGGGTACTATCTGTGTCTACTCCACCCTTGTTTCATTTCTTATAGACATAGGAGAGAGTCATTATTTCAATGCCGCTGCCTTTGTTCGGAGCTCAGAGATTCCGACAGAGCTGTTGGCTCGATCCTTACGGCTAGAGACAATTACGGGAGCAGACTCGATGATTACGCACTGGTGCCGGTAGTGTGAGAGTACTCTATGAGGAAAGAGCTTCGGCTTGGATCTTCTTGTAGCGGCGTCGAGGCCTTACGACGTCATCTTGGGCATGGATTGGTTATCTACAGTCCATACTCAGATCGACTATATTAGGCACAAGGTGCGGTGTGTCCGCACCAATGGGAGTAGGTTCACCTTCACCGGCGAGAAGGGAGCCTTTGCAGCGCAGGATGGACTCACACAGCGGAGGGGATCGCCGATAACTCATCAGTTGGATAGCCTCATCCAAGGAGATGTTGACGTGCGAAGTCCGAGTTTTCCTGTAGTGGTGGATCAGTATGCAGACGTTTTTCCTGACGACATTCCAGGACTACCTCCTCACAGAGAGGTAGAATTTTATATTGACCTGTACCCCGGGACCGCCCCGATATCCACTCCATCATATCGGATGGCTCCCACAGATCTTCGAGACCTACGGGTATAGCTGGAGGACTTGCAGGGCAAGCAATTCATCTGACCCAGTGTTTCATCCTGGGCTTCCCCGATTTGGTTCACCAAGAAGGCAGACGAGAGCTTGCGACTATGTGTCGACTATTGTCACCTGAACCAGGTGACCATGAGGAACAAGTATCCATTACCGATGATTTACGACCTCCTCGATCAGCTCAAGATAGCAAGGTGGTTCTCAAAGATTGACCTTAGGTCATGCTATCATCAGCTAAGAGTTCGGGACGAGGATGTACAGAAGACGACCTTCAGATGTCGGTATGGCCATTATGATTTATTGGTTATGCCTTTCGGCATACCCCACGCTCAATCAGTGTTCATGAGTCTCATGAACATGATCTTCCAACCTTACCTTGATCGATTATTCATGTTCTTCATCGACGACATATTGATATACTCGACCACAGAGGAGGAGCACGCCTACCACTTACGGGTTGTACTGGACACACTCCGATAGCACCAAATTCATGGTGATATCTCGAAGTGCAAGTTCTGGATACGCGAGGTCCATTTATTAGGACACGTCATCTATGAGGCGGGAGTTGCGGTGGATCCTACGAAGATCAAGGCAGTGCTAGCTTGTGAGCCACCCAACACTACGGGAAAAAATGGCATTTGCGACGGGTTATTTGCGACGGGATTAAATCCCGTCGCAAATAGTCCCGTGAAAAACTTATTTGCGACGGGGTTATTTTCCCGTCGCAAAAAAGTAGCCTTTTGCGACGGGACAACTTTCCCCGTCGCAAAAGGACTGGCGCGGTTTGCACGCCAAATCGCGGGAAACTTATTTGCGACGGGGGAATATTCCCGTCGCAAATAACCGGCGGCGATAAAAGGTATTTGCGACGGGAATATTCCCCCGTCGCAAATAGTATGTCGGCAGGTAGTTATTTGCGACGGGACCCGTCGCAAATAACTATTTACCAGTTGACCGTAATAAATGTTGGCTAAGGTATTTGCGACGGGTACCGTCGCAAATAGTATTATTTGCGACGGGTATCCCGTCGCAAATAATCTAACCTATAAATACCCCCATCCGTTTTTTTCATATCATTCTAATTCCTTATCTTCTCCTTCTCTCAAAATTATATTTCTTGAGTTCAGTTTTTCTCCAGTTTAATTTTTTTCTCTGGAGCTGATATTAAAGTTTTGAAGAACGATCAGAGCAGATCAATTTTCAAGGTATTTATGTTCATTTTAATTTTTTATTTATTTTTAATTTTTTATTAGTTTCAATTATTCTTAATTAGTTGTAATTTAATTATGTTTACATTGTTTTATTACTTAATGAATTTAAATTATTAGTATTGTTTATAGTTAATGGTAATTAGGAATAATTAGTAATAATTTTTAATAATTAAGAATAAATATTAATAATTAGTAATAAATACCAATAATTAGGAATAATAACATTATTACATTATTATTCTATTTTATTATTAATATTAAAATAATATAAATTTTTATATATAAACAATTCTCTTTTCATCTGTGTGTTTGTTGTCTTCACATGTATTATTTGTATGTGGAGATAGAAAACGCACAGATGAAAGGAAAATTGTATATAAATTAGAAAATTATATTATTTTAATATTAATAATAAAATATATTAATAATGTTATTATTTGTAATTATTGTTAATTATTTCTAATTATTGATAATTATTCATTTAATTTCTAATAATTAGGAACAATTATCAATAATTATCAATAATTAAGAATAATTAGTAATAATTAGTAATAATTACCAATAATTAGTAATAATTACCAATAATTAGTAATAATTACCAATAATTAGTAAGAATTACCAATAAGTAGTAATAATTACCATTAATTAGTAATAATTACCATTAATTTGGAATAATTACCAATAATTAACAATAATTAGTAATAATTAGTAATAATTATCAATAATTACCAATAATTAGTAATAATTAGTAATAATTACCAATAATTACCAATAATTACCAATAATTACCAATAATTATCAATAATTATTAATAATTAGGAATAATTACTAATAATTAGTAATAATTAGTAATAATTAGTAATAATTAGTAATAATTAGTAATAATTAGTAATAATTAGAAATAATTAGAAATAATTAGTAATAATTATTAATATTTAGTAATAATTAGTAATAATTAGGAATAATTAGGAATAATTAGCAATAATTAGGAATAATTAGGAATAATTACCAATAATTACCAATAATTACCAATAATTACCAATAATTACCACTAATTACCAATAATTACCAATAATTACCAATAATTACCAATAATTTGTAATAATTAGTAATAATTAGGAATAATTAGTAATAATTATTATTAATTAAAAATAATTATTATTAATTAACAATAATTATTATTAATTACCAATAATTAGTATTAATTACCAATAATTAGTATTAATTACCAATAATTAGTAATAATTACCAATAATTAGTAATAATTAGTAATAATTAACAATAATTAGTAATAATTAGTAATAATTAACAATAATTAGTAATAATTAACAATAATTACCAATATTTAGTAATAATTAACAATACTTACGAATAATTTACAATATTTGCCAATAATTACCAATAATTGCCAATAATTAGCAATAATTAGTAATAATTAGCAATAATTAGTAATAATTAGCAATAATTAGCAATAATTAGTAATAATTAGCAATAATTACTAATAATTAGCAATAATTAGTAATAATTAGCAATAATTAGTAGTAATTAGGAATAATTACTAATAATTAGGAATAATTAGTAATAATTATTAATAATTACTTATAATTAGTTATAATTACTAATAATTAGCAATAATTAGTAATAATTAGCAATAATTAGTAATAATTAGCAATAATTACTAATAATTAGCAATAATTAGTAATAATTAGCAACAATGACCAATAATTAGTAAGAATGACCAATAATTAGTAATAATGACCAATAATTAGTAATAATTACCAATAATTACAAATAATTACCAATAATTACTAATAATTAGTAATAATTACTATCAATTAGTAATAATTAGTAATAATTAGTAATAATTAGGATTAATTAGTATTAATTAGGAATAATTAGTATTAATTAACAATAATTAGGAATAATTACCAATAATTTGGAATAATTACCAATAATTTGGAATAATTAGCAATAATTTGGAATAATTACCAATAATTTGGAATAATTACCAATAATTAGGAATAATTATCAATAATTAGGAATAATTACCTTATTACATTATTTGTATATTTTATTATTATTATTAAAATAATATAATTTTCTATATTATATACAATTCTCTTTTCTTCTGTGTGTTTTCTGTCTCCACATGTAATATTGGCATTCTTTTTCAAAATTATCAACCTACTCGCCAATGGAGAGGTGAAAGTGAATGTCAATATTACATGTGGAGAGAGAATCTTAAACACACAGATGAAAGGAGAATTGTATATAATATAGAAAATTATATTATTTTAATATTAATAATTAAATATACTAATAATGTAATAATTTTATTATTATATAATTAATATTTATGAAAAAATTATATTAGTATTATTAAAAAAAATAAAAAACCAATATAATATTAAAATTATCAATATCTGTAACAGGTTTTGCTTTATTCTCAATATATTCAATCCTTTATTGATTGTTTTTTCTAACAAATTATTCAAAATCAGTAATGCTTTTATATTTTATAGAAAAATATGGAACAATGAGGTCGTCAACAGTCATTATTAGATGACCGCATATGGATAAATCAACGTAGAAATCCAAATGGTTCTGGATTAAATCCAGTATATATAGAGGGTGTGGAGATTTTTTTATCATTTGCGGCATCAAATCCAGAATTTGTTTCAGAAGGAAAAATAAAATGCCCTTGTAGAAAATGTGCATTGAGAACGTTTGACACATTTGACAAAGTGGGGGAACATCTCTTGCGTTTTGGTTTTCAAGCAGATTATGTTTTTTGGTATCAACACGGTGAACGTAGTTCTAGAGTAGGTGATAACAACTTGATTCTGGATCCATCCCGGTTTCAAGATTTAGTACATGATGTTGCAGGTTCATCTGTTCGACATACAGAAACTCCAGCTGATATAGCTTCAAATCCTGAGTTGGTACCGTCTGAATTTTATGAGTTGTTGAAGTCTACTGAGGATGCATTATATCCTGGCTGTAAGATGAGCAAATTAGAAGAAGTTGAAAAATTTATGGCTATCAAATCAGATAACGGAATGTCAAACACCTGTTTTGACCAGATATTTTGTTTGCTGAAAACACTGTTACCTGAAGGAAATGTTTTACCTGCAAATTACTATGAAAGTAAGAGGCTGGTTCGAAATTTGGGACTTACTTGTCAGAAGATTCATGCATGCTCAAATGACTGCATTTTATATTCTGGGGAAAATGAGTCGTTGGATAGTTGTCCCACATGTGGGCAACTGAGATATAAAGAAGGACAACACGGGAAGTCTGGTTTGATTCCTGTAAAACAGTTGAGATATTTTCCACTTACATCCAGACTTCAGCATTTATTCATGTCTATGAATACAGCGACAATGATGTAATGGCATAAAGAGAATATTTCAACCGATAAAAGCTTGAATCATCCAGCCGATGGTGATTCATGGAAACATTTTGATAGAGTGCATCCATCCTTTGCTTTAGAAGATAGAAATGTTCGACTGGGCCTTTCCACTGATGGTTTCTGTCCATTTGGATCTTATGGTAGTCAATATTCATGTTGGCCTGTTTTTTTAACTCCGTACAATTTATCTCCATAGATGTAGATGAAGGAGCCATATATCTTTTTGACTTTACTAATTCCAGGACATCCGAAGAAAAATATTGATGTTTATTTGAATCCATTGATTGATGAATTAAATTTATTGTGGAGTACTGGTGTCAGTACATATGATGTTGCAACGAAACAGAATTTCATACTGAGAGCAGCATTGATGTGGACAATAAGTGACTTCCCGGCTTATGGGATGTTATCTGGATGGAGTACACATGTTCAGAAATCATGTCCTTACTGTATGGGAGAGAACAAAGCATTTATGCTCATTCCATGGAAAGAAACCTTGTTATTTTGACTGTCATCGCAGATTTCTTCCAGCTGATCATCCTTTTCGCAGAAACAGATCCCATTTCAGAAAAGGAACAGTTGAAATGGATGGACCTCCAAAAATGCTATCAGGTTCGGAGTTAAAATCAGCTGTATTTTAATTACCTCCCATCACTTTTGGTCCCACAATAAACCAACAGAAAATTTCTGGATTTGGGTAAGAACACAATTGGATTAAACGTAGCATATTTTGGGATTTTCCATATTGGTCTGATTTGTTGGTCCGCCACATGTTGGATGTCATGCATATTGAGAAGAACTGTTTTGATAATTTGTTTAATATAGTTTTGGATACGCCATGAAAGAGCAAAGACAATGTAAATGCACGTTTAGATCTTGCCCAAATTTGCAGGCGTCCAGAATTGGAACTAATTGAGAATGTTAGAACAGAAAGGTTACTGAAACCAAAAGCAGCTTATACATTGTCTAAAGAAAAACGTTTATTATTTTGTCAGTGGATTGCAGATTTGAGACTTCCAGATGGTTGTGCTTCCAATTTGGGAAGATGTGTAATGAATGGTCATATTACTGGATTAAAAAGTCATGATTATCATGTAATAATGGAGAGACTTCTACCCATTTGATTAAGAGGTCTGTTGAATTCTGTGATTTTGGATTCCATAACTGACATGTCTCTTTTTTTTGGGAAATTTGTGCGGCTACGGCAGATTATGATGCTTTAGGCAAACTTGAAAAAGATGTTGTTGTAATTATATGTAAACTGGAAAAAATATTTCCGCCCTCTTTCTTTGACTCAATGGAACATTTGATGTTACATTTTCCATATGAAGCCAAATGTGGAGGTCCGGTACAGTTTCGATGGATGTACCCATTTGAAAGATGCATGAAAAAATTGAAAAGAAAAGTACGTAACAAATCATCTGTTGAAGGATCTATTGCAGAAGCTTATTTGCCAGAGGAAATATCTTTTTTCTGCTCCCATTATTTTGAATCTGAGTATCCTTCAAAACACAACTGAATGGGACGGAACGAGAAGAATATTGATGAAATCGACAATCAATTATCTGTTTTCAACTAGTCAGAGCTTGGTTTTGGTGGAGTTTATGAACGCTGGCTTTCAGATGATGAACATCAGAGAGCTCATACGTATGTTCTGCTTAACTGTGAAGAGATGAAATCAGTTGTACTGTAAGTGTTTATATCACTTATTCTATCATTTATGTTATAGTAAATAACTTTGGTTTTTATAGGTTGTATGATAATCATATCAAGAAACAAATTCCACAAATTACAGCAGCTGCTCTCGAAGAACGTCAACTGAAAAATTTCTCTCAGTGGTTTCAAAAACTGGTAACATAAATTCTTTATCTTTTAGCAACTCATTAAATGTATAGATTACTATATTGATAATTATTTCACAAATTTTCAGGTGTCTCAACATGCTGATAAAATTGAAAAACGATTGTGTGTATTGAGTAACCCAACTTCCAAACTTGTTAAAACTTATAATGCATATGTGGTGAATGGATTTAGATTCCACACACATGCATATGGGGAATCGAAAAAAACAATGAACAGTGGAGTTAGCTTGAGAGGATGTCATCATCGAGAAAATGAAGTTGACTTTTATGGCATACTTGATGAAATCATTGAACTCTGTTATCTTGGACAACATTACATAACCATGTTCAAATGTCCGTGGTTGGATACAGAGAGAGGCGTGTCTGTTCATCCGACTCATGGAATCATCGATATTAAATGTAAAAGTGTTCTCACAGTAAATGAACCATTCTTATTGGCTCAACATGCATATCAAGTTTATTACGCGAAGTACTGTGCAACATCAAGAGAATTGACTGATTGGTGGAGTGTAATAAAAATCAAAATTCGAGACAATCAGTTTAGTCAAAGTGAATGTGCTTACACTGATGTGCAAAGAATTGAAGTTTTTCAAGAGAGTACTCAAAATCAATCTTTTTTACAAAGAGACATGAGTATCGATGATGACACCCCACATTTAAGAGTCGGTGATGACAATGATGTTAATGATGTCACATATGAATTTGAAATGGTAAGAGATGAAGCAACTGTAACTCGAATGGATATCGATGATATTGAGGAGGAATATGAAGATGACATTGACATATATGAAGATGATGATTAAGATGAACACTGATAGCATTCCATGGTATTTATATACAATCATAATATGTATATATGTATATATAATAGTAATTATCAATTATTTGATAACATTAATATTTTCTGTTTCAGATGGACGACGCCACATTTCGTGAGTTGGCGGATGCTGACCTGACTTTCGATGCGGATGAGTTGCTGACAGATGACCCTCAGCCTGCAGGCGCTCCAGGGAGTACGCGGAGGGGGCACGGTCTTACACGATTGATGATTCCTGACCCCGTCCCCGAGCGACGTCCACGTCTTGGGTTTGATCCACGCACACGGAGGTGTGATAAACTGTGTGATAACCTGTGAATTTGACTAAGATTTCATTAATCTATTCACATAATAAATGTTTATTATTTTTTCAGTTTTCCGCATATAGCAGTCGGACAGGGCAGCGCTATTTTGCGCAACTATTTCTCTCAGCCGTGGACCACATGGGAGCAGATTCCCATTGATGTGTAGCAGGTCATGTTCGGCCATTGGTTGGTACGTACGTAAATAAATAATTTTTATTTTGAAAATTATTTCATTTCTAACTTGATATTTTGATTTATTTGTAGGGTTTATGGTATCCGATCGAGGATACCATGCGTGACGCCATCCACGAGGCATGGGAGGTGGCCATGCGTGATCGCCTTCGTCAGTTTTTGCACAATTTAAGAAAAGCTGCGATGAAGAAAGCAGGAGTGTCAGATTTTGACGAGTCATGTAGAGCACACCGACCAGAGTATATTTCATCCCATGAATGGGATGGATTATGTACGCACTGGTTGAGTGGTTCCTTTCAGAGGAGATCATCGGTGGGGAGGCAGAATCGGGGGAGACAAGAGGTGACTCATCGAGATGGAAGTCGTTATTTCAGTACTCATAGACAGCATCTGGTACGTACATTATTTATAAATATTTTATATAACTGTAAATATTAACAGTTTATTTTTTATTCTTATATACTATCGAGCACCCCGATATTACAGAGTACGACGTATATCGGAGGACGTATAGTGATCCTGCTACTGGGGAGCTCAGAGGTGATCGTCAGCATCACATCGTGGTCAGTATTATTTGTTTTCAAGTTTAAAAATTAACTGCATATAATATATTCACAATTTTAATTTTAAATTGCAACTATAGGAGCCATATGAGGCCGCAGCGTCACAGGCCCGACCTGAGAGTCAGGCCGAGTCATCAGATCAGACCACTGCCTGTCAGTTTGATGAAACGACATGGATGCAGGCCACCCAGTATGCCTTCGAGAAGGGCCGGGTAGTTGGTATCGGCTCTTGACTGACTCCCGGAGATTATTATGGTAGTGCTGCGATGTCGGCGTCCAGCTCAAGAGGAGCTCGTGCATCTTCTTCTACTACACAGTATGAGGATCAGTTGCGATCTCAGACTGCACAGATAGAGAGTCTCCGACAGGAGCAGGAGCAGATGCGTCAGCAGCATGAGGAGGAGCGTCGACGCCAGCAACAGCTGTACGAGGAGCAGGCGAGTCGGTGGCGGCAGCAGCATTAGGAGCAGATGAAGTACAAGCGCCGAATCACTCATGCTTTAGGGATGGAGTTTCCTCCACCACCATCTGCAGATCCAACACCTCCCCCCCCCTCCTTCAGATTAGAGATTGTATTTATGTTACAAAATTTGTGAAATCAAAATATTTTTTTTTCTATTCGTAGTTTCTGTCTCATTATAAAATATTAATAATATTATATTTTTAAATAACAATATTAATATGAATAATAATATTATTTATATTTTATAATATTAAATTATATATATATATTAAAATTTTATAATATTATAATTTAATTATATTTTTTGTAATACTTGAATTATTTTAATATTTGAATGTAAAATAATTCTATAATTTTTATATTAATTAAAATAACTTATTAATATTTTTTTTATTTATGAATTATAATTCTAATATTATTATATTAATTAAATCATTTATTAATATTCTATTATTTTTTATTTTTGAATTATAATTCTATTATTATCATATTAATTAAAATAATTTATTAATAATTTATTATTTTTATTAGTGAATTATAATTCTATTATTATATTAATTAAAATAATTTATTAATAATTTTTTTTATTTTTTTATAGTATTTGCGACGGGATACTATGCCCGTCGCAAATACTAGTATTATTAATAGTTTTTTATTTTTTAAAAAAAAATAGTTTTTGCGACGATACCGTCGCAAAAGGTATTTGCGACGGGTCCCATCGCAAAAGGTCTTTTAAAAGTTTTTTGCAAAAAATACGGAATACTATTTGCGACGGGTAGAATGGCCGTCGCAAAAAAAGGCTTTAGCGATGGGCCCGTCGCAAATAAGTGTAGTTGCGACGACGTTTTCAGCAACAGGCTATTTGCGACGGGCCCCCGTCGCAAATGCCCCGTCGCAAATATCTGTTTTTCTAGTAGTGCAAGAGCGTGACAGAGGTGCGATGTTTCTTGGGTCCAGCTGGGTACTACCGGAGATTTCTTCCAGACCTCTCCAGAGTTGCGACATCACTTTCAGCTTTGACGAAGAAGGGGAAACCCTTCATGTGGTCAGATAGATGTCAGCAGAGCTTCCAGGAGTTGAGGTAGAGATTGACCAGTGCACCCATATTGAGGTTATCGGAGAAGGGAGTAGGGTACGTATTCTACTGCGATGCATCACGGACCAGACATGGATGTGTACCAATGCAGGAGTGGGTAGTGATCGCCTACGGATCACGACAGTTGAGGTAGCATGAGAAGAACTACGCTATCCATGACCTGGAGTTAGCAGCAGTGGTCTTCCCCTTAAAGATGTGGCAGGACTATCTGATGGGTGAGCGCTTTATATTCTATTCTAAACACCAGAGTCTCAGGTACATCTTCTCACACAAGGACCTAAACCTAAGATAGCGGTGATGTCTCAAGATTCTCCAGGACTATGACTTTGAGATAATCTATGCTACTGGAAAGGGGAACGTAGTATATGATGCTCTCAGCAGGAGGACGGTCATTCAGCTTCTTGGGGATGCGACATAGCAGTTAGCCGCTTTGTAGATATCATTCATGGATAGAGACGGGGCAGCCTTCCTTCAGTCACTCAGAGTCACACCTCCACTTCTTCAGCAGGTCAAAGAGGGGCAGTGTGGGGACATTGACTGTGAGACGCAGTGTGCACAGATTGTCAGAGGACAGGAACCTTATGGTTTCTCTACAGGAGGAGAGCACGACGTCCTTTTCATGGGACGTACCATGGTTCCAGCTTCTTTATAAGAGAAGGTTCTGAGAGACTTTCACACTTCCCCTTTAGTGGTACATACAGGAGTAGTGAAGATGTACCAGGATCTTAGATGACAGCACTGGTGGTTGGGTATGAAGAAGGTTGTGGAAGAGTTCATTTCTCGATGTCTCGCCTGCCAGCAAGTGAAGGTGGAGCACCAAGTACCAGCAGGCTTGGTACAACCCTTAGAGGTCCCGGAGTAGTAGTGGGACGGTATATCTATAGATTTCGGGACTGGACTTCCACGTACATCCAGAGGTCACGACTCCATTTGGGTGATTTTCGACTGACTCACCCAGTCGGCCCACTTCTTACCCATCAGAGAGCAGGGCTCAATGGAGAGCTTGGGACATCTCTACGATCCAGAGATTATACGGCTTCATGGTGTTCCATCATCTATCGTCTCCGATCGAGATTCTTGATTTTCTTCCCAACTATGGAAGGGGTATTAGGAGGCATTCGGTAAGCAGCTACATATGAGAACTGTCTTTCACCCTTAGACGGATGGTCAGACGGAGAGGACCATTCAGACTATCAAGGACATTCTCCATGCATGTGTCCTCGACTTGGGTCGTAGCTGGGAGGACCACCTACCATTGGTGGAGTTTTCATACAACAACAGCTACCACTCCAACATCGGGATGGCACTATACGAGGTATTGTACGACCAACCTTGCAGATCACCTCTGTGCTGGACAGACACTGGGGAGTCAGCACTTTTGGGACCAGAGATGGTCCAGGCCACGACAGAGAAGGTCCAGGTCATCCAGGAGCAGGTGAGGATAGCTCAGAGCCGACATAAGTCTTATGCTGACAGGAGGCGGAGACCACTTTAGTTCAAGGATGGTGACAATGTTTGCTTGTGGGTCGCACCTCAACGTGGATTAAAGAGATTTAGTAGGGGCGTCAAGTTATCTCTGCACTTCATTGGACCATTCCAGGTTCTCAGCAGGATAGGCAAGGTGGCTTATCACCTGGCTCGACCACCTAAGTTGCACCGGAAGCACGACGTCTTCCACGTATCTCAGCTGAGGAGATACGTGCACGGCCTGATGCATATCATCGACCATAGGGAGATAGACCTTGATGACGGGGCGACTTTTGCGGAGGTCCCGGTGGAGATCTAGGATCGACAGGAGTGGGTCCTACGTGGGAAGTCGATTCCTCTACTTTGCATCAGGTGGAAACACGGGAACCTCCAGGAGAGCACTTGGGAGCGAGAGGCTCAGATGCATGCTCAGTACCCTCATTTGTTCCTCTAGTTTGTGATGTATCTTTATGGGGACATAAAGCCTTGATGTGGGAGTAATGTAAACACCCTTAAATTTCAAGGAATTTATTTTAATTTTTTTGAGATTTTAAGAGTACGCAGTTTCTGACGGCACCTGATTCTGAGGCCCAGTGTGCCCAGAATCAATTTCCGAAGTTTATCTCGGGTACGTTCAGTGAACAAGCGAGTGAGGTTTCCTAACTTTTTAACAGGTGCTCGTAATCGAAATCTGAGAGCACCGATGAAACCGCAGCGCCGATAATTTCTTAGGAACACCTTTTCCGAAGTTTTGTTTTCTCGGGATGAGATGTTAAAAATGTGAGGAATAAAAATATAATTGTTTTAAAATTTTATTTTTATTTCTTTACTGATGGTTTATGTGATATGGGAAGGAAGGTTGTGAGGAATTTGGGGTGGGGCCCACATGATCCCCCACCTCCTTCAATTTCCCTGACACCCCATTAAACCCCCTAGTAATTAATTTTTTAACTCATCCACTCTTCCATAATAATTGCATGCCAATTAAACACCTAATTAATTTGAAAACACAAGTTAATTAATTTGGTGAAATCAATTTAAATTATGAAAAAGGTTGGCATGTGTAATAAAATAAGGAAAAGCCTTATTTTATTATTGGGGTATTTTTGTGTGGAGATTTATGGAGTGGAAGGCTCTAGTCTTGAAGAACATCATCTTCCATGTTGAAGATCGCGAAGAATGCTGGATAACCAAGGAGAGACGATGTGCCGATATTTCCTTTCTATGCAGCCGGTGTGAGAAGTCTTCCTCTTCTTCGATGCTCGCCAACGCCGTCATCGAGACCACCTCCTCGATGTCATTTTCCCGTGACGATCATCATTCGATAACTACTTCGAGGTAATGGTTTTTCATCGTTCAAGAATTATCAATTGATGCTCTTCCTTATTTCTTGGATGCATGTTATTAGATTAATGGGAGTGGGCCGGACCACAAAAACACGGCCAAACCTTCCCCCATTTGTTTTTGTGTTTTGTTGCAGATTGGATTGAAGGCAACGCAGTGGCGTCGCACCGCGCGGGGATGAGGGAACTGAGGCCAGAGCGGGTCGCGGCAAAGAAGCGATGCGCCATCGCGTCAGGCCGATGCCGAAGAACCAGCGGCCAAGGTTGGGTCGTGGCGGAGGGGGCGGCGCTGTCGCACCCCACCAGAGCTTCAAGAAGGGCCGCGGCCGAGGGACGTGGCACCGTCGCGCCGTGCCGGACAGAAAAGAGCCACGTCTATGCAGGCGAGAACGGTCAGAATCACCGGATGCTAGTGCTCCGGAAGGGTGGGATTGCGGGGTCCCGCGGCGGTGGCATTGGCCAGCCATCCAGGACGGCCGTTCGGAGGAGGTCGTGGGTCATAACCCCCGGCGGCAGACAGGGGGGCCCCTCTACGTTGGGGGCCACGGTTTCGAGATATGGGGGGGTGGGGCAGTGCCCCCCGTTTTCCGCTCGGCCGAAACGGCCGAGTTGTTGGCCATGCGGGCCGTGCCCGCACGAGGCCAACCGGCCGCACCGGGCTGGGCCGCCAGCGCCGGGCTGGACCCCCACTCCGGGCAGGGCTGTGCCGATCGGGCCGGGCCACCTCAGCCGGGCCGGGCCGCACCAAATTGGGCTGGACCTGGATCCGGGTCGGGTCGACCCGGTTTGGGCCGACCCAAATGGTCTTGGGCTAGGTCGGACCGGGTCTAAACCCCCTGTTTTCGTACAGATCCATTCAAACACCCATAAAATGGGCTTCAAACCTCCAATCGGTGCACCTTCTGTTGCGTAGTGATCCTTCGATCGAGAAAGTCGTTTCGGTATATTACACTCAAGGTTCTGGATAACATTGTGTACATCCGGGTTGGTTTGAACACGAAACCAATCGGGCCTTCGCAGCGGAAAAACTTATAACATGATCTCCGGACGTCTGATTGATTGTCGTCAACTTTTTTGGATTCCTCTTATTGATATGGTTATTTTGTCTTACTCCGGTTGAGGTTTGGACGCAGATGGAGTATGGTCGGGTTGGTATTGACTTATAAACCAACCGGGCCCCTGGGACGAAATGGCCAATAACTCTCAGACCGGATGTCCGATTGACGAGTTGTTTGTCGCGTTGAGTTCCTATTGTAGATACGGAACTTTGGGATACATCAAATCTAGACTAAGTGTCAGTTTATGTATCGACACTCGTGGCTCGTGGAGCGGACCCTCCTGGAATCGAGTATGTTGGGTGCGGGACCCTAGAGCTGGTTGCGACGATGATGACGACTGTACTAGAATCCTCTGTGGGTTCGGCAGCGACGATGACCATACATGAATCCTCCGTCGGTTCAGTGGAGATGACTATTGTTCTTATATCATATGTGGGTCCGGAAGTACGTGACTACTGTTCTTGTATCCTATGTGGGTCTGGCAGTATTTGAATCTGTACTTGTATCCTACATGGGTCCGGCAGAGTAGCTGGTCTGGTATCATTTGTGGGTCCGGAAACTTATATGGTCTTGTATCCTATGTGGGTCTGACAGCTTAGATGAATCAGTGGATACATCTAGTCATCTCTATCACCATACGAAGAGTATACCTGTGTGAGCTGAGTCTTGACATTAAATCATTATCTTCAACATGATCGTTTTGCTATCCTGTGTGGATTGGGTTGTGATAACCTGTGTGGATTGGATTGTACTATCCTGTGTGGACTAGATCGAACTTGGGCTCAGATGGTTGGAGCCGAACTGGAATTGATAACATGGGTATATGTATAGGAATATACCTAAGTAGAGTTGGTTGTTACTTCGTTATTGTATCGTTACTTTGTGGTTTATATTTCGTAGATTCGGGGAGACCTTCAGGGGTCTCTGGGTCCCTACTGAGTAGCGTATACTCACCCCTACATGGGATATGCCCGCACTACGTTGTGTTGGATGCAGATGACGGACAGCGCTGCTCGAGGTAGGAGCTCATTGAGCTGGATGATACCTGGAGGTGGATCACTGGACGAGACAGACACGGAGCGGACGACTAGAGCCGAGGAGCAGAGGAGACCATCTGTACCCACCCTTCATGTGGGATTTCCAGAGGACGGCTTGGTGTTGCTGCTTTACTTTTCTTCCACTGTACTCTCTTTTCATTTTTTACTTTACTTTCAGTTGGGTTTGTATTCTGGCACATTTACTTTCCATAACTTACATTTGTACTCAGTTTACTTAGTGTTTACTTCTGCTTTCATACTCTATGGTGTTTTCTATCTTAATTAAAGGCAATTCCTTCCTTTATATTGGGATTTACACCTTTGGTTCTAGTCGCCAGCCCCTGGCCTTTGGGAGGCGGGCTTGGGGTAGTCACGGCACGGGTCCCGAGGACGGGTCATGACCATTAACATATTGATCTAACATATTCCAATAAATTTGACAATCAGTTACCTAATGGCCATTATTTCAAAAATTATCACATTTGTTGGACCCATATGACAAATTCCTCCATGATTTACCCCACAATTTGAGCATAGTGGAAAATATATTCTTTTCTCCATAGTTTTTAGATTTTTCAATGAAATCCATTTTCCTTTTCATGTCAAAACCATGAGCTTGATACAATATTCCAATAAACATTTTATACATGATTATAAAATGGGAAATATTTTCACAGCTACTAATGTTTCTTATGGACAAATCATTTCTCTATCTTGTCTTTAATCAATTAAAGATCCTATAAAAATTACATACATGTTGGATGATAATTATAAAACTGTACCTCACATGTCTTGTGAAATTAGCATTGTAGGTATTGATAGATTTATTATTCCTTTTCTTAAACTCAAGGAACACATTATCTATATCTGTGTGAAGATACCAAGGAAATGAGTTATTGAAAAAAATGGTTTTGAACTCCTCCAATTCGATGGATTCAATCTCATCTTGCGGCCTTGTATTCTTGATTATTGTCAACTATAGATCATATTTACCTTAAATATGATAAAAATATTGTATAAATTTATCAATCTCAAAACACTGATGAGCAGAGAATAGTTTCTCATCCGTATTTGTCTAATGTTCAGTTACTATTTGATCATAATACCTTCTAAAATAAGGTAGACGGTGTCTCATGAAATACTGAATATAATTTTTTTCCCACCATTGCTCATATGGAAGTACACCATGATTTATATCATGAGAATACTATGTGAGCAAAATAATGAGATTTTTCATTCCATCTCAAAAATAATTTGGTTGCTACATTGGACAATCAATGCTTTTTCCTTCACAATCGCCATTAGCACGGTTCCTTTGGGTTCCTCCCATTAACTAAAACCAAACATCCTCAATAAATAAATATTTATCATAGTGGTGAACAACATAATCATGAAAATACACTTATGGGATGTATAATTAAGGACATATTACAAAATATATGATACATTTGGATTATCCTAGGTTAAATTAAAGGATACAGATTTAAATGGTAAGACTTTGGATTATTCCAAAGAATATTTTTGAATCTGGTTGTTTGGTCTATGTAGGATGGTGAGGCCTGAGGATCCTTGGTGAAGTGATACGAATGTTATTAAAAATTTATTTTTCCTACACACAGAGTTCTTCATGAAACAAAAATAACTCCCATACTGATTTGGGGATCGTATTTCTTTAGGTGTTGTTGATATCATAACATCGTGTTTACCATTAGCATTACATAAAGTTTTCCGCACCAGCAGGATTGGCCAAAGGCGGGTAAGTGAGTTTTCATATAGGAGAATAATTAATTAAATAAGAATTTAATTAATTAAATAATCCTAAAGTTAAATCCCCCCCCCCACATTGAGTGGGAAAGACATAAGGAAGAGTGACTCCTCCTCCTCTATCCTCCTCTATTTGACCAAATTATAGAAAGAAGCGAAATCAATGAAGCATGGTGCCGCCGATCCCAGTTTTTTACATAGATCATAATCATATCAAAGAGAAGCAAATTCTAGGTGTTGTTCTTCATCCAAATATTTGGTGTTTTGACCTTAAGGAAAGAGGATTTTTTTTATGATCCAGATCCATTTAATTATGCATTTTTTATGGTTTTAGAGCCAAAATAAAATTACTATTGATCCATGCTAGGTAGATATGAGGGTTTTGGGGAAGACCAAGAAACATAGTGGAATTTTATTATTAACTTATAACAAAAATTACCATCTAAATGCTGTGAAGTTTAGCAACAAGTGTTGTATAGCCCTATCCTATTTGGTGAAGATTTCATTTGGGGACTACAGGTCGTGTACTAGTGTTACATACCATATAGTCCCTCAAAATTTGTGGCCATGGGACATGGCTTGGGATAGCCATGTGAAACTACCTAGCCATGTACCAACACAAGGAAAGTGTAGATGGACACTATGTATGGTATGGGGACATGTTAAAACAACATGGGGGAGATGGTCATTTATCTTCACCGCGTAGGGTTTTATATGATTCATGTCATTTAAGGGACATAGTTGGTCGGGCTGTGTAGAAGATGAGAATGACAATAGGTCAGGTGAAGAGGTACACAGGGTGTACCACCTTTGCATGAAATGTACCTCAATATGGGTTGGTAAACCATGTAGAAAGGATAAATGGCCAAGTGATCGAGGGTTCTCACTCGTCATGTGTTACCCATTGCATGCCATGTAATCCTAGGAGATCCTCCCTAGATCTTCCACCTTATATATCTCTCTCTCTAGGCCATGTATTCTTAATTTTTAATAGGATATACTGAGTGGTTTTCCATGTATAACATGATGGTGGTATCTATTATGGCCAAAGAGATAAAAGGTGGTTTTAATTGATAAAAAATCATTTGAATCTAGAATGAGATGATGTTAGAGAACGGTGTGGTTTGTGAAGAGAGATGTTGGGATGGTTACTCCCAAATATCCTCATGGAATTATTTTCCTGTACCTCTCTAACTTTGTATAGATAGTACTCCCCATGATGTGGGTGCATGATCATTATCTAGGGGTAGTTTCATCTAGGGTTTTACTCCCCTAATGGACTAGGGTGTGGGTTCCTTGTGGAATTCGTAAAGTTGGTCAGTTATCCCCCACCGTCTTAGGGGAAAATCTCTCCAAACTCATTGGAAGCTGGAATAGTTACTCCCCTATCGAAATAGGGTGAGGGTCCTCTATCTACGGATTCAATAATCCCTAGTTGGACAAGGGAGAGACTCCTCTATATATAACATATATATAGAGTGGGTACTCCCATATCATGTTATGAAGAGGTTCCTATATCTTAGGAGTTAGTACTCCCTTACTGTTCTTGGGTGCAAGTAATCCATATGTGTTGTTCCATAGTGTTGTTACTCTCATGTCATTACAGGGAGTATTTCATCTAGCCTCGGGTCAGTCTTCCCCTATCGTGGTGGTGTAGGGCTCCCCCATAGTGAATGATCTAGAAGAGACATAACTCCCCTATCATACCAGGGTGCATGTCTTCTAACTATATAGTGGTACTCCCCTACTGGGCTAGGGTGAATTTCCTCTAACTACAGAGTTGTACTCCAAAATAATACTAGGGTTCAACACCTACCTTCTCTGAGTGGTACCCCATAGTCGTTCGAGTGTGCGGGTACTCACGTAAGGAGTTGTACTCTCCCATCTTAGAGTATTAGCAAGGAGCTGGTCCTCTAATAGGATTGGAGCTCCATAGGTTTTTGGATTCAGTTATGAGGAGCGTCCCATCCAATTTATAAGTAAGATAACAAGTTCGGTTTTATTGTCCATTGACAAACTGAGCTGGGGGACACTCCATGCTAGAGTGAAAAAGGATCTGTAATTTAGTTAGTATTAAAACTCCCTTGAAGGTGGGGAAGAGGTCTGGTGTTGGTCTCTTTATCCTCTCTCATTAGAGAGGATGCATGTATTATATAGACAAATGAAGTGATCCTTCAACTGTGTGTAGTAGTGAGGGGAATTCCTCTTTACTTGGGTTTCCTTAGCATATGTTGGGTGCAAGATAATGATAATAGGATCTCTCATGCTTGGCACTAGTGTGGGAACTATTAAGTTGTTCCATATGGATCACGTACTCTTGGGTGTACCATTAGCAAAGCTATGGTTATTCTAAATGGATATTAACTTTAGGAAGTGTTACATCTTGGAAGGATGAGCACATGTGTTGTGTTCTCCTACTTTTAGGTGACACCCTTAGAGTCTTGAGTGGAAATCCTATTTCCAGCTATGAGGTTGGAACTTCCTGATACATGGATTATCAGATGAGTATATCTGGATGATTTCTTGGAGTACATGAAATTTGAACAAATTTTGATGTTGATTCCCCTTTTAGAACGATCTGAATTAGCATTTAAAACTAAGGATGGTTCTAGATGGACATTCTATTGTGATTGGGGTTCACTCTAGCTAGGTTGATATGAATATTGACATTAAGTTTGACCCTTTTTCTTCTGGGTTTTTTCGGACACCTACTGAGTATTTTTATACTTATCCATGCATGGTACTATCCCACACATGTTATGTGTCTTGTATATACCACATTGCTTTTTGAAGGAGTCCATAGAGGACACTATGTAAGAATGAAATAGTGATTATTACTGAATAAGGTGTTTACTAGTGTTAGGTCGAGGTGCTTTCTAGCAGATACAGTTGATTGTGATCCCCTTATAAGGTGAATGTTGGATGATTTTTCAATTTTTTTTGTCGTCCATTGTTTTTATCTTTTACAATTTTTTAAAAAATCATAATCTGGTTTGGGATAGAATTATTCATTCATTTTAGTTTCCTATTTTTATTTCAATTCAATTTTTCGTCAAGGTGTTTGTGGGTGTGTGTGTACTGGTACATTAATAAAATACATCCCTTTTGTGTGATATTCGAACTCAACGCTAGTTCCTAACCCCTTTCCTATTGGATTTATGATATGGGATTTTCAGTCTAGGTCCCATTGGGTCAGTTTGTGAAAAATTGGTATCATAGTGGGTTCTACATTGGGAACCATAGGGTCATGAGCTTGTTTTAGGTTGCATAGAGATAATGTTAGGATGTTTTGAGTTTATCTCTCTAGCCAGTGGTTCTAGTATTGGTGTGGTGGCCCACATATCCATTCACCAGGACTTTACTAACCTAATTTTTGAATTATTATGTTAAGAAACTTGTCTCTGATAAATAAATGGTACATTCATCATATATGAATGTGTTATAATTTTTTCCCTTACATTCTTGATTCTGCTCCCCAAATATACTCTTTGACCCTGGTCCATCTTGATTCTATTTTAGGATGCCTCTGTGACCATAGCTACACCAAAATCTATGACATGATTATGATGACAATACCACCCCCTTAATGAGTCTTCCATAATGTTCACAAATTTTAAGGCGTTACCTCGAGGGTGGCCGACCGGTGGTGCCAATACCCGTTGAGAAGAGGGTTTTATGGGAAGTTAGGGATGAGGATTTGAACATATTAAGCATGAAAAACAATTTCCTGGGGCCATGATATATGATGTATTGGGAGGGATCTAGAACCCCATGTAGTAGATGAATGTTTTGAGGCAGTCAGATGAGATTACCACTGAGTGAGGGAAATTCCCGACCAGATAGTGTTCATAGCTTCAAGCCTTCTATAGGATTCATCTGAGATATGGGGGAGTTTTGTGATACAGTCTCATGAGAAGATGACACTCACATGGGTGGAGTTAGGAAACTCATCAAAGAAGATTTTTTTCCCAACTATGTTGAGATCAGCCTGTATCTAGAAGCTTCTACAGCATCGACATGGTGGCATGACTGTGCCAGAGTTTTCATTCAGATTCACGTACTTATTGAGATACTACCTGTTTGTGGTTTGGGATGTGTTTTCTAGTTCATAAAACCCTGAGATGTGTGTACACTAGTTGATATGATAGTCTATGATTCATCTATGCATTCCAACATATGTTGGGTGCTGGAATGTGATCAAATGTTAGATAGTTTTCTGGTTGAGCAATAGATGGATGTGGCCCACAATGATTTCTATGGGGATGAGGCATTTTAATGATTTGGATGGTGTAAGATGATAATATATTAGTGCTAAAGTCATACCCATGCCCAGACCCAGGCACATGGGCCTATAACAAAAGAGTAGCGTTGAGGATCTAGTAAGTTGCTGGAGAGGTAGTGAAACCCTTGCAACAGTCGAGGAAATCTCTCTACAGATTTTACAAACCATCATGATTCTCAGATGGAGCTTGAAAATGGACCTCCTATGAATCTGGACCATATGGAGGATCATGTTTTTCATGGTGACGTAAGAGGTGGATGAGCTGGTCGAGCGGCAGAAGATGGCCAGCAGTTCGATGTGTTTCTACCTCCACCACTATGTGTTTTACACCAAGCTCTTAAAGCTGAAAGTCATGGGAGAGGATAATTATAGGCCATATAGAACATTGAACTAGAATCTCCAAGGATGAATAGATGTATAAGCTATATCATTTATACTTTCTCTATTAGAAATTATTTGACATTGTAGCGGGGTACATTTTATCAGCTTTTTCACGAGGATTAGCCAGGGTTACATATGGCATCAGTAGAACCTAGTGGACAATATGGAGGTGTGGTGGATAAGGACATTATATTTATGTTGTCAGGGTGAGTTTATTCAATGGATTTTCTAGGTAGGTCATGGCATTTCCAGTGATGTTTCTATGCTCAACCCATTTAGCTTTGCAAGCCTATGAGAGGGTGTGGCTTTCATAGAATCATCTTGTACTAGCGGAGTAAGACTATATGATGTTATTAAAGTGTGTATTGGTTTCCTTCCATCCATTCTCATGTGGGATTCCACTAGTGTCTATGGAAGTGGTCCTATTTTGGTGATTTTTTTATAGATGGAGGTTTGTAGACGACAGGATTGGTATGACCTAGTGTTTACTATTGGGAAGCCACGTTTCATTTGTGGGTACCCTCACATGTTCAGAGTCAAATTTGAAAGAATAAATTGTGATGACATTTTTGTATAGTCTAACCAAGGGTGTATGTGGACTTTGGGGTTCCATTAGTATCCATTTTAGGTTAGAAAGGTGGTGTGCCGCTAGACCCCATGACTATAGATAGACCATGGTGCTAGGTGCATTCTCAACCTTTACAGCCACGGGGAAAAATTTCTATTCTTCAAAAAACGTTTTCATGGTATATGTGGGAAATTATAGTAGTTTTATCTTACTGGGTACACTAACTACATGACAAAAAGAAGCATGTGAACCCCGGGTGAGCTAGCGGGTGTGGTAGTCTAGTGGGGAGCTCAATTCCTTCTCTTTTTCAATGGATTTAGATTTATGTGGATGAAAATAACTAAGGTTGGGTTAATGTAATAACTTGGGTTTTGACCCATAAGAAGTTGGATTATTTGGAAGAATATTTCTGAAGCGAAGTGTTGACTCGACAAGGGAAGTCCGGGCATGGGGAGCCAAGAAGTAATTTTATTATGGATATTAAATATACTTTTTCATACACACAATATTTCTATTCAAATGTAAATAACTACCAAAAGGTTTCTTGGATAAGATTTATGCGGGTTTGGTTGTCTTCAATAATGTCATATTTACCTTAATAGAAACCTAAAATGCTCTACACCATGAGGGTTTGTCGAACACATGTCAGTGGGATGGCTTATGGAAGAATAATTACATAAATAAGAATTTAATTATATAAATTAAACTAAAAATAAATAAACCCACACCCATTCCCTAAAATTTGATTAACATGATACACGGAGGAGGTAATCATACCCCCCCTATCCTCCTATATTTGGCTGATGGCTAGAAACGATCCAAATCGATGAAGAAAGGTGTCGATAATCCATATTTTTTCCGCATCTCATCATCAGATCAAAGATCATCATGATCTAGGTATCTTTCATCACCCAATCCATTTGTGTTTGTCCCAATAGGTATCATTATTTTATTTATGGTCCCAATACCTATCCTTCTATATTTTTTATGGTTTTAGATCCCAAATACAATTGATATTGATCCTTCATAGGTGGATCTGTTGTTTTGGGGAAGAACGAGAGGAATTTGTTTTTCATGTAGGTAATTCCTGGCTAGATTTTCCATCTAAAAAATGTCTAATATAGTGAAACATGTAATGTATCCATTCCAATTCATGGAAGCTGATTTTGGGGGACTACACACCATGTAATAGGGTTGCATGTTGTGTATTCACAAAAACAGTGTGACCATGGGACATGGCATAGGTTAGGTGTGTGAAACTACATGGTTGAGTACTAACAGATGACAAAGTAAATAAAAAAGGGTCTGGTAAATGAAAATAGGAAAACTACATGGTAATTTTTCCATTTATCCCAAACACACTGTGTATTATAGAATTCACGGTGTGTAAGAGACATAGTTGTCTGGGTCATGTAAAAGTGGAACCCAACCTGGGGCTAGGTGAAGAAGGAAACAACATGTACCACCTTTACAGATCGTGTACCTCTACATAGTTTAGTAAACCATATACACAGGATACATGACCTAGTGATCGAGCGTCCACACACGTTGTGTGCTCCCCATTGCATTTTTTTTACTCCTACGATATCATCCTGTGATCTTCTGGCCTCCATATCTTATTCTCTGGAACACAAATTCAGGATTGATGATATCCTATCCTAAGCAGGTTTCTGCATAGAACTAAATGGCAGTATCCATTATTGATAATGAAATATATATTTTTTAATTTATAACGTCTCTTCTAAATATGTACCTAGTGGGCATTGAAGATCATGGTTCTTTATGAAGATATATGTTGGGACTCATACTCCCCTGTATATTCATGGAGCATGTTTCCCTTACCTCTCTAATAAGGTATTCATAGGACTCCCCATGTCATGGGTGTGGGGTTGTTACCTTTGGATAGTTATCTCTGGGGGTGTTTTCTCCCCTGATGATCTTGGGTGTGGGTTCCCCCGTGATGTTCGAAATGTTGTATAGTGTACCCTTACAGTTTTAGGTTGTGGTCCCTCTATTCTCATTGAATGGTATAGTAGGTACTCTCATATTGGACCAAGGTGCTGGTCCTCTATCTATGGAGTTGGCACTACACTGCTATACTAGGTCATGGGTCCTCAAATTATGACACATATATATAGATTGGGTACTCATATACCCTGTTAGGGCACATTTCCTCTATCCTAGGAGATGATACACCTCATTCATTCTAGGTCACTGGTCATCCTAACGTTTTGTTCCAGTAGAGTAAGTACTCTCTTGTCGTTACATGGAGTGCGTCATCTTTCTTTTGGTTCGTAATATAATGTCATGTTAGGGTGAAGTCCCCCCCATAGTTAATTAGATATAAGAGTTGGAACCCCCTGTCATACCAGGGTGTGGGTACCCTAGCAATAGAGTGCTACACCCCTACTGGGTTAGGATGTGGGTTATCACCCTATGAAGTTGTACTCCCCTTTCATATCAGGGTGTGAGTACTCCCATCTATGATTGGTATTCCCTTATTGTTCTAGGGAATGTGTACTCTCATACAGAGCATCACTCCCCATATCTGAGTAGTATTAAGGATCATGTCCTCCAATGGGGTTGGATCACCCTAGCTATTCGATACTGTTACAAGTAGTGAGACTATCCACTTGATATGAATGATACCTCATTTTGATTTAGTTCTCTCTCAATACAAAAATTTGTGGCCCACTCTATATAGGAGGGATAAATGATTCATAGATTATATAGAAGCAGTACTCCCTTGACTGGGGGGAAATGGTGAGGTGAGCGACCCTTTGTTATCTCTCATTTGAGGGGATGTATATTGTGCATAGTCTAGATCAGTGCTCCATAAACAATGTGCCACAATGAGGAGAGGACCTATTCACCTGGGTATCCATTGCGTGTGTTGGTCACTAGGTTATGATGACATGACCTATTTTGTTGGGGACTAGATTTGGACTGAGTAAGCTATTAGTGATTAATAATGTACTCTTAAATGTTACATTTTAAATAATAAGATTGTTTCTGATGGATTGTATCTCTCAAAAGGGTGCTATTTGGGATGTCTGATCTCGTGGAGTGTGTCCTCCTAGTTTTATGTGCTCAACATAAAGCCTCTAATCCAAAAAATATTTCTAACTATGAGTTTTGAAACTCAGGAGACTTCGAGTCTTTTATTTGTATATATGGGGGATTATCTAGAAGTCCTTGAGAAAATTCCACATATCGAGGTTGATTCCCCATATAGACTGAGCTGAAATTTTATTTATAGTTAAGGATGTTTCAAGATTGAGTATCTATCTCAATTAGGATTCCCTTATAGCTATGTTGAGTGGACTATTGCATTTAACTTTCTCCCTTTCTCATTATGGTTATTTGGGGGAACCTACTGAGTATTTTTATACTCACCCATTCTCAGAATTTTCCACCACATGTTTTCAGTAATTTTTATAACATATACCTTTAGATAGAGCACATGGAGGACCCAAGGTAGGTAGTACATTATGAGCATGACTGATCGAGATGTTCACTAGAGCTACGTAGAGGTTCCTTCCATTAGTTTTAGTAGATATAGATCCCCTCCTTCTAAGAAGGTTGAAAACTTTTAATGTTTATTTTAGTGAGAGTTATTTTTCCCTTTTATGGTTTCAATACTAATATTTCACTATGGTCTGGGATAGATGTATTTGTGCATTTTATTTTCCAGTTTTATATCTCTTCACTATTTCATTGAGGTGTTCGTGGGTGTGTGCATAAAAGAATATTAGGCAGATACCTCCAATATATGTGATAAGCCTACTTTCTTCTAGAAAAAATCCCACTGTCTATTAGAGATAGGATTAGGGAGTTATGTATTAGGCCATGTTGAGTCAGGTTTTTACATTATTCAAATCAAAATTATATTTAAATCCTTCATAAATTATTTTAAAGAGTTTTTTATTTCCCAAAGCATATACCTTGGGAGTGACAACCCACATGTGAAAGAAATATTGTTATCGTGTACCAAATTACCCTAAGTCAAGCCCGTAACATCTTATCATAGTTATTACTACACGGTATATTTGTATCAAACCCACATCTTCTTGTGGTATCCAAACAAGGATATGTTTCTAGTCATGTCATATATTAAAAAGACATCACATTTGTTGAATACTGGAAACATTACAGAAATAAATTCCCTATGACAGTATTAGTCTAGTGCCTTTGGAAACATGGAAACATAAACCCTTGTGCATAAATGTGATATATAATCTCCCACTAGGTATTTAGGGACCAATATCCTTCTTAGACACATCAAGCATTATATTTATCATCATAACCTGGGGTATACGAAACCTTAATGTTGGAGAGATCAGATACTCAATAAGGGTAAACAAGGGTGACATGTAAACACACTATTGAGAATAACGTTATGAGAACATGATCATGAA
The DNA here is from genome assembly GCA_963277665.1 of Viscum album. Taxonomy (NCBI): domain Eukaryota; kingdom Viridiplantae; phylum Streptophyta; class Magnoliopsida; order Santalales; family Viscaceae; genus Viscum; species Viscum album. The sequence continues at coordinate 1,352,365,323 of OY728131.1, forward strand.
AATAAAGGATCATAACCTTCATATAAAAGATCATAAACATTAATCACAACTTATTGCATGGCAGTTTTTAATAAAATAATCATAAGAAAATATATAACATAATCCATGAAAGGATAAAATAGGAATAATAATAGAATTGTGGTAGACACATAGCAATATATAATGATATATATAGTATTAAAGGCACAAATTCCAAGGAAATATTCATGGAAAATGTCATTTACTGAATCGAGTTCAATAACCATTCATGTCATGAATTACTAAACCACATTCACTCCTCATTCCTTCCCTATAATACAAAACGAACTTCACTACTCCTTCCATCAATGTTTATCCCATGAGATATAATTCATTACCTAGTCCATTGGAGGTAGATATATGTATCACCTATCTAATAAATAAATCATACATAAATCATACAAAAAAATCACTAAAAATCATATAAAAACCCATGATATGAAATTGGTATCACAAACATGTAACCATATCATAACTCAGGGAAAAAGATACAGGCTTCACAATCATTTCATGAAAAGAATAACCCAAGAAAATAAGCGGGTTTCAAAAGAATATAACCTATGAAAGAAAAAAAGAGTATCATAAATATCATTCCATAAAAAAATAAACTAGTATTAAAAATTATAAGAATGGAAAAATTGAATCATTTTCCCTTAAATGAATGAGTAACACTAATGAATGTCATTTTAGATGGAAAATAATTTTGAAAAAAACTTTTAAAAACATATCTTGAGGAAAATATTTGTCTTATTTGAATTTTTTAAAATAATAAATACTTTTGAAAAACTATTTTCATTCAAAATAATCAGGAAAAAAAATAAAATAAAGTTCAAATTCTTTTTTAAAACCTCTTTCCTTGAAACTGATAATGAATCTTGAAAATTAGTTCATAAACATTATCCATGAAAAACATAGAAAATACTCTTAAAAAAGATATGAAACATAAACCCCACAAATGATAGAACATAAAATGGAAATGTAAATAAACATAAATTAAATAATAATAATCATACATACATTCATGAATATTATATACACCACACAAAATTAATGATTGTTGAACATTGGATCTAACTCACAAATTTAAAATGTGAGATTAAATTCAAATACCATGTGTCTAGAAACTTATCGAACTCATTAAAAACTTAGGTGTAATAAATATAAATTTATTATAAATATATCACAGAACCATATTATTTCTTCTAATACAATATATGGTTTGATAATAGCATTATATTTCCCGCTTGTTAACAATTTTATGTTAAGGTTTCACTTCAGGTAATACAAGCATCGTTTTCTAAATGTGTCTAAAGGTGTTCTATATTTAGACTTTATACATTTAAAATGATTTAAAAAAATATAAAACATTATTTAAATATAATTTATATTCTGTATAATTGTATTATAATAATCCATATAATATACAATTATGAAACAAAATACATTGTTTATGGAGACGATAAGTCATACGTATGCATGAATGCATCTTCTGTTTAATTATCGTGTTGAAATAGGTATAGTAAAATACATATAAGTTATATATACTTATTAAAGTACCTTTATTATATTATATATATCATATATATGCACTAAACCCATCATTCATACATTACATGTAGTGTATGAACGAACCATATCACATTGAGGGTGTGGTTTTCCACACTTCCTCAAAAAAAATTATTGTATTAACAAAAATTAAAAAAAAAGATATTTGTTGTAAAAAATTAATGAATCTTAATGACATATTAAATATAATATATAACATATATAAATATATTTTCTAGTATAATTTCCAACATGATTTGTGGTAAAGGAACAATCAATAATCATCATTTAGTAAAGTGATAGTTCGTCGTATAGATAAGCATTCTGTTTGTTACCCATTAAATAGTAGTGTGTGTCATCGTAGGTAGAAACCTTATTAAAAAAACATAATAGTATATTTAGGATACTGATGGTTTTATACAAGAATCTAATAATAATAATTTAAGGAGAGGAGAATGAAAATAAAATAATTGAGTTTGAGGGAGGGTGTTACCTCTTAAGTGGGTAACTCCTTTTGGATGGCACCAAAGGGATTCCTTGTAAGTATTTCTTCATAGTGGAGGAATAAAGGAGTAAGTAACCATTTTTAGGGAACAATTTGGGTAGATATTGGTCAATAAAAATTGGCATAAGATGTGTGAGGTAGTGAAAGGAGATGATACCTTTTTAAATGAAGGAGGAGTGGCACTATTGAAATATTTTCGAAAACGGAAACACCACCCATGTTTTTTTATTGAACGTTTCCTAATAAAATCCCAAATTAATTCCAAGAAAAGACAGGGTCAAAATATGGCCATAAAATGATTTTTTTTACAATTATATAAGTTCTTTTGGGTATTAATATTATGGTTTACTCCCTTATAAAGCTAAATTTATCCTTAATCATTGTTATTAATTTTAATTACATTCAATGATATTATTGGTAAAAAACAATGTTGACCTGGTTAGAAAGTATAAACTATGATTATTCCAAATATGGAATCTATTTTTCAAAATTCCAAACACATAAGTTGTAGAAATTAATTTAAATATAATCCTGTAGATGAGACAACAAAGAGAGTTTTTAAACTAAAAATGTTCAAAAGATTAAAATGTTTTTATAATATATTTTGAAATAAAATGGATTAAAATTACACAAATTTGATTGATTGATAAAATATTAGTTTAATTAATCGTTAAACGAAATTGAAAATATAATTTAACTATATAAATAAATAAAAATAAAAACTAGTTTGGGTTTAAATTTAACTATTTTTAACTATTCATTGAAAAAATGAATCCTCACATAAACACACAAAATATTCACCCAAATATAATATTTATGTTTTTCATTCAATGACAATGTTTATTCTGACATATAAAATTTATCAAAATTTTCAAATTTAGATTTAATGTAGGTTCCCCATCATAAGGTAGTAAAAGTACCTTAATAAAAATATAGGTTTTTATGTGTATAATTGGGTTTTTTCATATCTTATGACCATCAAATATATTAAATGAATATAAAAAATATTTTTATGAATATATAATTATATATTTGATTAATATAATTTATATATTTGATTAATATAATTCAATAATTGTAATTAATTTAAATTTTTAGGTTAAAACATCTTTGTGAGATTAGAAATGGTTTTCTATATAAATATTTGAATTATATTCAATTTTTTCATTGTAACTAATGAATTCGATTTATATTTTATTAAAACAAATGTCTTCATAAGTTATTTAGTACTATTTATAATGACTAACATACTGGTTTGGTTATGACTTAATATAATATTTTAATAAATTATTGTTTTTTGGTAAAACTCGAAGTTGAGTGTAATGTATGCTGAATCAGTGCACTATCAATGGAATATTTGACGTAGTAAATTTAAAAACATCAATGAAAAAGTTTCCATTTGAAAAAAAATTCTATAAAAACATGTGGTGTTACATTACTCATGCATACATATGACCTATAATCTCCATGATTATATCATATCAATTTTTCATTACCATCATTAATGATTGGTTTTAAAATTATCAATAATGTACATAAATGATAATTATTTCAGGATTAAAATTTTCTAGTATATTAAGGAGTAATTGAATCTTTGACAATAATCAAGCTACAAATTTCATTTCGGACTTATGAACAAAATATCATCAAAATATACGGCATGAACTTGAATGATTATGTAATTTTATGTGACATGGTTCTAAATAAAATAATATTAATAACAAACATCGAAAATGTTCCCAAGAATGTAAATAATAGGAAAGAGTCTATGTAATATCCCAAAACTCGTACTCTCGAATCATGTACTAATAAAATTATCTTTACATTTCTGTGTTTTATATTGATATATTTGAACCAATTCTTGGTATCCAAAAAAATATAAAAAGGAAATATAGGAGAACTTATTTACCCAATAACCCATCAGGATTATTTTTTAGTAAACTAAGAAAAAATATTAATAAATTGGGTTTGTAAATAATTGGTTCAAAAATACACACATCATTTCATATTATTTACAGTTTTCACATTCCCAATTAATTCTTCATCATCTCACATAAAATCATCTACCAATGAACCCTTTCATTACAAAAATAAATTTTCATTATCCATTCTAAAAAATTGAAAAAAACACGTGAAGGGTAAGCTCAAATTCCCTATAAGGGTAAACATTACATTAACTATTTAATGTCATATCTGAGAGTCATATGAGAATAATGGTTTGATAAAATAACTGAAATGCATGTTCATAAAATAATAAAATTAATTCCAATTCAAACCTAGTTCATCTATAATGAAACATGTAATAAATGTTTTCCAAATGAAAGAGTTATTAAAATCAGTAATCATGGGCCCTAGAATGTCATAATTTGTCTATGTAATCATCAATAATTGATATAATGTGAAATAAAACATGTCGTTATATTAGATTAATCTCAAATTACTCTTACAGATAGAATAATGTTTTCTGATATACTTATAATAACCATCATGGTTATCATTTTAATTCTCATCATTGAATTTTCTTATAGTATCTTATGAGAATAAAAATCGATTACCTTTATCAAATATCTAGAATAAACATCATTGTATAATATAAAAAACTATTAGGAAAATCCTATTAGTTAACTCCATCCTTTAACCAATACATTGGAGATATATAAGGGGATCATATGGCTTTGGATTATAACATAATCACCATAAAACACAATCAATGTACCGAAACCATAAAATAAAACATAAAACATAAAATCTATGAGTATTAAAAATAATCATTGCGCCCATAGGATAAAAATTATAGACATTGCAATAACCTACCCTTTTAAAAACACATTTTTCAATGAGAAAAATCAACTAAAACAAGGAAATTAGGGTTTTAATTTAAATTTAACATGAATACCTATAATTGAATCCAAAATTCCAAATTTCATCATGGGTTTGGAAAATTCATTTTCACCATATACATTAATATAGGATATTACTTTCAAAACATGATTAAATGGTGGAAAATAGTTGAATTTTAAAAAAATATATTTTAAAAAATAATTTCACACCCTAAAAACTAATGGGGTAGTTATCATTAAAAAATATTCCCAGTTGAGCATATGCAATATCAATCATTTTTGGAATGTATGAATGGAATTCCAATAAAGTACAATGATGAATATTCTTGAAGTTAATAAAAAAATTTACATTGGAAATCACTTTACAAAAAAAATTCTTGAAATATTATGAAATAATGTTTTCGTAAAATGAACAAAAAAATTATAAATAAATATTCAAATTATTAATTATTATTTTTAATGAAAAAATCTTTCATGTTAAAATTTTTATAAATAAAAAATCATTTCAAATATTTTTTACAAGGCGTCTACTATGACCCATTTAGAAAATGATGAGTAATTTATATTTTTAATTCATTATAAATAAGTTCAATGAAATTGTGAAATATCTTTATGTAATCACTTGTTTCATGAATAAACCTTTTTAATAAATAGTAGAAAACATTTATACATAACAAAATCATTCTTGTTATATAAAAATATACAAGATCAGTATCACCTAATAATGACTTTCTTGGTATTTATTTAACCACTACAGGTGGAAATTGAAATTAAATATATAAACCACAATAATAACATGTGTATAATAAATGAGATGTTTTTCAAGAATATATGATCATATAATTTTCTTTAAAGGATCCATGAACATAAATAACCAATATAAGAAAGTAGATTGTATCATAAAGCCTTATACAATTTGATAAATTTTCAATCATAATTCTTATGAGATAATAAAATCAAATGACTCATTTGAAATAAATAATATATGGATATTCAACATATAACTTATAAAGGGTGACTATATACATCATATAAAATAAATTAAGAGCATTAAAACAAAATATGTATCAATAAAAGGTAATTGAGACCAAATCTCTTACATCGAGTCTGAACCTTTAATGTATGTTATGTAACTCATATATAATAATATTATGTTAATTAGATTATTTATTAGAAAAATTTAATATTCTGAATAACTTTTCCTTAAATATTTATTTCATTTTTATTAACGGAATAGTTAATTAATTCATCTATTAAGTCCTTGTCTTGTATTATGGGTATGTTCAGCTCATAAGTTCAAAATGACTTTTGTGGTTGACTAAGGTGAATGTGATCATCATTCCATCATATCAAGAATAATAACAGTGAAATAATTATAATATTTATACATATATTATACATTTAAAACCAATCATGAAAAATAGTTTTCAAAAATAAAACATGTTACAGTCATGGAGATGGATGTTCATACGTACGCACAAGTAACTCATATATTTTTCAATGAACATTATGGAAGAAATAAGTATTATTTTATCATTTTTTTAATTATATCATTAATTCAATATTATTTTTGAATATAGCTATATATATTATCCATCTGATGCGGTAATGAAAAATTAATCACATCAATTTGTGGATGTGGTAGTCTACAGGGAAGCATAGATCCACATTTTGTGGGACGAGAGCCATGGAGTGACCTCTTCCCCTTCCTCCTGCGGACCTAGGGTTTTCCCAGCATTTTCTTTCCTCCCCCCTTCTGGTCTGGATCTATTTGTGGCAGCTTTGGATCAACTCGGTGTGGGTATCGTGATTGTGTGGTGGTGTCAGATCTCGGTGGTGCTTCGGCTTGCGGCACTGTGCGGGTTCGACATCGTGAAATGGTCGGTAACATCACCCTGGTGGGGATTTATGCCTGTGAGGCGAAAGTGGTATTCGGTGGGGCTTCGGCGAATAGCTTGACACGTGTCTGATGTCGTGCCTCGGTCGGCATCGCCAATTCTTGGCGGGGCTTCGGTATTCGGTGCCTATTCCTATCGGTGTTGCTTTGACGGTCAGGTCAGGTGGCCTCTCCATCATCGTGTCTTGAAGTTCTATGGTGGTCTTCCAGAAAGTGGCTTGGGGATATAACTACAACGCTATGGAGGGTGTAGGTTTTCTCCTTAGATCCTATGAGTTTTTGACTGATTGTGTATTTGGTGTTTTTCAGATCTTGTTCTCTAGCTGGATCTCTGTGGATTCCATGGTTCAACTTCATGGTTCTTCTCTACACTCCTGACCACTATGAGCTGGTGTCGTAACCTGATAAGGGTGCATCATAGTTTCGATCAGAGCAGATCCATTCCCAGAGTGGCGTTTATGTTTCAGGAAGCCTTTGATTCCATTATCGGTGGTGTTCTCTCAGCGCGGGGTTGGGTCATCCAGTCCTAGGTAACGATGCCTTGACCTCGTGTTTTTGGATATACCTTCCAGACTTCTATGGCTACGGTGGTGTGAGTGTCCTTAGGAGGATGGTGGGGTTTTCCAGGATGGTTGAGGTTAGAGGTTCTTTGGTTTTGTATTTTGTAATGATGGAATGGATTGCGAGAACTATTGGTACGGATTTGCTTCTAGTCTCTACCACATGGAGCAGGATCCGGAAGAGGTTCTAGAGCTAGATGTTCAACGTTGTAGTGCATTACTGATTTGGACATTTGAGAGTGTATGGCAGAAGTCATCGGATCAGGCATGTGCTTTGACACATGACACATGCTTGTCGTTCATCCTTGCATCGGTGGAGAGCTTTTCACGATCATTTGCTGGGGAGGGTAGCTTCTTGTTGATAGTTTGGTTTATCTCACCCGACCGTCGGGTTATGAAATGTTTTATCTTGATGATGTCTGTTTGGGTTTCCCCCTTTATCCCTTAAAAGGGGGTTTTCTTTTTAATGACAATGAATATTTGAAGGCCTCCGGGCCATTGGATGGATGGTAGTCTACACGTACGCATGAATGACATTATCATTATTCATTGAATTCAATGGTATGAAATTAAATGATATATTGTCTTTTAATAATGTTAAATATTTCATTAAGTTCATATATAAACATTAGTTCTATTATTATAACAATCTATGAAACACTGTGATTGAAAATGAATTACATCGGTCTATGAGGTGGTACTACACCGTAAGCACGAAATATAGATCCCATTCCCATTTGATTGAGGATGTAGAAGGATGTTGGTAATTACATTTTTATTAATAATATATTATTACATATATGATACTGAGATATTTATATATGTATAGTTATGGAATATTTCAAGGAGTTGAAGAAGAAGTAAAACTAAAATGCTTGGTTAATAAAGACACAACTTTTTTAGACAACCTCCATTCCTTAAAAACTTTAGACAAAAATGGTACATATTATTCCATAAATAAGGAATCTATAATGTCTTAAGATATTATATGAAGGTATTTGGGAAGATATTAGGTGAGAAAAGTTTTTTTGATGTGTGATGAATGTAAAAGAAGATATTCCCATTTATAAGAGAAGGGAGGGAAACTCTCCAAATATATTAAAAAATTAATTTAATATAAATTTATTTTGATTTCAAAATTGATCAAAATTGATATTTTATTCATAATAATGATTATTATCCAAATTAAATCATATAATAATTTTAGTAAAACATTATATCACATATTTAGTAGTATAGTGTATTCTTTGACATTCACTAACCCGTTTAAAAATTACAGTTGATATCAACAGTTTTTACTCGTAAGCTGTAAATAATGATTCTATAAATATAAAATGGTTCATAAATGGAAGATATATTATAATAAAAACTATATATTAATAAAATTCAAAATATAATATTTTCAATAAAATTATATCCCTCAATTATATATTATTTATTATAAAATATATATAATATCAATTTTTAGAACAATTCATAACATTGTTTTTAATTGCATCAATTTTTCAAATGAAATTAGAAAAAATATATTTTAAATTAATAACCAGTTATTTGAGTCTATATAATTTATGGATCATATTAATTATCCTAAATTATATTTATTTTAAAAAAAACTAACTTCATTTATTTGATATGTCCATTAATTGAGTATTTAATGCCTCAACATTGTCTAAGAATTTAAGGTAATTACATGTTCACTAAAAATTTAAAATAGATTATCATGATGATGATAAATAATTTAAAATTAAAATTAATATTTTTAAATGTTCATATATTTAGTTTATCCACATGTTAAAAATATTATAGTTTTCTAAAAAATAGTGGGACATTTTTTGGGTTTATTTATATAAAATATTAAATAAAAATAATCCAATCCAAAAGGGAACATAAGGTGTAATAACAAAATATTTTATAGATATGGGCAATGTTAACTTAATGAATAGAATCAGGATAACAGTTAGGGTCATTTTCTAGTTTATATTATTTCTTAACTCTAATTACGAGATATATTGCTTATCTTAGTAATAAAAATGTCTATGGTTACTATTTAAATTGAACAAATATAATAGGGTATAATTCATGGAATTTTTACCTCATGTTTCTAAATAAGTATTAAATTTTTAAAAATTCAAACCATAGAAGTTATATAATTTTATTTATAATCAATATGAAAAAATTTGTTCAGAAAACATTTTATAGAAATATTCACTTTTAAAAATAAAATGTTATTATATTAAAATAATTTGTAAAAGTTTTCAAGAAAACTGTAATTATAATATTAAAATTTTAATGGGGCTAATTAATTTTTAAAAATATTAAAAAAATTAATTCTAAATTATAAATTCATTATAAGAATATGTTGTTTTCAATAAAAATTAACATGTTTCATTATTCACTAAAAATTAATTTTTTTTTAAAAAAACCAGAATTTAAACCAAAGATTATTTTGAAATATGGAATTAAAAATTTTAATTTATTTCATAATTAATATTTTAATTAATTTAAATTATTTTTAATATTAACTAACTAAATTGGAAAAAACATTTTGGAAGAAAATCTATGGAAAATGATTTTATATAAAATTGAGGGATTATTTCCAAAATAATAAATACATTTTTATTGATTGTTAAATTTGTATATAAATAAAATCAAAGATAATTATATTTATACCACTCAATTTATTTGATATGTTATAAAAATAAAATTTATATAATAATATTTCACAAGTCATTTATGCTTGTTATTATGCATTGGGTATGCTATTGAAAGAGAAATTATTTTTAAAATATAGTTATTTTAAAATCTTCCCCCATTATGAAATTTTATCCTCATTATTTTTATGTTAATTGCAGAAATCCACGGTTGAAAATTTCAATAACCTTTGTTTGAATACCACATTGTAATAGTGGTTAATTAGACATCTACTTTGAAAGAGATAAATGTATGTGTGAAGGTAATATAAAATAACCTCAAACTTGGTTTTTGATTATTAAAACCTCAATGGGAAGGGGAAACATAGTCTTGGAAGATAAAACTTGTAGAATGATTTTGATAGAGAGTAATAGAGAACATAGTCATGGGAATGATAACTATCATAAACACATAAATATATAGTCAATTAAAATACCACTAACTTATCAATAATAAAACTAAATTGATATAATTTTCATTTCAAGAACAATTTCCTAGAGTTTAAGAACTATTTTTTTATATACAATATGAAAATAAGATATTATACAAACCTAAAAAGTTGAATTTCATACTATTTTTAATTTTCACCAAAATCTAACGTTTTTATACAAAAAATTAATATTTTATGATAATTATTGATTCCCAAAGAACAAATATTAGATCATATACTTCTAAAGAGGGTAATAATATAATTAACTTATCTTTATATATCAACCAAAACCAAAATTATTACAAAAATTTAATATTATTCCCAAAAAATGAACAATCCTCTATATGAAGAAATAATATATTTAACCTTCAAAATTATATTAAATCCCAATATTCAAACTAAATCATTCAATAAATTACTAAATATAATGTCAATAAAAATTGTCATTGCTAAACATGAAACACTAAAATCATAATGATTTGATCCCCCATTGTATCATGGTAAATTTGACTATTATCTCCAAAAAAATATTAGTCACCCAGAAACTCATATACACAAAATGGTATTTACGCTAAACATATAAAATAACAAAATCACCATATATACACATTACAACCATATAAGATTACAAATTATAATTAATCTAGTTATCCTCAATTAAAATTTGATAACATTCTATATACCGTAATCACATAATTTTCCCAGAAATGATTATCTTCATCACTAGTCACATAGTCACAACCACATGTCACGATTCTATGGATAGCTATCTCATATATTTCATATTTTAATAACCCAAAATTATCAAAAAATAAAAAATTTGATAAAACCTCAAGGTCACCAATATAATTAATATTATATAGAAAAAATTAATGGAACTCTTCCTCAGACAATTTATCACATAATCTAAGTGTTACATAAACCTCAAACCAATAAAACATCTACAAACATATCATTAATAACTTCAATATCCCAAAACCAAAAAAATAAATAAGTTGTTCCTAATACACAACACATATGATCAACCATAATATTATAAACCAATAATGGTTTCCCTAAATACTAGTATAACCTCAACCGAAGTTATACAAATATAAAATGTTTTCTAATCTATGGTATGATTCCAAATGTATCATTCCCTAACCCAAACTCCCAGATCTATTTCTAATAATATAATAATTTTATTTTTGGATTTGATACTGATAAATGGGACCCATTTTCTTCCATCCATAACATTAAACATTAAAATGAAATATAAGATTAATGAAAAACAACACTAAAGAACCCTTTAGGTTTATTGTTTTAAATTATTAACCCCAAATATCAACAACATGGGATCATTGATAGCTATTTCAAATAGATCGACATTATCTACCACTATAAAAAATTTTCAAATTAAATTTATATTCTACACCATTTCCTAGAAAATTCAGCATAAATGAAACCATTTAAGACACAAATCATTTTTATATATTTTTTTAAACAAGGGAAGAGGAAACATATAATGGGTTATTTAAAATGCTAAGTAATTGTAAGAATATCATTAAAAAATTAACGTCATTATTATGAGTAATATGGTTATAAGGGTAGGATTACAGAATCAAAATACACGATCTTAACATAGTATAATTCATACTAATAAATATGTGGATCATAAATCATGAATTGTTGAATAAATCATTTCCAAAAGTAATATTCAATGGAATCAACAATCATGATCTATGTGATGTTAATAATATTCATTGTAATATTTAAAACCCCATATAAAGAATAATAAAATTGTGTTCATATCTTTGAATAATTTTACATTACTCTTACGAATCGAATAAATTTCATGGTGACGCATAGAATAACAATAACAATTATAATTTTAATACCAATGACATTATATACATGTAATATTTTAGGAGAAACAAAATATCATAACATCGTCTGATATTGAGAAGTACCTTTGCAATATAATTTCATAATCTCTTAGGATAATCCTAATAAGTTAACTCATTCCCTCTAACCAATTCATTGAAGATATTTAACAGTCTCACCAACATTCAAGTTATTGAAAATCCACAATTCATTATAAATAATGAAGATAAAGCATAATATAATCATAATAGATTAAATATTGAAGTATTAAAAATACTATTTTCACTCATGAAATAACATTTATTGATAATGAAATATAATTTCTATTTTGAATCCCATTTTCATCTCATAAATCACCATGTAAAATAGAAGGATGGTTTTACATTAAATAAAAAATATTTTATAATATAATTCAATTATCAAATAATGTTTATGGGGGTGAGACGATTCATCGTCATATATGTTATAATAGAGAATTATATCCATAATGTTATTAATTCATTGAAGAAAAATGTGTTCAATGAAAATATCTTTTAAAATATCTTAATTTATCTATAGAAATAAGGGGGATAGTATTAATAATAATAAATATAGTGGAGCATGAGTAACATAAACAGATATTGGCATTGTTTAATGTTAATGTCATTATGATATCATGAAAAGCAATGTTGAGGAAAATACCTCCTTTAATTTGAAGATAACAATAAAAATTTGATAAAATATTGTGAAAACCCATTTCATTGAAATTGAACTTGGAATCATATAATGGGTGTATCATGTAAAATAATATTCATGAAAGTTGGAAAATATTTTTTTTTGTAATCATTAGAGGTAAACATTTGATTCACATGTTTTGAAAAAGATTATGAAGATAAAAATTTATAAAATGTTATGTAATTTTATTTTTAAAACGACTTCAATTAATTTCAAATAAGAATTGAAATAAATTTATGAGATCAATTATATCTAGAAAATATCTTATTTAAAATCCTTTTTGAAATAATGGACATGGAATAGAAAATATTAATATTCTATGAGAAAACACATGATCAGAAACACACACAAAACAACATTACTGATGTTACATTAGTCAATATGGGATGAAATTGAATATAAACATATAAAATAATTCATGAATAGTGGATAATAATTTAGTTTTTTTTCTTAAAAAATGATCATATGATTTTCCCAAATGGAATACTGAAGAAAAATACTATCGAAATGAAACGATATTATTAGAATTAGTTTTTACCATTTTGATTTCGTTAAAATCAAACGTCCGCTAAAATATTATCTTCAAATGACTAATTAATCATTATTTAAATATTTATATTAATTATATAATACCTCAATGTAAACAAAGATACACCATATTTTTTTGTTAGAGTAGAGTACTCAATAGGGGGGTGGGTGAATTGAGTGCTTATAAAAATTTATATTAAATATAGGTACTTTTAAAATTCCCCCCAATTAAAAATATAATCCATGTTAGCTTGTAATGAATTTATAAGAGTCTTTAATGTTCAATTATGTTCTCAAGATATTTATTATTTAGCATCATTTTCAATCTAAAGATAAATATAACTTTGGTAACTAATCTACTATTTAAAAACTATTATAAATAGTTTATAAACTAATTATTATGATTTTAATTTGATTGAATGAAATTTTTAATAAAACAATGTAAAAAAATAGAAATAGGAAAAACAGAAAGTTAAAAAAGAGATTTAGTAACAAATTGATACTTAGTCATCTCCACTTAGTGATCACCTGCCACCAAGTAGTTTAAATTAACAAACATATTTGATCCACCCCTAGAACATGGTTCACAATACCACACAAGTCTTTCCAGGTCACACTTGACCTCTTCCATAGTTCTTCATGGGAAAAGAAATGAACCAGTCACACACGACCTCTTCCATGGTTTAACATCGGATATAAAAGATCAAATAGACTGTCAAATTGAGGATAACAAGTATCCTCCAGATATGAATAAGAATCTGTGTGTGTGTAACAATCAGATACACGAACTACTCAGAAATGTAAATAAATGAACACAACAAAGATAAATATGTAGAGTTAGGTTTAGAAGTCTCTGTGTGTTATGAAGAGCACCTATGGAAACGTTTGATGTAATGTAATTGACGTTGGAGTCCTCCTCTATATGTTGACTCCAAAACATTGTATTGTAGCCTCTATGTTATGGCTTCTAGGTGTATGAAATGTTTCGGCCACCTCAATTGGTTGACCATGGCTACTTGATCACCCCGAGTGTTATTCATTTTTAGTTCATGGATTTTGGAAGTATGTTTGAGAGTTGTAGGATTTTGTTCACTTTTACACACTTTCTATTCTTACAGTTATTCTCTAGGTATCATCTTGTATATAATCAATGATTCAGCTTGTAAATATATTATACTTCTAGGTCCATTAGACATAATGATCTCTCCACATTCATGTACCATGTATTGTCCTATGAGTATGTTATAAAAAACATTATATAGTTTAAGAAGCATTAATTTATCTAAATATGACCATTAGATAAAAATTTGAATTAATAAAATAAAAATAGTTATTAGGACATTCAGTGTGCAATAATTTTTCGTGAGTCATTAGAATCAGTCTGTCAGCATTGATCTGTCGGCATTGATGACTCTTTGTATTAGTTAATCCTTTTCAACGGTGTCGATGACTCTGGGTATTAGTGAGTTATTTGCACATTCAGTTTTTCTGGGCATCAATGATTCATTATCGGTGACTCACATTGAACTATCGATGTGTCACCCATTAGTAACTCATCCATCGGTAGGTCCTTTGAACTAATTGTTCCTTTATCATTAGTGAGCCATCCACCAGTGAGTCGCATGAACTATCTGTGTGACTGATCATCAGTGACTTGTCCATCATTGTGTCGTTTGTTCTATCGGTGAGACACACATCAATGTCTTCTTTGATTGGTGACTTCTTCAATTGGAAAGTTTCACATCGATGAATCATTTGAACCAGTCGGTGCCATATAATTTGAAAAAATTTCAAAGTTTCCTTGTTATATAGAATAGTACAAGATTATGTTAATTTCATAATTACATGTAAATATAAAATTGTAAATACATTGAAACATACATATCTATAATTCATTGGATTACTGAAATGTATTATACCATGTTACATAATCTATTATTTTATAAATAATCATTGACATGATTATAATTACATAAAACATAATATGTATATTATTATCATTTTTAAATTGGCTTGATTTGTAATTATTAAAACAACTATCTCACAAAGGGTCCAACAATCATCCCCTTTTTGATAATAAAATATCATGGCATGAATGAGTTATACAATATGTTAATGAATAAGAATTACTTTACATATAATATCAATAATGAGTTTGAATTCTCAATATAATTATAAGGTCATTCCTTTTATACTCCCCCTCAATAATTGTATCAGAGCATATATAAATGTTTTTTAAAGGAGAATTATATAATTGCACATTCATTCTCCAACAAAATAATTTGTAATATACTTTAGTTTTTGATTTATATCAAATATGGGATATATATATATATATATACTATTGATTACATGCCAACTTTTCCATGCCATAGTATGGTTCCCCATTAGTTTATGATTTTCTTCCATGCATATATTTCTCACAGTTTTGAGATTAGAAAAAATGATAAAATAAACAAAAAGGATTAAGAAAAAGAACACAAATAAATTTGAAACATTGTGAATGAAAACTTATATGCATGCTATTATAAAATAGAACAAAAATCAAAATATATCCCTCAAAATAAAATTACAGAGCCCCTTCAAAAAATGACCCACAATTAATGATTGGGATTTTGAGGGATTTAGCATTGTCTAAAGGATCAATAGTGGGTTCAAAAGGTAGTGTTGTGGTTGTAGGAAGGGATGAATGAAGGGTTAAACCATGTAAAGTAATGGTTGTAGGAGCCTTATGTATAAGGCTTGGTCTTTTCTCTAACAGAACACGACTTCGACGCTACTCTTGGATCAGTAGTCTGACCTGAGATAATGCTTGACAGAAAATAATCAAATAAGGATGTAGGGAACCTTGTCCGGGGGATGAAACTAAAATCACACTATAGCTTCACCATGTACATGCAGTTATGGTTTCAAAATCAAAATAAAATTGTTTATGATTTTACACCCATGTTGAATAACCTTTTCAAAATCCTTCTTCTTTTCCATGAAATTTTCCATAGTTGGAGTAAAATCATTCAACAATATCACCTTACACTTGAAAGCCTCAGTCACTAGTTGTATCATGAGGTTCTTAGAAAATTAATAAAAGTTGTTATTCTGATCACACACCATGTAGATTTTTGTAAAATACTTGTCCACTTTGTCCCAAATCTCCTTTTGACCCGCAGATTCTTCATTTGTACATTGTATCACCATCTAATGAACATGGTCACTATTCTGTTTAACATTATCATGGGTCTTATTATCAGTGTTATTTTGCATAGCCAAGTGATATTCAGTTATCATAGTCCTCATGGATCCATATTAGTAACATTCCTAATACCTTTAGAAATGGATGCACGAGAAATCATTTTTTCCTAGACCCTCTTTCATATTTTTGAAATATGAACTTAGTATTTGTGTAATGGGGTTTCTAAGAACCTCCATTACACCAACAAATGTGGTTTAAGAAATCATTGGATAGGGATTCCATTCCCTGACCCATTTTCTTCATTTCATCTCCCTACATTGAATTATTTCTTACAATGGTCTCAGGTGTAGTGATAAGGTTGGGTTGCATCTCTGGAATGACCATTCATGAAATCATAATAGTATATACATCTGAAATACTCCCACATGTGGAAGCATACCATCTTAATAAAATATAGGATCTCATAGATTCACATATATCAACCTTTAATTGGTCAGGATCAGCCTTTGTTATATAGTCACTGGGCACAAAAGGTACAAAAGGCTCATCATCATTAGGTAAGATAGGTGAAGAAGGAGAAATTGGTTCCACATCAGCTTGTGGAGAAGGATTATATACCATCTCCTCCTATGAATCATAATAAAATCCAAAAAGGATATATCCAGGATTTCTATTCCACGAACCAGAACATGTCAAATCTCTAGGATTCACGGTATCAATTCTTACTATTCTTTTAGGATGCCCCCACTCAACGAGGGCTTCGTCTTCCTCCTCTTAACCTCCAGCCAAAATAACATTCTAGGGACATGGTACAAGATGAGCTTCACCTTCGTCCTCTTTACCTTCATTCATAATATCATTAAGTTCCTAAAAGATTCCTTGGGAAGCATTATGTTGGTTTTGTACATTCTCACTACAAGCATCCCCATAATCATGCCCATCCTGATGAGCATCATCATATCCAACAGAATCCACATCTTTATGTCTACCAGCATCACCAACATCTCTATACATAGACTCCCCACCAGAACTAACATCTTTTAGTCGGGATTTTGGTGATTGAATCATATGTTCACCATTATCATTCTCCTCCTCATCATATTCCTCGTCATCATCATCATTATCATCATTATTTATTACATAACCTAAAACTCCACATACTTCAGTATCTTCCTAACCATCATAATCCCCTAATAAAGGTTTCTGATAATGTAATTTTAGTGGTGGACTTGCCGGCCCATATGGCATTTCATTTGAACTTTCATAAATATCCTGGTCACTCTTATCATCTATAGGAAATACCTCTTCTCTTGGAAGCTCAAGTTCAACTGTATACCCATCTGAATATACAACCGGCTTATCAATTTTAAGACTTGTACCATATTGATCCCTTGGTCTAGTAGGATGATCTATAGGATTATAATCCTCATATAATTTATCCACATATCTTACCCAAACCCTCCTCAATGGGTTTCAAAATAACATTTTATTTTTACATATATCTCTAAGAAGGCAAAAACCACTACATATAGTGATCAACTCATCTCCATCCTCCACACATCCTAGATCATTCTTAGGTATTATAAAAAAAGGTTCCTTTTTAGAGGGTTTGATCATATCACAAATGTGCACCATAAGGTACCTACATAAATTTACATTTACCACAATCTTCAACAAATAAATCAAGAAAACATCATGATACATTATTATAGAAAAATATCCCTTCCTATAATAGATTTGGTGTTGGAAAAAATTGAAAAGAATTTTGGGCCCTTCATCTGACTCTGAAGAAGTCAACTTCCTTGTCTCCTTATTTCTAGTAAAATCATTCAATTCATTTTCATAATAAATGAAATCTTATGTTGCTGGAATGATACCCGAGTAGTCATGAAAAATTCTCTCATTAGGAATCACTAATCATTCTGTCGACTCTTTTGAAGAAAATAAAATCACCTTTACCTTTACCAAAGACATCACCCATGCCTCCTTGACTCCTTCCAAAAACAATTTTATGTTGAGAGAGAATTGGTGTACTAGAATGGGATAGAATATCCTATCATTGTCTGATAACCAGTTAATACACCCCCCATGATTCTAAAACTTTCCTCAAGAGATACTTTCTCGACATCAACCACTCGGTAGACACTTCTTTCTTTATAGATACTACGCAGCTTCCCAACCCCGAATTCACAAAATCTGAAGTACTACTTGCTTCAACTTTTTGATACTTGGATGATGATGATTCACTTGGTCCATCTATCACATTCTTTTTCCTCACTATTCAGAAGGTTTATGTTTGAATAAGGAAGTCAAATGGTCTATGGTTTTAATATAGAGAGGGTTGTGAATGGTCTAAGGGAAGTGTGGATCAATTTAATTTTTTCATTTACATATTCAAATTTGTAAAAATATAACATATAATAGCAATAAAATAAAAGAATGAAACTGTTTCATTTTACTTAATGATAAACAGACAAGCATATTTATTAAAAATCCAATATCCGTATTGGTTTCACCCTAATGGTTTCAGTCTAACTTGATCAGTTTCATCTGATCAGTATTACTTGGACGATTTCACTCAATCGATTTCAATCGATTGGTTTCACCAGATCGGTTTCACACAATGGATTTCACCATTATAAGTGTGATAGAAAAAAATTCAAAGGATATAAGGATGGATTATATTTAATGATTTATCATCCCTGGTTCATATATGATGTAGTTCATTCTCTCAGAGATTAAGGGTTAAGAAAAGTTTTCAGCAATGTTTTTTAGCCCCAATAATTTGAAGAGTAATATGACCTTTTTTATTGTGTTATGTCAAAAAGTTTCGTCTTACAACAATTTATTTTGTTTTCGAAAGAAAAATTCAATTTTTATAATTGTTAGTAGCACTTGTATTGTCACAATATATGGTGATATTTCTGAATTGAAATCCATAATCTAATAAAGTGTGTTTCATCCACAAAATTTCTGCACAGTAACTACCAACTACAATGTAGTACTATGCTTCATCAGTTGATAATGAAACATGATTTTTATTTTTACAATTCCCATAAATTAGTGATATTCCCAAAAATTGACATGTTTTAGAGGTTCTATTTATATCTAGTTTACATCCACCAAATTCAGGATCAGAATAACTAACCATATCCGAAGGTTGTCATGTTGGGTAAATCAATCCTAAATTAGTTGAATATTTGAGGTATTTGAAAACTCATTTAACAAGATTTTATTGTGACTCTTTTGGGTTTTCATAAAATCTTCCACACTTACACAAACTAAACCTAATTTCTGGAATACTAGTCAATAATTAAAGCAAACTCCCAATCAATCCTCTATAACAAGTTTAATCCACAATGTTCACATTTTAATCATGATCTAAGTTACATGTATAAATCATAAGTGTTTCACTACTCTTAATACCATACAATTCATATATTTTAAAAATATAATTATTATATTTACTTTGATTTATAATTATACATTCCATTTTTTGAAATATATAAAATCTACATAAATAATTATTTTCACCCCCCATACTCATTTCAAACTCAATTTTCATCATTTTTTAAATATAATTTCATAAAGGATTTTTAGAAGATACCAAAATTAATATCATCTACATATACATGAGCTATTAAAACATCATTATAAATTCTTGATATAAATAAATTTGGATATGCAACTCCTTTTGTTAAAATTTTTGAAATAATAATTTTACTTAACCTATCATACCAATCTATTAGAGCATGTTTCTAACCATATCAAGAATTATTTAATTTGATAACATTATTTGGAAAATGTGGATTTGTAAAACCTGTGGGTTTCTTACAAAAAATATCCTCAATTATATATCCATTTAAGAATTCACTTTTTTCATCCATTTTTATAATGTTTTAAATCAATGTGTTCTTTATAGGAAAATATAATTCTAATGGCCTCAAGCAAAGCTATTGGTGTAAAGGTTACCTAATAATCAATTTTTTCATCTTGATTATATCCTTGTGCAACCAAACTAGATATGTTTCTAACTATATTTCTAGCTTCATCTACATTATTCCTAAAGACCCATTTTGTTCTTATTTCAAAGGTATGTTTCGGACTATCGACATAATTCTAGAATTTTTTCACACAAGCTAATTAATATATTATTTCATAGCCATCAACCAAAATTCATCATTTTTTAAATCAATGATATTATTAGGTTAATGTTGTGAATCAAATGCTTGATGTTCAACCTTATTTCTAAACGAACTTCTAGTTTTATTTCCTCTATCTAAATATCCCATTATAGTATCTAAGGGATGGTTTTTAAGGGTTCTATATGGTCTAGTAAAATTAGGGATTTTTATTTCAGGTTCATCACTAGGTTTTTGTTCATTATGTGTAGAGTATGTGGAATTTCTAAAGGTGGAAGTTTTAATAGATTCCTTTACCAAATGTTTAGAGGGTTTATCATTAATTTTTGAATTAGACATATCCTCTTCTATACTCCCTAGTGGTATCTTAGGTTCATCTGGATATGTTTCATCAAACATGACCTGTAAAGATTCATCCACACATTTGGTTATTTTATTAAAGACTATATATAATTTTCATGATTTTGAATATCCAAGGAATATTCCTTCATCTCTTTTATAAGAAAATTTATCTATATCATCTTTAATGTTAAGAATATAAACTTTACAACCAAACACTTGAAAATAATTTTCCATGGGTTTCTAATTACTCCACAACTCATAAGGAGTGTTCTTAATAATAGGTCATATTAAGACTATATTTATTTTATTACAAACTATATTAACAGATTTAGCCCAAAAATAAATTTGTAGGTCATATTCATTGAGAATAGTTCGAGAAATTTCAGGTAGGGTTCTATTTCTTATTTCTACTACACAATTCTATTGATGTGTACTAGGGGTAGATATGTTGTGCCTATAATCATTTTTTGAGAAAAAAATATTCAATTCCTTTATATTCAAACTCATGTCCACGGTCACTTCTTAATGATTTAATTTTAAGTCAACTAAAATTTTCTATACTCTTATCCTACATGGTAAAATTTGATCAATCTAAACTTTTGTGAGATATGATAAATGTACTTGTATTACTAGAGATGTAATAAATAAGAATATAAACACAGTATTTCCCATTGAGACATGACTCTATATATGGTAAAAACAATTCTATGTGAACCAACTTGAGAGGCTGAAAAGTTGTAATTTCATTATTTAGTTTGAAAAAGATTTTATGTTGCTTTCTCTTTTGATAGGGATTACACACTCTATTTTCTGGATACACTAATTTTGGATGGTCCATAACAAAACCTTTTATAGTCAATTTCATAAGGGAGTGTTCATTAAAATTTCCTACTATTCTATGATAGGGCTAAGAAACCTTGTGAAAGGAACATAGGTGTTAAAAATTTTGTGATGTTAGAGTGTTTAAATTTATTGATGATACACTATGATTTCTAATATTAGTAAATACAAAGTTATTTTTGGCATAAAAATCATGAAATGAATCAATTTTAGAAATTACATTATTTCCTTCATCACACAGTTGAGATATGGAAAGAAATTTATATTTTAATCCATTGATATAAAGTACTTTTGAAATTGAAATAGTGTTAGGGATACCAATATGGACTAAGTTGACGGTTTTTCCTTTACCATTGCCAATAAATGTAAAATTTCCTACATCAATATTGATGAGATTCATGATCATTGAGTAGTATCTGATCATGTGTCTTGAACAATCACTATCCATGTACAAAATATTTCTACAGGAACACCTTAGATTGTTTACCTACAAAACAATTCCTCCAAGAAATGATTTTGGTACCCATATTTGTCTGGATCTAGAAACATTAGTAATAAAGACTTTAGTGACCCAAAATTTTCTTAGGGATTTCCTACATGTAGATTATAAGGTGTTTTCATTATGAACATTATTTGGTCCCAAAAAACAAGATACAGTAAAATATCGTTCAGAACTTGAACTTGTAGTAAAATCTTGATTTTGGGATAGAGAAAAAGATTTTCTAGACTTAGTTATAAAATATGTTTTTGATTAATTTCATTATCTTGGATGATACCCTATTCTAGTAGTATACCTAGGTACTATCTGTTTTCCATGTAATTGTGTAAGAGTGTTTTTCACATTAATATAATTTTCTTGATCCTTATTTATTTGATGATTAGAAATTTTTAATTCATTGTTTTCTTCGAGAAGTTGATCAATCGTTTCCTTTTCAGTAGTATTTTTAGCCTTAAAAGTCACCGTGAGAGCATACTGTTTATTTAAATATTTATATTTATCTTCTAGTTCATTAAAATTCTCGTCCAACATGTTACAATATTTAAATAGTGGATCACTTGACATATTTTTAGATTCAGATTCATTTGTTGAATAATAGTCATTTGGTACAAAAGATTTTATATATACCTATGAGATTTTTTTTCATAATGAACATGTTTTCTATATCAGATTTCTCATTCTGAGAAGAAGAAGATTCATTGGATCTGTCCTCAGATGCAGTCTAGGTGTCCTTAATTTCTTTCTTAGATTTCATATCTTTATTCTCATAAGTCTTTTTATACATTAATTTAGGACAGTCATATTTTACATACCCACTCCTTTTTTCATTCATATAAAACAATTTCTTCTAATATTTCAATATTCTTCCAATATATTTTCCAATTTCTGTTTTAGTAATATTTTCCTTTATAGTTTGGATTCATGAATACATTTTTATTTCTATAAAAGTTTCAAAATCACCTGGCCAGCTGGGCCATTTCCTCATCACTGACTAAAGATAATTATTTACTAATTTGTCTCTCAATAGCAACCTCAACTTTGTCTTTGTATTTTCATTTGGAAGTGGTATTCTTGAAGGATAAATATTTTCTCTTTGAATCTTCCTCCACTTTATTCACTTTTAATTCCATTACATACATCATTAATTTTCCAATTAGTTCCTTCACTAGTATTTTACCAATATTTCATGATTCTCTTATCGATATTAATGTCCCTCACCATCTCTCTGGTAAGCATCATATAATCCTCATTATCTACTCCTTTAATGTGACAACACATCATAAAGGAATCATGGTGTTCACAATTTCATTGAACCTGAGATAAATATCATAAATAGATTCATCGGGACTCATTCCAAAATTTTCATATTTAATAGTATATGTATTTAATCTCATCTCTTTCACATTAGTTGTTTACTCATGGGAAATAGCTAAAGCGTACCAATTCTCATGCGCTATTTTACAAGAATAAATGCTAATAAACTCTTCATCTCTTAGTGCACCAAATAGAGAATTCATTTCCTTATAGTTAGTTTTCTAAGAAATCATGGTAGCTTCATACCAAGTATTTCTGAAAATATCAGGGATTTCATATTTACTTTCAATAGCAGCCCATATTTCAAATCCCATTCTTTCAAAATGTATATTCATTTTAAGCTTATTCTAAGCATAATATTTACATTGAAAATATGTTGTCTATTTTTAGAATATCATTATAATATATTGTCCAAAATAATATTTTTAAAATGATTTCAATGATATAAAAAAAATTTATTAGAAGAAATTTTATGATCTTTTAAATACAACTACTTTCACAGTTGAAAAAGTTTGAAAAAACTATGTAAACTGAAAAATTAATAATTTATCTAATACCAAATGTCAATCGGAGTAGATTACTCAATAGGGGGTTAATTTAGTATCTATAAAAATTTATTTTAAAGATAGATACATTGAAAATTTCCCCCAATTAAAAATAAAATCACATTCAGGTTATAGTGAATTTATAAGAGTCCTGAATGTTCAATTAATTTCTCAAAAGAATGATTAGTTTTCAGGTACATTAATATGATGATTAATATGTCCTTTTAAACAAATCTTCTGGTTCAAAACTATTATAAACACTTGTTAAACTAACTATCAGAGTTTGACATTTTTTGTATGAAATTTATTATAAAACATAATAAAATAAAATAACAATAAGCACAACTGAAATTAAAACAAGAAGTTATATCTCAAGCTAAGAATTACTCCTCTTCACCTAGTGATCACCATCCACAAAGCAGTAAAAATTAATAAAAAAGTTTGATCTACACCTAGTATCGGATTTGACAACATCACCGAAGGATGTCCTAGTCACAAATGATCTCCTCCACATTTCTCTGTGGGAAACAAAAAAATAGGCCACACATGACATCATCCATTGATCTATGTGAGATACTAAGGACAAATAGAGTTTGATATTAACGATAACAAGTATCCTACAGTTTAAGAAATGTGTTAGTGTGTGCCTAACAAACAAACACAAAAACTGCTCCGAAATTTAAATAAATGAACACAACAGAGCTAAATATTTAGTGTTAGGTTTATAAGGCTTTGTGTGTTATGAGGTGCAGATCTGGACTCGTTTGTTGTAGTAGAATTGAAGTTAAATTCCTCCTCTTGAAGTTGACTCCATAACAGAGTGCCACATCTTATGTTTTCTAGCATCAGGGAGTATGAGATGTTCATGTTATCTCAATTGGAAGAGCTTGGCCTCTTCATATCCCAGTGTGTTCTTCCTTTTGAGTTCTTGGATTTTTGAATTATGCACAAGAGTTGCAGGAATTCTTATCTTTTAGGTGCTCTCTTTCCTTACTGTTATTATCTGAATATTTTCTCATATATGTTGAATGATCCAGCTTTTAATTATTTTATACTTTGAGGTTCAACATAAATAATTATCTCCCCACATGCATGTACCCCTTTACTATACTCTGAGTGTCCCAAAAAACATTGAATAATGTAAGAAAAACTAATTTATCTAAATATGATAGTTAGATAGAAATTTGAATTAATAAAATAAAAACAATTCATACGACTATCAGTGAGTAATAAGTATTGGTGAGTCATTAGAATAGATTTATCAGCCTCATTAACTCTCTGTACCGTTGAGTCTTTTCATCAGTTCCAGTGACTCTTGGCATCAGTGAGTCATTTGTATTGTCGGTTTGTCTGGGAATCAATGAGTCATCATTGGAGAATCATTTTGAGCTACTGGTGTCTCTCTTATCAGTGAATCATTCACCGGTAGGTCCTTTGAACAAACAGTGTGTTGTCCATAAGTGAGTCAGCCATTGGTGAGTTTCTTGAACTATTAGTGTGACCGATCATGAGTGACATTTCCACCGGTGTGTCCTTTTTTCAATGAGTGGGTCTTACATCGGTGT
Organism: Viscum album; assembly: GCA_963277665.1. NCBI lineage: Eukaryota > Viridiplantae > Streptophyta > Magnoliopsida > Santalales > Viscaceae > Viscum > Viscum album. The sequence continues at coordinate 1,352,391,351 of OY728131.1, forward strand.
CTTCTTTAATCAATGACTTCTTCAACCAGTGAATTAGCTATCAGTGACTCCTTTGAACCATTTGGTGCCAGAGACATTAAAAAACATAGAAAGTGTCTATCTAAAACAGAAAAGTAACAGATTGCGTGATATTATTAATTACATGTAAATATACACTTACAAATACAATGAAACATAAATATCCCTAATTTATTGACTTATTGAAATTTATTATAACATGTGACATAATCCATTCAATTATAAATATTAATTGACATGATTATCATTACAAAAAAACATAATATGTGAATTGTCCGGATTTGTAAATTCGTATGATTTGGGATTTTTTAAAACAACTATCTCACAAAGTGACCAACATATATAAAAGTAATTACATGAATAATGTAAATATATTCCTTAATGAAATGACATAGAAATAAAATATTTTACTTTAAGTATAAACATTCCATGTATGTACTTTATCTCATATATAATAAAATAAAATAAATAATTTTATTTAGTATGAAACTTATATATATTTTTACCCATTATCCTTATACCATTTATTTTATTTATCTTAATAACATATTTAAATACCTAATCAGTTTAGTATATGTCATGGGTTTTGAGGACATTTTGTTCATAAGATTAAAATGAATTATGGTGGTTTACCATAGTCAATGGGGTCATTATTTTATCATATCTAGTAAAATAATTTAGAAAAAAATTATAAATTCATAAATAAATTATACTTTTGAACCCAATAATGAATTATGGTTATGTAAATTGAACTATGACATTATGATGGAGACGATAGGTCATATGTAAGCATAAGAAATGTTTCCATTTTTCAATGATGATTAGAAAAATAATATATGTAATTTGTTACTTTTAAATAACGTTAAATATATCTTCAATGACATATTATTTCAGTATAATATGTATATATGTATCATCCATGTCATGTCGAGATGAAAAATGAATCACACCAATTTGTGGAGGTGGTAGTGCACGCTTATGGAAAAACACCATTATCAGTCTTCAGTGAATTGAAAGATAAGAAATAAAATTTTATATTATCCTTCAACAATTATAAATATGTAACTAATATTATAGTATAAAATTAATTCCAAAAGTATAACCTTTAATGTTTTTTTATTTGAAATGAATTGCATCATTCTGCGATGATGTAGTCACTCGTAAACACGAATGAAGATTTCATTTATAATTTGTTGGAGGATGGATATATATAGAGTTTATTAAATTAAAAAAAAGAATATAATTATATTTAATACATTTAGGTTATTATATATTCAGGTTTAAATATTATTTCAATGAGGTGCGAGAATAAATAAAATGGAAATGCACGATAAAGAGTAATACCCCTTTTTCAGATAACCTTGTTTTCCTACACCTTATGCTGACGGAGGTTTGTGTTATGCCATCAATAAGGCCTAAATTATTTGAATATTGATTTAAGGAAAGAATTTGGGTATATATTGTCATATAAAATATTGTTTTTATGTATGAGGTAAAGAAAATAAGATATTACCTTTTATTTGAGATGGGATGGGTTATCTTGGAATTTATTAAATTATAAATTTAATATCTATTATTTTTTATGTAAGATGGATACAAATTGATAATTTTATAAGTTTAAATGTTTTTATTATAAATATCCTTGTAAAATTATTTTCTTATTAGTTTAGATAAAAAAATTTCACTTATCATTCTTTTGTAACACTTCATTCAATATTTTAACAATTATGGTGATATATATGTTTTTTACATTGAAGAGATTAATATAGTTAGTATAAATAAATAAAATCACACAAACGTACCATGGTGTCTATTATAAACCATTTAAAAATAAATTTTTAGAATATACTATTTTTAGTAATTTTATATTTAATAAATTATAAATTTTTACAAAATATTATCAGTGGCCATTTTTTGAATTATTAATTTAATTGATTTTAATAAAACAAAAAACTATTGAAATTAAAATTAAATAATTTATTACATACATAACATGTTATATTTATCATTAAAATTAAATGGATAATGTTATATATCAAAAGTAATATATATTTTAAAGATTGTATTATCATTTATTTTATTAATCCATTAATTTAATAATTATTGGGTCAGCATTGTGTAAGTATTTAAGATAAATATTTTTCACTAAATGTTAAAAGTAAAATATCAATTTGTTGAACAATAATTTATATTTTAAATTATTATTTATAAAAAACATATCTTCTATTCATCCAATTTTTAAAAATATTATTGTTACATAAAAAAAGAGTGTGCCATTTTAAAATTTTCATTAAATAAAATTTTATAAATGTTATAATCTAATAAAAAAGTCAGAATAAGTTAATATAAATTTATATTTAGTGATTATGGATGAAATAAACTCCTAAAATAAAATTAATCCTTGTTTTCTAGTAATTATATATGACTTATCATTTTATTTTTAACTTTAATTACTTGATTTACCTTTTCTTTTAAAATAGATATTACCAAAGATAATATTCAAATTGTAGAAAAATGAAATGAAATAATTTAATAAACTTTTTTAATGTTGATTATAAATAAGAAATGCATTTTTTAAAATTCATAACCATGAATTGGAATATTTAAATTTAAAATCCATTAGAAAAAACATTGTCAAAATAGTTTTTAGAAAATATGCCCTTTTAAAATAAATTTTTTTATTATACTAAATTTGAATATAAAATTATTTAAAAATAATAATTGTATTATGTTAAATAAATTAAAACACTGAAATTTAAAATCAAATAAAAAATTATATTATCACTTTATGAATACATTAAAATAAAATAAAGTTTTTAATAAAAAACATTATTTTTTATTATTCAGTAAAAAATCAATCCTTTCCTGAATATATCAAAATCTCACCAAAATATAATATTCATCATATGATAGTAAAATTGAAATTTGTTTTATAAAAAAAGTTTCTAAATGTTCTAATATTAATTATATTATTCACACACAAAAAGCAATAATAACATTTTCGAAGAAAGCATATTTTGGAAAACTAAAATGACATAACTAAAAATTGAGTTCTTATTTAATAATTAATAGTAAAGAAATTTTTAATTATAAAATTTATATATTATTCCAATATTTTTTAATACTATACATACATAATAATTTAATGTCTACTTTGTAATAGTCACATCTAAATAATAATATTTCAAATTTTGTTTATGGATGTAGTTACGTATTTTATACGCAATCGAACACATTCAATCATTTTGAAATAATTGTATACTAAATTATATTATTCAGGGAGATAAGTAACATTAATTATTATTTAGATTCATGGAAATATAAGTTCATTTAAGATTAATCTTTTATAGTTTCCATTAAACATTTTTTCGTCATGTCCATATTTTTTGTGAAAAAATTTATTAATGTTTTATATGGATATAAAATATATATAAATGAAATTTCATGTCTCTTTTATATTTCATTCAAATGATCTCAAAACAATATCATTTAATATAAGGTAATTAATTTCATTGAAAATGAAAAAATTATTGTTCTATTTTTATTTTTATGGTTACATGGACTTTTCCCACCACTTTAACGATTATTTAAATATTTGATTCCTCTAAAAGAATTCATTTTTATATTAAATAAAATACCAAATTCTTTTTTAGGGGTATTTAGTTATATATTTTTTAATAAAAATGATTATTAGGATATATGAAATTTATTCACATGGCTTTAATAGTATTTTCCTTGGGTTTATTCATTATATGGTCCGTAGAAAATGTTTATGAAGAGGTGAGCCCCATTATAGCTCCTGTATGAGCTTGATATAGACTATATTATGGGTCTAAATTTTTTTTACTTAAATTCATTTGGTAATTATTGTGTTCTCCATATAATTATATTGGAGTTTATCCATATGGTTATTCCAGTTAGAATTTTTTAATAATGGTTTTGATATGATGACTTGAAAAGGAACCTACATGAGTTTTTTATGATTTGTAATGATGGAAAAAAAAATTAATTCCAATGTTTTTATAATGGTATTAATAAAATATTTTTTTTACTATTTTATGATAAAGTTTATTTCTTATGAAATATCATTTCATTTATTTCTATGTTTTTTGTTGTACTTGACCGATTTATTCCCTTTATAATCCTACATTTTTAAAATTTATCACATGGATATATGAATGAGTATATACAAGGATGATTTTTGTATCAATTTTTTTATGATATCACATGAGAAGAAATCATGGTCATATTTGAATGCAATATTTTGTGAAAAAATTTATATTGATAATAAGTTTCCTCTTTGTATTATATCATATTTTTATGAATGAATAATGATCTAAATATCTAAAATAGTAATAATAATTTATATTTTTAAATTAATTAAATTTTATTCATGATTAATATAACAAGAATATGTATTTTTAAAGATAGGGTCATTAAATTTTATTTAAAATAAATTGATTAGATTTATTTTGGAGTTAGTATAATGTTAATAGAATACCCATAAAATATTTCACCAAATGGTTGATTTAAAATGATATATAATTTCATGATTACAATGATGTTTTATCTAAAAATTGAATTTTCATAATGGTTTCTAAAAGAGGACACATGGAGGCTATAACAGGAAGACACCAAAAAGACTATATCCTTTAAAATTAGTAACCTGGCATGGTCAAAATTATAACCATGTAGTACGTGGTAATGTTTTCCCTATTAAGCATATCGATAAATTGGGTTGGAATCCATAATAGAGTGTATCCAGATAAAACATGGAGATTCATGATGAATATATTTTATTTTATAAGAAATCATTGACCAACATAAATTGGATCTTATTCCCCATTGTCAACCAAATTATTGATCAATTCTATAGAGTATATATTTAAATTCATAGGGTATTTATAGCATTAAAACGAAACCATTATAAATTTTAATTTTGAATGTAAATATAATTGATTGTAGTCATTGGTTATAAATTCCAAATAAATAGATGATCTTGATTCCATGGTATAGGAAATGATTATGAATCTCATCCTTGAGAAATATTTCCCTGATTTTTTTTACTATGGATATGGAAACAATTCATGGAATTGAGAAAAATGGATGAAGATTCTATAATTTTATATGATTCAAATTTCACAAGATTTGATATATATTTTACAAAAATTATACAAGATCGTGATAGTAATGCTAATCAATTTTTATTAGGGTTGTACGTATGATATTAAAAGGCATTAGCTTCTAGTGAATTCAAAATTTATGAAAAATTGTTCTGTTTGCTGAGAATGTTGAAGTTAATGTTTCCAAAGGTCATGTATTCTAAGTAAAAATGAGAAAAAAGATATAGATTATATGAAATATGGAATCATTCATAAAATAAATCTGAAGGTAATAAAATTGTTTTCACATATTGTGAATAATGTTGTAAAAATATTCATGTGGAATGTCTTGTAAATTTTTAAAAGTGTTACCTATGTAGTATGTTTGGTCACATGGATCATGGATGAAATGAAAAGTTTATAGACAAATAAATGAATGAGTTAACCAATATACATCCATAAATTATTATTTTTAATTATTTGGGTCATTATGCTAACATTTTCTCAAAGTTTGTTAATTTTTATTGAAATCATCACACCTAAAAGTATAATGGTTTTCAAAATTCATGAGATAATACTATAGTTGATGCAGGGGAATTAATAAAGTAGTTACAAGTATGATAATAGTTTTTTTAAATTATTTCAATTCAATTTTGACCTTTCATCTTCACATTCCTTCATTTGTGGGAAATTTCATGTAAATTAGTGATATTACCTCATAAAAGTAAGATTGCCCATTTTTTTAGAACTCCACATTGAAAAATTAAAGAAACACAAGTTTGTAAGATTCTTATTATTTTTATCTATATAAAGGTAATTATTATTAAAATTATTTAACTTCCCAATGTAGATTTTGATAATATTTTCAGAATAGAGTCATTTTTTGTTTAACATTATACGATAGAATGTATATCTGATAAGTTTTTTTTGAATTATTTCTTACCTTTGATAACATATCACAAATATGAGAAATAAATTATAAATGTAAGTGAATGTTGATTACCCATTATTTTTAAAAATTTAGAAAAAATTATCATTAGTGGCGTCATTGGTGTGAAGGAATATATTCATACTTTTTCTAAGGATTTACTATGTTTTATTCCAGATCTAGATATTGTGTTTTCTATCGACTTATTTACTTATGCTATGAAAATATTACAACCCCCTTAAAATTTGGATCAATTAATTATTTTATAATTGGAAAAAAATTAATGAGTTACTAAATAAAAATTTTACTCATCCTATAACATAACCATAAGGTTATCCACTTTCATTTGATAAAAAAAATATTATTCTACCAGTATTTTCATTGATAAATGAACATTGAATAACATCAATATTAAAAACAATTATCATTTTCCTCATATCAAGGGTTTTTATGATAATCTACAAGGAGATCATTATTTTTGAGGAATGATCTTAAATCAGGGTACAATCAGTTGATGATAAATGAGGATAATATACAAAATAATACATGTTGTAGTAGATATGAGAATCATGAATTTATAGATACGACCCTTGGATTGTCTGATTCACTATTTTTATTTCTGGATCTTTGAATATAGTTTTCAAGATTGTTTAGATATGTTTATAGTAATTTTATTTAATGATATATTGCTATATTCCAAATATGACAAAGATCATGAAACACACCATGGAATTGTTATGAAAACCATACAAAAAAATAAAATATTTATAGAGTTTTAAAAGTTTAATTTTTTTAAAACATATTCCTTTCATCTAGAATAAACATTCTATATATAAAATAGTTGTTATTCCTTCTAAAAATAATTTTTTTAATGATTTCAAAAGATCTTCCAATTTTATAGAGATTCATAGATTGAATGGTTTATAAGGTTATTAATTGTTCTGTTTTGATTCATTTTCTACGTTATATAACCCAATGACTAATTTAAACATAAATTTAACTGAATACATCACCAAAAAATTATGTTATTTTGGTTTTCATAAACTAAAAAAATATTGGTGAATGCTCCAGTTTTGCATTAAAAATGATGAGTAAACATTTATATGTGGAATGTGTGAAATATATAATGATAAATTTTTTTTGATATATATATTCTCTTAAAAATAATAGATCATGAGATAGGGAAGACTCATATATCTATTTATGAATATTTACTACAAGATTTATTATAATTCATAAAATTAAAAAAAGTGTCCAATGATTTGAGTCAAAAAATTATGTTACATTGAAAATTCTACATTTGAGACATGACCCATTGGTTATGTATTTCTGGAATTATGGACTAAATGTTTTGGATGCAGTAACATCCCCTATTTTATTTCATGTGTTAGCCCGATCATTTATGACATAACTAAGTAAACATATTCAGAAAAAGGACCATGATTTATAAGAAAATGTATAGTTTTTTTATAAACGATTTGTTGTGTAATGTTAATATTGGAAATGAATATTTTTGGGGATTTATGATGAGATTTATTATTCCTTTTTATTCTATATTTATGAGATAATTATAATTCAGGATTATAGTTCCCCATTTTCCATTCATCCTAGAAGCATTAACATGTTCATAGACCAAAGGGAGTTCTACTTATGGGAAGAAATGAAAATAGATATATTTGAATTTAGCATAATGTGTTTCAGTTTTTTACAGGTTAAATAAGAATCTAAATTATTGAATGTTATTCTTTATCCATTTAGTTTAGTAGTGGAAATGGGAAAATGTATCCATGGATTTCGTAATTTGATTTCCACAGAAATAACAAAGTAATAATTCGATTTTGTTTATTATTGATAGATCAACTAAATATGTGGGGTTCCTTCATATTCAAGATACTATGTATTTGGATCAACATAATTGATTTTATATAAGGAAGATAATCAGGATTAGTGGATTTCCTTTAACAATTGTATCAAAACATGAACCGAGGTTCAAATTATTATTTTTGAAATGAATTCAGAAGTTATTGGGAAATAAATTAAATATCATTAAATCCTTTAATCCCAACCATTATAGAACTTATGTGTAAAAAATTAAAATTATATATGATATTATTTATTCTTGAAAAATATATTACCAAGATTTTTTTCACAGAATCATCCTTTGGTTGAGTATTCTTATAATAAATTTTTTCATACTCTATATATATCATTAATTTTGAGTCATTATATGGAAGTATATGTTAGAGTCAGTATTATTGGAAATAATTTGGTAAAATAATGTTTATAGGACATGAATTGGAATAGTAAATGGTTTAAAAGTTTATGCATATTAAATATGATAAGTGGATTTCATATAATATGAAGGAACATTATACATATATCGGAATGATGGATATTTCCTTTGAGGTAAGTGATAATGTTTTTCATAAATTATCTCCATTAAAATGTGTAATGTGTTTTGCTTAAAACGGTATGTTATGTATATGATTCATTCAAATGTATGAAATCCTAGAGAATTTTGGAATAGATTCTTAATGAGTATATCACCTCTATGCTTATCCCAGTGACACATAATTTTTAATGTTTTTATGTTATCATAATATGGCCCTGATATATCTCATGTTTTGAACCCTAATGTACATTACATTGTAGAGAACCATAATTATAAGTGATTTCATGTTCATATTATTGATTGTAGGGACATTGTTTTGTAGAACAAGGTACTTTACATTTTTAAGGTGTTGTGGAAAACCAATATTGTTGAAGATATATTATAGGTGACTGAAATTATAGGAGGAATGATACCAATAATTTTTTAATAAATGAATAAAACAACAAGAAAAAAATTTAAAAAAAAAGATTAATTTAAAAATGTTGTTAATGATAGAATAATTCATTTTTTATATTTATACCCATCATGAGTTATAAAGTTTTATTAATTATAAAAATATTATGTAATTTTTAAATTAGGTAAAAAATATTTTTATTAAACACTTTTCTTATAATGATTTATTTTAATGTTTAATATAAATTTTATCAAATATGAATTTGGAAAAATTAATTTTATTTTGTTAATTATCATTTAAATATTATCTTATGAATAATTTTTGAGAATTTTATAAATATATGTATATTTTTTGGGATCAGTGAAAATTTATAATTTTCTATTAAAAATTGTATTCTATTTCTTGTATTTAATGTGTGAAATTAAATTTTTGGGGAGTTTTAAAATTTTATGAGTTTTAATGGAAATAAAATAATACAAGTATGTTTTTTGAAAATTAAATTTAAATTAAATTATTATAAAAACCTATTTAGATTAAAGAATTTATTTTTTTTAAAATAAATATTCATCTCATTTTTCCCGTAAAATTATAAATTAAATTCAGAAAATTATAGGAATTAAAAATCGAAAAATATATTACATAATTGGAATCCTAATTTAAATTTCTTTTAAGAAAGACCATTTTAATTTATGTCAATATGAATTGTCACTATAGTTGTTTTTGTTACCATGGTAAAGGGTAGTCATTGAAATTAATGGTAAAAAATAAGATTAAAAGAAAAATAATTTTAGCCAAAGAGCTGTCTAAATTTAATTTTATTGTTCTATTTTAACCACACTCAACCGTGTATCAGTTATAAAGCCTTTCAATTCCATTTGGATGTGATCATCACTTTTGTAATATTTTATTTTATAGAATTTCTAAAATATTACAACCTTGTTTTTAAAAAACAAACTAATGTATTCCTAGATATAACTATCTATAGGTCAAGTTTAAGGTATTATTTTGAATTATAATTGTTTTATATTTATCTTGATAATTTCATTTTGATTTTTTAGTGAAATATATTCCAAAAAATCTGAAAGGAATCTTATGTAGTAATTTATAAGTTAATTTAAAAGTATAATATTTCATATTCAAAATAATAAAATAAATAAAATTTGAGAATATAATGTGCTACATGATTTTATAGATTAGTATTAGAGTTTAAAAATATAATAATTTTTTTTGAATTTTAGTTTTTTTAATGTTATTTTCAATTTTAATGAAATTAATAATTCTAAAAATTAACATTAATGGTATTTTTTAATAAATAACATTTCATTAAATGATATAATCATCCTCACAAAATTTGTTCCAACAAATTCATTATTATATTTTTTATAACATAAACTGTGGTCTATTTATGGAATTCTTTTCTATTTCTATAATATATTTTCACCATCAAAGCACAAAAATCATATTTGTAAATATAATGGATAAATGAGTTAACGAGGTCATAAAACCATAATATAATAGTAAAACATGGTAATAAATATTATAATTTTTATTTAATGAGATCATTTACATCGATTATCATCCAATATTATATATAAATCCATTTTCATCAATTTATATTTTATAACTAACTTATATTAATTTAATAATTAGGAAAATTATGATAGAATCCCTCCCCTATCTTATAAAATGAGATCTATTCATCCCCATACATCAAACTTAAAATCCAATTTGGATAAAAAAAAATATACACCAAATTTCTACCAAAAAATTCTCCCAATTCTCCATATTCTATAATTATGTCAAAATACCAATCCTAGTGGTCTTATATTGTTAAAAAATAGAGTTTCTCTGAATAAGAGGTATTATTCTTATCCATGCAATTCTATTTTATTACTTTTTAAAAAGCCACAAAATATTCCTTCAAAATGATTATATTATAAAAGTATAATATTAATTTTTTTTCATTCCATGTAATATATATATATATATATCTTTATCATTCAAATGGGAAACAATACAAACTTTCATTAGAAAGAAGGAATATTGCCTTGCAAATTGATGTAATTTTTTTTCTATAACCATATGTCATGGATTATTTTAATTATTAAATTAAGGTATATATATGATATTAATTACAAGTTTATCAATATAAAAGTTTGATATATCTTTTAATTTCATAATATTCCATTTAATGATAAATGATAAATTCGTTTGTGTGTACGTGCAGACTACCACCTCCACGAAGGGATGTGATTTTTTTCATCAATACATCACATGAATGATATATAAATGTATATTTAAATAAATAAAATTATAACTATTGTATAATAATAATTCATTCATGATAATATATTACATATATTCTTTCTGTAATGACCATTGAATAATGGAAACATAACATGTCCGTAATTATGACATATCATCCCCACGAATGTAACATAGATCATTTTTCATTATCAAAATTCATTATTAATTTTAATATTATAAATTATTTATAAAAATAATAATTCATCCATGATTTTTATTCTAGATTGACTGAATAAATTCCTATTTATACATATTCATCCTACCAATGTCATTTCTTACATATGAATAGAATATCATCCAAACATCCAATATAATCATAAATGTTAAATTAATAATATATTAAATGGTAATAAATAAAATGAATAGATTAATAAAAGAAATATACTCAATATAGAAAATAATTAACAATATTTTACTATTTAAGATGATAAATAATATATGGGAGGAATTTGACTCAAGTTAAGTGATTTTTTTAAAATCCACATTTTATGATTCCAATAATACACTTCACATCCCATTTCATTATTTAAAAAAATATTAAAGGATATTTTCATAAGAAAATACAATATTAATAAATTTAATTTTAGGTTTTCCAATATACTTACAAAATTATTTTTTTATGATCATTACTATAGTTATTTTCCTATTCCAAATTTATAAAAAAAATCACCTAGATTTATGGATAATTACAGAAAATTATGAGATCAATAATAAATTGTAGAAGATATATAATGAAGAAAATATTATTTTCCTTAAATGTTTTTTTCGGTGGGGATAATGTATACAACATAAAAGTGTATTCTTTTTAATATTTGGTATTTTAATGTAATTTTTATGACCCAACATTCTAATTAAATAAAAATAAAATATCATTTAGAATGAAATTAAATTAATTCTATTATATGTAAACTAGAATATGTAATGTTTAATTATTTTCTATTACACCAGGTAACCACATAAATTTATTGAAAATAAAACAAGTTCCTAATCGAATTTCATATACATAAAATATAAGTTCACACATAAAAATTTGTATATGACATCAGGTTCCAAGATATCACATTTACCTCATGAGTTATCAATATTTTTTGTAATACATTTAAGGGGTATAAAGTTTAGCACCCACCTATAAGATAATAAAAATGATAAATATAACATTCCATGAGGTTATAAATTATTATTCACATCATAATGAAAGAGAATAAAATAGTTTTTACCAACATTTCATCATAGTATATCTCATTGTTTAATAATGAGTTTCATAATCATTTTATCAATTCTTCACAGCATATCCAATTTAAAAAATGGTTCATAAAATTATTGTCATCATTTTCATAGAAAATCATGACAATGAACAATGATAGAATAGTTTGGTCATATTCCTCGAAAAAATTATAAAACATCAAAGGATTCAATCACATATTAAAATTTGTTTTAATGGTCTATTTTAATGTTTATTATGGAAAGTAAAATTTTCATTTTAAAATAACATATTGAAAAAATAAATATTTCAAAATTATTTTCAAAATTATTTTATATGACAATTTCCTAAAAAATATGTTATAGAACCTATAAAATAATGAGTGGTAATTACAATTACATATATTTTTCATGTCACATGTGTTATATGAAAACATTCCTTTCAGGATTTTGTAAAAAGTTAAAAACTACATAGTTTGAATAACAGAATGAAGATTCATATTAAACCTATAAGGCCCCCGCCTTATAAATTATGTAATATTGATTTTAGTTAATAATTTTAAATTTTTCTATATTGAGGATCATTTCAAGTTTAATGATTTAAAGAATGGGGTCATAACTCATACATAACAACTCAAATATTAAAAATTATACACTTCTACACACTATCTATTTTTTACACACACAAAACTATTAAAATGAAACATGGTTTTTTCCATCTACAATCATCACAAATTTTCCCTATATCCCAGATTTATATATATTCTACCATAAATCTTGTGAAAATAATTTTAAAAGATGGGATGAGCATAATAAACTCAGTAATGGAAACATAATGAAGGAAAAATGTTATCCTTGTTAAAACATGTAAAATATGAATACTTTCCCATAATGTAACAATTTTGACCATTAAAAAGTAATAATTACTATTTACTAAATATAATAACATTTTTTACCCTTCTTCAAATCCAAATATTACCATAAAACCTATATAAATAGCATATAACATATAATGATAACTTGTGACACAATCATTATTAAATGGAATAACCATACGATTGACTTCAACACATATCTCTCCTACAAATGGAATACCATATAGTTTACTTAAATGACTAATGAATTGGTGGTTATAACGTAACCACCCATCCTTGGTTTAACATAGAACAACCCATATTTGGTTTATCATGGAAACACCTGTATTTGGTTTCTCACGTAACCATTTGTTAAATGACTGAGTTCCATTATATATTCATAACACAAAATAGATTTCAATTATCAACATTTTATTCATAAAAATTAATTTTCAATCAGAATAAATCATTCCATAATGTTAAAATAATAATTCCATTTTAAATAGCATTTTTAATACCAAAATACCCAAAAATGGGAATAAGGGATATCATTAACTTTTAAAAACATTATGGCTTATATATGAAGTCAAATATCAAATAGTGGTTATGAGGGTGGAGAAGTCATTGTCACCATATACATTAGGAAAAATTTATCTGTTTCATTTAATAAAATTATTTCAATAAAAATATTTCTTTTGAAAACCATTGAATGAAATTAAATGTCAAAGGGTTTCATTATACACCTTATAAAATATGTGGTGTTATATTTTTAAAATATTCCTCAATGAAAAAAGATTGAGATGTAGTACCTTACCTATATTTTGATTATAAATCATGTTTTTATATTACATAAGAATTAACATAAGTTAATTATTTAATTTCTAAATAACATTTTTATTTTTATTATTCATTTTATATTACTTGTTAACATTTTATAATAATTAAATAATTAATTATATTAAAATCAGTCGTTTTGCAGATATTCGGTACTTGATTCAAAAAATGAACTGGGTTTGAGGTCAACAGTCCATGTGTTCTTAATTCTATCATATCTAAAATAATATTCATAACATACCAATAATTTTTTTAAAATCAATTAAACCTTCAAATCCATTCATTAAATATGGATATGAAAAACGAACAATGTTACAATCATGGAGACTTTATTCCATAAATACACATTAGTAACTATTAAATTTATAAATGATCATTATGGATAGAATGTAAATATAATTTTACATTTCCCTAAATATGATAATATATTCAATGTCATATTAATAATTTAAATATTCTTTTATATATTATTCAAGTGATGTGGTGACTTAAAATGAGTCACCTTGCTTCATGGAGGTCATAGTTCACATGTACGCATGAAAAATGTAATCATTTTTATATACATAGAAATTAACAATTTAATTGATATATAATTCCATTATAATGATAAATATTTCATTAGTATAACATATTAAAATTAATTTCTCCTTTATCACTAGTCATGAGATATATTTATGTAAAACTAATTATCTCAGTTCGTGGAGGTGATAGTTCACACCTACGTACGAACTATTAATTACATTTCCATTTAATAAAAGTGGAGATAGATTTAGGTGATTATATTAACACAATAATATGTCATTATATTTAGGATATGGGATATATTATTTTATCATGGATGAAGAATATTTTAAGTATTTGGTGGAAGAAATAAAATAGAAGCACTTCAATAAAAAACATTACATTTCCTTCAGATGGACATATTTATTAACCCCTTATCACCTCTATGAAGGGTTTTATTCCTAAAATAAGGCATCCAGAAATTGGAGAGATATTATATTAAATAGTGTGGGATAATCATGGATGAACACAAAATATTTTAATTGAGATTAAAAGAGATGAATGAGTGTCTTTTTATAGCAGAGTGGAGGGGAACCCTTAAAACTCCTTAAGAGAATAAATTAGCATTTATTGGTTTTTAACTCCAAATGAATCCAAATTATGTTAGTAAGAAGATAAGTTGACAATGATTCTAATTTTTATCACCTAATAATTTTTATACATTTATTAATTTTATTTTAAAATGTTTCTTTTTGTTTTATCCCCATTTAATCTATTACCTTTTTATCAATAATATACAATGAAAGGGTTAAAATAATAATCATAACATATCAAAAGGCCAATGAATGAGTCACTAATGACATTTTTATAATTATCTCAACTTTTTGGCTGAATTTAAATTAAATATTATATCATTTAATTAAATAATTTATATTTTAAGATATGAATTATATCAATTTTACAGTAATCGTTACTAATTTTTTTGAAAAATAATATCAAATTCATTCCTTAAAAACTACATTAAATGATCAATATAATGCCATGTCAATCATAATATTTTTTCATGGAATAAAATTTTTCAATTTTTCAATTTTTTTATTAATATCATCTTTTTGATTCTGCATTTAATAAATCAATTGTTGCATCAACAATATCTCACTATTTAATTCAATTATTTATTTCCTAAAAATTTAGAAATAAATTACCATGATGAATGTAATTTTTTTAGATTTATAAGGATATTTATAGTCAAATATATCAATTATGTAACCCCATATTAATTTTTTAGTAATAATAGATATATTTTTGATCTATTTACTTTTATAATAAATAAAATGGTATAAATGTCATAATCACAAGCATATAGCTTCCAAAGGACCCAATTTCATCCCAAAGAAATTCTTGATTGACAGTAAATAATCCAATATGATTATGAATATTGTTAGTGTAGTTTTATAATATTATAATATTATTTTTACCATTAATTACATGATTTAACCTTAACCATGTTAAATAATATACAAAAGTTAGTATTCACAAAAAATTGAGTTGATCCAATTAAACCTCATTTTTTATAATGTATACAACCATTTCTATCCTTTTTTTGAAATTTAATCCATGAAAGTATGTAATTATGTTTAATACTAATATCACAGATGTGCCGTGACAGTTGGTGAAAGGGACGTTCAAAAATTCCAATATGTTTTTATATATAGTTTAAATATAAAAATTACTCCATGACCTATATTGAGTTAAATTATAAAACCCTTAAATAATTATACTATAAAACCAATTAAAAAAAAAACCTAACAATAAAAATAATTTAGAAGAAAAATATGCTTTGAATTAAATTGCAATATTTGTCACAATTCATTAGAAAATTGAATATTATTAAAAAAGACAAAAAATTATACCATGGTAAATTTTTATGTCCTACTTCCAAATAAAATATTATTAGGTAAAATTTAATATATAAAAGTGTCAAAAACTAGATTTAAATTAGGTACACCATCAAAAGGCAGAAATACTACATTTTTTAGAAATATTATTCCTTTACCTATATAATTGAATTTGTTCTTATATAATGTTCACAAAACACATAAGATTAATTTTAAATATTATATTTCATTTTAATTTCTTAAATTTAATCAAAAACTGATTTTGATTATTTTATAAAAACAAATATTCAAAATTAAATACTTTTTCATAGAAATACATCCTTTATATTGAATTTGTATTTTGTTTCATATCTAGTTAAATTGTATCCAATTAATCATTATATAATCATGTAAAATCAATATTTTTATAATTCAATTCACATTGTTCACTCCTACCGTTCTAATGGCTTGGTGATAACTACCGTGAAAAATAATTATATTACAATTTTTTTTTCTAAAATTTTTTCTTGCGTGCAACATATGATTTTGGGGAAACCCATTGTTTCTTGTCAGGTAAGCTACTAGAAATAGTGTCCCATTAATTTAAAATTACTATCTAATTCATAAATAAGTATTAATATTAAAACTATTATTTAACAATTACCAAGCGTGTTGCAAATCCAATTTTAGAAAATTTAATTGGGGATTAAAATGAAATTACTATCTTGTATTTTTTTAATTCTTTCCAAGGCCAATGAATCATCATATAGGTTTGAAAGGGAAGTTCAATCTTTAATATATTAGGCGATTTGAAATCCTAGAATTGATTTTCTAATATTCCTGTCATATTTTCCAACCAACAATATTTATTTTTGATCATAATGTATTCAATTCCATTAAATTAGTGGAATATAAACGGATTCATGATCTTGTTCTTAAGTGGAATCAGGTAACTCTTGATGTTTATGTAAACATAGTAAAAACCTAGTTTATTTTATTATAGGAATAAAAAGGCATTTACTGGAAGAAATATATCCTTGCTGTTGGGTTTTTGGGAAACATGGTTGAATGTATGAATAGTCTTTGGAATTGGGGAACCATATTTGATACCATTGGATCGAACATTTCCAAAGTATAGATAGACTCGTTATTTTATTGGATGGAAATCCTAGTGGTTAGGAAAATGTGATAACCCCACTTTTAAGTGCACTAATATTTTATGAAGTATCTTTTTTAAGTTTTTTTATTTAATCTATAAAAGGTTGTAGAGGTTGAAGTGCCACTAAATATGGAATCTAGATACATGAGTTATTTCACACTATCAGTGGTTATTCATGATGTGAATAGTTTTCAATAGTCATTCCAAGAATTCCAATTAGGGTGTATATATTTCTTGGGAGAGACTATTCACATAATTAAATGATATTCACTATGAGAATATGTTTTCAGTATTTTCAGGTTATGATATATTATATATTGAATTTTTGTAAACTCAATGATTCTTGACATGAATCAGTAATTACCATCATGAATGGGTATATGTCTAGAATATTTATTTAATTTGATTACACTTGAATCCTCATTACTATCCATCCCATTACTCTCATTGTCAATGATATCTCAAGGATTTGTTTTGTCATTTCATATGGTGAGGCAAATATCATCAGATCATCAAGTGTTGTACCTTTGGAATCAAATGATTCTTAAAGGGTAGTAAAGGGTAGCATGAACCAACCATTAGAGGTATGTGGACTTCTTATCACTCCAAATTTCATTATATCTTCTAGGATTATATTTCCAAACTCAGTTATTTTAATTTCATTGAATAATTTATACATTCTATCATTATGAAAATGTGATTGGTTATTGGTTTTTTATTTTGGAATCAAGGGTGACACCCATAAGTGTTTGTGACTTTTATCAAAAGAAATGTTTTTAGTATAAAATAAAGCCATTGATATTTATTCATGGAATAAATGGTTAGTTTTTAAAGATAATATCTCAGAAAACACCATTCCAGTAAAGGGCATTGGGATGAATCTAAAAGTGGTCATTTTTAAATGAACAAGAGATGACTTGTAATTGGATGGAAAGGGTTTTCCAAACATATGATTTTATTATTAAAAGGGTAGATTCTATTTGAAAATGGGTATTTAATTTTTAACTCTCTCTTTTTTTTGATAAATTACAATTGTATAATATTTAATAAAATTCATATTTTAAAATAATATTATTTTTATATTAATTTATTTAATATGTAATTGTTTATATTTTATATCTTCTATATTTTTATGTAAAAATTTAATACTACGTACTACAAGCCTTTACTGTGTGATATTTATGCCTTGTGTTTTTTCTGGAAAGTCGAAATTGAGTTTTGTTTTATATACTATACATCATCCATATTTTTGAATTGATTTGGGAAGTTCTTTTTAAGCTATGATTAAATTCTGGCGATTAATCTCCTTCACATATCTCTTCAACCGTTTATCTCCCATTCAACCATCTATATATATCATGCTCAACTTTTGAATTATCACCCTACCACCACTCTCCCACTCATCCATTATCTTCCTCTACGTGTTCTCATGTGTTTCTTCTCTTTCACGGTCCTATGATTTTTTGAAACATAGGACATCAACTCAGTTTCTATAATTCTCATAACCACTTCTTCTCCTCTGGTTTTATTTCATCTTGTTTAACATGTTTATAGTTACTCCATCTCTGGTGTGCAGGTTTCTATAACACACATTTTATACATTTATTCTGATTTTTTCATCTTCTTTGGTTTCATTCTCTTTCACTTGCAGTTCTCATGGTATACATTTCAATGGAGATTCTTAAATACACCATTGATAATATTTTTCAGTGCACCATTATAAGTCATAAATGTGTGATTTCTTTTTTAAATATATTTTATACCATTTATATTTTTATCAACAGTGTGTCCTTAGTATACAACAAATGTACCCTGATACTATTGGGATTCAAAAATTTTTCCTGAGTATTTTTTCCCACGTATAAGTCACCATTTCTTCCAAGCCAACAATACTTAATTTTTTTGACATAGTTGGAAATTTAAAATTTTGTGAACTTTTCACCAGTAAATAGTCTCTACAAAATTCATCTCATCAAGGTAAGAATTTTCTATTCAATTGTGGTATTGTTTCCACTCTATGATGCGTTTGTTTATGCACCAACATTTTTACATTATTTCTCCATTCATTTTGCAATAATTTGTTTGTGTTCTTTTTGTTGTTCTTTTTAGTTTATTTTGAATATGTTTATAAAAGTAGAATTTGTATTTATTGATCTTATTTTTTCTTTATATGGATCATTTTTTAATCCATGATGTTACTATTATTTATTATATGTTTTAAATATGTTCTTACACATATTATGAGTGATGTTTCATATTATTTAAATTATGGTGGTCTTTTGAAGTTAATATTCTTATTATTTTATTATTTTATTACTATTTAAATCCCATTGTTCTATTTTTTCCATTTTAATACCACTAGGGTGTTCGGAAGAAAATTTACCATAGAAAACCTTGGAAACAAATGGTGTGTTATGAGACACCGTTTGACATCTAATTGTGATCCACTTTTTATTATTCTCTCTAAACCCTTTGATAAAAATATTCTTAGATACGGTTTTAGTTTTGATTAATTAATTGAAGATATTTGAAAATTTAAAAAGGTTATGTAAAACATTGTTTGACAACACCAGAGCTATCTAATGTTGTGTCCCTGAGGCACCACCATACATCTAACAATGATTCGTGGCACAATCAGATAAATCTTTGTTTCGAAATTTTTTATTTTATCATTTTTAGTTAATGTTGTTAATTATTAATACTTTATTAAATGATTAATATTATATTCTAAAATATACATGAAACTTTTTATATATAAATTTTATCATTTTTTTATGACATGAACTCAAGAATATGTTTTTTTACAATGCCCTAATTTTTTATCTTTCTACTATATGAATATATTTAAAAAGTTTTTTTATTTAATTTTCATTTATATAATGGTTTATTATATAACTCATATCATATTATATATATTTTTTAATATTTAATGATTATATAATAATCTGATTATTATTTTGTTTTCATCACAACTTCAATAGAATAAGGTAACTGTCATATTATATTACTAATATCACTAATAGGTTTCATGAAGAGATTCGATAATGAAAGAAACCTTAAGATCATAGATTTATTACATTGGGAGAATGATTAATGTATAACAATATGAACCCATATAGATTAAAAAGGTATTTTTATATTTTATAACTCGTTCAATGACTATAAGAAATACATTCGTACTCTGAATGTTTGATCCAGAACCATCTTTGAAATCTTTTGTTCTTCTATGAACGTAGAATACTATCATAATATAAATCATCCAAACCAATTTTGATCATGTAAAATTAGTTTCATCATACATATTCGTCATCTGGTCATGTTCTTTATTTTTTTGTATTATTTTTTTGTTGGAATTCTCTAAATCCCCTGTGATTATTCTAGAGTTTTTTTATGATTTTACATTCTAGAAAATGACTTTTGGTTATTCTTCCTATAAAACAATTGTTCTATTTATAAAACCCAAAAAAGGTAGGGTGATTATGACTCCTTAGGGTGTAATGGGTTATAGTTCCAAGTGAAAAAGGAACATAGTTATATACAAAAGGGTGAATAAGTTATGTCTATATTTCTTGAAATTTGGTTATTACTACCAGTAATGAGTAAGTATATTTTGAATAAAAATATCCTCAAGGAGTAGAGGATATTGAATAAAGGAATATGATATGGAAATCCAAAGATCTATAAAAATTACATGTGTTATTTGTTTTCTTTCTACTGTAACATTTTACATTTCATTAATAATATTGATAAATTTGTATTTATTAATAATAAATTGAAATCGATTATTTTCCCCCTAGTCACATATACCTTACCAATAGAACTAATAATTGGTATAAAAGCTACGTTAATTTTTTTTCTAATTTTCTCATAATATATTTCTAATTTAACCACTATCATACACATAAACATCTAATGAAAAGATCAACTATTCAAATATTGATAATCAGGAAAATGAAATTTTGAATTCTCCCAAACCACCTCACTTTAACGGAAGTGATTATGTCTACTAAAAATATTAAATGGAGGTATTATGAAATAATATTGGTCTCGAATATTAGGGAATTATGTCTAAACCATATAAATTACCTGGTGTAGAGTTAGAAACTTATACCAATAAGGAGGATACTAAGAGGATTTTAAATTAGAAACTAATAAATTAATTATATTATTCATTATGTTTAAATGTGTATATTCATATTTAATATTTTAGGACTACTTCTGACATTTATAATACTTTTAATGTCACTACCAAGGCTCTGACAGATTTCATAGAACTGTGTTCAGAAAACAAAAAGCAGAATTTTAGGAGTTCGCAATGAATGATTCTGAGGGTATTATTGAGAATTATAATCTATTAACAAATATTGTCAAAAATATGGTTGATCTAGGAGAATCTATGATGAATAAATCCCATGTTGAAAGACTTTTGTGTGCTCTACCAAAAATATGGAATTCAAAATAAGTATTTTATGAAGAATATAAAAAAAATTACTGAATATTCCCTAGATGACCTAATGGGATCATTACTAAAATATGAGCTATAAATGAAGAATTATAATATGATGGTAATGATAATAGAAAAGGTATTTCATTAAATTCATATATAAATGTAATAGAAATTTTTAAAATTCTGAGTTACAACAATTTGAGAAGGATGATGTTGTGAATTTATTCTAATATTTTTATAAGTACATAAATGTAAAAGAGGTTTCAAGAATAACACAGAAAGAGATTAGTCAATGTATGATAGAAGGAGTAGTAAAAGTAGTAAAAAAATAAATTCGAAGCTTTAGAATTAACTTTCTATGAGTGTATGAAAAGGGGGAACATAAAGCTAGAATGTATTAAACTAAAACAAGATGTAAGGGTTAAAAAATACAAGATAAAAAACAATGTGTTATCAAGATTTATGGTGCATTACAAAATAATCAGACTAAAGTGATGTGGGTTATGAAATTGAAAAGAAATATGAACAATTTTTTTGATGGATTCTACTATTAATGAAGTACACTTTTGACTATAATTATAGTTCTAGATATGACTCTCATATGGAAAATGAAATAAATGATTTTACTAGAAAAAATGAGAATTTTCAAGGTGACATATTAAAAGTTTCTAAATTGTATAGGGAATTGAAAAGTTACAAAATATGATTAAAGCATAAAATAAACTAGTAAATGATTCTATTTTAAGTAATCTATAACAAAGAAAAGGTTTTAGATGATAAATTGATCAAGGTCAAAATTGGGAATTTTATAATTAATTTTTTTATCTAAAACTTATGAAGATAAATATAGAAAATTGAAATTGGTATTTGATGATTTAGATAAACTTGAAAATGAATCGAAGAATTATAAAAATGAAAGAAAAAAACTGAATAATACTTGATCAAGTTCAAATACAAATTTATGTGATGACCTAGAATTTTTACAGAATGATAATAAAAACATATAAACTAAATCACTAGTTCATAGGAAACTTTATCTATATTTTATTGATAAAAAAATAAATATGATAAAATATTTTCTGTGAACAAATTTAAATAAGATAAAAATGGTTTATTTTATAATAATCTGATTCCTCATATTTATAGACCTTTTTTTGAAATCGTTAATAAGAATATTTCAAATCATAAAAGTTTTAAATATAACTTGAAAGGTAATTATTCAAATGAATTTTCATTAAATTATAATCAATATATAGGTTATACAAAGACATTCATTTCAAGAATCATGTTTTACAAATTACTATATAATAAATGTATCTCAACTATATGGGTACCTAAATATTTTTATTCTAATCCAGTTTGACCCAAAGTAGTCTGGGTACCAAAACAATTACCTTCCTAATAAATTTGGTAGAAAACCATTATTAAGAGATCCAAATTCACATGATAAATGGATATGGGGTTCTCAAGGCACATCTCTAGTGAAATTTATAATTTATTATCATTTAATTTTTAAGATGGAGGTACTATTACTTTTGGTTTGGACTCAAAAGGTACGATTACTAGTTTCAGAGAATTTGGTATATTAACTTTGTTATTATTTATAAGTTACTATTTATTGAAGGTTTGAAAAATAAAATTATCATATCATAACATTGTGACAATGTAATTCATGTTAAATATTATAACAATAAATTTCTTGTTTATAAATATAATAATATTTTTTTATATTAATATAAAACAGTGTATATATTCTATTTATTTTTATAAATTGACTAAGTAGAATGTAAATTGAGTAAATGTTGTAGATGAAGATCATATTCTATGTCATAAGAGGATATGTAATGTCCATCTTCGACAGTTTTACAAGATGAATAAACATGAACATGTTCTGTAACAACCAAAGTTTATTTCTTGTAAGTATTATGTTTTTTAATCTTGTTTGGATTCTAAGGAGTAAAAATATTCTTTAAGATATTTAAATATGGCTAATACTACTAGATTATTAAAACTATTTCACCCTGACATTTTTGAACTTGTAAATATTTCTAGTTTAGGTTTTAACATATATATTTCTGAAATTTTTTATTATAACAATAGATTTACTTAGACTATTTTCTTAGCTCATAAAAGTGAATCCTTCTGAAAATTTATTACATTATTTAGGAAAATTCAAAATCAAAAATTCCATCTAATTCCATCTATTATAAGTGACAAAGGTAATTTTTTTTGAAAAATGTGAATTAAAAAATTAGGTAAATGTAATGGATATTTGCATAATTTTTCTCCCCTAGAACACCAAAAAAATTTGTATTGTAGAGATGAAAAATGAAACTAATCAAGAAATGGAAGGAAAAATTCTTTTTGATTTCAATCTTCCAAAATATTTTTGTTCTGAATTCTTTAAATATTATTTTTATAAATTAAATATATTTTATGTAATATATTTTCAAAGGAAAACACTATTTATAAATTTTGATTTTAAAAACCCCAAATATGGTTTTTTAAATGTTTTTTGTTGTACTGTCTATATCATAAATACTAAAGATAATTGATATATTTTTTTTTCAAAAAGTGATGATGGTAATGTTTTAGGATATTATAATTATATTAAGGCCAATATAGTATACAATAAATTAACAATGATAGTGGATGAATTTGTATATGATAAATTCATTGAAAATAATTTTAAACATAGTAATGATTTTTTCATAATGCTATATAATTTAATGAATTCTTTTTTGTATGAAGATCAACCTGAAAAAATAATGCATCAAGTGAGGGGCATCATGTTTCACCTCAATATGATAATTTAGTTCGAGAATCAGACAATGAACATTCTCTAGAAAATGTTATATAGAATGTTGAATCTAGAATCAGAACTAGACATTATGTTTCACATATCTATGATAATTCTTCCTTTATATCTGATTTGTTTCCTATTAATATAAATAATTCCTTGAAGGATTCTAATTGGGTTAAATTTATACATGAGTAACTTCAATAGTTTGATAGAAATAAAGTATGGAATCTAGTTGAGTTGTCTAATGATATAATGACTATTGGAACCAAATGATTTTTTTGAAATAAACATGATGAATTTGGTAATATAGTTACAAATAATGTAAGATTAGTTGCCTAAGGATATATTCGAGGAGATGGTTTTTATTTTGAGGATTAATTTTATCCAAAGAAAATATTGAAAATCATTCATATTTTATTTGCCTTTAAATGTTTTAATAAGTTTAAACTTTGTTTTTCACAAGACAGCCCAGGTCGTCATCCGACTCAGCGGCTGACTTGGTCTACAATAATGCCCGAGGGGGTTTCCTGATCCCCATAGGCTGGTATAAGCACCCAAGTATCAAAAATAACACATGGGAACTACTTACCATAAATAATAAACATAAACCACCAACTAGATAAATATATTCAAACTGAAAATAGACAACCAAACATTCCCTTAAACAATAAATATATTTATATTCTATGTAAGAAACCAAATCTTCTTTTCATGTATGTTTTTTTCCTTGTGTTTTTGAGAAAAAGAGGAGTTTATGGAAATTTCATAAGTAAATTCCATGTAATTTATAATAACAAGTCGTGTAATCGGTTGCTGCGGGTAGACGTTTTCTGGCCATGTAACGGTTGTGCACACGACCATTGATGGGGACATGGGGACTACCTAATGTGGGGGCCAATAAAGGCAAGTACATGTAATAGGCTTCTAATGTACATGAAATGTACTTTATTTTAAATTTTTTAAATGTACTGAGGTCACGTGTAATTAGAATAAGTGTCTTCTAATTTGCCTTCATCATCCGAGAGCATCCGTACGGTGTAGATCTTCATTGATCCCTCGATCGACCGTTCATTCTCTTAATCGAACTCTGCCGATTGTGTTGGAATCACATTGGTGAGTTCTCTCTTCTTCTTGAACCTCATCTCATTATTTCTCCACTCTCGCGACATATCCTCAATTAAGATTTTTTAGCATTTTTGTATACATATGATGATCTTGTGTAATTCAAGTATTGAGGTTCATGTATAACGATCCTATAACACCAAGGTAGGTGGTTTGCACCTTTTCGTAGTTAGTCTTTTTGTTATATCTTCAAAAGTGTCCAATACCCTTATTCAAGGTATTTTCTGTTTATGGATTTGGACCTACTATTGCCTACTATGCTCAGTTTGATTGGATAGAGGTTAACTTGTAATGGACCGGACCCCTCCGGTCCATTCCTTTGTTGAAATCGATGTGGTCAACATGGCGCACGTAACAATGATAATTATTAATGATAAAAATGAAGAAGATTTTAAAAAAAAATTAAAAGTTGTTTTGTCAGTTTATTATATTAAATAATAAAGATGGTGATATAATGTGCGTGATTAATTTAATTAAAAGGGGTTTACCTTCGTCTCTCTTTTTGGTGCAACATGCGGGGTGGGATATTTTTCTTTTGTTCCATGGGATGCAGTTGAACTTTAAATAAAGATAATAACCGGATAAAGAAGGGTTTGGGGTTTTGTGTTGTTTCTATTGCCTTGCAGTTTCTTTATCTTCTGATTGTGATTTTGGATTGAAAGGCCTTTGCCTACTGAAAATCAAGGTCGTTGGTGGCCTTTGCGTGCGCAATTGATATCTGAATTTGTTTGTGGTTGGTTTTGTTTAAACATGGAAAATGGATAAGCACGTAAAGACTGGCTGATTAAATGAGAATAAAAACCTTGTGTGATCACCCCGGTTGAACAAAGTTGGAATAACGAACATATTGGTGGTTTGGTTGTTTTGTGGAAAATGCCTTTATTTATGAAAAGTGTTTTGATTATGAAATGTGTTTTGAAGTAAAAGGTGTTTTCAAATGCGGAAATATTTTGTTTGTGGAAAGGGTTTTATGTGTGGAACTTTGAAATGAATGAATGATGGAATGTTGTATGGTTGTGATAATATTTTGTAAATGAAATGGCATGTGGTTGCTTGCATTTTACCTAACCTTGGTTGTGGATGGCAGGGATATGTTTGTGAAAGCTTTTGTCTAGATGATAGTTGCCCAGTAGTAATAATTTGTTAAACAATTGCATGAAACATGAAAACCTAAATGGGGTTGGGGGATGATTGTTTGGTTGTTGATGCATGCTTCGTGGTAGCAGTGCCGAGGCACATGCTCAGTTTCTCTTTTTAAGAAGCCATAGGTTGCGCTGTGTGTTTGGTATATGTATATACATAATTGTATCTTTGTGTTTTGTCGCACCACACCCATGTCAAGCACCTAGTGACGAACACTCCCATTTTATGGGAGAGGGTGTTCCCCCTTAGTTACTAGCTCCTTCCTGCTTCTTCTTCCATAGGCTATGATTGCTTGAGGTGACCTTACACCCAAGACTCTTCGGGTAGGTCTCGGAGGCTGTGATGGCTTGAGGCGACCTTTAGCCCAAGACTCTTCGGGCAGCCTTACCGTTCCCAAGAACCTTCGGGATGAGGCCCAGGTGTCTGCGGGCGGGTTAGTGGCTGTGGCCCATGTGTGTGCGGGCGAGATGCGTGGTTGTGAGGCCCAGGTGTGTGCGGGCGGGATGCGTGGTTTGGCCCAGGTGTGTGCGGGCGGGAAGAGTGTGGTAGCGTCAGGACGTTTGCCGTTAGGAAGAGAAGCATCTAATTAAGTGGGAAATTGTGCGTGGTACCCAATACTTTTGTTCTATATATATACTAAACGTGTTTGTGTTACTTGGTGAGTGTGACCAGTGAGGCTGGGTGGATAGTATTTCCTTGTTAGTTTCTGGTTCTTCTGTTTTCTCATGGGACCTTAGGGTGTCTCCCCACTTTTCCATGAGAGCTTTAGGTTTCCCTACTGAGTATACTTGTATTCTCACCCTATATTTACTTTCAGGTTTCCAGGAGGACTACCAGGGCTGTGCGGGACCCTACTAGTCAGGCAGTTAGAGTTGTTGCAGTTTTTGTTCTCTTGTTTTCTTTGGAATTGTACTTTTGAGCTTCCTTGTACTTGTACCTTTTTATAAAAATTGTTTAAACATGCATGTGGGCTTGGTTTGGGTTTATTTATATACACTTGTTGTTTTCCCTTTTTGGTGGTTGACTTGTCCTATTTCCCGATCCAAAATAATAAAAAGGGTAATGCCTCCCATATTTGCGAAAACTCATACCCTTGGTTCTAGTCTCCAACCCGGGGCCTACTGGAGGCGGGACTCAGGTGTCATTATCTCCCTTTCACCATTTCCAGCTCAGGAGGGGCATCTTTGGTGGGAGGGGGTCGTGACAGAATGGTATCAGAGGCTGATGGTTGAGAGATAGGATGGAGTCTGGAGTTACGCACAGTGGGGATTGCATGGGATGGTAGGGAAACAATGTTCGTTAATCTTGGTGCGTGACATAGGCCAGGGAAGACCGGCTAGGACACAAGATTTTAGGGCCCCCCGTGATCTGATGCAAGGACTCTGAGCCTACCGAACGACCAAGTGATACTATATTGATTGCAGGGTAGAGACCCTAGGGGAGGTACATACATCATCATGTTTGTGTTTTACTTGATTTGGGTGTTCTGGGAAAAAAATTAAAATAAAATGATAATTAAGACTTGGAGTTTTTCATTACTACTTGGGCTTAGGCGTTCCCTGTTTACCGAACGACTATGGCACCTGGACGTCAACAGAACGGAAGAGGAGTGGGACACAGACAGATTCACGCAATAGAAGTGGCAACCCTAGCAAGGCTAGAGATCGAGAGGGATGTTTCCAGTTTTACTTAAATTCTCTCACTTATGTTTTGTTTAAATTCAAGATCATCACACTCCTTTGTTGGAACTCTTTTTCTCTTTCTCTGGGCCTGGACCTTGTTTTTGTGAGTTTTTAATGCTATGTTGTTTCCCGCTCTTCTTTAAATGTACATGAAGAGCCCTATCATGTGGGGAGGGGAAGACCTAATCCCTAATAGAGCCGCATTAATGTGGATGCAATTTAACCCGTGCAGGCGAGTCAGTGCCGCCTAAAGCGGATAATATCTCGACATGGGAGAAGGAATTCCTCAAGCCATATGTCCAGGAAGTGTGTGGGTTGTACGTTGTTGGGTGCAGTGTAAGTTGGAAAATCCTAATATATGGAAGTGGGAAGGCTCAGTCCCTAATCGAGACGCATTAATGTGGATGCGATTTAACCCGTGCAGGCGAGTCAGTGCCGCCTAAAGCGGATAATATCTCGACATGGGAGAAGGAATTCCTCAAGCCATGTGTCCGGGCAGTGTGTGGGTTGTACGTTGTTGGGTGCAGTGTAAGTTGGAAAATCCTAATATATGGAAGTGGGAAGGCTCAGTCCTTAATTGAGACGCATTAATGCGGATGCGATTAAACCCGTGTAGGCGAGTCAGTGCCGCCTAAAGCGGATAATATCGCGACATAGGAGAGGGAATTTCTAACTCACATAATTAGGGTTGTCGGTTGTTTCTTGTTTTGACAAGAGTCCTGAGAGGTATCTTAAGGGGTGGTTGTTCGGACCTTTGCCCCTTTTATGGGTTGGTTTTAATTCTCGAGGACGAGAATGTTTTGAGAGGTATCTGATGTAGTGGACCGGACCCCTCCGGTCCATTCCTTTGTTGAAATCGATGTGGTCAACACGACGCGCGTAACAATGATAATTATTAATGATAAAAAGGAAGAAGATTTTTAAAAAAAATTAAAAGATGTTTTGTCAGTTTATTATATTAAATAATAAAGATGGTGATATAAAGTGCGTGATTAATTAAATTAAAAGGGGTTTACCTTCGTCTCTCTTTTTGGTGAAACATGCGGGGTGGGATATTTTTCTTTTGTTCCATGGGATGCAGTTGATCTTTAAATAAAGATAATAACCGGATAAAGAAGGGTTTGGGGTTTTGTGCTGTTTCTATTGCCTTCCAGTTTCTTTATCTTCTGATTGTGATTTTGGATTGAAAGGCCTTTGCCTACTGAAAATCAAGGCCGTTGGTGGCCTTTGCCTGCGCAATTGATATATGAATTTGTTTGTGGTTGGTTTTGTTAAAACATGGAAAATGGATAAGCACGTAAAGACTGGCTGATTAAATGAGAATGAAAACCTTGTGTGATCACCCTGGTTGAACAAAGTTGGAATAATGAACATGTTGGTGGTTTGGTTGTTTTGTGGAAAATGCCTTTATTTATGAAAAGTGTTTTGATTATGAAATGTGTTTTGAAGTAAAAGGTGTTTTCAAATGTGGAAATGTTTTGTGTGTGGAAAGGGTTTTATGCATGTAACTTTGAAATAAATGAATGATGGAATGTTGTATGGTTGTGATAATCTTTTTTAAATGAAATGGCATGTGGTTGATTGAGTTTTACCTAACCTTGGTTGTGGATGGCAGGGATATGTTTGTGAAAGGTTTTGTCTGGATGATAGTTGCCCAGTAGTAATAATTTGTTAAACCATTGCATGAAACATGAAAACCTAAATGGGGTTGGGGGATGATTGTTTGGTTGTTGACGCATGCTTCGTGGTAGCAGTGCCGAGGCACATGCTCAGTTTCTCCTTTTAAGAAGCCATAGGTTGGGCTGTGTGTTTGGTATATGTATATATATAATTGTATCTTTGTGTTTTGTCGTACCACACCCATGTCAAGCACCTAGTTCCGAACACTCCCATTTTATGGGAGAGGGTGTTCCCCCTTAGTTACTAGCTCCTTCCTGCTCCTTCTTCCATAGGATATGATGGCTTGAGGTGACCTTACACCCAAGACTCTTCGGGTAGGTCTCGGAGGCTGTGATGGCTTGAGGCGACCTTTAGCCCAAGACTCTTCGGGCAGGCTTACCATTCCCAAGAACCTTCGGCATGAAGCCCAGGTGTCTGCGGGCGGGTTAGTGGTTGTGGCCCAGGTGTGTGCGGGCGAGATGCGTGGTTGTGAGGCCCAGGTGTCTGCGGGCGGGATGCGTGGTTTGGCCCAGGTGTGTGCGGGCGGGAAGAGTGTGGTAGCGTCAGGACGTTTTCCGTTAGGAAGAGCAGCATCTAATTAACTGGGAAATGGTGCGGGGTACCCAATACTTTTGTTCTATATATATACTAAACTTGTTTGGGTTACTTGGTGAGTGTGACCAGTGAGGCTGGGTGGATAGTTTTTCCTTGTTAGTTTCTGGTTCTTCTGTTTTCTCACGGGACCTTAGGGTGTCTCCCCACTTGTGCACGAGAGCTTTAGGTTTCCCTACTGAGTATACTTGTATGCTCACCCTACGTTTACTTTCAGGTTTCCAGGAGGACTACCAGGGCCGTGCGGGACCCTACTATTCGGGCAGTTGGAGTTGTTGTAGTTGTTGTTCTCTTGTTTTCTTTGGCATTGTACTTTTGAGCTTCCTTGTACTTGTACCTTGTTATAAAAATTGATTAAACATGCATGTGGTCTTGGTTTGGGTTTATTTATATACACTTGTTCTTTTCCCTTTTTGGTGGTTGACTTGTCCTATTTCCCGATCCAAAATAATAAAAATGGTAATGCCTCCCATATTTGCGAAAACTCATACCCTTGGTCCTAGTCGCCAACCCGGGGCCTACTGGAGGCGGGACTCGGGGGTCATTATCTCCCTTTCACCATTACCAGCTCAGGAGGGGCATCTTTGGTGGGAGGGGGTCGTGACATAACTGTTTGATAATATGGTTAAACATTCCATGTTATGGATTTTTTTCCCATGATTTCTTGTTTTGACCATTTGGTCTAGCTTGCATGTTACAATGCTTTGCTCTCCATTCCTCGTATTGTTACGATGGAGTGATTATTATATGACATGCTATATAATAGTTTATATTTTTTATCCCATTAGTTCTAGAGGTTTAATTTGGATTCCATGTATCATTTTTCTATGATTGACATATACAGGGCTGTGAGAACCGTATGTAGTAGACCATAGAGAGAACAGATGTTGAGGGCTTCTCCAGAGTGTCTGTCTTAATATTACGTTGGAGAGCATAGGGGGGATGGACGTGAGTGCTCCCTCAGAATGTTTGTAGTTACTCTATGTGGGCCATAGGGGGAATTGGATGTTGAGTGCTTCCCCAGAGTGCCTTTTAGTTACCAATACGAGATTATAGAGGGAATTGACGTTGAGTGCTTCCTCAAAGAGTCTGTGCTAAAGCCCAACCATAGGGGTTATACTGTGAGTACTTCTCAGAGGATTTCTTTGGATTGTTTGGTTGAACCAAATGGGATAGGTTGTGAGTACCTTCTAAAGGGTTACCTGATTTTGATTACATCTTTCTTGATATATAAAATTGAATGAATTGAAAATGATGGACTGTTTTCTTTTGAGTACTTCCTTGTTTACTTCTTCCCTTTTGCATATTACCTGCCATATATATTTAATGACTATTGGGCATTGATCTTTGGGAGGTTGCCTACTATAATTAGTCTAAAACCCTATTTAGGTCATGGTTTTGGGTCCAAAATTATTATATTTTGTATGTATAGATAATGGAAAGCACCCTTCTACTACATGTACTTGATTTCCGCGGAGCTGTAGAGCATGGGACCATGCAGAGGCTAGAGATGCTGCTGCAGTTTTTCTGTTTTCTTTTTTACATTGGATTATTACTTTTTTCACCATTCTGACTTATTTAGATGCTTTCGTAGACATATGTATCATTCTTCATTTATAAATTTTCCCCAATTCATTCTTACTTTCAGTCTTCTGATGCTCACTGTTTATGGTATTATTATTGCTTCTGTTATTTTTAGATCTTTTACTTCTCGGTGTTACTCTTCCTATGAGGGAATAGTTTCCCCGTTATCACACCCAAGGCCCTCACTTCTAGTCAGAAGCCTCTGGAATTCAAGAAAATGTGTTTGAGGATATGTGACCAATAGGGTGCAAGGTGCCTCTGGGTGGCTTTCGGAACCGGGACGTTACAAAGTGGTATCAAAGGATTATTTCTTCTTGATTTACTGTTTTGAGCCTATATCCAAGGATAGGAAGTATTACGTACTTGGTAATGAGTTTCACATCGGAGTATTTAACCCGTGTATAAGAAAAACCCAATCTACCTCGTTTAGTGCAATTTTGTTTTCTGGTTTGGCAATTTTACTGTTGATTTAATTTAACCATTGGCCAATTCACATGTTTTGTGTTGTTATTATTAATGTTATTGAGGTTCTATTTTTGTTTCAACCTGATGAGATGAGGGTATTACGTCTCCTGAATCATATAGGTACTTTCTAGAAATCACATTTCATCCATTCTTTCCATGCCATTTAGGGTACATTAGTGATTTCTTGTTGTTGTGATAGATTTTGTGTTAGATATGAATGTTGTTGTGATAGATGACTTAATATAATACCTTCTTTTTTATTGAGTATTATATTTTCTATGTTTTTTGTTTTAATGAACACAAACTTTGGTTCTTGAAGTGTTATGGGCCTTCATGGAATGGAATTTGGTGGATCCTCGAACTGTTGTCCTTGTTATAACATTTACGAGATGCCAAGATTTTATTCGTGGGGAGTATCGGCCCTCACGGATTGTAATTTGACACTTTAATTTTCAATTCATTGTTTTTATAGGTTCCAGAGTAGCTTACGAGGGTTACTATTTAGAAAAACCCAGCATTCACAGAGTTTATTGATAAATACACGCCATGTTTCCTTCTGTTTGGGAGAGAACTATTTTTCTAAAGTACACACCAAGTATTTTATGTACAAGTCGTGTAGTCTCTAACCACGTAACTGGTTGTGTGGGAAGAGACCCGGGGTCAAGAAATCATTGTACAACACATCATGTTCAAGACATACGTGTCGTTTTGTGGCGACCATGTGTCCACTCGTGTGACTAAATACACAGAGGAATAAAAACATTAGTTATACATGATGTTTCAAGCATTAGCATGCCATGTAGTGAAACCCATGTATCCGTCTGGGTAGAAAATAATGTGGGTCAGTGAAATCCTTCTTGTACACACCCTGTCTGGCATAAAAATTCCTTGTATAGTCAACAATGTGTTTACCCATGTGACTAACAACATGGGAAGTTGAATCCTAAGTGATACATGTTGTTTCCATCTGGAACATGCCATGTTGAGTGAGCCGTGTAATCGAACGTGTGACTAACAACACGTGTCAGTGAAGGTCGTTCGGTACACAATGTGTGTGGAACTTACACGACATGTCATATTGTTCTTGAAGAACTATGTGTCTTAGCCGTGTAAGAAAACTTGGGTAGGGAAGGATGATTCAAATAAATGTTGTGTGTTAGGAAAACACACAATGTGTTTGGAGTGTTATGCGACCAGTTTTAGCAGAAGTACACACCCAAGTGAAGGCGTAAGGGAACACACCATGTATTTATGTTTTGAAAAAATTGAATGATTTCTTTCTAATATTCCCTTATTACACTAACAGTTTTCATTCCTTGTTAATCTTGATCTATGTTGTGCGGTTGATCTTACAGAGTCATTCCACCGACACATCCTTCGGTTGTACGCCAGTTTCAATGTAGTGATCATACATTGGACATGGTTGATCAGGGACTACCAGCAGGTCCTCCAGTTGTGTTAGTTCCTGCCACCTGCAATCATTCTGGACATAGGTGTTGACGCACAGTTCTATGTAGGGTTTTATGAGGTTCATGTAGACCTTTTATAGATTACCACATCCTACCCCTTCAATGGAAGAGATGAAATGAGTTTTCCAGCAGCAGCATCCTCCCACTTTCATTGGGGAAGGACGACCTCCAGCTATAGACTCATTGTTAAATGCCATGCTATCTATATTCAACCACTTGGAGACACCTCTTGAGAGAAGGTTGAAGCGCGCTATGTATATTCTTCGAGACTCTACAAAGAGATGGTGGGATGTGATCTCACAGACGGGGCACCAACAAGTTATGGTCTGGGATGAGTTCCTTTGTGTCTTCTACAACAACTTCTATCTGGATACTTTGATGGCTGATGGAGCCCAAGAGTTCAGGAGTATATATGACATTTATGAAAAAAAGGATTCATTAATATATTTTTTGATATATAAAACAAAACTTAATGATCTTTCATAGGTAATCCAATATTTCGAGAAATAAATCCAAACTATATCATCACTAATATTATTTTCATGAATGAAAACTCTCTTAAAATGGGATTATATCATTGTAATTAATTATAAATCAATAATTATAGTATATTATATTACCTATAAATTGTAAACATTGTATCAATAAATGGGTGCCTTAGTCAGCGTCATAATGTACGCATCAAAAAATTAATATTTATAACACCTGATGGAAAAATAATGAATGGATAATAAATATATCAATAATATATAGTCAAAAAATGTGTCATATAAATGTTTATTTTATATGAATGAATTCCTAAAAAAGAGTGTTCATACCATAATATTTCTTTTACAAGATGACATGTCACATTCATCTAAGAAGGTATAATGTTAAGTGGTATCCATTACTGAAATCTATTTTTTTATTCATAATAACTCCATTTAAATTATAATATTTAAATTTTAAATTTTCCTAGTCTATGATGATGTTATATTTTATTCCCATAAATTTTGTAGGAAGATCATGGTTAACACTGAATCATTTTTATATGATGAATCTATTTTTTTCATAAAAATGTAATCTTGGTAAGAATAATTCTCATCTCAATTAATGGATTTTTTTCTCAATATCCATGTATTGATGTCCCATTAATGGTCAGCATTACCATTGTAACCCTATTTATATATTATCTCATGTGACCATCATATTTACATTATTCACTTTTTAAAAAGGAATATTTTTACTATTTTTATGATGTCGGTTTTCTATAATGTTTTTCAATATTGTTTAAAATTATTTTCAATCCATATAATATCAATTGTACTATCTTACCCACTAAAACTAGTTTTAAAAAACAATTTTTATTTTCAAACCACTCATTTAAAATTTTATAATTTAAATAAAATTTTATTCAGTTTCTTGCAACATTACATTTTTTAATGCTTTGTGCCATTATAAAGTATACAGTATTATATAGTTTTTTTAATTTATATGTTTTAAATGTTTATTCACCTCATTATTTTGGAACCATCATGAATATTTCAAGGGTACAACATTTTATGTTGTTTTATAAAAGTAATTTTTTTTAATGTTTCTCTATTAATTTAATAAAAATCTCTTGACAATATAACTAAAATTTCATATTTATTCCAAAGATAAAATAATATTTAAAAACACTATTATGATTTCACTATTATTTATTCATTATGTATAATGAAATTAATTAATTTGAAATAAAATTTTTAAAACCATCTAAATTTTCATCTGAAGTACAATATTGGAGTGATTGAAAATTTTGTATAAAAAGATTGCTTACTTGAAGTCATTTTTTCGATACCATCATGAAGTGTTTTAGAACCAATATGTAATTTAAATTTCCTATATATGATGGGATAAATGGAATTGTTTTTACTTAACCATGTTTTTTATGACATTTTGAATAATTGGTATTTGATATAAAAAATATTCAATGATGGCAAACAGTGAGGTCCTATATTTCACTCCAATAAATTATTAACGATTATTTACATTATTGGGTAATGATTTTGTTTCTAAAAAATTTGAATTATCTAAATAAAAAATATTATCAATGAACATGGTATAATTTTGTTACAACCATAGGATTATGTGTAAATAAGAGGTTAGTTATCTAAATTCAAAAAAAATGAGAATAAAAATGATGTGGTAAGTTATTTTTACAATATTATGAATACTTATGATTATGATATTTAAAACTTCTATGTTAACTTCTTATTTTGTGCTTCATGAAACATATTTATTAAATCATTTTGTTCAAATATTGTTTCATGGAATTTTTTAAATTTAAAATGTCATTCCAATTTATGATTACTTAATGGTTAATATTATTATTACATTCACTTTTTTATAAGATATTTCTCCCTTTATCATGTTTTATCATATATAAATAACATGATCCATGATCACATGATGATAGAATTTAACATACTGAGCATTTGAGCTCACACGTTTTGTTATGTTTCCCTTCCCATTGTTATTAAGATATGTATATATTAATAGAATTCAATAAGAGTGGCTTGCGGACTATATTGATGGAAAAAATTTCACTAGTTTAGTAAAATAATATGCCCTTGTAGCTACATCATAATAAAAAATCATTAAGTCCATGGGATTCTTGACTATTTTTAAGATGTATTATTTAGACCCTGATATCAATGTATATTTTTATGTTTATCCTGGGTAATCATGTACATATCCTTCCCATTTATTAAATGGAGTATTTCGTGACCAATTCACCAAGTGTTGGTTTTGAAAAAATAGCCTTCTTAATAATTTTAACACTTATATCACAATTTAATAGCCTATTTCGACATCTAATGTCATTTGAGAATAAATATATCTTGATTAATTATTTAAATCAACAGGATCAATATCACTAATCAAATGTGAAAACCAATGAGTTCCCCAAGGTTTGTTACCGCTATGGATACATGTTTCTGATAGGGTGTTGTCCCCAATTGAGATATACACCCATATATATATGTGGTCTGGGATTTGAGTTGTTTTGGAGTGGATTTGGAACCCAATTTCTTCTTACATTGCACAAGTCCTCTATATATTCTATATATTTAGTTACTACCCCAAGAAACATTCAATGAATAGTTAGAGTATGGGTCCTCTATTTATAAATTCGAGAAGTAAAATATTCAAAAAATTTAATGATAATAAAATTTTCATTATTAATATTTTATGTGTGTGAAATGTGGAAAATGTAAATTCTTAATAACAAATACCTTATAAATGATTTATTTTGAAATTAATTCATGTATTTTCTAAATCCATTTTAACACTTTCTTGGTTAGGAACTCACTCAGTATGGGATTCCAAGGCTTCTGGAGCCTCATTATTGATATAATAAAAAAAATTAATATATATTTTCATTCACGTGTACTTATTTATGAAATACTATAATATATCCATAATTGTGTCTTGAATGAGAAATAAAAAACGTCTAGAAAATTAGGAAGATGAGATTTACAAATGGAACAATATACCCATTGTGTGTATTAAGTGTTTTGTTAGATCATATGTGATTTTCAATATATTATATTATATTCTCATGATTTTTCCAAAAATAATATACCTTCCAAATGATGTCTCTTTTGAGAAGTATTGGTCTTTAATTAGGTTTGAAATATAGGATTTACACTTAGTTAACCACAAATGTGTTCATGTCGAGTGTTTCGTTAAATCTCACATTTTGATAATTTTTTTTAAATTTTAGTATATTGTTTATATTTATTATCAATTCCACTTTCTTGTTCATATCCATAAAGCAACACCTCAATCCTCCATTTTTTTTATATTTAATTTCTAAAAATCACATAATCGAAACTATTTTTACCCAATATATTTTAGAATTTTTTAGAGTGGATAAAATAAAATCTCAAAAATAAATATTTCGGTTGAAGTAGTGGATTACATTGTTGTTTTTATATTTGAGAAATGGAATATACAACTTGGGTTTTCGTAAAATTTAAATGGTTCCAGGTTTATAAAAAATAACCTATCAATTCTAAGCTCCCTTGAATCTTCATTGCGTGATCTTGGATAAGCCCATCAATATATCCCTGGTTCCTTGTTTGTTTGTTAAGTATGTGAATCCATTTTTCTTCCTTAAATCTAGGTTCCTGGGATTGAGAAGGTCAGTTTTTTATTTTATTTATTAATTATTATATGTATTTATCTAATTATTTCACTGTTATAACATTTATTGATCAACTTGTTAAAAAATAAAATATTTATTCCTAGTGTTTATAAAATTATAATTACACATGTTTATTAAATTATTGATTGAGAAACGTTATCAAAAATAAAATTTTGATATTATTGAAGGGAAAAATAATAAAAAATTAACAATAATATAAATATTTGAAATTATCGAATGATAATTATTTGGAATTATCATGCGGTGATTTCATAAATTTTTAGAATGATAATATTAATATTTAAAAATTGATAGTTACATAGAATTATGATTGATAATTTTTATGTAATTAACCTAAGACAATTATGAAAATATTATTAATAAACAAATTATTATTAGATAATTATAAATTTATAATTTATAACAAATTATGAATAGATAAAAATAAGAGGATAATTTATAATGAATTATTATAAGATAATTATAATAGAATAATTGATAATCAATTATAAAAAGATAATTATTCTTTAGGGGAAATTCATAATGCATTCATTTTCCTAAAATTATAATTTGTAATTATCCAATAGAAAGAATGTATATTTAAACGTGATATTTTATTTCCTTTTCAAATTAAATAGCATGTTTTTATCTAAAAACCCCTTGAATAACCAATAGTGTTTAAGTGTCAATCATTTCAATAATAAGGTCTACGAGTACATGTTCTTGACTGGATAGTATTCCACTCAAGATTTATAAAAATACTGGGTGGTTTATCCTTGCCATTATTATCGACGACACTGAGGTAGGGGGTCACTTACCTATTGATGCTTCTGTTGTACATCTTTTCTTGATATAATCTTTGTGTTGGAATGATTCATAACCATGCATGATGTATGATGGAATGTGGTTGTTTATATCCCATAATAATGGTGTGATATTATTTACATGTGATCTTCTTGATAGCTTGATTACATATTGATGATTGATTCACATGTTGATATAAGATGTTTTTATTCATTATCATTATGTAATTCAATAATTATTATCCTGATATACCTTTTGCATTATTTTTATCGGACATTTGGTATATTTATATGTAATAAGTGACCTTCATGGTCTCATTATCCCCTAGAGGCAGAGTGTTCATGATGTGTTATAATAAATAAAGAGGGGGAATGATATCATAATGAACAGGCATATATTTGAAACGATGAGGATTTTTAGTCGATGACCGATACTCGATGCCTTATGGATTATAATGATTACTCGATGCCTTTTGGATTCCAATTATGTTATATATACTCAATGCATTTTGGATTTTGATTGTTACGTAATGCCTTTTATATTCCTAGTGTTTTACTCAATTGATACCTTGTGAATTATGAATGAAATAATGATAAAAATTATGTTGGTTCATATCTCAAACTGACATACTATAACATTTCCATCATAAAGACAAAGAAGGTAAAACCAGATGTATTTGTGGACTGGTTAGGGAAGTACATCTTAGTTTTTGATTTTATATTACTATGATATTTATGAAATTATTATATTCTTCTAAAATATATATTTTACTTGATCAAAAATGGTTATGACTGATTATTGGTGTCCTACTGATTCAGGAACTCGCGCCTTACCCGGGTAGTGAAAGGAAAGGATCATATGGTGGACAGTTGAGTAGAGGAGCTTAGAGCTGGTATTGGGTTCGGATAGACCCTAGTGGACCCATAGTTTCACATATTTATTTATATTCTATAGTATACAAAACATTGGATTTCCCCATTTGTATAAGTTTATTAATTTACATCATGTATTACATCCTCTCAACATCCACAAATATGTATTGATTATTTATTTATATTTATTATATATTGTTATATGTTATTATTATACATCCCATGAAATTATATACATGTTGAAGTCTCCCCACTAAGAGATTTGGACCCCGAAGTATGGCCGGTACCATATTTTATAATGTAAGTTGTGTCATTTTCCATTTGAGTTTCCATGTTAGACACTATTTTTTGGGATGGGTCATTACAAAATGGTATCAAAGAACTAGGCATAACTACCTTTTTTCATCTCCTTTCTTTGATTTTGGATTTTTTATACTTTAGATAATATTGTAAGGACTTCGGAGGGGGAACTACGAAATTTAATATTTCAAAATATATAATGGACATCTGAGTCACCATAAAGTGGAGTGAGTTATGTTTTCTATTGTAGTTTATTAAAGTCACCTTGGGTGAAGTACATGTTTTTAATATGTTATGTATTCCCTTTTTGATGTGTTCTTGAATCATGACTAGGAAAATACGTTCAAGGCCTTATACATACTAATTTTTATGAAGTATAGTAGATTATTAATTAAGTTCCTTTATAAATGAAATATAATTAATATTTTTTTTATTTGTGTGATGTATCTAGGTTAACATGTAACATTGATATATCATTACAGTTGTTAATTATTTTAATTGGGCATGGTATTATGTTCATATATATATATGATGATTGTTATTCATGTGATAGTATGGAGACCGATGTTATTAGCATGAAGGGTATACTGTGGGTTAAGGGTATACTCCTATGTGAACCTATTTTAATCCCATATAACGAACTGGGTTTATCCAAACTATTCTTTTTTTGATGTATTTCCTTCATGAAATAGAATTTTCACATCGTTATAGTAAAATAAGACAAAATGGGAAGAATTTTGTAATAATATCACAAGGGATGATGTTTCTTCATTTCCACTATACATGTAAGAGAATATATTTTAGCATGGTCCCTCTCTTGATATGTGGCATAGGAATCGGGTTTTCATCATCATGATGTTTTTATCATATTTTATATCCAATGTATAAGAGTTCATAACTATGTTCATGTATTCCCTTATATTAAATCGTTCATTATTCATTATTTTGGTGTACTGGAGGCCATGAGGACACTGAATAATACGGTTAAATTCTTCTTAGAATCTATTACCTAGTAGAGGATATGATGAATCAATAAGTTAAGACAATATAGTGCACTTTTATGCAGCATAAACTGTTTCAAAACAACCCATATTGTATAGTAAAAAACAAGATGAAGGATCTCATG
Organism: Viscum album; assembly: GCA_963277665.1. Lineage (NCBI taxonomy): Eukaryota > Viridiplantae > Streptophyta > Magnoliopsida > Santalales > Viscaceae > Viscum > Viscum album. The sequence continues at coordinate 1,352,433,173 of OY728131.1, forward strand.
GGGAATCTATAATACTTCGAATGTAATGGATTCATCGGGACAAGTACATTACCATTGAGTGAACCTATGTTTATTTCAATGAATGTTTATGGTTTTCTTCGACACTATTTTTATTACATATGGTATAACTAGTTGATAGTGAATAACGTACATCCATCCCCCATGATCAATGAACATTTTCTTCAATTATAGTGAGTTAGTGGTTCACACAGATTAATATTTTATCGGGCATTTACCAGTTCGAAGTTTTAGAAGTGGAAATATTGAGGATAGTGTTTAAGAATATGTATGGGCTATATGAGTAATTGGTGATACCAGTCGAACTAAAAATCACTTGTTGTGTTTGTGGATCTTGTGAGCATGATTACTTACCCATAATAGGACACATTCACCAAGGTGTTCAAAAATGATATCCATATCTACATAATGAATACATATGAACATTTTATACACTTTTAGATAGTCCTAATATATTACTGTAGCAGGCACTGTAGCAGTCACTGTAGTAGTCTGTTCGGTACTGTAGCAGCTGGAACTGTTCAACCGATTTGGGCCTTCGGGCCACCAGTTTGGGCCTACGGGTCTCCAGAGCCATCAGGTCATAAAAGGCCTTTGGGAAACAGGGCCTTAGGGCCACGTAGACCAAGGAGTAGCCCAGTTCACACAGTTCATGCCCCAAAAAAGGATCAGAGCAACAGGAAAAGCATCCACTAGATGCAGAACTTACCAGATTGGAAGAATGGGAGGGTATGGTAGCCGCCATTGGGACCAGGCACTATGCAGCTTTGTACGGGGAAATGATAGTCGAACATCAATACTAGGTGGAGATCTAAGTTGATCAAATGATGCAAGATGCTGGGGGAGGGGTAGTTCTAGTGGGTTGGGCCTACGAGTCTTGTAATGGGCATGGTATGCCTCTTGGTCTTCAGGCCATGTATTGCGGGTCATGTCGGGCCTACGGGTCATGTACAAGATCCCCTTCAACCCTTAAAAGGGGGATTATCTATAATAAAATAAAAAAAGAAGGCCTTCGGGCCATTCGAATGAGATAGTCTTGAGTTTTTCTCTACCACATCAACTTTATGCCTTGGGTTGACGCAGCATCCCTCCTTGCACGCAGCCATATCACCCACCATTTCTTGTTCCCTCATATCCAAATAGGGTTCCATGGCGGCAAGATGATGGTCTGCGGCTGAGGGTGTCATTGTGGCGGGTGTATTAGTTGGAGGCGACAGGATCTGCAGCGAGGCTACCTTCCGGCATTCTTGTGATGGTTTTATGACTTCGATCAATGCTGTTATTTTGATTTTGGATGCAGGATTGTTGTTGTGATGTTGAAATCATGTTTTTGGCGATGCGATGGTCTGGATCTTGTTGATTCCGTGGTTGGGTTGAGTATTTGATGTCAGTTGGGGCGTGGTTCCTCGGATATGGTCTTATTATTGTGATTTTGTGTTTGTTTGAGTTTTTTATGCCGGATGGGAGATCAATTCGTCGCGAAGGAGGATTGGATTGGAAGTGTGTTCTGGGAGAAGATGGAGGTGAAAATGGTGGATTTTAAGAGGGGTATGGAATGGGTTTTTGTGATTCAGTGGTTCAAGATGAATTTTTCTATTGAGTTGGGTTGTTGTAGGCACAATTGAAGAAACGACCATTTGTTTGTGAACCCTATTAGTGATGTCATCAATATTTCTTGGGTATTCACTGGCATTAGGGTTTGCGAAGCCCATGATGGTGAACAGTGTGTTGGGTGTGCTGCTCGAGGGTCTCACAGTGAATGCTAACGTGTGTTGGTTTGATTGTTTTGAATTTTCATGTGCGTGACTTGTGCTTTGGTTTGGCGCCTCCTAATTTTTGTATGGTGGCATGTGTGATTTGGATGGTGTAATGTGTTTTGTATGTTCTTGGTATGGTTGATGTTTTAAGGTTCCCACTTTACCAAAAACGTTGTTCTTTATTCCAAAAATGAGAAATAATGATTCGGTCACATCAATTTTATGTCTATGTGTCAATGTATGACTTATGGATAATAGAGATAAGATTATTGGGGCTTGTGGTTTCCATGATAGGATTTTTCACAGAAAAAACAATGTATTTTTATTGATTTCATACAAACATTTGTGGAATGTGTTTATGGTCAATGGATTTCTCATCCTAGTAGGATATTACTAACACTCCATCATTGCTTTCTCCTAACTACCCACACCCATGGTATTGTATTTTAATAAGGGAGTGAAATTATAGTTGTTAGAACAGCATGAAGAATATTTTCCTAACATAAATATAATTTTTATAGAAGCTTCAATACTGATGTTCCCTAATCCTTGTATTGGTTATGAAGTGTACTGTGATGCATCAGGAATTGGTCGAGGAGTGGGAATGATCATAACAGAGAAGGTACTGACCAATGAGTCTTTTTATCCATGAACCCATTAATGGAACTACAGTGGACACGATTTGGATATTTTAACCATGTTCCACACTATGAGGTTCTAGTGAAACTATATTTTTATTAGTATAACTTCTTTACATAGACCCCAATAGCCTTTAGTGGATAACGGATCTTTAACGTTTTCCAATTAATGATTTCATTTTCTCTTTTAAATTAGGGAAATACAAGTCTGAAGTCACTCCTAGCACATAATATGATAAATAAAAAACTAAAAATAGGTGAGTTAGTAACTTGGGAGGATATGGGTGATAATGATGTTATCATGGCGAACGTATGAGTAAGAGTCCCTATATCTATAAATGAGTATATTGTGAGGGATTACTATTACTCTAGTTGGGTAGTACAATATGATTAAAAAACAATATGTATAATGACTTCATATGTCAGTTCTAGTGGCCCAAGATGAAGGGTGACATTGACGGTTTCATCTCATGATGACATAGCTATCATAGGGAAATGGTCAAGATCCAATGAAATAATATTTTCTCATATATTGTCTCATAACAATGTGGAAGTGGGATCACATCACAATGGAATTTGATACATGATTAGTTAGGATTCTATAGATTCATGACATGGTCTAGTTTATTTTCAATCAGCAAATGAATTTTTCTTACTTATTGACATATGGGTAAGTTATCTATCTGTGAGATCATTTTCCTACATAGATTTACCTTGAGTATTTTTCAAATAGATACTTAATTTTACATCAGTTTTTTCATGTATCTAAGAATCCATTAGGTATGTAGTTGAGGTTGATGACAATATACCTTTCTCATATACACATACTATCCAAGTAGACATTATTAATATTGGAGTATATTCATTGATCATGAATTATAGACATCGGTAGAGCATGAAACGATCAGTTTTCCTCGGTTGATTTCATATTTAACAATAGTGACCATAATAAAATTTAGGTAGAACTGTAAACACTTTTTTACATGTGACCATGTGGATGAACACATTTTTGGTATAAGGTAGGTGATGTTGTAGTTATGTGGCCTACATTAGATCATTAGGCCTATGAAATATTAAATCAAATTTTTCAAAAGTTGAAAAGCACTCAGAGTAGGAATATATCATATACCAATGTTAGAAGGAGAAAATTTGTATTTTCTTATTGGTGAATAGGTTTTCATGAGTCCAAATATTTTGTTAGGTGACTGATGTATGAGGAAGAAATGAATTCTATTACCATTGTTTTTTTGACCATTCATGACCATAGAATAGATTGAGATGTTTGGGTTCCATTTGTACATTACTCGATATCATTATGGTCTAAATGACAAGCTTTATTTGTCTCAACTTCATACATACATACCTAATCATTTTCATTTCATGCACTATGAGGATATTGAGATACTTCATAACTCATATAATATGGATATTCCAATGTAGATTATATACTAGAAAAATATTTTTCTAGGGGTTAATACTGTATCACTTTTCCATATTTAGTGGTAGTATGGGGAGATGTAGTTGTAGATGTGGGAGAGTGACATAGATATTTGAGCTCAGTGGCATGAGTTTTTTGAGCAAGATAGCGAATGATAAATATTTACAGAGATAAGTTGATTGAGGGTTATTATTGTAATATACTAAAATTTTAATGATAATTAAGAAATTTTAAAAATAATTATGAGTTTTTTGTGAAAAGTCAATCTTTTGAAAAAAATTACCTTATAACTGTTTTCTTTTGATATGAATTCACTAAGGGTAAAAGCCTTGTTAAAACATCTTATTATACTATATAATAACTTTTTAATCATGTGATGAGTCATAATGAAATTCTTAAGACTATAGAGAGATGGTATTGAAAGAAAATACATGATATGACACATTCTCAGTTTTCATGGAATAATGTCTCATCACTCAAACATTATATGTGATGTTAAATATGAAATGTTCATTAAATTTGGAAGGTAATATTTACCCTAAGGATTATTTAATAATTGTGGCCATTGGATATTTTATTGGATCACACGTGATAGTAGATATATTTTATTATCAACATGAATATCTTTCCAAAATAATGATATATCAAATGAACTATGTCTTCTATGAGAAATTTAAGACTATTGTTTGGTATGTTATATGGTATTTACCTTAGGTGTGAGATTATATTTTTTTCATGTAATGTTTTTTTAAATCTCACATTAGGTTATATTTTTTAAAATTTTATTATATTATTACCAGCATTTATTATTATTTTTAGGTCTACTGCTCGATGTAATTCCTCCACCAACAAATTGGCATGTAATTAAATACCAAAAACATTAAAATCCACAATATTTTAGCCCATTTAAATTTAAAATTCATTAATTGGGATGCATTAAACACTCAAATACAATTTATTTGTCTAAAAATGATTAAATTGGGGTTTATAAAATTTTGGTGATGGAATACATGAATTGGGTTTTATAAATAGTTAAACGCTATGGCATTTTTCATATGTTATCATATCAAGTTTAACAGTCCTCTAATATTCCATGTCTGTTCTTGGTGAATCACATTGTTCATTACTAAGGTCCTAATCTCCATGTTTCGGGCATGACTCATTGGTATTCATCTTATGCACTACATTCGTGGGTTAAAGATAGGGAATATTTATTTTTATTTTTTATTAAATAATAATTATTCTACCATTTTGTTCTTTTTCATATTATTTTTGGATAAATGGTTAATTATTATTATAATAATTCATAGTATTTATTTAATTATAACTTCATTATATCAACAAATGATAATTTAAAAAAAATCAAATGAATATTTTGAGAATAAGAAGTGTAATATTATTATCAATTTATCAAACAATAATTATGTAATGCCAAGACCCCAGAAGCCCAAAGCATGTGCATTTTTTAAATACATTGGAACGATTAAAAGGAATCAAGTTCCAAAGTATCGATTAGTCTAGCCGTCTTTTAAAATAGATTACACACATGAACATCACATTACAATTCCAAATATTAAATACAACATAGATAATCATTTGAGAATTCCATTATTTTCCTAGCATAAAGAGGTATAAAATTTATAATACATTTCATGGAGTCTTGGAAAGATAAAACATAAGAAAGGTATGAGCTCGTTTTCTAAGTAAGGATAAACAATGTAATGGAAGCTATCATAAATAATCACAAACCTTTATGGAAAGGTATAAAATTGAAACACAGTCCCTTTAAACATAAAATTCATCCTAACATGGAAAAGATAAATTGAATAATTCAATTCAATTATTCACATGGATATTATATTGTTCAAATATTTACATGTAACATTAATAACAAATCTCATATCGATGGAATTCATAATGTCAGGAAACTTAACCACGATGTCATGGACTCGTCTCAAGACCCTAAATATAAATTTTGTCCTGACCTTCTTCCAAGGAAATAGTTTGTCTCATGAGACCCACTGATGCATTAAGGAGATATAGTGGGTCCAGCCCATCACTTACTGCATCCAACGAATTCCACATCTGAAAAGGGTGACATAGAACATAAACATTTGTATAAAACTAGCATATGAAAAGTTAATACTTTAACAAAAAACTATGAATGAAATAAAAATAGCACATCCACAGTCAATCATATCAAAAAACTATCAATACTATATGGAATATTTTATCATAATAAATCAACTACAATTAAACCTAAAAACCGACATTATATATTTAAATAGATGAAATCAATCCAAAAACTAATTTAGGGAAATATCTCTTTCAACTTTGAAATCATTTAAAAGTCGCATAATTATAAATGAAAACATTTATTTTGATAATATTATAATAAGACTGTAAGGGATTCTTTGAAGGGTTTATAATTGAAGAATCAAGTCACACCCATCGTTTAGGTTTAAAAAAAATTCATTCTTTAATTTTTCGAAATGGTCATGAAGTACCATGATTGGGAAATGACGGAATAATTCCTTTCATAACATTATATAAAAAGTCAAACAAGGTTATAAATGACGTTAAACCATAGTTCTGGAAATATTAAAAATGATTTGAAATATGTTTTTAGGAGACAAGGGTGTGGATGATAAATAAGTCCCAGTAGATACATACATATAAAAAATCTCGGAAAATAATGAGGATGAAGAATTAACCCTTACCTTAGGTCTGATATTCTTCGCACGCGTACAAAAATATTGTATTATGTTTTTAAAAATATTTTTAACTTATATAAGAATCATAATAATATTCATGATATCACAAATGATTCTTTTATGACTTTATACTGCCCATTTATTAATAATTCCAAATTAATGCAACATTTTGGGTAATATCGCTTTGATTATCTTTTGTGTTTTGACTTGTTATTTATGATCATATTACTTATCGCATGATTTAAAAACTTCCTGAATGTATAATATGATTTATATATCATATATATTCAAAATGTAAATCCATAAAATAGATAGATATGTATAATGGAATACATAGTTCATAGAGATAGTAGGTTGTATGTATGCATAAATGTTGTTTCTATTTTCATATCATATTGAATGAATGTGAGTGAATGAAATATATATAAATACCTATATATATTTTACAGTATCTATATTATGTAATATACTACATACTTATTTATAATATCTATTTTTATAATCATCCTTGAATTGTGAATGTGGAAATTAATCTCATCGCTTCATGGAGATGCTTAGCGGTATGTACGCATGAGTGACTATATTATTTCATTAATCATTAAAAGGTGTAGAATTGGATGAAATAATAATTATACATAATAATTATTATATTATTTTCATTATTTATATAAATTTTAGCCATCATTGTATCCATTTAAATAACATAGTTTTGAATAATAAATTAAAGCACGATGTGGAGACAGTAAGCCGTATATACACGTGCAAGGTGACATTATCATTCATAGGATGGATAGAATAACGAATATGGTTGTCCAATATTTATCATAAAATCTAATAATTTATAATTTACTTTAGTTATTATTTTATTTTGGAAAAAATAAATAAAGAGGAAGTAGAAGAAGAAAAGAACATTGAAAGTTGTAGGTAAATAATAACCTCTTCTTCGGGTGTTTTCTTTTTATTTGAACAAAAGGGCCCCATAGGTTGGATTTTTTATCATGTTGAGGACTATAGGTTTAATTGAGGGTATTTGGTTAGATACTTGAGAAGGTTTGGGCTGATCCCAATATATTTGGTGGTGTGAATTTAAGAGAAGGGTTTGTACCTTTTTATAAGAGAGGTGAGGGGCTCATTAAGAAAAGCTTGACGTATTAATTTATTATAAAATTAATTTCGGTTTTTAACAGATATAAATTGATTTATTTCGAGTATATGTTGGATATGAGTCTAAATACTCTCAAACTATATGTTTTATACTTGTTTAGGTCACCATAATAACCTTATATTTTAGAATTAACTCTTAGATAATAAATTTAACTTTTACAATGTCTTCTTGTACTTTTATACTACACGGTTACAATAGTTACCATAAAATGAGAAGAGAACCTCAAGTAGTCTATTAATGACATATGTAGCATTATATAAGCCATTTTTTAAATATTATAATTTTATCACTATTATGTAATTTCATAAAATAGTATTTGATTTAAAAAAATTCATTTATGTCAACGTTGACACTATTTATAATTGGGCTTTTGATAGTCATAAAAACATGATTCCTTCAAATAAAATACATTGAATCAAATATAACATGTCATATTCACCTAGAAAATTTGTCTATGGATTTAGAATATTCAATTTACATTTATTTTAATGTTTGTAATATCAATTATTTTAATCTTTCATTAATACGGTAATTACTACATCATCATTGTGTCTTAAATAAATTTTATTATTTAATGTCTAAAAATTATAAATAAAATATCATGATGTATTAAATAATTATATATTTATAATGAATATTTATAGTCAAATTTATCTTATGTATAACCCTATATTAAAAATGTTTTGGTTATTAAAATTTTAATTTTACACTCTTAACACATCATTAAATAAAACATAATAAATGTCATAATATTGCCCAAATGGATAAAAAAGGAAATTATTTTCGTTCTTTGGTTTATATTGGTCGAAAAAAACTTATCCAATAGAATTAGGACATTTTTGGGGAAATTTTATATTATTGTACTATTATTTTTTAACTTTAATTACTATATTTACTTTTAATCATGGAAAATAAAATTCAAAAGATACTATTCACAAAAAATTATTTTCATCCTATTGAAAAAAATTTACATAATCATAAAAACCAAAGATTTCAAATTTTTTACATTCAATTGACGGAAGCGATAAAAATACCTTTTATGCAAATTTTCAAATGTGCGTATAAGATGGGTAAAAGATGTTAAAAGTCCAATATAATTTTATATATCTAATATTACTATAAAATGACTCAGATGACTTATATTTTACAAATATATGTATTATGTATCTATTTTGACTTTAAGATAAATTTAATTAAAAATAATTCTTTATTTGAAAAAGTCTGTTTTCATATACAATGTATTAATTTTCACTATTCATGAAAAAATTTAATTCTTTCTGAAAAATACCAAAAATTCACCCTAATCTAATTTGATATTCCAAATTTAAAAATTAATTCTATTTTACCATATTAAATTTTTAGGAGTCTCTAAAATTAATTTCATTATTTTTCATAGAAAGACCTAAAAAGTAGTTCATTTAAAAAAATATTTTTTTCTTTTTATATTACTATTTTACCTAAACATATACATTTCATTATAAAAATGTTTTATTTATGAGAAAAAATAAAAAATAACATTTAAATTTTATTTTTTACTACACATATTAAAATATGTAATTGTTAAATAAATATATCATTTAAAAAATTATAATACTAATGTGTTGATTCGCATAAACTCAATCTTGCGTATAACGCAAGATAAGTCGGTGCTACATGAAATATATGATATTAAATTACATTAAAGAGATAACATACTATGAAATCATGGGTTGTTACATTCTCCCCTCTTTCAAAAAAATTCTTCCTCGTAATTGGAAATTTTTCTTCTAAAATAAATGGTTAAAAATTGATAATGCATTTGTGGAAAACCCACACGGGAAATGTCATTAAAAAATTAAATATTATTAAGAGGGAAAGGGAAATAATAAATTCACCACCAAATTATTATTTCCAATAGGATAACATGTGTGTTAATTAGAGACACCTAATTTCAGTAAAAACATAAATATCTATAGGGAGTGATTAAGGTCAATAATCTCAAACAAGTGAATAATAAATGGAAACATGGGGGCCTGAAAGCCATAAATCAATGATGATTTAAAATATCATCGGTTCAAAACATCATAATGTATTAGCATAACATATTTTTTGTTTTATGATCCCTTACCTGATGTTTAAGAATTAATTTCATCGTATAATAAGAAAAAAAGAATCATTGACAAGTAGAGTTCCATCCTTTAACTAGTTATACCGAAAAATCATCTTTCACTAAAAAACATAATAGAACACGAAAAATATTCAATTTATTCCAATCATATAGGGTTCCAAAAAAATGAATTTATAAATCATTTGTTAGACCTTTTAAAAAATATACATTATACAAACCAAGTCATCATGTAGGATATTGGTAGGTGATGTACCTTTGTCGCCCTTTGGTAGCGGGATCAAGTCTCACGACCTTACTGGACATGACGGGTTGTCGCCTGGCCTCTAGGTCATCCACTTTATAACAATAAAAATGTAATCTTAAAAAAAATTAACCTGAAAAAATAGTATCCAATGTATATCTTAATCAATTACAACCATTGGACTTATCCAAAATACGTTTTTCCAAACACACAGACCAAAATTTATAATAAAGGTGAACTTAATTAAGATCCCTTCTTTTCACAAAATAAAATGTTAATACATTCATCATATATTATCATAAAACATGGTAACACTTTTAATTTCAATAAAAACTTATTGATTACATTCATGCTCCCTTATTCCTTATAGAATACATGATGTACTACATATATCCAAAAATGTTGTAAACCCTATCAATGATTGAATAAACACATAGTTAATTAATTTCAAGGTAGTCAAGAATATCCAATATAATTTATCCAAATCAATACCCTCTTATTCCAAAATCACTACTGTTGACCCCTGCAAACGCGTCCCAAATTTTCCAAATGTCCCCATAGATGATCCTGGAGTGTAGCTCGTTCCGCAATATTCGATTTGACTGGTCATGGGGCCCAAATGGAGTTACGGATTAGAAGTTACGGCTCTTTGAAGTTGGACTGCTTGGGATGGCCATCCAGGACGGTTTCGGGGCGTAGTATGGATTTGCGCGTAAAAAAAGGAGTTCCGCGCGGAAAAGCATGTGCGCACGTGGAATATTACGCGCCCATATTTGCGCGCGTGAAATTTTACGCACAGCGCTTTTCCCGCGCGCAATTTTGCGCGCACCGCCTTTGCTCGCGCAGAATTCTCCGCGCGGCGCCTGGCGTGCGGAAAACACATCGCGCGCGCGGAATTTTCCGCGCACCGGCGTCCGGGTTCCGCCTATAAATACGAGGGCACCCCCCTTTGGAAGATGGACCCCCAGAGGTCGGTCGCCGCTCTGATGCGCGTAAGCCCGCAGTTTTCGTGCCCACGCAGAAAAATCCCCTCCGGCGCGAAAAACATTAGTTTTGCGTGGAAAACGGCCAACCTGCCCAGTTTTCCGTGCAACTCATAATTTTTTCACGCAACAGTGCGTCTGAGGCCGATTTTTCACGCGCCAGTGCAGCACCGATCCTATTGTGCGCGACGCCGCATATTGGGCACCCGCCGCTATTGCGCGCCCGCCGCACCTATTGCGCGCCCGCCGCACCTCTTGCGCGCCCGCCACACCTCGTGCGTGCCCGCCGCACCTATTGCACGTCCGCCACACCTATTGCGCGCCCCCACACCTATTGCGCGCCCGCCGCACTTATTGCATGCCCGCCGCACCAATTGCGCGCCGACCAGGTGTTTCTCGCGTAGTAGCCTCAATTGCGCGCATGCCTGCCCTGCGCAACAGTGTTTAGGCCCGCACCTGCCGGTCCATACCGCGGGGGCTGCGCCCCCGCACCCCCTCCGGGTCGGTGCCGGTCCCTTCGCTACCGTCGCCCACCCCCATGAAAAATGGAGAGTCGCACCGCGAACTTCTCGGGCTGCGACATTGGGGTTTTCCATTGCGCAGCCACCTTCCCCCTAGGGAATACCATGATTTGAGATACTCCTCTGCACGCTGCGAAAAGCCTTGAGTTGACATATTCTTCTTGGTTCGTTTCCTATGTTGTGAGTTGAGATTCTCATCATCAATTTTCCCAAGTACCTTGAGTCAAACCATTCCTCAAAGCAGCTCCGTCAAACCCTATCCCCTGGCTCTTATGTCAGGTTGAACCAGAATGGGCCGCCCTTGCGTAAGACCCAACACCAGCCATTCTAGGCGCCTGACGCAAGTAGTCCTTTCTACATGACTCTAAACATTAGTAATCCCTATTTCCCAAACATAAGATGCCTCTTGCCCAATACAAGAGATGCCTTATGCTCCTAGTATAAGAAGCCAACAGTCCTCTATACATGACTATAAACTGTAGTGCACCCAATCTAACAAATGATAGGATACCTCTTGTTCCAAACAGAAGATGCCTTGTGCTCTAAGAATAAGATGCCAACAGTCCTCTATTCATGACTATAAACTGTAGTGCACCCTATCTAACAAATGATAGGATGCCTCTTGTTCCAAACAGGAGATGCCATTTGCTCAAAGCATAAGATGCCTAGTTATAAGGACCCGCACTTATTTCATACATAATCTTGAATTTACTTAAGAAAACAATTCATTATACATTGAGGATCTTCTCATGTTTAGAGCTTTAGAGAATTAGGACAAAACATTCATAACATTACACATTGTTACATAGTGGATACCATAAAATCAGATTCCATTATCCTCAGAATATAAAACATTAAAACACAAAACAAGACTCCTTGACAATTCTTCAACATTTATCATGTCTTCCTTCCTTGTATTACTCATCATTAACCTGTGAAAAATCATTTAAAAACTTGTGATGAGCACAAAAACTCAGTAAGGTATGAAAAAGAAGGAAAAATCACATTAGTCCATGAATACGCATGACGTATGAAAACATTTTCAAAAGACATGCTTTCCACCCATAAAATCTTAATTAGCGTAACATGAGATTTACACAAGATCCACACAAACATAATTATAATCATAGAGGTATATTGGGGAATTACTTACATAATCTTGTAACCATCTTGGCTACCTTAAAATTTGTAACCCTCACGGCTACCTTACTTTGTGTAACCATCACAGTTACACTTGGAGTAACCATACGGCCGACCTCCAACATACTCATAACCAATGCATTGGAGGGAAATATAGGTCCCACCCTTCATCATAAACAATTCCCAATAACCAAAACATAATCATACAATATAAACAATAGCATAAAAACATTGCCTTTGAATCTTATAAAACGGAATTTTAAAAGATGATTTTAGAAGAAAAGTCCCTTATAAACATCATATACTTGAAGTGAGGCTTAATTTAGTGGATGGAATATGTATATACTCTGTAAATAAACATAATTAAACATAATATAAACAGAACCCATCACACAAACAATTTAAATAGCACATAAATTATAAAGTAGAAGGTTAACCCAAAGAATGGAAATCGGGTTAAGAATTCCCTTACCTTGGGCTTGTATTACTTCAAAATTGTTTAAAACTCCTGTATAATGGTTAAAAGAGTGTTATTAGTACTTTACAGAAAAATGTTCATGTTTATAACATCTTATATGGTCATTTCATAACCTCATTTCACCCCTTAATTGTTAGGATTTTGTTCCTTGCATTATTTTGGGTGAGTTCTTTTGTGATTTTCACAATCGGTTCATGATGAATCTTTCTTGTTGATTGGAGGTGAAACTCCAGAATTAGAATGGAGTAGTATTTACATAATTCTAGTACCATAAATTATACCATTTATCACTTTGGTGCTTTATATGATGATGATTCATAAGTTAAACATTAATTATGTTCGTTTAGATAATTTATGTGGTTCTTTGATAATTACAACTTCATTTAGTCTTGTAAATTTGAATCATGAGTACAAAAGAATTCCAGAACCTTATATGATTCATAAAACATATATTATAACCTGTTTCAACCATAAAAATGGTTTCATGACCAGACATGAATGAATTAATGGAGATTGAAAATACATCGTCCACGATATCGGTAATTCGACACAAATGGACAATGTTTTTTGATTCTTTAAATAAGTGAGAGAGGAGAGGAATAATGATTTGTAATTTTCCATAAACATGAAAACATCAATAATATACATGATTCTGGAGATTTCATGCCTCTTGGATAATAGTGGGTGAAGAATGATGAGAAGGGAATCTTGAAATGAAGAAAACATGAGAAATTTCTTACAAAAATTCGGCAGCCTAACGGCGTCTCTTAAAATTTCATAAAAATAAGATTGATGAGAGGAATAGAATATCTCATCATTCATACAAAATTTGGACAGTAAGAGGAAATATTAAATGAAATGTCCCAACAAAAGACAAAGGGGAAAGGAAGAGAATAACATAAAATGGAAGGAAAGAATGGAAATGAAAGAGGATGTTTACCTCTTGATCTCTTCTCCTTGAGATCCTTCTTAAGGGCTTTGATTTTGGTCTTTTGGTGAGACCAGCAGCTCTAGGACGTGGAGAAGAAGATTGGGGAGGGAATTTGGCAGAAATTAGACATTGCTCATGGCTTGAGAGGTGTGAGAGGAAGAGGGTAGTGAGGGTGGTATTTATAGTGGAGGAGGGGAGGTATTTTAGATTATTTTAATTATTATTATAATATTTTTATCAAGTCTATGAATAATATCAAATAAAGTGGCCCTAAATAGTAATCATATCATGTGATTTCTAAGCAAGTGGCCTTGCATCACTTATGATGTCATAAATAGTGCATTTTAACTGATAAATTGATTATACGGTATTTTACCATATTTCACTATTCACCGAAAATTCAAGAGTTTCAGAAAAATACCAAAAATTTACCCCAACCATTTTTCGATGTGAAGAATTCAAAAATGAACTCCATTTTCCAAAAATAATTTTCTAAATATTATTAATTTAATTTTTAAATAAGGTCACAGTTAATTCGAAAAATAACAAAATTGAAGTGCAATTAGTTTTATGTGACATTGGAAAATTAATTAAGATCCCATTATCCTATTGCCATGGGAAAATAAAATAATAATATTATTTACTATTCATGAGGTCATATTACTATTCATATTACTATTCATATAACTATTCATAAGGGCATGTTACTATTCACCAAAAAAACAAGTTTGTTCCTTCAGACTCTAAATAACATACTGAACACAATTGTAGATGACAGTTTCTTGAAATTCAAAACATAGAAGAAATAAAATTATGTTTAAAGGATACTTATAAATATATACCTTAAACAAAATTTCAAGCATTTTCAATTTATTTTTAGAAATCCTTGGGATGTTACATTATCCCCACCTTCTTGAAATTGCGTCCTCGAAATTTTATTTACTTATTAAACAACTGAGGGTATTTTTACCTTATAGAATTTTTAGACTCCAATGTTGCTTCTTCAACCATGTGGTTTCTCCACAAAACCTTTACCTGGTGGATTACCTTAGTCCGCAAAACCTGTTCTCTTCGATCAAGAATCAGAACCGGTTTTTCTTCATAAGAAAGGATCTCTACTAGCTGAACTTCTTCCGGCCTCAAGACATGTGATGAATCTGGAACATACTTTCTCAACATCGAAACATGAAAAACATTGTGTACCTGAAACAAGCTCGAAGGCAAAGCTACGCGGTACGCAACTGTTCCAACTTTATCCAAGATTTCAAAAGGACCTATGAACCGTGGACTTAGTTTCCCTTTCTTGCCGAAACACATCACACATTTCCAAGGAGATATTTTAAGGAAAACATGGTCACCTACCTTGAAAGAGAAGTCTTTCCTTCTGTTATCTGCATAACCTTTCTACCTGTTCTGAGCTGTCCTCATGTGTTGCTGGATCATCCTCACTTTCTCAGCCACTTCCTCTACTAATTCTGGCCCCATCAACTTTCTTTCACCAACTTCATCCCAAAACGCAGGAGTCCGACACCGCTTTCCATACAAGGCCTCAAAAGGTGCCATCTGAATACTGGAATGGAAACTGTTATTATAAGAAAACTCAACTAATGAAAGATGTTGATCCCAACATCCCTGATAGTCCATTGAACAAGCTCGAAGCATATCCTCCAAAGTTTGAATTGGTCGTTCTGACTTCCCATCTGATTGAGGATGAAAAGCTGTACTGAAATTCAACTCTGTGCCCAAAGACTTCTGAAGTCCCTTCCAAAATTTAGAAGTGAACCTGGGATCTCGGTCAGACACACTGGAAAGAGTAACTCCATGTAACCTGACAATCTCTTTGAGGTACAATCGAGAAAGCTGATCTAATGTCATTGTATCTCGAATAGAAAGAAAATGAGCAGACTTTGTTAGCCGATCAACAATAACCCATATCGCATTGTTACCTCAAAAAGTCATTGGTAGTCCCACCACAAAATCCATGGATATATTCTCCCATTTCCATTCTGGCACCGGAAAAGGATGAAGCATCCCCTTCGGTAACTGTCGCCCTGCTTTAACCTGCTGACATGTCAAACATTTCATTGTAAAATCAGCAATATCTCTTTTCATCCCATTCCACCAGTAATACTCTCGAAGGTCTCTTTACATCTTAGTACTTCCAGGATGAACAGAAAATGGAGAACTATGAGCTTCACACAATAATTCTTTCTTCAGCTTGGAATCACAAGGCACACACAACCTTTTTCCAAGCCATAAAACACAATCTTTATCAAGATTAAATTCTGGAAACTTACCCATTTTAACCAATTCTACCTTTTTCTGTAGCTCACGGTCTTCCCTCTGCGCTTTCATAATTCTGTCTGACAACGAAGAATGCACTGAAACCTGAAACAAAATAGATATTTTCCCTGCACCAACAACTTCTAAGCCAAAATTTATCAAATCATTAATCAAGGGACCACGTTCCAAACGTATCATGGTTAATAATGCATGATTTTTCCGACTTAAGGCATCCGCTACTTTGTTTTCTTTTCCAGGATGGTAATTAATCATGCAGTCATAATCCTTTATCAGTTCTAGCCATCTTCTCTGCCTCATGTTTAATTCATTCTGAGTGAATATATACTTAAGACTTTTATGGTCAGTATATATTTGGAATTTGGTTCCGTATAGATGATGCCTCCATATTTTCAAAGCAAAAACCACAGCTTCCAATTCCAAATCATGTGTGGGATAATTCAGCTCATGAGGTTTAATTTGTCTCGAAGCATAGGCAATTACCTGATCATTATACATCAAAACACAACCATGTCCCTTCAAAGAAGCATCACTGTAGATGACAAACTCACCATTCCGGGAAGGTAAGGCCAAAACTGGAGAATTCACCAATCTCTTCTTTAGTTCCTGAAAACAAACATCACATTCTTCTGTCCAAACAAATTTAACCCCTTTCCGTGTTAACTTAGTTATAGGGCTAGATAACCGTGCAAAGTTCTTAACAAAGCGTCGGTAATAACTTGCTAAGCCCAGAAAACTACGAATCTCTGTAACATTTGTGGGTCTTGGCCATTCATCAACTACTTTCGTTTTGGCAGGATCAACTGTTATTCTATCCTTATTTACAATGTGGCCAAGAAAAGAAATCTGTTGCAACCAAAAATCACTCTTGCTGAATTTTCCATATAGTTTCTTTTCTTTTAAAGTTTTTAAAACAACCCTTAGATGTTTTTCATGCTCCTCTTTATTTTTAGAAAAAACCAGAATGTCATCAATAAATACAACCACAAACTTATCGAAGAACTCATGAAATACTCTATTCATAAGATTCATGAATACAGCAGGTGAATTAGTTAACCCAAATGGCATAACAACAAATTCATAATGCCCATATCTAGTACGAAAGACTGTTTTCGGGATGTCATCCTCCTTCACCTTCAGCTGATGGTATCCGGATCTCAAGTCAATCTTGGAAAAGTACTGAGCTCCCTAGAGCTGATCAAACAAGTCATCAATATGAGGCAAAGGATATTTGTTTTTAACAGTGATGTTATTCAAAGATCTATAATCAATGCAAAGCCTCATGGAACCATATTTCTTTTTAACAAACAAAACAGGGGCTCCCCATGGTGAAGTACTGGGACGAATGAAGCCTTTGACAAGCAAATCCTGCAACTGATTTTTCAATTCAAGAAGTTCTATTGGAGCCATACGATATGGGGGTTTTGAAATTGGCTTAGCATCAGGAACTATGTCAATTGTGAATTCGAATTCTCGTTTAGGTATGACACTGGGTAACTCCTCAGGAAAAACATCAAGGTATTCATTTACCACTAGCACATCATTAATTTGAATAGTTCCCTTGTTTTCAACAATATGTGCCAGATAACTTTCATTTCCATCTTTCAATAGTTTCTCAGCTTCTTGATATGTTATCAATTATATGGGTTCATTCTTGTATACAAACTGAAACTCTTTCTGAAAAACAACTTCTTTAGCTCTACAGTCAATCTTAGCATGATAATCAGAAAGCCAGTCCATCCCCAGAATAACTTCAAACTCGACTAAGGGTAAAACAACAAGGTTTGCAGGTAAAGTCTTTCCACTTACCACAATAGAAATATTATTATAATTCCTCTTTGCTATAACATTCCCCCCTGGTGTTTTAACAACAAGTTCAGGTATCATGTGTTGAGGTGATATTTCCAATTTACTAGAAAATTCCTCAGAGATGATGGAATGTGTAGACCCCGTATCAAACAAAACTTTAGCAAAATCTGAGTGAACAAACAAAGTACCTGATACAACTTCATTGGATGGCCCAACATCTGCTGATGTAGTCGCAAAGGATATCACTACACCTTTCTGCTTGTAGTCTGGCTTCTTTGCATCATTTGGATCCCTCTTTGGATAGGCATTTGTATAGTGACCCATCTCACCACATTTAAAACACTTTACAGTTTGCTTATCAGGATTAGTCTATGGATCATTTTCATTGCAATCTCGGTCCATATGTCCAAACTTACCACATTTAAAACACTTCCCAGTTTTGATAAGACATTCCCCAGGGTGCTTCTTGCCACACTTTTCACAAACTGGAAACTGTATTTTCTTACCATCAGATTTCATTGGTTGATTCTTACCCATTGCTTTACAATTTGACCTCTTCTTCTCTTTGTTTCCAAATTGCATGTGATCGTCAGAAAACTCCATCTCTACCCTCTCAGCACATCAGAAAAGTTTATCGTAACTTTTGAATTCACGGGAGGCCAACGCCCTTCGATACCTTGGCTTCAATCCTGAGTAAAAGCGGTTGATTTTGCTATCGAGATCCATAATAAGATTTGGAGCATACCACTCCAGTCGGGTGAAGTTCGCCTCATACATAGCCACTGAATCTTCCTCCGTTTGTTTCAGTTCAAGGAATTGTTTCTCCATTCTAAGTCGCACCACCTTAGGAAAATATTTTTCAAGAAAAAGACTTTTAAATTCATCCCACACTAAGGCATAAAAATCCTTTCTACCCCTGATATTCATTACCATTGACCACCATCGATCAGCTTCCCCTTCAAAACGATAAATGGCAAGACTTACCTTTTGATTGTCTGAACATCTCATAACATTAAATATCTTTTCAAGGGCTTTAATCCATCCTTCTGCTGCCACTAGGTCGGAAGATCCATTGAATGCAGGAGGATGTTTTCTCATAAAATGTTCCACCACTGTCATGTTCCGTTGGGGTACCTCTATTTGTCCTCTTGCATGGATTCCACCACCATTTATTGCCTGCGTTAGCTGAGCCATTACTGTCACAAACTGCTCGGTTCCAATCCCTACCATTCTAGGTTGTTGATCAGGAAGGATGTCATTCTGTCGGTGCCTATCCTCTTCAGCATCCATGTTCCTTCTATGGACAACCATTCTAAACAAACATTTCTTAGATGAAGCAACATGGTAATCTTTAAATGCAATAACAAATTAAACATAGGGTGAAAATTATTTATGGTATTCTATTAGCATCACCTTAACCCCTAAAGTTATCTAAACCATCCTTTGATACCAACTATAAGGACCCGCACTTATTTCATACATAATCTTGAATTTACTTAACAAAACACTTCATTATACATTGAGGATCTTTTCAAGTTTAGAGCTTTAGAGAATTAAGACAAAACATTCATAACATTACACATTGTTACATAGTGGATACCATAAAATCAGTTTCCATTATCCTCAGAATATAAAACATTAAAACACAAAACAAGACTCCTTGAATATTCTTCAACATTTATCATGTCTTCCTTCCTTGTATTACTCATCATTAACCTGTGAAAAATCATTTAAAAACTTGGGATGAGCACAAAATCTCAGTAAGGTATGAAAAAGAAGGAAAAATCACATTAGCCCATGAATACGCATGACGTATGAAAACATTTTCAAAAGACATGCTTTACACCCATAAAATCTTACTTAGCATAACATGAGATTTACACAAGATCCACACAAACATAATTATAATCATAGAGGTATATTGGGGCATTACTTACATAATCTTGTAACCATCTTGGCTACCTTAAAATTTGTAACCCTCATGGAAACCTTACTTTGTGTAACCATCACAGTTACACTTGGAGTAACCATACGGCCGACCTCCAACTTACTCATACCCAATGCATTGGAGGGAAATATAGGTCCCACCATTCATCATAAAAAATGCCCAATAACCAAAACATAATCATACAACATAAACAATAGCATAAAAACATTGCCTTTAAATCTTATAAAACAGAATTTTAAAAGAGGATTTTAGAAGAAAAGTCCCTTATAAACATCATATACTTGATGTGAGGCTTAATTGAGAGGATGGAATATGTATATACTCTGTAAATACACATAATTAAACATAATATAAACAGAACCCATCACACAAAAAATTTAAATAGCACATAAATTATAAAGTAGAAGGTTAACCCAAAGAATGGAAATCGGGTTAAGAATTCCCTTACCTTGGGCTTGTATTACTTCAAAATTGTTTAAACCTCCTGCATAATGGTTAAAATAGTGTTATTAGTACTTTACAAAAACATGTTCATGTTTATAACATCTTATATGGTCATTTCATAACCTCATTTCACCCCTTAATTGTTAGGATTTTGTTCCTTGCATTATTTTGGGTGTGTTCTTTTGTGATTTTCACAATCGGTTCATGATGAATCTTTCTTGTTGATTGGAGGTGAAACACCAGAATTGGAATGGAGTAGTATTTACATAATTCCAGTACCATAAATTATACCATTTATCACTTTGGTGCTTTATATGATGATGATTTATAAGTTAAACATTAAATATGTTCGTTTAGATAATTTATGTGGTTCTTGGATAATTACAACTTCATTTAGTCTTGTAAATTTGAATCATGAGTACAAAAGAATTCCAAAACTTTATATGATTCATAAAACATATATTATAACCTGGTTCAACCATATAAATGGTTTCATGACCAGGCTTGAAAGAATTAATGGAGATTGAAAATACATCGTCCACGATATCGGTAATTCGACACAAATGGACAATGTTTTTTGATTCTTTAAATAAGTGAGAGTGGAGAGGAATAATGATTTTTAATTTTCCATAAACATGACAACATCCAGAATATACATGATTATGGAGATTTCATGCCTCTTGGATAAGAGTTGGTGAAGAACGAAGAGAAGGGAATCTTGAAATGAAGAAAACATGAGAAATTTCTTACAAAAATTCGGCAGCCTAACGACGTCTCTTAAAATTTCATAAAAATAAGATTGATGAGAGGAATGGAATATATCATCATTCATACAAAATTTGGACAGTAAGGGGAAATATTAAATGAAATATCCCAACAAAAGACAAAAGGTAAAGGAAGAAAATAACATAAAATGGAAGGAAAGAATGGAAATGAAAGAGGATGTTTACCTCTTGATCTCTTCTCCTTGAGATCCTTCTTAAGGGCTTTGATTTTGGTCTTTTGGTGAGACCAGAAGCTCTAGGACGTGGAGAAGAAGATTGGGGAGGGAATTTTGCAGAAATTAGACAATGCTCAAGGCTTGAGAGGTGTGAGAGGAAGAGGGGAGTGAGGGTGGTATTTATAGTGGAGGAGGGGAGGTATTTTAGATTATTTTAATTATTAATATAATATTTTTATCAAGACTATGAATAATCTCAAATCAAGTGGCCCTAAATAGTGATAATATCATGTGATTTCGAATAAAGTGGCCTTGCATCACTTATGATGTCATAAATAGTGCATTTTTACTGATAAATTGATTATACGGTATTTTACCGTATTTCACTATTCACCGAAAATTCAAGAGTTTCAGAAAAATACCAAAAATTTACCCCAACCATTTTTCGATGTGAAGAATTAAAAAATGATCTCCATTTTTCAAAAATAATTTTCTCAATATTATTAATTTAATTTTTAAATAAGGTCACAGTTAATTTGAAAAATAACAAAATTGAAGTGCAATTAGTTTTATGTGACATTGGAAAATTAATTAAGATCCCATCATCCTATTGCCATGGGAAAATAAAATAATATTATTATTTACTATTCATGAGGTCATATTACTATTCATAAGGGCATGTTACCATTCACCAAAAAAACAAGTTTGTTCCATCAGACTCTAAATAACATACTGAACACAATTGTAGATGACAGTTTCTTGAAATTCAAAACATAGAAGAAATAAAATTATATTTAAAGGATACTTATAAATATATATACCTTAAACAAAATTTCAAGAATTTTCAATTTATTTTTAGAAAACCTTGGGATGTTACACTAGTAGTCCTATCTACATGACTATAAAATGTAGTACTCCCTATCTAACAAATGATAGGATGCCTCTCGCTTCTAACGAGAGATGCCTTATGCTCCAAGCATGAGACGCTAGTAGTCCTATCTACATGACTATAAACTATAGTAATCCCTATGTGCAAACATAGGATGCCTCTCGCTTCTAACGAGAGATTCCTTATACTCCAATCATGAGACGCTAGTAGTCCTATCTACATGACTATAAACTGTAGTACTCCATATCTAAAAAATGATAGGATGCCTCTCGCTTCTAACGAGAGATGCCTTATGTTCCAAGCATGAGACACCAGTAGTCCTATCTACATGACTATAAACTGTAGTAAACCATGTGCTCCAAACATAGGATTCCTCTTGTTCCAAATAAGAGATGCCTTGTGCGCCAAGCATAAGATGTCTAATGCCATGATTACAGTGGCGTAATATCAAGAGCGTAATATCAAGAGCGTTGGAATCCATTCAAACATTCCATCACTCCACCTCACGCTTTGCATGTCCTTCGTTCGGATCATCACTCACTTCCAATTCTGGAGGGACCCCCTAACAGTATGGATGCTCGACCTTTTGTCTGCCTACTGTCCTGGCCCAACGTTCTGGACGACTGATTGACGATATTTGAGTTAGTCCCCGTGTTGCGAACATGGTCAGCGGTCAGCCCTCATTTGTTTTCCTCATTCCTGGCTAACGTGATATGGATGATGCGTTTCCGCCACGGTCAACAGTTATCCTCCATCACCACGCCAATCTCACGACGTTCTGAATATTGGGCATGTGATTCACACTTTTCATCTCCCTTTGTTGGGATAGATTCCAATGACCTTGGCATTATCCTGCTTGTGCACTAGCGCATAAGTGATTACCTCAACCCGCTAGTGAGTTGGGATTACCTCATGGCCAGACATGAGGAAGAAACCATGGGCCTCTCAACGCGTAAGCCCCATTCCACTTCTCACGGACGCACCCTTCCTGACGTGATCATCTGGTCCCTTCTGCCTCTTGTTTCCCACACCGAGCATGACTCACGTGGGCTTAGAGTGCGCATCGACCATGACATCCTCCATGGGCCGCCTCAGATCATAATCCCCATACAACATGGGCCGCCTTAGAGTTTAAACCCCATGCATCCTTGGGCCGCCTCAGAGCATAAGCCCCATACACCATGGGCCACCTCAGAGCGTAAGACCCATACACTGTGGGCGGCCTCAGAGCGTAAGCCCCATACACTATGGGCCGACTCAGAGCGTAAGCCCCATCCACCTTTGCCTCTCCCTAGCGGCACCCAGGAAACACCCTTGCGTAAGCCCCAATCCTTCCCGAACTACGTGGACTTTGATTCCCTGCCATAGGGATACGTAGGAAGCCTTCACGAGGTTCAAGCCCACCACCCGGTTGTTCTAACCTCTCCACGTTGGTTCACCATCCACCATGGGCCGCCTTAGAGCGTAAGCCCCATACACTGTGGGCCGCCTCAGAGCGTAAGCCCCATACATTGTGGGCCTCCTAAGAGCGTAAGCCCCATCCACCTTTGCCGCTCCCTAGCGGCACCCGGTCAGCACCCTTGCGTAAGCCCAAATCCTTCTTGAACTACGCAGACTTTGATTCCCTACCACGAGGATACGTAGGAAGCCTCTTCAAGGCTCAAGCCCAACTTCACTGTCGCCCCTGCGATGGTCCCATTTCATTCCCCCTCCACTTCATTCATCCATCCACCACCCATCCTGATTCTTACCTGGGCCACCACATCCCGGTGAGATCATGCCATTCATCCACCAGCACCGCTCCCTACGGCACCCGGGAAGTTATCCACACATAATCCCCAGCATGTCTCCGGGTTATTGTCCTTTGTGTACACCCCGGACCATCCCCCTTTCAAACTACTTGGGTTTTGATCCCTTTCCTCTACACAGGGTATGTAAGAAACCTCCAAGAGGTTCAATCCCAACCAATGGTAATCCATGGTGTTCCCCATCCTGGGGCGCACTTCCCCGGATCCGCCCTCAGTGGTGTTCAGATCAGCCACGGTGTGACTTCTCCCCTACATGGGGCACACCACCATGGATCCGTCCTCATTGGGCATTCTGATCCATTCATCTTCCAGGTGTTATCCCTTTGGCATATACCAATCTGATCCGTCTCTATGGGACGTTCTGATCACCCTCATACCGTCTCCGCAAGAC
Organism: Viscum album; assembly: GCA_963277665.1. Taxonomy (NCBI): domain Eukaryota; kingdom Viridiplantae; phylum Streptophyta; class Magnoliopsida; order Santalales; family Viscaceae; genus Viscum; species Viscum album. The sequence goes on from OY728131.1 coordinate 1,352,457,834, forward strand.
GTTAAACTCGCGGCCTACCTCATTTAAAACATGAGATGCCTGAGGAAAACCTCGGATGACATGCCTTTGGCGTAACCGTCGCGGCAAGACGTTAAACTCGCGGCCTACCTCGTGATAAACATGAGATGCATGAGGAAAACCTCGGATGACACGCCTTTGGCGTAACCGTCTCCACAAGACGTTAAACTCGCGGCCTACCTCGTGATAAACATGAGATGCCTGAGGAAAACCTCAGAAGACACGCCTTCGGTGTAACCGTATCTGCTAAAAGATAATTTTGAAACATACCCTGTGTTAAACAAGGGAAGATGAGGAAAACCTCATATACATTCCTCGGGTTCTGCACCCCTGAGATGCCCTCTTATGAGGTAGAATATAGGTTCCCCTATGTCCACGCATGCCGAGATGCCCAGACATGCATGATGTTGCCGTCTACTCCGACTGAAGGTCACTACCATGTCAAGACACCATGGAATGTCTCGACAGAAGTAGTGTAATTAAACGGCATCCATGAAGATATGGCACCAGGAATGTGATTCATGAACAACGTCTTAAATCTATGAGGGAGACCCGGACTAGGTAATGAGCTCCGAGGAGGAATCCACGGAGGGAAAAACCGACATCCCATCATCCCATTTCGATCAAGGAGCAGACGTCCCTGAACAAGGAACGGATGCCGCCCGCCTTTGGAAAGCAGGAATGTGGGGCCACAAGTAGCGCGTCCTCCTCCACAGACGGATGCACGCGCCCCGGCGAAAGCGTCGGAAACAACTACCTATGTATTAGTACCATATTATGTTTTATCTTACCCTCATCCATGTATTTTGGAAAAATATTAACTTGATATTGAGTAAATTTTCATAATACCATACAATCTCAAATCCTCAATGAAATTGTACTGCAGTACAATCCTTATTTATATCCATAATTCATATAACCAGTACATCATTGATACAACACTAAAATGACATAATTATTCAGTCCAAAAACACAAATAAATTATTTATTCCACATTGACTGTAGTAAAATCTTATGACTGGCCTTGATACCTTTGATTCATCTGAGCTATATTTTCTAGATGATTAGGAAATTTATTTCTGTAATGCCCCATTTCACTATATTTTAAACAATAAATATTAGTATTTTCTGTGTTCCCATTGCATTAGTTTTCTTGGTGACCCTCTTCTACATACATATAAAAAACACCAAGTCCTTTCAAGCACTCCCCACGGTGATTTTTTATACAGTTATCTCATATGGGAAAATCATTCCTTCTCTTAATCCCTTAATCCATCTTTATCTTTTCTATCATCTTCTTATTTGGTGTCCCTTAAAATCCATAGGTCTTATAGAATTATATACATTTCTTATACACACATGATACTATTTCATCATATAACTGGAATATATGAGAGGCTATTTCACATCGAAATTTTGGCTTAGGACCATTAATGATATGAATTTTCTTACACTTTGTAACATGTGCACTGGTGGGGTAGTCATTCCTTCTACAAGGTTCCTATTCTAAAACATTTCATACATTATATTAGATTATGAATCATAATTAAAAATTCTAAACAAGTGAAATAATTTTCATAAATTATGAATATCTAATCTCATAATAATAAATAAGGTTCTGTTGGAGAGATATTTATTCATAAATCCTTCATAGTGGTTTGTAATGAAAATATTAATTATCATAATCATATCACTGAGGTGTGTCAAACTAGGTGCACAGTAGGGATGATTTTAGTGTACTAGGGTACTTGGAGTCAAGCTCAGAACACCTTGTTAGTGTTTTCACCACACGGTACATATGTTCCAGAACCATGTCTACATGTAGTTTCCAAAAGAGTTTGTACTGCTTGGAATATCCATGTAATCCCTATTGTACCAAAATTATAGGGGTTTCTTATATACTTATCCACAAATTCTGTCATAGGGTTATGATCCTGAATATAAGTTTCCAAAATATATATCTATGGTTGATTCTAAACATCCTCTAATACCATCTGTAACTCCCCAAACATAGATTCATGGATCCGGTGCATTATTTAAATATATTGGCATGATTACATGGAATCATTTCTCAAAGGACCAATCCATTTAGAAGTATTGGAAAATATATTACATACATGAACATCACAATACAATTTCAAACATAAAATACATAATAGATAATCCTTTTAGAATTCCATTATTCTATGTGATTAAACATGCATATAAATCATAATACACTTCATTTCATCATGGAAAAATAAAACATAATAAATTGGTGAGCTCAGATGCTCAATAAGGATAAAAAATATAGAGGAAGATATCAGAAATTATCACAAATTTACAGAACAATATCAAATTGAAACACAAGGTGATTAAACATAAACATCATCTTAATATCGCATAGATAATTCCAATAATTTTAATTACATATTCACATGGATATTCTACTAGTTTAATAATCAAATGTAACATTAATATATAATATCATGTTGATGGAATGTGTAATGTAGGTCATCCTAACCACAAATTAAAGGCCTTGTGAAAATACCCTAAATATAAATTTTTTCAAGGCCTTGTGCTAGGACAATAGTTTTTCTCATTAGACTTATAAATTAATCAAGAGGCTATAGCGGCCCACACCCATCCCATATTATTTCCAATGAATTCCTGAATTGAAAAGGGTCAAACATAACACACAATTTTTTTTAAACTATTATATGATATGTTAATACATTAACCATAAACCATGAGTGACATAAAAAAGCACATACAAAACCAATCTTATCACAAAAATATCACTACAATATGGAATATTTTATCATAATAAATCAACTTCAATTAAACCTAAAATACAACAGTAGATGTTGATAAAAATTAAATCAATCCATAAACTATTTGAGAGAAATATCTCTTTCAACTTTGAAATCATTTAAAAGTCACATAACTATAAAACAAAAAAATATTTGGAAATATTTTTATAATATTTTAAGGTAAGATTGGAAGGTGATATAATGGAAGAAAATAGTTTTACCCACCATATATGGTAAAGAGCATTCTTTTGTTTATTTTTCAAAAAGGACATAAACTACCTGTTTTAGAAAACGACAGAAATATTCATTTCAAAACACTTTATTAAAAGTTAGAAAAAGGAATAAAAGAATTTAACACATAATCTAGGAAATAGTAAAAATGTTTTGAAGTATGATTTTATGAAACATGAATATAGATGACAACGAAGTCCTAGTAGATAAATAGGTATATACAATCTTTGATAATAACGAGATTGAAGAATTAACCCTTACCTTAGGTCTGATACTCTTTGTATGTGTCTGAAACTACAATATAATATTTTTCAACATATTATTAACTCATATAAAATTCATAATAATATTTATGATATCATATATGATTCTTTTATTACTTTATATCACCCATTTCTTAACAATTCCATGTTAATGCAACATTTTGGGTAATATCACTTTGATTATTGTACTTGTTTAGACTTTTATTCTGAATAATATGACTTAGATCATAATTTAATTAGTTCTAGAATGTATAATATTATTTTTATATCATATATATTTATAATATAAATATATATCATATATATATAGTGGAATACACCGTTCATTGAGACGATAGGTCTTACGTGCGCTTGAACGATGTTTCCGTTTTCATATCATATTAAATGTTTGTAAATAAATGATATATATATATATTCATGAAATATTATTATCTCATATATTACATACTTATTAATAATATATTTTTATAAATATCTTTGAATAGTGAACGTGGAAATGAATCTCATCACGTTGTGGAGATGGTAATATGTAAGTATGCACAAGAGACGATGTCATTCTTTAATGATTAAAAGGTGAGGAATTGGATGGAATAATAATTATACAAAAACATTATCATGTTATTTTTATTATTTATTAACATAATAATCATCATTATATCCAATCAAATAATATAGTTTTGAATAACAAATTACACAATGACGTGGAGAGGGTATTCCATATGTACGCACACATGGTGACTTTTTCATTCATAGGACAAATATCATAACAAATATGGATATTATATATCTATAATAACATCTCATAATGTATAATGTACTGGATTTATTATTTTAATATGGAATTAAAAGAAATAAGAAGTAGAAGAAGAAAAGAACTATGAAAGTGTTAATGAAATAATTACCTCTTCTTCAGGTGCATCTTTTTGATTTCAACAAAAAGCCTCATTAGGATGGTTTTATAATCAAAGTAATGCCTCTAGGTTAAAGTGAGGGTAGGTTAGAGGATATATGACAATGGATTGGATGGGAAAAATGGCCTTGGAGGTGTGAAATTAAGAGAAGGGGAAGTACCCTTTTATATGATAGGTGAGGGGCAGTTTGGGAAAATCTTCAAATATTAATTTATTATAAAAAGATTTTCAGATTATATTATATCCAAATTGATTTATTTCAATGTTAAGGTGCGGATGTTTCCAAATAATCTCAAAAAATAGGTTGTGGAAATGTATAGGTCACCATATTAACATTATCTTTTTTATTTAACTCTTAGTTAAATAGGTTATCTTTTACCATGTCCTCTTTTATTTTTATACTACAAGGTTAATATAGTTAATATAAAATGATAGGAGAACCTCATGTGGTTCTTGAATGACATTTTGATCATTAACTAAGATATTTTTCAGAATATTATATTTTTAGGACAATTATATTATTTAATAAAATATCATTCGTTTAAAAATTCCTTTATGTCAATTTTGACACTATTTAGTATTTGGGTTTTGTTATTCATAAAAAATTTATTAATTTGAAATAAAAATACATTGAATGACCACTAAAAAGTAATACTCACATAGAAAATTCGTGTATGTCATCAAATATTTAAATTTACATTTATTGTAATATTTATAATATCATTTATTTTAATCATTCATTGAAAAGGTAATTACTGCATTATCATTGTATCATAAATAAATTTATATATTTAAAGACAAAAAATTAGAAATAAAATACCATGATGTATTAAATATTTTTATATTTCTAATTAATATTTATTGTCAATTTTATCTTATGTATAACCCTATATTAAGAATGGATTAGATATTAAGATTTGCATTTAATACTTTAAACTCCTCTTTAAATAAAATATAATAAATGTCACAATCATACCCAAATGGATCAAAAAGGATATTATTTTTTTCCCTAAGGTTGATTGTGATTGAAAAACCCTTATCCAATAGAGTTAGGTCATGTGTTTGGGTAATTTTATATTATTATAGTGTTATTTTTACATTTAATTATCGTATTTACTTCTATGTGTGGTAAATAAAATTCATAAACTACTATTAACCTAAGTTTATTTTCATCATATTGAACAATATTATACGTAATAATAAAAAAAATGTGTCTAATGTTTGATATTCAATTTACAAAATCGGTAAAAATATATTTTATGCAAATTTTCAAATGTTCCAAGAAGATGGTTAAAAGACGTTAAAAGTACAATACAATTTAATATATTTAATCTTATTATAAAATGAATCAAATTAATTACATTTGAAAAATATATGTATTATGTATATATTTTGACATTATGGTAAATTTTAATTAAAAGTATTTATTTATATGAAAAATTCAATTTTATGTACTATACCTTATTTTCACTATACATCAAAAAATTGAATGTTTTCAGAAAAATACCAAATACTCACCCTAAGTTAATTTTGATTTCCAGAATCAAAAATTAAGTCTATTTTATGAAATTAATTTTTTAGGAGTGTCTAAAAGTAATTTTATTATTGTTCACAAAAGGACATAAAAATTATTTCTTTTAGGGATATTGTTTTTCTAATTATATAACTATTTTAACAAAACAGATACATTTCATTATAAATATATTTTATTTATGTCAAAACATTATAAATAAAATTTAAAATTTATTTGTTACTATTAATATTACTATATTTATTTGATAAATAAATATGTCATTTAAATAATTATAGTACTAATGTGTTGTTTCACTGAAACTCAGTCTAGCATATAACGCAAGCCATGTTAGTGTTGTGTGCGATATAAGGTGTTAAATTACATTAAATATATAATGTAATGTGAAATCCTGGAGTGTTTAAAAGTATGTGAAATTATCTAATGATAATTATAATGAATTATCAAACTATAATTTTATTATATTATTAAAAGATAATAATAAGGTTATAGTTTGAATTATCATGAAAAAAAATTCCCTAATATAATTATAAATGGACAATTTTTAAGAAGTATAAATAGAAAATTATAAAATCATAATTTATAATAAATTATCTATATATAATTATTAAAGGATCATTTATATTCAATTTTAAAGAGATAATTATAAAAGTATAATTTATAAATAAATAAGAACATTATTATTCTTGAGGGAATGATTTATAATGCATGTGTTGTCCAAAAATGATTATTTTGAATTATGGAAATAAGATAAAGTATCATCACATTTGAATTTTTTTCATTTTCGTATAAATATATGGTTTCAGGTTCTAGTAACCGTTGATGAACCATAATATTCAACATGATGATGAATATGATAATAAGGATGGGAACATGTGTTTTTGATTTTTGATGTTTATACTACACATTTTAAAATAGATAGTATAGATTATCATTTGAATTGACAATAATCACATTGAGTATGGATGTTCTTTACATGTTGAGAATTTTTTTACACATTTTTATTTGATCTAATTTATGTGATGGGAAAATTGATAACCATGATTGACATGTGATCACATGTGGGTTTGTGTATCCTATGATACCTCTTTGATTTTGTTTCCATTCGAACATCTTTATAGCATTATTACATGTTGGCGATTGATTCAAATGTTGTTAAATGACGATACATTTTATTTTCATGGTGTTATGCTATACAGTCTATCATGATATACCTTGTCAGTTATTTCCATGGAGGATTGGTATGTTTCATATGTTGGAGTTTTCCATTGTAATTTTATTTTCCCTTGAAGGGGGAATTCACATTAAGTGAAATGATACAAATGGTGGGGCTTGATAGCCTGGTTACCTAGCCAATACTCGATGACCAATGGATTCCAAGTTGATGGTTTGTACATGTTACCTTGTGGATTATAATAATTACTCCATGCCTTATGAATTATTAGTAGGTTATCAATACCTGATTCCTTGTGGATTCCTAGTGACATGTAGATTGATTTGAGGCTGAATAACATCTCTTTCTAATATAATTTAAATTTTAAGCATAGAGCTAATGTGGGTATATTCAGTGGGTTTGGGTGGATAGGTTAGCTTGAAAACTCTCAATTTTTTATATTATTTTATTATTCTTATGGTGGATTTATTATATTTCATTCATACACTATTTTCACACAAGGAAACATGGATAAGGATGTTGTTTCGTGTCGGTTTTGAAACGCCCAACGGTTCCTTATCCGATGATGTGATGACCTACTTTCCAAAGGAAGGCGTTCGTCATATGGTCTAACCAGAGACACTTAAGAACTCACATTGGTCGAGAGGATGGGATGTCGGGCTCATCGCACCCTTTTGGTGGGAAATTTTTGCCTGTTCTGGGACTCTCTTATATATTTAAGACGTATTCATATGATCGTGAATCTTTGGTTTATACCCAAGCATAGTATCCACGGATTTAACCCTAATCGGCAATGGTCAGCTGAACGTAGGGGTTCAAAATCATTTAGGCCCTAGTTTTACCATCCCTTGTTGGATTAATGACCCCAATGAGTCATAACTCATTGAGGCGGCACTAGTGGTGGCGCGGTTAAACGATGTGAAGATAGTCGGATCGACCGGTTGTTGGGATTGAAGATTATAGAGGCTTCCTACGTAACCTGACTAGGGGACCAGGATCCTAGTCCATGAAGTTCTAAAGGGGAGTGTCAGAGAACCGACGTGAAGGTGGACCCGGGGGTGCATTAGTGATCAGGCTTGATCCTCATGGAGGCTTCCTACGTATCCCTGTGGTAGGGTATCAAAGTCCTCATAGTTCACATTGTCTTGGGGATTACACTCTGTGGAGTCATAGGGCAGATTTCATGGTCGATACTTACTCTAAGACGACATGAGTCATGAACGGTGTGAGAAACAAGAGGCAGTAGGGACCGGAGCATCACGTCGCGAAAGGTGTGTCTGTGAGAAGTAGAGTGGGGCTTACGCAAGAGGCCGGCCCATAATGATAGATTGGGGATTACACTCTGAGGAGGACCAGGACAATGGATTGGGGCGTACACTCTGAGGAGGCCTATGACAATAGATTTGGGCTTACACTCTGAGGAGGCCCAAGGGTGACAAAGCGCAGCGGGAGAGGGAAAAGGGGTGCTCATGTGCCCATCTCCACTCTTGCGGTGCATAAGGGCTTCCTTATGATGGGTATTTTACTATCCCCAAGAAAACCTTGACAAGTGGAGGGGCAGAAAGGGGACTCCCAAGCACAGACTCCACATTACATTGGGAGTATAAACCCATGAATGCTGCGGGAATCTTCTCAAGGGTGGGGCAACCCCTTCACCTCTACTTACCGTGGGTATGTGAACTCAAAACGGCGCGCTGATGCGCTTGAGGGTTACACAGCACAGATCTGGTGGCTTTAGTGGAGGCTTCATCTTAGGGACGATGAGTAGTACAATGAGGGGGTCACGGGGGATCAGGCCGGATCTGAATGATCTTATGTAGATCAGGGAACAAGAACTCTGAAGGGTTTGATGGCATTCGCGTAGGGAAGTGCTACGTGACTGGAGATGCCATCCGCGAACCAGGGTGGTCTGCGGACAGAGGGGTCATCTGTGAACCAGGAGGGTCCGCAAAGGGTTCCACATGAGTAGCGGCGGCCATGGTTGGTGTCAATTAGGGGTTCGTCAGTCGAGGCCTCGCCCGCATAGGAGGGTGCTACGTGGTGTGGTGGATTGGAAAAGAGGAATAAACACTCTGGTCCGCGGGGAGTGCCTCCAAAGAGGGGCTATGGTTCGCAGTATTCTCTTTTTATATTAGTTTGAGTTTGTGGTTCACCAAATTATTATACGTTTTCGGTTCTCTATTAGTTCGTTCCCAGGTTTATACCTGCTCTGGTTCGCGAACTGGAACTTCGATGTTTGCGAAATCCAATGCCGTCCATTGAAATCCTTCCAATGAGTCTGACCGATCTCCTCTAAATCCTGTTCCTCTGAATCCCAGTCTTCTTTCTTCAAGTCATCCCTTCTGAATCCCTCCTCTTTTCCCACTCGTTGTACTTTTATAGATTAGTGAAAGAGATGTATATGCAGTCACTCGAAACCTTTTGCGGAGGCCCATGAACGATACCCGGTTTACAGCTGACTGGGTCAATCCGTAATTTTCGGGGGGGGGGGGGGGGGGGGTGTGAGCTCTTCTCCCCCCCCCCCCCCGCAAACCGAACTCAGGGAGGCGCTTCGCGACCGTGGAGGGTTCCACCTCCATTCCGCGAACGACAGTGAATGTGGCCTTAACGGGTCGAAGCAGTCTGCGGTTGGCGCGGTTTATGATGGCGAACCGGATTGGCGCCCATCCTGCCTCACGACCGCGGAGGGGCTCCGCCTCCATTTCACGAATGACGATGGTTCACGGATGGGGTGCTTCGTGGGGCCTATCCACGTCGCATTATCATTGGACCGGTCTTTCTTGCATCCCTTCTTTGGATTTTCTCCATTCTATTCCCCAAATTCTTTTGGGGATTTGGGTAGAATCTCCTTTGTGGATTTTTCAGGACCCTACCAATGCCCCCCAGCAGAATGGGGTCCGATCGGAATGGGGTCCGATCGGAATGAAGATGATGCTATTCCGATGGAAAGTGGTCCTGAAACTGAGATGGATTGCAGATGGGTAGTGGACCCATTAGGGTACCACACCTACAAATATGTAGGTCCCTTCCATTTTCCTTCTACCGGATTCTTCGTGAAACCATAGTTCCTTCACCTCCGCGCGCTCGTTCATTCGCAAAGTGCTTCGTCTGCGAACCGGATGCGACTTTCGTGAACCATTTCACCTTTGCAGTCACGTTCACCCACGAAACAATTCCCCAACCATGAACCATTAGTCTTAATTAATTAAAAAGTAGGTCACGATGGGTTGTGGAGGAACTTTCTCTATGGTTTTGGTGCTCCGCGGTTTCGATGCTCCATGGTTTCGATGCAACGCAGTTTCGATACTCCGCGGTTTTGATGCTCCATGGTTTAAAATCTCTTGAACATTAAAAGTTTCTATTTCTTCTGAACTTAACCACTTAAATTCGGGATTAAAATTCCATGGAGAAACCTGATCCGCGTTTTCCTGGCCAACGCACTATGGGAAAGGGTTTTGCGGACTACTTTTGTGAATGGCCGGTTCTCAGGATGATGTCATCAAGAACCATCCTTCGAGGCCTCCTTGTGGACTTTTCTATGAAGGATCCCAATCATATATTTGTTATTTGTTTCCAAAAACTTTCTATTCTGGACTAACAGATTGTTGGATCTCATAGTGCAGGGAGAAGATATGGTTCCCCCACATTCTTGCCGGCCAGCTCGCCAAGTCACAACATGAGTACCCATTTTCCAACTGCCTTCCTGTCTATGGGTTCGGTTTTCTGTTTGATACCCCGATTCTGGTACCATCTCGTGACAACAATCCTGATGCATGGATATTTACTACCACTATACCTCGGTTCATGATACCTATCAACAGACGGACTACCCTAAGGGATACAGTTGTCAGATCTGTGTTGAATCACCTTCTAGTATCTCCAACAGGAGAAAAACGTCAACTGGAAGGATCAATCCACTGCTATCAAATCATTGCCCATAGCGCCATGGTAAGCGACCAGCATGGCTGGTCAGTGAATCGGGATCTCCCACCGGGAGGAGCATTTATGTCCTTGGATTGGGGGTGGCCCTTCTGGGTCTACCAGAGTTGTGCGGAGTCCGAGGCCGAATTGCAAGCCGTAGGCTTGTATGAAGCTACCTGGGTGTCCCATACCTATACCTACTGGCCTCAATCTCTTTCCAAGAAACTTATGAGCCGTTGGATCCCAGACACCAACACCTTTAATCTGGTCCACGGGGAGGTAGGAATTATTCTCTTGGACATCATTCATATTTTAGAGGTCCCCATTGTTGGGGGTATGTACGAAGAATTATTGCCTCCCCCTTATGTATGGGACGATGAAGGGAGAATCCCTCGCTTGGTGAAGAGGCTCATTGATCTGGCCTAGGAACATTATAAGGATACATCTCCGAAAAAACGTATCTCTAGTCATGAGGAGAATCCAAAAGATATGTCTCTGAGACAGCTTATCCAGTATCACGACTAGATCAAGGCTTTCGCCAGAGAGAGTCAGTCTGTAGCTCTTCCACATAGGCCCACAACCTGCCCTACGATGCAGTCCCGAAAGCATAAGGGCAAATATTGGCTGAACCTGGAGAAAGGCCAATTCAACGACTGGGGCTAGAAGCTTGTCCCATATATCGACTGGTTTCTTCATCTGGAGGCATTTCTGGCCATGTTTTTGAGCAGCTGGCTATTTCTTATACGTGAGTCTAGTAGCGTATAGGTCTCTACCTTTTTCATGGTGACACAATTGGCTACCAGCAACATTATCAACATAGTTGTCCCAGTGCTGGCCAGGATTAACCGATTTCTTGGTAATATTACTGATGGGAGCTGGCCAAACCAAGTGGCCGGTCCTTTTCAGATTCTCTAGGGATGGTTAGGCGTTCATTTCAAGAACGGATACACATTCATCAACCCTCTTCATGTTTTGGGCACCACATTCCGGCCATACATGCAACTGACCAGCGGGGTTATGCATGAAGAGTTGGCGGCCCAAGAGAAGGATAATCAACAGACAGTTAAAAATAGGTGTCTGTTATCAAGTAGAATCTCGTGTTATGATCATTTCAATTTTCATCCATTCCCTTCTCCAAATGGTGCAATCACGAACACCATAACAGAAGAGTTTAGCAAGTGGGGCTACCTCTTTTCCCTTTGATAGGGTATTCTGGTGGCTCGTATTGGCGGGGAACTGATCTGAGATGGGTACGTGCCTTGCCGGTTCGGGCACCAGTTTGGCTGCATCCAGGAACAATGTCCTCCTGCACTTAATGGTGCCCACGAGAACCTTCATTTAATGATGGCCAGGCAACTGTGGTTAATGTTTACCTGGGAGGATATCGATTGCGAGGTTATGACTCCCACACTTGTAGATTCCACACCCTTCTTATCCAAGAATTATACTGACTCCTGGGTACAATCATACCCAAAAGGCCAGCTAGGGAAGTTGGTGCCTACCATTTCAATTCCTAATCCATAAAATGTAAAAAGGAAACGGAAGGGGGTGATACTTCAAATAGCCCAGGCAAACTCTTTTTCCACCCTGCTAGTCTCATGCTTCCGGGGAAAATCCTAACAGACAGAGGTGTATCCTCTCATGCCCTTGAGGCTGCCTGGAGGGGGGTGGTTATTCCTGCAGATACTACTTTTCCGAAAGCCTAGGGTTAATGGGCTGAATTCAAAGTTTGATCGTCCTTTCATAGACGATACCCCTTCTCTGTGTCATTATCTTCAGGAAACGAAAGTGGTATTTGATAGGCTGGGCTACATATCCACCCCTATTATGATCCTTTATGATGTGGACCCGTACCGGGTCAATCGATATCTCTAGGATCTTGAATCCTATATTTACGTGAGCCAAGGTCATGCGGTATTAACCCACTGAGTCCATGACATACTGCATTCGGGGACTGATGAAGAGGGGGAAGGAAGTGCCCACTCTTTAGGGGGCGATGATTTTGAGGATCACCCTATCATGGATGAAGCAAGGGAATTCTCCTCCCTACTTGTGAGGTCTCGTTCATAGGTATCCTTAGAGAGTTCTTGGGAGGTGGTGAGATACGGAACACAAATACGGCCATTAGCGCCCCTACCAACCCCTGCTGCTGCCCGACCCTCTCAAGTTGATCCTTCCAGGCTAGTCATTCCTATTAAGGCCACATTCCCAGACACATGGAGGATTTGGGATGATCTGAGGGCTAGGGGCTCAGATGAAGAGATTTGTTCATTACTCCAAATGAGCCCTCTCAAGCTCCTAGGTATTTGGGTTATGTTTGCTCCACCACACCTTCAGTTGTAAGAGGATTTGGGTGACATAGTCGCGTCATTGAAGGATATGGATGCATACGTGTGATCAATCTGAAACTGGCTCTATGGGACCACCCGGGAATCCATGATGATTAGACATCCCGAATGGTCCGACCCTAAAGAAGAGGTTGATCTGCCGCCCATTATGGATTTCTTACCACTTTATTGTGGAGGTTCTAAGGTTTCTCCCCTTTGTGCAGGGTGCTGAAGAATCTCAGGGGGAAATTCCCTATCTGGAGTATACTTCTTGTGGTACCGTAGTGGGTGAGCATGCGCATTCGCCCACAGGGGTCATTGAGGAGGGGCCCCCTGGTGTGGCTGAGCTTATGGAGGAGACCATTGTGGATCCAGCTAGGGTCTTCCCTCCTCTAGATCTTCCTATAACTCTGGGTGAACTGTCCCCTGGCCAGATCCAAAGACGGTAACAGGCGTTCCATTTATCAGAATGACTCAGACAAGGGGCGTTGGGTAATCATGACTTCCCGTTTTCTTAATTCCCAACCTGTATATCCCGACTCTTCAAGTCATTAGTTTTTTTTGGCATATGGTGCAGGGTCACCTGGGGATCTGGCTGCGGCTACCCAAGCGGATATACCTTCTGTCTCCTTGCGATCTATGGTGCCTCTTGTAGCCACGCCTAGGCGCGAGGAGATGAAGGTCCATGCTGAATGGGCGAGTAATATGGATGCTTTAATCCTGCCTTCATCAGTCAGAGATACATTAGAGGAGGAACTGCTGGTTTTCGAGACTCCTGCTAATCAAACAGCCCTTTCAATTGCGGAGGAAAATGGGGTGCCTGTGATCACCGAGGGGCCTCCAGTTCCGACGGGGCAAGCCACTTCAGACCCAATGGATCCCATGGTGATGGGGGAAGAGCCTCTCGTTAGTCCAATTGTTGGAAACCAAGAGCGGGCCATTGTATTGTTTACCGGGGAGTGATTTCCCCGAGCTTGGTCTCCATAGGTGACTTCCTGGGGATGGATTTTGAAGCTTCTAGCCTCGGGCATGGCCTTAGGTCCTAGACTCCTCTGGGGGCTCCTCGGACTCCATTGCCTTTTGAGGATGTAGCATCTTCCTCGAGTGGCTATCGCGGCGGTGCATATCTTGAGGATGATGACGCCTTGATGACCAGGAGTAAGTTTCCTGATCTCTTTCCACTAATTCCCTTTCCTTCCCTTTTCTAATTAGGGGTAATTATTTTTATTATTGATTCTCAGGCTTCAGGACCATGACCTTTGGCGCTGGTGATCGTGACGTCAAACCCAACCATGCCTATGACCACAACTGTCGGGGGTGAAGTTGCTGCAGTGTCAGAGCTTGCGGGTGAAGCCGCATCAGGTCCCTCCTTGGTGATGTTCATCCCTGAGTATGTGTCCTCATCAGGGAGTGACTCCGAGCCTGATCAAAAAGTTATTTCCAGTCTTCGGCCTGCTCGCCAAAGGGATTGGCAGAAAATTTGGAGATTTATTTCTCAGACGCACCTAGTCGAGATGCCCATCAGATTACCGAAGCTGATCAATCTGTTTATGCTACTAGGATTTAACAGCATTGAATATCATGGTGTTTATGACATATTCAAGCAGGTGGTTGCTGATCAGGAAAGACTGGGTGGTTTCGAATCTCTCCTTTTTTCTACCCTTCCGAAGCCTACCTTTCTACAACCCGACATCTTTGCTTAGTAGAGGCTCATGGTCACGCCGGGGTAGTTGCGAGGCTCCAAGGAGAAGTTATTGAGCAGCATTCTCACATGGGGGTGCTGAGAAATGAGATACAGTAGATGCGGCAGGAAGAGGCCAATGTTTCCACCATGATTGAAGAAGGGGAGCGGCGGATGGAGGAGGAAATGAGTGCGAGCATAATGGCGGCCCAGGAGGCGGAAGAGTTACGGGCTAGTGCAGAAGCTGAAACAGGCTTACTGTAGAATCTCTCTCAGACAATTGAGGATTCTCACCAGCACCTAATAAATATTTGTGAATCAACCGAAAAAATCTTGTAATTACCTTTCATGCTAGTGGAGGCTCCGAATTATGGATGCCCTTTCTACCAAATTTGTTATGGAGCAAAGAAACATTTCTCCTCAGTGCTCTTGTCTACTTTTCCTGTGATAAAAATTATTTGGCCTGATCGGTGCATATGTTAATTCCCCGAACATAGAATAATATGATTCCAGTACCATTGATAAAAATAAAACAAGTTCTAAATTTTTCCTGGACCATGGGGTCCAGCGAGCATACTTCGACTATTGCTAGGGTTTTATGGAAAATCCATACGAACATTTTTTTTATTTTCATTTAATAACCTGATTTTTCCTTGGCTCATTTAGTGCGAATCCAGTAGGTGTAACCCGACTTTTTCTTAGGTCACCCTTTTCATATTTTCAGCCTAATAGGATTTGTGCCTCTTTTTGTGAGCGGTTTAAAGTCCCACCGACAAGACTATCGTTACTGATGTTTTAGGTAAAACACCTTTGACCATGTATGGTTGGGAAATGGCCCCAATGAGTTTTGGTTGATTAAAAGATGGATCGGTGTCCTTCAGACGCATTCGGAGGGAGTTTGTTTAAACTTGAACGACATGCAGGGCATGTCTCAAGGCATGAGAGCTGCGTCGGCGTCCAGAGTTAGGAGGAGCATTTCCTTGAAGAAATATTGTCTTTGGTAGACAGGCCAGGGGAAATCAATATGCAGAGCCACTGAGGGAATGGTATGTATAGTAGTGAAAAGGTGTCCTTAAGTCAATGACTCTCCATTTCTAATGGCCATAGGACTTCATGAATGTCCGGCTTATGGAAACCACCATAGGTGGCTTGGAAATTATGAAAACCACCAGGGGTTGATTGAAAGGGTATGTTATAACGACCCATACTTTACATACATTTTTAATACTTCAAAAATTGAAGCACACTTATTACAACATATGACAAAACCACAAAGGACCGTATAGGTATAGTGTCTTTAGAAACTGGGAAACATAAACAACTGGTTCATAAATCTTCTACAGTGTCTCCCATTTATTTCATCATATCTAGGGTCCCTTTTAGCATATTCTACTTAATATCCATCTTCCTGACCTGGGGAAAAGAAAACATAAAAGGGTGAGCTCAAATGCTCAGCAAGGGAAAATAAAGGAAATAAAAATCATATCATATCTTTTTGAAAATCAAAACCTGCAAAAGAGATCATAATATCTTAAAATGGAATAAATCATAGATGTGAAAATGAGATCCCCGTAATCATAACATAAAACATGAAACTTTGTGGCATGCACACATAATCATGGAAAATCATTTCTTGTTAGTCATGACTCATTGCCAAGACTATCTTAGTGGAAAAATTCCATTTCTGAACCGAGTTCACTCCTCGTTTCAGTCCTGTTTCACTGAACCGAAATAACCTTCCGTTCCAGCCATGTCTATCTCATGAGATATAAATCTTTACCCAATGCATTGGAGGGAGATATAGGTCCCACCCATCTTATAATGAATCCTTTCTTATGTGTGCCACATAATCATAAAACATACATCATCGCATAACACATGTAACAAATATGGGATTCTTGAAACATCATGACATCATAAATCAATTCATATAAGATAAAGGAATTCATAAAAATAATTCCATCACAACATGATCAAATCAATGTAATAATAGGGATAAAAACAGAACCCTTTATTTTCTTAGATGGAAAATAATTTTGATAAAACACTTGAACTCCATTCTTGAGGAAAATATCCTTTCTTCTTCAAAAACATTTTTTCCTTTCATAACATGTCATATAACTTTAAAATAAAAGAAGTTGATTAAAAATAATCTTGAAAACTTGTAAAGGAAGCTTCTTGGAAATAATGTTTTAAAAATCCATTCATGCCGTATAAGTTAAAAAAACATTCTTTGTACTTTTGTCGGAAAAGTCAAAAAGTACCTCGTACGAAAAACGACAAAAGATTTCTTTCATACATATTACTAAAAACTCACCGAAGGGTAAAAATGGATTTAAACAATTTTAGGTGGATGGAAATAATATTACATATTGATGAAACATGGATGTGGATGATAAAATACACCCCAGTAAATACTTACGAATAAACAATCTCGGATAAAAATGAGATTGTGATATTTTCCCTTACCTTAGGTCCGATTTGCTTTGTTCGTGTCCGAAGCTCCTATATAATGGTTTAAATAATGTTATTGACTTATTACAGAATCATACATATTGATATGATATCATATATGGTCATATTATTAGCTTCTTGTTAGTAATATTTCATTGTTACTTGTTACTCGGGTCTTTATAACTTTTTGTTCTTATGCGTGTTTTGTCGAATAAATTCTTATTCTTATCTTTAGGTTATAGATAATTCATTTCCAGAATGGTATTAGTGTAGTATATACCATATTCATTCATTCAATTCATTTATATAATCATTATGAAATGAAGATCATGTAGAACGAGTCGCATCACATCGTGGAGACGGTATTCCGTACGTACGCACAAGTGATGATATCGTTCCTATGATCGTGGAATTGTATTGGAGTATATATATATTATTTCAGTATCAATATTACTTTATAACAATCATATATAGTTACTCATTACACCATTATACCCATCCTTGTAAGGTGATGGTGGAAAATAGATTACACCACGGCGTGGAGACGGTATTCCGTACGTACGCACGCGCGGTGATTTCATTTTTCCGTAGGATGGATAGAAGGTGAATTAGGGCTGTTTCATATTTATAATAACATATCAGTATGTAATTAATACTGATGTTATTACTTTATCATGAAACAACTAAATAAGAAGAAGTTGAAGAAGAAAGAAATTGAAAAGATCGGTAATGGATATTACCTCTTCTTTGGAACGCCTCTTTGAATCCTCCACTTAAGGGACTAAGATTGGTCTTTGGAGAAGACCAAGACCTCTAGGATTATTCTATGGAAGTGGAGAGGAGAAAATGGCAGGGGTTGGCCGAGATTGAGTGCTCAATTTGGTGTGAGGAGGAGGGGGAGGAGGTGCCCTTTTATAAGGGAGGAGAGGGGCACCTTAGGAATATCTCAAAATATTATTTTATATTAGAGTCAAAATAGGTTTATAATGGTTCCAAAGGGTCTTATTTCGAAGCTAAAGTGGGGATGGGTCGAAATCCTATCAACCAATAGGATTTAGACAAGTTTAGGGTATTATTTTAACCTTATCAATTAGATTTAACTCTAAGTTAATTAATTTAACTTTTACCGTGTCTTTTTGTTTTCTTTCACTATATGGTTAATACACTTACTATAACATGCCAAACGAACCCCAAATTGTTTATTATTAATATATATATCCTTATCTAAGTCATTTGGCCTAACCTTAGATTTTTAGGAATAAAATAACAATTAGTAATATAATATTTGATTTAAAAACTATTTTGTGTCAATTTTGACACTATTTGATATATGATTTTTGTGAAAGTCATAACAGAATTATATGTTCGAACCAAGTTGATTAAATCAACAATAATATATCATAGTAACCTAGAAAATTAGTGGAATTCATAAAAAGTCTCAGATTACATTTATTTTGGTGTTTATAACATCAATTATGTCAATATTTCATTAATAAGATAATTACTGCATCATCTTTGTGTCATAAATAAATTAAATTATTTGATGTCTAAAAATTAAAAATAAAATATCATCATGTAGTAAAGCTTTTTAGCTTTCTAATTAATATTTACAATTTAATTTATCTTATGTATAACCCCATATTAAAAATTATTTACTTATTAAACTTTGATTTTAACTATTTTAACCCTTCTTTAAATAAATAAATAATAAATGTCCTAATCTAATCCAAGTGGGCCTAAATGGTCATATTTTATTTCTAAGTTTGTTTTTGGTCGAATTACACTTGTCCAATAGAATTAGGACATGTGTTAGGGTAATATTAATATCATATTTACCCTTAGTTACCCTATTTACTACAAACCGCGGTAAAAAAAAGTAAAAAGTTACTATTCACCAAAAAATTATTTTCATCTCATTGAACCACATTTTAGTCCTTGATATTAACCGTGTCTCTCGAATTTTCGAAATTCCATTCACAGAAGCGGTAAAATTATGTTTTATGCAAAATTCAGTTTTTTAACCTACCACTTAGTGGTTTCACTATTCATCAAAAATTGAAAGTTTTCACAAAAATACCAAAATTTCACCCTAGGCTAATTTCGATATTCTGAGTCCAAAAATGAAGTCCATTTTGAAAAATAAAATTTATAAAATTTCAAAAAGTGGTTATTACTATTCATAACGGCTAGTTTTAATAGCATATTGTGGTTTAGTGAAACTCGGTATTGTGTACGACGCAAGCTATCGAGGAAGGTCGCGATTGTGTGTAAAGCAAGCCAAGCAAGTGTTGTGTAGAAAAAGATTCCTTTGATGATTTATATAACATAAAAGTCTCGGGTGTTACATTCTACCCCCCTTAAAAAGAATTTCGCCCTCGAAATTCGTCACTTTGTAACAAACAGATGAGGATACTTCTCCTTCATCATATCCTCAAGCTCCCATGTAGCTTCTTCAAGTTGGTGGTTCCTCCATAAAACTTTCACCAAGCGAGTGGTCTTGTTTCGTAGGACTTTTTCGCTACGATCCAGAATCTCTATCGGCTGTTCTTCATAAGAAAGATCTTGCTCCAGCGGTACAACTTCTGAGCTGAGTACATGTGAAGGATCTGGTATGTACTTTCTCTGGAGAGATACATGGAACACATCGTGAACTGGAGAGAGATGCGGTGGAAGCGCCAATCGGTAAGCTACCTTCCCAACACGATCCAGTATTTCGAAAGGACCGATATATCTAGGGCTCAACTTCCCCTTCTTTCCAAATCTCATAACCCTCTTCCAGGGAGATATTCGTAAGAACACTTTATCACCCACTTCAAACTCTAGGTCTTTTCTTCGGTTGTCGGCATAACTTTTCTGTCGACTCTAAGCTGCTCTTATGTGTTGTTGAATAGATCTGACTTTTTCTGCCATTTCATCAACGAGATCAAGTCCTAACAGCTTTCCTTCCCCAACTTCATCCCAGCAAGTTGGAGTCCTCCATTTCTTTCCATAGAGAGCTTCATAAGGAGCCATCTGAATACTGGAGTGAAAGCTATTATTATAAGAAAATTCTACCAAAGGTAGGTGTTGATCCCAACCTCCTTTGAAATCCATAGAGCAAGCTCTCAACATATCTTCTAGGGTTTGAATTGTTCTCTCAGACTGACCGTCTGTCTGGGGATGATAAGCAGTGCTGAAACTCAACTCTGTATCCAGAGTATGCTGAAGACTTCGCCAGAACTTCGAGGTAAATCTCGGATCTCGATCAGATATAATAGAAAGTGGTACTCCATGCAATCTTACCACTTCCTTTACATATATCCTGGCAAGCTGATCTAGAGAGAAATCCTCTCTAATAGCAATGAAGTGTGCAGACTTTGTAAGATGATCAACTATGACCCAGATAGAATTATTGCCTTTGGATGTTTTAGGAAGTCCTGTGACAAAGTCCATAGTGATGTTTTCCCATTTCCATTCGGGTATGGGTAATGGTTGTAACATCCCCTTAGACTTCTGTCTCTCAGCTTTAACTTGTTGACAAACCAAGCATCGAGAGACATATTCAGCAACATCTCTTTTCATGTCATCCCACCAGAAGTACTCTTTCAGGTCCCTATACATCTTCGTGCTTCTAGGATGAATAGAGAATGAAGAACTATGAGCCTCATCCAGCAGCTCCTTCTTTAATTCGGGGATGGGAGGAACACAAACCCGATTCCTGAACTTTATTATCCCATCACAATCAAGGTTGAATTCAGGAACATTTCTAACCTTCTTTTGTAACTCGACATCTTCTTTCTGTGCTTCTTTAATCTTCACATGTATAGATGGTTGAACATTCATTTGAGAAAGATAAGATTTTTCCCCTTGCAGTATAATTCTAAGATCCATCCTTTGTAAATCCATAAATATTGGATCTTTTGTGATCCTCATCATGGATAAACTAGCATGGTCTTGTCGACTTAATGCATCTGCCACCTTGTTTTCTTTCCCAGGGTGATAATGGATTGAGCAGTCATAATCCTTAATCAGCTCCAACCATCTTCTTTGACGCATATTCAACTCCTTTTGTGTGAAAATATACTTTAAACTTTTATGATCAGTATAAATATCACACCTTTCACCATAAAGGTAATGCCTCCAAATCTTTAATGCAAAGATTACCGCAGCCAATTCCAAATCATGTGTTGGGTAATTTTGCTCATGGATTTTCAACTGTCGTGAGGCATAAGCTATCACCATATCATTTTGCATAAGAACACATCCCAATCCCTTCTTGGATGCATCACTGTAGATCACAAACCTTTCTCCACTACAAGGCAGTGTGAGCACAGGTGCACTGGATAACCTTCTTTTCAACTCCTTGAAATTCTCTTCACATTCCTCTGTCCAGACAAACTTAACTCCTTTCCGAGTCAACTTGGTCAGTGAATTAGATAATCGTGAAAAATCTTTTACAAAACGTCGATAATATCCAGCCAAACCAAGAAAACTTCGGATCTCAGTTACTGTTGTTGGTCTCGACCATCTTTCGATAACCTCTGTTTTTGATGGATCCACAGATATCCCCTCTTTTGAGATTATGTGACCCAAAAATGAAACTTTTTGAAGCCAAAATTCACACTTGGTAAATTTGGCATAAATCTTCTCCTTTCTCAGGGTATTCAATATAATTCTCAAGTGATCTTCATGCTCTTCCTTGCTCTTTGAATAGACAAGAATATCGTCAATAAAGACTACCACAAATTGATCAAGATAGTCTCTAAAGACTCTATTCATTAGATCCATGAAGATAGCAGGGGCATTAGTAAGACCAAATGGCATCACTATAAATTCATAGTGTCCATACCTTGTACGGAAAGCCGTCTTTGGTATATCCTCCCTTTTGACCCTTAATTGATGATACCCTGAACGAAGATCAATCTTGGAAAAGTATTGAGCTCCGTGTAGTTGGTCAAATAAGTCATCAATGCATGGGAGAGGATATTTGTTCTTGATAGTGATCTTGTTAAGTTCTCGATAATCAATGCAGAGTCTCATTGATCCATCTTTCTTCTTAACAAATAGAACAGGTGCTCCCCAAGGTGACGAACTAGGGCGTATGAATCCCTTATCAAGATTCTCTTGGAGTTGCTTCTTCAATTCCTGCAACTCAATTGGGGCCATTCTATAAGGTGTCTTTGAAATAGGCAAAGCACCCGGTACGAGTTCTATTGAAAACTCAACTTCACGATTTGGTGGAAGACCCGGCAATTCCTCCGGAAAGGCATCATCAAACTCCCGTACGATAGGCATATTCTTAATCGTGAGTTTCTCACCAACCATTTGAGATAAATAACCTTCATTTAGTGGAATCAATACCCATAAGATGGAAGAAATTTCCACTCGAAGGTTATGTTCATCCTTGCATTGATATACGATCATAGATTGATCTGGAATATGAAATGTGACTTCCCTTCTTTGGAAATTGATATGAGCTCCATGTAGAGAAAGCCAATCCATGCCGAGAATCACATCAAATTCCACTAAAGGAAGGATCACAAGATTTGCAGGAAGCACTTTCCCACAAACTTCGATCGGAGAAGAATTATAAACTTCTGATGCGACTGTTGTGCCATTAGGTGTTGTCACAGCTAACTCAACATCTAATTGTTGAGGTAATACGGTGATACCCTTAGAAAATTTTTTAGAAATAAAAGAGTGGGTGGATCCAGAATCAAATAAAACATTTGCTACATTAGAGTGGATGGTAAGTGTACCTTTCCCCACATCGTTATCGTACTCCACATCGCTGATAGAAATTGCATGTGACTTTCCTTTGTCTTTAGCCTTAAGAGTTTGTTGACGTCGACCATCATCATCAACCCTTGGATTTGGGCATTGATTGGCATAATGCCCCATCTCCTTGCACTTGAAACATTGA
The DNA here is from genome assembly GCA_963277665.1 of Viscum album. Lineage (NCBI taxonomy): Eukaryota > Viridiplantae > Streptophyta > Magnoliopsida > Santalales > Viscaceae > Viscum > Viscum album. The sequence goes on from OY728131.1 coordinate 1,352,481,039, forward strand.
AGTGTAGTAGGTTCATTCTGTGTATCCCTTCCTTTGTTTGCATCATTGGACATCTTCTTCCCATTATCACCGCATTCAAATGCCCGATGATCTTCTTTTCCACATTTAAAACATTTACTTGTCCCTTTAAGACAACTCCCTCCATGTTTCTTTCCACACATTGAGCATAAGGGAAAGTTCATCTTCTTTTCAGTGTGCTCTTTAGAGTTTCCTTTGAATTCCATCTTCCTCTTCTTATCAAACCCATGTGACTGATGGGTTACTCCAATCTCCATCTCGACTTTGAGAGCACATCGAACGATTTCCTCGTAGCTATTGAAGTCCCTTATGGATAACGCCCTTCGAAGACTTGGTTTTAAGCCACTAAAGAATCGATCGATCTTACTCTCAGGTTGGATAATAATACCAGAAGCGTACCTTGCAAGTCTTGTAAAATTTGCTTCATAGGTACCAACAGATTCATCATCTCTTTGCTTCAGTTCAAGAAACTCTTTCTCCATCATTGTCCAGAGAATACGAGGGAAGTACTTATTGAAAAATAAGTTCTTGAACTCGTCCCATTCCATAGACTCAATTTCATCCCTTTGCCTCGTATTCTTAACAAGATTCCACCATTGATCAGCATCTCCTTCCAAACGATACACTGCTAGGATGACTTTATCATGTTTAGAACATTGAAGAACTGAAAATATCTTTTCAGTAGTACTAATCCATTGTTCAGCAACTAATGGATCAGTAGACCCGCTGAAAGAAGGTGGACGCTGCCTCATGAAGGATTCAACAGAATGTTGCTCCCTCCTTTGCTCGTTTGGAAATCCTGCATGATTCATAGCTTGAGAAAGTTGTGTGAGCATGGCTACAAGATTTTGCATTCCAGCTCCCATATCGTTTGGTTGCTCAGGGGGACAATCATTGCATTTCCCATCGCATTCCGCATTAACACGGTTCCTTCGGGTTCCAGCCATTGACTAAAACCAAGAAGAATAGTGTGAGCAACACTAATTATAATAGGAAACCACATAATTCAAGAATAAAATTTTCATTCTTAAGGTCTTATCCTAGGTTATTCATGGCCATTTCTAAGATTGTGTTCTATGCTTAGACTTATCCTTAGGGTTCTTACTAAGGCTTTCGCATCCTAGTTTCCAAAGGTTGACTATACCTTTCCTCTGATACCAACTATAACGACCCATACTTTACATACATTTTTAATACTTCAAAAATTGAAGCACGCTTATTACAACATTTGACAAAACCACAAAGGACCGTATAGGTATAGTGTCTTTAGAAACTGGGAAACATAAACAACTGGTTCATAAATCTTCTACAGTGTCTCCCATTTATTTCATCATATCTAGGGTCCCTTTTAGCATATTCTACATAATATCCATCTTCCTGACCTGGGGAAAAGAAAACATAAAAGGGTGAGCTCAAATGCTCAGCAAGGGAAAATAAAGGAAATAAAAATCATATCATATCTTTTTGAAAATCAAAACCTGCAAAAGAGATCATAATATCTTAACATGGAATAAATCATAGAAGTGAAAATGAGATCCCCATAATCATAACATAAAACTTGAAACTTTGTGGCATGCACACATAATCATGGAAAATCATTTCTTGTTAGTCATGACTCATTGCCATGACTATCTTAGTGGACAAATTCCCTTTCTGAACCGAGTTCACTCCTCGTTTCAGTCCTATTTCACTGAACCGAAATAACCTTCCGTTCCAGCCATGTCTATCTCATGAGATATAAATCTTTACCCAATGCATTGGAGGGATATATAGGTCCCACCCATATTATAATGAATCCTTTCTTATGTGTGCCACATAATCATAAAACATACATCATCGCATAACACGTGTAACAAATATGGGATTCTTGAAACATCATGACATCATAAATCAATTCATATAAGATAAAGGAATTCATAAAAATAATTCCATCACAACATGATCAAATCAATGTAATAATAGGGATAAAAACAGAACCCTTTATTTTCTTAGATGGAAAATAATTTTGATAAAACACTTGAACTCCATTCTTGAGGAAAATATCCTTTCTTCTTCAAAAACATTTTTTCCTTTCATAACATGTCATATAACTTTAAAATAAAAGAAGTTGATTAAAAATAAACTTGAAAACTTGTAAAGGAAGCTTCTTGGAAATAATGTTTTAAAAATCCATTCATGCCGTATAAGTTAAAAAAAACATTCTTTGTACTTTTGTCGGAAAAGTCAAAAAGTACCTCGTACGAAAAACGACAAAAGATTCCTTTCATACATATTACTAAAAACTCACCGAAGGGTAAAAATGGATTTAAACAATTGTAGGTGGATGGAAATAATATTACATATTGATGAAACATGGATGTGGATGATAAAATACACCCCAGTAAATACTTACGAATAAACAATCTCGGATAAAAATGAGATTGTGATATTTTCCCTTACCTTAGGTCCGATTTGCTTTGTTCGTGTCCAAATCTCCTGTATAATGGTTTAAATAATGTTATTGACTTATTCCAGAATCATACATATTGATATGATATCATATATGGTCATATTATTAGCTTCTTGTTAGTAATATTTCATTGTTACTTGTTACTCGGGTCTTTATAACTTTTTGTTCTTATGCGTGTTTTGTCGAATAAATTTTTATTCTTATCTTTAGGTTATAGATAATTCATTTCCAGAATGGTATTAGTGTATTATATACCATATTCATTCATTCAATTCATTTATATAATCATTATGAAATGAAGATCATGTAGAACGAGTCGCATCACATCGTGGAGACGGTATTCCGTACGTACGCACAAGTGATGATATCGTTCCTATGATCGTGGAATTGTATTGGAGTATATATATATTATTTCAGTATCAATATTACTTTATAACAATCATATATAGTTACTCATTACACAATTATACCCATCCTTGTAAGGTGATGGTGGAAAATAGATTACACCACGGCGTGGAGACGGTATTCCGTACGTACGCACGCGCGGTGATTTCATTTTTCCGTAGGATGGATAGAAGGTGAATTAGGGTTGTTTCATATTTATAATAACATATCAGTATGTAAGTAATACTGATGTTATTACTTTATCATGAAACAACTAAAGAAGAAGAAGTTGAAGAAGAAAGAAATTGAAAAGATCGGTAATGGATATTACCTCTTCTTTGGAACGCCTCTTTGAATCCTCCACTTAAGGAACTAAGATTGGTCTTTAGAGAAGACCAGGACCTCTAGGATTATTCTATGGAAGTGGAGAGGAGAAAATGGCAGGGGTTGGCCGAGCTTGAGTGCTCAATTTGGTGTGAGGAGGAGGGGGAGGAGGTGCCCTTTTATAAGGGAGGAGAGGGGCACCTTAGGAATATCTCAAAATATTATTTTATATTAGAGTCAAAATCGGTTTATAATGGTTCCAAAGGGTCTTATTTCGAAGCTAAAGTGGGGATGGGTCGACATCCTATCAACCAATATGATTTAGACAAGTTTAGGGTGTTATTTTAACCTTATCAATTAGATTTAACTCTAAGTTAATTAATTTAACTTTTACCGTGTCTTTTTGTTTTCTTTCACTATATGGTTAATACACTTACTATAACATGCCAAACGAACCCCAAATTGTGTATTATTAATATATATATCCTTATCTAAGTCATTTGGCCTATCCTTAGATTTTTAGGAATAAAATAACAATTAGTAATATAATATTTGATTTAAAAACTATTTTGTGTCAATTTTGACACTATTTGATATATGATTTTTGTGAAAGTCATAACAGAATTATATGTTCGAACCAAGTTGATTAAATCAACAATAATATATCATAGTAACCTGGAAAATTAGTGGAATTCATAAAAAGTCTCAGATTACATTTATTTTGGTTTTTATAACATCAATTATGTCAATATTTCATTAATAAGATAATTACTGCATCATCTTTGTGTCATAAATAAATTAAATTATTTGATGTCTAAAAATTACAAATAAAATATCATCATGTAGTAAATCTTTTTAGCTTTCTAATTAATATTTACAATTTAATTTATCTTATGTATAACCCCATATTAAAAATGATTTACTTATTAAACTTTGATTTTAACTATTTTAACCCTTCTTTAAATAAATAAATAATAAATGTCCTAATCTAATCCAAGTGGGCCTAAATGGTCATATTTTATTTCTAAGTTTGTTTTTGGTCGAATTACACTTGTCCAATTGAATTAGGACATGTGTTAGGGTAATATTAATATCATATTTACCCTTAGTTACCCTATTTACTATCAACCGCGGTAAAAAAAAGTAAAAAGTTACTATTCACCAAAAAATTATTTTCATCTCATTGAACCACATTTTAGTCCTTGATATTAACCGTGTCTCTCGGATTTTCGAAATTCCATTCACAGAAGCGGTAAAATTAAGTTTTATGCAAAATTCAGTTTTTTAACCTACCACTTAGTGGTTTCACTATTCATCAAAAATTGAAAGTTTTCAGAAAAATACCAAAATTTCACCCTAGGCTAATTTCGATATTCTGAGTCCAAAAATGAAGTCCATTTTGAAAAATAAAATTTATAAAATTTCAAAAAGTGGTTATTACTATTCATAACGGCTAGTTTTAATAGCATATTGTGGTTTAGTGAAACTCGGTATTGCGTACGACGCAAGCTATCGAGGAAGGTCGCGATTGCGTGTAAAGCAAGCCAAGCAAGTGTTGTGTAGAAAAAGATTCCTTTGATGATTTATATAACATAAAAGTCTCGGGTGTTACATATGTGACGTCTGGAAGGTTTTGAGAACAACTGTATTAATCAGGGGTGTGGTCAGGAGACCACTTTCCCACACATTTAGTTAGCGTAAGGGATGGTTGAAGCTTGGTGTAGTTTAAAGGCATGCAGCTAGGACATCATCTGGAATGGAAAGACATCTTCGGGTCCTCGATAATCTTGACAGGGGAATTCCACCATATTTAGGAAGGGTTGTGAAAGAGGTTGGTAAATTTTAACTCAGTGGGTTTCCGAATCCCGGCATGGATATGGAGCTCAAGGCCAAAAGTCGTACGGAGAGAAGCATTGCCTATAGAAATATTTCCTTTAGTAGATAGGCTAGGGGATATCAATATGCAGAGCCACTGAGGTCATGGTATGAATATTCATGCAAAGGTGGCCTTAGGCCAATGATTGTATTCCCCTGATATTCATAAAAATTCAGGGAAGTTGAGATTTGGGACCACAAAGGGTGGCTTATGACAGTCCGGCTTTTTCTGAGTACAGAGTATGGTGTATGATGAGAGGGTGCCTAGATATGGGGGAACATCTATTCTATAATTCCCAAAAATGGGTGAAGTAATCCCTTCTCACTCGGGTGTGAGACAATGGCATGTTACGGTCTGACCCGTGCACTAAAGGACAGAGAAATGCCTCCGTTCCTGACTGAACCTGTGGCGGGATTGACTGTGCAGTTTAGTGTCATGTGGAAAAGATGAAGAGAATTATTAAATTATGCTATGTAGTTTAACTTCATGCAGCAAGGACTATCGACCGTGCAGTTTAATGTCATGCTGTGAGGATGTAGTTAAAAGGGACGCTCTTGATTAGAATGTAACAGGGCCCGATTATCCTGGCATGTCCAAGACGTGGAGGGGGTTTATGGTGTAAATCATGGTTACGAGGATTCTTGGACAGGAGAGATTTCATGGAGGATCTGAGGCCAGTATGTATACAGAGCTAATAAGAGCATCGCCTTGGGAAATCTTGCCTTTGGTAGATGGGCCTGAGGCTATCAATATTCAAAGCCGCTGAGGGCATGGTATGCAAAGTCATGCAAAGGAGTCCATGGTTCGATGACTTTCCACTTCCGATGGCCATGAGTGGTTATGAAGATCCATAATTATCAGGGTTGTCGAGTCTGATGTCTGGAGAGGATGCATCCAAATGTGTAAGGAGTATCTCCATCTCATTTCGCCATGCGTCTTGGGTGGGTTGTGATGAAGTCCGTGCAGTTTAACATCATGTGTTGAGGATGAACTCCATGCAGTTTAACGTCATGTGGTAAGGACGAAGGTGACCCGTCATAAAAGAAAAATGCGGGATCTGCGTAGTTTAACGTCATTCATTGGGGACTTCTTCCATGTAGTTTAACGTCATGCGGTCAGGACGAAGAATACACCCCATGAAATTCTGGTCCGTACATTGGGGAATGGGGAATTTTTAACATTATTGTCCGTGATGTTTAACATCGTGCGACAGGGACACAAAAACACACCTCGCGCAGGTCTAGCCCATGCACGGGGAAAAGGGAGCATTTTTAAATCTTGTTATCCATACAGTTTTACGTCGTGCAGTGAGGACGAATGATACACCCCGTGCAGTTCTGGTCTGTAAACAGGGGGAAAGGGAATTTTTTTATTTTATTCAGGGGGATGGGCCAGGATGGGGAACCATGGCGTCACTACGTATCCTGCGAGGGCAAGAATCCAGTCACATGTAGTTATCTGGAAGACAATACAACTAGTGTAGGTCTGGTCCATACATGGGGGGAGGGTATATTTCTAACATTAGTTAAGAAGTGGCTGGGCCAGGACGGGAAACCCTGGCATCACTACGGATCCTACGAGGGCAGGAATTAAGGCGTACGTAGTTCTCTGAAATCCGTGCATTAAAACGTCATGCGGCAAGGATGAGGTCCATACAGTTTAACGTCATGTGGTTAGGAAGAGGTGTCTTATTAGATTCCGAGCAGTTTAACGTCGTGCGGTGAGGACGAACTCCATGATGTTTAATTTCATGCGGTGAGGACATGATACTATTTGTTTAGGGTCATAGAGTTTGGACCATTGGGTGAATGTCAGTTTAACGTCATGCAGCTCGGATGATGAATACACCCCATGCAGGTCTGGTCCATTCACTGGGGGGAGCATTCTTGACTCCTATTATCCGTGCAGTTTAACGTCGTGTGGTAATGATGAAAGATACACCCCGTGCAAGTCCGGTCCGTACACAGGGGGAAATGGCATTTTTTATCTTTTATTCAGGGGGCTGGGCCAGGACGGGGAACCCTGGCATCACTACGTATCTTTCAAGGGAAGGATTCAAGCCACACCTAGTTCTATGGAAGACAATACACCTCGTGTAGGTCTGGTCCATACACGGGGGGAGGGGACATTTTTAACATTAGTTAAGATGTGGCTGGGCCAGGACGGGAAACCCTAGCATCACTACGTATCCTGTGGGGGCAGGAATCAGGTTGTACGTTGTTCTCTGAAATCCGTGCATTTTAACATCATGTGACAAGGATGGGGTCCATATAGTTTAACGTCATGTGGTTAGGACGAGGGGTATTATTAGATTCTGTGCATTTTAATGTCGTGCAGTGAAGATGAACTCCATGCAGTTTAACGTCATGCGGTGAGGACGTGATACTCTTAGTATAGGGTCATAGAGTTTGGACCATTGGGTGACTGGCAGTTTGCCGTCATGCTGCTCGGACGATGAATACACCTCGTACTGGTCTGGTCCATACACGGGGTGGGGGGGGGAGCATTCTAGAATCCTATTATCCATGCAGTTTAACGTTGTATGGTAAGGAAGAAAGAAACCTTTGGTCTCTATGTGAAGTACTTAGTTAGGAATCTCGCATTGGGAGGAGTCGTGGTGAATGGCCCATCCATGGAGATCAGGGTATATGCTCTGTTGGAGTAGACCTTGTATACAACGTATGGTCCCTCCCCCTTGGGCTCCAGCTTTGGAGGCTTCTTACCGAGTATCATTGGGGTCCGGAGGACCAGTACCAATTCTCCTTCCAAGAAAGACCGGAGGCGGACCTTTTTATTGAAGGCACGTTCAATATGATTATGGTATACCTCCAGATGGTTCAAAGTGTGCAACCGCTTCTTGTCTAGCTGTTCCAATTCACCTATCTACTTTTCTAACTACTCATCATCAGATAATTGATCACAGATGGCGACAAAGAGTGAGGGATGATGGAGTTCAATAGGCAGGACCGCCTCTGTGTTGTACACCAATGTGTACGGGGTAGCCTGAGTAGCGGTGCAGATTGTTTTTCGATAAGCCCACAATTCATGGAAGAGTTTATCCGGCCATGAATTCTTGTATTTTTCCACCATCTTCAAGAGAATGTTGGATATGGTCTTTTTGAAATCCTCTATCTATCTATTGGTCGCTGCATGGTAGTGGGATGAGTAGTTAGCCTTGATACCATGCTCGTGGTATAGTTTCTCCAATTCAGCATAGCAGAAGTTGGTGTCGTTGTCTGTCAGTATGGTATGAGGGAAACCAAATCTGGTGATGATATTGGTCTTCACAAAGCTGACAATACTACTTGCACCGACATCCTTGAGGGGTACGGCTTCTACCCATTTAGAAAAGAAGTCGGTTGTCATGAGGATATACTTCAGCTGTTTGGACATGGTGGGAGGATATGGTCCCATGATATCCATTCCCTAGATGGAAAATGGACAAGAGTACTTGGCTTGATGAAGTAACTCCAGGGGTTGGAGTATGAAGTTGGCATGAATCTGGCATGAGTAGCATTTCATGGTAAAGTTCTCGCAATCTCGCACCATTGTGGGCCAGTAGTACCCAAGCCTTCAAACCTGATGGGAAAGCTTGGTCCCTGGTCGATGTGCTCCACATGCTCCAGCATGTCCTTCATTTATTATGGCAGTGGTTTCTTCTCCATCAGTGCATCTGAGGAGTACTCCATCGTGGCCTCATTTGTAGAGGACCTCTTGCTGACCCACGCCGCCATATAAGACAAAGTTGATTTCCCTTCTCCGTATTTACTCTCATTCAACCCTGTCTGATGGATGTTGTCTGCGTTAATGATTGTTTGTAATTGGGGCCATCCACCCGGTGGCAGGAGAATATGGCTCAAGGACAAGATTGACTTTGTGGATTTCTTCTGTCTTGGTCTGAACAAATGGCAATACCATTCGACAGTGAGCAATACTGATAACCATTTCATCCCAGCCTGGGTCAGCTAGGGTTGTGGCTACATTGGCTAATGCATCAGCCTGAGCATTCTGTGACTGGGGGATATAGTTTAATGTTGGTTCTATGGAGAATTCTTCCATTAACCCTCAAACATGGTCAAATAGATGGATAAACTCTTCCTTTTTAATATCATAGTCACCATTGACTTGCATGATGACTAGTTATGAGTCACCATTTACCTTAAGGTGTTGTACTTGGTCCTGGAGTGAATATTCCAGGCCTGCAATGAGAGCTTGATATTCTGCTTCATTGTTCGTACATCCTTCGGATAAGAGGAAGGAATATAGAAATATTGCCTTTTCTAGGGACACAAGTACTATTCCCAAATCCACTTTGTTGAATCTGGGATCCTCCATCATTTTCCCGGTTGGGCTTCGGGATGCGCCATCGAAGTACATATTCCATGCTCTGAACTCCACTTGAAATGAGAAGATGTCTTCATCAGGTAGCTCAATGTTCAGTACAACGGTCCCTGCTGAGGGGTGCTCTTCCAGAAAGTCTGCTAATTCCTGACCATTGATGGATTTCTGAGGCACAAACTGGATGTCAAACTGTTGTAGGATGACCGCCCATCGGGATAGGCATCCGATTACAATCGGGAAGCTGAGTATGTACTTTATAGGGTTACTCCACTAAATCAAATGGACCTCATGATTCTAGAGATAATGTCGCAACTTTTGAACAGCAAAGACCACAGCCAGACAACTCTTCTCACTATTTGAGTATCGAGTCTTAGCATCAGTCATGGTTCTGCTAAGGTAATAGATATTGTTTCCACTGCTGGGGTCATTCTTTTGTGCGAGGAAGGCTCCCGGTGATCGCTCCAAGGTTGTCACGTACATGATGAGAGGTCCTACTTCAAAAGGGGTCATTAGGAATGGCGGGATTAAAAGGTACTTCTTCGAGTTTTCGAACGCCTCTGGCAGTCATCCCTCCATTGGTACGTCACCCCCTTCTTCATTAACCTTTGAAGGGAAAACATTTTCCTGTCAAGTTGGGTATGAACTGCCTGATATCGAGAAAATTCCCTTGGAATGCTCTCAACTCAGTGAGGTTGGTGGGAGGTGGTAGGCCATGGATAGCCTTTGTCTTCTCGATGTCGACTTTGATGCCGCGATGGCGTATGACGAAGCCAAGGAATTTCCCTGAGGTAACCCCAAAGGCGTATTTCAAGGGGTTCATCTTCAAGCTATGTTGTCAGAGTTTTTTAATAATGGTCTCAAGGTCTGACAGGTGAACCAAGTGCTATCTGGTCTTGACCACCTGGTCATCCATGTAACATTCAACAAATTTTCCCAGGAATGCTTTAAAGATCTGATGCATGGCCCAACTTCCGGAGTGTCCTTAGGGGAAAGAGGTTAACTCTAGATCCCTTGTCTATAAATACGTTATGGATCTCAATACCATTCAGTGTTCCGGACAAATATAATAGTATGATGTTTCCTTGCATGATGGCATCTTCATCCTGATCGGTGAAGGAAATCACTGCATTGCATTCATCTGATTCAGTCTCCATCCGGTAAATTTCGGTGGCAGCTACCTCTGCTTGAAACTCCTGGGGGCCGATCAATGCTTCTATAAGTGCATCCCTGAGGTCTGCTGACAGGCTCAGGGAATCCAGGATGGACAACATGGCTGGTACCGAGGCTAGCTACTTAAGGATATTGTATTTCTGCACCAGCGACCGACACTTCTCCGTTGGTGGGAGAGTCTTAGAGGGAGCTTTAGGGGTTGTAGCATTTGACGAGGAGGGACTGGTCACATGGTCGTATATCGATGGCATTCCCATGTTTTGAGGACTCATCCCAGCCATTCTATTTGTGCGCACTGGGTGGCGAGACACTTGTTCCTCCTCTGGTGGGTATCGCAGAACAACAGTGCCAGAGGGGCTGCTTGTGGATGTGGAGGGGAATTCTTTCTCCTGCTGAGTTTTTTGAAGGGATCATCCACAGGTTTCTGCGATACTAATGGTTAGGGTCGGGGACCAACCATAGGGTTGGTTTCAGTCGTGGCTACGCCTCCCCTGGTATCCCCTACCTCTACGATTCCTCCTCCCGGATCCTCGTTCATGGAATTCGAGATCATAACTATACCATTCGCCAGGGAATTATTCCATTAGATGGATGACATTAACAGAACCAAATATTGGCTCTTCATATTTTGATAGGTCAACCAGGTCAGTTGTCCCTGATGGTGACATTTGGTTGGTCAATTCCCGTGGCGCCAAATTCGGTGGAATATAATCTGCCAGGGTCGGGACTAAATTTGGCCCCGTCGTGGACTACTCCTCTTGCGATTATTTCCTCATTCTTTGATTACCCCCGGATGACCGGCTCATGGAGGGTTGGGAGGTCGATAATGTCGGCTCTGCGGCTTCAGGGGTTGTTTGTGGCACCATCGGCTACTTTAGTTGTGCTCAGAGTATGACCTGGGCTCGGTTGATAGTCCTTCGAGTCATTGAGTTGTCAAATTTCTGCCCCTGTTTTCTAGTGAATTTCTGCCACCCCTCCTCTTTGTCGGGACGGTGGTAGAGATACATGCCACATGTGCTGGGGGTGGTCCGAACTCGACCTGTCTGGTGTCTACCATCCTCTAGAGGAGTTCATTGAAGACGGAGCATTCTCGGATATTGTGCCCTAACATCCAATGGTAGGGGCAGTAATCTGGCCTGTCATCGCAGCTAACCTCTTCAGGTTTCCTCTACTCTGGTAGGCGGAGCAATTTGCAATTCATGGTGGAAAGGAAGTAGTGGAGGACTTGATCGTCTCAGAATGAGTATACCTTTTGTTTTCGTTCCTCAAACTGGTTCCGCTTCGGTCCTCACTGATCCTCTCGTTTAGCCGTAGGTGACCGCTGATATGCAAGAGGCCCTTGACGATTTGGTGGAGGCCTAAGCGGTAGAGCGGGCATAGGGGGCAGTATGATTGTGACAGAAGACGCTTCAGCTCTAGGGACTCTTTTCGCAAGAGCCTATGAGACTATTCAAGACTTAGAATTGGTCCACTATAGGGAGTCCTCAATTTTCTGGGCAACGGCCGAGAGATGGCGGAAGCCAGTGGTGCACTCCACTAGTATGAGCGGTGTTCGCATCTCATCTTGAAGATTATCGATGCATATGGATAGCATCTCATCCTGAGGCATTGGCCTGTTCAGGGAATAGGTCAGACCTTTTCATATGGCGATGAAATCTTATACCCTCTCTTTCTCCAACTTCTTGCAGTTAATGAGATCGCTGACCGTTGTTTTAGGCATCATTGAGCTGATGTGGAATAGGAACTGCTGCCGAAGGTCCTCCCATCTCTTTTTTGATTGGGCTGGCAGACTCGTATACCAGATGAAGGAAGATACTTACAAGGTCCTTACGAAGAATCTGAGTTTCACTACTTCTTTCTATTCCAGAGTCCCCATCATAGGGTCGCAATAGGATGCGTAGTGCATCTAATGTTGTTTTGGATCGCATGTTCCATTGAAGATAGGGAATACATGGCACCCAAAATTGGGTGGAAGTGGTGTGTTGCTAACCCAATCCTATTTGGATTTCCTCTCTAGCTATATTGGAGCACATCGACCATCCATCGCTTCCAATCGATCTATTAGTGCCTCGATGGTGTGGGTGAGGCCCTGGTTTACATCCTGTTGGGCTCGGTCCTGGGCAGGCATAGCTCGAGGAATTCCCTGAGGATCTGGATTGGCCGGCACTAGTGAAGCGTGTGCGGTTTGGGGCACCTTCAGAGGGTTCAGGCATACACACTCTAGTTGCTTCCTGAGTGGAGGTATATCTTGGTATTCATATGAATCTATGTTTAGGTAGTTGGACAGGACGGGCATATCGTTGGACAAGAGCTCTGACCGTGTTTTTTTTGCCAGGGAAAACCTTAGCCTTTGACGTGCACTTACTGGGAGTGCATGATGTGGTTCCTCTCGGGATGCACTTTCAATAAGGTGGTTCCTCTGGAGTATCTCGACGTTAAACCACCTCAATTATTTCATCTCCTCTTCTTGCCGAGTGAATCTCTCCTTGAGCGTGAGTGGCTCATATTTTTCAAGAGAAAGAGGCGGGTTAATGGTAACCAGTCCTTCATTCTTATCTCTATTGGAAGATCGCTGGGTTGGAAGAGGAGGTTTGGCAGGAAGGAAAACCATATTTAGGGCAGCCCTCTGGTTCCGGGTGTGCACACCTGGCGGTTCGTTGTGAGTCATAGCCTGACCGGAACTATCGTCTCCCGATCCATCCATATTTTCATTTTCCCCTATGTCACCCATGAGGCTAGCCTCTATGACGTTGATGAATTCATATCACGGGGTGGAGGGGATGTAATCTTCGAAATAGGAAGAGGATCTCCTGTGACTTCTGCTGGCCTTCCCTTTTGGGTCCTGGGAATGCCTTCGGACATCTTGATGAAGGGTGACGCAGAGGGTTCTTTTATGCGACCTTACGGTGCACCTTCCTCTCGGAGGGGATGATGATTCAAATGACGGTTTAGGATTTGATCCTCCTCTTCTGACTATCCTCCCTAGACGATAGAATACTGACTCTCGTGGGGGAGGTTATTGTTGAGGGGGTAATAATGCCCCCATCCTTGAGGGCTGGGGTGGCTCCATTCCGTGGACATACAGTCTCTTTATGGTTTTATTGGTCTTACGGGGGAATTTGTTGTTAAAAATTCCCCCAGCCCTACAGGCTGGGGTTGACCCTGGATTGCGGTAGTGGCTACTGCTATCTCTACCTACCTAATCTTGCATTCCCATATTCGGGGGTGAACCGGATTTGGTGCCGAATTCACCTGTCGATCAATCCCTTCTGGGGAGGCATGAAAAGTTCTCTGATTGGCCTCTCTTAGGCAAGAGGCCTGTTGTATGCTCTCGATGGCCTGATTCAAGAATTCTTGAATGGCTTGTTACCATTGGTCTTGATGCTTCTGGGACATACTCAAGGCCTGAATCTGTTGGGTGTGTTGCCTTTCCTAAATAGCGAGACCAGTCGATTTCCATCTTGATGTGATGACATTGCAAGACACCACATTAAAGAGTTCTTATGGGCGGGAAGCGGAGTAAAATGCAGAGATCCATGTTCTCTCCACCCCATGATATGGACTCATGTCGGAGTGTCACTGATGAGGTGGCACAGTAGGTGCGGTGCATGGAGGCAGGCTATCTCCATGTTTCCTTTACTTCTCTCAGGGCGCTATCGCCGCGTCGAAGGAAGAGAATCCAGGTCGATGTGACGCAGAAGGTCACCTATTATCTTGACTTGGTCTACATACCCGTCCTAGGTAAGGAAGCTTTATTTCAGTCGGTGGAGGGATGTCCATATATTATGGAGGATTTAGTGGACGCATTCTTCCGAAAACTCTTTGTGTATGTCGAACTAAGAGGTGGCCGTAGGCCCAAACATAACTGGTATGTCATCCCTGGAAAGTCATTTCCTCAGGTGGAGCATATCGACATACTCCTCTGCTAGTGACTCCTCTACCTGGTCACCCCAACTAAGATGCTCGCTACCAATGTGGTCGGAGGTAGTGGGACCGGTAGGTATTAAATCATTATGTGGGCGATTCCGAGGTGGTTCAGAGGATGAACGCGGACCTGGACCGTCTCTTGATTGCAGAAGGATATCGTCAGCGACTAACTGGGAATCTAACATGCTTGATCCCATCCTTCTGAGTGGCTTGGCATATGAGGGCTTTCTGGTGCTTGATTCGGAAGGGGGAGGACCTACCTATTGATATGATGTGTCATCATGGGGAGGACCTCTGAAATGGTGGCCGTAATGGAAAGGACTACCACTAATGCTCGATGCTTCACTACATAGAGGAATTTTGTAGTGGACACCTTGGGGAGGACCTTCAAGGCATGTTGTAGCAAGGGGAGGACCTTCTGGCTGCGTAGCGTCATTACAGGGAGGGCCTTTGCAACAACTGTCATCATGGAGAGGATGACCATCATGGCTTGACGTTCGACGTGCATCCTAGGGAGGACCTTTATGACACACTGCGACAAGGGGAGGAACATCTTCTTTCTTGGGTTCTATGCGGGGAGGACCTTCGCAATGGCAACCGTGGTGGCGAGGACTACCATCACAACTATGGAAATGGAGAGGACTACCATTACTACTACCGCAGGGAGAATATCTGCGGGATACATCCCGGGGAGGGCCTCCATAATGTACCAAAACGAGGGGAGGTCCTTCTCGTTGCTTGACGTCTCTACGGGGAGGACCTCCATTATTAGGTCGGTGAGGACTACCACTGTAATATGATGTCAAGCTGCGCGGAGTGTCGTTGTAGCGTAACCCATGTTTGGTGGGGACGAAGTCCTCAATGTCGACCTCATCCGCCTCCCTAAGATAAGGCAGGTACGCATTGTCCCGTTCCGGGGATAGACTCCCGAAACAGTTGGAGATAGCAACAGGGGCTGTCTGGATTTTCCTTTGCGGCCACTGCTGGGCAGGCAATCAGTGGGTTCTGGTGGATTGGAGGGCGTGCATGGCCGCCTCCACTATTAGGGGAGTACCGTTAATGTGGTACTCTTAGATCAGCGCATCCGAGACCCAGCATTGAAGACACTAGGTGGGTGATGGGGTCCTCCGTAGGTGAGGACGTCCGATCATTGTGTTTTTTGGAAGCACGCACTTGTGAGTTCCTTCGGGATGCCATTGGATCGAAGGGAGTTCTGAAGGAAGTACCTGAAAAACATTTTAATAAATACAAGCATCAAACCTGTCAAAGCAGCATCTCATGATCCCATGCGTTGTTAATGACCTTGCTTGACCCTCCTTGTGAGTGAAACGGGGCACAGGGTGGGATTAGGTTAAATCCGTCAGGCTTGGCTAAAGATTAACGTCGGGTTCCCCATTTTTGTTTCGTGTCAGTTTCAAAACGCCCAACGATTCCGTATCTGATGACGCGCAGACCTGCTTTCCAAAGGAAGGCGTTCGCCACATGGTCTGACCAGCGACACTTAAGAACTCACATTGGTCGAGAGGATGGGATGTCGGGCTCATCGCACCCTTTTGGGGGGAATTATTTCCTGTTCCGGGACTCTCTTATAGATTTAAGACGTATTCATATGTTCGTGAATCATTGGTTTATACCCAAGCATAGTATCCATGGATTTATCCCTAATGGGGAATGGTCAGCTGAACGCAGGGTTTTGAAATCATTTAGGCCCGATGTTTACCATCCAACGTTGGATTAATGACCCCGAGGAGTCGGAACTCATTGAGGCGGCACTATGGGTGGTGTGGTGAACCGATGTGAAGATAGTCAGATCGACCGGTTGTAGGGCTTGACCCTTATGGAGGCTTCCTATGTACCCTACCTAGGGGACAGGGATCAAAGTCCACATAGTTCGAAAGGGGACCATTGGAGAACCGACGTGAAGGTGGACCCGGGGGTCCATTAGTGGTCGGTCTTGAACCTCATGAAGGATTCCTACGTATCCCAATGGTAGGGAATCAATGATCCATAGTTCACATTGGCTTGGGGATTACACTCTTAGGAGGACCAGGGAGGATGTCATGGTCGATTCTTACTCTAAGTCCACGTGAGTAATGCTCGGTGTGAGAAACAAGAGGCAGCAGGGACTAGAGGATCATGTCTGGAAAGGTGCGTCTGTGAGAAGTAGAGTGGGGATTATGCAAGAGGGAAACCCATAATGATAGATTGGGGCTTACACTCTGAGGAGGCTCAGGACAATGGATTGGGGATTACACTTTGAGGAGGCCTAGGGGCGACAAAGCGGAGCGGGAGAGGGAAAGGGGGTGCTCTTGTGCCCATCTATTATCTTGCAGTGCATAAGGGATTCCATATGATGGGTATTTTACTATCCCCAAGAATCCCTTTACAAGTGGAGGGGATGAAAGGGGACTCCCGAGCTCATACTCCACATTACCGTTGAAGTGTGAAACTAGGAATGCTGTGGGAATCTGCTCAAGGGTTGGGGAAACCCCTTAGCCTCAACTTATCGTGGGTATGTGAACACAAAACGGCACACTGATGCTCCTGAGGGTTACACCGCACAGATCTGGTGGCTCCGGTGGAGGCCTAATCTCAGGGCCGATGAGTACGCCAATGAGGGTGTCACAGGGGATCAGGACGGATCAGAAGGATCTTACATGGATCATGGAATAGGAACTCTGAAGGGTTCGGTGGCCTTCGCGTATGGAAGTGCTACACGACTGGAGATGTCGTCCGCAAACCAGGGCGTTCCGCAAACTGAGGGGGCATCCGTGAACCATGAGGGTTCCCGGGATGAGGGGCCATCCGCAAACCAGGAGGGTTCGTGGACTGAGGGGCCATCAGCGAACCAGGAGGGTTCGCGAGCTGGTGGGCCATCTGCGAACCAGGAGGTTTCACGGACTGAGTGGTCATCCGCAAACGGGGAGGGTTTGTGGAGGGTTCCACGCGAGCAGCGGTGGCCAAGGTTGGCGCCGATCAGGGGTTCGTCGGTCAAGGCCTCGCCTATGTAAGAGGGCGCTACGTGGTGCGGTGGATCGAAAAAGAGGCATAAACACCCTGGTCCACGGGGAGTGCATTCAAGGATGGGCTATGGTTCACGGTCTTCTCTTTTTATGTTATTTACAGTTCGCGGTTCATCAAATTATTATGAATTTTTGGTTCCTTATTAGTTTCTTCCCAGGTTTATACCTTCTCTGGTTCATGAACTGGATCTTCGTTGTTTGCGAAATCATAAGCCTTCCTTCGAAATCCTTCCACCGAGTCTGACTGATCTCCTATGAATCCTCTTCCTCTGAATCCCAATCTTCCGTCATTGATTCATCCCTTACGAATCCCTCCTTATTTCCCCCTCGGTCTCCTTTTATAGAGTAGGGAAATAGATGTATCTACGGTTATGTGGCACCTTTTGCGGAGGCCCATGACCGAATACCTGGTTTATAGGTGACTTGTTCAATCCGTAATTCACAGTGGGGTTTGAGCACTTCTCCCTCCCCCCGCGAACTGAACTCATGAGGGTGCTTTGCGGCCGTGGAGGGTTCTGCCTCCATTCCGCGAATGACAGCGGACGTGGCCTGAACCGGTCGAAGCTGTCCATGGTTGGGGCGGTTTATTATGGTGAACCGAATTGGCGCCCATCCTGCCTCACGACCGTGGAGGATCTCCGCCTCCATTTCGCAAACGACGATGGTTCGCAGAGGGGGTGCTTCGCGGGGCCTGGCCACGTCGCGTTTTCATTGGACTGATCTGCAAATTGGTCCCACTTGCATTGCTTCTTTGGATTTTCTCCATTCGTTTCCCCCAATTCTTTGGGGGATTTGGGTAGAATCTCCTTTTCGGATTTTTTAGGACCCTACATATGCATTATTGGTGTCCTACTAAGTCTTTTACTAACACTATTCTAAGGAATTTCGATATGCCTATATATTTCATTACTGAAAATCTAGTGAGAAGCCGGATCTCTAAGCTAGCCTGTTCAGTACAAGAGCATGGAGCTAATTACAGTTTGGAATGGACACCATTGGACCCACAATTTCATTTATATAATTTTCTACTATATTATCCATTATACAAAATTTTCAATACGAGAGATGTTTATTACTATGTGACTAGTATAAGATCCTCTCAGTTTCATATATTTACCCAAATTTTTTATATTTTCCATTATATCGTTCATTATTATAATTAATCATCCTATGAAATGATAAATAAGGTTCAATCGCCTAATTGATAAACTTTCACCCACATTTCTAATTCAGATCCACCTGCATAAAGGATGGGGTAATTATTTCATGTAACATTTTTTCTCAGATCTTGTGGTTTGGTCTGAGAATGTATAGGTATTCCTTATTTTATGAACTAGTATGATAATTATTTTTACCCAATTATGGCTTCCACACTACATTTAACTATACTTTCAATTAAAATGATAATTTCCCCCATTATGTTTTTTAGATGACTTAGGTATTCATTAATAATATATATATTATTATGATTATTCGTAGTGTGCAATTATTTAATTAGTTGGTCTTGGACGAAAGATATTTGCAGTCTTTAGTACTATTTTTTTTGAATATTGGGTATTTTTGTTTTGTGTTATTTTTTATTTTAGTATTTTATACATTAAATTTGTGGATTTTAACATAAAAAATTATTTATTTATTCTTTTGATATTTTTGATGTCTCTGAATAGGTATGAATATACTCAACCCTTCTTGGTAATTCCAACAACATGTGACATGTCATATATCGATGATGAAAATTAAGGTGGTGATTGGGGAGGGTATGATGTTAGTGGTTCAAGAAAATATTGGTCAATATATCTCACAGTCTAAGATAGAGTTCATGTATATATATAGTATTTATGTGGACACCTTAGCTCAAATTATTTTTTTGTATTGGCAATGATATTTTTTGGGGTTTATTATTTCCAATAAGATTATAGTTATGAATTTGATAATCCTATCTATATGATAGTTTTTTATAAAAATAATTAAATATTGTAGTTGGATATTTATCATTAATTTCATTACTATTTATCTATATTAATATTCGTTTGTTTTCATGTATATTATGTGAAGGCTTCCTAGAATTTGTGACATGCCAACATGGTGATATTTACCTCACCCTAACCAACTGTAAAAAGTCATGGATTATGAATTTATACTTACTAAAAATAGAAGCTAGAACTAGTTGATATAGTAATTTCATGTGATTTTTAATCAACAATTTCATATTATTCTAATTTCATCAAATATAATTTGACTCCCTTCCACATAATAACTAAAACTTCATAGAAATGATAGTATTCAATTTTTATTCTCCAGAATTGGAAATATAATTAATTGAATATATCAATATGAAAATAACCATCATCCAATTCAATACTATTAGAATTAATTTACTCCATTTGAATATAAACAAACATAATGTTATCAAGAAATACTTATTGGAAATCTCCTATAGTCCCATGAAAAAAATAATTCTCTTCATTAAGCAATGAACTCATAAGAATGGTATTCCCACTAGATACTCTACAACTTATTTTGATAATGATTTTATCCATACACATATAATATTTAATTTGTCCTTTGGACCCCAAAAATTTATAACAAAGGTTATAAACATCTGAAAGAGGAAATAACCTATATATGCAACAAAAATCTAAATAAAATCCCTATTATTTTATTGTTGAACCACCTAAAACTATATAGTAACTTCTAGTGGAAAATTAATATAAAAACATAAAAAATGAATAATGTATTTTAATAATTAGTAATCATGATGGGTGGAACCTTGATACATTTTTATTAAGGGATAAACCCTTATGTTAAATGTATACTCCATTCCAAACACTATTCATAAACAAAAAAAACATATGTATAGTTAAAACAATTTAATAGTGACCCCACCCACCATTTTATTGGACATTATATATGGTTCCACTATAATATGATCATTATTGTAAACCATTTCCCAACTCGTACCATCCACAATAGTCAGATGATTGTATACATAAACATTCAATGTCAAGGGAACACTTTATACATCGTAATTAACTATGTAACTTCATCTTCTTTAGTTGACCTCCTTTAATTCCTCTCTTAAGGGACATTGTAATACTCTATAAAGAAGTATTTTAATTATAAATCATGTATATTTAAGTTATTAAGATAATTTAGTTGTTTTGGGTTGATATATAAGGAACATATTTTTTTAATGAAGCCCAAGGAGGGGTTTCCTATTATTAGTGGGGGAGAGGACACACATGGAGTTTATTAAATGATTAATATGTAATAAATTAATTATTATGAAAAATTATTCCAAATGAAATGAGATTCAAATTTTTGAAATGATTAGTTAAATATATGATAATAAAATATAATTTAATCTTTTTAGCATGAAATTTAAAAAGTAACATTTTCTTTAGCCACCAATAAACACTTTATAACCTAAACCATGGTGATATTTTTTTTTCTATTTTTAATATTTGCTATGAAAAACATTCACCTCATTAAACTGTATGAAAATTGAGAGTAAAAATATTTAATAAATTTTTATAATTTTGATCTCTAAAATATTCAATAATTTCGTTTTAATTAAACCGATATCACAAGATGAAAAAAATTCACGAAAAACTTTATTTATTAATAATAAAATGTTTTAATTCCTACATCCATTTATATATATTAAAATTAAAATAATTGGAATTTTAATAATTTATATTTACCAATATTAAATAATAATCCATTTAAAAAAAATTATCTTTCAAAATTATTTCAACTAAAATTATTATTTTTAAATCATTTTCCCACTATTCATCGAAATATTTAAATTTTTTCTAAACAATCCCCAAAATTAAATTTGTACTAATTTTTTGATCAAAATATAAAAAATTCACATAATTTTTAAATAAATTATTCTATTTTTGGAAATAAATAATTATATTGTTTTGTTAGAAAAAAAATAAAACCCATTTGTTGATAACAAAGTATTTATTGAAGCATATATATACATTAATAAAAAATAATTCAATTATCTAAATACATTGTTCATATTTTTAAAATGTTTATTTTTCAATTCATAAATATAATTAAATTTCTAGGTTACAATTATATAATTTAATATTGTATTTATATATTCAGGGTTTTTTGTGTCACATGGTATTAAATAAATTTTTTATGAAAATATATCATAGAATCCTAGGGTTTTACAACAGGTCATTAAGAGTTGGACTACCATAATTATCAATCATAGGTCTTGTAATAAAATAAAAAATAATTGCTTTGGATAAATTATGTAATTTTTCGTGGACTACAGTGATATAAAAAATTTTATCTGATTTGACTTATTCTGTGTGATATGTTTTTTAATAATCGTCTTATTTTCAAAACCCATAGACTATGTGATAGGACAATAATAGAATATAAATATCCCCATTAATATATC
Source organism: Viscum album (assembly GCA_963277665.1). NCBI lineage: Eukaryota > Viridiplantae > Streptophyta > Magnoliopsida > Santalales > Viscaceae > Viscum > Viscum album. Next base: position 1,352,502,974 of record OY728131.1, read on the forward strand.
ATATAATTTTATCTTACACTTCTATTTTATATATTTCAATATTTTTCTAGGAATGGAGTGGAACCCCATTGTTAGGGGCCAAAAAATGTTATCCATCCATATTGTGCCCATGATTTTTTTAAGTCAAACAATATTCCAAAAAAATACTAACACCTAACATATTAATTAGTCAAGTAATCCAATGATTTATCAATCAAAATGATCTCTGTGGGGATTAAATATATTTGACATGATACAAATAAAATAAATTTTAGGATATAGAAGGGAAATGGTGTGATCATTCATACATAAATATTTTCCAATAAAATTACCATGAAGTTATAAATTTGAATAGTTTTGAAAAGGAAAAGTTACAATGAGTAATTAATCCCAAAAATCCAAAAAAATGACATAGTTCCATATGAAAACCAAATTTATATCTAAACCAGTGAAGATGGTGGAGCTAAAGATGTGTAAAGGTGTGGATTAATCATTGGAAAAAAATAACTTATCTAAAATGATGAATCAGAAGATCGTGTTAGTCAAGAAGACCATCAACCTCCAAATAGAGAAATCCCTAATAACTCTTCACTAGCCTATCAAAATAATAAACAGATGTATGTTTCTTTATAAAACATTATTAATATATATAAAAATAAATTAAACTAATACTCTTTGATTTATAATGAATAAATATTCTTGGTTATATTCCATTCTATATACATAAAACCCATCAGAACAAAATAGTTAAATGGAATAAACACCATTGACAATATTTTCGTCATTTAATTGATATCATATAGTAGGATAACCCCCCCCCCATAAATGATTTTTTTGGAAGGGTAATTGTAATGCCAATTTATTTTAGATTTATTTTTTAAATAAATCATATTTCATTGATATCACCAATTATACGCAAAACTTAGTTTTAACAAATCTTGACAGACTGTTAAAATTATTATTAAATAAATGACACAATTTTCTAAACATTAATCATTTTAGAATGAATTGGAATACCAAATTTTATATGTTAATAATAATGTTTTTATACCATGAAATCATATTTATAAAAAATAATTAATTTTTGGTTAAGGCTTTCCATTTTACAAAAAAAATATTTTATAATAAAATGTGTCCAATTTATTTAAGTAAAATATAATAAAATTAATTTTTTAAAAATTCATAAAATTTATTTAATAAAATTAAATTAATATTTTAAATCATCATATCAAAATTAACTTTTAGTGAATGTTTGGTATTTTTTGAAAATATAATTTTTTTTATATGATTAATGAAAATACTACACTTCAATGAAAAATTCATTTTCATTTAAAGAATTTATAATGAATTTCTTTGATAAATATAATTTTCAAATTAATATTGGATCTATTATAGATAAATAAATCTAGTTTATCTTATTATAATTATTTTCTTGTTATAATCTTATATAAAAATATTTTAAACTGTTGAACATTTTTTCTTTGGAAAATAGGTTTCTCATCAGGTTTGCAGTTCTAATTTTAACATAATTTCTAGAACATTGTTGAATGGAATATAGAAAAATATATTCAATATTTTGAATCATAATAAATTATAATATTTTATAAGGCTAATTTATTTTGTTACTATGATGAATAATTAAAATAGTAAAAAATTATATACCACGATTAAGGTAAAAATAGGGTTAAAATGGGTTTAACTAAAATGAAATTAGTTAAAATTGATGAAAAACATTTTAAATTCCCCTATTTATAGATATATTTAGTCCCTATAATGTCTCTATATATAATGATACATTTTTATCCTTTTATAATTTAAAAAATTTTGCTACACCATTTTCTATTCTAAAATTAATAGTGGGACACTCACTTAACATATAAAATGACGCCCCTTATCCTCTCCTGTTCTCACATCCAAAAAAAATTGGTTCATAAAAAAATTAAAAAATATATTCTAAAATTATATTATATAATCCAAAAATCATTAATTTTTTTAAATTTAACCATGGAAGTCATCTAATGCAAACCTAACACTGTTACATGAAGAAGTGGTATCACACTTCAATAAGCGTTTTTATTTTATTTCTTCTTCCTCCTCCATCAAATTATAATAAATTATTATCATATAATTAAATCACTATAATATATATAATGATATTTTTTTATATTATGGTAATGTTCTAAACCCTTTTCCACATCCATCAAATGGGATACAAAATCAACACTCGTATGTATGGAGGAAAATCGCCTCGAGAACTGATGTTATTTGTTTTCAATCACCACCACTAATGGGTGGGAATAATTATGGATTAAATTTTTATATATCTTAAATTTTATATTGTTCAAGTTATAATGTTTTTATATCACGTATACTATTTTACATTACATTCTATTTGAATATGATAATGATGCTCATGTGTATGGAAGACTACATCCTCGAGAAGCGATGTGATTTATTCAAGATTTACATCGGTGGTAATAAGGTTTCTTTTTCCAAAACTATTTGATATATACGGCATAAAAATATTATATAATGGTAATATATTTTTTACCTTTATTTTTTAAATATTTTCTACAAAATTGAAATAGCTTTCATGTGTACGTATGAGAAACCATCTCTATGAACTATGCATTTCATTTTCTATCTCTAATGTTTGTGGATTACTATAAATGTATATGTAATAAATATACATAATATGTATATTATTGTTAAAACTATTTATATATTGTAACAATGATCAAATTAAGATAACCAAAAAAATAAAAAAAATCCAAACAAATATGAAAAATAATGTTGGTGTTTATTGAAACGTGATAGTAATAAAGAATTGTTAATGAACTGGTAAACAAATGTAATAAACAAATAATCAGTTGTATGATATATAAAATATGTTTTTAAAATTAATTTATAGTAATATTATAATATTTATGCAGGATGTTTTAATATTTATGAATGATGTTAAGATGTAACGCATTGAATTCTTCTCTCAATTTTCCTTCATTGAGACATATGTTATGTTATAAAAATGTTTTATTTTATGAGGTTTATGTACATACCCATTATCATATAATATCATGAATTTCTTTATTGTCATTATATTATAAGTTTAATTTAATTTAATTCTTTCATGGGTATTATGATTCCTTATTACTAATGTTGTACGGGTTTTATGTTAAAATATCATAATTTATCGAGATTTTTTTTCATTATACTTCTAGGGATAAAATATTATGATATATGTATTTCAATAGACTCATTTATTTTATTATCCTATTTTAATTCCTATTAATAACATGTCTTCTATTCATTTTCTTCTCTTTGTATACTCTATATTTCAAAATGATATTTTTAGGAAAAATAATATTTATTTCACTTTTTTCGAAAAACATTTTTATTCCAAAACTATTTTTATTAAAAAAATAATAAAAATTATTTGAAAATTTCTTCAAATATTTATAATGTAGTTATTATAAATTTTTCTCTTTTTATATAATATTTTTGTAGGAATATTCAGGTTGTGTTCCACATAAGGACCATTTTTCTTTTACCAAAAATTATGAAGGGAGTATTTGTTTTAATATGTAGGGATAGAATTGAAATTTTCCTACATCATGAAATTTTTTTACTTAAATATACCTTTATATTTTTGTAGGATATTTTCAATGAAATATATTTAAAAAAAGTATCAATAATTAATTTTAGAAAAAAAAAATTCAAAGAAAGGTTTTTTTCCTCTAGAAATGTTCTAAGTGATTTTTCTTTAAAAATTTTATTTCCAACTAAGATGAAACCCTTCAATGGTGCATATGATTTTTTGTAGATATGATCCTAGTATAATATTATTTTTATCTCTTTGAATAGTTTTTGGGATGATGAAAATTTATTTTTTAAAACACATTTCTCATCCATGGGTTATACCAAGATTAAATTCATATCAAACAGGCATTTTATTCTACAGGGTATGCTATGATAAAATGTTGAAATGATTATGAAATATGTTTATCTTTTACATGTTATATTATCATGAAATTTTTATCAAATCCATTTTTTGGGTTCTTTTATGGTGAATTTTTATTATCTTATGGAAAACTATGTGTGGTTTTCATTATGTGATGGATGGGACTAGTATCTCCCTCCATTGAGCTTGTTAATGATTCATATCTCATGTGATAAAATAAAATGGAATGCAGATTTAATACAATTTATTAATTTACACTATCCAATATGATAGTCATGAAAGTGATACATTACTTCTATGATTATTTTGGGAGTGATCCAAATTTGTAATGATAGTTTCAAAAATAACCGATGACTACTATGGAAAATATTTTCAATACATCTATTTATTCCAAAACTATATGTCTTATGGAAATGTAATTCACTTATGGATCATGATAATTGATTCCATTATGATTCATGTCCTATAAAATCTAATGATTTATGGTTTGACTCACATTTTTTATATTTGATATGAAGCATATGGTTATTAAATGAAGTTCTCATTTCCTAATATCCTTATTGTCATGATATATTGACATATCCCTTATTTTATATGAATAATGAAATGAGATAAACATTACCTTTGTTTCCATTCCCTAGGTTTTGATTAATGGAATTATGTATGATATTTTTAAGAAGGGTTCATGGTATGAAGAAAACATGGTAGATTACATAGATCACTTATGGATTAGTTTTTTAAGTTATTACACTTCAAAAGAAACTACACCTTTATGATCCTCATGTTCTTGCCTGTGTAATGTGATTAATATTAATCTAAAATGATGTAATATATTTTTATGAGAACATTTTATCATAAAAGATTTTATCAAATTATTTGTTTCCTTGTCCTTTAGAAACTATGAAATGAAATCATTAGGGGGACCTCTATTGATATGTCTCAAGATAAGAGTAAGGATAATTCATGGTGTATGAAAATGTACTAGAATTTTCTAAAGGATATGGTGAGAGGTTTCCAAGATATTACATCCCAATCTAGACACAAAAACAGGATGTGAATATATCACATAGATAGAAATGTGTATTAACTCTAAAAAGTATGCCTTGAGCTGACTCAATCGTCACCTAGTGAAAGATAATGGGCCTTAGTGCAGACCTTGTTTGATAGTCCCATGGGATATTCTTTGGAAATTCAAAAACATTTCACAAATCATAATGAAGGATTTAAAATTTTATTACTATGAATTACTTGTGATAAACCTATGGTTTTATATAATAATATAATGGTTGCATTCTTTATACATCATATAAGATATTTTACCTGATTATTCTTTTTTCCATTATGGTTATTGTTTCCCACATTTTTCTTTTTGGTTTTATTTAATGACTAGATCACAAAGAAACTATGTTAATATCGAGTGTGATGGAATATGTAGTGATTTTCCTATTTATTAGAAAAAAATTCGGATATGGAACAAACAATAAAATTGATATTATAACACAACTATATCAATTTTTCTAATGTTAATGACATTAAAAATTACATTTTTAGTCAATCTTTTATAAGGAAAAGTGAAGCAATGGTGGAAACTCATCAACAATACAAGGGATTATGATGAAATTAACACCACAAAGTGGGATGATATTAAGATATTACATTCAATAATTACATCCATTATATAATTTTTACAAAAAAAGAAAACTAACTCCTTGAAATAAAGTTAGAGGATGATTGATATTTTGGTTCCTAAGAATAATATTTTACTGGAGCTACAATATATGCTTCTAGAATTATCATCCAACTTAAATGCAGTGTTGATCAATTATATTATTTATAAAAACTAATCCAAAAAATTTAATTGTCCACAAGGGGATTTATTGGATATTATGATGTTCATTTATCTACTACCATGGTGAAAATTTATTTTTTAGTTACCCATAAATACCTTATTTTCATCACAAAATGGAGGATATATTTCAAACTAAACTCTAAAAACCATAAAGATAATAGGATAATATTTTCTTTTATGCTCAAATTGTGTTATGAAACATGGAAGAAAGTATCATAAGGGGAATAATAAATTATTTACATATGGTAAGTAAGTTCATCAATAATCTTTTTTCCAATGTGATGGGATGAAGTAAGCTAACAATGGGAATAGAGAATCTATTACAAAATGTAGCACCCACACTCATGTTTTTCAAATTCTAGTATTAGGGGAACTTTGATAACCAGTGGCTATATCCAAAAATAAAATTATTATTATCAATGTTAGTATCCTATTAATTTGAGGGATATTTGTAGATCTTATATAATCACTAATTTTAATGATGGTTGAACTAATAATGCGGGGAAAGGTACAGTTACAATCCAATCTAGAATAGCTAATATCTTATCTGACTTTTCATGTGTACATTCATTCACATCTGATGAATTTTTTTAAAATTTATAGGTTCTTCCTACATGGTTAGATGCATAATTAGCTCTGAAAAAACATAATTGAATGGTTGTTACAACTTAAGAGTAATATTCCACTCTGATGGACGTTTTTAGCTATATGTATCCATCACATCCTTTCATTGTTCCTTTGGTTGAATTTTATTTTATCCTAGTCCTGTTTTTTATTTCAAAAAATATTTCACATAATTTTTCTAAGATGGGAAGCCATGTTTGATCTTCCTAACCAACCTATGATCATCCACCATTGTGAATATAGTTATAAAACTCTAATAGATATGGAATCAATTGTTTGGGTCTTGATTCAAATATAGAAGAGGTGTCCATCCCATACTGTCGTGATGAAAATAAAAATCAATTATATAACTACTGTATTATTATTTTGTATTTAATTTCAAAATAGCTTCTTTGTATTCCATATAATTGTGATGTTTTTTTCCAGTGTAACTCATTCCAGGTGCCGGACTATCATCCAATATTCCCAACAGAATAATTCTAATTGAGTTGTAGAAATTTATGAAAAAAATCTAAAACACCATTGAAATGGGATTCACTCTTCCATTTATGTTATAATGTGATAACATGTTATTTTTATTAACATGAAAAATGGATCTACATGACAATGCCTGGATAATTGGGAGTTAAATTAGATCATGATCAGGTACAAGTTATATGTACTACGTATTAATGACCTATTTGATCAACATCCTAGAGATCAATAATTTTTCAATAATTCCCTTCATTTTGTATAACTTTCATCGATGTCCAAGAAAGAGTATAAGCACAAGGAATCATTCTATATATGGTATTAACAATATGAATATATAGTGATGTCATTAGGTCTTACTAATTCTGAAGATATATTCCTAGATTTAATGAATATAGTCTTTAAAGAATTCACTAATTAGTTTATGGAATTCATTTTAGATATTATTCGTATCAATTCAATGTGAAATTAAGAGATTTAATATCACTTGATAATTGTAATAATGACCCTAAATAAGGTGAAAATATATTTTAAAAACAGAAGATGTAAAATTTTTGCTTCAAAACGTTTCATTTTTGAGTTATATATTCTCAATAAAGGGTTTATCGGTATACTCATCAATTATAGAGGATATTGAATGATGTCTTTGAAAAACCAATATGACTTTGATATATAGTTTTCATAGTTTAATTTTATATTATTGATCATTTTCAGAGAATTTCTATTAACTATATAATCCTCATACCATATTATCATTGAAGGGGTCCATGTTCATCTAGATAGATGAATGTGATAATAATTTAAAGGAACTGATGATGAAATTAGTTAGTGAACCTATACATACATTACCCTATATTTCAGAAGGTTTTTTATTCAATATTGATGAATAAATGATGTTATTGAGCTGTGTTCTTATTGAAAATGTCAGGTAATTTGTTATGCCTCAAAAAATTAATGGTTCATGAGAAAAATTACCAGACTAATGATTTGGTTTTTGCTACGGTAATTCAACAATTAAATATATAAACTAATTATCGTTATAGATATAAGTGTAATATAGACATCGATCAAAAAAGATTAATGTATATATTCAAAAAAATTGTGTTGAATATGAACCATAGAATATGGTTATATATAATTAATGATTAGGTGTTCTCAACACATTACAAACCCTGGAAATTGAACATGGTGGCTGAATCATTGAGTTGAGAAGAACATTCTATCTTATCCATTATAATTATCAAAAATGAACCAATATTTATGGATATTCAATGGATGGATCTAAAAACACTAAATTAAGTGATTAGATCATATCATGCTCCATTAATTGTTCGACTATCTATCCAAGTGATGACTAAGAGACATAACATTAACGTAGAGAGACAAAATAAAAAATATTGAAATGTTCTGAAGATTAACCTTGATCATATAGAAATAATAGGGTGTAAGAACCAAGCATTTGTTCCAAATAGACTATATTTGATGGAGTTGTAAAAGTATATCATAGTTCTCAATTCGGTTTTCATCCTATAGTTATAAAAATGTATAGTGAATTGAATGAGTATTTCTAGTGGGACTGCATGAAGTGATATATTGATGATTTTTTATCTAAGTGCATGTTATTTTAGAATTTTATTTTTGGTAGACTATGTTCTATGGGTATGTTATATCTATTACATAAACAATAATGTAAATAAGAAAACATTGCCATTAAATTTTACACTAGACTCCCTAAAATGACTAAATAGCATGATTTTATAAGGGTTGTACTCAATCACTGTAAAAATTTAGAAAACATCATCACTATTGTAGAATATATATATCTGGATCATCATTACAAGATATATATTAAGGAATTTGTAAGGTTTTATGGAGTACCACATTCAATAGAATATAATCATGATTTGAGGGTTACCTTGGAGATCTAGTGAATCTTCACCATGATCTAGGCATAGAGTTTAGTTTCAGTAATGCATATCATCAAAAAAATAGGCTGTCTGAGAAGAAAATTCAAACCATATTGGAAATGCTGATATATCGAACATTCAATTTTATAGGTTTTTGTGATCAAAACCTTCTACTAGTCGTTATTTCATAAAAAACTAGATTTCACTCGAGAATTAAAAAAGATCCTTATGATGTTCTCTATAAAAATAATTGTAGAGGTCCAACGTGCTAGAATGAAACTAGGGAAATAAATAAATTGGGACCATAAATATCTGATAAAATGGAATAAAAGTTTAGAACCACTCAATATAATATCCCATATATATGTTTATATATATATATCATCTCCTATGATGTTTTTTATTATATAAGGAGGTCACCAATCAGTTGGTTCTTCCACCAAACCTCTCTCAAATTTGTGATCTATTTCATGTATCTTTCATAAAGAAGTATATACCTAACCCCTCAAATGTACTCAACTCAAAGTTTAGACAATTTGAAAAAATCATCATATTGAGGAAATTTTTGGGGAGATTATATATTATATAGAGAATGTTCTACTTAGAAAGACCAATCACCTCTTCAATGATTTGTGGTGATACCTCCAGTTTGAGGAAGGTATGTGAGAACATGAGGATACAATGACGTAAAAGAATCTTCTTCTTTTTTTTGTATACAAGTGACATAATTTTGACATAAAAAATCATTTTATCGATGCTATAATTTAACAAAAAATGAATTAAAAATTATTATATATTTCAAAAATTAAATTTTATTGGTATATTGTGTTTCAAACATAACTGAATTTTAATGAACCACAACAAACTATAAATATTATAAGTTAAACAAGACCATTTTTACCTCACCATAATACATGAATGAATGAATAGTGATAATGTAATTTTGAATATCAAATATAGTATTATTAAAAAAAATTAATCATTTTGATAAAAAATACGTAACTCTTAGTAATGTCTATTGATTAAAAAATGTTATTTTCTCAGAAAAATTTATTTCTTATTGTAAAAAATTATACCATTAGTTATTTTCACTTTTTGATAAATTATCCAGTAAGATATAAATATTATTTGTAATCAAACTATCAAAATTGTCCCTTGGTTGATGTATGATCTCAGCCTTTTCTGGAGATATCCCAGGCATGTTTATAGGTACTCTTTTTCCTTATTTTGAGTGATTTTTGTTCTGGTTATATCTTGGTTTTGTTTATGTGAAATTTTCGGAATATTGGGAGGAAGAGTGTTAGTGAACAGTTGGCCAATGGATTTCCCAAACTGTGCACCCTGAACTAAAAAACCACGTGAACCCAAATAGAGGGGATTCACACTACTAATGCAGTATTTTTCAAACTCCGTTTCCTTTTACGAAAAACTGTGAACCTCCACCCCCCCACCCAATAATAGGAAAAGAATTTGGAAAATCAAACACACTTTCCTAGGAAACCATTTATAGAATTTTAGTTAAATATAAAAATATATTTAAAATTCATAAACCCCCTCCCACCTTTAACACAAAATTGACCCAATGTTTGGAATATTTGATTCCACTCATTTTTTAGGCTTCAGGAGGAATTCCTAGGGATCCCATCATCCGATCATCATAGTTTTATAGATGGATTAATGATACACACCCTTTCATGTTTATATTAGAGATCTCATTCTACACTGTTGTTTAATTTCAAATTGCTTATTTCTGTTGGCGAGCATCTATCCAAAAATTGAGGTTGGTTGTCTATTTTTCAAATCCCAAAGTCTTTATTTCAATTGAGTATATATAATTTTATAATTTTTATTTGATTATTAGGAATTGTGTTTCATAAACTGAATTAAATAATATGGGAAACAAATTAATTTGGGGATTGTGAAATTTGGGGATATTTATATCGGTGAATTGAAATAAATAATGGTCGAATTAATTATAAGAATATTGGGATAATGGAATTTGAATTATTAAATTTTTAATTAATTAGTGTCTGATTTGGTGTTTAATAATTAATGAAACTAATTAATTATTCAATTAATTAATAGAATTGATGTGATTAATTAGTTTTTTAAATAGTTTATGGAATTGATGTGTATAATTAACTATTGGATTAATTAATTGAATTTATGTGATTAATTAATTATTGGATTAATTAATGGTGTTGATATTATATATTTGATATTACGATATATGTGATATTTTGATATTGTAATATACGTGTTATTGTAAGTTGAGGTTATGGATGGAATCAACAAAACTCACATGTGAATTGAGAAAATGAATTTTAACAATGGAAATTCAGATTTGAATAAGGATATTGAATGATAAATATGGGATTCAACTGTGAATTGAGATACTAAAGGGTAATAATGAAATTCAAATAGGAATTCAAGATACTAAATGTTAACAATGGTATTTAGATGTGAATTGAGATGATGGATGGTATCAATGACATTAACATTTGAATTGAGACATTAAATGGTAAAAATAGAATTCAGATGTGAATTTGGATATTCATTGGTAATAATGGAATTAAAATATGAATTGAGATAATGAATGTTACTAATTGGATTCATATATATGATATCCCTTCGGGGTAATTCAAACTACAACATGCATCGAAGTGGGTATTGAGAATTCGGGTATCCTGAAGAAGTTGAGGGTTTATTTTGTTATATAAAGAGTAATTATATAAATGTAATAGTTTACCTAATTGCTGGTATTTATTCTTCATGGAAGTGAATACACTATTTTTATTGGATATTTTTTTCAAACACATTGGTGGTAGCCCACTTAGTTCTAATCACACCATACCTGGGATGCCTAATCGGTACATAAATAGATTTATTGGTTACATGACATCTTAATAGAAAATGCATTTTGTTGGATGGCTATGTTAGGATGATGCGTGGACAAGGGAACCTAACATGGATTCATGACCTACATCGGAGGATTTAGTGTGATTATTTATTATCAATAATTAATATAAAAAAATATTTTCAATGAATGAATCTTTTCCTCTAGAAATGTTCTAAATGATTTTTCTTTAAAAATAGTCCTTTCACCGATGATGAAATCCTTCAATGATACATATGATTATTTGTGGATATGACCCAAGTATACTATTACTGTTCACTCTTCGAATAGTTTTTTTGATGATAAAAAGTTTTTTTTAAAACCCATTTCTCTTCCATGGGTTATACCAAGATTAAATTCTTATCAAACACGATTCTTATTCTACATGGTATGCTATGATGAAATGATGAAATGATTATAAAATTTTTCTATCTTTCACATGTTATATTATGATTTTTTTATCAAATCCAATTTTTTGGGTTCTGTTCTGATGAATTTTTTATAATCTTATTGGAAAAATATATTTGATTTTCGTTATGTGATGGCTGGGACTAGTATCTCCCACCATTGAGATTTTTATGATTGATATCAAATGTGATAAAATAAATTTGAATGCAGATTTAATACAATTTATTAATGTACTCAATCCAATATGATACTCATGTATGTGACCCTTTACTAATATGATTATTTTTGGAGTGATCCCAATTTTCAAGATAGTTTCAAAAATAATCAATGACTACAAAAGAAATTATTTTCAAAACATATATGTATTCCAAAAATATATGTCTTATTGTAATGTAATTCTCTTATTGATCATGATCAATGATTCCATTATGATTCATGTCCTATAAAATGCAATGATATATTATATGACTCACATTATATATATTTGATATGCAGTGTATGGTTATTATATGACGTTATCATTTTTTAATATCCTTATTGTCATGATATTTTGACATATCCCTTATTTTCTATGAATGAGGAAATGAGTTAAACTTTTCCTTTGTTTCCATTCACTAGGAAATGTTTAATTGAATTATATATGATATTTCTAAGAAGGGTTCATGGTATGAAGAACATATGTTAGATGACATAGATCACTTATGGATTAGTTTTTTAAATTTACGTACATATTAATAAACTATACTTTTATGATCCTCATGTACCTGCTTGTGTATGGTAATTAATATTCATAAAATATGATGTAATATATATTTATGAGATGTTTGGGTCATAAAATATATTATCACATGATATGTTTGTTTATCCTTTGGAAAATAGGAAATTAAATCATTAGGGGGAACTCTATGGATATGTCTTAGGATAAGACTAAGGATGAGTCATGTTAAATGAAATTGTTGTGGAATTTATTTAAATTATAGAGTGAGAGGTTTCTTGGAAATTATATTCCTATATTTATATTAAAACAAGACGTGGCTCCAACACATAGATAACAATGTGTAATAACTCTAAAAACGGTGATTTTAGCTGACTTAATCTTCACCTAGTGAATGATAATGGGCCTTTGTGCACATCATGTTTGACAGTCCCATGGGATATTCTTTGGGAATTAAAAAACATTTCACAAATCATAATGAAGGATTTATAAATTTTATGATTGTAAATTACATGTGATAAACCTAAGGATTCATATAATAATATAATGTTTCCATGATTTATACTTCATATAAGATATTTTCCTAGATTATTCGTTTTCCCCTATGGTTATTGTTTCCCACAGTTTACGTTTTAGTTTTAGTTAATAGATAGATCACAAAGAAACTATGTTTACCTGGAGTGTGAGGGAATATGTAATGATTTTCCTCTTTATTAGAGAAAAATTATGGGAGATGGAACAAACAATAAAATTGATATTATAACACAGTTTTATCAGGTATTGAATCATGCTAAACAAGAAAACTAGAAAACAATAGAACAACTTTTTACTGAGTACATCATGAGGGAAAATCCCCCATCATTTAGTGGTTACATTGATCAACTAGTTTTTATAAAATGATTCAGTACCACTAAAAAATATTATCCTTTTTTAAATGTTAATAACATTAAAAATTCCATTTGGATTCAAATCATTTAGATGGAAAATTGAAGCAATGGTAGTAACTCATCAAAAATACAAGGGAATATGATGAAATTAACAGTAAGGAGTGGGATGATATTAAGATATTATTTTCAATAAACACATCCATTGTATCATTTTTACAATAATAGATAAGTTACTCCTTGACATGAAGTTGGAGTATGATGTATCTTTTTGTACCAATGAATAATATTTTACTATAGCTACAACATATGCTTCTAGCATTATCATCCAACCTGAAAGCAAGATTGATCAATTCTATTATTTATGAAAACTAATCCTTAAAATTTAATTATTCACAAGATAATTTGTTGGATATTATGATGTTTATTTATCTACTATCGTGGTGGAAAATCATATTTTAGTTACCCATAAATATCATATTTTCATCACAAAATGAATGATAGATTTCAATCGAAACTCTAAAAAACATTAAGAGAATATGATAAAATTTTCTTTTATGCTCATATTGTGTAAGGAAAAAAGGAGGAATGTATCATAAGGGGAATAATAAATTTTTTTCATATGGTAAGTATGTTCATTGAGAAATTGTTTTCCAATGTGATGGAAAGAAGTCAGCTAAAAATGGGAATAGAGAGATTGGTTAACAAAACTTAGCACCCAAACACATGTATTTCAAATTCTAGGATTAGGGGAACTATACTAACCCGTTTTTAAATCCAAAAATAAAATTATTATGATCTATTTTAGTGTCTTCTTATGTTTAAGGATAGGATTAAATCTTATGTGATCACTAATTATAATGATGGTTAAAATAAATATGTGGAGAAAGGTACAGTTACAATTTAATATAGAATAGCTAATATCTTATTTGACTCTACATCTATACTTTCCATTATATCTAAAGAATTTTTCAACAATGTACAGGTTCCACATAAATGGTTAGATGTATAATTATCTATGAAAACCCATAATGGTATGATTATTTCATCTTAAGATAGAGATTCCACTCCAATGGACGTTTTTTCACTATATGTATCCTGCACATCTTGTCAGTCTTCCGTAGGTTGAATTTTATTTTATCCTAGTCATGTATTTTATTTCACTAAATATTTCACATCATTTTTCTAAGATGGGAAGCCATTTTTGATATTACAAACCAAAAAATGACCGTCTACCATTGTGAATATGGTTATAATCCTCTTTTGGATATGTCATCAACTGTATGGGTCTTGATTCTAATATAGAAGAGGTGTTTGTCCTATATGGTCGTGAAGAAACTCAAAATCAATTATATAACAATTTTATTAATTTTTTTGGATTTCATTTCCAAATAGATTCATATTATTCCATATAATTGTGATGTAGTGTTTCTAGTAGAACTCATTTCAGGTGCCCGAATAACTTCCATGACTCCCTACAGAATAAGTCGAATTGAGTTATAGATATTTAAGAAGAAACGCTAAACTACCACTGAAATGGGACTCAATCTTCAATTTATGTTATCATGGGATAATATGTTATTTTTATTCACATGAAAATTCGATCTTCATGACAATGCATGGATTATTGGGAGTTGAACAAGATCAGGATCAAGAACAAGTTCCATCTACTACATATTAATGACCTATTTGATCAACTTCATGGAGATCAGTAATTTTCAATTAATTCCCTTCATTTTGTATAACATTAGTTGATATCAAAGAAGGATTATATATAGAATACATCATTCCACATAAGGTATGTACAATATGAATATATAGTGATGTCATTTGGTCTTACTAATTCACATGATATCTTCCTAGATTTAATGAATGTAGTCTTCATAGAATCCCTTGATTAGTTTATGAAATTCCTTATAGATTATATTATTATATATTCAAAGTGAATTGAAGAGATTTAGGATCACTTGATAATTGTAATAATGACCCTATATAAGGTGAAAATTTATTTAAAATATAAAAAATGTAAAATTTTGTCTTCAAAAAGGTTTAATTTTTGAGTTATATATTCTCAATAGAGGGTATATCGGTATACTCATAAATTATAGATGATATTGAATGATGTCTTTGACAATCCATGATGACTATGAAATATTGTTTTCTTGGTCTACCTATATATTATTGATCATTTTTATATAATTTCTATTAAATATCTAATCCACATTCGATGTTATCGTTGAAGGGTTCCATGTTCATCTAGATAGATGAATGCGATGTTAATTTCACAGAACTGAGGATGAAATTTGTCAGTGAAACTATACATACAATACCCTATAGTTCAGAAGGTTTTTCATTAAATACTAATGAATTCATGATTTTATCGAGATGTGTTATTATGTATAATGTCAAGGAATTATATTATGCCTCAAAACAATTAATGGTTCAAGAGAAACATTACCTGACTAATGATTTGGTGTTTCTACGGTAATTATCCAATTAAATATATGAACAAATTATCTTTATAGATAAAAGTGTAATATAGATATCGATAAAAAATGGTTATTGTATATATTTAGACAAAATCTGTTGAATATGTAGCAGAAAAAATGGTTATAGATAATAAATGATTAGGTATTCTCAACACATTACCACCCTTGGAAAGTGAACATGGTGGCTGATGCTTTGTGTTAAAGGGAACATACTATCCTATCCATTATGATTATAAGAAAAGAACCAATATTTATGGATATTCAATGGATGGATCTAGAAATTCTAAATTAAATGATGAGAACATATCACGCTCAATTGATTGTTCGACTATCGATTCATGTGATGATTAAGAGTCATACTAGTAAGATATAGAAATGAAATAAAAAATACTGAAATGTTTTCATGTTTAACATTGATCATTTACAAATAATATGGTGTAAGAATGATGTATGTGTTCCAACCAGACCAGATTTGATGAAGGATTTGTTAAAGTATACCATAGTTCTTCATTCCATTTTCGTTCTATCAGTATAAAAATGTTTAGTGAATTGAATGTCTATTTCTGGTGGGATGGCATGAAATGATATATTGATTATTTTTTATCTCATTGAAGGATATTTTAGAATGTTATTTAGAATATGTTCTATGGGGATTTTATATCCATTTCCTAAACAATAATTTAAATAAAAAAACATCGCTATTCATTTTTCAACTGGACTCCCCAAAATGAATAAATTGCATGATTTTATAAGGGTTGTAGTCGATCACTGTAAAAATATTGAACACTTAATCACTATCAAAGAATATATATATATATATATATATATAGAGATAGAGAGAGAGATCATAAATATGGGATATATATTAATGAATTTTTAAGGTTTCTTGGATTACCCCATTCAATAGTATCTGATCAAGATCTGAGGTTTTCCTTGGAGTTCTAGTGAATTTTCTCCAAGATAAAGATATGGAGTTTAGTATTTTCAAAGCATATCATCCCCCAATAAATAAGCAGTATGAGAGGAAAATTAAAACGATATTAGAAATGTTTATATCTCTAAAATTCGATTTTAAAGGTTTTTGTGTTCAAAACCTTCCACTGGCTATGATTTCATAAAAAACTAGATTTCACTCGAGCATTAAAAATTCTCCTTATGATGTGCTCTATAAAAATAATTGTACATGTACAACATGATAGAATGAAGCTAGATAAATAAATATATTGGGGCTAGAAATAGCAGATGAAATGGAATAAATATTTAGAACCACTCAATAGAAAATCTAGGAATTCTCAGAGTTGAAAGAAAAGTTATGTTGTTTATCATTGACATAATTTGAAATTTAAAGTTAGTGATTAGGCATTTCTAATATTTTATCCAATGAATATGGTAATGAGATATATAAATAAGGTAAAAATAAGCCATATATATATATAAATCATCCCCTATGAAGTTATTGATCAAATTAGGAGGACTCTAATTAGTTGGTTCTTCCAAAAAAAAGTCTCTCTTATTTATGATAAATTAAATGTATCTCTAATAAAGAAGTATATACCTAAATCCTCACATGTACTCAACCCAAAGGTCAGACAATTGCAAATAAAAAGCATCATTATGAGGAAGTTTTTGGAGATTCTATATTATATAAAGAATTTTCTACTATAAAAGACCACTCACCTCTTCAATGTTTTGTGGTGATAACACCAGTTAGAGGAAGCTATGTGGGAACCTGATGATGAGATGAGGTAAAATAATCTTCTTCTTTTTGTAAAATAGTGACATAATTTTGATTTAAAAATTAATTTTATCATGTTTATAATTTAATAGAAAATGTTTTTAAAGTTATTATATATTTCTAAAATTAAAATTCATTGGTAGATTTTTTTTTACCCAAACCGAGTTTTAATGAATCGTAACAAACTATAAATACTATAAGATAAACAAGACCATTTTTACCTCACCATTATACATGAAGAAATGAATAGTGATAATGTAATTTGGAATATTAAATATATTATTATTATAAATATAAAACATTTTGATGAAAATACTTAATTTTTGGTGATGTCCTTTGATTAAAAAAATATTATTTTCTGAGAAAAATTTATTTCTTGTTGTAAAAAATTATAAAATTAGTTATTTTAACATTTTTATTTTTTTTTGGTAATATATAAATAGTTTTAAAATAAAATTATCAAAATTATCCCTTGGTTAATGTATGTTCTCATCCTTTTCAAGAGATGTCCCAAACATGTTTACATGTACTCTTTTTCCTTATTTTGAGTATTTTATTCTGGTTATATCTTCGTTGGGTTTAAGTGAAATATTGGGAATTTTTGGAGGAAGAGTGTCCATGAACTGTTGGCCAATGGTTTTCCCAATCCTTTCACCCCATTCTAGAAAACCATGTGAACCCAAATAGACGGGATTCACATAGATAATCAACTACTTGTTAATCTCATTGTCCTTTTATCAGAGAAAGTGAAGCTCCACCCCCCCCCCAACACACACACGGAAATGAATAAGTTTAAAAAATCGTACAAACCTTCCTAGGAAACCATTCGTAGAATTTTTTTATAGAAAAATATATTTAAAATTAATAAACCCCCTCCCCCCAGTTTAACAAAAACATTTACCCAATGTTTGTATTATTTGATTCCACAAATTTTCCGAGCATGAGGGAGAATTCCTAGGGCTCCAATCATCTGATCATCATATCTTTATGGGTGGATTAATGATACACACCCCTTCATGTTTATATTATAGATCATGTTCTTTACAATTGTTTTATTTCAAATTGGGTATTTCTGTTGGCAGCCGTCTATCAGAAAATTGAGGTTAGTGGTCTATTTCTCAAATCCCAGAGTCTATTTCAATTAAGAATATATAATTTTATAATTTATATTTAATGATTTTATTTTTCTTCATAAACTGAATTAAATAATATGGATAACTAATTAATTTGGGGATTGTGAAATTTGGGGATATTTATATCGATGAATTGAAATAAATAATGGTTTAATTAATTATAATGATATTAGGATTTTGGAATTTGATTTATTAATTTTTTAATTAATTAATGGTTATTGTTGGGTTTAGTAATTGATGAAAATAATTAATTATTCAATTTATTAATGGAATGGATGTGAGTATTTAATGGATTAATTATTTTATGGAATTGATGTCTATAAATAATTTTTGGATTAATTAATTGAATTTATGTTATTAATTAATTGTTGGATTAATTGATGGTGTTGATATAATATATATGGTATTATGATATATCGGATATTTTGATATTGTCATATATGTGTTATTGTAAATTGAGATTATTGATGGAAACAAATGAATTCACATGTGTATTGAGATAATGAATTTTAACAATGTAAATCAGATTTGAATTGGGATGGTTAATTGTAAATTGGAATTCATATGTGAATTGAGATACTAAATGGTAATAATGAAATTCAGATATGAATTGAGTTAATAAATGGTAAAATGGAATTTAGATGTGAATTGAGATGATGAATGGTAAAAATGACCTTAACATTTGAATTGAGACATTAAATAGTCAGAATGGAATTCAGATATGAATTGGGATAATGATTGGTTAGAATGGAATTCAGATATGAATTGACATGATGAATGGTACTAATTTAATTCATATATGTGATATCCAATCGGGGTAGTTCAAACTCCAGCATGGTCCAAATCAGGTATTGAGACTTTCAGTGTCCTTAAGAAGCTGAGGGTTTATGTGGTTAAGTAAAGAGTAATTCTATAAATTTAAATAGTTTACTAAATTGTTAGTATTTATTCTTCAAACAAGATCATAAAATATTTTGAGTGGATATTATTTTTGACACCCTTGGTGGTGGCCCACTGAGTTCTAATCACATCATACTCAGGCTTACTAATCGGTACCTGAATAGATATCTTGGTTATATGACATCCTAAGGGAAAAGGCCATGTGTTGGATGGCTGAGTCAGGATGGAGCTTAGACGAGTGAACTTCACTTAGATTCAAGACCCCCATTGGAGGTTTTAGTGTATTTATTTTTTATGGTTTTTTCATATTGACATATGACACAAATTATCATGACATATCTATTATTTTGTTTCAGAAATTCTTTTTCCTATTTTGGTTATCAAATGATTCTAGTTTCTGTGGTTCTTGGTTATATCATATGACTATTGTTTACTTATTTCCAAAATTTATCTACATTAAAAAATAGGGTATTATCTACCCATGATCAATATTAGTCACTTTATACCAGTCAACATCCTCTAGAATACAAGGAGGAACACCTTTGGTCACATAAAGATCAATATTCGAGCACCGGTGTTGGAAACCCAGGTTAGGACAATACATTGTGGTATCAAATGAGTTTCTTTTATTTTTCAATTGTCTTACATTTTGGGAAATATATAAAATAGAATCATATGAGTCAATTCTTGGTTCATTGGTTATTTAAGAGAGTATCAAACCCATGTATGAGTGTAAAAATAAAGTACCCTAGGTCGGATGGTTGTTATTGATGTTTTTATTACAGTTGAGGCTATTTCACCTCGAGTGATATACTTTTTGTCTCATGTGATTATTGATTTTGATATTTTTTTTATAATTGAATCATGGATTTATAAGTACCGATATAATATTATTTGTGAATCATTACACGAAATTAGTATTATTTTGTGACATGCATCATTTAAGGAATTCATTGGAAAATGGTTATTGGATATGTTGTTAAACATGAAATATTTTTCTTTTATTGTGAAATTAAACTGATTTTTTTTTCCAAATGTGAAATTGATAATTTTAAAATGATGCAATGTGTGAATAAGATGTTTTCTACTTAGTTACATGAATTTTATAATGATTTTACCCTTTATAACCATGAACACGATGCATTATATTCCTTTAAAGAATTTTTTTTTATTATTTTGGTTTTTTACGTAAGATGTGTCTTTGAAATTGTAGAGATATAGCCCCAAAATATGCTTGTTGAGATGACGATATGAGGATATGACTCGAGATGTTCCTCTAGCAGTGGAACCTAGGACACCACTACTGCTAGGTGAGGATGTTGGAGAGAAGTTCTAGAAGAAATTTTCATGGATTTTGAAATTCATAGAAGGGTACCCAGGGAAAGTTATGAAAAATCTGGTCTAATATAAAGAGGGAGTCTCAGTAGTACAAACCTATGACTATGACTAGAGAGGGTAAACCTATAGATTTATAGATCTGGATTGATTTCATCTATATTATACATGACCAATTAGAGAACCCTTCTGAGAAGATAGGAAAAGTTTGATGCTTATATATTGTGATTATTAGTGATGTGTTGTGGGGATGTTATGGCTTAGATAGGGTAGTCATACTGAATTCCTAGTACATAATTTATGTAGAATATCCTAGAGCACATTTATCAAGAGACGCTATGATTTGAAAGAGAAGATGAGTTCATGCGGTTGAATATGGGAGTATGTATGTGATGGAATATTCTAGTTCATGTATAGACATGAAATACATTTATCTAGTGCAGTTTGGGTATGAGATAGCTAACAAAATGCATTTCTATTATGGGCTTAAATGTGATAATAATTCACAAGTTATCCTCTTTTATTTAAATATGTTTTCTAAGGTGGTAGATCAGACACTCATAGATTAGGGGGACTGGAAGGGGGATTCAAACGTAAGAAAAATTGTTGCATTATGACGATCAGTATGAATTTCTTCCAAGGGCAGTGATCTCCCCTACAAAATCTTTTCTATGGTGATAGAAGGAAGATTATCTCTTATGAAGGGATGGTTTTTCAATATCTTACCTATATTTTCTATGACCAGTGCCGTTGGTTGGGACACTATAATATGCATTGTCCCCAACCACTAGTAGAGTGAGTGTCTAAAGGGAAAATGGTTCATCTATAGAAGTTATGTAGGAACCCATGATAGATAGGTAGTGATTGAGGAGATAGATAGAACTAGTGTGAGAAAACAGAATCTTCTACACCATATCAGAATTCCAATTGGAGTTCTACTGGACATGTATATAGAGGAAATGGACTAATTACTTCTGGAAAAGAGAAAATGTATCATCAGAGTTGTGATGCTCAGTTGACTCAGACCTCGTAATAGGGAATAGTTTTAGGGTAGTTACATGCCATTCTACATACTCTTCATGATACCGAGGTTGAAACATCAATAGTGAGATCAAATATTCTTGTATATTCTACACCATCTAGTGACTTATTTGATATTGGTGCCTCTCATTATTTTATTTGTACAATACATTTCAATTGTTTCATCATATCAATGGAGCTCATCTGTGGGGTTATGATGATAAATACACCATTAAGACTATGGTCAAGAGACGTTTATTTGTGTTAGGGGTGTTATCTCGATGTTGGGGAATATCATTTTCTATATGAAATTTACATGATAGATAAGTCATGATTTTACCTCATTATGGGTATGGAAAATTTAGCAATATATCATCCCCACAAAAATTTTACCATTGGAGAGTGACTATTATATATCCTAAGGGTGAAAATTACATTTATCATGGATAATTGGATATCTAGGCTGGTCGTGCGGGGTTTGTTCTCGAGACACTTCGGTTGTTCACCACCCATGTTTCTAGTCTATTTTTGGATTGAGGAATTGTGAAGCATTATGTCTTTCCACCCATTTTGAATACATTTCAGGAATTTTTTCTTATATAATTTTCAATGCCACCTATTTCTAGAGATGTGGAATTTATAATTGATTTCATGCCTGTGGATGAGCTAGTTTCTATTCTACCATAAATAACTAATAATGCATTAAGGGCTAACTACTTATCTTGCAGTGTTGGATGTTAAGGAATTTATCTCTACTAGCATATCACCTTGGGGTTCTATACGTCTGTTTTCAAAGAAGTCTCATAAGAATCTTTTCTTATATTTTGATTACCGAATGCTGAACATGATGACTTTGATAAAAACATTTCCTCTTCCATGTATTGTTATCTCTTTGAATAGTTTTAGGGAGCTTGTGTCTTTTCATTGATTTGCTTGAGATATAGGTATCATTAGTTGAGTGTTTTACTTTCTAATATACTGAGGACTACATTTTTATGTAAGTATGATCTTTATTATATTGTTGTAATGCAGTTCAGGTTGAAAAATTATCATGTATTTTTTATTCCCTAGGTGAACATAATCTTTTATCTATACGTGGATCAATTTTTTATAGTATTTCAGAAACAATTCTTTGTGTACACCAAGACACATGATGATCATTCCCCTCATCATGAAATCATCCTGAGTAAACTAAGAGAGCATCATCTATACAAAAAGAAATCTGTGTTTTAGTTTTTAATTTATCAGGTACACTTCATGGTTCACATCATCTCGAGGGGGTAGGTGTCTCAGTCGACACAGATAATGGCCACACAGATGTATTTTGGGAGCACTCAAATAATGTTATTGATATAAGAAATTTCTTAGCATTGATGGATATTACTATATATTCATCCACAACCTTTCCTGTTATAAAGAACTAGTTTCAGGCTTGACCAATAAGAAGATATAGAATTAATAGTTGTAAGAATGTGACAATTCCTTCTAGGATTTAATGAAGAGTTCAAATCAGCACCAATATTGATCCGACCTATACAAGGTGAGGATTATATATTATTTTTTAATTCTTTGGGAATATTACTCGGAGAGACATTGATGAATTTTGATTGAATTGTGGTGTATGGGTCTAATTTTTTGAGGCCACATGAATGGAACAACTCTACACATGACCTCAAGTTCACTATTGTGTTTTTTTAATTGAATTTTTGGTTAAATTATCTATTGAGATTGAATTTTACTATTTATATGGATCATGTGATATTGAAGTATATATTTTCATAGGGAGACTTGAACATTCAGAAGTGAAGATGGGTTGTGTAAATTTATTTGTGAGACATTGATCTGGCATATATTCCTATGAAGGGGAATGGTGTGGGTGATTCTTCAAGGAGGAAAACTCAAAATTATACAGTTCAGGAGTCTTGTGATGAGTGGAAGATAATGAGTTTACTAGGTGTGATGCATGTTTCTTCTCATTAGAGTTAGTAGATGATGAAACTCATCTCAGTATTTGTGGCGTCCATAATTTTAAGATGGATCAGGAATAACTTGTATGATGATCCACAATATTATTCTATGTAAGAAAGAATTCATGTAGGGGATTCACCTTCAGATAGTAGCATAGATGAGGATGATATCCTGTTTTTCCACAATAGAATTGTTTCTCCAATGAGTATGTGGGAAGATCTTATATGATAATGTCATGCCTCAAAGTGGGAGGTACATCAATGTGTGACCAAAATGTACCATGAACAACAATGGATGTTTTGGTGGTAGGTCTAGAAAAAGGATATATCATGGTTTGTGATAGGATGTTATAACTATAAAAATGTGAAATCCTTGCATCAGTGTCCTATTGATTTACTATCTCAACTGACCATTCCATAATGGAAGTGGGATGACATTACCATTGAATGTACGGTTGGTTTTCTGAGGATTCCTCATAAGACTAAAATTATTTGGGTGGTTGTGAACCAACTCAAAAAAGTAACACATTTATTTCCTATATGGGAGACATTTTTTAGTCGATCAGTTGGGAGATATATATATTTGAGAAATATTACATATGCATGGGGTTCCATAGACTATATATTTGTATTCTGACCCACACATTACATCCTACTTCCGGAAGGTCATAAAAACATTTCGTGGTATATAGGTTTGGATGAGTATGACATTGCACCCACATATATATTGGAATTAATAATTTACTATTCAAGTGCTTGAGTAATTTCTATGACCATGTTTCCTTCATTTTGGTAGATATTTAGAGAAGAACATAGTGTTTGTGGGGTTCCCCTATAAAAAAATTTATTAGGATACTATTCTAATGGTCCCATATGAGGATCTTTATTCAATACCATCAAGATAAACTCTATACTCGATGGAGGCTGGTGAGTCAGAGTTGTAGTGATTGAGTATTTTGTGGGAGACGATAGAGATGGTTTATTTGTTTAGAAAATGCATGGATATAACTCATATTAGATAGAATTCATATGCTAATAGACAATGATGTCCCCTGTATTTTATGGATAATGATCATATATTCCTTCTAGTTTTTTATATATTGGGCCCCCATATGATATAAAGATAAGACATGTCTTCACCCATGTTTTTTTGGACCATTTGAGGTTGTGGAGAGAATCAGGCTAGTGGTGTACTAATTGGATCTTTCATAAAGGTACAGTGTTATGCACGACATCTTCCATATGTCACGACATCAATGTTATCACCTTCATGATTATCATTTGATCGAGGTGGATGGTGTTGATATTTAGATACATGCATCATTTTAGGAGAATATAATATGTGTATTGGATCTATGTGACAATTTTTTGGGGGGAAAGACTATTCTGATAGTCCATGTATTGGGGGAAAATGGGTTTGTTCAATAAGAGACATTGGAAAGAGAAACAAATATGTGAGAGCAGTAACACACCTTTTTAACTATGAATCTTAGAGAGACATCCGGGTAAAGCATGACGAAGATCCATCATAAGGTGTGTATTTTGTAAGATCTAGACCTTTTTTGGAGATGTCCCGGGTTTATTTAAAGGACCTATTTTTCAATGTTTTTAGTAGTTCTTGTTCTGGTTTAATCTTAGGTGTGTTTGGTTGAAAAACTGATAATTTTGGAAGAGGCCAGGTTATTGGTTGGTGGATGGTTTTCTAAAACAATACTCTCTTCCCTAGAAATCTATGTGAAACTAAATATAAGGGATTTACATTGCTGGAACATGGTCTGGATTCTTGTTCCATATTTTAGCAGAAACGTTGCCTCCTGTAACACCCAGATATTTTATGAGATATATTCTTTTTAATTTTTCTATTGTACACCAAGATTATTTTGTACTATACGCAACACCATATTATATTGCAGTATACGAAACACCATTCTTGGCATGTGTTACACACAATTTCAATTTTGTTTTGTAGAAATTATTCTACGCAACATTAAGTATAGATTTTGATTAATGCATAAATGAAATAAGTTTTGATTATGTTATACGCAACACCAAACGGAGCTCTCACTACACGCATCCATGAATTGGCTTGCATAACACGGAATCAAGTCCTTTTTCAATAGCGTGTGTAGTACGCAATACTGAGTTTCACTAAATGAGATATTATTATAATATTACTATGAACTAGCCATCATGAATAGTAATACCCACTTTTTGGAATTTTTTAAATTTTATCATTCAAAATTGACTTCATTTTTGGATTCAGAATATCAAAATTAGCCTAGGGTGAATTTTTGGTATTTTTCTGAAAACATTCAATTTTTGATGAATAGTGAAAACACTGGGTTACTATTTAAAAACCAACTTTTTTTTAAATAAATATTTATTTTATCTAAATTTATTTTAGGTCAAAATTGATACATAATAGCTATATAAGTTCAATGTAATTCATTGGAGTAATTTTATAATAATTTTAGATATAAAAAAAATTTATTGAACTTTTCACCGTCTTTTACCCACCTCCTAGGAGAATTTGGAAACTCACATAAAACATAATTTTACCGCTTCTGTGAGTGGAATTTAAAAAATCTGAGAGATACAGTTAATATCAAGGACTAAAGTGTGGTTCAATGAGATGAAAATAATTTTTGGTGAATAGTATCTTTTTACTTTTATTTACCACGGTTAAAAGTAAATAGGGTAATTAAAGGTAAAAATGATATTATTATTACCCTAATTTATGTCCTAATTATATTGGATAAGTGAAATTAGACCAAAAACAACCTTATGAATAAAATATGACCATTTAGTTCCACTTGGATTGGAGTCGGACATTTATTATTAATTTATTTAACGAAGCGTTAAAATATTTAAAGTCAAAGTTTAATAACTACAACATTTTTAATATAGGGTTATACATAAAATAAATTCGACTATAAATATTCATTAGAAATCCAAAAAACAATTCCTACATAATGGTATTTTATTTATAATTTTTTGACTTTAAATAACTTAATTTATATATGACACAATGATGATGCAGTAATTATCATATTAATGAAATATTAACATAATTGATGTTATAAATACCAAAATAAATGTAATTGGAGAGTTTTTATAAATTCCACTAATTTTCTAGGTTAATATGACATGTTATTATTTATTTAAGTATCTTTGATGAATCTAATAATGTTGTTATGATTTTCAAAAAAATCATGTACCAAATAGTGTCAAAATTGACATAAAATAGATTTTAAAACAAATATTATATTATTAATTGTTATTTTATTCCTAAAAATATTATTTCCAGAAAAATTACTTAGATAAGGATATATATATATTAATAATGAACCACATGGGGTTCGTTTGGCTTTTTATTGTATGTTTATTAACCATATAGTGTAAGAAAACAAAAAGACACGGTAAACGATAAATTATTTAACATAGGGTTAAATCTAAATGATAAGGTTAAAATAGTAACCAAAACATGTCCAAATTCTATTGGATGAGAGGATTAAGACCCATCCCCACTTTATCTTATAAATAAATCAATTTAGAGCTTTTAAAAACCGAATATTACTTTATAAAAAACTAATATTTTTAGTTTTTCCAAAGGTGCCCCTCTCCTCCCTTGTAAAAGGGCACCTCTTCCCTATTCTCTTCACACCCTTTTGGAGCCTTGAAGCTTGGAAAAAACCTGCCCATTTATCTTATCAACTTTCCTAACAACATTCTGGAGGTTCTGGTCTTCTCAAAAGACTTACTCTACTTGCTTAAGAGAATGCTTAAAGGAGGTGCGTCGAAGAAGTGTTAATCTCTTCTTTTGATTCTCTCAGGTTTCATTCTTTTTCAACTTCTTCTTATTTATTTGTTTCATTATAAAGAAATAAAATCGTTATCACTCATGTACTTATTTTATATTATGAATATGAAACAACCCTAATTCACCTTATATCCATCATATGAAAAATGAAATCCCCACGCGTGTGTACGTACGGAATACCGTCTCCACGCGGTGTTGTAATCTATTTTCGACCAGCACCTTACTTGGATGGGTATAATGTTGTAAATAAATAACTATATATTATTATTTTAAATAGATATTGATTATTAAATATTATACATACACTTCAATACAATTCCACAATCTTGAGAATGATATCATCGCTAGTGTGTACGTACGGACTACCGTCTCCATGACGCGATGAGATTCATTCTCCATGTTAACCATTCATGAATGATTATAATGTATATATAATGAACAATAATGAAATATATGATATAATAATTATACATGATTTATTTAAATATATATGTATGTCATCTACTTAATTCCATTCAATTCAATAAGGAAACGAAAACAGTGTTCATGCGTACGTACGGCCTACCGTCTCCATGAACGATGTATTTCATTCCATTTATCGATCTATCATATATATATGTATATGCTGAATATATATTAAAAATAATTCATGTTATACATTATTTAATTATTAAAATAAATATATAAGTAATAATATCAAAAACAACAAGTCTAAACACGTACGATAAATGAAACGATTTTACCCAAAATGCTGCTTTAACATGGAATTTACAAATGAACGGATAATATAAAGTAATAAGTGAACCATATATGATATCATAACAATTAATATTATTCTGTAATAAGTCAATGACATTATTTAAATAACTATACTGCAGTTTCGGATACGTACGAAGCATATCAGATCTAAGGTAAGGGATAACTTTTCCAATCTCGTTTTTATCCGAGATTGTTTATTCGTAAGTATTTACTAGGGTTATATTTATCATCCATGTCCCTATTTTATAAAAATGGTTTCATGTATGTCAAAATTACTTTTTACCCATTTTGACTTTTACTACATGGTATGTAAGGAATCTATCTTTTATGAGGTACTTTTTGTCTTTTCTGACAAAAGTACGAGGGGAATGTTTTTTTAACTTATACGGCATGAAAGGATTTTTACGGTTTTATAAAGACTTATTTTCATGAAGCTTCCTCCAAAAGATTTCATGACTATTTTCAAAAAAATCCCCTTCTAAAATTTCACGGCATTTTGTGAAAAGAAATTGATTTTGAATAAGAAAGGTTATTTTTCTCAATAATTCATTTCAAGGGTTTTATCAAAACCAATTTCCATCTAAGATGACATTATTTCATATGTGTATATTTCAATTATAATGTGTCTATGATTTATATGGTTTGATTCTTATTATTATGAAATGTTATCCATTTGTTTTATATGGATTATGTGACGATGGCATGATGTTTAAGAATCCCATTTTTATTACATGGGTTATGCTATGATGTATAATTTTTTATATTGTGGCACAAGTAAGAATGATTTCATTATGAGATGGGTGGAACCTATATCTCCCTCCAATGAATTGGTTAAAAATTTATATCTCATGAGATAGACATGGGTGGAATGGTAAGTTAATCTGGTTTAGTAATACAGGACTGGAACGAGGAGTGAACTCGATTCAGAAAGGGACTTTGTCCACTAATATTGTCTTGGCATCAATGCCTTGGCTACCATGGAAATATTATCATGTGCTTAATGTTTTTCCACATTTAATAGTTTTATTCCCAATCTATTTTATCATGATTGATGTTCTATTATGATCTATGCCTTACGTACATCCATGTTTTATGGCATTGCTCAAGATTTCCATGTTTAAACCTTATGTTCATGTTTTTATGTTCAAATGTATATGGTTTGTTTTATTTTTTCCATTCTTACCCTTACTGAGCATTTGAGCTCACCCTTTATATGTTTTCATTTCCCAGGATATAAAGAAAGGTTTTAGGTAAGAAAACAAAAAGGGGAAGATCTTTATGGGAGATGTTGAAGATCTTTCATCACGATTAGAAGATTATTTTCCAAGTTTCCAAAGACACTAAAGTATTAAGGTTCGTTGGTGTCTGTTTTTGTTATGTATTGAGTATTCCACAAAATTAATGTAATTTTCATGTACTTCAAGCTTTGGGTCTCTCTAGTTGGTATTAGAGAAAAGGTTTAGTTAACCTTTGGAAACTAGGATTCGAAAACTTTAGTCAAATCTGTAGAGATATTTCTAAGGTTTGTCTAGGGATGTCCCTAAGGTTAAGTATAAGTATAAGTTATAGTCCTAGAATTATGGTAACGATCTTCGAATTTAGCCTAAGATGTTATATATTGAATGTTATCCCCATTTATTATGATTTTGGCCTCTCACACTATTCTTTTTTGGGTTTTAGAAAATGGATAGAAATAGGAAGATTCACGATAATGGAGGATATGATGGACAATGGAATGATATTATTCATGAGAAACCAAATGAAATTAGATCTGGAAGTCCAAACATCGTTATTATGTCTAATCAGCAATCTCATAATATGATCAATAATCTCAACATTGGTAAGTATCCCGACTCATCTAATAAGAGAAAGACGGAGTTTTAGGATAATCATAGATGGAAGAAAGTTCAATTCCCCTCATGTAAATCATGTGGGAAGAGTCATCAAAGAGAATGTTTCAAAGGAACTGGAAGATGATTTGGGTGTAGAAAATAAGGACACAAATCCAGTAAGTGAAAAAGAAAAGGTTCAGTTAACACCATAGAGAAGGATAATGGTATTGCTACGACATCAACAATGATTAGATGTTTTAAATGAGGAATTTATGGGAATTATGCAAACCAATGCCCTAAGGGAAAATCTCATGAAGAGAATCATCATGGTCATATGGGTAGTATTTATGTGGATGATGATGAGGAGACTAAAAATGATATATGAGATGAAAGAAGTGTTGAAGCTCAGTTAGTTGTTTAAGAATGTAGTGGAATGATTGTATGTTTGTCAAGAGTTATGTTTTATAGTTAATGGTATTATGGAATAAAGAATCATCTAAGGATTGTTACGATATTTTTTTCTAATGTATTTGAAAGTATATGTTGAATGGTACCGGTAACCATGAATGGTTATTCAGATATTTTTGTACGGAAGATGATACGCGGATAAGGAGAAAATAATATGTTTGATAGTATTCATGAGCTCATCATTGATTTAAGGACCAAGTGATATCATGGTTTGAGTTTATAGAATTTTTGGGATTTTGGTATCTGGAAAGAGTTAACTTTTAACTACATCCATGTTTCCACTAAGGATGAATGTATATTCATTATTTAAGCGAATACAAGATTAAGGAATTCAAATGATTGGAATATGACCAAAAAGATATGTCGTAAATGATGGTATTCACGTTCTTGTTATGTGACCTTTCTAGTAATCGTTTTCATTATACTATAACATTGGACAGAAGTATTTTTGATAAGATTAATGGTTGTAATGGATTAAGTTTGACATCAGATTGAATTGTTTAAGGCTAGAAATTTTTTCGATATTATTTATGGAATTTTATAATAATTTATTTTTTGAAAAAGGACAACCTCCAAGATGGGTGACAAACCATCGCATCAGACAAGGCTGTGGGAATCAAACCCACAACCAAAGTGAGACAGGCCTTTATCACCTTCCACTGGCCAAAAGGAAGTCCTTGATTATTATAAAATAGTTTTATTATATTAAAAAGTATGATAGATGAAGTATATGTCCATTTTAGGAACCATATATGATTAATCCCACTATAGATGGACTTATGTATTTTCGATAACTTTTTCTAATATATTGTTTGAGACAGATGGAATGACCCATCATTCTATCACATGATCTGCTAACACTTCAAGAATGACAATTTCAACTTCATTTCTTTAAGAGATAAAGTGGAAATGGTCCACAGAATGACCAACAGTGAGACAGTACCAAAATCAAGAATGTATTTCTTCTAATTCCAATTTATTCAACTTTAGAGAAATCATCTTGAAAACCAAAAATGTTTTCTTATGTGTCCTTATATCTGATTAATCAGATGTTACCTTAGATCATCCAAAATCAATGGCTTTGTGATTGTTGTCTTTTTCATAGCCATGTTCTCTACCACTCTCCATCAGAACATGATGGTTAGATTTCACTTCCATGTCCAAATTTTCACCTATGTTCTCCTATGTGGAAACCTAGTGATTAGTTAATTTGGGTAACTATTACGTTTCATACTTTAGTTTTTTAAAGATAAGTTTTGGTATTTATTTTTACAATGTGGGTTTATATTAAAGAAACTTTCAAGTAGTAATCCAATTATAACCCCGATGAATTTCGAGGGAGAAATTCATTTTAAGGGGGGTAGAATGTAACACCCCGATATTTTATGAGATATATTCTTTTTAATTTTTCTATTGTACACCAAGATTAGTTTGTACTATACGCAACACCGTATTAGTTTGTAGTATACGAAACACTATTCTTGGCAAGTGTTATACACAATTTCAAGTTTGTTTTGTAGAAATTATTCTACGGAACATTAAGTATAGATTTTGTTTAATGAATAAATGAAATAAGTTTTGATTATGTAATACGCAACACCACACGGATATTTCACTACACGCAACCCTGACTTGGCTTGCATAACACGCAATCAATACCTTCTTCGATAGAGTGTGTAGTACGCAATACCGAGTTTCACTAAACGAGATATTATTATAATATTACTATGAACTAGCCGTTATGAATAGTAATACCCACTTTTGGGAATTTTATAAATTTTATCATTCAAAATAGACTTCATATTTGGATTCGGAATATCGAAATTAGCCTAGGGTGAATTTTTGGTATTTTTCTGAAAACATTCAATTTTTGATGAATAGTGAAAACACTGGGTTACTATTTAAAAACCGAAATTTTATTTAAATAAATATTTATTTTATTTAAATTTATTTTAGGTCAAAATTGATACATAATACCTATATAAGTTCAATGTAATTCATTGGAGACATTTTATAATAATTTTAGATATATAAAAATTTTATTGAACTTTTCATCGTCTTTTACCCACTTGCTAGGAGAATTTGGAAATTCACATAAAAAATAATTTTACCACTTTTGTGAGTGCAATTTCAAAAATCTGAGAGACACCGTTAATATCAAGGACTAAAATTTGGTTCAATGAGATGAAAATAATTTTTGTTGAATAGTAACTTTTTACTTTTATTTACCATGTTTAAAAGTAAATCGGGTAATTAAGGGTAAAAATGATATTTTTATTACCGTAAAACATGTCCTAATTCTATTGGATATGTGTAATTCGACCAAAAACAACCTTAGGAATAAAATATGACCATTTAGGTCCACTTGGATTAGATTAGGACATTTATTATTAATTTATTTAAAGAAGAGTTAAAATAGTTAAAATCAAAGTTTAATAACTAAAACATTTTTAATATAGGGTTATACATAAGATAAATTCGACTATAAATATCATTATAAATATAAAACTATTTCCTACATGATTGTATTTTATTTATAATTTTTAGACTTTAAATATCTTAATTTATATATGACGCAATGATGATGGAGTAATTATCATATTAATGAAATATTAACATAATGGATGTTATAAATACCCAAAAAAATGTAATTGAAGACTTTTCATGAATTCCACTAATCTTATAGGTTAATATGACATGTTATTATTTATTTAAGTATAATTTTTCGAAATAATAATGCTGTTATGATTTTCAAAAAAATCATGTACCAAATAGTGTCAAAATTGACATAAAATAGTTTTTAAAACAAATATTATATTATTAATTGTTATTTTATTCCAAAAAAATATAAGGTTCGGCCAAATGACATAGATAAGGAAATATGTATTAATAACTAACCACTTGGGGTTCTTATGGCTTGTTATAGTAAGTTTATTAACCATATAGTGAAAGAAAACAAAAAGACATGGTAAAAGTTAAATTATTTAACTTAGAGTTAAATCTAAAAGGTAAGGTTAAAATAGTATCCAAAACTTGTCCAAATTCTATTGTATGAGAGGATTTAGACCCATCCCCACCTTAGTTTCTAAATAAATCAATTTGGAGCTATTAAAAACCTAATATGACTTTCTAATAAAATAATATTTTTTTTCCAAAGGTGCCCCTCTCCTCCCTCATAAAAGGGCACCCCTTACCTATTCTATTCACACCCTTTTGGAGCCTTGAGACTCAGACAACCCCGGCCCATTTCTCTTCTCCACTTCCCTATCAACATTCCGGAGGTTCTGGTCTTCTCAAAATACCATCTCTACTTCCTTAAGAGAAGGCTTAAATGAGGTGCGTCGAAGAAGAGGTAATCTCTTCTTTAGATTCTCTCAAGTTTCATTCTTCTTCAACATCTTGTTATTTAGTTGTTTCATAATAAAGTAATAACATCAGTATCACTCATGTACTGATATGTTATTATGAATATGAAACAACCCTATTTCACCTTCTATCCATCCTACAGAAAACAAAATCACCAACCGTGTGGGCGTACGGAATACCGTCTCCACGCCATGGTGTAATCTGTTTTCGACCACCACCGTACTTGGATGGGTATAATAGTGTAAATAAATAAATATGTATGATTATATTAAATAGATATTTATTATGAAATATTATACATACAATTCAATAAAATTTCACGATCATGAGAATGATATCATCGCTCGTGCGTACGTACGGACTACCGTCTCCACAACGCGATGAGATTCATTCTCCATGTTAACCATTCATGGATTATTATAAATTATATATAATGAATAATAATGAAATATATAAAATAATAATTATACTGGATTTAGGTATATATATATATATATATATGTATTTCATCTACATAATTCCATTCAATTTAATAAGGAAACGAAAACATCGTTCATGTGTACGTACGACCTACCGTCTCCATGAAAGGTGTATTTCATTCCATTTATCGATCTATCATATATATATATATATGTATGTTCTGAATATATATTATATATAAATCATTTTTTACATTATATAATTATTTAAATATGAATATAATTAATAATCTCAAGAACAGCAAGTCGAAACACGTACGATAAATTAAACTAGTTTACCCAAAATGCTTCTTTAACATGGAATTTACAAAAGAACGTGTAATATAAAGTAATAACTGAACCATATATGATATCATAACAATGAATATGATTATTTAATAATTAAATGACATTATTTAAATCATTATATAGGAGGTTCAGATACGTACGAATCATATCGGACCTAAGGTAAGGGATAACTTTTCCTATCTCGTTTTAATCCGAGATTGTTTATTCGTAAGTATTTACTGGGGTTATGTTTATCATCAATGTCACTGTTTTCTAAAAATTGTTTCATGTATGTTTAAAGTCATTTTTACCCATTTTTTACTTTCACTGCATGGTATTGAAGGAATCTATCTTTTACGAGGTACGTTTTGACTTTTCCGACAAAAATATGAGGGGAATGGTTTTTTATCTTATACGGCATGAAATGATTTTTACGGTTTTATAAATAATTATTTTCATGAATCTTCCACCAAAAGATTTCATGACTATTTTCAACCAAATCCACTTCTTTTAATATTTCATGGAATTTTGTGAAAAGAAAATGAATTTGAATAAGAATGGATATTTTCCTCAATAATTCATTTCAAGTTTTTTATCAAAACCATTTTCCATCTAAGATGACATTATTTCGTATGTGTATATTTCAATTATAACGTCTCTATTATTTACATGGTTCGATTCTTATTATGATGAAATGTTATCCATTTGTTTTATATGGATTATGTGATGATGGCATGATGTTTAAGAATCCCATTTTTATTACATGGGTTGTGCTATGATGTATGATTTATTATTTTGTGGCACAAGTAAGAATGATTTAATTATGAGATGGGTGGGACCTATATCAACCTCCAATGCATTGGGTAAAGATTTATATCTCATGATATAGACATGGCTGGAATGGTATGTTAATCCAGTTCTGTAATACAGGACTGGAACGAGGAGTGAACTCGATTCAGAAAGGGACTTTGTCTACTAAGATGGTCTTGGCACCAATTCCTTGGATACCATGGAAATCATATCCTATACTTAATGTTTTTCCACAATTACAAGTTTTATTCCCAATCTATTTTATCATGATTGATGTTATATTATGATCTATTCCTTACTTACTACCATGTTTTATGTCATTTCTCAAGATTTCAATGTTTAAACCTTATATTCATGTTTTTATGTTCAAAATTATATGGTTTGTTTTATTTTCTCCAGGCTTACCATTACTGAGAATTTGAGCTCACCATTTATATGTTTTCATTTCCCCAGGATATAAAGAAATGTTTTAGGTAAGAAAAAAAAGTGGAAAATCTTTATGGGAGATGTTGAAGATATTTCATCATGATTAAAAGATTATTTTCTGAGTTTCCAAAGACATTAACTATTACAATTCTTTGGTGTCTATTTTTGTTATGTATTAAGTATTCCGCAAAAGTAATGTAATGTCCTTGTATGTCATGCTTTGGGTCACTACACCTCCCCTAGAAGATTCATATGGTTAAGGCATACGATTTAAAAAATCATGTGCCCCGTCATAAGAAAAGAGACATGGATTTTTAATTAACCTAAATATTTGATTTTAAATTCCTAAAACCACCCAACCCCATTTTTAACCAAAATTCATCTCTCCCTCAAAAATATATGATTAACATCATTTTTTAAGGCTCTGAGGTGTATAATTACAGAGCCTGGCCACCATTCTTCACAATTCAAAGGGCGAATTGAATATCATCGCTATATGGTTTCCATTATAGATATCGTTCTTCATGGTTGTTTTATATCAAATTAGGGATTTTCATTGGTGAGTGTCTTTCAATGAATATTTGTATCTTGTAGTTATTCAAATTCAATGACTTGATATCAATTACATATGTGTAATTGAAGAATTTATATTGAATGTTTATAAATTGATGTTCATAAATTGAATTATTTAATTTGGTAAAATAATTATTTCATGGATTCTGAAATTTGAGGATATTGATATCATTCAATTGGAATAAAAAATTGATTGATTAATTATGGTTATTGTTTGATTTTGTAACTTGATTAATTAATTAATTAATTAATTAAATGTAATTGTTGTGATTTGAAATTGATAAGAATAATTTAAAATTTCATTGATTAATGTAATTGATCTAATTATGTATGTGGAAAATTAATTAATGGAATAGATGTGATTAGTTAATTGTTGAATTAATTACAGGAATTGATGTGATTAATTAATTATTGGATTAATTATTGGGGTTGATATAATATATGAGATCATGTGATATATGTGATACTTTTATATTTTAATAATATGTTATATGTGATATTATGAATTGAAATGATGAATGGTAATAATGGAATTCATATGTGAATTGAGACATTGAATGGTAAAAAAGGCATTCAGATGTGAATTGAGATTATGAATGGTAAAATGAAATTCCTATGTGAATTGAGACATTGAATGGTAATAATGGAATTCAGTTACGAATTGAAATATTCAATGGTAATAATGTAATTCAAATGTGAATTGAGATTACGAATGGAAACAATGGAATTCAAATGTGAATATTGAAAATAAATGGTTTCATGGAAATTAAAATTTGAATTGAGATATGAATGATAATAATGGGAACATGATATTAACTAAGATGTTGAATTGTTATAATGGAACTGAGATATATGATATCCCCTGGGGATAGTTCAGACTCTAGAATGGGCCAAATAATGTATTAGGATCTTAGGTTTCCTTGAGAGCCCATTGGTCTATGTTCAAAAATAAAGAGTAATTGAATAAATGTAGACATTTTATTTTAATTCCAGTATTTATTCTTTAAAAACAATATACATTGCTTTGATTGGATAATTTTTTAGTTTTTGTTTGTGGTGGCCTACTATGTTGTAATCACGCCCTACTCAGGATTCTGGATTGGTACCAGAATTGTCATCATGGTTACAGAAAATGTTAACAGAAAATTCCTTATGTTTCATTGCTGATTCGGGTTGGATTTTGGATGATGGAACTATACATGGATTTTGGACATTATTGGGATTTGTTAATGTATTTATTTATTTTTGGTTATATATATTGAAACATGACATGTAATGGCATGTACTATTTATAGTTTAGTTTTTAATATTTTATTTCCCCTTTAATTATCATGTGATTCTGGTTTTTTGGTTATTAGTTATATCATTTTACTATTTTTACTTATTTCCATGATATTTCTACTTTTCTAAATAGGGTATAACGTTACACCTAGTTTTTTTTCTTTTCATGTCTTCATTTTGAACCGATTAATTGGAAATCCTGATCCTTTTCTTGGGTTATGGATGAGAATAATTTTGATTTTTGAACTTCCAAATATGTCTAATAATATTATCATTGGTTCCCCATAGATTGTTTTCTGAGTATTGGTGAAAATGGTGATTACTTCATGATTTGGCCAAATAATGAGCTCATTTCCAGATTTACAAACCAACTTTTTTCTTTTATAAGTCCTTCATTTTTCAACATGTTTCACTCATTATACATCCCAATTTTCCTCCAATGACATATTAAAACTAACATATCATTTCATACCCCTTATAAATTTATCAACATGGTGAATTTGGTTTATTTATTCAGGTATTGGGCCTGCCCGAGGGCACATTTCCAGTTTTTTTAAAAATAATTTGTTTCTTTTATATCTTATTAGTTTTTCATAATTTCATTTATTCCCCCTCCCAATCAAGTAAAATTACCCTAGTCACTCCCCAATGTTCCATTTTTTCACTTTTAATCTCATCTTGTTGCAGATTAGGGAAAATATTCTCAATGGTTCTCAAATCATCCAGATTTTTCAAATATATTTTATAAAATTCATAAATAATTCAATTAGTTCTATTTTTAGACAAATATTCTACCCATGGTTATTCCAGACCATAATATCCTCTCCATGTAGTTTCAATACATTCCTTTTCCTATATGGGTGAATATCTAAGGGAAGACGAAGAGTTTTCTGTTTTCCAAGGCGAGATTCCTTCTCATTTATCCTCCCTCTTCTTCCACCATTCATTATTTTTTGGTTTTATATCCTCCAAAAGTCATTCTAGAACTATGGTTCTGTTATACCATGATTTTGGATGGGGTTTCTGGTCTTTTTTGGTTGGTCTTCATAGGTTTAGGGTTTATAACCCTCAGATTGTGATATTGGTTGTGTGTTTCCATTACGCCAAGGATTTGAGGTATGATATACCTAGAACATGCCTTTATCAATTAACTTTCATCATTTTATTATTTTTTCTCACCTGATATATATATTTAGTATTATTTTTAATCCTTTGGATAATTTTCATGGTCTTCAAAATAGTTATTTAAGCCTTGTTTTGTGAAAGGAAATGTTGTGTTTTCATAAAAGTGCACACCAAGTGTTTGTTTAAATGTTCTGTTATCTTTTTCAGTTGTTTTGTGAGGTTTAGGCCTTGGTTTATGGAGATTTTAACATGTTACAATATCTTGAATAAAATATGGTATGTAATTGGTGTTTTATTCCTTTTCATGTTCATAAAATAAATTGTTTGGTTTAAAAGGGCATGTCTTGTGTTCGGTAAATTTCTCGGTTGGATTTTATGTGTTAACTATGATTTAAAAATAATTAATTTGGATTTATAAATTTATCTAAAGAATGAAAAATGGTATATTTGGGTTATTTTATGGATTTATAATTTGGATTTGTTTTTACAAACAAATAGATTTTGGTTTAAAACATGTTTTGGCCGGAGTGGCCTGAAAATGGCCCATTTCATATCCTTATGAAAATGGATGTATGACAACATTGCTTTTATTACAAACTTAAACATGATTTTTTAAATAAAACACCATTTGATAAAACAAGAAGATTGAGAGGTTTAGTGTCTTTGGGGCTTAGGATCATTACATAAAAACATAAAACATGAAATACAACATATTTATTGAAAACTTCCTTTACATGACCACAACATTCCCTCGTACTTAGCATTGCATGGGATAACCTGAGGACATGCATAAGAAAAGGGTTATCTATAAAGCCCAGTAAGGGAGTACACATGGAATAACATGAGGAGTACAATTAATGTTAGACAATAGGCATATCAATAGATCATAAAAGAAACATGAACATAAAGGCATGATAAAGCATGATAATCATAGCATGGAAATGTGGAAAAAACACTTAACATGGAATTAACATGAGCCAATGCTCATTGCAAATAGATCATGAGTAAATACTCATTGAACATGAAGCATGAGTAAATCCTCTTTTCACTTGAATTATCATGATTCAACACTCATTGCACATGACGTATCATGATACTATACTTTACCCAATGCATTGTAGCGCTATAAGGGTGCACCCTTCTTAAACATTTCATATCATCCATAAGTGTGCCACATAGATCATAAAACATGGATTCATAAAAAATAATAGTTTATTCCATGATAAAGAAATGTGGAATTCATACATGAAACTTTGTAATCAATAATTAAATGTGCATAAAGATGAATACCCTTGATGGAGAAATGGGCATGGAATCCACTACACAATGGCATTGGCTTAGAAAATCGGTGTGATTTCGGCAGCGTAATGGCGTGACATAAGAATTCATAAAAAAGGTTGATGAGAGAGAAAGGGGTTCCCCATCATATTTACATGTAATGTAATATAATTAGGTCATATAGATACATGTCCCAACAATTGTAATGGAATTTAGATTCATGATACAAAAGTATTGCTTGAATGTAAATGAGGAGAGAAAAGTTCCTTTCGGAATTTCGGAACAGTAACGGGTGTACATGGGAGGAATTTAATATAAGGCCCCACCCTTAAAACT
Organism: Viscum album; assembly: GCA_963277665.1. Lineage (NCBI taxonomy): Eukaryota > Viridiplantae > Streptophyta > Magnoliopsida > Santalales > Viscaceae > Viscum > Viscum album. The sequence goes on from OY728131.1 coordinate 1,352,544,064, forward strand.
TACTTAATCATGAGTTATTACAAGATTACACATTGAGGATCCTTTCAGGTTTATAGTTTTAGAGAATTAGAACATAAAACTTGAATTACATTCCACATATAATCAAAGTGGTTACATAAAGATAGTATTCATATTTCCCATAAATGGAAACATATTTAAAATAAAACAAGGATTCATTCTTGACACTTCCTTGACACTATTATCATACCATGTACCTTTCCCTTGACCTGTTAAAAAAATTTCAAAAAAAAACTTGGGATGAGCATAAAAAGCTCAGAATGGGTTATAAAAATATGGAAAGGAAACATAAGTTCATATATACATAAGACTGAAATCATACTTTACCCATAAAACATAATCACTTTAACATAACTCATCAAATCATGAATAAATCATAGAAATCATAAGACATAAAGGTAACTTGAGGCATTCATAACATTCTTACGTAGGGAGTAACCCTCTTGGTTACATTTGGAATACCCATCACAGTATATTCCCTAAATCACTTCAGAGAAACCATAACGGTTCACTCCTTCGCGTTACCCAATACATTGGAGAGCTATATCGGGATCACCCGCCCTTAGTTTATCACGGAACCACCCGTCTTCATAATAATGCCCAAGAACCTCAACATAATCGTATCACATTAAACATGCATAAAGGAAACATAACATATCCACCTTTCAATCACAAGATATCAATACGACACATTGATATAAAAAAATTATGAAAACCATTTTCAATACCAAAATAAAATAAAAGTAAAACATGGTATTTATTTTTCTTTTAAAAAAGGTATGGCTTATAGAGGAATCCAAAACTCAAATAATGGTCACAACGACGGAGAAGTCGTTGTCACCGCATACGTACGACAAAAACATTCCCTTTTGTCGTTTAGTAAAACGCTTCGTATAAAAAATATTCCATTTGGATAAATGTAAAAGTAATAGGGGTTTATACACCGTATAAAAGAAGGTTGTGTATAAAACAAAATATGCCTCAATGAATGGAGATTGAGACGAAGTCCCATACCTCGGGTCCGACTTGACTTGGTCATTCATTAATCTCCTGAATAATAAACTTGAGTTAATTTCTACTTGTTTAAGAACCTTCTTAAAGTTCATTATTCCTTTTATATCACTTATTGCCATGTCATGAACACTATGTAATTATTTAAGTTAATAGGGGTCGTTTTAACGATCATTGGTACTTGAGTCAAAAATAAACCCTTTATAATTACAAGTTGTTCATGTATCCATTATATCCATAATTATAATCATGATGTATGTATCATATATATCATATATATCCAGTATATACATGCATTTATAATATTACATAATCATTTAGAGGTAAGAAATGAAATGCACCGTTCATGGAGACGGTAAGCCGTACGTACGCATGAACGCTTCTTTCATTTCTATTTTGTATTTTATAGAATGGAATCATAATGATATAATGGTATTTTATAATTACAATATAATATCATATATAATATCATAACTCCATCCTTTATACGTACCACATATGGTATTAACGAATCAAATCACTTTGAGGGGGCGATAGTCCGCACTTCCTTAAATGAAGATATCGTGTTTACCCATAATGGAAACCATAAAGGTATTCCCAAAATGATAAATACATAATCTTAAGGAAAACATAAAAATATTATATATCATATATAAATATAGTGTCATCTTAATGTCCACCTTTGAAGGTGTTAAAAGAATGTTGAACAATCATCGTTTCGGGAGACAGAAATTCGCCATCCACAGAAACAATATGTTATTTAACCATTAGATGTAGGTGTGTGTGTAGGTGTAGCTTGAATACATCTTATAAAAACATCCTAGTATATTTAAGATACTGGAGTTGTTACAAAAGAAATGAATAAAAAGATTTTAGGGGGTTGGAGAATCAAAATAAAACAAAAGGACTCAAGTGAAGACATTACCTTAAAATCGGGTAACTCCCTTTGGTTTGAGCTCAAAGACTTCCTTGGGAATAATTCTGCCCAAAGTGGGGCTTCAAGGAGTAATATAGGGATGTGGAGAGACAAACTGGTCAGGGTTTGTCCGAGCCAAAGGCTTTGGATGTGTGGGTAAGGAGGTAGAGGTGGGGGCCTTTTATTGGAGGAGAGGAGGGGCACTCTTGGAATGTAAAGAAATGTTACTTTATTTTAAAATGATGTTAGAATTAAAAAGGTCCCAAATTGATATAATTCGAGGGTAAGGTGATAAGGGTTTGAAATCCACCCATAAAATAAGTTTTTTACATGTTTAGGTCATATATTTTACATTATATTTTCATTTTATTTAAATCTTTTATTAATGAGGTAATCGATGCATCATCATGATGTCATAAATAATTTAATTTATATAAAGTCTAAAAATTATAAAAAAAATACTATGATGTAGGAAATATCTTTATCATTCCAATGACTATTTATAATAAAAAATATGACTTGTATATCCCAATGTAAATTTTTTGTTAGTAAAACATCTCATGTTTGTGTTATTTTTACTTTAACATTAAATAAAATGTTATTTATGTCATTTCCCAACCAAAGTGGATCCATGGGGTCCCCAAGTTGACCCATGGATTTTATTGGTCGGCCATGACACATCCAATGAGGGTAGGACATGTTTCAAGCTCATCTCATATTATTAAAATATTATTTTTACCTTAAACGACACTAATTACCTCTAATCGCGATTAAGAACTTAAAAGTTACTATTCACCAAAAAATTATTTTAATCTCATTGAACCACATTTTACTTCTTAATGACAACCATGTATGTTGGATTTTTAAAAATCAAATCACAGAAGTGGAAAAGTTTCATTTAAACGAAAAATCAGTTTCTTTAACTACCACTTAGTAGTTTCACTATTCATCAAAAATTGAAGTTTTTCAGAAAAATCTAAAAACTTCACCCTAAGCTATATTTGATATTATGAATTCAAAAATATATTCTATTTTACAAAATTAAAAACATATAAGATCATTAATTCATTTAATAATTAATTCCCGCTGTCATGAAGAATAGCGTGTTTTTATGGAACAATAAGTATCAAAAGATTGACACTAGTTTAAGTCCAGTTTCAAAGTGAAATTGATTCCAATGACCACCATTGGATTAAATGATAAAAATATATTCTAATTTCACTTTAAAACCTATTCAAAAGATAATATAATCATATAAATAAATTATATTAAAAAGCGGTTTTGAATTAAAATACAACATTTTTCACTATTCATTAAAAAATGAACTTTATCGGAAAAATACCAAAAATTCACACAAAGTAAATTTTGATGTCCCAATCATACAGAATAAGTTTATTTTGACAAACATAGCTTATAAAATTGTCAAAATAAATATTTAAAAATGGTTTTCCATTAAAAGGCAGTAAAACAATCTTTTAAAAATATTTGTTTATTCCATGCTTAAGATTGGATTTATTTTTATTTTAAACCTCTAAAACACTATTTAGTTCATTAATAGGCATAGATAAAATTTCCTTTCACCCCCTTCATCCCAAAATTCTATAGTTCAACACCGCTTCCCATATAACGCCTCAAATGGTGCCATCTTTATACTGGAATGAAAACTGTTGTTATATGAAAATTCAACCAAAGAAAGATGTTTGTCCCAACTTCCCTGATAATCCATAGAGCAAGAACGTAGAATATCCTCCAATTTCTGAATTGTTCGTTCTGACTGCCCATCTGATTGAGGAAGAAAAGTTGTACTAAAATTTAATTCAGTACCCAACGACTTCTGAAAGCCTTTCCAAAAGTTAGAAGTGAACCTGGGATCACAGTCAGATACAATGGAGAGAGGAACTCCATGTAACCTGACTATCTCATTAAGATACAAACGGGAAAGTTGATCTAGGGAAAAAGTATCTTGTATAGCAAGGAAATGAACAGATTTAATCAAGCGATCAACAATAACCCAGATTGCATTATTACCTCGAGATGTCTTCGGTAATCCCACAACGAAGTCCATGGATATATTCTCCCATTTCCACTCTGACAATGGTAAAGGCTGAATCATCAATTTTGTTAACTTCCACTCTGCTTTAACCTGTTGACAAGTGAAACACTTCACAGTAAAATCAGCAATATCTATTTTCATTCCATCCCACCAGTAATACACCCGCAGATCTCTGTACATCTTAGTACTGCCAGGATGAACTAAAAATGGAGAACTATGAGCTTCACATAACAACTCTCTCTTCAACTGTGAATGACAAGGAACACACAATCTCATCCCAAATCTCAAAACACAATCATTATATGTGTTCAATTCAGGCAACATACCTTTCTGAACCAGCTCTACCTTTTTCTGCAACTCACTGTCTTACTTCTGTGCTTTCTTGATTCTGTCGGATAGAGAAGATTTCACTGATACCTGAAACAAAACATAAGAACATCCTGCAACAATAACTTCTATTCAAAAGTTCATCAAATCCTTAACCAAAGTATCACGTTCCAACCGCAACATTGCCAATGAAGCATTACTTTTTCGACTCAAATCATAAGCCACTTTATTTTCTTTTCCCAGATGGTAATTAATTGTACAATCATAATCCATGATTAATTCTAACCATCTCCTTTGTCTCATGTTAAATTCTTTCTGAGTGAATATATACTTTAATCTTTTGTGATCAGTATATTTTTCACACTTTAATCCATATAAATGTTGCCTCCAAATTTTTAAAGCGAAAACAACAGCAGCTAATTCAAATCTTGTGTGGGGTAATTAACCTCATGAGTTTTCAACTGTCGTGAAGCATAAGAAATTACCTGATCATTCTGCATTAGGACACAACCAAGTCTTTTCAATGAATCATCACTATAGATAACAAACTCCCCATTCCTAGAAGGTAGTGCCAAAACAGGAGCATTCACCAATCTTCTTTTCAGTTCCTGAAAACAATCATCACATTCTTTTGTCCAGATAAACTTAACACCCTTCCGAGTTAGCTTAGTCATTGGACTAGATAACTGCGAAAAATTTCTAACAAACCTTCGGTAATAGCCTGCCAAAACAAGGAAACTACGAATCTCTGTTACATTTGTGGGTCATGGCCATTCTTCAACAACCTTTGTTTTTGTAGGATCAACAGTTATCCCATCTTTAGAAACAATGTGACCAAGGAAAGAAATTTGTTGCAACCAAAACTCACACATTCTGAATTTCCCATACAATTTCTTTTCTTTTAAGGTTTTCAAAATAACCCTTAAATGTCTTTCATGATCCTCTTTACTTTTAGAAAACACCAAAATATCATCAACGAAAACCACCACAAACATATCCAAGAACTCATGGAAAATTCTATTCATTAAGTCCATGAATACAGCAGGTGAATTGGTTATCACAAAAGGCATTACTACAAATTCATAATGGCCATATCTTGTATGAAACGCAGTCTTCGGAACATATGATTCCTTTACCTTCAGCTGATGGTACCCCAATCTCAGGTCAATCTTTGAAAAATACTGAGCTCCTGGGAGCTGATCAAACAAATCATCGATATGAGGCAAAGGATATTTGTTCTTAACAGTGATGTTATTCAAGGCTCTATAATCAATGCAAAGTCTCATAGAACCATATTTCTTTTTTACAAATAAAACAGGATCACCCCATGGTGATGTGCTAGGTCGAATGAAACCTTTCTCTAATAAATCATGCAATTGCTCCTTCAACTCTAAAAGTTCAATTTGAGCCATTCGATAAGGGGGTTTCGAAATTGGATTAGCATCAGGAAATAATTAAATAGTAAATTCAACTTCCCGATCTGGTATTATTCCAGGAAACTCATCAGGAAAAACATCAGGATACCCATTTACCACTGGCATAGCAATAATCTGAACAGTTTCCTTGTTTTCAACAATATGTGCAAGGTAACATTCATCTCTATCTTTTACATGTTTCTCGGCCTCTTGATAAGTTGTCAACAGTAAGGGTTCATTCTTGTACACAAACTGAAAGTCTTTCTGAAAGGAAACTTCTTTATCTCTACAGTCAATCTTTGCATGGTAAATAGAGATCCAATCCATACCCAGGATAACATCAAACTCTACTACAGGTAGAACAATAAGGTTTGCAAGTATGTTCTTTCCACAGATAAGGATATGAAGATTCTTATAAAGTCTTTTTGCCTCAACATTTCCCCCAGGTATTGTTACCACAAGTTCATGATTCATTTCATGAGATGGTATTCCCATTTTACTAGAAAAGGTTTCAGAGATGAAATATTGTGTAGACCCCAAATCAAAAAACACACTGGAATAATATGAAGAAACAAATAATGTACATGATACAACTTCATTTGATGGCCTGAAATCTGCTGAAGTAGTTGCAAAGGGTTTTACCACCCCTTTCTACTTGTAGTCTAACTGCTTCCCATCACTCAAGCACTTTGTTGGACACTCGTTTTCATAGTGACCCATCTCATTTCATTTAAAACATTTCACTAACTGTAAATCAAATTTTTTCTTACCATCACCTTGATCATTTTCATTGCAATCACGAGCCTTATGTCCCATCTTACCAAATTGGTAGCACTTTCCAGAATTCATAAGACATTCCCCAGCATGCCTTTTTCCACATTTATCACAAAATAGAAACATAGATTTCTTACCATCAGACTTTTTTGAAGAATTCTTCCCTTTCTCCTGCCACCTCCATCTCTTCTTCTGTTCGTTGTTATAGAACACATGATCATCAGCAAACTCCATTTCCACCTTCTCAGCACATCGAACAAGCTTTTCATAACTTTTAAACTCACGAGAAGCTAATGGCCTTAGATATTTTGGCTTTAATCCAGAGTAAAAACGATTGATTTTACTATTATGGTCTCAGATAAAATTTGGAGCAATCCTTGCCAATCGAGTGAACCATTCTTCATAGGCATCCACTGAGTCTTCCTCTTGCCTCAATTCCAAGAATTTTTTTTCCATAATAAGTCGAACAACCTTAGGAAAATACTTTTCAAGAAACATACCTTTGAATTCATCCCAGTCAAGAGCATCAATCCCATCAGCAGCCCTGATATTTTTAACCATCGACCACCATTGATCTGTTTCACCCTCCAAAGGGTAAATAGCAAGACTAAACTAATGATTGTCTGAACACACCATTACATATAAAATATTCTCCAGTTCGTTAATCCACCCTTCACCAAACACAGGGTCAGATGATCCTCTGAATGATGGGGGATGTTGCCTCATGAAATGTTCCACCACTGACATGTTCCTCTGCGGTTGATCTGGCTAATCTCGTGCATGGATACCACCACAATTTATCGCTTGAGTCAACTACGCCATTACTACAACAAACTATTCAGTTCCAATTCCGACCATCTCAAGATGCTGATTCAGATGTTTATTTCCTTCTGTATGCCTTCCTAGCACTGCTTCCCTGTTTCCTCTGCGGAAAACCATTCTGAACAAACATGTCTTAGATGAAGCAACATGGTAATCTTCAAATGCTATATCATTTCAAAAAAAATATTTTTGTATAACCATTTAATGGAATTCTAACTCCTAAAGTTATCTAAACCAACATTTGATACCAACTATAAAACCCCAGCCTTAAACCTTACTTAATCTTGAGTTATTACAAGATTACACATTGAGGATCTTTTCAGGTTTAGTTTTTTAGAGAATTAGAACATAAAACATTCATTACATTCCACATATAAACAAAGTGGTTACATAAATATAGTATTCATTTTTCCCATAAATGGAAAAATATTTAAAATAAAACATGGATTCATTCTTGACACTTCCTTAACACTATCATCATATCATGTACCTTTCCCTTGACCTGTGAAAAACATTTCAAAAATAACTTGGGATGAGCATAAAAAGCATAGTATGGGTTATACAAATATGGAAAGGAAACATAAGTTCACATATACATAATAATGAAATCATACTTTACCCATAAAACATAATCACTTTAACATACCTCATCAAATCATGAATAAATCATAGAAATCATAAGAAATAAAGGTAACTTGAGGCATTCATAACATTCTTAAGTAGGGAGTAACCCTCTTGGTTATGTTTGGAATACCCATCACAGTATATTCCCTAAATCTCTTTGGAGAAACCTCAAAGTTTCACTCCTTCATGTTACCCACTGCATTGGAGAGCTATATCGGGCTCACCCGCCCTTAGTTTATCAAGGAACCACCCGTCTTCATAATAATTCCCAAGAACCTCAACATAATCGTGTCACATTAAACATGCATAAAGGAACAAAACATTTCCACCTTTCAATCACAAGATATAAATATAACACATTGATATAAAAAACATTATGAAAACCATTTTCAATACCAAAATAAATGAAAAGTAAAACATGGTATTTATTTTTCTTTTAAAAAAAGGTATGGCTTGTAGAGGAAGTCGAAACTCAAATAATGGTCACGGTGGCAGAGAAGTCATTGTCACCGCATAAGTACGAAAAAAACATTCCCTATTGTCATTTAGTAAAACACTTCGTATAAAAAAATATTCCTTTTGGATAAATGTAAAAGTCAAAGGGGTTTATACACCATATAAAATAAGGTTGGGTATAAAACAAAATATGCCTCAATGAATGGAGATTGAGACGAAGTCCCATACCTCGGGTCCGACTTGACTTGGTCATTCTTTAATCTCCTGGATAATAAACTTGAGTTAATTTATAATTTATTAAGAACCTTTTTAAATTTAATTATTCCTTTTATATCACTTATTGCCATGTCATGAACACTATGTAATTATTTAAGTTAATAGCAGTCGTTTTAACGATCATTGGTACTTGAGTAAAAAATAAACCCTTTATAATTACAAGTTGTTCAAGTATCCATTATATCCAGAATTATAATCATTATGTATATATCATATATATCATATATATCCAGTATATACATGTATTTATAATATTACATAATCATTTAGAGGTAAGAAATGAAATGCACCGTTCATGTAGACGGTAAGCCGTACGTACGCATGAACACTACTTTCATTTCTATTTCGTATTTTATAGAATGGAATCATAATTATATAAAGTTATATTATAATTCCAGTGTAATATCATATATAATATCATAACTCCATCCTTTATAAGTCCCACATATGGTATTAACGAATCAAATCACTTTGAGGGGCGGTAGTCCGCACTTCCTTAAAGGAAGATATCATGTTTACCCATAATGGAAACCATAAAGGTATTCCCAAAATGAAAAATACAGAAGCTTAAGGAAAAAATAAAAATATTATATATCATATATACATATAGTGTCATCTTAATGGCCACCTTTGAAGGTGTTAAAAGAATTTTGAACAATCATCGTTTCGGGAGGCAGAAATTCGCTATCCACGGAAACAGTATATTCTTTAACCATTAGATATAGGTGTGTGTAGGTGTAGCTCGAATACATATTATAACAACATCCTAGTATATTTAAGATACTGGATTTGTTACAAAAGAAATGAATAAAAAGAGATTAGGGGGTTGGAGAAGCAAAATAAAACAAAAGGACTCAAGTGAAAACATTACCTTAAAATCGGGTAACTCCCTTTGGTTTGAGCTCAAAGGCTTCCTTGGGAAGACTTCTTCCAAAAGTAAGGCTTAAAGGAGTAGTATAGGGATGTGGAGAGACAAAATGGGAAGGGTTTGGCCGAGCCAAAGGCTTTGGAAGTGTGGGTAAGGAGGTAGAGGTGGGGGCCTTTTATAAGAGGAGAGGAGGGGTACTCTTGGAAAGTAAAGAAATGTTACATTATTTTAAAATGAGTTTCAGATTAAAAAGGTCCCAAATTTGATATAATTCTAGGTAAAGGTAATAAGGGCTCTAAATCCACCCATCCAATAAGTTTTGGACATGTGTAGGTCATAGAGTTTACATTATCTTCTCATTTTATTTAAATCCTTTATTAATGAGGTAATCGCTTCATCATTAAGATGTCATAAATAATTTAATTTATTTAAAGTATAGAAATTATAAAACAAACACTATGATGTAGGAAATATTTTTATCTTTCCAATGACTATTTATAATCAAAATTCTGACTTGTATAACCCCATGTGAAAATTGTTTTATTAAAACATTCTTCATGTTTGTGTTATTTTTACTTTAACATTAAATAAAAAGTTATTTATGTCATTTCCCAACCAAAGTGGATCCATGGGGTCCCCAAGTTTACCAATGGATTGTATTGGTCGGCCTTGACCCATGCAATGAGGGTAGGATATGTGTCATGCTCATCTCATATTATTAAAACATTATTTTTACCTTAAACTACACTAATTACCTCTAATCACGATTAAGAACTTAAAGGTTACTATTCACCAAAAAAATTATTTTAATCTCATCGAACCACATTTTACATCTAAATTACAACCATGTATGTCATATTTTTAAAAATCAAATCACAGAAGTGGAAAAGTTTCATTTAAATGAAAAATCAGTTTCTTAAACTACCACTTTGTGGTTTCACTATTTATAAAAAATTGACGTTTTTCAGAAAAATACCAAAACATCACCCTAAGCTATATTTGATATTCTGAATTCAAAAATGATGTCTATTTTACAAAATTTGAAACATATAATATGCATTAATTAATTTAATAATTAATTCCCGCTTTCATGACAAATAGCATGTTTTTATGAAACAATAAGTATCAAAAGATTGACACTAGTTTAAGTCCAATTTCAAAGTGAAATTGATTCCAATGACCACCATTGTATTAAATGGTAAAAATAAATTCTAATTTCAATTTAAAACCAATTCAAAATATAATCTAATCATATAAATAAATTATATTAAAAAGTGGGTTTGAATTAAAATACAACATTTTCACTATTCATTAAAAAATGAACTTTATCAGAAAAATACCAAAAATTCACACAAAGTAAATTTTGATGTCCCAATAATAAAGAATAAGTTTATTTTGACAAACATAGCTTATAAAATGGTCAAAATATAGATTTGAAAATGGTTTGCCATTAGAAGGCAGTAAAACAGTCTTTTAAAAATATTAGTGTATTCCATGCTTAAGATTGGATTTATTTTCATTTAAAGCCTCTAAAACACTATATAATTCATTAATTGGCATAGATAAAAATATCTATTATTCATTACTTACATGGGATGTTACATTTAATGAGAGATAAAGGGGTCTCCCATAATTCAAACATAAATAGGGAAGTATGAGGGAGGTTCGACACCATACCTCAACATTCATAATTGAAATTAAAAGTCAAAACAACTTAAAGACAATTGGTCAAAAATGAGAAAGGAAGAAAAAAACCCTTACTTGGAAGTGTGCTTCCAAAGGATATAGAGAGGATTGTGAGAGGATTCTTAGGAGCTTGGGGAACCTTGGAAGGATTCTAGAGAGAGTAGGGCAGAGGTTGGACGAACTCCAATGGCTTTTAGTGGGGAGGAAGTGGGAGCTTGGGCGGGTTTATATAGGAAAGGTGAGGGAATTCTTTATTATTTAGGCTTGGGACCCCTTATATTAATTTAATCCAAACCACAAACCATCCCATGGTTTTTTCCCATGGTATTTGGAAAAGGGGCGAGGAAAATAAAATTATATAAGGCCAAGTTCCAAACTTCTTAAAAAATTTGGGTTGCTTATGTAGAGGTGAGTCACACTCCCATGGAAATTAATTTAAAAAGACAAGGTGTTTAATAAGTCTTGAGGGGTCCATTAATGCTTTGAAAAGTAATCCAAACAAACCCAAAATCACATTACATTAATGGTAAAACATATATTGGCCGAACATAAAGATTATTGTATTTTAATACAACACTATTGGGTCATTATGATATCATGAAACACATTATATATTTAAACGGTATTTAATTTTTACTCAAAAATTTGACTGTCTCAGAAAATTAGGAAAAATTCACCGTTGGATAATTTCATTGTATTGATTCCAAAAATAACATTTATTTTATCAGAATAATTTTTTAAATTTGTTAATTTTCACTTTTAAAATAAAAATCCACATTCATAAAAAATTCACGGGTTTTGACAAAAATGGATTTCAAACCTTTATAAAAATTATAATTGAATTCATACAATTAAATGATAATTTGTATATAATAAAATTAATTTAATAATAATAATATCAATATTTAATTAAAATATTATTTAATTCCAAAATCCCTTAATTTAATAAAATAGATTTCTTAATTAAATAATAACTAAAAACACCATTTGTACTTTAAAAACTTTTTACAGTTTATCAATAATGACAAGAAATTATATTCATTATTATATACAAAAATAATGTACTTGAACATAGAACTATTGATTAGTTATATAACCCCTTAAAACAGCCACATAAAACCTAAGGGTGAGGTGTGCGATGGTGACAGACTCTTGGGGTGGCTCTGATAACATCGCTTGAGTGGTAATTTCTATCAACTTCCTCTTCTCCCATAGAAGATCCCGTTCGAGATTGACACGGTGAAGCTCAGCTTGGGATTGGTCAAGAGTGAAGCCCAAGGACACCACCTCTTTTTTGAGCTCTGATAAATGGGCTTCGTATGGGGCAATTCTACTAGATGAAGCCATTGCTTCCTTTGTCTAAGTAAAATTGGATGTGTTAAAGCCCTATATTTATACTAATCATGTGATCACTAATCAATGGCTATAAAAGTAACTGTCACAATTCTTATCAAAAAACCAATGAATTTGACATTTTATAAAAACATTTTATATAAAGAGGCATTTAATATGATCAAGAGGGATTTTCCATTAATGAAACTTTGGGTCATTATAATATTCCACCCTTAAGAAATTTCGCCCTTGAAATTTTCCTTTTCCCACACTAAAACAAATGTGGGTAACTCAACTTCATCATATCCTCTGATTCCCAAGTTGATTCTTCAAACTTGTGGTTTCTCCACAACACCTTGATGAGGGGCATTATCTTATTTCATAGAACTTTTTCTCTATGATCTATGATCTTCACTGGTTTCTCCTCATAAGAAATATTTTCTTCCAATTGTACCACCTCAGAAGAGAGTACATGTGAAGGGCCCAGTATGTACTTCCTTAAGAGGGATAAATGAAAGACATCGTGTACTTTGGCCATATTAGGCGGAAGTGCCAGTCAATAGGCCACATCCCCGACACAATCAAGAATCTCAATGGAGCCGATGTACCTTGGACTTAACATCCCGTTATTTCCAAATCTCATGACCTTCTTCAACGGAGATATGCCTAGAAAAACCATGTCTCCAACATTAAACTCAAGGTCTCGTCGATGATTATCTGCATAACTCTTCTGTCGACTCTGGGCTACCATGATTGTAAAGACCCGAAGCTTGACATACATGGACATTACATTACTTCTGCGGAATACTTAGTACATAACAAAAACACACACTAAAGGATCGTAATAGTTTAGTGTCTTTGGAAACTCGGAATGTAATCTTCTAATCGTGGTGAACGTTCTTCAATATCTCCCATAAAGGTCATCCCTTTTTTTACCTAAAACCTTTCTTTATATCCTGGGGAAAAGAAAACATAAAAGGGTGAGCTCAAATGCTCAGTAAGGGTAAACAAAAGAAATAAAAATCATATCATATCTTTTTGAAAATCATAACCTGCAAAAGAGATCATAATATCTTAACATGGGATAAATCATAGAAGTGAAATGTAATCCCAATAATCATAACTTAAAACATGAAACTTTTTGGCATACACACATAATCATAGAAAATCATTTCTTGTTAGTCAAGACTAATTGCCAAGACTATCTTAGTGGACAAAGTCCCTTTCTGAATCGAGTAACCCTCGTTTCAGTCCTGTTTCACTGGACCGGTATAACCTACCATTCCAGCCATATCTATCTCATGAGATATAAAATCTTTACCCAATGCATTGGAGGGAGATATAGGTCCCACCCATCTTATAATGAATCCCTTCTTATGTGTGCCACATAATCATAAATCATACATCATCGCATAACCCATGTAATAAAAATGGGATTCTTAAACAACATGACATCATAAAACAATTCATATAAGATAAACGAATTCATAAAAATGTTTCCATCAAAACATAATCAAATCCATGTAATAATAGGGATAAAAACAGAACCCTTTTATTATCTTAGATGGAAAATAATTTTGATAAAATACTTGAACTTCATTCTTGAGGAAAATATCCTTTCTACTTCAAAAACATTTTTCCTTTCATAACATGTCATAAAACATTAAAATAAAAGAACTTTATTAAAAATAAACTTGAAAACTTGTAAAGTAAGCTTCTTGGAAATAATGTTTTAAAAATCCATTCATGTCGTATAAGTTAAAAAAAACATTCTTCGTACTTTTGTCGGAAAAGTCAAAAAGTACCTCGTACGAAAAACGACAAAAGATTCCTTTCATACATATTACTAAAAACTAACCGAACGGTAAAAATGGATTTAAACAATTGTAGGTAGATGTAAATAATATTACATATTGATGAAACATGGATGTGGATGATAAAATACACCCCGGTAAATACTTACGAATAAACAATCTCGGATAAAAATGAGATTGTGATATTTCCCTTACCTTATGTCCGACTTGCTTTGTAAGTGTCCGAACCTCCTGTATAATGATTTAAATAATGTCATTGACTTATTACAGAATCATATTCATTGTTATTATATCATATATGGTTCACTTATGACATTATATTACCCGTTCTTTTGTAAATTCCATGTTAAAGAAGCGTTTTGGGTAAAATCGTTTCATTTATCGTAGGTGTTTTGACTTGTTGTTCTTGACATCATTATTACTTATATCATGATTTACTTACTTCCAGAATATAAAATATGATTTATATATCATATATATTCAGTATATATATATATATATAATAGATAGATAAATAAAATGAAAAACACCGTTCATGGAGACGGTAGTCCGTACGTACGCATGAACGCTGTTTTTCTTTCCTTATTGTCTTGAAATGGAAGTAAGTAGATGGAATACATAGGTAGATATATACATAAATCCAGTAGATTTATAATGTCATATATTTCATTATTATTTCTTATATATACATTATAATCATTCTTAAATGGTTAACATAGAGAATGAATCTCATCGCGTCGTGGAGACGGTAGTCCGTACGTACGCACGAGCGATGATATCATTTCTATAAATATTGAATTGAATTGGAGTGGATTATACAATATATCAGAATCAATATGATGTTGTAATAACTATGTATAGTTATTCTTTACACCATTATACCCATCCATGTAAGGTGGTGGTGGAAAATAGATTACACCACGGCGTGGAGACGGTATTCCGTACGTACGCACGCGCGGTGATTTCTTTTTCCGTAGGATGGATAGATGGTGAAATAGGGTTGTTTAATAATTATAATAACATATCAGTATATGAGTGATACTGATGTTATTACTTCATAATGAAACAACCTAAGATGAAGAAGTGGAATAAGAAATAAAGATGAAAGAATTGGTAACGGTAATTACCTCTTCTTTGAAGCGCCTCTTTGAGACCTCCTCTTAGGGCACTAGAATTGGTCTTTGAGGAAGACCAGAACCTCTAGGATGTTTCTAGGGAAGTGGAGAAGGGATTTTTTCAGGGGTTGGCCGAGCTTGAGTGCTCAAATTGGTGTGTGGAGGAGGGGGAGGAGGTGTCCTTTTATAAGGGAGGAGAGGGGCACCTTAGGAATATCTCAAAATATTATTTTATATTAAAGTCAAAATCGGTTTATAATGGTTCCAAAGGGTCTTATTTCGAAGATAAGGTGGGGAGGGGTCGAAATCCTATCAACCAATAGAATTTAGACAAGTTTAGGATATTATTTTAACCTTATCAATTATATTTAACTCTAAGTTAAATAATTTAACTTTTACCATGTCTTTTTGTTTTCTTTCATTATATGGTTAATAAACTTACTATAACATGCCAAACGAACCCCAAATTGTTTATTATTAATCTATATATACTTATCTAAGTCATTTGGCCGAACCTTAGATTTTTAGGAATACAATAACAATTAATAATATAATATTTGATTTAAAAACTATTTTGTGTCAATTTTGACACTATTTGATATATGATTTTTTTGAAAGTCATAACAGAATTATATGTTCGAACCAAGTTGATTAAATCAACACTAGTATATCATAGTAACCTAGAAAATTAGTGGAATTCATAAAAAGTCTCAAATTACATTTATTTTGGTGTTTATAACATCAATTATGTCAATATTTCATTAATAAGATAATTACTGCATCATCTTTGTGTCATAAATAAATTATATTATTTGATGTCTAAAAATTACAAATAAAATACCATCATGTAGGAAATATTTTTAGCTTTCTAATGAATATTTACAATCGAATTTATCTTATGTATAACCCCATATTAAAAATGATTTACTTATTAAACTTTGATTTTAACTATTTTAACCCTTCTTTAAATAAATTAATAATAAATGTCCTAATCTAATCCAAGTGGGCTTAAATGGTCTTTTTTTATTCCTAAGTTTGTTTTTGGTCGAATTACACTTATCCAATAGAATTAGGACATGTGTTAGGGTAATAGTAATATCATATTTACCCTTAGTTAACCTATTTACTATTAACCACGGTAAAAAAAAGTAAAAAGTTACTATTCACCAAAAAATTATTTTCATCTCATTGAACCACATTTTAGTCCTTGATATTAACCGTGTCTCTCGGATTTTCGAAATTCCATTCACAGAAGCGGTAAAATTAAGTTTTATGCAAAATTCAGTTTTTTAACCTACCACTTAGTAGTTTCACTATTCATCAAAAATTGATGTTTTTCAGAACAATGCCAAAATTTCATCCTAAGCTATATTTTATATTGCGAATTCAAAAATAAAGTCTATTTTACCAAATTCATAACATAGAAGTTTCATTAATTATTTTTATAATTAAATCCCGCTATTAAAACAAATAGCGTGTTTTTTTTAAGAAACAATATCTATCAAAAGATTGACACTTGATTATGTCTGGTTTAAATGTGAAATTACAACCAATGACCAACATTGTATTAAATTGTAAAAATATATTCTAAATATACTTTAAAACCACTCAAATTAATAATTTATCACTATTAATTATTTCGATTAAAAAGGTTGTTTTTAATTAAAATTTAGTAATTTTCACTATTCAACAGAATATGAAAGTTATCCGAAATGTACCAAAATTTCACCTTAGGCTAAATTCGATACTCCGAATCCAAAAATGAAATCCATTTTGAAAAATAAAATTTACAAAATTTCAAAAATTGGTTATTACTATTCATAACGGCTAGTTTTAATAACATTTTAATAGCATATCACTGTTTAGTGAAACTCGTTATTGCGTACTACACACGCTATCGAGGAAGGTCGCGATTGCGTGTAATGCAAGGCAAGTCAAGGATGCGTGTTGTGCAAGATCCTTTTGGTGTAGCGTACCACACAAGACATTAGTGAAATAAAAAGAATATTTTTCACAAAATCTCGGGCTGTTACATTCTACCCCCCTTAAAATGAATTTCGCCCTCGAAATTCATCGGGGTTATAAATGGTTTACTATTCGAAATTTTCTTTAATAGAAACCCACATCGTATAAAGGAATACCAAAACTTGGCTTTAAAAACTAATGTATGAAATGTAACAATTACCCAAATAAACTAATCGATGGGTTTCCACATAGGTAAAAATATGGATATGGAAGAAAAATATAACCATCATGTTCCGATGGAGAGTGGTAGAGAACATGGCTATGGAAAAGCCAACAATCACAAATCCATAAATTTGTGACGATCTAAGGTACCATCCGATTCATCATGTATAAGATCACTAGGACAACATTTTTGGTTTTCAAGATCATTTCCCTAAAGTTGAAAATTTGAATTAGAATAAATACTTTCATTATTTTGGTACAATCTCACTGTTGTTCATGACTTGAACAATTTCCACTTCATCTCTTAAATATATAAAGTTGAATTTGTTATTCGTGAAGTGTTAGCAGATCATGTGATAGAATGACGGGTCATTCCATCTGTCTCTAACAAAAGGTTAGCATGAAATTATATACATAAGTCGATCTATAGTGAGATTAATCATATATGGTTCCTAAAATGGACTTATATATCATATGTCATACAACTTAATATAATAAAACTAGTTTCTACTAAACAGGGACTTCCTGTAGGCCAGTGGTAGGTGATAAAGGCCAGTCGCACTTCGGTTGTGGGTTCGATTCCCACAGCCTTGTCCGAAGCGATGGGCTGTCGCCCGTCCTGCAGGTTGTCCTTTTTCTAAAGCTATTTTACTATAACATCCCATCAATAATATCGAAAATCTTCTATCCTTAACAATACTAACTTATGTCCAACATAATCCATTCTAATCTTTAGGCTTATCCATAATACTGCAGTCCACTCTCATAATATAGTGAAAACGATTACCAGAGATTTAATACCATCGTTGATCCCCATATATCATAAGATATGTCTTGTTGGTTACATTCCAAACATTCAAAGGCCTTAATCATGTATTCTCTTGAATACCTTAGTGAAAACATGAATGCAGTTAAAATTTAACTCTTTCCACATACCAAAATACAAAAATTCTGTATACTCAAACCATGATATCACTTAGTCCTTATATCAATAATGAGCTCATGAATACAATCAAACATCTCATTATCTTCTTATCCTTTCATTATGCACTTTTCATCTACTTTCCAAAAGTATCTGAATAACCTTTCATGGTTACTGGTACCATTCATAATACACTTTCAAAACTTAAGGAAAGACAACAGTGTAACAATCCTTAGATGTATCCTTATTCCATGAGATTACTTATACAACATTACACATGATAAACATGTAATCATTCCACTACATTCTTAGACCATTGATCGAGCTTCAACATTTCTTTCATCTCACATATCATTTGTAGTTTCTTCATCATCATCAACATAAATACTTCCCATACGACCATACTGATTCTCTTCATGAGACTTTCCTATAGGGCATTGGTTTGCATAATGCCCGTACATTCCTCATTTAAAGAATTTAACCATTGTTGATGTCGTAGCAATACCTTTATCCTCATCCATGGTGTTAACTGAACCTTTTCCTTTGCACTTACTTGCTTTGTGTCCTTCTTTTCCACACCCAAAGCATCTTCCAGTTCCTTTGAAACATTCTCCTTGATGCCTCTTCCAACATGAATTACATAG
This sequence comes from Viscum album, assembly GCA_963277665.1. Taxonomy (NCBI): domain Eukaryota; kingdom Viridiplantae; phylum Streptophyta; class Magnoliopsida; order Santalales; family Viscaceae; genus Viscum; species Viscum album. The sequence continues at coordinate 1,352,563,324 of OY728131.1, forward strand.
GGGAAATTGAACTTTCTTTCCTCTATGATCATCATGAAACTCCATATTTCTCTTATTAGCCGAGTCAGGAAACTTACCAAATTTTACTTTATTGATCATATTATGAGATTGCTGATTCGGCATAATAATGATGTTTGGACTTCCAAATCCCATTTCATTATGAAGAATATCATTCCATCGTCCATCATATCCTCCATTATTGTGAATCATCTTGTTTCCAGCCATTTTCTAAAACCCAAAAAGAATAGTGTGAGAGGCAAAAATCATGCTAGGGAAAACAACATAATAAAGGGGGAGTACCTTCAATATCTAACATCTTATGTTTAATTCTAAGATCGTTACCATAGTTCTAGGACTATCCAATACGTATACGTATCCTTAGGGACATCCCTAGACATACCTTAGAAATATCTCTAGGGATCTCACTAACGTTTTCACATCCTAGTTTCCAAAGGTTGACTAAACCTTTCCTCTGATACCAACTGTAAAGACCCGAAGCATGACGTACATGGACATTACATTACTTCTGCGGAATACTTAGTACATAACAAAAACACACACTAAAGGATCGTATTAGTTTAGTGTCTTTGGAAACTCGGAACGTAATCTTCTAATCGTGGTGAAAGTTCTTCAATATCTCCCATAAAGGTCATCCCTTTTTTTTTACCTAAAACCTTTCTTTATATCCTGGGGAAAAGAAAACATAAAAGGGTGAGCTCAAATGCTCAGTAAGGGTAAACAAAAGAAATAAAAATCATATCATATCTTTTTGAAAATCATAACCTGCAAAAGAGATCATAATATCTTAACATGGGATAAATCATAGAAGTGAAATGTAATCCCAATAATCATAACATAAAACATGAAACTTTGTGGCATACACACATAATCATAGAAAATCATTTCTTGTTAGTCAAGACTAATTGCCAAGACTATCTTAGTGGACAAAGTCCCTTTCTGAATCGAGTAACCCTCGTTTCAGTCCTGTTTCACTGGACCGGTATAACCTACCATTCCAGCCATGTCTATCTCATGAGATATAAAATCTTTACCCAATGCATTGGAGGGAGATATAGGTCCCACCCATCTTATATGAATCCTTTCTTATGTGTGCCACATAATCATAAATCATACATCATCGCATAACCCATGTAATAAAAATGGGATTCTTAAACAACATGACATCATAAAACAATTCATATAAGATAAAGGAATTCATAAAAATGTTTCCATCAAAACATAATCAAATCCATGTAATAATAGGGATAAAAACAGAACCCTTTTATTATCTTAGATGGAAAATAATTTTGATAAAATACTTGAACTTCATTCTTGAGGAAAATATCCTTTCTACTTCAAAAACATTTTTCCTTTCATAACATGTCATAAAACTTTAAAATAAAAGAACTTGATTAAAAATAAACTTGAAAACTTGTAAAGTAAGCTTCTTGGAAATAATGTTTTAAAAATCCATTCATGCCGTATAAGTTAAAAAAACATTCTTCGTACTTTTTTCGGAAAAGTCAAAAAGTACCTCGTACGAAAAACGACAAAAGATTCCTTTCATACATATTACTAAAAACTCACCGAAGGGTAAAAATGGATTTAAACAATTGTAGGTAGATGTAAATAATATTACATATTGATGAAACATGGATGTGGATGATAAAATACACCCCAATAAATACTTACGAATAAACAATCTCGGATAAAAATGAGATTGTGATATTTCCCTTACCTTATGTCCGACTTGCTTTGTAAGTGTCCGAACCTCCTGTATAATGATTTAAATAATGTCATTGAATTATTACAGAATCATATTCATTGTTATGATATCATATATGGTTCACTTATGACATTATATTACCCGTTCTTTTGTAAATTCCATGTTAAAGAAGCGTTTTGGGTAAAATCATTTCATTTATCGTAGGTGTTTTGACTTGTTGTTCTTGACATCATTATTACTTATATCATGATTTACTTACTTCCAGAATATAAAATATTATTTATATATCATATATATTCAGTATATATATATATATAATAGATAGATAAATAAAATGGAAAACACCGTTCATGGAGACGGTAGTCCGTACGTACGCATGAACGCTGTTTTTCTTTCCTTATTGTCTTGAAATGGAAGTAAGTAGATGACATACATATGTATATATATACATAAATCCAGTAGCTTTATAATGTCATATATTTCATTATTATTTCTTATATATACATTATAATCATTCTTAAATGGTTAACATGGAGAATGAATCTCATCGCGTCGTGGAGACGGTAGTCCGTACGTACGCACGAGCGATGATATCATTTCTATAAATATTGAATTGAATTGGAGTGGATTATACAATATATCAGAATCAATATGATGTTGTAATAACTATGTATAGTTATTCTTTACACCATTATACCCATCCATGTAAGGTGGTGGTGGAAAATAGATTACACCACGGCGTGGAGACGGTATTCCGTACGTACGCACGTGCGGTGATTTCTTTTTCCGTAGGATGGATAGATGGTGAAATAGGGTTGTTTCATACTTATAATAACATATCAGTATATGAGTGATACTGATGTTATTACTTCATAATGAAACAACCTAAGAAGAAGAAGTGGAAGAAGAAATAAAGATGAAAGAATTGGTAACGGTAATTACCTCTTCTTTGAAGCGCCTCTTTGAGACCTCCTCTTAGGGCACTAGAATTGGTCATTGAGGAAGACCAGAACCTCTAGGATGTTTCTAGGGAAGTGGAGAAGGGATTTTGGCAGGGGTTGGCCGAGCTTGAGTGCTCAAATTGGTGTGTGGAGGAGGGGGAGGAGGTGTCCTTTTACAAGGGAGGAGAGGGGCACCTTAGGAATATCTCAAAATATTATTTTATTTTAAAGTCAAAATCGGTTTATAATGGTTCCAAAGGGTCTTATTTCGAAGATAAGGTGGGGAGGGGTCGAAATCCTATCAACCAATAGAATTTAGACAAGTTTAAGATATTATTTTAACCTTATCAATTAGATTTAACTCTAAGTTAAATAATTTAACTTTTACCATGTCTTTTTGTTTTATTTCACTATATGGTTAATAAACTTACTATAACATGCCAAACGAACCCCAAATTGTTTATTATTAATATATATATCCTTATCTAAGTCATTTGGCCGAACCTTAGATTTTTAGGAATACAATAACAATTAATAATATAATATTTGATTTAAAAACTATTTTGTGTCAATTTTGACACTATTTGATATATGATTTTTGTGAAAGTCATAACAGAATTATATGTTCGAACCAAGTTTATTAAATCAACAATATTATATCAATGTAACCTAGAAAATTAGTGGAATTCATAAAAAGTCTCAAATTACATTTATTTTGGTGTTTATAACATCAATTATGTCAATATTTCATTAATAATATAATTACTGCATCATCTTTGTTTCATAAATAAATTAATTTATTTGATGTCTAAAAATTACAAATAAAATACCATCATGTAGGAAATCTTTTTAGCTTTCTAATGAATATTTACAATCGAATTTATCTTATGTATAACCCCATATTAAAAATGATTTACTTATTAACCTTTGATTTTAACTATTTTAACCCTTCTTTAAATAAATTAATAATAAATGTCCTAATCTAATCCAAGTGGGCCTAAATGGTCTTTTTTTATTCCTAAGTTTGTTTTTGGTCGAATTACACTTATCCAATATAATTAGGACATGTGTTAGGGTAATAGTAATATCATATTTACCCTTAGTTACCCTATTTACTATTAACCACGGAAAAAAAAGTAAAAAGTTACTATTCACCAAAAAATTATTTTCATCTCATTGAACCACATTTTAGTCCTTGATATTAACCGTGTCTCTCGGATTTTCGAAATTCCATTCACAGAAGCGGTAAAATTAAGTTTTTTGCAAAATTCAGTTTTTTAACCTACCACTTAGTAGTTTCACTATTCATCAAAAATTGATGTTTTTCAGAACAATGCCAAAATTTCATCCTAAGCTATATTTTATATTGCGAATTCAAAAATAAAGTCTATTTTACCAAATTCATAACATAGAAGTTTCATTAATTATTTTTATAATTAAATCCCGCTGTTAAAACAAATAGCGTGTTTTTTTTAAGAAACAATATCTATCAAAAGATTGACACTTGATTATGTCTGGTTTAAATGTGAAATTACAACCAATGACCAACATTGTATTAAATTGTAAAAATATATTCTAAATATACTTTAAAACCACTCAAATTAATAATTTATCACTATTAATTATTTCGATTAAAAAGGTTGTTTTTAATTAAAATTCAGTAATTTTCACTATTCATCAGAATATGAAAGTTATCCGAAGTGTACCAAAATATCACCTTAGGCTAAATTCGATACTCCGAATCCAAAAATGAAATCCATTTTGAAAAATAAAATTTACAAAATTTCAAAAAATGGTTATTACTATTCATAACGGCTAGTTTTAATAACATTTTAATAGCATATCACTGTTTAGTGAAACTCGTTATTGCGTACTACACACGCTATCGAGGAAGGTCGCGATTGCGTGTAATGCAAGGCAAGTCAAGGATGCGTGTTGTGCAAGATCCTTTTGGTGTAGCGTACAACACAAGACATTAGTGAAATAAAAAGAATATTTTTCACAAAATCTCGGGCTGTTACAATGATATGCTACTGAATGGTTTTCACCTTCTCTACCATTTCCTCGACCATTCCTGGTCCAAGCAGCTTACGTTCACCGACCTCATCCCAATATACCAGTGTTCGGGACCTTTTCCCATACAGGGCTTCATATGGTTCCATTTGGATGCTCGAGTGGAAACTGTTATTATAAGAGAACTCAACCAGAGGAAGATGTTGTTCCTATCCTCATTTAAATTACATTGAGCATGCTCTCATCATAACCTCAAGTGTTTGGATAGTCCGCTCGGATTGGCCATCAGTTTGAGGATGATAGGCCGTAATAAAGTTCAGTTCAGTATTCAGATCATTTTGAAGTCTCTTCCAAAACATAGAGGTGAATCATGGATCTCGGTCAGACACAATTGATAGTGGTACTCCATGAAACCTTAACACTTCCCGGATATATATTTGTGCCAGTTGATCCAATGAAAAATCCTCCCGAATAGCAATCAAGTGTGCAGTCTTTGTAAGATGATCCCCAACAACCCATATTGCATTGTTGCCTTTGGATGTCCTCGAAAGTCCGATGACAATGTCCATGGTGATGTTTTCCCTTTTCCATTCTGGTATGGTAAATGGTTGCATCATCCCCTTAGACTTTTCCTTTCTGCCTTCACTTGCTGATACACCAGGCCATTTGATGTATATTCAACAATCTCCTTATTCATATTATCCCACCAAAAGTTTTCTCGGAGATATCGATTCATCATTGTGCTCCCTGGGTGAATAAACAAATTTGAACTATATACATCATCTAAAAGTTCTTTCTTTAGCTCCGGACTTGATCGAACACATAGTATTTTCCCAAACCGCACAATTCCTTCTTCATTAACATTAAACTCTAAGGATTTCCATTTTTCGATAGCACCCACTTTTTCTTGAATTCCCAAATCATCCTTTTGAGCACCCTTTAACCATTCCAAAATAGATAGTTGAGAAATTATTTCTGAAAGGATTGATGATGTTCCCTTCTCTAGGATTCCCATGTCCATCTTCATCAAGTTTAAGAAGATTGGATCCTTCTCAATTCTCATCATTGATAGAATTTCTGGGTCTTTTCTACATAGGGCATCTACCACCTTGTTCACTTTCCCAGGGTGGTAATATATTGAATAGTCATAATCCATGATGAGCTCTATCCATATTCTCTGGCGCATATTAAGCTCTTTCTGTGTGAATATATATTTATGACTCTTGTGGTCAGTATATATCTCACATTTCTCTACATAGTGATAATGCCGCCAGATTTTCAAGGAAAAGATCACCGCCACAAACTCTAGATCATGAGTTGGATAGTTTCGCTCATGTATTTTCAACTTCCTTGAAGCATATGATATAACTTTATCATTCTGCATCAGCACACAACCAAATCCCTTCTTTGAAACATCACTGAATACCACAAAAAGTTCCCCACTTCTGGGTAAAGTGAGCACGGGAGCAGTGATAAGCCTATTTTTCAACTCCATGAAGCTTTCTTCACATTCATCACTCTAATAAAAGATTACTCCCTTCGAGTTATCTTGGTAAGAGGTTTGGACAGTCGTAGGAAATTTCTCACAAATCATCGATAATATCCATTTAACCCCAAGAAGTGACGAATATCTGTTACCAATGTTGTCCTCAACCATCCCTCAATTGCATCTGTTTTGGAGGGATCCACAAATATCCCATTACTTGTGATGATATAGACCAAGAATGAGACTTCCTTCAACCAGAACTCACACTTGATGTACCTTGCATAGAGCTTCTCCTTGCGCAAAGTCTCTAGTACAGTTCTTAAATGCTCCTCATGATCCTCCTTGGTTTTGAAGTATATTAGAATATCATCTATAATGACTAACACAAATTTTTCTAGGTAGTCTCTAAAGACTCTATTCATCATGTAAATGACGATTGATGGAATATTGGTGAGTCTGAAAGGCATTACTATGAATTCATAGTGCCTGTATCTTGTGCGAAAAGTAGTCTTGGGGATATCTTCCTTCTTCACCCTTACTTTATAGTATCCCGACTGCAAGTCCATCGTGGAGAAGTATTGTGATCTACGCAGCTGATCGAACAAGACATCAATTATTGGGAGAGGATACTTGTTCTTTATCATGATTTTGGTAGGTTCACGATAATCGATGCAAAGCCGCATTGACCCATCCTTCTTCTTGACGAAGAGGACTGGTGCACCCTATGGTGAAGCACTTGGGCATATAAACCCTTTATCTAAGTTCTCATGTTGTTGTTTATTCATCTCTTCAAGCTCTACAACAACCATTCTATATGGAGTCTTGGATATTGGTAGCGCCCCAGGTATAAGATCAATTGAAAACTCAACATCTCTTCTAAGAGGAAGACCAGGCAGTTCCTCGGGAAACACTTCCGCGAATTCCCGTATAATAGGCATTTCTTCAAGGATGGTTTCTTCTTTGGAATCAATCATCTGAGCCAGATACACGTTCTCATAGGGCAATAATATCCATGATTGAGATGATTAAGGTAAAGGAGATTCATCTTCCTCTTGACACTTATAAATAATCGGGGGTCGATTCTCCATATGGAGTGTGATTTCCCTCTCCCGACAATTTATGATGGACCTTTATAAGGAAAGCCAATCCATGCCAAGAATTGCATCAAATTCCACTAGAGGGAGTATGAAGAGGTTTTCCAAGAAATTCAATCCACAGATTATAATAGGGGAGGATTTATACTCATAGGATGAAATGATTTCCCCATTTTACGTACTCGCCAACATCTTCACTTCACTGATTTGTGGTGGTGCTGGGATTGTTCTACTAAACATTAAAGATATAAAAGAATGTGTAGGACCTGAATCAGAAAAGTACGTTTGATATTCTTGAATGAATAACTAGCTTACCTGTCACCACTTCATTGTTGGGGTTCACTTCGGCAGAAGTAATGGAAAAATCTCCTCCATACTGCCTTGGAGGTTTTTGGTTGCCTCCGAAAACCCTTGGATTAGGGAACTGATTTTCAAAATGACCTGGTTCATTGTATTTGTAGCATTGAACAACGCATTAAGGTTAGAACGATGCATTCCTCTCCTCTGTCACAGCTGCGGGTCTTTCTTACTGATAATTAATAGCTAGGTTCCCTTCTCTTCCACACCTGAAGCATTTCCTCTTCCCCTTAAGGAAATTTCCAGGGTGCTTCTTTCTGTGCTTTTGGAAAGTGGGGTGCTGGATCTTCTTAACACCGTTGGATTTATCCATAGTCCCACCAGCATTGAATTCCACCTTACGCTTATTATCCCCATGATACTCCTATGATTCTCCGATCTCCATTTCGACCTTGAGGGCACATCGGACAATTTCCTCATAGCTGTCAAAGTCACGGATCGCAAATGCATTCCACAGGCTAGGCATCAGCCCACCAATGAAGTGGTTAACCTAGCATTCGGGGGTAACGAAAAAGTCGGAAGCATATCATGAAACCCTTGTGATGTTTTCCTCATACGCTCCAACAGATTTTTTGTCTTTTTTCTTGAGGGAAATGAAGTCCCTTTCCATCTTAAGCAAGAGGGTGAGTTGAAAATATTTATCGAAAAACATCTTCTGGAAATCATTCCATTCCAACGCCTCGATCTCATCCTCAGGATTCGTATTTTTGATCAATGTCAACCATTGATCAGCTTCACCCTCCATATGATAAGCTGTCAGGAGAACCTTCTCTTGTTCAGAACATTGAAGGATGGAGAAGATCTTTTTAATGGAGCTGATCCATTGTTCAGCGATCGTGGGATCGGATGATCCACTAAATGTAGGAGGCCTCTATCTCATGAAGCTCTCGATAGTGACTTGTTCTTTGTTAGGGGGGTTTGGATGTTCCTCTTGACCCGTGATTCTATTAAAAACTTGAGTTAGATGAGAGAGAATCATGACAAAGTTCGCGATTCCCGCTCCCATTGGATTTGGCATCTCATTAGAACAGTCATCACACTGATCTTCATAATGGTTTTTATCCCGAGTCCTCCTATTACCGGCCATTGGATAGAATAAAAGGAAAGTTAGGGGTAACACATACAGGGTAATCCAAAGACAAAAGTTTATGACTCCTAAATAAACTTTTATTTCCTTAACTCATGAGTCTATATGCTTCAATATAGGCTTTTCATGATCTACTTTCTAACATATATTCGTAGGGGCATTTTTTTAATTCCCTTAATAAGGGTTCATACTAAGCTTGTGAATTTACCAAAGCATAACCCTCGGGAGTGTCGTAACCAAGAGTGCAGAAAGGCCCGTTGTCGTGCACCAGTTCCCGTTCAAATCTAGCTCAAAGCGGTGTTTTCAGGTTTTACCCCTACGATACATCTGTGCCAGACCCACCTCTACCTGCTCGTATCCAAATTAGGATGTATTTGTTTGATAACCCACTTACTCAATACTGACCAAAATTATGGGATGTTTATATTGTACATAGTCTTGTATCTAAGGCTTTACTAGGGTTTTCTAATCCTAATCCCAAAATAACCAAACCTATCCTTTGATACCAACTATGACAACCCTGCTTTTATTATAAACATAAACATGATTTATTACATAAAACATCACTTGATACAACAAGAATATTGAGAGGTTTAGTGTCTTTTGGGCTTAGGATCGTTACATAAAAACTTAAAACATGAAATACAACATCTTTATTGAAAACTTCCTTTACATGACCACAACTTTCCCTTGTACATAGAATTGCATCGGATAACCAGAGGACATGCATAAGAAAAGGGTGATCTATAAATCCCAGTAAGGGAGTACACGTGGAATAACATGAGGATTACAATACATGTTAGACAATAGGAATATCAATATATCATAAATGAATCATTAACATAACGGCATGATAAAGCATGATAATCAAAACATGGAAATGTGGCAACAACACTTAACATGGAATTAGCATGAGCCAAGGCTCATTGCACATAGAGCATGAGTAAATCCTCATTGAACATGAAGCACGAGTAAAACCTCGTTTCACATGAATTATCATGATTCAACACTCATTTCACATGACATATCATGATACCGTACTTTACCCAATGCATTAGAGCGCTATAAGGGCAGACCCTTCTTAAACATTTCATTTCATGCATAAGTGTGCCACATAGATCATAAAACATCGATTCATAAAACATAATAATTTATTCCACGATAAAGTAATGCGTAATTAATACATGAAACTTTGTAATCAATAAGTAAATTTTCATAAATGTGAATACCCTTGATGGAGAAATGGGCATGGAATCCACTACACAATGGCATTGGCTTAGAAAATCAGTGTGATTTCGGCAGCGTAACATCGTGACAAAAGAATTCATAAAAAATGGTTGATAAGAGATAAATTGGTTCCTCGTCATATTTACATGTAATGTATAGTAAGGAGGTAGTATATATAAATTTCCCAACAATTGTAATGGAATTTAGATTCATGATACAAAAGTATTTCTTGAATGTAAATGAGGAGAGAAAAGTTCCTTTCGGAATTTCGACATAGTAACGAGTGTACATGGGAGGAATTTAATGAGAGATAAAGGGGCCTCCCATAATTCAAACATAAAGAGGGAAGTATGAGGGAGGTTACAAACCATACCCCAACATTCATAATTGAAATTAAAAAGCAAAACAATATAGAGAAAATTGGTCAAAAATGAGAAAGGAAGAAAAAACCCTTACATGGAAGTGTGCTTCCAAAGGCTAGAGAGAGTCTTGTGAGAGGCTTCTTAGGAGCTTGGGGAACCATGGGAGGATTGTAGAGAGAGTAGGTCAGAGGTTGGACGAACTCCAAGGGCTTTGAGTGAGGAGGAAGTGGGAGCTTGGGTGGGTTTATATAGGAAATGTGAGGGAATTCTTTATTATTTAGGTTTGGGACCCCTTATATTAAATTAATCCAAACCACAAACCATCCGCTGGGTATTGCCCATGGTTTTTGGAAAAGGGGAGGGAAAATTAATATTTTATAAGGCCAAGGTCCTAACTTCATAAAATATTATGGTTGCTTATGTCGAGGTGAGTCACACTACCATGGAAATTAATTTAAAAAGACAAGGTGTTTAATTAGTCTTGAGGGGTCCATTAATGCTTTGAAAAGTAAGCCAAAAAACCCAAAATCACATTATTTTAATGGTAAAACATATATTGGCCGAAAAAAAAGATTATAGTATTTTATTACATCACTATTGGGTCATTATGATGTCATAAAACACATTATATATTTAAACGGTATTTATTTTTTACTCAAAAATTTGATTGTCTCAGAAAATTATGAAAAATTCACTGTTTGATAATTTTGATGTCCTAATTCCAAAAATAGCATTTATTTTATCTAAATAATTTTTTATATATGTTAGTTTATACTTTTAAAATAAAAATCGACATTTATAAAAAATTGACGGGTTTTGACAAAAATGGCTTTCAGACCTTAATAAAAATTATAATTGCATTCATACAATTACATGATAATTTATATATAATAAAATTAATATAATAATAATAATAATAATAATATTTTATTAAAATATTATTTAATTAAAAAATCCCTTAATTTAAAAAAATCGATTTCTTAATTAAATAATAACTAAAAACACCATTTGTACTATAAAAACTATTTACGGTGTATCAATAGTGACAAGAAATTATATTCATTATTATATGATAAAATAATGTACATGAACATAATATTATCTATTAGTTACATAACCCCTTAAAACATCCGCATAAGACCTAAGGTTGAGGTGTGCGATGGTGACAGACTCTTGGGGTGGCTTAGATAAAATCGCTCGAGCGGTAATTTCTATCAACTTCCACTTCTCCCGTAGACGGTCCCATTCGAGCTTGACATGGTGAAGCTCAGATTGGGCTTGGTCAAGAGTGAAGCCCATGGATGCCACCTCTTTTCCGAACTCCGATAAATGGGCTTTATATGGGGCTATTCTACTGGATGAGGCCATCGCTACATCTAAGTAAAATTGGATGTGTTAAAGCCCAATATTTATACTAATCATGTGATCACTGTTCAATGGCTATAAAAGTAACGGTCACAATTCTTATCATAAAACCAATGAATTTTACATTTTGTAAAAACATTTTATATAAAGAGACATTTAATAAGATCAAGGGGGATTTTCCATTAATGAATATTTGGGTCGTTACAGGATGTGTTTTGAATATGTATCATGAGTGTATTAATGGATTTATGAATGTGTTATTCTGCTTCAAATGATGTCTATACATCTCCTTAATAAAATTGAAATTCTTACCTTTTTCAAATGATAGTTTTGATAATGGCTTAAAGGCATGTTTGGTATTTTTTGGTAAAAAATGGTTTCCATGTGAATTTCATGTTCTCTCTATTAAGTCAATTTTATAGTCCTTGTAATTAATTGTTTTTGGTTTTGGGGCTTCCGTATCTGGTTTGATATGTTATTGACGGTTTTGTGGCCTTAAAAGGGCATTTTTAATGGATTTTATGTTCAAATCCTCGTTATACTCCTTCAAATTGTTTTACAAAACATTGTAGTTTTTATTGATTTCTAAAAGAAATGAGAAGCATGTTTGTGGAATTATTGCGTGTTTATGGTTTTGTAATTGAATTTTGATGTGAAATGTTTATTTGATAATATGTGTAACTTTTTTGAGCACTAATTGGAATCTTGAGTATCTCGGTGGGTGGACGTGTACTAGTATGCTAGTGATCTAGTGGGGTTTTCCCCATGATTCACGTAGAAAGTTTGATGATGACAAATATAACTAAACATTGTTGATTATGTTGTTATGGGGACATTATTTTATGGGTATTATCCCTACAAGTGGATCGTGTGCACGAGAATTGATATTTATTATGGTTACTTTCATCGAGATACTAGGTACCCAGGGCTCATAACTAACATGTGCCTAAGGGTGTTCCCATGATTTGTGATCATTGGATATTTTCTACTCAATGTCGGCATACAGTGTTTTTCATTAATTATTTGAGATGTTTTCATGATTTATTTAAAATTTTACATTCTTAAAAGCATCCATACTGAAAACAAATTTCTTTTTTATGTTTCGCCTCTTTGAAAATTGTTACTAGAAATCTTTTTTATAAAACATTAAAGATTTTGTTTGGATTTATTTTTATGGCATGGTACGTCTTTTGGAATACATACCATTATATCTTTTATTTTAAAAATTAAATTGATGTTTCTTTTAATTGAAAGGATGTGAATTTGGAATAGAATATCTGGCTAACCTACTGAGTTTTAATAATCACACCTATAGTCTCTCCTATTTTTTGCCCTTGTGTAGGCTTTAGCATGAGATTGATCATATTGGGAAATGTGTGATCATTGTGTTGGGGGATAATGATAGGCATCACATTGAGTTAGTTGGTTATCAGGTTTGTTCATATGAGTTGTTGTTTTAGTCGTACATTCAGTTTCTTGTAAAAATAATGTTCACTTCAATTTTATTGTAAATGTATTTTGGGTGATCCACTTATTTCTGATATTTTATTAATTGTAAATATTAGGTAAATTAATTCCCTTGTGTACTCTATTGATTCCATCAGTGATTGTCTCCATCCCGAGAGGATTGGGAATACCTCTTGGGACTTATCGCGGTTTGGACAAGGTGACCGGTTCATGGTCGACTCAAGCTGGTTCGTGAAAAAATCATATCAAAGGTGGTTTTCTCTTAGAAGATAGTTCTTTTTAGAGTTCCCTTGTTATTTGGGGGATTTCATGGTAGATGGAGTAGTATTGTTTGGATTTGAGGGGTATGTCCAGGAAGAGCATCACGATCTATTCCTCATTTTGACCCACAGATTTCCATGGGAATTCCGATCTTATTAGTGTCTTTTGTTCTTGTTGATGGTTTGGTGTTTGGATGTGACAAGGGGAGTATGACTAATGGCGTTTGAAAGCATTCAGGTCCTGGAAAGCGATTTGAAGCTGGGGAATATTCCTAATAAGTCTCTCTATGTTGGTGTTGTGTTTGACAGATAGACGCCAACCATATGGTAATGTCACCAACCAACACTAGTTCTCTTTTTGGGTCTCTTGGACCTCTCTTGAATTATGAATTTTTGTTTTGAAAATCCTTTTTTGAGAACTATGGAAATGGATTTTAAAGGAAGGATATGATTTTGAAAAGTGGAGAAATGGGTTCTCAAAAAGTAAATATAAGAATAGTTTTGTAAAGTTGGGTTTTTCAGAAACAAATTTTGGGGAGGAAGTGGAAATAATTTAACGAGATTGTATGTTCCATAATCTAAACTTGTGGTTTATTGATATAAAATGCATTGAAAGTGTGAAGCATTTTATGGTGATTATGAATATTTTTTTAAATTCGGTTTTTTGGGATGTTGAAAAGTGTTTGAATCTGATAAATAAATTTTTTAAATTGGTATTGAGTGGTTGGTGTTTTCTTAGAAAGGGTATTGGTCTCAATGGCCATCAGATTATAAAAATATTCCTTTTTGAATTTTAGAAAATGGGAAGGGCTTGTTTTGAGTTGCATGGTTGATATAAAATTTTTTAAAAAGAAAAAGGTGTAGGTTTTTAAGAAAATGGTTCTTAATGAAGTGTGGCTTGTTTTGTGAAATATGAAAATGTTTTTTCACTTAGTGGTGATTGTTCCTTTGGAAGGTACATGATTTTTTGAATTATGTTGTTTTATTCTAACCATTTTGTTTTCACGGGTGCTCAAATGCATGGATTTATTGATATCTGGAAAGATAGCCTATATGGATTGGTGGTTGGGTTCATACGGTGGCATGGAGATGTTCATGTGAGTGAGACTTGATGAAGAAACATTGGTTAAGGTAGAAATCCACCGTGTTAGTTTGTTTTTCAAAAGTGTTTGGATATGAAAAATTATGGAATTTTTTTATAAACCGTTAGTTATGTTGCTAGTTTTTATCTATGTCTTAGAAGAGTTGATTATTAAGAATGCTTTTTTTATATGTAAATCATAATCTATTTGTGTCTTGAGATGATATTTTTTTGTCATCTTGATTTTGGAGTAATGTTCAGTGGGATTCTAATGATTTGTTGGATGTTATTATGTTTCCTAATATAGCTCTCTATTTGAAAGATTTCCAGTTGATTAACCTAAAGATTCTTTCTCATGTTTCACAAGCAATATCCACCTCTTAAAATAATTCCTCATCACGTTTGTTAAAATATAGATCTCTTTGGTCTCAATTTATAGTTCCATTCTATTATGATGATTCTCTCGATTATGGTGGTTGTCTTCTATGATTGTTAGTGTGATTCACTATGTACCTTGTTCATTTCACTCTTCATTCTTTGTAAGTTATAATGGTGGTGTGTATCCCTTTCTAAATATTGGTTATTAGAGTTTTATTGGACTAGTTCATTTCATGAGATTATTTTATTTGTAGCTCCAGACTGTGGCACGTCATATTCTTATAATATCAGGGCTCCACCCATAGGCCTTGGAGTGAATCTTTTCACATAGTCAGGAAATTTCTAGAGGTGTGGGTAGCTCGATAAGGATCCTGCCTCTGCCGTTGTGGGAATGTAGTTTCTATGTCTATATTGTGGTTACTCATCACTGTGAATTTCCTCTTATCACATTGAACAGGGTGGTCTTACCTCTCAAACTGTGTCAATGGTTATGCCTTCATGGATGTGGTTTTATGATCAGTGTCCCTGTATAGACCACCTGTGTAAATAAGGTGCAGTCTTGGTTTTACCATTTCATATGTAGAGATTGTTGTGTAGTTCCTTTTTTCTTTTCTGGTTTCAGTGGCCTAATGATTGGGTCCCCTTCACTCCCCTCCCCGAGTTGTGGAGGTCTAGATCTATGCAGAATGTGTTTCCCCAGTTCTTGTCCCCTCCATTATGGAGTGGGTGGTTTTTATTTTCATGTTGTAACCATTTTAACATGGGTTTATAGGTTTTTGAGGGAGAGTTTTGGTGGTCCTGTGTGGGTGACCCCCAATTCTAGTTCATGCTAAAATATTTTTTTGTTCATTTCTAGTTAGTCTTTAATGATGGGGAGACACACTCCTCTAAGGGTTTTTCGATTGGTAGTTGTGATTTAACGGTGGGGAGCCTGTTCCAGCCTCCCTCCCAAGTCATTTTATTTTGTGAGTGATATTTGGTTTCAGTGATCACTAGGTTCATTGGGAGAAGTCCCAACATCTTGGTTATTGGCTTGGGTGTGGTGGTGGTGGCTTGATCTTTCCATTGATTCGCAGTAAGTGGTTGTGATTTGGTTTTTGGTTTGTGGAATAGGATCAAGTTCCATTAATGGTAAATGATATTTAATTGGATTTATATGTTTTATCATGTTGATTATGAATCCATAGGTTTTATTTTTTCAACTTTAAATTGTTATGGATTTCCGGGGGTAGAAATTTTTAATGTTGAGGAGAATTGTTACACCCGATTTTGTTCTTTTCATGTCATGGTTTTGACCCGGTTCAGTGGAAATACCAATCCATTTGTTAGGTTTTGGATGAGATTAATTTTGTGTTTCAAACTTCAACATATGTCTAATAATCCTACCATTGGATCCCCATAGCTTGTATGGGTGTTTTGGAGAAAATGGGTGGTTACTTCATGATTTGGGCCAACAGTGAGCTCATTTCCAAATTTAAAAACAAAATTTGTTTCTTTAATAAAACCATAATTTTCCATCACTTTTCACTCATTCCACTTATCTCTTGTACTAAATGGACATATTAAAACAACCATTTCCATTTTGACTCCATAAGAAATCATAAGAATGGTGAATATGGGTTATTTATTCTGGTATTGGGCCATCCTAGAGGAAAATTTCAGGTTTTAAAAAAATAATTTGATTCTTTTATATCATATTCACTATTTTATAATTTTTGTTTATTCTACCTAAAAATATAAGGAATGGATCATAGGCCTTCCTCCATGTTCCATTTTTTCTCTTTAGAGCTCATCGTGCCATAGATTAGGGAAAATACGCTCAATGGTTCTCAAATCGTTCAGATTTACCAAAGGTATTTTGTATGATTCATAAATCATTCAATTATTTCCATTTTTTTCAACAAATATTCTTCTCCTTGTTCATCATGACCATACGAGACTCTCCAAAGAGTTTCAAGGAATTCCCTTTCCTCTATGGGTGTATATGTAAGGGATGACGGAGAGTTTTCTCGTTTCCCATGTGATATTCCTTCTTATTTCTCCTCCCACTTCATCACCCTTTCATTATTTATTGGTTTTATATTCTCCTCTAGTCATGATAGACCTTGGGATATATTATTCCATAATATTTTATGGGTTTTTTTCCTTTTGGGGCAGGTCATAATCAGTTTAGTGTTTATAAACCCTCCGATGGTGATATTGGGTGTGCGTTTCCATTACGCCAATGATTTGATGTAGGATATCTCATGACCATGACTTTATCATTTAAGATTAATCATTTAATTATTTTTTACACCTGATACATATGTTTTTTATTGTCTCTAATAATTTGGATAATTGGCCCGGTCTGCAAAATTGTTCTTTATGCCCTGTTTTGTGAAAGGTAGTGTTGTTTGGTCAAAAAAGTGCACAACAAGTATTTGTTTAAATTCTCTTCTATCATTACAGTTGTTTTGTGAGGTTTAGAACATGGTTTATGGTATTTTGAAAATTTTCAAGTATCATTAATAAAATATTGAATGCCATGAGTGTTTTATTCCTTGTCAGGTTCTTAATATAAATTGTTGTATTTAAAAGGGCATGTCATGTGTTCGGTAAATTTCTTGGTTGGATTTTACATGTTAAGTGTGATTTAAAAGTTATTTTTTGGTTTTATAAATGAATTTGGAGACTTAAAAATGGTATTATTGGGTCCACATATATATATATATATATATTATTTGGTCTTAATAACAAGTGGGTTTTGGTATACAACATTTTTTGGCCCGACTGGCCGGAAAATGGCCCGTTTCATATCCTTATGAAAATGGTTGTGTTTTTAATATGTAACCTGATTGTTTTAAGAGATTTATGAATGTTTTTTTCTGTAATAAATGGTATATATACACATACTTAATTAAATTTAAATTCATATATTTTTTATGTTTTAGTTTCCAAAAAGGCTTAACGGCATGTTTGGCATTTTCTTGTAAAAATGGTTTCTATGTGTATTTCATCTTCTATCTTTTGGGGACTTCTTATGGTCCCTGAAATAGATTTATTAATTGATTTCGAGGCATCCAAATCTATTAGATGAGTCATTTATAGGTTTTTTTCCTTAAAAGTGAATTTTATAATGAATTTTCGGTGGAAGGCCTCATTATACTTCATGAAAGTATTTTACAAATCTTTTTAGTTGTTTATTGATTCATAAATGAAATGTGAAAGCATGTTTGAGGGAAATTCTTGTGATTATAATTTTATAATTTAATTTTTATGTGAAAAATTTATTTTAAAATATGTGTAACATGATTAATCACTAAATGGAATCCTAGGTATCATGGTGGGTGGATTTGTACTAGTATGCTAGTGATCCCTTGGGGTTTGGCCCTTGTTTCACATAGAATTTTCTTTGATGAAAACCCCAACTAAACTTTGATGATGATGTTGTTGGGGAACCACTAGGTTATGGGTATTCTCCATATTAGTGTATTGTGTTCATGAGAACAGATATTTATTATGGTTTCTATCACCGATATTAGAGGTACTTGGGGATCACAACTATCTAGTGACGAGGGGTGTTCCCGTTACTTTTGGTCATTGGATATTTTCTAATAATCGTCGACATACGATATGTTTTTTTGGTAAATTCCGCAGTTTGTGTTATTTATTTAAAATTGTACATTCTTTAAAGCAGGAATCTTGAAAACTAGTTACATTTTGAAGTTTCACCTCTATGAATGTTGTTACTAGCATTCTTGTTTATATACAATTCAAGTTTTTTCTGATAATGTTTTTATAGCATGTGACCTAATTTGGTAAACATACAATTATATATTGTTTTTAAAACATGAAATTTATGTTTCTTTTTATTTTAATGGATTTTTATAGGGAATAGAATATGGGATAACCTACTGTGTTTTAAAACTCACACATACAGTCTTCTTCGATTTTTAGCCCTTATGCAGGTTTCAGCATGAGTTTGACCGCCTTGGGAGACATGTGATAATTGTGTTGGAGAGTGAAAATAGGGTTCACATGTAGTTTTTTGGTTATTAGGTTTGGTTAGTTGAGTTGTTGGTTTGGTTATACTTTATGTTTCTTGTACAAATAGTGTTCAGTTTAATTTTTATGTATATTTATTTTGTGTTGTATATTTATTTGCATTATTTGATTGATTGTTTATATTTGGGAAAAATCGTTCAATTGTGTCCTCTATTTATTTCCTCGGTGAATTTCTCTATCCCAACATGATCGAGAACACATCTCAAGAATTTTCTCCAGCTAGCCTAGGTGACCGGTTCAGGGTCGACTCAGATGTGTTAGTGACATATAATTTCCCTAGGATTATATTAGTACCTCACTACAATCCAGCTGCCTCCAGAAAATGGGGATATTCACCATAAATCACATAGTGAACTGTACTGGGGAACCATTTTGTGGCAACATGGTTAGATTATTACAGAAGAGTGTTGGGGGGTTTTGTGAAAATATTAATTTTTCGAATAGTGGTTAAAAATATTGTTTTTTATTTAAACTACCTCTTTATTTATAGAATATATAATGTTAGTTTTTTTAAAATGGGTTTAAAAGTAAAAATATTTCATATATATATATATCAATTTTCTTTTATTATAATCATTTTCATTTTGAATCTCGATTTAAATACATTTTAATCATTCGATCATTTTATCTTTTCAAAACTGCTTTCTTGACACATTTGTAGTTTTAAGGTTAAATTAAAATTTTAAAAATATGATAATGGAATTTGGAAACAACTTAATTACATATTTTAAACAATAAAAATTTATATTATCCAAAATGGTCATCTTGATTTTTAGCATATTGAACGGTAAAACTCGTAAAAATTAGTTCTCGTGGTTAAGGTAAAAAAGGATTTTCTGATGGTCGGAGTAAACATATATGCATTAAAAATTACACAAAACAAGTCAAAACCATTAATAAGGTGGTAATTTGAAATTATAATGACTATTTCTAAAATATGGTCCATTTTCATGCCTTTTGTAATGTGAAAAATGCCCATCATCCTTTTTCACTTGATATATTTCAGTTGTGCCACTGACCACACTTATAATACTACACCCATTTTCTTCTCCTCATCAATATTTTTAAAACATTTGGTTCATCCTTGGATGACACAAATCTATTCATTAAATACCTCATCTAAATCCTAAAGCATTATTGTTTTTAAATCCAACCACGTAAATCATTTAGTTCAAACCTAAAGAGGATTCCCTAAGAAAATGTAACATACTTCAATGAGCATTTTTATTTCAATTATTCCTCCACCTCAATAGATTATTATTAATACATGATGATATAATAACAAAAATATATTAAATATAATAATTTGTTTTTTTGTTAAGGTAATGTTCTACCACCATCTCCACTTACAATGAATGGTATATAAATTCATCATTCATATAAACATCAGACTATCACCTCGTGGTATGATGTTATTAATTTTCTACCACCACCTCTCATGGATAGATATAATGATGGATCAAATGTTTATATATGAAATAAATTATATTATTAATCTTATTTAATTATTATATCACATATTCTTCCTTACTTTCCAATTTTTTCAATATGATATTCTCGCTCCGGTGTATTGAAAATTGTCACCTCACAAAATTATGTGGTTGATTAACGCTTTACATGAATGGTAATAAATATAAATTTAATAAAAATATGTGATATATATGAGATAAAATTTTTTATGGACTTTTAATATATTATTTTCCATTTTTCAATCAATTTGTCGATAAAATGGAAATATTGTTCAGGCGTACATACATCCTACCATCTCCATCTCCATGAAATGTGAATTTGATTTTATATATTCTTCTTTTATGGATTACTCTATATATATACACATAAAAAATATAATATTTATATATTATTTATCAAAATTTTGATAACGTAACCTTGATCATTTCATGATTGACGTAAAAATACAAAATCAAAAAATACTGGAGAAACAAAGCTATAATTTACTATAACATTTCTTAAACATGAAATTTTTAATAAAAATGTAATACAAGTTAAAAAATAAATAACATATTGTATGATATATATATATATATATTCATAATATAATTAAATTTATCATACAAGGCTTTTGAATGACTATGAAGTATGTCGAGACGTAGGGTAAATGATTTTTTTTATCAATTTTCCTTCGTTGAGACATATGTTATGGTATACAACAAGAATACATTATTAAAAGAATATAATCAACATTGATATGTAATATAAAGAAATTATTTATTCTCATGGGATTCTATGATTCATTAATTGTTATTCTTTAGTGGGTCTTATTATTCAAAGTTACCATGGTAAGTGTTTAAAGATACAATGTCATCGTTTATTACGAGTGCTCATGATGATTCTTCCAATGATGAAATATTATGATATAAATCTCAATGTACTAATTTTCTTTCACATACACTTCGTATTTGTATATAATACATGTTTGACCCCCATTTTCATCACTTTATGTACTAAAGAGTAAAATAAGATTTTATTAATATAAATCAACGTTTTTCTTTCTCAAATATAAACCACAGTTCCATCTAGAATGGTGAATTCTAAAAATGATTTCAATTTTTTGTTAAAATTATCCAAAAGTATTAATAATGAAACTTTTAACCATTTTATACCTTTTAATTTTAATTTTTTTAAATGAATTTTCTTGTCATTTTCCAAACATTGAGTGTATGGGTTTTACTTAAAATGTAAATAGAAAATTTGTTTTAATGTGTAATAAAGTTGTAAAATCTTCCAAAAATAATAAACATAATTTAATTTTTATATTCCTTTATAATTTTATCATGTTTATTTTTTGATTATAATTACTTCCACAATATTTTAGAATTTTTAGTTTTAAATAATAAATTCCATTGAATGGATGTTTCCCTAAAGATATTTACCAAGTGATTTTTATTCCAAATTAATTTTTCCATCTAAGATGACATTATCGATATAAATTATACTTTAATGGGGATATGATCCATGGATAAAATTATTATTCATTTATTGAATGTATTATTTTGATTTTGAATATATGTTTATGATAGTCATTCCTCTTCCACTAATTATTCAATGATAAAGTGATTATGAAACTCAATTCATTTTCTGATGGTTATACTATGATGAAATGATTAAATTATTGTGAAAAAAATTATTTTTAATAGGGTATTTTATTGTTAAATTCTTATAAATCCTATTATATATCATGGGTTTTTTATAGGATGAATGGATTATAATCCCAAGATGCACATATGTGTGATATAAATTATGTGATAGGTGAGAACTATATCTCCCTCATATGCAGTGGGTAATGATTCATATCATAAGAGATAGAATTATTGAATATTTATTAAAACTATTTTAGTAAATGAATTTTTACATTATGGTAGTCATTGGAGTGAACCTTTACTACTATGATGGATTGGGGAGAGAACTCATCCCACTATGATAGTCTTAGAAGTGATACTTTACTACAAAATAAATTATTTTCAATACATATTTTCATACCAAAAATACATTTCTTATACCGATTTTATGCCATCATGGTTCATGTTATTTGATTCTATTATGATTCATGTGTTATTAACTTCCGTGATTGTTTCTTAAACTCGTGGTTATGATACATGATCTGAAGGGTATGGTTTCCAATTTTTTTTCTCATGTTCTCATACCCATATCCTTAATATATGTTGACATTCCATTGATCACCCTTACTAAACTTCTGGGATCACCCTTCCTTAGGATTCATTTCCCATGGTTATGATGAATTTTATTAATTATGATATGTCTATGAACGATGCTAGTTATAAAGAACATAGTGGGAGATGACATAACTCCCTTATGGACTAGATTTTTATGTGTCCATGTTTCCAAAGGCATTATAGCTTCACTATATATTTGGGTTTCTTTGTGTAATGAAATGAGTATTCATCTATAAAGATGTAATATCTTTGGATGTGACATTTAAGACATTATAATAACAATATACACGACGAAATACTGAGTTCACAACCAAGAAAACATATTAAGGTTAGTATAATCTGATCTCCAACTCATATATATTTACCTTGATATTATATTATGAATTTATGTTTATCTTGAGGTATAAATAGTTCTCTATAAATTAATTTATTTTGGATTTATGATATGATATTATGAATGGTATTTTTATAAAATTAATTTAAATTTCATAACACATTACTCATGTTCTTTATACTAATTTATGCATGATAATTCAATCTTTTTCTAATAATATGGCATATATTATATTGAAGATAATACGATTCGATGAGTGGTTGGGGAATTATAAAACCCTCAAAAGAATTTGGTAAATCTTTTACATACATAAATTTAATGTATCGTGTATAGGAGGAGATTGTATCCAAGATACGTTATTTTTTTAAAGAGGTAATCCTTAACTAAGGCTAAGGATATTTAATTATCAATAATATTTCAAACTCTAATATATATTCTTTTTATTTATATATTATTACAATATGAACCTATTATTATATTGTTATAATGACCATTATGATATTTTTATACTAATTTTTATTCGTGTATTCATTTTATACTCAATTTCAAAAACCCCTGAATATGAATTTTCTCATCATTTAATTTTTTTCCCCTTATAAGTATGAAAAAATAAAACTAGAGTGACTCAAAACATCTATTTTTAGTGTGAATAGTTTTAAACAATAAAAATAATATTCAATTATCTAGTGAATCATTTCTATTATAATCCAATTAATATATCTCTCGATCAAGATATGTACACATCAACTAGATCATATTTAATAAGAATCCATTAACAATTCGAAAAAAATTATCCTTTTCTTCACTGTTTGATTCAATTCACTTCATTGTATATGAGTTTATGTAAAGAGAAAATATGAATTTTTAATTAAAAACCAAAAAAATATGAAATATATAATATATATTGAATGATATCTTAATCAACATATATAAATATATTAAACTATAAAAATTAAAATACATATTCTAGAAAAAAATATGAACAAAAGAATATAATTTCAAGAAAATTTATTTTTCCAGCCTTTTAAAATAAATAATTATTATATTAGATCTATATGAATGTCATTTAGATAGTAAAAATTGGGATGGAAATAGAATATACTCATATGTTCTATATCCATGTTATAAAGTAGTAGAATCAACGTCATATCACCACTCTTCATGTAATATTTTTCCTTGTGGATTTTTTTAATTTATATTCATCTATGTGCACTATGAATCTTATAGAAGATTTCCTTTTAATCTGATAACCCTAATAAACAAATAGAAACAATTTAATTTATCTTCACTCAACATATAGTCATGAATATTTTAAATAGAGTTACAACATGACCATTTTCATTTAGATAATATGGATGAAGAATATTCACTCTATATTTGGGTTTTCTCCACCATCTATAAGGATTTCTTAATTCATTAATGGAGGTTAGGATAACAACATTTAAATTGTTGGAAGATTTTTAGTTATAAATCCATAATACTATCATGGGTAAGGATTTTCATTAATTTTTATACCATGCATAGATGTATGAATTGGGTTATATCATATATCCTTTATATTAATGACACACCATTAATATACTCGTTTCTTAATTTAGATTTGATATGTGATATGATTTAAAAATATCAAGTGAGATGTTTAAAAAATTCCCGAAATCTTTAGAGGAACCGCATGGATACCAAAGAAATTTTCATTATATTATAATTTATGATCACATTAAATATTATAAATTATTTACTAAATATATCATCATAGTAGACTAAATAAACATTTATGGCTGACTAATGATGCTTCATAGAGGAAAAAATAAAATGGCCATCTAAGTAGTTTATTTACAATAGACTACTCCCAATATTCACTATCACTATAGAATAAACTATATGGAAAATGAATGAGTTTTTTATACAAAATAAAAAAATAAATTTATCATTCCCACTAGAAAAATCTCTTCATATCACATGATCACACATTTAATCCCTTTGATACAGTCATCAAATACATCCAAAAGACATGTAACATGCTTATCGTGTATACGTTAACTCTTCAAAATTATTTGAAATACACTTAAAAATATAGATCAATACATTAAATTTCATCTATCATTGAAAATTAAAACATCACATGACATATACCAATGAATGGGAAAAAATTTACTCTTTCACATTTTGTTGAGGCCCAAGTTGGCATACCTATACAAGAAGATAAATATGACCTGTTTTATGGAAAATCCCACCACATGATTACCAACATTTCAAGAAACCCCAAATTATCATAACATAAAAATTGATATATGAAACCTATCAAATTATGATGGGTCACAGGTATTGTAAATATTTATTATCTTATAATAGGGATTAATATGATAAATTTGAAACCTATCTATATAATAGATGTTATGTATAGAATTCCCCATAATATAATTTATTGTGTAAGTAAAAAATCATGCACTTTTGTCTGATGAGTGAAAATTATAACTCTATAAAATAATCATATTGATAACATTTTATAAGAACACATAACTTTCTTTTTCAAAATTTTTTTTTGGGAAGACCTAGTGATCTTCTATAAAGGTTTACTTATCATTTCACTCTAATATAAAAAATGTATTTCACATTAATAAATAATAATGTATATATTGTAATCAATATCGATTTATCTATTTTTTTATAATCCCATAATTTTATATATATTAGACTATAATTTTGTTTAAGAGAAAACAAAACATTATATTAATCCTTTTTTATTTCAAATATTGATGGACTACATATTTAAATTATCATATTATTTTGATATTTATTTTATCAAAAAATCAAGATCATTATCCTATATAACTACTACAAAATGTTACTTCACATATATGAATTATTTCACTAATGAGATTTTATTTCTGAAGAATTTGTTTCGCTATTTTTTGGTATCAGGGTCCCATAACATAAGAAAATATCTTAATAATTATAAAATTATAGATTTCTAGTTTAATTTTTTTAGAAACTACAATTTGTTTTGTAATAAATTTATTCATCAAAATATCTTCCATAATAATATCTAATTCAATGATGTACCATGTAATTTTTATATAATCAGTCAAATTTTTATATTTATAACATTTACAAGTAATGGTTCCCCATTGTAGTGGAACACGATTCAAAATTAAGATCATGATTAATCATCGATCGTGTCATATATGAAAAAAATATAACCCTTTACAGTGAGTTATTAATAACATATAGAGATAAATAATTGGTCCTTAGTCGTTCTTATATAAATATAAATCTACATATTTTCACCAGGACCAAATTTTCATTGATACTAATTCACAAATCAAAAGGAACATGTTTCAATTATAAAAGTTATCATGAATTGTAGATTTTATTATTGATGCATATTGAATATCATTCATGCATAACCTTTAGATCTCATATGAGGGATACTGATTATTTATAGGAATCCACCATGTAACACTTGTATAAAACCCTTTATATATTTTCTTATATTTCTCCTTTTTAACACCATAATGATATATGATTTATGAAACAGAAAAAATAAACAACATACATCAGTATCTATAATTTTTTAAACCAATAAAATATATATATCAAAGTGGTTATTTCATTTCCAATTTATTTTATATAATTTATATAAGGAAAAAAATATAAAACTATGCTCCCAATACTATGTTTATATATACAATATGCATATTTATTTTTTATGAATCCTAAACCATTTTTACCCACATTAAATAATTTTTTCAAATTCAAATATACTTTCTTCATACCATAAAAGTCGAATTGAAACACGTATTTTTTAGAAGCACTACGTTGATTCGCAAATCCATCAAGATCTGTTGTAAAGAAATCCTTAAATTTATATATGTTATGAAATGATATTTTCAAATATATGTGATAAATTTTATAACCATAATTATATAGAATATTATGAAAATATATTCATCACATTAGATAGTTATTATTGATAAGGATTATCTGTTGTAAATACTATGGTTTTTGGTAGCCTTTAACAAAATATCATGCCTTATATTTATATATTCTACCACCTATGTCAGATTTATTTTTTAAAACCTATTTTTAATAAATGGATGTTAAATGATTAGGATTTTAATTCATGTTTCAATCCTTATTATTTTATATCGATTCCATTTATAATTTCTTTGATATATGTATTCCTCAAAATCCATACACTTAACTACCTCTTAATAGGTTGTTTGATTATCTAATATAATATCAACTCCATTGTTATTTAAAAAAACATTATCTCACAAGATCCATAAAATTCATACTCATAAATCATTGTTTTTGTGATATTTGATTTAGTTTTACTGAAATAAACTGTTATTGTATCATATCATATTTTATCCTATAATATTCTAATTTTTATTGATCTTTAAATTTTTAGATTTTTATTTTCCTTCTTCTAATTTTTCAATAAATATATTTTTTATCAATAATTTTTATATATCGATGCATATAAAAATTGTGTTCTAATGAGTTATAAAAATTAAAACCCATTATTTCATTGGTATATTTAGAAAATAAAAAATTAATTGATGTATGTCATATATTTTCTTTAAAAAAATTAAATAAAAGTTATAATACTTTTTCGAATAGAGAAAAAATGGGATGTTATTGAACCCAAATATTATACTCTCACTTCTCAACAACCATAGATGGAATATGGGTAAGTATTAAAGTATTACATTCAATAACATGTCCCTATTTAGATATAACATGACACAATTATCTAAATATCTTTAAAATAATGTCTAAAATGGTATGATTCTACATTTTATAATAATCTTTCAATAATAGAGTACCTCAATGGGTGAGTTGACAAATAATTCAATAATATCATAAATAGTCAATAAAATATTTAATTAAGTATTTAAAAGATCTAAATTACAAATGTTTCTTAATATTTTGTTCCATGATGAATATATAATTTATTTTGGATCACCTTGCTCATTTTTTCATTAAATCATGTTCTTTATATATGAAATTCATTATAGCACTGATGTAGACACATGAGAGAGGGTGAAACTAGTGTTCATAGAAATTTTACAAATACTAGTTCAAAATTTTATTCATTTATCACCTTTTAGATTTGAAAATCATTTTTTATTTATCACATACAGACATATTTACCTTTAAATAATAATTCAAAACCCTCATTTAAGACAATAATGGAATGTAATGAAAAAACATTGCATTTCTACCATGTTTTCACCTATAAGAAGCCTACAATATGATGTGAATATTGTTATCTGCAATATAATAATCAACATAAGTTGTTTTGGGTATGGATTATCCTATAATCAATTATTTAACCTACATATATATGGAGGAAATGTATCATCATGAGTCAATATTTACAATATTACAAAGGTGAATGAATGCTACAATCATGGGTACATTATTTAATCTTTTAACAGTTCTTCACCACACTATCAAACCATCGATCTTGATCTTCACTATGCCTATAATGTTAGTAAAGTAACAATATTTTATCTTCATCTTATCATCAGTAGTTTCCTTGAATTTCATTTTCTTTTCTAATAACCTAACAAAATATTTTCTATTTATATCCTACTTCCTAGATTATTTTCCTAATATATTCACCATTCTTTCAATTGTTCTTGAGATAACATGATTTTGAAATATCCCATAGCTCATCAAACCGAAATGATTGATAGATAGATATCAAATGAGTGTTTCAATATCAATATCTTTCTCCATCATCTTCATCATATTTATTTTTCACTAATTATATAAAAAATAGAGTATCACAAGAATATCCTCTTCAATATCATTCAATACTTCATCTGGATTAGCTCAATTAAACTAATTAAAAAATTTACTCATCTATCAATGGATCTATGAATAGTTGGTATGTTTTCTTCAGTATAAGACTGTTTTCTCCATATCACATTGTGATCTGTCATATTCACTTCAATGATTCTTTACCAATGAATCTCATATTATTTTCTCAAGACATGTCAATTAATTATTATATAAACTCATCATATATTTTCATTAGGGAATTGTATTCACATTTTCATTAAATACAATAATTTAAAGGATATCATGATTTCTCATCCAAAACCATTTAAATAAAACAACCCATGATCACAATTTTACATTCTCTCAAGGAATTTTATGTGGTTTTCTGTAAAAATCCCAAATAGTTTTTACAAAATGGGCTTTCCCTATATATTATGAGAAATATCCAATCATTTCTCATATATCATTTTTCTATTTTCCAAATAAGCATTCATATAATTTCTAAATCAGGTTTTGGGTATTTATAGATTATTCTCGTATTCCTAGTAATATACACAAGAAATCATTCTTTATATATATATATATGGTTTCATTATAGCTCCATGTGTGGAATTTTCTTTTTGAAACACGAGTGCTTCTAAAAAACTAGTATGTTTTTTTGCATGAATCTATAATATTTTTCTATAATTTCACCACTATTAATAAATCCATTCATCTAGAATCAAAAATATTTTTTAATTTTTTCATAACATAACAACATATCAAACAAATTCACATATAATTCACTATTTTTTATTACTTTTAAATTTATTCATTTCAAGATTAATTTTCTTCTATAAAATTCATCAGTACTTTATCTCCTATTATCTTAGCTTTATTTTTAGTTTAATCATTTATTTAATGAATCATAGCTCATTTTGTGACATTAATATTTGTAAATAAATGTTATGACATCGTCCAGTCTGGTATTTTTTAAAAATAATTATTTTTTCAATTCTCTAATTTTATAAATCATAAATTACTACAATTTTAAAGTCTTACATTTTCAATAGATATCATTTCATAAGACATTTTTTTTCTATTGGATCTCATTTTGCTTTTATGATTTATTATATATCAAAAAATATCAAGTAAGAGTATATATGTCTTTAGAAATATCATGTCTTATGCACCTGAATAGGTTTGAGGTCCAAATATAGTCTTACTATATTTTATGAATTCATACTTACTATCAATTTTTTTTTAAATACTACATTTTTATGATTTTACAGTGTATTACAATAGGTATATATATATTAAATGTATATCACAAGAATTTTGTATACACATAGTATATCATACAATCTCTATCATATTCTCAAGACATGATATCTTATGATGTATTTATATAATTTGATGGTGACCGATATTATAATAACTATGAATATCTTATGAATTTACATATCATAAAAATTCATCCAATATTTTGTAATCATGGTTCCTTATGACATGGAATGAACTTATAAAATAAAAAACATACTATGAATTCATATCTTACATGATATCAACATCATACAAAGTGGAAAACTCATATTATCAAAATGTATCTTACAAATATGTATCTTATGAGAATATCAATATATTTCATTGAAAAAAAGGCATCTTATGAACACCATATATCATTAAAATTTGCATAAAAAATTAATCATAATTAATTTAATACAAATGAAATATAAAAATAAATAAATAGTTTAATAATTTCTTTAATACACTACCATCTATCTCTAAAATAAAAAATTCATCCTAATTTTTTTTGAAATGTTATGTCCTCCCTATTTATATTTATTCATAGAAGTTAATGTTTTCTTATTTCATATCAATCAATCATGTTTATACATTTAAATTAACTCATTTCATTTCATTTCCATCACTACCTCAGTCATCTCTATTTCTCATCCAATATTATTTCCCCTGATAAATTGAAAAATCATTAGGAGCACTTTCCCATGGATGTGTCCTCAATATTCTAGCAAGAAACCTTAAAACAATGAAAATGTATTATAAATTTTTCATATAGATATGAAAAGCCTTTTGAAAATCCATTCATGTTGGGAACTTCACACTACCTTATTAGTTGTTATAAATGATACATTCCAAAAAAATCACTAATGATTTTTCAAATAAAAACTATATTAATAATATTTAATTTAATATATATTACATATTATATATCCATCTTGGTATTCCAAAAATTCATCACACTTATTATTTACCGAAATATAAGTAAATAATATTTTTTCATTGTGTTTTTACTTACTCCACCACCCAACATCTTCACATCATATATAAGGACTCTTATTGTAAGAAAATACTACTGAAAACCAATTGGGCATATCAATCTCTCCCATTATATTTTTCCATATCAATGATCGTCTTGAGACATAAATGTATATCAATATATATTCTACCCCATGAAAATAATATATATAAATGTAAAATATCCCCCCCCCCCCCAATTCACATTATGAGTGTAAATTTATTGTTTTACATGAGAAAATTAATATCCCATTGAAATTATGAATTTTTGTAACTATAACTTCCCTATTTTGTGTTTTACCCTTTATTGGGAATATCTATAAATTCCACTTGAGGGGAGAGTGGAATCCTAATTTTCATATTAATCATTAATACATATATCAACTGTAATTTTACATATTCTACCATAGTAAATAAAAATGTGTTCTCAATTTACCAAACAATATCATCCAAAAAATCCCAATGTGACAAAAACTAAAAAAAATAGCACAGTTGGGGTTATCCATTTTTTTCAGTAAAATGTATTGACCTACAAAAAAAATGAAATAGAAAATAAAAAAATTGTTGTGAAATATTAGTATTACCTATATTTATTAGATACTAAAACCCAGTTGATAATCATATTTAATATAAATAAGATATTGATACTATATTTTGAACATCATACCTCAACATTGATTTTACAAGAGTAGTCCAAAACTCAATTTCTTTAATGTATCATATAATTCTTATCATAATGATATTTTAACCTCCCCATTAATGGATTATTTAATATAACCATTTACATGGTTTTAATTCACTTTATATAATATTCTATAATGATTTTGATACAAGTTTACATATCTGATACCAAATGGGATTTGAAAATTAATACATTAAAAAGAGGCACCCTAATAACAACTAAAATATGTATAGATGGAATAAATTATCTAATAGTGTATACACAATATTTTTCATTAGTTCTCATTTTTAATTCCCCTTTAATAACAACTTCAATTTATTATAAATAATAATTTATGGGGAAATATTTTCAACACCATTGATTTATAAAATACCGCAATTTTATTTACTATTTTTTTTATGGTTTATTTTGTTTTTGAGAGGTTTTATAGGGGTTATGTTTGGAAGATATACATTTGGGTCTCTATATCCTTCACCAAAACATTATGTTGACATTAGTTTAGGTCACAATCACGTATGTGTTGGATCTATGGGAATTGTGATCTAACTATTTATAAATTTTGATTATTGAGTTTGATCATTATTCATTTTTGTGTGATCATTGTGAACAAAATTATTTGTATCCTAGTGGATTTTTTTGGATTTCTTATGGGGATTAAAAAATATGTTTTATACTCACAAAAAATCATATTTGGCTAGGTACATAGAGAATTATTATTTATCATTATATAGGTAAGGTTTTGGTATATAAATATTCTATTCAAGGAACTTGATGCAGTAGTCATGGATGTAGAATACTAAAGCTTATATTTGGTTAGGGGAAAGAGTATGAAGAAGTGTTATGTTTGGAACCATATGTGTTCTTAGTGTCTTTTTTCCTTAGAGTCATACATAATTTTCTTATTCTATAAGATTTTTATAGGATTATTATGTGTGTTTTTATTCTAGATTGTTTATGATTGTTCATGTATCAAGATTTTATATGTATTTATATATTTTTTGGTTTTATATACACAAATACAGGTCACGAAAGTATAGTTATGGTTTTCTGGTCACTAGTGACGGTGATTAATTTTTTGTTAACAATGATGACCCTTTCTCGCAAATGGAGGTAGTAGTGAGATCAAATGCTAAAAGATGGAAAAAATCTATGAATTAAAAGATGGATTCCATGTATCATAACATTATTTGGGTTATTATTAATCCACCAAAAGATTTAAATCCTTTTTGGTGTAAATGGGTATTCAAGAGAATTATGGACATATAAATTAATGTAAATGACTATAATGAGTGGACATTGGTTAAAGGGTTTAGAAAACTTCAAGGAATTGACTATATTGAATCCCTATATCAAGTTTCCATGTTCAAATATATAATTTTAATATTTCATCGTACCATAAAATTGAAATTCGGAAAATTGATGTCTAAACTACATTCCATAATGGGAATATTAAAGAAAATGTTTATATGACAATTTTTTTTGAGATTATGGAAATTTCCAAAATGGTATACAAGATTCAGATATCAATCTATGAAATAAATCATTAATCTAAGTCAGGGAAAATAAATTCAATGAATCCATAGAAAAATTTAGTTTCATTAAAAATTAAAGTCATCCATGGGATCACTAGTATTTTAGTGGGAGTACAATTGATTTCCTAGTAGTTTATGTTGATAAAATATTGATAATTGGAACTAATATACAATCCTTACATGTGATTAATAAATTGCTGAGAATGTTCTTCTCCATGAAGGACATAGGTGAAGTAGCCTGAATTTTAGGGATAAGTATCATGCATGATAGATCCAAAATGATTCCTAGACTATGTCTAGTTACATACATTTAATTGATAATAAAAATTTTCCTCATTGAAAAATCTATGAGGGGATTTATTCTGGGTTTATATGGTATAGATCGTTCAATGAAAAAATCCTCTACATGAGAGGAAATATAGAGATTAGGTAAGATCTCATACACTTTAGTTAGATAATCTTACATGTAAAAAGTTTTATGTAAATGTATTTATATTTCCCATTATTTATGCATGGTAGGAATATAACATATAGATCCTAGTGAAAAAAATTGACTACCATCAGAAAAACCTTATGTTTATGTGAGAAAAAATAATATGTTTGTAGTGTGTAGTCATGATGAAGATTTATCCATTATGAGTTACCTAAATTCTATATTTTTAATAGATTATAATGATCATAAGTCATAGTTTGGATTTATAGTTCATTAGAAAAGAGTATATGTGAGAAGGAAGTGTTTTAAATAGTTATTTTTCATCAATTCTGTAGTGGAGTTTGTTAATATTGAAGATTAAGTTTCAACAAGGATGTTTTTTGGATTTTAACCTTTCACCATGTTCATACCATGGTACCTATTATTGAAGATAATATCAAATTTTTCTACGATATCACAATAGTGGTGGCTTTATCGTAAGTTTTGAGGTCACACCAAAGGATAAAAACACCCATTATATGATTCAACACTTAAAGAATTTTTCACAATGAGGTGAAATTATAGTTTGATATGTATTTATATAGGAATACAAGATAATAACATCAAGAAAGTATTTATCTAAAATTAAATTTCTTGAATCATGTGGCATCTGGTGGATTGAAAGTAGTTTTTTCATTATATCTACTGTACTTTGGAGTCAATTTGATTTAGTACCCTTCAACAAAATTGTTAAGTAATTGATTTCGTGGTTTCATTTTTAATGAATTTTTCTTATCTAATTATTAATGATCCACTAATTAAAATTAATATATTATAATTTCTTAAGAATATATGTCATGCTAAAGGGTCAAATTAGTTCTCTTATGTGACGATAACATGTAGGTTCCAAGTGAATGTTCTTGAAAAATATCTAATGGATGTGTAATATTATCTAATGGGGCATTGATGATTAATGTTTTATGTGTATGAGTCTCATAATACATTCATACAACCTATCATGGAGTTAGTCATTGGTAAAATCCAAAATAAGAGGCTATGAGAACATATTTTGTTTAAAGGAAACCCACATTTTCATGGTAAATTTGATGATATTATTTTCAGTAGTTTGTATTGATCCTTATGCATTAATATATTCATTAATGGATATCATGAATCTTAAAATTTGATGTCATGAAAAAACAATAATGAAATATTCCTATAGTGAGGTAGGATACATTGGGGTGTCATTAGTTGTATTGCATTAGAAAAACATATGAGAAGATAATTATCCCTTCAATCCATTGTTGGATGTTGATAACTTAAAAACTTTTAGAGAAATATAATTCCCCATATAAATCCTTTTCCATGGTGTTCGGTGGGTGACTACATTTATGGAATGTCAATTAAATAGACGTGTATCATATGTGTTGATGGAACCAACATTCTACCTACATTATTAGCAATATAATGATAATGGGATTACAATAGATCATAAGTGTTTCTAGGAGGTTGGATTTAATTATGATGTTACATTGTTTCTATACAGGATCCATTGAATGCTTTTAAATTCTAAAGTTTGAATTTAGTGATTTAGGCCTAATTCTACTAAAACATAAGTATAGATGGCCGCACAAATATTATATCATCAACTATAGCAAAATTAATGTTTTGAAATTAAAAATATTGAAAAAATAAGATTTATTTCATTTGGATGATCTCCATAATTTAATCATAAGTTATTTGAAATGATAGGTTTGTTAAACAATATTATTTATTTATTTTTATGTTTTTTGGATATAATATTTATTAATTTTTTCATAGAATAATATAATGATTTTGGTTTATTAAATAGAAATTATTTAAGGACTACTAAATTTCATATAGGGAATTAATCATGAGTCTAATTGTATGATTTGAAATAATATAAATAATATTTATGATATATTCATGTAATTTTTTTCACACGATGATAGATTAATAATTTTTTTATTACTATTATTGGACATGAGTTTAATTAATAATTAAAAAATTTAAAGGGTTTAGTGCGAGATCATCAAAAATTGAACCTCCCATAATAAATAAATTATATCACTTTCCAGAAACACATTTGTTGTGAAAATGGATATAGTGTGACTATTTTAACACAAATAGAGAGACCAAGAGATATAGAGTTCCCCATCCGCTAATATCTCTTTCCAATGATAGAGCATCATGATATTTTCCTTTCTTTTGAAGATTTTTTTTTCAGATCAGGTTTGAAGAACACTAGTGATCAGGATAAACCATACCAGTACTCCGTGATTCTATGACAATGTTAAGAGATTATGGTGCACATGTGGATCCCTAAGAGGGATTATACCATTGGACCTTGTAGTTCGATGAGCGTGTGACCATATATTTTCAATTAGATCTTTAAATAAAAATAAATTACATATAGAGGAAATTCAATATTTTCTTATTTGTAAATTATAATTTAGATGTGATAACCCTCTAATTATAGTTATAACTTCTTTATCTTGACAAGTAATCTTTATTTTCCATTATAAATAACATTTTTATCATGTGTGGAAATGATTACATGTAAATTAAGACTAAAATCAATGCCTCTCATAGATAAAACGGTGCTTCTATAGCTTCTAGAACCTATAATATCATCATTATTCATATAGATTGGTTGTAGTGATTTTTATGTAATATATGTACATAATTATTGTATTACATTAATATCATCCCTATGTTTTATATTATAAATTTTTTATAAATAATTTTATGATTTATTAGTTAATGTTTAACGTATTATTGATTGTATATGTTTCAAATATTCATATGTATTTAATTAATCTAAATCATTATGATTCATAATGTATATGTTAGACTGTATAACCAGAAATGGTGGAATTAAAAAAAATATAAACGGGAAACATCATTAATGAAGGGGTGTAAAATATATATTTCAATTCTATATTAGGGGATACAATAATGTGCTATTTTGTTAACTCTATTGAATATCCATATTTTCCCTATCATTTTTTCATATATAATAGGGTTTCTTATTATATGGGTGAATGAAATTTCCTTACATTTTTTATATAACTCACTATCATTGAATAACATTTAGAGGAATGAACATGTTGTTTGTTGATCAGTTCACAACATCAACCACACATGTTAAATAATACCATACATATTTATGTTTAAATTCATCTCTTCATAAATTATTTTTTGCATCCATTGAATGATCATATTGGTAATTTTTATATTTATGTTGTTGTTAAGAATGATGGGTTTGACAAAAAAAAATTGTAATGCTCAAACCCCAGTTACCCATAGTTGGTGAATTATTTTAATACATTGACATTGTTAGAAGGAATCATGTCCTGAGGGACTAATCAGTTTAGCAGTCTTGGAAAATAGATTTCATACATTATTGTTACATTACACTTTCTAACATACAACATAGCATAAATAATCCTTTTAGAACCCAATTCTTCCAATATCTTAACCCAGTATATCAATCATAATACATTTCTTGGATTCCTAGGAAAATAAAACATAATAAAGGGGTGAGCTCAGATGATCAGTAATATTAAATAATTTTGCAAAAGATATAAACTTTTAAGGAAGGATTTTTAATAAAGACAACATCCTTCTAAACATAAGCATGAGGATGATATTGCAAAAATAAATCCAACATTACCATATAATCATTCACATGAATATTCTGCTAGTTTAATAATCAAATGTAATAACTAATTTTATAATATGGGAATTCATAATGTTAGACAACATAACCACACTGTCAAGGCCTCGTGCCATGTGTACAAATATTTTTTTTCAAGGCCTTCTTCCAAGACACTAATTTGTCTCATGAGATCTACCTATGCATCGAGGGGCTATAGAGGGGCCCACCGGTCACTTAATATATCCAATGCATTACTCATATGGAAAGGGTGATATATAATATAAACATTCATATTAAAACTAGCATACTAAATTTTATTACTTTTACAATAAAACATGAATGTTATAAAAATATCACATCCATAGTAAAACATATTATAACTCATTTAATACAATATAGAAGGTTGTATTATAATAAATAAGCCTCAGTCATGAATAATATCCTGTAAAGGATGTTGACATAGTTGAAAATGATCAGTATAACTCCTTGAGAGAAATATCCCTTTTTAATGAAATCATTTAAAAGTAACACAATTCACAAATTAATACTTTTAAAATATATTTTTGAATCAAAGTGTCCCAAACCATGATGAATCTTTTTAAAGGAATTAACATTTTAAATCATTAATGACCATATAAATAAATCCTTAAAACCATTTTGAAAACAAGTACATTAATGAGAATGATTTAGAAAAATAAATATTTAAACCTTTTAAAATTATGATTTAGTTAAAGTTTCACATAAAAATATTCCTTTTTAAAAATAATTTATGAATCATGGAAATAGATAATAAATATGTCCCAGTAAAAACTTAAACATAAATAATCTCAGATAATAATGAGATTGTGGAATTAACCCTTACCTTGTAATTTCCTTCGGTCAAGGGTACATTTTACCACCTGTGTAATAACCATAGTATGTTATTAAAATATACCAAACCGTATTAATATTTTTTATATCCTATATGATTCATTTATTACTTTATACTACCCATTTAATAATAATTTCCATGTTAAAGTCACATTTTGGGTAATAATCGCTTTCTTTATCATACGCGTTTTACATATTATTCATGATAGTATCACATAGACCATGATTTAAATAATTCTATAATCTAAAAAAATTTCTATATCAAATATATTCAGAATCTAAATATTTATAATTTATAGGTATATGAAATGGAAACACCGTTCTTGGAGATGATAATCTGTACGTACGAATGAACGTTGTTTCTATTTTCTTATCATTATATGGAAGTATGTT
Organism: Viscum album; assembly: GCA_963277665.1. NCBI lineage: Eukaryota > Viridiplantae > Streptophyta > Magnoliopsida > Santalales > Viscaceae > Viscum > Viscum album. The sequence continues at coordinate 1,352,601,900 of OY728131.1, forward strand.
AATGACTAATATTTATCTACATATATATATATATATTATTCTAGTGGAAATATTATTTAATATATTTCATACTTAAATAATATATATATTTTTATAATAATACTAGAATGGTGATCTTTGAAGGTAAATCTCATCGCATCGTGGAGACGGTAAGTCGTACGTACACCTAAGGGAAAATATCATTCTATCAATGGTAAAACGATGTTTAATTGGATGGTATATTATATATAAATAATAATAACTATTTTATATTAATTATTTAAATCAATTTTACTCATTATTATACTCATCCAAAATATTTAGTGTTGAATAACAAACTACACCACGACGTGGAGACGTTAATCCATATGTATGCATGTATGGTGACTTTTTCATTCATACAAGGGATAGAATAAAGAATATGGTTGTAAAAAATTTATAATAACATAAAATTCTGTATAACGTACTAGAATTATTATTTTGGAATTGAAACAACAAAGAATGAGGATGTGGATGATGAAAAGAACATTGATTGAGATGATGAAATAATTACGTCTTCTTCGGGTGCTTCCTTTTTATTTGACCATAATGGATCCTTTGGATGGATTTATGATCATTGAAAGGCCTCTAGGATTATTTCAGGGTATATGGGAGGAGATTTGATTTGGGTTTGGAATAATACAAATGGATTTGTAGGTGTCAATTTAAGATAAGGGGAAGTACCCTTTTATAATAGAGCAGATTACCACATTAGAAAAAGAATGAAATATTATTTTGTTATAAAATATTTTTCGGTTTATAATGGCTAAAAATGAGTTTATATCATGGATAAGGTGGGTATGGGTCGAAATCATCTCAACCAATAGGTTTTAGAAAAGTTTAGAGCTCTATATTAACCTTATCATTTAGATTTTACCCTTAGATAAATAGTTTAAATCTTATGATGTCTTCTTGTATTCTTACACTATATGGTCAATAAAATTTCAATAAAATGGAACAATAACCTGAAATAGATAATTAATGACATATATAACACTATTTAAGTCCTATAGAAAATCCTTATATATTTATGACTATTATATAATTTAATAAAATTGTATTTGTTTTAAAAACTCATTTATGTCAATTTTGACACTATTTAGTATTTGGTTTTTGTGAAAGTAATAACAATCTTATTTGGTCAAATAAATACATATAAACAACTATGCAATGAAATATTAAAATATTAAAATTCTTATAATTCATCAAAAGTCTCAATTTACATTTTTTTAATATTTATAATATCAATTAGTTTAATCATTCATTAAATAGGAAATTACTGCATCTTAATTGTGTCATAAATAAATTTAATTATTAAATGTATAAATTTTTTAAATAAAATACCATGATGTAGGAAATATTTTTATATTTATAATGAATATTCACAGTCAAATTTATATTTTTTATGATACTATATGAATTTTTTTTGGTTATTAAAATTTGAATGTAACTATTTTAACTCTCCATTAAATAAAATATAATAAATGTTCTAATCTAACCCAAGTTGATCAAAAAGGATCATATTTTTTCCTATGGTTGATTTTGGTAAAAAATATTTCATCTTATTATACCAAATTTTACATACTGAAGTCAATTGTGTCTCTTGGATTTTTGAATTTCAATTCACAGAAGCGGTAAAATTACGTTTTATGCAAATTGCAAATGTGTCTAAAAGGTGGGTAAAAGATAGTAAAAAGTTAAATAAAATTATATATATATTCTTTTTATAAAATTACACCAATTACTTACATTTGACTAATATAGGTAATATTAATGTTTTTTTACTTTAAAATAAACTTACATAAAAATAATAATTATTTAAATAAAAATGCGGTTTTAAACAATAACATAATGTTTTTCACTAATCCTTAAAAATTTATAGTTTTCAGAAAAATTTCAAAAATCCACCATAAGATTTTTTGGATATTACCAATTCAAAAATGATTTTAATTTTATGAAATTAAGAACATATAAATTTCATTAATTATTTCCAAATTAATTCCCATTGACAAAACCAGAAAGCGAGTATTTAAGAAGTAAAAACTATCAAAATATTGATTTATGTTTATGTAAAATTTAAATGGGAAATTAAATCAAATGACCTAAATTATATTAACTGACTAAAATATAATATAATGTTTCTTTTAAAACACTCAAATATATAATTTAACACTATAAATCATTTCAATTAGAAAAGTTGTTTTTAATTAAAATTTAGTATTTTTCAATATTCATCAAAATATTAATGTTATAAAAAAAGTACCGAAAATTTATCCAAACAAAATTATTAGTTCCCAATAATAAATAATAATTTAATTTTGTTAAATTTAATAAATAAAAGTTTCAAATATTTTATTTAAAAAGGGTTCCCCATTAAAAGGTGGAAAACGTCATTTTTTGAAAAATACGTTTTTATCTGAAAATTTGAATTTTCATTATATTATTTTCAATAAAAAAATAGATGAATATTAAAATTATATAGGATATATATATATTTAATTCAAACTATATTTAATTTTATTCTTAACCTCTTTTTAAACGGCTAGTTTGATAGGTCGTGATGCACTTGAAATTGGTGTTGCATGTAGTCCAAGATATAAAATTAATTTAAATAGATAACGTACTATGAAATATTAGGTTGTTACAGTAATATTCCTGACTCAGAAGCCACTAAACCCGTGCTCCGATTGAGGTAGTTACATAACCTTAAGTGTGCCTCCCCATACACCAAAGGTTGGCGACTAGCAGCAGGGGTCATTGTGGTTAAGTGGGGAGACTAAACCCCCATTCTATCGGAGTAACCCACAACAGAAATAAACCAATCATGGAAACAATAATCAATAAACAAGGTACATGTATAACAACCATTTCCAATAATAAATATGCCATGTCCTACTACAAGTGAAAAAGTGAACAAAATCCCAAAATAAATATATTGACCAAAATCCCTGAAATGGTCCTGACTCTAAGTCGGGATCCTCCATCATGTGCTACCCATGTACACTAAACTATCTAGAAAGGAACCTTTCCCTTCTCCTATCCTACAAACATTAAGTCTGCTCGGGTACCCAATGGCGGCCCGAGATGGGTGTGAGTACTACTGAGTAGGCCACCACCAACGGTGTCTACAAAATATCCAGTATGAATAGGTAGTGCATAAAAAAAGAACATGAATGATTATTTCCAAGTAATTATTTAATTTACCGTTAACTAGTTTAGAGATAAGCCATTGCCACTTTTGTTACCATTCATTTCACAAAAATTATCATCACTTACCATTTCATCACATTTAAATGGGTTAATCACATACATTATATTACATGGGTCTATGGCTAACAGTCACATGCAAGAGGGTAAACACAACGTTATCCTATCTCACTTGGACTTACTCCCTCATAGAAACCATGTCCTCAATTTGATTCCTCAGTCCGGGTGGATGAAATCGTTAGGAGAATAGATCCACAATCCCTATTCTTAACCTATGCATTTATGGTGGAGTTCAGAGCATCAGTCTTCACTTGACCCGTGGGCGTAGATCCTCAAGTCATACCCCATTCTACAAAGCCATGTGAACATTCTTATATATATAAGTAACCATCAACCCAACATACCATTTCCCTTTGACAAACACCACTCACAATGAAACACATGAGAATTCACATTATGTCCTAACCCATTAACACATTACTAGATCACATCATTTAACCATTCACCCAATTCTCGTGTTTTATGCCTATATCACTTATCATTCAACACTAAACCCATATCCTATCCCATTATGGTCTTTAACCCGTTCATCATTTCCATGAATCAACCATTCAACCCATTCCAAATAACCCTTAGGTTATTTCCAAGTCTAAGTGCATCACCTATCATCTATTCCATGTTCAACCAATTATGAAAACATATTAATCAAGGGATCTACCATTTATTTCAACAAGTTAAATTGTTTAATAACAATCCCTAATCCCGGGAGAAACAGGCACACCCTATGGATGGCCCCAATTAGGTCAGGTCATCCTCAACGCATCCCATGGGAATTGTGAGGGTTCCCATTTACCATTTTTAAGCATCCATTATAAAAAACACATTGAGGTTGATCAATGCTCATCAAATGGAAACCATGAGAAAATCCACACATGAATAAATCCACCATAAACTATGGGATAACTTATGTAGACCACCTACCTCGAAACCACGTTTGAACGCACAATCAATCGAGTCCTTAGACATCAATCTGACTAGCCTTTGGAGCTTCAACCTAGAACTCACCCAAAATATAGGGGTTTAGGGCCTCAGAACAAGAGGGAGAGAATATAAAAACTTTAAACCAAAAAGAGAACCAAGGACAGGATTAGCCTTACCCGGAGCTTCGATCAGCATCCAACGGCACCCAAAACGCCTTAGAAACGAGAAAGATTGACCTCTTGGAGCTCTTGGGCGATTTGGTTCGTTCATAGGGTGAAGAGGAAGGAATGGAGAGGAAATCCCGAGTGGGTTCTTAAAATACCTAGGTGGCAATTTTGTAATTATTTATAACATTAAGAGTCCTGATGGTTTGGCTGCACGGTTTGAAATACCGTGCGCAAACTGTGCACATGCTACTATCTGGAAGAGGACAGTTGCATGGTTTACCTGGGTATGCCGCACGATTTTCCCTGGTCGTGCGCAGGTTGTGCACCAAGGCTTGTCTTTCCAAACATTCCTTTCTTTCATGCCCCGACCCCCCGACACACCCTCAAGACCTCATGTACTTTCCAAAGATATCCTCTGATGCATGAAACACGAGATTCAACCAAAACATAATGAAAACATACCATTCCAAAAACCGGGATCTTACAACCACCCCCCCCCCACCTTACAACGGCTTGTCCTCGAGCCGAGTTTCCAAGACTCATTGATCCACCTAAGAGAAGAGTCTAGGCCACTAATCCCCCATATCTGATTCCCGCTCCCATGATTCTTCTTGAACTTTCCCATGATGCCATACTACTCGCACTAATGTCATAACCTTTCCTCGCTAGAACTTTTCACTACGATCCACAAAATGGACTGATGCATTAGCCTCAAGCTCCACATCATCCACATCAACCAAGTGAGATGGGTAAGGGTGATACCGTCACAGCTACGACAATTGAAACACATCATGCTTCCCACCATACCGATGTGGGAGAGCCAATCATTAATCCATTGGTTCGATCCTCTCTACAATCTCAAAAGGTCCCACATACCTGGGTGCCAAATTATGCTGCTTTCGAATCCGATGGTGACCCAACCTTGGAGACACCCAAAGGAACACTTTATCACCCATCGAAAAGTCAAGAGGTCTACTCCTTCGATCTGCATCGGACATCTACCTAGTTTGAGCTGTAGCCATCTGATTCCTGATTACCATAACTCTCTATGAAGTCTCCTTCACGAGACATGGCTCAAACAACTTAGATTCACCGGCCTCTAGGAAACACAACAGAGATCTACATGGCCTCCCGTAGAGTCCCTCAAATGGTGTCATCTGAATCATAGCCTGAAAACTGTTGTTGTAGGAAAACTCAACCAACGATAGGTGCCTCTCCCAAGAACCAGCAAAGTCCAAGACACAAACTCTTAACATGTCTTCCAACACATCGATCATACGCTCCAACTGCCAGTCCATCTGTGGGCGGAAATCTGTACTCAAAAACACCTGCGTACCAAGCGCCTTCTGAAACCCTTTCCAGAAACACGATGTGAAACGTGGATCTCGGTCCAAATCTATGGTCCGCAGAACACCATGCAACCACACTATTTCTCGAACATACAGCTCAGTCAACTGGTCGACTATAAAGGTCTCTTGAATCGGTAATAAATTAGTCACTTTCATTAACAAATCCATAACCACCCAGATTTCATCATTATTCAACGACGTCCTCAGAATACCCATGACAAAATCCATTGTTACATCATCCCACTTACATTCCGGAATAGGCAATGGATGCAACAAACCACCTGGGCGTTGATGCTCGTCGTTCACCTACTGACAAGTAAGGCACCATTCCACAATGTCTGCAACATCCTTCTTTATTCGAGGCCACCGAAAAATCCTTCAGAGATCAGGGTACATCTTTGTCAAACCAAGATACACTTCCCACTTTGATGCATGGAACTCTCACATTATCTCTTCTTGCACACACTTTGGCACAACAACATGATCATGAACACGAAAAACACCTTCCATGCTGACGGCCCAACCAAAAGGTAGCTCCCCACCATTAAGATTTTCCATCATGATCAAACACTCAGAATAATCAAGTTGACGTTCCTTAACTCGACTTAGAAGTGTCGACTCCATCGTTATGGAAGCAAGAATTACCTGACCACTCTCCACATGAACCTCCAGGTGCATCTCCGCAAACAAAGCGATCACCTTCCACATGGCACTGGACTCCTAAACCACTAAATTCTGAACCTTCATGCTCAGATAATCAGCAACACTATTTCCCTTTCCCGGCGTGTACACCAACTCAAAGTCAAAAGACTAGAGACATTTATCCCATCTTTGCTGCCAAAGGTTCATATCCCGTTGTGAGAAGATGTACTTTAAACTCTTATGGCCAGTAAACATAGTAAACAGTTCTCTCAATAGATAGTGCCTCCAGCACTTCAAGGTGTACACCACTACAGCCAACTCAAGGTCATGAGTGTGATAGTTCCACTCATGGGGTCTCAACTGCATTGACCCATAATCCACAACCCGATCATCCTGCATCAACACATCCCCAAGTTTGACTCTAGATGCATCACAAAACACGATGTACTTATTACATGGCTCAGGTACGATCAAGATAGGTACGGTTGTCAACCTCTTCTTCAACTCTTGGAAGGCATTATCACAAGGCTTAGACCACTTGAACCCGATTCCTTTCTTTGTCAAGCCTTAGAGTGGTACTGCCAAGCGAGAGAAATCCTGAATGAACCTTCGGTAATACCCATCCAAACCTAGAAAACTCCGAACATGAGAAACACTCTTAGGATTCTCCCAAGATACAACTACCTGCACTTTCCCTGGATCCACTGACACTCCTGCCTCTGAGATGATGTGACCCAGAAAATGCTCCTCAGCTATCCAGAATTGACACTTTGATATTTTGGCGTATAATCGATTCTCTCTTACTGTATCCAAGAAGATGTCAAGATGTTGGGCATGATCATCCTGAGTTTCTGAGTACACTAATATATCTTCAATAAAGACAATAATAAAATTATCTAGATAGGGATGAATGATTTGGTTCATCAAAGCCATAAACATCGTCGATGCGTTGGTCAAGCCGAAAGTCATTTCCACAAACTCAAACAACAAGTACTGACTTTTGAATGTTGTCTGCGGTACTTAAGATGACCTCACCCTCGTTTGGGGATAACCTGAACTCAGATCAATCTTAGAAAACACTTATGCACCCCTAAACTCATCAAACAGGTCATCAATTATAGGAAGAGGGTGCTGACTTTTCAACGTCATCAGATTCAACTTTCGATAGTCAAGACACAGCCTCAAAGACCCATCAGAATTCTTTGCAAAAATCATGGGAGATCCTTAAAAAGATATACTAGAATGGATAAACCCCTTATGGTCCAACTCTTCAAGATGAACCTTTAGTTCCTGGAGTTCTGCATGTGTCATTCGGTATGGTGGAATAGAAACTGGCTCTGCTCCCAACAACAACTTGATCGTGAGATCGAAATCCCTCTTAGGTGGTAACCCCAAGAAATCCTTAGGAAACACATCCTGAAACAGATCTACCATGGGAAGAAAATTAGATTGTTCCCATCCCTCGTCATTATCAAGAATGAGACATGCCAGTTGAGTCGTGATTCCACTCATCTGTTGACAAAACGGCTCCGCACACCCATCCCAAACATCCCATTCGCCACGGTGGACATAAGTGTCCCCCTCAGGAAACCTGAACGATACTCTGTGATGATAACAGTCTATGTGCGCCCCATATAACATCAACCAATCTATTCCCAAGATTAGGTAAAACCCTGACATCTCAAGAACAAACAAGTCCCATAGAAAACGATACCCACCATCTTCCAAGGAACACCCCTTGCACTGCTTGATATCCTCAACCAGCTCCCCCAACAAGGTGTCAATTGAAAAAACTCCACACACCCCCTACATAGGTAAACCCATAACTACCACAATTTGAGTAGAAACAAAAGAGTGTGTGGAACTGGTGTCAAACAAAGCACTGAAAAACATAGATGTTACAAGGATCGTACCTCGAACAGTTGAAGGTCCGACCTTTCCATTACCATGCTCAAACTGAACTACCTGAAGCAGACCTACCCCTCTACCCCGGGATCCAACCTGAGCACTGTGCGTCTTACTGCCCTACTAGCATGAGCGATCTTTCCTTGGAGTTACACATCCACCACCCCTTCCGGTACGACCCGTTGAGCTCGAACTTCCTGCCTGATACGGGGCAACTGATCCCCTTCCCGTACTTAGTACATTCTTTTCATCGTCATGCTCACCCATCTACCGAGGGTTCCTATAGAACCTCTGCACATGCCCCATCCTACCGCATGAAAGCAACTCAACTGTTGGTCGAGGACACTGGCCACGCATATGCCCTGTCCTACAGCAAGGATAATATAAAACCTAGTTCCCACTATGAGAGGCTAACCCTCTCTTCTAACCACCTTGCTAGAAACATTCCAAAAGGGGCTTCCGACCTTCGGAAGATGCACCACTAGTCCGCCCAGTTTCCATGACAAGCCCACCACCCGATGCTCCCTTCAGGTTCGCTTCAGAGATGAGTGCATAGTCCATCACCTCTATAAACCTCTTCAAGCGGATGATATTTACATGAGACCTGATCACATGTCTCAACCCATCCTGGAAACTCTTTGCTACCACTGCCTCATCCCCTGCTAACACTGGGACAAAGCGTCACCAATCAGTGAAGCGACTAGCATAGTCCATCACTGAAAGCGATCCTTGAGTTAGGATCATAAACTTTGGATCCCACTCCTGCCTCAAATTATCTAGTTAGAAATGCTCCAGAAACATCTCCGGCAAAACCTTCCACAACATCCCCTCAGCCTGCTCAGTCTGAGTCTGAATTTCCCACAAACTGCTTGAATGGCCTCGCAACATATATACGACTAGCATTACTCACATTTCAACAAGTGAATCCATATGATCCAGTATCGTCTTGGATGACACAAAACAGAACTCCGCTGCCTCTGGACCACCCTCTCCGGTGAAGTTCGGTGGGTGCTGCAATTGGGACTCCCTGGTCAGCTCAAACATACTCGATGCAACCCGCCCTGGTTCCTGATACATCATCTGCATATGGTGATCCAATTTATTCGGAAACTGGCCGTCTCTACCTTAATTTACCTCCACATTTTCGTGCTCTTCTACCGGAGGAGTGTTCTCACCAACATCATCTCGTTTCCCAAATGGTAACCGATGTCGTGGTGGCATCTCTCTACATTTCCAAGCACGATATTTAGCACGCATACCATAAAACATTAACAACATCATCAAAAACACTTTACTAGCTACAAAAATCCATTTTCATTTTCTAATTCAACGACATTAACACCTCAAATTCACCACCAAGACCTTCCCTACCACGGGCCATGGTCTGCATAGGGTAAACAACCATGCACTACCACCAAACTCGCACAAAATTTTACAAAAACATTTTCCACTTTATTTCAAACCCTTATATTTCATTAAACATCATTAACCCACTTTTTTTATTTCATTATTCTCATTATTTCTTGGTTTCATGAAATGCTTGATGCACCCTACTTTCATGTCTCACACACCCACCCCTTGCATGTGAATAACACAATTCATGTCACCTATCTCCCCAAGTTCCTACAATGATGCATGAATGGAAATACTCGTGTCGTTAAGACCACGAGCCAAATATCATAACACAGTCTCATAAAACCATATGTGCATCACCCAACGGTGAAATATCATGAACTATAACAACACACAACCAAGAACATCATTTCCCACCCCGGGGGACTTGGGTTTTCCCTCATACATGGCTTAGCTACTCCCAAGCATGAGCTCATTTACCAAGGCCTAACACATATTAACCTTTGGAAACCTATCCCAAATAACAAGACCATAGAGAAGGAGACGAAAGACCTCCTCTGATACCACTTTGTAACATTCCCGACCTGGAATCCACTAAACCGGTGCTCTGAGCCGGGTAGTTACATAACCTTAATCGTGCCTCCCTATACGCCAAAGGTTTCCGACTAGCAGCGGGGGTCTCTGTAGAAAAGTGGGGAGACTATACCCCCTTTATATTATAGTAATCCACAACAGAAATAAACCAATAGCGGACACAATAATCAATAAACAAGGAACATGTATAACAACCATTTCAAAAAATAAATATTCCATGTCCTACTACAAGTGAAAAAGTGAAAAAAATACCAAAATAAAGAAAAAAATTGAAATCCACAAAATGGTCCCAACTCCATGTATGGATCCTCCACCAAGTGCTACCCGTGCCCACTCAACTATCTAGAAAGGACTCTTTCCCTTCTCCTATCCTGAAAACATGAAATCTTCTCTGGTACCAAATGGAGGCCCAAGCAGGGTGTGAGTACAACTCATTAGGCCACCACCAATGGTGTCTACAAAATATCTCATATGAATAGGTAGTGCATGAAAAAAGAATATGAATGATTATTCCCAAGAAATTATTTAAGCTTCCATTAACCAGTTCAGAGAAAAATCCATTGCCACTTTCATTACAATTCATTTCACTCCAATTATCATCACTTACCATTCCATCACATTTCCATGGGTTAATCGCATACATTATTTTACATGGGTCTAAGGCCAACAGTCACATGAAAGATGGTAAACAAATAGTTATCCTATCTCACTAGGACTAACCCCCCTCATAGCAACCATATCCTCACCTCGAAGAATCAGTATGGGTGGATGAAACCGTTAGGAGAATAGATCCTCAGTCCCCATTCCTATCTCGTGCATTTGGGGTGCAGTTTAGAGCATTAGTCTTTACTCGACCTGTGGTTGTAGATCCTCCATCCATACCCCAATCTACCAAGCCATGTGGATATGCGTATATATATAAGTAACCATCAACCCGCCATACCATTTCCCTTTTACAAACACCACTCACAATGAACCACACAAGAATTCACATTATACCTTAACCCATTAACACATTACCGGTTAACAACATTTAACAATTCACCCAATTCTTGTGTGTTATACTTATCTCGCCAATAATTCAACACTAAACTCATAGCCTAACCCAATATGGTCTTTAATCAGTTTACAAATTAACCCATTTAACTTGTTCATCATTTCCATGAATCAACCATTCAACCCATTCCAAATAACCCTTAGGATATTGCCAAGTCTAGGAGCATCACCTAACTTCCATTCCATGTTCAACCAATCATGACAACATATTCTTCAAGGGCTCTACTGTTTATTACAACAAGGTTACTTGTTTAATAACCATCCCAAAGCCCGAAAAAAACAGGCACACCCCATGGATGGCCCCAATTAGGTCAGGTCATCATCAATGCATCCCATGGGGATCATGAGGGTTCCCATTTACTATTTTTAAGCATCCATTATACCAAACGCATCCAGGTTGATCAAATATCATCCAAAGAAAACCATGAGAAAATCCACACATGCATAAAGACACCATAAACTATGGGATAACGTTTGTAGACCACCTACCGCAAAACCACGGTTGAACACACACTTAATCGATTCCATAGACCTCAATCCAACCAGCCTTTAGAGATTCAACCTAGAAATCTACCAAATGATAGGGTTTTAGGGTTTTTGAACAAGAGGGAGAGAACATACAAACACTATACCAAAAAGAGAAGCAAGGATGTGATTAGCCCTACCTGGAGCTTTGATCTGCATCCAACGACACCAAAAAACACCTTAGAAATGAGGGAGATAGACATCTTGGAGCTCTTGGGCGATTTGGTCAGTTCCTAGGGTGAAGAGGGGGGAATGGAGATGAAATCCTGAGTGGGTTCTTAAAATCCCGGGGTGGCAATTTTGTAATTTTTCCCCATTGTAAGAGGCTACATGGTTTGGCTGACCGGTTTCAAAAACCGTGTGAAAACCATGTTCATGATAATGTCTGGAGGAGGAGGGTTGTACGGTTTTCCTGGGCAGGACGTAGGGTTTTCCCTGGCCGTGTGCAGGCCGTGCACCCATGCTTGTCTTGCCCAAATTTCCTTTCTTTCGTGCCCTGATCCCCCAAAACACCCCCAATACCTCTCATTCATTCGGAAGACATCCTTTGAATCCCAAAACAATGGATTCAACCAAAACATAAAGAAAACATACACTTCCAAAAGGTGAGATCTTACAGTTTCATTCTACCATCCTTTAATGAATTTCATCCTCTCAATTTGAAAATGTTCTTCGAAAATAAAAGGTTGAAAAGAGAAAATACCTTTGTGTAAGACCTAAATCATAAATAGAGTTAATAAAATTTAGTATTAATAAGATGGAACTGGAAATAAAAAAAGTCACCACCAAATTTGGATTTCCTAAATGAGGACATTGGTGGATATTATATACACATAATTGGAGGAAAACGTAAATATTTATAGGGAGTGATTGAGGACATAAATCACTAACAAGTGGACAATAAATGGAATATTAAGGGTCTCAAAGCCATAAATCTATGATGATTTAAATTATAATCGGTTCAAAAAAACAAAATGTATTAGGATAACATATTTTTGGTTTTGAGATTCCTGCCCTATTTTTAAAGAATTAATTTCTCCATAAAATATGAAAATGAAATACAAGATAAGTATAGTTCCATCTTGTAACTAATTTCTGCCACAAACGCTTCGTTCATTACAAAAGATATCAGAACGAACAAAATATTCTATTAAACCTAATCGTATAGGGTTTTAAAAATTGAATTTATAATTAATCTTTCATACAATTTAAAAAACTACATTATACAACCCATGTCATCATATAGGTAAGTGGTAGGGGATTTACCCTTGGCATGCTTTGTTTTGCTGTTCATGTCTCGAGGCCTTGTTGGACGTGACGATTTGTTGCCCAACCTCCAAGTTGACTTTTTTATAACAATCCCGGAATAATATTTCAAAAAAATTAACCTTAAACAATTGATTCCAAAGTCCAACTTAATTCATTCCAACCTTTATACTTATCCAAATTACTTCTGTCTAAACACAAAGTAAAAAATTTATAAGGAATGTAAACATATTTAAGATATCTTTTTCCACATTATAACATGTAAATACCTTCATAAAATATTCCCTTCATGCATGGTAACACCCTTAATTACCATAAAACCTTAATGAGTACATTCATTCACCCTTATTACTTATAGAATACTTGATACACTCCTTATATTAAAAAATTTCCGTAAACTCCAACAATTATTGAATAAAAAACATTTAATCAGTTTCAAGGCAGTCAAGAATATCCAATATAATTTTTCCAAATCAATTATATCATATTCTGAAACTATTATCGTAGTTTCAGAAAAATATTAAGGGTTATATTTCCCCCAACCATGTATTTTACAAAATGTTTAACTTGAAATTTTTAACATTACTTGGTACTATAAAATCTCAAATAATTAATAAAAACATATTTTAGTAGAATATTTATATACTTTATAATTCTTATAACTTGTATGTCATTAATAAAATATTCAAATGACTCAATTATTTAATAACATTTTAGGAACACTAATAATTCATCTTCATATGTGATAGTATCATAACTTGATTATTATCTTATAGCGTCATTTGGGTTATACTCTTTTGATTGGGACATTGATTCATAGTGTCCCAACTATTTGTAGATGAAGAATTGTACATTTGAAAAAAAATTAACCCTTAAGATCACGTACATGGTGTCATTTTTTCCACACTTATAAGAAACTAACATTCCATTCAAGGACATCCCAAGGTGATTATTTCCACAGTTATTAGATATTGGAAAGTACTTCATTCCCTTCTTCCCTTTATGAATCTTTCTTTCTACCATCCTCTTCTTCTATGTCTTCCCTTAAAATACATACAACTCAGAAAATTTATTACTTATCTTATTGACACATGATACTATTTCCTTATATGATGAGAATACGTGGGTGATTAATTCCATTCTAAATGTTCTCTTAAGACTCTGAAATATTTGATCCTTCTTACTCTATAAAAAATGCATTTTTCTGGAGTTCTCATTCCTTCTAAAGGGTACTATTTTTAAATGATGAAATACACTAGTTTGGACCATATCATAATGTATAATAAAAAAATAGAAAACCTCTCAACATTAATTGATGATTTTAACACATCTTGTCTCATAAAAATTGTTTCTTTTCTAACATATTTACTCATAAATCCTTCATAATAGTTTGTAAAAAACCATTAATTATCATAAGAATATCCCTTGGGAGTGTCAATCCAAGTGTGCGGTAAGGCCCATTGGCGTGTACCAGGATACCCCAGGTCAAGCCCAAGACTCCTTTTCAGAGTTTCTAATCATCGGTTTATCTATTCTAGAACCACGTCCACTTGTAGTATCTGGAAATGGATTTATTTCTTAAAAAACCCACATAATCCCGACATTACCAAAATTCTATGGGGTTCTTATATACTTTTTTGTAAAGTCTATAATAGGGTTATGATCAATAATCAAAGTATTATAAATCTATTTCCAAGGATGTTCCTAAAATTCCTCTGATACTAACTGTAACGCCCCAACCCCAGTTACCCCGAGTCGGAGAATTATCTTAATACATTAGCTATATTACAAGGAATCATGTTCTTAAGATCCTATCGGTTTACTAGTATTGGAAAATAGATTACATACATTAATGATGCATTACCCATTCTAACGTACAACACAACATAAATAATACATTGACAATTCATTCATTCCCTTAGTGTAACCCAGTATATCAATCATAATACACATCATGGAATCCTTAAAATACATAAGAAAGGGGTGACCTCAGATTCTCAGTAATGGTAAATAATTTAGTAGAAGTTATATAATTTTAAGACAATATGTTTAATAAAAACAAAATCATTTTAAACATAAACATGAACATATTATAGAATAAATAAATCAAACATTTCCATATAAACATGCACATGGATATTATACTCGTTGAATAATCACATGTAATAACTAATTTCATAATGAGGGAATGTATAATGTCAGACATCATAACCACACGGTCATGGAATCATTCCAAGGGTACTAATTTGTCTAATGAGACCTACCGATGCATCAAGGGGCTATAGCGGGCCCACCCATTACTTACTATGTCCAATGCATTCTTCATATAGAAATGGTGAAACATTACATAAAAATTCTTATTAAAACTGGCATACAAAATTTTCATACTATAACCACAAACCACGAATGGTATAAAAATATCACATCCAGAGTAAAACATATCATAAAAAATTAAATATAATATAGAAGGTTGTAGTATAATAAATAAACCTCAGTTATGAATAATATGCAGTAAAGAATATTGACATAGTTGAAAATGATTGGTAAAAATATTTGAGAAAATTATACCTTTTTCATGAAAGCATTTATGTAACAGCCTGAGATTTTGTGAAAAATATTCTTTTTATTTCACTAATGTCTTGTGTTGTATGCTACACCAAAAGGATCTTGCACAACACGCATCCTTGACTTGCCTTGCATTACACGCAATCGCGACCTTCCTCGATAGCGTGTGTAGTACGCAATAACGAGTTTCACTAAACAGTGATATGCTATTAAAATGTTATTAAAACTAGCCGTTATGAATAGTAATAACCATTTTTTGAAATTTTGTAAATTTTATTTTTCAAAATGGATTTCATTTTTGGATTCGGAGTATCGAATTTAGCCTAAGGTGAAATTTTGGTACATTTCGGATAACTTTCATATTCTGATGAATAGTGAAAATTACTAAATTTTAATTAAAAACAACCTTTTTAATCGAAATAATTAATAGTGATAAATTATTAATTTGAGTGGTTTTAAAGTATATTTAGAATATATTTTTACAATTTAATACAATGTTGGTCATTGGTTGTAATTTCACATTTAAACCAGACATAATCAAGTGTCAATCTTTTGATAGATATTGTTTCTTAAAAAAAAACACGCTATTTGTTTTAACAGCGGATTTAATTATAAAAATAATTAATGAAACTTCTATGTTATGAATTTGGTAAAATAGACTTTATTTTTGAATTTGCAATATAAAATATAGCTTAGGATGAAATTTTGGCATTGTTCTGAAAAACATCAATTTTTGATGAATAGTGAAACTACTAAGTGGTAGGTTAAAAAACTGAATTTTGCATAAAACTTAATTTTACCGCTTCTGTGAATGGAATTTCGAAAATCCGAGAGACACGGTTAATATCAAGGACTAAAATGTGGTTCAATGAGATGAAAATAATTTTTTGGTGAATAGTAACTTTTTACTTTTTTTTACCGTGGTTAATAGTAAATAGGGTAACTATGGGTAAATATGATATTACTATTACCCTAACACATGTCCTAATTCTATTGGATAAGTGTAATTCGACCAAAAACAATCTTAGGAATAACAAAAGACCATTTAGGCCCACTTGGATTAGATTAGGACATTTATTATTAATTTATTTAAAGAAGGGTTAAAATAGTTAAAATCAAAGTTTAATAAGTAAATCTTTTTTAATATGGGGTTATACATAAGATAAATTCGATTGTAAATATTCATTAGAAAGCTAAAAATATTTCCTACATGATGGTATTTTATTTGTAATTTTTAGACATCATATAATTTAATTTATTTATGACACAAAGATGATGCAGTAATTATCTTATTAATGAAATATTGACATAATTGATGTTATAAACACCAAAATAAATGTAATTTGAGACTTTTTATGAATTCCACTAATTTTCTAGGTTACTATGATATAATAGTGTTGATTTAATCAACTTGGTTCGAACATATAATTCTGTTATGACTTTCACAAAAATCATATATCAAATAGTGTCAAAATTGACACAAAATAGTTTTTAAATCAAATATTATATTATTAATTGTTATTGTATTCCTAAAAATCTAAGGTTCGGCCAAATGACTTAGATAAGGATATATATATTAATAATAAACAATTTGGGGTTCGTTTGGCATGTTATAGTATGTTTATTAACCATATAGTGAAAGAAAACAAAAAGACATGGTAAAAGTTAAATTATTTAACTTAGAGTTAAATCTAATTGATAAGGTTAAAATAATATCCTAAACTTGTCTAAATTCTAATGGTTGATAGGTTTCGACCCCTACCCACCTTATCTTCTAAATAAGACCCTTTGGAACCATTATAAACCTATTTTGATTTTAATATAAAATAATATTTTGAGATATTCCTAAGGTGCCCCTCTCCTCCCTTATAAAAGGACACCTCCTCCCCCTCCTCCACACACCAATTTGAGCACTCAAGCTCGGCCAACCCCTGACAAAATCCCTTCTCAACTTCCCTAGCAACATCCTAGAGGTTCTGGTCTTCCTCAAAGACCAATTCTAGTGCCCTAAGAGGAGGTCTCAAAGAGGCGCTTCAAAGAAGAGGTAATTACCGTTACCAATTCTTTCATCTTTATTTCTTCTCCACTTCTTCTTCTTAGGTTGTTTCATTATAAAGTAATAACATAAGTATCACTCATATACTGATATGTTATTATAAGTATGAAACAACCCTATTTCACCGTCTTTCCATCCTACGGAAAAAGAAATCACCGCGCGTGCGTACGTACGGAATACCGTCTCCACGCCGTGGTGTAATCTATTTTCCACCACCACCTTACATGGATGGGTATAATGGTGTAAATAATAACTATACATAGTTATTACAACATCATATTGATTCTGATATATTGTATAATCCACTCCAATTCAATTCAATATTTATAGAAATGATATCATCGCTCGTGCGTACGTACGGACTACCGTCTCCACGACGCGATGAGATTCATTCTCCATGTTAACCATTTAAGAATGATTATAATGTATATATAAGAAATAATAATGAAATATATGACATTATAAAGCTACTGGATTTATGTATATATATACATATGTATGGCATCTACTTACTTCCATTTCAAGACAATAAGGAATGAAAAACAGCGTTCATGCGTACGTACGGACTACCGTCTCCATGAACGGTGTTTTTCATTTTATTTATCTATCTATTATATATATATATATACTGAATATATATGATATATAAAACATATTTTATATTATGGAAGTAAGTAAATCATGATATAAGTAATAATTATGTCAAGAACAACAAGTCAAAACACCTACGATAAATGAAACGATTTTACCCAAAACGCTTCTTTAACATGGAATTTACAAAAGAACGGGTAATATAATGTCATAAGTGAACCATATATGATATCATAACAATGAATATGATTCTGTAATAAGTCAATGACATTATTTAAATCATTATACAGGAGGTTCGGACACTTACAAAGCAAGTCGGACATAAGGTAAGGGAAATATCACAATCTCATTTTTATCCGAGATTGTTTATTCGTAATTATTTACTGGGGTGTATTTTATCATCCACATCCATGTTTCATCAATATTTAATATTATTTACATCTACCTAAAATTTTTTAAATCCATTTTTACCCTTCGGTGAGTTTTTAGTAATATGTATGAAAGGAATCTTTTGTCGTTTTTCGTACGAGGTACTTTTTGACTTTTCCGACAAAAGTGCGAAGAATGTTTTTTTTAACTTATACGGCATGAATGGATTTTTAAAAAATTGTTTCCAAGAAGCTTACTTTACAAGTTTTCAAGTTTATTTTTAATCAAGTTCTTTTATTTTAAAGTTTTATGACATGTTATGAAAGGAAAAATGTTTTTGAAGTAGAAAGGATATTTTCCTCAAGAATGAAGTTCAAGTATTTTATCAAAATTATTTTCCTTCTAAGATAATAAAAGGGTTCTGTTTTTATCCCTATTATTATATGGATTTGATTATGTTTTGATGGAAACATTTTTATGAATTCCTTTATCTTATATGAATTGTTTTATGATGTCATGTTGTTTATGAATCCCATTTTTATTACATGGGTTATGCGATGATGTATGATTTATGATTATGTGGCACACATAAGAAAGGATTCATTATAAGATGGGTGGGACCTATATCTCCCTCCAATGCATTGGGTAAAGATTTTATATCTCATGAGATAGACATGGCTGGAATGGTAGGTTATACCGGTCCAGTGAAATAGGACTGAAACGAGGGTTACTCGATTCAGAAAGGGACTTTGTCCACTAAGATAGTCTTGGCAATTAGTCTTGACTAACAAGAAATGATTTTCTATGATTATGTGTGTATGCCACAAAGTTTCATGTTTTAAGTTATGATTATTGGGATTACATTTCACTTCTATGATTTATCCCATGTTAAGATATTATGATCTCTTTTGCAGGTTATGATTTTCAAAAAGATATGATATGATTTTTATTTCTTTTGTTTACCCTTACTGAGCATTTGAGCTCACCCTTTTATGTTTTCTTTTCCCCAAGATATAAAGAAAGGTTTTAGGTAAAAAAAAGGGATGACCTTTATGGGAGATATTGAAGAACTTTCACCACGATTAGAAGATTACGTTCCGAGTTTCCAAAGACACTAAACTATTACGATCCTTTAGTGTGTGTTTTTGTTATGCACTAAGTATTCCGCAGAAGTAATGTAATGTCCATGTACGTCAAGCTTCGGGTCTTTACAGTTGGTATCAGAGGAAAGGTTTAGTCAACCTTTGGAAACTAGGATGTGAAAACGTTAGTGAGATCCCTAGAGATATTTCTAAGGTATGTCTAGGGATGTACCTAAGGATACATATACGTATTGGATAGTCCTAGAACTATGGTAACGATCTTAGAATTAAACATAAGATGTTAGATATTGAAGGTACTCCCCCTTTATTATGTTGTTTTCCCTAGCATGATTTTTGCCTCTCACACTATTCTTTTTGGGTTTTAGAAAATGGCTGGAAACAAGATGATTCACAATAATGGAGGATATGATGGACAATGGAATGATATTATTCATAATGAAATGGGATTTGGAAGTCCAAACATCATTATTATGCCGAATCAGCAATCTCATAATATGATCAATAAAGTAAAATTTGGTAAGTTTCCTGACTCGGCTAATAAGAGAAAGATGGAGTTTCATGATGATCATAGAGGAAAGAAAGTTCAATTTCCCCTATGTAATTCATGTGGGAAGAGGCATGAAGGAGAATGTTTCAAAGGAACTGGAAGATGCTTTGGGTGTGGAAAAGAAGGACACAAAGCAAGTAAGTGCAAAGGAAAAGGTTCAGTTAAAACCATGGATGAGGATAATGGTATTGCTACGACATCAACAATGGTTAAATGCTTTAAATGTGGAATGTACGGGCATTATGCAAACCAATGCCCTAAGGGAAAGTCTCATGAAGAGAATCAGTATGGTCATATGGGAAGTATTTATGTTGATGATGATGAAGAAACTACAAATGATATGTGAGATGAAAGAAATGTTGAAGCTCGATCAATGGTCTAAGAATGTAGTGGAATGATTACATGTTTATCATGTGTAATGTTGTATAAGTAATCTCATGGAATAAGGAGACATCTAAGGATTGTTACACTGTTGTCTTTCCTTAAGTTTTGAAAGTGTATGATGAATGGTACCAGTAACCATGAAAGGTTATTCAGATACTTTTGGAAAGTAGATGATAGGTGCATAATGAAAGGATAAGAAGATAATGAGATGTTTGATTGTATTCATGAGCTCATGATTGATATAAGGACTAAGTGATATCATGGTTTGAGTATATAGAATTTTTGGATTTTGGTATGTGGAAAGAGTTAACTTTTAACTGCATTCATGTTTTCACTAAGGTATTCAAGAGAATACATTATTAAGGCCTTTGAATGTTTGGAATGTAACCAACAAGACATATCTTATGATATATGGGGATCAACGATGGTATTAAATCTCTGGTAATCGTTTTCACTATATTATGAGAGTGGACTGCAGTATTATGGATAAGCCTAAAGATTAGAATGGATTATGTTGGACATAAGTTAGTATTGTTAAGGATAGAATATTTTCGATATTATTGATGGGATGTTATAGTAAAATAGCTTTAGAAAAAGGACAACCTATAGGACGGGCGACAACCCATCGCTTCGGACAAGGCTGTGGGAATCGAACCCACAACCGAAGTGCGACTGGCCTTTATCACCTACCACTGGCCTACAGGAAGTCCCTGTTTAGTAGAAACTAGTTTTATTATATTAAGTTGTATGACATATGATATATAAGTCCATTTTAGGAACCATATATGATTAATCTCACTATAGATCGACTTATGTATATAATTTCTTGCTAACCTTTTGTTAGAGACAGATGGAATGACCCGTCATTCTATCACATGATCTGCTAACACTTCACGAATAACAAATTCAACTTCATATATTTAAGAGATGAAGTGGAAATTGTTCAAGTCATGAACAAAAGTGAGATTGTACCAAAAAAAATGAAAGTATTTATTCTAATTCAAATTTTCAACTTTAGGGAAATGATCTTGAAAACCAAAAATGTTGTCCTAGTGATCTTATACCTGATGAATCAGATGGTACCTTAGATCGTCACAAATTTATGGATTTGTGATTGTTGGCTTTTCCATAGCCATGTTCTCTACCACTCTCCATCGGAACATGATGGTTATATTTTTCTTTCATATCCATATTTTTACCTATGTGGAAACCCATCGATTAGTTTATTTGGGTAATTGTTACATTTCATACTTTAGTTTTTAAAGACAAGTTTTGGTATTCCTTTATACGATGTGGGTTTCTATTAAAGAAACTTTCGAATAGTAAACCATTTATAACCCCAACGAATTTCGAGGGCGAAATTAATTTTAAGGGGGGTAGAATGTAACAGCCCGAGATTTTGTGAAAAATATTCTTTTTATTTCACTAATGTCTTGTGTTGTACGCTACACCAAAAGGATCTTTCACAACACGCATCCTTGACTTGCCTTGCATTACACGCAATCGCGACCTTCGTCGATAGTGTGTGTAGTACGCAATAACGAGTTTCACTAAACAGTGATATGCTATTAAAATGTTATTAAAACTAGCCGTTATGAATAGTAATAACCATTTTTTGAAATTTTGTAAACTTTATTTTTCAAAATGGATTTCATTTTTGGATTCGGAGTATCGAATTTAGCCTAAGGTGAAATTTTGGTACATTTCGGATAACTTTCATATTCTGATGAATAGTGAAAATTACTAAATTTTAATTAAAAACAACCTTTTTAATCGAAATAATTAATAGTGATAAATTATTAATTTGATTGGTTTTAAAGTATATTTAGAATATTTTTTTACAATTTAATACAATGTTGGTCATTGGTTGTAATTTCACATTTAAACCAGACATAATCAAGTGTCAATCTTTTGATAGATATTGTTTCTTAAAAAAAACACGCTATTTGTTTTAACAGCGGGATTTAATTATAAATATAATTAATGAAACTTCTATGTTATGAATTTTGTAAAATAGACTTTATTTTTGAATTCGCAATATAAAATATAGCTTAGGATGAAATTTTGGCATTGTTCTGAAAAACATCAATTTTTGATGAATAGTGAAACTACTAAGTGGTAGGTTAAAAAACTGAATTTTGCATAAAACTTAATTTTACCGCTTCTGTGAATGGAATTTCGAAAATCCGAGAGACACGGTTAATATCAAGGACTAAAATGTGGTTCAATGAGATGAAAATAATTTTTTGGTGAATAGTAACTTTTTACTTTTTTTTACCGTGGTTAATAGTAAATAGGGTAACTAAGGGTAAATATGATATTACTATTACCCTAACACATGTCCTAATTCTATTGGATAAGTGTAATTCGACCAAAAACAAACATAGGAATAAAAAAAGACCATTTAGGCCCACTTGGATTAGATTAGGACATTTATTATTAATTTATTTAAAGAAGGGTTAAAATAGTTAAAATTAAAGTTTAATAAGTAAATCATTTTTAATATTGGGTTATACATAAGATAAATTCGATTGTAAATATTCATTAGAAAGCTAAAAAGATTTCCTACATGATGGTATTTTATTTGTAATTTTTAGACATCAAATAAGTTAATTTATTTATGACACAAAGATGATGCAGTAATTATCTTATTAATGAAATATTGACATAATTGATGTTATAAACACCAAAATAAATGTAATTTGAGACTTTTTATGAATTCCACTAATTTTCTAGGTTACTATGATATACTAGTGTTGATTTAATCAACTTGTTTTGAACATATAATTCTGTTATTACTTTCACAAAAATCATATATCAAATAGTGTCAAAATTGACACAAAATAGTTTTTAAATCAAATATTATATTATTAATTGTTATTGTATTCCTAAAAATCTAAGGTTCGGCCAAATGACTTAGATAAGGATATATATATTAATAATAAACAATTTTGGGTTCGTTTGGCATGTTATAGTAAGTTTATTAACCATATAGTGAAAGAAAACAAAAAGACATGGTAAAAGTTAAATTATTTAACTTAGAGTTTAATCTAATTGATAAGGTTAAAATAATATCCTAAACTTGTCTAAATTCTAATGGTTGATAGGATTTCGACCCCTCCCCACCTTATCTTCGAAATAAGACCCTTTGGAACCATTATAAACCGATTTTGACTTTAATATAAAATAATATTTTGAGATATTCCTAAGGTGCCCCTCTCCTCCCTTATAAAAGGACACCTCCTCCCCCTCCTCCACACACCAATTTGAGCACTCAAGCTCGGCCAACCCCTGCCAAAATCCCTTATCCACTTCCCTAGAAACATCCTAGAGGTTCGGGTCTTCCTCAAAGACCAATTCTAGTTCCCTAAGAGGAGGTCTCAAAGAGGCGCTTCAAAGAAGAGGTAATTACCGTTACCAATTCTTTCATCTTTATTTCTTCTTCCACTTCTTCTTCTTAGGTTGTTTCATTATGAAGTAATAACATCAGTATCACTCATATACTGATATGTTATTATAAGTATGAAACAACCCTATTTCACCATCTATCCATCCTACGGAAAAAGAAATCACCGCGCGTGCGTACGTACGGAATACCGTCTCCACGCCGTGGTGTAATCTATTTTCCACCACCACCTTACATGGATGGGTATAATGGTGTAAAGAATAACTATACATAGTTATTACAACATCATATTGATTCTGATATATTGTATAATACACTCCAATTGAATTCAATATTTATAAAAATGATATCATCGCTCGTGCGTACGTACGGACTACCGTCTCCACGACGCGATGAGATTCATTCTCCATGTTAACCATTTAAGAATGATTATAATGTATATATAAGAAATAATAATGAAATATATGACATTATAAAGCTACTGGATTTATGTATATATATACATATGTATGTTATCTACTTACTTCCATTTCAAGACAATAAGGAAAGAAAAACAGCGTTCATGCGTACGTACGGACTACCGTCTCCATGAACGGTGTTTTTCATTTTATTTATCTATCTATTATATATATATATATACTGAATATATATGATATATAAATCATATTTTATATTCTGGAAGTAAGTAAATCATGATATAAGTAATAATGATGTCAAGAACAACAAGTCAAAACACCTACGATAAATGAAACGATTTTACCCAAAACGCTTCTTTAACATGGAATTTACAAAAGAACGGGTAATATAATGTCATAAGTGAACCATATATGATATCATAACAATGAATATGATTCTGTAATAAGTCAATGACATTATTTAAATCATTATACAGGAGGTTCGGACACTTACAAAGCAAGTCGGACATAAGGTAAGGGAAATATCACAATCTCATTTTTATCCGAGATTGTTTATTCGTAAGTATTTACTGGGGTGTATTTTATCATACACATCCATGTTTCATCAATATGTAATATTATTTACATCTACCTACAATTGTTTAAATCCGTTTTTACCCTTCGTTGAGTTTTTAGTAATATGTATGAAAGGAATCTTTTGTCGTTTTTCGTACGAGGTACTTTTTGACTTTTCCGACAAAAGTACGAAGAATGTTTTTTTTAACTTATACGGCATGAATGGATTTTTAAAACATTATTTCCAAGAAGCTTACTTTACAAGTTTCCAAGTTTATTTTTAATCAAGTTCTTTTATTTTAAAGTTTTATGACATGTTATGAAAGGAAAAATGTTTTTGAAGTAGAAAGGATATTTTCCTCAAGAATGAAGTTCAAGTATTTTATCAAAATTATTTTCCATCTAAGATAATAAAAGGGTTCTGTTTTTATCCCTATTATTACATGGATTTGATTATGTTTTGATGGAAACATTTTTATGAATTCCTTTATCTTATATGAATTGTTTTATGATGTCATGTTGTTTAAGAATCCCATTTTTATTACATCGGTTATGCGATGATGTATGATTTATGATTATGTGGCACACATAAGAAAGGATTCATTATAAGATGGGTGGGACCTATATCTCCCTCCAATGAATTGGGTAAAGATTTTATATCTCATGAGATAGACATGGCTGGAATGGTAGGTTATACCGGTCCAGTGAAACAGGACTGAAACGAGGGTTACTCGATTCAGAAAGGGACTTTGTCCACTAAGATAGTCTTGGCAATTAGTCTTGACTAACAAGAAATGATTTTCTATGATTATGTGGGTATGCCACAAAGATTCATGTTTTAAGTTATGATTATTGGGATTACATTTCACTTTTATGATTTATCCCATGTTAAGATATTATGATCTCTTTTGCAGGTTATGATTTTCAAAAAGATATGATATGATTTTTATTTCTTTTGTTTACCCTTACTGAGCATTTGAGCTCACCCTTTTATGTTTTCTTTTCCCCAGGATATAAAGAAAGGTTTTAGGTAAAAAAAGGGATGACCTTTATGGGAGATATTGAAGAACTTTCACCACGATTAGAAGATTACGTTCCGAGTTTCCAAAGACACTAAACTATTACGATCCTTTAGTGTGTGTTTTTGTTATGTACTAAGTATTCCGCAGAAGTAATGTAATGTCCATGTACGTCAAGCTTCGGGTCTTTACAATTTAAAAGTAACAAATTTAAAAAAGGAAGTCATTTAAATTACATTTTTGAAAAAAAATCCCAAACCTCTTTGAAACTATTTAAAGTAATTAACATTTTAAAACATTAATGTCCATAAAAATAAATCATGAAAACCATTTTGAAAACAAGGTCATTAATGAGAATGATTTAGAAGAATAAATTTTTAAACAATTTAAAATTAGGTTTCAGTTGAAGTGTCATTTAAAATGAATCCTCTAGAAAACAGTTTTTCGAATCATGGAAATGGATATTAAATATGCCCCAATAAAAACTTAAACATAAATAATCTCGTATAATAATGAGATTGTGGAATTAACCCTTACCTTGTTATTTTATTTGGTCGAGGGTACATTTAACCACATTTACAATGACCATATTATTTCATTAAAATATAACAAAACCATATTAATATTTATGATATCATATATGATTCATTTATTATTTTATACTACCAATTTAATAATAATTTTCACATTAATGTAACATTTCAGGTAATAATTGTTTTCTTTATCATGCATGTTTTAACTTATTTTTTAAGATCGTATCACATAGACCATGATTTAAATACTTCCATAATCTAAAAAATTATGTATATATCATATATATTAATAATATATATATTTATAATAGATAGATATATGAAATTAAAATACCGTTCATGGAGATTGTAGTCCGTACGTACGAATGAACGTTGTTTCTATTTTCTTATCGTAGTATGGAAGTATGTAAATGAAATATATTCATATACATAAATATATATTATTATAGTGGAAATATTATTTAATATATCTCATACTTAATTAATATATATATTTTTATAATAATTCTTGAATTTTGATCATTGAAGATGAATCTCATCGCATTGTTGAGATGGTAAGTCGTACGTATGCCTAAGGGACAATATCATTATATCAATGGTAAAATGGTGTTTAATTTAATGTTATGTTATATATACAGAATAATTAATATTTTATATCAAATATTTAAATTAATTTTACTCATTATTATACAAATCCAAATAATTTATTATTGAATAACAAACTACACCATGGCGTGGAGACAGAAAGCCATACATACTCACGTATGTTGTAATTGTCATTCATTGGAGGGATACAATAATGAATATGGTTGTAACATATTTATAATAACATAAAATTATGTAGAAGGTACTATAGTAATTATTTTTTAATTGAAACTAAAAATAAAGAGGATGTGGAAAATGAAAATAGCTTTGAAAGAGGAGATGAAATAATTACCTCTTCTTCGTGTTCTTTTTTTTTGATTTGACTAAAAGGGCTACATAGGATGGATTTATGAGCAATTAAAGGCATCTAGAATTATGTAAGGGTAGTTGGGAGGATATTTTCCCCAGGTTTGGCTATGAGAAATGGCTTTGGAGGTGGGAATTTAAGATAAAGGGAAGTACCCTTTTATAAGAGAGGAGATTTCCAATTTAGGAAAAGCATGATATATTATTTTTTTATAAAATACTATTCGGTTTATAATGGCTCAAAATGGGTTTATATCATGGATAAGGTGGTTTTGTTTATAAATAATTTCAATTGATAGGTTTTAGACAAGTTTAGAGCACCATATTAACATTATCCTTTAGATTTAACTCTTAGTTAAATAGTTTAACTCTTACCGTGTCTTCTTGTATTCTTACAATATATGGTTAAAAACATACTATAAAATGACATGATAAACTCAAGTGGTTAATTAATAAAATATATATCATTATTTAAGTACTTTTTCCAAACCTTATATTTTTATGACTATTATATAAATTAATAAAATAGTACTTGTTTTCAAAACTCACTTTGGTCAATTTTGACACTATTTAGTATTTGGTTTTTGTGAATGTCATAATAATCTTCTTTGTTTTAAAAAAATACAATGAATTAACTATAACATTAAATATTAACCTATAAAATTCGTGTAATTCTTCAAAAGTCTAAATTTATATTTTTTTTAATATTTATAATATCAATTTTTTTAATCATTCATTAATTAAGAAATTACTGAATCATCATTGTGTCATAAATAAATTTCATTATTAAATGTATAATGTATTTAAATAAAATACCATGATGTAGTAAATATATTTATCTTTATAATTAATATTTATAGTTAAATATATCTTATGTATAACACTATATGAAAAATGTTTTAGTTTTTCAAATTGGAATGTAACACTTTTAACTCTTCTTTGTTATAAAATATAACAAATATCCTAATCTAATCCAAGTGGATCAAAAATGATCATATTTTTTTATAATGTTTATTTTGGTCAAGAAGAACTTATTCAATTGAATATGGACATGTGTTAGGTTAATTATAATATATTTTTTACCATTAATTACTATATTTACTTTTAACTGTGGTAAATAAAAGTCAAAAGTTAATATTCACCAATGATTATTTTCATATTATTGAACCACATTTACATACTGAATTTAATTGTGTCTCTTAGATTTTTAAATTTCAATTCATAAAAGCAATAAAATTACATTTTATGCAAATTATAAATGTGTCTAAAAGGTGGGTAAAAGATAGTACTATGATCAATAAATTTTTTTATATATATTCTTATTATTAAATGAAACCAATTACATACATTTGACTAACATAGGTAATATTAATCAATTTTATCTATAAAATAAATTTAAATGATAATAACAATTATTTAAATAAAAAGACAGTTTTGAACAATAACGTAGTGTTTATCTCTATTCATCAAAAAATTGAATGTTTTCAGAAAAATACCAAAAAAGCCCATAATATATTATTTATGTTACCAATAAAAAATGATGTTAATTTTACGAAATTAAAAACATAGATGTTTAAATAATTATTTGAAAATTAATTCCCATTGTCAAAACCAGAAAGGGTGTTTTTAAAAGTAAAAACTATCAAAAGATTGATATGTGTTTATGTAAAATTTAAATGTGAAATTACATCTAATGACCTAAATTATATTAAATTATTAAAATATAGTCTAATTATAATTTAAAACCACTAAAATGTATAATTTAACACTATAAATTATTTCACATAAAAAGATGTTTTTAATTAGAATTTCATATTTTTCTTTATTCATGAAAATATGAATATTCTCAAAAAACTAAAAAAAACTTCTGAAAACTAAATTTTTATTTCTTGTTCATAAAGAAGAATTTAATTTCATTAAATTGAATATATGAACGTTTTAAAATATTTTCTTTAAAAATAATTCACCATTAAAATGGGGAAAACAACATTTTTTGAAAAAAATTGTTTCGTCAGAAAAATTAAAATTTCCCGTTTATTATTTCTAAGAAACACAAAAGATGAATGTAAAAATTATATAGGATATATATATCAAATTAAAAATCTGTTTAATAATATTATTAATCACTTTTTAAATGGCTATTTGATAGGTCGTGATGCTCTTAAAATCGGTGTTGTGTGTAGAGTATGATATTAAATTAATTTAAAGAGATAACATACTATGATATCATGGGGTGTTATATTCTCCCCTCCTTTAATAAATTTCTGCCTCTCAATTTGAAATTGTTCTTCAAAAATTAATGGTTAGAAAAAGAAAATACATTTTTGTAAAACCTACATCGGTAATGGAGTTAACAAATTTAGTCTTAATAAGATGGAATGGGAATTAAAAAGTCCCCATGAAATTAGGGTTTTCAAAAGGAGAACATTGGTGGAAATTATTGTCACATAATTGGAGGAAAATGTAAATATTTATTGGGAGTGATTGAGGTCATCAGTCACTAACAAGTGAACAATAAATAGAAAGTTGAGGGCAGAAAATCCTTAAATCTATGATGATTTAAAATATCATCGGTTCAAAAAACATAAGTTATTAGGATAACATATTTTTATTTTGAGATCCTTTCCCTATTTTTTAAGAATTAATTTTTTCATAGAATACAAAAATGAAATACATGATAAGTATAGTTTAATCTAATAACTAATTTCTACCACAAACTCATCTTTCCGTCCAAAATATTATAGAACTCAAAAATATTCTATTAAACCTAATTTTATAGGATTTTAAAAAATTGAATTTATAATTAATCTATCATAACATTTAAAAATACTACATTACAAAAACCAAGACATCATGTAGGTCAGTGGTAGGTGATGTACCCTTATCACCCATCATTTTTCAGTTCAACTCTCAAAGCCTTGACGGACATGACGGGTTGTCGCCCAACCTCCTGGTTTTCCTTTTTATAACAATCCAGAAATAATATTAAGAAATTATTTAACCTTAAACAATAGAGTCCAATTTCCATCTTAATTAATTCTAACCTTTATACTTATCCAACGTATTTCTTGTCTAAACTTAGAGAACAAAATTTATAATGAAGGTAAACATATTTAAGATCTCATTTTCCATATTATAACATGTGAATACCTTCATCAAATATTCTCTTAAAACATGGTTATACCCTTAATTACCATAAAACCTTATTGAGTACATTCTCTCTCCCTTGTGTCTTATAGAATATAGGATATACTCCTTATATACAAAAAATGTTGCAAACTCCAACAATGATGGAATAAAAAGACATTTAATTAGTTTCAAGGTAGTCAAGAATATCCAATATAATTTTTCCAAATCAATCATATCTTATTATGAAATCATTATCTTAGATTAAGAAAAATATTAGGGGTTATATTTTCCCCCAAAATATATTTTTCGAAATGTTTAACTTGAAACTGTGTAACTTTACTTGCTACCATAAAATCACAAATTCTTATTGAAAACGTACTGCAGTAGAATCCTTATATACTTTATATTTTTTATAACTTGTAAATCATTAATACAGTACTCAAATGACACAATGTTTTTAATAAGATCTTAATAAAGAAAATCATATATCTTCATCTTCGATAGTATCATAACATGATTATCTTCCATTAGCATCAGTTGGGTTATAATCTTTTGATTGTGAAATTGATTCATATAGTGTCTCACGTCGTTATAGATGAAGAATTGTATATCTGAAACCTTTCTATAACCCTTACAATCACGTACATGGTGTCCTTTATTCCACACTTATAACAAACTCACAATCTTTTCATGCACTTCCCAGGGTGATTCTTTCCCGAGTTATCATATATGGGAAAATATTTCTTTCCCTTCTTCAATTTTTCTATCTTTCTCTCTACCATACACTTCTACTATGGATTCCATTAAAATCTATATGACATAGAAAATTCCTTACTTATCTTATTGACGCATGATATTATTTATTCATATGATGAGAATATTTGGGTGATTATTTCGCATTAAAATGCTGGCTTAAGACTGTGAAATATATGATCCTTCTTACTCGATGAAACATGTGTATTGCTGGAGTTCTCATTCCTTCAACAGGGCACCATTTTTAAATGATGAAATACAATAGGTTAGATTAGAACATAATGTATAATCAGAAAAATAGAAGACACCTCAACATTAATTGATTATTTTCACACATCTAGTATCATAAATTTTTTTCCTTGATAACATATTTACTAATAAATCCCTCATAATTGTTTGTAAAGAAACTGTGAATTATCCTAAACATATCCCCTAGTAATTCCAAACCATATGTAGAGTAATGCATGTTTCTGTGTACCAGGATATCCTGGGTCAAGCCTCATACTCCTTTTCAATGTTTTCAATCATCGATACATGTTTTCCAGAACCACATCCACTTGTAGTATCCTAACAGAGATCTATTTATTATAAAACCAACATAATCCCTACAATACCATAATTATGTGGGGTTCTTCTATACTTATCTATCAAGTCTATCATAGGGTTATGATCCCTAATCAAGGTTTTATAAATCTATTTTAAATGTTGTTGTTAAACTTTCTCTATTACTAACTGTAACTACCCGACCCTAGTTACCTAGATTCGGTGCATCATTTTAATAAATTTTCATTATTACAAGGAATCATGTCATGAAGATCATGTCAGTTTAATAGTCTTGGAAAATGGATTACATACATCAATGTTACATTACAAATTTTAACATATAACACAGTATAAATAATCATTTGATAGTACCATTATTCCAATAGCATAACCCTGCATATCAATCATAATACACTTTATGGAATCCTGATAAAAAACATAATAATGGGGTGATCTCAGATACTCAGAAATGGTAAATAATTTAGTAGAAGCAATAACCTTTTAATGCAATATGTGTAATAAGAACAACAACCTTTTAAACATAAACATGAACATTGTATAAAATAAATAAATCAAACATTTCCCTATAAACATGCACATTCATATTCAAATAGTCTAATAATCACATTTAATAACAAATTTAATAACGAGTTAATGAAAAATGTTCGACATCATAACCACATAGTCAAGGCCTTGTGCTAAAACTATAAATAAATTTTTTCCAATGCCTTGTGCCAAGACACTAATTGATCTCATGAGTCCTACCAATGCATCAAAGGGCTATAGAGGTCCCCACCCATCACTTACTATATCTAATGAACACCACATATTAAAAGGATTAAACAAAACAGAAAAAATCGTATTAAAAATAGCATAAGAAATGTTAATATTTTAACCATAAACCAAGAATGGTATAAAAATATCACATCCACGATCAAAAATATAATAACTCATTCAATACAATATAAAAGTTTTTATTATATTTAATAAAACCCAATCATGAATAATTTCTAGAAAATGATATTGACATATATGAAAATGATCAATAAAACTCTTCGAGTGAAATGTACCTTTTTCATGATATAATTTAAAAGTAATACAATTTAGAAAGGAAAACATTTAAAAGTCATTTTTGAATCAAAGAATCACATATCACTTTGAATGTTTTGAAAGGAATCAACATTTTAAATCATTCAAGTCCATATAAATAAATCCTTTAGA
Organism: Viscum album; assembly: GCA_963277665.1. Lineage (NCBI taxonomy): Eukaryota > Viridiplantae > Streptophyta > Magnoliopsida > Santalales > Viscaceae > Viscum > Viscum album. The sequence continues at coordinate 1,352,635,104 of OY728131.1, forward strand.
ACCATTTTGAGAACATGGACATCAATGGGAATGATTTAGAAGAATAAATATTTAAACCATTTAAAATTATATATCAGTTAATGTGTCAATTAAGAAGAATATTTTCGAAAACTCTTTTATGAAACATGTAAATGGGTATTTAATATTTCCCAATAAAAAACTTAAACATAAATAATCATGGATAATAATTAGATTGTGGAATTAACCCTTACCTTGTAATTTCCTTTGGTCGAGAGTAAGTTTAACGCCCTATATAATGACCATAGTATGTTATTAAAATATACCAAAATCATATTAATCATTATGATGAAATATATGATTCATTTATGACTTTATAATACCCATTTAATCATAATTTATATGTTATTGTAACATTTCAGGTAATAATCGCTTTCTTTATCTTATGTGTTTTAAGTTGTTGTTCTTGATCGCATCACATAGATCACGATTTACATACTTCCAGAATATAAAACATGATTTATATATCATATACATTTAGAATAAAAATATTTATAATACATAGATATATAAAATGGATACACCGTTCATGGAGAAGGTAGTCTGTATATATGCATGAACGTTGTTTCAATTTTCTTATCTTAGTATGGAAGTAAGTAAATGGAATATATTTATCTACATAAATACATATAATTCTAGTAGAAATATTATTTCTTATATTTCATACTTAATCAAAATATATATTTTTCTAAAAAATCTATAATGGTGATCGTTGAAGACGAATCTCATCACATCGTGGAGATGGTAAGTCATACGTACACATAAGGTACAATATTATTCAATCGATTGTAAAAAAGTTTTTAATTGGACGTTATATTATATATAAATAATAATTACCATGCTATATTAAATATTCAGATTAATTATACTCATTATTATATTCATCCAAATAATGTAGTGTTTAATATCAAACTACACCACGACGCGGAGACGGTAAGTTGTACGTACGCAAGTATGGTGAATTTTTCATTCATAGGATGGATATAATAATGAATATTGTTTTAAAATATTTATAATGACGTAAATGTATGTAAATAGTATTGGAGTTATTTTTTTGGAATGGAAACAATAATGAATGAATAAGTGGAAGAAAAAAAAGAACTTCGAAAGAGGGGATGAACTAATTACCTCTTTTTCAGGTTCATCCTTTTGATTTGACTGAAAGGGCTACATAGGTTGGATTTATAATCAATTTATGTACTCTAGGATGAAATTAGGGTAGCTTTTAGAAGATTTGAGAAGGTTTTGGTCGAGCCAAATGGCTTTGGAGTTGTGAATTTATGAGAAGGGGATGTACCCTTTTTTATGAGCGGTGAGGGGCATTTTTGGAAAAAATTGAAAAATAATTTTATTATAAAATAATATTCGGTTTCTAATGTCTCTAAATAGATTTATTTCAAGGATAAGGTGGGTATGGGTCGAAATAATCACATCCAATATGTTTCAGAAATGTTTAGGTTACCGTATAAACCTTTTCTTTTAGATTTAACCCTTAGTTTAATAGTTTAACTCTTACCAAGTCTTCTTGTATTCTTACATTATATAGTTAATAAAATTACAAGAAAATGAAAAGAGAAACCCAAGTGGATCATTAATGACATATCTAAAATTATTTATGTCCTTTGGCCGAACCGTATATTTTTAGGACTATCATATAATTTAACAAAATAGTATTTGTTTTAAAAACTCATTTATGTCAATTTGGACACTACTAAGTGTTTGGATTTTGTGAAAGTCATAAAAATATGATTTCATCGAAAAATATAAATTTAATTAACTATAACATTTCATATTAACCAATAAAATTACAGTGATGCTTCAATAATTTCAATTCACAATTACTTTAAGATTTATAATATCAATTTTTTAACCGTTCATTAATATGGTAATTACAACATCATCATTGTGTCATAAATAAATTTAATTACTAAATGTCTAAAAAATATAAATAAAATACCATGATGTAGGTAATATTTTTATCTTCTTAATTAATATTCATAGATGAATTTATCTTAAGTATAACAATATATTAAAAATGTTTTAGTTATTAAAATTTTAATGTAATACTTTTAACTCTTCATTAAATAAAATATAATAAATGTCTTAATCTAATCCAAGTCGATCAAAAATGATCATATTGTTTTAAGGTTAGTTTTGGCCAAAAAGAACATGTCCAATAGAATTAGGTCATGTGTTAGGGTAGTTATAATATAATTTTTACCTTTAATTATCTTATTTACTTTTAACTATGGTTAATAAAATTCAAATGCTAATATTCGCCAAAAAATTATTTTCATATTATTGAACCACATTTTACTTACTTATAAAAACCATGTCTCTCAGAATTTTGAATTTCAATTCACATAAGTGGTAAAATTACTTTTTATGCAAATTGAAAATGTTCATAGAATGTGGGTAAAAGATGGTAAAAGGTTCAATAAAATTATATATATGTATATATTTTTATTATAAAATAACATAAGTGAATTAAATTGGAATAATATAGTTAATATGTATCTATTTTGAATTTAAAATAAATTAAAATAATAAAAAATAATGATTTATATAAAAATTTAGTTTTAAACAATAACGTAGTGTTTTCACTATTCATAAAAAATTGAATGTTTTTAGAAAAATTAAAAATATTCACCCCAAAATAATTTTTGATATTACCAATTAAAAAATGATTAAAATTTTAACAAATTCAAAACATTTAAGATTGATTAATTAATTTAAAACTAATTCCAGATTTTAAATCCCGAAAAGAGGTTTTTATGAAATAAAAACTCTTAGAAGATTGATATGAGTTTATGTACAATTTAAATGTGAAATTACATCTAATGAAAAAAAATATCTAAAATGATACAAATATAATCTAATGGAACTTTAAAACCACTCAAATGTATAATTTAACACTACAATTATTTCGATTAAATAATTTGTTTTCAATTAATAATTAGTATTTTTCATTATTCATTATTCATCAAAAGATGAATGTTATTAGAAAAGTACCAAGAATTTATCCAAACTATATTTGTATGTCCTTTTTCTAAAGAAGAATTTAATTTCATAAAATTAAATATATAAAATTTTTAAATATTTTATTTATATAAGGATATACATTAAATGGTGTAAACGACATTTTTTGAAAAATACTTGTTTTATCTGAAAAAGTGAATTTTTCCTTATATTATTTTTAAGAAACACAAAATATGAATGTTAAAATTATAAAGGATATATATATAATTAAAAATGTGTTTAATAATATTCTTAACCACTTTTTAAATGGCTGATTTGATAGGTCGTGGTGCTCTTTAAATCACTATTGTGTGTAGCGCAAGCTATTAAATTAATTTAAAGAGATAACGTACTATGAAATATTGGGGTGTTATATTCTCTCCACCTTCCATAAATTTATTCATCAATTTTTGAAATCGTTCTTACAAAATAAAATGTTGATAGTACAAAATACATTTGTGGACAATCTAAATAGGAAATAGAGTTAATAAAATTCAGTCTTTATAAAATGGAAAGGGAAATGAAAAAGTCACAACCAAATTCGGGTTTCCAAAAGAATAACATTGTAGAAAATTATAGGCACATAATTAGTGGAAAAATGTAAATATTTTTAGGGACTGATTGAGGTCATCAATCACTAACAAGTGAATAATAAATGGAAAATTGAGGGCCTTAAATACATAAATCTATGATGACATAAATTATTATTGGTTCAACAAAACATAATGTATTATGATAACATATTTTTGGTTTTTAGATCCTTTATATATTTTTTAAGAATTAATTTCACCATATAATAAGAAAATAAAATACATGATAATTATATTTCCATCCAACAACTAATTTCTACCACAAAATCAACTTTCTCTCCATAAAGTTGTAGAAATAAAAAATATTCTATTAATACTAATCGTATATGGTTTAAAAATTTAATTTATAGTTAATCTATCATACCATTTAAAAAATAACATTATACAAACTAGGACATCAAGTAGGCCAGTGGTAGGTGATGTATTTGTCGCCCTTTGTATGTTGGTTCAAGTCTCGTAGCCTTGTCACACGTGACAGGTTGTCACCCGACCTCCATGTTGTCTTTTTATAACATTCCTGAAAAAATATTTAGAAATTCTATATCCATAAACAATAGTATCCAATGTCCAACATTACTCATTCCAACTATTATACTTATTCAATGTACTTTTGTCTAAACTCATAGTAAAAAATTTATAAGGAAGGTAAACATATTTGAGATCTCTTTTTCATGTAATAATAGGTAAATTCCATCATCATATATTCTCTTAAAACGTGTTAACACCCTTAATTACCATAAAACCCTATTGAGTACATTAACTCTCCCTTATTCCTTTTAGAATACTGGATATACTCGTTATATCCAAAAATCCTGCAAACTCTAACAATGATGGAATAAACAAACATTTTATTAGTTTCAAGGTAGTCAAGAATATCCAATATAATTTTTTCCAAATCTATCATATCATATTCTGAAATCATTATCTCGGTTTCATAACAATATTAATGGTTATATTTTCCCCAACCATATATTTTCTAAAATATTTAACTTGAAACATTGTAACATTACATGGTATCATAAAATATCAAATCCATAATGAAAACACACTACAGTAGAATCATTAAATACGTTATAATTCTTATAACTTGTATGTCATTAATAAAATAATCACATGACAAAATTTTTTAATAACATATTAAGAACACTAATCTTTCATCTTCTTCTGTAATAGTATCATAACTTGATTATTATCCAATACCATCATTTAGGTTGTACTCTTTTTATTAGGAAATTGATTCGTGTAGTGTCCCAACTCCTTGCAGATAAAGAATTGTACATTTGAAACCTTTTTCTAACCCTTAAAATCACGTATCTGGAGTCCTTTTTTCCACACATATAACAAACTCTAATTCTTTTCAAGAACTTCCCAGGGTTATTTTTTCCACAGTAGTCACATATGGGAAAATCTTTCTTTCCTTTCTCCCCTTTTCTCTCTTTCTCCCTAATATCCTCTTCATCTATGGCTTCCCTTCAAATCCATACAACTCAAGAAATATCTTTACTTATCTTATTGACACATGATTCTATTTTTTCATATGATGAGAATACATGGTTGGCTATTTATCCTCTAAATGTTCACTTCTGACTGTGAAATATATGATCCTTCTTAATCTTTGGAATATTTTTATTGCTGGAGTTCTCATTCCTTCTATAGGGCACCATTTCTAAATGATGAAGTACTCTAGGTTAGATCCTATCATAATGTATAATCCAAAACTAGAAAACTTGTCAACATTAATTGATTATTTTCACACATATAGTCTCATAAAAATTGTTTCTTTTCCAACATATTTACTCATAAATCCATCATAAAGGTTTATAAAGAAACTCTAAATTATCCAAAGCATATACCCTAGGAGTGTCTAACTAGGTGCGTAGTAAGGATCGTTTTCCTATACCAGGATACATAGAGTCAAGCCCGAAACTACTTTTCATAGTTTTCAAGCATCGATACATCAGTTCTAAAACCATGTCCACTTGTATTATTTAGACAGGGATCCATTTTATTGAAAACCCAAGTAATCCCTACATTACTAAAATTCTACGGGGTTCTTCTATACTTATCTATAATCTCTATCATTAGGTTATTATACATAATCTACGTGTTATAAATCTATTTCCAAGGTTGTTGCTAAACTTCCTTTGATACCAACAGTAACATCTTGACCCCAGTTACCTCGAGTCAGTGCATTATATTAATACATAGGCATTATTAAAAGGAATCAAGCCCTGAAGAGACGACTAGTTTAGCTGTCCTGAAACATAGATTACATACAATAATGTCACATTACACATCATAACATACAACACATATTAAATAATACTTTTATAATTCCATTATTACCCTAGCATAAACCTACATATCAATCATAATACACTTCTCGAAATTCTGGGAAAAAACCTAAAAAGGGGGTGAGCTCAGATACCCAGTAATGTTAAATAATTTTGAAGAAGCTATAAACTTTTAAGGAAATATGTGTAATAAAAACAATAGCCTTTTATATATTAAAATGAACAGAATATGGAAACAATATATCAAATATTTCCATATAAAAATGAACATGGATATTCTACTAGTCCAATAATAACATTTAATAACTAATTTAATAATGAGGGAATTCATACTATCGGAAATCATAACCACACAGTCAAGTCCTCAAGCCAAAGCTATGAGGAAATGTTTATTCAAAGCCTTTTGCCATGATAATAATTGGTCTCATGTGACCTACCGTTTCATTGAGTGGCTAAAGTAGGCCACACCCATCACTTACTACGTCCAATTCATTTTTCATATTCAAATGTTGAAACAAAAAATTAACATTCATATTAAAACTTGATTATGAAATGTTAATATTTTAACCATAAACCCAGAATGGTATAAAAATATCACATCTACAGTCAATAATATCATAAATCATTCAATACAATATATATGATTGTATTATAATAAATAAATATCAATCATGAATAATATCTACTAAAGGATGTCGACATGGAAGAAAATGATCATTAAAACTCATTGATAGAAATATCCCTTTTTCACGATTACATTTAAAAGTAACACAATTTAGAAAGGAAGACATTTAAAATACATTATTGAATAAAATTATCCCATACCACTTTGAATCTTTTGAAAGGAATCAATATTTTAAAACATTCATGTCAATATTAATAAATCTTTAAAACCATTTTGAAAATCTATATTTTAATGAGAAAGATTTAGAAGAATAAATATTCAAACAATTTAAAATGTTGTTTTAGATAAATGGTCCCATAAAATTAATCATTTTCAAAAACATGTTATAAAACATTGAAATGGATAATAAATATGTCCTACTATAAAGTTAAACACAAACAATCTCAAATAGTAATGAGATTGAAGAGTTAACCCTTACGCTGAACATTCCTTTGTTTGAGGGTAAGTTTATCCTCCTTTATAATTACCATAGTATGTTATTAAATTATATGAAAACTATATTAATATTTATGATATCATATATGATTCATTTAAGACTTTATACTACCCATTTAATAATAATTTCCATGATAAAGTAACTTTTCGGGTAATAATTGGTTTCTTTACCTTATGTGTTTAAAATTGTTGTTCTTGATCGCATCACATAGATAAATATTTACATACTTAAAAAATATAAAACATGATTTATATTTCATATATATTTAGAATTAGAATATTTATAATAGATAGATATATGAAATGGAAACACGGTTCATGGAGACGGTAGTCTGTACATACACATGAACATTGTTTCTTATTTCGTATCGTAGTATGGAATTAAGTAAATGGAATATATTTATCTACATAAATATATTTTATTCTAGTAGAAATATTATTTCATATATCTCATACTTAATCAATATATATATATATATATATTTATAAATATTATTGAATAGTGATCGTTGAAGATGATTTTCATCGCGTCGTGGAGACCGTAAGCTGTATATAAGCACGAGTGACAATATCATTCTATCGATGGTAAAACAGTTTTTAATTGAATGGTATATTATATATATACAGAATAATTACAATGATATATTAATTATTTATATTAAGTATACTCATTGTTATATTCATCCAAATAATGTAGTGTTGAATAACAAACTACACTAGGACGTGGAGACGGTAAGCCATACGTACGCACGTATGGTTACTTTGTCACTCATAGGATGAATATCATTATTAAAATGGTTTTAACATATTTATAATAAAATATAAGTATTTATAAGGTACTGGAGATATTATTTTTAAATGGAAAAACTCAGAAAGAATAAGTAGAAGAAAAAAAGAACATTCAAAGAGGTGATGAAATAATTACCTCTTCTTTATGTTCTTCCTTTTGATTTGACCAAAAGGGATACTTAGGTCGGATCTATAATCATTGTAAGGAATATTGGATGAAATGATTGTATTTTTTGGTGATTTTAGCTGAGTTTGGCTGACCCAAATGGATATGGATGTCTGAATTTAAGATAAGGTTATGTGCCCTTTTATAAGAGAGGCAAGGGGTGCTTTACGAAAAGCATGTAATATTATTGTATTATAAAATAACTATCCATTTATAATGGCTTCAAATGGATTTATTTCATGTATAAGGTGGGTATGGTTTGAAATAATCTCATCAAATGGGTTTTATACCAGTTTAGGTCACCATATTAACAATATCGTTTTTATTTAACCCTTAGTTAAATAGTTTAACTCTTACCAAGTCTTCTTGTATTCTTACACTATATGGTTAGTAAAATTAAAATAAAATGATACGAGAACATAAGGTGGATCATTAATGACATATATAACATTATTTAAGTTTTTTGGACGATCCTTAGATTTTTTAAGACTATTATATAATTTAATAAAATAGTATTTGTTATAAAAACTCATTTATGTCAATTTTGACACTATTTAGTATTTGTTTTTTCTGAGAGTCCTACAAATATTATTTATTCAAAAAATAAATAAATTTAATTAACCCTAAAATTTTATATTAACCTATAAATTTTTTGGAATTCTTCAGATGTCCCAATTCACATTTATTTTAATAATTATAATAACAATTATTTTACTCTTTCATTAACATGGAAATTACTGCAACCACATTTTTTCACAAATAAATTTAATTATTAAATGTCTAAAAAATATAAATAATATATCATCATATATGAAATATTTTTATGTTTCTAATTTATATTTATAGTCGACTTTGTCTTCTGTTTTAATCCATATTAAAAATGTTTTATTTATTAAAATATGAATTTACCACTTTTAACTATACTTTAAATAGAATATAATTAATGCCCTAATCTAATAAAAGTTGAACAAAGAGGATCATATTCCATCCAAAGGATAATTTTGGTCAAATAAAAATTATTAAATAGAATTAGGACATGTTTTAAGGTAATTATAAAATCATTTTTACCTTTAACTTCCATATTTGCTTTTATCCGTGGTAAATGAAATTCAAATGTTACAATTCACTAAAAATTATTTTCATATTATTGAACCACATTTTACTTACTTATGTCAAAAATGTCTCAGATTTTATAATTTCAATTAATTGAAGCAGTAAAATTCTATTTTATGACAATAGCAATTGTGCCTAGAAGTTGGATATAAGACGGTAAAAAGTTCAATAAAATTTTATATATCTATTCTTATTATAAAATTACTTCAAAGAATTAAATTGGAATAATATGGGTAATATGTATCTATTTTTAATTTATAATAATTTGAATAAAAATAATAATGATTTAAATAATAAGTTTGTTCTAACAAATAACGCAGTGCTATTTACTATTTATAAAAAATTTAATGTTCTCAGAAAAATACCCAAAATTTTCCCCAATATAATTTTGATATTAAAAATTGAAAAATTATTTTAATTTAAAAAAATTCAAAACATATATGTTTCATTAATTAATTTAAAATTAATTCTTGTTGTTAAAACCCGAAAGTGGGATTTTAAAAAATAGAAACTATCAAAAGATGGATGTCTATTTATGTTCAATTTAAATGTGAAATTACATCCAATAACCTACAATATATTAAGTAATAAAAATAAATTTTAATAATACTTTAAAACCACAAAAATATATAATTTCACTCTATAAATTATTTCGATTAATAATGTTGTTTTTAATTAATATTTAGTATTGTTCATCCTTCATCAAAAAATTTATTTGATCAGAAAAGTACCAAAAATTTATCCAAACTAAATTTTTATGTACCTATTCCAATGATGATTTTACTTTCATTAAATTTAATATATAAAAATGTAATCTTTTGGATTCAAAAAGGTTCTCTATTAAAAGGGGAAAACAATATTTTTTAAAAAATACTTATTTTATCTGAAAAATTTAATTTTTCCATATATTATATATAATAAACAAAAAATATGAATGTTAAAATTATACAGGGCATAAATATATAATTAAAAATGTTATTAATACTACTCATAACTATTTTTAAAATATCTAGTTAGATAGGTTGGGAAGCACTAGAACTCGGTGTTACATGTAGCATGAGATATTGAATTAATTTAAAGAGATAATGTACTATGAAATCTTGAGGTGTTACATGTTTACTAGTATAAAATCCATGTTTTTTGATGTTTTTAAAAAAAATCAAATATAAATAATTTAAATAAATATTAATCATAGATGATATCACGTTTTTTAATAAACTATTATCAAATTATATTATAGTGTATGGATTAATAAATTTTTTATCATGGTATTGTACACTAAAGTATGAGATATTAATTACCATGGTATATCTCATTATTATTCTTTGATAAACTTCTCTATATTTGTATAATGATATAAATATATCTATTGAACTCATACAGTTAAAAATTTATCTCTTTAGTTTGTCAAAGATTGTGACTTACATATATCCTCATTCATGAAATCAAATGGGGTAATAAAAAGGACATGATTATGATCCAATATTGGTAATCATTGGATATAATTAAAATATATCTCTAATATTATTAAAATGGTTCTATATACATCATTTTTTACCTTAATTAATGAAACTAGATTTCACATATCGTAGGTACTAGTAGGGATATAACATTATTAAAATGTTTAATAATTTGACATTTTACTAATAATGTATTATTTAAAAAAAATTATTTCCAAAATATATTTTATGGATTTGAACATGGTTAAAATAATAAGAAAAATTAAAATTTCAATCTAACAATCATATCAAGTATTTTGATGGTTTTGGCTCATGTGAGGGGATGTCATATACTGTGAGTCAGATTTCGAGCATTAGATTTGATAGTGGGAAATATATCTTATTGGATGATAGGACTAGGTACCTAGTCACAAATCATTGGTTAACTAGTCTATACATATATAGAGAAATATCCTCTATATGTTCATAGGTCACTTTATTTACCTGATGAGGGTACTTGATGGGATACAAGGAAATAATTGGTAGGTGACCCAATATCTATTGTACCTTCCTGGTGTTTTTTTTAACTTTTATTTAACATCTATAATTAAATTTATGTTAAAATAATGTCCTCTTCATTTGTGTTTTCCACTATGACAACTTCAATCTATTATTTCCATTGAATCTCTCCATTATAAGATTGTTTTTAATTTTTTTATTGTTGAATATATGTGTCATCTCTCTAAGGATATCACCACATGCAAGGCTAAGACATCCTCACCAAGTAATTTTTCATTCCTTATTAATTACCAAGGGATTTGGTATAAATCCTTAATTACATGTCCTATATAAGTTCAATTTTAGAATTTTTGATTTTATTTTATTTATTATATTATATTCGATGAATGTGGATCTTGTAAGATGTGGTGGGCGGTTCATGTACTCTCTTATCAGTAAATAATACTTTTCTTTTGTCTTTTTCTATTTGGGTTTTATCAATTGAGAGTGAATTACAATATAAAAATATAAATTGGTTCCTTTGTCATCATGATGTTATCTATTCTTTATTAGAACCATGTATCCTCCTTAATTTTGTTTGTTTATTGTCGCGGTCATATATTCCCACGAATATAAAATTTAATTTCTATTATAAATAGAAAGGGACAAGCAAGGGACATAAAAAGGGAATTATTTTGATATAATGGACCCTAATTGTATTCTATTATAATACTTTGATATGGATATGTATGTTGATTTGACAGGATAAATGATCTTCCCCTTATAAATCAAATTTTAGTGATTTATAACATATTATTTCACTTTATGGGTTAGTGAGATAAGAGATTTCCAGTCTTTCATTCTTCTAATTATTTCATAAAATAGATTTACATTATATAATGTGTTAGGTGTGTAAGGGCCAACCTAATTTTTGAAATATAAAATAGTTAGATGTTATTTTATTATCAACAATAATTTTTGTTGATATATCTTTTCCTATAGTTGATTTATTATGATATGATGATTTTTTAATCATTTTGTAATATTCATTTTATCTTTATTTATACAAGGAATTTAATTCCATTTTTCTATGAAATTTCATTGTCTATGGTATGATATTTCAATTTACTCCAATATTTTTTACTATAAGGGACGAAAATCACATTTTATCATGCATCATATGGATAAGAAGATATACCCATTGGTTTTATTATATCCTAAGAGTGGAATTCTATGCCTATTGTGATGATGTTGACTATAGAGTGTGATAAATTTCCCAACAATCTTTTTATCACCATTCTATAAGATATTATACATAGATATATGATTTATCACAATGTTATGGACGATAACTTATTTATTATTTATTTATCATTGATGAGTGATGCTCTTCTAATTTTTTACAATTATGTGTAATGGGGATAAAATTCATTAGTGTATGTTCCGGCATAGTAATTATTAACACTACTATGTTATTCCCATTATGTGATGTTTCAATCAAGATGTTATAACCACTACTGTATTATTTACACTATGTTTTTATACCCCCAAATGTAATTTTGTTACCATGATTTATATCCCAATTAATAGATATTATAATTTGAGAGTATGTTATACCATTTGTTTGTTTGCTATTACATGGGAAGAAATAATCAATTTATATCTCAAATTTCAACCAGGAGGATTCCCTTCCAACCATTAGATATTATACATGATATGTTTAGAAACTCCTCAAAACTAGTTAATGTTTAATTGTCCACTCCCTAGGGATATTGTTTATCATCAAGGATATGAAAAGTATTACTTTTTAAAATTTTATTTATTTATTATGTTCTATATAACTCTATTTATGTTATTTTATATATATTATCTAATTATGATCATAATTTCTAGTGCCATACTGAGTTTTATAATGTAACATCCACAAACATATTCACCTCTATTTTTATTGAACAAATGTTCTATAAGCCTTGGGCATTCCACCTTCTATGAAGGAGCCTTCAAACACACCGTGGGGTGGTGCTGATAGTATTTGGACACTATTCCCCTAAAATAAAGAGTCCATAATATTAGTGGAAGTGTAAAAAAATATCAATCATAATGAAACTGAAATAAATAAGAAAAACAAGAAAATTTCTGAATAAAAGTATAGAAATCCATGCTATATAAATATGCATAAATTAAAATTTCATATATAGTACATATATCTATCAGTATCCTCCAATGGTGAATTATATATATCAATTTTAAATATAAAAAAACTAAAATAGGTAGAAAAATGAATTCAAATTCATAGCCCAGTCCCAGAACCCATGGCCCATCCCAACTAATTAGATCAACTTTCAATCTTATGCTCCATTACCTTATCTTATCCTATATCTGTGATGTCTCATTAGATACACATGATTCCCTAATAAGTGTATTAGTATATCCTAATAATCCCCCACTAATGGTGTCCCTAAATATTTGTAATCTAAATAGTGTGAATAATGATGTCAAATAATAAATAACTAAAAAAAATTAAATAAACCATCATTGAACCTCGGGTACAATGGCCACACCAAATATAGATTATAATTACATTACACAATGGGGGGTTGTCTCTTAGGATAATAAATAACCAAACCATTGGTTCAACTAGAACTGACCCATATTATTATTGAACATCCCAAAACACCAATGGTTCGAAAAAAATGTAAGCCTTCATACCATCATATGAAATTATCAATCCTTTATTTAAGATGGGAACCCACCTGAGATACCATATTACATCATCAATTATAGTTGTTAGATATTTCAAATAATGGGTATCATCTTCTTTCATCAACCTAATTTATCATATAACTTCCTAAAAATTATCTTTCTCACATAATCATTTATGTTTTGAAATGACACTAATACTTAGTATATATCACCTCCCATCACATTTAATCTATAATAATATATGGAATGGAACCTTCCATTGGAATCATCTCACCATAAATAAAATATTCCATATTGTTTGAATTACTCTAACCTTTTGTACCAACATACATCATCATTCATTTTTCTCTTTAGCTATTAATTTTATGTAGATGTGATATAGAGAGGGAGTCATGTTTTATCATTGAATAATTTTCACTACCCTTTACCCTAACTTATTCTTCTTATATCAATCCTCTAGATCTCTATATCAATTTCCTATGTATTTCTACACTTCATCCGAGCACTATATCTTCTCTATTTCGTGTTTTCACATGGGGTTGATTTATTCATTCCTTATCAATCATTATATCTTATTCTATTTTTACCCATTCAATTACACTCGACCCCATTCCTAGTAAATTTTAATGGCTCTTATAGTTAAATTTTACAATGGTGATAATTGTTGGAAAATAATATTTAGTTTTACCCTTGTTTTTTATTAAGTTGGTTTTCTCTATTAAATCGAATTTTAGTTTTTACATTATACTTAATATCTAATTTAAATGTTAATAACCTATCTTCTTTAGATGTTTTTGTTTTATTTGGGTTCTTTTTGTTGTGTTTGTTGAATCAACATTAGTATCCTATGTGTCCGACATGCTGCTAGAATCATTTTTTATTTGGTCTGAGGTTTTTTTGTCATTCAAGTGATGGTGTATTTTTTATTGGTTCTCCCTCAATGTAGATGATGAAAAATATAATTTTTCCTTGATGTTTAGTACTGTGGAAGTAGTATCTCATTTACTCGAATAGTTAGATTGAAAAACTGTTTTTTATCTATTCGTGATGTTTCTGAAGGGAGGTGATCAAGGTATATTCGAAGATAATGTTTCACTATCAAGCCACTAGATACTAAAAAAATATACTCATTCCTATTTTTAATCAATATATTTAATTGTTATTTTTGTGTACTTATTTTTAAATTTATTTTTATTTTTGGTAACTAAGTAGTATATGATGTATCATAAAGTCAAACTAATGAATAAATTGTTCTTATATAGGTTTCTAATTGAATGATCATTTCATGTTCTTAGTTTTTTTATTGGTCTAGAAATAGAAGCATCACCCATGAAGATAATTATGGTTTCATAAATAATGGTTCATGTTTCTAATGTGCATCATTATTCTTGTGTTGGTCTATTTCATGGTGTTTTTGATGCAGTGATTTTATGATGATGATATGTTTTTTTGGGGTTTATGGTGATCTAAATATATTATAGTGGGTTTTTAATTAGAAAATACCATTTTGTTTGTGGGTTGAGTTAATGGTTGGATTATATGATAGGTTATGGTAGTCAGTATTCTCGAGGATTCCACGCTAACTTAATGAAACATAAATCTATTTAAATTCTAAATTTGGTTGATTTAATTTTTTATTTTAAACATCAACTTGAGAAACACTTATATCATGGATGGTTTATTTAAAACATCATTCATTATTAAATTTTCATAGAACCTAATGTGTCTTTTTTTAATACCAAAAAAACAACATGGTTAGGTAGTACCCAACCAATATCCATAGTAAAAACATTAATCCATTATTCATAATTTAATAAGATTTGATAATATTATTTGAATATTTAGTTATATTCAGTTTATGTAAGTCTAACTCATTACTATATATAAAAATCATATCCACTCCCACATTTTTCAATTTAGTTTTTAAGGGGTTTTCACTCACCTAAGAGGAAGACCTTGATGGTTTCTAATAAATTAGTCAAATTCCCAACCAAATTACCAAACACAAAATAGCTAATGAATAAACCAACACTATCCCATAATAATGATATTCTACAAATCAGTTGAGTTATTATATGATACTTAAGATTCAATCACTATGTTGAAATTCTCTTAATTCCAACCATTTGGAAGCCTAATTTTTTTTATTTCATATTAGAAAAGGAATGAATCACTACTTAGTGAAATTAATTATTCTAAAATTTTCAAAAGACATCATATTGAAATATTATTTTCATTTTATAATGAACAAAATGATAGAAACGTTTAATTAATTTGTTCCCCTATTGTGAAATTGGTATATGTGACCTCACATCATACACACCAAAAAATGAATCCATATATTATGTATAGAATAGGGACCACTGGCATTATGTCAATAGGTGGATTCCTATTTAATATCATTTGTTGACTCAGTCTCAAATGAATGAAATAAATATATTAGTTAAAATGATTACAAAATTTATAATCACAAATAAGATGCATAATTTAATGAAACAATGATAGAAATAAATAAAACAACAAGTGGAGAGGCAGAGTAATTGGTGTAGACTCAAAAGAATAAATGGTAGGTTAACCCAACAATAGTAGATATAGAACTAACTTATAGTAGATTTGAAAAGAGAGAGAATATTTGGATTTTTGTTCTGAGATAAATGATGATAAATTCATCAACAAATCTTTTAATATAAAAATTAGTAAATAAATTAACTATATAAAATTTTCCCACTAAATAATTATTGCATGCTGAAAAACGTTATTATGTAACATCCCTCTAATGAAACCCTCATAGCATGTCCACTCAAATAAAAAAATGTAACTCAATAAACAAGGAAAACATAAAACACAATCATAATAAATCATAGTGTATCCACATGAAATTCAGTACAATGATGCCCCCCGACCAGCTTTAGGAAAAAGCTCCCACTAAGGGTCACGTCACTTCCCTCCTAGAGAAATTCTTAAATGAATATAATATAGGATTATAAATTAATTAATACCCCACATAAAGTTTTTAATCTCATTTTTCTCTCTCCATATCATAGCACACAATAATATAGTACAGCATATCTAAGACGCCTGAATATTTAATCTCTTATAAAGCGCTATCCAAGATAACATACTACAATGCATGCCCCTTTCATGGAAAAAACATCCAAAATTATGATGTGAAGTTCCCCTACTCTGCACTCATAATTTTATTACCCCCACCCATTATAGCATGATTAAAAACTTATAGAATATTTCATATATCACCAAGGGAGAGGTCTAGGAAGGGGGAGAAAATTTTCTTTGGAAAACATAAAAACTCATAATTGAGAAAAATAATTATGTTTTTCTGCGAAAAATATATATATTAGTTTTAGACATTAAAAAGGTTTATGTTGTTATGACCACCCCAATATATAACAACTATTTCTTTGATATATAGTTATCATCATATTGGAGCCTCATTGCAGAACAACATTAGAAATTACATCTTGTTGTAAGAATTCCACTCCCACATCCCAGCATTGATAAAACTTTTATACCAATTAACATATACTATAGGAAATGTATTCCAATGAATATTTTTCTCACTCTAGGGTACACTATGAAAAAACACTCATTAAATGACATTCCATACTCGATCTCTACATCACCTTTGAAAATAAAATTCGATTTGTTGAGATAATATTTTTAATTCTATGCTACATAAAACATGTCATGAATGGATCATAAATAATAATGAAGAGATTGATGGTATTCAATTATGTATTTCCACTTGATAATTGTAGGGTTATGAAAATTCTGCAAAAGTGATATTCAATTACCCCAAAACATGGAAAAGGACCATACCCATCCGCGTACTGGCTCCCAGCAAAAGTACATGGCCAGTTTGGTGAACTGACCTCCCATAGATGTTGTCATTCACGAAATGGGGGTGGAGTGCCTACGTGGGCGTGAACCAGGAAGACCTCTGATGAAGCCAGACCATTCCACCGTCGCAAACCTCATCATTAGAAAAATAGAGGCAAAGTGGTGCACGGCCGAGGAGCAATTCCACGAAACTCGGTTCAATAAATATCGGTTGACCGAGTCATACACGGGCAAGGATTTCTTCATGGGCTTCCTCAAAAATAATCATGTGCCCCATCGATACAACATCTTTATTACTCAATAAATAGACCCCGAGGGGAGTTAACAATGGAGGAGGAAGGATGGGTGAAAACCCGTGGGGAGACGCGGGAGAAATTGCTCATAGCGATAAAGTTTGACGACCATCTGCGGACCCCATATCATTCGTGGATGAGCTCTTCTGCTTATTGGAGAAACAAAATCTGCAAACCACACACGACCATCTCTTCCGTGGGAACCCGTTCATGGCCTGCTCCTACGCGTCCTGCTCTTACGCAGCCTTCTCCCTCACAGCCAGCTTCTACGTAGCCCCCCTCCTCCGCGGACACCCTTCACGGACAACCAAACCACGAACCATATACGGTCAGTTCCTCTGTGGCCAGCACTTAGAGGCCATTTCCTCCGTAGATGTCCTAGTCGGCTAGCTTCTACATGGCCCACTTCCTTCGCGGCTATCTCCTCTGCAGCCATCTCATCTACAGACACCCTCAGTGGCCAGCTTCTACGCGGATCACATCCTCCGCGGACAGATCCTTCGCACATACCCTCCACAGCAATCTCCTATGCGGTCTTCTCCTACACGGCCCGCCCCATGCGGAAAACCCCATGCACTCACCGATCCCTTCGCTACCATAACTGACCCCCAAGAAAAATGGAGAGTCGCACCACAATCTTTTCAGGTCGGGATGTTGGTATTTTCCGTTGATACCTTATGTGCACTCACCTTCCACCTATGGAATACCATGATTTTAGATACTCATCCACACACCTTGAAACACCTTGAGTCGACATGTTCTTCTTGGTTTCATTCTCATGTCTTGAGTTTAGATTATCATCATCAATTCGTCAAGTACTTTGAGTTGAATCATTTCTCAGGCAACTCCTTCAAACCCAATCACTTTTCTCCTATGCCAGGTTGAACCAGAAAGGGCCTCCCTTGTGTAAGACCCAACACCACCAATTCCTAAGAATCAGATTCCAATAGACCTATCAAAATGACTTTAAACAGTATTAATCCCTCTATGATCAATATAAGATACCTCTTTCTCCAAAAAAGATATTCCTTATGCTCCAAGCATGAGATGCCAACAGTCTTTTCTACATGACTATGAACTGTAGTGCACCCTATGTTCCAAACATAGGATGCCTCTTGCTCTAAATGAGAGATGCCTTATGCTCCAAGCTTGAGATGCCAGCAGTCTTATCTACATGACTATAAACTATAGCATTCACTATCATTCAATAATAGGATGCCTCTTGTTCCAAGTAAGAGATTCCTTATGTCACAAGCATTAGATGCATAATCCCATGATCACAGTGGGATATCTTCAAAATCATTGGAATATGTTCAAAAATTCCATCACTTCGCGTCATTCTCTGTGTGTCCTTCATTCGGATCTTTATCCTCTTTCATGTATGAAGATATCCCCATAACGGATAGGTACCATGCCTCATCGGCTCACCTAAGGTCATGTTCCAACGCACTGGAAGACATTGGACAACACTTCGAGTCTGGTCCTATGTTTCGAACACGGTTAGAAGTCGACCCTAATTTGTTTTTCCCCATTTCAGGCTAATGTGATATGGATACTATGTTTCGAACATGGTCAATAGTTATCCTCCATCACCACGCCACCCTCATCGTGTTCCAAATGTTGGGCTTGTGATTCACACCTTTCATCTCCCTTTGTTCGGACTAATTCCAACACCATTGATATTATCCAGCTTGTGCACTAGCGCATATGTGTAGAATCATATACCACAACCAACAAGTGAGTTGGGATTACCTCATGGCCAGACATGGGGAAGATATTATTGGCATCCCTCCTAGAGTAAGCCCCACACTTTCCTCGCCGGAATCCAATGTTCATTCCCCTTTCATCACGGAAGGTTCATTGCTCCAATGTGCGACTTATACCTTCCTCGAATACAAGGGGGAAGGAGAGTCCAGTGGTCCCGGCCTTTTCCTCCACTCGTCGTCTTTCTACCCTTCCATAAGTAGGGAGAATGTGCGAGGCATTCCATGTCTGTTGAATTATCTTATTTCTCACACCGAGAAAAACTCACGTGGGCTTATAGATTTGTAATGGCCACGACGCCCACACAGAGATTGTTCCAGAACGAACTATGTGGGTTTTTATCCCTATCTCCTAAGAAGGGTACATAGGATGCCTCCTTGAGGTTCAATACCAACAATAGGGTATCCTCCTTGGTGTAAGCCCCTAGCCTTTCTTGCGGGAGGTAGCACCCATGCACCTCCATACTTCCCTAGTGCCAAGGACCAAGAGGGGAGATGGACACAGGGGTACCCTTTCCCTCTCACGCTGGGCTTTGTCACCATTGGGCCTCCATCCTGGAGTAAGTTCCATTCTCCATTTCTCTGGGCCACTCCATATGTAAGCCCCACTCCGCTTCCCATGGATTGACCTTTCGCGACGTGATAGTCATGTCTCTACTACCTCTTGTTTCTCACATCGAGCATGATACACGTGGGCCTATAGTAATCATTGACCCAAACCCCAACCACCTGTGAACTATGAGGACATTGATCCATGTCAAGGAATGGTACGTAGGAAGCCTCTATGAGGTTCAAGACCACCACCCGGTCGTTCTGAACCCTTTACGTCGGTTCACCAACTCTATAGACCACCTCAGATTGTAAGCCCCGATCCATCATCTCAGATGATGTTAAACTACACTACCGAACTGCATGGATTCTGATTCCTCTCATGAGGATACGTAAAAAGCCTGTATCATGGGTTCGATACAAATTCTCAAGTCGTTAACTGTCCCCCCTGGATGACAATAAACTTCAGAGCACCCAGTTTAAGGCTTCAAGTCAGTGTCGTATCAATGACTCCAAACTCCTTAGAGTCATTAATCCAATAAGGGATGGTAATCCTTCGGCCTAAATGACTCTGCATCCATACATTTAGACGACCATTTCCAACCAGGAGTAATCCATGGATATTGTGGTTGGGTATAATCTAATGATTCGTTAACATATGAACACATCTTAAATCTATAAGACAGTCCCAGAACATGCAGTAATTTCCCCCCTAAAAAGGTTCGATGATCCCAACATCCTATCCTCTTGACCAATGTGAGTTCTCAAACATTGTTGGCCACATCACCCAATGAATGAATGCCTTTTGAAAGCAGGTCCACGTATCGGTTGATATGGAATTGTTGGGCGTTTCGAAACAAAGATCGATATACCCGACCTTAGCGATTGATCAGAGCTCGTCCCTCTATAAGATCGACAGTCGGGCACGTTGTTCCACTCTATATGATTCATTGCGAAACAATAAAATGGTGAACACAATGTGAATCTTTAACCAAGCATGACCGATTTAATGTAATCTCCCTCTATGCCCCCTTATACTCAGAGGGAGGGCCAAGCAAGTTCATTAATTAATCATGGGATCAAGAGATGATGCTTCGATAGGTTTTCTAGTTGTATTTGTTAAAATATTTTTTACAGGTACCACTAAGAACTCCCTCGATCCAATGTAATCATGGAGGAACTCACAGATGTGTAATTTAGGCTACGCAGTGACTAGATATCCTAACCAACGAAGGACCCCTTCACCAACATAGCACCTTCAATGCTAGTTCGGGGATGTGTTGATCCGAGATTACCACTTAAACGGTTCTCTACCGATGGTGGAGGCAACCATGCAGGCCCTCCAATCTTCCAAGACCCACCGGTCGCCTGCCCAGCAGTGGATACGAAAGCAGAACCAGACAGCTCTTGTTGCCGTCTCAAACCGTTTTAGGAGTCTATCCCTGGAATGAGACAACACGTACCTCCCTTATCTTTGGGAAGCGGATGAGGTCGACACTAAGGACTTCATCCCCGCTGAATGGGGGTTCTCCTCTAAGGCCCCCACCGGAAGACGTCGTCATGGTTACGTCATGACTCAATATCCTCACGCTTAGGAGGAAGTCGTCCTGAGGATCCAGGCTCACACTACCCGACCTCCAACCCCTCGAACCACCCGAAGAGGGCGGAAAATGTACAACCAGAGACCGAACACCACCCCTGTCCCTGAGAAGGAGGTCCGCTGCCCAGTCACATAGATGTATTGAGAGCAAGCACATACACCTACCAGCTCCTCCAAAACCCACTATCGAGACATGGAAGTATCATACGAGCAGACACACTTCCCACTGAGCTCCATCAAGCCCGTCACTCACACAAGATGGCACCTACCTAGCAGGAACCTCTCCCAACCAAGGGTCGTGAAGCCCACCAACCAGACGTGGTGGAAACCCAGCGCTTACAGGACCAGTTCCTAGCATATTCTCTTGATGCCTACCATCCCGATATGGTGGCGATCAACAAAACCCGCCATCCATACATGGAGGAAATTTATAGGCAGGCATGTCTCCCTACCAACAAAGGCCACCGACTCGTTATGGTGGGGAATCCAAATATGCAGGTCCATCTCCCTGTGAATTCTAGTAAAGCCCTCCATCCCGATATGGCAGAAAATAGAGAGATAAACCGGCATATCCCGGCACAAGGGCAGATTCGTTCACATGCCCCGACACATGAAAATTTTTAGTACCCACTGAACTCTAGAGGACTGGAGCAGGATATTGCTACTCTGATTCTGGAATGGACCTTCATACCTGTTCTAGCCAAATATCTCTATCTACATATCCTGGAAATGATGGAGGAGCAAGTATCGATCCCAGATCATATCTTTCAGACCTGCCATGAAGTAATTACATCAGTGGAAATAGCAAGGACTCAGGCCCGTTAGCATGTCTCCCCAATCGTGGAAACTCATTTAAGAGATGAGATAGCTGCCTCAGAGCAGATCTGCATCCCTGCTTCCACCCAGGAGGGTCTTCAACCATATTCCGCGATACAAGGGAAACCGAATTGAGAATATTCACTTGTTCCAACTGGGGGACACCCATACATCATGGTGGATGCTCTAGAGCAGGAATATATCCCTTCTAAAATTCAATATGTTCATCAGCATGTCTCGACAGCATCACGGGATCTAATTAGAAAGGGAACCAAAGGTGAAGGCCATTATCAACAACTGATGGTCCCCGCTGCCCGCATGAAAGAACCTCGAATATACCAAAGGCAGCCAAAAAGTAAAGAGAGGATTCATGACTCTGTTCTGCTGGAAGCTGGGGTTCCCAATGCCGCTAAACACATATCAAATGCCCAAAACCCTGCCCACCCATTACCATATTATGGGAGTGGTAGTAGCAGTTGTGAAGGTCCTCCCAGCAATGTCGCTACTAGCAGCTCTGAAGTTCCTCCCCAGAGCACCCACGGGGGCCTCCCCCACAGGTATATAACGATCGAAGACAAGAGCTTCTCTTTTGATGCGAGTCACGGAATCCCTCAGCTTGACCAGAAGATTGAGCAGCAAGAAGGCCCTCCACTTGCTGCGGGCCACCCTCAAGGTCCTCCCTGGGGTATACATTGCCAACACTCTCCATTCAGTGGGACCAAATATTATGATAGTAGTCCTCACTATCGTAGTCGCAACTCTGGAGGCCCTCCCCGCGGTGATGTCTCATCATGACAAGAAGGCCCTCCCATTGTCGTGGCCTTCCCTGAAGGTTTTCCCCAGCGGTTACCTTGAAATGACACTCAGCACAGCCTGGCATTAGATCATGGTGGTAGTCCTCACAACTCTAATAACGGAGGTCCTCCCTGTAGATACGTCAATCAACAATATGGACCTCCCCTCGCTGCGGTACATTCTGAAGGCCCTCCCCAGGGTGTACCCCGTAGACATTCTCCTTGCGGCAACTGTGATGGTAGTCCTCACCATTGCGGCAGCTCTGATGGAAGTCCTCTCCACTATAGCCACCATTGTGAAGGTCCTCCCCACAATATCCCCATGAAACAAAAAGGTCCACCCATTGTCGCAGTGTGTCTTGAAGGTCCTCCCCAACATACAAATCGAACGTCAAACCATGATGGTCATCCTCACCATGATGGCAGTTATTGGGAAGGTCCTCTCCGTAGTGAAATTTCATATATATAGGAAGGTCCTCCCCTTGCCGAATCAAGCACAGAAAATCCCTCATATTCTGAGGCACTCAGAAGGATGGGATAAAGCATGTCAGATTCCCATCTAGTCTCCATCGACACCATTCTTCAATCAAGAGAGGGTCTGGGGCCACGTTCATCTTCTGAACCACCTCGGAATCGCCCACGTGATAATTCAACACATATCGGCCCCACTACCCTAGACCACACTATCGGTGATCAACATAGTTGGGCGGACCCGGTAGAAGAACCACTAGCAGAGGAGTATGCAGACATGTTGCACTTGAGGAAACGACTGGCCAGAGATGATATACCAGTTATGTTTTGGCCCATAGCCACCTATAAATTTGACATACCAAACCATATAATCCATTACAATTGTCTCATTAATACTGTGTTACTATAGAAATAATAAATTTCATGATAATATTTAACCTCCAATCAATATGGTACTATAATGACCCACCAATTCTCATAGTCTTGAGAGCAGAGCGAGTCATTACACGGCCTTAAGCAACATCCCCAAGACGCCAAATGCAGGAAATAATTGTTGAAGGGTTTCATATACAAGTGGGGGATGATTTACCCTTTAATAAATAAAACAATTAAATAACCAACCATAACATAACATTCACTATATGATGCATGATCAAATGAAAGACAACTCAACAACTTCATGTATCTCAAACCACATCAAAGTGTGTAACAACAGAAGAAAACCATATAATAGAGTACATAGCAGATAAACATCAAAAGACTCTCAAAAGACCATAACACTCCATGATATACAAGCTCCAAGCACCAAAATCTACAAACATCCCAAACAACATGAGGTAGTTCTAAAAACAAGTGAAATGTTACCTTTTCCCCTCTCTTGAAAGATAGCATTTGGAAAAGCACCAATGTGCCAAAGTAGGGTTGAGTATATGACTCAGTAGGTTTTCTCCAATGACTTCCCTACTCATTCCACTAGGATTGAAGAGTTAGAAAAATTTACAATACAAATATTTTATAAATTATTTTCTCAAATCAGTTTATACCAAGATAGAAATAAGTTTCCCCAAACCATTATTAACCAACAGAATACGAGTGCAATCTAAACCAATTTTCAAGAAAGTTATTTCTCAAGAAAAATAACAAAACAATATTTAAATCCATTTCACCATATCCCCTTTATAGAATAGCCAACCATTCCAAAAACCCATTCAATAATTCATGAATTCCACATTAAGAGAGTTCTATACTCATGAGTGCTTTCTCGTCTATCTAACATATTGTCGCAAGGTAATTGTTATTCATGTTCCATTAACCCTTTAGCAGCATGAACAAGATCATATTTAAACCAAGCCTTATATATGTAACATGAAATTTTATATCCCATGTTCCATTTCACCTTTTGAATGAAGCACAAGGTAATATTTCAACCATTCCATAGAAATTCAATTCGAACTCACCGACCAATATACCTAAGGATCATGCCAAAACACCCTTTCAACAAAAAGACCAATTTTATTGAAATCCAATTCCATCAATGTCATTTAAATACAAATAAATTAAAAAAACCATTTTTTATAACCAATTTTCATCAAACCATTTAAAAATTCCATAAAATCAATCATTTAAAATCATCAATTTAATTTCAAGAGGCCAAATCAATTTTCATAACAATTCACCATGATTTCCCAATTTCACTAAAATCATAAATCACCACCGAAGGGGATTTATTACATGATTTTCTCACTCAATAACATTAAAATAAACCAATTATAAATTACAATAATCTATTATTGTAGGAGGAGGGGAGAGAAAACTCTCCTACCTCAATGGTTTGGGAAAAACCAAATCAAACGAAGAATGCTCAAGAAAACTGGGTCGATTCTCCAAGAACCCTCCTTAGATATCTTAACCAAAAAATATTGAGTAAAAATATCATCACATTTTGCATCCACATACCTAGATCAAACCATAATGGGCGTAGATCTAAGAAACCAAGAGAAGAGGAGAAGTAGATCTATGTAGATCTATCAAACCAGTCAAGAATGAAGGAGAATTTTCACATACCTCAAGAATCCAGCTTTTAATCACCAAGGGAATCATTTGGATCACCTCTAGAATAGTGGTATAAACTTCTTTGGTATAAGGGGAAGAAATATCCCGAGTTATCACCGAATAGGTGGAAAAAAATGAGCCATTTAGAGGCCAAAATGTGTGAGATCCACTTTTTTAAAAGGTCACATAGGTGCCAGCACGGTTAGTTTGCACTGTTTGACATACTGTGCACTAACCGTGTATTTTACACTACCTCAACAGACCCTCACACAGCCTCCTCGCACGGTCTCCCAAACCGTGCTCCAGCCTTTTGTGAGCCACTTCCTCAAAATTTCCAAATACGCATGGTTTGGCCACATGGTTAGACAAATCGTGTGCCTCTCGTGCGACTTCCAATTTTACCCAAAACCTCTCCAAAGATCTCTCCAAATCATCAAATTCAAACATTATAACCACAAAATGAATTAAGTATGGTTTACGTACTAGAAACAAGGGGCACCACAAACTCTCCACCATAGGTCATTCCATCCTAGGAAAGAATAAAACCCTCACCCAACTGAAAGAGTTCTTGCCACTTATCTTTCATTTCCCTCGAACATTCCATGTCTCTTCCTGAATCTGGCCATGCTACCATAAAACATGAACTATAATGATTATTTTTCCCCAAAAGACTTTCTCTTGACTATCCACAATCTATACCGGGATATGTATCAACAAATCATCTAGCTCTAGGACAACGTGATCCCATCTGATCACATGGTTAGGATTAGGCTGATACTATATCACCTAAGATACCTAGAACACATTATGAACTAAACTACACCATGATGGTAATGCCAACTGATAAGTGACCTCCCCAACCCATTCTAGTAGTTTGAAAGGGCTAATGTATCTATGATATAACTTTCACTTCTTCTTGAAACGATGATGTCCAATCCTTGGATATATCCTCAAGAAGACATGATCACCCATAGTGAAATACAAAAGTATTCTATGTTGATTTTCATGAGATTTATGATGATTATGGGCCTTCTCTATCCTTTTTCGGATCTACTGGATCTTTTTCATTGTTTCTTTGAAAAGGCTCGACCCAACTAGTGATGTTTCACCTACTTCCACCCATCATAGTGGAGAACGACAAGGATGACAATATAGTGCCTGATTGATGTTATTGTATGATAATTATAATAAGGGTGTATGATCGTCCCATGAGCCACATAAATCCATTAAACAAGCTCGTAACATGTCATCAAACGTGTGTATCATTCGATTAGATTGCTCATCTGTCTGAGGATGATACTCCATGCTTATAGTCAATTTAGTTCCAAGAACATGCTGCAAGGATTTCCCAAAACAAGACGTGAACCTCAGATCTCTTTCTGAGACTATTGAATCTAGTACCCCCGACATCTTTACTACTTCATGGATATTTATTTTTGATAGATCCTCCATCGTATTAATTTCAAGAATAAGGACAAAATTTTTCAACATGGTAAGACGATCTATTATCATCCAAATGGAATCATGCTTCCAAACCATTCTTGGAATACTGATAACAAAATCCATTTCTATTTTCTCCCATTTCCACATTGGGATAGGTAAATACTACAACATTCTTGCTTGTCTATGATGCTCTCCCTTAACTTGCTGACAAGTTAAGAATCACGAGACGAACTCGGCCACCTTTCTTTTCATGATGCTCCACCAAAACTGCACCTTCAATGGCTTATAAATCTTTTGTGTACCAGAATATACATACCATATCAAATGGTACTAATCATGAATTAGTTGTTCTTAACAAGACATTGTTACTACTATCCAATATTTAAAGCACAAAAGTGAACTCCCATCATGTTTCCATACCTCAATGGTCTCCCCACCATTGTGTTTTGAACTCATAACTAGACATTATGAATTAGATTTTTGTACCTCTTTGACCATTTTTAACAATTTAGGAAAAACAATAGCTAAAAAGAAAAACACAACATTACCTTGTTCTTCACATTCCACGTGCATGTCAGCAAGTACCAACATCAACTACCATTCATCTAAATCTTATTTTTCCAACTTAAAATATGAATTTCTACTCAACAAATCTATCACTGAATTTCATTTTCCTATTATATACATCAATTCAAAATCAAACATATGGAGATAATCCAACCATCCCCTTTGTATCAGATTCAAATCGTGTTGTAAGAAAATGTGTTACATGCTTTTGTGGTCCGTAAACACAGTGAATCTCTCACCCAATAGATAGTGTATCCATGTTTTACAGGCATGCACAACTACAACTAACTCAAAATCATGTGTTGGATAATTCTACTCATGCACCCTAAACTTCCTTGAACCATAAGAAACAATATGGTCTCCTTGTATTAGAACACAACCCAATCCTAATCCCAAAGCATCACATTACAATACATACCCATGTCTGAATTATAGAAAAATCAATATAGGGGCTGATTTAAGCCGAATATTTAACTCCTAGAAGGACTTTGGGCATTCATATATTCATTAGAATGGATATTTATTTTTTGACAGATCTAACATTGGTGAAGCTAGTTATGGGAAATCATGAACAATTGTGTTTGTAGTGACTAGTTAGACAACTAAATCTTTGTATCTTGAAGACATTATTCGGTGGTTTCCATGATATAAAAACTATTATCTTTTCAAGATCAATAGAAACTCCTTTTTCATAAATGACATGGCAATGAAAAATGTACTTCGTGTTTCCAAAAATCACATTTAGATAATTTGGCATAAAAATAGTGTTCTCTCAAGATTTGTAACATTGTTTCCAAATTCGCTTCATCGTCAGCCCTAGTCTTTGAATACACCAAGATATCATCCACTAACACTAAAAAAATGAATGAAGATTTACCTAAAATATCTTATTCATTAATTCCATGAATATAACAGGTTCATTAGTTAGATCGAAAGGCATGACTACATATTTGTAATGGCCATATCAACTTCTGAATGTTGTCTTAGGAATATCCTCTTTCAAAACCCACAATTGGTGACATCCTGATCTCATGTTAATCTTGGAGAACTGTTGTATTCCCCATAATTGATCAAACAGATCTTCAATGTGTGGGAGTGGATACCAATTAATTATCATAACTTGGTTAAGATTACGATAATCAACATGCTGTTGAAGAGTTCCATACACTTTATTCACGAAGTAGAACAGTGCTTCCCATGGAGGCGTACTTGGTTGAATGAAACCCTTTCTTTCATATTATTCCAACTACACTTTCAATTCCCTTAAATCTATTGGTGCCATCCTATAAGACATTTGAGAAAGAGTACCGGTCCCTGGAAAGTGATCAATCGTAAAATACACTTTTCTTATAGATGATAATACTAAGATGTTCTAGGAGAATACATATAGAAATAGATCCTCAACTGCTAGAAAACTAGTTTCTATGAGATGATAAAATAATTAATAAATCAATGCTGCCAACTATTAAGATATCGTTCACACCATCTGTGCCAACAAGCTCTTTTTTCTTTTCATTACCATCCTCTCTCCTATGGAGAGATGATCGATGTTGTCCATAGTCATAAAACTCAATTTTCTCCTATAACAGTTGATCTAAGCCTTGAACATTTTCATCCAATCCATTCCAAGGATTACATCAGAGTCATCCATGTCTAAAATCTATAATTCCCAGTTTAGTTTACCTCCATCAACTGTTACAACACATGCTTTACATGTAATAATTTGACATTCTATTTCACTAAGTGGAGTTTTCAGTTTTATGACATAAGTCATCATTTACTACATTAAACATTGAAATTAAATAGCATGATAAGCAATGAGGGAATGTGATGAACCAGTATTTAAGAGTACATGCCCAAGGGTAGTATTAAAAAGAGTTGTACATCTCACCATAGATGGTCAATCCTGTTCATCAATAATCATCTGCTTAGCTCCATAAAATTTCTACTTCATTTAACTATTCTCCTTGTTTCCTTGCTGAGATTTCCCCCATTGAGGAGTCATGGTATTTCTAGAATCACAATGGGTATCTTTTCTCTATTGATGAAATTTATTTTGTTGTCCCTGTCCTATAAAGCATACAATGCTTGTGATGCCTATGAAATTTCTTGAGCACATGTCCTTGGAGCCCTGTGACAATATCGCTAAAGGTGCCCCATATTCTTTCATTTAAGGTATGCTATATATTGTATCATACACTCTTTCTTTATGTGGTCATGTTAACCATGTGGAATGAACCCTTCTTAGCATTGGGGTATTGGGGGAAGCTTTGCAGACCCCACCGTCGAATTTTGATTTTCTTCTTCCACCTTGGAAATAGGTGTCCCTTTTTCACTTCTTCCCAATGGTTGAGTTCCTACCATTCCATGTATGTATCATCATTCCTCTTTCTATCGATCCTGAGATATCACGTTCAACTAAAGTTTCTATGTTCACCATCTCAGTATTATTCGTAATACATAGCACTGCAATCATTGATTGAATCTCCTAACTTATCCCTGATTTGATGATGCGTACCTTCAATGATGTGCTTTCCCCAAACTCTTGTGAAAAATGGACTACATTCAAGAATTTAGCCGCATATTCTGTGATATAGAGGCTCTACTATTTCAGGATGAATAATTCCCTCATTTTTGGGATCTCGAACATATGACGATATAATTGTTTGATGAACAGTCCCTCAAGATCATCACATGTTAGGCCTTCATCCAATTTATCTTACACCACTAAATCCCACCACTAGCATGCAAGATCCTCAAGCATATATGTCTCTGTCTTGACTATGATATCTGATGGTGTGTCGATGAAATCAAAGATATGATTCATCCTACATAGCCACACCTCCACCTTCTCGGGTTCAACGTCACCTCAAAAGATTGGTTAATTGTGCATCATGGACTAGATGGTATGATCCACATGCCATGGTTTATTCCTTTGGTTCCTCATATCTTCTACTCGAAAATATTGTAAAATACACTGAAACAACTCTTGGTTCACTTGTGGTTCAGCTGCAACCACATTCTCTACAACATCTTCAGGGTAGTTTCGACGATGTCTACCGAGTGACATTTTCTAAACCAATATCAACCTCTGTCAATGCCACTATCTAGAAAATTATGGATTAGTTTTTCAAATTATATCACATTACCTATCAAAACATTGTTTTAAAAATGAAATTTTTCCATGTTCAACCATTTTTGAAAACATTCAACCTGAATTTTTAAAATCAACCCATTTTCAAAATACAACAAATATACTATTTTCAAAATCATTCATTTGAATAAATTTTTTGAATTTTTAAAAAATTCTCACATTGCATAAAATCATAAATCATTCCTTACATTGAGATATGAAATCCTTGAGGGACGTAATTCCTATGAAATTCATTGCGTGCTCCTCTCATTGGATGAACCCATTACAATTAGATTTCCAACATTCTAGAAGTGTTTCCTCAATACTTATGTACCCAACACTCTGGGAACTTGAAGTTAAACATAAATGGGATAGCTACGTCCTTTTATGTTATAGATTTCAAGTTCTGACAAACCTAATCATGTCTAAGATTCCAACCCAAGGAATAGAATAAAAAATTACAAATCCAAGAGTAAGAACACTGATGATAATTTGTACCACCAAGGATGAACCAGACTGATACCATTTGTAATGACCTTCAGATTCTCATTGTCTTGGGAGCACAATGAGCCTTTACATGGCATTAAGAGACATCCCCAAGATGCCAAACGCTGGAAATAAATGCCAAAGGGATTCAAATACAAGTGGTGATGATTTAACATTTAATAAAAAACTAATAAACAAACCAACCATAACTAAACATTCATGATATGATTCCTGAAAAAATAATAGTCCACTAAAAACATAATTTATCTCAAAACCACATCAAAGTATTTAACAATGGAAGAAAACCAAGTATCAAAGTACAAAATGGATAAACAAAACAAGATTCTCAAAAGACCATAAGACTCAATGCTCCACAATATCTATGATCCACAGTCCTTCAACATCCCAAACATCATTTGGTAGTTCTAAAAACATTGGAAATGAAGCCTTTTCCCCTATCTCGAAAGATAGCATCTAAAAAAGGACCAATGTACAAAGTATGGGTGAGTATAAGGAACAATAGATTATACCCATTGACATCCATACTCATGCTTCTAGGATAGAAGATTTAGAAACATTTACAATAACAATTTATGTAAATCATTTTTTCAAAATATTTTATAACAAGATATAAACAAGATTCCGAAAACCATTATTAACCAAATGCATATGAGTGCAATATAATCCAATTTTCCAGCAAGTTATTATTCCTAAAAATATAACAAAACATTCTTTATAACCTGTTAACAATATCCTCTTTTAGCATACCCAACAAATCCACAAACCCATTTAATAAACCATGCATGCTACACTACGAGAGTTCCTTACTCATGAGCAATTTCTCATCGATCTACTAAGTCTTCACAAGGTAATTATTTCTCATGTTCCATTAACCCATTGTCACCAAGAACAAGGTCATATTTCAACCAAGACCCATATATAAAACAAGAAATTCTATATCACATGTTCCATTGAAACTTTGTCCCTAATAACAAGGTCATATTTCAACCAAGCCCCTGAAATTCTATAGGAACTCACCAGCCAATATACCCAAGGAACATGCCAAAACACCTTTTAAATTAAAACACAATTATTGTTGAAAACCAATTCCATAAATTTCATTTCAATACCAAACCATTTCAATAATACACTCCTTTTTATTGAAAAACTAATTTTCAACAATCCCTTTAACTATTTCATAAAATCAATAAATTAAAATAAAAATTTAAAATTTGAGAGGCTAAATAACTTTGCACAAGAATTCAATAAGATTTAAGAATTTTAGTAAAATAATAAATCACCACTGATGAAGAATTATTTCATGATTGTCACAATCAAACCCATTAAAATAAACCATTTTGAAACTATAACAACCAATTTTAGCAAGTTTAGTTGAGACAGAAGCCTCATACCTCAATGGTTTTCATGAAAACAACAACGAATGAAGAACGCTCAAGAAAACCAGGTCGATTCTACAAGAACCCACCATAGATCTCTTATCCAAACAAGGTTGAGAACACATATCATCATATTTGGCTTCCACATACCTCAATCTACTCATAACGGGCATATATCTATGACATCGAGATAAGAGAAGAAGTAGATCTATGTAGATCAAATTAACCGATCAAGAATGGAGGAGAATGATAAAATACCTCAAGATGTGGGCGTTGATTTTCCAAGGGAATCCTTTGGATTGCCTCAAGAATTATGGGAGAACTTTTTTTGGCCTAAGGAGGAGAAATATTAAGAGTTATGGTCTCTTAGTAGAAAAAACCATCCATTTAGAGGCAAAAACATGTGAGATCCACTTTTCTAGGATCTCACATAAGTGCCCAAACGGTTAGTTTGCACATTTAGACAAACCGTGCGCTAATCGTGTGTTATCCAATGCTTCAGTAGACCCTTACATAGCCTCCTCACGTAGTCTCTCGAACCGAGCTCCAACCATGTAGGAGCCACTGCCTCAAAAGTGCTAACTACGTGCAGTTTGGCTGTACTGTTAGACAAACTGTGTGCCTCTCGTGTGACTTCCAATTTTCACTAAATACACCTCCAATGTTCTACCAACTCTCCAATCCATCACCCATTAACTTTATAACCATGAGAATCATTAATTATGTGTTCAATAATAGAAATTGAGGGTACTACAGGTACACCCTCACAACTCCAAATAGCCTCATATCATATAATGAAAGGCATATAGATCATTATCACCCCATATAGTTACATAATGGGATTCATTAATCCATGAAATAACATTGAATATATGAAATAATTTAATAATCCAATATGAAAAAATTTATATTTTATGGTTGAATCTACCAAAACTATACATCGAATGATAGGTGGGAAAATTATATGACCAATAGTACTATACTAAATAACATATAGCTATCAGAAATAATGTCTATGTTCTCCTTCCTAACTCCCATGAGAAGAACCATTATACTAATATTGTTTCCCCTACACATGGTCACTACATCCTCCACCACAACCAAAATATCCCCTGGATCTCCAACATACACTCTATAGTGGGACTCAATGTTAATAGCTAGAACCCTGTTTGTAAGTAGATCCACTACCACTGGATAAAAATTGATTACTTCTATTATACAATTGTAGGAGACTAATCTTCCCAAATTGTTAGCAGTCAATTAGTTTTCTACATTTGATATGTAAAACAATACCATGGAAACCACAATATAAATTCTCTATAAAACACTCACTCTTTTGTTATGATTCTGGTAGGATCCGTTTCTTACACAGGGATGGGGTGTTGATTCTACAAAGAAATATTTTCACAATTTTATTGATAAAAAATACATATTTACAAAATTTTAGTGTAAAATACACTATAAATAGAACAAACAATCCAAACCTGATCATAGTGAAAAATAATGATTAAGGATATCATAATTTATACAAGGTTCATATCAAATGAGAAATCATAATCTTTGTCGCGGTTGGTTGTTAACCAATCCATGGATACTTTTCCTTATATCCCCACATAAAATCTTCTACATTATTTCATGAAAACCCTCTCACAATTTTCATGAGTCACACCAAACATGATATATTGTTGATAATGTACAATAGATGATTACAAAAATCATGAACATCCAAAAATAAACTATGATGCATCAACAAAAGAAATGACGATCCACTTCTATAAGCATCAAAAATATGAATTAAAACATTTCCCATTGTATAGTCTTGAAAATATTTACAAAAACATGCTTAGACTCAAATTTTATCTTGTATTTCCTATTTTTCGTCATATGTTTTCACTAAAAACCCAACCTCATCTTTAAACTAGCCTCGTCTCAATATATCATTTTTTCTACCCCAGCAGCTTCATTTAAAAAATATACCACCATTTCATTTTTCAAAGAAATTTAATACATGAAATCATAATTTCCCCATGACAAAAAATGGATTTAAAAAATATACCACCTATTCATTTATGCAAGAAATAAAAAAATGAAATCATAATTTTTCCATGATATAAGTCACTATAGTCAAAATCACATCCCCATCATGGGATAAGAACCTTAATCCCATGATTATGGATTCATTCATTACCATCCATATGAAATTATAATAAAATCATCTATGAATAATATAACCTAAAAACATATAGAAAATCAATACATATGTATCCAAGACTCTAAATATGATAATTAGAGTAGAAATGACCACTTAAAATTTGGCTATCTGATTCTAAATTTGTCGTGCATAATTATTTTTATGTGAATTCTTATTAAATCACCAACATAGGATTTATAAAAATGAAATATGATCATCTAAGTATAAAATCACCTACATGAAAAATTTGGCTACATGAATCCACAAACATAGCCACATATTCCATTTGGAAAAACGAAATTATTCGTTACTTGTGGAATGGGCTTCATGATTTTCCTATGTAGTTAAAACATATAATTTAGTCACCTATATTGAAGAATTGGTCATGTGAATCTCTTGTGTTTAAAAATCAACTACATGAATCACTAAGCTACAAAAACTAATTTCAGAAATATCACCTAACAAAAATCGTTATGTGGAATAACTATTTAAAATTGTGATTAAGTGGATAGAGAACTCACTTAAACACAAATAGTACCAATTCATTTTATCTCTAACCCTTCTTAAAAAATAACTCTTGTAGCATGAAACATTATTCTATGATAAAAAACTCTATACAAACTATATCGCGCAACATCATACATATGAATTCTTTAGGTAATGTTTTCAATAAAATATACAACAACCCAGATTCACCATGAACCATGGGACATTATTCTTTTTCAAAACAATAAAAAAATAAATTGTGTTCCACATTCTTCCACATTTTATTTTTTTGTAAATCAATTAGACACCCCAGGACATGAAATACCCCAAACAAAAACTTGGTTTTTAATAAAAATAATCATCTCATCATCTTGGATGAGAGGGATTATTGCATACCACTATATTAGTTTTGGTGTGTACCTTCTATCACCACCCTCGAGGAAAATTATTTTAGGACCCCTCATCCAATCTAATGAGAAACTACCTACACTAACAATAAGAATAGTTATTTAAATACCACAATATGAACAAAACTAGGTATCATCCTTCTTCAATACCATATTTCCTTCACCATCATTACAGAGAAATATTTTAAATCTAGTACATTAACCAAAATGAAATAAATTCTTAATCATAATTTCCTTACATGATTTATCATCATTGAGAAAAAATTATTATATATGTATAATTATTTGATGGTCTCAAAATATCAACAATAAAACTTTCTAGAATAAATTTCATTCAGAAAGAGTATTTAACTGAATAAGTATCTACCA
Organism: Viscum album; assembly: GCA_963277665.1. NCBI lineage: Eukaryota > Viridiplantae > Streptophyta > Magnoliopsida > Santalales > Viscaceae > Viscum > Viscum album. The sequence goes on from OY728131.1 coordinate 1,352,671,527, forward strand.
CATGCTTGGATTCAGTTGTAATTAGGGTTAGTGAACATTACTTCTTACAATACAAACTAATATAATTATAAAAATCAATGATAAAATCACATGATATATATCTATAAACTTCACTATCACATACCAAATTTTCATTAATTCATTCCATAAAATATAGATCCCAACTACACATGCATAGAATCCCATAATTCAAAATACCTTTTATGCATCTCTAATTTATTTCAATTATAAGCATTTGTGTCTCCAATCGATATCATTGATACCTTTGACAAAAATTCACCTCATATAAAATATTTATCTTTAATGTTGTGGGAAATAATATTATACAAATCATACTTCTTAAATTATGCTTGAATATATTTTCCCCTTATCCAGATTTTTCAGATACATCCCAATTGATATGGATGTAGAAATATCTATGGAATCTTTCATTCTAGACATTATAAACTATTCTCAGCTATTTTTTAAAATGAATAAATAATATGAGTTTCGGAAAATACCTATGCCTAAAAATAGTTTTTTCCCATAGAATAGACATATTATACTATATTTTCATTTTTTAAAGGATTCACCATATAATAAATTATTATTACTGGAAAACATTATATCCTCCTTAGGTAAAATTACAACTAGTGTATATAATAAATCCTTCATCGAGTACATGTTTCTATCAACATTACTATTAGGAATCCCAATTTATCTAAAATAGTAATATTTTTTAGTGTACTATATCCATGGAGAATATTATAATACAAACAATTCCATCATATTGTGGAGAACCATTCTTCCATCATTGTTATGTATTAAAACTTATTATCTTTTACTAAATACTAATTTATGATGGTCTCCTTTTAAAAATACAGACTCTACATATATTTCAAAAATATTTAAATTATTATGAGCTCAACTAACCAGATGATACTTATTTTAATAATTCTTAAAACTAGAGAAAATTCCCCCATAAAATCATATGTCTTACATTTTTTAATAACCTTTACAAATAATTACACCCTTATTCTATATCAATTAACCTTTGGTAATCAATTTATTCTTGAAAACCTATTTTTTACGAATCAAGATTTTAGTTTTTGATCAAGGAACAAGTTTCAATATAGGGATATTATCAATTTTATTGAGTTCTTAATTCATTTATTTTTACAGTTAATCATTATAAAATTCATTATCAACAATTTTTGAATCATTGTTTGATACAGTACCTATTTGATTTTCAAATCAATGACTCTTTCAGGTCTAAACTGTATTATTGTAAATCTAAATTATCTGATTAGTTTCTACATGATTATTTAATATCTAAAACTATTTTTTACCAATAGTACTATCTATATTATCATTAGGGCACTATAAATTAGCATCAGCTATTTCTGGTTTGAAATTTAAAAAATCATCCATTTAAATGAAAATTTATCACTATTTTCTATGAGATACTCCAAATATAATTTAAAATATTGGCTCATTTTTTCATGATCGTCCTAAATTTTTTACTTTCAAACACACAAAAATTTATTTAATCTATTACTAGATGATATGTATCCATTATAATTAGATAAATTGTAATGCCCCGACCCCAGCTTCCCAAAGTCGGTGCATTACTTCGTAACATTGGAATGATCACAAGAAGATCAAATCTCGAAAGACCGATTGGTTTAGTAGCCTTGGAAACACTAGATATAATCATAAAGTTTTACATTATATTTCAAAGTGAAAAACTACTACAACAACAAAGTCTTCATATCCACACTATTAACCCCTCATAATATCCCTGCATGTCATTCATAATTTACTTCTTCACTACCTGGGAAAAATAAAACATAGAAAAGGGGTGAGCTCAAATGCCCAGTAAGGATAACAATATAGCGGAACATTCAAAATAAGCGTAAACATTTAAGGCAATGAATTACTAAAACAAAAGCCTTTTAAACTTGAACTTCAACATAGTATGGCAAAAGTAAAATGAAATAATGCCATTTACTTATTCACATGGATATTCTACTAATCGAATAATCACATGCAAAAATCAATAACCACTTTCATAATGTTGGAATGCATAATGCCAGACTATCATAACCACATAGCCAAGGCCTCGTGCCAAGACTACAAATAAGATTTTGTCAAGGCCTTGTGCCAAGACACTAGTTTGTCTCATGAGACCTACCGATGCATCGAGGAGCTATAGCGGGCTCCACCCGTCACTTATTAAGTCCAATGCATTCCCATATGAAAAGGTTTAAACATAACATAAACATTCGTATTAAAACTAGAATACAAAATGTCAATAATTTCACCATAAACTATGAATGGTATAAAAATAGCACATCCACAGTCAAACATATCACAAAACCTTCAATACAATATAGATGTTTTGTATCATAATAAATCAACTTCAAATAATCTTAAAATCCATCAAAGGATGTTGACATAGATGAAATCAAAATTCTTTTTAAAGAAGTATCTCCTTTTATTTTGAAATCATTTAAGATCCATATAAAATAAAACATTTTCTTTGAAAATATTCTTATAAGCTTTTATGGAAAGCTTCGACGATTTTATAACGGGGGAAAATAACCGCACCCACCGTATAAGTTAAAAAAACATTCTTACCTCAATTCTGTCGAAAAGGTTAAAAAGGACATTGTTTTGAAAACGACGGAAAGATTCCTTTATAAACCACTTATAAAAAGTCAGACAAGGGTATAAATGACTTTAACCCATATTCTTGTAAATAGTAAAAATGTTTTGAAATACATTTTTAAGAAAACATGGATGTGGATGATAAAGAGATCCCAGTAGATTATTACGTATAAACAACCTCGGATAATGAAGAGATTGTGAAATAACCCTTACCTTGTACTTTTCCTTTGTTGGGGTAGGTTAACCTCCTGTATAATGGTGAAATAATTGTTATTAAATTATACAAGAATCATATACATTAATATGATATCATATATGATCTTTTAACATTGCTTTATTAATAATATCTTAGTATTATCGTCGTTTCGGGTGATAATCGATTCGTTCTTCTTAAATGTTTGGTTACGTAAGACATGTTTGTAATGGATAGATTATATCTTATTCATAATCAGAATGATATTAAAATTATTTTTAACCCTAAAATGATAATAATACTTGAATGGATATGATGGAGAATGAATCTTATCGCGTTCGTGGAGACGGTAGTCCGTACGTAAGCACGAACGCTACTTCCATTTAATTTTCATTTTAAAAGAATCAAATCCAAATGATACATAGGTATATTACTATTCCAGTATAATATAATATTTTATATATGTTACTTAAGTTCATTAACACCATCCTTTATACGTTCCATGTGTGGTATGAACGAGTCATATCATTTTAAGGGGGCGGTAGTCCGCACTTCCTCAAATGAAATTATCGTATGTATATACAACATGAAACGAATAATGGTATGAAATAAAATGGAATTACAGAAGCTTATATATAAAATATATATAATTAATATCATATTTAATTATAGTGCCATCATAATGGCCACCATGAGAGGCGGTAAGATGTATTTGAACAATCATCGTTTCGTGAGGCGTTAGTTTGCCATCCACAGAAACATTATGTTCATCATCCATTAGATGGAGTTGTGTGTATGTGTAGTTTGAATCCTTCTTATAACAACATCCTAGTATATTGAGGATACTGGTGTTGTTACAAAAGAAAGGAAATAAAAAGATTTTGGGGGTTGAAGAAGCAAAATAAATGAAAATAATTTAAGAGAAATCGTTACCTTTAATTTAGGTAACTCACTTTGGTTGGAACCAAAGTACTTCTCGAAATGCTTTCTTCCTAAGGGGAAGCTTCAAGGAGTAGGAGAGGGATGTGGGGAGCTTATTTGGGCAGAGTTTGGACGAGCCAAGTGGCTTGAGAGGTGTGAAAAAATGAGAAGGAGGAGTGCCCTTTTATAAGAGGGGTGAGGGGCACCTTTGGAAAAGCTAGAAATATTAATTTATAATAAATTCATATTCGGTTTCCAAAGGATCCAAAGTTTACTATTCAAAGGATGAGATGGGGATAGGTCGAAAACAACTCATCCAATAGAATTTAGACAGGTTTGGGTACTTATATTAACCTTATTTTTAAGTATTAACTCTAAGTTAATTAGTTTCACTTTTACAATGTCTCTTTGTATTTTTATATAATATGGTTAATAAACTTACTATATACATCCAAGCGACCCCCAAGTGGTCCATTAATGATTAACCTATCATAATATAAGTCTCTTGGCCGAACCTTAGATTTTTAGGAATTTAATATCAATTAATAATATAATATTTGTTTTAAGAACTCTTTTATGTCAATTTTGACACTATTCAATAGTTGATTTTTGTGAAACTCATAAAAGATTTATTACTTCGAAAAAAGTCAATTAAATCAATTCTAATATATCATATTATCCTAGAAAATTAGTTTAATTCATTAAAAGTTTCATATTATATTTATTTGGGTATTTATAATATCAATCATTTTATTTTTTCACTATTATAGTAATTACTGCATCATCGTTGTGTCATAAATAAAATAAATTATATAATGTCTAAAATTTATAAATAAACTACCATTATGTAGGAAATCATTTTATCTTTCTAATGAATATTTATAATCGAAAATCCAACATGTATAACCCTATGTAAAAATTGTTCTTCTAAAAGATGTAAGCTTATGCCATTTTTATTTTTATTTTAACTTTATTAATATAATGTGTCATTATCACTTACAAGTGGATCCATGGGGTCCCAAAATAGACCCAAAGATGCCCATGGTCGACCATGTATCAACCAATAGGGTTAAGACACGTTTTAGGGTAATTTAGTATTATTATAATATTTTTTTAACCCTTATTTACCGGATTTACCCTTAACCATGGTAAATAAAATATTTACCGCAGTAATTATTCAAAATGTCTAAAAATAAAAGTTACCTATTTACACAATTTGAACATCCTGATTCCAAATATGGAATCCATTTTTCTAAATTCAAAACATAGAAGTGGCAGAAATTAATTTAAAATTAATTCCCGCTGTCAAAACAAATAGCGTGTTTTTAAGAGATAATAACTATCAAAAGATTGACACTTGTTTATGTTCGGTTTAATTGTAAAATTATGTCCAATGACAAACATCAAATTGAATGGTAAAAATATATTCTAAATATACTTTAAAACCACACAAATTCATAATTTATCAATATTAATTATTTTGATTAAAAAAGTTGTTTTTAATTAAAATTTAGTAATTTTCACTATTCATCAAAATACAAAAGTTAACCGAAAAGTACCAAAATGTCACCCTAAGCTATAATTGATATTCCGAATTCAAAAATGATGTCTATTTTACAAAATTCCAAACATATATGTTGCATTAATTAGTTTTATAATTAATTCCCGCTGTCAGAACAAATAGCGTGTTTTTAAGAAACAATTTATATCAAAAGATTGGCAATTGTTTATGTCCATTTTCAATGTTAAATTAATTCTAATGACCACCATTGGATAAAATGGTAAAAATATGTTCTAATTATACTTTAAAACCACTAAATAGTATAATTTATCACAATTAATTATTTTGATTAAAAAAGTTGTTTTAAGTATTTTTTTTTCACTATTCATAAAAAATTGGAAGTTCTCAGAAAGTTACAAAAATTAAACTTAGGATAATTTCGATATTACGAATACAAAAATGAAGTCCATTTGAAATATAAAATTTCTATAATTTTAAAAAGTGTTTATTACTATTCATAACGGCTACTTTGATTAGTCGCGGTGTTTTAGAACTCGAAGTTGCGTACAATGCAAGCTATTGCATTATTCGAAGGGAAACGTACCGTGGAAGCTTGGGGTGTTTCATTTTAAATTTTTGATGTCCCCATTTAGTCAAAAAGTTTAAAATATTGTATTTAAAAAGGTTTCACTATTAGAAGTTGATAAAAGTGAAATACTGAAAATGAATCTGTTCTTGCATTATGACTAAGAAACTCATAATAGGTATTCTAAAATTATAAGGATTATATAAAGTTCAAAATGTAGTTAATTCTATTCAAGACCTCTTTTAATGGTGTGATTGAACTCGGTGTTGCGTGTAGTGCAAGTTATTGAATTATTTTTAAGAAATAACACACTTTGAAATCCTGGGGTGTTACATTCTCCCCTCCTTCAATAAATTGCGTCCTCGCAATTTGAAATTTTTCTCCGAAAATAAAAGGTTGAAAGTAGAAAATATATTTGTGGGAAAACCCACATCGGAAATTGGGTTACTAAAATTTAGTCTTAATATGAGAAAAAGAGAAATTAAAGGGTCACCACCAAATTATGATCTCGATTAGGAGAACATTGGTGGCAATTAGAGACATATAATTGGAGGAAAAATGTAAATATTTATAGGTAGTGATTGAGGTCATCAATCACAAACAAGTATAAAATTGAGGTCCTTAAACTCATCAATTTATTATGATATGAAATACCATCGGTTCAACAAAACATAGGGTATTAGGATAACACATTTTTGACGTTTCAAAATATCTTAGTTGAAATCCCACATCGAAAAATGAATTAATGAGGCCTCTATTTAAAATAAAGAGTGGAAAGTATGAAGATTACCGAAAATAACACATACTAGGGTTCCATGTAGGAAAATATGGATATGGAAGAGAAATCTAACCATCAATTATCTGATGGAGAGTGGTAGAGAACATGGCTATGAAAAGGCCAACAATCCCAAAGCCATAAATTAGTGATGATTTAAGGTACCATCTAGGGAAACATTTTTGTTCTAAGTTCCTTTTATTAATGTTGAGGAATTTATTTATGAGATTGGCTAAGATCATAAGGAGATATACTTACTTTATAATCAGAGTTTTATCCATTAATAAGTTTCTACCATAAACTCATCTTTCACTCGTAAAAAAAATTATATTTATACTATTCGTACAGGGTTCCAAAATAAACGAATTTATAATTCATCTACCAGATCTTTTAAAAAAACTACATTATTTAATCCAGGACATCTCTTGGGCCAGTGGTTGGTGATACACCCTTGTCGCCCTTCGGTTGTGGGTTCAAGTCTCGCAGCCTTTCCGGACGCGACGGGTTGCCGCCCGACCTCCGGGTTGTCCTTTTATGGCAATCCAAAATAATCCAAACTAGAACTATCCAAAATACTTCTGTCCAAACTCACAGTACAACATTTATAAGGAAGGTAAACATAATATAGATCCTTTTTACCCCATAATATCATATGAATACCTTCATCATGTATTACCATATTCCTTATTGATTACATTCATGCTCCCTTATTCCATATAGAATGCTGGATATACTTCATTAATCCAAAAATGTTTTAAACCCCAACAATGATGGAATATTCAAATCATTAATCAGTTCCAAGGTAGTCAAGAATATCCAATATAATTTATCCAAAACAATCACATATTATTCCAAAATCACTACCTCAGTATCAGAACTATATTATGATTTATCATTCTCTCAACCATATATTTTCCAAAAATTTATCCTGCTATTGAGTCACTTTTCTTTGTTTCACATAATCTCAAGTCCTTAATGAAATAGTACTGCAGTACAATCCTTATATACTCCATAATTATTATAACAAGTACATTGTTGATACATCACTCAGTTGACATAATCAACATAAGAACTCTAATCATTCCTCTTCATCTGTGGTAGTATCATAACTTGATTATTATCCAATAACATCATTTGCGGCATAGTCTGATGACTGGGACATAAGTTCGCGTAGTGTCCAAACTCCTTGCAAATGAAGCATTGTACATTTAAAACCATTTTCTTACCCTTGCAGTCACGTACTTTGTTCCCTTTTCCTCCACACTTATAACAAACTCCCATTCCTTTCAGGCAAGTTCCAGGGTGTTTCTTTCCACAGTTACCACATATGGGAAAATTCTTCTTTTCCCTCTTCCCTTTATCCATCTTTCTCTCTTCTATCCTTTTCTTTTCTTGCTTCCCTTCAAAGCCATAGGACTCAGTAAAATCTTTACTTATCTTATCAACACATGATATTATTTCTTCATATGATGATAATACATGGGAGACTATTTCTCTTATAAATTCTAGCTTAAGACCATGAAAGATATGATCCTTCCTTCTCTTTGGATCATGTGCATTTCTGGAGTTCTCATTCCTTCTACTGGGCGCCATTTCTAAACAATGGCATAAACTAGATCAGTTTATGAATCAAAATACATAATCCCATACTTATAAAACACTTAACATAAATTGAACTATTTATGGATATAATCCATAATCATAAGAATGTTTTCTTTGAGGATGTATATACTCATAATCCCTTCAAAATGATATGTAAAGAAAATGAGAGTTATCCTAAGCATATCCCCCGGGAGTGTCGTAACCAAGAGTGCAGCAAGGCCCGTTGTCGTGCACCAGTTCCCGTTCGAGTCTAGCTCAAAGCGGTGTTTTCGGGTTTTACCCCTAGGTACATCTGTGCCAGAGACGCCTCTACCTGCTCGTATCCAGACAGGGATGTATTGCTCGGAAAACTCACAAAATCTCTACAATACCAAAATTCTAGGAAGTTCCTCTATACTAATCCTCAAAGTTCATCATAGGTCTACGTGCTCTAATCAGAGTTTATCTAAATCTAGTTTCCAAGGTTTGTACTAAACCTCCTCTGATACCAACTGTAACGCCCCGACCCCAGCTACCTAGAGTCGGTGCATTACTTCGTAACATTGGCATGATCACAAGAAGATCAAATCTCGAAAGACCGATTGGTTAAGTAGCCTTGGAAACACTAGATATAATCATAAAGTTTTACATTATATTTCAAAGTGAAAAACTACTACAACAACAAAGTCTTCATATCCACACTATTAACCCCTCATAATATCCCTGCAAGTCATTCATAATTTACTTCTTCACTACCTGGGAAAAATAAAACATAGAAAAGGGGTGAGCTCAAATGCCCAGTAAGGATAACAATATAGCGGAACATTCAAAATAAGCGTAAACATTTAAGGCAATGAATTACTAAAACAAAAGCCTTTTAAACTTGAACTTCAACATAGTATGACAAAAGTAAAATGAAATAATGCCATTTACTTATTCACATGGATATTCTACTAATCGAATAATCACATGCAAAAATCAATAACCACTTTCATAATGTTGGAATGCATAATGCCAGACTATCATAACCACATAGCCAAGGCCTCGTGCCAAGACTACAAATAAGATTTTGTCAAGGCCTTGTGCCAAGACACTAGTTTGTCTCATGAGACCTACCGATGCATCGAGGAGCTATAGCGGGCTCCACCCGTCACTTATTAAGTCCAATGCATTCCCATATGAAAAGGTTTAAACATAACATAAACATTCGTATTAAAACTAGCATACGAAATGTCAATAATTTCACCATAAACTATGAATGGTATAAAAACAGCACATCCACAGTCAAACATATCACAAAACCTTCAATACAATATAGAAGTTTTGTATCATAATAAATCAACTTCAAATAATCTTAAAATCCATCAAAGGATGTTGACATAGATGAAATCAAAATTCTTTTTAAAGAAGTATCTCCTTTTATTTTGAAATCATTTAAGATCCATATAAAATAAAACATTTTCTTTGAAAATATTCTTATAAGCTTTTATGGAAAGCTTCAACGATATTATAACGGCGGAAAATAACCGCACCCGCCGTATAAGTTAAAAAACATTCTTACCTCAATTCTGTCGAAAAGGTTAAAAAGGACATTGTTTTGAAAACGACGGAAAGATTCCTTTATAAACCACTTATAAAAAGTCAGACAAGGGTATAAATGACTTTAACCCATATTCTTGTAAATAGTAAAAATGTTTTGAAATACATTTTTAAGAAAACATGGATGTGGATGATAAAGAGATCCCAGTAGATTATTACGTATAAACAACCTCGGATAATGAAGAGATTGTGAAATAACCCTTACCTTGTACTTTTCCTTTGTTGGGGTAGGTTAAACTCCTGTATAATGGTGAAATAATTGTTATTAAATTATACAAGAATCATATACATTAATATGATATCATATATGATCTTTTAACATTGCTTTATTAATAATATCTTAGTATTATCGTCGTTTCAGGTGATAATCGATTCGTTCTTCTTAAATGTTTGGTTACGTAAGACATGTTTGTAATGGATAGATTATATCTTATTCATAATCAGAATGATATTAAAATTATTTTTAACCCTAAAATGAGAATAATAATTGAATGGATATGATGGAGAATGAATCTTATCGCGTTCGTGGAGACGGTAGTCCGTACGTACGCACGAACGCTACTTCCATTTAATTTTCATTTTAAAAGAATCAAATCCAAATGATACATAGGTATATTACTATTCCAGTATAATATAATATTTTATATATGTTACTTAAGTTCATTAACACCATCCTTTATACGTTCCATGTGTGGTATGAACGAGTCATATCATTTTAAGGGGGCGGTAGTCCGCACTTCCTCAAATGAAATTATCGTATGTATATACAACATGAAACGAATAATGGAATGAAATAAAATGGAATTACAGAAGCTTATATATAAAATATATATATTTAATATCATATTTAATTACAGTGCCATCATAATGGCCACCATGAGAGGCGGTAAGATGTATTTGAACAATCATCGTTTCGTGAGGCGTTAGTTTTCCATCCACAGAAACATTATGTTCATCATCCATTAGATGGAGTTGTGTGTATGTGTAGTTTGAATCCTTCTTATAACAACATCCTAGTATATTGAGGATACTGGTGTTGTTACAAAAGAAAGGAAATAAAAAGATTTTGGGGGTTGAAGAAGCAAAATAAATGAAAATAATTTAAGAGAAATCGTTACCTTTAATTTAGGTAACTCACTTTGGTTGGAACCAAAGGACTTCTTGAAATGCTTTCTTCCTAAGGGGAATCTTTAAGGAGTAGGAGAGGGATGTGGGGAGCTTATTTGGGCAGAGTTTGGACGAGCCAAGTGGCTTGAGAGGTGTGAGGAAATGAGAAGGAGGAGTGCCCTTTTATAAGAGGGGTGAGGGGCACCTTTGGAAAAGCTAGAAATATTAATTTATAATAAATTCATATTCGGTTTCCAAAGGATCCAAAGTTGACTATTCAAAGGATGAGATGGGGATAGGTCGAAAACAACTCATCCAATAGAATTTAGACAGGTTTGGGTACTTATATTAACCTTATCTTTAAGTATTAACTCTAAGTTAATTAGTTTCACTTTTACAATGTCTCTTTGTATTTTTATATAATATGGTTAATAAACTTACTATATACATCCAAGAGACCCCCAAGTGGTCCATTAATGATTAACCTATCATAATATAAGTCTCTTGGCCGAACCTTAGATTTTTAGGAATTTAATATCAATTAATAATATAATATTTGTTTTAAGAACTCTTTTATGTCAATTTTGACACTATTCAATAGTTGATTTTTGTGAAACTCATAACAGATTTATTACTTCGAACAAAGTCAATTAAATCAATTCTAATATATCATATTATCCTAGAAAATTATTTTAATTTATTAAAAGTTTCATATTATATTTATTTGGGTATTTATAATATCAATCATTTTATTTTTTCACTATTATAGTAATTACTGCATCATCGTTGTGTCATAAATAAAATAAATTATTTAATGTCTAAAATTTAAAAATAAAATACCATTATGTAGGAAATATTTTTATCTTTCTAATGAATATTTATAATAGAAAATCCAACATGTATAACCCTATGTAAAAATTGTTCTTCTAAAAGATGTAAGCTTATGCCATTTTTATTTTTATTTTAACTTTATTAATATAATGTGTCATTATCACTTACAAGTGGATCCATGGGGTCCCAAAATAGACCCAAAGATGCCCATGGTCGACCATGTATCAACCAATAGGGTTAAGAAACGTTTTAGGGTAATTTAGTATTATTATAATATTATTTTTTAACCCTTATTTACCGGATTTACCTTTAACCATGGTAAATAAAATATTTACCGCAGTAATTATTCAAAATGTCTAAAAATAAAAGTTAACTATTTACACAATTTGAACATCCTGATTCCAAATATGGAATCCATTTTTCTAAATTCAAAAAACAGAAGTGGCATAAATTAATTTAAAATGAATTCCCGCTGTCAAAACAAATAGCGTGTTTTTAAGAGATAATAACTATCAAAAGATTGACACTTGTTTTTGTTCGGTTTAATTGTAAAATTATGTCCAATGACAAACATCAAATTGAATGGTAAAAATATATTCTAAATATACTTTAAAACCACTCAAATTCATAATTTATCAATATTAATTATTTTGATTAAAAAAGTTGTTTTTAATTAAAATTTAGTAATTTTCACTATTCATCAAAATACAAAAGTTATCCGAAAAGTACCAAAATTTCACCCTAAGCTATAATTGATATTCCGAATTCAAAAATGATGTCTATTTTACAAAATTCCAAACATATAAGTTGCATTAATTAATTTTATAATTAATTCCCGCTGTCAGAACAAATAGCGTGTTTTTAAGAAACAATTTATATCAAAAGATTGGCAATTGTTTATGTCCATTTTCAATGTTAAATTAATTCTAATGACCACCATTGGATAAAATGGTAAAAATATGTTCTAATTATACTTTAAAACCACTAAATAGTATAATTTATCACAATTAATTATTTTGATTAAAAAAGTTGTTTTAAGTATTTTTTTTTCACTATTCATAAAAAATTGGAAGTTCTCAGAAAGTTACAAAAATTCAACTTAGGATAATTTCGATATTACGAATACAAAAATGAAGTCCATTTGAAATATAAAATTTCTATAATTTTAAAAAGTGTTTATTACTATTCATAACGGCTACTTTGATTAGTCGCGGTGTTTTAGAACTCGAAGTTGCGTACAATGCAAGCTATTGCATTATTCGAAGGGAAACGTACCGTGGAAGCTTGGGGTGTTTCATTTTAAATTTTTGATGTCCCCATTTAGTCAAAAAGTTTAAAATATTGTATTTAAAAAGGTTTCACTATTAGAAGTTGATAAAAGTGAAATACTAAAAATGAATCTGTTCTTGCATTATGACTAAGAAACTCATAATAGGTATTCTAAAATTATAAGGATTATATAAAGTTCAAAATGTAGTTAATTCTATTCATGTCCTCTTTTAATGGTGTGATTGAACTCGGTGTGGCGTGTAGTGCAAGTTATTGAATTATTTTTAAGAAATAACAGACTCTGAAATCCTGGGGTGTTACATAAATAGACAATAATGACACCATTATCATCCATTTAACCAAACATTCCCATCACACATCATTTGATTTTAATTTAATGATGAATACTAAAATCCTTTAAAACTATTACAATAAGAACCTTTTTGTAAAACATATCATATAATGTACCATTATATCCACGAATCAAGATACATCTATTTTGATTGTTCACCATAGTACACAATGCTTCTCTTCATAAGTGTAATGAAGCATCTTTCCTAGCCAACATCTTTCTTCCCATCTCAAAAATGCTCTTATTATTCATCTCTGAAATAACATTCTATTGTGGTGTATAGGGTGTGTTAAACATATTCATGATTCCATGGGTGATATGATAATTTTTTAAGACATCACCCTTTTATTATTTACCAATATCTTAACTCGGTTTTTATAAAGAATATATGATGATCATTTTCAGGATAACTTATATATATTTTGAAAATTCTAATATCGTCATACACGTCATTGGTGAAACGAACATTAGTCATGTTAGTTAATTCATCTATGAACATAATGAATGAAGGAAAAACAAAGGTAGAATTATGCTTCGTGGGTTCGAAAAAGTCATTGTGGAATAATTCTAGTGGTCCAGTGGAAGTAATAGCCACCTTCTTATGAGTCTTCTAAGTTATTTTTCCAATCTAGAATTATCCATTAATTTCATCATGATATATTTTCATATTTTTTAAATAAATTATTAATTTATGTTTCCAAATAATACATAAGATTCTTTTGAAAGGATTACTAATTCTTCCATGTGATAACATGTTCTAATAATTAGTAATCATGTAACATTTATTAGAAAAATCTCCAATTAATAATAAATTTTCATTGGTTCTACTAAATTTGAAATATTTTCATCAATCACTAGTTAATTTATTAATTAATTTATTAATTTTTAATTTTACCTCATTCACATTATCACAATGTTAAATAACAATAATCATGTTTTTTTGTATCCCTTCATCATAAAAAATGGCATCTGATTTCAAATTATTATTCTCAATATGTGGATTAAAAAACCATTGATTTTCAAGGAATAGTTATAACTATATGTTACTACACCTCTTTTATATTTCTCAATGTTACATGTAATTTTAGCATCACCGATCTTGTAGAATGAATTTCTGATATCTATTGTACATGCCTTCATCTCCAATATTTATTTAATAGAAACTGTTTCTAGGATTGTCTTATCTTCATGTATCACTTCAAAAATATTTACCATTATCATTGAGAGGGGGCTAACATGGTTATGTTGTCATTTATATTTCTACTCTTTGTACCTTTTGATATCACATTCCATAGAGTTCATCAATGTAATAAAATCTATTGTTTTGTCAAGGTTTTGCATGTTTCATGTTCTATATTCTTTCTTTTATACACCAATTTATTCTCATTTGAAATTCTCTCCATGGATTTTTCTTTATCCCAACTAAATATATGATATTTCAATATATATATAAATATACTTTATATTAAATGAATCTGTTACACCACCAATACCCCCAATGTCTTAAATTTCATTAAAATCCATAGTTGTGTATAGAAATGTTTTATCTATAATTTGGTATCCAGTGAAATTGGTGAGACTTATTTCATATTAGATTTTAATAGAAGTTTTATTCAATCATATTCATTCATTATGAAATCTTTTTGGAAATTTATCACTATTTTTTATTCTGGGTTTCATTAGAAAAAATATTTAAACCTATATTTTTTGTTTCAGTATTTTTTAAAATAGATGTTTTACATGAGAATTGTAACAGAAATTTTTAGGGTCATTATAGGATTCTCCATTAACAACCATAGATATTTTTTTTCATATTGATATTTTCCAGATCCATATAAATGTCAATGAATTTTTATTATTTCATTTATAAATTTCTATCATGAAATAATTATTTTTCTTCAATAAATTCAATCATTATACCATATTCTGCTAGTATGATATTTATATTTATATTTATATTACATGAGTTGTCTCCCTTTTAACTTTCTCAGTTTTATCAAAAATAGTATCATTTTCTCTGTTACAAACATCTTTTCCTCTGTATTAAGAAGGGATTTCTTTCTAAAGACATGACTCATGTTAATAAATGAGAGTGCATACATAATTATTTGGTCCTGAATCATCATCTGAACCCCTAGGTGAATCACAATTCTTCTGAATATGTGGAAAATTTTCAAACAGAAATTGTTTATATGTTCATTAGAATCACTACCTGAGATAAGATCCACATCCACTATTAAAAACACTATATCTCTTCAATTGGTTATTTTAAACATATTATTCCTTCAATAACCTTTGATATTTATTTGTAATTTTCTCCACTTCATTCCTGTAGCCTTTTCTTCATTTTAATATTTATAATATTCTGTTCTCATAATTAGGATATTATTTTCATAGTGTTCTTGACAATTTTATTTATAACAGTTACCGTACAAAGTATATTTTCTTTGTCGTTTTTTGTTATGATTATTTTTTAAATGAATGGAATAAATCATTGACATTCTTCGTGAATATTTATATTTTGATATATTTTATTGATGTTCTTCTTTGGTATCATAATCAATTTTGTCAGCCACAACTACATCATTGAAAATTTGTATATATCACAGATTCAAAAGTCATATATTCACTCACATTATTCATAAATACTAGATGTTTTCATATTACATAATAAATTTTGACATTAGGTAGTGCATCAAGAGAAATATCTTCTCAATAATAAAGATATTAAATTATGGGAAAAAATAAATGAAAAAATCTTCATCATCATCTTTGAAATTGTTGAGTCATCAATCTTCAAAAAAAAATGATTAGTAATGAAAACAACCTATTCATTAGAAATGAATTAATCAAAAAATTAATCTTCTACCCTGTTATTGTAATCACATATCATTATCTTGATTTATTGGTTTTTTTCATGATCTTTCATATTTGCATCATAACTTCTCCCCAATTTGGTCTATATATCTTCTATAATTTTTAGTCTTATAACACTGTCATAAATATTTTATTACAATGAAATTACAATAGAATTTAACTTTTTTATATCCACCTCTGTTTTCTTCATAAAACGTTTTCTAACCATCATTTATGAATGGTTGAAATCAATCTTTCACAACATCCAAAAGTTAAAGACATTGAGAGAAGAAATAGAAACAATTGATTCTTATAAATATGATAATTAAATCCATTGAATACAATTACACCCCTTCTATTAACATAATTGATATAATAAAAGGATTAATGGTTACATTTTTGGATCATAATGATGGGACCCAAATCTAATACCAATTCAGGTTCATGGTAGGATCAGTTTATTTAAATGGGAATATAGGGTTGTAACTATGGAGGTCTATTTTAAAATATTCATTGATACAAAATAAACCTTTGTGACTTGTTAGAGTATGAACCAATCAAAATAAAAAAACTCCTAATAACATGATTATCTAAATAATAAAAGTGAAAGGAACACCAAATTTTTATATGGTTTAGATCCAATGTGGAATCATACTTCTTGTTGTGGATGGTAATTCCCCCAAACCATGGATAATTTCTATAATAACCCTAAAAACCCATGTATATTTTTTAATATTATATTGTATTATTTCAAAACCATTCACCGAGACAGAAAATGATTCTGAGGGCCATGGTGCCTAGAATAAACATCTGATATTTATTTTGTTTATTAAAAATAACATGTGTGCAGAGTTGTTGTAAAATTTAAACAAGTGCTCAATTGTGAAATCTAAGGACACTATTGTGTTTTTATCAGTGTATTTTTCTTAGGTAGGACCTAAATTCAATTAGTTTAGGTTAACTGTGAAGAATATTTTTTTGTCTTTTTAATTAAAAAAATTACACATGAAATGTTTTTTTAAATGTTTTGCTACAACACAACAATGAGGCCATGATATCATTTTAGATGTGAAACAACATAATGATGTAGCGACTCAGTGTATTAGAAATTCTAAAATACATTTCATTACGTAATATCCTGATAAGGGATATGCCATCGTTGGCATAATCCTAGTTTTTTCTCTGAGATATTAGATGGTTTTCATTGGAAAACGACTAATGGTGATGAGTTTCCCCAAACAACGAACATCTTCCTTACATCCTTTCACATCAAAAGATATATACATTTATGGATAGACAGTTGGGACCACACAGTAGTGGAGATGGAAACATGGGTATTCTATAACTTCTTTTAGATCGAATTAAAGACCACTAGAGTGAGTTAGATGGCCCGAAAAAGAATCCACTAGCTCACCGGTGTGGGCATTGTGCACTAACTGCATGCTGCTGTGGTGGAGAAAACTAATGGAAACTGCCACAGAAGTGAGTAGGGGCCACTATAAATCTGCGGTGGATGGGGAAGGTGGGTCTCCTCCCTGGGTGGGAGGTCGTGGTCCAAGTGGACCATAGAGACGACCCGCGACAACGGTCGTGGGAGGGACGCAACGCCTGCCACATCTCAGGTGGAGGAGACCAGTCTGCTTTGGTGGGACAATATGGAATGGTAGGGTGGGTTGGTGCACAGGTCAAGGACTAGTAGGCATTTTCAACATGGTGGGTTGGGTTGGACCCTGCGGGTTCGGTCTGCAGACCCCTGACCAAGTCGGGTCGGGTCGGACTGGACCTAGGCCCATATTTCTACTTTTTACTAAAACACCCATATCATCTAAACCATATGTCTTATTGATTATTGGTTTATATTATTGGTGTTTTCAGGATGAGGCTATAATTTTAAGATAATTTACATGAATATTTTTATGGATATTTACATATGACCTTTGGGTTGAGGAGTAGTATCTCCTAGAAGAAGGACACTACGAGCGAGAATAACATGGCCGGCTGTGATGAGAAGGCTATGAATATGGGTCTATATAACTCAATGGATATATTTGAATCTATGGGTATAGGAAATTCATCTGGGCTAGGAAAATTATTGGTTCTATGTGTCTCAGTGGGTCTATGTGACTGAGGTTGTCTAAGTGTCTTAGTGGGTCTAGGTGACTCAGCCG
The DNA here is from genome assembly GCA_963277665.1 of Viscum album. NCBI lineage: Eukaryota > Viridiplantae > Streptophyta > Magnoliopsida > Santalales > Viscaceae > Viscum > Viscum album. Next base: position 1,352,689,915 of record OY728131.1, read on the forward strand.
GTCTAGGTGACCCAGTAGGTCTCAGTGAATCAACTAGTCTAAGTGACATAGTGGTACTGGATGTTCTGTGAAGATTTATGATTAAATTTTTTTGGATACTTTATATTTAGACCTATGTTAGTTGATAGTACATTGTGCATACTTTCCTTGGTGGTCTTTTCTTTGTGGTCTTACCTTTGTGGTTTGGGGCCCTTACTGATTATTGTGTTACTCACCCATACACGGGCATTTCCTATACACATTTTTTCTTTTCCATAAGTCTGATTCTTTGACAAATACCTTGGTGTTCTAGGACCAGGTGGTACCTAGTGAAATCAAATAGGAAAGGAGTACTCGTTCGGCTTCATACATCTACCCTTAACATACACTTCAGGTAAAGTTTTCTAAATATGGGGTTCCAATGACTTTTGTACTCATTTGTTCATAGTATTCATTGGTTGGTCTTGTTTACTGGCCCCTATACTTTTAGTTTGGTAATATTACACTTAGTGTTTTTCTTAGTGGTTTGCAAGAATGGTTTACTTAGTGTTCTACCTTTTAGATTTGTGTGTGTATGTATAGGTACAAATGTTATGCCTCCCATGTTATTAATATACCTACTTAGTGCTAGTCACCAAACCCATGGCCTATTGGATGCAGTCTTCGGGAGTCACGGAATGGATCCCTCTTGGATGAGTCATGAATGTGTAGTATCAGAGGGTAGGCTATGTTCCACTTTGGGATAGAGAGTCTGTGAGATTGGATTGGGGAAACAATTTTAAGGGTTTCGAGTTCGACATTCAGTCCAGGGACTCTACTGTTGGTAAAGTGGCCAACCTATCCCCACATTAGAACTCTGGGAACTTATTTTCCAACTCAGTAAATGAAAACAATAGTTGAAGGAAACTAAAATGGTACATGAATCATATAGGTAATGAATGTTCACACTTATCCTTTTTGAGTCATATCACCATGTATAAACTATTGATTGGGGTTTTTCATGATCTGTTTCAGGATACCACCACATAAACATCCATCCCTAATTCTAGTGCATGACTATGAAGATGATACGCCTAGCGATGAGACCTCAGTATATAGACCAGTAATGGGGGAAACCCCGTCGGGTGGTGAAATAGTGTTACCACTACCCATTAACCGCATTTCCTACTGACCAAAATGGTGGAGTATATGCACATGCTTAGTGCCTTACATGAATTCCATAGGTAGTGACCTTCTAGGTTCAGTGGTGAGACTGACCCCAAGATAGAATAAGATTGTCTTGAAGTGGTTATGAGAGTCTTCTAACATGTGAGGACACCTATCGACTAGATAGTAGTCTTAGCCACAAGACTTTTCCAACGATCAATAGGTAGATTGTTGAGCATGAAGATGTAGACACATGACAAGGAAACCCTCACATAGAGACACATTGATCACCTCTCCAGGGAGGATTTCTTTCCGGTGATGTTACGCTTTCTTTGTATATAAGAGCTACCATACCTACAATAGTGTAGCATGATAGTATCATAATACTCATAAATATTCACCACACATTCCCACTACTCCATAGACAAGGTGAAAGACCCATTTTTTATGGTTTGGGCATCTGAGTAGGGATTGCACCGAGATATTATGGTATCCATGGTGTCTCTTAGCATCCTTACTCCGGATTCTATTCTAGGAAAAGATCTAATTTGGGATATCTTCCTTCAAGAGTAGCAGCCAATAAAAGTGGATACCAGTAGAAAAAAGGTGGTGGAGGCTTCAGTGGTGGGTAGTAGGCACCTAACATAGAGAAATAAGTGGGACAACCCTTTCAGAAGATGACCCCAGAACAATGTTTCAAAAGTGATATGCTCCTAGGGAAGACAAAGTTAGTAGAGGATAAGGTTGTTCTACTGATGCAGTGGTTAGGGACACAAGGATTTGGATTTCCTGACTCTCCATACAAATGACTTGTAGATGGTGGAAGGACATATGAGGCAGAGGAAGAGGGTTAAGCAGGGTGGTCCATAGGGTGGTGAAAGTGGCAGGGGAGTATTTATAGTTGCAGTCGGGGTGTTCTGGTCCAAGGTACATCCTCTACAAACCCTATGTGGTCCTATATGTTCTCCAAGAGCCAATGGATAGGGGTGGGACACGCTTCAAGTGATAGAGTCTTCTGTACCTGATCCTTGAAATATTAATTGAGGTAAAATGTTTTTATTCTTAGGCTTAGCTTCAGTTCTTATAGACAGCGGTGCCAGTCACTGTTTCCTTGTCATAGACATTGATTGGAGCTCAGATATTCTAGTGGAAGTGTTGGATCTATCCTTAAATTTGAGAGTCCTACGAGAGGGGATTTGATGATCAAGAACTAGTGTCAATAGTGCGAGATTACTCTTGGAGATGAGATCTTATACTAAGATATTCTAGTAGGGGATTAAAGGTCTTACAACATCTTTTTGGGTATGGAATGGTTATCCATATTCTATGCAATAATTTATTGTTTAAGGCATAACGTGTGGTCTTTCAACTGAGATGGGACTTAGTTTTCCATTACCAGCAAAAAGAGAATAATTTTAGCACATGAAAATCATTCCCCATGGGGGTGAAGATGATAACTCACTAGATGGATAGCCTTTTCCACAATGTGGAGGATGATAGGATTCCTCATTTTCCATCAGTGGTGGATGAGTATGAGGACATCTTCCCCAAGGATATTATGAGATTTCCTCCTTGTGGGGAGGACGTATTATTCATTGAAATTTACCCTAAGATGATATCAATATCCACATAGGCATATCAGATAGCTCTCAAAGAGCCTCAAGAGTCGAGGGTACAACTGGAGGACCTACAAAAGAAGGGCTTCATGAGGCCCATTTTTCTCCTTGGGCAGCCCTAGTGTTGTTTTCCAAGAAGAAGGATGCAAGTTTGAGCCTGTGTGTTGACTATCATTTATTGAATATGATGACTGTAAAGAACAAATATCCACTACCATGAATCAATGACCTCTTCAACTATTTGAATGGATATAGGGGGCTATCAAATATATACCTTAGGCTTTTCTATCATCAACTTCATGTAAAGGATGGGGATGTACTGAAGTCAACCTTTAAATATCGATATGGACACTATGAATTCTTGGTGATTCCCTTTGGTGTGACTAAGGTTGTACCACTATTCATGGTAATCATGAACATGATCTTATAGCCTTACCTTGTCTAGTTCATCATGGTCTTCATAGATGAAATTATAGTGTACTAGAAATCTGAGGAGGAACATGTGAAACTCCTAAGGATGGTCTTGGATACACTCCGAGAGAACCCGATTTATGGAATGCTCTTGAAGTATCAACTCTGGATTCAGGACCTCCAATTTCTATGATAATTCGTTTATGATGCTAGAGTTTTAGTGGATCTGGTAAAGATAGTGGTGATGCATGCTTGGGATCCCCTTAGGAGCATGACCACCGTGTAGAGTTTATGTGGTTTGGATGGATACTACAAGTTGATCGTGCCTAATTTTTCTATGGTAGAATAACCCTTATCATCATTGAAATGGAAAGGATGGCCCTTCATATGGACAAACATTCACAAGTAGAGTTTTTATGAGTTAAGGAAGAGACTGATGACTACCCCCATCTTGAGACTACCAGAGGTGTTTTTTGGGTATATAGTGTTCTGCGACACATCAGGGACTAGACTAGGTTGTGCCCAGATGTAGGGAAATGTAGGGTTACCCTAAGATTCATTGTAGTTGAGGAAACATAATAAAAACTACATGACCAATGATATTGATATAACATTAGTGGTATTTGTTTTCAAGATGTAGTGGTACTACATGATGGGTGAGTGATTTACCATCTACTATGACCAAAAAATTATAATGTATATATTCTCTGAGAAATACCTGAACATGAGGTATAAAATGTTAGATTGAATTCCTCTACAATTATTATTTTGATATAGTAATTACTTAGGGGAAGGGGAATGTGGTGAAAGACACCCTTAGAAACAATCTTGTGTTGCAGCTGATGAGTGAGGCATCAGAGAAGTTATCCACGATGAAGATATTATTTGTGGATGGAGATGGGGTAGCTTACCTTCCACCAATGGTTGTCACCTATCCACACTTTTAGCGACTGAGTGAGGAACAACTAGAATAAGTAAATTATAAGACACAAGATGCTTAGTTATCAATATGGTAGGCCCCTAATGGGTATTCAGTAGGTGGGGAGCACGTCATCCATTTTAGAGGGTGCACCATTGTACCAGTTCCATTATGAGAGGAGGTTCTGAGGTTGTTCCACATCTCCCATTTGGCGGTGAATCTAGGAGTGAAAAACATGTACTAGGATCTTCGATGTTAGTTCTAGTGGCCCAAAAAGAAGAAGGCAGTTTTTGAGTGTATTTCAAGGTTCCTAACTTGTTAACATGTGAAGGTAGAGCATCAAATTCCAACAGACCTGGCTCATGCTCTTGAGGAGACCGAGTGGAAGTGGGATGAAATATCAATGGACATCATGAAGGATTTACCATGTAGGTCCTGAGGAAATGATACCATCTTGGTGATCATAGAATTACTCACCAGGTCATCCTAATTCCAACCCATATGGGAGTAGGGTTTCATAGATAGATTGGGACACTTATACATTCAAAAGATAGTTCATCTTCAAGGGGTAACTTCGACGATTGTTTCAGACTCTGATGCTCACTTCACATCCTAGTTTTGAAAGGTATTGAAAGAGATGTTTAGGATTTAGTTGTCCTTTAGTGTATCATTTCATCCCCAGATATATGGTCAGGCGGAGTGGACTATCCTGGTTTTGGAGTACATGCTTCAAGATTGTATCATGGAATTCAGTAGTAGTTGGGAGGATCACCCACCAATGGTGGAGTTTTCATTCTACAATAGCTACCACTCCACCTTTGGTATGACACCGTTAGATACATTATATGTGAAAAATTCATGTCACCCCTTTGCTGGAAAGACCTAGGGGTCACACTCTTGGGACCAGAGTTGGTACGGGCTACCACCTATAAGGTGCAGATCATCCAGGATTGGATGAGGATTTCACAAAGAAGAAATAAATCTTATCCTGATATGATATGGATGCCCTTATAGTTTGAGGAGGGATATTGTGTGTTCTTTCAGGTCTTTCTATGATGTGAATTTTAGAGATTTTGGCTAGGTTGGAAAGTTATCTGTGAGATTCATCCTCCCTTTACAGATTCTGAGTATATTTGGTGAGGTGTAGTACAACCTAACTCTTCCCCCAATATGCATTGGGTACATGATGTATTTAACATGTTTTAGATGAGGAGGTATGTGCATGATCCATTAAACGTCATGGACTAGGGGGGATTGGAATTAATGATGGGGCGAAATTTACTGAGTTCATGGTGGATATATAAGATCATGAGGAGTGGGTCCTTCATAGATGGTTGATTCCTCTATTTTTCATCGGTTCAAGCATGGGAATATTCAAGAAAGGACATTTTAGTGCGATCCTCGGATTCAAGTTTATTACCCCTATTTGTTTTTTAGATCTTGTTCTGAATTTCAAGAATGTAAATCCCAAGGTGGGGAGAATGCAATGTCTCAGAAATTCCATGTAATTTTTTTTGAAAATAATATGATATAATTTCAAATCCAGGTGTTGAGAAGGAACATGATTAGGAGGCCCGAGGTACCCAAAATAATATAAATTTTTTTCAGTTAATAAAAAATAACATGTGTTCTTGGTTTTAGTGACATTTAATCAAGTGATCGTATTTGAAATTTAAGGGTAGTGTTGTGTTCATAGAAGACAGTTTTTTAGGAAGGACCTAACTTTGAGTGGCATAGGACGACTATGAAGAGTATTTTTGGGTATTTTAATGAAAAATTAAATAATCTTGGGATGATTATTTATTAAACACAATGTTTCACAGCAATGCAATGCCAAAGCCACTGTTTCATTTCATAACTGGAACAAAATAACCATGATGCGACTCAATATAATAGAAATTATAAAACATGTTTAATCAATTCATAGCCTAACATGGGATACGAGATCACTGGAACGATGAAGGTTTTTTCTCTGAGGATTTGGAGGATTTTCATTGGAAAATGTAAAATGATGATGAATCTCCCATAATAACAAAAATATTTTCTCTTTCCTTTCTTGTCGAAGGATCTCTCCGTAGAGAATGGATTCCATATGAAGGATCAATGAACAACAGAGTGATACTCTTTTCATCATTGAAAAATGATCCAATCCTAGGTATGGGGTTTGGTTTAGGTTTGTTCTGCCTTCCCCTATAATTTCTTCCTAAATATAAACACAGATCAATCACCTAAAATATTGATATGTGGATCGACCGTCTCTGTGGGATTGGAGTTATTTCTATAGGCATTGAAACAAGATTATATCTCATTCACATTATCCCCATTATTCATAATCCTACTAACACAAATGGACCGAGGCCAAAGTTAACAATGAAATGGATCATTCTGTGGGTGTTCCTTGAGATATATCCCTATCCTTGCTTTCATCACTGACAAACCGCCATGGTTCTGTCAATCTATTTTTGGGACGTTCTAAATGTAGTCGGACCCCCAGATTGATGGAGAGATGGTTTGGAGCACATGGAAGGATGAATAAGAACCAAGGATTCTGAAAATTCTTTTATATAGATGAATAAACCACTAGAGCATGCATGGTGGGCCGCAGAATAATCCACTAGTGCATAGGGGTAGAGAAAACTAATGACAACTGTCAAGTGTGGTGAGTATGGTCCATTAGTAGGCGACCAAGGTGAGTTATGACCGACAAGGTTGGCAGGACATGTCATGTGTCTTGAGGCTGCAGTTCAGCATGATTGATGAGGTGACCTACGGTAATGGTTGCAGGTAGTACACAGTGCTTACCGTGTCCTGGGTGGAGTTGACCAGCCCTCTACTGATGGCTGGGTTGGATAGGTGGCCCGACATCAATCCCCCATCAAGATTGGAAAGGCTTGCACATTTTTTGGAGCTAGTGCATTCGGATGGGCCCAAAGGGATGGGTTGACATGGAGGTTTGGGTTAGAAAACCCTGGGCTAGGTCAGACCGGACTCAGATACTACAATTGCCATTTCACTAAATCACCCATATCTTCTAAACCACGAGTCTAATTGATGAGACATTTGTGGCATTGGGACCCTTGACATGAGGTAGTCCATTTAAGATACTCTCGGTGGGTTTTCATGGATGTTGAAATATGACCTCTGGATTGAGGACTGGGATCTCTTTGAACAACCATGCTACGAGTGGGAATCCTATGGCTAGCTGTGATGAGAAGATCCTGATTATAGGACTAAGTTACTCAGTTGGTCTAAGTGACTTATCCAGTCTAGGTGATTCAGTTGGTCTATTTGAATCAATGGATCTAAGTGACTCAGTGGGCCTATGTGACTCATTATATCAAAGTGACCTAGTGGGTCCAGGTGACTCAATGGGTCTAGGTGACTCAATGGGTCTATGTGACTCAGTGGGTCAAGATGAATCAACGGGTCAAAGAGACTCAATGGGTCAAGATGATTTTGCCAAAACGTATGATAGTATTTATTTTTATACATTATATTAAAACCTATTTGAGCTGAAAATACTTCTTTTGTACTTTCCTGGGTGGTCTATTTATTTCAGACTTACCTTTGTGGTTTGGAGTCCATAATTTTTATTGTGTCTCTCATCCCTTTATGGTATTTTCCAGCACATGTCCTGTATTTTGAAGATAATTAAAGCATTTATGGAGACCTATGTGGTCGATGACCAGGCGGTGCCTAGTGGGATCAGATAGATGAGGCATACTCCAACAGCCTCAGATAGCTTCCCTTCACCTTCCCTTCTAGAAGGGTTTTTCGTAGAAGGGTTTTGAGTGACTTTTATACTCATTTATTCATAGTTGTTGTTATGCTTCCTTTCTTATTGTCCCCTTACATTCAGTTTTTTATTTTTACTCTATATTTTTTTCTAAGTGGTTTCCATTCATGGTTTACTTACTGTTTTACCTTTCTTATTTGTGTGTGTGCATACAGGTACAAAGGCCATGCCCACCATGTCAATAATATGCCTAGTTGGTGCTAGTCACCATCCCCTAGCCTATTGAAGGTGGGAATGGGGATTCATGAAATAGACCCCACAAGGATGGTTCATGACACTTTACACGATAACACAAATTTAAAACCACTAACAATATTTTTTGTGGAAACACACCAACATGTAAGGATTGAGACCAAACATCATAGCTTCAAACAGTTATAAAAAATATGATTAGAAAATTTATGTTCCTCACCAAATAAAAATGATTTATTAAACTATAAAAGATGGAGATATACGTACATGAACCTATAAAATATACAAGAATAAATTTCCCATAATTCATTATTGAAATTAAATGATAAATTTTTTTTACATTCAATTCAATCTCCTCATGTCTTGATTTTCATCAAATTAAAATCAATGAAAAATCAATATTAGATTCACACTCACTTACTATTAGTATATCCTTCTTTATCTAAAAAAATACAAATAAAAAATATCCTACCCATTAAAAATTTCAATAATTAAAAAACATATAATCAAAATAGACCAAAATTTTTTATAATAATAGACAACATTTGTAACATCATCACGAAATAAGTAATTGAATCCCATGATTATGTAGGCATGTAGAACCATCAATGAAATATCATTATTATATCATGTTATAATACAATAATTCAGAAAATGAGAATAAAATTAATCATTATTTAACGAGGTCTCTAAATAGACTACAAAGAAAATAAAAGGCAATGTAACAAATTGACTACACGATTTTCAAAAAGCTACCTTGAAATTTCATTGCAAGAATTCCCCATAAAATGAATATATAAAAATTTTCTATATGAAACTAAATTGGAAACATGAAATATAGCAATAGGAATAATTTGGATAAATGAATGCACAAAAAATAGTTATGTTGACTATTTCTCTATGTCAAACATTCTATTACATGACTGAATGAGATAAATTACATTACTACATAGTAAAACTGACTTTGTGATCTTCTAATTATAAAAAAATAGCTTTATGATTCACCTACATTATATAAACACAAATGTGAACAAACTTTATAAAAAATGGAAACTTGAATCACACATAAAAATCATGTAAGTTGTTCAACCATTTATAAAATCATCTTTGTGGAACCATAAATCACTCAAACACAAATTACCCCTCTTCAGATGATCTCCAACCATTCTTGACAACATGATCTTTCATCACGAATCTTTCTCAATGATAAGTAATACTATAGAAACATGATCACACATGACCAAGCTTGTGAATTATCTAGGAAAGGTATTAAAAAATAAAACAACCAAAAATCAAAAATAGCAAAGGAATATTTTAGCTTTTACATAACGAGCAACAAATCCTTGAGGTTTTTTAATCACTGGGTGATATGAAACACCATTTGTTTTATTATTACCATCATCAATCAACTAAGATAAATTTATAGGATTATTACATTTTTTTGTCAAGACCTATTGTAGGTGTTATCAAAATAATCCACCTTACCAGCACCACTACACCAATTAATATTCATCATAGATATGTGGAATTACTTCAATATCTCTAAGGAATAAAATAGGTGAATGATATTAACATAAACATTAACATAAAACAATAGATTTTCCATAAAATTTACATCCCATGGTTCCTAGTAAACAAATATAATTATATCAAATCATTAATGCTATATGGAGTGAAATTCATAATACATTTTATATATTACCTATTCAGTGAGATACATGAGATCACAATCACTTTTTTCCATTAAAGTATCTAGGATGAAATAATCATACAACTTAATATGATCACCCATAAATAATAAGCCATTATTTCTGCCAACTCTTGTCCAAACACCCCACAAAATCATTGGTAGACCATGTAGTAGAGGGTTTGGTAGATTAACCCCAAACATATGAGTGTATCAAGATATTAAAAAATTGTTTGTATTAAATCCACCCATATTTCAATAACATGTGGGAATCCAAACCCATGAATATGGGTTAATGTTAGATGTGAAACTATGATTTCTTCTCAATCACAAACCCCTAAACTCATGAGGTATCTCTATACATCAAATGTATAATACAAATTAGGATCTGTTGAACAAAACCATATATATATGGTTCAATCAAAAAATTTGGTTTTAGATTAACCAATGGAATTACATGCTTGTACTCAACCATCGGGTTCCCCACTGGACGACATTTTTTTGTCCGAACATATGGTTCAGAAAGCAATTCCATAAATTTTAGAGATATTAATGATTTAGTAAGTAATTAATAGTAATAATATCTCACTACTGAATGTACACATTCCATTCTAGAATGTATAACAACTTGAGTATTCCCCAAGACTTTTCTCCAACTATCGTGGACATCATGAGATAAATTTCATTTCCACGTGAATTTATTTCAATTTTTAGAAAAAAATTGTCATTAATATGAATTTGTTAACTGAAATATTTAATAAAATTTATAGAGGATGAAACATTATATATTTTTATAAAATATATTATTTAACTCTTATTACTAATAATTAAGATAATCCACCATTTTAAATCATTCATTTTTTAAGTTAAGACAAAATTCCTGATATAATTTATTAATGAAATCCCTCTATCCATCATGACTCGAGATTAAAGTCCCATAAATCATAAATAAATATGAAAATACATTATATTATATAAGTTAACCCATTTTTAAAAGTTAATTCCAAGAATAATGTTCTCATCCAAGGTAACATTGGCTTCCCTTATATGTGGGTTAATGACTCTTAGGAATAAGTCGTGCACCATGCTTTGATAATATCCTTATTGTGCCTATAATTCTTAAATAGAAAGGAAAAATGCACATAAATATGGATAACATGTAAATTAATAAAATACCGTAAACAATTGAATTCCATTGGGACTGAATTTGCGTGTTGTGTACATCATGTTTGTCAACCCATAAACCATAGGCTACCAACTCAGGATGGGGGGGTCTAGAAATAGTTTTTAGAGACTATATACCCTTGATTAGGTAACCACAATCTCAGTGGTGGTGGTAAAAATAATATATATCTCAATGAAAAATAAATAAATGTATCATAGTGAAATTCCAAAATAAAAATACATCCAACCATTTTATAGTAATATGGCCAACTAAACATCTCATTCATTGAACATATGAATAATAGTAATTGTTGGAGTTTGTTCTCTATAACCAAATTCATTGTACTTTATGATAAATTAATATTCATGTATTTAAAATATTAATAAATTCCTTATCGCTTCATGATTGTTCTTATGTGTGACATAGCTTGTGATAATGTCCCAAGAGTAGCGGTCGCACTAAAAGGTCATAGTTTCTCCCTGCTACGATGACAAGTGAGATGTACTATGACTCTATTCATGAACACATGTTAAATGAATTGATTATATCATTTTTATGGACAAAAATATTACATGATATCAAGGGTGGAGAGTCATAGGAAATTGGGAAAGCTTCTCATGGTGTACACCGTCGGAAATGTCTTGCAGTGTTTTATGAGAACGAGTTCCAATAGATGGAAATCAACATTTTTATGTGTGTTTGAAGGTTTCTATCTACAGGCATGTGTAATGGTCCGAAAAATTTATTATTATTATTAATGGATATTATGAGTTGTGTACTTTGATGTATTAATGAATACCGTGATGTAATATGTTCATGGAGAAGTTGGCTATATTGGGTTCATCATGAGAAATATTGTATTAATGAATAATGAGAGAATGGATTTATACCTTTTTTTCATTAACAGAAGTGAATATTTTTGGACCTTTGATTGAAATGATATATCGTAAATAAATCTATGGCCATAGTTTTCTCTTGGAAAATTCTATTTCTGAAAGTCAAAGGTTGTGATATCATGAAAATCGGTTGCTGAAAATAGCATGCAATCGATTAGATTAGAGAAATTGTGAAAAAAAGGATTGTATTACATGATAAGCATTTGTTGGAGGTGGCATGTCATTGTGTCATTAAATTCATTCTCCATGGGTGACTCACTGTGTTTCTAGACTCTAACCTTGGACTTTAGGTAGGCTTTCCTAATTTCACTATAAAATAGGACTAGAGGTTCACACTCCAAAATGTCAGTTAAATAATTTATTACTTAACAAGATGAATAAATATTATTTACGGTTGTGGTTTAGTAATTTTTCAGACATTCCAGATTATATTTTAGTTCATCACTAGTTATTCAAAACACTATATTTTAAGAATAATATTAAATTTTTTATCGGAGAATAATAGAGGTAAATTTATTTATTTATTGAATAAATAAATATTCGTTATTCAAGGCCTGATAAATATTTTGGATAATGGACAGACCCAGTTTAAGGGTCTAGAGTGATAAAATATTAAATATTATTTAATTATAACATTCAAGTTAAGCACATGCCACGGAAATAATGGTATTGATGCCATTATTTGACATGGGGGATTCACATGAAATAATATAATAAGTAATGGAAGTTGTGATAATTTTTAAATATTACCTAGTAAATTAAATTCCAAGTTATGTTATTATGTTTTTATTAGCCTAGGGAAAGAGAAATCTATCCTTTTTGATTTCATCTACATTTTCAATGACAAAATCTATCATGTTTTAAGTGGTCTCTTTTCTTCAAGAATGTTCTCAATAATGAAGGAATCCATCCTCCACCAGATCATATAACTCCCTAAAAGATTCTCTCCAGGAGATCGAGGGGGGATGAAACAAGTGCAATGATATTCCATAATATCACCTTGAGATTCCTTCGGTGACGTCCAGATATTAACGGAGCACATGTGGTTCACCGCTAGAGAAGTTCTACTATTGATCACTACAACTCAACAAATAGTCACCGTAGATCTTTGGTCAGACACAACAATGAATAAAGAAATCCATGGAGGTATTTCATTGATTTAATAAAATTCATTATAAAAAATATATATTGATCCTCTCATAGGGTTCTAGGTTCCATTCTTATTTGTCTAAATAATTGATTTAATTCTATGGATACTGGAATTCATCATAATATTGATCTCGAAACGATCATTGATTACCACAAAATTAAAATTTATTGTAGACCTAACCATGCTTCCTCTACACTTAGAACATACAAGTTGTATCATAGGGAGGTTCATTTTTGTATATAATTATTTAAATAATTTGTTGATTTTTTATTATTTAATAATTTATTTTTTTAATTTCGGATTAATCATTCTTTTAATCAAAATTTTGAGATATGTGCCTCATTTATTATTTCTTGTAGATCTAACAGAAATGAATAATTTTATGATAAAAATAAAATTGAGAATCTCATCTGGTTATGCTAATGATTCTATTCGGGTAATACTACATTACATACTATGTATTCGGAGTTACAATCCATATAATCTTCTATACATATAGTGGAATCTGAATCACACACATTTTAGTTTGGTTAAGTGCATCAAATGTGATTTAAAAATTATCCAAGATGTGTGCATTTATGACAATGTTGTATCTAACTCTTAAAAAGAATTTTGACCAAGATAGTCTAGCATATAGTTTTCAGACTACATGCTGTGTGACCCACTAGATATGGTGTGTAGACCAACTTGGGTTAGGGCCAAACCATGTATCCAATACATGACTCGGTGGAATGGTAACCATGTTTCCTAGAAGAAACCTAGGGTGTGGACCACTGGACACACCATGTACTCCATGATTTCTGAAGTACGCCTCGGATGCCATGTCCCTAGGAGTGTACTTCGGATAGAAGTTAATGTTAGTGAATGCTGTGTTTTTCGATGTAAAAATAGTTTACATTACCAAATTATTCATAATTAAAGAATTAATATCAGTACAATGTTTTATCTTCATATAATTTATAAGACATATTACTTATTGTTACTCAAGTGAATTAAATCATCACTTGGGGATGAAAAATCATGTGATTTGTGAAACCATCTATGAGGTACACATTATGATAGTAGGCATTAAATCATGTTTTTCATATTTAATAGGTGTAAAATAATATATGAGTATAATAAATGTTGGGTGGATTTTTACGGGTATTCACTATTTTTCCTCCAAGGTACATTTATGTACAAGGTTAATTATACATGATTTTTTTTGTTTAAAATTACGTGGATTAGAATCTCAAAAAAATCAACAATGGATTATGATAAAAATGATTGATATGAAATTAAAATAATTAATCGATTCAAGAATTATTTGTCATAATAATAACAATTATAAAATTTAATGACAGGTTTGTTATTATTTTAATTCATTGCATGTTTTTGGACTGTAATGAGATAGATGTGACCTTTTTTGTGAGTCGATTCCTTTTAATTTCTTTTATAAACTTTTTGGTCTTTCTGACTTATCCTTGTTAATATGTATGGCATGCATACGAATTTTTTCATTTATAAAATCCCACATTTACCCTTCACCAATTTGTGAGTAAAAGCATATATAATGGTTGAAGAACTAAAGATAATGGAGACGGTTCAATATAAGAGTTTAGGTTAAACTAGTCCAAGGATATGCAATGGTGAACAGGTGGATACCTATAAACATGAACCATAAATGATTCATGGGGTTTCTCTACTAGGTTAGTGTTACTATATCAACCAATACATAAACTAACCATTTGAAAATCACATGATCATACAATTTATTTTTTTGAAACAGTTTCATTGTTATTTATTGTGGATGTTTTTTCATGATGACGTAACTAATGTAATAACACGCCTGAAATATGGAACTAAAATAAAATTTATTTTGAGTAAATATTACCAAGACATGGTTAATCACTTAATTATATCTCACTTAATCATTACAATAATGTGAATGATTATAATTTGAAATTGATAAATAAAGGATAAAACCCCTCAAAGAAATGTTAAGTCAATATAGCCTTCCATTACCTCAATTAGAATAAAACCAATATTTAAAAGTTATTGACCATCACAAGTGTGGTGCTTTCAAATATTGGGGAATTATACCATGAGTTTTTGTGTTCACATAACCTGGTTCACATCATGGGTTGACTGTACAAGCCAGACTAGGTGTAACTACATTGAAAGTGTTGAGGAAATCAAAATTACTGATTTCAGGATTGGGGAGTCCACTCAATGGATCAATGAGTTGTGAGTTAATGCAGTTGGAATTTGGAATGCCTACCTAAAACCATTTTATTTTCTTGACCATCTCATGTTGGGGTATTGATAATTTAATGAGGATACATTCCACTAGAATATCTAAGAAACTGGATCATCTGGAGACAATGGTAAGGCCAATTTGGTTCTGAAAAAAAGTTGGGTGAATAATAAATAAATATTTATTTATTTTTAGAATTTTATCATGATAATTTTCTATAATTATACTCAAATTATTTATAGATATTTCATAAAGAATTTCACCATATATATTGTTGTTATCCATACTCGAGAAGGAAAACCTTCTCACAAATGCAAATTTCTGGGAATGGAAGAGGACTTTATGCGTTATCCTTTTCCATGAAAGGAAATTATATGTGTTGGTGGATTATTTTCTAGATGCCCCTATAAATAAGGCCAGTGAAAATGAACACTCTATGCATGAGAAACATTTGAATGACGTTGTAGATGTTCAGTGATTCATGCTTTGATACATGACCAATGAGTTCTAGAAGTAACATGAGGAAATGTAAGCTTATAGAATGATGTATATCCTTCAAGATGTCTATTGAGAGAAGGTCAAACATGAAAGTTTTTAGATATCTAATGATTTGGTCACCATTTATATTGGAGTTTATAAGCCATTTGGGTCCCATCTAGTCTAGCGTATTGGCAAAATTGAGCGTCTGTACATATTGGGGATTAAATTTCTAGATGACTTACATATATAACTCATACTTTAGTCACTGTACAAGGCCTTAATTAATTTTATTTTTAATTACATTATGATAAATAATGAGAAGATATTATTGGAACTTATGATATTGATTATCCATGTTGATAAGGACATGGTGCTAGATAAACCCACAGTCATTATGGTGAATAAGAAGTGGATGGACAAGGAAAAGTGGGATAAGACCTATAAATAGTCTAATGCCCCTGAGGACCATCCAACCAAGAATAAGAAGATAAAAATGTATGGAAATGAAAATGATGTTGTTTTCATTGCATGTGGAACGTTAGGCCACTGGATGAGGAACTACACCTAGAGGAAAGGGGAAGCCAATGGTGTGTTTGTTATCGATTACAATCATTCCATTTCTACACATTGTGTATTAAATACAACTTTTGGTGCTCACATCTATATCTAAATTCAAGAAAAATGTAAATTGAATAAAATTTACAGAAGAGAGGTGTATTTTTTAGTTTCTAATTGTTCTAAGATGGATACTCTTTCCAGTGTTGGCTACCACATTTTGTGGATGACCGAAATCATTTTTGTTTTATGGGACTATTATTATCTACCATGTATTACCAAGAAAATAATTTTTATATAGAGAGTTTAGATACAGATGGGTTTATTTTCATGTTTTAAAATAAATTCTATTTATTTTCTAAGGAAACCATATGCTATGGTATGCAACATTTAAATTATAGTGTATATGTATTAAATTAATTAAAACCAAGTGTTGGAAACCGATAATGAATCTAGTTAACATGACTCAAATAACACCCAATTGTCAAATCCCCATCTTAGTCATGTAATGGAGAATCACATGACGAAGCTTTATCAAGATGGTTATTTATACTCTTCTGAGCTAAAACCCCTTGAAATAGGTCATTCTTGTTTACAAGAAAAAAAATGACCAGACCACCATTGAGTGGGTAGGGTGAAAGGGCCACAAAGCTTCTGAATTAGTACACAATGATGTGGGTGGACCATTTCTAGAAGAAGATAGAGGTGGATATTCTTACTTTAAAACTTATACTGATGACTTGAGTATATATGGATATATTTACTGGATGAGGTATAAGTCAGAATACTGTGAGAAATTTAAGGAATTTAAGAAATAAGTATAGAATCAACATGGTAAGAAGATAAAAATTATTTGATCAGATCGAGGAGGATAATATCTTAACCAAGATTTCATCGACTTTTATGGGAGTCTAGGATTATATCTCAACTCACTCCACCTTATACACCATATCAGATTGGTGTTTCTGAAATGATGAACCATGACTTATTGGACATCATAAGGTCAATGATGCGTCATGAAAATATTCAGTGATTCGTTGGGGGATATTCATTACAAACTACGTCATACACATTATACCGAGTACAAACTAAGGATGAAATCCAAACCCCATCTAGTGATGGAGTGTAAAGAAACCTATTGGTCACATACTATTGCATGGGGTTTTGAAAAGTTTGATAAGGCTTTCTATGGAACGAAAATATCACCCCGGGGAATGAGGTGTATCGTTATATGATATCCCAAGAATACAAGGGGATAATACTCATACAACCCCTCAGATGAGAAAGTGAATGTTTCTAGAAAGATTTTCTTTCATGAGAGGGAGCACATCCAAAAAAGGATAGTATGCAAAATATTGACTTGTGATGAAGTTGATGCTCAAGATACACAGGAGTTGGAAAGGGGAAAAGTTCCACAATTTCCCATAGAAGAAGTAGTTCATGAAACACAAGTACTATGTATGAGTAAAAGAGAGGTAAGGGAACCTGAGCGATATGGTTTCCCTTCAACCAAGGATACTGACTCATTATTTTTGGACAATAATAGTTCTCTTTCTGAAAAAGAGGAAGTAGAGAGATCCAAAGATTCATGATGGATAAATGCTCTGATTTATGAGATGGATTCCATGTATCAAAACCATGAGTGGTTTTTCGTTGATGTTCTAGTTGATGTATAGACTACTAGGTGTAAATGGGTATTCCAGAAGAAACTAGACATGTAAGGTAAATTTAGTACCTATTATGTAATGATAGTGGCTAAAGGTTTTAAACCGTGTCATGGAATAGACTATGTTGAAACATTTTTTCGAGTCTCCATGTAGAAATCTATCAACATCCTACATTACATAGCATTTTAACATGAAAATGAGATTTGGAACATGGATTCCAAAGCCTCCTTTCATAACGGTATCCTTATAGAAGATATCTATATGACATGGTAGGATGGCTTTATGACCCCAGGAAATTCCAAAAGGGTTTATAAGTTATAGAGATCCATTTATGTATTGAATCAGGAATCCATGTCTGGGAACATTCAAAGCGATGAATCCATAAGTGAATTTGGTTTTAGTAAGATTTAATGTTATCCATTTATTGTCAAAATGATTAATGGGGATGCAGTTAGTATCGTAGTAATATTTGTTGACGGCACATTAGATATTGGAAATGACATACCAGTCATGAATTCTGTTATGGGATGGTTAAACAGGTGATTCTCCATGATAGACTTAGGTGAAGTAGCCTATATTATTGGGATCAAGATCATTTGTGATAGATCCAAGAGGTATCTCGGACTAAGTAAGGGTGAATACATTGAGCAGATACTGAGGATATTTAGTATGGAAAAATAACTTATGGGATTGGATCCAATATCACAAGGGATCCATATTCTAATGAAAATGTGTCCATATGCACAAAAGAGAGATATATATAATGATTAAGATCACATATGCCTCAATGATAGGATCAATCATGTATGACATGATATGTTCTAGTGATGATGTTTCCTATGCACTAAGCATTGTAGGATGATATCAAGAATATCGAGGAGAATATCACTGGATTCTGTTAAGTTTATCCTTAATTATTTGAGAAGAAAAATAGCATATGTCCATGATTTATGTATTACAGAATTTTCTTGACATCAGAGGGTATTATAATGCTAGTTTTCAGACAGATAATAATGATTTTATGTCACAATAAGGATATCTTTTTGGTCTTAACAGAGGATTTGTAAGTTGGAAGAGTTCAAAGAAGCCAGTTGTCACTGATTCTAAACTAGTGTAAAAGTATATAGCAACTTCTGATGTAGATAAAGAAGACTTTTGGATTCATAACATTATCCAGGAGCTTGATTTGGTGCATATTATTAATGAACCGGTCAAATTATATTGTGATAATACTATAGTGGTGGATCTTTTAAAGGATCCAAGGTCACATCATCATAAAAAACATAATACTCTAAAATTATAACATATTGGTGGATTTTCATCAATGAGGTGAAGTTATAATTATAATATTTTCCATAGAAGAAAATTTGGTGGAACCCTTAACTAAAGTCATATTTCAACATAACCATGTGTATCATGTGAGAGCTAGCGGACTGAAGGTTATTAACAGTTGGTTGTAGTGAAAGTGGGATTCTGTTGATGTTAGTTCTCTAGAACCAACTTATATGTAATTTTTTATTAAAATATAGTCATGTTTTTTAATAGTAATAAATTCCTTGTCAAATCAATATTTTCTATATATGTGAAATAGAATATGATAATGTCTCGTGCGTATTTATTCCACTAAAAGTTCATAACAGTTCCCCGCTATGATGAGAGCCCGTAAGTGCTATGAAACTATTGTTTAATCAATGTTCTAGGGCCAGATGTTATCTTTTGGAGGGACAAAAATAGTATGGGATATCAAGTGTAGATACTGATTGGACAATGGGACACATTATCATGGTGTATTCCATTGGTAATATCCTACAAGATTTTATGATAATGAGACGCAATAGTAGGAAATCCAAATTTATATGTGTCATTGGATATTCCTATTTTTTGTACATGTGTAATGGTGCTTAGACATTAAGATTATTATCAATGTATATT
This sequence comes from Viscum album, assembly GCA_963277665.1. Lineage (NCBI taxonomy): Eukaryota > Viridiplantae > Streptophyta > Magnoliopsida > Santalales > Viscaceae > Viscum > Viscum album. The sequence continues at coordinate 1,352,709,742 of OY728131.1, forward strand.
ATGAGTTTGGTATTTTGATGTAGTGACAGAATCCATGATAACATATGATCATAGTGAAATAAGATACATTGGGTGTGTCATGAGTAATATTGCATTAATGAATAATGTCAGAAAAGATATACCACTTATGTTAATTAAAATAAGTAAATATATCCGGAACTTTGTGGAAAATAATATAGCCTAAATATATATTTGGACATGTTGTTCTCTAGGAAAGATATATGTCTGAACATTCAATGAATAAGATATCAATCATATAGGTTGATTACACTTGCATGCGACCTGCTCGATTAGAGATATTGTGGTGAAGGGGTTACATTACATGGTATGTTTTCGTATGAGGTGGCATGTCATTGTGGCTTTAATTTTTTCTTTATGGGATCATTTGCATGTTTCTAGACACTAACCTTCAACTTTATGCATGGTCATCTACTGCTAATTTGAAAGAGGCCTAGTGGGTCACACAGTAAGTGTATCCAGAATCTAAGATTAATAATTTATTATTTAGCAAGATGAATTAATATTACTCCTAGTTGTGGTTTAAAAATTATTCAGGTATGCTTGATCGAATATTATTCTGACACTAGTTATTTAATATAATATATTGTGAGTGTAATAATTGATTATTTATATGTGAATAATGTAAATAAATCTATTTATTAGATCACTAAATAAATAGTAATTATTAAAGGGAAAATAAATACATTAGAGGATGGACAGAACGAGTTTAAGGGCCTAGTGAGGCATAATATTAAATAGTATTTGATTAAATAAAATTTAAATATAACATTCAAGTTAGGCAGATGTCCGGGAAATAATGGTATTTTTATAATTATTTAACATGGGGGGTTTGACATGGAATAATAAAATAAGTAATGTCACTTGTGCTGATTATCTATTATCAACAAGTGAATTAAATTTCAGGTCATGTTGTTTTCTTCTTTTTACCACATGGATAGCTTGACCTAGCCATTCGATTGTGCACAATATTTTGGAGGAAAAATCTCTCAATCCCGAAGTGCACTCTTTTCTCCAATAATATTGTCAATAAAGATAGCGGACACACACCAATGAATCAATGATTTATTTGGAAGCATCTCTTCATGAAATCGAGGGTGGACGATGCAAGGATCTTCTATGCTAGCACTCAGAGACTCCTTCATTCGCATTTATAGATTCGTAAGGCATGTGTTGATCACCTCTAGAGGAGATTTACTATTGATCATTACAGCACAATGAAGGCTCAACAATGATCTATAGTGAGACCCATCAATGAAGAAGGAAAACCATGGAGGTATTTCTTTAATTTCATTTTATTAATTTCATAAAAAATATGTGAATCCTCTTTTATGGGTTTTGTGTTCTTTTATTATTTTTCTAAATCATCGATTTAATTATTTGGATACTAGAATTCATCTATATATTGATCCCAGAATGATTATTGATTACATGAAAATGAAAATTTGGTGAAAACCCAACATCACTTCCACTACGCTTGAAACCTATAGAAATCCCAAATTGGGAGATCATATATATCAAGAACCAAAATAAACCAAAACCAAAAGAGAGTGTAAAAAAATTAATGATTAATAACCATGTCACATCTTATAAGTTAATTCCAATCCAAACAGGTCAATCATCAAGAATATTCCCCTTTCTTATATCCTATCTTGAAATCATGTTGATTTCTCATGTAGAAACGAATTATTGACTAGGGTATGTGTAAAAACCTATAGGCAACTACTAAGTGTGTTCCTAATTATAACATGTCAAAAAAGTTTTAATTTTAATGTGTGATATTAAATAATTAAAGGTGTTGGTAAATCACTATTAACCCTCAGGTTCCACAATGAATCTCAAGATCAACCATACATTTTCAACTAGTGACATGGTACCTTTGAACATGACACACTACCAAATAAATGGTTTAAGAATTATAAAACCACAATAACATTGATTATTAGAGAATCCAAAGGATTGGATAGGAGACCAATCTAGATATGATTCTATTTCATCATCAATCACTGAGGTAAAATGTGATTCTTTCTTAGATTACATCTCATGTAGTCCACTCCATTGTTTAGATATGCACCCACCTCTGATATCATCCCATGCCAGCAACCACATTAGTCAGATAAGTGCACACACATGGAATATCTAACATCATTATTTAATGGTTTGGAATGGAACCCTCCCTTAGAATCTATCATATTGTATCAAAACTCAACAACAAAAACTATAAGAAATCATCTTTCCAAGAATATCATTTCAATGAAAAGTCCTTTGTGATATAATAAGGCCCAGCCACTTACCAATAAATAAAATAATTCAAATATGTAGTTATATTACACCCAACCCATAACCACTATATAAAAATTAAAACATTCATGACAGTTAAAAATGAGGAACCATTAACATTTCATAATTTCAACATATCTATGTTATAAAAAAACAGTCTATATTATCAGTCCTAATCATATCAACTCTCATTCTTAGATTTATTGTTTCTTATGGGTTGGAAATTGTTGAATATAAACACGTGGATTGGTCCCAAAAATATTTTTATACACCTAACCAAGGTACAAGAAGAACTAGCATTGGGGGATACTACCATGATAGCCCACATACCTCATATGATCCAATTCAGTTGTATAACCCTAGGAAATTTATAAGCAACCAAATTGGTCTCAATACTATTATGGGAATCTCTTAGGTTCACACCAACATTTTAACCTTTATATTAACTTATGAATTACACAAATGGAATCCAAATAATTGGTTATTAGGTTATCAAAATTCCTCATATGAATAGAATAAGTGTATTTGAGTAGGAAAAAAATGAGAGATCTGTTTAATTGTTTTCCCAATAATTCACTAGGTCGGGGTGATCACACATAAAATATGATGATGAAATTTATGTATATATTCAGGACAATGTACATAATTCTTATATAAATATTATCATTGGATATTAGAAATTACATTATAACCAAACATATGGAATCAAGAAATATGATAAAATCAAATAAAAAAGGAATAAATGATTATAACAGGTTTATGTCTATAAAATAGACAGAGAAAAAAATACTACACCAGAAGAGATAGACATGCCAATAGTGATCTAATGGAATGAAAGAAACATGAAACAAATGAGGGACTGGAAAGATCTCATTGAAAGGGGAAGGGATTGGGGAATGGTTTTATATAAATTAGGATTCATCCAATTTATGGAAATTAAATTTATAATATTTTTGGATAATTTTTTTAAAAAAATTCATGGGTCAGGAATTGTGGAATACCCATACTCGAAATAAAGAAACTATCCTCCAAGATCATCCTCATAGTGTGGTACCTATGATCACAAAGAACCAACCCATCCCCAAGCTGAATGAATTCCTCAATCCTAGGACGTAATTGAATATCTACTCCCATCATGGTAAAATACATCGTCCTCTTGGGCCATCTTGATAGTGAAACTCCCTTACTATGTGTTAGTACCTAAAACTCAATTACGACTTATTGGAATATCCCAACGGGTCATGTTATGATCAACTATTCACATAAGATTTTTAATTACACATGACCCTCACAATATTGCAACATCCTAGGTCATCATTTTTCCTCACCTAATGTGAAAAATAAGTAATCCCATGCACCCCTTGACCCAAGAGAAGTTACTATTATATAGTCCAAAATCATGTCACAACCATCCCCTTTTGTTGCATGATGGTCCTCTTCTAGACCATTGTTACAATAAAACCCACATTCATAATAGCATAAAAACTCCCTTACAGTATTTTAACAACTAAAAGATAGTCCATTTATAGTGTTAGAATAGGACTTTACCAAAACTACAAAAGCGTTGATAATCGAAGCACGATTAAAATCCCAAAATAGTTATCAGTGCATAAAAACAATGTTGAAGGTCCCCTTTAACAGTGTTAAAAATGAACTATTAATGGGGTCTATTAATAGTGATTTTTAGAACTCTTAAAGTCCCCCTTTATCATTACCTTTTTAGCACAATTATGTTGGGCCTTAATTAGTGCTAAAGTAGCCCTAATAATGCTCTTATCGATAAAGGTATATAAAATTTTCTTCCCATGCCACCACCACCCAGCTATATCTACTCTTATCACCAACGAAGCCCTTTATCTATGCCTCCCCCCATACTTTATTAGTGCTTCCCCCACCCAGCATCTAGCATGTGCCTCTACCCCTAGGGAGTTTCAAACCCTTGACATCAATGTTATATACCAGTAACATTACCACTCTGCTATACTGTTTTGTTTTACATTTTATAATATATCTATATATTTATATACTATTGTCACATATTTATCCATATATTTTTATATATTAGTAAATATATTTTATAAAAAAATATTTATTATTATTTATTTATAAAATTACATATTTATGGTTGAATATAAAAAGATTATGTTTATATTTTCATATATTTAACTATAAATTAAAATAAATTTTGAAAATAAAAAACATTTGAAATACATAATATCAATATTCAATTATGTTCTATGAATATATTCAGTCCCCACTAGAAAAGGAAAAAATACCCCATTAAACGATGTTTAAAATCCATCGAAAGTTAAAAAAATCGGGTACCCTGATAAAAACATAGTTTTGGTGGCCTTCAAGGAATTTCATGGCCATAGAAAATGCATCAGAATGATTTGTTTATTTTTTGCACATATAGATTGTCGTAGGCATCAATTTGATTTGTGGTAGAGCTCAAACAGACATCTGAATCAGAACTTAGGTTTGTTGGATGTTTTAGTGACGTTTTCAACCATTTTCAATTTATTTTAGATATTTTATTATTTTAATGATTTTATATCATTAAAATTATAAAAGATGACAATTACTCAGTTATAAAAAGTAAATTATTAGTTAAATTTATTTAGATATTTTATAATCAATTGTCATTAAATGTATTACATAATAAGTGTAAGTGCATATTTACCTTGTCTAAAACTTATTTAAAAATATACATATTATATTTATATCAATGTAAATATATTTATATATTTATATATTATTTTTAGTGTAAAATAAATTTTTTAAAGTATAATTTTATCAGCGCTTGTAAAAAAACTGTGGATTAAGGGGTGTCTTTATCATCACTTATGAAAAAATGATGATAAACCACCCTCCCCCCTTTATCAGTGATTTTTAACAAGTGCTGATAAAAAGAACTCAGTTATCAGTGCTTGAAAAAAAGCCCTTATAGAGGCTCCCCTTTAATCGATCTTTTTTAGTAATGATAATTGTGGTCTTTAAGAGTGATAAATACATGCACAGTTAAATACCCCTTTAACATCACATTTTGTAGCGATGACAAAGGGGGTCAATAATAGTGTTTTTCCCTAGCACCGTTTAAGCCATAAGGCTGGATAAACCATTTTTTTAGTAGTTATTTCATCCCAACCATGGGTAAAGATTCCTCAAAGGAACCATTTTTCCATTACTAACACATTATACACTGATAAAAAACTAATAATATATTGATTTTTAAGAATAATTGAAATAATATTTATTCCATGATAAGTCCTAGGGTCCAATATACTAACACATTATGTGGAAATCATAGTTAATGGGATTATTTTATGATATAGGATTTCGGAAATGGAATGGTAATTATAGTGGATGGTTGATCTAGAGTTTCCTAGTACAGGTTGGGAGATAGGATCGAGTCTGGATATTAGAATTTTTTACCAACATTTTTTTATATTTCACATCAAATATGTGAATGATATTTCCATGGAGGAAACTTCATTACCCTTTCAAGACATGTGTGACCATATAGTTGATTTCCCTTTTTCATTGACATGTAAAATATCTCTTTATAGTCGGATCTTATATATAATTTACAAAATATGAAATTATATTATGATGATTGTTTATACTTATTTTTTCTGATAATATTTGTAGATATGTAATCTACACCATATAGTATCCACCACATTAATCATGTACCCTCAATTATATTTTGTATCCTCTAACTTTTTAGGATTCATGATTGATATTTTTTAATGAATATGGTTTATTCCTTGTTTTATTTGGTCGAGTAAGGATAAAAACAAGTAGAATCCGAGATATGTTTATATTTATTTTAATATTTGGGATTTACAATGGGATTAATGATATTTTAAAAAACATGGGATGACCTTATGATTTTATGTATCTAAACCCTATGTATTGAAATTACAACATAACAAGAATAATATTTCCATATTTAGTATTATATGGTGATAATTGTTTCTTTTTTCAATTATATGCTATGTGATTTATAGATTATTTCATTACTCGTGGAATAGAGTGTTATCATGGTGTGCATTCAGGCATCATATATATCATCTAATGTTAATATGACTACTTTATATAGATATGGAATTGGTATTCTGATTTTAATGAGGGGTTAAATAATTTAAAATGATAGCAATATGTTAAATAGTATTTTCCCATATTTGATTTTGGTGGCATTATACATGACTGAATTATTTTTGGTTATGAATTTTTAATATGATGATTGGTTTTGTGGATCCTATTTTGTTCTATATTAACCCTTGAGATTAGAAATCCATGGATAATAATTTCAACTAATTTATTAGAGATCGTTATATTATAGAGAATGTGTATAGGGTTGTTGGATATAAGGGATATTACAAATTATTCTAAATTTAATATTTTAAAATTATTGAGGAAATTCATTTTCATCTATGTGTTAGATATTACAGTGGAATGCTACGATGGAGCCCTCTATTCGAGCACAAAAAGGGAGATGAATTTTACACCCCACAAAAAGTTTAGCTAGACACCCTTATAAAATTGGTGCATCATATTACTTATTAAATCTAAGAGAGTCTTCTTTATCTTATTCATATAAAGGGATACTATGATCAACAATCTAGAAATTCGATAGCCGATTTGACGCAATATTTGGAAATGTAGAATCCATCATTTTTTTACACAAAATGGGGGACCATATCTTATGTTTTTTTGGATTGATTCATTGAAGTATAATTATTATCATATTTAGACACCCCATATGGGAAGGGTGATGATCACATTATATATACTTGAGAACCCAATGAAACACTTATGGAATGTTATATTTTCATAAGAACAATATTTAGTGGTTCCATTAAAAGTGTTTTGGGGTTTTTTATGAATTTATATCCCAATACCTTGATGGTTTATTGGGTATAATTTTTTATACAACTTTTCAAGGATGATAGATCAATGATAAACTATGTACCACATTTTATCGATTCACTTTATCTTATGTCCGAGTTAACAAGGGATAAGATTTATATGGTTTAATGATTTGATGATGGGCTGGTGCATTGGTTTTGATCACACATGATCATATTTTACATCAAAAGCTTTTAAAATTACATCAACAAGGCCCACATATTACAGTAGACCACAGTTGATGTTAGTCGTACAAGGAAAAAAAATTAGATGCTTGATATTTTAGTTTATCTTTAGTTGGAAGGATATTTTGTTGGTTATTCACACTAGTGTGGTGATAGGAAGGCTAACCATGTATTTGGTCTATTTTTACCTTACTAAATATGTCTCCTACAATGTTCTTATAGTTTTTAACAAAGTACAACAAAAAATCGTAGATCCACAAAACATATCTTAATTTCCATTTATAGTTTCATAAACTGTATGTATATAGATTCATTAGGATATCATCATGAAATATAGTTTGAAGAGGTTCTATAAAGATTTAGTATTCTATAGAAGGTCTGGGATCATTTAAGTGGATTTATATATGGGCTTCCACCATCCATTTAGAATATACAGAATTTCATGTTTCCAAGGTATAAGGGTAGAAATATCAGTTTGGTGAATCCACTTAGGTAGTTAGTTGATCTGAGATTGGGTTCATGGATCTTGTTAGTTTCATGTCATCAACCGACTCCATCTATTTTGGGATAGATAATGTCATCCTTCCATGGTATGATTCTAGTGGAACCCACACAAGAATCTATTAAATTTATCATGTGTGTCTAATAAAATTTTTTATTTTATTAATTGATCAATAACCTGGTTAGTTTCTGAGTATATTTTTAAGATGATGAATATCTTTACTCCCTTGGTGTCGAAATAAACGTGTATACATAGATTATTATGTTCTTCTATGGAGAATCGTGGTTATAAAAATATAGAATATTTCTTTATAATAGAGATTTCAAAATTTATACAACATTTTATTTGGTTAACAGACTCATTATTATACACACATCAACTAATACCATTTAATACTATCTTTCATGTTTGTTATGGGTTATTTTTATACCTGTATAAGATATTAGTACTTAACATAAGGTTATTTAGGACCTAAATATTGAAAAATATTGTCTATTTATCATAGTTTTTCGGTGTTTCTGAAATGGATTTCAAGAAATTGGGAATAATTTTATTTATTAACATTTTTTAGTAGTTCTGTGTTTTTTTATAATAACATCATTGATTACCCACCTGATAATGGGATTTAGAGTTTATTATCTAGTGGATTTGACATTTGGAGACAATATACCATATTTCATACAATATGTATTCTAAAAATAATAATGAGGTAATGTACTAGTTAGAATACCTTAAATAAATTGTATTTATTTAGTGGATCTCACTCTTTAGGGTGATTCTCTTTTAATCTACGAGAAGGGTTGTGGTTTTTTTCACTTATAAATTTTTTTACTATAGTTTAATTACATGGAATTCAAGGATATAGATCTTCTTCATCATATAAATTATTTCTTTAATCGTATTTAGTGATGAAGTAGGATATCCAATATTGATTTGAGGTTAGGATACCATCATCTAAGGGTGATCCTTGTTTATATTCATAATACTATATTCATAACTAGGTATGCATTTTATGAGTTTCACAGGATGAATTTATGTTCCATTACTATGAATAAAATGTTAATGGCTTGGATAAGGAGATTTTTTTATCTATTCATAAGTTCTTTTATACTTAAAAAAAAAGTATTTTAGCATACTCCCAGTCATGGGAAAATCATACATGACATCTAGATAATATATAGAACAAACTATGATACTATAAATTTAATTCCAAGTACTTAAATATCCATTTTTGAATCAAATATGTGAATTTCACGGATTATATGATATCATAGGATAGTATATCAATGGACCCAGAGATGTGTTATGTTGCGGTTTCTTGAGAGTGTATAAGTAATATATAAGTATATATATATCTTCCTATGTATGCATCTATACTATATGATATTTATTCTTGAATGATTTTTATTATAAGAACTTATAATAGCTCCTGGAATGAATGGGAGAATGTTTAACTAGTCATTTTTTATAATGTTATCATTCAATGAATGAGAATGTGGTAGAATATGTAATAGATTATAACCTTAACTGATTCAGGTAAGAAGATTACATATTATTATAATTCATCTATCATTTGGCTTGTTGTGGTTATGATATAGGGTTATTGATTATTTTATATTAGGTATATGATATTGGTATTGTATGAGAAAAACTAGAAGGTGTGTGATCCATAGCTGGTAATGGTGTTAGATGCACTAGGATGTTCATTTCATTATTTATTATTTCATAGCTTCATTGTGTATATTAATTATAAGAGCCCTCATAATATAATATTACATTTATACCTCATCCTTGATCTCAAAATGATGGTATATAATTATGAGTACATTGTCTTTTTTATGTTATAAACTCCATGTAAGATGAATGTAATTATAGATTCAGAAAGTACAAAGACAAAATATTCAACAGTTAAAATGTATAGATATCAACAATAGTAGATTAGAATATTCACTCTGAATAATTTATATATTATAAGTCATCATTTATGGCATACCCTCGCAACATTGACCATTTTCAACTAACTATAAATTATAGTAAATGATAATATGTTTTCATAATTGGATAATCTTGTTAATGGGTATAGTATATATGGTGGGCAGACACATGTTTATTAGACCAGATATAATGATGGGATCCAATACAAACAAGGTTATGTATTGGTTCATATGAGAATTATTGAGTAGATGATGAAATATTCACATGCCACTATAAAAGGCATTCACTATAGGATAAATAATATATATCAGAACAGATACTAATAGTTTTACTGGCCTTGTATAAAGATAGATATTGTGTGCTTTGATTCAAGATTCCTCACCTCTTAATAGGTGATAGTCAAAAACCAGTGACCTATATGTCTTCTTCATCACCTACCCTTTCACGAGTGGATGAGGGATGATTAGATAATGGTTTTTTAGGAGGAACTACTTATGTTGCATCAGGGTTTTAAAGTTTTATGTGACATAGTTGATCAGTTGACCAGACTCTCTCATGTGTTACCATTCAAGGAGACCAAATTAACTAATGATATAGTAATGTTTTATTTTATGTTATAGTCATACTTCTTGAGGTTGAAATGAGTAATTTATCATATTAGAATTATAAACTGATTCTTTTCTTCCTTAAGGGGAATATAGATGGCCTTGTATATGGTGGAGTATACCAATATGTCATATAATCTTCAAAAATGGGGATGTACTAAGATTATTATCAGAGAATTTTTTAGAAATTATTTAAGAATAAATATGTATTTTCGGTGGTTATTGGAAAATAATTGTTCACTTCTTATGATTTAATATAATAATATAGATTGAGTATCATTTCAGATGTATGATTAAATGATATTTTACAGTAGGTTATATTGAATCTATTATACTATTCATAGATATGAGTGAGTTTTATTATGATTTTAATTCTCATTTATGATACATCAGATCATATCTAATTACTGTTGAATATTTTGTTTATTTCATTGAGTAGACAATGATTATATGTTGACCAATGTATCCATATGGGGTTATATTAGTGATAAATTTTGTACCAATTAATGTATATCCTTGATTAGCACGTTGATGGATTAAGATATAGGGGAAATTGGTACCACAATATAGAGGTTCTTTGTTGTAGTTTAATAGGAATAGAGTGGAGGTTTAGCATTTATCGTTTCCTTATAGATTATGGGTTATACATGACATATTCTATGTACCTCCACATTAGGTATACCACTATATAACATTAAATGTAATGAAAATGGATTTCTAGATGAGTGATAAATATATAGAGTAATCTAGGTCAACATGATCCTTCAAGGGAACAAGGTACATTTGGTATGCATGTAATAATAACATTTGTGTATTTGGAATGAGACTTGGGAGTGATGGGCTGATATAATTGGTCATTGGAATGATATTTTCATGAGTGAGGCCGAGTGACATATCCTAGATATGAATTACTATATGGTGTATAGGTTGTGACATTCTTCATATAATTTGATTCATTTTTGAATATATTTTCATTAAAAGATATAAAATTTTATAGGGTTTTTCCTTTGAAGGAGTTTGTATATATTGGGGTTGGATTTTGAGGTGTTTGATTCAGCATCGATAAATATTTCCCAATTATATATAGATATATACATAATTTTCTTCACTCCTTTTACCTAATATCAACATATAGAGAGTATGATTCCATGGATGTAAATCATCCACATGATATCACTAGGGTGTGTATCCAATGGGGGTACCAAATATGGTTATTGGGGACCATGTAAACAAGAATTATAAATATATGTATTAATATATTTAAATAAGATTTTAAAACATATGTCTAAATTAGGATATAATCATTTTTTTATAATTAAAATGACACCCACATGCCTTCCCTTTTCTATATCATTTATTTTGTTGCGTTTATTGCATTTTTGGTTGAATAAAAGTGATTTTTATCCCAACAGATCATCACGTATATAGTTAAGTCTCATTCTCTATGTAATCTCAGCTTATCCCACTATTTCTATATTCTTCACTGAAATTTCCTATTTTTAAGTAATATAAATGATTTCAGGATTTCTTCAAATTGAATTTCATTCAACTAATGATCTATCCTTTATGGGAAAAATTCTATATTGAGGTAGGTTGTTCCGAATATTTCCAGTTTGTTTATGATACATTTCTTATGACCGTTATGTGGGTTTTACTAATTCCATATGCAAGACCCTATAAAAATTTAAATTGTTTCATGAATCACATTTAAGGAGGATATGGTTTTATAATGATCATATTTGATCCCATATTTCATGTATTTTAATGTAATGGTGTTTGATAACCATAAAATAAATGTTATCATTACATTAATAATAGAATGATATACCCAAGGGAGTTACCCATGAATTTATAATACCATCATATACTCTAATATTTTCTTCTTATCCTCCTCTAATATAGATATGTTTATGTATTTGAGTTCTATTGTGTGAATTTTTTTCCCTTATAATGGGAATTTTGATGATTTATATCATATTGGATCAATTCAATGTGATGGAGGGGTGTGATATGTACATAATTTGATTGAATGGTTTTAGAGAGTTTGTACCATAGATTTTTATTAGGAAGGGGGTATAAAATTAGGGGACCAACCAAACTTTGGATATATAATATTGTTGGATTTTATGGACACATTAATATTAAAAGTTTGTGATATGTTTTTTCATTAGTTATCTATCCTTACTTAGTGGTAGCTAGAAAAGTTTATTCCAATTTTTTATTGAATTTGGTTATAATTTGAAAAGAATTCAAGTTATCATGGGTATTCCCTTGAGTGTGGTATGATATTACTATTTAATCTAGTTTTTTATAAAGTATGGTATTACATTCCAATGATAAAATATATAATTATCCAAGATGATATGAAAGTTGATTTTCAGGATGCCCATAATAAGGGATTATATGTCAATTTTAATTATGTTGATTGTGGTTTGGGTTATGTTTCAAAAAATAAATTTTTCATTCCAATGGTTTGGATGATGTGGCCTTTAATTTGATATCACCCTATGAAAATTATTACATTCCTTATTATTTTTTATTTTTGAAGTAATGTGGATATTCTTACAATTATTTAACATTACCATATATAGGTGATAAAATGAATTAGAAATTATCCCAACTTGTTTATTTTCTCCCGAAGGGTGTTATTAAAAAATATGTTATGTTACGAATGGGAAATGATTCCCACTTTTGTATTGTTTCCATTGGGATGATATGCCTAGTAAAGTGATATTATTACTAGGACACATAACTGACGTAGTAGATATTGTAATTTCATAAGACATTCGTCCATCTATATGATTTGTATGAAATATGGTGTGATTATTAGTTGATATATCATATTTTTTATGTTGAAACTACTTTCCCATAAGATATTACACATGATATGTTTATTCTCACCACAACTCCTATTGAAGTAGGTTCATTCAATCCATGAATGTCTGGTACTACATAATTGATGTCACTTTTATAAATTTTTTTCTTTTATTTACATATTCATTAACCTATATCAAAATTTATGAATAGATATATATTCTATTTGAATAAGAACAATATGGTTGGGGAACTACATTGTTTTTCCTACACACTAAATGGGAATCTAAATATACACGAAGATATCATAATTTGGGAGGCTATTTTGAGAAATATCATTCCTATAGTTTTATTATGTTATATATCTTTACCTCATTTTAGGTACCTCTTCACACTCTATTAGAACCCCTTCAACTGTGAATATTTTAACACCCTTATCAAGTATTGGTGGGAAATTTCTTAAGCCATATACTTTACAGTGCAGAGAGAAAGTTAATGGATGGAGGCTTGAGTAATCATGTTGTTGTGGTTCTACCATTTCTAGGGGTTTTAATACGTTTTTATAGGATTGATGAATCTTTACCCAGGTAATATAATTTCATGTCACAGGGTTCATAATTTAATATATATGATAGTTAGTTGGGGTGGTTCTAGTGTGGTATGTGGTGTATGCACTGTGGTCTAGGTTATTTTTATCATTCAACACTGTGGCCATGGGGGCTATGTAATGGTATGTCTTTCACATTAATAAAATCCCAAAACCAAATTTAAATGTTTATATTCACTAATATTCAACTCTAACACAATAATTTGTATTTTAGGAATCCCTCAATAGTATTTTAGTATCCTCCATCCATTATTCTTCTATGTTCAATGAATTGGTTGATGTGTTTGATCTCTTTTCAGTAAGTGAGACTTATTATTGCCTTAAAATTGTCATTTCTTCTCTTATCACCTTTATGACTGATGAACCATCATGTTTTGGCTATATTGTAACCATGACCTTATTTGTTATTTTAATATGTATTCCATCTTAATCTTACTCTACTTCAACTCTCCATTACAGTTTCAGTTTTGTGTGTTTGATCGATTGATTTTGTAATTACTGGTAGGTGGTTCCATAAGTCTTTTTCCCTTAATTAAAACAATTAATAATTAATTTTTTTGATATATTTTTTCATTAATTATTTGAAAAAATTAACATTGACGATTTTATTATTTATTTAAATGTTAGGAGACTTGTGAAAAAAAATGATTTTAAATGGTTTCGAAAATAGGTTTTATTTTTGAAAGTATTTCATGGAGTGACTTGAAGTTTATTCTTTAGAAAAATTTCATAAAATAATACATTAATTTGAAATCAATTTATTTGATGATAATTTCAATTTTTTTTGAAATTTTAATTTCATGTTGTACATAAAATTATGCATTTCAACTAAGAATTATTAATTGGTTAAAAATGTATGATTCACTATTGATTAACTGATTAATTTAAGGACATGATAGTCTTGGTAGATAGTAGGTGATTATGATTGTAATGCAAGGAATATGTATCCCTAAATAGAAATTGTTGATGGAAACAATAACTAAACCATGTTATGAATTATCTCTCTAGATGGGGAATTGATTGATTCTTTCCCAATAGCCGGAACATAAGGATTTTTTCACACACATTATGACTCAATAATTAAATGAGAAGTATAAGGATCCTATATCCAAAGTTAAATTGACCATCGGTGTTATGATCATGTTTCTTGGGTTTTATTTGGTTATTACATTCCTTTAGTTATAGAACTACTTTTATTCATAACCATGATTTAGGGAAATTTTTGTAAAATTCTATTATTATTATTTATTCCATCAATTTAACTAATAATTTTTTATTTAAAATAAATAATAAATGGTTTATTTGTAATTGAAAATTGTTTGGAATTCCTAGTTAGGCTCGAGTATTCTATTTATCATACATCTTACCTCTTTCCTCAGTTAGTTGTAGATTTTTTAATGAGTGTTATAAAAAAGGGAAATCACCACATTGATATATAGATTCTATACATGAGAATGAGACAAGGAATATTGGTTATAACCGGTGGACCTGAGGTCTACTTATTTCAAAGGGACTATGAGATCATGTCTTGGTGTTGATGTGACATTTATTGTATGATGTATTCTTTGGGATGTATGACTTTTTATATTACATTTTTCTTGCAGATATTTTTTCATACTAGATTATTATTGATTTGACATTCATTTTTTTGTCATACATTTGGGAAAAAATATCATTAACATTTTTTTATTCCATGTTGTAATGACTAGCATGTGTAGATCATGAATTCCCTTCAATGAATGTCAGATATGATCTAGGTACTATATTACTATAGTATCTTAGAGAGTTTGTGAAAATTTGGTAACAAATGTAGGTTTTGTGTCTTTCATTTGTATTTTTTATGGAGTCTTTAATTTAATAGTTGATATGAGTTAAATTTTTTTATTGTTAATGGATAGTTGAGAGATTATATGGCCATATATCATCATTGTAATAATTATGTCAGCATGGGTGTTTAGGAAATTTATCATTGAAGGATAATTTTACAGATTGTAGTGTTTTTCATGATTGATCTCAATTCATTGATATCCATGTATATCATGATTTAGTATGTGGTTTGAGAATCCTTTTAGATGATTTTCTATTTTCTATTTATGTTGTGTAGTACCATTCCCCCAATATGGCATTTTAATCGATATTTGGGTGGAGCTATTGGTGATCCATGAAAAGTGAAAACTCTAGATGAACATAACCACAATGACATAGTGGTACATTTTTTCCATTCTCTAAGATGGTTAGTTACAAAAATTCTTGTTCAGGATCCAATTATGGAACCTTGTAGGGATGAATCGTGATATCTAGTTCAAGAGTCTCTATTTTAGAAACAACTATATTTTTATGGATCGAACAACCCCCATTATATAAAGGATTTCTAAAATAGGATTTAGCTTCTCATTTATTTCTTAGAAATTCCAAATTCATTAATGGTTATGTTTTCTATCTTCAACCATAGAGAGACTATAAAAAGTTAGTGAGATTCAATAGATACAGTAGAGAGGGATGATTAATTAGAGTGAAATGAATTTATATCAATTTATAATGAACAGTTCTATCCAAATTAAATGATGTTTGAAAATCCTATATATTTTCTCAACCTCCAGTAGGTTTATAATACCATGACTCAATATACAAAACAATTTGATAAACATGTTTAGTTTTCTCATGTGGGGGTGTCAAATGACAAACAGGAGGTTCAATTATTTGAGGTGTCTCTTTTGTATGATATTTGATCCTAGGATTTCATGGTGAAACAAAAATATTATCTGAACATGCAAGTTAGAGTGTTGATAGATGAACACAACCTATCTAGCAATTTAGGGTTGATTGCAGTTACTATGTGTCCTTGCTTAATTTATCATTGCCCAATAAAGTTATAGATAAATTACGATGATTATTGTTATGGATCTCAATATAATTCATCATCATTACATTTTACGGTGTCTATAAGTGTACCTTTGAGATTCTACAAGTGTGGAAAGGTCAATAATTCGATTTTAGTTTGTAATGAGACACTAATATCTATTGATCATGTGGTTGCTTAGTCCACCGATATAAGTTCTATCTTCTCTTTTCTACCTTGTTCAAAGGTATAAGATCATCATCACTAAAACTTATTATGTATAAATCATATTGATATTGATAAATAGTGTTACATATGAAATCATCAATAATGATTCTTCATTACATAATAGAATAATATCCAGAAAAAGATGGTATGGGTCCAGTAATAGTGAGACGTATCATCATTATTGCATAATCATTATTGAATTCCTTATTTAACAACAGCACATGTCAATCATTCATATTGACCCATGTGATGAATTTTTTAAACATTCATAATAATATTACTCTTTATGTTACATATATTTATACACCCCTTATAGAGAAGAGAAAATAATGTTTCATATTCCCTTCTTGTGTCTTCTCATTATTGATAATCATTATCATCTAGGAATTTCTGGTTCTCAACATGAAACATCATGATTTCTGTCTTGTGATGGATTAGATAATCACTCATAAATCATGTATTGAATTATAACATCAGTGGTCTACCATTATTTTCATTAGTGGGGGTATTTCATGATTTACTAGGAGGATCGGACTTGGGATTGGGGAGATTCAGTCATACACTTCTGGATTTGGGTAGAGTAATATCATGTTTTTCTTTTTATATAGAGAGAGAATCAATATTTAGTGATCGTACTCTAGTGATGATCGCACTTCATAACATGTTTCCATCTCAAATTTCTAGTTTTCCATCATTGAGGGAAATATTGTTCTATATATACTTAGCATACTTCACATGTAAAATTGAAAGATTTGTAAACCCTACAGGATGAATTATCATATAAAGGATTTACATATCTAATATTGTCACATTGGGTGGAACCTATTCTCTTTGTAATTAAATTTTATGAGAAACTTTACAATAGTGTTGGTTACTGAAAAGTCAATTGACTAATGATGAATAACAAGTATTCATTTCTATAGAATGATGAACTATTTTATTAGTTAAAATGGTCGTAGTGGTTCTTGAAAATTTATTTTTTATCTGGTTATCACTAGTTGGGAGTTAATGAATGTAACATTCTAAATATTTCCTTCACAAGTAGGTATGTCCATTATTAATTTATTGAGATATCATTTGTTCTGGAAATTTCAATTGATGTTTCTATGGCACTTTATGAACAAAAATTCCACAGGTACCTAGAGTGATTCATGGTTGTATTTATTGATGAAATATTAGTTTCCTCTAAGACTGATGAATACTATGTGCATCATCGAAGAGTTGTTCATGATATTTTGAAAGATCTATGACATTATGATAAGATTTCAAGATGCAGTTTCTATATATGTGATGTTACGATTTTGCGACATGTTCCCTTAGAACATGAAATTATAGTCTGTCATTTGATGGTGAAATTTGTAATTACATGAGAACAACACTAGAATGTTCTCATGAATCATATCTTTTAGGATTATACAATGACCACTCCCACTCAAAAAAGAGTTAAGTTATTAATGGATCTGAAATTTCATAATTCTTCCTATGAGTTAATAATAATTTTTTATTCTACACTAGTGTTGGTTCATATATAGTCTAGATAAGGCTACGTGTTCTTTTTTTGATGTATGTGGTTTAGGATTAGGCTGCGTTCTCATTAATGGTAATCACATGGTTTGCCTATGATTCTAGAAATATTATGTTACATGAGAAGTGTTATCAAAAAATTGATCTCAAACTCATATCCATGATTCATTTTCTCAAGATTTTGATGCATTACATTATTAGTGAAAAGATTACCATGTATTTCAATAAAATAATTTGAGTTTTCTCATCAAAAAAAATATATTGCAGTCCCTAAATGAGTAGTTAGGTGTTTTAAATATAATCTTTTGATTTCAAAATTTTTTCACCCTTTTAAAAATAAATTTTTATTTTTATTTTTTTATTATGATAAATCATGTATCGTCCATGAACGAATCATCAAAATTGTTGAAATCAATGGATCTATTTTATCCTATGCCATTGTGAATATTGGAGAATGAGTGGATGGATTTTTTTCTTCAATTCATTTTACCACATTTATACTATAGAGGATTCAATTTTAGAATATAGTTGATTATGAATTAAATGTATTTAGGAACACTCATTATAGTGGGTATACAATCAACTTGTGATTGGTCTATTTTGATGGAATCCTCTACATTCAGAACCTGTATGTTGTTTTATCCTTTGTGAGATATTCAATGATGGGAAACTACAATAGTTATTACTGGGAAGTGGACTTAGTTAGGAAAAATTTGTTTTCAAATATGTGGTGTTTATTTTGGTGGCCAGGTATGAGATGAAACATTAATTTTTTTCTCATTATAATGGTTTCAAAGAGTTCAAGGTCAAGTACTAGAAGCCTTTTAGTTTTCCTTGGACCCTTCCAATGATGTATTACAAGTGGGATGATATTTCTATGGATTTCATGGTTGGGTTGTCACATTCACCTTAAAATAAGAATTTGAAATTGGTAGTGATTTATTAACTGACCAATGAATCTCACATTATACCAATTAATGATACAACATAAGTAAAGGATATTGGTTTCTTGTATATGTATGATATTGTTCTATTTTAAGGAGTTCCATCTATATCATTTTCTGATATGGATCCCCTATTCAAATAATGTTCTCTATAATACTCTTATAGGAATTAGGATCGCAAGTGAATTTTAGCATGGGTGATCATCTACAGAGAGATGGCCAGATAGAATGACAAAAATAGATTTTGGGAGACACGATTCATGCCTTCATTCATTACATGTATGATATTAGGATATTCATGTAGGACTGGTTTTAGTTTTCCTAAAAAATATACCATTAATCCATCTTTATAAAACCTTTTACATGACTGTATTGGAGAAAATATATATCTCTATTGTGTTTGTCAAATTATAGTAATTATTCCATGATTGCACCTAGTTTTTTCCCTGAGATGATAAAAAATATTTAGTTGATTCATCATATAATAGTGAAGGGTAAAAAACTGCATAATTCATATGTTGATCATCATAGATTCCCATTGTTGTTTTAAGTTTATTAATATATGATTGTGAGAGTTCCCCCTCAATTGGGTAACCAAAATCTGGGAAAATAAGGATAACATGAGATATGAAATATTGGGCCATTTTAGTTTGTGCAGAAAATTGAAAATGTGGATTACTGTTTGAGATTTTAGTTATATTTGATTTCAATTTATATCATGTTTCATACATCATTGAATCAAAAGCATCTATCTTACTAGTCACATTTCATATGCTAGGAGTACATTGATGTTGAGACTTATTTTTCAATGATTGAGAACCTTTTTTATATAGTTGATTCTATTATAATGGTTATTCATGGTAATTAAATACATTGTTTTCAATGACATGGATGCATGGTTCCTATTTCCTTTGTAAATGGGAGTGACAAACTATTGAGAGTGTAGGGGCATCATCTTTTTGGTATAGAGTTCTCTTGATAGGATTTTTGGGGGTAGAAATAGTTTTTACTAGAGATATGGAAACATCTTCTTTTGAACATTTTGGTACATCTTCACCCATCATTTGACCCTCTTTGATTTTTCATATTTGGACACCATTATAGTGTTTTGGTGGGATATGGTCTATGCATTATGAATTATGTCATGGGGAGTGAGTTGTTGCATGGAGGCCCGAGCAACCTAGTTCGGGTTCTTCTACCATTTGTAAGGTGGTTGTTGTGTTGTTTATGGGCTACACATAGCATTTCCCAACAAATATATGTTTATGGTGGAGGGTAAGCCATGGATTTTTTAGACAATTTTGTTGAGGATTTGATGTTCCAAGGATTGTAATGGTTTCACTATGGTCTCATATAATTGTATATATCTATGTTATAGGGGTCCTGAGGTGTGGCTTCTGTTTTATATATGTAAAATCTCAATATCCAATTATAGATTTCATCATTTATTGTATTCAAATGTATCCTAGAGCATCATCTTTTCAAAGTCTCTAGGGATTATTTTTATCTTATCTATCATCGGTTCTTCCTATACCGAATAATGAATGGATGTATTTGATCTCTCTCTGGTAAGTGATACTTCTTCTTTTCATAAAATTATGTTTTCATCTTTTTTCTCTATTTAGAGTGATGGATCCTTGTTTTATTCATTTACGGGAACCTTGATCTAAGGGGTAGTGATTATAGGGGCTACTAATTTATCATCCAGAACATAAAATCTCTGTTATCATTACCATTTTGAGGGTTTCGTCAATTTATCATGTGTTTAGAGGTAGTTGGTTCAGTAAGGATATTTCGAACAATGGATATCATGATTATGTGATAAATTTGAAATGTATTTTCATTTGTTTTTATAAAAATATATTTGTGATTATTTGTACAAGTAATATCATATATTTTCTTGATATTGATGTCATTTTTATTAAATAATGTATTATTTGTGATATCCAATAGTTTATGGTACGTTATTTTTTAGGTTATTTTTTTCATTATTATATTGTATTTATTTTACTTTTGTTGATTTTCCAAATTATGAAAAAATCTATCCCCTTTACTTATTGTTTATTCCATATTTGAGTCTCTATTATATAGGGAATAGGAACAACCATTGAGTTATTTCAAAGTGGATTCTTGTATTAGTGGACGACGATATCTCAGGAAGTGCATGCTAATTGAGATATATCTATTTATAGAGAGAGGTGGAAGATTTTTTTGGGTGGTGACTCGGGTTCAATATGATATTGTTCTCCAAAATTTTATATATTTTCATCCATGTATGTATTTTATTAACCAAAGATGAAATCTAGGTCAATTATCTATAACATATGTGATATTATATTTGATATTAATTTTTTTATATGTGTTTATATAAATATGTAAATTTGAACTATATTTATTATGACATTATTATTTTTTCATATTGTGATGATATTATATTTTTTTATTTTACTGTTATATGTGTCTATATGAACCATTTGATATAGCCACCCCATAATCATTGTAGACCGACACTTATAGTCAGTGGTATAGGTTCTCAAACAATACCGACAATATTTTTACATCATATCAGATGAATATTAATTTTAACTCATATAAAAAACATAATGGGTGTCTATATTTAGAAACATTAATACATACAAACTATCTTTATAGAAAAACCCTATGTGTTCTCCCACTAAATTCTCCAGATGTAGAACCCTTATTAGGAATAACATATACAAAACCATTCTTGATAACCTATGGAACATATAAATATAATAAATGTTGATATCATATTCTAAGTAAGGGTTAAAATTGGGGATATGAACCAATATTCATATATGTGAATAAGATTATGAAAACAAGACTATAATTTGGGATGGTCCTACCCATCCAATTTCTAGATCAAAAATCAGGAATAATTTCATAAGGAATTTTCATAAAAAATGATAAACTTCAAAAGTGTGTGGAATAATCATATTTCTATCCTGAACCATGATATAATGTCACAAACATTGTAATGATGAACACCATTATCTTACATCATTTTGAACATGAATAACTATTAATAGGTTCAGACTTTAAGTAAAGGACATGAAATCACGTCCTCAGAAAAATTATAGACATAAAACATGGTCCATGAAAAAACCTATGGGATGAAACATGGTCCTTACATTTACTTCTGTACAATAAGCTAGGTAAATACGTACTTTTGTGAAAATGAAATCATATTCACACAATTCATAGATATCTGAATGGTTATCCATTTTTACCCAATGTTTAGGATGAATATATAATTCTAATCTCATTCATCAGATAATGAAAAAAATACATATCTATGAATAATATCATAAATCATTTATCATATCATTATATCAAAACCCATGGAATGTAAATGAAATTAAAAAAATCATCATTTCATAATAGAAACAATTGTGTAAAATAGATGGATATCTTAATGGTTTTATCATAATATAATTATCTCATGTATAATAAATAGGTTTTCTAGATTCATCCTAAAATAACTATTGTAATAGGCCTTCCAAATAATTAAATTGGATGGTATCATATGATCATATCCCTAGTGAAGAAAATAAATCCATAATGAATGATTATAAAGTTTAAACACACACTTTAAACGTCATTTGACCCTTTCTTTGAAATCATGGAAAAATTATCATTTTCTTTTTTTAAAATTTCAACTAAAAATCTCAATTATGTTAACAAAATAATTTTTGTGAAATTAAACATAGTAACATGTAATCTAACCACAAAAAAATTAATGTTAATGACATCAGGAAAAACAGTTCATGTCACATGCGTTATAAGAAATCATTCCTTTCAAAAAAAATTAAAAAAAGTAATAAATGAAATGATCTGAACAATATCATTAAAATATTTCGTTTAAGCCATTATAGCCAAATTAAAATTTATTTAAAATGAAAATTTAATAACATTTAATATATAATTTTAAAAAATATAATATAGTTTTTATGATTACAGACATCGAAAAAAACATTTTTCAAAAAAATGAAACAGAACCGAATTTTCCATAAAATCATTCTCGAAAAAATTATGTACCAAAAATAATAAAATCGTAATAATATGAAAACCATACTAGAATAACCTATGGAAAATAAATCATATTGGTTTTAGAGATTTTATTTCTAAAAAACCTCTATGAAAATTTACCATTTAAAATCCAAAATAGAAATGATAGTGTAATGTGATCCACATGAAACTTTGGTATAATACTAATAAAAACATCATGAAATAATGAAAATAATATATATTTTTTATATCAATTATTTTCAAGAAAAAGAACACAGAATTAATTCATTGGTAGTATAAACACCACCCAAATGAGAAAAGTTGTGAAAAAGGAATATGCCTCATAGAAAATAATGTTTGACAAGAAACTATTACCTCAAGTATTGTTTTTATAACATTAAATTAATTTTTAAAATATATATATATATTAATTATAAATATATTATAGAACCATATTAATTCCAAGCATACTATGTACCATTATATTATAATTTAATATTTTCCATATATTAATAATTCTTCTTTACAATGAAGATTCTCATGAAAACCAGTTCACTATTCTTGGATGTTTCAGTTTGATGGTTCTTGTCCTTGCACATCGGTCATGGTTTCATCATATAAAAATTATTAATCATTAAATAAATCTAATATTTATTCATTATGAACAATATAATAATTATATTTTTAAAGTGGCGATGATAAACGAATTACATCACATCAGGGACATGATAAAATGTACATACACACGGGTGATGGTCCCACTTTTTGGGGGAAGGAAATAAATAAAGATAATTGATAATTCAACTTTGTATAATCATTATTATATCATAAAAATAAAAACTATTTTATAAATCATTCACTATAAATAGCCATGACATGATGTAATAGAAACTGATTCATATCACTTCAGGATGTTTTAGTCCAAATATATGGAAGGAAATTACATTCATTTCATTTATAATGGAATAAAAATATTAACATGGTTATTAAATATAGAAAATATTATCTCAATATAAAAATAGTCTGATATCATTATATTTTATTGGTGATGATTAAATTGAATGAGATAGAAGATAGAGTTAAATGATAATGGCTGGTTATAAAGATTATATCCTACTTGAAGAACCTCCTTTGGATCTATCCTTAATGATTCTTGGGATAGAATATTTAGAAAACATGAACCTATATAATTGAAATTAGAATGTTATTATGAGTTTTTAGAAGGATTTTTTTGAGATAAGTTTTTTAGGGAGTGTGAGTAACAAAGGAGATGTTGTATCCATATATGAGAGATTATAGGGGAACAATTGGAATTACATAAAATATTAAATTAATGAAAATTAATTATCATATTAACATAGCTCAAAATTGATATATTTCATATACATCATATCTATAGGTCTAACTAATATCATGAAATGCTATTTATATATGTTTAGGTAATGTTTATAACATTCTCTTAGTTTTAACCACCTATTAACCCCTTTCATGATTACTATGATACCATAGTGTTTTACACATTTGGGGTCATGAAAGTTATTATAATAAGATAAGTTACCCATAAATGGAAAAATAACTGATATTTTAGACCATATAACATTAAATTTTATAATATTATTTTTTTCTCGAATTTTATATTGATTACTAAAAAATTATTTAACATAAGCTACCATTAAATTTATTTTCCAGACTATTTACTATGTTGACAGAAAAAGGTCATTAAATAAATGTAATTAGAATATAAACATTTCATATATGTAATTATAAAATTATATTTATCGAAGAAATTTCAATGACATAAAACCCACCCAAGAATATTACATTGCATGTTTTTGAAATCATTTTCTTGATTTTTCTACTTTTACACAAGCATTGTATCATTGTTGTGTAAGAATTTAACATAACTATTTCAACACTAAAAATAAAAAATAAATTGAAATTAAAATATTATTCATATTCAAAATAACTATTTATAACATAATATAATACATATTTATCCTAATTAGAATAAATTTTATATTTTTAGACAGGGTGTAAGTTTTTTATTTATGTATTACATAATAAAATATTAATGTCATTATCCAAGAAAAATATAACCATATTCATATATCCCAATATATAAGATTATTATAGTGGAACTAATATCATTAAATTATAGAAATTAAGAGTTTAGATAGATTTATAATACCATTTTTTATTATTTCTAAATTTATTTGCATGATTATTCTTATTAAGATAATAAAAAATTTACCATGGTAAATATTCACAATAAAAAATAAAGTTGAAAATTCAACACTTTTGAGAATAAAAATTTTAAATAATAAATAAATTTTAAAAAATTAAATCATTATAATATTTAAAAATTTATTGTGAAATATATCCATAAAACGCGATGAAAACGGTGTTCCATAAAAAATGCATTTTTATGGTCAAATTTTTTTTTAACATAAATTAACAATAATTTTCATTCAAATGAAATTTATTGGATTATGATTAATAAAATTGATCTAATTATTTTTTAAAATAAATTTAATCAAATGGTAATTTTTATAAAACTTCATTGGAAAATTTATTTTTATATTAAATCATTATTTTTCACTGTTGAATGAAAAATAAAACACGTCAAAATAATCTCAATGTTTTAACATTGGTTAATTATGATATATTGATTTAAAAATTTTATTCCAATTTTATAGAATATAATTTCTAAAATTGGAAGAAATTAATTTGATTACATACTCATAAAATGTGAAAAAAATGATGTTAAATTATATTTGAAAGATAACAGGCCTTTTCTAAAAAATGAGGGCTTATTTTATTAAATTAATTTTTAAATTATTATTGATTTGGACCATTATTAATATATTTTATAATTATGTTACTCCTAAGTAAACCCAGTAATTCAATGGTAATATTATGATGTTCATATTATAATTCTAATATATATAATACTATATAGTAATTATCTTAAATCTATATGTCACATATTAAGAATTCCATTGTTAGAAATATTAATTTTTTCCAAAAAAATTGGGTTGTTGAACACCCTTATTAAGAATTTTCTTCCTCTAAATTTTTCTCATTCATCAATGGTTTGATATTTGAAAATTCCATGGATGAAAACACAAATCATACAAAGAGAAAATAAAATATCATTTCAAAAGGGTATGTTGCCAGTATAATGGTCACCTAAAATTACAAATAATATGTCTACCAAAATAAATGGGAAGTTGAAATATATAAGTGAAGGAGAAAAAAAATTATAATATATAATTGAGAGTGATGTAGAACATTTTCATGCGGATGTTAATGAAAAAAACTATAAATCTATCGTGTATTAAATAAGACCATAAATTTATCAGAAATGATGGTAACGGGATAATATATTTACAATAGGATCATTTTTTCTAGATTTTATAGTCTATTTTACTATTTATATAGTGAACATGATAATATATACTTACTTATTTTATTTCCATTTTATAAGAACTGTTCCATCATTTGGTTGATCATCGATCAATTCATACTTTTATCTCCTCTATTAATCCATGAAATGAATATTATAGATGAATTTATCATTTATGGTTACACAAATTTTCCATTAATGAATCATAAGATCCTTAAAATTATATAATTTCATTCACTAAATCTCTACATATTTACTGAATTCAAAATAATTTTCTCATGATATGATTATATCCAATAAAATTAAACATTCAAATAAAGAAATAATATAGTTAACTCTAATATTTATACAATAACACATAATGTGTATCATAAACCGTTAAATACAAATTTAACCTCATTATTCATCAAAAATGTGTTTTACCAAATTCAAATTTAAAAAATCTCATATATTTGATGAAATAATTTTTTCCAATAATAACATTATCATTTATCCCCAAACACATGAGTACCATTATCATATATTATTTATAAACATGCTAATCGTTCTAATAAATAACCTAAATCAGTATGAAACCACAATGAATGAATATATTATTTTATAAATTAATTCAATTATTATTCTGAAAATTATTTAAAATTCTACATAATATATTCAATAAATTCAATAAACTTCATGAAAAATAATATCAATCACATGATCATCAAATCAGTATTCAATTTATCAGCCATCAATAAATTCTGATTTACATTATCAATATATATCATTACATTATAAAAACTAATAATTATTATCTCAACATCTAGCATGTATTAAGGGTATTTTATCATTTAATTATTTTTTTTCAAATAATATCATCTTTTAACTAAATCACTTTTCAATGTTATCATTACCATTCAACAAATTATGTAAAATCCTTATAGAAAATTTGTACATCAAAGTACAAAGACATTTCATGATCCTTATAACTAAAATATAATTGATAAAATAGTTTTCTAACATAATTCTCAAATCCCAATACATAAACAATTCAATCATTCAACTTTAATGATTGTAATAATATATGTCATTCCATGGTCTCAGAGTTAAGAAGGATTAATGAATTGGATCATAGAATTTTCATTTTCTCTATAAGTTATTGAACTATAAAAGGTACCTTTTTATGTACCTTTTCCCTATATTGGAATCTTAATTTTATAAATTGTAATATCATTCTATATTTCCCTCTCTAAAATACATGAAGAATCTTCCTTTTATACAAAGATATTTTATTGTGTGTTAATCCCTCATTCTCTACTTATATGAAGTTGAATATTTTTACCTCCATGTTAATAATCAATTTAACACCCATGAAACTCCATTTTTATAATATAATGTGTTTTAAGAGACCCAACCATTTTCAAGTTTTTAGTCATATATCAAGATAGTTAGTAAGGAATAACCATTTTGTTTCATATTCTACATCATGTTTCAAATGTATCCTCATGAGGATAGTCATTCAACTATACATCAATATCACCATTTACAGAATACTTATTGCTTCCAAACATTGACTAAAACTAAAAAAATATTTCGAGAAATAATAATCATTTTGATAACTCAAATAATATTGAGAAATCATTCATTGAATATCTGAATCACGTTACCTTATTATTATTCCTTGACCCCTTATGCTTACACAAGGTCAACCAATGTCATGAAAAACTAAAAAACTTCATAATAGTTTGAAAATAAATTTTGAATGAAGCTAAGATTTTTTTATCATGAGTATCTATCTCGGTGTTTAGTCTTTGGACCACTCATCATACACCAGGGATGATGATGTTAATACCCAATCCTCCACTTTTAGAGTTGTTACCCATATGTGAATTTGATCCCCAAACACATTCACATAATAGTTTCCAAATAAGTATTTATTTTAATTGAAAATAAATGTCCATTAATTACAATTAAATATTATATTGTCTTAAAATTCAGCTTCTCCTAAGGGTTCTCAAGGTGTTTTCCTTATCCTATATTCCCAAAATTACCAAACCGTTCACTAATACCAAATAATTTTCCTAAACATTATTTAAATAAATATTACATCTGATTATATTAATATTCATTGTGATAAATATTTGATCCATATATGTTTAGTGTCTTTAAGAACCAAATAACATAATAAATGAGTTCATAAAATATTTACATCTTCTACCACAATGATCGTCACAACTAGTACTGACATACTCAAAATATTTTTCCTAACAAGGGGAAAATGAAAATATAAGAAAGGGTGAGATCATATTCTTATTGAGGGAAACCATAAGAGACATAAAATAAATTCTCAAATAATATTTTAGGTATAATTAAAAGATTGTATCATAATAAGGGAATACCCAATCTAGAAACAAAAACTAAATCATGATTAATCACCTACATGTTTTTTATAACTAAGGGAAAATTAATATGACTCTGGAATAATAAATATTAAAATTTCATCCATTATAACATATCTTTGAAATAGGAATGTTGAAAAATATCATCTTATAACATTTTAAACATGTAAAAATTTTAACATTTTTACTCTTCAAGTAAAGGAATTGAATTAATTACCTCACATAAACTTATCGACAACTAACAACATCAATGCATTCACATAGAGATACAAAAAAAGACTTTGTATAAACTTATTTATATGAAAATAAATCCATTAACATTTCTACAAATAATAAGTCTAGTTCACACATAAGACAATTATCTCAGGAGTTATCCACCTTTTACTAATGCCTTGGAGGGAAATATAATTTCAAGCCTATTATATAATGAAATATATATGTGTGTGTGTTCCCCGTGATTATAAAACATTAATCATATCATCATATCATAACCTATATAAGTAAACCAAATTTTATAAAACTCTAATCATTTCATCATAGAATATCCCATGGAGAATAATTGAGTTTCATTAATGTTTCCTCAAAGCATAAATAACATATGGTAATGAAATATGTTTAGAATAAACAATCATAATTATAATACATAACGAGTAATAAATTAGATGGTATCATATAATCATACCCTCAGTAAGTATATAAATCCTTAAAGTATAATGGAATATATTGAAAATACCTTTGAAAGATCATTCAAACATTTATTTGAAAAACTGAGGATAATATCATTTTATTTTGATACAATATAATTTAAAAGTCCTAGAATATTGGGAAAATAATTTTCATTCAAAATATGCTTGAAAATTTTTATTGTGAGAATAAAATAAATTAAGATTCATGATGGTTAGAATATTTATTCGTGTTTTATTCATTAAAAAAAATTCAATTATTAATTTTTAATAAGATTAAAAATGACTTGTTTGGAAAATATTTAATTGAATATTATCTTTTAGTACATTGTGAACAAAGTAAAATGTTAATGGAAATTATTATTTTTTAATTATTCCTGGTATATGTAAAAAAAACTAAGACATTGTTTATGGTAATTGAAATTGAATAAAATGATAATCACCTAAAAAATAAATACGGTCGAGTTTTCATTAAAGTAATTTTCTTGATAATTATAGGTATCTAAGAGAGAAAAACCTCCCTAATAAAAATTATTTGAAAATTTATACTATAATAATGTATTTGGATTTTTTTTAAATTAAAAATATATGTTAATTAAATTTAAATTTAGCACTGAAAATCCCCAAATGAGATGATATTATAACATAATCCCCCTACCACATTAGTAATTTATGAATAAAAACATAATTTAAGGGAGTTCCTAAAAAATTATTTTTAAATCCAAATAATTCACATAATAATAATCATAAAATCCATAAATTGGTAGTATATGCCTAGTAGAAAAATTAAACTGATGAATACAGAATATGTATCACATAAATAAAAGTGAGGCACGAAACACTTACCCTATATCTTTTTTGTCGTATGTTTTAAAAACATGTGTATAATTAATATATATTAATAAAAATTCCATTCCAAAACAATACTCAAACAAAAAATAATATTTATAATTCAATTATATTTTACAATTATCCTTTTACTATATTTTCTTCATTAAAATAAACATTTATGTGAAAATCAGTATGTTCTCCATACATGTTTCGGTTTTATGGTTCTACTTCATGCTCCTTGGTCATGGTTTCATCATATCACTAATATTTATCATCATATAAGTTCTATATGTAATAATTATATACAATTTTATATATTTTCAACTAAATTGGTGTGAAAAATGAATTACATCACTTTATTGAAAAAGTAATCCATATATACACACTAGTGGTAATTCTAATTTCTGATGGACGGATCGATATAATTCTAAATTATAATTTACAATTTAATAATAATTAATATATCATAAATATCATATAAATATACATATTTAACTAATAAATATAAATATTCATGTCACGCATTGATGGAAATTGATTCTTATTGCTTCGTGGAGGTGAAAATCTTCACATATGTAGACGAGATACATTCATTTCTAGTTTGATGAAATAAAAAGATGAATAAAGTTATTAAATTAAAATAATAAAATATTATTACATGGATGATAATTATTTTATTTTATTTTAACGGATATGATATAATTCTAGGTGGAAGAGTAAAAAATGATAATGAAAACTATCAATGAATAAAGTTACATACACTTTAAAGAACCTCCATTGGAACTTTCATTATGGACCATATTGATGGTCACTTAAGATTACTAGTACATCTAAAAATTGTTTATGTAAATTAACAAGAGTCTTATTCAATGGTTGGTATATCAATTTGACTCATGAATATGGACTAATATATGAGATTCAGTGTCGTTATAGAAGATATGAAAAATGTACCCTTGGGAATTGCGTAATGTATCAAATTAATATAAATTAAATTTACATTTTAATGTTTCTATAAATTGATATATTTTTAATAATTTATTATTATAAGTCGCTCTAATAGTGTTATAAAATATTTATAAAATTTTTTAAAATTTTTTAACCACTATAATTTTTTAACCCCATCTTAACCATTTTAAGATTTTCAGAATATCATTGTGTTTTACTTGTCAGGGTTCATGAAATATACCAAAAAATAAATGTGAATCATAAGTGTAAAATGGATCATATTCATGACCATATTGCTTTAAATAAATTAATTATAATATTTTTATGAATTTTATATTATTTAATAAAATTTTGTATACCATAAGTTGCAATTACATTCAATTTTAGGACTATTTACATAGTTGTCTTAAAAAATTGAAAACATTAATGTAATTCCAATATCAAATTTTAATAAAAAATTTCATATATTATATGTATTCTAATATTATTTTAATACCATGAATCACCCAATTATATAATACTTGGTATGTTATTTAAGTCATTTATGTGATTTTCAACTACTTGCAGTAGCATTATCATGGCATTGAGTAAGAATCCAAGATAATTTTTTCATCAATAAAAATTACAAATAAATTATAATCATAAAAAAATTAATATCTTCTAAAATGAAAATTTATAACTGAATATATCCTATTTTTATTATTATGATAAATATTTGATATTTTGAAACAAAGAGAACACTATTTAATATTTATTCATTACATAAAATAATATTAATGTCATTATTAATGAAAATGGAACTAGATTCCCATATCCTTAAATGTTAGATAATTATGGTAAAATTAATTCACAAAATAGAAAAATATAAGGTTTATGATATATATAAAATTCTTTATTTCATTATATTTAATCATAATTACCCTATTTAAACTTGTCAAGGTAACAAATATTTATCACAGTTACTATTCCTTATGACCCATAAAATCAAATTCTTAAAAAAATGGTCATGATTATTAAAAACATTGAATAAATATTATTAAATTAGATAACAATGATATGGGAATTAAATTTAATAAAAACCCTAAAAATGCGATGAAAACAGCTTAAAAATTATTTTTGAGGAATGAAAATGTATTTAATAGAAGAATTAAGAATATTTTAAATTAAAAATCCATTAATTTAATTATTTTTATTCAGATGGAAAAAATTGAATTTCAAATCAATTAATAATAAAAATATTTCTTTATAAATATATTAGCAGAAAATACAATTTTCAATAAAATGTTTTTTACTTTAACTACTCAATTAATTAAAATTCTATTTAAAAAATCGAAAAAAAATAAAATTAATAATATTGGGATATTTCTTTTAAAAAAATGAAATCATTTTTGTAAAATAAAATTTCTAAACATCGAATAAAATAATTATAATGTTTGGTTGAAAATTCACAATAACCATTTTTGAGGAATGTTTTTTTTTGAAACATAAAATGAATTTACGAAAAATTGAGTGATTATTTCATAGTAATTATTCAAAATATATTCTATTTAGATGGATATTGATACGCAGATTTTTTTGATACTCTTATTCTTGCAAACCAATTTAAATATTGGATAATAATGGTCATATAAAAATAAAAATATTTTTATTTTATATCGTTATTCACAAAATGTTCAGAGTAGGGTGTTATGAGAGAAGTCGACAAAATAATTATTTTAGACAAAATGTTTGAGGTATTACAGGTAGCCTCTTGTACATAGTTTGTGAATTGTTTATCTTATAGTACATATTGTTTCTTCAATACTTATAATTGAGAGATCATTTGTTACAAAAGTCCTTAAAATATCGAAAACACATCCGTTTTTTCTAGTAGATTCCAAATATCAAAAAGGGTATATGATAAAAACATTAACATTATACCCACTAGATATGATAATAATAATTAAAATGGAAATAATTAAAATAAAATTTCATAATAATATAATGTCATGATAAACATATTAATTCTATTATCCAAAAATAATGATATATAAAAATTGTCAAACGAAAGTATGTATCTAATGTAATGACACCCATGTCATGAAAGGGTAACCTTTAATTCCCATAATGTTAAACATATCATAAATGGCCCAGAATATATAACAGTTTTTTTAAAACAAAAAATGGACCCAACGCCCCTATCAGTCTCGTCATGCAATTTTTTCCATGAAACAAATCTCAGCATATCACTAAAGGGCCCTTTTTCTTAATTACATCCCCAATCATGAAATTTACACAGATACAAAGAAGTTAGTAGAGGTTGTGAGTAAAAATTAGTAATCCACCACTAATGGTTTCCCAAATCATTGAAAGATTATACTGGTATATAAAATATTGTATATAATGAAAATAAAAAATAAAATCAAAATAATAATAATAATTGCATACACTTTGTTGATAAAATTATTCTAGGAGTGATCAAACCATCGTAAGATTCAATGAGGTATGTTTTAAGATATCATGTGTACTATCAAAGTGTCTGAATAGCACACACACAATCCCAATATTAAATATAAAATTTCCATCTTCGACTAGGTAATTCTAATCAAGTGAATAAATACTCATAACATTAAAATATTTGGTAAGTGATACATTCACCATAGGAATAATGTAACACCCCAAGATTTTATGAAAAATATTCTTTTAATTTCATTAATGTCTTGTGTTGTATGCTACACTAGGATTACCTTGCACTATATGCAACACCGTATTAGCTTGCAGTATACGCAACATTATTCTTGGATCGTGTTACACGCAATTTTGATAATAGTAATTCTACCAACATTGAGTATATATATATATATATATTCAATGTATAAATGAAATATGGTTGTATTCTGTTATACGAATCAATGAAGGATTCTTGCACAACACGCAACCCTGACTTGGCTTGCATTACACGCAATCACGACCTTCCTCAATAGCGTGTGTTGTACGCAATACCGGGTTTTACTAAACAACGATACATTATTATAATATTATTATGAACTAGACGTTATGAATAGTATGAACTAAAATTTTAATTTTATAAAATTATTATTCATCTTACAAATTTTCTAGAACATGATATATAAAACAAAATAAATTTTTCAGTTAAAATAAGTATTTAAAAAAAATGTAGTTTTGCCACCTTTTGATGGCGCACCCACATTAAATCTAGTTTTTGACATGTTTATAAGTTAAATTTGACAAAATAAAATTCTTATTTGGAATCAAGAAATAAAAATTTACTTTGGATAAATTTTTCATATTATTCTGGTAACTTTCATATTTTGATAAATATTAAAAACACGCGATATTTTAATTAAAAACAACTTTTTTCATCGCAATAATTTATGTGGTTAAATTATAATATTGACTGTTTTAAAGTATAAATAGAATATATTTTTACCATTTAATATAATTTATGTCATTAGCATTGATTTTACATTAAATTCGTAGGTTAAATCAATTCAATCTTTTGCAATGTTTTAAAGAAAAACCCGTTTTCTTTCGACAACGGGATTAATTTTGATTTAATTTCTGGAACTTTTGTGTATTGAATTTCGAAAAATTTATTCCATATTTGGAATCAGTGGGTACAAATTATGTTAATAAGATACTTTTTATTTTTGGGAATTATGAATAGTAACTACGGTAAATTTTATTTACCTTAATTAAAGGTAAATCTTGTAATTAAGGGTAAATATAATATTATAAAATTACCCTAACATATGAAAAAATTTTATTGGA
The DNA here is from genome assembly GCA_963277665.1 of Viscum album. Lineage (NCBI taxonomy): Eukaryota > Viridiplantae > Streptophyta > Magnoliopsida > Santalales > Viscaceae > Viscum > Viscum album. The sequence goes on from OY728131.1 coordinate 1,352,745,180, forward strand.
TGGCTAAAGGTAGACCCATATAACCTAAGGGTCGGATTAGATTCATTTTTTGGACTTTTGACCATGAAAATAATTAAATTATTATTAAAACCAATGAAAGTGACAACATGTCACTCTCTTAAATCTTATAAGTATAATAATTTTAATTTAGTGATAAACATCATAAAAATTCAAAAATTAATAGTCTCCAGAAATCTAATAAAATTATCTACATCATGATAATTTATTTAGATTTTTTAGGGATTAAATAATTGTCATTAATGGTGATACATTAATGATATAGATTTTATTTATTAAGTGGGAAATAAGTAATATAGTTTTTATTGAAATAATAATACCCATTAAAATGCCCAACAACCTGACCAAAACTTATTGGTAGTGTATATATACACCTTAAGAATCCAATTACCTAATATATAAACGTTTGGGGCATTATAAATGTGATTATGACACTTATATTATTTTGTTTTAAATGATTCCAAAGTTGTCACCTTCATAATTTAATAAATATATCAATTTAAATATTGTGATTTTAAGATTATAAATTTGATTAAAAGTATTATTGTGTAAGGTAATAGATTTATCCTCATCATAGAATTTTATTTTTAATTTTTATGCAACAAATCAGTATATTAAATAATTATACAAAAATGTTGTAGTAATTATTTTATTAAGAGATAAACCAAATAAATGGTATTAAAAATAATAAAATAAATATTATATGAAAAATTTAATGTGATCCACTAATTTTATAGATACATATGACCTTTCATGAATCTATTAAAGCTTTTAGTTCGAACATATCTTCTATATATATTTTATTTAAATTCATCTAAATGAATAGTGTCAAAATTGATACTATTGTTATTTTATAAAAATAACATATTATAAAATTGTATAAAAGTCAAAAAAATATTTAAAATTTATTAATTAAAATTTATATGGCCTATAATGTTATAAAGTAAACAATTATGGAAAAATAACAACAAATAAGTAATTATTTGTTATAATATAAAATTTAGAATTTTATTACCACAAATAAACTTAAATAGATTAAATAAGGATAAATCAAAATGATAAGGTTCAAAATAAGATCCAATCATGTCTAAATTTGATTGGTTGATCAGCGTACACACCCTATATCATCTAATATTCGAATATGAGTCATTTTTGGAGGTTTTTAAGTGGGGTTAGAATTATTATAAATTAATATTTTTAAGAATTCCAAAGGTGCCCCTCTCCCCCCTTATAAAAGGGCACCTCCTCCCTCTCTTCCACACACCACATTGAGCCATCAAGCATGGCCAAACACTGCCCGATTATCTTCTCCACTTCCCTATAAACATCCTAGAGGTCCTGGTATTCTTAAAAGACCAATTTTAGTTCCATAAGAGGATGTCTCAAAGAGGCGTTTCAAAGAAGAGGTAATTTTCGTTACCGATTCTTTCACCTTTATTTCTTCTTCCACTTCTTCTTCATAGGTTGTTTCATTATGAAGTAATAACATCAGTATCACTCATATACTGATATGTTATTATAAGTATAAAACAACCATATTTCACCGTCTATCCATCCTACGGAAAACGAAATCACCGCGCGTGCGTACGTACGGAATACCATCTCCACGCCGTGGTGTAATCTATTTTCCACCACCACCTTACTTGGATGGGTATAATGGTGTAAATAATAACTATATATGATTATTGTATAGTTATATTGATTCTGTAATAGTATACATACACTCCAATAAAATTCCACGATCATGGGAACGATATCATCGCTCGTGCGTACGTACGGAATACCGTCTCCACGAAGCAATGAGATTCATTCTCAATGATTAACCAGTCATAAATGATTATAAAGTATATATAATAATTAATCATGAAATATATGACATAATAATGATACTGGATTTATATATATATATATATATTTATGTCATCCAATTAATTCCATTCAATTCAATGAGGAAACGAAAACAACGTTCATGCATACATACGGCCTACCGTCTCCATGAACGGTGTATTTCTTTTCATTTATCGATATATTATATATATGTATATTCTGAATATATATTATATATAAATCATGTTTTACATTCTGGATGCAAGTAATCATGATCTAATTAATCATATTAATAATTACAAGTCAAAACACGAACGACAAATGAAACGATTTTACCCAAAACGCTCTTTAACATGGAATTTACAAAAGAACGGGGAATATAAAGTCATAAGTGAGACATATATGATATAATAACAATTAATATGATTCTGTAATAAGTCAATAACATTATTTAAATTATTATACAGGAGGTTCGGATACGTATGAAGCTTAACAGTCTTAAGGTAAGGGATAATTTTGAAAATCTGATTTTTATCTGAGATTGCTTATTCGTAAGTATTTACTGGGGTTATTTCTATCATCCATGTCCATGTTTTATAAAAGTGTTTTCACGTATTTTTAAAGTCCTTTTAACCCATTTTTTACTTTTACTACATGGTATGTAAGGAATCATTCTTTTTTTACGTTACGAGGTACTTTTTGACTTTTCTGGAAAAAGTACGAAAAGAATGTTTTTCTTTTAACTTATACAGAACGAACGGATTTTTACGGTTTTATAAAGCCTTATTTTCATGAAGATTCCTCCAAAAGATTTCATTACTATTTTCAACAAAATCTCTTTTTTTTAAAAAATTCCATAATGTTTTGTGAAAGAAATTGATTTTGATGAAGAAAGGATATTTTCCTCAAAAATTCATTACAAGTGATTTATCAAAACCATTTTCCATCTAAGATGAAATTATTTCATATGTGTATGTTTCATGTGTAATGTATCTATGATTGAAATGTTTTAACTTTTCTTATTATGAAATGATATCCATTTCTTTTATATGGATTATTTGATGATAGGATGATGTTTATGAAAACCATTTTATTTGTTGGGTTATCGTGAATGATGTATGTTTATTTTGTGGCACAAGTAAGAATGATTTCATTATGAGATGGGTGGGACCTATATCTCCCTACAATAAATTTGGTAAAGATTTATATCTCATGAGATAGACATGGCTGTAACGACAAGTTAAACTGGTTCAGTAATACAGGACTGGAACGAGGAGTGAACTCGATTCAGAAAGGGACTTTGTCCACTAAGATGGTCTTGGCAGCAATTCCTTGGCTACTATGGAAATCATATCATGTGCTTAATGGTTTCCACAATTACATGTTTTATTCCCATACTATTTTATCATTATTAATGTTTCTTTATGAACTATGCCTTACGTACTTCCATGTTTTATGTCATTTCTCAAGCTTTTGATGTTTAAACATTATGTTCATTTTTTTAAGTTCAAATGTATATGGTATGTTTTATTTTATCCATGCTTACCCTTACTGAGGATTTGATCTTGTCCTTTTTATGTTTTCGTTTACCCATGATATAAAGAATGGTTTTAGGTAAGAAAAAAAGGGGAAGATCTTTATGGGAGATGTTGAAGATCTTTCACCATGATTAGAAGATTATGTTCCAAGTTTCCAAAGACACTAAACTATTACGGTCCTTGTGTGTCTGTTTTTGTTATGTATTAAGTATTCCGTTAAAGTGGTGTAATGTCCATGTACGTCAAGCTTCGGGTCTCTACAAATAAAATCACAGTAATAAACAAAAAATCCATATAGAAATGAGACATACCTAGGAATAATATCCTATAAAATTCATAACTTTTCCATGGAAATGTAAAATTATACATAGGTTTTCATTGTTTAATGTGGAATAATAAATAATTGGTGTAGTGTCCCTAGGCTCAAGAGTTATCACAAAAATGAGAATATTATGTCTCACTATAGAAATAACAAGGTTGGTGGGAAACATGTGTCACTCTATAATCAACATCATCATAATTGGTATATCATCCGAGGAAATATGTAATAGAAATATCCTAGAAAATTCATCCTGTATATAGGTTATATTATTTAATGACTATTTTATGCTAAATTTTGGCATCACAAAATTAAATGGACATTCCATACTAAACATAGGTAATTTCCAAGGATATATGGAATTCAGTTAAACAAAAAACAGAATTAATTAAAAATAGGGACTGATATTTCATAAGAACCATCACATCAATATAAATCAATAATCACACCCAATATATCACAAAAAATTATACTTAGGTTTCCATAATTTCTAAATATATGTTATTAAAAATTTAATTTTGTCCTCACTTGTCTATCCCACAACATAATCTAATCTAAATGTTTACCTACACAAAACCATATAAACTATTATTTAAAATTTCACTTCTCACTAATTTATTAATGTAATCTAATGGGATAAAAATTTGAAAACATTCATTAAACATATACCAATATCCTCAAAAATAAAATCATCATAAATCTCCTTATAAAAATTTAATAATTGGAATGTATTACGTTCTATTTATTTATAAAATAAAAAAGGGATTCCTCCTTAGGTTTCACTTTCTATTTACCATAGAAGTTTACTTTTACAAAAATCATCATCAATGACCACACCATTTAAAAACAACACATGGAAGACTGAATATTTCCCTATTATATCTTACCAACCAAATAATTTACTATGAAAAACAATTTAGATTAGTCTAGGATCATGATGATATAACTAGATTTAACATCATACTACTCATCACATTAAAATCAGGATAGATTTGGGTAAGTACTGAAGTTGTGTTAGAAAATATCTACTTATCGAAAATCATTATCCCACTCAGACTCAATGTAAAAAAAATAAAATCATATAACATATTCCCAACAATAGGTTATTTATGGGGGTATATTTAGAGACAATGAGATAAAAATATATTATATGGGCATTAATTCAAAGAATTACCAGCAGAAATCCCCTGGGATAAACATCAAAATGATATAACAAAAATTAATGGAAATAGGTCATTGAATAAAGAGAGGGAAAACACAATGGGATATTGTGCTAAGGGTAAACCAAAATGTGGAGATCCCATTTAAAATATTTTTTTACTAATTTAATTAGGTAATTATAGAATTAAAATTTTTTATTGGGTCCACTTAACACCACATATTCTATCAAAAAGTAACCAATATCCCCCTTGGTACCCACTCATAATCCACCAGGTTTTTTGTGGCCCTCCCATGGTGATCCTTCTCGAATATTTTTAAATAGGAACCCGACACTAGGCCACTATGTACTCAACATAATCTATCCTTAAAGTGTATTTTCAATCACCCAATCTAATTCATTAAAATAAAACCCCAAGCCTTAGTCAATGACTCCAAAATATGAAAGAATCGAAATATATATGTGTTCATGAAATTCAAAATTAAAATGAAGCACTTCATTACGTGATTTTACATAAATAATGTAAATTTAATTAAACATTAATTGGAATTGTATATATGACTAATATTTTATGAAAAATTATATTAATTTTAATTGTTTAGTAATTATATTTTAAAATATTGAATTATATAAATTTAATATTTTATTAATTTTAATATTTTAATTTAAATTATTAAAATTAACTAATATAAATGTTCGATCATCCATTTATGGTGATTTATTCTTCGTATAATAATTGTTTGGTAAATTTCATCCTAATTTCTTGATTTTTATATTATATATCCTAAATTGCGGATTTATTATAATTAGTTAAATGTATTTTGGTTTATAATTTTATTGAAATTATGATGCCACATGAGTAATGGTCTATTAATAGTGGGACTTTTTTTATACATCTGAAAAGACATAGGGTTAAGGAATTATTTTAATAAACTGTTGATTGGATACATGAATAACTATTTATGAAAATGACTAATATTTCTTCTAAAATTTTAATCCATTGTGTGACAGAGTTTTATATACCCTATGCATGGGATAAAAATACATCAAAATTGAATGTTATAAGTAAATTTTTTATTGTGAATGTATTTTAAAAAACATTAATTACATAAGTGATTTATATTAATTTTATTTGAAAATGTTTTTTTGATAAAAGGAATATGGTATGTAAATTCAATAATCAGAATTATGTTCATATAAATGGAGTGAATTGGATATATATATATATATATATATATGAAATGAGGATAACCAAAAAAACCCACAAAATACCAAGGGTATACATTCCATGTTATGTGAGAAATCAATATGTACTAGAACCTATTTATATAGGTATATCTAATGGTTTGGTACCCAGGGATTATCTTGTATAATAAAAGTAAAATATGGTTGACTCCAATGTCTTAGTGATGAAATTTGAAATAAACAATGTGTTAAACATGTTCAGGTGACCTGGTGGTGAGGATACTAGTAAATAATAATTGAGTTATTTTATTAGATTATTTTTATGAGGTATTTTCTACTCAACAGTAAAAGATTTATATATGATATTATTAACATTATTGGTTACCCAAAAACATATGTTATGGGAAAACACTAAATATAAACTAATTTTTAGTAGAATGTGGTTCTTTTAAAATTAATACATTTGATAAATATTGTCATGTTCTTGTGGGAGAATATTTATATAAAATTGTTTATTGGTCACATCAAAAACCAATAGACTCACTTGAGAAATTTCTATTATTTTATATTAAAATTTCATTAAAAATTCAAATTTTTTAAATACAATAAAGGTTATTTTTATAAAATCATATATTCAAAATATATAATGATATTTATTTTCAATTATAAGTAGAATAAACAAGAATATAAAAATTTTGTGTTTTAAAAATCATTTTATCTAATTCAGACACTTGTTTACTAAGTAATGGTTGTGAATATTATATTTTAAATAATATTAAAAGTTTCAAATTAAAAAATAATTAAAGAGGGGAATATATATTTATTTTTAATATTAAAAATGTAATTTTAGTTGTGGTAGAAATATATGGTTTTTGATTTCTTTATATATTAATTCCACAATTGGATATCAATTAACATTATTTAAATAAAAAATATTTTTTTCCACTTAACATTTGATGAAAAAATTATTTTTCACTATCATAATTTAATTAAAGATACATTAATTAAGTAAATGACTAAAATTATAATATGATAATTTTTTTAATATATTCTATAAATGGATAATAAATTATGTAAAAATAAAAATAAAAAGTGAAGAATAATGAATTCAGACACCACTTTAATTTGGAGTTATCACATTTGTCATATAAATGAAAACAAAATATAATGAATCCATAACGATAATTTAATACATTCATTCAATACAAGAAAATATTACCGATATTGACAATGTCCCCATAATCTTTTTAGTTAAAAATGGAAAATGTAAAATGATGGGTTAGTCATAATACATACTGTTATATATATAGTCTTCTGAGAACAAATGTGATTATTTGATAAATTTAAATCATATCATTTACTAAATACATTAGTATGTATTGATATATGTTTGTTTATTTGAAAATGATTGAATCCTTTGAAATATTCATGGTTTTTAAAATCAAATTATAGAATAAATATACAATGTTTTTGTGATAACCAAACATTTAATAAAAGGTAATTCTTATATAAAATTATTACTAATAATATAAATAATTGTGTAATTGTTTCAAAATTCGTCAAACATGATTCACCCTAGTGAAATAGTGTCAAAAAAAAGATGATTCATTTTATTTTATAAGTGTTTTGATCGATAATGATTCAATCTACAATTATTATACATTTTTATCATTATTATCTTGAAATTTATTATTTATTTCATAACACCATTCCTTCTATGGAAGCTATAAATTCCAAATATGAGATGAAATATATTTAAAGAATAATTTTATTTGGAAATATTTTACTCACATATGCTAAAATATAATAAAAACAAATAGTATTAGAGGTGAAATTAATGAGTCAATTTAACATGTTTTCTGGGATAATAGAGTATTTAGTAAAAAATAATACACATCCATGGGAACATATATGGGAGAATTCAACTTAGTTATGATTAGGAAGAATAAACAAGAATAATTCATAATATGGAATATACAGACTTATAAAAAGATGATATATAATACAAATAAACTAACATATCAGATGAAGTAATATGAGGTAGGTTTTTAACTGGACATGTGTGATATAGATTTCATATATAAAAATGTTTTTTAATTTATTTAAAAAATGCACATACAACCTATAATGTATTCTATGAATTTATTAAATATCACAAAATATAAAATATACTTTAGGTGTTTGAAACATGTTTGGATGTTGATTGAACAAATAGAAGTCATTGTACCCATATGAAATAAGTTATTTTACAAAAACAAGCATTGATTGTAATGTGTCCACCAATATGGAACTCATATAGCTGAAAGGATAAACAATTATATATATTGATCGGTAAGAAAACTACTCGCATGTTTATATGATTAATTCCATTCAATTTTCTCATATGTTATCCTCTTATAATGAATATATCTAATAGAAAATTATAAACATTTCCTTACTTAAATTTTATTATAGGATGCATATAAAATGAAAAATAAAATTTCATATAAATCCAAACTGGATCTTTTTTAGGTATAAATGTCACAATTTTCTATTCTCAGATATAATAAATTACATAAGAGCTACAATATATATTTTTATAATGTAATCCATTTTTTTTATTGAATTTTGATATTATTATCAAGTATACAAGAAGTCTATGGGGAGAACTGACATATTTGGATAATATAATAATAATTGGAAGTTATGTCCCTACAATAAAGTCTATTAAAAAATGTTTTGTGAAATTATTTATTAATAAATAATTGGGTGAAGAATATATTATATTTTTTGTAAGTATATATATATATAAACCAACATGATATACAACACTAATTTGGAACACATATATTGTTATAGTGCCAATGATATTTAGTATAGAGAACTAGGATATGGGGTTTATACCAATGATTCATGGTGTGAGTATCATTATGGATCAATTTACATTTAAAAAGGTCTAAAGGAAACCCATGTATGATATTCCATATAAATTATCATTATATTATATCATTGCATTTATCTATTATAATTGACCTAATGTCTCAAATTCTTTGAGCATAGCTTGTAGATAATATTCACATCCTACTGAGGAACACTAGATTTTTGTAAGACCAACCTTATAATCATTTCACGGAAAATGGATTTAATCGTGGTTTTTGGAGGTGGTGATCTAATCAAAATGGGTAATATAAATAATAGTTTCATGATTATCAATTATTACTCATTATTTAAGGTCTCAAACCGGATTGTTTTTCTAATCCAATGGTAAAAAAGGATTTGAAATATTTCTATGAATTCAATGGTTGCTGATTGTAAAATAAATATTTAATAAAATAATATTATGTATGTTGATAATAAATCATTATAGATTAAAATATTTTATTTAAAATTGTGTAATTCCTAACAAATAATACATAACATAATTGAATAATAATTAAAATTGGGTTATCGTGTAAACTCTTGAACCACTTTCTCAATAATGGATAAAAATAATTCACTATAAATATCAAAAAATTAGAGAAATTATTTTGATGGAGAATTTATATAATTTTCTTGTCGTTATAGAGAATCATGTAGTAGATAAATTACTATAACAATTAGTGTAGTATACATATTATTGGAATATAATTTTCATTGGATTTTTATGTTTTTTTAAAAATTAATAATGTAATTGAGTTTTTTATAGTTTCAATGTTATTTATTATAATGAGAAGTTTATTATTTAATAGTATAACATGGACATAATACTAATGTAAATTTATACATTACCATTCATTAATGTGTGAGTTATTTATCATATGATAATGGAATCATAATTTTTACATTAGAGGAAATTTATTATCTTCCAAAAGTTAATGTTTTTTCATTAATTTTATGGGTTCAAATATGATATTAATATATTAATGATTACTGAATAAAATGAATAAATAGAGTTACCTCGTGAGATATACATATGTATTAATTTTTATACTTATATCCTAATGAATATTACATTTAATGAGAAGTATAATTTTAAATACTGACTTAGCGAGAAATTTGGATGATTAATCCCATTTACATGAGGATAAAATTGTAACATATATATATATAATTACATACTTTGATACCATTCATATTACCTCCCTGAGGTTGTGTTAATTAATGTGTTTTTGTGTATGATACATATCATGAGGTGGGTTTTTCATTACTAATATGGAGTTTTCCCTCAAATATAATGGATACATAATTTATCTTCCAAATGAAGTTTAATTGAGTAAATTTTGGTTAATTCCTTTACTAAATGGCATTTTATGTGATCGTATACTTTTATTCATGATATTGGGTTTATTTATATGTATTAGACTCATTTTTTATAATTATTAATACATATATTTTTTCATAAATGATATTTACAATTTTTTATTCCATGGAGTTATAAATTTCATCATGGAACAATAAATTATATGATTATCGATGCTATGTATAATGATATAATTAGTGGACATGTTTTTATCAAGATACATGTGTTTAGTGATGTTCATGAAAAATATATATATCTATATTGCGTATTAAATACACACTACTAGTGGTCACTAATATTTTATAGTATATATGTTGAAATTCATAATCATTTTCAACACCAGAAACACCAAAAATCTCATATATAAGGCTATTTAATGATGAGTTATTTTTTTAGTAAATTATTTTCAAGAATAATAGTGATTAATATTGTTTTTTGGAAATATTATGGATTTTATTTCATAATATATCTTTAAATGGGCATATTTTTGATGAGATTTTTTTTTCAAAAGTACATGGTTAAAATTTATTATGAATCAAAATCCATATGAGTAATTAATTTGAATATAATATGGAATGGTAATAATATACACTAATTAATGATATTTATTATTTATTATTTCCATTAATTTTATTTGAAGTACTCCCACTCCCTGGAAGATAAATATGTTTCTTTCAATTTTTTAGAGATTCACGGTTAAGGGATCTGCATTTCAGTTAGGAAAATATTAGTTGTTTCTATTAGGCCATCATAACATTGAATATAATATATGACATCGTTATATTTTTTATTTTTTTAAATTATTTATACAAAATGATTCTCAAAATGGGTTTTAGTATTCAATTATTATAGGACTTGTTACATGTAATTAAAAATTATGATTGTATATATTTTATCCTCCACATTCATTACTCTAATTAAATTTTAATGCTTTAATGATTCCAAAACAATATTTCCCATTTTAGTAATTACACAATAAAATGATGTGTACACCAAATAAATTATAGATTATGTTGTAAAATATAGAACTCATCGGATATCTCAATAACACATACATATTTATTCATAAAATATATATTTTTAAGAGCTTTGTTACTCATATCAATGGATGTAACAAATGGATTTTTTTTACATTAATTTACACCTTTTGAAAATTTTATAATGTTCCAAACATGGGTTAAAAATCAAAATAAAGTTATTAGGAAGTCCAAAAATAACCATGTTGTTGCTGAATATATTTTAAAAGAACCTAAATTATTTTGGTTATTTTTTTAAAATAATGATACTCCACCCTCAAATAAAAACATATATATGTTTTCATAAATATTTTTTAGATAATAAAAACTTTTGTTAAATTTTTATAAAATATAAATTCAATCGATTTGATTATTTGATATAATACAACATATTAACAATTATTCATCTGATTATTAATTATATTTATTTGGGTTATCCTTTTGAAAATTCAATCCCTTTTTTAAATTGTAATTTATGAAAATTATTAATAAAATATGAAAAATTTCATACCATTTTTGGTAGATGATATTTCATAAATAATGTGTTGTAATATCACTCGAGTAGTTCCCTCAGTAGTGGAATGTATCAATATAAAGAAATTGAACAATTTTAGTAGTAGAAATAATAAAATATTGATATGAGTTATTTCGAAATTTGGTAGGATTATATTTTTAGACAACATGAGAGATATATTGATAGAGTAATAGTAAGGTAAATGGTTATGTTTGTGTTCTGGGTAGGTCTCATATTTTTTGGAAATTTAACTACCCATAGTCCATTGATTAAATTTAAATTATTATGATTCAATTGTCCTTAAAATTATTATTGGTCGATAGATGAAATGATGCATCATGGAGAAATTAAAATTTTAGAAATCATATGAATGTTTTTGATAATTTAAATAAATTTTGAAACGGTAAGAATATAAAATTTTAAAAAATATTATCAATATAACATTTCCATTTCATTGTGTTTGTTACTAAAATAATGATATCTGAAGTTATTGAGATATAAATTATATACTTATATATACTTATATATTCTTTTTAATTTATTTATATATTTTTACTTCAATTTTCAAGCCTATGATCAAACATATGAATAACCAAAATTTTAAAATAATTATGATCCATTATTTTTATGAGTTTCATAAATTTTATTCTTAGATATTAGGGTAATAAAAAAATATTATATAATATATTCAATATTTTTAAAATTCTATTTTATAAAATTAAAATTACCTCTGTTCAATGTTTTAAAAGAATATAAAAAAACTGGTTATTTATTCTTATAAACTCAAGAGGGATAGATCATTTATGTGTGTGATCATAGGGAAAGTGTTATCTAATAATTGTGTGTTAGGTGTTTACATAGATTAATAACCCTTTTATCATATATTAGTAGTATATTTTTTTATTAGATACCAAAAATGGAAACATAATTTTTACTACAAAAACAACACCTAATACATTTTAGTTGCATATATTCTCTTTAAAAATCATATTGTTATATATTATTAATTTTTACTAGATAAAGATATTTATGATTCACTAATGGAGTTATATGTTTGGAATATAATTTTTTATATAGTCCACATTTACTATATTCTATATAAAATATTCTGTTTAAAACTAACACATAATTGATAAAACAAACTTTGATAAAACACTCCAATTAAATAAATAAAACTAATATTATATCTTTTAGGTGTGATTATTTTATATTAGATAAAAATATGCAAGGATATATATAAAAAACATCATTATTTTATGATAGCTTACTAGGTATAATAAGCAAACAATCATGTATTGGTATAAATTTTGATCAGTCATCTTCATATATTCATCACAATGTTTACGTGATGTATTTACTAAAGTACTTAAACAAAATATATTGTTTTACTTGTAAAATATTTTGACACAAAGATTTATACTATGATAATTATATGATCATCACATAAAAATAATGAATTAATATAATTATAAAGGAAATTCTTGCACAAACCTGATGGAATATCTATATGTCAAATAATCAGTCACGCATAGATGAATCAGGATAAATTATTTTTTTCTGATTTAAGTGATGTTGTCATCAGTTCAACCATTCATAATTTTTCTAGGGATTATATTTATTACTTATGTAATTAACACCCAATTTCCTCTTGATCGTGATGCTCAAAAGAACCAAAAATACATTAATATAAAGATAATGAATTATTTATGAAAAGGAAGGATAGAAAAAAAATACCACTAAAAAGTATATAAATAGTGAAAATGATGGAAAATTTTGAAAAATGATAAATTAATACCTTAAAACATAACAAAATTCATATTCATTTATACCCTCTTATTAAATTTCACCAGGGCCTCGAAATAACATGAATGGCTCCCAATATAAGTGGAATAGAGATCATATAACTCTATGAAGAATCCAAATTTCTAGAATCTTTGAGATAGACTAATTTCAACAAGTTCTAATAGGAACATTAATTTGTTTGGATGATTTTAATCAAGAAAACATGAACTAGATAATTTGATCTTGTGATTTATTCATATACCATCATATTTAACTATTCTTGGGTCCACATTTGATATGGTATAAAAACATAGATCTTCGAGAATGGTTCCAGAGAGGCCTCATATAAAATGTTGGATTATTCATACACTTACTATATTCTCCCAATAAAAAATGTAATGACCTTATAAATTGTTCATATATTCATATAAACCATTAATCTCATGTTTCTATACACCATAAAATTACTCTTAATTCATGTTAACTAGATTCTCAAAACATAATTGGACCATCATTATGAATCTAGAAGTCCTCCATGGTTTCATTCTCTTAAGGCTCAACCTTTTTGCCTATAAATACCACATTTAACATATTATTTAGTGTTTATTATACACATTATTCCTCAATGTTCATGTATTATGAAAATGATGTTTCCCATAAACCCCTTTTGTATAAGTAATTATTCTTTAGTATATTCTATTCCATAAAATATATCTACCTTCAGGTTGGATAATCTCATTTGATCATAATATTATATTTCCATGAATTTGTTTGATTCTTTAATACCCATTTGTTTTAGTCCAAAACATCACACAAATATCCAAAAAGTATAAAACCTTAGAATATTCCCAAGAGAATTATTTATCAAAAAAAATTCCCATCACATAATTTGTGATTATTTTAAGAAAAAATCACATCTATCCATAAATTTATATTCTTCATCCAACTATGTTAACCCTTTATCTTATAGACATTATACATCCCTAACACTTTCGGTGTGTGAACTAGGTGGTCAGTTGCGGTCTCTGAGTTTTGGGAAGGCGGCGACGGGATCTACGCTCTGGTTTGTGGTTTTCTCTTTTTTTCAGAGTTCTTCGGCACTTGGGTGGGATTTGGCTTGGTGATGGGTTCTTAATCGTGGATCATGGATCTTTTCCATTTTCTTTATTTCGAGTTTGGATTTGTTTGTTGCTGATCATGTGTTGGTTCGATTTCTGGATTTTGCGTTGGAGTGGTGTCGTTGGTTCTTCTCCGGGGACCTCCTTACCTTGCGTGGAGCGACGGTGGGTACTGATCTTTTGGAATTTTGGAGTTATGATGCTTTATGTCATGCTCTGGTATGGCAGTGGTGCTACGGCAGTGGCTGGAACGATCAAAGAAGCGCATGTTTCTATTTAATTTTTGGTCTGGTTTTAATGGATTACAGTTTGGGGTGGTTCGGTTGAGGTTTGATCTTCTTGGTGATGTCCTTCTGTCCGCGACATGGTGTTGCTAGAGGATGAACCTTTGATTTATTTTGAATTATGGAAAGCGATGTGTTGTTCAACCTGCGTACTGAGGTCGCGGACGAGGGTTTTTCTGTGATAGGAACTATGTTGGGATGATCTCCAGTGTAGCTCTGGAAGGGATGGATGTCGACGACGACGAAGCTATAAACAAATGATGATGGAAGATGGTATGATGATTGTGGATGGCTTGCGACGTGATAGACTGGTGCGGGTGCCTTGTGGTTCGAGGCTTCCTCAGAGTTGGCATTTGTGTTTTGAATTTCAAATTTTGGTTTTGGTTCATGGTCCTAAATCCCTCCTAATGTACGTGGTTATGCCTAATCGGTTCTCACTAACCCACAAAGTGACTTATTTGAAAATAAAAAAAATGTTTCAGATAGAACAAAACTATTTTTCAAATATATAGATAAATAATATACTTCTATGTGTAGATTTAATGTTATTATTTCATTGATTTAATCAATGGATCCGGATTTCATGTATGTGTATATGTCTTAGATCAATAGTTTAGGCATGAAAACTATATAGATCTATTCTCAAGAAAACATTTGATACCCTTATTAAATAACATTAAACTATAATTATTTATTCTCAATAAGTATTTTATTAACTAGTTTACATAGATTTAAACTGTTTGATACCCCTTTAAAAAAGTTGAATATCGATTAATTTTAATGTCTATATCTCAGAATCCTCCCAAATAATCATTCTAAACAACTGTAATAATTTTCCCATTCTATACCATCATTTGGTTCTAAATAATGGAAACCCTCTAACTTTAATGATGATATATAAATGATGTACCTTCATAATGGTTGTCTCTAAATGAATCACTTATCTAGATTGTGGATAGATTTAAACTACGAGTAAAACCTTTATCACCATGAAATTTGAATTAAAACAATGGGTCCACAAAATTACATTTCAGTATGTCATTGAACAATGGAGAAACCCATTTATGATTTCATTCATACTTAAATAGTAAAAAAACATTTCACTTAATCATAGAAATTAAGAAAATAAAGCAACCTTATCACCTTTGTTTTTAAGTTTACAAAATTTAAAACCTATATCACGTCTCCATTTTTCCTTAAGCAATTGATTTTCTATATATCCTCCCCATATGGGTTTAAACGACAATAGTACCATACCAACTAACAATATGGTTTTGAAAAATACAAAAAACCTATCTACATACCATTTATATTAAAAAAATTGTGTAAACAAAATATCATTGTATTATTATTTAATTTAATATGTTATCCATTATAATCATTCATATGAATCTAATATATGGAGAATATATCAATATAATTATTAATTATAGATAAATATAATACTTATTCTATGTGGAAAAAAATGCTACATATGTAACCAATATTGAAATAATACATTTTATTTCAACCATTATGTATGAACATCACTCAACCCATTAATTAAATATATTTCACCAACTGAGGAATTATAAAATGAAATTTTTTAAATACAATATGCATAACATTATGAAAGATTTCATGATTATCTCCTTAATATATAATATATTACCAAACTCAATAGTAATATCACATTTATGATGATTCAAATCCACATCTTCTCAAACAACACACATATTTATAAATATATAATTTTGGAATTAGATAGAAACCTCATAAAAAATGGTGAACCACCTAATATTGCACTAATTTTTTGATTCATTATGATTCATAATCAAAATGTATTTGAAAATACATAAAAATTATTAATCCAAAAAACTAACAATAAATAAGTGGGAAACATGGTGCATACTAAGAAAATTACATCCTTATATAACCATGTGGTGATTATGTGCAATAATGTTCCTTCAAAATCATTATGGTGTCCTCTCCCACACTCCTTGACATTAACCCCTTATCATAAAATAGTCATCACCCAGATGTTGGAGTATATATAGGAATGTTTAATTATAATTCATTTATTTTCATAAAAAACGTTAACGTATTATTTATTTGAAAGAATTCAACAAATATAGTGTTCTTTTCCAATAAAAATTACTAATTAACAATTTTGGTTATTCTAAAAATTCTAAATAATAAATATCTATAATAGTTGTAATCTAGATGAAATTATAAACAATCACTATAGAGGTACTACCTATAATGATGAAAAAAATTAATATTATGAAGGACATGTATATATAGAAACATTGGATAATAATCCTACATGTTCTCCTAGGGATAAATTATCAACAAAGTTTCATATATATATTCCATCTAGTGATGTATGAGGGAACAAAAATGGAGGTACTCCCCTACATGAAGAATCAAATTACCACTTTTTAGGTACTCTTGATGGAGATGTTGTAGGAAACCATAATTACTATCTTTTTTTTTAAATTCAATGACAGAAAAACTTTGGAATACAATCCATGATGTCATATTAGAGATCTATCATATAGGTTATACATAGGTTGAATAATTAACTAAACACCAGTGAGGTTTTCCTACTAGTAATGTATCTAAAATCCACCAATGAGGTATTCCCTACAACAATTTATTATATATTAATCTCAAGGTTCCTTCTAATAATGGATCACAAAAACACTACTATGGAATTTCTCTTAATGTATAAATATTTGAATACTATTATTGATATCCCCTTTGTAAAGATATTTATATGAAATTAATGAAATTAATCTCTATGGTATCATATTAGATATACTTTTTAGAGGTCTTCATCATGATGAAACCTTAACTTATCATGGTAGAGGTCTACCCTGGATAATTACCTATTGATCGCCATAGTGATTAAATACATAGATATTATCCACTCAATCATCTTAAATGTACTCCCATAAAGAATTAATCATTATCAACCATGGTGGTCTCCCCAAAGGAGAAGAATTATTCAACGACTATATAGGGAATCAACAAGTCATAATAAAAATAAACCACTGTCAGGGACATCCTTATATATAATTTTTAATCAACCAACATAGAGGTCCTCCAAATCATGATGCACTAATAAATCATGAACATCCATCACTTAGTGATATTATAATCAAACAATTTTTAGGTTCTCCCCATGGTGATGATCAAATAAAAATCCTTGTTGTTTCTACCTTTGAAAATTTACAAATTAATATCATTGGAGGTTCTATCCAAGGCGAAGTACCAATTAATAACAATGGTTGGATTCCCGATGGTGAAGTAACCATGAACAACAATATAGTTCCACTAGATATCATAGAAACCATTAACTGACATGGATATCCTCCCCATTATGATCAACCAATAAACCAACTAGATGTTCCTACACATGAAGAAGTACCACTCTACTTTTTTTAACTTACTCCCTAGGGAAAAGTATCAACCTGCCTATATTGACCCCCCATGGGGAAATATGACATTATAATTGGGGAGGTCCAATTTATAGTTCTGTAATGATAAACCAAAATGGTGGAGTTCTCAAGAAAACAAGTAAAAAATGAGTGAATAAAAATGATAATGTACATGAACCTATTGGGGAAGGACAATTATAATATAAATCACTATTTTATACATTGTTTTTAAAACAATTGGTATCCTTGATGATCACCAAAAAATCCATAAAATTTTCAATGTTATACATGATTTTTGAAACCCCATTTATATTCTTCCAATTTTAATTATATCATATAGTGTGTGAATAAGATCAAAATCATGTGTTTTCAATGTTTTATTCAGATTATAATTAAAAAATTTATTTTTAATCTGGTATTTCAATATATTCCTTGATTAAAATTTTATTTTTATTATCTAAAGATGAATTATTTGGTTTTTCTAAATTTAATTTTAGGATTGGTTAGATTCATCAAGTTATCGTTTGCTAAGATAGGGGTCCCATATATTTTCTTTGAACTATAGGTGAGATAGGGTACCTGGTGATCTTTGTAGCAGATGTGGGGAACATGGTGGTTACATGGGGTACCTGATGGTACTATACCAAGTACCTGGTGTTCCTACATAGAATTTTAATTTATAGAGGTAATATTTTGTTTTTTGTTACCCCTATATTTAATAGATTGTACTCTCCCATCATTCACACATCCTTTTAACCTTTGGAGTGCTCCCTCATATCCCTCTATTTGGTTCATTCACTCCACCATATTTCATCATTCAATCCTTTATAATATACATGGAATATCATTCTTTATAACATTTAATATATCCCTTTTATCATCTATTTCTCATCACTTCCTACTCCCATATTTCTCTTTACTACAAATGTGTTTTAAAATTTTACATTTCACTAATGTCATGGTTAATGAAATTCCATCCTACCGCTTCATTTTAATTTGGTCATCAAATTCTTATGTGAGTTATGTTTTAGTCATTATACTCTATTTTGATAGGATTCTTTTATACATCTATCTTCAAATGGTGTAATGAATTTAAATCCTTGATTTTGGTCAATATATTTCTTCTTAAATTGGGGTCCCTTCATATGATTTTTTACTTAATTATTTTGATATTATATATATGGTTTGGTTCGGGGATAAATATATAAATTTTTTATTTAAATAAAAAACTGAGTATATTTAATATAATAATATTATTGAATATTGTGAATTAATATTTTTATATTTTACTAAGTAATTAATTATCATTATTTTTAAAATCCGAAAATAGGATTTTATCTTATTTCAATATTATTCTACATTTAAATGTTTATATTCATGATTTTTATAATTAAATTATATTTATTTTTTAGACTCCTATATGAATTAAATACATTTTGGGCATGTTTGAGATTAAATGAAATATTTATTTAATTAATTTAGAAGTGAATTATTTGAAAATGAATAAAATGTGTGCTACCAATAAACTAAACGTTTCTTCAATTAAAAACCTCACCTCCATTTTAGCAGTTGCATTAAAATCGTTCATCCTAGAGGATTTATTCCTATGAATAAACTGTTTTATTCCATATTATATATAATATATTACCATTATATTATACCATTATATCATATTAAACATATATTGACTAGGTCATTATTAAAATAACTAGCATATATGGCCTTTTGATTATGATTAAATCCATAGGTTTAGTCAACACTTGTAATAAAAATAATATTTCCAAAAAATGTAAGAGATTAACCATGAGTGAGTACTACCCACAATACCTCCATATCAAGTAAAATGTAAAAATAAATCTATAAAATTATATTATAATTAATAATAAATCCATGGGAGTTCACTATAAGAACCCACTATTCATTATATCCCTTGCATACATGACAAGATCCATACAACCTAATGTGCACATAGCCTTCTACGTAGAAAAATATCACATTCTAAAGGATTTCATAGAAAAGCGTGTCTATCATTTGACCTATGATGATTAATTATATATCATGGAATTTTCCTTTATCCCTTCAATGATTCCTCATATTATATTGCACAATGAAATTTGATGTAGTGTATCCTCACGAACCATTTCATCTCACCAAATATTGAGATCACCTCTTGTGGTTGGTGATTTCATGATGTGTTTATATATTTCATATATAGAATAAATACAGAATGGAATATTATTTCATTTATTAAATTGAAAAATTATGTAATTACCAAGGGAGGTTTCCACTATCCGTTAATCTATTTAAAGTACTAAACAATGAGATATGTGATAGAAAACAACTCAAGGAATAATATAGAAAACATAAACCTGGGGGAATATCATCTTTGATCCTAGGAAAAATATATATAATACTAATAAAACCAATTCCTATAAAAAATACAAATCCCCATTACAGGGGATCAAACCCTTGTCCTCTCGTCTATTCTTATATCAACATACTTATTTATAATAATTTCATTACTATATTTTAATAATAGTATGTTAGTTATATTATTATAACATTTATTATAATTTTCTTTTATATATTAAAAAATGTGTCTCATAAATGATCATTGTTATAGGTTTCTAAGATCTAGGGTGGGATCATTATGGGAGGATCATTGTTTTACCCAATCCCTATTTTATTCTGCATTTTTTTGTCATCGTAATGAGTTACTAGGAGTGTTGTTATTAGGTAATGTAGTTCCCAACCGTTTTACACCAATATACAAGAATTTTTTCATTCCTTACCATATTTCAACACCTTAAATTATCTTTTTTCATACCATGTATGATTGATTTGGGTGGGTTAGAAATTTTATTATTTATGCATGGATAATTTTGAAAGTGTTGATGTGTCCTTATCAGTGTCATGATAAGTAATTAACATCATAATTACTCAAGGATCACTATTACTAAGAGGATTATTATGTTTTTATAGATAATAAAATTATATATTGCATAGTTTTCTAGACATTTTATTGAATGGGATATCAAATAGAATTTACAATTCATTAATGGAAACTGAACGATTTCACTAACTGAACTGAGGGAACATCAACTTTTGTAGTAACTATTATATGTTTCATATACCTTCCTTATATAATTTCATTTAATGAATTATATATTAACAGAAAAAAACCCAATAATTTCCATTATTTTATGAATATTACAAACAATAAAAATATATTAATAACACAGTTATGTGTATGGGTAATTTGATAATAATTTTTGAAAACAACCATGGTAAATTCCCTAAATACATTCTAGGAGTACTAATCTTAATTTTTTGAATAAGGACCCTTTTAAAAGGTCTTAAATCAATATGAAAACAGCTTAATGGAGTTAGGTATATTGTTCATTTTACTTTTTTACTTTTTCAATATTTTATTAATACATACAACATAAAATATTAAAACATATAAAACAAAACACATTTGGACTCACCCCCACCACTAGATGAGAATTTTTTACTCAATGTATGATATGTGATGGGAGTATGAAAGATAAGAAATTTATTACAATTTCTTAACTTATTCATAATGTATATTAAATTGGATATCAAGGAATCAATTCTAGAATCCTTTTCAATGGAGTTAACAGGGTTCTCCACATAGATCTTGGAGTACCATTATATAGTGGATAGTGAAAAAAAATCTATGTAACACCCGAGACTTTTATGAGAAATATTTTTTTTTATGTTATCTAAATCATCAAAGGAATATTTCACTACACATACCACTATCTTCGCTTGCTTTACACGCAACCGCGGCCTTCCTCGATATCTTGCGTCATACGTAATACTGAGTTTCACTAAACAACGATATGCTATTAAAATATTATTAAAACTAGCTGTTATGAATAGTACTAACTGAATTTTGAATTTTATAACATTTTAATTCTACTTATACATTTTCTAGAATGAGGTATAAAGGCAAAATCAGTTTTTTTGGATAAAAGAAATATTTTTAAAAAAATACAGTTTTGCCACCTTTTGATGCCGCATCCACATTAAATCTAGTTCTTGACATGTTAATAAGTTCAATTTGGCAAAATAAAATTCTTTTTTTGAATCAGGGTATAAAAATTTACTTTGGATAAACTTTTGATATTTTTCTGATAACTTTCATATTTTGATGAATAGTAAAAATACGGTATTTTTTAATTAAAAACAACTTTTTTCATTGAGATAATTTATATGGTTAAATTTTAATATTTAATGGTTTTAAAGTATAAATAGAATTTATTTTTACCATTTAATATAATGTATGTCATTAGCATTAATTTCACATTGAATTCATAGGTAAAAACATTTCAATATTTGGCAATGTTTTAACTTCTAAAACCCATTTTCTTAACAACGGGATTTATTTTAAATTAATTACTGCAACTTATATGTTTTGAATTTTGAAAAATGGATTCCATATTCCGAATCAGAGGGTCCAAATTATGTTAATATATTAATTTTTATTTTTGGGCATTATGAATAGTAACTACGGTAAATTTTATTTACCATAGTTAAAGGTAAATCGGTTAATTAAGGGTAAATATAAGATTATAAAATTACCCTAACACCTGGAAAATTTCTATTGTATGACTAAAAGTAGACCCATATAACCTAAGGGTAGGATTAGATTCATTTTATGGACTTTTGAACATGAAAAGAATTTAATTATTATTAAAAACAAAGAAAGTGACAACATGTCACTCTCTTAAATCTTATAAGTATAATAATTTTAATTTAGTGATAAAAATCATAGAACTTAGAAAATTAATAGTCTCCAGAAAGCTAATAAAATTATCTACATCATGATAATTTATTTAGAATTTTTAGGGATTAAATAATTGTCATTAATGGTGATACATTAATGATACGGAAATTAAGTAATATAGTTTTTATTGAAATAATAATACCAATTAAAAGGCTCAAAAACCTGACCAAAACTTATTTTTAGTGTTTATATACACCTTAATCATCAAATGGCCTAATATATAACCGTTTGGAGCCTTATAAAAGTGATTATGACACTTATATTATTTTATTTTAAATGATGCCAATGTTGTCACCTTCATAATTTAATAAATATAACAATTTAAATATTGTTATTTTAAGATGATAAATTCGAGTAAAAGTATTATTGTGAAAGGTAATAGCTTTATCTTTATCATAGGAGTTTATTTTTAATTTTTATGCAACAAAGAAGTATATTAAATAATTATAAAAAAATGTTTTAGTAATTATTTTATTAAGAGATAAACCAAATAAATGGTTTTACAAATAATAAAATAAATATTATATGAACTATTTAATATGATACACTAATTTTATAGATACATATGACCTTTTATGAATCTATTAAATCTTTTAGTTTGAACATATCTTTTGTATATATTTTATTAAAATTCAAATAAATTAATACTGTCAAAATTGACACTATTGTTATTCTATAAAAATAACATATTATAAAATTGTTTAAAAATCACAGAAATATTTAAAAATTATAAATTTAACTTTATATGGTCTATAATGTTATAAAGTAAAAAATTATGGAAAATTCACAACAAATAAGTAATTAATTGTTATAATTTAAAATTTTGAATTTTATTACCACAAATAAACTTAAATACATTAAATAAGGATAAATCAAAATGATAAGGTTTCAAATAAGCTCCAAACATGTATAAATTTGATTGTTTGATGATATTACAACCCTATATCATCTAGTATTCTAATATGAGTCATTTTTGAAGGTTTTTAAGTGGTGTTAGATTTATTATAAATTAATATTTTTAAGAATTCCAAAGGTGCCCCTCTCCTCCATTATTAAAAGGGCACATCCTCCCTCTCTTCCACACACCACATTGAGCCTTCAAGCTCGGACAAAACCTACCAAAGTATCTTCTACACTTCCCTAGAAACATCCTAGAGGTCTTGGTCTTCTTCAAAGACCAATTTTAGTTTCCTAAGAGGAGGTCTCAAAGAGGCGCTTCAAAGAATAGATAATTTCCGTTACCGATTCTTTCCCCTTTATTTCTTTTTCCACTTATTCTTCTTAGGTTGGTTAATTATGAAGTAATAACATCAGTATCACTAATTTACTGATATGTTATTATATGTATGAAACAACCTTATTTCACCATCTATCCATCCTACGGAAAATGAAATCACCGCGTGTGCGTACGTACGGAATACCGTCTCCACGCCGTGGTGTAATCTATTTTCCACCACCACCTTAAATGGATGGGTATAATGGTATAAATAATAACTATTTATTATTATTTTAAAGTGATATTGATTCTGTAATAGTATACATACACTCCAATAAAATTCCACGATCATGGGAACGATATCATCGCTCGTGCGTACGTACGGAATACCGTCTCCACGGCGCGATGAGATTCATTCTCATTGATTAACCATTCATAAATGATTATAAAGTATATATAATAAGTAATCATGAAATATATGATATAATAATGAAACTGGATTTATGTATATATATATATGTATTTCATAAAATTAATTACATTCAATTCAATGAGGAAATGAAAACAATGTTCATGCGTACGTACGGCCTACCGTCTCCATGAACAGTGTATTTCTTTCCATTTATCAATCTATTATATATATGTATATTCTGAATATATATTATATATAAATCATGTTTTAAATTCTGGATTTAAGTAATCATGATCTAAGTAGTCATATGAATAATTACAATTCAAAACACGGACGACAAATGAAACGATTTTACCCAAAATGCTCTTTAACATGGAATTTACAAAAGAACGTGTAATATAAAGTCATAAGTAAACCATATATGGTATCATAAAAATTAATATGATTCTGTAATAAGTCAATAAAATTATTTAAATAATTATACAAGAGGTTTGGATACGTATGAGGCATATCGGACCGAAGGTAAGGGTTAATTTTGCAAATCTCATTTTTATCCGAGATTGCATATTCATAAGTATTTACTGGGGTTATTTCTATCATCCATTTCCATGTTTTATAAAAGTGTTTTCATGTATGTTTAAAGTCTTTTTTACCCATTTTGACTTTTACTACATGGTATGTAAGGAATCTTTCTTTTGTTTACGTTACATGGTACTTTTTTTTGACTTTTCCGGCAAAAGTACGAGAAGAATTTTTTTTAAATTATATGGCACGAACGGATTTTTATGGTTTTGTAAAGCCTTATTTTCATGAAGCTTCCTCCAAAATATTTCATGACTATTTTCAAAAAAATACTCTTCTTTTAAAATTCCATGACATTTTGTGAAAAGAAAATGATTTTGAAGAAAAAAGGTTATTTTCCTCAAGAATTCATTTCAAGTGTTTTATCAAAACCATTTTTCATCTAATATGACATTATTTCATATGTGTATATTTCAAGTATCATGTATCTATGATTTAAATGGTTTCACTTCTCTTATTATGAAATGATATCCATTTCATTTATTGGATTATGTGATGATGGGATGATGTTTATGAAACCCATTTTATTTATTGGGTTTTTATGAATGATGTATGTTTATTTTGTGGCACAAGTAAAAATGATTTCATTATGAGATGGGTGGGACCTATATCTCCCTCCAATGCATTGGGTAAAGATTTATATCTCATGAGACAGACATGGCTAGAACGACAAGTTAAACCGGTTTACTAATACAGGACTGGAACGATGGGTGAACTCGATTCAGAAAGGGACTTTGTCCACTAAGATGGTCTTGGCAGTAATGCCTTGGATACTATGGAAATCATATCATGTGCTTAATGGTTTCCACAATTACATGTTTTATTCCCATGATATTTTATCATTATTAATGTTTCTTTATGATCTATGCCTTACGTACTTCCATGATTTATGTCGTTTCTCAATCTTTTGAGGTTTAAACATTATGTTCATGTTTTTAAGTTCAAATGTATATGGTATGTTTTATTTTATCCATGATTACCCTTAATGAGCATTTTAGCTCACCCTTTTTATGTTTTCTTTTCCCTAGGATATAAATAAATGTTTTAGGTAAGAAAAAAAGGGTATGTTCTTTATGGAAGATGTTGATGATCTTTCACCACGATTAGAAGATTACGTTCCAAATTTCCAAAGACACTAAACTATTACGGTCCTTGTTTATCTATTTTTGTTATGTATTATGTATTCCACAAAAGTAAGGTAATGTCTATGTACGTCAAGATTTGTGTCTCTAAAATATCACCCCTTAATCCTATAATGATTAAGTCATAGATATGGAAGATGAATTGTATGACAAATATCTCTCACATATTCCAAATTTCCACATAATGGAATCAAATGATGAATAAGGGATCCCAAGATAGCCATATAATTATGATGGAAGTTTGGTAATATCGGTTTATTTTAAAATTTCATTACAAGGATCTATTTCTCACTCCCTTTTTTATATCAATATATTCATATCCAATATAGATATATCCCTATAGAGTGATAAATAAGAAAATGAGAGCACCACCAAGGAGAAAATGGAATTTGAATTTATATAAGAGTCTTCTTGATGGTTGGTAATTATATAAGAAGCCCCTTTTCATGAAGTGAAGGCTCATACTCCTCAAAAAATCATTGGACATTTATGAAATGAGGAAATAATAAATAGGTACTAAACTATCTTATCTTCCTCCCCCTTTTAACTACTATTTCATTCTCTTTTATCTTCTGAAATTCATATCTTCATATTATTTCCATTGGTGGTTTCCCATTCTTAATGTCAACATAAATACATCAAAAAAAATAATGTGCACTGATTTCTATTAGAAAATACACAATCATAATTAGGATGGGGATAATAAACTAATATTTCATATCTTAAAGTATTATAAACCATGACCCACTTGCGAGGTTTAATCCATGAAATCTATTTTTCTCCCTCTCTTTCAATTGTAATTTTTTTTAATAAGAATTTCCAATGAGTTATTTTTCCTTGATTGGATACTGGAATTAAATGGACAAGATATTGAATAAACCTTCTAGTATGATAAAAAAGTATGTATTTATATAACTATTTTTAATTTCATCAACTATATGTTATTTGTGTGCTATGAAATAGTTTAGTAAAATCAATGTTTTGGGAAATTAAATATATTATATGTATTTTTTAATGATTTCCATTCATTTTATTGAATAAATTATTTTGAATATTTTTAACCACACAGATATATCAATTTTTTCTTTAGGATACGTAGTTTATTAAGTAAAACATGGAATTAGTAACACCACATGATTTTATATGTAAATAATTTGGAATAAAACATGGTGTATTTTCTAGATTTACTTACTTGAAACATTGAGGCCATATAAACTAACATATATTAAGTCCTTATTACATATACATTAAATTAGTAGGTATGAACTTTAATAAAAATTTTATTAAAAACATGCATAATGGGTTTTATTAAATAAAATATATTAATCAATGTATAATAGATAAGTATACAAATTTCAATAGTCATCTTATGAAATAAAAAAAATGCTTTCATCAATTTTTTTTATAATAATTTTGGACATGGAAATTATAGATAATTTATATATTTTTTATATTTTTTATTTGAGGAAATTAATACCATTTTTAATAATTATGTAAATATTTTCATATAGATAAATTTTTATGATTTTTACAAATAATTATATTTTTATGAATAATAAAGATTATAACTTTTAAAAAAACCATTTCATTTCATGAAAATTTATCCTTAGGTTTTTAATTTGATTATACATTAAAGTATTTATAAATTAATTTTAAATAATAAAATTATTTTTATAGTAATTATCATGATACTCGATAATGATGTATGTCAATATTTTTCATTTAAAACACATTTTTCCAGAAATAGTGTTTATACATGTAAAGAGTTAGTATTTTAATAAATTAATTTAACTTTATTGATATGTTGTTTTATTGAAATTTATCTATTATTTATTTAATATAAAATTTTAACATTTAGTTGATGGTATTCCGAATGCAGTGAATTGATGTAAATTATGTTTTATGCTTGAAAATTATTTTTTTGAAAATAGTCTTCCATTATAGTTTCCATTAATAATTAATATTAAATTCATCAAATTATGGAAATTGGAATTGGTAAAATTGATTCCATATTTGTTCATTAGAAAAATAAATAAAATTTATTTTTTTCAAAATAATTGTTTCTCATAGAAAATAGACAAATAGTAAAATAATGTTCTCACGGTTATGGTAAAAACCAGACTATTTGTGGTTTAAACCATGAGATACAGGTAGTATTTTCAACAAAAAATATAAAATTATTACTTTTTAAAAAAAATTATACGTTATTTTATTCTAAATAATAATACACATCCATTTAGATACACTTTCCAATGAATGTGACCATTAAACATTCAAATCTTTTAAGAAATTTGATTTGTGTCTCCCCCATCACATATAAAAGGGAACCTCCTAACCTACAATATTCACAAAATTTGGGACTTATATCATGTAAAATTCCAACTCCAAATCATTCATAGAATAATTTTATTCAATCTAAAAATTATTGTATTCTCATATGGCTAACAAATCAATGATTATGGAGTAATTCAGAGAAGGCATCTCAATGATGATGTATTGATTTTAACGATGTGCTTTCAAATTTATTTCTTTTAACTAGTTATATAGACAAGTTTTATCCATAAAAACATTATTATTATAGTATGATAAATACTCTTACGTGATTTTATAATGATTATAAAATTTATTCCCAACTCTACTAAATACAATTATAGATGAATATATCACTCATGCATTTGTGTGGACTGCAGACTCTCTGTAGTGATATAACTCATTTTCCATCTCCATCAATCACGGATAGAAATAATGATTATTTTAATTTAAATATATTATAAATATTAAAAATTTATTCTTCTATAATTATAATGTAATATCATCCTTCTTACATTCAAATAAATTTGTAAATGATAAAGCAGCTTATGTGTTCATGAGGACTACTACCTCCACAAAGATATGTGAATTGTTTTTAATTTATTCATTTATTTAAATGAATAAAAATAAATATTTGATGATCATATATCATATTTTTTAAATTATAATTATCTTGTAATGTTGAATTTTCATTTACCTTTATTTTATCAATTCATCAATAAAATCGAAATATCCCTGATGCATAAATACAAACTAAATTCTTCACAAAGTAACATAATAATTTTTTCAATAATACATTATATGAATGGTTATAAATATATTGATAATAATTTTTATTATATTTTTTTAATGATTAAAATTATGGATATAATGTAACCATGATCAATTTTCACAAACCATATCTATGAAACGAAAAAAAAATGAAATATAAAGATGTTAACACCTAAAAATATGATAATAATGAATTACTGTCAATGATAAAGTGAAAATATGTATGTGTAAACCATTTATGGTTTTATAAATATTATTATTATTTTATTAAATAATTATAATTAATTTAAATTTATTTTATGTAACTTTAGGTCACTAATGAAACACGAGGAACTTCAGGTATGCATTATTTGTAAAAATATCATTTTTACTTGGATTTTTTATGCATGAATTTTACAATAATAAAATTTTATGATCAAACCCTTAAAAATAATATTATTTCTATTCATCATTTTTTATTTCAAAAGATTAAATTTTTACTTACATTCATCCCTCTTCATGTAGTCGAGATAATGAAATATATTTTTCATGGAAAGCTAACATGTTTTTTCTTAAGATAATAATACTATATTCCATATCCATATTTTCAATAATTGTATGATATTTATCAATGATTATTTATATTTCTCACTTTTACTATATTTTACTATAGTTAATATCATTTAAATGTAATATTGTTATTATTTTCTAAACATGTTACTTCTGACTTATTAAAAATAATTTGAAATGAATTTTTGTTTCTATAAACACTATATGATTGTACTTACCTATAATCATTATTAATATCTTATATAAATATTTATACTTATTTTTCCTTGGTTAATTTATATTAAAATTTCTTCATTAATATTTTCGAAAAAATTAGGATATTAAAAAATAGATTTCTATATGAAATGTTTATTTCCCTCAATAATTATTCTGAATAATTTTTAGAGTATTTAATATCTATAACAAAATACTATGATGCTTGTTATTATTATATAGGGATATGAATCAATGTAACCATATTTATTCATTCTCTGGATAGTTTACGATTATGATGATGAAATTTTTATGTACCTTGTATCCTTTCCATGAGATACTATATGTTGTTTTAATGATTGATTTAGGATACTATGGAACACATAATTATGGAATTAATAATGTGGCAAGTAGGACAATAAATTTATTTTCTGCAATTGAATTGTCTAAATAATGATATGTTATGAGATAATAATGATTTTAACGGGGAGTTAATGTAATGAACTAGAATATCCATGTGATTTTTCTTAATTAAATTGAAATTTTACGAGTCCGTGAAAATTCACGATGCATGATTCTGAGGCCCGGAGTGCCTGAAATGAATTTCTAAACATTATTTAGGGTATGTTCAATAAATGTTCGAGTGGGATTTTCTAACTTTTGAACCAGTGATCAGAATTGAAATCTGACAGAACCATTGAACTCCCAGTGCCGGTATTCTCTCAAGGAGACCGTGACCTCAACCGTAGTAGGTCGAGGGTGGAAGTCAGTTTTTCACTTAATCAGGATAATATAAAATAAAATAAAATTGTGTTACATTTAATTTTTATTTTTCATCTAAATTATCCATGTAGATGTTTCATAGGTGTGGACCACCTGAACTAAGACTCCCATGAGAGTTTATTATGGTGAGGTCCACCTGAACTAACCTCCTATTAGAGGTTATGATAGTGGGGAACACATGAGGCTTAAAACACCTTGAACTCCCCTCTTAATTGTGAGAAACTTCTTGTACTCCCTCCAACCTTAATTGTGCCAACCAATCAAAAAATTAATTGAGATAATTTGAATTTATGCCAACAACTTAATTGATATAATAATATATTAATTTGGCTATCTCGTCATTTTGGTGGAATTGGGAGGAAGGAGCCTTGGGAGAAAGCTCTCCAAAAAAGAATTCCAATGAAGAACTCCATCGAACAACATTCTTTGGAAATCAAGGAAGAAGATGACGTACGAGCCCGTCATCGACGTGTGGTTTCAGAAGCAATGATCGTTTGCCCCCCTCCTCCTTCTTCGACTTCTTTCTTACACCAACAACATCAAGTAATCTTGGTAGGGATTTATTTCTATATGATTATCACTTCCCATGTTCTCCCCTTCTAATTATTTTGTGGTATTGATAATAGAGATTGACGAGGCTTCTGGGGATTGATATTTTTAAATATCTTGCATTAACATTCATGATTCAATTTTGTGAAGGGCTTGCTACCGCTCTAATGTGGCCGGTGTGGGCCATACCAACATGCCCTGATACCTCAAAATTTGTTCTTTTGTGTGTGTTATTAGAAATGGAGTTGGTGACCGGTGTCGATGGTTGGCACTGATGGAATTAGAGAACTGCGACGAAGGTGACAACAGAGGACAGCTGGTCAAGACGGATGCCGACGAAGACACGACACATGACCATGATGCCCAACTAGCCAAGGTGTACCGCTACCTCATAGCCCTCGCCGTCCATGTCCCCCGCGCTGCCGTGGCCCTCCAAGCCACCCCCGCTGCCCCAGCGGCCTCACCACCCTGCGGCACCTGTGGCCTCCGCTGCCCAGTGGCATCCGCGGCCTCATGCCGCCCAGTGGCACCTGCGGCCTTGCGCTACACCACGGCACCTGCAGTCTCACTCCACCTCCCAGCAGCCTCGTCACGCCCTATGTGTCCCTCAGCACTACATGTGGCCCTCCGCATCTCCAATGGCCCTCTGCTCCCCCCTCGTGGCCTCTGTGCACCATGCAGCCTCTGCGCACCCCCCCCCCCCCCCCCCGGACCGGGCCACCCAGTATGGGATGGGCCACCTAACACGGGCCAGGCCGGACCCAGCAGGTCAGTCCAGGTCTACCCAAACTAGGTCGGACCAGGACAGGTCGGGCCGGGTCAGACTGGACCTAGACCCACTATGAACCATTGACACTCTTTTTCCCATATCTTTGCCCCCAGACGTCCGTTTGAAAAACCGTCAGTGGATCTCTAATCCTTGGAGTGAGACGGTCCCTTTAGTATACCACACTAGAGTTTCAGATAATTTTGAGGAACGGTCGGGTTGGATCGAGCACGAATCCAGCTGGGCCCTCGGGACTAAAAGGCTAATAACTCACAGACCGGGCATCTGATTGATGCACCATCTATGAATTTGAAAACCCTATGAAGTGGTTGTCCTTTGATATACCTTTTCATGGGACTTCGGGGCAGTTGGAGTATTGACTAGTGTCTTGTGGAGTGGACTCTCTTGGAGATGAGAAATCCTAGTGCGGGAACCCATACGCAGGCTGTGACGAGAAAAATAATGAGATATATTGTGTGGGTGAGCACCAAGTTACCCTGTATGGGTCAGTACCAAGTGATCATGTGTGGGTCAGCACCATGTGATCTTGTGTGAGTCAGCACCGAGCGATCATGTGTGGGTCATCACCTAGCGAACCTATGTGGTTGTACCGAGTGATCCTGTGTGGGTCACCACCGAGCGATCCTATGTGGGTCTACCTCTTAACAGAGTAAAAAGTTTTAGTAGTTACAACTAATCATCTCTACTACTGTACTATGGTTATTCCAGGTGTGAGATGAGTTCGTACCTGAGCGGTACTTTCCCTGATGTAATACCATGGTGGTATTCTTCTATGGGGCGTACATGTGTGGTAATTACCTTTTTGAATTTATTCTATTCTAGAACAGTTGAGATTTGGGTTTTGGAGTTGCACTCACTGTTTTCCTCCTGATTGAAATAGGTTTACTTGATAACTTAGGTATATTTATGGGCATATAACAAAGTAGAGTTATCAGTTGTTTTCATAATTTGTCGTTTATCCTTGGTGGATTTTGTGAGACCTTGAGGGTCTTGGGGTCCATACTGAGTGTTTTTATACTCACCCCTGCATAGGCTATGTCCACAATTTGTTGTGTTTGGTGCAGAAGTTGAATAACACTGACTGGGGATGAGGGTACCAGGATTGGATATAGCTCAGAGGTGGATGATAGATGAGGCGAACCGCAGAGACGACCATTCATGATCTGTACCTACCCTTTAGGTAGGAATCGTGGTGGACAATCCCGGAGCTTATTTTCACCTATCAAATGGCTTGTACATCTGAGTTTTACTTATACCTTTACTGTTGGACTTTTATTCTAGACCCTTTTATGTCTAGAACTTTTTTGTTATACAGTTTACTTGTTGTTCATATCTAGTTGTGTGCTTGGTTGTGTGTGATTATAGGTTATAAATTCAATGCCTTCCCAGTTTTAGGGAATACGCCTTTCTGTGCTAGTATCCAACCCCTGTACTATAGAAGGCGGGCTTCGGGTAGTCACGGAACGGGCCCCGGAGGACGGGTCTTGAAAAATTGGTATTAGAGGAGCTAGTTCTACCGTAGGACATAGGAATCTGATCATTCTTTTTAACGACCATAGTTTTAAGTGTATTTAGTGTGTTTATCAGTTTAGGGAATCCAGTGCTAGTACGATGGACGACGTATCGATTCACCTAGACCCTGACATCTGATTTCTGACTCTGTGCATGAAAACACTGATTGTGTCTGTGTTTCCAAGAGTTTTCTTTATGATCTCTTGAGTCAGCTCACCAGGTATAACTTATTGACCATAGTGCACCTATTTCTTTTTAGGATGCCTCAACAAAGACATCCGTCTAGGGTTCTGAGTGTAGTATTCAATGATATCACACTGAGAGATGGGGCCTCCGTGTAGGGAACTCTTCTAGTACAGGCACCAGTGGAGGCACCAGCAGTACCATTACTCATTGGGCCACTGATTCCACCATCCCTAGAAGTAGACGGTGCACTTCACTTGATCATGTTGCATGAGTTCTATCACTAGAGGCCACCCATGTTCAGGGGAGAGATGGACCCACAGGCGGCTGAGGATTGGGTGGAGGCTGTAGTGAGAGTCTTACGATTGGTACAGAAACTAGCTGATCTCATGGTGATCCTTACGAGTATCCTTGTACAGGCAGAAGCGGGAAGATGGTGAAGATTTATGCTCCAAGTTCACGATGATGTGACACATTTTTGGGTAGACTTCGAGGGCCTATTTTGGGTGGAGTTTGTCCCAGCGACTCTTCGCACGGTGCAAATTCATGAGCTACTTCATCTGTAGTAGGGCAGTATGACTGTGGCTCAGTAATCACTGAGGTTCAATGACCTCTCCTGCTACTCCACAGATATGATGTAGGCCCTATTCTTCAGGGTCCCGACCATCGATTAGGGACTCAGGCGGGAGATCAAGGCTTCGATGATCTCACTCAACATCCCGATGTCGGGGGTGTTAGAGAGAGCCCTCTTGGTTGAGAGTTTACTTGCTGTGTAGTCTCCAGAAGCAAGACACGCCACTAGTCTTCACATAGCGGAGTATTCTGCAGCTGGTAGTAGACATATTTCGAAGAGGTCCATGAGGAGTAGACCTAATGGTGGAATACAGCATGACTCAGAGTCTTTTGTGTGGGGGCACCCATGGCAGAGCTAGTCTTCCTAGGTTTAGGTAGTGTAACAAAAGCGGCAGGCAGGGTCACATGGATCGTGATAGTCCGACCCTTCGTATGGATGATCTACATACTGTTGAAGGAATGCCTTGGAACAGAAAGATGTTCAACCGATGATGTCAAGAGGGAGCAGGCGGATGTGGCAGAGGAGCTGGTCGTGCAGCTGGTGGTGGACATTGATTCAAGATGTTACTGCCACCACCACCAGGAGGTCCACCCCGACAATAGGGAGCTGGAGGACAGGGGAGAACTCAGCTCCAGGAAACTATGTTTTATGATCATGGTGCTCCGGAGATGATATGAGGTATGATATGTGTCTACTCCACCTTAGTTGCAGTACTTATAGACATAGGTTCTAGTCATTCTTTGATTTCCACTACCCTCATTTGGTTCTCGGAGATTCCGGATGAGCTATTGACTCGATCCATATAGCTGGAGAATTCTATGGGAGAGGATTCGACGATTATGCAGTGTTGTCAGCAATGTGATCTTACTCTAGGAGGTGAGAGATTCGGCTGGGATCTCCTAGTAGCATCATCGAGGAATTACGACACCATCTTGGTAATGGGCTGTTTATTGACCTTCTATGCTCAGATAGACTGTATTAGGGTCAAATTCCGGTGGGTCTGCATGGATGGGACCTGGTTTACCTTCACCGACAAGAAGGGAGCCTTTGCAGCACATGATGGACTTACCCGGAGAAGATTTCATCTGATCACTTATCAATTGGCTATCCTTACCCTCAGAGAGGTTGATGTGAAGAGTTTGAGTTATACTGTAGTGGTAGACCAGTACATGAATGTCTCACCTGATGATGTTCTGGGTCTACCTCCTCGTAGAGAGGTGGAATTTTACATTGACTTGTACCTCGGGACGACACTGATATCTACATCAGCGTATCAAATGTCTCCTGTTGAGCTTCCTGAGCTGCAGGTACAGATGGAGAACTTATAGGGGAAAGGGATCATTCATCCAAGTGTTTCTCTATGGGCAGACCCAATTCTATTCTCCAAGAAGGTAGATGGGAGCTTGAGACGTTTTGTTTACTATCAACACCTGAACCAGGTAACCATGATGAACATGTAGCCACTCCGGAGGATTGGTGGCCTGTTTGATCAGCTGAAGGGAGCATGGTGGTTCTCAAAGATTGACCTTAGATTAGGCTATCACAAGCTCAGAGTAAGAGACGAGGATGTGCAGAAGACGACCTTTATATGTTCGTACAACCACTACGAATTCCTGGTTATGCCATTTGGTGTGACCAACGCTCCCGAAGTGTTCACGAGACTCATGAATAAGATCTTTCAGCCATACCTCAATCACAATGTAGTAGTCTTCATCGACGACATTTTGAAATACTCGACTAGTGAGGATGAGCATGCCAATCATTTACGGGTAGTACTGGACACACTTCGAGAGCGCCAGATTTATGGTAATCTCTCAATGTTCTAGTTCTAGATCCAAGAGGTTCACTTTCTAGGACATGTCATATCGGAGTCTAGAGTTTTAGTAGATCCAGTGAAGATTGAGGTGGTACTTTCTTGAGAGCCACCTAGGAGTGTCATAGAGGTACATAGTTTTCTTGGTTTGGTTGGATACTATGGGAGATTTCTGCCAGATTACTCTAGAGTTGAAGCACCACTATCTGCATTGATGAAGAAGGGGAAACCATTCATATGGTCAAAGATATGCTAGCAGGGTTTTCAAGAGCTGAATCAGAGGCTGACTAGTGCCCCAATATTGAAGCTTCCAGAGGAGGGAGTAGGGTATGTAGTCTACTATGATGCGTCAGGGACCGGACTCGGATGTGTCCTAATGAAGGAGATAGCAGTGATCACATATGGTTCTCGAGAGCTGAGGTAGAATGAGTAGAACTACGCTACCCATGACCTGGAGTTAGCAGTAGTGGTGTTCGCCTTGAAGATGAGGCAACACTATCTGATGGGTGGACGTTTTACAATCTACTCTGATCAGAAGAGTCTCAGGTATATCTTCTCTCAGAAGGACCTGAACCTAAGAAAACGTCATTGGATTGAGTTTCTCCAGGACTATGACTTCAAGATATTCTATACTCAGAAGAAGGGGAACATTGTAGCTGATGGACTTAGCAGGAGGACTGGTATACAACTACTAGGTGAGGTGACAGATAAGATGGCTGCTTTATAGATATCCAATGTGGATAGAGATGGAGCAGATTTCCTTCAGTCTCTTACCGTCACTCCCCCACTTCATCAGTGAGTCAAGGAACCGCGGCATGGGGACGCTGACTACGAGACATGACGTGCTCAAATAACCAGAGGGCAGGCACCTGGTGGATTTTCTAAAGGTGGGGAGCACGTCATTATTTTTAGAGGTAGTACCATGGTACTAGTTCCACTTCAAGAGGAATTATTGAGGGAGTTCCACATATCCCCTTAATAGGTACATCCAAGAGTGGAAAAGATGTACCAGGACCTCTGACGTCAGCACTGGTGGCCGAAAATGAAGAAAGCAGTTGCGAAGTTTGCATCTCAGTGCCTCACTTGTCCGCAAGTGAAGGTGGAGCTCTAGGTGCCAACATGTTTGGTTAAGCCTTTGGAGGTCCCAGAGTGGAAGTGGAATGAAATATCCATGGACATAGTGATAGGAATTCCACATTCATCCAGGGGTCATGACTCGATTTGGGTGATCGTCGACATACTACCCATGTCAGCCCACTTCCTAACGATCATAGAGCAATGTTTCGTAGGGAGCTTGTGATGCCTCTATGTGTAGGAGATTCTGCGGCTACATGGAGTACCCTCGACGATTGTCTCTGATCGTGATGCACGTTTTACGGCTGGGCTATGGAAGGGGTTTCAGGAGGCTTTCAGGGAGAAGCTTCATTAGAGAACCGCCTTCCATCCTCAAATAGATGGCCAGACTGAGTGGACCATTCAGACCCTCGAGGACATGTCACGTGCTTTCGTCCTCGAATTTGGTTGCAGCTGGGAGGATCTCTTTCCTTTGGTGGAGTTTTCTTACAACAACAATCATCACTCCACCATTGGGATGGAACCTTTTGAGGCGTTGTATGAGATACCTTGAAGATCATCTTTGGGATGGACTGACCCTGGGGAGTCAGCACTCATGGGACCAGAGATGGTTCGGGCTACCATAGAGAAGGAGAAGATCATAGAGGAGTGGATAAAGACTACACAAAGTAGGCAGAAGTTGTATACCGAAAGGATACGGAGACCTCTGGAGTTCTAGGATGGCGACCACATCTTTCTACGGGTCTCACCTCGACGATGTTTGAGGTGATTTGTCCAAGGCGACAAGTTATCTCTGAGATTTATTGGACATTTTCAAGTCCTCATTAGAGATGGCAAGGTGGCCTACCGCTTAGCCCCTCCACCCTATTTGAACCGGGTGCATGATATCTTCCACATATATCAGTTGAGGAGATATGTACATGACCATTCTCACATCATTGACCATGGTGAGTTGGACGTCAACGATGGGGTGACTTTTACAGAGGTTCTAGTAGAGATTGTGGATCGACAAGAGAGGGTCCTTCGTGGGTGTTTGATAACTCTAATGCTTGTTCGATGGAAGCACTGGAACCTTCAGGAGAGCACATGGGAGTGAAAGGCACAGATGTGACCTCAGTACCCCCCCTTGTTCCCATAGTTTGAGTTATGGCTTACGGGGATGTAAATCCCTGAGGTGGGGAGAATGTAAATACCCGGAATTTCCATGTAATTTTTTTAATTAAATTGGAATTTTACAATTTTGTGAAAATTTATGGTGCATGATTCTGAGGTCCAGAGTTCCCAGAATTAATTTACGAACTTTATTTCAGGTACGTTTAATAAAAGTGAGAGCGGGATTTTCTAACTTTTGAACCGATGCTTGGAATTAAAATATGAGGGCACCATTGAACATGCTTCACTAGTATTCACATAAAGAGACCTTCACCTCATCCTCAGTAGGTCGAATGTGGAAGTCAGTTTTTCACTTATTTGTGATGGAATAAAATAAAATAAAATTGTGTAACATTTTTTTATTTTTCGTTTAAAACTTCCATGTGGATGTTTTATAGGTGGGGACCACCTGAACTAATCCTCTCATGAGTGGTTATGATGGTGGGGACCACCCAAACTAACCTCCAATGGGAGGTTATGATTGTGGGGACCACCTGAGGCATAAAATCTCTTGAACTCTCCTCTTACGTGTGAGAACCCTCTTGGACTCCATCCAACCTTAATTGTGTCAATCCATCAAATAATTAATTAATATAATTTGAATTTAGTCCAATAACTTAATAGATAACATACTCTATTATTTTGTCTATCTCTTCATTTTGGTGGAATTTGTAGGAAGGAGCCTTGGGAGAATGCTCTCCTATGAAGAATTCCAATGAAGAATGCCATCGAAGAATGTGCATCAGATATCAAAGAAGAGGAAAACGTACGAGCCCATCATCGAAATGTGGTTTCGGAAGCAATGATCATTGGAACCCCCTATGCCTTCTTCGACTTCTTTCTCTCACCAATGACATCAAGAAATCGAGGTAGGGGTTTATTTCTATATGATTATCACTTCCCAGGTTCTACCCTTTTAATTCTTTTGTGGGATTGGAAATAGAGATTGAAGAGGGTTGTGGGGACTGATGTTTTTAAATATCATTCATAAACGTTCATGATTCAATTTTGTGAACTACTTGTTACCGCTCTAACGCGGAGGGTGCGGTCCAAAAAAACATGGCACAACCCCACTGCCATTCTTCTTTTTTGTGCGTTTTTCATGATGGTGTCGGTGACTGATGTCAGTGGTTGGCACCAGTGAAATTAGAGAACCGTGATGAAGGCGACAATGAAGAGAGGCCAGTCAAGCCAGCTGCAGGTGAAGACACGGCGTGTGAGCACACCGCACGGCTAGCCACGGAGGACCGCTGCCCTGCGGCCTCCATGGTCCGTAGCCACTACCACCCGCGACTCCACCGTCTGTAGCCCCATCACTGTCGCGGCCCTCTGCGCCACTCCCAGGGCACCCGTGGCCTCGCCACCCCATGGCACCCACAGCCCCCGCCACCCAGCGACACCCATAGCCTCATGCTGACCAGCAGAACATGCATCCTTTCACCGCCCCGCGACACCCATCGTCATGTTGTGCCGCCCCGCTGAATGCTCCGCCACTCAAACACCTCGCCGCGCCACCCTGTGGCCCGCCGCGCTGCGCAGCAGTCTCGTCGCGCCACCCATGGCCCTCTGCGCCTCCAACGGCCCTCTGCCGCCCCCTCATGGCCTCCATGCCCCATGCGGCCGGTGTGGCCCGCCTCACAACCCTCTGGGGTTGAGCTGCCAAACGTGGGCCGAGCCAGACCCATCAGGCGGGGCCAAACCCTGTGGGCCAGGCTGGGTCAGAACCGGACCCACTACGACCCATTTATGCTATTTCGGCCATATCTTTGGCACCAGACATCAGTTTGGCGAACCTTCAGTGGAACTGTAAACATTAAAGGAAAAAAGTCCATTTGGTATTCCCCACTGGAGTTTTAGATAATTTTTGGGAATGGTCAGGTTGGATCGAGCATGAATCTAACTGGGCTCTCTAGAATAAAAGTCTAATAACTCACAGACTGGGCGTCCGGTTGATGTGTTTTCTGTTACGTTGAAACCCATATGATGTGGTGATCCTTTTAGATACTTCTTTATGGTACTTCGTGGAAGTTGGAGTATCGAGCAGTGACTTGGGTAAAGGACCCTCCCGGATATGAGCAAGCCTATTGCGGGAACCCAGAAGCGGGCTGTGATGAGAAGAATGAAGATCGATCATGTGTGGGTCATCCCTGAGGGATCATGTGTGGGTTAGCAACTACTGATCTTGTGTGGGTTAGCACAGAGCGATCCTATGTGGGTCAGCACCTAACAATCCTATGTGGGTCAGCACTTAGCGAACCTATGTGGGTCAGCACCGAGCGATCCTGTGTGGGTCAGCATCGAGTTATCCTATGTCGGTATGCCACTTTATAGAGTAAGATGATTCAATAGTTAAATAAAATAATCTTTACTACTGTACTTAAGTTATACCTGGTGTGAGATGAGTTTCTACCTGAGTGGTACATTCCTTGTGGTAATACCTTGGTGGTATTCTTCATATGTGGTGTACATGTGTGGTACTTTCCTTGGTGGTTTTTCTTCCTTTGTGAAAATTTTGAGCTTTGTGATTTAGAGTTGGACTCTATGTTTTTCACATGATTTAGATGGGTATTCAGGATAACTAAGGTATATGTATGGGCATATACGTAAGTTGGTTTTTCAGTTGTTTTCATACTTTGTGGTTTATACATGGTGTATTTTGTGAGACCATGAGGGTCTCAGGGTCCATACTGAGTATCATTATACTCACCCCTGCAAGGGCTATGACTGCACTTTGTTGTGTTTGGTGC
Organism: Viscum album; assembly: GCA_963277665.1. NCBI lineage: Eukaryota > Viridiplantae > Streptophyta > Magnoliopsida > Santalales > Viscaceae > Viscum > Viscum album. The sequence continues at coordinate 1,352,786,781 of OY728131.1, forward strand.
AGACAACATACATCCCTGAATAAGGAAAAAGATACCCGGACTAGAGGTAACTCAGAGGTGGGCGATAGATGAGGTGAATAGTAGAGACAATTGTTTATGAGTTGTACCTACCCTTTATGTAGGAATCATGGTGGAAGATCCAGGGGGTTCTTTTCACCAATCAGTCATCTTGTACTTTCTAGTTTTACTTGTACCTTTACTGTTGGGTTGGTATTCTGACCCCTTTTACTTCTAGCACTCTTTTGTTATACATTTTACTTGCTGTTCATATCTTGTTGTGTGCTTGGTTGTGTGTGATTACAGGTTATAATGGCAATGTCTTCCCAATTTTATTGAATATGCCTTTCGGTTCTAGTCACCAGCCCATGGCCTATAGATGACGGTCTTAGGGTAGTCACGACACGGGCTCTAGGCGATGGGTCGTGACAGTTAAAGTATATTGAAAATGTAATTTATCTAATAATATAGTCTTGTGAGTGAACTTTCACTAAATAAATAAACGAATTGGGAGATAACCCAATCCACTATGACCATCTTGAATGAGAACCATTAATAAAGAAATGATTTTATCTACCTATGTGAATGGAACCAGCATATATCTTGTTCTTAATATATGATTCTAGATGATGACTATTTATTTAGGATTTTATAATCTTATGTCTTCTATGATTTTTCCAAAAAACGTTATTCCATCACTGCTGTAACAAGGGGCTACAACACGACAACCTATAGACACATTCAACAAGGACCATAAATATAGGTAACTTATACCAATGGGAATCCTACATCTCATATAAGTTTCCCCCTATCTCTACACAGCCCTCACACACCCCCACCGCAACCCTGATCCACTAACATTTCCTCCCAACCTCTCATGATCCTCTTCCTCCTCATATGTTCCCACCCATCCTCCCCAATATCATTTTCCACCAATGTGTCCACCCTATATCAACACTTCCAATTCTCCAATGTGGCATCCAAAACTCCACCTTTGATGAAAATTTGATGTGAAAACCCAACAACCCCATGATCTCCCTTCCCTGATATGACTCCAACACGTCTTGACACTCCACTGACACAACTTTGATGTAGATATGGCATTGCACCTACATGGCCAACCACTTCTTGGGACCATATTTCTTATACACAGCCACCCCAATCATTTTAATCTCATCAATAGATCCCACCTACCCAATTTTTCATCCGAATGAATCCCTACCCTCAAGATACTCTTCCTCCTATGATTTATCACTATCCACATTTGGAATAGCCTATATAAATCCTTCCTTTCACAATTTCTTATGTGAAATCTCATCCTATGTATCTTATATTGTATTGGAACTTCATAAGTTGTTAGGGTTCCCCCCATCCTCCTCTATAAACTGATTTTGATTTTACCAAAATATATTTTTTAGATACTTAGTGAACAATATTTCAATCGTTAACACGCAATTTCATGCTCATTTCTATACATTAATGACATATTTGGATCCCATTATATTTTATGATGCATAATGTGCTTTTACAATATTTGTAAATGGGTAGAGCGTGTCAAATGTATGACTTGGTTATATTTATTATTCTTTTATGTTTACATTTATTTACGTTTATAGTGGTGACTTAAATCATGTTCAACATCCCCGTTTCAAATATGATCATAACCATCTTTCAATAATACTAGTATTACATAGTGATTATATGTATAATAATGATTCTATTAACTACTCCCAAATTTTTATTACATCGATTATTATGTGATAGAACCTCTATAAAATTGATTATTGAACATATAGATTATTGTATGCATTTTTTAATGTTATTACCATTGAAAAATATCTTTTTCTACAACTTATTTATCCATATTTTTTTATAATAGAGAAAATACTAATAGTTTCTAAATTGATTATCATTTGTGAGAATTGCATGTGTGGTTTAATATAATTACAGTCCATAAAATAATAAGTACTTCTATGTTGATGGAATAAATAGTTTTCCACAAGTATAATTAATTTTTTACTGTGATAATAGTCATCAAATATGATGTGTAAATTAATTATTTTTTGGTATTCGATATTTTTCATGCATTTTTGGTTGTTTTTGAAGTCTTTTTAAAAATTAATTTTTGCACTTACCCATATTATAGTGTGTATTTTTCAATATATAAATTATAATTATTGATTCAAATGATTTATTTTCTTTTTAATTTTTTTCAATTTATAATGATATGTTATTGTGTGACATGTAATTCAAAATATAGTCTAGGATTTTGTAAGTAAATTAGGTATAGTTTTATTTATGAATTATTAACATGGATTAATTTTGTTAACAGAAAATAATAACTTCTTTTAAACATTCTATAATTTTACGTTTTTATTGTTTTTTCAAAATTTTGAACTCCTCGAATGTGGGGATTTTAGATGTTTTCGGAATATATAATATGATTTTCATAAGTAGTATTAACATTGTGTTTTTCTAAAACCCAAAAAAGTCACTCAACATTATTAAAATTTTATATTCACTTGTTTAAGGTGTAATCATTGAAGACTAACGAATTTAACTATTTTATAATAGATGTCACTTTATTATAACTCCTATTTATTTTCGAAATATAGTTCAATCCATGTTACTGGGTGTCTGTTCTGTACATCATAGGATGAAACAAATATTGTGAGCATAAAATACATCTCAAAGGATTCTTTCTAGTGAGTTAAATTATTTTTTGTTTTAACTGATATGATAGATTTTTCTTCTCTTTGTTTTTTATTTTGTGTTGGTAGTTTCAAGGAAATTATTTTATTATTACAAGATTTTTGATTTATGTGTGAACCCCATTATTAGTGTCATGTGATTTTGTTGTTTTTACATTATTATTTGAATACAAGGTTAATTATTTAGTATTTAGTAATTTCATATATATTTAAATTGTTTTATAATGTCGTAGTGTTAATCAATATAAAATGGTCATATTAATTATTTTATAAGAAAACTGTTTTTAACTTTTTTGAAGATAGAGGAATAATTTTTTTATTTAGTAGGCATAATAATGGGGATCTTATCATAAAAGTGAATATTATTAGTTCTTTCTAGTAACCTGTGTCTAAATTATGTGAATATATTCAATCTGAACAAACTATTTATTTCCATATATGGTGCTGCTTATGATGAAATATCTTGAACAAATGACTCAGGTAATCTATAATTTTCATTATTCTACCTTATACTATGATATAATTTATTTCATATATAATTTACTTCTATATCAAAAATACATTAAAAAAGATTCATTTCACATTGTATTTATTTTTATTTATTGATGTTTAAGTGATTTTATTTTAAATTAATTCCTAAAAATATATGCTTATATGTGGATTTAATATATTTATTCAAACACATAGGGTAGTAGTTTCAAAAAATATTCGACTATAATGTCTATATATTTTATATCATAATATTATGAAACATATCAACATTTAAAAAACACTTAAACAATATTTAATTGTTATCTCTACTTGAAGAAGTAGGTTATAGTTTAGAACCTATTTATATAGGTATTTATTTATTAATATTTTTTATATGTTATAATTATGTATCTTAATACTATTAATATGTAAATAAAAGTTATTTTTTAATAATGAAAGTAATTTTATATGTCAATAAGGTTTAATTTTTTCTTGAATTCGAGTATTATGAAAGAATAATTGTATATATCATCATCATATGATGGTGATATATTTAAAAATATAGATATTCCAAAATTATCCACAAGGTAAAGGTGAACTCATAGACTCTATGGATCATTATTATAGTGATAATATAATACTAAATAAATGTAATAATATTTTGGGAATCGTGGATTAATATTTAGTTAACCTATATTGCCTTTTCATATCCAAATACATATACACAGGCACACACACTAACATATAATTAAAATCATAAATAATTAAAGGGTTCACCTACTAGGAACATGATTTTGAATGATCTAAACAAAAAATAACCTCCTGATAAGTGGCTAAAAAATCATAATTTATTTATCACTGATACATTTATTTTTGATTATGGGGAATCTTTCCTTTCACAATTATATAGTTATGATCTCTTTAGTGAATGATATAAACAATCCTTTTTCTATAATCATAAAATTTTCTCTTGGAATAACAAAGGATTCATCATCAAATTTTAGGAAAATGTTGTCTTTAATGGGTTGAAAATGATTTCTTTTGATGATAATGAGAAATAATTACAAGACTCTAAATTTTGATTTGTAGTGGTGGGTTAGTTTAAAATTGGTGACTATAAACAAATAGTAATCATGAAAATAATTGAATTTGTTGTATTAGTCACTTTTTACAATAAATTGACCAACCCATAACATTTTTTCATAATTTTTTTTACATTTCAAACATACCTTTTCTATAACAAAAATTGAACCTTAAAGGATAATTATTTAAGTAGTTAAAATGATCCATTTATTTTTATCTAGTAAACAAGTGTTTAATTGTTCTTGTTTTCGTTTTGTTAAACCACATTCATTTGAAAATATGAAAAAAAACATAATTTCAATTATTAAAATGACTGGTCACCCCATTGAAGAAGAAACTAACACTACCATGAGACATTGGTCCTCAATTTCTCAAATATATGAAAAAGTTGATGTCACTAATAACATTTTAAATTTCAAATTGATTAAAAATGTTACGAAATATTTTGTCATAATAGATTCTTTAGTGACCCCCTAATTACTATTTGATATTCTATATCAAATTGTTATATATTTATGTTATTAATTTTCTATTTAACATATATTATTTATAAAAAATGTCTTGGCTCCCAATCAATGTGTCACTCTCGCCATTATTTGTTCCCCCTCTATTTTTCTAATTCCCCGCTAACCTACATTTCTGATTTTTCTCACCAATTTTTTCAATTTATTTATTTTCTAGTACCAACATAATTAAAATATTATTTTAAAATGTAATTTTTTTAATTACATCTAATGAAATATAACATTTATATTAATTGATAGATCATTTCTCAATTATATGTATCAGTTAATAAAACTCTTTCTATTTATGTTTATAAAACATTTCAAAAGTACTAATTACTTTAGGTAAAATTTATGTTTAATGTTTATTAATAAACACTTGTATTTTATATGGATTATATAGTACAACTCATTCCATGAACTATACTTTTTTCAATAAAATATTTACTGATTTATTTATTTTTTTCTTTTTATATTTAGAGTACAATTAATGGAGATGGATCATTGTAAATGAATATTAGTTGCTTTTATAAAAAAATATGAAACGATATTTGTATAAAAAATATGATATGCATCATGAGAAATTTAGGCAGAAAGTTCTTTCGAATTTCATTTTTTGACTAACTTCCATAAAACTCATTCTTGAAGTTTAGTTCTATATCATACAAATGACTTATGATTTTAGATTCCATCCTGAATTTTATATTTTGTAGAGGAAAATTTTACGATAAATGTAACATTTATATTACAATATGTTAGACAACCACCAATCCATTGAAAAAAAATTTATATGGAATTTTTTTCATTTCTAAAATTCAAAACCGTTTCATGGAATTTTGGAAATATATTGACTACCTATAGGTTGTATTTTTATTTATAATCATATTAACTTATATAGTTTTCTTATAACTAACCATAAGAATTAATTTAATGGTATCTATTAATTCTTTCTATGTTCATGTCATTATTGGAACATCATTTTACAAAATGGGATTTTTAAAATTAATTATTTTAGTTACCTAGATTAGATATAAAACCTGTGGTACGCACAAGAGCATTATAGTTCATTACACTACATTAATAATTTGTCACAACATGTTTACATCAATATATGAAATGTCTTTTTCAAAAATATTTCATATTTTGTATATCTTCATCTATGGGAACACCATATATTCACATAAATTTTGGTTCTTTTTTATGTAATTACAACAATATTCACATAAATGAGTTTAAATTTTATCATCATTCAAGAACATTTATTCATTAACATAGAAATTATAAGAAAAAGTAACGCATTTGGTTGATATAAATATTATAAACTAATCTGGTTATTGTAATATAGAAAATCATCAATATATATACTATTTAAAATTATAAAATACGGAAGGACTACAATATATAACAACTAAAAATATATATTTTTATTTTTATTTTTATTTTTATTTGAATGCTAGTTATGTTACTAAAACTAATATTTTCATTTAAAAAATTAATTAATAAATTTCCTTTAATTATTTCAATCGAATTATTACACAAATACTATAACATATAAATTTTGGGAAAATAATACAATATATAAAACCCAATAGAAATTAAAAGATATTAATTTTTATAGTGTTTCTTCTTATGATTCAATTGTAGTATAAGGACACTATATTATTATAATGTATATTTGAAAGAATGTAATTTTTTATCTACTGATGATCATGGTTTTACCAATATTTAATAAATTCATAAAAGGGTCATGCCTATTCTTATTCTCATCCTAATGCATATTAAATTACTGAAATATTAATCTTTCGGTGTTGATAGTTCATATATTTATCTTAATCCTAAACAGTTCATTCAACACAGTGACATTATCATAATAATAGTGAAAATTCCTTTGATTATGTTTATATCCATGATTATAGTAGAATTATAATACATACATCTTTTCAAATATGAAAAATATAAAAAGTATTTTAAAAAGGATAATAATTGAAAAATCATTATACAAGATATTTCATTTGCTTTTTTATGTGTAGAAACATCATTATTTACACACATATACAAATGTTCCATGTTATAATTACACTACCATATACACAAAAACATAAATAATACACATTTTTATGTTCCTAGTTCATATACCTTATTATTCTTATAGATATTTTGAAATAAATAGTCATTTTCAAGTTTATTATGCATATGATAATGATTATGCCTCTAGAAATACAAATATATACATAAAAATTATCATATAATGTAGTTTTTTTACAATTATTCTTATCGATTTCATTTCATTACAGTTTCTTGTAATTAAATTCAATTAACAATACAAAAATATTATTCACTTAATTAAATAAAAATAGTTGTGTATGAAACAATCACCATGATATTTATATATGAATTTTTTATAAAATTGATTCATGTTTTATCTATTAATTTAATTTTTGTTTTTTATGGAGATATATATTTCTAGAATTTTATGATCCAGATTTAATGCAAGTTACTAATTATTGTAGTTTAATTTAACTTGTGATCCATGTCCTATATATCTTTTAGGTTTTCTACATGCATGGAAGTATATGAATGTTGAAACTAGTAATCATTATTAACCTATTATTAAAAAATTGGATTTATTTAGTATAGAATCAACATAGTAAATACAATTTTATCAATTCATTTGGTGGACCCCTGATAAACATTTTCATTAATATATTTACATTTACTCATATGTTTTACTAAATTTTATGAATAATATTTTTAATTCAATGAGACTGTTAATCATTATTGTCATTTTTACCTTTTTATTGTATGGAATTTCTCCCCTCCATATATCATTTACCATAATTCTATTATTTGTATATAGAATTTATCCTCATGTATATCTACGTATTGTATTTATATTTCCTCTTTATTCTATCTAGTTACTATTTTAACATCTTCTTTGGACAAACAGATTTTAAATAATTCTAAACATTGTGTTTTGGTTTTCTACTAAATCTAATCTATAGAATAGTTTTTTATTAACTTTGATTGGTTGCCTCAATATAAGAATGAGTATAATCCATATATTTTTCATGTTTTTGTTTTATTTCATAGTTATTCATAGCTATTTTGGATGTTTTTTTACCTGTAAATTTTCTTTTAAAGATAGTACATGCATTATGATATAATTCTAATCTCTATTGAATTATACGGACAATGGTCTAAAATATTCCATCTCATTAATAATATTTACATTGCATTGCAACTAATTTTTTCATTTTTTATATTCTAACCCTTCCTGAAATTCAATTTTGTGTTATTTCCTCAATTTTAATATTTTGACACCTCCTTATTCATTTTCTCCTCCAAGACATGTATCTTACAAATATGGAAATTCAATATTCATTTCCATATTTTCCCCACCAATGAAGTATTCCCTAAAATATCTAATTTCAATTTTTTTCCTCCCAAACCATATTATCTTATAGTTTAACTTTCTTAAATCAGTTTACAAGTGTAAATGATTTTATTCATAATGTTTCAAGTTGGCTATTCGTATAAAAAATATCATAAACACCATCATGTTGATTTAGAATTTCACTATACTTAGAAATGATTGTTTTGATTTATATGACACAATCATGAAGATGGGTTTTAGTTTTTTTAACAATAATTATTATTCACCTTAAAAAATTTCATTGTATTTGTATCTCTATTTGATCTTAAAACCCATTTATATAGGCTTGGGTTTTATTAGAGATCTTATTTATCCTTTTTTACATATTTGAGAAGTTTTATTGACTACCATTGATGTTGAACATTGTGAGTTTGATATTTAAATTAAACATTATTCATTACTTAATAATTGTATTGAATTCCATAGAGATATTCCACAAAAATCATAAAAATATTATTCTTCTTCGTAGTTGAAATTGTTTATTTTAGATCATTTATCCAAAAAAAATTCCATAATTAACTATTAAATTTTAAACTATTATTAATAATATGTAATTATTTCCCATTTATAGGAATTTAAAATTTATACCTCTATTATTGATACTTTTAAAATTAAAAAACTATCAATGTTCTCAAAGCATTATAACACTAAATTTCACATGATTATTTAAAATTTAAAATGTTTATTTTCATGTACCTGGGGAGGAAATGTGTTCTGGATGGGTATAAGATAGATTTTTTTTGGCATCTAGAGGATATAGATATGGTTTTTCGAAATAGTAGGAGACATAATTCTATAGATTAAATTATGGATAGAAGCCTATATCCAAGGTTAAAAACTATGTCTATATGTTTTAAAGGTAGAGGATACTTCTATGTTTTGTAATCTTGATATAGACCCATTACTATGGTCATAAACATGCATATAGGTCTAGTTCCATCGTTAAAAATCATGGTTATAGGTCTGTGTGGTAGAGTTTATAGTCATTGTTTGTAACTAGGACAAAATGCCTTTTTCCACAGTTCAAACCATGGATATAGCCTCATCCCTATTTCCACGACAATATAACCCATGACCATCTAAAACATGATTATTACCTATATCCATGGTTATAAACCCTGGTTATAGAATTATTTTATATTAGTTCTTATATCATGATTAAATATCTATGACAAATTATTAATGATTATTGAAAGTCTTGATCATGTTCTGATACTCTTATTTTTATCTTATACTCACTTATAATCATATATTGATGCCTATTATGTTTACCAATATTGAGCATCAGAGATAGAAAATTCTTATGTTTCCCTTCAATAGGTTAAAATGAACGGTTTTAATTATGATATGTCTAATATGGGTTCTAGTTGTAAAGAACTTAATCATAGATTATATAGATCTTTTATGTACTATTTGATAACATTTCTATGTTATCAAAAAAACTAAACATCAATAGTTATCAATGATCTATTATTTTGAAATTTATTAAATACATATCTAAAATGATGTACTATTTATTTATGAAAATCATGGGTCTCTGTTGAATCCCTTCTTTGAAAACTAGAAAATTAATATTAATTGATAACGAATTATGTGGATTAGAATTTTAAAAAAATAACTGAATAAATGGACATAAATATTGTCAGATTATTTAAAAACAACAACTATCAGCAATGGAAGACATAATAAATTAATAAATCAATAGGTAATTTGAAATATATTTGAATGCGAAATTAGGATCTGTAATAAATATCCTCGAGATTATTATATGACCAATGTGTGTGAGTAAATAAAAATCAATCAATGAGAGTTAGAGTGATTTTATATTCGATCTTACAATATTGATATCCATTCATAAACTATAAAAAATTACCTCAAGAGATTCTAGTAGTTGTAAATTACTATTTTTGCAGTATGGTTTCTCATCAAATATGTGGTTTCCACAATTCCTAGTTTGAAATAAAAAATTTCAACAATTTATTTGTCAAAGAGAGTAATATATTTTAATGCTGAACTCAAATTAATATGATGAAAATGTAGTATATATTTTTTTGATTATGAAGTATTAAAGATGTGGAAATTAATAAATAAAATAAAACCTGAATAAAAAGTAATTGAAAATGGGATTTCATATTAACTTTGTGATTTAATTATATGCTTAAAATTTAAATACCCATTCGTCAAGTATTTAATAAGGAATAAAAAAAATTCTTTGAATAAAAATGATCTGATATTTTCATTTAGAACAATGAAAAACTCAAGTCTGTGGGAGTGATAAATAAAAAAATATAATTTTTAGTAAAAATATTATTAATTTTATGATAAAAAATTTCATTTTATTAAAAATAAATATGTATTTATTTACTTCTCGATATAATCACCTTAATTTTAAAATCCCTTAAAATGGAAATCAATGAGATTTTAATATTATTTTGGTTTTCAAAGTTTAAGGCTGGAGATTAAAAGTTGAAATTTTCTTGATTTGGAATGATAATATATGTATAAAAGAGATTTCTGGATAATATTAAATTAAATGTTTTTTATCTGAGATTAATATAGGAAGGGATGGGTAGTGTATGAATAAAATGTGTTCTTCTAAAAAACAAAACCTCTAGGTAGATTAAATTCCTACATCCATGACATCACATTCCCTAGAGTCATTTGTCTACGATAATAAATTCATATGAATAATCCATGATGCCTCCATCATATCAGATTAATGACTTCTGTATGCATATTTTATTGTCCTACAAAATAAGTCACACCAATTAATGTGTTAGAACAATGAATGTCTGGACTTCAATGTATGATTAAATCCAAAGCCTAAAACACTTCATTTAATTAACACTGTATTTTTTTCATCATCTGTGAGATTATCCACAATTATGTTTTTCCATTAGTAACTCCACAAAATTTCTAGAAAAAGATCAAATCCATGAATTCCCATTCAAAAGACAATAGAAGAGATATGTGGTATTCACGATAGGGATGGAATCTATGGGAACAGTGATGATGTTATCCATAAAATGGTAGATACAAAACAAAAAAATATCTGATATTCCTTGAATCAAGGATTTGTTCTATATATGAGTGCCTCAAAAGAAATCAACCTTTGATTCTGTGAATCCCCCAGAATCTTCTGTTCTAAATAAAAAAATTTCAGGTGTTGTCAAATATGTGTTGATCATGAATTTCTCTAAATTTGGAGTTCCTTCTCCTAGGAGGGTCATTAAGAAGGGGAAATGGATCATTTTTTAGACAATAAATATGATGTTGATGAGTGGATAAATATTTTTATATTAATGAGTATAGCACATGCAGTGACCCCGATGGGTGAATGAATTTAGTGATTTAATGAACTGATTCACCAAATTTTATTGGTTTGGGGGTTTGGTGACTGAAGGATGACTGCAATGTGGATGGTCTAATGTCACATTGACTTTCCTTTTTATGAGCATAAGAGTAGGGTAGAGATATTTGTTTCTATATCAATGAATACCGCAATCCTCATAATTCCATAATGGGGTGAGAATTTTTACCATTTCTGTGTTAATAACACACATACTCAGGTGCCAATTCATATTATTATAATCAATTGGGTGTACTAGTATCCTATAATTCTATTGGATATCGCACCCACAGTTGGTAATTTGATGATAAATTATAAGAAAACTGAATCCCTAAGGTATGGTCACTTTGAAAGGGTTCTTAATTAAGTGAATATGGCCAATACACTAGTGGAGGAGGTGGTATTTACCATAATGGATGATAGATTTAATCTATATATTGATTATCATAGAAAGATGAAATATTGTGGTGATTGTAGTTTATTCTTCTATATTTTATCAAAGTGTATCAGATATAAGGTTTGTAAAAAATTAATATTAAAAGGTCATGATGAACTATCAAATAGAAGAAGACTTGATGGTAGGTAAGGGAAAGATATTCCTCCCATCCAGAATCCTATTGTAGGTCCTAGTATAATATTAGGCGAATATCAACTTGACATGGAACTCCCTTTAGGTCCATAGTCCTCTGGATTCATTTTCAGTGTCATGTCTACTAGATTCGACCCTCACATGACTTCCCTTATCAATATTATTGACTTAAAAGTGTCTAATAGATATATTCATATAAATCACTAATTTAATAATCATATGGTGGTTAACATGAAGAATATATGAAATGATCCTCAACCTATGAAGAATATTGATCAAATGTAGTGTGCTGATGTTTTGAACCATGTGGGTGATACCAAGACAGCTCATTGGATTATGTATAGGGACCCATTCTTTCAATAAATTTATATCACTTCAGAATTGAATTATATTTAATACAACATAAAACAAAAACATGATAGGACTCTATATGTATAGTGTCTTTAGAAACTAGGAATCATATCTAACTGGTTCATAAAATATCTACATTGTATCCTATTTATTTCATCACATCTAGACTCCTTTTTTTAATATCATACTTAATACCCTTCTTAATGTCCTGGGGAAAAGAAACATATAAAAGGGTGAGCCCAAATTCTCAAAAAGGGAAACAAATTAAATAACCATCATTTCATCTTCGTAAGAACAAAACATTTAAAAATATTATACTATATATAAAATATAACAATATCATATGATGGGATAAATCATAAAAGTGAAATGAAATTAAAATATTCATGATGCAAGATATGAAATTTTGTGGCATACACATAAGCATAGATAATCATTTCATATTAGTCAAGGGTCTTTTCTAAGACCATCATAGCGGACAAAGTCCATTACTGAATTGAGTTCTCTCCTCGTTTCAGCCCTATATCACTGATCTGGATTCCCTTTCTATTCTAGCCATGTCTATCTCATAAGATATAAATATTTATACAATGTATTATAGGAAGATATAGTTCCCACCAATCTCATAATGAAACCATTCTTACGTGTTCTATAAGAACATAGAAATATTCACCATCACATAACTCATGAAATCAAATGGATTTCATAAACATCATTCCATAATAATTGATATAAAACAAATGGATTTCTGAAATAACATTCCATCATAAACACAATAAAATCATAGTATCAACAGTGATAGAAGCATCAACCTACATAATCGTAGATGGAAAATAATTTGCATAAAACACTTGAGCGTCGTTCTTGAGAAAAAATATCATTTCTTCTTCAAAAATGTTTTCTTTTCTCAAAATGTCTTTCAATTTTAATTAACCTAACTGAGTTGAAAATAAACTTGTAAACGTGTAGAGGAAGCTACATAGAAATACGACATTATTAAGATGTAAAAATCATGTTCATTCCGTAAAAGTTAAAAAAACATTCTCCTCGTACTTTTCCAGAAAAGTCAAAAACCACATCATATGGTAAAAAAAAGAATGATTCCTTCAACACCATGTAACAAAAGTAAAAAATGGGTAAAATGAATTTAAAAATACCTATAATAATAGTATGAATATTATAAGAATTTTTTTAGAAAACATGGTCATGGATGATAAATATATCATTCATTTATACTTATGAATAAAAAATCTCGGATAAAACTTGATTGGAGAAGTTATCTATTACCTTATGCCGGATATTATTCATATGTATGTGAACGTAATATATAATAATTTAAATAATATTACTAAATTATTCCTGAATCATAATCATTTTTATGATAACATTTATGATCATATTTTCATCCGTTTATTAGAAACACAACATTGTTACCTGTTATACAGGTATTAACTTCTTTATGTTCTTATGTATATTTTTCCAAATAATTTCTTATTAATCTTTTTGGGATATAGTTATATCATTTAAATTATGGTATTATTATAATATATATCATATTTATTCATTCAATTCATTTATATAATCATGATTTAATAAATATTATGTAGAACGAATCACACCGCACCGTGGAGACAATAAGTCGTACGTATGCACACGCGACGATATCGTTCCCCTAATTGTTGAATAGTGTTGAATTGGATGATTTATAGAATCTCAGAATTAGTATCATGTTATAATAATAATATATTGTTATTATTTCCACCATTATACCCATCTGAGTAAGGGGGTGGTGAAAAAACATATTACACCACGTCGTGGAGATGGTAAGCCGTACATACGCACACATGGTAATTTAATTTTCCATAGGATGGATAGAATGTGAAATTGGGTTGTTTAATATTTTTAATAGAATATCAGTATATTAGTGATACTTATGTTATTAATTCATAATAAAACCACTAATGAATAGTAATTAGAAAAAGAAATAAATTCCAAAGAATCACTAGAAGGGATTACCTCTTCATCGTTGGGCCTCCATTAAATTTCCCCTTAGTGTACTCGAGTTTGTATTTCAAGAAGACCTAAAACTCTATAATATAACTAGGGAAGTTGATAATATATATGGGTAGGGTTTGGATTATCTTTAAGGCTGAAAATAGAGTGAATATGAGAGGGAGGAGGTGACATTTTATAATAGAGGAGAGGTTCTCTTTAAGAAAATCTCAAAATATTAATTTATTATAAATTCAATTTTTATCTAAAAATAGACAAAAAACATTATTAATTCAAATATAGATGATTTTAATTTATACAATTTTCAGCCAATAATATTTATACTAGTTTAAAATATTTTTTTAACATTATCTTTTTGTTTTAACCCTTATTTTACCCTTTTTTAATCATACCACGATATCATGTTATTTACACCTTTTGGGTATGTCTAATAACCATATCACGTAAAAAGACCCAAAAAAGTTATTTGTGAAATAATTGGACTTATATTAACCGTTTTCCCGAATCATAGATTTTCAGGAATTTAAAATCATTTATCAAATTATTTTTTGTTTTAAGTTATGAATTGTATCAATTATGGACACTATTTATACATGGCTTTTTAAACAATCATAGAAACCTGATTCATTTGAATATAAGGAATTAAATACCATATAATATGTAAATTTCTTCCATAAAATTCGTGGTTGAAACCAAAATAACAAAATTAAATTTGTTTTAATATTTATGGATTCATTTTTTCGAATATTTCATTAATGGGGTACTCACTAAATCATAATTATGTCATTAATAAATATATTTATCTAATATCTAAAAATTATAAATAAAATACCATGATGTATAAAATCATTTTAGATATCTAATTACGATGTATATACGTGGATATTAGTTATATAACCGTATATTAAAAATCTTGTTACTAAAATATATGTGTTTAGGTTACAATTATCTTTACATTAAATTAATTCTTATAAATGTCATTTTCACATCCAAGTAAATCCATGGGGTCCCAAAATCAATGCGAAGATTCCCATGGTCGGAAATATATCATCTAATATGATTATGACATGTTTTAGGGTTGTTTTATATTATCGAATTATTATTTGTTTACCCTTATTTACCATATTTACCCTTTAACCATGGAAAATAAAATTATTACTAAAGTTACTATTCGTAATGTCCAAAAATAAATGGTGCCTATTCACACAATTTGGTACTGTTGATTCAAAATATTGAAGCCATTTTTCTAAATTCAAAATATAGAATTTGAAGTAATTAATTTAAAATTATCCCCATTGCTGAAATTAGAAAACATGTTTTAAATGATAAAACATTGCAAAGGATTGAAATCTTTTTACCTATAAATTAAATGTAAAATTAATGATAACAACATAAATTATATTAAATGGTAAAAATATATCCTACTTATTCTTTAAAAACATTCAATATTATAATTTAACCATATAAATTATGTCGATTAACAAAGATGTTTTTACAAAAAAATTTGCCTATCTTTACTATTCATCAAAATATTAATCTTATCAGCAAAATATCAGAAATTTATATGAAGTAAATTTTTATCTCCCACTTAAAAATAACTTTTTTATGTTTCCATATAGAAATTATTAATGTGAAAAAATCTTAATTCAAAATTATTTTTCCTTCCAATGGTATAAAATTAACCTTTTAAATAAATAAGTTCTTATACATAAAAGAGGGTTTTATTCATATCCTATGACTAAAATATCAATTGAATTAATATCAAAAAATATTTTATTATGTATATAACACATATATATAATTAATTTCATTACGAAATGTTACTTACTCAAAAAATAAAAATATTTGATTTCAATTTTTCATAAATAATTTATAACCAATAAATTCACAATGCATTTTCGTAAGTTAGTTATAATTATTCCAAATTACCTAACAGCTAGGATATATTGGTGATTTTATAATAATTTCATATCATGGTTCTTTTAAACTCATGATTGTGCACAAATAAATATTCTGAAAAATAAAAATTATTTAAAGAAAATATTTTATAAAAACGTATAGGTGTTACATTCTACCTCCCTTAAACTAAATTTAAACCACGAAATTCATCACTTTGAAATAAATAGATGAGGATACCTCTCACTAATCATATCCTCATGTTCCCAAGTAGCTTCATTTAATTGGTGTATCCTCCATAAAACATTAACCAGGAAAGTGGTCATGTTTCATAGAACTGTTTCTCTATGATCTAGAATCTCTATTGATTTTTCTTCATAAGAAAGATCATTCTCCTATGGTATAACTTATGACCTTATTATATGTAAAAGATTGGGTATGTACATTTTTTCAAGAGAGATACATGGAACACATCATGAACTTAAAGGATATTTTGTGGAAGTGATAATCGGTAAGCTACCTTCCCAACATGATCCAGTATTTCAATTGGACTGATATACCTAGGTATTAACATGCCCTTCTTTTCAAATATCATTACTATCTTCCAAGGAGATATTTGTACGAACACCTTATCACCATATTTAGACTCTTGGTATTTTCTTTCGTTGTCAGCATAACATTATTTCCATCATTGAACTACTCTTATGTGTTGTTCAATAGATATGATCATTTCTGCCATTTCATCAACAAGATCTGGTCCTAATAGATTCCTTTACACAACTTTATCATATAATGTTGGAGTTATGGACTTATTTCCATAGAGGGATTTATAAAAATACATATGAATACTTGAGTGAAAGGTATTATTGTATGAAAAACCCACCAATGGTAGGTGTTGATCCCAACTACCTTTGAAATCCATAGAGAAGGCTCTCAACATGTCTTTCAGAGTTTAAATTGTCATCTTAGAATGACAATCAAAGGATGATATGGTGTGATGAAACTTAACTCCATATCCAGGGAATGATAAAGACTTCGCTATAATTTTGACGTAATCCTCATATCCTAATCAGATATAATTGAATGTGGTACTCCATGAAATCTTAGCACATTTTATATATATATCCTAGAAATATGATCAAGATATAAATCCTCTCTAATAGAAATGAAGTGTGCCGAATTTGTTAGAAGATCAACTATATACCAAATAGAATTATTTCCTTTGGAATTTTTGGGAAGTCTGATGAAAAATTATATATTTATGTTTTCTCATTTCCATTTTGGTATGGGTATTTGTTGTATTATCACATTATACATATGTCTCTCAGCCATGACATGCTGACAAACCAAGAATCGAGAGACGTATTCAGCAACATATTTTTTCATCCCACCCCACCAGATGTAATATTTCAGGTCCCTTTACATCATTATGCTTGCATGGTGAATATAGAATGAAGTACTATGAGCCTTATCCAATGGCTCCTTCTTTAATTATGGTATGGGAGGAACACAATCCTGGTTCCTGGACCATATTATTTCATCAAAATCAGGGTTGAATTCAAAAATGACTCTGACCTTCTTTTGTAAATTTATATCTTTATTCTCTGCCTCATTAATATTTACTTGTATAGATAGTTGAACATTTATTTGAGAAAGATAAGACTTCCCCCCTTCCATTAAAATTTCTTGATCCATCCTTTGTAAATCCATTAATATTGTATCTTTCGTGATCCTCATCATGGATAAGAAAACATGGTCTTTTTGACTCAAAGAATCAACCACATTGTTCACATTCCTAGGGTGGTAATGTATTTACCAGTCATAATATTTAATCAAATCCTACCATCTTTTTTGGCGCAATATCATCTCCTTTTGTGTGAAAATATACTATAATCTTGTATGATTAGTATAAATATCACACCTTTCCTCATAATGATAGTGCCTCCATATTTTTAATGAAATTATTACGACACCTAACTCCAAATCATGAGTTGGGTAATTTTTTTCAATTATTTTCAACTATCTTGAGGAATAAGATATCACCATATCATTTTGCTTGATAACACACCCCAACCCCTTTTTGGATACATCACTATTGATCACAAACCTTTCTCCACTCTAGGGAAGTGTGAGCATAGGTTCAATGGATAACATTCTTTTTAGCTTTTTGAAATTCACTTCACATTCCTCCATCCAAACAAACATAACTCCATTCCGAGTCATAATGTTGAGTGGATTAGATAATCATGAAAAATATTTCAAAAAACTTCGATAATATCAAGAAAAACCAAGAAAAATCAGATCTCAATTACCGTTGTTGGTCTCGAACATCTTTCAATAACCTCTGTTTTTGCTGGATCCATAGATATCACCTCTCATGAGATTACGTGGCCCAAAAATGTAACTTGTTGAAGCCAAAATTAACACTTGGAAAATTTGGAATTAAGCTTATACTTTCTCAGGGTATTTAGTACAATTATCATGTGGTCTTCATGTTCTTCCATTATCATTGAATATACAAAAATATCATCTATAACGACTACCAAAAACTGATCAAGATAGTCTCTAAATACTCTATTCATTAGATCCACAAAGATATAGTGGAATTAGTAAGACCAAAAGGCATCACTATAAATTCATAGTGTCCATACATTGTACGGAATGTTTTCATTGGTATATCATCCTTTTTCACCTACAATGGATGATACCCTGAACCAGGATCAATCTTGAAAATGTATGGATCTCTGCGTAGTTGGTCATATAAGTCATCAATGCATGAGAGAGGATATTTATTTTTTATATTGATTATTTTTTTGTTCTCGATAATCAATGTAGAGTCTCATTGATCCATCTCTCTTCTTAACTAACGGAATAGGTGCTCCCCAAGGTGACACACTAGGGCATTTGAATCCCTTATCATAATACTCTTGGATTTTCATCTTCTATTCTTGTAACTCAATTGGGGCCAATTTATAATGTGTATTGGAAATAGGCATCACACCTGGTATGACTTCTATTGAAAACTAAACTTCATTAGTTGGTGGAAGACCTGGAAATTACTCCCAAAAGATATCATCAAACTCTTATACAATGCGAATATTCTTAATCATGAGTTTCTCCCCAACCGTTTGAGATAAATAACCTTCATTTATTGTAATCAAGACCCATAAGATGAATGAAATTTTAACTGGAAGGTTTTATTCACTCTTACACCGATGGATGATCATATATTGATCTGGAATATGAATTGTGACTTCCCTTATTTATCAATTGATATGAGCTCGATATAATGGAATCCAATCCCTGTCAGGGATCACATAAAACTCCACTATATGAAGTATCACAAGATTTGTAGGAAGTACTTTACAACAAACTTCAATTAGAGAAGAATTATAAACTTTTGATGTGACTATTGTTCCATTATGAGTTATCCCAACTAACTCAACATTTAATTGTTGAGGTAATATGGTGATACCCATAAAAAATTATTTATAAATAAACAAGTTGGTGGATCCAGAATCAAATAAAACATTTTATACTTTATAGTGGATAATAAGTGTACCATTCACCACTTCATTATTGTACTCCATGTTTTCGATAGTAATTGCATGTGACGTTCCTTTACCTTCAGGCTGAATAGTTTTTCGACATCGATCATCATCAATACACATTGGATTAGGGAATTCATTGGAATAATTTCCCATTTCATTACACATATAACATTGACTTATAGGATATGCATTCGGTGGATCATTTTCTTTGTTTGAATCATTAGACATAATTTTCCCATTACTTCAGCATTCAATTTGACGATGACCATCTTTTCCACAGTTATAACATCTACTGGTCCCTTTAAGACTATTCCCTCTATATTTATTTCCAAACATTGAGCATAAGGTAAAACCCATCTTATCTTCACTGTGGTATTTAGATTATCCTTTGAATTTCAGTTATCTCTTCTTATCAAACCTGTATGGCTGATGGGTTACTCCAATATTCATCTCAACCTTGAGAGAACATCGAAAAATATAATCATAGCAGTTGAAGTCCCTTATGGATAAGGCCCTTTGAAGACATGGTTTTAAGCCACTAATGAATCAATCAATCTTACTCTCATATTGAATAATAATTCTAGAATCTTACCTTGAATGTCTTGTAAAATTTTCTTCATAGGTACCAATGTATTCGTCATCCATTTTCTTAAGTTCAAGGAACTCCTTATCCATCTTTGGTAAAAGAATACGAGGAAGGTAGTTATAGAAAAATAAGTTATTGAACTAGTCCCTTTCCATGGACTCAATTTCATATTTTTTCCTCATATTCTTAATAAGATTCCACAATTTATGAGCCTCACCATCCAAACGATATACTATTAAGATGATATTATCAGGTTTAGAACATAGTAGAATAGAAAAATATCATTTCAGTGGTACTGATCCATTGTTCGGCCAATAATGGATTAGAAGACCCAATGAATGTAGGTGGATGCTACCTCATAAAGGATTCAACAGAATGTTGCTCCCTAATTTGTTTGTTTGGAAGTCTGGAATGCTTCATATCTTGAGGAAGTTCTATGATCGTGGAAAAAAGAATTTGAATTCCATATACAATAGCACTTGGTTGCTCAGGGGGACAATCAGTAAATTTTCTGTCGCATTCGTTGTTAACACGGTTCCTTCATGTTCCATCCATTGACTAAAAACAAGAAGAATTGTGTGAGAAACACTAATCATAACTAGAAAACCACATAATCAATAATGAAATTTTAATTTAGGACACTTAGGTTTTATCCTAGGTTATTCATGGTCATTTATAAAACACTAGTATTGTATCCAATACATATACATCTCCTAAAGGATTTCTCATCCTAGTTTTCAAAGGTTACCTATACCTTACCCCTAATACCAACTATAGTGACATGCTCTTTACATATATTGATATCACTCAAGAATTGAAGTAAGTTTATTATATAATATAAGAAAACTATGATAGAACTATATAGGTATAGTTTCATTAGAAACATAGAAACATAAACAACTGGTTCATAAAACATCTAAATTGTCTCCCATTTATATCATTATATCTATACTCTTTTTAGGAATATCATACTTAATACCCTTCTTAATGTCCTGGGGAAAAGAAACATATAAAAGGGTGAGCTCAAACTCTTAGAAAATAATGTTTAGAAGATAAATGGGAAGGTTTTGGATGAGCATGAAGGATCAAAATTGAGTGAAGAGGAGAGGGAGGTGGTGTCATTTTATAAGAGAAGAGGGGCAGTTTAGGAAACTCTCAAAATATTAATTTATAGTAAATCCAATTTCGACTAAAAAGGGAAAAAACATATTTAGTAAAAATATAAACTGATTTTGGTTCTCATACCCATCCTAAAATAGTTTTTAGACAAGTTATTAATACTTTTTAATCCTTATCCTTTAGGTTTAAGCCTTATTATACACTTATTAATCTTACCGTGATATCGTGTTATTTAAAAAAATTTGGTTAGTATAATTAGCATATCATGTGAAACGACCCAAAAGAGGTATTTATGAAATATTTTGACTTATATAAAACAATTCAGAGAATCATAGAATTTTAGTAACTTAATATCATTTAATAAACAATTTTATGTTTTATGTTACGAATTATGTCAATTTTGGGCAGTATTCATACATAACTTTTTAAAAAATTCACAACGACCTGATTATTTCTGAACTAAAGCATTAACTCAACGATTATATGCCAATATCATCCATAAAATTATTGTATTAATTCAAAATAAACAAATTAATTTTGTTTTAATATTTATAAATTCATTTATTTGAATCATTAATTAATGAGGTAAATACTACATCATAACTATGTCATAAATAAATATATTTATCTAATGTCTGAAAATTATAAATAAAATACCATGATGTAGGAAATATTTTTAGATTCATAGTGAATATTAATATACAAGGACATATTAATTCAACCCGATATTAAAAATCTATTTAGTAAAAGATATGTGTTTAGGTTATAATTATACTTAATTTAAATTAATTATGATAAAATGTCATTTTCACATCCATGTGAATATATGGGGTCCCCAAATCAACCCATGGCTTCCCCTGGTCGGAAATAACTCATATAATAGAATTAGAAAACGTTTTAGGGTAGTTTTATGTTATTAAATTATAATTATTTACCCACATTTAAAAAATTTACCCTTTAATCATGGTAAATAAAATAATTACTAAAGTTACTATTAATAAAGGCCAAAATAAAAGGTACCTATTCAAAAAATTTGAAACATATGATTCCCAATATGGAATCCATTTTTCCAAATTCAAAACACATATGATGAATTAGTTAATTTAAAATTATTCATGTTGTTGAAATGAGATAATGAGTTTTAAAAGTTAAAACATTGCAAAAGATTAAAAAGTTCTTTCCTATGAATTAAATGTAAAATTAATGATAATAAAATACTTTATATTAAATGGTAAAAATATATTAAATTTATAATTTCAAACCACTAAATATTATAATTTATCCATATAAATTATCTCGATGAAAAGAGGTGTTTTTTTTAAAATATAGCATATTTTTACTATTCATCACAATGTGAAAGTTATCAAAAATTATCAGAAATTTATCAAAAGTGTATTTTTATATCCCTCTTAAAAATAACATGTTTATTATTTCATATATAAATTTTTAATGTTCCAAAATCATAATTTAAAGTGGGTTCTCTATTGAAACTTATAAAATTATCCTTTTAAAAAATAGGTTCTTAAACATAAAATAGGGTTTTATTCATACACTATGACTAAAATATCCATTGGATGAATATCAAAAATATTTTATTAATTATATAACACATTTAGCTCATTAATTTCATTACAAAATATAATTCACAAAAAAATAAAAATGTCAAAAAGATTTATATTTTTCAAAAATATTTAATTGCCAATGATTTCATAATGCATTTTTATAAGTTAGTTATAATTATTACCTCTAACTTAATGGCTTAGATATAATGGTAATTTTTTATTAAGGGAATATCATGGTTCATTTAAACTCACTTTTGTGTGAAAAGTAAGGTACTATGAATAAAAATCATTTAAAGAAAATGTTTCATAAAAACATTCAGGTATTACATTGTGGACTTGTGCAATCCCCACCAAATGATGTGATTAGTATGGTTTATGATCAAATTCATGAAATTTTATCTAATAGTGTCCACTTTCTCTCTCCTACCATAAGGAGAAATTTTTAATTTAGTACTACAGACCTCGGGAAAGCTGACTGGACATGTAGGGCCTCGAATCAGAATTCACACGCCCAAGATCTGGCCTCTTATAAGTATAAGAGAATGTTAATTCTTCCATGTACATATTTGGATCTCATGAATATTATGTAGACCCATGGATGATTATTTCTTTTACCCCAGAATAACAATTGTATTCCACTGATATTGGGTATGTGCATTTCCTTCTAGATGATGGGTTTGTGGATGAGTAGGCACCCCATGCTAAAGCGAATTCATTTAGTCAAGTAAATCCTTCAAAATCAAGAAATAATAAGGCTCTAAAAAACAACAATATCATTAATTGTCCTCTCCTCTAATCAATTTAACCCTCTCAATGGGATATTAGGGGATGAGGATGGTGTGGAAGTCCCAATGACGAATGATATTCTATTTGAGACCTGTGAGAGTGATGAAGGTTTATTGGGTGGGAAGAATGACAAGGCTGTGAAAGGAGTAGAGGTAAGAAAAAAATTACCTTCCTCTAAATAAAGAAGGGAAACAAATATGGGTTATAGAATCATCACATAAATTAAGATCTTTTTCTATAATTTTCAATTGATTATGAACTCTCCCACATTCACAGAACTAAGCCTCTTTATTGTGAGTAACAAACCTATGAGGATTTATCTCTCTGAACCTAATATGCAATTTGAAAACTGGATCTCCTTCAAATGGGCATCCCTTGGATACTCTTTTGTATAGAAAAATACAATTTAGAATGAAAATGAGCCCCTATGGGTCTTATAACATGATAGTATCATCATGCACTCATATACTAGAAGTCTCTAAGACATTTCAGTTTACATTCACATCTACTGGGTGGTAATTTCACTGACTTTTGTCTATTCCTCCAACTCGTATAGAAAAATAGTAGATTTTTGGGACAATTTTGAAATGTTATATGAGAATAAGGCACATTTTGGATTATATTGGGTGATTTTAACACTATTTTATGACCTTAGGAAGAATAGGATCTCATTTTAAAAAATTGGAAGGTTTGAATTTTCATCTTGTCTTGACAATTGTTGCATGGTGGATGTCCCAACTGTGGGTGGTGATTA
Organism: Viscum album; assembly: GCA_963277665.1. Taxonomy (NCBI): domain Eukaryota; kingdom Viridiplantae; phylum Streptophyta; class Magnoliopsida; order Santalales; family Viscaceae; genus Viscum; species Viscum album. Next base: position 1,352,811,535 of record OY728131.1, read on the forward strand.
CACGTGGCATAGTTACACCCAAATAATATTATAAGAAAAAATTGAATAGATTCTTGGTTCATAATGATGGTGGGAATGATGTCATTGATGTATCGGGATTTATACTACCAAAATTTCATTCTGAATACAATCCCATTGTAGTGTATATTTTCACAACCATATAGAGGTCATCCTTTCTACCACTTATGTTTTAAAATTATTGGCATCCTATTTTTTGTTTCAAGGAGTTTGTAATAATTTGATTGGATATGGAATCTATTGGATTTCAAATACATGTTACGACTACAAAGTTTAAAAATATGAAAAAAATAGATTCTTAAATGGATCAAAAAAATTCTCTAATATATGTAATGACATCGATGAGGCTGATGAATTTTTTCTGCACTTCCATAATATTAACCACAAAAACAATTACCTTACAAATCATGAGATTAAGGCCTTTTCTAGGTTGGATGAAGTCTTGATCATCAAATAAAGTCTATCCTAAAACTAGTATATCACAATATGGATGTAGGAAGGTGATCCAATCAGAATATTTTCACACTGTATAAAAATAGAAAGATAATTGGAAGGGGGATAACTTCCCTTTTCATTAATGGTTCATTTTATAATTCATAAAATGAATTATCCAATTTTGTGGTTGGATATTTTGAAAGATTATATTCATATCAGGGGGATGATGAAACCTAAAACTCTTTGGATAATGTTAACTGTGTTTTCGATAATCATCTGAACACAATTATAACTAAATCTCTAGATGAGAAAGAGGTAAATGGTATCATTCTCACTCTCAATATTTATATTTTGGATGTTCATGACGGTTCACAAAATAAATTCTTTATGTTCTAGTGGTATACTGTACGAGTGGAGATTCTTAAATTTTTGATGGAGTTCTTTAACCATACATCAATGTCATATGGAATCAATTACATCTTTATTACACTTATTCCTAAAATGGAGAATGCAGTGGATGTCAAGGATTTTCATCATGTTTCCATTGGGAACACCTTTCCAAAAATCATTTCAAAAAATATTTCTATGAGGATAGGATCCATTACTAGAGAGATTATATCATTATTCTAGTTTTGTTCATCCCTATAAGGAATATTCAGAACCATCTTGCAACAACTTTAGAATTCATTAACAACATAAGGAAAAAATTTAGGCATTGGAAATTTTCTCAAAATCATTATATTTCAAAAAAACGATACAATTAAGTGGTGTTTTATTTTTGAAATTCTTAGAAAGTATGGATTTTTTGGGGCTTCATCAAATTAATCAAAACCATCTTCAAAAGAGTGAGGATTTTAATACTAATTAATGTTTCCCATAGATAATTTTTCCAATGTTCTAGAGGAGTAAGACATGATGATCAACAGTCTAGGATTATTTTTTCTATGTTTGAGGATTACCTGATTATAATCATTAATAAACATGTTCATACTGGTGTATATTGAACAATTAGGTCTGAATGATATCTTTACTTACCTTCACAAATCTTCTATGCCAATGATATTAATTTCTATGGACATGAAACCATAAAAATATCATATTTCATCCAAAATATCTTTTCTCATTATGAATAGGTATCTATTCAGGTTTTTAGTTGCAATAATTCTTTTGTGGTGTTTAGTGATGAAATAATTACCTCCAAAAAAGAATAGGGTGGAAAAATTCATTTATTGAAAAGGGGAACTCTCACATTCACCTATCTCGAAGAGACACTTTTGGGGGGAAGAGTCAAAATGTGTTCCATGAAAAAATAATATTCAAAAGAATTAGTTAGATTGAAACCTATAATGGTAATAACATATCCTAAGAAGAAATAATAATATACTTAAATTAGTTATAACCTCAATTTTTATTTCTTCCTTTTTTCCTTTATAAATAGCTGAAATAAATTATTAAATAAGGTCATTACTTGATCAAAAACATTGTGTGTACTGGATAAATCCATCAAAGGAAGCTTGTTATGGTGGCATGGAATGATTTTATCATGCTGATTGATATTGGAGGGTTCGGTATCATGGATATTTGTCTCATTAATGTGTCCCTTCACAGTATGTTCACATGGAACCTATTGACATCAAATGAAAACTCCCTGGATTCCCACTCTTGTAGATTAATATAAAAATTATTGAGTGAATACTCTTTATATATTTAATCTTCTATATGGACAACCATTAAATCTTCTTAGAAAGATATCATGAGGTGATAAAACTGGGTGGTATTATGGAACTCAACCTTGAATTTGTGGCAAACACCATGACTGAGTAAGGTAATTATTTAATACTTCCCTCTTCCCATTCACATTAATCATGTCTCTATTCATGATGCTCTACATGATGAAAATCTATAAGCCTCTTTTTCCCCTTCTATACTACAGTAACTACAATGGTATTTCTTTGTTGATTTTGATATGTTAAGATGGAACCCTTTTCATGTTAGGAATTTATCTTCTAAGGGATTCTACCTGAACAATTGTGATTATGGAACTTCATTCCCCTTATCGTTGAGAAATTTCAGGCAATACTTTATTACACCAGCCAATATCCTACTCCTATGGATGATATGGAAGTGTAGGCTTCCAATGCATGGACAATTGTTGTGTACTAGACTTCAACTTGTGTCTATGTGATTCCTCTTCTTGTACCAGGATGAAACAATTGACCGTGTTTTCACTTTATTTGATCTTTCATTTCAACTATGACTTCATATTCAGTTGGTATTTAGAGTTTATTTGAGTCTGAGTATCCTTAAAGACACAATGTTGGACATTTGTAATCTTGACAATAGGAAAAATATTCTTGACATACTATACAAAATATCCATTACCCTCATTTCATTCATATTGATGGAAATAAATTCTCTTGATTTTTAAAATCAAATACAATTGTTTCAAGATGGGTTCATTGCTATTAAATGGGTGGTTTTAGTTGTCTATATGCCCCAAACATGTACCATAAATAATTCTCTTTATAACCCCATAAATTTTATAAACATTTAGTGTCATTGGAAGGATCAAGAAACCATTGGTTATCAAGTAAATTATATGGATACTCCCAATTCCAAAAAAAAATATTAATGGTGAATATCTATGGTGTGGTATTAGGCTCACAAGGTCCATCGGACTATGTTGGTGTCCATAATATGTATTGTGGCCTTTTGAATGTATGTTTATATCATTATAATTCCATTGGTTCTTCTATTGAGATATAATTGTGGGAAATTATTAAGGCCATTAACTATGTGGTCCATTACAACAAGATATTCTTTTGGAAGAATCTAATTTGACCACTACGATGCATTTTTCAAAGATTCAATCTCTATTTTTCCCATTGTGGGATCTCCCATTCTTAATTGAATGTATATAATTAATTGAACAAATTGATTTGGATTTCGACCATGTTTACATAGAATCCAATCATGTTGCAGATGATATGTCCAAAATGAAAATTTTAGAGATAATTATGAGATGTACTTTCGTCACTCACGATTTTAGTTCTAATTTGGTTGAATTGGATATGTGTTGTACCTTTCACTCTTGTTTATGTAAACACCATTGTAATGATAATTTTCATTTATTTTAATAAAATCTGATGGGAATAGGCTTCACCCAGCTCCTAAACCCTGTTGATTATGATTTAATCCATGGATGTCGGATCCCTATGTGAACACATTCAATGTTGCTAACCTCATATGCCAACTATTCATTGTCTTTTTCACCTCAATAACTCATTCCCTATTATCCAAAACATCATTGTCTATCCACATATCATATTATGACATCATAATAGCATGTCTCATAGTAACACAATAGTCAATTGACCTCTACTTGAACCTCATGCATCAATTTATGATCCTTTCTTCATTATAAATATCCTTGGATTATGATACATAATGTTTCTCTATAAAAACTATCCCCAATACTATAAAAAGATAACTAAATATCCATAATACCCCTTACAAACATAGAACTAATAAAGTTCACATGGCCTCTATGAATACAAATTCTATATTATAGAATATTTCATTTTCAACATTCATGATCAAATAAGGATACTACCCAATATTTTTTCCAAGATCCATTCATCCATTGAAATAAGTAGATAATGTAATCATGGGTAATATAGAAAACTGAAGAAGAATCTAGAAACCACATACAAGGAGTAATCTCACCACTCTTCCATTTCCATGTGAAAATCATTTCAACCACACTAATTCCAATAAATAAACATTATATCATTTATAGGGGTTAAAAACTGTGGGTTCTTGGCCAAACATTGAATAATTTTACTTTTCAGTATATTACATTATTTAAATAACAAAAAATTATTTCTATTCTTCTATAATTTATCATTTATGTTTTCTAATTATTACCCAATCATGCCTCCTCATTAGTCAAGGTTATGGGTAGTTATCCTGAGGATGGAATCTCTAGGGATTCAACATGGTATTATTGAATCTCAATTCCCCATTCCCACATCATCAAAGAATTCTCCCTGATTTATTTCATTCAATTATAAATTTAATAACACTTTTATTCATTATACACAGATATTTTTCAATGGGATAGGTCAATAGTTCAATGATATACATTGGGATCAGGATGATAGTATCAGCTGGTCAATATTCATGTTGTGTTTATCAAAGAATAAGATTCTAGTGGTGAGGATTAGTGTCCCTATGTGGTGTCCTAAGTACACTAGATATCATACTTATAAAATGTTTTTAAATATCAAAATTCAATATAAAATTTATTTGTGTGACCTAAATATTACTGAATAAAATTTCATTGACCTAATTATAATTTCTAAAAAATATGTCAAATATGAAACTTTAAATTATTGAAAAAAAAATTCAATAAAACATGTATTTTTCCATATTATTCATTTAATAAAACTTTTTTGAAAAATATTATAAACTCATCCTAATATAAATATAATTTATTGATTACATAATTTATTTTTTTAATAAAAATATTAAAAAAATTCGAAAAATTATTTTTATCATAAGTGTGCATGAAGAAATGAAACAATATTCTTTTAAGAAATACAGTTTTTCATATAAAGTTTCTTTTAATTTCTAAGAATTGTTGTCAATATTTAATGTAACACCCCAGGTAAATAAAAAATATGACATTTTCATATTTATCCATATTTGTGAATAAAATATTAATATGACTTTAAAGGGGATGCTATGGTCGATGGCGTACCCAACACACAACAACGAGTTTCTTGGGAATCTTACGTTGCACTCTAATAATAAAATAATATTATTTTAAATGGTAGTTAACATGTAGCCGTTGTATTGGCGGGAATGGATATAAATAACTAAAATATGATTATATATGTTTTTAAATGTTTTTACATTTATCCAATAAAAGATAAAGGCATAAAATACGGAAATAATTCAATTTCAGGCGTATATGCCCTAGTTTTCACTAAAGGTTCACTTATCGCCTTTTGATGGAGAACCATCGTTAAATATAGTTTTGTTCACTCTTATACATCCTTTTGGAACAAATAAAACTCTTCTTATGAATTGGGACATCAAAATTTACTTTGTGTACATTTTTGGTACCTTTCTGATAAAGTTCATTTTTTAATGAATAGTGTAAAATGTTGTATTTTAATTCAAAACCTCTTTTTAATCTAATTTATTTATATTATTAGATTATCTTTTGAATTGGTTATATAGTTAAATTAGAATATATTTTTACTAATAAATCCAATAGTGGTCGTTGGAATTAATTTTACTTTGAAATCAGACTTAAACTAGTGTCAATCTTTTGATACTTATTGTTTCACAAAAACACTCTATTTGCTCTGACAGCGGGAATTAATTATTAAATTAATTAATGTGACTTATATGTTTTGAATTTTTTAAAATATACTTCATTTTTGATTTTGTAATATCAAATATATCTTAGGGTGAATTTTTGGGATTTTTCTAAAAAACCTCAATTTTTGATGAATAGTGAAACCACTAAGTGGTACTTATAAAAACTGATTTTTTCCGTTTAAATGAAATTTTGCCATATTTGTGTTTTGAATTTAAAAAATCTGACATACATGATTGAAATTAATAATTAAAATGTGGTTCAATGGGATAAAAAATAATTTTTTGGTGAATAGTAACTTATTATGTTTTTAATCGCGATTAGAGGTAATTAGTGTAGTTTAAGGTAAAAATAATGTTTTAATAATTTGAAATGAACATGACACAAGTCCTAACCTCATTTTATGTGACATGGCCGACCAAGAAAACCCATGGGTCATCTTGGGGACTCCATGAAGCAACATTGGTTGGAAAATGACATTAATATCTTTTTATTTAAAGTTAAAGTAAAAAATGAGACAAACATGAAATGTTTTACTAAAACAATTTTAACACGGGGTTATACAAATCAGATTTTTGACTATAAATATTAATTGGAAATATAAAAAGATTTCCTACATCATAGTAGTTTTTCTTTATAATTTTTAGACATTAAATAAATTAAATTATTTATGACATCTTGATGATGCAGCGATGACCTCATTATTTAACTATTTAAATAAAATGGAAAGATAATGTAATATCTAAGACCTAAACATGTACTAAACCTATTGGATGAGTGGATTTAGAACCCTTACCACCTTATCCTTGAAACACATAAATGTGGGACCTCTTAAATCCTAATACCATTTTAAAATAAAGTGACTTTTCTTTACCTTCCAAGAGTGCCCCTCCTCTCCTCTTATAAAAGGCCACCACCTCTACCTCCATACCCACACTCCCAAAGTCTTTGGCTAGGCCAAAATCTGCCCATTTTGTCTCTACACTTCCCTGTATTACTCCTTGAATCCTAACTGTAGGCAGAAGTCTTCTCAAGGAATCCTTTGAGCTCAAACCAAAGGGAGTTACCCGATTTTAAAGTAATGTCTTCACTTGAGTCGTTTTGTTTTATTTGGCTTCTCCAACCCACTAAACTCTTTTTATTAATTTCTTTTGTAAAAACACAAGTATCTTCAATATACTAGGATGTTTTTATAATAAGTATTATAGCTACACTTACACACACCTACATCTAATGGTTAAAGAACATACTGTTTCTGTGGATGGCGAATTTCTGCCTCCCGAAACGATGATTGTTCAACATTCTTCTAACACATTCAATGGTGGCCATTAAGATGAAACTATATTTATATATTATATCTAATATGTTTATGTTTTACATAAGATTCTGTATTTTTCATTTATGGCATACCATTATGGTTTCCATTATTGGTAAACGTGATATCTTCATTTAAGGAAGTGAGGACTACCGCCCCCTGAAAGTGATTTGATTCGTTAATACCATATGTGGTACGTATAAAGGATATATTTAATTATATTATATATGATACCACACTGGAATTAAAATACTATTATGTATCATTATGTTTTAATTCCATTAAATATGTAATAAAAATGGAAGTAGCGTTCATGCGTACGTACGGCTTACCGTCTCCATAAACGGTGCATTTCATTTCTTAACTCTAAATGTTATGTAATATTATAAATGCATGAATATACTGGATATATATGATATATATGATATATACATCATGAATACAATTCTGTAAATAATGAACCTTTGACCCCACGAACAACATGTAATTGTAAGAAGTCCACTTTCGACTTAAGAACCAAATATCAACAAAACAAACATTATTAACTTAAATGATTACATAATGTTTATGACATGGTAATAAGTGATATAAAAGGAATAATGAACTTAAAAAAGGTTCTTAAGGAAGTAGAAATTAAATCAAGTTTATTATTCAGGACATTAAAGAACGATCGAGTCAAGTCGGACCCGAGGTAAGGGATCCTACTCCTCTCTTTCTTTTTAAGTACACTCTTTTATGTCATTCCTTTTAAAGCTCATCTTTCTTGTTATTGGGATGTTCTTTTATGTTACTATTACTATAGTTTTTATTATTCATATTATGAGAGACCCTATTCTCTCTCATCAATCCATTTTGGAAGTTTTGAGTGGCACCGTTAGGCTGCCAAATTTTCGTAAGAGATATAACCTCTCTCTTTCTTTTTAAGCACTCTCCATTATGTCACTTCTTTTAAGTTCCTCTTTGTTATGATGTTTGATGTTATTTTATATTCCTATTTCTGTAAAATTTATTTTAATATGATGATAGACCCTATTATATCTCATCAATCCATTTTTTTGAAATTGTATGTGGCGTCGTTAGGCTGCCGAGTTTTCGTAAGGGATTTTTCATCTCACCTTTATTCCCATGAGATTTATGCTACATTTGCCACAATTTCCTTTGAGTGGTGTATGTACTGCCCATTATTATACACTTTGTGTAGTATAATATCATTTATGGGTATTTTCATCTTTATTTTATGACCCTTTTCCATGGGGTGTACGTTTCGAAAGTTACCCAACTCTGTAAGGGGACCTTTCACCCTCCTCTTTTTAAAAGACGTCGTTTGTTATGTCTTTTTATTCACATACTATTATTTTGGGATATGTTCTTATATATCCTGATTGACGTAAATTTTATGTCAAAGTGATGAGATTCCTTTTTCATCTCTCATCAACTCATTTTCTGAATTTTTGAAGTGACGTTGTTAGGCTGTCGAATTTTACCAAGGTAACTTTTTAACCCAATTTCGATTTCTTTGGGTTCACCATGTAGTTATTGAATATTTCATCCTTTGAATATGTGTGAATTACATTTTATTGTTTTACACATAATATCCAATTACACTGGGTGTATTTATATTTGTCACGCATAATTTTGAGATTGATTTATCCTTAATTTAAGGATATCTTCTTTATAAGGGATTTCATCACATTTTACATCTCTATTGAGACTTCATTGTTGTTATGAACCAATTAACTCTTATATGGTGTATATACTGTCCTTTGGAATATTATATCATGAATCCATTTATTCTCGTGATATTATAAAGTTCTGATTAAATGTTGTTCCTCAATTATTGTATTCAAGTGTCTCTAATTTTGGTAAAAACCCTTTAACCAAAATATTGCTTTAAATGTTTTAATGATTTGTTATTATTAATATCCATGTTTTAAAAATGGTTTTAAGGATTTATTTATATGGATATTAATGGTTTGAAATGTTAAAAGCTTCAAGGTGGTATGGGACACTTTGATTCAAAAATCTCTTTATTAAATGTTTTCAATGGTTTTTAAAACGGTTTTTTTAATGGATTCATTATTTCAATATCCTAAAATGTTATATTGTGATTGAAATTTGGAAATGTTATATTTCCTTTATGCATGTTTTATGTGATAAATTTATTCTATGGTTCTTGGGCATTGTTATGAAAACGGGTGGTTCCGTGATAAACTAAGGGCGGGTGAACCTGATATAGCTCTCCAATGCATTGGGTAACGCGAAGGAGTGTAACGTTAAGGTTTCTCCGAAGAGATTTAGGGAATATACTGTGATGGGTATTCCAAACGTAACCAAGAGGGTTACTCCCTACGTAAGAATGTTATGAATGCCTCATGTTACCTTCATTTCTTATGATTTCTATGATTTATTCATGGTTTGATGAGGTATGTTAAAGTGCCTATGTTTTATGGGTAAAGTATGATTTCATTCTTATGTATATATGAACTCATGTTTCCTTTCCATATTTTTATAACCCTTACTGAGCTTTTAATTCTCATCCCATGTTTTTGAAGTGTTTTTCACAGGTCAAGGAAAAGGTACATGATGTGATGATAGTGTCAAGGATGTGTCAAGAAAGAATCGGTGTTTTATTTTAAATATGTTTCCGTTGATGGGAAGAATGAATATTGTCTTTTATGTAACCACTTTGTTTAAATGTGGAATGTAATGAAAGTTTCATGATCTAATTCTCTAAAAATCTAAACCCAAAAAGATCCTCAATGTGTAATCTTGTAATAACTCAAGATTAAGTAAGGTTTAAGGCTGGGGCCTTATAGTTGGTATCAAAGGTCGGTTTAGATAACTTTAGAGGTTAGGGTATTCTTTAAGCATAAGTGGAATTTCCATAATGGTTAGGATTTCAGAAAGAGTCCTAGTTTTAGATAAAGTGAATGAGTAAGTATATCTTAGTGTTTATCTTCCTCATTATTACATGATGGTTTTTTTGATATACTCACACTGACCTTTTTGGTTTTAGTAAATGGATGGATCTAGCATGCACCAAAGTAATAGTGGATGTGAAGGAAACTGTGACAGTTTTTTGAGCAAGAAACTGAATGATATGGGAGCTGTAATGAGAACTCTTGTGATTATCCTCAACCAACTATCTGGAGTCATGATTGACCACCTAAACCTTGGTGATTTCTCTAAGGAATCATATATAAGAGAAACAAATCCCTACGGAAGTACAGGTAATAATCATAAATGTAAGTGTGTTCAAAAACCTATGTGTCAAAGATGTGGAAAGAAACACCTAGGAAAATGTTTCAAAGGGACAGAAATATGATATAGATGTGGAAATGAAGGTCATAAAGCATGAACCTGCCATGGAAAAAGGAAGCATCCAGTTGACTCTAGGAAAGGGAAAGAAGTTCTTTCTGAAGGATCAATTGAATGTTTTAAATGTGGTGTGCATAGTCATTATACAAACACATGTCCTATGAAGAAGTTTCGTGAATGGGATCACCAAGAGCGTACAAATGTTCGTTTACCAATACCTAATTCCATTCCGATTGAGGATGAAGAAACTGACAATGACCAATCAAAGGTATGTATTATTTCATGACTATTGTTTTACTATTTTGGAATCTTAGGATATGATTCATGATTTTGTTTGTAGGAAAGAGGTATTTCGGAATAAGTTGGAAAGGAATGGTTAATGGATCATGAAGAATGTTGAATGAGTAAGATGTCAACATATAAGGGCATCAAGAGTTATGGTGAAATTCTTAAGAGTATTAAGTCTCTTTTGATAATGGGGTTACATTAGAAGAATTTTTATATTATGTGTAACCCTGATGTTTAATATAGGCAAATTTTATTCAAGGAATAGTTATCTTTTCTTTTGTGGACATAGTTATAAAGAACCATTTGGGTTTATATGATCCTTACTTTTGAGGTAATAATGGGTTACTATATGTTATGATTGAAGTGAAGGGCATGAGATAAAATTGAAGTTAAATTATGTTATGGTTATTTTTTATGATTTTATCCCTTTTTGGGGAATGATTTGAGAATTATATAGTTTTTGAAAAAGGACAACACGCAGACCGTGTGACTACCCGTCGCGTTGGACAAAGCTGCGGGAATCGAACCCACAACCAAAGTGCGACTGGTATTTATCGCCTACCACTGGACTACGTGAAGTCCCTGGTTAGTTTGACAGATTCTTTTTAGTTATATGATTTTATGAATTAAGAGTAAGTTTATTTTGGGTTATTTATGAAAATGATTAACCTATCATGGAGGATATGTGATTAGGTTAAGTATTTTTCAATACGAGACTTTAGGAGCAACTGATGTTGTTTGGAGATAAATGATACGATTTAACATGGAAGACTATGTGACTAAATCCTTAAAATATTTGGGTTTAAATCTTAGATTGGTTTACGTTGAAGAATTTTACGGAAAAATTGTTTATCGGATGGTCCTTGTTGAACTTTGGGTTTTGTTGGACAAATTTTGGAGATTAAGCATATATTTTCTTTTTAAAGGGTTATCCTTTTCTTGATTATCTGACCTTGTAATAACCTTTTTGGTTTTGGTTTTGGTTAAGGTCTAAAGATATGGGAAGTATATAGTTCTCTTTGGTGGATTGGGTGATTCTCTAGAAGTTGATTATAGTACTCTTAATGCAAACAAGTCTCCCTAAATACTCGTCTTTTGGAAAAAATATGAGTTTGATTAAGGAATATAGTAAAAGTTGAAAGAAAACATGATAAGTGATTATGTTTCCTTATGAATAAATTCCTCAATAAAAATGTAACTTAGAACAGAAATGTTGTCTATTAACTTTTCCTACTGGGGAATCGAATACCGTTTAACCCATCAAAAGTTTGTGATTTTCTTATGGTTAACTTTCTCCTAGACATGATTACTATCACTCTCCCTCAAGAACATGACCCTATGTTTTCTCCTCCATGTCCATATTTTTATACATGGAATCCTAGTACAGGTTAACTCGGGTGACCTTTGTACTTGTCTTCCTTTATTTTAAAGTGATTTTTTTACCGACTCTTGTTCCGATGTTGCCAAGCTCAATTTTTAAAATTGCGAGGACGCAATTCCCAAAAGGGGGGAAGGATGTAACACCCCAGGTAAATAAAGAATATTACATTTTCATATTTATCCATATTTGTGAATAAAATATTAATATGACTTTAAAGGGGATGCTATGCTCGATGGAGTACCCAACACGCAACAATGAGTTTCTTTGGTATCTTACGTTGCACTCTAATAATAAAATAATATTATTTTAAATGGTAGTTAACATGTAGTCGTTGTATTGGCGGGAATGGATAGAAAAAACTAAAATATGATTATATATGTTTTTAAATGTTTTTACATTTATCCAATAAAAGATAAAGGCATAAAATATGGAAATAATTCAATTTTAGGCGTATATGCCGTAGTTTTCACTAAAGGTTCACTTATTGCCTTTTGATGGAGAACCGTCATGAAATATAGTTTTCTTCACTCTTATACATCCTTTTGGACCAAATAAAACTCTTCTTAAGAATTGGGACATCCAAATTTACTTTATGTAAATTTTTGGTATCTTTCTGATAAAGTTCATTTTTTAATGAAGAGTGTAAAATGTTGTATTTTAATTCAAAACCACTTTTTAATCTAATTTATTTATATGATTATATTGTCTTTAAAATTGGTTTTAAAGTGAAATTATAATATATTTTTACCATTAAATCCAATAGTGGTCATTGGAATTAATTTCACTTTGAAATCAGACTTAAACTAGTGTCAATCTTTTGATACTTATTGTTTTACAGAAACACGCTATTTTCTCTGACAGCGGGAATTAATTATTAAATTAATTAATGTGACTTATATGTTTTGAATTTTGTAAAATAGACTTCTTTTTTGAATTTGGAATATCAAATATATCTTAGGGTGATTTTTTGGCATTTTTTTGAAAAACTTCAATTTTTGATGAATAGTGTAACCACTAAGTGGTACTTATAAAAACTGATTTTTCCGTTTAAATGAAAATTTTCCATCTATGTGTTTTGAATATCAAAAATCCAACATACATGGTTGTCATTAAGAAGTAAAATGTGGTTCAATGGGATAAAAAATAATTTTTTTGGTGAATAGTAACTTATTAAGTTTTTAATCACGATTAGAGGTAATTAGTGTAGTTTAAGGTAAAAATAATGTTTTAATAATATGAAATGAACTTGACACATGTACTCACCTAATTTTATGTGTCATTGCCAACCAAGAAAACTCATGGGTCAACTTGGGTACCCCATGAAGCCACTTTGGTTGGAAAATTACATTAATATCTTTTTATTTAAAGTTAAAGTAAAAATGAGACAAACAAGAAATGTTTTACTAAACCAATTTTAACATGAGGTTATAAAAATCATATTTTTGACTATAAATATTTATTGGAAAGCTAAAACGATTTCCTACATCATAGTATTTTTTTTTAATAATTTTTAGACATTAAAGAAATTAAATTATTTATGACATCATGATGATGCATCGATGACCTCATTATTTAACGATTTAAATAAAATGGAATGATAATGTAATATCTAAGACCTACACATGTCCAAAACCAATTGGATGAGTGTATTTAGAACCCTTATCACCTTATCCTCGAAACACATCAATGTGGGACCTCTTAAATCTGATTACAATTTTCAAATAAAGTGACGTTTCTTTACCTTCCAAGAGTGCCCCTCCTCTCCTCTTATAAAAGGCCCCCACCTCTACCTCCTTACCCACACTACCAAAGCCTTTGGCTCGTCCAAACTCTTCCCATTTTGTCTCTACACTTCCCTCTTTTACTCCTTGAAGCCTCACTTTTGGCAGAAGTCTTTCCAAGGAAGCCTTTGTGCTCAAACCAAAGGGAGTTACCGGATTTTAAGGTAATGTCTTCACTTGAGTCCTTTTGTTTTATTTTGCTTCTCCAACCACCTAAACTCTTTTTATTCATTTCATTTGTAACAACTACTGTATCTTCAATATACTAGGATGTTTTTATAAGAAGGATTAGATCTACATTTACAAACACTTACATATAATGGTTAATGAACATAGAGTTTCCGTGGATGGCGAATTTCTGCCTCCCGAAACGATGATTGTTCAACATTCTTCTAACACCTTCAAAGGTGGACATTAAGATGACACTATATTTAGATATGATATCTCATATTTTTATGTTTTACTTAAGCTTCTGTATTTTTCATTTATGTCATACCTTTATGGTTTCCATTATGGGTAAACGTGATATCTTCATTTAAGGAAGTGCGGACTACCACCCCCTCAAAGTGATTTGATTCGTTAATACCATATGTGCTATGTATAAAGGATATATTTAATTATATTATATATGATACCATACTGGAATTAAAATACTATTATGTATCATTATGTTTTAATTCCATTAAATATGAAATAAAAATGGAAGTAGCGTTCATGCGTACGTACGGCTTACCGTCTCCATGAACGGTGCATTTCATTTCTTAACTCTAAATGTTATGTAATATTATAAATGCATGAATATACTGGATATATATGATATATATGATATATAAATCATGAATACAATTATGTATATAATGAACCTTTGACCACATGACCAACATGTAATTGTAAGAAGTCCACTTTCGACTTAAGAACCAAACATCGACAAAACAAACATTATTAACTTAAATGATTACATAATGTTTATGACATGGTAATAAGTGATATAAAAGGAATAATGAACTTGAAAATGGTTCTTAAGGAAGTATAAATTAACTCAAGTTTATTATTCGGGATATTAAAGAATGATCAAGTCAATTCGGACCCGAGGTAAGGGATCCTACTCCTCTCTTTCTTTTTAAGTACACTCTTTTATGTCATTCCTTTTAAAGATCATCTTTCATGTTATTGGGATGTTCTTTTATATTACTATTACTATAATTTATATTGTTCATATTATGAGAGACCCTATTCTATTTCATCAATCCATTTTAGAAGTTGTGAGTGGCGCCGTTAGGCTGCCAAATTTTCGTGAGAGATCTAGCCTCTCTCTTTCTTTTTAAGTACTCTTTTTTATGTCACTTCTTTTAAGTTCCTATTTGTTATGATGGGGGATGTCCTTTTATATTCCTCTTTCTGTAAAATTTATTTTAATATGATGAGAGATCCTATTTGATCACATCAATTCATTTTTTGGAAATTTTAAGTGGCGTCGTTAGGCTGCCGAGTTTTCATAAGGGATTTTTCATCTCACCTTTATTCTCGTGAGTTTTATTCTACATTTGCCACAATTTCCTTTGAGTGGTGTATGTAATTCCCATTATTATACACTTTGTGTATTATAATATCATTTATGGGTATTTTCATCTTTATTTTATGACCCTTCATCCATGGGGTGTACGTTTGGAAAGTTACCCAACTCGGTAAGGGGACCTTTCACCCTCCTCTTTTTAAAAAACATCGTTTGTTATGTCTTTTAATTCACATACTATTATGTTGGGATATGTTCTTCAATATCCTGATTAACGTAAATTTTATTTCCAAGTGATGATATTCCCTTTTTATCTCTCATCAACTCATTTTCTGAATTTTTGAAGTGATGTCGTTAGGATGTCGAATTTACCAAGGGAACATTTTAACCCAATTTCGATTTCTTTGGGTTCAACATGTAGTTATTGAATATGTCATCATTTGAATATGTGTGAATGAAATTTTATTTATTTTCACTTAATATCCAATTATATTGGGTGTATTTATATTTGTCACACATAATTTTGAGATTGATTTATCCTTAATTTAAGGATGTCTTCTTTATAAGGGATTTCATCACATTTTACATCTCTATTGAGACTTCATTTTTGTTATGCACCAATTCACTCTTATATGGTGTATATACTATCCTTTGGAATATTATATCATGAATCCATTTATTCTCATGATATTATAAAGTTCTGATTAAATTTTATTCCTCAATTATTGTATTCAAGTGTCTCTAATTTTGGTAAAAACCCTTTAACCAAAATATCGCTTTACATATTTTAATGATTTGTTCTTATTAATATCCATGTTTTAAAAATCGTTTTAAGGATTTATTTATATGGATATTAATGGTTTAAAATGTTAAAAGCTTCAAGGTGGTATGGGAAACTTTGATTCAAAAAACTCTTTATTAAATGTTTTAAATGGTTTTGAAAATGGTTTTTTTTAATGGATTCATTATTTCAATATCCTAAAATGTTATATTGTGATTGAAATTTGGAAATGTTATATTTCCTTTATGCATGTTTTATGTGATACATTTATGTTATGGTTCTTGGGCATTGTTATGAAAACGGGTGGTTCCGTGATAAACTAAGGGCGGGTGAGCCGATATAGCTCTCCAATGCATTGGGTAACGCGAAGGAGTGTAACGTTAAGGTTTCTTCGAAGAGATTTAGGTAATATACTATGATGGGTATTCCAAACGTAACCAAGAGGGTTAATCCCTACGTAAGAATGTTATGAATGCCTCAAGTTACCTTTATGTCTTATGATTTCTATGATTTATTCATGGTTTGATGTGGTATGTTAAAGTGCCAATGCTTTATGGGTAAAGTATGATTTCATTCTTATGTATATATGAACTCATGTTTCCTTTACATATTTTTATAACCCTTACTGAGCTTTTTATGCTCATCCCAAGTTTTTGAAATGTTTTTCATAGGTCAAGGGAAAGGTACATGATGTGATGATAATGTCAAGGATGTGTCAAGAAAGAATCCGTGTTTTGTTTTAAATATGTTTCCGTTGATGGGAAGAATGAATATTGTCTTTTATGTAACCACTTTGTTTAAATGTGGAATGTAATGCAAGTTTCATGATCTAATTCTCTAAAACTCTAAACCCAAAAAGATCCTCAACGTGTAATCTTGTATTAACTCAAGATTAAGTAAGGTTTAAGGATGGGGCCTTATATTTAAGGCTCTTCAAGGACTCTGAGTGGCAGTTTTTTCACCCTCTATTGCATTCGAGGGTTTCTCTTCAGTTTAAACCTAGATGGGGGGGCTTGAAAACACATTGAAATCCAGTGATGCACCCCCCTTCCATCTAGCCCTGTTCTTCATTTTTCCCTCACATGATGGATCTTGACGGTCTTCGCAATGTAGGTGAACCGTGTAGATTCTTTGAAGTTAGAAGCTCGGTAGATGTTTTTGTGGTGCCACCATTGATGGTGTTCCCCTGCCTCTTTGATGGCTTCTTATGCTTCCAATGGTTGGCACAATTTTCATTCTCGCGTTGATCCTTCCCCGATTCAAATATGATGAGATCTATTCTAATTGTGGTGGTTCATGTTCATATCGGCTCGAATCTCCTCACTGGTGATGCTACCACGACACGGGGTTTGGGCTCCCAGTCCTCAGTGATGGTGGTTAGGTTTGTGATCATTGGTATGCCTCCCTCAATAGGTGTCTGCCATGGTTGTGATGTTGGAGGAGGTCTCACGGTGGTGGTGGGGTTCATCAACTTTGGTTCCGGCGGTTGGGACTTTGACGTAATATTGCTTCTTCTACGCTGGTTGTTTTTGTCATTGTTTTTTGAATGATGAAGTTGTAATACTATTTGTTGGTGATGTTTGATGCTACGTAGGAGATGCAAAAGGCAGAGAAGGAGCTATGTTCGTTTCTCTAGCTTGGTGATGGAGTTTATGGTCCTGTGAAGGATTTCTGTGTGATAATTGATGAAGGTTTTTCTTCGGGGAATGTTGTTTGTTGATGTGTCTGTGTTATGTTCATGTGGTATGAATTTAATTTAATTTTCAACCAGTTCAACTACCAATTTTCAACCAGTTCAACTACATGCGGGTTCTCTGGAGGAGGTTCAGAGCAGATTTCTTTCACATGGTTATTTCTATTCAGATTTAGATGTTTGAGAGGGTATGACATTTCCATCAGTACTAGGTTCGTGAGTCTATGCACATGATGCTTGCTGAGAAACGATGAGATGGTGGAAGCTGTTCTTAATGGTATATTATGATAGTTAGGGGCCTTGTTTTATAGTTTTGAATGAGTTTTTTTCCTTGAACTAACTATGGAGACCTGGTTGTCGTTTAAGTCGTTGTTGTCAGGTGGGGTTCCCTGTCATCCCATAAAGGGCTTTTATAATAAAAAATTAACTTACATCCAGTCTCAATATTTATAATAAATAAAAAACAATTAACATGTGTAAAACAAATTTTTTCCATAATTTATTTATTGTTATTCATATCCACCTATTTTTTAATGCCCCGACCCCGGAAGCCTGGATCAGGTGCATTATTTTAATACATTTTCATGATTACAAGGAATCCAGTCCCAAAGTATAGATCAGTTTAATTGTCTTCGAAAATATATTACATACATGAATTCTAAATTAAACATTCAAACATAAAACCCACCATAAATAATCCTTTGAGAACTCTATTATTCTCCTAGCTTATCCCTACATATCAGTCACAATACACTTCTAGGAATCTGGTGAAATTATGTCATAAGAAATGGGTGAGCTCAGAAGCTCAGTAAGGATAAATAATTTAGAAGAAGCTATAAACATTTAAGGAAGGAGGTGTAATTAAAATAACATCATCTTAAATATAAACATGAAAAAAATATGGAAAAAATAAATCAAACATTACCATATAAAAATGCATGTTGATATTGTACTGGTCGAATAATAACATATAATAACTAATTTTATAATGAGGGAATGCATAATGTCAGACTTCATAACCTCATAGTCAAGGCCTCGTGCCCAGACTACAAATAAATAGTGTGGCACGGCCTTGTTCCAAGACACTAGTTTCTCTCATGAGACCTACCAATGAATCGAGGGGCTATAGGGCCACCTTCCCGTCAATTACTAAGTCCAATTCATTCCTCATCTAAAAAGGATTAAACATTAAATAAACATTCATATTAAAGCTAGCATAAGAAATGTCAATACATTAACCATAAACCATGAATGGTATAAAAATATCACGTCCACAGTCAAACATATCATAACTCATTAAATACAATATGAAAGATGGTTTTATAATAAATCAACCCCAATCAAGAATAATATCTAGTAAAGGATGTTGACATAGTTTAATAGGATCAGTAAAACTCATTAATATAAATATCACTTTTTGTGAAATCGTTTAAATGTCACATGTTTACAAATGAAGACATTTAATAGATATTTTTGAATCAAAGTGTCCAATACCACTTTGAAACTTTTGAAAGGAATTACCATTTCAAAAAAATCATGTCCAAATAAATAAATACTTGAAATTCTTTTGAAAACATGGACATTAATTAAAAAGATTTAGAAAAATATATCATTAAAACATTTAAAATGATGATATTTAAAAATATACCCAACCAAAAAACCATAAAATATTACTTTTAAAAATATTTTTGTGAAACATGGACAAGGATGACAAATATGTCTCAGTAAATACTTATAGATAAATAATCTCGGATAACAATGACATTGAGGAAATAACCCTTATCATATACATTCCTTTGGTGGAGGGTATGTTTAAGCTCATGTATAATGACAATATTTTTTTATTAAATTATAACAGAACAATATTAATATTTATGATCTCATACTTGTTCATTTTTTACATTATACTACCCATTTAATAATAATTTCCATGTTAAAATAACATTTTGGGTAATGATCGCTTTCTTTATCGTACATGTTTTAACTTGTTTTTCTTGATCATATCACTTAGATAATCATTTAAATACTTCCATAATATATAAAATGATTTATATATCATATATATTCAGAATATAAATATTTATAATAGATAGATATATGAAATCGAAACACCATTCATGGAGATGGTAGTTCGTACGTATGCATGAATATTGTTTTTGTTTTCTTATCATATAGTACGGAAGTAAGTAAACACCATATATTTGTCTACATAAATATATATAAGTACAGTATATATATAATTTCATATACCTCATAATTAATCAATATATATATTTTTATAAAAAACGTGATGGGTGATTATTGAAAATTAATCTCATCGCGTCGTGGAGACGGTAAGCCGTACGTATGTACATGCGACAATATTATTCTATTGATGGTGAAATGATGTTTAGATGGATTTTATATTACATATAAAAAATCATTAACATGTTATATTCATTATGTAAATTCATTATACTAATTATTATACCCATCCAAATAATGTAGAGTTGAATAACAAACTACACCTTGATGTGGAGAAGGTAAGTTGTATGTACGCACATATGGTGACATTTTCATTCATAGGATGGATAAAATATTTAATATGGCTATAAAATATTTATAATAACATATTATAATGAGTATGGTACAAGATTTATTATTTTTGAATCGTAACAACAATGAAAGGGGATTTAGAAGAAGAAAAGAACATTGAAAGAGGTGATAAAGTAATTACCTCTTCTTTGGGTGTTTCCTATTGATTTTAACAAAATGGATTCTTCGGTTGGATTTATGATAAAATTAAGGCTTATATGTTTAATTTAAGGTAGTTGATAGAATATTTGAGCAGGGTTTGGCCGAGCCAAATGGCTTTAGAGGTGTGAAGTTAAGAGAAGGCGAAGTACCCTTTTATAAGAGAGGTGATGGGCACTTTAGGGAAAACATGAAATATTAATTTAACATTAAATAATTTTCAGTTTATAATACCTCCAAATATAATTATTTATAGGATAAGGTGGTGATGGGTCGTAATACTCTTAAAAAATTGGGTTTTTGACAAGTTTCAGTCAACATATTAACCTTATCTGTTAGGTTTAACCCTTAGTTAAATAGTATAACTTTTACCACATCTTATTGTATTATTATAATACATGGGTAATAATAATACAATAAAATTCCAATTGAACATAATGTTGTTAATTAATAACATATATATCATTATATAAGTACTTTGGATTAAACTTATATTTTTATAACATTTATATAATTTAAGAAAATATTATTTGTTTTAAAACCTCATTTATGTCAATTGTGAAACTATTTAGTATTTGTTTTTTGTAAAAGTCATAAAAACATTATTAATTCTAAAAATATATATTTAATCAACTATAAAATTTCATATTCGACTAGAAAATATGGGTATGGCATCAAAAGTTTAAATTTATATTTATTTTAATATTTATAACATCAGTGATTTAAATATATTATTATTAATGTAATTACTGCATCATCATTGTGTCATAAATAAATTTAATTATTTAATTTCTAAAAATCATAAATAAAATAACATTAGGGATTAAATATTTTTATCTTTCTAATGAATATTTTTTGTCAAATTTATCTTCTGTGTAACTCTATATTAAAAATGTTTTCGTTATAAAACATTTAATTTGATACTTTTTACTCCTCTTTAAATAAAATATAATAAATGTTCTAATCTAAATCATGTGGATCAAAGGGACAAATTTTTTTCCTAAGGTATATTTTATTCAAAATACACTTATCCAAAAGAATTACTACATGTGTTAGGGTCATTATAATATCATTTTTGCCTTTAATTACCCTTTTTTACGTTTAACCGTGGTAAAATAAATTCAAATGGTACTATTAACCAAAAAAATAATTTCATCTTATTGAACAAAATTTTACTTACTCATGTCATCTATGTCTCTCAGAATTTTTAAATTCAATATATAGAAGCTATAAAATTGCATTTTATGCAAATTTGCAAATGTAGTTAGAAGGTGGGTAAAAATGGTAAAAAGTTCAATAAAATTTTATATATCTATTATTATTATTATAAAATGAATCAAATTAATTATACAGGACTAATATAGTTATTATGAATCTATTTTTACATTAAAATAAATTTATATTAAAAAAATATTTAAATAAAAATGATGGTTTTTATGAACTATGCAGTTTTTAACTATTCATAAATAATTGAATGTTTTCAGAAAAATACAAAAAATTCAACCTAATCTAATTTTGATATTATGAATTCAAAAAATGATGTATATTTTAAAAAATTCAAAACATATAAGTTGCATTAATTAATTTAAAATTAATTCCCATTGTCAAAACAAGAAAGCATGTTTTTTGAGAAGTAAAAACTATCAAAAGATTGGTATGTGTTTACATCCAATTTAAATGTGAAATTACTTCCAATGACCAAAATTGGATTAAATAAATAAAATATAATCTAATTATACTTCAAAACCATTCAAATTTACAGTTTAACACTATAAATTATTTTGATTAAAAAAGTTGTTTTCAATTAAAAGTTATTATTTTTCACTATTCATCAAAATATAAAAGTTATCAGAAATACAAAAAACATTTATAGAAACTAAATTTTTATGTCTAGCTTCAAAATAATAATTTTATTTTTTCAAATTTAATATATAAAAGTGTCAATATTGGATTTAAAAAGGGTTCTCTGTTAAAAGGCGGTAAAATATCAGTTTTTGAAAAATACATCCTTTGTCTAAAAAATTGAATTTCTTCTTATATTAAGTCTATAAAACACATAATATGGATGTTAAAATAATATGGATTATATAAAATTCAAAATTCAGCTAATATTATTCATAACCTTTCTTTGAACGGCTTGTTTGGTAAGTTATGGTGTGCTCAAAATTGGTGTTCCATGTAGCACAAGCTATTGAATTACATTAATGAGATAGAAAACAATGAAATTATGTGGTGTTACTTTCTTCCCTCCTTAAATAATTTTTTTTCTCAAATTGAAATTATTCATTGAAAATAAAAGGTTAAAAATAGAAAATAAATTTGTGGAAAACCCACCTCGGAAATAGGGATAATAAAATTTGGTCTTAATAAGAGGGAAATTGAAATGAAAATTCACCACCAAATTATGCTCTCGAATTGAAGAACATTGGTGAAAATTAGAGACACATAATTGGGGTGAAAACGTAATTATTTATAGGGAGTGATTGAGGTCATCAATCACTAATAAGTGAATCAATATATAGGATATTATGGGCCTTAAAGCCATAAATTTACGATGTTTAGATATCATCAGTTCAACAAAACACAATGTATTATGATAAAAGATGGTTTTTAATATCGCTTCCCTAAATATTAAAAATTATTTTTTTAATTGTATAATAAAATAAATACTTAACTATTAGAGTTACATCCTTCAACTAACTTCTAAAACATATTAATCTTTCACTCCAAAAGATAATATTATTAAAAAATATTGTATTTATCTTAATCATATAGGGTTCCAAAAATAAGGAATTTATTATTCATCAACTAGAATATAAAAAATTACATTATAAAATACATGAAATCATGAATGTCAGTGGTAGGTGATGCATCCTTGTTTCCCATTGGTTGATGGTTCAAGTCTCTTGGCCTTTCCAGAGGTGATGGGTAGTCACCAAACCTCCGGGTATTCCTTTTTATAACAATCCAGAAAATAATCTATTGAAATATTTTAACCTTAAAAAATAGTATCCAACGTCCAACATAATTCATTACAACCATTAGACATATCCAAAATACTTTTTTCCAAACTCACTGTCCAAAATTTATAAGGAAGGTAAACATAATGAAGATCTCTTTTTCCACATAATAACATATGAATACCTTCATCAGGTATTCAATTAAAACACTGTATCACTATTAATTACCATAAAACATTATTGATTAAATTCATTCTCCCTTATTTCTTATAGAATACTAGATATACTCCTTATATCCAAAAATGTTGTAAACTACAAAAATGATGGAATAAAAAAACAATTAATTTCTTTGAAGGAATTCAAGAATATCAAATATATTTTATCCAAGTCAATCATATCTTATTCCCAATTTATTATCTCATTTTCAGAAAAACATATTAAGGGTTTCATTTCCCTCAACCATATATTTTCTAAAATGATTAACTTGAAACTGTGTCACATTACATGGTACAATACAATCTCAAATACTTAATGAAATAGTAATACAATAAAATCCTTATATACTCTATAATTCTTATAACTTGTACATAATTGATACAATACTCAAATGACAAAATTCGTTAACAATGATATAAAATCAATAATCATTAATCTTCATTTGTGTTAGTATCATAAATTTATTATTATACAATAACATCATTTAGGGTATACTCTAATGATTGAGACATTGATTTACATAGTGTCCCAACTCTATACAGATGAATCATTGTATATTTGAAACCATTTTCTTTCCCTTGCAATCCCGAACATGGTGTAATTTGTTTCCACACTTAAAAGAATCTCCCACTCCTTTCAATAACTTCCTAGGGTGATTCTTTCCACAATTATCACATATTATAAAATCCTTATTTCCCTTCTTCCCTATATCCATATTCCACTCTACCATTCTTTTCTTCTCTATCTTTCCTTCAAGGCCATACAACTTAGAGAATTATGTACCTATCTTATTAGCACATGATATTATTTATTCATATGATGATAATACTTGGGAGACTATTTCCCTACTAAATGTTGGCTTATGACCATAAAAAATATGATCCCTCTTACTCTTTGGATCACGCGTATTGCTGGAGTTCTCATTCCTTATACTTGGCACCATTCCTAAATGTCGAAATACATAGGTTAGATAATATAATAATGTATAATCCAAAGACTAGAAAAATTCTCAACATTAATTGAATATTTTAACACCTCTAGTCTCATTATCATAAAAGTGGTTTCTTTTCTGACATATTTACTCCTAAATACATCATAATGGTTTATAATAAAAATATGAATTATCCTATGCATATCCTCCCTTGGCGTGTCACCACCAAGAGTGCAGCAAGGCCCGCTGTCGTGCACCAGTTCTTGTTCAATTCTAGATCATAGTGCTGTTTTCAGGATTTACCACTACATACATATATTCCAGAGATTCCTCTACCCACTCATATCTAGATAGGGAGGTATTGGATTGAAAATTCAAAAAATCTATATATTACCAAAATTCTATGAATTTCAATAGTAATCCTCAAATTTTATCTTAGTTTAATGTTCTCGAATCAGTGTTTTTATTTCTAAATCTAGTTTCCATGGTTTGTATTGAACTTCCTATGATACCAACTGTAACTCCCCGGCCCCAGAAGCCTGGATCAGGTACATTATTTTAATACATTGGCATGATTACAAGGAATCAATTCTCGAAGGACTGATTAGTTTAGGATTCTTAAAAAATATATTATATACATGAATGTTACATTAAACATTCAAACATAAAACATAACATAAATAATCCTTTTAGAACACCATTATTCCTATATCCTAAACCTAAAAAATTAATCATAATACACTTCTTGGAATCCTAGGTAAATACAACATAAGAAATGGGTGAGATCAGATGCTAAGTAAGGGTAAATAATTTAGCAGAAGCTATAATCTTTTAAGGCAAGATGTGTAATATGAATAAAATCATTTTAAACATAAACTTGAACATAATGTGGAAAAAATAAATCAAACATTACTGATGAATCAAGAGGTTATAGTGGCCCCACCCGTCACATACTAAGTCCAATGCATTCCTCATATAAAAATGTTGAAACATAACATAAACATTCGTATTAAAACTAGAATACAAAATGTAAATAGTTTAACCATAAACCATGAATGGTATAAAAATGTCACATCCATAGTCAAATATATCATAACTAATTAAATACAATATGGAATATAGTTTTATAATAAATTGACCTCAATCAAGAATAATATCAAGTAAAAGATGTTGACATAGTTGAAAATGATTAGTAAAACTCTTTAAGAGAAATATCACTTTTTTGTAAAATAATTTTAATGTAAAACATTTATAAAGGAAGTAATTTAAAAGATTTTTTTGAATCAATGTTTTCCATAAAACATTGAAACCTTTGAAAGTAATTATCATTTTATAAAAATAATCTTCATATAAAAAACCTTAAAATCATTTTTCAAAAATGAAAATTAATTAAAAAGGTTTAGAAAAATAAATCATTAAAACATATAAAATTATTATATTTATAAAGAGTGCCATACAAACAAACCATAAAATATTCTTTTTGAAAATACTTATATGAAACATGGACATTGATGATAAATATGTCCTAGTAAATTTTTACACATAAATAATCTTGGATAATAATGAGATTGAGGAATTAACCCTTACCATGTACATTCCTTTGGTCGAAGGAATGTTTAAACTCCAGTATAATGACCATAGTATGTTTTTAAATTATACCAAAACCATATTAATATTTGTGATATCATACCTTATTCATTTATTACTTTATACTACCCATATAATAATAATTTCGTCGTTAAAATAACATTTCGGGTAATAATCGCTTTCTTTATCATACTTTTTTAAACTTGTTATTCTTGATCATATCACATAGATCATGATTTAAAAAAATTTATAATATAAAACATGTTTTATATATCATATATATTTAGAATATAAATATGTATAATAGATAAATATATTAAATGGAAACACTGTTCATGGAGATGGTAGTTCGTACGTACGCATGAATGTTGTTTCCGTTTTCTTATCATATAGTATGGAAGTAAGTAAAAAATGTGTATTTATCTAAAAATATATATATTATTACAGTATATATATTATTACACATACTTAAAAATTAATCAATATATATATTGTAATAAAAACACTTGATGTGTGATCGTTGAAGATGAATCTCATCGCATCGTGGAGACGGTATGTCGTACGTATAAACGAGCGACAATATCATTTTATTGAGGATGAAATAATGTTTAATTGGATGGTAAATTTCTTCTAAAGAATCATTAAAATGTTATATTCATTATTTAAATTAATTATACTCATTATTATAACAATCCAAATAATGTAGTGTTGAATAACTAACTACACCACGATGTGGAGATGGTATGTCGTACGTACGCACGTATGGTGACTTTGTCATCAATAGGATGGATAGAATAATGAATATGGTTGTAACATATTTATAATAGCAACTATAAATTTATAAGGAATTGGATTTATTATTTTAGTTTGGTAACAACAAGGAAAGAATACTTAGAAGAAGAAAAGAACATTGAAAAATGTGATAAAATAAGTACCTCTTCTTCGGGTGTTTCCTACTGATTTGAACAAAAGGAATCCACATCATGTCTTTATGATAAAAGTAAGGAATATAGGTTTATGTTAGGGTATTTGGGATATGATTTGAGTATGGTTGGGACGATCAAAATGGAATTGAAGGTGTTAAGTTAATAGAAGGGGAAGTACCCTTTTAGAAGAGAGATGAGGGGCAATTTAGAGAAAACTTGAAATATTAAATTATTATAAAATAATTTTCACTGTCTAATAGCTCTAAATGGATTTATTTCGAGGATAATGGGGTGATGGGTCGAAATACTCTCAACCAATAGGTTTTAGAAATTTTTTGTTCACCCTATTAACCTTATCTTTTAGGTTTAACCCTTAGTTAAATGGTTTATCTTTTACAATGTCTTCTTGTATTATTATAATACATGGTTAATAAGCATACAATAAATTTACAATAAAACCTAATGTGGTTCATTAATGACATATATATCATTATATAAGTCCTTTACTCAATACTTAGATTTTTCGGACTATTATATAATTTCATAAACTACTATTTGATTAAAAATCATTTATGTCAATTTTGACACTATTTTGTATTGGTTTTTTTTCAAAGTAATAAAAACATAATTACTTCTAAAAAATATATTTAATCAACCATAATATGTCATAATAAACTATAAAATTCTTGGATGGAATCCAAAGTTTTAATTTATATTTATTTCAATAGTTATAACATCAATTATTTTAACCTTTCATTAATAAGGTAATTACTGCATCATCATTATGTCATAATTAAACTTAATTATTTAATATTTAAATATTATAAACAAATATCATTTTGTTGGAAATCATTATAGATTTATAATGAAAATTTATAGAGAAGTTTTATTATGTTTAACTGTATATTAAAAATGTTTTAGTTATAAATATTTTAATATTACACTTTTAACTCTTCTTTAAATAAAACATAATAAATGTCCTAGTGTAATTAAAGTAGATGAAAAAGGATCATAATTTTGTCTTAAGTTTGATTTTGGGTCAAATAAACATATCCAATAGAATTATGACGTGTGATAGGATAATTTTAATATCATTTTTACCTTTATTTATCCAGCATACTTTTATCTGTGGTAAATAAAAATAAAAGG
Organism: Viscum album; assembly: GCA_963277665.1. Classification (NCBI taxonomy): domain Eukaryota; kingdom Viridiplantae; phylum Streptophyta; class Magnoliopsida; order Santalales; family Viscaceae; genus Viscum; species Viscum album. Next base: position 1,352,839,949 of record OY728131.1, read on the forward strand.
TTCATATTCACCAAAAATTATTTTCGTCATATTGAACCAAATTTTACTTACTAATATCAACCAGGTCACTTGGAGTTTTGGAATTCAATACAAATAATCAGTAAAATTACGTTTTATGCAAATTTGCATATGTGCATAAAAGGTGGGTAAAATATGCTAAAAAGTTATATAAAATTTTATATATCTAACCTTATTATAAAATGAATCTAATGAATTAAAATAGACTAATACTGGTATTATGTATCTATTTTTTCTTTAAAATAAATTTATATTAAAAATAATTATTTAAATAAAAATATATGTTTTTAGGTACTATGTAGTATTTTCACAATTCCTCAAAAATTGAATGTTTTCAGAAAATATAAAAAAGTAAGCCTATGATAATTTTGATATTAAAAATTCAAAAATGATTTCCATTTTACCAAATTTAAAACATTTAAGTTTAAATAATTAATTTAAAATTAATTCTTGTAGTCAAAACCAGAAATCTAGTTTTTTTTAAATAAAAACTACCAAAAGATTGATATGTGTTCATATAAAATATAAATGTAAAATTACTTCCAATGACCAAAATTGGATTAAATGATAAAAATATAATCTAATTTTACTTAAAAACATTCAAATTTATAGTTTTACACTATATATTCCTTTGATTAAAAAAGTTGTTTTCAATTAAAATTTAGTATTTATCATTAATCATCAAAATATCAAAGTTCTTATAAAAACACCAAAAAATTAAAGAAAATAAATTTTTATGTCCCACCTCAAAATAATGATTTTATTTTGTCAATTTTAATACATAAAATTCTCAAAAATTGGATTTAAAAAACATTATCCATTAAAAGGATGTAGAATTACATTTTCTGAAAAATACATCCTTTATCAGAAAATTTGAATTTCTTCTTATATTATTCTAAGAAACACATAATATGTATTTTAAATGTATATGGAGTATATAAAATCCAAAATTCCATTAATACTATTCATACCCTTTTTTAATGGCTAGTTTGGTAAGTCGTGGTGTGCACGAACTCGGTATTGCTTGTAGCGCAATATATTGAATTACTTTAAAGAGATAGAATACTATGAAATCCTAGGGTGTTACATATTTAATGGTTAGGTAATAATGTTCATGTTAAAATAACATTTTAATAGTGTCTCACCTTTCATTTAAACTCTGTGTTCCTTCTATTGAATATTGTTAATTAAATTTAATTTATTTTAAAAGAAATATATCCTAAAATATAGAGGTGTAATATTCTCTACTACAATTGGTATTGTCTATTATACACTCTATCAATGAATATGGTCCTATTTTAAAATCATGAGATGTTACATTTTACCTCCTTTAATAAATTGTGTCCTCATAATTTTATCTTGACCTCAATAATAAAGGTGTTGATATTTGAAATTGACCTTCTTGAAACACCACATCATAGAAAGGGTTAATAAAACATCTCCTTTATAAGATAGGTTGGAAATTTTAGAATTATTTTGGAATAACACATACTCATTTTCTTAATGGTACAATATTAGTGGAAATTAATGTTTTTCACATGGAAGAAAAGTATAAATAATTTTTCATAATGATAGTGATCATTGATCACAACAAAATGAATGATATAAAAAATTTAATAACCACAAGGACATAAATATATGATGAGTTAAAGAATCATCTGATTCATTGGGAATGAATATTATAGGGTGAAATTTTTATTTAACTATCTTTTTCATGGATTTTTGGATTCAGATTATCATTATAATAGATAACTCTTAGAGTATAATTATAATTTCATACTTCTGTTGGGATTAGATCAATTTACACTTCATTTCTTACTCAACAAATTGAATGCCAAAGTTAGATTTTTTATGCTTGAGGTGGTAATATTTTCATTTAACAAATCAGTAGCTCGATAAAATATTTCAATGTCTTTCCTCATGTATATGTATATTTTACAATAAAAAATGGTTTGAAATGGTTATCTAATATCACCTAAATTTCAACATAATCTATTCCAAAAAAGATAACCTTAATATATTTCAAAAATATATAAATAAAAATTAAATTTTCACAAAATTACAAGGTATTTTTCTAAATAACACAAATTGAATAAAGTATATCATTATGCCACATTCCAAATATAAGAATACCTTGATCTCTATAAAATCATAATTAAAAGATGCCTACTTTTAAAAATAAAATCATAGGTTGTTGAATATATTCCATAAATCAAGACATTCAGTGAACTGAAACCAAAATAACATAAATATCTAACTAATATAAATGTTACCAATACAATCATATAAACATATCTTTATCGATATTAACTCAACACCAACCATATATATAGGGTTATCCTCACTCAATAATTTTTTTTAAAATGGTAGAATTACCCTTGTATCACTTTTCTTGTTCGTCAGTACAATTAAATATAGGACTGCAAATCCATATATAAAATACTATAGTATAATCCGTTTACATTTTATGACTATTTTAATTGATAAAAGACATATAAAACATAACTAATGAATCTAAATAAACATTCACATTAATCATTCAATTTTGATTATAGTAATTTCAAAATATTCACATTGATCCCTTTGATTTTTTAAGTTATATTCCCTTGGTGATTAAGTAATTCATTTGAGTATTGATCAATAAATATACAATTCAAACACTAAACATACATGTTTTTATTCTTAAAATTTAAATAATTATCATTGTGTAATTTCTATGCACACTTAAAGAAAACTCGCAATCCCTTCAATCGGGAACCAGGTTGTTTCTTCCCACAATAATCACTTGGTAAAAAATCATTATTTCCATTCATCCATTTACCAATATTTTTCTACATCATCCTCATATTCTCATTCATCCATTAAAATCTATAATTCATTGATAATTATTTCTTTATCTTTATAGAACAAGTTAATAAAACCTCTTATGATGAGAATGCTTGGATGACTAGTTCCCTTTAGAGAATTGTCTTAATTCGATCAATGAAATGATCATTTTTACCCCAAAGATTATGTGTATTTTTTTGATTCATGTCGCTTCTAGTAGAAACTATTTCTGAAAAAATTTATAGACTAGATTAGGTGATAAAATTATGAAACATAATGTAAAATAAAAAACTATTGAATCAATTAGCATAAATTGAAAAAATTATGCATATCCAATCTCATAATCATAATCATTATTTCTTTGGTAATGTTATCACATTATAAAAAATTAAAATCCTTCTCATCAGGTTTTAAATAAAATGTTAATTAACCAAATAATATCTCTTAAGAGTGTCATTAAAAGTTTTTAGTAAGTCTCATTATCATGTACCAGGTTAATATCGAGTCAATTTCAACAAACCTTATCATAGATATTTCCCCTACGAATATTTTTTCTAGTACCAAATCCATTTTTAGTGACCATAAAGGGTTTTATTTCTATAAAATCCTCATTCTCCATAACATAAAAAAACATTAGGATATTATCTAATTAGTAGACTTATCCTGAAATTAATTCATAGAATTAAATTTTATAATCTCTATTTTAAAAAATATAGGTTCTACTATTTCTACTAAAATTCATATGATACCAACTCTAAACAACCTAACCCCGGTATCCCATAATCAGTGTCTTCTTTATTAAATTTGAAAAAGATTCATGGAATCCTACCATGTTGGACTAAATAATGGTATATTCTATATAAACGTGATACATTCATTAAATTCAAACAATAATTGAAAACACAAAAGATATAAATATTTTTCTTTATGTACACCATATTTCATATTGGCATATCACTTAATATCAATCAAAAAACACTTATTTTTAGCCTATGGAAAATAAAATATAATACTATGTTGAGATATTATTCATACTAATTATAAGAGTACATTTGAAGCTATTTTGATAAATAATAACAATTATAATTTAATGGTAAATAACTAAAACATGTTCCATTTAATTTATAACGTGATAGTAATATGGTAGGTTTAAATATTGATCAAATAATTTCATATACATAATCACATGAGATCAAAACCATTCCATGGATATTCTATCTAATCGAATAATGACATGTAAATCATTAAATAATATAATAATGAGGGAATGTGTAATTTGGTAAATCTAAAATATACACACTAGACCTTTTACAATACAATTTTAAACTATGGGTAAAAAACCATCAAATTTGGCCAAAATATTTTTCTTAAGAGACCTACTGATGAATTGAGGGAATATATATATAAAAACCCATTATTTATTAATTAAAATTTCTTCTATATATTAAATTAGTGAAATATAAATAATACAATCATTTTTATTGAATTTCGATCATGTAAAATATTAACGATTATCCCATAAATAGACATAATCATAAACCATACATAGTAATAGGAATGGTGTCACACAAGTATATCCCTCATCAAATTAATCATAAACCATACTATGAAATGTTTAGTATTTTATTATTAAAATATATCAACTAATTTCTATAAATAAGATAATTTTTTATGTCATTGATGAATATAAATAACATATAAATGTCATTAAAACATTCTTCGGGAAAATTAAATTTTTTACATTGAATGTATCATTAAAACAAAATGTTCAAAAATTATTTTGAAGATAATTTTACTTGAAAATAAACTCTGATATATATAAAAGGGAACATTAAAATATGCATTTGTCGTTATGCTAGGAAATTCCTTCCTCGATGTATATGTTAAAATAGATTTTTTTTCACATTTTCAGTAAATGCCAAGTGGGCCTTGTTTAGTAAATAACATGAATATTCCATTGGTGTTTAAAAAAAACAATAATGGGTAAGAATATATTTTATAAATAATTTTCATAATTTTAAAAACAATTTTGAATCAATTTTTAGAAAACATTGTTTTAGAAGAAAAATCATTTTTAACCGAAAAGAGAAAAAATGTTTTGTTATCCTAAAATTGTTTTCAAAATAATTTTACGTAAAAAAGAGTGAAAAAGCGGTAATATTACATGAAAAAATAATGAATATCTAGTTGATTAGTAAATTTATTTTATATATGATATATATATTAAATAATTCCACCATGGTGGATATAAACAAAAACATTCACGAATATGGATGAGATTGTGAAAAAAGTATTAACACATTGGTAACATTAGAGATGTAATACCACTAAAATAAATAATTAATTATCATTAATATAAATATATTAATGATATATAATATTTAATTAGAATTATATACACCAATGAAATAAATAGTTGGTGAATATGGAATATGGGTTCTGAAAGTAAAAGTGAGATGGGAAACCCTTACCACATGATTAAATTACTCTATATTTGAATGAAAATCCTCTATAATAAATAAATGTTATTATAAATCTATCACGTGCATATAATAATATTTTAAATACTATATAGGATCCTATCACAAAACATTACCACCCTTTAGTTAATAATATTTCATTATTTTCATTATTTTGGGTGTTATTTTCGTTATTTTCTCATGTGTGTTTGGTCATGAAATAAATAGCTCATGTTCATAGGATATAGTTCCATCATGTCAAAAATTATTTTAATTTTATTTATACTATTAATTTTCTTTACATATATATATATATATATATATATATATATCTTTATAACCATTGTGGAAATTTTTACATGGAATATAAAATGCATCGCTTCAGGGAGATAACAGGTCAAACATATGCATAAGTGACGCTATCATTCCATTAAATAATGAAGAGTAAAATGAGTGTATAATATATTATATTTTTATAATATATATAATTTCATACATAGAAAATTTATTATTTTAATTTATATTTATTACATTCAATTTAATGTGTAATTGAAAAACAAATCCCATTACTTCACGAGGTGGTAGTCCCCTGTACACACGTGTGACATTATTGTGTTTTTAGTGGAATAAAAAGTGAGAAGATATGTGTGTTATTATAAATCATGGTGTATAATTATATTATAATTATTATATATATACATTCATTATATTATTATATCAAACCATGATAAATTTTGATGGAAAATGATTTACATAAATTCATGATGTGCCAGTCAACTGTACGCATGATGGATGATTTCTTTTATAACTTGATATAAGAGGATATAGATAAATATTATGACATTATCATAACAATGTCCATTAATATGGGAGATACTAAATATATGATAATAAAATTTTTAATTAATTATAGATGGTTTAAAAATAATAAAGGAAAATAAAAGGCTTCTTGAAGCCAATTATATTCTCTTAGAGAAACCACCCTTGGATCGCTTCTTAAGATTCTAGGGTTGGTCTTATAGGAAGATAAGATGCTATAAAATGTTTCTAATTATGTTTTATAGGTATGTTTTTAATGTTTTATTGATCCAAATTTTTTTATAGGTATGATTCATTAATGGGAGTTTGTTCTGTTTTATAATTGAGTAAGACTTGAATTTTTTTTAAATATTCGAATCATTTCAATAACGGCAAGTCGTTATCATGAAAAGTGCCTCCAAAATTGATAATTAAATGGTTTAAGGAATTATATGGTCTATAAAAATATCATCCTCACAAAACACATATTGTTAAACATTTTTTTCAATAACATCTATGATTCCTTACTTTTAGAATTTTAATTTTTCCATCTATTATGTTGTCTTTTTGACCAAGGGTAATTCACCCATTAAGTCTTAAATAAAATGTTCCATGTTAGATTATTTAGACCAATTTAATATTAATAAAAAATCCAATTTATAATATTAAAAACCGATGTGTTTTGAACATTAATATTTACACTAATGCATGTAACGTGCAAAACACTACTTTATACTTCATGACAGTAATAATGTTTTTACCCTTTAGTGGTCAATATAGTCACTATATAAGAAAAATAAATCCATGAGTCGATCATATATGATATTTTTAAACATTTGGAAATTACATGATTGAATATTTTAATTATAGGAATTTTAATACAATTAACACAATGTATTTTATTGTAATATAACATTAATGTCAATTTTGACATTATTCATTTAATTATAAGTTAAAAAATAGCAAAAAAATTATTGAATTATAATATATTATGTTACAACATAGATATATAATATATATTTATCTAAACTAATATTCAAACATAATAATTAATAAAATTTATTTAACTTGTAAATTTTATTTTATAATTAATATTTATAAGTTAAATAATTACTGCATTACTTTTCTTTATGTATTTAATGTAATTATATGATTAATAAGTATAATAATTAAATAACTGTAATGAAATTAATTTCATTATTCTCAAAATTATCATCCATATTCATCCACATCATTATTTTTCTTCTATGATAACACTTATTTTAAATTTAAAAATCCTGTGTGTGACATTTTTACATTTACATTAAATAAATTTTTAGATAGTTCACATTCATGGAAAACTGTCCCAAAAACTCAAAAAATTAGATTAAAATGTTTTTTGGGTCAATATATGGCCATACAATATTAATTGTAAATGTTTTTAGGTTATTTTAATCATTATATTTTGGGTTTAACCCATGATAAACTTGTCTTATCATTAACCATGGTAATTAATTATAATAGTTTTTACTATTCATTGTGAGAAATTATTAATCTAACATTATTATAAAATATTAATTACATTGATTCCAAATATGTAATGAATTCTATAAAATTCTTCTCAGAGAAGAGGAATTATTTAATTCAATATTAAAATAATAGAAGTAATGAAAAGCAGTTTTCCAAAGAGTAAACTATGCACATGAGCATCAACTCTGTTGGTGAGGACTCAACAAGTTCATCCAAGTGAACTGAGATCTAATATAGGTGGAGTAATATTTATAGGTCACTATAGAAATACATTAGTATAGAGTACAGCTGATATTGTAGCAGATACTGTAGTAGGTACTGTAATAGTCAAAACAATTCATCCATTTGGACCTTCAGGCTAGCAGTTTGGCCTTTACATCCTTTAAGGCCTCCGGGTCAACCAAGGCCTTTAGGATAGTAATGATTTCCGGCTACCTCAAGTAATTAAGGCCTCCTCAATTACTTTATGCTACCTCAAGGACTTCCGGAAAAATAAAAATGAAGATGAAACAACACAGATTATAAGGAAAAAAGGATCTATATATAGATTCAGAGTAGGAAAATTTACCGGAGCAAAGCTAACCGAGCATGGATTATGGGGAGGGTATATAACTTCCATCAGTACTAGGCATGTATAGCTCTATAAAGGGTAGCTAGCCAACCATCCATTAAATGGTATAGAGTTGACATCAAAATAATTTTTGGGCTGGTGCAATTCCATGTTGTCTTATTATGATGATTTCCTCTAAGACCTTCAGGTCATGTAATGTTTCACATAAGACTTCATGCCTTGTAAGGTTTCCCCCTAAACCCTTTAACTTAGGATTTTCAAATATAAATTATAATGGAAGGCCTTTAGTCTTTTTATGCAAAGAATAAGAAAACAGACGTATAGAAAGTTTTAATATACAAATATAGAATAAAATTCACTACACAATATAAAATTGTGTTTATTATAAAATTATTTAACTAATATTACATTCATTTAAATTTTAAATCAAATTTAAATAAATAATAAATTTAAATGGAAAGTCAATTTTTAATAGGAATATGAATTTTCCACTGTTAATCAAAAAATGAAGCAATTAAGAAAAAATATAAATATTTAATCTAAGATAATTTTGATATGATTATTTAGAAGATAAACGTAATTCTATTAAATGATATAATATTTTAAAAAATTAATATTATTATATGATTGAAATAAGAGATGAAACTGTTTTATTTTAAATTGATTTATTTTAAAAAGAATTTCTTTTATGTTAAAATGATTCTTATTTGTTATAATAAATATATAAAAAATAGACATGTGTATATCATATATTTTTCATAAATTAATTAGTATTATTCATATTATATAATTTAATGGTTTTATTATTATTTTCATGTTTATAAAATAAATTAATAAATATCATGTTTCGTTTAATCTTGTTTTAGTGTGCATTGCAGGCTATCGAAGAGATTAAATTTTTAAAAAATAAATCATAAAGTATCAGTGTGTTATATTCCCATTTATTATTTGTGTTTTATGTCACACACACTCTCAAATATAATGTTACTATTTGAAAAACTCGTGGTGTTACAATACTTATCATTTAAATTTACATGAGAAATAATTTCCTTCACATCTAATTTCACTCATTCCATAATTCATCGAGTTATTCATGGAAATCATCGACAAAAAAACCCTAACAAAGATACATAATTTTTTATCATGAATAAATAATCATCAATTAAAATAACCCTTCCACCCAATTCAATTTATTTCCTTTATAGATTTAGAAAAATGGTTTTTTAATTTTATATTTATTAATTTATGTGATATATTATAACAGCCAAGTTTTTTTAAAATATCAATGTTTTTATTTCAGTATTTTTGGTTAAAATATATTAATCTAATATTTACAAAATTAAAATACATAGTGAAATTTATTGTTGATGCATTCTATCACCCATAATTAAATTGCATCCACTCAATTCTTATACTCATATGATGGGAGTAATTTCTATACATGGATCATAATTAACTATTCACATGTTGTTGATCAAGGGTTTATTTATAAGATAAAGTTATATTTACTTATTTTTAATTTGATATAATAGATTTTAAAAAATAGATAATATGTATCCAAATAATAACTAACATACACAAACCATAAATAATATCTTGTCACTATAGATATAATAATCATACCACTAAAAATTATTAATCATTTAATATCTAATATGTTAAATCATAAAATTCATAAGAAATAATAAAATATAAAGAGTAAAATAAATTTTTACTTAATTATAATCAACTTCATAGACTTTTCCCTTTTCCCATGGTTATGATATTTTTTATTAATATTTTAGGCATTATACCTTGTTTAGGGCATTGATTTTGATAATGTCTAGTTTCCATAAAATCGAAGCAATTGTATTTTTATCTTCTCTCTTTAATTAATTTTATGAGTTTGATAGCCTTCAACATCCCACGTATATAATATTCTCATCCTTTTAACTAAATTTCCCCTATGTTTCATTCCATATTTCTGACATGTATGGATTTGAATCTTATTTCTTCAACTATCAAGGACACATAAACTTCCATGACACTATATCCATCCCTTGATTAGTTTTTTGGGGACTTACAATATATTGACATTATTATTCATATTTTGTGATAGAAATTTTGTGATAATCATAAGATTTCACACTCCAACATTCAAATTTATTTGTTATTCATTGAGGTAAACTCAACATTAAGCCTCAAACCTATCGTTCCTTATACTTCAACACATTACTAAAACAAAAAGGGGTTATCATGAGAGATGATAAATTAACATTATAATATTAATAACATTAATAGAGGTTGTAAAATTTTACCACATGATGTTATTTTATTATATTATCATTTTAACCATAGTTAATTTTTCAAACTATATCACTCTTACATCCACATATTTCATTCATGATTCAACCAAGTATAAATTATGTTGAGATTTATCATAATTAAGAAAACCCTCAAAATAAAATTGGAATAAATCCATAAAATTGGATCATAATGAAAATATGATTAACTGAAAAATATATCACACAAGTGTCAAACCATGTGAGTAGCCATGCCACTTTTTCATGAACTGGGTGATGACTAATTTAATTTATAATCATTTCTTTTGGGTTTATTGCACATAATTAAATATACATGAGAGCTAGCATTACCATATAGTATCAGGACATGGATTTAGTTTCTAGGAAACAAACATACTCAATAATATCATAATCATAAAGAATTTTTCCTATAAATAAACTTACCCCTTCATTTTCCACTAATTTTATCATATTATAATTCCAACAATATTCAATATTAACTAAAATAACCTAAATTATTATCTAAACCATATAAATTAGGATCATTCATATCTTATCAACCCTTATAATATCTATCAATAATATCATAATCTCTAATGTTATCTAAAACTAGAGCTAGTACAAAACTATGATACCCTGAGGAAATGACCCTCAAATGACATGACATAAAAAAATAATTATAATTAATACCCAAGATCATTTTGGTTTAGTGTTTTAAATAATTAAAAGTTTCAATTAACTAAAAAAATGCATGTCTTTTTGAACTAATGGAAATTTTTCCTACTACTTAACCATTTACATAATCAGTAATAAGTCATCAAAATCTCCCAAATATTTTTTTAAAAAGATAATATTATATTCATACAAAATTTATTATATTACATTATTAATAGGTGATAATTATGTATATGTATATCTGATCTCATGTGATCAGTATTGGAAAGCATACTTGATTACAATAAAATATCAAATGTTAGGATAAGATAATCATATGTGCATCGGAATGTGAGTAGGTTCCATGAACATAAAATATATTATTCATTCCCGATAACACAACAATTATAATTTATGATTTATTCCATGTTTATTTTGAATAAAGATATTTATGTCAATGTATATTCGAATCTCAAGATCATAACCACAATTTAATTCATTTGAATATTAACATAACTCATAGTTCACTATTTGGAACACCATCACATAGTAGGAAAATTCCAATAATGAATCAGTATCCCACTAAAATCCAATACATAACATATCATTTGATATAAATATTTCAACAGAACATTGTATAGATAAGTAAATTTAATCTGTCAAACCACATTTTATTTTTTACCTGCATTAGTGTTCCATAATGAATACATTATTTATATTATCAAGGAAATAATAACCTGACAAATAAATGGGTATCAAAATTATCTTGAAAAAACATGATAATAATAGATTTTTGAGAAATGAGATTTATGGTTTCTAAACAGAATATCCCCATAAAACAAAAGAAACTTATAATGATGTTGGCATCGATGTAATAACACCCCTGTAAATATATTGCATCATAAAAAACATAAATGATAAGGAATTTTTATCATTTGATACCAACAGATTAATTTATCAAAAAAGAAAATGATATCATGTAAATAAGAGGTAAATTAATGGAAAATAACTCATATATTGTTAATTCCTTTTTAAAATTAAAATTAAAATTAGATAAAAAATGTAGTAGAGTTTTTAGAAAATAATTTTCCTATTTTTGAAAAACATGATGTTTTTTGTGATTTTCAAAATTCATTTACAAAAAGGTGAAGGAAAATACTTTATAATCATTTATTTGAAAATAATAATCAATAATGTATACATTAGAGATACATAAATGCTTTTATTGGGGAATTTTATAGTAGAATACAATAAGTTGATTATTAAGTTGAAGGAAAAAAAATTTTATATCTTTATTAGAAACACAAATTCTGAAAACATCAAAAGAAATATATTTGAAATTCGGTAAGGGAATTTATTCATTCCATAACAAATAATTGGAATTCCAATAATCATGGGAAAAGTTTTTTGGTATTTGGTATAAAAGGACATGAATAATAAACCATCATTCTAGAGGATTGGATTATTCTAAATATATTTTCATTTTCAAAACAGAATAGAATTCCTTAATATTGTCGATTTTGAACCAAATCTGATGAGAAAAATTATAAATAGGTAATTCTATGTAAAATGGAATTTGGATCTCCATGGGATGTATTATAATTCATGAAATCAGGTCATGTAATGAAAAAATACCTAATATTTTATTAAATATATCAATTATAGTCTGAAGAAAGGAAAAACATGAATTGAAGTGAAGTTACCTGAATCAACCATAATTTATGATATTATAAGTGTTAGGGTAGTATTTACACAATACTTTAGTTTGTTTTTTATAATATCAAAAAATTATTTAATTAAGGGTGGTAAAGATAGAAGCCTTTAAAATTTAAGAGTTTTTTACTCATAACCCATAAGAGAAAGAATTCTGAAAAAACAATTTAATATCATGAAATATATGAGAATCCTAATTCAATAATAGTATAGGGAAGTACATATTCAATTTCAATTAGATTATGGGGTATAAAAAATTGTCTCAATGGGGTGATAATTGGGGAAAGAAACACTGACATATAACATAATCCTTTAGGTAATAAATATTAGAAAATGTGGCTATAAATAACAAAATCAAAAAACCAAATAAATACAAATAAAATAAATTTAAAATTATTCATTACATATACTAAATCAATCCAAGAATAATATAATTTAATATGAAGGTTTGTAATTCAAATGGAATAAAAATTAGGGAACAAATATACATAGATTCTCACTGATTTATTATGTTCATGTACGTATCTTTTAAAAAAATTAATTTAATTTAATTTAGTATAATTATAGCTACCCTATTATTATATGTTTAATTTTATGTGGAAAATTTCATAACATAATCTTTTTATTTGTTTATATGATTTTTCTTATATTTACCTGAAAATTGAATTTATGACGCCTTAATTCAGTGATTTTAGTGATCAAAGATAATATGACAATATTAGGTAAAAACATAATATAAAAATTCTAAAACCAAAAAATATTACATTTCTTTTGTACTTATAATATTATGATAATTTCATCTCCCTTATTCATTCATGAAATAGTTTTGCAACATTATTATTTTAGGTGGTTAAACTGAAACAAACCTCAACACGTTATATATTTTTGGGGTTATTATATGTCTATAATAGTATAATATCATTATAATAGAATAATAATTATACTATTAATTTTATTTTAAGTTTGTGTATATTTTTTATGTTGTTTTTATAAAAAATAAAAATCAAGATGAAAAATGAAAAAATTTACTTTTGGGATGTAGTAGTCCGCACAACATAGGGTTGAAATTATGTTTTTCCTAATATGATAAAAGGATTAAATAATTTATTTTTAAATTAATATAATAAAAAAATTATTATACTAAAGATATTTAGTTCATTTTAAAACTATTTTAGGGATGTTTTGGAATATTAGTATTAAGACGAAAATGTAAGGAGTAAGTAATTCACATTTTGGTTCCTTCAACGTAATCTAGAAATTATCATTAACAATTAGTGGTTTGGGATAAATAATTAAATCCATACTCTTATTTAATTGAAATTTAATTCGATTAAGTGAAAAATTGATGATATTCATGAATTTATTCAATAGAAGGGCTGAATGTGTCACCTTTTATAAGTGAAGAAAAAGTAGCTTTTTTGAATACACATTAATTTAACAATGATAAATTTACAGTATTTTGACATCAAAGACTAAAAAACAAATAAATAATTTATTATGGGTGATTTTTTTTGAAATCGTCTAATAATTACTTCCAATAAATTTTTTAAGCAAGTTAGTAATCATTTTTTTTAGATTTTTTTTTACTATTTTTTTATCTTACTAAAAAAGAGATTCTTCACAAAAGTAACTTTTTTAATAATCATTTATAATAATCCAACATAAAAAATTTTGGCATTCTTAACCCATATTTAATCTTTATTTAATCTTATTAAATTTCTAACTATGATAAAAATAACTTTTAATTAATACATTATATTTAATGAAAAACTATTTTATTGGAAAATGTTGGATTCATGATTAGGTGTTCTTAACATTGTTTAATGGTGATTTCCAATTGAATGTATCAAAGTTTATTTAAATATAATTTTAGATATTATATTCAATTGAACATTTATAATATATTAATTTACTTAATTTTGTTGAAAATGGAAAATAAAAAAAAATAATTCATTCCTAATAAAAGTTTTAGCATTTTCATTGTCATTAACCTTAATATTAATAATCATACATTTTTCACCAAAATAAATATTAATTATTAAATAAAATGATAAATTTGATATAAAATATGAAATCCATTTGTTTTAATTTCTATATGTAATGAAGATATATTTTTTAATATAAGAGAATAAGTTAGTTATTAGAGTGAATATTACTTCAGTTTTACAAAAGATATAAATGTGGTTAATAAATAAAAATTATTAATATTAAATAATTTATTTTCCTTATAACGTTTTATCATTTTCAACACTTTGGTGTTTTCTGAAATGTTAGTATTTCAGACCATTCACTTAAAACCCAATACTATCATAAAATTTATAAAAATGCATAATTTGAGAATTTTGAATTTATATAACCGAAAATAAAATTATATTATTTAATATATATTATAAAATTATTAAAATTTATATTTTAAATAAAAAATATTAAAAAACATTATAAAAATTTTACATTATTTTTTCTCTAATATTAAAATTCTAAATACGATAATTCATGTGATAAATAACATATTATAATAATCATTACAGATTTGTATAATCTAAATTTCTCATTAAATATCTCATCAAGATATTTACATAATTTATAAGTATATGGTATGCTCTAGTGGTAGTAGAGGGTTATAATACACCTGTCATTGATATCATAGAAATTATCAAAAGATAAAATTACTCTTATAAATTATTTTTTCCATTCTATAATTATTCTAGTTTAGGTTTGTCTTGGTCTAGATGAAACACTAAAGAATATAATTCCCTTCCTCACAAACAAAATGAGCATCATTTGGGATAATTCTGTTACTCGATGCCATTTAATTCCTTTCATAGAAATTAATATATTTACTTCTATTCATACACATTAATTTAATAGCCATATAATAATGGGAATATTTTTAATTCACATATAAGGGAGTAAATTTAGTTTAGATTTTATTTTTTAAAATATATTTACATGATATTTTTTTTTGTAAAATACTTAGTTAAATATCAGGTCCTTACATTCTTCCCCAATATAAATTACATCGTAATAATTTTAAAACTCATACGATGAATGTAATTTCCAATTAGAACTCGTAACTAACAATAAATAGATAGTTTATCATGGGTTGATTTAGTATTGTAAGTGATATTTACTTATACATATTTTTTTATAATCCCTTCAAAAAAGATATAATCTATTCATTATATACTCATTATAATATTTAGCCTCCACAATCAATAAAGTGGATCCATTTATGAATGTTATAATAATCATACCACCAAAAAAAATTATTTATAAATAAATATCTAATATGTTAAAACATACATGATATAAGATTCACTAAATTATAGAGTGAAAAAAAAAACACTTTCAACTTCGATTTAATTCATTTCATAGTTTTCTTTATATTCCAATGATTTATCCAGTTGTTGGTCCGTTTTTCAGATTAACCGTTAGATTAGAACATTAATTTTCATAATTCCCAACTTCTATATAATTAAGGAATTTTTTTATCTATCCTTTTTCATTTACACTTTTGTTTTTTATGACCTCCATCTCCACAATTGTATTAATCTACCCATCCATATATGGAAATTTTCTCATTGATTTTCTCACATTTTTGACCTGAATTTATTGAAACTTCTTTATCTCATTTTCCTTGACACATCAAAAAACGTACTACATACATATCTTATTTTGATTGTTTTTAACATAGACCATGTTGTTATTGTTAGTCATATTTAGTGATATATGGTTTGTAATATTTTCATTTTTCTCACACAAACTCTATTCTAATGGATTGTTCATTGAAGTAATATTTGTATTATCCATCAAACACATGGATCCTTATAATTACATATATTATTAAAACCAAAGGAGGTTAGAATGAGTTAACAAAAATTATCATTATAAAATTATTATCTTAAAAAACATTGGAAAATTTGACTACAATATAAACTATTTTATGATACTATCATGTTAACCTATAGTTAATTTTGTTTAAACTATATAACTCTCACTTTCAACTATACAATTATTGATTAAAACTAGGTTTCTTTATGATTATTTTTTTCATATGTATTAAACCAATCTAATTGAATAACTTTGGAATCAACCAATCCTTTTGGTTTTTGAATAGAACAAGATTTACCAAAACATTTCCCCAAGACTGTCAAACTAGGTGTTCTGTTTTGTCTCTTTTCCAGGAACCATTTTTTGATCTAGTTAATAACTAATATATCCTTCTATAGTTATTACCACCAGTTATATTTATTCCATAAACTACAACCACTTATAAAATCACTAATGGTATGTCATTACATAGAAAACAACATACATAAAAAATCAAAAATCTCAAGATTTTAACCTATATTTAAACTTATCCATAGTGTATTCACTAATTTATATCAACATATTTTAAAAAATATTCAAAATTCCCTCATATTACCTAAAATATTATATATGAAATTGAAATTTTGATCAATCATATCTTATCATCCCTTAAAAATCCTCAATTAAAATTATATCCTCTAAAGTTATCTAAACTATGTTCCAGTACAAATCCTTATACCATGATGATGTGAAAATCCAATAATATTACCTAAATCAGATATTCGATTTCCAGGATCATTTATTCTTATAGGTTTAAAAAATTATTACATGACATTAACTGATAAAACATAGGTATTATTAAAACAAAATCCACTATATATGTGATTGTTTAATCCATAACCATTCATCAGCATCCCCCAAAAATTTTATACGCAAGATAATATTCAAGAAATACCTCACATGATACTTTCCATAATTACTATTTGAATAGAAAACCTAAGAATTCATGAGCTCAAATGATCAGTAATAATAATCATAATTCAACAAAATCAATTATCATAAGTGAGCATAAGAGAATAATATGTGTATGAAAATATAAGAATGGAACATGAAAATAAAATTTTGATTTCCTAACCAATAACACATGGATCATGTGCCAAAAATCATTGTGTGAGGATTTTTCATAATGTAAATGATAACAATCACTCAAGTAATACTAATATTACAAATACAATATAACTAATTACAACATTACGATAAGTAAAGGTTCACTCCAAATACCATCATCATATAGTGTAAAATGACTCATGATGGATTATGTTAACGATTAAATCCAAATAAAAATTGTATGATTTATAAGTATTAACAAAACAATTTTCTATGATATATAATTTATATACCACCAAAAATATCATATTATTTACATGTATAAGTGTTCCACATTGAATACAATAATAACTTCTTGAATGAAATAATTATGTGGGAAAACATTATTCATTATTATTCCCACAAAAATTGACCGTAAACCATCCAATGAAATATGTAATATTTTTTGAATTTAATATATAACTCATCAAAAAAATTGACATAGTAGAATGTTTTAATAGATAAAAAACACCCTTGAAAAGTAATAATTCAAAAAGTTATAAATAAGAGATTAATAATTTGGGTCTTTTTATAACATGATTTTAATTTTTAAGAAAAATAAAATATTAACATGTAAATAAAAGGGTAAATCAAAAATCATAAATAATACTAGGTTAATATATTTGGAAAATAAATGGTTCATCTGAATCAAAGACATTAATATATTTCAGTAATAATAGTAATCTCGTCATAAATGATAATATTATGGGAAAAATTCTTAAGTAATTTTTAAATAGGTGAATTGAAATACATTTAAAAAATCATTTAAAAATAAAAATCAATAATAGAATTTTTATTGTTACAATATAGTTTATCTTGAGGATGTGTATAGTGGTAGAAAACCCATTGATTATGACCGTGAAAACCCCCCTTAATTATACCATTATTTAAATCCCACATCATGAAATAAATACAAAAAAACATTTTGGAATATGGTAAGAAGAATTATCGATGGTATAAATACATTCATGGTTTCGAAAATATTAATTTAAAAAATTACAGAGAAATTAAACCTTTAACATGGTAAATAAATTTTTTTTAAGAGGATGATAGTTTTTCCTAGCATCGTTCACTTCTTGAAAAGTTTAGAATTAATTATGAAAAATTTATTTTGAATAAAAATTAATTTCTAAATATAGATATAAGGATAACAAATTCAAATGAAATAAAAATCTTAACGATAATAATTATAACTCAATAGGTATGGTCAAGTTATTTAAACCCCCTTATATTTTAGTGATTATATCCACCAAAGTAGGATGTATGGAATTTCATGATTAAAAGTTAATCTTCTATGATAAAACATATTGTATGATATTTTAATCCAATAGTAAATAGTTTCACCATAAGAAATTTTATTGGTTCACAATATTGAAAGATGCCCTAATGAGGTGTGATTGATTTGTAAACCCATAGGGATGTTGATATTTTTTTAGTAAAAACATCATTCAAGAATGAAAATTTAATAGGACATTGAATATTATGAAATAAAAAATTAATAATGATTTAAAAATATAAAGGTACGTGAAATAAATAGAACAATGAAAACAAGGTGTGTAGTTGGAAATATGACCCGAGGGGGTTAAAATTTAGGCACAGAACCCTTACAAATTACAGAATCATTGATGTCAAAATCATTTGGGAATTAGGTTATAATGAAGAATTATAGTAAACTATAAAGTAATGGTTAAATAGATAATAAATTTCTAATTAAGTAGAATAAATAAAATTTTGAACAATAGGGGTTAATAACTAAGTTAAAACACAATAAGAAAAAAACTATTTT
The DNA here is from genome assembly GCA_963277665.1 of Viscum album. NCBI lineage: Eukaryota > Viridiplantae > Streptophyta > Magnoliopsida > Santalales > Viscaceae > Viscum > Viscum album. The sequence continues at coordinate 1,352,859,521 of OY728131.1, forward strand.
AGCACAAAACCTTACCACATTCTTGATTAATTATGAACATGTTCTAATCTTCCTAAATAATCAAATTTAGTTCATTGGATTCATTTTTTACAATCATTATTATTATATACTTCTTTTAATATAGACTATTTATTATCCTAATCTATTTATTTATTATATATATTTTACTTCTATTTACATGAAAATTTAATTTCTTTCATCTTATTGTAGATAATTTTAGTGATCCTAGTTGATATTTCATTATAAAAGTAAATGTCTAATAAAACTATTATAGAAGCAATATAAAATCATAAATTTCATAGTAACCTATATTAATGTTACTATTCACATTCTCATAGTCATCCATTATAGTGTTTGATCGCATTATTCTGTTAATTTGTTAAACCATCCCAGACGTGAACACACTATGTCTTCTTGGGTGAGTATGGTTATGGAAGTGTGTAATTTCATTATAATATATAAATAGTGATGTTATTTGGATTATATAAATTTTTTGAATTATATTTTATGTGTTTTTATAATGAATTAAAATAAATTTGAAAAATTAAAATTGATACATCATGGAGGTTGTAGTCTATACAATGAATGGTTGATGTTATTTTTTTCTATGTGGATGTAAAATAGAAAATAAATTTTTCTCTATTAATATAATAACAATAATAATATACTAACAATACTTATTTTATTATACTACACTTTTTTTATTGTACCAATTTATATTTCATTGTGTTTTCATGGTCACAAACACAGCTCTATGTTACAGCCAAGATTTATTTCAGTTGATTTCAGTATTATATCTTGAAATTTTAGTCATGTATTTGAGGAACTAAACAATAATATCCAATACTATTCAATATAATCCTGATGATATTTTTAAAGGTATTTAATTTTCCTTTGTCATGTTTTGGGATCATGAAATGGTGTTGGATGATCCAATTAAGGCCATCGAAGGATTTCTGGGATGCCATAGTTGAATATGGACATCTATATGAAGTATTAAATAAAATTTAAGTCTCATCCATGATAGTGTTTTATAGAATTATTCAGTAACATTGTTAATCCATCCCAAACCTAAGCATGATATATCTATTTGTTGGACTATGGTTAGTGAAGTGTATGATATCATTATAAAATATCAATAATGATGTTTTTTAGATTTTATAAATATGGTAAATATTATTTTAAGTGATTTTATTTCGAATGATGACCAATTTTAGAAATTAAAAATGATACTTCATAGAAGTGATTATTTTTTCAATGTATAGCTAATGTTATTTTTTTTCTAAATGGATGGAAAATAGTCAATAATTTTTTCAAAATTAAAATAATAACATGATAAAAGACTAATGATACCATATTCATAATTCTTCAATATTTATATAACACCTCTATATCTCTCATGGGGCTTTGATGGTAACAAACATTCTTTTATGTTTTAAACATGTTTTATTTTAGTGGATTTCATTTTAATGTTATGGAGTTTTATTCTTGTCTTGATATACTAAAAAACAATATACAATTTTATTCAAATTCATATTGATGATCATGTTGATGTATTTTAATTTCAAGAACCCGGATCTTCGTTTTCAGGTATTTAATTCCTTTTCCTGGAGTTTTTAAGAAAAGACGATAATCTGGAAATTTTTAAAGTACACATTTTGTACTTTGATGTCGCACCGGGCCGTGTGATGGCTGTGTCCGGGCCACACACACGGTGTGTAGGGGTGATGTGGAGGCTGCTTAAAACGGTGTATGGAAAGTCCTAGTACAGGCCGTGTATTCTAGAAGTACATGCCGTGTACTTTATTTTTTATTAAACAGACAGGGGTCGCGCCTGATGGACAAAAGTCGCTTATTCTTCAGGTTCTTCGTCCGAGAGTGACCCGTATGACCACAAATCTTCTCTGAACCCCCGTTCCTTGGTCCGTTCTCTGAATCAACCACCATCGATTGCATTCGAACCACAGTGGTGAGTTCTTCCCTCTCCAAGATCCTTGTTTTTCAATTCCTCCTCTTTCTCAAGACATCATGGGTTGAGGGTTTTGTACGTTTTCTCAAATCTTTGATGTTCTAAGGATAATTGATCATCATGGTTCAGGTATATCGATCTCCTAGCATCGAGGTAGGTAGTTTGTGCCATTCTGTAGGAAGTATTTGAATATTTTGTGCAATTCCACCAATTCCCTTGAACGGGTTATTGTGTGGTTCATATGTTTGTCCTGTTTTTTTCCTGCTTTTCTTGATTGCTTGATTAGAGGTCAATGCTTGTGAATAGGGTAATTTATACTATGCTCTGGATGTTTTTACATGCATGTTTTTCATCTGAGGCGTTTTTCCAGTTTCTACTCCTAGTTATAGGATAGTGGAACTGTTGTACAGTTATGTTGTTGTGCCTTAGAATGATAGCCAAGTAGTTCTTGTGGTTTACTTGGGGTGATACGTGCGCTATGCATGTTTGTTTTACACAGGGCTAAGAGAACCTAATGTAGTGGACCATAGGGAGAATGGATGTAAGGGCTTCTCCAGAGTGTCTTTAATTTAAGATGCGAGACTAATGGGGGAATTGACGTTGACTGCTTCCTCAGAGTGTCTATTGTTCCTCGACGCGGGCCACAGGGGGAATGAGACGTTTAGTGCTTCCTCGGAGAGCCTTTAGTATGATAAGAGACTATACGGGGGATTGAAGGTGAGTTCTTCCTCAAAGAGTCTATTCTTTAGCTGAACCAGAGGGGTGAGACTGTGTGTGCCTCCTAGAGGGTTTCTATTACTTATAGGTTTAACCATAAGGGTTAGGATGTGGGAACTACCCAGGGGTTACCTATTTTTCTATTTTTTGATTGGTTTTTACTTGAGTACACTATAAGCTAGATACTATGGATTGTAGATACTGTGTGCTTTCCTGTTTACTACTTCCTGTACGTTTACTTTCCATGTATTCACTGACTGTTAGGGATAAATATTTGGGTTGTTTCCTACTGGGAGCTTGTCTCACACCTTATTTGGGCCATAATTTTGGGCCCAAACAAACTATGTTATTGTACGTATAGATAAGGGCAATCGCCTGTCTACTTCAGGTACATGACTTGCTGAGGAGCTGGAGACCATGGGACCAAGCTATGGCTTGTGATGCTGAGGAGATTACCAGTTTTCTTTTGTACTTTTGTTTAGTATTGTATTCAGAATTGTGACTTGTTTGGCTTATTTACTAGACATATGTAACATGCATCATTTTATATATAAATGAGTGTGTGATCAAGTTGTTTACTGTTAGTATTCCGCTATTTATCGTTTACTCTTGTATGGATGGTTACAGTTTCTGTTCTTGACGATTTTTTTTTCTTCCGCTGTGTACTCTGCCAATGAGGGCATAGTTTCCCCACTATCTCACCCAAGGCCCTCGTATCTAGTCGTCAGCCTCTGGCGTTTGGGGATATGCGCTTGATTCCATGTGACCAACCGGGTACGGGGCGCCTCTGGGTTGCTTCCAGAACCGAGATGTTACAAAGTGGTATCAGAGAGGTTTTCATCTTGATTTGCAATTTGGAGCCTTTATCCAGGGATAGAATAGATTCAGTTCTTGGTATTAAGTTGTGCTCGGAAGTAGCTAACCCATGTACCGGGAAAATCCAATCTATCTCTCTTATTACAGTTTTCTGGTTTTGCTATGTTACAGTTGATTTGATTTCACCTAGAGTGATACACATGCTTTGTGTTGTTATTTCTGTTCATATTGTGGTTCTATTTCTATCGCATCCCGATGAGATGAGGGTATGACATCTCATGCATCATATAGGAACTTATTAGAAATCTCATGCCATGCATTATTTTCATTCCATCTAGGGTGCATTAGAAATTTCATGTTGTTGTGATAGACGTTTTGTAGATTATGCATGATGATGTGATATATTCTTTGATAGAATCCATGTAGTTTAATAGAAAGGTTGTTTGTTTTGTAACCTGCTTAAATTAACGCCAAATTTTTCTTCTTGAGGTGTTATGGGCTCTCATGAAACGAAACATGGTGGATCATTGACATGTTACCCTTATATATGATATGTAGGAGATTCCAATCTTTGATTCATGGAGAGTATGGGCCCTCGCATATCAGAATTATTCACCATCATGCTTGTTTTTTAGTGTTTTCTGGGCTTCGATGCAGTTTCAGAGCTACCTCCCGGAAAAACCCAGAATACACAGCATGTACTTTATATATACATGCTGTGTAGTTTTTAAACTGTGTCACTGACTATGTAAGAAGAAACACGGGTTGTGAAAAATCTCCAGGAACACTCCGTGTATGGTATGTACATGCTGTGTAGTAGTGAGCAGTGTACCTGGTCGTGTCACAAACAACACGGGTTGGGGAAGCTCTCGTCATACATGTCGTGTTTTGTATGAACACGCTGTGTAGCCTTGTTCTCTGTACCCAACCGTGTCACAAAAAACACAGGATGGTGTTTTCTCCTTTTGTACACACCGTGTTTGTTCGAAACATGCCGTGTAAGGGTCAACCGTTTACCCGGTCGTGTCACCAACAACACGGGTTGGGGAAAATCATCATTTACATGTCGTGTTTGTTCGTACCACGCCATGTAGTCCAAGCCATGTAACCGTCCATGTAACAAAAAACACAGGTCGTTCGAGCCTTGTTTACTACACACCGTGTCCACAGGGAACACACCATGTAGTCTCAGTCTAAGAAGACCGTGTGGGTTATTCGTTCAAGGAGAGTCATGTAGTGGAATATAGTGAAGTACACATCGTGTAGAGTTTATACATTTCTTGTAGTCATGTTTTGTAAAACTTGAGTGTTTCCTTCTCCTGTTTCTATTTTGTACTCATTTGTTCTCTGTCCTTGATATTTCTTATCTAAGGTATGCATTTGATCCTTCAGAGCTATGACTCAGAGACGTCCTCTGGTTGTACATCAGTTGCAGGATAGTGATCATATTCCATATATGGCTGATTAGGGACTTCATACCGATCCTCCAGTTGTACTGCCTTGGCACAGACTTTCATACCAATTGCAGGAGCTGATGCGCAGTTTAGGGAAGGCTTTATCATGATTATGTAGACCTTTCAGAGTGCACCGCCTCCTTCCATGACTATGGAAAACTTGATGCGGGTTTTCCAGCAGCAACACCATTTTAGTTTCTTAGAGGAAGGAGGACCGCATGATGTAGAGTCATGGATGTAATCCATGCTAATTATCTTTGATCATCTGGAAACGCCTCCAAAGAGGTGGGTAAAGCTCGCTACCTATTTTATATGAGACTCTTCCAAGAGGTTGTGGGCCTTGATCTCACAGGTGGTTCATCAATAGTTTATGGCTTGTGAAGAGTTCAAGCGCGTGTTTTACGAATACTTCTACCTGAAAACCCTGAGGGCCGTTCAAGCCTGGGAGTTCATGAGCCTTGAGTAGGGTACTATTTCTATCATGGAGTATTCCTCTCATTTCACTGAGCTTCAACATTTCACACCCCTCCAGAGTGTAGATGGGTTGTTCTTGGAAAAAAAGTTTGAGGATGGTCTAAGGCGGGAGATCCAATCGCAGGTGAATATATTCAAGCTGACTTCCATTACTTCCATCGTCATCCAGGCACTGATTACCAAGTGCAATATAAGAGGTTTTGGAGCTACGAGCCAGGGCGGTTCTGCTTCCAGAGCTAGTGTTCCTCCAGTTGATAGAAGGAAGTTCCGTAGGGAGTCTACATGCGGTGATCTGAGGGGGTGATATACATCTTCATGTATACATGTATAATGATACCCGTGTGGAAGGGTAGAGCACACGATGCCGCAGTGCAAGAGAGGCCCAGTGGAGTGCCGATCTAGCGGCAAGATTGGTCACCTTCATCATTTCTGCCAGGTTTTCTCACCAGTAGCTAGTGACGGGGGTTCTTCCATGACTCCTCATTTAGGAGCAGCACCACCAGTTTCCCACCAGTCGGGGAACTAGAGTTCTTCCGGTAGTTCGGGCCGAGGTGGAGGTCGAGGCTAGGGAAGTCACTCACCAGTCTTTCAGTTTTAGCAGGGAAGATCAGCTCATAGTGGTCAGGCAGGGTCACAGGGCCGTGGGGTGGGCCATACTTTTTTGCGATGGAGAAGACCTACCAGGAGCAGGATCTCAGACCTTCTACAGCTTGAGGTACGATCATAGTAGCCTCAGTTTTATCATTAGCTCTTTTCAATGCTGGTTTTATGCATAGCTTCATCTCTATTGCGGTTGTGGAGAGCCTTGGGCTCTGTATATTTTCTTCTACCAACTTTTTGACACTATACACCCCTTTGGAGACAAGGACATCTAGTGTACATCAATGCAAAGAGTCCCATCTCAAGGTGGCAGTGTATTGTTTCTTATGGGATCTCTATATCCTAGAGATAACAGGCTATGATGTCATTCTCGGGATGCACTGGTTGGTTCCCTTCCAGGCAGTTGTCGACTGTTATCGTTGCAGGGTGAGTTTCATTTCACTAGAGGGTGAATCTTATCTTCATAGAGGTGAATGGGATGTTCAGGAGAGTCGAGCAGGAATCGAGCATCATGGGCTAGGAATGGTTACCGCCCAGATTTCAAGTCTTTATCTGGATGATCAGGGGACTTCACTGTTAGATTTTCCTCCAGTGGTGTATCGTTTCAGGTATGTCTTTCCAGATGATTTCTCAGGTTTTCCTTCAGAGCATGAGGTAGACTTCTTTATTGAACTTGTTCCAGGAGCAGCACTGGTGTCCATTCCTCCGAATAGGAAGGCTACCCCTGAGTTACAAGAGCTCAAGAAGCAGTTAGAGGAGTTGCAGGAAAAGGGTTTCATCTGACCCAATACTTCTCCTTGGGGTTTTCTTGTCCTATTTTCGATGAAGGAAGACGGTACCCTTAGGCTCTTTGTGGATTATCGAAAGTTTAACCAGTTGGAAGCCAAGAACCGATATCCCTTTCCAAGGATTTATGATCTTTTCAATCAGCTTCAAGAATCCGGGGTGTTCTTGAAGATAGATTTAAGGTTCAGTTATCATCCTTTGCAATTTAGACCATCATATATACCTCTAACAGCCTTTAGGATCATGTATGGTCTTTAAGAGTATATGGTTATGCCGTTCGGTCTCACAAATGCACCAGCAGTTTTCATGGCACTGATGAACCGGGTGTTCCATCATTACTTGGATTCCTTCGTCGTGGTCTTCATGGTCGATATCTTGGTGTACTCTCACACTCGACACGACCATGATACCCATCTTGATACCGTTCTAAGTACACTGAGAGAGCATCGACTTTATGATAAAATCTCAAAGTGCCACTTTTGGATGTATTAGATTCACTTCTTGGGTGACGTCATCTCAGAGGCAGGAGTGTCTTGAGACCCAGAGAAAGTGAGAGCTGTAGTTTATATGGAGGATCCAAAGAATGTTTTTGAGGTACAGAGTTTCCTAGGGATGGATGGATACTACAGATGCTTCATTCATGCCTTTTCATTCCTAGCAGCACCATTGACAGTTCTGACCAAGAAGGGGGCGATGTTCTTATGGTCAGATTCTTGTGAGGCAGCCTTTTAGGAGTTGAAGGGAAGGTTGACATCAGCACCGATACTAGTCTTTCAAGAGCCATGCAAGATCTAAGATGTTTATTGTGATGCATTCAGTATCAGGTTGGGCAATGTGCTTATGCAGGGAGATGGAGTTGTTACGTACGTGTCTCGATAGTTGAGGGCACATGAGCGAAACTACTCGACGCATGATCTGGAGGTGGCAGCTGTTTTTTATGCCTTCCACTGCTGGAGACATTACCTTCTGGTAGAGCACTTTGTGGTTTTCACTGACCACAAGAGTCTCAATTAAATACTCACTCATCGTGATCTAAATCTAAGATAGCGCAGGTGGGTCGAGTATCTTCAGTCTTTTGATTTTGAGCTTGCCTATACGCTGAGGAAGGTAAACGAAGTGGCAGATGTGTTAAGCAGGAGATCTCAGATTCATGGATTTCAGGAGGCCATCATTGAGTGGAAGCTTATGGATTTGTTCTCTGTGATGCATTTGGAGGTGCACGATAGACATGGACGAACTTACCTATCTTTTGGAGCTGTTACCTCTACACTTATTGATCGGGTACAGATGAGGCAGCTATTAGACTCAGAAGGCTTAGTCTTGCGGGAGTGTGTCAGGAGACAACCCTCACCCTTGATGGACAGTGAGCAAGGATGTTATCTTTCATTTCCAGGGATGTGTATGGGTGCCAGCAGACATACATGAGGAGCTGATGCGGGATTTTCATTCCTCATTTTGGGAAGTTCATCCTGGTGTCACCAAGATGTATCGGGATCTTCATTGCCAGTACTGGTGGCCAGGTATGAAGAGAGATGTTTCTAGTTTCATCTTGAGGTGTTGTACTTGTCATCAGATGGAGGTGGAGCATCAGCGACCATCAGGCTTGTTACATCAGTTATCCATTACGGAGTGGAAGTGGAACGATGTCACGATGGACTTCGTGACTGCATTGCCGAGGTTTCCTCGAGGGAACGATGTTGATTGGGTTGTCGCCGACAGGCTTACGAAGGTTGTTATCTTATTACCGATCAAGGAGACCTTCAGGGTTGATGATCTGGGATGACTATAGATCCGAGATATTGTACGTCTGCATGGAGTTCCACACACCATTGTTTCAGATAGGGATGCGCGTTTTACTTCTCAATTCTGGTAGGGGCTTCAGAGGGCTTCGGGTACACTGGTAATTTTGAGTACAGCATACTACCGCTAGATAGATGGTCAGTCTGAGCGTACAATCTAGGTGCTTGATGATATGCTCTGAGCCTGTATTCTAGACTTTGGTGGTTCTTGGGAGAAGCATTTACCTCTTTTATAGTTCGCCTACAACAACAGTTTTCAGGAGACTATTCTGATGGCACCTTACGAGGCTTTATACGGTAGGCCATGCCGATCACCTTTATGCTGACTGGAGGCGAGAGAGGCAGCTTTACTGGGACCTCGTCTTGTTTAGGAGACCTCAGAACAGATAGAGTTGATTCGGAAGAGGATGGCTATAACACAGTCTCGACAGAAGTCTTATGCTGATCAGCGGAGACGACCTCTGGTGTTCGAGGTTGGGGATTAGGTTTTCCAACGTGTCGCACAGAGGTTGGGACACAAGAGGATTTAGAGACAGGGTAAGCATTCGCCATGGAATGTCAGGACATTTGAGGTATTGAAGAGATTTAGTCCGGTTACCTATCAGTTTTAGTTACCACAGAGGTACCAGGACATGCACGACATCTTTCACGTCTCCCATCTCTGACGTTACTTCTCAGACCCGTCTCATGCCTTTCAGCCCGAGGATGTTGAGCTTGAAGCGGATGCATCATTTGAGAATCATCCCATCCGGATTTTTGATCACAGTACGAAGGTTCTCCTTGGGTGGTATGTTCCTCTAGTACGGGTACTATGGCAGCACGGGCAAGTACAGGATGTGACCTTGGAGAGGGAGGCCGATGTATGATTACAGTGGCCGGAGCTGTTCGTGGTTTCTTCTGCGATGCCTCATTAAGGAAATTCGGGGATGAATTTATTTAAGGGGGGAATTTTGTAAGAATCCAAATCTTAGTTTTCAGGTATGTATTTCCTTTTCCTGGAGTTTTTGAGAAAAGAGGAAAATCTGGAAATTTTTGAAGTACACGCTATGTACTTTGATGTTGCGCCAGGCCGTTTGCTGGCCATGTCCGGGCCACACACACAGTGTGTAGGTGAGGAGTGGAGGCCACATAAATCAGAGTATGGAAAGGCATAGTACATTCCATTTACTCTATATGTACACGCCGTGTACTTTCTTTTTTTATTAAATGGATCGGGGACGCGCCTAACGGACAAAACTCGCTTCTTCCTTATTTTTTCATCCAAGAGCGACCCGTACAGCTACGAATCTTCTCCGAGCCCTTGTACCTCCATCTTTTCTCTAAATCGGCCTCCGTTGATTGCGTTGGAACCGCAGAAGTGAGTTCTTCCTTCTCCTAGAGCGTAGTTTCCCAATTCCTCTTCTTTCTCAAGACATCGTGGGTTGAGAATTTTTGACATTTCCTCATATCTTCGACGTTCTAAAGAGAATCGATCATCGTGGTTCAATTATATCAACCTCCTTGCATCGATGTAGGTGTTTTGTGCCATTCTGTAGGAATTATATGAATATTTTTTGCAATTCCACCAATTCTCTTGAATAGGGTATTGTGTGTTTTTTATGTTTGTCCAGTTGTTAGCCTTCTTTTCCTGATTGTTTGAGTAGAGGTCGATGCTTGTGAATATTGTAGTTTTTACTGTGCTCTGGATGTTTTTCCATGCATTTTTTCCTATTAAGAGTTTTTCTAGTTTCCACAACTAGTTTTAGGATAGTGGAACGGTTGTACTATTATGATTTTGTGCCTTATAATGATATCGAAAAATTTCTTGAGGTTTACTAGGGGTGATACGTGCGCTATGCATGTTTGTTTTACACAAGGATGAGAGAACCTAGTGTAGTGGACCATAGGGAGAATGGACATAAGGGCTTTTCAAGAGTGTCTTTAGTTTATAATGTGATACCACATGGGGAATAGACGTTGAGTGCTTCCTCAGAGTGCCTGTAGTTACTCGATGCGGGCCACAGGGGGAATGAGATGTGGAGTGCTTCCCCAGAGAGCCTTCAGAACGATATGAGACTATAGGGGGAATTGACGATGATTTCTTCCTTAGAGAGTCCATTCTTCAGCTAGTACATGTAGGTTAAACCATAAGGGTTAGGCTATGAGAACTACCCAGGGGGTTACCTGTTGTTCTCTTTGTTGATTGGTTGTTACTTGCGTACTTTATATGCTAGATACAAGGGATTGTAGCTACTATGTGATTTCCTCTTTACTGCTTCCTGTACTTTTACATTCCATGTATTCACTGAATGTTAGGCAAAGATCTTTGGGTGGTTTCCTACAGGGACCTTGTCTCACACCCTATTTGGGTCAAGCTTTTGGGCCCAAACAGACTATGGTGTTGTAGGTATAGATAAGGGAAAGCGCCCTTCTACTTAAGGTACTTGACTAGCTGAGGAGCTGGAGAGCATGGGACCAAGCTATGGGTTGCTATGCTGAGGATTTTACCTATTTTCTTTTTCCCTTTGGTTTAGTATTGTATTCATCATTTTGACTTGGTTGGATGCTTTCCTAGACATATGTATCATGCATCATATTATATATAAATGAGTGTGTGCTCCAGTTGTTTACTGTTAGTCTTCCGCTGTATATCGTTTACTCCTGTATGGATGGTTATGGTTTCTGCTATTGTCTATTTGTTTTTCATCCGCTGTGTACTCTTCCAATAAGGGCATAGTTTCCCCACTATCACTCCCAAGGCCCTCACTGCTAGTCGGCAGCCTATGGCATTTGGGGAAATGCGCTTGAATCCATGTGACCAATCGGGTACAGGGCGCCTCTAGGTGGCTTCCAGAACTAGGACGTTACATTAATCATCCATTTAAATGCTTGGAGATAATGAGACGATGTTATAGGATTATCTAGATGTCGTTGAAGGAGGTCTAGAAGGCCACAATTAAAGATGGATATATACAGGTTGCACCAACTAACCGAGGTAGAGCCACCAACCTACTAGTGTTTGTAGATATAATTCCCAACCCTTAGGAATTATAAAATCCATTTAGTGGATCTCATCATCTATCTAATGGGGTATACATTAACCACGAGACCTAGAGATAATTACATGTTTATCTAATGATATCATATGGGCTACATATTACACTCCATAATATAATTCATTATTTTTATGGAATTCTTATCTCATAAAATCTTGTAAATGATCCTTATTGACTTAAGAATTTTAAATAAGAAACCAATAATTTTTAAAGGCAATAAATTGGTCACAATGGATTATTGGAAGATATATCATTAAAATCTACCTACATATTAACTATAGTTCCTCAATTTCGTATTTTATTATTGATCAATGGTTGGTATGACAAATTAGATCCTCTAGAGGATCCTTTTAAAGTTATCTCTATTCAAAATATCAATTGTTCGTCAATATTAATGGAATTATTCTTCCGCCATATATCTATATCACACGTTAATTATAAAAATCTATATGATAGATTGGGGAGTTTCTTCATAATGGTTTTGTGCCAAAAAAAACATCTATTCAAGTCAACTCATTCTATAACAGGTGTTCACAACCACAAAAGTGATCATTGGGTTTTTGGGATACCAACAAATCTTTAGAGGGCTCTCAGATCGTAATTGTTTGGAATTGGTTTTTTGTACATAGATATTATAAAGTGGTTAATAAAAATCTTCACAACATGTGGTTAGGATATGAGGAGTCTAACTCTGACCTATTACGAAACTCCTATATCCAACTCTATTTTATTTATTTTCCAAATTTTTTATTACATCATTCATACTCATTATGAATAATTTTTAAAAATAAATAAGTCTATTTCTATTTTTCAATAACCCTAAATTATTATTGAAATTAAAATTTGAAAACATATCAAATTTATCATTTTATATTATCAATTTAATTTATTTTTAAATTAATTTTTTTTATTTAATTAATTTTAATAATAAAATTATATCACCATTTCCATATTTATATGGTAAATAATCATATAATATCCATAAAAATATCTATTAATATATAATTTAAATTAGTTTTTTATAAAATATGCTATCCAACTCTTATTCCAAAACTCTTATCTTTGATGGCATAGATTATTCCTACTAGAATATTTTCATGTAATCTGTTCATAGTAAAATAGGATACCCTATCTATAAAAATTTTATTCATGACTATAAACCAAATAAATAACCCAAATATAAGTAGAAACTCATGTATGTAAAATACATTAAACATAATGGAAGAACAATAAATTATATACATTATAGTCTATATCAAATTGAATTTAATATTATTTTCACATGCAATACTACTAAATAAATAAGGAAATTTCTAGAACATACTCATAAAGGAACTAATAATGTTACGAATATTTTCATAGACATATGAAGGAAATTTTTTAAAATATTCTATATATATCTAATTGAATCCATTACTGGTGTTTTTAGATTCATTAATGACATATAGAATAGTCAAAAGTCTCATGGTATTGATTTTTATATAAATAACCATAGTAAAAAAGATACTTTTTCATGAAAAACCATTGGTTATCCATCGTTACCACTTTAAAAAATGATGTTCATACAAGAAAATAGTGTTCATAGATATTATCATGTCTCTAATGACTAAATAAATTACTGTGAAGTGTCACGGTTAGAAGGAATCCAACAAATATTGTATTTATAGAAAACTATCACATTTAATACTACCATTGATTACACATTTGTAGGTTAATTTCGTGAACTAAATAAAATAACCAAGAACATAAAAAAATTATTAAATAAAAATAAGGAATACAATATAACTATGAAGGGGAATAAAACAATGAAACTGGAAGAGACATTCTATGAATAAATTTAAGAGGGTCACATCATGTTATAATTCCACATATATTAAACAAATATTAAATAAAATAAACTAGTGATAAAATATTTCTAATTTATAACATTGAGTACAAGTGATCGGACCATGAAATTAAAATAAAAATCCACTCTAATAAATATAAGTGGTACTTTCCACATATATGATGTTAAAGATAGTGTTGTGATTATTTTTCCTTATACAATTTCTTACACTACCTCTTCTTCTCCTAATTCCTCTCCTGTTATTCTTCACCTATCTAATCAAGTCACATTAAATATATATACCTGAAATATTTATATTTTGAACTCAAATATGGGATTTATGATATTCCATCATTATTAAACGAACATAATATGAAATATAGTAATGTGATTACACAAAAATATTAACTTGTAAAAGATAATGAAAAACTCTTAAAGGAAACATAATTATTATACATGAATGTTAATAATAAACTAAATTTTGATAACCATGAATGTACAATAAATTGTATCAATGTCAGTCAATACCAACTGAAAATAGTGTTAAATAATGACAATTAAATAATATGATCTGAATGATATGGAAAAAATATGCTCTCCTTGGTTTATCGAATTCAAAAAGAAACTGAAAATCTATTAAATATATTTTAATTAATTTTTTTGTTAAAATTTTATTTTATAAATAATTAAAAAATAATTGTACATTTAATTTATTAATTTGATTTAAATAATTAATTATATGGCATGAAAAAAAATTAATTTTTAAACTAATATTTCTAAAATAAAATCACATTCAAAAAAAAATTTGTATTCCAAAATAATTTTTATTAAACCTTATTGGTCCCAAATTTTTTTTATCAAAACATTTTCCTATTGATTTTATTCGAAAGCTGTCTTAAGAAAATAGAACATGATATATTATGAAACCATTATAATGTTTGAGCAAGAAACATTTGTTTATACCTCTCCAAATTTATTCAAAATGATAAAATTAATGATGGTTATATCATTATTAGTGATAACTATATGGGTTTGATATTTGATGTATGTACCATCAGTTTTACTATCAAATATCAGGTTAAAAATGTTTTAATTTTAAACCTATTAAAATTAATATGATAATATTTATCCATTTTTTATGGATGTTTAGAAATTACTTTAAAATTTATTTTTTAAAAACTATAAACATAAAATAACATATATTATTTCCACTTATCATTTCCAAAACCATTAATAAATGAATTTAAAATCTATTCCTAGCCAAAATATCAATTTCTTGAATTCAAAATTTATTTATTCATTGAGTTTTAATGGATTCATTGGTAACTATTTAATAGATTCATATATGAAAAACTATTGTTATTATCTCCTATGATATTTACGTGAACATAATTTCAATGATAAAATGGTTTTTGAAGCATATTAATACGTGGAACATGGGTAATATTTTTCTAAATTTAATAAATTGATTTATACTTCAAAAGATATTGGATGAAATCATATTAATTTTATTATACATTTTCTAAAAGAAAATCTATACTGAAAATAATAGACAATTTTATTGTTTATAACCTTACAAGAATCACATTGACCTTCTTCTTATCCCGTAAAAGTGAAACTTGTATTTCTTTTGTATTGTTCTCAAAAAAGGATAAAACTATAATTATAACACCCTCATTTTTTTTTGTTTTTTTAATATTCGTTATTTTTTCTATTAAATGATGTTTTTTAATCATTTTATGGTTGAATATTGTGCATGGTTACATTTAATGTTGTTTATGAAATTTAATGTTCTGATGGTTTTTTTTCAATAAGGCCAATTACCAACAATGGTGAATGATTTTTTTATGGTTTTCCTCAGTGTATAATAGGAAAAGGTGAAAATGGATTGGCCAATCTATGGCCAACGTATAGTGCTCAAGGGTTTCTACCATTGTTCATATCCCATGTTACCCCACCATGCCTATTTCCCTAAGTGTGGTGAGGGTAAAATATTCTTGGTATGGGTACCATGTCACATGACTACCTTTTTTATGGTTTGGTCTCATTAACACTATTTGTATGGCCATGGTATATTAAAGGCTCTTATAATGGTCACATAGAATATTAAAAATATAAAATGAAAAATTATTCCCAATATTTCCATCAATGATCCATATTTGGTCTTCAACCCATGGTAAAAATTAATGAGTGGACAAAAAATTCCTTCCACACTCACTATAAATTACTTATACCATTTGATTCATCTCCCTTATAAGAGATCAGTGATTTTGGGAGTACTATAATCAGAGATATGGTTGGTTTTATGATCTTTTATCTGATCCTAGGTTTCTTCAATGTTTAGATAATTCATTTCATTATTTTTTTAATCTAGGGAATCAATGAAACTAAAATTAGTGGTGCCACTAGGTTGGGGAGATTTAGTATAGAACTATGGAATGTCATTTTATTAGTTGTTTTATTCTATCATTATTTAATGATCAAATATTAGTATATGATGTATATTTCCTTCATAATGTGTGTTATTGTTAGGAATCACAACTTCTGAAAGATTTATAATGGATTTTTTATGGAACCTGAAACATCTAACAATTCTGTATTCGAGGGGGCGTGATTTCAAAAGCAAAGTGTCAGGTAGGGATTTCAACCTATGACTCTTGAGAACTCGCATTGGTCAGTAGGATGGGATTTTAGGCACATCAAACCCATGGGGGATTATTTACTACTTTGGGACTATCTCAAAGATTTAAGACATGTTCTTGAATCATTTATTAATTCACCATGTAAAACATGAGTTTCCCCTGTAATTTGGAAATCAATTGTTGGCATGAATGGAACATAGAATCATAAATATGTATCTGAGGATCTTTATCAGTGGTGATATCTGTTTTAATCCACGGTTATCCATCAATGGTATCCTATCATATATTACACACAGATTCATTTGTCGTTATAATGATGATGTGGGTTTTTAAGCAACCCATTTTGGCACTTTGGAATTTATTGTCATCCCGGTAGACAAGAGTTACTATGGATATTATTGTCATCTAGGGAGGTGAATGTTTCTTTTATTTTTAGATCAAATCCAAAGATGGGAAACATATGTATCCTCATGAAATGAATCAGAGCCCACATAGTTCAGTTCCACTTAATGGGAAACATCATATCTTTTAATTTTATGTGATAAGAACCTAACCATACAGTTCAATGTCTTCTGGTAAGAAATTCTATGTGGAAGGTTCCTAGTCAATGTTTGGTGAGGGACTTATGCAGAAGAAGCCTAAGGAACCGAGAAGGGATATAAATTTCAATTTTCAATTAGACTATGTTGGGAATGTGTCTAAGAGAGAACATGGTTGATTTTGGGGTGTTGTGGTTGATCCTTATGTAGGCTTCCAATGTATCTCATATAGATGGGAATCAAATACCATATAGTTTCATAAATATCTTTGGGGAGTATGGCCATTTGAGAGGATTAAGTTACTATTTATTCTTTATGAGGATTCCTTAAATGAGGTATCATGAGTGATATATTGACTCAGGCTGATATGGGAGCTTAATTTTGGGCTTACTCCTATGGAGGATGCCTCTTAATGGCAGGGTCGATGAGGATAATGATCACTCATCAAGATTTAGGGGATTAACATAGGTATTACTCTCAGGAATATGCATGGATTATGAGAACTAATATTAGTTTATCATTTTTATGGATGATATGATATGCATATCAGGCCTTAGGAAGGCTTCTTATTTACCCCATGTATGGTGGGAATCAGAGTTCTCATAGTTCATTGGTTAGATACATTGTGTAGATGTTGTAATCATCAAAAATATCTAAGATGATTTGAGTCATGCTCTGTGTAAAAAACAAGAGGATGTGAAAGATTCAAAAAAAAGAACACACTTTCATTCCTCCATTGATGGAAGAGGACATGCCTATAACGGTAGAAGTCGGGGCGATAGTAGATGTGGGAATGGACAATGGACCTTCCAATGTTAAATGAATGTGATGGTCAATAGGTCCATGATGAATGGATATGGGATTATTACAAGAGGTATGCCCTATAATTCGTCCCATTAGAGGATGAAGACTTCACCTTTGTCAAAGGTTCCCCCTTGCAAGAACCGGTGGCTTTAGGTGTCAGATATGATAAGGGGAGTATCGATTCCTATACCCAGAATCTGGGAATGGTAATTCATAAAAATTGTCTATAGAATAAGGATCAATGTGATGGTAGAACTAGAAAAGTAAAAATTTCCAATGTATCTT
The DNA here is from genome assembly GCA_963277665.1 of Viscum album. Lineage (NCBI taxonomy): Eukaryota > Viridiplantae > Streptophyta > Magnoliopsida > Santalales > Viscaceae > Viscum > Viscum album. The sequence goes on from OY728131.1 coordinate 1,352,877,266, forward strand.
CACTAACTTATAATAAAAATGGGTGAAACTTCTGATCATAGAAATAGAAAAACAAATCGGAGTCACACTGAGGTTCCATTACCAAAGGTTTGGTTAATCAAGAGGTCTTGGTGGAGGTTTCAACATGATTTCTTCATACAAGGAATCCAATGAAAAGAATCCTTTCCAAGATTGGATTTAAATGAGGCTTCATGGAAGTATTTTGTTGGATTAATGGATGTATGAACATCAAGTAATGTCGCTCAAGTGGGTGGTGCATAGGTATGGGGTGTGCAAGTAGGCTGGGGTGACATGATGGAACCTTAAGTGACGAACAAACTGGTTGACTAGAATTGGGTGATACTTGCCTCAATCCTTCAAGAGTTTCAATAGGTATACCTAAAGGTGGAGTAAAAAAGTTCCTATATGAGGAATAGAAGGAACACATGTCTTATTTAGTAAGGGGTTGGTCTATTGAGTCATGAAAGTGTTATTTGTATAAATCACACTAAATGGACTTAAGTCAAATTATCCTACATTATTTCCCTCACCTTAGTAGTTACATAATTACCATAGAGGTTTTGGAAGAAATGGGTGATTGAATAGGGATACTAGATTAGAAATTGGGCATCAAGAAATTTCTTCTGTACAAATGAAGCCCCCTGGGGTCTATTTATAGTAAAATATGCAACCCCAAGCGAATGAGAGTGGGTGTGTAGGTAATGGATGGCCTGCAAGGGTTTGGCTTGCTGGTAATTGAGTGCCACTACTGTTTTGGCCTACCTTTGGAAAACTCAAATATATTCCTTTTCAAATATTTATATTTCCATATATTTTATCCTCTTTTATCTATGGAATTTCCCTTTTTCACTTTTACATCAATGTGATGGATCATAGTATCAGCAAAATACCTTCCATAGGATTGGATCCGAATGAAAAAGAAGGTATAATTCTTACGTAATGTGATGAAAAAGTATGATGAGTCACTCTTATTGTATCATGAAAGGTAGTGGAAAGCAAGGTATTGGTGCACAAGTAGGCTTTTAAAACAATATATTGGCCCTTTATTTTAGTGAAAATCATAAAGGATTTTGGAAATATTGGCTCTACACAAACAAGTTCTTCTATTGAAATGTTTTTTTCTGAAACTTTTATCTCACTGCTTATGTACGTTTTTGATTTGCATGCTAAATTTTTGGAGGCACACTTGTGTGTCGCAGTATCAAATTTTTTCCTTAATTCCTTTGTCAAATTTTGATTATTTGTTTGAAAATTTCTAAAAATGAACAAACTCTCAGATGAATTTTGATATTTCTTTGTAGGTTTAAATTTCCCCCAAGAGAATCACAAATGATGATGAATTATCTAGAAAGAGAATTTAATACATGATGATGTTCATTGGGAATGATTACTATGATGTCTATTACACCACTCTATCTAATCTAGAAAAGTATCTATAGAAGTATCACAATGATTTTCCAAGAAGTAGTTATCTTTCACATAATGTTTATGGCCATCTATAGGAATTCAACATACCTGATTCAAAAAACTATCTCAATTTAATGGTTTCGAGACTATACCAACTTCTCATATGCCAAATTTCTTTTACTGGTAAATTTATTTATGGTGGGATGGAAGATAAGGCTTGTTTAATACATCACAACCCACGTTATCCAGATTTTAAAGAACATACATCCAAGCAGAAGCCACACTATTATTCATCTATTTTATGAGACTCGCAGATGGATCAGTTTAAGGGTTGGATAAAAAGTTGGGATTTTCCCCTAATAGGTGGTTATAATCTGTCTTGGGTGTGGGAATATAGGGTGCCCCCGATAAGTGAAGAGTTAACATATGATCTGAATTATACCCATATTTATGAGGTTGTGTGGGTTGGAAAAAACTATGTGTATAAGAATGATTATTTTGTTCCAGATCAACTGAGTCGCTTGAGTCTAGAGATAAATTTATTTCATTTAATGCAAGGAGAAGTAGGTATTAGATTGTGGGATTTCTATAAAATATCCAAATCACCAATTCTTGGAGATATGAATGAATAATTCATTCCTATAAAGAATATATTGAATGATTTGGAAAAAACACCATCCTTAACACATGAGCTGTGGAAGATAGTTCACGGAATCATGAATGAAACTGAAACATCCCGAGTAAGATGGGATGTTCATCTAAAGGAGAGGATGGAAACATTCTTGATGAAGAAGTATAAGAAATATCCCACCTATAAACGTCCAAAAATATGTCCCAAGGGGGAAAAGAGATATGCACTTGACACATTCATCCATTCAATAGGCAGGGGAGAGTTTGAAAAGTGGGGTAGGATGCTAATTCCAAAATTCCTTCCCAGATGGGTCTTGTTGGTTTTCTAGACATGTGGCTCAGTTTCTATTTGTCACTAGTCCAATATTCTAAGGGCGGTGTAAGGAATAAGAACCTTTATCATAGTGGAAATGAGGAAAGAGAGGAAGATAGTGGGATTGGCCACCCATAATCTGGAAAAGATCCATAGGAACTTCTTGCATATAGGTGGAGGGAAGTATCCTTTTTGAATAGCACTATGATTACAAATTTTTTGGGGATGGACCGTGACACATTTATAATCCTATTATTTGTATAGGGGGATCCATGTCCTTGGAAGTTCATTCTAACCATCTGTTCAAGCTTTTTCTGCTATTCCAACCTAGTCCTTAAGCCATCTTAATTTTATGAAAAGGTTGAGTGTGTTCAAGGAGACCAATCTATTTTCTTATGAGAATCTTCCTATGGGATGATCCGTCAATGACTGGATGGTCAGCATGGTGCTAAGGGTTTATATGCTAGGTTGTAGTTATGGTGTACTAGCAATAAGGATTGTTGGAGAATTCATCTGTGAGGCCTATGCTTCTTATATATTTGAATGTCAATTAAATTTCTTGTATGAATGTACTGTGTATTCTCGGGTGCATGTTAAACTATAACAACATTTTATGGAGGCTCGATAGCTATGGTTGCTGACAGATAAAGAGAAGACAGATGTAGTGTTTAATTTACCGATAGCTGATACAGTAAAAGGTTGACCATCATGTATTTTGAGAATTTGTTGCATCATACCCCAAAGGGGAACTGAATAATGCTATTCCTTTTTTGTAATAAAGAAATAGAGTAGGAATAGACCATATCATTTGGAAGGAACTTCATCCCCTACATAGGATGCATTGTTAGAGTTAGAGATCAATGGTGACGAGGCTCCAAGATCACTAAATCAACCCAGTGCAACATACAATCCACCCGCTAGATTCATGCATGATAAACTAGTATCTCTAGTTGATGTATTACTTAGGATATCTAGTCGCCACTTCCAATAAGAGTAGAGGGTTCCATTTTCCTGTCCACAATCTTTGACTGAAGGAATTAGGAATCCCACAAAATCTAATATTGTGGGATCATCATAATAGGGAGATGGGATTTACTCTAAATATATCTGACCATATGAAGATCAAACATTGAAAATCTTGTATTATGTTGTTGAAACCATGTGGGTACTTTTAATTTAAAGGTTGTGTATTCCATGAATAAGAGATCTTTGAGCCTTATATGAAATTCTTTTTGTGAATAAACCTTCAGAAGTTAGAATTCATATCCAGGAGCTAGAGATTCTTATAAACACAACTATCCATTCAATCCCCACTAAAATATGAGTTAATGAAACAATAGATCTTGGTGACACTAATGTAATTATCCCTTCATCTTATGAGTAATAACACTATTTTTTTGTCCTAAAGATGTAAGCCTTCTTCTTCTCATATTGTTTTATGATTTTTCATTTGAATTTATCTGAAGCATTACTGATTAAGCGAAGTGACACATTAAATTTCATATAGGTAAGGGAAAATTGATTCATGTTCCATCACAAAAATATAGTCATTGTGGTACCTTACACGGAGATGCTGAATCAGCCCATGAATCGGGAGAGATATCTCCAGTCCAATAGGCCTTGGAGGATGAGATGGTATGAGGATTACGATCTCCAATACCTATTTTTTAGATGATTATGCTAGTCCTCTAATGAATAAAAACAATAAAAGATGTTGAATAGAGAAAATTACGGCGAAACGTTTTACTAGAAGTAGTAAGAATTCCTGACATCATTAGCTTCAACTTAATACATAAAAAGTATTTATACATATTTGAATTTTATGAACTTAATATGTTTCTTCCCATAGAAAAGTTATTAATGTTCCTTTTAGAACCATTAAGGAAACTTTTGATCAAGTTCAGATCCCTACCAATTAAGTGGCTCCCTTGAATAAGGAGGCATCTAGGCAAGAGAAAATAACATCTGATCATCGTAATGCTCTTATTCTTATTAATGGGAAAAAGGAGGAATATTTTATGTTATAAGTGCATCATGAGAAGCTATATAAGGAACAAATGACTTCTATTTCTATAATATTTTAGGTTTTTTAAATGAACCATAAAACCATGTGATGACTGATGTTGACCCAATGAATATCACTAACGTGGTTGTATGGTGTCTAAATTCTTCGGAGGAGGTCAATGGACCAAATAATCTAAGAATTACCGTGGGTGAGATTAACATGGGGCTTGGGATGTTATTTTTTACTATGATCAATTGGGTAATGTCTTTTTAATAAATATTTGAACATGTTAATATGCCTACTACTGTAGAACATATTGATGTTCCTTATATAGAACCAAATGGACGTGTTTTTTTATTTTCTTTCTAATCAATCATTATTTTCCTGATTTTATAATCACAATTTTGGGAAATGCATATCTCTATCTTTAGAGTATTCTATATTGAAAATTCCTTGAATAGTTATTGAAATCCATGTTAACTCAATTGTTGAGGAAGAGACGAATTAGGTGAACCTTGTGGAATAGAATCATCTTGAGGTTCATCTAAATAATCCTGAGAAAGAAAAATAAATATCCCTTGCCAATATGTGTTAATAAAAACTACAAAGCATATGAATGTTGTGGAGGAGTCTTCCTTAGTCATAGACTTTTTGTTTTCAAAAATTGTGACTGTTCCCACTCCATCCATAAATTTGAATGTAACCCTGATTTTGATCTGTCATGTAGGATTATCAGTTTCAAGGGCTATGTTTGAAAGAAAATATTCTAAATTATCTCGAACAGCGTTAAGAAGCGAAGTGACCACTATTTGGGAATGTGCAAAACATGGCACTTTTTGGTGCATTAATCCAAGATTATGTACCCCCTATGATATATAATATCAATCAGATCTAGAGATGAAGAAATATCTTCTCCTTGCACATCCTAAGGAATAAAAAAATATATGGAAGATAATATCTGAGGGTACCCTTGAGGAACCGCCTACACAAATCCACCATCTTTCAACTTATTTTATCGTGTTGTGATTTGGAAGTTTTGATTACTATATAATCCATACTGAACAAAAAAAGACCATTTGTAAAAGAGAGAATGTACACAAACTCCAGAAAGATCTAATAAAAGTTAGAAAACTTGCTAACATTGATGAGTTCTGAGTAGAATTATCCCTATAGGAGGCCAATCATACTATGAAGCTGACTGGATTAATGAAAAAGATAAAAATTTGGTTTTTCAAATGTGGTGTCTTCAACAGGTGCTGGATACTATTATGGTGGAATGTGAAGGAATTAATTGCTCGATAGAAGAAGATCAAAAATAAGAGGCAAATCCATTGTTGATTCCAAGGAATCACACCATGTTACTGAGGAGAATGAGGTTGGTTGGATGATTAAACATCAACTTGCAACTGATGGGGCCCAAGTAGTTATCAAAAAATAAAAAGTTATAATGGTGTCTTTTTGTAGTTTATAATAGAGATAATCCATTTTGTAGATGTTCCTATTGTGATTTTATTACTATTAAATAAAAAAAATTCTTTATTCAACTTTGTCTTCATTCCTATTTCCTTATATTTGTAATATTGAAGTTGATTTCCATAACATGATATTATCATAATTTATTATCATAATTAAAATGATATGGATGCAATATGCTCTAATTTTTACTAAATCTGATGGGCCTTTTGAGCATAGTTTGAATACTTCTAGAGTCACATGGACAACCCTACAAACATTGTGTCATTTTTCACCACCCTAATTTTTTCCTAAGGTCAATATGAAAGAGACTTAGTGGGTGGGATTTGGATTTTCTTAGGATTCCCTTTTTGGGTTTTCTTCCAAATATGTTTTGTGCCATTTAACTTTGTATTGCTCGATATTTCCTAAAACATGTAGATTGTAGGTCTAGAAATCTGATACTTGACTTATTTTCAGAGTTCACTTTCTGTGTTTTCAACATTGTAAGTGTTATTTTTATTTTTTTTAGTTTCAATTCACGCATATCAGAGAAAAATGGATAATGTTTATGGTCAAATTTCATTGACTGTAGATCCTAAAATTATAACCCAAACAAGGATTAACATTTTGGGAAGGTCTCGATATTCATCAGATGTTTCAAAGAGGGATCATGAGTCAGCATGATTTATGGTCACCAAATCTAAAACATTATGTATAGAAATAGATCAGGTTTCTTACAAGAATGGACTTACCGCATTTTGACAAACCAGTTATATGAGATTTATTATGATGGGCCAACTAGAGCATGTACTGTATAGACAAATATTGGTTTCATTAGGCTGACTGTCCTGTTATGTGGGAATCATATGCAAGGCCATCTGGGACATATACTACATAATTAGATAAAGGATCACTCGATAATTCCTACATTTTATTTCAAATAGACAATATGATTTCTGATTTGTATGTCTCAATACCATAGTGGATGACTTTTACACAAAAATATATCTTAAAATAAAATGTAACATTTATTATGATATAGTCCATAAATGGGAAACCACCCCTATAAAAATATGGTATATGAAGGAGGGTACATTTTGTAAGACAGTATCATTATGATATTATGTTGTTCAGTTTAAAGTCACTCAACAAGTACATTAGGGGGCCTTAATTTTAAGGTCTTTATCTTTTCCTGAATATTTTATGGTTCTCAAACTCTTTTAAATATCTCTAGAAATGTTATACCATATTCAGGTAAGGATGTTAAAAATTATGGGGACTGATTTGGGGATTCTCGGATAGGAAGAGTGATATGGGAAAATGGGATAATACGACATGAGGGTGTATCCTCCATGAATAAGGTTACAACAGTTTTATGAAACTGTTATGGGGGATATAATATGTAGGGTCGGTTATGGAATGGGATGTGTTGCAAAAAAATGTAATCCTTAGGCTGAAAGGCCCACCATAAGGGTGATTTTTATGAAAGGACATATGTGCATTTATTGCATTGAAAAAACAATCTTATCCTTAGGTTGACATGCATGTTATGTGGGTGAATTTTATACAAGGTTAATATGGTCATGTACTACATATTGAGGTAAAGGATCTCTTAAGAATTTGGATATTTTATTGATAAAAGTCGATAAATGATTTTGGATATTTGGATATTCCCAAGAACAGAGTTTGGTTTATGGAGAAATGTTCTTGAATATAGAAATTTTATTTCAAGTCATGACATCGAAATAATTATAGAAATAGACATTCTACGAAGGTCTTACCCAAAGGTAGGAAGTGTGATGCTCACATATTTAGGTCGTACAACTAAAACCATAACATTATGGAAATAATGGATGATATAGGGTCAAATGAACCATGTTTATTCCAATATGCTTTGAACAAGTGATGATGGAATGTGTAAACAAAGGTCTTGTAGACTTTCAGGTCTAGAGAAAGGAGATAATACAAATACGAAAAGGATGGCCTCTTTAGTTTATGGGATCCTACATACAATCATAAAAGATTAAAGGGGACAGAAGATGATTCTCCAAAGACCTAATCTTGCACTATTTGAAAACTCCATTATAGGATCTATAATATGTAATTCCAACTTGTTCATATGTTTCATATCTAAATAGTTGAAACTTTTGTCTATCAGGCATGTTATGTGGTCGAATTATACAAGTCCTTCTAGGGGCACATACTGCATGGTCAAGAATAAGAGCTTTAATGTATCAAATATTCTACCACAAGAGACTAATTAAATATTATGAAGATATAAATGTATTGAACATTGGGAGTATGAAATGTGAAAGCGGTAACGTCCAATGAAAAAGTGAAATATTTGAGTCAATATTGGCCATGAGTTTGGAGTCCCATGTATAGATCTGACTCATATTTATAAACATGACATCTCTTGTTTCCTTAATGGGTACTCCGGGGAGAAAATCCAAAATAAATGTTTCTACACATATATTCAATTGTATGTATTAGAGTTGAATCTTCATTTATCTCATGGATGGGACTAGGATATATTCTCTAGTTTCCACTATGTATCTCAATGGCATGAGAATAAATCCATATGTTGTTCTCTAGGAACTAGACAGTTTAAATTCATGTCGCAAAAACATTATGTTGTGCGTTTTAATGACATTCAACAAGGACATTAGGGAATTTGACGTGAAAGGAAATGGAATATTGTGGCTGGAGTAGGGAATAGGGCCTATGTGGAACTATGTATCTTGTCAAATAAATTACAAATCCACACATAGTTCTATCGTATTCAATTTTATGTGAAATGTATGCAATTGTATTTGAACAAATCATATAGATCTGACTCATACATGGGAGAATATAGGCTCTTTTACATCATGTTGTAAAAGGGCCCAATACTGATAATCTGAACGTCACTACATATCACATATAGAAAATAATTAAGACGCATGGTGTTAATGTAGGTCAATGCATTTTATCATCATGTGGCGAGGACGTGAAGTGATTCAACATAAAAAATAATATTGTGGCTAATCTACGGGATATTAACTAAGTGTAAAAATGATTCTTGTTGGAGAAATAAACAAGCCACACATATTTCATAAATAATTATACCAACCATAATTGAATTCACATGTGAGGGAATAAAAGTTCATTCATAATATGGGAACATATATTAATCTCTGCACATAGATATATCTCACATTCAATTGCATGTAGTTTAGCATCAAGAATTGAATGTGAAGGTGAACTAACGTGAAAATACTATATATCTCATGAAAATAAGAATCGAACCACTAGTATTTTTTTTGACGATTGTGTCATTTATCATCATTAAAAGAGGAAATTTGTGGTGTATTTTATGGTCTTAAATCCATGACCCTTGATATCCCAAAATAGGAATTTAATTACATTATTTATTAAGAGTAAATCTTTGTGAAATTCCTAATACCATGTCAGTTGTGCTCGGTGTGAGGTGGAAAAATATTCTTGTGCAACACATAGGTAAATCAAGTGAAAGGTAAGGGTCTAATGAGTGAATGGTGGTTGAACCAGGATATAGGTCCTGAGTGTCACTAAATATCTTACTATGGTTAATAATTAATTCACTTATAGTTCTTGATATTGTTCCCCATATCATCATGTTTAGACAAGGGGAGGAGGTGATTTTATATTTTCCATTTGGATGGTTGGGCCTAAATAAGGAAGTCTAGTCGTCACCATGTATCTCATTGAACTGAGAATCAAGTTAAATGTCTCGGAAGAGGTACCCATTCAAATTTTATTAGTGCATGGGTAAAAGAAAGCTGGTTTTATTTTATGAAATTGTGGTTCGATACAAGATAAAAGATCAAGGTGACATTATGTATCTCATAGGGATGACAATCCAGACAAATGTAGTTCATAAAACATTCCCAATGCGGGTTTGATTCATACACACAACGAATGAAGGGGGTTTTTATTTTTGTTTTGGTTGGGCCTAAGATCATTGACCTAGGAGTCACTAAGTTTCTCATTGGAATGAGAATCAAGTCATATGTAGTTCTTGATAAGATTCCCCACACAAATTAGTTTTTGATGTGTGGATGCGTGATTTTTAGTTGTGGATTGTATAACGACCCAAGCCTTTTAAATATAACATAATGTGATTTTATGCATAATTATATATCATAGCCCAAGACAAGGATCATAATGTCTAGTGTCTTGGGAGATTAGGTACAAAAAAATGAAAACATGGAACTAAATAAAATATAGCTTTTTTAATTCCCAAATTTATCTCCTAGCATCTATTTTTCTCAGACATATTTATAGGGTACCCTAGGGAACACATTAATCAAGGGATGAGCCAAATAGACGAGTAAGGGATAAATTATAAGAATAAAGAATTAGCGCATGGGATAAAAGGCATTAAATGGTGATATAAAAATCAATGTAACATATGAAATAATAACATATAAAAATGGATTTATATAAAAATGGGGTCATTTTAATGTGGTATAAACAAAAAAATGTCTTTATCATGATTCAAGGCTATTTTCCAAGAGTGTTACATGTGGTATCACAACCTAAGGGGCACCACCAAGACTATCACACATAGTAGCACAAGCCAAGGATAACATCCAAAACTGTTGCACAAAACGTCACATGAAACTCAACATTACTCAATTAGTTGGGGTGCTATATAGGCGTATCCATCTTACCCATTAATTAATATTTTTTCCACATAATGAATCATACATAATCAACCATATATAAACCTATGGGTTACCTCTGGAATGAATTCCATACCACAATCATGTCATAAAGAATAAAAAATGGGTGTATCATAAGGAACCAAAATATACATGGTAATTCATAATGGAAAATACGCATGAATCATGGTAAGTGTTTTCAAGTAGAACTGACAACATTTCAGAAAATTATTTATGATATTTTAGCATTAAAGCATTTTTTGCAGTTTTAAGGAAAATACTATAGAGACTATAAAATAGAAAATGGATCAATCCATTATATAAAACACAAAGTGAACCAATAAGGATTTTATAATATAAAAGGCCGGTTTTATAAAATAATTTGTTGGATTAAAACGAAATATAGAGTTAACTTGAAATCAAGTAAGAATACGGGATGTTCCCCCAAAACAAGTTCTCTTATCGGGAAGTATTGAGGAGGGAATCACTTAAAAACATGTATATCCACCAAATAGAACGATGAAATGGTCTTGATAAATTAATTTGGTACATGAAACAGAATTTATAAAATTCAACTAAAAATATAATATAACTTCATTTTGGTAAAAGGAAAATAATGTTACCCAAAGGAACAAAGGGCGTTCGGGTAGAATCCCTTATAAATTATCAACCTGGTATCAGGTGTAATTAAGAGGTATTAATGAGAGATAAATGGGACTATAATCACATAAGCATGATGATGTAAGTATGTGGATGTTCTAAATCATTCCCCATAACCATGTTTTACACAAAAAAGAGAATAACATAGAGGAAATTCTTTAATAAATCTAAAATAGAGAGGATCGCTTACTTTATGTTTGATAGTGTTCTTGACTTGATATTAATAACCAGAATAATCAAATTATTTCCATTAATGAATAATTATACAAACAATTATATATTTAAAAAACATTTTATAGACTTTTTATGTTCATTTATGACCTTTTTGATAGGTTAAGAGGTTTAATTTCATTGTTCAAGTCTTTTTGTTTTCTTTGTTTTACGATTGTTTCAATTATATTCATGTTCAGAAATTCATGTTTGATGATAGTGGTTGTATAGAATTTAAGTTATATAAAATTAGTGAACATACAAAATATTACATTGTTATAAAAATATTTTGGTTATTTGGATTTTAGGTGAATCATTAATGATAAATTCTTGGATTAATTTGGCGATTTGGTTCATAGTTAACTTGTTTTGTATTATTATTATTTATCATATGTTAAAAAGGATTAAATACAAATAAATAAGATAAAATACATAATTAATAGTCTGGTTCAACTATAATAATGGTTTCATGACTATAATTAGATATGGTAAAATAAATTGAAAACCCATCATCATTGAATGTGGTAAATTAACACATCTCAGATGTTGTCTTTGATAATAGTGTAAAAGAAGAGTAAACAAGAAGTGATAATAAATTATTCCATAAACTTAAAAAAATTACATTACATGTAAGGTATCAGAGTTTTCCTAAAATTTGGATGAGGATAGGTAAGGATAGAAAACAAAACAAATGAACTTGAAAAGAAACTAAACGAATTGAAAAGTTGAATTTATCTCATGAATCAATCTTCCATAAGAGCCTCTTAAGGGGAGAGGATTTTGTCTTCCGAAGAGACTACGGGCTATTTTATATGGGGGAGGATCTTGGGGAGAAATTTGGGAAGAATTTTTTCAAGGAACAAGGATTGAGAAGACTGAAGAGTAGAGCTAAGGAGGGGCGGTATTTATAGTGGGGGAGAGGAGGGTTTTCATAACAATTAATTCCGTAGTTTAATAATTTCCCTCAAGGCCAGAAATAGTGATGATTCCATGACCAAAAATAGTAATCAATTCATTTGGGTTTGATATTTGGGTTCTTATATCACTCATAATGTTGGGAATAGTGGATTTAAATTACAATGAATTTATATAGAAAATTAATGTACTTTACTATTCACCAAACATTCATGTATTTTAGAAAAATCCCCAAAATTCACCCTTACCATTTTTTTATGTGTAAAATCCAAAAAATGAAATAAATTTTTGAAAAATAATTTTCAAAATATTATTAATTTATTTTTTAATTAAAATAATAATTAACTTCAAAATTACTAATTTCAAAACTATAACTTATTTTATAATGATTTAAAATATTACATAAGGGCTTATAAAATTATCTTAAAATCAGAAGGCATAAAATTGTTAATTTATGAGAAAAATAGTAAAATACATCTTCACTTATATGAATTCATTAATTGTAATTATTTTTTTATGAAAAAACCCAATAAATTTATTATGGCCATATTATCACAAATAATATGGCTAAATTTTATTTGTGTATTCAAAGGCGAGGTTACTATTATTTTATACAGTTTACTATTTATAAGGGTCATATTACTATTCATAATGGTAGGTTACTATTAATCATAAATCTTTTTGTTCCATCAAACCACAAAAAAATTCCATTAAAGAAACCGTGTTTGTCAAATTTTCGAAATTCAAATCTCAGATTTGACAATACTAAGTTACATGGCCACATAGTACATTTTTGTTCAATATGTGGTGATTTCATATGATTATAAGAAATTATTTCTATTGATAAAACATTGGTTCATAACATTATTCTTACCTTATGAAATTTCACCATAGAATTTATTTTTACATTATATGCTATAAAAAGGTGAAAATATTATTCTGTCATTTCCTCCTTCAGTTCCCATGTTTCCTCTTTGTACTTATGGTTCATCCACAGTACAATTTTACTAGGAGAGTAGTCTTGTTACGTGGAAATTTTTATCTATGATCTAAGATCCTCACTAGTTGATCCCTATAAGAAATACCATTCTCCCACTATAGCACCTCTAAATAGAGTACATGTGAAGGAAGTAGTGCGTACTTCCTTAATATGGATACATGAGAGACATTGTGTACTATGGACATGGTAGTTTGAAGTGCTTGTTGATATGACAAACCTCCAACTCGATCACGGATCTCTCAGGGGAAAATGTACTTGGGACATAGATTTCCTTTCTTCTCAAACCTCATGACCAACTTCCATAGAGATATGTGTAGAAATACCTCATTTCCTACTATGAAATTATGGTATCATTGATGATTTTCTGAATAACTCTTTTGTCACGTTTGGGATACCATGTTGTGTTTTAGAATGGTTTTCCCCTTCTCCAACATTTTATCAACAATTTCAGGTCCTAGCATCTTACACCCTCTTAATTCACCTCAACAAACATTTGTTCTTCACCTTTTACCATACAGGGATTAGTATGGTCCCATTCAAATGCTCTAGTGGAAACTATTATTGTAGGACAATTCAACCGGTGGAATATATTATTTTTACCCTGAATTAAAGTCCATATAACATTATCTTAACATATATTTTCGTATATGAATAGTTCTCTACAATTGTCCTTCGGTTTAAGGATGATAAGCCGTACTGAAGTTCAGTTCAGTTCATAGAGAATTTTAATGATTTTCCCAAACATCAAGGTGAATCTGATATCTAAAACTGATAAAATAGATAGTGGTTCTCCATACAGCCTTTCCACTTCTTTGTTATATATCTATAAATGTTTTTTCTAATGATAATTCATCTCAAATTTTGATAAATAGAGATTTCATTGTAATTTGATCTTAAATGACCCATATAGCATTGTTTCTTATGGATGTCCTTGGAAGTCCAGCTAAAAAATTCAATCGTGATATTGTCCCACATCATTGTTGGTATGGGTAGTGGTTGCATCATCCCCTTAAACTTATTTATTTTAGCCTTCATTTTTGGACATACCAGACACTTTGATGTATACTCAAAAATCTCCTCCTTCATATTGTCCCACCCATTGTTCACTTTGAAATATCAATACAACTTTGTGCCCCTTGGGTGGATAGAGAAGGTTGAGCTATGTGCGTCATTCTGAAGCACCTTCTTTATATATGTATCAAATGATCAACATAATTTTGACATGAATCTTACAACTCCTTCCACATCAATCATGAACTCTGAGTTTTTTCCATTTCTAACGGCTTCCAACCTTTTTATAATTTCAACATATTTTCTTTGAGCACCCCTTATTTTCTCCATGAGAGATGGTTTAGAATTCACTTGAGAAAGGATTCATGATTTTCCTCCCAAAATTATTCCCATATTCATCCTCTTCAAATCTAAGAAAATTAGATCCAATTCAATTATCACCATTTATAAATATGAAAGATCTGTTCTACTTACAGCATTTGACACCTTATTTTCCTTATTAGAGTAGTAGTGGATTGATAAGTCATAATCCTTGATGAGATATATCCATCTTCGATGTATCATATTAAGCTCTTTTAGTGTGAATATATATTTGACACTCCTTTTATTAGTATATATCTCACACTTCACCCTGTAAATATAATGTTGCAAGATTTTTAATGTAAATATCACAACCGCTGACTCCAGATCATGCATAGGACAGTTTTAATCGTGGATTTTAAGCTTTTTTGAGGCATAGTATACCAATTTATCATCTTTCATTAGCACAGATTCTATTATCTTCTTTTAATCATCTTTATACACCAGCAAGATATTTCCACTTTTTGGGATTGTGAGAAATAGCATAGAGATTAGCCTCTGTATCAACTCCTTAAAATAAGTCTTCACATTCCTGAGTCGAGATAAATTCCCTCTTTTTTGTGGAATATTGATGATTGGGTTTAAAAATCATGAACATTTATTCAAAAATCATCGTTAATACCCATCTAGACCCATAAAGATACATATCTCTGTTACAGATGTTGAAATGGGCCACACGTCAATTGCATTTGTCTTGGAAGGGTATACAAGTATCCCATTGTTGGTGATAACATTCCCCAGGAATTATACATCCTCCATCCAGAACTAACATTTACTATACTTTTCATACAACTTCTCGCAACACAATGTTTTTCAAACTGTATTTAGATTCTCCCCATGTTCCTCCTTTATCTTGGAGTATATCATAATATCATCAATAAAGACTACCAAAAAAATTTCAAAGAAATTTTTAAAGACAGTACTCATTAAATCCAAAAAAATATATGGAGAATTAGTCAGTCTGAAGGGCATCACTATGACCTCACAGTTTCTATACATTTTTGGAAAGGTATTCATGGAAATAACTTTCTAACTCACCTTTAATTACTAATATACCGACCGAAGTTCCACCTTAGAGAAATAATTAGGCCCATGAAGATGATCATACAAACCATATATCTGTGGCAGTGGATAATTTCCAATTATCATGATTTTATTGAGATCACAATAAATAGTGTAGAAGCACATTGATTCATCCTTCTTCTTAGTGAAGACGACTAGTGCACCCCACAGTGATTCACTTAGGCATATAAAACACATCTCTATATTCTATGTAAGTTCTTCTTCAACTCTTACAACTCTATGATGTCCATCCTATGATGTGTCTTTCATATAGGAAGCGATCTAGGAATAAGATCAATTGAGAACATATCCTCTATATCAGGAATAAAACCAAACAACTCTTTGTGAATTCATCACTATGATCCCTCATGATGGGAATGTATTCAAGAATTATTCTCTCCATTGTGTTGATAATCTAAGCTAGAAAATATTTCTATCAAGGAATTAATATCCTCACTTGAGACAATGATTCTAATGGATACTTCTCTTCCTCATTAAATATGTAATAAATTGGGGGATGCTTTGTAGTGTGAAGTGTGATCTCATATTCTCAATAGTTGATGTTGGATTTGTATAAAGATAGACAATCCATTCCCAAGAAAGCATTATACTCCTCTAAAGAAAGTTTTACGATATTTTCTAGCAGGATCAGTCCACAAACGTTAACGTAGTAGGAGTTATAAACCATATATGAAATAATTTACCCATTCAATGTTCTCACAGATAGGTTTTATTCCTAATTTTGAGGTGGTGTTTCAATAGTTCTACAAAACATGCTGGATGGGAATGAAAGTTTAGAACCAAAATCAAATAGTATGTTCTCTATTCATGAATGAATGACTAGCATACCTCTCACAACATCATTATCTGGATCTACCTCAGTAGTTGTTTTAGAATAATCCATTTCTTGTTTCCTTGGAGGTTGTTTTTTCTTTCCTCTGACAACCCTCGGCTTTGAGAAATTGTTTTAAAAATTCCCATGCTACTTGCTGTTGTAACATTGCACTATAGGATGGGTGTTGATTTGACCCATCATTTCTTCTTCCACATTATCAGGATTCATTATATATCATCTAAAGTTTTTATCCATATTTAGTAACTTTCCACATTCGAATCAATTCTTGGTTCACTTTAGACAGTTCCCAGGATGCTTCATGTCACAATTTTTACACGTGAGATGTTTTAGGTTCTTCCCATAATGGAATTTATTTTTGGAACAACCCACATTAGATTCCATTTTCCTCTTTTTTTCTGCCATACCATGATACCACTAAGAGTCTCCAATCTCCATTTCAACTATAAGGTCACAAAAGATAATCTCTTCCTAGCTGACGACGCCTTCAATCCTTAATGCTTTTCATAGAATCATCTTTAGTTATATAAATATGTGTTCCACCTTTCATTTGGTGTTAATGAAAAAGATAAAGGAGTACATTGAAATACTTGTAAATATTGCTTTATACTACCTAATTGACTCATCTTCCTTGAGCTTGAGTTTGAGGAACTCTCTTTCCTTCTTGAGATGGAGGGTTTGGGGAAAGTATTTATTGGAAAAATATTCTCTTATATTCCTACCAATCCATGGAATCAATTTCGTCATGGGGATTATTATTCTTGATTAGTGTCCACCCCTGATAAGATTACCCATCAAAATGATATACAACCAATACGACTTTCTCTCCATATTACACTAGAGGATATATAATATCGTTTCAATGAAGTTAATCTATTATTTCATGATGAGGGGATCATAAGACCCACTCAACATGGGAGGCCTTTTCTTCATGAATGAGTATACGAAAACACTAACTTTTATGGGAGAGGAAGAGGTTACACATGATTCAATATATTATTCCTAACATGAGACAACTAAGAAAGTATTGTCACGGTGTTTTTTATCACCTGTTCCCATCATATCATGCATATCAATAGGGAAATATTCCTAATCCCATTCAAATTGTTTGTTGGAACGTGTTCTTCTATTTCCATCCATTAGATACGAAAAATAGCATACAATTTGATGGATTGAATACTTATCTATTATGAATAAAAAGGTAAGATTGAATATAATAGTATAATCTTGTAAAGGAGGTGAATATCCTAACTTGTGATTCCTTATGATTCAATCTAGGTTATCCTTGATCTAACTATTAACTTATATTATTAGGGGATTTTTTCAATCCATTAATAATGGTTTGTACCATGCTCATGATTTTACCAAATCATATCACTCAGGATTGTCAAACCAAGAATAAAGTAAGGCATGATGTCGTGCTCTAGTTCCCATATGAGTCTATTTCAAAGAGGTGTTTTTGTGTATTATCGCTATATTAATCAATGATAGATCCCCATATGCCTATTTGTATCTAGAAAGTGATGAAATTTATTTATAAACCACTTACTATATATGTAACACTTCAAGGTTTTATAGTACGCTTCCCATTGAACAATGCAGTAGCATGTGTTGTACGCAACATCGAGTTCTAACACACACCACAACCAATCGAACAAGCCATTTTGAATAGTAATAAACACTTTTTAAAATTTTATCAATTTTATCATTCAAAATGGACTTCATTTTTGGATTCAGAATATCGAAATTATCTTAGGGTGAATTTTTTGTAGTTTTCTGATGGCTTTCATATTTTGATGAATAGTGAAAATTGCTAAATTTTAATTAAAAACAAATTTTTTAATCGAAATAATTAATATTGATAAATTATGAATTTGAGTGGATTTAAATTATATTTTTAATTTATTTTTACAATTTAATCCAATGTTGGTCATTGGACATAATTTCACATTTAAACCGGACATAAACGAGTGTCAATCTTTTGATAGTTATTGTTTCTTAGAAACACGCTTTTTGTTTTGACTGCAGGAATTAATTATAAATTAATAAATGAAACTTCTATGTTTTTAATTCGGTAAAATAGACTTCATTATTGAATTCAGAATATCAATATTAGCTTAGGGTGATTTTTTGGTATTTTTCTGAAAACTTTTAATTTTTGATGAAAAGTGAAAAACACTGAGTATAGTTTAAAACCGAATTTTTATTTAAATAATTATTTAAATTATTTAAATTATTTAATGTCAAAATAGATACATAATACCTATATAAGTTCAATTTAATTCATTGGCGTCGGTTTATAATAATTTTAGATATATAAAAATTTCATTGAACTTTTCACCGTCTTTTACCCACCTCCTAGGAGCTTTTGTAAATTCACATAAAACATAATTTTACTACTTATGTGAGCTGAATTTTGAAATTCCTAGAGACATGGATAATATGAAGGAGTAAAATGTGGTTCAATGTGATGAAACTAATTTTTGGTGAATAGTAACTTTTTTACTTTTATTTTCCAAAGTTAAAAGTAAATATGGTAATTAAGGGTAAAAATGATATTAATATTACCCTCACACATGTCCTAATTCTATTGTAAAAGTTTATCCCGACCAAAAAAAACCTCAGGAATAAAATATTATCATTTAGGTCCACAAGGATTAGATTAGGACATTTATTATTTTTTAATTCAAAAAAGAGTTAAAAGAGTTAAAATCAAAGTTTAATAACTAAAACAATTTTAATATGAGGTTTTATAGAAGATAAGTTCGATTATAAGTATTCATTAGAAATCTAAAAAGATTACCTACATCATGGTATTTTATTTATAATTTTTAGACATTAAATAAATAAATTTATTTATGACACAATGATGATACAGTAATTACCTAATTCATGAAAGAATCAAATAAATGGTATTATAAATATTAAAATAAATATAATTTCAACATTTTTATGATATCCACGAATTTTCTAGGTGAATAGGACATGTTAGGATTGATTCAATGTATTATTTTGAAGTAATCATGTCGTTATTATTTTAACAAAAAACAAATATCAAATAGTGTCAAAATTTACATAAAATAGTTTTTAAAACAAATATTATATTATTGATTGATATAATGGTCCTAAAAATCTAAGGATTGGAAAAAATACATATGTAATAATGTATATGACATTAATGAACCAATTGGGGTTCTATTGATAGTATATAGTATGTTTATTAACCATATAGTGTAAGAATACAAGAACACATGGTAAAAGTTAAATTATTTAACTTAGAGTTTAATCTAAATGATAATGTTAAAATGGTAACCTAAACTTGACTGAAACCTATTGGTTGAGTTTTTTTCGACCTATCCCCACCATTTAAATTAAATAATAAACTTTTGAGCCATTAGAAACCGAATATGAATTTATTAGAAAATAATATTTTCAGTTTCTCCTAAGGTGCCCCACACCCCTCTTATAAAAGGGCACTCCCCCTTATTTCTAATTTACACCTTCTAAGACATTTGTCATGGAAAACCCCTGACCAAATGCCCTCTAAAATATCCTCCCTTCATCCTAGAGGCCTTAGTTTGATCATAAATCCAACCTAAGGAGCCCTTTTGATCAAATCAAAAGGAAGAGCCCGAAGAAGACGTAATGATTTCACCACCCTCTTTCAAGTTCCTTTCTTCTTCCACTTCCTTTTTCATTGTTGTTTCCAATATTAAATAAAAACTCTAGTATATTATATATACTGTGATTTTATTATAATTATGGTACAACTAAATTCATTTTTCTATCCACCCTTTTAATGACATGTCACCATACGTGCGAACGTACGGCTTACCGTCTCCACGTCGTGGTGTAATTGTTATTCAATACATTATTATTTGGATGTTTATAATAATGATGATTATTTGATTTAAATAAGAAATATAACTTGATAAGGATTCTGTATATATTATATACCATCCAATTCTATATTATATTAATATCAAAATAATGATATTTTCACTCGTGCGTATGTACAGATTACCATCTCCACGACGCGATGAGATTCATTTCCAAGTTCACCATTCATCGACGATTATAAAAATATATATTACTAATAAGTATGTAATATATGAAAAAATAATTCTACTAGATATATATATATATTTTTACTTACATATATCTCATTCACTTACTTTCGTTCAATACTATATGAAAATGAAAACAGCATTTATGCATACGTACGGACTACCGTCTCCATAAACGGTGTTTTCCATTTCATATATACGTCTATTATAAATTTTATATTCTAGTATATATGATAAATACATCATGTTTTATATTCTCAGAGTATTTAAATCATGATGTAAGTGATACAATCGAGAGTAACAAGTTTAAACATGTACGATAAAGAAAGTGATTATTACTCGAAATATTAATATAACATGGAAATTATTATTAAATGGGTAGTATAAAGTCATAAATGAATAATGTATGATATCATAAATATTAATATGGTTCTGTTATAATTTAATAACATACTATAGTCTTCATACATAAGGCTAAATGTACCCTCGACTAAAGGAAGTGCAGGGTAAGGGGTTTTCATCTCACTCCTTATTCCCATGTGATTCGTACCATATTGCCATTATTACCTTTTCTGTGGTGTATGTACAACCCATAATTGTATTCTTTGTGTAATGCACTTAAATTTATGTATATCTAAATATTAATTGTATGATACCTCTTTCATGGGGTGTATGTTTCGTAGGTTACCAAATTGGTAAGGGTTTATTTCACAATCTCCTCATTATCGGAGGTTGTTTATACGTAATTATCTACTGGGACCTCTTTATCATCCACATCCATGTTTCTTAAAAATGTATTTCAAAACATTCTTACTATTTTATAGAATATGGGTTAAAGTCATTTATACCCTTGTTTTACTTTTTTAAGAAGATTATAAAGGAATCTTTTCGTCGTTTTCCAAATAAGGTCCTTTTTATCCTTTTCGACAGAATTAAGGTAAGAAGGTATTTTTTTTACTTATACGGAGAGTGCGGGTATTTTTCAACGTTAAAAAATCTTTGAAACATCCCTTACAAGCATATAAGAGTATTTTCAAAGTAAATGTTTTCTTTTATAATTATGTGACTTTTAAATGATTAAAAAAAGCGATATTTCTCTCACATAGTTTTGATTTCATCTATGTCAACATCCTTTGATAAATTTTACACTATTTTGAAGTTGATTTTTTATGATACAAATCATCCATATTATATTTAAGGTTTTGTAATATGTTTGACTATGGATGAGTCATTTTTATGCCATTAATGTCTTAGGATTAATGTTTCATAATTTCGTATACTAGTTTAAAAAAGAATGTTAATGTTATATTTCATCCTCTTCTTAAGATGAATGTGTTGGACTAGTATGTTCCGGGTTGGGGACAGGTAAAATTAAGCCCTCTGGGTTGGGGTCTGGTTACAGCAGACCCTCCGGGTTGGTGTCCGGTTATTAGAGGCACACCAAGTTGGTGTCCGGTTATTAGAGGCACTCTGGGTTGGTGTCCGGTTATTAGAGGCACTCTGAGTTAGTGTCTGATTATTAGAGGCACTCCTGGTTGGTGTCTGGTTATTAGAGTCACTATGGGTTGGTGTCCATTTATTAGAGGCACTCCGAGTTGGATTCCAGTTACAGAGGCTCTCTGGGTTGGGTTCCGGTTACAGTTATCCCTTAGGTCTTGGCACAAGGCCTTGACACAGAAATTAAAGTTCAGCATTATAAATTCTATTGTTATGAAAGTGGTTATTTATATTGCATGTGATTATTCGATTAGAAGAATATCCATGTGAATAATTAAATGGCATTATTTCCTTTTATTTCTTCCATATTATGCTGAAGTTCATGTTTAAAAGGCTCTTGTTTTCGTTTTATTCATTTCCTTAAATGATTAAGCTTATTTTTGAAAGTTTCTGCGGTATTGCTTATCCTTACTGAGTGTTTGATCTCACCCCTTTCTATGTTTTATTTTCCCAGGATTCCAAGAAGTTTATTGTGATTGATATACAGGTTTAATCCAAGGGAATAATGGCGTTCATAAAGGATTATTTATGTTGTTTTGTATGTAATGTTACATTCATGTATGTAATCTATGTTCCAAGACTACTAAACCGATGGGTCATTCGGGACTAGATTCCTTGTAATCATGCCAATGTATTAAAATAATGCACCGACTCTGGGTAACTGGGGTCGGGGTGTTACAGTTTGTATCAGAGGATGTTTAGCAATAACCTTGGAAACTTGATTTAGATAAACACTGATTAGAGCACATTACCCTAAGATAGACTTTTAGGATTAGTATAATATAACTTCCTAGAATTTTGGTAATATAAAGATTTTGTGAGTTTTCGAAGCAAATACATCCCTGTCTAGATATGAGCAGGTAGAGTCAGCTCTGGCACAGATGTACCAAGTGTTAAAACCCGAAAACACCGCTTTGAGCTACACTCGAACGGGAACAGGTGCACGACAACGGGCCTTCCTGCACTCTTAGTTACGACACTCCTGGGGGATATTCTTAGGATAATTCTCATTTTCATTACAAACCATTATGAAGGGATTATGAGTATATACTTACTCAATGAAAACATTTTTATGATTATGGATTATATCCATAAACTGTTTTATTTTTGTTAAGTGTTTTACAAGTTCAGGATTAGGTATTGATATTCATAAACTAATCTAGTGTATGACATTGTTTAGAAATGGTGCCTAGTAGAAGGAATGGGAACTCTAGCAATACACATGATCCAAAGAGTACGAAGGATCATATCTTTCATGGTCCTAAGACAGAATTTAGAAGGAAAATATTCTCCCACGTATTATCATCATATGAAGAAATAGTATCATGTGTTGATAAGATAAGTAAATAATTCTTGGAGTCATATGGCTTTGAAGGGAAGCCAAAGTAGAAAAGGATGGTAGAGAGAAGGAAAGATAAAGGGAAGAAGGTAAAGAAGTTTTTTCCCATATGTGATAACTGTTGAAGGAATCACCTAGGAAAATGCATGAAGGGAATTGGAGTATGTTTTAAGTGTGGAGAAAAAAAGACACTAAGTATGCGACTGCAAGTGTAAGAAAAAGGTTTCAAATGTACAATGCATCATCTGCAAGGAGTTGGGACACTACGCAAACCAACGTCGAAATAATCAGAGTATTCCCCAAATGATGCTATTGGACAATAATCATGTTATGATACTACCTCAGATGAAGAATAATGACTAATGTTGTTATGTTGTTATTATAGGATTTTTTTCATTTGAGTGTTGTTTCAATAATGTACTAGTTATAATAATTATTGAGTATATAAGGATTGTACTACAATAATTTTTTATTAAGGACTTGAGATTGTGTGGAACTAAGAAAATTGACTCAATAATAGGTCAAATTTTTCTAAAATATACGGCGGAGAGAAAGATAAACCATAATATGGTTCTAATACCGAGGTAGTGATTTTGGAATAATACAAGATTGATTTGGATAAATTATATTGGATATTCTTGACTACCTTGAAACTGATTAATGATTTTTCATCGTTGGAGTTTACAACATTTTTGGATAGAAGGAATATATCTATTATTCTATAAAGAATAAGGGAGTAAGAATGTAATCAATAAGGTTTTATGGTAATTCAGGATGTTACCATGTTTTAAAATAATACATGGTGAAGGTGTTCAAATGTTTTTACACGAAAAAAAGGTTCTTCATTGTGTTTAACTTCCTTATAAATTTTGGACTGTGATTTTGGAATGTAGTATTTTGGATAAGTCTAAAGGTTGGAAAGGATTAAGTTTGAAAGGGTGTTTTTGTATTTCTATAAAAGGACAACACACAGACTGCGTTACAACCCGTCGCGTCAGAAAAAGATGCGGGAATCGAACCCACAACCATAGTGCGATTTGGATTTATCACCTACCACTGGACTACGTGAAGTTCTGGGATGGTATAATGTAGTTTCTTTTTTTAAATGGTCTGATATTTGAATTATAAATTCATTATATTTGTAACCCTATACGATTAGGATAAATAGTGTATTTTTGAGTTGTATTATGTTTTGGGGTGAAAGATGAGTTTGGGGTAGAAATTTATTAATAGATAAAAATCTAATTATAATGTAAGTATATATCCTTATGTTATTATCCAATCTCATAAATAAATTCCTCAATATTAATAAAAGGAACATAGAATAAATTTTTTTTCCTAGATGGTACCTCAGATCATCACAAATTTATGGATTGGTGATTGTTGGCCTTTTCATAGCCATGTTCTCTACCACTCTCCATCAGATATTGATGGTTAAATTTCTCTTCCATATCCATATTTTCTTACAGGAAACCCTTGTATGTGTTATTTTCGGTAACCTTCATACTTACCACTCTTTATTTTAAATATATGCGTCATTAATCCATTTTTCGATGTGGGATTTCAACTAAGATATTTTGAAATGTCAACCCCAAGTTTCCAATACCTAGAATAAATTGTGAGGATGCAATTTATTAAAGGAGGGATGAATGTAACACCCCAAGCTTCCACAATACACTTCTCTTTGAATAATGCAGTAGCTTGTGTTGTACGCAACATCGAGTTCTAACACACACCACAACCAATCAAACTAGCTGTTATGAATAGTAATACCCACTTTTTGAAATTTTATCAATTTTATCTTTAAAAATGGATTTCATTTTTGGATTTAGAATATTGAAATTAGCTTAGGGTGAATTTTTGGTAGTTTTCTGATAACATTCATATTTTGATGAATAGTGAAAATTACTAAATTTTAAATAAAAACAACTTTTTTAATCGAAATAATTAATATTGATAAATTATGTATTTGAGTGGTTTAAAATTATATTTAGAATATATTTTTATAGTTTAATCCAATTTTGGTCATTGGACATAATTTCACATTTAAACCGGACGCAAACAAGTGTTAATCTTTTGATAGTTATTTTTTCTTAAAAACACGCTTTTTGTTTTGACAGCTGGAATTAATTTTAAATTAATAAATGAAACTTCTATGTTATGAATTTGGTAAAATAGACTTCATTATTGAATTCCGAATATCAAAATTAGCTTTGGGTAAATTTTTGTTATATTTCTGAAAACTTTTAATTTCTGATGAATAGTGAAAAACACTGAGTTATAGTTTAAAACCAAATTTTTATTTAAATAAATATTTATTTTATTTAAATTATTTAATGTAAAAATATATTCATAACACCTATATAAGTTCAATTTAATTCATTGGAGTCAGTTTATAATAATTTTAGATATATAAAAATTTCATTTAACTTTTCACTGTCTTTTACCCACCTCCGGGGAGCTTTTGCAAATTCACATAAAACTAAATTTTACCGCTTCTGTGAGCTGAATTTCAAAAATCAGAGAAACATGGTTAATAAGAAGGAGAAAAATGTGGTTCAATGAGATGAAAATAATTTTTGGTGAATAGTAACTTTTTACTTTTATTTACCATGGTTACAATTAAATTGGTTAATTAAGGGTAAAAATGATATTAATGTTACCCTCACACATGTCCTAATTCTATTGGAAAAGTTTATCTTGACCAAAAACAACCTTAGGAATAAAATATTATCATTTAGGTCCACATGGATTATATTAGGACATTTATTATTATTTAATTCAAAGAAGAGTTAAAAGTGTTAAAATGAATGTTTAATAACTAAAACATTTTTAATATGGGGTTTTACACAACATAAGTTTGATTATAAATATTCATTGGAAATCTAAATAGATTTCCTAAATCATGGTATTTTATTTATAATTTTTAGACATTAAATAAAGAAATTTATTAAGGAAACAATGATGATGAAGTAATTACCTTATTCATGAATGAATCAAATAAATGGTATTATAAATATTAAAATAAATATAATTTCAAATTTTTTATGATATCCCTGATTTTTCTAGGTGAATATTACATGTTATGATTGATTCAATGTTTTTTTGAAGTAATCATGTTGTTATTATTTTAACAAAATACAAATACCAAATAGTGTCAAAATTGACATAAAATAGTTTTTTAAAAAAATATTATATTATTAATTGATATAATGTTCCTAAAAATATAAGGTTCAGAAAAAAGACTTATATAATAATATATATGACATTAATTAACCAATTAGTGTTTTATTGAAATTATATAGTAATTTTATTAACCATATAGTGTAAGAATACAAGAAAACACGGTAAAAGTAAAACTATTTAACTTAGAGTTCAATCTAAATAATAAGGTTAAAATGGTAACCTAAACATGAATGAAACCTATTGGTTGAGTTGTTTTCGACCTATCCCCAAATTTTAATTTAAATAATAAGCTTTGGATCCATTTGAAATCTAATATGAATTTATTATAAAATAATATTTTCGGTTTTTTCTAAGGTTCCCCTCACCCCTCTTATAAAAGGTCACTCCCCCTTATCTCAAATTCATACCTTCTAAGCCATTTTTCTCAGCAAAACACTGACCAAATACCCTCTAAAATATCTTCCCTTCATCGTAGAGGCATTATTTTGATCAGAAATCCAACCTAAGGAGCCCTTTTGATCAAATCAAAAGGAAGAACACGAAGAAGAGGTAATGATTTCACCACCCTATTTCAAGTTCTTTTCTTCCTCCAATTCCTTTTTCATTGTTGTTTCCAATATAAAATAATAACTCTAGTATATTATATATACTGTGATGTTATTATAATTATTTTACAACCAAATTCGTTATTCTTTCCACCCTTTGAATGACAAGTCACCATACGTGCGTACGTACGACTTACCGTCTCCACGTCGTGGTGTAATTGTTATTCAATACATTATTATTTGGATGGGTATTATAATGATGTGTATTTGATAGAAATAATAAATATAACATGATAATGATTCTGTATATATTATATACCATCCAATTATATATTATATTAATATCAAAAGAATGATATTTTTGCTCGTGCATATGTACGGATTACCATCTCCACGACACGATGAGATTCATTTCCAAGTTCACCATTCATCGACGATTATAAAAATATATATTACTAATAAGTATGTAATATATGACATAATAATTATATTGGAGATATATATATTTATATATATAAGTATTTTTTTTACTTACATATATCTTATTCACTTACTTCCGTTCAATACTGTATGAAAACGGAAACAGTGTTTATGCGTACGTACGGACTACCGTCTCCATAAACGGTGTTTTCCGTTTCATATATACTTCTATTATAATTTTTTATATTCTAATATATATGATAAATAAATCATGTTTTATATTTTGGAAGTATTTAAATCATCATCTATATGATACAATGAAGAGTAACAAGTTAGAACACGTATGATAAAGAAATTAATTATTACCCAAAATATTAATATAACATGGAAATTATTATTAAATGGGTAGTATAAAGTCATAAATGAATAATGTATGATATTATAAATATTAATATGGTTCTGGTATAATTTAATAACATACTATAGTATTCATACATGATGCTAAACGTACCCTCTACTAATGGAAGTGCAAGGTAAGGGGTTTTCATCTCACTCCTTATTCCCGTGAGATTCGTACCATATTGCCACTATTACCTTTTGTGTGGTGTATGTACTTCCCATAATTGTATTATTTGTGTAATACACTTTATTTTATGTGTATATACATATTCATTGTATGATATCTCTTTCATGGGGTGTATGTTTCATATGTTACTAAATTTGTAAGGGTTTAATTCACAATCTCTTCATTTTCGGATGTTGTTTGTACATAATTACCTACTCAGACCTCTTTATCATCCACATCCATGTTTCTTAAAAATGTATTTCAAAACATTATTACTATTTTAAAGAATGTGGGTAAAGTCAATTATACCCTTGTTTGACTTTTTATAAGACGTTTATAAAGAAATCTTTCCGCCGTTTTCCAAATAAGGTCCTTTTTAACCTTTTTGATAGAATTAAGGTAAGAATTTCTTTTTTTGACTTATAAAATGGGTGCGGCTATTTTCCTCCATTATAAAATCTTTGAAGCTTCCCTTACAATCTTATAAGATTATTTTCAAAGTGAAATTTTTCTTTTATAATTATGTGAGTTTTAAATGATTTCAAAAAAAGAGATATTTCTCTCAAATAGTTTTTATTTCATCTATGTTAACATCCTTTGATTACTTTTAATCTTTTTTGAAGTTTATTTATTGTGATACAAATCTTACATATTGTATTTAAGGTTTTTTAATATGTTTGACTATGGATGAGTCATTTTTATGCCATTAATGGATTATTATTAATGTTTTTTGTATTTCGTACGCTAGTTTTAATAAGAATGTTTATGTTATATTTTATCCTCTTCTTAAGATGAATGTGTTGGACTAGTATGTTCTGAGTTGGTGACCGGTAAAAATAAGGCCTTTGGGTTGGGGTCCGGTTACAGAAGACCCTCCGTGTTGGTGTCCATTTATTAGAGGCACTCCAGGTTGGTGTCCAGTTATTAGAGGCACTCCGGGTTGGTGTCGAGTTATTAGAGGCAATCTGGGTTGGTGTCCGGTTATTAGAGGCACTTCAGGTTGGTGTCTGGTTATTAGAGGCACTCTGGGTTGGTTTCCAGTTATTACAGGAACTCCGGGTTGGATTCTGGTTACAGAGGCTCTCTAGGTTGGGTTCCGGCTACAGTTATCCCTTAAGTCTTGGCTCGAGGCCTTGACACATAAATTAAAGTTCGGCATTATGCATTCCATCATTATGAAAGATGTTATTGATATTTCATGTGATTATTTTATTAGAATAATATCCATGTGAATAATTAAATGGCATTATTTTATTTTATTTCTGCCATATTATGCCGGATATCAAGTTTAAAAGGATTTTGTTTTAGTTTTATTCATTTCATTAAATGTTTAAGCTTATTTTTGAAAGTTTACACTGTATTGATTACCCATACTGTGTGATTGAGCTCACCCCTTTCTATGTTTTATTTTCCCAGGATTCCAAGAAGTGTATTGTTACTTATATACAGGGTTAAGCCAAGAGAATAATGGCATTCATAAAAAATTATTTATGTTGTTTTGTATGTAATGTAACATTCATGTATGTAATCTATTATCCAAGACTGCTATACTGATTGGTCCGTTGGGACATGATACCTTGTAATCATGTCAATGTATTAAAATAATGCACTGACTCTGGGAAATTGGGGTCGCGGTGTTACACTATACTTACCAAAACATAGGGATGTCTTATTATACATAGTCTCATCCTTTTGGTTCTTACTAAAGTGCTATATTCTGAATCTCCAAAAAATTACTATATCATCCTCTGATAATAACTATAGTGACCCTAGACATTTACATATAACATTACATGATTTTAAGAATAATTATACGTCATAGTACAAGACAAAAATCACAAATTCTAGTTTATTGGATTACTAGGTACATAAAACAGAAATCATGGAACTAAATAAAACATTAGGTTATTTAATCTTCCAATTGAGCTCCAAAAACCCATTGTAATCAAAAAAATGCAAAGGGTGCAATTGGGAACACATGAATAATGGGATGAACTAAATAACCCAGTAAGGGATTGAACATAAGAACAATGCATTATCACATGGGTTATATGGCATGACCTGATGATATAAAAAGGCATGTTACATATGGAATCATAACATATAAACGTGGAATGATATAAATAGGGAGTCATAGTAATATAGAAACAATGTAAACCATATATTTAACATGAGTCAAGGCTAACCACCAAGACCTTTGCACACTGTAGCACAATCTATGGATAACATTAAAGAGTGTCTCACATGGTTGCACAAGCCAAGGCTAACCACCAAGACAGTCACACATAGTACCACAAGAAGAGGCTAACTGCCAAGACCATCGCACATAACGTCTCATTAGACTGAACATTATCCAATTAATTGGATATTTATATGGGAACACCCATCATAAATTTTCTTGAATATTCTTAACATATTAATAATCATACATAATCAATCATATATAAACATAAGGGTTACCCATGGAATGAATTGGGTACCTTAATCATGTCATAAAGCATTACAAATGTGCATATCATAAGAGTGTACATGAAAGAAATGAACTAAAATATACATGGACATTCATAAGG
Source organism: Viscum album (assembly GCA_963277665.1). Classification (NCBI taxonomy): domain Eukaryota; kingdom Viridiplantae; phylum Streptophyta; class Magnoliopsida; order Santalales; family Viscaceae; genus Viscum; species Viscum album. The sequence goes on from OY728131.1 coordinate 1,352,908,021, forward strand.
GAAACTATCCATGTGCCATGTTATTTTATGGTACTTATAAGTGACAACGTGTAAGAAATGAATTTATGAAATTTTAGCAGTAAACCATTTTTGTGCGGTATTAAGGAAAATACTATAGAGCCTTTAAAATAGAAAAGGGAACAGTCCTTTATATAAAGCAAAAAGTGATCCAATAAGGATTACATAATTAAAATACTGATTTTATAAATATAATTTAGTATTATAAAAGACGATTTAGTGAACTTGTAATTGGGTAATAATACAGGAATTTACCTCAAAATAGGTTTACTTATCGAGAAGTATTGAGGATGAAATCACTTGAAAACCTATATATCCCGGAAAAAGAGTGATTCAATGGTTATGATAAATGAATTTGTTACATGAAAACAAAATTTAAAAGATGAAAATAAAAATATAAGATGAATTCTTTTTGGTAAAAGTAAGATAAGACAACCCAAACGAAGAAAGGAGGTTTAGGTAGAATCTCTTATGGCTTATCAGCATGGTATCTGGTGTATTTAAGATGGATTAATGAGATAGAAATCTAATTAAAATCACATATTCATCATGAGGAATGTATGGGGTGATAAATCATACCTCATCACTTGGTATTAAACAAAAACGTTCATAACATAGAGGTCATTCTTGAATAAAAGGGAAATAGAGAGGATCCCCTACCTAAAGTATGATGGTGTTCTCCACTTGAAATTGAGGACATGAATAATCAAAATTAGGTTAATTAATTTATAATTATATAAACTATTTATATTTAAATTATTTATTATAAACTCTTTATGTTCATTCATGACATTTTTTATTGGTTAAGTGGTTCAATTTCATTGTTCGGGTCTGTTTGTTTTCTTGGTTTTTACAATCGGTTCACTTATATTCAAGTTAAAACACACATGTATGATAAGACTGGTTGTCTATAATTGAAGTTAAATTACATTAGTTAACATCCATAAGATTACATGGTTAAAAATTTCATTCGGTTATTTGGAGTGTAGGTGTATCATTATATAAAACATTAATGATAATCTCTTGGATTAATTTGGTTATTTTACTCACAATTTAATTTTCTTGTATTATTATTTTACAGAATGTGTGAAAAAGAATTATAGAAAAAACATGAGATAAAATAAATATATAATAATCTTCTTTAACAAGAAAAACATTTTTATGACCGTAATTGAAGATGATAAAAAAAATTGAAAACCCATTGTCCTTGAATGTGATAATTTAAGACATTTGGGATAGTGTCTTTACTACCAGTATAAAAGATGAGTAAAAAATAGATAATAATAACTTATTCCATTATCATAACAAAATTCTCAAAAATCATAGGTACTGGTGTTTTCCAAACATTTGTATGAGAAGAGGTAAGGATAGAAAACAAAACTAATGAACTTGAAATTAAAGTAAAATAATTGAAAAGTGGAATTTACCTCCCGAATCAATCTTCCATGAGAGAACCATAAAGCATGAGGATTTGGCCATTTGAAGAGAAAAAGTGTTGTTTTACGTGGTGGAGGAGCTTGGGGAGTGTTTTTGGGTAGAATTTAGGCTAGGAACAAAGCTTGATATGTGTGTAGAGAAGAGGTAAGGACGGGTGGTATTTATAGTGGAGGAGAGGAGGATTTTCATAATATTTAATTATTTTGTTTACTAATTTCCCATTAGATTAGAAATAGTGATGAATCCATGACCAAGAATAGTAATAAGGGCATGTGAGTTTGAGACTTTTGTTCTTACATATCTCATGATGTCTGCAATAGTGGATTTAAATTATAATTTTTTATACAGTAAATTAATGTATTTTACTATTTAAAAAATTTCAATTATTTTAGAAAAAAACCTAAAAAAATAACCCAAAACATTTTTCAGTGTTTATAATCCAGAAATGAATTCCATTTTTCCAAAAATAATTTTATAAATATGATTAATTTAATTTTTAAATAAATTCTTAATTTACATGAAAAATACTATTTTTATAACTATAACTGATTTTATAATGTTTTCAAAAATTACATAAGGTCTTATAAAATTATCTTAAAACCAGAATACATATAATTTTTAATTTATGAACACCTTTTAAGAAGATACATATTCTTTTAAATTTATTATTTAATTAAAATTATTTATTTATTACATACAATAATACCAATACTTTAACTATTGTCATATTATCAATTATAAGATTCCTAAATTTTATTTATACAATCAAGGGTGATGTTACTATTTTTTTAGGTGATTTATTATTCATAGGATTTATATTACAATTCATAATGGTAGGTTACTATTCATAAGGGTATGCTACTATTCTCCAGAAAATATGTTTGTTATGTCATACCCCAAAAACTACCCTGAATGCAACCATGTATGACATATTTTCTAAATTCAAATCACACAAGTTATAATATTATGTTACATGGTCACATAGAACATAGTAGTACATTTTTTTATTTCATGTCATTATAAAAAAGGAACTTCAATTAAAAAAAATTATTCATTACAGATTAACCCTAGATTGGAAATATGGGTGTCACTACATATCTCATTTGAATGAGAATAAGTCCATATATAGTTACTAAAAAGATCATTCCCCACACCGACTGATTTTGATGTGAAAGATGGAGGGTCTTTTGATACATTATAGAATAATGGTTAAACTAAAGATATAGGATGGTATGATAATAAAACCATATATTTTAGAGGATATATATGTATAGATTATGTTCATATACAGTAAATGGGGACGTAAATTTATTTATAGTTGTGGCTAGGCCCATTATTTTAGATCCCTGCATCACTATGTATCTCACTTAATGAGAATCAAGCCATCCATTGTTATTGAAAATTATATTCCATGTACAGATCTTGCTCACACACATATGGATTGAGGAAGATTCATATATATATATATTTGTGTATTTTCATGGCTAGGACCATGAGAGAAACATTTTTCATCTCTATATACCCCATTAGAATGAGAATCAAGCAACATGTAATTCTGGATGAACCGTGTAGTGTAATGTCTTGTAGATAGATAATAATTCACTAGACATGATAGAAACATTGCAGTTGGACCAGGGAATAAGACCCAGGTGTCACTATGCTTCTTGCTAGGGATAATAATCAAGGCACACATAGTTCTTGGATCTATTTTAAGATATGGATCGAGCATAAGAGAAAAGGAGTTCAAGTGACACTAGGGAGTTTTAATGATCTGAGTAATGCATGCACATTGAAGCACCTCATTTTTAAAGAATCACTAGGAAAGTAACATTGAGAAATCATGCTTGATTTTTTAAAGTAAAATGAAGAAGACATTAATCATACCGTTTATTGTCATGTAGTGAGGAAAAATGATGTCCTGTAGTTTAATTTCATCCAATAAGGAAGAAGATGAAAGGTATTTTAACATTTTGAGTCATGGATTTGTATGATTGTTTTTTGGTTTATCATCATAAAACTCAAATGAAATTTGGGTGATTATAAAAAGTTCTTATTCAGTAACCTTTCATTGGTTGAAGTTGTAATGAGTTCTCTATCCGTCTAGATTAAGTAACATTCTCCTTTAGAGTGGATGTAATGTATGGAGTAAGGTCCTTCCAAATTTGTCTCATGTTTTGGAGGCTTCTTTCCTATTATCATTGGAGTCTTGAAGACTAATACCAATTCTACTTGAAGGAATAATTTAATGTGGAATTTATTTTGGAAATATTGAGCTATTATCTATTGATAGGCTTCCAAGAGTTTAAGGGATTGTAATCTCTTTTCTTCTAATAGTTCCAACTCATATAGTCTCTTTTGAGAATACTGATTTATAGAAATATTTTCACAGATGGAAACATGGAGTGAAGGTAATTGAACATCAATGGGTAGGACTGCTTATGCCATGTATACTAATCATTATAGGTTTGACCTTGTTCCAGTATGGTTAGTAGTCTGATAATCCCACTCAGCGTGCAATATCCTATTAAGACAATACTTTTTATCCTTATCCACCATATTGTGAAGTATATTTGATAGGGTCTTGTTGAAATACTCTCTGTGTCCATCGGTCTCTACATGATAGTGGGATGAATGGTTGGACTTGATATTATGTTCCTGATATAGCTTCTTTATGTCTTCAAAACATAAATTGGTGTCATTTTTCATCAATATGGTTTGAGGCACACCAAATATGGTGATGGTATTATCTCTTAAAATATAATAATTCTCTTGGACCTGCCTTCATTGAGAGGCATTACCTCATCCAATTTGGAGAAGAAATAAGTAGTAGTAATTATATACTTGAACTGATTAGCTGTAGTTGCAAGATAAGGTCCCACTATATCCATTCCCTATATAGAAAATGTCCCAGAGTATTTATTTTTATGCAGCAACTAACGGGGGTTAAGGAATGAAGATGGAATGCACATTGTTGGGATCAAAAATCTTAGTAAAATATTTTCAATCCTACATCATCACAGGCTAAAAGTATCCAATCCATCGGATTTGATTAGAAATCCTATTCCCAGAACGGTGGGCTCTACAAGATCATGCATGTACTTCTTTCATTATATATATAGTCTCTTCCACATCAATGCATCTAAAAAGGATTCTTCCACATCATGGTTTGTAGAGGATCTTCTAATGGTTTGGGTTATCATAAAGAGTGAAACAAACCACTATTCGTTGGACATGCTCTTTTCCAGCTCTATCCAGGGGAAGTATTTTTTTTTATAGATATTCCGGGACTGGATTAATCCATACCAAGGTATGGATATATGGCTTGAAAACAGGATTGATTTCATTGATTTCCTCAGTTCATATTTGAACAAATAATGAAACCACATGACGATAGGCAATGATGATGATTGTTTCCTCTTGATTTGGATCATCTAATGTTGTGGCTGCATTTTCCAACACATCATTTTGGGAATTTTGCAATCGCGAGATGTCAGACATTGTTGGATCTAAGGTAAATTCATCCACTAATCCTAATAAATAATCACACTTTGGAATTATATCATCATTTATAATGGTGTAATACGCATTCATCTATTTTATTACCAATTATGAATCACCTTTCACTTCGAGGTATTCTATTACTACTTGGAGTGCCATTACCAAACCTGTAATGAGAGCCTGATATTCTGACACTTTGTTGGTACCTCTTTATGATAATAGAAAGGAATATGGAAACACTGCCTTTTATAGGGAGATAAGAACAACTCCTAACCCAGCTTTTTTGAGTTTTGGGTCATCCATTCTTCTCCTCTTGGGACTTAAAGAAGCACCATCAAAGTGCATATCCCATGTCGTGGGACCACCAAGGATTGATAAAATTTCTTCATCATGTAGTTTAGTATTTAATGTTGCTTCTTCTATAGATGGGTTCTCAGAAATGAAATATACTAAATATTTCACTTTAACTACTTTCTATGGAAGGAAATATATATGAAACTGCTTTAGAATAACTAGCCATTATTCCTGATGTATTTTAATCATAGGAAAACTACGGATAAATTTGAGCAGGATATTAAGAGAGACCAAGTGGACCTTGTGATAAGGTATTTAGTGCCTTCTCTAATAAACTGCAAAGATTAAAGCCAAGAAATTCTTCTATATATCGTAATTTCAATTATTTGCGTCATGCATGGTTTGATTGAGATAATAATGGTTGTGTTAATTCCCATTATCATTATCTGGTCTAAAGAAGGATCCCCATGAAATCTCCAGGGTGATCACATAAAAATGTGTATCTTTCCTTCAAAAACAATCATTAATACATGTGGGATCAAGATATATTTCTTGATGTTATGACATTACTTTTAAAGGTTATTAGTGTATTGATATTTTCCTCCCTTATTGATCAATTTTGTGAAGGGAAAACACATACCTACCATATTGGCAATGAGAAGCCAAATATAAGACAAGTTTCCTTGAATACCTCTCAACTCATTCAATGTTACTGTATGTGAGATGATAAGGATATATTTTTTCTTCTCATGAAAAACTTCTATTTATTGATTTCATACAACGAGGCTGAGAAATTTTCTTGAGCTAACCTCAAAATCACATTTCAAATGGGTCATATTCATATTATTTTGTTGAATCAAACTGAATATTGTATCCTAATCAGCAATGTGATCAGAGTTTTTTCTGGATCTGACCACTAGATCATCCATATAGCATTAAAAATAATTCTCTAGAGGGGTTTGAAAATGTGATGCATTTCTTTTTGATAGTTTACACGAGAACTCTTCAATCCAAAGGGAATTACCAAATGTAAAAATAAACCTTGATGGGATCTAAAGTTTGTGGCTTCTTCATCTTCTATACCATCAAGATTTTATTATACCCTCAGATAATGAGAGATCCTATTAACCATATGTTGCATCAATTAAGAGCACAATGATTGGAACCAGGATGTTTTCTTTGGGACAATGCCAATTGAGATCTCTGAAATCAATGAAAACTATAATTTTCTCATTCTTCCTTTCTGTAAATAAAGTATTATCCATCCATTTAGGATATTGTACCTCCCTGATGAAGTCTTCTTTGAAAAGCTTGTCGAATTCATCCTCAATTTTGGAGGTGTGACATGGATGTGTTATTCTTGCTACCAGATGAAACTCTTGATTCTCTTCAGGAAAACCCAAATAATGGGTATCCACGTCCGGGTCAACAAAAAAGAATTTATATATAATTCTAAGTAAACAGATCTCGAAGTTTGTTTAGAATATAAGAAGTCATTTCATGATATTCAGGATTCATGGATGCACTACTCAATATAGATCATGGGTCTCCCTATGTACCCAGATTTATATCTTTATGTTTATCAAGAGTGGTGGAGACATCTTCCTAAAATACTAGAGGGGCATCCCTGAGATCTTCCCCTTCTTCCTCTTCCTCAATTGTTACTAATTCTACCTCTTCTCAAAGAATGGTAAGAGTATAGTAAAATAAGAAGTATTTTCAAGGTCAAAGGAAGAGTCAATATCTATACATCTAAATGAAGATGCAACCATTTCTAACCCGACTAATGAAGGAGGGTGTTTGTGAAGCTATAGCGGGAAAATGATGGGTTGAGAATTATTTTCCCTATCTTTTTCCATTACCATGATGACTACATCCAACCCAGTTAATGATGTAGGAACTTTATAAAGTTTCGGGGATGAAATGAAGTTTATTTCATTCAAGGTTTCATAATTTCATGGAGAATTAATTACCTCTTCTGTGAGCTCACATTTTATTGCAACAATTGACTTAATAGAAGCCACTAAATGAGTGCCTTGTGGATTCAGGCCTACCCTTTCAATATGATTTATGGGTAGTACGTTATATTCACTGAGATGATTGAATGAGTTAGGTGGAATCTTTTCTAGACTATTAAAAACATTGATCCTAGTTACATCATTTTCCAGGGACTACTCTCCCCTTGCGTGTTAAATTCATGCATCAATATACTGATATTCACATGTTTTGATTGGGGATTTGTCACCAAGCAGTGTCCCAATTTGAAAATTGATAAATTATTTATAAAATTGATGGTATTAAGAAGGAATGGTTGTTTGATGATGTAGTCAAGTCCTTACCATAAAAATTTTGAAGGTTTTGTCCTATTGTACAACCATGAAATCTGGATTAGACACAAGATCTATGAACTGAGTCCCGATTGTAATCTCACTAAGTGGTTTTTTTCTCTTTCTTATTGTAACCCTATAACATTACAGTGGAGGGAGACTAATGGAATTCATTGAGGCCAAATCAAAGAAGTTTTTGAATGTGAATTAGGTTAACCCATGAGCTTTTATTAATGAAGGATCATTAGAAATTAATTTTAATAACCTTGATAGAAAACTTCAAGGGCTTACTATGAAAATGTATGACATCATCCTCATATTGAAATATGATTTATATTACTTTCAGACATTTACCATGGTCATTCTCTATATGGTAAACCTCGACATTAATAAAATCAGTTTCAAACTCTTAAATCCTTTATAAAGACCCAATTAATGCATCCCAAAGATCTTATTAAAGATTCAGGCACCAAATATTGATAGCCTAGCTAGTACTTTGTCCATTTTCTTCAGTACATCATACTTGTTTTCCAAATTTGTATGGTTCCCTACATAGAGATGTTATTTTTTTGGTTCCTTGGGTGATAATGTCCTTGATGTGGATGGACCATTCATTTAAGTAGTAGTAGGGGGTACTTATTCTTTTGGTGGATTAGGTTTGCTACACCTACCCACTTGCCGATGTGGTGGTGGCATAGCCTCTAACTGTTTATCCAAGGTAATTATGTCAGGGATGACTTTGTCATTTTTGGGGGAGTGATCTCATTCTTTCTAAGCCTGTTGGAGGGTCCTATGTTGATTTTCTTCTACATAAATGGTTTGAGAAAGGTTGTGTTTGATGTAGTGTCTCATAGAATGACCATTTATTCCCCTATATCCTCATCCATGATGAAATTTTCCTTTAGTTCCCCAATCAGGTGTGGGGATGTCAGATTCATAATCAAGATCATCATTTGAGAGGGGATCTATTTTGTAAATAACATTTACAAAACGAAAAATCAACTCTTCCTCTTAGAATTTTTCTTCTTGACATGTCGGATCATGTTGTTCCATTTTGCAGGGTAGTGCCTATGCTTTAGAGATAGTTGTCATGAAATCTAAAATGGTTTATGGAAAAAATTGGTCTTTAAATGAAATCATCTTCTTCTAATGGCTCTTTATCCTTCAAACCATGATTATTCTTTTAGGACTAGCCTTTAGAGGAGGGAACTTTTGATGAAGAATGATTCTCTACAGTATAGGTGTAAGGAGACACAATTGGTTACATCAAATATATTCATTGAATGACTTTTGTTTTATTGATCATTTTTTTCACATACAATCATCGAACATCTATGTATTTTTTCTTATTTACATTATTCCATTCACATTATTCTTCTATATTGGTAGCTGAAACAATTGCTACCTGGGCTGGTGAACCATTCAAATTTACTTTTCCATGGTCCATCATTTTTTTCAAAAGGTGTTTCAAAACAAAACATTCTTGGTTGGGGTTCCCCTTCATTTTATGAAAGTGGAAATATTTTGGGAGGTCCTCATCTCATTCCTTATTCAGAGTCTTAGGATCTGATAACATGACTATATTGTTATCCAAAGTAGAAATGAAATAGTGGAAAACCTATTAATTCTAAAAGGAATATACTTTGTTTTTTAGCTCCCTAAACTATCTTCGCCTATGATCTTTTTGATTGTATTGATGATTATGTAATTCTTTCTGAGGATCGGGTGGTGGTTCCTTATGAAATGATGGGGGATTTTGTGTGGGAGTGGGTAAAAGTGCTTGTATTTGTGTAACTATATAAACTACATCATTTTTGGTTTATCTTCCCATAACACATGGGACTACTCAGGACATATATTAGGTTTCCGCGATGGAATTCTCCATTTTATGGGAAATTAAAGAAATGTCCCAAAACCATCCCATGTATTTCATAAGGATTAGTGGTGTGTGTAGCTCATCAAGGAGATTAGACACACAAATAGGCAACAACTTTTATTGATGGAGATATAGATTTAAGGAATATGTCAGTTCTTTCCATATATCAATGAATTCTAAAAATCTTTCATAATAACTTTTTTTCAATTCATTCAATCAAAGAATTTTTTCTTCTATAGCATTATGTTAAACTAGAAAATGAATTTATACTTGTGGTAATCCCATCCAATGATGGACTGGGATTGAAAAATTGTATACAATACAAAGCCTGGTCTCTGTAGTGACTACACATAGAATTAGAGTTTCGCTACCTCTTGTTGTTTAGGGGGTCCCCATAATATGGTTATAGTGTGAGAAGAAATTCATCAAGAGATTCTCTAAATGTTGAAACCCATTGAATATTGGAAATATGGAATTCCCAAAGATTGGTGGGGGAGGATTCAGATCTACCCATTGGGGTAATAATTATTTTCATGCGGAACCATTTCACATATTCATTGTATATATTCCAATCGAGATGTTAATGATTTAAAAAAGGAAATAAGAATTTGTGAAACAACTGGTTGATCCATAACCTGAATAGGTATAGTGGATTGAACCTGAACGGTTGAAGAAACTTATAAGATCACTTTTGGCGGCACTATAAGAATTTTTTGTGGGCAACCTACAAGGGTATGCCAATAAGGGTGTTCTTATAACATAGGGAATTCCAGATATGTCACTATTTTTGGGAAAAATTCTATTAATTGATTTGTTCCAACTTGAGGTGATATTTTTGGATCTACTTGTGAAGTATATCAGGTAAGAATACTATTTTAGAGTAACTCTACATTTTTTCTTCTTAACAACTTTATTTCTTATTCCTACATTACCAATCATTCTTCAAACAAAACAGATTGACTTACTCCAGGGAAAAGGTGACACATTGTTTTCCATTTAACTTTATCCCTATTAAGTTTCTTTCAAAATTGTCGATGTTTATTATTTGAGGGGACACCTTCATTCTGTGAATTCCTCTTGTTTATCGTACGCACACGTATTTCATTTTCTTCGGTGTGGACAATATCAAGAACATGAGTTTCCTATTTTTATTCCTCTAATCTGGATTTGGGTTTTCGAGGATATATAGTGACAACATTGATGACATTCACTAATGCATAATTAATTATTGGTGTTCTGTCATTATCTTTATGAGATCATCTAATATCATGCCCTTCATGAGGCATGAGCCTCTTATAGGTTAATTCCCTAATAATTTCCTGGTATACAATAACTGGAAGGGAATCTTCTTATTGATCAATTGTGAATTCATATTGTGGCTTATGCCATAATTGGGAGAAAACTGAATTTCACTAAGAATGGTATTGTGAATGTGAAAACCCCCCCAACCCAATGGACTAGGGCCATTCTTGTTCATTCTAATCAACCTTTCAGACTTTTTTTGTTGATTCTGAGAGTTGGGTTAAAAATCCCCCAGCATGGTGGCTTGGGAATCCTCCAAAACTTCTATGGATGTTGTATTGGCAATTGTTGTTCTGATCTTATATATTTTGGTATGAACATTGGCTCTTTACATTATCCTAAATCCAATCAGATCACCTACTTCATCTGTCCCTTTTTTAATTTGATATATTTTCCAAATTTGAAGATATAAAACCTTTAAATGGGATACAATATCGATTTTTTGTGATACCGGATGAAAAATCCTTTCAATAGCATACTCTCTTTGGAACTGAATTTGATGAGAGCTAGTCGAGGGTTGTTCTTGAGCATATTGTTAGTTACAAACAAAATCAGTTGGTTGTAGTTGACCTTGGTCAATAACATTTCATGAGATCACATTTGGATAGATTTTCAAGCTGGAGTGTACAGTTAAATGCAATGCTCCTTATACACCCCCATCCTCTGATATGAACATCATATGGGGTATCTGTAATTTAATTTAAAAACTGTTTTAGTGCATTAAGGACTGCATGTTGAAGGGCTCCCAAATATTTATCAATCATTGTATGTTGGGAAACCAAGAGGGATTCCATGTCAATTTTCTCCAATCCCCTCTATTACCTTATCAAACATTGGATATTGGTCAAAAGGTTGGACTTTTTCATTTATATGTTGAAGTGTTTTCCACATGTCTAGGTGGATGTCATATACACAATCTTTTTCCAATGTCTCTAGAATGTCCTATTGAGAGGGGGCCAAAGGCCAAAACATGATTGGTATTTCACCCATAGTTAGTTTCTTCCGCTTGTTCGACATATCCTCTTTATGTTTTTCTAGAGGTTCTGCAACATGTCCCAACCAAAGTGGATACTTCTTCATTGTTTCATTACAAGAAAGGGGGTTGGTTGGGATTTCCTCTATTGTGTGGGAAGGTAAGTGTCCTACGGGAGGTTTAGAGAATGGCTTTATTATTGGGATATCTTCTGAATGAGAATTTACATCATCTTCTAGTGACAAGGAATTTGACATGAGGGGCCTTGTGTTTTCATGTACCTTGAGGTAAAATTGAAATCCCATTACTTCATTGTCCCGTGATGATTTATCCTAGTAATGTGAATTACTAGTATAGATAGAACTTTCACATATAATTTCATCATCATGGGGAGGGACACCAATGTGGGTTACATCAAGGGGTAACACTTCTTACTCCTTGGTCTTCTGCACACACATAGGGTTTTCGGGGCACTCATCAAGAGATGTGGTCTGCAGACATACCGAATTTTCTTCAATTATGCCTTGACGAGGAGGAATCCAATGAGTATCTTCAAATTTAATATCAATACTCCTATAATTTTGTAACAGGATGGTAGGGTCATGAGATACAATAGATAGATTTCTTAAGGCTTTAATAACTTCTTTACTAGGTAGAGCCAAATTGAAGATTAGATCTTGATTTTTTCACTATGTTTGACGGGTCTTCATCTTAGACGTCTTATTACTAACAGTTATGAAATCTTTCTTGGAGAATACGGTATCATGAGTAGGTGTATGTGCTTACATGGGAGTGGTTGTTAGAATAGGATGATTATATCCTGTTGGAGCCGGTGAATGTTCCCAATACTATTGTTCATATGATATGGGGGAGTATGTTCCATTACCCTCCTGGATAGGATCATACGTATATGTCGACTCTAGGATTACATGATGATGAACCACCCTAGGTATGGTCATAGAGTTATTTGTTAGTCCCTTGGGTAATGTTGTTGCTGTAGTGATGATATTCGAGAAAGGGTCCCAGATACGGGAAGGAATTTACATCTTCCCCTTAACCATTGTTATAATATATTTGGTCAATTAAATGAAGAAAATGATAATATATGTCCATTCTGTGTCTGGAGTTTTTTTATGTACCTTCCTTTTTCCTCCCATTCCTATCAGTGGATTCTGAATGTACTTGGTTATGGGTGTAGAGAGTTGAGTCTACCCCAGGCTTTTCATCAAAGGGTTTTGACTGAATTATTTGGGTTCTTCCAAATGATACTATTATAAGTGTTGAGGAGTATTTGTATGTGTATGTTCTTTCATTCTTTTTGTCTCTAACCCTAGTTGATGGACTTCATTAAGTGCTTCCAGATGAAAATAATGGTAGGCTTGATGGGTACATGATTGCGAATTTTCCTTCTTGCATATTGCCATCAGATTTGGTTGGAGGGTTATTTTGAATTCATATATATGAGTCTATTGGTCGGATGGACGATTTTATACAGGTGTACCATTCATATCATGGTACACTGCTGGATTTGGATGATAGCATTGTTTGGGATCTTTCAGATGAGTTTTTGGTCGGTGGGATGAAGGAGGACACGTGTATGTTCCAGATTAGTGTTTGCCACCAAATTGGGATGGTGGGATTCTCTAGAGGGAAAAAAGGTAGGAACCTATTCCCTATAATCCTTTTTTTGTCCCCAGTGGTCAATCATGCATGTCTAGGTTTCAGGTTATGGGACCAAACAACCGAAGAAAACACCATCATCATGATGAGATGTGATTATCTTGCAGATGGGAGATATTATTGATAGGAACCCTGGGGAAGGAACACTATGTCCTTAGGTTGATTCCATGAGTGACCTCTTGATCAACCTCACTAATGTATAGGAGGTACTGGTTATATCATTCTAGGGATAAGCTCCTAAAACTATTGAAAATAGTTGTCGGTATTATCTCCATCTTGACCACTGGTCATCATTAATTAAATGATCGGGGATTGTTGTTGATCTGAAGGGCCTATTAAGAAGCCTATAGTGTTGGTATAGGACCATGTTGTTGATATTATTATATCAGTGAATTCATGACCTAGTGCTGATGATGTTGAGTCGGTGATGGCTTTCATTGAGCGGATGGTGTTCCATCTTTTGTAGCAATCGGGGTGTTTATAAGTGAAAACCTTAAACAATCCATTTGTATTTATGATATTTCTTTGAAAAGAGTGCATATATATATGAAAAACCAAAATCATGAACTTCAGCATATCATTCGAGTGAACAAATTCCTAATAGATTCCCTTTTCTGTCTCTCTATTATTTAATGGGGCCTGACAAATGGGTAACATCATTATATTGGTTTAGGAATCACGCCAGGTTCACCAGTTTTTTGTTTCCATGTGAATCTATTTTGTAGTTAGGAATCACTACTTCCAAATGGATTCCAATGGATTATATTATGGGACCAGAAACATCCAATGGTTTTTTATAAGAGGGTACCTACTTTCCAAAGGCAGACATTCATTAGGGACTTGAAAACTCACATTGTTCGAGAGGATGAGATTTTGGGATCATCACACCATTTTGGGGGTAATTATTAACTACTACGAACCCTCTTATTAATTTAATATATATTAATGAATCCTTTATTAATTCACCATGTATGAAAAGAGTCTCCCTTGTAATTTAAAAATCAATTATTTTCATAAATGGAACATAGAATCATTTGTATGTATATGAGGTTCTTCATAAATGAGGATATTTGTACGAATATGAGGTTCTCAATCAATGGTATTCTCTCATATAATACTTAGATATTCATTAGTAATTATTACAATGATGAATTTTTAAGCCTCTTAATTGGGATCATTAGAACTTTTTTCATCCATGTAGACAACATATACTCTAGAGTTTATCATAATCTAGGGGGATATAAGTTGTTTTAATGATGGGATAGAAAACATAAAACAGATGTATACATATCCACATAAAATGAATCCAAACCCATGTATTTCAGTGCCACATAATAGGACAAATCATACCATTTAAGGTCTTGTGATAAGGACCTAGACATATAGTTTAATGTCATGTGGTAAGGACGTCTAGTTGGAAGGTTCCTAGTCAATGTTTGGTGTGGGAGTTATTCCGAAGAAGGCCAAGGAACCTAGAAGCAATATGAATTTCCATGATGAATAAGACCCTTCTGAGAAAGTTAACCAGAGAGAACATGGGTGATATTTGGGTGTTGGGTTTGAACCTTAGGGAGGATTACTACGTATCATGTTTAGATGTGAATCAAACTGTACAAAATTTATTAAAAATATTAAGGTAATATGGACCATTGAGAGGATTAATTTGGTGATTATTCCTGAAGAGGATTCCATAACAAAATTCATGTGTAATGTATTTACTCATGGTGGTTTGGGGGAATAATTTTGGGCTTATTCTTGAGGAGGATTGCTTGTATTGGCAGGGCCCATGAAGAGCGTACTCAGAAATGCAGATTTGGGGGCCTAACTAGGGCTTAGTCCTAAGAATGATGCCTTGATTAAGAGAATTATGATTGGTTTCTCATTTTATAAATGAGATGGTATGGAGATCGGGCTTTAGGAAGGCTTTATATGTATCCCAATTATAGGGGGAATTGGAGTAATCTTTGTTCATTGGTCTGGTCGATTGTGTAGATGTTGTAATCATCACAAATCTCTAATCACATGTGATTTAGGCTTTGTCTGAGAGACATGTGGATGCGAAAGATTCAACAAAGGCACTCAATTTCCTTCCACTATTGATAGAAGAGTATGGGCCTATTGTGGATGAAGCTGGGGAGACAATAGACGAGGTCCCAAAGCATTGAACCTTTTAATGTGAAAAGAAAGTGAAGGTCATATGGTATTGAAAAATGGATAGGGCCTTATTCTAGGAGGGATTCTAAATAATTGGTCCTGGTAAAGGAGGGATACATCTCCTTTATCAATATATCTCCCTACCAAGAACCAAAGTCTCCATGTCTAAGAGATGCAAAGGGGAGGATGGAGTCATTTCCTCAAATCTGAGAGAAGGAATTCCTCAACACTATCTATGGAATAAGGATCCATACAACCATAGATATAGAAACCTAAGTATTTCCAATGGATCTTTAATCCCTTATAAATAAAATTTTGGAAACCCTTGACCATAGAAAATAGAAACCCAAATGGGATACACGTTGATGTGCCTTTCCCAATGGTTTGGTAAATCAAGAGGTCTTGGATGAGGATTCAACACGATCACTATCAGAAGAGGTAGCCAATGAAGAAGACGAACTTCCATGAGTGGATTTAGAGGTGGCTTCATGATATTATTTTTTAGGTTGATGGGATGGATGAACATCTTGTAAGGATGCTCATGTTGGTGGTGCCCTGGTGTGGACACACATATTGGCTTGGGTGACTTGATGCCACCTTAAGTGATGAACAACTGGGATGACTAGACTTTCGAAAGACATGGATAAAGCCTTCAAGAGTCTCTATAGGTATTCCCATAAGTTGGGTGTGTAAGTTCCTATATGAGGAATGGAAGGTGCACAAGTGTTCTTTAGTAAGAGGTTAGGAAATTGAGTTGTGCAAGTGTTATTTTTTACAAAACTTTTAATGGAAATTAATTCTATTATCCACCTTTAATTCCACTTGTTTATGTGTTATGTAACTACCATGTACGTTTCAGAAGAGTTTGGTGAACCAGTAGGATTACCAGATTTGAATGTGGGCTTCATGAAAATTCTTCCATACAAATGTAGACCCCATGGGTCTATTTTTAGGAATATATTCTACCGTAAGAGAAGCATACTTGGTGAAAAAGTAATGGGTGGCGTGAAAGTGTTCGGAACGCAGAAACTTAAGGGTCACCGTTGTTTTTACCAACATTTGGGGAACTCAAATATATGACTTTACAAATCTTGATATATTCCCTTGATTTTATCCCCTTTTTTCTAAGGCATTTTTCTCTATCACTTTTTCATTAATTTGATGGAATAGAGTATCAACAATGCATTAGACTATGGTTTATTATTTAGTCTAGTATATTGTTTCTATAATTTTTTTAACAATATCCTTTCTTGATGATTATTGGAATTATATGATGTCTCCATGGTGATTCTCTTGTTGAGACTTATTTGGTGAGTCTCTTTAAATCTAGACTTTATGTTCCTCTCTTGGAATCAATGTAAAATGTGTATTTGGATATCATTATTATTACATGGATGTGGGATTTATTCGGGTGAACACATTATTCAACAACATTTATGTAAAAATATATGATATTGATTTTGGATGTTCCTTACCATATTGGTCCTCATGTATGAATATTTCGGGATTTAATATCATATTTTTAAGACACATGTATGGTAAATGTTTCATTTGTGTGGGTGAGTATCCCTTGAGGTATGTTATTGTTTTGTGATATTATTATTTTTCATAGAAACTTGACACATGTTCTTAACATACCTTATTTTTCCTTACAATGTTACATATTTTTTGAGTTATTCAATAAAAAATGAACCATTATTCTTGTATATTGATGAATCGTTTTTTTCATTATTGTCTATACGAACCCTTGGAATGGGATCATGTGGATGTTTCAAGGCTATGAACTATTCCATGTTTGATGGTATGAGCCAGAATAAGGAAATGTCAACTAATGTGTGAGAAGACCATGAAACAGTGATGAGAATCCTTAAACTACATGTGGATATGGTATTTTTCCAAGAATTAGTTAAATTTATATGAAAATAATATATACATGTTATGTGGAATATATCATCATCTGAGGTTAATGACCACAATCAGGGTGGGGTCTAAGAAGTTCCTCTTGACAACCACCATATGGTTGGGGCATGTATAATTTTATAAATATGTAAAATGGATTCATGATTGATATGTGTAGGGTTCGAACAAAAACTATGTCTTTTGAAATTTTATATGATTTGTAGTGATAATCATTGAAATTATGACCAACATCATTTTAAAGTTTTTGGGGTAAGATTCATGCAATATTGGTCAGCTACAAATGACTTAGTGCTTGTGAGGTAATATTATTACGTGATATTTTATTTTATATCTTCATAAACATATTTATATGTTCATGTGATCTTATCATAATGGTTCATTGGTGCTTTCCTATGATTATTTACTAACAACATGCATGGGTAACAAAAATCCTCTACCGAAATAATGATTTGGGAAAAAGGTAAGGGATAGGTCCTAATGATAAAGAGCTAGGAAAACGTTATTATATTTGGAGGCAGTTCCAAGGTACACTCTAGATTGATCTTTAGTGTTATATTTACATTCACTCCTAGTTCATAGTCTTTTTTGAACAACTATATTTGGGATCATTTCTTATAAATTTTGTATGAGTAGAGCTATTTTTCTGGTCACTTACTATAACATTTTCTATTTATACTATAGTGTTACCATATATTATTATTTACAAATTTATTTAATGGTAATGAGGGTATATTCTAGACTTTGACATCATTTATAGCCTCATTTTCAGTTAGAAACCTCTTTTTTATAGGAAGCCCTACAGGAGGTCATGTGTCATTCTATATCAAATTCACTAATTCAAGTGGGGGATTTAAAAAATTATATCAAAGGAGGTTTTCCATTTTTTTATACATAAGTTTTAGGGTATGGTTTATAATATTGTTATATGTATGAGACTTGGGTAGAATACTTATATGTGTGCTAGGAAAACACATGTTTACTGGACCTCCATGTTACCATTTATGGGGTTTTTTTATATTATTCCCTAATATTGTTTGATTCTAGTGAAACTATATGTAGTTTAGTTCTTATTTATTGGATTTATTGACTTTCATGAATCATAAACAGGGACATGGGATCATATTTAAAAATATTCATGTTGTGTGCTGTGTAGTTGGTCATTAATTAATAGCCTTCATTTTTACTAATTATGATGTGAAAAATCTTTATTCCCTATTACCAGGATATATATTTTATAATTTTATAATTTAATCTTAACATGTAGTTATATATATATATATATATATGTGTACATATATATAAATATATGTGTGTTTTTGTGTGATTATAACTAACATGATGGTTTAAGGGAATATGTTTTGATTATGTGAAGATTTAGAAGGGATATAACTTTGGTTACGGGTATCCTATTAAGAGAATGTTTTTATGGCCCTATAGACTGATTAGAAAATATGCTAAAATAACTATTTTACAAGTTTTAGATGTTATTTATCATATCTAAAATTCCATTCCATATATGTTTTGTGGGAGTGATGGTGGTTGTATCACATGATTCTTTCATTTGGTAGTATTTTTATTACCACCAAAATTGAGGCCTGAGGATATACCATAGAATTCTCATGTACTAACTCGGTTGATTTTGATTATAAAGCTAGTTTAGAAAGTAAATTTTTCATATTATTCCCATGCATGTAGGATTCTTTTAGAATTCCATAACAGATCATGATCGATAATTACATGTCAATTATCTATTAGGAATTTAGGGTACTTGCAGTCCACGAGATTCATAATATATGATAGAAAATATTGAGTGAATTTTTTATTTGATCTATACTCCTATTGAAGGGAGTGTAATATAGGAAAACATTATATTTCAAGGATCTACCAGAAGATGTTGATCTACTATGAATTAATTTAGATGTTGAGAGGGTCTTACATTGGATTCCATAAAGGAACCATTCCTCTAGTAATGTTTTACTAAGGTGATAAATCCTAACCATACCTAGGTGTTCGTGGAGTTTAATTAGGGATCTATTTTGGTCTCTACCTATTATGGTCATTTAATAGATCTAGTATTCTTTTTTCTAATTTTATGTCAAATCAAGGAACAATAAAATTTAATGTTCAATATATGTCTGTATACTAACAAAAAATGGAATGTTATGTTATTTGTTCTAACATCATAACATGAGGTGTTGAGAGAGGTCTTGAACTCTGAGAAAGGACTATATAATGAAACAGTAGTAGGATTATATCATGTCCACAGTGGATCAATAAAAAAGATTCATCTCGCTATTGTAGGATCCTCTTCCACCAATATCATAATAAGTTACTCCAGTGATTTTAGAAGCTCCTTCTAAATGTAAAAGATCATTTCAATACCCACTTTATTCAAACACATTCATCATATTTTTAGTGTCATTTCCAATTGATCATTTTGGGGTATATTGTAAAATATATTTCTTAATTTCCTTAATCATTATAGGTTATTAGAGACCTATTTCACACCCATTTATCATGTACAAGAATCACCATTTACCCCATATATGTTGTAGAAATTAAACTATGATATTCCATAAAAAATATTTCTATAGTGTATACTCATCAAAATATCCCATAAAACATATTCAAATAGATGTACCTAAATTTCATTTATTGGGAAATACATGTATATATCCCACACTATATATTTTTGGGACTAAAATTGATTAAATAAATATTTATATCAGATGACCTATGTGGAGCACTTATACATGTATAGGTTATGAATTTTAAATGTGGTCCCATAATAATATTTCCCTACAATTCATTAGGTAATTATTTGATCTCTTTATATATCATTTATCTTTTATTTTATATTATACTCAGCTCAATATAATGTGATTCATTAATGGTTATCGCTAACATGTGTTTATGATGTTTTGTTTTAGGTTGTTTCCATAGTCCAATGTCACCTTGATTTTATCATGTTATATCATGCCGCATTGATATTGATTATGATTCTCATGCCTTTTATGAAATCTTGATATGAATATTAACTCACATGTTTTTCCTTCATCATTTTATTCCTAGATTATTCCATTACTAGTCTTTGCATCTCACATGTTTCTATTTTTATCCCCAGGTTATCTCGTGTATTTTTTGATGATCTATGGAATATAAGAACACGTTATAGTGTTTATAAATAATGTTGTTTTATTTATTTTTCATGTTATTATATTATTTATATAATTACCCAAATATAATATTCCTCTTGATCTTCTAGGTTTTCTTAGTTTATATTTATGTAATAAATCATGAACCAATTTTTATTAAAATATGGTTTTTCATAGTTGGTATTAAAGAAAAGTATATTTATTTTTTGGTATTAAGATAAGAAAATTTTAGTGAAATACATAGGGATAAAAATAGTCCTAAGAATGAATCCCTATATCTTGTTAAAATATTTAGTTAGTGTTATGAAAGAGAATACATTTTTTCTGGATACTATAAATGGATGTGGATCTAGGAAAGTTGTACCAATGTGTATTAACATAAAAATTTCACATTGAGCTAGACTCAATCATCACCTAGTTCATGAAAACAGGCCTTGATACAGACCTAGTTTTGTACTCCTAGGAAATATTCCATGGTTAATACACAATCCAATTATGAATTCTTAGGATTGGAAAATCCATATTGGATTTAATATTATGAAATATGTCATGAATAATATATATTGATACCTATAAATTCATAGGATAATAAATATATCTCATTTATGAGTTATCTACTTAATGTTTATTTTTTCCACATTATGTTTTTAATACCTTAAAAATACTTATCCCAAATTTTCCCTTTATATTTATTCAATGCATATAAATATTAGAAACCGAGTAAACAACCATGTGAGGGGAAATGTGATGACTACCCAAATGATTTTCTCAACCTGATGGGAGAAGGAATTGGGAACTACATCACAAAAAATTATTAGTTAACTCACCTTTTTATCTAAAAAATGAATTAAGAGTAATACATTAATCCCTTTATAAAAGGGAAATTTTTAATTGAGTCATTTATGATACAATGTCCATTGAATATTATTGGATATTCCAATAAATTAATTTCCAAAAAAAGTATCAACTCCACTCAAAATATATTCTTCATCTTTAAATGATATATGAAAAATAATTTCATGTTGTCTATTTGAATATATGATGAATAAGTTGTTCAATAGTTTATGTTCTTCAAGAATATGAAGCTTGAGGGGGGATATCAAACTGAGGGAGTAGAAAGAATTTCTTAAAATGTTTATCAATAGATATTTTCTATGCACTCTGACTAAATATGGTGAGTGTTTTCATTATCCTTTGAAAAAATAATGAAAAATCCATCATGTTGTATGAACTAATCTACAAAATACATGCATGATTTCTTCCTTCATTTTAAATACCCCTGAATGTAAATTTTGACGCTTCTTTTGTGGGATAAAGAAGCTTCTATAAAAATCTTATTATTTTAAGGACATTGAAAACTACGTGGAAATGTTTCGATGATCCCTTGATGTAAAAACATAGATTAGTATATAAAATGTTATAACATGTATAAGAAATAAATAATTTAGTTTAATTATGAAATTATGATGGAGAAATTTAATTGTGTAAATAAATTCAAACATCCAACTTGTCAAAAATGTGTGAATAGACATCCTAAATATTGCCTAAAGCGGATGAGGAAATGCTTTTGTGTGGGATGGTAGAGAGCATAGACGGGGTGTTCTTTTGGAAGAAACCCAAAAAATGTGATTGAAGAATTTATTTCTCCAATAAACCCATAGAATATTGCCCAATATTGAAAATACATGGTTCATTTACACTATAGAAATCAATTAACTAAGCCAATAGTTGTTAATGACAACAGACACCAACTAATATAAGGCCTAGATATCAAGGGAATGCCTATTCCATCAAAATAGCTGAGGTGGATCCCAAAAATCAAGTGGTGATAGGTAAAATATAGTTTCATTCAATAATAGTTTAATTAATTTTTTATTTTGTTTATATATAGTCTTTTGTATCATGAACATTTAGTATAACTATTGAGACACAACCTCAAATCATGGGACTTTTATTCTCTCTGAGGAATGTGATTGGGTTAATTATTGAATTTTATGAATATAACTCATCCACTATCAAATTTTATGATATATATTTCCTAGAAAATATTTTTATGTTCCCTGTAGAGGAATTTTCATAGTATTCATGGCATGGATTGGCTTTTTTTATATATCTAAAATAATATTTATGAGACAAATAAATAAAAATATGTATCATAAATCATCCTATAATATATTACAAGTGTATGGAGGGGGTTTAATATCCTTTAGTATCATGATTTCATTAATTCTCATTATTTTCCTATGAGAAATTGTATATTTCTCAAATGACTGTGATAAAGAGAATAAAATCCTTGAAGATGTGACCATTATGAGGGAATTCAATAATGTGTTTCCTGAATCATTTTCTTATCTCCATCTTAGACTATAGGTTGAGTTATCAATCAATTTTATACCCAAATTATTTCCAATTTCCAAGAATCCATATCAAATGTCTATTTATGAACATGAGTATTTTTAGAAACAATTTTAGGATAATCTGGGTAATGGGGTTATACACCCAAGTGTTATAATATGGGGTTCACTGATGCTCTTCTCTGGGAGGTTGGTTATGTTAATGTTCTTATGCATTTATTATTATGAGATAATTAATAGAAAGATAAAAAACATGTGTCTACTACCATAGATTCATAACATTTTAGATCAGATACATGGCGCATAATACATCTCTATGTTGGATCATTGGTTGGGATATTATCAAGTAATGGTAACGAAGGTGGATATCCAAGTACTTGTTTTTATATAGGGTACATGGACAATGAGTTCATAGTGGTTTTATTTAAACTCACAAATATACCGAAAATCTCTATGGAAATCATGTATAGAATCTTTTGGGGTTACCTCACTAATGTTTTGGTAGTAATTATAGATGATATGCATATCAACTCCAAAATCCAAGTGAAATACGTGGTGAATTTGAAGTATATACTAAAGACATTGTGAAAGGAAAATTTATATTATATATACATTTTGTATCAGTTATAAATTGTGAAAGTATATTTCTTCGGGAATATAATCTCCTTGTAAAGGGATATCTGGGGATCCTACAAAAATTGATTCAATTTAAGGATAGACAAGACCAATATCTATAACCAAAAAGCTATAGTTACCTGAGATTACCTGTGTACTATCATAAATTTGTGAAAACATATTCATGATTGTAAATACAACTATCCAAGCAATCTTAGATAGGATTCATGTTTTTTAGACCAATGAATGCAAAGACGGATATAATTAATTGAATAATGGGTTAATCATCGAACCTATACTCACATTACCCACAATTTGGGGTGAATTTTGGATATAAAAAGATTCATCTAAAAAGTGGTTTGTTGATTTTATCATTCAAGATGATTTGTTGATAGAATATACCTCCCCCCAATAAAATATACATGATTAAAACTATTCAACTCATGATTTAAATGTTATTATAGTGGTTTTTCATTAAAAATTTAGCAATGTCACATATACAGAGAAAGGGGTGACTTATATATGTTTTAAAAACATAAATTATAAATTCAAATAGAAAGAGAATAATATGATCCAGTGAATTTTGTCATAGTTTATCGTTGATTATGATTTAATAATCAATTAAAATCCAATGATGGAAAATAAAGAGGAAGATTCTCTGATTAAAAATGATTCCATATCCTCAACCATGATAAGGATGGAAAGTGATCCAATATTCATGGACATGAAATTTTTTGATATGTGAATAATAAAAGGATATTAACCATACCATTATCAACTATAAATTCGTGAGAGGATTAATTAAGCCCAGAAAGATGATGGCGTGTTTTATTAAAAGGCAAAAAATATTTTGGAGTTCAAATTTTCAAAAGATAGAGTTTATGGTTTGGAAATCATATATGTGTAACATTTAAAATAAAAGTAAAGAGGGATGTTATGGATAATGTTCATTTCTCATCCTTCTCTATTCATCTAGGAAGAAGTAAAATATAAATAGGTTTGAAGAAAAACATATGGTGGAATAACATCAAGAAGAAGATTGCATCATTTTTATCTCATTACATGGTATAGAAAAATGTTGACCCAAAATGACAAAAGCCTATGGGTATGAAGAAACCATTTCCCATTCCAATATATCAATGAGGAAAACCATTTATTTATTTATATAACTCACCAAGAAACCTAAAGGAAATTACTCCATCGGGGAGGTGGTTGATCACCATACAAAGACATCACATTTAATAACTATCAAGAAAAATTTATCTCTCAATAGACTAACCAAGATATATATAGTAGAATTAGAATAGCTACATAGAGTTATAATATCCATTGTATATCATCATGATCTACAGATTACTTCTTCATTCTAGATAATCACTCAATCAATGGATAAGAATCTGAGTTTTAGTATTATTTACAACCCTCTGATGGATGGTCAGTCTGATATGACCATTCCACAATGGAGTATATGTTAGGATCACATTTAATGTATTATAAAGGATTTTGAAACTATAATCTTTCCCTAGTGTAGTTAGCATGTGACAATAGTTTCCATTCTATCAAATCAATTGGAACCATTTTAGGGCCATATTTTGGAGGAGGTGTTGTAATTTGACATGTTGGGATGGAGTTGGAGTGAGGAAGCTGGTGGGACCTAATCTTTTCTAAGATATAGATGATAAGGTTCAAGACATTCAATGACATATGAAACCGAGACAAAGATGGAAATATATATATATATATATATATGCAGACAATCATTGAAATGTCCTAGAGATTGAGTCCAGAGATATAGTTTTCCTTTATATATATTTGTGGAATTATGTCTTTAGGTTTTAGAAGAAGGGAAAGCCTAGTCCTAGGTCAATTAGTGCCTTTAAGATCCTTGGATACATTGGATCGGTGGCCTATCAACTAGAAAATCCACCTAACACATCTCAAGTACATAGTGTTTTCCATGAATATCTCTTGATGTAATACATACTATACCATTAAAAAGTGCTAAATCAAGTGGTGGTGCCATTGTAGAATGATCATTCATACGAGGAGTACCCGATAAAGATCATAGGTCACAAAAAAAGTTCTACAAAATAAAAAAAACATACCTAGTTAAATTATTATGGTAAACTATATGTTTAATTATGGAACATAGGAACTGGAAAATGTGATGTAATATAAGTACAATCATATATTTTACTAAATGAAAAAGAAACTTTTGAGGGTGAATTTTTAAAAGGGGGAAATAATGTAATAACTTGAGCATTTATAAATGAGATTCAATTTTTATAATAGTAAATTACTTATTGTAAAATGATTATATAGAAAACACAAAACTACTTTAGTTATTTTAAACCATTATAGTGTCTACTTGAATTAACAAACCAATAAGCGTTATAGCCTTTGATAATAAAGTCATTGAATAATGACCATTAATATTATTATATTAATGGTCATGATAATGTTTAATCGACACAGACTGATGAGATGGCCTCAACCAATAGGATCATAACCTATAAATCATATTTATTATATCTTATATGTGAGATATCATCCCTTGGATTTTACCTTGACCAATCCATAGCCGAGATTGGAAGACTAAAGGACGAGTGAATAAAATTTAAATATATGGTATGCGTTATGAAATCATAAATTGCCAAAATTGATTTAATAAATACTATAAATAGAATCCATGACCGTAATTAGTATCGCATTTAAAATAATATATTTTTATGTTATTATTTTAATTCTTCAAACCCTTCATGAATCCTAGAAAATATATATTATATTTTATGGTTTAAAAAAATTATTTATAAAAGTGTCTCACTTCCACATCACCACAAGAATATTTTTTTTAGTTAGTTAAGTTCTTGTAATTAGTAAATAATGATATTCATCGATATTTTATACAATCCTTGTTAAAAACCATGATATATATTGAGTTATGGATTAATTTTTTATATAGATTCCAAATCCTATCTTTGGAAATTAATAAATAATCCCCTTCTATTTCGCTATATACACCCAACAAAACCTCTCATTACTCTTTAATAAAAACCCTTGTTTACTAATATTACTACGTATTTTTCTCCCTAGGTCCCTCCCAAGGTTCCCCCAATCTCTTGAGATGATCCTCCAATGAATTTAGAGATTCCATCTCATTGAAGATCCCCACCTTATCCTCTTTATTAAAGAACCTTATTTATATTACACATTTTAATTTACAATTGGGTATATTGGGATATGTTTTCAAACATCACTTGTATTGTCCTTATTATTTTCAATTGATGATAAACACCATTCACTCTCATTTAAACCTTCCATGAATCTCCATCATAATTCTTATACTGCCAAAATTATACATCAATTTTCTATTTATTCCCATTGTGTAGGGAATACCCATCCCCATTTCTAATAAATAGTTTTCAACTAAATTTTCTTATACATAATTTACTGGTGTCATCCATGTTTTTTACCCATACTCCTTAATTATGGGATTAAAAGTGATATACTAAATTATTATGTTTAATGATATATGCGGGCCACTTATGTTTGTACATGTTATAAATGCGACGGGTGGGTTGGGAATTATATATCCCTCCAATGCATTGGTAATGATTTTATCTCATTTAATAGGATTTGTTGTTCATGGTAGGATAATTTTATTTAATATGTTCTAGTTTCCTAGTGGTTGACCTTGACTTATCTTTATGATGACATGTTTTCTGTTGTTTATTAATTCTTATATTTCTTTGATGTTATTAGGTAATATCATGCCTCATAGTCGATGATTACGATTCTCTGCCCTTTTATGTCATCTTGAAATTCCCCTTGACTCAAATGTATTATTTTCAACAATTTTTTATTTGATTGACCCATTACTAACATTTTTATATCAGCTATTGATTTTGAATGTTCCTATGATATACACAATATTTTTTGAAGATCCATTGATTATAAGAACATGTTTTGGAGTTTTCATGTAATATCGATGTATTTATATTCATGTTGTCATGTTATGTATGTAATTACCCAATGTATCTTAGCCTCATTAACTTTTTAGTTTTTATTATGTGTATCATTATGTAATAAATTTTGAAATAAAGTGTATCAATATATTGGTTTTCATAATATGCTTCAGATATAAACTTCCACACTTTCATACATGGAAGGTGTTTTTTCTAGATGCGTAACTTAAAGGATAAGATGGAATCCTATAAATTATTTTATAAAGAATCATTTGTAGTTACACTAATATAGTATGTCTAGAATCATATATTTTTTGGTATAAGTCTTCTCAATTTACTTCTCAAAAATTAGTGAAATTTTTTTTGGAGGACCTCAATAGACGATTTAGATACCCCAGAATTATACGACAATGGTGAAAGGTATTGCGGCTAAAGAATGTGATGTTTATTCAGTATATCAAGGTCTAGATGATGGTAGTGATTGTTCATCTATAGTGTTCTCTAATTTTGAGAAATTTGTGGGATCCCGTAATCCCTAAGATGATCCACATTGATGAGATATTTTAGATGGATTGGAATATGAGCTATCAAACACACATTAACTGCTAATGTAGTTTCGAATCCTATACCTCACAAAAGGTTTAATGTTTTATAGTGACATGCGAATTGTAGTTGGATGCTGGTATAGTGTCCATAGATTTCATTCATATTTGAGATATTTTGGTGCATGTTTTAGGCTTGACTCTTTTAAAAGATTCAATATCATCCCTGACTCATTTCCCTCTAGTTATAGATCATTATCAATATGTATTTCTAGAATAATTTTATTCACTACCTCCTTATATAAGTATTTATCTTGTAATTGAACATAGTATAATTTCATAGCCTATATTGATTCCTCCTTATCATGTGTGGTCAGCCTTGTTGAGGGAACTCAATGTTCAGGTTACTCATTTGGAGTTGATGGGATTTATCCAACTGAGGGTATCTATAAGGGGTGTTATAGTATTGTCTATAAAATAGTTATATTATACTATATCAATTTATGTGCATTATATAATGATGAACTATGTACCATTTTCTTAAGATTGATTATATATTTGATCAGTTTTATGGATCTATTTCATTTTCCAAGATCGATATGTCTTTAGGAAACCATGAGATATGGGTTAAGGATGAATACATACCAAATATATAATTTAAGATTATATATTATCTATTGTAGTTCTTGGTAATTTTTTTTGTTTTTTAAATTGATTTAGTGGTGTTTATGGTACTCATGAGCAAGATCATTTACCCATATACTGACTTTCTCATCATGGGGTTTATTCAAAATACTCTTATATGTAAATAGACCATGGAGTATCATGCTATGAATATTAATATAGACTTGATTACACTTTGATCACATCGGTAGCATTCCAAGATATACAATTATCCCTTTTTGATTTAGAAGGTACGTTTCATAGAGAATGTGGTGTCATATTTTGAAATTTCTATACACATTGACAAGGGATATGTAGTAATTTCATATTCGAATCCTTAGAATATATTCTTGATATGTAGCATCCTTTGTTTAATAGGGAACTACGTGGGTTTTAGTCAGTATTTCTTGTGTTTTGAAGCCTCTATCAATTCTCTAACCATAAAATCTATGAATTTAATTTAATTAAATAAATGTGTTGGTGCATTATTCAAGATGAAGGGGAGGTTGATGACCTCTCTAATGTAAACATTTCTGTAACCTAGGATTGGTTATGCAGACTTTTGTGATGCCCTGAAAATTGACTAGGAGCTGTATTTGTAAATCCATAAGTTTTTTTTAAATTTATTATTTTTTGAATAAACTTATATTCCATGATATATTACACTATAGGAAAAAAACAAGTAATGATTTTTCAACATGGAACACTCAATCATCTTGTGTTTCATATGACACTAGGTTTTAAAAAAATAATGATATATTATTAATATTATTCAAACGTTCATTTTATAACCTATAAATTAAAAATATAGATATGAATAATAATAAATAATTTCTTAATATTATATATAATAGTTTTTATAATGAAAACATATTGATAAACAAAGTACATAATATTTCAGTAACTTGTACAAAACACGTGCATTTGAAAAAACATGATCATTTAATTATAACTTTTCAAACAGATTCCCAAAAAACTATAGTGATAGTCTATGAAATCAATATAACTTGATGGTAGAGTGGTAGGAAATTAGAAGAAGAAATAATGTTTGTTGGTTGTTCCTCACACAGGTAAATGGAGGAATCATCAGTGGTGACATATGCAGATAGAAGCATTATTCGAAACTATATAAGTTAATTTATATGCAATGGTGACTATAAATTAAATCAATGTATGCATAATGAATTCATAGAGGTTTATGAGATTTCAAAAAATATATTCATACTATATGCATAATAATATATGGAATTTTCTAATGTAGAAGATAATAGAGGGAATACTAAACATTAAGTAGAAGGATTGCATATTAAAATAGAATAAAGTATATAATATATGAATATATTGTTGAAAAAGTGGTGAATGTAGAATTTAAATGAGATAAAAGTAATAGTATATTGAAATATATCAATTGTTAAACCAAAAAATGTGTATATATTTTTTAGCAATGTTTTATTATTATTAATGAATCAAAAAAATTAATTTTTCATATTGAAGTAATACCTTTTATTTAGTGGAGTTTTTTGGAATATTAATCTATGTGTTGAATAAGATTATGTAAATGCAGAAATTATGAGTGAGATATATTAATGTGAAACCATGTGATCCTTTATAAGGGAATCCATATTTGTTTGAGGACCTCCTATTGTAATTTGTCATCCAATTCCTTGAAACCGCATTTGATTATAGTGATAATGAATCATTCTTGAAAATTTATGTCGAATATCAGGGTATGTAATAAAGTAATGATTTCACAAAATTTTCAATGGTAAATTTAATGGAATTAAGGTTGGATATTTCCTCATATACCCCATGAAATTTTATTACTGAACAAATTTCACAGTTTTTCATCAATTTCAAGTGAGGATCCTCCTCTATAATCCAATAGAAATAAAGATGATGTTCATTAATTTTGGGTTTCAAGTCAAAATAATTACTTATATTTGGATAATGAATCGTAAGATAAAACTTATAAAATTATAGAATTGACAACTCATTTTGGGTTTTATCAAAACTAGAATTGACCATTATAGTGTTTTTAATAAATTTTTCTAGATGTTTTCTCTCTTTTTTGTTTCTCTCTGGTTAGATAGCTCCTCAAATTTAGGGTGAATGTTATTATAATTAATAGAGGACTCACTCCTTGGAAATTAAATACTCATGTAGGGAAATTTGAGATTCATTTGTGAATATTTTTTGAATGAAATAAAATATTAATTTAAATGTATATATCAAAATAATATTGACATTACCTGAAATAAAACTCTAATTATGATTCTACTTTTTATATTAACACTTGAGAATGATGAATAGAAGACTTGATTATTAAAGAATTTGGTGACCACATCAATACATTGAGATAAAAAAATCTATTAAATTCGCACTAAAGTAAATTAATCAATAATTTTATCTCAAAATATTGAAATATTTAAAATAAATAAAATTTTCATTTAGAATGTCTACATCATCAAAAAATCACTCCCAAGTAGATAAATCACTAACCATTAATTATACCATGAAATAAATGTTTAGATAGAATGAAGATTTCTTTGACTATGGAGGAGCATATGAATGAAATGGAAAAAAATAATGTAACTTATTTCCATTTCATAGATGAAAACCTTCAAAAATACAGATTTCGAATCAAGATTCTTTGGACTAAAAGTAAATTATCTACCAACATACAACAAGTTTATAGTATATTGGTGGAATACAACCTATGAACAATATTCAACTCCATATGTTCATGTCATATAAATACACTACAACACCTTTTTCTATCATCAACGATAAATTAAATCATTTCTGTGAACACATCACATGAATCCATTTGAGAGATCCATCGTAGTGTTAGTCGAATCTCTTTATTTAGTTATCTTGTCATCGATCTTATAGAGAAAAAAAATCACTTTTATATTATATTTTGGTTTATCGAATATTTTTATCAATTTTATTTTTCAACATTCGTGCTTCATTGAACAACATCGACCATCATACAATCTTAATTTGACTTCTACTACAATCGGTTAACTATTGTGGCTCAGCTCACACTAAAAAAATCAAAAATCACTACCTTGAACTCACACATTCATTTTTAAAATATCATTCCTTCATAAACATTAAAAATAAATGTCATTGACAAAAAAAGAAAAACCTAATGATCTCCACACATAAGAAATACAAAAATATAAACTAAAAATTATTTTTCCTTTTTAATATAACTTCTTCAACAATAAAATCAAACATTAATCACCATATATTTTGATTAAACCGGTTGAAGAGGATTTGTATCCTCATCGTTACTCTCAAACTATTGAAAATTTAAATATAACTGAAACGTGAAACAATTGCAGCATTAGTATGGTAGTGGGCTTATATCTATATAACTAATAGTGTATTAATCATTATGAAATTCTATGAATTTTCTTATGAATACGTAATACTAAATATTAATACAGAGTACATAATCCTAATTGAATAATATTATTCTTTATATGATACTGTATTCATTACTCATTTTCAAAAATCCATTTCATGTTGTTTTAAACTCTATTCACAATTCATTTCCATCATTTAATATTTTTATAAAGTTCATTACGCATACACATTCCATTTCATAAAAAATTTCATGTGTTAATTTTATTATTTTATGTGATATTTGAATGTAATATTCATTGTATTTTAAACAATATATTGTAATTGTTTAAAAAATGAACTAATTAACAGTACTATAATTCATTGTATGCACTTGTAAATAGAGAAATACAAAGTGAAAGAATTCAATTAGAATGATTATTTAATAATTAAGTATGTGATAGAATAAATAAATTATTTCATACCATTGAGTACAATGATTCCATTGATAAATTTCATTAGTAATTTTTTCATGATCTTGCATCATAACAATTATTATAATTTGAAAAAAATGTATCCTTTATTTTATATAAATATGAATAAATCCAACAAAAAAGTATTTAGTGTACAATATGTTATTGAATATGATCATGAAGAAATAAAAATGTGGTGTCTAGTGTGTGCATATCTAATATTAATGTTTATGCATATAGTATTCATTTTATTGCTTTATATTTAGCATATTATTGAATATGAAAAAACATGTGCACTATATGTATTGTAGTGTACGCATAGACTCTTAAAGTGTATGCATAAAAAAATCAGTGTAACAAGTAAATATTATATATTGAAGAATTTTACTAATTTCAGTTTATGCATATAGATAAATAGTAGAAATTTTATTGTATGATTTTACAATGTGTACATATTTTTGTGTATAGACTATATGTAGTGTTTTCATTTATAGTGTTCTCATATTTAAGTGTATTCAAAAATGTTTTTGTGTTTTCATTTTACATATTATCATATTATAATGTATAAATATAGTATATTTCATATTATAATGTTTTTATATTGCAATGTATTAAAAAAATATAAAATATTATTTGTAGTGAATAATATTATATATCCTAGTTTATATATTTATAATTCCTCTGCATTATGATCATACTATATATTGCAGAGTGTAAAATGGTGTTTCAGAGTGGGAATGTTAATAAATAATTAGACTTGTTACAAAATGAAGAATATAAATAGGATATCGTACCATAATCATTCGTTTTTATAATGATGTATTTATGAGTTACACATATCAATTGTTGTTGCTAGAAGATCAATCATAGGGATACTCCAAGTAAAAATTTCGAGCAATGGTATTTAGAGATTAATGGATTTTTTGAAATGATTACAAAAAGTCTTTAGAGATTACATATTTCAGAAAAGGTAATGTATATTTCAAAAAATATATATATTTAATTATTATTTTAAATAATATTTTAAGTAAGTGGATAGGAATTTTGAAATAACATTAAAATATAGAAAACAATCATGGAACATGTATTTGATATATATAACATCAAAATGTGCCATGCGTCATAGGTGTTTTAACCATTACGTTTGGAGTAACATTGACATTAGAGTCCTTACGATATTAATTTGGATTGAAATTAAAATTTATAAAAAAAATTGAAATATGTATATAACATTTATATTATCAATAGTTTCTTGTAAATTCTATGTATCACTATAATGGTTCTAATAAATGCTCATTTTCATGGTCATATGTGATATCTGTAAGAAAATTTGAGGAAATATTTTTTATAGTGGAAATATTTTTTAATAAATATAGTCAAATAATTTGATGGATGTTGTAGATATTGAAATAATTGAATAATAATATACATGTATGGAATGAATATAACTATATAATAGTTTTTGTATTAAAAAGAAATCTGTTTATTTAATAAATATAACCAAACAGATATACGTAATTTGTAATTACAAATAAAGTATTACAAATATATTGAAACTATAAAGAAATAATACCATTCGGGACTATTAAGCTATGAATTTAGACATTTTTTCATAGAACGGTCATGTTACATGAACAAAAATTAATCACTATAATATTAAATGAAAAGATCAAAATGGATATAATGAATATATGATTATACAATATAAATGAATTAGAATTTAAATATAAATATATGGAACCATTGTATATTGATTTGTTCATATATAATATTTACTTATATATTTTACATACATTATATGAATAATGCACGAGGTTTATAATATTACCATTTTAATAGAGAAATATTCTCCAATATTTACATTTTATAAATGTAAATCACTCAAAATAACATATGTGAAATTATTATAAAAAATCATAGAAATTTGGTAGTTGTAAGAGGAAAGAAAATCATAGATGTTGAGTCAAATAATTTCTTAAAATTAGTATTTTTGGATAAATATTAAAAAAAAATTACTAGTTAATAGTGATATGATCCTTCCATATGAAAATGAATTCAATTGAATTATGGATTCCTAGAATCTTATATGTCTGTCATTGAATAAGGTGGAAAATACCTATAGACTAAAATAAAATTATTCACCAATAGATAAATTTATAGGAGATTGTGTAACATAGAAATTCATGAAACCATATTCTATGATATATACATAAATTTAGAAATACCTAAAAATATAAATTGATAATTATTAATTAAAGAAGAAAAAATGAGAATATGAAACGAACCAAAAAAATATCACAAAGAAGAAATGAAATGCAGGTTATATAATTATGATTAAACAAATATGCTAGTTAATTGGGTATTATGTGAATGTGAGGGGGCCCTCCCTGATGGAGAATCTTAACATAGTGGTAAATGAAAAAAACAAATTGCAGATAATAAAAACATGATTATATAATTTGAATAATTTAAATGTGACATATATATATGTATATAAACATAGTATACTGATTTTCACAAATAATATATATACGGTATGGGGGTTATCTTATACAAATGAATATTTTACTCTAATATGTACACTATGATAAAGTCACCCATTCCAAATAACATATAAAATTTTATAATACATAATCGTGGAAATTAGATAATTGTAAAAGGGATGTCAATTGCGCATGGAGGGAATTAGTATTTTTCTGAAATCATTGTTTTCATATAATGAATAGTAATCTAACGATGAACACCAATGGATGTATTCTATATGGAAATCCTTATAGTAGAATTAGGGATTCCCATTATAGAATGTTGTAATCATAGAAGTAGTACAGTCCCATTAGGAGAAAATAGAATTATATTATGAGGGTTATATCCCAAGATAGATGTTGTGGGAAGAACCAAAGGAATCTATTGGGAAGGGAGAAAAAAACATACCTAGATGAGAAAGGTTCAGTAATCAGAGGGGATACGAGGACCAAAATAGTTAATATTCATAACTATATAAAAATATAAAGGTGAATAAATAGTTTTTTGTGTCCATATTTGATGTGGATGTTATGGGTATGAATTCAAGTATGGAAGTTAGGGATCTAAAATTGAATAAACCCTACCAGATAAAACAAAATTGACATTGATGCAAGGATATGGAACCGCAGAAGCAATGATGTAGGATGTCATGAGTATATTATAATGATGTTTAATGCAAGAGATTCAAGATGGTTTAAACTCTGGTTGAATATGGAGAAATAGCCAGAGTCGATGAGAGAGAAAATGAATTTAGGGAGGAGAAAGAGGAGAAGGTAGAGATGAATGTGGAGGGTATTAGAGAGATGGATTCAAAGGTGGGGATGTTGAGAATAAGGTGATATAGGAAGAGGTGGATCTTGGGATATTGAGGAGAAGAGAGTGAAGCAGTGAGGAGGGAGAGATGATGAAATCTAAATCATTAATATAATTATGGTGGATGGAATCGAGATAGTAGATTAAATGGAGAAACCTAAGGAGGGGTTGAATTGTGTAGTTTAATATGGGAGGAGTTGACATGTGGAAGGAAAAATAAAAGCATTAGAACATATAATGAAAAAAATACGTTGGTTAAAAATAGATTTTAAATGAATTGTACTGCAATGAATGGAAATTTCTTGTAAAAAAAGAAACACAAGGTGATGTAAGCCTTTGTATATATGTTTTCAATATAAAATTGAATCATAAAGAAAACATAATATATCATATAATTAGGAATGAAGAAGAAATTTTTTTACTAATTGAAATAGATCACCGAGAGGTTGAATTAGAAGACCCATATAGTAAGGTAATACAATTTATATTTAGTCACAAAAAAATAAATGTAAATATTATATGAAATTCTATTTAATGATATACAATTTAAACTCATATTCTCATATATTTTATAGAATTAATATTTTTAAAAAGTCCTTCATTTATTCAATTATATATCTAAAACATAGTTCAAAACATCACAATTTATCCCATCCTATAGATAAAATACATTATCTTTTAAAATTATTAGTAGTTAAATTGTAATTAGGTATATAATTTTATGGGAACATATTTTGAAAATCAAAATTCTATTGGAGGAAAGATCTCTTATAATCATGGATTGGGAGTCAGTGGTAATGTAAACAATGTTTCAAACATCATATTAATCACAAGCCTAAATAGAAGTAGTACCTAAATATCATGCCTTATATAGTTGATATTAGAAGTAATTCATAAAAATTAGTAAGAAAGTCAAAATATTGAGTTAAAAGTAATAAATTAAATTATTTTCATCTAAAAAACAATTACCAATAAAAAGAGAAATTTTTAATTCAACAAAGTAAATATAAATAAATTTAAATTCTTATAGAAGTAATATACCTTCACATTCATGAAGATTCTAATAGAGAAAAAAACAACTGAAATGAATTAACATAACCACCTATAATAGAAACATGTTGATGTCATGACATCTTTGGTCATAAAAATTGGTAATACTTACTAGTAGGTCTCCATGATGAGGGAAACCTAAAGAAGCACTTAAAATAAATTAATTTCACTGCCTATAGTATAAAAACTATGAAGAAAAAACAAATTCATTTATATGATAAAATTAAATTAAGTGAGAAATATTAATTCTTTCAAAAATTGATTAAAAATTTATAAGTAAATGATTATAAGTACACAATAAATAAAAAATAACCAACAAAATTAGATTATTTTAAAATAAACAAAGTAATAGTGAGTAAATTGAAATTATGACAGCAGTAACATTTAGTTAAAGAAATGGATAATTACAAGAACAACTGATAACCCAAAACAAATTAATTTGTTGAAGTAGTGAAGGTTTAGGTTACGAGGAAATGGATTGGTTACCAGTTGTTCTTCATGAAGCTAGAAACTAGGAGAAGAACCTAAAATATCTTAACATCACTACATTGAATAGAATACACATAAATAATAAACCATTCAATTCATGTGATGTGTTTAAATCGAATGATAAATATAGAATCATTAAAAAAGTGATTATTAAATTTGGAAGTATGCAGTCATTATTTCACAATATAAAAAATATAAAAAATTGAAAGTTTATATTTTAAAATTAATAAACAAACAGAAAAGAAATATAAATTATTATAGACAAAACATAAATTCATATCAAAGTATAATCACAGGGAAAATGAATAAAATGAAATAAATTAATTTCACAACATGTAATAGAAACATGTTGAAGAAGTGAAGGTTTAGACCAGGTGAAAAGGGAACAGTTGTAGTATGACTCCATGAAGTGGGAAAAATGATGAATCACCAAAAATAAATGAACATCGATACAGGGGGTATGTGTGTATAAATAATAAATCATTTATATGAAATAGAACCCAAAACCCCAATGGAGACTTAAAATCATGAGATCAAATCCATTTATTGATCTGTGTAGACTATATTAGTAGGATGAATGTAGGGTCCTAATATTATTTTCATATTTTATAAAATATGTCCCATTTTATGAACATCAACTAATGATTCAACAAAACATACCACCATCGGTTTACTTTGGGATACTATTCATGAAACCAAATTTAGAGACCAAATTTTTTCCTTTTATTATTTTGATATATTTTTATTTATATTTCGCGAGCCTCGCACTATGATAACATGTTATTACGAGGCATGATCTTCCCAGAATTAATTTGATAAAAATATTAAATATATTTCATATTGTTCTTGAATGATACCTCAATGAATAAGAGATGACTCCTAAACGGTTGATCAGATTAGAAATCTGAGACCATGGTTGGTCTATAACATGGTATTTACCCAAGGCGTGAAACAAAATGTGTCAGTGTGGGATGTTCGGACCCCTCACTCATTGGCAGTGTGTTTAAATGAATGAATGTATGAATTAATTAGTTAATTTATTATATAGTTTATTTTTCTATTCAACGTATAATATTATATAGATATATATCTCTCCCTAAAAATACTTTCTAGGTTTGGTTTATAATTTCTCAAACCTATCAGCAAGAGCTACTCCTTCCTACCTTTGGAAAACGATGATGATGATCTCGAATCGGATCAGATCAGATGAAATGAACTCATATTAATCCTTCTAATAAATGATTTTTGTGTTCATCACTATAAATTTATCCAAAATTTGGTATGTATTGTAGATTGTTTTTGTTTCTCCATTTTGTTTAAATGATTGAGTAGATCCATCCTTTCCCTTGGATCTGTGAAATTGCAGAACTTTCATGTTCTTGCGTATTGACAGATTGATTTATTTCATTTGTTTTCTAACCTTGAATCTTTTTTCTTCACCATTTTCCAATAACCCTTTTCCAACGATGTATAAAATCATTTTTGTGGATTTATCCTTATCATCCATTCTCATTCGCTGTGGATTAGCCCACTTAGTCCTAGTTTGACCTTGTAGGGAGGAACTGAGCATGATCATACCCTCGGATCCATGGAGGATTGATGAAAAAATAATGGTTCAGTGATAGAAGAATTTATTTGGGATCATCATGGTTTAATAATTCCTGGGTTGTTGGTTTGAATCATGAAATTGATATATGGATGAACGGCGGTGTGCATAATTATATGCCAAACCCTCTCATCCAATTGAGGTGATTTTCCTACGAAGGATGGAATGAAATGGTGTATTCCAAAAAATCCAACTTTTTCATCCTTATATAGTGCCATATCTGAAGCGTTTGATCATATTTGAAGAATGAGAAGTGGATATGTAAATATTAAATTTATGAATAAATCCAGACTACATTTTGATTTCAATGAGCAACACACAACGTGTAGTCCAATTAGTGGCAACTCTATGGTTTCAAATAAATTAAGGATAACATGTAATTTATTACCTCTTACAGACATTGAACCCCCTTTATGTTGGGATAATCCATGTGAAGGGTCACATGGATGAGAACCCATGTAGGAATACAAAGTGTTTGATACATGGTTGTGTACCCTAGTGCACAGACACATCAAGAAACATATGTCTCTAGTCCCGGTTAGCGAAGATATTCAACGTTCTCCACCTACACAGAGTGTAGTTCTATATGGGATGATGTTTTCATTCAATCCAAGGAATCATATATGATGTGAAGTGGGGATAAACATTGTGTGAGAACCCTCACACTCCATTTACCTCCTATTTCCTTTTCTAGACACTTAAAATCCTTATATCTACTTTATTTGAACTCAAATTATTTACCACAAGTAGCCTATACTGACTGTGTTTCTACGTTTGCTGTTATAGTGCCCTTAATTGTATATTTTAAGATATGATGTGGAACTCTATGGGAATTGAATGAACTGAGAGGACACCTAATGATGTAAGTGATCATGCATAATCACCAGGACTTCTTCCAATCATTACCCTCTATCATGACAGGTCAGTGTTGTTCTATGATGAATTATTGCAGGCATAACACTCTTCTATGGTTGGGAAGTGGAGTTCCTTGATGACTCCTTTTGAGTGTTTCCCTCTAGTAGGGATGGGTAGTCGAGTTCCCTAACGACTTGTTTTGAGTTTTATCCTCTAGTAGGGTTGGGTAGCGGAGTTCCATGATGCGTTCATCCAGACTTTACCCTACACCAGGGATAGATAGTGAAGTTTCCCAATGACATGCTCGAGTGTAACCCTCTAATAGGGTTGGGTAGTGTTGTTCCTCAATTACTACAAGAGTATAACCCTCCTATTGTATCAGGGTACGAGTCTAATACCTATAAATTATTTCCCCAAATCTTTGAGTCATAATCAAGACACATGGTTTGACATACCTTTAGAATCACAAGAATGAGGGACTCTTTCCCCTCTATGAAGAATTTTAATCATGCGGCATAAAAAATTGTTGGTGAGTTACTTCCATCCAAAGAAGATAGTATCAAGGTGAGGTGATTGAGTTCTTCATACTTGTGTATATAGGGTAGATGCATGGGATATTGAGCACCGTTGATGAAATTTTTGATGTTCTGGCATCTCTTAATTAGGGGATGAGGTATGATATGGAGATCCATTTAAACACATATTTTGGATTCTTTGAATGATAATATATATAAATATCCATCTTATTTACCCAATCCAGTGGATAATTTAATCTCCTCCAATGAGAGGATAACATGTGTGAGTTATGCCACATACATTCCATTTGTATCTTATAGAAGTTGGATTAGTCTACTCTACTACAATAGGTGGAAAAGGCATGACGTGTAGTTCATCTACACGCCATGTTTATCCCATTATGCTTGGAAGATCATAATTTTTCTACGGTCGGGTTAATTTGTACTCTTTCACTATACCTTGTGTATATATTGTCTTTGTCTTCCTCTTGTATCTCTTACTACTCCCACTATCATTCAAGGCATTCTACTAGGTATTTATATACTTCACCATCATGGGTTTTTCCTGCATGTGTCGTGTCATATGTAGGAGATGAACATGTTGATCAAGACTATGTTGGAGCATAGGGATACTAGGTGCTTCGACTATGTATAGTGGTCATAGAATGTGTTTCTGGGGTAAGGATCTCTTTTTCAGTTATTTACATTCCATTTTTTCTATCAGTTTGGAACACTTATCTAGTTTGATGAGAATTTTTTCACGTTTATTTTTTGTTTACACTATAGTACTTTTATACTATTTAGAGGTTTGTGAATTCTTGTGTTATTTGTAACAGTTTTTCATCTTATCTTTCTTTTCATATAAAATTTTCATTGAGTTGGTCTTATGCATGTGTATAGGTACTTAGGAAAAGGCCCCCTAGAGTTAGTTAGGCCTTCTTCCCTTGTCTCCCCCATGCCAATGGTGTTGGGCATGGGACAGTTGTCGATCGAGACCAGTAATGGTTGGGTTGTGATAGATTAGTATCTAAGAAAGTACATTCCATAGAACGTTGTTCATATGTATCCCCCTTATAGGATGTAATGGGTTTAGGTAAATATTGTCGAAGTATCTCGGGTGTGGCTCTTAGTATAGGGAGTCCTATAATAGTTTGGTGACCAATGTATCCATTCACCAAGACCATGAATATATTCTTTTAAACTCAGCATATAGAGACATTTTTAATAGAGATTAACGATACATGTATCAAATATTATTGAGTCTTTGATTATACATATTGTGTCATATCCACATTATTATATATATATGTATGTATGTATATATATTCCAATATTTTGTGGCACTCCTTGAAACTTTTAGGCTGCATCTGTGATGACATCCATCAAGGATACAATCACTGATTCGTGAGGAAAAACACGTGAGCAACTCAGATTTGGTTAAGGGTCTATCCCACAACCCCCTTTCTCTATGTTGGTAGGTAGCAACACCTCCACCTCTCAAGAAATAGATAATCACAGTTGAGCTGGGTGATGGTTTGTGGAAATTTAGGGCACTTTTCAAGTTATAGTGTTAGAGACCATTGAGGTTCTATGGTGAGACGGATCCCCATATAGAATAGGATTATTTATAGTCAGTTCTCAATATAATTAGTATTATCTGAACCAAGATGGACTTGGTGGTGGCACTGGTGGCCAGCCTTTTCCATAGAGAAGTTCAACATTGGTAGATCCTGGTTACCCATACAAACAATGAGTCGACACTCTGATGGAAATATTTCAAACAGTTATTCTGTGAGGATTACTACCTCTCTATCATATGCTCAGTATAAATATAAGAGCTTATGGATAATCAAATAAGAGGTATGAAGGTTCCTGAGTATACTATGAGGTTCACATACCTTACGCGCTACACCAATGACATGATCCAAGATGGATACATCTGAGTATAAAAGATTGATAAATTACTCCACAAAGAGAATCTGTACGACATTGTTCCCTTGTGCATCCCCACCTATGTTGGGGTGCTGAAGTGGGTACTAGTGAAAGATATATTTATATTAGTGGGATGCCAGATTGTTGGAGAAAGTTGTGGCATCCAGAATCTTTGTCATATATAGTTATAGCAGACACTGATCAATGGAATCTTAGACTAGGATACACTTTCGCAATAAGGCCCAGTAACATAGTCATATGGGGCCGAGGTGGAATAAAGTGTTAAGAAATACCATAATGTGGAGTTTCTTTACTTGTGACAGCCGAGGTCACATGGTGTGTGATTGCCAACTAGCTATGTAGAGTAGCTTATGAAGATAGATGATGGACCACCATGATAATGAAAATTCCATGATCAGGGTTCTTCCATGCATGGAAAGAGATTGAGAGGAAGATCTAGAATAGGACCCTGACAAGATATAGGTGGAAGATGATGTACTGAGGTTCTTCTACCTCCACCTGGCATCCCGCGTCAGGCTCAGGGATATGGCATCTAGCCAATAGATAGATGTAGGATTTGTATGTCTATGACCCTACAATAGGTGAGGTAATTAAAGGTATGATTTATATTTATTCTACACTTTATTTAGATTTAGTAGACACATCTTCCCATTTATTACATTATCTATTTTCTTCTGGTGTGATAGTTGGAGCTCCCAGTTGATGCATTAGCACAACATCTTTGTCTTGAGGATCCTAGAGGGAACACTTCTACATTATTGTAGAAATTCCCTTAGTGAGAGATATCACATGGATGATAGAGGTTCACGTGATACCATTTTTTCATCACAATGGAACTCTATGCTACCATCATGGTTATGGATTTCATTTCCAAATTATGATACTATATCGATTGTTACCACATGGAAGTCATATTCCCACATACTGATGCCACAATATTCTTCTTTTTTGTGGAGAGATATCACATAGACGGATAGGTGGATGTTGTGAGTAGGTGTTTCCATCCTATCACACATAAATTTTTGAATGTATCCCTTGGTGAAACATGATATTCAGCAATCTATGTTCCTTCAGTAGTTGGGTATTATATGTATTACTTTACAAAGATGATTCAAGACTACCTCTATTGATGGATATGGATTTTTTTTATTTAATTGTACCATTTTATAGTTTTGATATCTTCTTATGCATATCATATTGAACCTATAGATGTTAAAGAGATATAGTTTAAGTTGGAGAAACTTTGGGAGAATGGTTTCATACAACCTAGTGTGTACCCATGGGATGCTCCAACTTTGTTTGTGAAAACCGTGGATGGGTTGTTGTGGATTTCCATGGACAATAGTTGACAAATCCATGTCGTGATAAAGAACTAGTGCCCCCTTCCAAGGATTGATGACATATTTTACTAGTTGTGAGGAGTGAGATGGTTCTTGAAGATCAATATTATATTTTTATACACCAATTGAGGGTCCATGAGGTAGATATTCCATAGTTTTGATTTTCATTCCACTATAGACACTCTGAGTTCGTAGTGATGCCATGTGGTGTGACATATTACCCAACTATGTTTATGGATTTCTTTAACTAGGTATGTCATCCATATGTTGGCCAGTTTTTTATTGTCTTCATCGAAGATATACTCATATAATCTTCAATAGAGGATGATAATGAATAGAACTTAAAGAATATACTTGATTTTATTTGAGAGCACCTGATTTATGAGAATCTATCGAAGATCCTGTTATAGATACATGAGGTTCCATTTTTGGGGAATATAATTTATAAAAAATGTTTAATCATGGATCTATAAATGATTGAGTTAATAATTTCTTATGATCTACACAAGAATGATTCATATTTGTGATGATTTCTTTGCTTGGTAGTGCACTCTATGAGGATTGTTGATGACTTCTCTAGAATAAAAACACCATGGACTACCCTAACGCAGAAAGGGAAACATTTTACATGGTCTCAGCAGTCCCAGAGGTCCATTGAGGAGTGGAGTAAAAGGTTTATTGGTGTCCTAGTGTTGATAATACCATAGGAATATGTACAGTTTATAGTGTATTGTGATTCCATAGGAGTGGATCTTGGTTTTGTGTTGATGTAACATTAGGAAGTTATTTCATAAGTGTCATGAAATTTGAGACCCCATGAGTATAATTACGTGAATCATGACATAGAGATGGAATTGGTAGTCTTCACCTTGAGGATGTAGAGGAACTACCTTATGGGAGAGAACATCGTGTTTACTGAAACCATTAGAGTATCAAGTACATCTTAACATAGAGAGACCTAAACATGAGGTAATGACA
Source organism: Viscum album (assembly GCA_963277665.1). NCBI lineage: Eukaryota > Viridiplantae > Streptophyta > Magnoliopsida > Santalales > Viscaceae > Viscum > Viscum album. The sequence goes on from OY728131.1 coordinate 1,352,952,740, forward strand.
CTATTTAGAGTTCATAATAGACTTACACTTCAAGATCGTCCATACTCCATGTATGGAAAATGTTGTAGACGATGAACTTACAAGGATGTCCCAAAATTTCCTAGTTCTTGAATATTTAGAGTTATCTTCCATAAGGCTGACCCAAGTAGAGTAAGTGGTTATACCTTTCCTTCAGTCATGTTTTTTGAATCCTTCACTCAATGAGTGTGTGATAGAGTCCAATCTAGGAGAAATCAACTCCGAGGTCTTATATGATCAAATATCCATAGGAAATGTTGCAGATGAGTATTCTAATGGGTGGAATCGCATTAACTTTTTTTAGGGGTGAATAATGGTTCCAAACCTGTTACGGGAAGTGTCAATATGAGAGTTCCATACACCTCAAAAAGATTTAAATCCATGTGTGGGTAAGATGTATCAAGATCATCAATGGAAGCTTTGGTGGTCTAGCATGAGATGGAGAATAGTTGAGCTATTCTGTCAATGCCTCACTTGACATCAGGAAAACGCTGAGCTCCATGTTCTTATAGGTTTTTTTTCAACCTATTGAGATCTCAGGATGGATGTAGGATGACATATATATGAAAATTTTCAGTGGAATTACATGCTCAATAAAGGGACACAATTAAATCTGGATGATAGTTCACTGACTCATGAAGTCGACACACTTCATTTCTATCCAGGAATAGTGTTTAGTTGTGATTCTAGAGAAGCATATACGTACGTGATATTTCACTCCTTCATGGGGTACCCTTGATGATTGTATCTAATCATGACATGAGGTTTACATCTTGATTGTGGAGAGGCCTACATGATGAATTCATGGACAAATTGAAGATGAGTACAGTATGTCACCCACAGACCAATGGGAAGACTGGGCCTACTATCAATGTGATAGAGGATATGGTAAGGGATTGCATTTTGGACTTTTTCCATAGTTGGGAGGATCACCTTTCCTTTGTAGATTTTGCGTAGGAGAACAACTATTACATTTACATAGACATAGATCCTTTCTTGGATCTATAAAAGAGACCCAACAGGTCACCCTTGTGATAGATAGTGATTGGACAAACATTTCTAGTGGAACTGAAGATCTTGTAGGTTACAATGGATAATTCCATATCATCTGCAAATGGATGAAAACGACCAACAGTAGAAAGAAATCCTATTTAGATCACTATCATATGAACTTACAGTTCAATCAAGGAGACCATGTTTTCTTACGAGTATCCCCATGATGAGGATTTTGGAGGTTCATCTGGGGAGGCCTGTTGTCCCCAAGGTTCATCAGACCGTTCTAGATCTTCAAAACAGTATGTGATGTTGCTTACCTCCTATCACTACCACCACAGCTAGATTAGGTTCATGAAGTCCTCCATGTGTTGTAGTTGAGGAGATAAGTGCATGACCCTACACACATCATCGATTGGGATGAGATGGATAGATCATATGGAGCCATATTTTTAGAGAACCAGATGGAAATCATGGACCAATTGGAGTAGGATCTTCATCAATGGATCATCCCTTTTGGTTCAAGTACTATGGAAGCATATAAACTTACATGATAGTTTATGAGAGTGGTAGTGAGAAATACAAGCTTGATATATTGAGTTGTTTTCCATGTATTTTTTGAGGATGAATGGAATGAAAGAGAAAATGATGTAGAGACCTATAATTTTCCATATAAGATTTTTAGATATTTTGATATATATATATCCAAAGCTAAGCACTAAGACGGTGTGTGATTTTGAGGACCATTGTGCCCAAAATTTATTTTGTAAAAATATTAAATATATGTTATATTTCACATGCACGATTACTCAATGAAAATTGGATAAATCTTAAATGATGATTCAGATCAAAAATCTAATACACAGTTGGGTCTAGAACATAGTATAAACCCCAGACATGAAATAAAATGAGTCTATGTGGGACATTTTCACCTCTTTCTCATTTTTGGTTTATTTAAATGAATTAAATAATATTATATTTAATTAATTAGTTGATTTTTTAGTGAAATGGATAATATTATATGTTTATCGCATTGCGAAATGTATCCAGGTTTCGATAATAATTTCTAGAATCAATTGTGGAGAACTCCTCCCTACTCCCTTTGGAAAATGATGATGATTCTCTCAAATCATTTGAGATCAGACACAACAAACACATAATATCATTATGAATACTTAATGGGCATGTTCATCACTATAAATAAATCTAGAACTAAGGTAGGTCTCATCATTTGTTTCTCCGTTTTGATAAAATGTTTGAGAATCACCATCATTTCCCTTGGATCTTTACCAATTATAGGACTTTCATGCCCGATTATTGACATATTAGTTTATTTGATTTTTTTTTCTCACATCAGATCTATATTCATGATCATTGGACCATAATTCTTGGCCAATAATGGTTAAAAAAATTTATCCCTTTCTCCCTAATATTTATTCCAATTCGTCACCTATATTTCCCCTTGGTCCTAATTTGACCATGTTGGGAGGTACAAAGCTCGATAAAACCACCAGATCCATAGCGGATTGATGAAGAAAGAATGGATCAGTGATCAAGGCATAGATCTCCAATCATCATTGCTCAATGATTCTTGATCTAATAGTTTCAGATCAAAAAATTGATTAATTAATGAATGACAGTATGCAGAATGATCAGAAAAATCCTCACGGTGAACAGAGGTGATTTTAAAGTAAGAAACAGCATGTAATCACATTTTCCTTCTAGACCCAAAATTTTCAGCCTTATATAGAGCCATATATATTGGTATTTTAATGAATTTTAAGCATGAGAATCATATCTAGAAATCCAAAATTTCTGAAAAAATCCTAATTACACACCATGTTTAATGAAGAACAAAAGGCATGTAGTCCCCTCAGTGGTGATGCTAGGGTTTCAAGGAAATTAAGGAAAACATGGCATGTGGTCCCTATTACATGTCATTTACCCCTTCCCACATGGATAATATCTATAAAGGGTCACATGGATGGGTACCCATTTAGGAATACATAGTGTTTGATACACGGTCGTGTACCCTAGTACACATACACGATGAGCAGCACACATCATGGGTCCCACTTTTCCAAGGTACGCTTTGTAGTCCACCTGAACGGCATGCAGTTGCCACAGAAACACTACAAGAAAAAGATCATCCCCATAAGAGGATTCAGAGCAGATGCAATCACCAGAGAAGAGCCAAATGGATTTGTTAGAATGGGAGGATATGGCTATGCCATCGGGACTAGCATGTGCTTGCACAGGAAGCCTAGACAGAAAACTAGGCAAATGTAGAGAGCTACTATAATGATGTTGATGCTGAGGAGGGTCAGTTCCTTATAGATAGTCTTGTTGAATTTTCTTAGACCTTCGGTTCATGTAATCTCCTAAGCCTATGTGCCATTAATCCTTGAGCCTACGGGCCTTGTAAGGGTTCCCCTTATCCCTTGAAATGGGGGTTATCAAAAATCAATAAAAATAAAGGCCTTTGGGCCATTAGAGCATGTGGTACCCCTCACATTCCGTGTACCCCCTATGTTCATTTTCAAGAAACATAAACATCTTGTATATTCTTTATTTGAACTCAGATTTGTGCAATCAAGTGGCCTGTAATAAGTGTTTTTATTCCTAAAACATGATGGTTACCTAAAATATTTTTTGTTAGGTATGAATTAAAATGTTATGAGCTTGTAATTCACTAATTAAAGAACCAATTATGGAATCTATCATAAAGTATCAATAGTTTTTTTCGTGGAATTACCCTTCAGTAGGGCTTTATAGTGGAGTTCCTCGATGCCTTCTTCAATGCATTACCCTCTAGTAGGTCTAAGTAGTGTAGTATCTGATAACTCCTTCTATGTGTTACCCTCTATTAGATTTTTCTAGTGGATTTCATCAATGACTATTTATGGGTGTTACCATCTATGAGGGATGAGCAGAGGATTTCCCTGGTAACTTTATCTTGGCATTACCCTCCAGTAGGGATGTGCAGTGGAGTTCCTCGATGACTTATTATGGGTGTCACCCTCTAGAAGGTCTGGGAAGTGGTGTTCCCCGATGACCTATTCTTGGCATTACCATCTAGTGAGGTTTAGTAGTGGAGTTCCCAATTACATTCTCGAGTGTTACCCTCAAGTGGGACTGGGAAGTGGAATTTCTCATTGACTACCAAAGCAAAACCCAAAAATTATATTAGGTAATGGGTCAGGTAAATTGAAATTTTGTCCCATCAACTATGTGGTATAGTGATGAGACATGTTTTTTCCTAACCATGGACTCACAAGGAAGATATTCTCCTTCCCCCATAGAGACATGTTTTTATGATGTGACATAAAATTCTATGTTTGAGTCAATGTCTTCAGAAGTAGATAATATAAGGGTTTACTGATTTAGTTCCTTTGACTTGTGTGTTCAGGGTAGAAACATGGGATACCAAGTATAATTTATGGAATTTCATAACAATTTATACTTTTCTTCTTGGGATATGTTTTGAGATGGAGATCTGGTTACTACCACATCTGGGATTCATTGAATGGGAATATATATATATCCTTCTTTTTTAGCCGCTCTTTGGGTTCAGAAACTCTCCCTCTAGGAGAGGTGAAGACTCACAGGGTATGATTCATTCTTTCAATTTATTACTTCTTCTATTTGTATGATTCTACTCACATTATATTGGTATTGGAGGCTCGATGGGTAGTTCATCAACTCACCATGTTTACAACCTCATTCATGGGTGAGATTACTTTCAATATTATTGGGTTGAAATGTACTCTTTTATTGTACCTTGTGTATCTATTGTATTTCTTTTCATCTATTATATTTTTATTCTCTCCACCTCTACTTGCATGGAATTCAATTGGGTATTTATATACTCACCCCTACATGGGATTTTCTCGCACAGGTCATGTATTATTCTGGTGATGGAAAGGTGGAACGTGAATACAGAAGAGCTTAGGGATTCTGGGTTCTTGGACTATGTACAGGGGTTATTTCTTGTGTTTCTAGAGTGGTTCTCTATTTTTCAACTATTTTATTTTCTAATCGTCTTTCAGTTTGTGACACATTTTACATTGGGTGTGTATTTTTTCCCTTTTTTCACTTTACACTACCATAATTTTGTTCTATTTTGTTATTCATAGGTGTTTAGTTATTTTAAAACAATGTTTCTTCTTTTATTTTTTTTCCTATGAAATTTTCATTGATTTTATTGTGTTTATGTATATAGGTACTGATTAAAAAACCTCCTCGAGTTATTTATGCCTTCGACACATTTCGTCAACCCCAATTCAATGGAGCCAGGCTTGGGGTAGTTTCACCTTGAGTCCTGGAATGGGTTTTTTCATGACACCAAATGCCATGTTCACTATATATTTCCATTAAAATTAATTCACCACAATGATATAAGGGATATTTTTTCATAATAAAGGTACAATGAATTTTTTATCAATACTTCCACAGAAGACTTTTTCAGTTGACAATTCATCATCTAATGGGATGCTTGATAATATACTGAAATCACAATAATCCCAATTGAACCACACTCTTTGGCAGCAAGTTGAGATAAAGGTGATGATAAACCCATTTACAAGGATGTGGATGTGCAGATGAGGGGTAGATTTTAGTAAATCAGAGCGGGATGAGAGAAGTAAAATGAGGGGGAAATGGATAAGGAGGATGATTCCACAATACTAATGCAGCTTAGAAGAGGCATATGATGCAATAGGTAGTCAGGGGTGGTGAGGGGGCTGTGGAAGAAATAGGGATTTTTAGCAATGAAGTGGGGATGCATGGAAGTGTGGTGGCCACGAAGGGATTCATAGGAGAGATGGGGATTCATGGAAGTGAGGAGCCGATGAAAGTCATTGGTGGAGGCGGAGGTGGAGGAAAAGGTGAAGGCCATGATGATTAGAAGGATCGGGGGAGGAGAGGTTGATGATGGAGGAGTATGAGGTAGCTAGTATTGATAGAGAACTTTGAAGAAATTCAAATCTTTTATTTTAAGAGGCAAATGAATAGAAAGAAGGATGTATAAAGAGCTAGAACTGATATGAGAGAGTAGAAGAAAAACACAGATTGAAATATTTTTGATATTTTTGGAATTACATGAGTTGGATTTTAGGAGAGGGTGACACATAGTAGAGAAATTCAGTGGAGTTGACACATGTAAAGAAATTTACACACATTTTTACATATAAGAGAAGTCTTTATATGTTTCCAAAACAATGTTATCTCAAATACAAATATGAATTTTGTGTATTGTTCAAAAATAAATTGTTTTTTTCAAAATTTTAAAAAATTATTTTATAAAATTAAAATCATTTCTAAAATAATAATTTAGAAATTAGATTACATTGAATTTTTTTTTATTTCTTTGAAAAAAAAATCATTATTTGATAAATAGTGAAAGACATTGATTTTATTTTTGAAAAATACCATTTAATTTTTCTATTTATATAGAAAAATTATATTTTAATGTTAAATTAGTTTTATTATATGTAAATTAATCTAATTTTGTTCATTGGAATAAATTTTATATATATTTTCAAGAGAAAAACATTGTCAACTATTAAACATTTTCTTTTTAAAACCTTGTTTTCTAGTCTCGACTATAGAATTTATTTTAATTTAAAATTTAAAATTATATGATTCTAATTTAGAAAATTGGATTTCATATTTGGAATAAAAATTATTTATATTATCTAATATGTTAAACACAATTTTTCACCAAAATGAATAGTGAATTTGGTAAAAATTAATTATCAGAATTATGGTAAAAAAGTGATTACTGGGGGTTAAACATTAATGATAACGGATAAAATTACATATAATATTTTATAAAATGTATTTCATGGAAATATTTACATCTTATGATTTCGTAGGTTCGAATTTTATTCATTTTCACCCTTGTGACATATGCAATACATGGGAGCAAACAATTAATTCAAAAAATACCAATCGTATCCTCTCCCAGACTTATAAATGTCCACATATTATCCTTTATTATTCATACATTAAAAACCATTCCTTACATTAATAACTTCCAAAATAAATTCCAAAATATGTTTCCCCTCATCCTATAATACATTGGAAGAAATCCATTCTACGAAGGATTTTAGTGCGAACCTGTGGAGGATACTCGATGAAGAGGTAACTTACATAAACAAGAAGTTTTCCTTTATTTCTTCTTCAGTCCCCTTAATTTATTTTTCTGTCATGAATATATAATTAAATATTTATATTTCACGCAATAATATTTTTATATTTTAGGGTATCTACCTACATCCATCTCCACTTGAATCAAATTGGTTATGAAGTCATCATTTGTGTGTATGACAGACTACCGCCTCATGAACTTATGTAATTTATTTTTACATTACTGAAACCAAATGATGGTAAATTTGGTTTATTTATTATTTATATATGATATATATGATATTATTACTATTTTTTAATTTTTATATCACACATTCCATTATAGACTCCATTTTATGGGAAAACAAAAATGTCGTTCCTGTGTCAGGTAGACATTCATCATGCGAAGTGATGTGATTCAGTCATCTTTATGTAGTAGGAATTAAAGATGGATTAAATTAAAATATTATATATATATATATATATGTAATACAAATTATTCTATAATAATAATATATGTCATTTAATTTTACTTCTTTCAATGCGATAAGAAAAGGGAAATATTTTTTATGAATACGTACGATATACCGTGTATTTGAACGGTGTATTTCATTTACTATCAGTAAAATTTATGGATTAATCTAAATAAAAATATAATGAATATATTTTATATTTAAAAAATTTGTTTATTGTGGATATTATGAAACAATGGTCAATGTAATAGGGCCATGAAATTAAATGTTTAAAAATATGTGAAAAATAAGGTGTTACCTTAAACATTATTTAACACAGAATTGTTAATAAAATAGTAATGGATAGTAATAAGAAAATAAAATATTGTATGATATATATGATTATGGTTATTTATAATGTTTAAAATAAATTTAAATTTATTATATACGAGTATTGACCATTTATAATGGAATTCAAGACTTAAGGTTAGGGACTTTAATCTCACTTCCATTTTTTGTGTGACACATTCCATATTCACCACAATTAGATTTAATGTGGTGTATATACATCCCATTATTTTATTTTATGATTATTATGAATAAAATTATTATGATTTACATAAAAATTTGAGGATGTCTCTTTTCATAATGATTATAGTTGAAATGTTATCAAATCATTGGGGACATTTTTTCTCAATTTTCATTTTTCAGGACATAAGTTATATTATCCCCATATCCTCTTCTATAAGACATATATACTACCCCATTAACATTTTATATCATTAATATCCTTATAATAATGATATTTTATGTGTCATTTAATGACATTCATACATGGAGATTATGATTCAATGTTACTAAGCTGATAAAAGTTTTATGTTGAAATCTCATCTATTATAAGGATTGTTTATGATTGATCTTCCCCTGATGAAATATTATTACATATATATATATAATTTAATAAACACATAAAATTTTATTTTACACTATTTAATTCTTTATAATTCATGTTTTTCCTTTATTTTCTTGTCTTTATGTGATCATGTGTCAAACAAATTTTTTTTATGAAAAATTAACTTTTCGGTCAAAAACTATTTTTCATCCAAAACCATGTTTTTTTAAAATACTTTCAAAATTTATTTTAAAATTAAAAAAATTAACTATTAAGGATATTTCTACATCTGTATTATTTTTTTATAAAAAATATTTAATAGGAATCATCGTGATTTTTTTTAAAAACAATTCTTATTTGGATTCTACCTAAAATGTGAAAAGAATATTTATGTATGACATGAAAGGAATTTCACACTATCATGACCAAAGTTTTATTTAAATATTAATTTATATTTTTTCAATTTTATTTTAAAATATATGTATTTTCAAAAAAAATAAAATGTGTTTTTTCAAATATGAATATATATAATTTCCAAAAGAAATATTTTAAATGATTTTTAATGATTTCATTATATGATTTTATTATTGGCTTAAAAAAATATTTTTCAAAAAGTTTTATCTTTTAAAAATTAATTTTTAATGAAAATAAATTTTTATAATGAAATGTACCAAGTAATGTTTCTAAATTATTTTCCATATAATATGAAATCCAATGATGTTACCTATTTTTTAATAGAGATATGGACCAAGGATACTATCTTATTCATTCTCTGTATGGTTCATTATGAAAAAGTTATTGTGAAACCCATATCTATTGCATTCGATATTCCATTATTGAACCATTATGAAAACCTATTATTTTTCATGTTTTATTCTATGATCAAATTATGGAACTATTACCGGTCTTTTATCTTTTACAATGGTTATTGTATAATGAAATTTTGATAAAACCCATTTCTTTTCATGAGTTATAATATTATGAATGCTTTATAATCTTCTAGAAACATGATAAAAAAATTATTTGGTTATATGTTATTTTAATTTTCAATTTTTTAATCCCAAAACCGTTTTATTTCAAGGGAAATTGTATCATTTTATTTTTTTGGAGTATTTGGAGCATAATTGAAAAAAATAGCTTATATTGGATTTTATCATTTTTAATGTGTTTATTTATTTCATCTATAACATCTTCTTCACTGACAAAAAATGAAAAATTGTTCTTCAATAAGTTTTCATGATCATTGGGATTCATTTTATCCTTCTGGACCGAAATCATAATCCACCATTTCGAGGGCCAAATCTATCCCACAATTCTAGACTCAAAACATTCTCACAGATCTGGATAGTTTTGATATCATCCTCATATCTCATAAAGGGTTGGACAACATAATAAAAAACTTATAATGGAGATGGATAAGATATACATTAAAAAATTAAATTAATATTTATGTGCCTTATATGTTCGTTATCAAATTCATTCATCCATGGGTATGCGGAGTATTGGAATATAAGGATTCGCCTATCCAGAATTAACAATACATAGTAAATCAGACATAACTCTTATATCTAGTGGCCATTGTAGATGAAATTTAGAGGTTGAACTAGTGTAAAGTAGTGTTAAACCTATTAGTAAGGAAAAATTATCAAAATATTCCATTATATTGGACTAACACTAGCATTATTTTGATGGAATATTTTTGAGACAAAAATTATCTTCCCTCCCCCAATAAAAATGTGCCTCTATTTTATTTCAATGTGTTGGAAACATATGGGTATCCTTTTTGGACATTTTCTTTATTTTATTCCTTTTTTAGTTGATTTTAATTCTGTAATCTCCTTTCAAGTTTTAATTTAATATTTCTCTTTCATATCTTATTCTTTATCTCTTTTTTTCATCCCTTGTTTTCTTCTTCACTTTGAACTCTTATGCTCATGATAATGAGTATCCAACCTAAGGAAGTTAATTGGGTAGTACTCTATATTTTATCATAGTCCTTATAGAATTTATGTTTAATTTTTATTTGTTTATTAGAGTTATTATTAGGGGATATTAGTGGGAAAGGTGTCTTTGTGTCTCCACATTCCACCTAAGGTTTTTCTTTCAATTTTTTAATTTTCTCCCCGGATTGTGGAGGTGGAAGTGCAGTCTCTAGATGATCATTAAGAGCACCATAAATTCAGAACTATATTTTCATAAGTATTTTCACACATACAGTGTAATGTGTTCATTATGTAATTATGAATATAATAATAATAAAATAATGGTTCAATCTCGGATATTCACCCATGAATGTCTAAATTCATTTTAAATTAATTATATTTTCCTTCATTATGTTTTCATTTCATCACCATGTTTATTTATAGAATTAAATTACCATTTATTAAACATACATTTAATTTAGTTTTGATTTATAAATTAATAAATAAATAAAATTCAATTATAGGTAGTGATTTATTCACCATAATTTACCTAAGATAATAAAATATTTCATCCCATATGATGCACTTAGCTTTATATATTTTTTATACAATTCACGAAAAGGATTTATCAAAACATGGAAACATTTCTAGGGGGATTTCCAAAAATCAAATGGTGACATTTTTTAAAATATTTTTTGTTGAATTAATTTTAAAAAAACTTATAAAAACACATGATGTATTCCCACTGCAATTATTCTTCTTGTATTGATAACTCACTTGTTCAAGGGGAAATGGTATATAATTGTGAGATGGTATTATTACAAATGGTTTATAAACTAACTATTATGTCCATGAGAATGTAGACTGACAATTTTTCATGTCAACATTTTCAATAAATTTTTGACATTTTTTTCAAGTAGAAAATGATTCTCAAATATTGAAACCCAAGGAGGACATTCCATTGGATAAGTAACTATAACATGATACATATTACAAACTAGTGGTGGAAGTGATTTCCCCACTCATATTAAAAATAGAAAAGACTAAAAACCTAACTCTATTTATTAGAATTCAACTTCAGTAGGAACATTACACTAAATAATAAATTGAAGGTGAGATAATTGTAGGTGAAAATATTTTTATAAACTCCTTTAATTATGATTTTATTGATGTTAAATTTAGATTAACTCATATTTCATGAAATTTTTAGATTCATCCAACTTATGTTTTTCCATGGAACACCCCAAACATGTTCAATGAACAGGGAGAATATAGAGATAAATGTGGATTTCTATACAGAAATTGATACAGAACATTATTACATTGAATGGTTAAATTTGATATTTATTCCTCATGTATTATTATTTTTTAAATATAATTTTTGTCTAGTTTTTTCATTGATTATTATTTTGATGAAACATAACTTGAAAAAATAGTGGATAATGAAGAAGAGGTTGTGATAGTGGAAACCATGAAAGAGGAGGTCTCATTTATTTTCTTAACCACACCGTATAGAAGCATCTCATTATAATTAGTGTTTGTTTGGAATACTATATCCATTGAGTATTAAACAAAAAAGATGAAGTAAAAGACAAAAACAATGAGTGTTGGTGTTTTATCTCAAAGAAGCTTCACCAACCATCATATTTTGGATAACCAACTATAACTTACCATATAGTGGAATTGAAAACCTAGGGCCCATATGTGGGATTAAAAAAATATTTGTCATTATTTTCTAACTCAAATTCTATTTTATTTTATTTTAATGAATTTTTGATGTCCTATTTTCCACTCTTTCAATTATGTTTTCAAGGAGAAACACATTACTTAACATATTTGTGTCAATAAATTATATTATACCACTCCATTATCCATTATTTATTGACATTATTCATTTTTAAATATACTTACTTGTTTTAATATAAATGACTAAATTTAGGACATCGTATAATTTATGTTTGGAGGAGGGAAATTTTCTAGTTTCAGATATTTAATTATTGTTTATTTTTATTATCGAAAAAATATTTATTTTTCAGTTTTATTTGATACATTTTAACTTTTTATTAGTGGTTTTTAATGTTTTGAGTTGAAATAATTAACATTAACATTTTTGAAACCCATTTCAATGACTAAAAAAATCTATTCAATTCAAATGATCTTAATTTAATGATGATAAGTCTTGTTTCATGTTCATATCTATTGGATTTTCATGCAAATTACAGTTATTTTTTAATCCCATTCCACATATCATTAAATTTATCTTTGAAATCACTTTCCTATGAGGCCTTGGTACCGTTTTTGTTGTATTGTTTTATTTTCCCTCACATCATGAGGGAACTAGAATATGATTTCCTTTACCTAAATTATATTTATTCCTCTAAAAATATGAGTGTTTTAGGTACCTATATTTTAAGTGATTGTGGCATTTATTTGGTTTTAGAGCTATATTTTATAGATAATCTTTTTTAATCTGGATTTCCTTGTACGTTTAGTCTTTATAGCCCTCATAATCTATAAACCATGCATTAGGTTAGTCACATTACAAGCTAGTGCTCCCAATATGACATTTTTTTCAAGTGAAATTGTATGATCTAGTTGATATTAAAGGTGTGGGAATCTATCTTGATTGTGATACCTCATTTGATGTAACTTTTCGGTGAAAATCTAATTTTTATGAGATGTGTTTTCTACTAAAAATTCATTCTATTGAAAGCTATGACTTTTTGGATATTTCTTAATAAGAGAAGATTTTAATTTCTAGAGCATCCAATAAGGAAATAATTGTGTTTCAATCTATATATTTCATGAATTTGTTTTGAGAAGCATATATTTGAGCACTTTAGGGCCGGAATTAGAACCAAAACAAGTGTTGGTATAGATTTCACCAACCTTTTTTTATGTTAAACAAACTGAGGTGGGTAGAAAGGAGATATTAAAATAGTTAATATAATCACACCACATCCACGAATTGCTTGAGGAGTTCCATTATGAAAACAATCCAGCTGATATACTAATGAGATATCAAAAAATCATTGAAGAATCATAGAATTAGATTAATGAAAATATTCTAAAACTTGATCTTCCTATCATTAATAATAAAAAATTAATACATCGTTTTATCTCTATTTATTTGGAAGATTATGTTGATGATTCACCTGCCGAAATTGAGTTTCCAATGGTCATGGTAAAGGAGATAAATTTCCTAGATGACTTAGTTGAAAGGGATGTATTTTTATTGATTCTTCATGTTATAATCATTTTCAAGCTAAATTGTTTTTTGAATTTACTTTTTCTAATATTATTGATACAACACAAATGGATTAGGCTATAGATGTTAAGGATGAGGCTACCCAAGTGGAGATGATTATAAAAAGATGATCCAAATAAGCATGTGGTTTAACTACCTCCTATAAAACAACATTCATACCATATGGTGAAGGACACCATTAATGTCAATAGGGAGAAACCCTATCTTCTTTTACCTCCCACTATGAACTATAATTTCAATATTTATTCATATTTATGTGTTAGGAATTTTATTATCTTATTTAGGGTTTACCATTCTCATATTCTACTCTTATAAACTGGGAAAAGACACATGTTGTGGTCCATCTCAAAAAAACCACACCCACCTTCTGATTAGGGTTTATCCACTTCAATTTTATGACCAGGGGATGTAAAAACCTAGCACCCACATGGGGGGATAAGCCAATAATTATCACTTTTCTATTCCCTTTATATTTCTTTTGATTTATTTTCTATTTTTTTAGTTATTTTCAATGTGGTATTAGCTAGGAGCTTAACTCAAGGCCACAATTGAAAAATAAACCATGTTGTATCTTCACTTTTATTTTATTTTTTTACACATTTAAAATTATGTATGAAAATAATTCTTAATGTAATTTCAGTTAAAATGAGGGTATAACATGGAATAAGTGTGGGGTAGGATTTCAATCTATTTTTATGAATATGTTTTGTGCATTTATTATATTTTTCATGACTTTTATAAAATTTTTAATGATTTCCTTTTTCATTGGTGTGTTTTTAAAATTTTGGGCTAAATAGAATACTTTTTATAATTATAACTATTTGAGTGTTTTTTTACATTAATTGGTTATGATATTTGAGTATTTATTTGATTACTTAGTGGTTTTAGTTTCTTAATTTCCTATATTTTCCTTTGATGAAACTTAATTGATTATGAAACTCATGTGCATTATCTCTATCCAAATTTAAAATCATATACAAGCAAAGTGGTTTCTAAACCTATTTGTCAAAATCATACATTTCAATTTTCATTAAAGTATTGAGACATCTTTTCTGATCCATAAATTTCTTCTTTACTATTTTTTAAGATGTTATTTTTCTTTGAATGTGTTATGTTTTACTGAGACACCACTGTAAATTCCCTTCTTACATTCATGTTTTATTTTTACCTAACTTATCATATGACCTTTATTAAGCCTCTAATAGCCAAGAAATACCTTATAAGGCCACCACATGAAAATCCATTTATCCAATTACAACCTACTCTAGAATTTAAATACATTACTATTGTCTAACTCAACTGTGTGGGAGGGAGAATATGAGTTATATTTTATTTTCTTGATGAATCTGTTTGAGATGAATAGAATGTGTTGTCATATTTATTGCTACATTGGTAGAGTAAAAATTATTATAGAAGGATGGATTTGTGGCCCAAAGTATCATTACAAATATGGTCATGGTGTTGACTAATATTTTTTGATCAAAAGTTGCCTATTTTTCCCCCAAAGAGATTATTTTGAATAGAAATCCATATCTACATTCAACATGAAAAAATGATCCAATTATTGAAAGGGGGAATGAAATTTATCAATGATGATTAAATTAAATCTTTGAACATCCCATATAATGCATGATGTTTTTGGAGGTGATTCAATTTCAATCTCATTAGGGGAACACCATTCTTGAGAAAAAATACTTTCATTCATTTACTTCACTTTAGAGCTTAATCCTCTTTATTCTTCTCAGATGTTTTTATATTTTAAACCTAACTACCCTAAACCTCCAAACAAATAATAAAAAATACCTAATTATTGAATCATTATTTAATTTATTATGTAGAGATACTTGGAGAATATAAAGTATATGGAAAACACACATGTTCTAGGGAACAAGAAAATCACTCACAAAAATCCTAGACTAAAGAGATAAATATTTTTCCGGAGAGGTAGTTACGAAATGCATGTAAGGATTAAAATTAGATTTAATGGATTCATATAATTTATAATTGGTTAGGGTATTTGATTCCTTGTATGAGGAATGATATTTTTTTCTGATAGGATAATTGATCTGCATTTTAATTTATTTTTTGGGATGTTTATTTTGACCATGTAATAAGATAATATTTAATGAGTACAATCTTTAAGTGCGGGGGAATTGAATGAAAAAATATTTTCAATTTTTTATTTTGATTTTAAATGTTTTTTTATCCCTCTCATGTATTATTTCAATGAAAAATATCCCATATTATGGGCCTTGAATTGATTGTAGATATATTATTAAAATGGCCTGATTTGATTTTTTTTTCTTTTATTTTATTTCTATATTTCAGCCATATCATTCTCTTTGATGATCAAAATTGAATAATTCGACTTCTAAAAGATTATATTTTAGGTGGGATTCATTTTATACTTCTCAACCCAAAACTCAATCCACCATTTGAGTATCCAAATCTATATCACAATTATGGCCTCGAAAATAGCACACAGATTTTGAGAGTTTTGATGTTGGGCCAATATATCATAATGGGCTGGTCGAAATTAGCTAAAATTCAACATGGATCTGAAAAATATATAAATTAACAACATTATGTAAGATGTATGAACCTGATTCTATCATTATAAATGTTATTAATTAATGGGTAAGTGGATTATTTTAATTTTAAGAGTCACATATCCATAATTAACTTCATGTGGTAAAGTGGACATAACTCCTACATATGGTGGCCATTCAAGATAGAATGTGGAGGGTGAATGTGACTAAATAAATAAAAATACATTTCAGAAGAAATGTTTTCCAAATTTTTCCATTTAATGGACTTAATATTTTTATATATCATGTCTTTTATTTTAGAGATAATATTTCTCTTCCATCTCTATATAAAAATGTATCTCACATTTATTTCATAGTGTTGGAAACATAGAGGTATCATTTGATTGAAATTTTTAGTAGTTTAGTCTTTAATTTTATTTTCTTTTCATTATGAAATCGCATTTCAAGCTTTAATTTTTGGAATTATCATTTCTATCTAATTATTTTAATCTTTTTTTATCTTTCCTCATTTTCTTCATTATTTTGAACACTTATGATCATGATCATGAGTAGCTTACTTGTGGAAGTTCCCAAGAGAGTAATCTAGTTTCTATCTCGAGCCTTTGAAATTTCTTTTTTAATTTTTCTTATTTCATTAGTGTTATTCTATGATGGATATTCATGGTAATGTTGCAATTCTATCTCTAATTTCCACATGTGTATTCTCTTTAACACATGCAATATTATCCCTCCATCAAGGAGGTGGATGTGCAGTCCCTCAGTGGTCGTTGAGAGCATCGTACATTCACAACCATATACAGAGGAGGTTTTTCAAAACTTTTATGGATTGTGTTCATTATGTAATTCGGAAAATAATTACAAGATAATGAAGGATCAATCTGGGTGATTCTATCGATAATGTATCCTTTCATTCTGACATCATTCTATAGTCATTCATTGTGTTTTCATTACATGTACATGTTTAGTTTTAGTATTGATTTATCATTTCTCAAACCTAGATGTATTTGAGTTTGATATTATAAAATAAAAATAGTAATAACTGATTTATAAGTAGTTAGTGAATCACCAAAAAATATTCTAAAAAGAATGACCTAGGTATTTCATTGTGATGTATACAGATATATGTATTTTGAGAGTGAGAATGACAATTCTCTATCAGTAGATATGTATTATATTATTTTTGTCATAGTGGTTACACTATAACCAATGATAGTGGTTATGTTATAACCAAGGAATTTTTTTATGTTATAAACAAATATGTTTGGGAAATATAACTCCCTCAAATACATTTTATAATGATTTATATCTCATTAGACATACAGGACGAGAATAGGGTGTGAACTCAGATCACTAAGGGCCTTTTTATACTATGATGGTCGTGTGAGTG
Organism: Viscum album; assembly: GCA_963277665.1. Lineage (NCBI taxonomy): Eukaryota > Viridiplantae > Streptophyta > Magnoliopsida > Santalales > Viscaceae > Viscum > Viscum album. The sequence goes on from OY728131.1 coordinate 1,352,970,350, forward strand.
AATAGTGACAAACATGATGATTTAAATAATGTCCACATTAATTAAAGGGAATTCATTTTGGATAGTTTTGTGTCTTACCTAGAAGGTGTAGAAATTGACCAGGATGGTAAACTAGTGGTTATCCCATGCATTAAGATGGTATATAGGTAGTTTCCCAAATCCTATCATGTTATTAACGTCTTTGGTGGGTAGCCTTGAAATAATTGACTTTATGGTTATGTGTATTTAATAAATCCAGTTATTCTTCCAGCATAATAGTCTCATGGATTATGTTATTTTATTATCTTATGTTTAATGTATTATGAATATCCTATCCTTATTCCATGACTCAATATTATGATCTTTGATATGTAGTGTATTGTTTTGAAATTCTATGACCATGTTCTCCTAAACGTATTCTCTTATTATGATTATGTATCTCACTTTTCACCCTTAATGAGAATATTTGACTATCCATTTATATGTTTCATTTATATAGGATATGAACAAATTTATTATGTGTGATGGGTCTATGTAGGGTTATAGTGATGAAGGATTTAGTGGGAGAAGAAATATCCCACTTATAGAACAGTGTTTGTGTTTCCTAATTTTTAAAGGCACGAATCTGTTATAGTCCTCAAGAATGTGTTGGTGTAATTTAAATAATATTCATAAAAATGACATAATATCTATTAATGGTATGCCTTGGTCACTATAGTTGGTTTCATAGGATATTTTTACATACACTTTGGTAATAAGGATAAGGAATCCTTTATGAGATAGATGAATATGTGTCTAAGGATATGTCTATGAAAGAGTCAAACTATAATAAATTATAATTGAATGTTTGTAAAGGATGAAAATAGTGGTTTCCAATAACATATATTATTCTAGACCCTAAAATTTGATGTTTCTCATGAATATATGTATATATGGGTAACAAATAAAAAACACCATATTGATCAAGAATCTCTTGGGAACTAGTGAATACTAATGGGGCCAGCTATACACCTTGTTTTGACACTCTCAGGGGATATTATATATAAATTTATATTTATTTCACAAACCATCATAAATGATTAAAATAGAATTTTACTTTTAATGGTATAAAAAAATCAAAAGTTTCATATGTTTAAAGGAGGGTTTAATAATTTTGGCATAATGTTTTTTAGGATTATGTGGATCCCCACTATGATGATCATTTCTTACACTATGATTTTTGGATTTATTCAATGTATGAAACCTCATTGAACCATGTTAATGTTTTGTGAAATGTAAAATTTAATGATTATCCTTTTGACCGTCTAAATTTTAAGGGATATGGAATTCAAAAACTCATTTTTATTCTAACAGAAATTTATAAAGCTATGAATCATTCAAAATATCCAAAATAACAAAGGACATAACATCATTTTTTTAGTACATCATGACTAAATTTATACTTTAATTCATTTGGTATTCTAATCAAAATGTTTCTAATTTATGGATCAATATTACTAAATAGATATTTCACATCATTCAGTATTCATGTAATGAAAAATTCATTATGGATTTATACTTTTGTAAGGTAAATACGACCAATGGTGTATTAGTATAAATAATGTGACACAATATGATGAAATTGAATAGATGGATTTGAATGAGTTCAAGAACATATTTTTCAATATGTACTTTCTGTTTATTCTTCATGTAAATATGGATAAGTAGTTCATTGAGATATTGAAATAGAATTATGAATCTATTAGAGTCTATTAAGTATGTTTCATAGTAAATGTGATATTTTCTTCTAGTAATATCATCGAACCTAAAAATAAGTATGATTGATTCCTCGATGGCTTAAAATGATTTCACCGAAGGGAATTAACAATAAGAGACTTTAGTAGCTATAAAGATACTAATTGATATGCTATCAATGTGAAAATTTATGTGGGATATAGGTATTAATTTCATGGTTTTATGATGAAAAATAATATATAGTTTAATGGTAAATCTAAAAACTATAGGGAGAATAAGGTGATCATTCATTCATTCTCAATGTGTGTAAAGAAACATGTTGGATAGTTTCTTAATGTAAGTAGTAAATAGATTAAGAGTCAGAGGGAAGGTCATCAGGTAATTTATTGATAAATTTTAGGGAAGAAGTTAGATAATGATGTGAATAGATAGAAGGTTTCAAATGATGATCCGCCTACACTCAATTATTTCAAATGATATGAGTATGGGAATAATGAGAATCAATTATCCCATCTATTGGATAGTCCACATCAACATCTAAAAAACATATAATAGGAATGATTATTGATTCATTATAGATAAAGTGATTAATTATAATTAATGGAATACTTATCCACCCCTCCTTAGTTTGGAATTTCATGTATGTATTTTGAGGACTAAGACCTATATTAAAATTATTATGAAATTTCATTTGGTTATCTCAATCCACAAGGATTCTAAAATAATGAAATACTATTTCAAAAACTATAAGGAAAATGATGAACCCATGATTTAAATGAAAATGGTTTTGTATAAGATAAGGGCATCTATATGGTATTAATAGTTAATTAACATTTGAATGTGTATATTTATAAATGTAGGAATAACATAAGAGTTATGAATACCATCATCAATTTATTAGTATATGTATAATCTTAAATTAAATTTCATTGACACACATTTTAAGGTTTTATTTGATGGGAAATTGTCATGATTAATTGTATTTTAAGAGAACTTTATTTGAATGTACCCCTTTGGTAATGTATATAGTAAAAATTTTATTTGAGGAATAATTTCTTTATATTTTTTGGACATAATATTCAAAATATTGGAAACCATTAGGGGATATATTATCCTTATTTTTGAGAAAATTGTGGATTGCATTCAATCGTCTTATGAAGTTAGCACAATTCATTTCCATCAGAGATGATTTTTATTTGGATCTCCATTACAAGATATATATTAAGGAAGTTGTAGGGATGCATTGAGTACCAAATTCCCTTTTTTCTAAATGGTATATGAGGTTTACCTCATAGTTCTGGAGACGTCCTGCACATTATCTTGATTTAGAATTGAGTATCAGTGTTATGTGGTACCTATATTCATAAGATCAGCCTGAAATAATTATTCAAAACCAAGAGGATATGTTGAGATATTGTTCATTGGAATTCAATCATGGTTGGTATAAACACCTTAATCATGTTGAGTTTTCTTTCAATAATATCTTTCAGTCAATAATTTATATGGATCCTTATGAATACCTCTATGGAAATAAATATAGATCTCAATGTTGTTATAATGAAGTTATAGAAATAAATATATTAGGATATGAGATAGTATTTTAAATTTAATAGAATATTAGATTGATTTAAGAATACATCAAGGTATCTCAAATTCAGTAGAAAAATTATGCAAATAATCATAGATTTGAGATATAATTTTATGTTCATGATAACATGTTTCTATGAATTTATCCATGGAATAAAATTATTAGATTTGAGAAAAAAGGTAAATTGAACCCTAGGTATATCATTACCATTTAAATTATTGATTATATTGGGATGGTAGACTATCGGTTGGAACATCCAACATACCTCTCTCAAGTCTATGATGTGTTCCATGTGTCTCCAGAAGTAGTTCACACTAGACCCTTTACATATACTGAACTCAAATGCCTTACCACAAGAGAAAGAACATTCTTACTTGGAAAATATGATGGAGAATCTGGATCATACAAAGAATGATTTACCAAATAATACCACTTTCCTATTCAATGTATTGTGTTAGAGCCACTATTTTGAAAAATCTACATGGGAACATTAACATATGATGAGGAATATATATCATTATTTCTTTTTCAGAGTGACAACCTTTGAGTGAAAATTAATTTTTTTGTGGGAGGAATGTGAAAACATATTTCTTTTGTGAGTTTTTTATTTGAATAAATTAACTTCCATTTATATCCTTCAATACACACAACAAAAGTTTTATTTTTTACTTCATGCAACTCTAACAAAGCTTTGGTTTCACATAAGAATGAGTTTTAAAAAACCATAATATATTATTAAAATTATTCAAACATGACCATTATAACCTATCCATTAAAAATAGTTATATGAATAAACATATCTAATTGTCCAATTTTATGTATAATATTTTTATAAAAATAACAAATTCATAAAAATGTTCCTAAATTTTCAATAAAGTCCTTATATTAAAAAAATATTTCTCAAAAAAAAGATTTTCTACAATAATAATATTTATTTTCCACATATTTAGACATTTATTTTGATAAAATAAAAGTCATTTCCTAAATCAAAATTTCAAAAAATAACATATGGTTAATTTTATTAATTATCAAAAAATATATTTTTTGATGTATATTGAAAAATAATGACTTTTAATTGAAATCATCCATTTAATTTAATTTATTTATATACTAAAATTATATTTTATATCTGTTTTTAAGTTTAATTAGTTAATTTATAAATAAATATATCTATTTTCGGTAATTGTAATAAATTTCATAAAAAATAGTGATATAAAACTTTGTCAACTTTATAACTTTTTCTCTTTAAAACCTGATTTTTCATCATGTCTCTGGGATTAATATTAAATTAACTTCTTCCAATTCTATGAGAGTTATTTGGGAAAATTTATTACATATTTGGAATAAGAATTATTTATATTATATAATAAATATGGATTAATTATTGACAAAAAATAAGAGTGAATGTAGTAAAACATGATCACCACGGTTGAAGTAAAAATCGGGGTACTAGGGTTTAAAATAAAAAGATAAGGATTAAAATTTCCTATAAACTTTTATAAAATATATCTAATAGAAAAAATAAAATATTATCATGTATTAGTTTATAATTTTAATAATTATTTAGCCATTTGAAATATAAAAAACGTGGGAGAACTCAATTCTTTTCAAAAATACCAATGGTGTTATCCCCCCACATATAAGAGGCCACCCAATATCCTCTCTTATTAAAACCATTAAACCATCTGGGTTTGGAAATTAACTTCCTAAATCCCTTCCTAACTTACCAATACTCATAATATAATCCTTAATATTCACATAAATATATCATGTCAATGTACTTAATAAAAACAATAGGAGGAAACCTAACAAAGATGTAACATTCCTCAATGAGATTTTTTGTTTTATTTCCTAATCAAAGCTTTTAACTTATTTTTTTCATGATTATATAAAAACACCTTAATATTAAATATGATGATATTTTTTATATTATTTCCATGACTTATAACCATCTCCACTTAAAAAAAATGTGTTACGAAGTCATTATTCTTATGTACGGAAGACAACCGCATCAGAAACTAATATCATTTGTTTTTCCATTACAACCTCTAAAGGTTAATGTAAATTATGTGTTTATTATTTATTTATTGTATTTATTATTTAATTATTATTTTATAAATATGGTATCATATATTACTTTATACTCTCCATTTTAGGTAATATGCTATCTTCATTCGTGTGTGCGGTAGACTACTGCCTAAAAAAGTGATGTGATTCATTCACACATTAAATGGAATATACTAAGGATGGTTTATCTAAAAATATGCAATATATATTATATAAATATTATTCTATAATTATAATATATATCACATACTTTTTTTTATTTAAATATGACATGAAAATGTAAATGGTGTTTATGCGTAGGTACGTCCTACCATCTCCAGGAATGGTGTATTTCATATCCTTTCAATAACTTTTTAGTTACTCTAAATACATATATAATAAATATATATTATATTTATATCATTTTTTTATGGAGATGATTAAACCATGATAAATTAAAGTGTACCAGGAAATGAAAGGTTAAAACATACTTAAAAAATAGAGTAGTTATTTTCTAAAATGTGATTTCAACAGGGAATAGTTAATAAATGAGTAACAAAATATCATAAATAACACATATATGGTATGATATATATGATTAAAGTTTTGTATTAAATTTATAATGAACTATATTTATTTTTTAAGATTTTTTAATATGTATAAATGAATTCAAGACTTATGGTACAGGATTTATGTCTCACTTTTTACTTATATTAGACACATGTCACATTCACCACCTTTTTCGATTATGTGGTTTATTTTATGACCATGGTTGTATTTTTTGATTACCATTATCAAAATTATGGGGATTTAAATAAATATTTTATTATCTATCGTTTGGGTGGTATATTGTTCATATGTTAACAAATTGATAAGTGATTCTTTAACTCAATTTTCCTTCTTCGGGATACAAGTTATGTAATGAACTTATCCTCTTCTATGTGGTTTTTATAATTCCCCACTGAAATGTTATATCATGAATATCCTTATTTTCATGAAATTTTATATTTCATATAATTTCATTCTTTAATGGGTCTTAATATTCAATTATACCTAATTGGTAAGAGTTTCATGATACAATCTCGCTATTTATCATGATTGTTTATGGATTATGCTTCATGTGGTGAAATATTATGATCTATCTAACTGGAAACTCATTAATATTAATATAATAGGGTTATTTAATTATAATACAAGTTTTACCATTATATTCCACAATTTATGTGATCAATATTTCAAACGATCATTTTTCAAAAACATAATTTTTTGCCCAAAATATGTTTTTTCTTTAAAACCCATTATTTCATGAAATATTTTATAACATATTTTTATCATTCATCAAATTATTTTTAAATACATTTTCACCAATTTTAATAAATTTAAGAAATATTTTATAATTAATATTAATTTATTTTTCAAAAACAATTCTGTTTAGGCTATATTTGAAAATGTGAGTGGAATCATTCTGTACAAGATGAATGGAATTTCCCACCATCATGAACATTATTTTCTTTGAAGATGTGTTTTTAATTTTTTTTTTATTTTAAAATAAAATGATTTTTAAAAATTATTTAATGTTTTTTTCATTGTGGATATGATATTTTCCAAAAAAAATATTATAAATGAGTTTTAAATATTCCTTTATAATTTTTAATTGTTATTTTAAATGAAAAATATTTTCAATAAAAATTGATTTTCCTCAAGATATTTACTATCTAATTTTTTTAATTATTTTCAATCAAATAAGTCATACATTGTTGGTACCAATTCATAATTATGGATGTGAACTAATTATACCATTCATTTTCATTTTATTAATGGTTTCATATAACATTTTTTAGAAGAATCGTCTCTCATACACATGTCATAAAATAATACAATCCTTAATAAACTCGCATATTTCTCATGTGTTATGATATGATAAAATGATGAAATGATTTGTAAACCTATCACATTTCAATAGATTATAATGTGATGAATTTTTAATGAAAATAATTTCATTTAATGTGATATAATAAGATGATTTTTTTGAATTTGTGGAACATATATGTATGATTTTCAGTGTATAACAGGGTTATTTTAAAACCAAGGACAATGGTTACATTATAATCAACGATGGAGGTTATGTCATAAACAATTATGGGTGGGACATATATATCATCCAATGTTTTGGTTAAACGTTTATATATTATGGGATATAGACTACAGGAACTTGGAATGAACTTGGTCTAGTAATGGACTTTCTCTATGCACATAAGCCTCAAATCTGTTGGTGAGGACGTTGCAAGTGTAACACCCCAGGTAAATAATGAATATGAAATTTTTATATTTATACCTATTTGTGAAAAAAAATATTAATATTACTTTAAAGGGAACTCTATGCTCGATGGCGTACCCAATACGTGACAACGAGTTATTTTGAAATCTTACGTTGCACTCTAATAATAAAATAATATTATTTTAAATGGTAGTTAACGCCTAGCTGTTGTGATGGCGGGAATGAATATAACTAACAACAAAATTATTATATATGTTTGTCAAATATTTTTACTTTTTACAATAAATGTTAGAGGATTAAAAATGCGAATGAATCCAATTTTATGTGTAAACATTCTAATATTTTTTTAAAGGTCGATTAACCGCCTTTTGATGGTGAACCTCTTTTAAATCCACTTTTTGACAATTTTATGTTTTATATTTGACAAAATAAAACTCTTCATTAGAATCGGGACATCAAAATTTTCTTTTTGTAAATTTTTGGCATTTTTCCGAAAAATTTCAATTTCTTAATGAATATTGAAAAATGTTGTATTTTAATTGAAAACCTCTTTTTAATCTAATTTATATATATGATTAGATTATCTTTTGAATTTGTTTTAAAGTTAAATTAGAATATATTATTACCATTTAATCAAATAGTGGTCATTGGAATTAATTTCACTTTGAAATTTGACTTAAGCTAGTGTCAATCTTTTGATATATATTTTTTCATAAAAACACGCTATTTGTTCTGGCAGCGGGAATTAATTATTTAATTTATTAATGTAACTTATATGTTATGACTTTTGAAAAATAGACATCATTTTTTAATTTTTAATATCAAATATAGCTTAGGGTGAATTTTTGGTAATTTTTTGATAAACTTAAATTTTTGATGAATAGTGAAACCACTAAGTGGTACTTATAAAAACTGATTTTCCATTTAAATGAAATTTTTCCATCTTTGTGTTTTTAATTTCAAAAATATGACATACATGGTTGTCATTAAGAAGTAAAATGTGGTTCAATGGGAATAAAATATTTTTTTGGTGAATAGTGACTTATTAAGTTTTTAATCACGATTAGAGGTAATTAGTGTAGTTTAAGGTAAAAATAATGTTTTAATAATATGAAATGACCTAGACACATGTCCTACCCTCATTGGATGAGTCCTGGACGACCAATAAAATTCATGGGTCAACTTGGGGACCCCATGGAGCCACTTTGGTTGGAAAATGACATAAATACCTTTTTATTTAATGTTAAAATTAAAATGACACAAACATGACATGTTTTACTAAAACAATTGTTACATGGGGTTATACAATTCATATTTTTGACTATAAATATTCATTATAAAGATAAAAATATTTCCTACATCATGATATTTTTTTTTATAATTTTTAGACATTAAATAAATTAAATTATTTATGGCATCATGATGATGCAGCGATGACCTCATTATTTAACGATTTAAATAAAATGGAAAGATAATGTAAAATATAAGACCTAAAATTTTCCAAACCCTATTGGATGGATGGATTTCGAACCCTTATCACCTTATCCTCTATAAACATCAATGTGGGACAATTAAAATCTGAAACTCATTCTAAAAATAATGTAACATTTATTTACTTTCCATGAGTGCCCCTCCCCTCCCCTTATAAAAGGCCCCCACCACTACCTCTTTACCCACAATTCCAAAGCCTTTGGCTCGGCCAAACCCTGCCCATATTGTATCTCCACATCCCTCTCTAACTCCTTGAAGCCTCACATTGGGCAGAAGTCTTCCCAAGGAAGCCTTTGAGCTCAATCCAAAGGGAGTTTCCCAATTTTAAGGTAATGTCTTCACTTGAGTCCTTTTGTTTTATTTTGCTTCTCCAACCCCCAAAACTATTTTTATTCATTTATTTTGTAACAACTCCAGTATATTCAATATACTAGGATATTTTATAAGAATAATTCTAGCTACAATTACACACACCTAAATCTAATGGTTAAAGAACATACTGTTTATGTGGATGGCGAATTTCTGCCTCACGAAACGATGATTGTTCAACACTCATATAACACCCTAAAAGGTGGCCATTAAGATGTCACTATATTTATATATGATACATAATATTTTTATGTTTTACTTAAGCTTCTGTATTTTTCATTTATGTCATACCTTTATGGTTTCCATTATGGGTAAACGCGATATCTTCTTTTGAGGAAGTGCGGACTACCGCCCCCTCAAAGTGATTTGATTCGTTAATACCATATGTGGTACGTATAAAGGATCTATTTAATGGTATTATATATGATAGCATACTGGAATTAAAATACTATTATTTATCATTATGTTTTGTTTCTATTAAATATGAAATAGAAATGGAAGTAGCGTTCATGCGTACGTACGGCTTACCGTCTCCATGAACGGTACATTTCATTTCTTATCTCAAAATGTTATGTACTATTATAACTACATATATATAATGGATATATATGAAATATATTACATCTAAATTATTGATATCATTCTGGAATTATAACACACATATATATATATATATCTAATTTTGTTTTAATTCCATTAATATGACAAAAAATGAAAGTAGCGTTCATGCGTACGTACGGCCTACCGTCTCCATGAACGGTGCTTTTAATTTTTATCTCCAAATGATATGTAATGGTATAAAATGAATATATACTGGATATATATGTTATTTAAAACATCAATACTATTCTGAAATGATGTACCTATAACTGCATGGAAAATTATTTTCCAACAAGTTCAATTTTTGACTCATGTACCAAACATCGACAAAAAGGTCTGATATGAACTCATATTATTAACCAATTATTATAACATTAAAATATGTGATATGAACTGAATAATAATATTTATATGAGGTCCTTATGAAATTATAAATTGACAAAAGTTTATTATTCAGGAATATAATGAAACGAACAAGACAAGTTGGATTTGAGGTAAGGGATCCTACTCCTCTCTTTCTTTTTAAGTACACTCTTTTATGTAATTCCTTTTAAGCTCATATTTCTTGTGATTGGGATGTTATTTTATATTACTCTTACTGTAATTTTTATGTTCATGTGATGAGAGACCCTATTCTCTCTCATCAATCCATTTTGGAAGTTTTGAGTGGCGTCGTTAGGCTGCCGAATTTTCGTAAGAGATCTAACCTCTCTCTTTCTCTTTAAGTACTCTCCTTTATGTCACTTCTTTTAAGCTCCTCTTTGTTATGATGGGGGATGTTATTTTATATTCCTCTTTCTAAACTTTTTATGTTAATATGATGAGAGACCCTATTTGATCTCATCAATCCATCTTTTTGGAAGTATTAAGTGGCACCATTAGGCTGCCGACTTTTCATAAGGGATTTTTCATCTCACTTTTATTCCCGTGAGATTTATGCTACATTTGCCACAATTTCCTTTGAGTGGTGTATGTACTACCCATTATTATACACTTTGTGTAGTATAATTTCATTTATGGGTATTCACATCTTCATTGTATGACCATTCTTCCATGGGGTGTACGTTTCGAAAGTTACCCAACTCGGTAAGGGGACCTTTCACCCTCCTCTTTTTAAAAGACTTCTTTTGTTATGTATTTTAATTCACATACTATTATGTTGGGATTTGTTCTTTTATATCCTTATTGATGTAAATTTTATGTCCAAGTGATGAGATACCCTTTTTATCTCTCATCAACTCATTTTCTGAATTTTGAAGTGATGATGTTAGGCTGTCGAATTTTACCAAGGAAACTTTTTAACCCAATTTCGATTTCTTTGGGTTCAACATGTGGTTATTGAATATGTGTGAATGAACTTTTATTGTTTTAAACTTAATATCGGCTTATATTGGGTGTATTTATATTTGTCACACATAATTTTGAGATTGAATTATCCTTAATTTAAGGATAACTTCTTTATAAGGGAATTCATCACATTTGACATTTATATTGAGAATTATTTGTTGTTATGCACCAATTCACTCTTATATGGTGTATATACTGTCCGTTGAAATATTATATCATTAATCCATTTATTCTCATGATATTATAAAGTTCTTACTAAATGTTATTCCTCAATTATTTTATTCAAGTGTCTCTAATTTTGGTAGAACCCCTTTAACCAAAATATCGCTTTAAATGTTTTAATTATTTGTTCTTATTAATATCCATGTTTTCAAAATTGTTTTAAGGATTTATTTATATGGATATTAATGGTTTAAAATTTTAAAAGCTTCAAGGTGGTATGAGACACTTTGATTCAAAAATATCTTTATTAAATGTTTTAAATGGATTAAGAAATGGTTTCTTTTTGAATGGATGCATTATTTCAATATACTAAAATGTTATATTGTGATTGAAATGTGGAAATGTTACGTTTCCTTTATGCATGTTTTATGTGATATTTTTATGTTATGGTTCCTGAGAATTGTTATGAAAACGGGTGGTTCCGTGATAAACTATGGGCGGGTGAGCCCGTTGTAGCTCTCCAATGCATTGGGTAACGCGATGGAGTGAAACGTTAAGATTTATCCGAAGAGATTTAGGGAATATACTGTGGTGGGTATTCCAAACGTAACCAATAGGGTTACTCCCTACGTAAGAATGATATGAATGCCTCAAGATACCTTTTATGTCTTATGATTTCTATGAATACTATCTTTTATGTAACCACTTTGTGTAAATGTGGAATGTAATGCAAGTTTTATGATCTAATTATCTAAAACTCTAAACCTGAAAAGATCCTCAATGTGTAATCTTGTAATAACTAAAGATTAAGTAAGGTTTAAGGCCGGGGCCTTATAGTTGGTTTACTTTGAATACTTTTATGGAAAATTTGTTTAACAAATGGTCCTCATTGAACTTTGGGTTTTGTTGGAAAAATTTTGGAGATTAATAATAGATTTTCTTTTTATAAAGGGTTATCCTTTTCTGGATTATCTGATCTTGTACTAACCATTTTGGTTTTGGTTTTGGTTAAATTCTAAAGACATGGGAAGTATATAGTTCTCTTTTGTGGATTAGGTGATTCTCTAGAAGTTGATTATAGTGAAAAAGTCTTCCTAAATACTTCTCTTTTAGAGAAAATATGAGTTTGTGTAAGGAATCTAATAAAAGTTGAAAGTCAACATGATAATTGATTATGTTTCCTTATGAATAAATTCCTTAATAAAAAAACAAAAAAAATTTCTATTAACTTTTCCTACTAGGGAATCGAATACCGTTTAACCCATCACAAGTTTGTGATTTTCTTACGGTTAACTTTCTCCTAGACATGTTTACTATCACTCTCCATCAGAAAATGACCCTTAGTTTTTTCCTCCATGTCCATATTTTCATACATGAAATCCTAGTATGGGTTAACTCAGGTGACATTTTTACTTCCCTTTATTTCTTTTAAAGTGATAGTTTAATTTACTCCTTTTCCGTTGTGGGACTTTCAATGGAGTTTTCAAGCCCAATTTTGAAATTGTGAGGAAACAATTCCCAAAAGGGGGGAAGGATGTAACACCCCAGGTAAATAATGAATATGAAATTTTTATATTTATCCCTATTTGTGAAAAAAATATTAATATTACTTTAAAGGAAAATCTATGCTCGATGGCGTACCCAATACGCGACAACGAGTTCTTTTGAAATCTTACGTTGCACTCTAATAATAAAATAATATTATTTTAAATGGTTGTCAACGCCTAGCTGTTGTGATGGTGGGAATGAATATAACTAACTAAAAAATGATTATATATGTTTGTCAAATATTTTTACTTTTACAATAAATGTTAGAGGATTAAAAATGCGAATGAATCCAATTTTAAGCGTAAACATTCTAATATTCATTAAAAGGTCGATTAACCGCCTTTTGATGGCGAACCTCTTTTAAATCCACTTTTTGAAAATTTTATGTGTTATATTTGAAAAAATAAAATTCTTCATTAGAATCGGGACATCAAAATTTACTTTGTGTGAATTTTTGGCATTTTTCCGAAAAAGTTCAATTTTTAATGAATAGTGAAAAATGTTGTATTTTAATTCAAAACCTCTTTTTAATCTAATTTATTTATATTATTATAATATCTTTTGAATTGGTTTTAAAGTGAAATTAGAATATATTTTTACCATTTAATAAAATATTGGTCATTGAAATTAATTTCACTTTGAAATTTGACTTAAACTAGTGTCAATCTTTTGATATATATTGTTTCATAAAAACACGCTATTTATTCTGACAGCTGGAATTAATTATTAAATTAATTAATGTAACTTATATGTTATTAATTTGTTAAAATGGACATAATTTTTGAATTCGGAATATCAAATATATCTTAGGGTGAATTTTTGGTAATTTTCTGATAAACTTCAATTTTTGATGAATAGTGAAACCACTAATTTGTACTTCTAAAAACTGATTTTCCATTTAAATGAAATTTTTCCATCTTTGTGTTTTTAATTTCAAAAATCCGACATACATGGTTGTCATTAAGAAGTAAAATGTGGTTCAATGGGATTAAAATATTTTTTTGGTGAATAGTGACTTATTAAGTTTTTAATCGCGATTAGAGGTAATTAGTGTAGTTTAGGGTAAAAATAATGTTTTAATAATATGAAATGACCTAGACACATGTCCTACCCTCATTTGATGAGTCATGTCCGACAAAGAAAATCCATGGGTCAACTTGGGGACCCCATGGAGCCACTTTGGTTGAAAAAATGACATAAATACCTTTTTATTTAATGTTAAAATTAAAATGACACAAACTTGACATGTTTTACTAAAAAAATTGTTACATGGGGTTATACAATTCAGATTTTTTACTATAAATATTCATTAGAAAGATAAAAATATTTCCTACATCATGAAAATTTTTTATAATTTTTAGACATTATATAAATTAAATTATTTATGACATCATGATGATGCAGCGATGACCTCATTATTTAACGATTTAAATAAAATGGAAAGATAATGTAAAATCTAAGACCTAAACTTGTCCAAAAGCTATTGGATGGGTGTATTTCGAACCCTTATCACCTTATCCTCTATAAAAATCAATGTGGGACCATTAAAATCCGAAACTCATTCTAAAAATAAAGTAACATTTATTTACTTTCCAAGAGTTCCCCTCCCCTCCTCTTATAAAAGGTCCCCACCACTACCTCCTTTCCCACAATTCCAAAGCCTTTGGCTCGGCAAAACCCTGACCATTTTGTATCTGCACATCCCTATCTAACTCCTTGAAGCATTACATTGGGCAGAAGTATTCCCAAGGAATCCTTTGAGCTCAAAGCAACGGGAGTTACCCGATTTTAAGGTAATGCCTTCACTTGAGTCCTTTTGTTTTATTTTGCTTCTCCAACCCCCTAAACTCTTTTTATTCATTTCTTTTGTAACAACTACAGTATCTTCAATATACTGGTATGTTGTTATAATAATAATTCTAGCTACACTTACACACACCTACATCTAATGGTTAAAAAACATATTGACTCTGTGGATGGCGAATTTTTGCCTCACGAAACGATGATTGTTCAACACTCATATAACACCCTAAAAGGTGGCCATTAAGATGTCACTATATTTATATATGATATATAATATGTTTATGTTTTACTTAAGCTTCTGTATTTTTCATTTATGTCATACCTTTATGGTTTCCATTATGGGTAAACGCGATATCTTTATTTAAGGAAGTGCGGACTACCGCCCCTCAATGTGATTTGATTCGTTAATACCATATGTTACACGTATAAAGGATATATTTAATGATATTATAAATGATACCATACTGGAATTAAAATACTATTATGTATCATTATGTTTTATTTCCATTAAATATGAAATAGAAATGGAAGTAGCGTTCATGCGTACGTACGGCTTACCGTCTCCATGAACGGTACATTTCATTTCTTATCTCAAAATGTTATGTACTATTATAAGTACAAATATATAATGGATTTATATGAAATATATTACATATAAATTATTTATATCATTCTGGAATTATAACACATATATATATATCTCATTTTGTTTTAATTCCATTAATATGACAAAAAAATGAAAGTAGCGTTCATGCATATGTACGGCCTACCGTCTCCATGAACGGTGCTTTTAATTATTATCTCCAAATGATATGGAATAGTATAAAATGAATATATACTGGATATATATGATATTTAAAACATCAATACTATTCTGAAATGACGTACCTATAACTACATGGAAAATTATTTTCCAACAAGTTCAATTTTTGACACATGTACCAAACATCGACAAAAACATCTGATATGAACTCATATTATTAACCAATTATTATAACATTAAAATATGTGATATGAACTGAATAATATTATTTATAGGAGGTCCTTAAGAAATTATAAATTTACCTAAGTTTATTATTTAGGAATATAAACAAACGAACAAGACAAGTTGGACTTGAGGTAAGGGATCCTACTCCTCTCTTTCTTTTTAAGTACACTCTTTTATGTCATTCCTTTTAAGCTCATATTTCTTGTGATTGGGATGTTATTTTATATAACTATTAATGTAATTTTTATGTTCATGTGATGAGAGACCATATTCTCTCTCATCAATTCATTTTGGATGTTTTAAGTTGCGCCGTTTGGCTGCCGAATTTTCGTAAGAGATCTAACCTCTCTCTTTCTCTTTAAGTACTCTCCTTTATGTCACTTCTTTTAAGATCCTCTTTGTTATGATGGGGGATGTTATTTTATATTCTTCTTTAAAAACGTTTTATGGTAATATGATGAGAGACCCTATTTGATCTCATCAATCCATCTTTTTGGAAGTATTAAGTGGCACCGTTAGGCTGCCAAGTTTTCGTAAGGGATTTTTCATCTCACTTTTTTCCCGTGAGATTTATGCTACATTTGCCACAATTTCCTTTGAGTGGTGTATGTACTACCCATTATTATACACTATGTGTAGTATAATTTAATTTATGGGTATTCACATCTTCATTGTATGACCATTCTTCCATGGGGTGTACGTTTTGAATGTTACCCAACTCGGTAAGGGGACCTTTCACACTCCTCTTTTTAAAAGACTTCTTTTGTTATGTATTTTAATTAACATACTATTATGTTGGGATATGTTATTTTATATCCTTATTGATGTAAATTTTATATCTAAGTAATGAGATTCCCTTTTTATCTCTCATCAACTCATTTTCTGAATTTTTAAGTGATGCCCTTAGGCTGTCGAATTTTACCAAGGGAACTTTTTAACCCAATTTCGATTTCTTTGGGTTCAACATGTAGTTATTGAATATGTCATCTTTTGAATATGTGTGAATGACCTTTTATTGTTTTATACTTAATATCCACTTATATTGGGTGTATTTATATTTGTCACACATAATTTTGAGATTGAATTATCCTTAATTTAAGGATACCTTCTTTATAAGGGAATTCATCACATTTGACATTTCTATTGAGAATTCTTTTTTGTTATGCACCAATTCACTCTTATATGGTGTATATACTATCCTTTGAAATATTATATCATGAATCCATTTATTATCATGATATTATAAAGTTCTGACTAAATGTTATTCCTTAATTATTGTATTCAAGAGTCTCTAATTTTGGTAGAACCCCTTTAACCAAAATATCGCTTTAAATGTTTTAATTATTTGTTCTTATTAATATCCATGTTTTCAAAATGGTTTTAAGGATTTATTTATATGGATATTAATGGTTTAAAATTTTAAAAGCTTCAAGGTGGTATGGGACACTTTGATTCAAAAATATCTTTATTAAATGTTTTAAATGGTTTAAGAAATGGTTTCTTTTTGAATGGATGCATTATTTCAATATACTAAAATGTTATATTGTGATTGAAATGTGGAAATGTTATGTTTCCTTTATGCATGTTTTATGTGAAACGTTTATGTTATGGTTCTTGGGCATTGTTATGAAAACGGGTGGTTCTGTGATAAACTAAGGGCGGGTGAGCCCGTTATAGCTCTCAAATGCATTGGGTAACGCGAAGGAGTGAAACGTTAAGGTTTCTACGAAGAGATTTAGGGAATATAATGTGGTGGGTATTCCAAACGTAACCAAGAGGGTTACTCCCTACGTAAGAATGTTATGTATGCCTCAAGATACCTTTTATGTCTTATGATTTCTATGATTTGATGAGGTATGTTAAAGTGCCTATGTTTTATGGGTAAAGTATGGTTTCATTCTTATGTATATATGAACTCATGTTTCCTTTACATAGTTTTTTATATACCTTACTGAGATTTTTATGCTCATCCCATGTTCTTGAAATGTTTTTCACAGGTCAAGGGAAGGGTACATGATATGATGATAGTGTCAAGGAAGTGTCAAGAAAAAATCTATGTTTTATTTTAAATATGTTTCTGTTGAGGGGAAAAATGAATACTATCTTTTATGTAACCACTTTGTGTAAATGTGGAATGTAATGCATCGTTTATGATCTAATTCTCTAAAACTCTAAACCTGAAAAGATCCTCAATGTGTAATCTTGTAATAACTCAAGATTAAGTAAGGTTTAAGGCTGGGGCCTTATATCTAGTGTATCCAAGAGACCTAAGATAAAATCAGGGAAGAGGAATATTTCTAGGCTAATGCAGAAGTACTGTAGAAGGTGTTATTCGGTACTATAGAAACCAGAACTATTCATCCATTTAAGACTTCGGGCTACCCGTTTGGTCCTTGAGTCCTTTAAGTCCTTTTGGCCACCCAATGATTTCAGTCTCGTATGTATTTGGGGCCACAGCGAGGCCTCCGAGACACCTTAAGTCCTTTAGGGATCATGATAAATGCAGATTCATTCATATATATTACAAAGAACAAGGCTCCAAATTAGGATTACAAATAGGCACATTCACCTGAGCAGAGATAACCATTCATGGAAGATTGAGAGGCTATGAAATTTTCAATTAGTACCAGCCATGTGAAGATCTTTACATGATAGCTAGTTGGCCAACCATGCGAAGGTGGAGAGATGAAATCATGATATTTTTTAGGGAGGGGAATTTTTAAGTTTTCATGTCTGGGATGATTTCCTCTGAGACCTATGGGTCTCGAAATGTGTCACCCTAGGCTTCATGAATTATAAGGGTCCCCCCTCAATCATTGAATGTGGGAATTATAAATATCAATAAAAATTTAATTTCTTCTAGATATTTTGGTAGGTAATGTACTTTTTCCATTCTAATGGTCTTGAGAGTGAACCTTGACAAAAATTTACTCTTCGGGGAGTGAACCCATTAAACTAGGAGGAAAAGTTTTATACTAGGGATGGTGGTGTTTCATAACCAGGAGGTGTATCCACTAAAAAGGATGGTACATGACTATTTATATGATGCCCAAAGTTGGTAGATGGATGGTTATCCCAATCTTATCATGTTATGAATGTCTGGGTGGGTAGCCATGATATATGATTTTCTAGGCTTATTCATATACCACAAATCTATTTCTTATGTCAATGTTATGTTATCATGGATCATGTTATGTTTTTATCATTTGATTATTGTCTTAGGAACTACCATTTTTTATTCCATGACATGAGATTGTGATCTTTGATATGTTGGGTATGTTTTTTAAATGTTATGTTCATTTTATCATTCCCTTATTCTCATGTTATGTTTATGTATCTCAGTTTTTTACCCCTACTAATAATATAGGATCACCAATTATTATGTTTCTTATACCTAGGTTATGATGAAATTTATTTTTTTGGATATGTATATGATGGGTGCTAATGATAAATAACATAGTTGGAAATATTGTAGATAACTTATGGACATTGTTTATGTTTCCATGTTTTATAAGGCACTAAAATACTATTGTCCATAATAATTTGTTTGTTCTATGAAATGAATATTAATAAAAAAATTATATACTATCTGTGTATGATAACTCTATTTCTCTATAGCATTGATGTAATAAGATCATATAGTAGCTTATAGGTCTCTCTAGCTATGACCCTATGAGAATTATTATCTTACCCATGACCTAGAGTAAGTAGTTGTGCTTTATACATTGAAGTGTTAGAAACATTATCTCTATGGATAGAGATTTTATTTCTACATAGACCATAAAATTCAGTATTATATATTCTCATTATGAGACATGAATTTCCAGAAATGGTGTTGGGTGGAGTATATACGGGCATTAAACTTCAATATAACTTATACACCAATTAAGGGTAATGTTTTTGAAGAATATCTCATCATGATTAGATATGATACCCAGGATCATATAGATTGTACTTGAGAGGAGGAATGGTGTATGATATTCTTTTTGTCCAATTAAAGGATGAATGTGTCTAATAAGTGATGGATAATGACATTTTCACCTTTGGTTATCACATTATAGTTATCAAATCTTGTAAGGGATATCCAGAAGATAGATCATATGTGTGTGGTGATGTGATAAATATTGGTTATAGATTAACCAACACTAGGTTGTTACATATATTATGATAACATGTTTATTTCCATGGGAAGGTTTTAGTTCATACCTACATCCAATAATATATTATCAGAGACTCTCAAGCCTCATATTGGAATTTATATTCTAGGTTGATGAAGATGAATAATGACATGAGATGGTAGTTTTGGATTCCCAGTATGAAGAGATATATTAACTGTTTTGATTTGTTATATCTTACAAATAAATAGAGTATTATATGATTATCAACATAATGAGTTTTTCGTCAATCCACTTGAAATTCCCATGTGGAAATGGGAGGATGGCATGATGGATTTTGTGACAGGGTTACCAACGACCTCTGGGAATCATGATGAAATTTTTTATATATTAGATTTTTAGACTATGGGGTACCATTTAGTACTAGTATGGTATATTTTATCAGTGGATTAGTTAATGTAAATTCTCTATATTTTAAGAAGGAAACATTATGTTTATTTCCACACATGATATGCCACCCCGAGAATAGATTAACAACTAACTTATGTTATTTAAATTTTATTATTATAACATAGCTTTCAGAATGGAGGGCGTGAATATAAATTATAGAATTATGAAAATTTGGTTTACACATGTATATATAATGTATTCTTTGGTTACTAAATAATAAAAAATGGAAATCTTTTTCTAAAAACCTTTTTAAATTTGTAGAAGTGTTTTATCTAAAAATAAAATAAAAAACACTTTTGCTAGATTATATAAATTTAATATAAATATAATCTATTCAATATAATTTTTACTATTCATTATATGTGTTTTCTTGACATTATATACAAATAAATCCAATTCTACACTTAAAAATATATATTTTTCTAAGGGAATTTATTCCATCTTCTGATGGGGAACTTTTTTTAAAACTAAATTTTATAATTTTTATAATTTTTATTTCAAAAAATATCTTCAATTTTGAAAAAAAATTATATCAAAATTATTTTAGGGTGAATTCTTGGTATATTTATAATAACTTTCTTTTTTAATGAATAGTGAAAATACTAAATTTTAATTTCAAAATAACTTTTTATCTAAAAGAATTATAATGGAATATTAAATTTTCAATTGGTTTTAAAGTATCATTAGAAAAATTATACATTTGTTTTATCCTATTTCGCATATTTAAGTCGTTTAAATGTTGAATTTGGTTCAAAAAACATTTGAAACTTTTGAACATTGTCACTTTGAAACCCCACTTTCTCATCTAATCATTGGGATTAATTTCATATCTATTTGAGAGAATATTTTTAATTCAATGTTGTAAAATAGATTTCATGTTTTCATTCATAATTTAAAAATTGGGATGTATGGTCATTTTAATTTTTATGTATTAAAAATTTACGATGGTAAAAAAACAATTTAATGAAATATAGGCAAAATAATATAATGGGTTAAAGATTAAATGTGAATGAAAAAATTACATAAAAACTAAAAAATTAAACAGTCAGTTGAATTGTTTCTCATTTATAAACATACATTAAAAAAATTAATTATGATCCAGATTTGTGGGAATTAATTCCACCTAATTGTTGTTGGATTAAAAACAAAATAATCTTTATTTAATCACTCAAATCCACCCCTCGTTATGTATATATACCACCCCTCACCAACCCATTTCTCCCCACAATCCCTAAATCTCCTCAAATAACAACCAAATTCTATCCTCCCCACTCTCCCCATGTACAAGTTATTTTGTTCTCACCAAGAGGCCTAATTGAAGGACTTTAAGGAATCCTACAAGGAGGTGATAGTCCTGAGGTATTTTTTCTCAATTCACTCATCTTATTTTCTTTTCTTTTGATTCATTCTCTTCACTTAATTCATCAATAATACTATAACAACTCCAGTATCATGTATATACTGTAAATTTATTTTCTAATTGAATATATTATTTACATAACTCTTATTACATCATCTTATCAAATGAAAGAAAACTATTTTCCAAATTATGGTGCTTAATTGTGTCCATGAAAAATGATTTTGTTCATAATCCATTACAAACATCATCTATGGTAATAAAAGTATTATTATTAAATATTATTTTAGGAATCATATTATAACATATATTATGTTATGGAACTAATATATATATAGAATATTAAATAAAATAAAACTAGTTCATCATTGTTGGAAAATATCCCAATGAAACTAAACATTTTTCATTAATGATTTAACAATGGAATAATCCTTATAAAAAAATTAAAAATGATATATGAGACCATTTAAACATTTTCAAGTGAATAAATACAAATTCATTTAACATTTGGGGTTTTGATAATATTTTATAAGAAAATCCATAAATATATACAAAAGACCTGATCATGAAACCATGAAACTAACAAAGAAGAAACAATGAAATAATGAATTATTATTAATTACTGGGTGGAAAGAGGTTATAAAAGCGTCATATAATATATTATAAATATGAATATAATTCTGGAGAAAATTAATTACTCTCTTTAAACCATTATACAGAAGGTTGAAGTGTGAAAAAATTAATGGAACCTTGAGGTAAGGCTTTTCCCTACACGTTTTCTTCTATGAGAAATATTGCTTGTTCAAAAATTATATTTTGGTGTAAATATTGAACATTGATATATAATATAATATATTAAATAATGATAATTTTTTTTCAATTTTTACTTTGAATATTATTATTTAATGGGGAATAAAGTTTCACTAATTAAAAAGGGGTTAGGTAATTCTTAACCGAATGTTAGTTCATTGTATTAACCTTATACATCATTCATTATATCATGATATGATTATTTGTGGGATGAATTATGATTTTAATATTTTGAATTTATATTTTATTATTATTATTTATGAATAATACACATGATCGATTAATTTTCTTTTTGAGAACATCAATTTTTTGATTTTTATAAGGGATCATCTTTTAAAAATTATCTTTATAATGTTGTACTTAAAACTCACTTTTTCTTTCATTCTCGTTTTTTCTATAAAAATTTTTGAATCTATATTTTTATGTTTAATTTTATAAAAAAATCAATTTAAAAATTTTTTACTTTATAAAAATTATTTTAAATGATTCTTTTTGTTATTTTATAACTGGGGATTTTAATTAAATTTCTACAACCAAATATGAGGTATTTTTAATATATACAGCCTGAGGGGATTTTCCTACCATCATAATGATTTAACACCTTAAAGAATCATTTACAATATCACTATACTATTTTCAATGAAAATGTTTTCTTATATAATTGTGTCTCATTTTAAAAAATGAAAAAAATTATTATTTCCTCATGAATTATTTCAGAAGATCAATAATTATTACTTGTAATCTAAGATAACGTTATTTTAAGTTACTTGTGCTTTTTGACAGATATTATTCAAGGGGAATATCCGAGTTATTTTTATGGTTCTTTTTATGTTTATGATGGAATGATTTTTACGAATCCCATTTCTTTTATTGGAGTTTTGTTATGATCATTTTTTAAGAAACTCATTTCATTATATGGGTTCCAATTTGATTAATTATTTATATTATCATGGAACACATATGTATTATTTTTGTTCTGTGATTTATGGGACCTATATCTCTCACCAATTCATTATTAATTATGTTTCTCTCATGAGTTAAATATGTTGTGCATGAACTGAATCTCATGCTCACAATTTTATGCATGGACCTATTTTTTATGTCCATATGTTTATACGTGGACATGGTTTTCATGTCCATAATTTTATGTTTGTATCGATATTTCATGCGAATATGTTTATTCATGGACCTAATTTTCATGTCAATTAGTTTAATTGTGGACCTATTTTTCATGTATATATGATTATACAAGGACTAGTCTTTCATTTATATAATTTTATACATATACTAGTATTTCAAGTCCATATGTTTATAAATGTATTTGTATTTCCTATCCATAATATTATTTGTGTAACTGGTTTGATGTTAATATGTTTATATAAAGGCCAGGTTTCATGTCCTTATGTGAATGAGTGAACCATTTTCTATTATACGTGTTCATAAATTTATATTTTTATGTGTATTCTAAAATTTCTTGTTTCATGTAAATCATATTCTATTATATATTTTTTTCATCGATTCATTTATGATTTATGGATTATGATCTTCTATGGTTTTTTTCATGACTCATGATTATGATCATTGATATAAAGGATATAATGTTCACATTTTATGCTCTTGTTATTATTCTCTAATTGTTATATAATTATTGATATATCACTTTTTTACCCTTATTTTACATCTCAGATCATCATTTTCTTATTTTTATTTTCACCAAGATACGAAGAAAGTTATTAAGTATGATATGATAAAAAAGTACTAGTTAAAAAGGAACAAGTTGGAGAAGATGTAGATTTATTATAATCCTATTATTAATGATTTCATTTATCCATTGACCCTAAACTCATACATTCTTATAGTGGTTATGTTATGTTATGTGATGACTATTCCTAAATTTAAATGTAATATAAATTTAATAGAATTGTGGGTGATTATAGTTGGTATGAAATAATGGTTTAGTTAAACATTGGAAACTTGGATGATAAAACCATAGTAAGAACATTAAGGGTATGCATAGTTTACAATCCTATAGTTGTGGTAAAGATCCTAAATAGCTTATATTAAACCAATGGTTTCATAGATTGAGATTTTATATGTAATTCCCCTTGATAATGTGGTTTTCCTATTACGATTATTGTTACTCACACAATGATTTTCGGTTTTAGTTAATGGTGGAAACCAAATGGATCATGATTAATGTCGATTGGGACAGATAATTTTTTCATGATAATTAAAGTGGGATAATGAATAGAGTGAAGGATTTCTAGGATTATTCACAATAGTTTTTTATAGAACATGATTAACAATTTATCTCATAACAAACACTTAGGCTCACAAAATAAGATATGGGAAGATATCACTTGGATTTTGTGTAGTAGATACCATGGTAGAAAGAAAATTTGTCTTCTTACATGATGATAATGATGGATAAATAAACCTAGTGGATGCCTTATATGAATATGAATATGTTATGACTGAGAATAAGAATGACCCAAAGAATGTAACTACAATGTAAAAATGAAGAGTTTGGCTAAGGATATGAATGGGAATTTTGGTCTCCCTAAGGTATTAATAACAGATAACCTATTTAAATGTGGAAAGAATGAGAATTATGAAAATTTATAAACATGGGGGAATGGTTGTAAAGAAAATAAGAAACGTTATACAAGTAATGGTTTCATTAAGACTACAAATTGACATGTGAAAATAAGATATTGTTAAGTAATAAGATGATTTACCATTATTCATTACTGGATAAAGAAGTTTAATTATAAATTATTTATGTAATGGAATTCAAAGATTATATTATATAAACCATGAAATATATATGTATAATTTAGTAGAATTTTTTCATTAGCCATTTTAAATGGTATGTTAAATGATTCTGATAGTATTAAAACATGTTATAGTAGTAAGATTATATTTTTAGAGAACATCTTATTAGGGGAAATATAACCCATAATATTTTCATTATGTGGGGATAATAATGAGAAAAATAAAATTTTTATTTAGATAAATAAATGGGATTGTTTTGATAGAAATGGAACTGATTAGTAATATTATTACAAGGAGGTTTATAGATTGTGTTTATAATGTCTTTGTATCTTTCGGAATGAGGAATGAGTTATTTTTGGAAATAATTCATGTTTTCACTATGTTTATATTATAATTCAGGTTATTAAATTGATTCAGTAGAATTAATTATGAAGATATTCACTTGTTTGTTCTGGGAAAATTAAGAACGGTATCATGTTGTTGAGACATTTAATGACAATTTGTTATTTAAAATTTGCTGGCCTTTATTCTAATTTTTTGGATTTTAATTTTTTTGAAGGTTTTTAGGGGTGAACATTTATGACTTATTTTTATGTTGAACTTAATATGTGGTTTTATAGATTATTTTATTACAAATCAATATGAATATTTAGGAATATTGGATAATCTCGGCAAACCAATTCTTTATTATAATTAAATACTAAATAAATATGTAATCATCCCATTATGGATCTTATGATCCACTAGCCCTTAATGCATTACAATTTCAAATATATAATTTGGAGGAGGAAATGACTAAGAACTTGATTAGGGTATAACTAAAGAGTGAGATTGTACTTATGAGATGAAATCAAGTAAGTATATCTTCCCAAATGTTTTTGAAATAAATTGTTATCTTATTATTATCATTTCTAATGATAGAATTGACCTTTTTAAACCAATTTGGAATAGGTATTTTTCGTTAACCTTGTTATGACTATGTTCTCTATTATTCTCCATTAGACCTTGATAGTTATAATTCTCTTCTATGTCAATATTTTCACTTTCCGTTAATAAAAATCATAGTTATGTGGTTATATTATCCTTTTTACTATCCCTATTTTTAAAATGATGTTTTTTTAATCCTTTTAAAGTTGTTGGTTTTGGAAAAACGAATTTTCAAGTAACCACATTATTTAAACAGTGTAAAATTACAAATTGGGATGACACATTTTTTTAATTCATGCTCTTATTATGATGATATCTTATTAATTGGTTCTTCCACTGAAGCTCTCTCAAGTTCATGATATGTGGTATATATCTCCTATAAGGATATATATAATTAATTCTTTAATATTAAAAAATTATTACTATTTACTAATATAGAAGGATATTTCTTATGATGAACAATAGGCAGAGAGTCTAAATTGTAAATATATTGTTATAAGAAGAAACACCACTCACACGGTTAATGTTTTGTGTTGAAACCTCCAATTTCATGAAGATATACGGAAACCTGAGGATGATATAAGGCATAGGTATCCTCATATTTTTATACCAGATTGATTAATTTTGTTGGATATATTAATTTTATGGGGATTAGATTACAACATCCTGATATTTTATAAAGTAAACATTATATTTGATAGGGTACAAGATACACAACATTGAGCTTAAAAGAGTAAAAAAATATTATTATTTAAATGTTACTATAATAACATATCAATAAGAATGTAGGGTATTAATTGTATTTAGTTAATTATTAGAACATTTTTTAAACATGTATATATAATTAATTCATTGGTGACCAATTAATTATAAAAGGAAATGTTTTCTGAAAAACGATTTAAATGTGCACAAGTGTATTTCATACTTATAAAATAGACAAATCACTCTTGTTGGATTTTATTAATGATATATATATATATATATTCTTTCCAATTATTAACATTTTTACTTTGTGTTTTTGAGAAATTATATAAAATCAAATTAAATTTTACAGTTACAAAGGAATATTTTTTAAAAGGCAGTTTTGTATCATTTTGGTGGAGAACGAGTTTTGAAACTTAATTTTTATACTTTAATAAATTTTATTTTAAAAAACAAAAAAATTTAAATATTAATATCAAAATTATATTTGTGTGAATTATTTTTAATTTTTTGATAAGTTTCATTTTTGGATGAATTGTAAAAAAATATGGAATGTTAATTAAAAACTGCCTTTTATCCAAAAATAAATGTTTAATGGTAAATTATATTTTAAATTTGTTTAAAAGTTAAATTATATAATTAATAATTATATTAATCCAATTTAGGTAATTTAAGCCCTTTTAATGTTGAATTTGGATTTAAAAACTTTTCAATCTTCTAAACATTTTCACATTAAAACCCTTTTTCTCATCCCTTATATGGGATTGTTTTTAAATGTAATTTTCCAATATTTTAAATTAATATTTTTGAAATGGATTCCTTATTTGGAATGAAAAGGTACAAATTATGTTTTCGTTTTATTTTTTATTTTAATTTATAAAAATGACCCCATAAAAAATATTAAATGTAGTATGTGTAAAATAATGTAATGGGTTTAATTTAAAAGGTAAAATATTTAAATAACTGAAAATAAATCATTAAATGTTTGTTAAAGTGTTTATAGACCGTAAAATGATAGTAAAACATTAATTATGCTCCAAATTCGTGTCAAATATTATCACCCACGTGTAGTTGGATTTAAATATAAAATAATCATTACTTAATAATAACAAAACACTCCTCCTTGGGTATAAATACCACCATCAGTATCCTCATTAACCATGTTACTGAAAAACACTATACCATATTATCTCTTTCCCACTCTACCCATGTTAATGTTCTATCAGTCCCAACAAGATATTAAATCCAAATTCGTTAAGGGATCCTCAAAAGAGGTGATGTTTAAGAGGTAATTTTCTAAAACAACCACTCTTTTTTTTTATTTTTCTACCCTCCCTTCACATACTTCATCTATTAAATAACAATAACTCCTATAAAATGAATATATTGTAAAATTATTATTATTAAGGAATATTATATATCAATCTATTTTCATACCTCATGTTATTCAATGAAATGAAACTATATTCAATGTTATGGAGGTTAATCATCTCGATGAATAATGATTTTTTAATTTCCATTTCTTCCTTCATGGATGGTCATAAAAGAATTTTTCTGGTTAATTTATATTTTAAAAAATTTATTATTACTTATTTTATGTTATTTTACTTATATATTTAAATATTAATGAACAAAATGAAACTAGTTCATGATGGACTAAAAAATTGTCAAAATAAACTAATTTTTTTGTTAATGTTTTATCAAATGAATCAACATCAAAAAAATGATATATGATACCAGTTGAAAATTTTAAATTTCATTAATACCATATCATTTTACCTTTTTTGATTTTTTCCATTTTACAAGAAAATCAGTAATTATACACCAAATGAATGGATTTTGAAACCATGAAATGAACTCAACCAAAACAACAAAAATAATGAAATATTGTTAATTAAAGGGTGGAAAGATGTTATAAGGGGACAAATGATATATTATAAAATTTATTATAATTAAGGAAAATTAATACATTTATTTTAACCATTATAATCGAGGATTAAGTATGAAAAAAATAAATGAAACTATGATAAAATGGTTTCTCCACTCACTATTTATTCTCTAAGATATATTCCTTATTCAGAAATTTGTTTTTTAGGGGTGTATATTATAACATTGGATATATAATATCATAAAACTTGTTATCAAAATTTTATTCAATATTTCATTTGATAATTATTAATTTTATGTAGAATATGATTTTTTTGATTACAAAGTAATAAGGGAATTCTTAGCCCAATTTCCATTCTTTATGTTATCCTTCTACATCATTTCATGTGTCATGATATTATTAAGTATGGTATAAATTTTAATTATATTATATTTCATTTAAATTTATTTATATATATTTACATTGAATACACATAATCAATTAAATTATTTAATGGTCAATTCATTGATATGATATTGATTAGGAACTTTGTTTTAAAAATATACATTTTAACGTTTCCCTTAAAAACTTTTTTTCATCCATGAAAATGATTTTTTGTAAAATTATTTCCAAAATTGTTTTTAATATTCTCATTAATTTTTTAAATTCATTATTACTCATATTTTATTTTTCTGAAAACAAAAAGTTTTAAAGGATTCAGTGTGTCATTTTCTAATCCAGGATATTTATGACTTTTTTGAGAAAAAAATAAATTTTAAATGAATCTTTTTTACAAGTATGGTATGTGAGGATTTTCCCACAATCATTAGGCATTAATACATAGAATCTTTAAAATATTACATGGTTTTTTTCGAATAAATTTTATTATTATATAATTTTTTGGTATTTAAAAAAATGTTTGCAAAATATAATGAAAATTTTTCTCATGATTTATTTAAACTGATATTTAAAAATTAAATTCCATTTATGAAAACATTATCATATATTAGTAATTCTTTACTCAAAATATGATTCAAGGATGAAATGACATTATTTTTATGTTTAGTTTATGTTTATGATTTTATGAACTATATGAATCTTGTTTCTTTTCAATGAGTTATGTTATGATAAGTTCTTTAGGAACATCATTTCTTTATATGGGTTCTGAATTGATGAATGAATTATGTTCTTCAAAAACACATATGTATGATTTTCATTAGGTTACCGGTGGGACAAATATCTCCCTCCAATGAACTGGGTAGTGATGGATATCTCATTAGGTAAATATGTTATATGTGAATGTGATTTCATGTTAAAAATTTTATGTATGGACTTATTTTTCATGTTCATATGTTCATTAATAGAACTAGTTTTCATCTCTACAAGTTATTGTGTGGACATAGTTTTTCTGTCCATAAGATTATGTTTGGACCTAGATTTCATGTAAAGAAGTATATTCATGGAGATGGTTTTGATGGCCAAATTTTTATGTGTGGATGTAAATCTAATGTTAACAAGTTTATGCATGGACCTTATTTTAATATCCATGATTTTATGTGTGGATCTGGACATAATTTTCATAAGATTATGCACAAACCTAGTTTCATGTACATAATTTTAGGAAAGTGTTTATTTTAATGTCTTAAATAAATGAGTAAACTGCTTTCTATTATAAATTTTATCCATTTTATAATTTTAATTGTATGCCAAAATTTCATATTTCATGTGAACATTATGATATTATGTTTTATGTTTTATTATTTTATGATTCAACTCTTATAAAATTCAATGATTTATTGCATAACTAAATATTATGATCTAGGATATGCAAGGTATAATTTTCAAATGTTTTACCCATTTTATGATTCCCTTATGACAATTTAATGATTCATATCCCCCTTGTGTTCCCTTACTGAGCATATTAGCTCACACATTCCTTATTTTTGGTATCCTAATGATATGAAGAAAGGTATTATATATTATATGTCAAAAATTGTTGTATTTCTGAATTAATAAAAAGGATATCATGTAGATGTTTTACAGACCAATTGTTTATGTTTCCATGTTTCTAAAGACACTAAACCCATATGATTATGGTGTGGTTTTTATGTTATGTAATTAATTTTTATCTATTTAGAAGTAATATAAATATATGATAATCATAGGGTTGTTATTGTTAGGAATGATATATTCCCTTCGGATTTTAAATCTATGTGGTGTTACTTAATGAATTATTTCTGACAGAGATGTATGTTTCATGATAAGGTTTTGACAGTTCATTAAAAGTAATTTGGGGATCAAATGAGTTTGAACACATCATATCACTAATAAATAGATGGAAAGGCTAAGAGGAATAGCTGAATTCTTTAGGATATTATTCTGTCTTAAATACTACCAATTTTATGATCATGAGATATACATATAGACAACATAGAATTTCTTATAATAATA
The DNA here is from genome assembly GCA_963277665.1 of Viscum album. NCBI lineage: Eukaryota > Viridiplantae > Streptophyta > Magnoliopsida > Santalales > Viscaceae > Viscum > Viscum album. The sequence continues at coordinate 1,353,001,737 of OY728131.1, forward strand.
ATTATCCAAATTCTACATAGATGAAATCGTATAAGGATCTCTATTCTCAAACATTTCCCAAATCATTATTCTGTAATAAGATTGGTGAGGTAGCTATTATGGGACATATCTTGGTGCATGATATTGTAGTTATTGGGCATTTAATCCCAAAGTAGTTGGTCACCACTCTAAGTAGGAATAAATCATATGATGACCATATGAAGAGACAATTGGAGTTTACAATGGGAGAATTGGAACTCAAGTGGGTGACACTTCTATTGGGTAATCGAAATACTCAGAATAAAGGGAATCTATTACTGAGATATATTGGACTATTAGAGACCATTGAGAATATAAGGATAGTAGAATACTCTTTGGGTATTCCCCAATGTTAATAAAGTTTTAATGGTGTGTTTCCAATATCTCATATTTTGATATAAATTCCCTTCCCTAATTATGTTATATAATTTGAGAATATTTATTTGAATCCATAAACAACATATGAAGAATGGTTAGTCTATATACATGACCAGACTAGAAATGTTTTACTTGGGAAGACAGTTCCAGTTTTTTAAATCCCATGGAGTCACTAACGGGTCTAGGGGAAGGCATAGTTAGAGTCTAATGTTTGGTTGAAATTTCCAAAAGTATTCAAACTCAAATCTGGACATACTTTTGGCGGTCGAGAAGTCATTTAATGAGGACAATTATAACACCTTAATTTTTAGTGGGGTTTTAATGTATTTTATATCATTGTATAAATGGTGTTTTTATACCATGTGATAATTCAATGTATGTTTTTGTTAGTTTGGGAGGATTTTGGATTCATCAAAATATTTTTTGAAGGATTTTTTGGTTAATATAATTGAAAATTATTCCCCAGTGAAAGCAATATTGTTCCTTGTTTTCCATTGTGTAAAACAAGAAAGGGGATTTTTTTCCCAATATATGGTTTTCAGGAGTTTCTACTGTTTTCCATAACCTAGGAGACCCACAAAACCATTTTTTTGTGTGGTTATGGATGAACATCCTTGGAATGGGTTGTATTCTTTATATTGACAATTTTTGGGATATTCTAAAGAACACCATTACCATAAAAAAGCCATAATGTAGGTTGTGCGAAAGTTGATTATCATTTTAAATAGCTCTAACCACCACTTCATCCTCAAATACCACTCAATAATCCATGATTGGTATTAAAACCATGTTTGAGAGTAATTAAGGGAGTATTAATTCCTTCACCGCCATTTTATGTTCATTAAATCTCTACATTAATCTCCTTAAATGGTGAACTGATTCATTGGATATTTCTTGTTATAGGTATGTTTGGTGTTCCAATATTCATCGTATTACTATTTTCTTCCTTTTATGGAATTATATTTATTCCAAGTTGATCTATCTAAGGCCTTGGGTTATCCATAATTTTTGGTAATTCTTGTTTGGTATGATCCGTTGGAGAACTCTAATGGTTCTTTCATTTTCTGGTCATTTTTATGTCCTTACTGAATGGTCATGGATGAGGTTTTTATGGAATATGATATAGAGATATGTAGTAACTAGAAACAATTTCATTAAGAATTTTTTAAACAAAAATATTTTTTGATGATCATTGTAATTTTACATCATCCATGTGGTCTGTCTCTAAGTGACACTTATTTGGTGATTCTCTTTCAATCTAGTCATGGTGTTTTTCTCCTGTAATAATCATTATTAAACTATCACTCGATGTTAGAGGTGATTTTTTGGAATTGGGTGTGATATCTAATATGGTGACTGTATTTTTGGATATCATTAACATTGACTTAAATGATCTTGAGGTAGGATGTTCCTTACCATACAGAAACTTTTATATGTTGTTCTTATGACTTGACCAATTATTTGTAATACACATTCTTGATAAATGTTTTATATAGATGATTGAGTGGAACTGGAGACCAGTTCTAGAAAGTTTTTCTTACTCTTTATGTTTTACTTATTAATAAATTTCATTGATATGACATATTATTATTTATATGATATATATTTTTTAGGGTATTTCATATCTTGTGGAGCCATAATTCATTTATCAAGATGAAAAGGTTTACAAATATTGTTTAGATGACCTCGCAGAGGGGGTGTTTGATGATGTGACAAGGCTATAGACTATATATTGTTTATATGGTATTAGCCCAATCATAGAAAAATAAATTAACATGGATGTAGACTATGTTGAGGGGTTAAGAATCCATCAACTATTTGATGATGTAGGAGTTTTCCAAACATGGGTGATATGTATACCCAAATATTTCATACATGTCAGGTAGTACATACCATCATCCCAGGATAAATACAACTATTAAGGTGGGAAATAAGGTGTTAGTATTTATGAACATGATCAAGGTGGGCTGTGTGGCATTCCGTAAATCTGGAAGATATATACATGACTAACCAGCGTAGTGTTACAACTAGTAGTGGGATTAGTTTCATACCATGTGATATGTAGTGACAAATATTATCATATTTAATGGACACATCCATAAGTAGGTTTGGTCATAATTTATAGAGACTTTCTAAGCACATAATGACCCAGTACATGTGTGGATATATGATTACATGATATTTTAATTTATACTTTATCATATATGTGCATATATTCATATTAACTTATGTTAAAGACATGGTAGTGTATTCCTCTTGGGTTTATACTCACACCCTGCATGGGAAACATGATGCACGTGAATACCTTATAATTATTGACCGAGGGAAGAAATTTTTTTGGTGACAGTGTTCTAAGAGACATGACATGGTGTTTCAAGTCTGTATAGTTATAGACTATGGAAGGATGCTAAAATGGTTTATTTACATTCATGATCTTCTTATACTCTAGTGTTACCATTTTTTTTTGGTTCATCTGTTATTATTCATTGTAAGTAGAGTTATTATGAATGTCATTTTTCATATCAGTGTTTATTTATTCAATTATATTATCTTGTGTTATTATTTATGATTATCATTTATGATATTAATGGTATAGTCTTCCACTGAAAATTTTCAAACCCTTTCTTCTATTATGTAATATTTTATGTGTGGGGAGGAATGGATGATTCCATGTAGTACTCTCTCTTGGATTTTGAGATTCGGTTCTGGGTTTCAGCTTTATTTTTTTTCAAATTGATCATATTGGAGAATTATAAACAAATAAATTTTATTATATATTCTCATATCAATCTAATAATAATACATATTCTACACCTCAAACCACAAATCAAAATCAGGTTTTATAAATATGAAATAAATCTCTTTAATAAATTGATTAATCATATTTAAATGAATTTAATTTACCTCAAATATATTTTGGTTTAGGATATAGATTTTAATTTTTTATCATTAATTATGTTCATGTAAGATATTTTTTTTAATATTAGCCCTAATAAACATTGGATAAATAAATTTAATAATGTATAATTTTTTTTTCTTGGTTGTAAATTTATTATTCTCAATACCAATAAATATAATGGAAACTTTTATTCAAAATTGGATAATTTTTTATTTCATTAGTACCTGAACTGAATCATTGAATTCTTGGAGTTTCAAAAAATGAAATAAAATTGGAATAATAAATTCATGTTTTTTTAAGGAAATTTTCCAAAATATATTTCACAATTTTTTTGAAGATGATTTTTTGACATTAAATAAACATATCAAATCTAAGTAAGTTAATTTTGATAAATAACCTTCTCTATATTTTTACCAAAATGTTTTAAAAAAATCTAAAGGTCATTCCAATGAAAATTTCATTAGGTAATTTCAAGTGTGATCTCATATTAGATGATTGGTCCCAAGTGAAATGGAACATATTTATTTTTCCTCATTCATAGAATAATAAAATGTTACTAATTATTTTAAAAAGGAAAATTAGGTTCTTTCTATGCATGAATAACTAAATGAATTCTCTAGAAATAATTTTTGGATTCTCTTTGATTAACCTGATGATAATTATCTAAAAGGTACTAAATTATTTTTTAGTAACAAGTTAGATGAATTTGGAAATGTAACTACCATTAATGCCTTTATAGTAGTTAAATTTTATAATAATGAAGAAATAATTGAATTGAGTGAAACATTTACAACTATTTCTCAGCTAAAATCCATTAGAATCTAGTTATAATTATCCAACCACCTTAATTTAAACTTCAATACGTTGGATGTTAAAAGAACCTTTTCAGTTAATTTTATTTAGAAAAAAATTCTAGACTATACTCTTGGTTTTAATCATTTTGATTTTATAACTAATTTTTTCAATTTGACTATATATATTTATGGTTTAGAATAAACCCATTAGGCTTGGTATCAACATTTATCTTATTTTTATTCATCAAATGGTCTTAACATGATAACAATATATTAACTATTTTTCTAAAACACATCCCAAATGATATATTACATGTCCAAATTTATATCAATGTTGTGATTTATAACCAAAATAATGAATCTATTTTTATTAATTTTCTTATTTAATGAAAAAGGAATTTTAAATGATATGTACGGGTGAACCCTATATCATTCTTTGTTTTCTAATTTCTCAAAATAATTATAGTATTGTCATAAAACATGGAAAATAAACTAATGAAATTTTAAAAAAAAATTCATATATCATATTAAGAAATTTAGTTTACCCTTGAGTATATCTTATAACCTAACATTTGGTTATACTGGTAATCTTGTCGATAAAAAGCACTATAGTGGTATGATTTTTTTCTTACATTATCATACTCTGACCTAGTCTGACATCATTTTTAGTTTTTTTTCATTCTAATCATCTTAAATCAAATAAAATGTAGTATAATCTTCAATATATCTAAAGGATACTATTTTATTTAATAGTAACTAAAACAATTCATCCAAAGTGAAAATCTATGGAATTAATTACATTTGATTATGTTTATTTTAGTGGAATCTAACTATTTTTTAAAATTACAAGTGAAACTTTTTACCTACATCTGAAATCCTTTATCTTTTTGAGTAGAAAGAATCAAAATTCTATTTCTCATTCTATAGTAATACGAGAATATATAGTCGTTAAGAGTTATTTCACCAAACTAATGTGAATAAAATACACTATCATGGACGTTTTTCATTCAAATTACTATATCCCAATTAGATGTGATAATATTAGTTCCATTAATATTTCTAAAAAACCAATCCATAAATATATCACTAAAAGGAATGATAATTGGACCATTTAATAATATTTCACTTATAAATGAGTGATATATTATTTTAATTTATACAATTAGAATTTGAATTAGCTTATTTAATTTAACAAAACCTCTAAAAGTTGATTTTATTGATTTCATTAAATGGAAATTAGGAATAGAATTCTTGCCTCACATTCCATTTGACAATGAATTCCATGTGAAATCATTTTAAAATAATTATCTTATTCTCATTCTTCCAAAATATTTGAGATTATAGATTACTAACCTCTTATATATGATCCCTATAATGCATTTATTTATTCACCTAAGGTGTATCTGTAACAATAAATTTAGGAAATTTCCATTAAGATAGACTTTTATTTTGAAATTAACATTTTAGTTTGGAAAATGATTTCTCTATTTATTTAAATAAATGTCATATTTTCTAAAACAAGTAATTTGTATAATTATTTTACTATATTTTTCTATAAACATTAATATATTGTTATTTTTATAAATAAATATGTTTTTTTCAAATACATAATTTTTAAAAAAAATTATCCACTACCTACTTGTAAAAAAATTATTTCTATTAAAAGAAGATTAATGATTACTAAATGATTCCATATATGCTATTATCGTTAAAAATCCTTCTTGAGTTTTAATTGAAAAAATAAAAATAGGAGGAAGATTTAGAGGTTTATTTTCACAGCCAACTAAACTCTTTGAACCATCACAATCAATGAATGTAGGGAAAATAAATATTTTTTTGGAATTTTTGACTTGGAAATGGTATGTACCAAACTCAATTTTATTTTTTTCCCATTCATTTTCTTATTTTCTTTTCTAATTCTATTTTTCTTTTGTCATTATCATGTATATATTATTTATCTATATTTTCATAATATATTTTTTCTTATATTAAAACTTAATTAAAAATTTCCTATCCCTCTTATATAGTTAACATATTTTGGGTGTCTTTGGAAGCCAATCAATGTTTTTATTTTTTTGACTTCACTATTATTTATTTAAAAATATTTCTTGATCATGATCTATAATATCAATATCTCTTATTAGTTTTCAAAACCTATGTTAAATTTTATCAATAATAATGTCTTTCAATTTTTTATTTTAGGTTTTTATTTCCACTCTTTTCTGTAATTTTTTATAATAACAAATGGGGAAAATATTATTAAATATTTAAAAAGAGAGAAATGTTGATATTTTATGTTATACATGTTATTGCTTAATTGTTATACAAAGTGGGTGTTAAATGTTTTTTTTCATGTTAAAAATATTAAATATATTTTACTCTTCATTGAAATATAAATAATTGAATATTTTACTTCTTCATATTATTAAATAGCATATTTCATATCTTGAATATATTTTAAAAACATTCACTCTTCTTTTACAGATGATATATAATTTAATGTTATATTTTTATTTTCATCAAAATTGAGTTATTCTTTTATCTCTCTAACTCTTATTGAGTTTTCATTCTCATGAACACACATTTATGTTTTCAAAATTATTCATTTGAGTAAATTTATGCCTTATATTATACAATACTAGTCATATATTTAAGAATATAAGGAATATATCCACGACTATTCAAAGGAGTCAAGGTTATCTTGTTAAAGTATTTGAATGGTAATTTAACATGTTTGGTATTATGGGGAAAAGATATAGGATCAACCAAAGGACATGGAATGATTTTTTGGAGGCCATAGATGAATATTTATATCTAAAAGTATCTCTCACTAGCCAATGTATAACCATCATCCAACTGGTTGTTATAGAGAGATTTCCCAACCTATATGAAGTCTACTAGCTAGCTTGGGGAGTCTTCAAAAACCTAGAGGCCTACAAAAAGTGTACTTGAAATCTTGCAACATCATAAAAAATACTTAGGGACCTTCAAATATCAATTAAAATATCCAAATTTTGGTGGACCCCACAACTCTTCAACACCTATTGACGATTCACTGTGTCTCTAGAAAATTTCACAGGGTTGCAAATTTTATTATTCCCTATAAAATTTATCCTTCATAGAATATAATATCTATGATAAAAATATCTAAACATGTTAGATAAAACAGCAAAATTTTATATTCTGTCATTTATCAATGTTTGGTACACAAAATTTGAAGCTCTAGTGGGTACTCTCAATCTTTTTCCAAGAGCCAATCTCAATTTTTCTTAAATATTTTTAGATCTATTATTCCATAATCTCCCCATCTCTCATACCAATTGTACAAGTACACTATTAGAGAGTGAATATGAAATGGGTTTGTTCGAAGAAAACCTCCTTTTATCTCATATCCTTCAAAAGGAGGTGATCAATAACATAAAAGTGATGGATTGGTTTCATGGATATCGAAACAGCTCAATAGAGCTCCCACAACCTTAATTGTGGCAGAAACATTTCTTTTTCACTTATAAGATCAAAATATTATTATGAAAACCTATTAACATATAGGGTATATACATAGGGAAAAAATAAATCTATTTACAATCTTTTTTATGAAACTAGGTTTTACCATCCTTCAATTTACTCATTGAAGTAAGAATTTTAAATATATGTCCAAATTATCTCTTTATTGTATCAATTTCATTTAGTTTTAAAATTAAAATTTTCATATTCAATAATTTTCGTTAGTTAAATTCACACTCCCAATTTCATATTTTCCAAAGACATAAGATATGGTGATTTTAGAAGAGAAATTTTATGGACAATAATTAAGAAGTAATACTCACATCAATACCTTAATATTTCTCTTGAAAGTATCCTTGGAAATGAAGTTATTATGGTAAGAAATTGTGACTAAAGGCTTATAAACATGAGAAAGGATTATTAAAAGGGTAAATTTAGAATAATTTTATGAATTATTTTAAATAATTCACCTGGTATAATGGGCTATAAGTTTCTCCTTTTATAAGTGATGAACAAAACAAAATTTTGTGAATATTTTTTACATTTCAATGATATCATTACACTATTAAACTGTAATTGAATAAAAAAGATTAAATTAATGTAGTTTAGTGTAATCTGATTTTCATAAATACTCAAACAAAAATTTACACAACATTATTAAATAAGTTATAATTATTTTTCTCTTATTTTTTTATATTCAATTTATTTATTTTTACCAGGGTAACTAGTTTTCACGAAAGTAAATTATATTTTTGTAAATATAGAAAATAAAAACTAGTACCAAATTTTGGTTTTCTGAACAAAAATATAATCTTCATTTTATTTAATTCAATTTCTAATTAAGTGAAATTTATCTTTTAAATTAATAAATTCTATTTATATATATATATATAAACTGATTTTCCGAAAAATATTTCTTACACCATTAACTATTATAAATATTATTTTGTATTGATTTAAAGTTGAATGAGTTATAATTAATTTAAATATGTGATTATGAATTATATTAATGTAAACGATGAGAATATAGTAAATCATTTAATTAAATAATAATTATTCAATATTCATAGAACAATTATTTTTGAATAAAAGTTTTACGATTATCATGGCAATCAAGTGTTATCATAGTAATCATTATTTTATGCCAAAAAATTTAATATAATTAATAACATATTTGGATCATGTTTATATAATATATTAAATAAAATTTGTTAAATTTAGTTTCTATATGTTTTTGAAAAAAAAAATTCTTTAAATGAATGAATTTGATTTTTGATAAAAATATTCTTTTCGATTAAAAAATGATATACATGATTTTGATAAATACAACATGGTAATTTTAAATAAATAATATTACATATAAATGAAATTATTATATATAAAAACAGTTTAAAAACAATTAGCCCATTAGTTTATTATTATAATATCATAAAATTGGTGATTTTAGCAATATAATCATTTTTCCACAATTCAACTAAACCAAAAATAGTTTTATAAAAATCAAAAAAAAATAAGATAATTTAGAGATTATTAATTAAAATTTTAAATTTGTTTTATCTAATTATAAATTTACAATTTAAATATTTCGTTTTTATATATTAAATATAAATAAAATTTTCTTATAGAAAACAGACTTCTTTTTCATTTAAATTCAAAATATGGAATATGAAAAATATATGTGATATATAAATTATTACATTATTAGTTACTTTTTATAATATCCTATTTTTTTTACATATCCCAAATTATGATATTATAAGTTATAATAATTAGGTATGCTTTGGGGGGGAATTTAGGGTGGTAATTCATCTAGAATAGATCTCAGAGAAATTTTGAGGGTCATGAATTTTTTGAATATATGATTTTACCATACCATAATTGTTTGAGTTAATCATTAGATTTTTGTATAGGAAAATATAACTGATCTATGTCCTCTCAAATCATGAAAAAATGAGCTTCTTAAGAAATACATATTATGAAGGATGTCATTTCATTTCTACATAGATTGAATAATATGGTTACTTCCTTTTATGCTCTCTTTAATGACATTATTATAAAAGGAAAAATTTATTTTAACATATCAATCATTATTTTTATTTCATTATTTAATATATAATAAGATATTAAATTAATATTTCATTAATGAAAATTCTTCTTGAAATCTAAATCCATTTAAAATACACTTCCTCTTATCTTCTTAACTCATCCATATCATTCTCTTAGTTTCTTTATCATTTCAATTCCATTTATTATTGTTTTATATATTATAAAATTGTATATAATGTTAGTGATATTCTCTATATAATTATATATTCTATAGTTTGTAAATATTGTATTACCCTATGTTTATATGTTTTCTATAATTCTAATTGTTACTATTCTAGTTAATGTAATTATCTAGTTTTGTGTTGTAGTGTTATGAAGATATTATAAAACAATATATTATAAATGGAAATTATAATTAAATTTTATTTATTGTAGTAAATTATAAGCTATCTAATTCTCCCCCTTATATAATTTCATCTTATAATTTTTGGGTTTTACATCAGTCACTAAAAAATAATTGTAATTATTCATCATTTCTTCCTAAGGATTCCATGTTTCTTTTCCGACTTGTGATTCATCCAATGTAACTTCACCAGTTGAGTTGAAAAACATGACAATAATTTCTCTATAATATCATCAATATAGATATGATCTCCGTTATAGGATAACTCATAATATATATCTATTTGTTAAATGTTATGTACTTGTGTTGGGTATGGAATGTACTTCCACAACATTGGGACATAGAATACACCATGAACTTTAGAGATGTAGGAAGGAATATGATAATTATATTCCTTTTCAATATTTATATCTAAAACATATAAAGTCATTTTGTATCTTGAACATATTATATAAACTTCTTATCAAACCATATAATTCCCTTCCATGGTGATATTTTTAGAAGACATAATCCCCTACATATATCACCAATTCCTTACTTAAACTATCAAAATAATTCATCTATCATCATCAATCAATGTTGATATTTTTTGGATTGATCATATTATCTTAGAAACTTTTTTAGTGTGTTCATGAAAAAATATACATATTTCCCCAAATTCAACTCAAATTGATATTTTGTGTCATATATTTTTTAAAAAAATTATATAGTACCATTGTAATTCTCAAATAAATGATATTGTTATATAAAAGTTAAACCACATGTCATTACATCTCCCAAGATAATTAGAATTTTATTGAGAATGACCTCATCATATCTTGGATTATTTTTATAGTCCATCCAGACAACTACTCAGTGCATGGATGATGGGAAATTCACAAATGTACCATAGTTTTTATATAATTTCAATGAATAATATAATAATTTTATATGAAATAATAGTGATTACTTGATGTAATTTATAGTGTTACACCTTGAGACATCATAAATTCACTAATATAGAGTTGTAAATGTCACTCAAGATGTTGATCCTCCCATATGTATAAGAAATGTCCATATAATTTAAGGATATCCATAACTAAATGTATCTCATAATTCCTCTTGGATTTTGTTTAAATCCAAATAAAAAAGTTCATTGTAATATTATCCCACATAAAAATTATTATTGGGAGACATTGTAGGAAACCCATTAAATGTTGTCTCTTGGACTTTACTTATTGACATACCATGAATCATGACACATATTTTGATATTTAACACATCATATTATTCTCCAGAATGTGTTCTTTTCATTCCTTATACATCATAATCATACCATGGTGTACTGTGAAATATGTTCATTGAGCTTCACCTTTTTTCCCTCTTCATCTAATGTATTGAAAGTATATAAAGTCTATTTCAAAAAATTTATAATGAATCCTTATAGTTTTTTCTATTAACATATGATCTTCTATGGATTTAATTTTCTTTTGTAAACCCATATCATATTATTGAGAAATATTTATATACCTTTGCAAATATGGATGGATAATAATTTTGAAAAGAAATGATTTTCACCCTTCCCTTATTACATCGATGTCCAAATTTATTGAATAAATTAGTATCAGATCCCTTTACATCCTCTTAAATAGTAAAACACCATGTTTAAGTGACCAGTGAATTTAATTTTTGTCAAAAACTGTTTGGTGCTAGTGAATTTCATTTTTTATCAACAATTGTTTGGTAGAATTTTCCAATGTGATTAATGTTTTAAATCAAATGATTTTAGAGTTGATCACAATTTCTTAAAAAAGATTCATTTTTTGTACATGATTGAAAAAATGTTTCCAATAATGATTCAAGTAAAAATAATATGATTATATTCAAAATTAATTATGTTGCATGTGGAGATTATAAGGTTGGTTATTGATATTGATAAAGGGGTTGGCTATATATAATGGGAAGTTGATACAATTTTATATGGTACATTAATAATGATTTGTTTAACTACACACCAACCATCCAGTCAAGGGGATCATCACGCACCATTGTGGGCGGCTTAGCTCAACCCCAACAACCATCCAATCAGCATGTAGCTAACCATAATCTAGGTTGTGGACACACCTACATGAGGTGCTAGAGTAGTGGAGAAACTACCGTATTGGGAGGCACAAAAGAAAAGGTGGGAGAAATAACACACCCGCAGTGAACCAATATGGGGTTGTACCAGAGAGGGGAAAAGAGTAATCTAATGAATGTATATCACACTTTCTATTATATTGGAGGTGAATCAGAAAGTCTATTTTGATGTGGTGTTGAATTGAAATAACCTGTAAAATCTAATTCATTAATCAGATAAATATGAGATGTCTAACTATATTTAATACACAAAGAGATCCATAGATTTATGGTCTATTATTGTATCATCCAGATGATTTGATCACTCACCGCACTTCATATCCATTGATCTTCTTAGTCTAGTTTTTTAAAAAAAATGTGGAAGGATCCACAACTGTAAGATTTTCATTATCAATATATATTAGTCGTATGATCTCCAGGAAGAATCTTCATCATCCATAACTCCACCAAAGATTACTGAAATAGAAGTATCTTCAAGTGATATTTACCTAAGCTCTGCATCATCGATCTAATGCCTATTTTTCTCAAAGGTTCTGTGATGTGGTATGATGCCTATAAATACGGGATGTCAATATCATTTTTATTGTTCGTTTCTTACACATCTGAGTGTTTTTTGGGGACATAGAAGGAGTGTCATGAAAAATATATTTCATGATGGATCCAGGGTAGTTCTATTTGCGTGATGATTTATGTGATGACATATAAAGAGTGTGATACATGTTTCCTATATTCTTGTTGTTTGTAAAAACATATTTGATGGGCCAAAAGTAGCATTTAATTACACTTCCGGGAGAAGAGATTTCACTCCTACGCTAGTAGAAGAAGACAAATTGAATAATTGATTTTCACGACTTAACAACATAACACCCATTAGAATTTGTACATGGAATAAGAGAATAATATGCATATTGATCAGAATACTTGATTCCATTAATATATTATACCCATTCGGGTTAGTTTTCAAGAAGAGGAGATACTATGGACTTATTGTTCTTAAAGTATACCTTTCACTGTATTCATTATTTGATGTATAAAGTGCATAACTATTGCATTCAAGAAGTATATAAGGTAGTGAAAAGACCATTCATGGTTTCATGCATATGTGATACACATTTTGAGAAACAAACAGTGTGTGTGGATAATGTTTGTATGCAATGATTGATATAAAGGTAGTCTTCATTCACATAAATTAAATAATATTCCTATGAACATGTTAGAAATAAAAGTAAATCTAAATGTGTGTTCTATAACAACATTTATAGGCATGAAATTTAGAATGAATGGTAATTAAAAGATTTTTCATGAACATCATTGCACAATGTAAGAGGTTTATGTAGTGTTTTAATTACTTGCATGATATTTGAGGAAGTTCATGTGTGATTCATACTACATATTCAGAGTGCATTGATGGAGACCAATGAAGGGGAAATTATTTAATCAATGTATGATAACAATTATGTAACTATGTGTTTTCATTTAGTGATGCTAGGTCTCGAGTAGAATAAAAAAATTATTGAGAAGTGTTGAACTGAGGAAAAGAACCATCTTCATGTGATTATAATTTATTAAGAAAGTCCAGAACCCATGAAATGTTTCCTAATTTTTAGAAAGATAGGTTTCACCTTGTATGATCAAGGAGAGACATTGTAAAATCATCTTATAATTAGATTGAATATTGAGGGACTCAAGATTGTGAATTCTTCAGTGGGACTCTGAAGTACTGGAAGTCTCAAGTGGGACTCTAGAGTAGGCTTGTGGGATGCTTGTAACAATGTAGGATATAGTTTAAAGAACATCCTATGTGACTCAGGAGTCACTAGTGTATGTGGGAACATGTAAATTATAGTGGGACTCTAGAGTAGAACACTGTGGGACTTAGTGATGATGAGAATAACACTTTCCTTAGTTGTAACCATCTACATATAATGAAGAATCTGTAACCAAGGGTATTCACCAGAAAAGCTAAGACGTAGACCTTAGTACTAAACCTTGTAAAAAAATTCGGTTCTGTTATCTTTGATGGTTATTTATTTTAGGTTGAGGATAAGTATTGAAAGACGAGGGATGAGGACTTTAATTAGTCACATAGGTTGAATCAAGTGTAAAAGAATTTTTAATTCAGTATACCACTATTTCACCCCCCCCCCCATAGTATCTAACTAATATTTGACCACTTCATTTAGTATCATAGGTAGGATACCCTCTATTGATCTAGAATACATTCTGGGAAATAGGTAACTTTAGTACAATAAACTGCTAAAGAGTTCCAACATTTTATGCACTGAACTATCATTGTTGGAGGAACATGATGCTTTCATAACTTCTATCTCTTGGACTGAAAGTGATAGATGCAGAAATATTGTGTTTCCCTCTTATTTATCAATATGTTTCTATGGATCAAGAAAAAATATTAAATCTAGAAATTGATGGTCAATCATAGAATGAAATCTTTATTGCCCTATCAGAAAATTATTACTCTACAGTTATGGTTCTTAAAATATCCATGGAAATCTAAGATAAACTAAGACACCCATATGAAGGAAATGTTAAAGGTACAGAATCAATGTTCTAAATCTGGAGATGAAAATATAGAGATATCAAAATGACTGATGATGAATTTAATGATGAATACTTTACCATAGTGAATGAAATTTTTATAAATATTAGACGTTTTGGAGAGAAGATGGATGATTCTACTATTGTGAAAAAGCTTATGAAAATTTTCATAGATATATTAGACTCAAATATTTCCGCACTGGAAGAGAGAGAATATATATAATAGGTTGAACATAACAACACTATTGTATCTTATTAAATGAGAAAAGTACTAGCATTAATGAAAAAGGAAAGAGAATAGATGGACTTTGAGGAAATAAACAATAAAATATACAAAGGAGTCGAAGTTGAGGAATCAATTGGTTTTTATGATAATGATGAAGATGAATATGAAGGTGAAATATTTTCTCTTATTTCAAGAGGTTTCAAAAAGGGGAAATGGAATGTAAATGGAAAGAAACTACTCAAGTGCTTCAGATATAATGGTATTGTAAATTTTTTCAAAAATTGTCCATGGAAAATGGATGAATCAAAATATAATGATGACAATGATAAATTTCATAAAAATTGTATGTTTTAGAAAAAGTATAAGGGTGATTATATAGAATATTATGAAGGGAAAACAAGGAATTAGAAAATGAAGTGGTTGAAACATAATAAGAGGTTTACTTCTAAGAAGTGAAATTTTAGGATAAGAAAAATATATGAATTTACCTAATCATGTTGTCAGTCAGAAGGGGGAATCTATTATAAGAATAAAAATTTCATTATGGGTGAAACCAAGATATTTGTAATATAATTTGATGGTGATGAAGGTTATGAAACTACTTAATTGGAATGGATGTTAAAAAAATATCTTCAATCTACTCTTGTTGAAAATTTGCATTCAAAAAAGGAAAAGAACATACTAAATAATGAAATTAAAAAATTATAAATTGAGAATAAAGAACGTGTCAAGAAAAATGATATTCAACTTAATGAGATAAGATAAAATAGGAAGAAGATAGATGTGTTAGAATTTGAGATAAAAAATATTGGATATGATGATCTAGATATGGAATAATTTTCATTTTTTTAAGATATTAAACAAAACTATTTGAAATTAACTGAATTTGAAAAGTTAGTGAATTATCTTGGGGAAATACATATTGAAAATTTTGTTGAATTAACTAAGACAGAGTCTGTATGTCTTTATACTAAAATTCAGTTAAAGAAGTTGAATAAAGACTTCACCAAATCTGTTGAAATTAAAGGGGAATAATCAAAAACTACTTAGAAGAAGGGTTCAGAATAAAATAGTGTTTCTACTGATGATGGTCTGATAAGAATAACTGAATTTAACTGGGTAAAAATAATAAATTAGAAAACAATCTACACAAAGTAAGAGTGTTCTAATTTATCCATAATATTTACTCCTAAGAAAAAGAAACCACAATTATTGAAAACGAAAAACATACAATCTTGAGATCCAAATTTTTATCAGTCTAGAAGATTATGTTTCAGAGGCTACTGTTGGTGTTGTGGAGTGTTTGGTAATAAAGAATGTTCATTCTTCTGTAATTTGTCACTACTAAAATGGAGGCGTTAATCAATGGGATGAAATGGTGAGAAGATAATATCCAGTTATAAGAATAATAATATGATGACCAAGACATTATTTAAGTTACCAATGCTGAACATAAATGATTTTTTTAATGAATTCTATGACAAATGTGGTCATGAAAGTCAAAAAGCTGAAAATATATAGATTTTATTTATAAGGTGAGAATACTCATAGTGAATATGAAATGAAAATTCATATAGTAAAGAATGTTACATTCACCCGTGAATTGTGTAACAAGTTGAAACAATATGAAAACATCAGAATTTTTTTAGAGAAAAAGAAGAATTAATTGTTAAATAGGAATAATCTAATGATGATGATGATTCATCTACAAATTATGACATCAAAATATTTAAGTTTTAAAGGTGTGTAAATTTTGGGAATTACATAAAACATTTCTTGATACTTCTAACAACCCATTATATTAAGGAAAATTCTTCAAAATTAGAGTTGAAAAGAATGAAGTGAAAAACATGGTTGAGGGGAAACATTCAACCTGAGTGTTATGTCTAAGAAAAAAATAGATTCCTCCTTTTTCCCATTTACGATGGATTTATTACTAACATCCAGGGAATTGAAGGTGATCTTTAAATCCCTTTAAAGATATAATTGATGAATTGAGCATGTTAATCTTTTCAAAACCCTGTGAAAATTATGATCACTCTCATACTAGTAATCTGAATTTTAAATTAGAACTATTTTTCATTTCACTAGAACATTCATATTCAATTAATAAGACATGTGAAGGAAATATCTAAGAAATATTGGTCAATATTTTCCTTGTTTAAAGTGGTTAAAACAACATTGATAGTTAAGATTTTAATAGCTTTGATGCTTAAGTGAAATCACTCTTCTTTTCTACACTGGTCTTTCCCAAGTTGGCTTAAAGATGAATAACTAAAAGATCATTGCTATAATTAAGAGATATTTCATTCATCAACAAATGGATAATATTTTGTTTGATTTTGAACTTCTAAGCTCATCTTTGTATTCATTTCCAACAAGGGGGAAGACAAGTAAAAACATTAATAACATTTAAAGTATTGATAACAAATACAAAGAGGGAGATTGAACTGACAATTGAGTTACATTATTATTCAATAATTATATGGTCCCATTTAATTTAATTTGTTGTCAATAAGTGTTTGGTGGAATATTCCAATGTGTTTATGGTTTTAAAATAGATGATTGTAGAGCTGATCAGATGTTCTGAAAACATGGGTCATAGTTTTTTCATGATTTACACAATGTTTACAATGTTGATTAGGTTAAAAAGACTATATTCCATCAAAATTAATTATTATTACTAGTGATATAATAAGGTTGGTTATTTATTTTTAGAAAAAAAAATCATTTTTATGGTAATTTATGAAAAAATTTATGGTATTTTATTAAAAATTAGGCTAACTACGTGCTAACCAACCACTCAAGGGGAGCAGCATACACCAATGTCAAAGGCTGAAATCAATCCCATCAGCCAACCACTCAGCATATGTATTGTTATATTCAGTTGTATAGAAGTGCCTACACGAGGTGATAGAGCATTATACAATCCATCGTAAGGGCGGCACAACTGCAAAACTCGGGGAAAAAGAGTTCCCTTAGTGAACCGGTATTGGCCAATACCAGAGGGGGAATGACATAATATGAAAAATGGATCTTGTGCTTTATATAATAATAATGTAGTGTAAGAAGATGGTCTGTTTCAATGTGGGATTACATTAAAATAACCTGGACCATCCAATTCATTGATCGATTAAATCTCAGATGGCGATCTGTTTTAAAAACCCTGAGAGAATTGCAGCAGTCTTATTTGTTCATGTTTCATCAAGACCATCTAATCACTCACTGCACTTCATATCCATTGATCGGTTTTGTTTGGTTTTAAAAAAAAGCAGAATGAACCACATCCGTCTGATTTTTTTGATTTTTTTAAAGGTTGGGGTCGAAGCCTCAATTTATTATTTAAAGAAAAGACCTCTTTAGAGTTGGTATAGAGTTACCCATTACATAGCCTGAATTCCCAAGGCCAAGTGGCGTGAATACAAGGCTTAAAATCCCATTTTTTGTCCCAAATGACCCCTTGTTGAATAGTAGTTCTATAGTACATGCGCTGTTGTAGTACCTGCTACAGTATCGCTGCCGCTACAGTTCCTGCTACAGTCCCTCCGACGCTACAATGTTGTTGCTACTACAACCCCACCTCTGTTATAGTACTTATACAGTGCCGTCCTAATGTTCTACTATAGTACCCATAAATTCTCCCCTACCTGGAAATTCTCCATGGATTGTCTTCATCATACACAGCTCTATCTATGATTTCTGAAATAGCTAGAGTTGCATGCGATGTCGACCGAAGCTCTTCATCATCGATCTAAATCCTATGTTTGTCAAATGTTCTATGATGTGGTTCCACACAAATAAATATAGGATTCTGAGAACATTTTTTATTTTCATTTCTTACACAAACGATATATATATTTAACAGAGAATTAGTGAGACGAACTCTCTAGTTCACGAAAGATCTTGTGTGGTTCTGTATGCATGATGATTTCGATGAATACTTATAAGTAGTGTGATACATGTATCATGTATTCTAAGGGTTTGTGTGATAATATTAGAGGATCAACAAATAGTTCTTACATAAATTTCATGGAGAAGACCTTTTGAGCCAACACTATTAGGTGTAAAAAAAATTAAGCAGTGGATTTTTGTTCCTTAACAACATAACATGCATTCGGATTTTTATATGCAAGAAGAGAATAATGGGAATATTTGACTGAAGTGTTTCGGGCCATTAACATCCTACAACCATTCAGTTCATAAATAATACCTTATAAATTATACATTATTTAAGGTACATATTGCATAACTATTACATGCATGAAGTGTGTAAGTCGGTGAGAAGCTCATCCATGGTTTGATGCATATGTGATACACATATTGTGAAAAAAGTAGTGTGTTTAGAAAATTTTTGTATGAAAATAGTGATATATGGAAATTTTAAATGCACATGCATTAAAGCATATAAAATTCACATGTTATATAAAATGATATATAAAAGTGTGTGTTATACAAACATCTATTCACACGTAATTTATCATGAATGATAATGAAAAGCTTGTGAATGAGTGTTATTTCACAAAGTAAGAGGTAAAATCAGTATTTTAATTACATGCGTGGTATTTTAGGAAGTGAACATGTGATTAATATGGAATATTCAACTTGCAGTGTTTGAGACAAAAGTTGGGGCAGTAATTCAATTAGTGTATTAGAAGATTTCTGTAACCGATTTTTTTTAGATATCAGTGAGGCCGGGTCTTCAGTAGAAGGAATAAAATTTTCCTGAGAAGTGTTTAACTAAGTTAGATTACCATATTTAGGTGATTATAATGTTTTTAAGAAAGTCTAGTAGCAGTGAAAATGTTCTTGATTTTTACATGGGACAGTTTGATCTAGTAAGATCGTAGAGGAAGATTTTAATATCATCCTATCAGTGGATAAAATATTGTGGGGCTCAAGATTATGAAGTCTTTAGTGGGACTCTTAAAGAGAGAAAGTATCTTGTGGGACTCTTGATTAGGCTAGTGAGATACTGGTAACATTGTGGGATGTAGTATAAAGAACATCATGTGGGACTCAGAATTCATTAGTGTTAGTGAGAACATATAAACTCTTGTTGGACTCTCGAGTGGAACATTATGGAACATAGTTTTGAAATGGAATGGTACTTTACCAAGTTTTAACCATCTTAATATAGTGAAGAATCTTTAACCATGGAATATCATAGATTGAAGTAATGAGGTAGGTCTTTGTACCGAACCTTGCAGAAATTCTGGTGTGTTGTGTTCTCTTTGTCTGTTATTTCATACAGGTAGAGGCTAATAAATAAATGTTGAGGGATTGAGAATTTAATTATTCATATAGGATGAATAAAAAGAAAAATAATTTGTAAAATAATATACAACTAATTAACCCCCCCCCCCCCTCTTGGTGGTATTTAACTGGTCCTTGGCCACTACACATGATCTTTACTACAAAATGCATTTGTTACCTTTTTTCCTTCTCAATATTGAAGTATATTTTCCCCATAAAAGTCCTTTAGTTTTTCAAGAATTTCCTAAATCATATATCGATAACATTCTATGTAAATATGTAGTTTATTATCTATATATATTAAACATATTTTAATATATAGATAGTGTTAGAATATCTTTAATGAAAGTAATATTTCCACCAATGCGGGATTATATTTTGGAATTGTTTTCTCATTGGTTGAGCGTTTTCATGATATAAAATAAAAAGAACTATCATTTTTCATATGGACCCACCATAATATCTTCTTTGATGCATCACACTTTGTAAAAAAAATATATCAATCCCTATCATTAAAAATAAAATTTTTGAATTTAATAAACACTTATTTAGTTTATCAAAATATTATTCAATTTATGTTTACCATTTTAATTTATCCCCTGTACTTGTTAACTTTTTTAATGTCTTAGAAATTTTGGAAAAATTTAATTAAATCATTAATAGTGTGAAGTGATGTCAAAGAAATTATGTCACTATTATATATTTGATGCTGTTGGATATTGTTAAATAATCCTTTTCCCCAAATGGTAAATAGTAATCTCAACCTTATAGATAATACCAACATGAAATGAACCATGTTGAATATAAAATTTAAGCATACTAAATTTTCCTTATAACTCATTTTATTTGAGATTCTCAAGGACAATGAATAAATTGTTTCCTTTCTCTTTATAGATCTTAGAAAATATAAGTATCACATAAATATATACCATATAAAAGTTATCAAGTTAATCTTGGAGTATTTTATTGAATATATTGATATAAATAGATGGATAATTTTTTAATACAAAGGGAAATATTGTGAACTCATGATGCACATACCATATTTGAAAACCCGTTTTTATATATAACCCATAATAACATTTAAAATAGTATATATAGAATGTGGATAAATCATTCATACGTATTCAAACATGTTATGTGAATCAAATAGGTCATCAGTGTGGGGTAGTAGATTATTTTTCATAATATTAATATCATTTATTTCCGTATAATCAATTCCCAAACATAAGCATCCAACTATAGTCTTCGCAAATTATGAAGGTTCACCTAGAAGTTTCATACTAGGGTGTATAAATCTATTATCACATAAGTCATGTAGTTTTTTCATTAATTCCAAAAATTCTACATGGTTATTTCACTTAAAAGGAATAAATATGGGTTTTCATATGGTAAAACGTAATACATAAATATATTTCATGACCAAGGGAATATCATGTATATTATTTAGGAAATACATCATCATAATATAGTAAAATTCATATATACATTATTATTATGTTTTCATTCTCATTGATTGATTTTATTTGTTATTTATATTCTCATATAATATCATAATGATTTTCCACTATGGGTAGTTCCAAACAAGGTTCTAGTAATTATGTTCATCATCTAAAAAGGGACTTATATCATAAGATTTTAATCATGTTCTCCTGATAGGAAGTACATCCATTATACTTTAACAGACTATACATCTCAAGATTTAATGAAACATTACTAATTGGTATAACAACCATTTTGGAAACTTGACAACCATTAATAATTATAATAGAAATACCCAAATATATTTTCATTTAAATAAATTAACATAATTATTTTTATCTAAATATCAGCAATAATGTATTAGGGTATAATTTATTTTCCATAGTAATTTTGAAAGACATAAATGTGTCTTCAAATCTAGAACTAAATAATGCATTTTATAACTTATATCATTGATCAAAGTACCTTATATAAGATCATTAGGGAGTCTAACATCAACAAAACTAATTTTTATGAAAATACATACTCCCTCATCCTATTCTAAGGAAGATTATATTGCAACTCAGGGTATTCAATGGAATAGTGTCCCATATAATTACACTTGATGAATTAGTAACTCATATTTTTCTAATATATTTACACTCATGAGCTTACTGGATATTACCCCTATACTTGTGACATACTCTTGAGGCCTTGAATAATTCCCTATGGTGTTTATTAGTATAATTATTAAAAGAATAAAATTCTGCCATACCTTTCTTCACATTATCAAATTTATTTCTACATAGAATCTAATTGTCCTATTTATCTATTTATTCTATTAAATAATAAGACTTGTATAACTATTCTCACACTTGAAAAACATGAAATTATTTCCATATATTACACAAATTTTTTGGATATTAATTCCCATATATATTATATATTTATCTTATCAAATAAGTAATATTTTATTTTTGTATATAGATCACAATATTTACTCCTACACTCATTAAATTAGTCTCATACTCTATAATAGTTTACTCTTCCTATCGACATAATTTACTGAATTTCATTTCCATTTCAACTCCTTATAGTCAAGGAGAATATATTTTAGGGAATATCACCATAAAATAAATAAGTTCTATTATTTTTATCTATTACTCATTATTTGGGTTTTGAATCATTAACAACCACTGAGTAGTATCTCTATTTGGATTGTATACTTCCACAATAACCTTCTCAATTTTACTAGATCCTAAATAAGCTAATATATTCTCTAGGAATTATATCCAATTCCTAACCACTAAATTATTAGTAGTATTATTGAAATATTAGTGTTAGTTTCCTTAGGAATTGATACAAGGTTATTAAACCTTTTTTTATGGGGAAGATTTTTGTATATACATTCAATGTTATTCATTATAAACCAATCAACATGCCCTAATATAGATAAGATACTACCTACTAAGAGACCAAATTAATAGGTTTTTATAGTGAAATCCCTATAAAAATTATTTTTATTGATAACGTTTTTGTTCCTAGCATTATCTTTGAAATCAATTAAATATATTCCTCCTCTCATTATAGTAGCCTTAGTTGTTTCAAAATTGAAAATCTTGGAAGCATGTTGGAGAAAAAAAAAGTTCTCTCAAGAAGTGGTAACAATCATAATCATGTGTTTTATTTTATTTCTTCCTAGACATATTTAAATTATTATTAAACCATGATTATATTATTTCCACAAAATAATCTATATACATAGATGATATTTTTTAATTTTATAACCTAAATCAATATCCAATTCCATAAAATTGGTTACAAAATAATCATTTATGTGAAAGACGGACTACAGCCTCATGAACCAATGTTATTAGAATTCCATGAACACCTCTTATGGATTGATATAATTGTGTAATTGTTGTTTAAATTTTACATTTATAATAATATTAATTTTTTTAAATCATGTTGAAACATTTTCTTCATTACCATTCTTTATGTGGGAAAATGATATCATCGTTCTTGTGTACCTTAGACTATCTCCTCACGAAGTGATGGGAGTCATTCACACTTTTTATGGAAGGTAATAAAAATTGTTTTAATGAATATATGTGATATATATAACGTAAAAGTGATTCTGGATTGGTAATTTGTTTTTTACCTTTAAATATTTCTTTTTTTGGAAAATGGAAACAATGTTAATGCATACTATTTGCCTACTCGCAACATGAACGAAACATTTAATTTTCTTTCTCTAACTATTATATATCATTATACATATATGTACATAGAATATATATGATATTTATATAATAGTTAATATTATTTATATGATTGAAACTTGATGAAAGTAAGTGGAGAAAAATTATAATATCAAAATATAAATGAAAAACAAAGTATTTGTTGCTTAAAAAGTGACATTAACATTAAATTGTTAACAAACATGTAAATAAAGTATGTAATTAAATCATGTATTGTATTATATATATGTATGAATGTATGTGTGGTTTTGTAATATATATATAATAAATATATATTTATTATAAATAATGTTTTAATGTCTCTGAAGGATGTCAATACTTATTATAATGTTCTTCTCTCTCAACTTGTACATATATGAGACACATGGAATACTAATGATTTATTTATTTAATGAGGTGTATATAATCCATGTGAATGTATTTTTTGGTTATTCATAGAATATTATTTTCATTTAAATATCCATTTTTTATATCTCTTTCATGGGGCTGGTGATTCAAAAAATCCATGTGGTAAGGGTTTTATGCAATAGTTTCATTGTTTATCTATAATTCTGATTATTACGATTATAATGATGAAATCATATAGTATTTATCTCAATAAACACATGAAATTTCATGTCCTATGGTTATTTATGGAAAATTAATTTGTTACCTTCATTTTTCACTATTTTTTATTCAATATTTCAAAAGTAATGTTTTTTTAATAATTATTTGTCTCTCTTTTGTTGAAAAACCATTTTTTTTGAAAAACCTATTTATTTGAAAAAAAATATCAAAACTGTTTTTACAAATCCTCAAAATATTTTTTTAAGAAATTTTACCCCTTGATTTACTTTTTACAAATTTATTTTAAAGAAATATTAAGGTAATATTTTGGAAAATTCCTATTTGAGATTTATTAAAAATATGAAATATTTATTTGTTTTAATGTGTAAATAATTAATTGACTTTCTCCCCATAATTTCCCCTAATTCCCTTAAAGTTTGCTTCATATTTTTTTAATTTTTATTTTAAAAAATTAATTTTAAAATTAATTTATCTTTTTAATAGTGTTTTCTAAATAGGAAATAATATTTTTAGCATGAAATGTTTTAAATTAATTTTAATATTTCTTTAATTTGTCCAAAAGATTATTTTTAGAGAAAAGTATTTTGAAAATATTTTATGTTATAAAAGGTGTTTCTCAAAGTGGACGTTATAAATTCCAGCAGAATTGTTCTACGTTATCTTTCAAAATTACTTTCCATCTAAGATGACATCCTCTGATGCTAATTTTTCGTTACTAAAGAGAGGATTGAATGATACAATCATTATTATTTCTCAGGGTGGTAACTTTTGATTTTGATAACATTATTATGAAACCCATTTATTTATCATGGGTCATGCTACGCTCATTTTATGAAATATTTATGAAACCCATTTTTTACACAGGTTGTGATTAGATAATATGATGAATTCATTATTAAGGTGTATCACACATAAGAATGGATTTCATTAAGATATGGGTGGGACCTATATATCCCTCTAATTCATTAGTTAATGCAATATACCTCATGAGATAAAAATGGGAAACATGTTAGTTATCTTGATCCACTATGGAAAATTGGAAAATCCAAATCCACTATGAAAAACAAGTGTTTCTAGATCCATAAATTGAAATAGTTGATAATTCATGATACACTATTAAGGCGGTGCTAGCGGTTAACCTTGAGATATGATATTATTTTCTATTTTTATTATTGATCCATATTTTTATGAATTGTCATTACGGTTCATGATTGATTTAAGATGATTTCCCAATCTTATGGCCAATTTTTCAAAAATGATAATGTTTTATTCAATGATTAAATTTAATTATATATGATAGTTTGGGTATGAACTTCATATATTATTCTCTAGATCACATACCTTTATTCTTCTTTTTTTAATATTTGCGGCCGAAGCCTCATTTTATTATTAAAGAAAACTAAAGACCTCTTTTAACTGGGTAGAGGGAGACCCATTACATAGCCCGAAGGCCTAGTGGGAATGTAGCCCATTACATATCATGTAGGCCAAAATTTTTAGCCCAAGTCCCATTCTGTGAATAGTAACCTGGCTGCTTCAGATATAATGGTATTGTAAATTTTTCAAAAATTGTCCCTGGAAAACGGATGAATCAAAATATAATGATGACAATGATAAATTTCATTAAAATTATATGTTTTAGAAAAAGTATAAGGATGATTATATAGAATATTATGAAGACAAAACAAGGTATTATAAAATGAAGTGGTTGAAACATAGTAAGAGGTTTACTTCTAAGAAGTGAAGTTTTATTATAAGAAAAATATATGAATTTACCTAATCATGTTATCAGTCAGAAGAGGGAATCTATTATAAGAATAAAATTTTCATTATGGATAAAACCAAGAGATTTTTAAAATAATTTTATGGTGATGAAGGTTATGAAACATCTTAATTTTGAATGGATATTAAAAAAATATCTTGAATCTACTCTTGTTGAACATTTGCATTCGAAAAAGGAACAGAACATACTACATAATGAAATTAAAAATATATAATTCGAGAATAAAGAACGTGTCAAGAAAAAGGATATTCAACTTAATGAGATAAGATAAAATAGGAAGAAGATAGATATGTTAGAATTTTAGATACATATTTTTGGAAATGATGATCTAGATAAAGAACAATTTTCATTTTGTGAAGATAATAAAAAAAACTATATGAAATTAACTGCATTTGAAAAGTTAGTGAATTATCTTGGAGAAATACATATTGAAAAATTGGTTGCATTAACTAAGACACAGTACGTATGTATTAATACTCAAATTCAGTTAAATAAGTTTAATAAAGACTTCACCAAATATGTTGAAATTAAGGGGGAATAATCTAAAGCTGCGTAGAAGAAGGGTTCAGAAAAAAAAAATAGTGTTTCTATTGATGTTGGTCTTATAAGAAAAACTGAATTTAACTGGATAAAAATAATAAATTAGCAAACAATCTCCACAAAGTAAGATTGTTCTAATTTATCCAAAATATTTACTCCTAATAAAAAGAAACCATAATTATTGAAAAGGAAAAACATACAATCTTCATATCCAAATTTTTATCAGTCTAGAAGATTATGTTTCAGAGGCTACTGTTGGTGTTGTGGAGTGTTTGGTCATAAATAATGTTCATTCTTCTGTAATTTGTCACTAATAAAAAGGAGGCATTAATCAATGGGATGAAATGGTGAGAATATAATATCTGGTTATAAGAATAATAATATGATGACCAAGACATTATTTAAGCTATCAATGGTGAACATAAATGATTTTTTGAATGAATTCTATGACAGATGTGGTCATGAAAGTCACAAAGGTGAAAATATATAGATTTTTTTATATATTGAGAATACTCATGGTGAATATGAAATGAAAATTCATATAGTAAACAATGTTACATTCACCAGTGAATTGTGTAACAAGTTGAAACAATATGAAAAACATCAGAATTATATCAGAGAAAAAGAAGAATTAATTGTGAAATATGAATAATCTAATGATGATGATGAGTCATCTACAAATTTTGACATAAAAATATTGATGTTTTAAAGGTGTGAAAATTGTGGGAATTACATAAACCATTTCATGATACTTCTAACAACCCATTATGTTAAGGAAAATTCTTAAAAATTAGAGTTGAAATGAATGAAATGAAAAACAAGGTTGAGGGGCAACATTCAACCTGAGTGTTATGTCTAAGAAAAAAAACAGATTCCTCCTTTTTCCCATTTACGATGGATTTATTACTAACATCCAGGGAATTGAAGGTGATATTTAAATCCCTTTAAAGAGACAATTGATGAATTGAGCATGTTAATCTTTTCAAAATCCTGTGAAAATTATGATCACTCTCATATTGTAATCTGAATTTTAAATTAGAACTATTTTTCATTGCACCAGAACATTCATATTCAATTAATAAGACATGTGAAGGAAATCTCTTAGAAATATTGTTCAATATTTTCCTTATTTAAAGTGTTTAAAACTACATTGATAGTGGTATTATGTTTTTAATATTTCAATATCTTTGATTCTTAGGTGACATCACTCTTCTTTTCTACACTGGTCTTTCCCAAGTAGGCTTAAAGATGAGTAACTAAAAGGTAATTGCTATTATTAAAAGATATTTCATTCATCAACAACTGGAGAATATTTTGTTTGATTTTGAACTTCTAAACTCATATTTGTATTCATTTCCAACAAGGGGGAAGGCAAGTAAAAACATTAATAACATTTAAAGTATTGATAACAAATACAAATGGGAAGATTGAAGTGACCATTGAATTACATTATTATTAAATAATTATATGGTCCCATTGAACTGAATTTGTTGTCAATAAGTGTTTGGTGGAATATTCCAATGTGTTTATGGTTTTAAAACAGATGATTGTAGAGCTGATCAGATATTCTGAAAACATGGGTCATAGTTTTTTCATGATTTACACAATGTTTACAATGTTGATTGGAGTAAAAAGATAATATTCCATCAAAATTAATTATTATTATTGGTGATATAATAAAGTTGGTTATTTATTTTTAGAAAAAAAATTCCATTTTTATGGTAATTTATGAAAAAGTTTATGGTATTTTATTAAAAATTAGGCTAACTGCTTGCTAACCAACCACTCAAGGGCAGCAGCATACACCAGTGTCAGAGGCTGAAATCATGCCAAGCAGCCAACCACTTAGGATATGGATTGTTATATTCACTCATGTAGAACTTCCTACACGAGGTGCTAGAGTATCATAGAATCCATCGTAAGGGCAGCACAACAGCGAAACTCAGGGAGAAAGAGTGCCCTTAGTGAACCGGTATTGGCCAATACCAGAAGTGGAATGATATAATATGAAAAATGGATACTATGCTTTATATTATAATGGAGTGTAAGAAGATGGTCTGTTTCAATGTTGGATTACATTAGAATAACATGGACCATCCAATTCATTGATCGATTAAATATCATATGACGACATGTTTTAAAAACCCTGAGGGAATTGCAGCAGTCTGATTTGTTCATGTTTCATCAAGAGCGTCTAATCGCTCACTGCACCTCATATCCATTGATCAGTTTTGTTTGGTTTTTAAAAAAAATGCGGAATGAACCACATCCGTCTTATTTTGTTGATTTTTTTTAAAGGTTGGGGTTGAAGCCTCAATTTATTATTTAAATCAAAGACATCTTTAGACTTGGTATAGAGTTACCCATAACTTATCCTGAATTCCCAAGGCCAAGTGGAGTGAATACAACGCTTCAAATCCCATTTTGTGTCCCAAAGGACCCCTCGGTGAATAGTTGTTCTATAGTACATGCGCTGTTGTAGTACCTGCTACAGTATCGCTACCGCTACAGTTCCTGCTACAGTCCCTCTGATGCTACAATGTTGTCGCTACTAAAACCCCACCTCTGTTATAGTACTTCTACAGTGACCTCCTATAGTGCTGCTACAGTACCCATAAATTCAACCCTACCTGGAAATTCTCCATGGATTGTCTTCATCATACACAGGTCTATCTATGATTTCTGAAATAGCTAGAGTTGCATGCGATGTCGACCAAAGCTCTTCATCATCGATTTAAAGCCTATTTTTGTCAAATGTTCTATGATGTGGTTCCACGAAAATAAATATAGGATTATGAGAACATTTTTAAGTACATTTCTTACACATACGATATCTATATTTAACAGAGAATTAGTGCGGTGAACTCTCTAGTTCACAAAAGATCTTGTGTGGTTCTGTATTCATGATGATTTCTATGAATACTTATAAGTAGTGTGGTATATTTAGCATGTATTCTTATGGTTTGTGTGATAATATTGGAGGAACCACAAACAGTTCTTACATTAATTTCATGGAGATGACCTTGTGCGCCAACACTATTAGGTGGAAAAAAATGAGCAGTGGACTTTTGTTCCTTAACAACATAACACACATTCGGATTTGTATATACAAGAAGAGAATAATGGGAATATTTGAATGAAGAGTTTTAGGCCTTTAACATCCTATAACCATTCAGTTCTTAAATAATAACTTATAAATTATTCATTATTTGAGTTACATATTGCATAACTATTTCATGCATGAAGTGTGTAATTCAGTGAGAAGCTCAGGCATGGTTTGATGCATATGTTATACACATATTGCGAAAAAATAGTGTGTTTAGACAATTTTTGTAGGAAAATAGTGATATATGGAAATTTTAAATGCACATTCATTAAAGCATATAAAATTCACATGTTATATAAAATGATATATAATAGTGTGTGTTATACAAACAACTATTCACATGTAATTTAGCATGAATGATAATGAAAAGCTTGTGAATAAGTGTTATTTCACAAAGTAAGAGGTAAAATCAGTATTTTAATTACATGCGTGGTATTTTAGGAAGTGAACATGTGATTAATATGGAATATTCAACGTGCAGTGTTTGAGACAGAAGTTGGGGCAGTTATTCTATTAGTGTATCAGAAGATTTCTGTAACAAAATTTTGTTAGATATCATTGAGGTTGGGTCTTCAGTAGAAGGAATAACATTTTCCTGGGAAGTGTTTAACTAAGGTAGATGACCATATTTTAGTGATTGTAATTTATTTAAGAAATTCTAGTAGGAGTGAAAATGTTCTTGATTTTTACATGGGACAGTTTTATATAGTAAGATTGTAGAGGAAGATTTTAATATCATCCTATCAGTGGATAAAATATTGTGGGACTGATGATTATGAAGTCTTTAGTGGGGCTCTTAAAGAGTGAAAGTATCTAGTGGGAATCTTGATTAGGCCAGTGAGATACTGGTAACATTGTGGGATGTAGTATAAATAACATCCTATGGGACTCAAGATTCATTAGTGTCAGTGAGAACATATAAACTCTTGTTGGACTCTAGAGTGGAACATTATGGAACATAGTGTTGAAATGGAATGGTACATTACGAAGTTGTAACCATCATAATATAGTGAAGAATCTGTAACCATGGATATTCACGGATTGTAGTAATGAGGTAGGTATTTGTACCGAACCTTGCAGAAATTCTGGTGTGTTGTGTTCTCTTTGTCTGTTATTTCATGCAGGTAGAGGCTAATAAATAAATTTTTAGGGATTGAGAATTTAATTATTCATATAGGATGAATAAAAAGTAAAAGAATTTGTAAAATAATATACCACTATTTCACCCCCCCCCCCCCTCTTGGTGATATCTAACTGGTCCTTCGCCACTACACATGATCTTTCCTACTCAATGCATTTGATACCTTTTTTCCTTCTCAATATAGAAGTATATTTTCCCAATAAAAGTCCTTTAATTTTTCAATAATTTCCTAAATCATATATCGATAACATTCTATGTAAATATGTAGTTTATTATCTATATATATTAAACATATTTTAATATATAGATAGTGTTAGCATTTCTTTAATGAAAGGAATATTTCCACCAATACGAGATTATATTTTGTAATTGTTTTCTCATTGGTCGAGCATTTTCAAGATATAAAATAAAAAGAACTATAATTTTTCATATGGACCCACCATTATATCTTTTTGATGCATCACCCTTTGTAAAAAAAATATGCCAATCCTTATCATTAAATATAACATTGGTGAATTTAATAAACACTTAGTTAGTTCATCAAAAAAGTAATCAATTTATGTTTACCATTTTAATTTATCCCCTTTACTTGTTAACTTTTTTAATGTCTTAGAAATTTAGGAAAGATTCTAAATAAATCATTAATAGTGTGAAGTGATGTCAAAGAAATTATTTAACTATTATATATTTTATGGTGTTGGATATTCTTAAATAAATCTTTTCCCCAAATGGTAAATAGTTATTTCAACCTTATAGATAATATCAACATTAAATGAACCATGTTGAATATAATATTTAAGCATACTAAATTTTCCTTATAACTGATTTTATTTGAGATTCTCAAGGACAATTAAAAAATTGTTTCCTTTCTCTTTATAGATCTTAGAGAATATAAGTATCACATAAATATATACCATATAAAAGTTATCAAGTTAATCCTAGAGTATTTTATTGAACATATTGATATAAATAGATGGATCATTTCTTAAGATAAAGGTAAATATTGTGAACTCATGATGCACATAATATATTTGAAAACCCATTTTCATATATAACACATGATAACATTTAAAAGAGTATATATAGAATGTGGATAAATCATTCAGATGTATTCAAACATGTTATGTGAATCAAATTGTTCATCAGTGTGGGGTAATAGATTATTTTTCATAATATTAATATCCTTTATTTCCTTATAATCAATTCCCAAACTTAAGCGTGCAACTATAGTCTTCTCAAATAATGAAGGTTCACCTAGAAGTTTCATACTAGGGTGTATAAATCTATTATCACACAAGTTATGTAGGTGTTTCATTAATTCCAATAATTCTACATTGTTATTTCACTTAAAAGGAATAGATATGGGTTTTCATATGGTAAAACATAAATAGATAAATATATTTCAAGACCACGGGGATATCATGTATATTATTTAGGAAATACATCATCAAAATCTAGTAAAATGAATATATACATTATTAATATGTTATCATTCTCATTGATTGATTTTATTTAATATTCATATTCTCATATAATATCATAATGATTATCCACTATGGTAAGTTCCAAACAAGGATCTAGTAATAATGTTCATCAACTAAAAAGGGACTTATATCATATGATTTTAATCATGTTCTCTTGATAGGAAGTACATCCATTATACTTTAACAGACTATACAACTCAAGATTTAATGAAACATTACTAATTGGTATAACAACCATTTTGGGAACTTGACATCCATTAACAATTATAATAGAAATACCCAAATATATTTTCATTTAAATAAATTTACATAATTATTTTTATCTAAATATCAGAAATAATGTATTAGGGTATAATTTATTTTCCATAGTAATTTTGAAAGACATAAATGTTTCTTCAAATCTAGAATTAAATAATGCATTTTATAACTTATATCATTGATCAAAGTACCTTATATAAGATCATTAGGTAGTCTAACATCAACAAAACTAATTTTTATGAAAATACATACTCCCTCATCCTATTCTAAGGAAGATTATATTGCAACTCAGGTTATTCAATGGAATAGTGTCCCATATAATTACACTTGATGAATTAGTAACTCATATTTTTCTAATATATTTACACTCATGAGCTTAATGGATATTACCCCTATACTTGTGACCTACTCTTGAGGCCTTGAATAATTCCCTAAGGTGTTTATTAGTATAATTATTAAAAGAATAAAATTCTACCATACCTTTCTTCACATTATCAAATTTATTTCTACATAGAATCTAATTGTCCTATTTATCTATTTATTCTATTAAATAATGAGACTTGTATAACTATTCTCACACCTGATAAACATGAAATTATTTCCATATATTGCACAAATTTTTTGGATATTAATTCCCATATAAATTATATATTTATCTTATCAAATAAGTAATATTTTATTTTTGTATATATATCACAATATTTACTCCTACACTCATTAAATTAGTCTCATACTCTATAATAGTTTACTATTCCTATCGACATAATTTCCTTAATTTCATTTCCATTTCAACTCATTATAGTCAACGAGAATATATTTTAGAGAATATCACCATAAAAGAAATAAGTTATATTATTTTTATCTATTACTCATTATTAGGGTTCTGAATCATTAACAACCACTGAGTAGTATCTCTATTTGGATTATATACTTCCACAATAACCTTATCCCTTTTACTGGATCCAGAATAAGGTAATATATTCTCTAAAAATTATATCCAATTCCTAACCACTAAATTATTAGTAGTATTATTGAATTATTAGTGTTAGTTTCCTTAGAAATTGATCCAAGGTTATTAAACCTTTTGTAATGGGAAATATTTTTGTATATACATTCAATGTTATTCATTATAAACCAATAAACATTCCCAAATATAGATAAGATACTACCTACTAAGAGACTAAATTCATAGGTTTTTAAAGTGAAAACCCTATAAAAATTATGTTTATTGATAATGTTTTTGTTCCTAGAATTTTCTTCTAAATCAATTCTATATATACCTCCTCTCATAATATTAGCCTTAGTTTTTTCAAAATGAAAATCTTGGAAGCATGTTGGAGCAAAAAAAAGATCTCTCAAGAAGAGGTAACAATCATAATCAAGTGTTTTATTTTATTTCTTCTTAGACATATTTAAATTATTATTAAACCATGATTATATTATTTCCACAAAATAAGCTATATACATAGATGATATTTTTTTAATTTTATAACCTAAATCAATCTCCACTTCCATAAAATTGGTTACAAAATAATCATATATGTGAATGATGGACTACAGCCTCATTAACGAATGTTATTTTTATTCCATGAACACCTCTTATGGATTGATATAATTGTGTAATTGTTGTTTAAATTTTATATTTATAATAATATTATTATTTTTTAAATCATGATGAAACATATTCTTCATTACCTTTCTTTATGTGGGAAAAGGATATCATCGTTCTTGTGTACGTTCGACTATCTCTTCACGAAGTGATGTCAGTCATTCACACTTTTTATTGAAGGTAATAAAAATGATTTTAATGAATATATGTGATATATATGAAAAAAAAGTGATTCTGGATTGGTAATTTGTTTTTTTACCTTTATATATTTCTTTTTTTCGAAAATGGAAACAATGTTAATGCATACTATTTGCCTACTCGCAACATGAATGACACATTTAATTTTCATTCTCTAACTATTATATATCATTATACATACATTTACATAGAATATATATGATATTTATATAATAGTTAATATTATTTATATGATTGAAACTTGATGAAAGTAAGTGGAGAAAAATTATAATATCAAAATATAAATGAAAAACGAAGTATTTGTTGCCCGAAAAGTGACATTAACATTAAATTGTTAACAAACATGTAAAAAATATATGTAAGTAAATCATATATTGTATTATATATATGTATGAATGTATGTGTGGTTTTGTAATATATACATAATAAATATATATTTATTATAAATAATGTTTTAATGTCTCTCAAGGATGTCAATACTTATTATAATGTTCTTCTCTCTCAACTTGTACTTCTATGAGACACATCGAATACTAATGATTTATTTATTTAATGAGGTGTATATAATCCATGTGAATGTATTTTTTGGTTATTCATAGAATATTATTTTCATTTAAATATACATTTTTTATATCTCTTTCATGGGGCTTGTGATTCAAAAATGCCATGTGGCAAGGGTTTTAGGTTATAGTCACATCGTTTATCTAGATTTCTGATTATTACAATTAAAATGATGAAATCATATAGAATGTATCTCAAAAAACACATGAAATTTCATGTCCTATAGTTATTTATGGAAAATTAATTTGTTACCTTCATTTTGCACTATTTTTTTCAATATTTCAAAAATAATGTTTTTTTAAATAATTATTTGTCTCTCTTTTGTTGAAAACCCAATTTTTTCGAAAAACCACATTATTTGAAAAAAAATATCAAAACTGTTTTTACAAACCCACAAATTATTTATTTAAGAAATTTTACCCCTTGTTTTACTTTTTACAAATTTGTTTTAAAGAGATTTTAATGTAATTTTTTGGAAAATTCCTATTTGAGAATTACTAAAAATATGCAATATTTATTTGTTTTAATGTGTAAATAATTAATTGACTTTCTCCCCATCATGTTCCCTAATTTCCTTGATGCTTTCTTCATATTTTCTTATGTTTATTTTAAAAAATTAATTTTAAAATAAAATTATATTTTTAATAGTGTTTTCTAAATAGGAAATGATATTTTTATCATGAAATGTTTTAAATTAATTTTACTGTATCTTTAATTTGTCCCAAAGGTCATTTTTAGAGAAAAGTATTTTGAAAATATTTTATGTTATAAAAGGTGTTTCTCAAAGTGGACATTATATATTCCAGCAGAATTATTCCACTTTATCTTTCAAAATTACTTTCCATCTAAGAAGACATCCTCTGATGCTAATTTTTATTTACTAAAGAGAGGATTGAATGATTCAATCCTTATTATTTCTCAGGGTGGTAACTTTTTATTTTGATAACATTTTTATGAAACCCATTTATTTATCATGGGTCATGCTACATTTATTTTATGAAATATTTATAAAACCCATTTTTTACACAGGTTGTGATTAGATAATATGATGAATTCATTATTATGGTGTATCACACATAAGAATGGATTTCATTAAGATATGGGTGGGACCTATATCTCCCTCCAATTAATTAGTTAATGCAATATACCTCATTAGATAAAAATGGTAAACATGTTAGTTATCCTGATCCACTATGGGAAATTGGAAAATCCAAATCCACTATGGAAAACAGGTGTTTCCAGATCCATAAATTGAAATAGTTGATAATTAATGATCCAATATTATGGAGGTGTTAGCGGTTAACCTTGAGATATGATATTATTTTCTATTTTTATTATTGATCCATATTTTTATGGATTGTGATTACGGTTCATGATTGATTTAAGATGATTTCCCAATATTATGGACCATTTTTTAAAAAATGATAATGTTTTCTTTAATTATTAAATTTTATTATCTATGATAGGTTGGGTATGAACTTCATATATTATTCTCTTGATCACATACCTTTATTCTTATTTTTTTAATATTTGGGGCCGAATCCTCATTTTATTATTAAATAAAACTAAAGATCTCTTTTAACTGGGTAGAGGGAGACCCATTACATATCCCGAATTCCTAGTGGGCATGTATCCCATTAAATAGCCTGTAGGCCATAATTTTTAGCCCAAGTCCCATTCTGTGAATAGTAACCTGGCTGCTAGAGTACCCGTCGCAGATACAATGTCTTGTCACCGCTACAGTACCTACCAATCCACAGTAACACCGCTGTTGCAGTACTGCTACAACACCTGTGCCCAATTGGTTTTGAACCCTCATTTTTCATGTTGGATTATGGGGTGCTTACCAATAAGCCAAACCCCAAATACCATGCCATTAATCTTATATTGTTCTCTAATATAGTCAGAGATTCATATCTCTGACATTTACCCTTATTGATAATATTAACTCAAAATTTATTAAGTTTCAATCCATAGGTTATGAAGAATGGTTTAGGAATGTTATTACAAATTGTAGTACTATGTGAGGATATATTTTTGTGTGATGTAGAAGATTATTCATGAAATAATAAAATTATATTTCTGGTCTCCAAAGGCACAAAAATACTTTTGGTTCCCATGAATGGGTTTATGAAATGTAAAAAAATTATCAAAATTGATTAGATAATTATTTATGAAAAGTAGGGGTCACAATAGATGGTATCAAATAGAAATGGTTTTGTTATCCTTTGGAAACATTGATGGGAAAAATTTACTAAAATTCCTAGGGATATTTCTAAGGATATTTCTAGTTATGTCCTTAATATATATTCTATGGATGAGTTAATGTATAGGAAAATTTCCTGGGATTTTTGTAATTGATAAAGAAATTTCTTTCATGAAATTACATCCATGTATGGATTCTACCAGGGTTTTTGGATCTAGAAGAGAGGTTCCTAGTGGAAATAACTATTAATAGCATCCACTAATATGGATTTTATTGTCACTTGTTCAATCACAATAGGTCTTGATTCACACCAAGTTTTATACTCTTGTGGGATGTTATTTGGAAATTCAAAAACTCTTTATGAACCATCATGAAGGATTTATGTAATGACAATGAATAAACTAGTATAATTCTAAGTGGTCATAGATCAAAAATATTTTTTTATGATCTAGACATCCTATATGTTATTTTTTATGTGGTCCCACAATATGATTATTATTGAAGACACTATTCTTTTCTATTTTAGAAAATTGATGGAACTAAAATGAATTGGATCAAAATTGAATTTGATATAAAATGTGTTAATGAGAAAAAAAATGGTATGAAAACTAAGTTTAATTTTATTGTGATTATTACTAATCATTTGTCATAATATATGATTAAACACTATTTACTTTAACAAACTATCAAATAAACAAAATAAGAGATAAATAGGGCTCATTGAGATTTTGGTGGTGAAGACCATGTGGGAAAGAATATTAAATTTCATATAGGTTGAAAATGTGGGAAGAATAACCCAATTGTATGTCTCAAATGAATGACAATATGTTTTGGGTTTGAAAATAATTAAACAAAGTAATTGTAGAGGGAAAATGAAAATTTTGGTTAATGATATAGATTAAAATATTTCCCTCTGTAATAAATCATTGAGGGTTTTTTATTTCAAATGTGAAAAGTATGGGACCTATACATATTGATGTATTATGGGGAAATTTCATGATGAGAATTGGAATGGTGGTATGATTAACGGTTATACTGATGCTGATGATGATGATTATGTAACTAAAAATGACATACGAATGTTATGGGATGTTCTGACATTATTTTTTATCTTAAATGTTATAATAATTTTTACGTTTAGGTAGATTAATGTTAATTAGTTTTTCATATTCCATATTTTAGGAAATAGGTTTTATAGAATATGATGATGAATACTAGTTAATGTTTTGAGAAATAAGTTGTATTATTAATGTGTTTATATGATAGAATTAATGAATTATGTTATATGAATCCTGAAATATATAATGACTATTTAGTATAATTTTTTCATTATGTATTTTAAAAAATATATATATTTAATAGTGTTGATGAACTAACAGGTTTATTTAATGTAAAGATGAATTTTTAATTATTATATTTTGACCCTTAATATATTCCTGGTTGTTGAGAAAATGATGTGTAGTTTGGATAAAGAGATGAATGATATGAATAATGTAACTTGGATAGTGTTGATTACCTTAGAACTAATTAATGATTTTGGATAAAAATATTTTATGTTAACATTGATGTAGTATAAAACATTATTGGATTTTTGGAATATATTCAATAATTTGTGGTTTTATTCAATTAATGAATATTTATGTATGTTTCTATAATGTTTTTATGGTATTTATGATCGTTAACATTATTCAATAAAATATATCATTAAGGTATTCACATATATGGTATGTGACAATCAATTGACACATTATTATATATGGGGGATTAATATTAAAAAATTAGTGATGATATTTATAATTTTTTAATATTGGAAGGGTTTTTAGGTCAACCATTTATGGAATGGTTTAAGTGGAAAAATGGATGATTTTTTGGAGATTGATGTATTATATCACCATATGATGATTTATAAATAACTTCTTCTAACCATTTTTTTTAAAAAATAGTGGTATCATAATTTAGTTATAATTATTTTATGGATCATATTTTGTGACATAAACATGAAAAGATAATCTCTTATTGTGTGATATAAAGAGTAAATTGATTAAGAAACATCCAATGGATGTGTTTTTTTCTTATGAAATGGAATGAGATCACGTTATTATATATTCACATAAAAATTCCCCAATATTTTTAAATGGATCTTGAAATTATATTTTTTTTATTATATTTTTTTATGATATCAATAACCTTTTACAACCCCCATTGGTTTACGTCTTTGAGGATATAATATTTTTCTTGACCATGTTATCTATCACTCTCCCTCATTATTTGGGTGCTAGTTTTATCTTTTATTTGCATGTTTTCACTTCCCCCAAGTCCTCTATAATTTTAAAATCTTTTATATGTTATTTTAGATGACCTTCACACATCCCTTTATCTCTTTCCAAGAGGATTATTGATTAACCAGTTTTATAATGTCGTTCTCCCATGATGGGATATTCAAATATAAAACCATTTCTGATCAAGAACAAGTTAACATTGTGAGGAAATAATTTATTTAAGGGGGGTATGATGTAACACCCATATTTTTTGTGAATTATATTTTTTTAAATAATTCATGCCTTTCAATATTTTGTATTATACTTAACTTCGAGTATAAACAAAACATAACATAGTATTCATATATTATTATTTCAAAAAATATTTATCACCAAGACAATAAAATAAGGGCTTTGAATAGCTTTAGATAAATTATGAAAATATATGTTTTAGATAAATATATAAATCCTATTCTTTAGTGTGAAATTAATTTGTAATGAAAATATAAACTATTTGAAAATATAGGAATAGTTTTTTTGAATTAATATTTTTATTAAAAAAATCTTGTTACCTTTATAAAAAGTTATGGTCAATGATATTAATAAAATTTATATATTATATATCATATAATTTTTTTATCATTCATGTTATGTGTTTTCTAGATATGATATAAAAAACCAAATTTTTTATTAAATACATTTTTATCAATGTATTTTATTTTACTTTTTCTCACTTATTTTAAAACTCTTATTTGATACATATTGGAAATTTATTTGAAAATTTATTTTTATCTTTTAAAATTAATATTTCAAAATTATCAGAAGGTGAATTTTTGAGAATTCTATGAGATGATAAATTTTTCAATGAATAGTTAATAATAATGGTTTTTATTAAGAATGTCATTTATTTTATCTATTTAAAAACAAAAAAACATGGTTTAAAAAGAAAAATTACTTCATTTTTATATCTAATAATTCAATTTAGTTCATTGGAACCATTTTTTCGTCAAATTTTGATATAATATTTTTTAATCTTTTGAACATTTTCTCATTGAAAACATGCTTTCTCATTGTGCATACAGTATTAATTTTAAATTAATTTTTACCGCTTCTATGAATTTAATTTGAAATTTTGGATTAAATATTTTTAATAATTGATTTTTATATTATATAATAATTTATAATTAATTATTTACCATAATAAACACTAAATAAAGTAAAAATATTTTTATGACGATTAAGATAAAATTGTATTTACTAGGGTTAAAATAAAATTATAAGTGTTTAAAATGGCCCAAAATAGGTCCAGTACCTATTGGATGGTCATATTTAGACATTATATCCTATAGGTTATATCATGGAGCCTTTAAGAGCCATGTGGCCATGGAAAACGTGGGTATACCTTTTTCTATTAAAATTTTATTAGTGTTTCACTGACCACACTTATAAAAGGTAACCAAACTTTTCTCCTATTGAAACCTATATTAAATTTTATTTCATCCAATAACTTTCCAAATAACTTAATTAATTCCATCCAATCATCCTAGATTTCTTATTTCACTCATAAGTTAATCTTAATAATCTTCTTTTTTCAAACTACAAGAAGTTGTCAAAATAAGCGGTAACATCCCTAATCAACGGTTTTATTTTATTTCTTTATCCAACTTATAAAATTATTATTAGAAAATTATGATATACAAGTCTATGTATCATTAATATACATCGATGTTATTATTTTCATGTAATGTCATCAATAATTCTCCTCCTCCATCAAATAGTTTATGAAATAATCATTCGTGTGTATAGAGGTATACCACCTCATTAATTGATGTTATTTATTTTCATAACCACCTCTCATGAAAAATATGAAACTTTTTACAATAGAAAACAAAAAACATATCATTCTCCAATTAAGTACCACTATCTTAGAATCCAAAAATTTAATGGGATACTCAATCAAATATAAATTTGGCTAAACATCATTATCCTTCAAGGTGAAAATTGAGATGCATTAGAGATATAAATTCAAATCCATGATACATGGGACACATTTTGTATCGATATAAAATATAAGGTTATTTATAAATGGTTTACCACCTTTTCCACTTACTCAATATCCTCAAA
Organism: Viscum album; assembly: GCA_963277665.1. Lineage (NCBI taxonomy): Eukaryota > Viridiplantae > Streptophyta > Magnoliopsida > Santalales > Viscaceae > Viscum > Viscum album. The sequence goes on from OY728131.1 coordinate 1,353,043,489, forward strand.
ATTCCCAAAATCCATGGTGAATGTTTTCCCCTTTTCCAAAGTGATCATTAAACCTTCCACGGTGAAACTCTCAAGAATACATGGTCACTAAAAAAATATCTAATGCTTATCAAAGATAATAACCATAATATTTATATGTGATTTGTGTATTCACCATTATATGATGAATTAAATAAATCATTATTGTAATCCCTTAGACCAAGATCGATCCCACAAATTAAACCTCAACAATATCTAACAAACATAATAGATATTTACATGGTTTTCCATCCAAATACTAAAAGGGGTCCATATAAATGGATAAATAGTAACTATTATTAAGGTAAAATTGACTACTCCCAATTCTCTATACCAAAATTAGTGAAAATTGAGGATATAAGCAAGGAGATTGTCATCCAAAATATGTATAGAATATTCTCTTTGGTCATCTGTCTATGGATGATATGTTGTGATCAAGATCACTTTAAATACCATTTCCAATTGGAGGCCTCTCCAAAAATTAAAAGTCCAATTGGGATCTCAATCAGAGGAAATCACATATATGACACCATGTAACCTGATACCCTCATATATGTACAGGATTTCCATTTCCTCAAATTGGATGTATCATATATGGGTATCAAGTGACATGATTTGGTTTGTTGGTAAATCACAACACATATCATGTTATTTTTTCAAGTGGTATAATGGAAACCCACCACAAATTACATATTGACATGACCAATTTGGGATATACCTAACACTAAGATAGGGGGTGAATCAGTGTTATGGACTTTTGAATCTAATTCCAACTTTCTATACATATACCTCTCGGCCTATTAGGGTCTTGATTATCTTATTATCTTTTCATCGGCACATGCAATAATACATAGAATTAAAAATATGCACAAAATAATTATACAAGGTTCACCACTCAATAAGAGAATCTACATCATTTCCAGGAATTAGAATGACCAGTGCATGGATTCTCCACTATAATGTGATGTTGTTATAGTGGATAAACTAGGAAAACAATCCTCTAGTGTGTATGTATCCCTACACTTTGAGGGGGAAGGGGGATAATTCTCTTTAAACATTCAACAAGTAGGATATGCCATTACACGTGTAGGTTCTTTATACTTCTAGTGTGGACAGTCTCTTTCAGCCTCTAGTTGGTTCTTTATAACACCTCTAAAAACTGTCTTTTCTCAATTAAAAGTGTTTGCAACAACAAAAGAATATTCCACCTCTTGATACCTATTGGATGATACAGTGCTAATTTTTTCTTCTAAAACCTTCTTCTTCAACATGTTACATTCTTATCCACATTCAATTAATCAACCTATTCTTTATCTATAGAAAACCTGCAAGCTACACACTCTTCTTCCTCTATTTCTTTAATGAAAAACTAGATCCACTGAAATAACACTTTCTCTCTCATTGCAAAACCAACTACACTAAACTCTTATTGTTCTTATTCCTTCTAGAATAAAATGTTCTCTTTGTGATTGTTAAATCAATGAATTCCAGCTCAACTTAGCATCATCAAAGTTAACCAAAACATGGTATGTACTTCAAGCACCACTCACAGCTTGTGTGCCACTCCCTTATAGCACGCCTTCCTGCTTTCAATCCTTCATTCTAGGGTACCACTCTACTTGTGCACCACTATGCTTATGCACCTCCCTGCTTTCATGCCACCAACTTCTTGCGTGCCCAAATTTTGAACAAATCACAACTTGCGCACCACTTAAGGTTGAGACACAATAAAATTCTTGCACACAACTCCCTACTTGCGCAGTCTCTTATAACATGGGCTCTACAACAACTTTCTCACCAATCTACTTGTGTGCCTCTTATCTTACACATCTTATGAATAACTCTCAACTTGCATGACACTCCATCTTCTAAGCCACATTCTGGTACTTGTGAGATCAAAGCTTAAATTTTCACTTAAGTGTTGAGATTACAAAATTGAGAATGCTAGCTGTCTATTTATAGGAATTTTGGTGTCTTGATCACCTCATACACTTGCACACCATTCATACATCCACATCGCTCCGCCACTTGTGCATCGCTCCATCACTTGTGGGCCTCTCCATCACTAGCATGCCACTTTCATTCCTTTTTCATATTTTGATAAGATGATGTTGAATTATGACTTGCGTGCAACATACACTTGCGCGCCGCTTATACTTGTGATCCACTTTTTGATGTGCACGCCAATATCTAGCTTGTGCACCACTTTATTTCCTTTGTCATATTTTGATGTGTTGATCTTGAAATATGACTTGCGCACAACATACACAGGCGCGCCACATATACTTGCGGGCCACACTTGTGCTCCACCTTTGACTTTATTTCAACATTCTCTACTTTTCCAAAAAAAAAGACTTCTTTACTCCCCCAATCCTTCATAAGACTTGCATCACATGTTCTTTAAATTTATGATGTTTTTTAAAGAAAAATCCGTGAAGTATCTCCCTAGTTTTGTCCATTCTCATAGTGTCAATCCCATCAAATACTTCATGTCTTCTCTTCATCTTCAAAAACCATGCTTATTTTTTCTTATGCTCTTTGGAATTTATGAATTCCAATGTACTACTTTAACATCACTTAAAATGATCAATTCCTTTTGGAGTGTTAATTTCAACGATCTCTAATCATCTCTCTTCATCCAAAAGTGGAGGCTTGAGGATTCTTCAAACCCCTTAAATGTTGTAGACAATGTACCACCTTTGATACAAGTATTTTGAACTTTAAGAACATTGTAACAGTTGTCTGATTTCTAAGAAATGTGTAATGATTGACCATTTTATAATTCCAATCCCTTCCACTGTCTCTATTCTCCTTCAACCATCATTACCTGCATCCGGAAAATCATATGATTCTTTTATTCATGTAATATCTTGCATGGTTCTTATGAAATTATGAAGCATTGAATGGTCTTATTTGAATCCTCATCCTTATTCAATCATCCTTCGATGGATGGTACTTCACCATTATTCATTTTTTGTAAACAATGTGTCGCCTTTGACACAAGTTCTTTGATTATAGAATCAGTTGAACAATCATCTGAATTACATTATACATAAACTGACTATGGAGTTCATCTTCATCTCCTTGTTAACTAGTATTGAAACTCTTGACAACAAATACAATCTTCATACAATAAGTGGTATCATCATTCTCCCCCTTTTTATTTTCTTGTCTATACCTTAAATTTCTCCTCAAATGAATGATTTAATGTCAAAATGAGAATCTTTCTCTCCCTAATTTACTTCTTTATCTCCCTAATATTATTCAAACATTAATTTCACACCCCCCCTTATTTACAAGAAATAGAGAGTTCATGGTAGAGAGGGTATTATCCCTTACTTATGTAGTATTCCATTAATCATTTCACTCTAATTCTACTTGAGAAAAGCTCGATATATAAAATAAGAGGATTTTTTTAGACAAAACAGTTGTCCATTATCCACAGATCATGATACCTCATGAGATGAGATATCCTACTCATATATTTAAGGTCATTCCACTTTGATTCTCAGACAATGATATTGCATGTGGGAGGAAATAATCAATCCTGAAATTCCTTCACTCACTTCAATAAAAGGATAAAAAACATTCAAGTGCAATTGGAAGGATAAATGGCCTTGGGGAACTTTCATTCTTACTATGTCACTAATTGAATTAGTTACTACCCCTTTATAAACATATATTTATTTTGAGTAACCAAGGATGATTGATTAAGAAACAACATTCCTTTTCCAATGACATGCATTTGAAACAATTTCTAGAGTAATTGAATTTGATACCTACTAATGTTGAAAATGATTGAAATAAAACCTCTGGAAGCTTCTTTATATGTCTCCCCATCAAGGGAACACTCCTCACCATCATTATCAATGGTGATCCCTAATCATTTTAATATTTTAATATAGACTAAAAAATATTTCACAGATGACAACTTCTTCATCTTTTCTATCAATAGTTTACAGTAATCACTACTTCTAAGGTTCTCCCCATGAGAGCTTGCTTCACCTTCAATTCCCTATATAAGAAGCACAAATACAATACACAAAATATTTTAGGGAAAAAGGTGGATCCTACTTGCTACATCAATGTGAACAACAAGGTTGAGTTGGTTTTCTCAACCAAGATTCTCCATTTTCTCCAGTCTTCACAGTTGCACATTTGATCATTAATTATGATTTTGGATGTGTGGATATTATCAATTCTTTCATTTCTTTGTGTGTGAATGTTCTTTATTTAAGCACTTTAAAATCACTAGAATCTCCTGATGCATCTTACATCTTCTTGAAGAATTATTCTTAGGTTGGAATAAGTGAAATGAAATTTCTATCAAAATGAACACACTTGTTGCACCTCACAAACATAACTTTATTTTCATTATGTAGAATCCTTTTTTTACTTTTTATATAGGTCTTAGATTGTGCATATTCGATATTTATCACACTTTCCGAATATTCTAGCTAGATAACCAATAAGTCATTATGAACTAGGGAAACTACATTGGATCTTCCACATATCTTCTTATGAGTCTCATCTTTATTAGATGTTATTTTGGATATACTAACCTTATCATTTTGGGATTTGGAATCCAATGTTTTCTCAAATTTACTTCATGGAGTCTTCTTGGGAGAATTCTATTTTGAAACTATGTTCTTATTTCCTCCCAAGGTTTCTTCATTATTCTTATCCAGATTTTGTGATATCCTATTCTTATCAAAATTGGATACATGTTGAGATGAGCATGTACCAACCATATGATAACTTACATTGCATACATTATAGATGTTGTCCAGGATTCAAAATATATTTGCAGTGTACAAATGCTTCACGATCTGTGGATGTTTCTTATTCTTCTCTGGCTTTCTCCACATTGAGATGAGCTTTCTCTATGATTTTAAATTTAAGGGATTGTGCCAATAATAGAGTTCACAATTCCCAAATCTGTTACAACACCAACATTGACCAACAAACCTTTACTTATTCCTATATTCTTTAAAAGGTTGTTGAATCTTCTTCTTGGTATGTGGTGCTTTCTATGGGGATCCATAGAGTCAAGATCCTAATTCTTATTGAAATTTTCTTCTAGTTATCACTTTTTCACTTTAGTGATCCTTTTCAGCACATCTTCAAGTGCACGGATTTTCTCATCCAGAGTTTTATTGACTCCCTCTTTCTCCTCAACTTCATTGAGACATTTTTAGGAACTTAATTCATATTCCCTCTTTATTGATTCAAATGCTCCAACCGGTCTGGAGTGCTTTAGAAATTCATCCATTTTTTATTGAAATCCTTTATCCAAAACATCAGTTCCTTTATAAAGCTGATTAATATGATCTTGAATGCGTTTAAATACTCCACAAACTAGGGATGTACTTTTGTTAGGAATACCATGCAAAATATTTGTTAATATATCAACTGATATTTCTTAAGATGTTTAATATTGATCATCACCACTTGTGATAGCATTTTCCCCATGAGAATAATTTCTAAACGTACTAACACATACATGATGATCAGTTGAGGTGGGAAGGTTGTCCGTATTCATGGTGGGGACTTGATCCAACATCCCATTACTTTCCATGTCTGTTGTTTCTTCAATGTCAGCTAGATAAGGACAACCAAATTCTTCCTCTTCATTTCATCAGCAAGAATTCATCTTCATTATTATATTCTCCTTATCTTTCCTATTCTTCATGTTTTTAGTAGATATAGAATTTTCTTCAGAGATAACTGACTCTTCCTCGAAACTACACTTCATTGTTGACTTAGGAAAGAATTTCAAGTCATCAATAGTGAATATCTTCAATTTAGAGAATCCAATAGAGGTGAACATGGATATTATTCCAATTGATAGGACCTATTTTGGATAAACCTAACATTGAGAGGGGGAGGGGTTGAATTAGTGTTGGGGACTTTTGAAACCAATTCCAACATTCTATCATTGTACCTCTTGAACTATCAGGATCTTGATTATTTTATTCCCTTTTCCATATCGCATGCAATAATAGAAAGAAGTAAAAATATGCACATGATTTTTTTAAAAGATTATCCACTAAATAAGAGAAACTATGTCTTTTACATGCTTGGTAGTAACTAGTGCATGTATTCTCTACTATAATGTGATGTATTCTTACAGTTGATCGACTATGAAAACAATACTCTAATCTGTGTGGCTCCCTACACATTGAGGGGAAAGGGAGATAATAATATTTCAACTTGCCACATGTAGGATATGCCCTTACACTTCCTGATTCTTTATAATGATAGTGTAGACAGTCCCTTGATGCCTCTAGTTGGTTCTTTATACTGCCTCTGCAGACAGTATTTTCTCTGTTAAACGAGTTTGCAACACCAGAATAATCCTCCACCTATTGAGACTTTTTGGATGTTATAGTGCTACTTTGTTATTACACAACCTCCATTTTATCCTTTTTACTTACTCAGAAACGTGAAATTAACCAACCTATTCTTTCTATGTAGAAAACCTGCAAGCTACACACTCTTCCTCTTCTGCTTATTCATTGCAAAACTAGCTGCACTAAAACCACACTTTCTCTTTCAGTGAAAAACCAATTGCACTAAAATCTTCTTCTTCTTATTCTTGATAGAATCACAAGTTCTATTTTTGATTGTAAAATAAATGATGTCCATCTCAAATTAGCATCATCAATGATAACCAGAAGCTGGTAAGAACTTTAATCACAACTCACAGCTTGTGTGCTACTCCCTACTTATGCCCCTTCTTGCTTGAGTGCCTTCCTACTTGCACGCCACTCTTCTTGTGCGCCACTCTGCTTGCATGCCTTTCTTCTTGCACACCACCATCTACTTTGGTGCTAAAATTGTGCACATATCACATCATGCATGCCACTTTAGGTTGAGACACAATAAACATTTTTCACACAACTCCCTGCATGTTCGCCACTTATAACATGCACGCCACAAATGCATGTGCGCCACTCTACTTGTCCACCTCCCTACATGCGCGACTTATGAAAAATTCACAACATGCATGACACTTCATCTTGCATGCCAATTTTTGGTACTTTCATGATCATAGGTCGAATTTTCTCTTAAGTTTTCATCTTACAAAAATGATAATGTTTGTCATCTATTTATAGGCATTTTGGTGACTTGTGTTCCTCATATGCTTGTGTTCCATCCCTACTTGTGCACCGCTCTACGACTAGTGCGCATTTCCATCACTTGTGCATTGCTCCATCACTAGAATGACACATTCTTTCCTTTGTTATATTTTGTTAAGGACATGTTGAAATATGACTTGCGCACAACATAAACTTGCATGTCTCTTATACAAACGTGCCACTTTTTGACTTGGAAAACAATCTCTAACATGCATGCCACTTTCTTTCCATTGTCACTTTTTGAGGTGTTGATCTTGAAATATGACTTGAGCACAACATACAATTTCATTCCACATATAATTTCATGCCACACCTGCACACCAATTTTCACTTGCGCGCCACTCTCTCTCCTTTTCCAAAAAACCCCTTCTTTACTCCCCTATCCTTCGTAAGGCTTGCATCACATGTTCTCCAAACCTATGATATTTGTGAAATACAAATCAGAAAATAATTTTCATAGTTTTGGCTATTCTCATAGTTCCAAAAACATCCACTACTTCTTATCTTCTCTTAATCTTCAACAATCATCCTTATTTCTTATTATACTCCTTGGAATATATGAATTCCAATGTACTTCCTCATCCTAAATTAAAATCCTCAATTCCTTTTGGAGTGTAAATTCCTAAGAACTCCAATAATCTATCTTCATACTAAATTGGAGGCGTGGGGATTCTTCAAACACCTTCAATGTTGAAGATAGTGTATCATCATTGATACATGTATTTTGAACTTTAAGAACAGTTCCACATTCATCTAATTTAAAGAAAATGTGTTATGCATGACCAACTTAGAATTTTATGCCCTTCCACACACTATCTTTTTCTTTAACCATCAGTATCTACTTCATGTATATCATATGAATCTTTTCTAAAAGTAATATTTTACATGGTTCTCATGCAATCATGAAGAATTTCATGGTCTTTTTCAAATCCTCATTCTTATTCAATCATCCATATATGGATGATACATTACCATTCTTCATTATTGTAAACAATGTGTCACCTTTGAAAAATGTTCTTTGAATATAGAATCAGTTCAACAATCGTATAAATTATATTATCCATAAACTTAATATAGAGTTCTTCTTCATCTACTTCTTCTGTTTAACATGTATTGAAAACTGTTAAAAAATACAATCCTCATACATAAAGTGGTCCCAACAATCTCACCCTTCGTATTTTGTATTCAATGCCTTAATTTTCTCCTCAAATGAATGTGTCCATGTCAAAATGAGAATATTTCTCTCTCCGACTTACTTCTTTCTCTCCCCCTTAATTTTCAGACATTTATTTCACTTTATCCCCCCATTATTGAAAATAGATAGAATGTTCATGATATAGGGGGTATCAGTCCTTACTTATGTAGTGTACCATCAATCATTTAACTCTAAGTTTACGTGATCAAATCTTGATGTATAAAACAAGAGGATTTGATTTGGAAAAAAAATTCCATTATCCACTGATCATGACAACTCATGAGATGAGATCTCCTACACTTGTCCTTAAGGGTTTTCCACTTTTATTTTAGGTCAATGATATTGAATGTGGCAGGAAATAATCAATCCAGAAATTCCTGCACTCACTTTGACAAAAGCATAAAAAACATTCAAGTGCAATTGGCAGGATAAGTTTCTTTTATCACTTTCATTCTCCATATATCACTAATTTACTTAATTAATACTCCTTTGTAAACATATCATTATTTTGAGTAACCAAGGATGATAGATTAAGAAATGAATTACCTTTTCCAATGACATTATATTCCTTAAATTTCCAGAGTAATTGAATTTGATACCAACTAAAGTTGAAACTGATTGAAATAAAAACTCTGGCAGCTTTTTCATATGTCTCCCACTTAAGGAAATACTCCTCATCATCTACATAAATGGAGATCCATAATCATATTAATATTTTAATATCAATTGAATAATCATACATGAATGGAATTTTCATCATCTTTCCTATCATGAGTTTATAGCAATCACTACTTCTTAGTTTTTTTCCTTGAGAGCTTTCTTCACCTTCAATTCCTTGTATTAGAAGAAAAAATTCAATACACAAAAGATTTTACGAAATAAGATGGATTCTTCTTTCTTCATTAATGTAAAAAATAAGGATGAGATGGTATTCTCAACCAAGATGCTCAATTTTCTCCAGTCCTCACAGTTTCACATTTCATCTTCAATTTCGATTGTGGTTGTGTAGATATTATCACTTATTCCATTTCACTATGTGTGAATCATCTTTCATCAAGAAAATTAAAAGCGCTAGAATCTCTTGACGAAAATTTAATGTTCTTGATGAATTCATCATGGGATGGAATAAGTGCAATGCAATTTCTAACAAAATAACCAACATTGATGAATTGCACACACATAACATTCTTTTCCCTATGTGGAATCTTCTTTTTAATTTTTACACAGGCGTTAGCTTGTGCATCATCCATTTTTCTCATCCTTTCCAAATCTTCTACCCATGTAAACAATAAGTCATTGGAAACTGGGGAAACTAGATTGGATTTTCCACATGTCTTCTTCTAAGTGGAATCCTTATTAGATGTTATTTTCGATTCACTACCCTTAACCTTCTTGGATTTGTAATCCATGGTTTTTTCATCATTCCTTCTTGGATTGTTCTCAGGAGAATTTGATTTTACAATAATCATCTGATTTCTTCCCAAGGTTGCTTCTTTATTCTTATCCAGATTTTGTGATCTCTTTTTCTAATCACCATTGGATATAGTTTGTGATGAGCATGTACCAACCTTATGACCACATACATTTCCTACATTACATATGTTGTCAAGCATTCCAAATATGTTTATAGTGTACATATGCTATTGGATCTATGGATGTAGCTTCTTCTTCTTTGGATTACTCCCCTGTGAGATGATATTTCTCTGTGATTTTATATTTAAGGGTTTTTACCAACCATCTAGTGCACAATTCCCAAATCTATTACAGCACCATCATTGACCAAAAGACCTTGACTTATTCTTGTATTCTTTATAAGGTTTCTGATTATTCTTCTTAGTATGTTGTTCTTTCTATGGGGATCCATCTTCTATACTCATTCTGCTATCTATCCTATCCATGGTATTAGGATTATTATCACTTTTCTTCCTCCATTCTTGTTTAGAAATTTTCGTTCAACCTATACTTTTTGTAGAATCAATTTTAGAAGCATTAGTACAAGTTGGTATGGATGATACCTTTTCTGTATCAGCTTCTTGTGATAGACCAATGAGTGAAGCCATCATCTTCTTATCACATGTTGGAGGTCTTTTGAAAGTAGAATCCTCTGGTGAGAATTTATTACTAGTAACAACTGTTTCTTACTTTTGTGGATACTCAAAATGTGTCTTCTCAAGATTTTTCAACTGAGCTTCCAAATCTAGACATCTCATATTAAGGATATCTTTTTTATCTTAAATCATATTCATATTATCTTCACAATCCTCTTTTAGTATTTCAACTTCCTTTTCATGTATCTTTTATTTTTTTCTGACAAAGAGTCAAGATCCCTGATCTTCTTGAAATTTTCTTCAAGATATAACTTTTTGACTTTAGTTCCTCTTTTCAGCTCATATTCATGTTCATGGATCTTCTATACCATAGTATTATTGACTCCCTCTTTCTCCTCAAATTCTTTGGGCCATTTTGAGGAACTTATTTAAAATTCCCTCATCGTTGATTCAAATGCCCCAGCATATCGGAAGGGCTTTAGAACTTCAAAAAAAATTTCTTGAAATCCTTTCTCCAAAATATCAGCTTCCTCTTCCAACTGAGTGATATTTTTCTGCATGCATTGAAATACTCCACAAACTAGGGAAGTAATTTCTTCAGGAATACCATGAAAATCCATTAATAATCTATCAGCTGATATTTATTGAGAGTTTTTAGATTTATCATCCCCACTTGTGATATCAATTTCATCACGAGAATAATTTAAAAATGTACTAACACATAACTCTTGATCATTTGTTGTAGGATGTTTGACCATCTTCATAGTGGGGGCTTGAACCACCATCTCATTACTTTCAATGTCTGTTGTTTCTTCAATGTCAGACATATATAGAGAGCCATATTCTTCATATTCTTCATATTTGAGGGACATATTCTTCATCTTGCTCTTCTATTTCTTTTTCTTGTTCTTCATGGTTTTTCTAGATATATAATTTTTCACATAGATATCTGAAACTTTATCAAAAATTAACTTCATTATTGACTAAGGAAAGAATCTAAATTATTCAAAAGAGAACATCTTCAGTGTAGATAATCCAATAGTGGTGAACTTGTCTTTGATACAAATTGATAGGTCCATTTATGGATATTCATAACACTGATAAGGAGGGGTGAATCAGTGTTGGGGACTTTTGAAACCAATTGCAACATTTTATCCTTGTACCTCTTGTCTTATTAGGATCTTGATTCTCTTATTCTTTTTTCCCTGTCACATGAAATAATATAATGCAGTAAAAATATGTACATGTTATTTTTAAAAGGTTCACCACTCAATAAGAGAAGCTACACCCTTGCCATGCATGGGAATGGAAAGTGCATGGATTCTCCATAATAATGTGTTATTCTATTACAGTGGATCGACTATGAAAACAATCCTCCAGTTTGGGTGGCTCTCTACCCTTGGATGTGGAAGGGAGATAATCCTCTTCCAACTTGAAACAAGTAGTATATTCCCTTACACTTTATGTCTCTTTATAATTCTAGTGTAGGAAGTCTCTTACAACCTCTATCAACTTCTCTATACTACCTCTTAAGACAATCTTTTATCTATAAAACGTGTTTGAAAAACCAAAATAATATTCCACCTATTGAGACCTGTTGGATGCTACAGTTCTAATTTTTTCTTCCAAAACCTTATTCTTCTCCTTGTAATTTACTTAACAGGATGCAAGTAACCAACCTCTTATTTCTCAGCAGAAAACCTGTAAGCTGAACACTCTTCTTCTTATGCTTCATCAATGAAAAACTAGCTACACTGAAACCACACTTTCTCATTTAGTGAAAAACCAAATGCACTGAAATCTTCTTCTTATTATTCTTTATAGAATCACATGTTCTCTTTTTGATTGTTTAATAAATGATTTCCATCTCAACTTAGCATCATCAATGTTAACGAGAAGCTGGTAAGAAATTCTAGCACAACTCACAGCTGGCGCGCCACTCCCTGCTTGTGCACCTTTCTGCTTGTGCGCCTTCCAGCTTGAGCACCACTTTACATGTGCAACACTCTAATTGAGCACCTCCCTACTTGTGTTCCACCAAATAATTGTGTTCCAGAACTTTGCACAACTCACAACTTGTGCGCCCCTTTATGATGAGACACAACAAACTTGGTGCACACAACTCCTTACATGGGCGCCTCTTACAACTTGTGTACCACAACTGCTTGCATGCCACTCTGCTTACGCACCTCCTTAATTGCGAGTCTTATGACTAACTCTCAACTTGTGCGACACTTCAGCAAGCACACCTCTTTCTGGTACTTGCGTGATAAAAGCTCAAATTTTCTCTTAAGTGTTTAGATTACAAAAATAAGTAGGTTAGTCATCTATTTATAGGCATTTTGGTGACTTGTGTGCCTCATACACTTGTGCACCATTCCTACTTGTGCGCCGCTCCACCACTTGCATTCCTCTCCATCACTTGTGATATGTTACATCACTAGTGAACCACTTTATTTCCTTTTTCATACTTTGAAAAGATGATGTTGAAATATGACTTACGTGTAACATATGCTTGGGCACTTCTTATACCTTCGTGCCACTTTTTGACTTTCATGCCAATCTTGATATTGCACTCCACTTTCATTCATTTTTCATATTTTGATTTGTTGATCTTGAAATATTACTCGTGTGCAACATACACTTGTGTTCCACATATACTGGCGTGCCACACTTGCGTGCCAATTTTTGACTTGTGCACCACATTCTCTCTATTTCCAAAAAACACTTATTTACTCCCCTCTTTCTTCATAAGGCTTTCATCACATGTTCTCTAATCTTATTTTATTTTTTAAATACAAATCATAAAAACTTCTTCGTAGTTTTTTCTATTCTCATAGTGCCAAGCCCATGCACTACTTCGCGTCTTCTCTTCATCTTCTAAAATAATCCTTATTTCTTATTATAATCTTTGGAATATATGAATTCCAAACTACTTATTCATCCTCACATAATATGTAACTTCCCTGACCCGGAAGCCACTAAATCGGTGCTCTGATCTGGGTAGTTACATAACCTTATGTGCGCCTCCCCGTACACCAAAGGTTGTTGACTAGCAGCGGGGGTCTTTGGGGTCAGGTGGGGAGACTATACCCCCATTTTATTGGAGTAATCCACAACAGAAACAAACCAATAGCGGAAACAATAATCAATAAACAAGGAACATGTAAAACAACCATTTCCAACAATAAATATTTCATGTCCTAATACAAGTGAAAAAGTGAAAAAAATCCCAAAATAAAGACAATGGACAAAATCCCCAAAATGGTCCCGACTCCATGTCTGGATCCTCCACCAAGTGCTACCCATATCCACTCAACTATCTAGAAAGGAACCATTCCCCTATCCTAACCTTCAAACACGAAGTCTGCTCAGGTACCCAATGGCGGCCCGAGCAGGGTGTGAGTACAATTCAGTGGGCCACCACCAACGGTGCTTACAAAATATCCAGTATGAACAGGTAGTGCATGCAAAAGGAATATGAATGATAATTTCCAAGTAATTATTTAAGGATCCATCAACCTATTCAGAGTCAAATCCATTGCCACTTCCATTACTAATCATTTCATACCAATTAACATCACTTACCATTTCATCACATTTCCATGGGTTAATCACATACATTATGTTACATGGGTCTATGGACAACAATCACTTGAAATATGGTAAACACATCGTTATCATATCACAGTAGGACTGACCCCCTCATAGTATCCATATCATCACCACGAAGCCTTAGTCCGGGTGGATGAAACTATTAGGAGAATAGATCATCAGTCCCCATTCCTAACCCGTGCATTTAGGGGGGAGTTCAGAGCATCAGTCTTCACTCGACCCATGGGCGTAGATCCTCAAGTCATTCCCCACTCTACCAATCCATGTGAACATGCTTATATATATAAATAACGATCAACCCACCATATCATTGTCCTTTTACAACCACCATTCACACCAAACCACACTGGAATTCACATTATGCTTTAACCCATTAACACATTACCATTTCACATCATTTAACCATTCAACCAATTCCCATGTGGTATGCCTATCTCACAAAGAATTCAACACATAACCCCATAACCTATCATGTTATGGTCTTCAATCATTTTACACATTAACCCATTTAACTTGTTCGTCATTTCGATGAATCAACCATTCAACACATTCCAAATAACCCTGAGGTTATTTCCAAGTCTAGGTGCATCACCTAAATTCTATTCATAGTTCAACCAATCACGCCAACATATTCGTCAAGGTCTCTACCATTTATTACAACAAGGTAACTTCTTTAAAAACATTCCCTAATCTTGGGAAAAGCAGGCACATCCCATGGATGGCCCCAATTAGATCGATTCATCCTCAATGCATCCCATGGGGATCGTGATTGTTCCCATTTACTGTTTTTTTAGCATCCTTTATACCAACAGCATCTCGATTTGTCAAAGCTCATCAAAAGAAAACCATGAGCAAGGCCATACTTGCATAAATCCACGATAAAACTATGGGATAATGTTTGTAGACCACCTACCTCGAAACCACGGTTGAAAACACCCCCAAACAAGTCCTTATACTTCAATATGACCAGCCTTTGGAGCTTCAACCTAGAACTCACCCAAAAGATAGGGTGCTAGAGATTTGGAACAAGAGGGAGAGAAGATACAAACCCTAAACCTAAAAGAGATTTAAGGAATGGATTAGTCTTACCCGGAGCTTCGATCTGCATCCAACAGCACCAAAAACACCTTAGAACTGAGGAAGATCGACCTCCTGGAGCTCTTGGGTGATTTGGTTCGCGCCTATGGTGAGGAGGGTGGAATGGAGAAGAAATCCATAGTGGGTTCTTAAAATCCCAGGGTGGCAATTTCATAATTTTTACCAACTTTAAGAAGATGAACGGTTTGGCCGCACGGTTTGAAAAACAGTGTGCAAACCGTGCACATGCTATTGTCTAGAAGAAGAGGGTTGCACGGTTTAACTGGGAAGGCCGCACGGTTTTCCCTGGTCGTGCATAAGCCGTGCACCTAGGCTTATCTTTCCCAGTTTTCTTGCCCTTCGTGCCCCGAGCCCCTGAAACACCCCCAAGTCCTCTCATACATTCAGAAGACATCCCTTGAAGCCCGAAACAAGAGATTCAACCAAAAAATAACAAAAAAAAATACCCTCCCAAAAACCAGGATCTTACAACCTCCCCACCTTATAATGGATCATCCTTGAGCTGAGTTTCCAAGCCTCATTGATCCACCGAAGTGAAGAGTTCGGGCCACTAAGCCTGCATATCCGATTCCTGCTCCCAAGTTTCTTCCTGAACATTCCAATGCCACCATAGTACTCTCACTAATGGAACAAACTTGCCTCCCAAGACCCTATCACTATGATCCACCACACGAACCGGATTCTTCTCAAAGGATACATCAGCATCAAGCTCCACATCCTCCACATAAACCACGTGAGATGGGTCAGGGTGATATCGTCGAAGATGCGACACATGAAACACATCATGCATCCCACCATACAGCTGTGGAAGAGCCAGTCGGTAAGCCATTGGTCTGATCCTCTCCACAATCTCAAATTATCCCACATACTTGGGCACCAATTTAACCTCCTTTAGAATCTGATGGTGACCCAACCTTGGTGACACCCGAAGGAACACTTTATCACCCACTACAAACTCAAGAGGTATAAGCCTCCGATCTGCATACGACTTCTCTTTACTCTGAGCTATAGCCATCCACTTCATAATCAACTTAACTCTCTCTGAAGACTCCTGCATGAGACATGGCCCCAACAACTCAGATTCAAGGGCCTCTAGACAACACAACGGAGATCTATATGGCCTCCCATAGAGTGCCTCAAACGGTTCCATCTGAATTCTAGCCTGAAAACTGTTGTAATAGAAAAAATCAACTAAAGATAGGTGGATCTCCCAAGAACCATCATGGTCCAAGACACAAGATCTTAACATGTCTTCCAACACATGGATCGTATGCTCCTATTTCCCGTCTGTCTGTGGGTGGAAAGTTGTACTCAAAAACACATGTGTACCAATCCCCTTCTACACCCCTTTCCAGAAACATGACATGAAACGCGGATCTCGGTCTGAAACTATTGTTCATGGAATACCATGAAACTGCACTATTTCCCGAACAAACATCTCACCAAACTGGTCGACAGTAAAGGTCTTCTAAATCGGTAAAGAAATGAGGTAATTTCAATAACCGATCCAAAACTACCAAGATTGAATCATTATTATACGGCGTCCTCAGAATAACCATGACAAAATCCATTATAACATCATCCCACTTCCATTTCGTAATGGGAAATGGATGAAACAAACCCCATGGGCGTTGATGCTCAGCCTTCACCTGGTGACAGGTAAGGTACTGTTCCACAAATCATGCAACTTCCTTCTTCATTCCAAGCCACCAAAACTGCCTTCAGAGATCACGGTACATCATGGTCAAACCAAGATGCACTTCCCACTTGGATGCATGGAACTCACACATCAACTCTTACCACATACACATTGGCACAACCACGTGATCACGAACACGAACAACGCCTTCCACGCTGACGGCCCAAACAGAAGGTAGATCCCCACCTTTAAGCTTTTCCTTCAAGATCACACACTCAGGATCATAAAGCTGACCTTCCTTAACTCGACTCAAAAGCATCGAATCCATCGTTAAGGAAGTAAGAGTGACCTGACCAATCTTCTCCTACACCTCCATGTGCATATCTGCAAACAAATCCATCACCTTCCACTCGGTGCTGGACACCTGAACCACCAGATTCTGAACCTTCCTGCTCAGAGCATAAGCAAAATTGTTTCCCTTTCCCGGTGTGTACACCAACTCAAAATCAAAAGACTGGGGATATTCAACCCATCTTCGCTGATGAAGGTTCAGATCCCATTGTGAGAAGATGTACATTAGACTCTTATGGTCAATAAACACAGTAAACCGTTCTCCCAATAGATAGTGACTCCAACAATTCAAGGCATACACCACTACGGCGAACTCAAGGTCATGAGTGGGATAGTTCTGCTCATGGGGTCTCAACATCCTTGACCCATAATACACAACCTGATCATCTAGAATCAACACAGCCCCACATCTGACTCTAGATGCATCACAAAACATGATGTACTTCTTACCCAGCTCTGGTAAGATCAATATTGGTGTGGTCTTCAACCGCTTCTTCTACTCTTGGAAGGCATTCTCACAAGCCTCATACCACTCGAACCTGACTCCTTTCTTGGTCAAGCCCGAGAGTGGTGCTTCCAAGCGAGATAAATCCTAAATGAACCTTTGGTAATACCCGGCCAAACCCAGAAAACTCTGAACATCAGAAACACTCTTGGGATACTCCCAATATACAACTGCCAGCACTTTCTCTGGATCCACTATCACACCTACCTCCGAGATGATGTGACCTTGAAAATGCACCTCACCTATCCAGAATTGACACTTTGATATCGTGGCGTATAGCCGATGGTCTCTTAGTGTACCCAATATGATGTCAAGATGTTGGGCATGATCGTATTGAGTTTTAAATTACACTAAGATATCATCAATAAATACAATCACAATATAATATAGATAGGTATGAAAGATTCAGTTCATCAAGGACATAAACACTGTCAGTGCATTGGTCAAGCCGAAAGGCATTGCCACAAACTCAAACAACTCATACCCAATCCGAAAAGCTGTCAGCGGTTTGTCAGAAGACCTCACCCTCATCTAGTGACAAACTAAACTTAGATAAATATTAGAAAACATTGATGCACCCCTAAACTAATCAAAAATATCATCAATTCTAGGAAGAGGGTACCGATTTTTCACCATCATCTGGTTTGACTTTCGATATTCAACACACAGCCTCAATGACCCATCGGCCTTCTTTGCAAAAAGCATGGGAGATCCCCAAAAAGACGTACTAGGATAGAAAAACCCCTTATGCTACAACTCCTCAAGCTGAACCTTATGTTCCTGGATTTCTTCCAGTTCCATTCAGTATGGCGGAATAGAAACTGGCTCCGCTCCCAGCAGCAACTCGATCGTGAGCTCGACCTCCCTCTTGGGTGGTAACCCTGAGAAATCCTCAGGAAACACATCCTGAAACAGATCCACCATGGGAGGAAAATTAGATTTTTCCCCTCCCTCATCATCATCAAGCATGTGGCATACCACTTAATCTGTGAGTCCACTCATCTGTTGAAAAAACGGTCTCACACGACCTGCTCGAACATCCCATTCGCCACGGTGGACATAAGCATCACCCTCAAGCGACCTGAACGAAGCCCTGAGACGATAACAGTCTATGTACGCCCGATACAACACTATCCAATCCATTCCCAATATTAGTTCAAACTCTGACATCTCAAGAATGAACAACTCCCATAGAAAACGATACCCACCAACTTCCAAGGCACCTCCCTTGCACTACTTGATATCCTAAAATCGCACCCCCAACAGGGTGTCAACTGACATAACTCCACACACCCCCTCCATAGGTAAACCCACCACTACCACAAGTTGAGTAGAAAAAATAGAGTGTGTGGAACCTGTGTCAAACAAGGCACTAAAAAACATAGAAGCTACTAGGAATTTACCTCCAACAGTTGACGGTCTGGCCTCACCATCACCAGGCGCAAACTGGACTGCATGAAGCTAACCTACCCCTCTACCCTGGGCTCCGGCCTGAGAACCCTACACCACACTTCCCTGCTGTCATGAGTGATCTTGCCCTGGAGTTCCATGTCAACCGCCCTT
Source organism: Viscum album (assembly GCA_963277665.1). Lineage (NCBI taxonomy): Eukaryota > Viridiplantae > Streptophyta > Magnoliopsida > Santalales > Viscaceae > Viscum > Viscum album. The sequence goes on from OY728131.1 coordinate 1,353,062,663, forward strand.
GCCAGTACGGCCTGTGGATCTCCAACTGCCTGCCTGATACGGGGAAACAAATCCCCTTCCCGTACCCGGTACCTGCTTTTCATCACCATGCTCACCCGCCTGCCGAGTGTTCCTGCAGAACCTCTGCACATGCCCCATCCTGCCACATGAACGACACTCAACTAGAGGTTAGGGACACTGACCACCCATATGCCTCGGCCTACCGCATTGATAACAGAACACCTGGTTCCCACTCTAACAGGATGACCCTATCTTATGACCACCTTGCTGGAAACTTTCCAAACGGCACTTCCGACCTTCAGATGATGCTCCACTAGTCCACCCAGCTGGCACGACCATCCCACCACCCGAAGCTCCCTTCAGGTTACCATTAGAGATGAGTGCCTGATCCATCACCTCTACAATCCTCTTAAAGCGGAAGATAATTACTTGAGACCCGATCTCATGTCTCAACCCATCCTGGAAACGCTTTTCTATCACTACCTCATCCCCTACTAACACTGTGACAAAGCGTCACAAATCAGTGCAGTGAATAACATAGTCCACCACCGATAGCGATCCCTAAGTCAGGATCGTAAACTCTGCATCCCGCTCTTGCATCAAATTCTATGGGTAGAAATTCCCAAGAAACTTCTCCTGGAAAACCTTCCACCAAATCCCCTCAGCATGATCGGTCTGAGTTTGAATGTCCCACCAATGCCTTACCTGGACCCGCAGCATATAAATGGCCAGCTTTACTCACTTTTCAATAGGGGTCTCCAGATGATCCAGTATGCTATGGAAAGAGTCTAACTTGAACTATGTTGCCTCTGGCACACCCTCTCCGGTGAAGGTCGGAGGGTGCTGCAGCTGGAACTCCATGGTTAGCTCATACATGCTCGGTGCAACCCGCCCTGGGTCTTGATCCAACATCTACATAAGGTGAGGCAGGTTCTCTCGGAACTGGTCTTCTCTACCTTCATTGATCACCACATTTTCGTGCTCTTATACCGTAGGAGTATTCTCAGCAACATCCTCCCATTTACCAACTGGAAACCGACATCGTGGGGGCATCTCTCTACATTTCCAAGCACTAGAGTCAGCATGCATACCATAAAACTTTCACGACTTCATAAAAAGATATTTACTAGCTACAACAGCCCATTTCCATATACTCACTCAATGACATTAACACCTCAATTCACCACCCTGACCATCCCTACCGTGGGCCATGGTCCACATTGGGTAAACAACCAGGCACTACCACCAAACTCACACAACATTTTACAATAACATTTTCCACTTCATTTCAAACGCTTGTATTTCATTAAACATCATTTACACACTTTTTTTATTTAATTCTTCCTATTATTTCTTGGTTTCATGAAATTAATGATGCACCCTACCTTCCTGCCTCACACACCAACCCCATGTGTGTTTATAACACAATGCACGTCACCTATCTCCCTAGGTACCTACCATGATGCATGAATTCAAACCCTTGTGTCGTTAATCCCACGAGCCAAATATCATATAACAGTCACATCAAACCCCATGTGCATCACCCAATGGTGAAATATCATCAATTGTAACAACACACAACGAAGAATGACATTTCCCACCTAGGGTGACTTGACTTTTCCCTCATACATGGGTCAGCTACTCCCAATCATGAGCTCATTTACCAAGGCCCAACACATCTTAACCCTTGGAAACCTATCCCAAATAACTAGACCTTGGAGAAGGATATGAAATACCTCCTGTGATACCACTTTGTAACGTCCCCGACCAAGAAGCCTCTAAACCGCTGCTCCGAGCTAGGTAGTTACATAACCTTAAGAATGCCTCCCCATACACAAAACGCTGCCGACTAGTAGTGGGATTCTTTATGGTCAAGTGGGGAGACTATACCCCCATTTTATCAGAGTAAGCCATAATAGAAACAAACCAATAGCGGAAACAATAATCAATAAACAAGGAACATGTATAGCAACCATTTCCAACAATAATTATGCCATGTCCTACTACAAGTGCAAAAGTGAACAAAAGCAAAAAATAAAGACAACGACCAAATCCCCAAAATGGTCTCGACTACAAGTCTGAATCCTCCACCAAGTGCTACCCATGTCCACTCAACTATCTAGAAAGGACCCTTGCCCTTCTACTGACCTGCAAACAAGAAGTCTTCTTGGGTACCCAATGGCGGACCAAGAAAGGTGTGAGTACAACTCAGTTTTCCAACACCAACGATGTCTACAAAATATAAAGTATGAAAATGTAGTGAATGAAAAAGAAATATAAATGATAATTTCCAAGTAATTATTTAAGGTGCCATCAACCAGTTCAGAGTCAAAGCCATTGCCACTTCCATTACCAATCATTTCACACCAATTATCATCACTTACCATTTCATCACATTTCCATGGGTTAATCACATACATTATGCTTCATGGGTATAAGGCCAACAATCACATGTAAGAGGGTAAACACATCGTTATCCTATCTCACTAGGACAAGCCCCCTCATAGTAACCATATCTTCACCTTGAAGCCTCAGTCTTGGTGGATGCAACCGTTATGAGAATAGATCATCAGCCCTCATTCCTAACCTGTGCATTTAGGGTGGAGTTCAATGCATCAGTCTTCACTCGACCCGTGGGCGTAGATCCTCAAGTCATACCCCACTCTACCAAGTCATGTGCACATTCTTATATATATAAATAACCATCAACCCACAATATCATTGTCCTTTGACAACCACCATTCACAACAAACCACATGGGTATTCACATTATGCCTTAACCCATTAACACATTACCATTTCACATCATTTAACCATTCACCCAATTCCCATGTGTTATTCATATCTCACTAAGCATTCAACACATAAACCCATAACCTATCCTGATATGGTCTTTAATCAGTTTACACATTAACCCATTTAACCTATTCATCATTTCCATGAATCAACCTTTCAACCCATTCCAAATAACCCTTAGGTTTTTGCCAAGTCTAGGTGCATCACCTAACTTCTATTCCTAGTTCATCCAATCATGCCAACATATTCGTCAAGGGCTCTACCATTTATGACAATAAGGTCACTAGTTTAACAACAATACCTAAACCCGAGAAAAGCTGGCACATCCCATGGATGGCCCCAATTAGGTCAAGTCCTCCTCAACGCATCCCATGGGGATTGTGAGGGTTCCCATTTACCATTTTTAAGCATCCTTTATACTAAATGCATCCCAGTTGGCCAATTCTCATCATAAGGAAATCATGAGCAAAGCCACACATGCATAAATCCACCATAAAACAATCGGATAACGTTTTTAGACCACCTACCTCAAAACTGTGGTTGAACACACAACCAAACGAGTCCATAGACTTCAATCCGACCAGCCTTTGGAGCTTCAACGTAGAAATCACCAAAAAGATAGGGTTCTAGAGCTTCGGAACAAGAGGGAGAGAAGATACAATCTTTAAACCAAAAAAAGAGAAGTAAGGATGGGATTAGCCTTACCCGGAGCTTCCATCTGCATCCAACGGCACCAAAAATGCCTTAGAAACGAGAGAGATCGTCCTCTTGGAGCTCTTAGACAATTTTTTTCATACCTAGGGTGAAGATGGAGGAATGGAGAGGAAATCCCGAGTGGGTTCTTAAAATCCCAGGGTGGCAATTTCGTAATTTTTCCCAACTTTAATAAGCCGCATGGTTTGGCCGCATGGTTTTACAAACCGTGCGAAAACCATGCGTTTTCTACTGTCTGGAGGAAGAGGGTTGCACAGTTTACCTGGGCAGGCCGCACGGTTTGCCCTGGCCTTGCGTAGGTCGTGCGCCTAGGCTTATCTTACCCAGTTTTCCTTTCCTTCATGCCCCGAGCCCCCGAAACACCCCCAAGACCTCTCATACTTTCATAAGACATCCCTTGAAGCCCAAAACAAGGGATTCAACCAAAATATAAAAAAAATTCCCTTCCAAAACCCAGGATCTTTCATAAAATCTCCAAAAAATTTTGGATTGTTAATCCCAAATAACTCCAATCATCTCTCTTTATCCAAAGGTGGAGGCTTGATGCTTCTCTAAACACCTTCAATGTTGTAGACAATGTATCACCATTGATACATGTATTTTGAATGTTAAGAACAGTGAAACAGTTATCTAATTTCAAGGAAATGTGTAATTCATTACCATCTTAGAATGAAAAGCCCTTCCACACTCTCTCTTCTTCTTCAACCATAATTTTCTATTTCATGAAAATCATATGATTATTTTCTTCAAGTAATCTCTTGCATGGTTCTCATGCAATCATGAAGAATTTCATTGTATTCTTTAGATACTCATTCTTCTTCAATCATCCTTTGATGGATGATACTGCACCATTATTCATTGTTGTAAACAATGTGTAACCTTTGACATAGGTTCTTTGAACATAGAATCCGTACAACAATCGTCATAATTACATTATCCATAAACTAACTTTGGAGTTCTTCTTGATCTCCTTTTGCATTTTAATCTGTATTGACAACTATTTAAAACAAATCAAATCTTAATACAAAAACTGGTCCCAAACACATATGATTATGTTCCCAGAATGATGTTGGAACTTTAAGGGGCTGTATAAAACATAAAGGTATCTAGTGTCTGATCATGACATGTTAGAAATTATACAAATGTGAAAAAAAATTGTGATGTCCTATCTCTTACCTAGACCTTAGAATAATTTTAATATGTAATAGAACATCTTCATGTTACTCGAGTACCCAACCCACTAAGTACTATGACTATCTTGCATCATATACATTCACATGGATAAAGGTTCTGTATGCTGATTTTGAAAACATAAAATAACCTCTATAGAGAAGGACAATTAAATGACAGACTCTTCACCATGAATAGATTCTCTAAATCTACATAACAATTCACCACACTGTTAATCCTGATTAATAACCTCCAAATTTTATGAGGTAACTACACACTAAATATCCTCAGACTCATTAACTAATACTCCCAAGTGATACTAGGAAATGTGAGACATGAAATTAAACTATTCTGATGATTCTTTCAGGACCTAGGTTAGATGATTCTTGATCAATTAATTTTGTATTGCATTCCCATTGTTTTGGTTATAAGAAAATTCAAAATAAAATTACATTAGGTACACAATCCAATTGCAATGATAAATTTTCTTATACTTTTTAGAGAATATATGAATCCGTTTTTTAATCAGAATAATCGGTAAAAATTTATTTGAATAGGTATACCACCATCAATTAAGAGCCTATATCATGGGTATAAGTTTTATTTAATTATTTTGGAAATTATTCTTGTGTTCAAGAAGATATCTAGATCAACAGGTAAAAATTTGATCACCCAGTATGAGAAAACAACCAAACCCCAAACATGATGTGTCACAAAAGACCACATATCAATTCTCAGCCTCTAGAATGGTCAACACTAGAACAAAATTCATGATACTTTTTAGATCAATAAAATAAATATGACATTTATAAATGCATGAAAACATCTCTCCTTTTCCAATTATAGTAATCATCAGAGAATCTAATGTTGAGAAATCTATAAAAACTGGTGGCAATACCCCACTAATGAAAATAATATCTTAATCATGGAAATGATTCAGGGTTGTTCACATGTCATTACATCTTTCACCTTCTCAAGATCAATGTAAATACCATGTTCCAATACAACATTTTCCAATAACATTACATCCAAAATTAATAAGGGAAAATTGAAATATTGTTATAAGGTTAGCGATCTCCCAAAATTTCATGCATTATCCTCAAATAACTCACATGATCCTCCTTGATTTTATAGTAAACCGGGATTTCATCCTCGAAGACTTTAATGAATATGTAAAGGTACTCATGGAAGATCTTATTCATATAATCCATTAATTCTATAGGATAATTGGTTAAACAAAATATAAAATACATATACTAAAAGTATTCATACATACTCATAATGTCAGTCTTTGGAATGTCATATTATTTAATTAGGAACTGGTGATACTCAGTCTGAAGGTCAATCTTTGAGAACCACTTCACCTATTTGAACTAGTAAGATAGATAGTTTTCCATTGAAATGAATAATTTCTCATTACCAAAACACGGCTCAGATTTGGGTAATAATAACCTTGGAAAAGAACTCCATCATATTTCTTTGATAATATAACAGGTTCCACCCAAGGTGAAATACTCGAACCTATAAAACCATTCTCAATAGAATCGTCCAACTAAGTCTTTATCTCTTCCAACGCTGCTTGTAATATATAGTAAGAATTAATTTATACTTTTTTTGTACCATGTACTAAATAAATAGAAAACACATCCTATCTTATTGATGTCAAAACATATAAATGGGAAGGAAATGTATCAGGAAATATAAAAAATTAAGGGAGATAATCTCTAATATATTCTAGAAAGATTTCAAGAGAAAAAAATAATATTATGCTTACCATATATGGGGAAAAATCATGCATTTACTCGATCTTGGGTCCCAAGCACCAAGAAATACATAAAACACCCCATCAGGTGTGTTAAAAGATACTTGTTGAAGATAACATTCATTACATGCCTGATGAGAAAATAACCAATCCATCTCAAGAATTATGTTATGAGATTTCATATCAGGGACTTGAAAATTTTAGGTAAGCTCAATCTATAATAAAGAGAAAACACAATCTAGAAACCAAATACCATGATATATTATAATTATAATGGGAATAGTAATTTCAATCATATAAGATTAAAGTTATATTTGAAGAAATTGAAAATAAAACAAATGGGATGGTATTAACATGTGAGATGTAATAGTATCAAATAATGAAATCACTAGAAATGAATCTATAGTGATTGACATATCACATTTTCTAGTAAGTGCCATATCCCATTAGATAATCATTAACTATGTAACGAAGATTCATTCTTGATTCCTATGGATGGAACCCCTTTGTTCCAAAAGCATCTGATTTCACTAAAATACTTTTAGGTGCTAATGATCCCATTACACTATAAGGGGAAGAACATATATGAGATAATTTCTATAAGTTACCTCAGTATCCACATGATTTGAAGATAATGGGTTCCCCAATGAAATCCAAATTTGAATACCCATAATTTCTACATATAAATCAAGTTAAAGGTCATCTACAGGGGACTGAAGGAGGTATGAAGATTTATTCTATCGATATCGACCATGATACTCATCACAATTCTTATTTTCATTAATGAAACTCACATAATGTCCACTAAGAGGGAATGGAACTTCTAGAAACCCTAAATTACTTGATAGGTCATGATGGGAAATTAATTATCAATCCAATACAGAATTATAATAGGATATATTTAAAAATGAAAACTTGGATCTAATATTATATCGAAGTCCCATCTCTAATCTTAGAGCCATATGCTTCTCATTTATCACAATCTTATGAAATTATTGCATGATATCATGAAATTGGTTTCCATACTAAGTCATAGTATTTTATATTTGATATAGATTACAAAACAATATTGATTATTCTAAAACAATACAGTGTAGGTGGAACTGATCGGTAAAGAGGATATTGAAGTCTTTCCACTCCAATACTTCATGCATCCTCACTGTAACCATAAAACCCCACCACCATCATCTTGGACCCTCAAATAAGACAGTAGTATAATTTATACTAATTGAATTTAGAATTCTTGTGAACATAAAAAGATGCCCAATTAATTTCAACCAATCTTCATTCTATTGAGGGTTGTTATAGCCTCGTAAAGGTGAAGGATGTCATTAATGAATCTCATGTGAATGATCTCTAAAGTCATCCCTTCAAGGTACCATGAAAATAACCTTACCAAGAACGAGGGTTTATTCCAGTCCCATTCCATGGATATCATGTCCAACTGTCTAAATGAGTCTTTGTTCAACTATGCGGTTCTCCAGCTATTTTTTATTAGTATCTCCCTCCTCAAGTCAGTTCGAACACCTTCTCGAAGACATGATGTTAAAAACTATAAATTGAAAAAAAGTATAATGTTAACACGAATACTCACATAAACAAATAAAATTGGGCATAAATGTATAGTATTTTTAGAATACGTTGATCTGATATGGAAATGCTAGAAACTGATTGAAATTCTAATCAAATAGACTTTTCCCCCATCACCCATGGTGACATAAGTCTCATTATAACAAGAGTTGTCCAAGAAAATTATCATAACTACCTCTCATGTAACATAAACTGTACCTAATTTATTATCATACAACCCATACAATATAAAAAATTTAAGGATAAATTCTTAACCTTCATCTCTAAATCCACTTTCTTACAAACCAACCTAGATACCTGGGTAACCGGATACCCAATACAAAACTAACATGGACTAAAGAATGATTCAAATCCCACTGGAATGAGATTGGCACAAGGTGTCATTCAATAATAAATATTGAATCATTTTTCAAAAAAAATAGTTTAATACAAAAGGCTATAGGTCGATATATGAACACACCTCAATGATATAGTACCATATGTAAAATACCTATGATAGTACACAAGAATATAGTTGAAGAAAAAAAATGAATCCATTACAAAAAAATAGACCAATGTCCAATAAACCCCCATGTAACCAGAGGGAAGTATCTCCACTAGTCTCCATTATTACTTCATGGTCCTGCAAATCATGAATATCCACCACCTATTTGTGGTTCTTTTATTTTTCTTATCGCTACCATAATAAAATATACTTATGGCCAAAGGATAAGGTTTGATGTAATCTAAAAATCCTAGTAGGGTCTCACCAAGTGTTCAATAATATATTTTATAATAATAAACTCATCATTTATTAAATTTAAATTAAATAGGTCATGTCATATCATTTTTATTTTTTAAAAAACAAGCATTCATTTCAATTGATGAAAAACATTGCAAGCATTCCATTAATAAACATTTTATATAAAATCACTTTGAATGAGTAAAATAGTTGTATGGAAAATGTAATATATAACCAATGGTTATATTACAGTCACCATGGTCATCTTCCCTACGATAAATTAGATTTTGGATATAGTATCCTCACACTTCTCAAATTGGTGATCATGGGGAAACATGTGAGAAGACGACCATCAAGATCAGGCCAAATATGACTCAACAAAATCCCTTAGGGGTAATAATTTTAAAATAGGTTCTTAATATAGTTTTCATCATCAATACATTACTAGGGAATCAATATCCAAATTTGATTGTCCCAAAAACCCCACTAACTACTTCGGCTCACATGTGACCAATTAATGAATTATTAATTATAAAATGGATAGTTTTCAACTCAAACGTCATCTATAATTCCATTTCCCATTTTTTAATTTCAATATTCTATTTCAATTTAAAAACCAAGACATTGTTTTTTATTTATTTCATTCCTTTTCAATCAAAATCGAATCATGTGTTTTCGTAATTTCAATTTATCCCATTTTCTCAAGATAATTCTCAAATAATTTAATCAATTATATAATTATCAAAACTCATCCCAAAATTATAATTCCCCTAGAATTGGGGTTTTTTTAATATTACATTCTATTTTATATTCCAATTTCAAATCATATAAAATCTGGGTTTTAAAAATAAATTGGAAGTTATTTCTAACAAATCGTGTAATTAAAGGTTTCAAATACATATAAAATCTCTATTAGAATTTTTTATCTTTATTCAAATAAATGAAATGGTCAACACCTTCAACACAATAGTAAAACATTAATCAACATCATGTATAACCCATGAATCAGATCTATATCAAGATTAATCAATAAATATATTAGATCCAATAAAAAACAGTTTTGATCCTTTAAGAACATGATGGTCTAACACCATATAAGAAGGATAGAAATAATGATCAGAATAGATCACCAAAAAAGATATCCACCTATCGAAGAGACATCATATCTTCCACTGGTGCATTCATTTACTATAAGAAGTTGTTATAGGATCCAAAATCTCATATAGAGAGCCTTAAAAACCAAGGAAATCATATTATGGAAGAGTGGTTAGTTTAATAATCTTAAATAGGGGATTCAATAATTTATATTTTTTATGAATAATTAATTATTTCATGCACGGTTTCCTAGGGAGGGCCACATGGTTGAAAAACATTGCACCGTAACCCAGAACAACTACTATTTGGGGTGATAGTTCACTCCTTTATGGGAAAAAATTTTAATTAACCATGTGACAACAATGTGTATTCTCACTTCTTGAGGTGGAACAGTTTGGAGGGTTTGGACTCATGGTTTGGACAGACCATAAACGCCCACTGGAGAACCATGAAAGGGTTTATGGTTTGTGGGAAAACCCAAATGACTATCTCTAATCATGAACAATAAGGAATTTTCCAACATTATTCTAAAATATACTAAATTTCACTTGAAACACCATGAAACACGACCCAAAAAAATTAAAAAACAAACATTCGGTCAATGAGTTTCTTGAAAGAAGGTAAAGGGTCATTATAGGGAGTATTATAGCCTTAATTATATTATGATAAGGAATTTATAATATAAATATTCCTTGGGGATTATGTTTATGAGATGGTGATTGAATACCCATCATAAAACCAGTTGATAAATGGGGAGCTATAAGTTGATCACAATTGCGAGATTATCAAAATTATAATCACTGTTACACTAGCTCTTATAGACCAAAAAACATCATTATATCGTATAATTTGTTGTTTAGGTAACATTTATATTTGAATATTACAATGACTTTTTTCATCATAAAATTCATTCAGGTGTTTTCTAGGTGATTTCATGCTTTATTTATTGAAAAATATCCTTATTCGTGGATAACATGATGCATAGAGATAACTCTGTTGTGAAATTATTATATTTAGAGGAAACAATGTTTATATTTATGTGGTTCACAAAACAAGTATTTGTGGATGAGTAGATATTTTTTTTAATATTTCTATATGAAAAATTTAATTCATTGATAATAGATGCTTAATTATATGAAAGTAAACCATGGGATGGATGAATATGGGAATGGTTCTCTGTGTTTTACTATATGGTTGAATGTAAAAACATGCACAATAAGGATATACATGGTGATGGATATTTCCTATTATGACTCATGGTAATAGATATCAAGTGATAATGGGAGACAAAACTACAAAAAAGTATTCCAAATCCCATAATGGGAAATAAAATCCTCACTTAACAAACACTAAAAGGGAATTTTCACTTTAGTTTGGAGTTTTGAGATGTTTCCAGGGAATAATATGTCATTTCCAAATTATCTTTGTCATGGAGGTTTAACTAATAATAGTTCTAGAAGGATAAAAAATTTATTAAAACATTATTTCTGTGAGTAGATCTAGGCACAAAATTAAAATCTATACAAGGTACATTAGAACACACCATGGAAGGTACATATATGTCTTGGTGGTGTTATTTATATAAATTAATGATGTGTTATTCACATATAGGTGTCATGACACTTTTAGATAATAGAATTTTAATCAAGATACCAGTATAGATATATTTTGGATATGGAATTGGGGATTACTAATAGTGAACACATGATCTAAATTCCTATGTCACTTAAAGATAAGGGATGTAATGATTTTTTAACATGTTTATGATCATCAAGATATTTAATATTTATGGTTCATAGGCCTATATTTTTTCTAAATAATTTTTCTTATTGATTATAAGATATAAAAATGTGCATCAATATCAAAATAGGGTTTCACCACGAATAAGCCACTCAATAAATGAGTGAACCATGTAAAAACCAGTGTGTCGTGTGTGTTCTTTATCTACCCTTCTAAGATCATATCATTATTTCATTTTATGTCCAATAACACTGAGTAGTAAGGGTAAAATTTGTTTTATAGTGGGTGTTTTAGTAAACATTGAATCCCTCCTCATAGTGGTAGTCTAATCTCATTTTAACCTATTAGTTTTTATTAGAGAAATCTTGAATAGGTTCACAGTATTTTCTTTAGTATTTTAGTTTTTCCATTATAGTGAACACCTTTTTTAGAGATTATATATATATATATATAATGAATATCATAAAAAAGAGTTTTCATGTTTAGTGATAAGGGGTTCCATTTACAGAATGATTGGATGGTTCCATGTCATTTTTATACTATCATGGAAATTCATGTAATCACTAAAAATAGTGTGTGTAGTCTTAAAAATTGGATGCCCTACAATTAACATGAAATGAATAATAATTAATCTAATTAGATAATGTAAATTTTTTTATTCTAATCACACTCATATAAGGATATTACATGTGTGATGTGTAAAAATATTGTTGGAAATTTTTATGAAACTCCATGGAATCATTGAGGGGGAAAATAATGTCAAATATTCCATGATACAGTCATTTCAGCCATAATTTCATGTTATTTACAAAAGGGATGGTAAATCATTGGATATAGTTTTTATTTAATTGAAATAAATTGTATTCTTGAAGTAATTATATGGATAAATCCATAATAATTAAATATCGATAACCATATTTTTGTAAATTATCTTAAATAAATTAAATGATATGATATCTTCCCTAGAGGATCAAGTGTTTGATGAATGTACCATTAATATCCTCAATAATATCTTTATATCCTAATATAAGATATTAGGTCCATCATTGGGAATAAAAGAAAAATTTGAGAAGGTGATGTATTTCAACACATCTAGGGGATCAAAAAATCATTAAGACAAGAATTCTCATGAGAAGGAAACTAATGATGATGATGATTCCAGGAATTTTAAAAAAAATACTTTCATTATATTAAATAGGAATATATAAAGGTAATGTTAAATATAAGGGTGAAATTAATTTATGACTTTCAGTTATGAAATGACATGATAGATCATTTCCATTATTACTTATAATAAATAAATAGTTTTGGATATAGTCAAATAGAAACATCATTGAAGAGAGACTTGATGAAATTTTCTTGTATTGAAGGTAATATATTAATAGGAATTGAAATGTCCAATTATTTAAATAAAAATAATTATCACTAAAAAAAGGATAGTAAATATTATTATGAGTAAATTGAAAATATTTCAGAATATTTCTAGGTGGAAGGACTCAAATATTTTTTTTGTTTATAAATATTCCAAGGAACATTCTGTTTTAGAAAAAGGCAGAAGTGATGAATAAAATAAATAATAGGATAAATAATAATAATTCCTACTAAAAATGGATCTTTGGTAAGTTGGAATAAAGTAAATATACTTAAAAAGTAGAAAATTACCTTGAGTATAGACAATAGATCTCTTGAAAAATTATTTCATACTTCAAAATTCAAGGAGATAAATAAGAAGAATGTGGATTTCTCACAAATGTGTCTTAACTCAATGAAACTAATAAAAAAAGAGATATAATGGTTGATATCCCTATATTAAATATCATTACCATTAATTAGTAAGTAAGTGATCTTAGGTGAATGTGGTTGATGGTGAAACTTCATTTAAAAAATAAACTTTATTTTCAAAAATTATATCAAGGTTGTCGGAGAAAGTTATACATAGGAAATGAAAGTTGTTTAATCCCACCAAAAAATATTATTTTATTATTATACCAGAAAAAATTTTCTAGGACACTCAGTAACATAACAAAATTGTTTCTGATAATGATGACAATGGAAAAGGTTATTACTTCACCAATGAATTAAAAATAACCCAATATAGTCGTCATTATTGGTCTCTATGAAAATTAGAAAACAATATTCATTTTTAAAAACAATAAATTACCTTGTAATAATACATGAAAATCTATTGGTTCATCACTTATAACTCTTATATAAACAATAACAAAATATTCTAACCCAAATAATTTATAATTGTACACAAAATTTTTAAAAAAACATGTATATAATGTTCTTAGTCCACATATAAGAGCAATATATGATAAACCCTAATGATTAGTGTGATTTTAAAATGTAATTTTCAAATAACTTACTCAAATATCTAAATGTTGAAAGAAAAATTAAAGGATAATGATGAAGAGCAATGGGGGAGTATGTGCAGTAATATACCTAAAAATCAAAAATAATGTGTAGCCAAACCACCTCGGATTAAATCAAGGGCCAAGAATAATAAAATGGGTCAGGAGAGAGAAGAATCTATTTGAAATGATCATCCAATAAATCCAATATTTTCTGTAAAACAATGAGGTCAAAATGTAAAACTATTATACATACAACACTAAGAAACATAACATGGATCAACAGTGTGATTGGTGTCAACCTTATTTCCCACCAATTTGAAATCCAGTGGGGCAGTCCCATAAGTGGGATCCCCCAGTTCATGTGGCTACAATACTGGGTTCCATATTTATAAATAAATAAACCATTAATTATAATTGTTATATTATATCCTCACACACCGTCACGTGGATTTTCAACCTATATTTCTACCTCCAAACATTCAAATTAAGGACTAATAAAACGAAAAATTATGACATTACCTTTATTGTGAATACAATATTTAAACATATTTTGAATTAAATATACTCAGTTATGAATTTTTATTTGATCACTATTACCAAAATAATGTGCTAAATTGTAGTCAATTCAAAAGGTTGAAAGCAGAACTGCCATTGGCCATTGTTCATGTGGGAAGTGAAAAAATGGTAACTTTTTTAGTCGTACTGGGAAATCGGTTTCTATCTATGTTGTTTATTAATTTTTTAAAAAAATATTATATTATAAAAAAATAGAAATTCCCTTACCCCTATCTCTTTAATCTGGATATATTAAACCAATCTAAATCCTCTCCAATTTCACCCTTTCATGTAGTCTCTTTCCACATTATATTCTCAAATTCACAAGATATAAATTGCATTAAATCCCAATTGGTTTTAAAATTAATATTAGTACATGTTGATTTATCCTTTATTTCATTATGATCAATAACATATGAGTAATCAGTACATGCTCCCAATACTTTTACATTAATTTTTACATCTATTAATACTCTAATGGGAGTTTAATTGATGTTCAGTGGGTATGAACAACAAGGATTGGATCAAAATTGGAAGTTCACGTAAATTTATAGTTGATTGAGGTAAATTATACATGAAATTTTCGCTCAAAACATAATAAATTTGGTGCATGATTGTTGATGTCTATTCCACCAATGTTTAATATTATGTTTCATGTATTTGAACACATAAAGTTTTTCCTTCATGGAATATAACATTCTTAACCATAAGAAGTTTCTTGAGGTATTCCTCCATGAATGGGAATATCAGGATCTACAATCAGATAAGGTTAACATTACCATAGGGATGTGGTATGGTATGAAAATAACAAAAATATTCCATTCACCAAACATTGGGTGATCTTGGTATATTATATCTCATGTCATGGTTGGTAAGATAAAATATTGTGTGTTACGGAACACGAATATAGGGTTATGTGAGATATTAATTATGATATTAGTTTTTACCATATGGTTACAGAATAATTATATATAAGCTAAATGATTATATTGAATGAGATAACCATACACTAGTTGGACTCGAGATGACATATCCATTTGATTGGGATGATTATATAATGGTTTGATATATATATAAACTTATTATTTCAACTATGATCATCACGGAATGTTTAGATATTGGATAGCCTTGTCTATTATATGTCATGAGCTTGCATAATCTAGACATAGGTAGGATGATCCTTTGATAATAATGATCATATGTATGTTAGATGTGGGATATCCTATTTTATGGACTGTGATGGGTATGAGTGGGATATATATAGGCTAAGAAATTCTCTTTATAAATTATTTATTTTGAAAACTCCAACACATACACCAACACTCTTCAAATTATATAGGGTCACTCATCTTGGTGGCTTGATTAGAACTCAATAATTTGATAGGTACTATATTATTGATCTTAATTACATAGATATAATACTTTATATGCAATAGATATATATTTTATTACATAATGAAATAGTTTTTGGGGTCCTTATCAGTATATGAAAAGGATCTAACATGCGATATTAAGCATAGAGAGGGGTGAGAGAATCAGTCCTTATTTTTGTTTTCAAAAAATCTATACTCAATCCTCTTTTTATTCAGTATTCGCTCATCAAAAAATATAATACAGAATATAAATGTGTATAACATAACAAATATTAATGATTTTCACTGCCCTAAGAATATCCATGTCCCTAGTGTATAGTTGTTTTTATCCCAGTCACACCAAAAAATTATTTCATTATCAACATTGTTATAAGAATCTTAATGATCTTGTACATATTAAAATGTAATAGAACTATCCAATAAGGTATAAAAACTTTATTGTTGAAAATATATAATAAATGATTCCCAAATGAGGCTTAGTGGTATTGATCACGATCTCTAGTGAATCAAAAACATAATATCCCATTTTTATTCTTCTCAAAACATACTTCTAGTAATGTTCTAAAACTCTTAATTTTAACACTCCCAAATATAGTAATTTTTTATTCCCACTCATCTACCACGTCTTTCCTTTCATATATACTTATTGAATCATAGGATCATAATCTTAAAAATTCATGGAACCTCAATTCTCTTGATTCCTCAATATAATGACTCAACATCATCAATTCCACCAAATAACATTAATATCACAAAAATTTATTACCATTTTCCAACAATTTAAATGATTATAACTACATGAATACCGGATGTGAATTTAGTGTGATTTTGGCACATTTTTTGTGGCCCAAATTTCTAAAAAAAACTCATTCACTAGAAATTAATTCAAAACTTATAGAATCATAATAATTCAGACAATTAAATACTTCTGTTTCATCAAATTATTTGAAATTCATTAGAATAATTTTTATTATAGAAATTTAAAATCAACATATGGATAAAAAAATCACTTATATGAATCTTCACATATAAATATATATATGTAGATCTACTAATGTGTAAAAACTATTATATTAATGATGATCCTCATAGATCTCCTTATGTTAATATCCTTACCTAAGGACCACCTTATTTCAATTATTCTTAGGAAATATACCATTATGTCAATGAATTAGTGTTGAATAAATTTAATTTGATCTCCATGTTCTCAAAATTTCATAAATTCATTGTTTTATTTAACGAAATAATGGCATATATTAACCTTTTAAATTCATTTTCTAATCCTCATAATGAATGGACTAAAAATTATGAATCACATTAATTTACCTTATGTAGACATGAACAAGTTTTCTTAGAATTATGGAGCCCTGAATGAACTTTACATTAGTTATTGTCTCAATCATATGAAGACAGACACCTTTCTTCCCATGGAATGAAATCATTAATCATTTATCACTTTCTTCAGTAGGATTCTTATCATGCATGAAATAAATTTCAATATCATTACTTATTTAACTAACCTCGGAACACCTAATGTATTCAGTATCATTAAATGAAAAAATTATTCAATTTCAAAGGTAACGATTTACTGTTTTTCATTAACTTGATGATCACAATCAATTTCACTTATTCTCACACACCTGTCATAGAAAATAACAAATTAAACTGATTATCATTGTAAGAAATACTCACAGACTAATAAAAAAATGGATCACATAAAATGTATTGGAAAAAATGTAGGATCATATCCAAAACTGTTCAATAATATCCCCTATTGAAATTTTTGGCAATGATAATATTTCATACCACCTTATTAACAATAAATCCAAATAGAACAACTTTCAATGACCATATCAATTTTATTAAAGAATAGAGTCATGGAATATTTAATTATAAATCAATCTAATCTATATTAGAGTAGAAAACAATAGTCATTCAGTGGTATGTAAATTGTTTCTATAAAATATTTAATATTAAATATTTTAATTCGTAAATCCCTTTTAATTTGTGAAATTAGAAATAACAATGAATATTTGTTTCTTAATCCACTTAATACATAGATTAAAACAATAAACAACATAATGAATGACTCTTTCAGCCTGTAAATAACATCTCATAGAAATTATGCATCACATAATATAGAATGAAACATAGGAATATTCATTACATAGTTTTGGATTTAAGTATTCACTCTTATTTATAGCCTTAACTTCATAAATAACTTAGTTAAGAGAGGTATTCCTAATATTTAAGAAAATTGTTCCATGGAAGGAACAAATTCTATCTATTAGTTACCATCACTTCCATCTCCTTTAGAAAATGATTTTAATATCAATTTTTTTACTAGGAATAATTTCCTATATTTTAAGACAAATTAATGTAACATTGGATTTAAATTATTATAATTAGTGGGGGTAAATTTTGTAAATGCATATCCTTATACTTATTCTTCATCAAAATAGTTTGAGTATCTACCTATGATGAAGTAACATATTTTCCAACAATTGTAATGTTTTTGAATATATATTCTTTTGATGAGTGATGTGAAATACATTTTCAGCCAAAAAATAATAATTCCCTTGATTTTTACTTTCATCATTCCATAGTTCCTTCCCAAAATGCATCTAAAAACACTTTTAGGTTTTATATTCCCCCAATTTTATATAGAATAACAATGTTTAATATATTTGAAGCATATTTTAGAATTCCCCTCCTTAAAATAAGAAGAAACACCATTAAAATATATTTAAACATGACATAAGTGTAAAATAATAAAGTATATAAAGCCATAAAAAATTTAAATACAAAAAAATCCCATCATTTTTTAAATTCCATTATATTTACATATTTGTATACTTTAATGTTTTTTACAAAAATTCCCACCTATATTAGAGTAGACACTCCTCTTTCATCGACTATTAAAAGCCTTTTGAGCATCTCTATAGAATACATTTCATGTAAAATGATAACATGACCAATAAATTGTGTAATATTAAATATTAAGATTATTTCCATTTCTCTTTGAGGTTACATTTCAAACATGTTCTTAATTATTGTGGGTAAATTTTCACAAATTTTCTTTTCATCATAAAAAAAAATTATTTCATCAACACGCACTATTATAATGGTTGATTCGGTGTTGGTCGTCTTAATGTACAAATTTTTCAAAATATTTACCTTCATGAACTACATACATCACAAGTGAACATATAAAATTAATTACTAATCCCATCGAATCATATCACATGTTTCACCACAATATTTAAATAGAGAACTATGTTTTATAGTGTACACATCATGAAACACCAATCTTAATCAAACCATAAAATATTATTATTTAAATTTGACCATTATAACATAACTGTTAAATTAAAGGTATGAATAATATTTACTGTATTATGAAATATATGTATAAACTACCTAAGACATAAAAATTAATTGATTAATTGTTATGAAATAATACAATATTTTTCATTAATGTTATTTATACTATAGAAATATGTTTTTTTAAATATGTTTTAATAATTTTGTGTTAAAAACTCATAATTAATTTATAAAACTTATTAAAAAATTATTTACTAAATATGATCAAATTTTTTAAATTGTATTATGCAAATTATATCATTTTGAAATTTTTATATTTCTGTACGAAGATTTAATTTTCAATTAATAGTGAATAATACCAACTTTTATTGAAAAATGTATTTTTTTCAACCACATGGAAAGATACATTTTATATTTAAATGGATTAGAAGTAAAATTGGTTTTATTATACTTTGAATAATTCAAATTTTTTATTGTAATAAATTTTATAATTTATTTTAGTATAAAAATTAATTTTACAAAAAGATGTATTTTTAAGAAAAATTATATATTTTTCAAAAAGATGTTTTCATTGCGATTCACACCCTTTTTTAAAAGAAATAAATTTATTCCATTTAAAGAGACTGAATTTTATAAAATCGATTCCATATTTGGAATTAGTATGCTCAATGTTATTAAATTTGTCCCTTTCATTTATAGGCATTATGAATAATAATCATGATAAAATTTATCACCTCGGTTACGGGTAAATCAGGTTAATATATGATAAAACTAAATGATAAAGCCATTATTTTAAATTATAATTCATATTGGTTGGGATTAATTTTACTATAGACATAATATGATCTAAAATGAGTTTTTAATGGACACTTTTCCATGTAAATGAATTATATATTATTTAAATCAATGAAAACTAAAAATTGTAAAACTGTTTGTTTTTAATATCTCTTATGTGTCCACAATGGTAAAAAATGATGATATTAACGAACCTAAATGTATACAATGATATTAATGAAATTATTTTCATGAAATAAATTTATTTCTAATATTTATAATTATATTATTTTCTAAAATATTTGTGTAATGCTAAACCAAAATTTAATTTACCAACAAAAAAATAATAAATATGATTATAAAATTATTAAAAGTGAAATAATTTGAATTAAATAATGTGTTCCCTGAATTTATAGATCTATGTGACATACTATTAGTTTTTAAATTAATGATATTTGATAATAAAATCTTGTATTTGAATTCAAATTAAATGAATGGTTTCAAAATAAGAAATATTGATATTTTTTAAAATAATATTTTTGTTAAATTATATAATAATTATTAAATCATGAATGTTCATAATTGGATAATATATGGTCTAAAAGTTCGTCCATTTTCTCTTTTTGGTTCGATATTTATCTTATATAAAAAATTATAACATTTTATGATTGAAAAAGACGTTACTGTGATTATTGTTAAAATATGTTAACCTAGCAGTTAACCAAATAGATATGGAATAAAATAAAATATAAAATTGCCTAAATTTAATTGGATGATGTTATTTTTATATGAAATTGAAAAATTAATTAGTCATCTGGAATGATAATATCATATTAAATATCTTATATTCTGAACAATTGGGAAACGATTACATCACTCGTGCATATATGTGGTCTCCACCTTTAGGAAGTGATGTTATTCGTTTTTCATTTATAATTTACTTTAATTGTAATAAGGATGTATTTTAGAAATATATGTTATTTAAATAGTACAATAATGACTCTATGATGGTTAATTATTATTTACCATTCTTCTCTTCAATCTGTCAAGAAATGAAAACCAAATTTATGTGTACATACAACCAACTGTCTCCATGAATGGTAGAATTAATTTTTTTATCTATAACTTTTATTAATAACTATAAATATGTATATATAAATATATATAATATTATCATTAGTTTTATAATGCTAGAAAAAATTTTACCGTGATCAATGTACAATGAACAAACCTACCAAATAAAAATATATGTGAAAATAATGCAATTATCACAAGGAAGATAGCTTTAAATAATTAATTTTTAATTAATTTGGTTATAAAAGGTTATAAGTTAATAATATATGGTATGATATTTTTGAATATGGTTCTATAATTTATGTTTAATAAACATATATTTGAAAACACATTTTAAAAAAAACTAGTTATCACATTGAAGAGTCATTTTAATAAAATTTTATAAATAAATGTTTAAGAAAAGGTTATAAGTAAATAATATTTGGAATATATATATTTTAATATGGGTCTAAAATACATGTATAATAAATCTATATTTACACTAATATATATCCAAATAAATACTATTTAATTTTTTCATAGGGTAAGGGTTTCCCATCTCACTTTTAATTCTGTGGTATATATACCTTATTCACCACTTATTTCTCTTCTTTGTTGTATATACTTAGCCATTTATTAGTTATATCATGGATCATTTGGAAAAAATGGTTTTTAATATTATATTTTAATTCATTTATTTCATGGTTATTATGACTCAAAATTTACCAAATCTATATGAGTTTATTTCACAATCTTGTCATTATTTATGATTGTTTATTTTTAAGTCTAATTGGATGAATATTTCTCTTTCATGTCCATGTTTTGTTAAAATGTTTTAAAAAATTATTTTATAATTCTCAAATTATGGTTTAATAAATTATTTACAATTTTATAATATTTTAAAAAATTATTTTAAAGATATATTTCTATCTTTTTCCAAAATAGGTACTTTTTAATTTTCTATAGAAATGTTTTAAAGTAATGTTTTTTAACTTATTCGACATGAATAGAATTTCATGCAACCCTGATTCCTCAATGATTCTGAGATTCCATTACCTATTTAAAATATCCCTTTCAAATAAAATTATTTATTTATTTCACATGTAGTTTTAAATAACTAAAAGTTCATTTTCATTTAAAAAATTACTTTCCATAAGAAATTTTCCTCTAAACATTTTAAATTATTTTCATCTATGTCTTCATACTTCTCTAAATTTTATGTTGAGGATATACTCTAATTATACCATCCCCATTATTTATTTATATGTTTTATATGATGTCTCTTAATTGAAAATTAAAAAATCTAGTAAAATCCTTTGGAATTCACTTTCTTATATTCCCAAAGACTTTCTAGGTTAATTGTTTTAGATAATTATTCAATTAATTCATACATTTAATCCCAAAATCATAAAATTTTGGTATGAATAAATCATTATATACTTCTTCCATAATATAAAATATTTTAACAACACATTAAATAATTTCATTAAAAGTCTTCACAATATTCACCTTTGCTTGTCATTTTCGCATACACATCGTTAAGCCTTATTAAAAATATTTTAAAACATTTTAGAAGCCCAGAAATCTCAAAAAGGGACATAAAATAGTGGAATCGTTTATCAATTAATAATTATAATCCTCTTAAATCATTTTTACAATTAGAAACTTCTCACACTTAAAGTATCTCATACCTTGTAAAAAATTGTTATTTCCATAAAACATAAAAAAAATTAATAAACTATTTAGTTAACCAATTGAATTAATTAATTAATATTGTAACCCTCATGGATACCATGTGCTTTTTGAAACTCATGAATAACATAAAATATAACCCTCATGGATACATTATGATGTATCTCACATGACTACATTATAGTGTAACAATCCCACTTACACTTAGAATATTCATTTCGATTAACATCCAGTATAGACATACCCACTAAATTAGAGGGAGATATAGGTCCCACCCATTGTAATAAAAAATTCTCAATAACCATAACATCATTATAAAACATGAATAAAAGCATCAAATAACATTTCTTCATGAAAATTAATTATTTTAAAAAATATCAAATATAATTGAAATTAAAGTCTATATAAGTAAACATGTAATCATATAAAGAAAAAATAAAACCATTATGGATTCATGAAAATAAGATAATCCTATCATGACATATACGTTAAGAAGAAACATTATTTTATTAAAATTTTGTGAAAAGATATATTAAAGGAAATTTTTTATTGGAAATTCCCTTACCTTGGGATTGAAATCCATTAAACGTGTTCAAACCACATGTATAATAGTTTAAATATGTTTATTAATTTATTAAAGAAATTTATTATTTTATATGTTGCTCCGATGATTTCATCGGGGCGCGTGCATCCATCTGTGGGGAGGACGCGCTGCTTGTTACCCCGCATTCCCACTTTCCAAAGGCGGGCGGCATCCATTCCTTGTTCAGGGACGTCTGCTCCTTGATCGAAACCGGGATGATGGGATGCCGGTTCTTCCTTCTGTGGATTCCTCCTCAGAGCTCATTACCTAGTCGGGGTCTCCCTCATAGATTTAAGACGGGTTTGTGGAGCCCATTCCTGGTGCCATATCTACATGGATGCTAGTTAATTACGCAGCTTCTGTCGAGGTGCTCCAAGGGGTCTTGTCGGGGCAGCAACCTTCGGTGAGAAGAATGGTCACATTGGGGCATCGTTGGCATGTCTGTCTTTGGTCCCTCGTCACAGGGCTTCTCGAGGGCGAGGAAGCCCGAGGCATCCCACATCAAACATGGGGAATGTGTACCATCTGTGGTTTTCCTCAGCTTCCCATGTTTAACCCGGGGTATGTCATGAGTTTAACGTCTTGCGGAGACGGATCAGGTTTAAGGTCCCCTAGGGGGAACACCAATGTTGGTGCCAGCACATGGGCGGCTTCCCAGATATCATGGAGTGGGATGGGGTGGCATGATCTCACCGGGATGTGTCGGCCCAGGTAAGGATCAGGATGGATAGTGGAGTGAGACATGAGGCTTACATTCTGAGATGGCCCAAGAGGGGGGATACATTTTAATGTCATGTGGGACGGGATACAGTTTAACGTCATGCGGGACGGGATATAGTTTAACGTCATGCGGGATGAGATACAGTTTTACGTCATGCGGGACGGGATACAATTTAACGTCATGCGGTACGAGGGGTTTGGGGCTTATGCTCTGAGGCAGCCCAAGGTTGCCAGGGAACCGACATGGAGAGGTCGGGACGACCGGGTGGTGGGCTTGAACCTCATGGAGGCTTCCTACAAACCGTGCATTAGCACGGATCAAAGTCCACGTAGTTCGATGGGATGGGGCTTATGCTCTAGGGTGGCCCATAGGAGGATTTCATGGTCTATGCGCACTCTAAGCCCACGTGAGTCATGCTCGGTATGAGAAACAAGAGGCAGCAGGGACCAGACGATCACGTCGCGAAGGGTGCGTCCGTGAGAAGGGGGATGGGGCTTATGCGTTGAGCATCCCAAAGGGGAAACGGCGGCTTACGCGTGATTAGCGGCCCTTGGTGCTGGGGCTTAATCAAGGTTGGAGGCTCGTGGTGCGACAAAGCGCATTAGGAAAAGGACTTTACTGTCCTTGGGAGGGGGGAAGTATGAAGATGCACGGGTGCAATCATCTGTAAGAAAGGCTAGGGGCTTACGCTCTGAGGCGGCCCTTCCCCCATGGACAAACGCCGCTCCGAAAAGGAGGATCTCATTCCATGTGAGGAAGAGTCCATTCCCATGGAGACGAGTGGGCGTAAAAAATGTCCGTGCTGGGGGGACCCTGCGTGCGAAGCACGGGGTCGGACCACAGTTTAACGTCTTGTGTTAAGGACGAGGTGCTTAGCAGTTTAACGTCCTGCAGCTTGGACGAGGTGGGTT
Source organism: Viscum album (assembly GCA_963277665.1). Lineage (NCBI taxonomy): Eukaryota > Viridiplantae > Streptophyta > Magnoliopsida > Santalales > Viscaceae > Viscum > Viscum album. The sequence goes on from OY728131.1 coordinate 1,353,087,594, forward strand.
TTCTCCACACCCCTAGGGCTTACATTCCCAACGCCCTCTACCCCTTGTGGGAGGGAAGCCATCGACAAGTCCATAGCGAAGGGGGGCCACAGGACGAACCACTGGGGGGTCCACGTTAGCGTGGCTATGCGAAAAATCAATAGTCATTAGCATGCCTATGCGAAGAAGCATAAGGCAAAGCAACACAAAGGGAAACACGGCCCAAGGGACCTTGAGGTTACTTCGCACGAGCCTGAAAGGTTGTACGGGAAAACAACGCATGGCGCGCGCGCCTGGCAGGGGAGACATCAGGTGCCAGTGCAGGGGGGCAGCCAAGGGGCGTCAAGGTGAAGGGTCCTAGGATTTGTGCGCAAAAAAGAAGGTTTGTGCGCAAAACACCGGGATAGCGCGCAATTGGAGCAAGGGAATTGTGCACGGAGAAGGGAACTACGCGCAGGGTTTTGCGCGCACGGTAGGGTATTGCGCACACGAGACACGGATTGCGTGCAAGGATGGAACCCTAGGGAGGGGGCAAATTCACTGAAGCTGATGGAGTTGTGCGCAAAGGCGAACTCCAGGGCAAGGTTGCGCGAAATGAGGGTTTACCTGGAAGTCATCTTGCGTGCGGGTGGATCCGAATTGCGTGCACGAGAGTTGCTTTGGATTCCTCAACCCCCAAACCATTCAGGGTCACCTTCTATTTATAGGCGACCTCCGGCACGGAATCCAGGCGGTGCGTGAAATTCTTCGTGCTGAGCGCAGCAGGCGTGCAAAAACTCATCGCACAGAATAGGGGCGCGCAAAGATTGTGCACCTCATCAGTTCAATTTCGCGAAACCCGGTGATTCTACGTGCGCAGAACAATTTTTCGCATGGATCCTCCATTATTTTGCGTACCACATCCCGGGCCTCCGGATCGGGCCTCGGATTCCGAATATGACTTCGCTTCATCATTCTGAAACTTCCTCCGAGAGTTACGGACCTTTTTTCGGCGTCAACAAATTCCCCCCCTTGGAATTGGATCAGCGATAGGTCGCAACGATCGGATTACAAGGGAAACGTTGAAATGCTGAAGGGCTGAGTCTCCTGGTCAAGTTACGCACAAAATCTCGATGGGGAGCGCAAAACCTACGGACGCGCGCGGAATCCTCTTTCCACGTGGCGCGGAACCCTAGCCTCGCCTATAAAAAGGGGCGCTGGGTCCCAAATCCTTTCTTCTGCTTTTTCCATGCGATAAGCTCATTGCTCTCATGCGCGAAATCGCTTCTGCGGCTGCACGTAATTACGCTCTGGCAGCGCGGAATTCCATCCGGAATTCAGCCGTGATTTCGCGCCTATTTGGGTTTTTCCACGCTTCACGTGCCGATTGCGTGCTCATCTTTAGGATTTCGTGCAGCTCATTCAGATTTCGCGCAGAACTCTCTGATTCCGCGCACTGCATCCTGATTTCACCCAACTCCCGAAAGATTTGAGATGGCTGCAAACCGAGTTGATGAGGGGGAATTCGCTGCCCTTAGGACAGAAATGGCGGCAAACGAGGAGGTTTATGGTGCCAAGGTGATTGTCTAAAACAATCTGACCATGATCAATCTGATGACTCCGTCCCAGAAGACGTATCCCTTGTCGGACAACCTCCCGCTGTAGAATTTTGGAATCCATGAGGAGGTGCCCCTGCCGGGCTTCGAAATTGACACGCCGCGGTCTTGGGTGACCCAGGAGGATGAACTTCCTCACTACAAAATCACCAACAAAGGCCATCCTTCCAGGGAAACTAGACATATGGACGTATATGTCCTAAACCAGAGGACTAGGTCCATTACCGGGGACGAGCCTGTGGCAGAGGATTCTACAGCCCTCTACGCGAGTACGTTCCATCAGAGCGTCACGGATGACACGGAGGGCTGTCTGAAGGATTGGTACCTACGGCCCGGGGGCAACTTCACCAGCGAATGGGCCTGGGCATTCCGGGTTCGCCATACCTGTGACCAGTTCGGGGATGAACTGTGGTATGTCGACCTGTTTGAGGCCGTATGGACATCGGATTTCCACTTCCACCGCTAGCCTGATCTTGGACCGGAGCTATTCACCTGGTGGTCTCCTAACACCAACACATTCCACCTTCATCATGGGGAAGTCGGTATCAGTCTCTGGGACGTTCACTCCATTGGAGGTATACCACTAGAGGGTTACCAATATAACGAGTTCATTCCTCCAAAGAACACCTCGGGAGACAGGTCGCGGAAACCTATGCTGATGTGGCACCTACTGTAGCTGGCCAAAGAGAGGCTGGGGGTCAAAGACTTCTTGATGGACATCACCTACAAGGGCTGGTTCAGCCTGTTCCTTGAGAAGGATCCGGTCGTTAAGATGTCTGGACGGGGCAAACGGTGCCCAACCGCGGCTCAGAGGAGCAGGGACGGGTCATACTGGAGGAACTTGGAGGCGTGGCAATACCAATCATGGGGCTACCACGTCATTGAGGCCCGGGACCCAAACGTCTGGTATGCCGGGTTCCTTGCGGCCTTCCTGAGCGGGTGGCTCCTGCCAGTGCGGGACGCGAGGATGGGCGTTCATCCAGCAACACTGGTGATGGCGGGCTCCATGGCCACCAACAAGCAGTTCATCTTGGGCGCCCCCGTACTGGCCAAGTTGTATGCCATCTTAGGGTTCATCTCACGAGGGGGTCGCTTCGGAGAGTATGTGGTCCCATCCAGATCTTCCATGGCTGGGTGGCGGCTCATCTCGGCGGGTATACTTTCCCAAACGTCGTCCGTCCTCTAGGCAACGGTCTGCGACTATCCTTGCTAAATATCGCAAGGGTGGCGCCGATGACACTCAATGAGAAGGGAGTGAGGATCCTCATCGGAAACCATGCCAACTTCAACTTCAGCCCGTTCCCCACCCCAGTCGGTCAGCTGGTGGAAAACGGTCGAGGCTCTCTGGAACAGCAGGAATACTTCCAGAGCATTTGAGGCGGGCTGCTCGGGGCTCGGATCGACGGGAAGGTGATCTGCGAGCCTTACGTGCCATCCTGATTCACCAGGCAATTCGGGTGCCTCCAATGAATGCCAAAGAACATATTCACGGCTGTCTGGAAGGAGAAGAATCCATGCGTCCTGCGCCAGATGTGGTTGATGTTTACCACTTTCGGCTCTGGCGATGTCGTTACTCTTCCTCCCACTGGGGTTGATGTCGGCCTAGCAACCAAGTACGCCGAACACTGGACTATTGTGTACCCTGAGGGGCTATTACGCAAGCACGTCCGGCAACTCGAGGTTACTGATGCGGAAACTGGGTGACGGGAAAAAAGGCACGGTGCCGTCGGAAGGGGGGAACCAAGGGTGCGTTAGGCAGTGAGGCCTGCGCAGGCTGGGACTTCGGCAGTGGGGACATCACATGGTGCTGCCACGTCCTTGTTACCCGCAGGGGGGTCACATGAGGTGGCCAGGGAACTGCCCGGGAAGCATATAAGATATCTGCTCGAACCTTCCCAAGACGCAATTCTCTCGGCACTGTGGTTGGCCTGGATGACCCTGCGGCAATCTCTGAGCGTCGAATCCATCTGGAAGAAGATAATGCAAGATGGGATCCAACTGCCAGAGGTCGGGCTCATTTGAATTACCGACCGAGTAAACTTCCATCAGCGGCATTCTTATCTGACGGACATGGATGCATACGCACGCCAAAGGGGGCGGCATGCGGAGCCACCATTCCTAGTGAAAGTGATGCTCGGTCAGGAGCATAATCCAGAAGCGATGCCGCCTGGAGAAAGCGACAGTGACGAGGATCCGGAGGGGGAGGAGGAAACCGGAGAGGACGAAGGCGAGGGAGAAGACGAAGAAGAAGAGCCCGAAGGTGAGGGGTCGCAAGGGACGACCTACCAAGGGATTCTCAGAGAGAGCGACGAGATTGCTGACTCTGATCTCGACATAACCGAGATTCTTGAGGTTTGTCTTTGTCTTAATTCCTTTCCCTCATTCATCTATTCTCCTTTCCAACTTCTAACTCACTTCCTTATCCTACTCAAGAGCAGTTGAGAGTTGGACGGGCGTCCCCACCAGAGGAGGGAGGATAGGAACCATTGGGACATGATGGGGATCCGACACCCATCATTGAATTAACAAGCGCGGAGGGGTCTCCCCTTACGGCGGCTCCTGCAGCGGCCAAAACACTAGGGACCGACGCTCTGGATTCCTGTAAGTCTCATGCTTCACTCCTGGTGCTTGGTGTCTAAAGATCCCGTCTGACCAGCGTATGCCTTGCGTAGTGATCTCAGCACTGGAGGCACATCAGGTTGCGGAGCCCAGACCATTCACAAGTGGACCAGCGGAAGACATACCACCTCGTTCGAAACATGCTCTCTACACTGAGTCGGCCCCGACAATTGATGAACAGGGGGCGGTGTACATCAGCGGCGCTGTTCCTGAGATGAGGTCGGAAGCTGGTGGAGGCATTATTGCTGATGGGGTGAGAGAAGAAGGTCGCCCAGATGTTGAGGATTCTATTCCTCACGAAGACATCCCTGGGGCGGATGCTGCTGCCGATGTGCTGGCGGCCTTCCCCATATACCGACCCGCTGACCCTGAGGAGATAGATGACTCAGACTCAGAGGCAGCCGAGGAGAGCCGGATGACATGGCACAAAGGGTGGAAGTTTATCCAGTGCTTCCTTAGGCAGCCCCAGTCGGATTGGCTGACGCGTATGGGATCACTTCAGACCTGGTTGTGCTTCCAGTGCGCTGGAGGGGCTGACGCTCAGCGTCTTCATCTGACGGTCCGTGATTACATTGCTGAGAAGATACGCAAGAGAAGCCGGAGCACCGACATTTCCCAGTGCCCGGAAGGATCGGCGAGTGCTCAAGAGCTGCTGAGGGTGTAGCAGGAAGTCTGGCACCTCGAAGGGCAGGCGGCAGATAAGGAGGCCTTCATCGCAACATGCTCTGAGCTCGTGGAGCAACTGACGGCCCAGCTGGCTGATGCGTAGGAACAACTGGTGGAGGCGAGTCACCAGATGACCGTACTTCAAACCGAGTGGGCGCAGGCACAAGCTAGGGCTGGCGAGCTGCGCTCTATGGTGGCCGATGAGGAGAGAGTCTTCAAAGAGCGAGAACCGGTCCTGGAGGCTACCAGCCAAAGGGTAGTAGCACTGGAAAGATCGCTTCAGCACGCTGATCCCAAAGGGATTTTTTTCCATTTCATGAACTTTTTGCTTGTACTTCTCATCGTCTCAATCCAATATGTGTCCAAATCCACTCATTTTTACCCTTGGTTTAATGCGCTCAACCGTAGTTTCGAAATGAATAACAACTCATCCCTAGTATTTTGTGGGTCGTGCCCAACGCGAGAAGTAGAAGATGCTCTTGCCATCATTTTGTTAAACTGTGGGGCATTGACCAAGCTTCAGGCATCCAAAATTGGGCCGGGACTTTTGAGGAGACCCCGAGCCGATTGATGTGTCGAATTCACAATGTGATCTAACACACGAGCGGGGCAATGCCAGGGGCATTGAAATCCATCCGAACACAGGGGGATGGAGAGGAAGGGTGAATCATGCCGCCCAAATTCAGAACCCAATGGGGCGCAACCATGGAGGATAACAGTCAACCGTGGCGGAAACATAGCATCCATATAATGTTGGCCTGGAATGGGGATAATAAATGAGGGCTGACCACTGACCATGTTCGCAACACGGGGCCTAACTCAAATATCGTCGTCCAGTTTTCCGGAACGTTGCCCCAGGACAATAGGCGGACCATAGGTCTGTCATCCATACTTTTAGGGGGTCCTGTCAAACATGACCAGTCCTCCGGAACGTTGGCACAGGACAGTAGGTGGACCATAGGTCGAGCATCCATACTGTTAGGGGGTCCCGTCAAACATGACCAGTCCTTCGGAACGTTGGCCCAGGACTGTAGGAGGAACATAGGTCGAGCATCCATACTGTTAGGGGGTCCCGTCAAACATGAATGGAAATGAGGATCTAAATAAAGGGGGGACACAAAGCGTGGAAGGTGGAGTGGTGGTTTGTTCGAATAGAGTCCAACACTCCCGAAATTATGCCACCATGGAGAAGGCGCATTAGGCGGACATACTGACCTGATCACGGGTCATCCCCATTTCCAGGCAGGACCACATTGGCAAGAGAACTGCCGCTTCCCATTATTGTCATGGGGCATCCCGAACCTGCTTGGGGTAGATGTCCTGATTACACCACTTCCCATGAAGTCGGGCCGAGGGGCCGACAAAAAGGAAGGAAGGGGTTCAGTAATCCCTGGGGCTGGACCCAAGAAGAAATGTCTGGGCGGTCCTACGTATCTCATTAGGATGAGAATCAAGCCACACGTAGTTCTTGAAACACAGTTTAAATTCATGCTGGACGAAATACAGTTTAACGTCATGCGGGACGGAATACAGTTTAACGTCATGCGGGACGGAATACAGTTTAATGTCATCTGGGATGGAATACAGTTTAACATCATGTTGGATGAAATATGGATCTTAGTTTTAGGTCTTAGAGCTCAGACCAAGAGGATCATAGTTTTAGGTCTTAGATCTCGGACCAAGAGGATCTTAGTTTTAGGACATAGAACTCGGACCATGAATGGGAAAGGGGGGAAACAGACACATGGCAAGGCAGTTAGAAAACCCGACGTGAATGAGGACCTAAGCCATACTTACCATGTGCTCTCTGGGGAAATGCTCGAGTCGAGGGACTGAACACGAAGCTAGGCTGGGCCCGTGGGGAAGTTCCCTATGCGCTCCTACGTATCTCATAAGGATGACAATCAATCCATACATAGTTATGGAAGGTGACATGGTAAGCTACCAGTGCTAGGGGAAAAAGGGGAGTGTGGGCATGGCCCTTACACTAAAAGAAGCGGAATTTGATAAATCTTGTTTGTACTTTAAGGTGAGTGGGTTTTTTTGTGAATCGGCAGTCCTAGAGTAGTAGGCCATGGTGTTGCCACAAGAATCAAGCCGTGATAGGTGTTGACAAATGGAATAGTACGTAACCAATACCCAACGTGATGTTGAGGTCATCAAAATGCAGTGACGTTTTTCGTCTTGCGGCCAGGACGATAATGTCACAGTTTAGGGTCTTGTGATAGGACCAGCAACACAGTTTAAGCTCGTATGGTTTGGACCAACAACACAGTTTATGGTCGTATGGTTTGGACCAGCACACAGTTTAAGGTCGTATGGTTTGGACCGACACACAGTTTAAGGTCGTAAGGTTTGGACCAACAATACAGTTTAAGGTCGTATGGTTTGGACCAACAACACAGTTTAAGGTCATATGGTTTGGATCGGAACATAGTTTAAGGTCGTAAGGTTCGGACCCTCACAAAGTTTAATGTCATATGGTTTAGACCAGCACATAGTTTAAGGTCGTATGGTTTGGACCAGCAACACAGTTTAAGTTCGTATGGTTTGGACAGGCACACAGTTTAAGGTCGTATGGTTTGGACCGGCACACACTTTAAGGTCATAAGGTTAGGACAAGCACACAGTTTAAGGTCGTATGGTTTGGACCAGCACACAGTTTAAGGTTGTATGGTTTGGACCAGCAACACAGTTTATGGTCGTATGGTTTAGACCAGCACACAGTTTAAGGTCGTATGGTTTGGACCAGTAACACAGTTTAAGGTCTTATGGTTTGGACCAGCACATAGTTTAAGGTCGTATGGTTTGGACCGACACACAGTTTAACGTCGTAAGGTTTGGACCAGCACACAGTTTAAGGTTGTATGGTTTGGACCAGCACACAGTTTAAGGTCGAATGGTTTGGACCAGCAACACAGTTTAAGGACGTATGGTTTGGACCAACACATAGTTTAAGGTCGTATGGTTAGGACTGACACACAGTTTAAGGTCGTATGGTTTGGACCAGCACACAGTTTAAGGTCATATGGTTTGGAACAACAACACAGTTTAAAGTCATATGGTTTGGACCAGCACACAGTTTAAGGTCATATGGTTTGGACCAGCCGAGAGAGGAGCCTCGGGCAAAAGGGGCCTATGAGGGTTCAATAATCAGGGGGGGCAGGAGATGCTAGCTCCCAACTATGCTGGGCCCGAAACTCAATTTCTGGGAGACTCCTCATTCCCCATGGGGATGAGGGTAAAGCTGCACGCAAACTGTAAATAAGAGACCCAAGCACATACTCTAGCGCTCAGATTGTGGGAGCCCCGAGAGACACCGTTACGCAGCTCGGTCTGTCTGATGTGAGGGGGTGTACTGAGGGTTTGTACAAGGAGTGTCGAGATTCCACCTTGACATAGTGGGGAGGAACATGACATGAACCATGCCACCAACATTCAGGGCCCGGGGAAACCAGCGTGACGACTGAGGATTACTGCTGACCATGTTCGCAACACAGCATCCTGTCGTGTCAGCCATGGGTTCCAAGAAATGAGAATCAACCGCTGACTATGTTTGCAACGTGGGATTTGTATCAATTTTTTGTCTGAAACCCTCGGGGGTGTTGGACCATGACGGTAGGAGAGCCCTTGTGCGTTGTATCCAGGCCGTTCTTGGGGGTCCCTCCGGGTGTAAAGGATGAAGGGGGCCCGAATGAAGGGGAACACGAAGCTTGACAAGTGGGTGGAACTTGCCTAAGTCGAATCTGGAACTCCAAGTCCTAGACCAGAGCACCCTGAGCACATCAACAGACCACTGGAAAGGGTCAGAGGGCTCAGTCCGAGAGTGGCCAAAAGATGGAGGATCCCAGGGCAAAAGAGAGGGGTGTAATGCCAAACACCATGGGGACCGGGAGACCATGGGATCTCATAAGAGATGGGGCTGGAGCTAACATCTAGGTGTTCAGGCGGTCTTACTTATCCCATAAGGATGGGAATCAAGCCATATGTAGTGCTTGAAAGTTTCTTCTAGTGCAATTGGACATAGGAGGGCTAAATCCTGAGGACAGGGTGCACGTGGTGCAGCTATTACAAACCCGACGTGAATGGGGACATAATCTCACCCCACGCCACGTGATCTTGTGGTCAAGGTCCCAAAGGTGAAACAGACGCGACATCAGACCTCAAGCTGGACCCAAATACGAATGTTCTGGGCGTTCCTACATATCCCATTAGGATGGGAATCAAGCTAGACGTAGTTCTGGAAATACAGTTTAACATCGTGTTGGACAAAATATGGATCTTAGTTTTAGGTCTTAGAGCTCAGACCAAGAGGATCTTAGTTTTAGGTCTTAGAACTCGGACCAAGAGGATCTTAGTTTTAGGTCTTAGAACTCAGACCAAGAGGATCTTAGTTTTAGGTATTAGAACCCGGACCAAAGCACAGTTAAGGTCATGCAGGACCATACAGTTTAAGGTCATGGAGGACCATATAGTTTAAGGTCATGCAGGACCATACAGTTTAAGGTCATATAGGACCATACAGTTTAAGGTCGTGCAGGACCTACTGGTTAGGCAAAGTACTTCTTGAGGAACCTGGCGTTGGTGGGAGGAGTGATACGCTCACCATCCATAGTCACCAGGGAATACGCGCCATTGGGATAGACCTTGGGGACAATAAAAGGCCCCTCCCACTTGGGCTCCAACATGGGTGGTTTCCTGCTGGGAATCATTTGCACTCTAAGAGCCAGCACCAATTCACCTTGCAGGAAGGAGCGGAGGTGAACCTTCTTATCGAAAGCTCGAGCCATCCTGCTCTGATGCCTTTCCATGTTATGTAAAGCGCGAAGCCTACTTCCGTCCAGCGCTTCCAATTCGGTTAGATGGATCTCAGCCACTCTATCCGGTGCTTGCTGGTCATAGACCACCGTGCGCAATGAGGGAAGCTGGACCTCGATGGGAAGGACGACATCAGTTCCGTATACCAGGGAATACAGATTCACCTGGGTGGAATTGCGAGTCATCGTCCTATAAGCCCAAAGGGCGTTGGGGAGCTTTTCTGGCCATCTTTTCTTGTTCTGACCAACCATTTTTTGCAGAATGTTAGAGAGAGTTTTGTTAAATGCCTCAATCTGTCCATTCGCCTGTGCATGATAGCAGGATGTGCGGTTAGAGAGAATGTTGTGCTTGGCGTACAATATCTTCAGCTCGGCCGCTCGGATGTTGGTTCTGTTATCCGTGAGGATAGCGCGAGGTATTCCAAACCGTTGGATGATATTGGAGCTCATGAAGTCGGCAATAGAACCAGCCTTGACTTCCCTGAGCGGGGCTACCTCTTCCCACTTTGAGAAGAAATCCATGTCGGTTAAGATGAACCGACACTGGCGGGCCGTCGCCGGTGAGTAAGGCCCTACGACATCCAACCCCTGGACAACGAAGGGCCAAGAATACTTAGTAGTATGGAGAGGCTCTGATGGCCGATGCACAAAGTTAGCATGAAATTGGAACGCATGACACCTATTGGCGTACTCAATGCAGTCGTGGATCAGGGAGGGCCAGAAGTATCCCAGCCTTCGAATCTGGTGGGACAACATCGACCCGACCTGGTGGGCGCCACAGGAACCAGCGTGCACTTCCTGCATGACCTGTGGGATCTCAACTCCTTGAAGACAATGGAGGAGAACACCGTCAAACCCACGCCTGTAAAGGAGCTTTTCACGGCTGGGACTACTTTGAAGGGTGAACTGCGGCGCGCGGCGCCAGATTCGTTCCTGCTCTGCTTGGTCCATCGAAAGATTGTCGTGCTGGAGTTATTCAACCAAGGGTGTCCTCCAGTCAGGAACCGTCTCGATCACCACGCCTGAAGCACTGGGGGGTCCTGACATAGGGGCACCAGTGGTGAGATGTTTCACTCGCGGGCCACGATCGCCCTCTGGGATAATAGGAGCAATGAATCTCCAGTACGCCACGTGGATGATTAGGTCATCCTGTTCGGGCTCCTCGAGTGATGCAGCTAGGCTAGCCAAAGCATTTTCTCGACTGTTCTGCGACCGGGGAACGTGAACGACATCTGGTCGGGAGGGGAACTTAGCCATTAGATGGACGGTGCACTCCAGCAACAGCCTGAGTTCTGGCTTGCTGACAGCATAGTCACCATTAACCTACTTGATGACTAGCTCAGAGTCCCCTTTTACATATAGGTGGGGTACGTTAACCTCCAGATCCAACTCGAGGCCGGTGATGAGGGCATGATATTCTGCCTCATTGTTAGTGCAGCCTTCTGACAACAAGAATGAATATGGAAGAACGACTTGCTCCGGGGTGATAAAGACGATACCCAGGCCCACTCTATTAAGCCTAGGATCGTTGAGCCTTCTACCAGTAGGGCTTTAGGATGCTCTGTCAAAGTGAATCTGCCAGCATGGGGTGGCATGATCTACTGAGTGGATTGCCTCATTAGGAAAGCCTAAATCCAGTGCTTGGTCCATAGATGTTGGGTGGGAAGCTAACAAGTCTGCCAACGCATGTCCTTTGATGGCCTTCTGAGGTATGAAACTATTGTCGAACTGCTGGAGGATCACCGACCAGCGTGCCAATCGTCTGGTCAACATAGGGCGTCTTAGGATGTATTTCAACGGGTCTACCCGAGAGACCAGTTGTACCTCGTGGTGCTGCAAGTAGTGCCAAAATTTCTGTACGGAGAATACGAGCGCCAGGAAGCTCTTCTCGATATTAGAATATCTAATTTTTGTATCGAGGAGCATGCGACTGAGGTCGTAGAGGCTATTATTTGTTCCCTCGTTGTTCTTCTGGGCAAGAAGGGCACCGAGGGATCGCTCCAGGGCGGTCACGTAAAGGACCAGTGGCTTTCCGGGAACGGGTGGCATCAGGACCAGAGGTTGAAGCAGATACTGCTTGATTTCCTCAAAAGCGGTCTGACACTCTTTGTCTCACCAATAGGCGGCACCTTTCTTCATGAGTTGATAAAAGGGCTTAGACTTCTCGGCCATATTCACAATGAATCGGCGTATATAGGCTAAGTTTCCTTGGAGGCCTCGAAGATCCCGAATATTATTCGGTGGAGGCATCTGATTGATGGCCTTGATCTTCTCAGGGTCGATCTCGATACCTCGATACCTAACAACGAATCCAAGAAACTTTATGGAGGTGACCCCGAAGGCACACTTCAACGGGTTCATCTTCAAGTGACGAGAACGGAGGAAACCAAACACTTTCTCAAGGTCTTTCAGATGGTCCCAGCGCTGACAAGATTTAACCACCAGTTCATCTACGTAGCACTCCACCAGTGTCCCGAGGATCGGCTTGAATATGCGGTTCATAGCCCGTTGATAGGTGGTACCCGAATTCTTCAGGCCGAAGGGCATAACCTGGTAGAAAAAAGTCCCCTGGGGGCCCTGAAGGCAGTGAACGCTTCATCCTCGGGGTCCATCCGGATCTGGTTGTACCCGGAGTACCCATCCATGAAGGAGAGGGCTTGGAACCCGGCCGTTGCATCGATCAATAGATCTGTCACGGGAAGGGGAAAGTCATCCTTCGGACAGTGGCGATTAAGATCGCAGAAGTCGATGCAGACCCTGATATGCCCGTTCTTCTTCCTGATGGGCACAATGTTGGCTAGCCACCTGGGGTACTGGACTTCCTTGACAAAGTTGTCCTTAATGAGTTTATCAACTTCAGCCTCAACCATGGCACCATAAAAGGGGTGCATTTTTCTGGGAGGCTACTTGAACCCGCGATGGTTTTCTGGGAGGCCAAGGCGGTGGACGGCTACCTGGGGATCTAGTCCCAGAATCTCATCATAACACCAGGAAAACACATCACGGTGCGGTCTGAGGAAGTCTATGTACTTTTTCCGTTCCTCGGGAGGCATAGCGGCGCTGACCAATGTGGGTCTCGGGTCCGCCTCACTACTGAGGTTCACCTGTACTAGCTCGTCGACCATGGTAGAGATGCCCTCCTCAAAGGTAGGAGGAGCATCTTCCATGTCTTCTTCCTTGCTTGTGGAAGGATCGTCCACGGGGGGAGCCGTCTCGGGGCTGCTCGACCCTGATGGGGAGCTGGCACCGGCTTGGGCGGCATAGGTCGTCACGACGGGAGACTCATGCACCGCGGAGACCATGGTGACGAAGGCGGTTGATTCAATCCCATCCGTCCTTCGGCCCATGGGGCCACGCTTTATGACATCAAAGTAGTGGTGTAACGTTGGCTTGAGTCGGTCGATTCCATCTTGGCGAAACAGACACGTATGACATACTGCCATTGCCATGAGCCAAACGTCCCGATATCGTACAGGGGTAGGAGGCTCGGGGATCACCTGAGCCTGGTTGGTGTAAGAGTACAAGGTGATTTCCCTCCGTTGCTTAGACCCGGAAATATGCCCTCCTCTGGTACCCAAGACAACAAAGCACTCTCCCATATCGGGAGTCGTGGCCTCCAACTGATGGATTGGGAAGACATATGCATCATCCAAACCTGCCCAGAGATCACTCGCGACAGCGACAGTCTCAATCTCTCCTGCCAGGATTTTCTTGTCCTTGCTCTTGTAATAGTCAGCGTCCAGGTAACGAACTTCACAAGAGGCAAACAGAGACGCATCTACTTGGAGCACACCCACTCGACCCTTAAGGTAGTATTTGAGGCACTGATGGTATGATGAGGGAACCACTGCGTGAAGATGGAGCCATGACCTGCCCATAAATGCGTTGTAGGCAGTGTCCTGAGAGACAACCATGAATTCAGTAGTGGCAATTAAGCTGCCAAACTGGGTCTTCAGACGAAACTTGCCAAGTGGAGTTTGCTCGGTCCTGTCATACCCATGGATTCTAAGGTCGGAGGGAGTTATATCATCCTCGGACAACCCCAGTTTTCGCAATGTCCGAGTTGGGATCAAGTTAACCCTAGAACCTGTGTCGACAAGATAGCAACGGACTTCCACACCATTCAACTGGCCGGTGATGTACAGTGGGAAGATGTTCCCCTGTATGGCAGGGTCTTCATCTTCACCGGAGAATGAGATAACTGCCTGACATTCAGCATCCTCAATCACCTTGGTGTGGAAGGCTTCTGTGGCCGCTACCTCCGTTTCAAACTGGAGGGGGCTCCTTAGAGCCTCGGCGAGCGCCTCGCGCATTTCAGAAGACATGCGAAGGGCCTCAAGGATGGAAAGCCTTGCTGGAATGCCGGCCAGATGCTTCAGGACATCATTCTTTCACGCCAAACACGAGCTTCTGCTTACAGGAGGTCGCTCTGCGATTGGGGGCATGACAGGCCCTGCTGGCGGGACCGGTGACTGATAGGTACTAGGCACGTCCCGCTGTTCACTAGCTGAAGCCTGGGAGGTTGCTATCGTGCTAGTACTGGAAGGCCATAGTCCGCCAGTGGCAGGGCTGGGCTGGTTGCGATGTGGGCAAAGCGGTTCTGCCCGATCCAGCAACACAAACGGTGGTGGAAGCGAACCTGTTGTCACCGGGTGAGGGAGCCGCGAGTGCTGCTCTCTGTACCAGGCCTGCTGCCTGGTCTCGGTGGCATGCGCGGCCTGACTGGAGTTGAACACTATCGTGACCTAGTGATTCACGTAGCCACGGCTCCGTCGATGTTGGTGACGACTTGGGACATCGGATAGGTCCACCTGGCGCTCCTTGTCGTCAGGATCCATAAAGGGATTTACCAACTCTACGGTGTTAACCGAAGCGTACCCTGGGCTTTCACTTGAGGAGTCATCCACTACTGGACGGGGTCTTGGAGGGATCCCCATTTCTGGGGGCATGAAATCGACAAGCGAGTGAGAAGATGACAGCAATGGCAGGGTGCGTTCTTTCTTCTTGCGCCACCGCCTGCTCTTCTGGGAAGAAGTAGGCTGGGACGGCGATGCCAAAGCGGCGCTCGCAGACTCCGAGGGCTCTGGCTGATTGAGGCGGGCATGGATGATGCCATGGTAACGGGCGACCATCATGCGGGACATCCAGTCATTATACTTCTGGGACCCATGGTCGGAAACTTGTGCCCACCCATCCCCGTTGTCACTACTGCCATCTGATCCCACGAAGACACCTTCCACCTGTGCCGGGGCTGGGCCCAACCTGACTATGTTGTTGTCAATATGTTCTTGGAGCCAGTCCTTGAACACATATCATTGCTGGATGGTGTGTCCCAGGATTCGGTGATAAGGGCAGTAGTTAGGGTGATTCGTGAGACACGCCTCTTCTAGCTTCCGGCACTCAGCCAGTCGCATGATCCTCTGCTCCAAGGCGCTACGGAAATAATTGGGGACTAGGGCCTCGCCAAACAATTAAGTCTAATTAATTCTCTCTGGAAAGGGGGCTCTTGGTGGTTGACCATGACCAGGGGCCGGAGGAGAAGACCGAGGAGGCAGATCCAGATTACCTCGCCTAGGTGCTGGCTGTGCGTTATGCAGAGGCGCCTGTCAATTTTGAGGCGGTCGCTGCTAGGCCGGAGGCTGTGGGGGGTGGACCCCTATGAGCCTGCTGAGCTGGCCTCACTGGAAGCAACTCTAGATGTCTGGGGGCCTCTATCTGGGCCACAGCAGCAGGCTCGGCTCTGGCGGCTCTCCTTGCAGAGATTACAGGAGGCAACGGGTGTGCCTGACTGGCCTATTGCAGGGCTTCTTTGAGGTGTTGGGCCTTGTCTAAGAAGTCTCGGAACCCTCCAGGGTAATTCTGCGTGATCAGAGAAGGAAACAACTCCACATTGACGTTCCCTATACACATCATCAGTAATTGATCCTGAGTCAGTGGCATGTCAAGGGAGTACGTGAGCCCCTTCCACCGGGCGACGAAGTCCGCGACTCGCTCGTCGGGCCTTTGCTTGCACCTGAAGAGGTATGAAATGTTCTTCTTCTGGGTTGTGGAACTGAACTGGTAGAGGAATTTCCAGCGAAGGTCCTCCCAGTTAGTCACCGATTCAATTGGGAGCTGGCTGTACCAGACGAATTCTGGTCCTTCCATTGTCTGAATGAAGCACCATAGTTTGGAAGCCTCCTGCTGCGCCGAAGTCCCTAACATAGGCCCGCACCTTGAGTTGAAGTGGTCCAAGTGTTGTGGTGGGTCTCCGGTCCCATTAAAGGGGCAAAAGCGGGGTTCCCAAATCCTGGAAGGGCTGGCATGTCATCCACCCATGTTGGGTATGGCTTGCCATCCGGTGGGATTGCCACCTGCCGAGTTTCCAGGGCCTCCAAGCGGGTGATGAGTACTTACATCATATCATCCGGATGGGGATTCCTATCCTGACGGGGATCTCTAACCACAAGTGCGTTTCCAGGCTATTCGATATGGTAGTCGCGCTCAGCGGCTCGCGGGGCAGCAGGCAGAGCGACTCTTGGAGCGGCAGGAGGAAACCGAGCAGGGTCCCCCAGGTTGTCTCGCCGCTCGGGAGGGTTCGGCGAAACATATTGTTCCCTCTTGCCATGGGTTCTGGTGTCTCCCCTATCGGTGAACACGACACGGTCAGAGTTTCCCAGGGGGATCTCAGCAAGGGGTAGACGCTCCTTCCCCTACTGTCCTGGTCTAGGGTCGTCGTAGTCAAGTCGCCGCTCTGCAATGCGTTCGGCCAGGAGCTCATCAACCAGCCTCTTTTGCTCAGCTAGTTGTTGGCGCAACGTGGCCTTTTTGGGATCTTCCTCTACCTTCTGAACTGAGGCAGATGGGTCTGTACGTTTGACAGACCTGAGGGGCTCTTTACCCTTGCCGATGTTTTGGCCCAGCGCCAGTGCCTCCATGGGTACAGGAAGACCTAGGAGGCTCCTCTTTTGGCGATTAATCCTCCCAGATGGGTCCAGTAGCGGCCTGTCCTCAGGGGGTGAGTCCTCGTCAAGGGGCAACACATTGTTTCCCTCATCTGAAAGGTCATCCATGTTGACTGCGACTGCCCTTGGCGACATTCCCTCAGGGCCTCCCAGTGGATCGGGCTCTCGGAGGATCACACAGAAGAGGAGAGCAGCGTACTACCCCCACCCACGGACGTGCGCGTGGGGGTGGCATCCTCAATAACTATGCGGAGTACTTGAAAACTCTGGACGCATTATTGCTGAAGGGCCTCATGGTGGTCCAGCGACTCGAGGTGTCGGACCGCGGGGAGTGCTGCTAGGTCGACCCGGCAGCACTACTCACCGATCTCCTCGAGATGCGCTTGGCTCCCGGGATAGGGCGCTAGCTGATGGCGGAGGTGGGAGTGAGTTACCCGAAGAATCTGGCGAAAGCATTCAAAATCTCTCGAGGTGAGGGACTCTAGAACACCAAAATCCGATTCTGAGACTGGAAAAAACTTCTCAGGGAAGTTTCCCACTGCATGAACGGTCCAGAAGCTCCATGGCTCCGGTTCGGGGTCCGGAACTTTCCGCCCCTGCTCGTCCACCGAGGGAAGTCGGGGAATTGGAAATGGCGCCGAGGCAGGCCATTAGGGTGGTGGGCTGGCCGGTGGGGAATACGGCGAACAGGCCGATTGTCCGCTGATCCCTAGGTCATCCTCCAGGGGTTGTAGTGCCCTAGCTGCCACGTCGCGATTGGATGAGCCGGTGAATGGGCCTCCTGTCACAGTGTCGGTGCTCGCCGAGGGTGTATCGCCTCGCGATTCTTCCGTCGGTCCCCAGAAAAGTTCCTCACCCTCCCTAACAGTGGAGGGAGGTGCTTCCGAGGATGCCAGTGGAAACTGCGGGCTTGATCCTTGGCGGTACGCCAAGTCCTCGTCCTCCTGGATATACCTTCGAAGGCAGGGGGAATCATACGGATCTTGCATTCGGGGAGTATGAGACTGACGCGCTGCGTCCCCATCCCTACCCTCAACTCGATGGGTTGGGGGGGAGGTTCCATCGTCAAGTCGTACTACGCCTTGGAATCCGAGAAACAGACTAGTCTAATTTTTGTCCGGACTCCCCTGACATTCCTCCTGTGGCGACGATGCCCGACCTTCCTTCCCCTGGGTAGCTCCTCAGGGTAAGGACGATTTTCGTCATGGGGTCCCCCGGCCACAATAGAGATGGGGTGGAGGGGACTGAAGGCCGGGGTGTGAGAAGCACCGGGACAGATGTTTAAAAGGACATGGGGAGGACCTCCATGTGAGTGAAAGACTGGATACACAACGGCTCCATGCTCGTGGCCGGTAGTAGGGGGAGTGGCCTCATACCCCATGCAATGGGCGCTAGAAGGAGTCATACCAGGAGCATAGCCGTCGCGAAGAAGCTTTCAGCTTTCCAGATTGGTGGCATGGAATTAGCCTTCATGGTAAGCAGAACTACCGTGGATTGGTCCGCAGTGGCCATTGCTAGTGTCCGCGACTGGGAGATTCGACCCAACTTGCCTGCTGGGCGGTCGGGGTTTCGATCCCAGTCGGGAACATGGATGCCCCTGGTCAACGTGTGCGGGGATCTGGTAACAGAAATCAGCAGTGGCTTGGGCCGAAGTGGTTGCTGATGTTGGTGCCCCAGGATGGGAATTCTCTCCCGCTCGCGCCCGACGCTGGCGTCGAGTCAGATGGGCTGAAACCGGTGGTGTGGGCATGAAGATTGTCTGCTCCTCAGCTCGAGGAGTCGAGCGGCGGTGTCGACGCAGCCTGGCAGGGGTTCTTGCCGTTAACCCCTGGGACGGATCGCCGATCGGGTGGACCTAGACATCCCCCACCTCATTGGCGTAGGGGAGGGATGTGTTAAGGCGCTCAGGGGATAGGCTCCCAAAGCAGTTGAATGTCGGTGTGGGGAGCAGCAGCTCCCTGCGCGTCCCTCTAGGGCGGCGATGGTGGTGAGGCGCAACCGCCTCTAGATCCAAGCGGGTCGTGCCCCTGGTGGGGATGACCCCTTCCTCGTCATACCTATGAACCAGCTCATTGATCACCCTCTGTTGGATGATTTCTGTCGGGGAGAGGGGGCGCAAGAGCCCGACTACTACGGCGGTCAAAGTCGGAGCGACCGTGGAATAGGTGGGACCGCGCGGGGTAGCCGTGTCGGTACTACCCCTGCCCCTGCGCCGGTGGGCAGGTGGCGATTGAGCTCCGAATGCAGTGATCTGATTCCTGGAAGCAGGGAGATGAACTCATTAGTATCAACAAGAAAGTAGATCGACAAACAAGGTCCAGCGTCATTCCGTCTTCCATGGTCGGCGAGAGGGATCCACGCTGACGACATCGCAGAACGGAGTAGTCAACATCATGACGGCCTCGACCCCTGGCGGGTTCACGTCCCGATGATGGTTACCCGGACCTGGTGACATGATAATCTTCTAACGCCCCTACGGCTACCATTCCCTGTATTTATGAGAAGAGTTTCATGTTGGGTTCACCATTTTTTTGGATCCGATGCCCCGACGGCTACCATTCCCCGTATTGAGGAGAAGAGCTTCACGTCGGGTTCACCATTTTTGTTGATCTGATGCCATGACGACTACCATTCCCCGTATTGAGGAGAAGTGCTTCATGTCGGGTTCACCATTTTTGTTGCTCCAATGAATTCGCCGGGGCACGCGCATCCATCTGTGGGGAGGAAGCGCTGCTTGTTACCCCGCATTCCCTCTTTCCAAAGGCAGGCAGCATCCATTCCTTCTTCAGGGACGTCTGCTCCTTGATCGAAACCGAGATGATGGGATGTCAGTTCTTTCTTCTGTGGATTCATCCTCGGAGCTCATTACCTAGTCCGGGTCTCCCTCATAGATTTAAGACGGGTTCGTGAAGCCCATTCCTGGTGCCATATCTACATGGACGCCAGTTAATTACGCTGCTTCCATCGAGATTCTCCATGGGGTCTTGTCGGGGAAGCAACCTTCGTTGAGGAGAATGGTCACGTTGGGGCATCGTTCGCATGTCTGTCTTTGGTCCCTCATCACAAGGATTCTAGAGGGCACGGAATCCCGAGGCATCCCACATCAAACGCAGGTAATGTGTACCATCTGACGTTTTCCTCATCTTCCCATGTTTAACATGGGGTATTTCATGAGTTTAATGTCTTGCGGAGATGGATCGGGTTGAAGGACCCCTAGGGGGAACACCGATGTTGGGGCCATCAAATGGGCGGCTTCCCAGATATCATGGATTGGGATGGGGTGGCATGATCTCACCGGGATGTGGCGGCTAGGGTAAGGATCAGGATGGATGGTGGAGTGAGACATGGGGATTACGTTCTGAGGCGGCCCAAGAGGGGGGGTACAGTTTAACGTCATGCGGGACGGGATACAGTTTAACGTCATTCGGGACGGGATACAGTTTAATGTCATGTGGGACGAGATACAGTTTAACTTCATGCGGGTCGGGATACAGTTTAAGGTCATGCGGGATGAGGGGTTTGGGGCTTGCGCTCTGAGGTGGCCTAAGGTGGTCAGTGAAACAACATGTAGAGGTCGGGACGACTGGGTGGTGGGATTGAACCTCGTGGAGGCTTCCTATGTACCGTGTGTTAGCACGGATCAAATTCCACGTAATTCGCTGGGATGGGGTTTACACTCTGGGGAGGCCCATAGGAGGATTTCATGGTCGATGCGCACTCTAATCCCACGTGAGTCATTCTCGGTGTGAGAAACAAGAGGCAGCAGGGACCAGACGATCACGTCACGAAGGGTGCGTCCGTGAGAAGCGGAATGGGGCTTACGCGTTGAGCGGCCAAAAGAGGAAACAAGGGCTTACGTGTGGTTAGCGAACCTTAGTGTTGGGGCATACTCCAGGGTGGAAGCCCGTGGTGCGACAAAGCACAGTGGGAAAAGGACTCCACTGGCCTTCGTAGGGGGGAAGTACAGAGATGCACAGGTGCAATCATCCGTAAGAAAGGCTAGGGGCTTACGCTCTGAGGTGGCCCTTCCCCTGCGGAAAAACGCTGCTCCGACAAGGTGGATCTCATTCCATGTTAGGAAGAGTCCATTCCCGTGGAGACAAGTGGGCATAAAAAATTTCCGAGCTGGGGGGACCCTGCATGCGAATCACGGGGTCAGAGCACAGTTTAACATCTTGTGTTAAGGACGAGGTGCTTAGCAGTTTAACGTCCTGCAGCTTGGACGAGGTGGGTTTTCTCCACACACCTAGGGCTTACATGCCCGACGCCCTCTACCCCTTGTTGGAGGGAAGGCATCGGCAAGGCCATAGCGAAGGGGGGCCGCAAGGAGAACCACCGGGGGGACCACGTTAGCGTGGCTATGAGAAGAAGCAATAGCCATTAGCGTGCCTATGCGGAGAAGCCTAAGGAAAAGAAACACAATGGGAAATACGGCCCATGGGACCTTGAGGTTACTTTGCATGAGCCTGGAAGGCCGTGCGGGAAAACAACGCATGGAGCGCATGCCTGGAAGGGGAGATATCAGGTTCCCGTGCAGGGGGGCAGCCAAGGGGCGTCAAGGTGAAGGGTCCTGGGCTTTGCGCGCAAAAAATAACGTTTGCGCACAAAACACCGGGACTACGCGCAATTGGAGCAAGGGAATTGTGCGTGGAGAGGTAACTACGCACATGGTTTTTCCCGCACAGCAGGGTATTCCGCGCACGAGACACGGATTGTGCGCAAGGCTGGAACCTTGGGGAGAGGGAAAATTCACTGAAGCCGGTGGAGTTGCGCGCAAAGGCAAACTCCGGGGCAAGGTTGCATGAAATGAGGGTTTACCAGGAAGTCATATTGCATGCGGGGGGAGCCGAATTGCACGCACGAGAGTCACTTCAGATTCCTTAACCCCCAAACCGTTCAGGGTCACCTTCTATTTAAAGGCGACCTCCGGCTCGGAATCCAGGCGGCGCGTGAAATTCTTCGTGCCGAGCACAGCCGGCGCGCAATAACTCACCGCGCAGAACTGGGGCGCGCAAAGATTGCGCGCCTCCTCGGTTCAATTCTGCGAAACCCAGTGATTCTACATGCGCAGAACAATTTTTCGCGTGGATCCTCCTTTATTTTGCGCACAACATCCTGGGCCTCCGGATCGGGCCTCTGATTCCGAATATGACTTCGCTTCGTCATTCCGAAACTTCCTCTGAGAGTTACGGACCTTTTTTCTGCGTCAACAATATATAATATCATATATGATGTTTTTATAACATCCTCACCCCATTTATTGATAATATTTTATTTTTAATTTTTCTAGTGTGTTTATTTCATTATTTCCATGGGGAGTTCATTTTGAGTTTTCTTGTAGAATAGAAAAAAGTGGAAATAACTGGTATTAATATGTTTCCATAATTATAAATCAAACTGTATATCATTTATTTTTATATGAGTATTGTTCATTAGATCAGAAATTTATGAAAATGATTTAGTTTATTTTAGTGGTATTTACGACTTTGACGAACTTATATAATTTTATTTAATATCATGTTTTTATATTTGGTCCAGAACATTATATAATACATTATATGTATAATGAAAACATGTTTAAAAACATTAATGTTTTTATGACCATCCATGAGGGCATTACAATAAAATGAAAACACGTCATCCATGATGATGGTAAATTGACACATCACGAGCATGTTTTCATTTCATAGAATAAGAGGAGAAGTGGAGAGGTTTGATGGTGGTTATTCAATTGATGCAATAAAATTATATTATATATATTATACAAGATTATAATTTAACTTTGATTAGTTGAGGTGAGAATACAATAAGAACCAAAGTAAATTGAAAAACAAAATTAATGGAAAATTAAAAAATATCATACCACATGAACATCTCTCCTTGAGAACCTCCTAAAGGAACTTGGATTTACCCTTTTGGGGAGACAATAAGGTATTGTACTTGGCAAAGAGTCTTGAAAATTGAATTTTTTATAAATTATTCTATCTATAAGGATTTTGGATCTGTGAGGAGAAGAGGTGGTGATGGGTATTATTTAGAGTGAAGGAGAAGGGTGTTTTTTTATTATTTTATTCATTCGTTTATTATTTTGGTTCAAGACTATGAGTAGTTTTGAGGAAATGAAAATAAAATTTAGATAGATTAGGATAACTTCATATTATGGTGCTTACATCATTCATACATCATATATGACCCAATAATTCAAGTATTTTCTAAATACTGTAAATTACTCTATTTTACTATTAACTAAAAATTCATCTATTTTATATTAATACCAAATAATCACCCTAATATTTATTTTAATGTATAATTAAATAATGGAATAAATTTTTTAAAAATAATCTTCTACACATGATAAATTAATTTTTTAATTTAATTCACAATTTATTCAAAAAATACCAAATTTAATAATATAATAGATTTTATGGAACATTGAAAAATTAATTAATGTCTCCTAAAATTTTATTATAATTAAAATACAACATTATATTAATCTATGAATTTATTTTCTAAAGAGGGATACTATTTTAAATCATTATATTAATAAAAAATATTTTAAATAAACATTTGTGTTTCACAAAAATCATAACACTTAATATATCATTTTCAAAACAATTATTTACTTAATCCATTATATAAATATATCATATTTTCACTTATAAGATACATAATTTTTAATTATACATTCATTGGTGACGTGTCTATTCTATTAGTATATATATATTAATTTCATAAAAATTAACTTATTTCATTATACATTTATAATTAATTCAAAATTTAATTCCATATTGATAATAAATTATTTTATAAGTACAGGGTTCTTATATCCCCCCTATGTAAATTTAATCCTTGAAATTGTTATCCACATATTAATCAATTGAGGAAACCTTTCCATCATATCATTTTCTGATTCCAATGTTACTTCCTCAACCTTTTGGTTTCTCCAAAAACCCATAACCTAGTGAATTAGCTTATTTCACAATACATTCTCTCTATGATAAAGAGTTTAAATACGCCTTTCCTCATAAAAAATGTTTTCTTCCTATAAATCAAATTCTATGATCATAACATGATATCAATCTAGCACATACCTCCTTTACATCAAAACGTGAATAAAACATTGTACGTAAGTTAAACTCATAAGTATAAGGTTGCAATGTTGTGCTAACGTTTAATTCAGTAACCAATGACATCAAATGGCATTTTAAAATATTATAAGTTAACATAAGATCACTTCCAGATAGAACTGAAAAAGAAACTACATCGAACCTATGAATATCTTTGGGGTATAGTTGAAAACAATGATCTTGAGAAAGAGTTTCTTGAGTATAAAGGGAATGTTCAAATTTTTTTATTCAATAAAAAATAACTGAAATTGCATTGTTACCTTGAGAATTCATTGGTGGTCCCACCATGAAGTCCATGGATATTTATTCCCATTACCATTATGGAACTAGAATAGGCTAGAGTATCATTTTTGGTAGTTTTCTCTCTTATTTAACCTATTGAAAAGTCATACATTTCATTGTAAAACCAGAAAAAAAATATTTTCATTCCATCCCATCAGTAGTACTCTCAAAGGTACCTATATATTTTAGTGCAACTAGGATGAACTAAAAATGGAGAACTATGAGCTCAACGTAACAATTTGTTCTCCATCTTGGAATCACAGAGCACAAATAATCTCTTTCCAAATCATAATGAAAAATATTTATCAAAATTAAATTTAAGAAAAATACCATCATTAACAAATTATACCTTTTTCTTTAACTCACTGTCTTACTTCCATGATTGTTTTATAATTTTTGAGAGATATGACTACATAGAAACCTAAAAAATAATGGACTTTCTGGAACCAAGAACTTCTATTCCAAAATTCATCAAATCATAAACAAAGATTACATGTTCTAAACATAACACGGTTAATGATGCATGATGTTTTCAACTCACAGAATCCAACACATTGTTTTCTTTTCTAAGATGGTAATTAATCATCCAATAATAGTCCTTTATTGAATCCTTCCATCATCTCATCCTCTTGTTCAATTTATTTTGAGTAAATATTTAATTCAAACATTTACGGTCAATATATGTTTCAAAATTTATCTCCATATAAAATATTGCACAAAATTTCTAAAGAAAAAAACCATAACAAAAAATTCTAGAATATGTGTTGGATAATTTAGCTCATGAGTTTTTCGTTCTCTCTAATCATAAGAAATTACCTGAACATTCTACATAATAATGCGACCAAGTACCATCAATTATGCATCATTGTTGATGAAAAACTCACCATTTCTATATGGAAGATAAAAAACTAGAGAATTCACTAATCTTATATTTAGTTCATACAAATTCATCATAGTGTTCCGTTTAAATAAATTTAACCCCTTTTGAATTAACTTATGTAGAGGGATGGATAACTATATAAAGTCTTTAACCCATTATTAATTACATGATAAAGCAAAAAAAATGATAAATCTTAGTATCATTTGTAGGTATCATCCATTCATTAAAAAAAATTATTTGTGGGATATACTTTTATGCCAACCTTATTTACAATGTGCCTAAGAAAAGAAATTTTTTACAACCAAAATCACATTTTCTAAATATCCTACATAACATCATATTTTATGTATTTGTAGATCAATCCTTATATTTTTTCCTGATCCTCAAAACATTTTAAATGTACCAAAATATCATCATTAGAAATAATAAAAAACTAATAAAAATATTCATGGACAATTCATTACATACAATCCATAAATATAAATGGGTGATTGGTCAAGAAGAAAAGAATAACAAAATCTCATAATGCCCACATCTAGTACATAATGATTTTTTTGAATTTCACCCTCCTTAACCTTCAACAAATGGTACTAAGATCATAATTCAATCTTGATAAAATACCGATCCCCCTAGAGAAGATCAAATAATTCATTTATATATGGTAATGGATACTTATTCTTAATATTAATGTTATTCAAGTCTCAATAATACAGAAAAGTATCATGGAACCATATTTATTTTTAACTAGAAAAATAGGATCACCCCATGTTGAATTGTAATGCCGAATGAAACCTTTATCAAGAAACTCATGCAACTACTTTTTAAATTATTGAAGTTCCACTTGTGCCACTTATAAGGGTATTTTAAAATTGTCTTAGCCTCAGGAACTATGTAAATGGTAAATTAAAAATCCCATTCTGTTTTCACACCGTCAGGGAATACATCCAGGTATGAATTTACCACTAGAACATCTCTAATCTGAACAGCTCTCTCCTTTTCAATAATATGTTTAATATATACTTCTTTTAAATCTTTAAATAATTTCTCACCTTCCTGGAATGTTATAAATGTTATGGGATCATTCTAACTTCTAAACTAAAATATTTTTTGAAAAAAAACATCTATTTCTCTACAATAATTATTATCATGATGAACAAAAAATCAATCCATACCAAGAATAACATTATAATCTACTATGTTAAGGACAAAAATGTTTGTAGGTAATTTATTTACATAAACACTAATAGTAATGTTATTATAATTACTTTTTTATTTAATATTTCACTCCGGTGTTTTAATAAAATTTATAGTTTAATTTAATGAGGTGAAATTTCTAATTTAGTTGAAAATTGACTAGAAATAAAAGAATGTGTAGACACCGTATCAAAAAAGACCTGTGAAAAATATTAGAAAACAGACATGGCTCCAGATACCTCTTCATTGGATGGACCAATATCTAATAACATAGTCATAATGGATTTCACTACACCATTTTATTATAATCTGGATGATTTCCATCATTCATATATTTCTTTGGGTAGGTATTTTCATAATTCAAAATATCATCACATTTAAAACACTTTATAGTTTTCTAATCAGAATTTAAAATTCTAACACTAAGTTACCTATCATTGAAATCATAGGACAAATGTCCAGAATTATCCCATCAAAATCACTTCTGCAATTTTTTAAAATATTCCCTATTGTTCTTTTTACTATATTTCATACAAACAGGAAACATTATTTTATATCCTTTAGATTTATTTATTTGATTCATACCCATTTCATTCCAACTAGACCTTTTCCTTTCATGTTGTAAATGTAAAAGTGATCATCATAAAACACATTTCCTACCGTTTTATAACATTATATAAGATTTTCATAACTTTTTAATTATTAGGATGCTAATAATGTTTGATATATATGATAAAATACTAAGAAAAATGATTGACTTTACTATCAATATCCCGAATAATATTTGGAGTGTAACTTGCATATCAAGAGAAGTTTTATTCATAAATGGATATGTATTCTTCCTCATTGTGGTTGAATTTAAATAATTTATTATCCATCCAATGTCAAAGAACCTTAGGATAAATATTTTTCAAGGAAGATATTCTTAAATTCATTCCATTCCAAGTCATCAGTCTCCCCACTATCCTTGATATTCATGACCACTAACCACTACTTGTTAGTTTCAACTTCAAAATGATAAATAAAAAGACTAAAATTATGATTATCTAGACACCCCCCATGACGTAAAATATATTTTCATGGGATTTAATCCACCCCTTATTTACCACTATATTAGAAGATCCAATGAAAGCCGAAGGGTGTTTCCTCATAAACTATTCCACTATTGTCGTGTTCTTCTATTGTAGCCCTGGTTTTTTTCTTTAATAGATTCCACCTACATTTATAGCCTTCATCAACAAAAAAATTAAAATCATAAACTAGTGAGTTCTAATTCCCACCATTCTAGGTTATATATTCATAATGATATAATCATCTCGGTGCCTTCGTATATTAGCTTCCTGATTTATTCTATGGAAAAGCATTCTAAAGAGAGAAAACATAGTTGAGGAAACATGGTAGTCATTAAATTCTATATCATTTGAACATAAACTTAGTGTAAAAATCATTCATTCTTTTCTCTTAACATCATTATAACCCCTGAAGAAATCTAAACAATGTTTTGATACCAACTATAAGGTCTTTTCCTTAAACATTACTCAATCAAGTAGGTTCACTTAGAATTCCCATTATTACATTACCAATGTCAATTTAATTTTATATTTTTAGATAATTATGATTTAATTTATACATATAAACCAAACAGCATATAAAGTGGGTACTACTAAAATAGTATCTATTTCTTCCATAATACAACTATTTTTAATAAAACATGATATCTTTTCATGAAAAATCACTACAACATTCATTTGGATTTGTTATTTTCTTTTACCCAACCATAAAACCATTGAAATACATTTTAAAATGTGTGATTATATCAAAAAGGTCATTATGGGACATAAAATAAAGAAACTATTAGTCCATGAATACAAATAGACCAATGAAATCAATTTCACTAAGACATACTTCTCACCCTTAAAGTATCCCATAAATTATTTGTGAAAACTTTACATTTCTCAAAAACGTAAAAAAAATATATAAAATAAATATATAATAGGAATTAATTGAATTAATATTTTAACCCTTGTGGTAACCATGCGATTTATAACCCTCATTGCTACCTTACAATTTAACCCTCCTAGATACCTTATGATGTAACCCTGACGACTACCTTATGGTGTAACCATTTCAGTTATACTTAGAATAACAATTGTATTCAAAATAAAGCACAAACATATCCAATGAATTGTATAGAAATATAGGTATGATAGATAATCATTTACAATTCCTATGAGCATGAATATAATTAAAAAATATTAATACTTGCATCATAAAAACACTTTTTGGGGAAAATCACTTATTTGAAAATAATACAGTGAAAACTCAAAGGAAATAATATTCCCTACAAATAAACATGTAATATTGTAAAGAAAACATAAAAACATTGAGGATTCATGAAAAATATTATAATCCACTCATGGTGTATATGTTAAAAAGAAACATTCTTTTTTGAATTTTTTAAAAATAGGCATCAATGAGGATTTTTAAAAGGAAGGTCACATAACTTTGGTCTGAAATCATTATAAGGTGTTCAAAATATCATGTATAATGTTTTAAAGAGTGTTAGTAATTTATTAAAAATAATATTCATATTTATTATGCCCTATATGATCATTTTATAACATCCTTTCACCCATTTATTGATAATATTTTGTCATTTTGATTGTTTTGTGGGTGTTTTTTTTGAGGTTTCCATTATTTGTTCATTACGGGTATTCTTGTATAATAGAAGAAGAACTGTATATGTGGGATGAAATATTATTAATATTTTTCTAGAATATTAAATGATACAAAATATCATTTTTCTATGATTTTTGGATGATTCATTTGATAAAAAATTAATGAAAATGAGTTAATATATTTTTGTGGTTTTAATGACCATTATGAACATATATCATTTTATTTAATATCATGATTATGTATTTGTTCTGAAAAATTATATAACTTATAATATGTATAAAATTTTTTATTTAACCAATATAATGGTATCTATTACCATCATTGAAGGAAGTAAAAGAAAATTAAAACACATCATCTATGACAGTTGTAAATTAACAAACCATGGAAAATGTTTTCATTTTTTTAGAATAAGAGGAGAAGAATAGAGGTTTGATTATTGATATTCTGTCAGTAAAATAAAATTCCAGTATATATAATATAATGGATCTAATATTTCACTTGGTTGAGGGGAGGTGAGTACAGAATAATAAAATTAAATAAATTTAAAGGAAATTTAAACTTAAATGAAATAGGATTTTACCTCTTAAACTTCTTCTCCTTGAGAACATCCTTCAAGAAATTTGTTTTATTCCTTTTAGAGAAACAAATATCAATTTGACATGGGTAATAGACTTTTAAATGTATTTGGGCAGATATTATACAATCAACAAGGCTTTTGGAGGTGTGAGGAGAAGAGGTGGTGACAGGTGGTATTAATAGTGGAGGAAGGGGTGTTTTTGATTATTTTATTCATTAGTTTGTTATTTTTTATCAAGACAATAAATGGTTTTGATTCCATGAATAAATATAGTAAATAGAATACTATATTTTGATACCATTGTGCTTACATATTTCATAAATCATTTATGACTCAATACTTTAGGTATTTATAAATACCATAAATTACTATATTTCACTATTTACCAAAAATTTAGCTATTTTAGGAAAATCTCAAAAATTCACACTAATAATTTTTTGATATATAGAATTTAAAATGGTGAATAATTTAAAATAATATTTATATATATGTGATATTTTATTTTTAATTAAATTCATTATTTTTTGAAAAATTATGATTTTAATGATATAAAAGATATTATAACACTTTTCAAAATTAATTAAGGTCTTGTAAATATTATTATAATAACAATACAAAAATATTAATTTATGAATATATTTTATGGAGATAAATTTTATTTTAAATAATATTATTAATTATAAAATTGTAAATAAATATTTATGTGTCACGGATATATCAACTCTTAATTTATCTTTTGCAAAACAATTATTTACTTATTCCATGATATAAATATATCATATTTACACAAATAAAATAAATAAATTTTATTTATAATTTCATTATTGAGGTTACTATTCTATTAGTATGTATTCATTAATTTCTATAAATTTTAATTTTTCATTATACATTTATAATGAATTTTACTACCTAATTCTACAATGAAGACAAATAATTTTATAAGTACCTACCTGTTAGAGTATATGATATTTTTTAATAAGGTTATTTATTAAGATCGCATGTGATAGTACATAAAATATTTTTACATATTGGTGGTTAATTAATTTTGATTCATTTTTATTATTTATTAATACGATGAATGTGTTAATGTTTGTAAGTGATGTGTCGGGGTCGTTATAGCCCTTCGATACATCGATAGGTCTCATAAGAAAAACATGGTTGGATTTTGGTTGAGTCCTAAACCATTTTTATATATGTCATGTAAGAAGTCTTTGATGGTATTTTTAGCTGCCTTTTCCCTGATATCACTTACAATGATAGATATTTTTTTGTGATTGATATGAAATGACATTCTATGTGGAAGCATGAAGTTAACAAAAAAAGGCACATAGTTTATTTTATATTTTTAAAATGTAATATGAATTTTATGTATGAATCTAATATACCAAGACTACTAAACTATTTGGTATTTTGGGATTCAGTTTCTTGTATTTAGTTCCAATTTTACAAAGTAACCACTAGCTCTGGGCTACTAGGATCACGAACATTATAGTTTGTATCAAAGAGAGTTTAGTTGAAACCTTGGTGACTGGATATCAGAAAGCATAGTTTAGGGAAGATAACCTTCTGAATGACATTGAGTATAAGTGGATGTATTGGATAACATCTTAAAAATTAGCGGGGTATAGTTTATGTGGTTTCCAACTATGATAATGTTTTTCATAAGATTATTTTTTTATTGTCAATGGTTGGAACCAGGAGGAATCATCCTAGCATAAAATGTAATGTACAATGAAGATATTATGAGAAACCAAATAGGTTGATGATTGGAGATAAATTTATTTTTATAATTATTAGTTATCTATCATGATATATGATTAACATTGAAAATATCTGGGAGATTCCTATCATAAAAATAAGATAAAAATTGACCTTTATGGATATCCAGTTGGTATTGATCATTGAGGTAACAAAAATAAATTTAAAATAATTCATTATAGTGGGAAGAGGCACCTAGAATAACATATAAAATAGATTAATATAGTTACCCTATCCTTTTACATATAACATTACATGATTTTAAGCATAATTATACATCAGAGTAAAATCCAAGGATCATTAATTATTGTGTCTTGGATAACTAGGTACATAAACTGAAATCATAGGACCAAAAAAAAACTTCTTTATTTAATATTCATAAAGAGAACCTAACTTTTTTTGAGCCCTTACATCTGAATAGGGTACACTGGTAAACACATAAACAAAGGGATGTTGTAGAAATCCTTATAAGGAAATGAACATAAGAATAAAGATTAAGCACATGAGTTATGAGGCATGACATAATGATATAGAAACCGTATAACATATGCAATAATAACATATAAAAATGGAATCATATAAACATGTAATCATATAAACATTGTATCATATGAACATGGGATAATATAAATGTGGCATAAATATAACACATGACTTTAGTACGAGTCGGGATAACTACCAAGATTGTTTCCCAAAATAGCACAAGCCAAGACTAACTGCCAAGAACATTGAAAATAACATCTAATGAGACATAACTATACGCAATTAATTGTTGTTCTATCTGGTCACACCCATTTTATCATTTTTATGAATATGATTGCAACATAAATAATCTTACATAATCAACTATACATAAACATAAGGGTACCCATGGGTCTCACAATCAGGTCAAAAAGCATAATAAATGGGGGTATCAGAAATGTGTCCATGAGTGAAATGAATTAAAACATACATGGAAATTAATAAGTTAAAATAGTAATATATCATGGAAAGTGATGTAAAACATAATTGACAATATGTAAGATTTGTATTTAAGAAATTCATTGCATTAAAACATTTTAATGTGGTTTTAAGGAAAACACTAAAGGGATTTTAAAATAGAAAAGAAAAAAATCATTTATATATAAAATTAAGTGAACTAATAAGGTTTTCTTAATAAAAATACTGATTTCATAAATACAATTTTGCATTAAAACAGAGGATATACTGCATTTGAAATTGAGTAAAAGTTTTGGAAGTTTCCTTAAAATGAGTTTGCTTACTGCTAAGTACCGAGGAAGGGAATCACTTAAAAACATGTATATACCCAAAAAAAGAATTATGGATGGATCTTGAAACATGATTTTTGATCACATAAAATTCTTTTATATGTCATAAAAAATTTAAAAATACAACTACATTTTTGTAAAAAGATAGACAGATAAACCTAAAGGAATAAAGGTGGTTTGGGTAGAATTCCATATGAATTGTCGGCATGATATCAGGAGTACATAAGAGGGATTAATGAGAGAGAAATTGATTTATCAAATTTTATACATCATGAAGAAATAATGGGGTAGGTGTTTAATTATTCCCCATCATTAGGTATTGCACATAAAATGGCATAGCATAGAAAACATTCCTGAATAAAGGTGAAATGGAGAGGATCCCTTACCATAAGTCCAGTGGTGTTCTAAACATGTTATTAATACCCTGAATAAAAAAATGAGGTTTATTAATTAATAATTCTAGAACATATTATACAATTTATTTATTTATTATAAAATATTCTTTGTTTATTGAAGACCTTTTTGATTGGTTTTAAGGTTCAATTTCATTGTTCGGGTCCGTTTGTTTCCCTGGTTTTAATGATCGGTTCATGTTCGGATAAACACGTATGATGAAAGTGGTTGTCCAGAATTGAAGTTGAATGTTACTAGTGAACATACAAGAGATTTCATGGTTATAAAAAATCAATTAGATATTGGTAGTGAGGATGAATTATTTTATAAAATGTTTCTGACATCCATTTTGGTTAATCGGCGGGTTTTAATTACAACGTACACGTTTTTCATTATAAATTAATACCATTTGTACAAAAGGATTACATAACCTTAAATCAGTTATATTAAATATATAATAATATGATTTAACCATAACCCTAATGGTTTCATGACCAGAATTAACGATGATAATATAAATTGATAAATAGTTGTCCTTGAATGTTCTAAATCAACACATCTCAATTGGTGTTTTCATTTCTTTCAAATAAAAGGTTTGAAAAGGAGATCTGAAAATGAAATATCCAATTAACATAACAACATTATAGTACATGTATGGTATTGGATATTTCATACCATTTTGATGAGTAGAGGTTAGGAAATAAAAGAGAACCAAGGAACTTAAAAATAAATGAAAAGAAAAGAGGAATTTTACCACTTGAATCATCCTTCCTTGAGTGCTTCTTAAAGGGAGTGTGTTTGGACTTTTTTGGAGACCAATGGAAATTGGACGTGGGCAGGGAGCTTGGGGAGAGACTTGGGTAGAATATAGGGGAGGAAAAAGGCTTTATAGGACTAAATATAAGAGGGAGTTAGGCGGGGGGTCATGGTAGAGGAGAGTTGGATATTCATAATTTTTTAACCATTTGTTTATTAATTTTCTTCAAGACTATAAATATTGATGATTCCATAAACTAAAATAGTAAATGGGTCATGTTAGTTCTATCCAAGGGTTTTTAAATCATCCACGATCCAATAAATAGTCTATTTGTATTATAATTTATATATACGGGCAATTACCATATTTTACTATTAATTATTTTGTGATTTCATCTGATTATGAAATATTTATAAGAAAGAAATTCCCATTGAAAAACACTAGGTCATTACATTCTTAGACCCTTATGAAATTTCCCCCTCAAAATTTCATTTTACATTCTAAGGAAAAATAGGTGAAGGTACATTTCCATCATTTCTTCCTTCGGTTTCCCAGGTTACATCTTCATAGTTATGGTTTCTCCATAGTACCTTGACTAGGTGAGTAGTCTTGTTACTTAGAACATTATATCTACGATTGAAGATCATCACTGGCTTCTCCACATAGGAAATAGCATGATCCAAATGTACCACCCTTTATGTGATTACATGTGAAGGGTCTGTTATATACTTCCTTAAGAGGGATACATTAAAGACATCATTTACTTGGTCCATGGTAGGAGGATGTTCATGTCAATCTGACATAGCCCCAACATGATCAAGAATCTCTAAGGGTCTGATGTACCTGGGACTTAACATCCCTTTATTTCCATAACTCATGACCTTCTTCCAAGGAGATATGCCTAGAAATACCATGTCTCTATCTTTGAACTCAAGGTCTCGTCAACGATTTTCTGCATAACTCTTCTGTCAACTTTGGGCTGCATGATATGTTGTTGAATGTTTCTCACCTTCTCCATCATTTCATTGAAAATTTCAGGTTCTAGAAGCTTATGGTCACCAACTTCATCCCAGGACGCTGGTGTTCTGTACAATTTCCATTAATGGGATTCATATTGTGCCATTCAGATTTTCGAGTGGAAACTATTATTGTAGTAGAACTAAACTAATATAAGATGATGGTCCCATCCTCCTTTTAATTCTATAGAACAAGCTCTCAATATATCTCCCAGTGTATGAACTGTATGCTCAGATTGGCCATCAGTTTGAGGATGATAGGCCGTAATGAAGTCCAGTTCATTACATAGATCATGTTGGAGACTTTTCCAAAACATATAGTTAAATCATGAAACAGGGTATGATATAATAGATAGTGGTACTCCATGCATCCATACCACTTCTTTGATGTAAATCCATGCATTTTGATCCAATGGGAAGTACTATCGAATTGCGATAAAGTCAATTGTCTTTGTAATACCACCTACAATGAACAATCTAGTATTTTTTTCTCTAGATGTACTTGGCAGTAAAGTGAAAAAGTCCATGGTAATGATCTCCCACATACCAGGAACATTGATGTATATTCAATAATCTCTTCTTTCATATTTTCCCACTAAACGTTTTCTCATATATATCAATACATCTTTTTTCTCCCAAGGTGAATTGAGAATGTCGATCTATGTGCATCCTTCCAAATATTCTTCTTTGTCTCTTGATCGGATGGTATGCATTATCATGACCCAAATCTTACAACTCCTTCCTCATCAATAATAAACTCTAAGGATTTCTTATTTCTGATAGCTTCCACAATTTTTAGAATTTCCACATATTTTCTTTTTTAATAATTTATTTTATCTTTGGGAAATAGTTGATAAATAATTTGAGAAATGATTGATGATGATGCTACCTTAGTGATTCCCATGTCCATCCTCAGCAAATCTAAGAAGATCAAATCCTTTTCAATTCTCATAATTGATAAAGATGCAGGATCCTTTCTACTTAGAGCATCTGCCACCTTATTTGCCTTACCAATATGGTTGTAGATTAAGCAGTCATAATCATCGATGAGGTCTATCCACCTTCACTACCGCATATTATGATATTTTTGTGTGAATATATATTTGAGACTCTTATGGTCACTATATATCTCACACTTCCCCCCATAGAGAAAATTCATCCAGATTTTTCACGCAAAGATCATAGCTGCCAACTCCAGATCATGCATGGGATAGTTTTACCCATTTATTTTCAATTTTTTTAAGATGTAAGTTGTCACTTTATCATTTTTCATCAGAAAATATCCTAATACCTTCTTTAAAGGATCACTGTATACCACAAAAAATTCTCCACTTGTATGGAGTGTGAGTACTAGCATAGTGATAAGACTCTTTTCAAACTCCTTGAAACAATATTCACATTCTTGAGTCCAGACAAACATTACCCCCTTCCATGTCAACATGGTCATTTGGTTTGAATATTGAGAAAAGTTCTTCACAATTATTTAATAATTCCCAATAATACCCAAAAACCTATGGATCTCTATTATAGAAGTTGGTCTGGGCCACTCTTTAATCACCTTTTTCTTGGAAGGGTCCACAGATATCTTCTTTCTAGTGATAGCATACCCTAATAATGATACTTCCTCCATCAAAAACTCACATTTACAGTACTTTTGATACAAATTCTCTCATTGCAATGTTTTTAACACCGTATTCAAATACTCCTTATGTTCCTCCTTTCTCATGGAGTATATCATAATATCATCACTAAAGAGTACCACATATTTTTTGAGGTAATCACTAAAGACTCTAATCATTAAATCCATGAAAATTTAAAGAGCATTAGTGAGTCCAAAGGGAATCACTATGAACTCATATTGTTTATACCTAGTTCAAAAGGAAGTCTTGGGAATATCTTCATTCCTCGCCTTTAGTTGGTGATATCCCGACCAATGGTCCACCTTAGAGAAATGATAGGACCCACAAAGCTAATCAAAAAATTAATATATCTGAGTAAGGGGATACTTGTTATTTATCTTGATTTCATTGAGATCGTGATAATTAATACAGAGGCCCATTGAACCACCCTTCTTCTTGATGAAGAGGTTTGTCACAGCCCACAGTGAAGCACTTGGGTGTATAATACCCTTCTCTAGATTCTCATGTAACGGTTTCCTCAGATATTCTAGCTCTATGGTGTCTAGTATATATGGTTTTTATGATATAGGTATAGATCTAGGAATTTTTTAAACTGATAACTCTACCACAAGACCAGTGCGAAGACAATGAAACTCTTCTAGGAATCCGTCATGATAGGTATGTCTTTAAGGATTATTATCTCCTTTGTCTCAATCATTTGAGTAAGAGATATTTACTCATAAGGTAGAAATATCTTCACATGAGGTAATGATTCCAAAAAGGATTCATCGTCCTCCAAACACTGGTAAAGAATCATAGGATGCTTTGGGATGTGAAGAGGGGTCTACATTTCCCGATGGTTGATGTTGTCTTTGTATAAAGATATAAAATATGTGCCCAAGATAACATCTAACCCCTCTAAAAAATGTAAGACGAGATTTCAGGGGAGGTTCAATCCAAAAAAATTAACAGAGGAGGAGTTATAAACCATGGATGCAATTATATCCCCATTCATTATACTGATGGATAATTTTTCTTCCCAACATTGAGGTGGTTTTTGAATAGTTCTACTAAACATGAAATATATCAAATAATCCATAGAACCAGAATCAAATAGTACGCTCTCTATTCTTTAATGAATAACTAGAGTACCTTTCACAACATTGTTTCTTGGATCCACCTTAATAGTAGTGATAGAAAAATTCCTTCCTTGTTGCCTTTGAGATTTTTGTTGATTTCCTCAAACAAACCTCATCTTAGAGAAATTGTTCACATAATTATCATGCTCCTTGTAGTTATAACACTTCACCACTGGCTAAGCGTTGATTTGAACCTTCCTTTATTCTACCAAATTAGTGGGATTTTTCATATCCCTTCAAAAGTTATTGGACATTTGTCCAATATTTCCAAAATTTAAGCAATTCCTAGTTTCCTTTAGACAGTTCCAAGGAAGATTTTCCCAAAACTTTTACAAGTGGAATATTTGGGATTCTTCCAATCATTGGATTTCATTGTTGAACAACCAATGTTTTTCTCCATTTTCCACTTCTTTTCACTAGGCCCATGAGACCACTAAGAATCTACAATCTCTACTTCAGCCTTGAGGTAACAATATAAAATCTACTTGTAACTATCGACGACTCTGATTTTAAACACCTTGTGTGGACTCGTCTTTATCCTGATAAATAATTTATCCACCTTTCCTTCTGTGTTCATGAAAAATCTAAAGGTGTACCCTGAATGCCATGTATTGTTTTCTTCATATTCCCCGATGGACTCATATTCCTTCTGCTTGAGTCTGAGAAACTCTCTTACCATATTGATATGCAGGGTTAGAGGAAAATATTTATTGAAAAACATCATCATGAGTTCCTCCCAATCCATGGAATCAATTTTCTCTTCAAGCATTCTATCATTGATCAGTTCCCACCATTGATCAGTTTCCCTATAAAAATGATAGACCACGAGTAAAAATTTCTCTTCTTCCTAGCACTGAAAAATAGAAAATATCATTTTAATGGTATTTAATTCACTATTCCGTGAGGAGGGGATCAAAAGATCCTCTAAGCATGGGAGGCCTTTTCCCCATGAAGTATTCTACGGAAAATTTTTCTTTCCTTATTGGATGTGGTTGTTCCACATGATTCAAGTTATTATTCATAACTTGGGTCAGCTGATCGAGTATTTTCATGAATTTTCGAGCACCTATTCCAATCATATCTAACATGTCATTAGGGAAGTATTCACATTTCCTATCATATTGGTTGTTGGCATGTGTTCTTCTATTTCCTGCAATTAACAAAGAATATAATGTATAATTATAGGTATTTAATAGTTAGATATTGAACATAAAATGGAATCTTTGAACATAAATATAGTGACCCAAGCCTTTGAATATAACATTTCATTATTTTAAGCATAATTAATCATCAGAGTACATGCCAAGGATCGTTAAGTCTAGTGTTTGGGAAGACTAAGTACATATAACATAAAACATGGGACTAAAAAATCTTTTTTATTTATTCTCCAAAAACAGCTTCTAACTTCCTTTGAGCTCTTACATCTGTATAGGGTACCCTGGGGAACACATGAACAAATTGGATGAGCTAAAAATCCTATTAAAGGACTGAACATAAGGATACATCTCAAGCACATGAGTTTGGAGTCATGACATAATGATATCAAAATCATGAAACTTATAAAATCATTTAATATAAGCATGGGATCATATAAACATGGAATCATATAAACGTGGATGAATCATAAAACTTTTCTTTAGTATGGGTCAAGGATAACCGCCAATCCCATTTCCCATTTCTGTACGGGTCAAGGCTAACTGCCAATCCTGTTTCACATCACATCTCATGAGACTTTACCTTACCCAATGCATTGGAGGGCTATCTAGGTTCACCCTTCTCAACATATTCATGAATATTATTACCACATAAATAATATTTCCACATAAATAATCATACATAATCAACCATACATAAACATAAGGGTACCCATGGAATGAATTGGGTACCACAATCATGACACAAAACATATCCAATGGGAGTATCATGAAAGTGTCGGTGAAAAGAAAGGATTAGAACATAAATGGACATTAATAGGGTAATATAGGCATATAACATGGTATTTTCTGTCAAATATAAGTGAAAACATATAAAAATGTATTTTAGAAACATTAGCATTAAAACATTTTTGTGCGGTCTGAAGGAAAACACTCTAGAGATTTTCAAATAGAAAAGAGGAAATTATTTTATATAAAACCAGAATTGAACCAAGAATTTTTTAATAATAAAAATAATTATTTTATATATACAATTTTGTTTTAAAATATAGGATAGAGTGCACTTGAAATTTGGGAAAAATTTTTGGGAAGTCCCCTATAAACAGGTTTGCTTATCGGAAACTTCTAAGAAGGGAATCTTGCAAAATCATGTATATCCCCAAAAAAGTGTGATGAAAGGTTCTTGATATAAGAATCTTGTACAACTAACCAGAAGTCGTAATACTCACATAGATAGATAATATAACACTATTTTTAATGAAAGATAGCGAATCCCAAAAGAACAAAGAAGGTTCGGGTAGAATTCGTTATGATTTTATCGGCATGGTGTCAGGTGTACCTAAGAGGGATTGATGAGAGAGATAAGGGGGTTATAATAACTTATAAAACATTATCTAAGTATGGAGAATGTGTATAATTTACCCCATCACTTGGTATTACACAAAAATTCATAGCATAGAGAACAGTCTTGATTAAGAGTAAAAAGGGGAGGATCCCTTACCTTAATTCTGTTGGTGTTCCCCACTTGATATTAATGACCTGAATAGTCAAATTAGGTTTATTAATAAATATTTAAAGAACATTATATACATGTAAAATATTTATTATAACCTTTTTATGTTCATTTACACCCATTTTTATTGATTATACGGTTCAATTTCAGGGTTCGGGTCCGTTTGTTTCCTTGGGTTTTAATGATCAGTTCACTTGTTTTTAGGTTCGGATAAAATGTAAGATGAAAGTGGTCATCCATAATTGATGTTATATAGAACTAGTGAACATCCGGAAGGTAACATGGTTACAAAATTCGTTTGGTTAATTGGAGTGAAAGAGAACCATTATATAAGACATTAATGATAAATGCTTGAATTAATTTTAGCGATTTTACCCATAATTAACTTGTTTTGTATTGTTATTTGATATCATGAGTGTATAAGGATTCCAGAACCATAAATAGGATATATAAAATATATAATAATCTGGTTAAACAATAACATAAATGGTTTCATGACCAGAAACAAATATGATAAATGAAATTGATAAATCGTTGTCCTTGAATGTGCTAAATTAGCACATCTCTAACGGTGCTTTCATTTCTTTCAAATAAAAGTGTGGGGAAGGAGAGAAGATAAAGAAATATACCATTAGTATGAAAAAATTCCAATAAATTTATATTACTGGATTTATCATACTATTATTGTGAAGGGAGGTGAGGAAAGAACCAAAAATAAAGAACATAAAAGAAAAAAAGAAATTGGGAAGAGAAATTTTAGCTCTTGAGACTTTCTCCTTTGAGAACCTCTTAAGGGAAGTGCTTTTGGTATTATTAAGAGGCTAGGATATTTTGGACGTGGGGGAGGATTTTGGGAGAGATTTGGGTAGAATAATGGCAAGGCACAAGGCTTGAGAGAAGTGAAGAAAAGAGGGAGTGAAGGTGGGGTTTTATAGTGGAGGAGAGGATGGATTTCATAATATTATAGTCATTAATTTATTATTTCTTCCCAATACAAGGAATAGTAAGTATTCCCTGACCAATAATATTAAATGGGTCATGTAAATTCAAACCAAGTGGGCCTACGTTAGCAGATCATCATAGATTACTCAATTAATCCATTATTTAGTATTTATTTCAAATGATCAGATTATAATATTCATAAAAAATTTAAGTATCTCATAAAAATCCCAAAAATTCCCCATAACAATTTTTCGACGTGTAGAATCCAAAAATGAAATCCATTTTTCCAAAATAATTTTTTATGTATGATTATATTAATATTAATATAAAATAATAATTTATTATCAAAACCAGTTTTAAAACACTCATTAACTTATTCTAAAATATAGGTATATTGTACTTCCAACTTGAATAATATTTTTATACCACCATAGGTGAGTTTACTATTCAATAGGGTATATCACTATTCATAAGGGTATGTTACTATTCATTAGTGTAGGTTATTATTCACCAAAAAAATTAAGTTTTCTTTATCGGACTGTAAATAACTTATTGATTA
The DNA here is from genome assembly GCA_963277665.1 of Viscum album. NCBI lineage: Eukaryota > Viridiplantae > Streptophyta > Magnoliopsida > Santalales > Viscaceae > Viscum > Viscum album. The sequence goes on from OY728131.1 coordinate 1,353,129,071, forward strand.
CAACCATGTATACCGGATTTTTTGATATTCCAAACACAGAAGTGTCAAACTTATGTTTAGAGGTCACATAGCACTTAATAGTTCAATATGTTGTGTTTTCAGGTGATTTTATGACATAATTATGGGAAGGTAATTTTCTTTGAAAAACATTGGGTTGTTACATTCATCCCCCCTTATGAAATTTCACCCTCAAAATTTCGTTTTACATTCTAGGTCGTAAACAGGTGAGGGTAACATTACCTCATCGCCTCCTCCGGTTCTTATATTGCTTCTTCAAACTTTTGGTTTCTCCATAAAACTCTGACTAGGTGCATTGTCTTTTTTCGTAGAACTTTGTCTCTACGATCTAAGATCTTTATTGGTTGTTCCTCATAAGAAAGATCATTCTCCAATGGTACCACCTCTGGATTGAGTACATGTGAGGGGTTTGGTATGTACTTTCTTAAGAGGGATACATGGAAGACATCATGTAATTTCAACATGGTAGGTGGAAGTTCCAGTCGATAGGCCACAGCTCCAACTCGATCAAGGATCTAGAAGGGGCCGATGTACCTGGGACTTAGCTTCCCTTTCTTCATGAACTTCATGACCTTCTTCCACATAGATATGCATAGAAATACCATGTCTCTGACTTTGAACTCAAGGTCTCATCGACGGTTTTTTTGCATAACTCTTCTGCCAACATTGGGCTTCCTTGATATGTTGCGGAATGGTTTTCAACTTCTCCACCATCTCTCCAACCATTTCAGGACCTAGCAGCTTACTCTCACAGACTTCATCCCAACATGTCGGTGTTCTACACCTTTTCCCATAAAGGTCTTCATATGGTGCCATTCGAATGCTCGATTGGAAACTATTTACTGTAAGAGAATTCGACCAGAGGAAGATTTTGGTCCCATCCTCATTTGAAGTCTATAGAACATACTATAAACATTTACTCCATTTTCGGAATAGTTCACTCCGACTAGCCATCAGATTGAGGATAATAGGCCATGCTAAATTTCAACTCAGTGTTTAGAGCATGCTGGAGACTTTTCCAGAACATCGATTTAAATTTTGGATCCCGATCAGATACAATGGATAGTGGTACTCCATGCAGCCTTGCAACATTATTGATGTACATCCGTGCAAGTTGATCCAATGAGATGTCCTCTTGAATTGTGATGATGTGAGCTGTCTTTGTAAGATGGTCCACAATAACTCATATAGCAATGTTCCTTCTAGATGTCCTTGGATGTCCAGTGACAAAGTCGATGATAATGTTATCCCACTTCCATGTTGATATGGATAGTGATTGCATCATCCCCTTAGACTCTTTCCTCTCATCCTTCACTTGTTGACATACCAGAAATCTTGATGTATATTCTGATATCTCCCTCTTTATATTGTCACACCAATAGTGTTCTCAATGACCACGATACATCTTTTTTCTCCCTGGGTGAAAAGGGAAGGTTGAGCTATTACATCATTTAGAAGCTCCTTCTTTATCCCTCCATCAAATGGTACACAGAGTCGTGACCCAAATCTTACAACACCTTTATAAATCTTGATATCTAAGGATTTCCCATTTCTAACAGCTTCCACCCTCTTCTGAATCTCCACATCCTTTCTTTGAAACCTTTATTTTATCAATGAGGGATGGTTGAGCAATCATTTGAGAAAGGATTGATGGGGTTCCTCCCTAAATTATTTTCATGTCCATCCTTTTCAAATCCAAAAAGATCGGATCCTTTTCAATTCTCATCATTGATAATGATGCAGGATCCTTTTTACATAGAGCATATGCCACCTTGTTTGCCTTACCGGGATGGTAGTGGATTGAGCATTCATAATCCTTGATGAGCTCTATCCATCTTCTCTGGTGTATATTAATCTCTTTCTGTGTAAATATATATATGAGACTCTTGTGGTTAGTATATATCTCACATTTTTCCCATAGAGATAATGCTGCCAGATTTCCAACGCAAGGATCACAGCCGCCAACTCCAGATCATGTGTGAGATATTTTTTCTCATGTATTTTCAGCTACCTTGAGTCATAGGCTATCACTTTATCATTTTTCAATAGCACACAGCATAATTGTTTCTTTGAAGATATTTATGTTGGCTCTATAAAGTCAATCCTTGCCCATAATTGCATCCAATTCCACTAAAGGGAGACTTATATTATTTCAAAGATGAAGAGTTTCACAAACATCAACATGTGATACATAATCATATAAGATTTCCCCAAATGATATAAAATCATTTCAAGTAGCGACTTGATGTTCGTAGAAAACATTTAAAACATTCTCATAGGGAATGAACTGAAATACATCATGATATACATAATAATTGAAAAGATGTTACATGTACTTCATTCATCATAATCTATCTCAACATTGGACTTGCATTTTCCCCTTGTCCTTGGAGTTTGTTGATGCTCATCATGCTTCTCATCCCTTCCAATGTAGCATTTTCTTCGATAATGTCCAACATCTCCAAATTCACGACAATGAACAGTATAAGGTACATTCGACACAACCTTATATCCATTCATCACATTATCCATTTTTTATAGCAATTGGATATTTTATGCCCCACCTTCCCACAATTGAAACATCTCTTGGTTTCTTTGTGACATTCTCCTTGATGCCTCTTTCCACACTTTCTGCACAAAGGAAATTTAGTCTTCTTTCCGTTATCAACTTTATCATATGAACTTCCTTGTGATGTCATCTTTATCCTCCTTGATGAATTTGGTCATTCAACTATGTACAAATTGTTGATTGTGATTTTCAATAGCTGATTTTGAAATTTCACAATATGTTCAACTTGGGCTCCCATCATCTCAGGCATATCATTTGGTTGGTTGTCACATTGACTATCACATTGAATTTTGGAACACATTCTTTTATTTCCTAACATTAACTAAGAAAAAGAACATATAATTATAGGTCTTTAATACATAACTATAGAGCATAAAAAAAGAAACATTGAACATTAAAGGATAAACTTATAAAGAAGAAGTACATCATAACATGTGATTCCTTAGGTTTATATCTAGGTTATCCTTGATCTATTTCTTAACTTATATTCTTATTGAATTTTTTTCCCTTAATAATGGTTTTCACTAAGCTCGTGAATCTACCAAATAATATCCCCCAGGAGTGTTGTAAGCAAGAGTGCAGCAAGGCCCGTTGTCGTGCACCAGTTTTTGTACAAGTCTAGATCAAAGCGGCGGTTTCGGGTTTTACCCCTAGATACATTTGTGCCAGAGCCACCTCTACCTGCTCGTATCCAAATAGGGACGTATTTTCTTGATAAACCACTTACTCTATACCCACCAAAATTTAGGACTATTTTCTTATACATAGTCTCATCCTTAAGGTTCTCGCTAAGGTGCTTTATTCCTAATCAAAAAAAAATAACTAGACCATCCTCTGATAACAACTATAGAGACCCAATCCTTTTACATATAACATTTCATTATTTTAATCATAATTCATCATCAGAGTACAAGCAATTTATTTTTAAGTCTACTACCTTGGAAGACTAGGTACATATTACATAAAACATGGGACTAAAAACATCTTTATTTAATCTCCATAAAGAGCTTATAACTTCTGTTGAGCTCTTACATATGCATATGGTACCCTGGGGAACACATGAACAAAGGGGATGAACTAAAAATCCTAGTAAAGGAATGAACATAGGGATAAATCTCAAGCACATGAGTTAGGAGGCATGACATAATGATATCAAAAGAATGAAACTTATAAAATCATTTAATATAAGCATGGGATCATATAAACAAGGAATCATATAAATGTGGAAGAATCATTAAACATTTCTTTAGTACAATTCAAGGCTAACCTCCAATCCCATTTCCTATTTCAGTATGGTTCATGGCTAACCACCAATCTTGTTTCCCATTTCAGTACGGATCAAGGCTAATCGCCAATCCCATTTCACATCGCATCTCATGAGACATAACCTTACCCAATGCATTTGAGCACTATCTGTATGCACCCATATCAACATATTCATAAATATTATTTCCACATAAATGATCTTTCCACATAAATAATAATAAATTATCAACCATACATAAACATAGGGGTACCCATGGAAAGAATTGGGTACCACAATCATGACACAAAACATATCCAATGGGCGTATCACGAAAGTGTTCATGAAAGGAAATGATTAGAACATAAATGGAAATTAATAGGGTAATATAGTCATATAGCATGGTAAGTAGTGTCAAATATAAGTGAAAACATATAAAAAATGTATTTTAGAAACATTATCATGAAAACATTTTTGTGCGGTCTTAAGGAAAACACTCTTGAGCTTTTCAAATAGAAAATAAGACATTCTTTTATATAAAACCAGAATTAAACCAAGAATGTATTCATAAAAAAATACTTATTTAATAAATATATTGGTGATTTAAAACATACGTTATAGTGCACTTGATATTTGGGTAAAAATTTTGGGAAGTCCACTTAAAACAAGTCTACTTTTCGGAAAGTTCTAAGGAGGGAATCATTCAAAATCATGTATATCCCTGAAATAATGTGATGAAAAGGTATTAATATAAGAATATTTTACAGATAACCAGAATTCATAAGACTCACATAGATATATATGATAACACCATTTTTAAAGAAAGATAGGACAACCCAAAAGAACAATGAAGGTTCAAGTAGAATTCATTATGATTTTATCGGCATGGTGTCGGGTGTACCTAGGAGGGCTTGATGAGAGAGATAAATGGTTTATCATAACTTATAAAATAGTAGGGAAGTATGGGGACGGTGTATAAATGTACCCCATCACTTGTTATTACACAAAAAGTCATATCATAGAGAACAATCTTGATTAAGAGTAAAAATGGGAGGATCCCCTACCTTAAGTCCGTTGGTGTCCTCCACTTGATATTAATGACCTGAATAGTCAAATTAGATTAATTATTCAATAGGTAAAGAACCTTATATACATGTAAAATATTTATTATAACCTTTTTAAGTTCATTTACACTGATTTTGATTGATTATAAGGTTCATTTTCATGGTTCGGGTCCGTTTGTTTCCTTGGGTTTTAATGATCAATTCACTTGTATTTAGGTTCGAATAAAATGTAAGATGAAAGTGGTAATACAGAATTGATGTTATATAGAATTATTTAAAATCCATAAGGTTAAAAGGTTACAAAATTCGTTTGGTTAAGTGGAGGGAAAGAGAACCGTGACATAAGACATTAATGATAAACTGTTGAATTAATTTTAGCGATTTTACCCATAATTAACTTGTTTTGTATTATTATTTGACATCCTGAGAGTATAAGGATTATAGAACCATAAATATTATATATAAAATATATAATAATCTTGTTCAACCATAACATAAATGGTTTCATGACCATAAATAATGATGATAAAATAAATTTATAAACTATTGTCCTTGAATGCGCTAAATTAGCACATCTCTAACGGTGATTTCATTTCTTTCAAATAAAAGAGTGGTGAAGGAGAGAAGATAAAGAAATATACCATTAGTATCAAAACATTACATTCGTGTATGTTATGGGATTTATCATACTATTATGCTGAACGTAGGTGAGGAAAGAACTAAAACGAAAGAACTTAAAAGAAAAGAAGAAATTTGGAAGAGAAATTTTACCTCTTGAGACATTCTCCTTTGAGAACCTCTTAAGGGAAGCGGTTTTAGTATTTTGAAGAGGATAGGATCTTTTGGAAGTGGGGGAGGATTTTGTTAGGGATTTGGGCAGAATAATGGAAAGGCACAAGGCTTGATAGAACTGATGAAAAGAGGGAGTAAAGGGGGTTTTTATAGTGGAGGAGAGGAGAGATTTCATAATATTATAATCATTAATTTATTATTTCTTCCCAAGACAAGTAATAGTAAGTATTGCATGACCAATAATAGTAAATGGGTCATGTTAATTCTAACCAAGTGGGTTTACATTAGTAGAGCATCATTTATGACTCAATTAATCAATTATTTAGCATTTATTGTTAATTATCATATTATACTATTCTTCAAAAATTCAAGTATCTCAGAAAAATCCCAAAAATTATCCCTAACCATTTTTTGAAATGTAGAATCGAAAAATGAAGTCCATTTTTCAAAAATAATTTTCTAAATATGTTTATTTTAATATTTAATTAAAATAATAATTTATTATCAAAACCAGTTTTAAAACACTCTTTAACTTATTCTGAAATATAGGTATACTGCACATCCAACTTGAATATTATTTTTATACCACAATAGGTGAGGATAATATTCACTAGTTTATATCACTATTAATAAGGGTATATTATTATTCATTATGTTAGGTTATTATTCACCAAAAAATTATGTTTTCTTTATCGGACTCTAAATAACTTTCGGATTACAACTGTATATGCCGGATTTTTGAAATTCAAAACACAGAAGTGTCAAACATATGTTTAGAGGTCACTTAGCAGTTATTAGTTCATTATGTTGTATTTTCATGTGATTTTATGACATACTTATGGGAAGGTAATTGTCATTGAAAGACATTGGGTCATTACAATAAAAGGATAAACTTGTAAGGGAGAAGTATGTACTAACATTTGATTCCTTAGGATTAAATATTTGTTATCCTTGAACTACTTATTAACTTATATTCTTATGTGATTATTTTGACCCTTAATAAGGGTTTGTAATATGCTCATGAATCTACCAAAGCATATCCCCTTGTAGTGTCAAACCAAGAGTGAGGAAAGGACATTTATAGCATACTAGGTTAACCCAGGTCAAGCCTGAAACTCCTTATTAGAGATTTCACTCCCAGGTAAATATGTTCCAGATCAACCTCCATCAGTTTGTATCTATATAGGGATTTATTTTCGAGATAAAACACGTACTCTATACTAACCAAAATTTAGGGATGTTTTCTTATACTTAGTCTCATCCTTAAGTTTATTACTAAATTTCATTATTCCTAATCTCTAAAATAACTCATCCATCTAGCTATAGAGACTCTAGCCTATTTCATATAACATTACATAATTTTTTTCATTATTATACATCAGATTACAAGACAAATTTCATTATGTCTAGTGTCTTGGAAGACTAGGTATATAAAATCAAATCATAGGACCAAAAAAACAAATTTCATTATTTAATATCCATAAAATGATCCTAACATCCTTTGAGCCCTTAAATATTAATATAGTACCCTAGGGAACACATTAACAAAGGGATGATCTAAAAAGCCTATTAAGTAAATGAACATAAGAATAAATATTAATCACATGAGTTCTGAGTCTTCAAAGAATGATATCAAAACCTTGGAACAAATAGAATCATAACATATAAACATGGAATCATATAAACATGGGATAATATATTCATGGGATCATATAAAAATAGGAACATATAAATTTCGTAGAAAAATAAAAAATTACCTTTGTACGATTCAAGTATAACTGCCAAGATTGTTTCCCATTGTAGCACAAGCCAGGGCTAACTGCCAAGACCGTTTCACATAACATCTCATGATACTGAAATTTTCCCAATGAATTGGAGCACTATTTGGGTGCACCCATCATATCATTTTCATGAATATGATTTCCACAAAAATAATCATACATAATCAACCATGCAAAAACATAAGGGTACCCATGGGTATCCTAATCATGTCATAAATCATAATAAATGGTGGTATCATAAAAGTGTCCATGAGATAATGGAATTGAAAAATTCCTGATCATTAATAAGTTAAAATATGAATATATCATGTTAAGTGATGTAAAAAATAGGTGACAACATGTAAGAAGATTATTTAGGAAATTCATATCATTAAAACATTTTAGTGTAGTTTTAAGGAAAAAACTAATGAAATGTTAAAATAGGAAAGGGTAAAATATTTTTATATAAAACCATAAGTGAACCAAGAATTTATTCATAATAAAAATATTAATTTTATATAGACAATATTGGATTAAAACAGAGGATATAGTGCACTTGAAATTGGGTAAAATTTTGGGAAGTTCCCTTAAAATGAGTTATCTTACTAGGAAGTATCGAGGGGGAATCACCTAAAAGCGTGTATATAACTGAATGAGAATGAGGGATGGATCTTGAAACTTGTGTCTGAAGCATATAAACATAATTTATAATATGTACATAATAAATAAAAGACAAATTAATTTGGGTAAAAATAATGATAGAGCAACCTGAAGGAATAAAGGTAGTCCGAGTATAATTCCTTACGAATTATCAGCATGAAATCAGGTACACTTAACAGTGATTAATGAGAGAGAAATAGATTTCCCATATTTTATAAATCATGTGGAAATAACGGTTTACATTTTTAATTATACCCCATCATTAACGATTACCAGTAAATTGTAAAATCCTAGAGGACATTCGTGAATACAAGTGAAATGGAGAGGAACCCTTACCATATGTATGGTGGTGTTCTACACTTGTTATTAATGAATTAGGTAAAAAAATTATGATTACTAATTAACAATTAAAAAACCTATTAAATGTTTTATTGATTTATTATAACCTGTTTTTACTTCATTCAAGACCTTTCTGACTAGTTATAAGGTTCAATATCATTTCTCCGGTCTATTTTATTCCTTGGTTTTAATGAGAAGTTCATGTTCGGATAAACACATATAATGAAAGTGGTTGTCCATAATTTAATCTCTAAATTATTAGTAAACATACATGAGATTAAATTCTTATAAAAAATCAATTTATTATTGTGGGTGAAGATGAATTATTATATAAATCTTTATTGACAATCATTTTGGTTAATCGGTGGGTTTTGATTATGAAGAACATGTTTTGCTTTATAAAATAATACCATTTTTACAAAAGTATTAATAAACCTTAACTTGGATATATTAAAAATATAGTAATCTTGATCAACCATAAAAAAAATGTTTTCATTACCATAATTAATGATAATAATTGAAATCGATTAACTTTTTTCCTTGAATGAGCTTAATTAACACATCTCAAACAGTGTTTTCATATCATTCAAATAAAGGGTGGGGAAATAAAAGATGATCATGAAATATCAAAATAGCATAAAAAATTAAACAATATGTTTGGTACTGGATTTTTCATTCCATTTGGATGAGCAGAGGTTTGAAAAAAATAGAAAAAACGAACTTAAAATGAAAGAAAAGAAATGAAGAATTTTACCTCTTAAATCATCCTACCTTGAGGGCTTCTTAAGGGGAGAGGTTTCTGTATTTTTAGGAGAACAATGGCTATAGGACGTAGGGAGTGAGATTAAGTATATATTTTGGTAGAATATAGCAAAGGCACAAGGCTTGAAAAGAGTGAAGAGAAGAGGGAGTGAGAAGGGGTTTATAGTGGAGGGGAGGAGGGTTTTCATTATTTTTTAATCATTAGTTTATTAATTTCCCTGAAGATGAGAAATAGTGATGATTACATGACCAAAAATAGAAAATGGGTCATTTAAATTATAACCAAGGTTGGTGACATCATCCATGATTCTATGAATATTCTATTTAGCTTATAATGTATATATGTGGTAAATTGACATATTTTACTATTCATCAAAAGAATCAAGTGTTTCAGAAAAATATCAAAAATTCACCAAAACCATTTTTTGACATGTAGAATAGAAAAAAGAAATCCATTTTTCAAAAATAATTTTATAAATATGATTACTTTAATATGGAATTAAAATCATAATTTTCTCTACAAAACTATTTTTAAAACAATTATTTACGTATTCAAAAATATTGGTACATTGTACATTCACTTAAATATTATTTATATATCATAATAGGTAATGTTACTATTCATTTGGGTATGTAACTATTAATAATGGGAACATTACTATTCACAAGGGCATGTTACTATTCACCAAATATTATGTTGGGCATATTAGAGTCCAAATAACTTATTAATCACATCTGTGTATGTCGTATTTTGGAAATTCAAATCACAGAAGTGACAATATTATGTTTAGAGGTCACATAGAACTTTTTTTTAATAAGAACAACTCCTCCAAATCAAATTTTATTCAAAATAGACAAACAAAACAACCCCGGGTGACCCAGGGCTTAGGGAGGTATGAAATAGTGCAAACCAAGGGAATCTCTTCTAAGTAAGTTAACACACTCTAGTTTCAAACTATTGATAGGGAGACAGGAAGTGTTGATTGAGCTCTAGACCGCCAAAGAATACAAGTGAACCACAACCTTATTACCCTCGCTCCAAGTGTGAGACACATCCATATTGGGACTAAGAAGAGCTCTATATTTTAAATTTAAAAACATTGGGTCATTTTAATGAATGTATATTTTCTATGTAAAAATAAATGTAATAGTGAAACAAATTTCCAAATAATTCAATGTCTTATATGTGGGTAATATGGGAATTATTTAAGCCACTGGACTAAATTAGGGGTTGATTCCTTGATAAAAGAAGTACCAATGTTATAAAAAATATTGAAGTTAAAGGATTTTAGTTTTTAAAGATGATATTCAAGTTTTAGTAATCATTAAAAATATATTAATTCCACCTAAATAGTTTTTATTTAGTTATTTTAACGTATATATTGTATGGTACTAATAACCAATTAAATTAATTTCTTGATAAGGTCATATTTTATGCAAGCATAAGACTGATGGACTGATAACCCAGAATATGTGTTTGATATTTGGATAATCCTAATGTATATTAGGATATTAATTTTATGTTTGATTATAATTTTATGGTCATATATATCCCTTTTTATGTTCTATATTATGGGAATTTAGCATTATATTTTGGGAGAGAAATATTATAAAACAACCCTTTTGATTAGTATATGTTTTATTTAAATGGTTATTTGGGGTTAATTTATTTAATATTGTTTGGAGATAATATTAATTTTATTGATAACCATTACGTTTATTATGATTTTGAGTATTAGTTAGTGATGGATTCTTGGGATAATATAGTTGTTTCATTTTTTGGAAAGTATCATATAGAAAACCTAAGCCGTTAAAAAAATTTATTTTATGGGTACTTTTTTTAGGATGTTAATCATATTTTTGGTAATGGTATAGTTTTAGAATAAGGAATGCCCACATGCCTGGTGAAAACACACTAATTATGGAATGGACATGGGTTTTTAACACCAATCCTAGGGAATTAAGCTGTCAATGCCTACCATGGCCCTATGTGATGTCCTATTGAGTGTGAGGTTGTTCATTATAAATTATTTCAAAAAATAAATAATAAGATGATTTTTGAAAGCATATTATAGGATAAAATATTTTTGTACTTTTTCTGTGATTTATAACATTTCTGGAAACACTTCATTGAATTAAATTATATATAACCATTAGATTTAACATAAAGGATTATTTTTAATGATTTTGATTAGATATTGGAATCCCATGGTGTAGAGTATGATATAACCTCTATGCTTAAAAATACATATATTTAGGTTATTGGTATTATATAGGATATATGGAATAAGGTTAAAGTTAATAGTGGTCCGGCTTATTATTATATGTGATCTGGGTACTCACATATTTGGAATGTGACATTTTGAAAATATTTATGTGGCCTATGAATAAATTTTTTATTAATTTTTTACGTTCTAAATATGTATGAAATATTTTGGGGGAGTATTTAGGTTTATTATATATAGAGTGTATTATGTTGAACATTGGATATTATTATATATTGTTAAAGTATGATTAATCATAGTAGATACACTATGGTTACCATTTCAATTTTTAAAAATATATAAAGGCCAAAGGAATGGATTATGTGTTTTATTATTCATTAAATGATTATTTATTGCTCAGGGAACATAATTCCTTGATAATCTATATCTTGACATAAGAGATGTAGTAGATATTGATTGATGAACAAACAAAGGATGATATTGTTCTTATGACATGGAATGAATTCAAAAGATATTTTTTTAAGTTATTTTTTAGTATAGTAAGACAATACCTAGACATTATGAAAATGTTGTTCAAATAAAACATTATATGTATTCCTTTCTTTCTGAAAAATCAATGGCATTTTATAATATCACATATTTACTATTTTTTATAGTTATCTCTCTCATGATCATATTTTCTATTCCTCCCTATCAATCCATATGTGTTAGTTTTCTCGTTAATTTTCATATTTTCACTTACGAATAATGTTCTCCAATTCATAATCCAAGTTTTGTGATGACCTTAAATTTTTTCCCTTTTTTTAATAGGATGTTTTATTTATCCTTTTAATGGTTTGGTTATTTTATAAAGAAATGTTCATAGATAAAATCCATGATTATCGATCACATAATCAAATTACAGGGATGAAATTCTTTGAGTGAGGGGAGAATGTAAAACCATGATATTTTAAAATTACCTTATTTTCGATAACATGTACAACAAGAAACACTAATCTTCAACAAACCCCAAAATATTATTATTTATATACAACCATTATAACCTAGTCATTAAAGAGACAAGTGGGAATAGTACTAAGAAAATTATTAATTATATATATAAATAACATAAAAACTCACATGAATTATATTAATTCTTATGAAATATGTACCCAATATTGAGTAAAGCTATTTTATGCTTCAAAATATGTTTTCTTTAAAAATAATTTTTATTTAACTTTGAGATTTTTTTTAATTCTGGATAATTATATAGATTTTATTTTATAAAAATAATATCATTTTTTTAAATCACATTATCAATATTATATTACTCATAAAATTTCATATTTTGGTAAAAAGATCAATTTTCTATTGAATATTTAATATAATAATTATTATATAAAAATATATTATTTCTGACCATTTTCAATTTACCACTGTGTTTTAAAAAATTTTAAAATTATTTTTATTTCCAATATTTTGTTATAATATAATTATTTTCATTGGAAGAAATTTTATAATTTTTTGGTGTAAAAAAATATACAAAAAAGAATTTTTAAAAGAAATGAGTATTTTTATAAAAATTTCTTTTCAACACATTTTGAGCACCTTATGAAAAAATAATTTTTCAAAAATATATCTAATTTTAAATAAATTTATTTCATATTTAGAATTAGTAGGATCAAATTTAGTAAATATTTCATATTAATATTTACGCATTATAAATAGTATACGCGTCAAAATTACCATCATGATAATGGGTAAATTAGGTTAATCCAAGTTAAAAATATGTGATAAGGCCATAATTGTTCATAATAATTCTTAATTTATGAATATAATTTTACCCTAAACAATTTAGGCACAAATATCATTATTAAATGGACACTTTTATGTGAAATGGCTTATATATTATTTAAATCAATGAACATTACAAAATGTCACTCTCTTTGTTTTTAATAACTCTTACATATCAAAATATGGAGAAAATCAATATTTGAAGGAATATAAATGTTTATTTTTAGATTAATTAAATTTTTTATGAAATAAATTTATTTATAATATTAATAAATTAAATTATTACCATAAATTATTTTTAAACACAAATACCGTACTTAATTAATTAAAAATAAAATAAAATTACTGTTTTCAAAAATATTAAAAGTTATATAATTTTAATGAGATAATGTGTCCTAAAATTTTAATACATATATGTTCCAAATTAATGATACGAAAGTGAATTATATTTAACATCAAATTTAATTAATAGTGTCAAAATTGACAATAATGATATTTTGATAAAAAAAAATTTCAAATATATAAAAAATTTAAAAATATTTAATTTGAAAAATTAGGATATTATATGATCAAAAATTTCATCCCACATAAATTTATGGGCCGACAGTTATGTTATATAAAATATTATAAACCATTAAGTGTGAAAAAGGTGTTACCATGACAAATGTTAAAATAGGTTAACCAATGGGTTAATAAAAACAACAAGGACTATAATTATATAAAAACATACCTTACATTATTTGAATGATATTATTTCTACCCTAAAAACATTTTGTTGTATGTAATGACCATTTTTAATCGTTTGTGTTTATCATAGTCTTACTATATTATAAATGTTTTCAGAAATTCCAACAGTGTCCTATGGATCAATTATAAAACAGAACCTCCTCCCTCGATTATTTACACAACATAGAGTCATATATTTAGAACACACCCATACCGTTCTTATTATAAACATCATTATCCTTGTAATTTAGGATTTTTACCTTTCAAAATATCAATATTATTTCCCTTAATAATATATATAAAGGGACTCCACCGAAGAAGACGTAATATTTTTTACCAACTCATTCATGTTTATTTCTTCTTCTACTTATTCTTAATAGGTCGTAACAATTCTAAAATAATAATTCCAATAACATAAATATACACATTTATTTATTATGATTATATAAAATCTTTATTCCTTCTCTTTTCCATCCTATGAAAAGAAAAATCATTGTTTCTACAAATAAATGACTTACTGTATCCACATAGCGAAAAAATTAATTTTTTCTCACTAAATTTTATGGATTGTAATTATGATGGTTTTAATAAATAAATATGATATTTAAAACATTATTAATATTTTTAATGATAATTTTATATTTTCCTTCATGTATTCTAAATCTTTTCTAAACAACCCCATTGCTCATTTGTACATCTTGAATACCTCCTCCAAAAAGTGAAGGGAAATATTTTTCATTTTTAATTTACTTAGATGGGAATAAGTTATTATTTTATGATGTTATATAATATATAAGATTTAATAATTAATACTTAATGGTTCCTTTTTATTTATTTTCCATCCATTTCATACATAAAAAAGTGAAAACAAGATTAATATGTACGTATGACCTGTCATCACCATGAACAAAGTAATTAATTTTTATATCTATATACTTATGTATAAATATAAAATGTATTTAATCAATATATATATTTTTATCATTATTAACATTCTGTATATAATTTAACCATGACTAATTTACATGGACCAATACTACCAAATCAAAACATAAGTGAAAAATGAAGCAGTTATCACGTAAAAGAGGAATTTCAATAAAGAATTATTAAAAATGGTTTAAAAAGGATATAAGTAAATATTATATGGTATGACATATAGTAATATTTTTCTCAAATATATTTATATTAAATCTCTATTTACAATTCAATGGTTTTTAACACATATTAAGGTAGTCGGGCCAATGGATAGAGTTTCTCATATGTCTTTTACTTCCATAGATATGTGAAATATTCACCACATATTTAATTTGTGTGGTTTATATACTTCACCTATTATATGCATTATCATTGATATATTTTATTTATGGTATTTAAAAATTCATTTTATGTTATTTCTTTCATGGGGATTATGATTCAATAGTTTTCGAAGTGATATGGGTTTATTTAACAATCTCATCCTTATTCGAGATTTTTTATTTTGAAGTCATAGACTAGGAATATTTCACTTTCAAGTAGATGTATTCTAAAAATTTATGAAAAAAATTCTTTTACTATTCTTCAAGGATTTTTAAAATACAATCTTAAACTTTTTGTCTTTTTCTAAAATGTTTTAAAAGGAATTTTCCTATTGATTTTCTAATGATGTACTTTTTTAATTTTCTAACGTGAATAAAAAAGTAATGTTTTTTAACTTATAAAAGATGAATTAAATCTCTCTCTATGATGATTAACCATTGATTTTAATGATATTTCAAATATTTACAATTTAATTTTCAATGAAAATTATTTATTTAATACATTTGTAGTTTTGAGATTGTAAAAAAAATTCAATGAAAAAGGGAATGTTCCTAAAAAATATTTCATGTAATATTTTTCATGTATTTAAAATATATCAACATCATATGATGAATAATTTTATGAGGGTATAACATAAGTTTAGCATCCACCATAAATATCATTATGGTTTATAATCATTTTTACTAGGGAAAATTTTTGACGTTTTGTACGATAGTTCATTTAATATTAATTGTTATTTATTGTTAATTATTCTTGATTTAGTTATATTGTCTATTCATATGAAGAATTATTTAGACATAGTAAGTGGTGGGAAGGGTCAATAAACCCCCATGATGTATCGAATGGTCTCATGAGAAAAAATCTATTGGGATTTGGTTAAGGACATACCCATTTTTAAATATGTCATGGTATATGGCCTGGAATGTAAATTCAGATCTCTTGGTTGAGGCCTAAATAGTATATTTCATATGTTTTTAATTTTTAATTAAACCATTATGAAATTGGGTATTAATTTCTATGTGATAATTTGATTAGCTATAATATCAATAAATATGTTCTTGATATCGTGTGATTTCTTATATGAACTATTTTATTAGCCTTTATTATTTCCAAATTATGATCATTTTATTGTTCAAATGGAATGTGTTTTAGTTATTTACCTAGCTATATTTTTTATAAACATTTATTCATTGTTTTTATATTGTATTCATACCTTTATGAGGCATTTGAACTCACACATTTATTATGATTCATTTTCAATGGGATTCCCAGAAGTGTTTTGTGATTTATATGCAAGGATATACTACGAGAAATAATGTAGTTCTCAAATAAAAAACTTTTGTGTGTTATGTTATTAAAATTTGAGGAAAATTTCAATAATGTGTCTATTTTATGATGACTGCTAAACTATTTGATCCTTTGGGATGTGATTACGTGCATCCCCTTCCGATGTAACAAAGTAACCAATAGATCTCGACAACTAGGTTTGGGGTCTTTACATTTCAGTCGAGAGAGTTACATATTTAATTTAAAAACAATCCTACTATAATCATGGCACTAAAATAAATTAAATTTTTCTATATAAATTTCTCATTTAGTTCAACAATAAAAAACCATCATTGAATCCATCATTAAAATTTTATTATTTCTTTTAGCAAGAATTTATAGATATATTTTGATAGATTTATGCCATGCTATAGACAAAAATGTCTCACAAAATCCAAAAACATTAATTTTAGAGTACCCCATGCTTATAAGTCTGGCCTTGGTTCTAGAGACATCTCCCTTCTTTTTTATCTTGGTCCTAAAACCTCATTTTTTCTATTTTTTATTGGATTGTCTTGGAATAAGATTCCATGCCTCGTTATTCTATATTTTATCAAATTCATCAATAAAAACTTATATCTTCTTTATGTGTTCAAAGTAATCATCAATATTCTTTCATTCTATCACAGAATTTAGGATATTGTGACTAATTTCCCAAACCCTTCTCTTGGTCTGAACTTCTTTATTTTTTTCACCAATTAAATTTTAAATCATCGCTTCCTCCATGTACCTTTAATCTCAACCTATAATATTATGTTTCCCTTCATCATCACTATTATATATATAATCTATATCATCTTCATATAGTTATGCAATTTATTCCTCTACATCTGCATATGCCACAAAAATATGACCATATTCACTGTTGATCCCAATATAATATTTAACATCTTCATTATATTAAAAAATATATATCATCATCATAATAAACAATTTTATCTGCATTTTTCCTATAAATCTATTTTAAATTAATTTTTTGGGGATTAAAATGGAATATTCCTTCATATACTTTATCATAAATGTTGCATCTATTTATTCACTTTATTTTGATTATTATTGAGATACAAATCACTATATAGTTCTTTACACTTTGACTTTTTATTAACCACATTTCATAGGGAGACAAGTTAGAGTGAGGCCTCATAGAGAATCTATTATTAATAATCCTATCTTTACTGTTGTCCTATATCTAGAAAAAAAAAGTAAGTATCATTATTAATAAGAATAGTTCAATCTATTTCAAAAACAATCTTATTTATTCATTCCTATAATTAAATTGTACGAGTTTTTTATCGTAACTTGTTCACATTTTTTCACCGTGATTATCTATGTACTTAATGAACATTCTAGGGGAATATTCTATACCATTATCTATTCTCAATATTTTCAAATAAAATCCAATTTTCTTTTTAGAAATCCCTCTAATGCATTTAAATCTATCCTAATCATTATACTTTTATAGAATTGGCACCATATACATCATTCATGTATATTTAACAAATAAAATAATAAAATACTTATCTTCAGATAGGAATTTATTTTCCATTTGGCCACATAAATTAGTATGTATCACCTCCAATGGATTCAATATTTAAATATCACATTCGTTTTGGGTTTTCTAACCATTTTTTCATTATTTAAAGCCTTAGAGATTATAGTAATTATGATAGAACCGTATCAAATTGATTCTTCTTCCATTAACTCCTTAAATATATTTTTTCCATGTTGACCCAATATTTTCTAGCTAAAACTATTTTTAGCTTCAAGAGTAAAATAAAAATTTGATTTTACCTCTCTCATTTTTTGGCATCCCTGCCTAGGTGAAAATAAAAGGTTCCTTGTTCTAAAGGACTATATGGCCTCAAGCATTCCTCCATGTATGTTAGAGGC
Organism: Viscum album; assembly: GCA_963277665.1. Lineage (NCBI taxonomy): Eukaryota > Viridiplantae > Streptophyta > Magnoliopsida > Santalales > Viscaceae > Viscum > Viscum album. The sequence goes on from OY728131.1 coordinate 1,353,147,514, forward strand.
TACTAATAAGTAGTGCGGGTCCCAGGATGTATAATGGGAAACTATACCCTCATGATTAGAGTATCACGGTAGTTGAATAATAGATAAATAAATAGTAAAATGATAAAAAATAAGTAATAATTGTAAGTGGAAGGTAAAGCATACAAATAAAATAAATGACCAACAAAAACAATAACAAGTATCATATACAAAATGATGATATCTCATATTTCTGAAAAAATGAACAAGAAATCATGTTATACAATACATGTAAAAATTGAAAAAAACATAAATGACTATATCTAATTGATTCATGACTCATAGATCAATATCATTCTTTCTTGATCCACTTATATTATAAAATCATGTATCAACCAATAGGTGCTCTTACTTGTCTCTTCTAACATCCACATGATCTTCTCAGGTACCATTTTCGAACTGGATTTGTTGTTAGATAATCTCAGTAAGCCATAACAAATGGTGTCTATAAATATATAGTCAGTACATATATTATACATCTTTGAAGAAAATAATGTAATAAAAAAATGAAAACTGTAAAAAAGGTTCTCTTTAGTTCTAGAATTACACTAGAATGACATTACCTTCTTTTTCCTAAGTTAGATAATCTATTTATATACACATATATGGAATATATACATAGTGATTTCTACCACCATATACATGGCTATTACCACTAGCCTAAACCAGAGTTCTAACTCTTGCATCCATTAGTTGTGTCATGAGTATCACAAGTATCAAGGGACACCATTCCCAGTATCATAAAAAAAGTGATTTCTTGCCTGATATCACATTAATAGAGATAACAAAAATAATATCAGATCAAGAAGGATCATCATGACTATATAAATCCGTAAGGTTCAGAATTCTCACATATCACAGTAAGGGTCCTCAAGAATATATAACATATAAAAATGGTTGCATTGTCTATATCATGTCAATAGGGTCAACAGCCCCACATCATAGTTATAGTTTCTCCATTATCATCTGTCACATTAGCATAAGAGAATCGATACACTTATAACAACATTGGAATGGGTCTCCATGCCCACAAAAAAATCAACAGAGGGACTCCTTGCTCATATATATATATTTAACATTCAGAGTAGGAGAACAATATCCATAAAATAGTTAGCATAGGGGTCTCCATGATAATCACTAAAATATTAGAGAATAACAATTGGATTTAATATAATCCAAATGATAATTCATAATTCATTAACATTTTTTATTAACAAGGGCACGAACATTGATCATTTCAATTTGGTGATGAGGTTATAACACTAACCCGTGTTCAATTCATTTTAAATTTATAAGTGTGTTTTCCATGATACACCACAATAATTATCCATTTAATTCATAATATCACAATTATAACTCACGCCAAACCATATATAAGATGGTTTTCCATTTTGATGTTTGTATTTACAATAAAAAATTGACTATTACACCTCAAGTGTTAGAGACATTTAGGGGGTCATAAGAAGATAATAAGGTTATCAATTAATGGAACCATTAGGAGGTAGATTAAAAATAGGTAAAACCCACAGTGAAACTGGAATTCGGCACAATTTCAAATATTATAAATTATCTCAGCATTTAGGGATAAAGACTAAACTTTCTTACTTATGCCTATCGATGAGAACATATGTAGTATCATCATTTGGTTTGGTTTATATTATAATTACATCAAAAAATAGAAGAATTATTTAAAAAAATTTCATATTAGCCAATACCTAAAGAACCCCTTTGATAGAAATAAAAATGACGAAAGGTAAAATATGAACAGAGATCTTAAAGGTGCATATCTAATGAGATTAATAAGGAATAAATTTGATTCTAGAGAAAAATAATAATAAAAAATCCTACATTTATATGAGGTCTGAGATCAAAATGGAATGAGGAAGGGTCTCCTCATGCTTGAATAAAGAAATTATAAATAATAATTGAGTTTAATAATATTTATTGGAAATTTTTAATTTAACCCAAAAATATTGTGTCATAGGGTTTAGCCACATGGTTGACCAAAACATGAACCTACCATGCACACCTTAATACCTCATAACCTTCCTCACATGGTCATGGTGAACTATTAGGAAAACGATGTGCTAACCAAGCATTTATCTTGGTCTAGAAACTATAGATATTCTTCATGTCCATGAGGCCATATCCATATGGATAGGAAAAACTGTTTACCTAGGTTAACACTATGGAATTCCCCTCATGTTTTGGAGAAACTATAATAGCTGGGATACATGCTTTCCACTAAATATGTGGCCTAGTTAGTTCTTCCACTATCTTGGGTTCCATCTCTGAACAATCCCCAAACACCCTTGTTTCCTAAATAGTCTCACTTGGTATTCATATTAGTTCAAAACCAATGATTTAAATAAGGAATAAAAGGGCTTGTACCCTGTAAAAAACCATGTTCATACAGTCTCCCCTAGCCCCATAAAACAATTTGTCATTGAATTTCCCTTTTAAGGGTGGTGAAACATTTCTTCAGAACAACTTTGTCCACTAAGAACATATGTCAGACTCCCACCCCCACATTTCATCCAATATAGGGTTGAACATCCATAACACCACTACTAATGCTAAATACTATCCATGGAGAGTATTTCTGCTCCAATCATTGATGTGTAGAAGACAATCCTCCAAATAAGAATAAATATCTATCTCAACATCCTCAAGAACTATATTACTAGACAGTTCAACATGATAATGGTTTTGTTATAAAACATGGAATATTTCGTGCATGTCATGGTAAATCTAAGGTAATTTCAAAGGATATTCCATCATCCCGAATCTCTCCAATATCTCAAATGGCTCTACATAATGATGAAACATCTTCCCTTTCCTCTGAATCCACAGATTCCCAAGTTTTTTTTGATACCTGTAAGAATGATCCATGGACTCGAACACCTATGTTCGTCGGTGGTGATCATAAAACAATTTATATCTATAAAAAGTAGTTGAAAATGAATTCCTTATAAAAGAGTCTGACTCTAGATTCTTCTAAAGGGTTTGAGGACCCACTTTCACTACCTGTCCTAACTCTCACTATCTTAGGGGTGATTAGAATGGCCTACCATATAGGGCCTTATTAAGATCCATTAGAATCATCACATAAGAGATATTATTGTAAGAGAACTCGATGAGAGTGATATGATTGTCATAATAACCAATGAAATCATAGAAACATTATTATTGAATATTCTATATCACATGTATAGTTTTTTCTGACTGGCCATCTGTCTGAGGTTGAAACTTTGTTCTTTGAAGTCCCTGTGCACCCATATACCTTTCTAACCACTTCCCGAACCTTGAAATAAAATAGGAATCCATATCTGAAACAATAGTACGATGGAACTTGTGAAGTAGTATAATATCAAAAACAAACTGTATTTCTATTTCATCAACTAAGGAAATTTATTATATATAAAATATGTGGGTTAAATTCATAAGTCTATCAAAAAATATAAAAACTATGCCTCAACCAAGAGGATACCTTGGTATGCCCAAAAAAATCAAACGCAACATCTTCACATTTCTATCTTTAACCAGTAAGATGTGTATGAATCCACCAGGCCGCTACTGCTTTACCTTGACCTGTTGATAAGTGGAACACCTAGAAATAAAACCTACTATATAAATTTTCATTCCTAGACACCAATACTATCATTTCATATCATAGTATATCATGCAAATACATATGCGCACTACCCCATGAGAAGCATGTGACTTGTGTGTCCGCTCATCTCTCATATCTGCAGGGACTCGGATATAGCCATGTATACAAAGGATTTTTCTACCATCAATAGTTTAATACAGATGTGTTTCCTCACCAGAAATACTTTCTTGTGATATCAAGCCTTCAGGATTTGAAAACTACATCATATTCACCTTCTAAATATGTGATAAGGTCACTAAAAGAGATGACAGTATAGACTACCCATGAGAGTACTATACCACTATGTCCATCCATGAAAATGTGTCCATGCTCTTCCAATCACTACTAGACTCTTTATCCATCTACAACTAATTCATCATAATCAGAGCATCTACAATATTGTTTCCCATTCTAGGTGTATAATAAATATCAAAGTCAATGTAATGAAATTATTAATTCCACCATTATTTTATGAGATTCATGTATAGTATTGTGAAGATATATTTTAGGCTCTTGTGCTCTTTATACACCACAATTTCCTCACCCATTAGATAGTGAATCCTACAATGTAAAGAATGAATAATTGATTCCAACTCAATATTGTATGTCCGATAATTACACTCATTAGACCATAGCTTTTTTGACTCTTACACAATTAATATGTCTTCCTTTAATATAAATACTCTTTTCTTGATACCGAATGCATCACAACAAACTGTTTAGATTTACCCTAGGTTTGGACAAATCAGGATTGGTTCTAAAGTTAGTCTCCCCTTTATCTTTGGAAATACTGTATCGTCAGCTTCTAAAAATTTATACCTCAGTCCCTTCTTATTCAGGAATGTAATAGGTGTTACAAGTCATGAGGGGTACTCTATAAAATTCTTTTGAAAACCAGATATCCCCAATAAAATTCATATTTAAAGTATTTTCATAGTTTTCTCCTTGTTAACTAATGATCTCACCTTCTATGAGACAACTAAAACTCCTAACATTGAGATAATGTGACCGATGATGTTAACATTATTAATCCATAATTTACATTTACTAATCTTAGCATGCAATGGGTTCTCTTAAATTGTATTCCAAATGATCTCAAGTTAGTTTAATGGAAACTTAGATTATGATAATAAAACAAGATTTTATCTACAAATACCACCATAGAGGAATCTAGATATGGATGGAGAAACCTTCTCATCTACTCCAAAAATATGGTAATTGTGTTCATAAGGTCTAATGGTATAACGATGTACTCTAATAAGCCATGACCACTATGAAAAGAAGTATTCTATAAATATTAAGGGATAAATAATCCATAATGATATCCTTATCTTAGGATGATATTTGAGAATACCCTCACTCCTCAGATCTGGTCGAAGAGATCATCTATATGAGGTAACAAATTTCTTTTCATTATAATAATCATATTCTACATTGATAATCGATGAAAGTCCTAAGGGTTTCATCACCCTTCTTTGAAAAAGAGGTTGATAAACCCAAGGGAAATATATGGGCCATATAATAACCTTTTCATCTAGAGCCTAAAACTGCATCTTGAGCTCCTAAATCTCTGTAGTAGCAATCTTGTAAGGATTAATGGATACCAGTGTAGATGATATAAAATTATACCTCTCTTTTCAAGTAGTGAAAAAAGTATTTGGGGAAAGAATCCAGGAATCAATCGACTATAGGAGGGAATATATTCTAATCTAATCCATGATCCTCCATACAATGGATACTGTTCTGGGTGGTCTCTCCAGCTATCCCAATATCCTCTAGTCCATCTCTACCTACCTAGACATCACACTCACCCTTGTGAACATACGTTCTCTCATCTGGTTATGTAAATGACAAGCTATGGCACTAACTATCCACATAGACATTATAGGGGACCAAATAATCCATACTAAGAATGACATCAAAGTGCTTAAATTTTACGGATGAAGTGGTCTCATATTAAATGATGGTTTCCTACATCATGGAGGAATTATTTGCAGTTTTTTGCACTCTATGAATATTATCCAAAAAGAGTTTCAAGTGTCACGATGCCACAGGAGTATGGAATGTCAGGCACAATTCATTCCAAAATCAAAAAAGAGATGATTTAGTGTGATTCATATATATCATATAAGGAATATTTGAAAATATAGGCTACTATAATGGTACCTGGTATAATAGATGTCTCAACACACTACTCCACTTGTATAGGTTGCACTGAATCAATATTACATGGTCTGCAGCCTTGTATTGTAACCAAACTACCTAGATTAGGTCTACCCATTTGGTGCTAGATATCTGGAGCTAGGATACCTCATCCATGAACTCCTCTTTAACTATACGGATTGTAGTACTATGGATACCTAACTGGTGAGGTTTTACTGATCTGTCTCCAAAAGGATGATGAAATATGAATACTCTCCCACTCTACAAAGATGGGAAGGTCCTTAAAAACACATTAGATTCCCCAATCTCTAGTAGTTGTTCAACTCAGTGGGGTCTTTGGGACATTACAACTTCTTATTCCTATGATTGAAAAATGATGAAAAATTATGTAACTCTCGATGGTTGTCACCACACTAACTCTTGTCACACACACAGTCTCAAAATTTAAATTCAGAATGCTTCTCAATAAAATAATATATCTTTATTCAAAACCACCCTATATCACACCATATACTTCCCATAGGATCTTCTTTGTGATAATATTCTAGTTTACTATATCATATTAAGTAGTAAAATTGAAAATGTTTACCAATGAATGAATAGGATTTCTAAGGCCATTCTTGAATAATCTTTCTTTTAATGTCTCATTAGTAGTATAAATAGATGAAAAGAGGTGAAGCTCCACAAGAGGATCTAATTAGTCCATAACTATCATAGTAACCTAATACATGTCCACGAACACCCCATAGTGATCACCCCTTGGAATCTTAGAAAGAAATAGTAAAAAATCGACAATAAATCACTACAAATCGCATACAAATACTATCTAAATTGTTTCATAATATCCCACTAGTTTCTAAAGGATCCATGATGAAAATAAGTAGAAACTTTCTCTCTCCTATCATGAGGTTTCTCTAGAGGCTCGAATATAGATAACATAATATCTAGCCATAACATTGCATCCTGGGGGCCAACATCCCTTGAAAAATAAGGTGCATGCAATTGTTGGAAGTCTTGTGTAATCTCTCCCTTTCAAATGGAAGCTAACGTAGCTATATGAATAATTTTTATAATCTATATAAAACCCCTAAATATTAGAAATAATTTACCATATTTTGGATCATATGAGGTTCCAATAGTGGACGTACTCGAGGTATCACTAGTGGTTTAGTGACCACCACCTTTGAAGCATGGTCCCCACCACCCTCCTAGAGAAGGATTGGAGGATGTCAGGGAAGAATATCTATATAAATTTCAATAAAAACCTCATATAGAAACATATCATGGTAAATATAATTGATACATGAATTATATTGGTACAATACTTCTTATTTAATATTCACACCTGCATTCTTACACTTAAATCCAAGTCTGGTGATATGATCAATTATATAGAACAAAAGAGATACTACCAACTGCCTACTACTAAGGTCAGTTCTGGATCATGCATTGTGTTTTAATTTATGTTTCCTGGTATAAAATTATTCAATTTTTATTTATACATGAAAACACACTTTAAATGGAAATTGGAATTCCTATTTTACCTTGAAAATTTCATTTTAGATTTCAATTTCATTTTATTTCATTCTCATTTGAAACATTTTTCTTTAAAGGGTAAACAATAAGGATCACCTAATAAATTTACAAGGGACCATGCACCTCATAAACTAAATTCCAGAGTCCATTTATTCCAAACCAATTATTTATCAAGTCCCTATATGAATTGTTATCATAATTCATCGACATTGAAATAGTGAACAAAACATGCTGGTGGAAATGAACGAAGTTACGTAAACATGGAATGGAATAATTCATGACATATAAATTCTATATGGTACATATAATGATTCATGATAGATGTTTAATTTCCATATTAGGTTAGGTAAGTGTATTAAAATCAATTATAATAGTGAAAATCACACATCATGTGTGTTACTAGACTATGGAATAAAAAGAACTGTAATAAGTATAATCCATATCATAGTTTCCAATTCCTTGTAATTTTCACTTCCAATGTACGTGGGTTAGTTACTCAATTGAATATATCATTAAAAAATTCCAATTCATTCATAATATCTTATTTATTGTCTCAAAATATTAGGGAAAAAATTGATGCTACCACATTGTGACGTCCTGACCTGGATACTACTAAACGATGCCTCTAGCTAGTGGACCACATGTCCTCAAGAATTTATCCCTATATTCTACAGGGTACTAAAAAGTAGCAAGGTTCCATGGGTGTATGTTGTGGAGACTATACCCTCATGATTAGAGAAACACAGTGGTGGAATAGTAGATAGATAAATAGTGATAGTAAAATATATAACTAAAAATTGGAAACTATAAGTAAAGTGTACACGTGACATAAATAACCAAAAAAACAATAACCAATATCATATACTAAATGATGATATTTCATATATTGAACAAAAAGCAACTTGACATAATCTAATAAATTACATGTATGAAAAGTGAAAACCCCAAAATTATATCTCCAATAGAATCACAATCCATAACTCGATTGTGCGCTTCCCCACTCCCCTACTATAAGAAAATTTAGTATCAACCAATGGGATCTTTTGATTGACTCTAACTACATCCAAAAAATCATCTTGGGTACCGTCAGAAGCCTAGATAGGGTGTGAGATAATATTAGTTGTCCACCAACAATAATTTCTATAAATGTCCAGTTGGTGTATATAATAAGGCAGTGTGCAGATAATAATACAAACCAGTTATAATTCCCCAGCCTTAAATATTATATAATCTTTAATTAAGTTAATAATTCACATTGAGGATATTTTTAGGTTTATAGATTTATATAATTAGGTCATAAATTATAAAAAACATTTTGAATATTATATGTACACACTTCTAATCAGTATCCATTTGTTTTATAAAATAAAAACTCTTAAAAGAAAAGAAATGTGTTTAGTTCCATGTTTAAATAGCATGACTTTTCTATGATCCCATCCTTGAACCGGTTACACATTATCTCCTGTGAAAAACATTTCAAAAACATGGTTTGAGAATAATAATTTTATTAAGGGATGAACAAAGAAGTAAAGATGTTAGTTTTTAAAACAACTTGTAAACCAAGAATACATTATCATGAAGTAATACTGTTAACCTTAAAGAAGTAGTAAAAACATTTCACTAAATATAATCTCATTTCTTACCCTTTTTGTAACAAAAATATTACCATAAATCACATAGAAAACAACTTATAGCATATAAAGGTAACTTTGGACAAAAACAAACTGAAATGGAATAATCATACAATTGACTTCCACCCATATCATTAAATGGATTAGCCATATGGCCGACTTCCATACCCAATGCATTGGAGGTTATAACGTAACCACAAATCTTTCGTTTATCATGGAGCCATGTATCAATTTTTTTATCGCGTAACCACCCATCATTGGTTTATCATGGAACAACCTGTCAAATTCGCAAGTACCATTATATAATCATAAAACATAAAATATTAAAATTTTTAATATTTAACTAATAACATTTCGTTTGCAATTACAGGAAATAATTTCAAGATATTAACATATTCAATCCATTTCAAAAACCATTTTAAAAAAAGAAAACACCAAAAAATTGAATATTGGATTTCTTTTCCTTTTAAAACATAAAGGCTTATAGAGGAAGCCAAGTAAAAATAACGACGTGAGAGAGGTTATTGTCCCTGAAAATGTAAAAAACATTTATTTAATATATAAGATATTCCGTTTGAAAGAAATTAAAATTCGAAGTGTTTTATTATACACTGTTTAAAATTAGTAGGTGTATATTATCAAAATATTCCTCAATTAAAGTAGATTGAGACGAAGTCCCTTACTTCGTGTCTACATGACTTGTTCTTTCTTTAATTTCCTTAATAATAAACATAAGGTAATTTATAAATGCTTCCAAATATTTTTCAATTTTATTATTCTTTTTATATCACTTATGAAATTGCTATAACAATTTGTTTATTATTTGAGTTCATATCGGACATTTTGTCGACGTTCGGAACATGATTCAAAAATGAACTTGTTATAAGTATAAATTTTCCATGTGGTCAAAATTAAACTATATCCAGATTGATATTACTAATTTAGATATCATATTTATCATATATATATATATAGTATATATTTATTTAGAATAGTACATGTCATTTAGATATAATAAATGAAATGCATTGTTCATAGAGACGGTAAGCCCTATGTAAACATGAACGCTAATTTCATTTCCTTTTCATATTTAATGGAATGATGAATAATTGATACATTGGTATATTATAGTTACAGTATTATATATATGTTATATGTGTTACATAAGTTCATTAGTTCCATCCTTTATATGTTCCATGTATAGGATGAACGAGTCATATCACATCGAGGGGGCGGTAGTCTGCACTTCCTCAAATGAAATTATCATATTTATATAACATGAAAAGAATAATGATGTGTTATAAAAGATAATTAGAGAAGAATATAGATAAAATAAATATCCTAAATATCATATATAATCACAATGTCATAATAATGGTCATGATAAGAGGTTTTTGGATATGATTGAACAATCATAGTTTTGTTAGGTAGTAGTTCGTCGTACACAGAAATAGTATGTTCGTATCAATTAGATGGAGGTGTGTGTAAGTGTAGTTAAAATAATTCTCATATAAAAACATATTATATTGAAGATACTTGTTTTTTTATATAATGAAGAAATAACAAAATCATAGGCAGTGGAGAAAGAAAATAAAAGAAAAGAACTTGAGAGAAGACGTTACCTTTAAATCGGGTAACCTCTTTTGATTTAAGCCAAAGGGATCTCTTGAATTGACTTCTGGATAAGATAAGGCTTCTAGGATTAATATAGGGATTTTGGGAGCTTATTTGGTCATATATTTGATGATTCAAGGGTGATTGAGATGTCTGAGTAAGTATTTGTGGTGATTCCCTTTTATAAGAAGGATGAGGGGCTTTTTAGGAATGTTTGAAAGTTTTATTTTATTATAAAATGAATCTTGGTTTAAAAAGGTCAAAAAATAATTAAATTTGAACATAAGATATATATAAGTCGAAATTAAATCATCCAATTAAAATTATACATGTTTTGGTTATTTTTTAATCCTTCTCTTTTTAATTTAACCATTTTTTACTCTTACTATTTTATCAAGAATTCGACACTTTAAGGATCAAAATAGTTACCAAACATAAAAAATCTCCAATTAAAGAGTCAATAATAAAATATTTACACTTATGTTTACTATTTGGATGATTAATATATTTTTTGGAATTTTATAATATTTAATAAAAGATTTTTTATTTTTAAAATATCAATTATGTCAATTTTGACACTATTCATATCATGATTTTTTTAAAAATCCATAACAACATGATTGATTTGAAAAAAAAATTTAAAAAGATAACATTTAAATATCATCCATAATATTTGTGGATGACATCAAAATATCCAAATTAAATTTATTTTAACATTTATAATATCATTTGTTTGAATCCTTTATTAATGAAGCAATCACTACATCATCATTGTGTCATAATTAATTTTATTTATTTAATGTATAAAAATTATAAATAAACTACCATGATGTAAGAAAAATATTTATATTTCTAATGAATATTTATAGTCTAAAAGATAACTTATATAACACCATATAATTTTTTTTACTAAAATATATATGTTTATGTTACATTTTCCGTAACTTTAAATTAATTTTTATAATATGTCATTTTCACGTAAAAGTGGATCTATGGGTTCCCAAAATTAACCCAAGGATGAACATGGTTATACATGTATCTGAAAATAGGGTTAGAACCCATGTTAGGGTAATTTGATATTATTATATTTTTATTTTTGTTACCCGTATTTACCAGATTTACCCTTAAACCATGGAAAATAAAATATTTACTAAAGATACTATTCAAAATGTCTAAAAATAAAATTTACCTATTTACAAATATTGGACCAATTTATTCCAAATATTTAATCCATTTTTCCAAATTCAAAACACAAAATTTATATAAATTAATTTAAAATTAATTCCCATTGACAAAACCAAAAAACTTGTTTTAAGAAGTAAAAACTAACAACAGATTGGCATGTGTTTATGTCTAATTTTAAAGTAAAAATGCATTAAATAACCAAAATTGGATTAAATGATAAAACTATAATCTAATTACACTTTAAAACCAAATAAAATGATAGTATATTCATATAAATAAATTAGATTAAAAGGCAGTTTCGAATTAAAATGCACTATTTTTCAATATTCATCAAAAAAGATATTTAACAGAAAAATACAAAAAATTTACCTAAAGTAAATTTTGATGTCTAGATTATAAATAAGAAGTTACTTTTTTACAAATTGAACATTTAAAAGTATGAAATACTAGATTTAAAAATGGTTTGCCATCAATATGCAGTAAATCGATCTTTTAAAGAATATTATAATATTTAAGGCTTAAAATTAGATTCATTATTATTTTAATCAACTAAAATTTATTGGATAAATGTAAAGACATTTAACCAACATGTATAATCATATTTTAGTTAACTCTATTCATTCCTACCAGTACAACGGCAAGGTGTTAAGTACCATTTCAAATAATAATATTCTTTTATTATTTTTCAGTATGACTCACCCTTGTGTGCAATATGAGATTTCGGAGAAACCCATTGATGAATTTCGTGTATGCCATAGAACATAGAATCCCATTTATGTAAAATTAACATTTAATTTACAAATATTAATAAATATTAAAATATCATATTCTTTATTTACCTAGGATGTTACATCCTTCCCACCTTTTTGGAATTGCGCCCCCGCAATTCTATTCACTTATCAAATAAACGAGGTATTTATCCATCATAAAATTCTCATATTCCCGTGTTGCCTCCTCAACCATGTGGTTTTCCATAAAACCATTATATTATAAATTACCATATTCCACAATACTTTCTTTAGTTAGTCAATAATTTGGACTTATTGTTCCTCTTAATAAATATTCTCTTCCAACTGAGCTACCTCTAGACTCAAAACCTGAGATTGATCTGACATATATATTCACAACATTGAATTATGATAAACATTGTGTTCCTGGGATAATCATGGAGGTAAATACACTCAGTAGGAAGCTGATCCAATATCCTCCAGGATTTCATAGGGTCCAATGAACCTTAGAATCAACTTTCCCTCCTTACCAAAAAAACATCACACTTTTCCACATAGAAACTTTGAGAAATACATGATCACTTAAAACAATAGAAATATCCCTCCTCTGGTTATCTGCATAACTTTTAGGCCTACTCTGAGCTATCCTCATGTGTTTCATTATCAACTGAACATTCTCTGCCATCTCTTCTACCAATTCAAATCCCATCATCTTTCTTTCACCTACATCATCCCCAAAAGATGGAGTTTGACACCGCTTTCCATATAATGTTTTAAATAAAGACATCTGTACACTAGAATGAAAACTGTTATTATAAGAAAAATCAACCAAAAAAAGATGTTGGTCCCAACATCCCTGTTAATCCATTGAAGAAGCATGTTGTATATCTTCTAATGTCTGAATTTTTCATTCTGACTACCCATCTGATTGTGGATGAAAAGCTATACTAAAATTTAATTTATTTCCCAATGACTAATGAAGGCCTTCAAAAAGTTAGAAGTGAACCTAGGATCATGATAAGATATAATGGAGAGGGGAAATCCAAGTAACATGATTATATATTTAACATACAATTGATGAAGTTCATCTATAAATTGAGTATCTTGAATAGGAATGAAATGAGAATATTTACTCAATTGATCAATAATAACCCGGATTGAATTATTACCTTAATATGCCTATGGTAATCCCACAAAAAAGTACATGGATATATTTCCCCATTTTCAATTTGGCACTAGAAAAGGCTGAATCATCCCTTTAAGTAACTACCACTCTTCCTTAACATATTGACAAGTCAAACACTTCACAGTAAATTCAACTATATCTATTTTCATTTCATCCCACCAGTAATACTCCTAAAGATCATTGTACATCTTATTACTTCCAGGATGAAATGAAAACAGAGGACTATGTGTTTCACATAACAACTCTTTCTTTAACATTGAATCACAAGGCACACATAATCACTTTACAAACCTTAAAACATAATATTTATCAATTTAAAATTCAGGTAACTTACCCTTCCGAACCGACTCTACATATTTCTTAAACGCATTGTCTTCTTCCTGCACATTCTTTATTTTTCTGCTAGAGAAGATTTCATGACCACATAAAAACAAACATAGGAATTTCCTACACTAACAATTTATATTGCATGGTTCATCAAATCGTTAATAAATGAAACTTGTTCCAAATGTAGCATGGTTAAAGTAGTATTACTTTTTCAACTCAAAGAATCGCCCAGTTTATTTTCTTTTCCTGGATGGTAATGGATCATGAAATCATAATCCTGGATTAATTCTAACCATCTCCTTTATCTCATGTTTAATTCCTTATGAGTGAATATATACTTAAAACTTTTTTGACTAGTATATATTTCACACTTTACTCCGTAAAAATGATGCCTCCAAATTTTTAATGCAAAAACAAAAACAAAAAATTTCAAATCATCTTTCGAGTAATACAACTCATTAGGTTTCAACTGACGTGGAGTATAAAAAATTACCTAATCATTTTGTATTTGTACACAACTAACTCCTTTCAATGAAGAGTCTCTATAGATAAAAAATTCACCATTTCTGGAAGGTAATTCCAATACTAGATCTGTCACCAATCTTCTTTTCAATTACTACAAACAATCATTACATTATTTTGTATAGTTAAACCAAACACCTTTTCACGTTAACTTAGTCATTGGGCTAGATAATCGTGCAAAATTCTCAACAAAACATCTGTAACAGCCTGCCAAACCAATAAAACAATGAATATCAGTTATATTTGTAGGTCTTGTCCCTTCTTCAACAACGTTTTTTAGCTAGATCAAAAGTTATGCTATTTTTTTAAATAATGTGACCAAGGAATGAACTTTTTTGTAACCAAAACTCACACATTATGAATTTCCCATACAATTGATCTTCTTTTACGGTTTTCAATACAACCCATAGATAAATTTCATGTTCTTATTTACTTTTGAAATATACCAAAATGTCATCAATAAAAATAACCACAAACTTATCCAAGAACTCAAGGAAATTTCTATTCATAAGATCTATGAATACAGTAGGTGCATTGGTTAACCCAAAAGAAATAACTAAAAAATAATAATGGCCATTTCTACTATGAAAAGCAGTCTTCAAAATGTCCAATTCAATTACTTTCAACTGATGGTACCCCGACCTCAAATCAATCATTGAAAAATACTGAGATTCTCATATTTGATCAAACAAATCATTGATATGAGGAAAATGATACTTTTTCTTAATAGTGATAATATTCAAGGATATATAATCAAAGAAAATTCTCATTGAACTATATTTCTTTCTAACAAACAAGACTAGAGCAGCCCATGGTGATGTTGCTAGGTTGAGTGAAACCATTATCTAAAAACTCATGTAACTGTTTATTTGACACTAAAAGTTAAATTTGAGCCGTTTGATAAGGGTTGTTTGATATTTTCATAGCATCAGGAATTAATTCAATAGTAAATTCAACATCCGGATCATTTTTAATACAAGGAAACTCATTAGAAAAAACATCGAGAAACTCATTTACTACTAGAACATCATTAATATGAACACTTCCTTTGTTTTCAACAATATGTACACGGTAACATTCAGTTCCATCATTTTCTAGTTTCTCATCTTCATAATATGTTATCAAAAGTAAGGGTTCATTCATGTACACAAACTGAAATTCCTTTTGAAAGGAAACCTCTTTATCTCTATAGTCAATCTTATCATGGTAAAAATGAAATCCAATACATTCCCAAAATAACATCAAACTCTACTAGAGAAAAAACAAAAACGTTTTCAGGTAAATTAATTCCACAAATAAAAAATGAAATATTATTATAATTTATTTTTTTCCCTCAACAGTTCCCCTAGGTGCTTTTACCACATGTTCAAGATTCAAATCTGGAGATGGAATTCCCAATTGACTAGAAAATTTCTATGAAATGAAAGAATGTGTAGATCCTGAATAAAACAACACATTGCCATAATCTGAGAAAAAACATACTAGATACCACTTCATTTGATGGTCCCAAATTAACCATAATAGTAGAAAAATATTTTTCCTCACCCTTCTTCTTTTTATTTGTTTGGTTTCCACCCTAGGTAATCAAATTTGGACACACATTAGAATAATTTCCAAAATCATTACAACTAAAAAAAATTACCACTATATTTTCATTTCCTTCTTGACAATATTTCTTATAGTTACGAGTAATATGAATAATCTTAGCACACAATAAGAACTTTCTAGATTTTGAGATACATTCTCCAAGATGATTTTTACCACACTTTACACAATATGGAAATTTAATTTTCTTACCTATAGGATTATTTGATAAATTATTTCCCTTTGCCTTCCAACATGACCTCTTCTTTTTCTTTATCTCTTGGAACACCAGATTATCAGAAAACTCTATTTCTACACTCTCATCACATTTGACAAGTTTCTCATAGCTTTTGAATTCACAAAACACTAATTCACTTTGATATCGTATCTTCAGTCCTAAGTAAAATCGATTTATCATACTATCAAGAACTCAGATGAAATTTGGAGAATACATTTCCATTTTAGTGATCCTTTCTTCGTAATCAGCCACTAAGTAATCCTCATAACTCAATTCCAAGAATTATGTTTCCATCCTAAGTCAAACTACCGTAGGAAAATATTTCTCAATAAATATACATTTGAATTAATCCCCAAAAAGAGCACCAATATTCTCATTCTCCCTGATATTTTTAACCATCGACCACCACAGATCTACTTCTCCTTCAAAATGATAAATATCAAGACTAGCCTTTTGATTTTCTGTATAACCAATGACATCGAAAATATTTTCTAGTGCTTTGATCCACCCTTTATCTTGAACAGGGTCAGATAATCCTCTGAATTATGGGGGATGTTGCCTCATGAAATTCTCCACTATAGACAAGTTCTTCTATGGTTGATCTGGTTATTATAAGCCATGTATAACATCACCATTTTTATCCTCAATCAACTACATCATTTCTGCAACCAACTATTTAGTTATGATTCCAACAATCTCCAGATACTAATTTGGAAGGTTATTCTCCTATGTATTCATTCTGAACACTGCTTCCATGTTTCCTCTTGGGAAAACCATTCTGAACAAACATATCATAGATGAAGCAACATGGTATTCTTCAAATTCTATATAATTTCAAATTGACCATAATGTAAAAAATATTTATGGGTATTTTATTAACAAAATTCTTACTCCTAAAGTTATCTAAATCAACCTATGATTGCAACAATAAGTCCCTAGCCTTAAACATTACATAATCATTAATTTTGTTAATAATTCACATTGATGAACTTTTCAGGATTATAGATTTATAAAATTTGGTCATAACATATAAAAAAACATCTTGAATATTAGTTGTAGACACTTCTACTATGTATACATTTGTTTCATAAAATAAAAACTCTTAACATAAAATAAATGTGTTTACTTCCATGTTTTAAACAACATGACTTTTCCTTGATCCCATCCATGACCTTATTCCTCCTTAAGTCCAGTGAAAAACATTTCAAAAGATTGGGATGAGCATAAAATGATTAGTATGCGATAAACAAAGAATAAAAAAGGTATGTTTTCAAAACCACATGTAAACCATGAATACTTTATCATAAAGTAATACCTTTCACCTTAAAGAAGTAGCAATAACACTTCGCTAAATATAAGATCATTTATTACCCTTTTTGTAACCAAAATATTACCATAAATCCCATAGAAAACAACATATTGCATATAAAGGTATCTTGGGACATAAACATACTAAAATGGAATAAACATATGGTGGAGTTCCACACAAATAACTAAATGGAATAGCCATATGACCGATTTTCATACCCAATGCATTGGAGGTTATAACATAATCACACATCCTTGGTTTATCATTGATCCACATGTCATTTGGTTTATTGTATAACCACCCATCATTGGTTTATCACGTAACCACCTAACCAATGTCCAAGTACCATAATATAATCATAAATCATAAAATACTGAAATTATCAATATTTTACTAATAACATTTCATTTGCAATCACAAGAAATAATTTTATGATATTGAAAAAATCAATCCACTAAAAAAACCATATTCAATAATAAGACACTAAAAAGGAATATGAGATTTATTTTCCTTCTAAAAACATTAAGGCATATAGGGGAATCCAAACAATGATTAAAGTGGAAGAGAGGTCATTGTCGTCGCAAATGTTAAAAGTATTCCTTTTGTCATTTAGTAAAATTATTTGTAGATAAGAGATCCCCATTGAATGAAATTAAAATATAAAGGGGTTTTTTATACACCGTGTAATATATGGTGGTGTACATTATCAAAATATGCCTCAATGAAAGGATATTTGGACGAAGTCCCTTACCTCAATTCCGACTTGACTCGTTCATTATTTAATTTTTGTATTAATAAAAATAATTTAATTTAAACATTATGCAAAACCTTTTCCATGTTTATTATTCCTTTTATATCACTTATTACATTTCTATAACAATTAGTTAATTATTTGAGTTCATATAAGACATTTTATCGATGATCTGAACTTGAGCCAAAAATGAACCTTTCATAATTATAAATTGTCCATGTAGTGAAAATTACATTATATCCAAAATGATATTCATGATTTAGATATTATATTTACCATATATATATATGTGTGTGTGTATTTAGAATAGTCCATAGTATTTGGATATAATAAATTAAATGCACTGTTCATGGGGATGGTAATTCGTATGTACGCATGAACGCTACTTTCATTTATTTCTCATATTTAATGAAATGAAAATTAAATGATAAAAATGTATATTATAATTTCATTATAATATCTATGTTATATAAGTTACATATTTTCATTAATTCTATTCTTTATACATCCCATGTATAGAATGAACGAGTCATATCACTTTGAGGGCGCGGTAGTATGCACTCCTCAAATGAAATTATCATATTTTTACAACATGAAAAGCCTAAAGATATGTTATAAAATATAATTAAATAATAATAGAGATAAAATAAATAATATAAATATCATATATAATTACAGTTACATCATAATGGCCCCCAAAAGAGTTGGTTTGAGATGATTGAACAATCATCGTTTCATGCGGCAGCAGTTCACTGTACACAGAAACAGTATGTTCATATCAATTAGATAGAGGTTTGTGTAATATTTTTTAGAATAATTCACATAAAATAACCTATTATATTTAATATATTGGTTTTTTATGTAAAAAAATAATAACAAGAGCATAGGGAGTGGAGAAAGAAAATAAAATAAATGAACTTGAGAGAATATGTTACCTTTAAATCGGGTATCTTTTATTGATTTGAACCAAAGGGATCTATTGAATTTCCTTATACCTAAGGTAAGGATTCTAGGAGAAATATAGGGATGTTTTAGGCTTATTGGGGTAGCTTTTGGACGATCCAAGGGGCCTTGATATGTGTGAGTAGGGGTTAGAGTTGATGCCCTTCTATAAGAGGGAGGAGAGGCTCTTTAGGAATGTTTGAAAGAATTATTTTATTATAAAATTATATTCGGTTTAAAAAGGTCCAAAACACATTAAAATGAAAGATAAGATGATTATAAGTCTAAATAAAGTCATAAATAATAATTGGATGGGTTTTGGTTATTTTTTAATACTTAACTTTTTTATTTAACCCTTTTTTACTCTTACCATTTTATCACGAATTCAACACTTTTAGAATCAAAATAGTTCCCAAAACATGAAAAATATGATATTATAGAGTCAATAATAAAATTATAGAATTAATATAACTATTTGGCCAATTATTAGATTTTTTTAGAATTATATAATATTTAATAATGTATTTTATATTTTTAAATATGAATTATGTCAATGTTGACACTATTCGTAGAATGACATTCTAAAAATACCATAACAACTTGATTGATTCAAAAAAAATAAATTAATACAAATATAACACGTAAATATCTTGTATAAAATTCTTGTATGACATAAAAATATCAAAATTACATTTCTTTTAACATTTACAATATCATTTATAAGAATCCTTTATTAATGAAGCAATTAGTGCAACATGATTGTGTCACAATTTAATTTATTTATATAATGTAAAAAAATTATAAAAAAAAAACCATGATGTAGGAATACTTTTTATATATCTAATTACTATATATAGTTGAAAATATCAATTATATAACTCCATATAAAAATATTTTTACTAAAAGATATATGTTTATCGTACATTTTTTTTAATTTTAAATTAATTATTATAAAAGGTCATTTTCACTTACTAGTGGCTCCATCAGGTCCCGCAATACACCCAAGGCTGAACATAGTCAGAAATTTATTGTCCAATAGGGTTAGTACACATGTTAGGATAATTTAATATTATTAAAATATAATTTTTTATCCTTTATTTATCAGATTTACCCTTTAACCATGGTAAATAAAATATTTACTGAAGTTACTATTCATAATGTATAAAATTAAAAGTTACATATTTAAACAAATTGGACCTCATAATTTATAATATAAAATCCATTTTAGAAAATCCAAAATAGATAATTTTGAGAAATAAATTTAATATTAAATCCCATTGTTAAAACCAACAAGTGTGTCTTTAATAAGTAAAAACTACCAAAAGATTGACATGTGATTATGTTCTATTTCCAAGTGAAATTACTTTACATGAACGAAATTGTATTAAATTAAAAATATTTAATCTAATTACAATTTAAAACTTATTTAAATTATACTCTATGAATATAAATAAATTATATTAAAAGGAAGTTTTGAATTAAAATTTTGTATTTTCAATATTCATCAAAAAATGATCATTATTAGAAGAATACCAAAATTTTGACGAAAGTAAATTTTTATGTACCACATATAAAGAAAAAGTTTTTTTTCAAATGGGAAATTAAAAAGGGAAAACTATATTTAATAATAGTTCCCATCAAAAGGCGGTAAATCGACCTTTTAAAGAATATTAGAGTATTTTATGCCTAATATCATATTCATTATTATTATATTCCCCTAAAATTTATTGTATAAATGTAAATACATTTTAAAAATATGTATAATCATATTTTAGTTAGTTATGTTCATTCCCGCCAATAAAATGGCTAGGAGTTAACTTACAATTAAAATAATAATATTCTATTATTATTTTTTAGTATGACTCAGCCTTGAGTGAAATATTTGATTTCAGAGAAACCTGTTGTTGTGTGTCGGGTATGACATAGAACATAGTATACCCTTTAAGTAAAATTAATATTTAATTCACAAATATTAACATATTTGAAAATATCATATTATTTATTTACCTAGGATATTGCACCAATAAAGCAAACTATAAAAAGAGTTGGATTTAGTTCCAGAAGGACACCAGGAAAACAATACGTATTGCATCCTAGTCATAATAATATTAAAACAATTAACCATATGTACAAAAATATAGGAACAATATATGTAGTAAAATATATAACTATATATATGTCTATGAACACTATCTTGGACACGAGGTATAACAATGACATTTATAAGCTATAGCATGTGCCTTACAAGTTTCAAGGGATTCCATGCTCA
This sequence comes from Viscum album, assembly GCA_963277665.1. NCBI lineage: Eukaryota > Viridiplantae > Streptophyta > Magnoliopsida > Santalales > Viscaceae > Viscum > Viscum album. The sequence goes on from OY728131.1 coordinate 1,353,169,169, forward strand.
TTATCCTTAGAATAAGGGGAACCGTTATAATTATTGTACTAATATGTATTCCATAATCAATATGATATCAATAAGTATCATCATTACCGTATAAAACAATAATTTTCCCCATGGCCTCATATCACAGTTAGGTTTTTCAAGACTATGTGGCATATAAATAGGGTTTCCTTGCCCATATAATGTCAGTTGGGTTCCATGCCCGTTTTATAATTATTTGTTAACTATGACTAATGTTACATTAGTAAAATTGATTCCATTCCAATATAACATTAATATAAGGGGTCTCCATTCCCACATATAACAATTTAAAGAGGGATTCAATGCTTGTATATCTATATATTTCATTGATAGTAGAGATACGATGCATGCACAATATTTAGAATAGTGGTATCTAGGCCCATCACCAAAAAATGATAAATAAACTCTATATTTAATATGGTCTAATAGGTAACTAATAATTTATTATCATTTCTAGGAAACAAGGGTTTGACAATTGACCATTTTAATTAGGCGATAAGGTGGTACAAGTCACCTCCATTCAATTAGTTTTATATTGATAAATGTGTTATCCACGATACACCCAAACTATTATCCATTTCATTCATAATATCATAATTATATGTCCTTCTAAACCATTTATAATATTGTTTCCCATTTATATATTTATAATTAAATTGGAAAAAATTATTTTCACACATGAAGGGGTAGTGACATTTGAATGTTACCTAAGAAGGTCATAAGTTTCTCAATTAAAGAATCCATTTTTAGGTGGATTAAATTTAGGTGAAATTCATGGTGAAACAAGTATGTAGAATAATGTAACATATTATAAAACATATCATCATTGATCTATAAAGTCAAAAACACGTACAATATACATGTTGAAAACCACTAATTTAGTATCATCCTTTGTTTTGGTCCAAATCCGATGAAAATAAAAAAATGGATGAATAGCCTAATATGGGGCATATAAGCCTACCCCTAAATAACTCTTTAGAGAGAAAGGAAAAGGATGAAAGGAATAATTTGAATATAGGTCCTACCAACATGAATCCAATGGGATTAATATTGATCAAATTAATGTCTAGATCGTAAATATTTCTAAAAAACTATGTTGATATGATCCTTGGTCATAAAATTGGAGGAGGAAGGGTCTCCTGTCGCTGGAATTAAGAAATAATTTGTCAGATTTGTGTTTAAAATAATTTCTATAAAAAAATAATTTTTATAAAAAATGCTTTGTCTCATGGTTTAACTATATGTTTGACTAAACCATGAACCATCCATGCTCACCTCACTACCAAAAAAACAACCCTCGAAATGTTAGGGTGGACGATTAGGAAAACTAGGAAACAACCGTAAGTTTATCCTTTTCTAAAATCTGTAGATATTATGCATAGGAATGTGGAACTAGGAACATAGTTAAGGATAACCATATTTCATTCTTATACCTCTAGAATGACTAATTTGTTTAGGATAAACAATGTGTTAAGAGATACATGGTTTCAACTAATGGTGCTACCAAGTTTAATCTTCCATTGGCCTATGTTTAGAGCTCCTAAGAATCCCCAGACACCCCATGTTTCCTCCACAGCCACATTAAAAATTCATAATTTTTCAAAACCAATGAATTAAAAGAGAAATTAATGTATATGTACCTTGTAGTAAAATTTGTGTTCTTACACGTTTTAAATAAGTTAACCTTAGTTCTTAATCCCATAGAGATAATAACTCATTATTTTTTTCTCGTTATATGGAATCAATTTCTCAAGAAAAATAATTATTTTCCACCATCAAACATTTATAACACACTCAGTATGTTGTTCTATAACCCATCAACTAATTTAGAATTATTTGGACTGATATGATTCTTCCCAAGTTTACTTATACGGACACTTTTTTTTGTAAAGAGGGCATTGATTTAAAAAATAATAGAGCTTCCATCAAAATTCCTAAATTCATTAGGTGTTTTATCCCCGGTCATACAAGATGAATAGAAAATATCCCTAATAAATGTCTTCTGATTTTTTCATGCCTTAAATGGAACCCCTATAAACTAATCTCCCTAATTATGATTCTTAAATATCCTGGACTTTTGTTGATGATTTTAATATTCATTTTTAAAATAAACACTATCATTTGAAATATGTCAATACTCAAAAAGTATTCGACATGTTTCTTATCAAAATTCACTATTTTATTTCATATCAATGGTCGGCTAAGGATATTTATTCTTTAAACACCTCTCCATTTTATACATTTGTTGTCTCCCATATGATGTGTGATCTATTAAAAATATCAAAAAGAGGATTTTATTCAAATAATTGTATGATTTATGATCATTCACACAACATCACAAATAATATCTGCAAAACCTTCTAACTTAGTAGAAACCTTTTATAATAATATAATTCTTCATCAGATCATTTTCTAGTGTAATATACTGATTTTTATTATGGGGTATGTATCCTTTTATTTTCAGTCTATCTCCTTGGTTTTGAACTAATATGAATTCCGAGTGAGGATATGGAGGAAACAAGTGTATTTGAATATTGGTTAGAGATGAGAACCCTTATTTGTGGAAGAAATATTTGGACCCCAGGATTAGTAGAAACCATGTTTCCCTGTCCTCATAGTTTCTCCTATTCTTTTTTGATGTTTTAGTGTGAAGAAGTGGGACACAAGATTTACCCTAACCCTATGACCTGGGCCTCATGGACATGTAGAGGCTCTACAATTTTTGACAAATCCATATAGCATTGTATTCACATGGTTTCCCAAAACATGTCGCCAAATTTATACTTGTTGATGATGCATGGTTTGGCTGAACTTGTCACTAAACCATTTCATTCGATTTTAAAGGTGTAAAATTACTATTTTCCCCCTTATGGGATTATAATTTCCAACCCACTTCTAATTTACTCCTATAGTAGATAGAATTATTCATTTTCCACTTATAGAGTCTCTAAAGACATTTCTAATTTGCTTCTCATATTTATTCATCGTCTAAAATTAGAATCAAGAGTCATTCATTTTGTATGATTCTACATGGTAATTGATTCACTATATATAATACTTTCTTCATTTGTCTTTATATAGATTGTAACGAAACATCATTTTATCAATGAAATTACATTATTATAATTATTCCTTAATGTAAAATAACATTAGGAAACACAATAACAATTAATGATACTAAGTAATATGTGACCATTAAAAATATTTTTTCCACTTCTGTGTTTTGAATTTCAAAAATTTGACATACACAGTTCTGTTCAGGGTGTTTTTTGGAGTATAATAAAACAAACATAATTTTAGTGAATAGTAACATGACCTTATGAATAGTAATGTTACACTTATGAATAGTTACATACCCTTATTAATAGTAACATCAACTATGATAATATATATATATAATTTAAGTGAAAGTATGATGTACCCAAGTTTTGGAATAAGTAAATAAATGTTTTAAAAACTGTATTTTCAAGTAAATTATGATTTTAAATAAAAATTAAATTAATATTATTTAGAAAAATATTTTTTAAAAATGGAATTCATTTTTGGATTCTACACATCAAAAAATGGTTAGGGTGAATTTTTGGGATTTTTTTGAAATACATGAATTTTTAGTGAATAGTAAAATACCTTAATTTATCATACAAATACATTATAATTTAAATAAACTATTTCTGAAATACTGAGTGATGTAAGAACCCAAATATTGAAATCAAATTCACTTATTAATATTATTGTTAATGGAATCATTGATATTTCTTGCCTTTTGGAGAAATAACAAATTAATGAATATAATATTGAGAAATCCCCTCTCCCCTCCACTATAAAAACCACTCTTCACACCCTCATATTCACACACATCTCAAGATTAAACCATCTATAAACTCTCCCAAGAATCTTAACTATCCCCTAACTCATGTACAAGAGTTTTTTTCTCATCAAATGACCAATCCAAGTATCCTTAATGATGATTCAAGAGGTAATTCCCCTCTCTCTCTCTCTCTCGCTCTTTTACTTTAATTTCCTTTCAATTTCAAGTCTTTTTCATAATATCTCACCACCTATCTTCATTCAAATGGTATGGTGACAATAGTATCATACATATACAATAATTTTATTATACTAAGGGGATAATATATCATCCAATGCCATTATCTTCTTATTTTTATTTTAGAATGAAAAACGTTGTTCGTCAGGTGTTCATTTGTCACCTTAAAGAACAACATGTTTTCATTTTTCATTACCACCATCAGATCTGGTCATGAAAAAATTATTATGTTTCAACCAAATTATGTTATATTTATTATATCATATTTAATTTTTTGGAACTAACTTGTGCACATATTACTAAATGATTGAACAAAACAGTTTTGTTGTGGCCGAAAAACTACATGAATTATCCCAAACGATCATTATTAAATTCATATCTAATGATTAATTATAATGGTATTTAAAAGAATTATTTATAAGATAATACATCATCAATAACATATAATTAAAATTATGTATGTTTATCCACATTTTAAATGAACCTCCATTCATGAATACAAGTGAATCGTTCAAGAAAACTATAAAAACAAACATTCCTAAACAATGAATTTAAGCTCTATAAATCATACCAAAACCCATAAATGAACTTGATAAATCCTTAATGAATATTATTAATTTATAAAAGGTTCTGGAATTGTTAATTAATTAATCTAATGTGGTTATACAGGACACTAAATTGAATAAGGCGTTCAGATACAAGGTAAGGCGAAATTCTCGAACCCAACCGTTATAGTTAGGGTTTTCCCTATTTCAACCCATTTTTAATATAAATATGCCAAATTATCATTTATTAATCCTCATATTACCTATTATTGGTTATACATGTTTTCTAATTTAGTTTTCAACAAACCCAATGTTCTTCCAAAATAACTCTTCTTACAAATAAACACCCTCTTTTTTACGTCTCAAACATTGTTTCTACTTCACTAATCATTGATTGTTCTATATTAAGAATGTTATCCCATAATTATTTTTTGGATCCAAATGGTTATTAATATATTCTTTTTTATGTGAAAATTATTACTTTCCATACGTTATTTTACGATTAATTTTGAAAAATGTTCTATGTGGAATGCATGATAATGTAAATGTTATGATGTGATGGGTGAGTGTATAATTATATAGTGCAATATTAATGTTATTATGTGATTGGTGCACCTAGAATTATACACATATTCAATTAATTGGGTAATTTGATGAATTTCATGAGTTAAAAATGAAATTATGTGTGAACATGATGTGATCATTGTTCACAACTTTGAGTGGTATTAGACCACTAAGACATGTTGTTTCATTTTTCTGCATTACAACATTTCGTGCCTTTAACTAATTATTCCTATCATGATTTTGATGGTGATTTTATGATTATGCTCATCCCATTCGAAATTTCTCTTCTTTATCCTCTTACTGGTCTTTTAGCTCACCCCTTTATGATGTGTATTCTCAGGTGATTATGTGTACTAAAGAGATTTCAAGGGACATAAAGTGGCTAGAGAAGAATGAATTAAATAAATGTTTATATTTGATTTTTTTAAATGATAATAATGGTCTTCATTTTCCCAATACACTAGTCCTCCATGTCCTTGATCTGTGATACTATAAATTTTTTAACTCTAAAATGATGTAATAGTAATTTATGAAAAGGAATGGTCTCTGTAGTTGTTATTAGAGGCACAGTTTAGTTAATTTGGAAATTAGGATTATTGAACCCTAGGGAAAACCTCTAGTATGAGACAAGAACAATAAGCACACAAGATTCATTGTTAAACATAGGGATCCCATAAGATATGATTTTAGTTTAAATTTCCCAAATGAATAATTTAATCCATACTCATCCACTTATGTTTTGTTCTAACCTTTTCTATTTTAGAAAATGGTGGGACCAGGAGAAACTAAGAAAACAACATGTGTAGTGGAAAATATAGTGATTTCCTGACTGACATCTCCAATGCATTGATAGTTGGAGCTCAAAATATCATGGTGGTGCTTACCCAGCTGTCTCAGGTTTAGTTTAATAACCTAAGTAATGGGGAATTTCCTCCTTCACCTAAGAGGGAGAATCTAGATATTGAGTGTTTCATGCGACAATGACCATTGACGTTTAGGGGATCTTCTGATCCACTAGTTGCAGAATAGTGGGTAAACTCAATGTAGAATATATTTTCTATGCTTCACTATTCTGAGATAGAGAAGGTAACTTTGTCCATTTATTTTTCAGATGGAGAGGTTGATCAATGGTGGTATTTGATTAAGAACACCAAGACAAGGGATGAAATTGAAGAGATGGAATGGGAAGACATTAAGATCAGGTTTCTTATGAAGTATTCCCATGAACTCTTTCTATTTAATATGGAGAGAGAATTCATATAACTCAAGAAAAATGAAAGAGAATCTATCCCAACCTATGAAGAGAGTTTCACATTTCTTTCAAGGTACACTTCAGGTTTTGTTATCAACAATGATATAAAAATTGATAGATTCTTTAGTGGGTTAAAACCGCACCATTGAAAGTCTCTTTTAATTATAGACATTGGGAGTTATGAAGAAGTTGTTCTATGTGATCACAAATTGGACATGGAGTTTGGAGAATGATCTCATGGATATGTTTATAAGAAAAAAAATATGGAGTTTCTTTCCAAAGGATCGAATGATAATGGTGGGAAGAATACTCAATGACCCACATACCAAAAATGTGGGAAGATGAATCATGGGAACCGCCTCAAAGGAAAGGGGAAAATATTAATGTGTGGGAAAGAAGGAAACCATTCCCAAGAGTTCCAAAAATATATAAAAATAAGGATAATTCAGTAGAAGAAAGTAAAGATGCACACATGGTCCAGTGATACAACTGTAGGGAGCTAGGGCACTATAAAGCCAGTGCACTAAACCTTGAGTCATTGAGGGTAATCAGCGTTAGCAGCCAGCAATTCCAAAGGAATGAGGGAAGGCTTATTCCATCAATACTGTAAATGTGGAGAAAGATAATGACTTCATTCAAGGTACGCTTATAATTTTCTCTAGAATGTAAAAAATCTTATTTTATTCTGGATCTACACATTCCATTGTATCTTGATATTTTTCTGGAACCATTGAATCGACGCCCCAAAACCTTGAAGTAGAGATATCTATCAAAACAAAAAGTGGTTCAATATTTGAAACCCAACTATTTGACTCTTAACCTATTAGCATATGTGGGAATGTATTTCTAGGAAATCTCATAATTCTTCACATGGTAGAATTTTATGTTATAATGGGAATTGAGTGGATCTTGTTATATAGAGAACATATCAACTTTAGGGAAAAGAAAATATCTTTTCATATTTTGAAACATCCCATACTCTTCTACATATGAAAATAAGATCATGAATCTCCTTTGAAAATCCTTCAATGGTGTGGGTGTGGGTTCTATGTGAAGAGGAATACCTCACTCAATTTGTTGAGTCAAAGGAAAATATCAACCTACCAGAAATTCCCATCATGTGGGAATATGGTGATGTATTTTTTGAAGAGTTACCCGAACATCCCCCAGATCGTTAGGTATATTGTTCTATAGAACTTATACCCGGAGCTACTCATATCAAAGGGTTCGTACACCATATTTTATCACCTTGGGGTGCACTAGCGCTCTTTTTGAAGAATAAGGATGGAAAAATGTAGTTGTGTATCGATTATCGGGAACTAAACAAGATCACTATAATTAACATGTATCCTTTTCCGAGGATATATGACTTTTTTTATCATTTAAGAGGAACACAATACTTCTCAAATGTGGGTCTTCATTCCGGATATCATCAGCTAATGGTGAATAAAGAAGATATTCAGAGGACTCCTATATATACAATGTTTGGGCACTATGAGTTTCGAGTTATTCCCTTAGAACTTATTAATTCCCCTTCAATCATTATTGATTTGATTAATAGTGTATTTAGACAGTACCTAGACAAATTTTTTGTAGTGTTTATCAATGATGTTATCATCTACTCCAAGACCATGGAGGAACAAGAAGAACATATAAGAATTGTTTTGGTGACATTGAGAAATAATATTTTATACTACATGTTCATCAAGTGTGACTTTTGGATGAAGTAGGTCATGTTTTAGGGACATGTGATCAGAAGTGAAGAAATTTCTATGGACCTTTAAAAAACAAAGTTGATTGGGGAATTTTCTGGACCCTATAATGTCACATAAATGCATAGTTTTCTTGTATTATCTTGGTACTACCGATTTTTTGTGGTAAATTCCCTATTATTTTAAAGCTCGATAAATAATATTACAAGGAAAGGGTTAAAGTAGGTCTGGATGGAAGAATGTGAGGGAAGCTTCAAGGAGCTAAAGAGAAGGCTGATCACTACACCTGTACACATATTACTGAAAAGTGTAGAATGTTTTGTGATATACTATGATGATTCAACGAAAGGCTTGGGTTGTGTACTCAAGAAAAATGATAATTTGATAGCATACGCCTCACAATAGTTGATGATCCATGATCAGAACTATATGACGCATGATCTGGAGCTAGAAGATGTGATTTTTTCCTTGAAAATCTAGCAGCACTACCTTTATAGTGAGAATTGTGACATATACACTGACCATAAGATCCTAAAGTATATATTAACACAAAAGGATCTCAACATGCTTCAAAGGATATGGTTAGAGCTAATCAAGTACTAGGATTGTTCTATTCACTTTCACCCTATAAAGCGACCGATGTAGCTGATGCCCTAAGAATAAAAGAACCTTATACTCAATACATGTTGCATATTGAGAAAGACCCTATCTTTATGGATATGAAAAGGATGGATTTTGAAATCATAAGGGCAAGGAATACATTCTACATTTCCCAAATGGTTTCTCATCCATCCATCCAAGAGAATATTAAGGTGGTACAAAGGGATGATCTAGAGTTACAAAATAAGGTTAATGTAGTAAATAAAGGGAAGATTATTGAGTTATATATTGATGATGATGGTTTGATTATATTTGGAATGAGGCTCTGTATTCCTTCATCACCTAGGATAAAGAATGACCTATTGTATAATGCTAATAGATCAACATTTTCTATCCATCCTGGGAGTACAAAGATGTACTGAGTTCATCGAGAACACTTCTTGTGGGACAACATGAAGATGGAGATTTATGAGTATATATCATGGTGCTTGATATGTTAGCATATTAAAGCAGAGTGATAAAAGTCCAAAGGGGTGATGCAGCCATTGTCTATACCCATGTGGAAATGGGAATATGTCACTACAGACTTTGTATCAGGTCACCCGAAGACATCCAATTAAAATAATGTGATATGGGTTGTGGTTGACCGACTATCCAAAATGTCCAACTATATCAATATTAGGGAAGATATGTCACTTGAGCAGCTTTAAAAGATATATGTGAAGGAAGTGGTGAGACTTCATTTGTTTCCAATGTCAATTGTCCCGGATCGGGATCCCAAGTTCACATCTAAATTCCAAAGGAGTATTCAACATTCCATGAGTTCTGAGTTGAGTTTCAGCATGGCCTATCACCCTCAAAACTGATGGCCAATATAAAAAGACTATTCAGATGCTTCAAGAAATTCTACAAGACTTCTCTTTATAATTAAAATTTTTATGGGATCAGCATCTCAAATTGGTTGAGTTCTCATAAAACAATCACTTCCACTAGAATATTCAAATGGATCCATATGAAGCTCTGTATTGAAATCAAACTCCAACCCATTGGGATGAAGTTCAAGAAAGAAATATACTCGGACCTGATCTTGTACATGAGATGATAGAGAAGGTTTAATCTATCAAGAAAACATATCAAAGCGGCTCAGAGTCGGCAAATGTTCTATGCTGACAACCATCACAAGGACATTGGTTCGACATTTGAGATAAATTCATCCTTATAATATCACCATGGAAGAGAGTCATGTGTTTTGGGAAGAAAGGGAATATGAGCCCATGGTACATTTCCCCTTTGATATCCTTGATCGTGTACGAGCCATGGCCTACTGACTTTTACTTCCACCAAATATGGCTGAAGTTGATGATGTGTTTCACATATCATGCCTGAATAAGTACATACCATATCCCTCGCATGTACTAAACTAAGATGTGGTATAGCTGAAATATGATCTCACTACTACAAATATGGACTCTATCAATGCTAGAAAAGTGCATTTATAGTGCTAAAAAGCGATAATTATTGAGGTGAAGATAGGGGGTCCCCTTTAACAGTTCTAAAAAATCGTAGATAAAGACCATTTAATCAGTGCTAAAAAAAGCTCTGATAAAAGGGGTCTTTTATCAACGCTAAAAAAGAACAGATAAATGGGTCCTTTATTAGTTCTTTTTTAAAAGCACTGATACAAGTTAAAAAACACAAATAAAATATTCTACATATTGGGGAGGGGTTTCAACTGTGCTTGAATCCCCTTTAAAAGCACCCACACCCCCATCATGCATGTCCTAGCCACCCCCAGCCCACACACCCTAGCCGCCACTCTACCACCTTTAATATCTCTTTCCTTTATTCCACCCTTGTGCATGACCTACCTCCTCTGGATTCGAACTCTGCACCTATTTCATGTGCACCTAATACTTTACCACTCCACAATATTGCTTTGTTGTTCATTTATGAATATATATATATTTATATATATTTATATAGTTATATTTACTCACATAATAATATATATTTATATTAACATATATATATTTATATTAATATATATATTTATTTATATTAATATATATAAAAATATATATTCGTATATTAATATATATATATATATACATATAGAGATACATTTACATATTTATATATTTATTCATATATTAATATATATATTTATATCTATTTATTTATATATATTAAATTTTTTATCCGTATATTTATCTGTATATTAATATATATTCCTTTATAAGATCATTTTTAAATACATTTATAAAATATTCCTTTTGTTTGATTATATATATATAAAATACATATATACAACACACACAGACATATTATATGTGTATTTGTATATATAATTATTCATATTTATATATATTTACATATATTATATATTAATATGTATATATATATGTTTAGAATATATAGATAATATATATCAGTTTGTCAATAGAGACGCACAGAAATATATATGAACACATAAACAAACATCATATAGGTATATAAATATTAATATATTTTAATTTTAAATAAAATTAATATTATATTTTTATTTATATAAGCCTTCTATATTGATAAATATACTTTATATTTAAATATGTTTAGTTATTTTTTTTATAAAATTAAATTTTTTAGGTGAATATATAAAAAAATATGTATATATAGTTATATAATTGATTATAAATAATATTTTATTGTGAAAAACGATAAAATTACAAATCAATAATTGCAATACAAATGTAACCCCTCAGAATAAATTTGCTCCCCAGTGAAAAATTTCAGAAAAAACCCTGAAATGAGGCTAATATTCCATTGAATGTTTAACAATTTGTGTATCCGGACTAAAAACTCTGTTTTGGAGGCCTTCTATGACATCGTTTGCCTCAACGGATGCAACAGAGGGTTCCACTGTGTCTCTAAAACTTAGAGCACTTCGTAGGCTTTGATTTGATATGTTGTAGAGCTCAAATAGACATCTGGATCAAAAGTTATGGTTGTTTGAAGTTTTATTTATGTTTTCAACTTATTTTAGATCTTTTATTGATTTTTTTTATTTTTTGTTTCCTCAAATTTTCATTAAATGATTATTCGTTTATGATAATTATAGAAATATTTATTAATAATTTTTATGTTATTTTATATTCCATTTTCACTACATATCTTATATATTAAGTGGAAATGATTATTTATACTTCTCTAAAACATATTTTAAAAAATATATTATATTTATATCAATATAAACATACTTATATATTTATATATCAATATATTATTTCTTATAAAATATTATTTATGGAAATATACCCTTTATCAGTGCTAGGGAAAAAAGCGCTCATAAAGCCCCCCTTTATCAGCGCTACAAAAAAAGGCGCTAATAAAGGGGGCCCCTTTAATAGTGCTAAAAAAGCACTGATAAAGGGGGGTTCCTTTATCAGTGAAAAAAAGTGCTGATGATGGGCCACTTTTAAGTGTTCTTTTTTAGTGTTGTTGAATGTACCCTTTATCTGGAATGTTTAGCCCTGATAAAGGCACCCACTTTATCAGCATTTTTTTCCCTGTTAAAGGGCGGCGCTGTGAAAACCCAGATTTTTGGTAGTGTCTCTCTAATGAGGTGCAGCGAGTGATGATTCTAGACCGGAGAGATAAGGTTATGAGAAATAAGACAAACCAACTTTTCGAAGTTTTGTGGAGGAACCATAAGTTTGAAGAAGAAGCCTGGGAACTAAAGGAGGCAATGAAGCAGAAGTACCCTCACATGTTTATGTAAAATGAAATTTCGTGGGTGAGATTTTATAAGGAGGGAAGAATGTAACGACCCAACAATTTATCAATGAAATTCCCTTATTAAAATTATATCTTATAGTAAAATAACATTAGGAAACACAATGACATATAATGATACTAAATACTATGTGACTATTAAACATAGTTTCACTACTTTTGTGTTTTGAATTTCAAAACTCTCACATACACAGTTATGTTCAGGATGATTTTTGGAGTCTAAAAGAACAAACATAGTTTTTTTGTCGATAGTAAAATACCCTTATGAATAGTAAGGTTCCCTTTATGAATAGTTACATGACATTATGAATTATAATATCACCTATGATAGTATATATATATACGATTTAAGTGAAATTATTATGTCCTTTTGTTTTGGAATTAGTAAATAAATGTTTTAAAACTGTATTTTTCATGTAAATTATGATTTTAATTAAAAAATATATTAATCATATTTAGAAAAAAAATTGGAAAATTTATAACATTCTTGGATTCTATGCATCAAAAAATGTTTATGGTTAATTGTTGGGATTTTTCTGAAATACTTGAATATTTAGTGAATTGTAAAATACATTAATTTATCCTATAAATATATTGTAATTTAAAACCACTATTCCAGACATCCTAAGTGATTTAATCACATAAATATATAACTCACATGCACTTATTAATATTATTGGTTATGTAATCATCTCTAGTTATTATCTTGAGGATAAATAATAAATTAATGAATACAATATTAAGAAATCCCCTATCCCCTCTACTATAAAAACCACTCTTCACACCCTCATTTCCTCACACATATCAAGCTTCAATCCATGTCTAAACTCTAACCAAACATCTTCCCTTTCCCCTCCCCCACATTTAGGATCTTCTTTTCTCATCAAAATACCAATACAAGGTACCTTAAGGAAGAATCAAGAGGTAATTCTCCTCTCTCTCTTTTACTTTAATTTCCTTTCAATTGCATGATCTTTTATTAATCTCTCCCCACCAATCCTATAACAAATGGTTTGTTAAATCTATTATTATAAATTTAATATAATTTTATGATTATAATGGGATAATATAATATCCAACCATTTTCTCCTATTCTTTTTATATTAGAATGTAAAACGATGTTCAAGAGGTCTTAATTTATCACCTTCATGAACGATATTTTTTAATTTTCTATTACCTCATTTATATCTGGTAATGAAAACATATTTATGGTTGAAACAGATTATGATAAATTTATTATACCCTATTTAATAATCTGAAACTAACTTATGTACATATTACGAAATGATTAAACAAAACAAGTTCGTTGTGGCCAAAAAACAACCTGAATTAACCCAAATGATCATCATTAGATTATTATATAATGATTCATTCGCATGGTATATAAAAAAATTATTTATAAGACCATTTATAGTTTTTTAGAATCATAAAAAACATATAATTACAATTATGGATATTTATCCATGTTCTAAATGAACTTCAATTCCTGAATACAAGTTAACCATTCAGGAATACTATAAAAATGAACATTTCCGAATAATGAATTTAAACTCTATAACTCAATAAAAAGCCTATAAATGAACTTAATGAAACGTTAATGAATAATAATAATGTATAAGAGGTTCTTTAATTGTTAATTAATAAATCTAATGTGTTTATATGGGACATTAAACCAAATAAGGCGTTCAGATATAAGGTGAGGGGAAATTCTTGAACCCAACTCTCGTACTTAGGGTATTCCCTCTTTCAACCCATTTTCAGTATGGATATTCCTTAAGAATAATTTCATCATCACCGCCTTACCTATTTCGGGATATACATGTTTTATAATTTATTTTATGAAAAACCCAATGTTCTTCCAAAAGATCTCTTCTTATAAATAAACACGCACTTTATACTTCTGAAAGAATTTTTCTACTTCACTCATTGTTGATTGTTCTACGTCAAGAGTTTAATCCTATAATTATTTTGGAATCCAAATGTTTATGGATTTATTATTTATGATGTGAATCCCATTCCTTTCCATGGGTTTTTTTATTTTTATGTTTGACATATGTTCTATGTGGCATTCATGATAACGTAAATGATATGATGTGACGGGTGCACTCGAAATTATATAGGTCAATATGAATGTTATGATGTGACAGGTGTGAATGGAATTATATAAAACACCAATTCATTAGGTAAAGTGATTAATCTCATTTCTGAAAATAAAATTATTTTATAACTTGATGTTTGTATTGTTCGCAACTAAGGGTGGTAGCTTTCCAGTAAGACATGATGTTTAATTTTTATGATTGCCTCATTCCATGCCTTAATCTAGTGATTCCTCTCACGATTTTGATTATGATGTTTTGATTATACTCACCCCATTTTATATTTTTATTATCTATCCTCTTATTGGGATTTTATGTCGCCCCTTTTTTATGTGTATCCTCAGGTGATTATGGGTACTAAAGATATTTCAAGGGAAAATAAGAGGGTGGAGATGAATGAATTAAATAAATGTTTATGTTTGATATTTTAAATGATATTACTAGTGCAAGTTTTCCCAAGACACTAAACCTTATGATCCTATATGTTTGATAATATTATGTTGTTTATCTCTATAATGATGTAATAGTTATGTAAGAAAAGTTAGGGTTTCTATATCAATGACACTATATTGGTATGTGCTCACATGCCCCATTTTCAGAGTGTTCATTTGTTCTCCTATTTTCTTATGACTGAATAAAAATGAAAGGTTGATACTTGAGGAGAAGAATAATATTGGAATAAAGTGGGTGGTCTATGACTCATCCCTTAAATTCTCACTATCTATAAATTGTTTATATTGTGTACACACTAGGCTCACAAGGTTTTTATTATAAAATTTATCTAAATTAATTTAATTTTTCAAGATTTTATTATACTGCCATTATAACATCACATGATATCATTGGAGTATGAAACCTTTATGTTAACCACCTCATGTAGGGTTTTTATATGTTATTTATTTGGCAACCCATGTTCGGACTATCAACAACACTATTCCAGTGCATCTAACTTTAACTTTATTTAATGTAGGTGTTCCTTTAATAATTAATAAAATTTTAAAGTTTTATAATATAATGTATATATATTTATATAAAACATGTCGTAGATAAATGATACTAAATTTAATTGATCATGGTTTAATGTACTTATATCCCCTTCTCATCCTTAATGGAATGTAATGGAATAAACCCATTAAATGACTAAATTGAATAAGGATTATGTAGCCATGACTACATATGTTATTAACGGAATGAGAATAATTTAATATATCATTAGACATTTTACTTATTTATATGAGTTGTAAGACTTGATCCATCCTTGGATTTCTAAGGGAATTCCTTGAGAACTCAGAGGATGTAATTCGAATTCATTAATTCAGTATTCATGGTAGATACCCACAATTAACTCTAGTCTTTTTTATTATGTGATTACCTTAGTGTAGTGTGGATGATTCACTTGAAATCATTTTTGGACATCATAATTCTTTTGATACACTCCCTAGATTCAGTTTGATGTCTTTAGACATGCAATGCCAATTATTCACCACATTTGGAAAAATAATTCTTAGCCAAGAATTACCATGTATGATCTTTAAAGGTGTGATTATAATAATTTATAATTGAATTCATTGGTAATAATCCTTATATTACACTCAGACCATTTTCCCTAGGCTGTATGAGTTAATACTATGAGTTGGCATGACCCATGTGATGAAGGATTCCTTAATTTCAACTTGGATCCTCCTTTATCATTATCATGATCAATAATAGTATTTTTGATAAATAAAATTGATTTATCTATACAAATTAAATCCATATTTGATTAATTAAATTTAAAACTGTTTACATAATAGATATGTCAGAAGCATGTATGGGTTGTTTATTTGTATTGCTTTACATTTATAAACATGAACACATTTTCAGTTTACATACATATACAAGATTATTATTGACATTTTTAGTGGTGTCCTACTGGTATTTATCTCACACATTAACTAGGATTCCATTGGTACCCAGACAGATTATATGATCACATGTGTGGATAAAGGTAATCATACCACTTTAGACACCTGACTTTCTTTCTTGAATTATAATGGGATATTGTTAGAAGATGATCCTACTAGATCTCGAGATGTTTGAATGTTTTTCTTATTTCTTGGTTCTTTTATATATCATGCATTTCACATCATACCGGCTACCATGTATGACTACTTTTCTTTCTATATAGTCAAGGAGTCATCATTTTTTATATAATATATTTTATCTTTTGTGGTGAATATTTATTTCATGGATACTCATGATTACTTCCACTGTATTATTGTTTATTATTACTCATAATTCATTTATTCATTTTATATAATCATTGTGCTCCAACAGTTCATTAGGACACAATCTCCAAATAGATTCACCTTATTCCCTCAATGCTAGTCAGCGTCTTCTGACATATGGGTAAGTATGCATGGGGTGATTTGGCCAGCTAGGATTACTTACTCAAGACTGAACTCGGATAGGGACAATAGAGCTACATTTTTATATGTCTTATTATTAAGGAAACTTATATTGAAGATTAGGATGATCTTGGATCATGGTCATAATTCATGTCTAGTATTAGTTATTCCAAATTTAGGGTAAATGCCAATTCTTATGGTGATGGGAAAAAATTTTCATGTGTTTTACTTATTACAGTTGATATAAATTCATAGTAGGGTGATTCACAATAATTGTATTATTTCATAAACCTAATGTAGATTTTTCCTTCTCTTAGTACGACATGGATAATTGATACTTTCATTAGTATAGACACTTAGGATTAACATGCCATGGTATATATGTGCATTTGTTCTTTCATTTCCTGTGTTGGAAGTTATTTTTGAGTGATCCATGGTTAACATATATTTAATTTCCATTAATATCTTCTACATGGAATTGAAAATAGTTTAAAATTTCATCATCAACCAAAATAGTTTTTTCTTATATATATTGATGGTGGAATCATAAATAGATTATTTCAACCAATGTATATTATGTGACTCAGATTACATGACTTGGGATAGGGAATCAATTATAAAAATAAAAATTTAATTTTATATGGTTTATGGGGCCTTATAAATTAGAATGGAAAATTAATCAAAATTGATCCATCGAATATTCCCCATTTCATTGTGAGATTGGATGTAAGGGGGGTTGGTTTTAATTAAATGGGAGTCGATTTTGATTTATAATGTGGATGGGTCTTTATTATATGGGAATGAAGATCCATTTAATTGAATCTTGTATTATGTATAAAATCACATATGAACTTAAAATGGAAATTATGACTGATAAATGAAATGGTTTCTAGTAAATTAAGAGGCCAATTGAAATTTAATTAGTTTTGTATCCCTTAACATTCAATTAACCATCCATATAAATAGACCCCTATAAATAAAAACATGAACACATACCAATACCAAAGCCTTCTAAGAGGTCAGTTGGGGTGGTATTAGTTAGGTAGTGCCCGCTTTTTCTTTGTTCCCCTTCTCGTGGAGTTTTATCTACTTCAAATCTTCTTCTGAGGTGAGCACTTATAATTTATAGAGTTACACCACCACGAAATTCCATAGTTGTGTTCTAGGATGGTAGACAATATCATGCTTCATACATGGTGGGACCCATACCGCCAGTGATACCTCTAGTAGCACCGCCTGTGGCATGTCCTGTAATTTCCAAACTGGGTAATAATTCTCATCTTTAAGATGGTTTCCTATAATTTATGTAGTCTATATAGGGTACACCAGGAACTTCACCTACAATGTATTATCTGACTCGGGATTTATAGCAACAGCATCCACCTATCTTATTGTGGTATGGTGGTCCTCAAGCTGTTGAGTCATGTTTGGAAGTACTTTTATCTATGTTTGAGCATTTAGAAATTTTTCTAGAGAGTAGGGTCAACCTCTCCCCCTATATTATGTGTGACTCTTCCAAGCACTGGTGGTATGTGATTACTCAGGTTATTCATCATTAGGTAATGTTCTGGGTGGAATTTTAGACTACCTTTTATGATTACTTTTTTCATTACATACTGAGAGATGATCAAGCCAGAGAGTTCATGGAACTCGAATAGGGTTCTCTATCTATCACGGAATAGTCATCACATTTCACAATGTTGCAATATTTTTCACCACTTCTTATTGTTCATTATCAATCATGAGGGATACATTTTGAGGAAGGGATCAAATATTCCATCATCTCATATGTGAATGTCTTTTGTATATCTTCCATTTATATGATTATAAACTAGGCTCTTATCACTGAATGAAACTTGAGAGAAGATGATAGTATTATTCATAGATGTTCAGTGCAAAGAAAGGGTAGTAGTTATTTTTATAGCAGGAAGTACAACATTGAGGTTACTCATTAGAGTAGTGGTGAAAACTTTATCTGTAATGGAAGTGCCATTATATGCCTTTAGTCTTGGAGACAAGGGAATGGTAAGCCTTAGTTTGATAAATACCATATTGAATGTTTCTCAAATGGTGGGATGGTTCATGTTCATAGGTTCTGTTAGAGCTTTTCTATGATATTGAGTAAAAGAGGGCCCACACTAGCTACACCATTGTGAGTGGGATTAGTTTCACTGTATCATGAAAGAAACTAGAGTAGAACTAACTAAACAATTTGAGCAGGTGGTAGTGGTTGCGGTAAATATAATTTTGATTAGAAGCACTAGTAAAGAAGAACTTCTCAGTGAATAAAAACTATAGATTTTAGTTATAGATCAAGACCGTTTAATGTTTTATATCCAATACCTATGGATTATAGTGAATAGTTGTCTATAGTATGAGGAACTGTTCTAATAGCATTTTCCATTGTATCTTTTTTATTCGATATAGGTTCTTCATAGTCCTTTATCTCTTTAGTGATCATGGAAGGTCTATGGAAAAAAAAATTAAGTAATCTTGTGGGGTGATCATCATAGACACACCATTGGGTGTGTTGTTTAAGGGTATATTCTAATGTAGGGATTATCCCATTCAGGTCGACAGTTTTTGTTTCTTTTGGGACATGTTCATCCTTGAGAGGGAAACCTTATATTTTAATATTGGGATGGAATTTTTGGTCCTCTATCATTCTTTTGTTGAATATTATTACCACATGGTTTTTTTTACATCCCTATAAAGGTATTGTTCACTTAAATATAGTGAGTGGGTTGTCTATAAATGAAAAGTTTTATTAGGGAATCATTGGATGTTGGATGTTATCGCTTATATTGTAAGACTTTATCTATAGGTTTCGGGTTTACATCAGGCTACTTTTTCTCTTATGGTGGATTATTGTAGGAATGTATTCCTAGATGAATTCACTAGACTGCCTCTTAATGGTGAGGTAGCATTTATAATAATGTTTGTTCTAGGAGCATCTCCAATATCTATTTATCCATGCATGACTGAAAGTATTAAGATCTAAGACCCCAAGAAAAAGTTGGAGGATATAGAATCAAAGTGTTTTATCTAACGACTTAATTTATCATTTGGTTAATTGATGATTTTCCCCCGGAAAGTTGATGGGATCCTTATGCTATACATGGATTATCAGGGATTAAACTAGCAGATAGTTGCAAACTGGTATCCTTTGACTGTAGTAGATAGTCTATTCAACCTTCTCCAAACAACTGAGATGTTCATGAATATCTACCTGAGATTGGTCTATAATCAGGTGTAAGTTAGGCCTTTAGAAATACCATGTATGGATTTCTAAAGTTGGTACTTTCTATATGAGTATTTGGTTTTTCTTTTCAGACTTATTAATTTGACCACTATTTTCACAACCTTGAGGAATATGGTTTTCCACCCCTTCCAATATTCCTTTTAATGGATTTTTTTGGAAACATATTCATGTATTATCACACTCTAATGGATAATAAAAAAACATCTTGAGATTATTTAGATTAAAAAAAGAGTGAATCAACTATATGATACACTCCCAAAGTCCCACATCTATATCAATAAGGTTTACTTCATGGGCTATAAAATATAAGAATCAATGGTATCAGTTGACCCAAAGAAGCCGAGTGCTGATATTTTCTAGAAGTAACCACCAAATGTGTTGGATATATAATGTTTATTAGGGTTTGATAGATATTATAAGAATTATATACATGACTTCTCAAGACATTAATAACCCATTGTCGGCCTGACTAAGAAGGGTGTGATGTTCATATGGTATGAAGAGTTCTAGAATGCATTTAGGAACTAAAAGGAAGGATTAATTCAGAACCCATTATAATTTTTCTAGAGCCTATTTGAGTATATATAGTGTACTATGATGCATCAACAATTTTTCGGGCCATAGTAAAAATATATGAGGATATATTCATTATATATGTTCCTCTATAGTTTAGACCTCTCAAGCATAATTAACTGATGCATGACTTGGAGCTTGCAATCGTCATTCATGCATTGGGTTTCTTGATGTATTATCTGATTGGATAATATTATATGGTGTATATAGACCATAATATCATCAGATATATCTTTATGCATCATGAATTGAATATCTGATAGTGAATATGGGTCAAATACTTTCAGTTCTTTGACTTTGAGCATGCTATATGCATATAAAGGGCAATACGGTAGCTTTTGTGCTGAGATAGAAAACTCAGTCCTAATCCATTCATGAATCCAATGATGAATATACATTGATGTCCCTTATATATATTATTAATCTATAGATTCAGTAGAGTCGTGATAAGAAATTTCATGAAACTTTAGTAGTTACCTCTTCATAATAGGATTGGGTGATCAGAAGGTAGTTCTCAGATCCTAATGGTTTGGTTCTCTTTGTGATAATTTCTGGTGAGGTCCCACGTTCATATTATTCTATTGATGCAGACAAAATCCTATATATATATATATATATATATATATATATATATATATATATATGTTCATATTAAAGTTAGTAGAGACATGTTAGATGAACTGATGTAAAATTGACATGCTTCTTAGTGGTAAATGCACCTAGGAATCTCCAAGATGTATCATGATATGTACCACAAGTATTGGTGTCCTCTGATGAAATGTGAAATTGAGGGTTTTTCAATAGGTGAAGGTGGAACACCAATGACCATATTTTTTTCATCATCCATTATCGGTCTCGGAATGGAAATGGGATAATGGCATGATTGGTTTGTCTGTTTCTTACTGAGGTATCCTTGAGTTATAAATCTGTTTTGGGTATTCGTAGATTGGATAAGTAATTTTTCTCACATCCTATCTAGAGAAATTATCATTTGATTATATTTTAATATTGTATGCTTGTGAGATTATATGTCTATATGGATTCACTCATACAATTATTTCAGATAAGGATTCCCATTTCATAATTAGGTCAGGGAAGGGGATGCATAAATATTTAGGATCACAGGTACTTCGGAGCACATATTTTCACCCTCATACGGATGGCCTTTCAAAATGGACAATATAGTTTTTGAAGGACACACATCAAGAATTCATTCATTAAATTAGTGGTTCTTCTGAGTAACATTTCCCTCTCATTGATTTTTCTTATAATAATAGATTTCAAGAAATATTATAGATGTCTATGTTTTGGAACTTATATAGTAGTTAGGGTCTTTCACCCATATGGTTGTTAGAGGTAGGAGAGGCAGTGCTAATTGGTCCTCATCTCATAGAGGTGACGTCATAGAAAGTACATTTGTTCATAAATCATATGTACATCGATAAGCCTAGATGGAAATTGTATGTTAATGGATATCGTTAACCATTATATTTCAAGGCTGGGGATCATGTTTTCTTGTGAGTATCATCCATACATTGGAATAGATAGATATAGAAGCAAGGGAAGTTATTACATTGTTCCATAAAGCATTATAAGATCTTGGATAGAGTTAGGCTATTGGCATATTGGTTGTTATTACCTCATGGGTTTCTTTATATTCACAAAATCATCCAAAATTCCTAGTATTTCCACTAAAATTCCAAATCATCTTGTAATTTTGATCATGAGGATTTTTAATTGGAATTTGATTAAACTTTTGAGGAGTATCCAATACACATCATTAATCGGATCAGGAAAGTTCTTTGAGTCCGGGCTATTCCTTTAGAACATGTGATATGGCTACAATACCATATACTGGATGAGACATGGGAGTGGGAGAAAAATGTACATTCTTAGTCGCTAGGTTTGTTATTAGATTCAATTTTACCACCCTTGGAAGGGAAACAAGGGGATGAGTTCCTTTAAAGGGGGTATACTAAAAGAACACAGTTTTTCTTATGAGATATAGATCATTTTCTTTTAATAATAACTCACTTTTTACCTAATATGAATTCTTATTTATGATATAGAGGAAAAATGTGTTTGGGACTTGTTGGAACCTGAAACCATGTCTGGTGGATGAAATATCTTGGATTAATGGTTTGAAAAAACCATAGATCCCATTATGCATGGTTTCTCTTGACTATTCAGGGTGCTTCAATTTGAGGAATTCGGTTTCATAGTTTTCCAAAACTGTGCGAACCAGTCCACCTGACCATGTAGAGGATATGTAATTTTTAATTGATCCATATATCATGGTTTTATCATGGTGTCCCACCAATGTTCATGAAACATGTGTGATCTGTACTTGGACAGAAGGCCACACATGGTTGGTTCATGGTTTGGCCAACTATGCAGATAAATTGTTCAACCCTATTTCAAAGAGATAAAATTATAATTTTCCCCTTGAGGATTTATAATTTTAACCCTCCTTCTTATTTTTTACTCTATCTAGTAGACTTATTATTTTCCTCTCAATAGAATCTCTCAAAACCATTCCACCTCAGTTCTTCATTTTCTTCACTATTTTAACTTATAATTCATAGTTGTTCATCTGGTTGGATTCCTCTCTGCAAGTGATTCACTCCTTAGGCTCCTTTTAATTTTTTTTCTCTTCTTAAATTACACAACATTGGTGTGATCTCATATTCCATATTTTTAGTGGATTAATAAGTTATTATATTTTCATATTATCCAATCCAAATAATAGGCTAATATTTGACAATGAAATTACTACAAGCATAAGGTTGGTGGTCTATGAAACATGCCATAAAGTATCACCTTCTATACATTCTTTCCATTTTGTGCACACCAGTTTCATTAGATGATTATTATTTAATACATCTACCTTAATTTAAATTGTATATATTTCATTTTTTGGCCCTGCTAATATTACTTAAGATCATTGGAGGTTGATACCTCATGTTAACCACCCCTAGTAGGGTAAATTTTGTTATATGCCGTTGGTGACCCTTGTTTGGTTTTCCTTCAGCATCGTTCAGGTGCGTCTGAGTTAACTATTATTTAAAAGTATATTTTCCTTCCATAATTAGTAAATAATTAAATTCATGTTATGGAAAGTATATATTTATAGATATCACTTGGCTATATTAAATGATTACAAATTGAATTGATAATGGTTTCTTGTCCTTATATATCATTTTCATTCTTAATGGATGGTAATCAAATGAACAAATTAAATAACTAAATGGGATGAGTATTGAATGGCCAAGATTTCACATGATGTAAATGGAATGAATATAAGGTTCCTATTGCATTATACATTTTTCATGTTTACAAGAGTGGTAAAACTTGGTATTTTCTTAGATTCCCAAAGAAATTACTTGAGCACTCAAAGAATTCCCTTTCGATTCATTGTCAAGATTTTCATGGGAGGAACCCTCCATCGAATATGGTATTTTCCTTATTAAATGACAACCTTGGTACATTACAGATGATAATATTGACTTATTTTATAGATATTAAAAGGCACTGAAAAAACTCCTTGGTTTAACTTGATGTCTTCAGATATGAGGCACCATGGATTCACCTCATTATGCCCAGTCATGATTAGCATGATATATCTATAGGAAAGATCCATATGCTGGGTTAGAACAAATTAAAGTGGAATGGATTGGGTTTACCCCTAGGATTAAAATCAGACCCTTATTACATGACTACATGAGTTATTAATTTTATTTGGCATGAACCTTAAGGTTAAGGATTCCTTAGATTCACATTGAATCATCCTCTATCACTATCATGATCTATTTCAGAACTATTGACACCTACATGTGATTTATCTGTATAAAATTAATCGCGAATTCATTATTTGAATGGTTACATGTTTAGACACTAGCTCAGGGTGAAGCAGGTATGTCTTGTTTCTTTGTACTACATTTTTTATATACATTCACATTGATTCAATTTATGTACACAAACATGACTTTTATAGATTCCCTTGGTCGTGGCCTAATAAAATTTATCTCACACATAATATGGTCTATCTTTGGTGCTCAGGTAGATTATATGATTGCTTGTGTTGGTAAAGGGAAGCATCCCTCTTTGACCGCCTAACATTCTTTCATTATTTATAATGGGTTCTTGGTAAAAGATGACGGATCCAGTGCTCAGGATACTGGGATAGTTTTTTATTATATTTGGATATTTTGTATATCGTGTGTTAAATTATCTACCTAGTTCCTTGAGTGACAAAATTTCTTTCAATAAATACCTGACCTAATTATTTTTTATATGATGTACTTCAACTTTATAATTGATTTATTATTACATGGATATACATGTTTACATTTGTTTACTTTTTTATTATTAGGATTCCTATATTTTTTTCATCTTATATCAGTTTTTATCTACTGTGAAATTAGGGAATAGTCACCCCATTGACACACCATAGGCCCTCACTGATAGTAGGTAGCCTCTTGTGTTTTGTGAGGCGTGCTTGAGGCCATGTGTCCAATTGGGTTCGGTTACTCATGGGTGAACTAGGTCTAGGACATCACATAAATCATGTGTTGTGTATATTTTAGTAAATAATATCTTGTTCTATTTCTATTAATTTCTAAGTTCATTATGGATATTTTAATATAATTATAATCTTTATAGATGAGATATTATTTTTTTATTTTGTTTAAAAGGATTACAAATTTCCCAAAAAAATTATTTATCATTATATCATTCTGGGAGGAGTTTTCTGTAATAAATTTAATTTCATGTTCACTAAAATGGAAAATAAAATTTATATATTTATATTAATTAGAACATTCACTACTACATTCAATAGAAATTATAATGAATTATTTTTCTTTACTATTCACATTTTCCTGCTCAATAACTTTCTTATTCAATATTTTAGTTTCCTTATCCCCATGGATAATAGTGGATGTATAATCATCAACGATATTATTATTTTATAAATTATTAAGTTTATTTTTTTTATTTCTTCAAAATGCTATTATTTCTCAATATGGGCCTACTTGAGATCTTTAAAAAATCTAAATATTTTAATTCTCATTTCCAAATATTATAATTTCTTTCAGAAATATTTTAATCTTCATAATCATTGTATATTACATTAAATATTAACCATATTCAATAGAATACTCATTTTTTTACCTTTGATTCATCGTATAATGAATCATTCTTCTCAATATATTGATCCATGAAAACCATGTGAGAGGCTTCTCTATGTGTCCCCACAGCATAATTACAATCCCTGTAATTAAAAAAAACCTACTCCATAATATAATAATTTCCTTCTAAAAAACAAGAAACTAATTTTTTTCATTATTTTTCAATTCTGTTTGACTCCCCTACTATGATCATCCTTTATATGATAAAACACCTTCATGTCCCCTCTTTTTATTAATTTTTTAGCTTTGTTAGAAACTTGGTCGACAGATGACCAAAATTTAAATAGTTGAATCGTTTAAATGGTAATTTTCCTTTTCTACATACCACCACCTCCCATAGAAAATTTCATTGACATGAGGGAATGTTTCTCAGAATTTTCATCCATTTATTATTATTCATCTTAATATATTTTCTTAATATAAATTTTAAACTCTTTGAAAGACATAAGAAAGATTCCCTTCAACTCTTCTACTTTACTTTTAAGAGAAGATCTAACTCTCATTATATGATTATGAGAGTGTTATAAATTTCATCCATACTGATTTACTCAATATATCCATCTTAAAAATATGAAACTTCAATATAAATTTTTTTTGGTAGTATTTTTATGGTCATCATGAAAATAATGGTATCATTATGTTTCTCATCAAAGACAATAATATAAAATAAAATAAATTGCATGTTTTGAATAATTTATCAAAAAAATTATCTTTATATATTTTTATAACTAAAAAATGTTGCTAAAAGAGTTTACCTATTTATTCCTTCACCATTTTCACTTTATAGTTGCTGTAATGGTTTTCCCAGATTTAGTTAGTATGTTTACACCAACAACCATAGTTATTTATATGTAGAATAATTGAGATCTTAGTGTTGTATTTTCCTTTTTATTCAATAATATTCATTGAATTAAAGGCTATGCAGAAATCTATTTTCTATTTTAGAAACCTTGAAGACTATAATCTAGAATATCCCTTCCTAGGGTTAATATATAAGTTATCATTCTATTCACCTGTAAATGAAAATTTTTTCATTCAATAGATGGAATCCCTTTCTGAATAAATGAATCGTGGTGTTCCATATCTTACCAAAAAGTAATCATATGGGTTTTTCAAATATTTGGTACAAATTAAAATGAACCATATGGGAAATTTTAAGATCTTATATGGGTGTAAATTAGTGATTATATTCTTTTTCAAACAAAATATATTCCCCAATACCAATTAAATAGTGATCAAATCAAAAAAGACAATATTGAATTAATATTTTGATGATACAATGTTTGTTGATGAGGTTTTCCTATCAAAAGATGACTCCATCCCAGATTTATAATAGTTTTTATACCACTCAAACATTGTAACTCTTTAATTATCAAGAAAGCTTTAGGAAAGTGTTTGATCATGTACCTTATACAATGTACTAAAATTATCCAGTGATGTCAAAAAAACTATCTTGTTGAAAAGAAATAACATAATATGATTATATATATAGACAACAGAGATACTGAGATCTAGTGAACTTATCAACACAAGATCCTCTTTATCTTCTAAAAATAATATTTTATGAATGTTCTTAACACTCAGAATTTTTTTCACCCAGATATATCAATTTTTGAACAACATTGATCTACCTCCTCAATCGTTCCTTATATATTAACTAAACTATATTAAAATAATATCTACAATTCTAGACACCTAAATTCTCCCAAAGTCTCAACTAGTGTACTTGGAATCATAAATTCCACATGATATCAGTGATCTAATATCCCTTTATTCACATTTAATATGTATTTAAGTTATTTTAATTACACGGATACATTTAGTGAACCTTCGATGTTCATGGAGAAAAGGTCTCGCCACAATATTCTCCATAGCCTCATCCTCCCAAACTTATTGAATCATGAATAACAACATCGTTATAATTTAGGTAATTATTTCTTAACCTAGAATCTAATAATTTTAAATTATGTAATTCATATTATAGAAACATTATATAAATAAAAGGGTAAATAATCATATAACATGAATCTTCATATATGAACCCATATACATAGATATGATTAATTGTGGATCCCCTTACGTTAATGATTCTCATAAATAATCTCCTTGAATGGATATCTCAAATTCAGATCCCATTACATTAATGATACTCATAGAAGATAACCTCACATCAGTGACTCAGTGGTTCATCCCTTTACATAGATCTATCGCTTCATATAATTCCAAAATTACATTATTTTTCATAACAATATGAGATCTTTTATCAAAAACTAGATTCCACTATCTTACCCACATAACCATCTATATAGGCATTATAATCCACATTAATTATAAGTATGGAGACATCCAGTAGTTTTCTCAACCATATAGTGTCCTCTATAAATATTACATAAGTGGATTTATAAAATTTATGATTAAAACCCCCTTCTATTCCTTTGCCTAGTTTATTTAAAAAAAATATCATTCATTAATAGATTTCATTTCATGCATGACATCCAGTTCCATCTCATTATTTCATCTAATCAGCTTAAAAAATAAAAAATTCTTAAACAATGTGGTTTGTGGTTGAATTTAATAATAGAAATATGTTCATTAAACTAATTATCACCACCAAAAATTCCCATTCTTGTACGGCCACCCTAAAAAATTATTGAAATTAGTAATAATCATCACTAATACTAACACACACATCAACAAGAAGGATCACCTAAACTTTATTGAAAACAAATAAAACATTATTCCTAATAGGGTTTCACAGTATGTTATTATCCCCTTATATTTATACATTTCAGGGTGTAAAACCTATATGGTCCATAATGCAGAAAATGGAAAGGGCCTAGTGATTGATGGGTGAGAGAAAGGTTGATAATATAGACTAGATGATTAGGTAGGGAAATATATTGGTCCAGTTTTCCATAATGTTTTGATTATTTTGAATTTTGTGATTATACAAATTATAATATTGACCAATCTGGTCATCCCCTTTATAACACATTAATTTTATGAAATAATATTGGGTTTATGTTTTGTTATTATGAAAAAATGTATTTTAGTAAACAATAATGCATTGTTTATTATAGAATGATACACATAGCATAACACCATAAGATCATGAGGCCTTTCTGGGTAATTAGGTACATCACATAGCATAACAACATGCAATAGAGAAACAATAATATAATTTAAAAACACCATGACATGTTTAATGTTCCATGGATCTTATAAAACTATAGAAGATAATATTGGGAAGTATATAACAAAGGCATGATCTATAAATAAATTTAAGGGAATAAAAAAAATAACATGACTAATGTAAAAAATTTAAGTCAAGAGGCATATCAAGATTACATTAACATGTTAATAATCATAATAATGAATAATGAGGCAAAATTAAACATGATAACAAAAAGTAAACACAAGAATGTTAAAATAACATGAACCAAGACGTCATAAAAATGAGTCATCGATAACCATTAAGAAATAATAATAAAGTGTACCTAGGATAACCCTCTTTCCACCATACATATTATCTTATGAGGTAAAGTAATTACCCAATGTGTGTAGGGTGATATAATTATGGTCCCACATATCATTTTCATATCAGGACCATTCTTAAGTGTTCCAAATAGATCTTACAAAGTAGGAATGTGATTAAAAAATTTTATCCCCATGATTAAATTAAAAATAAATGGAAATTCCAAATAAATTAAGGATAATATACAATTGTTTGAATACCTTTTATGAGAAATGGGAATGTGTTTTCAATCGAAAAATGATTGGAAAATCAGAAGATGATTTTGTCAGCAAAAAGGGGATATATAAAGAATTTTGGACTAGTTAAATGAGAGATAAATGGGTATCTAATCACTTGGGAATCATAAAAACATCAAAAGGTAAGTGGGAAAAAATTTTGAAATAAAAAAAAACTAGAAATCAAAAGTCATTAAATATAAGGTTCTTGAAATAATAAGTGAATTAGAGGATCCTTTACCTTGAGATGGTGCTTTTAATGAATAGTAGGAGAATATTAAAATTTTTGGGGCACCATGGGGGTATATAGTGAGGTAAATGAGTAATATATTCACACTCTAGGGGTTTTTATTGAAGTGGAATCTGATGATCAGGGGGATTATAGAAAAATAAGTTGAGAACTCTATTAATTTCTAAACAAAGGGTTTATACTCTATATGATAAATTAACTGAAAACCAATGTTAAACCATGGTTTTTTCCCATGCTATTGGCCAAAGAGGGGTGTATTTATTTTTTTATAATACCAAGAACTAAAATCACTAATATAATACCCATGGTGATGGGCAGTTGAGTCATGTTTTTAAATAATTGAATTTTAACCAATAAAATATAATATACGTTATAGAGGAATCATTAAGGGTTTATAAAATTAATCAAATAAATTCAAAAGAATATTAATAAAAAGTGTATAAATAATTTGGGTCATCTATAATATTTATACTATTTATTATTTCCCTTTCATAATATGATGTTTTCATAATAAAACATGTATATTTATACCCTATTTAAGTTTTACCCAAAAATTATTCAGCCTCAGAAAATTATGAATAGTTCATCATTGGATAATTCAAAATAAAGAATTAAAAATTAATATTAATTTTATAAAAAAATTCTCTAAATATATTAATTTAAACATTTTAATTAAAATATCCATTTATTGTAAAATACTAGTTTCTATGAAGGAAACATTTTTCGGACCCTTAAAATTTTTCATTTGTCTTTATAAAATTTTATTATAATTTTTTTAATTAAATATTATTTAATAATATTTTTATATTAATATAAAAATTAATTCAAAAATTCCTTAGTTATTCAAAATAATTTCTTGATTAAATATATATATTTCACAAAAATAAAATTGGTGTTTTTGTCTACTAAAATATTCTTGTTATAAACTCATTATTTCCTCATTTATAAAGTTATAATAAAATAGAATACATATAATCAATATTTTAAATAAATAAAATATAAAAAATCATATTTTTGGTGTATATATATAGACCATTACTACACTGGTGAATTCTCTAAGTGCAAGGTGTGTGATGGTAAGATTTTATTAGGGTGGTTCAACAAACATGGTTTATGTCATGGTCTCTGTGACCTCAATATTCTCCCATAAATGGTTTTTGTCATGCTTGAGTTATTGAATCATGGATTGAGTTTGGAAACAAGAAAATCTTAGAGGTGTTTTCACCCTTGAAGGATCTGAAAAATTGGATTCTTATGGTATGATCCTCCTAGTCGAATCCATCACTCCATCCTTCAGTATTAATTAGTCTTTATCATAATAGTTCATATACTAATATTAATGCTCACATTATAGTGGATATTTTTTAAATAGTGATGATCCTTAATTTTCAACTAAATTTTACATACCATATAATAGTTAAGAATAATTAATGCGGTGAATGAGTTATCTATAACTATTTTTCTAAATATTGAAATGATTTATTCTAAAAGTAAATTTCAATAATAAATGTCTTGTTCATTAAATTTTTTCCACATTTAAAAGTTTCAACCAAAAATTTTTATATCGTACAATAAAAAAGATGTGGGTAGTTTTGATTTATTACCTCTTTTAGTTCACATGCCACTGACTCAAACTTTTGGTTTCACCTAAAAAAATACAATAAGATGAGTGTTCTTGTTTTGTATAAAATTGTGTCTATGTTCAAATATCATCATTGAATCCTCCCAGTATGAATTATAAATGTCCAATGTTTTCACTTTTGATTCATTAATTCTACAGATCCTAGTATTCACTTTCTCAAGATCGATACATGGAATAAATCATGTATTTATTAGGTTAGGTGGATGATATAGTCAATAGGCCACCACTCTGATGTGATCAATGATATCAAAGGGGATGATTTATCTTATAATAATATTTAAATTCATCCCAAACCTAATGACATTATTCCATTGTGATATACAAACGAACCCATTATCACCAACCTAAAACTCCAAGCATTATCAACGATTCCGTACATATCTTTTTGGACTGCTTATTGTGGATTTCATTTTACATCGAATGGATTATGAATTCTTTCTCATATCTTTATTGAGATTATATCTGATAACTTCCACTCTCAAACATCATGATATTATGTCAGATTTATATACCTCTTCCCATTTAGTGTGTAAAAATATTTCATTTGAATGTTATAATGGAATCTTATTTTATATCAGAAATCCACTATGAGATGTTACTAATCCCAGAATCCTATGAAATTTATTAAATATGATCATATAATATCATGTAGAGTTTTAATGGTCATCTCATACTGAACATCCATCTAAGGGTGATGATTTGTACTATAACATAGCTCCATATCCAACGATTACAGAAGGTATCTCTAAAATATTAATGCAATCCACACATCGTGATCAGATATAATGGTTTGTGGAACTCTATGTAGTCCTACCACATATCTTATGTGCACATTTGATATTTGGTTGAGAGATAAACCATCCTTGATAGTTATTAAATGTGGTGTCTTTGTAAGGAAATTGACTACCTCCTAGATTAAGTTATTATATTTAGGGGTCCCTGGGAGTCCAATGATAAAATTCAGGGTTACATTTTCCCATTATCATAATGGTTTGGGAAATAGTTGTGCCACACCATTTTACATTTTAATTTACTCCTTGATTTTTTTATAAAAGGACACTATATATGAACTCCACAGTAACCCTCTCAATGTTTTCCAATCATATTTTTTCCTTAAAAACACATCTCATTGTAGTTCTTCTTATATGAATAAATAATTATTATCTTTTCACTTGAACTTGAATCTATCTCTTTAGTTATGGTTTATATGGGATACATATCAATGATCCAACCCTCATAAGGTCATCTTTATCAAAGTTGAACTCTGAAATATTCTCTACCATTTTCTATAGCACCTCATCATCTTTATGGGCCTCATTGATCCTCTCAAGAAGAGATGTTTGAGAAGTTATCCGATCATGTTTAGATAAATATAATATTATTATAACAATATACATCATTTTAAATTCCATGAATATTGGATCTCATTCAATCATCCTCATGGATATAGTCACAGGATCCATTCTAATCATTGCATCTGAAACTTTTTTCACCTTATATAGATTATAATGGATTGGAAAATCATATCCCCCAATATAGTTTATCCACCATCATTGATTCATATTAAGTTTATTTTTTACGAATATATACTTGAATATTTTCAGATCCATACATATGTCAAAATTTTATCTATAGAGAAAATGTCTCTAAATATTTAGTTTGAAGATCATTATAGCCAGTTATAGATCATAGTTTTGGTAGTTCTACACATAGATCATTAACTCCTGGTATAAATAAGGTATCACCTTGTAATCATTCATAAATAACAAACCTCAAACCATTTTAGATGC
This sequence comes from Viscum album, assembly GCA_963277665.1. Lineage (NCBI taxonomy): Eukaryota > Viridiplantae > Streptophyta > Magnoliopsida > Santalales > Viscaceae > Viscum > Viscum album. Next base: position 1,353,202,615 of record OY728131.1, read on the forward strand.
ATCATTAATGATCACAAATCCTTCCCTTCTGGTTGGTACTATGAGTACAGGTGTAGTGATTCTCCTCTCATTAAACTCTCTAAATCTCTCTTTGAATTCATCAGTCCATAGAAACTCAAGTCCATTTCGAGATATCAGGGTTTGTTTCTCGAAACTCAGGAAAAAATTCTCAAAAATCTATGATAGTACCCAACTAATATATGGTAACAATGGATTTCAATAATAATTGTTGGCATTGTCCCTCCTTCAATAAATTTGTTTTTGGAAATATTTATTGATATCCCTTTATATTAGATAAAATGTATAATGAAGGTTTTTTTCTCCATATAGATCATTTATATACTTTAATTCACTAATTAATTTTCCTTTTTAAAAGTATTCAGTAAAATATTTAAATGCTCCTCATGTTCCGCAATTCTTTTAGAGTATATTTTAATGTTGTCCATAAATACTAGTTAATATTTTCCAATACAATCCCTAAAGACTCCATTAATCAGGTCTATAACTATTTATATAGAGTTAGTGAGTCCAAATGAAACAATTATGAACTCATAGTGCCCATACCTTTTTTGAAAATTGGTCTTGGGGATATCCTCCTCCTTCACCATTACTTGGTAATAACTCGATTGATGATTCACCTTAGAGAAGCATTATGATCCTCATTGTTGACTGAAAAAGTCATCATTCCATGGAAGAGAACACTTTTTCTTTACCATGATCATCTTGTGCTCGTGATAATAAATGTATAGGTTTATTAACCCACCTATCAGATTGATTAAGAAGACTAATGCATCCCACGGTAAAGCACATGGGTGTATAATTCTTTTTCCTTGATTCATTTTTAGTTAAGTTATTATCACTTTATGCTCAACAATTGTCATTATATATGGATTCTTGGATATTGTAAAATATCAATGTGCAATATTTATTTAATATCAACCTCTCAGCAGGGATGAAGACAATGAAATTTTTCAAGAAACACATTAGTGAATTACCTCAACATGATAATGTCTCCAAGGATGATATTTTCCTTAGAACCTTTTATTTGTACATTATATGCTTTATCCTAGGTAAATAATATCCATACATTATATTTCGATACCAAATAAGATTTATCTTCCTCATTTCACTTGTATTGATTTGGATTAAGATTTGTGATATACATTGTGACTTCCTTCTCTTGAAAATATATGATGGCTCTATACAAGGACATCCAATCTATTCCTATAATAGTGTCAAATTCTACTAAAGGGTGTGTTAAACTGGATTACGGGATTTTCATCCATCATATCATGAAAAATGATGATTTATATGATTTTAATGAGATAATTGACTCATTTATCATCATTACCAGTAACTTGGCATCCATGTTTTGGGTTTGTGATTGAATAGATCTACTAAAATAGCATGATATGAAATACTATATAGAACTGAAATAAAAAATTAGGTTCTCTATTTATGAATAAATTACAATATTATTTATCACCACATAATTTTAGGGATCCACATCAACAATTATTATGGAATAATATCCCCCTTTCTCTGTAGGACTTCGAGGTTATTGGCATAAGTAAACATTGACAACCCATGTCTTAGTGAATGTATTTGAATAGTGTCATTGTTCTTGAAGTAGAAACATTAGAAAATAGGGTGAGGATTTACAAGATAATTGATTTGTTCCATCCCATTTGTTGTTTTCTCTCATCGATAATTGATATATGGGTACCATTCTTTACTATACATAATGCATTTCCTACTCCCATTCATGAAATTCATGGGATGCATCTTCCCACACTTTTCATAGGTGGGGTATTGGAAATTATTTGCACCATTATATTTCTCCGTCATACAACTATAATTAATTTTTATTTTATAATACTTATCCATGTAAGAACCATCACATTTTTTGATTTATTTTCTAACTTTAAGGGAACATCATACAATATTCATTGTTGATGATGAAGACTCTAATGGCTTGGGATTTTAATAGACTCAGTGTTATCCCAGAAAATAGGTAGTCAAAATTACCTTTAGGGGTAATGAAAAAGTGAGAGTAATTTCATAAAAGTATATTAATGTTCAATTTTCACACCCCAATGGCTTCATCGTTCTTTTTCATGATGTGAAGGAAATCCATATCCATTTTATTTCAGAGAGTGAGAATAAAATATTTGTTGAAAAAAACATTATGGAATTCCTTTAACTCTGTTACATTGATATCCTCCTCTTGATTTATATTCTTGACCAATGTGAATCACTTTTATTCTTATCCTTTTATATGATAAATAGACAACAATAACTTCCATGGCCTCGTTACTAACAATTTTTCACTACAAATATGATCAAAAACTCTATGATACCAACATACATGATAGGATGTAGTGCAGCAAGTGTTGAAACCACTGTTGGATGGAGTTTATTTTAATGGATTTTCTTTACAATGTCTAACTGAAACATCATGTACTATTTTGGGAGGTGCTTATAATTTTGTGAAATGTAATCTGAAATCAGAGGATTTTATTTTATTTCAATTTACTTTTATATACCAAAACCTTCTGTTGCAAAACTCAACTTTCTTTTCTGAACCAACTCTCTTAGTCTCACCTTCCACAATCAATATATCAATAATAAATTTTCTATATTAATATTTATTTTATTTTATTTTAGTTGTAGGATAACTCATGATTTCTGTTTCTCCATGCTTAAAATGAATTATCATTCCATCACATAGATCATTAATGTTTTCTACTAATATAATGATGTCTCTGTTCTATAAATGTTTCAAAATTACCTACTGTTCACTTGTATTTTGATCATATATTTTATTAATGTTCATCAGTAAATTTTTAAAACATGAACCCCTTTTGAAAATCGAAATTGGTTTAGGGCGTCGTGCAAATGCACGGGCGGGGTACTAGTTTTTTGAAAAAAAAAATATTTTGGAATTCCTTTAACTCGGTTACATTGATATCCTCCTCTGAATTTATATTCTTGACCAATGTGAATCATATTTATTCTTATCCCTTTATATGATAAATAGACACCAATAACTTCTCTAGCATAGTGAATTGGATTGAAGAGAAGATCATTTCAACATGGTTGATCCATTTTTCAATGATTAATGGTTCAGAACATCTAAAAATTCCTTTTCCACATAAAGGAATTAGTTTTATCTTTTTCATTCTCGGGGGATTTATGTGTTACTCTTGATCCAATATTGGGTTCAAAATAAGATTTAATTATGAAATAATAATGGTGGAGTTCACAATTCATGTTCTAATCATGTTCATAATCTAATTTGGGTAATCTTTACATTTACACTCACATTGGTTGTTAACATGGTTTTTCATATTTCTATCCACTGATAAAAAATATTTGTAAATTTTGGAATGAGTATTTTTACGCTATAAGACACATAAATAGGAAACCATGAATAATAAAGGAATAAATCATAAATGAATAATATTATATAACTTATGAATATCTCGGTTTTAATCAAAGTTATTCATGATTCATTGAGTAATATAAAATCTTATGTAAATATTTTTACTTCATAAGGGTACATAAAAAGATTTTGAATTTTCAAAATCATATTCCTAGGGTGTATCAAATTAGATGAGAATCTAGGACCATTTTCTTTTGTCGTATGATGATCCAACCTAGCTCAATTCAACCATTTGAGGTTATTAACCCAACGTGAAACTATTTCAAACATACATCCACTTGTTGTATCTAGACATAGATTTATTTTCTTGGAATCCAATTAGTATATTCTTTACGAAAAGGTAGTGATGTTTTAATATGTTTATTTTTATCAATAATGATTTCACTAGGGGTTTATTATCAAAATCCTAATAAATAACTAGAATTTTCTACGATACCATCTATGAAAACCTATATTAATGAAAATTATTTAATTAATTATTATATAATGGAACACATATTACAAGACTAAAATAATTTAAGGTAGAATATATTTGGGTAATTTGGTACAAAACATAAAAAAATTTAACTGGAATATAATAGAGTTATTTTAAAACTCCATAACATGCACTAAATTTATATGGATCATTTAAAACATCATGATATAACCCTATGTTGTAAATAAGAAAGGGGAGAGGTATAAATCCCAGTAAGGGAATAATTAAATAATAAAATGATTAACATGGTAAAGTGACATCATAAATATAATTGAATGATAACCACTAAGAAATCATAACTTAGTGTGATTAGGATAGCCTCCTATGAACCATACTTCATATCTCAATAGATAATATTATTACCAGATGAATTGGAGGGATATATATTTATAATCTAGACCATCACTATCATATATTGTACATGTTTAAGTGTTCCACATAGATCATATAACAAGAGGATGAATTACACCACTTTTCAAAACAATATTAAGGATTTTGGATTACATAGTTGTAAATACCCATTAAATAAAGCGATATAAAACTAGGGGAATTCCATTGAGTGAAAATGGGAATTTGTATTCACTATAAAAATGTTTGGGAAAACAAAGGATGATTTCTTCAACATAACAGGGGTACAAAAAATCATAGAGGTTTTAAATGAGAGTTAAAGGAGTTTCTCATCACTTTTACATCATATGTTAAGAAATATTGATGTGATGAAATATTTCCATACATGAAAATTTTGAAAAAAATGCACAATATAAATATGGTTCTTGAATGACGAGGATAAGGATAGGATCCTTTATCATTAGAGGGTGATTATAGAAGATTTTTAGCGGGTTATTAAGATAATGGGGGCACCATGGAAGAGATATTGAGAGGGAAGGGTTGAGTAAATTTGTGACCCAAGTATTTTTATTGAAGATGAAAGGGAGGCTGGGTGGGTTTTCCTAGAAAAATAGAGGAGATTTATTTATTAATTTCCAAACATAGATTTTGAACACTATATGAAAACAATTTCGAAACAAAACACAATGTTATGTATTTTTTCAATGGTTTCCACTATAAAGATGTGTATTTATTTTTTTTATAAGTTAAATAATTGAAAAAAATTAATAATACATTTATTCTTGTGGAAGTGAGTCATATATATAAATAAATGATTTTAAAACTATAAAATATCATAGAGGTTTATGAGGGTTCATTAATGGTTTATAAAATTAATCAAACTACATAAAAACGCATTATTATATTGTGGAAAAATATTTTGGTTCAGGGATACTCTTTCTAGTATTCATTACATATCTTTTGGGATTCAGTGATGTTGTAATAGATAATTTATATTTTTAACATATTTATTTTTTACCCAAAAATTCTTTTATCTTAGATAATTATAAAAAATTTACCTTTGGAAAAAAATATTTGATTCAAATTTCAAAATTATTATATATTTTATCAAAATAATTCTTTAAATATAATAATTTAAATTTTAAAAATAAAATCACCAATTATTGAAAAATATTGGATATTATGATGATAACAGTTTTCAAACCCATATTAAGTTATATTTTACTTCTTATATTTATTTAATCATTAATGTTTAATAAATAATAATATTTTTAAAAAACTATATTTATTTCAAAATTTCATGAATTAATGAAACTCTTATATTGATTAAAATTATATATTTCACCAAAATAAAATTCAGGGTTAGTAGTAATAAAATCAAATTTTCAACAAATACATTATTTAACTATTTATAAAGTAATTAAAAGACATAATAGATATAGTTGTTATTTTATTGAATTAAAATATAATATTTCATATTGTTAGTGTCTAGAAACATATACCTTTATTAAAAAAGTGAATGTTGTAAGGGTATGGTTTGTGATGGTGAGACTTTTTTGGAGTGTTTTAGTGAACATTCATAGGGTTGTGGTATCAATGAGCTTCAAATTCTCTCCTAAATGGTTTCGTCTGTGCTTTAGTGACTAAATATCCACTCTTTCTTGGTCAATTGTAAAGATTAGTGATTATATCTCCCTTAGAAGCTCTGATAAATGGTTATAATGGGGTATAATCAAACTGATCACCATACTCTTATGTCAGTTGGAAAGTATCATAACCCTTAATATACAAAATTTTATTGTCATTGTGTAATGGATTTAGTATCAATGGTCATAATTATTAACATTCTTTTAAATATGATATACCATAAAATTTTCCAAAATAACCAAATCATTACATGTGTTTTTTCTAACTATATAACTTCATTGTGAGTTAATTAATTCATAAATGTAATTTCATTTATATAATTTTTGGTCGTTATAGTTATAGAATGTGATATATATAATTATGGTTAAAAAATCACCATATTATCCACATGATGTTGTTAAATATTTATAATTGATTTTAATTAATTTATTATTATTTATAGTTCTTGGATAGAGTATATAATCTCCCCAATAAAATAAGTATACTCTCACTAATAGTGGATACCCTCAAGCATGTGGGGAAGCATGTTGTATGTATGTAACACACTCGTTCTGACCTATGGAGTGGGACATATGTTGGAGATGTTATCAAATGGTATCAAACTTCATTTTTTTAATTTATTTATTTTTTGTATAAGGTATAAGGAGATGGGTCAGCACTAAATTTGAATTTACCCTATACCTATACATATTAAACACTTATATGATTAAATTAAATGTTACCGGGGTTATAATATTGTTATTATTTTCTATTAAGGTATTGTAGTTTTTTATTTAAAGATATATGATGTGTCACTTACCACATAATGGTTTAATCTTGGGTGGGGTAGTAAGAGGGAATGGGTACATGTATTATATTTAGAACATATATTAACACAACATATATATAAATATATATTATTCATAAAAAAAATTAGAAAAATTTCTAGTTAATTAAAACATCAATAATAATTTATTAATTATTTTTTATATGAATTAGTTTTATGACATTAAATATTTGAACAAGTGGTGACTATTTTCCTTTATTTTTAAATATAAATTGTAATAATGCTAATTTTAGGATTATTATAAACTTAATTGTAGATGTGGATAGGTTGAGAAAGGTATTACTCTAGGATTAATAGAAAAATATTAGTGGATTTGGGAATATAAAATGATGAAGGTTATGTATGTAAATTTTATGGAATTTCTAAGTATGATAATATATTTTAGGAATGTGTTTCTAGTTACTTTTTTTCCTAAACTGTGATATCTAGAATGATATTTGAAATGTTCTATATTTACCCATACTTTTTATAGAAATATATTATATATTACTACATTACTATTCATTATATAACATTTTTATCCATGCTAAAATAATATAGGTCTAGTATCTATGGAATCATGGACACACACATAAGTAGTTTATAAGATATCAACATAATCTCTTTCTTAGTTCTTCATCACTATCCCCCTTCTTTGACATAACATTAATAATACCATTATTCATGACCTATGAAATGGGTACATAATAATGGATGAGCTCATATGCTCAGTAAGGATAAACAAAAGAGATATCAGCGATTAGATAAACATAATAAGAGAATAAGGGTATGAGGACATGATCATAACATTTTAAAACATTACCCTACATATCATAGATCATAATATTAAATCATGTAATAAAGCTTTGGATTTTATCAAAAATTAATAATAATGGAATTAGAGAACCTGATCCTTGAGAGAATAACATTGGTATAAGGTAAATATTTTTGGCACACAAAAAAGTATAGAAAATCATTTCCTTAGTAGTTAAGGCTCACTTATAAAATTATCATAGTTCATTGGGTTTACTCACCAAAATTACTTAGTAGCCAAGGTTCACTCCCAGGACTATCATAGTGGACTGGGTGAATTAATAAACTAGGTTCAGTTACTACTCTAGTCTCGTTTATCTCAGGAGATATCTATCTATATCTAATTAATTATAGGGAAATGTAATTCCAATCCCAACGATCAAATAATGAAAATAATACATATTTCTTCCATAAGAGCATAAAATATTAATCATATGATGGTTTTACCCAACATTAATATCCAACCAAATTATTCCAACCAACATGAACCGACATGGGAAACCCAACATGGACCTACCCAAGAACTTCCCGCATAGAACAACCCCCACCACAAGGAGGGCGCGATGGAAGAATATCCAAACCAAGTGGTCAACCAAACCACTATTCATAATTTCCCAGGACACATGAATCTCAAAATGATAATAAACCAAAAGAAAAACTGATTCTCAAAGGCTAACCACAAAATGAAAATAAATCATAGATTCGTATCCAAAAAAATGCTGGGAATTACAAGAAAACAAGTCCACCAATACTTCTTACAACTATAGAGGAACTCAAATGAATAAAGGAAACTATAATAAGGAAATATACAATGAAAATATAAAATGTCTCCACTCCAACATTACAGACAAAAGTGAATTGAAGCTTCGCACACCCCCAATGATTCCTGAATACATGAAGAGATTCATACCAGGACCTATGGATGGTTTCTTGATTTCTTGAGGTATCTTCTTCCCCACAGTCACGAGCCAATAATCCTTAATACAAACTCTTTATGCTGTCACGAGCAGTCATATGCTCAAGAATCCTTAAGGGAATTATAGTAAGATGTCTTAGAATCCCAAATCATCCCTACAAGAAGAAAATAATTTGATGGTACATCAAACGAAAATAAGGAGTTGACAAGGAGACTTGTCCAAAATTGGTTTCTCTAATTAACACTCCTCATTAAATAGAGATCATCCACGAACACCAAAAGAGATCATTCCATTATCCATGAATAGATACCCCACTGGAAAAGGAGATCTTATAATTGATCTCATGATAGTATCTCTAGAGAAAAGGTAAAAATATCCCTGAAATGGTCAACATTTCTCTTCACCATCAGTTGTCCTTGTCTAACATCCACAAGCTCTGGAACATTCCTCTCCTTCAATTCCTATAGAATAAACCATAGTATGAAAGTGAAATTGAAGAAAACCCAATACATCACAACTCTAAATGATAATGGAACCCCTACCTTACACAGATCCAGTCACAAATCTTCAAACAACCTTAAAATAGCTCAATCCCTTTCCATTAAGGGAGTTCCCAAACACCAAAAAATTATTTCGACTTCCTCGAGCCACTCCACTTCTACTAATGAACCTCGATCACTATGGAAATAGGAAACAACCAGAATGAACTCAATCCCACCACTCTTATGAGAGTCTAGTAGGGGATAATGACTATATGATAATCTTTAGAAACCATCGGGGTCTTTCTAGAAGGCATACATTCAACATCATAATGCAAAAAATGAGATCAACATTGAACCAAAGCATGACCAATTACAATTTCAAAGAAAATACCAATATCATAACCCTACACATGAGAAAATCAAATCAAATCCAAATAAAATTTCAATCAAAATAAAACCACAACATCTCAAAAAAATCTATCCCCTCCCCCTCTTTTAGAAAGCACCGTTTCCAAATTCACCCTTTTTCAACCTAAATTTCCCCCTCAAGAAATCAAAATAATTTTCCATTTCCATAATCATATCAGCACCAGCACTTTAATATTAAAAACACTAACCCACATTTTTTTTAAAACTAAAAATCCTTTGAGAAAGAATCCCCTTTATTAATTGAAAAGTTTTTCCCTTTAAAAAAACACTTTGGAAAACCATTTCCATTATTTATTCTTAAATACTCACCAAATGTATTTCAAAAACATTTCATATTTGTTCATTCCCACTTTTTCGTACATCATCCATGCACACATGCTAACATTCACTTCCAAAAACACCCACCCACACACAGATATATATATATATATCTGTGTGTGTGTGTGTGTGTATGTATGTTTGTGTGTGTGTGAACATAAATAAGGAATAACAAGGGACATACTCACCATTTTATCATCAAAACAACCATTGACTGAATTCGTAATTCACTTTTACTCCACATTGTCCCAAATTTTCAAAATTATGAATCACTTTATCTTTTGAAACCCATCTTTGTTAGTCCATAATCCAATTACATGAAATATTTTCATTTAAAACCCAAATTTTTCAACTTCAAATACAATTTTTTGGGGAAAACCCACTCATTCCAACAAAAACCAAACCAAAAACACTACTCATACCAAACCACCAAGAAGAGGAACTAGTGTCCAAGTCTAACTAGGCTATGAGGTTTAGAAGTACATGCCTTAAGCAAGTACTAAGAACTAGAAGCTCCTCAATCCATACACTAAGGCTCCACATGTGTTGTTACTACAAGTAATTATACCATGACAAATCATACCACTCACTTGGTCATCCCCCCATCCATACAAAGCAAAACCAAATACTCAAATCCTAGACTATCCCAGACAATTCGGGTCTCATCATGAGTGTTGGTGATTTGGGTTCAGCCAGTGTTCTACCTCCTGAGCATCAACAATCATATCTTTAATCAACCTGAAATTTCAAATGAAAAAGTTCCAACAATGATGACATTTGTTCACAATGAAACCCATGTCAACCCTGAACTGGTTAACCGAACTTTCCTGCAACAAGGCCCGAGAGGCATTCTTGAGCCTCCTTGGCTAGTTACCAGTGTCGTCCAAAATGAAAAATAATTTCTCATGATTTATCCTATAAATAATGGATATAAAAATAAATATAAACATTTAAATAAAACTAAAATCCACGATATTAATGAAAATAAAACTGCACACATACATCCAAGTGACCTCAGGGGTTACCTCCAACCATAGGATCACTGTTTCTCTATGAGAGAACCATAATGGGAAGAAACACTATAATATTAAACAAAACATTAATTTATAAGTGTGAGTATTAAAAATCTATAGGAGTTCCCAAATAAATATTCAATATTCCCTACCTTTTGAAATAAAACCAAGTCATGCTAGTTTGAAAATAAAACTATACAAAAAAAATTCCCATTCTTTTCAAATTCATATAACAAGCTTCCAATTTCAAGAGAACCCATTTTATTTCCCTCACATTTCCAAAATAGTCTCCAAGCATACATAAATGCTTCAAAATGAAATAAAATACATCTAAATTAAAACATGGTTATCATAATAGTGGTAGAAAGTGGGAAGAAACTGTAATGGAAATCTCATCACAAGAACCATACACATTTTCAAATAAATATTTAAAAACATTTTCAATGAACATATCATGGAAAATAATCTCAAGAATACACTTTTAAGGGAACAAATTTCTCAAAAGAAACTTTCTTTGAATCGATAATGTATACAAGGTCAACTATATACCGATAGTTATCACCACATCACATAATCATCGCATAAATACTATAATTCCATAAGAAAGAACCAAGGATGATCCCTATAGTAACTAGAATAAGTGGGAAACTATAAACCTAACACCTCAGCAATTAAAAGCCTCCAAATAAACTACCAGTAGTGTTCTCAAACATGATCAACTATAGAGGATTCCCTCCCAAGTTCTAGTGATCTCCAAAATCATAAGCCAATACTAATAACATTCTCATGCATGGTCCCCTAGAGATGGTCCCATCCAAAGATATAGTGGTCTATGGTCATATCACATGTTAAGTTAATATTGTATCCTCAATCTAGATAGATAAATTTAGGCCTCACCACTATTGATTCAACAAGCGTACCAGTTATAGTTCTTCCAACTAGATACCAAGGTGTCCCAGGTTCGCCATATCAAAGGCTGGTGAGTTTCTGTCCAGATAACAAGTATGTACATATCATTTCTGTTATGTAAAAACTCATCTAAACTCTCTCCACAAATCTCCCTCCATGAGGGAATCCCCCTTTCCATATTACACAACAATGCATATGCCTATTTTCTAGGAACATATCTAAAATCGCACATTTAAAATACACATAATATTTCTAAAACAAGGGAGAATGACACAATAGGAAGTTTCTTTCCACAAAAAATTATAAAGGTTCCCAATGGACCTCGCTATTTTAAAAGGAATAGTTCCACATTATAAAGCACAACAACACAAACATTTTAAGTTCCAGAATCATTTAAAATCTCAGTTAAACTACCATTCCATCAAAAATTTAGAAAAAAAAAATTGAAACCATGCTTAAATATAAGAAACACAATTAAGAACGACAAATAAAATATTAAACCCTCAGTTTACACCAAAACCCATGCACTTTTCCAAACATAGAAAAACATGAAATTTCGGCATTTTAAAATCACACATGAACCCACCTTCATTAAAGTCATCTTACAAAACTATTATAAACCCACCAAAATATTTGGAAATACATATCGCACACTAAAACACACTTAGGATACCACTTGTAATGAAATATCATTTAGGACCAATTGAGCATTAGAAATACATTATGATTTCTAAAACAAGGTCGAGAGAATATTTCAATATGATGGCTCCAGGTTGGATATATATAAATTATTTATAAAAAATGAAAAACCATTTATACCAACCAAAACCATATCAAATATCTTATATATACTGCATAAATATAAAAATATTTTTATATTAATCATGAAATTATGACATTAAAATTAAAGGGTTTGGCATATAAAACCTACCTCAAACTCAAGGCGTGATACTTTTTATGACGGTAAATCGAGTATTCTCTTCACCGCTCACCCACATATGCTCATTCTATTATATTCAATGACAAATAGACCCTATGTACATATTTTCATTTCCAAATATGTACAACGGTATCCTCACATACATTCTTTTATGGGAATATACCCCGATGCACTTACATACGTATAAATTTTCATATACAAACACAAGCACACATAGCACATTTATATATATTCATCCTTCCATCGGTGAATATATATAAAGGGGGATCTTATATGTGTACATTCCTACCCATGCCGACACATGTAACCTTATGATGACAACATCGTGAATCCATCCTAATGATGACCAGAACTCACAAATGAAAAATACAAAAAACTACAAAAAAAACCAAAAAGGACCCAACCAAATTTACAACAACAAATAGGTAATATGACACCAGCCTCAAATGAATACGGGCTATCCAAAATGAACCAAACTACTTCACCTTCAGCAGTGGATGCTAGAATATGAACAAGGTCGACCCAAGAGAGCCACTGCATACCCTAACAACATATGAAAACATGAAAATGATATCAAACTAAACCATAGTGTTTGGCCTAAATGAATGGGGTAACGTGTGGAGAGAAAATCATAGGAAAAATAGAGAAGGGAGCCATAGTGTTTAACTTGATGGATATAATGCAAAATCAGATGAAATATGGTGGATATCCACACTGGAGGAGGTCGTGAGGAGGGAGGTCATGCACCATGTGGGGTTCAGCCGAGGGGGATGTCATGAAAGGTATGGGATAAAGGAATGGGGCTCTAATCATTATGGTAAATGGAAAACAATTACAAGGTTCAATAAAATTATAAAAAAATAACCATAATAATAATCATAATAATGATCTTAATAAAATTAATAATATAATTATTATTATTATTATTATTCGAACATTTTTTTCCAATTTTTTTTTGTTTTTTGAAAACCTAGAAATCATGCATGGTTTGGCTACATGGTTGGTCAAAATATATATAAACTATGAACCACTCCCTGAGGTCATGGAAAACCCACATGTGCAACAACATATTTTTCTAAACTGTGTGTTGTTCATACTATTCAGCCTTGTCAAAATTATGTATTCCCTCACACTGCCTATGCACATCTTTTTCTAAGTGTGCGCCAACCATGGGCTGATGTTTGAGGCCCTAAAATTTTAAAATTTTAAACCTATTTGACCCAAAACACACAAAAAACCCATTATAATTAATTAATTAATAAATATTTTCTGGGTTGTGACAAGAAATTTATTTTGGATTACTTTGGATTAGTTTTCAATGGATTGTGTCATGTGAGTATACATGGCCAATGTTTTGAGTTGTAATGATTTTTCCAACGAGAAAGGATATAGTGATGGGGTGAATTTTTTTTATTAAGGAAACCATATAGGGAGATGTTCCTTCCATTATTTATGTGGAGTTTACTTTTTGAATGGTGATGTCTATCTATATTAGAGACTTGTTCTTGTTAATCCTAGGGTCGATTGAGTATCTAATCTTTTTCTTGGTTAGTGCATCTCATTATGTTTTCCCATGGTTGTTACATTTGTAATGTTGGTTTTTTTTCAGGAAATGCATCCTCCTAAATGTTTGGATGATCCATTCATGGATTTTATGTGATTATTATCATACTAATTAGGTTCTCCCTTTTATGTGATGTGTATGGGAATATTTTTCTTCATGTTTAGGTAACTGTCTTGAGTGAGGTTTTGTATTTGTTAAGCAGGTTTCACCGATAGTTAGTGTTCTAGAAGAGATATCCATGGTTACTCTCTTGGAAAACAAAATTCTATGACCTTAATGTTTTTTTGGAAGGTTCTAATGACATATTTTTTAATAGGTATTATCTTTCCATACCTATTATATTTTATTTTTTTTCTCATATGATTCAGAATCATTCAAATCTGATGGACTTAATGGAAATTTTATTATTTTTTGGAGGTTGATCTCTACTATGGTATTTATGAATCATTCTAATATTCATTCTATGAATTTTTTCTTTATATTGATATTACATATCTTGTATGATTATTTTGATCTTACTATTTCTAAAAGTAAGTTATAATTTTAGATATTTATTAAATTCCTAAAATTATAATATGGTGGGGAGACCACCATAGGTGACGTTAATGTGAAATTCAACTTCTCTATGAAAGGTTCTTTATTTTGTATCTTGTGATTAAGTGGTAATGTGTATTTGGGAAATTGTTTTTTGATTCATAATCAAACACTTGAACCCTGAATAAGAGTTTTGATCCATGGTTTTCATCCCTTCTTGGGATGTTCCTCCAAGATTTTCTTGCCATTTTCCCCGAATTTTCTATTCATTTATTGTGTTCCATGGTTGTGACATTATTCTATATGGAGTTAAGAATTTTCTCATGAAGAGGTGAATTATTCTTGTTTTTATTCCATGGTGATCTCTCTTTGTAACACCTCAATATTCATGAATAATATCACTTTATTCAATTATGTATGTTGCACACGCAAACCTGAATCAAAATGACCATATTATAGTATATTGTTATAACCTAGACATTAAATTGGTGTTTATGAATAGTAATAACTAAAATATGAAAATAATGGATATATATTTATTAGATATAAAATTAGAATCAACTAAGAGAATAAGAAATGTTTTCTAAAAATTGCATTTAAAAAATAGTTTAGTTACTCTTTTCTTCCATAATTTAAAATTAAATTTTATCACAATTAGCATATTTATATTATAAACTTATCTTAATTTTTAAATCATTATATGAAAATTTTCTGATGCAGAATGTTTGGTATTTTTCTAAAAACATTATTTTCCGATGAG
The DNA here is from genome assembly GCA_963277665.1 of Viscum album. Lineage (NCBI taxonomy): Eukaryota > Viridiplantae > Streptophyta > Magnoliopsida > Santalales > Viscaceae > Viscum > Viscum album. Next base: position 1,353,218,014 of record OY728131.1, read on the forward strand.
TAGTGACAAATACTGGTTTTTATTGAAAAATTTATTTTTGTTTAAGTAATTTACAAGGATATATTATATTCAAATTTTTTTAAGGAAAAAATAGTTAAATTATATTATGATTTATAAAACAAATGTCATTACAATGAATTTCATATTAAATATTGATAATTAAATATTCTATACTTATGAAACTTTTCTCTTTGAAAACCCATTTTTTCATCGTATCTCCGAATATAATATTATATTTGATTCTTCCAGATATTTGAATTGAATTTTTAAAAATTTATTTCATATTTTTAAATAAAATATTTATATTATCTAATAATGTTAACTTTATATTTTCCATATTTAATAACAAAAATCATAAAAATTAATTAAGGCGGTTAATGTTAACCTTGGTTTTCCAAGGGTTAAAAATGTCCTAAAACATTCCAAAAATCCATTTTAGGGAAATATTTATAACTTATAACCTTTACTATTTTATAAATACTAATTTTTTAGTCTTTTTACATGATAAACATGTGGGTTTAGTTAATTATTTTTAAAACATCCATGTGTGTCCTCTCCTCCACACATAAAAGAAAACCCCATCTCTTCCCCACTTCACACTTTCATAGATATTTATTTCTGAAAATACAAGTCCAAATAGTATTTTTAATCCACTAAAAACATCGTATATCCCTTTTTTATCATAAATCCAAACTATTAAGTATTTTAGTTAAAACTTAATGAAGTCATGAAAATAATATGTAACATTATTGAATGATATTTTGAATTTTGTTTATTCGTCCAACGCCTTAAAATATTATTAAACCATACTTATATAATATCCTCTGTATGTTGAATATTCTGAGATTTTATTATGTTATTTTCATTACCTATATCCATCTCCTCTTCCATAAAATGGAAAACGAAACAATCGATCCTGTGTACGGTGGACTACCACCTCACAAACCGATGTAATTTGTTTTCCATAACCACCTTTAAATGATGGATATAATGATGGATTTAAAAAATTTATATTATATTTATGATATTATTATACATATCATATATACCTTATTACTTTCCATGTCATTTAAAATATGATAATGTCACTCATGTGTATGACAGACTACTGCCTCATGAGGCGATGTGATTGATTTTTCAGTTACATTTTAAATGGAATTAAATAAAGATAAATTTAATGAATATATATGATATATATCATATGATATTGATTTTTTTATTATTAATATATCACCCAATTCCATATTTTTTTAACTTATTGAGGGCTTTTCATCATCGTTAGTGTATGTGTATGGCCTACCCTCTCCACAAAGTGATGCAATTCATTTTCCATGTCCAATATTCAAGAATGATTATATAAATTTATATAATGAGTCAATATGATATTTATAACATTAATATAATTATTGTTATCATGTAATTATATTATATATTTTATATCTTGAACATTCATCAAAAAAATGAATGAAAAAACAAGGAAATTAATACACAAAACAATGAAAATATTGAAATATTGTTAACAAATAGGTCATAAAATTTTATAAGAGTATCCTATATGATATTATAAATATTAATATGGGACTATTGTATATTAATAACATTTATAAAGCCATTTTACATAATATAAGGTACATTAAAACAAAAGGAAGAATGAGGTAACAGACTTCATCTCAATTTACCTTCCTTAGAGAATATTTTATTATTGTGATCCTAATTTCATTTATATGATTTAAATACTAAAAATATTAAATTTAATATCATTATTCATTTATAATTAATTTTATTTTATGTTTCAATTTTATTCATTTCATCCAAGGGTAATTTAATTGAACATTACCAAGAGGAAAGGAAATTCACCTCAATTTCACTTTATTGGGGTATATTAAAATGAAATGTACCTAATATTTTTATATGGTGTATATAATAACCCATTTTACATTTAATATTATAATTCTTTAATAATTCATGGTATTTTGAGTATCAATTTTAATTATTTAAATGAAATATATTTTGACATAATATTTATCAAGATGTAAACAATATCATAACTCCATTTATTTTCATAGGGTTATAATACATCTACATTGTATTTAAAATTCAAAGATTATGTGTGTATTATATTTTTACTATCAATTTTTTTATTTGTACTTGTTTCATGTGAATTTTCAATTGATGCACATAATTGATTCATTGTTTTATTCTCACTTCACCTTGATGATATTTTTAAGGTATTTTGACTCAATTTTCATTTCAATGAGATATATTTGTTAAAATGAACCTGTTAAATTTTATGTGGTGTATATTTGAAAATCCTATTTGTTTAAGAAGGAATCACTTTGTTTGATAGCATACATGATACACCACATCAAGCATAAATGAGTGACCAAATATTAATATTTTAGTGTTACAATTATCACCATGCCATTAAAATCGAGGGTATGAAAGGGATTAACTGAGTTATAAAAATGTGGTTTTAATATATATGTATATATATATATATATAATGAATTCTCAGGTGACTAATTATTTATAAAATTATATCATTTTCTGAAAAATTATTCAAATACGCACAATTGTGTTATTTACCAACAAAATAAAAAAATCACATTTTTTGGATTATATTTATTATATATATATATAATATTCAATTAAATTTTTTATATTCATCCTAGGTGTTTTCTATAAATTATATAAAAATAAATCCAATTTTACTCTCAAAAATTTATAATTTACTAATGGTATTTTTTCCACCTTTTGATGGTTCACTTGTTTTAAATATAAATATTGAAAATTTTAATAAATTTATTTGATAAAATAATCTTCATTTTTGAAATAATAATACCAAATATATCATAGGGTGAATTCTCAATGATTTTCTAAAAAGTTTCATTTTTTGATGAATAATGGAAAATAAAGATTTTTAATTTAAAAACTGACTTCTTATCTAAATAATTTATAGTTTAAATTATATTTTATATTTTTTTAAAGTAAAATTAGATCAATTATACATAAATAAATACAATTTAGGCCATTATAGTCATTTTCATGGGGATTTTTTATATAAAAATATTTAATCTTATGAAAATTTTCTCTATAAAACTCTGCATTCTCGTCCCATATGTGGGGTTATTTTCAATCTAATTTTTTCAATTTTTTATATTTCAATATTGTAAAATGGATTAAATATTTTTAATAATAATATAAAAATGAGGTTTTAATTTCATTTTCATTTTGACGCATAAAATAGTTATCATGGTAAAAAAATATTTACCGTGGTATAGGTAAAATAATGTAATGGTTAAAGTTAAAAGGTAAAATATTTGAATACACAAAAACTATAAAATCAATGGTTTTTTTTAAAGTTTTTATAAACTGAAACCATATTTAACAACATCAATTATGAACCAAATTCCTGGTAATTAATTCCACCCAAATGTGGTTGTCTTGAAACAAAAAATATTCATTATTTAATCATTTAAAACCACCCCCAAGAATAAATATCACCCCCACCACCACCTCTATATTCAAAAACCTTTAAGAACCTAAAATACAAGAAAAAACATATCCTCTCTACTCTCCTCATGTTTATGTTCTTCTGGTCTAACCAAAATTTGAAATCCAAGGTCCTTAAAGGATCCTCCAATGAGATGATATTCAAGAGGTAATTTTCTAAAATCACCTCTTTATTTTCTTTTATTTTTCTCGATACCGTTCACCTAAATAATCCATAAAATTATAATAACTATATTATTAAGTACATAAATTAATTTTCTGACTCTAATAGAATTTCTTATATCCATCTCATTTATTAGATCCTCTTTTTCAATGAAATGAAACTATAGTTCTAATTATGGCGGTTAATCATCCCCAAGAATAATGATTTTGTTATTTTTCCATTATTACCTCCATGGATCCTCATAAAAGTATTATTTCAGGTGAATTATATTATAATAATAATATAATAACTTATTTATTGTTATGGAACTAATATATATTCATAATATTATCTAAAAAGAAATTAGATTATGACGGTTGAAAAACCTCCAAAATTAACTAAACATTTTTCGTTAACATTATATTAAATGAATCATCCTCATAAAAAAATTATAAAATTGATATATGAGACCATCAAAAATTAAACAATTACATCAATAAAATTTTATTTTTATCAGGATTTGTTTTTACATTTTAAAATAAAATCCTTAATTATACCAAAATAATGCGATCAAGAAACCATGAAAGGAACACAACTAAAACAATGAAAATAATGAAATATTATTAATTAATGGGTTGTAAGATGTTATAAAAGGTCTATATAATATATTTTAAATATAAATATACTTATGTAAATAATTAACATCGTTTTTTAATCCATTATAGATGAGGTATAATTACAAAAAACCAAAAATAAGTGTGAGGTAAGGGTTTCTCATCTCACTTTTTATTCTTTGATATATATTCCTTATTTACCACTTATTTTTTATTGTGGGGTATATAATGATATTAGATATATAGTATCAAAAATATAATTATTTTAATTTTATAAGAATTTTCATTTGATAATTACTACTTTTAAGGGGCATACTATTCGACTGATTAGAGATTGGTGAGGGAATTATTAACCCAAATTTAATTATTTGGGTTAACCTTATAGATCATTGATTTTTTCATGTTATGATTATGTGTGGCACGAATGTTAATTATAATATTTTGAATTATCACTTGTTTATTTGTATTTATAGTATATACACATAATAAATTAATTTTATTATATTTTACTTCAATGATATGGTATTTATAAGGGATTTTATTTTAAAAATAATCTTTTTAATGTTTCCCATAAAACTCTCATTCTATTTCATGACCATGTTTTGTATTCTAAATTGTTTTTCCATATTTTTTTACTATTCTATTTGATTGTTAAAAGTCATTTTAAATTTTTTTTATCTTTTTTCAAAAAAAATTGAAAGAAAACTATTTTTAGTTTTATATGTGAGATTCATTATGAAATTTATGAAAATAAAATAACAAATGAATGTTTTTTACCTTATACATAATGAGTGGATTTTCTGAATTTCATGATACTTTAACAAATCAAATATTCCTTTTTATTATTCCAATTTTATTTTCAAATAATATATTTTTCTATATAATTGTGTGACATTTTTAAAAAAAGTTTTCAAAACAGAAATAATATTTTCCTCAAGAATTATTCCAAGTGATATTTCAAAATCACCTTTTATTAAATATAACATTATTTGATGTTACTTATTATTTAATTATAATATTATTCAATAATACTAACCTTATTATTTTTATGTTTGGTTTATGTTTATGATGGAATCATATATATGAATCCCATTTCATTTCCACGAGTTATGTTATGATTAAATTTTTATGAAACTAATTTCATAACATGGGTTTTGATTTGATGAATGATTTTTGGTCTTATGGAATACATATGTATCATTTTAATGGTGTGATTGATGGGACCTATATCTGCTTCTAATGCATTGGGTAATGATGGATATCTCATGAGGTAAATATGTTATTCATGAAAAAGATTTCATATTCACAATTTTATGCATGGACTTGATTTTGATATCCATACATTTATTCATGGACTATGTTTTCATGTTCATAAGTTTATGTATGGACTTATTTTTCATGTCCCTATATTTATGTATGTAACTTTTTTTCACATCCATACTTTTTTCAATGGACTTATCTTTCATATCTATAAGTTTATGGATGGAACTTTTTTTCATTTTCATAAGTTTATGCATGGACTTGGATTTACTGTCTATAAGATTATGGGTTCATGAAACAGATCAGATCCATGTGGATTGACCCATTATGCATCTTTGACATACAAGGTTCTCAGTAGAGAGTTAAAAGATGTCTGGGGGAGTTTTTCTTATAAAATCTGAAAATTGGGAGATTTCACACTGTATAATGTTACACGACATGAAGGTGAGTTTTAAGACATGAAATGAATCAGGGGTTTAAAAATAAAATGATGAAATGTTTTTCAGTGGAGACTAAACCATAAGGATTAAACTACATGAAAGGGGATTACAAGTCATGTAAATTCCTAAAGCTATAAGTATTAAACATTTTCATCTGCATAGGTTTGTCAAACCCAACAACTACAGCACCTTTATCTTGATTCCAGGTGACCAGACAACCCCCTCTTCAACATTTTGTGGATAACATTCTCAAGGATTGATATCTAGCTACCCTCATTAGATCTCTCTTTGATATGAGGTATGTTATACCTCTATTATTCTATTTTTTAGATATTTTCCTTATCATTACTCTTTTCCTTGTGATTGTGATTTATAGTCATATCTGTACAGATGTTTTTTGGGTTTTTTGTGGAAATGGTTGTGGTTCAACATCCTCGGGTAGAGGTACATCTTGCGGAAGAGGTGATCATGATCTGCAGTGTTGGTCTATTCTTGTGAAAAGAATGTTTACAACCTTTTGGGGGTAATGGATTCATTGATTCACTTTTATTTACATGCAATCATAAATTGATCTAATTTAACCCCTTAAATGACATTGAAATTAATCTAACAATTAATTAAACTAGATTATAGAATTTGTATTGATCACATGGTGATGTTTGTTGGTTTTTACCTTGATAACATGTTTCCTTTTGTTTTCTTGATAGTGAGGTATCTATGCTTTGATTGTTATGATTGGATTAGAATGTGGAATTGGAAAAAAATGTTAATCCAGAATTAATTAATAATTAATTTGATAAAAGATTAAAGAGTCATGTTTAATGAATCTGGTGTGTTGTAATATTAATGACGTAAGTATTTTTAAATGAATTGATCTTCCATTGGTTAATTGAATTTAATAATGGTGTAAATCATGTGGATTATTAATGATAAAAGAATTAAAGGCATGTTCAATTAATTTTCTAATTAAATTTTTACTGATTTTTCTAGCTTCTTGGTTAGGATAACTATTTTTGGAAAATATAAATATTGAATTAGTTAATTCAAGATGGAATAAGAATCAGTTGCATGATAAAAGATAATTCCTTGTATGGTCTAAGATTCCTTATGGCTTTTAAAAGTATAGTTCCTTATGCTTTGGGGTCATGAGGGTTCATTTTTTGTGAAGGCTAGATGCCTTAATTTAGGGATAGTGGCCTAGTTTCTATGTTTGTTTCTTATTTCTAGTGATGTAATGTGAGCCTAGGATGGCTGATCCATGAGGTTTATTGTGATATATTGTGCGGGGAGGCCAAGTTACTGTGGAATCAGTTGATTCTTATGATGGAGGCATGCATCAGGATAAGCATGCGGGTTTTATGGAGGATATCGGGGATGATAGAATGGTTTGAAGTTGGGATTACTCATTGATATCAAAGTTGGATGCTTCAGTGAATCTATTTTTTGGCTGATGTCCAGGTTGTTGGTTTATCAGCATTCATTTCCCCACTACTTGAGGAAGATAAATATGCTTTGTTATTATCGTGTTTGGTAGCATAGGATGTTTTCCTAGAGTACCTTCTAATATGAAAAATTATGTTGTTAATGAATTAATTAATGATTAACCCATGGGGTTGGAACTTGTTGGGATCCAATGATGAGGTCATAATTATGAGAAGTCATGGACTTGGTTTACTTTTCCCTAGAGGGTATGAAACACTATTTTAATGGTAATGAAATGTAACGTGGAAATGTAAATGGTTAAATATTGGTTAAATAATTAATTATCCTAAAGTGAAACTGATGAAAAGGAATAAAATTAAATAACGTATCTCTTTAAATGGTTGTGTGCTTATAGGATATCTGGTCTTAGGTGTGGCAACCGGGATTCTGAGAGACATTATATGCTGTTGAATCTTAGAATAGGTTATTCCCATCGTGTCATTTTGAGATATATTATATAATGTACATTTCATGATTTTATATGATACTCCACCCTATCGGATAGGTAAACTGACACCTAGGGGTTTCTGAACTATTGGGGTTATTTTCCCCAACATCCTAGTGGGAGGATGGATGGCTGACTACCCCCTTTGTCCCCACTCTCTTCTTTTGGTAGTTACTTATTCTAGTATACATGGTACTTAGTTTTCCCTATATATGTGTGTAGAGGGCTATAATAACTTATGGTTATTTCACACACGTATTTCGCATATAGTTTCTTAAGGGATATTATAGGTATAACACTTATAGGTTGTGATCCATTGAGGTTCCTTACTCATTGTATGGGTTGTGATGGTTTCATGTATAATACACGATGTATGATACACATTATATGGTCTATGGTGACTCTCAAAATGTACCAAGTTAGTTTTGGTTATCTGGATGTGGTGTTGTGTTGCATGAGGTTCATGTTGTGGTGGTGGTGCTAGGTGTCTACATGCTAGCCTTTTTTATAGGTAAATGACCAAGATGGGAAATGTTGGGGCATAGTGGAAAACTAGTGGGGAATCGGTAGCATGGTACCCTCAATATTCCTTCTTATATTATATGATCTTGTATGAGATACTTGGTGGGAGTATCCATATTGAGTAAGGGAACTTAATATACAATTTTATGTGATGGGTTAGTTCCAATTCTTTTTCACTATGATTTAACATGATTTCTTTATCATTTTCACAAGAGTCTATGAGGAGTATCCTACTATATATACAATTATAATAATCCTATGTATTTGTAAATACTTCCATTTAGGTCAGTGGGATAATGTTGGAGATAAAACTAGTTACTTCTAGCTTGTGTGTTTTTAGGAGCTGTTTAGACATTGTGATCACTACTATCTTTATCATTCTTTTGGTACTTTTAGTTTTCATTTTAGTTCAAGTAGTTATTTCATGTCATTAAATATGTGCACTAGTGTTTTATTTTTTATTGATCTATGAGTAGGAGTTGATTGGTTATATATTAAGTATATTTTTCTCATGTGTTATCTTAGAGGGTAATGCCTCCAATATGTTTGTTTAATATACCCTCAAGATAGTCTCAAAACCGAGGTCTACTAGAGGTGTGACTCATGTGTCACTATCTCTTTTGTCCCATTAAAGGCCTAAGAGGGGTACACCATGTATGGAGGGGTCATGATAAAGTTATATCAAGACTCTGGTTGAGGGATACACTGGATTTTGGAGTTATGCATAGTTGAGGGTTCCTGGGATATAGGGACATAGTGTCAGCTAAGTTTAACAAGAATTTTAAACAAGGGAGGCCATCTTAGACATGGATATTTTGAGTCCCTTGTGATAATATGAATAGAATATTGAGATTGTAGTGGCTACTGAATAAGGTCATACTAGTTTTACGGTAGAGATATAAGAAAGGATCATGTATCATTCTTCATTGTGTATGGGTTTCAATTGGTAGAACTTTGGATAGGTCATCCTAGAACGAATAAAAGAAACAAATTAATTAACATTAAAGCCTTCCATATTTTAGGTTAGGATCTATAACCGTTTGTTCTTTTTGTGGGAATAGATCTATGTCATAGTCCACATCAAGTTCGTGCAATAGATGTTCAGCAGGTTGTGTCGGTAGATTTCTATAGGGTAGAGGTTGACAATGAAGACAATTTGAGGAGGACACTCCAAGAATTTAGTGTCAAAGTCTACAGATGTATGATGGCATAGTTTCTGATGCATTCATGGAAGATAGTTTGGATGGAGTTTTAGATATCATTCAATTTGATTCGTGCATAAAAGGATCTTAGGATTTTGTTTTTTTTTTGATGATGCTAGTGGGACAATGAGCTAGTGTTAGTTCTTGTTCCTTCGAGATTGTGAGGATTAGGAACTATCATGGGAGGATTTATTAGACCAGTTCAGATATGAGTTTCAATCTTCAATTGTGAAGGAATCCAGTCAACAAGATCTACATACCCTTTAACAGGGGATCTCCAGTGTGAGAGAGTTCATGATCTATTTCAGGAACCATTTGTGATATTCTTCAGACCAATTTTTAGATGAGGAGGCTGCGTCACAGCATTCCAATGAGGATTCTCATCCCGCGATCAAGTTTCATGTCACCCCATTTTTCGATGAAGATGTAACTTCAGGTGATGGTGAGAGAAGAAGTCATAGAGATCATGTTATCAAGAACTAAATCATCATGAGAGGGGAGTCGTTGGGATTCCTCAAGAAAAAAATTTGTGGTCTGAGGTTTCGAGTTGTTAGGAGAGAAGAGATTTTGATCAACCAGGAGTGGATCTCAGTAATCAATCATTCTTTTCTCTAGAGGAAAAATATCTCAGGACAACGGTAAGGGACCATAAGCATGTTTTTATTTTCTGGGTCGAGTTCATCAGTGGAAAGAGTGATCGACCTTTATGAGTAGTTAGTGTGCTCTAGTTGTTCTGCTGCAGGCTCTTCCATTGAGGTAGTTTCATCTAAGGTAACAGAAGTAGGTTTCTCCAGTTTAGGATCATCATATAGTATGTGGGGAAGGTGGATAATGACCCTCATATGTTCCCCATAATTCGAGAGGTGGTTAAGGAAAAGGAGGTGGTGGTTGAAAGGGTCAATGTAGTCGTGGAGTAGGTTTTGTTCAGCTTCATGATTTAGCTTTGCCAGTTCTATGAGATCTAGGCATAATTCTAGGTACCCTTGTCTTGTTTTATACTTTACTACATTCCTCGCTTAATTTATGAGTGACAGACTCTTTTATATCACCTTCAATTTTCCATGCTTTGGGACTTGTGTTAGAGAGACATACACTTCCCTTGGCATTGACTACACAATTTGGGGGTTGAGATAACACCTTTGATGTATGTAGAGACTGTGAGATAGTGTTGTGTCAAAACCACTCTTATAGATATTTCCTATGTTTACAAATATAACCTTATGAAATCATCATCTTCAAATATTGGTTTTATTTGGTGTAGGATATCATGGATTGCTTTAAGAGGCAGGTTGGGTTCTTCAATTCTAGTAGAGAACGAGCAATTTTTGTTGGTGAACGAGACCCTTGGATGGGTCAGAGGTTTGTTCTGTACTTTTCATCATTGATAGATGATCTAATGCTATGTTCGTAAAAGGTTAATCAATCATTGTTTACTTTGGTTTTAGAAGAGTTCCATGATGCCTTTCTAGAGGGGGTTATAGTATTACCCCTTGATAAGAGATCAATTTGGGATTGAACTATAGCTTGGAATGTCTCCTATATCAATATCTCCAAATAGGATGCACCCTTCTATGTTTCGAGAGCTACTTATACAGATTGATTGTTTGTTGGAGTTCAGTTTAGTTTTCCAGAGTGTCTCTCTATGGGGTGCACCATTTTCCTTCATAAAAAATGAGGATGGCAGTTTTCAGTTGTGTATCGATTATCGTCTCTTGAACAAAGTGGTAATGAAGAACTGTTAACCTATCCCACCTATTTATGATTTATTTGATCAACTGAAGGGTGAAAGTTGGTTCTCAAAGAATGATTTTTGGTTAGGATGTCACCAAATGTGTGTGAAGGGTGAGGATATCAAGAATACTGCTTTCCTTTTTCATCATGTGCATTATGAGTTTGTTGTCATATTTTTTGTGTAAATAATTCTTTAACTATGTGTATTGGGTTAATGAAAAGTGTGTTCTATGATTTCTGGGATATGTTCATAGTGGTTTTCATTTACAACATCCTTCTGTACTCTACATCTAAGGAGGATCATGCATAGCATTTTCATGTTGTTTTGGGAGTTCTTTATCATGATCAATTTTTTAGGAAGTTACTAAAGTGTGATTTTTGGGATTAAGAAGTCCATTTATTATGTAATTTTGTATCTCAGCAAGGAGTATCTATGGATATATCAATTATATAATAAGTTTTTTACTAGGAATCCCCTAAGACAATGATAAAGGTGAAATGTTTCCTTGGTCTTGAAAACAATTACAAGAGGTTCATAGACAATTCATCTCAGGTTGATACTCCTATGATAGCATTGAATAGATTTGATCTAGTTTTCTTGTGGATTGATCAAAGTCACAAAGCTCTAACTATCTCAAGCAGATGTTTTTTAGAAATCCAGTTCATTATTTCCCAATCAAAGGAGTTCAGTTTGAGGTTTTCTGTGATATTTCCAATCTAGGTTTGGGATTGGTTCTAATGAAATATAGATCAATCATTTCTTATCCTTCATGGTAGTTACATCCCCCCTGAGCATAACTATTCCATCCATGTTATCAAGTTGGAGATAGTGGTGTTTTCCCTAATGTTTTGGAGACATTACCTCATCACTGAGAGATATGTGATATTCATCAATCATAATAGCATGAGGTATGTTTTACCCCAGCAAGACATGAAAATGCATTAACACTAGTGTATGGAGTTTTTAGAGGACTGCCATTTTGAGATTTCGTGTACACCTAGAAAGGATAATTTCATGGATGATGTGTTGATCAAGAAGTCGTGTTGTGATGTTGTGCATGAATTTAGTGATTACTACATAGTGATGGAATAACATTCATCACAACATCTAGATATGGAAGATTTTGGGGGAAGGTGTTGACATTTTTAAATGAAGGTGTAGTCATATATGGTGTAGTAGGTGGAGGAATCCCACTTGGGGTATCTTTAGGTGGAGGTCTAGATAGACTGGGATATTTGTGGTGATTCCCCAGATGGTTGGTCTAAGGGTGAAGAACATTGAGTGTTATTTGAGGGAATTATTTTCATTCATTTGGAAATGTAAAAGATGGTTCTCAGAGTGTTCCATAGATCTCCATTGGTGGTGCATCCTGACATGAATAAGATATATGCTTATCTTTGTAGGGTCAGTTTTGGTGTCCTAGGTTAAATCATGCATTTCCATAGATTGTTTCTTGATTCTTGGTCTACTATAAGGTAAAGACTGGTCATTGTGTTCTTGATGGTAATCTGTATCCATTATATGTTCTTCAGTGGAATAATGAGGACATATATATGGGAATTTTTATTGGTTTACCTTGATCTGAGGGAGTCTGTGAAACTATATGGGTTTAAATGGATCTTTTTATGAAATCAGCCTATTATTTAGAAATAAAGGAGTCTACCTCAGTGGAGGTTTTGTCGAGGAAATTTCTAGAGGAGGTGGTGAGACTCCACAGAGTCCCGAGGAATATGGTTTTTGATCAGGATCCTCATTTTTTCTAAAATGTGTGGAGAGGTCTCCCACGTGATTTTTTTCTCCTTTATGCCATATCACTTCTTTTCACTTACATATGGATTGTAACATAGATCAGACCATCTAGAATATTGGAGACATGTTTTTTTCTTATGTCCTTGATTTTGGAGGTGCATGGATGAGGCAACTACTCTTTAAAGAGTTCACTTACAATAGTGATTATCACTCCACCGATACTACGACACCATTTGAAAACTTTTATGGACAACCATACCATTATCCATTATGTTGGACTAGGGTTAGATATTTCACAATTATTGGGCTAGAACTGTTACAGAATAAAACATAGGTGGTTCAGGTGATTTATGAAAGGATGAAAAAATAGAAGGATCTCTAAAAATCCTATGTCGGTCATAAGATAAGACATATGCAGTTCAACGTTGGGGATCATGTGTTCATGAAGATGACTCCTCATCATGGGAAGAGAATGTTTGGTCATGGGTTAAGCTTTCCCCTGGTTTTTTTGGGCCTTCCGAGTTGTTAGCTCAAATTGGAGTCATAGTATATCATACAATGCTTCCCCCCACAAATTATCTTGATTCGTGATGTTTTTTACATGTCACAACTCTGACATTATCTCTATAGTGACTCTCACATCGTTGATTGGGGATAGATTGATGTTGATGATGATGAAACATTCAAAGAGATTCCATTAGAGATCTAGAACTGGCAGGTGATGTTTTTTCACATACATGTTATCCCCATGGTCCATCTCTCATGGTGACCTGGTGGTGTGGAGGAGAGAACCTAGGAGAGTGAGATGAATATACACACTCAATTCCCTGATCTATTTTACTAATAACCCTTTTCTTGTAACATTTTTCATTTTTTTAGTGGTAGAACTTTCTTGGTTTATGATATGGATTTCTATTGTTGTTTATTGTGGCTTATTCTCTTTCAGATGTATCTCCCATAAGAGTGTGGTGAGGAGCTAGTTGTTCTTATTTCATGGTTTCACATTTTTTCCATGGTGTGGAGGTAGAGCACAAATGGTGTTGAGTTACTTGTGTGGTATCTCATCGATTGGTTGTTTTGATAACCATTTTATGTTTCTTCTCTGGGTTCATTTTGGATTCTCAATGATGAAAATATTTTTGAGTGGTATATAATGTAAATGCCCAGATACACATGGACCTACCATTTTCACATTTCCAAAGATCGAGGTTCTTGGAGGAGGTTTATAGTTAGTAAGGATGATTTCAACTTCTAAAATCTGAAATTATGAAGATTTCATTCTCTGTAAATTTACACGATGTGAAAGTGGGTTTTGTGATGTGTAATGAATCAGTGTTTTAAAAATAAAAAGGCGATATATTTTTCAGTAGAAATCAAACCCTAAGGATTTCATGACATGGAAGGGGATTATAGGTCTTGTAAATAATTGATGATATATGTTTTAAACAACTTCATCCTCTCAATTTTTTCACACCCTATAGTTGCAACACTTCTCTCCTAATTCTAGGAGATCCAATAACCCCCCTTGGATGTTTTACGGATTCCTTTGTCATGGATAGATCTCTCACATTCCTCCGCCGATCATTATTTGATCTAAGGTATGTTCCCCCTACATTCTTATTGATTATTTTATTTTTCCCTCCCTCTAATATTTTTGATATGATGGATCTTGACCTCTATGTTTATAAAAGAGTGTTTTTTGTTTTTTAATGGCACAGTTGTGGTTTGGCATCCTCATGTAGATTCCACTCTTGTGGGGGAGATGATTGGGATCTGTATAATTGGTTTATTCTCGTGAAAACAGTGTTGACACCATTTTGAGGTTGGAAAGTCATTTAATTTATTTTATTTTGGTATGATCAGAAATTGAGAATTATTTAACCCGTTAGATGTAAATGAAATTTTCTAGAAAATTACGTGAACATGATTAATGAATTGGTATCGATCACATGGCGATGCTCCTATTTTGTATTGTGATAACAGTTTTCCTATTGTTGAGAAAGATATTGTGGTATCTATTTTCTTTTTTTTATGATTGGATTATCATTTGGAATTGGTAAAGAAGGTGAAACCATAATTAATTGTTAATTAATTTTCTAATGTGTTAAAGAGGGATGTTTAATGAATATGGTGTGTTTTAATCTTAATGATTCAATCATGTTTAAATGAATTGATCTTACATGTGTTAATATAATTTAATAAAGGTATAAATAATGTTAATTTTTTTTATAAAAGACTTAATGGAATATTAAATCAATTTTTAAATTATTTTGTGACTGATTGTCCTAGTTTGCTGGTTAGGTTTCCTATAGTTACAACCTGTAACTAATGAATCATTTAATTTTAGATGGAATAATAATAGGTTATGTGATAAAATATAGCTCTTTATAGGGCCTTCATTTCCCACTTGTTTTTAAAGGCAGAGTTACTTGTGCTTTGGGGTAGTGAGGGATTATTGTGTGTGGAGGTTGGTTGCCTTCCTTTAGGGCCAAGAGCCCAATTTCTATGTTTGTTTCTTGATTATTATGATATGATGTGAGCATGGGATTGCTAGGTTTGTAGGGTTATTATGGTATATGGGGTGGGGAGTACTGGATTTTGTGGTATCAATTGATTCTCGTGATGGTGGGATCCGTCAAGATATTCATTTTGGTATTTAGAAGGACATCTAGGATGATGGAGTGGATTGGTGTTGGACTTACCCATTGATATGAATGTTGGATTCTGGTTTTAATCTTTTGTTTTGATGACATTGTGTTATTTGATTATCTAATTTCCTTTCCTCTCTACTTAAGTAAAATGGATGTTCTTGGTTGTATACCTTATTTGGTAGTATAGAATATTTTCATAGAGTACC
Organism: Viscum album; assembly: GCA_963277665.1. Lineage (NCBI taxonomy): Eukaryota > Viridiplantae > Streptophyta > Magnoliopsida > Santalales > Viscaceae > Viscum > Viscum album. The sequence continues at coordinate 1,353,233,972 of OY728131.1, forward strand.
TAGTAATATGGAAGTACTATTGATTAAAAAATGTACAAATGTTTATCATATGGGGTTGGAAACTGGTGGGATGCAATGATGAGGTTATAATTCTGAGAAGTCATGGACTCATTTTTCTTATGCCTAGAGGACATGTAAATTTTATATAAGGGTAATGAAATGTAATGTGGAAATGTTAATGGTTAATTATTTTTTAAATTATTAATTAATTTTAAGTGAAACTGATGAAAAATAAAAAAATAAAAGGATGTATCACTTTAAAGGGATGTGTGATTATATGACATCTAGTCTTAGTAGTGGTAGCCAGGTGTCCAAGATATATTTGTTTTAGATGAGTATGATACTATGTTATGCACATTGTGTGGCTCTAAGGTGTATTATATCATGTACATTTTTGGGTTTTTATATGTTATTCAATCGTGTCAATCATAGAAACTGACTCCCTGGGGATTCTAAGCACTAGGGGTGTTTTTTCCAGCATCTCTATGAGAGAATGGATGGATTACTACCCCTTTGGAATGATCTCTTCTCTTAGTAATTACTTGTTTCAGTATGCATGATAATTAATTTTCCCCATCTGTATGTGTAGATGGATGTAATCAATTGTGGTTATTTCACACTTTTCATCTAGATATAGATTTCTATGGACTACTATAGGTATAATGTGTATAGGCTATGATGGCTTGAGGTTCCATACTCCGTGAATGGTCTTTGATGGATTGAGATATAATACCTAATGTATGGTACATGTTATAGGTGTTGTGTTGGATCAAAAAAACAAACCAGTTACTTTTGGTTACATGGACATGGTCATTTGTTGCATGATTTTCACATTTTGGTGCTTCACCCAGGTGTTTGTGGGCTCGTCTTTCAAGAGATAGATTCTTATGACGTGTGACATTAGTGTACAGTGGAAAAGAAGTGGGGATGTAGTTGAGGGTTACCCCTGATATTCCTTATTATATTGTATTCTCTTTTCTGTGATACATGGTGGGAGTATAATTGGCGAGGTTGAGATCGTAGTATACCTGTTTAGGTGACGAATTAGTTTCACTTGTTCTTAACTATGATTTATAATGATTTCTTTATCCTTTCACAAGAGGGTCTAAGGATGATCATAATGAGTATACTATTATACTCACCTTATGTATCTATACATATTTTATTTTATGTTAGTGGGAGCATATTGGGGATCAAGATGGATACTACTAGCTTATGGGTTTTTCTGGAGATATTTGGGATTTTTGATCACCATTATCTTTGCCTTTCTTTTTGGGTATGTAGTTTTCCTTTCAATTATTGTACTGTTCATTTCACTACATATGTGCACATGGGTTTTATGTCATATTGGAGTCTAAGAAGGAGAGGATTGGTTTCTATCTTATCTCTCTCTTTCATGTGTTCGGTTAGAGGGAAATGCCTCCCATATGTGTGTTTGTTATACCCTCGGTGCTAGTCTCAATCCTGAGGCCTACTAGAGGCTAAACTTAGGTGTCACTATCTCTCTTCTCCCATTTTCAGACCAGGAGGGGGAAACTTTTTGGGAGGTGGACCTCACAAAGTGTTATCATAGCCCTTGATGAGGGATATGATGGAGTTTGGAGTTAGGAATAGGTGAGGTTGTGAGTGATGTTAGGGAAATGGTGTCAGATAAGTTTATGAAGTGTTGTAAAAATGGGAGACCAGATTAGAAACACGTATTTTGGGCACCCTATCACCTAATGGACAAACCTTAATGCATACATCGGAAAATAAATGAGGTAATACTAGTTATAGGGTAGACACCTAGGAAAGGATCATGTTTCATTTTTCTTTGTGCATGTGTTTTAATGGGTAGACCTTGAGATAGTTCAACCTAAAATAAATAATTAATCTTAAGGACTTATGTATTTTAGGTTAGGATCTCTGACTATTTTGTCTTTTGTGGGCATGGATCTCAATCGATTTTCTTTTCAGGTTTACATAGAATATGTTCATAAGGTTGTGCCATCATATCGCTGAATGGTAGAGGTTGAAAACGATGACACATCGAGGAGGGAACTCCGAGACATTTAGAGTTAGTGTCAGTAGAGGTATCGAGGCTCCATTTTAGATGTAGTCACAGAATAATGGTTAGAGGAGGTTGAGATAGCCTTCAGTTCAACCCATTATTAGATGGAACACTGAGTATCATTGGTTGTGATTATGTTTTATGGGATAGTGAAGAAGTGTTAGTTCTTATTCCTAAGAGATCGCAAAGAGTCTACAATCTCATGGGAGGAATTTTTATACCAGTTCAGAGCTGAGATTATTTTTTATACCATGGAGTCAGCTAGTTTCTAGGAGTTACATACCCTTTGGCAGGGGAGCTGTAGCGTGAGAGAGTTTAGTATCTATTTCATGAACCATCTGTGGTATTCTTCATACCTATTTCCAGATGAGGAGGATAGGGAGAGGTGTTTCAATGAGTCTTTGCATCCAAAGATCCAGTGCCTGGTTATCCTATTTATGTTGAAGATGTATCTGGAAGTGCATGATATAGAAGAGGTCATTAAAAGGATGTTAGCATAACTAGATCACCATGATATTGGAGTCTTCGGGATTCTTCACGAAAGAGATTTGTGTTTCGGGGTAACTATTTGATAGGATAGAAGAGCTTCTGATCATCTAGGACTACGACCCATCCCTCAATGTCTCATTTCTCTTGTGGTAGAAACTCTTAGGCCTATAAAAAGGGATCAAATTAATGTGTTTGTCCTAGAGGCTAAGTTCATTAAATGTGAGATTTCCAAACCTATCTATGTAGTTTGTGGGCACAAGTGGTTCCAATTTAGGTTCCTCTGATGAGTTAATTCCAGCTGAGGCATCAGTAGCAGGCTGCTACAGTTTGGGATCAGCAAAGAGTAGATGGGGCAGACAGAGGACAACCATGAGATTATCCCCTTCTTTAGAGAGTAGAGTGCTGCCATGGAGGTGGTCATTATCATGGTTAAAGAGGATTTGGACATGTTCAGGGTTTTCTTTATGCTTTATAATTGCTAGTACTAGGCTATCCATACATCGTTAGAGGTACCCTTTGGGTGTTCTTTAATGGGATTCATGCTTTGTTTGATCTAGGAGATAAACTCATCTTCCCATCATCTTTTTGTGTCAATGTTTTGGTACATGATGTAGAGAGACTTATAGTACCCTTGGTGTTGACTACACGTGTTGAAGGTCAAGATGACTTATTCGATGTATGTAGAGACTATGAGCTACTGTCGGGGTATCACCACTCTTGGGGAGATTTCCTATGTTTATGGATACAAGTATATGAAATCATCCTCACCATAGATTTTGTGTATTCAGTGAGGTATATCATGGATAATATCAGGAGGTAGGTGGTTTTCTTTGATACTAGTGGAGAGATAACAATGTTTTTTGGAAAATAAAACCGTTAGATATGTCAGAGCTATGTTCTATCCTTTCTATCCTTGATGGCTGAGCTAAAGTTATGTTTTTCAAAGGTTTAACAATTTTTCATTTCATAGGGTCATAGATTCAATACCTTATTGTCTTTCTTGAGGAGGTTGTAGTGTTACCCCCATGGTGAGAGATTGGGTTGTGATTGAACTACATCTATTTGGGTCTCTTATATCAATGTCCCCATAATGAAAAATTATTTCTAGGTTGTGAGGGCTTTATATATAGCTTGATAGTCTTTTGTGGTGAAGTTTTTTTCATCTGTGTCTATCATAGTGGGGTGCACCAGTTTTTTTGTAAAGAAGGATTATAGATGTTTTCAGTTTTGTATCAATTATCATCATTTGAACCAATTGAAAATGAAGAAATGATATCCTATTCCATGGATTCATTATTAATGTGATCAATTAAAGGGTGAAATTTGGTTCTCGAAGATCAATTTACTATTAGGATATCATCATAAGTGTGTGTAGGATGAGGATATCACTAAGACTTCATTCTTTTTTCATCATAGGAATTATGAGTTTTTTATGATTTCATTCTGTGTAACAAATGCTCCAGCTATATTCATAGTGTAATTGAATGTTGTGTTTCATGCATTCCTAGAAAAGTTTGTGGTGATTTTCATCAATGATATCCTTTTGTACTCCGCATCTGAGGAGTAGCATGTAGAGAATCTTCATGCCATTTTGGGATATCCTCATTATGAACAGTTATTTCGAATGTTTCCAAAGTATTAGTTTTGGGATCGAGAAGTCCATTTTTGGGGCATGTTGTATCCCATCATGGAGTAGTTGTGTATCCATTAAAGATAGAAGTAGTTGTGTATTGGGAAGCCCCCAAGATAGGGGAAAAGGATCAATATTTCTGTGGTCATAAAGGCTATTACATGGGATTCATATCCAATTTCTCCCATGTTTTTACTCCTATGATATCATTGATTAGAAAGGATCAATAGTTCTTGTGGACTGAATAATGTCAAACAGAATTTGATTATCTGAAGGTGAAGTTGGTCGGTGCTCCAGTATTTCTCTTCCAATAGAATGAGTTGTGTTTCAGTTTTTCTATGATATATTATGACCAGGGTTGGGTTTTTTTTCTGATTTAGTAGAGATCGTTCATCCCTTATGGGTCACAGTAGTTATATCCCCAAGATTATAACTATTCCACACATGATCTCTTGTTGGTGGTAGTTTTGTTTTCTCTGAAGTTATAGAGACATGACCTCATGAGTGATAATTTTATTGTCTTTACAAATCATAAGAGAATGAGGTATGTTTCTCCCAACATGACTTGAACTTGTGCCAGTGTTGGTGGATAGAGTTCTTAGAGGACTATGCCTTTGAAATTTTATATACAATATGTCAGGGGAATTTCATCAACGATGTGCTAAGTAGGGAGGCACGTATTAGTGCAGTTTTCAAACCTCGTGATTCTTTAAGAGTGATGTAAGAACATTCATCATTACATTAAGATATAGGATATGTTGAGGTTAGGGTTTTTCTGTTTCAAATTACATTGCAGTAATCTTTGGTGCAGTAGGTGGAGGAATCTTATTTGTGGGATCCTTAGTAAGAGATATGGAGAGACCAAGTAGTTTATGGAGATACCCCTAATGGTTGGTCTAAGGATAAAAAACATTTATTATTGTTTCAAGGATGGCTATTTAGATGACCCTTTTAAATTTCCTCTCTAGTTTGGTTTTGGATTCTCAAGTATGAGGATGTTTTGTGAGGTATCTAATGCAAGGTCCTAGATCCCCGTTGGTCAACCTATATCGTGTTTCCAAAGACCCAGGTAATCGAAGGAGGCTCAGAGGAACTCTAGACAATTTAGGAAACTAAAAACTATAAATAGGGATATTTCACACTGTGTAGAGTTACACAACATGAATTTGGTTTTCAATAACTGTAGTGTATTAGGGTTTTAAAAATAAAAATTGTGACACATTTTTTATAGAAACAGAACCCTGAGTATTACACAATGTGAAAGGATATTACACGTCATGTAAATCCCAAATATTATAAGTTTTAAACTCTTTTATATACTTGGGGTTTTCAAACCCTATGACTGCATCACCTATCACTTGATTATAGGAAACCCATTAAACACCTCTTTGATATTTTGGGGATTCCTTTGTTATGTATTAATATATAGCTTACCTCCTTTGATATGTCTTTTATCCAAGGTATGTTTTACCTTTATTCTTATGGTTTCTTCAATTTTTTCCCTTTTGATTCTCTATTACATGTGATGGAGCTTGATAACCATGTTTTCGAAGGAGTTTTTTTGGTTTTTTTGGTTTGGTTTTGTCATGACGTCCTTAGGTGTATGTAGTTTTTATAGGAGAGGAGATTGGGATCCACATCATTATTCCATTCTTAGGAAAAGAACGTGGACACCCTGTTTGAGGTAGGGGAATTTTTTTTCTCTTTTATTTATTTTCCATCATTAATTGATCCTGATTTGTCTTCTATGTTTTTGATTAAATTAACAAAATAATTACATATACCGGATTAAATAATGTGTATCGATCTCATGGAGATTTTCTTATTGTGTTCTATCATAACAATTTTCCTCTTGTTTTCCTAGATAATTTGGTATCTATGTTTTGATTTCTATTATTATATTGGAATCTGAATTGGAAAAGAAATTATAGGTGGAATTAATTGTTAAATAATTGGATAAATCATTCCATAGGTACGTTTAATTAATATAGTGTGTTGTAATATTAATGATGTGTGCATGTTTAAATGATTTGATCTTCCATTCTTAATGGAATTAAATAAAGCTGTATTGTATATTAATTCTTGTGGATAAAATAATTAAAGTCATGTTGAATTAATTGATTAATTTATTTGAGAAATATTGTGCTAGCTTTCTCATTATGTCGCCCATATTTGGAACCTCTATGTAATGAATTTGTTAATTGAGAATGGAATAAGAATCAATTATGTGATAAAAGATAATGCATTGTTAGGCCTGAGATTCTCTCTTTCTTGTGAAGACTGAGTACGTTCTGCTTCAGGATCATGTGGGATCGTTTTGTGCGATGGATAAATGCCTTGATCTGGGCCATGGTCCCAGTTTCTATGGGTTTTTTTTCTTCTTGTGATGTGATATGAGCTTGTGATAGTTTACCCTGGCTAGCTGTTGTGGTTTATGGGTTAGGGTGGCCTAGTTAGTTTGGCAATAGTTTATTCTTTTGAGGGAAATATGCATTGGCTTATTCATTAGGGTGTCAGGGTGGATATCGAGAAATATGAAACTGGTTGAATCTAGGATTACCTGTTGATATGATAGTTGGATTCAGGCTTCAATATATATTTTTATTTCTTAAATATAGGTTTTTTGTTTATCTAATTTTATTTCCCCACTTCTTGATCTAGATAGATGTTCTTGGTTTTATACCATTTTTTGTATATTTATATTTTTTTCCTAGAGTACCTAGTAATATGGAAATTATTTTTTCTAATAAATGAATAAATTTTTAACCCATGGGGTTGGAACATGCTAGGATGTATTATTTAGGTTATAATTATGAGAAGTCTTGGACTTTGTTTCATTATTCCTGGAGGGCATAGAACTTTTCTTTAATGGAAATGAAATGTAATTTTGAAATTTTAATGGTTATTTAATGGTTAAATAATTAATTAATGTAATGTAAAACTCATGAAAAAGAATAAAATAACTTGATGAATCACTTTAAATGGTTGTGTTGTTATTGGATATCTGGTCTTAATAGTGGCAATGAGGAGTTAGAGAGATGTTAGCTGCAGTTGAGTATGAGAGTAGGTTATTCCTATAGTGTTGTTTTGAGCTATATTATATCATATAGATTTTGTGTTTTTATATGATACTCACCATGTCATTTCTGGAAACTAACACCCTAAGGATTTATGGCCCTAGAGGGTGTTTCCCCCAACATCTCGATGGGGGATAGATGGTTAACTACAAACTTTTCCCTCCCTCTCTTCTTCAGGTAGTTAATTTTTCTAGTCTGTATGAAATTTATTTTTTACCATATATCTATGTAGAGGGTTTCAATGGTTTTTGGTTATTTTACACACATGTATTCAATATATAGTGTCATAAGGACTACTACAGGTATAATGTTTATAGACTATGGTGGGTTGAGGTTTCTTACTCGGTGTATGGGATGTGATGGCTTGATGTATAATACATGATGTATGATACGCGTTATATGAGATATGGTGGCTCCCCAAAACAAACTCATGTCTTTTGGTTAAGTGGATGTGGTGGTTTTTTGTATAAGGTTCAAATTTTGGTGCTTCTACCAGGTGTATATGGGCTAGTCTTTTTTGAGAGACATGCTCAGGACGTGCGACATTGGGGAAAAGTAGGAAACCAGTGGGGAATAGGAAGTGGGCTACCCTTGATATTCCTTATTATATTATGTTCTCTTGTATGTGATAATAGTTGATATTAAACTTGTTGAGGTTGAGAATGTAGTATTCTTATTTATTTGATGAGTTAGTTTCACTTTTTGTTCACTTTTCTTTATCATTATTTCATCATCTTTTTCATAAGGGGATCCTTGGAGGATCCTACTGAGTATACTATTATACTAACCATGTGTATCTATAAATATCTTTATTTACATTTGATGGGGAGATTTTATATTAGTCAGGTTACTACTAGATTGTGGGTTTTGTAGGAGATGTTTGGCCTTCGTGATTGTCGTCATCTTTACCTTTCATTTGGTATATTTGGTTATCCTTTATGTTTTAATAGTTATTGAATGTATTTAACATTGGGGAGTTATGGTTTCTTTTATATTGGAGTCTGATCAAGATTTGATAAGTTTATTTATTAACTCTCTATTTCTCATGTGTTCTATTAGAGGGTAATGGCTCCCTTCTATGTGTTTACTATACCCTTGGTGTTACTATACAACCCATGGCCTACAAGAGGAGGGACTCTAGTGTCACTATATTTCTTCACCCATTGTCAGCCCATGAGAGGTACACCTTGTGGGGATGGGTTAATAAGAGTTCACCTGGTTCCATTTCCATAATTTTATGTAAATGACAAGTTTTATGTCCTTAAATAAATCAGTCAACCAGTTTATATTAAGCATGTTCACAATGTTATAAAATTATGTATAGGAAATTTTCTCATGTTTAATTTAAATGTTACGAAATTATGTATTATGTTCTATGAATTTTTTTGATTCATTTATTATGAACTTCTATGATTTATTCCATGACATAGTATTTTGATATTTGATATATAGTGTATAATTTTAAAATATTATTATAATGTTCACATTCCCTTATGCTTATGTAATGATTCATTTATCCCTTTTTTACCATTAATGAGCATCTGATCTCACCCTTTTCTTATGTATATTTTCCATAAGATATGAAGAAAGGTATTAATTATGATATGTTAATAAGGGTTCTACTTCTGAAGGAATTAGGAGGAGGTGATTTAGATTGTTTATGAACTATTTTTTTATGTAAAGAGGTTTATAGGCACCCTAACACCATAGATTTATAGCATGGTTTTGTTATATTATATAATGAATATCAATATATTTAGATTTCATATAAATGTGTGAAAATAGTGGGTCATTTTAGTTGGTATCAGAGTATGTTTTAGTTAATATTTGGAAACTATAATGATAAAATCTTAGTAATAACCCTAAAAGTATGTATAGGTTACCATCCTGGAGTTTTGGTAACAATCATGAATAACCTAAGTTAAACCTGTGGTTTCATAGATTGAAAATTATTAAGTAATTACCTTTGATTATGTGGTTTTCTATTATTATTATTATTACTCACACTATGATTTTTTGTTTTGGTCAATGGTGGGAACCAGAAGGAACTTGGTTAAAATTTAATGTGGTGTACAATTTAGTGATGAGAGGTCAAGTGACATAATTACTAAATCGAACTATGTTGTAATTATTCCTAATCAGATTTCATGAAACATGATTAACCTTGTATATCTTAAAAACTCTTACACTCGCTAAAGAAAAGAAAGAAAGAGTTTTCTATGATTTTGGGTAGTGGTGACCATGGATGAAGGATGATTTAGTTTCCAAAATATTAAGAATGTGGTATGAAACACCCAAGTGGATGTCTTGGAGGGATATTAATATGTTTTGAGTGTGTAAAAGAACAAAACCAAGAAAGTAATGTCAAAGTAAAAATAAAGAGATTGGTTAAAATAGTAGATGGCAATATTGGTCTCCCTAGGGTATTATGAATAGATGGATGGTTTAGATGTGGAATGTTTGGGAATTAATAAAATCAATGTCCTTGAGTGAATGTTTGTGACGAAAATCTTCAATGTGGTATGATTAATGGTCCTATTGATATCATAATTAACATGTGAAAGGAAACAAGTGTTAAAAAAAGAAGTTGAAAAATCATAGTTAATTTTTTGAGAATTAATTTGGATGAATGAAGTATTTATGTAAAATAATTAATATCATATGTTATACCAATCATGAAATATATTAGTATTGTTCATAATGAGTTTTTCATTAAGTATTTGAAATGATTTTTTAAATGATTATGATTGAATGGAAATGTGAATTAATGGTAAGGTGATATTTTTTTAGACCACATGATAAAGGAAAAGATAACCCTTAATATGTGAATGATTTTGGGATAATAATGTGATAAAGAGATGTTTGAGTTTTAAAAATAAAGAGGATAGTAATGATAACCTTAGAACTGATTAGTAATATCATGACAAGGTGGTTTATGGATCATGTTTATTTAATTTGTGTACTTATTATATTAGTAAGGAGTAAATTATTTAAGTCATTATTGTCATAACTAATGTTCTATGGTAATTCATGTTATTACCATTACTAAACATAATACATGATACTTATCTGCGCATATTTTTTTGTGAAACAACTAATAACTTCATATAATTGTTTGTGGGATTAATTATTGGTTGATTTAAAAAATTTGGTGATATTCATTCTAAGGTTTTGGCTATTTCTTTTTTTGGAAGGTTCTTAAGGTTAACATTTTATGAATTTTTTTTACATTGAAAAATGTATGAGGTTTTATATACTAATGTACCGCATATCCATATGAATATTTATTCATATTGGATAATTTGGTCTAACCATTTTGTTATGATAACTAGAGACTATATGAATTCATTTTGATCCCATTATGGATCATATGATCCACTAGTTCTGCAGTCATTACAATTTTAGCTTTATATATTGGAGTAATATATGAAGAATAAATTGATCAAGGAAAAACCAATAAGAGATATTTTATATATGATATGAAATCAAGTAAGTATAAATTCTCAAATGTTTTGTAATAAAATTTTATCCTATTATCGTTATCTCTTATTATATCCACGAATTTTTCAAAAATATCTATTCTATGGTTTTGTGGACATTAATCATATGGTGATTATGTTATCTATCATTATCCATTAGAATATGATAGTTATAATTCTCTTCCATGTCCACATTTTAACTTTTTTGAAATAGAAATCCAAGTTATGTGGTGATCATCACCTTTTACATTCCCTATTTTTAGAGGAATTTTTATTCCCCCTTTTTACAATATGGGTTTCCCAAAAATTAATTTTTAAATATCCACCTTATAATTTCGATGTGGTATTAAAAATTATGTGGATATAATTTTTTTTATATTCATGATCATATTCAGATGGTAGCTTAATAATTGGATCCTCCATCGAATCTCTCTCAATTTCTGATGTGTTCTATGTATTTGTCCTAAGGAAGTACATAGATGACACTTAAAATTTACTAAATTCAAAAGTTGTACTCCTGGAGTGGGATATTTCTAATTACGAAAAACTGATAGATATTATGGATCGTAGATATAATTTTTTACGAAACAACACTACTCACTTGGTTAAAGATTGGTGGTGAAACCATCAATTTTAAGAGTCTGTGTGGAATGATGATGATATGATGAGGAATATGTATCCTGATAATTATATATATATATATATATATATAAATAATTTAGAGGGAGAAATTAATTTTAATTGGGGTAGAATGTTACATCCTGATATTTCAAGAAGGAAACGCTATATTCTGTAGTGTATATGATATGCCACATCAGGATTAAATGAAAAACTAAATATTATTATTTAAATTTTACATATATAACCTAGTTTTTATAATGGTGGGAATAAATTGTATTAACTAAATTATAAAAATTTGGTTCACACATTTATATATATTGAATTCTTTGTTGGCCGATTAATTATAAAAGGAAATCTTTTTCTGAAAAATAATTTAAATGTGCACAACTGTGTTTTATAACAATAAAATAAAAACTGCTCTTTTAGATTAAATTAGTTAAATAAATATATATTTATTTATATAAACTAATAAATATAATTACTAACTTTCATCCTATGTGTTTTTATATATTATTTACAAATAAATCAACTTTTACACTTAAAATGCTATATTTTTTTAAAGGTAGTTTTTCTTCCTTTTGATGGTGAACTTACTTTAAAACTAAATTTTGACAATTTTATAAATTTTATTTCAGACACAAAATGTTGTTTTTTAAATAAAAATTATCTTAGGGTGATTTATTTTTTTTTGTTGATAGATTTCAATTTTTGTTGAATAGGGAAAAATATTGCACTTTAATTGAAAACTCACTTTTAATCAAACTAATTTATAATGTAAAATTATATTTTGAATTTTTTTCAAAAGTAAAATTAGTTAAAAAATACATCTATCAATAAAACTTATGTCATTTAAATCATTTTCATGTTGAGTTTTTATATATTAATATTTCACACTTTTGAATATTTTTACTTTAAAACCCCTCTTTCTTGTCCCATTTGTGGATTAATATTAAATCTTATTTTTCCAATTTTTTCAATTTAATTTTCAAAAAATTTATTATATATTTGGAATCATATGGTCCAAATTATTTTTTTAACATCATTTTCTTTTTTAGGAAAACTATCGGTAAAACAATGTGGTGGGTTAAAGTAAAAAGTTAAAATATTAAAATACCTAAAAACAAAAACAATAAATGGTTGGTTGAAGTGTTGTTTAACCCAAGCCTTCCATTATAAAATTATTTATGGTCCAAATTCATGGGATTCAATTCCACCCAAATTTGGTTGGATTTTAATATAAAATAATCTTTATTTAATCACTAAAAATCACCTCTCCTCAAGTATAAATACCACCCCTCCCCACCAACTATATCCTAAAAATATTTGAAGCTCATAATATATTTTATAAACCATATCCTAACCACTCTCTATAATTTAATGTTCTTCGGGTCTCACCATAATAACATATACAAGGTATTTAATTGATCCCTTAACTATGCGATATTAAAGTGGTATTTTTATCAAACAACCTATCCTATTTTTTATTTTTTCTACCTTCGCGTCAACTCCTTCATCAATAAAAGAATAAAAAATCCAATATTGTGTATATAATTAAAATATATGTTACTAATATAATATATTATATCCATACCTTTTATTACATCCTCTTACTCAAAGGAAAAAATTATTTCTTGAATTATGGTGGCTAATCGCCTCTGTGAATAATGATTCTTTTTGTTTTCCATTAACGCCTTCATGGTTGGTCATAAAATTATTATTATAGTCAAATAAGATTTTATTAAGAATATTATAACCTATTTAATTTTTGGTAACATATATATATATATACATAATAATAATTTAAATTAAACTAGTTCGTGATGGTTTGAAAACCTGCCAAAAAAATAAGAATTTTTCATTAACACTTTATTAACTAAACAATTATCATAAAGAAAAATAGAAACAAATGAAATATAAGACCATTTAAACATATGTAAATAAATAAATACCATTTTATTTCACTTATTTAATTTTATTTCCATTTCATAACAAAATCCATAATTATACACAAATGAACCGATCATGAAACCATGAAACGAACGCAACTCAAACCAAGAATATAATGAAATATTAACAATGAGTTTGTGGTAATAAGTTATAAAAGGATAATATAAGATATTATACCAATTAATATACTTTTTTAAAAAATTAATAACATTATTTCGACTATTATATATTAGTATTATGTATGGCAAACTATAGTGAAGCGTGAGGTAAGGGTTTCTCATCTGAAAATTTCTAATGTGTGATATATTCCTTATTCATCAATTTTTGTGGGTGTATATAATTCCATTTGATATATAGTATAATAAATATCACTATAATTATTTTTCAATTTTTTATTTTAGAATTATTAATTGTTTTGGGTATACAATTTGATTTGTTACAAATTAGTGTGGGAATTCTTAACCCAATTTCCATTCTTTGGGAAGATCATCTAATTCATTGATTATGTTATACAACGACTGTTTGAGGGATAAAATTTAATTATCTTATGTTTCATTTATAATTTTTGTATATGGATTTATATTGAGTATTCATAATCAATTAATTTTATTAATACTTGCTTCAATGATAAGATATTTATTTGGGGTTTTCTTTTAAAATTTATCATTTTAAAGATTCACATAAAACTCTATGTTTCTTCCATGACCAAGTTTTTTCTAAAATCTTTTCCAAAAACGTTTTTCAATATTCTATTTTATTTTTTAAATCCATTTTAACTAATGTTTTACCTTTTAAAAATGGTTTAAAAGGATTATTTTTTTCAATTTTTAAGTAAGGTTCATTGTGACTTTTCTAAAGAAAAAAATTGAAGGAATGTTTTTTTAGCTTATAAGACATGAGATCCTTTTCCTCAAATAATTATTCTATAATTTCATGAATATTTCATTAAAAATTACAAGGTTGTTTTTGAGGAATTTTTGTTTTAATATAATTGAAAATTATTTAAAAAAAATTCAAAACACTAACGATATTATCCTCGAGAATTATTTTAAGTGGCCATGAAAAATTAAATTCCATTGAAGATAACATTATTTTGTGTTACTTATACATTTTTGTAGATATTACTCAATTATTTTATCCTCGTTATTTTTATGCTTGTTTTATGATTATTATGGCATGATTTTTATGAATCCCATTCCCTTTTGATGAGTTATATTATGATAAAATGTAGATGAAACTCATTTATTTACATAGATTTTGATGTGCTCGATAAATTATTCTATTATTGAACACATATATATGTTTTTTATTATGTGATGGGTGCGACCAGTATCTCCCTACAATTCATTGGTTAATGATTTATATCTCATTAGGTAAATATATTATGCGTGAAACTTATATCATGATCATAATTTTATGGGTGGACAAAGTTTTCGTGTTAATAGTTTTATGTTTGTATGTGGTTTTTATGTCCAAAATTCTATTTGTGGACCTGGGATTCATGTACATATTTTTATGTGTGGACCTGGTTTTCATGTCCATTATTTTATGTTTGGACCTATCATTGAGGTCCATAAGTTTATTCTTAGAACTAGTTTTCATTTTTATAAATTTATGTGTGGACCTATCATTTATGTCCATAAAATTATGTGTGGACCTAGTTTGATGTCCATAAGTTTATTGAAGGGCCTAGATTCATGTCCTTAACTAAATTAGTGAGATATTTTCTGTTATACATGTTCACATTGTTATAAGTTTTTATATATTCAATAATTTTATGTTTTATTTCAATGTTGTACTCTTATGGATTATGTTCTTTAATTATTTTATGATTAACTTCTTATGAACTTATATGATTTATTCTTTTATTCTTGATTGTGATATTTGATATATAGGGTATAATTTTCAAATTCTATGATCATGTTCTTATTCACTTATTCTTATACAGAAATTGATATCTTCCATTTTTACCCTTACTAAGAATATGAGATCACCATTTTCTTATGTTCCCTTTCCCTAGGATATAAAGAATGGTATTATGTATGATATATGAAAATGGGTTCTATTTATGAAGTAATAATTGGGATATGATGTAGATTTTTTATGAAATAGTCGTATGTGTTTCTATGTTTCAAAAGACACTAACTCATACAGTTCTAGCTTGGTTTTGTTATGTTATGTAACGAATATTCATTTATTTATATGTAATGTCAATTTATGAAAAAAGTCGTCCATTATATATATACTAAACCTTTCATGTTTTTAACATAAATACATGTTTATTAATGATGATTAATGTCTCATTTATTTTTCATTTTTCAAGGGGTTACAATTTAAAAGATACCAATGAGGTAAAAAATAATGGAATAATCCCACTTTCTTTTGTGATTCATTACATTCTCATGAAACAATCACTTCCTTGCGATAATTTTACATGGGACAATAAATTTAGGTTAATTATCCATATTTTTTATAGTGTATGTGATTATTATATAACTATATTACATTTTTACATATGGTGTTAACTTTGAAAGTTATTTGACTAACGTTGGAAATATTGATAAATCTGTATTCATTAATATATACATATATTTGATGATAAGGAATATTTTTCATGAATTAAATATATTATTCTATATATATGGAATGATTTGGAAATAAAGATAAGTATGGTGCGTGATTATAGATTGCCCCTCGATGCATCAGTTGTCTCATGAGATGAATCTCTTCATTCTCCATAGTTAAATGGGTTTTTGGTGCATGCCTAACAATCATTTTTAAAATATCCCATGAATGGGATTTCAAGAATAGGTATCATGATTCCTAATATCTTAAAGTCCATTAATTAATAATTTCATTCATTAATAATTTAGTGAATATTTTCTAGGATATTTTCACAATGTTATTATCTCTTGATACATTTCATTCTCAATTTATTGACTAAATGGAATGTGTTTTTAGTTATTTTACTTGTCATAATTATTATGATTCATCTTATTATCCATGAGATTTTCACAATTATATTATCTATGGATGAATTTCATTTTCATTTTGTAGAATAAATTTTATAACTTTTTGGTTATTTACCTTACTATATTGATAATTTCTTACCTAAGCATTATAATGGAACTGATTTAATGGAATTTATGTTTAATTATTTACCATGCCATGTTTATTATTCTTATTGATTCATGATATCTTCCATTATATTTAATCCTGACTAGGAATTTGAGGTCACCCTTATTTTTTCCATTTCCCTGTAATCCAGGAAGTGTATTATCAATGATATACCTGAGTATTTCATAGGGAATAATGTTGTTCTTGGAAAAAAATTATATTTTAATTTTTTTATTCAAATGTAATATGGGAGAATGTTTGTATCATGTTTATAAATACCGATAAACTATCCTATAATTAAGGATGTTATTCCTTGTAACTTGTGACAATGTAATAAAGTAAATATTTGTACCAGGATACTAGTG
Organism: Viscum album; assembly: GCA_963277665.1. Taxonomy (NCBI): domain Eukaryota; kingdom Viridiplantae; phylum Streptophyta; class Magnoliopsida; order Santalales; family Viscaceae; genus Viscum; species Viscum album. The sequence continues at coordinate 1,353,250,747 of OY728131.1, forward strand.
TTAGGGAAATTACAGTTGGTATCAATGGATATTCATTAAAACCCATTGGAACTAGATTTTGGAAAACATAGATTATAGAACATAGCCATATGATATACATTGATGATAAATACATAAAACGCCCTAATTTTTTTTGTTAAGGTATAGATCATGTGGTTTTCCCTAGTAATAAATGTCTACCTGGACACTACAGATGGATGTAGCTCTAGAATATATATACGTAGGGGTAATAACTCTAAAAAATAATGTCTGTCTTGACTCGAGCGTTACCTGGTAAAGGACAACAAGACATACTATATATCTAGGCTGACACTCCTGGGGGATATTCATGGGATAATTCATATTTTCTTTATGAACCATTATGAAGGATTTTAATATATGATGGAAATGGATGACCTTAGTTATACCTAAGGTTACATATATTGAAAATATGGTTTCATGATTTATACATCCTGTAAATGATTATATAGTTTTTTGAATATGAATATTGTTCCTCACATTGTGTTTTTTGGTTTTATTCGATGGATAGAGCCTGGAGGAATCATGTTTTCATTTATTAAGAAATAAAATGTGGTGACTATGAGAAACCAAAGGGGATGATGAAAGAAGTGAAATAAATCATGATTATGCCTATATATTTATCCTAAAATATGATTAGCAGCCTATACAATAACTAAATCTCAGACTTTCCAAAAAAGATAATAATTTAGTTCACAAATAGATTTAGTGGTGGAGACCATGGATTAAAGAAGTATCTATTTCCTTCATGTCATAATTATGAAAAGATACACCAATTATAGTTTATAAATGGAACATGGAAAAGTTATATTTTGGAAAAAAGGGTCATAAAGTGTTGAATTTCTTAGAAATAATAGAATTTCAATAGAAGGATATAAATTTCATCTATGGGATCCATTTATAGTTCATTGACTTAAATATGGGAACCTGTGCATTTTCTGAGTCAACATGCTATTGTAAAGGTTCACTCCTAGACCAAGGAAGGACCTATCATAAATAAATGGATGAAGTATTTATTTGGATTCAAAAATAAAATAATAGACGTATTTTAACAAATGGTATTTTCATCATAAGAATCATGAAGCATATAAAGATTATGTTAATTTTGAAACCATGTATATCTTCATTAACTTAATATTCATGGATACCATCATGGATTTAGGAGTTTAAGATTGATCATGAGATTTTTTTTTCAAAACAACTATTTAGGTTTTATGTGATGACAGTCTGCCATGATTAATCATATGTTGGGAAACATTTTTGGAAATACAACCCATTTTCTTAGTATATGTTTTAGTGAAAGATTTATTTGAGGTAGAATGACTTCACATTTTTTGGTCATAAGATAAATGTTTTTGGAAACATTTATGGTTCATATTATCTTTCTTTATTAATAATGTGTCATTACACATTGGGAACATTATAGGAATTATACTAATATAGTTTTCTAAAATGGACATCTCGTATACTGATTGACATCTTGTACAGTGATTGACATCTCGGTGCATTCGGTAAAGGCTACGAAGAATGAACCCACAACTGAAGTGAGACAATGTTGTCATCCCTATCACTAGACTAAATGATATTCTATTTAATATGTAATTTTTTTTAATTAAAATCTTTATATAAATATAATAAGGTTGGACCAGGATTTGTCATGTTCAGTTTTAGAGATTAATGTATTATATTGGATAACTTATACTAACAATATTAGTTTTAAAAAAAATATAAACATATAAATAAATAAATTTAAATATATTACAGATATTATAATTCATTAAAAACGAATTTTAGTGCATTGGGAATGTAAAAACATTTTTTTATATTCATTTCATGGAGTAAGATATGAATTGGAAATTGATCTATGAAAAACCAAATCAACAAATTGTGATTATTAGTATAATGATATCAAGTACGTATATTTAATTATATTTTCCATTAGTAAAATAATACCTCATATTATTAAATATAACTTGAAACAAAAAAATTATACTTTTACATTCATATTTGGTAAATCAAATGGTCATTTAAATTGTCATAGATTTATAGTTCTATGATTTTTAACATTATCATGATCATTAATTTTTTTTATAAATGACCTCTCTCATACTACATAATTACTTGGAATTATAATTTCATTATAATTAAATATCATTAGTTCCCACCTATTTTATCCAACTTAGAAACCCATTTATTTGTTTTTCTAGAAGACCTTTCATATTTCCCTTATCCCAATTTAAAGAAGAAGTTTGGTTAACCCTTTTTAATATGTGGGTTTTTGAACAAAGTATTTTTCATATATGAAACCCTAGATTTCATATTGTAATATCAAATTGAAAGGATTAAATTTATTTAATGTGGGGAAAATGTAATATCCCAAAATTATAGTAGAAGAACATTGTATTCGGTAGCATATACGACACACGCAACCACGAATCTAAATTTACAATAATATAGTATATCTATATAACCTAGAAATTAAAATTGAGGGTATGAATATTACTAAATATATTATCAATATTATGGTTATATACTTATTATAAATAGAATAATAATTATTTAAAAGAAAAAGACATATTTTAAAAAAACTGTATTTTTCAAAAAAAATGATTTAAGTAGGCTTTGCATACAAAATTTAAAATTAATTTTTACCACGTTTAATAATATTATTTTAAATATTTAACTTAATTTTTGAAATCTTCATATCAAAATTATCTTATATTTATTTTCTGGGATTTTTCTGAAAAGTTTCATTTTTTGATGAATTGTTAAAAATACTGATTTTTATTGAAAATTGCATTTTGGTTTAAATATTTACAATGATAAATTATATTTTAAAATTAATTTTAAAGTAAAATTAGTTCAATTATATTAAAAATTGACTAATTTCGTTCATTTTAATCAATTTCATGTTCAATTTTTATAATAAAACCTTCTATACTTATGAAGATTTTCTCTTTATAAACCCATTATTTCGTTGCATCTGTGTGTATAATTATAAATATGATTAAAAACATTATATGAATTTAATTAATATATATGGATTCCATATATTTATTAAAAATAATTTATATTATCTAATAAGTTGAACTGAATTTTTTACCATAATGAATAGTGAAATAGTAGATTAATTACCACATTTAAAGTAAAAATGGGTTTACTAAGGGTTAAAATCAGAAGAAAAGGGTTGAAATGATATAAAAAAATGTTCAAAATCTATTTTATAGAAAACTATAGACTATATAGCCTATATGGTTTTATAATCACAAAAATTTATGTTATTTTCATGATAAAAACATTGGTGTCGTTGATTCATTTCAAAAAATCCATATGTGTGCTCTCCTGCACTTATAAATGGCCACCCCCTATCCTCACCTAATCACACTTATAATGTCTTTGGGTTCAAAAAAACACTAACCAAATATCTCCCTTAATATCATAAAAATATCATATATCCCTTGTTTTTATCATAAATGCATCCTATCAAGGATTTTGGTGCAAACCTAAAAAATTTGTCTAAAGAAGAGGTAACATTCTTAAAGGGGAATTTTAATATTTTTTTCATCTTCCACAACCTTTAAATATTATTGAATAATGATTATATTATACATAAATAACCTAAATATACTTATATTTTTTTTATTTTAAGGGAATTACCATTTTCCAGGTCCTCTTCCATCACATGGGAAATGAAACTGTCGATCGTGTGTATGGTGGACTACCACCTCCTGAACTGATATAAATGATTTTCACTAACTAAATTTCATGGAAGAATATGATTATGGATTTATAAAACTTATATAATATTTATTATATTATTATACTTTTTGAGTTATAATAAAACATATACCTTCTTCCATTCAATGTAATTTAAAATATGGTAATGTTGCTCGTGTGTACAGAAGACTGCCGCCTTGAGAAGCGATGTGATTCATTTTTCACATATTCATTACACAGAAAATGATAATGATAATTAAATTAACATTTTTGATATATATTACATGATACTGATTCAATAATATCAATATATCACCCAACGTATTATAATTACACTCATTAATGGAATGACATTGTTTCTCATACATACGTACGACCAACCATCTCCATGAAGTGATGCAATTCATTTTCCATTTCCAAAAACAAATAATGATTACAAATATATATATATAATGATTTTTTAGAATATTTATAACTATAATGTAATTCTGGAGATGATTTATCAATATCCTACACCAAAGAAGTAGAACATTCCTGAAAAAAGATGCATGGAAAATAATACCCAAAATAATGAAAACAATGGAATATTTTTAACAAATGGGAAGTGAATATATATAAAGAGGATAATATTTGTTATTATAAATATTAATATTGTGTTTTTATAAATTAAAAAAAATTCTTTAAGCCATCACATAGGAGATTAAATTATTTTCAACTAAAAGGAATCGTGACGTAAGGGACTTCATCTCAATTTTACTTCATTGAATAAAATTTTATTGTTATAAACTAAATTTATTTTATATGATGTAAATAAAAACCCTTTTACCTTTAATATCATTAATAAATCATAATTCATGTTATTTTAATTTTTAATTTGAATTATTTCATCCAAGGGTATTTTACATGAATATTACCAAGTGGTAAGGGACGTCGTCTCAATTTCTGATTATTGGGGAATATTATAATGTTATGAGCCTAATTTTTTATTTCGTTTATATAATTCACCTATGATTTTTAATATCATTATAACATGAAAATTCATTTCATTTTAAGTTTAAATTTTCAATTTTTTTATTTAAAGGTATTTTTACATAAAAGTAATCAAGTGGTAAACAAATTCATAACTCCATTTATTTTTATTCGGTTAAATTACTTATTGATTTTAAGAAATATTCTAAGATTATGTTTGTAATTACTTTTGACAATAAATTCTTGTATTTGAACTTTTTTAATGTGAATTTTTAGTTCATACACATAATCACTTCATATGTTAATTCTCATGTCAATGTTATGATCTTTGTAGGGTATTTCATCTCAAGTCCAATTTCATGGATACATATTTGTTAATATAACCCTATTCACATTTATGTGGGGTGTATAATTCCACATTCATGTATATAATATTAATAAATATGTAATCATGAAGATTAATATTTCATTTCAATTTTATTCTTCAATGGGTTACTATTTAATAGTTACCCAAGAGCTAGAAAATTTATTGTACAATTTAACTTTATTTTTTTATTGTTTAATTTTTTTTGAATGAATAACATCCTTGATATAATTTTACCTTAGAGAATAATATTATATTATATATACATATTATTGTATTATGTATATTATTATTTCATAAATCATATACCATTTTAACATATAGTGTTTACTTTGAATGTAATTTGATTAACTTAGAAAATATTGTATAATTTGTATACTTTAATCAACATAGATATTTGATGATGAGGAATATTATACATGAATTAAGTATTTCATTTTATATATGATGAATGATTTATACTTAAAGATTTTGGTGGGTCCTAGTTGTAGATATCCCCTCAATGAATCAGCAGTCTCATGAGATGAATCATCTAGCTAGCGTTAGTTAAATGGGTTTATGGTGTAAAAATACCCATTATTTTAAAACTATCCAGTGAAAGATATTTATAGTAGATATATCATGATGCTTGAGGTCATTATTACAATAATTATTCATTTCAGTCATTTAGTTTTCATTTACTATTATCCATGATATTTTCATAAATATAATATCTCTCAATGCATTTCATTCTCAGTTTACAAATATAATAACATGTGTTTCCTATTTTTTACATTCCCATAATGATTATTCCTAATCTTATTGACCATTTTAATTTTTAAATTTTATATGGATTCAATTCATTATTAGTTTACTAATTAAATTTCATGTGTTTTCAATTATATACCTTTCCATACTGATTATTCCTTATCTAATAATGATATTCAAATTATTTAAATGGAATGTGTGTTCAATTATTTATCATGATGTGTTAGTTATTATTATTTATTCGTGATAAATTTTAGTGTGTATAACTCTTACGGAGAATTTCAACTCACCCTTAGTTTTTTCCTTTCCCGGGAATCCAATAATTTATATATGAATGATATTCAAGGATATATTATTGGGATAATGATATTCTAGAAAAACAGTATGCTGTAATTGTGTATTAAAAATTAATATATGAATCATGTATGTAACTATTTTACCATGTCTAAGAAACAATTTGATCTATCATGATGAAATTTCATGTATCTTATGCCAATGTAAAAATGCATGTATGAGCTTCGGGATATTGGGATTAGGTTCTTTAAACTCTTAGGGTCCTTTATAGACATTTTTTCAAAGGAATTAGAATATTGTGGTGTTTTCAATTTCTAAATTAATAATTAGACACTTGGTTATTGGTTGTGGTCTTGGTCTATCTATATGTTCCTCGATTTACTATGTAATTTATTCAATGAGGGAGATGGACCTATTTAATTTTTTAAGAAACCATTTTAGCTATAAATATTTAGGGAAATGAATTATTTTGTGGATAATTTTCAAAATGTGACCTTGATTTTTCCTTATTTTTTATCTATTTTTTAATAGATGGACTTTCTAATAAGTTTAGAGATAAAACACTTCTGATTTACAATATTTTTATGTCTTAGAATAGGGATAACAGTCTAATCATGGCTGGTACTAACTATGTATCCAAACGATTTATAAGCCTATATTTTTTAGAAAGGGGGTTTATATAGTTGGTTTTTGGTTTTTTGAATCATGAATCTAACCAAAGCAATGTGAATAGTGATGTATTGAGTTCATTTCATGGTCTGGTAGACCATATAACCAATTCATGTATGTTTTTAGGTCAATAATAAGTAATAATTTCTTAAAAATCCCTCTTATGGGTTTTAAACAAAATTGAACCCCTCCTCTTTCCATCAACTCGCACAAGATGAGATCACTTATCCATGGGTTCCATATCCCTCCAGGGTTATCTCCATGGGATTTCATTAAGATTCATGCCTAATTTCATGTTTTATTCTCCTAAAATAAGTATTCTTTATTAATTATTTGTTATCCATTCTTAATTCTATTACCCAAGAAAACATGGGTGACCTAGGGTTCTATATGATTTGATTTTTTGTGGGGGGGTCTGATTTTTGATTTTGGTTGTTTGTCTTTTCCTATTTAGACTCCTTCGTATTGAATTGTCACTTATCATATTTAAAGTCAAAAATTTAGTGTAGGTTTTTTTCATTTTATAATTCATTCAGTTTTAAAATTATTAATGAATTTATCTTAAAAAAATGTTTTTAATGATTAATAGAATTATTATATATTTTTTTGAACCTTTTATAGGGGGAAACCAAGTTTCACTTGGTTTCCATTGATAGTTTTTTGTAAACTAGGTTCTTTAATGATATTTTTTTACATTATTTCACACAAAAGTATTGATAAAAACCAAAATTTATTTAATTAATGGATTTATAAATTATAAATTTTCTTATGGTGAATGAATTGGTTTTTAAATAAAATTCTATAATTTTAAGGTTGTGATTAGATTTTAAGGAATGATAATTTTATTACATTGGATGTTAAGATTATATGATGGTTATCTAGTTTTTTAACAAATTGTGTATTTAAAACTACTTTATCAAATGGTATTTTAGGTTTTTTTGGCCCTTTTGAATGGTTTTTAAATATTTCCCATGAATCATTCCATTATATGTGTTTTGAAAATTTAAATATTATTATAGTGATGTCGTGATTCCCCCATATGGGATAATGTTTATATTTATTAATAATCTCATTCATATAGAAGTTACAGTTTCAATGAAATGTTCTTAGATGTGATGGGTAGCTTATTTCTTTATTGATTCATTATATTATTGTGTGAAAAACAAAATTCTCACTTAAATTATTATTTCATGGTAATCCATTGTTAGTTAGAAGGGAAATGTATTCACACATGTTGTTTTACTTTATTATTACACTCTAACTTCTGTCCCTAAGATATATTATGTTTTCTTATGGAACTTTTAACATTAGTTTTTCCAGGTGGGGAAATGTAGATTGTTAGCTATAGTTGACTAACATCCATCATACATTTCTTGTTTTGTAGTTTTTTATGTTGAACTCGTCTATTTTGATAATCCCAAATCATGTTTAAATATTGACCATGATATATTAAGTCATTTTCTAACCCTTTTAATCTGTATTTATATTTTTTATCATGAATAATTTATATTCTTAGTCTCATGACTTTGTTGCATCAGATTACAGTTTACATTTATCTAAATATAAGTTCACTGTTAAAGGCTATTGGTAAGAACCTTCTGTTAAAAGTCACCGTTATAGATCACTGTTACACTAGGTCACTGATCCTAGAAGGTTACTGTTGAAGATCTACTATCAATGATATTAGCTACTGGTACAAGGTCACTGTCACAAGTCTACCATTGATCTGCTTATCAAAGCTCACAGACAAAGAGTCACCGTCACAAAGTCACTACTGTGACAAGGCTTTTGTTAGAAGTTCACTGTCAGACTTTTTCTCAAGTCTTATTTTGAGAGCTTCACTATTCAAGTCTACAGTTGGACATGTCTACCATTAGTAGAAGACTACCACTAGACAACTCCTACTGTCGAGATAGTCGACTATTGTTCAAATTATACTGATGGACATACTCAGTTGTTAATTAAATTACCTATTGAGATAATTCTACCGTTGGAAAGGTCAGTGTTGCAGTAGTCTCAAGTTAAAGTGCTACCGTTAGAAGCTTACTGTTGAAGTCGACCGCTGATCAAGCCTACTAACTGAAGCCTACAGTTAAGGGTCTACTGTTGAGTCTACTGATGAATTCCAATGATGAGGTGCTACTGTTACATAGAGTAACAGCTACCATTACAAGACATCCACTGACACAAACTCCATCGTTACAAGCCTACAGACAGAGATCATACCGATGAAGCTCACAGTTGAATATCTTACCGATGAAGTTCACAGTTGAAGAGACTATCGTTGAAGTCTACCGTGTGACAGGCATTTTATACCAATATAATGATATTCCATTATTTATTTTACCAATTATATTTATACTATCATAACGGTCATGTCTAGAAAAATTAATGTACTTGACATTATTTAATGTTATTTGTAGGCATATCATGAGACAGTACGATGTACGAGGAAGACCACATGTGATTGAAACATTTCTATTATCGACCCCTGCTGAAGAAAATAAGAAAAATATGATCTAGAAAAGTATATATATGTATAAGTAGAGACAGACATAAAAATGAGGCATGGACCTATTGAATATACACACATAATAGAGACCCATACAGGACCCAAAAAATATAAGAAAGAAGAAGAACACTAGAGCACGTATTCTGAAGAACAGAGAGCTTCATGAAGATCTATTGAAAGAACTTGGTGGGTTACTACAAAGAGCTTTAGACTAAAAAATCTGATCATCTCTACATCCGGAAGTCAGAACCTGGAAGTTGCGACACTCTGTTTTGGAGGAAACTTGTTGAGAAAGACCAAAACGTCATTTTCGTCCTTCCAACAAGTCCATAGATGATCTTCCAACACAACACAGCATTCTAAACTTATCCCTATTATCTTTAACTCTATTGTGTTTATGTATTTTTCATTTGTGAGCAGTGTGATTATGTTACGCACACTGACTCTTGTGCTTGAACTGAGGGATACTGAAAATCCCCAAACCAAACTCTCTTTACATTTTTTCCCATGCATAACTATGTAAGAAGCCTAGTGGTGCTTGGTAGTTTATTTTTCCCACGTATAACTATGGTAGAGGTTGAAAAACATGGACAGTTTGTGAAAACTGTTTTAAATCCTGATACATAATGTTTATCACTTTTTAATATAATTGCTTCATGGTAGGGGATCACTGAGTGGAGAGGACTAGGTCTTGACTTAAGACTGAACCTCTTGTTTAATTTGTTGTGTTGGTCTTTCACTTACTCTATTTTATATTTATCCGTTGTGCTTATATTAGTAATGACAGAAATCTGTTTTTACATTCACTCTAATAGTTAGTTCTGGTTAGTGTGTATATGTGATTCATTTAGTAAACTTGTTTCAAATGTGGAATTAGTACTCATACTGATTCAACTGAGGAGTAATCAACCTTTTAGAAACTTGTTGAATAATAAGTCACTTATATCTCTACTTCCATAATTGACTAGGCCGTTTTAATTTGGGAATTTCAATCCTAACAGTTTTTAACAGAAATTTTAATTGGAACTCAATTCACCCCACCTCTTGAGTATCCACTCCAACCAACATTTTTTATCAAAGTAAACATTTTTATTTATAAAAATACTTCAAACCCTCTGTTTTTTAAACTGTGATTTTTGTTTTAGAGATCTTAAATTTCTATTAGTTCTAAATTTTATCTCTTTAATATATTCTCTAAAATCTAGTTATGGACAATAGACTAGAAGGTGTTGCTACTAACATTCCACATTTATTTAATGGTTTGAATTATGCTCAATGGAAAATTAAAATGAAAATTCATTTTGAAAGTATTGGTTTTGATATTTGGTCTGCTATAGAATCAAAATATTCGATCCCCAAAACTACTTGATCTACTTGGGATGATGCTACAAAGTCTGACTATAACAATAACTGTAAAGCCATGAATGCCTTATAATGTGTTTTGGGTGATGAATAATTCAATAGAATATCTGCCTATAAAACTGCTTTTGAAATCTGGGACACCTTGGTTGTTTCTCATGAAGGAAAAACCAACGTGAAGGAAATGAGATTAAATACTTATACTATTAAATATGAAAATTTTAAGATGAGATCGGATGAACCCATTTCCGACATGTACCTTAGGTTTAATGAGATTTTCAACACCATGAGTTCACTGGGAAAAACTGTTCCAGAGAAGGAGCAGATCATGAGAATATTGAGCTGTTTTCCAGATAGATGGAGAGGCACTTCTGTGTCTATCCAAGAGTCATGTGACATCACCAAGATACCTGTTAAGGAGTTGATTGGTAAAATAATGATGTATGAATAAGAATTGAAGGTGAACAAATAAGAATATGATGAACCCAAGAGAAAATCCGTGGCATTCAAGTTTACTGCTTCAAAGAGCAATGACAAGGAGAAAATACATGTACCTACTAAAAGTTCAACCCATGAAGATTCAGATTCAGAGAGTGATAACGAAATGGATCAAATAGCCAGGAGATTTAAAAAGTTATATAGGAATCCGAAGTTTTTCTGAAAACCAAACTACAAGGGTATGTATGATCAACAAGGTAAGTGGAAGAAGGATTGGATGAAATCTGATAAGGAAGATGATATAGTCTGTTATGAATGGAAGAGGAAAGGACACATCTAGGCTGACTGTCCGAAGTTAAAATTAAAAAAAAATATGATTATAAGGACAAGAAGTACAAGAAATCAATGAAAACAACCTGGAGTGCTTTAGAAGATAGCACAAGTAAATCAGAAGCTACTAATTCTGAAAATAATCATGCCAACATGTGCTTTATGACTAACATAACTGAGGTACATGTTTCCCCTGTTCTAAATGATTATTATTCAAGAAATAACAGTGATTCAGATAATGATTAAAATATTTCTAAGGCTGAACTGTTTGAATATTGCAATATGCTGGAATATACCTCCAATGAACTAAAAGATAAATATAAATCTTTGAAGAAACAACATGCCTTGACTAGTCATGTTAAAATATATCTAAGTGTATAAAAAGTAAAGAATGCTCAACTATTGAAAAAGAACACCCAACTCAAATTATTTAATGAACAATTAAGAAAGGATATTGAGAAGTTCACTGCTGGTAGGGATACCTTGACACAGTTTCTAGGAAAACATATTGCTCCTAAATATACAACTAGTAGAGGATATCATCCTGGACAGAGACAAATTAGCAAAACTAAATTTGTTCCAAAATCTGGACAGTTCACTGCCAGTTCTAGACCATCTTTTGAGAAAAAAATTTCTAAAGGACCTAAAAAAGTATTTATGTCCCAAAATATGTTTGTTGATTTTAGAAAACCTATAATGAAAATATGGGTTCCCAAAGTTTTACTAGTTAACCTCTCTGGACCCAAGAAGATCTGGGTACCAAAATTACCCCATGTTTAATCTATTTTACAGGGTAATTGCTTAAAGAGTTTCTGTAAGACCCTATGGTACTTGGAAAGTTGATGTTTAAGACATATGACAGTAGACTATTATTGATTTAAGAGTCTAATTAATGTTGATGGTGGGAATGTCACCTTTGGTGACAATGCAAAAGGAAAATCATCAGCTTAACACAGATTGGTAACCCTGATACAATATTAATTTCTAAAATACTTTTTGTTGATGGACTAAAGTACAATTTACATAGCATATCTCAGTTATGTGATGATGGATTTAATTTTATGTTTGAAAATGATTCATGCCATGTTTTTAATTCAAAAATTTATTTAGTTTTTACAGCATGTAGGAATGAGAATGTATACGATGTTGATTAAAATTCTTTAGCCAAAAAAAATATTTCCTGCTTAAATGATTTTCATAAAGAGACTTGGTTGTGTCACATATGGTTAGGGCACTGTAATGTGCACTCACTTAGGAATCTATCTAAGAAATTTTTAGTTAGAGACTTACCTAAATTAGAATTCCCAATTGATAAAGTGTGTAATCCCTATCAAAAGGGAAAAACACAAAGTTTATTTCAAACCAAAGAAATAAGTTTCAACTTCTCAACCACTTGAGTTGGTTTATATGGATTTGTTTGGACCATCAAGAGTTTCAAGTTTAAATGGGAAGCACAATGTTTATTTTCTTGTAGATGACTTTTCTAGGTATACTTGGGTATAATTTCTAGCTCACAAAAGTGAATCTTGTTACTTTTTTGTCAATTATTCCAAGTCTGTAGAAAACCTTAGGGGACGTAAGATTAAGACCCTGAGAAGTGATCATGGTCGTGAGTTTAAGAATCATGAGTTTGAATCTTAATGCTCACATAATGGCTATAGTCAAAATTTATTTTCCCCTAGGACACCTCAACAAAATGGAGTTGTAGAAAGAAGAAATAGGACCCTTCAAGAAATTTCATGTACTATGCTTAATGAGTATGACTTACCTGTTTATTTTTGGGTTGAAGCTGTAAATACAGCCTATTATATTATCAATAGAGTTTTAATTAGGCTTGCTCTAAAAAAGGACCCCTTATGAGATTTGGAATAATAGGAAGCCTAAGTTTAATTACTTTAGAGTTTTTAGTTGCAAAGTATTTATTCTAAATACTAAATATAATCTTGACAAATTTTCTTCCAAAAGTGATGAAGGAATTTTCCTAGTTTATTCTATCTCAAGTAATGCCTATAGAGTATTCAATAAGAAATCCAAATGTGTGGAATAATCAGTTCATGTCAAATTCGATGAGACTGATCCACATGAGCCTAAAACCTCTCTTGAACATCTTGAAGAATATTTTTCAATTCTGAACCTTAATGATAAAGATAATGAATCCCCTATAAAAGTATCCATTTCTGGAAATTTTCCATAATCTGCTCCTACCGATTCTGAACCAACAAACAACAATGATGAATCTAGTTCAACCCTTCCTAGAGGTATTATTACACTCAAGAATCATCCTCTAGATGCTGTTGTAGGCAATTTAAATAAAGGAACACAAACTAGAGCTTCTCTAAGAAACCAGGTTGATCATCAAGATTTTCTTTCACAGCTTGAACCCAAAAATATTAATGATGTTATCAATGATGAATTTTGGGTAATGGATATTCAAAAAGAACTAAATCAGTTCTAAAGAAACAACGTTTGGGAATTAGTGGAAAGACCTAAGGACATGTTAACAATAGGGACTAAATGGGTGTTTAGGAACAAAGTTGATGAGTCTGAGAACATAGTTAGAAATAAGGCCAGGTTAGTTGCACAAGGATACAGCCAAGAAGAAGGAATAGACTATGTGGAGACCTTTTCACCTGTAGCTAGACTAGAAGCTACTAGGATACTACTTGCTTAGTCAGCTCATCTGAATTTCAAACTTTATCAAATGGATGTTAAAATTTCTTTTCTAAATGGGTATATAGTTGAGGATGTATTTGTTGAACAACCCCCTGGTTTTACAAATCCCCATTTTTTCAATCATGTTTTTAAACTATCTAATTCTTTATATGGCTTAAAACAATATCCAAGAGTACGGTATGATAGGCTCATCTCTTTTCATATTTCAAAAGGTTTTACCAAAGGGATAGTTGATCCTACTATTTTCATTAAATGGATTTCTAAAGATGTTTTGATAGTACAAATATATGTGGATGATATTATTTTTGGATATTCTAAAAATTAATTATGTATTGATTTTTAAAAAATGATGCAAAATGAGTTTGAAATGAGTTTAATGGGAGAACTCAAATTTTTCCTTGGATTTTAGATCTTTCAAAATAAAAATGGAATTGTTCTGAATCAAAGTAAATATATTAAGGATCTTTTAAAAAACATTCTTTGGATGGTAGTAAAGGTAGTGACACACCTATGATTACCACCTGTATGTTGGATACTGATGAAGCTAGAGAACCAGTGGATCAAACCAACTACAGAGGTATGATAGGGAGTATAATCTATCTTATAGCTAGCAGACCTGACATTATGTTTAGTGTATACATGTGTGCTCGCTTTCAAGACAATACAAAAGAGTCTCATTCAACTGATTTTAAAATGATTTTTAAATATCTGAAACATACTCCCAAATTGGGACTAATTTATCCAAAAGGACAATCATTTGATCTCTTGAGTTATTCTGATGATGATTTTTCCGATTTGCAAGTTAGATAGAAAAAGCACCTCTGGGGCATGTCACATTTTAGGCAAGTCACTAGTTTATTGGTGTAGTAAGAAGCAGAATTCTGTTGCATTATCCACTTCTGAAGCTAAGTACATAGCTGCTGGTAGTTGTTGTGATCAAATTTTGTGGATAAAACACACTTTATTGGACTATAGATATCAGTTCAAACATGTCTCTATAAAGTGTGACAATACAAGTGCTATTAACATTTCATAAAATCCAATATCTCATGCTAGGACAAATCATATTGATGTGATACATCACTTTTTGAGGGATCATTATCAAAATGGTGATATCACTCTTGAATTCATTGGCACTGAACATTAATTAGCTGATATATTGACAAAGCCTTTGAATTATGAAAGGTTAAAATACATCAAACATGAGTTAGGAATGATTAATTTCAGTATAGGAAGCCTCAAAGTTATACCTCACTGTTAGAACTCACTGTTAGATCTCACTGTTGGATATCTCACCGTTGGACCTCACCGTTGGAACTCACAGTTAGATCTCAATGATAAACCAAACTGTTACACCTCACCATTGCACCTCACAGGTGTACCTCACTGGTGCATCTCACTGTTGGATACCTCACTGTTTGTCTTTATTTTTTAGGGAATTCGAACCGTTTTTATTCCTTTTTATTATTTCTATTTTATTTTGTTTTAATCCCTAAATGATAAAACCAAAGGCAATAAACATATCTCAATCCACCTTCCTCTCTCAATCTCGAACCTTGCTCTCGAAATTCCTAAACCCTAACTCTTCACATGAGCCCTAAAACCTCTCTCAATCACTATGGCTAGACCCAACCGACCCCTGACTGTCCACGAGGATGCACCAAGGCCAAAGATAACTCGATCTGAATCCAGTGGCACCAGTAATACCCCTACGGGACCTGTCAACCCGCATCTGACCAAGAGGGAAATATTTTTTGAGAACGAGTTAAGTGAAGAATGGTTGTTGTCGAGCACGTCATTAGTGTGGGAAGCACTAGATTCCCAAGGATGGACCGAATGATTTTCCAACATCAATGGACCATACTACCAGAAGATTGTGAAATAATTCATTGAATATCTGAAGTTATAAGAGGAAGATGATGTGCATAGGCTAATATCTAGAGTCAATGGCAATGAAGTCAGCTTCTCGTCTGCTGATTGGGCTGCCTGTTTAAGAGTTCCTCATGATGAAGTATATGATTACTACTCTAGAGTGGCTCCTCTAGATAGTGATGTTTTTGGGTATGAAAAATCTCTGGAAGAACTGATAGGAAATTGAAAATCAAGGAAGATCATTGCAGCTGAGATGAATGGAGAAGACAGGCTTTTGTTCAAATTCATTCAGCATGTAATTAGTCCCAGGAGAGGAGATTTTGCAGTGTTGAAGTACCATGACATATTCCCGATGTACTTACTGAAGCACGGAAAGAAGGTTAACCTATGTAGGTTACTGATGGCACAATTGGAGGATATAACTAAGTCAATCTCAAAATCCAATTCCCTATTCCATGCCAAGCTAATTTCAGTAATGCTAAAGGTAAAGGGTGTGGCTGGAAATCAAGAAGAGATGATAGTGGCCAAGAATAGTGTGTGTACCTCAAAGGTTATTTTCAAATTCATGAAAATTAGCTGGAATCCCTGGAAGAAGGAATGGGTGAATGATGAAGTAAATGTATATGACAAGGTCGACCCTACTACTCACCCATCTATGCCAAAAGACAAGAGATATCCAGGCCTGAAGCCTGATGAGCCTGAACCGGCTTATTTAGATGATGAGGAGGAAGTTAATGGTGATGTGGACCCTGAAAGAGATAACACCCACATTGATGATGGGAGTGATCTTGATTTTCCTAGTAGTCCTATAAGGACAGCAGCTTTCGGAGCAGCTAGCCCTCTAAAAGAACTGCTAAGAAGAAAGACTGTTCTGAAGGACAGTGATACTGAGACCACTGAAGAAGAAGAAGCATCTCAGAATATGGTCAAGGAAACCTCTGAAGAGGATGAGGCTATCGAGTCAGATTATTCTGCTCCTGAGGCAGATGAGGCTTGTGATAAGGATGAATGAAAAGAGGCTGTTGATGAAGCTGATGATGAGAACATTGAAGAAGATCAGCTCAGATTGATCCCTCTGATAGATAATACAGACAAGACAATGCCTGGTCAGGAAGCTGGAGTGGCATCTACTGCCATTGATATGGATTTCATTAATGACTCAGTGGAGGATGAGACTCACCCCACTGGTGAACCAACAAATCAAACGGTTGTTGAATCTGCTGGAGTTTCAGAGGTGGTTGTGGAATTACCTGGAGAAAAATAGACAAAAGAGATTTCTCAGGAGAGAGATCTAAGTGAGGGGGAGCAACCTGTTTCCCTTGGTTCAGTTTCTTTGTTGTATGACATAGAGGGTTGGTCATCAGATCCAGGGTACATGGTACATGGACTCAATTATAGAGATTCTGATGAGGAAGACCAGCCTCAGAGGGATTTTTTTATCCTACCTGAAAGTATTTCAGTAGTTGTGGCTGACAATTTGGAAACCAAGGAGGACCTTGAGTCATTAAATGTTGAAATGAATGAGTCCCTAAGAGAATCAGTGGCGGATTTGGAGAATAGCCTTATTGAAGAGCTAAGGAATGTGGAGAAATACCTGGAGCTATCTTTGGGATGTGATGTGTTTATTCTAGTGAAAGAAATGTTGAATGAGATTAAAGTGTTCCATACTCAAATTGAAAGCCGGACAGGATCTATGGTTACTATGATACAATCGGTTTCTTCATTGACTGCCATGAGCAGTTCTCAAAACCAAGTGAATGCTGAGATTCGATATATCAAAGAGGTAGTCAAGAAGTTTGTGGAAGTTTTTGAGACATTTAAGACATCAGTAAAAGAACATATGAATAGCCAGGATGCACATGTTCAGAAGGTGATTGGTAATTTGACTCAGTCTTTCAATGAGACAGTAGCTTTCTCGTTCAAACCCCTTCCATCATCTAGCACCTCTATGAATGTTGACCAGATCAAAAATGTGATCCAGGAAGAGCTTTCTAAGGCCAATACCAGTGGCACCTATGATTCTCAGGTACTTGCTACCACTAAGGAAGTCAACAGTTATGTTTATGAACACTTGCGTGCAGCTACTCCTACTCAGGAATCCATTAAGAATAAGGTAGATTCTTACTTTGAGAAGATCTATACCAAGAAACAAATGAACAACCACTTCAAGATTTTGATAGACAATATGAAGCTGCCTCTAGTGAATCAGGCATTCAGAGAGAAGGTCAGAAAACTAAGAGAATTGAACCCTTATTTGGATAAATATTTAGAGAATAAAGATGATTATTTATCTGTTATGGAAAGAGGAGGAAGAATTATTATAGACTTCAGAAACCTTCTTCCACCCTTTCTCCATGTGGACTGCACCCCTATCATCATCCCTCCTGCCTTACCTGCATCTCAACCCACTAGTTCTTCCACGATGTCTCCTACTGAAGCTATCAGAAGCCTTACTCCAATGATACCTCAGTGAGATACCCACTACAGACCCACATGAGCTTCTGTTGCTGCCCCTCCAGTCATTCCTACTGTAATTCCCAAACCTGCTGATCCACCTGCTCATTCTCCCTCTTCTTCTTCCAAAGGGAATGACCACATACCTACGGATGATGTGGATTGAGTCTTTTTATGTCTTTTGATATGGACTATGTATTCTTTTTTGGTCATGTAATGTATTTTCATTAATACAAGCTTTCTCTGTTCTCTCTATTTTTGTTCCTTTTTTCTAATCACAAATGGGGAGAAATAATGTGATAATTTTAAACTACTGTTCAAATTCTATACTAATCATGGGATTGGGTAGAAATGTGCTAATATACTAATATGATTCTATTTTGAATCTTTTCTGCCATTCTCTCTGATACCATGTACCAATATTTTCTAGTTTTACACTCTTATTAATCTCTGATACTTGAGACATTTTTTATTATTGTTTAGTAACTGTATTAAATATGATATCTATCTTTAATACATACTGGAATAATTTGTGATTATAAAAAATAGGTATATTGTTGGACTCACCTGTTTTGATAATCCCAAATCAGGTTTAAATATTGACCATGATATATTAAGCCATTTTCTAGCCCTTTTTAATCTGTATTTATATTGTTTATCCTAAAAAATTTATATTCTTAGTCTCATGAATTTGTTGCATCAGCTTACAGTTTATATTTATCTAAATATTAGTTCACTGTTAAAGGATACTGGTAAGAGACTTCTGTTAAAGGTCACCATTATAGCTCACTGTTACACTAGGTCACTGATCCTAGAAGGTTACTTTTTAAGATCTAATGTCACTGATATAAGATACTGGTACAAGGTCACTGTCACAAGTCTACCATTGATCTGCTTATCAAAGCTCACAGACAAAGTGTCACCGTCACAAAGTCACTACTGTGACAAGGATTCTGTTAGAATTTCTCTGTCAGACTCTTTATCAAGTCTTGTGTTGAGAGCTTCACTATTCAAGTCTACAGTTGGACATTTCTACCGTTAGTAGAAGGCTACCGCTTGACAACTCCTACTGTCGAGATAGTCGACTGTTGTTCAAAGTATACTGCTGGACATACACCGCTGTTAATGAAATTACCTATTGAGATAATTCTACCTCTAGAAAGGTCACTACTGCAATAGTCAGATGTTACAGAGCTACCGTTAGAATCTTACTGTTGAAGTCTACCGTTGATCAAGCCTACTAACTAAAGCCTGCAGTTAAAGGTCTACTGTTGAGCCTACCTATAAAGTCCACTGATGAGGAGCTACTGTTACATAGAGTAACAGCAACCGTTACAAGACATCCACTAACTCAAAGTCCACCATTACAAGCCTACAGACAGAGAGCCTACCACAGAAGCTCACAATTTAATTGAATACCGATGAAGTCCACAGTTGGAGAGACTATCGTTGAAGTCTACCGTGTGACATGCATCTGATACCAATCTAATGATATTCCATTATTTATTTTTCCAATTCTATTTATACTATCATAATGGTCATGTCTGGAAAAATTAATGTTCCGGACATTATTTAATGTTATTTTCAGGCATATCAGGAGACAGTACGATGTTTGAGGAAGATCATGTCGTTGAAACATTTCTATTGTCGGCCCCTGATGAACCAAATAAGAAAAATATGAGCTGGAAAGTATATATATGTATAAGTAGAGACAGACATAAAAATGAGGCATGGAAATATTGAATATAAACACATAATAGAGACACATACAACACCCAAAAAATACAAAAAAGAAGAAGAACATTGGAGCGCGTATTCTGAAGAACCGAGAGCTTCATGAACATCTATTGAAAAAACTGGGTGGTGTACTACAAAGATCTTCAGACTGAAGAAGTTGATCATCTCTATATCCGGAAGTCATAACCTGGAAGTTACGACACTCTATTTTGGAGGCAACTTGCAGAGAAAGACCAAACCATCATTTTCTTCATTCCAATAAGTCCAGAGATGATCTTCCAACACAACATAGAATTATAAAATTATCCCTACTATCTTTATCTCCGATGTGTTTATGTATTTTACATTTGTGAGTAGTGTGTTTGTGTTACACACACTGACTCTTGTGCTTGAACTGAGGGATACTAAAAATCCCCATACAAAACTCTCTTTACATTTATTTCCCACGTATAACTGTGGAAGAATCGTAGTGTGGCTTGGTAGATTATTTTTTCCACGTATAACTATGGTAGAGGTTGAAAAACCTGGATAGTTTGTGAAAACTATTATAAAGCCCAATACAGGTTGTGTATCACTTTTTAATATAATTTTTGGTGGCAGGTGATCACCAAGTGGATAGGAAATTGTCTTGACTTAAGACTGAACCTATTGTTTAGTTGGTTGTGTTCATCATTTACTTACTCTATTTTATAATTATCCACTGTTCTTATATTAGTAAAGATAGAATTTTTTTACATTCACTTTGAACGTTAATTCTGGTTAGTGTGTATATGTGATTCATTTAGTGAACTTGTTTTAAAAGTGGAATTAGTTCTCATACTGATTCAACTGAGTAGTAATCAAACTTTAAGAAACCTGTTGACCAATAAGTCACTTATATCTCTACTGCCTTAATTAACTGGGCCGTTTTAATTTGGGGGATTTTAATCCTAAAAGTTTTTAACATAAATTTTAATTGGAACTCAATTCACCCCCCTCTTGAGTATCCACTCCGACCAATAGTTTAGTCATATCCTTGTTTTTTTCCAAAAGATCCAAAGTTCCATAGATGATAATTATTTACCAATGTCTTATTTTTATGTGTTGTATTTTTATATATTTATTTAATCAAAAATTTTATTCATCATTAAAAAAATCTTTTGAAAAGATGATTTTTGAGGAATTGTTTCGATAAAATTAGTGTACGCAAAGGGATAATTCTTAAAGTGGTTGTTTTCGATTAAATGAAAATAATGATAATTTTTTAAAATAACCTTGATGTGATGTTTTTTTCATTTGATCACCTAAGAAAAAAATTCTAAATTTATTGAAAAATAAAATGAAATTTTTTTCCTTATAAATATTATGCATGAGTTTTTTTATTTGGAATACTTATTTGGATTTTGAGCTCATACCTATCATCACTATAGGTTTAGGGGGTTTGATTTGATATAGTGGATGGTTCAAATTTCATTGTTCAGGTAAGGTGTATACAACATGTGGAGTTTCCTCTCTTGTGGTTGGTGATGAGCTGTAGTGGTTTTTGGTTATCTTTTTTATTTTATAATGTTAGTGAATCAACCTTGAAATCCTTCTTTATTGGTTTTTTGTTTATAATTTTATTTTTTATCATATTTTACCTATTTATTATTTTTCATCAATATTGAGTTATGTTATGATATTATCCAGTATTTTCTTTAATTTTTATTTTAAAACATCATATTTCATTATACATGGTTCTATGATCCTGAACATTGTAGAGGTATGTTCTTACTTATATTTTTGTTTGAGTCCTATAAAGATGGTTATTTAAATGTTAATCAGATGTACAAGGAGGTTTGGGCGTGTTCTGTGGGTTCATGACATAAAAGGAAGGTAAATTTGGCCATTTATTCCATGTTGTATGGTTGGTGCATGGTAAGAGACAATTGTGAACCCACGCCATGATTTCAGGGATGATGGGTGCACAGTTAAGTAAGATTGTGAATGGGTGAAGGACAAACAATGCGGGTTTGGATAGTGGCAATATCCATGGTCAAGCGTGGATAATAAACCATGTGGTACACCCTAGGAAAAATTGTGTCTCAACTCCTCTTGGACAGTGGTTGGTGCATGGTTTGTGCATGGTTTCGTAAACTGTGCATCTAAATTGTTCACTCAATTAAAAAGCATAAAATTCCAAAACTACCCATTCATGATTTTTAAGTTTTCACCCATTTTCCCTCCTCATTCTTTTAACTCCATCCATTGTGATGAACTTAAACCCCCAATATCTCCCATAGATTTATCTCTCTCATTTCTAGTCCATTTGGTGCGCTATTGGTTGCAGATCAAATCTTTGTGTGAGTTGAATCTTCCTCTTCTCTTTTTGGGATTTGGGCTTGTAGATTTTTTTATCTTCTTATAAAGCCTTAAACCCCACTTTTCCTAGTGTATAATAGATTAGGGAATTAATAGGTGCTAAACTATGGTTATAAGGAAAGTGTTAAGGGTGTGTTCCTCCTTGGATTCGAGGTAGGTAGTCTACAAGTTATATACCTTATTTTAATATTGATTTTTGTATGTATGGTTGGGTTCTTGGTATCCTATTGTTTTCAATTGGTTACCTTTGTTAATTTTGGGAAAATGGTTTTCTAAATAGGGATCTAAACCCCTCACAATCCTCATGGTATGTACTGAGGTTAACTAGACAAATTTATGGAAACCCATGGTGTATTCCATTAACTCCAGGCATAGGAGATGATAATGTTACACCTGAGATTGATTTGTGATAGATTAGAGACCATTACAACCATGTTGTTAAGTTAAATTAAATTAAAATAAGAAATATTGATAGATGTGTTTAGACTTTTATAATGGTATAAGGAATATTTTTTGTATAATATGAAATGGGATTAGAGGTAATAATGTGATTATTCCAAGTGGCTTAGGAATTTTACTTAAAATTATTATGTGAGAAAAGAAATGTGAAATGATAAACATGTTAAATGGGTAAATGTTCAAGATTTGATATATATGTTTAATGTAAGAACACATGGTATTTGATAATTATGTAAATTGGGGTGAGACATATGAATTGTGTGGTATGAATAATTTGTTAATGGATAGGGGAATGAAATGGGTAAATAGAATATGAAATGAAAAATGTAAATGTACTAATGGGTTAAGTCTTGATGTCAATATGATATATTGAATGATTATGAAATATCAATGTCATGTTATTGATCTTGTATGGATTTTGTTATAGTATATGCAAAAATGTGTAAATAAGAATGTGCATGGGGCTTGGTTTTGGTGGGGTATTGGACCTAAGGATCTACACCCATCGGTTGGGTTAAGATTGAGTCTCTAAACTTACCCCACAATGCACAGGTTAGGGAAGTGACCAAGGATCTATTACTCTAATGAATGAATTTTATGAGGCTACCTAGAACAAGGCTCTAGGTATGTATATTACAATTATTGGTAAATATTATCCCTAGAGTTTTTAGGAACTTGACATAATCCTTTATGCATAGTAATTGGCTATCTTAGTCTATCATGTAAATGATGTAATTCCTAACCCATTTAAAACATGATAAAGATGATCTTAGTATTGAATATAGTTTAATTTACGAAATTTATTGAATTTAATTGATGGTTTAAGAGTATATTATTAAATAATTAAATCATAGTTATCTTTTGTTTTACCTTGTCATTTATTTGTTACCTATATACACTATTTGTTTACACTAGATATTTTGTAGGAACAATTTGTGGTGGCCAACTAATTTTTACTCATGCTCTGGTCAGGCCACTTTTGGGTACCTGAGTATTTTTTTAATTTTTAGGATAAGGGCAAGGTCCATATGCTAGGGAGTTTATTTGGGAATTTGGAGTGCATGGATGAGGGTTTGGACCTAGGGTCAGGACCCATTTTGAAGATTCATTAGTGGGTCTTTGTTTTTGGGTTACATTCACCTTTACCACTATTTTCATGACATGAAAAATTTATTATTTGATTTTGAGTTGAACCCTATTTGTAACATTGTTGTAAATTCTTTATTTGGTTTTGAGGATTATTACTACCATTACATCAGTTTTTATCTATTGTGGCCAACTCTAGTAAAGAGGGTATGTTCTCCCCATGTGTATATTTTGACCATCTCTCCTAGTCGGCAGCCTCTGGTTTATTAGGATGTTTACTTGACGTAATGAGGAAACTCAGCTCAGGGATCTATTTAGTGGCATCTAGGTCGGGGATAATACAAAGTGGTATCATAGTAGTTATTTTCAATATTATTTCTATTTGTGATGGTAGAAGTGAGATTAGAATGTGTTGGGCCTTGGTAATGATCTCATTTTTGGGATTATCTTACCCATGTATGAGTTAAAACCCAGGTACCTAGGGTAGGTATTATTTTTCTCAATTTTTTCGGTATAGTTGAATAATATTACACCAATGAGTGATGCACTTGTTGTGTGATGTGACTATTTTGTGATATTTTCTCCAGATCAAAATGACATGGGATCATGTATTCATTCAACATAATAGTCTCCTAGGGACATAGGTAGCATGCATCACTATAGGCACACACAGGATGGGTGTTTGTGATATAAATGGGTAGAATACATTTTACTTCCCTAAAAAATTTAAATAAAATAGTGTCTAATAAAGATGATGAAAATGGTTAAATGAAAATGATGATTAATAATGGTTGAATAATTTTTCCTAATGAACAGTTGTAAATGAGTTTAAAAGGTACTTTTAAAAATATTTGAAATGGGAAATGTGTCTATGAGGAAAATATTTATGGTTTTAAGGTGGAAATGATTTTAAAAAGGTTGTCTAACAAAAGAATCATCACTAGATATGTTGGTTAACACCCCCCCCCAATGTCTGACATAACCCATGTTAGGGATGGTTGATTGTAGTATTCTAGCAATAATAATATATTTTGGGTTAGTGTATGTGAAATGAGTCGTTTTAGGGATTGTGTAGAGCCTCATTTTATATTATTTTTGGAATCTTATGTTATTTGTTCTAAGGCTCATGTTTGGAATTTTAGAGAAATTCTACCAGGTTGACATGTGACTGCTAGGTGAAAGTATGATATTATCGAGAATGGTCCAGCAGTAGCAAAGAAAGGGAATCCATTGGGCCAAGATAATTGAGGGGAATAATAGTTCTAGAATAAATTCACATATTTTTTTGTAGATAATGTAATGGGGACTAAGGAAGGTTTTGTCGAGTATGTTCGATTTGACTATAGAATTTCTGTTGTAGCACCCTATAATGTTTTCTCTAGAGGGTGGACCTAAGGCTATAGAGTTATTTATGGTGTATATCTGGAAATTGTTTTATCACATATAGACTCTAGTAGAGAAAGGAGTCAAGATAGAATCCCATATATTGTGAGGTCCAGCAAAAGGCCGATGGGATATTCTAGTTCAGACTCAGCTAGCTGAAGGAATTTTATGGAAAGACTTCAAAGAGAAGTTTCTAGAACATTTTTATCCATATACCAAAAGGTATTAGTGGGATTCTAAAGTTTTTAAGTTGACCCTAGGAATTATTTTAGTGATGTATTATATGGGTCACTTCATAGACTTATAATAATTTGTTCCAACGTTGGTAGATAATGAGGCCACTGTGTAAAGATGTTTCTAGTATGGGAATATGTATGAGGCTATTTCTGAGATAAACATATTTCATCTGAAGAGTTTTGCAAAGGTCGTGGATCACGGTCTTATCTCTGAAGTGAAATTGAATAATTATTCAGGTTGTGGGATCATGGTTCCTGTTGGATAGACATTTGGTGCGGTATCTGAGGGTAGGAATCATTTTTTATGGAGTTATCACAAGAGTTGGAGTGTGTAGATTAGCTAGAAGAGAGCTTCATCCTCTCAAGGTGTAGATCATGTGTTTTTCTATTATTGTGGATGGATGGGGAAAATGTTTGGTTCGTGCCCCTGGATATCGGTTGAGTGTCGAGCGTGTGGTAGAAGAGGGAATGTAAAAAAGGTTCTTTTGGAACCCTCGACTTCTATCAATAGATAGAAGACAAAGGTAGATGCATAGTGTATGAAGGGTCTCAGTTATCCCATATCAAGCAGGAAGCTAGAGATTGACTGGACGTAAAGGTCGAGGTGTTGGATATTGCACTCTAGAAAGAGAGAGTCCACATTAGCATAGTAGTGAATTTCTAGGAACTGAGACTAGAGCTCATGGTAGAGGGGAAAGGAATCTTCATGCAGTCCAGTCTACACCAAGAGGTGGTGACGTTATACCATCATTTGTTCATGTTATGATCATTGTAGATTTGATTCTTTCTAGTGCATTTTTGATATAGGTACATCGCATTCTTTTATTTCTACTCTATTTTTGGTTATTTTGTTCCTATTAGTGGAATGCATATGTAGGGTGATGTTGATTGATACAATGTTAGGGGCACAAATAGAGGATATCATGTAGTGTAGGGGGTTTTCTCTCGAGGTTGGTGCGTACTTCTTTCTGTGGGATTTGTTTGTGCTTGAAATTTCATGTTTCGATCTGTTTTTTATTGTATGGATTGGCCCATAAGTACCAGACCCACATTAACTATTACTGACTTAGGGTAACATTAACATCTTTTTATTGAGAGAAATATTCCTATCATGGTGAATGTGATGTTCAGGCAGGACATGTAGTTCCAATTTTTTGGAAATTGTGTGAACTCAAAACCTAAGTAGCTTGTCTTATATTTGATCATATTGGAGAAGAGTGGAAAGTATTTCCTTAAGTGGTGAATATGTTTCAAGATGTCTTTCTAGAGGATTTATCAGGTCCTCCACCTTAGAGGGATTTTGACTTCACGATAGAGTTTCTACCATGAGTTAAAACAGTTTCCATTCTCCTATATATAATGGAACCGAAAGAACTCTAGGACCTCAAAACTCAGTTGGAGGAACTGGAGAATAAGGGGTTCATTTTTCCAAGCACATAACCTTGGGGATCTCTGGTTCTATTTTTTAAAAATTATGATGGGTTGTTGTGGTTGTGTGATGATTATATGAAGCTTAATCAAATGACAATTAAGAATATATATGATCTACCTCGTATATGTGATCTATTTGATCAAATGTGAAGTCATTCAGTGTTCTCTAAAATATATTTTATATTGGGGTATCATCAAATAAGGGTGAGTAATTATGATGTATCGTAGATGGAATTGAGGAGAAGGTATAATTTATATGAGTTCTTAGTGATTTTGTTCTGATTTACCTATCCACTGATAGTTTTACGGATCTAATGAATCGAATATTTCACCCATATATGGACTAGTTTTTAGTTTCTTCATTAAAGAAATATTTTTGAACTCTAAGACTCATGAAAATCATGCCAAAAATCGTAACATTTCCCTTATTATACTGAGATAGAATCGGTTATACACCAAGATATCGAGGTTTATTTTTGGGTTAAAATTTTGAATTTATTAGGATACATCATCTCAGAGGAAGGTGTGTCTATAGACCCGAAATATATGTAGGAAGTATTGACTTGGTAGTAGCTAAAGAATGTTTCAGATGTCCAATGTTTTCTAGGTTTCTCCAGTTATTAACAAATGTTTATTAAATACATTTCATGATTGGAAGCACCACATTTAGTTTTGACTAACAAGGGTATCGTGTTCGTGTGGTCTGGAGCTTGTTTGGATTCCTTTTGGAAATGAAGAATCATTTGAAAACCACACCAATTCTGATCTTACCAAGATCCATGTAAAAAATATACCTTATTTTTTTATGTGTTTGGTGTTGGCCATGAATTAGGGTTGATGAAGGATTATAAAGTTGTGGTGTATGGGTCATAGTAGTTGAGGCCTTATGAAATAAATTACCTTATTCGTGGGATTGATTTGGATTATTTAGTTCATGCATTAATATGTTTTAGGAATTACATGTTGGGAGAAGGATTCAATATGTATACCGATCAGAAAATCCTAACGTACATATTCTATTTGAGTGATTTTAATCTTCTTCAGTGAATATGGGTTGAATATATGCAATTATTTTGTATTTCAGTTGGTATACAGACTGAGAAAGGGAAATAGTGATCTATATTCCTTGATTTGGAAGACACAAAATATATTGGTTTAAGAATCAGATCCAAAGTGGAGGATGATGGCAATGTTTTATTAGATTCATCTAGAGGTACAAGATGGTCATTGGTAGGTTACCCTTGAATGGATAGAAACTAAGTCAACACTTCTGAGATGGATCAAGGAAAGGTATTGTGATGATCTAGAATTCTTAGACTTGAAATGAAATTTTAGATATGGGGAGTTACCTTTTGGTTGTACAATGGGAGATGATGGGATATTCTATGTTTGTTTCCATGTGGATGTTCTAACGTTTATGAGGGAATAATTGATGCATGAATTCCATGAATCAAAGTGGGAAGTATATCATATTCTAAACCAAATGTATTGCTATATTTTTAGGTAGTATGTATGGCTAGGGACGAAGAAATAGTTTTCATGATACATGGTGTGATGCCTTTTTATTAGTAGGTGAAGGGTGAGAATCATCCACTAAGTTGTTTTTTTCATCCATTTACCATTCCTAAATGAAAATGGGATGTCGTGATGATGGATTTTGGTATGGGTTCTCTTGAATATGCCACAAAATAATGATCTTATTTGGGTAGCCATTGATCAGTTAACTAAAGTTTCTAATTTCATACTGATTCAAGAGATTTCATTGTGGACCATTTTGGCTAGTTGTACATTCATGATATAGTTTGGTTGCATGGGGTACCATGGATAATAATTTTAGATAGATATCCAAAATTTACATCATGGGTCTGGAATATATTGTAGGTATCTCTTGGTACTCAGATGTTTTTGAGTACGTCTATCCACCCACAGATGGACGAGCATTCAGAATGTACATTTATGTACTAGAGGACATCTTGAGGGCCAGTGCCCAAGATTTTGGTCGATCATGGGAAAATAAATTGTCTCTTGTGGAGTTTTATTATAATAATAGCTTATAGGCTATGATTAATATGGAATTGTATGAGGCACTCTATGGTAGACCATGTAGAACCCAGTTGTGTTGGATGGAAGTTGAAGTATCAAAATTCATGGGACCAAGTATCATCAAGGAGATGAATGAACAAGTTTAGTTGATTCAAAAACATATTGAAAGAGATCAGAGTATGAAGAAGCCTTATGTGGATAAGCATAATAAGCCTCTTGAGATTATAGTGGGTGGTCATGTGTTTCTTCATGTGTCACCAAGGGTGGGTCACCTTCCGATTCATAAATAGGGAAAGTTGGCACCTTGGTATGTGGGGATGTTTGATACTTTTGAAAGGATTATGAAAGTGGAATAATTATTGGATCTTCTATAGAAATATAGTGTAATTCATGATGTCTATCATGTTTCTCAGCTTCGACATTATCACCCTACTCCATATCATGTGTTTTATGTTGAAGATATTGAGCTTTAGGCTAATGTGACCTTCTAGAAGCATGTATTTTATATTGTGGATCATAGTGAAATAGTATTGTGGGGAATTTTTATTCCCTTGGTTTGATTTTTATAGAAACATGGAAATGTATATGAAGAAACATGGGAATGGGAGTCAGATGTGCGGGCTCAATGGTCTGATCACTTGTCTTTGGAAACATAGTAATGCATGGGAGGTATTCTCATGGGTGATCCCTTATAAGGTGGGGAGTTTGTAACATCCTGAAATTCATAGAGGTGTGTTATTTTTTAATGTTTTGGATTAATCATCTAATTTTGGTTAATTAAATGTTTATCGGATGTATGAGGTGTTTGGGGGGTGTTTGGGGGTTACAGGACATAAAAAAATAGGATTTTTTCCATTTTGTGCATTTTTTCTGGGTTAGTACATGGTTAGAGATAACCATGAACCCACACCATGCTATCCAAGAAGAGGGGTTCATGGTTAAGTAAAATCATTCTTGGGTGAATGACTAAACATGTAGGTTTTGACCTTGGAATTATCTATGGTTGGTGCATTATTTTACAGACCATGTGGTACTCCAAAAGTAATCGTGCGACTCAACTCCTCTTGGATAGTGGCTGGGGAATGGTTTGCACACATTTTGGTAAATCGTGTAGGTAAACCATGCACCCTATTAAAATGTGTGAAGTTCCTAAACTTCCCCTTTAGGATTTTTATGTTCTCACTCAAGTACTCCCACACCCTTCTTCTACATCCAACCCCTCTGATGAACCTAAACCCTCAAGACCTCACATGGATCGATCTCTCTTGTTTGAAGGCCATTCGGAGTGTCGTTGGATATGTATCGAAGCTCTATGTGGGTATAATGTTACTCTTGATTCAAGTTTACAGATTAAAAATTTTAGATTTATTAATATGCTCATGAATCTCTAAAACCATCTTCTTCTTGTGGATCCTATAAATAGACTTCAAGGGGTGATTATATCAAAATATAAGGAAATTTTTAAGGGTGCATTCATCTTCAGATTCGAGGTAGGTGGTCTATAAGATATAACTCTTGGTTTTTTATAGACCTGTGTAGGTATAATTGTATTTTTTTTGTCTCCTCTTATTGTGCATATGTTACCTTTAGTACGATTTGGGAAAATGGTTTTCTAAATAGGGATTTCAACCACTCACAATCACTATAGGATGTGGTGAGGTTTACAATACTAATTTAAGACCACCCATGGGGTGCACCAATTATTCTGAGCATAAGAGATGGTAATATTAATCCTGAAATGGATTCATGTTAGAGTATATCCAATGAAAACATGTTGGTTTGTTAAATTTAATTAAAAATAGAATATGGATAGATGTGTCTAGTCATTGATAATTTCATAAGGGCATTCTTGGCTAGTATGAAATTGGATAAGAGGAGATAATGTTATTATCCCATGTAGATTATGAATTTTAAATGAAATCATTATTTAAGCTAGAGAATGTGAAATGATAAACACATTAAAGGGGTAAATGTTTATGAGTTGATATATATGTTAAATGGGATAACATATAGGTTTTGATAATACTTTAAATCGAGGTAAAATGTGAGAATTATGGGATATGAATAATTTGTTAAGTCATAGGGAAAGGAAATGGGATATGAAATGAAATTGGTAAATATACTAATAGGTTAAGGAATGATGTTAATCTGACATTTTGAATTATTATGCAATGTGAACGTTATGTTATGTTATTGATTATGTATGGTTTTTGTAATGGTATATGTTGAAACAGGTAAATAAACAAGTGCACATGGATTGGTTGTTGTGGGTTATTAGACTTGATGATCTATTCCCATGGGTTAGTTTAAGACTGAGGCTCTAACCCCACCCCACGATGCATGGGTTAGGGAAGGGGACTGGGGCTCTATTACTCTAATAGATGCATTTGTTGAGACTGAATAGACCAGAGCTATAGGTATGTGTGTTGAAATTATTGTGAAATGTTATCCCTATAGAGTTAGGATACTTGACTAATTTTTTTATTCATATTAATTTAACATCTTAGGTTGTGGTGTAAATGATATAATTCCTAACCCATGGATCACATGATAAATATGAACTTATTAGTAATTATTGTGTAATTTATGAAATATCTTGAATGATATTGATGGACTAAGAGTATATTTCTTACTAATGGAATATGATTTTTCTTTTTTTACCTTTTCATTTCTTTATTACATGCATGCACTGTCTATTTAGTGGATATTTTTTACACACTATTGGTGGTGGATTAATAAGTTATACTCACACCTTCCTTAGGCCAACATTGGGTACTCGATCAAAATTTGTTGTTTCAGGTAAGGAAAAGGGCAACGGACCTATGCTGGGTTGTTGAGTTAGGATTGGGAAGTTCATCGATGAGGATTCAGACCTAGAGTTGGGACATGTTTTGGGGATTCATTAGTGTGTCTTTGTTTTGGGTGTTCTTTCCCTTTTGGCACTTTAAGTATGAAATTACAGATTTATTATTTGGTTGTGGGTTTAACATTGTTTGTAACTTGGTTGGAAATTCATGTTTCGGTTTTGTGGCTTATTATTCCCATTACTTAATTTATTATCTCTTATGGCTTATTCTAGTAAAGAGTGTATAGTCTCCCCACATGACTATTTAGACCATCCCTACTAGTAAGAAACTTTTGTTGTACAGGGAGGCATTCTTGAGGCCATGTGGAGACCCAACACAAAGAACTATTTAGTGGAATCTATGTCAAGGAAATTAAAATGGTACTCAGATATATAGAGTGGTTGTGTAGATCTACTAAGAGTAAAATCATTCCATATTTAGTTCCTTGGGTTAAATGGTTCCCAACATGATTTATGTGATTCCCTTGGTACTTTTATTTATTCTAGTGGAATCACGCATTCCCATGAAGTATGTCAAAAAATTAATAGGTGTCCTAGTCCAGAGTTGGCATGGATTTGTAAGTAACATTTATAACTTTAGATATACAAAATCCTATGGGAAGCTTTAATTTCCATATCATATTCCCTTTCATATAGGTAGTTGAAAAATATGACTAGAATTTTATACTATGAATGTTTATATGATATGTGATATCATAAACATTGATATAGCCATATCCTAAGATATGAAAAATTGTAGGTTTCAATATTGTTTAATTTCATGATTTTCCTATTGGTCGTATGCTACAATGTCCCCTTATCATAAAGTATGGGTTCTCTATATTGAGTTGAAAAAATAAAGATCATTGTATACTAACGATGATATGATGAATATCATTAAATATGAAAAGATATATAATGTGGTCTATAATATTTGAAGATAAAACTATAAATCATAGATGAAGAGTGATACTAATTTAAACCACTTTCTTATAAATCGTTGTTTATGAAAAACACTAAATCGTAAAATATGATCGATGAGAGAAAAATTCATTCTAATTTTTTCAATTGTAAATTGAATTATTTGTTGAAACTTTTTCCAAATAATATTAAAAATCACATTGAGGGATATTTAACATTTTTTAAAGAGTTTATAGATATATTAATTATAAAGTTTTATAAATAATTTAATAAATATTTATTAAATATTTATTCTTTAATATAAATAATTATTTAAAGATAGATTTCAATATATATTTTACCAAAAATAATAAGAAGAATCTTAAGAATACAATAAATTTATTATTAAACAATCATGATGATTAATTTATAAAGTATCTACAAATTTTTTTAAAATCCTAAAATTTAAAATGTTTGTACTTTCACAATTATGAATATTATGTAAATAATAGCTTTAATTTTTCAAATTTAAGAGCTTTATTTGGAAGTTTTTTAGACACGGTCAAATGGGTTTTAATAAATTAATATTTTAAAAGGTTTAAACAATATTTATAAAATACATTATAATAGGTATTAATGGATTCATATCTGTAATAAATGTAATTTTTTTGTATTTATTATAGAATGAATTATAAAATTTTAAAATCCTTATTATATTAATTGTTCATGTATTTGTATCATGTTATATTCATTAATAGTTCATTAATTTATTATCTCCTATTTATTTCATATATTTAATTGTTATATTATGAATTTTAACATATTCCTTTGTTTTTGAGATAAAATAAATCTTATAAATGTTTATACTATACTATGTATACCAAAAAAATTAGATTTCATCTACCTTATCCTTAGATTGTAGTTAATTTAATTAAACTTAAATTTAGTTATTGTAATTTGTTTATAAATATTATTTTTTAGAGTTATGTAGGAATTGAATTTTCTCTTCAGAAATTTATACCCAAGTATAGGGACTTTGGGTTTTACTTCCCACTATATTTCAGTCTTATCCCTTATTCTAGAGAGGTGTGGGAGAATATTTGTGGCCCTATGATTTCCCAAAAGGATATTATCAATTTCATATAATTCAAAACATTTACATAAATATTTTATGTAACTTATGAAATATATTCCTTTGGATATATGTAAATATGTTTTGAATTTGTTTTGGGTGAGTTTTATAAACAATTCACTAGGTAAAGAGTTATATATCAATATGATTTGATCATATTTATTTGGTAGATTAAATAATATTCCAAATGAAATCATTGGAATAATGTATACATAAAGATAATAATATTATAATATATATTAAAATTAAAAAAAACTTTCAAATATTCATTGTTAGATTCATTCCTAAGAGTCTCTTTTTAATACCTTATTCATTCAGTACAATGTGACCTCAATCATTAGGTTACTATGGATCACATAGTATATGGAAAGCAATTAATTATATGTACCATACCATTGGGTTACCTATTCTTTTTATTTTCTTTGGGTTAAAATTACATGGGAAAACCTAACTATAATAATACTAGAGGAATAGATTAAATTGAATCCATATAATGAATTTTCAGGAAAATATTAGCCACTTAACTATACAAGAATAATATATCATTGGGTTTGAAATTTTTTTCTATTATATATGATGTATTTTGGCCTACCAATATGGATCTTTACTTATTAAGAGATATTATGGATTTCTAATGGGCCATAATTTTAATGGGAGTATATTTGATAGAATCTGTTATTAAATTATACTAAAACATGATACTCATCTAAAAAAGAATTTCTTATAGATAATGACATCATTAACATAAAACATAACATTACGATAAATCAAATATAATTGAGATGTTTGTTATAATAAAAATCTTTCACTAAAAACTTATGTAAAATTATTCCAGAACAAAATGTTATATGTGTTAGAGCTACACATTCAAGAGTAAAAAAGTTTTAAAGTTTCTCAACTGGTGAATATAGATTCTCATAATGCATATAATGATTCACATATGGTTTAATAGAAATTATATTCACATTTTAACTAAGTAATATTATTCTCATATACTCTATATGATTGGGTCTATTAATGATCCTCAATAATATTGAGTTTACTATTGACTTGGTGAAGAAATAGGTTTCCTTAAGGCTTGTTCAGGTTATGGAAATCATTATGTTGTCCTCTATGGAAATATTCCAATAGTATGGATGAGTTAAATATTATTTCATAAAATGTTATAAATAGTTTAGAATATATAAAATATGCTTTCGATTTAGTGGTTCTGGTGTAGTATAGATTGTAAAACTGGGTAAAAGTTCAATCTAGAAGAAGAAAAATAAATTCGAGAGTTTGAAAATGTCTCTGGAAGTATATTATCATGGTGATTTAAAATTGAATATGTTATAATAAAATATTAAAAATTTTATTTTATGTAATTTTTTGGAATACCTAAATGGTTTTTATTAAAATCCATGTACTATTCATATCACATATCAATGTTATAGAACATGATTCTTCTATTTTAAAGGGTTTATAATACCAATTTAATATATTAAAAGAGTTATCAAAAGGAAAGAGTTCAAAAAATAATTAAAGAATTGATAGATATTATTGTTTGAATAAATAACGAAAAGGAGATTTTCTACATCAAGGTTTGGAATGTAATGGAAATTATCAAGCTTGGATGAATCTACGTAAAGTATTTTTAACTACATGTTATTACACATATATCGTAAAAAAATTGTTTTCATTAATAAACTTTTTTATAATGAAAATGAGATGAATAATTATATACACATGGACTAATATTCATAGTATCCTATAACATTTATTAGAATTAAAAAATGATTCAAATTTTTTATCTAGGATAATGAATTTTTTTAGCTTGTTAAAATATAAGGGAGGATTTTCATGCCATCCATTAGTGGAATATTTTAATAAATCCTTCTTTTAAGAGGAAAATGATCCAAACACATAGAATAAAATATATAATAAGGAACGGATTTTTATATTTTAATTGTTCATACTTATAAAAAATTAGATTTATTTCCTAAATACAAAAGAGTTTGTGTGGCATAGAAAGATATTCTGAATTGAATAAAGTGTATAAGATATAAGTGGGGGTATTATTGAACATTGGGAAGATTGATGTTTGAAACTAAAAGACTATACAAGTCTATTGTAAAAGTGAATTTTACTTAATATTATAAAGGTGATTTAGGATAGGAAAGTAAAACTAATACCACGATTAAACTTTTTTTATTATAATGTAAGTTAATGTCACCTTATCCAAAAAATAATTTTGTATATGTTGGTAATTACTAATGTAAATTTTAAAATTATTGATAATATTATTTCAATGGAACTGTTTTATGATAAACATTTCAAGGATCATGATGATAAACATAGAAACATTTTAATTAGATAACATAAATTAAGATCATTTCATCTTATGTTTTAGAGTAAAGAAGTTTAAAAATGTATAAAGAGTTGAACATTAGAAATATTATTCCAAAACCTCCCCATTAATCAAACATCCTTATTTCATTGATGTTACTCACAAAAGAGTTTGGTGGGAGGGTTTTGTCATACAGTTATGTAGATATGTGGTAGGAATTACATATACATATAATGGGATTATTGAACATCATATGTTGAAGAAAACATAATAATGATCATACAATCTATCATATATAATATGAAGACATGTTATAATGTTGGGTTTTATAAACAATTCGTATAAGAGTTTTAGAATATAAACTTAATCATATAAATGAAATCTATGAATTTAATTAATTAATTTTTTTTGTCTTCGTATATTTATATATTGATATACATTTCATTTAGATTAATTGTAATAGACCACATAAAGTATGAATTTGACTTATACCGATTTTCTTTTCATGGAGTATTATAGGTTATGAAAAATGTTTTAGAGTGAGTAGGATTCTTGTATCAAAAACTCAATGTTCTTATGAGCCAAAAATAGTTTTTTTCACCATATGATTCAAAAATTATAACACATAGAGTGTTATACATTATGTCTTTAGTATTATAGGGTTTGTTGTATCTGATAAGAATATATATTTCCAATGTTTTGTTATATACCTAGTATTAGAATCATCATAATTTTATACCTTTCTTATTTAAGAAATTTTTGTGTACCTAATCAAGGGTTTTTTTGGGTATGTTTTAGAACATTTAATCGGTTAGAGATCATATATGAATATATTTTTCCTCTCATGTTATTATTATGACATTTATTCCATCAATTACAATAGAATATGGGGTGTATTTTCATTCCAAGATAGTACATATTATGTTATTATCTATTTAGGTGAGAGACGTTTGATTTATTTATCTATAAAGATAAATGACATGTGATGTTGTCATTGACTGGGCTAGTCTATACTTTGAGAGTCAAGAATGTGTGAGTTTGATATATGGGATTCACATTCTTTGTGTCCCATAGTAACTAGACATCTTGGAAAAAGGTAGTGTGTGATTGAAAATTCTGGCATGAGCTGTAGCTGGTGGATATATGTATAGTCATACACAAGTATTAGGCAGATCATGCCTTGTCCCTTTTCAGCATGAGTAGCATTGACAGATTACTAGAGGTCTCTATTTTGCTACATTTATGGATCTTCCAATTCATATATATATTTTCAATTCTTTAAAGGACCATGGGATCACACTTTATATTTAACTACATCATGATTGAGTTTGACACAGAAAGTTACTCTAAAAGTGTGTTAGAGTTAAATGACACGATATTTGGATGGGAGTTAATAAGGATTTTCATGTGTTTTAATAAAAGGATAAATTTTTTATATATATTTCTAAAACATTTCTCAAATATATCTAAAATTTTGATATAGTTTCATAGGATATTTTATATGATATGATATAAATGTAAAATGTGTTGGAGTTAGTTTCCTGGAACCTAATATTAAGTACTTGGTTACGTGTATTGGTTTTCTAAAATGTTAAATATGTTTCTTATCATATCATTATTGTTACTCTGTATGAAATTTTTACGTGATAATGTTCTATGAATATATGTCACTGTAAAAGGTCATAGAATTTCCATGCTAAGATGAGAACATGTAGGTGCCACGAAAGTATTCTTGAATAAATGTGTCCAGATGATATTTTATAATAAGAAAATGATTATATTGGATATCATATGTAGAAGGCTCATTTTACATTGACACTCATTCTCATGTAATACTGCTTGGTAATCCCTAAGATTATTCATCATTTTAACCAACATGCGAGTATAAAATACACATTTTATTGGTCCTTGGTTGTTCCTATTTTTGGTCATGGGTATTGAATCATATACCTTAATATTAACATTAATTAAAATCAATAGTTACATACTTTTATGTATTGATGAAAACCATGATGTAATATGTTCATAGAAATGTAGGATTCCTTGGATGCATCATTAGTGATATTGCATTATGGGATATTATTGGAAAGGATTTATCCCTTCTATCTGATAAAAGAAGTTAGCATCCTAGGCCCTTTAATGGTAATATAATTTCCTTGAAAATCAATGGCTATAGTGTTATATGGGTGAGTTCATTTTTATAATTTCAAAGTAATAAAGAACACATGTTTATGATGTCATCATACAACCAACTTAATTAAAAATGTTAGGATAAAAGGATTATATTACATGGTTATAATTTGTATGAGGCTTTTTTTCATCACGACATTAATTTCCTTCTCTATGGGTGACTTTGAATGTTTATATATGTTAACCTTATACATTGTTAGATTCATCCTAATTACACTAAGAAAGTGTCCTATAAGGTCACACACTATGTGAATCATTAATCCAAGTTAAATTCTATTTCGAGTTTAATAAGTTAGAGTAAATAATATTTATTCATGTTAGGTTGATCAACAATATTTAATCAAAATTTATTTGAAACAATAACTGAGTCAAATTAATATATCAAATATTTATTTATAATGTATATAAAATACAATATTTATTTATGTATAAATAAATTATTGATATTTACTTGTCAAATAAATAGTCATTATTCAAGGATTGGTCAATTTATATGAGGATACATGTACTAGGTGAAATGGTCTATTTTGAAAATGATGTTAATGATATTAATGTATATTATAAAATTGATTCCCATATAAAATGATTAATAGTAATATTTTTACAACTATTATTAGATAATGGTTAAATTAAGAATTATTTAATAGTAAAGGGGATTGTTTTCATATTTCCAACACAAAGGAAGTCATAATAAATACTGAATTATATAACATTCCATAATAATTATTTTGTTCAAATTTGATAGATCAAAGATCAATTTTAGGACCTAGACAGATATCAAGTGATCTAGAGTACTCTTTTCTCATCATCCTACACTCAATCACTGATAATAAAATCATAATTTCATCATACATGTAGAATAACTCTACAGTGATCGACCCCAAATGATGTAATTGATCATGATCAACCTTAGAATCACCAAGGGACTCTACAAGGATGCTCAGATATTTTTTTCAGATGTGGATCATCACAAGATGGATTTTGTACTTGGATATTGTTGTATAATGATATAATAATGA
Organism: Viscum album; assembly: GCA_963277665.1. NCBI lineage: Eukaryota > Viridiplantae > Streptophyta > Magnoliopsida > Santalales > Viscaceae > Viscum > Viscum album. Next base: position 1,353,290,290 of record OY728131.1, read on the forward strand.
AATTAAGTAAACTTTATCATCAAAGAGAGAGAATGACAAGTCGAGGTAATTCTCTATATGAATAGAAATTAATTATAAATTTCATTTGATGATCCTCATCATCTGGTTACAGTGTTTATTAAAGTCAAGAAATCTACGGGTTTCTTAGGTCATGGTTTCATTTTTCATTCACATCAATTATTATTCATAAATTAAGACTAAAAACCCAAGTTGGCCATGTCAAAATATCACTTTCGATATTATTGAAGCCATTAAATGTTATCAAAGTGGTCACATGGTTAATTTATACATGTTTATTAATTATTTATTAAATTTCATATGATTTAAAATTATATTACTCTAGATCTAACAATTATTCAAATCTAAAAAAAATTCCTTCCATTTCTTCATTATCACTCATATAACCAGTAAAAGGCTAAAGATAAAATGAAGAAACATCATAAAACACCATATAAAGGATCCAAAGGTTCTTCCCAAACAACACAAGATATATTAATATTATGAAATCTAATCAATGATCTAATTAAAGTGGATCAAGTAATAAATCTGGATATGCTAAAACATGGTTTAAGGAACTATTCACCATGTAATGCATGTACATTAAGTGTTCTTTTTATTTTTTCATGGACAGTAACATGGGGGGTCCTAGAGTATCTTGTATCCACTACATGAAATAAGGACTACCAAATCATGAAACTATAATTCCATCCAATATATAATAACTAATAAATTCCATGTAACTCAAACACATCCATGCAAAGTAACATGACCAATCTCTAACTGTGTGTTGAGAACATGGGAAGATGATACCATACATTGTGTAACCAAGTTCACACCATGTATTATACTATAAATAGTGTATATAATTTTACATAGAGAGAAAACTAAATATATAATTGAACTAATTTGACAGTGGTACATGTGTCATTTACATAAAAGTACATGTTATTTCATAGGATTTCCAATTACATATTCCATTAATTTTATGTTAAATAATAATGATATATGTTTTGTATTGTCTTTTCTTATATTTCACTCTGTATGCATCAAGATCATAAGGATTACACCGGGTTATTTGGAAGAGTATATGTTTTTTATTAAAAGAAAACTTATATACTTCATTAATTTTAATTTTAATTAATATATATAATGATATGGATAATAGTAATTTAAGTATTACTCAATGGAATAAATATAAATTGAATTAGTTGGATTGATACTTGGTGTTTTATCTGGATTAAATAATGAATTGAAGTAATTATTTGAGAATTTGGAAATGTATGTTTGTTGCATGATCTATGGATGGTCATGAGATTTGGAAAAACCATTGTATGTAAATGGTTTTTTATTAATTCATTGTTATGAAATTAACATGATGGAAAGTTTTTCCTCCCATCCTCCTTGTTATTTAAGTTCATACAAGCCTAAAATTTCTTTTATTTAAACCCCCTTATACAATCCATAATAACTCTCTTCTTCATGCCAGTAAAATATTTTGTAAAGATGGAGTTCCCATGTTATTGGAGGCAGTCTCAGTCCTAGAGTTGAGGTCAAACCAATCGAGGTGATACATAAGATATGAGGTGAAATGTAGAAGCACAAACCTAACTTTGATTCAGGGTCCCCCACTAGGTTTGAGGGTTTTTTTATCATCCAATGTATAAAATGAAAATTAGATAATATCCAGATCATTCGCTTATATTTTATCTCAATCAATTTCATGGTTTATTATTTATGTTTTTGGATGCTGCATGATCCTTCAATAAATTAATTTAACTAGAAATAAATATAAAAAAAATAAAACATTTTTTATATGTGAATATTTTATTATACATGGTTAATCATGTAAGTAAAATCCAATTAATATTAACAAGACATGTCATAAGTTAAAATTGGGATTTTTTTTCATAGGGATAAAAATACCTCAACATATATATCATGTAAGCATACCCTATAATTAATTATGGTATAATATTCCTCATTATTCAGTGTTTTTGACTGACCTATGTGTGATTGAAAATATCATAGAACTTTTAACCTGAGGATTTGGGTTGAATTAACATGGATCACATCAATGGTTGACTTCCCAATAAGTACTTCTTGTAACCAAGAGGAAAGGGTTGAGTAAATATTCATCTAATATTTTAGGATTTGGGTGTCCACTAAAAATATCAATGAGTTATGAGTAAATATATTTGGAATTCATAATTCCAGACTATCATAACCACGTAGCCAAGGCCTCGTGCCAAGACTATAAATAAAATTTTGTCAAGGACTCGTGCCAAGACACTATTTAGTCTCATGAGACCTACCGATGCATCTATGAGCTATAGCGGTCTCCACCCGTCACTTATTAAGTCCAATGCATTCCTTATATGAAAAGGATTAAACATATCATAAACCATAACGTAATCGTATCACATAAAACATGCATAAAGGAAACATAATATTTCCACATTTCAATCATAATATATCAATACAAAACATTGATATAATAAAAACACTTTCAAAACCATTTTCAATACCAAAATAAAAGAATAGTAAAACATGGTATTTATTTTTCATTTAAAAAAAAGCTATGGCTTGTAGAGGAATCCGAAACTCAAATAATGGTCACGGTAGCGGAGAAGTCGTTGTCGCCGCATACGTATGAAAAAAATAACATTCCCTTTTGTCATTTAGAAAAATGATTCATCTAAAAATTATTCCATTTGAATAAAAGTAAGTCAAATGGGTTTATACACCGTATAAATTAAAGTTGTGTATAAAACCAAATATGCCTCAATGAAAGGATATTGAGACGAAGTCCTTACAAAGATAATTTTTAAATAAAATAGATCTATTATGTTTATTCACTATAATTACACATAAAGAATGTATAAATACAAGATAGGACATAATAATATCATGACATAATTTGAATGTAGGAGATTAACCCAAAGAACGAAAATTGGGTTAAGAAGTTCCCTTACCTCGTGTCCTTCTTGACTCGATCATTCTTTAATCTCCTAAATAATAAACTAAAGTTAATTTATACATTATTAAGAACCTTTTTCAATTTCATTATTCCTTTTATATCACTTATTATCATGTTATGAACATTATGTAATTATTTATGTCAATGACGGTCGTTTTGTCGATCTTTGGTACTTAATTCAAAAATAAACTTCTTATAATTACATGTTTTTCCTATGGTAAAATATCCATTATATCCAGAATTATATTCAAGATGTAGATATAATATATATCATATATATCAATTATATACATTCATTTATAATATTACATAACATTTAGAGGTAGGAAATGAAATGCACCATTCATGGAGACGGTAAGTCGTACGTACGCATGAACGCTACTTTCATTTCTATTTCATATTTAATGGAATGAAATAATAATTATATAAAGGTATATAATAATTCTAGTATAATATCATATATAATATCATTTACTCCATCCTTTATACATCCCACATATGTCATTAATGATTCAAATCACTTTGAGGGGGCGGTAGTCCGCACATCCTAAAATAAAATTATCGCGTTTACCCATAATGGAAATCATAAAGGTATTCCATAAATGAGAAATACAAAAGCATAAGGAAAACATAAACATAATATATATCATATATAAATATATTTACATCTTAATGGCCACCATGAGAGGTGTTAAAAGAATATTGAACAATCATCGTTTCGTGGGGCAGAAATTCGCCAACCACAGAAACAGTATGTTATTTAACCATTAGATGAAGGTGTGTGTAAGTTTAAATAAAATACATCTCATAAAAACATTATAGTATATTTAGGATACTGGTGTTGATACAAAAAAAAATTAATAAAAAGAGTTTATGGGGTTGGAGAAGCAAAAAAACAAAATAACATAAGAGAAGACATTACCTTAAAATCAGGTAACTCTTTTTGATTTGAGCCAAAGGCTTCCTTGAGAAGACTTCTGCACAATGTAAGGATTCTAGGAGTAATAGAGGGAAGTTGGGAGAGTATTTAGGAAGAGTTTTTCTGAGCCAAATGGCTTTGATGGTGTGAATAAGGTGGTAGTAGTGGGGGCCTTTTATAAGAGGAGAAGAGGGGCAATCTTGGAAACTCGTGAAATGTTACATTATTATGAAATGATTTTAGGTTTTTAAAGGTCCCAAAATGATATATTTAGAGTATAAGGTGATAAGGGTTCTAAATATACTCATAAAACAGGTTTTTGACAAGTTTAAGTATTGGATTTTACATTATCATTCCATTTTATTAAAATCATTAATTAATGAGGTAGTCACTGCATCATCATGGTGTCATAAAAACATTAATTTATATAATGTCTAAAAATTATAAAACAATTACCATGATATAAGAAATTTTTTTATCTTTTCAATGAATTTTTATAGTCGAAACTTTAACTTATATAACCCCATGTAATAATTGTTTTAGTAAAACAACACATGTTTGTGACAATTTTAGTTTTACTTTAAATAAAAAGTTATTAATGTCATTTTCTTACCCAAGTGGCTCCATGGGGTCCCCAAGTTGACCTATGGATTTTCTTGGTAGGCCATGACTCATACAATAATGGTAGGACAAGTGTAAGGGTATTTTCATATTTTTATAATATCATTTTTACCTTAAATTTCACTAATTTCCTTTAATCGCGATTAATTAAACTTAAAAGTTACTATTCACCAAAAAATTATTTTAATCCCATTATACCACATTTTAATTACTAATGAAAACCATTTATGTTTAATTTTTGAAAATCAAATCACAGATGTGGTAATGTTTCATTTACACGAAAAATTAGTTTTTAAACTACAACTTAGTGGTTTCACTATTCATCAAAAATTGAAGTTTTTCAGAAAAATACCAAATGTTCACCCTAAGAAATAATTGATATTCTTAATTCAAAAATGATTTCTATTTTAAAAAATTCCAAACATATAATATTTGTTAATTAATTTTATAATTAATTCTCGTTGTCACAACAAATAGCGTGTTTCAAGAAAGAATATATATCAAAAGATTGACAATTGTTTATGTCCAATTTAAAAGTGAAATTAATTTTAATGACCACCATTGGATAAAATGGTAAAATTATATTATAATTATACATTAAAACCACTCAATAGTATAATTTATCACAATAAATTATTTTGATTAAAAAATTATTTTTTAAGTATTTTTCACTATTCATAAAAAATTGGAAGTTCTCAGAAAAATACCATAAATTCAACATAGGCTAATTTCGATATTCCAAATCCAAAAATGAAGTCCATTTTGAAATATAAAATTTATATAATTTCAAAAAGTGGGTATTACTATTCATAACTCCTACTTTTATTGGTCGTGGTGTGTTAGAACTCGAGGTTGCGTACAACACACGCAGATCTATTATTCAAAGAGGAGTGCACCATAGATGTTTGGGGTATTTCATTCTCCCCACCTTTAATAAATTGTGTCCTCGCAATTGAAAATTTTTCTTTGAAAATAAAGGGTTGAAAATAGAAAATACCTTTGTGGAAAACCCACTTCGGAAATAGGGTTAATAAAAACATAACTATAAAAGATAGAAATAGAAGTACAAAGGTCACTCGAGATAGCCCATACTTGCATTCTATGAAAATATGGATATTTAGGAAAAAAACCATCAAGGTCTGATGGAGAGTTGTATAAAACAAGATTAGGAGAAAGTTAACTACAAGAAAATCACAAACTTCTGATTGGTTAAACGGTCATTGATTCCCCATTGGAAAAGTTAACCCACAACATTTTTGTTTTAAGTTACCTTTAAAAAAGTTGATGAATTTATTTAGGAGATTTACTAAGAACGTACGGAAATATACTTACATGTCATGTAGACTTTCATTATTTAATAAATTTTTACCACAAACCCATATTTCACTCCAAAAGGTAATAGAACTCAAAAATATTCAATTTATCATAAATGTATAAGGTTCCAAATATTAACACTTACCATTTAGATTACGAAAAAAAAAATTGTAATAACCAGGGACTTCCTGTAGACTAGTGGTAGGTAATAAAGGAATGTCGCGATATGGTTGTGGGTTCGATACCTACAGCTTTGTCAAACACGACGGGTTATCCCCCAACCTGCAGGTTGTCCTTTTCCTAAAACTATAGTATTATAATATTCCAAAAATAATCTTTATAAATTTTTTAACATTATACAATACTATAAAAAGTTCAACTTAATCCATTCCAACCATTATAGTTATCCAAAATACTTCTGTCCAAACTCACAGTCCAATTTTTATAAAGAATGTAAACACAATGAAGATCCTTTTTGCCGTGTAATTACATGTGAACACCTTCATCGTGTATTCTTTTAAAACACTACAACATCCTGAATTACCATAAATCCTTTTTTATTACATTCATGATCCCTTATTCTTTATAGAATACTAGATATACACCTTCAATGCAAAAACGTATGCAAATCATAAATCAGTTTCAAGGAAGTTAAGAATTTCCAATATAATTTATCGAACTCAATCGTGTATTATTCTAAAATCACTATCTCGATATCAGAACCATATTGTGGTTTATCTTTCTGTAAACCATATATTTTCCAAAAATTTAACCTTCTATGGAGTAACTTTTCTTGGTTCCACACAATCTCAAGTCCTTGATGAAATAGTACTGCAGTACAATCCTTATATACTCCATAATTATTATAACCAGTACATCATTGATACAACACTCAAATGAAAAAATTATTTAATAACAACATAAGAACTATAATCATTCCTCCTCATCTGTGGTAGTATCATAACTTGATTATTATCCAATAACATCATTTGGGGCATTCTCTGATGATTTGTACATTGGTTTGCGTAGTGTCTCCACTCCTTGCAGATGAAGCATTCTACATTTGAAACCTTTTTCTTACCCTTGCAGTCACACACTTGGTGTCCTTTTTCTCCACACATATAAAAAACTCTCATTCCCTTCAGGAAATTTCCAAGGTGTTGTATCCCACAGTTATCACATATTGGAAAATTCTTATTTTCCCTCGTCCCTTTATCCATCATTCTCTCTTCCATCATTTTTTTTATTTCTTCCCTTCAAATCAATAAGACTTAGAGAATTATTTACTTATGTTATTAACACATGATACCATTTCTTCATATGTTGAGAACACATGGAATACTATTTCCCATCTAAATTTTAGCTTAATACTATGAAAGATATGATCCTTCTTACTCTTTGGATCATATATATTGATGGAGTTCACATTTCTTCTACTGGGCACCATTTCTATACAATGGCATAAACTAGGATAGTTTATGAATTACAATGAATAATTCCAAACTTGTAAAATACTTAATGTAAATTGAATGGTTTATGGATATAATCCATAATCATAAAAAATGTTTTCTATGAGGAAGTACATACTCATAAACCCTTCATAATGGTTTGTAAAAAAATTGAGAATTGTCCTAAGCATATCCCCCCGAGAGTTTCGTAACCAAGAGTGCAGCAAGGCCCGTTATCATGCACCGGTTCCCATTCGAGTCTATCTCAAAGCGGTGTTTTTGGGTTTTACCCCTAGGTACATCTGTGCCAGAGCTGCCTCTACTTTCTCATATCCAGACATGGATGAATTACTCAGAAAACTCACAAAATATCTATAATACCAAAATTCTAGGAAGTTCTTCTATACTAATCCTCAAATTTTATCTTAGGTCTATGTGATCTAATCAGAGTTTATCTAAATCTAGCTTGCAAGGCTAGTACTAAACCGCCTCTGATACCAACTGTAACGCCCTGACCCTAGTTACCCAGAGTCGGTGCATTATTACTTAACATCGGCATGATCACAAAAGATCAGGTCTCGAAAGACCGATTAGTTTTGTAGCCTTGGAAACACTAGATACATTCATAAATGTTACATTACATCATAAATTGAAAAAATACAATAACATAGTCTCCATTTTCCACACTCATATCCCCTTTAGACTATCCCTGCAGGTCATTCCTAAAATACTTCTTCACATCCTGGAAAAATTAAAACATTGAAAGGGGTGTGCTCAGATGCACAGTAAAGATAACAATATAGCAGAATCTTTCATGAATAAACATTAACATTTAAGGCAATGTATAACTAAAACAAAAGCTTTTTAAACTTGAACTTGAGCATAATATAGAAAAAATAAAACAAAATAATTCCATTTATTTATTCACATGGATATTCTACTAGTCTAATAATCACATGAAATATCAATAACCACTTTCATAATGATGGAATTCATAATTCCAGACTATCATAACCACGTAGCCAAGGCCTCGTGCCAAGAATACAAATAAGATTTTGTCAAGGCCTCATTCCAAGACACTAGTTTGTCTCATGAGACCTACCGATGCATCAAGGAGCTATAGCAGGCTCCACCCGTTACTTATTAATTCCAACGCATTCCTTATATGAAAAGGTTTAAACATATCATAAACCATAACATAATCGTATCACATAAAACATGCATAAAGGAAACATAATATTTCTACATTTCAATCAAAAGATATCAATACAACACATTGATATAATAAAAACACTTTCAAAACCATTTTCAATAACAAACTAAAATAATAGTAAAACATGGTATTTATTTTTCATTTAAAAAAATCTATGGCTTGTAGAGGAAGCTGAAACTCAAATATTGGTCACGGAGGTGGAGAAGTCGTTGTCACCACGTACGTACGACAAAAAAACATTCCCTTTTGTCATTTAGTAAAACGCTTCGTATAAAATATATTCCTTTTGAATAAAAGTAAAAGTCAAAGGGGTTTATACACCGTATAAAAGAAAGTTGTGTATAAAACCAAATATACCTCAATGAAAGGAGATTGAGATGAATTCCATAAAAAGATCATTTTTAAATAAAAAATATCTATTATGTGTATTCACTATAAGTACACATAAATAATGTAAAAATACAAGATAGGACATAATAATATCATGACATAATTTGAAAGTAGGAGATTAACCCAAAGAACGAAAATTGGGTTACGAAGTTCCCTTACCTCGTGTCCGTCTTGACTCGATCGTTCTTTAATCTCCTGAATAATAAACTAGAGTTAACATATACTTTCTTAAGAACCTTTTTTAATTTCATTATTTCTTTTATATCACTTATTACCATGTTATGAACATTATGTAATTATTTAAGTTAATAACGGTCGTTTTGTCAATCTTTGGTACTTAAGTCAAAAATAAACTTCATAAAATTACAAGTTGTTCATGTGGTAAAATATCCATTATATCCAGAATTATATTCCTGATTTAGATATCATATATATCATATATATCCAGTATATACATGAATTTTTAATATTACATAACATTTAGAGGTAAGAAATGAAATGCACCATTCATATAGACGGTAAGTCGTACGTACGCATGAACACTACTTTCATTTCAATTTCATATTTAATGGAATGAAATCATAATGATATAAAGTTGTATAATAATTCCAGTATAATATCACATATAATATCATTTACTCCATCCTTTATACATCCCACATATGGCATTAACGATTCAAATCACTTTGAGGGGGCGGTAGTCCGCACTTCCTAAAATTAAATTATCGCGTTTACCCATAATGGAAATCATAAAGGTATGCCATATATGAGAAATACAGAAGCATAAGGAAAACATAAACATAATATATATCATATATAAATATAGTGAAATCTTAATGGCCACCATGAGAGGTGTTAAAAGAAGATTTAACAATCATTGTTTCGTGAGGCAGAAATTCGAAAACCACAGAAACAGTATGTTATTTAACCATTAGATGAAGGTGTGTGTAAGTGTAAATCAAATAATTCTCATAAAAAATCCTAGTATATTTAATATACTTTTTTTGTTACAAAACAAAAGTAATAAAAATTGTTTAAGGGGTTGGAGAAGCAAAATAAAACAAAATAACATAAGAGAAGACATTACCTTAAAATCGGGTAACTCTTTTTGATTTGAGCCAAAGGCTTCCTTGGGAAGACTTCTGAACAAATTGAGGCTTCTAAGAGTAATATAGGGAATTTGGGAGATTATTTGGGCAGATTTTAGCCGAGACAAATGGCTTTGATGGTGTGAATAAGGTGGTAGTGGTGGGGGCCTTTTATAAGAGGAGAAGAGGGGAACTCTTGGAAACTCATGAAATGTTACATTATTATGAAATGATTCTCGGATTTTAAAGGTCCCAAAATGATATATTTATAGGATAAGGTTATAAGGGTTCTAAATATACTCATCCAATATGTTTTTGACAAGTGTAAGTATTGGATTTTACCTTATCCTTCTATTTTATTAAAATCATTAATTAATGAGGTAATCGCTACATCATCAGGGTGTCATAAAAACTTTAATTTATTTAATGTCTAAAAATTATAAAAAAAATTACCATGATATAGAAAATTATTTTATCTTTCCAATGAATATTTATATTCTAAAAGTTAACTTATATAACCCCATGTAATAATTTTTTTAGTAAAACAACACATGTTTGTGACAATTTTAGTTTTACTTTAAATAAAAAGTTATTAATGCCATTTTCTTACCAAAGTGGCTCCATGGGGTCCCCAAGTTTACCCATGGAATGTCTTCATCGGCCATGACTCATCCAATAAGGTTAGGACAAGTGTAAGGGTATTTTCATATTTTTATAATATCATTTTTACCTTAAATTTCACTAATTACCTTTAATCGTGATTAATTAAACTTAAAAGTTACTATTCACAAAAAAGTTATTTTAATCAAATTGTACCACATTTTACTTCCTAATGACAACCATGTATGTCGGATTTTTGAAAATCAAATCACAAAAGTTGTAATGTTTCATTTACACGAAAAAATAGTTTTTAAACTACCGCTTAGTGGTTTCACTATTCATCAAAAATTGAAGTTTTTCAGAAAAATACCAAAAATTCACCCTAAGATATAATTGATATTCTGAATTATAAAATTATGTCTACTTTACAAAATTCAAAACATATAAGTTTCGTTAATTAATTTTATAATTAATTCCCGTTGTCACAACAAATAGCGTGTTTTTAAGAAACAATATATATCAAAATATTGACAATTGTTTATGTCCAATTTCAAAGTGAAATTAATTCTAATGACCACCATTGGATAAAATGGTAAAATTATATTCTAATTATACTTTAAAACCACTCAATAGTATAATTTATCACTATAATTTATTTTGATTAAAAAATTTGTTTTTAAGTATTTTTCACTATTCATAAAAAATTGGAAGTTCTCGGAAAAATACCACTCAACATAGGCTAATTTTGATATTCCGATTCCAAAAATGAAGTCCATTTTGAAATATAAAATTTATATAATTTCAAAACGTGGGTATTACTATTCATAACTCTTACTTGTATTGGTCTCGGTGGGTTAGAACTCGAGGTTGCGTACTACACACGGTGCTCTATTATTCAAAGAGGGGCATACCATGGAAGCATATGGTGTTACATAACACCTTATCTAGTTTTATTGTGAATAATAATATGAGAAATGGAATGAAAACTCTTTTAGAACATCTTAATATTACTTAGGAAGTCGATAAAGATATGGGGAATGAAAAATCCATTTTCATATGGAGAATAAGAAATGGGGGAATAAGTCAATGTGACTGATAAATCGTTTCAATTTTATCGTTCCAAAGTAACATCCTTAAAATAAGAAGAAGATCCATTAATAATTAGAGGAATATGATATGATGAGTTTTTATGTAGAATAAAAGGACACTCTAATAGGAATATAATTCATCAAAATAAGAAAGGGAAATATTTAGGTTTATTCATTATATAAAGTATTCCTTCCATATCTACAATTTGGGTATTAAATATTTCATATAGTACTCACATTTGTATCTAAATAAAAACAAAAGTAGATTTTAGAATATTTTCAGAGGTGAGGTAGATCTACAAGCTACCAATGGAGTGAGGTATGCTATTTTTGTAATTATAGAAAATCATCTCTTCTTTCCAGCAAGATATATTCTGGTTTTAAAGAACTATTATTTTGTGCCTAGTGTTACCAAGAACAACATTTTATTTTCTTTTTTAGAAATGGATGGATTTTTTTTTTGGAAATAATATTTTACAATTTTATAAAGATAGTATATGATATAGTATAACACTTATGTATTATGGACTTTATATATTAAATAATAATAAAAATATTATTAATTCATAATAAATCATATATATGTGAGTCATTTAACACTGTGTCTCTACAACGTCATTTCCATCACATAAATGAGAAGGGTTTTAAAATGATATATAATAATGTTTATATATATGCTTTTGATATTTAACCACTTGAAAGATGCCATGATTTTTTACAATTAAATATGTAAAAATCGTCATTCGTTGGTCAAGGAGAAAGGGACAACAAAATTGGAACACACTGATGTGGGTAAAACATTTCTAGAATAATATAGAGGTAGATTCCAAAAAATTATTAGTTTTATTAATGAATTCAATATGTATAGTTATATACACTTATTGAGGTATAATTTTGAATCCTATGAAAATTTAAATGTGATAAAAATTGGGGTTGAGAATCAGCATGGTGAGAATATAAATAGACATTGATTTGTTTGAGGAGGTTAATATCATTAAAAAATTATCAACATTATAGGGAGAAAGAGATTTTATCTTAACTCACTCCACCTTCTAAACTATATTGAAATAATGATACAGAATATAGGAATCACACCTTTCTAGACATGGTAATATCTATGATGATTTATGTGATTCTTTCATTATCCTTTTAGGGATCTTCATTATACAAATAGGAATATATACTAAACTGAGTACCAACTAAAGTGGTAATTGGTAATCCCATTTATTTATGAAGTGAAAATAAAATTTTTTTCACTTACTCATTCATGGGTTTTCTAAAAATTTTTATGGAAATTTTAAGCAATAATTTATCACATTTAGGCATGAAGTGTATCTTTATAGGGTATCCCAAAGAAACAGTGGGATTATGAAAACCTCTATTTTTATTACACATTGATTCATGATTTGTTACATAAGAATATACATAATACAATCTAGAAGATGAAGAAGTATAGTGTATGTCATAATTAAGTACATTACATAACAAATTAAAATAAGGGGTACATCTACATTATTAAAAAATTCTTTAAGATGCTCTTATTATCCAATACTCATTAAAACTGCATGGGATAACCTGATGATATATTTAATAAAGGGATGAGATATAAATCCCAATAATGGAATAAGAATGGAATAATGTGAATAATGGATTTAATTTTAGACTATAGTCATATCAATAGGATATAAAATGGGTGAGAATCATAAACATGAACAAAGAAGCCTGATATTGAATGAAAACATAAAAGGCAACATGGGAATCTGGAAACAACATTAAACATGACATAATAAGAATAGTTCAATTTTAACCACAAATAAAACATTTAATAATGTGCTTAGGATATCCTCCCACACACTATACATGGAATATCATGATACTAAAACATTACACATCTCATTGCAGTGCTATCTGGGAGAACCCATCATAATCATATCATGTACATGCATAAGTGGGACACATAGATCATCTACATAATAACATGTTTTATAAAATTTAATCCCATGATAATTGAGTTTCAATTAAATACATGTAAGTACCCAATAAAAAAAGTATATGTGAATAAATTTGAACATGATTGATAGGAAATTAATACAAGTATTCACTACACAATTGTTTGTCATGGAAAAAATCGTAGTGAAATTTTGTAGCATATTGGTGGAACATAAATTTTTGTGGGAGGGGTTAATGAGAGTGAAATGGGTCTATAAAAATTTATAAATAATTTTGGAATTATGGGGGATATGGAAGAACATATCCCAATATTATGAATTGGAGTTAAAAAGAATAAGATATTGAAGATGCTAGAATAAAGATGAGGAGGATACGATCCCTTACATTGAGAGGGTTATTTCAAAAGCACGGAAGGAGCTACTTCAGAGATTTGGGGAACCTCATGAGGAATATAAAGTGGTGAAGGAAGAGTATGGACATGATCCAAGTATTCTTAATTAAGAGTAAAGTGATCTAGGGTTAGTTTTTATTGGAAAATATAACAGAGTTCTTTATTATTTCCAAAATGTTGGTTTCGGACTCTATATAATAATGTAATCAAAACCAAAATCCTTACCATGGATTTTTACCATGTTTTATTCCAAATGGATGTGGTTTTATTTTTTTATCAAAACATTGGCTGAACTTATTAAAATATTACCCTTAGTGATGTGTAAGTGAGTCGTGTTCTTAAAGAAATGTTTTTAAAACCTCAAAATATAATATATGTTTTGGAGGATTCATAATGGCTTTATAAAATTAATAAAAAAAATAAAAAAATAACATTATTTTAATGTGTAAACATATGTTTTTTCTTGGGTACCATTTATTGAGTTTATTAAAACATTTTTGGGTATTTATGATGTTATAATACACATCATATATTTATACCGTATTTAATTTTTACATGAAAATTTGACAATCTCATAAAATTATGCAAAATTCACCATTGGATAATGTAGATGTTATAATTACAAATGTATATTTATTTTATCAAAATAATTGTATAAATATATTAATTTTTACTTTTAAAATGATATTTTTCATTTATTGAGAAATGATGGGTTGTTTACAACAACACTTTTCAGACCCTTATATAAATAATATTTGAATTTATAAAAATAATATTACCATTTATATTTAATAATAAGATTTTATTAAAATATAATTTATTTCCAAAAAAATCCATTAATTCATCAAAAGTAATCTCTTATTCAAAATCACATGTTACGTGAACATATAATTTTTTTTTATCATATCAATGTAAAAATCATTTATCAAGTAACAATGATATGAAGTAAATATAACCATTATTCTATTGAAAATAAAATATTATTATTATTATTATTATGGTGTTGATATATATCCCTTTATTACACTATAAAACTCTATTAGGGTAATATGTGTGATGGTGAGATTTTTATGGGGTGGTTCGGCATACATGGTTTGGTTTGTGATCTAGATGGGCATGAAATTCAACATTAAATGGTTTATCTCATGATTTAGTTGCTGGATGTTAACATGGGATTAGTCAAGCTAAAATCCAAATGTTGTTATCTCTCATAAAATCTCTAATTAATGGGCTACATTAGGGATTATATTACTGGTTGAGGCAATCTATTCCTTTGTCTATGTCAATTGCATTAATCGGTCCCCTATATCTATACTAATATTATGGTCATTGTTAAATGTCTATATTATGAATGGGTATAATTCATAATGATATTTTGAATCTGATAGGATATAATAAAACCAAGTAATTTCATGTGTTTTCTATAAATATAATACATAACAGTTAATTTTATTCAACCGTAAATAGAATTTTATTTGTTAATGTTCAGGTCAATACAATATTCCCCCTTCATAAATTTCACCCTAAAAGTTTCTATTTCACAAACTATAAATGATGAGGGTAATTATAGTTCATCACCATATATAGTTCCTATGTCACTTCATCAAACATATAGTTTCCCCATATCACATTGACCAGGTGCATTGTCTTATTTCGTAGAACAATGTCTCTATGATCTAAGATCTTTACCATTCTCTCATCATATAATATATCATACTCCAATGGTACCACCTATTGATTCCAAAAATGTGAGGGGTTTGGTATGTACCTTTTAAATAGGGATACCTAGAAAAAATCATGTAATTTAGATAGGTTAAGAGGTAGTTCTAGTCTATAGTGCATCACTCTGATGCGATCAAGGGTCTCAAAGGTACTAATGTATCTGGGACTAAGATTTCCATTTTTTCAAAATATATTCACATTATTCGATGGATAGATGTGGTGTAATACCTTATCTATATAAAAAACTCTAGGTATCATTTATGATTATCAAAAGAGATCGTTTTTTGACTCAGAGAAGCCCAAATGTGTTTCTAAATGGGTTTGACCCTTTACACCATTTCCCTGACTATTTAAAGAGCTAGTAGTGGTGTTCCCCTACTTTATCCTAGCAAGTGTCTGTTCTACACTTATTCCCATGAAGGTCTTTATTGGGATCCATTTGGATGCTTTCGTGGAAACTATTATTTTATGAGAACTCGGCCAAAGGATATTTTTTATCCCATTTTCCTTTGAAGTCAATTTAGCATGATCTTAACTTATCCTTGAGTGTCTAGATATTTCACTCAATTTTTCCATCATTTTGAGGGTGATAAGTCATACTAAAGTTTAACTTAGTATTTAGAGGATGTTGGATACTTTTTATGAATTTGGAGGTAAATCATGTATGTTTATTACATACAATTGATAGCAGTGTTCCATTCAGTCTCACCGCCTCCCTAATGTATACCATTGCTAATTTATCATGTGATAAGTCTTCTAGAATTTCAATGTAGTGAGAAGTATTTGTAAGACAATCCACCACAACCCATATAGAATTATTTCCACATGATTTATTTGGATGGATAGTTAAAAATTCAGGGATTATGTTCTCCCATTCACAAGTAGGTATGGGTTATGCTTACATAATCCCATGGGCCTTTTTCCTTTCTTCCTTCACTTGTTAACATACATGACACATTTATGAATATTTTGTGATCCCCTTATTAATATTTTCACCCCAATATTTTTTTCAACGATCTCGATACATATTAGTGATCCCTTATTGGATAGATATTTTTAATCTATGTGCATCGTCCAACAACTGATTTGATGTAGTTTTTTATATTATACATAGTCATGGCCCAAATATTAAAACTCTTTCATTAATAACTATTAACTCTGAGTATTTCAATTTTCATATAGCATACACCTTCTTATAAATTTCCACATAATCTCTTTGAGAATCCATTTTTTCACCCTAAGGGATGGTTGAGTAATCATTTGTGAAATGATTGATGATGTTATTTCCCTTATGATTCCCATGTCTAGCATTTTCAAGTCTAGAAAGATCAGATCCTTCTCAATTCTCATTAATTATAAAATTTTCAAATCATTTCTATATAGAGTATCTGTGATTTTATTTTCATTCCCATGATTGTAGTGGACTAAGAATTCATTATCCACAATCAACTCTAATATTCCTCTTTGGTGAATATTTAGCTCTTTTTGTGTGAAGATATATATCAAGCTCTTATTGTCCATATATATTTTCCACTTCTCCAAAAAAAATCTCCATATTTTAAACATGAATAATAGTACATCTAACTCCAGATCATGTGTTGGGTAGTTTTATTCAAGAACATTGAATTTCGTAGAGGCATATTCTATCACTTTCTTATTATGAACCAACACACATCACAATCCCATCTTCAATGCATCACTCTATATACAAAACGTTTCCCACTTGTGGTTAGGATTAGAATATGTACACTAATAAGACTATTTTTCAACTCCAAAAATATCTATTTATATTATCTATTCAAAAAACATGACTCCCTTCCATGTTATCATAGTTAGAGTATTTGAAAATAGTGATAAATTTGTCACAAATCAATGATAATACCCACCTAAGCCAATGAATCTACATATTTATATCATACATGATTTCCACATCCATCCTTTGATGGACTATACAATTAAAGGGTCCATAAATATACCATTATTTGTGATAATATTTCACAACAATGTTACATTTGTCAACCAAAAATCACATTTTCTAAACATTTCATAAATATTATACTTTTGTAAGGTTTTTCTCACAATGATCAGATGCTTCTCATGTTCCTCCTTGCTTTAGGGGTATATTAGAATATATTGAATAAATACTACCACAAATTTTTTGAGGTAATATCTATAGAATCTATTCATGATGACCATAAATATTTATGGAGCATTAGTAATTCTAAATGTAATTACTATGAAATTATAGTGATCATGACTTTTATGGAGAGAAGCCTTAAGAATATCCTACTTCATAACCCTTACATGATAATACCTTGACCAAAGATCCTCCATGGAGATATTTTTTTCCACTTAGCTGATTTTAAAGTCCT
The DNA here is from genome assembly GCA_963277665.1 of Viscum album. NCBI lineage: Eukaryota > Viridiplantae > Streptophyta > Magnoliopsida > Santalales > Viscaceae > Viscum > Viscum album. The sequence continues at coordinate 1,353,308,383 of OY728131.1, forward strand.
CAATCCATGGAATAGGATATATATTCATTATCATGGTCATTTTGGGATCATTATAATCAATTCAATGGTTTATTGACCTATCATTATTATTAAACATAATAATAGTGAACCCCACGGTGAATCACTTGGGAATATGAACCCTTTATCCATATTCTATTGTAGTTGTTTATTTATCTACTCAAGTTCTACAACATCTATTCTATATTGATTCTTGGATATTGGTAAATCCATAGGTATAATTTCTATTGAATATGCAACCTCTAAGTTAGGGGAGGACTAGGAAATTCCATTGGAAACACTTCAGTGTACTCCCACACAATGGGAATTTCTTCCAGGATAATTTTTCCTTAAACTCAATACATTTTGCAAGTTAAAATTACATGTATGGTATTAATATCAATACTAGAGATTTTGGATCTAAATAAGATTCATCCATCTCCTTATATTTATACAAAATAGAAGGATGATTTCGGATACATAGAGTGATTTCATTCTCATGGAAATTTATTTTATCTCTATGTAAGTAAATCTAATCCATACCTAAAATAGAATCAAATTCCACTGAAGTGAGTATCATAAGGTTCTCTAGGATGTTAGTATTAAAAAAATTACTTGGGAGGAGTTATATACATAGGATGCACTAATATCCCAATTTTCAATTTTCACTAATAACACTACTTCCATGGTTTGTGATGGTGTTTTTATAGTTCTAATAAACATTCATGATATGAAGGAATGCATAAAAATATGTAAAGTAACACCACCTTTTACTTTTTTGTTCCTTTTTTAAGCATTTACATTCTCAAAAAAATAGTAAGGGGTGAAAATGTTCACCTTATTAGAAACATAAATGGGACTACAATAACAGTAATGGGATAAATTAAATATGACATGTATTCCTTAACTTATGAATTTTAAGGATTTAATCTATTCTATCCATGATCTATTTACTAATAGATACTCTTAGGGGAATTTGTTTCCCCTTAAAAAATTTTCATATAAAGAATTTTAATTTAACAAAGGATATCCCTCAAGAGTTTAAAACAAAGTGGGCAATAATTCATATTATCCTACACTAGTTATGGGTCAATTCAACCTCAATGTGTTTTTTTTCGGTGTTACCACTAGGTACATCAATGAAAGAGACACATCCCCTTGTAGCATCCAGGTGGGGATGTATTTTCTTCGAAACCACATAGATTATATTTTAGAAAAATATAGTATTGTCTTATTAAGTTTATTGTTATCCCTAAATCTTTCTCTAATGTTTTATAATCATAATCCAAAAAATAACCAACTATTGCACATTAATTCGTTTTTTATTAGGCAAAAATAAAAATAATACAAACCAGAAGATTTAGACATCTAGTGTGTTTATAAATGAGTTATATTACTAAAAAAATATAATAGGGGTATATCGATATTATTAAAAACATCCATAACATGGTTACATTTTTCCATAATTCTGAAAACTACATGGGATAACCTCAGGACATACTTAAGAAAGGGGTGATCTATAAATATTAGTAAGGGAATAATAAAATCATAAAATTATGTAGGTATTACATTTTATACAATAGTCATATCAACAGGACATAAAAGAGGTGATAATCATAAACATTAACAATGAGGCATGATATAGCTTGATTGCATAAAGGTAACATGGGAATGTGGAAATAACTTTAAAAATGACATCGTAAACATAATTAAAGGTTAAAACCCAATAAAACATAACATAATGTTCTTAATATGATCTCATGTTAACCATACATGATATCTAATGTGACAAAAACATTGCTCGATGCATTGGATCACTATTTGGGTTCACCCATCACAATCATATCACGTACATACATATGTATCCCACATAGATCATATAAATAAGAGATATTTCATCACATTTAATCTCACTATAATGGATTGTGGGTTATTAACATGTAATTACCAAATAGATGGATTATATGTTCCTAAATATGAACACCCTTGATAAAAAATGGGTACGGGGTATTAGTTATACAACTTTTTGGCATGGGAAAATCACAATGAAATTTTAGCAGCATAACAGATGAACATAAATTTTCATAGGAGGTATTAATGAGAGTTTAAGGGGTATATCATCATTTATATGTAATAAGTGAATATATGGGGATATTAAATAACCTATCCCAACAATATAAATTAACCATGAAAGGCATTAGACAACAATGTTTCTTGAATAAAAAGGAGAAGGAGATGATCCCTTACCTTGAATGGGTGATTCAAAAAACCTAAGAGGAGATTATTGAAAGGTTGGGGGAACCTTGGGAGGAATCATGAGAGGATTTTCATGTCAAGGTTGTACTCCATGTTTTTGGAGTGTATAGAAATGGGAGATTGGGTGGGTTTATATTATAAATGAGAGGGGAGCTCTTTATTATTTCTTAGATGTAGGTTTTTTATTCTAAATAATAATGTAATCAAAACCACAGAACATAACATTGTTTTTTACCTTTTTTATACCAAAGGTTATCAGTTTTAATTATTTTATATTATAAAAGGGCTAAATTATTAATATATTACCCTGGGTGATTTGGAAGTGAGTCATGTTCTTAATAAAATGATTTTAAAACCATAAAATATATTATATGTTTTTGAGTATTCATAAATTCTTTTTAAAATTAATAAAATTTTGTACAAAAATTTTAAATGGAAACATATATTTTCTCATGGATACCCATTATATCATTTATTACATATTTCTTGTGTCATTATGATGTCATCACACTCACCTTATTTTTATATCGTATTTAATTTTTACCAGAAAAATCGACTCCCTCAAAAAATTATGAAAAATTCACCATTGGATAATTTACTTTTTATATTTCCAAAAATAATATTTATTTTATAAAAATTGTTTTCTAAATAATTTAATTTTTACCATGAAAATAATATTTTACATTTATTGAAAAATTTCGGATGTTTGAAAGTAACAGTTTCTGGACCCTTAAAAAATTACATTTGAGATCAGAAAATTTATATTATCATTTATATTTAATAAAAATTATTTAATAATAATGTTTTATAAAAGTATAATTTATCAAAATAAATACATTAATCCATCAAAATAAATGTCTTAATTGAAATCAGATATTACCCAATAATACAATTTCGGTTTTATCCTATCAAAGTCAAAATCATTTATAAAGTAACAACTATAAGAATTAAATTTAATCATTATTCTATTAAAAATATGATAAACATATTCATATAATTTTGGAATTTTTATATATACATTAATTAAACACTCTAAGGGTATGATGCGAGACAATGATATTTTAATGGGGTGGTTCAGTGTACATGGTTTTGGTCGTGATTTCGTTGTGCTCTAACTTCTCCTGTAAGTGGTTTCGTTTGTGAATTAGTTATTGAATATCAGTATGGGATTGGTCAAGGGAAAATCCCATTGATTATATCTCCCTTTTAATCTTAGATAATGGTGTTTATAAGGTAGGATCTTACAAATCAAGGATGTCACTTCCTTTTTTCTTGTCAATTGGATTTATCAAAACCATATATTTATACTAATCATATGATAACTATTCAATGGATATAATATAAATGGTTATGATGCATAACGGTCTTTTAAATCTAATAGGATATAATAAAGCCAAATATTTGCATCTTTTTTCTATAACTATAATATATAATAGGGAATTTAAATCAACCATAAAGGGAATTTTATTTATAAAAGTTTGGGTAGTTATATTGAAACTGTATATACAACCCTTCATACAAGAAAGCAATAACAAGAAGAAAAGTAATCATTATTAAAAGAGAGTTCATTTTCATGAAGGATAGTGGGAGAAATATTTATTTCAATAATTTTCATTCTTAATGTACAATAGAGTTAGAATAGGGATAGATTTCACAGGTCCTCATGAATGAACATATTCTTGAAACACAAGTACTCTGTAAGAGCACCATCTATGATAGAAAACTATAAAGATATGGTTTTATAGTAAAATAATATGTTAACACATTATTGATTGAATATAGTGAACCTCTATAATATAATATGGTAGCAGAGTGCTCAAAATTTGTTACATGGAATGATTCTAAGAATTCTAAGATAGATTTCATGTATCATACCAAGTATAGGGTTCAGATAGATCTTTCAATTGATGTAAAACATGTTTGGTGTAAATAGTTATGTAAGATAAATATAGAAATATAAAATTAATTAAGTACCTATAAATAATAAATAGTGGATTAAGGGTTTAAATATTATCATGGCATTGACTATGTTGAAAACTTTTCTCCATTTTTCATGTTTAAATCCATTAGATTTTAACTTTCTCTATCATCTTTTCATGGATATTTAATTTGGAAATGGATTTCAAAACATATTTACTTTATGGGATCTTTTAGGAGGATTAGTATATGACATGAGAATAATGGTTTTTGACTCTAGGAAATTCCAGAAAAGGTATCAATGTTTCAAATATCCATTTATAGACTAAAAAAGCATCTATATTGTTGAACATTTTATTAAATGAATATATAAGAGATTTTTATTTTATTAATAATGAATGTGAGACATGTGTGTTTACCAAAGGTTTAGTGGTAGAATGGTTTTTTTCATAGTATTACATGATTATGGAATATTAATAATTTAAAATGAGATACCATCCATATATGAGGTTATGGTATAGTTGAATAAGTGTTTATCTAAGAAGGTGATAGGTAAAGAAGCCTAAATTCTAGAGAACAAGATCATCCCTAATATATCAAAGAGGTTTCATGGACTAAGTAAATGTAAATACATTTACATATTACTTAAGAGATTTGGTATAGAATAATCCAAGTGTGGATTGCTTCCAGTGTCTCATGGTATACATCTCTCCAATAAAATTTTCCTCAGAAAAAACATGAATGTGAGAGAATGAGTTAGATATCATATGCTTCAATGATAGTATCTATCTTGTATTCCATGTTATATATGAGGCTTGGAGTTTCATGTAATTTGATCATCATAGGCTAGTATGAAGAAGATCAAGGTGAACAATATTGTATTTTTTTTAAGGTTATCCTTAGGTATCTTAGGTGAACTAAGGATATGTTCCTAGTGTATGAAGGAGATAAAAAGATATCCCTTAGGGCCATAAAAATACTACTTTTTAGATAGACAATAGTGATTTAAATTTTTTATCAGGATATTTCATTTGTCTCAATGGAGGAGCTATAATATAAAATAGTTCAAATAATACAGTTATCATCGATTCTATAGTGGAGTCTAAGTATATTTTGGATTCAAATATGACCAATTAATCAATTTGTACTCGAAAAAATGTACAGGAGATTGATTGGATGCCTATTAGTAAATACCATATTAAAATTTACTATAATAACACTACAAGAGTGGTTCCTTCCAATGAGATAAGGTCATACAAGAGGAAAATGCATATACTTTGGATGTTTCATCTCCTGAGGTGTTTTCTCAACAAAGTGAATTTATAGTGATCATATTATCCATGTAGAAACATGTGGTGTTCCCCTTCATGAAGTATATTTGTCAACAATGGAATGAGAATAAATTAAAAGCTAGTGTAAAAAAGGTTTTTAAAATATTGCTCTAGTAAAAGTGGGAGTCTTTTGGAGTTAGTGCCCTAGAATTTAATTTTAAGCACAAGATTAAATACATTAATTATTTTAAATTTTAGTTAATTTTATTATAGCATCATTATTATTCCTCCATATGAAATTTTAATGTGATAATGTCCTAACAATATATGTCACACTAAAAATTTATAGTAGTTTCTATTATGAACAGATAATATTGTCTAATTGGAAATATAAAATAATTGAAATCAGGGTTACGATGATTATAAAAAATTGATAAAAATTCTCAGGGTGGTCTCCATTGTTAATCCGAAAGATATTTGGTTATAATAATTGGCTCACCAAAAGGAATTCCACCTTTTATGCGTCATTAGATTTTCTTATCTATATACTTATTTATTGCTCCATATACATTAAGATTCCCGTTAATGATAATAATGAGTCTTGTATATGGATGTATTGATGAAAACTTTTATGATATATGATTATGGTGAGGAAGGATATTTTTGGTGTGTCATGAGTGAAATTTATTTAATGGAAAATGTAAGAAAGGATATATCTGTTTTGTCCCTTAAAGGATGTTGATATATCATTCTCTTTATGAGAATAGAACTACCTGGATAAATTCATGGACATTTTGTTCTTTGAGTGAGATCATTTATGAGAATCCAATGATATAAACACAAAGAACATATGTTGATTACCCCAACATGAAACCTGCTTGATCAGTTATATCATATTAGAGGCATTATATTTCATGGTAAGTATTTATCGGAGATGGTATGTCGTCTTGATATTAACTTATATCTATATGGGTTTGTCATCATGTTTCTATCTTCCAAACTTATAAGTTAAGTATTTGTGCCAAATTCTTCTAAAAAAAGTGTCCGTGACTGTCACACGATATGTTTATCAACAATCAATGTTTAATTTGATATTATGTTTAACAAGTTTAAGTAAAAAAAATCTCAGGTTTTGATTGATCACTAAGATTTATTCACACATAAATTAAAAGAATAAGTGAGATATATAATAATAATAAATATTTATTATCACTGTTTTGTAAACATAATATTTATTTATCAATTAATAATAGAGTGATATTTATTTATTAAATAAAGAGTTATTATTCATGGTTTTATACATTTTTAGGAGCATAAGTGCACCTAGTTTAATGGTCCAGTTGTAAAATCATGTTATTGATATTTATATATATTATCAAAGTAGTGTACATGTCAAGTAAATAATATTAATATTTCTGTTATTAATATAATACATGGGGTCAACTAACAATTAAATAATTGGAAAGGGTCATATGTGCTGGTTGCTAACACTAAATGTTCCATAATACATTTCTAATTATGTAACATTCTAAAATCAATCTTGATGTACACAACGGATAGATCAAGGATCTCTCTCAATTACTATATTGAGAACAATAGGTCTATTTTTATCTCTTCTCATCCTACTTTTTCAGTCCATTGAGATAACATCAAGTTTATTATTCATCAAATAAACATTTCTATACAATCTTCCACGAATGATGTATGTAATCATGACATACCATTATAGTACAAAAAAACTATTGTGATGATGTTAATTATTTATGGTACACATTTGGATCACCTCTAGAGGGATTCATTACATAGATACTATAGTGAAATAATGGTATGATAAGATCATTTAAATTGATTCATCAAGGATGAGAGAATCACAATTTAATGTATTTTTATATCTTTTTGTTAATTAATTATTAATTAAAAGTGGAGATCCACCTATTATAGTTATAGTGTTTAATAAAGAAATTTAATATAATTATTTCACTAGACATGATATTATTTTCCATGTAAAAAATGATTATTTTTTAATTAATGAAATATAGATAAGTTATCCATGTCAAAAAGGATCTTACATTGAAAACAGAACCATCAAAATGGCGCATAAGTATTTTATGATTTAGAGCATCTGGTAGATTGAATGAGATGTTACCTAAAAATAATATATATATATGTGTGTGTGTGTGTGTGTGTGTGTGATACAGATGAAGGTCTTTATTATGGTAATATATACCCAACAATTGAGTATGAAATGTATGATACAAAATATTTTTACAATATCATATTCAGTATATCTTACTTTACATCTATGTGGGATATCATAAAGCATGATGTGTGATTTCATGCCTTCCACCCTTACTCGTGTTTTGTACTATTGAGGGCGTCTTAATTAATGGTTAATAATGTTTATTGATAACAATCTGTGAAACCCCCTGAAATTTATTTCCAATAATAAATTATTAAAATTCATTTCTCAAGGCTACGATATTCATTGGACAACTAATCGTTAAGAGTTAGTGCACAGATCAATCTAACCATAGTGGATATCATTTATATAATATTTATGTGATATGTAATGTGATTTATATCTCATTCATATGATGTATAATGTTGATGAATTATTAACTAATTAGTTATAATACATTATATAATGTATGTCTGTTGTTGAGGAGTATCCAAGAGGGTCTATAAAAGCATGCTTCCATGTGATGGAATAATATGAGATAGTATATTTAGGATAATATGATACTCCATATTTATCAAATACCTCATTCCATACCACATTTACATCATGATATGCAATCACATCAGGGGATGGAGAGTCTACTATGTATGATGTGAAATCGAGTCTACCCTTGAATCCTTTAGAAGGTGGGAGTTATGTGGATTCTACACTAGTTAGCACCATCAATCTCATTTATAGGTGATGGAAATGATGTAGTTACTTCAATGTGGTATGGTATTCATGTTTTATATGTTCTTTATATCTAGTTTTTAATGTGTTTTTTATTTCATAGAATGGTTATAGAAACACCAGCACGAGCTACCAGACTCATCCCTTATGAATGTTTTATAATTTTTCTCAATAAAGGAAACATGAAAAAATATACAACATTCATTACAAAAGAGGACCTTTTACCAGTCTGGGTTTTTGAAAATTGGTTACAAGACATACATTTCAACAACTGTACAAATTGAAAATTAAATAAACAATGATTCTTCAACGCATTTCTTCCACAACAGAAATTCACCACAACTAGATTTTTAAACCTATAAAAGTGAATAAAATATGTAGAGTGAGAATTAATTATTCCCAATAAGGGGGTTTTTAATAACCTAATAATCTCTTTCAAAAACTTCTTGAAAATAAATATATTGAGTTTAGAATAGATTTTCGTAACACTATTGCATTTTGAAAACAAGTAATTTAAAAAATAATTATATTTGAAAAAAATAAGTTCGAATTATCCTTTGAAAATATTAATTTTTATGTGGTTCATTAATAATTATTGTAATACCACTTCAAAATCCATACATAATGCCAATAGTCAGAGCTATGTCTTCTAGGTTCACTCCCCAAAATGATACATATTTCACCCGTGCTAATTTCTAAAAAAATATCATGGATCTTCCTTTCTTATTTATTACCCCCAAAATTTTCAAAATAATTACATAATATTATTTTACTCAGAAAACATATTCCATCACATTTCATCACCATTCCATCAAAATGTTATAAAATCAATTTGGTATAATCCCATATAGGTAAAAAAACAACTAGTATTTGAAAATATTAATTACATGAAACATATATTCAAGTGCGTGCAAGATCACATAATTCTTGGAATTCCATACATGAGATCGATGATGGCCATACCTATTCATGCATGTCATTTTGGGATATTCATATGCATGTTTTTACATAAAATATTAACTTGTTCGATATAAAACGATAAAATTTATCACATGAAAGTGTGTAAAGATGGTGAATAAATTAGTTTAAAATTACATAGATCATTAAACACAATATTTATGGATGTTAAATACCATTTATAACTTCTAAATAAATGGTAAATAATAACTATACTTAAGGTGTTCGTATTTATATACATATATATATATATACAACACCCTTTTATCATAAATTTGAAAACTATGACCTTCTAATATTCACATATGTTTTAGAAATAAGGTTTAAGTCATAGTAAACCCTTAACATATATATATATAGTGAAAATAATAAGCTATATATATGTAGATATGTATGTATATACAAATATATATGAAAATCTTTGTAAAAGGATCATAAAATTGCACCCCTTCAATAATATGATTTTAGAAGATAGATCCTTTAAATCAATAAAATTTATCATATATGCAATTTGAATTAGAAAGATATGATCTTACATAATTATATATATGTATTTATTTGAAAATTAATTAATAAAAAATAAATATAACCATTACCTATCATAAAAGATGCAATTGTTTTCTAGAAAACAATAGATAGCTTGATAGAGAGAAATTCCAGTAGCATTTGGGTGTGCAAAGTGGGTTTATAATAGAACCCAAATTCCAATTCAAAAATTGATAATTGATAAACCAAATTGACTAAATATAACCAAATAAAATTTTTTATTTGTGAAAATCAATTAGAAAATTGATTAATTGACACCCTAAAATATAAAATTGAAATAATGAGGGGATCTGAGTCAAGGATGGGGATTTGGATTTAAAATAAAACATCATCCCCAGAATTATTTGTATGGAAAAAACAAAAGGGGTCACAATGAGGGTGGAAAGAATGCATCATGGTAATGTGTGTATAAAAGGGGTTTGGCGACTACATGGTTTGATGGAGACTAGTTCCACTTAATGAGGAAGAAGAAGGAAAAAATAATGGATGGCTCAGATCAATCTTGATCTGATCAAAGGGTGGAGATTAAACATATTTTATTTAGAGAAGAGGGTTCGTGCACTTACGATTGGATGACTAGGAAGGGCCACAGATCTGTGTGGTTAGCTATATGTGTATATGTGTTTTCAAAATGATTAGATGGTCCAGATCTGGTGAACCAGATCGGACGGTCTACAAAAGTCGTAGTGATAAACCAAGACGGTGAGGTTCAATTAGGGGGTCATCACAGAAGTCCAAGATCTTGCACAGCGAGATCATGTAGCTTAGATCGTACGCCCCAGTAAAATATGCACCCCACATTGAAACCCCATGGGTTTTTCTGCTTCTTTATAAGGCTCGGTGTATAGTGCTTGTGTTCAATGAAACGAAGCACATACAACAAGGGGTCCTTAAACACGGGACCTAACTGCGGGCCATGGCCCAACCTATGTACAAGCTTGACTAGGGACATATACATGGGAATGTGTGTGACCTGGCTGACACTATTCCTATCTGAGTTTGCTTCAGCCCTTCATGAGCCTCACTAGTGCGGGTAGACTCCTCACTGCTAGTGTTGACCCATTGTGGTTCCTCTAGGATGGTGTAGGTGTCCCTATCCTAGGGATTGCACCATTTTTTTATACATGAACTTAAAATAAATTTTAGAAAATTAATAAATTATACCTTTTGTTATTTTATTTAACATCTTCAATTATAAAACTATTATGATCCACATTATTACATAAAAATTATCTTTAAATAAAAACCATTCCATTTTAAATTTTAAATATCTAACATACCAAAAACACAAAAAATACTAACGGTCACTAAAAATTTAAACACCCATGTTATAACTAAAAGTAATCTCATATTTCAATACATAGTTTTATTTTACAGAAAATATAATTTTAAAACATTTAAAGCATTTAAAATTTAATATAATTTAAATACCCAATGGTTTTAAAACATCAAGAATCACTTTATAACTCAATGACTATTTACAACGGTCATATAAATCGTATAAATAACTATTCAAGGTATGAAAATGATAAAATAAAATTTCTTTCTTCAAAAGAAAGGTTCTATGTATTTCTTTAACTCTCATTATTTTATTGATACTACTTGCAATAATGTTTTTTATTATGGAACATCTAGGGGATGTCTACAAAAAATTCAGCCTTTTCATTATACTTGGTGGTATTCGGTTTATTCAGCTAGGTCTTGTGATGAGTTTTATTGAGTAGTTGTAATCTCTTATATTAATGTAATATTTCAGTGTTTGAATAAAATGGTCCTCATTGACTTTTTTGTATTAAATAAAACCAATTTTCATAAAAAAATAACTAAAAGTTTTATTATTATTTTTATAATTAATTTGGGGGAATTACATTCTCCCCTCCCCCTAAACTGAATTGCACCCTCGCAATATGTATGTACACATACATTCCCCTCCATCATTTATCTCCTGACTTCATCCTCAATGTCCCTACAAAAACATATTAAATATTATTAATTAATAATATTTTAAATGAAATTATGCCATACCTTAGCTAGGTCCACCACCGTGGATAGTCTACTGATGACATCAAATTAATTCCCAGGGTAGTTTTAAGTTCCTCAACTTCTTTTTCCCCATTACATCTCTAGAAACTATGATAAAACTCACACATAACACATTTTTGGTTTCTAGATAGATGCATGGAAGGTGTAGAGCTCAGAGATATCAGAGTGGACTTGATCCTTATAGACATGTTGAACAAAATTTTTTTAAACGGTTTGATATCAGAGTCTACCACACCTGCTAAAGCATAGAACATGAAATAGATAGCTTGAACAGAGGCCACCCTCCTTTTTAGCCTCATTTAATCTTCCTAAAAACATATAATTCTTAGATAGGTAGAAACATGGGAAGAGACATTCATTCTTCTTTCATTTATGCATATAATATGCACGTTTTTTATATTCCATTAAGTTATAGACACGATTCAGTAATTGGTAGTATCAAATTACATTTGGGTTGTTTGAAACCTGGTAATGGTTTTCATATAATAATTGTAGGTTTGTGAGAGGGTTATATGCATCTGAACATTATTTGAAAATTATTTTTCAATTAAATCAGTAGGAAGAAACAAAAGATTTGTTGATGATCTCTCACCTTCCATCTAAAAATTTTAAGAAAATAATTTTAATCAAGAGAGTATACTTAAATTAGTAGGTATGTTCCGTTATTCTAAAATTATATAAATTGTCCTTCTGACACTGATGATAAAAACTTGAGCTTCAGCTACTAGAATCAATCCTTATGAATTTTGTGTACGTTTCATTCAATAAAATAAACTTGAAAAAATAACCCACTTTCATTACAATAGTAGAACTTTTTCTGGCCTAGGTTCTGGAAAATTAGACACATGACTTACATTTCAACAACTATAAAAATTGAAAACTAAATAAAAAATGAATCTTCACTGAATTTCATCCATAATAGAAATCCACCACAGTTAGGTTTCTAAACCTGTAAGAGTGATTATAACGTGTAGGGTGAGCATTAATTATTCCCAGTAAGGGGGTTTTAAAACAACTAATAATTTCATTCAAATATTGCTCGAAAATTAATATACATACTTTAGAATAGATATTCATAGCACTAATACATTTAGAAAACTAGTACATCACAAAATAATTATATTTGAAAAAAATCCTTGGGAATTATACTTTGAAAATATTAATTTTTCTATGAGTAAATAATACTAAATACAATATGACATATAAATACATACATAATTAAACTACTTTAGAATAAGTATTATGGATTCACTCCCCATAACGACACATATCTCACCAGTTCCAATTTTGAAAAAAAACTACATCTTCCTATAGACCTTCCATTCTAATTTCTTAAACAAAACATTTTAAAAATACTTACATAATATTATTTTATTCAAAAGAAAATAATCATTTTCATGTCATCACCAATTATTCAAAAGGATCTGAAATCAATTTACGGAAAATCTCATAAATGAAAAAAAAAACTAATATTTGAAACCCATAATTTCATGAAACATGGATTTAACTGCATACAAGATCACATAATGCTTGGAATGTCACACATGATCTAGATAATTTCCACGCATATTCATGCATGTCATGTTGGGAGATGCATATGCATGTTCTCACATAAAATATTAACTTCTTCCACATAAAAGGATAATATTTATCATATGAAAATGCATAAAAATTGTGAATAAAGGAGTTTAAACTTACATATATCTTTAAGAACCGGTTTTATGGATGTTAAATACTATTTATAACATCTAAATAAATGAAAAAAGTAACTATAACTAATTTTTTCAGGTATATATAAATATATATGTGTATATATATGTATATATAAATATATATGTATATATCACCCTTGTATCATCAATTTGAAAACTAAGACTTTCCCATATTCACATATGTTTTATAAATAATGTTTATGAAAAGAGAAACCCCTAAAATATATATATATATATATATTGAAAATAAGGAGCTATATATTTTTATATGAATGTATATACAGATATATATATATATGAAAATATTAGTAAAAGGATCATAAAATGACACCCTTGTTATGATAATATTTTTGAAGAAAAATCCTTTAAATCAAAAAAAATTATCATATATGTGATTTGAATTATAAATATATGATCTTAAATAAATATATATATTTATTTGAAAATAAATTATTCAAAAATAAATATAACTTTTACCTAACATAAAAGAGGTAATGGGTTTCTTGAAAACGAGAGAGAGCTTGACATACATAAATTTGGGTGTGCAAAGTGGGTTTATATTATAACCTGAGTTCCAATTAGAAAAATTGCTAATTGAAAAATTGAATTAAGTGAAGCTAACCACTCAAAATTATTCATTATATAAATCGATGAGAAATAGGATTAATTAACACATTAGATATATAAAATTGTAACAATGAGGGGGATCTGAGTCATGAATGGGGATTTGGTTTTAATATAAAACACCATACCTATACTTATTTGGAGGGCCAAAAAAAGGGACTGCGAAGAGGGTGGAAAGAATGCATCATGGGAAAGTGGGGGTGAAAGGGGGATGTCGGCTACATGGTACAATGGAGACTGGTGTGACTCAACGACGAAGAAGGAGGAAAAAAATGTATGACTCGAATCAATCTTGATGAGATCGAAGGGTGGAGATTAAACCGAGTGTATTTAGAGGAGGGGGTTCATGTGGCTTAGGAGGAGACAGCTGAGATGGTCCACATATTTGATAAGATGGCCACAGGTGTCCATTTGATTTTAAAAGGATTAGATGGTCTAGATCAGGTGAACCTAGATCGAAGGATCCGTAAAATACGCGGTGATAAATAGAGGCAGTGGGGTTCAATCAGGGGATTAGCATAGACGGACAGGATCTCACATAGTGAGATCGTACAGCTAAGATCACCCACCCTGGTAAAATCCACATCCCACATCAAAACCTTCTGGGATTTAGTGCTGCCTTATAAGGCCTATCATGTAGTGCATGTGTTCAATGACACAAACACACACACCAAGGGGTCCTTAAACAAGGGACCTCGTCGCGGCCCTTGTCCCAACCACTTCACACACATGACAGGATCCCTATACACGGTTCTGTAAAAACCTATCCCACACTATGCCATCCAGAGTTCTCTAGAACACTGTTCGAGCCCTCAAGGTATAGGTAGACTCCTCCCTGTTGAGATTGACCCCTTGAGGGTCCTTGAGCATTGTGAGTTGTCCCCTAGCCTATGGATGGCACAATATTTTTATACATGAGCATAAATTAAATTTAAACATGTAATTAATTATACCCTCGATTATTTTATTTAACATATTCAATTATCCACCAATTACAATCCAATTTATTACATAAAACCCATCTTTAAATAAAAACCATGCCATTTTAAATTTTAAATATCTAACATAATAAAAACACACAAAATACTAACAGTTACTAAAAATTTAAACACCCATCTTATAACTAAAAATAATCTTCAATTTAAAGACATAATTTTATTTAACAAAAAAAATATTTTAATTTTTTTAAAAAAAATTAATATTTAGAACACATTAAATACCCAATGGTTTTAAAACATCAATGATCACTTTAAAACTCAATGGCTACTTACAATGGTCATATAAACCATATAAATATCCATTCAAGTCATTAAAAAGATCAATCATCATTTATTGATTAGAAATAATGGTGCTCTATATTTATTTTACTCTCATTATATTTTCTAAACTGCTTGACATAAATTTTTTTATTACAAAAGATCCAGGGGATTTCCACTACAGATTAGGCCTTTTTGTTATACATGGTGGTCTTCTATTTATTTTTATGTGTCTTGCGATTAGTTTTCTGGAGTATTTGTAATCTCTAGTATTAATTTAATATTTTATTATTTGAATAATATTTTCATCATTTTATTATTTGCATCAAATAACACCAATTTTCAAAAAAACAAAAAAAATAATATCTAAAAATATTATTTTTATTGTTATAATTATGTTTGTGTCATTTTTATGGTTGAACATGTTATTTGGAATTAATCACATTATTGTTCTCTATTAAGTGTTTTTTGACCCATAAGGATCTCAATATAAGGAATATATACCCTTAGTGGTTGGACTACATCGCCTATATCTACATTTCTGAAACCCAATATTTGTTTCCATTAATGGTATGGGTGTACTGGAGTAGCATATTATACACTTTTACTCTCAATGGGGACCTATGATGTGAAATCTAGAATATTAGGAGGTGAAAAAAATAATGTTTCATCATATATATATTGGATGGGGTGATTTCATATATCATAGAAATTCCGGATTATAATCCATCATTATCTAAGAGGATATGACAAAGTAATTTGATTAACATTTCATTGATACCATACATTGGACTAGTGTCATTGGCCTCTAAAAGGGAACATGATTGTATGATAAAACCATCTCGAACATTATCACTCAATGTAAGTTCTTGAAATACTCCATAAATGATTATCTCTCCCAATGATAGTTTTTGCAGATGTTTGTGGAAAATATCTATAATAAGCTAGTCCTCACCTTTATCTACCATACTACCCTACCAAGAACACATCGTTGATTTGGGTTCTAAGGTTACACTCAAATTCATCACTATTCAAATCCACAATTGATCTCTCAAATGTTAAATAGCATAGGGGAAACCCACCATGGTCCCTTATACCAGATCGTAGCAAAGAAACCCTACCTGATTTCCCTTATATCATTTCATTTCTCTGGCCCACACATTTCATTTAGAAGGAATAATGTCCCTTGTAATCTACACAGTAACATTTTTACCTAACTAGACTACTAGGATAATTCCCACTATCACAACCCTAGGAATATTTTATATTTCCCATCTTGCAACCAAATTCATCCTAGGTCAGTCTAATAACCCAAAAAATCACAGCATTACCATGGTATTCCCACTTAGTTATGTTCATATTAGTGGGTGAGGAACATTAATTCCACTCTCTAATCAACTTTACCAAAAATTAAGCAATCTTATAGTTCTATCGTGGCTTACATAGTCTGCCCATCCCAGTCTAACACTCCTCTATAGAAAAAAAAATTATATGGTATCCTATACTAGGGTGACTTCTTCATGTTATATTCATTTAACTTTTACCCAAAATCATCTCATATATCTCATAACACACTTTATAATTGAGTCATTCTCTATCGGTGTCCAAGGCACTGAACTAGTTAATAAGGGTCCATAGTGGACCTTGTTAATTTATATCCATAAAAATTTTAGTTTAATTACAAAATTTAATTAACTAAAATTTTTTAACTTCCCACAGTTGAGAGACCACATATCATATGATACATATAAAATAAAGGGAAATGGGGTGTTATTAAGGGATCACCTATATTATATGAAGTTATTCCCTTTAATAAACAACATGAAAAGACTTGTATAATCTTGTCCAACTCAAACTGACTGTAATTCATCATTATGAGGCCATATATCACACCAAAATAACCAATTAAATTAACCATAGAAAATTAAATTTATTTTTCAATTTAAGTTAAATATGTATAAATACTGAAATCTCAACGGACATTATCACCTCCTTGATACTATGGGAAATGGGGTACAGACTACTCTTAAAAAGAACCCAGACCTAATCCACAGAAAATACATAATCAGATCACCTAATTAAATTAAAATTTACTCCAATTTAATCAAATCCTAATGGAAAATCATTGAGTAATGTAGCATCAGTGAAATTATTTATAGATATTGTCTCATGATATCATCTGTCCACATCAAGAAATACATTCACCTTTTTCACCTGATTACTCTGTTCTCTAGTGGAATATACATCAAAAAACCTAACAAATTTGTCTAGAAATAGTTTTTATGGTGGGAAACCAAAATTTAAGGAAGAGGAATGAGAAACACCGCTAGACCCCCCATTGGAACACTAACAATATCACCCCTATAAATAAGGTATCAGAAGTGGGAGAGGTGAGGGAGTATTTTTCTGAATAGCCCCCTATAGACCACTATTCAACCAAAAGGTAGAGGTGAAATTTGGTAAATTAACATTATATCCCCAAAAAATATCACACATAGCTTTAGATCATGGTGTGATAATGGTTGGTGGAATCATGACACCTTCCAATAGAGGGGTCCACCCTCATTCCTCAAAATTCTCAAAGCATGATCAGGGTTTCATGACATTGAAATCCATGAAGAGGGTTAGTCTCCAACCTGATCCCTTCATAGTGTGGTAATCAATCCCTTAGTGTTGTGATACCCAACTATGTTTTTTATGTTACATCCTATAGTTATTAGATGTACTCTTGGGGTTTGTAATTTTA
The DNA here is from genome assembly GCA_963277665.1 of Viscum album. Lineage (NCBI taxonomy): Eukaryota > Viridiplantae > Streptophyta > Magnoliopsida > Santalales > Viscaceae > Viscum > Viscum album. The sequence continues at coordinate 1,353,326,616 of OY728131.1, forward strand.
TTAGATTCCCCAACCATGATCATCCACTTACTTGAGTACTTATTACAGCTTTTGGGCCTCAAAGAACAATCAAAAACATCTCCTTGGGATTTCCAAACACTTGGATTCCCAATATGAGTCTCTAATATAAAAACAACACCTCTGCAAAAAAATCAAATTTTCTTGAAATTTATAACTTAAAGAAGGAATGGTTCTTTACAACCTTCAAAACATATCACTTCACATCCCTAATAAGACTTGGTGGACTTTAACCAAAAGTATCACCGTACTCTAGTTGTTAATTAACAATCAACTCACCATTTTCTATCTTATAATATCAAATGAAATTTCACTATACAACTCTAAACATTGAGGAGCACTATTTTTCAAAACAAATTTAGCACACATCATTTTCTTCAATACTAAGATGGAAGTCGATGGAACCCATCTACCCCAATACACCAAGGTTTTTTGAATCACATAAAAAAATAATATGGTTCTCCGAACAATAATTCATTTCCCGTTATTTATAATTCATAGTAACAGCTCTCCACTCCATCAGAATTTCTTACTGCAAGACAATCATAGTGATCCATCGACCCACTCAAGGAAGTTTTCATCTAACTAAAATGGATTATAAAAAAACATTTATTATTTCCTCCTATAGAAAACTATTATAAAAAATTATTTATCACACATGACAACTTGATTTCCCATCTCCCAATAATGATGCCTCAACTCCTTAGCAGATTTTTATATCATCCAAACAACAACTATGAAGTCTAAAAAACATTTAGTGTAATTTCAAAGTTGGATACTCAATGAAAAAATGATAAATTATGATCTCACCTTGAGCAGTATCACAACATTGATCTAACTCACACTTCAATAATATCTCATCTATTGTGATCATGATTAAATTATAGAAACTCTATCTGCAATCATATCTAAATTGCACTTTGATATCTCCATGGAACCAGAAAAAAATAAAATACGCCTACAGAATTGAGTCTAAAATAATTATCAATTATCATATGACCTGTCTCATTACAACCACCATTATTCCGACTTATATTTATTCCTCTATGGCCATATTCCCCTCCATTACCATCCATAATGACAAATTGTGGTCTTCCCACTCACAATTGAGTACCAATATGAAACATCTATCGTCTCACATCCCTAAATCAATAATAAATTCATCCTAAAACTTGAATAAATTTATCTTTAACAATTATCACACCCTTCAATAGTATATAGTGCTCCCACCACCATAAAACATTCCTTCTAACATGCATGTTTCTCCCACGGATCTGTGGTCATCCAAACTATCAACCCCTGACTCCATCTATCCATTTTTTCATCATCATCACAGGGGAAAAATTTTTCATAAAAAACCAAGGAACCCAAGAACATAAAAGATTCATCGAATACTTTTTCCCTAAACTCTCACATGGCCACTTACTAGTCCATAAATATTGGGAACCACACATAAACAGTGTTCACTTTTTCTTAGGTATCAAAACGTTTTCTGAAAATCCATGATAATGATCATTATCCTCTCCTAAAGCAGAGTTTCACTTCTAAAGAATTATGTCATAGGTTCTTATCAATTAGTGTCCACACTCATAAAACATATCTTCACAACCCAAATGACTCTCCCATGAGTCATACACCATATTCCTTGGCTCAAAACATTAGCACCATGAGATACTTTATGTGAAACTAACATATACACCCATTTATGTAAACCTCATGAAACTAAAAAATTCATACCTTATACTGGTTCTAAGTAACCTTTATTACAAAAAATAAGTCATGAAGAATTAGGTCTTTACTATGGTGGTACCATTCCATTTACATTGACTCGAAACACCTTGAGTCATATATTATTTATCCTTTGCTTGTGTGCCAAAATCTCTAATCATGACCCATTTTGTGTCAATATCATTATTCAATAATCAATTATCTTATTTCACATAATTATCAAAACAACTCGCTCATTCTAGGTCCAATCACATGATCACCATTTAACCCAAGAATAGTCTCAAAAAATAGAAGCATCTACCAAATTCTATGAATCATAGATCTATCTATATTGCATAATAATTTGAAACCTCATCGAGAATAAAACATGAAATAAATTAGGCCTTGGAATCTATAAAATCATTCCTTCTATAACTAAACCTTTATACCAAGAACCTCTTCAAATTATTTGCATCACCCGACCTAAAGCGTCACCATGTCTATTCAATATACCAGGTAGAACCTCCAAAACATTGATCTCATAACCCAAAGCATCTACCCATGCTTCCCATCTCTATGATAACTCACAAGTAATTTATTACCCCTTTATCAAGTTACCATCATATATCACAACAATCCCAATAGTAGACCTCATATCTCTATCATGTTGAGCCACATCTTAATGGAATTTTCCTCCCCATCCTAGACCATAGTAACTATCTCAACATAGACTCATATCATGGGGAAACAAATTTTCTCTCATCTCAAGTATCACAAGGAAAATAACATTCCCAAACACCCACTTTGGGTTTCTATATATATATATATAGACAGACACATCAAGCATCACATTCCATGTTCTCATCCTACCAGGGAACTAATCTTCATTAAGAATATGCATATTATACTACCCCCTCAAGGTCAATGATCTTATATTTGTTCACATATATGTACTGGAATCATACTATAATTATCAATGTCAAGGAAGTTATAGTAATAATTTTTTATTAAGATAATTCCAATAATAAGTTATATAGGAAAACACCATAACTATTTGTTTACACTCTAAGTAACTAAACTCATTTCTCAATCACCCAGAAGGGGTTCGTCAAAAAAGATCTTAGTGCCTATAATAACCCACTATGGGTCACTGTAAATCCCTTACAAGAGATATTGTATAATTTATATCGAGGATCATACTTTTGTAGAATCCATAGGACCTTTCATCAAGAGAAGATATAATGTGGCTCAACTAACTAGAATGCCACCAATAAGTTATAAGGTAAAACACCATATATGTTATTGTTGAAACTTTATGCATAAGAAACCTTAATTGTTAGTGATATAAATCACACGGAAGCATGTTTATATTTTGAAATCCCAATATTCCATGAATGATGCAGGTATATAGGCCTCTTGTCAATGTCCAGGATCCAAAAAAACATATATCAAAAATCCAAAACACAAGTGTGTCATGCTAGGTGAAATCATAAAAAGATAAAAGATTAAACCAATAATAATAATATCATATCTCATGTAATGTAGAATGTCCCTCAGATAAGGTGTTCATGATTCAGAAATTGTAGGCCCATCGCAAGATTTCATGCTTCTCTAATTCCTATCAAACAAGACCACAAATTGTGAGGCAAAGAAAAAGATGACCAAATACCACTTTCCGATGCCCTCCACCCAGGACCCCTCAAATGGTTCCTAGACCAGTGTATTATACATGAACTCAAGTATTCCTTCCCATAAACAAAAGGATTTTTACCATAAATTGGTGTCTAAGATGTTACTGTGGGGAGACTATATAGTCATATTAGAGTAAAGCATAGTAGAAAGATATAATAGATTTCATTGAAAAAAATAATATAATAATGCTATATAAAATGTATTTTGGGGGTATGTATTCACAAAAAAACATGGTCATTCCATCATACATCAAAAAATCAACCACTAGGTGGATCATAAGAACGTGATAAATAATTGATAAAGACACTCAAAGCCTTTATTTTTATCCCCAATACTCACCTCATCCTAATATATTTTGTTTCAAAGTTATCTTTCTTGATCAGGAATCACTGGTCCTAATCCATATTTTTACCTAAAATAATTTAATTCTACTCATGTTACCACATTTCATGGATTCCTGGGATGGGTGTGGGTACAACTCAATTGGAAACCACATATGGGGTCCTTAATATAATTATTAAATCAATATATGTGCATTTGATGTCCTCTAAAAAATAAATAAATAACTATGGAAGCATTAATAAATAATTTTTATTGATCATTCAGTTCTAAAATGACACTTGGGATTTAAAATTCCTACTTTTGTAAGTTTTTGAGAGTCTTTGGTCGTAAAACATTTCACCTTGGGGACCCAGTTCTACCCTAGAACCATAATCTACGTTGGACCATAGCTCACTTGGAACATTCATCTCATACCTAGGGGATTTCATGTATAACCTCAGAATCATGATCATAACTACCTATAGAGGCCATGCCCACCCAAGGAACCATTAGAATTTATACATAGGGGACCCCATCCACCCTCAAAACCCTAAAAATATATACTGAGTGGGGTCTATATAAAACCACAAAACCATTATAATATCCACATTGGGGGACACACATCCAGCACTAGAACAATAAGAATCCCCCCAAGGGAACTCCAACCCAACAACCATACCCCAAAATTGCTCAGGTTTGTAGCTCAATAAATTACATAGATGTATCATACACACACACACACCCAAATATATATCTGTGTTTGTGTGTGTGTGCGTGTGTGTAACAAAAATAATGAACACATGAGGCACACCCTCCTCATAAACTCATTTCACGCCTAAAAATAGCTAGACATATATCCTCCCAAAAAAACTATATCATACAATATAGGATGGATACTAACTGAAACCTAGTATAATAGACATAATAATACTAATAATAATTATACTAATATCACGGTTTGGACACTTAGAAAACTCATATAACATAACCAAGGTTATCCTCCAATGTGAATGGCTTATTCTTTCCACTATCACCATACTAGAATCATATAACTGATTCAGGTTCTATAGTGAAACCTAAAATCATCACTATCAATAGTTACATTAACCCTACCAAGGGTTACAAAACATAGGGCGGAACCCTCCAGGGTCCCTCAGGCCACATCATATAATGTAAACAGTACATGGTTTCCCTTATCCCATCTCATTTCATGACTCAACACATGTCACTCAGATGGAATAATATCCATTGGCATCACCAATATCACATTTTGATATCATAGACCTCATAATAGATGCCCCACTATCACCACACCCAGAATATAGAACAATTCCAATCTCATATCCAAAGTCATCCTAAGCCAGTACATTCAGTCAAACCAAGGTATACTGACCGGTGTAATCACATACTAGTGGGGTATCTACACTCTCCCCACTCTCTAATCAGCTATTTTAATTATTTTAAGGGATCTCATAGTTCTAACACAACCTAAATTGTCCACTCATCCCATTTCAACACTCTCCACTACAAATATGTGTTTAAGGGATCCTATACTAAGTTCAGTATTTCCTAATAACTTTAATTAATGTTTACCACATATTTTCCAATCTATCTCATAACATACTACATAATTGCGGCCTAGTCCATTTGTGGTTGAGGAATTAATCCAGTGCTAAAGGGTTTGTACTGGACTTTAGTAATTGTGTCCATCCATAAGAATTTTGTTTTCATTAAACAATTTATTTAATTTTAAACTATTAATCTCTTAAAATGGAGAGGCCACATATTACAAGCTACATAAAAAATCATAAATCAATGGGGTATGTTTAAGGGGTCACCTACGTCATACCATGTTACTCATTTTAACAACAGTGTGACAACTCTCTCCGAATCTCATAAAATATCAACGAGACATTATTAGTCACCATAAAGACCTATCTCAAACAAAAAAACTAATTTAATTCATTATGACTAATTAAATTTAATTTTCAACTTAAATTTAATAGGAATAACACCTAAAATATCACTAGGCATCATTCTCACAAAAGAACCATGAGAAATTGGGGGCAGTTTAATCCCAACATTAACTTATGCCTAATTTATATAAAGTAAAAAAATTTAACACAAAATTAAAAGACCATATTTGCTCAATTTAATCAAAAAATTAGTAAAATCCATAGGTAAACGTACCATAAATGAAATAGTATGAATACATCACCTAAGGACATCCTCTAGACATGATAAACAAATGACCACATAAACCTCATTAAATTTCAATAGGATCTAGTAGAATCATCTTCCAAAACACTAAATTAAATTGATTAGAATAATATTTAAATGATTAAACCCATAAAATAAGGAATAGTAATGAGAAACTCAAATTGAACCTCTATATAAACTTTTCCAAGATCACTCCTATCCATGGGGGTCAAAAGAGTAGAAGGAGGATCCAATAGAATGGCCCTTACTATGCACCATTATTTTCCTAGAAACCCTGAAGGGATGACCAATAAATCATCAGTATTCCCCAGAAAAAAATATACCTATGGAAAAATCAAGGTGCGACTAGGTGTGGTCATGACGTAAGACCTCCTAAAGTAGGGCCCACCCCCATTATTTTATATTTTTGTAGTGAAACAAGGGAGTTGGGGTCTGGCCATAATGGTAAAATGAGTGTCCAAAGATCTATGTCTTTCACGGTTGGTCCTTCATGCCATTTTTCCCATGTAGACCCTGTGTAATCTTGTATAGTGTAACCAATAGGATACAATGTGACTTGTGTTAGGTGAATAATTTGAACAAGGCCCCGGAACATTCTATGTCACTCACTAGACTCACTGTTACACCTCTATGATCATAGAAAACATATAAAACATCTCTTGTAGATTTCCAAACACTCATATCCCCAATCTAAGTCTTGGTTCTCAAAACATACCTCTCCAGAATCAAAATTAACATTTCCATTAAATTAATAACTTAATAAGTTATGGGTATTTAACCCCCCCCCCCCATAATATCACTTCTTGGACCTACAAATTCTAAGTAGACTTTAACCATTAGTCTCAAAATAGTAAATTCATCAATTTTCAATCAATTTTTAAAGTTATATCCTGATTATCTGATCATCCTTTCACTATATATATCTAAATACTGAGGAGAAATATTCATAAAAAACTGATTTATTGATCATCATCCTAATATTAATATGGAACTCAACAACACCTATCTCCCTTGATACACTAAATCATTTTCAATTTATTCATCTCTTGGATTATGGAACTCCCTATTATAACCCACTATTCATAATGGAATATTCCATTCCCTAGTGCTCCCCACCATTAAAATCACCTACTCCAACCCAATCTCATTGGTCCATCATCATTATCAATTTGGTTTCAATATCATCACACATAATCACACATATAAATGAAAATATATATTCATATGAATGATTGTTCATGAAAATTATTAATTGTAACCACCAATGTAATATCACAACACCTAATAAGGATTCCTCAACTCTTCATCATTTTTCTAAATCATCCAATTTGGAACACAAAAGTCAAAATCTATCATTCACTGTAATTTCTTAGGTGGATCATGAACCAACTAAACTGGCCTTTTCGCTCTCACCATAAGCACTAATGCACTATCAATCTAAATAAATATCATATAACATAAAATATATCTAGAGATTTACAGAAATTCATGTACTCTATAGGATATCATATCCAAATATAAATATTGTATTCTCCAAGAACCAAATAAAATCAAATCTTCATGAACAATAGCATCAAAAATCGTTCTTGACCATTGTATTACTAGTCACGTCACACCCATTACCCTACCTATGCTAGGTCATTCCTCGAGAGACCATTATCTATCCATTACCACTTATAATAACTAAACATGGTCATCCCTCTCACATATTTCTGTTAATGTAAAACATATATTGCTACATGTTTTAGACTCCCTAGGAACATCATCCTCAACACCTGTTGAAATCCATCTATAATGAGGGTCACACCCTCCAATATCCAATAGTCTTCTCTCCACCATATGACTTTCCTTATCACATGCATGTTACTCCTCCCAACCGATGATCATCAAGACCATCAACCCCTAACACCAACCATCCACAAAGTCATCAACATCAGAGGGAAATTTTCTTTTTAAACCCCCAAGAAACCAATCCCATAATCATTTCATTGAATCTAGTAGTCCTCAACTCAGAAAAGGCTACTAAAAATCCTTAAACTATAGTCATCATTTATCAATGCTGATCAAATTCCCTGATACATTGATATTTTTTCAAATAATACCCAGATAATGTTCACTCTCCTCTCCTAGGAAAGAATGACCCTTTCAATGATTACTCTCATAGGTTCTTATCCATGGGTGTACCCTCCAATGACACCCATTTTCACAACCCTAATAACACTCCCAGTAATCATACACCATTATCTTGTGCTCAAAACACTAGATTGATTAACTATTTATTATGTAACCAACATATAAACCCATTCATGTGAATCTCAAGACACCTCATGAATCATCCTTTATAATGATTATGAAAGAAACCCATTACCCAAATAATAAATACACAATCAAGAATGAAACTCATTTATACCTTTCTATACCCTCGATCAGACCACCTCGAGTCCTATCTCATCCATCCTAGGCTCATGGGCCTAACTCACTAGAAATGATAAATAAGTATGTCAATATCATCTAGGAAGATTCACCATAGTGTTTTCTTTTTATAATTTAGTCATCTCTCTCATGCCAAGTCCAGTCACACAATCACCCATCAACCTTGGTGTTTTCTAAATACTAGACGAATATACTAGCCTCTATGTATCCTAGATCTCTCCATCTATGATTATAATTCACATCCTCATTAAGAATCACGCCCAAAAATTACTAGGTTTAGGAATCCTACCGATCATTCCTTCTCAAATCAAGCCTTTACACTAAGAATCACTTCAAGATATTGGGATCACACATGCCAAAGAATCACCATGACTATAAAATATACCTTATAGAACCTCATTTGAACTGATATCATAACCTAAATTATCCACCCATGTATCCTAAATATATGTTCACTCACTAGTTTAGGATAATTAATTTAACATATTACCCTCATATATCAAAACATTCCAAACCATATTACTTGGTTCACTAACATCCTAAGATATAGCTACCAAGCCCATAAACCATGTCTATACTAGAGAAAAACTCAGGGAAAAACATATCTACTCTAGTTTGAAATATCCCAAGTTAAATCTATTTATAAAACAACAACTCAATGGTTATAATAAATATATATAAATATCAGACATAAACAACCAAGTCATCATTATATTAGGGAACTAATCATCGCCAAGAATCTATATGTTATCATATCCCCTTAAGGGATACGATCTCATATCTATACACATATAAAAATAATGACATCATACCATGTAAATCTGTGTAGAGTACTATAGAGTCTATAATTAATTTAAGTATAATTATACCATGGATCTATATGGGAAAAACCCATCTGGGTTATTGCTGAAAATATATGTAAATAGACCAATTTATCAATCACCCATTAGGGATTAATCATAAAGGCACCCAATGCGTATACCAAGCTAATAGGGATAACTATTCATCCCTTACTAGTGGGGATATATAAAATTTATAAAGGACCATACGTCCAAATAATCCATAGGACCTATCATTAAGATAAAATATAACATGGTTCATGTGAGCATAATTACACTAATAAGTTATATGGTAAAACATCATCCAATTTGTTATTGCCACTATAAAAAGTTGAACCGTATATATTACATGATATCAATCAGACAAAAGCATACATTTTTCATGTGATTTAAATGTTCCAATAATGATGTATATACATATTTCTCTTGGGAATGGAATGGGAACCAAAAACAATTTATACAAATCCCAAGTGAAATATGATATGTGAAATAATAAAACATTTAAAGATAAAACCAATAATTATAATCCCATATCCCTGGTAACATAGACTATTCTTAAGAGATAGTGTTCATGACACACCAATCATAGATTCATCACAGTCTTTTAAGCATCCTGAATCCTTTAATAGCATATCCCCAAATAGTATGACAAAGAAAAAGTCTCTCTGATAAAACATTTTACACCCTATAACCTTAGAATACTTGATAAGTTCCTTGAATGGTAGTAACTAAATGAACTAAGGAAAAACATCCCATACTCTATAGTCTTACAACTTGAAGGAGTCATCTAGGTTTCTACCATTAGGAGACTATTCTCATATACTAATGTATAACATGGAAGAAAAATAAAATTGATTAAACTGAAAAATAAATATTTAATATAAAATGTTAAAAGATTGAATATATTCATATAAAAATAAAATCATGACTATATATATTGTAATGTCCAATAGTTTTTTAATGATATTTTTTTCCTATGAAAATTTTAGTTAGATTAATTTTTACTCAATAAAACAATATCTCATTAATAATGATCTGAGTATAATTTTAAATGTTACTAATGAGTTTCGATCGTTATATGATCATATGTGAATTATAAATTTTGACCAATAAGACCATCCGAAATAATACACTTTATAAAATTATGATGTTATAATTAGGGTTTGTAAGTATAAATGAAATAGGATAATTAATGTAGAATGGAGAAATGATGGCCTCAACTAGTAGAGTCATGTCATATGATGCCCATTTTTTAGAACATGGGAGGGAGGTATCATCATTGGGATTCGCTATTGGTAAATACCAATATGTTCTTCAACAAGTGGAGCTTGAATTAAATCACATATTGTAGAAGTTCATTTTACTGGAAATTACCACTCGGGCATTGTTATCAGAGTCATCCCATGAATCTATCACCATCGAAAACCATACCCTTAGATCGTATATAGGTGCTATAAATGGATATTTGTTGAGACTTTAATTACTTAAATTATAATCTATTTGTATAAATAATATTTCTATTCTATCAATTTTGACTTATGAATTGTTTTTGTTTAATAAAAAATATGATGAATTTGATAAATTGTATTTTTTGAAGAAATTTGTACCTTTCAGAAAAGATATAAATTATTATAATAAACTAATATATTATAAATAATGTTTATTTTAATGAAATATTATGATAAAAACACTTATTTCAATATAAAGGAAAAAATAAATTTATTTTTCCATGTTTTTGAAATTCCACTATTCCTTTTCAATCCTTTGTTGTTTTAAAAAAAATAAAGATTTCTATATTTAAAAGATAACATTTTCATATTTATAGTATTATTATGATAAAATAAATATTATTTTTTAAATTAGAACATCTAAAATGGATTATGGTTTTTAAGAATTTTCTAAAACACTTTATTTTTTTGTAAATAGTGAAAATGATGTTTGACTTTTTCAGTATGTTTAAAAACATCATAATTATGTCATAATGATATAACAAATAATTAGCCCCAACCCAAGAATTAAAATATTCTATTTTTTAATATCATGTATTTTAATATATTTTACTCAATTTCAAAATATATCTTTTACATTCCAAATTCTAAAATTGAATCTTTAACATTAAAAATGTTATTTCGTGAAAATATTAATTTTCAATGCCAAAATAAGTAATATAAAATGATGGTAAACTCATTTGGAATAAAAAAAATAAAAGTTTCATCAAGTTTCTAATACAATAGTGAAATACCATGGGAAATCCCATTGGTTTTCATTTACCAATACCTACCGAGGTGTCCTAAATTTAGAATTAATAATCAACTCCCCCACTTTTTCTATAAAGACCCACCCATTTCTTCATATTCATTCACTCTTGATTCTTCCTCTATGAAGCTCTGATATTTTTACATCCAAATGATTCCTCCAACGGTTTCTTCAATCCCACAAAGTCTCAATTCTCATGTTTTAGGAACTACTATTCAAGGTAAGAGAAATCTCCACATCTCTTTTCCATTCGATTTTCCTCTTTGTGCAGTACGTCTTTTGAATTTTAAAAATAACTTATTTTTGTCCATATTATTTTGTACCTTCAATTTATTAAGAGTATTTTATTAATAGGAAACCAATTTCCCCTCTCTTTTTAACCTTTTATAAACATATTTTTATACCCATTATGATGAGGATTTTACTACACAAAATTTCTCTCTAATCCTCAAGAAATTCCCTTTTATTTTGTTTATGTGAATAAAAAAACATCGTTTTTCTAGGGTTATTCACTCAGATGTAAAAATGAATTATTTGATTCTTGATTTGACATATATAAAACCATTAATCCCTTTTTGTGGGTTACAAATGACGTAAATATAATGTCATTAAGAACTTTTTAAAACGTAGTGATTTTTATATGAAACATGTCTCTTTTATTCACCATGGGTTATTTATGAAATGTTATATTATGTTATATATGGATCACATTAAATAATATATATGAAATTTTTTCCCTGATATAACTCCAATTTAATGCTTAAATAATTTAATCTATATAGATGACCTATTTTACGATACCTTGGTGAATAAAATTGGTAATTTTTATGACACCTCGGTGAAAAACCTTGGTGATATGATTAATAATGTATCATTTAAATATTGTATACACATTTCCTTGTTAGTATTAAAATTATTTTTATTATTATATCATTTTTTCCCATTTATCTTATATTTATTTTATTCCTCAAGTTCTTATTGATATTTCCCAAGACCATATGTAAAATGTTTCCCTTTATCACCATTACTACACATTATGTTCACCCATTCCTTTGATGTATGTCCCCAAGTTATAAGATGTAGAAAATATACATAGGATGAATCTATGATCAATCATTTTAAGTGGATTATAAGAATGTTTTAAATTTTCATTTATTATGTACCTTTTTCAAAGAAACTAAAGTTTAAAAGATCATTTGTTTGTGCCATGTTAATGAAATGTTATGTAATAAACAGGTGGGATTTTATAGTTGGAATCATAGGAAGAATTATTTATTTGTTTAAATTAAGATTTTATAGCTTTAGGAAGAACATTAGGGGCAAGATAACATATAGGAAAACAACCTGATATTCTGACGAAGTATAGAGGAAGTGGTTTCTATGTAATTTAATCTATGTCTGGATATGAACAAGTGGATGTGGCTCTCAAACAGATGTATCTAGGGGTAAAACCTGAAATCACCACTTTGATCTATACTTGAATGGGAACTCGTGCACAACAATGGGCCTTTCTGCACTCTAGGTTTGACACTCCTGAGGCATGTTTTTTGGATAATCACAATCTTTTTATTAACCATTATGAAGAATTTATAGAAAATTTAATTGTTGATAAAGAACAATATATTTAATAATGGTGTTTTAAGGCACAAAATTTCAATAGAGTTATAATATTATTAAAAGGAAAACATTTCTCACTACTTTTTTATACTTTTGTAAAATGATAGGAAATAAGAAGAACCTCATAAATTATGAGCAGAACTGACCTGGCACTGAAGGCCCTCCAATAGAAGTCGGAATAGAAAACTATATGAGAATTATGAAAAAAAACAACTCTAATTATGTGAAATAAATTGAATCAAGCCAAGATACCTGATTCTCCTTGAAGTGAATAACTTTTTATTGAGTCATTTATGTATCAATAACCACCTTCTTTCAGTAGATCTACCAGCCCATTGGTTTTTGAAAAATGCATATGACTTATAGAAAAGTTATTTTCTATACTCTATTGTTAGGAATACGATAATGTTACCCTAGATGTTTACCGTTTAAAGGAAGAATCTGATTAGGTGTGGAAACTGATTAAAAACATGAATCCAAGAAGGGAAATTGAAGCTATGGAGTGGGAAGATTTCATGGAAAACTTTTTCAAAAAACATATTTCCCATGTTTGATGCAAACAAAAATAGAGAATGAATTCTTATAGATTAAACAGAAGGAAAATGAATTTGTGGGAATCTATGATATGAACATTACAATACTTTCTCGATAAACATGTATCTTTTTTATAGGTTCCAAATAGATTTTTTGATAGATTTTTTGGTGGGATATGACCCAATCTATGTAATTATATTTCCAATCAAGAATATAAAATCTATGTGGAAATAATGAAAAGTTCTATGAAGGTTGAAATAGATATTGGAGAGATACAATGGTCCCATAGATTGATTGAAAAGTAGAGATAAATGGAGCCATGATTAAAGAGAAACATTGATCATAGAATATGCGGAAAGTAGAAGAAACGTTCCACATGAAACATATGTGGGAAGAATAATTTGACAAAGTACTTTCTCAAGAGTGGGAAATGTTACAAGTGTGGAAGATATGGCCGTATTTCTCAGAATTTTCATAGGTTGGCAAAGACTCAACTTCTCAACTCTAATTACATAAGGAAGATGGTGCTACTCCATCCTGAATTCTAATTCTATATGTTTGGATCGCATGGTCACTTTTCCAAAAATTGTTCAAATCAGAAGATAATATAGGGGAATCACCATCAACCATACAATAGGACAAAACAAAAAGGTTGGTATTTTACTATCACGATGACTCAAGGTGAAGCTCCAAATGATGAGTTGGTAGGAACTCTCATTGTTCTATCAAATCTTGAATGTACGTTTTTTGATTCTCGCTCTATGTATTCCTTTAGTTCCTCCATGTTTGAAAATAATATATAATAAATCCATAAACTACTAGAAGTAGAGTTATCATTCAAGACTCTTGGATGGATTATCCAAGCATCAAAATTTTATAGAAACACTAGTATCCCTTTTGGAAGTCATAATATCATCACAAATCTTATAGTAATTCCTATGATGGAATTTAACACTATACTAGGGATAGACTGGCTCTTAATGTATAATTATAAGATTAAAATCATAATCAAGGAAATATTATAATTATTAAATGGAAAAACTATATTTATCTTCAATGGATAGATATCTCAACCAGATCTTTGTCTATAGGATCCTCTCATAACCTTATTTATGTAAATGAGTGGTGAATATAAAGAAGGAAATGAATTTATAATAATAGAAAATGACCCCATCATTCAAGAATATAGTTATGTATTTTCTATGGAGTTACCTAGAACTTCCCTATAAAGGGAGGTATAGTTATCCACTGAACTCATCCATAGATCCAAGATGATATTAATGACCCTGTATAGATTAAAAAATGTATAGTATGAGGAATTAAAGTAACAAATCCATTAAATTTTTGAGAAGGGGTTTATCTAAACAAGTATGAATCCTTGGGGATAAAATGTTATATTTTTGAATAAGAAGGGAATATCAATGTGGTTATGCGTTGATTATAGAGATCTTAACATGGACATAGTGAATAAAAAGTACCATCTTCCAAGGATTTGTGATTTTTTTACCAGACTCCTAGGGCTCAATTATTCTCCAAGATTGATCTTCGATATTGTTATCATCAATTGATGGTGAATAAAAAAGATTTTACAAAGTCTTACTTTTGATAAATAAATTTGAAATATGAGTTTGTTGTTAGACTATTCTGCATGACTAATACTCGTACTATATTTATTGTTTTTATGAATAGAGTCTCTAAGGACTAGCTTTATAACATTGTTTTTTTATTGATGATATTACGATATATTTAAAATTTCATGATGAGCATGAGGATTATCTAATAGTTATATTGAATACTCCGAGGATCAAGTGGCTATTTGGAAAATTTAGAAAATGTGAATTCTGGTTACAACAAGTTTCATTATTCGGGAACATTATAACCAATGAAGTAATCTCAATTGAACCTGCCAAGAAAAAGGTGGTGGAGGAGTGGCCCCATCCTTCAAAATTAATTGAGATTCATTTTTTCCTTGGTTTAGCAAGATAATATAGAAGGTTTTTGAAAAACGTTTTCATAAATTTCCAATACACTAACAAAGTTAACTGAAAAATAGGACAAGTATATCTGGATAATGAAGTTTAAAGAAACTTTCTAATGGCAGAAGAATATATTGGTTACTGTACTTGTGTTAACTCTTCCATCTATTAGGGATGGATTATTTATTTTTAGTGATGCATCTCTGAAGGTGATTTGGTGGGTCCTCATGAAAAATAAAAAGGTGATTCCTTATCAATCATGATAGTTGATGTATCATAAGATGAATTATCCAACTCGTGATCTGGATCAAGTTGTAGTTGTTTTTTCTCTAATGATATGGAGGCACTATCTTTATGGGGAGAAATGTGATATGCAGACAGACCAGCAAAGTTAGGAGTAAATAATCCTGCAAAAGGAATTGAACATGAGAAATATGAGATGGTTGGAACTTCATAAAGACTATTATTATTCAATTCACTATAACCTTATAAGTGAAAATAGATTCAGTGATGAATTGAGTAGGAAAGACAATGTTGTTCTATAAATTATAAGGATTCAAAAAAATCCACTGATTAAGAACCTAGTAAGTCTATATGTGGGAATAATTATATAAGGGACATCATAACCCAATAAAAATTATTTACAAATGATCATTACTATAAAATATCAAGAAATCTCAAAGAGAATATCTTTTGTTAAAGAAGAAGATGTGGGATATGAAAATGGGAAGTTTCATGAGTTCAATATTGATGAAGAAGGTTTACTGAAATTTCATGCAAGGCTATGTCTTCCATCTATTCTGAAAATAAAGAAGGTGCTTATGGATGAATCTCATAGATCAAAATTATCTATACATCCTAGAAGAACTAAAATGTATAGTCACCTTCATGATCATTATTGGTGGGATAACATGAAAATGGGAATCTTTGACTACACTACATGGGGCCTAGTGTTTCAACAAGTGGACATAGAGTGAAAAAATACTAAATGAGTATTATAACCACTATCCAAACCAACATGGAAGTGGGATAATATAACTGTGGTATTTTTCACTGGTCTCTTGAGAAAATACAAAGGAAAAAATGATATATGGGTTATAGTGTACCATCTAACCAAGACTGCTCATTTTATCTCTACCTAGGAAGACTTATCTCTTGATAAACATTACATGATTTATGTAAATGAAGTGGTGAGGTTGCATGGAGTCCCACTTTCTATCATTTTTTATCACGATCCATGGTTCACATAAAATTTATAGAGAAGTCTTCAACATGATCTGAACACTAAATTTAATTTTAGTATTCCCTATCACCCCCCCCCCTCAATGATTTCCATTCAAAAAGAACTATTCAAACATTGAATGACATGCTGAGAAAATGCTCATTTGTATTTAAAGGTGGATGAGATCAAAATATATCATTGGATTAGTTATCATACAACAACGACTTCCATTCAAGTATTCAAATGGAACCATATGAAACTCTATATAGAAGTGATTTATAACTCCTACATTTTTTTAGGATATTTGTGAGGGAATGCTTATTGGGCCTGATCTTGTGCAAGAGATGATATAAATGGTTCATGTTGTCCAAAAACACATAAAGGCTACTCCGATTCTATGGAATAGCTCTGATAACAACCGTTTATGTGACTTGGATTTGGATTTTGGTGATAAAGTCTTCCTTAAAATGTCACCTTGGAATAGATTCATGGGGTTTGGGGAGAAAGGGATGTATATCCCAAGGTGCATCGGCCCTTATGAAATCTTTGATCGCATAGTAGTAGGGCCCTATCAGCATGAATTTACTCTAAATCTATCTCATGTCCGTGATTTGTTCCATGTATCCCTCTCGAGGAATTACATACCTAACCCTTCATATGTACTAAGTGTTGAGGTGGTACAACTGGAACATGGCCTCTATTATGATTAGAAACAGGTTGATATCTTGGACTATAGAGACAAGGTTCTACACAACAAGAATACCCATCTCATCAATGTGTTTTGGAGGAACTATAAATATGAACCAACAATGTGGGAACTATAGAAGGAAATAAGAAAGAAGTACCCACACCATTTCTTAATCAATGGAACGAGTTCAAATTTTAGGTATGAAATTTCACAATGGGGGAAGAATGTAACAGCTGGAACTTTTGAAAGATACTCGTTTCCTGAGAAAATGTGTGTTATATTATTTTGTACTCAAAAGAATTATATCTCGATAATAAAGAAGTGAGTATAATTTGAAATTTGCCAATCAGGATTTGACCATTATATGAAATTTTCTTAATTATGATTGTTGTTTAATATGACTATTGGAAAAAATTAACATGATAAAGTTTAACATTATTAATAGTTCTTATAAGTATAAATGATAAAGGATAATTAAATAATAATGGATAAATGATGCCCTAAACTAGTATATTCATGTCGTACGAATCCCATTTGTTAAAACATAAAAGGGAGGTAGCGTCATAGGGTTTTTCAATTGACCAATCATAATTCAAGATTGAAAAATTGAATCTTGGATGAAATCACCTATGGGAAAATGTCGTGTTAGTAAAAATTAACACTTAGGTGACGTTATCTGAGTTGACCCATGGATCTATCACCATCACACACCTAACCCTTATGTCATATGTAGGTGTTATAATGGGATATATATCTATGCCTTATTTAAATAAATTATAATCCCTTTGTATAAATTAAATTGTTTTTCAATCAATTTTGTTCTAAGAATATTTTTTCTAAATAAAAAATACGAAAAATCTCATAAATTGATTTTTTTCATCAAAAATTGTGCATTACAGAAAATATACAAATTCTTATTATAAAATAAAGTGTCTAAAACGTTTTTATTTTAATTAAATAATTTGATAAAAACACTCTTATTTAAATATAAATGATAAAATAATTCTATTTTTTCCAAGTGTCTGAAATTTCACTGTGTGTTTTCAATCCGCTATTATTTTTAATAAATTAGGATTTTAATATTTAATAGTTAAAATTATCTTATTTAGATAATTATTATGATAAAATAAATACAATTTTTGAAATTATCATGACAAAATTTGTTTTGGGTAATTTATTAAAATTTTCTAAAATACTTTATTTTTGTGAATAATAATAATATAGTTCTAAATTTTTTGTATGATTAATGAAATCATAATTATGTCATAATTTTTTAAGAAATAATTAACTAAAATACATGACCGAAAATAGTTTTTGTTATTAATATAATTTATTTTGATAAATTCTAATCAATTTAAAAATATATAATTGTTGTTTGAAATTCTAAAATGAAAACTTTAACTTTAAAATGTTATTTTGTGAAAACATTAATTTTACTTTCCAAAATAAGTAATATAACATTATTATTAACTATTTTGGATTAAAATAACATAAAATGGGTCCCAAATTACCAATACCATGGGAAAATACTGTGGAGAAGCCCATGGTTTTTCATTTATTACTACCCAGGTGTCCAAGCCCTAGATTTAGAAATTAATAAACAAATCCACCAATTTTGCATAAATACCCAACCATTTATTCTTATCCTTCCCCTCCAAATTATTCCTCCATGAATATCAAATAGTTTTACCTCCCATGTATTCCTCCCGAGGTTACCTCTAACTCCCAAGGTCTTGATCATCAATTTGTATGAATTACTCTTGAAGGTAAGTGAAATCTCTACTTCTCTTTTCCATTTGAGTTTTCTCTTTGTGTGTTATGTCTTTAAAATTTACAAACTATATTATTATATCAAAATTATTGTATACCTTTACTGAATTAACAGTCTTTTATGAATGGGAGACCCATGTCTCATATCTTTATACTCTTTTTTAAATAACATGTTTTATACCAGTTATGCTGCTGATTTTACTTCTCAAAATTTATCTCTTCTCCTCCTGAAATTACCTTTTATTTTATTTATGTGAATACCTAAACCTATTTATTTTCTAGTTATATTCACCAATATGTAATAAAATATTTTATTCTAGAATTAACATGAAAATAACCTTCATTCCCTTTCTATCAGTTATAAATTTCATAAATATCTTGGTTTTAAGGTCTTTTTAAAACGTTGTGAATTTTATAAGAACCGTGACTATTCTATTCTCAATGGGTTATTTATAAAATTATTTGTTATGATATATATGGATCACATTAATTAATACATATAAATTGTGCTCCGGGATATTACTCCAATGCATTGGGTAATGAGTTTAATCTCAAGATATGACATATTTTACATAACTTGGTGAAAAACCTTGGTAATATTTATGACACCTCGGTGAAGATCCTTGGTGATATGTTTAAGAATGTGTCATTTAAATGTTTTTGCTTCATTTACATATTATGATTAAATTTATTATTTTTATGACATTTCCCTTTTTTACTTTATCGTCTCATTATAATATTACTTAATTTCTTATTGATATTTCTCAAGGTCAAATCTAAATTGCTTCCCCTGCTTTCCCTTATAGGGCCTTATGCTCACCCATTCCTTTGATATATGTACCCATGTTATGAGATGTAGTAAATTTACTTAGTATGAACATATGATGATGCCTTTAAAGTGTATTAGAATAGTGTTTTATGTTTTCCTTGGTTATTTACCTTTTTCCATGAAACCAAACATTAAATCATCATATTCTTGTACCGAGTAAATAAAAAGTTTTATAATAAAAAATAAATAATTACATATGTATAAATTGATGACTTACTAGGCCAATAAAAATTAAAATATAAATAAATAATAATAAAAATGTATCCACCACTACCATCCCCAAGCCTCACCACATTCAAATCTCTAATTACATAAGAGCTATTCTGCTTTTCCTAGAATCATTGAGTCTATGCCAAACCTGAAATAGTAATTAGTGAGGTATTCATATGTATGAAAGTTATGTGGACACTAAAGAAAATTATGAGTATAAATAAATTGGGAACCTCCAATTGGGTCACTATAATAACAAGTGATGTGGTTTATTTACATGTGATATGATAATAATAAATAATAAATAACTGTAGACAACAACTTAAAAAATCATCATTGGCCCTAGGGTTCTAAAGTGACATACAGGAGAGACAATACCTTGTATGGTTAGTGTTTTAGTGTCACTGAATATAAAATTTATCCCCAAGGGTGACCAAGGGTTACACTAGAACCATATTCTACCTAGGTTCATAGCTCACTCAAAACCAGCATAGCTTACTGGGGGGTCTAGGTATTACCCTAGGGCCAGGAGAATATCTACCTAGGGGGACTATGTGTACCCTCGGAACCATCATAACATCTACCCCTGGGGTCCAAATCCACCCCTAAAACCATGAGAATATTTACCCAGAGGGATCTATTTCCATTCTTGTAAACATGAAAATATCTACCTAGGGTGCCATGTTCATCCCTTGAACTGTAATAATTCCACCCATGAGGCATACTTCCCCAAAGTCATGCATAGCATGAACCTGAGGTCATATTTCACACACAAAAAATTAATCAAATCATATTTATATGTATAATATCCCCCCCATATTCCATAGTCACATCTATCCTTGATCCTGATATCACACCTCACATATTCTCAGGTGTACATCCTCCCCATAACCACATGGTATAGGACATGGGTTGGACAATCTATCAAACCCAACATATGTATTATGATAATACAAATGAAATGAGTGGCCACCTGCCCAACACATATCACATAGCCGAGGTTAAAATCTCATGTACATAAACTATTCATTGTTCTGTTTCCCTACCAGTATCACATTATCAATATGGTTTCTAAGGTGACACCTAAAATCATCACTTCACATAGCTACTCTAATCCTCTTAGGGTTTACAAAACATAAGGTCACAATATAGGGCCACTTATTCCACATTATAGAATAGTAACCTTATATTGTTTCCCCTATCTTGTATAATTTATTTTGATAACACCCATTTCTTGGTGGTCATAACATCCCTCAGAATCTTCATGATCACATTTTCGCATCACTTCCATAATAGGGTAATCTACATTAGCACCACTCTAGGAAGAGGGACTAGTTCCCATCTCACATATCAATTCCTTATAAGGAATTCTACATACCCAAACCATCACAATCTTCCTAGGGTATACCTACCTTGGTATTCATATGATATTGGTAGAGAAACACTCACCCAACTCTCTAATCATTTGGCCTAATGGTTATAAGGAATCATTGAGTTCCGTCAATGCCAACACAGGCCACCCATCCCCGTCCAATATCCTCCACTACAAGGGGGAATCTAAGGGTTCTTACACAAGGTCCACAATCTTAAGTTAACATAATTTAATCTGTATCCCTCAGAGTCCCATCAATATCATAACATGCTTCATAATTCATTCTTTATCTATAAGTGTCTACAGCACTATGTCAGTGCTCAATCATATATAGTGGTCCTTCAAACTTGTTTCCATCCATAATAGTTTTATATTAATTGTAGAATGTATTTAATTTTAAAAGTAAAACCCCTTTTATTGTAGATTATATATATCACATACTAAATATAAAATTCATAAACTAAAACCTTATAATCCAAGTACCACCTATGTCATACAGACTTATTCAATTTAAATTGTAGCCTGAAAACTCATAACAAAGCTCATCCAAGACCAACTGGCCATTTTCTCTCAACATAATGACCTATATCTCACTATAAAAACAATCCAACTAATTAAAACACATAAAATTTTAATTTTCAATTTAAATTAAGTGTCAAAAAAACCTAAAATATTGTTAAGTGACATCCAATAACTAAAACTACATATAGTGAGGTGTGGTATAATCCTGTCACATATTCATACCTAATCCATGTAAAATCACAAATTATATAAACTAGTTAAATGAATAAACTCATAAAATTTAATCATAGACCCTATGAAACTCAATTAAGAAAACATACCTTCAATGAAATGGCTTATATTGATAATATTTAGACATCCATTAGCCAAGCTAAGGAAAGTTTATATCATCCTTAGTATGATTTGATGTAATCAGTGTCTAAAACCCTTCCAAAAATCATCTGAAATTAGAGATGATTAAGGGAAGCCAACATTGAAGAAAGTGGAATGAGAAACATACTTGTATCCACTAAATAAATTCTTCAATTATGTTCCCTAAACATGGTGGATCAAAAGAGTAATATTATGGGGGAGATTTGGCCAAATGGAAATCCTTATGCTTCACTATTAGACCAAAAAATATTTGGGTCTTATTGGAAATTTATGGGTCTCCCATAGAAAAAAAACCACAAAACGTAACATAGCATTGAGACTAGGGGTTTTTTGTTGTGACGACTCCTAGGTTAGGTGATACACCTCTTGCCTCAACATTCTCACAGTGCGACCAAAGGTGTAATCGTGGCCACCCAGGTAGAAGTTCTGGAACGTGGCCTATCTCATTCATGATGCAAATGTTGCACCCTTTGTAGTTTTATTCTCCCCTATAGTCCATCGTGGAACAACCTATGGATCATGGTATGACTTTTTGTAAGGCTATATCTTTATCGAAGCATCCAACCATTCTTTTTTACTCTCCAAAGTGATCGACACGCCTCATGGGCCTCAAACCAAGTCTAAAAAACATCACCCCGATATTTCAGACACCCAAATTCCGAATCTGAGTATTGGTTCTTAAAAAGACTCATATCTAGAATCAAAATTCATATTTCCTTGAAATTAATAACCAGAAATTTCTTTAGTTTTTACATAGTTGTTTAAACTACTGCTAATCATTTAGTAATTTTTAATTTTAGTTTTTTATTTGTTTCAAAATATATTTTTTATCATTTATTGATTATTATTTTATTTTTACCCAACCCACCCTGGTTTGGTACACTATAAAGTCCCTATAAAAATAACTAGTAAATTTCCAAGTGTGGGACTAAAACCCCCACACTTAATGTTAGAAAATAGATTTAAAACCCAATTTCTAAGTTAATTAATCCTTGAAATATTTACATACTTATATATATAAACATAGAAATTAATATATATATATATATATATATTAAATTATTATATATTTAAAAAGATAAATTATTGATTAAATATATTTATAGTTTTTAATATTAGGAAAAATATAATGAAATAAATATACATTTTGATATAAATATAAATATAGTAATTAATATAAAAAATATATATTTATTGATAGATGTATAAATAAAAAATTTGTAATTATAAATTAATATATATCTACAGATATATATTTATATGATTATATATATATATCAATAAATTTTTAAATATAAATTATTAAATAATTATTACGTATTTTATTTAAAGTATTTAGGTATGTGTGTTTATATTTATATATATATATATATAGTTATTTATAGTTAATAATTACTAGTTATTAAAAATATTAACTATTATAATCAAATTAAGCATGGTTCCTAAGAAATCCCGGTACTAAAAATTTATTAAAGAATTTAGAAAATAGTTTTACAAGTTTGAGGTATAAAGACTTGAACATATGACACGCCTAGAATCAGAGTCAACAACTAAAATTCAAAAGTTCTTATCACAAAAACACAATTTTAAACCCGGATTGATCACCAATTTATTTGAGAGAGCATCGACTATCTAGTTTACTCCCTTATAGATATCAGTGAAATATATTTGAATATCATCAAGAACTTATAGAAACTCCAAATATTCTGGTGTTATTATATAGGGAACTATTCCAAATTTATTCTTCATAAGATATACTACTAACAAAGAAACACATAGAGTACAAATATTTTTCAAACCAAACTACTATAATTGATTATATGGTATAATGACCCATACTTTTCATATATAGATATTATATCTAAAGAGATGAAAATGGTTTACATAAAATAATGATCCACTCATAAAATATATAAGTATAATATCATTGAAAACATGGAAACATAAACAAATGATCCATAATAGGTGTATATCATCTACATATTATAACTTCAAAACTAGAACCTTTATTATACATATCATACTTAATACTATTCTTAATAACCTTGAGAAATTAAACATAAGGAAAGGGTGATCTCATATATCTCGTAAGGGTAAACAAGTGAGATACCAATGATAACATAATTATATAATGTGCATAAGGGTATATGAAGATGAGAATAATATTTTAATTTCATACCATTATTATCATAGATTATAATCTTGAGTCGTTACATAAATAATAAAGGTTCAGGAGACATGAGTCATACTGGAACCAAATAGCATGATACATGAGAGCATAACATTAGCATAATACAAGGAATTTTTCATACACATAAGTATATAAATTAATTTTCTTAATATTCAAGGATCTTCAAAAGCCTATAATATTGGAATGGGTTCACTTCCAAATTATCATAGTAGTTAAAGATCACTCCCAAGACTATCATAGTGAAAATATTCCCTTACTAAAATAGGTTCACATCCATTTCCAGCCTTTTTTATCTTATGAGATATCAGTATTTACCCAATATATTAGAGGGAGATATAGGACCCACCCATAACGTAATGAAAAACATACATATGTCTTCCAAATCATCATAAAAAGTTATTTATATCATAACCCATGAAAATAAATGTGTTTCATAATCATTTTATCTTGCCATAACCTATAGAAAAGAAATGGTTTTCATAAACATTTCATCATTTTATCATAGAATAATCCATGGAAACGAAATGGGTTCCAGAAACATGTTTTCGTAATATTCAAAAACTATCTAGAGAACGATTAAGGATGGTATCCATGGAACTTATCCTTAGCAAGGCATAATTAAAATCAAGGTTTGTATAATTTGATGAATAGAAATACCAATAATATATCATTAAATCTTTCTTAGGGAAAATTACTGTTCTATTTTGAAATCATTTATAAAAAATATTGAAATATAAAATAAAATAATTTCTCTAAAAATAACCTTGTAAACTTGTAAATTAATATTAAAATAAAAAATTACTCATGATTATGGAAAAATTTGTTCACACTGTATAAGTTAGAAAAACATTCCTTTCATAATTTTATATAAAAAAATTATAAAGTACAACATTTAGAAAATGACAAAAATATTCCTTTCAAAAAAAATTTAGAAAGTGAAAAATTGGTACAAATGGATTTAAAAATCATATGAGAATAAATAAATACATTTAAAAAAAATTTATAAACCATGGATATGGAATAAAAATTTATTTCGACCGAAGAGAGAAATAAAATAGCATTTATATAAAAACATATTTTCAATCTCTTGGAAAAAGGTTGAAAAGCTGAAATAAAAACATTTATTTTTAAGAAATAACCAGAATATGAGATAATTAATGATTATATTAAGATTTTGATCATAATATTCATTAATTAGAAACCTAATCATAAAAAATCGTGATAAACAATGATATTATAACATAAAACCCTTAATGTTTTGGTATCTTTTGAAACATAAACTCCATGAAATAATCAACATAAAATAAAACATTAAGTACCATTAAATTAAAGATATTAATGATAAAAAATATTAATGGGATAGTATAGATAGTACATAAAATAAATAATCGGTGAATATGGAATATGTCTCATGGAAGTAAAAGTGAGACGATAAACCCTTACCTCAAGTTTTCCATTCTTCAAAATCACTCTAGCCTTCTATATAATAAAGTTATATTTATTATAATTATATACCAAAGTAATTTTAATTCTTAAAATATCATAAATTTTCACATTATAATATTTCAACACCCCCTTTTATTAATAATTCTTTATTAAAATCATCAATTTTTTGTATTAACTATATCATTAATCATAAGTATTTCTGGTAAATAGTTACAGTACTTGTATATTTATCTTGGTCACATAATCTCCATAGTATTAATCATGATATAAATATCATATATGTATACATATATATATTATAAAAATATTTATAGTTATACATTCAAGTTGTATATATATATATATATTAATTACACCATTCATAGAGATAGTTGGTTATATATACGCAAGAACGTTAATTTCATATGTAAAACGATGGAATGAAGGAATGGTAACTGTTATTTCAACATTAAAAGATAATTATTATATCATGTAAATTAATAAAATTCATATGTTATACTATAAAAGTTAAATATTAATGAATAACAAATCCCATCGATTCGTGGAGTTGGTAGTCCACACGTATGCACGTGCGATGTTATCATTTCCCAACAAATTTGATAGTAAAAAGGTATATATTATATTATAATTATAGAAGTATAATTATGTCATAAATATAATATATAATCATTAAATATATAATAATACCCATCTATAAAATATGGTGATGAAAAATGGATTGTATCGCTATATTAAATTGGTAAGTCATATGTATGCACGAGTGATATTTAACTTCTCATTTAATGGGAATGATGGAGTATAATGGTGTTTTAAAATTCATAATTAAATTTCAGAATGTTTAGGGTAAATAATTTATTATTTTATGATAAATACCCATGATTTATTGTAGTTAATTAATATTGCAAAATAAAGTGAATGGTTATGGTGAATACCTATTATCTGAAACAATTCCTTTAGATATCATCTTAAGGGATATATGATTAGTCTTCTTTGAAGACCAAAACCTCTAGAATGTGGATATGAATGTTTATAAGAATACATTTCATAGTTTTTTTTTTGAAGTATAAGGCATAACGTAGTGTAAATAAGTGACGTTTTAGGGGCCCTTTAAAAATTGAGGTGAGGGGATCTTTTGTAATTTCATAAAATATTAGATTATAATAAATTAAATCTCAAGAAAAATTACACCAATTAGAAAAGGATTAAAAAATATGTTATGATAGGGTTTTAATCACATAAAAAAAATTGGAAATGTTTATGTGTTATTACAAACCTTTTCATTTGGTTTAACCCCTTAGTTAACATATTTTAGCTTTAACCACCATAATGACTTTTTCACTCTTAAGGGATTATAATTTTACTTATAAGGTCCAAATGAATCATAAATGGAAAATGGATGATAGTTTTGACCATCCACTCTCTAACTTGATTTATTTTAAGATTTTAATGTTTGATATATAATTTAACAAAATATATTTTGATAAAATAGAATTAATGTTCATTTTGATAAAAACATTAATTTGACTTAAAAGGAATAAAAAAAGTCTTAATATTAATATAATCATAGTACTATGCACTAATATATCATAATTATATATAAATTTCATAGAACACTATATATCATTTAAATTTTATAAATTTTAAAACATTTAAATTGATTTATTTTATTTCACCATTAATTGAATAAATATTATTTTTGCATTGTGTGTGTATTTAAAGTGATTATATAATACCTAAAAATTATAACAAAAATTACCCTAATGAACATAATTTCATTATTAATAAAATAAATTTTAATATTCATTTTTAACTAGTTTTCCCCTATGTGAACATATAGAGGATATTTAAAACTATCAAAGTGACATTTTGTATCTTTCATTGATTTAAATAATAGATAAATAATTTCCATCTGAAATTTTCCATTAAACAAATCAAATTTGACCCTGATATGATAATTTTATAATTAGCTCACTTATTTTTAATCAAGATTAACCCGATCTACCTATTACTATGTTGATAAATTTTACAATAGTTACTATTCATATTCGATAAAATAGTCCAAATTAAAAAAAATTAACATATTGACTCTAAATTTTAATTAATTTTATTTGATTCAAAAACTATTAAATGAATAAATTAATTTTAAAATAAGTGATCAAAATTCAATAAAAACTAATCTCAAGAAAAATAAAGTTTTGATCATAAAACTGGATTTATTCATATCTTATGGCAATAAAAATATTGTTTGAATATTTAAAATATTGTTATAGTAAATAATATATAAATTTCATTAAAATAATTCAATAGTAGATATTAATTTAATTTATTTATAGAAAATACATTGCGCGTATAAAACAAGTTTTTTAGAAAAAAAACAAATATTTTTTCGAATATTTTCTGTTTTTAATTATAATCATTTGATGAATAGTGAATAAATTTTATTACAATGTATAACATATATTTTTTATAATTTAGTTTTTACTATTCAGACCCAATAATCTAATGGATAGGATATTATGAAAACAGAATATTTTGATAATGTTATACGGTTTTTCTATACTCGTTATTGTGTGTGACATACGATATCAATGAAATTGACTTAATTAAGACATATCTTTTATAAAATAATGAGGTGATAAATTATAAAAATAATGAAATGAATTTATCACTCAAAATAAATCACTCATATACAAAAAGAAGAGCATTCTTCAACCTCATCACAGCCTCTGGTTCTTACATAGCTTCCTAAAAATGGAGGTTTCACCACAAAACATTACCAGGTCAATGGAATTGTTTTATAGAACTTTATCCCAAAAATTCAGAATCTCTAATAGTTATTAATTATATGAAATATATTTATCTAGTTTTAAAACCTATGAGTTTAGAACATTTGAATGATTTTGTATATACTTAATCAAGATATATACATGCATTACATCATAACCTTGAGAGATATTTGGTAGAAGAACCAATAGATAAGATACCAACCAAATAAGATCAAGAATTCCAAAATATCTAATTTACCTAGGTATTACATTTCCCTTATTTACAAATCTAATCACACTCTTCTAGGGAGTTATTCATAATAATACCATTTCAAAAACTTCAAACTCTATATCTTTCATACGATTGTCAATATTACCATTTTGTCAACTTTGAGATGCTCTTATATGAAATTGAATATATTTAAACTTATCATAAACTTTAAAATCTATATTAGGTCCCAAAAGATTTATTTATAAAACTATACCCAATAATTTTGGAGTTATTAACTTCGAACCATAGATGGTTTTATAAGGATACAAATGAATGTTTTAGTGAAAGTTATTGTTGTCTGAAAATTCCACCAAATTATGGTGTTGATCCCAACAACCTTTGAAACCCATAGAGAGAGCTCCCAATAGTTCTTTTAGAGTTTTAATGGTCCTATCATACTAAATAGATGTCGAAGGATAATATGAAGTACTGATACATAACACTATATTCAGAGCCTAGTGAATTATTATCCAAAATAATGATGTAATCCCTTGATCTTGATTAGATAAAATTGATAATGGTACAACATGAAATATTAACAATTCCTTAATATAATACTAAGTGAGTTGATAAATATATAAGTCTTATATAATCTAAATTAATTTTTCATAATTCATAAGGTGATAGACTACAAGTAAAATAACATTATTCCCTTTAAATGTTTTGTGGGGTCCAATAAAAAAATCCATGGTGATGTTTTCGCATTTCCATTTTGGTATGGGAAATGGTTGTAACATCACCTAATACTTCTATCGCATATCATTAACTTACTAATATTCCAATAACTGAGAAATATAATCTATAATATCTCTCTTAATACCATCCCACTGGAAATACTCTTTAAAATGTCCATAAATCATTGTACTTCCAATATTAATAATGAATGAAGAACTATGTGTTCCATCCATTATATCAATCTAAAAATATGGTACTTAAGTGAAACATGCATGGTTACTGATCTTTGTTATTCCCTCACAATCATGGTTGAACTCAGGAACATTTATTAGAAAAATTTTTGTTCAATATATTCATTTTGAGCCTCTTAAATAATAACTTATATAGTTCATTGAATACTAATTTGATAAAGATATGTTTTCTCAGCTTCCCTAATGATTTCAAGATCCATCCATTAGAAGCCCATAAATATTGGATCTTTCATTATCCTCATCATAAACAATCTATCACGATCCTTTCAACTCAGAACATCTTCACCCTTGTTCATTTTTCTATGATGGCAAGGTATTGATGAGTCATAATCATTAATGAGCTTAAACCATCTTATTTGGCACATGTTCATCTATTTTTTTGTGAAATTATATTTTAAACTTTTCTGATATGTATATATATCAAACATTTCTCCATATATATAATGCCTCCTTATCCTTAATTAAATTATTACCAACTCTAATTAATAATCATTAGGTAGTAAGTTTTCTGGTGGGCCTTCAATTTTCATTAGGCATAACTTATAACCATATTATTATGAATGATCATGAATCATAGTACCGTATTTATGGAATCACCATATATTACAAACACATATCCCCTACAAGGTAATATAATCATAGTTCTGTTGACTATACTTCTCTTAATTTCCATAAACTGTTCCTCGCATTCTTTCATCCAGAGGAACATGGTTCCCTTCAGAATGAACATTTTGAGATGATTCGACATATGGGAATAATTATCCACAAATAACTGACAATATCTAGACAAACCAAGAAAACCACATATCTCATTCATAATGATTTGTTTAGTCTAATGTTAAAAAAACTTATATATTTTAAGGGTCTACTTATATACCCTTACTTTAGATTATATGTCCCAAGAATGAAACTTTCCAAATCCAAAATTCCCACTTTTTAAATTTTCAATAATACTTCTCCTTCCTTATGGTATTTAGCAAAATCCCCATGTGATCTTAATGATATTATTTTTCAATTGGAATAAATAAGAATATTTTCTATAAATACCTCAACAAATTGATCAAGGTAATGTATAAATAATCTATTAATTAAATCCATGAATATGGAGGGGAATGTGTAAGACCAAATTGAATCACCACAAATTCATAATGTCCATACCTTATATGCAATTATATCTTTGGTACATATTAGTTTTTGACCCTCAGTTGATGTATCTATAATAAAGATGAATCTTGGAAAAGTATTGACCTCTACACCTTTGATCAAACAATTCATCAATACAGGGTATAATAAACTTGTTCCTAATAGTTATCTTGTCATGTTCTTGATAATTTCACTTTAATTTTTGAAATCATTATATATTTTTCTTGTCTTTATTATTAAATATTCTTTTAAATGTAATATTTTTCAACGTATTTTCACATGTTATTTTTAAAACATTCATTTTTGCTTAATTATGCATTGTTAAGGATTATTTTAAATTTAAAAATTTTCAATTTATTTTCAAATCCATTTTTGAAATAATTATATATTTTTCAAGTCTCCATTATTAAGTATTTTTCTGAAGGTAAAATTTTTCATAGTATAAAATCTTCTTTTCAATAACATTAATATTTTTTGAGGATGTTTTATTTATAAAAATTTATAATAAGGTAAAAAATTATTCTGATTCCCTTCAAAAAAAAAATTTATAATTAATTCATACTTTAATGATTTAAATGTTTTTGTGGAAAATATTTTTTTTACCTTCCAATTATCTTTCATTTTTTATCTCCCATGAATTGATGTTTTAATCACCATGCATGTGTTATTATGTTATGAATAATTTTTATAAATGATATTTTTATATCCTATAATTTATTATGTTCATGTTATTATAATTTTTCAGCAACCCATGGTTTTTTTATGTGTTACTTAATATGTGACGATGGTTGATTTTAAGTGGAACAAATATGAATGGATTGTGACAATTTGGGTCCTCTATTTTACCTTAATTCATTGGTATAAGCTTATATATCATGATATAGTCAAGCATGGACATAATTGGTAAGTTCACATAGGTGTGGTCATAATGGGTTCTCTCATATTTTTAGTTGTCGACATAATGATTTTGTTCACAGAGTCATGGGAATAATTAGTTTCATCACATAGGGTTTCATATTATTATAGATGTGCCACAATTTCATGTTTTCCAAGTTATGAGAAATTTTCAAGTTTTCCATAAATTTATTCCATATTCCCAAGTAATTAATCAAGTTATTTAAATTTTATATGATTCATTTCATTTCCATGAAATTCCATGTTTTAATGTTCATGTGTTATTTTTAATATATTACACTTTTTTAGACATATCATATCTTTTAGGATTCTTTAATGATATATTAGTGATCTTATGTCACTCCACCATGTTTTATGATTACCACACATAGTCGTATTATATTTCATTAAAATATATTTATCTTCATCTTATTCTATTTAATGTTTATGATCTAATATATTATGATATTACTTTTCTATTACTAGGAATTTGATCTCACTCCTTTCATATGTATTAATTACCAAGGTTATGAAGATGATTATTCCACGTGACGTGTCTAGAAAATGTTCTCTAAGAGTACATTTATAGAGAAATGGTCACAAGTGCTGTAAAATAATATGTTTATGTAGCTATCCACCAATACTCAAAAAATTTCAGTCATTGGTCTAGGATACCATTAGTGATACATATTATTAAAATTTGGAGAATAATGTAATATTTTTTTAATGTTTGGAATGGGTGGATTCAGTTGGTATTAATGGAGGTTTTATTTATTATTTTAGATTAGTTTGGTTATTTTAAGAGATTACTTTAGATACTTATGGTGTTAGTTTTATAGAACCTTATTGATAACCCTATAGTTGGGTCTAATTATAGGATAATATTTGAAAATATTGGTAAATTCATGAGTAAGTGAATTTCAAACCAACATATCCCCATATAGATAATGGAAAGTGGATATAGTTTTAGAAAAATGAATATATGGGTAATAACCTGGAAAAGGGTTGGTTATGCTTTGAATTTATCATAACTCGAATGTATGATGAGTGGGATTTTTACTAAACATTCATCTAGAAACACGCAAGGGGTATACGTTAGTTGATCACTTTCTCATTACAAACCACTATAGTTGATTGATTTACAATTTAGTTTGAGGTAGTTTATTGAGAAACATAATTTATCCCAACTTATAGTAACATAGGTCAAAGTAAAATTGATATTAGTCATACTAAAGGAACTATAATACAATGTGATAATTTAAAATAAATATTAATTTTTAAGGTCAGTTTCCTTGTATGATTATGATTATTCTATCATTTTTTTGTCAATCATGTTTACCGTTTTTTGTTTTAGTGATGGATGAATGAAACCGAACTGAGTCAACCTTTGGTGTGAAGGATAATTTGATGATCACCTAAATAATCAACCCATTAGAATGGGAGATAGAATGTAGAATTTAGTAGTTATGTCAAACCAACTATCACAAAATGTGATTAATAATTTTACCATAGTACACTTAATTATTACGCCAAAGAATATAAGGATGGAGGCTCATGAAACAATGAATATGAATAAATAAATTATTTTAAACCACCTATATGTCAGTAATGTGGGATGAATAATCAAGGTACGTTACTTAAGGGGACTAAAAGATGCTTTAAATGCGGTAAAAGTGGGCATAGAGTAACAAACCATCTCAGGAAAATAAAGAGTTTAGTTAAAAAAGAAGAAATAAGATAGAACTTATCTAGGAGACCACTAATAATTCAATGTATCATATAAAGAGTAATCAAGAATTATCCAAGTCAATTCCTTAATCTATGGATTTCTACGTATGGTTGGAATCCATAACCTCGTGCAAAAATGGACCAAGATAAACCTATATAATGAGTACCAATAAATTGGATAGTGCTCATTAGGTGTTCACATTACCTACACCATGAAATAGTGGATGTATTCTAGTTCAATAAACCTTGTTCTAAATAGGGTGTTTTCTAAGAACATAAATTCATAAACCTCAGTGATTTGTATTTTAGGAAAACCATGTACTGTTATGATTGTTATGTTTTTTGAAAATAAACTTTTTAAGCATCTTAATATCCTAGTAATAAAAATTTATTCCATTTTCAAAATAGAGTGGTTATCATCACTTTTTATCCACATTAATCTCTAGAATAAGAATAAAAAAAACTCAATCAATTTGGATCATATATTAGTGCAAGTCTATCTATGAGTTATCTTAAAAGAAAGTGAAATCCCTCAAATGGGCCTAAAACTTAGTTACGGTATACATTTCATTGAAAAGGTTAGGAAACATAATTTTTTTTCTAATATTCCCTATTTTATAGGGGATCATATCTTTAAAGAAGTCAATTTTTTCTCCACCTTTAGTTATTTATTTAAGTAAATGATAATTAAATTATGATAATGAAATTTATTTTATAGGGATATAATGTAATAATCAGAGTTTCTCACCTTAAATAAATATTGTTTTCTATGGTTTCAACACATGTAATAACAAAAACCAAACCAATTCATAATTTATCTATTGAATTAAAATGTATAAATTGTGGTAATAAAATTATGAATAATATGTAAATGAATATATGTATGTATATATATAAGTATGATAAAATTTTCTTTAATCATAGAACTCAATTAGTACAACTAAGTAAATTATATAATCCTTTTTTATTTTTAAAGTTTTTTTTAAAAGTTTTTTTTCATGTTTTATATTTTATGATTAGCACTAATTTAAAAAGAACAGTTAATATACCAAAAATGATTCCCTTTAAAAAATTTATTTTCATAATATTTTTATGAATTTATTTTAAAGTTAAATTTATAATGTTTAAAATGTTAATTTGACTATATTTATAAAAAAATTCAATTTATCATTTTCATATTAGTTTAAGATGAGTTTTTGGAATTTTTCTAAAATTATTAATTTTTAGGTGAACAGTGAAAAATACTATTTTTGAAAATACCTTGTCTTTTATGAACTAAAAAAAGGAAAATATTTTCTCAAAAAAATATAAGTCTTTCAAGTAAAATTATATATTTTAAAATATCATGTTTTAATTAGAATCATATATTTTATATTTTTGACTATATGTGATATTTTCTAAAAAAATGTTTTAAATTCATTATGAATTAATATTTCATATTTTTTTCTTTCATTAATTGAATAAAATGAAATGTATTTTATATTTTATATTTATCATTCCTAATTATATAATATGATCCACTTAGTTTTTATTAACAAATATTAGGCTACTTCGGGTTAATATTACTTACCCTAAAAAAAATTATTTTTCAAAGAATAATACTTTTTTATATATTGAGTATTTTTTATATTAAATGAATAAATTTTAAATTAAAGATCTAAATTTATGTTTAAACATATATAGAAAATTATAAACACTCATTTAACGGGTAATAAATTTTAAATAAGACTAATAACACCTAATTATTATTTTTTAAAATATATTTTTAAAAGATTATATGTTTGGATTTAATAGATAATTATACCTTATTTAGAAATTGAATTCAGAAAAACAGGTACTAAATTAATATTCATCATTTATAAATTTAGTAATAAGATTATAATTATATATTTAGTAATAAAATAACTAAAATTATTAATATTTAATTAAGATCAATAAGTGTTTAAATAACCAATCTAAGGTTGTTCAAATTTTCATAAATTAAAACAAACCTTATAACATATAGAAATATTTTTTTAGGTTGTAATGTATCACCTATATGTATTATCTTCCTCTCCACATGTAACTCATCTAACATTCATGCATTTCCATTCCTACCCCTCATCATTCATTACCATGGAAAAGTCCCTCTTCCTCACTTATAAAAGGGAGATCACCTTAAACTTATCTATATTCTACTCTCATTTTGAAATTTCCTTGAAACCCTATCCAATATTAATCCCCTTAATGTTATTTAAATTACCTAATTCCCATGGTCTCTACAATTTATCCTAATTAACTCAAATCTAAGGCTTTTATCAAGAGGAATTTCAAGGTATAAATATAAGTATCACGTTGTTATTAAAGTTTCAAACTTATTAATTCCCTTCTAAACCAACCATAAACATATTATAATAATAAAATAATCATAATTATTATATTGATATATTACTATAATAATGTTTGAACCAATATTTTTTCTCTTCCATCTTCTATGAAAAAAAGAATTATCGTTAGTGAGGGTGCGCAGATTACAGCCTCCATGAATAGGCTCTTTCATTTTTTCATCACCACCTATTATAGATATTATTATTGATAATATTTTTGAATGAATATTATTTATAAAATTTATTAATGATTCATAAATTATCACTTATTTCCCTCATTAAGTCATCCCATTCATTGATTAATGGAAACACTAATCGTACGTTGTAAGTACTATCGCCTTCACAATGAATCACCTTTTGTCGTTTTTTTTTCAATTTATTAATTGTTATCCAAAAAAATGAAATATGGTTCACCATAATAAAAATATAAAATAATTATCATTATAATTATGTTATAAATATATTATGTTAAAATAAACTCTACCTTAATTGTACTCACTAATTGAGTTAAAGTGTTT
Source organism: Viscum album (assembly GCA_963277665.1). Taxonomy (NCBI): domain Eukaryota; kingdom Viridiplantae; phylum Streptophyta; class Magnoliopsida; order Santalales; family Viscaceae; genus Viscum; species Viscum album. Next base: position 1,353,363,462 of record OY728131.1, read on the forward strand.
TTACGATTTAGTCTGTTTGACCACTTCCTTAAATAATGCTATGAAATTTTATTATCAGTAATTATAAAAACATAACTTATGACATAATATGTCGTAAATATGTAAATAATTATTTATTCTTGGTTTTTTAATAGATGAAATAATATTTAACACATTAGTTATGAAAACACCCTTTGTAGGTTGAAAATCACTAAATAATATCAGTTGACGAATTCATATTATCGGATAAAGAATAACGTACTCATAAATGAAATTTAAAAATAATTAATCATTCTAATTCATATATTATAGTTGAATTAATGATCTCTTAATAATTAAATTTTTAATAAGAACAAACACTGACACCACTTTAATGAAAATACTGGAAATGGTCAAAACTGTAAGCATGTGATATGGGAAAATAGAAAAAACTAAATAGTATACATATAAATAATTATTATATATATTATAAATAGTTTTTTGTATGATTTATATTATAAAATATTATATTAATATATATATGTTTTTGTACATGAGGTTAGAGTAAATTTGACAATGTGGGGAAACAATGTCAAGGTTTATTTGTCACAAATTTAAATCCCTTAAGGGATGTTCATGTTATACCCCATGTTTCCTTATTGATGCTGTAAATAAAACACATTTTCATTTTTTTACCATAATTTAATTATATTTAATTATGTAAAATTATTTATTGTATGATTGTTATATCTTAGGGTTTTTATTAAAATGATATACTTTTTTAAAGGGTTTTCATCTCAACCTCTGTTCATTGAGAAATATTTTAATATTTTTCATCAATTTCTTGTTTATATGGTGTATATAATTCAAAATATTGTATTTTTAAATATTATATTATTTAATCCATGTTATTTATTAAAAAAATATTATTTTAAAACATCCATTGACTTTTTATTCAAAAAACTTATTTATGTCGTAAGTGGTTTTTCATAACGTGATTCTCTTCCTATGTTCAAAATCACTCATATTTTATAATAGAATTTTGTGATTAATATATTATAATATATGATGATTTTAGGATTAATTCCACTTTATTTTCCAGATAGATCCTCTTTTGAATTGAATTTTTCTTCCTTAATGATTCTAATGTTTCGTTAAAATGATTTTTGTTGAGAATAATTCCCATTAGTTTTAATGTATTTTTCTTACATATCCATATTTTTAATTCCAATGGATATTCTAATTTCCCAAGTGTAAAATCAAACTATTTTTATCCCTAATTATATTTTTTACCACTATTTCATTTTAAAGAAATTTATTTTATCCCTTTTGACGAAGTAGTTTTAAAAATGGATATTTCAAAATGTTCAAATTATTTTTTTATCCTTCCAAAATAGAATTTTTTATCATCCACTCAAAATTTTATTTTGAAAGTTTTTATGAAATTTACAATGCTCAACATGGATTAATTTTAACAAGAAAATATTTAAAATTTATTTTTACTTTCCTTTTTGAAAACATTATATCTTTTTCAAGTCTCCAATATTCAATATTCTCTTAAAATAAAATGTTTTCTATTATTTTCACTTCATTTTTGGAAAACATTATATATTTTTCATTTCTCCATTGTTACATATTATTTTAAGAGTGAATGTTTTCAAATTATTCTCAAATACTTTTTTTGAAAAAATTATGTCATTTATATGTATCCATTATTAATAATTTTTAAGTAAAAAAATCAATGTATATTCAGTTCCCTTTAAGAAAACATTAAAAAATCATGTCCCTATTATTAAATATTATTTTGAAAGTAAATTTTTTCAAATTATAAAATCTTTTTTATGATAACCTGTAGGTATTTCAAAGGGTAATTTATTTTGAACTCTTTGAAATATTGTTCTCAAAATTATTCTCTTCCCTTTGATAAAAAATTTTTTGGAAGTATTTTCTATATCATTGATTTAAAACGTTTTGTGTAAGTTTTTTATTTTCACTTCAACATTTAATACAATGTTTATATCCCATGAAATTATGTTTTTATCACTCTCCATATGTTATTATTTATTAATCCTTTTGGGGAATAATATTTTTATATCCTTTGATTCCTTAAGTTCATGTAATTTTAATGTTTAAAAAACATATTTTTTCATGGGTTATTTAAGATATGATGATTTGAAATTTTAAATGGACTACACATGTAAATATGAATATGGGTGTGGTACTATATTTTATTTAAGTTAATTTTTATAAGCTTATGTCCCCTAAGATAGGTAGGTGTGGACATAATGGGGTTATTTACATGGGAATGGGAAAGATGGGTTTTATCACATTTTAAAGAATATACTTAGTGGATTTTTTCACAATGGAATGAGTATAGTGTATTTTACCACATGGGTTTTCATATTCTTATAAATGTAAAAAAATCACACTAATCATGTTATGATAACGTTTCTAGTAATATTACCATTTTACTTCTCTTCGGTACTTAATGTGATTGATAATATATTTTTAAGAAAATATGACTTTATTTCTTTGACAACCGTCATCTTTATTACACATTGACCCATGATTTATTACATAAGAATACAATTAATAAAACCCAAAAAATCAATATTCCTAGTTTATTTGGGTAATTAGGTATATAAAACAACATCATGATACATGGGTACAAAAACATTATTGAAAACTTCTGTAAGATGCTTCTGAAATTAAGAATACTTTAAAATTGTGCAGAATAACCAAGGGACATAGATAAAAAAGGGGTGAGTTACAAATCAAATTAAGAGAATAAAAAATCCTAACATTAATAATGTATTAAATTTTAGAAAATATTAATTTAAATTGTATATAAAATGGATGATATTCATAAACATGAAAAATGGTGCAAAATGTATCATGGTAACATAAAGGAAACATATGAATGTGACAACAATATTATTCATGACATCATAAACATTGGTCAAGGATAAATTCTAAGACATCATTAAATAATGTACTTAAGATAACCACTTGTACATCATACATGATGTCTCAAAATATTAAATCATTTCCCAATGCATTGAAGCATTGTAAAATTCTTGGTGTATCTATCATTTTCAAATCGTATATGTGAATAACTGTGAAACATATATCATATAACATAAGGATGTCTTTGATCTATTTTTACCCCATGATAATGTATTTAGGTTTAAATAAATGGAAGTAAAAATAAATTAAGGATAAGTACATCTATTTGAATACCTTTCAGTAGAAATGGGTGAAGGTATACACCTCACAAATGTTCGGCATATAAAATCATAGTGACATTTCAACAGGATAATGGTTATACATGAATATTACTAAAATTTTGTAATTAGAGAGAATGTTTTCTATGATTTATGTAAAAATGGACGGTATGATGGATATTTAGGAACATAGTAAAACATGAAAATTTTGGAATTAATAGGCACAATACAATGATGGTTACTGTTTAAAAAACATGGCATGGAAAATAAAAGGTTAATTTATATAGTAAAATGATAATATATAAAGTATGATAAAATTGTTTAATGAGTGTTGAAGGAGTCTATAATGATTTGGATATCAAAATAAATATAATAGAGATATTGAACGAAATATTATCCTAACATTTGAAATTAGAAAACAAAATGCATTACATAAATAAGTTTTTTAAATAAAGAGGGGGAAGAGAGGATCCCTCACTAAATTGCAGCACATTAAAGGCTTAGGTAAATAATATAATTGGATTGGATAAATGATATATCATTTTTAAGAAATAAATTTTATTTTATTGGTATAATTATAAATTCATATCAATAAAATGAATTATGATTCAAAATGATAATTAAAAGTAAGGTGCTTGAATCGAAAAGAAGAGAGGGAAGTCTGTTACTAAATTATAACACTACAGCAGCTTAGATAAACTCTATAATGAGAGGAGAAAATAATATTTCATTATTCAAAAATCATTTGTAAATTATAGGGATATTTATATAATCATTACAAAAAACCAATTGAGATTCAAAAAGGCTAATCAAAAATAAGGTTCTTTAATTGAAAAGAATATAGATAGGCCCCTTTCCATTAAATGGTGATTCCAAGAGGCTGGGAGGAGCTTCTTCAATGCTTGGGGGAACCCTGGGAGGGATCTGTAAGGGGATTTTATATTAATGAAATTGTATAAGGGTTTTTATTGAATATAAATTGGAGCGTGGGTGTGTTTATAAAGGAAAATATATGAGAGTTTGTCATTATTTCTCAAACATAGTTTTTGGGATCTTTAAAATAAAATAACAAAAATAAAAAACATTCTCATGGTTTTCTCCCATGGTTTCTACCGAAGAATATTATTTTTAATTATTTTAAAAGGAAAAGTGTTAAAATACATAAAATATTACCCTTGGTGATGTCGATGTGAGTCATGTTCATAAAGAAATGATTTAAAAACCTTAAAATACAATATAGGTTTTGGAGGATTCATTAAGAAATTATAAAATTAATTAAATAACCTCAAAATCAATTTATTTTAAATGAAAAAGATATATTTGGTCTTGGATACCCTTTATATAATTTATTACATCACTTTTAGTTCATTATGATGTCATAATACATATCTTATGTAACACCCCAATCTTACATGGTACACTTCTCTTTGAATAATATAGTAGTGTGTGTTATATGCAACTTCGAGTTCTAACACACACCACAACCAATCAAACTAGTCGTTATGAATAGTAATACCCACTTTTTGAAATTGTATACATTTTATTTTTCAAAATGGATTCATTTTTGGATTCTTAATATCTAAATTTTCTTAGGGTGAATTTTTGGTACTTTTCTGATAACTTTCATATGTTGATGAATAGTGAAAATTACTAAAATTTAATTAAAAACAAATTTTTTAATCGAAATAATTAATATTGATAAATTATGAATTTGAATGGTTTTAAATTATAATTATATTATATTTTTTACATTTAATTCAATTTTGTCCATTGGACATAATTTCAAATTTAAACTACACATAAGCAGGTGTCAATCTTTTGATAGTTATTATTTCTTAAAAACACTCTTTTTTTTACAATGGGAATTAATTTTAAATTAATTTATGCCACTTCTGTGTTTTAAATTTAGAAAAAAGGATTCAATATTTTAAATTAGGAGGTCCAAATTTTTTAAAAATGTTACTTTTATTTTTAGACATTTTGAATAATTACTTTGGTAAATATTTTATTTACCATGGTTAAAGGGTAAATATAGTAAATAAGGCTAAACAAATAATATTATAAAAATATTAAATTACCCTAAAACGTGTCCTAATCCTATTGGATGATACATTTCCGAACATGGGCATATTTGGGTTGATTTTCAGACCCCATGGAGCCACTTGTAAGTGATAATAACACATTATATTAATGAAGTTAAAGTAAATACAAAAATGACATAAGCATATATCTTTTAGTAAAACAATTTTACATTGGGTTATACATTTTATATATTCAACTATAAATATTCATTATAAAGATAAAAATATTTCACACATAATGGTATTTTATTTATATTTTTTAGACAATGAATAATTTAATTTATTTTGGACACAATGATGATGCGGTGTTTTCCTTATTAATGAAATAATCAAATAGTTGGTATTATAAATGATAAAATAAATATAATTTTAAATTTTTGATGCCATAAACAAATTTTATTGGTTAATATTAAATTTTAGGATTTATTAAATTAATTTGGTTCCAATTAATAAAGTTTTTAATACTTTAAAAAAAATCAATTATTAAATAGTGTCAAAATTGACATAAAAGAGTTTTTGAAACAAATATTATATTATTAATTGATATAATATTTTTAAAAATCTATGGTTCTGCCAAAGGACTTATATAATGATATTTTTATCATTAATTAACCACTTTAGGATCTCTTGTAAGTATATAGTTTGTCTATTAACCATATAATATAAAAATACAAAGAGACATGGTAAATGTCAAACTATTTAACTAAGAGTTAAATCTAAAAGATAAAGTTAATATAGTGACCCAAAACTGTATAAAACCTATTGTTTGAGTGGTTATCGACCCATCCAAACATTATAATTTAAATGATACATTTTTTATCCATTATAAAGCGAAAATAAATTTATTATAAAATAATATTTCTAGCTTTTCCTAAGGTGCTCCTCGCCCCTCTATAAAATGGAACTCACCCTTATCTCTAATTCACACCTTAAAATCCTTTTGGATCGGACATACCCTACCCAAATATCCTCTAAACTTCCCTTAATTCATCCTAGATGCATTTATTTAGTCATAAATCCAACTTAAGGATCCCTGCTGATCAAATAAAAAGGAAGAACCCGATGAAGAGGTGATAATTTAACTACCCTCTTTCAAATTCTTTTCTTCTTCCACTTCTTATTTCATTGTTATTTACATTATAAAATAATAAATCCAGTATCTTCTATATATTTTTATTTTATTATAAATATGGTACATCCATATTCATTATTCTATCCATCCTTTGAATGACATGTCACCATACGTGCGCACGTACGGCTTACCGTCTCCACGTCGTGGTGTAATTTTTATTCAATACATTATTATTTGGATGGGTATAATAATGATGTGTAATTCATTTAAATAATTAATATAAAATGATAATGATTCTTTATATATGATATAATATTCAATTATATATTATTTTAATATCAAACTAATGATATTGTCGCTCGTGTGTACGTACGAATTACCGTCTCCACGAATGCAATGAGATTCATTCCCCATCGTATCCATTCAAAACTAATTTTCATTTAATGATTAAAAATAATGTTTAAATACTTTATACCATTATGGATATGAATAATGTACATCCCATCCCTTAAAAAGATGAATCACATAACAAATAATATAAAGGAAAATGAATCCGTTAACACCAGAAACGAAAATAATACTAAGACATTATTAACAAATCAATGTTAAAAGATCATATATGATATCATATTAATGTATATTACTCTTGTATACTTTAATAAGAATTATTTCACTATTATACAGGAGGTTAAACTACCCTCGACCAAGGAAAAGTACAAGGTAAGGGTTAATTCTACAATCTCTTCATTATCTGAGGTTGTTTATACGTAATTATCTACTGGGACGTATTTATCATCCACATCCATGTTTCTAAAAAATGTATTTTAAAGAAATTAATATTTACTAGACAATGGGTTAAAGTCATTTATACCCTTATGTGTTTTGAAAGGAATCTTTCTGTCATTTTCCAAACAAGGTACTTTTTGACCTTTTCGACAAATTTAAGGTAAGAATGTTTTTTAACTTATATGGTAGGTGAGGTTATTTTCCACCATTATTACATCATCAAAGCATCCCTTACATGCTTATAAGAATATTTTACAAATAAATTTTTTCCTTATAATTATGTGACTCATAAATGATTTCAAAATATAAAGAGATATTTCTCTAAAAAGGGTTTTGATTTCATCTATGTCAACATCCTTTGATGGATATTAAGTTTATTTGAAGTTAACTTATTATGATACAAAACTTTCATATAGTATTGAAGGTTTTGTGATATGTTTGAATATGGATGTGATATTTTTATACCATTCATGTTTTATGGTTAAAGTATTGACATTTCGTATGCTAGTTTTAATATGAATTTTTATGATATGTTTAAACCTTTTCATATGAGGAATGTATTAGACTTAGTAAGTGACGGGTGGAGCAAGCTATAGCTCCTCGACGTATCGGTATGTATCATGAAACAACTATACATAGAATTGGATGAGGCCTTTCCCAATTTTCTATATGGTTTTGGATGAGGCCTTAATCATTTTTAGACCTATTGGTCGAGGCCTTGAAAGAATGTTTCAGAATTTCCAGCATTATACATTCCCTCACTATGAAAATAATATTGATGGTTCATGTGGTCCCTCGACTAGTAGAATACCCATGATTATGTTTTATTATGGCGTTATTTACTCAGCTCATATTCCTTCCATAAAATTATTCGTGTTTATTATTGGTAAAGGCATGTGGTTTCAATTATTCACCATGCTTAATATTTATGTCATTCTCTACTATATTCCTTACCCTTACTGAGTGTTTGAGCTCACCCATTTCTTACGTTTTATTTTCCCAGGATATGAAGAAGTTAGTCATGAGTGAATTTCAGGAATAATCTAGGAGTCTTGGATGTTTCTAATGAAATATATTCGTTTTTTATTTCTCTTCAAGCTGTAAAGTTGAACTTATGCATGAATCTTGTTTCCAATAATACTAAACTGATCGGTCATTCGAGACATGATTTCCTTGTGATCAAGCCAATGTTATGTAATAATGCTCTGACTCTGGGTAACTGGGGTTGGGGAATTACAGTTGGTATCAGAGGAAGTCTAGTACAAACCTTGGAAACTAGATTTAAATAAATTATGATTATACCGCATAGCCCTAAGATAGACTTTGAGGATTAGTATAGAAGAACTTCTAGAATTTTGGTATTGTAGAGATTTTGTGAGTTTTCCAACAAATAAATCCCTGTCTAGATACAAGCATGTAGAGGCGGCTCTGGCGCATATGTACTTAGAGGTAAAACCCGAAAACACTGCTTTGAGCTAGACTCAAATGGGAACTGGTGAATGACAATGGGCCTTGCTGTACTCTTGGTTACAACACTCCGAGGGGATATGCTTAGGATAATTCTCAATTTCTTTATAAACCATTATTAAGGGTTTATGAGTATATAATTCCTCAATGAAAACATTATTATGATTATGTATTATATCCATAAACTGTTCAATTTATGGTAAGTGTTTTACAAGTTTGGATTTATGTATTACGATTCATAAACTAATCTAGTGTATTCAATTGTTTAGAAATGGCGTATAGTGGAAGGAATGGAAACTGTATCAATGCACGCACCCAATGTAGATATTTCCCTCCTTTTCAAGATAATTATAGTGGAGCTGGTGAAACAACTGGTGTTGATCAGATTATCACCATATTGGGACAACTCACTCAGGTTATGAATAACAACCTTACCCGTATGGAGTACCCTGATCCATAGTGTGGAGGATCAATGTTAGATCGCTTCATGAGGCAACAACCACTGACATTCAATGGGATTACAAATCCATTAATGTCTAAGCAATGGATAAATTCTATAGAGAAAATATTTCACTCTTTGGGGAGTAGAAAAAGGGAAAAAGTTGTTATGGCAGTTTACCACCTCACTGGAGATGCTGATCAATGGTGGTCATTGATTCAAAACACAAAGGATGACGAGGAAGTATAAAATATGTAATGTAGGGAGTTTTAAAAAATTCTTAGAAAAATAATTTCCTCATGACCATCGAGCGGATATAGAAAAACAATTTCTGAGTCTAAGGAAAAAGGAGGATGAGAATTTCGCAAAGTATGAAGATAACTTTTCAAGGTTAGCGAGGCATGCCGAAGATTATATACGTAACCCAATAAGTAAGATTGATCATTTCAATGATGGGTTAAAACCATTTCTCCGTCGAGCATTAGTATCACAATCCTTCTCATCATGAAAAGATATTGTCTTATATGATATCAAGATAGAAAAGGAATTCTCTAAGTCTTGTGATTTTAAATCAAATCAAGAGAAGAAGAGAACTGTTGAACACTCTGGGAAAGGAAATATGAAAACATGGAATAATGGAAGAATTGAATTTCCACCCTGTGATAATTGCAGAAAGAAGCACCCTGGTTCCTGTCTAAAAGGAAAAGAAGTATGCTACAAATGTGGACAGAAAGTCCATATTACTGGTGATTGTAAGGGAAAGAAAGACGCTGCTAATGTTTAATGCTACAATTTCAGGGAGATGGGACATTATGAAAATTAATTTCCTACGTGTCATGGAAACATACCTCAAAAAAGGACAAGGTATCAAGGCAAAGCTTATGCGATCACTACTGCTGATGTTGAAGATCCGAAAGACGTATTGGCATGTAATTTAATGGTTTCCTCATGTTTATCAAATGCATTATTTGATTCTGGATCATCACATTGTTTCATATCTTCCCAGTTTGCTAAAAAAATAGATATTTCCAATTCAATTTAAGAAGGGAGTTTTTAGTCAAAACTCCTAAGGGAAGTATCATTGAAACAAAGTTTTGTGAGTCGGTCCCCATTAGAGCACATAAATGTTCTTTATCTGTTGATCTCATCGCCATACCCATGATTGAATTTGATATAATCCTCGGTATGGATTGCATTTCAGAATATGATGTAAAAATTTATTGTAAGAAGAAGGAGGTTATGATTTTTTATGAGGATGATAAAGAACACCATATCTTTAGAGCAGAATCATCACCTCATGATTCTTATCTAGATACACCCCCAGTAGCTCAACTAAATTAAATTATTTGGGAGGAAGACAATGAAATAACTATGGGTGAGGAAAGGAATGTTCAAATAGAGGATGTACCTATTGTGAAAGAATATGTTGATGAGTTTCCTGAGGATTTACCTGGACATCCTCCAGAATGAGAAATTGAGTTTTCCATTGATTTAAATCTTGGATCAAGGCCCATATCAAATACCCTTTTTAGAATGGCCATTATAGAATTAGTGGAACTAAATAAAAAACTATAGAAATTGAGTAATAATGGATTTATTCACCCTAGTGTTTCTCCATGGGGAGCCCCTGTCCTTTTTGTGAAGAATAAAGATGGATCTATGAGGTTATGCATTGACTACAGGAAGATCACTACTATAACAATAAAGAACAAGTATCCCCTACCTCGCATTGAAGATTTATTCGACCAAATTCATGGAGATCAATACTTTTCAAAGATTGACCTTTGATCTGGATATCATCAGTTGTGTGTAAAGAAGGATGACATTCCGAAGACAGCATTTCGAACCAGGTACGGGCATTACGAGTTTACAGTAATGCCTTTTGGATTGATTAGTGCACCCTCTGTATTCATGGATTTAATGAATAGATTTTTTGAGTAATATCTCGATGATTTTGTGGTGGTATTTATTGATGATATCTTGGTATACTCCAAAACATATGAAGATCATGAAAATCACTTGCGCATTATCCTGAAGGCTTTTAGAAGACATGAATTATATGGGAAGTTTAGCAAATGTGAATTCTGTCTTCAAGAGATTTATTTTATTAGTCATATTATCTCCAAGGATGGAATATATGTCGATCCTTCTAAGTAAAAGGCAATCCAAGAATGGCCATCACCGATGAGTATCACTAAGGTACGTAGTTTTATTGGTTTAGCAGGTTATTATCGGCGTTTCATCCAGATTTTTGCCCGATTGGCTAACCCATTAACCAAGCTCACATGTAAAGGGGTAAAATTTATTTGGATAAAAGAGTGTGAATAATGTTTTGAAGAACTAAATAGAATATTATTCAATGCTCCTATTTTGACTTTACCATCGAGAAATTATGGGTTTGTTATTTATAGTGATGAATCGAAGAAAGGACTTGGTTGTGTCCTTATACAGAATGATAGAGTTATTGCCTATGCATCATGACAGCTGAAAATTCATGGGAAAAACAATCCTACTCATGATCTTGAGTTAGCATCTATAATCTTTTCTTTGATGATTTGGATACACTATCTCTATGGTGAAAAATATGGGATATATACCGATCAAAAGAGTTTGAAGTATATTTTCTCACAAAAAGAACTCAACATGAGGCAAAGGCGATTGCTTTAACTACTCAAGGATTATGATTGCACTATACACTGCTGGGTTTGACCGGGCCCGTTGGGTGGGTCTGCCCGCTAGGTTCACCCCAGTCCGCTGGGCTCGGCCCGGCGGACTGTAGGGGCGGTTCTGCCCGAAGGTCGCTGCGTAGGCGGCTCGGCCTGAATGTTGAGGCTGGTTCGTCCATCACCACGTGGGGCACGGCTTAGGTGGCTTGGCCCAAAAAGTTGAGCCGGTTCGGCCAGCGACGCCGCGAAGGACGCTGCGGGCCGGCTCGGGAGGCCCAAGTCCCAGAGGCCGGTGGGCTGGTCGGTGGGCAGGCCGCGGGCCGGAGCGGGCAGGTGGCACGGGGCATGGTGGTGTGCTGGCAGGCCGTGGGGTGCGTGGGCAGTGCGCGGTAGGCACGTGTAGGGGTGGGTAGCACGCCGTGAGGCCACGGGTAGGCGCAGGTAGCATGCTGGGAGTCCGCGGGTAGTCGGCCTGGGTGTCGGGCAGCGCGTGAGAGGCCGACTGGGTGTTGGGCAGCGCACCAGGAGGCCGGCGGGGTGCCAGGAAATGTGTCGGGAGGCCGGATGGGTGCCGGGAAGCGTGTCGGGAGGCCGTCTGGGCACCGGGCAGTGCACTGGGAGGCCGACCGAAAGCCGGGCAGTGCGTCGGGAGGCCGGGTGGGTGTCGGCCAGCATATCGGGAGACTGGGGGCAGGTGACCAGGGCACTGGGCAGGACGCGGGTTCAGCCAGGGTGGACAGTTCATGGAGGTTGCGGGTAGCGCGGCCTTCTCATTGCCGCCTCTTTCGCCTCGTCGTTGTTACATTGCCATACCGGAGAAACATCACAAGAGATCGGCGAAGGGAGTCAGGCCAAGTTAGTTGGCACGCACCCTCCGCATTTAGGGCTGATAACAAAAGGCTCGTCAAGAGAATAATATCTTCCACAATTCATCCGCAACAATTCCTTTCTAATCATTGAAACAGATAAGAAAAAGGAATATCAACACATAATAAACCCCTACCTGGATTTTCGGGCGTCGATAGTGAAGTCGTGGGAAGAAGACATAGTCGTCATTCATCGTATCTGCCACACGTTTCCACTTCCAAGTTTTCACGACGGTTGTGGATGTGGCTCCACGTCAGTAGGTATCGAGGTAATAAGTCTGAGGAAGAAGTCTGAGGAAGAAGTCCAAGGAAGAAGTCCGAGGAAGAATTATGAGGAAGAAGTCCATGGAAGATCGTTGCCGGCGTTCTTCGTTCTTCGTTCTTCATTCTTCATTCTTCATTGGGAGAAATTATTTTCTCCCAAGCTCTCCTCTCAAATCTCCCACCCCAAATGAGAATTTCCAAGCCAAAAATAATATAAGTTGTCTATTATTCTTTTGTCACAACAATTTCAAATTGGAGAAATAAATTAAGAGGCTCCCATTAATTATTTCACGGTGCTGCCGCAATTAATTAATGGGGAGGTCAAGAGGCTCCCCTTAATTAAATCACACATGTTGGCACAATTGATTAATGGGGAGGTCAATAACCCCCCCCCCCCCCCTCATTAATGATGGGATTTGGGAGGTTTTCCTCTCCTCCCATTAATTGTGGGGTTAAGCCACGTGTGGTCCCCACCCCAATTATCCTCACATGGGAGGTTGAGTTTGGGTGGTCCCCACCAACATAAATTCTTAGGAGAGGTTAAGGTGTGGTGGCCCCACCTCCAACCTCCATGCAGAGGTTTTAACCACCACACACCAAATGGTGGCGCAAAATAAAATAAAGTGTAGGGCACTTTATTTTATTATTATTCTTTTTTTATGAAAATACAAAAACTAACATTTATTATCGACCAACTGTCATCAAGGTGAAAGTCTTCTTAAGTGAAAATCGGAGCTGCGAGTTCAATAGTGCCTTCGGATTTCAATTCCGAGCACCGGGTCAAAGGTTATAAAATCTCGCTCGTACGTTTACTGAACGTACCCAAACAAAACTTCTAAAATTGATTCCAGGCACACCGAGCCTTGGAATCAAGTGCTGTAAATTTTCGTGTGCTTCTAAAATTCCCATTTATTAAAAAAATCCATGGGTATTCTAGGTCTTCACATTCTCCCCAACTCAGGGATTTATGTCCCTGTAAGATACAACTCAAACTAAGGGAACATGTGGGGGTTCTGAGCATGAATCTGAGCCTCTCGCTCCCATGTGCTCTTCTAGAGGTTCTCGTGCTGCCTGCAAACGTGCACCATAGGTATCGACCGTCCATATAGGACCCACTTCTGTCGATCCTCAAACTCTACTGGAACCTCCGTAAAATTCGCCCCATCGTTGAAGTTCATATCTCCATGGTCGATGATGTGGTAAGGTTCATGCACGTATCTCCTCAGATGGGATACGTGGAAGACATCGTACACCCGGTGCAACTGAGGTTGAAGAGACAAGTGGTAAGCCACCTCAGCTAATCTACTGAAGACCTTGAAAGGTCCGATGAATCTTGGAGGTAGCTTGTCGCCTCGGCCAAATATCTGTAGACCTCATCAAGGTGAGACCCATAAGAAAACGTGGTCGCCATCCTCAAACTCTAGAGGCCTCTGTCTCCTGTCATTATACGACTTCTACTTGCTCTGTGCAGTCTTCATCAACTCCCGGATGATATGCACCCTCTCTGTGGTAACTCGTACCATCTCTGGTCCCACTAGTGTCGACTACCCTAGGTCAGTCCAGCACAAGGGTGATCTACAAAGTCATCCGTACAATGCCTCAAAAGGTTCCATCCCTATGGTGGAGTGATAAATGTTGTTTTACGCCAACTCCACCAATGGAATGTGATCCTCCCAGCTGTGACTGAATTTGAGGACACAATCACATAGCATGTCCTGGAGGGTCTGAATGGTCCTCTCATTTTTTCCATTCGTCAGAGGATGGAAGGCGGTGCTCAGACGTAGCTGCGTCCCGAAAGTCTCATGGAACACCTTTCATAGCTGAAAAGTAAACCGTCTGTCACATTCGGAGACAATATAATATGGTACTCTATGTATCTGCACAATCTCCTGCATGTAGAGGCTTCCTAAGCTCTCTACTGAGCCCTGCTCTCTGATCGGTAAGAAGTGGGATGACTTGGTGAGTCAGTCAATGATCACCCAAATCGAGTCATGTCCCCTGGATGTACATGGAAGACCCATCACCAAGTCCATGGATATCCCATCCCACTTCCACTCTGGGACCTTTAAAGGTTGAACCAAGCCTTCTGGTACCTGGTACTCCACCTTTACTTGCTGAAAAGTGAGGCATCAAGAGACAAACTCCGCTACTGCCTTCTTCATATCTGGCCACTAGTGCTATTGTGGATGGTCCTAGTACATCTTCACCACTCATGTATGTACCACTAAAGGGGATGTGTGGAACTCCATCAACACTTACTCCTGAAGTGCTACTGGTACCATAGTACTTCCTCGGAAGAGGATGATGTGCTCCCCACCTTCATAAAATCCATCATGTTCATATCCTGTAGATATCTGAGCACGTCATGTCTCACAGTCAATTTACCCATGCTATGTCTCCCTGACTTGCTGAAGAAGTGGGGGAGTGACTATAAGAGACTGTAGAAAGGCTACACCATCTCTATCCACAAAGGATATTTGTAAGGCAGCCAGTTGCTCTGTCACCTCGCCCAGTAGCTATATACCAGATATCCTACTGATTGGATCTGCTACAAAGTTCCCATTCCCATGAGTATAGACTATGTCAAAGTCATAGTCCTGGAGAAACTCAAACCAATGTCGTTGTCTCGGGTTCCGATCCTTCTGAGAGAAGATTACTTGAGACTCTTGTGAGCCGAGTATACGGTAAAACGTTCGCCCATCAGATAGTGTCTCCACATCTTCAAGGAGAATACCACTGCTATTATCTCCAGGTCATGGGTAGTGTAGTTCTGCTCGTGTTGTCTCAGTTGACGAGAACCATAAGCGATCACTGCTCCCTCCTGCATCAAGACACACCCAAGTTTGGTCCGTGATGCGTCGCAGTAAACTGTGTACCCTACGCCTTCCTCTGGAAGCCTCAAGATAGGGGCACTAGTCAACCTCTGCCTCAGCTCCTGGAAGCTCTTTTGGTATCTCTCCGACAACATGAAGGGTTTCCCTTTCTTTGTTAAGGATGATATTGTTGCTGCAACTCTGGAAAAGTCTGGCATAAAGGTAAGTCTATCTGACTCATGAGTGATCCGTTGCACCCTCTTATGCATGATTCCATCATGTGCTGCCTACGTTTTTCTTTTCACCAAAAAAAGAAAACCCCATCCAAACATTTTAGATAAACCACAACCTTTTTGCCTAATATATTCAATCTGATTGTGAACTGTGGATGTCAATTCCGAACCCAAACTAACATCGTAAGGCCTCGACGCTACCACCAAGAGGTTCCAACTGAAACTCTCGCCTCAAGGGTCAGATCACACTATCGAAGAATGTGTGATTATTGAGTCTCCTCCCAAATTTATCTCTAGATGTGAGGGTCTAGTCAGCGGTTTAACCAGAAACTCTAGGTCTTGGACAAGATTTATGGAAGGAAGGAAAGATTGGTACCTGTGTCTATTGTCACGAAAGCTAGTAGTAGACACCGACCATACCTCAAATCATTCCCAGAGCCTTTGGGTCGGACTCCTTGACTGCATGCAGCTACTCTCTTCCCTTGTCCTCTAGCTCCCTGATCCTGGTGGGTTCCACATAAGGGGGTGGTTGCAACATTTCGAAATGTACACCACTTCATGCATCTCTCTTAGCTCTCCTTCCACTTCTGATGACCTTCAGATTCATATGTCCTTAACACTTCCTCTTCCCAAAACACTTTTATGCACTGAAGTCTTTGATATTGGCTTCGTTTTTCTGCTTTCCCACTACTAACATTCGCTGGTTGTATTCGCTTATCCAAAGAACATTCAACCACAAAGGTTCTCTCTAGAACCCTAACGTAAGTAGGAATGCATAGAGGAATTGTTATGGATCAGATGTCCTTTAAACACACCTCGCTCGGAAGTTTGAGCCCTGAAGCAGTGATCGTATTGTATTCATCATGTACCATGAAATATCGGTATGCTTCGATGAATACTCATCTATAGACACATCGTCCTACCGAAACTGTAGAAGTTCTAGGGAACTCTCAGCCACCTCCTCAAGCCATACCTTAGCCGCCTATGAGTCGGTCTCACCTCGGAACCTGAGGGGTATTTGATGCTGAAACACATATAAGTAACTAAGCCTACATGTGTCATCTACCGGTACCGTTGGTTGTAACTGCTGACCAATAGGCAGTGATATAGCTGACACACTACTTGAAGGTACAATCTCGGGCAATGGTCTGCGTACTGAAGCCTCATCACTATGTGGACCATCCTCATGGTCACTTACTGAAAAAGACTAGTAGATAAGATCACCATCTACTCTACTAGTGTCTAAACTAGGTGGAAAACTCTAGTAATCGCCTCCATCCAGTCCTCTACTACCTGGGAATCTATCTCGCCTCGAAACCTCGAAGGCCTCCACTGCTGGAACTCGTGCAATGCGCTCAGTCGATGTGCATCGTCGGCTAGTGCGGATGGTGGTAACTATTTCCTTATGGGTAGTGGCGATGCTAGTATACCACCGGAAGGTGCCAACACAATAATAGGGCCCTCCACCAGAGCCTCGTCGCTCAGTGGGGCTTCATCATGTACTCTCTCAAAAACCCTAGCTAGGTATCTACACATCGGCATCCGGATAAGGAACAGTTGCGCCATGGTCAATAAGTTATACTTGGTGAGATGACTCAAGATATCACAAATAAAACACTTGAAAACACACACGCAATCAGTGTTTTCATGAACTGAGTTGGAAATCAAATGTTAGGGTCCTGATGTATGGATACGTCGGTCGCCGCACCAACACTGGACTCCCAAAACTGAAAACCATACTCAGTACCCTTAACACTATTTCTTCAAAGAAAATAAAGATCGGAGTCTTGAGTTCTGCGGTATAACTGATTCTTATGATACCAATTTGTCACGACCCATCCCTCGGGGCCCATGCTGTGACTACCCCAAGCCCGCCTTCCATAGGCTAGGGGTTGGTGACTAGCACCAAAAGCGTAAATCCCTAAAACTGGGAAGTCATTTCCTTTATAAACTGAAAACAGACAAAAAATATTACGAGATGGAAGTAAACACTAAGTAAATCTGTATATAAAAGTAGTGCTATAAAGTAAAAGGGGTCGGAAATACAAGCCCAACTGTAAAGTGCAAGTACAACTAAAAAGGGACAAAATAGCTGAAAGGTGAAGAGAAGCTTCTATATCGTCTCCCACGGATCCTACCTGAAGGGTAGGTACAGATAGCCTCCACAGCACTCCACGTCCGTCTTTCTCCTCCGGGTACCGACTCGTCGTAAGGTCCACCTCCAGGTAGCGTCCAGTCCTGCTACTCTGATCCTCAGTTAACATTGTCTGTCATTTGTATCCAACACAACGAGGTGTAGGCATAGCTCGTGCAGGGGAGAGTATAACGATACTCAGTAGGGACCCTGAGACCACCAAAGTCTCTCAAAATCCACTAAGGATAAACCAAAAAGTATGAAATCAATGGATATCCATTACTTAGAAATATGCCTATACATATACCTAAGTTATCAAGTAACCCATCTCAATCATGAGGAAAACACAGAAGTCACTGACTCAGCTCACACAGGTATACATATTATGTAGAGAGATAGAGATGATCAGATATAGCCACTAAATCATCTAAGCTATCAGACCCACACAAGATCCAAGTCCAGCAATTAGAACTGTCAGACCCACACAGGATCCAAGAATAGAAGATGGAGCTGTCGGACTAACACATGATTCAGGACCAGCTATTATGTCGGACCAACACATGATCCTAGAACAGAAGTCAAAACTGTTGGACCAACACAAGATCTCAGAATAGTTGTCAGAGATGTCAGACGATCACATGATCCAAGACTAGCTATTCTATCGAAACAACACATGATCCAGAAACAGAAGTCAAAACTATCAGACCAACAGATGATCTAGGAACAGTCATCAGAGTACATCCAGCCACTGGGTTTCCACAAAGCATTCTTGATTCCAGGAGGGTATGCTCCTCAAGCCGAGTTTCAATACATAAAATTCTATGAAGTCCCCCGTAGAAGTATCTCAAAGTTATGTGTCATCATAGGGGTCTCAACGCAACAGACGATGTGTGGATCGGATGCCCGGTCTATGAGTTATTAGCCTTTTAGTCCCAGGCCCCGGTGGGATTCGTTTATTATCCAACATGAACATATCAAAAATATACCCCAAACTCCAATGGGGTATTCTCAAAGGGACCAATGCATTCCAAGAATACCAACGCCGCTGACGGTTCATCAAATGGACATCCTGTGACAAAGATATGGCCAAAAGAAAGTAACAGGGTCGGTAATGGGCCTTCGCCCGGTCCGACCCGGTCTGACCGAATCAGCCCAACCAAGATTGGGCCGGCCCAGTCTAAGTCGGCCTAGTCAGACCTGCTGGGTCTGACCTAGCCCGTTGGGTAGTTCATCCCGCTGGGTTCGGCCCGATCTACTAGGCCCGGCCCAGCGGACTGTAGGGATGGTTCGGCCCGAAGGTCCCCAGGTAGGTGGCTCGGTTCGGAGGCCAAGACCGGTTTGGCCAGCACCACGTGGGGTGCGGCTCAGGTAGCTTGTCCCGGAAATCTGAGTCGGTTTGGACAACGACTCCACGAAGGACGTCGTGGGTCGGCTCAGGAGGCCTTCGTCCTGGAGGCTGGTGGGCAGGCCGACGGGGCGGGGGCAGGCCACAGGCCAGTGCAGGCAGGCGGTGCAGGGCACAGTGGCGTGCAGGTAGGTTTTGGCGCATGCGAGTAGAACACAGTTGGTGCGGGAAGGGGTGGGAAACGCATTGAGAGGCCGCAGGCAGGTGCGGGCTGCACGCCAGGAGGCCGCAGGTAGGCGTCATGGGCACCGGGCAGCACGGGGGAGGCCGGCTCAATGCCGGGCAGTGCTCCAGGAGGTTGTCTAGGCCCTGGGTAGTGCGCCGAGAGGCCGGGAGGGAGCCGAGTGGCCGCAGGCAGGCGGCCTGGGCGCCGGGCAGGCCACGGGTTCGTTTAGGGTGCGCGGGGGCTGCGCAGTTCACAGAGGCCATTGGTAGCGCGGCCTTGTCCTTGCCACCTATGTCACCTCGTCGTTGTTATGTTTTCATGCCGAAGAAACAACACAAGAGATCGGCGGAGGGATTCGGGCCATGTTAGTTGGCATGCGCCCTCAGCGTTTAGGGGTGATAACAAAAGGCTCGTTAAGATAAGAATATGGTCAAAAATTCACCCACAACAATTATTTTCTAATCATTGAAAGAGATAAGAAAAAGGATTATCAACACGTAATAAACCCCTACCTGGATTGTCGGGCGTCGATGGTGAAGTCGTGGGAAGAAGACGTAGTCGTCGTTCGTCACGTCCACCACACGTTTCCACATCCGAGTTCGCACGACGGTTGTGGAAGTGGCTCCACCTAGGTAGGTATCTGGGGAAGAAGTACGAGGAAGAAGTCCGTAGAAGATATTTGTCGGCATTCTTCATTCTTCGTTATTTGTTCTTCATTGGGAGAAATTCTTTTCTCCCAAGCTCTCCTCTCAAAACTCTCACCCCAAATGAGAATTACCAAGCCAAAAATAATATAATTTGTCTATAATTTTGTTGGCACAACAATTTAAAATTGTAGAAATAAATTAAGTGGCTCCCCTTAATTAATTCACGGTGTTGCAGCAATTAATTAATGGGGAGGTCAAGAGGCTCCCCTTAATTAAATCACACGCGTTGGCACAATTGATTAATGGGGAGGTCAAGAGGCTCCCCACCCCCCTCATTAATGAGGTGAGTTGAGAGGTTTTCCTCTCCTCCAATTAATTGGGGGCTTAAGCCTTGTGTGATCCCCACCTCAATTATCCTCACATGGGAGGTTGAGTTTGGGTGGGCCCCACTACCATAACCTCTCAGGAGAGGTTAAGGTGCGGTGGCCCCACCTCCAACCTCCATGGGGAGGTTTTAACCACCACACACCAAATGGAGGTCCAAAATAAAATAAAGCATTGGGCACTTTATTTTATTATTATTATTATTTTATGAAAAGCCAAAAACTAACTTTTATTCTTGACCAACTACCATCAAGGTGAAGGTCTTGTTAAGTGAAAACTAGTGTTGTGAGTTCAACAGTTCCCTCAGATTTCAATTTCGAGCACCATTTCAAAAGTTATAAAAACACGCTCATACGTTTACTAAACGTACCCAAACAAAACTTCAGAAATTGATTCCGGGCACACCGAGCCTTGGTAACAAGCGCCATAAATTTTTACTGACTCTTAAAATTCCCATGTTTTAAAAAAATTCCACATGAATTCCGGGTCTTTAAATGTATGTGAAATTCAGATATTAGGGAAATTATTCCACCATACAATTCATTCCCATTAGATATCAGTTGCATATTTCCATTAACCAGTGACATAATGAATGTTTACACAATAGGTCCTTTTAAATATCAGGAATGTGATATTTCCAAGAAAAGCAGGTGTTTAATAATTTTCCCATGATGACTGGTAAAGACATTTGAAACTCCTTGGAGGTGTATGTGCCTATCAATAAAGATATTTCATGGGTCTTGGATTCCCCCCAAATATTCCACTCCAAAACAACCACTCAATACAGAATACTGGTAATGTTATGGATGAGCCACTGGTATTCCATAACCAAATAATACAACCTCTTCAGATAATCACATCACTACTCAACTTAAACATCTTTAAGTGAGTTGAAAACTAAACACAGACCTCCTCCATGAATATAGTCTTAATCAATAAGATGTTTAAGATTACCCTATCGCATGTCCCATAAAACCTAAATAATCGATAAATCTAATTAGGTTGACCATAAATGAAGCATAAGGTTCCGCTAACCTGAGACACTATCTTTAATTCCATATGGATATCTCTATAAATGATCAATGTAACTTCCCACAACTATACAAGAGCCATTCCCCATATCAGGTCATATGAATAACTAACAGGAATGCATGTGAGGATTCTTCCCAGGAAGGGTTAAGAAGTTCCCTTACCGCTCACCTAGATACTATTTTTACATAGAGAACTTCAGTACAACCTAAATAATTAACGGGATATTCACTAAATCATATATGTGTGTGTGTGTGTGTGTGATATGTTTATAAAGTTGTATTGTATGGTATGATATACCGTGACGTAGATCAAAATACTTATGATGAAAAATAGTGTTATAGATACATGTATAGAATAACTTCTTTTATGACTAGCTAGAAAATCATAAGGCATGATATTTGATTTCTTTCCTACTTCCCCTGTTATCATATTTTAAGATTTAGGAGATCAAAATGTGTGGTTTTCATGTCTATTGGTCACTAACCATTGGAATTAATTCAAATATTTTTCATGAATCATGTATTATGATTCATTTGTAAAGACTAAAATATCCATTAGCTAATAAAATATTAAGAGTAAAAATTCAGATCAATCTACCTGAAAAGGGTCTATCAAATCGTCATGGGAAGCCACATGAACCAATACCTAAACAAACTTTCCACTATGCCCAGAGTCCATTCTCAATCCCCAACAGTTGGAAACTAGTTCTAGGGAATTAAGGATACTACCATTGTGAATGATTTCTCCCAAAAGTCATAGTTAATGAAAATGGATCAATTACTGATAATTTAGAATAGACCATCCATTCTATGGACTTCCATGAAATGTAAAATAATTATTATAATATGAAAACACATAAATAAGATACATTGTAAGTGGAATCAAACATACACTAGGTCGAGTTGTCTAATAAAACATCCCAAACAAAGGAAAAAATGAATTTATACCATAAGGATCCCCCTGCCTACAACCTCAAGTTACTCACCACATCTTGACTCATCTATTGGAAATTATGAGAAAGATAACCAAGATAAATAAAAACGTTTAACAAATAGTATATATATATATATATATATGAGCTATATATCCTATCAGGATTCTAATAGATGAATCTATATAATTTCATTCACAAATAAATTCGTCAATACTAGCTTGAAAATACAATTAGAAAGTATATTTTCCAACATACAGACAAGAAAAAATAATATCAAGTCCATGTACATTTTTAGAAAAAATCATTTTTTAATTAAATTAAAACAATCACTTTGAATGATTTCATTTTCCCTGTGACATTTTAAAACTAAAATATCCATTTATAAATACACTTTAAATATCCAAAATGAAATAAATTAATTTCAAAATTATTCCTAAAAACATTAATGAAATATAAAGGAAAATAAGACAATAAAAAAGGTTAATGAATACCATAAGGTCATCACTACATTTAAAGAGATAAATAAAGAAAATAAACATGAACAAGATGATGAAAGATATACATCCAATAGAGAATATAACAATGTATAAGAAAAGTTTCCCCCACATAAACCACCAATCAATAAAAAAGTGTCTCTTAGACTCCATACTAAGTCATATGTTATGATGAATCTAAACATTACTAAACCAATGTTTCTCTAACAACTTTCATATGTGATATCCACCCGACACATGCAACATATGTATACCACATTATAATCATCGAGTTATCACTCGACACCTATCTCAATTTCACACTAGAGGGGCCACTAGTAGTGTGTGTATCAACTGTTTTATCATAATCATAAAACTCCGACTTAGTTTCTAGGTTCCCATGACCTAAAAATATACATTATAGTAGACAATGAATCCAATATTAATAAAAAATCATAAAAATAAATTGCACTCACCTTTAATTCTCTCTCATAAAAAACCACCATTTCACATCATGTATCCATTGTGTATAGATAAAAAACACATCATCGGGTGAAACAACGTGGGGAAATCAATGAGGGTCTCACTAAAAAATAAAAAATTTAACTCACATAGTCCAAATGGGACATTAAGGTCACAGATTCCATTTTAATTTCAAAAAACTCATTTAAAACATGTATTTTATTCCATAAAAACAAAACAAGGGTAAATTTATTTACATTCCATAAAAATAAATTTAAAATGACATATTGGAATTTTAACATGTGTCATGGAATGACAAAACATTTTTCTCAGAAATTTTTTTTGAAATTCCTAAATGAATCCATTAATGTCAAGAATAAAATCAAAAATAACCATTATAATCACCACATTCATATCACATGTAGCATCAATTTTATTAAATTAAAATTTATAAAGCTCAAGTATACTTTCAATTCTAAAATAAAGTAGTTTAATATAGACACATAGCTCAAATAAGTGGAAACTAAGATAAAACCAACTAATTTGAGCCACATTTGATGATGAACACCTAAACAAGGAAAGAAATGGTGATTATGGGACCTAAATATGAAAATTCATATCATTAGTTCTATAATAAACACTAAATCCGCCGAAAATAATCATATGTTTATTGGGGGAAACCAAAATCAAGAGAAAATCTATAAAATAATGGAGGAGAAGATATTAGAGGGGATTACCTTGAGAAAACTAGATAAAAAATTATTGAAATTCCTGAAAAAAAAATTTCAGTGGGAGAGACAAGTGGGAGGCATGTATCAGGATAGTTGAAATGAGTGGGAGGAGAAAATGTGTTCTATGTATTAAAATCAAGGATAACAATGCGTTAATTCCCCAAAATTTTAAAATTAAGTAAGGAAACATGGTTTGGTATCATGGTAAAAAGTAACTATGTGCCAACTATATGGGATACCCTAAGACCCCAATCCAGGCCACACGATGACTTGGGAATCTCTTCATGGTTTAAAAACACATACTGACACTATAAAAAACTCCATTATCTCCAATATATAACCACTTTCATGGTTATTGATCATTTTCTCATAACTGTCTAGGTCAACCATGAAACATCCTAAAAACTTAAAATCATAAAATTTATATCCAAAAGGAATGAAATTAAAGGCAGACCAAAAAAATATAAAATAACTACTATAATGATACAATAGTGTCAAAATTCCCCCTACCATTCAACTTTATTCCCTTTTAATTTCCTCGATTAATTGAATGAGTAAATTGATAATGAAAACCCCTATCAAGCTCCAATATAAGTGGTTTTTGGCTTGTTGAATACCTGAAAATGACCATATTATGGATAACTACTATAGAGAACCCATCCAAAAACCAATATTTTTAAAATACATGAAAAAAAAACCCATCATCCCAAAATTTCTATAATTATCGATTCATAACCCACAATCTAATATTAGTAAGAAGGAAAAAACATATCATGGACTCCACATCATATAAAATTTATTATATATATTGTAACTAAAGGAAACTACAATGACATACATCCTAAATACATTTTAACATCTATAAAATAAAACCATCCCCAAACCATTTAATCTTCCAACCCAGGATGGAAATGAAAATAACTCAACAATCCTCATATAATGATATGTGTTCTAACCACTATACTCAAGGAAAAAAAAGGTAACATAGGGTTGCATTACGAATCACTATCTCATGGTGAATCCTCTAAACAAAATTCCAAACACCGTCTAGAGAGTATGCTAATATGGTGATTTTCCCAACCCATTTACCCAAAAACATACCCAAGGTCATTCACCATGTCCAATTAGTAAAACCTCAAAATCTCAATACATCCAACTATCACCAACAGATAGGTCTAAAGAAAGAAATACCCAAGAAATAAAGAAACACCAATAAAATAACACCCATAGACACAAGAATCTTGAGAATACATATTCTAATATCCAAGTGGAAATAAAATCATAATGAACCAAAATTCCATAATAAACAATCTAGAAAACCCCAAAAGAAACACCCTACAATAATTTTCCAAAGTCTACACTCAACAATTCTTCTATAAAATTCTACTTATGAGAATACCAATAATCCAAAACTCATTTCAAAAGTTAAAATGGAATCATCAAGAGGATTATATTTAAAATATCCTTCTTAAATATATCCATGTCCATTCACAGAGGCACACTCTAAAAACACAATATGTAAGGAAAATTATTCAATTAACTATGCGAAAGTCGACCAAAAGAAAGAAGAATGTGAATTAACCATGAAGAAGTCGACTGACCATAATAAGTGTAAATATTAACCAGTATATAGTCAAATAACTATAAAAAGACTTTATAATGAAGGATTATCTTCAATTGACAGTAATAAAAGTCGATTTAATATTGGGACATCAACCAACTAGAAGAAGAGTTTATTGACCATTCTTGTTCCTGATGAACCTTAAGAATGTATTCAATTGATTATTCCAATCCTTGGTCAACAAAAAAAATATGGTCAGGCAACCATGAGCTAGATAGTCAACCAAAATGATCCCTTTAATAACTATGAGATATATGGTCAATCGTAACTTCCAAAATCTGGACAAGGTTTAAATAAAATCAAGAAAAACTATACATCATTTTACATTAATTATAATCAAAAAAATTCAAAATTCAATTACCATTAATATTATTTTAAAAACCAATTAAATTCCCTCCCAGTAATTTATATAAAACCCCAAATTCCTCTAACAACATTTTTATTTCTAAAAAAAGTAAAGACATCAATAAATTTATAAAAAATTTATTGATAAAAAAGGTGAAATGATTTTACAAACTCAATAATTTTTTTTTGAAACCGAGCATTTTATAAAATTCTACCTCTTCACCCAAAAAAATACTTAAAAAATAAACATAAAAAAATACACCATAAAAACCAATAAACAGTATCCATTATAGTCATATCAAAACATAAAAAAAACCCTTTATTTTATCTCTAAATATTAATTTTAAAAGAAATATACCATTGACAGAATACCATGAACTTTTTTAAAAAATATCACAAGAAAAAATTATTTTCAAAGGAAATGGAAAATATTTACATTCTCACACTTGAATAGTTTTTAAAATAAAATTAATATTTAAAGGTAATACAAAAAATAATAATATACATGTACCAAATTCAATTCCCATAACATCAACCCCTATAAACAAATCCCTTAATAGAAATCACATTAATAGTGAACAACATTAGAGTCAATCTAAAGAGTAAGAGAACAAAAAAATAGGTTCATAGGTGGAATAAATTTTCGCATTGTTTGTCCACATGGGATATAAGACCATGCACTGACCAGAAAACAGCCATTAGAATACATTCCTAATAAACCAAGTGAGCTCTACATAATTTTCTAGAGTATGCAGTAGTAATTATGCATCCCTAGTTCTTCCCCATTTAATCCCTTGAACTTCAATGTGACCATTGAAATCAAGTGAACTCTCAAAAATTATCAAAATTTCTTATTTACCCAAAAGAATATATTAGATACAACAACAAAATCTCTAAATCACAATTAACAACAATAATTCCCCAAGAAACTTGAGTCTTGTGATAAGAAATAGATATCTAGGCTCCCCCTTACCTAAAAAATAAAGTTCCAAAGACCCTAATATTATTTCTACCATATCACCTTGAAAATAACAAGAGGGTTACTCAAAAACCTAATCTATTATCCTAAACCTTGGCTCTAAAACCATTTTTAATGAACTAGACAGGGATTCCACCTAAACTGTGACCCAAACCAACTCTCCACATGGCATGATGTGTTTTCCCAATCTCCAAGTTATAGAAACTAGTTCCTAGTAATCAATGATACTACCATTGGTAATTATTTTTCCCTAAATTAAGAATTAAATATTGTAAATCAATTACCAATAATCCAATATATACTATCCATACATTGGATTTCCATCCAATGTCAAATATGTAGCTAAAAATGAATGAATACCCAGGCTAGAATAATTAAATAAATAACCATTTAAAATAATCAATTTAATTACATAAATTAAATACCATGGAAGTGTAATTAAATGTACACTAGTCCAAGTTATCCAATACAACATCCTAAACCAAATAAAAACTAAGATAACTAATACCATAAGGACCCCTGTCCCTGCAACATTATGTTACTCTCCATATCCCGACCCCTCCATCAACACCCAAGGAAAAGAGAACCAATCTATAGTCAAAACCTAGAACATATAATATATGTGTGTGTGTGGTCCATATATCCTATTAATTCTCTACCCACTGTGACTATGCAACTTATTTCATAAATAAATTCATAAATTATATCTTGAAAATACAAATAGAAAAATTGTTTTCTAACATATGAATAAGGAAAACCAATATCAGGTCCAAGGATATTTTAAAAACCTTTGTATTTTCTTAAATGACAAAAATTACAATGAAATATTTTCATTGGATTAATCAATTTTAAAACCAAAAAATCATTTAAAAATCCACTTTGAAAATCTAAAATGGAATCCTTTAATTAAAAATGTTTCCAAAACCCCTTAAAACCAAATTTGAAAGGAAATTAATAAAACACAAAAGTTACAGAATACCACAAGGAATGAACAACAAGTTAAGAATAAATAATGAAAATAAACAAGAGTAAGGTGTTTCATGAATTACGACCATGAGGGTATATAACCATGAAAAGGATTTCTAGCCCCTACATAAACCAACAATCAAGAAACCAGCATTTCATGGGCTCTACCCTATGTTATAATATGAGATGAATCTATATTTATGCAAAAAGTTTTGGAATAATTGTTATCCTATGTTACATCCACCCAACACAATCCTTCCAAATAGGTTACACCATTATCATTAATATATCACTCCCTAACTAGTCATATTTCTTGAAATAAGGTATAATAGTAACATGTGTATTTATTGTTATAGCATAAGTAATGACCACCTGTATAAAAATCGGCTTCCCAGGACCAAAATAGTGGAGGAGAGTGCATAATAAATCCAATAACAGCAAACAAGACACAAACAATAACTCCCACTCCCCTCAAATTACCTCTCAAAAAAATTCCCCTCTCACATCATACTTCAACTGAATATAAATAAATAACCCATCATCTGGTGAAACAACATGGAGCAACCAAAAATGGTTTATCTCAAAAAAATTATTTAACTGAAAAAATTCTAAACAATCCTTTAAGGCTTCACATGTTATTTACATTTCAATGACCCCTTTTAAAACCTGGATTTCTTCCTTAAACCCAAAACAGGGCTAAAATTATTTCCCTTCCATAAAAATAACTTTAAAAAGACTTATATTAATTTTCACAAGGGTAATGAAATAAAATATATATATTTCAAAGAAACGTTTGAAATTCATCAATAAAAACCTTTATGTCAAGCCCAATATCTATGAAAACCATTAAAAAACACCATATACATAACACATATAGAATTACCTTCATTAAAAAGTATTTTATAAAGCTAATGAATAATTTATTTATAAATAAATTAATATTAATATAGACACCAACCTCAAATAAGTGACAACATGTGGAAACCAAATAAAACAAATCAGATTTGGTTGGGAAAACTTAAAAGAGGAAATGGTGAATAAGGGCACTAAAAATGAAATACCTCTCATTAAGTCCACCCAAAACCATAAATTGGCCAAAAATACCCCAAGTGTTTTCAAGAGAAATAGAAATCAATAAGAAATAGAGAATGTAAGGGAGAAAATGATATGAGAGACTATTAAATTGATAATCCTATCTCAAATGTGGTTGGAATGCGTGAGAAATTTTGTAGGATAAGAGAGGGAGAAGAGAGAGGTGTTTCTAGGGTTGGCTGAATCTAGTGGGAGGAGAAAAGGGGTTCCAAGCGTTAAAATTGAAATGTAAAATGAGGTAATTTCTAAAAAAAATTATAAAACTAGGAAAGAAACATTTTTTCGTTGCATGGTCAGGATTAACCATGAGCCAACCGTGTAGATTATTCTAACAACTCAAACCAATCTATAAGGTCTCTTGGGAATTTTCACATCATTTGAAAATTGTGATGATACCATATAAAAATCCATTACCTCCACCATAGTACCACACATACTACTTCTTCACAATCACTCTTAACTATATGGGAAATCCATGAAACACCCCATATACTAAAAACTACAAATTTATTTACTAGTTATTACTAAAACTCAAGGAACCCAAAAATAATATTAAACAACTCATAATAACCACAATAATGACCCATGGGTGTTATAATTCATCCCACCATATAACCTTATTCCCCTAGAAATTCCTCAGTAGATTGATGAATCTAATAGAGAATGAAAACCCTCTTATAGTCTTATACAATAGGTGTATAGGCCATTGAATAACCATAAAAGACCAAAGTATGTATAATTACTCAATATAAAAAATCCACAAAATTGTTCAATTAAATATTCAAAATAACTAAAATAATCAACCCTAAAATTAATAAAGTCTCTAAGAACCACCAAATCATATCCCTTATTCTTTAAAACATAATAATAAAATAAAGACTCGTCATGGTCTCCCCATTATTTTGAATTTCTCTAACATGGTGTAACCAAAGGATACCAAAAAGAGATACATACTAAAAACATCTGACCAAAAATAAAATAAAATAATTCAAAAACCATTCTAACATCCAACCTAAGAGAACAAATAACAACCCACAAGAAGCCTCAAATAATTACATGATTTATAACATTGGTATACAGGACACAAAGGTAACATGGTTTTAAAAACTAGATCACCCTCTCATGGAGAATCCAAAAAATCCAAAGATAAACACCTTTCAGGGTGTAATATCAACTGGTGGGTAATCCACACTAGTTATCAAAATGAATAGATAAGTCCATTACAAATGTTCAATTAGTAATAAACTCACAATAACAACAGAACCGAACATCACCAACTCATATGTATGAAGACGGATACACCCAATAAGTGACTCACACCAAGAAAACAACACCCATGAAACCAAGAACCACAATAAAATATATTCCACCAACCTAGTGAAAACATAACCAAAATGAACCATCTTTCTGTAGAAATGATCATGAGACTCCAAAAAGAATCTCCCTATAAAAATTTACCAAAGACCATGCTTAATAATTCTACTGAAAATTCAAATTATAAGAAATCAATGATGGAAACAAAAAACCCTTTTAAAATACACCAAGGATTCATAATGAGGATCACCCTTAAGAAAATCTTTAATATTAATTCTGTGGATATTGTTAGAGACAAACTCTAACTAGAACTCAGTATAAGCCAAAGGAGTCACTGAAATTTAAGGAAATCGACCAACTATAGAAAGTGGGGGAATTTACCATTAAGAAGTTGACCAAATATAAGGATAGGGGTAATCAACCTTAAGATATTCTACTAACCACAAGAAGAATTGATCAATCATGAATGTCTAGGATTGACCGTAAGAAGAGTTTTTTGACCATGAGACCATCGACCGACCATAAGAAGAGTCTATAGATAGATCATATCCTTGATCGGCTGAAAGAAAAAAACCAACTGACATTGAGGTAGATCTTCAACCACAATATGTACTTCCAAACGACCATAAGGCACACGGTTAACTGTAAGAATAAATTCACTAGATTTGAGGATGATTTTCAACCATGAATTCTGAAATATGAAAAAATAAATTAAACAAAATCTATATTAAATTTCACATTAAATAGATATATTATCATTTCAAATTTTAATTATCAAAAAAATTAATTTTCAAATTAATTAAATTAATTCATAATAATTAATATAAAACTCTATTTATTCTAAAAAACCCCATTCATACTCCATAAGAAATAATTATTTTATACGACATATATTAAAATACATGTGAAAAATCATTTCCAAAAAAAATATTTTTACAAATTTTAAAATTGTTCATTTTAAAATATTTTCAATTTTTAACCAAAAATTTAATTTAAATATAAACATAAAAAAAGAAAAAAACAACGAAAAATATATTATAACTATACCAAATCATCATCATAAATCCCATTATTTCATCTCAAAATCTTACATTTAAAAGAAATATTCCAGTGAAAATAGACCATTAACCTTCTTGAAAAAAACTCATAATGTCAAAAGGTTTTCAAGGAAAACCCCAATGATTTCTTTGACCACTCCTAAAACCAATTTTTTTTCTAAGCATAAAACCATCCATTGAATGGGAAAACCAAACAAAAAGGCAAACAAATTGTTAAAATTCAAATAAAATAACATAATTCCCTAGAATAAATGTAACACCCCAAGATTTTATGAAAAATATTCTTTTTAATTTCATTAATGTATTGTGTTGTACGCTACACCAAAAGGAGCTTGAACAACACGCATCCCTGACTTGGCTTGCATTACACGCAATCACGACCTTCCTCGATAGCGTGTGTAGTACGCAATACCGAGTTTCACTAAACGAGATATTATTATAATATTATTATGAACTAGCTGTTATGAATAGTAACAACCACTTTTTGAAATTTTATAAATTTTATCTTTCAAAATGGACTTCATTTTTGGATTCGGAATATCGAAATTATCCTAGCGTAAATTTTTTGTATTTTTCTGAAAACTTTCAATTTTTGATGAATAGTGAAAACACTGGGTTACTATTTAAAAACCGACTTTTTATTTAACTAATTATTTATTTTATCTAAATTGATTTTAGGTCAAAATTGATAAAAAATACATATATAAGTTCAATGAAATTCATTGGAGGCATTTTATAATAATTTTAGATATATAAAAATTTTATTGAACTTTTCATCATCTTTTACCTACCTCCTAGGAGAATTTGCAAATTCACATAAAACTTAATTTTACCGCTTCTGTGAGTAGAATTTATAGAATCCGAGAGACACGGTTAATATAAAGGACTAAAATGTGGTTCAATGAGATGAAAATAATTTTTTGTGAATAGTAACTTTTTACTTTTTTTACCACAGTTAAAAGTAAATATGGAAATTAAGGGTAAAAATGATATTATTATTACCCTAACACATGTCCTAATTCTATTGGATAAGTTTAATTCGACCAAAAACAACCTTAGTAATAAAATATAACCATTTAGGTCCACTTGGATTAGATTAGGACATTTATTATTGATTTATTTAAAGAAGGGTTAAAATAGTTAAAATCAAAGTTTAATAACTAAAACATTTTTAATATAGGGTTATACATAAGATAAATTAAACTATAAATATTCATTAGAAAGATAAAACGATTTCCTACCTAATGGTAGTTTATTTATATTTTTTAGACATTAAATAATTTACGTTATTTATGACACAATGGTGATGTAGTAATTACCTAAATAATGAAATATTAAAATTATTGATATTATAAATACCCAAATAAATGTAATTTTAGACTTTTTATGAATTCCCGTAATTTTATAGTTTAATATGACATGTTAGTATGGATTTAATTAAACTTTTTTGAGCTAATAATTCTGTTATGATTTTCACAAAAATCAATTACCAAATAGTGTCAAAATTGTCATAAAATAGTTTTTAAAACAAATATTATATTATTAAATGTTATTTTATTTCTAAAAATATAAGGTTCGGACAAATGACTTAGATAAGGTTATATATATTAATAATAAACAACTTGGAGTTCGTTTTTCTTGTTATAGTATGTTTATTAACCTTAATGTGTAAGAAAACAAGAAGACACGGTAAAAGAAAAATTATTTAACTTAAAGTTAAATCTAAATGAAAAGGTTAAAATAGAAACCTAAACTTATCTAAATTATATTGGATGAGATTATTTCGACCCATACTCACCTTATATTCAAAATAACTCAATTTGGATCTATTAAAAACTAAACATGACTTTATAATAAAATAATATATTTAGTTATTCCAAAGGTGCCCCTCTCCTCCCTTATAAAAGGGCACCTCCTCCCTCTCTTCCTCACACCACTTTGAGCCTTCAAGCTCGGCCAAACCCTTCCAAATTATCTTCTCCACTTCCCTATAAACATCCTAGAGGTCCTGGTCTTCTTCAAAGACCAATTTTAGATCCCTAAAAGTAGGTCTCAAAGAGGCGCTTCAAAGAAGAGGTAATGTCCGTTAACGATTCTTTGAACTTTATTTCTTCTTCCAATTCTTCTTCTTTAGTTGTTTCATTATGAAGTAATAACATAAGTATCACTCATATAATGGTATGTTATTATAAGTATGAAAAACCCCTATTTCACCATCTATCCATCCTACGGAAAATGAAATCACCGTGCGTGCGTACGTACGGAATACCGTCTCCACGCCATGGTGTAATTTGTTTTTCCAACACCACCTTAATTGGATAGGTATAATGGTGTAAAGAATAACTATAAATAGTTATTATAACATCATACTGATTCTGATATATTGTATCATCCACTCCAATTCAATTCAATAATTATGGGAACGATATCATCGCTCGTGCGTACGTACGGACTACCGTCTCCACGACACGATGAGATTCATTCTCAATGATTAACCATTCATGAATGATTATAAAGTATAATTAATAATTAATCATGAAATATATGACATAATAATTATATTGGATTTATGTATATATATATATGTATGTCATCCAATTAATTCCATTCAACTCAATGAGGAGACGAAAACAACATTCATGCGTACGTACGGCCTACTATCTCCATGAACGTTGTATTTATTTCCATTTATTGATCTATTATATATATATATATATTCTGAATATATATTATATATAAATCATTTTTTATATTCTGTAATTAAGTAATAATGATCTAAGTAATCATATGAATAATTACAAGTCAAAACACGGACGGAAAATGAAAATATTTTACCCAAAACGCTCTTTAACATGGTATTTACAAAAGAACGGGTAATATAAAGTCATAAGTGAACCATATATGATATCATAACAATGAATATGATTCTGTAATAAGTAAATGACATTATTTAAATCATTATAAAGGAGTTTCATATCCATATGAAGCATATCGGACCTAAGGTAAGGGATAAATTTTCCAATCTCGTTTTTATTCAAGACTGTTTATTCGTAAGTAATTACTGGGGTTATTGTTATCATCCAAGCGCATGTTTTCTAAAAAAAATCATGTATGTTTAAAGTACTTTTTAACCATTTTTGATTTTTACTACATGGTATGTAAGGAATCTTTTTTTACCATACGAGGTACTTTTTGACTTTTCCAACAAAAGTACTAGGAGAATGTTATTTTTAACTTATACGGCATGAATGGATTTTTACAGTTTCATAACGCCTCATTTTAATGAAGCTTACTCTACATTATTTTATGACTATTTTCAACAAAATACTTTTATTTCAAATGTTCATGGCATTTTTTGAAAAGAAAAATATTTTGTCAAAGAAAGGATATTTTCCTCAAGAATTCATTTCAAATGTTTTATCAAAACCATTTTTTTCATCTAAGATTACATTATTTTATATGTGTATGTTTCAAGTTTAATGTCTCTATGATTTACATGGTTCACTTTTCTTATGATGAAATGTTCATTTGTTTTATATGGATTATGAAATGATGGGATGATGTTTATCAAACCCATTTTATTCTTCGGGTTATGATGAATGTTTTAAGTTTATTTTGTGGCACAAGTAAGAATGATTTCATTATGATATGGGTGGGACCTATATATCCCTCCAATGCATTGGGTAAAGATTTATATCTAATAAGATAGACATGTCTGGAACGGTAAGTTAATCCTGTTCAGTGTTACAAGACTAGAATGAGGAGTGGACTCGATTCAGAAAGGGACTTTGTCCACTAAGATGGTCTTGGCAGCAATGCCTTGGCTACTATGGAAATCATATCATGTGCTTAATGGTTTCAACAATTACATGTTTTATTCCCATGCTATTACTTTATGATCTATGCCTTATGTACTTCCATGTTTTATGTCATTGCTCAAGCTTTTGATGTTTAAACATTATGTTCATGTTTTTAAGTTCAAATGTATATGAGTTGTTTTATCCATTCTTACCCTTACTGAGCATTAGAGCTCACCCTTTTTATGTTTTTTTACCAGGATATGAATAGAGGTTTTAGGTAAGAAAAATGGGAAGATCTTTATAGGAGATGTTGAAGATCTTTCACTATGATTAGAAGATTATATTTCGAGTTTCCAAAGACACTAAACTATTACGGTCCTTGTGTGTCTATTTTTGTTATGTACTAAGTATTCCGAAAAATTAATGTAATGTCCATGTACATAAAGCTTTGGGTCTCTACAATAAAAATCTCTTTTATTGAATTCAAATTGATTGTGAATACCATTGGAGTCAATCAAGAGAATAGGAAAACTGAAAAAACAAATTTTAAAGTGAAACAATCTCGTTCATAGATAAGAAACATGGGATGTAAAATTGATCACTAACCTTGAAAATCCACTACAATGGACTTATAACCAATCACATGGGATCTTTGTCAATTTTGAAACCATGTGGTAATAACTATGCATCATTGGTTCTTCACAATTATTTCCCTAAAACCACAATGCAACCCCAAAAATGACTACAAATCTCAACAAGGATCTAAATATCTTCAATCCACACTAAAATACATTAGAAATAACTACAAAAAACTTGAATCCACTATTAAAAACCCAAATACTCTTGGAAACATGAGGCACATGGCATGGAGGAATTACATAGAATCTCTGCACCATTACCTCTCAATTCCCAATTCCATGACATCCTTTCTACCATTTCACACCCAAATTAACAATAGGGTTACTCAAGAACCTATTACTTTTTAAGAAAAATGTCTTCGATACCATTTTTAACAAACTAGATTTGGTTTCAACCTGAACCGCAACCCAAACCGATAGAACACTACACTTGAATCATGTCTTTCATCACCATGGTCAAGAATCTAGTTCCAAGGCATAATGGATATTACCATTTGGAATTATGTTTTCCCAAAATTAGAGTTAAATAAATTAAAATCGTTATAATAATCATACATGGATTTCTCATTCGTTGGGAATCCATGAATCATTCAAATATTTATCAGTAGGAAAAGGAATAATCTAGGATAGAATAAAAAAATAAAAATACATTTCAAAAAATCAATTGAATCACATAAATAAGATATAATGGAATAAGAATAAATCATAAACTAGGTCAAGTAGGATGCCATAACATCCTAGAAAATAGAAAAATAATGTGAAGTAATACAACAAGGATACCCCAACCTACAAACCCAGGTTTCTATCAAAATCCCGATTCATCTATCAATGATGAAGAAAAGGAAAACCAAACAAAACAAAACATTGAACTTACAGTAAATATAGACATGATCTATATAACCTAATAGGTATCCAACCAAAAAATCGATGCAATTTCTTTCATAATTATTATCCTAAATTCCCAATTGAAAATAAAACTAGATTGTAGGTTTTCCAAAATACACACATGAAAACCCAATATCAATCCCATGGACATTTTATACACATTTCTTTTCTCAAAAATCAAAATGATCACTTTGAAATAATTTTTTCATCATAATCCATTTTAAAACCAAAACTCCAATTTAAAAATCCAGTTTCAAAATCCAAAATGGAAAACATTAATTTAAAACAATTTCCCAAACATCATTAAAAACAATTTAAAATGAAAATATACTAACATATAATCTAAATCATTACAAAAGGTAAACACTAAAATTCAATAGATAAATAATTGAAATAAACTAGAACAATGTGTCATGACAAATAAAATCATGAGATAATACATCTAAGAAAAAGATAATTATTATCTATGTAAACCCCCAATAAAGAAACAAGTGTATCATGGGATATACCCTAAGCCTTAATGTCAGAATAATCTAATCATTTCCAAACAAAATATTCACTAATTGTTGTCCTATGTTAGGTCCACCCAAAAAAATCTATTCAAATATCCCACACAATCATCATCAAGATATCACTCCCCAAAAAACCCTATTTTATGCAAGAGGAGACACTGGTGGTATGTGTACCCACTAGTGTAAAATAATTACAAACATCTCACTTAGTACCTAGGTTCTTTTGATAAAAAATTATAGAGGTGAGTGCACAAGAAATCCAAGATCAATAGACAATGGAAAGAAAACAGCTCTCACTCACCTACAATGCCTTCTTATATAAAAATCCATTTTCAAGTAATACATCCAATTAATATATATATATAACCTAAAACCAGTGTATAAAAATAGGTTAATGAATGATGGTAGATCTCAAAATAAACCATTTAAATTGTAAAATTCAAAACAAACCTTTAAGGTTATACACACTATTTAGATTTAAAAGGACACTTTTAAAAGATAGAATCCATTATTTAAACTATGAAATGCGTAAAATAATTTAATTTCTATTAGAATCACATTAACTAGCTTTTAATGGATTTTCACTAGGGGTATTTCATGGAAAAAAATTATTTCAATGAAAAATTTGAAATTAATCAAAGAATTCATTTACAAATGTCCTAAAATACATGAAAGCCATTTAGAAACACCACATTCATATCACATTTATAAATTAATGTATTAAAAGTGAATTTATAAATATAAATCATATACTAATTTTAAAATAACATAATTTCATAGAGACATAAACTTTAAAGAATTCAAAACTAAAACCAAACCAACTTAAGCATGTCGTTGTTGGTAGAGAACACCTAAACAAAGAAATAAATTTTGACTAACGGACCTAAACCTAAAAAACCTACTCATTAAGTAAAACTCAAACCCTAAATTTTCCATAATGACCCCTAGGATTCACAAGATAAAAAAAATAAAGTGATAAGAGGGAAAGGAAGGGAAGAAAAGATATGATAGGGGATTCTATTGACAAACCCAGAAAAAATGTGGTCAGAATCCATAAAAAAAATTTATAGGATAGGGGAGGGATTACAAAGTGTAAAAATCAAAGAGAAATAGGATCATATTCACCAAATTGTTAAAAAATGGGGAAGGGTAATTGTTTGGAAGCACATTCAAGAGTAACCAAGAACCAACCATATAGGTAACCCTAAAAACTCAAACCAAGTCATAAATTCTCTTAAATTTTTCTTCAGGTTTTGAAAAACCAATTATAGATAATATTAAACTTCATTTTATCCAACACATAACCACTCACATGGTAGCTTCATGAATACTATTAATCAAGTGGATTAACTATGAAACATATAAAAACCTCAAAACATAAAATTTATAGCCCAAAAATTATGAAAATCCATAGAGATACAAAATAACATATAATAACCACTATGGTGACATGTGGGTGATTCAATTTCTATCATTTATGGAATAATTTAATGAAATGTAATGCAAGGAATCTTTTATACATAATATTTTTAACTTGTATATAACATTAACTCATGCATTATAATGCATGAGTTAATGAATTCAAGCTATAAAAGGGCATCATTGATGGTCTATAAAAGATTGCTTCCATGTGATGTATGAATATAATACATTACATTCATGTTAGGCCAGTAATACCTATTAACAAATCCCATATTCCCCTGCCTACTTTTCATCAAAAGTTACTAGCATATCCTTGAGGTTTCAAAGTTCTGTACGTACGACATGTGATCCAGTTATCCCATGGATACCTTCAATGGTTTGATTCTTATAGCATCCACTTCAGCAATCATCATTAATCTCTTTTTATGTAAATAGAAATGATGTAATGGATTAAATAGATTAATTTATGCAGGGATTGTATTTCCTAATTTCTAGTTACATATTTATTTCATATTTCTTATCATGGGTGATCATAGGATTTTGATTTGATCACTATGGTTGCCTCTATTATGTTTTAATAGACTCCTTAGAGTCCCAAATGTGGTATTAGAGCCATATATTGTTACATAAAACCCCTAATTTTCCATGTTATATTATTTAATTATTGATATTTAGACTCTTCCCTGAGTTTTGGGACTAAACCATTTCATTTATCATGATTTTAAAGTTTTATAATTTGTCAAATGGATAGAACATTATTAATAAAAACTGTGTGAAAATATTGTGAATATTATTATAGTTTCAAGCAATTTATTTCACAAAGTTTTCTCATGGTTTGGTAAAACATGTGTTCATACCATGTAATATTACCAAGAGTGTCTAATATAGATCACAAAGTTGGTGTATAGTTTGGAAAACCATGCTGCCAAACTATATATACTGCTAGGTCATTATGAAGTAGTAATTTCATAAACTTACCATATATGTTTTTTTCTAAAAATCACCCATCATACATGAATTTTCTCACACATACTATGATCCCATCTTCCTTGGATCCCTATCCTTACAAGTTTATCTTCATTGGATTTATTTAAGGTTCATTGATTATTTATTATGTTAATCACCTAAAATATTCCTCCACTCTTGATTCCTTCTTCTCTATTATTCTTTCCTTTCCCTAATAAGGAATCAAAGACTATGGGTTCTATTTCAATTGGTTTTTTATGGAGTTTTTTTTGTTTTTAAAGTTTCGATATTTTTTCCCCGCATTGGACTCGGTTATTATGGATTACCAGTTATCATTGTTAAGGAAAATTTTTTAAGGTAGGTTTTATCTATTTCATAAGTCCTTATATCATTAAACAATGATTTATTATTTTAGTTAAAATAAATATTCTAATTTTATAATAAAAGTATTATATATGTTTGTGTGAACCTTTTAAAGAGGTAAATCAAGTTTCACTTGATTTCCATTTATATCCAATGTTTTTTCTATCAAATAAGGTTCCTCAAATTTATTCGACAACTTTCACGCACAGAAAATATTTGATAAAATTCCAAAATGGTTTTTAATAATGTATTATGAAATTATAAAATGGTTTTTTGTGTTTAAACTATTTTTTAATTGCTATTATAGAATTATAAGGGTGTTATTATCTTATATATATTGAGCATTGAGTTCTTCGGATGTTGATATTATATGACGGTTTCGTATTTTATTTTCATAGATAATATTTTAAATAATTTTCTCAGATAGTACTCTATAGACCTATTATAAATTTTATAAATAACATTTAAAGACTTCCCTTGAATAATACAACTTATTTTTTAAAATTTAAATTCTATTATGGGGATGTGGTGATTACCCCCATAGTAAGAATTTATATATTGATTGTTATTCTCAATAAAAGAGAATTTTTTTTTCTATGAATGGTGTTGATATGTGGGGTGAGATTATTTATTGATTTATTGATTATATTAGTATGTGATTATTGATTTTCTCACCTCTAATTTCATATAGTGGGAATCCATGGGTAATCAAGTAGGAAATCTAATCACACATGTTGCACTAGTTTAGTATTTTGTTATGACTAGTTTCCCTTAGATATACAATATTCTTTTTATAGGATGTTTCCCCTTGGTTCGGCCTATTAATGAAATACTAAGGGTTAGGAAATTTTTATTCAAAATGGGAATTGGTCTCAAATTTAGTATCAATACAACTATGTCCTATTTTTCTATAAATCTCCTAGGTTACCATAATGATTGTAACTTTCTTATGGTTTATTGGGGTGTTTTTTATTTAACCACATTTATTTGCATGAAATTATTCATGTTTATTAAAAATGATTTTTAAAAGGGGTTTTTTAAATTGTTATTTCGATAAAAGAGGTTTAGTGTGAGGGAACATTTTCAAAGAGATTTTATACATTTAATGTAAAAGAAATGGAAGATTTATAAATGATTTAGACATGATATTTTGTTTTCATGTGCTCACCTGAGAATAGATATTTTCTAAATTAATTTTAAACTAGCATGAAATGGTTTTCCATTTAAAGATTATGTAAGGGTTGTGGTTTCCTTAGGGATACATACTAGTATTTCAAGCTCATACTTTTCATTAATATAAGTATAGTGGTTCCACTTTTATATAGAGGATAGACTTGGTTTCTAGTTTTTAGTTTTTTTAGGAAGTTAGTGAATTTATATGGCTTGTGCTATGTGATGGGAAGTAGTGGATGTTTGGTTATCCTTTTTATTTTTATTATTAAGGTGTCATTCATATCATATTTATTTCTTAGTTTTTTATAGTTTTTTTGTATAATGTTGGGCTTATTTATTATTTTATTCCAATATCTATTTTTCTGATGATCTATTTCCATGTTTGGTTTACCTTTTACTTAGAAACTTATTATCTCAAAATTCTTGGTAATCTAATATAATGTGTGACCATTCAAGGATTAAAGTATGAATCTCATAATTTATTTAGTTATTCATATTAAACCAGTACCAATGTTCTATATTTTATGTTTTTAGTTCTTGTCTCTAGTACAAGGGGATTGGAGTAGCCCCATAGGCATTTCATAGGCCAACTCATGTGCCCAGTTCCGGGATGGCCCAGGTTGGTTCACGAAAAAATGGTATCAAAGCCAATGTTCTTAAGTAGGACTATGCATTGAATTTGCCCTTTTAAATTGTGGTTTTTGGATAAATAAGAGCTAGGATGTCAAAACAAGAGGCATTGGAGAGGGGAATTCCTAGCCAACAATTCTATCACTGATCTCTTGAGATTTAAGGGTTTTTTGGTATAAATGCATCTTGAATTCAATATTGGGTGTTAAATATTTTCGAGATGTTGAGTCTTTGTTTGAGGGTTCATTTTTTAAATTGAGAATTTATTATTTATTTTTGATGAATTTTTATGATTTCCTATGAAATTGGGAAGAAATAAAAGTTTGGGTATTTACTATAAATTTTTTGTAAAAGAATTCATAGGTCATATAAAATAATCTATATGGGTTCTAGAGGTGACTCACATGGCAATTGAATGGTTTTATAGACTATGTGGGTAGATAGTGTGTAGTTGTAAATTTTTATGATTTTTGATATTTTACTTCTTATAGGGCTTTCAGTAAAAAAAATATTGTGATTGGTTTTGGATTTATTGAGTTATTTTATGTGAATTATTGGTTTTATTGGGCTTTAATTGATTTAAAATTGTGATTGGTCAACGGATGGGAGTTTTTATAATGATGTAGAATTTTATAAAACTAAGGGATGTTTTTCACATTTTTTTGAGAGAAAAATTGGATGTAGTTTTAAAGACTCTATGTTTTAGATCCAAAATAGTTTCATGAACATTTATATAGTATCATGTCGAATGCAATAAGAATTTTTTTCAAATTATTATATTATAATTCTGAAGGGTTTCCTACATATTTTTTGAAATGATTAGAAATTTAAGAAACAAAATTGAAACTTTTAAAATTGTGGTTTCTTTTGTATTATGTGTAATTTTAAAAAAAAATTAACTAACATCAGATGTTTTTTTCAAAAAAATTTCAAAAAAAAATTTGTAAATGGAAATGTGTGATTTAATAATGAATTTTAGATAGAATTTTGAAAAGGAAAATGTTGTTTTGGAAATTATTTGATATATTTTAGTAAGGAAAGAGGAAGTGGACATTTTGAAATGGATTTTTTTATCAAATTATGTTTAAATATTTTATGAATTTAAAGGTGTAATTCCTTGTAATGTATTTTCTTATTTGAAATAATTTTAAAAATATTGATTTGATATTGGTATGTTTACAATAAAAAATGGATTTTATTAGGTTATTTTAATTTTATTATTATTATTATTGGGAATACCTTTTCATTTATTTAGGATTCATTCACCTTGGATTCTAGTGTACGATTGGTCTAGACCTATGTTTTTAGTTTTGATTTCCCCTTGCAAAAAATTCATGATAAAGGAGTGATTGTCCTTTTTTAGGGTGAACCCATAGGATAATGTTCCTTCTATTATCTATATATTATTTCTTTTTTTAATTATGAGGATAATCTATCTTGGTGACTCTTTCTTGTCAAACATAGGGTCGATGGAGTTTCTAATGTGATTGTTGGTTAGTGCATATCCTTGGTCATTCACATGGTTATTTCTTATAAGAAGTCAATTATTTTAGGGTAATTCATCTACCTTAATATGTGGATGATGGATTCGTGTATTTAATGTGATAATTAGCATAATCATGTTGTTCTGCATCTGAAGGGAAACATATGTGATAATTAAGGTGTGTGTTTAGGTAACTGGGGTGGGTGTTCTATTCTATTATTTCTGTATGGTTCACTGGGATTCATTCTTCTAGAAGAAAGGTCATAGGTTACTCCCTATATTTATACCCATTTTTAAGACCATGTTATTACTATTTTATAATAGTTTATTGGGGTAATTCATATTGTGTCTTGTCATTTACTACCAAGTTTATTTTATTTTTTCCAATTTCAGGTTGTATCTGTTGAGCCCTCTGGAAGATTG
Source organism: Viscum album (assembly GCA_963277665.1). Lineage (NCBI taxonomy): Eukaryota > Viridiplantae > Streptophyta > Magnoliopsida > Santalales > Viscaceae > Viscum > Viscum album. The sequence goes on from OY728131.1 coordinate 1,353,407,369, forward strand.
TTGAATTCTTCCTATGATTGCTGTTTTAATAATCACAAATCATCAATTACTTAATCCGGTAGGATTTCTCATATATATAATCACAATATCTTAATGAATCTGTGTATATTGGTTGGATATGTTTTTATCTCTTTGTTATTGATTTATAAGTATTCTGGAAGCTCTCTGGATCAAAGGACAACGGTCGCACCAATCCATATCAAAGGACAACTGTCTCACTGATGCTGATCAAATGAGTCACCGAAGATGTCTCACCGATGCTGATCAAATGAGTCACCGAAGATGTTTCACCGATGCTGATCAAATGAGTCACCGAAGATGTCTCACTGATGCTGATCAAATGAGTCACTGAAGATGTCTCACCGATGCTGATCAAATGAGTCACCGAAGATGTCTCACAGATGCGGATCAAATGAGTCACCAAAGATGTCTCACCGATGCTGATCAAATGAGTCACCGGAGATGTCTCACCGATGCTGATCAAATGAGTCACCAAAGATGTCTCACCGATGCTGATCAAATGAGTCACCGAAGATGTCTCACCGATGCTGATCAAATGAGTCACCGAAGATGTCTCACCGATGCTGATCAAATGAGTCACCAAAGATGTCTCACCGATGCTGATGACCCACCGATCACATGACACACTGATAGTCACAAACAGCTGTTTGAATTTCTTTATCTTTATTTAATCTAACCAACGGTCATATTAAGAATATTTTAAAATGCTCTGTCATTTATTTAATGTGTGTTGTTGGATGTCAGGGAACCGTACCTCGTACCTGCAAAAAGAAATCATTTCTTTTGCCGGAGTAAGTTCTTTAAATAAAGGAAGGATGTGCTACTGCAAAGTGAGAGAGACAGATAGACAAATAGAAAGACCGCAATGTGTTCTAAAAGAACAACCAATTGTGAATGCAAAGAGACTACCAAACTTACACGAGGAACTCATTCATCACTACTCACCAGTGAAGAGCTGAGAAAGTGAACATAACACAAGAGCTTCATCGACTGTCTCTACACCTGGAAATCAAGGAAACAGACAATACTCTGTTTTCTAGAGAAAAACCAGAAGAGGACTCAGAGTGAATTCTGATCAATCAAAGGAGTCCAGAACTGCATGACAATCACTAGATCCATTCCCAAACTCTAAACATTTTCTCTGTGATTCGTCTTTTTACATATTGAGTAGTGTGTGTTATATGCTGCATTTTTACACACACTGTCTCCTGTACTCTAACTGGAGGATTTGTAAATCATCACTCACCTCTCTTACATTTTGTATTTCCCACTGAAATAGTGGTAGAGGTCGTGTGACCTGAACAGCTGGTTGCTGTTGTGTTTGTTCCCACGAATAACTGTGGTAGAGGTCTTGGACCTGGACAGCTGGTTGCTATTGTTATCCCTGATCCAGGGTGTGGATCATCTTTTTATAAAAGCATTTGAGAGGACTAAGTGTCATCTTTAGACTTAACCTCTTGGTTATATATTTTGTGCTATATCTTTCAAATTTATTCTTTTATTCCGCTGCTAATCTCTTTAAAACCAAAACTGTTTTAAATTCAATTTTATAATTAAATTCACAAGTGTTTATATCAGTTGTACATCAGTAAGTTGGTTTCGAAAGTTAATCAAACTTTCTGTTTTGATTAACTGTGAAATAATCAATCCCTTGAGAACCCAACTGAACCCTTACTTTGATATAAATTCACTACAGTTTAATTCAATATTTTATTTGGGGGTTTTTAAGATAAAGGTTTTAAAATAGAAATTTTTATTGGAACTCAATTCAACCCCCTCTTGAGTATCCACTCTGAACAAAAATTGGTATCTGAGGTGGATTTAAATATTTTCTAAAAAAAATTAACTGTGATTTTAGTTGTATTTTAAAGTTCTTAAAATTTCTGTTATTTCTAAATTTTTATCTCTTTAAAATCTTTTCCTTAAGTAATCTATCATGGATAATAGAGTTGAAGGTGTTTCTAAAAGTAGACCACCATTTTTCAATGGAACTAACTATGCTCAGTGGAAAATCAAGATGAAAATTCATTTAGAAAGCATGGGTTTTGATATTTGGACTGTTATAGAATCTGAATATAAAATTCCTACTACTGTTAGAGCTACTTGGAATGAAGCTACTAAGACAACCTACAATAATAACTGCAAAGCTATGAATACCTTGTACTGTGCTCTAGGAGATGAGGAATTTAATAGAATATCTGCTTGTAAAACTGCTTCTGAAATTTGGGACACCTTAGCAGTTTCTCATGAAGGAACAACTAATGTTAAGGAAATGAGACTGAACACTTACACTATTAAGTATGATAATTTTAAGATAAAGCCTGATGAACCAATTTTTGACATGTATCTCAGGTTTAATGAAATTATCAACACAATGACTTCTCTGGGAAATGATGTTCCATCAAAGGAACAAATTATGAGAATTCTGAGATGTTTACCTAAAAGATGGAGGGGAACTTCTGTCTCAATTATAGAATCATGTGATATTGGTGAACTACCAGTCAAGGAACTAATTGTCAAGTTGATGATTTATGAAGAGGAACTCAAGGTTAATAAAGAAGAAGAAGATGAACCAAGAAGGAAGTTTGTTGCCTTAAAAACTATAACCTCAAATAATAAGGATAAGGAAAAGCTTCAAGCTATAAATGAAAGTTCAAGCTGTGAAGATAGTGAGAGTGATTCTGATAGTGATGCTGAGATGGCTCACATTGCTAGAAGATTTAGAAAGTTTTATAGGAAGAAGAAGTTTTTTAGAAATTCAAACTACAAAGGTAAGTATGAAAACAAGGGACATTGGAAAAAGGATTGGAAGAAATCTGACAAATCAGATGAAGTTGTCTGCTATGAGGGCAAAAGGAAGGGACACATAAAAGCAGACTGTCCAAAGCTGAAATAAAAGAAGAAGTATGAATACAAGGATAACAAGTATAAGAAATCCATGAAGGCTACTTGGAGTGATTCTGAGGACAGTTCTAGTGAATCTGATGTTTCTGAAACTGAACACAGAAACAAGGCAAACATGTGTTTTATAACAAACACTTCTGAGGTAACTTCAGAAACTCCTGCTTCTAATTCATATTATTCTAGAGTTGATTCTGAATGTGATAAAATGTCTAAATCTGAACTGTTTGAATATTGTGATATGTTATAAGAAACCAGTAATGAGCTGAAAGACAAATACAAAGGTTTAAAGAAACAATATGTTGTAACTGTTAAACATAAATCTGATCTTGATATTGAAGTAGAAAAGAATGCTCAGTTGCTTAAAGAGAATACTGAACTAAAATTATCCAATGATCAACTCAAGAAAGACTTAGAGAAATTTACAAATGGTAACGATACTCTTACTCAGATGCTAGGTAAGCAAATAGCACCTAGATAGACTACTAGTATAGGATACCAACCTGGACAAAGGAAGATTACCAAAACTAAATTCATTCCTAAATCTAGACAGAATGTAGCTAGTTCTGAAACTTCATATGCTTCAACTAGATATATTCATAGTTATGGATCTAATAAAGTTTATCTCTCAAAGTCTGTTGATTCTAAAACTCTCATGAGACCCATAAGACAAATTTGGGTGCCAAAAGCTCTGATTGCTAACCTGTCTGGACCAAAGAAGATCTGGGTACCAAAATCATTTCCTATCTAAATCTATTTTGTAGGGAACCTTCTTAAAGAGCTCCTGTAGAAAGTCTTGGCATTTGGACAGTGGATGTTCAAGACATATGTCTGGAGACTTCTCATGCTTTAAAAGATTAGTCAGAGTTGGTGGAGGTTTTGTCACCTTTGGTAATAATTATAAAGGAAAAATCATCGGCTAAGGCCAGATTGGTAACACTGACTCAGTACTAATTTCTAAATTTTTATTTTTTGATGGACTTAAATACAATTTGTTAAGTATTTCTCAGTTATGTGATGATGGTTTTTATGTTAAATTTGAAAATGATTCTTGCAATGTTTTTAATTATAAAAATGCTTTAGTGTTTTCTGCTTTAAGAAATGAAAACATTTATGATGTCGATTTAAATTCTTTAGCTAAGAAAAATATTACTTGTTTAAATTATTTTCATAAAGATTCTTGGATTTGGAACAGGAGATTAGGACACTGCAATGTGCATTCACTTAGAAAACTTGCTAGGAAGAACATAGTTAGAGACCTACCCAAACTTGAACTTCCAGCAGACAAAGTTTGTAATCCCTATCAAAAGGGAAAGCAACATAAAGTTTCTTTTAAATAAAAGAAAGAAGTGTCAACTTCTCAACCTCTCGAGTTGGTTCACATGGATTTATTTGGACCTTCTAGAGTTTCTAGTTTAAATGGGAAGCATTATGTCTATGTTCTTGTAGATGACTTTTCTAGATACACATGGGTATACTTTCTAGATCACAAAAGTGAATCTTGTTCTTACTTTGTTAAATATTCCATGTCTGTAGAGAACCTTAGTAGACTTAATATTAAAACCCTGAGAAGTGATCATGGTCATGAGTTTGAAATCATGAGTTTGAATCTTACTGCTCACATAGTGGCTATAGTCACAATTTCTCTGCCCCTAGGACACATCAACAGAATGGTGTAGTAGAAAGGAGGAATAGAACCCTGCAAGAAATTGCTAGAACTATGCTTAATGAGTATGATCTACCTGTTTATTTTTTTGGTTGAAGCTGTAAATACAGCTTGTTTTTTTATCAATAGAGTCTTGATCAGACCTGTTCTTAAGAGGACCCCTTATGAGTTATGGAACCATAGGAAACCTAAGGTTAACTACTTCATAATTTTTGGCTGCAAAGTCTTTATTCTTAATACTAAAGATAATCTTGATAAGTTTTCATCCAAGAGTGATGAAGTAATTTTTCTAGGTTACTCAACTTCCAGTAAAACCTATAGAGTTTTCAATAAAAGAACCACATGTGTGGAAGAATCTGTTCACATCAAATTTGATGAAACTGATCCACATGAACCTAAGACCTCTCTTGAAAATCTTGAATATGATCTCTCCGGTTTGAACCTTAATGATAAAAACAGTGGACCTGTAGTTAAAACATCCAGTTCTGGAAATTTTCCAGACCCTGCTTCTGTTGAACCTCAACCTGTAGATGAACCTGAAATCTCTAGACCTACCTTTTCTAGATCAACTAGAATTCTGAAGAATCATCCTTTAGATGTTGTTGTAGGAAATATTGATAGAGGGACACATAATAGAGCTTCTCTTAGAAATCAGGTTGAACATCAAGCCTTCTTGTCACAGCTAGAACCTAAAAATATCAATGATTCTATCAATGATGAATCTTGGGTAATGGCTATGCAAGAGGAACTAAATCAATTTGAAAGAAACAAAGTCTGGAAATTAGTAGAAAGGCCTAAGGACACTATAACCATAGGCACAAAATGGGTGTTTAGAAATAAAGTTGATGAATCTAGAAACATCATTAGAAACAAAGCTAGGATAGTTGCACAAGGTTACAATCAAGAAGAAGGAATTGACTATGAGGAAACCTTTGCACCTATAGCTAGATTAGAGGCTATTAGGATCTTACTTGCCTATGCATCACATCTGAATTTCAAATTATATCAAATGGATGTGAAAAGTGATTTTTTAAATGGTTTTATTGTTGATGATGTTTTTGTAGAACAACCACCTGGTTTCACAAACCCTCGTTTTCAAAATCATGTCTTTAAACTTTCTAAAGAATTATATGGTTTAAAACAAGCTCCAAGATCTTGGTATGAAAGACTTTCAAACTTTCTTATTTCAAAAGGATTTACAAAAGGAATAGATGACCCCACTCTTTTTATAAAAAGGATTTCAAAAGATGTGTTAATAGTACAAATCTATGTTGATGATATTATTTTTGGATCTTCTAAAAATTCTTTATGTACTGAATTTTCACAGGTTATGCAAAATGAGTTTGAAATGAGCTTAATGGGAGAGCTTAAGTATTTTCTTGGATTTCAAATCTTTCAAACTAAAGATGGTATTATTCTAAATCAAAGTAAATATACTAAGGATTTATTAAAACGTTTTGGTCTAGATAGTATTAAGGAAAGTGATATACCTATGAGTACTACCTGTAAATTGGATATTGATGAAACTAGTAAACCAGTTGATCAAACTAATTACAGAGGTATGATTGGGAGTTTACTGTATCTTACTGCTAGTCGACCAGATATTATGTTCAGTGTATGTATGTGTGCTAGATTTCAAGCTAATCCTAAAGAATCACACTTACTGGCCGTTAAAAGGATTTTTAAATATCATAAGTATACTGTGAATTTGAGTTTGTTTTATCCAATAGGACAATCATTTGACCTAACTAGTTATTCAGATGATGACTTTGCTGGATGAAAGTTAGATAGGAAAAGCACATATGGAACATGTCATTTACTTGGAAAATCGCTAGTATCATGGTGTAGTAAGAAACAGAACTCAGTTGCATTGTCTACTGCTGAAGCAAAATACATCACTGCTGGTAGTTGCTGTGCAAAGATTATGTGGATGAAACACACCTTATTGGACTATGGATTTGATTTTATACAGGTTTCAATTAACTGTGACAATACTAGTGTGATAAACATATCTAAGAACCCTGTGTCTCACTCTAGGACTAAGCACATTGATATCAGACATAACTTTCTGAGAGATAATTATCAAAAAGGTGATATTTCTCTAGAATTTATTAGTTCTGAACATCAATTATCTGATATCTTTACAAAGACTTTATGCTCTGAAAGAATGAATTTTATTAAACAAGAATTGTGTATGAGAGATCTGTGAAACTGATCTGTGAAACCGATATTTCTTTATATTACTTTTTATTTTGTGATTAATTAACTACTTTTATCTTTATTATGGGAACCCTAAATGATGAAATAAATGATACGCGACAATTCCTATTCCCCAAACTGTAGACCTTTCATTTCTTTCCCGCCAAACATTATTTCCTCTCTTCTCCTCCACTACGAACCTTCGAACTCCTGCTTTCCCCAGAATCGTCAAATGGCTAAGAAGAAGAGACCGAGCAAAGGATCAGAAAGTCCTGAACCTTCAAAGTGTGATCGAGGCGAGTCGAGTAGTACCACTCAAAGATCAGTAAATCCAAACCTGGAAACTCGGATTGTTTCTCTAGAAAAGGAATTCAGCTCTGCCTGGATTTTCACAAGTAAGTCGCTATTGTTACAAGTTTTAGATTCGCAAGGATGGAAAGCCTAGTTCTCAGATAACACTCGTGTGTACTACCCAAAGCTAGTGCATGAGTTTTATATAAATCTGCAAGTTACTTTAGATGGTGTCGAGGCTACCATAATGTCTTCTGTAGTGAAAGGAAAGAAATATCTTTTTTGTCTAAACAATGGGTTGAATGTTTGAATGTACCCCACGAGGGTCGGTATGAGGATTATGCTGGAAACATTCCTCCAACCATTGAATATTTCTCTTATGAGCTAGCATTAGAGCTTCTGACTGGAAATAGAGAGTCGAGAAGAATCATAGCATCAGAGCTAGATGGTGAATGTAGACTTCTCTTTAAGTTTATTCAGCACCAAATTTGCTCCAGGAAAGGAGATTTTTCTGCTGTAAGACACCAGGGTGTTTTTCTATTGTTTTTACTAAAGACCCATGAGAAGATCAATTTGTGTAGATATCTAATGGTGCACATAGCTGGAATGGTGAAACCTTCTAAGAAATCCACTGCCCTGTTCTATCCCAAAATGATCTCTTCTATGTTAAAGAGTCTGTAATGTGTTGATGAAGCTGATGAGATAGCTGAATCTGATAGTGCTTTTTGTATTACCAAAGAAATTTGTAAACGGATGAAAATAAACTGGAACCCATGGAAAAAACGCTGGGTTGCTGATGAGGAAAAGTTGTATGAATCCTACAATCCCACTGATCATGGAAAGAGGCCGAAGGGTTTGAGAGACCCTGGTTTGAAATCAGATGAGGAACCAGTTTATTCTGATGATGAAGAAGAAGTAAATGTTGAAAGGAATAAAGACACTAAAGAGCCTGGTAAACAAGGGATGGAAGACGCTGAAACAGAAGAAGGAAGTATGTAACCTCCTGATTATAGGAGTGATCCTGATACTGTGAGTCCTAAGAGAAGAATAGACTTTGGATCTTCCATTCCACCTTTACCCTTACCTGAATCAGAACCAGTTCTTGGTGACGAAGAAGCTAGTGACACTGAAGTATCTGACAGTGATGTTTCTGTGAAGAATGGAAATGAGAATGGAGATGATGATGATAATGATGATGATGGTGATAACTGACCAGTGGATGGTCTTGTTGTACCTCCAACAGAAACACATCAAACTGTACCAGAAACAGATGCCAATGGCAAGAGAGAATCACTTGAAAATAGTGGAAAAGCAAGTTATGATAAACCTAAATATACTCTGTGTGCTGCTGTCTGGGATGATTACCCTGGTTTTTTTGTTTTGGGTTTAGATTATTCTGAGGAGGAAGAAGAAGAATCAGAATCTACTGCGGTTATGATGGAAAGACAACCAGTTGAGGCAAGGTCTGCTCATGTTGTTGATGCTGCAGGTGCTCATCTACCTAGTTCTACTGTCTCTCTGCCTGATTTTGACAAGTTCAAAAGGGAGTTGCTTACTGCTGTGAGAGACACAGTCAGAGAATAAATTTCAAATGCTATTACACCAGACCAAGCCAATACTGGTGAGTTTATTGGCAGGCACATAGCCTCTCTAAATCAGATTCTGAAGTATCTACAATCTGGGTTAGTTTCTTTATCCAACGAATTTAGATCCACCATCTTTGGTATGATGGAAGTGTTGAGAAATATGATTGAACATCTTAAGAAGTCTGATCTGAGAAATTTGAAGGCTGAGATAACTCAGATAGTTGCTCAAGCCAGTACAGCCAAAGTAACCAAGATCACTACTCATGAGCTAGAGTCTCCAAAGCAGATTGTGCATGATGAATTGGCCACCATTAGGCAAGTTCTTGATTTGGACTTGTTGAGGAAGATGAAGGAGCACAATGATCACATTCATAAGATGGTAATAGTGTATTCAGCAGATTACACTAAATCTCAGAGAGAGATCAAGGAAAAGGTTGATCACTACTTTTCAAAAAACTATACCAAGCATGAGATGACCGCGAATTTCAAAGTGTTAGCTGAAAATATGAGACTACCTCCAGTCACTCAAGCTTTCAAGACTCAAGTTCGACAGTTGAAAGATTTTATTCCAACCATGGAACAGTTCATGGAAAATAAGGATGATTTTGAGAAATCTATGCAGTATGGTGCAGTAGTTATTCAGAATTTCATAAATCTTTTGAAGCCTTATCTGAATGCACAAGCCACTGCCATTGTGCTTCCTACTGCTAACCCTCTTGGTGCCTCTAATGTTGCTCCAAATCAGATCTCTTTTGCTCAAGCTCTCTCTCAACTCTGACCAGTTCCTCAGCAATCTTCTCAACTAGCTCCTACAGCTCCACAGCAAATCCCGGTAGAATCCTCTCCTCCAACCTCCAGAGTCATCTTACCACCATTTCAAATTCGCCCAGTTCAACCTGCCTCCATGCCTTACAACTTAACCACCATTGATCCTTCCGACAAGGGAAAAGCACCGTTACACCTCTAGAAATAGTTGTGTGTTGTTGTTGATAGGGTGAACCCTATTGTGATTGTACTGTGATGTCTTATAAACTTTATTCTCTTTTCTTTTTATTCTCACTGTTGTCTTCTTTTAATCTCTTCTCTATCTGTTTTCCCTCATTTTTGATTATCCCAAAGGGGGAGAAATCTTTATATCTATATTTATATGGATCTATGGGAGATATGGGGGCGATGCATCTCTAAAGGGAGAGATTTATATCTTTGTATGGAAATGCTTGCATAAGTATTTAAAAGGCCTACTTTCAGGGGGAGATTTATATCTCATTATGTTTTTATTCTTATTATGCATTATTATTGATGATATCTTATATTTATTAATGGCTAAGCTTTGTGATTGGCTAAGAGTTGTGATTATCAAAAAGGGGGAGATTGTTGAGCACTCTGGAAGATTGTTGAATTCTTCCTATGATTGCTGTTTTAATAATCACAAATCATCAATTACTTAATCCGGTTGGATTTCTCATATACGTAATCACAATCTCTTAATTAATCTTTGTATATTGGTTGGATATGTTTTTATCTCTTTGTTATTAATTTACAAGTATTCTGGAAGTTCTCTGGATCAAAGGACAACGGTCGCACCGATCCATATCAAAGGACAGCTGTCTCACCGGTGTTGATCAAATGAGTCACTGAAGATGTCTCACCAATGATGATCAAATGAGTCACCGAAGATATCTCACCGATGCTGATAAAATGAGTCACCGAAGATGTCTCACTGATGCTGATCAAATGAGTCACCGAAGATGTCTCACCGATGATGATCAAATGAGTCACCGAATATGTCTCACCGATGCTGATCAAATGAGTCACCGAAGATGTCTCACCGATGCTGATCAAATGAGTCACCGAATATGTCTCACCGATGCTGATCAAATGAGTCACCGAAGATGTCTCACCGATGCTGATCAAATGAGTCACCGAATATGCCTCACTGATGCTGATCAAATGAGTCACCGAAGATGTCTCACCGATGCTGATCAAATGAGTCACCGAAGATGTCTCACCGATGCTGATCAAATGAGTCACCAAAGATGTCTCACTGATGCTGATGACCCACCGATCACTTGACACACTGATAGTCATAAACAGCTGTTTGAATTTCTTTATCTTTATTTAATCTAACCAATGGTCATATTAGGAATATTTTAAAATTCTCTGTCATTTATTTAATATGTGTTGTTGGATGTCAGGGAACCGTACCTCGTACCTGCAAAAAGAAATCATTTCTTTTGTCGTAGCACGTGCTTTAAATAAAGGAAGGATGTGCTACTGCAAAGTGAGAGAGACAGATATACAAATAGAAAGACCGCAAGGTGTTCTAAAAGAACAACCAAGTGTGAATGCATAGAGACTACCGAACTTACACGAGGAACTCATTCATCACTACTCACCAGTGAAGAGCTGAGAAAGTGAACATAACACAAGAGCTTCATCGACTGTCTCTACACCTGGAAATCAAGGAAACAGACAATACTCTGTTTTCCAGAAAAAAACCAGAATAGGACTCAGAGTGAATTCTGATCAATCAAAGGAGTCCAGAACTGCACGACAATCACTAGAGTCATTCCCAAACTCTAAACATTTTCTCTGTGATTTATCTTTTTACATATTGAGCAGTGTGTGTTATATGCCACATTTTTACACACACTGTCTCCTGTACTCTAACTGGATGATTTGTAAATCCTTACTCAGATCTCTTACATTTTTTATTTCCCACTGAAATAGTGGTAGAGGTCGTGTGACCTGAACAACTGGTTGTTGTTGTGTTTGTTCCCATGAATAACTGGGGTAGAGGTCTTGGACCTGGACAGCTGGTTTCTGTTGTTATCCTCGATCCAGGGTGTGGATCATCTTTTTATAAAAGCTTTTGAGAGGACTAATTCTCATCTTGAGACTGAACCTCTTGGTTATATCTATTGTGCTATATATTTCAAATTTATTCTTTTATTCCGTTGCTAATCTCTTTAAAACCAAAACTTTTTTAAAGTCACTTTGATAATTAAATTCGCAAGTGTTTATATCAGTTGTAAATCAGTAAGTTTGTTTCAAAAGTTAATCAAACTTTCTGTTTTGATTAACTGGGAAATAATCAATCCCTTGAGAGCCCAACCGAACCCTTACTTTGAAATAAATTCACTACAGTTTAATTCAGTATTTTATTTGCGGGTTTTTAAGACAAAGTTTTTAAAACAGAAATTTTTATTGGAACTCAATTCACCCCCCTCTTGAGTATCCACTCCGACCAACAGTATCATTCTGAGATTGTAACATAAGTTGAATTTTTAAGATTTATTGGATATGGCTTAGTACTTTGGAATTTCATAATCATTGTGATGTTATTTGAAATACTTTTTCTTTCCTAGATATCTTATTTTATATCATGTTGTCTTTTATATTGTTTTTTTAAAGTGATTATTTTTTAAGTTTATTATATTAATGAAATTATAATATGGTGTGGAGACTATCACTGGTGAATGTATTGAGAGATTCTCATTTTCTTATTTCAAGGAATTATTTTACAACTAGTTATAAAGTGGGGATGTGTGGTTGGAAACTCATTATATGATTCTTCCGCAAACACTTCAACACAAAGGAAGTGTTGTGATCCTTATTTATCATCTATTCATGGGAAGTTTATTTGGTATATTATCTATATATTTCCCTATATTTTGTACGAATTTAATGTGTTATTTGATTTTTTTGTTGTGTTTTATTAAATCAATATTTTTCCTCCATTGAAGTTCCTCTCACTTTTTCTATGTAGTTGATGATATTTTGTAGGGTCCTTTATGGTAGTTTTTGTCAAGTGTATTGGAGTTTTTTGGTGTTTTCTATTTCCACATTGATGATTCTGAACCAGGTTATTAGTAGTGTCTTGGTCTGTATTTGCGTTCCCCAATTTATTGAGTCAATTCCTTAGGTAGTTGGATATCATTCCAATTTTTATATAACCATTTTTTCATGACCTTCTTGGGGAATAAAGTATTATTATAGGAAGAATTATCACACCCTGATCTTGATTATCCTGATAATTTTATTTATTTAATTATATATATATTTTTCCTTGAGTATAAGGATGAAATACTTTTAATTTTATATATTTTGAAGTTACAGAACTGAGCACATAGATGACGCATGGTTAGTACAAAAAATGCGATCAAATCATGCATAAAAATATAGTTTTTAGAAGTGTAATTCATATGGTTGGTCTATAGTTTTATAAACTGTGATGCCAAACTATACAACATGCCTATGGGAGTCCATTTTGGATCACATAATTGCCATATAGTTATGAGAACCATGGGGCCAGACCGTGTATAGTTATATATCAATAAAATATTTTTGTTTCCTAAACTACCCTCATTAAATTTTTACTCCAAATCTTACCCATCCTCCCTAAATAGACTCGCACATTCCATGATCCACTCTCCATTGGTTCCCTCTTCTTCAAAGGATATCTCATGGGGACTTATAGAAGGATAATGGATTATTTCATGTTGTAATCTCTTAAAATAATTCTCCAATATTATTTACATCTAATCTCTTCTAATTACCTTTCCCTGTCATGGTCTCGAAAACCTGGGTTTCTATGTGGATTAGTTTTTTATGGTTTTATTTTTTTGTGTTTTAGGGTTTTTTTATTTACCATTACCTCTTTGGAATTTTTCTTGGAATATTATAACTACACCTTATGAAGGTGACATTTTTAGGTTTGGTTTACACCATTTCTTAGTTCATTAAATTTTTTACTGTAATTGAATCAATTTTAGATCAATTTTTCAAATTGATAATAAAATAATTATATATATGTTTGAACCATTTAAATATGTAAAACAAGTTTCACTTTGTTTTCATTGTAAGATAAATTTATTTCAGTTAAACTAAGTTCTTTAAATTTATTTTTTGATATAGATGTACACTAAATTTTTGATAAAATTCATGAAAGGATTTTATTAAACGACTTATGAATTATAAAAGTAGATTTGTGTTTTTGAACAAGTTTTTAAAGGAAATTGTAGAATTTTAAGTTTATATAATGATTTTGAAGAATTATTTGTTGAGTTTCATTGGGTATTGAGATTCTATGATTTTTACAAGTTTAGTTTTGATGGATCATTTAAAAAAATTATCAAATTGTATCTAAAGTCCTAGTTATCAATTTCTTAAATAGTTTTTAAATATTTTCCATAAATCAATCCTATTAATGTATTTTTTAAATTTAAATTATATTATGGTGATTTTCTTATAGGGGGGATGTTTTTATTGATTATTATTCTCATTAAAAGAGAAGAGTTTGTTTCTATAAAGGGTGTTCATAGTTTAGTATGAGATTATTTTTTAATTGGTTGATTATATTATTTTTTGATAATTTATGTGGTTAACTCCATTAGTATGTCATGAGAATCCATGGGTAGTCAACAGGGAGATCTTGGAACAAATGTTACACTGGTTTAATATTACATTATGAATTGTGGCCTTGGGATGACTCTATTCTACTTGTTGGATTATTCCCCAAGGATAGGAATAGTAGAAAAATGTCAAGTGTTAGGGTAGGTTACTTCAAATATAGAAATTGTATCTTATAAACCAATTTTATATCCATGTCATATTATTTCCCTTAGGCTCCTAGGACACAATTATGATTATAACTATCCTATGGGTTATTGGTGTTTGGTTTATTTGACCATATTTCATTACATAAAATTGTGATTCTTCTTAAAAATGATTTTTCATATGGCATTTCATAATGTTTGTTTCAATAAAATAGTTTTATGGTAATGGGACATTTTCAAAGTGAATTAAATTCATTTAATGGAAACGAAAGAGGTGTTTTAGAAATGACTTATATTTGATATTTATTTTTCATGTGATCACCTGAGGAAAGCTATTTTCACAATGTACTTCAAAATAGAATTAAATGGTATCCATTTTAAATATTATTAATGGGTTTTGGTTTATTATTTCATACATATTATGATTTCCATATCATGTCTATAATTTCCTTAGATTTAGAAGTTCCACATGGATGTATTGGATGATCTATGTTTCTTTCTTTGGTTTTAGTAGTGGAATAAGGTTGAGGAATCTATATTATGCTCAAATATGGGTAGTATTTGTTTTTTTATTTATCATTTTTATCATGATGGTGTATTATAGTGATTAAGGATTAACATACGTGTATATTACATCATTTTTTATGAATATTAATCATAATAAAAAAATACTTGCTCGAGGACCATAATAGTTTAGTATATTTTGAAACATGAAACAAAATCTTCAAAACTGATAAAATATCTTCAATGATTCCCAAAAATGTATTCCCCTTTATTGCTTCAACTTATAACATTTCTTTATAACCTGGGGAAAGGAAACATAAGAAAGGGTGATCTCAATTTCTATATAAGGGTAGATAAAATTGATCTGTAAGAATATCATGAAAATAAGGGTGTGAGAACATGATAATAACATTTTAATATAATTCCCTACATATAAAAGAGCATGTACATGAGTTAGGGAAAAAATATTGGAACTTCATATGACATGAATAAAAATGGAATCAAGAGAATAATCGATGAGATCCTAACATAGGAATAAGACATAGAATTTTTGGTAGAAACACAAGCATATAAAATCCTATGTCAAGGATACCTACCAAGACCTTCATAACATGATTATCTTAGGATAATCATCTATATACCTGGTTCAATTTTGAGATTCCCTCCCATGTACCCTCTTTTTTTGGGATTGGGATGCCCTCCCCTGTGCCCTCTTGTTTTGGTCTTGGGATGCCCTCCCATGTTCCCTCTTTTTTCATTCTTGGGATTCCATCTTATGTACTCTCTGGTTTTGGACTAAGGATTACCTCACATCTACCCTCTTGTTTCAGGCTTGGGATGCCCCCTCACGTGACCTCGTACTCTGGGATTGGGATGCCCTCCCATGAACCCTATTGTTATAGGACTGGGATTCCCTCATGTGTACCCTTTGATCTCATAAAACATATATCATTACCAAATTAATTAGAGGGATATATAGGTCCCACACTTCACAAAATTAAATCACACATTCTTATGACACAAAAGAACAAAACATTCATCGTATCATAACCCATAAAAGAGATAGGTTTCATAAAAATAATATCATAAACCATGAAATTAAATGTTTATTATAAAAAATAAATCATAATATACCTTGTGAAAAATAAATATGTTTCATAATCATTTCATCATATAATAACATGTGAAAGGAAGCAGTTTCATAATAATTTAATCATGGTATAACCCATGGAAGGGAAATGGGTTTTATAAAAATCTTTTCATATTAACATAAAATATTCAATGAAAGTGTAACAATGGTGTACTTGGATCATATCTCCATTAATTAATATGATATTTCAAATGATGTCAATTTAGTTGGGGATGGATTTTGAAAGATAACATGTAGCTTTTCTTAAGGAAAATAACCTTTCTTTGAAAATAACATTTTAAAATATAAAACTTTTTAAAAACAATTTAATTGATAAACCACTTGAAAACATATAAAGTAATATTTTAAAAACATTTAAAACAATTCAGGAGGAAAATTTCATTTCCTATTTGAAAAATGCTTCCAAATCCTAAAACATTATGAAAACCTTTTTCTTTGAAAATAACGTTGAAAATTTATAAAAGAATATGTGAAAATGATTTTTTAAAATTTAAGAAATAAATAATTTATTTAAAATATTTTCCCCATAAAATGGGATTAGGATATCATTTAAAAACCTTTAGAAAAACGTTTTTTTGAAAACATGGGTTTTTAATAAAAAATATTTTCATCCGAAGAGAGAAATAAAGTAAGATTTTATTTAAAACATTTTCATAATTATCCTATGTACCAAAGAGTGAAAAATTGTACAATTATATTAAAAAATCATTAATAACTATAGGAGAAGAAAATTCATAAGTGTTATTTAGATATGGATCATATGATTTTATCAATGGGAGCTTAATCATAAACAGCCCAATAAACGATGGGATTGTAGCAATAAAAATTTACCACTTTGGTAACATTAAATCATAATCCAAATGAAATAATAACATTATAAATATCATAAAATAACATTAAAATAAATATATTCCTGAAATAACTTGTAAATATTAATTATATTCACCTCATAGAAGAATATAGGTGCATAACATGGCATGTGTCTCAAAGAAGGTAAATTGGGACAAAATTACATACTGATTTGGTAACTTTTTAACCATGAACTCCATTAAAGAGAGATAATCAAATGGATATTTAAATAATCATAAATTTAAGTTTAATATATATATATATAATACTATTTTGGGAAGTATATACACCATAAAAAATATATGAGTGGTGAATAAGGCGTTAGTCTCGCAGATTAAAAAGTGAGACTAGAAATCCCCTTACTACATGAGTAAATTTTGAACCATGAGACCATTGGAGAAATTAAATAAATTAAAACTTTGAATATAATGAATTAAAATAAATACATTATATAACATTTCATAGGTAATTATACACACCATACAAAAATAATAAGTTCAGAATATTGCATATATCCCATAGAAATATTAGTGTGATGAGAAATCCCTAATCATAAGTCTTCACATTCTTCGAAAACATTCAAACCTCTAGTATAATAAATATATGTTTATTATAAATATATAATATACCATATTAATATATATAATTCTCTACATTATTTTATTATTACTTTATATTACCTTTTTATTAATAATTCATTGTTAATGTTAGGTTCCGGGTAATAACCGCTTTGTTTTTCGAATATGTTTTGTCTTATCATTCCTTGTACTATAAATTAGATCATGATTTAATGATTTATATAATTTAAAACATGATATAAATATCATATATATTACTTATATAATTATTTATAATAATATATTAAAAATATAAATATAAAATTAAATGCATCATTCATGGAGACGGTAGACCGTACGTATGCATTAACGATGTATACATTTTCTTATCATTTTTATAGAAAAAAAGTAAATGGTGTACATGAATATATAAATAATATCATGAAATTATAATTATTATTTCATATATATAATATATTTTCACTAAACACATCCACAATACATTCCATGTAATGTGTGAAGGAATCACATCACCTTAAGGAGGCAGTAGTCCACACATCTACAAACGAAGTTACCATATTTAAAAAAAATGTAAATAAAGAATTTTTTTATTATATAATAATTATAGAATCATAAATACATCATAAATATCTTATATATCAAATAAAGACATATTTACATCATTATTTTCAACCTTTAGATGTGGTAATGGAAAACGAATGATATCAATTTGGGAGGTGGTAGTCTGACATACACATGAATGATGATTGTGTATCCCATTTGATGGATGTGTGATTGAATTTAGTTAAAAAAATAAACATAAAAACATCTCATTATATTTAGGATACTATTTTTATTATATAATCATGGAATAAGATTAATTGAGGGGGTGGAGAAGTAAAATAAAACTAAACCTCTTGTTGAAGGATGTTACATCTTCATTGGTAATTCACTTTAGTTTGCACAAAAGGACAAACATGGTTTGATTTCTTAATAGATTGAGTCTGTTCTGATGAGAGTAAGTAATTTTTGAGATTATATTGGAATATTTTGTATTATCCAAATTCCATTATAGGTTTGAACAGGTGAGGGGGTTAGTGCCCTTTTATATTGGAGGAGGAGTTGAATTCTTGTAAATATAAAAAGTTAAACATTATTGATAGGTATACCATACATCATGTGACTCAAATAATTGTAATTGTTTAAAAAATAGGGGTATTTGTAAAAATATGTCAAGAAAATTTCTTTTGGCATTTTTTTTATGTTATTTTCCACTTAAATTATTGTTTAACTGCTAAGTAATCTTGTTTTTACCTTAATTTCCTTAATTACTATTAATTACATTCACTAATATTTAGGGTCAAAATCAAAAATTAAATTAGTATATAATATAAATTATTCTGATTGAAAATATGGAATCCATTTTTTGAAATTCTAATCACATATATGGTAGAAATTAATTTAAAACTAATCATGTGGAAGGGATGACACAGTGGGTTTTTAAAGTGAAACATTTAAAAAGATTGATATATTTTTACATCCAATTTCACTATGAAATTGGTTCCAAATGCCTAAATTTGATTAATTTATGTATAATTTATCTATTTATTCTTTAAAAAAACTAATATATAATTTATCTATAAAACTAAATCAGATGAAAAATATGTTTTTAATTAAAATTCATTGTTTTTCACTACTCATAAAAAAAAGAAACTTCCCTAAAAAATACCAAAAATTTTCCCAAAGTAAATTTTGATATTACAGTTTCATAAATAAAGTTTATTTTATTAGAAAGAAATTATAAGTTTAAAAATTATATTTAAAATTTATCCATCTTTAAAATTTGGTAAAATTATCTTTTAGATAAATACATTTTTTTCTTCATAAAATTGGATTTATTCTTATCTCTTGTGTATAAAACACATAAGATGAAAAATAAATAGTTATATAAATATAATATATATATATATATCCTTAAAACTATTTATAAAATGTTTTTTAATTAATTTATTATGGTAAAACATGTTTTATTTCAAAAATATAGTGTTCTAGAAAAAGATTTACTATATTTTCAAAAGGTATTTATTTTCATTTCTAGTTAATTTGTCACAAAATAATTATCAATATATACATGTTCAAAACATATTTTAAAATTTTAATTAATCATATTCATAACCACCATTCAACCTACTGTAACACCCCAAGATTTCATAGTGTGTTATTTCTTCAAAATAATTTAATAACTTGCACTACACGCAACACCGAGTTCAATTGCACCATGACTTACCAAAAAAAATCCATTAAAAGAGGTCATGAATAGTATTAACTAAATTTTAAACTTTATATAATCCTTATAATTTTAGAATCCATATTATGAGTTTCTTAGTCATAATGCAAGAATAGATTCATTTTCAGTATTTCACTTTTATCAACTTTTGATAGTGAAACCTTTTTAAATACAATATTTTAAACTTTTTGACTAAATGGAGACATCAAAAAATTTAAAATGAAACATCACAAGCTTCCACGGTACGCTTTCCTTTGAATAAAACAGTAGCGTCTGTTGTACGCAACTTCGAGTTCTAACATACCGTAACCAATCAAACTAGCTGTTATGAATAGTAATACCTACTTTTTGAAGTTATATATATTTTATATTTTAAAATGGACTTCATTTTTGGATTCGGAATATCAAATTTAGCCTAAGGTGAAATTTTGGTACTTTTCGGATAACTTTCATATTTTGATGAATAGTGAAAATTACTAAATTTTAATTAAAAACAACTTTTTTAATCAAAATAATTAATAGTGATAAATTATGAATTTGAGTGGTTTTAAAGTATATTTAGAATATATTTTTACTATTTAATATAATGTTGGTCATTGGACATAATTTTACAATTAAACCGAACATAAACAAGTGTCAATCTTTTGATAGTTATTATCTCTTAAAAACACACTTTTTGTTTTGACAGCGGGAATTAATTTTAAATTAATTTCTGCCACTTCTGTGTTTAGAATTTAGGAAAATGGATTCCATATTTGGAATCAGGATGTTCAAATTGTGTAAATAGGTAACTTTTATTTTTAGACATTTTGAATAATTACTGCGGTAAATATTTTATTTACCATGGTTAAGGGTAAATCCGGTAAATAAGGGTTAAAAAATAATATTATAATAATACTAAATTACCCTAAAACGTGTCTTAACCCTATTGGTTGATAAATGGTCGACCATGGGAATCTTTGTGTCAATTTTGGGACCCCATGGATCCACTTGTAAGTGATAATGACACTTTATTTTAATTAAGTCAAAATGAATACAAAAATGACACAAGCATATATCTTTTAGAAAAAAAATTGTTACATAGAGTTATATAAGTTGGATTTTAGATTATAAATATTAATTAGAAAGATAAAAAGATTTCCTACATAATGATATTTTATTTATAATTTTTAGACATTAAATAATTTATTTTATTTATGACACAATGATGATGCAGTAATTACTATAATAGTGAAAAATTAAAATAATTGATATTATAAATACCCAAATAAATATAATATGAATCTTTTAATGAATTAAACTAATTTTCTAGGATAATATGTTATATTAGGATTTATTTAATTGACTTTGTTCGAAGTAATCAATCTGTTATGAGTTTCACAAAAATCAACTATTGAATAGTGTCAAAATTGACATAAAAGAGTTCTTAAAACAAATATTATATTATTAATTGATATTAAATTCCTAAAAATCTAAGGTTCGGCCAAGAGACTTATATCATTATAGGTTCATCATTAATGGACCACTTGTGGGTCGCTTGGATGTATATAGTAAGTTTATTAACCATATTATATAAAAATACAAAGAGACATTGTAAAAGTGAAACTAATTAACTTAGAGTTAATACTTAAAGATAAGGTTAATATAAGTACCCAAACCTGTCTAAATTCTATTGGTTGAGTGTTTTTCGACCTATCCCCACCTTAACCTTTGAATAATTAGCTTTGGAGCCATTAGAAACCGAATATAAATTTATTATAAATTAATATTTCTAGCTTTTCCAAAGGTGCCCCTCACCCCTCTTATAAAAGGGCACTCCTCCTTCTCATTTCTTCACACCTTCAAACCTTTTGGTTCGGCCAAAATCTGCCCAAATACTCTCCCAACATCCCTCACTACAACCTAGAGGCCTTAGTTTGATCAGAAAGCCAACCTAAGGAGCCCTTTTGATCAAATCAAAAGGAAGAACCCGAAGAAGAGGTAATGATTTCACCACCCTTCTCCAAGTTCATTTCTTCTTCCACTTCTTCTTCCTTTGTTCTTACCATTCTAAAATAATAACTCCAGTATCTTACATATACTGTGATGTTATTATAAATATGGTACAACCATATTCAGTATTCTATCCACCCTTTGAATAACATGTCACCATTCGTGTGTACGTACGACTTACCGTCTCCACGTCGTGGTGTAAATGTTATTCAATATATTATTATTTGGATGGGTATAATAATGATGTGTAACTCATGTAAATAATAAATATAACATGTTAATGATTCTGTATATATGATATACCATCCATTTATATATTATTTTAATATCAAAAGAATGATATTGTCGCTCGTGCGTACGTACGGACTACCGTCTCCACGAACGCGATGAGATTCATTCTCCATCGTAACCATTAAAGTAGAATTATCATTTGATGATTTAAAAATGATGTTTAAGGACTTGATATCATTCTGGATATGAATAATATACAACCTATCCTTTACAAAGATGTCTTACGTAACAAAACATATGAAAGAAAACAAGTAAGTTAACACCCGAAACAACGATAATACTAAGATATCAATATTAAAAGATCATATATGATATCATATTAATGTATATGATTCTTTTATAATTTAATAACAACTATTTCACCATTATACAGGAGGTTAACCTACCCCAACCAAGGAAAAGTACAAGGTAAGGGTTTATTTCACAATCTCTTCATTATCCGAGGTTGTTTATACGTAATAATCTACTGGGATATCTTTATCATCCACATCCATGTTTCTTAAAAATGTATTTCAAAACATTTTTACTATTTACAAGAATATGGGTTAAAGTCATTTATACCCTTGTTTGACTTTTTATAAGAGGTTTATAAAGGAATCTTTCCGTCGTTTTCGAAACAAGGTCCTTTTTAACCTTTTCGACAGAATTGAGGTAAGAATGTTTTTTTTAACTTATACGGCGGGTGCGGTTATTTTTCGCCGTTATAAAATCTTCAAAGCTTTCCTTACAAGCTTATAAGAATATTTTCAAAGAAAATGTTTTATTTTATATGGATCTTAAATGATTTCAAAATAAAAGGAGATATTTCTTTAAAAAGAATTTTGATTTCATCTATGTCAACATCCTTTGATGGATTTTAAGATTATTTGAAGTTGATTTATTATGATACAAAACTTCTATATTGTATTGAAGGTTTTGTGATATGTTTGACTATGGATGTGCTATTTTTATACCATTCATAGTTTATGGTGAAATTATTGACATTTCGTATGCTAGTTTTAATACGAATGTTTATGTTATGTTTAAACCTTTTCATATGGGAATGCATTGGACTTAATAAGTGACGGGTGGAGCCCGCTATAGCTCCTCGATGCATCGGTAGGTCTCATGAGACAAACTAGTGTGTTGGCACAAGGCCTTGACAAAATCTTATTTGTAGTCTTGGCACGAGGCCTTGGCTATGTGGTTATGATAGTCTGGCATTATGCATTCCAACATTATGAAAGTGGTTATTGATTTTTGCATGTGATTATTCGTTTAGTAGAATATCCATGTGAATAAGTAAATGGCATTATTTCATTTTATTTATGCCATACCATGTTGAAAGTTCGTATTTAAAAGGCTTTTGTTTTAGTTATACATTGCCTTAAATGTTTATTCTTATTTATGAAAGTTTCCACCTTATTGTTATCCTTACTGGGCATTTGATCTCACCCCTTTTCTATGTTTTATTTTTCCCCAGGATGTGAAGAAGTAAATTATGAATGACCTGCAGGGATATTATGAGGGGATAGTAGTGTAGATTATGGAGACATTATGTTGTTGTAGTAGTTTTTCATTTTATGATGTAATGTAAAACTTATGAATATATCTAGTGTTTCCAAGGCTACTAAACCAATCGGTCTTTCGAGATTTGATCTTTCTTGTGATCATGCCAATGTTATGTAATAATGCACCGACTCTAGGCAACTAGGGTCGGGGCGTTACAGTTGGTATCAGAGGAAGTTTAGTACAAACCTTGGAAGCTAGATTTAGATAAACTCTGATTAGAGCACGTAGACTTAAGATGAACTTTGAGGATTAGTATAGAAGAACTTCCTAGAATTTTGGTATTGTAGAGATTTTGTGAGTTTTCCGAGCAATACATCCCTGTCTGGATACGAGCAGGTAGAGGCGGCTCTGGCACAGATGTACCTAGGGGTAAAACCCGAAAACACAGCTTTGAGCTAGACTCGAACGGGAACTGGTGCACGACAACGGGCCTTGCTGCACTCTTGGTTACGACACTCCCGGGGGATATGCTTAGGATAACTCTCATTTTCTTTACAAATCATTCTGAAGGGTTTATGAGTATATACTTCCTCAAAGAAAACATTTTTATGATTATGGATTATATCCATAAATAGTTCAATTTATGTTAAGTGTTTTATAAGTATGGGATTATGTATTTTGATTCATAAACTGATCTAGTTTATGCCATTGTTTAGAAATGGCGCCCAGTAGAAGGAATGAGAACTCCAGAAATGCACATGATCCAAAGAGAAGGAAGGATCATATCTTTCATGGTCTTAATCTAGAATTGATAAGAGAAATAGTCTCCCATGTATTATCATCATATGAAGAAATAATATCATGTGTTGATAAGATAAGTAAAGAGTTTACTGAGTCCTATGGCTTTGAAGGGAAGCAAGAGAAGAAAAGGATGGAAGAGAAAAAGATGGATAAAGGGAAGAGGGAAAATAAGAATTTTCCCATATGTGGTAACTGTGGAAAGAAACACCCTGGAACTTTCCTGAAAGGAATGGGAGTTTGTTATAAGTGTGGAGGAAAAGGGCACAAAGTACATGACTGCAAGGGTAAGAAAATGGTTTCAAATGTACAATGCTTCATTTGCAAGGAGTTTGGACACTACGCGAACCTATGTCCCAGTCATCAGACTATGCCGCAAATGATGCTATTGGATAATAATCAAGTTATGATACTACCACAGATGAAGAGGAATGATTAGAGTTCTTATGTTGATTATGTCAATTGAGTGTTGTATCAACAATGTACTTGTTATAATGATTATGGAGTATATAAGGATTGTACTGCAGTACTATTTCATTAAGGACTTGAGATTGTGTGGAACAAAGAAAAGTGACTCAATAGCAGGATAAATTTTTGGAAAATATATGGTTGAGTGAAAGATAAACCATAATATGGTTCTGATACCGAGTTAGTGATTTTATAATAATACATGATTGATTTGGATAAATTATATTGGATATTCTTGACTACCTTGGAACTGATTAATGATCTGTATATTCCATTATTGTTGGGGTTTAAAACATTTTTGGATTGATGAAGTATATCCATCATTCTATATGGAATATGGGAGCGTGAATGTAATCAATAAGGAATATGGTAATTCAGGATGTTTCAGTGTATTAAAAGAATACAAGATGAAGGTATTCATATGCTATTATGGGGTAAAAAGGATCTACATTATTCTTACCTTCCTTATAAATGTTGGACTGTGAGTTTGGACAGAAGTATTTTGGATAGTTCTATTTTGGATTATTTTGGATTGCCATAAAAGGACAACCCGGAGGTCGGGCGGCAACCCGTCGCGTCCGGCAAGGCTGCGAGACTTGAACCCGCAACCGAAGGGCGACAAGGGTGTATCACCTACCACTAGCCCACGAGATGTCCTGGATTAAATAATGTAGTTTTTATTAAAAGATCATGTAGATGAATTATAAATTCGTTTATTTTAGAACCCTATACGAATAGTGTAAATAGAATTTTTTTTACATTCTATTATCTTTTAGAGTGAAAGATGAGTTTGTGGTAGAAATTTATTAATGGATAAAACTCTAATTATAAAGTAAGTATATCTCCTTATGATCTTAGCCAATCTCATAAATAAATTCCTCAATATTAAGAAAAGCAACTTTGAACAAAATTTTTTTCCTAGATGGTACCTTAAATCATCAATAATTTTTGGCTTTGGGATTGTTGGCCTTTTTATAGCCATGTTCTCTACCACTCTCCATCAGATAATTGATGGTTAGATTTTTCTTCCATATCCATATATTCCTACATGGAACCCTAGTATGTGTTATTTTCGGTAATCTTCATACTTTCGACTCTTTATTTTAAATAGAGGCCTCATTAATTCATTTTTCGATGTGGGATTTCAACTAGGATACTTTGAAACATCAAAAATGTGTTATCCTAATACCCTATGTTTTGTTGAACCGATGGTATTTCAATTCATCATAGATTGATGAATTTAAGGACCTCAATTTTATACTTGTTTGTGATTGATGACCTCAATCACTACCTATAAATATTTACGTTTTTCCTCCGATTATCTGTCTCCAATTTCCACCAATGTTCTCCTAATCGAGATCATAATTTGGTGGTGACCCTTTGATTTCTCTTTTCCTCATATTAAGACTAAATTTTAGTAACCAAATTTCCAATGTGGGTTTTCCCACAAATATATTTTCTACTTTCAACCTTTTATTTTCGAAGAACAATTTCAAATTGCGAGGACGCAATTTATTGAAGGAGGGGAGAATGTAACACCCCAAGATTTCATAGTGTGTTATTTCTTCAAAATAATTTAATAACTTGCACTACACGCAACACCGAGTTCAATTGCACCATGACTTACCAAAAAAATCCATTAAAAGAGGTCATGAATAGTATTAACTAAATTTTAAACTTTATATAATCCTTATAATTTTAGAATCCATATTATGAGTTTCTTAGTCATAATGCAAGAATAGATTCATTTTCAGTATTTCACTTTTATCAACTTTTGATAGTGAAACCTTTTTAAATACAATATTTTAAACTTTTTGACTAAATGGAGACATCAAAAAATTTAAAATGAAACATCACAAGCTTCCACGGTACGCTTTCCTTTGAATAAAACAGTAGCGTGTGTTGTACGCAACTTCGAGTTCTAACATACCGTAACCAATCAAACTAGCTGTTATGAATAGTAATACCTACTTTTTGAAGTTATATATATTTTATATTTTAAAATGGACTTCATTTTTGGATTCGGAATATCAAATTTAGCCTAAGGTGAAATTTTGGTACTTTTCGGATAACTTTCATATTTTGATGAATAGTGAAAATTACTAAATTTTAATTAAAAACAACTTTTTTAATCAAAATAATTAATAGTGATAAATTATGAATTTGAGTGGTTTTAAAGTATATTTAGAATATATTTTTACTATTTAATATAATGTTGGTCATTGGACATAATTTTACAATTAAACCGAACATAAACAAGTGTCAATCTTTTGATAGTTATTATCTCTTAAAAACACACTTTTTGTTTTGACAGCGGGAATTAATTTTAAATTAATTTCTGCCACTTCTGTGTTTAGAATTTAGGAAAATGGATTCCATATTTGGAATCAGGATGTTCAAATTGTGTAAATAGGTAACTTTTATTTTTAGACATTTTGAATAATTATTGCGGTAAATATTTTATTTACCATGGTTAAGGGTAAATCCGGTAAATAAGGGTTAAAAAATAATATTATAATAATACTAAATTACCCTAAAACGTGTCTTAACCCTATTGGTTGATAAATGGTCGACCATGGGAATCTTTGTGTCAATTTTGGGACCCCATGGATCCACTTGTAAGTGATAATGACACTTTATTTTAATTAAGTCAAAATGAATACAAAAATGACACAAGCATATATCTTTTAGAAAAACAATTGTTACATAGAGTTATATAAGTTGGATTTTAGATTATAAATATTCATTAGAAAGATAAAAAGATTTCCGACATAATGATATTTTATTTATAATTTTTAGACATTAAATAATTTATTTTATTTATGACACAATGATGATGCAGTAATTACTATAATAGTGAAAAATTAACATAATTGATATTATAAATACCCAAATAAATATAATATGAATCTTTTAATGAATTAAACTAATTTTCTAGGATAATATGATATATTAGGATTTATTTAATTGACTTTGTTCGAAGTAATCAATCTGTTATGAGTTTCACAAAAATCAACTATTGAATAGTGTCAAAATTGACATAAAAGAGTTCTTAAAACAAATATTATATTATTAATTGATATTAAATTCCTAAAAATCTAAGGTTCGGCCAAGAGACTTATATAATTATAGGTTCATCATTAATGGACCACTTGTGGGTCTCTTGGATGTATATAGTATGTTTATTAACCATATTATATAAAAATACAAAGAGACATTGTAAAAGTGAAACTAATTAACTTAGAGTTAATACTTAAAGATAAGGTTAATATAAGTACCCAAACCTGTCTAAATTCTATTTGTTGAGTGTTTTTCGACCTATCCCCACCTTAACCTTTGAATAATTAGCTTTGGAG
Organism: Viscum album; assembly: GCA_963277665.1. Classification (NCBI taxonomy): domain Eukaryota; kingdom Viridiplantae; phylum Streptophyta; class Magnoliopsida; order Santalales; family Viscaceae; genus Viscum; species Viscum album. The sequence goes on from OY728131.1 coordinate 1,353,435,334, forward strand.
CCATTAGAAACCGAATATGAATTTATTATAAATTAATATTTCTAGCTTTTCCAAAGGTGCCCCTCACCCCTCTTATAAAAGGGCACTCCTCCTTCTCATTTCTTCACACCTTCAAACCTTTTGGTTCGGCCAAAATCTGCCCAAATACTCTCCCAACATCCCTCACTACAACCTAGAGGCCTTAGTTTGATCAGAAAGCCAACCTAAGGAGCCCTTTTGATCAAATCAAAAGGAAGAACCCGAAGAAGAGGTAATGATTTCACCACCCTTCTCCAAGTTCATTTCTTCTTCCACTTCTTCTTCCTTTGTTCTTACCATTCTAAAATAATAACTCCAGTATCTTACATATACTGTGATGTTATTATAAATATGGTACAACCATATTCAGTATTCTATCCACCCTTTGAATAACATGTCACCATTCGTGTGTACGTACGACTTACCGTCTCCACGTCGTGGTGTAAATGTTATTCAATATATTATTATTTGGATGGGTATAATAATGATGTGTAACTCATGTAAATAATAAATATAACATGTTAATGATTCTGTATATATGATATACCATCCATTTATATATTATTTTAATATCAAAAGAATGATATTGTCGCTCGTGCGTACGTACGGACTACCGTCTCCACGAACGCGATGAGATTCATTCTCCATCGTAACCACTAAAGTAGAATTATCATTTGATGATTTAAAAATGATGTTTAAGGACTTGATATCATTCTGGATATGAATAATATACAACCTATCCTTTACAAAGATGTCTTACGTAACAAAACATATGAAAGAAAACAAGTAAGTTAACACCCGAAACAACGATAATACTAAGATATCAATATTAAAAGATCATATATGATATCATATTAATGTATATGATTCTTTTATAATTTAATAACAACTATTTCACCATTATACAGGAGGTTAACCTACCCCAACCAAGGAAAAGTACAAGGTAAGGGTTTATTTCACAATCTCTTCATTATCCGAGGTTGTTTATACGTAATAATCTACTGGGATATCTTTATCATCCACATCCATGTTTCTTAAAAATGTATTTCAAAACATTTTTACTATTTACAAGAATATGGGTTAAAGTCATTTATACCCTTGTTTGACTTTTTATAAGAGGTTTATAAAGGAATCTTTCCGTCGTTTTCGAAACAAGGTCCTTTTTAACCTTTTCGACAGAATTGAGGTAAGAATGTTTTTTTTAACTTATACGGCGGGTGCGGTTATTTTACGCCGTTATAAAATCTTCAAAGCTTTCCTTACAAGCTTATAAGAATATTTTCAAAGAAAATGTTTTATTTTATATGGATCTTAAATGATTTCAAAATAAAAGGAGATATTTCTTTAAAAAGAATTTTGATTTCATCTATGTCAACATCCTTTGATGGATTTTAAGATTATTTGAAGTTGATTTATTATGATACAAAACTTCTATATTGTATTGAAGGTTTTGTGATATGTTTGACTATGGATGTGCTATTTTTATACCATTCATAGTTTATGGTGAAATTATTGACATTTCGTATGCTAGTTTTAATACGAATGTTTATGTTATGTTTAAACCTTTTCATATGGGAATGCATTGGACTTAATAAGTGACGGGTGGAGCCCGCTATAGCTCCTCGATGCATCGGTAGGTCTCATGAGACAAACTAGTGTCTTGGCACAAGGCCTTGACAAAATCTTATTTGTAGTCTTGGCACGAGGCCTTGGCTATGTGGTTATGATAGTCTGGCATTATGCATTCCAACATTATGAAAGTGGTTATTGATTTTTGCATGTGATTATTCGTTTAGTAGAATATCCATGTGAATAAGTAAATGGCATTATTTCATTTTATTTATGCCATACCATGTTGAAAGTTCGTATTTAAAAGGCTTTTGTTTTAGTTATACATTGCCTTAAATGTTTATTCTTATTTATGAAAGTTTCCACCTTATTGTTATCCTTACTGGGCATTTGAGCTCACCCCTTTTCTATGTTTTATTTTTCCCCAGGATGTGAAGAAGTAAATTATGAATGACCTGCAGGGATATTATGAGGGGATAGTAGTGTGGATTATGGAGACATTATGTTGTTGTAGTAGTTTTTCATTTTATGATGTAATGTAAAACTTATGAATATATCTAGTGTTTCCAAGGCTACTAAACCAATCGGTCTTTCGAGATTTGATCTTTCTTGTGATCATGCCAATGTTATGTAATAATGCACCGACTCTAGGCAACTAGGGTCGGGGCGTTACACCTACTATGTGAAAACTATAATAATATTTTAATAATATTATTAATAGTTCATTGTAGTTTCGCGAAACTAGGTCTTGCATGTTACATAAGTTATTGAAGGAACTCAACATTGTATATAACACAATCCAAACATAGTGTTTCCTATACTGAAAGCTAATATTATTTTTGTGTGTGGTGAAATATTGACTTAGTGTTGTGTACAATGAAATAATAAGATGGTTCTTTCATATAACACAAGATATATTCAGTTTTGTTGAAATGAATAATATTTAATAGATTAAATTAATTCAAAAAAATCACAAAATCTCAGGGTGTTACATGTATCAATCAAATTTTCCTTATTTATCATCTTTTTTTTATAGTTATATTTATATGTTGTTTCACTTTTTTATTATTTGATTCCAGTATTGAGTTATATTATGATCTTCTTCCAGGATTAGTGTACCTTTAATTTTGAAACTGTTTATTTCACTACACAAGGTACTATGATATAATGATTGGTCATGATATGATTCTATGATAATATCATCCCTTATTTAGTTATTCAAGATAAATCATTACAAATGTAAAATATTTGATTCCCTTATCTCTTTTCTCCTACCTAGGAGGTATTAGATGCCCCTAGGGTATACCATAGGGTGACACAAATGCACTGTTCATGGGTGGACTGGTTTGATTCATGAGATCTATGTTCATTGATATATAAATCATGTTTTAAAAGAATAATATCCATATCATTTTCCATGTCTTATAGGCAGAGATAAAATATGAAAATCATTTTTTCGTTGAAAATGTTTATAAGATATGATATATAATAAATAATGATATAGTTATATTATATTATATGAGATATTTTAGTTGTCAATATAGTTTAATTTTTTGATTTTTCTAATTATCATATTCTATGTTTCCACCTAACATAAAATATGACTTCTCTATACTGAGTGGAAAAAAAGATCATTATGTTGTGAAGATTATACGAAGAATATCATTAAATATTACAAGATGTGTATAGAAGTCTATCATATTCAATGATATGATTATAAATCATAGAAAACAACTAATATTTATTCAAGATTTTGTCTTATCAATTTTATTCTATGAGTTACACCGAATCATAGAATATGATTGAAGATATAAAATTCTATTTTTAATTTTCTTCAATTATGATTTGAAATAATTATATATAAATTCTTTTTAAATAAGGTTAAAATTTTATTTTGGCAATATGAAATATTTTGTAAAATAACTTATAAGTTAATTAAATATAAATATTTTATCCTTAATTAAATAAATGTTTAGGAAACATGTAGTATTAAATAATCCTTAATAATAAAGTTATTATTAAAATGAATTTTACATAAAATTTTATGGAATGTATTATGAATTAAATAAAAATTTTATTTAATAACAATGGGAAGAAAATTATAATGTGTTTATTAATTACATAATAAGTCCCAAATATAAAGTGTTTATATTTCCAAGATTATGAATAGTACATAATGATTAATTTGAATAGTTCAAATTAAGGATCCTTAATTGGTAGTTATTTAAACCCTTCTCAAAAGAATTTTTTTAAGTTTATATGATCAAAGGTTTAAGTAGTATTAATAAAATTCCATATAATAAATATGAAGGAACTCATATTGATAATAAACATAAAGTGTTTTAATTTATTATGGAAGGAATTATAAATTATTTATAATTATTAATATATGAATCGTTTCTATTTCTATATCATGGTATAATAATGAATTTTTCATGGATTTATTATTACCTATTTAATTCATAAATATCCTTGTAATATTATGAATTGATATGTATTCCTCCATTTATCATACAAACTACTTATTAAAAATTTTCATTCCATTCTAGTTTCATCAATATAAAATTTAGTTTTCATTAACCATGACCTTATCTGAAAGTTCAATTTACTAAAATTCAATTTATATGTTGGAAATTGTTTATATATATTATTTTTTAGAGTTAAAATGAATTGGATTCTCCCTTTAGTAATGTATACCCATATATAAGGACTTTTGGGTTAGACATCCCACTATTTTGGAGGCTTATCCCTTATTATAGAATGGTTGGGGAGGTTATTTGTGGCTCTAGCCTTACCAGTGTTGAGATTTTAAATCTCATATGATTCTAAAACATTTAATTGTCACAACATAACCCACTATAACCTTTATATCCCATGATAATCCAAGTGTAATACTCTAATGCCAACTCCAATAATCTAGGGGTTGGTGACTAGTGTCGAGTAGGCATAACACTGAAATGGGAGGCCTTAGACTATGTTCTAATATGCATAATCATAACCAGCTCTATAAAATAGGGTAGAGAAAAAATAAAAGATTTAACATCTAGATTATAAAACATTTGTGAAACAAACTCTAAGAAGTAATCAAAATACATGAATATAATGTAAAAGATATAAAATGAAAAAATATATACCCAACTAGGAATGAGGTCCCAACCTGAAAATAAATGGATAAGGGAAAATATAAATAGAGATCAAATCATGATCTCTAATACTAACTTCTAAACATAACCATCACCTCCTGGTACTACAACTATCCTCTAATACTGGGTACACCGGAGCCACCACCAATCTACCTATTGACTGCATAAGTCACAACATGTGTGGGAAAATCCAATGCATTGGTGAGTATATATATACCCATTATGATGACTCAAAAACCAAAAAGGGGAATCAATAGTAATAAACAGTATTTATCTCAACACATAAAGTAAGATGTTAATAAACACACACAAAATATATTCTAAAAAGGAACACATGTGAATAGAAAGGTGATCCCCACTATCCAAGCTAGATATGAATGAAGAGTGTGTCTATAGTTCCATAGGTCTCGTCACTAATGTCAAAAACCCTACATAACCACATAAGATACAGAGCAGTGATCCCACTCCTATCTACTTCATATCATAACTGAGGGAGAACAAACTATTACCCATTCATCTGTTGTAACCACTCAATAACATATATGCCATGCACCTTTACACTATGTAGCACAACCGAGGGGGTACTACTCTAATAGAAGATCCACCAACCACCAGAGATCGATGAAGGATATTCCACTCCATAGATAGAGGACTTACGCCCATTTTAATGTGGGAGAACAATGACTCTACCTATATAAGGGATGTGGGGGACTCACATCATTGAGATAAAGGGGAGTACCAAACCTGGTAACACTATGATGATTTCACATGAACACTCTTATAAAAAATGTGATGCTAAAAGAAGTGACCCTCATAAATCACTTAACATCATATCTATGACGAAAAATTTGAGTTAACCACCACATTACTCATGGAAAACTACATTGGTTAGGCTTTGAAAAGGCCCAAAACCTAGTATTGAAGAAGGATATATGAAAGGTAGATTTTTTTGTGAGAGTTTAATGGTGTGTAATAGGGGTCACATGGAATGTTACCATGCCTGGACACATTGGTGCATCCTTTATTAAGAATGTATTAGGAATCCAAGTTACACATCTAGGGTCTTGGGATTGTAAACATGATAAAAAGATTTATTTTCAATGTATATACACATGACAAGTCTGTTAGGGTACATGGGATGGTTGACCACATGGGTTCATAGGCATATACCCTTGGTGCATAGTTTGGATGCCTGAGTAGTAGGACATGGAATGTGGGATATACCACATGGTGTTTGATATCTAACTCATCAAAACCCTATCTTATGTGAGAACTCAGACTGCACAATGTCTGTTCGTATGGCATATAAATCTTGTGGTCATGGAATTTTTAAAAACTAAGGGTTTCCTTATTGAAGATGTCATATCCTCAAAATCTACTAGTTTCCTCACTATTTGACCAACAAAATATTATTTTATTTAAAGGATAAGGTCTCTTTTTGTATATTTATATCCTCCAGTGGTTATAAAATTGGATCTTCAACCTTCTAAGCTATAGTTTTTGTCATTCTAGCCATCGTATTGAAGTCATATCCAAGACTTTGTCACCTACATCACACAATATTCATTGATCCATACACAAAACACCAGTTCCAAGGTTTTTCAAAAAACCACCATAAATCCACAGATTTGATAACACTCAAATCTAACTTGGTAATATTGAATTGTAGACACCATGGGCTAATGATGAATAACACAATGAAGTTTTGGGAGAGAAGCATAATAATTAAGGTAAGGTCATATTTGTCTATAGTTTTCTTAAATAATAATCCAAATTATGGAAAAAATAGGGTGCAAAAAAATTCAATAGTTATATGTAAAAAAGATCAAGATTATTTGTAAAATATAGGCCCATTAATTATAGAAATAATAGAAAAAATAAGATATAGAATAAATTATTAAAAATTAAATTAAGGGAAGAAATCACAAAAATAACATATATGGACTCCAATTTCGATCAATCACTGGTGAAAAATGGTTATGTATCATTTTCATTGGTGATATATAGGAAATTCAATGGGAAAGTCTATTCCTTCGAAAAATGATTATTAACCCATGTTTTATTATTTCTAATGTTAAAGATATCCTCCTCTTCTCTAAAATCCTAAGGTTACATAGATAAGCCTGGTGATTTATCATAATGATATATTTATAGAGGGATTGAATTAGGTTTATCCATTAAATAAAATTATTTAATAAAATTATTTATTTTACTTAACGAGAACTAATGGTGACTTCCAATGAATTTTGGACACCAACCAACTATAAGTTTATTCATGGGTAAACCTCATGTTCTTGAAAAAAACTATTCTCTCAAATTTCCCATCCATGTACCTAATCCATGAGAAAACCACTTATTATAAAAAAAATATGTTCATGTGCTTTTATATTTATTAATATTTTAAATATTTTAATCTTGGGGTTTTGTTACACTATAGCACAATGCCAACCCCATAAAAATCCAAATATATATGTAAAAATATTGAAATGACTAAACCAATGTAAATAGAGTCATTAAATTCTCCCCTCCTTCAAGTTTTTTTACCCCGAAAAGTACATCAACACAAAAAGGTGGGGGTACTAAGCCCATATCTGACTCTCATGCTGCCTAGTTCTCTAGTACAAGCTCCCATGTTACCCAATCACTTAAATCAATCGAACGGACCATCCCCATAGGATCTTCTCCTATCAGTCCTTGATATCCACCGATTACTCCGAGAATGTGACTTTATGCTCAACTTAAATCTCACCATTGTCGAAAACATGTTATGGTTTATTCACATATATACTCAGTCATGCCACATTTAAGAAATCATGTATTATTTCTCAATGTGTGGTACGTTCAGGATATAAGAAACCTCAACAATATTATATAGAAACTCATGCAGGATGGAAAACATTTTCAAAAATGATTCTCTATAACTAAAACTCTATAATACACATTTTGGGTAGGCTATAGATAAGAAATAGTATCCCTTCATAAACTCTAAAGGTCCAAAAAATAAATTTGTGTATGATTATTGTTGATATTGATTTATCGTTAAAACACCCTTAGATCAACTAACCCCTCTCTAACATTGTATGCACCATTTCTAACCCATCAAGGAAGGTCTTTGCAACATAGGTTTAGGAAAAGAGATACCTGTAATGTACCCAATAGAGTTCCTCATGTGCTTCCATCTTAATAGAATAGTGTTATCTACTATAAATAAAAATATTGACCAATGTTATGTGATTCACTCAAATATGGATGAAAAAACATACACTTTAACTCATAGCACATTATTAAAAACCTAGAATGTATAACTATAATGGTTATCCACCTGAGGTGTGATGTTATTCTCACCCATAAATGGGTCTTGAGAGCCTCCTTTTATCCCCTCCATAAAAAAATGTATACTGAGCATCATGGTTAGAGAAAAACATTGTGGGTACCCATGATGCCGAACAATCTCCTATGAATAAAACCTGTGAAAACTCTAAACTGTGCTATGTCCTTGAATAGAAATGAAGTGTAAAAACTTGTTAAGACTATAAAAATCACCTAGATAGAATAGTGGGATCTCATTTTCTATGGAAAAACTATCACAAAATCAGTCGATATGCCATCCCTTTGTTGTTCATAAACCTCATCAAACCTACTAGATCTTGACATCCATCATTTTCCTACTAACATGAGAGATTCCAAGAAACAAACTTAGTACTATTTTACATCATGATAGCCTAAAAACTATTTTCGGTCATCCTTGTACATCTATTCCACACTTTAATGTACAACCATGGGAGGGTTATGAAACTCCATAAACACCTCATAACACAACATGGTTAGAACTACCATCCATCCCTTATAAAAATTTGATGTGCTCCCCTCTTTAAGAAAATCAAAATGGTGATATTTATGATTATATATGGTCATGGAAAACATCATAGTTTACATCCCACAACTGATCATATATCACACGCTGAATAAGTGGTGCAACCACTACCCTTTAATATAGATAACTAACTCCCCTCTCTATCTCCATGTTTAGCTACAATGAATCTAACTTCTCGTATTCCTCCTTCATCAATAAAGAGAAGTATTTCCTGTTAACCGCTTCTAACATGAACTTCCAGTATATTCCTTGGTAGTTACCAAAAAATAACTACATAAATATTCACTAAATACATGGCTAGACCACGCTCAGAAATGAAATTTCCAAAAAAGGAAACCTCACAGATCCAAAAATGAAACTTCAAGAGCTTTCCATAAATTTGGTGCCCTTAGATTAAGTCTAGGACTATACTAAACTGATCTGCAAAATGATCTTATGATGTCGACTAAAAGTGTATGCCATCTATAAAAGACTACTAAAAACTGGTCTAGGTATGGCTAAATGGTCTTATTTATCAAATCCATGAACACAATGGTGGAATTTATCACATAAATAGGCATCACTAGGAACTCACAGTGTTGTAACAGTGCCAGAATGTCATCTTCAAAATATCAACCTCACAAACTCTCAATTGATGGTACTGAGACTGAAGATCGATCTATAATATCTAACTCACACCTTTTAACTTGTCGAAAAGGTAGTCATTCCTTGGAAATTGGTACTTGTTCTTTATTATTACCTAATTCAGGTAATCATAGCCAATGAAAATCCTCAAAATCACATTAGCATTTTCAAAAAGAACATCATATCTACCCAAGGGGACCCACTAAGTTTGAAAAAACCATTCACTTAAAGGAATTACAACTACACCCTCTACTCCCAGAAATCATTAAGGGCTATCCAATATGCTACAAAATATTTTGATATAGACCATGGGTGCAAGTAAATGTTGGAGTCCATCTTCCACCTCAAAGGCGACCCCAAATCATCTTTGGGAGAGATGTCCATATAAACCTCAACTACCATTGGAAGCCAAAATCTTGAATATCCCATTGTACCAAGAATAATAAAGCCAACTAATGGTTAAAATGTTAAAACTTCCATCATACAATCCCTTCTCACTTAGAAATGATATTTCTCTTGAACAATAAAGTTTATTCTCATCTCATTGACACTAAGGAATCTAGATGAACAATAGTGACAGTCTGTCTAGGCATGCATGATGGGAATGTAGTCTTTACCCAGAATGATGTCGTAGGGTTTCATAACTATGACCAAGATGTCCCATAAGTAATGTTTCTCAACACCTACATCACCAAAATGACCTCAAGCCTACAAATCAATGAAATCTTCCACCATACCTTGATACTATCCACTTTTGGAGCCAGGGACTCACCTGTATAACTTTATATTGCATCACAAAGCAACATGCCTTGGTGGGGAAGTTCCCCACTACCTTTCATGCTCTAAGTCACATCACATATCACCATGAGGACAACATAATGTGTAGGGAAGTGATGTTAAAGTAAAATAAATTACGTAAATTGAAAGAAGGGGCATGGATAGTACCTTGTAATATGTCTAGTGTACCTGAATTAGAATCCTATACTGTCATGACCCCCTCCCACCAAAGATGACCCTGTTGAGATGGAAATGGTGAAAGGGAGATAATGACCCCCGTGTCCCGCCTCCAGTAGGCCCCGGGGTGGCGACTAGCACCAAGGGTATGAGTTTTCACAAATATGGGATGCATTACACTTTTTATTATTTAAGATTGGGAAATAGGACAGGTCAACCACCAAAAGGAAAAGAACAAGTGTATAGAAATAAAAACAAACCAATCCCACATGCATGTTTAAATAGTTATAAAACAAGGTACAAGTAAAAGAAAGCTCAAAAAGTACAATACCAAAAGAAACAAGAGTATAGCAACTGCAACAACTCCAATTGTCCCGACTAGTAGGGTCCCGCACGGCCCTGGTAGTCCTCTTGGAAACCAGAAATTAAACGTAGTGTGGGCATGAAATTATACTCAGTAGGGAAACCTACCGCTCTCGTACACAAGTGGGGAGACATCCTAATGTCCCGTGAGAACAACAGAAGAAACCTAGCAAGAAATTCTATCCACCCAACCTCACCAGCCACACTCACCCAAAACATAATCACAATAGGTAGTAGTAGTATATAAGAGCAAGAGTATTGGGTACCCCGCACCATTTCCCACTAGTTAGTTGCAATTCCTAACCGCGAACGTCCTGACGCTGCCACACTCTTCCCGCCCGCACACACCTGGGCCTCACAAACCACACATCCCGCCCACACACACCTGAGCCTCACAACCACGTATCCCGCCCGCACACACCTGGGCCTCACAACCACGTTTCCCACCCGCACACACCTGGGCCTCACAACCACGTATCCCGCCCGCACACACCTGGGCCTCACAACCACGTATCCCGCCCACACACACCTGGGCCTCACAACCACGTATCACTCCCGCACACACCTGGGCCTCACAACCACGTATCCCGCCCACACACACCTTGGCCTCACAACCATGTATCCCACCCGCACACACCTAGGCCTCATCCCAAAGATTCTTGGGAACTGTAATAGTAATATAACTCTCGCCCGAAGACACCTGGGCCTTATCCAGAAGATTCTTGGGAAACAATCCTGCCCAAAGAGTCTTGGGATAAACCACCCTAGTCGAAACCTACCCGAAGAGTCTAGGGTGTAAGGTCTCCTCAAGCCATCACAGCCTAGGGAAGAAGGAGTAGGAAGGAGCTAGTAACTAAGGGGAAAACACCCTCTCCCATGAAATGGGAGTGTTCGGAACTAAGTGCTCAACATGGGTGGGGTGCGATAAAACACAAAAGATACAGATATATATATATATATATATATATATATATATACCAAACACACATACCAACCTATGGCTTCTAAATAGAGAAACTGAGCATGTGCCTCGACACTGCTATTACTAAGCATGCATACAATAAACAACCCCAATCCCATTTAGGTTTTCACGTTCTAGCAGAATTAGTTTATGAGTTCCTTACCTACTGGGCAACTATCCACAACCAACCACATCAATCGTTCATGAAACATATCCCTACCATCCACAAATCATGTTAGGAAAACACAAGAAACACAAACAAGTCCCTTCTTATTAACCAACCAACCCATTGATTATTAATCATGTTCCATTACCATGACCCACCATTCATTAACTCTTCCACTTTTTATTTATTAATCACAACCCATGGTCCATTCACACTCAAACCCATCCCTGCAGCCCTACTACCATCTACCATAACTACAAACATACCGAACATCATCATCCCTTTAATACCATTTATCATAGCCCCGCTGACCGTCACCAAAATAACATTCACACCAACCCACAACCAAGCCAATCGCAGCCCCGCTGCTCACCCGATCCACAAAAACCCACAAAACACCCCCTTCTTCGCATAACCAAACCTTAACCAACACCCACATGTTTATTATTCCATTTTGTTTAACCGGGGTGATCACACAATTGTTCCAGATTTTAATCAGCCAACTTTACGTGATTAACCAAATTCCACATTCCACAAGGTTCCATTCACAAAAACGGTCTAGAAGATAGGGCAACATTTAATTTCTCAAAAAAAATTCCCCATAGACCGTGATTTTCAGTAGGCATAAGCCTATTCAATTCAGAACATATTATCACAGGATATAAAAAGTAAAGTAACAGTAATCACAAAGTTACCATCCCCGTTATATAATCCATTTATTATCCTTATTAAACTGGTTCAAAAGTGTTTCATGCATAAAAGAGGACACCCACCCCGCGTGATGCACAATTTAGAGAGACTAAGGTAAGATCCCTGCATCAACAGGTTCTGATCACAACGCTCCCCTGGATCAACTTTAGAAGATGTTTGTCGGCGTCCATCACTTCTGTCGAGTCCCGGAAAAACCTCCTCGGGTGGAAGTTGGAAAGGAAATGCCGAAGGAATGACAACAGATAAAAGTTCAGAAGTTCTGCCTCGTCGTTATGATCCTTCTGTCGTTGACGGATCGTAAATCGGAGCTCAAACGAAGAATTTATGGAAGAAAAGGATCCTTCGAGTCTCTTGGGAGAGCTCTGCTTAGAGGAATGGGGAGGAGAGGGGTGAGTTGAAAAAGAGGAGGGGACCCCTCCTTTTATAGGCGATAAAAGAAAAAGTACACGGCATGTACTTTATGGTACACGGCGTGTACTCGGCCATTTTACACGGTCACCACGTGGCTTCCAAGACATCTCTGCGGCCGTTGACTGGTCAACACACGGCATGAGGGTAACGCATACGTGGGGAGGGACTACATGGAATGTAGTATTGGGTACATGTCGTGTACCCATTTATTTCACACGGCAAGGACACGGCCTTCCACAGGGCACATGGTCGTTGACTGGTCAACACACGGTAACGCGTATGAGGGGAGGGACTACATGGCGTGTAGTATTGGATACATGACGTGTACTCATTTATTTTAGACGGAAAGGACACAACCTTCAACACGGGGTATACCCTGCAAATTGGTACACGGCGTGTACTCACACTACATGGCGTGTACTTACAAAATTCTGGAAAGTGTGTAAAAAGTCCATTTTACCCTCCATAACACTTTGTGACCTTCTTTTTGACAAAGGAATGGGTCGGAGAGGTTTGGGACATTACATATACTATCTATCATACCACTATATCATGATGGGTTGGGTAGTATTAGGCATGATGACCTTTCCTTCCACTAGTAAATCTTGGCATAATCTTGTGATTTTTGAATCTTATATATGGATTTTGAGTTAAATAACCTTCAAGTTAACTAATTGCACTACATTATTTATGTTGTACAGATCCCCATGCCTGATTCCAAGCATGAGTATGCCTCCTAAACTTAGAGATTGATGACCAAAGCCCTCTAGTTACTGTAGACATATTAGTTGCACGATGTCCACTACCAACTCTAATTTCCCAACACTCCATTCCTAGGAATATCTCCATAACTCAAGACTCTTCAATTTACTCTTGAACCTATATTTTTGTTCTGGTAGAGGTTTAAAACTCAAAACATAATGGTTACTCAAAATATACCCAATAGAGTGTTATATCATCATATTCCTAGGTAACCAAACCCCACCAACTTATCAGTACTCCTCAGAAGAGGTTGGTTTAAAATGAAACCATCAGCTCAGGTGGTGTACCTATAAAATATAAAACAAAAACTATAGAAACTATTCAAATCTATACTTCTTGAGGGGCTATATCTCCCTAGAATATAGGTGGTTTCTGGTCCTCAAACACTAGAAGAAATCCTAGTATATACACACAGTTTTCCAAAATATCTTGGATGAATGACTATTTTATCTAGCATGAAACTTCAAACTAAACCACTGGGGTGGGACCTGTTACTACTCGATGGGAAAAATCAACTCACAAATGAGATCCTAAACTAGATCCTTGATACTATGTTAGTTTTCACAGTGACCTTGAACTAGGGTATCCTCTCTCAACTTGTATTTTTCATGACCCTATATCAATATTCTAGTTAGCCATTGTCATGGAGACATCCTGAATGTTGACGGGGTGTATCATGTTTATATGAGTATATATTATGAGATGACACAATAATGAAAATAAAAACAAAAGATCTAATCATTTATGGTGCATGTACCATTGGTTTCCCTATGAATGACACGTCGGCATACTTAGTTGACAAGTAGGCAGATAGAGTCCTAGTGAGTGGATACATCAGTCACCACACCAACACTAGATTCCCTATACTGATAGATGAACTCAAGATACCCTAAAATCATTTCCTTATGTTTCCAAATCAAATCTCAGGACAATACCAAATCCAGAAAAATAACATAGGCAAATACCACCTTTGATACCACTCTGTTGCAACCAAACCCACTAGAGTCCACTTGGCTAGTGGTAAGCTTAGTGTGACACCATAATCTTACCTCTAATAGGAAAAATTATAGAGACTAGTACCATGTTTATATAACACTAAAATGATAGTCATTAGTCTAAGTGCATGTATGTATATACACAACTATATCCATACAACATTTGAGCTCTAATAAATGACTATAAATCTAGAATTTAAACCATACATTCAAAAACCTCTAGGAATGCATCAAAGTAAATAAATGTAATGTAAATGATATAAAGGGGAAGAATGCACACCCAACCAAAAAAGAGGTTACAATGAGAAAAAACTCAAAAAAGGGAAAACTAAAGTGATCAAAACTCAAAATATTCAAGGATAAACACATAACATGTCATGTACCTCTAAGTACAACTAATCTCCCCCAATAACATGTCCACTGGATTCAGTGCCAATTTTCTTGTCAACTTTAAAAGACACAACATGTGCGGGCAAATCCCATAAATGAGTGAGTATATATACACAGTATAACACCTTAAAAATCAGAATGGGAAGCAGTAGAATCAAAAAATATTCAAATAATCCCATTAATATAGAGGGTAAGTAAATATATATATTCTCAAAACATTCCCATGAAAATTTAAAGGGGGACCCCATCATTTAATCCAACTAAGCACAAAGAGAAGCCCACAGCTCCAAATGTCTCATCATTATTGATAAAAAAACCATTTAACTACATAAGATATGGATTAGATATCACTCTCATTACTAATGTGTGTCTAAAACAAGTATGAACAAAGTTCGAGCCCTAAATTTCTCATAACCACTCAATAATATGGATTTAATTCACCTCATTGCTATATAGAATAGTCGAGGGATAACTAACCCAATCATGGACCCACCCACCACCAATGATCAAGGATAGGGAGTCTGCTCTTATGATAGAGGACCCGAACCCACTGTAATGTTGGTGATCACTATCTCTTCCTATATAACGGATATGTGGGTCCCTCACTCTGGAGAAAAGAGGGAGTATGAACCATGGTAACAATTTGATGATCACATTAGAACACTTTGACTATCTAAACATCACTAAAATAAGTGTCCCACTCTCATCAACTTGAGTCATATATCTGCTATGAAAATAAAGTCCACCACCACATCCCATGTGGAAAACTACTCAGGTTTGGCTACTCTTGGGCGTAAAACCAAGACTCAAATATGGAGATGTAAAAGGTTTAATGTTTTGAAAAAAGTACTGAGAATGTACCATGGGTGAAACGGTGTTTGACCTCCCCTGGACACCTTGGTTTGTCCTAAACTGGACACAGATTGGGGATCCATGTTACACTACACAACTTGTCGATTGGGTCACAAGGTGTGTACATTCACCTATGGTTATGGGTGTGTACACACGATACATGGGTTATCTTTCCATGTACATACACATAGAATCTTCATCAGGGTACACAAATTGTACGATCACACAAGATCTTGTCACGACCTGACCTTACGCGGGCACCGATACTCTACCCAATAGGTGGTTTCCAGTAGGTCTGTGGTTGTTTTCAGCAAGGCTGTGATTGTTTCCATCAGGGCTGAGGTTGTTTCCATCAGGGATGAGGTTGTTTCCAGTAGGGTTGAGGTTGTTACCAGCAGGCCTAAGGTTGTTTCGAGCAGGGCTCGCTAGTTGTACCATCCAGTAGGGCTGACCAATGGGTTACCATCCAGTAGGGATGGCCAGTACAGCGGTGTTCACTGAGTAGTACCATCCAACCGGGATGGCTAGAGTGGTTCCGGGTTTACCTCTAGCGGGGCTGGGAAGTGTTCCCCGATGCTGGGTTTACCTCCATCTGGGCTGGGAAGTGGTCCCCAATGACGGTTCCGAGCCTCCCTCCAGTGGAGTACCCTTTTTATGAGACTGGGCATTGGGACTCATCGACAACTTTAGCCGGATCTCCCTCCAGTGGATTTCCCTGTTACGAGACTGGGCAGTGTGGTACCCGTCGACTCTTGTTGGGTCTCCCTATAGTGGGAACCCGTCGACTTCCAGGGACCCTCCAGCGGGGCTGGGCAGGGGGTCACCTGTCGACTTTGAGGAGACCTCTCGACTGCGGGGCAGTGACGAGGTGTGGTTTGACGTTCCTCCAGAACTCTCAATTACGAGGGTAGCTTACCCCACCGAGACGCATCATTGCGACGCGACCTAAAACCATGAGGGTGAGTCAGTTCCACCCAAAGCGTATAGTATCAAGGTGCGGATATTTGATCCCCTTGACTTGCAGTTCGGAGCAGACGTGCGAGATGCTGGGCATCGATGGTGTTTACTTCTAGAAATGTTGGCTACTCACTTTCTTGGGCTGAGCTACGGGATGGATATCCCCTTACGATCTTGTTCGGGCTTCTTGATTGAGCATATGAATATGTATATACCATGTTCCAGTACCCACTTATTGGGCTTGGATAGTCTCCCTCCATGAGAGGTGAAGACGCGCGGGGTATTCCATGTTCTTTCTGTGTCTAGATTCTCATGGTTGGATGAGTCTACTCTCCTGCTATAGGTAGCGAAGAATCGACAGGAAGTTCATCTTCTCACTATTTTCAGCTCCTTGTGTCTGGATGAGTCTACCTTTTTTCCTCTTGTTGGGATGAGATGGACTCTTTACTATACTATTTACTTCACTTTTGGTTGTACTCCTCTACTTTCCCCTGTTCGATCTACTTCTCACCCTTCGGTACCTCTTTTGTTTCTCCCTCGAGCCTTCAGGGTATCCTACTGAGTTTTTTTTATACTCACTCATGCTTGGGCTTTGTCTGCACTTGGTGTGCCCATACAGATGACGGACAGGTTGGTCATGACTTCAATGGAGCTTAAGAGTTCAGAAGCGTGGAAAATGTGCGGTGTTCGGAGTCGGGTTCTAGGTGAGGGACCCTTCCAGCTGTTTACTTTTTGTTCACCTGTTGCCGGTTTGTGGCACTTTTCTGGTTGGGCGCGTGTTTTTTCCATTTTATTTTCAGTTTACTTTCAACACTTTCTTTTGTAATGATTAGAGGTCGATGCACTTTGGTGGTTTATATATAGTAGTTTCACTTTACTCTTCTTGTATTTTCTTTTACTATGCACTTTTGGATTGTGTGTGTACAGGTACTTAGGCAAAGGCCTCCCCGAGTTGTTGTGACTTCGGCGTTGGTCGCCATCCCCTGGCCTATGGAGGCGGGATTGTGGTAGTTGCAGCTCGAGACCGGGTAGGGTCGGGTCGTGACAAGATCCTAGGTTTTTTACTTTGTAAAACATTTTCAATCCCTAGGTAGGATCACACATAATATGAGCCCCATAACATAGCATGTGATATTTAACTCATCCAAACCATAGCCAATGCTATAACGCGAACTACACGGCATGTGCTCTTTTGTGATACAATATGTGTAGTCACAGATTTTGAATAAATAGAGGGATTATATAATATAGATTCTAGATATACCAAATACAATGCTTTTTTTATGGTATGCCCTTCCAGATATTGTTGACTCTAAAGGAAATGTCTCTGATTGTTGATTTTTGGCCTCTAGTGTCCAGAAATCTGATCTCCGATCATCTGAACCATGGACTTCTCACTTCCCATCATCATATAAATGTATGATCCATGATTCCAACACCTTCAAACCTCAATGTTCCTTGATCCATCCATAAAACAATGGTTACAAGTTCATTCACAAATCATCCATGAATTTTTGGGTTCAATCATGTTTGAATACGACTTGGAAATTTCAAATCATTGACCCAATGGGTTTATGGTGAAGAACATAATGAATGGTGTGTAGAAAATCCCAATAATTAATTTAATTTCATCTCTAGATAATTTGATCCTAAACAAAAAACAAAAAATATAGAAACCCAAAAGTGGAATAACAAACACAACAACTAAAAGTAAATCTGATCAAGTGTATTTCTGAAAACTAGCCTCATGAAGTATATAAATTATATATCAAATAAGAATATATAAAATTTAACCTTAAAATTTCAATAAATTTAATAAGTAATAAAATAATGTTTCCTACATCAGTTATGGATTGATTTTTAATGAATAATCAGTTTGTTCCATTGTCATCTATGTGATATAAGAACTTTGTTGGTGATGTTGATTCCTTTGAAAAATAATCATCACCACATGATCCATTATTACAAGGATCAAATCTATCCTCATCCTCTATAAAATTCAAAGGTTATGTGTCTAAACTTGTCGATTTATCATAATTATAAATTTATTGATGGAGGGAGTGAGGTTTATAAATAAAATAAAATAAATTATTTATTTCACTTAAGGCACCTACAATGGCCACTTCCACAAAATTCCCGACACAAACTGACTTTAAGTCGCGTCTAGGGTAAACCCTTCATTCTAGAAAAAATTATGGTCTTAAATTTCCCAAATGAGGTACTGATTAATAGGAAACCCATTTATTAAGAAATGTATCATGTTCATTATTTAATATATATTAATATTTTTAATATTTAAATTCTAGGGTCTTGTGACACCCAATGAAAGTGTAAAATCCATGTAAAATTCCATTGGTATATGTAGAAGTATTCAAAGGACTAAACCAATAAAACCAGAGTCATTGTATACATGAAGAGTTCATGTACCTTGTGAATGATATGAATTTTGATATATGTAAATATATTTTTCTTTTATTATTGAGAGTAATACAATCTATGGTTTTTGTAACTAGTTACAAATAGATATGGTTTGAACATATTGATTTTATTGAGGGAATAGAATTCAAAAAAAATCATTAGAATTATTCATACATGAAGGGAATAACTAGGGATAAAATTGAAAAATAAAAAACCCCATTTCTAAATACGAAGTGTTAGATTCCTTCTAAAGAGGAACTTTTCAAGACATTGATCATTCAGTTTGGGTGAACCAAACCATTAAGCATCCATGTATTATCTTGTATAATGAAATAATGTAATGAGGTGACTCTAACCATTACATTCCTTGTTCTCGGTATTTTATTTAGGGTACACTTAGTTTGGAAACTCTAGCCATTAATAAACCATAGGTGTAGATTTAGTGAATCTATATGATTTATTTTGATAAATATTTTACCCACATAGTTTCCAAGAGTCATATATGATATTATTGACATGTTTTGTCTACAATATATAGTCATGGCTTATTTATGTTCACAACCCGATGCAAGTAATGTTAAAATGTAGATCTCGGTATACAAACTGTTATGATAGATTATTAAGGGGTTATCATTTTAGTAAGAGCTTGTTTAATAAAAATAATTATTAAATGGTTTTAAAACAACATACGCATCTAATAAAATATTTTTTTTAGATAATAGCATCATAATTATCATAAAACATATCATTGAGATAAATTTTAAAATAAGTTGAAACATAGTGTTAGAAACTCCTTGGAATATTAACTTATGAAAAAAAAACTAGTGATGAAAGGTTTTATTTTTCATAGCTACACATTCTAGAGTATCCATGTGTTGAAGTTATTCAACATGTGAATCTAGATACTTATGAAGTACAGAATGGTTCACTTAGGGTTCAAATGGAATTGGATACACAAGGAGCTGTGGAATTTTAGACTCATACACTCAGTATTATTGGGTATATCAATGATACTCAATATGATTCATTGTACTAATAAAAAGTGGATACTATAGGTTTCATTAAGGAATTATATTTTTAAAGAATTAATTCTATTATCATTAATGAAAATATTATTCTAATATGAATTAGTTCATGAAAAGATTATAACAATCTCTCAAGTGTTGAGAATAAATAAAATAGGCATGTTATGTCTAGGTTCTTGTGTTGTACAAGTAGTAAAAATTAGTAATTATTCAATCCATATAAAGAAACCATAGTTAGAGAATCAGAAAATGTTTCTTCAGGTACCCTTTCATGGTAATTGAAACCTGAATATGTTATCAAAAAAATAGAAATAATTCTATAGGATACATTTTTTATGATTTTTAAATGGGTTTTGGAAACTCCATAAAATATCCATTTCTGGTACAATGATGTATAATTTTATTCTTTGGTTTTAAAAGGTATTTTATAAAAATACTATATTTTAAAAGTGTTTTAAATATATAGGATTTTAAAAAACATACGAAGAATTTATAGATATTTTATTTTGTATCCAAGTGATGGGGTAAAGAGTTTCGACATCAACTTTATGAATGTTGAGGAAATTACCAATATCATATGAATCTACGAAAAGTATATTTATCTCTATAATATGTCTCTTATAGGATAAGATAATTTATTTGTTAAACATAGTTTTTTATAACAAAATGTGGTGATTAGTTGTATATACCTGGATTATGATTCATCATACTCTATAATATGTATGAAACACATACCAAGATAAAAAAATTATTTATGATAATGAGTTTATTTGGTTTGATAAAATATAAGGGTTGGTATTCCCTCCACCCATAATTGGAATATTTTAATAAATACATCGTTTTAAGGAAAATTTTTAAACACATAGAGTGCATTGTATGATATGGAAAAAGAAATTATTTATTATTTTTTCAAAATTATAAAAAATAATAGTTATTTCTTAAACAAAAAATAGTTTTTGTGTCTTATAAAGATATTATGAATATAATATAACGTATAAGATTCTAGTGAGAGATTTTATGAAATTAAAAATGTTTGAAGATAAAAAATAAAAAGTTATACATGTCTAAATTAAAATTTAACTTCACATAAAATCCTAATAGAGTTTTAAGATATGTTGGTAAAATTTATATAAAGAGTTGTATTTAGTTACAATAACATAAACGAATGTCACTTTATCATAAAAAATTTTATGGTGTTCTAGTAAGTAATAATATAAATAGTTACATTATTAAAAATAATATTTCAAGGAAAAGTTTGTTGAAAAAAGATCAAGGATGATGATTTTAAACATGGAAAAAAGTTAATCTGATAATATAGATTGACATCATTACATTTGATGTCGTGGACAAAAGGATTTTAAATATGTTAAAAGAGTTGATAATTCATAATATGATTCCTAAATATCAACATTATCCAAACCTACATACATCAGATACGTTATTCACTAAAGAGTCTAGAAGGAGGTCTTTATAAAATAATCACATAGATAATTGGAAGTGATTACATATAGATATAATGAGCTAACAGAATCCTTGAAAGTGCATATATGATATGATGGATAGGTGATTATGTTTTGTTTCATTAAGAATTCATAAAAGTTTTTACGAATATAAAATTTTTCATATAAATTAAATATCCACTTTATTATAATGTCAAGTTAGTTTCATATATATATATTGATATACATTTCATGAAGTGTAATAATAATTGACCTATCAAAGTAACACTTTGTGTTATCCCTTTCCAATGTTTTTTAGGAAGTATTATAGGTTATGAAGAAATTTTTATGTTTGAGTGAGTATGATTCTTGTTTAAGATATAAAATATGATCATGAGGCAAAAAAAGTGTTTTTATAGGATAGATGATCCATTAAGTATTTTAGATAGAGTTTAATACAGTATGCTTGTGGTATAGTAGTGTTACATAAATCATATAGGATTTCTCATTACCTATGTTTGGTTGGATACCATGTTTGAGAATCATTATACTTTGATAAATTTATTATGAAAACCATTAGAGTTTATCTTATCAGGGGTTGGTTGGGTATGTTGTATGTCATGTCATCAATTGGATCTCAACCATGATGGTATTTGTCCTCCCATGTGAGAAGTATTGTATCACCCCAAGGTTTTGAAAATATATATAGAATGAAATTTTATAATCTATCCATTAAACACAACTTTTCCTCTTTTATGTTTTGAATTTTGAAAAAAAGTCATCTTGAGTTGTGTTCAGTAAGTAATTTGGAGTCTGATAGAACAAACTTGATTTCTGGTGAATAGTAACATACACTTATGAATAGTAATATGAATAGTAATTTGACCCTTATGAAAAGTAAAAAATATATATTATTTTATTTTCTTAAGGAGATATGATAATGAGATCTTAATTAGTTTTTCAATGAGAAATAAAACTAATTGCACTATAAGATTGTTATTTTTCGAATTAACTATGAATTTTTTAAAAAATTAAATTAATAATATTTAGAAAATTAATTTTGAAAAATGGAGTTCATTTTTGAATTCATCACGACGAAAAATGGATAGGGTAAATTTTTTGATTTTTCTGAAATTCCAGAATTTTTTATGAATAGTGAAATATGATAAAATACCGTATATACAAATTATCAGTTAAATACACTATTCATGACATCACAAGTTATGCAGGGACACTTGGTTCGAACTCACATGCACTTCTTACTATTAGGGGTCACATGAAACAACACTATTGGTTGTCTTGATGGAAATAGTAAAATAATGAATTAAATATTCAAACTTTACCCCTCTCCTCCACTATAAAAACCCCTCACCACTCCCTCTTATCTTCACTCCTCTAATCCCTGAAGTTCCTAAATGTTCTACCCAATTATACTTCCCTAGTATCTCCCCACTTCCAAGAATCTTCTGGTCTTTCCAAAAGACCAAAACCCCTTCCCTTAAGGAGTTTCTCAAGGAGGTTATTTCAAGAGGAAAAGCACCCTTCTTTTTCATTTGGTTTCATTTCAATTTATCTTCTTTTGCTATCCTCACCTCACCTCCTTTATCCAAATTATCATGATAACTCTAGTATCATCTATATACTTGAATTATATCATGTGAACGGATGAACCGTCATATATGTTCTTACTCCCTTCCTTTTATTTTTATAAACGAAATCAACGTCCATGAGGTTCCAATTTATAGCCTTCATGGACGACGAAGTTTTGTTCTTCAATTTCTTCTTCATTACTGGTCATGAAACCATATTTATGGTTGAACCAGACTATAATATATGTATTATAACCTAATTAATATTCATTAACCATAATATGTACATATAATTAAGTTATATGACAAAACTAGTTCATAATAATCCAAATACCGCCGAATAATCAAAGTGGTTGTCATCAAATGATTCATCCTCATCTCATGTAACAAAATGATAGAAATAAACTTTATCAATTATTTATGTTCATAAATAATATATATATTTAATTCATGAGATTTATAACCATTCCACATGAACTCCATTACTTAAAAACAAGTGAACCGATTATGAAAATAAAGAAAACGAACACCCCAAAACAACAAAATTCAATTTAATAACTTAGAAATAAGGGTATAAATGAACTAAAAAGAATTGTGATAAACTAAATACATGTATAATAGGTTCTTAAATAATTTACTAATAATTATAATTTCATATTCCATGATCTTAAGTTCAAGAGTGGAACACGTTTGGAGTTAAGGAAAGGGTTTTTCCACCCGAACTTCCATTTTCATTCGGGTTACTTTTATTGTCTAATTTACTCGATGAAATTCCTATGTATTGTTATGTACTCATCATAAATTCTGTGTGAATATTCTATATATGTACACCAACCAGAATCGTTCCCTCTTTTTATGGATAGTTACATGTTTTAAAAGAATCTCTCAAAACTATTTCCAAAAATATGAGCCCGATACAAGGGAATTTCTCAAATTCATATCTATTTTTAGGGGGAATATATAATCTATATTTGGAAACCATTATCCTTCTTAAAACACTCATTTTATCATGAAATACTATCTTACTTTACTTCTTGTTTTATAAAAATATTTTTCCAAAAGAACTCTTCTTTTCAAAACAAAAGAGTATTTAACACAAGAATTGCTTAATTATTTTAGAAGATTATTCTCGTTTGATTCAACACACTTTTTGATTCTTATGTATTGTTGGGGTTAATCATTTATGATGTAATATACCATATTTTATTGATTTTTTTATGAATAACTTTATTTTGGATGATCTATCCTAAAACCATTCACCATATTACTCAGAATGGTTAGTGTTTTATGTTATTTGATTGGGGAAAGTTAGTTACATTTCATATGATAGTATCAATATTAATGTTTATGTTATTTATGTTGATCCCCGCTCAGGTGAGGAATGTGTTGGACTTATTATGTGATGGGTGGGGCCCGCTATAGCCCCTCGATGCATCGGTAGGTCTCATGATACAAATAGATGTGTAATTGGTTGAGGCCTTTCCCAATGTGATATATGGATTTTGGCTGAGTCCTTAATCATTAGAGGTCTTGGATGAGGCCTTGAAAAATGTTTCAGAATGTCCATAATATTCACTTACCTCATTATGAATCTAGTATTTGGAAGTTCATGTGGTTATTCTACTAGTAGAATACCCGTGGTTATGTTTTATGATGGCATTATATTCTCAGCTCATAATCTGGTCAAAATGTATTAAAGTTTATTGTTAAAGTCATGTGTTTTCAATTATGAACCATGTCTAATTTTATGCTATCTTCTGCTATATTTCTTACTCTTACTAAGCATTTGATCTCAACCCTTTCTTATGTTCATTTTTTCCATGATATGAAGAAGAAAATTATGAATGACTTGCAAGCATAATCTAGGAGGCATGGATGTTTCTAATGGAATAAATTAGTGTTGAATTTCCTTTCTTTATGTAAAGTTCAAATTATTTATGTATCTTGTTTCCAATAATACTAAACTACTTTGTCATTTGGGATGCTTATTCCTTGTTTGTATTCCAATGAAATCAAATAAGGCACTGGCTCTGGGAAACTGGGGTCGGGTTCTTACAATTGGTATTAGAGGAAATTTAGTAGAATACTTGGAAACTAGATTTAGAAAACATAGAATTAGGGAAGAGTCCCTAAGTTGGTCTTTGAGGATATACATTCAATAACGTCCTAGTATTTTGGTAAGGAATAGATTATGTGTATTTTTCAAGAAATGCATCCCTACCTGGATATGAGCAGGTAGAGGCAGCTTTGGTACATATGTATCTAGGGGTAAAACAAGAAAACACCGCTTTGAGCTAGACTCGAACGGGAACTGATGCACGAAAACGGGCCTTACTGCACTCTTGGTTACGACACTCCTGGGGTATATGCTTAGGATAATTCATATTTTATTTACAATCCATTAGGAAGGATTGAAATGTAAAATATTTCTCAAATAGACCAATTTGGTGAATATGGGATTAGCCATGCGTAGGATCTCAATTTTTTTATAATTATTTTTAAGTTAAGATTATAGATTATGATTCATAACATAATCTAGTGTATGCCATTATCAATATATGGCACCTAGTGGACAGAATGGAAACCGCATGAATGCACATGTCCCCTGTATAAATTTTTATCTGACGCAAGATAATGATGTTGGCTCTGGTGCTGTGACTAGTGTTGAGCAACTCATAACTATACTGGGAAAACATACTCAGGTTATGAATAATAACATTACCCGTATGGAGCATCCGGATCCACCACTTGGAGGAGCTATGTTAGATCACTTTATGAGACAACAACCTCCATTATTCAACGGGACTACAAACCTCTTTGTAGCAGAGCAGTGGATATGTTCCCTTGAGAAAATATTTCTCACCTTGGGATGTAATGAAAGAGAGAAGGTCGTCATGGCAGTCTATCGTCTATCGGGAGATGCAGATCAGTGGTGGTCATTAATCCAAAACACAAAGGAGGAAGAAGAGATAGAATAGATGTAATAGAGGGATTTTAAGGAAATATTATTAGAAAAATATTTCCCTCGTGAGCAGCGAGTATATATGGAGAGAAAATTCTTGAATCTGAGGCAGAAGGAAGATGATAATGTTGCAAGGTACGAAGCTAACTTCACAATATTAGCAAGAAATTTTGTGGACTACATATGAAATCCAAGGGGGAAAATTGATTGATTCTTTGATGGCTTAAAGCCATTCCTCCAGCAGGCACTAGTCTCCTGATGTTTTTCATCATATGAGGATATAGTTTAGTGTGCTATCAAGACAGAAAAATAATTCTCTATGTCTTATGACTTTAAGGGAATGTAAGAAAAGAAGAGGGCTATTGAAAGCCCTGGGAAAGGAAATTGGGAAACGAGGAATAAGGGAAGAGTTGAATTTCCACCATGTGACGATTGTGTAAGGAAATATCATGGTTCATGCTTAAAAGGACAAGGCGTATGCTACAAATGTGGTCAGAAAGTCCATATTGCTGGTGATTGAAAATGGAAAAAGGAAGACAATGATGTTAAATGCTATAATTGTCGAGATATGGGACACTATGCTAATTATTGTCCAAAGCGTCGAGGAAATATGCAATAGAAAAGGACAGGGGATCAGGGACAAGCTTATGCAATCACAACTGTAGAGGTTGAAGTTCCTAATGACGTGGTGGTAGGTAATTTAATTTTCTCTTCAAACTTAGCCAACACTTTATTTGATTTTGGATCATCGCATTCATTTATATCTTCCTAGTTTTCCAAGAAAATTAGATATGTCCAATTTGATTTTATAAAGGAGTTGTCCGTCAAAAATCATAGGGGGTGTATCATTGCAACAAAGGCATGTCGACTAGTCCCCCTCCAAACAACAAAATGTGCTCTAGTTTCTAACCTTATCATCATACCATTTACTGAATTAGATATAATTCTCAGAATGGATTGGCTATCAAATTATGATGTAAAGATTTATTGTAAGAAGAATGAAGTTATAATTTTTTAAAATGGTGTAGAATCCCTTGTCTTTAGGGCGGAAACTTCACCACCTGATTCTTATCTAGAACCACCCCCAGTAGCTCTACTGAATATAATACTTAGAGAGGAAGATAAACCAATATCTATGGGTGAGGAAAGAAATATTCAAATTTAGGATGTGCACATAGTGAAAGAGACATTGATATATTTCCAGATGATTTACTTGGACATCCTTCAGAGCAGGAAGTTGAGTTCTCTATTGATTTAATTCTTGATGGAAGACCTATATCAAAGACTCCCTATAGAATGGCTACTATGGAATTAGTAGAGATAAGGAAACAACTAGATGATTTGAGTGAAAAGGTATTTATTCAACCTAGTGTTTCTCCATGGGGAGCCCATGTCCTCATTGTCAAGAATAAATATGAATCCACGAGGCTTTGCATTGATTACCGAGAAATCAATGCTATTACAATAAAGAATAAGTATCATTTGCCCCAGATAGATGATTTATTTGACCAACTTCATGGAGCTCAATAATTTTTGAAGATTGACCTTCGATCCAGATATCACTAGTTGCGTGTGAGGAAGGAAGATATTTATAGGATAGCATTTCGAACCAGGTATGGGCATTATGAGTTTACAGTGATGCCTTTTGGACTGAAAAATGCACCATTTGTTTTCATTGATTTAATTAATGGATTTTTCAAGGAATATCTTGATAACTTTTTTGTGGTATTCATCGATGATATCCTCGTATACTCAAAAATCGATGAAGACCATGAGAATCACTTGCAGGTTATTCTGATAACTCTTAGAAGAAATAAATTATATGGGAAGTTTAGCAAGTACGAATTATGGCTTTAATCGGTTTCTTTTCTAGGCCATATTGTCTCTGAGGATGGAATACTAGTTGATCCTACCAAGAAAAAGGCAATCCAAGATTGGCCCATGCCAACGAACATAACTGAGGTATGCAGTTTTATTGGCTTAGCGGGTTATTATCGGCGTTTTGTTCAGAATTTTTCCCAACTGGCTAACCTGCTAACCAATATCACACATAAAGAAGTTAATTTTGTGTGGACAAAAGAATGTACAAAATGCTTCTATGAAATGAAAAGAAGATTGGTCAATGCTCCAATTTTGATTCTTCCATCTGGAAGTGATGGATTTGTAATATACAGCAATGCATAAAAGAATGGATTGGGTTGCGTCCTTATGAAAAATGATAAAGTTATTGCTTATACTTCAAGACAGTTGAAGAATCATGAGAAAAATTATCCAGATCATGATCTTGAGTTAGCATCTATAATCTTTGCTTTGAAAATATGGACGCATTATCACTACAGAGAGAGATGTGAGATTTATAAGGACCACAATAGTTTGAAATATATTTTCACACAAAAAGAACTCAACATGAGGAAAAGAAGATGGCTCGAGTTACTCAAAGATTACGATTGTTCAATACACTACGACCCAGGAAAGGAGAATAAGGTGGAAGATGCATTAAGTAGAAATGATCATGGACTTCTGACACAAATAAGGAGTGAAAGAGATCATATGTTCACGGATCTACTGAAGATGGATATGGGAATTGTTAATGAAGGGGAAACATCAGTCCTATTTCAAATTATTGATAAACCATCTTTACTAGAGAAGACAAGAATTTCTCAATCTAATGATGAGAATCTACACAAGAAAATTAATGCAGTTAAGGATGAGGGACTGGATGACTTTGTGTATGAAGGAGTTTTGAAGTTTGGGAAGAGGTTATGTGTTCCATCAGTACCTGAGCTAAAAAGATACCTATTATATGATTCTCATAGCTCAAATTTCTCTATACACTCGGGTAGCACCAAGATGTATAGAGATATGAAAGAACATTTTTTATGGGAAAACATGAAGAGGGAGATTGCTGATTTCGTTTCAAGATGTTTAGTTTTTCAATAGGTGAAGGCAGGAAGACAACATCTAGGTAGAGTCATGCAACCCCTTCCTATACCTATGTGGAAATGGGATGATATTTCGATGGACTTTGTCATGGGGCTACCAAAGACTCCAACAAAGAATGATACGATATGGGTCATTATTGACCGGCTTACAAAATATGCACATTTTCTTGCTATAAGGGATGATTTACCACTTTAATGTTTAGAAAGAATATATATTAATGAAGTTGTAAGACTTCATGGTGTACCCTCATCAATTGTTTCTGATTGAGATCCCCATTTTACATCACGATTCTGGAAGAGTCTTCAGAAGTCCCTAGATACTGATCTTCATTTGAGAACTGCCTACCACCCACAAACTAATGGACAATCAGAACGGACTATTAAAACATTGGAAGACATGTTGAGGTCTTGTTCACATGATTTTTAAGGCATGTAGGATTTGTATTTACCTCTCTTAGAATTTTCCTATAACAATAGCTTCCATTCAAGTATTCAGATGTCATCCTATGAAGAATTATATGGGAGGAGATGTCATACACCAACTTATTGGGATGATATTGTTTAAAGAAAGCTCGTGGGCCTAGAACTTTTTGAATAAACAACGGAGAAGGTGAAGATTATCTAGAACCATATCAAAACAGCTCAAAGTAGGCAAAAGAGCTATGCTGATAACCGAAGAAAGGATTTGGAATTTCAAGAAGGTGATCATGTTTTATTCAAGGTATCTCCATGGAAGGGTGTCTTAAGGTTTAGTAAGAAAGGGAAACTAAGCCCTAGGTACATCGGAACATTCAAAATTTTGGAAAGAATTGGATCTGTAGCTTACCGTTTAGCGATGCTTCCAAATCACTCCATAGTTCATGATGTGTTCCACGTATTATTGTTAAATAAGTATCTGCCAGACCCAACACATGTACTCACCTATAAAGAAGTAGAACATGAGCCTGATCTATCTTATTGTGAAGATCCTATCGAGATTCTTGATACTAGAGAACAAGTATTGAGAAATCAGACGACTCTTCTAGTAAAGGTTCTTTGGAGGAACCATAAGATGGAGGAAGCAACATGGGAGCCTGAGGAGCTTATGTTAAAGACATACCCAAATATTTTTAGGTAATATTTTTTGAATTTTGAGGACAAAATTTTTTGTAAGTAGGGGAGAATGTAACACCCCAAGGTTTTTAAAATAGATGTAGAATGCAATTTTATAATCTAGCCATTAAAGACAACTTTGCATCTTCTATGTTTTGAATTTTGAAAACAAAAAGTCATCTAGAGCTGTGTTCAGTAAGTCATTTGGATTCTGATAGAACAAACTTGATTTTTGGTGAATCGTAACATACCCTAATGAATAGTAATATGAATAGTAATATGAACCTTATGAATAGTAAATAATAAATATTATTTTATTTTCTTAAGGAAATATGATAATGAGATCTTAATTAGTTTTTCAATGAGAAATAAAACTAATTTCACTTTCATATTGTTATTTTTCGAGTTAACATTGAATTTATTTAGAAATTAAATTAATAATATTTATAAAATTAATTTTGAAAAATGGAGTTCATTTTTGAATTCTACACGTTGAAAAAAATTTAGGGTAAATTTTTGGTATTTTTCTGAAATTCTAGAAATTTTGATGAATAGTGAAATACGATAAAATACCGTATATACAAATTATCAGTTAAATACACTATTCATGACATCACAAGTGATGCAAGGTCACTTGGATAGAACTCACATGCACTTATTACTGTTAGGGGTCACATGAAACAACACTATTGGTTGTCTTGAGGGAAATAATAAAATAATGAATTAAATATTCAAAATTTACCACTCTCCTCCACTATAAAAACCCCTCACCACTCCCTCCTTTATTCACTCCTCTAAGACATGAATATCCTCAAATTTCGGCCCAATTACCCTTCCCTAGTCTCTCCCCACATCCAATAATTTTCTGGTTTTTCCAAAAGACCAAAACCCCTTCCCTTAAGGAGTTTCTCAAGGAGGTTATTTCAAGAGGTAAAGCTCCCTTCTTTTTCATTTGGTTTCATTTCAATTTATCTTCTTATGTTATCCTCGCCTCACCTTCTATGTCCAAATGATCATGATAACTCCAATATCATATATATACTGGAATTATATCATGTGAATGGAAGAACCATCATAAATATTTTTACTCCCTTTTATTTTTAAAAACGAAATCAACGTCCATGGGGTTCCAATTTATAGCCTTCGTGGACGACAAAGTATTGTTCTTCAATTTACTCTTCATTACTGGTCATGAAACAATATATATGGTTGAACCAGAATATAATATATGTATTATAACCTAATTAATATTATAGAACCAGAATATGTACATATAATTAAGTTATATGACAAAACTAGTTCATAATAATCCAAATACCGCCGAATAATCGAAGTGGTTTTCATCAAATGATTCATCCTCATCCCATGTAACAAAATTATAGAAATAACCATTATCAATTATTTATGTTCATTAATGATATATAATTTCAATTCATTAGATTTATAACCATTCCACATGAACTCCATTACCTAAAAACAAGTGAACCGATTATGAAAATAATGAAAACGAACACCCCGGAACAACGAAATTCAATATAATAACTTAGAAATAAGGGTATAAATGAACTAAACAGAATTATGATAAACTAAATACATGTATAATAGTTTCTTAAGTAATTTATTAATAATTATAATTTCATATTCCAGGAGCTTAAGTTCATGAGTGGAACACGTTTGGAGTTAAGGTAAGGATTTTTCCACCTGAACTTCCATTTTCATTCAAGTTACTTTTATTGTCTAATTTCCTCGATGAAATTCTAATGTATTGTTATGTACTCATAATAAATTCTGTTTGATTATTATATATATGTACACCAACCGGAATTCTTCTCTATTTTTTTTGGATAGTTACATGTTTTAAAAGAATCTCTCAAAACTGTTTCGAAAAATACGAGCCCGATACAAGGGAATTTCTCAAATTCAAATCTATTTTCAAGGGAAAGATATAATCTATATTTGGAACCATTATCCTTCTAAAAACACTAATTTTATCATGAAATACTATTTTACTTTACTTCTAGTTTTATACAAAGATTTTCCCAAAAGAAATCTTCTTTTCAAAACAAAAGTGTATTTATCACAATAATTGCTTAATGATTTTAGAAGATTATTCTCGTTTAATTCAACACTCTTGTTGATTCTTATGTATTTTTGGGGCTAATCATTTATTATGTCATATACCATATTTTATTGAATGGTTTATTACTAACTTTATTGTGGATGATCTATCCTAAAATCATTCACCATATTACTCATAATGGTTAGTGTTTTATGTTTAATGATTGGGGAAAGTTAGTTACATTTCATATGATAGTTTCAATATAAATGTATATGTTGTTTATATTGATCCCTGATCATATGAGGAATGCATTGGAGTTATTATGTAATGGGTGGGGCTTGCTATATCCCCTCAATGTATCAGTAGATCTCATGAGACAAAAAGACGTAGAATTGGCTGAGGCCTTTCCCAATGTGATATACAGATTTTGGTTGAGGCCTTAATCATTAGACGTATTGGATGAGGCCTTGAAAAAATGTTTCAGAATGTCCGGAATATGCATTTCCCTCATTATGAATCTAGTAGTTGAAATTTCATGTGGTTATTTGACTATTAGAATACTCATGATTATGTTTTATTATGACATTATATTCTCATCTTATAATCCTGCCATAATATATTCAAGTTTATTGTTGAAGGAATATGTTTTAAATTATGCACCATGTCTTATGTTTATTCTATCTTCCACTGTATTTCTAACTCTTACTGAGCATTTGAGCTCACCCCTTTCTTATGTTCATTTTTCCTAGGATATGAAGAAGTAAATTATGAATGACTTTCAAGCATAATCTAGGAGGCATGGATGTTTCTAATGGAATAAATTAGTGTTGTATTTCCTTTCTTGATGTAAAGTTTAACTTATTTATGTATCTTGTTTCCAATAATACTAAACTACTTTGTCCTTCGGGGTGCCTATTCCCTGTTTGTATGCCAATGAAATCAAATAAGGCACCTGCTCTGGGCAACTAGGGTTGGGTCCTTACAAGTATCACATTTATGCCTTCGAATGTGATAGATTGGGGAGAGTATGATTGAACCTATATAGTATATAATATGTTCTTATCTATTTAGGTGAGGTCCATGTGATTTACTTATCTATAAATATGAATGAAATGTGATTTATTCATTGACCAGGTCAGCCTATACTCAGTGACTCGAGAATGTATGTGTTGGATATATGGTATAGACATGCTTCATGTCCCATGGTCACTCAATGTCTTTGATAAATGGAACATATGATAGTCCATTATATCATTATATATTTCCAGTGAATATAGATATATAGATACATTTGTTTTTTGGAGATCACACCAGATCCAATTATTGATTATGTAAAATTGACACTATAATAGATACCATTATTTTTGATATTTATAGAACTTGGGATTTATATTTGTTTTTAATTCTATAAAGGCCCATAGGATCAAACTTTATGGTTGACTAAATGGAAATTGATTTTGACTTATATAATTACTCTAAAATTGTTTTATAGTTAATCCAAAATAGTTAAGGATGCGTGTTCACAATGTATTTTGTGTGGGATAATACATGGTGAATTTTTTATGATAGATTTACAAAAGTGTTTTAATAGATATCTGAACAAATTTGGATATGGTTTCACTAGTTATTTTACATTATATGATAAGGTGAAATGGAATATAAGTCTTTTAATCATTTTTGTAAATTAGATATTGAAAAGGATTTTCCTTAAATCCTATATATATATAATATTTATGGTGGTATATCATATCATAAACTATACCAAATCATATAATATGACATGTGTGATACAAAAAAAATTATATAGATATATAGCATATCATATATTATGAATATGTGGATAATCATAAGGCATGATATGTGATTTCATGCCTACTTCACATGGTAGCATATTGTACGATTGAGATGATCATAATGCATGGTTATGAAAGAATATTGGCGACTACCCATGCAACCCCAAGAATTCAATTCCATGAATCACATGTTATAAACATTAAGAGACAATTTTCATATCAATATACCCATGTCAGCTATCATTTATAAACGCATTATGTGAGATGTAACATGAGGTAGATTTTATGCATACAATTCATAATGTGGATGAAGCAGTAAATATTTCATTATAGTGTATGAGTTAATACATGCATGATATTTAAGTGTTCCCTTGAGGGTCTATAAAATCTTTCTTCCATGTGATAGTAGTATATAGTATAGTAAATTCATGAGAGGATGATACTCCATATTACCTAAAAAATTATTTTTCTACCACCTTTTCATCATGATATTCTATCACATTATAGAGGATAGAGAGTCCCACACATATTACATGTGATCCTGTTTTCCTATGGATACCTTATAAGGTGTGATTTCTATGACATCCACATTTCTTTATCATTATAAATATCTTTCGAATTTAATAAATATAATGTTGTGTCTTCAATGTTGTGAGGTACCTATGGTTTATAAGTTATTCATTCCTAGTGTTTTATTTATTTCATATTAATTAGAATGAGTGATGATGGACTATTTATTTTATCACATTAGATTCTTCTATTAATTTATAATAAAACACTAAGAATCCTAATAAATGGAATCTATTCTTAGAGAAGTTGGAGCACCCCCACCCCTCCCCTAAGCCAAATTATAGCTACCCAATATTTTCTTCCATCAATGGCATGGGTGACATAGAGTATCTTCTAAAACACTTTTCCTCCCATTATAGAAATGTACTAGCCACTAAAAAGAAAAATATGGTGGAATAGATATATTACATTATAAAAGCCTTGGAGAGGACCACTTTCATCTAGTATAGAAATATGGATCCACGATATATCACCATCTGGGAGAATCTTTACTAATAGTTCTACAACCAGTTAAGTTATACCTTTTGCAAGATGGGCTTTAATGACATCCCCAAGTTTATACTATATAAGGATAAATGTTTTTGCAACTTTGTCACTTAGTGGAAGAGATTAAAATACTCTAATGGTGATTAAATTTACTAGGAATGTTTTTTGGGTGTGTTTATGGAGGAAATCTAGGAAAATATGATCCCCATGATCATCTCCCTAGAATACCTTGGAAGATATAAACAATTAACTAAGGGATCCTAGTTCCTATAGGAGGTTATATAGTGGACCATGAAAATTTCTCACTAAGTTCCTCATATCACTATATGAAATATTGAAATAATTTACATGAAAACCATGATATAAGATTCATACCATGACTAATATGAATTTATGTGGGCTCGTAGAACAAGCCCCACTAATCCTAGACTCACACGGAGAATGTTTCTTAGGGATCACATCAAACACAAGTAGTTAGACCCTTCACAAACTATAAAAATAGTGTAAATTTATTCAATCATGATAAGGATACTAGATTATTTATATGTTCCTTGGAGAACTTTCTCAATATTTAGAACATTAAAAAGTTATAGGAGGATAAATTAAAAGAAATCAAAACTATTTCTCCCACCATAGATTCTTTGGCTAACTATTCAAGAGTGTTTTGTATTCTAGGACGGGTATCAGGTTTTGAGTGAAGGATCATAGAATTTTTATGATTGGCTTGGCCAAAAGTTAGTCACTTGATCCTATGGGATCAATTGTGTATGCCTGAACCAACTAGAACCATCCATGACTAGTTCATCCACTCTGATGACACCATTAATTTTGCAACCATATAAATCTAAATGGAATGGCCACCAACATCAAAAGAATTATTAGGATCCCATAATAGTTCCAAAACTATAAAGGAACCTCATATAATCATGCCTCTCATATCGGTAGAAATATCAATCACCCATGTGACACTAGAGGATTCCTACCAAGATGAGAAGAACTAGTTTTCTATAGTCGGTGTCATTTTGTTGGTAAATCACAATTCTCAGCCCATGGGTGAAGCACAACCATCAAAAACTCCTGAAGCCTTTATCCAATGCCCTTGAGATATAGGAAAATTCTCTCCAGTAATGTAAAACTCTTGGGCGGAATATCCCTAAATGTGTTCTTCTACTGAAAAAATAAGATGATAAGTATTTCTTTGAGATCATTAATAATATCCTCTAATAGAAGAACCATCCAAAGTAGCTCTATGACCCATTCTATTTCTTGACCATCTACCTAAGCCATATTCATATAACCATAAAAAATTTTGGTGGGTGCCAAATATGAGCCACTACATCATCCAGTTGGGACCTCAATACTACCATTCAGGGATAGGACCCTCAAGAGAAAACATATTCCCCTCAAATGGAAGTATTATAATATCTCAACCACTTTTCTAGTATCCCGACTCAGTTCGCAATACATGAAATGATCCTCCTATCAAAGGATAATTGTAAGGGCCTAATTATGTCCCTAAAGAGTCCTATTTAGTATTAAATCTAAGTAGTTAATGACAAAGTCTTCCGTGTAGAGGAAGGAGAGTATGAGGATTATCAGGATGTTATCTCCTTCTCTAGGGTAGATGATGGTGCAGTATATAGGGCCACATATAACCATTTTAAATCTTATTCAAGATTAATGGAATCAATGTATGCCAGTTTTTGGAAGACCCTAGGTCTGAGATTAATCTCATCCTAGCTGAGATACTTTATGAAGGGGAAATCATAGAGTTTGATCTAATACCATCCATACTAATTATTGAAGGATATTAAAATAGAAAAGAGAAACTTTTTGGAAAGATATAGTTGAATTATATTTTTTAAAATTTTGATTACAATACAAAATTAATAATTATATTACAATAAAATACTTTCAATTCCATACTATGAAGGTATTATCTCAAAATCCAATAATTTTTTCCTTCATCATATCATTATTGAATTAAATACTCACTTAATGGTCGAGTAGGGGTGTTTAATGGTGTTTTGTTTCCTTTGTCTCATGTTAAACTCATTACTATTATGTTTAGTATTACAATAAAGAAAAAAATATGCCCTATGTTGAAGGATTCCACTATGTCAATGCTCTTAATGATTTTTCATATACCTTAAAAGAACCCTGGAATGATAAAAAGAGTAATTTTCAATTACTTATCAACTCTCTAGACATACAAATTTTAGACCTCAAGAACCACTTCATAATTCAAGATACAATGGATTTTTCTAATATTACCTATTACTCATAGTAATTTCAGATGAATCAGAATTCTAGGAGGTCCTCTCACATTGCATGCCATATAGAATTCCTCATGTTTATCAATTGATTTCTCACTAGTATCTACCAGAGAACCAAGAAAATAAATTGGTTGTTAGTCGATCAATAATACTTCAACATGTTAGGTGGACTATTCTAGTAAATACTTCATTGGATAGGATCGATGGACTCAATCAATGGGTTCCTTGTGGAAATTTTTTGATAGGAATCTAATTTTAAATATTCTTCTCTTGTATCAGCAGGTGATGGCACCTCACCACCACATGTTCCGGATAATAGGTCTCCTCGCCACTTTCTCCACACTTTTGGTGAGGATTACATGGATAATTCCCCTATCACCTTTGAAGATGTATTTTACACTACCCTTGAGGAACTAATATGTGTTTACCTTAGTGCCATGGAAGACCGGAGGCTAGCATTAATTATTTTTATCAAGCCTCTTGATAAACAAGTGAAATGTGTTATATTCCTATAGAAACATTGTGCCATATTTTCATTGAAATATAAGGATATTTTAAGGATCAATCTCCATTTAAATGTATACTTTCTAAGTCTTAATTTCAACCATAATAGATAAAAACATGCACCCCTGATGATTCATCCTTCTCATAGTTACACAGTAAAAGATGAAACTGAAAATTTAGTCAAATATAACTTCATCTAGGAAGTTATAACCTCGAGTGGTTGGTCAATATTTTCCAATTCTAGAAGAATAATGGGAAAATAAAATTCTACATAAAATTATATGACCATAACCTATAGTTACCTAATGAGAATTTAATTATCCTAGTCACAACGTTTTTGATCGATGCAATGGATAGCTCTAATACTTCTTCTTCATAAAAGGGTACTCTAGATTTAATAAAATATATATATCCCATAGGGTCAAAGAATCCACTACATTAAGGAAACCCGGAAGAACATACTACTTTCAACTAATACCCTTTAACTTGAAGAACATTGGAGTGACCTACCAGTGGGTTATAAATCACATCTTCAAGACCCTCCTTAAAATGATATTGGGGTTATAAGTGGATTATTTGGGGGTTAAGTCTCACTAATTATAGAACCAACGATCTTGAGAAAGTAATTTTCATGATATGCACTAAAAAATAAATATTTTACCCTTGAAGTTTGTATTTGGGATTTCCTCTAAGAAATTATTAGGATTCATTATTTAATCTAGGGGTATTAATATAGGCTCAAATAAGATTAAATCCATCATTTAAATTCCCATTACATGAAATTTTTTAGAGTTGTAAGGATTTTAATGTACTGTTGATTAAATACAGCATTTCTAACCAATCTGGAAGGCAAGTATAATTCCTTTTCCAAACTTATAAAGATAGGTTCTTCCTACTAGTGGTATGAATAATTTTAGTGTACATTCTAGAAGATAAAAAATATTTACTACCCCCATTTGTATTGTCTCATGTATAGGGGAAGCCTTATGTCTTATATGTTATGGATCTAGAGAAATTCCTTCATTCCCTCTTAGATAATAATTGGTGATAGAAAAGATAATATTCTATACTACCTCATTCATATGATTATTGACACTAATTATAGATATTATCCCATTAAGAATAACTACCATACATTAGTATTCATGTTCCAAAATATTCACCATTATCTATAGTATAATGTAGTCTTGTTGATCTTATTATTAATCCCATTAATGTAAATCCAAAATCATCTAATTTAGACTAGAAAAATGGAAGGGTGTGAAGTTTTTCTCCAATAGTTTGACATCAGGTTCATCCACCTGAAGGTTGATGCGGGAAAAGTATTTTTAAATTTTACTCCACTTTCACCCAACTACAACATATTTTTAAAGGGATATTGAATATCCCAATGAGGATATCCTCTCCATTGGTAAAGAAATTCCATACTAGAAGATGAAATTTGGTGGTGCCTCATGAATCCTGTCTATGAAAAGACTAAACAACCATATTCATAAGTGTATTTTACTTGGGGTTATATTTATCACTCCCTCAAAGGCCATTATATCAAAATAATTCCTCATTTTAATGTGTTGAACTAACAATGTGGCTAAATAATAATCCCTCATTACTAGTATTGAGTTAGACCTTGAGATTATGGTTCTATGGTCATATGATAAAGGTTACTTTGAGTTTTTAATTATGGAAATCTTTTATGATGCTTAGAAGTAATAGAGTTTCCAGTTTCACATGAATAATCATGTGTTGATGGAGAAATTTACATGTAAATCGAGGTTTTTTAAGTAATGTGATATATGAATGATTGGGTTGATGCTTAGAAAAACATAGTCATGTCCCTTACTAATCTTAACAATGATAAAATGGCCACCCCCATAGGAAATAATAAATTGATTTATCCCACTTCTCATAGTGAATAAATTTGATTGGTGAATCAATATGAAATTAGATATCCTCAAGAAGTACACTTCTATACCACTATGGAAGAAGAATAATCTGATTTGATGACTCTTTTTATTGACTATGTCTAACATGGAATGCTTCCATCAAGTCAGGTTGAGTTTTAACATGTCTAAATAAGGGGAGGAAATTTCTTCCTCTTTGATCGCCCCAACTCAATGTTAGTCTTCTACAAGTGTATCATTGATGGAATCATTCTCTACTATATATAGGGACTTGATATTCCTCATGTCATGTAGGATGTTCATGCTAGTACAAGTATAAGAAAATCATTAATAGTTGAAGATATCCAACCAAATACAAAGGATGGATTAATTTTGTCCCAACATAGTCTATTGTTCATGGAATATTTCAAATAGTGGTGTGCCTTACAGGTCCATGCCAATATCATGTATTATCCTCTAAATATTATCTACATAACCAAGTACACATATCCATTCACTTAATGTGAAATAAATATAATGGGTTTCTTCCCAATAGTGAGATCATTATAGTTAATATTAATCCTTAATTCTACTGATTTGTTCATGAAGTGGGGTGATGTTTTTCCCACCATGGATTTCAAGACCATGTCTATGATAGAGTGTATGAAATATTATATTAATCATAAGTTTATGATCCTTCACACCATTTTCATGGACAATTGAACCAACTTATGAGCCTATGAGATGAAGAAGTAGTATGCAAAGTATTGTATCTTGTTGAACCATACATCCCATTAGCACAAGATAATAAATAGAGAGGTGTGGGAATTCAATAAATTACTCTATAATATTCTATAGAGTATGAAGGATCCTAAAATTCGTATATTAACTAAAAATAACTCCCTTATCATGTGGTTATATCTAGTGGAGACTCATTCTTCAACCTAGGTGATCCTTTGGTCCTTGTTATATAGAACAATGGTATTATTTCACATTAAGGTCTTAGTACTATCACTCCAAATAATAAACTAAAACTAGTTGATACTATATACAAGGTATTAAGTCTATCTAGAAAATCTAGAGGCCCTCTATGAAAATAGGGTCTATTTACTACATATTTTTAAGTTCCATCAAAATCAAGTGTCCCAATCATTGAACAATATGTTTTTCCATTTAGCATTCATTTAAGGTGATTTGGTGCTATAATTGAGAACTTCAATGATACATAAGAGGAATCTTACATGGTTAGAACCCAAATGGGAGACCCCCTCATAATTCACAATGTTTAATCAACTATGACATACTCGTTGATTACCATGGATGGGGAATCTTTCACACCTACCACCAATGTGATGTTCCTAAAGAAATATTTCATATATATTTATGTTGGTTTTGATTTCCAATTTCATGAATTTAAACTCAATAAAATATAATCCTTTTCACATGATGACTATACTATACAAAAATAGTCTTGGATATATAATTTCCAACTAAATAAAATTTCATCCTAATTGTATGTCATTAAACTACATAGAATCCTAGTACATTATAAATGAAATTAAACTGGTTAGAATAGTTCCTCATCACATGACCCTAAGCAACATAGAAAATGGGTCCCAACTACATGACCTTAAACTACATAGCATATTAAACCAATTGTATAATGTTAAAAAAAATAATCAACTTCATTACCACAAGGTGCTAAAATGCACTGGCCTCCTTCAAAACTATATTAACTAAAAATATATATACAATACCTTTTTATGATTCAGAAATAATATAACTAGTTTTTATTCCTCACCTGAGAGGATTCCCCCTTTTTATATGGTGTCGGTCATCAGATTCAATATTTTCAAAGAACAACATGTGGATTGATTACCCTTTTTAATTAATATATAGTGTTGAATGGATTTAGTTTTCTAGTCCTAATAGTATTTCTCTCATTTTTCCTCACCTTTAATTGATATTTTGTGTTACTTCATCAGGTTCACTTTTCCTTCATGACATCGAGATGGTGCATTTCTCAGAAGAGATTGTCCAAGAATCATGGACTGAAATTTTTTTCAATCACATCGAAGGTTGATTATAATGGAATTAGTATCTAATTAATATATTTGTTACCTTTACCCAATTCTATATAGATATCATAATATTCACGGTCAATGATATATGGATTTAAAATATGATGTATCAGGGAACAACTTTGTTTCCCCCTAAGGGAAGATGTAGCCACTCTCATGTCTCCCATTGGTTTGGAATTAAATCAGGAAATGTGTAACACATCAATATGTCTAATTCACAATGGTGTATCCCTATGGTGTTCAAACCTCCCCATGATCATCATATTTTACATCAACACCAATATTTTTTTCTCTAGAGATTTAATTTCCCCATCCACTATTCACTTACAAATAAACTCCCCTATGGTGATAGAATAATTCGCTCATATCATATGGCCTCCTATAAATGTTATATATCTTGGATGAATCATTTTTTGAAGAAACATGATGCATCCCACACTTTTTATTTTCCCAGTAGTCTACATTTTCTTTTTTCTCCCATTCTTGGTGATATGAAATTTTAATCTTCTTTTTATATGTGCCGCGTAGTTATCTGAATCATATTTGTCACCTATTTTGTTATTTAGATCCTAGAAGTCATGATTTACCCTTACTTTAATCCCCTTTTATCATGTGGATTCTAAACACCCATGGTTTGACCATATTATATGTTTTTTTTAAATTATCCAGGTGAAATAGACTTGTGGATCACACTAACTATTTTCCTCATCTTCACATGCTTCTTTAGTGTTCAATGGGACATTTGGACCTCTACCTATAAATCTCTATCTGAAACTCTAATATAAAGAGAGTATTATTTCATTTCAACATTCCAATCATGATTGATGTTGGTTTAGAATATCTTTTTTATAATTTCACTAACACAATCATGAAACTCTCACATAAATGTATGGAATTCCCCCATAGTCCTAGTAGTATCACCTTAAACTACATTACATATCATACTATCCATTTATTATTAAAATATGTGATCAATGTCCATTCTATATGATTTCAAACTACATAGAAACATCTGTATCTCAGGACTGGAAACTAA
Source organism: Viscum album (assembly GCA_963277665.1). NCBI lineage: Eukaryota > Viridiplantae > Streptophyta > Magnoliopsida > Santalales > Viscaceae > Viscum > Viscum album. The sequence continues at coordinate 1,353,478,236 of OY728131.1, forward strand.
AGGACGTATTTGTCCTCACCTAAGAGTGTACCCCCTCCATTTGTGTTTCTCGACTATGAAATTATCCCCATATCTTCACATGGCTTCATTTACACTCATTGAGATATATAGTGACATCCATATTTCCTCCACCAAGACCTACCAAAAAATCCAAACCTAATTTCATCTTAATTTTTGGGTTTCTTCTTTGAATCATGTTAACCCCCCTTTAATTTCATAGCACTATATGATTCCTCTATAAAACAATATCATGTGTCAGAGTCACATATGTATAAGAGGTTTTTATTAGCTCTATATCGATGATGATTCTTATACCGATCCAAGATAGGATTTGGTCTTCATTCTCTCACTTGGGTTCCCATACCATCCCTCACATTTCCATGTGTGTGAGTTAGATCAGCACGGATTTCCCAAAACTATGTTCATCCAGATTCCTCTCCTTAATAGATACATAATAAATTATATCTCTTATTTTTTGTCCAAATTGAGAATTCCCCATAGGTCCCATCTAATCTTGGTGTCTGGATACCAAACTAGGTTTCTTTTTCCCCTTAATGTCTTGGAAAATATACTCTCTAAGGGGAGGTCTGAGTTCCATGTCCTTATACTATGAACCAAGATCTAAGAAACATTAACTTAAACTATAATCAATCATCATTGAGGATTCATGAACTATATTTCGGTCCTCTAATCCATAATGGGTTTTTTGAATTTTCCCGCATTACCATATAGACTACTTCAATCCCCTATCACCCCTTATTTTCCTCACTATAGAATGTAAAATTGGAAGAGCATCATCCTTTTATTATGATTTTAAACTGCATGATCTTGGTCATAGATGCATGTCACCTCTCGACCAGGATCACTCGATAAATAGTAACCATACCGATTAGAGACAAGAACTCATGTGTGTCTCCATTTATACTAGATATTTCCAACTAGTAGCAAGGTTTTAAAGGTGGTACAGTGGGGAGAATATCCCTCTCTATCCATAATAAACATATTTAACTAATAAATATATGAAAAGAAGTGGAAGATAATAATAACTAACAATTAATAATAAAAAATAGGTTTTTTAGTCCCAATAATTCAACCATGCATGAATATATTAATACATAAGTACAAATTGTCAACATACAATAATAATTACATACAAAAGGACTAGATATATAAATGAATAAATAAATAATGACACAAATATTATGGGTAACCTGAGTACATGTTCAGCCCACTGATCCCATTCCCAATCAAAGTCCAAAAGGGTAACACTAAGTAAGCACAATCCATGATCCTAAATCAGCAACCAAGAGATCTATCTGGGTACAAAATGTAATCCTGAAAATGGTGTGAGTAAGACTTCATAGGATAATACTAATAGTGACTAAGGCATATAATGTATAAAAAAATAAAATGTGTATTATGCATGTATAATAAATGAAGTGGTGAAATTAATAGTAACTACATCGACTCTACCTTATTTAAACTAAATCGGGATGCCTCTGAGCATTTTAAATTATATGAGAAAGTCTAATACATAAGGAATATAACCAAGGAATCCATGTATAATTATTATCATGTGTATTTTCTTAACTCTCATGGTATTTATGATTTAGAAAAACAATGGTGGCCCAAATAGGAGTTAAGGATAATATATTTTCATGTGACCCATGATCCCATCCAATAAATTTTGTATAAGAAATCCAAGTATCACTCATGGTGGTTTTATAATCTCATTTATCTTATAAACCCATCCAATTCATTCCATTTTGGAATACAGGTACAACTCAAGGAATAAAATAAACTCATTTAACCTAGGATTTGTTCTAAGGAATTCTATATATGTAGCTTGAGTATCACTCAGAGCATAATTTAATTCATTTAAACCATGAGCCCATCCATGGAATTATATATAAGGAGCCCAAGTATCACTCAAGTCATCACATAATTTCATTTAACATGTGAAATCATCCAAGTAATTACATATAAGAAACCCAAGTATCTCCCATAGATCAATATAGAAATAAGGCATTTTATATTTAATAGTTAAACACATTCCATGAGAAACATCTATGTAATTTATAATCACCATGATTCAATCCATTATTCCATCTACAATCGCATTAAATTAATTATATCAACCAATTATCTAATAATTAACAAAATAAAAGTGATGGTATTCAGCCATTCAACAATTCATTTATTCCAATTACATCTTCCACTATAATGAGTCAAGCCATACTCAATTTATCAATATATAAAATAAAATTACTATTTTAAAATTCATAATACATTATTAATGCTTCATTAATAAAATACTAGTCCAACTCACCTCAAGTTTTTTCAATTACATAGGGGTCATGCGCATATAAGAAGCATGATATAAGGGTGGTTTAGTCACTAGGAAAGAATGAAATATTGGTGATTTAACATCTGGTAAGTGAGTATCTATAAAATGATAAAATAAAACTATTTCATTAATAATATCACTCACAAGTTATGTAAGTCTAAATAATTATATATTTCCTATTGTAGTTAAATTAAGTAAATTATTATCATTTAGTCATTTTCCCTCTTTGGAACCAAACCATACACAACTATGTGGTGTTTTGGCTAATTAAAACTATTAGTAAAGAGGGTAAATAATTGGATACAACCAAATGGGTCACCCAATATGAGATCATAAAACTACTTAAATGTTAATGAGTATAAGTAATATTAAAGGTTTAGTCTACGTATTTAATTTTAGGTATTTCATATTTTAGGAGCAGATCGTTGAATGTACAACATATGACACAATGACAACAATTTTATAAATGATGATACTTTGATAAAAAATTCATAGAATTACTACCATATGCTAAGGGTGATTTAATCATCTGTTATTGATATTTGATTAAAACTGAAACAAGAGAAAATAAATAACTTGATAAAGTACCTAAATATAGGTAATATTAACTTGAATAATGATAGAATTTCTATATGTGAATAAAATGGATAAAGGAGGTAATAAGAAATATATATGTACCTCTAGTCTTCCGATGCATATAATGGTGATCGAATTAGACTAAAAATGAGGGATAATATACCCAAGGAAGAGGATAAAGGAGAGGGGAATGTGGGAGACCTATTGGGTGAAGTGAGGATGGAAATGGGGTAAAACCCCATTTAAGGTCAGAGGGAAAAATGATAATTTTTCCCTTTTAATAGTCATATGGTTACATCACACAGTTAGGAAAAACATGTTCCAACTATGAATGATTCGCTTCCTAAGAACCACATTCCTTTTTGGTTTCCTCTCATGTTTTACATAACCATGCATCAACTATGTGTTCCTACTATCCTAAGCACTCCCACCCCACACTATGGTAATGCATGGTTAGAAAAACCATGCACCAACCATGAATGTTCCTTTTCACCTATGCACTAAAAATCATGAATTTTTAGATCCCTTTCATGGTTTAAACAAATTATTTCCTTATAAAAAATGGGATACATAGTTTGGATACACAGTTAGAACTAACCATGTGCCAACAATGCACTTAGGCATGTCCCTCTTGAAATTGAGACATCGAAGCCCAAGGCCCATGAAATGCATCTAGGCTTCCAAGACCCCTCTTGGGCATCGAACCCCATTTGAAACCAACATTTCAATGATTTATAACTCATTAAATTCCATTATGAATCTTGGATTAATATTTTTCCCTTACACCAAATGAAAATTAAATTTCTTTTAGAATTTATAACTAGCTCAAAATAGAGAATCATATAATGGATAAACCTAAAAGGGTTCTCACCTCTTCATGAAATCATGACCTTAAACTATGTGAATTTTCTTTAAGTCTATCTATATGGGATTTGGGATCTAATTCATGATGACTTTACACAATCCCTATTTCTATAAAGTGACTATCTAAAACTCTCATTTAGTTTTAGCATCATGACTTTTAAAAATGTCCACACATCGTAATGGTTGTTTTTACAAGCACTAAGATTTCCATTCACATCAGATTTTCTCCTCCTGAGCTATATATATCATATCTCCCTTTTTTCATATCTATATAAACTTAAAACCCAGTAACATTTGGTGAATGTTTTACAATATTAAATCATAGAATTTGTGGTTCAGTTCCCATCAACATAAACTCAAAAACAACCCCATGGTAAATGTTGTATGACTATAAACTCCAGTACCCCACAATCCAAACATCATGAACATAATCTATTCACACTCTTCTTAGGGAATTTCTATGTTTTCATTAGGATTTAATTCATGACTAGTTTTACTTTCCCTCATTATTATATTTAAATCCCCCTACTATGGTCTCATCTCCAGTACCTTAATATTACTACACTTTTATGGTTCAATTTTTATAAAACTAAAAAACAAGCAACCCATGGTGTGATTTCTATGCCCTTAAATTAGGAATAGAAACTAATTTAAAATTTTATGACATTAAATTTAATTATATGTATAGTATAAGATATAAAAACATAAATCAATATCACAGTTTTTCAATGTTATGTGACCTTAAAACAAATAGCCTCAGATAACACATTACCATCTTTTTGATATCATGCTTAAACCCCACTCTATTAACTCTTTTAGGGTTTTAATTTCCATCTGGACCATTACCACACATTCCCTCTATTATTTTAGGTATTCATTATTTATACTATTAATTAAAAATAGAGTAATACTGAGATTTATCAAACTCTTCACTATAATCCCACTCTCCCTTAAATAGACATTGCGTTCCATGATTTAGATTGACATCCATTTTCAATTCTGAACAAACTCCCATATAATGATAACACAATTCCCTAGTCTCATAACACAAAGCCTCCAAAGAACACATCTTAGAGGAACCACTCTAATAATTTCTAAATCGACTCCCATATAGTGATGAAGTATTTCCCCAAACTCATTCCACCTCCAATTTAGGGTATGTGTCCCAAATAAATCATCATCGGTGATATGGTTATGTAACCCATGTTTCAATGATTTGTAATGGTCATCCTTAGCAGAAATTCACAATTCATCCACTGATTTAGAATCCTAGTGTAACGCCCCGACCCCAGCTACCCAGAGTCGGTGCATTACTTCGTAACATTGGAATGATCACAAGAAAGATCAAATCTCGAAAGACCGATTGGTTTAGTAGCCTTGGAAACACTAGATATAATCATAAAGTTTTACATTACATTTCAAAGTGAAAAACTACTACAACAACAAAGTCTTCATATCCACACTATTAACCCCTCATAATATCCCTGCAAGTCATTCATAAATTACTTCTTCACTACCTGGGAAAAATAAAACATAGAAAAGGGGTGAGCTCAAATGCCCAGTAAGGATAACAATATAGCGGAACATTCAAAATAAGCATAAACATTTAAGGCAATGAATTACTAAAACAAAAGCCTTTTAAAATTGAACTTCAACATAGTATGGCAAAAGTAAAATGAAATAATGCCATTTACTTGTTCACATGGATATTCTACTAATCGAATAATCACATGCAATATCAATAACCACTTTCATAATGTTGGAATGCATAATGTCAGACTATCATAACCACATAGCCAAGGCCTCGTGCCAAGACTACAAATAAGATTTTGTCAAGGCCTTGTGCCAAGACACTAGTTTGTCTCATGAGACCTACCGATGCATCGAGGAGCTATAGCGGGCTCCACCCGTCACTTATTAAGTCCAATGCATTCCCATATGAAAAGGTTTAAACATAACATAAACATTCGTATTAAAACTAGCATACGAAATGTCAATACTTTCACAATAAACTATGAATGGTATAAAAATAGCACATCCACAGTCAAACATATCACAAAACCTTCAATACAATATAGAAGTTTTGTATCATAATAAATCAACTTTAAATAATCTTAAAATCCATCAAAGGATGTTGACATAGATGAAATCAAAATTCTTTTTAAAGAAATATCTCCATTTATTTTGAAACCATTTAAGATCCATATAAAATAAAACATTTTCTTTGAAAATATTCTTATAAGCTTGTAAGGAAAGCTTCGACGATTTTATAACGGCGGAAAATAACCGCACCCGCCGTATAAGTTAAAAAAAACATTCTTACCTCAATTCTGTCGAAAAGGTTAAAAAGGACCTTGTTTTGAAAACGACGGAAAGATTCCTTTATAAACCTCTTATAAAAAGTCAAACAAGGGTATAAATGACTTTAACCCATATTCTTGTAAATAGTAAAAATGTTTTGAAATACATTTTGAAGAAACATGGATGTGGATGATAAAGAGATCCCAGTAGATTATTACGTATAAACAACCTCGAATAAGGAAGAGATTGTGAAATAACCCTTACCTTGTACTTTTCCTTGGTTGGGGTAGGTTAACCTCCTGTATAATGGTGAAATAGTTGTTATTAAATTATACAAGAATCATATATATTAATATGATATCATATATGATCTTTTAACATTGATTTGTTAATAATATCTTAGAATTATCGTCGTTTCGGGAGTTAACTTACTCATTTTCTTTTATATGTTTTGTTACATAAGCCATGGTTGTTGTATCTTATTCATATCCAGAATGATATACAGTCCTTAAACATCATTTTTAAATCATCAAATGATAATTATACTTGAATGGATACGATGGAGAATGAATCTCATCGCGTTCGTGGAGACGGTAGTCCGTACATACGCACGAGCGACAATATCATTCTTTTGATATTAAAATAATATATAAATGGATGGTATATCATATATAAAGAATCATTAACATGTTATATTTATTATTTACATGAGTTACACATCATTATTATACCCATCCAAATAATATTATATTGAATAACAATTACACCACGACGTGGAGACGGTAAGCCGTACGTACGCACGTATGGTGACATGTTATTCAAAGGGTGGATAGAATACTGAATATAACATCACAGTATATGTGAGATACTGGAGTTATTATTTCAGAATGGTAAGAACAAAGGAAGAAGAAGTGGAAGAAGAAATGAACTTAGAAAAGGGTGGTGAAATCATTACCTCTTCTTCGGGTTCTTCCTTTTGATTTGATCAAAAGGGCTCCTTAGGTTGGATTTCTGATCAAACTAAGGCCTCTAGGTTGTAGTGAGGGATGTCGGCTTTGAAGGTGTGAAGAAATGAGAAGGAGGAGTGCCCTTTTATAAGAGGGGTGAGGGGCACCTTTGGAAAAGTTAGAAATATTAATTTATAATAAATTCATATTCGGTTTACAAAGGCTCCAAAGTTGACTATTCAAAGGATGAGGTGGGGATAGGTCGAAAACAACTCATCCAATAGAATTTAGACAGGTTTGGGTACTTATATTAACCTTATCATTAAGTACTAACTCTAAGTTAATTAGTTTCACTTTTACAATGTCTCTTTTATTTTTATATAATATGGTTAATAAACTTACTATATACATCCAAGAGACCCCCAAGTGGTCCATTAATGATTAACCTATCATGATATAAGTCTCTTGGCCGAACCTTAGATTTTTAGGAATTTAATATCAATTAATAATATAATATTTGTTTTAAGAATTCTTTTATGTCAATTTTGACACTATTCAATAGTTGATTTTTGTGAAACTCATAACAGATTGATTACTTCGAACAAAGTCAATTAAATCAATCCTAATATATCATATTATCCTAGAAAATTAGTGTAATTCATTAAAAGTTTCATATTATATTTATTTGGGTATTTATAATATCAATTATGTTAATTTTTTACTATTTTAGTAATTACTGCATCATCATTGTGTCATAAATAAAATAAATTATTTAATGTCTAAAAATTATAAATAAAATAACATTATGTAGGAAATCTTTTTAGCTTTCTAATGAATATTTATAATCTAAAATCCAACATATATAACCTTATGTAAAAATTCTTCTTCTAAAAGATGTAAGCTTATGCCATTTTTGTATTCATTTTAACTTAATTAAAATAAAGTGTCATTATCAGTCACAAGTGGATCCAGGGGGTCCCAAAATAGACACAAAGATGCCCATGGTCGACCATGTATCAACCAATAGGGTTAAGACACGTTTTGGGGTAATTTAGTATTATTATAATATTATTTTTTAACCCTTATTTACCGGATTTACCCTTAACCATGGTAAATAAAATATTTACCGCAGTAATTATTCAAAATGTCTAAAAATAAAAGTTACCTATTTACACAATTTGAACATCCTGATTCCAAATATGGAATCCATTTTCCTAAATTCAAAACACAGAAGTGGCAGAAATTAATTTAAAATTAATTCCCGCTGTCAAAACAAAAAGCGTGTTTTTAAGAGATAATAACTATCAAAAGATTGACACTTGTTTATGTTCGGTTTAATTGTAAAATTATGTCCAATGTCCAACATTATATTAAATGGTAAAAATATATTCTAAATATAATTTAAAACCACTAAAATTCATAATTTATCACTATTAATTATTTTGATTAAAAAAGTTGTTTTTAATTAAAATTTAGTAATTTTCACTATTCATCAAAATATGAAAGTTATCCGAAAAGTACCAAAATTTCACCTTAGGCTATATTCGATATTCCGAATCCAAAAATGAAGTCCATTTCAAAATATAAAATATATATTATTTTAAAATTTAGGTATTACTATTCATAACGGCCAGTTTGATTGGTTGTGGTGTGTTAGAACTCGAAGTTGCGTACAACACACGCTACTGTTTTATCCAAAGGAAAGCGTACCGTGGACGCTTGGGATGTTTCATTTTAAATTTTTTGATGTCTCCATTTAGTCAAAAAGTTTAAAATATTGTATTTAAAAAGGTTTCACTATTAGAAGTTGATAAAAGTGAAATACTGAAAATGAATTTGTTCTTGCATTATGACTAAGAAACTCATAATAGGGATTCTAAAATTATAAGGATTATATAAAGTTCAAAATGTAGTTAATACTATTCATGACCTCTTTTAATGGTGTGATTGAACTCGGTGTTGCGTGTAGTGCAAGTTATTGAATTATTTTTAAGAAATAACACACTCTGAAATCCTGGGGTGTTACATTCTCCCCTCCTTCAATAAATTGCGTCCTCGCAATTTCAAATTGTTCTTCAAAGATAAAAGGTTGAAAGTAGAAAATATATTTGTGGGAAAACCCACATTGAAAATTGGGTTACTAAAATTTAGTCTTAATATTAGGAAAAGAGAAATTAAAGGGTCACCACCAAATTATGATCTCGATTAGGAGAACATTGGCGGCAATTAGAGACATATAATCAGAGGAAAAACGTAAATATTTATAGGTAGTGATTGAGGTCATCAATCAAAAACAAGTGTATAATTGAGGTCCTTAAACTCATCAATCTATGATGATTTGAAGTACCATCGGTTCAACAAAATATAGGGTATTGGGATAACACATTTTTGACGTTTCAAAATATCTTAGTTGAAATCCCACATCGAAAAATGAATTAACGAGGCCTCTATTTAAAATAAAGAGTCGAAAGTATGAAGATTACTGAAAATAACACATACTAGGGTTCCATGTAAGAAAATATGGATATGGAAGAAAAATCTAGCCATCAATTATCTGATGGAGAGTGGTAGAGAACATGGCTATGAAAAGGCCAACAATCCCAAAGCCATAAATTTGTGATGATTTAAGGTACCATCTAGGACAACATTTTTGTTCTAAGTTTCTATTATTAATGTTGAGGAATTTATTTATGAGATTGGATAAGATAATAAGGAGATATACTTAGTTTATAATTAGAGTTTTATCCATTAATAAATTTCTACCAAAACTCATCATTCACTCGTAAAAAAAATTCTATTTATACTATTCATAGAGGGTTCCACAATAAACGAATTTATAATTCATCTACCAGATCTTTTAAAAAACTACTTTATTTAATCTAGGACATCTCGTGGGCCAGTGGTAGGTGATACACCCTTGTCGCCCTTCAGTTGCGGGTTCAAGTCTCACAGCTTTGCCGGACGCGACGGGTTGCCGCCCGACCTCCGGGTTGTCCTTTTATGGCAATCCAAAATAATCCAAACTAGAACTATCCAAAATACTTCTGTTCAAACTCACAGTACAACATTCATAAGGAAGGTAAACATAATATAGATCCTTTTTACCCCGTAATAGCATATGAATACCTTCATCATGTATTACCATATTCCTTATTGATTACATTCATGCTCCCTTATTCCATATAGAATGCTGGATATACTTCATTAATCCAAAAATGTTTTAAACCCCAACAATGATGGAATATACAAATCATTAATCAGTTCCAAGGTAGTCAAGAATATCCAATATAATTTATCCAAATCAATCATGTATTATTCTAAAATCACTACTTCGGTATCAGAACTATATTATAATTTATCATTCTCTCAACCATATATTTTCCAAAAATTTATCCTGCTATTGAGTCACTTTTCTTTGTTCCACACAATCTCAAGTCCTTAATGAAATAGTACTGCAGTACAATCCTTATATACTCCATAATTATTATAACAAGTACATTGTTGATACAACACTCAATTGACATAATCAACATAAGAACTCTAATCATTCCTCTTCATCTGTGGTAGTATCATAACTTGATTATTATCCAATAGCATCATTTGCGTCATAGTCTGATGACTGGGACATAGGTTCGCGTAGTGTCCAAACTCCTTGCAAATGAAGCATTGTACATTTGAAACCATTTTCTTACCCTTACAGTCACGTACTTTGTGCCCTTTTCCTCCACACTTATAACAAACTCCCATTCCTTTCAGGCAAGCTCCAGGGTGTTTCTTTCCACAGTTACCACATATGGGAAAATTCCTCTTTTCCCCCTTCCCTTTATCCATCTTTCTCTCTTCCATCTTGTTCTTCTCTTGCTTCACTTCAAGGCCATAGGACTCAGCAAACTCTTTACTTATCTTATCAACACATGATATTATATCTTCATATGATGATAATACATGGGAGACTATTTCTCTTATAAATTCTAGCTTAAGACCATGAAAGATATGATCCTTCCTTCTCTTTGGATCATGTGAATTTCTGGAGTTCTCATTCCTTCTACTGGGCGCCATTTCTATACCATGGCATAAACTAGATCAGTTTATGAATCAAAACACATAATCCCATACTTATAAAACACTTAACATAAGTTGAACTATTTATGGATATAATCCATAATCATAAGAATGTTTTCTTTTAGGAAGTATATACTCATAATCCCTTCAAAATGATTTGTAAAGGAAATGAGAGTTATCCTAAGCATATCCCCCGGGAGTGTCGTAACCAAGAGTGCAACAAGGCCCGTTGTCGTGCACCAGTTCCCGTTCGAGTCTAGCTCAAAGCGGTGTTTTCGGGTTTTAACCCTAGGTACATCTGTGCCAGAGCCGCCTCTACCTGCTTGTATCCAGACAGGGATGTATTGCTCGGAAAACTCACAAAATCTCTACAATACCAAAATTCTAGGAAGTTCTTCTATACTAATCCTCAAAGTTCATCTTAGGTCTACGTGCTCTAATCAGAGTTTATCTAAATCTAGCTTCCAAGGTTTGTACTAAACTTCCTCTGATACCAACTGTAACGCCCCGACCCCAGCTACCCAGAGTCGGTGCATTACTTCGTAACATTGGAATGATCACAAGAAAGATCAAATCTCGAAAGACCGATTGGTTTAGTAGCCTTGGAAACACTAGATATAATCATAAAGTTTTACATTACATTTCAAAGTGAAAAACTACTACAACAACAAAGTCTTCATATCCACACTATTAACCCCTCATAATATCCCTGCAAGTCATTCATAAATTACTTCTTCACTACCAGGGAAAAATAAAACATAGAAAAGGGGTGAGCTCAAATGCCCAGTAAGGATAACAATATAGAGGAACATTCAAAATAAGCATAAACATTTAAGGCAATGAATTACTAAAACAAAAGCCTTTTAAAATTGAACTTCAACATAGTATGGCAAAAGTAAAATGAAATAATGCCATTTACTTGTTCACATGGATATTCTACTAATCGAATAATCACATGCAATATCAATAACCACTTTCATAATGTTGGAATGCATAATGCCAGACTATCATAACCACATAGCCAAGGCCTCGTGCCAAGACTACAAATAAGATTTTGTCAAGGCCTTGTGCCAAGACACTAGTTTGTCTCATGAGACCTACCGATGCATCGAGGAGCTATAGCGGGCTCCACCCGTCACTTATTAAGTCCAATGCATTCCCATATGAAAAGGTTTAAACATAACATAAACATTCGTATTAAAACTAGCATACGAAATGTCAATACTTTCACAATAAACTATGAATAGTATAAAAATAGCACATCCACAGTCAAACATATCACAAAACCTTCAATACAATATAGAAGTTTTGTATCATAATAAATCAACTTTAAATAATCTTAAAATCCATCAAAGGATGTTGACATAGATGAAATCAAAATTCTTTTTAAAGAAATATCTCCTTTTATTTTGAAACCATTTAAGATCCATATAAAATAAAACATTTTCTTTGAAAATATTCTTATAAGCTTGTAAGGAAAGCTTCGACGATTTTATAACGGCGGAAAATAACCGCACCCGCCGTATAAGTTAAAAAAAACATTCTTACCTCAATTCTGTCGAAAAGGTTAAAAAGGACCTTGTTTTGAAAACGACGGAAAGATTCCTTTATAAACCTCTTATAAAAAGTCAAACAAGGGTATAAATGACTTTAACCCATATTCTTGTAAATAGTAAAAATGTTTTGAAATACATTTTGAAGAAACATGGATGTGGATGATAAAGAGATCCCAGTAGATTATTACGTATAAACAACCTCGAATAATGAAGAGATTGTGAAATAACCCTTACCTTGTACTTTTCCTTGGTTGGGGTAGGTTAACCTCCTGTATAATGGTGAAATAGTTGTTATTAAATTATACAAGAATCATATATATTAATATGATATCATATATGATCTTTTAACATTGATTTGTTAATAATATCTTAGAATTATCATCGTTTCGGGAGTTAACTTACTCATTTTCTTTTATATGTTTTGTTACATAAGCCATGGTTGTTGTATCTTATTCATATCCAGAATGATATACAGTCCTTAAACATCATTTTTAAATCATCAAATGATAATTATACTTGAATGGATACGATGGAGAATGAATCTCATCGCGTTCGTGGAGACGGTAGTCCGTACGTACGCACGAGGGACAATATCATTCTTTTGATATTAAAATAATATATAAATGGATGGTATATCATATATAAAGAATCATTAACATGTTATATTTATTATTTACATGAGTTACACATCATTATTATACCCATCCAAATAATATTATATTGAATAACAATTACACCACGACGTGGAGACGGTAAGCCGTACGTACGCACGTATGGTGACATGTTATTCAAAGGGTGGATAGAATACTGAATATAACATCACAGTATATGTGAGATACTGGAGTTATTATTTCAGAATTGTAAGAACAAAGGAAGAAGAAGTGGAAGAAGAAATGAACTTAGAAAAGGGTGGTGAAATCATTACCTCTTCTTCGGGTTCTTCCTTTTGATTTGATCAAAAGGGCTCCTTAGGTTGGCTTTCTGATCAAACTAAGGCCTCTAGGTTGTAGTGAGGGATGTCGTCTTTGAAGGTGTGAAGAAATGAGAAGGAGGAGTGCCCTTTTATAAGAGGGGTGAGGGGCACCTTTGGAAAAGTTAGAAATATTAATTTATAATAAATTCATATTCGGTTTACAAAGGCTCCAAAGTTGACTATTCAAAGGATGAGGTGGGGATAGGTCGAAAACAACTCATCCAATAGAATTTAGACAGGTTTGGGTACTTATATTAACCTTATCTTTAAGTACTAGCTCTAAGTTAATTAGTTTCACTTTTACAATGTCTCTTTGTATTTTTATATAATATGGTTAATAAACTTACTATATACATCCAAGAGACCCCCAAGTGGTCCATTAATGATTAACCTATAATGATATAAGTCTCTTGGCCGAACCTTAGATTTTTAGGAATTTAATATCAATTAATAATATAATATTTGTTTTAAGAATTCTTTTATGTCAATTTTGACACTATTCAATAGTTGATTTTTTTGAAACTCATAACAGATTGATTACTTCGAACAAAGTCAATTAAATCAATCCTAATATATCATATTATCCTAGAAAATTAGTGTAATTCATTAAAAGTTTCATATTATATTTATTTGGGTATTTATAATATCAATTATGTTAAGTTTTTACTATTTTAGTAATTACTGCATCATCATTGTGTCATAAATAAAATAAATTATTTAATGTCTAAAAATTATAAATAAAATAACATTATGTAGGAAATCTTTTTAGCTTTCTAATGAATATTTATAATCTAAAATCCAACATATATAACCTTATGTAAAAATTCTTCTTCTAAAAGATGTAAGCTTATGCCATTTTTGTATTCATTTTAACTTAATTAAAATAAAGTGTCATTATCACTCACAAGTGGATCCATGGGGTCCCAAAATAGACACAAAGATGCCCATGGTCGACCATGTATCAACCAATAGGGTTAAGACACGTTTTGGGGTAATTTAGTATTATTATAATATTATTTTTTAACCCTTATTTACCGGATTTACCCTTAACCATGGTAAATAAAATATTTACCGCAGTAATTATTCAAAATGTCTAAAAATAAAAGTTACCTATTTACACAATTTGAACATCCTGATTCCAAATATGGAATCCATTTTCCTAAATTCAAAACACAGAAGTGGCAGAAATTAATTTAAAATTAATTCCCGCTGTCAAAACAAAAAGCGTGTTTTTAAGAGATAATAACTATCAAAAGATTGACACTTGTTTATGTTCGGTTTAATTGTAAAATTATGTCCAATGTCCAACATTATATTAAATGGTAAAAATATATTCTAAATATACTTTAAAACCACTCAAATTCATAATTTATCACTATTAATTATTTTGATTAAAAAAGTTGTTTTTAATTAAAATTTAGTAATTTTCACTATTCATCAAAATATGAAAGTTATCCGAAAAGTACCAAAATTTCACCTTAGGCTATATTCGATATTCCGAATCCAAAAATGAAGTCCATTTCAAAATATAAAATATATATTATTTTAAAATTTAGGTATTACTATTCATAACGGCCAGTTTGATTGGTTGTGGTGTGTTAGAACTCGAAGTTGCGTACAACACACGCTACTGTTTTATCCAAAGGAAAGCGTACCGTGGACGCTTGGGATGTTTCATTTTAAATTTTTTGATGTCTCCATTTAGTCAAAAAGTTTAAAATATTGTATTTAAAAAGGTTTCACTATTAGAAGTTGATAAAAGTGAAATACTGAAAATGAATTTGTTCTTGCATTATGACTAAGAAACTCATAATAGGGATTCTAAAATTATAAGGATTATATAAAGTTCAAAATGTAGTTAATACTATTCATGACCTCTTTTAATGGTGTGATTGAACTCGGTGTTGCGTGTAGTGCAAGTTATTGAATTATTTTTAAGAAATAACACACTCTGAAATCCTGGGGTGTTACACCTAGTGTAAAAATGTGCCTTTTATCTCACCTAAATTTCATAAAGTGGAATACAAAGACCCTTGGTGTTTCTCCACCATTCAGATAGTTACATAAGTGGGTTGAATCATGCCTCATAAAGTGAACCAACCCAATTCCCTATCCTTATGGGTGTCCTAATGATGGTAAATGTCACATACTAACCCTGAATCATCCAATCATGTTGAACACTCTCATTTAATATGAACTGCCTATTATTAACTTTTTTTTTCTCACACAAGGCATCAATTTCAAGGTCCTAGATGTTTTAGTTGATCATTTCATTAATTAGATTGAGGTTTAGATTTAAAAAATAGGGTTACCAAACAAGTAGTATTGTTTATTACTTGGAGAAAATTATGAGGGTCAGCCATAAAGGGGAGCCCCTCCTTCAATAAACAAATCTACATACAGTTGAGGATGATCTTTCTCCCACTAAATTTCATCCAGCCTTTATCTAGAGGAGTCAAAAACATGATGCAGTGTAGCTAGCTCCTCCATCTCCCTTATCTTCTCCACTACCTACTGATGTACCTCAACCGCTAGCATCTAGAACCCATCCTATTGAGCCTTTAATTATACCACTTGAATTTAGGTTTTAATCCATTTGGATTCAAATGTAAGAATGTAAGATTTAAAATTTTATTTTATTTTAATATTATTACATTCAGAACCCTATGTAATACATAACACTAATATTAAACGGATGATGATATAATATTGAAATATTATTATTTAAATATGACTATAACTGAGTTATTGGTTTTTTGGGTATAGATAAGAATGAATTTATTATGAAATATATGTAGTGTTTTTTTCTGTAATAAAATTTTTATTCAACCATTAATTGATTATCAATTTGTTAGACATGAAGATAGAATCTTTTAATGGTAAAAGATATATTCTTCGTAAATAATTTTTCATGTAAAAAATGTATTTTTATATTAATAGATTAAATTAATTAAAATTAATAAACAATTAAAATTAAATTATTAGATTATACATCTAATAAAATTAATTAACATTCATTTCATTGGGTTTATTAGTCAAGGAATGAAGATAAAGACCTCTTATTCTTCAAATTACATTTTCTTCAAAAATATTTTTTGTTTCTTTTTTTGAATGGAAATTATGATTAATTTATTAAACTTTTAGAAATATTATTTGATAAAATGGAAATAGTTTTTGAAATATTCATGTAAAAATAATAATAAAATAAATTTTTGTGATTTTTTGAAAATATTTATTTTTGGGTGAATAATGATAAATACAATTTTTGATGAAAAATTTAATTTCTTATCTTTTAATCAAAGTAATTTAAATGTTACATTTTATTTTTTATTTTTTTGAAATCCATATCAGTTTAATTTTATTAAAAATAATTCAACTAATTCCTTGAGAATTATTATTATATATTATTTTGGTATAAAATAATCTTCATAAAATTGGTATTTTTATATATAAAAAATCATTGCATTGTATGAACTTGTAATAAAAATAATTTTTTAAAATTTTGTAAATTATTTCATGTTAAATGGGTTATATAATATTTTATAAAGTAATCTAATTTATTAAAAACTTAAATATCAGTTTTGTTTATAATGAATAGTAACTTAGATAAAATTCATTACTATGGAAATGGATGAAATAGGGTAAAAGTGATAAACCAAGTTTTAATGGATTAAAATATCACAAAACAACATCATAAAATGGGTGGATGAGGTTATTATAGACCTAAAATGATATTATATTCATTAATTGTTGAATTTGGAGCCCCTTCTCATGAATATGACTTCCCTTTTCATATTAACAAATCAATATTTCCCAAATGGTCACTCACTCTCATTTTGTATGTTGTCAAGATAAAAATGTAGATAAAAATGATATATTAATGAATATATATTATAAAATTAATTAATAATAACATATATTTATTATAGTAATTAATTTTTAGTCTATAGGGATGTTATAATTATCATGAATGCCTAGGAAATGCCAACATGGTGTTTATGCAAGCAGTATAAAAAGTAAGAAAATTAATTTAAATACATTAAAAGTAATATGTTGTGGTAAACTTTTGATGTTACATGAATTTATTGGATAATTATAATCTATAATGTATGTTTAATGAGAATATATAAGAATTTATATTGTTTTCTTAATGTCTATTAATTCAAATTTTTTTGAATACTTTTTGAAATTACCTTAATTGGTGTTTAATATTTAAAAATTATTTATAAATCATTATAAAATCCTAAAAATCATATAATATGAAATTGGATAGAGAATTGACTTTTTATAACTAATAGTTCTTGTATATTCCACTTATAATTTTTAAAATTACTTTCACTACACTTAAATATTGAAAAATGTGCAATAAAGGTCAAGGTTAAAGATGGTTAACGAGTTATTAAACCAAAAGATAAGGTTTAAAATTACACATATACCTATATAAAATTTATTTTTTGATTATATTTATACTTTATCCTACTTATTATGAAATATATAGAACTTTTTATCCATTTTGATTGAGTTATATACATATTATATATTAATATTTCATGAATTTAAAAGATTTCCACTTACCTCACTTATAAAATGGAATATCCTCACCTATTGTACTCACACTTATTTATCCATTTATCTCAACAAAATTTTACCAAAATACCTTCCCTAACATCAAACCCATGTCCTATAGGATTTTTCTTCCCCAGAATACCATCCAAGAAGCCTTAATGTTTCATCCAAATAAGGTTTCTCAAAGAATAGGAATAACTCTTAACCGACGGTTTTAATGTTTATTTCTTCTTCCACTACCTTCAAATATTCTATAAACATGATCATATAACAAAAAAAAATTATTTACTATATACTAAACATTTATTATGTTCATTTCACAAATAACACTCAATATTTTAAAATATTTTCATTTTAGAATAAATTTAATTTTTTTTACTAGATTTCTTTATACTCAACACCATATTAATCTTACGCTACACACAAGACTAATTTAGTTTTCGTTACACCCATGATCGAGTTTTACCACCTTTTAAGGGAACATATATTTTAAAACTAAATTTTTAAACATTTATAAATTTTATTTTCCAAAACAAACATCATTTTTTAATTCTTAATATCAAATTTTTTTTAGAGTGATTTTTTGTATTTTTATGAGAAGTTTTATTTTTTGATGAATAGTGGAAAATATTACATTTTATTTGAAAAATGAATTTTTTTCATAAATTATTATTAATGATAAATTATATTTTAAATTTTTTTAAAGTCATAATAGCTCAATTATAAATCTATTAATTAAATTTAAGTAAATGGAATCATTTTTATATTGAACTTAGATATAAAAACATAATGAACTTTTGAACCTTTTTACATTAAAACCCATATTTATCACCACATTGTGGGATTACAATTAAATTTAATTATTCCATTTATATGAATTTAATTTTTAAAAAATGATATAAATATTTTTTTTATCATAATAGTATTTTATTCTAATGATATCAACATTATTTTTAACCAAAAAGATTAGTGAAAGTAATTAAAATTAATTACAAAAAATAAGGCAAAAAAATTAGTTTACATAGTGGTTAAACATTCTTATTAATGGGAAAAATGACATAAAAACTTGTCTAAAATCCCTTTTTCCCATATTTAGACCATATCCCCTCATTTTTATAAATTTATGATTTATTGGGATACTATTCCATGAAAGTGACCAATATAATAAGTTATGTGAGGAAAAAGACAAAAAAATATTCCTTACCTTTAACATTTATAAAGCATTGATATATTCAAAATAGCATCATATTTCTGGTTATACATATAATTTTGAAATATGAATTATTTTTTATCATAATAATTTATTATTAATTTTTAAAGATGAATTGGTTACTTAAAATGCTTAAGAAATTCCAAAATTAATTTCCACCACATGTGATAATTTTATTTTCTAAACAAGATATAATATTTATAATTTATTGGTTATATATTATCTGATAAATCTCACTTTAATTTATTATTTATGGTTAAATTGCTTTGGTTAAAAAACTAGTTTCTTTAATAATAACCAAAATGGTACGAGTGGGGGAACTTAGAAGGCAAGGATCAAAATTATAAAAATGATCTACATTTTGTATGGTTGAGATTTTTTTAGAGTATAAATTAAATGTTATACATTATTTTCAAATTTTTAGGCACATGAGGTAAGGGATACATCCCAATAGTGTTTACATGTTTTATATTTATAATAATTCTACTACCCTTCCACTATACAAGGCATTTACTCTTCCCCTTCCTCACACCTCTCAATCCACATTGGATAATTCAAACCCTATACAGATAACGTTCCAAAATATCACCCTTAATCCTAGAAGCCTCCATTTAGGAATAATGAAAAACAAGGAAGTATTTTGTATAAACCAAAAGGAGTTACCCGAAAAAGAGGTAATGTTCTTCAACAATCACTTTAGTTTCATTTTATTACCCAACCCTTAAATTCATTATACATAATGATTATATAATAACCTATGTATCATAAATATACTTATATTTTGTTATTATAAGAGTTAAACCTATAATTTCACACACATCCATCAAATGAGATACACAATCATCGTTCATGTTATGCAGACTACCGCATCGCAAACTGATGTCGTTCATTATTCCATTTACCACCATTAAAGGTTTGAATAATTATAAATTTATTGTTTATAAATGATATATATGATATTTAAACTTTATTTATACCTTTAAATCATTTTATATAACCATACCTTCATGCCTTTTATTTTTTTTAATACAAAAACATCATTTGTGGACGTATGTGTTACCGCTACCTCAAAGCGATGTGATTTGTTCAAAATTTAAATGGAATGTATTAATAATAGTTTTAATAAAAATATGTGACATATATGAAAAACAAATATGATACTTTAAGTATAATATACCTATATATCATTTCATTTTCATTCTTTCAAATATGACTATGAAAATAAAGTTGTGTTCATGCATACATACGGCCTACAATCTTCATTAACGGTGCATTTCATTTCCTATATACAAATATTATGGATTATTGTAAATAAATATATAATGGATAGATATCATAATTACATTATATATTAAATTCAAAAGATGATGAAATCATGATCGATGTAAGAAGAACCAAAAATAAGAAGACAAAATATACTAAAAAAGTAGGCGATTAAGAACTAGAATAGTAAAAATAATGAAAGTTTACTAATAAATGGGCAATAATATATTATAATAAGTTAATATGTGATATTATAATTATGATTATAGTTTTCTTATAAGTTAATAACATGCCTAAAACCATTATCTAGTAGGTTAAAGGACTTTCACCCAAAATAAAATGCATGGTAAGGTATTTTCATCTCACTGTTTAAATCTGTGAGATAAATGTCAAATTCACCACGTACTTATTTTTTGTGGTGTATATACTAAATTTTTTTTTCATTTAATATCATTATTCAATAATAAATCATTATATTTTAAGATTCAATTTTAACTATCTCATTTAAGGGGTTTTGACATGAAAATTACCAAGTAGTAAGAGTTATCTTTGTAATATCATGTTTTTTTGTGATTGTTAACTTTATCTTGAAACAATAACTTCCTTATGATAATTTTTATTATAAATTAAATTTATCTTAAATATCCATATTCTCTTGAAATGGATATTACTATTTCCCAAACTGTATACCACTTTCACATACGGTGTTCATGTAAACAGTTATTTGATTAACTGGGGAATTATGGATGAATATGTATCCTTTATTATAAATAGATATTTGATAAAGTACATTGTTCATTAATAATATTTATTAGTCTATATACGAGTAATTATTTAGACATGTAAAACATGTTTTTGGGATAATTTGATAATATCTTTGATGTGTAGGTAGTCTCATGAGATGAAATCAGTTAGTGAAAAACCCTTTGAGTGAGTTTCTAAGAAGAATATGAGGGTTTCTACCCACATATTTAAACTACCTTGAGAATAGATTTTGAATAAAAAGGTTTCATATTACTAGAAAACATGATATCTAATAATTAATCCTTTCCTTTATGGGGAATTCAGTTATTATTATTATCCATGAGATCTTTTCTTTGACATAATCTATGTATGCATCTTATTCTCAATTTATTGATTAAATGGCATGGGTTTATATTATCTACTATACCATAGTTATTGTGAATTCTTCAGTAGTTTAAATGGAATGTGTGTTTATTTATTTAACTTTCCATATTGTTTATTATTATTGATTCAATATTACTTATGTTGTACACCTACCCTTTCTGAGAATTTGATATCACCCGTATTTTGTTCTATATCCCCATTATATGAAGATGAATTCTTGGAATGATTTTCAACTATGTATTTTATTACTAATTATTATATACTATGTTTTATTTTATATTTACCAATGAAATATGGGTATAATTTATGCAATTTGTTTTTTCAAAAATGCAAAACGAATCAGTCTTGGATTTGATTCCTTATAATCATGGAAATTTAATAAAGTAAGGCACTGGCTCCAGGCTTCTAGGGTTGGGGTGTTAAATCACAACCCTTATTATTCTCATTTTCAAACATATGGGAAATTAAAATATCTCTCTTGTGTACATGTGAACTACCACCTCCACGAACTGATGCTTTTTTCCATTACCACCTCACATAGATGGTTATAAGGATCTAATTAATGAAAATATATGTTTCTTATGACACTATAATTATTCTATAGAGATAAATTATCAATTAACGCATTCCCCTTTCCTCTCATTGGAACATGGTAATGTTTCTCATGCGTACGTTTGTAATACCACCTCTACGAAGTAATGTGATTCATTTTTTATTACCACCACACATGGATGGTCATAATGAGGGTAATAATTAATAAATAATATATATATATAACATAATTATGATTATTTAAAATTAAAATATTATATACATTATTTCATCTCTATCCCGTGAAAAAATTGAAACATATCTTATGTGTACATGTGGTCTACTGCCTCCATAATTTGATGTATTTCATTATTCACATACACATTCCATGAATGGTTATGTAAATGAATTTAATGTATAAAAATAATTATTTTTTCATGATAAATATTTTGTATAAAATTTAACCATGATCCCTTTGACCATATTCAACGTACCAAATTAATTTTGGACCTAAAAATTGAACATCCTAAAAACATCTAATGTGAAGTTTAATTTTTTAGTAACTAAATAAAACACAGTTACAAATGACATTAATGGTATATGTCTACTAAAATGAAAATTTAAAAATGTTTTTTAATAATCTATTTAAGTAATATAATATTATTACTCTGGATGGTATATATAAGAACATAATATGTTAGACTCATTGTAAGGGACTTTCTTTTAAAAATAATTATTTAAAGATTTTTTTCCAACTCTTTTTCTTCCTTATCAAGGTTTATTTAAATTTTTTAATAATTTTATTAATTATTTTTAAATGTTTTATAATTTTAATTTTAAATAATATTTTACTATATTTAAAAAGTATAAAAAAATAATCATTTCAACATTTTCCATGTGGATTATTTTCGACATTTTAAAAAAGTACAAAATTAATATTTTTAAAATGTATAATTTTTCACCAATATGTCATGAAATTATGTCCATTATTATTTATTAATATTAATTTAATATTTTTCATAGTTATTTTAAAATAATATATTACACTCAATATTCTAGGATTTTTTAGTTTTAAAAAAACTTTTCTAAGGAAACTGAAATATCATATCATTTTTATAAGATATATAAAGTGTCATTTCTTTTGGGAATGAATTATAATTAAAATAAGTTTAATGGTTAAACATAAAAATCTATATATTTTAATCAGTTTTTTTTTAGAAATTTTATATTAAAAATCGGTGAGCACAATACAGTTCTGATGATAAGTGAGATCATTTTAGTTATCCAATTTATTGGGGAAATTAATGGAGTTTACTAACATTAGGTTACTCATAATAAATATGGGAATTACCCTGTTAAGTGATTCTATGATAAGGGTTATTGTAATGATGAATCTAGGGATTATGGCTTAAAGTACCAAAATGATATTATTTCTATGGTTTTTATAGGAAGTCTTTTTATTTTAAATGTAATGAAAACGAGCATATATTTTTAATGAGTTTTTATGATTTTTTTTGAAAAATTGAATGGTGGATGGATTGTTTTTTATAGAATGGTATTGATGGGTTTTTATGTATTCAATGAATCTCTTATGTTTATGACTTTACATTTATGATTTCATGTCAAATGTTTATGAAATCTATTAAGAAATTAAGTTATTTCAAGAAATAGTAAATAGATACTTGTTCTCAAATGTTTACTATGAAAAAGGAAAACATTATTAAAGACATTTTAGTTTTAAAAATTGAATAAAATTTTTCCTTTATTCTATGACTCTTACTGAGATTTGTTTTTTCATTAATTTCATGTTTTCAAATAATTTTTATAAGTATTAAAGAAGATTTGGAACATTAATAAAGTCATATATCCAGTTATAGGAGCTACATTTAACTATGAATGTTTGTTTTTTATAAATAAAGTGATTTTTTTGAAAAATTAAAAATGTATAGATATGACCATTTTTTAATGTAATGGATTTTAAAATTTGGTAAAACTATAAATCAAAATGTTCCTAAAAATTTATTAAAGTATGAGCCTTCTTATAAAAATGATATGGGTTAAATAATTTATATTCATTCTTATGATTAAAGGAATGGATACAATTTTAATGTTTTTAGGGATGGGATTTTTAGGTGATCAGCAATATTTTGTGAGACATTATATTGGGTTTTTAAAGATGATTATGGTATATGCAACCCATAGTTTTAACATGTGATTTAGTGTGAATGTTTTTTATGAGAACGTTATTACATTTTTTTATGAAAGATGAAAGGTATAAAATATCCTTTTATGTTAATATGTTCATTGATGTTGAGGTAATTATGGTTAATTGGGTTAAGGGGTTATTCTATATTGGGTATATATGTTTTTTTATATATATAACCATGGGATTGAAAATTCATTTGGTGACTGTATGGTTAATATTACTTTTGAATATGTTCAATATTTTTGGAAAATTAAATAATTAAGGTAAATAAAATTTTAGGAATAGATATTTGTTTAATTTATAAAATCATGTATGATTGTATTATGCAAAAAAAATAACATATTTTGGAGATTATTTATTTAGTGATTATAAATGTTTTTGGTATAGGAATTTATGAGTGGTTAATATTTTTTGTAGATAAATGTTTAGTTGATCTCTAAAGAATATGGGATTAAATATTTCTAATTATTTTTTGGTTTCAAATTTTTCTTGTCATAATTTGAAGAACGTTAAGAATGGTTATTTATGGAATTTTTAATTTTTACTTTGGGTGTTATTATTAAGGATTCAAAAATTAATGTAGTACTTATTAAAAAGATGGTTAATTCATATCACAAAATATATTAACTTTTGGTGACCATTTTGGTATTGGATAATTTTTAAAGATGGGAGGAATATATTATAATCCTCTTAAAGATATTGTAATTTGTAAAATGATTATGTTAACACATCAGTAATGAAAATGTAATATTTAATATTCATTTCCTAGAGTGAGAGATGATACGGAGGTGAAAACTACTCAAAGAAAAACTAAAGGATGCCATTATGCTTATGGAGGAGAAATAAATCAAGTTTGTATATTTTTTCATATTATTTGTATCAATTTTAAAATAATTCTTCAACTTAAGATAGAGTAAGATAAAACAATCTATCTTAATCACTAAACTATTAATGTATTCTTATAGAAACAGTTCCAAAAGTATGTTTCACATTATAGTAAATACATGGTTTAAGTAATATTTATGAAAAAATTAGTTTCTTACCCTTAACATAGACATTAAATTTTCCTTTTAAAAAGGAAATTTTATCAATTTTAATTAAAATATAATTCTTTCCACTTATGTAAATTTAATTCCACTCCTTGGATTTGATTTTTGAAAATTTTTAAACCATTGTTAAGGGACATGATATAAAATTTTCAATATGTAATTTACTTAATGGGATAATATTTAACACCCTATGATTTTAAATTTTATTTTATTTAAAAAATATTATTTTATATAGCATGTGGTATATTCAACATAATGCTCAAACGAATGATGATATACTATAGAAATATTAATATTTAAATATGATTGTTATAATTGATTCATTGGATTGGTATATATGAATAAGAAAAAACATATTATGAAATATATTTATAATTATTTTCCTTAATAAATTTAATATCAAATCAAATAATTATTATCAATTAGTTATAAATGAAGATAATTTCATTTGAAGGTAAAATATATATTTTTGATAAAATTATTTTTATGCACACAATGTATTTTTATTTTAATAGATTAAATTATTTACCATTGAAAATTTATTATAATGAAATTATTACATTATATATCCAATAAAATTAATTAAAATTCATTTAAATGATTTTATTAAGAAAGAAATGAGGATAAATTCATTTTATTCTTCAAAATAAGTTTTCTTCAAAATAAAATTTTATTGTATTTTGTGTGCAGATATTATGAATAATTACTATAAATTTTACAAAAAAACATTATAAAATAGACATAATTTTTTAAATCATCTTTTCAAAATAATATTAAGATAATGTTTTGGTAATTTTCTAAAAAGATTGTGTTTTTGATGTATAATAGAAATACCTATTTTGAAAAAATTATCATTTCTTATCTTTTAGTCAATGTCATTTCAATTTTCCATTTGTTTTTGGATTTATTTGAAATTCATATAAGATTGGTTTTTATTAATCTATATTCAACTAATTCCATTCGAATCGACATTATACTTTATTTTTGTATAAAATCAATTTTATGCCTAAAATCGATAATTTTCTAAAAAAAAATTTCATTATGTCTTGAAAACTAATAATAAAAGTAATTTTTACCAATTATTTAAATTCAATATTGAAAAATAAATTAATTTTTTATCATCATTTTCTGATTTATCAATATATTTTTTTCACAATGAACAATAACTGAGGTTAAAATTCCTTAATGTAGTAAAGGTTAAGATTGGGTAAAACGGTTAAATCAAGGGTTAAAGGATTAAAATATCACAAAACCTCATATTAAAATGGTTTTATTAGATTATAATAAGCCTCCCATGACATTATATTCATTATTGGTCATGTTTTTACCCTCTTTTGAGGAATATGACTTATCATTTTATAATAATAAATTTATATTTCCAAAATTGTCACTTTCTCTCACTTATTATGTTTTCATGATAAGGATATAGATAAAAATTATATATGAATGAATGTAGATGATAAAATTGACTAATAATAAACTATATTTAGTGCATCAATTTATTGTTAATTTTTTTGATATCATGATTACCTTGAATATTTATCAAAAGTTAACAAAAACCATGTACAAGTAGTAAAAAAAGAATGTAAATTATTTTAAAAACATTAAATGTAATATTTTTTGGATTACTTTTAGTGTTTTAAGAATTTAGTGGATAAATGTAATGTATAATGAATGTTTAATGATTTTATATTATAATTTCCATTATTTTATTTTTGTCTTTAAGGTCAATTTTTTTTGAATAGTCCCAAAAATCACCTTTAATTGAATTTAATGTTTAATAATTAGTTATAAATAATTTTAAAATCATAAATATCATATAATTATTCAATTGTATGGAATAATTTTGATTCTATAATGAATAGTTCATCTGACACTAGAAACATTTAAAATTACTTTCAGGGCCCTTGAATATTGATAAATGGGTTACAACGGTTAAGGTTAAACAAGGTCAATGGGGGGGGAACAAAAATATAAGCATTAAAATGAAAACTAAAACTTTATAAATTTAATTGGTTAGTTATATTATGACCTTATTTTAATTATCTTGTAATTTATGAAACATTACATCAATTTCCATAAGTTAAAAACATATTATATTTTAATATTCTATTTATTTACAAGATTATCACTCACCTCACTTACAGAATTACATATTCTATCCTCTATTCATATCACTTATTGATCCATTTATCTCAACCAATAGCTACAAAAATACCTTCCCAACCTTCCTCCCCAAGTTCTATAGGTTTTATTTTCACAATCGAACCATTCTATAAGGCTTATAGTGTAATCTAATAAGGTTTCTCAACGAATATGTAACCAAGTGATTTCAAATTTATTTCATATTCCACAGCCTTCAAAATTTTCTATAACTATGATCATATAATAACATCAATATCTAAAATATACATAAATTTTATTATGTTAATTTAAAAACCCACATTTATCTCACTTTCTGTCCTATTATAAATGAAAACATCTCCCATGTGTATATGATGATAACCACCTCCACAAAGCGACAAAACAGAATGGTTTTTTTCATTTTATAGCACTACCACACAAAGACGGTTAAAAGATGTATGTAATATATATATAAGTTTTTTTTAAATTATTATGATTATATAATGATAAAATATAATTTAGAAACCAAATAAAACACTATAACCAATGATATAGAGGTAATAATGAAAATGGAATAAAAATGAAAAATGTTCTTAATAAATTAGAAAAAAATTGATTTTATTACTCAATAGAGTAAACATGTAGAAAAATCAAGTCAAAAAAAGGTAAGTAACTTTATTTTAAAAATCATCTTTCAAAATATTCTTTCAAATACTTTTTATTCCCTATTATGGTTCTTTTAAATTTTTCATGAATGTTCTTCATTATGACTCAATGGTTGATAAAGGTCATTTTAAATTATTTTTTAATTCCCCTATTGGGAATGAAAAACAAATATTTTCAATATTTTTTATATGGGTTGTTTTCAAATTTTTACCAAAGAAAATAATTTTAAAAAATTTATATGGCTTAACCATCCTATCAAACTATCATAGAAATATAATTTATCAAGATTCATTTAAAAATTTACATGTTTATTTTCAAATTAAATCTTTCTCTCAATATTCTAGGAGTTTTCTATTTTATAAATAATTTATAATGAAATAGAAATATCCTCCCATTTTTAGGAGATTTCTAAAAGATTTATTGCTTATGGGATAAAATACTAATTAAAATGAGTTTAATGGTTCAAGAGAAAAATATATGTGTGTAATTAATGTTATGATTCTTGGAAATTTTATATGAATAACCTGTGAGCTCAATATGCCTCTAATGATGGGTGAACCATTTATAGATCTCCAATTCATTGGGTAATGTGATAGAGTTTTCTGTTGATAGGTTAATCCAAAGTGATATTGGAATTATTGATTTTTTTTTATTATATTATGTAGGTTCTTGTATAGATGAATGTAAGGATAATTTCACAATGTACCTAAATTTTATACTTACAGAGTCATTAAATAAATATCTTGATATCAAAAGGTAATAAAATGAGCATATGTTTTTATGGAAAGTTTAGGAATTTTTAAAAAAAATAATGAAATGATTTTTTTTCATGAAAGGTATTCAAAAGTTTCCATATTTTAAAAGAAACCATTATGTTTATGATTTATCCATTATGATTTCATATAAAATATTTCATTAAAGATTTTGATAAATTAAGTTTTTTTCACGGAAAATTTAATGGATATGTGAGATCAAACTTTTATTATGAAAAGGTAAACTTTCTTAATAATTTTTCAAGTCTACATATAGACTAATGGGTTTTTATCACTTATAGATCTTGATGGGATTTTTTTTAATACCATGTTTTCAAATGTTTTTCATTGGGTTTAATAATGAGTAGGAATATTAATAGCTTCATAGTTATAGTTATTGTAGTTACCCTAAATGAATATACTGTATTCTTAAAAAGAACAACTTTTATGAGAAAAATGGAAACTGTGCAGAAATATCCACTTTATAATATAATGAATTCCAAAATTCCCTAAAACAATAAACTAAAATGATCCTAAAAATTTAATAAAGTTAAAATCTTATTATAAATCATTTAATTAGGTTTTTATTAAGTTAATACACACTATATAATAAATTGAAAGATGAGTGCTCAAAAATGTGACATCCTCCTTCTAAAACCGATTGAGGGCCTATTTTTTATGCCCCCACCGTCTATTAATTCATATTCTAAGAAGACGTTGGAAGATAATACACCCCATTATCTATATAATTATCCATATACAAGTAAAACATTCCCCACTCTATCCACTCTTTCTTGAATAAAACATCATGGGACATCATGTGGGGTGCATGGCATTTAACCTCACCATCTACTGGGTTTATCAGCTGGTGGAAGAGACATTTCCCCCATATATAAATTTTTTTGACTGATATAAGACATCATTTAGTGTTCCCATACCTATTTATATGATTATGTATTTCTATATTTTCCCAAACCCAAAGTGGTAAATTCACAAACATTGTTATTTTCCTCATAATTTGATCATCCTCTCCCCCATTAGAACCAATTTTAAAGGGATAAATATTTATGATAAAAATCCAAGAAGGATCAATGAATAATAATTATTAAAATAATATATTTCTAGAAGAGAATATAAATTACATCCCAACATGATTTTTCTAAGTTTATAATAAGATTTGTCAAGGAACCTGGAGTTTTGCGCATGAGTATCTTTTCAGTGATCTCAAATCTTTAATGTTATTAATTTAGAGAGTTACATGTTTATAGAAGATATATAATGAGGTCACCATTTTTATGATAAAAAGGCCAATAAATACACCTCAACTATAAATTTCCTGAGTTTAGACATTATATTTTTGATTTTATGGAAGCTGAATATCTTAGCTCAAGAAACCTAAACTTCTATGCTTCACATATCCAAAAGAAACTACCATGGACTCTTGAATGTGATAGCATATGTAAATTATCTCTTACAAGAATATCAATTTATTTTCATTATCCTGATACTATTTCAAAAATATCACTCCAATGAAGAACACCCTTTTCATAAAAGTCTAAAACCTTACACAATTTAAGGTCTCACACAACACTAATCTTGTGAGAAACTCATTCCATGGAAACCTATTTTATTCCCCCATTTCTTGAGACACGCTTTCTTGGAAGTGGAAATAATTTGGTAACCAAATATATATGATCTAGGTTCATTCATGTAAAAACTATAATAATAATTGGTACCTTGTACTTTCACCCTCATTCCCATTGTATCATGAATGGGTTGGATAGCATCAATTCCTGTTACTGATTAGCACATGCTACCCACCCTAAATTCTCTTCTCACTAATCATGGGTTGGTTTTTGTCCTTATATATTACCCTCAATAAAGAAATAAGTATCTTGATTAATAATACCCACTTTATCCCTTGATGTTGTCCCATTCCTTACACAATTATCCACATTGCATGATGTTAAATAGCATATATTGGGCCTTTCTCATGACCATAAATGGTATAACTCAAACTATATGGGTATTGATTAATATTATAATAGGATATGTAGCTATACACATTGAGGTTCAACACTAATACCCAAAAAAATATTTTTCTATCTCCCTTTTGAAATATGGTAAACCTTGTACATTAATGGAAAACACTATGCCTTTTAGAGTGTCCCCAATAGAATCTAAATGGTGACTTCCCTTATGTTACCATTATGAAAGGATAAATGGTCCCACTAGACTCTATACTATGGCCACACTTATTTTATTATAATAAGAAGATAAATTTCCCAACTTGACTCTAAACTATAACCACCCTTATATGATGATCATAATAGGATTAAAATCCCCAGTGGACTCTAAACCATGATATCCCTTATTTGAAGAGTATAATAGGATTAAATACCCTTATATTAAGAGTATAATTAGATCCATTTCTTATATAATGAGTATAATATGACCTATCTGATGAGACTAGTATTACCACCTTTACTAATTAATCAAGATCACATCCTTCCATGTATGATGATACCATGATTCCTCAGCTGATAAGCATGTGATACCTCATGTGATGAGCATGATATTTCCTATGAGACGAGCATAAAATACCTTAATTATTGAGAATAGTACTCCCCATGTGATGAGTATGGGATTCCCTCCTGAAGTGACATATGGTTGATAATGTAGATACCCTATATGCCTCATAGAATCATCCTCTAACTGATGGTGCTCACCCTATTATGGCATTATGTTTTGTAATTAACCAATTTCCACATGAAGATGGAATTGGGAACTACATTCATAATAATAACTTAATTCTAATAGGTAGTCCAATACTTGGAAAATTACTCCTTATATGGAAGTTCCAACATCTCATATGCCTGTTTTTATCAAGGTATTATCATCATCACCCTAGTGGTGATAGGATGCCAGCCTCTAGAATGTAGGAATGTGAGACCCAGATCATGATCATCCTAATAAAATCTGATGCATTGGCCATAGAATAATGTATCTAAAACACCCCCCACACTCAACCTATACATATTTCCTTCACATGTAATCCCCATTTAGATACATACTCATACTATTGGAGCATGAACACCACCCTACATGCTAGTCAAATAGCCTAAGGTCTATAAGACCACTCAAGATTCCATGTGACATACCCCTAGACCAACCATTTTTAATCTATCACTTTTATTTTCTTATAAGGGACCAAATTCACCTATCTCAAGGACCTATATATTTATTCATTAAATTTATATCCCTTTAGGGTCCTTATGTCTCATAATATATGTTTATGATCTATCATATGGTGATCAGTGATTGAGGAATAATGTTAGTATTCAAGGGTCCTTTGTGTCCCAAGACAATTCCACTCGACTCATAAGAGTTTAAAGGAAACACGTATTTTCTTAATCAAAGATAAATCACACATAATTAGTAATAAAGAATATCACATGAACATAAAGCAATTACATAAATCAAAAATATATTATTATTAACCACCTATATAATTTATAGATATTCTTTTCTTTTAAAGTTCATCCTCCCTCGTAGAAACTTGTCTGATCACAACTGATCATTTTACATAAACATGAGGCCCTGAATCTATCAAAAATCACCCAAATTGATTATAAAAAACTTATAATTAATATTTAACTTTTTAGTATCCTGACCTAGGAGCCATAGAAATGGTTCCCCAATCCAGTTTTCCACATTGCCTCAAGCATGCGTCCTCATATATAACACCACAAACATTTTATGGTATGTTTCTCTTAAATACATTCTATAAATTAGGAAACCTATATTTCATAATGAACTAGGTTTCCATGAAACAAAACTTAGTTATTTAGGGGATATTCATAACCTATCCATTAAACATAAATTTACACATTAGTGTTTTGAATTTGGAAAAACAGACATACACGGTTGCGATCAGGGTGATATTTGGATTCTGTTAAAATCAAGTTAATTTTTTATGAATAGTAACTTACCCTTATGAATAGTAACATACCCTTATGAATAGTAATATTAACCTTATGAATGGTAACCTTAATCATGAATGTATAAATAAAATTTAGGCACCTTAAAAATGAAGATGAATATTTTAAGTGTTGGTATTTTTTGATTAAATAATGTTTTTAATTAGAAATTAAATTTATCATATTTAGAAAATTATTTTTGAAAAATGTAATTCATTTTTGGTTTCTCCATGTTGATAAAAGTTTTGGGTTAATTTTTGGGGTTTTTCTAAAATACTCGAAATTTTGTAAATAGTAAAATACATTAATTTACTGTATAAATACATAATAATTTAAATTTACTATTCATGGCATCATGAGTGATGTAAGAACCCAAATATAAAAATAAAATTAATTTATTAATATTATAGGTCATGTAATCCTCACTATTTCTAGTCTTGTGGAAAAATAATAAACTAATGATTGTAATATTAAGGAAACCCTCCTCCCCTCCACTATATAAACCACCCCTCACCCCCTCTTCCTCTCACACCACTCAAGATTCAATAATTTCCTAAATTCTGCTCAAATATCTCCCTAAGATCCTCCCCCACGTACAAGACCTACTATCCTTGCTGAAAGGCAAAAAACAAAGTCCTTATAGAGATTCTCAAGGAGGAGTACCCAAGAGGTGAACCTCTCTTCTATGTTCCTTCAAATTATTTTACAAATTCCATTCTTTTTTTCTCTCTCCTCACCTCCCCACATACAAATTCTATGATAATTCTAGTGACTTACATGGACTATAATTTAATTATGCTAATGGAATATTTAATCATCATATCTCTTTTCCCCTCCTCTTATACTAAAAATGAAAATACCGTCTGAGATGTGTTATTTTATCACATTCAAGGATGATGGGTTTTCAATTTCAATTACTATATTCAATACTTGTCATGAAACCTTTTTAATGGTTGAACCAGATCATAATATATGTATTTTTTCTTATTAAATGTTCTGGAATCCATATAGACTCATAATGTAAAATAATAATACAAAACAAGTTCATTATGTTCAAAACTACCAAGTTAATTCAAGCATATATCATTAACTTTAAACTAATGAGTCATCCTCATGATATATAACCCAGAATAATGATAAGATCATTTATATCTCTGTAATTTCACTAATAATATATATTAACAATTCTTTATATTTAACCACATTTCAAATGAACTTCTATTCATGAATACAAGTAAACTGATCATGAAAACCGAGGAAGAAAATGTTTCCAAAAAAATACAATTGACCCTATTAAACCAATAAAAAAGGTCATGAATGAACCTAATAATGTTATAATAAATCAATTACATGTTGATGAGGTTATGTAAATATTAATTAATAAAGATAAATTTGAGTATTCAGGTCATTAAGATCAATCAAGAACACCTCCGGGGATAAGGTAAGGGATCCTCTCTCTCACTTTTATTCAAGAATTCCCCTATTTTGTGTCCTTTTATTTTTAATTCCTAAAGACAGGGTATGTTTTCTCACCTCCACCATACTAACCTTATGATATGTAAATGATGGTATATCCCTTTACCTCCCATTAATCCCTCATTAGAACACATGTTACCATGTCGAAATGTTTATAAGGGGTTTCTCATCTCACTTTTAATTTCGTGATATTTCCATTATTCACAACTTATATCTTGAATGTGGTGTATTGTATACAGCCATTTGATATATATTATCATGATTCTATTTATATACACAGTATTATTTGATTCATTTTGTGGTTATAAATTTTTGTTCATATGACTCGATTGATCACAACGTGGTAAGGGACTTTGTCTCAATTTTCATTTCATTGAGACTTACCTGGTATTGTGCACATAATATTTACTATGTGGTGTAGTCACTTTTAATTTGATATGATTTTTCATTTGAAATTTTAAATATATTATATATCCATATTCGGGTTACATGGATATGATTATTTTCTTAATTAGTATAACCTTTTACATATGGTGTTTATTTGGAATGTTATTTAACTATAGAAATATTCAGGAATCTTTGTCCTCTAATATATACGGATATAAAGAGTGAATATTGTACTTGCATTAAATCTATGAATAAAAAATTCTTTGGACTTGTAATTGAGGGTGAGGTCTTCTACATCCCCTTGATGCATCGACAGGTCTCATGAGAGAAATCAGCTATTGACAAACCCTTTGAGTTTGTTTCCAAAAATTAGAAGGGTTTCTACCAATAGACTTAAATAGTTATGACAGTATAGTGGTATCATGTTCCAGATACATGACATCAAATTAATAAGAGTACTCTTTATCCATTTTCAGTTATTACTATCCATGAGGTTTTCACTATGACAAAATCTATGGATTTGGGTTCATTATCAGTTTATTAATGGCGTGTGTTTTTTTATTTATTCCCCATGTCGTATTTCTTTATGATTCAATTATTGTGGATTCATGCTTCCGCTACTTATAACCCTTACTGAGAATTTGATATCACCCCTTTCATTTGTTTACCTTCAATAGGTTATGAAGAGGAGATTGTTTATTGAGTTTCTGTGGATGCAATTTATTAGTTTTTGTTATGTATTGTATTTTTTAACCATTCCCAATGTAATTTGAGTTACATATATGTATCTAGTATCTTTAATACTTATAAACTGATCATTTCATCAGGATTTATTTCCACTTAATCCTACCAATGTAATAATAAATGCACCGGCTCCGGTCTAGAGGGGTCAAAGCATTACAGTTTGTATCAGAGGATGTTTAGTATAAAACTTGGAAATTTGATTAGAAAATATAGATTATGGAACAAAGACCTAAGTTATTATTTGAGGATAAACATACATGAACGTCTTGGAATTTTGGTAAGGAATATATTATGTTTATATTTCTAGAAAATACATCCCCGTGTAGATATAAACAGGTAGAGGTGGCTCTGGAACATATGTACCTAGGAGTGAAAATTCCAACAAGGAGTTTCGGGCATGACCCAGGGTATCCTGCTACATGACAATGGGCCTTGATGTACACTTGGTTTAACACTCCCAGAATATATGTTTAGGATAATTCAAATTTTAATTACAAGACCTTGTAAAGGATTTTAATGTAAATTTTTCTCAGAGAAACCATGTTTATGATATTATCTATGAATACAATTTTGATTTATTTTAAGTTATTTTCTAGTTTATTTTATAAATTATGATTCATAACCTAATATAGTGTATTATGTTATTTAGAAATAGAGCCTAATGGAATAAGGGGAATCAATACTCATGGAGAATGTAGGGATTTCCCCACTGATCAAGTCAACATAGTCAATGTTAGAGCAGATCATATCATGACCATATTGGGAAAACATACTCAAGTTATGAAAAATAACCATGATACACCAGTGTTGGATTGTTTTAGGTGGCAGAAGCCCCCTTATTTTAGTGGGACTACTAATCTAGTGGTAGATGAGCAATTGATCAAATATTCATGTCATTAAGATGTCATGAAAATGAAAAGGTAGTGCTAATAGTTTATTGTCTCAATGGAGATGTTTTTCAATGGTGTCCCTTGATCCAGAATACCACAACGGAAGAAGAAATTAAAAATATGTAATGAAGGACTTTTAAGGGAATATTATTCAACAAATATTTCCCTCATGAGAAAAGAACTGAAATGAAGAGGAAATTCCTTGGTTTAAAGAAAATGGAAGAAGATATTGTTGCAGTGTATGGGGATACCTTCACATGACTAGCCTAGTGTTCCACAGATTATGTACATGACTCGGAAGACAAGATTGATATTTATTTTAAGGTCATAAGCCAATTATTCGAAGGGAACTAGATTCCCAAACATTTTCATCATATGATGAAACTGTATTAAGTGCCATCAAAATAGAGAGGGAGTTTTCTAGATCAAATTTTTTTAAGTAAAACCAAGATAAGAAGTTTTACTCGGATAACCGTGGAAATGGTGAATCACCAAAGAAGAATAAGGGAAAGAATAAATTCCCATTATGTGAGAACTATGGAAGGAATCATCCCAGTAAGTGCATTAAATACATTGGAGTCTTTTATATGTGTGGAGAAAAGTGCCATTGATCTAATGAATGAAAGGGGAGAAAACAAGTCAATGATGTTCAATGATACAATTGTAGAGAGAAGGGAAACTATGAAAATGAGTGTCCTAAGCACAAAGGAAACTTTCCTCAGAAAAGGATACGAGAGAAAGGGAAGATTATGAAATTACAACCGTAGAGTTTGAAGTTCCTAATGATATGGTGGAAGGTACTTTAATTGTTTCCTCAAACATAGCCAATGATTTAATTGATTCTGGATCATCACATTCATGTACATCTTCTTAGTATTATAAGAAAATTATACGTGTCCAATTTGATTTTATAAAGGAGTTGTTGGTCAACACTCTTATGGGATGTATCATTATAGCAAAGTCATGTCGACCAGTCCCCCTCATGTCAAATAAATGTTCTTTAGTTTCTAACCTTATAAGCATTACAATGACTAACTTTGATATAATTCTCGATATGAATTGGCTATCAAATTATGATTAAATTATATATTGTAAGAAGAAGGAAGTTACAATCTTTGAAAATGGTGTAGAATCCCTTATTTTTAGAGTAGAAACCTCACCATATGATTCTTATCTAGATTTACCCCTAGTACCTCTACTGAATGAAATTATTGTAGAGGAAGAGAACCCAATATATATGGGTAAGGAAAGAAACATTCAAATTGAAGATGTGTATATATTACAAGAATACATTGACGTATTTCTAGGGGATTTAACTGGACATCCTCCATAGTGGGAAGTTGAGTTCTCTATTGATTTAATTCTTGGTGCAAGACTAGTATCAAATACTCCATATAGAATAGACTTCGTGGAATTATTGGATCTAAAGAAACAACTAAAAGAATTGAGTGACAAAGGATTTATTTGACCTAGTGTTTCTCTATGGGGATCCATGTCCTCTTTGTCAAGAATAAATATGGATCCATGAGGCTATGCATTAATTACATAGAAGTCAATGCTATTACAATAAATAATAATTATCCTCATCCAAGAATTGATGATTTATTATATCCACTTCATATAGAACAATATGTTTCTAATATTGACCTTCGATCTGGATTTCATCAGCTTTGTATGAGGAAGGAAGATATTCCAAATACAGCATTTTGAACCAGGTACGGGAATTATGATTTTACAGTGATGCCTTTTGGACTAACTAATGCACCCTTTATTTTCATGGATTTAATTAATAGAGTTTCCAAAGAATATCTTGATAACTTTTATGTGGTATTTATCAATGATATCCTGGTATACTCCTAAAGTTATGAACACCATGAGAATCACTTCTGTATTATTCTGAAAACTCTTAGAATAAATGAATTATATGGGATGTTTACAAGTGTAAATTTTGGCTTCATTCAGTTTCTTTTCTAGGTCATATTGTCCCTAAATATGGAATACTAGTAGATCTGGTGATAAAAAAGGAAATACAAGAATCACCCATGCTAATAAACATAACTGAGGTATGAATTTTTATTGTCTTAGTAGGTTACTATCGGCGTTTCATTCAGAATTTTTCCCTACTGGCTAACCTACTAACCAAGATCACACGTAAAGGGGTTCAGTTTTTTTGGATGAAATAATTTACAAAATTCATTGAATAATTGAAATTAATATTGGTCGATGTTCTAATTTGGACTCTTTTATCTAGAAATGATGGATTTGTGATATACAATGACGCATCAATGAATGGATCGGGTTGCGTCCTTATGAAAAATGATAAATTTATTATGTATCCATCAAGACAGTTGAATAATCATGACAAAAATTACCCAACACATGATCTTGAGTTAGCATCCGTAATATTTTCTTTGAAAATATAGAGACATTATCTATAGAGTGAAAGTTGTGAGATATATACGGATCATAAGAGTTTGAAATAAATTTTCACATAGAAAGAACTCAACATGAGGAAAAGGAGATGGATTGAGTTACTCAAAAATTATGATCATTTAAAACACTACCACCCAGGAAAGGAAAATAAGGTAGCATATTCATTAAGTAGAAAATATCATGGACTTATGACCCAAATGAGGATTGAGACAGATCATATATTCATGGATATAATAAATATGGATATGGCTATTGTTAGGGGAGGGGAAACATCTTTCCTATTTAAATTGATTTCTAAACCATATTTACTAGAGAAGAAAAAAATATATCAATCTAATGATGAGAATCTACACAAGAAAATTAATGCTACTAAGGATGGTAGATTGGCAGACATCATATATGAGGAATGAGTTCTGAAATTTGGGAATAGGTTATGCATTCCATCAGTACATGAGCCAAAAAAGGAACTATTAGATGATTCTCGTAGCTCAAATTTCTCTATACACCCTGGTAGCACAAATATGTATAGAGATTTGAAGGAATTTTATTTTTGGGATAGTATAAAGTATGAAATTGCTGACTATGTTTCAAGTTGTTTAGTTTTTCAACAAGTGAAGGTAGAGAGACAACATCCTAGAGGGGTGATGCAACCTCTACCTATTCCTATGTGGAAGTGGGATGAAATTATGATGGATTTTTTCATAGGACTACCAATGACTCCTAGAAGGAATTATTCAATATGGGTAATTGTTGATCATCTCACAAAATCAGCACATTTCCTTGCAATAAGAGAAGATTTACCATTTAAGTTCCTAGAACGAATCTATATTAATGAAGTTATAAGACTTCATGGTACACCATCTATCGATTGTGTCTAATCAAGATCTCTAGTTTACATCAAAATTCTGGAAAAGTCTCCAGAAGGATTTGGATACTCAAATTCATATGATTATTGCTTATCATCCCCAAATCGACGAACCGTCTGAAAGGACTATTCAAACACTAGAAGATATGTTGATATCTTGTTATCTTAACTTTCAAGGTATGTGGGATCAATAATTTACTTTGGTATAATTTTCCTACAATAATAGTTTTCATTCTAGTATTCAAATGGAATCAGATGAAACATTATATGGTAGAGGTGATGAACTAAAACGTGTTGGGATGAAGTTGGTGAGAAGAAAAATTTAGGCCCAGAACTTATCGAATAGACAACAGCAAAGGTAAATAAAATTCATACCCATATTAAAGCATCCCAAAGTAAGAAAAAGATTCATACTGAAAACCAGAGAAAGGATTTTTAATTTCAAGTAGGAGAGTATGTCTTTCTAAAAGTATCTTCGTGGAAGGGTTTCTTAAGGTTCGGTAAGAAAGGGAAACTGAGCCCTAGGTAAATCGGACCATTTGAAATTATGGAAAGGATCAGAGATGTAGCGTTCCATTAACCAATGCTACTAAGACTCTCAAAAGTTCATAATGTGTTCCATATGTCATTGTTGAAGAAATACATTCCAGAACCAATCCATGTACTTGAATATGAAGAAATGGAACTGGAACCTAATTTGTCGTACTATGAAGAGCTTATCGAGATTCTTGACACAAGCGAGCAGGTATTGAGAAATCATAGAACTTTTCTAGTCAAGGTTATTTGGAGAAACCCTAAAATGTATGAATAAGTTAGGGAATATGAGTACATTATGAATAAAAACCACCCACATCTTTTTAGAGGGATTTATATAAGAAAAATTTCAAGGACGAAATTTCTAAATGAGGTAATAATATAACACCCCAGTCATATTATGGTATGTTTCACTTAAATACATTATATTAATTAGAGATCCAATGTTTCATAAATCAATAAGTTTATTTTGAAACAACACTTGGTTATTTAGGAGATAGTCATAACCTAGTCATTAAACTTAAATTTGTCACTTCTGTATTTGGAATTTTGAAAAAAAACATACACGATTTCGTTCAGGGTGATATTTGGAGTCTGATAGAATCAAGTTAATTTTTAGTGAACAGTAACTTACCCTTATGAATAGTAACATACCCTTATTAACAGTAACCTACCCTTATGAATAGTAATATTACCCTTATGAATGGTAACCTTACTCAATAATGTATAAATAAAATTTAAGCACCTTAAAAATGAAGATGCATATTTTAAGTGTTGGTATTTTACGATGAAATAATGTTTTTAATTAAAAATTAAATTTTTCATATTTATAAAATTATTTTTTGAAAATGGAGTTCATTTTTTGATTCATTATATTTAAAAACGTTTCAGGTGAATTTTTTGGATTTTACTATAATACTTTAAATTTTGTGAATTGTAAAATACATTAATTTAACATATAAATACATTATAATTTAAATTAACTATTCATGACATCATGAGTGATGTAATCACCCAAATCTCGAACTCACATGAATTTAATACTATTATAGGTCTTATAATACTCACTATTTCATGTCTTGTGGAGAAATAATAAATTAATTGTTATAATATTAAGGAAACCCCCCTCCCCTCCACTATATAAATCACCCCTCATCCCCCTCTTCCTCCCACACCACTCAAGCTTCAATACTTTACTAAATTATACTAAAATATCTCCCTAAGATCCTACCCTAAGTCCAAGACCTAGTGGTCTCACCAA
Organism: Viscum album; assembly: GCA_963277665.1. Classification (NCBI taxonomy): domain Eukaryota; kingdom Viridiplantae; phylum Streptophyta; class Magnoliopsida; order Santalales; family Viscaceae; genus Viscum; species Viscum album. The sequence continues at coordinate 1,353,519,927 of OY728131.1, forward strand.
AAGGTCAAAAAACAAAGGCTTTAAGGAGATTCTCAATGAGGAGTACTCCAGAGGTGAACCTCTCTTCTCTTTTCATTGAAATTCTTTTACAAGTTCTATTCTTTTGTGGATCTCTCCTCGCCTCCCCACATCCAAATTCTATGAAAATTATAGTACCTTACATGGACTGTAATTTTATTATGCTAATGTACTATTTCATCATCATATCTCTTTTCCCCTCCTCTTACACTAAAAATGAAAATATCGTTCTAGATATGTTAATTTATCACCTTCAAGGACGATGGGTTTTCAATTTCTATTACTATATTCAAGACTAGTAATGAAACCTTTTTAATGGTTTAAAAATATCATAATATATGTATTTTATCTTATTCAATGTTCTGGAATCCTTACACAATCATAATATATAATAATAATACAAAACCATTTCATTATGTTCAAAAATGCCAAGTTAATTCAAGCGTGTATCATTAACTTTTAACTAATGAGTCGTCCTAATGGTATATAATACAAAGTTAGGATAAGATAATTTATATCTTTATAATTTCACTAATAATATATATTTACAATTATGGATGTTTAACCACATTTCAAATGAACTTCCATCCATGAATATAAGTAAACCGATCATGCAAACCAAGGAAGAAAATGTTTCCAAAACAATAAAATTGAACAACTTAAACCCATAAAAAGGGAGAAAATGAACCTAATAAGGTTATAATAAATCAATTTAATGTTTATGAGGTTCTATAATTATTAATTAATGAAGCTAAATTTGATTATTCAGGTCATTAAGATCAATCGAGAACACCTTCGGGAAAAGCTAAGGGATTCTCTCTCTCACTTTTATTCAAGAATCCCCCTATGTTGTGTCCTTTTATTTTTGATCCCTAATGATGTGGTATGTTTTTTAACCTCCCCCATTCTGTCCTTATGATATATAAATTATTGTATACCCCTTTACCTCTCATTAATCCCTCACAAGAACACCTGTTACCATGCAAAAATATTTGTAAGGGGTTTCTCATCTCACTTTTAATTATGTGATATTTTCATTATTCGCAACTTATTTCTTGAATTTGGTGTATGTTATACTTGCATTGGAAATATATTATCATGATTCTATTTATATTCATGGTATTATGTGATTCATTTGGTCTTTATTAATTTTTTTTCATATGACTCGATTGATTGCAATGTGGTAAGGGACTTTGTCTCAATTTCCATTTCATTGAGACTTACTTAATATTGTGCACCTAATATTTCTTATATGGTGTATCCACTTCCCATTTTATATAATTTTTCATTTTAAATTTTAAATATTTTACATATCCATATTATGGTTTAATGTATATGATTATTGTATTAAGTCGTATAACCTTTTACATATGGTGTTTATTTGGAATGTTGGTTTAACTATAGAAATATTGATGAATCTCTATCCTATACTCCATACAGAAATCAAGAAGGAATATTGTACTTATATTAAATAAATTTATAAATAATTATTTTAACTTTCAGTGGAGTTAGGGGCCCTTTATAGCCCCTTGATGAATTGACAAGTCTCATGAGACAAATCAGTTGGCGACAAACCCTTTGAGTTTGTTTCTGAAAATCAGAAGGGTATCTACCCAAAGACATAAACCGTTTCGATTGAATAGTGGTATCATATGCCAGATACCTGACATAAAATTAATAAGAATTTTCTTTATTCATTTTTAGTTATTACTATCCATGAGGATTTCACTATGACAAAATCTATGGATGTAGGTTCATTCTCATTTTATTAATGGCGTGTGTTTTTCATTTATTCACCATGCCATATTTGTTTATGATTCAGTTGTTTTTTATTTATGTTTCTGTAACTTTTAACCCTAAATGATAATTTGATCTCACCCATTTCATTTGTTTACCATAAATAGTTTATGAATACGAGAGTATTTATTTAGTTTTTGTGGATGCAATTTATTAGTTTTTGTTGTGTATTCTTTTTTGTTACCTTTCCCAATGTAATTTGAGTTACATCTATGTATCTAATTTCTTCAAGACTACTAAATGGATCGTTCCTTCCGGATTTATTTCCTCTTAATCATACCTATGTAATAAGAAATGAACCAAATCTAATCTAGAGGGGTCGGGGCATTACAGTTAGTATCAGAGGAAGTTTAGCAGCAAACATGGAAACTAGATTAGAAAATGTAGATTAGGGAACAAATATATAAGGTAGTATTTAAAGATAAAATACAATAATGTCCGAGAATTTTGGCAAGGAATATATTATGTGGATATTTCTAGACAATAAATTCATGTCTGGATACAAACAGGTAGAGGTGGCTCTGGCACAGATGTACCTAGGAGTGAAAACTCTGACAAGGTGTTTTTGGCCTGACCTGGGGTATCTTGGTACATGACAATGGTCCTTGATGCACTCTTGGTTTGACACACTGGGGCATATGATTAGGATAATTCACATTTTCTTTACAATCCCTTATGAAATATTTTAATTTAAAATTTTCTTCAGTGAAACCATGTTTATGAGATTATAAATGCATAGAATTTTGATTTATGTTTTGTACTTTTCTAGTTGAGATTATAAATTATTGTTAATAACCTAACCTAGTGTATTAAATTATTTAGAAATGGAGTATAATAGAAGAAAAACAATCAATACTCATGAAGAATGTAGGTATTTCCCCACTGACAAAGTCAACACAGTCAATGTCAGAGCAGATCAGATCATGACCATATTCAGATAAATTACTCAGGTTGTGAAAAATAACCATGATACAAATGTGTTGGATCATTTCATGTGGCAGAAGACCCTATATTTTAGTGGGACTACTAATCCATTGGTAGTTGATCATTGGATCCATTCCCTTGAAAATATATTCATGGAATTAATATACAATGAAAATGAAAAAGGTAGTGCTGGAAGTATATTGTCTCAAGGGAGATGCTGATCAATGGTGTTTTTTGATCCAGAATACCACAGTGGAAAAAAGAAAGAGAATATATGGAATGGAGGACTTTTAATGAAATTTTCTTCGACAAATATTTCTCTCATGATCAAATAATGTAAATGAAGAGGAAATTACTTATCCTAAAGGAAATAGAAGAAAATGGTGTTGCAGAGTATGAGGCTACCTTCACAAGACTAGCCAGTTGTGCCATAGATTATGTACATGAATCAGAAGACAAGATTGATCATTTCTTTAACGTTTTGAAGCCACGTCTTCAAAGTTAAGTGCCTTCTCAAATATTTTCATCATATGATGAAATTGTATTAAGTTCCATCAAAATAGAGAGGGAGTTTTCTAGATCAAAATTTTTCAAGGTAAATGAAGATAAGAAGCATTACTCGGATAACCATAGAAATGGTGAAGCACCAATAAGAACAAGGTAATGAAGAAATTATCATTATGAGAGAATTGTGGAAATAATCATCCCGATAAGTGTTTGAAAGGCATGGTATTCTACTATAAGTGCGGAGAAAAGGTTCATCGATCTAATGAATACAAAGGGAATAAACATGTCAATGATGTTCAATTCTATAATTGTACAGAGATGGGACACTATGAAAATGAGTTTCCTAATCACCAATGAAAATTTCCTCAGAAAAGGAAACGAGAGCATGTGAATGATTGTGCAATTACAACCACAGAGGTTGAGGTTCTTAATAATGTGGTGTAAGGTACTTTAATTGTTTCATCAAACTTAGTCAATTCTATATTTGATTATGGATCTTTGCGTTCATTTATATCTTCCCAGTTTTCCAAGAAAATTAGACATGTTCACTTTTATTTAATAAAGGATTTGTTAGTCAATACTTCTAGGGGATATATCATTGCAACAAAGGCATGTCGATCAATCCCCATCATGATAGTAAAACGTGAATTAGTTTCTAACCTTATAATCATACCATTGACTGACTTTGATTTAATTCATAGTATGAATTGGATGTCAAATTATTATGTGAATATCTATTGCAATAATAAGGAAGTTAAAATATTATAAAATGGTGTATAATCTCTTATTTTTATGAAAGAAACCTCTCCATCTAATTCTTATCTACATCCACCCCTAGTAGCTCTACTTAATGTAATTCTTAGAGAGGAAGAGAACCCAATATCTATGGGTGAGGAATAAATCATCAAATTGATGATGTTCATATAGTGAAGGAATAGATTGACGTATTTCCCAAGGATCTTCATGGACATCCTCCAGAGAGAGAAGTTGAGTTCTCTATTGATTTAATTCTTGGTGTAAGAAATATATCAAAGACTCCCTATAGAGTAGACAATGTGGAATTAGTGGAGAAAAATAAACAAATAGAGTAATTGAGTGACAAAGGATTTATTCGACCTAGTGTTTCTCAATGGGGATACCCTATCCTCTTTGTTAAGAAGAAAGATAGATCTACGAGGATATACATTTATTACAGGGAAATCAATGATATTACAATAAAGAATATGTATCCTCTTCTAAGAATTGATGATTTATTTTATCTACTTCATGGAGAAAAATATTTTTCAAATATTGACCTTTGATATGGGTATCATCAGTTGTGTATGAAGAAGAAAGATATTCCAAAGAAGATATTTTGAACCAGGTATGGGCATTACTAGTTTATGGTGATGCCTTTTGGACTAACTAATGTACCCTCTATTATCATGGATTTAATTAATATAGTTTTCATTGAATATCTGGATAACTTTGTTATGGTATTTATTGATTATATCCTGGTATACTCTAAAATTTATGAAGACCATGACAATCACTTATAGATTATTCTGAAAAATCTTAAAATAAATGAATTATATTAGAAGTTTAGAAAGTGTGAATTTTGGATTCAATCGGTTTCCCTTCAAGGACATATTGTCTCTAAAGATGGAATCCTAGTTGATCCTTTGAAGGCAAAGGAAATCCAAAAATGGCCCATGCCAACAAACATAACTGAGGTACGTAGTTTTATTGACTTAGTAGGCTACTATTGGTGTTTCATTCATAATTTCGCCTGACTGGATAACCAGCTAACCAATCTCACACGTAAAGGGGTTAATTTTGTATGGATGAAATAATGTACCTAATGCTTTAAAGAATTTAAAATAATATTAGTCAATTATCCAATTTGGACTCTTCAATCTGGAAATGATGGATTTTTGATATACATTGATGCATCAAATAATGGACTAGGTTGCATCCTTATTTAAAATGATACATTTATCACTTACGTATCAAGACAACTGAAGACTCAAGAGAAAAATTACTCATATCATGATCTTGAGTTATCATCTGTAATCTTTGATCTGAAAATATGGAGACATTATATCTACGGTGAAAGATTTGAGATATATACAGATCACAAGAGTTTGAAATACATTTTCACACAGAAAGAACTCAACATGAGGAAAATTACATGGATATAGTTACACAAATATTATGATTGTTGAATACACTACCACCCAGGTGAGGAAAATAAGGTGGCATATTCAATAAGAAAGCAATATCAATTTATGTGGGATCAATACTTGCATTTGGTGAAATTTTCCTACAATAATATTTTCCATTCTAGCATTCAAATGGTTATATATGAAGCATTATATGGTAATAGGAGTTGAACTCCAACTTGTTGGGATGAATTTGGTGAGAGGAAACATTTTGGTCTTGAACTTATCAAAGAGACGATAGCAAAGGTAAATAAAATTTTGGCCCATATTAAAGCAACCTAATGTAGGTAGAAGAGTTATGATGACAATCGAAGAAAGGATTTTTAATTTCAAGTAGGAGGTCATTTATTTCTAAAAGTATCTTCATGGAAGGGTGCCTTAAGGTTCGGTAAGAAAGGGAAACTGAGCCCTAGGTACATCAGATAGTTTGAAATTTTTGAAAGTATCGTAGCTGTAGCATACCATTTAGAAATACCGCCAAGTATCTCCAAAGTTCATAATGTGTTCCAGGAGTAATTCTTGAATAAATACATGCCAGAACCAATGAATTTACTCACCTATAAATAAATAGAACTGAAACCTAATTTTCCGTACTGGGAAGAGTCTATCGAGACTCTTGACACAAGGGAGAAGTTATTGAGAAATCAGACAACTCGTCTAGTCAACGTTCTTTGGAGAAACCATAAAATGGAAGAAGCAGCATGGGAACCTGAGGGTGTTATGAAGAAGAACAACGCAAATATTTTTAGAGGGCATTATACAAGAAACATTTTGAGGACAAAATTTCCAAAGGAGGGAATAATATAACACCCCAATCATTTTATGGTATGTTTCTCTTAAATAAATTATATTCATTAGATAGCCTATATTTCATAAATCACAGATTTTTTTTAAACAACACTTGGTTATTTAGGAGATGGTCATAACCTCTCCATTAAACTTAAATTTGTCACTTTTGTGTTTTCAATTTTGAAAAACATACATACACAGTTTTGATCAGGGTGATATTTGGAGTCTGATAGAATCAAGTTAATTTTCAGGGAATAGTAACTTACCCTTATGAATAGTAAGATACCCTTATTAATAGTAACCTACCCTAATGAATAGTAATATGAACCTTCTGAATGGTAACCTTACTCATGAATGTATAAATAAAATTTAGGCACCTTAAAAAGGAAGATGAATATTTTAAGTGTTGGTATTTTTTTTATTAAATAAATTTTTTTATTAAAAATTAAATTTATCATATTTAGAAATTATTATTGAAAAATAGAGTTCATTTTTTGATTCTACACATTGAAAAAATATCACGGTCAATAATTAGATTTTTTTGAAATAGTTGAAATTTTTGTGAATAATAAAATACAATAATTTATCGTATAAATACATTATAATTTAAATTAACTATTCACAACATCATGAGTGATGTAAGAACCCAAATATAGAAATCACATGAATTTATTACTATTAAAGGTCATATAATCCTCATTGTTTCTTTTCTTGTGGAGAAATAATAACTTAATGATTATAATATTAAGGAGACCCTCCTCCATCCACTATATAAACCAAACCTCTCCCCCTATTCCTCCCACACCACTCAAGCTTTATGACTTGCCTAAATTCTGCTCAAAAGTCTCCCTAAGATCCTCTCCCACGTCCAAGACCTTCTGGTATCACCAAAAGGCCAAAAACAAAGGCCTTAAAGAGATTCTCATGGAGGAGTACTCAAGAGGTGAACATCTCTTCTCTTTTCTTTCAAATTCTTTTACAAGTTCCATTCTTTTGTTTCTATCTCCTCACCTCCCCACATCCAAATGATATGATAATTCAAGTACATTACATGGAATGTAATTTTATTATTCTAATGTAATATTTCATCATCATATCTCTTTTTTCCCTCCTCTTATACTAAAAATGAAAACACTATTCGAGATGTGTTAATTTATCACATTCAAGGACGAAGGGTTTTCAATTGCTATTAGTATCTTCAATACTAGTCATAAAACATTTTTAATCATTTAACCAGATCATAATATATTTATTTTACCTTATCCAATTTTTTTGAATCTATACACAATCATAATATAAAATAATAATACAAAACAAGTTCATTACGTTCAAAACCGCCAAGTTAATTCAAGCGTGTATCATTAACTTTTAACTAATGGTTCATCCACATGATATATAATCAAAAATTGTGATAAGATAATTTATATATTTTTAAATTAAATAATAATATATATTAACATTTCTTTTTGTTTAAAAACATTTCAAACAAACTTCCTTTCATGAATACAAGTAAATCGATCATGAAAACCAAGGAATAAAATGCTTCCAAAACAATAAAATTCATCATCTTAAACCCATCAAAAATGGCATGAATGAACCTAATAAGGTTATAATAAATCAATTAAATGTTGATGAGGTTCTGTAATTATTAATTAATGAAGATAAATTTTATTATTCAGTTCATTAAGATCAATCAAGAACACTTTTGGGCATAAGGTAAGGGATTCTCTCCCTCACATTTATTCAATAATACCCCTATGTTGTGTCCTTTTATTTTTAATTCTTAATAATAGGGTATGTTTTCTCACCTCCCCCATACTAACCTTATGATATATAAATGATGGTATACCCATTTACCTCTCATTAATCCCTAATAAAAACACATGTTACCATGCTGAAATGTTTGTAATAGGTTTATCATCTCACGTTTAATTCTGTGATATTTCCCTTATTTGAAACTTATTTCTTGAATGTGGTTTATTTTATAGTGACATTTGATATATATTATCATGATTATCTTTATATTCATGTTATTCTATGATTCATTTGGTGGTTATTAATTTTTGGTTATACGACTCGACTGGTTACAATGTGGTAAGGGACTTTGTCTCAATTTCCATTTCATTGAGACTTACTTGGTATTTTGAAACTAATCATTCTTATGTGGTGTATCAACATCCCATTTGAGATCATTTTTCATTATAAATTGTAAATATATGATATATCCATATTCTGTTTTCTTTTATATGATTATTTTCTTAAGCTGTATAACCTTTTACATATGTTGTTTATTTAGAATTTTGTTTTAACGATGGAAATATTTATGAATATGTGTCCTTTAATCTATATAGATATCAAGAATACATATTTTACTTTTATTAAATCAATTTATAAATAATTATTTGGACTTGAAGTAGAGTTATGGGCCCACTACAGCCCCTTGATGCATTGATGGGTCTCATGAGTCAAATCAGTTGGCGACAAACCCTTTGAGTTTGTTTCCAAAAATCAGAAGGGTGTATACCCATAGAATTAAACCATTTTAATAGTATAGTGGTATCATGTTCCAGATACATTAAATACAATTAATAAACACTCTCTTTATTCATTTTCAGTTATTACTATCTATGAGTTTTTCACTATAACAAAATCTATGGAAGTAGGTTCATTCTCAGTTTATTAATGGCGTGTGTTTTTAATTTATTCACTATGCCATGTTTGTTTATGATTCAGTTATTATTGATTCATGATTATGTTACTTGTAACCCTTATTTATAATTTGATATCACCCCTTTCATATGTTTACATTCAATAGGTTATGAAGAGGAGACAATTTATTGAGTTTCTATGTATGCAGTTTATTAGTTTTTTTATGTATTGTATTTTGTTACCTTTTCCAATGTAATGTAAGTTACATATATGTATCTAGTTTCTTCAAGACTACTAAACTGATCATTCCTTCAGAATTTATTTCCTATTAATCATTCCAATGTAATAAGAAATGCACTGGCTCCGATCTAGAGGATTCAGGGAGTTACAGCGTATGCTAGAGGATGCTTACTAAAAGTGATTGTCTTAGTGGTACATTAGAGAGACTATAACCTCTTGATAAGTGTGGAACATGGTGGTATAAAATAATGAATAAACAGAATAAGGTGTAATAATGAAATAGAAAAATTAAACATCCAAATAAGAATAGATGGTGAGAATCCATAACTAGTAGCATAAAAATTCAAGTCCATATCCACTATCAAAAACAAAATCATGGATTCAGGTTTCTATAAAAGAATGGAGATATAAGAAAACAAAATAAAAAATATATATAATATTCTATACAAAAATACCCAAATATATCTCTAACAGTATCATGAGTATGATCTAGATCCTCTTCTCTTATACTCAATCCTAATACACAAAATAAAGCATCTAAGGATGGTCTCTTCTATTTATACCTACTTGAATCTATGATGTATGTTCAGGTACCAATCAGTGGCCTGAATAGGGTGTGATTTAAACTCAATAGGCCACCACTAATAGTATTTATAACAAATCTAGTCTATGCATATAAGTTGTAACAGTGTGCATGTATAACAGGAATAAATTTGTAAATGATAAAGTGAAACAACTCAATATACAAGTACATGTTGTGTAAAAATATTCTTATGAATGAAGAATAACATTATAATAAAGTAAAGAATCAGTTGTGGAATACTCTAAACATATCAAATATCATACTGATGTGGGATATCACCCAATTCCATTGACCAAGGAAACCTACTCAAGTCCAAGGATATTATTCAAGGTAATATTTGTAGAATTTTGACCTATATGGTCTAGGAACCTATGGCCCATTGTTTAGGTTTCCTCATCAAGTCCATTAATCTATTCCCTAGAAAACTTTGTAAAAACTTGTCTAGAGCCCAAGGAATAAGTCTGAGGTGGTTCAAGAATTCTGGATCCAAGGTAATAACCAGAGGCATCCAATTATAAAATATTCAACTGGGTTATAGATCACATATCGTGATACCCTGAATCAGTTTCAAAACATATTTTCCATTATAGATCATAATATAGAATGGATCAAGGGGTTGTGTCAGTTTCTATACCCTTTTACCAATTAATTTCATCACATTCATTTCATTAAATCAACTCACTTACAAGTGACATCAAGGGGTCATGTTAAAGTCGATGAAACAATATAATCTCTTTACATAATTAAGCATAAGACTAGATATTATCTATAATTTTTCACAATTCCCACATATTTCATTCCATTTCCCCTTTCATTTATAATTAAAATGGTTCCAAAATAGGTATTAAGCCTTTATGAATCCATTTATTTCTTATATGACTTCCACTCACAAGGGGAAAGCTCAGCACACCTAAGGGGTGGCTCAGCCATCGGAATTTAATATAACCACCTCAAGGGGTGTTTTTGGTTGAGGTCAGTGACCTCCAACTATATCCAAGGGGCTTCGGAACATCCTGATTTTGATATAAACAATTAATTAAAAGTGTTACACATTTTAGAACAAATGTATGCATAGTCCAGTGTGTGGCACTTGGTGAAATATATAAATATCAATAAATTTAGGGAAAAGTTATAAACCACCAACCTTATACCAAGGACACTTCACTCATACAATTTTGGTCTTTGATTTGATTCATAATGAGAGAAATCAAGAAAATTGACAAACACTCTGAGATTATGGCATATTATCTTGCATTGAAATAATATCTAATATGGAAAGAAAAATATAGAAAATAATGAATATAGGTATTAAACTAACTGAGGGTGATCAAATGAAACTGATGGTGCTTGATTTTAATTCTAGGTGAGGTAGATACATCCATTCTAAGAGTAGAGTGAGGGGGATCCCCCATGATCGTAGGGGTTGTTTTGTATAAAATGAGAGGGAGAGAATGATGAGGAAAACATAAGTAAGATAGGGGAAACGGTAATTTCCAAAACCTTAAATAGAATCATGTTTTGGAAACTGGTTTTTGAATTGTGTGGTGCCACTATCCAAAGGGACACTCCCCTCGCATGGTTGAAGTGTATGGTTTGAAAAACTATGCACCAACCATGCAGTTAACCCTCTACATATACACTAAGTCACATGGTTTCCCCTATAGGGATACATGGGTTCAAAAAACAACACCCATGTACAAAATAGTTTTCATGGTATGAGAAGCATGGTCTGTGTATCATGGTTAGTACTTATTGTATAAAAACCATGCACCCCTATTTGTTTCTCCGAAAATAGAAATTTTGAATCCCAAAGCCCTATAAAATCATTCAAACACCCAATAAACCTTCTAGTACATATAACCCATCAAATAAACACTTTAATGTGTTTCCAACTCTTGGAATAACATTTTGATTCTTGGTTTTCAATTTGGCAGGTCCACAAAATGGAAAGCTAAAATCCCTTAGAAAAATTTCAACTTGTAAAAAACACGAGATGTTAACCTTGCCCACATTATAAAATATCATCCCAAGTAAGTTTTGGGGAATAAATAAAACATCACCAATCCTAAAGAGCCCATGATTTTCTTCTCAAATGTCCATGTATTGTTTCGTAATGCCCAACTCTCATCTAGGATTCATTCTAAACATATGTTACTTAAGTCGTTAAAACTCAAACCAACACTCATAACCATTTTAGAAACATAGAGACAGTCTATACCTAATCATGTCTAACATTAAACATGGTCACATAATAATCTTGATCATTAACCAACTTATAGAGCTCCCCACTATAGGTCATAGCTTTCAATGGACAATTCTGAGTCACAACACTTCCACAATTATAATTACCTACAGAATCACATCTTTAGTGTCTTAGTGATATAAATGGAATGTTCATCAGATAAAACATGGGAATATTACCATTGGTCCTTGATTTTTTAAAAAATTTCTAAGTCCCATTGACCAAGCTTAGCCTTGTCACATTGGTTTTTCCTTAAAGATATATTACCACCCTTTGGACTATACATGGCTCATCACAATGGTATGCCTGATGTGGTTCCTCACACACCAAATCCACCCATTACAGTAAAATCATGTTGAACCACCTCTTGTCAACTACTTTCAAAACACTTGACCTCTACAATTAATGAATTACCAAAACATGATTCCCAATCCTTATCCCAAGGCATATCGAGATCATTTTAAGCAATCTCATTGAATCTCATAACCTACTCCTAGTGACTTATTAAAGATGAAACACTCCATGATCAAAACTATCACCAAGATATAGAGCCATCATTGATAAATACAAGATCCAACCATTGGTTCATCATAAGTTACTTCAACTCTAAAACCCAAAATTAGAATCTACCATGTCTATACTCAAAACTGAACCTATAATTTACCAATTAAAATATAGATGTACATTACTCTACTCATTTAATGTAATACGAGTTCCAAAACTACCTTCATAAAACTAGTCTCAATGTCATGTGGCCCTTATCACATGATGGTCGCTCGTCGGTGACCGATGTCCCACTCCCCACCTTAAGATCATCCATATTATTATACCATCAAAAAAATTATACTCATCGCATCTCAGGATCCATCCACTCCCAAACATACAACTGGCATGAATGAGAACCTTCTAACTTCTGATCACTAACACAAATTGCACCCATCAATCATTCCCACTTACCAAGAATGTTTACCATGGAATTCACCAAATTTCAAATCAAAGTAAGGGTCACCAGACTCATATGGCCAATGGTGTACTTCACACCATATGGATACCTTAAAACACTCATGCAACATAACTCTCAAAGACTCTCTACCCCAAACTGGAGACAATTTATAGGTATCTCGTCATATATCTGACTCTCTCTCTCTCTCTCAATGTACAATAGAATATATCAAGATATTGGGAATTATTGTTACTACACCAATAGTACACAAATATTTCATCAATAGGTGGATATCTTTCCCCTAGGACACACTCACAATAAACTAGTCCATACAATAATTTACTCAACTCCTAGAACCACATCTTCGGACAATGTATAGAGGAACTTCATTATATTTTACCCAGCTCTTTGGGTTCCCATTCCCACAATAATTACATTTAAAATTTTCGATCCTCATCATGTACTTATCCACTCAATAATTTTTAATATCAAACAATTATGACAATAATCTATCATGAACTAAAAATTCCATATGTTGTGGGTGTACATCATGTATCACCTAGTTCAAGACCCGACTCACTCTCCCACAAATCATTCATTAAAAAGATCAATCTGGTTGTGTTATATGGAATGTTAGTTTAAAAACATTATGATCTCCCTTGAAACTCCTCTTCAAAATCATGCACTTGCTTATGCTATGATTTATCAAGTGACCACCCATCTTACAACATAATTTTATAAATTAATGTTTCAACCATACAGCCAATGTTCAGTTTAATCGGGAATCTGAATAGACCTTCCCATACAATCCAGTCTCGGTATACCAACACTCCTGGTGCTTTCTTGAAAACTGAAGGCAACGTCATGCATAAATCACAAAACCTAAACACCTACATTGGTATACAGGACAACACAAAACCAAGATCACTACCTATAAGGTAAATTTAATCCTTGGACCAACCACTCTAATAGTTTTTCCATAATATCATCAACCAATTAGTATCTGAGTCAAAAATAATGGCTGCAAGATTTACCACATTTCCCTAATAATCAAAACTCCAAACATGGCCACTGGGTCTTTCCACCTAGCCCCAAGATCTCTTGCATGAGAATCATATCCCACTTAAGAGGATTTATAAAGTGGAATCTAATGCACTTTAGAACTATCTCTAATGATATTAAACTTAAGGTAAGTAAGGAATCATTGACCTACATGGGTTAAATTCTTCCAATATAGATGTAATGACATCACCTACCAAGCATCATCCTATCTGGCTCTAATACTCATCAACAATCCTCATAGGGGATTTTACTCTGGGTTTTATAATATTAATATAAAGGATAAAGAGTTGATATTAAATGGGAATCCTTATACAGTAATACCCCCTTAGGTTTCAACTACCTGACAACCAATTTCCTACTCAGGTGTCGTTTCATTTTCTTAGAGTCCTACCTGACTCAAATAGTCAAATAGATACTACATATCATTCCTAGAAATTGGGCTAAAAACATATTAGTTAACCATATAAAAGGGCGCTACCATAATGGGCTAACCCCTTGTTTTACACAAACAATTAATTTTTAAAGATGAAGTTAAGCCCCAAAAGTCACAAGGCCTTTCCACCTAACCTCTTGGTCTAACACAAATTAAGAAGATGTCCTTAGAGGTCCATGTGAACACTCATATTCCCATTCAAGGCCACTCTAAAGGAAGGATTTAAAACTAACACTTATATGAATATCCAAGATATAATTACCTATAAAATGGTTTATTTTAACGAATTTATTTAATGCTCGTTTATTAAAACATTTAAATAATCTTATATTTAGGTGATATCAAGTAATTTTTTTCAGTAAAATTATTCTAAGAAATTTATTTAACTCAAACCATGTAGAATTAGGAAAATTTATCTTATAATTTCCTTTTAATGGTAATTTAGCAATAATTTACCACAAATGGTATTGGTTAAACATAATATAAATTCAAAACTATAAAGGATATAACTATTATGTTTTAATTGGAATTTGAATTAAGATAATCCTCATATCAATAAAGAACAAAATCATAAAATTGTTTTTTATTATTTTAAGGGGATTGGTTCAGTAAGATACCACCATATATTAATATGTTACCCATATAAGTGGATATTGACGCTTTAATTTACCCTCTTAGTTAGCATAAACATACCCTCATGGGGTTAAGTTCCATGGAATATAAAAAATAAGGTGAACTATAAGGGTCCCTTCTATCCATCCTGGGTTTAGTTATATGGGTATCCATTCCGAATTTATGGAGTCAATAATCTATAAATTATAATTCAAATCTCATTTAAGAAAAAACCATATCTTTTTAAAGTTAAAAACACCCTTAATGGTTTTATCTTAAAAGATAAACATGTTAATAATAAACTATTAGGGTCTAGTTTGGCCTATAAAAAATCAGTTATATGGGCTTTCATTCCCAAGTGATAATGTTAAAAGCCTCCATAAGTTGTAGTTGACACCCATTTAATTGACATCCATCACTGAGTAATGCAATGAATTTGTCAAAACAACATAATTTTATTATGATTTAATATTTTATTTAGGTCAATTCATTAATAAATTAAACCCATTTAATTTAAGAATCAAAATTCCACATAAGTTATTTTTATACAAAGGTATAGCTAGATGAATCACTATTCCCAAATTATAAAGGTACAAGTGTTTATAAATTACGGTTGGAATTAATGTAACTAAAACAAAGTTAATACATTTATCGTAAAAAGGAATCCAAAACATATATGGTGGTTCAATTATATGGATCACCATTTCAAATTTTATAGAGTTCCCAAACATCATTTAAGTTGAAATTGGCACCCATTTAATTAGGACCACTAACACTTCACCTCATGAGACCAATGGTTCTTGTAACAACATTTCATAATTGGTTTTTCAAGGTTTCACCTTAAGGATGTATAGAAAAAAAATATTTATATTGATGTTCACACTTTAATAATAATATCATATATCCCAACTATAACAGGGCATGCTATCAAAAATAATGAATACATACATGTGAGAAGGAAAACACACAAGCATGGTATACATGTAACCATTCCAAACCTAAAAATTGTATATTGATAAACATGCTCATGACATGTGTGTCCCATATTCATGAAATGAAGCATGAACACACCCTATTTATTTCTACAATGTTCTAATGGAAAATTATCATAAATTCATCAATCATTAACCAGTGGAAGTAAAATAATCACTAAGGGCAAAATAATAATCATTTATAACAGCGAACAATATGAACAATGATCCCATCCCTAGAAACATGATCTTTCCCTCATGCATGGGTCAGCTAAAAAAATATCTATTAACAAAGCTCCAACATATTCTTAGTCTCTTATATACCATATCAAAACAATAAGACAAATAAAAAATGTGTTGATACCACTTTTAGTGTCCCAACCAGAGATCTATCAAAATAGTTACCAAAGATAATTTTTATTATAGACTCAATTGCACCTCTTTGTATGCTAGAGTCTTCCAGCTAGTAGTGAGTGTCTATAGTTGTATAGTGGGGAGACTATAAAATCATGATCATAGTGGAACATACTGTTATAAAATAATAATTAAACAGTTTAAGCAGTTATGGAATAGAGGATGTAAACATCTATGTAATAATAAAGGCCTAGAATCTATAAGAAGTATCATAATAATAAACAGGTCCATATCGGCTATCATAAACAAAATAATTATACCATGATTCTAAAAACTAGGATATAAGGAAACATATCAAAATTCATATACCACAAGCTATAAAAAAAGAAAAAAAGACTAAGAAAACTATCTCTAAAGGAATCACAAGCATAATCCTGATGCTCTACTCTTGTACTTCATCCTAGTATATAAAATCAAGTTTCCATGGATAGGCACTTCCCTTTTTCACTACCTTCATCCATGATTTCTATATAGGGACCAATCGGTGGCACAAAAATGGAGTGAGATAAACCCAATAGGCCACTACCAAAGGTGTTTATAAAAAATCTCATCTATGCATATAAGTTGTAATAGTGTGTAGGTATAAAAGGAATAAAGATATAAATGATAAAGTGATATAACCCAATATACAAGTAAATGTTGTGTAAAAAGTATCCTATGAATGAAGAACAACAATATAATAGAGAAAAGCATGAGCTACAACATACATCGGACCTATCATGTATCATACCTACGTGGGTTAAGACCCTAGTCTATTGACCAAGGAATCCTCCTCAAGTCTAAGGATCTTGTCCAAGGAAATCTTGGTATAATATAGATCTATAAGGGACAAGAACATAGGGATAATAGCAGAGGGGTCATCATCAAGAACACAAAGTGTTTCCATAGTAAAATTAATAAATACTTAGTTAGAGCCCCTAAAATATGTTTGAGGCGGTCCAAAAATGCATGATCCAAGTTAATAACCCATGGCATACAATCCTAAAATGTGAAAGTGGGCCATTGGTGCCATACAGTGTTGTCTGGAATCGATTCCATAACTTTTTATCCATTATAGGTCATACTATATAAGGGATCAAGGGTACATGTTAGTGTCCATGACCACATTATCAATTTATTTAATCACATTAATTTCATTAAATCAACTTAATTACAAGTGAAATAAATAGTTCATGATAAATTCTTTGAAACAATACGTACCATTTAAATAATTAAGCATAATCAAAGTTATTATCCAAATCATTTAAAAATTAAAAATTATTTTATTTCATGTTTTTATTTAATTCATAATTCACAAGGTGTCAAAAAAGGTTCTCG
Organism: Viscum album; assembly: GCA_963277665.1. NCBI lineage: Eukaryota > Viridiplantae > Streptophyta > Magnoliopsida > Santalales > Viscaceae > Viscum > Viscum album. The sequence goes on from OY728131.1 coordinate 1,353,537,629, forward strand.
ACCTTTACGAACCCCATTAATTCATATAAATATTCCACTCACAAGTGGAAATCTCGGTACACCTATGGTGTGTCTTCTTCAGTGGAATTTAATAAAACATACCTCATGTGGGTGTTTTAGGTTTAGTTTTAAGACCTCCAACCAAATAAAATGGGATAAGGTACATCATTATTATGGTCTAAATAATTAATTAAAATTGTTAAAAAATTTATAAGTAATGCATAGAGGGTCCATCTTGTGACATGATAGCCCAATATATGAACATCAAGAGGTGGGGAAAAGGTATAGACCACCTACCTTATACCAGGGATGATACACTAATCCAATATCAGGATTTTATATGAGTAGTAATGATTATTATTTATGAAGCGTAAAAAAATATGATATTAGGATATATTAGCTCGCAAGAAAATAGCATCTAAAATGGAGAGATAGATAAATAAAAGAAGGAAGATGAGTCTTATACTAAATTATTGGAATCAAATAAAAATGATGTAGCATAATATTGATTTTGTATTAGGGAGATACCTCCATTTTTAGGGAAAAATGTGAGGTAAATCTCAAATAACCTTTCACCCATGGGATTTTATTTTCATTCTTGGATATGGTTCATTTATGGGTCTTGATTTTTCTCTCAGGCGCCAAGTGTGATGGGGCCAAATTTTCTAGGAAATCTTCTATTTATATTTGTACTGTAATTTTTCCTTGGGTTTTCCTTGTTTTTTCTGAGAAAAATGGAAATTTGTGTCCCTAAAGAAAGTGGTGTATGGTTGGCACATGGTAGGGTGAAATTTTGTGCCTTGCTTATGAAATTGTGTAGGTAAGTGTCATTTTGGGATATAAGTGAACTGCATGGTTTTCACATGGTTTGGAGATCGTGTTGTCTAACCATACAGCATGTTCCTCTTAGGATGTAAGGGGGCATAGTTTCCACATGGTTTGGTAGACTGTGCAGGAAAACCATGTGTAATGTCTAGGTTATTATAAAACTAAAAATTAACTTTGATCCCTTTCGAGATTTAGCCCCAAATCCCTCCTTTCTCTGGCCATTCAGCCTTCCCATCCCTAGGTGCCTCACTCTCCTCCTCTTGGTCGCCTTGGGTTCCCTTCCTTTGGTGTATTTGGTGTGGAATCTTCAAATAATCACCAATTAATTGGTTTCTCTCTCGGTTATTCCCTCTTTTCTAGGGTTCTTACTCTCCTTTATAGGGGTTACATATCTCCAGCGATTTGGGTGGTCTTTTAGGGATGAATATTGTTTATTATGGTTTGATCTTGATGTTTTTTATTTGATCTTTCCTTTTTAGGGTCTTTTGAGGATATGATTTTGGTTTCACACCAATTTTCAGAAGTTTCTATGCTTGAGGTAGGTGGTTCCATGCCCTAACATTTTCAAGTGATTTTAAGCAGGTTTGGTGGTTAATTATATGGCTCCTATTATTTATTTTTGTGGTGTGAAATACATTTTGGAAGGGTATTACATGATTATATGAAAGAAATGGATTTTTATAAAGGAAAATGGTTATGTTTTTGTGTGTGCCTTAGGGTGGTTCTTCTTTTATGTGTTTTTTGATAATTTTTAAGGGTGGGAAATGTGTTTTTAAAGGCACTTAATGCGAGAATGAGCTTGAAAGTAGGTTTTTATAGTAAAATGTATTGCCTTGGCATATTGGATATTGTTTTTCACTTTTGATATGAATTTTAAATTATTTAAATGATGGTAAGGGTGTTTAAAAAAAGTAGTTGATTTATGTGTCCTTTTCTTTTTCTTCACCAAGTGGGGGTTTATGAATTACGTAATTGGTGGTAAGGGTATTTGAAAATGGTTTTGGTGTGTGTAAAAGGGTGGATTTTTTTATGGTAAATGGTCACTACCATGTGTATTAATAATTTTTGACATGTTTATGTGAATGTGGTGATGTGTGTAGTATGAAAACATGATTTTGAGCACAACGGGAATCCCATGAATCTAGGTGGTCTGACTATATATTGTATGCTAGTCATTCGGAAGTGGAAAATCATAGTTTCACTTAACATGATTTATGCTTACAACACTAACTAAACAATGATGATTATTAAAGGCCACTAATCCATTGGGGTGTCCCCTCCTAGTGTCTTGTTCACGATAAATATTATGGTTGTGGTTACTATACCACCTTTCACTGAGGTATGAGGTTTTAGTGTCTCACTCAAGCTAGATCACCCATATGTATTTACCCATGGTTCTCTCTTGTAACATGTGGATTATGTGTTGTGGTGCCATCTATTTGAATATGGTGGACCATTAGTGTATTTCAATTTAAATCATGTTTATCTTAGTAAGATTTCCCTTCTGAAATTTTGCCTTTAAAAGTGTTATGTTGAAAAGGTTTTCTTGAAGGAATGGTTTTCATAGAAATTATTCCCTTAAAAACAGTTTTCCATTAAAAAAAATTCTTGAAAATTTCTCAAAGGCTTTTACATAAATATTCATGTTAATTTATCATTTAAATTTATAGCATGGAACCTTTTCACTGGGGTGGTATCCTACTGGTCTTTGGGTCATACCCTACATACAACTTTGGGTATTTTTAGACCTTGTTACTTATGACATAGTTAAATACAAGATTTGTTGTGTTGTTGATAGTGGGTCCATCTACTAGTGTTCCTCTTGTGAAGGTGTCGGTGGTTGTGGCTTCTGGGAGATGTCTCTCTTGTCGTATTGAGTGTAACATCCCAGGTAAATAAAGAATATAAAATTTTCATATTTATTAATATTTGTGAATTAAATATTAATTTTATATTAAAGGGGATTTTATGTTCGATGGTGTACCTGATGCACAACAATGGGTTTCTTTTAAATCTTCTGTTTCACACAATGTTAGGTCATACTGAAAAATAATAATAAAATATTATTTTAAATGGTAGTTAACGCATAGCCATTGTATTGGCGAGAATGGACACAACTAACTAAAATAAGAATATAAATTTTTGTTAAATGTGTTTACATTTATCCAATATAATTTAGAGTCTTAAAATGTGAATTAATCTAATTTTAAGCATAAATACAATAATATTCTTTAAAAGGTCGATTTACCACCTTTTGATGGAGAACCCTCATTAAATCTAGTTTCGGTCACTTTTATATGTTATATTTGAAAAAATAATATTTTTATTTAGAATTGGGATATCAAAATTTAATTTGGGTAAATTTTTGGTATTTTTATGATAAAATTCATTTTTTTAATGAATAGTGAAAAATATAGTATTTTAATTCAAAACTACCTTTTAATCTAATTTATTTATATGGATATATTATCTTTTTAAATAGTTTTAAAGTGTAATTAGATTAAATTTTTACCAATTAATCCAATTTTGTTCATTATAAGTAATTTCACTTTGAAATTGGATATAAAAAAGTGTAAATCTTTTGATAGTTATTATTTCTTAAAAACACGCTTTTTTCTTTGACAACGGGAATTAATTTTAAATTACTTTCTTCCACTTCTTTGTTTTGAATTTTTAAAAATGGATTCCATATTTAGAATCAGGAGGTCAAAATTTTGTAAATAGGTAACTTTTATTTTTTTAGATTTTAAATGTTTACTTCAGTAAATATTTTAATTACCATGGCTAAAGGGTAAATTTGGTAAATAAGTTTAAAAAATAATATTATAATAATCTAAAATTACCCTAACATGTGTACTAATCCTATTTTATGATACATTTCTAAACATGGGCATTCTTGGGTCAAATTTGGGACCCCATGGAGCCACATGGGAGTGATAATGACACTTTATTTTAATTAACTTAAAAGTAAAGACAAAAATGACTTAAACAAATATATTTTAGTAAATAAATTTTTTACATAGGGTTATATAAGTTATCTTTTATACTATAAATATAAATTTGAAATATAAAACTATTTCCTATATCATGGTATTTTTTTAATAATTGTTATACATCAAATGTATTAAATTATTTATGACACAATAATGATGCAGTGTTTACCTCATTAATAAATGATTTAAATAAATATGATTATAAAGATTAAAATAATATCCAAAACCTGTCCAATTATTATTGGATGATTTTATTTTGTCCATGAGTCATCTTTTTTTTTACTTTAATTAGTTTTGGTGAAATAGAAAATAATTATATAATAAAATAATATGTTCACACTTTCCTAAAGAGCCCCTCCTCCCCCTTACAAAAATCTCTCACTTTTAACTCATTCCTCACACATCTCAAGACCCATGGATTATCCAAACTATTCCCAATTAATCTTTCTACATTCCTATATTCCTCTTAGAAGCCTTACCTTAGGCAGAAAGCACTTCAAGTAAACCTTTTGGTTCCAACCGAAGGGAAATACCCAATTTAAAGGTAATGTCTTCTCTTAAGTCCTTTTGTTTTATTTTACTTCTCTAACCCCCTAAACTATTTTTATTCCCTTATTTTATAAAGACACTAGTATCCTCAATATACAAGGTTTTTTATGAGAAGGATTTGAACTAAACTTACACACACCTCCATATAATTGGTAAAGAACATATTGTTTCTGTGGATGGTGAACTAACACCTCACAAAACAATGATTGTTCAATTATCTCCTACCACCTCTTATGGTGGAACTATATTTACATGTGATATATATTATATTTTTATTTTTTCTATTCTTCTGTATTTTTTATTTATAGAATACTTTTATGGTTTCCATTATGGGTAAACGCGATAATTTTATTTGAAGACGTGCGGACTACCGCCCCCTCAAACTAATATGAGTTGTTCATACCATACAAGGAATATATAAAGGATGGAGTTAATGAAATTATATATGATATTATATTGGAATTATAACATACCTAAGCATAATTATGTTTTCATTCCATTAAATATGAAATAGAAATGAATGTACCGTTCATGCGTACGTACGGCTTACTGTCTCCTTGAACGATACATTTCATTTCTTATCTCCAAATGTTATGTACTATTATAAATACATATATATACTGGATATATATGAAATATATGATATATATATATATATCATTAATAAAATTTTGGATATAATGGAATTTTGACCACATGGAAAATTTATAATTATAACAAGTTCATTTTTAACTCAAGTTTTGAACATCAAAAAAATGTCTGATATGAACTCAAATAATTAACTAATTGTTATAGAAAGGTAATAATTGATATAAAAGGAATAATAAAATTGAAAAAAATTCTTAATAAAGTAGAAATTATATTTATTTTATAATTCAGGAGATTAAAGAACGATCGTGTCAAGTCGGACACGAGGTAAGGGATTTTATCTCAATCTCCTTTCATTGAGGCATATTTTGTTTTATACACAACTTTATTTTATATGATATATAATAACCTTTGAAATTTCATTTCATTCAAAGGGAATATTTTTCTATGAAGCATTTTACTAAACAACAAAAAAAATGTTTCTTTTTAACGTAAGTGGTGACAATGACCTTTTCCACCACCGCGAGTATTTTTTGATATTTGGATTCTTTAACAAGCTGTAATGTTTTTTATAGGAAAATAAATACCATATACTATTTTGCATATTTTGGTATTGAAAATGGTTTTTTTATGGATTGATTATGTCAATATATTGAAATGATATACTGAGATTGCAATTTAGAAATGTTATCTTTTCTTTTATGCTAGTGTTATGTGTTATGATTATTTTATGGTTCTTGGGAATTTTTTAAGTATATGGGTGGTTCCATGATAAACCTAGGGAGGGTGAGGCCGAGATAGATCTCCAATTAATTGGGTAATGTGATAAAGGTAAATGTAAATGTTTCTCTTAAGAGATTTAGGGAATGTACTGTGATGGTTATTCCAAATGTAACTCCTTACGTAGCTGTGATAGCTACAATGTAAGTATGATATGTATGCCACAAGTTACCTTCATGATTTATGATTCTTAGGTTTTATTCATAAATCTTATGATTTTATGTGTTAGGTTGAAGAGATTATGTTATGTATGTATTGATGAACTAATGTTTTCATTCTTTGTTTTATAAACCCTACTGAGTTTTTTATGCTCATCCCAAGTTTTGAAATATTTTTCACATGACTAAAAGATGAATAGGGTCAAGGATGGGATCAAGGAAAAGTCATGTTGTCTAAAACATGGAACTAGAGATGACTCATTTTTTCAAGAGTTTTTATTTTTTGAAAGAAAAAAATGGAAACTGAGTAGAAGTGTCTACTTTGAAATTTTTGAGATGTAATTTAATAGTTATGACCTAATTATCTAAAACTCTAAACCTAAAAAGATCCTCAATGCGAATTATTCATTTAATTCAAGACTATGTAATGTTTAAGGCTAGGTCTTTATAGTTCGTATGAGAGGTCGGTTTAGATAACATTAGGAGTTAGGATATTGATAAATTAATATCCATAAATTATTTTTAGATCAAGTTATGATTGAAATGACATAGCATTTACAAATTACCATGTTGCTTCACCAGATATATTTCTGTGTTTAGAATGGTTTTCTGCAGAGGAAATAGAGCAGTTATGAGGAGATGACATCAGGAGGAAGACAACCTTCCAAATCAGCAAAATGAGATGGTCAGAATTAGAACTGAACAGTTCATTGCAGTTATGGCACAGTTGTCTCAGGAAATAAATGTTGGTGGTATCCATGCATGAGATCAGCTAGAATAACCACAGAAGAACATGTCAGTAGTGGAACATTTCATGAGGCAGCATCCCCCATCATTCATAGGTTCATCTGACCTTGTGCTAGCGAAAGGGTGGATTAATGAACTGGAGAAGATTTTTGATGTCATGGGTGTTTAGAACATCAAAAGGTTAGTCTTTTTTATAAACATTTTGAAGTTGAAACTGATCAGTGGTGGTTGATGGTGAAAAATATAAATGATAATGAGAATATTGATGCTCTTGATTGGGATGAATTCAAAGGTATGTTTCTTGAGAAATATTTTCCTAGGTGGTTCCTCTTAGGATGGAAAACAAATTCCTAGAATTGAGGCAGGAGGATGAATCAGTGGCTTCTTATGAAGAAAAAATTTTCTCGACTGGCAAGGTATGCTCCAAATTTCATATGAGATCCTGATATTTAAATGAACCATTTTTACTCAGCATTAAAGCCAAAGTATCAAAGTGAATTAGCTTCTTGTGAGTTCAAAAGTTATGAAAAACTTGGTTAGTGTGCGGAGAAGGTGGAAATAGAGTTTGTTAATGATCAAGTGTTTTTTGAGAAACAACAGAATAAGAGGTCAAGGTGGTAGACGAAAGGTAAGAACTCTTCAAAAAAGTCTGATGGTAAGAATCTTAAGTTTACAGTTTGTGAAAATTTTGTTAAAAATCATGTTGGCGAATGTCTTTTGAATTATGGTAAGTGTTACCGATGTGGTAAAATGGGACACAAGGCTCATAATTGCACTGAAAAAAATTAGGGTAATGGTAGGACAAAATCCAATTTACAATCAGTAAAATGTTTTAAATGAAATGAAAAGGGTCATTATGAAAATGAGTGTCCAAAAAAGAACTCAACTAAGGGAAAGAAGGTAGACTATAAGCCAAAAGGGGTGGTGGAATCCTTTTCAACTACTTCAGAAGATGTTGGGCCATAAAATGAAGTAGTATCAGGTACACTGTTTGTTTGTTCAGATTATGTCAATGTGTTGTTTGATTCGGGGTGTACACATTCATTCATTTCTGAGACATTTTCTAGTAAATTGGGAATTCCATATCAAGATGTGAATCATGTACTTATGGTAAAAAACACCTGGAGGAAATGATGAGACAAAAAGAAATTATAAGAACCTTCACGTCCTTGTGTGCAGAAAGAATTTACCTACAAACCTTATTGTTTTCCTCTAGTAGAGTTTGATGTTATTTTGGGTATGGATTGGCTTTTTGTTTATCATACTAAGATTTACTAAAGAGATAAATAGGTTTATTTTCAGAAAGATTTTTAGTTTGTGTACAAGAATGAACCCTTTTTTTTGATAAAATATCATAATGCTGAGAAAATAGTAAAAGATGGAAATGAATGTTACCTTGCACATATTATTGAAAATAAAGGATCTGTTCAGATTAATGATGTGCTAGTGGTAAATGAGTACCTTTATGTTTTTTATGATGAATTTTATGGTATTATTCATGATTGGGAAGTTGAATTTACTGTTTACTTAGTTCCTAATGCTAAGACAATTTCAAAACCCCCATATCGAATGGCTCAAGTTGAACTTTTAGAGTTAAAGAATCAATTGCATGAGTTATTAGATAATGGTTTCATTTGACCTAGCACATCACCATTGGGTGATCATGTATTATTTGTTATAAAAAAAGATGGTTCAATGAGACTTTGCTTTGATTATAGAGCATTGAATAAAATCACTATTAAAACGAGTATCCTTTTCCTTATATTGATGATTTGTTTGATCAGCTCCAAGTAGCTCAGTATTTTTCAAAGATTGATTTGTGTTCGGGGTACCATCAGTTGAAATTAAAGGTAGCAGACATTCTGAAGACCATGTTTTGTACTAGATATGGCCATTATGAATTTATAGTTTTTCATTTTGGGTTAACCAATGCACCTACTGTATTTAGGTATCTTAGGAATAGAATGTTCTGTGAGTTCATGGATAAGTTTGTGGATGTGTTCATTGATGATATTTTGTTTTATTCTAAAAGTAAATTGGAGCACGAAATTCAATTAAGGGTTTTCTTGAAAACCTTAAAAAATGAAATTGTATGGGAAATTCAGAAAGTGTGAGTTTTGGTTAAAAAAAGTTTCTTTCCTTGGTCACATTGTTTCAAAAAATAGCATAACTATTGACCTTTCTAAAACAAAATTTGTTTAATAATGTCCAAGACTGACAAATATAACTGAGATTTGTAGTTTTCATCGTTTGGAAGGTTTGTTGAAAAAAATTCTAGTTTATCTAGTCCAATGACTAAGTTAACTCGAAAAGGTGTTAAGTTCATTTGGACAAAATAATGTGATGATTGTTTTCAGGAATTGAAAATAAGATTGGTGAATGCTCCAGTTTTGGAACTGCCTTCCAGATATGGTGAGTTTTTTGTCGATAGTGATGCTTCATTGAAAGGACTTGGCGGTGTCCTTATGAAAAATGATCAGGTAATTGCTTATGATTCACATCAGTTGAAACCTCGTGATTTAAATTACTCTACCTGTGATTTGTAATTATCTATTGCGTTTTTTTTATTATAATTTGGAGGCATCATTTTATGGAGTAAATGTGAAATAAATACTGACCACAAAAATTTAAAGTGTATATTCACTTATAAATAATTGAACATGATACATAGGAGATGCATAGAATTAATCAACTATTATTATTTCACATTCCATTACCATTCGGGAAAAGAAAATAAAGTGGCTGATGATTTGATTCAAAAAATTAATGCTTTATTACCCATGCTATGTTTGGATGGAGATCCTTGGGTTTTTGATTTGATAAACTTTTGCATAAAAGTTATTAGTGCAGGAAATTCCTCTGTTTTGTTTCAGGTGTTAGTGAAATCATCTCCATTAGATAGAATTAAGCAAGCACTGAAAGAAAATAGTGAGTTGAAGAAAAATATGGAGTTGGTTCAGAAGGGTATGTTTCATAATTTTAACATTGATAATGACTGTGTTTTGAGGTTTGGGAATATATTATGTGTGCCTTGTGATTCATAGTTGAGTAATGAGTTGTTATGTGAATCTTGTAGTTCTCATTTTTCAGTTCATCCTGGCAGTACTAAGATGTATAGAGATATTCGGAAGTATTACTGGTGGGACAGAATGAAAAGAGATATTTCTTATTTTACTGTGAAGTGTTAGACTTGTCAATAGTTTAAATCAAAGTGACAATTACCAAAAAGGAGGCTTCAATATTTACCGGTGCCATAGTGGAAATGGGAAAATATATCCATGGACTTTGTTGAGGGATTACCAAATACATCTCGAGGTAATAATGAAATCTAGGTTATTGTTGATCGATTGAATAAATCTGTTCATTTCCTTCCTATTCAATATACTTTGTCTCTATATCAACTTTCTCAGTTGTATGTTAAAGAGATATTTAGGTTTCATGGAGTTCCCCTCTCCATTGTATCTGATCATGATCCCAGGTTTCTTCTATCTTTTGGAAGGTAATTTAGAAGTCATTGGGTACTAAATTAAATTGTAGCAAAACTTTTCCCCCATAATCAGATGGGTAGTCAGAAAGAAAAATTCAGACCTTGGAGGATATGCTACATGCTTGTTCACGAGATTACCAGGGAAGTTGGGACCAACATATTTATTTGGTTGAATTTTCTTATAATAACAGTTTTCATTTCAGTATAAAGATGGATCCATTAGAGGCATTTTATGGAAAGCAATATCGAACTCTAGATTTTTGGGATGAAGTAGGTGAAAAGAAGCTGATGGGACCAAAATTGGTAGAAGAGATGGAAAAAAAAGTTAAGTTGATTTAGAAGAACATGAGAATAGCTTAGAGCAGGCAGAAAAGTTATACAGATAACCTGAGGAAGGATCTTTCTTTTGAGGTAGGTGATCATGTTTTTCTCAAAGTTTCTCCATGGAAAAGTGTGATGTGTTTTGGTAAGAAGGGAATGTTGAGTCTGAGGTTCATTAGACCTTATGAAATCTTGTAGAATGTTGGATCAGTTGAATAGAGAGTGGATTTACCTAAAAGTTTGTCCTAGGTACACAATGTTTTCATGTTTCAATGTTGAGAAAGTATATTCCATATCCATCTCATTTTTTGAGCCCATGGGTAGTTTAGTTGGAAGAGAATCTCTCTTATGAAGAACAACCAGTCCAAATTCTTGACCATGGAGAGAAAGTGTTGCAGAATAAGCTAATTCATCAGGAAAAGGTTTTTTGGAAAAACCATATGGTCTAAGAGGCAACGTGAGAATCAAAAAATTCAATGACGGATAAATACCCCCATTTATTTGATAAGTGAATAAAAATTGCGAGGACGCAATTTCCAAAAGGGGGGGAGGATGTAACATTCTAGGTAAATAAAGAATATAACATTTTCATATTTATTAATATTTTTGAATTAAATATTAATTTTAAATTAAAGGGGATTCTATGTTCGATGGCATACTTGATACGCGGCAACGAGTTTCTTTGAAATCTTACGTTGCACACAACGTTGGTTCATACTGAAAAATGATAATACAATATTATATTAAATGGTAGTTAACTCCTAGCCTTTGTAATGGAAGGAATATACATAACTTAATACAGTATGAATACACATGTTTGTTAAATGTTTTTATATTTATCTAATAAGATTTAGAGGCTTAAAATGTGAATGAATCTAATTTTAATCATAAATACTCTAATATTCTTTAAAAGGTCGATTTACCACCTTTTGACGAAGAATCATATTTAAATATATATTTGGTCACTTTTATATGTTCTATATGACAATATAAAATTATTCTTTAGAATCGGGACATCAAAATTTACTTTGGTTAAATTATTGGTTTTTTCTGATAAAATTCATTTTTTAATAAATAGTGAAAATATTGTATTTTAATTCAAAACTGCCTTTTAATCTAATTTATTTATATGGTTAGATTATATTTTTAAATGGTTTTAAAGTTTAATTAGATTATATTTTTACCAATTAATAAAATTTTGGTCATTTTAAGTAATTTCACTTTGCAATTGGACATAAACAAGTGTCAATCTTTTGATAGTTATTATTTCTTAAAAACGTGTTTTCTGTTTTGAAAGCTGGAATTAATTTTAAAATAATTTCTACCAATTCTGTGTTTTTAATTTGGAAAAATGGATTCTATATTTTTAATAAGGATGTATATATTTTGTAAATAGGTAACTTTTATTTTTAGATATTTTAAATATTTACTTCAGTAAATATTTTATTTACCACAGTTAAAGGGTAAATCTAGTAAATAATGGTAAAAAATAATATTATAATAATCTGAAATTACCCTAACATGTGTCCTAATACTATTTGTTGATACATTTATGACCCTGGGCATCCTTGGGTCGAATTTGGGGTCCCATGGAGCCACATGGGAGTGATAATGACACTTTATTTTAAATAACTTAAAGTAAAGACAAAAATGACATAAACAATTATCTTTTAGTAAATAAATTTTTAAATGGGGTTATATAAGTTTTCTTTTCAACTATAAATATTCATTTTAAAGATAAAAATATTTTCTACATCATGGTATTTTTTTATAATTTTTATGGATCAAATAAATAAGATTATTTATGACACAATAATGATGCAATGTTTACCTCATTAATAAATGATTTAAAGAGATAAGATTATAAAGATGAAAATAATATCCAAAACCTATCCAATTATTATTGGATTATTTTATTTAGACCATTATTCATCTTATATTCTACTTTAATGATTTTGGATGTTTTGAAACTGAAAATCAATATATAATAAAATAATATTTTCACACTTTCCTAAAGAGCCCCTCCTCCCCCTTATAAAAATCGCTCACTTCTAAATCATTCCTCGCACTTCTCAAGCCCCTTGGATCATCCAAACACTTCCCAGTTAATCTACCAACATACCTCTCATCCTCCTAGAGGCCTTACTTTAGGCAGAAGGGACTTCAATTATACCTTTTGGTTCAAGCCAAAAGGAAATACCCAATTTAAAGGTAATGTCTTCTCTTAAGTCCTTTTGTTTTATTTTACTTCTCCAACCCCCTAAAATATTTTTATTACTTTATTTTATAAAAAAACCAGTATCCTAAATATACTAGGTTGTTGTTATTATAATAATTTGAACAACACTTACTCACACATCCATCTAATAGGTAAAGAACATATTGTTTTTGTGGACGGCAAACTAACGCCTCACGAAACGATGATTGTTAAATTATCTCCTACCACCTCTTATGGTGGACTTTAAGATAGAAATATATTTATATGTGATATATATTATATTTATATTGTCTATATACTAATTTATTTTTTATTTATAGAATACCTTTATGGTTTCCATTATGGATAAACGTGATAATTTCAATTGAGGAAGTGCAGACTACGGCCCCCTCAAAGTGATGTGACTCATTCATGCCATACATGGAACGTATAAAGGATGGAGTTAATGAAATTATATGTGATATTATACTATAATTATAATTTTACTATGTATAATTATGTTTTTATTCCATTAAAAGTGAAATATAAATGAAAGTAGTGTCCATGCATGCGTACGGCTTACCGTCTCCATGAACAGTGCATTTCATTTCTTATCTCCAAATGTTATGTAATATTATAAATACATATATATACTGGATATATATGATATATATGATATCTAAATTATTAATATCATTCTATAGATAATGTAATTTTGACCACATGAACAATTTATAATTATAACAAGTTCATTTTTAACTCAAGTTCCGAACATCGACAAAGTGTCTTATATGAACTCAAATAATTAACTAATTGTTATAGCAAGGTAATATTTGATATGAAAGGAATAATAAACATTAAAAAAATTCTTAAGAAATTATAAATTATCGTTATTTCATTATTCATGAGATTAAAGAACTATCGAGTCAATTCGGACACGAGGTAAGGGATTTCATCTCAATCTCCTTTCATTTAGGCATATTTTTTTATACAGGACATTATTTTTATATGATGTATGAACACCTTTGAAATTTCATTTCATTAAAAGGGAATCTTTTTCTACGAGTCATTTTACTAGATGACAAAAAAAAGAAATTTTATTTTTAACGTAAGTGGTGACAACGACCTTTTCCACTACTGCGAGTATTATTTGATCTTTGGCTTCCTTAATAAGCCGTAATGTTTTTAAAACGAAAATAAATACCATATACTATTTTTCATATTTTGGTATTTAAAATGGTAATTTTAATGGATTGATTATGTCAATATATTGAAATGATATATTGTGATTTCAATGTGGAAATATTATCTTTCATTTATGCTTGTGTTATGTGTTATGATTATTTTAGGGTTCTTGGGCATTGTTTAAGTATGGGTGGTTCCGTGATAAACCTTGGGAGGGTGAGCCCAAGATAGATCTCCAATGAATTTGGTATTATGATGGAGGTAAACTTTAATGTTTCTCCTAATAGATTTAGGTAATATATTGTGATGGGTATTCAGAATGTAACTCCATACGTAGTTGTGATAGCTAAAATGTAAGTATGATATGGATGACAAAAGGTTCATTTCTGATTTATGATTCCTATGCATTATTCATAAATCTTATGATTTCATGAGGTATGTTTAAGATCTTATGTTATGTATGTATTGATGAATTAATGTTTTATTTCTTTGTTTTAAAACCCTTATTGATATTTTTAAGCTCATCCCATGTTTTGAAATGTTTTTCACCAGACTTAAAGATGAATAGGGTCAAGGATGGGATCAAGGAAAATTCAGGTTGTCTAAAACATGGAACTAGACATGACCCTTTTTTTCAAGATTTTTAATTTTGTGAAAAAAAAATGTAAACTAAGTATAAGTGTCTACTTTGAAATTTTTGAGATTTAATGTAATAGTTATGGACTAATTATCTAAAACTCTAAACATGAAAATATCCTCAATATGAATTATTAATTTAATTCAAGATTAGGTAATGTTTAAGTTAAGGTCCTTACATTGAGTTTCTTGTGTTATTTTTATAGTTTACCTTCTATTGTTGTACTTTTGGTTTTGGTTAAATTTGTAAAACATTGAATCTAGAAATTGTTGTACCTTGTTTGGTTATTTTTTTAGGTATGTATTGTTTATTTTTTATGGTAGTTTATTCTTCTATTAATGGTTGAAATCACTCCCAAAGCATATTGTTGATACCCAGGAACTAATTTCCATCTTATGGGGATCAATAACACCATTTGGGCCATGACATGGGTTGGGTTAGGTGTCGGGTTAGATGGTACTTTGGCATGGTTCATGACATAGCTGGAGTGGGTGTATTTTCTGAAAGGGGGAGGTGAAAAGGGGGTGAAAAACTTAATGAAGGTATGGGAAAAGAGTAATTTCTTTCCCATTAAAGAGTCACATGGTTTGTCCACATTATTTGAAAAAATGTGTGCAAACCATGTCATTCCACCTTCTAAAGTGACACTCCCCTCGCACAATTTTTTCACATACATAGAAAAACAATGCACCAGTTGGGCGGGTCACCATTAGCACCTACACTAGATCACATGATTTCACCTAGAGGGCAAAATATTTTCAATAAACCATACCACTTTAAAGAATAGAACTCATGGTTTTGTCTTTATGGTTAGTACTAATCATGTACCAATCATATGCCCTTGTTTGTTTCTCCTGAAATTTAGATTCCAAAGCCTAAAGCTTCCTTAACTCATATGGACACTTGAGACACCTTCCTTGAGTTAAACCCCATCCAAAAAAAATTAATGTGTTCCATCTCTCAAAATTACATTCCAAATAATGTTTCCAATTTTTTCCATCCACTAAATTGAAAACTCAAATTCCTTGGAAAATTTTCAACCCATATAAAACATGGGATGTTACAACATTAACTAATATTAATTCCAAAATTAATATAATTTTCATATTAAACGAAAAACTCAATGGTGATCTATCATGACTTAAATATTGGGAAAATGGTTATTCACCTTTCTAGTTATCTACCTAGGCCTATAACACACAAAATCCCCTAATTACCATATATATACATCCATGAATTTCAATCAAAATGATGGAAAAATTGAAGTAATTTGTGGAATGACATACCAAAATTAATTCAAGTGAAATTTAGTGTGTTTATCCTTATAATATATTTTTTATATAATCCATAACAAATATATTTCATATCAAGAAAACTCTTCAAAAATCTAGTGGAATTGACATTAAAAACCCAACCCAAGTTACAAAAAAAATAATATGCGAATTAAAGAGTAAGATATTTAGGAAGAATGAAATTGGAGTGATATATGTACCACATGCTATCACCCAGATCAAACAACACTCAAATCCATCAATAATTTATGAAGATATCCATTTTGAATGAAGAGGTGTGGGAGAGAATAAACTTGGATTTATTCCTCATATTTCTATCAACAAATATATAACTTCCCTCTTAATACATAATTTTATCATTATATTATTATTTTTGGAAAATATGAAAAATTTCATCATAATCAATATTTGAAAAACTCTTTGACTCTTATATATGAAACTCGACCCCTACACATAACCTCCTTGGTGGTCCTTACATATCCTAGGAAACTCTAATACTTTATGAATCATTATGAACGAGGTAATGAGTCTTATTTTTTAAAGTAAGTACTCAAAAAATATTATATAATTTATCTGACTCATCCCTGGATGAACCTTACATATCAAAAATTCACCCTTACATATTATAGGGTACTTTTAGACTTAGCCAAATTTTACTTCACGGTGTAAGTATTATGCGTATAGAAGTTACTTTTACATACCATGGGTTTACTTTTATATATCAACCTTTTCAAAAAATTTAATATCACTATAGGAAAATTTCAATTTTTCGGCGGTTTTTTTATATGGAAGCAGTTTAAACCGCCTCTATATGCTTCGGTGTCGGTTTCTAAAAACCGCTACTAAATTGAATGTCGGGGAACTATTGGTGGCGGTTAAAGCAGTTTAGCAGCGGTTGATGGGAACCGTCGTAGTTAGTGCATTTTCCCAGTGGCTATAATGTTTTTAAAGGCGGGTTTTTCGGGGCAGGGGTTTACTTTTTTAGCGGTGGTTTTAACCGCCGCTAAAAAAAAGGAATGGCCTGCCCGGAAAAACCACAGTGAAAAACATTATAACCATCGTAAAAAAGTGTGGAAGATGGGACACTCTAACGGCAGTTAGAACCTCCGCTAAATATAATATCGGAGTGGTGGTTAAAACCGCTGCTAATATAAAAATACTGACATTTAGAGGCAGTTTTAACCACCGCTAAATGTACCTGTTATAGTTAACGGTGGTTAAAATCGCCGCTAAAAAAAATATTTACAAAAAAACCAGTTTCTGGAACCCCTGTACCAGTTCCCTAAAAAAACCATTCCAAGAACACCAAAAGACCAACAGAATACAAACTATAGTCAATATGAAAATAGATTCATAACTAAGCACAACCAAATGCATCATTGAGTGAGTAAAGGGATACATATAAACATATCACATGGACATTTGGCAACAATTTATTTCCATCAAATTATAATTAAGAATATAGTAGTAAAAATCCAGATTTTATTATTTTGGAAACCAATTATAACCAAAATTACATTGCATAATGATTTTCATCATATTATACATTAGGGAAACTTGGGTTAATATCCAAACCTTGGTTGAGTTCACATACAAATAAAACCCGAATTCAATTCAAATGAAAAATTTTGATGCTCTTTATGGTTGGATGTTTCATTCTCATCATTAGTATGGGAGGTAGTAATTATGGGTCATTCGTGAGTTTAGAGGAATTTGTGAGATTGTACTAGATAAAAAAGAATTTAATCACTTCTCACTTAAAATAGTGATCATGTGACAATGTTAGGAGAAAACACATGGAATTCATATTGGGTGTTTGAGTTTTATTATGGGAGACTCCTCAATTAGGGAATCAATGAATGCAGAAGCAAAGGATGTCAGCACCGAAGTTTATGGGGATGCTCGGATTATCAAGAGTGACATGATAGTGGAATTCTATTTGGAATTTCCTTCACAATATCATGTAATGAATGATGTTTTACATGTATCTTATATTCGGTTATACATTTTCATTTAAAATTATGTGATCAACTATGAAGAATTTTAGTTGGAGCCTTACCCAACATTTGTGGAGCATTCAGTGTGAATCATGGAATGTAGTGATAAAATGATTTAAAGAAAGCCGATGTCACTTGTTAGAGTCATATGGGAGCATGGGTGTATGCATGAAGAGTCTTACAAGTGATAATATGATGTGCGAGCTCAATAGCCCTAGTTTTATGGGTGTGAAATATAGAGGCACTACTCAAGGATGATAAATCCTCAGTGGGGGATATTATAATGACTTGAAGTTTTCTAGGTGCCTTAATCCTTGCATTCAACCCTTCTTTAACTATTTCTGAGATATTTTTTTTTGGGTGAATTCTTAGGTTGTTTGTTTTTTGGTTTTAAGCTTTATAGAGGCCTCTAAATGGTTGCATGATCGGAACATGGTCATGGTAAACCATGTGGTTCTCCCCAAAAACCCATTTGGCTTGGTTGAAGAAGGATACTAGGTGGTGGATGGTTAGAACATAGTTAGAGATGATAATGAATCATTTACCTTGAAATTTATGTGCCTCAGAATATAGGAAAAAATAATTGTTAGCACATAATTTACTATATGATAATATTCATTCATTGACGATGTGCTAGAATATCATATTCAAATAAGGAAGAATGGATAGAAATGAATATCAGAGAAATTAGAAAAGACTAAGAGTATCATGAATTCCAGTGAAAGTAGAAAATTTTGATGTTCAATATTTTTTAATGTTAGAAATGGAAATGTAGTGGTCAATGCATTAGGATAGAAAATGTAGGATAAGTTATTATAATGAAAAATTGAATTTAGGAAAAATGAATCATAAAAAATGAATCATCACAATAAAGAATCGACATATATGGTTCATACCACACTCAAGAAATCAATACATAAAAGCAAACATCATAAATAGATAAAATACATAAAAGGAAACATGAGAAATCAAGAAAATGTTAGTTCATGAAAATGTTTGGTGGAAAATATGTTCCACACATGATACATATACAAACCTACTATTACAATATTTTTCAAACATATCAACAATACTACTAATCACTATCCGGTGATGAACGCATATCATCACCCTCTCTACCTACATATACACTTCCTACTACCACCTATAAGAACATTATATTGAAAATTAAATACTGTTTCATATTTATATGTAAACTTAAAACCAATAAAAGTTTTCAAACTAAATGATTTTGAATTTTTTTGATTTTCCTACTCACCATCAGTCACTGCAATACCACAGGGGGATATCTGCCCATCTGCTGACGTATATCAGTCAATGATCTCTACAAAGAAGATATCTAAGCCCCCTGGTCTTAAACTATGTTTCGTAGAGAAACAATATCTTTCTGAGCATCTTCAGTTATGGAATGACTACAACCATGAGTAGATACAACTGCAATCCCCAATGGCCTTCCAAAGACCTCAAATGGTATGAGTCCCAAACCCATCCCGCACACTCTACCAGGATGCTCCTTCCCAAGGACATTAGCAATTGGGTCATTCTGGGAGACTGATTAGGACTGCCCATGATTGAGATCTCATAGTTTTTTAATTTTTACCTATAAATCAAATATCAATATATATTAACATATTAAAAACTGATAATAATTTATTATAATGAAAAAATGAGTTCATAAACCAACTTTTTTGGAAGACTCATTAACAAAACATCCATCAGATTTTTTGTGAACATCTAACCACACTTCAGTTTGGGATGATTCGTGCCATAAACCCTGCGACTGAAATAAATAAAGTTAAATCAACAATTTAATATATTAAACAGATAATATTGTCTTATAAATATTCAATCTAATGAAAAGATTAGAAGATTCGATCGGCTTTTAGAAAAGCTTTTTGACCCTGCAGTGTGAGGGATGACTTGCTTAGCCTGGCTTGATGCATTCTTTCTTGAGAGATCCTGAAATAAATAAAATATAATTTAATAGAAATGTATTAAATTTCATATCCTCTTTAAATACATGTATAAATATAGAATGAGGTTAATATAATAATATATATTTAAATACCATATTCTTCTCATCACGATATCTATCAACAAAAACTTTCCACTTTTCTTTGGGTACCCCATTGGGTAGATTCTCATACATTTGTTGGGTGGTCAATGAAGTATCATTGACATCACTCCAAAATCTTCATTTGATGTCTTTCTATTTCTTACCAAGATTTTTAAACGTCCACTTCTATGTTATCACATCCGCAACTGTAAAGTGGAAAAACATCTGGATACAGAAATTCATTTTGAACATATTAATAACATGACATTCAATTAAACCATAATGAATTAAAATTACCTTTATTTGGGAATCAAAAACATAATTTTTACAACATGAAGGCATATGTCTCCAATCATCATAATAAATAGGAAGGTGAATGGGCTTCGCTACCAGATGACCTAGAATTGGGCCAAGTAATCCCACAACATCATCTGTAGGGACCCCATATTAATCAAATGGGACAACTATCTTCTCTCCATTCATATTCCACACATCTTCACTTTTTATATTTTTCTCTACAGTTGAATTTTTTCATATTTAATAAACAAACAATTAGTATAAAAAAGTGCAATGAATTTATTTATATTAAATTTTTTACATATAACAGTGACCCTCCTATATACCCGTAATGAACTAGAAGTGGCACGTCGTCGCCCCATTGCTGAATCTGCTGAAGGGGGAGTCAATGACTCAGCTTCTAAAGGGATGTTCACAGAGGGTGTGAGAGATGGTTTAGGGGAGATAGTGTAGGGGGAAGGCAGCTAGTGTCTCAAATGCCATAGGAAGGGAGACAGATGGATCACCATCTGTCGCAGTAGTGGATGAAATAGTGTATTGCTTCCTCCTTGGAATTCCTGTTATTTAATCAAATAAAATTATGTTAAGAACATATATTTCAAAAAAAATATGCAAAAAAAATTAAAAATGATAATAGATTCCCAGTACTAACAAACGAAATATACATAACATTGATAATAAATGACTACACGAATGAAATAAGTAGTTATTGAATGAATAAATAACTGTACATATAATCATTTTCCCCTTCAATCATGTCGGTTTCCTACTCCATTACTTCATTCACTTCATTTATACTTTCTAGACTAATATCTTCAATATCATGATGGATAAATAATTCTGCTTCTTGTTATTGATGAGATTCAATTTCAGTGGTCAAATCTTCCACTTCATCAGCCATATCATACAGATCTCTTTGTATTACATGAGAAACTACACTCCACCCTTCATCCAAAACATCATTCACATAATATAAAATTTTTTCATGCGATGATAAGATATATGGATCATGCAGTTCATGATCACAAACATCCATCAAGCGAGAGAAGTTCACAGTGTAGGATCCCGGGACACCTTGAGAGGGGAGGGGTGAATCAGGGTGGAAACTTTTTCTTGTTTAAGTTGTGGATCTTGTTCCCACATTGGTAGGAACTACTTAAACCTGTATGATGGATATGATCAGCAATTAAACATTCACAAGCAGAGACAGATGACACAACTATTTTTACTTGGTTCACCACTAAGGGCTACGTCCAAGGAGTATACGTCGACAGGTTTCCGGTCGTACCTAAATCCACTATGCTTCACTAGCTGCGGATACAAATGTTCGGGTACAGACACTCTGTCCCAGGCCCACTACCTTTACAGATGTTCAGGGATAGCTCACTGCGTCCCACGGGTCACTCCCGTTGACTCCCCTTGGCTCACTACCGTTGGTGAAGTCTCACTCAGTTTATAGACGTGAAGGTCTCTTCAATGGATAGACATGAAGTTATGTGTCTCCTGTTCAGCATGAGACTTTGCTTACATCAGAGTTCAGAGTTGATTCTATTTTCAGTTCAATCCTCCTTTAGTGCAATGAATGAATGCACTAGATCCCCTGTCCTTGTTTTCCTGAATCACAATCACTTGTGTGATTGCTCAATAAATGATGCTCTATCAAAGTCCAGATTTCATCCACTGATGAATACTCATTTTTCCCCTGTCCACTGGGCTAACAACCTCTGAAACGGTCTTCACAAAGTACCCTACTTTGCACGGCTCCCAATTTTGGAAAGCTTAAGCAATTCTTATCAGAGCCCCTGGCTTTTCGCGAAGATCAATCGCGAAGCACTCTCGCGATGCTCTAGCCTTCGCAATGCTTGGATATCGCGGAGCTCCTGCCTCTTCGCGAAGCGCACTGAGCCAACGCGGGGCGCACGAATTTTCGCGGAGCTAGGAAAGCCACCGCAAAGCTCTTGCCTCTTCGCGAAGCTCAATGAGGCAACGCGGGGAGCAACCTTTTCGCGGAGCTAGGATAGCCGCCGCGAAGCTCAACTTTCGCGAAGCAAACTGCCTTCGCGACTGACCTTTGCGAACCGAGAGCAATGGATTTTCATTGAGATATATATCTTCTTCTCTTGAGGGGGTCGGAATCTATTTATAGGTTATTCCACCGACCCTCGACCCTTCCGCGCGAAGTCAACGCCACGTCATCTCAAATCGCGAAGCTCCAAAGATTCCACCGGAATTCTGTCCAAATCGCGAAGCTCCAAAGATTCCACCGGAATTCTGTCCAAATCGCGAAGCACCACGGCACTTTGCAGTTCGTGAAGCTTGACGTAGTCGCGAAGAATCACCATCAACATACCTTCACGCCTTCGCCGCGAAGCTCCCTCGCGAAGCCCTTCTCCGCTGCAATGCGCTTCAGCCTCTGCCATTCACGAAGCTTGACGTAATCGCGAAGAATCACCGTCATCATTCCTTCGCGCCTTCGCCGCGAAGCGCCCTCGCAAAGACCTTCATCGCCGCGAAGCTCTCCAGCCTCTGCCATTCGTGAAGATTGACGTAATCGTGAAGACTCACCGCCTCCATTATTCTGGTCTTCATGAAATCTAGTCCATGCATCCCATCTTTGCGAAACTCATGCCTTTGCCATATTAAATTATGATCTTCCTGGAAATCCACTTTTCGCGATGCTCACCAACCTCCAAATTTTGGACCCCAAAAATTTGGCAAACACTGGAAAACGGCGCCACCTTGTATCTGCTCTTTTAGTCCGCCTCCAGATCATCCATTCCTTTCTTGATGTTCCATGAATAAAACATGGACCATTATCCACAATCTTTGAACTCCACATGCCACCATGGAATCTCCTTTGTCAGCAAATTTGTATGTCGTCTGTTTGCTTTGTCAACAAGCACGATCACCTCAACAACACTTCTTCTTGGTGATATGTATCCTTCAACAACTCTTCTCCTTTTATCACAAACTCCTCCATTGTGATATGCATTCTTTGAAGGCATATATTTACCATCATCATCTTCTATGACAATGTGATGTTCATGGCTATCTCATAATGCCAATCCTTGCATGACCATCATAGATTTCCATTCATTAGCACATTGTCTTCTTCATCAACCATCATGATCAACTTCAGGCAAACCATGTGAATCAATCCGTCAAGAAGTCTCTAGCATGGTTCTCACGCAATCATGAGTAATTGCATGGTCTTCATCAAAGCCCATGGTTCTTATGCAATAAGGAGGAATTGCATGGTCTCCATCCAAAAACACCATCCTTCTTTAATCATCCTTGGATTGATTACTCCTCACATTCTTCATTATTGTAAACAATGTATCACCTTTGACACATGTTCTTTGAACTTACGATCAGCACAACAATCGTCTGAATCCCCACTCCTCTACTTCATCAGAGTATTTCATGATCACCTTCATTTTGATCTGCATTGAAAACTATTGACAACAAATACAACCTTATACACAAAGTGGTTCCAACAATATCCCCCTTTGTATTTTGTTGTCAATACCTTAAACATCTTCTGAAATGAATCAGTCAATGTCAAAATGAGAATCTTCTTCACTTCACTTTCTCTCCCCCTTATTGACCAGAAATACAAAGCGCATAGTAGGGAGGGTATCAATCCTCACTTAAGCAAAGTTTCATTAATCATTTCACTCTAAGTCTACTTGAGCAATGCTCGATGTAGAAAACAAGAGGATTTGATTAAGTCAACAATGCTGTCCATTATTCACAGATCATGATACCAACATGAGATGAGAACTCATGTATCTTGTCTTCAAGGGTTTACCACTTTTATTTCAGGCATAAGAAAAATCACTATGATAGAGAAAAACCAACCTGAAACTCCTGCACTCACATCAGCATGTGGATCAAAAAATATTCAAGTGAAATTGGAAGGATAAGTGACCTCGGGGCACTTCCATTATCTTTATGTCACTGATCAATTCAGTTACTCCCCATTTGTAAAATAATCATTGATCTGAGAAACCAAGGGATAGAGATTGAGAAATGACATACCTTCTCCATTGGTGTGTTCTTCAAGAAATTCACAGAATAACTTCTTTTGAGTCCACCTAGAGTTGATATTGATTGAAACAGTGATTATGAAAGCTTCTTCATTTTTCTCCCCCTCAAGGGAAACACTCCTCATCATCTTCATCAAGAGTGATCCTTCATCATCATAATCCTTGAATATCAATTGAAGAATCTAATAAGGATGGAAACTTCTTCAACTTCGCTATCAAGAGTTGACAACATTCACTACTTCTTTGGTTCTCCCCCTGAGAGTATGCTTCACCTTCAATTCCCAGAATTGTTAGCACAAATATAATACACAAATGATTACGGGAATAAGGTGGATTCTCCTTGATTCATCAGCAAGACCTTCATGGTTGAGGTTCTTTTCTCAACCATGTTCCTTTGTTCGCTCCAATCTTCATGCCTACACACTTAAACATATGTTCCGACATCTGTTGGTGTGGCATGGCTCTGTTCACATTCTCTTCTGCTTTGTGTGAAGAATTGTTCTGCATAGCAGCCATCATGAATGATACATTCTTACTGCTCTTAAGGACTGCTTCTTTCTCTGGTATTAAGGTTAGGCAACCTTTTGCAATGTGACCAGACTTCTTGCATCTCTCACACAGAACTTCTTTGACACGTGTGTTTCTCTTTGTTTGCAATCTATCCTGCACTGTGTCTTCATCATGTGAAAGTTTTCCTTTTCCTTTGTCACCAGCCTTGGCCTTCTCATCTTCAAGTTTCCTAATTCTTTTCAAATCTTCTGGCCAGATGACCAATATGTAATTTGGAACTTTTTCAGCTGGTTTAGGTCTTCCACATGGGTTCATCTGAGATTCATCCCACTTAGTGTTTCTTTTGGATGAATGACCCTTCAATTTCATGGATCTAAAATCATGGGTCTTCTCAGCTTCCCTACTTGAGATCTTCTTGGGGAAATGTGTGTTCACAACATTCTTCTGATTTCTCCCCAAGGTAGCTGCTTCATTCTTTGACGGCATCAGAGGTCTTCTTTTCTTTTCAATAGTGAAAGCATGTTGATATGGACATGTGCCTGCATTGTGACCGCTGTCGTTGCATACATCACCGATGTTATCAAGAATTCCAAATCTGTTTGTAGTAAACAGATGCTTCTGGACCTGCTGATGTTTCTTCCTTTTCTCTGGCTTCCTTCTCTCTGATATAGGCATTCTTTGTGCTTTTCCATGTAAGGGATTATAAAGACAATCCAGTGCACAGTGCCCAAATCTGTTGCAGCACCAACATTGACCCACAAATCTTTTCTTCTTTGTGTCTTCTGTATTAAGTTGTTGGGCCATCTGCTTAATCTTTTGTGCTATATATGAGGAAGAAGCTTCCTCCTTTTTCGTCCTATCCACCCTAGTCATGGTGGTAGGTTTCTTCTTCTCACCTATCCTCATCCATACTTGTTTAGAGCTTTTCTTCCCACCTGCACTGATTGTCGGAGTGTATTTAGAAACATGAGTGCAAAATGGTCTGGATAGAACCTTCACTTTCTCAGTTGCCTGTGATAGATCAATGAGAGAAGTCATGATCTTCTTATCACATGTTGGAGGTATTTTGAAAATAGAATCCTCCATTGAGCATTGAGTACCGGCAGCAACTGATTCTTGATGTGGATAATCAAGAGTTTTCATAATATTCTCGTCACATGTTGGAGGCATTTCAGCTTTAGACTCCTCCAACGAGAATTGAGTGCAAGCATCACTCATTTCATTATTTTGTGAAGTCTCAATATCTGTGTTCTCAATCCTGGTCAATTGAGCTTCCAAGTTTTGACCCACAATATTGAGGATGATCTTCTGATCTTCAATCGTGATCATCTTCTCTTCACAATTCTTCTTCAACCTTTCATCCTCATCTTCATGCATCTTAACATTGTTTTGTAACAAAGAGTCAGGTTCCCTGAATTTAATGGAAGTTTCTTCCAGAAAAAAATTCTTGAATTCATTGTTCTTCTTCAGCTCAGATTCAAGAGCATGGATCCGTTCTTCCAGAGTATTGCTGACTTCACCTTTTTCTTCAAGGGCTTTCACCCGTTTGGTGAGATTCATACTTTCCATAATTTTTCCTTCCATCCCCTTTTCCATATTGTCTTCTTCCCTTTCAAGTCTAGTGTTCTCAACCTGCATAGATTGAAATAGGCTACAGATAATAGTAACCCTTTCTTCTGGAATATCATGCAGATATGTTCTGAGTTTTTTCTGAAAGCTTGAATAAGGGGTATCATCCTTTCCTCTGGATGAGTTCTGAGCCACCGGCTTGATAATTTCCAGGCCTAATGTTTCTTCATTATTGGAATGGCATGGAGAACAAGACACTGCATCTTCTTTGGATGTGGTGGACTTCTTCATCATCTTCTTCTCTTTCTTTTTCCTATTTGTCAAAGTCTTGGTGGATATATATTTCTGCTCAGAAATGACTGTGTCATTATCAAGACTGCTCTTCATTGTTGACTCTAGGAAAGAAACTCAAATCCTCTTCTCAATAGAATTACTGGAGAATATCCAACATATATCAACCTCCCTCTGATACCACTTGTAGGACCCCGGGACACCCTGAGAGGGGAGGGGTGAATCAGGGTGGCAACTTTTTCTTCTTTAAGTTGTGGATCTTGTTCCCATGTTGGAAGGAACTACTTAAACCTGTATGATGGATATGATCAGCAATTAAACATTCAAATGTAGAGACAGATGACATAGCTATTTTTACTTGGTTCACCACTAAGGGCTACGTCCAAGGAGTATATGCTGACAGGTTTCCGGTCGTACCTAAATCCACTATGCTTCACTAGCTGCGGATACAAATGTTCGGGTACAGACACTCTGTCCCAGGCCCACTGCCTTTACAGTTTTTCAGGGATAGCTCACTGCGTCCCACGGGTCACTCCCGTTGACTCCCCCTGGCTCACTGCTGTTGGTGAAGTCTCACTCATTTTATAGACGTGAAGGTCTCTTCAATGGATAGACATGAAGTTCTATGTCTCCTGTTCATCATGAGACTTTGCTTACATCAGAGTTCAGAGTTGATGCTCTATTCAGTTCAATCCTCCTTTAGTGCAATGACTGAATGCACTAGATCCCCTGTCCTTGTTTTCCTGAATCACAATCACTTGTGTGATTGCTCAATAAATGATTCTCTATCAAAGTCCAGATTTCATCCACTGATGAATACTCCTTTTTCCCCTATCCACTGGGCTAACAACCTCTGAAAGGGTCTTCACAAAGTACCCTACTTTGCACGGCTCCCAATTTTGGAAAGCTTAAGCAATTCTTAGCAGATCCCCTGCCTTTTCGCGAAGCTCATTCGCGAAGCACTCTCGCGATTCTCCAGCCTTCGCAATGCTTGGATATCGCGGACCTCCTGCCTCTTTGTGAAGCTCACTGAGCCAACGCGGGGCGCATGACTTTTCGCGGAGCTAGGAAAGCCGTTGTGATGCTCCTGCCTCTTCACGAAGCTCAATGAGCCGACGCGGGGCGCAACCTTTTCGCAGAGCTAGGATAGCCGCAGCGAAGCTCAACTTTCGCAAAGCAAACTGCCTTCACGAGTGACCTTTACGAAACGAGAGCAATGGTTTTTCGTTGAGAGCTCTATCTTCTTCTCTTGAGGGGGTCGGACTCTATTTATAGGTGATTCCACCGACCCTCGACCCTTCCGCGCGAATTCAACGCCACGTCATCTCAAATCGCAAAGCTCCAAAGATTCAATCGGAATTCTGTCCAAATCGCGAAGCACCACGGCACTTTGCCGTTCGCGAAGCTTGACGTAGTCGCGAAGAATCACCGTCAACATACCTTCGCGCCTTCGCCGCGAAGCTCCCTCGCGAAGCCCTTCTCCGCTGTGATGCGCTTCAACCTCTGCCATTCGCGAAGCTTGACGTAATCGCAAAGAATCACCATCATCATTCCTTCGCGCCTTCGCCGCGAAGCGCCCTCGCAAATCCCTTCATCGCCGCGAAGCTCTCCAGCCTCGGCCGTTCGCGAAGCTTGACGTAATCGCGAAGACTCACCGCCTCCATTATTCTGGTCTTCGCGAAATCCAGTCCATGCATCCCATCTTCGCGAAACTCATGCCTTTGCCATATTATATTATGATCTTCCTGGAAATCCACTTTTCGCGATGCTCACCAACCTCCAAATTTTGGACCCCAAAAATTTGGCAAACACTGGAAAACGGCGCCACCTTGTATCTGCTCTTTTAGTCCACCTCCAGATCATCCATTCCTTTGTTGATGTTCCATGAATAAAACATGGATCATTATCCACAATCTTCGAACTCCACATGCCACCATGGAATCTCCTTTGTCAGCAAATTTGTATGTCGTCTGTTTGCTTTGTCAACAAGCACGATCACCTCAACAACACTTATTCTTGGTGATATGTATCCTTCAACAACTCTTCTGCTTTTATCACAAACTCCTCCATTGTGATATGTATTATTTAAAGGCATATATTTACCATCATCATCTTCTATGAAAATGTGATGTGCATGGCAATCTCAGAATGCCAATCCTTGCATGACCATCATAGATTTCCAATCATTAGCACATTGTCTTCTTCATCAACCATCATGATCAACTTCAGGCAAACCATGTGAATCAATCCGTCAAGAAGTCTCTAGCATGGTTCTCACGCAATCATGAGTAATTGCATGGTCTTCTTCAAAGCCCATGGTTCTTATGAAATAAGGAGTAATTTCATGGTCTTCATCCAAAAACACCATCCTGCTTTAATCATACTTGGATTGATTACTCCTCACATTCTTCATTATTGTAAACAATGTATCACCTTTGACACATGTTCTTTGAACTTACGATCATCCCAACAATCGTCCGAATCACCACTCCTCTACTTCATCGGAGTATTTCATGATCACCTTCATTTTGATCTGCATTGACAACTATTGACAACAAATACAACCTTATACACAAAGTGGTTCCAACACACAGAGGTAAATTGTAAGGAATATCTTTTAACACCTCTGATAATATCATCCCAATTGCATTTGAATAAAACAACTGAAAAATTCCCATGGTGGTTTAATTAAATAATACCATCCATCTTTACATTGTATCCCACTTAATCAATTGTAAATATATCAATATTTTGTGTTTTAAAACCCTCTTCTCGATCGACTATATGAAATCTAAATTCATTCATGTTGTAAGCGTCGAACTTTCTAACTAGTTTTAGAGGACCTCGAGCAAGAAAATTTAAATCTTATGACAACTCTGCTCGAGTATCAGTATTCATGATCTAAATAAGATATATAATTTACTATATTTACAAAATATATGAGTCAAACTAATATTCAAATTTATTGTAATATTTATGAACTTACATTTCATGCAAACCATTACATGATCTCTTTATTAACATCTTTAATTATATCTTTCTCATTTCGTGTTTGGCCTCTCATTCATCTCTTTTTTTGCATCCTCAACTCTTTAATAAATGGATCTTCAATTTCACTATTCAGTTGCACATATCTATGTGCCTGTAATAATTTCAATTCTGTCAGTGTCACATTTGAGGTCCTCCCATTGAAAAAAATTATATTCTTCAAACTTTTGTATTGGGAATTTAATTTTTTGCAGAATAATCTTGATATGATGCATATTGATAAGAATGTTTGTCAAAATTTTATTTTCACATTGCTTAATGAGCATTGAAATTAGAAGGATCATCTCAATGCTCGCAAAGACTTACAAGTAAGGAACATAAAAGGTGATCTATAGCCATATGAGAATGATAAGTATGCTCCAGAAATTTTTGCAATGAAAAATTGGGATAAAGATACCTTCCTTCCATTTTTAAAGAATGCGATGGTATCTGATGTGTATTCAAGTAACATCTCAAGGTGCGTTGACTTGAACAATGGTAAGTTACATGGATTGAAAATTCACGATTCACATATTTTGTTACAAAAGTTACTACCATTGGCATTGCGTACATTATTACCTAAAAAAGTTACTTCCATTGTACTCAAATTCTGCACATTTTTCAAACAACTATGTGAGAAATATCTACATATATTTCAGCTTGACAACCTTTAGGAAAGGTTTGTATTGACCCTTTGTGAAATAGAGATGATATTTCCTCCATCGTTTTTTACTGTCATGATAAATTTAACTGTTCATTTGGTTGTGGAAGCTAAATTAGGAGGCCCCGTTCATTATCGATGGATGTATCCAATTGAGAGGTAATTTATTTATATGTTTTTCAATGAAGTAAACAATTTTTGGCACTTAATTAAATGAGTTATTATGTTTATTTTATTTCACAGATATTTGGGTATTTGAAATCATATGTGAGAAATAAATTCCAACCAGAAGGCTCTATTGGTGAAGGATATTTGGATGTAATGAATCAAATTTCTTCCATGATTTTGAATCTCATGGATGTCTCATTAACCTATCATTTTATTATCTACAGAATTCCACTTCATGTGTTCAGAAGTTTTCGATGACATGAATAATCTTTGAAATTGAGGATTTAAAGGAAAGTAAGGAAAAACCCTTGTAGTCGTGTTCCCTTTCTTCTTCTTCGTGAAAGTATATTGATTCATACTTTGAATGTCACCCATTGACTACCATCTAGAAGAAGAACATTTTTTTCAATTATGACTACTTGAATCCTCTTGCCAATAAAGCATACAATCATTGGGATATGCATGTATTTTTGTATAATTCAGACCAAGCATGTTAATAACTTTTTTCATATCATAAAAAGACTCGGGGATTTTTACTTCAGTAAATGCATCATGAAACAATTACAATGTCATGGACATTGCCTTATTTTTAATTCCACCTTGACATTTGATATAGTACAACTTCAGCAGAAAAGAAATTTTTAAATATTTCAAACATCCACTGTACAACTATTGATTTCCATCGTTAACTAAATCATGAAACGTATTTTCCTCAGTGAATTTTTCTCTTACATTTTTCTCCATAGAATCAAGTGGAGGATCTAATGATAGGTTACAATCTTGATCTAGTTGTGTTATAATCTCAAAAACATCACTTGCCATATTGTAATTTGTTCCACCCTCATCTGGTTGTCCTGGTTTGTTTTGATGTTGATAGTGGTGTCTTGTATTGTCGAATGCATCATTTATGAGATTTTTCATTTCATTTTCCATTTTTGACAAAGTTGGGATCTCATTCTATGGATTAACAATATTGCTCAACCTTTATGTAACGTTCGATTCTCCATGCCAAATCCAACAAAAATATTGACCAGGAAATTGCTTCATTATTAAATGTTCATAAACTTCATTTCTCTTCAACCATCTTCTAAATTTACATTTAGGATATGGAAATCGTATTCCCCCTTAAACGGATCGATTTGAAATTTGAAAATCTAAAAACTCTTTCAAACCCTTAACATACTAAGGTGTGTTCCTCGACAATGTGATCCAGTTTTTATCCATGTATATGACAATTTTCCTACAAAATATTAAAAAAAATGAAAACACATAGTTACTACTAAATAGAAAAATAGATTCATATATACTAGTTGAAAAAATATATAAATATGTTACATAAGGTTTTCCTATATAAATACATATGGTAAATCACTCACTAGAAAACCAAAGCATGCAAAATAAAAATATCTATAAAAGAAGACGAGAACAAGGATCCCATCCCTGTAGTTTTTTGTATGTTGTGCTCCACCAAAACAGATAGACAAACTAATGATGCCATTACTTTGATATCACTAAGGTAAGGGATTGATAAATTGTATAATCATTGAATAGAAGTTAGGAATATGAAATGGAAACAAACTCCTACATTAAATTAGTGGCCTTGAATTAGAATTCAAAGAGTTGGGTATGGTCTGGGTTGAGAATTTTAGAACATGTGGGGTATCATGGTGAAGTTTTATGGGTAGCAACATGTTGCGACCCTGCGCGTGATTAAATTTTTTAGATCTGGGTGGATCATGGAACATCAATCGGGGTTGAAACATAATATGGACCTATGTCAAAATGAAATTATAGTTGGCCCTATGATGTTTTCCTTTTATAATCTAAGTATATTGGTAAGTATATAATGTATTATTTGATCCATTGGTGGGTAGTGGAATAACAAGGATATGAAAAATCCATGTCTTCTTTGATATATAGATTTTGGGTTGTTTTCTTTGTTTCTCTTGGTCCTAGTGTGGACTGTCTTGGCATGGTAGTGATGTCTTACTATGACAATGGAAATTAATTACAATACATGGTTTGAATTGGATGTTATTTTGGAATGTAGAAAGGGAAAGTTGAAGCATCCATTTGTAAACTCTTTTCAGGTTTTTACTAGTAAGAGATCATGTGGCCCATGTGAATTATAAATTGACCTTGATGGATTCATGAGACTTGATCACATGTCATGATAGAAGTGCATGTAACTAAAATGACCAAAAATATACAATAGTGTAAGATTACGGAAACATAATATAGTGAGTCTTGAACATCCCAAATACCATAGCTCATTAAATAGTAACTAAAAGATCATCCATTGAACAAATAAAACCAATTCCACCTCAATTCCATAATTTTCATAAACCAATTGATCACAAATTCCCCCAAAAATACCATCACCACAAAATCCAAAAAGATCATACCTCATCAATTCACCAAACCAACCAAGTTATATGGGGAAATATACTAAAAAACAGACATATAAAAACATAATATAACATTTAAAAGGAAAAAATAATTAATTACACTCCATTTAGAGTTTGGTAAATATTCAAGAATAATATAAGGAAATCCAAGGAGATTTATACACATCCATAAATATTTTTCATAACTTCTAAATTTATTGATGTGAACAAAAAAATTTATCTTTTTAATAGAATTTATTTATTTCAAATATAACCCCTTTTAAAATAAATATAAACAACACATTTTTACTTCTAAATTGACCATTTTTAGATTTACAGTTCAAAAGGGTCAAATATACTTTTATAAATAAATCACCGACCAGTTTTAAAACCAATATATATTTTATATTTCATAATGAAATCATCAAATTCCAAAAATAATTCACGATAAACAAATATATATTATAAAAAACTCTAGATTTATCATTTCAATCTAAATACATCTTTCATTATATACTCCTTTGTGAAAAACCATATTATCCAAAAAAAACACATAAAAATGAAAGATGATAAATCCAATCAAACTCCAATCACCCTCAAGAATCACAAGGACCACATCGTATCATTTCCCTTTTCTATGAAATGATTCCAATGACCCTATAATGAAAGGGTCTCAGTAAAAAATCCAAATGGGATGAAAATTTATGCCAGAACCAACCACATGGCATGATGGGATGGAATTTATTCATGCATTAATTTTTAAAACATATCTAAGAGCTTGAGTTAAGTCACTAACCAATTTATTAGGTTGTGTATACAAAACGGATTCCATTGATCCCATTTCAATTTTCACCATAAATCCAAGGAAACCCCTATGAAACCCAATAAAATTAAAATTAGGATCTATACACCATAACTGGTAATCAATATGAATTTTTAAATTCAATATTCAAATATCAAAAACCCATAGTTGTTGTAGTTCCATCATAATGTGTAGTGATCAAGAACTCTATAATAAACTACTTCTAGAGTCCCAACAATAAAACTAACTCAATAAAACCCTAATACACCCATATAAAAATATATTTCATTTAGAACATGAGTCTTTTTTGGGAAACCAATGTTCTGATACCATTTTTAATGAACCTGCCCTGGATGAGTTGATATGTTACCCAAACCAATTTTTCATAAGGGATAAAGGGTATTCTCGATACCTATAGGATATAAACAAACTCAGGGATATCAAGACCATGAACCTAAGAATGGTATAACCCTTATATAGTATTAATAAAAAAAATATGAATATATTAAAAAATAATAATTACAATTTCAAGAATTGTAATTCCTTGAAAATGAAATAATCTTAAATGAAATAGATGAATAATAAAATAGATTATTATTATACAAAAATTATTCAAAAAATGAAAGTGAATTAAATATAATAGAAGCATAACTTATGTCTAGGAAAAATGGTCAATAAAACATACCAATGGAAAAATAAATGAAACCTGAATAGTTCCTGCATCACCACTAATGAACCATATCCACTAAATATATACCACTCATCCATAAATAGTCCAAACTAAGAATCAATGAATAAAAAAATAACTATGAAACTAAAAGATAAACCTAATATCTACATACACCTAGATGTGTATGTATGGTGTGAACTAAACATTCCATGTGGTATATCCCTATGGAATTTTGGAAATTACTTTTAGAAAACATTTAATATATTCTAGTTTGAACTAAAATATTAATATAGATCTTTCACCTCCATGTAAAAATTAAACCATGTCATCATTCATTTTATGATTATAAAACACCCATCATTTATAATTTAAAACATGGGTTGGAAAAATCACTTTCATTATACATTATGAAACATGAGAAAGAGTTACTTTAAAAGTATGGTTAAAATCTAAGTCTTCTAATCACCCCACTTTTGATAACACATTAAAAAAATACCATTGATACAAAAACCAATAGGATTTTAATTTAATACCACAATTTCCAAACCATTGTATAATGTATTTTTAAAATAAACCAGAGCTGAAATAAAATGAAAATAAACTCAATATTTTGAACCATGGTATCTAGAACAGAACATAAAATAATATCAGAAACTTATTGGTTTCTCAGAATTGTCAGCAAGGGGATAAAAATAATACAAAAAATTATATACCCTAAAATATACTAAAAATAAACATAGAATCTTGTAAAAATCAGTATGTATCAATTACTATACCTAAGAGATGAGCTAGGGCTTTGGGGGGTCATTGGCGACGGGCGGCAAGCTAAGCTGATGGGAAATGGGGTGACCTTAGGGGTGGCGAGGTCACCAGCGGCACTGGTGGGGAGCCGATCTAGGGTTCAGGGCTCACCGAGGGGAAGGCAGCATCATGGGGGTCGGGACTCACCGGCATCGAGGAGAGAAGGCGGCACCGTGGGGGTCAGGGCTTGTCGGGGTTTGGGGGAGAAGGTAGTGTCGCAGGGGTCGGGGGGAGAAGGGGGTCGGGGTCGGGTGGTGGGGGGAAGCATCAGCACTATAAAAAAAGGGGGTTTAGTAGTGGTTTTTAATAAACTGTCGCTAAACCCTTTTAAAAAAGGTTTAGCGGTGGTTTATAAAACTTCCACTAAAGGCAATTTATGTTGTAGTGTATTTATATACAGTTTGAATCCCAAGTTACCCTTAAGTATACACATCTCTATTTCTCTTAACTCATCATAGAGTTACTTTTACGTATGATAAACTTTCTCTAACACGTCAAGAGTTTTCTTTTACACATTCCCTTAGCCACTAATTTACTAATATGTGTATATGGGTTCCCAAAATTTTCAATATTCCCAAAGAGGGGGAATCTTCTATATGAGGTACTCATATTTAAGAGTCACTTCTCCTGGGGTGATATTTAGGATTTAGATAAAATTTTCCATCCCTTCCCAGGGTTAGTCTTGCACAATACACAGGGGGGGAATCACTCCTGCATACAAAAATTTTAATTTTATGCACTATCATTGTCGAAATATATATAAAAATGCTATGAATTTTAAAAAAACCAAAATTAAGCCTAAAATCATTTTAAAATGTTTTTTAGCTTCTACAGCCTATATTAAACTTTCCAGTAGTTGAAAATTATCTTAAAACACAATACCAATCCTTCTCACTTCCCCATAAATCGTTAAAAACCAATTCCAACACCCATGGAACATCCAGGGGGTCCCAATGCACAAGATCGACACAAGATTTGACCTAAATTGTCACTCCTACATACCCAACATAGAACCACGATTGGTCTTGGATTTTATAATGAGGAAGATATCTTAATAGGTCTTATACCTAGAATATAAACAATATAAAATATTTTATATTTAATGGACCTGATATAACTAGGGGATTTAAAGAATAAATTGAAATGGGGGTTTGAACAAAGGGTTTATATGCCCTATCACATCACCTTGGGTGCACTTATTCCTTTTATCATGAAGAATTATATGTCAATATGACTTGGAATAGATTACTGATACCTTAACAAGATCACTATAAAAAAAATTATCCTCTACTTTGTATTGATGACATGTTCAATCAAAATAGTGTAGATCAATACCACTAAAATTTGAATCTTTATTTTTGATGTCGTCAATTGAAGGTAAAAATATAATATATTCAATTCACATACTTCAAAATAATATATAGACACTATGTGTTCATTATCATAGCATTTTGACTTATAAAAAACATAAACATCTCTATATACCTGATTAATAGAGTCTTTAGAGCTTACCTTCATAAATTTTTGGTGGTTATTATTGATGATATTATCATATACTACAAAATAAAATAATGAACATTTATGATACTTAAGGATTGTGATAAATACTTAATGAAAGGTGAATTTATTTAAAAAATTCACCAATAGTGGATTTTGGATAAATAATATAATATTGTTAGGTCATTTGATCAGTATAAAGGAAATTTTTATAGATCCTTCAAAGACCATGGAGATTATATAATATATTAGGCTAAAAAGTGTAACCAAAATATATAAATTTCTTATATTAGTTTAGTACTATTTATCATTTGTGATATATTTATATTAATTTTACAAACCAATATGTTATTATAAAAGGGACTAATGTATTGGTTGATAAAACATCGTAATTAAGACTTTAATGAACTCAATAATAGGTTATCTACTTTATTTATAATCATACTACCCTGAATTGAAGCAGCATTTTTGACATATAATGTTTAATTAAAATGGGTTGGGATTACATCCTCATAAAAATTGATAAATTAAGGGACTATTCCTCGTGAAATTTAATGACCCATCAACAAAATTACCCAACAAATGATCTAGAGTCAGATATGGAAATATTATTATTGAATATCTATAGGAATTTCTTTTATAGAGTGATTCATGTTATATATACTAATCATAAGAGTTTAAATTATAAATTTAAATAGAATGAGTTGAAAATGAATCAATAAATATGGTAAGAGTTGATCAAGTATCATGAATACTCAATACATTACAACTGAGAAAGGTAAATAAGCTATACAATTCTATTAGAAAAAATGATCCTAGTAATCTATCAAAGATAAGGATTTGAAAAGTGAAAATATTAATAGATACATGAAAATGATATATTTGGAAATCATAATGGCAGAGATGATGTTTTATCTTACCCAAATGATTTCCCAACCATATATTCACTATAAAATAATTGAGTTATAAAATAATTATTCAGATATATGAAATAAATTGAAGGTAGCTAAGGAAGGGATACTTAATGATTTCAAAATCAATAAAGATAGATTTATTTATTTTACAACTCAATTATGTGTTTCATAAACAATAGAGTTAAAGAAGGGGTTATTAGATGATATACATATATCATCTTTATCTATCCACTAAGTAACTACCAAGAAGAATTGAGATATTTTGATGCACTTATAGTAGGATAACATGAAGAAAAATATTATAAAATAAACCTCAAGGTTATTGGTTTACCAGAAAGTTAGAAAAAATGTAATTTCAAAGGAATGATGAAACCATTAACCCAGGCCAATACAAAATTAAAAGAACATCATAACGTATTTTTTCATAAGACTTATAAATACATCTAAAGTAAATATTTCCAAATTGGTTATGGAAAATTTACTTATAAATATTGCTCAATAGATCAATATTTTAGAACATTTATTACTTGATCAAATTAGTATGATATATTTCAAAGAATGGGAGAGGCTACATGGTGATCCAATTTCGATCATATCTAATTGAGATTCAAGGATTACCTCTAATTTCTAAATTATTATTCAATAGGAATTAAACATGGAGTTAAACTTTAGTATGGACTATCATCCCTAGAAGGATAGAAAATATGAAAAAACCATTCAGACACTTAAAGTCTTGCTAAGATATTTTTTAATGGGATTAAAAGGAGGTTAAGATAAACATATTCCATTGGATAATTTCTTATGTAACAATATTTTACACATAAGTATATAGATTAAACTATTTAAATCTCTATAAGGTAAGTGATAAATAACTCCAACTTACTGGAATGAAGTTTGTGAATAAAATCGTTCAGGATATAAACATAAACATTAAATGACATATAAGGTCCAATTTATCCATGAACATGTTAATGAATGAATAATTCAATGAATAGTTATGTTTATAATCATCAAATAGAACAACAGTTTGATGTTAGTGAATAATTATTCCTTTGAATATATCCCTAGAAAATATTTTTAAGGATAGAAAAGAATTTTAATGTAATCCTTAATTACATTGGCCCATTATATATTATTTATCATATAATATTTTTGGTATATATACTAAAACTTATGACATGCCTATCTCAATTTCATAATGTGTTTGATGTGTCATTATTGAGGAAGTACATATCATACCCCTTATATGTTATATATCTAGATGTGGTATAATTAGTGTATGATCTCTCCTATGAGGAGAAATTATGTGGTTCTTGGATCATAAATATAATGTTTTATGTAATAAGATTACTCACCCTATCAAGGTACAATGGTGAAATCATAAGTACAAAGAAGTAATGTGGGATCCTGGAGAAGTAATAAAACAAAAGAACCCCAATTATTCTCAATAGAGTATATGTATTAAAATTTTTGAATATAATTTATAGAGATGGGAATAATGTAACAACATATATTTTTCGACATGGAATTTTCTTATATAATATATATCTTGTAATTATTGATGTATAAGAACTAAAATTGGTGAATTTTATAGTATGATTATCCTTTACATCATAACTCATGATTTTTAATAATTTTTATCATTGGCAGTTGATATGGTTGGATCGTATTCTACGATTGGCATGATATTTCTATATTGTAGAATATGTTAGATTAAGTTCTTATTATATTTGATATCGAGTTGTATTGTGTGATTCCATATCTTCCATATATTTTATCTCTGGTTATAAATCATCATGATGATTTATTTATGGCTTGAAAAATGTCAAATTATCAATGAAACATTAAATTATAATAAACATCATGTGTGTATATATTATGTGTAAGGTATGGAAGCAGTCAAGTGTTGATAGTAGTGCTTGAGATCTTTTATTAATTGAAATGATTCTATATAAAGCATTAGATCCATATTATTTGTGAGTTTCAACTTTTTTAAGCTTAATTTGACCTTATTCTTCATTCATCTTTGAGTAGAGGGTACTATCACCCCTATTAGATATTAGGTTATCCTCACATAGTGTTCATAAATTCTAGTGGAGATGTTCGAATTTCATAGGTAGAAGTTTGATTGTTGTTTCTTAGTTATTTTTATCAATTATACTCCATTTATATGTAATATACTATACTTTAGGTGCACACAGTGATTTAATGTTCTTTGTACTTAATTTTTATTTGATGATGACAAATATATATTTAAATAGGTTTCTTTCAGTATATTTGAGCTTATAATGTTATAAAAACCCATATGTGGTATTATATTTGTTTTCATCAAGGCATAAAACTTTTTTCTTACTATTTTTATGAAGAACTTGTATATCATAAGATATGCTTTACTACATCAAAAGATGAAATATGTCATGGATAAATGTTAGTTGTTGTAGTTCTATACCATTAAATATAATATCAGATATCTTATGGTATAGTATAATTATTTTGAAATTTCATAAGGTATTCCATAATGATTCACAACATATGATTCATTAATCCTTTTATTTTACACTATATCATAATCATTGATAAGTATTATAGTATGTTTCAATTGATAGAATGGTATTTTGAATACTTGAGTGTTGTATTTTTATAAAGATATGTGGTGTAATCATAGGCTAAGACATAACTCAAATGTTGTACTGAAGTATATAATATATCCTTTTTGTCAAATATAATTGGACACCTGTGAAAAAACTTATCTTATGTAATGATTTGATCATGACATATGATACAGATATATCATTAAATAAGATATATTATAAAATTAATAAAAAATTTATTTTATATAAAATGTTTATAGTTTATAAATATTTTTTAAAATTGAAGTGTTAGGAATAATAAATGTTACATTTTTATACATAAATAAAAATTAAAATGGATATATTTATATCTCATGTTTAGTAAATAAGTTCAATCTTTCTTTCTTTATTGTATTCTATTTAACTATACATATATATAGTTTATTTATATGATGTGAATATTATGTAT
This sequence comes from Viscum album, assembly GCA_963277665.1. NCBI lineage: Eukaryota > Viridiplantae > Streptophyta > Magnoliopsida > Santalales > Viscaceae > Viscum > Viscum album. The sequence goes on from OY728131.1 coordinate 1,353,578,126, forward strand.
GATTTAATGTATATTATAAATATTTTCTTATAAAATTTTCAAATCTTTCATTATAAGTTAGGTATGACATTATAAAATATTGTTTTGTTCGACCGTGACTTTGATTTTTTATGGGGTTATGATCTTGATATTACAGGTTCACTGTATCTTATAAATTTTAGGTGTTACAATTATGATGGAATTAAGGTATCTATTGAGTATTTAACCATGGTTAGTGGGACATGGGGTAAGATTACTAACTTGTAAAGAGGATTATACTCAATCTAGATGAGTGAATATTGAATATCTGTCACACCATGCTTTCACTTATGGGGATTTTTTATTTTATATGATTTTAAACATTTGTATAAAAGGGTTTCATGCACAATATATATGTGAATTTTTTTTTGGATATGTGTAGTTGTATTTGGACTCTATTTTTGTGCTAGTAACTGTGATTTTGCAAAGATTTTTACATTAATATGGTTTTAACATATTAATTTATTAGAACGAATAGAGATAGAAATACTAAATCATTAAAGTCATGCATACATATAGGAATAATACATTATATAATAAATATTTCATCATATGAAACAGTTATAAATTTAATATTCATAGAATTCATATAGAAATGGTGAGACTAAGAAACCCCCTCAAATTATAATTGTGGTATCCCTTTTTAAGAATACACATTTCAATACATTAATCATATAAATGGGATGGTTGGTCCAAAGATGGGTGCACATGAGTTGTCATGTACAATGAATGTTGAGTGTGGGTGGCCCTAATAGGACTAGGTGCTCATATTCAATTGTATTATTTAAGTTACACCTTGTTGGTAACCCAAATTGGGTGAGGTTCCTAGAGGGGTAAATTTAGGGTAATTCATGTGATGATTTCAGAAATGGATTTTCCTTGTAGATATCCATGATTCATATGTGATATAATTTTTCATGTTTTCTTACCTAGATAGTTAAATGTTGAGAGAAACTACAAAGTTACATAATAATTAGAAAAATATGGATCTTTTCTCATTAAAGGTAATGATGTAGGGGTCACAATTTTAGTTTATGAAAAAGATAAAAAACATGATACTCACCCACATATATTTCTTTGTTGTAGATTATAGAATCAATCATGATTCTCATTTTTCAGTTCTCTTATAGGTATAACCCAAAAATATAATATATATTTTTATCTAAGGTTACTAATTTTTCTAAAATATAAACATTCTAAGAAAGTTATTATGAATTTCATAGAAATCAATTTCTACAATTTTTACTCATGGGTGTTGGATAATGGGTGTTTATTACACATTTTTCAGATAAAAACATACTCATAAATAAGGATGAATTAAGTAAATAACAAGAATATATAAATGTGGGCATTGGGATAATACTTACTACATTGGAGTTTGGAACTTACGTTCTATATACACATAGTGGATTAGATATAAAATTATAAAATTGTTACCATATTCCATCTGTAATGTAAAATCCTACCCTAGATAACTCTAGTTTAACCACATCGAAGTTCCACTAGACCTCAGGTGTGCCTCTCTATATGCCAAAGTCTTCTCACTAGAAGTGAGGGTATAAGGGGTAATATTGGGGGAAAACACCCTCTTAAGATATATAATATCAATAACATAATACTAACAGAGTAATCACAAAATAATTTAAAATGACATGCCAAATGATATACATGTTAAGAAAAAGAAGCCAATATTATATCATATCATCCATATAAAAAATTTATCACCCATAAGTAGATAAAATATGTATATGCACAAAATTTACCAAAATATAGTGCATCTCGTCCCTAAAGATCCATCGGACCCATACGAACAACCACAACATTCAATCCATGCACTATCCACGCCTCCATTTCCACTAGACTCTAAAAGTTGTTATAAGACCTATCCTTAAATAATCAATAAAAATAAATTCATTATACAATAATTCATTTTATTATATTTATATATATATATTAGCTTTATATTTTTAGATAATTAGTCCATCACCATTACAAAATAAAATATTACATCAAAAAGTGGAAAATTCCACTAAATAACTAATTTTATAAAATAAAAAACTTTTAACATATATATAGTTTTTTTCCCCAAAATATCTTCATAATTTTCATCTTGACCTCATCCTTTACCCTAATAATCTTTAAAACCCTATTGAAATCATTTTGAAATGTGGGATGAGAATAAAAATCTTCGTAAGGTATATATAAAAAGAAACAAATAAATATATTCTTCCACGAAAGATTTACCTTTTCAATAAAAATTGATCTCAAAATAAATATTTTCATACCCAAGAAATAAAAATCACTACCCAAGATATTTTCATACAAACTTCTTAATAAATATTAATTTAAAAATAAAACTACTAATAGTTTCTATGAAATCATGAAAAACTAAGGAATTTTTTTACAAAAATTTATATATTACAAAATTTAGAAGTATAATATACTTTCTTTTAATTATATACTCATAATATTACTTTTTTAAACAATAATACATCCATAAAATCCCATATAAAGAATATAAAAATCATGTAGGTATTTTGGGACATCATTTTTATTTAAATCTTGCAATCACTCTTACAAATTGAATAAACTTCCTAGTAAATTATAATAATATTTTAGGAGAAACCTAATCATTTAACTCCATCACTTTACCTAATAAATTATATTTAGGTATCGAGATAACCCATTTTTTGGTTTATAACAAAACCATCCATCCTTAGTTTTTAACGGAACCACCCATCATCATAAAAAATCCCCAAGAAACATAACATAATCACAACATAATAAATATTTCATTTCCATCATCATATAAATAGAAATATTCCTTTCACACATAAGAAAAAAATTTCAGGATATTGAAATACGAATTATATTGAAATTCATTTTTGAAAGAAATAAATATAATAAATTAAATAAGGGTTTTTCTTTAAATAGAACATGAAATCGTGTAAAGAAATTTGATAATAAAATAATGGTTATGGTGTTTGGAAAAACTATTGACATCATATACATCAAAATAAAACATTCATTTTTCCATTTTATCAAAACATTCCATATAAAATATAGAGTAAGACAACATTTGAAAGTATTTCAAAGAAAGTAAATATAGGAATAAAATTTACATTATAAATAATTTATATCTATATAAATACATAAATAAAATAATTATAATAATATGGACATGGACGAAAAATATTTAGAAAATAAATATTTAAGACATATAAATTTTGTTTATTATGGTAAATTTTTCCTTACCTCGATACTGAATTTTCACGCACATTTTTGATATTAATGAATAATAAACTTGTGTTAATTATTTACTTCATTAATAAACATTTAAAAGTTTTTTATTCCATTTATTTACTTTATTACCATGTGAATATGGTCAAATAGGTTGTTATTCTATTATATATAAAATAATAATTATGACATAATTATAATATTTGTATATTAATTTTTCTTTAAAAAAATAACCATGAAATATGGTTATGAAAAATGAATTACATTATAACATGGAGACAGTAGTCTGTATGTATACATGAGTAACATTTCTCTTTTTCAATGGATGAAATGTTATGATATTAGATGATATATTATCTTTATATAATTATAAATAACTCATGAATATCATATATATACATTAAATACTTCATTATAATCATCTTTGTGATGTGGTGGTGGAAAACAAATTACATCAGTTTGTAAGGTGGTAGTCTTATGTAAACACTAATGATGGTTTCATTTCCCATTTAATAGAATAATGAGATAGATATAGGTTATTAAATTAACATAACATCATAAAATTATATATAATATACTTTTTTGTTATTTCATCTTATTTTAAGAAGGTTTGATAGTGGTAAAAGAAGAAATAAAATGAAAATTCTAGGTTAAGAACTATACCTCTTTTTTGGACAACCTCATGAGGTTTATACCAAAATCCATCCTATTATGGTTTTATAGTCAGACCAAAGACTCAAGTATGTAGTTAGAGATGTTTTAAAAGGATTTATTCAAGTATTAGATAATATAGAGTTCTAAAAAGTTGTGAGAAACAAAAGGAAAATAAGTTCCCTTTTATAAATGAGGGCAGAGGTACTCTTGGAATTAATTAAAGTATTGAATTAATATAAATTATTTTCAATGAAAAATTGAAATAGAATTGATTTATTTATAATATAGTATGAGTTTTATTATAATCATAAAATAAATTTTAGAAATTTTTACCTGATGTTTTCATCATTATCACTTTGGTTTAACCCCCCCCCCCCCCCCCCCAATGTTATCTCTTTCGATGATTACCATGAAATCAATGTTTTTTTACTATTTAGGGGTTAAGAAAGTTTCTATAAAAGGAAACATCACCCATAAATGGACCATGGTTTATATTTTAAACCAAAATAGATTAAATTGGTTAAATATAGTGGTTTTATTAATTTTAAATCATTTAATTTAATATTATTTATTATAAAGTATCATTAATGTAATTTTTATAAATATTCATTAAATTTGACTTTAAATTCATCAATATAATAATATAATTCAAATATAAACATTTAAAAAAACCCTAATATTCCATATTTATCTATAAAATTTGTTTCACAATATAAATCACCCAAAAAATTATTTTTTATTTTCTAAAATCATTTACCATATTTTTTACTACTTGAATAAGAAAAGTGTTGGTGTTGCGTAAGAATTTAAGGTAATTATATAATCACTAAATATTAAAAATAAATTTTCATTGTAAAAATAAATAAATTAATTTTAAGATAAACTTTTATATTCATTAAATATGTATATTTACTAGCATATATTTCTTGAAAACTTATTTAATATGTTATTTTTACTTTTCTAGCCTGGCGTAAGCATTGTAGAGGAATTTGGATAACACACATGTTATATGACAAAAAAATTAAAAATATATCCATAAAAATAATCAAAAATACTTTATATTTATTATACAAGTATATAAAATACTTATTTATTCTAAAATATAATCTTTAAGGCATCAAATTTTAGTTTTGTAGTATCTCACAAGCACTGCGTTGACACTGAAAATTATTTTCATATTTATAATGAAATAAATTATAATTTATATGTTTTTTGAATTATACATTCATAATATTTTTATTATATCATCATTATTGAGTCTTTACATAGTTTTAATAAATTTCTTATCATATTTATGTCTTGGTGGTATAATAAAAGTACCAAAAAAATATTTTTTACTATTCTCTACACAATCAATATTTTTAAAAAAATATCAAAATTTCACCCTAATATTATTTCAACAAGTTTATGTACATTTTTTATAAAATATTATTTCTAAAAGAGGTATAAATTAATTATAATATTTTCTCATAAAAAAATAAAAAACATTTTTGAAGAAAATAAATTTTTGAAAAATAAATTAACATTACTAAAAATTGAGTACTTTTTCCCATAGAATTAATAAGTAAATTTAAATTGAGTAGGAAAATTTATATAAATATTTCATTCTTTTTTAATACTACTCATACCTACTAATTCAATGACTTTTTTAAAACTATAACATTTATATAATAATATATCATGGTTCATTTAAGCTTGGTGTTGTGTGTTGTATACGCTATTGAACATAGTTTACTTATAAAATCTCAGGGTGTTACATTATCCCCAACTTAATAATTTACATCCTCACAATTTTAACTTGAACTTGGTAATTAAGGTTCCAATAGTTTGAAATAACTTTTTTGAAATCCTAAATTTTAAAAAGTGTTAATTAAACTTTCTTTTTAAAATATAGAAAGGGAAATGCAAAGGTCATCTAAAATAATACATGACATGGTTTCCAAATATGTGAAAATTATTGGGAAAAGAAAATATGGACTTGGAGGGAAAAATTAATGTCAAAATAATTATGGATAGTGATAAATAACATTGATCACAATAAAGTTAATGGTCATGATAATTTTATTGGCCACAAAAACAAAAACAACGGAGATTTAAAAAAAGAATCAATTCATCAAAAATGAATGTAATAGGATAACATTTTAATTTCAAGATACTTTTCCTAATGTCCATGAATTTTGTTATCATATATACTAATAACATAAAAGATACGTTTTTGATAAATGAAGTACTTTATGATCATGGGGATGATATGTCGTACTTACACATGAGTAAGGTTTTTATTTTTCAACGTGCATTATGGGAAGGTGGTAAGTTATATTTTAACTATACATAATTATAATCATATCATAAATACCATTTATTTCTTTAAAAATACTTATATATTTCATCCATGTGGTTTGGTTATTAAAATAGATCCATATCATTCCATGAAGGTGGTAGTCCATACGTACACGAATGACGTTATCATATTTTATTGAGTGGAAAGGTAATAATGAATAAGATATATATTATCATACAAGAATGATAAATATTTAATTAATTCCATAATTATTTCATTTATATCACATATAATTATTAGATTTATCCTTATCTCTTTTCATGCAAAGCATTAGTAAAAGACGAATCACAACTCTTCATGGGGCGGTAGTCCACCGTACACACGAGCAATGTTATCATATTTCCTACGGAATGCAAATTAGAAAAAGGAATATATGGTATAATGACACCATTGGTATAATTATGTTATAAATATCATGTATATTTAATTTTTATACATAGTTATACAAAATGTTTAGGGTTGGTAATGGAAAAAATGAATGATATTAGTTTGTCAGACTGTAGTTCATCGTACACACAAATGATGATTTCGTAACCCATTTGATGGAAGTGGGGATGGTTTTAGGTAATTTAATTAACATAAAAAAGTCTTAGTATATGTAATATGATTAATTTATTATACATTAATGGTAAAATATGAATTTAAGGTGGTAGGGGAAGAAATAAAATAAAAATACTTGTTGAACAATGTTACCTCTTCTTTAGGTAACCTAATTCGGTTTTCACCAAAAGCTTTCCTGGGTTGGATTTATACCAAAAATAAAGATTATAAAATCAGGGTATATAATTTGGGAAGTTATATTGTCATATATTTTCCAAAAAATTGGTTCTAGGGTGTGAATATGAGTGGCGAGCGGGTGTCCTTTTATAAGTTAGGTGAGTGGTAAACTTGTAATGTTTGAAAATAAAAAGGTATAACCATGTTTTACACATGCCTAAATTGTCAAAAATAGATTATTCTCAATAAATTGGAATTATAAAGTCTAAATATGTCTATAAAATAGATTTTACACAAGATTTTTGGTCAATTTAAACCATATATTTCTAGTTTAACCCCAGGTAAATCCATTTTTACCTTAACCGTGGTAAATAATTTTTACTATTTTTACAATTCATTATTATAAAAATTTATTTTTACATTATTTGATAATATAAATTATTTTTATTAAAAATATGGAATATATTTTACTGAATTACATTCACATAATTATAAAATTTTATTTTAAAATTAATCCCGCAGATGCAATGAGAAAGTAGTTTTTCAAAGAGAAAATGTTCAGAAGTTTAAATTATTTTTATATCAATATTCAATATGAAAATGATTCAAATGAACTAAATTTTATTATTTGTTATATAATTTAACTAATTTTACTTTAAAACCAATTAAAATATTAATTTAACTTTCTAAATAATTTAAACAAAAAGGCATTTTTGCAATCAAAATTTAGTATTTTTTTACTATTCATCAAGAAATGAAACATTTCAGAAAAATACAAAAAATTAATCCTAAGATAATTTTGAAATTATTATTTCAAAAATTAATCTCATTTTTTCAAATAATGTTTATAAATGTGGGTAAAATTTAAATTATGTGTGCAAAACGTGACTAAGTTTCCTTTTAGAACAAATATGGTTTTTTAGAAAACATTTCATTTTATTTTAAATAAACCTTGTTTTATTTAAAATAAATTGACAAAAAAATTGTGTGATATATATATATATATAGAAATAATTTATTTAGTTCAATTTATAAGTAAAATTTAATGTCTATGTTAAAATGGTATTGTTTAAATAATATTTTAATAGAGTGTCATCTCTCCTTTAAACTTGGTGTTGCATGAATTGCAAGTTATCAAAAAAATTAAATTTATTAGAAAATAAATATATTTTAATGTCTTTGAGTGTTCCACAATATTTATAAGTTAATCCTTTAATATCAATAAATTAACCCAAAACTAGTTCATCTCTTTTTTCTTCTTTGTGCAATGTTACTAAAAAAACCCATGTAATTGAATTATAACATTGTAAGTATTTATAAAATATCAAATTTATAACCATTAAAGGTTTATAAATAATTATATTTTAGATAAAATGATGATAAACACTATTTTTATAGACATATTTCAAAACATTCAAGCTTTTTAACACCTGGTGTTGAAAAAAGATAACCACAATATAATACACGAAGAGAATTTTTATTAATTAAGATTATATATGATAATATATATGAATAAGGTTCTGAAATTGGAAATTAATATGTCTATATTTATGATACATCAGGTTAAATAAAATATGTATAAATAGAGGGTAAATTTAAGGGATATAGTTTCTCAAATTTCTTCCATTGAGTTATGAACTTTCTTCTCCATTTTTTTACCCTATGTTCGCTACATTTTCCATTTTAAATAATCCTCTATATTTATTTCGAGGAAAAAATATTTATTGATCCAAATCAATTTCCATGAAATATTTTCTTTCCACTTGATTTAAAAAACTATATAAGATTTTTGAAAAAAGACTCATACCTATGACTTTTACAATGGTGAATAAAAAATGTTTTCAAAAAACCTTCTTCATTATTTGGTCATTATTATCTTCAAATGATCTATCTAAAATGGAGTTATGTTTGATGGTTTGCACTATATTTTATTTTATTATGTGATTATTTTGTGTGATCAAGTTTTAGATATAAAAATATTTAATTCATTAAGTTATTTTATACAATATAGATGTTTCATGAAACCAATTTTATTTCCATGGGTTATTTATATAAAGTGCATGATTTCTATTTGGTTGTTTAATGATCCTATTATTTTTTCATGGGTTCATTAATATATTATTATTAATGTTTTTAAATGGAACAAATATGTATGGATGATGACTATTTGTGTCCAATATGGCCCTCAAATTCATTTCTTTACATTTATATCCCATGAGATAGTCACACATGGGATTAATGATTTTGTTCACACAAGTGTGGGAAAGATGGGATAGGTCACATTTTAAAGCATTTTCATACTGATTTTGTACACACAGGTTAGGGAATAATGGGTTTATCACAGAGGTTATCATATTATTATGGTTGTTTTACATTATCATGTTGTTTTTAAGTAATGAAAAAATTTCAAGATGCATTTCATTTCCATGAAATGCCATGTCTTGTTGATTATTCCTTATTTTTAAATAATTATACACTTTTATGTCATGATCACATGTTATATGGTTATTGAGATGTTTTTTGATCTAGGTCATATAATTTATTCTTCCATAATAATGTTTTAATTATATTATGTTACTCTGATATGTTTTTTATTATAATCAAAGGTATTTTTTTCATTTATTATGATATTTATGTCTTCCTCATGTTCTTCTTCATGTTATGATATATTTTTTCCTTACTAAGATTTCATGTTTACACCTTTATTATATATCAAAAAATTTGTAAATTCATAAAAGTAGTTTCCTTAAGAAGACTGGAATATGATTTACTTTTGGAATAGGGGTCATTGAGCATAAAAATATCATAAGAAAATAAAGATTTTGGTTAACACAATTGAAATAAATAGAGTTAATATTAATGTAACATTAGTAATTCGATGACTTATGTGATGTGAATTTGGGGATTATCCAAGTCAATTCCTTAATAAAATGACAAATCAAGATGATGAGCATCACTAACCTCCATGACCAAGAGTAAAATGGAATGTCTATGCAAGAACTACTCTCGAAGTATATCCTGATATTCAAGGTATGAATACCCTTCGATATAGAGATGTACATTGATTATGGTAATTTGATTATAGAAACTCTAGTATATCTAAGATGTTTATTAAGATAATGAAATCACCATTTTAGTTATTTGAGTGTTGAATAAATTCTCTAGTTGTATGATTGTTGAATTCCATGTTGAATTTTATTGGAATGTGCCTTATAAAAACATTGTTATCTTTTATTTAGATAAATATAAAGTGATTTTAGTGATGTATTGGTTCCCTACACTTTGAGTAAATATTATCTAGAGTAAGAAAAACTCATTTTAAAATAAACTAGTATATTATATCATTGAAATTATGATAAAAAGAACCATTTATAAACATATAATATAATGTGGGTCTTGATACAAAATAAAGGAATAATCATGGCCAAAATAGTTGGAGAAAAATTAAATATTGGGGATGAGGATATTCTATGGAAATATATACATTCCCAAAGTATGTAAGGTTGATATCTCTTTATAAATTATATCCTGAGTTATCACTAAAATTTTTATTCAATTAGACATTTCTATTGGTATGTGATAATTAAAATTTTGAGGATACAATAAATTTAAGGGGGTAGATTGTAACAACCCTGGTTTTTAAGAAACATATTATTTTCATAAACTATGTGTCTATAATTCTAACGAGCAATGGGTGTGTTGGGACCTATAATCTATCCCTCTACCGATATGTGGGTTAAAGATGTGTGCTTGTAACACCCCAAGTTTTTAAAAAATAAATGAAATGCATGAAAAAAAATTTAAGTAGATATTTATAACTATCCTTTAAACATAATTTTGTGGCTTCTATGTTTTGAATTTTGAAAAACAGTCATCTACAATCGTGTTCAGTAAGTTATTTGGAGTCTTATAGAACCAACTTGTTTTTTGGTGAATAGGAACATACCATTATGAATAGTAATAGAAATAATAATATGACTATAATGAATAGTAAATTTTATTATTATTTTATTTTCTTAAGGATTTAAGATAATGACATCTTTGTTAATTTTTCAGTGTGATATAAAAGCAGTTATATAATTAAAATTGTTATTTTTTTAATTAAGTATGATTTTATTCAAAAATAAAATTAATAATATTTTGAAAATTATTTTCAAAAAATGTAGTTCATTTTATAATTCTACACATCGAAAAATGGTTTTGGTAAATTTTTGGTATTTTTCTTAAATTCTTGATTTTTTGATGAATAGTGAAATACGGTAGAATACCGTATATTTAAATTATTAGATAAATAAAATATTTATGACATCATAAGTGATTTAAGACCACTTGGTTCTAACTCACAAGACATTATTACTATTTGGGTCACATTAATTAAGATTATTTATAGTCTTGAGAAAAAAATATTATATTAATGATTAAAATAATGTAAAATACCTCTTATCTTTACTATAAATACCACCCTCATTCTCTTATTCCTTCCACACCTCTCAAGCCTTGAGCCTTACCTCTGTTCTGGCCAATAATCCTCCCAAGGCTCTTCCCCACATCCTATAATTTCTGGAATCATCAACAGCCAAAACCAAATGCCTTAAGGAGGATCTCAAGGAGAAGAGATCAAGGGGTAAGAATCTACTTTCATTTTCATGTGTGTTTCCTTTCATTACTTTTTCTTTAATTATACACTCTATCCCTAATATTATCTCAGAGTCATGAAAGCTCCAGAAACTTTTATATTCTATATGTTCTCATATTTGTGGAAAATTCATCATCAATCTTCTTCTCCTCTCCCACTCATTCATGAAATTAAAACACCATCTGTGATGTGTCGATTTACCGACATCATGGCTGATGTAAATTTAAATTTATTTTACTTATTTAAATTCTGGTCATAAAAACATTTTTACGGTCAAAACAGATTATAATTTATGTATTATATATTATATAATGTTCTAGAATCATTTTATTCATATGTTATTAATTTATAAAACAAATGAGTTCATTACGATTGAAGAATCGCCAAAATGACCTAAATAAATATCAATAATGTTTTAACTTTTGAATCATTCTCGTCTAAGAATTAAAAACGATAAATGGTATAATTTATGGTTATGGAAATATATAAATACTATTCCATTATAATTCTAGATTTTCACTTCCAATAGACAACAATATCCATCATGAATCTATCATGGAAACTATGTATAGAACTCACCTGACACAATGTAAATAACTAAATATTACTAATAAATATATCAAATGATGTGGAAAAATGATCGTACAAGGTGTTATAAACATTAATATTTTTCATTAAGATATTAATAACACTCTTTTAACCATTATATAGTAGGTTTAAAAACTTTTTAAGTAAGAATAACCCAAGTTAAGGGAATTCTTAACTCAATTTCCATTCTTTGGGCTAACCTCCTCCTTTATTGATTATGTGGTATTAAAATTATTGGTGTGATGATTTTTTTATATTATTTTTCACTATTTTTATTTACTGTGTATAAAAATATTCATTCTATTCTATTAATTATCACTCTAATTATATTTTAATGGAATTTATTTTTAAAATCCCTTTAAAACTCTCTTTAATAAATTTCAAAAGAATTGTTTTTTTATATGTATATGGCATGAGTAGTATATTCTGATTTTCAAGATAATTTATTACCAAGATATGTTCCTTGGACATTATTTATGTTGGTTTGAGCCCATTATAGCTCAATATATGTTGTGGGAGCCCATTATAACTGAACATATGTTGGGTTGATCCCATTATAGCTCAAGATATGACAGGTGAGCCCCATTATAGCTCTCTAATGCATTGGTTACTCCGGAGATGAAAGATGGCCAAATGAGTATTCCATATTTAAGGGTGAATGTAATAGTGATCTGGTAAATATTTCCCATGGAAACTACATAATGTTTCTATGAATATGAGTTTTTATGATTATGGGTTGTATGGGTTTTTATGTTATCACTTTAATAACGTTTTCTTTCTTTATATCCCTTACTTATTTTTATACTCATCACAAGTTTTTAAAATGTTTTTCACATGATATAAGGATGTTTAAAATAAATAAGGGGTTCATTATGTTTGATATAGAGTTTTGTTAAAGAAATCATGTTTTAAGTTTAAATGTTTTATTTTTTGAAAAAAAATGGATATTGTTTTAGTAGTATCCTCTTATATGAATGTGGTATTTCATGTATTTAAGATATCCTAATTATTTACAACCGTAAACCCAAAAATATCTTCAATGTGTAATAATGTATGGTATTTTGTAAAATTCAATATTAAGTAACATTTTATGGATCGGTCCTTATAATTGGTATCAGAGGATGGTTTAGATAAATTTAGGGGTTGAGATTCTATTAAAATAATACCATAAATGATTTTTACTCTATAGTAATTTGAAATTTTATATCATTTAATGATTACCATGTTGATTAATCTAATTTATATTTATACTAAATGGTTTTTCTTAGAAGAAACAGGGAAGCTGAAGTAAGAAGGCACCAAGAGGTTGATATCTGTCCGAATCTGCAGCCTGAGATGGTGCGAATTGGAACCAAGAAGTTTTTGACAACAATGGATCAGTTGAACCAATAAATAAACGGGGGTGGTATCTATGCTAGAGATAAACATGATTTACCACTAAGAAACATGTCTTTTGTGTAGCATTTTATAAGGCAACATCCTCCAGTATTCAGTAGAACTACAGATCCAATTATAGTCAAAGGATGGATCCATGCTCTAGAAAAGATATTTGATGTCATTGGATGTTCAGAATGTCAAAATGAAATACTTCCCATTTATCTTTTGGAAGTTGAATTTGATCAATGGTGGTATTTGGATAAAAATATGATAGAAAGTGATGATCTTGGCATTCTAGAATGGGGTAATTTTAAGAGTCTTTTTCTGGAATAATATTTTCCCAAAACTGTTAGACTCAAAATGGAGAAACAATTCTTGGAAATGAAGCAGAAAGATGATGATTCTATGGAAGCATATGAAGTGAATTATACAAGACTTTCCAGGAACATATCAGATTTTTCATGTTATTTTAAAAGTAAAATTAATATATTTTACTCTCTTTTGAAATCATTTTTGTGAAGAGCTTTGGATTCATGAGAGTTTAAAAGCAATGAGAAGCTTGTTAGTTGTGCTAAAAAAGTTAATACAGAGTTTTCTGACACATATGTGCCTCGTGATGACAAGAATAAGAAGTGGGTAGGTTGGTAGGAAATGGGGAAGAACTCATCAAATAAGTCTAGAGGTAAGAAAATGAATTTCCCTTCTTGTGAAAAGTGTGGTAAAAGGAATCATGGTGAATGTCTTTTAAATTCTAGTAAATTAAAATGATGTGGAATGTCTGGACACATGTATTGTGAGTGCAAGTAAAATTATCCAAAAATAAATGAGAAGCTGATAGTGAGATGCTTTAACTGTAAGGAATTGGTTCATTTTCTCAATATTTGTCTAAAGCTAGTCACTTAAGTTGGGAATCAGTAATATTAAAAGCATAAGGGTTTGGTAAAATCATTTAAACCACTTCAGTAGATGTTGATCCATCAAATTAGGTGGTATCATGTACATTTATTATTTTTATATATTTTTAAAATGTGTTGTTTGATTCAGGGTCTACAAATTCCTTCATTTCTGATAAATTTTCAGAAAAAATTGGGAATTCAACCTCATGAAATGAAACCAGATATTATGGTAAAAACACCTAGAGGAAATATTGTGGAAAATTAAATTATAAGAATCTACCTATCCTTTTCTGTGGAAAGATTTTACCTGTAATCCTTGTTGTTTTTCCTCTAGTAGAGTTTGATGTTATCCTAGGTATAAACTAGATTTATTTTTATCATGCTAAGATAGATTTCATAGACAATGAATTTTTTTCAAAAAGAATATCATTTTGTGTAAAATAATGAACCCTTACCATTTATAACATATTAGAAAGATAAGAAACTGATAATGGATGTATATGAAATCTATCGTGCTCATATTTTTGAAGATAAGGGAACTATCCAGATTAATGATATACCAGTGGTAAATGAATACATGGATTTTTTTTCAACTGATTTGCCTGTTTTTATTCTTAATTCAGTGGTTGAGTTTAAAATTTACTTATTTCCTGATTATAAGACAATTTCTAAACATCCATATCGAATGGCCCAAATGGTAATTCTATAATTAAAAAAGAAGTTGCAAGAATTATTAGATAAAGACTTCATCCGACCTACCACTCCACCATGGGGTTCCCATATCTTGTTTGTTAAGATAAAAGATGGTTCAATGAGACTATTAATTGAATTTAGAGCCTTGAATAACATTAATATTAAAAACAAGATTCATTTTCGTCATATCGATGATTTTTTTGATCAACTCCAAGGAGCACAGTATTTTTCAATGGTTGACCTGAGGTCGGGGTTCCATAAGTTGAAAGTAGAGGATGAAGACATCCTGAAGACTATGTTATGTACTACACATGGTCATTATGAATTTGTAGCTATGAATTTTGGGTTAACTAATGAACCTGCTATATTCATGGATATTATCAATAGAATATTTCATGATGTTATTGGATAAGTTTGTGTTTGTGTTTATTTATGACATTCTGGTATATTCTAGAAGTAAATAGGAGCATGAAAAACATCTAAGGGTTGTTTTTCAAACCATAAAAGAAAATAAACTTTATAGAAAATCCATCAAGTGTGATTTTTTGGTTGCAATAGATATATTTTCATATGAACATTTTAAATAAGGATGGAATAACAGTTGATCTTTCCAAAACAAAAGTGTTTGATGAATGGAAAAGACTAAAAATGTTACAGAGATTCGTAGTTTTCTTGGATTAGCAAATTATAACTGAATGTTTGTTAAAAACGTTTCATGGATATCTAGCCTAACGACTAAGTTAACAAGAAAAGGGGTATATTTTGTTTGGACAGAAGAATGTGATGTTTGTTTTCAAGAACTGAAGAAGAGATTGGTGAATGCTTTGGTTTTGGTCTTTCCTTCCTGAAATGGTGAGTTTTTCATCTATAGTGATGCTTCATTAAAAGGACTTGGTTGTGTTATGATGCAGAATGATCAGGTAATTAATTATGCTTCAAGAAAACTAAAACATCATGTGTTAAATTATCTCACACATGATTTCAAATTGGTAGCTATGGTTTTTTCTTTAAAAATTTGGAGGCTTAATTTATACGAAATCAAATTTCAAATATATACTGACCATAAAAATATGAAGTATATATTCACTCATAAGGAATTAAACATGAGGAAGAGAAGATTCATTGAGCTGATAAAGTATTATGATTTCACAATCAATTACCATCCATTAAAATCAAAAAAATTGGTAGATTCCTTGAGTCAAAAACAACATGCATCAAAAACCATGTTACATTTGGAACATGATCCCTTGATTAATGATTTGGTGAATTTTGGTTTAGAAGTTGTCAGTGTAGGTAATATATCTGTTTTGTTTCAGGTTTCAGTGCCATCATTGTTATCAAACTGAATTAAGAAATCATAGAAGGAATACCGTGAGATACAAAAAAAAGTAGAATTAGTTAAAATGGGTATGTTTACAGAATTTAACCTTGATAATGATTGTGTTTTAAGATTTGGAAAAATGTTGTGTGTGTCTTGTGATTCCTAGTTAAAGAAAGATTTGTTGTTTGATGCTCATAGTTCTCCATTTTCAGTTCATCCTGTAAGTACTAAGTTGTACAGAGATCTTTGGGAGTATTATTGGTGGGATGGAATGAAAAGGGATAATGATGAATTTTCTGTGAAATGATTGACATGTCAACAGGTTAAAGAAGAGCAGCAGTTACCGAAGGGGATGCATTATCCTTTTCCAGTTATAGAGTGGAAATGGGATAATATATACATGGAATTAATGGTGGGATTACATAAGACTTATTGAGGTAACAATGTGATTTGGGTTATTATTGATCAGCTGACAAAATATGCACATTTCCTTTTTATTCGAGATACAATGTCATTGGATCAGATTTCTCGATTGTACCTCAAAGATATTTTCAGGTTACATGGAGTTCCACTTTCTATTGTATCTGATTAGTATCCAAGGTTCACTTATAACTTTTAGAAGGGGCTTAAAAAGTCATTGGGAATAGAATGAAATTTCAGTACGGCTTTTCATCCTCAATCAGATGGGTAGTCAGAACAAACAATTTAGACTTTGGAGGATATGCTTCGATCTTCTTCAATGTACTTCTATGGAAGTTTAGAACAATATATTTCTTTAGTAAAGTTTTATTATAATAATATTTTTCATTCTATTATATATATGGCACCTTTTGAGGCATTGTATGGGAAGCGGTTTCGAACTCCAACTTTTTGGGATGAAGTTATGGAAAGGAAGTTGATGAAACCAGAATTAGTATAGGAAGTGGCTGAGAAAGTTAGGATGATCCAGAAACACATGAGGACATCTCAGAGTAGGTATAAAAGTTATGAAGATAATAGAATGAAAGAATTATCTTTCAAGGTAGGTGACCATGTTTTCCTTAAAATCACTCCTTAGAAAATTGTGATGTGTTTTGGTAGGAAACGAAATCTAAGTCTATGATTCATCAACACTTTTTAAATCCTAGATAATGTTGAACCAATTTCATACCAAGTAGCTTTGCCTCTGAGTTTTTCTTGGGTATATAATGTTTTTCATGTTTCGATGGTGAGGAAGTTTGTGCCGGATTCGTCTCATGTCTTGAGCCCAGAAGTAGTTCATCTGGAAGAGAACCTTTCTTCTGAAGAGAAACCAGTTCAGATTCTTGATTGAAGGGAATGTGTATTGTGGAATAAGTTAATCCACCAGGTAAAGGTTTTGTAGAGAAACCACATGGTTTGAGAATCAACATGGGAATCTGAGAATTCTATGAGTTAAATGTACCCTTACTTGTTTAATGAGTAAATAAAATTGTGAGGATGCAATTTCTAGAAGGTGGGGAAAATGTAACACCCCATGGTTTTAAAAAATAAATTAAATTCATGAAACTTTGTTTTAATTAGATATTTATAAGCATCCTTTAAACATAATTTTTCTTCTTCTATGTTTTGAATTTCAAAAAACGGTCATCTAAAATTGTGTTCAGTAAGTTATTTAGAGTCTGATGGAACCAACTTGTTTTTTTGGTGAATAGTAACATACCCTTATGAATAGTAATATGAACCTAATAAATATTAAATTTTATTATTATTTTATTTTATAATGGCTTTAATATAATGAAATCTTGACTAATTTTTCGTTGTGATATAGATGCTGTTATAGAATTAAAATTGTTAGTTTTTGAATTAAGTAAGATTAAATTTAAAAATTAAATTAAAAATATTTAGAAATTTATTTCCAAAAAATGGTGTTCCTTTTTGAATTCTAAACATTGGAAAATGGTTTGGGTAATTTTTTGGAATTTTTCTGAAATTCATCATTTTTTTATGAATAGTGAAATACGGTAAAATACTGTATATTCAAATTATCAGTTAAATACACTATTTATGAAATCATAAGTGATATAGCACCACTTTGTTAAAACTCAAATTCCATTATTACTATTTTGGGTCACATGGATTAAGACTATTCATGGTCTTGATAAAAAAATTATAATAATGTAAAATACCTTCTCTCCTCCACTATAAATACCACCCTCATTTTCCTCTTCCTCCTAGACCTCTCAAGACTTGATCCATACCTATGTTCTACCCAATACTCATCCCAAGGATATTCCCCACGTCCTAGAGCTTTTGTTCTTATCAAATTCCAAAATCAAAGGCCTTAAGGAGGATCTCAAGGAGAAGAGATTAAGGGGTAAGAATCTACTTTCATTTTCAGGTGTTTTCCTTTCATTTCCTTTTCTTTTCTTATACACTCTTCCCCTAATCTTATACAAGAGGAATGAAAGCCCCAGAATCTTGTATATTTTGGATGTTCTCATGTTTGTGGAAAATTCCTCATAAATCTTCTTCTCCTCTCCCACTCATTCAGGAAATTAAAACACCGTCTGTAATGTGTCGATTTACCAACATAGTGGACAAGGTGATTTTAATTTCTTTTACTTCTTTAAAGGATAATCGTGAAATAGTTTTTATGATTGAAATAGATTATAATTTATGTATTATATCTTATATATGGTTTGGGAATCATTTTATACACATGTTATTAATTTATAAAACAAATGAGTTCATTACGATTGAAGAATCTCCCAAATGACCTGAACAAATATCAATAATGTGTTAACTTATGAATAATCCTCATTTAAGAATTAAAAATGATAAATGGTTTAATTTATGGTTTTGAAAATATTTATATATCATTCCATTCCAATTCTATAGTATCAGTTCCAATCAACAAGAATATCCATCATGAACCGATCATGGAAACCATGTAGAGAACGCACCAGACACAATGTTAATAACAAAATATTACTAATAAATGTGTCAAATGATGTTATAAAATGATCATATAAGGTGTTATAAACGTTAATATTTTTCATTAATATATTAATAAAAATCTTTTAACCATTATATGGGAGGTTTAAACACTATTGAAGTAAGAAGAACCCAAGGTAAAGGAATTCTAAACCCAATTTCCATTCTTTGGGTTAACCTCCTTCTCTATTCATTGTGTGGTATTAAGATTATTAGTGTGATTATTTTTTGTTTATATTATGTATTACTATGTGTATTTAATATTTATACACATATCCATTACATTATATTAATTCTCACTCCTATTATATTTTAAGGGATATTCTTTTTGAAATCATTTTATAACTCTCTTTAATAAATTTCAAAAGGATTGCTTTTATATGTATATGGAATGAGTGGTTTATTCTGATTTTCAAGATATTTTATTTGCATTAAATGTTCCTCGGACATTATTTATGTTGGTTTGATCCCATTATATCTCATGATATATTGGGTTGAGCACATTATAGCTCAATATATGTTGGGCTCAGCACATTATAGCTCAAGATATGACGGGTGATCCCCATTATAGCTCTCTAATGCATTGAGTAATCCAGAGATGGAAGATGACCAAAAATTTATTCCATGTGTAAGGTTTAATGTAATATTGATATGGTAAATATTTCCCAAGTAAACTACATGATTTTTCTATGCATATGAGTTTTTATGATTATGGATTTTATTGGTTTTTATGTTATCACTTGACTAATACTTTATTTATTTGTATCCATTACTGAGTTTTATAATCATACCATTCTTTTAATATGTTTTTTTCACATGATATAAGGATGGGTAAGAGAAATAAGGGAGTTGAGATGTTTGGTATGGAGTGTTGTTAAATAAATCATGTTTTAAGTTTTAATTTTTTATATTTTGAAAAAAATGGATATTGTTTTAGTAGTGTCCTCTTGTATGAATTTGGTTTGTCATGTATGTAAGATATCCTACTTCTTTAAAACTATAAACCCTAAAAGATACTCAATGTGTAATAATGTATGGTCTTGTGTAAAATTCAATATTAAGTAAGGTTTTAAGGTTGGGTCCTTATATTGCTCTTACATGTCTTCATGGTTAGGTAATGCAATGGAATGATTGATGGTAAGGGAATGCATCAAAGTGGGAAGGTTGTGATCATAATTTAATGTTTGTATACTCATATTGGGCCTTTAATTCATGGGGACTTCAGGCCATTAAATTTTAATGGGCCTTCAAGCCATTGGTAATTCGGTTCATATAAGGGTTACCTCTAAACCCTATTGAAAATAGAGATTTTTTTCCTTAATAAAAATGGGCCATTTCCCCCTACCTTTTTAAAAAAAATTATTTGTTCAAAGGAATTGACACAGATTAGGTAAAAAGTAATAAAGGATAGGGATTAAACTAAAAAACATTATTTTTTTATACTAAAACATTATAACAAAAGCACATGAAACTAATTATCACACAACATGAATGATCGCATCTATTAAAAATAAAACAAAATAAAAGGGAGAAATAAATTGAAAAGAATAGTATATTTAAGACTAAAACCCCCCATAGACCACCATTGCATTTAAGAATCGCAACTAGTATAACGAAACTGGAAATGATAAACAATATCAGGAAAGAAAAAAGTATATTTTGAGATATAAAAATAAAAATACGTAAATATGAAGTGTGAATGTAATATGTTTACTAAGGTTACATATATATATATATAAGAATGAAAACTATTAATTGAAAATATGTTCATTGAAAATATGGTCGTCACAAATATGTTCATTATAGATATGTTAAATGGCCATATATCCAATAATTATATTGATGTCATGTATTTTTTAAGTACTAAAGTTAAAATAATATAATTCATAATGAAAAAAAAGATATTAAATGTATATATATATATTCATGAATTATATATATTTATATTATTAATAAAATTTGATATTATATATATATATATTTTTTAAATAAATATTTTAATATCAGTGGTGTAGTAAAATTAACTTTCAGAAAATAAATATTTATTTTTAATGGTATTTGCTAAAAGGTATTTCAAATAAAACAAATATTTTCTCAAATAATTGTTTTCTTAAGTATTTTATAATTTATCTTATTGGATTTAATTAAAAAAATTAAAAATTATTATATATTAATTAATTTATTAAATTATATTAAATTGTAAATTGATATGAAATAATATTTCGAACTTTTAATTTTTAAAAATGTCAGATATCGACAAAAGTAGTTTTTCTTTATATTTTTTATTTTTATTTAATAAATAAATCTATATATATTATTATCTTAATTATATAAAACAAAATTAATTTTTTAATTATAATTTCAAATTTACGTTAATGTGAATTTTTGGTATTTTTGAAAAAAAAAAGATTGTTTTTTAGGTAAATAATGAAAAATACTATTTTTACAAATAACATGGATTTTTTGAAATTATTAAGATATAAATATAAATTTAAAATACCTAAAACCTTTTTATAATACCAAATAAGTATTTTATTAGTGAATTCATAATTTTAAAAATTTTGGATTTAAATTATAAACTAATATTTTACATTTTAGAACATAAGTTTTATTTTTACAAAAGAAATTTTTTTTAATACAATATACATTAAGTATTTTAAAATTAATTATTATCACTTTTGAAAATCAAATCATAAAAAATGGATATAAAATTTTTACTCATTATTTAAAAATTATATAACAATTATTGTTTTATTTTTTGTCATAAAGGATAAATTTCCTAGTAAAAACTAGTTACTGTAGTGAAAACCAAAATGGTAAAAATGAGTAACCTAAAAGATAAAGGGTTAGACATGTTATAAAAATGTTTTAACTGAGTGTATGTGGTTTGTATCAACTTTATTTGTACTTATATCTATTATCTATCAATTTTGGTGAATCTTTCCTTTAGAGTGACTCCCATTATTGGATAGTTTTTGGTGTTTAGAAAAATACCATCCTTTTTCACGTAGAAAAGGGGAACTCCTATACTCACTTCTCATCACACAAAAACCCTGGATGTTTGACCAAAAATATATCCATCCCCCCATAAACAATCCTAGAAAACATAATGATGTTATATTCTTCTAAAAATTCTTCCCTTAAAGTTGTAATCTTTTTCA
This sequence comes from Viscum album, assembly GCA_963277665.1. Taxonomy (NCBI): domain Eukaryota; kingdom Viridiplantae; phylum Streptophyta; class Magnoliopsida; order Santalales; family Viscaceae; genus Viscum; species Viscum album. Next base: position 1,353,600,723 of record OY728131.1, read on the forward strand.
TAGAGGTGATAATCCAAGAAGATAGGTATATGTTCCTAACCTATCTTTCTATTTTATATTTATTTATGTGATTTTATTTTTACTCAAATTTCATTTCACATCAATATCATTATTATACTGGTATATTATTATAATGACCATAAGTGCATTAACCACCCTGTTCTTTTACAATAAGAAAAACCAAAACATGTATTATTCATTGTGTGGACTACCTCCTCCATGAATAAACATGTTTCGTTTTCATTCACATGACAACATGGATGGTTTTATTTTATATTTTATGATTAAATGTGATGTATATAGTTAATATATATCATTAATATGTTTTTTTATAACATAAAAATTAACAATCATTATAATTCAATCCATATATATCGGTAAATAACCCAAAACTACTTCATACCCAATTTCATCACCACGAAACACGACTAAAATTACCATGTAATAGAATTATATAAATATTTGTATTTATAAAAAATAAATTTTAGTAACTTTAATGGTTTTTAAATGTCTTTATTTTTGATTAAAATTATTTTCAATTCCATTTTACAAGCCTAGTTGAAAACAGTCAAGACTATTAATACGCGGTGTTGAAAAGAGATTACAAAAATATAATACATGAACAAAATTGTTATTAATGAAGAGTACAAATGGAAATGAATATGAAAAAGGTTTCAAAATGGGTAATTATGATGTTTATATTTATGATATATTAGGTCAATACACTTAATTGAAAAACATGGTTAATGTTAAGGGACTTGGTAGCTCAAATTTCATCCATTGACTTATATTCTTTCTTCTCGATTTTCTTTCACCTATGTTTATTAAATTTTCCATTTTAAATGATACTCTCTATTTATTTTTGGGGAAAAGATGATTTTTATCCAAATACATTTCCTTGAAAGGTTTTATTTTGACTTACTTTTTGTATAAAAAACAAAGGAGATTTTTTGAAAATAAGATTAGAACTATGACTTTTACAATGATGAATAAAAACTCTTTTCTAAAATTCATTTTCATGATTTGATTTTAATTATAATAAAATGATCTATCTTCAATGAAGTTATGATTCATGTTTCACCCCATATTTTATTTTTATTATTTTATTATTTTGGGAGATCAATTTTTTCAGTATCAAAATATTTAATTCATGATGTTATTTTATACCATTTGGATGATTTAGAAAACCCATTTTATTTTCATGAGTTCTTTATGAAAAATGAATTATTTACATTTGGATGATTAAAAATCCCATTATTTTTTCCATTGGTACATTAAGATATGTTTATGAATGGTTTTAAGTGGAACAAATATGTGTGTATGATTATGGGTGGGGTCTTGTATCACCTTCCAATGCATTGGTTTAATTTTATATCTTATGTGATAGTTAGGTGTGAACATAATGAGTTTGTTCACATAGGTGTGGGAATGATGGGGTTTCTCACATTTTTAGGCATGGGAATAATTATTTTGTTCTCATAAGCATGATATTAATATTTTTTCTCAAAAAAATCATATTATTACATTTTTCCACATTTCCAAGTTGTTTATCATGTTGTGCTGAATTTTCAAGATGCCTTTCATTTCCATGACATGTCCTATTTTCCTAAGTATGCCTTATTTTTTAATTATTTTTCACTTTTATGTCATGGTCACATGTGATATGATTATTGATATGTGTTTTGATCCAATTCATACTTACTTATTAATATTTTTATAATCATATGTTAATCTAATATTTTTTATGATTATCATATAAGGTATTTTGATCTTTTATTATGATATTTATGTTTCCCAAATATTTTATTTCATGTTATGGTATTTGTTTCCCTTACTAATAATTTAAGATCACCCTTTTCTTGTGTTTCCATTTCCCAAATTATGAATATGATTATATCATGTGAGATTTATAAAAAAATGGTCTAGTAGGTCATGATTATAAATAAATGTTGTCAAGTGTTATAATAAACGTTGTTTATGTAGCTAATCGTAATGACATTAAACCTTTAGGTCCTTGGTATGTGCTACTATTTTTTTCAATGTATTATTTAAATCCTGATATTATCGTACGATTTAACACATTTTTATATTGGGGTTATTTATTCTGAGACCAAGGGAGTTGTTCTAAAACATAGTTAGTGGGGATGTTGTTCAGGGGAGGTGTATTTCCCTTTGAAGGGGAGTCTCAAGCCATGAAATATTCCAAAAAAGGGGTTATTTTATGGGGTGGTGCATTATGAAACATAGTTTCAGTATCATGCCATGATGTAACCCGAGTAGTTGTGTAGTGTTTTAGGGGTTTTGTGTCATTTCATCATAGGATAGTTCAAGTTGTGTCCTAGTCTACCTAGGTTTTAATTTTTATGATTTTACTATTTTTCTTATATCAGTATAAAGCCTCATGAGGATTTCATTTCCCCAATATAATTCTTCTAACTCATGGGATAGCAGAATCCAAATCCCCTATTACTATTCCTTTCATCCAATCCCATATCCTTTGTATTTCAATCATATAGGAAGGTAGGTCTCTCGTTTCTCTCTTACTTCTCCTTCCACTTAAATTATCTCACTATTTTACTTACTCCCAAAAACCCTAGTCATCATTTTGGATAAATTTAGGTTTTTTAATTGTTTAAATTGGGAAATTTGATGTTTATGTCTCATAGAGGCCTCATTTTACCTCATCTTCACTATCTCCGTTAAATTTTACTCCTTTTTGGTGGTTGAGGTATGTGTTTTTGTGAAATTAATTTTTTTTAAAAGTAATACGTGATATTTATAAATTCATTTTCATTCAAGATAAACCTATATGTGCTTCTCATGATGGTTTTATAAAATGGTTTTAAATACTTCATTCTTGGAATAAATGATATTTTCATGAACTTCTACTTTTGATTTTTAAAAATAAATTTTATACATTACATGTGTTTGATTAAATCAGTGAGAGGCTTTTCAATGTAAATTTAAGGCTTTTAAAGGGATGGTTGACTCTGGTTGGATGTCACAAGAGGTATGTGTTATCTAATAAGTAATTTATAAAGGAACATTATATATTGTAGTTTTAAAATGTTCTTTGTATATTTATTTTTCATGTTTTTTAAAAAGGCCCATTTGGAACGTGGTTATAAATGATTTCATATTGTGTGTGGGTGTGATCAGGTAAGTTTTGTTATATTTTACTTCCAATATCATTTTAAAAGTCAAGATCACATGTTATAAAATTAGTTTTAATGATCGCACACCCAAATTTTGAGCCCCTTTTTTGTATTCCTTCTTCAATAATTTTCCCATTTATGAGGTGTGGATATATTTTTATTATTATTTAATGATCTATTTATGAAAAAGGGGTTATTTTATGTGAGTTTTTTGAAGGTCGGATGAGTTTGATGTTTATTTTTTTGTTATTGGGTTATATAAATATCATGTTTCTTACTTGACTACTCAAATCATTTTAAAATGTCATTGGATCATGGGTTAACTACATTTTAGACTTATTATGAGTCATATAATTTTTTTTTGAGGATTTTCTAGTGACCCCTTTTATAGTTTCTAATTTCACATAGAATGGTAAACTGGTTAGACTATAGGAGCTAGTCATATGGTGACTTATTGAGATTGTGGGACATTATCGATTGATATTTCCATTTGAGTATGAATGTGACTATCTCACATTAGATCCTAGCCATTTTCCCATGAAACTAATCTATTTTATGATAGTTATACCTTAGGGACTCATATTACATACATTATGTGTTTTCCTATTGTTTTTGTTTGGTAAGTGGAACCACTATTATTATTATTTCATTATTTGGATTATGTTTTTTCAAGGTTGGTGACCTTTAATTATATGCCTTCTTTTTCTATGATGTGGTTTGATTTTTAAAATTATTTCATAAGGGGGTATATTTTAATGGTTTTTGAAGGTGGGAAGTTATTTTTCTTTGATTATGTAAACTGGTAATTCAATATTTTTAAATTTTTCAATGTTTTTTTTCATTATAAATGGTAGACCCTCCCCCCCCCCTTAATAAGGAATGGGTTTTGGAAAGGATTTTAATGTAATTTTGTATTTATTACTTGGGTTTGAAATTTTTTGTTTTCAAGTCAGGAATAGTTTTTTTTCAAATATTTTTATCTTTTATTTTGAAAAGGATGGATGTATGACATATATTTTATTATATTTACATTTATATTACCTTATTTTCAAATAAAAATCCAACAAGAATATATGAAATGTTTTATAAAAGTAATTTCATAGAATCATTGGTGAAATCTCACTAGGCACATTTAGCTCTCATCCTATATATAGATTAGTGTTTGTGTATAGCTTTCATGATTTTTCTCAAGTGCCTAGTTTTTTTATTAATCATCAATGTTTGTTCTAGTATATTGATGAATGTGTTTGGTTGTGGTGGTAACCATGGGTCACATGGATGTATTTTCATAGTAACTATATCTTGTGGTTTATTTCTAGTGTGTTCTTATGTCATCCACTTTTTTTGATCGGTAATTATCTATATTTTTTCCTTGTTTTATTTTAAGTGATCTGTCTACTTCTATTATATGTTATTAAAGTGATTTTATTTATTTAAATTGGTTTATATTTTATAATAGTAATAATTACTTATATAAGTTATTTCTCATTTAGACATTTTTTTTATATCATGATTTGATTAATCCTTCTTTAAAACGAGATATTTTATTTGAATTATGGTTTATCATATATGTGCCCAATGTAGGATACTTAGTAATATTTTTATATAGGGTTTTATAATAATGTGATAGTGAAACCATTCCCAAATTTTTGTTCTTGATACCCATGAACTAGTTTCTATCCCATGGGGATTAGGAATACCCTTTGGGCCAAGTGGTGTGAAAGGATGAGTGATGTATTGAGTCGGCTTAGGGCGATTCATTAAAAATGGTTTCAAAGACTAGGTGTTTTGAAAGTCCTAGGTTATTTAAGTTATATTTTGTTATTTGGGGATTATATTAGTATGGATACAAGAATTTTGGAACTTAATATATAGGTTTAGGGAATGTATAACAAACTATTTCTCATCTTAAGCCTCGAGTTACCATGGGTGGTTGAGATTTGAATATTGAATTTTGATTTTCTTTTTAGTTATTATTAATGGTGGTGTGGGGGGTCATCGAAATTTAGATGAAATTATAATAAAATAATGTCACATGGTTTACTCACATAGTTTTGAGAACTATATAGAACCTATATAAATGGTCCTTGAAACATTTTAAGAGACTTCCCTTTGATTAGTTCATGGTTCCCCAAACTATGTGGTCTAATTATACACAGCTCTATAACTTTTATGCAATTGTTAATCGAACTAATTTTTCTTTATAATGACTCCTAGTTGGTATTATACTTTATAAAGTGGTATCAAATGGGGTTTTTTATGTGTTAATATTTTCCAACCTTGATTTTTTTTGTTTGGTTTACTATAAATGTTGTCTAGATTTAGGTTTAAAACTGGTTGTGTTTGAAAATGAAAATTATTGTAAAATATTTTGATTTTGAACATGTTTTGGTGGTTTATTTGAAAATGTAATTTCATGGAATATTTTGGTATTAAAATCAATTTTTTGTTTTATTTAAAAAATTAATTTTCTTTCTTGTGGTGTTCTCAAAATTGGTTGCTATCATTTTGGGATTTGGAAGGTTCTTTTGAAATAGAATTGAATTTTTGTAAAAATATTTTGAAATGGAAGTTAATTTCATGGAAGGTTTTTGTGTTATTATATAACTTAAAAAGTGTTTTGGAAATAATGGGTAACTCTATGAAATGTTTGGTATATATTGGGATTCTTATTATTTAAGGAAGTTGGTAGTTTTTGAAGTTGAGTTGAATGTTTTTAAATTCCATCATGGGGAGTTGGGATTTAAATTTGTTAAGAAATGTCAAATTAATTTTTCTTGTATTTCTCATATATTTTTTTCAGATTATTGTACATGAGTTTTTTGTAAAAGTATCCTCAAACTACTGAAAGATAGCCCGATTATAGGAGAAACCTCTCTTCTTCTTCGACAATGCCCTAACCCTAATGCCGCAAAACCCTGCTCCCCCCTCTTGATCGGAGGGGGGAGGCTTGTCAGATCATGGACGGGAAAAAACCTTCACGCCGTTCACAAATCCTGATTTTTTTCCTTCTTTTCAGAGGATTAAAATCTCTCCCAAAGTCCCAAATCTGTTTCAAGGAGCGCCTCAGCTCAATCTCTCCTCGGCTGAGCTTAATGGTGCATCATACCTCTGCAATCTTACGTTGGTGGCTCGGTTTCTCCATCAGTGTCCTTCAGTTGATGATTTTGATCATTTTATTTTCAATTCATGGGATCTTCAAGAGCGCGCTGTTGTCGGCTTGCTTGACAGGAAGCATTTGATGATTCGGTTTGAAACGGAAGGAGACCTGATTACTGCCTGGTTTTGTTCCCCTCGAAACTGCAATGGCGACTCATTTTTTCTTCTCCGGTGGAGCTTCGATTTTCACATGAGGCGGGATCACTCGACGATGGCGATTTTGGTGAGTCTTCCTGGTCTCCCTCTTTCCTTTCAAAACCCATCTATCTTGTGATCCTTTGGAAATTTTATTGGTCGGTACCTATGTTCGGATCGTCGGACGGAGGTCGTGTGTCACCCCATTTGCCCACGGATCTGTGTTGAAGTCGATGTCGTGAGGTCTCATGTCGATTGGGTATGGATTACAGATGGTAAGGAATTTTGGTGGAAGCAGGATGTTAAGTTTGAGTCTTGGATGCCCTTCTGTGTTGCATGTAGGCGTCTTGGTCATGTTGTTGCGTGTTATTGAAGTACAGGTATGGTCGGGGCATCATTAGGGGTCTTGAGAATGGACAGTGCTGGTCCAGGATCGGTGATGATGAAGGAGATGTCTAGGAGTGTTGGGTTGCAACGAGGGTAGGGTGCTCAGGATCTGGTCACCTCCTCTGATCAGGCTGTAAATGGTTCGCAGGTTGCTGTGGTGCAGGCTGCGGGTTTTGGTCCTGAGTCCACAATGTCGGGGCAATTTCAGAAGGAGGTGGAGGAGCGGACACAGGACCCGACTATGAGTAAGGTTTTTGAACATCTGAAGCGGGATCTTGGTATTCCAATGGAAGTGCACAACCGGGATTCATGTGACTGGAAGAAGGAGTCTGTGCCCGAGCAGCAGCTGGATGCAGTTGTTTCTGAAATGAAGGCAGCAGATGCCTATGATGAGCAGTGGGCAGGGCAGGAAGTTTCTACTGGAGGGATGTCAATCACCACTGGCAATCATTTTATGGATTTGGCTCCAGAAGAGGAAGATGTTACAAGGCAGGAGGAAGGCCTAGTGCAGGATGGTCTCCCCCATGTGAGCGCGGAAATTGAGAATTCTGCTATGTAGGATGTTGAGGAGCAGCCACAATGCCTTTCCATGATTGAGTATAACAATCAAGATCAGCAAGAGCGGGGAGTGCATTATCAAGAAGTGAAAATCCCAAGAAAGTGGGGTGATATTTCTGATAGTGACAAAGAGAATGTGAATGGTATAGTTCAGATGTCTTACAGTGATGTGGTTCAGGGTGTGGGAATGAAGATGTCCGGGAATAAGGACGCTATGACTGCCCCACCACGGTGAAGGTCGAGAAAATATTACACCTATCTTCCCAGACCGGTGCCTACTAGATATTCTATTGCAAAGGAAAATGGGGCCATTCCATCTCCAAAGGAATTTTTGTCTCTGGAAAAGCTGAATCTTAGAAGGAAATATGCTAAAGTCCTTAAACATTATGAAAGCTCTGAGTGGGAAACTGCTACTGCAGAAGATGGAGGATATAGTGGATGTGGTGATGGGTGTGATTTTTATGATCTGTAGTTATCTTTTCCCCCTACTGTACTTGGTTTATGTTTTCTTTTGTTATTAATAAATGGTCAGAGGCTTACCTCTGACTAAACTTTCCTTGTATTTCTCATATTTTTCAAAATGATATTTTATGCTTAATATAATTAGTTAGTTTTTAAAAATTGTTCTTTCATTATAAAATGAATTATGGCCCTCTGTTTTGATGGATATGGTCTATAAAAAAATTTAATGTGTTTTTAAAAATTTCGATCCTTTAGTGAATTCTAATTTTAATTTTTTTCATTGGTTGATACCAGGATTTTTATTATTCGATTATGAATCATGAATGGGTTAATTTTATGTTTCATTTTATTTAGATTATTCCTCCCATAAGGACTTGAATAAATTCTTTAGATTTAATCACTAAAGATGATTCTCATATTGTTTTTTCTCATTTTATAGTATTTTTTTCTTGATCTAGTCACTGATAACTTTCTAAAAGATAATTTTATGGGTATATGTCATTTTTTGTCCCCAATATTAGTAATTAAGGTTAATCATTATCAAATACTTATTTATTCTCATGAAAATAGGTAATTTGTTTGATTTTTTATTCACAAATTTATTCTTTATGAGTTAGTGGGGATTAGATATTTTGATGTGATCCTTGTTTGGGGTATTAATTGGGTTACCTACTTGATTGCTTCTTTCATGATACATCGGATATCATTTATTATTATCATGACTTGTTGATTTTTTATTCTCCATGTGGTTTATATGTGATTCTCATGTTTTAAATAGATTCAGTTATAATGGATTGAACATAGGGGAATCCTTGGTTAGGTTCATGGGTAACTAGGATGAGTGTCACACCATTCTAGTTTGTCCACATCATGTTGATTGGTTGGATTTTCAGTGGGTTCTCTGTGAGTTAGTGTTCCGTGAGAGAGTTCTCATTTTACTCTCCATTTAATCTTTTGACCCAAGTATGGATTCATGTAATTCCTTTTCGAGGCATGTTTTTAATTTGTATATTATTTCATTGGGTTGTGTGTTAATTTATAGATTCTAATCCTATTTTTTGGGATGGTTTTTATGGTTGATAGAGTATTATTATTTCTATTTTGTTTTTATTTATCATGGCATTTGTGGTGAAACATTTCGTATTGGGTGTGTTTATCCTTTATCTCACAATTTTATATGAATTATAAATAGTGGAGAGACCTATATTGTGACTCATTTTTCCCAAATCTCCATAGTGGATGGTTATGATCTAGGTTTTTAATGAGGTTTTCTTGATAATTTTTAAGGAATAATTATATTTATTTTAAGGAATTTTATTATGAGTTGGGTTTACTTTTCCTATGATCCATCTTGAGTTTTACCTAACCCTCTATCCTCTTTTGTTTAGGTGTTGAGGTTTTGATCATTTTATTTTTTTTCATGTTCATAAAAGAGTTTCTATGTTTATATGTTTTATGTTGGGGAGAATTTTTATACCCCCATGTATGAATTGCATATTATATTACATAATTTCAGGTTATTTTTAGAACTTTTTTGGTTATTCTTTGATTCTTTTTTATTTCATGTGTTTCAAGAAGTCTAGGTAAATTACATACCTATATTGCAACAATTTTTGTCCTAGACAATGGAGTTTCAACCATGAAAATCACGTTTTTATGAATTTTAGGGTGAATGGAAGTCTTTCCACAACTAGAGGATTCATTCCATGACATAGTCCTCGATATTGGGGTTGTAGTTTGGGGGAGGTGTGTCATGCTATTAAAGGGGTTGTCACATCATGACATAGACCGGTAAGATGGACTATATTATAAGGTGGTGTTTCATACCTCATTGGGTTAGTTTCATGTCACAAAATGACCCAAGAATTTGGGTAGTGTTTCATGAGGTGGTGTGTCATTCCACAATAGGATAGGTTTTATTGTGACCTAGTCTACCTAGGTTTTAAATTTATATAATTTTACCAAATTTATTTATAATTTTAATGGTTAATGGGGCCTTATTTTCCTATCTCTCAACTAATGAAAAACCTCAATGGATCTCTTCTCTTCTTGTTCCTTGAATTTATGCCTCCCCACTTAAATTTTCAAGTGGATTTAATGGTGTTTCTCACATTTATCTCTTATTTATCCATCATCCTACATTCCCTCTTAGTTTTTATTCCTTTCAAAAATCCCAGTGGTCATGTTAATATAATTTAGTGTTTAAAATGGGTTTCAATTAGTGTTTTTGTTTCTACATATCATGGAAGTCGTATTTTACCCCAATATTGAAATCTTTATCAAAGTTGACCTATTTCTAGATGTTGTGGTGGGTGTTTTAATTCAATTACTTTACATAAAATGTCTTTAATTGAGACTTCTAAATTATTTTCATTTAAATCTAAACTTATATATGATACCCATGAGGGGATCATAAATGTTCTCAAAAATTTCATTCTTGGAATGAATAGGAATTTCATGGCTTCAAATTTTGTATCTAAAAAAATATAAATTCATGCATCTGTGTGTTTGATTAAATTCCTGAGAGAAATTTAAAAGTTAATTTAAAGGTTATAAAGGGGTTTTTGAATTGTTTTGGATTTTACAATATGGAAGTGTTTTACTCTAAATGATATTTCCATGTTTTAGTTTCAAATGTTTCTTTGTAACATAGTTTTCATGTTTGGTAAAAGGTCTGTTTGGAACACGGTTAAAAAGTGTTCCTTAGTGCATGTGAGATGGTTGTTTTATTATCATGTCCTTCCATGATCACATTTGAGGTCCAATTAGAATTTTATAAAATGAGTTGTTGATTATTGAACACCCTATTTTTTATCCTATAGGTTTTTATTAGTTTTTATAACTTTTCAACTATATGGGTTATTAATGTATTAATATTATTAATTGGTGATTTATTATTGATAAAGGCATTGTTTCATATGAGGCTGTTTGTGGTGAGACGGAATTATTGTTATTTTTTATTATTGAGTTATATAATAGTCATTTTTATTGATTTAATACTTAAATATTCTTAACATGTGATGGGAACTTGGGATAATTAAGAGGGAGATTCATTGTGGGTCATACTAACTTTGTTTGAGTATTTTCTATTTTCCCCTTGTGTAAGTTGTGACCACATTAGGAATGTTGGCCTAGTCAGGCTATGGGAGCTAATTAGATGGTGACCCAATAAGACTTTGGGAGCTTTATGAAAAATAGTTCTATTTGAGTATACACATGACCACATCACAATAGAACCTAGGTATATTTTCATGAAACGTATTCATTTGATGATGATATTACCTTGGTCAATCTAATTACATGATTTATATTCTTTATCCTTGTGTTTTTTTGGATAATGGAACCATCCTTATTATTTTTTCTTATTCATATTATGATCCTTTCTATGATACTTCCCTTTAAATATATACCTTCTTTCTGTATGTTATATTTTCATTTTACAACTTGCGCCCAAATAGGGTGCTTTTGAAAGGTTTCCAAATTTGGGAAAATGATTTGGTTTTGATTATATATAAGGTGAAATATTTCTTTTTAAATGTTTCAAATTGATTACCTTTTTAAATATTGGATTACACCCCTTGGTAATGAAGGTGTTTTGAAAGGGGATTTAAATGAAATTTGGATTTATTTATTGGGTTTGAAATCTTTGTATGTCAATCCAGGAAGTGTTTATTTTTTTCAAAGTGGTTCACCTTCAATTTTGAAAAAGATGAATGTATAATAATTTCCTTATTATGATTTACATTTAGAAATCCTCATTTTCTAAATGATGTTCTAAATTGGATTTATGATGTTTTTTATAACAAAATCACATTGACATTTGTTGAAATCATATCGGGAATGTGTAGTAAAAACTATATATATACATCAATGTGTGTGTGTGTGTGTCAAACTTTCATGTTTTCTATCAGGTTCCTAGATTATTATCCCATTTATAGAGGGTTTTTTGGGCTATTGATGGATGTCTCGAGGTGTGGTGGTGACCATGGATCATATGGAAATGTTTTCACATTCTATCAGGTTGGCAGTTTAATTCTAGGATGTTCTTGTGTTGGACACATCATATGGATGGTCCATATCAATAGTTTTTCCTATTTTTAGATTTTGTGATATATTTTCTTCTATTTTAAGTTATTAAATTAATTTTTATCATTTATATTAGTGCATGTTTCAGAATGAGAATAGTAAATTTTTATCAATTATCTCATCCAAATGTTATTTTCTTTACATATTATTTGGAATATTCATCATTTAAAACTAGTTATTGAATTTTCATGTAGTTTAAATGAATTGGAACCCCATGATAGATTATAGGTTAGTTTATGAAGTTACTAGGGTGCTCATAATAAGCCGATGGGCCGGGGATTTAAAAAAAAATTCATCGGGATGACAAGACTTGTCATCTCTGATGATCTGAGACCCGTTACGGTTTTTGGATCTTGTGTAAATTAAAGAGAGAAAAAAATGTAAATAAAAAACAGAATTGTTTAGATATATAGCTATTTTTTAATACAACTCATCACTGGTGATATTTTCTTAAATTATACATAGCGATATCCCTCTATATCATCTACATGCACTTCAAAAAACCACTAGAGCATCAATAGTTGAATTTTGGGTTCTAGCGCGGAGATCCGACGACACCTTTGGTTCCCCAACAATCACTGCATCAAAGTACCTTTAACACGTGAGGGAGAACTCAATCTGAATGTCTGGATCAAGATATTTTTTATCTAGTAAGTAGGAGGAGAGAGAGGCTATATAAAATTCACCATGAATAGTCACTGAACCAAAGCCACTCTTCTCTATTTATAGTGGATGTTCTAATACCTGGTTTGGGTTCCCCGACCCTCGTTTATTAAATGTCCACTAAGTATATAATTATAATGAACTAAATTTCATCAATATTATTTATTATTTTATCACTTACCTATAATATATATTAAAAATATATTACATTATAAACCTCAATCATTAAGTCGATTCGTAATTCCCTTTAATATTAAATGAACCTGTAATATTAAAATAATATCCGTTCGATTAATAATAATCCTCATATTTACATAACTTTTAAATAAATTTAATAAATATAATTCAATTCCAATTATTCTTTACTTGAATAATATTAATTTATTTATTTATCAGTGATCGATAACTTGGAAAACATGCAGACCCCATGGTGGGCCTCACCATGTCTGAGGTACCTATTCAACTAAATTGGGAAGATTCTTGAATATGCTATTTTGTGTGACCATCTAGGCCCTTATCTTGATAGCATTGAATAGAATCCAAAAACCAAGAGACGAGTCTAGAAACCCATCAAGGCCCCTAAAGATATAAGGAAATCCATAGCAATGACAACCAACCTACGAACATGCACTATGTAATATAATTTCTTAGTCATTCATATCTCATAAAGCATGACACACACTTATGTCATCTCCCCCTTCTTTTTTTTATTTTTTGATCTAAATGGAATTATTTTTCCTCAAATACCATGTCCAAGTACTTTTAAAGGTACTAAAATCCAGATCAATAAGTCCTGAGATTTATTACTTCCTCAACCTAGAAGTAAAAATCCAATCTTGAACATTTAACCAATTTCATACAACCAATGATGCACCCAAAAAAAGATACCACACCACAATTTAATTATCATGGTTTTCTAATTTCATCAAAGTACAGGATAAAATGATACACATTGATAATGATCTAAAGTTAGGAGACCAATAGACTTGTATGTAGATGGGAACAACCAATGAAACCCAAGACATGTGGTGTTCATATTCGTGGGTTAGTCCTCATTATCTCAATACTAGGGATCACCAAGTATGAACTTCATGAGAATAATTCTCAATGCTTATGTGCCCCCAGAACCATATTTTTAAACATATAATTTGTCCATTCAGTAAGATGTATCTAGACCATATGACCTTTGTTTAAGATTAATGTCATAGTATCTCAAGGTTCTCGTTTTATCCTTGGATATTCTATATCCTATTGATACAAAAATTATTCTATGGAAATTACCATTAAATAGTGTACATATAACTATTTACACTATAATGGTAAGTCATCATTAGGTATATATGACTGTATACATGATATGGTAATCAGAAGTACTATATAGTTGGGTCTAGGTAACCCACTATTAAAACACTCCAGCCAACTTGCCAACATAACTTGTTATCACTCACATGATTAAGATCATGTTTATATTGATTAATGGATTTATCTAGTGGGTCTTTCACATTTATTTTTCATGGCTACTCTGCTATATGCGACCGCACTCCTTGAGTGATACTTCTCAAGAGATGGTATCCTTGAGTATGTACTTTTTCTCCACTTTCAAAACTTGACATCTTGGATAGTAATAGTAATAGAATTATCATAATGATAAAAATTTACATACTAGATGTGATTCCAAGAACTGTAACAAACCATTGAATTTAATAACTGCTTCTTAGCTACCTCAAAATCTGAAATATACTCGATTTTATAGGTGTGGCTACCACTGTCTTTTATGAGCTTGTTTCACTCAACACCTTAGCCTAACTATTTTACTTGATCAAATTGATCCAAAGTAAGACTAGTTTGTGTACCACCAAAACATGTATCCTTTCCTCTCCACATACCAGGTACATATATTTAATACTTTCCTACGTACAATAAGATAGTTCTAACTACATCACTTATAGTACTCTTGGATATAACAGATTTTTTCCTACTATAAAGTTTATCTTGGAAATATCATATTTGGTAAATATCATGGAATATATGATTGATCCATCACTGAAGTGTATGCAACATAACTCACGACTTAATCTCTTTCTATGAATTTTCATGACTACTTAGAGAGATATATTCTATGTGGTACTGGAAATAATTCTTCTCTAGAATTGTTCCAACTTGTATTTTTTTAACACCGTGTCAGTATATGTATGACTAACTAGATCCAAGAAACTATTAAATCTACCTTGGTAGACCGTATTTCCTAGATCTTAGGTTGAAACTTTAATTCAATGACTGGAGTATTTTTATCCCGGTATTAACTAATTTGCAAGACCAATATCTTTTTTTTATATGGTGTTGAACATATTAATCTTGGAAAGTAATGGTGCTCTTACTAACCTATAGTAGACACATGGAAAAGATTCATTCCAATTTAATATTCTATGATCAAGATGCTTAATTTAATCCTAAACTGGATTTAAGTGACTTGAACCCTTATTCTAATTCTGTGATGTCACCATCCCTTTCTAGTTGCATCATATATACAGGTTCCATGAAATTTTGTCTTGACATTCAATTTCCAATTTTAAATGATCATAGAAAATATCTATGACAAGTAAAATTATATGGATTTAGGCATAATGACTTGGTATAATCAATAAATTCTTAATGGTACCACCATTGTACCATCCATGTATCATCCAATTTAAATACACACCAGAGTATTCAAAATAATAAGCCCCTTTGTATTTTGAAACATTCAATCCATTATTGAATTTTAATTGACCTTATCAATTTTATCTTGTTTCCATAAAATTCTTACTTGTAGGAATTATTATTCTCAAAGAATAAGTTATCACCATCTCTGGTGAATATGAAATCATCACTATGCTTTTAACATTTATATGAAGTACGTGTCTCTGGGATATTCATGTTCTACTTAGAAAATACACCTTACTTCTAGTAATGTTTTTATTACTAAGTTATCGTATTTCAATACACATATGAAAAGGGAATATAGTATTTAATACCCAAAAAGTATATTCGAAACAATACTTATATATGATGAATATAAAATGAAGAATAAGTGGGTACTTGCTTCTTTAATTTAGTTTGTTTCATTTAAACATCCATAAATTAATTTAATACTATGTGAACCAAATAACCTAATTTTTAGTAACCAACCTCTATGTTTAAAGGATGTTGTGAAGGTGCCTCTAGAATAATTCTTTCCATTTTCCTTGTCTCTTTTTCTTTCAACTTATTCACCATAAGAACTAAATATTAAACTATCTTTAATATTCTTATTGCTTGGTAAACCTTACCTAAAAGGTAATAAAGAATTTACTACATCATATTCATTTGGTTACCTTAAACGAAACAGAATTAATCGAGTGTAAGAGTGGGATTCCTGGAAACATCATGATCCATATTTCATATTTACACAAAACCAGTGTAATTACCACCCATTCAAATCACGCTTCACTTTATCCATGTAAATTTCTTGGGGATGTGACAACATGTTATATCATGCATGTCCTGATGTAGCGACCACAACTAACATTAGATGTTGATTCAATCATAATGACATAACCATCATATGCTTCTTACATGTGTATCTTGTAATAAATTTTACACCCTCCTTCATGGGGTATTTTTTAACATGTATAAGGACACAAAGACCTTGAAATTCCAATATCTTATTATTAAGTTCAAGCGCAAGTACTACATTTGGAAATTCATGCTAGTTTGGACATTAATTTTGTCCAATTTATCATAGTATTTCTTATGGTATTTCTTTCCATTTTCTACATAATCAAACTAGCAGATTAGTACTTTTATCTTGATTACTAAACAAGACATTATTTATTAATTATATCATTAAATGTGTCCCAATATTTTATTAAATTCTAGGAAACATCTATACTAGTATTGGAATACTCTATCACCTGAGTATTCTAGTGGCATGGATCCATGAACCTCCCCTCATAGTCTACAATCTTTGTCTACACCACTACATAGAG
Source organism: Viscum album (assembly GCA_963277665.1). Taxonomy (NCBI): domain Eukaryota; kingdom Viridiplantae; phylum Streptophyta; class Magnoliopsida; order Santalales; family Viscaceae; genus Viscum; species Viscum album. The sequence continues at coordinate 1,353,617,335 of OY728131.1, forward strand.
AGTCCAATGCAGGCCTTTGGCTGGACAACTGCATTAATAGGTGGTTCCTTGATCTGTTTAGTGAAGTCTCATCTTCTAAAATCATAATTCTATTTACTCAAGGTTGCCTCTAAAATGATAGAAATTTATATTTGGTTAATCCTTACAACCACTTTAGTTAATTCAACCCATCACTCTCATAAGAATGTCCTGATAGTAAGAGGCGCCCTCAACTTTGGCATGAAGAGCACCCCAAATACCTAGTTTTTTCTATATTTTAATGAAGGAAGGAATTTAATGACTTAATATAACTTTGGAGATTTTTGTGTTTTTCTCCCAAAGAATTCAATCCATTTATATTAATCATATTCGTATATGTTGTCATTCTCACAACTAAACGTTGATATGAAAACATTCATTGATTCCTTTTTCATTTTATTATTTTTTATTTTTTATATTTTCCTATTGTTATAAAATTTAAAATACAATAAATAAATACATAAAGTTAATCAACTACCCGACTGGTACTGAGCTTCTAAAATGACATAGGGGGATCAAACCTATGTTGTATCTTGACTCATGATACACCTCATCCTCATCCAGTATGTATTCTTCTTATTTAGATTCTACCTCATCTTGGTGAGGTCCACATCATTTATCCTCTTCGTCAAGGTGTATTGTCCATTCTTGGTGGGATCCATTCCATACATTGTCTTCATCCAACATACAAAAATATTCATGAACTGGAACCAGGACTAGTGATGCAATGTACATGAGATGAAATAGATCAAGAAGGACCTTATAAATATTAACAAAAAATAAAAGATGATGATCATACCATTTCTGGAAGGGATTTTCTATGACAGGTAGGTCCACCCAAACCCATATATGTTAGAGTAGACTCACCCTGACCCATTTCTGGATAGGTGCACCAGATTTAGGGTTTCTGTTACATGCCAATGAACTCAATCTATGCACTGTGAAACTGGAAGGTGCGATACCAATAGTGGAAATCCAATCTGGTGGGTGCCACATAACTGTGGTGGTGTGTTGTATTTCATGGAAGCAAAATGATGGCCTCACAGTGACTTGGCAGTGGCCGGTCAAAAGAGGGATTACCTGGGATATAGTCGGTAGGATGGTGATGAGGGAAGTCCATAATGGGGTTGGATCAGGGTTACTGGTCTGCATTGAGGTGCACCCCCTCAGTGGCGGAGTCCATTCTGCAAGGGGTCGTTCAGGTAGCTGAATGGGTGATTGGTGCATCAAGTGCTAGATCATGATAGGAGATATTGCCTCAGGCAAAGGCCATGACGTCTGGGAGCTAAAGGCGGTGAGTGAACTCGCATGGGTGGTAGGGTCGGAGCAAGGCGGAGGATGTGCACCTACGGTGGACGAACCCGGTGCAGGCAGTGAGGTCGAGGTGATCCCAGCGGTCCACTGAGAGAGCCACCACTAGATTTGGGTGGCTGGAGCAGGATTCGATGGGCAGTGGTCGACCGACTGGTCTGGGGGCACAAAGGGAGGCCCAGTTCTTGCTACGGTAGTAGCGAGCCCTAGGATCCGATGGTATCGTCTATGGGTGAACACAAAGCTGGATGGGGCATTCTGGGAGTTTTTTTAATACATTTTTTAAAAAAATATTTTTCAAAAAACTGTTAGGTTGAAACTCTTTTTCAAAATGCACCTTAAAGGCGGCATCGCGGATGCCGCCTTTGCATTTCAGGTGAAAGGCGGAACCCGTGATGCCCCCTTTCCCCTAACAAAAAAAATTGTTGAAATTTTTTTTATGTCTTTTTTAGTTTATATATTTTTTTATATACATAATTCATAAAAAATGTTCAGGAAGATACCGCCTTTCACCTAACAAAAAAATTATTAGTCTTTAAAATTTTGTTTCAAAACTGCCTACTTGAAAGTTAAAAATGTTTCAAGTACGTGACATTGAAAGACTATAAAATATAAACCATTAGACCAATATAAAAGAAACTTTAAACATTAATTAAACATATAATCAATTGTTGAAAACAAAAAACATTTCATAAAAATTTTTCATGAAAAATAATTTATAAGCTTTCAAAACTTCCTACTCGAAACTTAAAAATGCTTCAAGTACGTGACTTTGAAATACTATAAAATATAAACCATAAGACCAATGTAAACAAAACTTCAAAAATTCATTAAAAATATAATAAATTGTTGAAAACACAAATCATTACATAAAAATTGTTCATGAAAAATAATTTATAAGATTTCAAAACCGCCTACATGAAACTTAGAAATGTTTCAAGTACGTGAATTTGAAATACTATAAAATATAAACCATAAGACCAATCTAAATTAAACTTTAAAAATTCATTAAATATATAAGAAATTTTTTAAAAAACTAATCATTTCATAAAAATTGTTCATTAAAAATAATTTATTAGCTTTCAAAACTGTCTACTTGAAACTTAAAAATGTTTGAAGTACGTGACTTTGAAATACTATAAAATATAAACCATAAGACCAATATAAATGAAACTTTAAAAATTCATTCAAAATATAAGAAATTGTTGAAAACACTTGTCATTTCATAAAATTTGTTCAGGAAAAATAATTTATAACCTTTCAAAACCGCCTACTTGAAACTTAGAAATTTGTCAAGTATGTGACTTTGAAAGAATATAAAATATAAAAATAAGACCAATATAAACAAAACATTAAATATTCATTAAAAATACAAGATTCAACCCCTCAACAATAGGATTCACGGTGTCACTAGTATCACATACATCTATAATATTTCATGCATGAAAACATGTTATATCTCCTTTCATGGGACAACGAAATACAATCTTACACCCGCCATGTCCATATCCATATCAACATCTGGCCTCATAAGGGTACAGTGAAAGATATGCCACATGAAATTCTCATAGGTTCCCATTCCTACAAATATCAACCCCTTCAACACCACCATGCATACAACCATTATAATTTCTTCTACAATTGTCACCCTATTTCCCCAAGCCCAGTTGGTCAGATAAAAACACCAATGATTCCATATAGCCCATCAAACTCTTCATCACCAAATATTTATCCTTTATTATCTTCAAAAGGCCACTGTAGGACCTCATTGATCTATCCATTCCAAACACTCACATACAAGTATACTATAAACATAAAAACCTACAAATTTTCTAGTTTTTATGTTTATAGTATACTTTTATGTGAGTGTTTGGAATGGATAGATCAATGAGGTCCTATAGTGGCCTTTTGAAGATGATAAAGGATAAAGATTTGGTGATGAAGAGTTCGATGGGCTATATGTAATCGTTAGTGTTTTCATCTGATCAACTGGGCTTGGGGAAATGGGGTGACAATTGTAGAAGAAATTATAATGGTTGGATTCATGGTGGTGTTGAAGGGGTTGATATTTTCAGGAATGGGAATGTATGAGAATTTCATATGGCATATCATTCACCGTACCCTTATACGGTCGGATGTTGATATGGATATGGACATGGAGGTTGGAATATTGGATTTCATTGTCCCATGAAAGGAGATATAACATGTTTTCATGCATGAAAGATTATAGATGTATGTGATACTAGCGACACCGTGCATCCTATTTTTTCGGGGTTGTCTCTTATATGTTTAATGAATATTTAAAGTTTCGTTTAGATTGGTCTTATTTTTATATTTTATAGTCTTTCAAATTCATGTACTTGAAACATTTCTAAGTTTCAAGTAGGTGGTTTTGAATGATTTTAAATTATTTTTCATGAACAATTTTTATTAAATTACTAGTGTTTTCAACAATTTCTTATATGTTTAATTAATGTTTAAATTTTCGTTTATATTGGTCTTATGGTTTATATTTTATAGTATTTCAAAGTCACGTACTTGAAAAAAATTTAAGTTTGAAGTAGGCGGTTTTTAAAGCTAATAAATTATTTTTCATGAATAATTTTTATGAAATGATTTGTGTTTTCAATAATTTCTTATATGTTTAATGAATTTTTAAAGTTTCATTTAGATTGGTCTTATGTTTTATATTTTATAGTATTTCCAAGTCACATACTTGAAACATTTCTAAGTTTCAAGTAGGTGGTTTTGAAAGCTTATAAATTATTTTTCATGAACAATTTTTATGAAATGATTTGTGTTTTCAACAATTGATTATATGTTTAATGAACTTTTAAAGTTTCATTTAGATTGGTCTTATGGTTTATATTTTATAGTATTTCAAATTCACATACTTCAAACATTTCTAAGTTTTAAGTAGGTGGTTTTGAAAGCTTATAAATTATTTTTCATTTCCATAGACATAAAACATATAAATGAACATAAACAATCAATGTCGATGTCTATGATGAGGAGATCCTTTCCCACATGGTGTTCTAACACAAATCATTTCATAAAAAATAATTTTTCATTTCCATAGACATGAAACATATAAATGAGCATAAACAATCAATGTCTATGTCTACGGTGAGAAGATCTTGTCCCACGTACTGGTCTAATAATAGGACGTCTGTGGTGAGATCTTTGGGGAGTCTAATAAACTGGAGAGGGATGGTACTCGGGCGCTGGAACGTCGACTATCATATCCTCCACCTCTGTGTTAATGGGAGAAAATGTCAACTCCACCTCGTACGGCCCTCCTGATCCTTCTCCCACCTTGATGGTAGAAGAACCCGGCATCATCGCAGTGGGGAAAAAATCATATGGTGGTGTTGTACCCCAAATCTGCGATGGGTCTGGACCCCAAGGCTGCGATGAATCCGGACCCAAAGGTTGCGCTCCATATGGACCCCACGATGGAGAAAACTGGGGATATCCTATCAAAAAGGATGGATCCCGTGATGGTTGAGGCAAATCCTGCATTGGCTCAGACTGGACTACTAGAGGGACGACCTCTTCCTGTGGAACAGGTGAGGCCTGACATGAAGGATGATGTTGTCTAGGTCGTTGTGGCCATGGATCCTCAACACCAGCAGCTGCTGCAAAATCTTCCTCCGTGGCAGGAACCATTTTTCTCCATGCTGGATGCTCAAAGAGGCTCTCGGCAAACGCATGGATAGATGACCTCAGCTCCAACGCTGGAGCATGAAGAGCGTCCCGGCTTAAGACTATATCCTCATCCTCATCACTCATATGAAGAAGTTTGTCTATGTGACTCTCCTGTAAATAGATTAAAAATGAATTAGAAAATAACTCAATAAGCATAGTAATATAATTTAATTGGCTTAAAATCATATGCATCTCTCTGCCCTCTCGGGTAAGATACAGTATAGACTTCATTCTATACCATGGATCATACTCGTGTTTCACTGAAAGAGAGAACTGCATCGTAGGAACTCCATGTATATGAAACGTTGCACGTCTGTTCCAACAGTCGAGAAATACAACATGTTCTCAACTCCAGTCGTAATCCTGCCTCCCTATCAGCTTTATCCCATGAAGCTGATCTGTCTGCCTCGGCGGTAATGGAATTTGCTGAGTGAAGAGAAACTGGCACATGAATCTGTCAAGCTGGTGCCACTCAACAATATGAAAGTGAATGAGTGGCACTATAGTTGTAACATCGTCAAGACCAACCATGCAGTTTGGAGGTAACTGGTCCATAACAGACCAGTATGGAACCCATAAAATCTGAAATAACATATTACCCTTGTTAGAAAATCTGTTAACTAAAAAAATGATGTTATTATTAAAAATTGTTAGACTGTTATATATTGTATACACATACCTGATGGGGTAAGAGAAATTCCAACTCGAGCCGATATAAGGCCAAATCATGTCTCGGAACCGCATTGAAATTGTGTCGCTGACCCCACCTATAAAATACAACATCGATAGTGATAAATAATGAGAAATTAAAGTCAACAACTTGTAGTAGCATCATAAACTGATAGAAATGAGTGATCATACCAGCATCCACATGGAGCGTCATGCAGCACCGCCATCTTGACCAGTGGACCAGCAAGATCAGGGAAAAATGCGGGGATATGCTCCCATACCCACATCTGAATAAGGATGACGCATCCCCGGAGACCTGTTCGCCACCTGTCGGATATTCTGAATAATGCTCTGTATGTGTATTCCAAGTAGGCAGATCCCCAACTGTATGTCCCTGCCCGATCAAAATCCTCTAGCAGGGGTAGATACATCATGTGCACGTGCATCCCTGAATGATCCATACACATGGTCCCTCCAATAAGTCGTAATATATATGCATGTGCATAACGCATCTCCGTCTTCTCATCAGCATCATCAGCTAAAAGTGGAATCTGTGACTCCAGCCAAGGCATTGATATCGATTCTCCATTGGTAGCACTACGATCGGAAAAAATGTTAATGCCTAACAAGCATTGAGAACAGTCGGGCCAAGCTGCCCGAGTGGATCCAATAACGGGTGTCCCCTTGATAGGAAGATCAAGAAGCACAACCACATCCTAGAGGGTGATGGTCATCTCTCCCTCAGGCATGTGGAATGTGTGTGTCTCTGGTCGCCACCTCTCCATGAGTGCATCTAGCAGTTGATGTTCTACAAATGTAAAATCTGATACTGCAATACCATAAAATCCATCATGATGCAAGTATTGTATAATGGCAGGAGGAGGCTCTGTGTGACGAAAATGGTACGCTCGATGCACCCTGATCAATCGATCTGGACCACCCTCTATCACAACCTTTGAACAATGGGTAGCCTACTGACTGAGTAGTATGGTGTCAGTCATCTGCATATAAACAAATGATGTATTATCAAGGATTCACATCATGGATCATTCATGGCTTATAAATGGTTCTGTCTCTAATCTATGTTGGATGAATCGTGATTTCACTTTGTTTTATAAATTTTTTTATAAAATAATTGGCATGTTTTTTTTTATTTTATGAAAAGGGTTTTTGATAAAATATGATTTCCCCTAATTTTGGTAGATATAAGGGTATTTTTAAAGAATTTTGAAATGAAGTGTGTACTATTTTTTAAAGAATGTTTTTATATCAAGAAAGGGTTTTTTGTTATTTTTGAATGTTATAATGCCATTTCAAAATGATTTTATGTATATCGCAGATGTGATCCTTGGGTATACAGGTGGAAGGTGTAGTACTAGGGCTCATATTTTGATAGTGTAAGGGAGTTCACTTTTTGGGGTGTTATTCTATTACCAGATCAAGATTCATTTTTCTCTCTAACTTCATTAACAATGTAGGAGGGTTCAATTTCTGGGGTGATCCTCTGTTCCCTAGAACTTTATGCATGGTTTTATGATTCATGTTTTCAATTTTAGTCTTTAAAGATTAGGGTTTCACATTATTCCTTTTGGATCTAGACTTTTGGATTTATTTTAAAGTTTTACGGTTTAGGTTAATGATTTGATAAAAGATTTTCAGGATTATGGTTTAGATTGTTAGGATTACAGTATACAAAAGATGTTTCTGGGTTTACTATTATGATTTTCAGTTTTGGGGGTTAGAAACCCTAGGTAAAAGGAAGAGATAACTACATAAGATTTACAATATGAGAATCTCCCAATAACAACAATACATCATTGTGGCTTAGAGTGTGAACTCGACCCAACAATGTTAGGGCATAGTTTCTGATTATGACCTTCTTGATGACATATGGTGCATCTCAAACTCTGTCTTTGTTCTTGAGGCCATTCCATCTCATTTCGCATCCTGCTGGACTTCGGTCTCCCATGGGGATGTAACCGATTCATATCAGGTACCACTATTGGTTGACCTTAGGGCACTGGGAAATAACGAAACTCGCCAATATGTGTCCATGGTGTAGCATAACAGTTAGCAATGGTGTTCATCTGGTACACTGGATAAACATATGCTTCCCATGATAAGTTAACAAAGGCACATGTTGTGATGGCGTGTGAGCATGGAAACCGTAATGCCTGAAAGTTTCCACATTGACATTGCCTCATTGCTAGTAATACCACCATTTTTTCACCAATGCTATTTGTGGTGGTGTTTGAATTCTCTTGAACTTCAAATTGAGAGTCTTCTCGTTGAAATAGGCATACTTGATAACCAAAAGCTTCTTCAATATTCATTTCAATCTCTCGTTGAAAATGTCTTTCATACGTTATCCCCGGATTTATTCCATATGATGCTAGTTTTTGTCTATCAACAAAGTACTTCAAGAAACGATATAATGTATCCTAAACTAGGGTACTTATAGGTAGCTTGCGAATCCCTTTGAAGACACAATTGATGAACTCTACAATGTTGGTGATCATGTGTCCATACCACTTCCCCCCATCAAATGCCAATGTCCATTTTTCTTTTGGAATTCGCATCATATAATTGTAAACTTCTTCATTAACCTAACAGATTTGTTCAAAAATTTCTTCAAACTGTCATTGATCGGAATCATATGCTACATAGAATAGATGGTATTTCACATATTTTGAAATTATCTTTATGTTGATATACAAAAAAAATAACAAATACAATGCGTACCAAGTCTGCTGATTGACTTCTTCATTGGTTCGTTGTGGAATTTTTTATGCAAGTTGCTAGCAATGTGTCTAATGCAGAACCGATGATGTGCATTTGGGTAACTCCATATATTAGGATCTGCATTGATTGCCTCATTAATACCCTGATTCCGATCATATATCAAACAAACACCACGAATGTTGGGGAAATGGGTGTTGATACATGCCAAAAACCAACTCCATGATTCATTGTTTTCTTTCTCTACAATGGAAAAGGCAAGCGGAAGAGGTGAACGGTTTCTATCTTGGGTTTCCGCAATCAATAATATGCCCTTGTATTTTCCATACAGAAATATTCCATCAATCTGAATAAACTATTTGCAGAAATGAAAGGCGGAGATACAGGGAAAGAATGCCCAGAACAACCGATGAAATTGAACACGAGATGGATCAAGTTGGTTATCATGAGACACATGTTTGTTTGTATCCAGATGGAAGACAACATGGTTACGATGCCTAAGTATGGCTAGAAATTACGGAAACATCCGATATGAGTCATCCCAATCACTATAGACCTTCACAATTGCCTTCTGTTTCACCTTCCATGCCTTATTATAGGATATCTTATAACCGAATGTATGTTGTATCCTCTCTTGCACAAGGGATATTGAAACATCTTGACATGTCCTAATCATCTCAACAACAATGGATGACACAAATTCTGTATCCAATGAAGTATGATCTTGTGTTAGGCTTGACTGAACGCAAGTATGAGCTGCCTCAATCCTCAAGATTCTCCAACCTCCAAGTGAAATGTCCGGAATCGCCCTCAATCGAAATCTACAATCATCCCTATACTTCTCACATCATATGCTATGTTTTTTATGGTATGATTCGTAAACTACATAGCTACAGTGCCTCTCAATATGAAATCTCTTCAGCGTACTTTTTAATGCATCTTTACTTGGAAAATTCCTTCCAACATATAAAGTGTTTTCCATCTCACTAAACCTATCTCGTATAACTTTGAGAAACTCAGTTGTCGGTGTGAGAAAATTATCTTCAAATTCAGGCACATGTGTCATTGTTCAGACCAAGATGCAAAGAGTGGTGGATGATTTATTGTAGGTCGAGCATGTTGTACAACTAATGAATTTCTCAAAACTTCCGTTGTTCCTTCCTCATTAGCACTACTATCAACATCTGTTTTGTTATTACGAAACTCCTCATCAGATGTCGGGTAAACATGTATATCCGGGAGATCAAGTATGTTGTCCTCTAGATCATTTGAAATAGTCTGAACTTCATGGGGAGAAATATCTTCAATAACTCTTGTAATTCTACGTCTTTGTAAAATTGGATGTTGTTGTTGTACAGTAGAAACATCAACATATAACTCCATCATGGTTCCATCCGACTATTGAGAAAACAAATTAATTGTTTGGATCCATTGCGCATCATCAACCAATGGACAAGCTAGATGCCACAATGTTGACGGGAACTGAAAATGTCTATAACTCATTGACTTCATCTTTTGATCAGGTCCTAGAATTAATGAGCCATAAATTATGTCTTGAAGGTCACTTAGGGTTACACAATTAGTTTTATTAACCACTGTTATTGGTTGTGTACTGTAAGAAACTCCTTGCTCTGTTTGAATGACCTCCCCATAGCAGTACACACAGGAAAACATTCCTCTCTATGTAAAAAAATTTTTCTGATCAAGATTTTGATAATGTAAGTGACATTCAGAATGATGGTTACCAATATAAGTTGGATTTTATACTTTTAAGCAGTAATTAAACTACTTATTAAAAATAAGTTGGATTTGACCTCACATTCAAATAATAACTATTACTTCTAAACTATACAATCTTTATGATACTTAAATTTTAAAAGATCTTATATCCTAAACTAGGATATTTCTTAGTACACTTTCTAATTAGTGAGTTAAAATATAAATAACATAGAGTTCAAAAATAAATAACAGCATGTTTCCAGCTTCTAGCTTTTCTTGCAGTGAATTGGATATCAAAATTTCAGAAAATCCATGATTTCTGAAATTTTGATATTCAATTCACTATAAAAAAACCAAGAAGCTTGAAACATTCTCTTATTTATTTTTTAACTATATGTTATTTATATTTTAACATGTTGTTATTTATATTTTAACTTCATTTTATTTATATTTTAACTCCATGTTATTTATTTTTTAACTCCATGTTATTTATATTTTAACTCCATGTTATTTATTTTTAACTTTATTTATTAATTAATTTTTAATTAATCATTCCTAATAATAACTATCAACATCATTACTAAATTATCAATTTATCATTTCTTTTCTTAGATATTTTAGTAGTTTATAAAGAAATATGCATATCTTAAGCATATCCTCCGGGAGTGTCAAACCAGAATGCAGCAAGTCCCATTGTCGTGCACCAGTTCTCATTCGAGTCTTGCTCAAATCTGTGTTTTTGGGTTTTACCCCTAGGTACATCTATGACAGATCTACATTCACTTGTTCATATCAAGACAAGGATTTCATTTCTTAGATAACATAGTCTTTATGCTACCAAAATTTCATTAAAAGAATCCTAAATTAATTTATTCTAATGATAATTATAATTCCTAAATATAACTAATTAAACAATCTAATAAAAAAATTAAAAGTAAATAAACTAATAAAGAATTAAAATATTTAACTATAAACAATTCAACTAATTAAAAAACATTAAATTTATAAAAATATTTAACTAAAAATATTTCTACAAGATAAAAAACATTAAATTAAAAACCATGCCTCGAAAATCTTTCCATAAATTTCAAACCGCAAAAATCCGCCGCAAAAGAGAGAAATTGAGAGGTAACGAGTGTTTGAAAGTAAGGAGAAGGGGTGGGGGTGCTTCCCTTTTATAGGGCGCGGAGGAAAAGGTGGCACCATGGGTTCCTCCTTTCGCAATGTCGTCGCGAAAAAGGCGGCACCCGCTGTGCTGCCTTTCAGATGAAGTTATATAGGAAGGCGGCACCGCGGGTGCCATATTTGTCACATCACCGATTCGCACTGGCAATGGAAAGGCGGCATCTACAATGCCTCCTTTGAGGCACATTTTGAAAAAAAATCTCCCTAACCATTTTTTGTAATATATTTTTAAAAAAAGGGTATTAAAAAAACTCCCATTCTGGCGAGAGGAGGTGCGAGCTCTGGTGGGGATTTCTTCAGCTGCAGGTTGGTGGAGGATGAATAGTTGACCTCTGGTGGGGTGGTGTAGCCAATAGCCCACCTCATTTTTCATACCACCTTTTTCATTATTTTTAATTGTTTCGGTTTTCACTTTCTAACACCCATTAGTTTTTCTCCACACGGTTAACAAAAAAATCCCAAAGCCTATCCCAATAGGATTTTGACTAATTATATTTATTATTATTAAAATATATTATTATTATTACTGTTGTTATAAATATTATAAAAATATAACATAATGATAATAAAAAGTATTATTATCCAAAAATGGAAATATGAGATGGTTAGAAAATACTATTCCGGCCACACTGTCTGGCTAGAATAGTTTGTATTAACCAAAATCCTCATCACATGTTTAAATGGATAAAATTTTAATAGACATAAACCAAAAATCAATTCATATTAAAAACATTGAATGATCATAACCTGGCCATTTGAAATCGGATTAGGTACGGTATGTTTTATTTGGACCAAAATCAAATCATCTACTTAAATTTAAAGAAATTTAATTTTTCACAGCTCGGAAAATTTACATTCTTGATCTGATACCAATTGAAGTAACTAGGGTTCTCAATGGAAGCCGGTGGTATGGGGATTTTAAAATTTTTATTATCAAGATGAAGAGACTTGTCATCTTCGACAATCCAAGCCTCAGTACTGTCCAAGAATCAAGCATAATTAAACATACCACAAAACGTAAATTGAAAACATACATGTTTAGATCTGAATCTGTGCTTGACTGGAACTCGGTGAAGGTGAACGTTTCATGAAGGATCTATATAAGGATCCCTCTAAATAGTTCACACACACTTCTTAAATGCGATGAAGTATCGATCATCAAATTCCGGGTGCTAGAACAGAGATACATTGACGCCTTTGATGCTCTGACGATCACCACATCAACATGCTTTCGATGCATGAGGGGAAACTTGATATGAACACTTGAATTGAGATATTCTCTCTCTAAGAAGTGGGAGGAGATATAGTATCTAATAAATTCTCTATGAATAGTTATAGAGACAAATCCACTCCCCTCTATTTACAGTGGATGTTCTAATACCTGGTTTGGGATCCCTGGCCCATATTTATTAAACGTCCAATAAATAAATAATTATGATGAAATAAACTATGTCAATATTATTTTTTTATTGTTTCACATACCTATAATATATAAAATATATATATATTATATGGTAAACCAAATTCATTAACTCAACTTGTAATTCCTGCTAATGTTAAATGAACTTAGAATATTAAAATAATATTTGTTCAATTAATTTTGTTCCTCATATTTACTTAACTTGAAAATACATTTAATAAATAAATTAAATACCAATTATTATTTACTTGAATAATATGAATATAATTATTTATCGATGATCGATAACTTGGACAACACTTTGACCACATAGTGGGGCCTACCATGTCTAATATACATATTCTACTAAATAAGGCGAATTCTTGAATACACTATTGTGTGTAAACCCTATAAGACCATATATTGATAGCAAGGAATAGAATCCATATACCAAGAGAAGATTATAGAAATGCACCAAGGCCCCTAAAGAGATAAGGAGTTGTCATTGCAATGACAACCATCCTAAGTACACACGCTGTGTAATATAATCTGTTTGTATTTTATATCTCATAAATCAGGATGCACACTTGTGCCATTTCCCTTTTCTTACTTTATTACTTATTGATATAACTGGAAAAATTTTCCCTTGAATTCCTTATACAAGGACTTAGTAAGGTATTACCATCCTGATCAACAAGGACCGAGATATATTACTTCCTCAACCTGAAAGTGGAAAATCCTATCTTGACCATTCTGCCAATGTCATACCACAAATGACGCACCCAATACAAGCTACCATGCCACAATTACATTATCATACTTTTTACCTTGCATCAAAGAACACAATGAAATGACAAAAATTGATAGTGATCTCAAGTCAGGAGACCAACACACATGTCTATAGATAAAAATAACCAATGACACATAAAACATGTGGTGTTCCTATTGGAAGGTTAGTTCTTATAAAATCACTAGTAGAGATCGCCTAGTACTAAATTCATGAGAATAAGTCTCAATGTTTATGATCACCCAGCACCTGATAGTCATAAATCTACTATGTTCAGTTAGTAAGATGTATCTATAAAATATGATGTTTGTTTAAGATTAATGTCATAGTATGTCTAGGTTCTCAATATAGCTTAGAATCTTCTATAAACTTTACATACAATAATTAATCTATGTATATTACCATCAAATAGTGGACGCATAATTATCTACACTATAATGGTAAGTAATCATCATGTATATATGACTGTATACAAGATATGGTAATCAAAAGTGCAGCATAGTTGGGTCTAGGGAACCCACTATTTCAATAGTATCAACTGCGTGTTTTTATTATTTTATGAGGGTGAAACAATTATTAGGTGTGTTTTCTTAATACTTTCACACTATTTTTCAGCCCATGGAAGTCGAGAATGCCCTTTAGGGTAATTGGTGGGTTGGGCCAAGGGATGCATTGGGTCATATCAGTCAAGTTTTTTATGGTAATAAAAGCACACAAATCCATATAATCCACTCATGAAAGACCATAAAAGAGTGACCCTTAACATTACTTGGATATTTTTGGATAGGAATGATGTATCCACAATATTTAATACTAGAATTAACCCAGGCATTCAAACCAATTCCATACCACATAGCATCACACGCCAAAAATAAGCAATGTAAACAACATGAGTAAATTGTGACACCCAAAAAATGTGTCCACTAACCATATCACAAGTCCCATATTCATTTAAAACCTTTACCAAATAGTAGATTAATGAAACCATTTCACGAGGAAACTAATAATTTTCTAATTATTTCTAAGTGTCCCCAACATACCCCATGCATAAGGAGAACATCATTCACCTATTTAGTGTTCTCAATCACCACCAAGATCTCCTAGAAACCTAAGGCGTATCCTCCTCTATATTGATGGTCAACGCCATCATCCACAAGACACTTAATCTATGGAAGATACCTCCATCAACCAGTGGTAAAAACCTCCTAATGGCCCCTCTCTTCTGTTGCACACAATCGTAGTGGCCTAAACCCTCATGGTGAGTATAAATCGCCAATAAAATTCAACCACTTATAAAATACCTATCACTACCTAAAATAATGATAAACACCATTTACATCACCTAGAAAAAAATTTCCACCTGTGGAAATTATCAACACCATATTTATCAACGTAGTGAACCACGAAACGCTATTCCCATGGATCGACGTCACCCATTACCTCAAAAGTTATACTGATCACATTACCAAGGTACCATATCAACAACCTCATTATAATAAACATTATCCACTATATTTTTAATCATGCCCATAAACCCTCAAATCATACCACCAAAAATAAAAATTCATATGTATCCACACCCATCATTTTCCATATGAGACTACCCCCAAGTTATCTCTTACGAACAACAAAAATTTCAAATGGGTCCATTCTTGGATGCTCACGCAACACTACCCTCACCCATTTATCACACAAAATAAATCATAAGTGTAACACCAAAAGATTTTATGGTAATTCAGTTTTTAAATTTAATTTCATCGACAACATAGGTTTCACACAACACAAAGCTTAAACGAACAATGATATAAAATTAAATATCATTATTTTAAAATGATCATTATATCCCAGCCGTTAAATTGGAGGGAATGAATAGTATTAACAAAATTATGAAATTTGTGTATTATATATTTAATAAATATTCTTTAAAATCATCCAAATGATTTTATAGTAATTAGATAAGAATGAATCCAATTTCATGCATTAAAAGAATATAATTTTTTAAAGGTAGTTTTATCACCTTTTAATGGCATTATTATTTTAAAACTAAATTTTCAAAATTTTATAAATTTTATTGAACAAAATAAACGTAATTTTTTAAAATGGAATGTCAATATTAGCTTTGGGTGAAATTTTTGAATTTTTTTGAAAATATTCATTTTCCAGTGAATTGTGAAAAATCCATATTTTTATAAAATAATCATATTAATTATTTTAATAGTATATTTATGATTTTAATAATAACCTCACCTATGAAATAATAAATAAAATTTAAGTTTCTTATAGATGAAAATATTGTGTATTTTTATAATGGAATAAGTAAATAAATATTTTAAAAATGATAAATTAAGTGCTGGTATTTTTTGTGAAATATATTTATTTATTTACAAATTTATAATTAATATTATGATTTCAAATAAGATTATTTTTATAAAATAGATTCAAAAATTAATATATTGTTTTATTGTGATTATAATATAATTTATGAGACCCTAATTAATTTTTCAAAGTGTTATAAAATTAGTTATAATTTTAAAAATAATTATTTTTCAAATAAATGATTGTTTTAATTTAAAATTAAATTTATCATATTTAGAAGAAAAAAATAATAAAATGGAGTCCATTTTTTAATTCTACACATCAAAAAATGGTTAGGGTGAATTTTATGTATTAAACTAAAATAGTTGAATTTTTTGAATAGTGAAATATGGTAATTTTTGGTATTTAACATTTGAGTCAAATAAATGAATTATTGAGTCATGGATATTGTATGGATGAGTTAAGTTCCCATTAGATAGAATTCACATGTTTTATTTACTTTATTTAGTCATAAGAATCATCACTATTCATAGTCCTGATCCAAAAAAATAATAAAAATTATTAAATAAACAAACACCCCTCTCCTACACTATAAATACCACCCATCACCGCCTCTTCTTCTCACAACTCCAAAGCCTTGAAGATTTTCCAATTTATATCCAATCCCTCTCCCAAAACTCTCCCACATTGTTTTTTCTATAGTCTCACCCAAAATATCATTTCAATGTTCCTTAAGGAGGTTCTCAAGGAGAGGAATTAAAGAGGTAAAATCCCCATTCGCTCTTTTAATTTTTCTTTCAATTTTCATTCAATTAATTTAATTTATTATCCTTTACATACCTCTTCTATCCAAACAGTCATGATAACTCTATTATATTATATATATAATTTAATTTTATTATGATAATTGTATATCCTTCATCAATTATTTTCTCTTTCAATTTTTATTCAAAAAATGTAAACATCATCTGTGAGGTGTTGATTTATCGCCTTCATGGACGACGACTTTTCATTTTTCACTTATGCCTTCAAGGCTGGTCCTAAATCCATTTTTATGGTTAAAAAAGAATTTAATATATGTAATAAAAATAATTTAATGTTCTGGAACCAATATATATTCAAAATATTGATTCATAATATAAAACTTGATCGTGATGATTGAAAAAACGCCAAAATAATCTAAATGGATATCATTAACACTTTATCTAATGAATAATCCTCATATATTGAAACAAAATACTATATAATACCATTTAATCTCATTAAAATTTAATTAATAACATATAATTTCAATTTTTTAACTATTCACATTTCACATGATCTTTTGTACATGTATACAAGTTAACCAATCATAAAATACAAGGAAACAAACACTTTCGAATGATAAAATATATTCTTATAACTCATAAAAAGACCATGAATAAACTTAATAAAATTATAATAAATAAAATAAAGTTTGAATAGTTTCTAAATTAAATTATTAATGAATCTAATTTCATTATCCTGAACATTAAGTGCAAGTACAGAATTCTTTCAAACATAAGGTAATGTTTTCTTTTTATACCTTGATTTTTCATTCGAGTTGTGTTATCTCTCTCATTACACCAATTTAATTCTTAATTATTTTTATATAATCATTATAAATTATATTTATATGTTCCAAAATCATATATTCATATCATTTCATGTTTATTTTATGGGAGAATACATGTTTTATAAGGTTCTCTTCTCAATTCTTCCTGATAAGTAAGCCCGATTTAAGGGGACTTCCTAGTTTCTTACACATTTTCAAGTTCAATACATAATTTATTTTAATCCAAAATTATTGTTATAAAATAAATAATTTTATCATGAAAAACTATCCATGTTAATTTTTGGTTTTATGTGAAAAAATAATCCTTTTTTTCTTTAAAGACTCTTGTATATTCTCTTAAACTGCACGGAAGTGGCCCATTTCTAAAGTTTCTTTAAAACTCTTTTTACTTGTTTTTTCTTTAGTTATAAATAATTGTTTCTTCAAGTATAATTTCATTTTCATTCAATTTTCATTTCTAGGATATACATATATACAATCTGATTCTATGAAAAATGCAAAAGATTTTTCCAAAAGAACTCTTCTTTTCAAACTAAAAAACGGTATTTCTCTCAAGAATTCCTTAATGATTTTATTAGAGTATTTATCATCAATTTCAAAAACCATTGTTAAATCTAATTATTACTTGTGATTGATATTCTATGATATCATCTACCATGTTTGATTAAATTTTTTATGATCAGTTTGACTTTGGATGTGGTATCTTGATACCATTCACAATATTACTCATAATGGTTAATGATTATGTTTACTGATTGGGGAAAGTTATTTAAATTTCATATGTATATGTTGTTTATTTTTATCCCCAATCATATGAGGAATATATTGGACTTATTAAGTGATGAGTTTGTCCCTCTATATCCCCTCGATGCATCGGTAGGTCTCATGAGACAAAATAGATATGGATTTTGCTGAGGCCTTAACCATTTATTTTCATATGTCTTGGTCGAGGGCTCGATGGTATGTTTTAGATGTCTAGCATTATGAATTAACTCATCGTGATATTATTAATTGATAAATAATGTGCTTATTAGACTATTAGAATATTTATGTTTATGTTTCACATGGTTATTTAAATTTAATTATGTATTCATCTTTTATTACTTCCATATTATGCATAAGATTATTTTTTATTGGAATGAGTTTTGGTTATTCGCCTTGTCTTATTATTTATGTTTATGATATATTTTTTTGTATTGTTTACCCTTACTGATCATCTGAGATCACCCCTTTATTATGTTTTATTTTTCACCATGATGTGAATATATATATTATGAATGACTTGTAAGGATAATCTAGATGTTTATGGATGTTCCCAATAGAGTTTCTATGTTTTTATTCATTTTATGTTGTAATGTAAATCTTATATTTGTATATTTATTTCCAAGGATACTAAACTATTTAGTATTTTTGGATGTGAAAACATGTTCATAGTACCAATGTAATTATGTAAGGCACTAGCTCTGGGATACTAGGGCTAGGGTCTTTACAAAAGGTATAGCCTGGGAAATTTCAATGAACTAACTACATTGATTTAGTATGACTCTACTAGATAAGAAACTATAGATGATATGAAAATGATCAGAAGAAACTAGAAAATTTGGAAAAACCATAGATTTTGGGCACAACTGGTAGAAAATGAGGAAAAAATAAGAGATAATAGAAATTACCAAGGATATTTAGACTTACCCATAGACATTCCATGTAATGAAAAACACAAAAAATGGAAAGAAATCAATTAATAACTTTCAAAATGTAAGGATGAACAAGAGAGATAAGAATTACAACATACCCACTGTACTTCTGGACAAAATGAAGAAATCCTCTTAAATGTTTAATTTAAATATTTAATAATTTATTTTAAGAAAATTAGACATAAGTCACATCACAAAGTGACCCACTAGATCACAAAATTATTAATCTTACAAACCAACACACTCAATTTTTTTAAATGTCTATAACCCTTACATATCAACTATGTTTACCCTTATGTATCATCCAGATCAATATTTACAAAAGTCTAGAACCATTACATATCACCCAAAATAATCCTTAAATATCATCTAGAGATAACACGTATATATCAGATACATTACTATTTTTATAACACTTACATATCAGAGTAACCCTTATGAATCATAAGGGAAATTATGGTTACCCTTACATATGATAATTTTCCTTTTTTTACCCAAATCTAGTAAATCTTACTCAACACAGGGTAGCCCTTACTCAACATAGGGTGACCCTAATGTATTAGGACTTTTCTAATTTTTTATATGAGTTATGTAGTCATATACATGAGGAAATTACAGTTATAGCATAGTACCCATGTGAATGAGGACCCTTATACATAAAGACTTGACTACTTTGTCGAATTAGTTATATACCCTTACACATGTGGACTTTCACCTTACATTTGAAAAAATTACCAATTTTTTACCTATTACAAATTTCCATTATTAATCCTAAAACAACTCCAAAAACTCAATTCTTAGACTACACTGACACCCTCGACACCTCTACAAGGTCTAGAGACAAATTTTCAATCCAAGATCTAGCCTGGATTACCTCTCCCGAATACCCAAGCTATTTCAACATCCCCACCATATGATATATTTTCGTTGAGTTATATCAATCTACACATTGACCAACCATCACTAAAACCTGATCATTCTGTTATTTACGTTCCTAAAACTCTAATATGATGCTTAACTCATCAATATCTTCCCAAATATACTGGATAACCAATTCAAATTATCCAATTCTTTTTGTGGGAACTCCTACAACACATGTTTGGTCCCTATCACGTATTTATTTTAAATTTTATATTTATTTTATTTATTTTTTAGTTTTTTAGGAGTTGGAGGTTGAAATTTTGAAAAAATGGAAAATATAATTAAGCGTAATGTTAGTGTAGAGTTGGTGTTAACTATGAACTCGATCATGAAAAAGGGAGAAAGGGAATTCTGGTGGAGTTTTTTACAGTAAGAACATGGCTTGTTAATCCCTAAGATATCTCCAGGTAACCATATATCCTAGTTTTTTGTATAGGGGTGGCCCACATAGTTGACACATAGTTAAAGAAAACTCTATTTCCCAACTATGCAATATCTCTAGGTTAATTTAGTGGTTGTGATGCGTTTTTCACACATTTTTTCTAACCATTCATCCAAACTATGTGTATTTCCAAGTGTTCATAAAAATATGAATTTACCTTATTTCCACTGTTAATTTTTAACCATATCCTCCCTTACTTTCCACCCATTTTTTATAACCCATCCCCTAGTTGTGGATATCCTCTTCTCTCTTACTCTTAGTGGTGTTTCTTCCTATATTTTTGGTGAAAATATTCTGGTAAGTCTTGATATCCCTTTGTTTTTACCTCTCATATTTCTTTATCACCATGATCTTCCCTATCCCTTGAGTATTAGATTATTGTAAGGCCAAGGTAGGAAAACCTAGGGTTATGGATGGATGATTAAAAAAATTTAATGGGTATTTATACATTTGGGTATCCCTCTTTCTCATCATGATTATGATATTTTGGGAATTGATTATATATGTGTTTGGTGATTTTCATATACATGTGAGTCCTTGGATAAGTTGGTAACCTGGTAAAATGAATTCCTTGTGTGGATTGTTCATTATCTTGGAAATATTGAAAATTTATACTGAGTTCCCTAATGGGATTTATTTTTCCCAGGTGATCCTTAGTGAGATCCTACAAGTATTTTGTTTATATATTCCATCTGGTGTTCCTTTAGTGATTCCTAGTTTCCTTAGTCTTGTAGGTTCAAGATCATGATGTATGTAATTTAATTTCTTGAGATGTAATACTTATGTTTACCTATTTTATTATTTGGATTTTAATTTCTCCCACAACATATTACCCTTAGTTTTACTATATTATTTCCTTATTCATATTGTTTATATAACTTGTCTTATTTTAAAACAAACCAAAGGCATTCATGAAAAGTGTTCTATGAAAATTATTCCAAATGTTATTTTCAATATATAACAAATGGTTTCTATTGTGAAATTAATTATATAGATTCATCGTAGAATCCTACTGGGATTTTAATTAAACCCTAAATATACCTACAAGGTGTATGAAAAATTGGTTTTGTAGAATAAAAATAAATGAAATGGTCTCATGTAGTTTTCCATCTCATCCTGATCATTGTCATCCATCCTTCATAATATGATGGTGGTGACCATAGGTCATGAGAGGTTGTGTATATAGTTGAGAACATTAGGATCCTCAGTGAAATTATGCGATATTTTATATTTGCCTCTTAATCTGTGAAAATATTTTATTTTATTTTTTCTATACGGATGTTTATTATTTCTATATAAATATTCATGGTGTGATGATTATGAGTTATTAGGTCATTATGGTTTCTCTATGCTCTATTTTGTTTTTTCTTCATTTAAAAAACTAATTATTCATGTGAATATATTTTTGACATATGATTACATCATGCTATATTTCTATATGGAATCCAGGTTGTGTATTATTAGATTAAGAGGGTAACACCATTCCTAATGTTCAGGTCTTGATAACTTGGTGCTTATTACCAACCCATGGTGATTAGGAATACTCTTTGAGTCTTTTGGTGAGATGTATTGGTGGATGTGTTAGGTCAAACTAGACCAATTCATTATAAAAAAGTATTATATATCTATTGTTATTTATGGAGTAAAGGTAGAATAGATATAGGACCGTAAAAGTTTGAGATGTTGGTATAGGGGAGTGCCTGACTATCTCTTATTCATTTAAATAATTACATTACCTTGGGAAATTTAGAATTATGTCATAAATTTGAGATCAATTTCTGAGTCATATTAATTATATTTGACAATTTTCCTATTGATTATTATTTTTAGGAATAATTCATGTATTTTTTGTGAAATTGTAGGTTTTTTGGGTGAAATAGAGAGAGAAACTTAAGGTACATGGTTTTAGAACATGGTTTGTAAAATAATGTGGTAGCTATGCATCCACATTTAGATACCTTCTAATAGAAATTTCAAGATTCGAACACAGTTTTCCAGACTGTATGGTAAAAATATGCACAATGAGTAAATTTTTAAATTTTCAATGTTTTCACCCCTTTGGAATTTGGAATTGTTATGATTGTTGTTATTAATTGTTTGAAATTAATTGGGTGATTTAAAAAATATTAAATTTATTTTTTTTGAATTATAATTTAATATTAATTGTTTTTTATTAATTTTCTTTTATATATTTTTTCTCTTATAAAATCCCTTATGAATTGAATAGAGGTAGTTATAGAGCCTGTTTCATTAGCTAACCCTCCCATAAACCCTACCATTCTTTAATCGGTCATCTATATCATTTATCCATTAGGTTAGGTGGGTATAAGAGATCAATAATTGATGATGGACCATGATCAAGAGTTTTCTATAAAAAATACACCAGTATTTCATTATAATAAAGGGACTCAAAATCTCGAGGAGTGGATAAAAAATATTGATCATATCATCCATTTTCTTAAGAACATAGAGACTTCTAAATTTGTATTTTCCATCTATATGTTAAAAGGGACTTGCAGGAATAGTGGGAATCTATTTTAAAATACAAGATGTATGAGGACCTCAATTGGGATATCTTTAATAAGAAGTTTAATCAAGAAAATTACCCAATGAAATTAAGGATGGAGAAATCCCAAGAGTTCCCAACCATGGATCTTGGGAGTCAACATGTAAATGATTATTCCATTTAGTTTTTTTGAACTAGTTTATCTTTCTCCTAATCTCACTAATAATGATTATCTCAAGGATCAATGCTTTGAAATATCTTTGAAGTTTAAGATCATGTCAAGACTCATTATCATATGCCTATCGACCTATGTGGAAATAGTTGAAAAATGTGATGGAAATGAGCTGCATAATGGGAATGAAAAGCCTTAGTGGTGATTCTACCATAGTAGGGGAAGTTAGAGATCTTCATCTAGCTATAAAAGGAATTTAGAGGAGTTCCATCATAAATGTGGTGGAGTCTCCCACCATATATTGGATTCATTGATAGTGGATTCCTATAGGTGAAACCATATGACTTGTTTTTAGTGTGGGAAATTAAGCCACACTGATCCATATTTTTAAGACACACCCAACATGTACGACCAATGTGGGTGACCAGGATACCTATAGTGATTTTTTAGAAGTCCTATTTAGGGAAGAAGATTTGGGTCTTCCTTTACCAAGGTTTCTCATGATTGTTCTGATGCATATAAGGGTGAGGGGTCCTATTATCAAGCTAAAGTTGGTTCTCATGTAGCTAATAAGACACAAGGTGGCACTATGTTTGGGAATCTAGATGTAGTTGATCTTGTTCTATAGGATTTTGATGTCAGTACATCAACCATGATATGTACAATATTTATTACTTCCTCTATAGATTTTTAATTTTTTTATACATATGCATCCATTTATTTTATTTCTTTAAAGTTTATTGATGTTTTGGGATTAAGATATGAGTTAATATAATTTATTATGTATCTTTATACTTCATTAGGATAGAATAAGGAATATGGATATAATTTCTTGAGTGTGGGGTTATAATTGTTGGTTTTGAGATTGTATGAGTTTTCTTGGCCCTTAACCAGGATGTTTTTTATCTCATTATTAGATTTGATTGGATTATAGTTTTTAAATCTTGTATTGATTTATATCATTGTAGAGTTTAGTTTCTATTTTTGAAGGGGGTGCTCACATATTCCACAGTTAGTGGGATCCAAGGTTCGGGAGAGTATACCTATAATTATGGATATTAGATTGATCTCATGAAAGTTATCCAATCTAATATTTGATGTGATTTAGTATTGTTCTATTGGTAAGATTATAGTGGTGGTATAAATATATCTCAAGGTCTTTCTGAAATATTATTATGGGTTTCCACCCCAACATGAGGTAAATTTATATATCGATTTACTTCTCATGATGATCCCCATATCCTTTCCATATTACTAAATGTCTCTCATTGAGATAAATGTGTGGAAAATCCTATAAGTGGACCTTGAATGAAAATTATTTATTTGGATGAGTGTGTCATATTAGGCATCACCAATTATATTTAAAAACAACAAAAACTAAAGCCTGTGATTTTTTATCAATTACAAGAATCTTTAACAACTAAACATTAAGAATAAATACTTGTTTCCATGGATTTATGATATCTTTTATCAGTTTAGATGGGACTTGTTGTTTTCAAAAAATGATTTTATATTGGGATACCATCAATTGAGTATTTGAGAATAATAGGTTCCTAAGACCAATTTCAAAATAATATATGAGAACTATGATTATTTAGTTATACCATTCATCCTTACTAACACTCTCATGGTTTATAGGGACCTAATAAACTGTGTTTACACCTCTATCATGACTCCTTCATGGTGGTGTTTTTGGATGATATTGTAGTGTACTCTAAGATAAAGAAGGGGCATGGGGACCATCTGGTAATTGTTTTAGAAACCTTGAAGTAAAATTATCTTTATTCCAAAATGTATAATTTTTTGTTTTGTATCCTAGAAGTTATATTTTCGATTGATGGGGAATTGAAAAAGGTTTAATGGTGGATCTTATGAAAATCCATGTGGTGATGCCTTTAGAGAAGCTTAATAATGTGTTAAATGTGAGAAGTTTACTAGGTTTAGATGGGTATTATAGTAAATTAATTCAATAATTATCAAGATTATAATCTACATTGATAGATTTAACTCAAAAGGGTGTGAAGTTTAATTGGATTTTAATATTTCGTAGGAATTTTGAGGAATTGAAAGTGAGGATAAATTTATCCCATGTTCCAGTCCTTCTTGAGATTAGCAAGGGTTATGTGATGTATTAAAATGACTCAGGTGTAGGAATGGGGTGTGTATTATTTCAAGGTGACCATATAGTGGCTTATGGATCTTACCAATTATAACCTCATGAGAAGAACCATCCCACTCATGACCTTTAGTTAGAGGCTTTGATGCATGCCTTGAAAACATGCCACCATTATCTTTTCTAGGAGTGATGTATAGTGTACTCAGATCATAAATTTAAAAATTAAAAATTCACTCAAAAAAACTATAATTTTTAGTAGATACCTTGGGTGAAATAACTCTAAATGTTTGATTTTGATATATAATATCCCCCCAGTGGAATGTGGTGGATTACCCTTTGTGAACGAAATTACCCTCCCATGTAGTGAGGAAATCAAAGGATTTCTGTGTTGTTATACTGGGTTCCCTATATTAAACTAAATAGTACATTCTGATTACCACTTCATGTATATAGTGAGATATGAATGATTTACGCTTACTATTATAGTGTGGAAATTTATGTATCCAGTATTTAATGGTAGTTTCCATGGATTATTTTTCATATCAAAAGTTTATAACAGATCCCCGGATATAATGAGAACCATGAGAAATTATGAAAATAATATTAAATATATGTCCTATGGTCTAGATACATCATATTTATTGGACATAGTTGATATCTATCTATCAGGTGTTAGGGTATCATAAGCATTGAGACTTATTCTTATGAAGTTCTCAATTAGTGATCTATGGTAGGTGATATCATGATGACAGACCCACCAATATGAACATTGCATGATTCAAGTGTCAATGGTTTTTCCAATCTAGGACCATGTGTATTGGTCTCCTAACTTCAGATTATTGTCAATGTGTGCCATTTGATAGAATAATTTGATTCATGGAATAATCCATGATAATGAGATCATGGAAATGTGTATTATATTGGGTGCATCATTGGTGGTATGGCATTTATTGAATGATCAAGATAGGATTTTTCTCTTCCTGGTTAAGGAAAAGATATCTTGAACCTGGTTGATCCAGATGGTAGTACCTTCAAAAATATATTTCTATGGTAGTCGAAGTTAAATCTGTCCAGAGAGATAAAAAATTAATAAATCAAGAAAGGTAGATGATGCACGTGTGAATCCTACTTTATGAGATATCAAATTACCAAGAGATTATATTACACAGTACGTGTTCGTAGGTTAGTTGTCATTGTTTTGATTACTCCATATCTCTCTAGGGTCTTTGATGGGTTTCTAGACTCCACTCTTGGTCCATGAATACCATTCACTACTATCGAGATAAGGTCTTAGAGGGTCACACATAATAGTATATTAAATAATATTCCCTATTTTTGTGAATACGTATGTATGACATGGTTGGCCCCATCCTGGGGTCTGAGTGTTGTCCATGTTTTATCGATCACTGATAAATAAATAAATTCAATATTATTCATGTAAAGAATAATTGGATGGAATTTATTTATTAAAACTATTTACAAGTGTTTAAGTAAATACAAGGAATAATATTATTCGAACGAATATTATTTTTATATTCCATGTTAATTTAATAGAAGTGGGAATTAATAGTCGAGATAAATTACCCATGTTTATCATAATATTTTTAATGCATATTTCAAGTATGTGATAAAATATAAATAATATTTATGATAAAGTTATCTCATTATAATTATTTATTTATTACTTATTTTGTGGACATTAAATATATAGCGGCCAGGGAACCCTTTCCTAGTACTTGAGCTTCCACTATATACAGAAGGAGAGAGGCTCTTGCACAACAACTATTCACTATGAGTTCTTCATATCCCTTCTCTCCACTCTCAATTTCTAGAGATGGAATCTCTTGATCCAAGTGATCAGATCGAGCTCATATCTTTACATTGAAAAAATGTTGATGTTGTGATCATCAGAACGTTAAAGGAATCATTAGATCATTGTGATGGCAACCATAATTTGATGACCAACGCTCCTATGGATTTTTGAAGAATTTTTGGATGATATAGAGGGATTAAGTTTTGGATATATTGATAAATAGTTGTCAAAAATGAGAAATGGATGATCACTATTTTATTTGAACAAGGTACACATTCAGTTTTATTTTATTTTCTCTTTTTAATTGACGTGAGATCCTAAGACCGTACCAAGGATCAGATTACTAGAGATGACATGTTATGTCACTCTGGGGATAAAAAAATTAAAATCTATTCCCCGTAATATTTTGTTTCATTCCATGGTACCTATAATTGGTATTAGATAGATCACGTGAATTTTATTAGGTAAAAAAAATAATTTACTTTAAATTAAATATAGTGTTTTAATTTAGTCCCAATGGATTTGACCGCACTTCGATCTGATCTCGAATGAATGAGATATGATCAACTGAAAAAGAAGTATGGATAATTATCAGATTTATTTTATGTATTAAAATTAGAAACTTATATTTTATATTTGTTAATATTTTTAATATTTTTAAATTTCTAGTTAATCCAAGCGATTCTAGCCAGACACTATTTCCAGAATAGTGTTTTCCGGCCAAATTTTATTCCATTAATTTTATGGAATTTAAAAATTAAAATAGTTTATTTTAATCTAAAAAATATCATGGGTGGATTGACTTCTTGTTTTGGTCTGCAAACAAACAAGAGGGTCATAGAGGCATGGAAAAATTTAGATGGGAAGTATCAAAAAAATGAAAAACCACACCTGCTAAGGGAGCGTCATGGATGGATGAAAACAAAGCTAAAAAATATTTTAATATTAAAAGGAAAGGGTGGCCTCCCTATTTAGAAACCATTCCTGAATATCCATCCATGGTCTCGTAGCCCGTCGGTGCCCCTAAAAAGATCCACTATTTTCCACACTAGACCACTATATAAAATGCTCAACAACTCCTCTTCTTGATCTCTAGACTCTCCTCCTCCCCTTCAGTCCAAGCAAGATCAGGCTCCATTTTCATCACCAAGTACCTCTCTTCTGACCCTATCCATGGATGGATACAATATTCACCAACCACTCAGATAGTCGTGAACCCCACTACTTCCTTTGGTCTCACCACCTTCGGATGATGCTGATCTGTCCAAGCCATGACTGATAAACTCACTGTTGTCCATGTCGGGAACTGCCACCTTTATGAGAACCCACAAATGTGATGTCGTCTTCTACTGTCTGATCGGGGGACTCTGTCGGACTGACCTCCCTCGCAAGCACCACTGTTACACATGCCTCCAGAAAAACCTAGGTATGCCCATGCCTTAGGTTCCCAATGGTTCCACCAGTTGGACATGAACCGACCCACAATTGGTCGGGATGGGTCTTTTTAACCCAAAATGAGTCTTGGCAGGACCGCATGACCTAGAACATCCTTACACAAACTTTTCATGGCCTGAAATGAGAATGCACGGGGTCAGCCCGATCAGTAATGGGTTTGGGCGGGGTTTCGGAGGTCAGAAATTTTTTCATAATTTAAATTAATTAAGTTAATGAATTTAATTTTAAAATTAAATTAAATTAATTAAAAATTATTTTTTTGATTTAAATAATTTAATATTTTAATATTTTGAATAAGTAGTTTGATTTTCAGTCTAAAATTAAATTACACAATTAATTTAATTATGGAATATAAAATTAAATTAATTAGTATTCCAAAGTAAAATAAATTATTTGAATATTAAATAATTCATTTAATTTACCAAAAGCATTTATTATTAATTTATTAAATTTAATTATATCTTTATTTATTTTACCCATTGATTGTTCTTGAGCATTTACCACCTTATATATGCTACTTTATTTTATTTAATTATTTAATTGCATGTGGTGAATGTAATTAAATAAGATGGTCTGTGCATCAGTGTTTTTTTGTTTAATATTTATAAGGTTACATGTACCTAGATCAAAGTTAGTTATCTAAATTTTGTACTCTTGATACCCCCTCGACTTCATGTGAGTTTATTTTACTATGATGATAATGGAGTAAGTTGCAGAAAACACCAAGACGGGGTGAGATTCAGATGAGAAGTGGTCACACTATACGAGGATGGTCTGCATCATGAGTCAAGCTATGACTAAGGTAATATTCCCCTAGGTCATGGATGATCCATTATGGTTAAATGGATCAACCAATATTAGATGATCAAGACTATTCATACATTTATTTCTATAATGCATTTGTTTATTATTTTATGCATTTTCATGAAAGTGGGAAACACATAAAATAATAAACAAGAAAAATGATTAAATAAAAAAACATAATATAAAAAGATTAATATAAATGGATTGTATTTTTTAAAAAATATAAAAACCCTTAATTAAATATTATGTCACAAAACACCTTCCATCACTTGAATTTGAACAAAACTGGGTGTATGGAGTGCTTTATCATCCAATGTTGAGGGTTCCTCCTTCTACTGGGGAATTCTTATGTGAGAGATTTGTTGACTTAACTGAATTTGGCATTAAATAAGTTGTTAAATCTGGCATGTTTCAAATTTATATTCAAGAATTGAGTAACTCATATTTATGAGTTTAGAATCAATAACTTCACTCAACATATCAAGAAGCTGCAAGTTAATATGGTTAGACAGTCAAAAGTCTATATTTAACTCTCCAAGTAGTGGAATGACCATAGCTTGTAAACTATGGGGGGGATAAATGATCATTGCCACTAGAATACTCAAGAGACAAATTATTCTGATTCTAGTACATGGGGTTGTTAGAGTTCGATAAAATAGTTGACGACATTTAATGATTTAATTAATTAATCAATAATTTATAAATCAGTAAGCCCCACCATTGGTAGTGGTATGGTAAGGGTTTGGGTGGGGTGAGGGGTAGGTAATAGGGTCAAGTCCTTGATCCAATAATTTACTGTAGTTTTCTTCCTTGTGTTGTGTTCCTTGGTGGAAAATGTAATCGACCTAGTATATAATTCAAACATCAAGACAAATGTACAATATACTAGATTTTTTTTGTATAAAATGGAAAGTAATACCATAAGACATACTATGATATTTATTAGACAAATTCAATGTTCTATCAAGCACGGTTTTCCAAAGATTAGTTGAGGCACTTGCACACAATACTACGATATCATAAATTCACAGTGTCAGTGTCCCAAATACATGTTAAGAAACCTCAGGAAGCGAGGGTGAGAAAACTTCTTATAGCAGACTCATTTGTGACACGTATGATGGTTATGGAATAATGTTATCATCAAAGTTATATGTGATTTTTGTATACTACATTGGGAAGTGGATGAATCACATGTTGTCTCATCTCTTTGAATCTTGCAAGGAGAAATTGAAGAATGATATGAATAAGGTAATTATTACACTAGATGTCTATAAATTAAAATATAGATCATGATATTTTAATAAATACCTTTCTAATATCATTTTCACCCATATAATCCATTTTTTAATATCTCAAAAAAATTTGAAAAAAATTCTTTGTTATATTTTTAGTAAGGTTCTCTAAGTAAGTAATAACTTAAATAAAGTTTAAGCTATAATTATTTTGGTGAACAAGTTGAACGATAAAGAGAAAAGGTCAGTGAAAATCATGACATCGAAGGAACATTTTCAAAGTCATTAAAAAAAGATGAATTAAATAGAAATATATTTTCTTCACATATGCTAAAATAAAATCAATGGAAGTTTAAATGCAATGAAGATAATCGAAGAAGAAAGTAATCACTTCTTCTTTAGGTATATTCATAAATTATAATTATTGTTTATGTCATACTTCTTGGGTATGGAATAAAATATGCCTATAAAATATCTATATTTGAATGTAGTAACCAAGTATGTATAGAAACATTACTAGAAGTAAGGTGTATTCTCTAAGAGGATATGAAAGGGTGGTTCCTAAGTTAGGGTTAGAAGTACACAACTTATAATTTCCAAGAGAAGGATTCTAGTTGAATGTTTTTTGAGTATAACCAAAAAAATTATCTCATGTTTCCTTTGGAAACAATGATCCATTATTACAGTTCAATAATGAATGTTATTTATAGTGTTTAATATTTAAAAAATAGTTTAATAATTCTTGAATCATTGGAAATACCTTGTGAATATAAAATGTAAGGCCCACAAACCCAGTTGTGGAAAGATGATTCCTTTTCAAGAAAACTTAAAATGGATTTAAATTATATACCCAGTGTGATATTTAGAATCAATAGAGATAAACATATTAGGTATTTTTTTATATAGTTATTTAGTTTTGGAAAAAGAAACAATTAAAAATAATTGTACGCCAAAAAACTTTCGGAATTAGTTCAGCTGGAGAGAGTGAAGTATTCCAAGGGTAAGTTGTTAGTAATTATACGTCATTAGATTCATATAATTTATTAAGGAATGTGAATTTGAATTATTATGTATGCATGGTCCAAAGAAACAATTTTCTTTGTGTTCATGTTTTGAATAATATCTTGACTAATCATTCATCGATCCATTTACTATAGCGTTGAGTAATTCCTAAATTTGTATTACCTTATCTACATCATATCTATGATGTTAATAAGGATGATTTATGATGAGTCTTACATGTTAACATTGATCAATAAAATTTATCATGGAGAAATTAGAGAATTCACATTTCCCTAGACACATCAGAGACATGATGTATTTAAAAGAGTATCAATTTAGAGATATATATACACTGTAGAAACATCCATTGTTTTTCAAGACATTCTTCACAAATAATGGTGATATCCCATAAAAATATACCAACTATCATAAAAATGGATATAATATGAGTTATAATATGATGGAAATTCATAATTTTATAAGCACATGTATTTTAGATGCAAAGATTTTGTTAAGATATAAACAAAATTGCATTAAGAAATACACAATGTGCATTTATAGTAATTATCCTAATGATTTCTAAGGATATTACAGAATTCCCTAAGATAGAAAATTGATAGTAAAAGTAAAAAACTATATTTATATATAAGGGTTTATATCTCTAATTTAGATAGTGGGAGAAATATTGACTTGATTTTTGTCAATTATTGAGATGCAAAATTAGTTGGAATGGGAATAAGTTCCACAATATCATGAAGAAGAGGAATGTTCTAGTGAAACATACTGGGTAGGAAGGTTAAAACCATAGTGATGGTTTTATATTAACTACATCATGTGATACATT
Organism: Viscum album; assembly: GCA_963277665.1. Classification (NCBI taxonomy): domain Eukaryota; kingdom Viridiplantae; phylum Streptophyta; class Magnoliopsida; order Santalales; family Viscaceae; genus Viscum; species Viscum album. Next base: position 1,353,649,781 of record OY728131.1, read on the forward strand.
ATTCACTAAGAATAATAATTCCTACAAGTATGAATTATATGGAAACTATCTAAAATTGAAAAGATCAATTAAAATTAAATAATGGATTCCAAGTATCAAATTAAATGGGGATTATTATTTTGAATATTGTGGTGGGTATTCAGGTGAGATGATACATTGATGGTAAAAGTGTGGTTCCAATAAGGCTCGGTTGGTAACAACAAGTCATTATCCATAAATCCATTAGAATTTTATTTTTCATAGCTAATTCTCTTTCATCATTATATTGATAATTGGATGTAAAGACCACCAAACATGGAAGGTTTCTATAAGATGCAACTAGAAAGGGATGGTGACATAATAAAATTTTTATAAGGGGATGAAGTTACTAAAATCCATATCATGATTAAAGTAAGAAAAAATATCATAAATTATTCATTTGGAATTAATTTTCTCTATGTTACAACCAGATATTAGTGGGAGCCCCATTGTTTCCATGTAAAATATGTTTGGTAACATATTGAAAAAACTATTGGTATTACAGTTAGATACGACTAGGATAAAAGTAAAACTCTATAGATTTACTTAAAGTATCAACCTACATCTAAGTGGACAAGATATAATAAGGTAGATATATAGGTTTCTTAGACCTAGTCAATAGTTCATATACTGACATGGTATTGAAAAATACAAGATGGAACAATTCATGGTAGAATTGTTACCCATGTCACATGGCATATATCTCTCCAAAAAGACATGAATAGGCATAAGAGGGGATTAAAGTGTTCATTAGTGTTCCATACACTTTTTTGATTGATCAAACATGTATTCCATGATATGTACAATATATGATATTTCAAACATATACTTTAGTGTTTCATACCTAGTATATGGAGAGGAATGTATGTTAGTTTTCAGGGGACACAAACTAGTATTTCTTGGATCAATGTGATCTAATATCAAAATTAAGATAAGGTGATGAGCGATACAAGTTCATAAAATCCAGTGGAATCCATATCTATAAATATAGAGTTCATTACATCTTATTTTTAAGCTAAATAAGCTGTGTAAAATACATAATGTTTTTGTTATGGTTCTTGGAATCGAACCACGTAAGTAAATATTTATCATTATGAAAATTTTATTACTAGTACTAGACAAGATGTCATGTTTGGTAGTGAATATAAAGGATATTCTCTAGGTTTACATTTCTTGATTAGTCTTACTCTAGGAGGTGATGCCACACATAGTAGAATAGCCATGCAGCAGAAACGTGGAAGACCAAGCAACTAATGTTGTGACTCAAAAAACATGATATTAATCATTTGGTGTCTAATGAGGATAGTTATCAAATTTTTCTCTAGTGTAAGTGGGAGTGTTGCAATAGTGTGCTCCATGTACACAACTAAATAGTGCTTTTTAATTAACATTTCATGTATATAGTGAGATATATATGATGTACACTTACTATTATAGTATAGAAATTTTTGTATCAACTGTTTAATGGTATGTTCTATAGATTATTTATCATATCAAATGGTTGTAGAATATCCCTGACTATAATGAGAACCTTGAAATACTATGACATTAATATTAAATATATGTCATATGTTCTAAATACATCATACTAACTGGACACATTAGATGTATAACTATCAGGTGTTGTAGGTTCATAAGAATTAAGAGTTTTTCTCATGAATTTAGTACTTTGTGATCTTCAATAGGTGAGATCATGAGTATAGACCCTCTAATAGGAACACCACATGTTTTAGGTGTTATTGGTTGTTCATATATATGGACATGTTTATTGGTCTCCTGACATGAGATCATTATCAATGTGTTTTATTTGATCACGTACTTTTATGCATAAAAAACCATGACAATGAAATCTTAGTGAGGTAGCTTGTGTTTGTTGTGTCATTGGTGGTATGGTATTTATTGAATGATCAATAAAGGATTTTTCATTTTTGAGTTAAGGAAGGGATATTTTGGGCCTAGTTGATCAGGATGGAAGTGCCTTTATAAATCCATGTCAAGGGTAGTCAAAGGTAAATACATCCAAATAGATTGAAAATTAATAAAGCATGAAAGGATGATGACACAAGTGTGCATACTGCTTTATGAGATATCTAATGAAAAATAGATTATATCACGCGGTACATGTTTATATCTTGGTTTTCATTTTCATCACTACTTCTTATATCTTAAGGGGCCTTGATGGCTTGTTAGACTCCACTATTGGTCTATGAATACTATTCACTACTATCGAGGTAAGGGTATAGAGGGTCACACACAATAGACTATTAAAGAATCCTCCCTAATCAACTGAATAGGTATATATGGCATGGTGGGCCCCACCATGGGGTCTGAGTGTTGTCCAAGTTTTATCGATCAGCGATAAATAAATAAATTTTTTATTATTCAAGTAAATAATAATTGGTTTGAATTTATTTATAAAATGTATTTATATGTTTTTAAGTATATATGAGGAATAATAATATTTGAACGAATATAATCTTAATACTCCAAGTTCATTTAATATTAGCTAGAATTACGAGTCGAGTAAAATGACATAGGTTTATCATGTAATATATTTAATATATATTACAAGTACGTGATAACATATAAATAATATTTATGATGTAGTTAGTTTGTCATAATTATTTATTTATTACTTATTTAGTGGAAGTTAAATATATGGGGGTCAGGGAACCCTTTAGGGGTATTTTGGGCATCCACTATATACAGAAAGAGAGGCTCTCACACAATGACTATTCACTATGAATTATTCAAAGCCTCTATATCATCTCCCAATTTCTATAGGGAAGCTATAAATCCAAGTGATCAAGTTGATCTCATCTCCTTACATTGAAGAAATGTTGATTTGGTGATCATCTAGATGTTGAGTACATCATCGGATTTTCGTACTATCACCCATAATTCGACAATCGGTGCTCCTAAAATTTTTTAAAGCATTTTTAGATGATATAGAGGGATTATTCTTTGGATACTTCATGGAAAATTTTCCAATGAAGAGCAAATAAATAGCACACTTTGATTTGAATGAGGCAGACATACAATTTTTTTGTGTTTTTTTAATTCACACGAGATCCTTGGACGGTACCGGAGCTCAAGTCGTTAGAGATAACAAGTTTCATTTACCCAATGATAAATTTTTAAAATATTCCTCCCACAAGATTCTGATGAGTGCCCTGGTACTTATAATATGGATATTGATGGGTTTGTTTGTGGAAATACGTTTTTTTATAGAAAACGATTTTGACCATTTTTTTTGGATTTTGTGAAATTCATTCCTTCCATAGATAATCAAAATCAGCATTGGAATAAAATTGTAACGTACTGGTTCCAGAAACCACCTAGGGGTGCCCTATGCCTAGTTGGTCACAAGGCCTCAAGATCATTTCCCCAAATGCCAGAGCCTGCCGACTAGCAGCGAGGGTCTTGGGTGTGATAGTGGAGAAACTATGCCCTCATTGGCAGAGTAACTCAGTGGAAATAAATAGATAACAATAGCAGAAGCAGCAATAACATGAAAGAAGTATGTATCGGAAGTAATAAACAAATGGAGAACATATATATAAATGATATATGATACATATTTCTAGGAAAATAGACAAACAAGTAACAATTCTAGAATACATTACTAAACCGAAGTATCAGGAAAACAAATATACTCTTGCAACATCACAAGACTTAGCTTGGTACCATGCTCTCCAGCTCCACAGAAATAAAGTACCTGATGTAGAAGGGTGCTTTTCCTTATCTAGACCAGCAATAATATAATCTGTTTGGGACCAAAAGCATGACGCAAACAGGGTGTGAGATAAATCCTATTAGGCAACCACCCAAAGATCTGTTTCTAATAGTCAGTGAATATATATGGAAGGCAATATGCAAAATGAAGCAATAAATAAGGAATTACTCAAAGTAAACAATACTATAGTATAAATTACAACCATTATCATTTATTAGTTAATCAACCAACAATCATAAGTAAACCTCTAGAAATTACTCACATCATAACCCCTCTAGTTCGGCTTTAGAAAAGAAACTCTGAGGAAGCACTCACTATCAATTCCCCCTATGGTCTCATATTAGTAACTATAGACACTCTGGGCAAGCACTAAACATCCAATTCCCTCTATGGTCTAGTAATGAGAAACTAAAGACACTCTGAGGGAGCCCAAAGTCCATCTCCCCTATGGTATTTCAACATTAAAGTAAATAGACACTTTGGAGAAGTCCTCAGTGTCCATTCTCCATATGGTCTACTTCACCAAGTTCCCACATCCCTGTGTAAATCAATCGTTCACAAATGATATATGGAAGCCAAATTAAACCTCAATAACTACTTGGATAAACAGTCTACAATATCTCACAGCCTGTCAGATAAAATCACTCCATCTAATCAATACTAGGCATGGAAACAAAGAAAACTATTAGGTAAAACCAGACCAAATGGTCAAAATCAATCAAACATGGGAAACACATCCATGGTAAGGTAAAACAACCCTATTTACAATCATAAATCCTCTACACTAGCACACAAGGCATAGTAGGAAATAACAGGTCTTATAACCATAAACACGCAATACCCCGAACAAGGGTATTGGGCACTTTTTCACATATAACTCAAATACTAACTATGAAAAGGCACAAACCACCTACCTCAGCGTTGTACGATTGATATACATAAAACTCAGGCCTTGAATAGACCTATAATGACATAGATCTATAAAAATTATAAAAACATTCAATTGAAGATTAATCCTGAAAGAATAAAAATCAAGAAATGAGGATCTAGAAGAAAGAAAAATATTACCGTGGTGATTCCAACAGAATTGGCGGCAGTCGATTCAGAGAACGGATGGAGTGACGGGCGCTCGGAGAAGAATCATTGGTCACAGATTCTCCTAGATGATACAGACCTAGAAGAAGGGTATTCTATTAATTATATGTGAACCCGGTCCATTTAATGAAATAAAAATAAAGTACACGACCAATCTTTAAAATTTACACGGTGTGTACTATCCTTTACCGAGCCACGCTTTATGCAGTATCCAAGTCACCCCACATGGCCATGTGTTCAGCCATTACATGGCCAGCACATGGCTATCTGCAGCAACCAAGTACATGGTGTGCACTTATATGTACACAACATGTACTCCTGAAATTTCTAGAAATTCCTCTTTTTCAAAAACAACCACATAAAAATACATACCTAAAAAGTAAGATCCGAGTTATTACAAACTTCCCCCCTTAAAGAAATTTGTCGCTAAATTTCCCTAGAAAGGCGGTGTAGAAGAAGAAACCTCGAACAGCTCTAGCCACTACGATCGTACATTGGCCTCCCCCTCCCAAGTCTCATCATGTACTCGTCTGTGCTGCCATAGCACTCATACCAAAGGAATAGACCATCCATGGAGAAACTTCTCACTTTGTTCAACAATCCAGATAGGATTCTCCTCGAACGATGCATCCACCTCTATCTCAACATCCTCGGGTTGAAAGACATGAGTCGGGTATGATATGTAATTTTGTAGCTAAGAAATGTGAAATACATTGTGCATAGCCCGGTACCTCTAAGGTAACTAAAACAGATAGGCAACTAGCCCATCCCTTTCCATAACCTCGAACGGTCTAACCTACCTCGATGAAAGATTACACTGTATCCTAATCCTTCTGCGTCCCAACCTCGGTGTGACATGTATAAAAACCTAATCTATGACCTCAAACTCCAGAGGTAATCTCCGTCAATTGGAATATTACTTTTGTCATGACTATACAGTAGCCATCCTCTTCTGAATCAACACTATCTGATATGTGGTCTCTTAAACAATACGAGGTCCCAGCATCACTACCTCTTCTGATTCCATCCAACATATGGGTGATTGGCATGGCCTACTATACAAAGCCTCATAAGGTTCCATCTTAATAGTTTCTTGAAAACTATTATTTTAGGAAAACTCCACTAGGGTTATGTGCTTCTCCCAAGAACCTCTAAAATATAGGATGCATTCTCAAAGCATTCCTCTAGCACCTGAATCGTACGCTTGGACTGGCCAACTGTTTGGGGATGGTAAGTCGTACTCAGAAGTACATGTGTACCCAAAGCCTTCTGTAGTCCCTTCCAGGCTTATGAAGTAAAACTTGCATCCCTTTCTAAAACAATGGAGTGTGGAACCCCATGTAGATGTATAATCTCTCAGATGTACAGCCTTCCCAACTCATCAACACTGACGGTCTCCTTGATCAATAAAACTGAGAAAACTTCATGAGTCTATCAATGATAACCCAAAATGTGTCATTCCCTTGCATAAACCTCGGTAAACCTATCACAAAGTCCATCAGAACATCATTACACTTCCACTTAGGAATGGGTAACTACTGCAAAAGCCCTACTGGTCGTTGATGCTCTGCCTTCACCTACTGACAGGTGGAAAACCTCATGACAAAACCAGCAACATCTCACTTCATACCTGGCCACCAATACTAATAGTGTAGATATCAATACATCTTGGTGAAACTAGGATGAACTTCCCAAATATAGTAATGAAAGTCCAACATCATCTCCTCACGTATGTCTGGTGACACCCACATTCACCCATGAAAGCGCAATATCTCATCCTCACCCTTGGTCTATCCAAGAATAGGGTCCTCTACTGACACACTCTCTCGTGGGACTAGGCCTTCAGAATCTGATAGCTGCCTCATTCGTACTAGATCAAGTAATGTAGAGGTAACATCTATATAAGAAAAAAACATTTTCCCCTGTCTTTCGTGCACCTACAAATGCATCTCAGAGAACAAATCCATAAGCTGCTACTCACTGCTACCTCCCAAACTGCATGTATCTGAGTCCTCATGCTCAAATCATCATCCAAAATGTTGCCTTTCCTAGTAATATAGGCAAGCTCAATGTCAAAGGACTAAAGGTACTCAACCCACCTTCGTTGTCTTAGATTCATATCGCGCTGGGTGAAGATATACTAGAGACTTTTGTGGTCGGTGAAAACCACAAAATGTTCTTCCATCAGATAATGTCTCCAACAGCGTAAATCATGAACAACTTTTGCCAACTCGAGACTGTGCATTGGGTAATTCCTCTCATGTGGCCTTAAATGTCGAGACTTGTATGCAACAACTCCTTATCCCTGCATAAGCACTTCTCCCATCCCGATACCTAATAATCACAGTAAATAATATAGCTCTTTCTCGACTCTGGAAAAACTAGTATTAGTGTTTAAGTCAACCTCCCTTTCAACTCCTGAATGTATTCCTCACAAAAAACTATCCCCAAAAACTTCACACCCTTCTTAGTCAAGCCTGTCAATGGCGCAACTAGGCATGAAAAGTCCTATATGAAATGCCTATAGTATCCATCAAGACCTATAATACTTTGTACTTAAAATATGTTCTTCTACTGCTCCCAGGAAACTACTGCTCTCACTTTCTCTAAATCTACAAACACTTTTGTCTCTAGGATAACATGACCCAAGTAGTGAATTTGGTCCCTCCAAAAGTGTAATTTTGAGAGTTTAGCATATAATTGATGCTCTCTTGGTGTACTAATAATGATCTCAAGATCTGTGGCATGGTCGTGTCGAGTGCGAGAGTACACCAAGATATCATCCATGAAGACTACCATGAAAGAATCCAAGTATGGATGGAACACTCGGTTCATTAGTTCCATGAAAACAGTAGGCGTGTTCGTGAGACCGAATGGCATAACCACGTACTCATATAGACCATACCTCCTCCGAAAGGATGTAATAGGTATATCAAATTATCTAACGTGAAATTGATGATAATCGAATCTCAGGTCAATCTTAGAGAACACCCGAGCTCCACGAAGCTGATCAAAGTGATCATCAATCCTCAGCAAGGGATATCGGTTCTTGACTGTCAACAGGTTCAACTTCTGATAATCCAAAAAAGTTCATAGGGTATCATCTGCCTTCTTCACAAACAGGACAAGAGAATTCTGATTAGAAGTACAGGGTTGGATGAAACCCTTTTCCTATAACTCCCCCAATTGCTTCTTGATCTCCTATAACTCTGGTGTAGCCATCATATAAGGAGAAATAGACACTGGTGCCACTCCTGGAACGAGCTCAATATAAAATTATACCTCTCTCTCTAGAGGTAGACATGAAAAGTCCTCTAGAAAGACATCTCTAAACCGATCCACCATTGGAGGAAAGTCCAACTGCAAAGTCTCCTAGTCATCCAGATATAGACTAGCAATCTGAGCTGTAACATCTCCCAACCCATGATGCTTGGGTCCTTCTCTGCTCGCATGGACATCCCATTCACCCTTATGTAAGAACAAACCGCCCTATGGTGAAGTAAAACTCACCCTACGATGATAGAAGTCAACAAAGGCTTGATAGGGAACCAACCAGTCCATCCTGAGAAAGACATCATAGCCTATCATCTCTTGGACATAGAGGTCTCATAAGAAGTGACACCTAACAACCTCAAGAGGTCAATCCTTTCACTGACGTACACTAGCCATTATTTTCCCCAATGAAGTTTCTAGCGTCAAGACATCAGAATAAGTAAAGATATAGAGCCCAAGGCTCTCCACAACAGCAACAGATATGAAACTATGGGAAGCCTCTATATCAAAAAGTTCAGAAGCTAAAACTAAGGCAATGAGAATCGTACCTAGAACTATATGGGTTCTAGGATCCGGGTCCTGCTGAGTCTACTCCACTGCAAAGGTTGGGCCTGTACCACAGCCCTGTGACCCTACTTGACCACCGTAAATTGATCCAACCTATTGGCACTGAAAGCCTGCCAACTGGATACCACGGTCGTGACCTCCACCTCGACCAGTACGGCTAGAAAAACTCCAGTTTCCAAACTGATGAGGAACTGATGGTCCCGCTACTAAACGAGGAGTCATAGAAGAACCTCTATCACCTGATACTAGTAGAAAGATCTGATGGAAACACTGAAGATGACGCATTTTTTCACAAGATCGGCACTCCACTGGGTCTGTCGGGAAAATTTTCCTCGTATGCCCGCTCTTCCCATGCTGGTAGCACACCACCTGGCCACTAGAAGAAGTATCCTGCTTCCTTATATCCCCATACATAGTCTCCCTACGATGCTTCCTATTGTCGGCAAGATGGGTACCAACTCCAAATGTCGGGCCGCCCTGGCTCACAGCTCTAAAATCCCTCAGATTTCACTATGTGATCAGCGCCTGGTTGACTATATAGGTGATGGAAGTCAACTTGAAGATGTTCACCTGAGATCAGATGTTGTGACTAAGACCATCCTCAAACTTTCTCGCCAGAAATAACTCATCACCTCCTGGGATGGGTGTAAAGCGCTGCAGCTCGGTGAAGCAAGAAGAATACTCTATAACTGAAAGACTACCCTGCTCCAGACTCAAGAACTCTCGGGCTCAGTCATCCCTCAAGGTCTCGGGGTATAAGTAATCATAGAAGGAAAAATAGAACTCAACCCAAGACATAACCTGTTGGAGTCCCGTCTATGACATCACATCTCACCATCTCTTGGTGGAATCCAGAAGCATATACGTAGTGAGCTTCACCCTTCTCTCTGGAGGTGTCTCTAGATGCTCGAAGATAGATATCATGGCTTCTAACCATGAATCTATATCCTGAGGTCCTCATTCCCCTGTGAAGGTGGGAGGATGATGCTATTGAAAACTCATGTTATCTCTACCATATATGGGGAAGGATGCAGTACTCCTCGGTAGGTCTGCATGAACCTCATAAATCCCTCTCAGAATTGTGCATCAGCACCTGCATCTGGGATAACTGCTGGTTCCAAGATAAGAATGACTGGAGGATCTACTAGTAGTCCCTGATCGTCCATATCTAGTGTCTGTTCACTATCTTTTAAGTTCCATACAACCATAGTATGTCTTAGTGTCATGACTCTGCAAGTTCAAGTGCACACCTTAGATCAAGATTATCAAGGACTGTAACATATAAGTGTAATAAGAGAACATGATAAATAAAGAAGTCAAGTTATTCAAAACATGGATACATATCATATATATCCCCTAAACGATATGTTCCTTTAAGCCTTCACATGGGCATTTACTCCTACCAACCCCGGTCATTTAACACCCAATACACACGGCGTGTTGTCCTAACACACGACTTGTACTTGAATCCTTTTCCCCTGAACAAGTTCTTATACAAGAATAACCCACATAGTTATTCTAAAATAAGACTAAACGGTGTGTTTTTTCCATACACGACGTGTACTAGAAGGAACTTCACCAACCCATGTTGTTTTTCCCACATCCGGTTACAAGGATAACTCTACATGATGTGTTTTCTCCAGACACGACATGTATTAACTACCCATAATCCACCCATTTCGTTGGTCGCACAGCTGGACACATGGTCTAGACACGTGGCATGTACATCCGGTACATGGCGTGTTCGTCTAGTACATAGTGTGTTCCACCAAGGATTTCCCAACCCTGTGTCTCTGCCCACACAACTAGTGACACGGTTATAGACTACACGACGTGTACTTAAAAAAACAGTTCCTTCCAGAACAGAAGGATACATGGCATGTATTTATCATTACACACTATGTATTCTGGGTTTTTTCAGACAGTAATCCTCAGATACTACTATGGAACCCGAAAAAACAATGAAATGAACATTAAAGTGCCAAATTTTGATCTTTTAGGGTCTATAATCCCCGCGAATCAAATCTTTTCATCTTCTATATGTAAAATACAAGTATAACAGAGCAATGATCCACCAAATTCCAGTCCATGAGGGCCCATAACACCTCAAGAACCAATGTTTGGCATTAATTCTAGTGAAATTTAAACATTATAAATACCCTAACAAACATTAGGTATTCTATTAAGGCATCTTATCACAACAACATGCATATCTATCACAAAATCTATCATAACAATATGCAATCAGTAATGCACCATAAATGGCATGGCAAGAATGCATGAAATGTGATATCTAGAAAGTTCTTATATGATGCATGAGATGAAATACCCTTATCTCATCGGATTGAAATAGAAATAGAAGCTCAATAATATTGAAAATAATAACACCAAACATGTGAATCATTTAACAGTGAAATCAAATCAACAATATTAATTTCAAACTATAAAAATCATAACATATGAGGTAAATTGGATTTTCCCTATACACAGGTTAGCTACTCCTAAGAACAGCTTATTACCAAGTACCTGTTCCTTCATATCCCTGGCTATAGGCTCAAAACAGTAAGTCAAGAAGAAAATAAATCCCTTTGATACTAATTTGTAACGTCCCGGTTCCGGAATCCGCCCAGGAGTTCCCCATACTCGGTTGGTCACATGGCCTCAAGCGCATTTCAAAAAATGCCAGAGGCTACTGACTAGCAGCGAGGGCCTTGGGTGTGATAGTGGGAAAACTATGACCTCATTGGAAGAGTAACGTTGGAAAAATAAATAGATAACATTAGAGGAAGTAGTAATAACATTAAAGAAGTAAGCAGCGGAAGTAATAAACAACAAGAGCACAAATATATAAATGATTGATGATATATATTTCAAGGAAAATAGACAAAGAAGTCACAATGTCGGAATACAATACTAAAATGAAGTAAAAGGAAAACAAATAAACTGAAGCAGCATTGAAAACCTTAGCTTGGTCCCATGCTCTCCAACTCCATAGAAATAAAGTACCTGATGTATAAGGGTGCTTGACTTTATCTAGACCTGCAACAATATAATCTGTTTGGGCCCAAAATCATGACCCAAACATGGTGTGAGAAGAAACCTTGTAGGAAACCACCCAAAGATCTGTGCCTAATAGTCAGTGAATATATATGGTAGGAAATATTCAAAATGAAGCAATAAACAAAGAAGTACTCAAAGTAATCAATACTAAAGTTTAAATTACAACCATTCTCATTGATTAGTTATCCAATCAAAAATAATAAGTAACCCTCTAGAAAGTACTCATAGCCTAACCCCTCTGGTTCAGCTTTAGAAAAGACCCTCTGAGGAAGCACTCGTCGTTACTTCCCCTTGTGGTCTCGTATCAATAACTATAAACACTATGGGGAAGCACTCAATGTCCAATTCCCCCTATGGTCTCGTAACGAGGAACTATAGACACTATCAGGGAGAAAAAATTCCATCCCCCCTATGGTCTCGCAACGTGAAAGTAAACAGACACTCTGGAGAAGCCCTTAGCGTCCATTATCCCTATGGTCTACTACACCAGGTTCCCACAGCCCTGTGTAAATCAATCGTGCCAAAATGATATATGGAAGCGAAATTAAACCTCAAGAACTACATGTCTAAAGAGTCTACAATATCTCACAACCTATCAGATAAAATCACTCCACCCTATCAATATTAGGCATGGAAACATAGCAGCCTTGTAAGAACCCGGGTTTTTAGAACGGGTCGAAATCCCGACCCTGTTTGAAAATTTTGTCTGGTTTCTGAGAAGTCTGGAAAATTTCGGCAGTTTCTAGAAATTTCCAGACTACACGCTGTGTATGTGTTAACCGAGTGACCAGTTGTGCGCTCACCGAGTACATGTCGTGTGATGACCGTGCAGAAGGTTCTTACTATACGGCATGTATTTATAGACATGTCGTGTATCCTTAACTGTGCGAGGCCAAGTACATGTCGTGTGGCGCCCAGGTGTAAATTTCCTGCTACACGGCGTGTAGTCTTCCTTGACACGCCGTGTAACTTTGTTCTGTGTAGTGGTTGAGTCCCTGGTCGTGTGTTGACCATGTACATGGTCCAATCCATGTGCTAGACTCCACTTAAGTCAGAGTACGGAAACACATCTACACGGTGTGTACATTGGAAATACATGTTGTGTACTTTTATTTTTATTTGATCGTCGGAGATGTCATCACGTCTTATTTCGGGAAAACACTTCTTATTCCCCATTGGACGAACGGTTCATCCGAGAACCTCTGAAAAACTCAAACCCTCCTAGATTCTTCATACGTTGTCTATTCTTTGATCCGTTGGTGGCTGTGGGACTGTGTCGGAAAGGCTAACCCCGCACACCCTTCTTCGTCCTTGATCCCTCACTTGTTCCTCTACAGATTCCATCCAAATGGAGTTTCCAAATTTGACGGAAACACATATCTACCATGATTCAGACTGATTCAGAGGCTGATATCAAAGGAGTGTCATCATACGAGTATGAGGTGGGTGGTGCATACCTTCTTCTGTTTTTTCATAGACAATTGGGGGTTGCGACCTTCAAGCGCAACGTTGGGTATTGAGAAAAACCCTTGTTCATTTATTTTTAATAGTTTATCTGCATTGTGGGATGCCTCTGGGTATTCCCTGACCCTGTTGTGATTGAGCGAGGTCGGGTTAGAGGTCGTTGCTCATTTGGGGAAATTCGGATGGGGGTGCCGAAATGCGTATGAATTGGACCATTGTTTAAACTACTATGTTTAGACTGATTATTGAATGTCTTGAGTTAAACTGTTTAGTTTAATTGTTAAATTATGAATGAGTTAGGTGCTGGTATGGGATAGCACAAGTTAGTGCAATTTGACTGTTTAGTAATTGCCTATTTAAAGGGATTCTTTGAGTATAGTTATGCAATGTGTGATATTGTTATTTTTGAACTGCTGAGTTATGTTGGGCATGGCCCGGATATACTGTTGAGTTACGGGAATCACAGGTTGGGGATTTGCCAGGTTTACTTTGGGTGGTTTTTACCACAGGATTGGGCATCATGGAAGTCGGTTGAGGTAGTTGGACTGTCAGGTTTGTCTTGGCACGGGTTACTTGGATGGCGAGGCCATTAGACTTGAGAGATAGGTTCGCTGGGACATGAGGTGTCGGAGATGTTGTGGCTTGGGAACTTATTGAGGTGATTTCCGCTCACCGGGTACATTTGAGTAGTGTGCACACATATAGACTCCGAAATGAGGTGGTACGGCCACTCGCTGGGTAGAGGACCCCAGTAGATGTGGTTAGGTATTTTTGGTTTGGGGGTGGTTGCCATAGGAATCCACGTGGAAGGTGAGGAGCCTTTGGAAGACAGCTTTGAGGCAGTCAGGTTGGGGGGCAGAGGCTCGCCGTGATTTGAGGGCAGATATCGCTGTCCCTCCAGTTATCATTTGAGGATAGGTATCGTTGTTCCTCCGGATGTTGTGCCACGGGCAGGTTGAGCTTTTGAGATGAGTTACAATTGTTGGGAGTGCCTTCGGGATGTCAGTACTTGAGACACATGGTGTCAGGTGGCATGAGGTGTCGGGCTACATATCAGAGATTCCGGCGTTGGCCGAAGCAGGTGACACTTCCTAGTGGCTGCTGAGCACCAGAGAAGTTTGTGTTTACTTTTGGGCATTGTACTATTTATTTCTTTTATTATATAAGCATGTCTGCCTAAACACTTATATTAGGTACGCACTCTTGGGTGGTATCCTACTGATACTTGTCTCACACCCTACACGGGCCCCTCGGGACGCGTGTAGACTTTATGAAATTGTGTGCAGGTAGAGGGTCAGCCTCAGGACTTGGAATTTAGTGTTTTATCATGGAGACTGGTATGGACCTTGAGTTTGTGCCTTACTGGAGTTACTTTGTATAGTTTTTCCTTTTGTATCAGCATGCTTACCTTATTATGTAGCAACTGTTGGTTAGACATTGGTGCCATTATATATTGAGTTGTATGACTTGTTTTCGATGCATGCCTTGTTTGGTTACAGTAGTAGTTCCTTCTATTCTTTGGCATGTTGTTCTGTTTACTTTCCGCTGTTGTAGTTTCTATATTTCTTCTGCTAGTTTATTGATATTGGATATGATTCTGCTCTGCGGGTCTGGTTCGAGTCTGCTAATTTATTTATTTCTGTTTCGTATTTAGTATTTTACTTAGACCAGTACCATTTTATTCATAAGAGAGGGTATAGCCTCCCCACTATACCTATTCAGACCCTCACTGCTAGTCGGCAGCCTTTGGCGTTCAGGGGAGGTGCACCTAAGGTAGTGACACCCGACCCGTTTGG
Source organism: Viscum album (assembly GCA_963277665.1). NCBI lineage: Eukaryota > Viridiplantae > Streptophyta > Magnoliopsida > Santalales > Viscaceae > Viscum > Viscum album. Next base: position 1,353,664,790 of record OY728131.1, read on the forward strand.
CATTGTTCGGGTGGTTGGCCGGGTCCGAGTCGTTACAAGCCTAATAAGAAAATCTAGACGAAATGGTCAAAATCAAGAAAACTTGGGAAACACATCCATAGCAAGGTAAAACAGCCCTATTTAAAATCATAAATTTTCTACATAAGCACACAAGGCATAGTAGGCAATAACAGGGATAATAACCATAAACACGCAATACCCCGAACAAGGGTATTGGGAAATTTTGCACATATAACTCAAATACTAACTACGAAAAGGCACAAACCACCAACCTCAGCATTGTAGGATCAATATATGTGAGCCTCAGGCCTTGAATCTCCATAGTACACTATAGATATACAAAAATGCTAAAAATTTTCAATCAAATATAACTCATTAAAGAATAGAAATCAAGAAACAAGGATCTAGAAGAAGAAAGATCTTATCATGGTGATTCCAATGCAATCGGCGTCAGTCGATTTGGAGAACAGATGGAATGTCGGGGGCTCATTGAAGAATCGTTGTCCATAGATGCTCTTGGTTGAGAGGGACCTAGAAGAAGGGTGTTCTATCGATCAGACGTGACCCTGGTCCGTTTAATGAAATAAAAAGAAAGTACATGGTGTGTCTTCTAAATGTACACGGTGTGTACTTTCCTTTACCGAGCCCTGCTTTATGCGGTATCCAGGTCACCCCACATGGCCATGTGTTTGGCCATTACACAACCAACACAGGGCTATCCATGACAACCGAGTACAAGGCGTGTACTTATAAGTACATGGCATGTACTCCTGAAATTTCCAAAAACTCCTCTTTTTCTCAAAAACAACCATAAAAGAAAACATACCTAAAAGGAATATCTAGGTTATTACAAAAATGGATCTAGATATTCAGAATATTAGAAGCGTTCAAAATGTCTATGAGCTTATGAGTAATTTGTATTAGTCTTTTGATTATGCTATTCATTTTCAAAGGAGGATTATATTCCCCACAAATCTTTGGTTGGAGTTGATGGAAGATGGTAATTAGTCCAGTTGTGTTTCTCACCCCATGAATACTAAAATATTCTATGACCTAAAGCATCAGTATTGTTATCCTATAATTATATGGTTATTTTTTGATTTTATATCTCAATATCTCACTAATAGGAGGATAAAAGTTTATCATTAGTGACTTGCGGGATTATTTTGACCCCTTCCTATTCTAGTATGAAAGTGGGATGAAGTTTTTATGGACTTGTTTATCATATTTCCATATATTCCAAGTGGTAGGTATGTTATTTTTTTAACACAAAAATATTTTTTAGTTATTTTATTTGAAATAAAACATTAAGTGTTTGATAGATTTCCTTAAATGCAACCTTGAGTATATATGAAACTCTCTATAGTAAAGTGTAATAGCCTAGACATTAAATTGATAGGTATGAATATCAATGAAAATTTTATGAAAAACATGTATATATTTTTTAATAATGAAAATTCATTGACTAATGCATAATAAATAATTACTTAATTTTAGTAAAGTCATTTTATGTTTCAAAAATATGTTTTCCTTAAAGATGGTTTTTATCACATTTTTTCACATCAACTTTATAATTCATTTCAAAAAAATAGAAATTCTATATGAGTAAATTAATATCATTTTTAAAATTATCATTTCAATATTATCTTAGGGTTATATTTTTGGATTTTTTTAAAAAGAATTATTTTTTAGCGAATAGTGAAAAATACTGATTTTTGATGAAAATAAATCATTTTTTCCAAGTAATTGTCCCATTGTGATTTTAATTTTATAATAAATTAACCTATTTATAATTTAATTAGAAATAATACTTTTAATTAAATAATAATATTCATTGTACTTGATTTTAGTATAAGTTAATTTTTGAGCTTAAAAGTACAATTTTATAAAAACTGTTTTTTTGTGAACAATGTGTTTTTATCATAATAAATTAACTTAATCTATATTTATTAATGGTTTAAATAAAAATATATATATTATATATTAAATTTAATCTTTTAAAATTCATTTTATGTTTTTTTACAAGTCATGTAATGGAATTAAATTAAGTTTTATGCTTAAAAATTCATTTTTCAAAAACGGGTTTTCGTTGTAGTTTTCATGATTATTTAAAATTAAATTCTGACACTTATATAAATTTAATATGTTAAAATCGATTCTATATTTTAAATAATAATAATTAATATAATTTAATATGTCAAAATTAATTTTTGGTCATAGTTAATAGTAGAAATAGTAAAATTTTATTACCACAGTTAAGGTTAAAACAGATTTTTCATGGGTTTAAACAATGAGATATGGGTAGGATTGGACCGAAGCCTATTTAATTATTATTATTAAAATATATTTAAACCTTAAATTATCCTAACTTTTCATCCCCACTAATTTTTTCCAATTTCCCATGAATGTGACCTTAAATTACTGAAATCTTCTAAGAAAGCCATGTGTGTGCCATACTTATAAAAGGGAACATCTCCTCCATTATTCACACCATTTTAGAATTATATATAATAAAATAAAAATTTAAAAACATTTATAAAACCCTAAACTTAATCATATATCTTCATTTATTCTCTTATGATCAATCCTTCAAGGCTTAAGCAGTATGCCAAAGGAGGTCTCTCAATGAAGATGTGTAGATCTTAACCAAACTGTTTCAATGTTATTTCTTACTATAATTTATATAAAATTGGTGTATCCATCAAAAAATATAAATTTATTATAATAAATATAATTATATTTTATTATTATTATGCAAAAACCATTTACCACCTCTTCTGTATTTAACAGGACAAGAAAGTATTGCTCATGCTAACGTGTGTACTATAACCTCCACATAGTGATATGACTTATTTTCCATCACCATCATTAATGGTTAGTTATTATGATATAATTAATTTTATATATGATATTTATGTTATAATAATTTTTTTAAAAATATTAATTAATATTTTTCTTTCTTTTTCTCCATCCATAAAAAATTGGAAACATCACTCGTGCGTATATACAGACTATTGTCTCCACGTAGTGATGTGATTCATTTTTCATCACCATTTTATATAAGTTATTATATATATATATAATGAATATATATTATATTTATATCATGATTAAAATTATAGAGATAAATGAACCATGATCAATCTGAAATGACCATAATGTCTGAACCCAAAACATATCTGAAAAACAATGTCCTTAACACCTGAAATGATGATGACAGTGAAAGATTGTAAATGAATGGGTGATAATATGTTACAAGTAAATCATGTATGGTATTATAAATATTATTATGGTTAAAATATTGAATTATAATTCATTTAAATTTATTATACATGAGTTTATATAACTTATGAATAAATATTGACTTCAGGTAAAGTTTTATGTTATAATCTCATTTTTATCAAGATTGTTTATACTTAAATTTACGATGATGAAATTATATGCTCTATCTAAATGAAATATTGTGTCTTTTATTATCCTATATTTATTTCTATATATTAAATATTTTCCTTTAATTTTTCACTCTTTAATTACTCAAAATATTTAAAGGATGTTTTTAAGTAAAATAGATATCATTTCTCTCTTTAGTTGAGAGTGTTTTCTTTCATGTCCTTGTTTTCCTTAATATATATAAAATAATGTTTTTTAATGTTCTATTAATATTATTTAAAGTCATATTTAACTATATTTAACATTATTTAAAAAGTTTTAAAAGTGATTTTTTATATTCTACCAAACTTGGTACTTTTGACATTTTATCGAAAATGTGAAAGGAATTTTTATTTTAACATACTCTGCATGAACAAATTTCCTCAATATTTTGGGAAATTTTGGAATTTAAAATATTTGATTTCAAATGAAAATTTTATTTTCATCAAAAAAATTCTACTGATCCTTTAATGGTATTTTTTCTATAATAAAATCCTTTAATGTTTCAAATGATTTAATGGGGATATATTCTAATGTTATCATATTTATTCTTTGTCTGAATGAACTATGACTATTATTATAATTTTTTTATGAAACATGTATCCTTTCCATGGGTTATGACATGATGATATTATGGATTTTTTATGATCTTGTTCCATACATATGTATGGTTTTCATTATGTGATGGTAGGTTCCAATATAAAATAAGGATGGGTGGTTACGTTATAAGACAAGGATAGTTGGGTCTATTATATCCCTCCAATGAATTAGGTGAATATGGATATCTTATGAGATAATAAAGAGTGGAATTGGGAGTGAATATAAATCATTAAGGGAATTTTTACAATAATATAGTCTTGAGAGTGAACCTTGTCTTAGGAAAAGATGGAATGGTAGTGAAAAAAATCCACTGTGATACTCTTGGTAGTGATACTTGAATAAAGAAATGATTTTCAATGATTATGTGCATGCCAAAAACTTTTGTATTATACTTATGATATGTTTTCCTGGACCATGAAAAATTATTTATTATTATTCACAATTATATCCTTTTGTAATTTTTTGACCAAACCTTACACCATGTTTCATGATTATAGATATTTGATTGATTGGGTATGATTTTTATAAGTATTTATCATGTTCTCATATCCTTATTCTTATCTTATGCTCACTTATTATCATTGGTTGGTATATCTTATGTTTACCCTTATTTATCATCTAATATCACCTTTTATTAGGTTTCCCTTCCCTGGGTTGTGAAGAAATGTTTTATGTATGATATGTCTAAGAATAGTTCTAGTTGTGAAAAACATGATCAGAAATGATATAAATCTTTTATGTACCAATTTTTTAAATATTAAGGTTTCTAAAGACACTAAAACTCTAAATACATTAGGAATTTATTATTATAAAATGTAGTGAATATTAATTTATAGTGATGGAATATTTATGTATGAGATGTATGGTTAAATATAGTTGGTATCAAAGGAATGGTTTAAAAACTTCTTGAAATTGGGATGAGGACACTTTAGTGAGAATCCTTAGGAAAATAATATGTACTGTAGAACATACTAATTTGTGCTCATTAAATTAGTGTAGTTTCCATAATAAAATACATCATTTTCTAGATACTATAAGTAGACATTGTTTTAGAATAGATATATTTAGGGTTAATAACCCTAAAAATAGTTGATGGAGTATATCTCATCCATCAACTTAGTGAACAGTGAATGGACCCTTACTGTACATTGGGTTTGACACTCTTGGGGATATTCTTAGGTAAATTCACATTTTTATTAAGATCCATTATGAATTATTTGAATATACAATAACCATAACCAAATTTAAACCTGAGGTTTCATATATTTAAAAGGTTTAATGGTTTAGACATCATATGAATGATTTTTCAAGATTAACCACTTTGATTAATGATACTTGATGGTCGTTCTATCCAGTTTTGTTTTAGTAGGGGATTGAATATAAAACAATTAATATTAGGTGGTTATAGGTATGATCGAATATTTAAGTTATGGAAACCCTGATTTTTATAACATAATTAAACATAATTTATTACATAAACTTCACTTGATACAACATAGAAGATCAAGAGGTCTAGTGTCTTTGGGGCTTAGGATCATTACATGACAACTTAAAACATGAAATAAAACATCTTTATTTAAAACTTCCATTACATGACCACTACATTCCCTTGACTTAGTGTTGCATGGGATAACCTGAGGACATGCATAAGAAAAGGGTGAGTTATAAATCCCAGTAAGGGAATAATCATGGAATGACATGAGAAATACAATACATGTTAGACATTAGGCATATCAATAGAGAACAATAGAAGCATAAACATAAATTCATGATAAATCATGTTAATAATAACATGGAAATGTGGCAACAACACTTAACATGGAGTTAGCATGAGACAAAGCTCATTGCACATAGAGCATGATTAAACCCTCATTACACATGAAGCACGAGTAAACCCTCATTGCACTGGAATTAGCTTGAGTAAACACCCATTTCACATGATGTATCATGATACTATACTTTACCCAATGCATTGGAGCTCTATCAGCGTGCACCCTTCTTAAACATTTCATTTCATGCATAAGTTTGCCACATGGATCATAAAACATTGAATCATTAAACATATTAATTTATTCCACGATAAACGAATGTGGAATATATACATGAAAATCTAATAACAATAAGTACATGTGCATAAAGGTGAATACCCTTGATAGATAAATGGGAATGGTATTCACTACACGATGACTTTGGCTTGGAAAAGCACGATGCAATTTCGACAGCATAACGACATGACATAAGAACTCATAAAAATGGTTGATGAGAGAGAAAGGGGTGTCCCATAAAATTTACATAACATGTAAAGTAAGGGGGTCATAAAGATACATGTCATAAAAAATTTAATGGAAGTTAGATTCATGATACAAAATAATTGTTTGAATGTGAATGAAGAGAGAGAAACTACTTTTGAAATTATGGCATAGTAACAGGTGTACATGGGAGGCATTTAATGAGAGAGAAAGAGGTCTCTCATCATTCAAACATAAAGAGGGATGTATGATAGATGTTAGAAAACATACCCCAACATTTATAATTGAAAATAAAATTGCATAACAACCAAAAGAAAATTGGACAAAAATGAGAAAGGAGGAAAAACCCTTACTTGGAAGTGTGCTTACAAAAGCTTGAGAGAGGCTTGAGAGAGTCTTCTTGGGAGCTTGGGGCACCTTGGGAGGATTATAGAGAGAGGAGGGAAGAGGTTGGATGAACTCCAAAGGATTTGAGTGAGTAGGAACTGGGAGCTTGGGTGGGTTTATATAGGAAAGGTGAGGGAATTATTTATTATTTAGGTTTGATACATCTCACATTAAACTAATCCAAACCACAAACCAGCCCATGGTTTCTGGAAAATGGAAGTGGAAAACAATGTTTTATAAGTCCAAAGTCTTAACTTCTTAAAATAATGGGGTTGCTTATGTGGAGGTGAGTCACACTCCCAAGGAAAACAATTTAAAAAGACAAAATGTTTAATAAGTCTTGAAGGGTCCACTAAAGCTTTGTAAAATAAGTCAAAAAACCCAAAATCACATTATTTTAATGTAAAATCATATATTGGCTGATAATAAAGTTTATAGTATTTTATTACATCACTATTGTGTCATTATGATGTCATAAAACACATTATATATTTAAACGGTATTTAATTTGTACCCAAAAATTTGACCGTATTAGAAAATTATGAAAAATTCACTGTTGGATAATTTCGACATCATGATTATAGAAATAATATTCATTTTATCTAAATAATTTTCTAAATATGCTAATTTTCACTTTTAAAAGAAAAATCAATATTTAATGAAAATTCATGGGTTTTGACAAAAAATGGCTTTCAAAACTTAATAAAAATTACAATTGCAATAATAAAATTATACAATCATTTATATTTAATAATAATAATAATAATTTATTAAGATATTATTTAATTCAAAAATCAATTAATTCATCAAAATATATTTCTTAGTTGAACATTAACTAAAAATACTATGTGTGCTTTAAAACTATTTACAAGGTAACAATAATAAAATGAAAGTATATTCATTATTATATACCAAAATAATTTACATAACCATAGTACAAGGGTATTGTTAAATAACCCCTTAAAACACCCTCATAAGGCCGAAGGGTGAGGTGTGCAACGGTGACAGACTCTTGGGGTGGCTCAGATAAAATCGCTCGGGTGGTAATCTCTATCAACTTCCACTTCTCCCGTAGGTGGTTCTGCTCAAGCTTAAGGTGTTCAAGCTCGGTTTGAGCTTGGACAAGAGTGAAGACCAATGAAACCACCTCCATTTTGAGCTCTGAAAAATGGGTTTCATATGGGGAATGTCTACTGGATGAGTCCATCGCTTCCTTTGTCTGAGTAAATTGGATTTGTTAAAGCCCTATATTTATACTAATCAGGTGATCACTGTTCAATTACTATATTAGAAACGGTCACAATTCTTAACATAAAACCAAAGAAGTTGACATATTTTATAAACTTTTTACATAAAAAGACATTTAATTAGATCAAGAGGTATTTCCATTAATGAAATTTTGGGTCGTCACAATCTTCCCCCCTTAAGAAATTTCTCCCTCGAAATTTCCTTTTCCCAAAATAAAATAGATGTGGGTAGATCTACTTCATCATTTCCTCTGATTCCCATGTCGATTCTCCAAACTTGTTGTTTCTCCACAACACCTTGATGAGGGTAATTGTATTATTTCATAGAACTTTTTCTATATGATCTAATATCTTCACTAGTTTCTCCTCATAATAAAGATCATCCTCTAACTATACCACCTCTGAAGAGAGTACATGTGAAGGGTCTGGTACGTAATTATTTGTAAAGACCCTAAAAATTCAAGGAAGTTATTTTTTTTTGTTTTCTTGGGATTTTTACAAGAACGCAGTTTCTGACGGAACCTGATTCTGAGGCCCGGTGTGCCTGGAATCATTTTGCGAAGTTTAGCTCAGGTACGTTCAGTGAACGAATGAGCAGGTTTTAATAACTTTTGAACCGGTGCTCGGAATCGAATTCTGAGGGCACCAATGGAATCGTAGAACCAGTAATTTCTTAGAAACACCTTTTCCGAAGTTGCGTTTTCTCGGGTGTGGTTTTTAATTTTTTGGGGTTAAGTTAAGGAATAAAATAAAGTGGTGCGACAATTTATTTTTATTTTTACTTAAAGCGGCTTAATCTAAGTTAAGCAGATAAGGTGGGACCCACAATCTCATACCCACTTGGTAGGATATTTGTGAGGTGGGGCCCGCACAAGCCCCACTATTTCATTCCTTCTAAGTAACACACCCGCATCCCCCTTTTTAATGAAGTCAACCGTGCGTTTATTCTGGTTAAGATACGTCTCATTAATTTGGGCGGTTAAATCGTTACAATTAATTCATTGAATTAATTGTTCGTTTCTTTTATTTTGATTTTCAAAAACTTATGTTATTATAATAAAATAAAGGAAGGACTTATTTTATTGTGGTTGGGTTTTTGTTGTGTTAAGACTTTGGGAGAAAAAGAGAGGTCTTGAGGATTCTTCGTTCATTGACGAGGAACGCGAAGAACGCACCGCCGCCGATGAAGAACGCCGACCTCCGACAACGGACGACGGCGACAGACGCCTTCCTCGAAGATCACCTAATGCCAATTACATTCCTTCCATGACACTTTCTTCCGCGACGATCATCTTCTTCTGTGACGGTTAAGTCCAGAACGAACTCTCGTTCGGCGACAACGTTGAGGTAGGGATTTATTTTATTTGTTAGTTCGTGAATACTTCTGTCGCTTCTTCCTTTCTTTGGAGCCGCCTGATATCGCAATAATGGGATGAGGTCAGACCACATGAACACGGCCGACCCTCCTCCCCCCTTGTTGGTTTGATTTTGATTGCGGCATGAGCAAGGCAACGCGGTGTCGAAGCACCGCGCGGAAAATATTAAAAAAGGGGAAGAAGCGCAGTGTCGTCGCGTCGCGCCGTTGAAAACAAACCAAAGATGAGGCACCGTCGTGCCGCACCGTAGAACTACGAAAGAACCGCGGCCGGAGCGAGGCTGCTGCGGAGGGGTGCGGCACCGTCGCGCCGCGCCGGACGGATGAAGGCCGCGGCTGGGTCCGGGCCGCGGCAGAGCAGGGGAATCGGCGGCCGGTTGCGGGCCGCCGGCATCGGAGCAGGGGGACTGGCCTTGTCGGTCCCATGGCGGCAGAAGCTTTCCGGCCGGAGCGGGCCGTCCGGACTGTGAAAGAACCGGGGGTTCGAAACCCCCGGCTGGCCGGACGTGAGCGGCCCCATTATGGGGTCGCGGTTACAACGAGCGGGGGGCAGACCCCCCCCCCCCCCCCCCCCCCGCCCGCATCCCGAACGGCTCGGTCGTTCGGCCGAGCCACATGGCTAGCGCGTCGGGCTGCACCCGGGTCGGGCCTCGCCCAAGTGGGCCAGACCCGGTTCGGGTCGACCCAGTTCGGGCCGATCCTTGGGGTATCGGGTCGGGTCGGACCGGGCCCGAACCCCTTAATACCGAACCTCTTTCGGTCTGTTACTCATAATGTGAGTTCTAGACCTCCGATCGACGCACCGTTAGTTGTGTAGAGATCCTTGGATCGAGACGGACGTTTTGGTATATTACACGGAATGTTTCGGAGTACTTTGGGTTCGGCCGGGATGGTTCGTACACGAAACCAACCGGGCCCTCGGAGCGGAAACGCTTATAACTTGAGTTCCGGACGTCCGATTGACATGTTGTCGACTTTGATGGATTTATCTTAGTGAGACGGACCTTTTGGCTTACTCCGATCGAGGTTTGGACCCAGGTGGAGTACAGTGGGGTTGGTTTTGACTTAAAACCCAACCGGGCCCCTGGGACGAAAAAGCCAATAACTCTCAGACCGGGCGTCCGATCGACGCGCCGTCTGTCACGTTGAGTTCCTGTTGACGATATGGAACTTTTGGATACATCAACTCTAATCTATGTGTCAGTTGATGTATCAACCCCTCGGCTCGTGGAGCGGACCCTCCCGAACGAGCTTGCTATGTGCGGGAACCCTAGAGCTGGCTGCGACTGCGACGATGATGACGACTGTGCAGAAATCCTTCGTGGATTCGACGACGACGACTACAGCACTCAGCGATCCTATGTGGATCAGTGCTACCGATCCTGTGTGGGTCAGATCCTGTGTGGGTCAGTGCTCAGCGGTCCTGTGTGGGCCAGCGCCTACAGATCCTGTGTGGGTCCAATCCTGTGTGGGTCATTGCAAGGGTTGGTTACCTATCGATCCTGTGTGGGTCAGATCCTTTTTGGGTCATTGTGGGGGTTAGTTACTTATCGATCCTGTGTGGGTCAGATCCTTTGTGGGTCATTTCGGGGGTTAGTTACCTGTCGATCATGTGTGGGTCAAATCCTTTGTGGGTCATTGCGGGGGTTAGTACCTATCGATCCTTTGTGGGTCCGACGGCTTAGATGAATCAGTGGCTATATCTGATCATCTCTATCGTCATACGAAGAAGTATACCTGTGTGAGATGAATCTTGACTTTCTTTCCAATGTGGATTACATTATGATTTCCTATGTGGATCGGGTTGTGGTTTCCTGTGTGGACCGGGTTGTACTTGGGCTCGGACGTTGGAGCAAACTGGAATTGATGACTTAGGTATATGTATGGGCATATACCTAAGTAGTGTCGGATGTTACTTTGTGATTGTATCTTTCCTTTGTGGATTATCCTTTGTGGATTCTGGGAGACCTTCGGGGGTCTTAGGGTCCCTACTGAGTAGCTTATACTCACCCCTGCATGGGCTATGACTATACTACATTGTGTTGGTTGCAGATGACGGACAGCGCTGATCGTGGTTGAGGCTTGCGGAGCAGGACGGTACCTGGAGGTGGACCACTGGGCGGGGTGAACTCGGAGAGGACGGCTGGACCCGAGGAGCTGTGGAGGCTATCTGTACCCACCCTTCAGGTGGGAGTTCCAGTGGACGGCTCGAGGCTGTGTCTTTACTTTCAGTTGTTGTTTTCCCTTTCCAGTTGTACTTTACTTTCATTTTGGGTTTGTATTCTGGCCCACTTACTTTTCTGCAATTACTGTTGTACCTAGTTTTTACTTACTGTTTACTTGTACTGCGTGCTTTCTCTGTGGTGTTTGTTTACTTTACAAAGGTAATGCCTTCCCTTTTTACCAGGAATTATGCCTTGGTGCTAGTCGCCAGCCCCTGGCCTATGGAAGGCGGGCTTGGGGTAGTCACGACACGGGCCCCGAGGACGGGTCGTGACAAATTGGTATCAGAGGAGTTCGGTTCTACCACAGAACTTTGGAATCTGATCTTTTTCTATGTGAAGCAATAGTGTTAAGCGTATTGGGTGTGGTTATCATTCCAGGGATTCCAGTGTTGGTGCGGCGGCCGACGTATCCGTACACCAGGACCCTGACTTCTGATTTCCGACTTAATGCACGAAAACATTGATTGCATGTGTGTTTCAAGTTTTCTTTGTGATTACTTTGTGTCAGCTCACCAGGTATACTATTCTGACCGTGGCTCACCTGTCTCTTTTTAGGATGGACCCATGACGGCAGCCAGCTAGGGTTCCAAGAGTTGTGCGTGACGACAGCCCACCGAGCGATGAGGCCTCGGTACAAGGCCCTTTGACAGCTGAGGCACCGGCGGTACCTCTACCCGCTGAGCCACCGATGCTACCAGCCCTAGCCACTGAAGATGTGCGTCGCCTTAGTGCACTGCACGAGTTTCAACGCCAGCGACCGCCCAGGTTCTGCGGGGAGATGGACCCCTAGGCAGCCGAGGATTGTCTGGAGACAGTTGTACGGGATTTCAGGTTAGTGAGGACACCAGCAGACCTCATGGTGATCCTCACAGCGAGCCTACTGCACGCGGCAGCAGGCAGATGGTGGATCTTGATGTCTAGGTGCACGACGAGGCATCTCTTCTCTAGACGGACTTTGAGAGCCTTTTCCGCTCGGAGTTCATCCCAGCCACCCTCCGTACGGTGCGCATCCAGGAGCTTCTACAGCTGTGGCAGGGCATCTTGACGGTCACCCAGTACTCGGTGAGATTTACTGATCTTTCGCGCTACTCGACAAACATGGTACGAGACCCATTCTTCCGGGCCTGGACTTTTGAGAAGGGATTGAGGCATGAGATCAGGGCATCACTGATCTCCCTCAGTATTCCGAATTAGGCAGGAGTACTGGAGCGAGCCCTTTTGATCGAGAGCTTCCTTGCTGAGCCTTCATCAGCAGCGAGACCTACCGCGGGGCGGCACGTAGCAGATTCTTCTGCAGCAGGCAGTCAACAGATGACTCATGGGTCCAGGCAGACCAGGCCCTCAGGCAGACAACCTCAAGACACTGGCTCAGCAGTGCGGGGCACACAGCATGGAGCTAGTCTTTCGAGAGGCAGACAGTGCTACACATGCGGCGGGCAGGGCCACATGGCTCGTGTCTTCCCGACCCGTCGTGCCGAGGAGCAGCAGATGGTTGAGGGGCCGCCCAGGAAGAGGCAGAGGGTCGACTGTGGTGGTCCGTAGGGAGCAGGAAGATAAGGCAGAGGATCTGGCCGAGCAGCAGGTGGTGGGCGACGCTTTGAGCCTCTACCACCACCACCACCAGGAGGTCCACCCCGACCACAGGTAGCTGGCGGGCAGAGATAGGCACAGCTCCAGGCAGCAGAGGCCTATGACCACGGCGCGCTCGAGATGATTTGAGGTACTATCTGTGTCTATTCCACCCTTGATGCAGTTCTTATAGACACAAGAGCGATTCATTATTTCTTAGCTGCTGCCCTTGTTCGGAGATCGTAGATTCTGACAGAGTCGTTGGCTCGATCCTTACGGCTAGAGACTCCTATGGGAGCAGACTCGACGATTATGCACTGGTTCTGGCAGTGTGAGCTTACTCTAGGAGGCGAGAGCTTCGTCTGGGATCTTCTTGTAGCGGCGTCGAGGCCTTATGACGTCATCTTGGGCATGGATTGGTTATCTACAGTCCATGCTCATATTGAATATATTAGGCGCAAGGTGCGATGTGTACGCACCGATGGGAGCAGGTTCACCTTCACCGGCGAGAAGGGAGCCTTCGCAGCATAGGATGGACTCTCTTAGAGGATAGGACATCCCATCACTCATCATTTGGCCAGCCTCATCCTAGGAGCAGTTGACGTGTGGAGTCCTAGTTTTCCTATAGTGGTGGATCAGTATGCAGACGTTTTTCCCGACGACGTTCCAGGACTACCTCCTCGCAGAGAGGTAGAATTTTATATTGATCTGTACCCCGGGACAACCCTGATATCCACCCCAGCATATCGGATGGCTCCCTATGAGCTTCGAGAGCTACAGGTACAGTTGGAGGACTTGCAGGGCCAGGGATTCATCCGACCCAGTGTTTCACCCTAGGCTTCCCCAATATTGTTCGCCAAGAAGGCAGACGGGAGCTTGCGACTTTGTGTCGACTATCGTCGCCTAAACCAGGTGACAGTGAGGAACAAGTATCTGCTACCACGGATTGATGACCTCTTCGATCAGCTCAAGGGAGCACAGTGGTTCTCAAAGATAGACCTCAGGTCAGGCTATCATCAGCTCAGAGTTCGGGATGAGGACGTGCAGAAGACGGCCTTCAGATGTCAGTATGGCCACTATAAGTTCTTGGTTATGCCTTTCGGCATAACCAATACTCCCGCAGTGTTCATGGGCCTCATGAACAGTATCTTTCAGCCATACCTCGATCGATTTGTCGTAGTCTTCATCGACGACATTTTGATTTACCCGACGACTGAGGAGGAGCACGCCTACCACTTGCGGGTTGTACTTGACACACTCCGAGAGCACCAACTTTATGGAAAGCTCTCGAAGTGTCAGTTCTGGATATGTGAGGTCCACTTTTTGGGAGATGTCATCTCTGAGGCGGGATTTGTGGTGGATCCTGCGAAGATCGAGGCAGTGCTAGCTTGGGAGCCACCTAGGAGTGTGATGGAGGTGCGGAGTTTCTTGGGACTAGCTGGATACTATCGGAGATTTGTGCCAGACTTCTCCAGAGTTTCGACACCACTCTCAGCTTTGATGAAGAAGGGGAAACCCTTTGTGTGGTCAGACAGATGTCAGCAGAGCTTCCAAGAGTTGAGACAGATATTGACCAGCGCCCCCATCTTGAGGCTACCGGAGGAGGGAGTTGGGTACGTAGTTTACTGCGATGCATCAGGGACTGGACTCAGATGTGTCCTGACGTAGGAGCGGGCAGTTATCACCTATAGATCACGTCAGTTGAGACCGCATGAGCATAACTACGCTACCCATGACCTAGAGTTAGCAGCAGTGGACTTCGCTCTGAAGACATGGGGACACTATCTGATGGACGAGCGCTTTACAGTCTTTTCTGACCATCAGAGTCTCAGGTACATCTTCTCTCAGAAGGACCTGAACCTAAGATAGCAGCGATGGCTTGAGTTCCTCCAGGACTATAACTTTGAGATAGTCTATACTCCTGGGAAGGGGAACGTGGTAGCTGATGCTCTCAGCAGAAGGACGGGCATTCAGCTACTTGGGAAGGCGACAGAGCAGCTAGCCACTTTGCAGATATCCTTTGTGGATAGAGATGGATCAGCCTTCCTTCAGTCACTCACAGTCACTCCTACACTACTGCAGTGGGTCAGAGAGGCACAGCGTAGGGACACCGACTTTGAGACGTGGCGTGCGCAGATATCCTCAGGACAGGCACCTGATGGTTTCTCCTTAGGAGGAGAGCACAACGTCCTTTTCAGAGGACGCACCTTGGAACCAGTTTCTTTGCGGGAGGAGGTGCTGAGAGATTTTCACACTTCCCCTTTGGCAGTACATCCTGGAGTGGTAAAGATGTACCAGGATCTCAGATGACAGCACTAGTGGCCGGGCATGAAGAAAGTTGTAGCAGAGTTCGTTTCTCGATGCCTCACCTGCCAGCAGTTGAAGGCAGAGAACCAGGTACCAGCAGGCTTGGTACAGCCCTTGGAGGTCCCGGAGTGGAAGTGGGACGGAATATCTATAGACTTCGTGACTAGACTTCCATGCACTACCAGAGGTCACGACTCAATTTGGGTGATTGTCAACCGACTCACCAAGTCAGCTCACTTCTTACCCATCAGAGAGCAGGGCTCAGTGTAGAGCTTGGGACGTCTCTATGTTCAGGAGATTGTACGGCTTCATGGTGTTCCATCATCTATCGTCTCTGATCGAGATGCTCGCTTTACTTCCTGGCTTTGAAAGGGGTTGCAGGAGGCGTTCGAGATGCAGCTACGTCAGAGCACCTCCTTTCACCCTCAAACGGGTGGTCAGATGGAGAGGACCATTTGGACTCTTGAGGACATGCTCCGCGCATGTGTCCTCGACTTTGGCCACAGCTGGGAGGACCATTTACCCTTGGTGGAGTTCGCGTACAACAACAGCTACCACTCCACCATCGGGAAGGCACCATATGAGGCATTGTGCGGCCGACCTAGCAGATCTCCTTTATAGCATCCCGCCTTTTTATCAAATAAACTTTCATTACATTTTACAAAACCGAGGATCTTTAGGGTTTAGTGTCTTGGAAACCAGGAACTTAAAATATGAAAACATAAAACATTCTTCTTAAACACTTGAAGGATTCTCCTCATGTTCATCCTAGGTTCATTACTGTATCTCATAACCTGGGGACATACATCAAATGAAAGGGTGAGCAAATGGCCCAGTGATGGAAATAAGAGAAACATTTTACATGTGAACTTGAGATACTTCAATAAGGCCATGAAAAGAACTTTAAGGCATGAGAAAGAAATCGTGAGGCATATCATAATAAAAATAACATTTTCATAACTTGAAGATGTTGCTACATCATTTAACATAGACAATCATGAACATATCACCAAGGTCCATCCCCAAGGTGTCATTTGAAAATTACCAAGGTTATTCACAAAGGTATCGTGAAAATTGTAATCTCTAGTGGTTACATCATTACCCAATGCATTGGAGCGCTATCAGGACGCACCCTTAAATTTTCCTTTATTATCATGTGAGACACATATATCATCATCAAACAATTCATAAATAACCCATATAGCACAAAATAAATGGGTTTCATTTCGTAATCATAACGTTTTAAAAACTGCTTTAAAGACATGATCTTTACGTCACCTTAAAACCAACAGAAAAGGAAGGTGGGTCTCATGTATGTAAATACCATAATTTAAAATAGAACATTTTGGTATATATGTGAATTCCCCTTTAAGAGAAATATCTTTGAGTATTCACTTAATAATATAAAAGAACTTTAGAAAAAGAGAGAGACATTTTGAGACGGAAATTCTGCAGCATAACGGCTATGTTACGAGGTTTTAGAAGACATTAAAAAGAGAGGGAAAATGGGTCAAACATTCATAAATGACCCATAAAACAGTAGATGGACAGAATAAGAAGGATACATGATCATGGTAATGAAATTTCAAGGACATACCATTTTAAATGAAAAACATGGAAGGAAGACAAAAAATAGATTTCTCTTATGAAAGTCCGGCAGCCTAACGGCATTACTTAAACTTCAAACAAAATGATTTGAAAAGATAAAATAGGGTATCTCATAATGTGAACATAAGAGTTCAGTATGATAGATATATAGATAATGCCCCAACATAATTAAAAAGGAACTTGAAAGACTTGACATGAAAGTGAAACTTTGAAAAGAATGAGAAGGGTGAAAGAATCCCCTAAAAATTTGGCAGCCTAACGGCGCCACTTAAAACTTAAAAATACTGAATTGAAGAGATCAAATGGGGTCTCTCAACATATGAACATAACAGTAGATTATGATAGATATAGAGATCGTACCCCAACATAACAAAAAGGAACTTGAAATAATTGACATGAAAGTAGAACTTCAAAACGAGAAGGGTGAAGAACCACTTAAAAATTCGGCAGCCTAACAGCGCCACTTAAAACTTAAAAATACTGAATTGAAGAGATCAAATGGGGTCTCTCATCATATGAACATAAGAGTCCAGTATGATAGATATAGAGATCATACTCCAATATAGCAAAAAGGAACTTGAAATAATTGTCATGAAAGTAGAACTTCAAAACGAGAAGGGTGAAGAACTACTTAAAAATTCGGCAGCCTAACGGCACCACTTAAAACTTCAAAATACTGAATTGAAGAGATCAAATGGGGTCTCTCATCATATGAACATAAAAGATCAGTATGATAAATTTATAGATCATACCCCAACATAATAAAAAGGAACTTGAAATACTTTACATTAAAATAGATATTGAAAAATGAGAAGGGAGAAAGAATCTGTTACAAAAAGTTCGGCAGCCTAACGGCGCCACTTAAAACTTCATAAAACGAAATAATGAGAGTAAGAGGGGATCTCTCATTATATGAACATGAAAAGTGAAGTAAGAGGATTATAAAAGAACATCCTATAACATAATAACATGGAGCATAAAAGGAATGACATAAAAGAAATTACTTGAAATTAAAGAGAAAGGTCGGATCCCTTACCTTAAAACGTAACTCTTAAAACTCAAAGGTTTGGGCCTTGAGGGCTTGGGGGCACCTTGGGAGGACTCCTTGGGAGGTAATGAGACCATAAATTCGTTGGGGGAGAGTGGGGAGTCGAAATGGATGAGAGGATGGCCTGGTA
Organism: Viscum album; assembly: GCA_963277665.1. NCBI lineage: Eukaryota > Viridiplantae > Streptophyta > Magnoliopsida > Santalales > Viscaceae > Viscum > Viscum album. Next base: position 1,353,682,964 of record OY728131.1, read on the forward strand.
TTTATAGGGAAAGTGAGGGGACAAGGCATTAATGGCCAAGGGACACCTCAAAAGTGCTTTTCTCAAAACCATGTGCTCTCCCTTGGCATTTACCATGGAGTTAGGCCACATGGGGCCCCCAAAACAATAATTCATCACCTTTCGCCGGCCATTACTTAAAATATCTCATGAAATCATCATGACACAGTTATGAGATCCTTAAACATACTGAAACCCTAAAACTGTATTTTTACTATTCACGGAAAATTCAACTTTCTCAGAAAAATCCCAAAATTTCACCTTAATCAAATATCAATGCTCTGATTTCAAAAATGAACTCCATTTTATAAAAATAATTTTCTAAAGATTTTAAATTTTTTTGTTAAATAAATACACTATTCACCGAATATTCATTTTTTCAGAAAAATCTCGAAAAATTACCATAACATAATATCGACGCTCTGAGTTCAAAAATGAAATCCATTTTATAAAAATAATTTTCTAAATATTTTTAATTAAATTTTTAATTAAAAAACACTATTCACTTGAAAAAACTAATACTTGAATAATAATTTATGAAACTGTTATTTAACCATTTTATTGAATCACATTACTTAATCAAGGTGCCTAGATTATTTTAAAACTTTCTTTAAGTGAGATTACTAATCCATTTGGTCATATTACTAATCCTAATCATAAAATCACTATTCATAAATTACTATTCATCAAAAATCAAGTTGATCTTATTAGACTCCAAATTTCGTACTGAACATAATTGTAGAAGACCATTTTTTGAAAATCATTACACATTTTTAATTATTTAAGGTTTACATAAACATTTTTAAAATATCCTTTTTCTAAAATTCATCAAAATATGCATACTATATTTATCCGGTCATTTGAAAATTCATAAACATCATCATAAGAAGAAATCCCAATTTTTATTTAAAACAAAGGATTACACAAGGCAGTTACGGTCTTCTTACATAGCCCCTTATCACACCAGCATAGGACCTAAGTGTAAGGTGTGCTAAGGTGAGAGAATCTGAGGGAGGCTCGGCCAACATTGCACGAGTAGTAAATTCTATCAGTTTGAACTTCTCGCGAAGGCGATCCCGTTCTAGCTTCACACGATGAAGTTCAGCTTGGGTTTGGTCTAGAGCAAAGCCTAATGGTGCTACCTCCTTCCCAAGTTCTGTTAGATAGGCTTCGATCGGTCCAAGACTACTAGGTGAGGCCATCGAATCTTCTTTCTATAATAATCAACCAAGATTACTTATATTTAGAGACAATAATCAAAACATTTTGTTCATAGTGGTCATATTGACCAATGGTCATATAACAGTCAAAACCCAATGGTCTCATTTTAATTATAATCATGTTTATCAAATGATAAAATTTTGTTGAGTAAAAAAATAAAAAAAAATAAAATAACACACAAAATTAGGAAACAATATTTATTCAAAATTTTGGGTCGTTACAATCTTCCCCCCTTAAGAAATTGCGTCCTTGCAATTTTTAAAATTGGGTTTTGAAATTTCATTGAAATTCCCGCATCGAAAAAGGAGCCGGTAAAACTATTACTTTAAAAGAAAGAAGGGGAAGTACAAAGGTCACCCGAGTTAACCCACACTAGGATTCCATGTAGGAAAACATGGACATGGAGGAGAAAACAAAGGGTCATGTTCTGAGGGAGAGTGATAGAAAACATGATTAGGAAAAAGTTAACCATAAGAAAATCCCAAACTTATGATGTGTGTAAACGGTCTTTGATTACCTAGTAGGAAACTTAAACCAACAACGTTTTTGTTTTATGTTCCTTTTCATAATTTTTAGGAATTCATTTACTAAATAGAACAAAAACATAAGAAAATATACCTACATTCATGTAGAGTTTCATCCTTTAATAATTTTATACCAAAACTAATCTTTTCTCCAAATGATGAGTATTCAAAACTACTTGGTCTCATCAAAACACAAGAATAATCTTCTAGAGAATCACATAATCCACAAAAGATTAACTATCTATTTCTTCTATCATTAAAAATTATCCCAAAAACAGAAATGGTAAGGTAAAACAACTCTTCAAAAAGAAAGAATCCCATAGGAAGGGAAACTATTTTTAAATCTTCAAAGTTCCATGGTACTACCCAAAGTTCATCATAGACCATCCCATAAATAACGGTCCTTAAAATTCCTCAAAATAAACCAAACTAATATTGAAACCCAAATACAAGAGGGATTTGATAACATAGTCTTCTAAAATAAACTTCATTGTTCGTCTCCAAACAACATCAACCACTCCTAACATCTTATAACAAAAGTAGCTAACCTAAACATATTTTACCCAAGATAGGTTAATCATTTCCATAAGTAACCTAAATTACTATAAGCCCACCTTAAATTCATTAATTCTTCAAAATATAAGTCAACCTTACTCCTCAAAGAAAATACCATTGTAATCTATTTACCTCGATCATATAGGGTCCCCAAAATAGTGAACGTCTTCCAAAATAAAAATCATATTTTAATCCCCAAATCATCTCTTTCATATTAATCCGGCAATCGTCGCATTTCCTATCACATTGGTTGTTGGGACATGTTCTTCCATTTCCCACTATTAACTAGGAATAGAAAGTATAATTAGGGGCTGAAATACTTAGCTAATAATCATGAAAAGGAACTTAAAGCATATAAGGATAACTTGTAGAAGAAAAGTATACCCTACCTTGTGATCCCCTAGGTTCCCATATAGGTTATCCATGATCATATATTCTTATGTGAACCTTTATTTTATTTTATCTTTGTTCCTTTAACAATGGTTCATACTAAGCTTATGAATTTACCAAAGCATATCCCCCGGGAGTGTCGTAACCAAGAGTGCAGCAAGGCCCGTTGTCGTGTACCAGTTCCCGTTCGAGTCTAGCTCAAAGCGGTGTTTTCGGGTTTTACCCCTATGTACATATGTGCCAGAGCCACCTCTACCTACTCGTATCCAGACAGGGATGTATTTGCTTGGCGACCCATTACTCAATACTCACCAAAATACCAGGAATATTTCTTATATATAAACTTTTCTATAGGCTCTTTCCTAAAGTTTTCATATCCTAATTTCCACAAATAACTAAACCATCCTTTGATATCAACTATAGCATCCCGCCTTTTTATCAAATAAACTTTCATTACATTTTACAAAACCGGGGATCTTTAGGGTTTAGTGTCTTGGAAACCAGGAACTTAAAACATGAAAACATAAAACATTTTTCTTAAACACTTGAAGGATTCTCCTCATGTTCATCCTAGGTTCATTACTGCATCTCATAACCTGGGGACATACATCAAAATAAAGGTTGAGTAGAAGGCCCAGTGATGGAAATAAGAAAAACATTTTACATGTGAACTTGAGATACTTCAATAAGGCCATGAAAAGAACTTTAAGGCATGAGAAAGAAATCGTGAGGCATATCATAATAAAAATAACATTTTCATAACTTGAAGATGTGGCTACATCATTTAACATAGACAATCATGAACATATCACCAAGTTCCATCCCCAAGGTGTCATTTAAAAATTACCAAGGTTATTCACCAAGGTATCGTGAAAATTGTAATCTCTTGTGATTACATCATTACCCAATGAATTAGAGCGATATCAGGGCGCACCCTTAAATTTAACTTTATTATCATGTGATCCACATATATCATCATCAAACATTTCATAAATAACCCATATAGCACAAAATAAATGGTTTTTATTTCGTAATCATAACGTTTTAAAAACTGCTTTAAAGACATGATCTTTACGTCACCTTAAAACCCACAGAAAAGGAAGGTGGGTCTCATGTATGTAAATCCCATAATTTAAAATAGAACATTTTGGTATATATTTGAATACCCCTTTAGAATAAAGATCTTTGAGTATTCACTTAATAATATAAAAGAACTTTAGAAAAAGAGAGAGACATTTTGAGACGGAAATTCTGCAGCATAACGGCTATGTTACGAGGTTTTAGAAGACATTAAAAAGAGAGGGAAAATGGGTCAAACATTCATAAATGACCCATAAAACATTATATGGACAGAATAAGAAGGATACATGATCATGGTAATGAAATTTCAAGGACATACCATTTGAAATGAAAAACATGGAAGGAAGACAAAAATTAGATTTCTCTTATGAAAGTTCGGCAGCCTAACGGCATTACTTAAACTTCAAACAAAATGATTTGAAAAGATCAAATAGGGTCTCTCATCATGTGAAAATAAGAGTTCAGTATGATAGATATATAGATAATTCCCCAACATAATTAAAAAGGAACTTGAAAGACATTACATGAAAGTGAAACTTTGAAAAGAATGAGAAGGGTGAAAGAATCCCCTAAAAATTCGGCAGCCTAACGGCGCCACTTAAAACTTCAAAATACTGAATTGAAGAGATAAAATGGGGTCTCTCATCATATGAACATAAGAGTAGAGTATGATAGATATAGATATCCTACCCCAACATAACAAAAAGGAACTTGAAAGAATTGACATGAAAGTAGAACTTCAAAACGAGAAGGGTGAAGAACCACTTAAAAATTCGGCAGCCTAACGGCGCCACTTAAAACTTAAAGATACTGAATTGAAGAGATAAAATGGGGTCTCTCATCATATGAAAATAAGAGTCCAGTATGATAGATATAGAGATAATACCCCAATATAACAAAAAGGAACTTGAAATAATTGTCATGAAAGTAGAACTTCAAAACGATAAGGGTGAAGAACTACTTAAAAATTCGGCAGCCTAACGGCGCCACTTAAAACTTCAAAATACTGAATTGAAGAGATAAAATGGGGTCTCTCGTCATATGAACATAAAATATCAGTATGATAAATTTAGAGATCATACCCCAACATAATAAAAAGGAACTTGAAATACTTTACATGAAAATAGATCTTGAAAAATGAGAAGGGAGAAAGAATCTGTTACAAAAAGTTCGGCAGCCTAACGGCGCCACTTAAAACTTCATAAAACGAAATAATGAGAGTAAGAGGGGATCTCTAATTATATGAACATGAAAAGGGAAGTAAGAGGAGTATAAAATAACATCCTCCAACATAAGAACATGGAGCTTAAAAGGAATGACATAAAAGAAATTACTGGAAATTAAAGAGAAAGGTCGGATCCCTTACCTTAAAACGTAACTCTTAAAACTCAAAGGTTTGGGCCTTGAGGGCTTGGGGGAACCTTGGGAGGACTCCTTGGGAGGTAATGAGACCATAAATTCGTTGGGGAGAGTGGGGAGTCTAAATGGAAGAGATGATGTCTTGGTATTTATAGGGAAAGTGAGGGGACAAGGCATTAATGGCCAAGGGACACCTCAAAAGTGCTTTTCTCAAAACCATGTGCTCTCCCTTGGCATTTACCATGGAGTTAGGCCACATGGGGCCCCCAAAACAATAATTCATCACCTTTGGCCAGACATCCCTTAAAATATCTCATGACATCATCATGACACAGTTATGAGATCATTAAACATACTGAAACCCTAAAACTGTATTTTTACTATTCACTGAAAATTCAACTTTCTCAGAAAAATCCCAAAATTTCACCTTAATCAAATATCAATGCTCTGATTTCAAAAATGAACTCTATTTTATAAAAATAATTTCCTAAATATTTTTAATTTTATTTTTAAATAAATACACTATTCACCGAATATTCATTTTTTCAGAAAAATCCCCAAAAATTACCATAACATAATATCGATGCTCTGAGTTCAAAAATGAAATCAATTTTACAAAAATAATTTTCTAAATATTTGTAATTAAGTTTTCAATTAAAAACACTATTCACCCGAAAAAACTAATACTTGAATAATAATTTATGAAACCGTTATTTAACCATTTTATTGAATCACATTACTTAATCAAGGTGCCTAGATTATTTTAAAACTTTCTTTAAGTGAGATTACTAATCCATTTGGTCATATTACTAATCCTAATCATAAAATCACTATTCATAAATTACTATTCATCAAAAATCAAGTTGATCTTATTAGACTCCAAATTTCGTACCGAACATAATTGTAGAAGACTATTTTTTGAAAATCATTACACATTTTTAATTATTTAAGGTTTACATAAACATTTTTAAAATATTCTTTTTCTAAAATTCATCAAAATATGCATACTATATTTATCTGTTCATTTGAAAATTCATAAATATCATTATAAGAAGAAATCCCAATTTTTATTTAAAACAAAGGATTACACAAGGCAGTTACGGTCTTCTTACATAGCCCCTTATCATACCAGCATAGGACCTAAGTGTAAGGTGTGCTAAGGTGAGAGAATATGAGGGAGGCTTGGCCAACATTGCACGAGTAGTAAATTCTATCAGTTTGAACTTCTCGCGAAGGCGATCCCGTTCTAGCTTCACACGATGAAGTTAAGCTTGGGTTTGGTCCAGAGTAAAGCCTAATGGTGCTACCTCCTTCCCAAGTTCTGTTAGATGGGATTCGATCGGTCCAAGACTACTAGGTGAGGCCATCGAATCTTCTTTCTATAATAATCAACCAAGATTACTTATATTTAGAGACAATAATCAAAACATTTTGTTCATAGTGGTCATATTGACCGATGGTCATATAACAGTCAAAACCCAATGGTCTCATTTTAATTATAATCATGTTTATCAAATGATAAAATTTTGTTGAGTAAAAAAAATAACAAACAAAATTAGGAAACAATATTTATTCAAAATTTCGGGTCATTACATCCTTTGTGCTGGACAGATCCTGGGGAGTCGGCACTTGTGGGACCGACGATGGTCCAGGCCACGACAGAGAAGGTCCAGGTCATCCATGAGCGGATGAGGACAGCTCAGAGTCGGTAGAAGTCTTATGCTGATAGGAGGTAGAGGCCACTAGAGTTCGAGGATGGCGACCACGTCTTCTTGAGGGTCTCACCTCGACGTGGATTACTGATATTTGGATAAGGTGGCAAGTTTTCTCCATGCTTCATCAGACCATTCCAGGTCCTCAGCCAGGTTGGCGAGGTGGCTTATCGCCTGGCTCTACCACCTCAGTTGCACCGCGTGCACAACGTCTTCCACGTATCTCAGCTGAGGAGATACGTGCACGACCCGACGCATATCATTGACCATGGGGAGCTGGACGTTGATGATGGGGCGGATTTTGAAGAGGTCCCGGTGGAGATTGAGGATCGACAGGAGTTGGTCCTACGTGGACGGTCGATTCCTCTATTGCGCATCAGATGGAAGCACGGGAACCTCCAGGAGAGCACCTGGGAGCGGGGGGCTCAGATGCGTGCTCAGTACCCACTTTTGTTTCCCTAGTTTATGATGTATCTTTATGGGGACGTAAATCCCTGAGGTGGGAGTGATGTAAAGACCCGAAAAAATCAAGGATTTTTTTTTTCTTGGGATTTCTACAAGAACGCAGTTTCTGACAGCACCTGATACTGAGGCCCGGTGTACCCGGAATCATTTTCTGAAGCTTAGATCGGGTACGTTCAGTGAACGAACGAGCGGGTTTTACTAACTTTTGAACCAGTGCTCAGAATCTAATTCTGAGGGAACCAATGGAATTGCAATGCCGGTAATTGCTTAGAAACACCTTTTCCAGAGTTGCGTTTGATCGGGTGTGGTTTTTAATTTTTTTGGGGTTAAGTTAAGGAATAAAATAAAGTGGTGCGACAATTTATTTTTATTTTTACTTAAATTGGTTTAACCAAAGTTAAGAGGATAAGGTGGGACCCACAATATCCTACCCACTTGGTAGGATATTTGTGAGGTGGGGCCCGCACAAGCCCCACCGTTTCTTTCCTTCTAAGTAACGCATCCGCACCCCCTTTTTAATGAATTCAACCGTGCGTTTATTCTGGTTAAGAAACATCTCATTAATTTGGGCGGTTAAATCGTTACAATTAATCCATTGAATTAATTGTTCATTTCTTTTCTTTTGATTTTCAAATACTTATGTTATGATAATAAAATAAGGTAAGGACTTATTTTATTATGGTTGGGTTTTTGTTGTGTTAAGACTTTGGGAGAAAAAGAGAGGTCTTGAGGATTCTTCGTTCTTCAACGAAGAACGCGAAGAACGCACCGCCGCCGATAAAGAACGCTGACCTCCGACGGCGGATGACGGCGAGAGATGCCTTCCTCGGAGATCACCTAATGCCAACGATGTTCCTTCCGTGATGATTTCTTTCGCAACGATCCTCTTCTTCCGCAACGGTTAATTCCATGACGAACTCTCGTTCGACGACAACGTTGAGGTAGGGATTTATTTTATTTGTTACTTCGTGAATACTTCCGTTGCTTCTTCCTTTCTTTGGAGCTTCCTGATATCGCAATAACGGGAGGAGGTCGGACCGCACAAACACGACCGACCCTCCTCCCCCCTTGTTGGTTTGATTTTGATTGTGGCACGAGCAAGGCAACGCGGTGCCGAAGCACCGCGCCGAAAATATTAAAGAAGGGGAAGAAGCGCAGTGCCGTCGCGCCACACCGTTGAAAACGAACCAAAGATGCGGCGCCGTCGCGCCGTACTGAAGAACTACGAAAGCACCGCGGTCGGGGTGGGGCCGCGGCGGAGGGGCACGGTGCCGTCGCGCCGCGCCGGACGGACGAAGGCCACGACGGAGCAGGGGAACCGGCGGCCGGTTCCGGGCCACCGACATCGGAGCAGGGGGACCGGCCCTGCCGGTCCTGTGGCGGCAGAATCCGGCCGGCCGGAGCGGTCCAGCCGGACCGTGGTAGAACCGGGGGTTCGAAACCCCCAGCTGGCCAGACGTGAGTGGCCCCATTATGAGGTCACGGTTACAACGAGCAGGGGGCAGCCCCCCCCCCCCACATCCCAAATGGCTCGGCCTTTCGGCCGAGCCACCTGGCCAAGGCGCCGGGCCACCGAGCCGAGCCGCGCCCAGGCCGGGCCGGGCCGCGCCCAAGCGGGCCGCCAGCGCGCCAGGCCTCTCCCAGGTTGGGTCGGGCCGGGCCGCGCCAGCCGGTTCGGGACGCGCCCAAGCGAGCCGGACCCAAACCCGGTTCGGTCCGACCCTTGGGGTATCGGGCCGGGTCGGACCGGGCCCGAACACCTTAATACCGAACCTCTTTCGGTCTGTTGCCCATAACATGAGCTTCGGACCTCTGATCGACACACCGTCAGTTGAGTAGCGATACTTGGATCGATTCGGTCGTTTCGGTATATTACACTCAAGGTTTCGGAGTACTTTGGGTTCGGCTGGGTTGGTTCGTACATGAAACCAATCAGGCCCTCGGAGCAGAAACGCTTATAACTTGAGTTCCAGACATCCGATTGACGCACCATCGACTTTGATGGATTCCTCTTAGTGAGATGGACCTTTTGTCTTACTCTGCTCGAGGTTTGGATGTAGGTGGTGTATGGTCGGGTTGGTTTTGACTTAAAACCTAACTGGGCCCCTGGGAAGAAAAAACCAATAACTCTCAGACCGGGCGTCCGATCGACGCGCCGTCTGTCGCGTTGAGTTCTTATTGACGATACAGAACTTTTGGATACATCAACTCCAGACGATGTGTCAGTTGATGTATCATCCCCTCGGCTCGTGGAGCGGACCCTCCCAAACGAGCTTGCTGTGTGCGGGAAACTTAAAGCTGGCTGCGACTGCGACGACGATGACGACTGTGCAGAAATCCTCCGTGGAATCGACGACGACGACTACTACACTCAGCGATCCTACGTGGATCAGTGCTACCGATCATGTGTGGGTCAGATCCTGTGTGGGTCAGCGCTCAGCGGTCCTGTGTGGGCCAGTGCCTACAGATCCTATGTGGGTCTGATCCTGTGTGGGTCATTGCGGGGGTTAGTTACCTATCGATCATGTGTGGGTGAGATCCTTTGTTGGTCATTGCGGGGGTTAGTTACCTATCGATCCTATGTGGGTCAGATCCTTTGTGGGTCATTGCGGAGGTTAGTTACCTATCAATCCTGTGTGGGTCAGATCCTTTGTGGGTCATTGCGGGGGTTAGTACCTATCGATCCTTTGTGGGTCCGACAGCTTAGATTAATCAGTGTCTATATCTGATCATCTCTATTGTCATATGAAGAAGTATACCTGTGTGAGCTGAATCTTGACTTGATTTCCTATGTGGATTACGTTATGCTTTCCTGTGTGGATTGGGTTGTGGTTTCCTATGTGGACTGATTTGTACTTGGGCTCAGACGTTAGAGCAAACTGGAATTGATGACTTAGGTATATGTATGGGAATATACCTAATTAGTGTCGGATGTTACTTTGTGATTGTATCTTTCCTTTGTGGATTATCCTTTATGGATTCTGGGAAACCTTTGGGGGTCTTGAGGTCCCTACTGAGTAGCTTATACTCACCCCTGCAAGGTCTATGCCCGCACTACATTGTGTTGGTTGCAGACGACGGACAACATTGATCGTGGTTGAGGCTTGCGGAGCTGGATGGTACCCGGAGGTGGACCACTGGGCGGGGCGAACTCGGAGCGGACGGCTGGACCTGAGGAGCTGTGGAGGCTATATGTACCCACCCTTCAGGTGGGAGTTCCAGTGGATGGCTCAAGGCTATGGCTTTACTTTTAGTTGTTGTTTTCCCTTTCCAGTTGTACTTTACTTTCAGTTTGGGTTTGTATTCTGGCCCACTTACTTTTCTGCATTTACTGTTGTACCCAGTTTTTACTTAGTCTTTACTTCTACTGCTTTCTTGCTCTCTGGTGTTTGTTTACTTTACAAAGGCAATGCCTTCCCTTTTTACCGGTAATTACGCCTTGGTGCTAGTCTCCAGACCCTGGCCTGTGGAAGGCGGGCTTGGGTAGTCACGGCACGGGCCCCGAGGACGGGTCGTGACATTATTTAAGAGGGATACATGAAAGACATCATGTAATTTATCCATGGTAGGTGGAAGTCCTAGTCGATAGGCCACAACCCTGATACAATCAAGAATATCAAAGGGCTCGATGTACCTTAGACTTAACTTCCCTTTCTTTCCAAACCTCATGACCTTCTTTCACGGAGATATGAGTCGAAATACCATGTCTCAAACTTTAAACTCAAGGTCTCATCGATAGTTATCTTCATAACTCTTCTATCGACTCTGGGATGCCTTTATATGATGCTAAATGGTTTTCACCTTCTCTACCATTTCTTCGACCATTTCTGGTCCAAGTAGCTTACGCTCACTGACCTCATCCCAATACGTCGGTGTTCTGCGCCATTTCCCATAAAGGGATTCATATAGTGCCATTTGGATGCTTGAGTGGAAACTGTTATTATAAGAGAACTCAACCAGAGGAATATGTTGATCTCATCCTCCTTTAAAGTCCATTGAACATTCTCTCAACATGTCCTTAAGTGTTTGGATAGTCCGCTCAGATTGGCCATTAGTTTGAGGATGATAGGCCGTACTGAAGTTCAGTTCAGTATTTAGAGCATGTTGAAGACTCTTCCAAAACATAGAGGTGAATCTTGGATCTCGATCAGACACAATAGATAGTGTTACTCCATGCATCCTTACCACTTCCCTGATATATATCCATGCTAATTGATCCAATGAGAAATCCTCTCGAAGAGCAAATAAGTGTGCAACATTTGTAAGATGATCCACAACAACCCAGATTGCATTGTTTCCTTTGGATGTCTTCGAGAGTCCAGTGACAAAGTCCATGGTGATGTTCTCCCATTTCTATTCTGGTATGGGCAGTGGTTGCATCATCCCCTTAGACTTATGCCTCCTTGCCTTTACTTGCTAACACACCAGGAACTTTTATGTATATTCAGCGATCTCCTTCGTCATATTATCCCACCAATAATTCTCTTGGAGATTTCGATACATCTTTGTGTTTCCTAGGTGAATAGAGAAATTTGAACTATGTGCATCATCCAAAAGTTCCTTCTTCAGATCCGGACATGATAGAACATATATTCTTTTCCCAAATCTCACAATTCCTTCTTCATTAACATTAAACTCTGAGGATTTCCCTTTTCCAATATCTTCCAATTTTTCCTGGATCCCCATGTCATTATTTTGAGCATCATTTAACCTTTCCAAAAGTGACGATTGAGCAATAATTTTTTAAAGGATTGATGGTGTTCCCTTATTTATGATTCCCATGTCCATCTTCATCAAATCTAAGAAGATTGGATCCTTATCAATTCTCATCAATTACAGAATTTCTAGGTCCTTTCTACTAAGGTAATCTGCCACCTTGTTCGCTTTCCTAGGGTGGTAATGGATTGAGCAATCATAGTCTTTGATCAGCTGTAATCATCTTTATTGGAGCATGTTCAACTCTTTCTATGTAAATATATACTTGAGGATTTTTTAGTCTATATATATTTCACACTTCTCCCCAAAGAGATAATGCTGCCAAATTTTCAAAGTGAAGATCACTACAGCCAACTTGAGGTTATGTGTTGGATAGTTCTTTTCATGAACTTTCAATTTCCTTGAAGCATAGGCAATGACTTTTTCATTTTTCATCAACACACATCCCCGACCCTTCTTTGAAGCATCACTGAATACCACAAAAAGTTCTCCACTTGTGGGTAAAGTGAGCACGGGCATAGTGATAAGCCTCCTTTTCAACTCCTTGAATATTTCTTTACATTCATCACTCCAAGTAAACTTTAATCCCTTCCAAGTTAGCTTAGTAAGAGGGTTGGACAATCATGAGAAATTTCTCACAAATCGTCGATAATATCCAGATAACTCTAAGAAGCTACGGATATCTGTTACCAATGTTGGCCTCATCCATCCCTCAATTTCAGTTGTTTTAGAGGGATCCACAGATATCACATTGCTTGTGATGATATGGACCAAGAATGATACCTCCTTCAACCATAACTCACACTTGTTTTACTTTTCATAGAGCTCCTCCTTCCACAAGGTCTCTAGTACAGTTCTTAGATGCTCCTCATGATCCTCCTTGGTTTGGGAGTATATCAGAATATCATCTATAAAGACTACCACAAATTTGTTGAGGTAATCTCTAAAGACTCTATTCATCAAGTCCATGAATATTTCTGGAGCATTAGTGAGTCCGAAAGGCATTACTATGAATTCAAAGTGCCTGTATATTGTAAGAAAAGCAGTCTTGGGGATATCTTCCTTCTTCACCCTTACTTGATAATATCCTGACCACAAATCCACCTTGGAGAAGTATTGTGCTCCATGAAGCTGATAGAACAAGTCATCAATTTTTGGGAGAGGATACTTGTTATTTATCGTGATTTTTTTAAGATCATGATAATCGATGCAAAGGTGCATTGACCCATCCTTCTTCTTAACGAAGAGGACTGGTTCACCCTATGGTGAAGCACTTGGGCGTATAAACCCTTTATCCAAATTCTCCTGTAGTTTTTTCTTTAGCTCCTCAATCTCCACAACATCCATTCTATATAGATTCTTGGATATTGGAAATTCCCCAGGAATAAGATCAATTGAGAATTCAATATCTCTTCTAGGAGGAAGACCAGGCAATTCCTCGAGAAACACATCAGCGAATTCCCTCACAATAGGCATGTCTTCTAGGATGGTTGCTTCCTTGGACCCAATCATCTGATCCAGATATGCATGCTCATAGGGCAGTAATATACACAATTGAGATGATGGAGCTAAAGAAGATTCATCTTCCTCCTTACACTTGTATAGATTCGGGGGTCGATTCTCCACATAGAGAGTGATTTCCCTCTCACGACAATTTATGTTGGATCTATATAAGGAAAGCCAATCCATGCCAAGAATTGCATCAAATCCCACTAGAGGGAGTATGACGAGGTTTCCTGGGAAGTTCAATCCACTGATTATGACAGGGGAGTAGTTATATTCATGGGATGCAATGATTTCCCCATTTTCCATACTCACCGACATCTTCACTACCATGATTTATGGTGGTGCTGGGATTGTTATACTAAACTTTTGAGATATAAAATAATGTTTAGAACCTAAATCAAGAAGTATGTTTGCTATTCTTGAATGAATAACTAGCGTACCTATAACCACTTCGTTGTTGGTGTTCACTTCGGTAGTAGTAATGGAAAAAGCTTTCCCTTACTACCTTAGAGGATGTTGATTGCCTCCAAAAACCCCTATCTTAGGGAACTGATTTGAAATATTCCCTAGTTCTTTTCACTTGTAGAAATGAACCATTCGTTGAGGTTAAAATGGAGTGTTCCTCTCCTTTGTCACAGTCGCGGGTCTTTATTTCCAACAATTAATATTCAGGTTCCCTTCTCTTCCACACCTAAAGCATTTCCTCGCCCCCTTCAGGCAATTTTTGGGGTGCTTCTTTCTGCACCTTTGTCAAGTGGGGTGTTGGGTCTTCATAGCACCATTGGATTTATCCATTGGACCACCAGCATTGATTTCCACCTTATGCTTATTATCCCCATGATACCCCTGAGATTCTCCGATCTCCATTTCGACCTTGAGGGAACATCGAACAATTTCCTCATAGCTGTCAAAGTCATGGATCACCAGCACTTTCCACAGGCTAGGTTTCAGCCCACCAAAGAAGCAGTTGAACTTGCATTCGGGGGTAACAACAAAGCCAGAAGTTTATCATGCAAGACTTGTGAATTTTTCCTTGTACGCTTCAACATATTCTTCATCTTTTTTCTTGAGGGCAAGGAATTCCATTTCCATCTTAAGCCGGAGGGTGTGTGGAAATATTTATTGAAAAACATATTCTGGAAATCCTTCCATTCCAAAGCCTTTATCTCCTCCTTAGACTTCGTAATTTTTATCAATGTACACCATTGATCAACTTCACCCTCCATATGATAAGTAGCTAGGATAACCTTCTCTTGTTCAAAACATTGAAGGATGGAGAAGATCTTTTTAATGGAGTTGATCCATTGATCGGTGATTGAGGGATCAGATTATCCATTAAAAGTAGGTGGCCTTTGTCTCATGAAGCTCTCGATAGTGACTTGTTCTTTCTTAGGGGGGGTGAACGTTCCTATTACCCATGTTTCTATTCAAAGCATGAGTTAGTTGAGAGAGAATCATGAAAAAGTCCACGATTCCTCCTCCCATTGGATTGGGAATCTCATTAGTACAGTCATCGCATTGATCTTTACATTAGTTGTTAGCCCGAATCCTCCTATTACCGGCCATTGGATGGAATAAATGGAAAGTTAGGGTTAACACATAAAGGGTAATCCAAGGACAAAACTGATGACTTATAAATAAATTTTATTTCCTTAACATATGAATCTATTTCCTTTAGTCTATGTTATCAATGATCTACTTTCTAACATATATTCATAGGGCATTTTTTTATTCCCTTAATAATGGTTCATAATAAGCTTTTGAATTTACCAAATCATATCCCCTAGGATTTTTGTAACCAAGAGTGCATCAAGGCTTGCTATCATGCACTAGTTCCCGTTCGAGTCTAGCTCAAAGTAGTGTTTTCAGGTTTTACCCCTAGGATACATCTGTGCCAGAGCCACCTCTACCAGCTCGTATCCAGAAAGGGATGTATTTTCTTGATAAAGCACTTACTCAATACTCACCAAAACATGGATATGTTCTTATTAGTCTTATCTATAAGGCTTCCCTAGGGTTTTCTAATCCTAATCCCAAAAATAACTAAACCTAACCTCTGATACCAACTATAGAAACCCTGATTTTTATAACACAGTTAAACATAATTTATTACATAAACATCACTTGATACAACATAGAAGATTGAGTGGTCTAGTGTCTTTGGGGATTAGGATCATTACATAACAACATAAAACCTGAAATACAAAATCTTTATTGAAAACTTCCTTTACATGACCACTACATTCCCTCGTACTTAGCATTTCATGGGACAACCTCGGGACATGCATAAGAAAAGGGTGAGTTATAAATCCCAGTAAGGGAATAATCATGGAATAACATGAGGAATACAATAAATGTTAGAAAATAGGCATATAAATAGATCAAAAGAGAAGCATAAACATAAAGGCCTGATAAATCATGATAATCATAACATGGAAATGTGGCAACAACACTTAACATGGAGTTAGCATGAGCCAAGGATCATTGCACATGGAGCACGAGTAAACCCTAATTGCACATGAAGCACAAGTAAACCCTCATTTTACTTGAATTATCATGAGTAAACACCCATTTCACATGACGTATTATGATACAATACTTTACCCAATGCATTGGAGCTCTATCAGTGCACACCCTTCTTAAACATTTCACTTCATGCATAAGTGTGCCACATGGATCATAAAACATTTAATCATTAAACATATTCATTTCTTTCATGATAAATGAATGTGGAATAAATAAATGAAACTATTTAAAAAATAATTAAATTTTAATAAATTTGAATACCCTTGATATAGAAATGGGCATGGTATTCACTACACAATGACTTTGGCTTGGAAAAGTGAATTGCAATTTCGGCAGCATAACGGTGTGACATAAGAACTCATAAAAATGGTTGATGAGAGAGAAAGGTGTGTCCCATCATATTTAAATGACATTGACAGTAAGGGGGTATATATATACATGTCCCAACAAATGTAATGGAATTTAGATTCATGATACAAAAGAATTTCTTGAATGTAAATGAGAAGAGAGAAATTCCTTTCAGAATTTCGGCATAGTAACAGGTGTACATGGGAGGCATTTAATGAGATAGAAATGCATCTACCATCATTAAACCATAAATAGGGAAGTATGAGGAGGTTCAAAAACATACCCCAACATTTATAATTGAAAATAAAATGGCATAACTACTTAAAGAAAATTGGACAAAAATGAGAAAGGAGGAAAACCCTTACTTGGAAGTGTGCTTCCAAATGCTTGAGAGACGCTTGAGAGAGGATTATTTGGAGATTGGGGCACCATGGGAGGATTATAGAGAGATTAGGATAGAGGTTGGACGAACTATAAAGTCTTTGAGTGAGGAGGAAGTGGGATATTGGGTGGGTTTATATAGGAAAGGTGAGGGAATTCTTTATTATTTAGGTTTGGGACACCTCACATTAAACTAATCCAAACCACAAACCATCCCATGGTTTTTTCCCATGGTTTTTGGAAAAGGGAAGTGGAAAAAAATATTTTATAAGGCCAAATTCCGAACCTCTTAAAATAATGGGGTTTCTTATGTGGGGGTGAGTCACACTCCCAAAAAAATAATTTAAAAACAGAAAATGTTTAATAAGTCTTGAAGGGTCCACTAAAGCTTTGTAAAATAAGTCAAAAAAACCCAAAATCACATTATTTTAATGGAAAATCATATATTTTCCGAAAATAAAGTTTATAGTATTTTATTACATCACTATTGGTTCATTATGATGTCATAAAACACATTATATATTTAAATGGTATTTAATTTTAACCCAAAAATTTGACTGTCTCAGAAAATTATGAAAAATTCACCATTGGATAATTTAGACATCCTTATTCCAGAAATAATATTCATTTTATCTAAATAATTTTCTAAATATGTTAATTTTAACTTTTAAAATAAAAACTGACATTTATCAAAAATTCATGGGTTTTGACAAAAATGGATTTCAAACCTTAATAAAAATTACAATTGCATTCACAAAATTATATGATCATTTATATTTAATAATAATAATAATAATAATTTATTAAAATAATATTTAATTCAAAAATCCATTAATTCATCAAAATATATTTCTTAGTCGAACATTAAATAAAAATACTCTTTGTGCTTTAAAACTATTTACAAGGTAACAATAATAAAATGAAAGTATATTCATTATTATATATAAAAATAATGTACATAACCATAGTACTATGGTCTTGTTAAATAACCCCTTAAAACACATGCATAAGACCGAATAGTGAGGTGTGTGATGGTGACAGACTCTTGGGGTGGCTCAGATAACATCGCTCGGGTGGTAATCTCTATCAACTTCCACTTCTCCTGTAGGCGGTTTTGCTCAAGCTTAACGTGTTCAAGATCAGCTTGAGCTTGGTCAAGAGCCAAGCCCAATGATGCCACCTCCTTTACAAGCTATGAAAAATGGGATTCGTATGGGGCACATCTACTGGATGAGGCCATCTTTTCCTTTGTCTGAGTAAATTGGATTTGTTAAAGCCCTATATTTATACTAATAATGTGATCATTGTTCAATGACTATATTAGAAACGGTCACAATTCTTAACATAAAACCATAGAAGTTGACATTTTATATAACCATTTTACATAAAGAGACATTTAATTAGATCAAGAGGGATTTCCATTAATGAATGTTTGGGTCGTTACATAAGTACCATACATGATCTTAGTTATACAAACTCATGTATATCAAGAAAAATCTCGAGGAATTTTAATTCATATCCTCAATGATTAGATGATGAATTCTCATTAAAAAATACTAATGCTATGATGATCACAACTCAAGTCACTTAATCATTTCTAATTTAGTTTTGTCGGAATATTCTCCCAATAAATATGATTATTCATCCCCTAGTTGAATTTTATGTGATTTTAAGCATGGATTTACTTTCATTATGTAAGTCACAAATCAATTTCCAAATAAGGCAAGTCACATTTGATATTTTGAACCAACTAGTGATTGTTTATCTATTTGAGAAAAAATGATGACTTATAATAGAAAATACATCCACTAAAAGGGACATTATTCTTATTCATGGTTGGTATTTATCTTTTATGGTTGGGGAGAAACTCAACATCTATGATATTCCTAATTTATGGGAGTTAATTGATTTCTTTCTAGAAAAAGTGCTCTATCCTTTCTCCAAATCATAAAGTTGATTTTTCAATATAATGTTACATTTAATAAAGGGTTGACATGTTTTTTCATGAATAATTATATAGTGATAGATTATTCCTCATTCCAATTGAAGGTTCATAATTTAAATTACCCAAATTATGATTTAGTGTTAGCAGTGTAAATATTTTAATTAATGATATGGAGGTGTTATCCTTATAGGGAAATGTGTGACATATAAACTGGTCAAAAAAATTTAAGGTCTATATCCATGCACAAAGGACTGAATATACATCAAAGATTATGGTTTGATTTGATTAAAGTGTATGACTTCTCAATACCCTATAACCCTAGAAAAGTGAACAAGGTGGTTGATTCTTTGGTTTAAAAGGATCATTCCATCATATCTACAAATAGGATCACAAAAGATCTAATATTTAGGGATTTTTTGAAAAATAAAAATTGTAATATTGAAGGATTGGGATAAATATTATCTTTCTAAATGATTTTAGGACCATATATACATGTAAATATTAAAGAGGTTCAAATGGAGGATTTGGAGCTATAAAATAAGGTTAGAAATGTTCCTTATGTAACATCCCAACCCAAACCACAAGGTATGATCTAGAGTTCCACATGAACTCATGTGAAACTCCACCTACACAAGTGGTTTCAAACTAGTGGTGAGGGTATACTTACAATGTTGGGGATAATATACCCTCTGTATCAATTCATAGAACAAATAAATAATAAATAATAGAACAAATAATCAGAGTAAATGTAGAAACTAAAGATGGAATACATATCATATGAATAAAAAAGTTCTAACAAAGTGGTATTCCAAACTACAGTAATAAGTCCAGGTAAATAAATAAACAAAATGCAGGTATTTTGGTTTTTGTCCTAGTCCACCACCAGCTCCACACTCCCTATATCAGCAATAAATCACAGGGACTTTACCCTTCACTAGATCCCTCATAAAATATAAACACACACCAAAATTACTAAGTAAGATGTGATTACACAACTCTAAAGGACACCATAACTACTTCATTAGCATTTTTTCTCAATTATAACAGGTGTACGACATAATATGAATCAATGAGCTACAAGCATAAACATACAATCCAAAACCGAGTGGTTCTGTGCTAACTAATATAAAAAAAACCCTAATCCATACCAACATTGGCTCCATACTGAAATGATGATCATGATTCACCATAAATTATTGTATCCTTTCCTCAAGGCTATTGGTAGTCCACTCAAAATCCAAAATGTATCGAGTGGTAATGCTTTCTGGCCACAAGGTTGCTGACCTAATAGTAGGAATCCACAAGGCATAACTAGGTATGCTTCTTGGAATCCACAAGACATCAAGTAAGTGGGTTACTCCGAATCCATAAAGAATCGAGTATTGGTATATTCTTTTAAATCCAAAAGTAATCAAGTTACATCTTTCCCAAAAGGTTATCATTCTCTATTTTTAACATCATTTTACACCACATGAAAACCCATCAAGGGGTAATCATATTATGACCATCACATATCACATGCAACAAACACCATATATCTAAAGGAAGACTTTATTAACAAGGAATATAATCATAAAACCTAGAGCACCCATAACAAGAAATATAGAATCACTATATATCCAACATGTAAATCAATATCAAACATAGAATCTATCTATCTCAACAATTCTCACAAAAATAATTTCATACGGTCTCATTGTCTACACCCACACCCACATGTGATCACAAGTCAATAATGGATATAAAATATTCCAAAAAAAATAATAGAGCCACATAAATATGTGTAATGATATCCCAAGATGGTAAGGTAATTCCTACCTCGCTATTTTCAATATCAAAATCAAGGTTTTTCAATTGTATCAACACTCGTATAATGTTCACACACCAACCAAAACACAATATCATGACAATGATTGCATGAGGTAGGCCATTATAGAAACTTCAAACTCTCCTATAAGATCTTATGGAAGGTAGGCCTTTCAATGCAAGAAAGATTTTATTTCATAAAGTTTTATAGGAAAACACCCACCATGGTGCTGAGTGGTACACCATGGTGTAGGGTGTACTAAGAGATTACCACTATAGTGTAGGTATGACTACTGAGGAATGGGGTCTTTAATATGAACACCATAGTTAAAATGGAAAATGTTTGTGGCATGGGCCATGGACCACCTTCTTAAAAGGGAGGAGTCGGCATGCTAGGGGTTGAACTCCATGGTGAAGGACAAAATGATACGTTGTGGAATACATGTAGGGTCAAGCGCTGCTGAAATATAAGGAATATTACCATGGTCAAGGATTAGTCGTGTATCCCTTCGAGGCACCAATACAATTATAAATGAATAGGAAAATCGGGTATATGTAGGGTACAATTTAGGGTTCAGTACACATGAAAAACCCCATGTTAATACCCCTCATATTTTTTGAAATGGATTCCCCAAAATAAATTAATAACTTGAAATTCAAGTCTTTAACACCAAAATATTTAAGGTTAGAAATCCTTAAGTAATAAATTTTCAACCACCATAAATAGATTTCCATAGGGAAGGTTGGGGTGAAACATTCTTTGTAAAATACCCTTATGGTTCTATAGGCTATTCTGCGACATGGGATACACCACAATGTCGTATCCACTTAATCAATAGTGTGCCCCCCCCCCATTTAGGTAGTAAAGCCTCAAACTTAATTTTAATCCTAAAAACCCCAAAAGGTTCTACTCAACATGGTTCAACTCAAAGAAATGAAATAATAATGGATACAAGAATATTATTATAGAACCAAATTTTTAGGGTTTTAAAACTATTCCACTATAATAACATCTCTTAATCATTAATCTTCTCTAGGGATCCATCTCAAATAGATCGGACCACGAAGATCAAATGTCAGACTCTCACTCCCAAGTCTCTTCTTGGATCTTCCCATGTTTAAACTTAATCTAGACTTGTTATATTGTCTTCCCTTGAAGGAATTTCTCACAATGGTTTAAAATCAACATTGAACGCTTTTTATAAAATGCATGAAGCTCTAAATCAAAATCCATATAGTTGATAACATGAATAGGATCTTCTATGTATCTTCAAATATTTAATTGAATAAAAATATTATGTAAACCATGGTAGTGAAAAGGAATATCCTAGCAATAAACCACTGCCCCTACCCACTTAGTGATCTCAAAGGGTCCAACAATCGAGTTTCTAGCTTACTCTACTTCATCAAATGTGTGAGCCCTAACCAAGGATTCATCCTCAATAAAACATGATCACCCACACTGAACTCCAAATGTCTCCTCTTATGGTAAAAATAAGATCTCATTGTACTCTCAATGTAGATCAACCTCTTATGAATTTGTTGCACTCTCACAGAGATCTCCTGAACCATACTGGGAAGAACAATTGTTAAATCACCTACATCATTCCAATAGAATGGTGAATGGAGTGGTATCCCAAAATATCCTCATAAGATTCCATATTAATTGAATCCTATTAATAATTGTTTTATGAAAAATCAATAAGGGGTAGATGATCATCCCATGCTCCAAAAAATTTTAGGATGAAAGCTCGCATCATATTCTCCAATATTCATATAATCTACTAGGACTCTCCATATATCTTAGAATGGTATGTGATGCTTAATTTTAGCTGTTTCTCTTGGGACTTCTTCAATACATACCAAAAACATGATGTAAAATGTGTGTCTCTATATGATAAAATTCTCAAAGGAACTTCATGCAAGAATATGACCTCACAGACATAGAGCTTCCCTAACTCCTCCACTAAGTGTGTCTCTCTGATCAGTAAAAAGTTGGAAACCATCATCATCTGATTGATAATCACCGAAAAAGAATCACTAATATTGGGGTATTGGGTAAACCCATTTAAAATTCCATTTTAAAATCTTCTCACTTCCACATGGGTACAGGAATGGGGTAAAGAAATCCACTAGGACACTGATTCTTGTAATTAACTCTCTAATAGGTAAGGCATTGAGATATGAAACCAGTAATGTCCCTCTTCTTCTCTGGAGACCAGAACTGATGCCTAAAGTCGTGATACATCTTGGTTACACCAAGATGTACTATCAATCTAGAGGAATTTTAATATCTCATTATATACTCTTTAATGGAAGCATGGACTAAAACTATCCCATGTAAAAATATCACATCATTGTAGTCCACCGAATATCCAGATATTAGATCACCACTAGTTAGTTGTTACCTCATAACAACACACTCTAGGTATAACTCATATACATCCTTTACCTGATATTCATGTTATAATTTGATCAAAAAGGGAGTACAAGTCATAAATTCTATATTCTCATAAGCATCCAATATTTAATCTCCTAAAAATATCATCAAACACAATTATCCCTCTAGGGGTCACTCACCCGGATCCTCCTCAACATGATTATTATGGATGATGGAATCCACAACAACATTAACCATCCCAGTTTCATACTCTATATTACTATAAATTTTTTTCAAATACTCAACCCAATGCCTCTATATTAGCTTTGGGTCCCTCTATGTGAAATATATTGAAGGATCTTATGGTACATGTAAATAGAAAATATCTCATCAAAGTGATAGTGTCGCATATAGTTTAGATCTTGTACTATGAATTCCCACTCAAGATAATTTGTGAGTTAGTTCATCTCATGGTGTCATATGTCACATAACCCATATGCTACTACTTTCTCTCTCTACATCAGTACTACTCCCATGCCAACACGAGATGTATCACAGTACACATTACATCCAATCCTAGGATCAAGGAGTATCATTAATTGAGAAATTATCATCCTTGTATTTAGCTCAAAAAATACTCTTCACACTGATATGACCATTAGAACTTCACTCCCTACTTTATCAGTGATTTCATGGGTGATGATAGTTGGTATAATTCATGGATAAACCATAGGTAATATCACCACCAAGTCCAGGAGTCTTTAGATCTCAAACTTTTTTTGGGGACATGTTAAGGACATCACTTCCTTAACATTCTCTAGATCCATGGATATAATAGTCTTATACATCACGTGTCATATTAACTTAACCTCTCAAATTTAGACATCACACTTCGATAAATTGGTGTAAAACTATTATTCTTAAAGTGTAATTAGGACTATCTCTATGGGTCTATCATGATGGTCTGGTGTTGGCTAGTATATAAGGATGTCATCAACGAATAAAATGCTAAGAAAGTCTAGTTATGGTTGGAATATCTTTTTCATTAGAGACATGATCACTTTTTTTGAATTATTCTATCCGAATGGCATCACCATGTACTCAAATAGTCTATACCTACTCTAAAATTTTGTCTTCAAAATTTCATCCTCTCTAGCATACAATTGGTGATAGACTAATCAAAGATCGACCTTGGAGAACCATTAGAATCTCTATAACTGATCAAAAACTTCATTAATCTTGGGAAAATAATACTAATCTTCACCATCTCCTAGTTTAGATTCCTATAATTGATGCAGATTTAGTGACTATCATCTTCCTTCTTGGAAAACCACATAGGTTCACTCTAAGTGAGGTGCTCATATTGATGAATCCCTTTCACTAAAAGTCATCCATATTCACTTTTATATCCATAATCCTGGTCATAAACATATGATATGGGGGTATTGAAATAGGTTTCACACTTAATACAAGATCTCACTCAAAGTTAACTCCTATATCAGGAGGGATTCATGTGAAGTCTTCTGGGAATACATCCTAAGAGATATCCACAACCAGAGGAAAATATGTGGGGGATATCCCTAGTCCTACTAAAACAACCAAGACCACCATCTATATTGTAATAATCATGATCTAACTTAAGTATGGTCTAACTCTACCTACTCCAAGTTGCCACTCTCTAGTCATCATGAACTTATCACCCATTTGTAAAGTGAATGACACATTCCACTGATGGTAGTCTATGTGAGCTTAGAATCTAGTCACCTAATCCATAACGAGGATCACATAGAAGTTTATCACCTATAGTATCATGAAGTCTTATAGATTTTCATATCCAATTAAAACTATAGGAAACTTTTGGAATTGTTATTTATGGTCCAATTTCATTCCCAATGGTGTATCAAGGGATACTAACCCAGGGGATAACTTTACTGGTAGGTTAAGTCCTACAACTAATTATGTAGATATAAAGGAATATAAAGCACTAGTATCAAACATAGCAATAAATAGAGTGGATGTGATCAAGACCATACCTCAAACAATAGATTTCCCCTCTTCACAATATTTTGAAATCTAATCCACATCATATACTAGGCATGTCTCATCTCTGTGGTCCTTTCCTTAAGGCACATGACCAGTTTGAGTCTACTACTGAGTACCCTATCTAGACCCCTAGGTCAAATATATATCGCATCCTCTACCTCTTCGGGTCCCTAACCTCAAATTCCTATAGAAAAAATACTAAAGATTCCCTAGATTTCTGAACTACCAACACTTACTATATGGTTCAATATATAACTTACGATAATATCTCAACTTACCAAAGTTGAAGCAGTGTGGAACTCCTCCTGATGGAACTGATGAAGTATAACTCTTCTCTATAGGTATATCAATGCTCTGCTAAACAGTATCTCATCTTATTCTTGCTAGCACCAAACAAGTTGCTCATGATGGATATATGGGAAGCACAAGTTCGTGTGGGTGAGTGGAATCCAAAAATTCATTCCTATTCGAAAAAAATTTCTATTGATGGGGACTTACAGATTAGCTAAGTATGAGTCATTTGGTCGAAGATATGAACTATAATTCTTGAATCTTGTTAAAGTCCTATCTCAAATTTCATATCCTTGTAATCCTCATATCCTTCCAAAATAGGTGAAAATTAGATAAATTGTGTGAAGTGTTCTGAGAAAGATGATATTTTCATCGCTCCCTGTTGAAGTTCCATGAAATCCTATGCACGGTCTAGATTCATCATACTCATGAACAAAACCTCAAATAAGAGGTCCCTAAATGTCACCCATGTGAGTCCCTCCCACATACCATCCTTAAGAATGATATCCCGCCAATTTTCAATAGTTATTTGTAGTATAAATGTCATGAGCTTAACATTATGATCCTTCAGATTCTATAGTAAGTCAAAGATCCTCTCAATAACCCATATCCAGCCATTAGAATCCTGAGGGCCTCCAATTCCATGGAAAGATATAGGGTGATGTAGATGGAAATCCAGATCATAATCGACCATATTCCAAGTGACTCCCCCACCCTAGATAGGCACAATCCAAAAGAGCCTCTACTGAATAGGTTCTTTCGCTTAAATCATCTGTGCTGGTATGGGTTGTCACACTGAAGCATCCTAGGCTACCACAGCTAGTGGTACCATAAAACCTCTCTGGGGAATCATCTCTACAACACAAATAACATTAGGTAGATAACAAGTCATACCCAGTTAGGGGATCACACAAGTCTCCCATAGGAGTCTATCCTTACCCCATGGTATAACCCTACTAACACTAACCATGTTCTTCATCCATACATGTTAGTCATAGTCATCATATATATACTAAAATAACAGCATGCACAATTCAACTAATCAATGAAAATTACGATATATCATCAAAGAATAGAAACATAGATATATCACACAAGGACAAAATATCTTGAATAGATAGCACAAATCAAGGTATTTAATTAAAGAACTAATATGCAGGATAATGACATATATATATACATCGAAAGTGAATCTATGTGCCTAGTCATGATGCATGAACACACATGAAAACTCATAAATCACATATCAACATCATTTGAATCACTCGAGGATAATTTAATCAATAATAATAGAAAAACATAATTCTCCCCACTTTATGTCAACTCGAAGGTCTGCTATATAGTGTTGGCTAGGAACTGTCATAGTTCCTCTACCCAAGTCCCAACTATTCTATCACTTATCTATATTATCCCAAATCAAATCAAAAATAATAAATTATTTAATTAGTCTTGGTAATCTAATATCATTTTGTAATATCCTAACCAAAACCACCATGAACAAGACAGAGTTCCACATAACATAATGAGTTCCTCCATATACGCAAGAGGATAATGACTAGTAATGACAATCTAATTCCAAAGGCAGGGATACAATACCATTTGTATCATGTCATAACTGAAATAAATAGAAAATAACATAATAAATAATCAGAGTAAATGTGGATAATAAATATGGAATACATGACATATGAATAAAATGTGCTCCCAAAAGGGCAATCCAAATAAGATTAATAAATGCATGTGAATAAATGAATAAATTGTAGGTCCACTGGTTTACATTAAATTCCATCACCTACTCCATGCTCCTAACCTCAGTAGTCCACCAAAGGGCCTTTACACTTCACTAAATCCCTCATTAAATTTATAAGTGAATAGAAATGCCCAAGTAGGGTATGAGTACAAGACTCAGTAGGACAACACCAATGCATCATTGACCTAGTGTGATCAATTATAAAAAGTGTATATTATAAGAATAAATGTGCTAAAAAATAAACCAATAATACAAAACTGATTGGTAGTGCACTAATATAGCTTCCACAAACCCCCAGTTGTACCTACATCATTTATATTTCGGAAAAATGATCATGAGTCGTTAGAAATTATCATAGCCCAACCTCAAGGTTGTTGGCATACCACTGAAAATCCATAAGTCCTCAAGTAAACATGCCATCTTTCCACAAGTTTTTCAACTTTCAACTCGTAATCGATAAGGTATCGAGTGGGAACACCACTCAAAATATACAAGGAATTTAGAAAGTGGGATAATCAGAATCCACATGGTATCAAATATCAGTACATCCCTTGGAATCCATAGGGATTTGAGTAACATATGATCCACAAGGCTATCATGCTCGACCACCATCATTGTCACACACCATGTGCACATACCTCAAGGGGTAATCATATCACGATGGTCACCTATCACATGAACCAAGCACCATACCTTCAATGGAATAAAATGCATAACAAGGCATAGGATGGTAATAACCATAAAACAAATCATGATAAATGTAGAATCATGGTATATACAACATGTAAATCCACATAAAACATGTAATCGAGTTATCACAATAATTATCATAGAAAAAATGTAATAAAATCTTATGGTCTACACACACATCCAAATGAAATAAAAATTCAATAATTGATATCAAATATGCCAGCATAAATAATTATACCATGTATATATGTGAAATAAGAGACCAATAAGGTAAGGTACTTCCTACCTCATGTTTATCGACATCAACATTAAGGTTTATCGATGGTTTCATCACTCATATATCATTCTCACACAAACTAGAGCATGATCACAAGCCAATTCATTAAGGGTAATCCACTATAGAAACTCTAAACTATCTTGTAAGTTCTTATGGAAGAGAGGTTTCATAGCACAAGAAAGGGGCACGACATATTGGTGTATAGGAACACACCCACCATGGAGTAGGGTGATACACCATGAACACATTGTACTCATAGATATCCCAAAATGTCCAGGCACAATAGTTGAGATGTGGCATCTCTGATAGAAAAACATTGGGATCCAAAGGACAATGGTTGCGTATTGTGGTATGGACCACCATGGTAAAAGGTAGGAGTCTATGGATTGGTAGTAAACCTCCATGGTGTTTGATAGATTATTTCAGTGTGAAAACTGATCACACACTATTGCAACATAAGGAAGAGTAAAAGCGTTATAGAGTAATTTTACAACCATTTGGGACTTTGAGATGATTCTTAATGAAGAGGGAAAATTAGGTATATGCATGGTAAACATCCTGGTTCATTCTAGGTGAGAAACCCTACATTAATACCCTTCATAAGTTTTGAAATAGATTACCCCATTCAATTAGTAACATCTAATTCTAGGATTTAACTCTTGACGAAAAAATACTGGCTAGTCATCTATAACTGATATAGAGAGATACCTCTGGAGCATGGTCTAATTAACCACAATGATAAATCTAAAAATAGATGTCCAAAAGGAAGGATATTGTGAAAATTCCCTCAAACTAAACCCCTACGGTTTTTTATGTTCCTTTATGGGGTGAGCTTCCGCACTATGGCACATTCAGTTAGGCTATGTCGTGGAACCCCCTTGGCAGTAAATCCTCAAAACTCAATTTTAAGACTCAAAACCCCCAAAAAGTTGTACCCCACTTAGTTCAAATCAAGAAAAAAGGAAAGAATAAAGGATAAAGTTATTTTATAAATGAACCAAAGTTTTAGGGTTTTACACCTAAGATCAACCTTGATTGCGATGGAATAATAAGGTTTGAGAACTAAGTATGTGCCTCATTATTACTAGACCTAGAAAATAGACTATTAGAAGAAGATCATATCTCATCATTCTCTATATATTATGAAAGTGTGAAAATTTATAGAGGTCTAAAAGAGTATTTATGGTGGGAAAACATGAAGATGGATACTGTAATGTATATATCTTGGTACTTGGTATGTCAACAAGTTAAGGCTGAGAGATGGAAGTTTAAGGGGATATTACATCCATTATCCATACTAAAATGGAAATGGGAAAACATTACCTTGGATTTAATTTTTGAAATCATTATAACATATATATTCCATAATTCTATTTGGGTTGTAGTTAATATCATTTTCAATTTTGTTCACTTTATTACTATTAGAGAAGATTTCTCTCTTGATCATGTTTCCATTATAATCATTTTGGAAGTTTTAAGGTTACATGGGGTACCAAATTCTATAGTATCTAGTCATGATATGAGTTTTACCTAAAAGTTCTAGGTAAGTCTTCAACTAGCTCAAGATATAGAGTCGTGTTTAGGTACTACTTATCATCCTCAAACATATGTTCAGTCCAAGAGGACCATTCAAACCCTAGAGTATATGTTGAGGTCATGTTCTCTATATTTCAAAGGTGGTTGGGATCACAATATTCCTTTAGTCGAGTTTTCTTACAACAATACCTTTCACTTGAGGATTCATATGGATCCTTATGAATCCCTCTATGGAAATAAGTAAAGAACTCTGACATAATAGGATGAAGTTGGAGAAAGAAATATATTTGGACCTAATCTATCTGAGGAAATGTTAGATAAGGGAATATCCATTTAGCAATATATCAAGATATCCCATATTCAATAAAATATATTTTTTATAAATCATTGGTGACATCTGGAATTCAATGTTGGTGAAAAGATTTACCTAATAACATATTCATAGAATAATATAATGATATTTTGAATGAATGGAAAGTTAAAAACAATATATATTGTTCCCTTTTATATTCTTGATCAATAACTATAGACTATTTCTTAGCACTTCCACCAAACCTCTCTCAATTTCACGATGTGTTCCATGTATCTCTCCTGATGAAGTACATACCTAATCCTTCACATGTATTGAAATCATAGGTTATAACACTTAATAATTATATTTCATAACAAAAAAATATTATAAATATTTTATGGTAGAGATAAATTTCAATGGAATGAGACTACTAATGTCATAAATGTTCTTTGGAGGAATTAGAGATTTGAGTAAGTTACATAGAAACCTAAGGATATGATAATGAAAATATGTACTTATTAATTTATACCATAGTAACATAATTTAAAGGGTTAAATTCATTTAAATGGGTGTATAATGTAACACCCCAAGATTTTATATGTATTTATTTTCAAATAAAACTTAAATTATATGATATCTTGACTTACACACAACCATGAGTCTATTTGAACTATGATATAGTAAATCATTATAACATAGTATTTAATTTTAAGGAATAAATAGTAATAAACACTTTATCTAAAATATGTTTAAATATTTCTAGTAAGGAAAATTTGTTAATTAATTTATAATAAATAAGTACTCAATTTTCAATAAAGTCATTTTAAGCTTCAAAAATATGTTTTCTTAAAAATAGTTTTTATGGAATTTTTTCACAAGAACGCTATAATTAATTTCTAACAATTTTATAGATTTTATTTGAAGAAAAAAAATTCATTTTTAAAATAAACATATCAATATTATCTTGGGGATAATTTTTAGTATTTTTCTAAAAAAATATTTTTCAGTAAATACTGAAAAATATCGATTTTTGTAAAAAAATCCATTTCTTTTCGTTTAAATGTAACATTATGTGTTTAATTTGATATTAAAGTAACTAAAGTCACATTTAATTATAAATAATATTTTTAATTAAATATTAATCACTATTATATTTAATTTTTTTGTAAGGAAATTTATTAGGATTAAAAAAACATTTTACTAAAAACTATTTTTATGTTTGTATTGTGTTTTTATCTTAAAAAAATAATTTAATTTATACAGATTAATTTTAAATGGAATTTATATAATATATATTCAATATAATAATTTAAAATTCATTTTATGTTTTTTATAATGCAATTAATAGAAGTAAATTATGTTTTGTGCATAAATATTAATTTTTCAAAAACGGGTTTTCATTATAGTTTTCATTCATAATTAAAATAAAA
Source organism: Viscum album (assembly GCA_963277665.1). Lineage (NCBI taxonomy): Eukaryota > Viridiplantae > Streptophyta > Magnoliopsida > Santalales > Viscaceae > Viscum > Viscum album. Next base: position 1,353,714,205 of record OY728131.1, read on the forward strand.
TTCTTCCACTTATAGAAATTAAATCTGGTAAAATGGATTCTATTTTTGGTATCATAATAATTTATATAATATAATATTTTTAACTTTGTTTTTTTTCATACTGAATAATAAAAACAGTAAAATTTTATTACGACGGTTAGGGTTAAAACAAGTTTACCGGGGGTTAAACCAAAAGATAAGGGTAGTATTTCATCCCAAAACTATAAAATTTTTATTGGTTGAAGAAATTAAAACCTTATGTTATACTAAATAATAATACATATACATTTTTATTTACTTTCCCATGAAATTGATCATAAGCCATTTATTTTATTTTTTTTGAAATTTCCATGTTTTTCTCTGCCTTAGATTATAAAAGAGAAGTTATCCTCCTCCCTTATTCACAAAATTTGATAATTATATATCAAAAAATACATAATTAAAATCCATAATATATTACTTAAATTCATCACTTATATTCAGTTCATCTCCTAGGACTAATCCTTCAAGGAATAATGAGTAAGCCGAATGAGGTCTCTCAAAGAAGAGGTATAGATCTTAACCAAGATCTTTCAATTTTATTTCTTCTTATAATTTATATAAACATATTATATTCATCAAAAAAATGATGAATCTTGTTTCATAAATATACTGATATATTATCATGATGATGGAACAACCATTTACCACCTATTCTTTGTCGAATGAGAAATGAAAGTATCACTTCTGTGGACTATAGCCCCCACATAGAGATACGACTCATTTCCCACCACCATAATTTATAGTTGGTTATTATAACAGATTTAATGTTTGTATATGATATTTATTTTATAATAAATAATATATAAATAATAATTAATATTTTCCTCTATTTCATATCATCCATCTAAAAGTGGGAACACTACTTGTGCGTACATACGAACGATCGTCTCTACGTAGTGATGTGGTTCATTTTTCATAAATACTTTATATAAATTTTTATAAATATTTATATAATAAATATGTATTATTTTTATATCATTATTAAAATTCTGTAGAAAAATTAACCATGATCAAATTTCTAGGACCATAAATATTGAACGCAAAAAATATACATGAAAAACAAAGAAGTTAACAGCCAAAATGATGATGATAATGAAACATTGTTAGTAAACGAGTGATGGGGTGTTATAAGTAAACCATGTATGGTTTAATAGGTATTATTATGGTTCTGGTATAAAATTATAATAAATGTAAATTTATTATATAGGAGTTTATATATATTAATAAGAAAAATGGACTTGAGGTAAGGGTTTTATATTACAATCTAATTTTTATCAGGGTTGTTTATATTTAAATTTATAATAATGAAGTTATATGATCTATACATATTCCAAATAATATTTCCTTTAATCTAATATTCTTATTTATAGAGATTAAATTTTCTCCTTTCATTTACCTCTATCTATGTACTTAAAATACCTAGAGGATTTGTTTAAGGAAAACTGCCATCATTTCTCTTTTCAGTTGGGAATCTTTTCTTTCATGTCCATATTTTGTTTTAAATGTTTTCAAGAATGTTTTTTAATATTCTAAAAAATTATTTAAAATAATTTTAATGATATTTTAAATTATTTACTAGGTTTTAAAAATAGTTTTCTTATCATTTTAAAAACATGGTACTTTTGACTTTTTACCAAAAATGTGAAAGGTATTTTTGTTTTAAAATGCACTGCATGAACAAATTTCACCACTATCATAGATAATATTTTCCTCAAATAATACTTTATAAGTTTCCTTTTATATTTTTAATGAAAATGACTTCCATGATATTTTGGTAAATTTTTAGACACTGAATAAGTTATTTCAAATGAAATTGGTATTTTCCTCAAGAAATGTTCTACTGATATTTTAATAGTATTTTATCTATAACAACATCCTTTGAAGTTTCTTATGATTTGTTGGGGGTATGATCTAATATTAGTGTATTTATATTTTATATGTATAGTTTATGGTTATTTTTATGAAACCCATATACTATTTATGGGTTATTAAATGATGATATGATGGATGATTTATAATTTTATAAAACAAATATGTATGGTTTTCATTATGTGATTGGTGGTTCTATTATGAACCAAGGATGAGTGGTAAAGTTATTAACCAAGTTTGAGTGGGTCGGTTATATCCCTCTAATTCATTGGTTGAATGTAGATTACTCATGAAATAATAAGGACTTGAATTTGGAGTGAACTTGGTTCTGTAAAATACATTTCCCAATAAGATTATAAGGCCCCAGCCTTAAACCTTACTTAATCTTGAGTTATTACAAGATTACACATTGAGGATCGTTTCAGGTTTAGAGTTTTATATAATTATATCATTAAAACTTGCATTACATTCCACATTTAAACAAAGTGGTTACATAAAAGACAGTATTCATTCTTCCCATCAACGGAAACATATTTAAATTAAAACATGGATTCTTTCTTGACACATCCTTGGCACTGTCATCACATCATGTACCCTTCCCTTGACCTGTGAAAAACATTTCAAAAACATGGGATGAGCATAAAAAGATCCGTAAGGGATATAAAAATATGGAAAGGAATCATGAGTACATGTATACATAAGAATGAAATCATACTTTACCCATAAAACATAGGCACATTAACATACCTCATAAAATCATAGAAATCATATGACATAAAGGTAACTTGAGTAATTCATAACATTCTTACGTAGGGAGTAACCCTATTGGTTACGTTTGGAATACCCATCACACTATATTCCCTAAAATCTCTTCTGAGAAACCTTAACGTTTCACTCCTTCGCGTTACCCAATGCATTGGAGAGCTATATCGGGCTCACCCGCCCTTAGTTTTTCACTGAACCACCCGTTTTCATAACAATGCCCAAGAACCATAACATAAATGTATCACATAAAACATTCATAAAGTAAACATAACATTTCCATGTTTCAATCACGATATAACATTTTAGTATATTGAAATAATGAATCCATTCAAAAAGAAACCATTTCCAAAACCATTTAAAACATTTAATAAAGATATTTTTGAATCAAAGTGACCCATACCACCTTGAAGCTTAAAATTTTAAACCATTAATATCCATATAAATAAATCCTAAAAACCATTTTGAAAACATGGATATTAATAAGAACAAATAATTAAAACATTTAAAACGATATTTTGGTTAAAGGGGTTTTACCAAAATTAGAGACACTTGAATACAATAATTGAGGAATAACATTTAGTTAGAACTTTATAATATCATGAGAATAAATGGATTCATGATATAATACTCAAAAGTGTTGGGTCGGAAGAAACACGGGGAAAAGATGGCAAGAGGGGGGGTGAATTGCCTTTTGAAAAAATATTAACAAATTAAAAAATCAAAGTAAAGAGCAGCGGAAATAAAGAGGCAAGACACACAAAATTGATAACGGAGTTCGGCCAAAAACCCGGCCTACGTCTCCGCTCCCAACTCAACCGTTGAGAGATTCCTACCGCTTGCTTTTCAATGGTTTTAGCAAGAAACCCACTAGGCTTTGAGGTAGCACTAGGACCTATTACAGCTTTCTTTTATTGGTTGAGCAAGAACCCAATGCTTTTAATGGTTAAGCAATAACCCACTAGTCTTTTTACGGGTGAAGACTAGCTCACCGATCTCAAGCCTTTTTACAAGGTAAGGCTTGACAACCTCTTCACACCTTAGTGGTGGTGTGAGAACCCAAAGAAAGGGAGGTTGAGAAAAGGGTTGGGGTTTGTAGGCACAAACCCAATTTTAAGCTCAAAATAAATAAAACAATAAAACCCGTAATGGAGAAGCCTTGGGCGCCTTTGATTGATTGATGATGTTTGAGGGCCGCTTCCAAGCTTCTATGGAGGTGCTCTTGGATGTGGAAGTTGTTGGAGCACTTTGGGTTCCCTTGGAACAATCCGTCGGAGCTTCGCCAAAGATGTAAAAATGTGTCCGGTGGCTTGTGTATTGTTCCGGGGCTTCCTAGGCCTTTATTTATAGGCTAGGAACCTTCAAGTATCCGTTGGAGGCCTTTGGAGCCATTGGAAAAGGCCTCGGAGCCGTTGGGAGGCTTTTGGAGTTGACTGGTCAAAGCCAACGGCTAGTTTGACCAGGGCTACCGGCTGGCCGGTACAGGTCCACCGGCTGACCGGTGCCTTGAGAGTGGCTGAGAATTCTGGTCCAGGCTCTACCGGTCGACCGGTGCCAGAGCCACCGGTCGACCGGTGGTGAGGCAGTAGCAAACCCTGTTCAGTCTGGGTGCCACCGGCTGGCCGGTGCTGTGGCCACCGGTTGGCCGGTGGTAAGGCAGTGGCTCCCTCTTGAGTGCAGGTGCCACCGGCTGGCCGGTGGTGTGCCACCGGCTGGCCGGTGGTCTGGATTTCAGTCCATTTGCCAGCTTTCTTTCTTGGCCCAATTCCTTGGCCACCTGATTTGATTCCTATCAATCAAAAACACTTGAAAGAGGATTAGATAAAAAAAGAGGATGATTGTGATCATGAAAATAAAACCTTGAGGGGTTCGAGAGGTACAACAATCTCCCCCTATTTTGATGATCACAATCACCGAAACAAACAATGAAAAATACTAAAATTGAAAGGAAATGCTTAAGCATGATGAAAAGGATTCCCCCCCAATCAATCAAGAAATTTCTCCCCCTTTGTGATTATCAAAATAGAATGGGGCATAAAACTTGATTGAGGGATTCGATGAAAAACGCGATTTTAAAACAATTGAAAAAGATATCAATTGTTGGAAATTTTGAAATGAAAAAATTGAATTGAAAAATTTGAATAACAGTTTGAATTGAAAGTTTTGAATCAAAAACTAATTGAAATTCGAAACTTGAAACCAAATGAAATTTTTGAAATTGAGAGTTTTGAATCAAAAAATCGATACCAACTGTTGGATATTTAAAAATGAAAATTTAATAGAAAATAGAGAATTTCGAAGCCAAGTGTTGAGTTTGAAATGAAAACTTTGAATACACAAAAAGGCTTAAAAAATCCTAACTCCCCCTAAATAAAAACAATGAATCACCGGGGAGTGGTTTTTGAAACCGAAACAAATTTAGGCCCGGAGAGACTTGCCAAAAGGGATTTTTCAATCCAAATTTGTTTCATGGCGGGTCTTCTCCTATAAAATTCATCGGAATAGAAAATCGATTTGGGTTGGCCGTACCGGGCGTTTTTACAATTACACTCATAAATGAGGTGCCCGGGTTTTTTGCAATAATTACAAAATTTAAAATCGGAGCTCCCCCTTACAAAAATAGTGGGTGCATGGGAGGAGGAAGCTCGGTTGGTATATCCAAGTCCATTGGTGGTTCGGGAAACCCTTTGTGAACCAAGAAAATTGTTCAAATTTTGTTCACCTTGGGTGAACTTGGCTAGGGTCTCTCTAAGGTCTTTGATGGTTGATTCCATGGAATCAACATTTGGAAAATTTTGGATTTTAAGGGTGAGTTCCTCCTTCTCTTTGAGAAGTTGGTCTTTTTCGGAGGAAAGTTTTTTAAAAGACTTTTTCAACGCGACAAATTTAGAAGAGAGTTCATGAAAACCTTTTTCTAATTGGTCTCTAGCAAATGAGAGTTCTTCATAAGAAAGATGATTTAAAGAATTGGAATTTGAAGAACATGAGGAAGAGGAATCGGAAGATGTTACCTCATGGAATGCCATTAGGCATTTTGTACCTTGGTCACTCGAGGAGGAGGAGGAGGATGAGGAGGTGTCACTCCATGTGGCCTTGAGGACCTTTTTCTTTCCTTTCTCCTTTGGCGTGGCCCGTTTCTTGTTGAGTGGGCAATCGGGCTTGTAATGGCCCTTTTCGCCGCACCCGTAGCATTTCACCTTGGGCTCGACTTTTGCGGTGGGTTCTTGCTTTCGATGCTTGCGGGATTTCTTCTTTTTGTGCTTCTTCATAAATTTGTGCATTTGGCGGGCGAGATTCTCCATTTCCGAGTCGCCGCTTGAAGAAGAAGAAGATGAGGAAGAAGATGAGGAGGAGCTTACTTCCTTTTGTACCTTGAGGGCGATGTTCTTTGGTGTCTTCATTGGTGTGCCCTCCTTTTGAGCTTGCCTCCTCATCGTGATCTCGTACGTCATTAGGGATCCGATGAGCTCCTCTACCGGCATATTTTTGACGTCCTTAGCTTCTTGGATCGCCGTCACTTTAGGTGCCCATGAGCTCGGAAGGACCCATAGGATCTTCTTGACCATTGTTTCTGCAGAAATGTCATCTCCAAGAGATTTTCTACCATTGCACACATCAGTAAATCGAGTAAACATTTCAGAAATTGATTCATTTGGGTGCATGGAAAAGCTTTCAAAATCTTGCCTATACATGTCTAACCGAGTATCCTTAACTTTGTTAGTGCCCTCATGGGTCACTTCCAATAGTTTCCAAATTTCATGAGATGAGGTGCAAGTGGAAACTCGATTGAACTCATTTCGGTCAAGGCCGCAATGTAGAGAGTTCATGGCTTTGCCATCAAGCTCAAAATTTCTAATGTCGGCTTGGGTCCATTTGGATTCGTCGGGGGTAGACAAAGTGTAACCTTGCATGACAATTTTGTAAATAGGATATCCTATACTTCTAAGAAAAGTAGTCATGCGGGTTTTCCAATAATTATAGTCGGTCCCATAAAAAAATGGAGCCCGACCCAATGAGAGGCCCTCGGGGGCGAAAGAGGTTGATGCCATCAAAAAGAAATAGGATCTTTAATTTGAAACCGTTTTAGGGAATTATTCAAATACGCCCTCTGATACCAATTGTTGGGTCGGAAGAAACACGGGGAAAAGATGGCAAGAGGGGGGGTGAATTGCCTTTTGAAAAAAGATTAACAAATTAAAAAATCAAAGTAAAGAGCAGCGGAAATAAAGAGGCAAGACACACAAAATTGATAACGGAGTTCGGCCAAAAACCCGGCCTACGTCTCCGCTCCCAACTCAACCGTTGAGAGATTCCTACCGCTTGCTTTTCAATGGTTTTAGCAAGAAACCCACTAGGCTTTGAGGTAGCACTAGGACCTATTACAGCTTGCTTTTATTGGTTGAGCAAGAACCCAATGCTTTTAATGGTTAAGCAATAACCCACTAGTCTTTTTACGGGTGAAGACTAGCTCACCGATCTCAAGCCTTTTTACAAGGTAAGGCTTGACAACCTCTTCACACCTTAGTGGTGGTGTGAGAACCCAAAGAAAGGGAGGTTGAGAAAAGGGTTGGGGTTTGTAGGCACAAACCCAATTTTAAGCTCAAAATAAATAAAACAATAAAACCCGTAATGGAGAAGCCTTGGGCGCCTTTGATTGATTGATGATGTTTGAGGGCCGCTTCCAAGCTTCTATGGAGGTGCTCTTGGATGTGGAAGTTGTTGGAGCACTTTGGGTTCCCTTGGAACAATCCGTCGGAGCTTCGCCAAAGATGTAAAAATGTGTCCGGTGGCTTGTGTATTATTCCGGGGCTTCCTAGGCCTTTATTTATAGGCTAGGAACCTTCAAGTATCCGTTGGAGGCCTTTGGAGCCGTTGGAAAAGGCCTCGGAGCCGTTGGGAGGCTTTTGGAGTTGACTGGTCAAAGCCAACGGCTAGTTTGACCAGGGCTACCGGCTGGCCGGTACAGGTCCACCGGCTGACCGGTGCCTTGAGAGTGGCTGAGAATTCTGGTCCAGGCTCTACCGGTCGACCGGTGCCAGAGCCACCGGTCGACCGGTGGTGAGGCAGTAGCAAACCCTGTTCAGTCTGGGTGCCACCGGCTGGCCGGTGCTGTGGCCACCGGTTGGCCGGTGGTAAGGCAGTGGCTCCCTCTTGAGTGCAGGTGCCACCGGCTGGCCGGTGGTGTGCCACCGGCTGGCCGGTGGTCTGGATTTCAGTCCATTTGCCAGCTTTCTTTCTTGGCCCAATTCCTTGGCCACCTGATTTGATTCCTATCAATCAAAAACACTTGAAAGAGGATTAGATAAAAAAAGAGGATGATTGTGATCATGAAAATAAAACCTTGAGGGGTTCGAGAGGTACAACAAAAAGGATAGTATATACACCATATAAGAGTGAATTGGTGCATAACAACAATGAACCCTCAATAGAAATGTCACATGTGATGAAATCCCTTATAAAGAAGGTATCCTTAAATTAAGGACAAATCAATCTCAAAAATATGTGTGACAAATATAAATACACCCAATATAATTGGATATTAAGTGTAAAACAATAAATGGTCATTCACACATATTCAATGGATGACATATTCAATGACTACATGTTGAACCCAAAGAAATCGAAATTGGGTTAAAAAGTTCCCTTGACAGCCTAACGACATCACATCAAAATGAGTTGATGAGAGATAAAAAGTGTATCTCATCACTTGGACATAAAATTTACATCAATAAGGATATATTAGAACATATACCAACATAACAATATGTAAATTAAAAGACCCAACAAAATAAGTCTTTTAAAAAAGATGAGGGTGAAAGGTTCCCTTACCAACTTGGGTATCTCTCAAAACATACACCCCATGAAAGAAGGACAATATATAATTGATGTAAATACTCATAAACGAAATTATATTACACAAAGAGTAGAATAATGGGCAGTACATACACCACTCAATGGAATTTTTGGCAAATGTAGCATAAATATCACGGGAATAAAAGTGAGATGAAAAATCCCTTACGAAAACTCGGCAGCCTAACGGTGCTACATAAAACTTCCGAATATGGATTGATGAGATCAAATAGGGTATCTCATCACATTAAAATAAAATGTACATAAAGATGAATATAAAATAACATCCCCCAACATTACAAAGAGGAGCTTAAAAGAAGTGACATAAAGGAGAGTACTTAAAAAGAAAGAGAGAGGTTAGATCTCTTACGAAAGTTCGGCAGCCTAACGGTGCCACTCAAAACATCCAAAATGGACTGATGAGAGAGAATAGGGTCTCTCATCACATGAAAATAAAAATTACAGTAAGTGTAATATAAAAGATCATCCCAATAACAAGAAAGATGAGCCTTAAAAGGAATGACATAAAAGTGTGTACTTAAAAAGAAAGAGAGGAGTAGGATCCCTTACCTCGGGTCCGACTTGACTCGATCGTTCTTTAACGTCCTGAATAATAAACTTGAGTTAATATCTACTTGATTAAGAACCTTTTTCAAGTTCATTATTCCTTTTACACCATGTTATAAACATCATGTAATAATTTAAGTTAACAATGTTCATTTTGTCGGTATTTGGTTCTTAAGTCGAAAGTGGACTTCTTACAATTACATGTTGTTCGTGTGGTCAAAGGTTCTTTATATCAAGAATGACATTCCTGATTTGGATATCATATATATCATATATATCCAGAATATACATGTATTTATAATATTACATAATCATTTAGAGGTAAGAAATGAAATGCACCGTTCATGGAGACGGTAGGCCGTACGTACGCATGAACGCTACTTTCATTTCTTTGTCATATTAATGGAATTAAAACTAAAAGAGAGGTACTTATATTTTAATTACAGAATTATATTCATCATTTAGATGTATCATTCATCATATATATCCAGTATATACATGTACTTATAATAGTACATTACATTTGGGGATGAGAAATGAAATGCACCGTTCATGGAGACGGTAAGCCGTACGTACGCATGAACGCTACTTTCATTTCTATCTCATACTTTAATGGAAAGAAATAATAATGATATAGAGGTATATAATAATTACAGTATAACATAATATATAATAACATTAAATCCATCCTTTATACGTCCCACGTATGGCATTAACGAATCACATCACTTTGAGGGGGTGGTAGTCCGCACTTCCTAAAATGAAGATATCGCGTATACCCATAATGGAAGCCATAAAGGTAAGACACAAATGAAAAATACAGAAGCATAAGTAAACCATAAACATATTATATATCATATATAAAAATAGTGACATCATAATGGCCACATTTGAAGGTGTTAAATGAGTATTGAACAATCATCGTTTCGGGAGGCAGAATTTCTCCATCCACAGAAACCGTATGTTCTTTAACCATTTGATGTAGTTGTGTGAGAGTGTAGCTCGAATAAATCTTATAACAACATCCTAGTATATTTAAGATACTGTTTTTGTTACAAAAGAAGTAAATAAAAAGAATTTATGTGGTTGGAGAAGCAAAATAAAACAAATGAACAAGAGGGAATGAATTACCTTTAAAAGTGTAACTTCTTTTGATTTGAGCCTAAAGGCTTCCTTTGAAAGGATTATTCCTAAAGGTAATCCTCTAGGATGAGGAGAGGGATGTGGAGAGAGTAAATGGGCAGGGTTTGGCCGAGCCAAAGGCTTGAGGAGTGTGTGAAATGAGGTAGAGGTGGGGGCCTTTTATAAGAGGAGAGGAGGGGCACTTTTGGAAAGTAAGAAATATTACTTTACTTGAAAAAAAATTTCGGTTTTAAAAGGTCCCATATTGATATAATTCTTGGATAAGGTGATAAGGGTTCGAAATCCACCCATACAATAAGTTTTGGACATGTGTAGTTCATATATTTTACATTATCTTTCCATTTTATTTAAATCGTCAAATAATGATGTCATCGCTGCATCATTATTATGTCATAAATAATTTAATTTATTTAATGTCTAAAAATTATAAAAAAAATACTATGATGTAGGAAATCTTTTTAGATTTCCAATGAATATTTATAATCAAAAGGATGATTTGTATAACCCCACTTAAAAATTGTTTTCGTAAAACATATTATGTTTGTGTCATTTTTACTTTTACATTAAATAAAAAGTAATTTATGTCATTTCCCAACCAAAGTGGATCCATGGGGTCCCAAAGTTGACCCATGGCTTGTCTTGGTCGGCCATGACACAACCAATGAGGTTAGGACATGTTTCAAGCTCATATTATTTCATTAAAGCAGTATTTTTACCTTAAACTACACTAATTACCACTAATCGCGATTAAAAACATAATAAGTTACTATTCACCAAAAAATTATTTTAATATCATTGATCCACATTTTACTTCTTAATGACAACCATGTATGTTGGATTTTCAAAATTCAATACACATTAGTGGTAAACTTTCATTTAACTGAAAAATTAGTTTGCTTGATTACCACTTAGTGGTTTCACTATTCATAAAAAATTGGAGTTTTTCATAAAATTACCAAAACTTCACCCTAAGCTATATTTGATATTATGAATTCAAAAATGAAGTCAGTTTTACAAAATTCAAAACATATAAGTCACATTAATTAATTTAATAATTAATTCCCGCTGTCATGAAAAATAGCGGGTTTTTATGAAACAATAGGTATCAAAAGATTGACCCTAGTTTAAGTCTGATTTCAAAGTGAAATTAATTCCAACGACCACTATTGGATTTAATGGTAAAAATATTTTCTAATTTCACTTTAAAACTATAAGGCCCCGGCCTTAAACCTTACTTAATCTTGAGTTATTACAAGATTACACATTGAGGATCTTTTCAGGTTTAGAGTTTTAGAGAATTAGATCATGAAACTTGCATTACATTCCACATTTAAACAAAGTGGTTACATAAAAGACAATATTCATTCTTCCCATCAACAGAAACCTATTTAAAATAAAACACGGGTTCTTTCTTGACACATCCTTGACACTATCATCACATCATGTACCCTTCCCTTGACCTGTGAAAAACATTTCAAAAACTTGGGATGAGCATAAAAAGCTCAGTAAGGGTTATAAAAATATGGAAAGGAAACATGAGTTCAGAAATACATAAGAATGAAATCATACTTTACCCATAAAACATAGGCATATCAAATCATGAATAAATCATAGAAAACATAAGACATAAAGGTGACTTGAGGCATTCATAACATTCTTACGTAGGGAGTAACCCTCTTGGTTACGTTTGGAATACCCATCACAGTATATTCCCTAAATCTCTTCGGAGAAACCTTAACGTTTCACTCCTTCGCGTTACCCAATGCATTGGAGAGCTATATCGGGCTCACCTGCCCTTAGTTTATCACGGAACCACCCGTTTTCATAACAATGCCCAAGAACCATAACATACACGTATCACATAAAATATTCATAAAGGAAACAAAACATTTCCACATTTCAATCACAACATAACATTTTAGTATTTTGAAATAATGAATCCATATAAAAAGAAAACATTTCCAAAACCATTTAAAACATTTAATAAAAAGATTTGTGAATCAAAGTGTCCCATACCACCTTGAAGCTTAAAATTTTAAACCATTAATATCCATATAAATAAATCCTTAAAACCATTTTGAAAACATGGATATTAATAAGAACAAATAATTAAAACATTTAAAACGATATTTTGGTTAAAGGGGTTTTACCAAAATTATAGACACTTGAATACAATAATTGAGGAATAACATTTAGTCAGAATTTTATAATATCATGAGAATAAATGGATTCATGATATAATACTCCAAAGGACAGTATATACACCATATAAGAGTGAATTGGTGCATAACAACAATGAACCCTCAATAGAAATGTCAAATGTGACGAAATCCCTTATAAAGAAGGTATCCTTAAATTAAGGACAAATCAATCTCAAAAATATGTGTGAAAAATATAAATACACTCAATATAAATGGATATTAAGTGTAAAACAATAAAAGGACATTCACATATATTCAATGGATGACATATTCAATGACTACATGTTGAACCCAAAGAAATCGAAATTGGGTTAAAAAGTTCCCTTGACAGCCTAACAGCATCACATCAAAATGAGTTGATGAGAGATAAAAAGTGTATCTCATCACTTGGACATAAAATTTACATCAATAAGGATATATGATAACATATCCCAACATAACAATATGTAAATTAAAAGACCCAACAAAAGAAGTCTTTTAAAAAAAGAGGAGGGTGAAAGGTTCCCTTACCGACTTGGGTATCTTTCAAAACATACACCCCATGAAAGAAAGACAATAGGTCATTGATGTAAATACTCATAAACGAAAGTATATTACACAAAGAGTAGAATAAAGGGCAGTACATACACCACTCAATGGAATTTGTGGCAAATGTAGCATAAATCTCATGGGAATGAAAGTGAGATGAAAAATCCCTTACAAAAGTTCGGCAGCCTAACGGCGCCACACAAAACTTCCAAAATGGATTGATGAGAGAGAATAGGGTCTCTCATCATATGAACATAAAAATTACAGTAAGTTTAATATAAAATATCATCCCAATAACAAGTAATATGAGCTTTAAAAGGAATGACATAAAAGTGTATACTTAAAAAGGAAGAGAGGAGTAGGATCCCTTACCTCGGGTCCGACTTGACTCGATCGTTCTTTAATCTCCTGAATAATAAACTTGAGTTAATTTCTAATTCCTTAAGAACCCTTTTTCAAGTTCATTATTACTTTTATACCACTTGTTACCATGTCACAAACATTATGTAATCATTTAAGTTAATAATATTTGTTTTGCCGATATTTGGTTCTTAAGTCGAAAGTGGTCTTCTTACAATTACATGTTGTTCGTGTGGCCAAATGTTTATTATATCCAGAATTGTATTCATTATGTAGATATCATATATTTCATATATATCCAGTGCATGCATTTATAACATTAAATAATCATTTAGAGGTAAGAAATGAAATGCACCGTTCATTGAGACGGTAAGCCGTACGTACGCATGAACGCTACTTTCATTTCTATTTCGTATTTTATAGAATGGAAAAATAATGATATAAAGGTATATTATAATTCCAGTATAATATCATATATAATATCATATTTCCATCCTTTATACATCCCACATATGGTATTTAACGAATCAAATCACTTTGAGGGGGTGGTAGTCCGCACTTCCTTAAATGAAGATATCGCGTATACCCATAATGGAAGCCATAAAGGTAAGACAAAAATGAAAAATACAGAAGCATAAATATAACATAAACATATTATATATCATATATAAAAATAGTGACATCATAATGGCCACCTTTGAAGGTGTTAAATGAGTATTGAACAATCATCGTTTCGGGAGGCAGAATTTCGCCATCCACGAAAACCGTATGTTCTTTAACCATTTGATGCAGTTGTGTGAGAGTGTAGCTCAAATAAATATTATAACAACATCCTAGTATATTGAAGATACTGGTTTTGTTACAAAAGATGTAAATAAAAAGAGTTTAGGGGGTTGGAGAAGCAAAATAAAACAAATGAACATGAGAGAATGAATTACCTTTAAAAGTGTAACTCCTTTTGATTTAAGCCTAAAGGCTTCCTTTGAAAGGATTCTGCCCAAAGGGAGTCCTCTAGGATGAGGAGAGGGATTTGGAGAGAGCAAATGGGAAGGGGTTGGCCGAGCCAAAGGCTTGAGAAGTGTATGGAATGAGGTAGAGGTGGGGGCCTTTTATAAGAGGAGAGGAGGGGCACTTTTGGAAAGTAAAGAAATATTACATTATTTGAAAATGTGTTTCGGTTTCAAAAGGTCCCACATTGATAGAATTCGTGGATAAGGTGATAAGTCTTCGAAATCCACTCATCCAATTGGTTTTGGACATGTGTAGGTTGTATATTTTCCATTATCTTTCCATTTTAATTAAATCGTCAAATAATGATGTCATCGCTGCATCATTATTATGTCATAAATAATTAAATTTCTTTAATGTCTAAAAATTATTAAAAAAATACTATGATATAGTAAATCATTTTATCTTTCCAATGAATATTTATAATCAAAATTTGGACTTGTATAACCCCACTTAAAAATTGTTTTTGTAAAACATATTATGTTTGTGTCATTTTCACTTTAACATTAAATAAAAAAATATTAAAGTCATTTTCCAACTAAAGTGGCTCCATGGGGTCCCCAAGTTGGCCCATGGCTTGTCATGGTCGGCCATGACACAAACAATAAGGTTGGGACATGTGTCTAGGTCATTTCATATTATTAAAGCATTATTTATACCTTAAACTATACTAATTACCACTAATCGCGATTAAAAACTTAATAAGTTACTATTCACCAAAAAATTATTTTTATCCCATTGAACCACATTTTACTTCTTAATGACAACCATGTATGTCGGATTTTTGAAATTAAAAACACAATGATGGAAAAATTTCATTTAAAAGGAAAATCAGTCTTTATAAGTACCACTTAGTGGTTTCACTATTCATCAAAAATTGAAGTTTTTCAGAAAATTACCAAAAAATCACCCTAAGCTATATTTGATATTACGAATTCAAAAATGAAGTCCGTTTTAAAAAATTCAAAACATATTAGTCACATTAATTAATTTAATAATTAATTCCCGCTGTCAGAGCAAATAGCGTGTTTTTATAAAACAATAAGTATCAAAAGATTGACACTAGTTTAAGTCCGATTTCAAAGTGAAATTGATTCCAACGACCACTATTGGTTTTAATGGTAAAAATATTTTCTAATTTCACTTTAAAACCAATTAAAAAGATAATCTAATCATATAAATAAATTATATTAAAAAGAGGTTTTGAATTAAAATACAACATTTTACACTATTCATTAAAAAAATGAACTTTATCAGAAAAATACCAAAAATTTACACAAAGTAAAATTTGATGTCCCGATTCTTAATAAGAGTTTTATTTGGTCCAAAATAATGTATAAGAGTGATCAAAACTATATTTAATGACAGTTCGCCATCAAAAGGCGATAAGTGAACCTTTAGTGAAAACTAGGGCATATATGCCTAAAATTGAATTCTTTCCGTATTTTAAGCCTCTATCCTTTATTGGATAATTGTAAAAACATTTAAAAACATATATAATCATATTTCAGTTATTTCTATCAATTCCCGCCATTACAACGGCTACATGTTAACTACCATTTAAAATAATATTATTTTATTATTAGAGTGCAACGTAAGATTCCCAAGAAACTCGTTGTTGCGTGTTGGGTACGCCATCGAGCATAGCGTCCCCTTTAAAGTCATTTAAATATTTTATTCACAAATATGGATAAATATGAAATGTCATATTCTTTATTTACCTGGGATGTTACATCCTTCCCCCCTTTTGGGAATTGTGTCCTCGCAATTTTAAAATTGCGCTTGGAAACATCCTTGAAAGTCCCACATCGGAACAAAAGTCGGTAAAACAAACACTTTAAAATAAAGAAAGATAAGTACAAAGGTCACCCGAGTTAACCCATACTAGGATTCCAAGTATGAAAATATGGACATGGAGGAGAAAACATAGGGTCATGTTCTTATGGAGAGTGATAGAAAACATGTTTAGGAGAAAGTTAACAATGAGAAAATCACAAACTTGTGATGGGTTAAACGGTATTCGATTCCCCAGTAGGAAAAGTTAATATACAACATTTTTGTTTTAAGTTACTTTTTATTGAGGAATTTATTCATAAGGAAACATAATCACTTATCATATTGACTTTCAACCTTTATTATATTCCTTACACAAACTCATATTTTCTCCAAAAGACGAGTATTTAGGAAGACTTGTTCACATTAAGAGTACTATAATCAACTTCTAGAGGATCACCTAATCCAAAAAAGAGAACTATGTACATCCTATGTCTTTAGGCTTAAACCAGAACCAAAACCAAAAAGGTTAGTACAAGATCAGATAATCCAGAAAAGGATAACCCCTTATAAAAAAGAAAATCTATTCTTAATCTCCAAAATTTGTCCAACAAAACCCAAAGTTCAACGAGGACCATCCGATAAACAATTTGTCCATAAAATTCTTCAAAGTAAACCAATATAAGATTGAAACCCAAATATTTGAAGGATTTAGTCACATTGTCTTCCAAGTTAAATCGTAACATTTATCTCCAGACAACATTAGTTGCTCCTAAAGTCTCGTATTGAAAAGTAATTAACCTAATCACATATCCTCCATGATAGGTTAATCATTTTTATAAGTAACCCAAAATCAACTTACTCTTAATTCATAAAATCATATAACTAGAATGAATCAGTCAAACTAACCAGGGACTTCACGTAGTCCAGTGGTAGGCGATAAATACCAGTCGCACTTTGGTTGTGGGTTCGATTCTCGCAGCTTTGTCCGACGCGACGGGTTGTCACACGGTCTGCGTGTTGTCCTTTTTTCAAAACTATATAATTCTCAAAACATTCCCCAAAACTAGATAAAATCTTCAGAAATATTCACTACATATTTTAACCTCAATTTTATCTCATGCCTTCCACTTCAATCATAACATTTAGTAACCCATAATTTCCTCAAAAGTAAGGATCATATAAACCCAAATGGTTCTTTATAACTATGTCCACAAAAGAAAAGATAACTATTCCTTGGATAAAATTTTCCTATATTAAACATCAGGGTTACACATAATATAAAAAGTCTTCTAATGTAACCCCATCATCAAAAGAGACTTGATAATCTTAAGAATTTCACCATAACTCTTGAAGCCCCTATATGTTGACATCTTACTCATTCAACATTCTTCATGATCCATTATCCATTCCTTTCCAACCTATTCTGAAATACCTCTTTCCTACAAACAAAATCATGAATCATATCCCAAGATTCCAAAATAAGAAAACAATAGTCATGAAATAGTACATACCTTTGATTGGTCATTGTCAGTTTCTTCATCCTCAATTGGAATGGAATTAGGTATTGGTAAACGAACATTTGTACGCTCTTGGTGACCCCATTCACGAAACTTCTTCATAGAACATGTGTTTGCATAATGACCATGCACACCACATTTAAAACATTCAATTGATCCCTCAGAAAGAACTTCTTTCCCTTTCCTCGAGTCAACTGGATGCTTCCTTTTTCCATGGCAAGTTCTTGCTTTATGACCTTCATTTCCACATCTATAGCATATTTCTGTCCCTTTGAAACATTTTCCTAGGTGTTTCTTTCCACATATTTGACACATAGGTTTTTGAGCACATATACCTTTATGATTATTACCTGTACTTCCGTAGGGATTTGCTTCTTGCATATATGATGCCTTAGAGAAAACTCCAAGGTTTAGGTGGTCAATCATGACTCCAGATAGTTGGTTGAGGATAATCAGAAGAGTTCTCATTACAGCTCCCATATCATTCAGTTTTTTGCTCAAAAAACTGTCACAGTTTCCTTCACATCCACTGTTACTTTGGTGCCTGCTAGATCCAGCCATTTACTAAAACCAAAAAAGGTCAGTGTGAGTATATCAACAAAACCATCATGTACTAATGAGGAAGATAAACACTATGATACACTTACTCATTCACTTTATCTAAAACTAGGACTCTTTCTGAAATCCTAACCATTATGGTAATGTCACTTATGCTTAAAGAGTACCCTAACCTCTAAAGTTATCTAAACCGACCTTTGATACCAACTATAAGGCCCCGGCCTTAAACCTTACTTAATATTGAGTTATTACAAGATTACACATTGAGGATCTTTTCAGGTTTAGAGTTTTAGAGAATTAGATCATGAAACTTGCATTACATTCCACATTTAAACAAAGTGGTTACATAAAAGACAATATTCATTCTTCCCATCAACAGAAACCTATTTAAAATAAAACACGGGTTCTTTCTTGACACATCCTTGACACTATCATCACATCATGTACCCTTCCCTTGACCTGTGAAAAACATTTCAAAAACTTGGGATGAGCATAAAAAGCTCAGTAAGGGTTATAAAAATATGGAAAGGAAACATGAGTTCAGAAATACATAAGAATGAAATCATACTTTACCCATAAAACATAGGCATATCAAATCATGAATAAATCATAGAAAACATAAGACATAAAGGTAACTTGAGGCATTCATAACATTCTTACGTAGGGATTAACCCTCTTGGTTACGTTTGGAATACCCATCACAGTATATTCCCTAAATCTCTTCGGAGAAACCTTAACGTTTCACTCCTTCGCGTTACCCAATGCATTGGAGAGCTATATCGGGCTCACCCGCCCTTAGTTTATCACGGAACCACCCGTTTTCATAACAATGCCCAAGAACCATAACATACACGTATCACATAAAATATTCATAAAGGAAACAAAACATTTCCACATTTCAATCACAACATAACATTTAGTATTTTGAAATAATGAATCCACATAAAAAGAAAACATTTCCAAAACCATTTAAAACATTTAATAAAAAGATTTGTGAATCAAAGTGTCCCATACCACCTTGAAGCTTAAAATTTTAAACCATTAATATCCATATAAATAAATCCTTAAAACCATTTTGAAAACATGGATATTAATAAGAACAAATAATTAAAACATTTAAAACGATATTTTGGTTAAAGGGGTTTTACCAAAATTATAGACACTTGAATACAATAATTGAGGAATAACATTTAGTCAGAATTTTATAATATCATGATAATAAATGGATTCATGATATAATACTCCAAAGGATAGTATATACACCATATAAGAGTGAATTGGTGCATAACAACAATGAACCCTCAATAGAAATGTCAAATGTGACGAAATCCCTTATAAAGAAGGTATCCTTAAATTAAGGACAAATCAATCTCAAAAATATGTGTGAAAAATATAAATACACTCAATATAAATGGATATTAAGTGTAAAACAATAAAAGGACATTCACATATATTCAATGGATTACATATTCAATGACTACATGTTGAACCCAAAGAAATCGAAATTGGGTTAAAAAGTTCCCTTGACAGCCTAACGGCATCACATCAAAATGAGTTGATGAGAGATAAAAAGTGTATCTCATCACTTGGACATAAAATTTACATCAATAAGGATATATGATAACATATCCCAACATAACAATATGTAAATTAAAAGACCCAACAAAAGAAGTCTTTTAAAAAAAGAGGAGGGTGAAAGGTTCCCTTACCGACTTGGGTATCTTTCAAAACATACACCCCATGAAAGAAAGACAATAGGTCATTGATGTAAATACTCATAAACGAAAGTATATTACACAAAGAGTAGAAAAAAGGGCAGTACATACACCACTCAATGGAATTTTTGGCAAATGTAGCATAAATCTCATGGGAATGAAAGTGAGATGAAAAATCCCTTACAAAAGTTCGGCAGCCTAACGGCGCCACACAAAACTTCCAAAATGGATTGATGAGAGAGAATAGGGTCTCTCATCATATGAACATAAAAATTACAGTAAGTTTAATATAAAATATCATCCCAATAACAAGTAATATGAGCTTTAAAAGGAATGACATAAAAGTGTATACTTAAAAAGGAAGAGAGGAGTAGGATCCCTTACCTCGGGTCCGACTTGACTCGATCGTTCTTTAATCTCCTGAATAATAAATTTGAGTTAATTTCTAATTCCTTAAGAACCCTTTTTCAAGTTCATTATTACTTTTATACCACTTGTTACCATGTCACAAACATTATGTAATCATTTAAGTTAATAATATTTGTTTTGACGATATTTGGTTCTTAAGTCGAAAGTGGTCTTCTTACAATTACATGTTGTTCGTGTGGCCAAATGTTTATTATATCCAGAATTGTATTCATTATTTAGATATCATATATTTCATATATATCCAGTGCATGCATTTATAACATTACATAATCATTTAGAGGTAAGAAATGAAATGCACCGTTCATGGAGACGGTAAGCCGTACGTACGCATGAACGCTACTTTCATTTCTATTTCGTATTTTATAGAATGGAAAAATAATGATATAAAGGTATATTATAATTCCAGTATAATATCATATATAATATCATATTTCCATCCTTTATACATCCCACATATGGTATTTAACGAATCAAATCACTTTGAGGGGGCGGTAGTCCGCACTTCCTTAAATGAAGATATCGCGTATACCCATAATGGAAGCCATAAAGGTAAGACAAAAATGAAAAATACAGAAGCATAAATATAACATAAACATATTATATATCATATATAAAAATAGTGACATCATAATGGCCACCTTTGAAGGTGTTAAATGAGTATTGAACAATCATCGTTTCGGGAGGCAGAATTTCGCCATCCACGGAAACCGTATGTTCTTTAACCATTTGATGCAGTTGTGTGAGAGTTTAGCTCAAATAAATATTATAACAACATCCTAGTATATTGGAGATACTGGTGTTGTTACAAAAGAAGTAAATAAAAAGAGTTTAGGGGGTTGGAGAAGCAAAATAAAACAAATGAACATGAGAGAATGAATTACCTTTAAAAGTGTAACTCTTTTTGATTTAAGCCTAAAGGATTCCTTTGAAAGGATTCTGCCCAAAGGGAGTCCTCTAGGATGAGGAGAGGGATGTGGAGAGAGCAAATGGGCAGGGGTTGGCCGAGCCAAAGGCTTGAGAAGTGTATGGAATGAGGTAGAGGTGGGGGCCTTTTATAAGAGGAGAGGAGGGGCACTTTTGGAAAGTAAAGAAATATTACATTATTTGAAAATGTGTTTCGGTTTCAAAAGGTCCCACATTGATATAATTCGTGGATAAGGTGATAATTCTTCTAAATCCACTCATACAATTGGTTTTGGACATGTGTAGGTTGTAGATTTTCCATTATCTTTCCATTTTAATTAAATCGTCAAATAATGATGTCATCGCTGCATCATTATTATGTCATAAATAATTAAATTTATTTAATGTCTAAAAATTATTAAAAAAATACTATGATATAGGAAATCGTTTTATCTTTCCAATGAATATTTATAATCAAAAGTTGGACTTGTATAACCCCACTTAAAAATTGTTTTAGTAAAACATATTATGTTTGTGTCATTTTCACTTTAACATTAAATAAAAATATATTAAAGTCATTTTCCAACTAAAGTGGCTCCATGGGGTCCCCAAGTTGGCCCATGGCTTGTCATGGTCGGCCATGACACAAACAATAAGGTTGGGACATGTGTCTAGGTCATTTCATATTATTAAAGCATTATTTATACCTTAAACTATACTAATTACCACTAATCGCGATTAAAAACTTAATAAGTTACTATTCACCAAAAAATTATTTTTATCCCATTGAACCACATTTTACTTCTTAATGACAACCATGTATGTCGGATTTTTGAAATTAAAAACACAATGATGGAAAAATTTCATTTAAACGGAAAATCAGTCTTTATAAGTACCACTTAGTGGTTTCACTATTCATCAAAAATTGAAGTTTTTCAGAAAATTACCAAAAATTCACCCTAAGCTATATTTGATATTACGAATTCAAAAATGAAGTCCGTTTTACAAAATTCAAAACATATTAGTCACATTAATTAATTTAATAATTAATTCCCGCTGTCAGAGCAAATAGCGTGTTTTTATAAAACAATAAGTATCAAAAGATTGACACTAGTTTAAGTCCGATTTCAAAGTGAAATTGATTCCAACGACCACTATTGGTTTTAATGGTAAAAATATTTTCTAATTTCACTTTAAAACCAATTAAAAAGATAATCTAATCATATAAATAAATTATATTAAAAAGAGGTTTTGAATTAAAATACAACATTTTACACTATTCATTAAAAAAATGAACTTTATCAGAAAAATACCAAAAATTTACACAAAGTAAAATTTGATGTCCCGATTCTTAATAAGAGTTTTATTTGGTCCAAAAGAATGTATAAGAGTTATCAAAACTATATTTAATGACAGTTCGCCATCAAAAGGTGATAAGTGAACCTTTAGTGAAAACTAGGGCATATATGCCTAAAATTGAATTCTTTCCGTATTTTAAGCCTCTATCCTTTATTGGATAATTTTAAAAACATTTAAAAACATATATAATCATATTTCAGTTATTTCTATCCATTCCCGCCATTACAACGGCTACATGTTAACTACCATTTAAAATAATATTATTTTATTATTAGAGTGCAACGTAAGATTCCCAAGAAACTCGTTGTTGCGTGTTGGGTACGCCATCGAACATAGCGTCCCCTTTAAAGTAATTTAAATACTTTATTCACAAATATGGATAAATATGAAATGTCATATTCTTTATTTACCTGGGATGTTACAAAAACCAATTAAAATGATAATCTAATCATATAAATAAATTAGATTAAAAAGTGGTTTTGAATTAAAATACAACATTTTACACTATTCATTAAAAAATGAACTTTATCGGAAAGATACCAAAAATTTACACAAAGTAAATTTTGATGTCCCAATTATAAAGAAGAGTTTTATTTGGTCCAAAATAATGTATAAGAGTGATCAAAACTATATTTAATGACAGTTCGCCATCAAAAGGTGATAAGTGAACCTTTAGTGAAAATTAGGGTATAAAAGCCTAAAATTGAATTCTTTCCGTATTTTAAGCCATTATCTTTTATTTGATAAATGTAAAAACATTTAAAAACATATATAAAAATATTTTATTTATTTCTATCCATTCCCGCCAATACAACGACTACATGTTAACTACCATTTAAAATAATATTATTTTATTATTAGAGTGCAACGTAAGATTCCCAAGAAACTCGTTGTTGCGTGTTGGGTACACCATCGAGCATAGCGTCCCCTTTAAAGTCATATTAATATTTTATTCACAAATATGGATAAATATGAAAATTTCATATTCTTTATTTACCTGGGGTGTTACATCCTTCCCCCCTTTTGGGAATTGTGTCCTCGCAATTTTTAAAATTGAGCTTGGAAACATCCTTGAACGTCCCACATCAGAACAAGAGTCGGTAAAACAATCACTTTAAAATAAAGGAAGATAAGTACAGAGGTCACCCAAGTTAACCCATACTAGGATTCCATGTATAAAAACATAGACATGGAAGAAAAAGCAAAGGGTCATGTTCTTGAGGGAGAGTGATAGTAAACATGTCTAGGAGAGAGTTAACAATGAGAAAATCACAAACTTGTGATGGGTTAAACGGTATTCGATTCCCCAGTAGGAAAATCTAATAGAAAACATTTTCGTGTTAAGTTACTTTTTATTGAGGAATTTATTCATAAGGAAACATAATCACTTATCATGTTGACTTTCAACTTTTACTATATTCCTTAATCAAACTCATATTTTTTCTAAAAGATGAGTATTTAGGGAGACTTGTTCGCATTAAGAGTACTATAATCAACTTCTAGAGAATCACCTAATCCACAAAAGAGAACTATATACATCCCATGTCTTTAGTCTTTAACCAAAACCAAAATCAAAAAGGTTAGTACAAGGTCAGATAATCCAGAAAAGGAAAACCCTTTATAAAAAGAAAATCTATTCTTAACCTCCAAAATTTGTCCAACAAAACCCAAAGTTCAACGAGGACCATTAGATAAAAAATTTGTCCGTAAAATTGTTCAAAGTAAACCAATATAATATTGAAACCCAAATATTTTATGGATTTAGTCACATAGTCTTCCAAGTTAAATCGTAACATTTATCTCCAAACAACATCAGTCGCTCCTAAAGTCTCGCATTGAAAAGTAATTAACCTAATCACATATCCTCCATGATAGGTTAATCATTTTCATAAATAACCCAAAATCAACTTACTCTTAATTCATAAAATCATATAACTAAAAATAATCAGTAATACTAACCAGGGACTTCACGTAGTCCAGTGGTAGGCGATAAATACCAGTCGCACTTTGGTTGTGGGTTCGACTCCCGCAGCTTTGTCCGACGCGACGGGTAGTCACACGGTCTATGTGTTGTCCTTTTTCCAAAACTATATAATTCTCAAATCATTCCCCAAAAAGGGATAAAATCATAAAAAATAACCATAACATAATTTAACCTCAATTTTATCTCATGCCTTTCACTTCAATCATAAAATATAGTAACCCATAATTACCTCAAAAGTAAGGATCATATAAACCCAAATGGTTCTTTATAACTATGTCCACAAAGGAAAAGATAACTATTACTTGAATAAAATTTTCCTATATTAAACATCAGGGTTACACATAATATAAAAAGTCTTCTAATGTAACCCCATCATCAAAAGAGACTTAATACTCTTAAGAATTTCACCATAACTCTTGAAGCCCTTATATGTTGACATCTTACTCATTCAACATTCTTCATGATCCATTATCCATTCCTTTCCAACTTATTCCGAAATACCTCTTTCCTACAAACAAAATCATGAATCATATCCTAAGATTTCAAAATAGGAAAACAATAGTCATGAAATAGTACATACCTTTGATTGGTCATTGTCAGTTTCTTCATCCTCAATCGGAATGGCATTAGGTATTGGTAAACGAATATTGGTACGCTATTGGTGACCCCATTCACGAAACTTCTTCATAGGACATGTGTTTGCATAATGACCATGCACACCACATTTAAAACATTCAATTGATCCCTCAAAAAGAACTTATTTCCCTTTCCTCGAGTCAACTGGATGCTTCCTTTTTCCAGGGAAGGTTCTTGCTTTATGACCTTCATTTCTACATATATGGCATATTTCTGTCCCTTTGAAACATTTTCCTAGGTGTTTCTTTCCACATCTTTGACACAGAGGTTTTTGAACACACTTACCTTTATGATTATTACCTGTACATCCGTAGGGATTTGTTTCTTGCATATATGATGCCTTAGTGAAATCTTCAAGGTTTAGGTGGTCAATCATGACTCCAAATAGTTGGTTGAGGATAATCACAAGAGTTCTCATTGCAGCTCCCATATCATTCAGTTGCTTGCTCAAAAAACTGTTACAGTTTCCTTCACATCCACTGTTACTTTGGTGCCTGCTAGATCCAGCCATTTACTAAAACCAAAAAGGTCAGTGTGAGTATATAAACAAAACCATCATGTACTAATGAGTAAGATAAACATTAAGATATACTTACTCATTCACTTTATCTAAAACTAGGACTCTTTCCGAAATCCTAACCATTATGGTAATGTCACTTATGCTTAAAGAATACCCTAACCTCTAAAGTTATCTAAACCGACCTTTGATACCAACTATAAGGACTCAGCCTTAAACCTTACTTAATATTGATTTATTTCAAGATTACACATTGAGGATCATTTCAGGTTTAGAGTTTTAGAGAATTAGATCATGAAACTTGCATTACATTCCACATTTAAACAAAGTGGTTACATAAAAGACAGTATTCATTCTTCCCATCAACGGAAACATATTTAAATTAAAACATGGATTCTTTCTTGAAACATCCTTGACACTATCATCACATCATGTACCCTTCCCTTGACCTGTGAAAAACATTTCAAAAACTTGGGATGAGCATAAAAAGCTCAGTAAGGGATATAAAAATATGGAAAGGAATCATGAGTACATGTATACATAAGAATGAAATCATACTTTACCCATAAAATATAGGCACTTTAACATACCTCATAAAATCATAGAAATTATAACATCCCACCATTTTATAACATAAACTTTCATTACATTACACAAAACTGAGGATCTTTAAGGTCTAGTGTCTTGGAAACCAGGAACATAATACATGAAAACAACATAAAACATTCTTCTTAAACACTTGAAAGGTGTCTCCTTAAGTTCATTCTAGGTTCATTATTGAATCTCATAACCTGGGGACATACATCAAAAGAAAGGGTGAGCAGAAGGCCCAGTAAGGGAAACAAGAGGAACATTTTACATGTGAACTTGAGATACTTCAATAAGGACATGAAAATAACTTTAAGGCATGAGAAAGAAATCATGAGGCATTTCATAATAAAAATAACATTTTCCATAACTTGAAGATGTGGCTACATCATTTAACATAGAAAATCATGAACATATCACCAAGGTCCATCCCCAAGGTGTCATTTGAAAATTACCAAGGTTATTCACCAAGGTATCGTGAAAATTGTAATCTCTAGTGGTTACATCATTACCCAATGCATTGGATCGCTATCAGGGCGCACCCTTAAATTTGCCTTTATTATCATGTGAGCCACATATATCATCATCAAACATTTCATAAATAACCCACATAGCATAAAATAAATGGGTTTCATTTCATAATCATAACGTTTTAAAAACTTCTTTAACGGCATGATCTCTACGTCACTTTAAACCCACGAAAGGGGAAAGTGGGTCTCATGTATGTAAATCCCAGAATTTAAAATAGAACATTTTTATATATATGTTAATACCCTTGTAGAAATAAGATCTTTGTTTATTCACTTTATAACATAAAATAATTTTTGAGAAAAGAGAGAGGCATTTTGAGACGGAAATTCTGCAGCATAACGACTATGTTACAAGGTTTTAGAAAACATTGAAAAGAGAGGGGACATGGGTCACCCACTAATAAACCATCCATAAAATAGTAGGGGGAGAGAATAAGATGGATATATGGACATGGTAATGAAATTTTAAGGATATACCATTTGAAATGAAAAACATGGAAGGAAGAAAAAAATTAGATTTCTCTTATGAAAATTCGGCAGCCTAACGGCCTCACTTAAACTTCAATAAAAATGAATTGACAAGATCAAATAGGGTCTCTCATCATATGATAATAAGAGATTAGTATGATAGATATATAGATCATACCCCAACATAATAAAAAATAACTTGAAATACTTGACATGAAAATCGAACTTGAAAAATGAGAAGGGTGAAAGAATCCCTTAAAAATTCGGCAGCCTAACGGCATCACTTAAACATTCATAAAATGAAATGATGAGAGTAAGAGGGGATCTCTCATCACATAAGAATGAAAAGGGCAGTAAGAGGAATATAAAATAACATCCTCTCACATAAGAACATGGAGCATAAAAGGAATAACATAAAAGAGATTACATGAAAAGAAAGAGAGGGGTCGGATCCCTTACCTTAAAACGTGACTCTTGAAACTCAAAGGTTTGGACCTTGAGGGCTTGGGGGAACCTTGGGAGGACTCCTTCGGAGGTAAGGAGACCAGAACTTCGTTGGGGGAGAGTTGGGAGTGAAAACTAAAGGAGGAAAGGGTGGGTATTTATAGGGAAAGTGAGGGGACAAGGCATTAATGGCCAAGGGACACCTCACAAGTGCTTTTCTCAAACCCATGTGCTCTCTCATGATATTTTTCATAAATTTAGGCCACATTGGGCCCCCAAAACAATAATTCATCACCCTTGGCCGGCCAACCCTTGAAATATCTCATGAAATCATCATGACACAGTTATGATGTCATTAAACATACTGAAACCCTAAAACTGTATTTTTACTATTCACTGAAAATTCAACTTTCTCAGAATAATCCCAAAATTTCACCTTAACCAAATATCAATGATCTGATTTCAAAAATGAAATCCATTTTATAAAAATAATTTTCTAAATATTTTTAATTTAATTTTTAAATAAAAACACTATTCATCGAAAATTCATTTTTTTTCAGAAAAATCCCCAAAAATTACCTTAACATAATATCGATGCTCTGAGTTCAAAAATAAAGTCCTTTTTATAAAAATAATTTTCTAATTATTTTTAATTAAATTTTTAATTAAAAAACAATATTCATCCAAAAAAACTAATACTTGACTAATGATTTATGAAACCGTTATTTACCCATTTTATTGAATCACATTACTTAATCTAGGTGTCTAAATTATATTAAAACTTTCTTTGAGTGAAATTACTAATCCATTTGGTCATATTACTAATCCTAAGCGTAAAATCACTATTCATAATTTACTATTCATCAAAAATTAAGTTGATCTTATTAGACTCCAAATTCCTTACTGAACACTTTTGTAGAAGACCATTTTTTTAAAATCATTACACATCATTAGTTATTTAGGGTTTACATAAATGTTTTAAAATATCCCTTTTTCAAAAAATTCATCAATAAAATATATCCTACAATTATCCGGACAAAAGAAAAACCACAAACATCACTAAAGGAAGATATCTCAATTTATTCACCCGAAAGGATTACACAAGGAAGCTAGGGTCTCGTCACATAGCCCCTTATAACACCGGCATAAGACCTAAGTGTAAGGTGTGCTATGGTGAGAGAATCTGAGGGAGGCTCAGATAACATTGCCCTAGTAGTAATCTCTACTAACTTGAACTTCTCCTGTAGGCGTTTTCGTTCATGCTTGACACACTGGATTTCGGCTTGGGCTTAGTCCAAAGCGAAGCCCACAGATGCTACCTCCTTCCCAAGCTCTGATAAGTGGGCTTCATAAGGGTCGAGTCTACTGGATGAAGCCATCGACTCCTCTTTCTGCATTGACCATTAACATCTTATTAAATCATTAAGAGTAAGTTAATATACTACTCAAAAAGATTGGGTCGTTACATTCTTCCCCCCTTAAGAAATTTCGTCCCCGAAATTTACACTTGAGGCCTAGTCAAAAAGGTGAGGGTACTTTTACTTCATTGTTTCCTCAGGCTCCCAAGTCGCTTCTTCATATTTGTGATTCCTCCACAACGCTTTCACAAGGTGGGTAGTCTTGTTTCGTAGGACCTTGTCTCTACGGTCCAAGATCTCCACTGGATGCTCCTCATAAGAGAGGTCATGTTCCAGTTGTACCACCTCTGGGTTCAGTACATGCGAAGGGTCGGGTATGTACTTCCTCAAGAGAGATACATGGAAGACATCATGAACTTGATCTAGGTTCGGTGGAAGTGCTAGACGATAGGCCACTGCTCCTATGCAATCAAGGATTTCATAGGGGCCAATGTACCTAGGGCTGATCTTCCCTTTCTTCCCAAACCGCATGACTCTCTTCCATGGAGAAATTCGAAGGAAGACTTTGTCGCCAACACCAAACTCCAAGTCCCTTCGACGATTGTCAGCATAGCTCTTCTGCCGACTTTGAGAAGCTTTTATGTGTTGTTGGATGGCATGAACCTATTCCGTCATCTCTTGCACGAGATCAGGCCCAAGAAGCTTCCGCTCACCAGTTTCATCCCAACAAGTAGGAGTTCTACATCGCTTTCCATACAGAGCTTCATAGGGTTCGATCTGAATACTCGAATGGTAGATGTTGTTATAGGAGAACTCAACTAATGGGAGGTGTTGATCCCATCCACCTTTAAATTCCATTGAGCATAATCTCAGCATGTCTTCGAGTGTCTGAATAGTCATTTCAGATTGGCCATCAGTTTGAGGATGATAGGCCGTACTAAAATTCAATTCAGTATTCAGATCATGTTGAAGACTTCTCCAGAATTTTGATGTGAATCTTGGGTCATGATCAGATGCGATGGATAGTGGTACCCCATGCAGCCTTACCACTTCCTTTACGTATATCTTGGAAAGCTGATCCAGAGAGAAATCTTCCCGAATAGAGATAAAATGGGCTGTCTTGGTGAGACGGTCCACAATAACCCATATCGCATTGTTTCCTTTGGATGTTTTCGGGAGACCAGTTACAAAGTCCATAGTGATATTATCCCACTTCCATACTGGTATGGGTAGCGGTTGTAATACCCCCTTAGGAAGTTGTCATTCTGCCTTTACTTTCTGACACACCAGGCACCTTGTAGTGTAATCAGCAATCTCCCTCTTCATGTTATCCCACCAATAATGATCACGAAGGTCTCTATACATCTTAGTGCTTCCCGGATGTATAGAGAAAGTAGAGCTATGAGCTTCATCCATCAGTTATTTATTTATCTACGGAATAGATGGAACACATAGTCTTGTACGAAATTTCAATACACCTTCTTGATCAACATTGAAATCAGGGAACTTACCATCCTTTACAGCCTCGAACTTCTCATGCAGCAAAGGATCTTCTTTTTGAGCCTTCTTGATCTTCTCTAGTAATGAAGGTTGAGAAATCATTTGGGATAGGGTTGATGATGTCCCTTTCCTTATAATTCCCATGTCCAGTTTTACTAGATCATTAATCAAGGGATCCCCTAGGATCCTCATTGTTGCCAGAACAACAGGATCTTTCCTGCTTAACGCATCTGCGACTTTGTTTTCTCTTCCAGGGTGATAATGAATTGAACAATCATAGTCTTTAATAAGCTCCAACCATCTCCTTTGTCTCATGTTCAATTCTTTCTGTGTGAAAATATACTTTAGACTTTGGTGGTCAGTGTATATATCACATTTCTCCCCATAAAGATAGTTCCTCCATATCTTTAGAGCAAAAACAACTGCCGCCAGCTCTAGATCATGCGTAGGATAATTCTGCTCATGAATCTTCAACTGTCGAGATGCATAAGCAATTACCTTGTCATTTTGCATGAGGACGCACCCAAGCCCTTTCAAAGATGCATCGTTAAAAATAACGAATCCTTCTCCGATAGAGGGTAGTGTTAACACAGGTGCAGTAACCAATCTCTTCTTCAGCTCTTGGAAACTTTCCTCACATTTCTTTGTCCAGATGAACTTAACCCCTTTTCGAGTCAACTTGGTTAGTGGATTAGAAAGCCGTGAAAAGTTTTTCACAAACCTCCTATAATATCCCGCTAAACCAAGGAAACTACGAATCTCAGTTACTGTTGTGGGTTGAGGCCACTCCTCCACAACCATTGTCTTTGCAGGGTCAACCGAGATTCCTTCATTGGTTACGATGTGCCCCAAGAAAGCCACTTTCTGAACTTCCCAAAGAGCCTCTCCTTCCGTAGAGTTTTCAAAATAACCCTCAGATGATCTTCATGCTCCTCACGACTTTTTGAATATATCAAAATATCATCAATAAAAACTACCACAAAGTTATCACAGTAGTCCTTAAAGACTCTATTCATCAAATCCATGAAAATAGCAGGAGCATTAGTCAAGCCGAAAGGCATAACAGTAAACTCATAATGCCCATATCATGATCGGAAGGCAGTCTTTGGAATATCTTCCTTCTTCACCCTCAGTTGATGATAACCAGATCGAAGGTCAATCTTAGAGAAGAATTGAGCCCCACAAAGTTGGTCAAATAAATCATCAATTCTTGGAAGAGGATATCTGTTCTTCATTGTGATCTCGTTCAGTTCTCTATAATCAATGCATAGCCGCATTGATCCATCCTTCTTCTTCACAGAGAGAACTGGTGCTCCCCAAGGAGACACACTCGGTCGGATAAACCCCTTCTCCAACAAGTCTTGGAGTTGTTTCTTTAACTCTTCTAGCTCCACATTTGTCATTCTATACAGAGTCTTTGATATCGGTTGGGACCCAGGTACGAGTTCAATGGAGAACTCTACCTCTCTTTCTGGGGGAGGTCCAGGTAACTCCTCAGGAAATACATCCATGTACTCCTGAACAATTGGAACATCTTCAATTTGTATGCTCCCTTTCCCTTCTTCATCATCACCAATTAACTCCATAAAGAAAGCTATGGGAGGTGCTTCTAGATAGGGATCAGTTCAGGATATCTCTCCTTGGAAGATAACTGTAGGTCGTTCATTCAAGACTACTGAGATTTCCTTACTTCTGCGTTTGATCTTAGCATTATACTTTGAGAGCCAGTCCATCCCTAGTATAATGTCGAATTCCATCATGGGAATGACTACTAGATTTGCGATAATATTGTGCTCACCAAAGTAAACACTAGAGTCTCTAAATACTTTTGATGCAAGGATAATCCTACTTGGAGTCTTGACTGACAACTCTACCTCTAGCAGTTCGGGGATTGATTCTATATTCCTTACAAACTTGGAGGAAATAAAGGAATGCGTAGAACCAGAATCAAATAAAGTACTTGCTAGTTTTGAGAGGACAACAAGAGTACCTGCTACCACATCGTTCAGAACTTCAACTTCAGTTGTTGTGATAGCGAAAGCATGACCTTTCTCCCTTGGCCTCTGCTGAGGTTGATGGTGATTCCCCTCCACCGCCCTCGAATTTGGACATTGATTACCAAAGTGCCCAAGCTGTCCACACTTGAAGCATGTGACTTCGGGTAGGGCCAGAACCATCTTTCCTCTGTCGTTAGTGTTGGGTAGTTGAGGCTTCACATCACTACGACAATTCCGAGAAATATGGCCTTCTTTTCCACACCTATAGCACTTACCACTTCCGATCAAGCAGTTCCCCGAATGCTTCTTCCCACATTTATTTCATGTGGCATGTTGCATATGCTTTCCACCTCTTTCCTGATCAAAACTTCTTCCCAGGCTTGGTTCTAGAGTTCTCTTCTTCTCATTAGATTTGTGAGACCACTGTGTCTCCCCAAACTCTAGTTCAACTTTCATAGCACTTCGAACAATTTCTTCATAGCTATCATAGTCCCTGTTGGCTAGATTCTTCCGTAGATGAGGTCGTAGTCCACCGAAGAATATATCAACCTTCCCATTAGGGTCCATGACGAAGCTTGAGGTATAACGGGAAATCCTTGTGAAGTTCATCTCATAGGTTCCAACTGATTCATTCTCCTTTTGCTTCAGCTCGAGAAATTCTTTCTCCATTCTCGTTCTCATCGAACGAGGGAAATACTTATTAAATAATATTCCCCGGAACTCTTCCTACTCCAAATCTTCCATCTCTCCTCGTGGCTTTGTGTTTTTGATCAGTGACCACCACTGATCAGCTTCTCCCTCTAGGCGTTAAACAGCAATGGTGACTTTTTCTTGTTCCGAACAATGAAGTACAGAAAAGATCTTTTCAACGGAGCTTATCCATTGTTCCGCAACCAATGGGTCAGTAGATCCACTGAATGTTGGTGGTCGTTGACGCATGAAGGACTCAACAGAAAGTTGTTCCCTTCGTGGTGAGGTCGGCCTCTCAGCTTGATTCAAGTTATTACTCATAACTTGAGTCAGTTGGTTCATCATTCGCATGAATGTTTTCATTCCGGCTTCCATCGGAGGGCCGTCAGCACATGGTTCATTGCGGTCACCATCGGCACGGTTCCTCCTATTGCCCGCAATTTTCTAAAAGAATAAAACCTTAGTGAGAAACTTATTTCATTATTGATCTTTTAACTAAGACTTCATGCTTATACAATTACACTTTTCTATAATTCCTTCATAATGATTCATAAAAAGCTTGTGATTAACCAAACATATCCCCCGGGAGTGTCGTAACCAAGAGTGAAGCAAGGCCCGTTATCGTGCACCAGTTCTCGTTCGAGTCTAGCTCAAAGTGGTGTTTTCGGGTTTTACCCCTATGTACATCTGTGCCAGAGCCGCCTCTACCTGCTCGTATCTAGACAGGGATGTATTTGTTTGATAAACCACTTACTCAATACATACCAAAATACCAGGAAGTTTTCCTATATTTAAACTTTTCTATAGGGTTCTTCCTAAAGTTTTTATATCCTAATTTCCACAAATAACTAAACCATCCTTTGATACCAACTATAACATCCTGCCATTTTATAACATAAACTTTCATTAAATTACACAAGACTGAGGATCTTTAAGGTCTAGTGTCTTGGAAACCAGGAACATAATACATGAAAACAACATAAAACATTCTTATTAAACACTTGAAAGGCGTCTCCTTAATTTCATTCTAGGTTCATTACTGCATCTCATAACCTGGGGACATACATCAAAATAAAGGGTGAGCAGAAGGCCCAGTAAGGGAAACAAGAGGAACATTTTACATGTGAACTTGAGATACTTCAATAAGGACATGAAAAGAACTTTAAGGCATGAGAAAGAAATCATGAGGCATTTCATAATAAAAATAACATTTTCCATAACTTGAAGATATGGCTACATCATTTAACATAGACAATCATGAACATATCACCAAGGTCCATCCCCAAGGTGTCATTTGAAAATTACCAAGGTTATTCACCAAGGTATCGTGAAAATTGTAATCTCTAGTGGTTACATCATTACCCAATGCATTGGAGCGCTATCAGGGCGCACCCTTAAATTTTAATTTATTATCATGTGAGCCACATATATCATCATCAAAAATTTCATAAATAACCCACATAGCATAAAATAAATGGGTTTCATTTCATAATCATAACGTTTTAAAAACTGCTTTAAAGGCATGATCTTTACGTCACTTTAAACCCACGAAAAGGGAAAGTGGGTCTCATGTATGTAAATCCCAGAATTTAAAATAGAACATTTTGATATATATTTTAATACCCTTGTAGAAATAAGATCTTTGTGTATTAACTTTATAACATAAAATAATTTTTGAGAAAAGAGAGAGGCATTTTGAGACGGAAATTATGCAGCATAACGGCTATGTTACAAGGTTTTAGAAAACATTGAAAAGAGAGGGGACATGGGTCACCCACTAATAAATGATCCATAAAATAGTAGGGGGAGAGAATAAGATGGATATATGGACATGTTAATGAAATTTTAAGGACATACCATTTGAAATGAAAAACATGGAAGGAAGAAAAAAATTAGATTTCTCTTATGAAAATTCGGCAGCCTAACGGCGTCACTTAAACTTCAATAAAAATGAATTGACAAGATCAAATAGGGTCTCTCATAATATGATCATAATAGATCAGTATGATAGATATAGAGATCATACCCCAACATAATAAAAAGGAACTTGAAATACTTGACATGAAAATCGAACTTGAAAAATGAGAAGGGTGAAAGAATCTCTTAAAAATTCGGTAGCCAAACGGCATCACTTAAACATTCATAAAATGAAATGATGAGAGTAAGAGGGGATCTCTCATCATATAAGAATTAAAAGGGCAGTAAGAGGAATATAAAAGAACATCCTCTCACATAAGAACATGGAGCATAAAAGGAATGACATAAAAGAGATTACATGAAAAGAAAGAGAGGGGTCGGATCCCTTACCTTAAAACGTGACTCTTGAAACTCAAAGGTTTGGACCTTGAGGGCTTGGGGGAACCTTGGGAGGACTCCTTGGGAGGTAAGGAGACCAGAACTTCGTTGTTGGAGAGTTGGGAGTGAAAACTAAAGGAGGAAAGGGTGGGTGTTTATAGGGAAAGTGAGGGGACAAGGCATTAATGGCCAAGGGACACCTCACAAGTGCTTTTCTCAAACCCATGTGCTCTCTCATGATATTTTTCATAAAGTTAGGCCAAATGGGGCCCCCAAAACAATAATTCATCACCCTTGGCCGGCCAACCCTTGAAATATCTCATGACATCATCATGACACAGTTATGATGTCATTAAACATACCGAAACCCTAAAACTGTATTTTTACTATTCACTGAAAATTCAATTTTCTCAGAATAATCCCAAAATTTCACCTTAAACAAATATCAATGCTCTGATTTTAAAAATGAAATCCATTTTATAAGAATAATTTTCTAAATATTTTTAATTTAATTTTTAAATAAAAACACTATTCATCGAAAATTCATTTTTTTCAGAAAAATCCCCAAAAATTACCTTAACATAATATCGATGCTCTGAGTTCAAAAATAAAGTCCTTTTTATAAAAATAATTTTCTAATTATTTTTAATTAAATTTTTAATTAAAAAACACTATTCATCCGAAAAAACTAATACTTGACTAATTATTTATGAAACCGTTATTTACCCATTTTATTGAATCACATTACTTAATCTAGGTGTCTAAATTATATTAAAACTTTCTTTGAGTGAAATTACTAATCCATTTGGTCATATTACTAATCCTAAGCGTAAAATCACTATTCATAATTTACTATTCATCAAAAATTAAGTTGATCTTATTAGAATCCAAATTCCTTACTGAACACTTTTGTAGAAGACCATTTTTTGAAAATCATTACACATCATTAGTTATTTAGGGTTTACATAAATGTTTTAAAATATCCCTTTTTCAAAAAATTCATCAATAAAATATATCCTAAAATTATCCGGACAAAAGAAAAACCACAAACATCACTAAAGGAAGATATCTCAATTTATTCACCTGAAAGGATTACACAAGGAAGCTAGGGTCTCGTCACATAGCCCCTTATAACACCGGAATAAGACCTAAGTGTAAGGTGTGCTATGGTGAGAGAATCTGAGGGAGGCTCATATAACATTGCCCTAGTAGTAATCTCTACTAACTTGAACTTCTCCTGTAGGTTTTTCCGTTCAAGCTTGACACGCTGGATTTCGTCTTGGGCTTGGTCCAAAGCGAATCCCACAGATGCTACCTCCTTCCCAAGCTCTGATAAGTGGGATTTATAAGGGTGGAGTCTACTGGATGAAGCCATCGACTCCTCTTTCTGCATTGACCATTAACATCTTATTAAATCATTAAGAGTAAGTTAATATACTACTCAAAAAGATTGGGTCGTTACAGAAATCATATGACATAAAGGTAACTTGAGGCATTCATAACATTCTTACGTAGGGAGTAACCCTCTTGGTTACGTTTGGAATACCCATCACAGTATATTCCCTAAAATCTCTTCGGATAAACCTTAACGTTTCACTCCTTCGCGTTACCCAATGCATTGGAGAGCTATATCGGGCTCACCTGCCCTTAGTTTATCACGGAACCACCCGTTTTCATAACAATGCCCAAGAACCATAACATAAATGTATCACATAAAACATTCATAAAGGAAACATAACATTTCCACATTTCAATCACGATATAACATTTTAGTATATTGAAATAATGAATCCATTCAAAAAGAAACCATTTCCAAAACCATTTAAAACATTTAATAAAGAGATTTTTTAATAAAAGTGTCCCATACCACCTTGAAGCTTAAAATTTTAAACCATTAATATCCATATAAATAAATCCTTAAAACCATTTTGAAAACATGGATATTAATAAGAACAAATAATTAAAACATTTAAAACGATATTTTGGTTAAAGGGGTTTTACCAAAATTAGAGACACTTGAATACAATAATTGAGGAACAACATTTAGTCAGAACTTTATAATATCATGAGAATAAATGGATTCATGATATAATACTCCAAAGGACAGTATATACACCATATAAGAGTGAATTGGTGCATAACAACAATGAACCCTCAATAGAAATGTCAAATGTGATGAAATCCCTTATAAAGAAGGTATCCTTAAATTAAGGACAAATAAATCTCAAAAATATGTGTGACAAATATAAATACACCCAATATAAGTGGATATTAAGTGTAAAACAATAAAAGTTCATTCACACATATTCAATGGATGACATATTCAATGACTACATGTTGAACCCAAAGAAATCGAAATTGGGTTAAAAAGTTCCCTTGACAGCCTAACGACATCACATCAAAATGAGTTGATGAGAGATAAAAAGTGTATCTCATCACTTGGACATAAAATTTACATCAATAAGGATATATTATAACATATCCCAACATAACAATATGTAAATTAAAAGACCCAACAAAATAAGCCTTTTAAAAAAGAGGAGGGTGAAAGGTTCCCTTACCGACTTGGGTATCTTTCAAAACATACACCCCATGAATGAAGGACAATAGATAATTGATGTAAATACTCATAAAAGAAATTATATTACACAAAGAGTATAATAATGGTCAGTACATACACCACTCAATGGAATTTGTGGCAAATGTAGCATAAATCTCACGGGAATAAAAGTGAGATGAAAAATCCCTTACGAAAACTCGGCAGCCTAACGGCGCCACATAAAACTTCCGAATATGGATTGATGAGATAAAATAGGGTATCTCATCACATTACAATAAAATGTACAGCAAGATGAATATAAAATAACATCCCCCAACATTACAAAGAGGAGCTTAAAAGAAGTGACATAAAGGAGAGTACTTAAAAAGAAAGAGAGAGGTTAGATCTCTTACGAAAGTTCGGCAGCCTAACGGTGCCACTCAAAACATCAAAAATGGATTGATGAGAGAGAATAGGGTCTCTCATCACATGAAAATAAAAAATACAGTAATTTTAATATAAAAGATCATCCCAATAACAAGAAATATGGGCTTTAAAAGGAATGACATAAAAGTGTGTACTTAAAAAGAAAGAGAGGAGTAGGATCCCTTACCTTGGGTCCGACTTGACTCGATCGTTCTTTAACGTCCTGAATAATAAACTTGAGTTAATATATACTTTCTTAAGAACCTTTTTCAAGTTCATTATTCCTTTTACACCATGTTATAAACATCATGTAATCATTTAAGTTAATAATGTTCATTTTGTCGGTATTTGGTTCTTAAGTCGAAAGTGGACTTCTTACAATTACATGTTGTTCATGTGGTCAAAGGTTCTTTATATCCAGAATGACATTCCTGATTTGGATATCATATATATCATATATATCCAGCATATAAATATATTTATAATATTACATAATCATTTAGAGGTAAGAAATGAAATGCACCGTTCATGGAGACGGTAGGCCATACGTACGCAAGAATGCTACTTTCATTTCTTTATCATATTAATGGAATTAAAACTAAATGAGAGGTACGTATATTTTAATTACATAATTATATTCATCATTTAGATGTATCATTCATCATATATATCCATTATATACATGTACTTATAATAGTACATTACATTTGGGGATAAGAAATGAAATGCATCGTTCATGGAGACGGTAAGTCGTACGTACGCATGAACGCTACTTTCATTTCTATCTCATACTTTAATGGAAAGAAATAATAATGATATAGAGGTATATAATAATTCCAGTATAACATCATATATAATAAAATTAAATCCATCCTTTATACGTCCCACGTATGGCATTAACGAATCACATCACTTTGAGGGGGCGGTAGTCCGCACTTCCTAAAATGAAGATATCGCGTATAACCATAATGGAATCCATAAAGGTAAGACACAAATGAAAAATACAGAAGCATAAGTAAAACATAAACAAATTATATATCATATATAAAAATGGTGACATCATAATGTCCACCTTTTAAGGTGTTAAATGAGTATTGAACAATCATCGTTTCGGGAGGCAGAATTTTGCCATCCACAGAAATCGTATGTTCTTTAACCATTTGATGTAGTTGTGTGAGAGTGTAGCTCGAATAAATCTTATAACAACATCATAGTATATTGAAGATACTGGTGTTGTTACAAAAGAAGTAAATAAAAAGAGTTTAGGGGGTTGGAGAAGCAAAATAAAACAAATGAACATGAGGGAATGAATTACCTTTAAAAGTGTAACTTCTTTTGATTTGAGCCTAATGGCTTCCTTTGAAAGGATTCTGCCCAAAGGTAATCCTCTAGTATGAGGATAGGAATGTGGAGAGAGTAAATGGGCAGGTTTTGGCCGAGAGAAAGGCTTGAGGAGTGTGTGAAATGAGGTAGAGGTGGGGGCCTTTTATAAGAGGAGAGGAGGGGCACTTTTGGAAAGTAAGAAATATTACTTTATTTGAAAATGTTTATTGGTTTTAAAAGGTCCCACATTGATATAATTCTTGGATAAGGTGATAAGGGTTCGAAATCCACCCATCCAATAAGTTTTGTACATGTGTAGTTCATAGATGTTACATTATCTTTCCATTTTATTTAAATCGTCAAATAATGATGTCATCGCTGCATCATTATTATGTCATAAATAATTTAATTTATTTAATGTCTAAAAATTATAAAAAAAATACTATGATGTAGGAAATCTTTTTATATTTCCAATTACTATTTATAATCAAAAATATGACTTGTATAACCCCACTTAAAAATTGTTTTTGTAAAACATATTATGTTTGTGTCATTTTTACTTTTACATTAAATAAAACGTGATTTATGTCATTTCCCAACCAAAGTGGACCCATGGGGTCCCCAAGTTGACCCATGGCTTGTCTTGGTCGGCCATGACACAACCAATGAGGGTAGGACATGTGTCAAGCTCATCTTATTTCATAAAAGCAATATTTTTACGTTAAACTACACTAATTACCACTAATCGCGATTAAAAACATAATGAGTTACTATTCACCAAAAAATTATTTTAATCTCATTGAACCACATTTTACTTCTTAATGACAACCATGTGTGTCGGATTTTCAAAATTCAATACACATTAGTGGTAAACTTTCATTTAACTGAAAAATCAGTTTGCTTGATTACCACTTAGTGGTTTCACTATTCATCAAAAATTGGAGTTTTTCAGAAAATTACCAAAACTTCACCCTAACCTATATTTGATATTCCGAATTCAAAAATGAAGTCCGTTTTACAAAATTCAAAACATATAAGTCACATGAATTAATTTAGTAATTAATTCCCGCTGTCATGACAAATAGCGTGTTTTTATGAAACAATAGGTATCAAAAGATTGACACTAGTTTAAGTCCGATTTCAAAGTGAAATTAATTCCAACGACCACTATTGGATTTAATGGTAAAAATATTTTCTAATTTCACTTTAAAACCAATTAAAATGATAATATAATCATATAAATAAATTAGATTAAAAAGTGGTTTGGAATTAAAATACAACATTTTACACTATTCATTAAAAAAATGAACTTTATCAGAAAGATACCAAAAATTTACACAAAGTAAATTTTGATGCCCCAATTCTAAAGAAGTGTTTTTATTTGTTCCAATATAATTTATAAGAGTGATCAAAACTATATTTAATGATAGTTCTCCATCAAAAGGTGATAAGTGAACCTTTAGTGAAAATTAGGGTATAAAAGCCTAAAATTGAATTCTTTCCGTATTTTAAGCCATTATCTTTTATTGGATAAATGTAAAAACATTTAAAAACATATATAATCATATTTTATTTATTTCTATCCATTCCCGCCAATACAACGGCTACATGTTAACTACCATTTAAAATAATATTATTTTATTATTAGAGTGCAACGTAAGATTCCTAAGAAACTCGTTGTTGTGTGTCGGGTACACCATCGAGCATAGCGTACCCTTTAAAGTAATATTAATATTTTATTCACAAATATGGATAAATATGAAAATGTCATATTCTTTATTTACCTGGGGTGTTACAAAGATAGTCTTGGGAGTGAACCTTGAATAATAAAATGATATAATGTGGAGTGAACCAAAACCACTATAATAGTTTTCAAAGTGATCATTGATAAAGGAGATGATTTTATATACTTATATGAATTCATAAAACTTATACCTTATTCTTATGATATATATTTATTGTTTATGAATTATTATTGATGATTCTAAACTCTTAAGTATTCTATCATTTTTTTGACAAAACCACACTCCATGTTTCATGATTAAAGATATTTGAATAATTATTTATGATCATTGTAAGTA
This sequence comes from Viscum album, assembly GCA_963277665.1. Lineage (NCBI taxonomy): Eukaryota > Viridiplantae > Streptophyta > Magnoliopsida > Santalales > Viscaceae > Viscum > Viscum album. The sequence goes on from OY728131.1 coordinate 1,353,756,147, forward strand.
TTGATCATGTTCTTAGAACTTTATTCTTATAATATTCTCACTTATTTTCATTTATTAATGTCTTTTATATTTACTCTCAATGAGTATCTAAGATCACCCTTTCTTATTTTTTCCATAAATTATTAAGAAATTTTAAAGTATGATATGTCCAACAAGGATTCTATTTGTGAAAAAAAATTAAATAATCTAGATCATTTATGCACCAGTTCCTTATGTATCAAAGTTTCCAAATACACTAATCATCTATGGTCCTTATGCATGTATTATTATGAAATGTATTGAATATTCATCTAAAATGATGAAATATTTATTTTTGAAAAGTATGGATTGATATATTTTGGGTACGAATCAATTTGTTAACTAAGTCATCCCACGTACTTTCTAATAAAGAGTAAATGAAATTGGAGGAGATTAGATACTTATATATCCCACAGATCAAGAGGTTCTATGGTGTGCCTTTGGCTATAATATTTACTTGAGACCCAAACTTCACTTATTTTTTTATGCGTTCTTCAACAAGAGATGAGATCATGGACAAGGTGATCATTGGGTATCATCCATAGATTAAAGGTCATAATGAGTGGGCTATATGTATTCATGAAGATATTATTTGATCATTTATATTTAATTTTTGAATTTCATTAGATAAACATATATCATTGGTTGAATTTTTATATAACAATAGTTATCATGATTCAATAAATAATGGACCCTTTTGAATCCTTGTATAGAGTACTACATTAATCTCTCATATATTTTGAAAAAAATTGTGTGGGATCATTTTTTGGGCTAAGCCTCTTCCCAGATATGAAAAAGGAGTATTTTACTACAAATATATTAGAGATAGATAAATTCAGTAAAAATCTTAGACTAATCATTTTAATCATTAGTTGGAATTTTAGGTGGGTGATTGTAAATTTTTTAGGGTTTCTCCTTGATTAGGACACTATTGATAGGGAAATAAAATTAAGTTGTCACTGTGATATGTAAAATCATATGAGATTGTAAAACCCCTCATAAAAGTGAAATTTATTCTCTCTTTACTATCATAGATTATTAAAATTCAATATATGTTCCAAAAATCACAAATAAATAAGTACCATATAAACCTATCCCACGAGATTGAGTGGGACGATACATATGTGGATTTAGACACCTCTTTTTTGTGGAACTTGTTTGTATCATGGATCATCAGAACAATTTACTATGTGGTAAATAAATTCCTTTGGTCTATGTGCTATAAAAGTTTTATTAGGATAGCCACAAGACATGTGATTGTAAGGCATTAGTGAAGGATTAATGGACTCAACTTTTCATTAATTCAAAACTTGAGGACTTTTTGGGGGAAGAAAATGACATGGTGGAGAGAATTATGACACACTAGGGGTCATTGTTATGTTTTTATTTTTAATTTAATTCTCAATTTACTTATTTAGATTTTATGGGATTTTAAGGTTTAAATATTTAATAAATTTTAAAATATCCTTGGGAACATGGTGGGTGAACTTTTAGTGCTAATCGTGAACCAAACCATGCGAAGGGGGGAAATGGTATTCTAATGGAATTTTTCATGGTTAGTGCATGACATATTAAAGTATGTAATATCTCTATGTAAACATGCAATCTAGTTTGTTGTATAGGTTTGAGATGTACGGTTGGCACACAATTTTAGGAAACTACGTAGAGAAACCATGAAATATATCTAGATGAATTCAGTGGATCCCTTATGGTTAGCATTTGATTTTCCTAACATTGTAGAAAAACTATGTGGCCTACTGAGTTTTCTTAAAAATGAGTATTTACATTATTATCCAAGTTTATTATTAACGGTATTCTCCATTACTTTCCTTCAATTTTGAATGAACTATCCCCCATACATAGAGATATTCTTCTCCCATTTTCTTGGTGGTGTTTCTTCTTATATTTTTTGTGTAAACATTGATATAATTATTTATTTCCCTTAGTTTAATCCTATCATAATCCTCTGTCACCATGATCTTCCTTCTCCCTTGAGTATTAAAGCACTATAAGACCATGATTTCTAGACCTATGGTTAATTTTGTGGGGATTAACGAATATTCAAGTTTATTTAGGCTTGTGTGGATCCCTCTTTCTCATCTTATGTGGTTTAGATTGAATATAATGTGATTAATATGATTTTTAGGTAGGTTTCTCTACCCAAATACAATTTCCCTTGGAAAACCATGTTTATATGATTTCCCTTTAGTTTTAGTTTACCTATTATTATTTATTTATGATGTTTAAGTAAATTAGTTAATGTGTTTGGTTATTCTTTTAGTGTTTTGGTTAAAATGAAAATTTCAAATATTATTCCTAATAAAAATAATTTTGATAAAACCTAGTGTTAGATAAAATTTATTAAAGAATTATTTGATTCAAAATTATTTTTTAAATTGTGTTTTAAAAAGTAATTTATATTTAAATTGATGTTTTCTTCTTATGAGATTATGGAAATTGATTATATGTGCTTAATGATTTCATTCACATGGGAGACCTTGGTTGAATTGGTAACCATAAATAATTCATCCTTTCTGTAGATTTTTTGTTGGTTAGGGAATGTATTCAAAATATAATAAGAGATAAAATGGGATGAATTAGACCCTAGTGATATTTATTGAGCTCCCAAAATAGTTAGGTTCATGTATGTCATCTAGTGTTCCTTGAGCGAGCCTTAGTTTTATTAGGCCCATAAGATTGATCCCATGATTTTTATATTTTTATTTATTGGAATGTGTTGCCTTTTATTTCCCATTTATTTATTTTAATATTAATGTTTTTTAAACTATGTTTCCCTCAGTTTTACTTTATGATTTACTTATTTTTATTTTTTATAGAACATGGATTGTTTTTAAAGAAACCAAATGTTTTCATGAAAATTTTTCTATGAAAATAATTTTAAATATTATATTCAAACAATAACTAATAGTTTGAATTGTGAAATACATTATGTAAATTCATGATGGTATCCTTATAGTCTTTTCCTCACACCATGAATATACCCATGGGGCGTATGTAGACTTCATTATTTTAGGCTACATGTATTATAAAGGGTGAAATGTAGATTGTAAGATATTCTAAGTTCACATTACACTTTCTAGTTATGATGGTGGTTGTGACCATTGGTCCTGAGGATTTATAGATTATGTGGTGTATTTTGGGATCCTCAGCGATGTTATGTGATATTTTTTATGAGCCTCTATAAAATTTACCATATTTTAGTTTATTTCATATATGGTTGTTGACTATTACTTTATATTCATTCATGTTGTGATGTTTATGATTTATTGGGTCATTGAGGTTGTGTTAAATTCTATTTGGTTCTTACTATGTTTTATAACCAAATATTCATGTGCATGTATGTTCTATATATGGTTACATCATGTTAGATTTTTATGTGGAATCTTGGTTGTTCCTTATTGGATTATGAGGGTAAAATCATTCCCATTGGTTATGTCTAGATACCCTAGTTCTTTTACCAGCTCGTGGTGATTAGTTTTTCACTTCAGGACTACCAGAAATCTAGATTGGATGATATGCCAAGTCAAACAAATCTAGTTCATTACAACTCCCCAACATAGGAATCACTAACCTAGTCACATAGAATCTAAACCACCCGATATGATGGTGGTATCATAATCATACATAAACCAATAATACACATGTTCCTACTATCATACATCATCATCCTACATTATATTGATTCACACTATCATTGTAAGTTATATTTATTCATGTGTCATTGTGTATCATACCCAACTACCACTATGATCCTACATTATACCATATTCCCACTTCATCCTACATCATACCTAATGCCTCAAATTTTACCCAAAAAATCACTTTATAGTTATCATGCATCATATCCAATGTATGCAACTCAACCAGTGCTTGGTCAATTTATGTATCACATACACATATCAATAACTAATAGTCATCAAGTAAAACAAGAACTTACATACTCATGGGATACCTATGACTATAAATGGATCCTCAGACTACTTAGAACACATTGTCCCAATAACATGCAGCTAACCCAAAATATAACTACCTCATACATGTCCTTATAGGGTCATGCCCATTTTCATCCATTGCCTCTACTGTTGGATATACTCTTCACTTTATCAACCAAAATGTATAGATTAATCTTGAATTAAGGATAATGGTACCGCTCCCAGTTATATCTCAGGCACCTATGTCTAATCTAATCCATGATCCCTAGCTAGCTTCATAGTCATCTGGAAAAAAAATATGTATCATCAGGTTAGATGCCTAACACTCCTATGATAGTCTATCACTGTAAGATCCCATCTTTTTCAGATACATCCCTCTTAGGTAATAGTTGAACCTCTTTTATTTGGGTTTTATTTTCTTATTTCAACCTTGGTGGTCAAACTTCTCTTTGAGGGTGGAGATATTTTTCCTTGAAAAATGACTTAATTTTAGGGATATATGTTCATTTTAGTTGATGGATATTGAGTATAAATGTTTCAAAGGCTTCCAAGGTTTCTCCATGGGTTTTCAAGGCTTTGGAGGTGGTTTTAGTTTTTCTATAGAAATATTGGTTGTGATTTTTTTGTTGTAAACTTTCGCTTCATGAATGGTTTAAACAAAATGAATATGTTGTTGGGAACAATTTGTGAAATGGTTCAGAGAGTAAAATGTTTACACACGGTGAAACTAGTTCACATGGTCAAATGCTCGATTGTGGTTATTTTAACCCGAGGCGACACATTTCTTAACAAATATTATATAGTGAAAATTTTAAGTCAGTAAAGGGGTTCAAGTGATGAATATATCAAGATTATTTTTTTTAAACCATGGTGTGTGTATGATTTTATTTCATCTATCATGCATCCTTCTCACTCAAACCCTAGGGAGATTCCATGCAATTTTGGATTGATTCCTTACCTTATGGATGTCTCAATCTACAATTTAGTCTCTGGTTTTCCATGTGATATAATTCTCCTTTGTTCTTCATTAGATTTCCAATTTGAGATTGTTTCTTTCATCACAAGAAAAAGGTAGGTGGTCTATAGAAAATTCCTTTCATCTGTTTGTAATTGTTTAAGCATGTGCAATATTATGTGATTTTGCTGATGAAACATGTGTGTTAACTAATGGAATAATGGGGGATGATAATCATGTGTTTGGACTACTCCTTGGATCCCTTTGGATCCAATAGTTTTGAGACTTGGCTTTCATCTTCCCATATGGGGATCCTACCCTTGAATAATAATGAATTGCTTATTGGATTAAAACAGAAATTAGCATGACATGAGGCCTTAGGTGATTTCCTATGATAGAATCACTTTGGAAAATGACTTACTTGTTTATTGAAATGATTTTTGATACTTTGATATGATATGGTTGTGTACACTATAATGTTAATGTTTTAAGACATAACATGATGAATGAATAGTAATTAAAAGATGAAAAGGTAATTGAATGAATTGAACTTTGTAGCTCCCAATGTATGTTGTGTTATTTATTTCCATTATGACCTATGTTGTATCTTAGGCTGAAATTATTATATAATTATTAGCCCAATTTTGCTGTAATTCTTATTGGGATTATCCCAATTATGTTGTAATTCTTATAGGTCTTGTCCCAATTATGTTGTAATGCTTATAAGGATTATCCCAGTTATGTTGTAATTCTTATAGGGATTATCCTAGTTATACTGTAATGCTTATATAGAGGTCTTGTCCTAATTTTTCTAAAATAATTATATAGGGTATGTCCCAATTTTTATGTAATGATTATATTGGTTACTTGACCCAGTTATGCTGAAATTATCATATAGAGGGTGTGTCCCGGTTATGTTGTAATTCTTATATAGAGGGATTGGTCCAATTATGTTGAAATAATTATATAGAGGGTTCTTTATGGTTAAGTGACTATGATATATACTTGTGGTTATAGTTGGATTAGTGATTCTACACACTCATATTTATCCAATCGTGGTTCTAAAGAAGGATAATTGTATTATTGAATTAATAGTTTAATAAATATTATTTTTATCTCTTTATTACACTATCAGACTGGTTTTGTTTTGACATAGTGGATTTGAATTAAAAAGTTTTAATCACATATTATTTAGGACACCATTTGGTACCTAATCAGATTACATGGATGTAGGTTTGGACAATGTTAATAAACCTTTTTATTGATTTTTTCTTACTATATTGGTTGGAGCTTGGAGATGGGACGGACCAAGGTTTCGGGACCGGGGTATATTGAGTTAATTTTTTTCAGTTTGTTCTTTTATATTTTTTACTTCCATCATATTATTTAAATACATTTTAGTATGATATTACATTGTTAATTATTATTTGGTTTACTTGGTTCATCCTTTATCTTCTGATTATATGATGTATTATTTTTCTTTTCTTTTTTTGTTACTCTTGTATTTTATTTTTTCCACTATATTAAAACATTATACCATGGGTTATAGTCTCCCCATTATGTTCTCTACACCCTTGCTACTAGTCGTCAACCTCTGGTATACAGGGAGGCATGATTGAGTTCTAGTAAACAACTTCATTTATAAATTTTAGAGAGTACCAGATCAGTGGACATTACAAAGTGGTATCATGGGATTAGGTTTTTTTCTTTTCTATTTTTTTTTAATTTGGGAAAGGTAAAAAAGAGACTAGAATGTGTTGGGACTTGTTAATTATCTTGTGTATGGGAGTAACTAACCCATTTATGAGGGAAAACCTAAGTTCACAGGGGTGGGATTGTTGTTCATTATGTTCTCTTATTATGGTTGAAATTATTTCACCTTGGGTGATTCACATACTGTGTGAAATTATTTTTTCTTGAGATTTATACCCATGGCCTAGTATGGTGTCATATGAGTATGTATGCACCACTATAGGCACACAGAGATATATATATTGACATCAATTATTCAATATTTTGATATATTTATTTCATGTCATATAGTTTCCTATATGAAATTTGAAAAGAGATACCTATTATATTTGATAAATTAAATGAAATAATTGTTATTTCATTCCAATTCACTTGTTTATCAATGTTTAAAGATACCATGATCCAGTGGTTCTCTATTATTTTCACCTATTGAGGCTGCAAGTGATATTATCCAATGTTTTAATGATTTAATTTTTCTTCTAGATAAAATGACTCCAAATCATTTATAAATTAATCCTCAAGAGAGTGGAAATCAGCATGCTCCTAAGATAGATGAATTGAATCTTCCTGTATCTCTTGAGGATTAGATGGATGTTATGTTTTGTGAAAGCTTATTGAGGGTCATGAACTCCCTATAAAGGGATACTATTCTCACTATACCTTTTATGTCTGAGATGATGAGGTATTTACAACTATGGCATTGGTTGATGTTCTCTAGGGAGGGAGGCCCCAATGAAGTTTAATTCTGGATTGATTCAGTCCATACAATCTTCCAGTGCCTCAAGGCATGTGTGAACGAGAGGGTAAATATTTCTACAAACATTATCCATGAACCAATAAAGAATTGTTGGGATATTCTAGAGAAATATGGGTAGTAAGATGAGTTATCCTGTAAAGGCATTGAGGAATATTTTATGAGTCACTTACATCCTGAAACATTGAGTGATGAAAAATCTCATGAATTAATTAACCTGACAGAGGAGGACTTATCAGTGACAGACTATGTTAGATGTTTCACTTAAATGCATTTCTTTGTTCCATATCTAGAAGCTAATGAGATTGTCAGAGTGTGGCGTTTCTAGGATTCTATTCACTATAATATTAGGTTAAAGGTGAAAGATTTTCAATTGAGTAGTATTTTGGACGTGATGAATCAGGATCTCATCATGGAAGGGAATCTTAGAAGGGCCCCAATCATCATAAATACATTTTATTAGGGAAAAAAATAAGATTTTCTGGTAGAAATAAGTGCCTCCATGATAGTTATCACTAAGGAAACAGCAGGAAAAGCAGTCAGGGGAAGTGGGAATCCATATCAATACCATATTTTGTTGTAGTGAGATCAGTATAGAATTTTTGGTCCAAATAATCCTTAGTGTCCATACCCTACTTTGGATTGTTGCACTTGCAGCAGGCTGGTCAACCTAGAGAGGGTTTTTAGGGGAATGCTGTTATAGAGCAGTGTTAGGGGATCAGGATAGATACCAACATCTGGGAAGGACATAGCTATAATTTAGAAAATTGGTAGCTGGAGTTCCCCTAGATTCTCAAGTTAAGGTATGAGATGTGGTAATCCAGTGTAGGAGTGGTAGTACCACCTAGAGGGATCAACCCATGGGATTCAGACTGTATCCTTGGGAATAAAGGAATGTTTCCTTCAGGCTATGCAGTCTACTCGGACCATTTTGGATGAAGGACCTTCTACTATCATATATATGATTCATAAATAATCTACCATTTATTTCATTTTTTTGGATATAGTTTAATCATATTATTTTAATCGACTCTTTTTTAAAATTTTTCGGGCTTGGTTTTGGAATTATTGGATGGTTTTTTAACCATTGATACATCATTGGGAGTGTGATCAGAGAATGTCAAACATTGAAAGGAATGTTCCCTAGAAATCTGTAGTCACCATTTATTTTAGGAAATGTTTTTTATGGAAATGATAGGTTTCAATTTGATCCTTAGTATTGATTTTCTAGTTCTATAATAGGATAATATTTAATTTTAGTAGAGGAGAGTTACATTTCTATCTCTAGAAAGAGGCAACTATTTTAACCAGGGTGAGTGGGATCTTTACACTAGTCGTGGAGGACCAATTCAGTGAAGATTTTATTTTCTCATGGATTAGATATCAGGTCATTGTATATATGATGGTGGAATGTAGCAAGATACTTTTCTTTTGGTAGTAGACCATTTTCGGGATGTCTTTCTTGATTAGTTCTAAGGCTTACCACCCAAGCGAGTGATCGAGTTCACGATCATGTTGGTGTTGGGAACATGGCCAGTTTCTATCCCTAATTATAGGATGGAACTATGAGTTCATTGTTAATTGAAAGTTCATTTTAAATATTTGGAATCTAAGGGTTTTATAAAACCTAGTGAATCACCTTGTGGTTTTCCAATTATTTTAACCAAGAAAGATTATGGGACTTTGTCCTTATGTGTGTACTATCATAGGTTAAAACAGATGATTTTCATGAACCTATATCCCCTTCTAGGCATCAATTATCTCTTACATCATATGATAGGTTCACATATTTTCTCTATGATTAGTATGAGATCAGGGTATAATTAGTTCAGAGTGAGACCATCATACTTACCTCAAACTACTTTTAGGATTAGGTATGGCTTGTATGAGTTTGTGGTGATGTTGTTTGGTCTGATGAACACTCTTTTGGTATTAATGGCCATGATGAATTAGATCATTATTCTTTATCTAGATTAGTTTATGGTGGTTTTCATCAATGAAATCTTAGTGTACTCCCAATATATAGATGACAACGCCCAACATATTGACATCATCCTCAGTAAATTGAGAGAGCATGGGATTTATGTCAACCTAACCAAATGTTGTTTCTAGTTAGATAAATTGCACTTCTTGGGGAATTTCATCTTAGATTTCATAGTGTTAGTGTAACAAGATAAGGTTGCAACTATGGTATATTGGGAGCATCCCAAGAATGTCTTGAGATTCAGAGATTTTTGGGTTTAATGGGTTATTATTCTCATTTTATATAGGACTTCATCCAACTGAAAGTAACCATATCTAGGATAACCAAGAAAGAAGTGAAGTTTTTTTGGTTAAACTCTCATTAGAGATAATTTTAGGAGATGAAGGGAAGGATAAACTCAACATTGATCCTCACGTTACCTATGATGGGTAAGGAAAATACCATGTACTATGATGTATCTGGAGTTGGACTCAGAGCAGTTCTAATACATGAGGAATGAGTGATTACTTATGGATCTAGAAATATAATACCACATGAGAGGAATTATCCTACTCATGATCTGGAGTTAGATATAGTGGTTCACATCCTAAGATGCTGGAGACATTATCTTTTGGGTGATAGGTTTTGGTTATACATAGACCACATGAGACTCAGGTATAGCTTTTCTCAGTTGGACTTGAACCTTTATCATAAGAGATAGGATGAGTATCTATAGTATTTCAACATCAATCAGTCTTATACACTACATTAGGGAGACATAATTTCCAATTACTTGAGCCATAATACAAAAATATAGGAATTTTAAGAGTATTGTGATTATTGGTCAATGATTGAAATCTTTGTAGACATGTATTTAGATGTTTAGGAGTCCTAGGGGAAAGTATCTATGACTTAAAAATATTATATACTCATTCTTTTGAAATGGATCAATACTAATTAGATTACTTCTCTAGAGGGAATAACTCTGATAGAAATCTTAAATGGTAGGGATCTACTACCAACATGGTCTCTTAGAATCAAACAAATTTCTTATTTTTCATGGTCAATTATATGTTTCTATGGGCATGCATGAGGATCTGATGAGAGAGTTTCATGATTCTAGATGGTTAGAACATCCATATTTTACAAACATGTATTGGTATTTCTATAGATAGTATTAGTGGCAATAAATTGAGAAGGATATAGTGGGATTTGTGGCACAATGTTTCACCTATCAGCATGTCCAGGCCAAGAAAAAAAGGCCTACTGGTCTATTTCATTCTCTTCCCATTCCTGAATATAAACAGAATGATGTATCTATGGACTTTTTAATGGGATTACACAAGACCCCTCATAATAATGATGCAGTATAGGTGATCATGGATTGAGTGGAGAAGGTAGCACATTTCTTTTCTATTAAGGAGACCTCCATTGTAATGGTATGGGTAGTCTCTATATGTGGGAGATAGTTTAACTATATGGTGTTCCAAGGGATATAGTTTTTGATAGATATCCTTACTTCACATCTCAGTTCTAGTAGGGTCTTCAAAATTCTATGAGATCACAAGTTTTTCTGAGTATGGAATATCATCCTCAGACTGACGACCAATATGAATGGACGATTCAGATTTTGGAGAATTTTTTACAAGCCTATGGGCTAGATTCTAGTGATTCATGGGAGCATCATATAGAAATCATTTATTTTTCAAATAATAAAATCGTTTAGGAATTGATCTATATGAAACCTTTTGAGTATTTTTATGTTAGGTCATGTCACACGCCTCTTTATTAGTTGTTGGTAGGTTAGTCGGTACTCATTCAACCTAGTATAATGCAGGATATGTCTAGGTAGGTTTAGATGACTAGGAGGTAGTTTATGATCATGAAAAGTAGGAAGAAATATTATGTTGTATAGTAAGTATGGCATCTATATTTTGAGTTGGTTCATCATGTTTTCCTTTGGTTATCATCTAGGTTGAGAAAACTCTGTATTAGGAAATCGTTAAAGATAAAACCTAGGTTTATTAGGTTGTTCAAGATGGTGGAAAGGGTGGATCTAGTGGCATAATGATTTCCCATTCTATAGAACTTAATTTCCATACAGGATTTGTTTCAAATGTCACAATTTTGTAGATCTCATCCCAACCTTTCTCATGTGGTATACATTGATAACTTTGACCTTGGTGTAGATGCATCCTTTTAGGAGAATCTGATATAGATTTTGGACCTTAGTGGGAAGTATCTCTAGAGAAATAACATGCCTCTAGTTTAAGTGCAGTGGAAACATGGTAATGTTCAAGAGGAGTCCTAAGAGAGAGAATATGATGTGAGAGATCAGTGGAAATATGGGCATGTTAAAGAGGATACATAGGAGAGGGAATCTGATATGCAATAATAGTGGCTATAATTGTTCACCGAGGCCTGATAGTGATTCTTGGAGCATCTGTGGTATGATTAGTTATATGATAGTGAGGTTTTAAGATCTCTTTTTTCCAGGTATTCCCCTCTTGAGTTTTGGTTCAACCTCTTTTATTTGGGTTTTCTTTTTTTCTTTAAACCATGGTAGTCAAACCATTTCTTTGGGGGTGGAGATATTTTTTTGGGAAATTACGTAAAGTTCAAGGATATTTTTTTTTTGAATTAATAGAGTTCAGGTATAAATATTTCAAAGGATTTTGAGAGTTCTCCATGGGTTTTGGAAGGCTTTAGAGGTGGCTTAGGTTTTTTTGAAAAAATATGGGCTATATTCTATCTGTTAGACACTTTAATGTCATGAACACTTTATACAATGTGAGTTTGTTGATGGGAATTATCCATGAACTAGTTCACAGCATGTAGAATTTACATGTATTGATACTGGTTCATGTTATGAAATGGTCGATCGAGGTTATTGTAACCTAAGGATATGTGTTTTTCAATGTATCTAAAAAATTGATAAATTCAAATCACTAAAGGCGTTTTCATTGTGAAAATCTCTGGGCTAGTGGTTTTAAACCAAGTTGTGCATGTGATTTTATTTCATCCACTATGTATCCTTCTCTCTCGAACCCTAAAGAAACTCTAGGTGATTTTGGAGTGATTCCATCCCTTTCAGACATCTCAGTCAAGTGTTTAATCTTCGGTTTTCCTTGTGATCTCCTTTACCTTAATTCTTCATTGCTATTCCTAGTTGAAATTGTTGTATCGACCATAGGATAAAGGTTGGTGGTCTATAACAAATCCATTTCATTTGTTTCTAATTGTTTGAGTATGTACAGTATTATGTGATTATGCCAACACAATGTGCGCATTAACTCATAGAATAATGGGTGATGATAATCATGTTTTTGGACTAATCCTTGGATCCCTTTGGATCTAGTAGTGTTGATACCTAGTTTTTGGCTACCCATAGAGTGATCCTACCCTTGAACATTAATGAGATGGCTATTATCTTAAAACATTAATTTTCATGACATGAGACCTTAAGTGATTCCTTGTGATATTATTACTTTGAAAATGGGTTACTTGTTTATTGAAATGATTTATAATAATTTGATATGGTAGGTTTGTGTACACTAGAATACTAATGGTTTAAAATAAAAATTGATGAATGAGAGTGAGTTAAAAGATAAAAAGGAAATTAAATGAATTAACTTTTATGGCTCATGATGTATGTTGTGTTATTTATTTCTATTATGACCTATGTTGTATCTTATACTAAAATTCTTATATAGGTCTTAGACCAGTGATATTATAATACTTATAGGGACTGGCATGGTTATATTATAATTCTTATAGGGATTTACACGGTTATGATGTAATTCATATAGGGGTTTTCCCAGTTATGTTGTATTGTTTATAGGGCTTGGACTAGTTATATTGAAATGCTTATATAGAGGGTTTTTTCATGGTTATGATGAAATGATTATATAGAGGGTGTATCCTAGTTATGTTGAAATTCTTATATATAGGGATTGACATGATTATGCTGAAATGATTATATATAGGGTGTGTCCTGGTTATGATGTAATTCTTATATAGAGGGATTGGCCTAATTATGCTTAAATACATATATAGAGGAGTTTTCCATTTTATGATACTATGATATGGAATTTTTGTTACGATTGGAATGGTGATACTACTTTCTCAACGTTTTTTCAGGATGGTTCCAATGATGGTTAATTATATTTTTATATTAATTTATTAATTAATACTAATTTTTTATCACTTAATTACATGCACTTATTATTATATTTGTTTTGTTTTGACACAATGGTGTCAAAATACTAAGTTTTACTCACACCATATTCTGGACACCATTTGGTACCTAAGAAAATTACATGGATACAGGTTTGGACAAGGTAAAAGGACATTATTGTTGAATTTTTCCTATTGGATGGGTTGGAGCATGGATATGGGACCAACTTATGATTCGGGACCACATAATTTTGATATTATTTGTTTCATCTTGGTCTTTTATCTGTATGAATTTTATATTTTTATTTAGTTACATTTCAACCTAACATTACATGGTTCATTATTATTTGGTTTAGTTGGTTCATCCTTTATCTTTCAATTGTATGATTTACTATTTCTATTATTTTTTTACTCTGATTTTTGTTTATTTACACTATATTGAAACTCTATACCATGGGTTATAGTCTCCCCATTATGTTCTTTATACCACTGTTTCTAGTTCGACATCCTCTGGAGTGTGGGGAGGCATGCTTGAGGTCCAGTAACCATGCTGATTTTTCCTTGTTAGAGAGCTCTAGATCAGGGGATGTTACAATCACACTACACTTGAACATGAAATAACTACCCACACTATATACACTTATATGATTTCCCACTACTTGGGGCACTATTGTAACTATTCTTTGATTTCCCATCTAGGTTTCCTCATGTCCCTACTTCTAGAAAACCAAATCTACACAACCTACCTCGCCTAACACAATTGTTCATCTTATTATACTCCAATATTATAGGATCTACTACACTATCATTTCTTGTTTCACATCCTTTGAAAATGAGTTTAACCTGAATATATATACATGTAACCTAATAAAACTTCATAAAAAATCCTCAGATCCTCAAATATTATAAATTTCATCCAACACTAGCATTAGTGTAAACTATAGTAAATCTATGAACCGGGAAATATATTCCCTGACTACAGTCTCTCCTCATACTTTGTACATGAAATCATATTCTCTATACTCCCTTAATTTCCTATATAATAATTTCTTAAATACCACCAACTCAAAGTCTTTCAATTTCATCACCTCATGTATAACTTCTTGTACTTGTAAATTCATCTAACATTTCACTTGTCCTTTAAGAATATATGTATCATGATTCATGCTTCTCTCTATTAGAATCTCAATTAGATCAAGGATCAAGTATATTGACTAACTATAGTACTCTTCTACCTGGTTTATTCCATATCCCAATAACAAAAGAGTTCATTTTTTAAAAAAAAACTATTATGTCAAGTATTCTATGGATAACTCAACTTCCTGAAATCCTTGATAAATGTTATGTATAACCCACACAAGGATCATCTTGATCAAATCATACAACCGCTCCCCTAACTCCTCTATCCATTTTTACTGACTTTATTACCTTAGAAACTCTGTTTCTAGATCATACTCACCTCTAACCTCAAGGTACATGTCTGGTTAACTACCCAATGGAATGATATCTCTACCCTCCTAATGCTCAAATGAAGCTCATCTAGGCTGTATATCTCTAAGAACCAATTACCATGATAAATATAGATATAAAATCTCATATACTATAAATAGGCCTGAATGGCCCGAAGGCCTTCATTTTTTATTGATTTTTGATAACCCCCCTTTCAGGGGATGAGGGGGAACCCTTATAAGGCCCATAGGATCAGAGATTACATGGCCCGTAGGCTTAGGAGATTACATGACCCGAAGGTCTTAGGGAAGTCAACCAAAATATCTGCAAGGAACTGCCCCTCCCCAGAATCTGCATCTTGATAGTAGCTCTCCACCTCTGCATGACCGTCTGGCTAGGCTTCCAGTGTAAGCACAGGCTGGTACCGATGGCATAGTCATACCCTCTCATTCTGACAATCCATTTGGCTCTGCTCTGGTGAGTGCACCTGCTCTGAATCCTCTTTTGGGGCTGCTCCTTTTTTTTAGTGTGTCTAGGGCCTGCATTCATGTGGCCTGAAGGCCTTTGGGTGGCCCTAAGGCCTTAAGGTGGCCTGAAGGCCTTGATAATCAACTGGCCCGAATGCCTTGGTGGCCCGAAAGCCTTTCAGGACCCGAGGACCAAACTGGTGGCCCGAAGGCCCAGATGGATGAATAGTTCTGGCAACAACATTATCGAACAATGCTTGCTACAGTGCCTGCTACAGTAACCCAGAAATATGACTCCACCCAGATTTGATCTCGGGTCTCTTGGATGCACCTAGAAATTCCTCACCAACTAGGTTGAGGCTCATGTGCTACTATAAATAGGGGAAATTGTATCATGTAATGTGACCTATTAGCCCTTGCACTTCCCTACCACACCAAGTCTCATTTAATCTGACCTTGAGGCCCACCTACCCATCTCAAGTTCAGGTACCGCACATAACATACATGCATAGGATCCATATATCCAGTCACATAATGAAATCATATCCCTAGTCTATATGAGTATAATTCTACCAAGAATCTATTTGGAAGAACACTATATAGGTTATTACTGATACATTAAATGTACAAACCCTTTTCCATTCCAAAACCAAAATGGAAATCATGAGTAGGAACATGAATTTCATGTGATCCCTATAACCCACAATAATTCATTTTTACCACCTCTAGCCTCTTCGGGTCAATATTCCTAAATAGAAAAAAAAACAAATAACATAAAATACCAATTTATACAAATAAAATACCACATATGTAACCAGGAAAACCAAAAAAAATCCAAATTTCCTTAGTTACTTGGACTTAAGTTAGTATTTATACATTCTAGGAATAAAGTATGAAATCTATCCCATGTTCTAAAATATCCCTAAATATCTATATAACATAACCTAAAAAAATAAAACACGTTGGTATCATTTTACCACAACCTACTTTGATGCCACTTTATAACATTTCAAACCATCTCACTCTATAGTAACTGCAATAGAGTTTCACTAGATATCAGGAACACCTCCATGTATTACATAGGCTACTGAAAAGTAACGAAGTTCTAATGGGTGATTGTGTGGATACTATAACCACTTAAGATAAATAATAATAATACCACAATAATAGTAATATATTCACTAAATAACATGAATTAATAATCTAGATCATAAATACTATAAGAAAAATAAAATTATTCAATATTATGTTAGTCATGAAACACATAAATGGATCACCCATAGGTTGATTAAATATGTACATTTACAAAAGTATTAAAAATAAACTTCTAGTCCTACATTAAGAAACCAGCCGACCTACCTACAAAACCACAATTTTTATCTCATGAACCATATACACCTATATTTTCATTATAATCTGGATAACATACCCTTACTTGTCCTTTCCTGTGAACCTTAAAGTTTGTACGCATCTTAGAGGGCTTGTGTAGGGTGTGATTATGAACTTGGTAGGATAAGACTAAAAGTATCTCTATATAATATCCATATATATACAAGTGTATGAAAAGTGAGATAAATGGAATCAAAATCACACCAATAAACTATATCCACTAGTTCACATCTAATCATGAGTTATCTATTACCTACCTCAGTCAGTGTAAAAGTGGAATGATGAATCCATACGTTATCATACCGAAATATTCCTCGATCATCAAATAAATTTCATGAAACGTAGTTCCATATTCCAACTATAACTAATGAAACCATCACAATTCAACCATGATTACCTAATGGAATTTATGAAAATCATATCATAAGTCTCAAGGTTATACATACCCTTTTCTAATCACTGATTCAATCTCTTATTAAAACTAATGCATGGAAACACCCATCACATACCAAGACCAGCTCATTGACCCCAAAATATCTCTCATTTAAAATGAGAAACATGCTCTCATTGGATCCTATAAATTAATAATAAGATCTTCTATCTATCTGTATTGTATCCTCCTCTATAATTTTGATCAAAACAATCACCCCTAAGACACTCAATCTATAAAGGAAACTACCAATAACCAATGGTCAAACTACCTCATGGATCATGTCCTATGTGAAGAATACCCTAATGTAATCAACCACCATGATGAGTGGAAATCACCAAAAACCTACAACCACAAATTATTTAACCTCCATTATAACATGTGATAATATTTAACACTATCTGTGTCACACTAGAAAACCATCATCATCACCCATAGTAATGGTCAGCACCATCTATATCACACCAGTGAAACACATTTCACCATTATCACATATCAATATCACCCTCATTCACATGGGTTGCATGTAAAACATTCCCATATTACCACATCAATCATTTCATCCTAAAAAAAATTATCCATAACATGTCATATCATGTCCATAAAACCCTCAAACCTCACCATCAAGAAATAAACTCCCTACCATGTCATACCCATCATTTCCACACTATAATACCCAAAGGTATCTCCCAACAATAATTTAAACTATAAATGATTCCATTCTCAGTTTCTTACCAGACCCTAACCACACCCATTTATTACAAAAATCATTTCATATAAATATCATTATAAATAACTTAATAGAACCCACCATGAGTTAGTAGGGATCCACTCACAAAGAAACTCTGGTCGATCCAACATCGATTAAAATAAATTATATAGTCTAGAAAAAACCATTGATTTAGGTCACTCCAGATAGAAAATGAGTAGGAAACAATAGACATTATAAATAATTTCCAAAGGATAGCTGGCCTTATTCATGGATACTACCTGTAACAGGGTACATAATGAACTGGTAGTAATTGATGAATATTTCTTTAGAGGGGATAATTAATGAGAGAGAAAATAATTAGAGTGTATCCACAGTATTTCTGACTAAAATGGTGAAACCCACCTTATATTTATAATTTAACCATTTAATAAATTTTTAAAAAAATTAACATAAGACAAATCACAAAGTGACCCCCTATAATACGATGTTATTACCCCTTTATACTGACACACACAATTATTATAAAATAATATAACCCTTATATACCACCCATATTAACCTTATTGTATCATCTAGATCAATACTTGAATGGTTTGGAACCCTTGGGAATCAAATATATTATCCCTTACATATCATTTAGAGATAACCCTTTTAAATTATCTAGATATAACCTATATGTATCTTCCAGAGAAAACACTTATATATAAGATAATTTACCATTTTTCTAGCCCTTACATATCTGAGTAACTCTTCCATGTCATAATGTAAATTCAAGTTATCCTTATGTATCATACTCTGCCACTTTATAATCTAACTCTAGTAACCATTTCTTAGGATATGGTATCCCTTATACATTATAGACTGGCCATTACACATCACAATGTGACCCTTACACATGAGGACATTACCAATTTTCAATATGAGTTATGTACCCTTATGCATGAGGACTTAACTGTTAAATCAAAGTACCCTTAGGCATGAGGACACTTACCCATACTAACTTAACCATTTTTTATGAATGATTTATATTCACTTATTACTCAAGAATCTAAACAAGGCTTTACCCGTCGTCTCCTCCTTCCTCATGACCTAGACATCGATGTCCATCATGCTAACCCCTACCCCTCATTAGGGGAGTTACCATCATCGTCTCTCTATGATAATCGATCTCTACCCTTCTATCCCTTCTCAATTCCTGATTGCATTCCCTATTTCCCTCAAATTTCCCTCATCCCAAAGGTTTTGGAATGGATATATGGCTCTCCACAATTATTGATCTCACCTCTTGAATTCACAGATGCATCTTATCTTTTGAATCTGACTTTGATTTTGAGATTCATGTAATGTTGGCCATCGGTGGAATATTTTGATTGACATATTTTTTCATTGTGGGGTTAACAAGAACAAGGTATCGTGGGGATCCTTAACTCCAAACACTTTATTATAATATTTTCTTAGGAAGAGGATCTGGTCCTAGATTGGTCGACTATTCCTCGCATCTACAATGGATCTCAATTATTCTTCTTCAAATGGTCATATGGCTTCCACATGAAGTGTGACTCGCCAATGATGGAAATTTGGTTGAGACTCCCTAAAATCCCACTCTTGTTTCAGAATCCCTCAATAGAATGTATATTATGGAACCTTGTAGAGTATTATCTATGTTCAGACAGTAGGACTTGTGTTGTATGTCACCTGATCACACCTAGAATATGTATCGAAGTGGATGTGTCAAAACCACATGTTGATTCCTTTTAGATTACTGCTAGTGTTGAGTTTTTTTTAAATAGTCTGTCATTTACGAGTCGTGGTGTAATTTATACTCGACATACAAGAATATGGGACACATGTTGATGGTTTTCAATAATGATATGATGAAACAGAAGGCATATAGTGCTGGTGTCACTCACATAATCCCAGTTTCTTCTAGGGTATCCCTTGATCATGGATATATTCTAGATATAGATTACTATGAAATAAATGTAGGTCGAAGGTTGATAGGGGCTGATCAATTTTCTTCTGGTAACATGCTTCCATGTGAAGTATCCAAGTAATCTCACAATCCATCAAAGGTTACACTGCCTATTCCAAAGATATATGATGTTTATGGTAGACTAAAATGGGATTTGGGTGGTGATTCCTCTTTAAAGGTTGTGGTGAATCTGAGTAATGTTGTTCCTTTGTGTGATATTGATTAATCTCATTTAAATGATGAAATTTAAAGTTGAAATTTGTAGATATAGAGTGATAGTTTTAGGTAAGATGTCATTCTAGTTGAGGACAAAGATGTTGGGAATGAGGAGAGGGAGGTCCAATTGGATGCTGATATGGCCAGGCTTCCAGTTTTATCAAATCCAATAAATGAAGCTGCAGTGAATAAGGTAGTCGGTGATGATCAATACATTGGTGATGATCATTAGTATTTGGACTTAGAACACACTAATATTCAACCCAAATTTATGGGACATGGCTTTGTGTATCCAAAAGGGCCGAATATTCTAGTTCAAGACACAAGAGACGGGGATCATGCCACAAACATACAAAACATTAATTTCAATGAGGAGATTCATAATCTCCATATATCTTCATAAATTTATGATAGGAGGGAGAATATTACTGATGGTGATAAGGAAACTAACACTAACCCTCCTAAATCCATGATCTTTAGTAAATCATCATTCAAATAAATCAACACAAATGGGGAGAAAAATATGGTTGAAAGTGATGGCTTCATCTCTTCTCCCCAGAAGATAAGGTGGAGTATGGACTACTCCAATATGATAAGGACTATTTCTATCATGTCCACTTCTATGGTGTCAAGAAGTATTGATGCTGAAATTCTTAAGATCATTAATCAAGGTATCTATCAATATGAATGGGAACATACTGATGAGTACGGTTATGGGAATGACTTATCATATAATGATTTGAAGTCTTACTTATGATAGACATGGGAAAGATGTCAACCTCATACACTTTCTGTCTGTACTTTTTATTTCTTCTTAAAAATTGGTCAGAATCATTCTCTTATGACTATATTTGTCTAATATATTCCCTTATTGTGGATTTCCATTATTGACCCTTATCCAACTCCCGAAACATGATTCCCAACCTATAATAACACCCCTAAAACATTAATAGGGTATAAGGACACACAATCTATCATGACCCAACCCTAATCGGGGATTGAGACACAGCTAACACAAGCCCGCCTCCATAGGCTAGGCGTGGCGACAAGTACTAAAAGGCATGTCCTAAATCAGAGGACTTTGACTAATGTACATGTACAGAAGCACCCAAACACCTCAAAGCATAAGTACATAGGAATAATAATAAAATGATACAAATACTATTAAGTAAAACAACCATGATAAACTATGTGGTGTACAAGAGTAAGATAGTGAAAACTGGAATGTAAAGGGAAAAATACGTGCCCAACCAGAAATATGTCTCAAACTGACAAAAACTAAAAAGTAAATTTCAAAGAGATCCCAAATCCTAATCTCCAAGCTACGACCACTGTACATAGTCCATGGTTCCTAGTATCCCTAAGATCCTCTAAATCCACCACCAACATGTTTGTATTCTTCAAAATACATGACATGTGTTGGAAAATCCTACACATGTGTGACTACATACATACTCAGTAGGATGCCCTGAAATATGAAGAGGAGGTAGTAAGAGATACTATAGGAATATAATGATATTAGATAGTTAATAGGATGTTTATAAACCCATTAAATAGAAATATTAACCTCATACAAGAATAAGGGGATCAACATGTTGTGTATATGGAATACATATTGAGTCAATTCCACCCATAGTAGGATAGTAAACTCATCCAAACATGATAAGATAAACACGGAAAGTGTGTGGCATACTTAACATGTCTTTGAAGCCTATGGTATGAGAGTTACTATATCAAAATTTATGGATAAAGATATGTATATATTCCTGCTCAATATAAGAATCCCAAATGAGAGAGTAATGGGATCTCCATATCACAGCCTAGCGTAGGAAAAGAGTCTCCAATAGTTCCAGAAGTCCAACAATGATGCACATCATCTTGCGCATCTTCCCCATAGAAAAAATACAAGTCAAGTCATGCCTCATCACCGTGCCACACAGTCGAGGGGCCACAATGTCTAGGGAGAGGACCCATTCCCTGGTACAATAAAAGGGTTTCACTAAGTGGATAGATAGAGGACACATACAATGTTCCAACAGAAGGATTCCACTCTAATATTCAATGGGGGACCCATTACATGCAGGGAAAGAGGGTTCCACTATGATGTTAGAGGACCCATGCCTAGCCCATCTAGAGAGTTCCACTCTAGAAGTTGATAGAGGACCCATTCATTGTGCCAATAGGAGGGTTCCATTTTGATGGTAGAGGATCCATGCCTTACCGATTTGGAAGATTACACTATAAAATTTTATAGAGGACTCATCCATGTTCCAACAAGAGGGTTCCACTTTGACGGTAGAGGACCCATGCCCAACCCATCTAGAGGGTTTAACTCTAAATGTTGATTGAGTAGCCATGCCTAGGGGTGTAATTTTGGCCCGATGGACTGGAAATCTGAGTGGACCATCCCGAAAGCCCAAGAGGCTCATCCCGCCTAAGCCCGACTTGGGCTGGACTCAGCTTGGGCATGTGATGCACTGGGCTAGGCTTGGGCCAACATAGGTCAGCCCATGGATTGGGTTGATCTAACCCATGGGTCAAGTTAGTCCAGCCAGACCATTGGCCCATTGAAATATTGTCTGAGCCCACCCTGTAAAATGTCTGTCTACCCTAAAAAAATATAGGAAACTGATAGTAGGGAGAATCGTACCCCCTGCCCCATGTTTCCAAGGTTGCGCCTGGGAAAACTATTCCAAGTGCACACCAATTTTAAAATTACACAGGCTGCATATATATGAATTAATAAAACATGAAATCAATTTCAAATGTCATATTATATTTTTTAATAGTTATAATTCAATTATTTATTTAAAATCATATAAAATTAATTATTTTATATTGATTTTAGGATTTATAATTATTATTAATGTAATTTATTAGAATTATTTCTATTTATTTATACAAGATAGTCACCGTGGACTTTTTTTTAATTAAGAATTTTCAAAAAAAACGTTTAATGATTTTATGAATTGTTCTGTGTTTAATATTTTTATTAAATTAAAGAAAATATTATAATTATAATAAGTATGGGATGTTTAGGTTGAGGGTTTTGTGAAATGAATTAAGAGAGAAATTTAAAACATGAAATCAATTTGAAATCCCATATTAATTTTTTGAAATTATTTTTCATTCAGTTTTTGATTTAAATTAACCTCGAATCAGATATTTTTTTATTTATAATTATGATGAATGTTATTTATTAGGATGATAGATATTTATTTAAAGAGGAACATACTCATAGATTTCTATTTTTAAATTCAATATTTTCAAATAAATTATTTTAATTTTAATAATATATTTAAATGATTTTTATTTTAGATTTTTATTAAATTTAAGAAGATATTATAATAGGCATGTGACGTTAATGTTGAAGCATCTTATTAAACTCATGAAGTGATAAATTTAAAACATATTAAATTATTGAGAAAATAAATGAAAAATTTTAAAACTTATAATATTAATAAAAAAATAAAATAAACATGTTTACAAAAAATGGAAAAAAATTTAAACACAAACTTTTTAAGAATTTTTTTTAAAAAAAAGTTAAGCAAACATTTAAAACATGTTTAAAAACATTTAAAAAAACGTATAATTTTAAAAAAAAAACGTTTTAAATTATTTTTTTGTAAACCATTACAAAAAATTTTAAAGCTATTTTAAAAAACATTTAAAAATATGTTTATGAAAAAAAATTGATTTAAAATTTTTTTCAAAAAACTATTTTTAAAATCATTTTTAAAAAACTGTTTTCAATACAAATTTTAAAAAAAATAAAATCATTTTGAAAAATGTTTAAAAGAATATTTAAAAAAAAAATTAGAAATACTTTTAGGAAAACATTTTAAAAAAATTTAAAAAAAAAGTTTATAAAAATGTTATAAAAAATGTTTAAAAATAATTAAGAAAACATTTATGAAAATTAAACATAAAATTGTTTAAAAACATATAAAAATGAAAATAATAAAAGCACATAGGGGCCAGCTTGTAGCCAATCCTAAAAATCTTGGCCCATCCTAATGGTTTGGATCGGCCCGAGGCTGGGCTCGAGCCACCTATTGGGGTTGTTAGGGCCAACCCGGCCTCGCTCAAATAGTGGTTCACAACCTGGTTTTTTAGAGGCCAGGACAAACTCAGTCCAACTTGGTCTGGGCCATGCCGGGCCAAAATTTCACCCTTACCCATTCCCTATGACAATAGGAGGATTCCACATTGATGGTAGGAGACCCATGCCTAGCTCACCAGGAGGGTTCTAGTCTTGAAATCTGTAAATGACCCATTCCTATCACCGCTAGAGGGTTCCACTATAGTCATCGAGGATCCATACCCAGCCCAGCAAGAGGGTTCCACTCAGAATTCCTCTGGTGATCCTACATGATTACTTTTGTCATCCATCATCACCTAAAACACTATCATGCTTGGAAACAACTCATACTTTATCTCAAAAAACACAACTAAGGGCACCATCATGTTCTACATCGAAAAAATCACAGGATAGGCTACCCAAAGACCAAAATCCGTATCCAAACGAAGTAGAAATGAGAGTTTGATGTTTCCTAAAAAGGTACTATGGGGTACATGGTGTGTGAGGGGACCCACATGGCATGTGGTCCTACTCTATTACCTGGTCATTTCCTTAGGGGTACACGTCTCTCCAACAATATAGGGAAACCCGTCGTGTAGGGGATCTACACGACGTGCCCATGCCACTCAGGGTCCCACCCATGTGCATGGTTGGGTCTGTGTATCCATTATGTGTTCATGTACTTCAGTACATAGAGTTCTGATTCACATGGTGTGTCGCCCATGTCTATGTCCTTGTCTTTGTACTAAAGTACATGGTGTGTTCCTCGATATGAACTCTAACACACGACTCATTCACTCAGGGAATAGGTACATGTTGTGTAGGAATTCTACATTGTGTGTCGTCCTTATAAATTCCCAAAACCCTATCCACCACATCATAGGGGATACATGCTCTGTTTAAATCATTTTACATGATGTATAGTCATGTTTTTCATGGTTTATCATATCTAAAATCCATGCTTCATATTTGACCTTTCTGCTTTAATTTTGGCCACACATGAGCCTCATCTGGGTTGGTGAGGACTCGACAAGTGCATCCAAGAGACTAGAGATAAAATCTAGGTGGAGACATATTTATAGGGTATTGTAGAAGTAACTATAGCATGTACTGTAGAAGATATTGTTTGGTACTGTATAAGCTGGAATTATTCATCCATCTAAGACTTTAGGCCACTGGTTTGGTCTTCGGTTCCTACAAAGCTTTCAGGCCACCTAAGGCGTTCCTGATAGTTGTCTCTCAAGGCCTTCAGGAAACCTCAAGGCCTTTGGGCCACCCCAAGGCCTTTTATCCACATAAATATGCATATGTATCGGTTTGATTACAAGAGACAAGGCTACATATGAGGATTCAAAGCAGGAGAATTCACCAGAGCAGAGATAACCACAATTGAATGAATGAGAGGGTATGGATTTTCCATCGGTACCAATCCTATGTAGCTCTACATAGGATAGCTATCTGACCATCCATGAAAAGGTGGAGTGCTAATATCATGAAATTTTATGGGTAGGAACTATTCTAGGTTGTTTTGTCTGGGTGATTTCCACTAATACTTATGGGTCGTGTAATTTTCTCTTAATCCTTCAGGCCGTGTAAGGGTTCTACCTCACCCCTTGAAAGGTGGATTATCAAAAATTAATAAAACAATTAAGGCCTCTAGTCCATTCGTGTGCTTTAATTTTGGCCTCATTACTTCAAAAAAATGGTGGATCTAGCCATGGATCATTGTTTTTTGCCACCATTTTGCAAAAATCGGATTATGAAATCCTGTGAGGGTTCATCGTACACACTACACGAAACTCCACCACCCACCAACTTTGATTCATACATTGAATCAAAAAAATCACCTGAAACCTAAAAACAAACTATATCTACCCATGAATCCTTGACCCATCCCTCACACATGAATTCATTATGATTTCGGGGGTCTGTTCAGGTTTGGTACCACCCGGCAATTTCGAGTTGTGACAGCGGGGTCCAACTGGGGATGAAATCAAAGCAATTGTGAGGTAAAGTTACTGAAACAGTTGTTTATCTATTTTTTAATAGTATTCCTAGACAATGATCATGAATAGGGATATTTGGGGTTATCAAATCAAATAATAATCAATTAAACAGGTACACGGGTGGATGCAATGTTCATCCAATTAGCACAAATCATTGAAAGGATGATTCTACTCAATCAATTTAATCAAAAGAAGCATAATCCATAGTTTAACAGTTCTTACCTAGAGATTGGATCACTCTTCAGTGAATAAATTTCTCATCAAATATTAAATTAATTTATTTCATTTACAGAGATCTAATCTTCTCTGATCTATAGATTCATTGTTGTCTTTTATGATCCACCAATGGAAGAAAGAAAGAGAATATCGAGAATCCTCCCAGGACTTATGTGGCTAAACTAGGACGATTCTCCATAGTGTAAGATTTATGGTCATTAAAATTAGGTTAAAATAATAAATTAATTATTTTAATTCAATTAATTGACCAACTAAACATACTTCCATTGAGTGAGATGTATGAATGCCCTACGCCGACTTATCTTACATCACACCTTGGATAAACATCGTGTTCCAGACACAATTTTGGTCTTGGATTTATGATACAGTCTTATTTTTAAAATTTATCTCATTTTATTTAAGAAACTATGTAGTCCCAAAATAAAATATATTTAATATTTTTATAAAATTAATTTCAGGAACACCCATCCTTAGAATCGCACAATGTCTTAGTGCCTGGGTCTTGAAATATATGTAGAAATATTTCAGTGTATTATAAGGAAAAAATTGGGTCTCTACATAATTCTATTATTCAATATTATCATCTCTAAAAAAGAAAAACTAAACAAAAATCTTGGGATATCAATCCCACATCTGGCTCTCCCACTCCCAGTAGATCTCTAGAACATTCATATGCTGCCACAACACACAAATCAAGGGGATGGTCCATCCACACATGGTCCTCTCTTATCAATCCCCAATCGCTATTGGGTTCACCACAAAGGTGTCTCTATCCTCGATGTCCAAATCACCCTTGTTCTTGATGTGCATGGGTTCATACATGTATCACCTCGGTTGTGATACTTAGATGACGTCAGGAACCCACTCCAACTATGGGGGTAGGGTAAGGTGGTAAGCAACATCGCCATCCTTATTTAAGATCTCAAATAGCCTGATGCACCTCAGGGATAGATTTCCTCCCCATTTGAACATATTCAATCCTTTTTGTGGGGAGACACTCAAGAAAATGTTGACTCCCTTCTCAAACTCTAAGGGCCTATGACGGAAATTTCCATAATATTTTTACCTTCTCTAAGCCATCCACATCTACTAACGGATGACATGGGACTTCTACATCATTTTTTTTCAAAAAATATAGACTCGCAAGATATGTTCCATTGATATCTATCAAGCATAAGGGTGACCTACAGGGTCTCTTGTACATGTACTTGAAAGGTTCCATGTTAATGGTAGAGTGGTTGTAACACCCCGAGATTTTATGAAAAATATTCTTTTTAAATTCATTAATGTCTTGTGTTGTACGCTACACCAAAAGGAGCTTTCACAACACGCATCCTTGACTTGCCTTGCATTACATGCAATCCAGACCTTCCTCGATAGCGTGTGTAGTACGCAATACCGAGTTTCACTAAACAACGATATGCTATTAAAATAGTATTAAAACTAGCCATTATGAATAGTAATAACAACCTTTTAAAATTTTAGAAATTTTATCTCTCAAAATGGACTTTATTTTTTGATTCGGAGTATCAAATTTAGCCTAATGTGAAATTTTGGTACTTTTCGGATAACTTTCATATTCTGATGAATAGTGAAAATTACTAAATTTTAATTAAAAACAACTTTTTTAATAGAAATAATTAATAGTGGTAAATTATTAATTTGATTGGTTTTAAAGTACATTTAGAATATATTTTTACAATTTAATACAATTTTTTTCATTGGATGTAATTTCACATTTAAACCAGACATAAACAAGTGTCAATCTTTTGATAGTTATTATCTTTTAAAAACACGCTATTTGTTTTGACGACAGGAATTAATTTTTAAATTAATTAATGCAACTGATATGTTTTGAATTTGGTAAAATAGATAAAATTTTTGAGTTAATAATATCAAATATAGCTTAGGCCTAATTTTTTGTAATTTTCTGGAAACTTTCATTTTTTTGATGAATAGTGAAACCACTAAGTGGTAGTTTAAAAAAATGAATTTTTCATAAAACTTAATTTTACCGCTTATGTGAGTATAATTTAAAAACTCTGAGAGACACGGTTGATGTCATTAAGTAAAATTTGGTTCAATGAGATGAAAATAATTTTGGTTGAATAGTAACTTTTTACTTTTTTTTACCACGGTTAAAAGTAAATAGGGTAATTAAGGGTAAAATGATATTATTATTACCCTAACACATGTCCTAATTCTATTGGATAAGTGTAATTCGACCAAAAACAACCTTAGGAATAAAATATGACCATTTAGGCCCACTTGGATTAGATTAGGACATTTATTATCAATTTACTTAAAGAAGGGTTAAAATAGTTAAAATCAAAGTGTAATAAGTAAATCATTTTTAATATGGGGTTATACATAAGATAAATTCGACTATAAATATTCATTAGAAATATAAAAATATTTCCAACATAATGGTAGTTTATTTATAATTTTTAGACATTAAATAATGTAATTTATTTATGACACAATGATGATGCAGTAATTATCGTATTAATGAAATATTGACATAATTGATGTTATAAATACCCAAATAAATGTAATTTGAGACTTTTTATGAATTAAAATAATTTTATAGGTTAATATTACATGTTATTATTGATTTAATTAACTTTTTTTGAAATAATCATTCTGTTATGATTTTTACAAAAATCAATTACTAAATAGTGTCAAAATTGACATAAAATAGTTTTTAATACAAATATTATATTATTAATTGTTATTTTATTCCAAAAAATCTAATGTTCGGCCAAATGACTTAGATAAGGTTATATATATTAATAATAAACAACTTGGGGTTAGTTTGGCTTGTTATAGTAAGTTTATTAACCTTATACTATAAGAACACAAGAAGACACGGTAAAAGTAAAATTATTTTACTTAATGTTAAATCTAAATGATATGGTTAAAATAGGAACATAAACTTCTCTAAATTCTATTGGATGAGATTATTTCGAACCATCCCCGCCTTAGCTTCTAAATAAATCAATTTTGAGCTATTTAAAACCGAAGTTGACTTTATAATAAAATAATATTTTTAGTTATTCCAAAGGTGTCCCTCTCATCCCTTATAAAAGGGCACCTCCTCCCTCTCTTCCTCGCACCACTTTTAGCCTTCAAGATCGGCCAACCCCTGCCAAATTCTCTTCTACACTTCCCTAGAAACATCTTAGAGGTTCTTTTCTTCCTCAAAGACCAATTTTAGTTCCCTAAAAGGAGATCTCAAAGAGGTGCTTCAAAGAAGAGGTAATGTCCGTTACCGATTTTTTCAACTTTATTTCTTCTTCCACTTCTTCTTCTTAGGTTGTTTCATTATGAAGTAATAACATAAGTATCACTAATATACTGATATGTTATTATAAGTATGAAACAACCCTATTTCACCATCTATCCATCCTACGGAAAACGAAATCACCGCGCGTGCGTACGTACGGAATACCGTATCCACGCCGTGGTGTAATCTATTTTCCACCACCACCTTACTTGGATGGGTATAATGGTGTACATAATAACTATATATGATTATTATAAAGTGATATTGATTCTGAAATAGTATACATACACTCCAATACAGTCCCACGATCATGAGAACGATATCATCACTCGTGCGTACGTACGGACTACCGTCTCCACGACGCGATGAGATTCATTCTCCACGTTAACCATTCATGAATGATTATAAAGTATATACAATAAGTAATAATGAAATATATGACATTATAAAGCTACTAGATTTATGTATATATGTATGTCATCTACTTAATTCCATTCAACTCAATAAGGAAACGAAAACAGCGTTCATGCGTACGTACGGCCTAACGTCTCCATGAACGGTGTATTTCTTTCCATTTATCGATCTATTATATATATGTATATTCTGAATATATATTATATATAAATCATGTTTTATATTCTGTAATTAATTAATCATGATCTAATTAATCATATGAATAATTACAAGTTAAAACACGAACGACAAATGAGACAATTTTACCCAAAACGCTCTTTAATATGGAATTTACAAAAGAATGGGTAATATAAAGTCATAAGTGAACCATATATGATATCATAACAATGAGTATGATTCTGGAATAAGTCAATGCCATTATTTAAATCATTATATAGGAGGTTCATACACATACGAAGCAAATCGGACCTAAGGTAAGGGAAATATAACAATCTCATTTTTATCCGAGATTGTTTATACTTTGGTATTTACTGGGGTGTATTTTATCATCCACATTCATGTTTCATCAATATGTAATATTATTTCCATCCACCTACAATTTTTTAAATCCAATTTTTCCCTTCGGTGAGTTTTTATTAAAAGATATGAAAGGAATCTTTTTTCGTTTTTCGTACGAGGTACTTTTTGACTTTTCCGACAAAAGTACGAGAAGAATGTTTTTTTTAACTTATACGGCATGAATGGATTTTTAAAACAATATTTCCAAGAATCTTCCTTTACAAGTTTTCAAGTTTATTTCTAATCAACTACTTTTATTTTAAAATTTTATGACATGTTAAGAAAGGAAAATGTTTTTGAAGTAGAAAGGATATTTTCCTCAAGAATGGAGTGCATGCGTTTTATCAAAATTATTTTCCATCTAAGATAATATAGGGTTCTGTTTCTATCCCTATTATTACATTGATTTGATTATGTTGTGATGGAATTATTTTTATGAATTAATTTATCTTATATAAATTGTTTTATGATGTCACAATGTTTAAGAATCCCATTTTTATTACAAAGGTTATGCAATGATGTATGATTTATGATTTTGTGGCACACATAAGAATGGTATCATTATGAGATGTGTGGGACCTATATCTCCCTCCAATGCATTGGGTAAAGATTTTATATCTCATGAGATAGACATGGCTGGAACGGCAGGTTAACCCGGTTCAGTAAAACAGGACTGAAACGAGGAGTGAACTCAGTTCCGAAATGGACTTTGTCCACTAAGATAGTCTTGGAAATGAGTCTTGACTAATAAGAAATGATTCTATATGATTATGTGTGTATGACACAAAGTTACATGTTTTAAGTTATGATTATTGGGATTACATTTCACTACTATGATTTATCCCATGTTATGATATTATGATCTCTTTTGCAGGTTAAGATTTCCAAAATGTTATGTTCTTATGAATATGATGTGATTGACATTTCTTCTGTTTACCCTTACTGAGCATTTGAGCTCACCCTTTTATGTTTTCTTTTCCCCAGGATATAAAGAAAGGTTTTAGGTAAGAAAAAAAAAGGTAAGATCTTTATGGGAGATGTTGAAGATCTTTCACCATGATTAGAATATTACATTCCGAGTTTCCAAAGACACTAAACTATTACGGTCCTTGTGTGTGTGTTTTTGTAATGTACTAAGTATTCCGCAAAAGTAATGTAATTTCCATGTACGTCAAGCTTCGGGTCTCTACAGTTGGTATCAGAGGAAAGGTTTAGTCAACCTTTGGAAACTAGGATGAAAAAACGGTAGTGAGATCCCTAGAGATATTTCTATGGTATCTCTAGGGATGTCCCTAAGGATAAGTATACGTATAGGATATAGTCCTAGAACTACGGTAACGGTCATAGAATTTAACCTAAGATGTTAGATATTGAGGGTAATTCCCCTTTACTATGTTGTTTTCTCTAACATGATTTTTTCCTCTCACGGAATTCTTTTTGTGTTTTAGTTAATGGAGGGAACCAGAAGGAATTCGGTTAACATTGAATCCAATGGACAAATTGGTGACTATGAGCAAAAAAATTGTGTAATGCCTAGAGAGAAAGATATTGTGATTATGCCGAATTAGTCATCGCGATATATGATTAACAAGGTGAAATTTAGTGGTATGCTTAATTCATCAAAGAAGATGAAGATAGACTATTATGCATGTTCACGTGTTGAGGAGCATAAAGAAAGGAAGATTGAGATTTCTAAATAAGTGAAGAAGAACCTTGAGGAATACCTCAAATGGAGGGAACGATGTTATCTGTGTGGAGAAAAGGGTCATAGAGTGAAAGACTGTTATGGAGTTCAATGTATTATTTGTGGAGAACATGGGCATTACCCAACTCAATGCCCTGACCTAAAAAGTTACTTCTAAATCAAGGAAGGAATTATTCTAGGACAATAATTGAATAGGATGGATTGAAGTGTTTATGTATTGGTATTCAAGAATAATGTTGTTGAGGTACTTTTATTGTGTATTAGAATATTTTTTGTATTATTCTATTGTGGTTTTCAATAATTTTAAGGTACTGGTAACCATGAAAAGTTATTCAAATGTTTTGGAAATCAGATGATATGCGCATAATGAAGGGATAAGTAGAAAATTAAATGTTTGACAGTATTCATGAGCTCATGATTGATATAAGGACTAAGTGATATCATGGTTTGAGTATATAGAATTTTGAGGATTTTGGTATGTGGAAAGTGTTAACTTTTAACTGCATTCATGTTTTCACTAAGGTTCAATGGGTATTCATTTTTCAAGAGAATACATGATTAAGGTATTCACGGGATTGGAATGTGACCAACAAGATATATGGGGGATAAATGATGGTATTCACATGCTTGGTTGATGACATTTCAAGTAATCGTTTTCTTTATACTATGATCTTGGACCGAAGTATTTTAGATAATCCTAAAGATTGGAATGGATTATGTTGGACATAAGTTAGGATAGAACTTTTTTCGATATTATTGATGGGATGTTAAATTAATATAGCTTTAGAAAAAGGACAACCTGCAGGACGGGCGACAGCCCATCGCGTCCGACAAGGCTATGGGAATCGAACCCACAACCGAAGTGTGACTGGCCTTTATTGCCTACCACTGGCCTACAGGAATTCCTTGTTTAGTAGAAACTAGTTTTATTATATTAAGAAGTATGATATATGAATTATAAGTCCATTTTAGGAACCGTATATGATTAATCTCACTATAGATGGACTTATGTAAGTTTTGATAACTTTTCTAACCTTTTGTTTGAGACAGATGGAATGACCCATCATTCTATCACAGGATCTGCTAACACTTCATGAATGACAAATTAAACTTCATTTCTTTAAGAGATGAAGTGGAAATTATCCAAAGAACGACCAACGGTGAGACTATACCAAAATCACGATATTATTTCTTCTAATTCCAATTTCATCAACTTTAGGGAAATGATCTTGAAAACCAAAAATGTTGTCCTAGTGCTCTTATATATAATGATTCAGATGGTACCTTAGATCATCACAAATTTATGGCTTTGTGATTGCTGGCTTTTCCATAGCCATGTTCTCTACCACTCTCCATCAGAACATGATGGTTAGATTTCTCTTCCATATCCATATTTTCACCTATGTGGAAACCTAGTGATTAGTTTATTTGGGTAACCGTTACGTTTCATACTTTAGTTTTTAAAGCCAAGTTTTGGTATTCCTTTTTACGATATGGGTTTCTATTAAAGAAACTTTAGAGTAGTAAACCATTTATAACCCCGACGAATTTCGAGGGCGAAATTCATTTTAAGGGGGGTAGAATGTAACACCCCGAGATTTTATGAAAAATATTCTTTTTAATTTCATTAATGTCTTGTGTTGTACGCTACACCAAAAGGAGCTTGCACAACATGCATCCTTGACTTTCCTTGCATTACACGCAATCGCGACCTTCCTCGATAGCGTGTGTAGTACGCAATACCGAGTTTCACTAAACAACGATATGCTATTAAAATATTATTAAAACTAGCCGTTATGAATAGTAATAACAACCTTTTAAAATTTTAGAAATTTAATCTCTCAAAATGGACTTCATTTTTTGATTCAGAGTATCAAATTTAGCCTAAAGTGAAATTTTGGTACTTTTTGGATAACTTTCATATTCTGATGAATAGTAAAAATTACTAAATTTTAATTAAAAACAACTTTTTTAATCGAAATAATTAATAGTGGTAAATTATTAATTTGAGTGGTTTTAAATTATATTTAGAATACATTTTTACAATTTAATACAATGTTTTTCATTGGATGTAATTTCACATTTAAACCAGACATAAACAAGTGTCAATCTTTTGATAGTTATTATCTTTTAAAAACACGCTATTTGTTTTGACGACGGGAATTAATTTTTAAATTAATTAATGCAACTGATATGTTTTGAATTTGGTAAAATAAACATCATTTTTGAGTTCATAATATCAAATATAGCTCAGGCCTAATTTTTTGTATTTTTCTGGAAACTTTCATTTTTTGATGAATAGTGAAACCACTAAGTGGTAGTTTAAAAAAATGAATTTTTCATAAAACTTAATTTTACCGCTTCTGTGAGTGGAATTTCAAAAATCCGAGAGACACGGTTGATGTCATTAAGTAAAATGTGGTTCAATGAGAGGAAAATAATTTTGGGTGAATAGTAACTTTTTACTTTTTGTTACCACGGTTAAAAGTAAATAGGGTAATTAAGGGTAAAAATGATATTATTATTACCCTAACACATGTCCTAATTCTATTGGATAAGTGTAATTCGACAAAAAACAACCTTAGGAATAAAATATGACCATTTAGGCCCACTTGGATTAGATTAGGACATTTATTATCAATTTACTTAAAGAAGGGTTAAAATAGTTAAAATCAAAGTTTAATAAGTAAATCATTTTTAATATGGGGTTATACATAAGATGAATTCGACTATAAATATTAATTAGAAATATAAAAATATTTCAAACATAATGGTATTTTATTTATAATTTTTATACATTAAATAATTTAATTTATTTATGACACAACGATGATGCAGTAATTATCTTATTAATGAAATATTGACATAATTGATGTTTTAAATACCGAAATAAATGCAATTTGAGACTTTTTATGAATTACAATAATTTTATAGGTTAATATGACTTGTTAGTATTGATTTAATTAACTTTTTTCTAACTAATCATTCTGTTAGGATTTTCAAAAAAATCAATTACTAAATAGTGTCAAAATTGACATAAAATAGTTTTTAAAACAAATATTATATTATTAATTGTTATTTTATTCCTAAAAATCTAAGGTTTGTCCAAATGACTTAGATAATGTTATATATATTAATAATAAACAACTTGGGGTTCTTTTGGCTTGTTATAGTAAGTTTATTAACCTTATAGTATAAGAACACAAGAAGACACGGTAAAAGTAAAATTATTTAACTTAATGTTAAATCTAAATTATAAGGTTAAAATAGGAACCTAAACTTGTCTAAATTCTATTGGATGAGATTATTTCGACCCATCCCCACCTTAGCTTAGAAATAAATCAATTTGGAGCTATTTATAACCGAACTTGACTTTATAATAAAATAATATTTTTAGTTATTCCAAAGGTGCCCCTCTCCTCCCTTATAAAAGGGCACCTCCTCCCTCTCTTCCTCACACCACTTTGAGCCTTAAAGATCGGCCAAACCCTGCCAAATTCTCTTCTACACTTCCCTAGAAACATCTTATAGTTTCTGTTCTTCCTCAAAGACCAATTTTAGTTCCCTAAAAGGAGATCTCAAAGAGGCGCTTCAAAGAAGAGGTAATGTCCGTTACCGATTCTTTCAACTTTATTTCTTCTTCCACTTCTTCTTCTTAGGTTGTTTCATTATGAATTAATAACATCAGTATCACTCATATACTGATATGTTATTATAAGTATGAAAAAATCCTATTTCACCATCTATCCATCCTACGGAAAACGAAATCACCGCACGTGCGTACGTACGGAATACCGTCTCCACGCCGTGGTGTAATCTATTTTCCACCACCACCTTACTTGGATGGGTATAATGGTGTACATAATAACTATATATGATTATTGTAAAGTGATATTGATTCTGAAATAGTATACATACACTCCAATACAGTCCCACGATCATGAGAACGATATCATCGCTCGTGCGTACGTACGGACTAACGTCTCCATGACGCGATGAGATTCATTCTCCACATTAACCATTCATGAATGATTATAAAGTATATATAATAAGTAATCATGAAATATATTACATTATAAATCTACTTTATTTATGTATATATGTATGTCATCTACTTAATTCCATTCAACTCAATAAGGAAACGAAAACAGTGTTCATGCGTACGTACGACCTACCGTCTCCATGAACGGTGTATTTCTTTCCATTTATCGATCTATTATATATATGTATATTCTGAATATATATTATATATAAATCATGTTTTATATTCTTTAATTAATTAATCATGATCTAATTAATCATATGAATAATTACAAGTTAAAACACGAACGAAAAATGAGACAATTTTACCCAAAATGCTCTTTAATATGGAATTTACAAAAGAACAGGTAATATAAAGTCATAAGTGAACCATATATGATATAATAACAATGAGTATGATTCTTGAATAAGTCAATGACATTATTTAAATCATTATACAGGAGGTTCGGACACATACGAAGCAAATCGGACCTAA
Source organism: Viscum album (assembly GCA_963277665.1). NCBI lineage: Eukaryota > Viridiplantae > Streptophyta > Magnoliopsida > Santalales > Viscaceae > Viscum > Viscum album. Next base: position 1,353,793,156 of record OY728131.1, read on the forward strand.
GGTAAGGGAAATATCACAATCTCATTTTTATCCGAGATTGTTTATACTTTGGTATTTACTGGGGTGTATTTTATCATCCACATCCATGTTTCCTAAATATTTAATATTATTTCCATCCACCTAAAATTTTTTAAATCCAATTTTACCCTTCGGTGAGTTTTTAGTAAAATATATGAAAGGAATATTTTGTCGTTTTTCGTACGAGGTACTTTTTGACTTTTCCGACAAAAGTACGAGAAGAATGTTTTTTTAACTTATACGGCATGAATGGATTTTTAAAACAATATTTCCAAGAATCTTCCTTTACAATTTTTCAATTTTATTTCTAATAAACTTCTTTTATTTTAAAATTTTATGACATGTTAAGAAAGGAAAAAAAATTTGAAGTAGAAAGGATATTTTCCTCAAGAATGGAGTGCATGCGTTTTATCAAAATTATTTTCCATATAAGATAATATAGGGTTCTGTTTCTATACATATTATTACATTTATTTTATTATGTTGTGATGGAATTATTTTTATGAATTCATTTATCTTATATAAATTGTTTTATGATGTCACAATGGTTAAGAATCTCATTTTTATTACATGGGTTATGCAATGATGTATGATTTATGATTTTGTGGCACACATAAGAATGGTATCATTATGAGATGGGTGGGACCTATATCTCCCTCCAATGAATTGGGTAAAGATTTTATATCTCATGAGATAGACATGGATGGAACGGCAGGTTAAACCGGTTCAGTAAAACAGGACTGAAACGAGGAGTGAACTCGGTTCAGAAATGGACTTTGTCCACTAAGATAGTCTTGGAAATGAGTCTTGACTAATAAGAAATGATTCTCTCTGATTATGTGTGTATGCCAAAAAGTTACATGTTTTAATTTATGATTATTGGGATTACATTTCACTACTATGATTTATCCCATGTTATGATATTATGATCTCTTTTGCAGGTTAAGATTTCAAAAATGTTATGTTCTTATGAATATGATGTGATTGAAATTTCTTTTGTTTACCCTTACTGAGCATTTGAGCTCACACTTTTATGTTTTCTTTTCCCCAGGATATAAAGAAAGGTTTTAGGTAAGAAAAAAAATGGAAGATCTTTATGGGAGATGTTGAAGATCTTTCACCATGATTAGAAGATTACGTTCCGAGTTTCCAAAGACACTAAACTATTACGGTCCTTGTGTGTGTGTTTTTGTAATGTACTAAGTATTCCGAAAAAGTAATGTAATGTCCATGTATGTAAAGCTTTGGGTCTCTACAGTGGTAGTTGTTTTTTTACGTAAACTATATCAAGGTAATGTGATCCTCCTAGCTTCGACAAAAGTCTGAAACAGAACCCCTTAGCATTTCCTCCCAACACCTACATAGTGTGATTGGTTTTTCCATCTGTCTAGGGGTGAAAGGTTGTACTCATCCTCATCTGGGTCCCGAATTTCTCCAACAGGCCCCTCAAGAATCTTGACATAAACTGTGCATCATGATTGGAGACAATCGTCAAGGGAACCCCATAAAGGTGAAGAATCTCCCATAAGTACATCTACCTCAAACACTCCATCAATCTCTACTTCCTGATAGCAGTGAAGTATTCCGACTTCATGAGTCGATATAGTATCACCCAGATGGTGTCATTTCCCTTCGTTTTACATGGAATACATGTCAAAAATTTATGGAAATTCCATCCCACTTCCACTCTAGGATCACAAGGGGCTACAACAAACCTGCCAAAATCTGGTTCACGGCCTTCATCTACTGAAAAATGAGGCATCGATTGATGAACTCAGCAATACTCTTTCTCATTCTAGACCACCAAAACTAACATTGAAGTTATCTATACATCTTCCCCACACCGGGATGTACATCCAAAAGATAAGTGTGGAACTATCACATCACCTCCTCTCGCATCATGATTGGAACCACCGTACTTTTCTAAAAAAGATGAAGTAATCCGATCCTTTGGAATATCCATATGGTGAGTGTACTATAGATATCTAGTCACACAAGACCTTTTAATTGATGTCTCCCAACTATGACTCTCTCACATGCTTGAGAAGCGGAGGATTCAACAACATCGACTGAAGAAATGTTTCACCCTTCTAATCTACCAGGGTTAGTTGTAAGGAAGCCAACCAATCTAAAGCCTCCTACACCAAGAGAGCATGGTACTTCATTATAATAGAATATTATACTATGTTTTCCTTTCTAGGAGTATACACTATCTCAAAGTCATAGTCCTAAAGGAACTCAAACTAGTGCCATTGTCTTATGTTATAGTCTCTATATATGAAGACGTGCCTAAGACTCTGAGGGTATGATTAAACCACAAAGTGCTCCCCCAGAAGGTAGTGCTTCCACATCCTCTGGGAAAAGACTACTACCACTAGCTGTAGGTCATGAGTCACGTAGTTCTTCTCATGGGGTCTCAATTGCCTCGACCCGTATGTGATAAATGCCTTCTGATGCATCAAAACATAGCCAAGCCCAGCTCCTAAGGTATTTATATATATTATGTACTCCATGCCCTTATCTGTTAGTCTCAACATAAGATCACTCATCAGCCTCAACCTCAAATCCCTGATGGGTCTCTAGAACTCCCTGTTCCATGTAAAGGTATTCCCCTTCCACATTAGGTAGGTCAAAGGAGTTGAAACCCTAGACAAGTCTTCCACAAACCTCACCAAACCAAGAAATATTCACACCTCAGACATGATCTTGGGTGAATCCCAATTAAGTTCTACATCAATATTCATTAGGCCCATGACTAAACCATTCTCAGAAATTACATACCCTAGAAAGTGAACCTCATGAATCCAGAACTGAAACTTCAAGAGCATACCATAAAGCTAGTACTCTCAAAGAAAATTTAGACCCATACTCAGGTTCTCATCATTATCTTTATCTAGTTTATATTAGATGAGTATTTCTTAAATAAATATGACCAAAAAATGGTCCTTGTACGACTTTAAGATCTGGTTCATCAAATCCATAAACAGAGTGGGGGAATTTTTCACACCAAAGGGCATCACTAGGAACACATAGTGTCTGTAGTGACATTGGAATGCCAGATTTCGAATATCATCCTCACGAACCCTAAACTGGTAGTATCCAGACCGAAGATCAATTTTCAAGAACCATATCATGCCTCACAATTGGTCAAAGAGGTTGTCACTCCTCGACAAGGGGTATTTATTCTTTATCAGGGTCTCGTTCAGGTGAATATAATTTACACAAAGATGCAATATCCTATCAACCTTTTTCAAAAAAAATGAATCTATCTAAGGGGAAAAACATTCACTAATGAAAACCTTCTCTTGATGGTCCTCTAATTACACACTCACCTACCAGAGTTCAGTAGAGGCCATATGATATGCTGCATAAGATATCAGACTAGTTACTAGATCCAAGTTGATGAAAAACACCATCTCCCTCCTTATAGGTAGTCCCAGAACGTCCTTGGGGAATATTTATATATAATCCTATACAACAGAAGGGATATATATTCTTTAAGATCTTGATGCACCAAGGGATATATTCTACAACTAATGGGTGATGGTTTTCAGCCTCTTGCTCGCATAACTCACTCATCCCTCCATAAGATCTCCATCTCCTATAATGGTTAATCTCGTTCCATCAGTGTTAAGGCATCTAACTTATCTGTGGTGACATTCAATATAGGATCATACCATGCATAACCAATTCATACACAATATGACATCATAGGGTTCTATTTTGATGACCAAAAGGTCCCACATGAACCCCTATCCACCAAGAAATAGCTAGAACTGCCAGTAGATAAAATATATTAAAGAAGTGTTTCCTATAGGAACCTCAAGATGAATTTTTTGGGATAGGGCCTCAACTAGGAGCCCCCTATCTTAGACCAAGATCATAAAGATGAATGAAAAATTAGAACCTCTATCGACTAACACTAAATAAAAAGTATAAAATTTAAAAATTGTACCTTGACTCGTCTTATGTTCTGTCGGGTCATATAATTCTCAAGCTTGTAGCTATCTGTGACCCCAAACACGAGCTTCCTAAGCCTGAAGTGGGACACCTTATGGTGGTGGTGGAAGGATCTCATAGATTCATCCACCCCCAATAGCTCCTCATGTTCCTCTTCCATCTTTGAATCCCTATGGGCCACCCTACCCTCACCTGGGTGATCCATGATCACAACACTATCTTTGTCATGGAAGTCCATCTGCTACCTTCATGCTCTCCTCAACATGTCTAGTTGAGAATTCATGTGCCATGTGACCTCACTCATCACAATAATAGAACTACCCCTATCTAAGATTCCATGTTCCTCTTCGCTTCCCCTAACCATGTTCTTGATTTTGGTCATAGGGAGGTCTCATATGATGAGATCTTGTCGATTGATTCCTTCTAGATGCTACAGATGAATTAGCCCTATAACATCCACCACGAGCTCCAGATACATGGATTACCTCTGATAGGAATCTCTATATCACTGGTTCCCACTCAAAAATCTCAACGTAGGGGTGATGAATAAGGGCATTGTGCTAGCATGGATCTCTATGCGGAGACCCTGATAAATTTATATACTCGGAAGTAACCATCTTAGATCATGTCTAGGGATTACCATGTAAGGTTTGTAAACCTCTCTGGGTAATCAGCCACTATCATCCTTCCATGATGTAGATATAAAAGCTCCTAAATCTGAAATAAGTGCAAACAAGAGGGCTAGTATTCCTCAGAGATAAAATAATAGAATTAAGTCCATGAGAGTGTCAACTAATCATGTATCGTTGTAACAAGACTCCACTATAACCCATATACTCTATGGAAAAGACTAGATGACAATGCAACCACCTTCTCCATTGGTGATTATGTGAATTTGAAGATACATACCATAGACTCTAGCCAATACTCTACTGCTTGTAGATCTAGATCGACATGGAACCTCAGCAGCCTCTGGCATTGGAACTCACAGAGTATGCTAAGCATGCACACATCATCAGCCTTCTCTACTATGATGATATTCTACTACGTAGGTGGAGGTGATGCTACCTTCCCACTGAGAAGAATAAGCTCACGGGATAGACCCTGAACTGAGGCCTTATTTCTCATCAAATCTTTATCATGATCCAAAACATGTATCCTAGATGGTTGTTGTCACATAGTCATCCTAAAATTTTAATCAATATGTAAAATGATCAAATGAGTGTATATATATATATATTACAATGGGGATATAAATCAAGAAGTAAAGTCAAAGTCTTAATCATATAATATGCATGTACCATTGATCCCTATAACTAATGTCTAAGTATTCCAAGCTAACAAGCCAGCAGTCAAGGTTCTGGTGAATGGATAAATTGGTCACTCCTACCATCACTAGATTCCCCATTCAAATATCTTAACTAAAAAACATTGAATTTTTTCCCTATTCTCAACCAAATCCTCATAAGGGGACTACTCCAAACAACATCAAAAGGAATGAAATAATCTGATACCAATCTATCACAAATCGAATCTAACCAGGGTTCGATCGAAAACCACCCTGATCCCATCTCCATAGGAGTGGAGACAAGTGCCAAAATTCATGTCCTAAATGGGGGGTCTTTCTCCTAATGTACCTGCATGCACACACCTGACCACCTCAACGCATAAGTGTAGAGGAATAGTAATAAAATGATGAAATAGAGAGAAAGTAAACCAAGCATGAAAAACATCTAGGGTGTAAAAGGGTATGACAGTGAAAACTGGAAAGTAAAGGGGAAAAATATACACCCAACCAAAAAAATTGCCCAACATGAAAAAAAAATTGGAAGGTAAAATTCGGAGAGATCCTAGCTTCTGATCTCTATGTTGTGACCACTGTATGTAGTTCACATTTCCCAATATCCCTAAAGTCTTTTGGATTCACCACTAACATGTTCATCATCTGTATAAGACATTAAATTTTTAGGAAAATCCCATGAAGCGGTGAGTATATACATACCCAATAGGATACCCTTAAAGTTGAAGGGAGGGTAGTAAGAGATACAATAGGAATTGAAATATAGTATATTGTAAATAGGATGCATCTTGACCCAATAAAGAGAAATATTAACCTCAACCAAACCTAAGGGTCTAAACATGGTGTGTATATGGACTACACATCGAGTCTTTGCCACCCATAGAAGGATAGTAACCTCATCCAACCATGAGAAGTTAGACACGGAAAGCACATTTCATACCCCACGTGTCTTTGTAACCCAAGGTATGAGAGTATCCAAATCCAAAGATGTGGATAAATATGTATGTATATATATACTCAGTAAAAAATCCCAAATGAGAGAGTAAGGGGATCTCCACCTCATAGCCCATCATAGGAAAAGAGTCACCAATAGTTTTATAAGTCCAAGAATAATTACCAGTATCTCGTACATCTCCCCATTAGAAAAAATCCAAGTCAATACATGCCTCATCTCTATGTCGCACAGTCGAGGGGACATAATCTCTAGGAAGAGGACCCATGCCCTTTTATAATAGGATGTTTCCACTCATTGGATATATAGAGGACCCATACCCTATTCCAATAGAATATTTCCACTCTAATTGTCAATAGAGGATCCATGGCCTGCCTAGCAGGAGGGTTCAACTATATGGATGAGGATCCATGCCCAGACCATCTGGAGGGTTCCACTCTACAATTCAATAGCGGACCCATTCCCTGTTCCAATAGGAGGGCACCACACTTATGGTAGAGGAACCATGCTTAGCCCATCTAGAGGTTTCCACTCTAAAAGTTGATAGAGGACCCATACTTTGTTCTCATAGGAGGGTTCCACTCTAAGGGTAGATGACCCATGCCCAGCCAATCTATAGATTTTTGCTCTAAAATTTGATAGAGGACCCATTCCCAGTGCCAACATGAGTGTTCCACTTAGATGATAGAGGAATCATGCCTAGACTAGTTGGAGGGTTCCACTCTAGTCATCGAGAATCCATGCCCAACCCAGCTAGAGGGTTCCACTCAGAATGCCTTGGGTGATCCAATGTGATCACTACAATCATCGAGCATTACTTAAACAAGATCCATTCCCAAAAATATCACACATCATATCCCAAAAACCACAACAAAGGGAACCATTACATTCTATGTGAAAAAACACTAAGGATATGCAATAGTAGGGTCAAAATACGAGTCTAAATGATGGAAATATGGGAGTTTGGCATTTCCTAAAAAGGTTCCAATGGGTAAAATACATGTGAGGGGACACACACGGCATGTGGTCCCACGTCATCACCTGGTTAGGTCCCTAGGGGTACATGTCTCACTAATCATGTAGGGATACATGGCGTGTAGGGGCTCTACACGGTGTTCCCATTACACTCAGGGGTCTCGCCCATGTGCCTAGTCATGTTCGTGTATCCATCATGTGTCTGTTTACTTTGGTACACAACATGTCTATTCATATGGGGTTACACCCATGTCCCTAGACATGTTTTTTCACTCATGAATATGGTATGTTCCTGGCTATGTGCTCTACCACATGGCTTGTCCACTCGAGAATAAGTAAATGGTGTATAAGAATTATACACAGTGTAACATCCCTATAAATTCTCAAAACCCTAGTTTCCATAGTATAGGTGTTACACATCATGTGTTCATCATGATACATGGAGTGTGGTAGTGTTTTTTACAATTTCTCATATCTGAAATCCATGCTTTAGATCCAACCTTTTTTCTTCTATTTCATCCTCATTCCTTTTAAAAAATGTTGGATCTATCCATGAATCATCATTTCCCTGAAATCATATTTCTTCATCCTATAGGGGTTCTTCGTACGCACTAGATGCAACTCTACCAACTGCCAAATTTTGTTTGAACTTTGAGACAAAAAATCAAGGACCCACAACCCAAATAAAAAACCAAGATATAACTCTGATTTTTTTATCTAAACCTTGTACGTAATTTATTATGTATTCTGAAGGTCTGATTGGGCTCAATACCACCCAGTAAAGTGGAATCGGGATCACGGGGTCCCACTGGTGATGAACATGAAGAAATTGAGGGGTAAAGGCACAAAAACAAAATTTTATTGATTTTTGGTAAGCATTCTTGGTCAACGATCAAGAATGGGGATATTTGGGGTTAAAAAACAAAAGAATAATCAATTAAACCAGTACACAGGCACATGAAAAGTTCAAACAATTAGCGTAGAACCTAGAAAGGATGATTCTTATCAATCGATTTAATAAAAAGGGATGTAATACACAATTTTACGACTCCTATATGGATATTTTATCATTCATCATCAAATAATTCACTCAAAAATTATTGAATTAAGTCATTTCATTTGTTGGAATCTGATCTGCTTTGATCCAAAGATTCATCGTTGTCTCATATGATCATAAAATGAAAGAAGGAATGAGAAGTTATGGAATCCTCCCAGGGTTTATGGATATAACCCTAGAGGATTTTCTATAGAGGTGGATTTATAGACATTATTGTTAGGTTAAAATAATATATTTATTTAATTAATTTAGTTAATTAACCAGCTGAACATACCGCCAATGAGTGAGATGTCTGAACACATCGTGTCGACTTATCCAAGGTTGTACCTAGGGTAAACATCATGTTTTGGGCTCAATCGTGGTCTCATATTTTAGAGCAGAGCTTCTTTTTTAGATTTATCCCATTTTCTTTAAGAAAATATGTGTAAACAATATTAAATATATTTAATATTTTTATAAAATTAATTTTGGGCACATTGGGCCTTAGAATCATACGCCTTCTTAGTGCCTGGCTCTCAAAATATAAGTATAAATTCTTAAAAGTCTTATAAGAAAAAAATATGGTCTCTATATAATAAAATTGAGATCTGACCTCAATTAAAACTATCAATTACAAAGTCTATCTCACATAAATAGGAATTTGATCACTGTATCTTCTTTGAATAATAATGGATTTTCATTTATTATTATGAATAGGGGTTGTTTTATATATATGAATATTTTTTTTTACAGAATTGAAAATATGGTAAATTATTTATAAACTCTATAAATGGATAAATCAATTGATAATATTCAAGATTAAAAGTCCAAGGTTTATTTTGATGCCACTTATCTTCGAAATTGTTTCCTTGGTAATATAAATGGGAAATACATTTAAAGAATTCATTGAGATGGGTTTTTGGATATGTTTGATGTTGAATAATTTTAAAATTATGACTCTTTTTTATTATGAAAAATGATCAATGAACATTTTACTGTAAAATTTGATAGGGAGAGAATATTATTGGATGTTTTACAAAGTGATGTTTGTGGACCAATCAAACTCCACCAATTTTGGAAACCCCACATTTCCTATATTCAATGGCTCAAGAGATCTAGAGCAGAACATGATGCATTTTGTCTCCTATTGTGATCCCATGATGGGGACCCCAGATAAATAAGAAGCAGTGAAACTCATATGCTTCGTACAATAATTGTAGGGTATAGCCTTCATCTGGTACACAAGTTTGCAGTCATGATCAATCATTGGATGGGAAGATCTCCATCATAAATTCCTTTTCCAATTCAACTCAATGCTAAAATACAACATCCTTTGATCTTAAAATTTTAAAAAGGGATAATGAAATATTTTCATATTTCATTGGTCAGTGGAAATTATTAACATAATCCTTGAATATACTACTTCCTTAAGAAGAGTTGTTTCATATTTGTGTTTCCAATATCCATGATGAGTTGTGCACACCACTCATCCATGTGAAATACATAGGAGGGTTTTGGGACCTTTCTTCAATTTCTAAACAATTGGAAAACTCCATCATAGAAACCAAATATAAGTCTCGAGTATCAGCTCCAGCAAGGAGAACAAGAAAATAATAGGCTGCTACAGTTATGCCCAAGCAAGCATCTGTACTCGGTCATACTTCAAGGACCTCATTAAACTATAGGCCTCCACCTCTCGAGCATTAGAAACAATTCCGTACTTGTCAATATGATCAAAAATATTAGAGTTGGAAATGTTTTGAGGAGTTAAAGAACAAATTATACTCTTTCTAGAATGAACAGGTTCCCAGATACTTCATTTTTTATTTGGAAAACAACTTAGCCCAGTTTCTAAATCCCAAAAAAGCTGAATAAGGAAGGATACAAGGACCTCCTAAACTATTTAACCTTCCATAAGATGTTGGGACACCCCATCTAGGATTGTTTTGTTTTCAAACACCTCCTGCAAAAGAGGGTGGAATCTATACAAGTAAATTTGAAAGGTTCACTAGCCCAGGTAGCATCAGTTTCTACTACTAATCCAAAAGAGGAAGGGGAATGGAAGAAAGTAAAAAACAAGAATTCACAAAAGTTTTATGATTATATGGTTAGAAAAATGATCAATTGGACTCATTCCATTCTACAAAAAATAGTTTAAATAGTCAACTATTGGGATTCTTATTTTTAGAAGGTTCTTTTGAAAAGAATTGAATTTCTAAAAAAATGAAATAGAAGTTAATTTCATGGAATGTTATTGTGTTATGATATATCTAAAAAATGTTTTGAAAATAAAGGGTAACTTTATGATTTTTTTAAATATATTGGGATTCGCATTTTTGAAGGAATTTGGTGGTTTTTGATGTTTAGTTGAATGTTTTTAAATTCCCTCATGGGGAGTTAGGATTTTAATTTGTTAAGAAATGCTAAATGAATTTTTTTTGGATTTTACATTTTTTTTTAAATAAAATTTTATATTTAAGATGATTAGTTAGTTTTTAAAAAGTGTTCTTTCATTATAAAATGAATTATAGACCCTCTGTTATGATGGATATTTTCTAGAAAGGAAAATTTAATGTGTTTTTAAAAATTTATTTCCTTTATTGAATTGTAATTTTAAATTTTTTCCTTTGGTTGATATGAGGATTTTTTTTATTTTATTATTAATAATGAATGGTTTATGTTTATGTTTCATTTTATTTAGAGTATTCCCCCCATAAATAATTAAAGAATGTTTTCAGATTTTATCACCAAGAATGGTTCTCATGTTGGTTTTTCTCATTGTTTAGTGTTCTTTTTTTATTGATCTAGTCACCGATAACTTTATAATAGCTAATTATATGGGGATAGGTCATTGTTTGTACGCTATATTAGTAATTAAGGGTTATCATTCTCATATCATTATTGATTATCACAAAAAGTGGTAATTTGTTTTCTTTTTTATTCTCAAATTTATTCTTGATGAGTTAGAAAGGATTTGATATTTTTATGTGATCCTTGTTTGGGTTATTCCTTGGGGTACATACTTGATTTATTCTTTCATGATAAATTGGATATCATTTATCATTATCATGACTTGTTTATTTTTTATTCTCCATGTGGTTTATATGTGATTCTCATGTTATTAAGAGATCCAGTTATAATGGATTGAACGTAGGGGAAACCTTGGGTAGGTTCATAGGTAACTTAGATAAGTGTTACACCATTCTAGTTTTCCACATTTTGTTTCTTGGTTGGATTTTCAGTGGGTTCTCTATGAGTAGTTGTTCCATGAGAGATTTTATATTTTACTCTTAATTTCATCTTTTGGCCCAAGGATAGATTCATGTGGTTCCGTGTTGAGGTGTGTTTTTTATTTTTATATTATTTCATTGGGTTTTGTTTTCATTTATAAATTCTAATCCTATTGTTTGGGATGATTTTTATGGTTGAAAGAGTATTATTATTTCTATTCAGTTTTTATTTAGTGTGGTTGTTGTAGTGAAACATTTCCTATTTGGTTTGTTTATCCTTTATCTCACTCTTTTATATGAATTTCAAATAGTATAGAGACCTATATTAGGTCTCCATTTTCTCGAATCTCTATGTTGCATGGTTGTGATCTAGGTTGTGTATGAGTTTTTCTTGATAATGTTTGAGGAATAATTCTATTTATTTTAAGGAATTTTATTATGAGTAGGATTTACTTTCCCCGTGATCCTTATTAAGTTTTCCCTAACCCTCTAACCTCTTATGTTTAGGTGTTGAGGATTTTATATTTTGTTTTATTCATGTTCATCAAATATTTTCTTAGATTATATGTGGTATTTTGGGGAGAATTTTGATACCCCCATATAAGAATTGAATATTATATTATATAATTTCAAGTTATTTTTAGAACTTTTTGGGTTCTTATTTGATTATTTTTTATTTCATGTGTTTGAAGAAGTCTAGATAAATTTGAGACCTAGATTAAAACAAGTTGGGTAATGTATAATAGAGTTTCAACCAAGAAAATCACATTTTTATGAAGTTCAGGGTGAGTGTATGTCTTTCCACAACTAGAGAATTCATTCCATGAAATAGTCCTCGGTATTGGGGTTGTAGTTTCGAGGAGGTTTGTCACAATATGAAGGGTGTTATTATGTCATTACATAGACCGGTAAGATGGGATATCCTATAGGGTGGTGTTTCAGACCTCGTTGGGTTAGTTTCATGTCATGACATGACCCAAGAATTTGGGTAGTGTTTCATGAGGTGGTGTGTCATTCCACAATAAGAGAGGTTTAATCATGTCCTAGTATACCTAGGTTTTAATTAATATAATTTTACCAATTTTATTTATCAGATTAATGGTTCATGGGGCCTTATTTTCCCCTCTCTCTTTAGTTCAACTCATGAAAAATCACAATGGACCTCCTCTCTTATTATTCCTTGAATTTAAGCTTCTATACTTCAATTTTCAAGTGGATTAAAAGGTGGTTTTGTCATTTCTTTATTCTTTATCCATCATCCAACATTCCCTATTAGTTTTTATTCCTTTCACAAACCCCAGTTTTAATGTTAAAATAATTTATTGTTTAAAGTGGGTTTAAATTAGGGTTTTTGTGTCTAGATATCATGGAGGTCATCTTTTACCTCAACTTTGAAATATTCATCAAAGGTGACATGTTTCTAGATGTTGTAGTGGGTGTTTTAATCCAATTCTTTTACTTAACATGTCTTGAATTGAGATTTCTAAATTCTTTTCCTTTAAATTTAAACTTATATGTGATACCTATGATGGGTTCATAATATTTTTTCAAAAATTTCATTCTTGGAATGATTAGTATTTTCATGGCTTCAAAGTTTGTATTTCAAAAAATAAACATTTATGAATTCTATGTGTTTGATTAAATGTATAAGTGGAATTTAAAAGTTAATTTAAAGGTTCTAAATGGGTTCTTGAATCTTTTGGGATTTTACAACATGGAAGTGTTTTACTCTAAATGTTATTTCCATGTTTTAGTTTCAAAATGTTCTTTGTAACTTGGTTTTCATGTTTGGTAAAATTCAAGTTTGGAACATGGTTAAAAAGGTTTCCTTGGTTAATGTGAGATGGTTTTTTTATTATCAAGTCCTTCCATGATCACATTTAAGGTCTAGATGGACTTTTATAAAATGAGTTGTTGATTATTGAACAACCTAATTTTTATCCCATAGGTTTTTATTAGTTTTTATACCTTTTGAACTATATGGTTTATGAATTTATTAATATTATTATTTGGTGTTTTATTATTGATAAAGGAATTGTTTCATATGAGGTTGTTTGTGGTGATATGGGAATTATTGTTCTGTTTTTTTATTGAGTTATATAATAGTCATTTTTATTTATTTAATGCTCACATATTCTTAACATGTGATGGGAACTCTGGATAATTAAGAGTTAGATTTATCATGGTTCATACTAACTTCGTTTGGGTATTTTCTAGTTTCCCCTAGTGTAAGTTGTGACCATGTTGGGAGTAGTGGCCTAACCTGACTATGAGATCTAATTAGATGGTGATTCAATGAGACTTTGGGAGATTTATGAAAAATAGTCCTATTTTATTATACACACGACCACGTCACATTAGAACCTAGGTATTTTTTCATGAAACTTATTTGTTTGATGATGATATTACCTTGGGAATTCTAATTATATGATTTATATTATTTATCCATGTGTTTTTTGGCTAATGTAACCATCCTTATTATTTTTTATTATTCATATTATGATCCTTTCTATGAAACTTTCCTTTAATTTTATGCCTACTTTCTATATGTTATAGTTTAGTTTTACAACTTGTGTCCAAACGAGGTAGTTTGGAAAGGTTTTAAAAGTTGGAAAAAAATGATTTGGTTTTGATTATACCAAAGGTGAAATATTCATTTTTAAATGTTTTAAAGTGATTTAATTTTTAAATGGTTAATTACACCCCTTTTTAATAAAGGGTATTTGAAAGGGACTTTAAATGAAATTTGGATTTATTTATTTGGTTTGAAATCGTTGGATGTCAATCCAAGAAGTGTTTATTTTTTTCAAAGAGGTTCACCGTAAATTTTGAAAAAGTTGAATGTGTGATACTTGTTTTATTAAGATTTTCATTTAGAAAACCCTATTTTCTAAATGATGTTGAAAATTGAATTTATGATGTTTTTTATAAATAAAAATTACATAGACTTTTTTCTAAAATCCTATCGGGAATATGTAGAAAAAACTATGTATATACACCAATGTGTGTGTGTGTGTTAAACTTTCATGTTTTCTATGAGGTTAATAGATTATTATCCTATTCATAGAGGTTTGTTTTTGGAATATTGATGGATGTGTTGAAGTTTGGCGGTGACCATGGATCATATGGAAGTGTTTTCACAGTTTATTGGGCCAACAGTTTAATTCCAGGATGTTCTTGTGTTGGCCACATTAGATGGGTGGTCTATATCAATAGTTTTTCATATTTTTTATATTATTTTATATATCTAATTATATTTTAATTTATTAAATTAATGGTTGTTATTTATATTAGTGAATGTTTCATAATGAGAATAGTCACTTTTTTATCAATTATCTCATTCAGATGTTATTTTCTTTACATATTGTTTGGGATATTCATCATTTAAAACTAGTTATTGAATTTTCATGGTGTTCTAGTGTATGGAAACCACATGATAGATTTTAGGTTAGTTTTTGAAGGTATCGGGGTACTCAGTAGAAGTAGGTGGGCCAGGGATTTGGGAATTTTTATCATTGGGATGACAAGACTTGTCGTCTCCGAAGATCCGAGAACTGGTACGGTCTGAGGATCTTGTGTAAATTAAATAAAGAACAAAACCTAAATAAAAAACATACATGTTTAGATATGAATCCTTTTTTTACTACAACTCATCACCGGTGATTATTTCTTGAAGGATCAATATCAAGATCCATCTAGATCATCCACACGTGCTTCAAAAATCCACTAGAGTGTCGATCATCAAATTCCAGGTTCTAGCGCGGAGATCTGACGACGCCTTCGATGCCCTAACTATCACCGCATCAATGTGCCTTTGACGCATGAGGGAGAACTCAATCTGAATGTCTAGATCAAGAGATTTTCTATCTGGGAAGTAAGAGGAGAGATAGGCTCTAGAAAATTCTCTATGAATATTCACTGAGCCAAAGCCACCCTCCTCTATTTATAGTGGTTGTTCTAATACTTGGTTTGGGTTCCCCGACCCCCGTTTATTAAACTCCCACTAAATAAATAACTATAACGAACTAAACTATATCAATATTATTTATTATTTTATCGCATACCAATAATATATATTAAATATATATTACATGATAAACCTGATCCATTAACTCTATTCATAATTCCAGTTAATATTAGACGAACCTGGAATATTAAAATAATATTCATTCTATTAATATTATTCCTCGTATTTACATAAATTGAAAATAAATTTAATAAATAAATTCAATTACAATTATTCTTTACTTGAATAGTATTAATTTATTTATTTATTAGTGATCGATAACTTGGAAAACACGCAGACCCCATGATGGGTCCCACTATATCTGATATACCTATTCAACTGAATAAGGCAGATTATTGAATATGATATTGTGTGTGACCCTCTATGATCTTATCTAGATAGAATTGAATAGACTCCACAAACTAAGAGCAAAGTCTAGCAACCCATCAAGGCCCCTAAATAGATAAGTAAAGTCATAGCAATGACAACCAACCTATAGACATGCACTGTATAATATAATCTCTTAGTATTTCATATCTAATAAAGCAGGATGCACACTTGTGTCATTTCTCTTTTATTACTTTATTATTTTTTTATCTAAATGGAAATATTTATCCTTGACTACCTTGGATAAGTACTTTTAAATGTACTACCATCCTGATCAATAATTCCTGATATTTATTACTTCCTGAAACTAGAAGTGACAAATCATATCTGGACCATTCAACCAATTTCATTCCACTAGTGACACACCTAATAAAAGCTACCATGCCACTATTTCATTATCATGGTTTTCTACTTTCATCAAACTACATCATCAAATGACATACATTGATAATGATCTAAAGTTAGGATACCAATACACATGTATGCATATGGGAATATCCAATGATACCAAAAACATGTGGTGTTGCTATTGGTGGGTTATTCCTCGTGATCTCACTACTAGAGATCGCCTAGTGAGAAATTCATGAGAAGAAGTCTCGATGCTTATGAGTCCCCAACACCTGATTGTCATACATATACTGTTTCCATTCAGTAAGATGTATCTAGACCATATGACCTTTGTTTAATATTAATGTCATAGTATCTCAAGGTTCTAATTATAGCCTTGCATATTCTATAACCTTTTGAGACAACAATTAATCTATAGACATTACCATTAAATAGTGTACATAGAAATATCTACACTATAATGGTATGTAATCATCATTTATATCTGACTGTATGCATGATATGGTAATTAGATGTACAATATAGTTTGTTCTAGGGAACCCACTATTAAAACACTCCCACTTGCACTAGATCCAACATCACAATGTACCTTGTTATCTCTCACATGATTAAGATCATGTTTCTGTTGATTAATGTCTTTAGCTGGTGGGTCTTACACATTTCCATCTCATGGATACTCTACTATATGTGACCACATCTCCTTAATTGAAACTTCTCAATAGATGGTATACCCAATTATATCTTTTTTTCCACTTTTATAACAAGACATATTGGACAATACTAGTAATAGAATTATCATAATGATAAAACTTTATATACTAGATGTGATTCCAAGAATTGGAACAAACTATTGCATTTAATAACTGCTTCTTATCTTCCTTGGAATCAAAAACGTACTCAGTTTTATAGGTGTGCCTATCACAAGGTTTTATGCACTTGTCTTGTTCAACACCTTGGTCGAACTGTTTTACTTAATCAAATTTATCCAAAGAAAGACTAGTTTGTGTCCCACCAAAACAAATATCCTTTCCTCTCCACATACCAGGTACATATCTTTTATACTTTTCTAAGTACTATAAGATAGTCCTAACTACATCACTTATATTACTCTTGGATATAACATATTTTTTCCTATTGTAAAGTTTAGCTTGGAAATATCATATTTTGTAAATATCATGGAATATGTGATTGATCCATCACTGAAGTGTATGGAACATAACTCACGACTTAATCTTTTTCTATGCATTTTCATGTCTACTTAGAGAGATTTATTCCATGTGGTACTGGAAATAATTCTTCTCTAGAATTGTTCCAACTTGTATTTTTTAACACCGTGTCAGTATATGTATGACTAACTAGATCCAAGAAACTGTTACATATACTTTGGTATACCGTATTCCCTAGAACTTAGGTTGAAACTTTAAGTCAATGACGTGAGTATTTTTATCCCGGTCTTAACTAATTTGCAAGACCAATATCTTTTTTCTATATGTTGTCGAACATATTAATCTTGGAAAATAATGGTGCTCCTACTAACCTCTAGTAGACACATGGAAAAGATTCATTCCAATTGAATATTCTATGATCAAGATTCTTAATTTAAACCTAAACTAGATTTAAGTGAATTGAACCATTATTGGAATTCTGTGATGTCACCATCCCTTTCTAATTGCATCATATAGACAAGTTCCATGAAATTTTGTCTTGACATTCAATTTCCAATTTTAAATGATCATAGAAAATAGCTATGACAAGTAAATTTGTATGTATTTAGGCATAATGAATTGGCATAATCAATCGATCCTTATTGGTACTACTATTGTACCATCCATGTATCATCTCATTTCAATACCTGCCATAGTATTCAAAATAATAATCCCCTTTGTATTTTGATACATGCAATCCATTATTGAATTTTAATTGACCTTGTCAATTATAGCTTATTTCCATATACTTCTTACTTTTAGGAATTATTATTCTCAAAGAATAATTTATCACCATCAATGGTGAATATAAAACCATAACTATGGTTTTAACCTTCATATGTAGTATGTGTCTCTGGAACATTCATGTTCCACATGCACTTGTGGAACTTGTTCCTATGCCAATAACATGTGCATATTTTTCAATAACTCAACCCAAGTCAATATTTCTCCCACAATCTCAAGTAGATATGTGCACACTTATATATAAATTTAGTCTATTACATGACTATATTCATTATATCATAAGTATTTATGCAATATCCTAAGAAACTGTTAGGATAATTACTTAGATTCACAATGTGTTTTTCTTGATGCAAGTTTGTTTATATCATAACAAACGTTTTTCATGTAAACACATGTCTTATGACATAATGAAGTTCCATCATATTATAACTTATATGGTATCCATTTTTCATGTTAGTTGGCATATAGTTATGGGATTTTTCTATTATTTTTGAAGCATATATGAAATATAGTTGAATTTTCTTCATGTTGCAACATTGATACTACTTACATCATGATTCTAATGTATAAAATGTGTGTTTATGAATTGATTCACAATACATTTTTTATCAATGTTAACATGTAAGACTAATCATCAATCCACCTTATTAACATCAACATTCTGATGTAAGTAAAGTAATGTGCATTTAGGAATTATTCTACACTACATTATCATGATCAATGGTTTCTTGGTCAAGATATTATTTTTCATGCCGACCTAAAGAAACTCATATATTCTAGCCATGAATATACCATACTTCACCTTACTTTTACTTAAAATAATCTTATGGAGTAAATTTACCACTAACTTACCTTTGGAATAGTTAATGATCTCTTGTTGAACTAATTTCAAAAGCTTTGTGGCATACCTTTATTTATAAAAGATTATTTATCCAAACTAGATATCTTGATAATACCAAATGTGTTAATCTTTAATGAGCCTAAAAACCAAACTATTTATAACCTTAATGCTGACCTTTAGTTTTATTATACATAGAAATATCTTTCCACAACTAGGTAAAAGTCTAACATTTTATATTCATCATGCATTGCCTATGATTCAAGTACCAATGAAGTATTTTTTGAGTATGATCCACAACAAAAAACAATCATTCATGAACTTGGAATAATGTATCCTTATGTCTAAAGGACACGTGAGATAAATTTCTTTATTATACTCAACAAATTTTTCAACTAGAATCATTCACTTGGAAATTACAAGTTATGTGTTTCTCATCACTGACTTGGGAATCACCCTTTCTCATGTATTTTGAGAAGAGACCTTACTTCATATAAAGTTTATATTACATACTTGGTTACAGTATTTGAATACACATATGAGAAAGAAATATATTATTTAATACTGAATAAGTATATTCGAAAAAATACTTATACCTGATAAATATACAATGAAGAAGAAGTGGGTAATTGCTTCTTTAATTTAGTATGTTTCCATTAAACATCCATAAATAATTTTCATATTATGTGATGAAAATAACCTCCAATTTAATAACCAAGCTCTATGTTTAAAGGACATTGTGAAGGTACCTCTGGAATCGGTCTTTCTATTTTTCCTTATTGCTTTTTCTTTCAGGTTATTCACTATAAGAACTAAATATTAAACTGTATTTAATATTTTTATTGGTCGTAAAACCTTACCAAAAAGGTAATAAAGCGTTTAATCCATCTTGTTCATTTGGTTACCTTAAACGAAACAGAATTAATTAGGTGTAAGTGTGGTATGCCTTGAAATATCATGATTCGTCTTTTATATTTACATAAATCTAGTGAAAGTATCACCCATTCAAACCATATTTGACTTTCTCCATGTCAATTTCTTGGGGATGAGACTACATGTTATATCATGCATGTCCTGATGTAGTTACCACAACTAACACCGGTTGTTGATGATATCATAATGACATAACCATCATATGCTTCATACATGTGTATCTTGTAAACAATTTTACACCCTCCTTCCTGGGGTAGTTCTTAACCTGTATAGGGACACAAAGACCTTGAATTTCCAATATCGTGGTATTAAGTAAAAGTTCATATACTACTTTTGGAAATTCATTCTAGTTTGGAAATTAACTTTGTCCAATTTATCAAAGTATTTCTTAAGGTATTGATTTCCATTTTCTACAAAATCAAACTATTAGATTAGTAATTTTATCTTGATTACTAAACTGGACATTATTGATTAATTACATCTTAAAATGTCTCCCACTATTTTATTAAATTCTAGGAACCCTCTATACTAGAATTGTAATACTCTATCACTCTAGTATTCTAGTGACAGGGATCCATGAACCTCCCCCCATAATCTAAAATATTTTCCTATGACACTACTTAGAAGGTCCAAGGCAGGCGTTTGGCTAGCCAACTACATTAAAAGGTCATTCCTTGATATGTTGAGTGAAGTCTCAGATCCTAAAATTATAACTTGATTTACTCAATGCTTTCCTCTAAAATGATAGAAAGTTATCTTTGGATAATCTTTACTACCACTTTAGTTAAATCAACCCATTACTCTCCTAAGAACGCCCTGGCAGTAAGAGGCGCCCTCAGATTTGGCATGAAGAGCACCCCAAACACTCAGTTTTGTCTACATTTGAATGATGGAACCTAATATAACTTTGGAGGTTTTTGTGTTTTTCCCTCGAAGAATGTAATCCTTTTTTATTAACCATATTCGTCTATGTTTTCATGCTGCCAACTGAAAGTTAATAGAAAAAAATTCATCACCTCTTTATGCATTTTATTGTTTATTATTTTATTTATTTTCCTGTTGTTATAAAATTCATAAAATAATAAATAAATACATAATGGTAATCAACTACCCGACTGGTATTGAGAATTTAAAATGACCTATGGGAATCATACATGTGGCGTATCTTGACTCTTGATGCTTCTCATCCCCATCTAGTATGTCTGCTTCTCATTGCGGGTCACGCCGAAACCACGCAGACCAACAACGGGTTGTGCAAAGTCCATGCAGGGCCTTTCTAGGGTTTCTGTAATGTGCCACTAAACCCAATCTGTGCGCCGCCAAGCCGATAGGTGCGAGTCTGATAGTGGAAAGCCAATCTGGTGGGTGTCACTCGGCCATGGAGGTGCGTCGCATGTCGTGGAAGCAAGATGAAGGACCTGCAGTGACCTTGCGGTGCCTGGTTAGAAGTGGGATCCCGTGAGATCCAGTTGAGATATTGGTGACAAGGGTGGTCTAGAGAGAGCCTGGCTCGGGGTTTCTGGTCGGCCTTGATGTGAACCTCCGTAGCGGCGGAGGCCATTCTGCAAGGGGGAGTTTGGGTGGCTGAAGGGGAGACTGTCTAAGCAGGTGCTAGCTCGCGATACGGATGTTGTCTTAGGCAAAGCCCACGACATCCGGCGGCTAACGGCGGTGACTGAAGGGACAGAGCAAGGTGGAGGAGGTGTGCCTACAGAGGCTGGACCTGGTGCGGGCCTCGGGATCCAAAGACTTCTTCTGTTTGTACGGCGAACCTGGATGGGGCCAGCTGGCGAGACGAAGAGCGAGCTCCGGTGGGGTTTGCTTCGGCTGCTAGGTGGTGGTGGAGGAAGAGTCGGTGGGTGGGGTGGGGTACCCAATATCCCACCACATTTTTCAAACCACCTTTTAATTTTTTTTAAATTTTTCGGTTTTCATATGCTGACACCCATTAGTTTTTCTCCACATGGTTAGAAAAAAAATTCCAAAGCCTATCCCAATAGGCTTTTGACTAATAATAATAATTATTATTTAAATATATTACTATTATTATTGTTATTGCTATAAATATTATAAAAACATAATAAAATGATAATAAAATTTATTATTATAAAAAACAAACATAAAATCAGTGGAAATATGATATAGTCAGAAAACACTATTCCACCCACATTGTTTGGCCAAAATAGTTTGGATTAACTAAAATCATCACCGCAAGTTTAAACAGATAAAATTTTCACACAGATAAATCACAGATCAATTTGTGTTAAAAACTTTGAATGAGCATAACTTGGACTTTTGAAATCAGATCGAGGTGTCATTTGTTTTATTGGGACCGAAATCAAATCCTCTACTTAAATTTAAATCAATTTAATTTTTCATGGATCAAAAATTTTATGTTCTTTCTCTGATACCAATTGAAGGTACCAGAGCTCTCATCAAAAGTCGATGGATTGGGAATTTTAAAATTTCTATCATCGGGACGAAGAGACTTGTCATCTCCGACAATCCAAGACTCGATATAGTCTGAGGATCTTTTATAATTAAACAGACCACAAAACATAAATCGAAAACATACCTGTTTAGATCTGAATCTACGCTCGACTACAACTCATCAACAGTGAATGTTTTATGAAGGATCCATATAATAATCCCTCTTGATCTTCCACACGCACTTCATAAATGTGAAGGAGCATCGATCGTCGAATTCCGAGTGCTGGCAAGGAGATACGATGACGCCTTCGATGCCCAGAAGATCACTACATCGACATGCATTCGATGAGTGAGGGAGAACTTGATATGAACACTTGAATTGATATATTCTCTCTCTAAGAAGTTGTAGGAGAGAGAGTCTCTAGAAAATTCACAATGAATAGTCATAGAGCCAAAGCCACTCTCCTCTATTTATAGTGGATGATCTAATACCCGGTTTGGGTTCCCCGACCCCTATTTATTAAACATCCACTAAATAAATAATTATGATGAACTAAACTGTTTCAATATTATTTTTTATTTTATCGCATACCTATAATATTATATATATTACATGATAAACCCAAGTCATCAACTCAACTTGTAATTCCTGATAATGTTAAATGAACCTAGAATATTAAAATAATATTCGTTCAATTAATATTATTCCTCATATTTACTTAACTTTTAAATAAATTTAATAAATAAATTCAATACCAATTATTCGTTACTTGAATAATATGAATTTATTTATTATTCGGCGATCGATAACTTGGACAACACTTAGACCCCATAGTGGGGCCCACCATATCTGATATACTTATTCTACTGAATAGGGGGGATTCTTGAATACACTATTGTGTGTGACTATAACGACCCATACTTTACATCATTGTTAATACTTCAAAATTGAAGTACACTTATTACAACATATAACAAAACCATGAAAGGACCGTATAGGTATAGTGTCTTTAGAAACTGGGAAACATAAACAACTGGTTCATAAATCATCTACGTTGTCGCCCATTTATTTCATCATATCTAGAGTCCCTTTTTTGCATATCCTACTTAATAACCTTCTTCCTGACCTGGGGAAAGAAAACATACAAAAGGGTGAACTCAAATGTTCAGTAAGGGTAAACAAAAGAAATATCAATCACATCATATTCATAAGAACATATCATTTTGGAAATCTTAACCTGCAAAAGAGATCATAATTTCATAACATGGGATAAATCATAGTAGTGAAATGTAATCCCAATAATCATAACTTAAAACATGAAACTTTGTGCCATACACACATAATCATAGAGAATTATTTCTTAGTAGTCAAGACTCAATGCCAAGACTATCTTAGCAGACAAAGTCCATTTCTGAACCGAGTTCACTCCTCGTTTCAGTCCTATTTCACTGAACCGGATTAACCTGTCGTTCCAGCCATGTCTATCTCATGAGATATAAATCATTACCCAATGCATTGGAGGGAGATATAGGTCTCACCCATCTCATAATGAAACCACTATGATGTGTGCCACAAAATCCTAAATCATACATCCTAGCATAACCCATGTAATAAAAATGAGATTCTTAAACATCATGTCATCATAACATAAATCATATAAGATAAAAGGACTTCATAAAAATAATTCCATCATAACATAATCAAATCAATGTAAAAATAGGGATAGAAACAGAACCCTATATTATCTTAGATGGAAAATAATTTTGATAAAACACTTGAACTCCATTCTTGAGGAAAATACTCTTTCTACTTCAAAAACATTTTCCTTTATTAAAATGTCATACCATTTTAAACTAAAAGAAGTTGATTAAAAATAAACTTTAAAACATGTAAAGGAAGCTTCATGGAAATAATTTTCTAAAATTCCATTCAGGCCGTATAAGTTAAAAAAACATTCTTCTCGTACTTTGGCCGGAAAAGTCAAAAAGTACCTCGTACGAAAAACGACAAAAGATTCCTTTCATTCTTTTACTAAAAACTCACCGAAGGGTAAAATTGGATTTAAACAATTGTAGGAGGATATAAATAATATTACATATTGAGAAAACATGGATGTGGATGATAAATATTCCCCAGTAAATTCTGAAGTATAAACAATCTCGGATAAAAATTGAGATTGCAAGATTTTCCCTTACCTTAGGTCTGATTTGCTTCGTAAGTGTCTGAACCTCCTGTATAATAATTTAAATAATGTCATTGACTTATTCCAAAATCATATTTATTTTTATGATATCATATATGGTCATATTCTTAGCTTCTTATTAGTAATATTTTATTGCTACTTGTTATTCAGGTGTTTATTACTTTTTGTTCTTATGTGTGTTTTGTCGAATAAATTCTTATTCTTTTTAGGTTATAGATACCTCACTTCCATAATAGTATTATTGTAATATATATCATATTTATTCATTCAATTCATTTATATAATCATTATGTAATGAAGATCATGTAGAACGAGTCGCATCACATCGTGGAGACAGTATTCCGTACGTACGCACGAGCGATGATATCGTTCCCATGATCGTGGAATTATATTGGAGTGTATGTATACTATTTAAGAATCAATATCACTTTAAAATAATTATATATAGTTATTCTTTACACCATTATACCCATCCAAGTAAGGTAGTGGTGGAAAATAGATTACACCACGGCGTGGAGACGGTATTCCGTACGTACGCACGCGCGGTGATTTCGTTTTCCGTAGGATGGATAGATGGTGAAATAGGGTTGTTTCATACTTATAATAACATATCAGTATATGAGTGATACTTATGTTATTACTTCATAATTAAACAACTAAAGAAGAAGAAGTGGAAGAAGAAATAAAGTTGAAAGAATCGGTAACGGACATTAAGCGCCTCTTTGAGACCTCCTTTTAGGGCACTAAAATTGGTCTTTGAAGAATACCAGGACCTCTAGGATGTTTCTAGGGAAATGGAAAAGAGAATTTGTCAGGGGTTGGCCAAGATTTAAGGCTCAAAGTGGTGTGAGGAAGAGAGGAAGGAGGTTCCCTTTTATAAGAGAGGAGAGGGGCACCTTTGGAAAAACTAAAAATATTATTTTATTATAAAGTCATATTATTTTTTTAATAGCTCTAAATTGATTTATTTCGAAGATAAGGTGGGATTGGTAGAAATACTCCCATCCAATATAATTTAGACAATTTTAGATTTCTATTTTAACCTTATCATTTAGATTTAACTTTAAGTTAGATAATTTAACTTTTACTGTGTCTTCTTGTTTTCTTACACTATAAGGTTAATAAACATACTATAACAAGCCAAACGAACCCCAAGTTGTTTATTATTAATATATATAAACTTATCTAAGTCATTTGGCTGAACCTTAGATTTTTAGGAATAAAATAACAATTAATAATATAATATTTGTTTTAAAAACTATTTTATGTCAATTTTGACACTATTTGGTAATTGATTTTTTTGAAAATCATAACAGAAAGATTAGTTCTAAAAAAGTTAATTAAATCAATACTAACATGTCATATTAACATATAAAATTATTGTAATTCATAAAAAGTCTGAAATTACATTTATTTGGGTACTTATAACATCAATTATGTCAATATTTCATTAAAAATATAATTACTGCATCATCATTGTGTCATAAATAAAATAAATTATTTAAATTATAAAAATTACAAATAAAATACCATTATGTAGGAAATATTTTTAGCTTTCTAATGAATATTTATAGTCGAATTTATCTTATGTATAACCCTATATTAAAATTATTTAGTTATTAAACTTTGATTTTAACTATTTTAACCCATCTTTAAATAAATTAATAATAAATGTCCTAATCTAATCCTAGTGGGCCTAAATGGTCATATTTTATTTCTAAGGTTGTTTTTGGTCGAATTACACTTATCCAATAGCATTAGGACATGTGTTAGGATAATAATAATATCATTTTTACCCTTAGTTACCCTATTTACTTTTAACCGTGGTAAAAAAAAGTAAAAAGTTACTATTCACCAAAAATTATTTTCATCTCATTGAACCACATTTTAGTCCTTTATATTAACCGTGTTTCTTGGATTTTCTAAATTCCACTCACAGAAGCGGTAAAATTAAGTTTTATGTGAATTTGGAAATTCTCCTAGGAGGTGGGTAAAAGACGGTGAAAAGTTCAATAAAATTTATATATATATAAAATTATTATAAAATGACTCCAATGAATTGCATTGAACTTATATAGGTATTATGTATCATTTTTTACCTAAAATAAATTTAAATAAAATAAATAATTATTTAAATAAAAAGTCGGTTTTTAAATAGTAACCCAATGTTTTCACTATTCATCAAAAATTGAAAGTTTTCAGAAAAATACCAAAATTTCACCCTAGGCTAATTTCGATATTCCGAATCCAAAAATGAAGTCCATTTTGAAAAATAAAATTTACAAAATTTTAAGAAGTGGGTATTACTATTCATAACGGCTAGTTTTAATAATATTTTAATAGCATATCGTTGTTTAGTGAAACTCGGTATTGCGTACGACGCAAGCTATCGAGGAAGGTCGTGATTGTGTGTAAAGTAAGCCAAGCTAGTGTTGTGTGTAGTGAAAGATTCCTTTGATGATTTATATAAAAACAAAATATTTCTCATAAATGTCTCGGGTGTTACAGTGACCCTCTAAGCCCTTATCTTGATAGCAAGGAAAAGAATCCACACACCAAGAGTAGATTCTAACAACCCATTAAGGCCCCTAATGTGATAAGGAGTAGTCATAGAAATGTTACCAACCTAAGCACACACACACTATGTAATATAATCTCGTTTTCTTTTATATCTCATAAATCAATACATACACTTGTGTCATCCCCCTTTTCTTGATTTATTTTTTGTTGATATAACTGGACGAATTTACCCTCGACTTCCTTGGACAAGGACTTATGAATGTACTGCCATCCTGATCAACAAGGCCCAAGATATATTACTTCCTCAGCCTGAATGTGACAATACCTATCCTAACCATTCAGACACTGTCATACCACAAATGATACACTGAATACAAGCTACCTTAAAACAATTATATTATTATGGTTTTTTTCTTACATCAAAGTACGCAATGAAATGGAACACATTGATAATGATCTCAAGTTAGGAGACCAATACACATGTCTGTAGATAAGAATAACCAATGACACAAAAAGAATGTGGTGTTCCTATTAGCGGTTCAATCATTATGATCTCACTTCTAGATATCACCAAGTACGGAATTCATGAGAATAAGTCTCAATGTTTATGAGCCTCCATCACCTGATAGTCATAAATCTACTATGTTCAGTCAGTAAGATTGTAACGACCCAAACTTTTTAAATAGTATATTAACTTACTCTTAACGATTTAATAGAGATGTTAATGGTTAATTCAGAAAGAGGAGTCGATGGCTTCATCCAGTAGACTCGAACCTTATGAAGCCCACTTATCAGAGCTTGGGAAGGAGGTAGCATCTGTGGGCTTCGCTTTGGACCAAGCCCAAGCCGAACTCCAGCGTGTCAAGCTTGAACGGAAACGCCTGCGGGAGAAGTTCATGTTAGTAGAGATTACTACTAGGGAAATGTTATCTGAGCCTCCCTCAGATTCTCTCACCATAGCACACCTTACACTTAGGTCATATGTCGATGTTATAAGGGGCTATGTGATGAGACCCTAGCTTTTTTGTGTAATCCTTTGGGATGAATGAATTAAGATTTCTTCCTTTAGTGATGTTTGTGAAACTTCAAATGTCCGGATAATTTTAGGATGTATTTTATTAATGAATTTTGAAAAAATGATATTTTAAAATATTTATGTAAACCCTAAATAATTAATGATGTGTAATGATTTTCAAAAAATGGTCTTCTTCAAAAGTGTTCAGTAAGGAATTTGGAGTCTAATAAGATCAACTTAATTTTTGATGAATAGTAAATTATGAATAGTGATTTTACACTTAGGATTAGTAATGTGACCAATTGGATTAGTAATTTCACTCAAAGAAAGTTTTAATATAATTTAGACACCTAGATTAAGTAATGTGATTCAATAAAATGGGTAAATAACGGTTTCATAAATTATTAGTCAAGTATTAGTTTTTTCGGGCGAATAGTGTTTTTAATTAAAAATTTAATTAAAAATAATTATAAAATTATTTTTATAAAAAGAACTTTATTTTTGAACTCAGAGCATTGATATTATGTTATGGTAATTTTTGGGGATTTTTCTGAAAAAAATGAATTCTCGATGAATAGTGTTTTTATTTAAAAATTAAATTAAAAATATTTAGAAAATTATTTTTATAAAATGGAGTTCATAAATGTAATTAGAGCATCGATATTTGGTTAAGGTGAAATTTTGGGATTTTTCTGAGAAAGATGAATTTTTCAGTGAATAGTAAAAATGCAGTTTTAGGGTTTCAGTATGTTTAATGACCTCATAACTGTGTCATGATGATGTCATGAGATATTTTAAGGGTTCGCCGGCCAAAGGTGATGAATTATTGTTTTTGGGGCCCCATGTGGCCTAACTCCATGGTAAATTCCATGGGAGAGCACATGGTTTTGAGAAAAGCACTTGTGAGGTGTCCCTTGGCCATTAATGCCTTGTCCCCCCACTTTCCCTATAAATACCCACCCTTTCCTCCTATATTTTTCACTCCCAACTCTCCCTCAATGAATTTCTGGTCTTCTTACCTCCCAAAGAGTCCTCCCAAGGTGCCCCCAAGCCCTCAAGGTCCAAACCTTTGAGTTTTAAGAGTTACATTTTAAGGTAAGGGATCCGACCTCTCTCTTTCTTTTCATGTAATCTCTTTTATGTCATTACTTTTATGCTCCATGTTATTATGTGAGAGGATGTTATTTTATATTCCTCTTACTTCCCTTTTCATTTTTATATGAGGATAGATCCCCTCTTACTCCCATCATTTCATTTTATGAAAGTTTAAGTGACGTCGTTAGGCTGCCGAATTTTTAAGGGATTCTTTCACCCTTCTCATTTTTCAAGTTCGATTTTCATGTCAAGTCTTTCAAGTTCCTTTTTATTATGTTGGGGTATAATCTCTATATCTATCATACTGATCTCTTATGATCATATGATGAGAGAACCTATTTGATCTTGTCAAATCATTTTTTATTGAAGTTTAAGTGACGCCGTTAGGCTGCCTAATTTTCATAAGAGAAATCTTATTTTTGTCTCACTTCCATGTTTTTCATTTCATATGGTATATCTTTCAAATTTCATTACCACATTCTTAAATCCCTTATATTATGTCCCCATACTGTTTTATGGATCATTTATGAGTGGGTGACCCATGTCCCCTCTCTTTTCAATGTTTTATAAAACCTTGTAACATAGTCGTTATGCTGCAGAATTTTCGTCTCAAAATGCCTCTCTCTTTTCTCAAAATTATTTTATGTTATAAAGTGAATACTCAAAGCTCTTATTTCTACAAGGTTATTCACATATATATAAAAATGTTCTATTTTAAATTCTGGGATTTACATACCTGAGACCCACTTTCCCTTTCTGTGGGTTTAAAGTGACATTAAGATCATGTCTTTAAAGCAGTTTTTAAAACATTATGATTATGAAATGAAATCCATTTATTTTATGATATATGGGTTATTTATGAAATGTTTGATGATGATATATGTGGCTCACATGATAATAAAGTCAAATTTAAAGGTGCGCCCTGATAGCGCTCCAATGCATTGGGTAATGATGTAACCACTAGAGATTACAATTTTCACGATACCTTGGTGAATAACCTTGGTAATTTTCAAATGACACCTTGGGGATGGACCTTGGTGATATGTTCATTATTGTCTATGTTAAATGATGTAGCCACATCTTCAAGTTATGAAAAATGTTATTTTTATTATGAAATGCCTCAGGATTCCTTTCTCATGCCTTAAAGTTCTTTTCTTGACCTTATTGAAATATCTCAAGTTCACATGTAAAATGTTTCTCTTATTTCCCTTACTGGCCCTTCTGCTCACCCTTTCTTTTGATGTATGTCCCCAGGTTATGAGATGCAGTAATGAACCTAGGATGAAATTATGTAGAATCCTTTCAAGTGTTTAAGAATAATTTTTTATGTTGTTTTCATGTATTATGTTCCTGTTTTCCAAGACACTAAACCTTAAAGATCCTCAGTGTTGTGTAATGTAATGAAAGTTTATTTTATAAAAAGGCGGGATGCTAGAGTTGGTATCAAATGATGGTTTAGTTATTTGTGGAAATTAGGATATAAAAACTTTAGGAAGAACCCTATAGAAAAGTTTAAATATAAGAAAACATCCTGGTATTTTGGTAAGTACTGAGTAAGTGGTTTATCAAAAAAATACATCCATGTCTGGATACGAGCAGGTAGAGGCGGCTCTGGCACAGATGTACATAGGGGTAAAACCCGAAAACACCGCTTTGAGCTAGACTCGAACGAGAACTGGTGCACGATAATGGGCCTTGCTACACTCTTGGTTACGACACTCCCAGGGGATATGTTTGGTTAATCACAAGCTTTATATGAATCATTATGAAGGAATTATAGAGAAGTGTAATTGTCTAAGCATGAAGTATTAGTTAAAAGATTCATAAATGAAATAAGTTTCTCACTAAGGTTTTATTCTTTTAGAAAATGGCGGGAAATAGGAGGAACCGTGCAGATGGTGACCGCAATGCACCATGTGCTGACGTCCCTCCGATGGAAGCTGGAATGGAAACATTCATGCGAATGATGAACCAACTGACTCAAGTTATGAGTAATAACTTGAATCAATCTGAGAGGCCGATCTCACCACGAAGGGAACAACATTCTGTTGAGTCCTTCATGCGTCAACGACCACCAACATTCAGTGGATCTACTGACCCATTGGTTGCAGAACAATGGATAAGCTCCATTGAAAAGATCTTTTATGTACTTCATTATTCGGAACAAGAAAAAGTCACCTTTGTTGTTTACCGCCTAGAGGGAGAAGCTGATCAGTGGTGGTCACTGATCAAAAACACGAAGCCATGAGGAGAGATGGAAGCTATGGAGTGGGAAGAGTTTCGGGGAATATTCTTTAATAAGTATTTCCCTCGTTCGATGATAACGAGAATGGAGAAAGAATTTATCGAGCTGAAGCAAAAGGAGAATGAATTAGTTGGAACCTATGAGATGAACTTCACAAGGATTTCCCGTTATACCTCAAGCTTCGTCATGGACCCTAATGGGAAGGTTGATACATTCTTTGGTGGACTACGACCTCATCTGCGGAAGAATCTAGCCAACAGGGACTATGATAGTTATGAAGAAATAGTTCGAAGTGCTATGAAAGTTGAACTAGAGTTTGGGGAGACACAGTGGTCTCACAAATATAATGAGAAGAAGAGAACTCTAGAACCAAGACTGGGAAGAAGTTTTGATCAGGAAAGAGGTGGAAAGCATATGAAACATGCCACATGCAATAAATGTGGGAAGAAGCATTCGGGGAACTGCTTAATCGGAAGTGGTAAGTGCTATAGGTGTGGAAAAGAAGGCCATATTTCTCGGAATTGTCGTAGTGATGTGAAGCCTCAACTTCCCAACACTAACGATAGAGGAAATATGGTTCTGGCCCTACCCAAAGTCACATGCTTCAAGTGTGGACAGCTTGGGCACTTTGCTAATCAATGTCCAAATCCGAGGGCGGTGGAAGGGAATCACCATCAACCTCAGCAGAGGCCAAGGGAGCAAGGTCGTGCTTTCGCTATCATAACAACTGAAGTTGAAGTTCCAAATGATATTGTAGCAGGTACTCTTGTTGTCCTCTCAAAACTAGCATGTACTTTATTTTATTCTGGTTCTACGCATTCCTTTATTTCCTCCAAGTTTTCAAGGAATATAGAATCAATCCCCGAACTTCTTGAGGTAGAATTGTCAGTCAAGACTCCAAGTGGGATTATCCATGCATCAACAATGTTTAGAGACTCTAGTGTTTACTTTGGTGAGCATAATCTTATCGCAAATCTAGTAGTCATTCCCATGATGGAATTCGACATTATACTAGGGATGGACTAGCTCTCAAAGTATAATGCTAAGATCAAATGCAGAAGTAAGGAAATCTCAGTAGTCTTGAATGAACGACCTACAGTTATCTTCCAAGGAGAGATATCCCAAACCGATCCCTATCTAGAAGCACCTCCTATAGATTTCTTTATGGAGTTAATCAGTGATGATGAAGAAGGAAAAAGGAGCATACAAATAGAATATGTTCTGATTATTCAGGAATACATGGATGTATTTCCTGAGGAGTTACCTGGACCTCCCCCAGAAAGAGAGGTAGAGTTCTCCATTCACTACTGTAAATAAGGCTATTAGCGACCGCCATTGGCGGTCGCTAAAGTTCTGTAGCGGCCGCGCAGCGACCGCCATTGGCGGTCGCTGTTGCCTCGTCGCTAGAGGCCTTTAGCGACCGCCAATGGCGGTCGCTATAGAAGGCCGGCAGATCGGCCTTCAGCGACCGCCAGGCGGTCGCTATTCTAAAAAAAAAAAAATTTAAATTTTTTTTTATTGAATTGAATATAAATATATATATATATATATATTCATATATATACTATTAAATACAATATTTTAAATATATATATATATATAATATTTTAAATGTTTTAATATATATTTAATATATATATAATATCAAATCATTATGCTATAATAATTTAAAAACTTCGATTCAAGAAATAATCTCATTTCAGGTCGTTCGGAGCACGTTTGCTCCGAATGGGACCGCCGCACGCCGTTTTGGTGTTTTATGGCGCCGGAAACGCGTTTCCGGCCGCCGCGGTCACATGGCACCTCCGAATGAGGTGCCGTTTGGCCGACCATTTCACAATTCACGCCCCGGATGTTGTCGTACGGTTTCGTGGCATTCGGAGGTCATTCGGGTGGTTTTGACCCCCCAACGCGCCATTTCAGCGCGCGCCGCGCTGCTGAAAACGACACAATCGGACATGCCGCGCGCACCGCACGTCCGATGGACGTGCGGCCTCCTCCTGCATCTCAGGAATAATATTTCTATCCTTCCCGTGCGGTTTCAGGTGGTTCGGAGCACGTTTGCTCCGAATTGGACCGTCGCACGCCGTTTTGGTGTTTAATGGCGCCGGAAACGCGTTTCCGGCCGCCGCGGTCACACGGCACCTCCGAATGAGGTGCCGTCTAGCCGACCATTTCACAATTCACGCCTCGGATGTTGTCGTACGGTTTCGTGGCATTCGGAGGTCGTTCGGGTGGTTTTGACCCCCCCAACGCGCCATTTCAGCGTGTGCCGCGCTGTTGAAAACGACACAATCGGACGTGCCGCGCGCACCACACGTCCGATGGATGTGCGGCCTCCTTCTTCATCTCAGGAATAATATTTCTATCGTTCCCATGCGGTTTCAGGTTGTTCGGAGCACGTTTGCTCCGAATTTGACCGCCGCACGCCGTTTTGGTGTTTAATGGCGCCGGAAACGCGTTTCCGGCCGCCGCGGTCACACGTCACCTCCGAATGAGGTGCCGTCTGACCGACCATTTCAAAATTCACACCCCGGATGTTGTCGTACGGTTTCGTGGCATTCGGACGTCGTTCGGGTGGTTTTGACCCCCCAACGCGCCATTTCAGCACGCGCCGCGCTGCTGAAAACGACACAATCGGACGTGCCGCGCGCACCGCACGTCCGATGGACGTGCGGCCTCCTCCTGCATCTCAGGAATAATATTTCTATCGTTCCCGTGCGGTTTCAGGTCGTTCGGAGCACGTTTGCTCCGAATGGGACCGCCGCACGCCGTTTTGGTGTTTTATGGCGCCAGAAACGTGTTTCCGGCCACCGCAGTCACACGGCACCTCCGAATGAGGTACCGTCTGGCCG
The DNA here is from genome assembly GCA_963277665.1 of Viscum album. Lineage (NCBI taxonomy): Eukaryota > Viridiplantae > Streptophyta > Magnoliopsida > Santalales > Viscaceae > Viscum > Viscum album. Next base: position 1,353,827,452 of record OY728131.1, read on the forward strand.
AACATTTCACAATTCACGCCCTGGATGTTGTCGTACGGTTTCGTGGCATTCGGAGGTCGTTCGGGTGGTTTTGACCCCCAACGCGCCATTTCAGTGCGCGTCGCGCTGCTGAAAACGACACAATCGGACGTGCCGCGCGCACCGCACGTCCGATGGACGTGCGGCCTCCTCCTGCATCTCAGGAATAATATTTCTATCGTTCTCGTGCGGTTTCAGGTCGTTCGGAGCATGTTTGCTACGAATTGGACCGCCGCACGACGTTTTGGTGTTTAATGGCGCCGGAAACGTGTTTCCGGCCGTCGCGGTCACACGACACCTCCAAATGAGGTTCCGTCTGGCCGACCATTTCACAATTCACGCCCCGGATGTTTTCGTACGGTTTCGTGGCATTCGGAGGTCGTTCGGGTGGTTTTGACCCCCCAACGCGTCATTTCAGCGCGCGTCGCGCTGCTGAAAACGACACAATCGGACGTGCCGCGCGCACCGCACGTCCGATGGACGTGCGGCCTCCTCCTGCATCTCAGGAATAATATTTCTATCGTTCCCGTGCGGTTTCAGGTCGTTCGGAGCACGTTTGCTCCGAATTGGACCGCCGCACGCCGTTTTGGTGTTTAATGGCGCCGGAAACGCGTTTCCGGCCGCCGCGGTCACACGGCACCTCCGAATGAGGTGCCGTCTGGCCGACCATTTTACAATTCACACCCCGGATGTTGTCGTACGGTTTCGTGGCATTCGTACGTCGTTCGGGTGGTTTTGACCCCCCAACGCGCCATTTCAGCGCGCGCCGCGCTGCTGAAAACGACACAATCGGACGTGCCGCGCGCACCGCACGTCCGATGGATGTGCGGCCTCCTCCTGCATCTCAGAAATAATATTTTTATCGTTACCGTGCGGTTTCAGGTCGTTTGGAGCACGTTTGCTCCGAATGGGACCGCCGCACGCCGTTTTGGTATTTTAGGGCGCCGGAAACGCGTTTCCGGCCGCCGCTGTCACACCGCACCTCCGAATGAGGTGCCGTCTGGCCGACCATTTCACAATTCACGCCCCGGATGTTTTCGTACGGTTTTGTGGCATTCGGAGGTCGTTCGGGTGGTTTTGACCCCCCAACGCGCCATTTCAGCGCGCGCCGCGCTGCTGAAAACGACACAATCGGACGTGTCGCGCGCACCGCACGTCCGATGGACGTGCGGCCTCCTCCTGCATCTCAGGAATAATATTTCTATCGTTCCCGTGCGGTTTCAGGTCGTTCAGAGCACGTTTGCTCCGAATTGGACCGCCGCACACCGTTTTGGTGTTTAATGGCGCCGGAAACGCGTTTCCGGCCGCCGCGGTCACACGGCACCTCCGAATGAGGTGCCGTCTGGCCGACCATTTCACAATTCACGCCCCGGATGTTGTCGTACGGTTTTGTGGCATTCATAGGTCGTTCGAGTGGTTTTGACCCCCCAACGCGCCATTTCAGCGCGCGCCGCGCTGCTGAAAACGACACAATCGGACGTGCCGCGTGCACCGCACGTCCGATGGACATGCGGCCTCCTCTTGAATCTCAGGAATAATATTTCTATCGTTCTCGTGCGGTTTCAGGTCGTTCGGAGCACATTTTCTCCGAATGGGACCGCCACACGCCGTTTTGGTGTTTTAGGGCGCCGGAAACGCGTTTCCGGCCGCCGCGGTCACACGGCACCTCCGAATGAGGTTCCGTCTGGCCGACCATTTCACAATTCACACCCCGGATGTTGTCGTACGGTTTCGTGGCATTCGGAGGTCGTTCGGGTGGTTTTGACCCCCCAACGCGCCATTTCAGCGCGCGCCGCGCTGCTGAAAACGACACAATCGGACGTGCCGCGCGCACCGCACGTCCGATGGATGTGCGGCCTCCTCCTGCATCTCAAGAATAATATTTCTATTGTTCTCGTGCGCTTTCAGGTCGTTCGGAGCACGTTTGCTCCGAATTGGACCGCCGCACGCCGTTTTGGTGTTTAATGGCGCCGGAAACGCGTTTCCGGCCGCCGCGGTCACACGGCACCTCCGAATGAGATGCCGTCTAGCCGACCATTTCACAATTCACGCCCCGGATGTTGTCGTACGGTTTCGTGGCATTCGGAGGTCGTTCGGGTGGTTTTGACCCCCCAACGCGCCATTTCAGCGCGCGCCGCGCTGCTGGAAACGACACAATCGGACGTGCCGCGCGCACCGCACGTCCGATGGACATGCGGCCTCCTCCTGCATCTCAGGAATAATATTTCGATCGTTCCCGTGCGGTTTCAGGTCGTTCGGAGCACGTTTGCTCCAAATTTGACCGCCGCACGCCGTTTTGGTGTTTAATGGCGCCGGAAACGCATTTCCGGTCGCCGCGGTCACACGGCACCTCCGAATGAGGTGCTGTCTGGCCGACCATTTCACAATTCATGCCCCGGATGTTTTCGTACGGTTTCGTGGCATTCAGAGGTCGTTCGGGTGGTTTTGACCCCCCAACGCGCCATTTCAGCGCGCGCCGCGCTGCTGAAAACGACACAATCGGACGTGCCGCGCGCACCGCACGTCCGATGGACGTGCGGCCTCTTCCTGCATCTCAGGAATAATATTTTTATCGTTCCCGTGCGGTTTCAGGTCGTTCGGAGCACGTTTTCTCCGAATGGGACCGCCGCACGCCGTTTTGGTGTTTTAGGGCGCCGGAAACGCGTTTCCGGCCGCCGCCGTCATAAGGCACCTCCGAATGAGGTGTCGTCTAGCCGACCATTTCACAATTCACGCCCCAGATGTTGTCGTACGGTTTCGTGGCATTCGGAGGTCGTTCGGGTGGTTTTGACCCCCCAACGCGCCATTTCAGCGCGCGCCGCGCTGCTGAAACGGACACAATCGGGGGGCTGTACGGGGGTGCGGGGGGCTGTACGGGGGTGTCGGGGGGCTGTACGGGGGTGGTGGGGGGCTGTACGGGGGTGGCGGGGGGCTGTACGGGGGTGGCGGGGGGCAGTACGGGGGTGCGGGGGGTTGTACGGGGGTGCGGGGGGGCTTTACGGGGGTGCGGGGGGCTGTACGGGGGTGCGGGGGGGGGGGGGGGGGGGGGCTGTACGGGGGTGCGGGGGGCTGTACGGGGGTGACGGGGGCCTGTACGGGGGTGGAGGGGGGCAGTACGGGGGTGCGGGGGGTTGTACGGGGTGCGGGGGGGCTGTACGGGGGTGCGGGGGGCTGTACGGGGGTGGGGGGGGCTGTACGGGGGTGGCGGGGGGCAGTACGGGGGTGCGGGGGGCTGTACGGGGGTGCGGGGGGTTGTACGGGGGTGCGGGGGGGGGGGGGGGGCTGTACGGGGGTGCGGGGGGCTGTACGGGGGTGCGGGGGGGGGGGGGGGGGGGTGCTGTACGGGGGTGCGGGGGGCTGTACAGGGGTGGCGGGGGGCAGTACGGGGGTGCGGTGGGCTGTACGGGGGTGCGGGGGGGCTGTACGGGGGTGCGGGGGGCTGTACGGGGGTGCGGGGGGGGGGGGGGGGGCTGTACGGGGGTAGCGGGGGGCTGTACGGGGGTGGCGGGGGCCTGTATGGGGGTGGCGGGGGGCAGTACGGGGGTGCGGGGGGTTGTACGGGGGTGCGGGGGGCTGTACGGGGGTGGCGGGGGGCTGTACGGGGGTGGCGGGGGCCTGTACAGGGGTGGCGTGTTGACACCTCCTACATTCAATTCATTCAAATTTCAAACAAATCACATATTCTTGAAAATATATATACAACAAAATAATTAATATACAAACCGCAACACCCTCAGTAGACCAATATGCAACCAAGTCACGCCACTGAGCCGGGAGGACACCTCTCGGGACTTTTTCCAAAATGTCAAGGGCACCCACATTTGGTACCCAGTGGTCCCTCTTCACTTTGCCTTTATAATCTTTCCACAGCTTACGGCATTTGCTCATACACACGGGCCGAAACTCTTCAGGGCATACTTTCAAATTTTGCTATAATGAAAATAATCAAACATATTAGTATTATTTATAAATAGAAAATAAAGTAAAATTATTTTCTTACCTGAACCTCCCTCCATAGACGATCTAATGTGTCCTGAGGGATAGAAGCCCAATCACGCGTGGTCAATGGAAATCGATGTGGGTCACGTATGATATGACCCAGCTGACGAATAAATGCCGGGGCATTCGGTCCCACGGGATGAAATACCTCATCAAATGAAACATCTATCGTCGTGTCAGAATTCCATGATAATATGCCACGACCAAGGCCTCTCCTGCGAGAGGAAGAAGCAGCCGAGTCTGATCCTGTTGAAAACAATTTTATATATAAATTGACAAATGTTATATATATATATATATATGTCAATTACATAAAAAATATAGACTATGACATTCAAACATACCTCGACCCTGAGATGTAGATGCCTCAGATGGATGATGTGGATATTCTGCCTCTTCCCCTGACATGTCTGCAGTCATACAAAATATCAGTAATGAGTCCAAAGTGTTTAAAAGATAAATTGGATTGTTCTTAATAAATCAAACTTGTACAACTATTAATCAAACAAAAAATGGATTGAATAATTAGTTGTGAATGAATTTTAAAAAATCAGAAAGTTAATCAACCTAAATATTTATGACTGAATTAACTTACAAAAGTGAGGATTAAAACTTATAAGGATTTATAAAATGATTAGATAATTTATGATATCCTAAGACATTCTACTGAATAGCGGGAAAACAATTATACCTTTCATTAAGCATGAAAATCGACCGTTTCTCCTTCAACAGCCGCTCTGACCCAATAAATATCTTCTTCACGTTGAACTACGGTATGTTGATCAAGTTGTTGGTAAACAAACGGAACAGTCTCGGGTTCATCTTCTTCAAATAAAAACACTCCTCGCTGAGAAATTTTGACAACAACTTGCCAACTTGGATCCGAAGGCAAAGTAACGAAGAATACTTGTTCCGCTTGTGATGTCAAAATGAAAGGTTCATTCTCAACTCGTTCATTATTTCTGTATAACATATAGTTAAAATTCACCAATGAAAACTGATATTGATCGACTTTACATCCACGCACTGGATCAACCCAATTACACTTTAACAATATGTACTTCAAACCGTGTGTGTATACAACTTCAATGATGTCTATCAATTGACCATAGTAATAACCAGAATCGACAAAGGGACAACCGATTCCACTGTTTTGTGTTTCTCGTTTGTCGTCAACATCTTTAATGCGAAATCGAAAACCATTAGCATCAATAGCTTTATAACGACGAGCCGTTATAGATGGACCCTCAGCCAGTTGGATAAATACTTCAGGTAGCGTGGGGTCCCCTAACTCCCTCAGCTTACGAACCTACATAATTTATAAAAATCAATACTGATATATGCAGAAAGAATTAGTTTAATACTTCACTCATAATGAAAATCAATTTATACATACATAATCCTTGAACCAATCATGAAATGCCGCATAATGAGATTGTTGAATTTGCAACTCAGTCGCACGATGCATCTCTTCTTTTATCTCATTAATGTGTTTCCGGCAAATGATTACGCGATGTTTAAAAGATCAACTTATGCAAAGAAAACATGTAAAAGTTATACAAGCACATTGATAAGATACTTACTGCATTAATGGTGCAACTGATGGAGTATTGAACAAGATATATTGATGTGCTTGTATCCACTCGATGTTGTCCATATCAAATGTGGTTCCTTCTCCAACTGGACCATCATGAATCCGAGAGGGCTTATCTAATTTTGTTTCAACATCCGTAAGATATTCTGCACAAAAGGTAGTACACTCATCCATCAAATAACCATTGGCTATTGATGCCTCTGGACGAGCTCTGTTGCGTACAAATATTTTCAATGTACTCAAATACCGTTCAATAGGATACATCCACCTGAATTGCACTGGACCAGTAGCCATTACTTCATCAGTTAGGTGCACTGTCAAGTGGACCATAACATCGAAAAATGAGGTGGGAAAAGTTTCTCAAAGTGACAAAGCGTAAGTACAATTCGGTCCTGCAAACTTTTTAAATCACTCATTCGTTGATTTCTTAAACAAAGCTGTCTAAATAAATTACTCATCTCAATCAAGGGATGAACAACATTGGGGGATAAACAATCACAAATTGCGATTGGAATCAACTGCTGAAGTAATATGTGATTATCATGACTTTTCAACCCTTGCAATGTCTTGCTCGTCAGATTCACACACTTTGAAATATTAGAAGAGTAACCATCAGTCACCTTGACCATCTTCAAAATGGAAAGAAATGTCTCTTTCTCCTCTGTAGTCATCGAATACTGTGCAGCAGGCATATATGCCTTGTTTCCCTCAGCTAACTATAAATGCAACTGTTTCCTTAAACCCATTTCTTCCAAATCACGGCGTGCATTAACATGGTCCTTTGACTTTCCACTGACACCTAAAATGGTCCACAATATGTTATCACAAACATTTTTTTCAATGTGCATGACATCCAAATTATGCCTCAACATGTTAGTTTTCCAATACGGAAGAATATAAAAAATACTTTTCTTTTTCCAATTGTGACTGCGCTGCCTACCCGCAGCACGAATATTACGTACTGGAGGAGCCACCAAATCCTGAATTTCATATACCATGCGGATGTTTTCTTCCTCAATCTGCGATAACATTTCGACTCCTGTCATGATCTTTGGTGCTGGGATGAACTCTCTAGAACCATCAAATGCCACTCTTTCCTTTCTGAACCTGTGCTGGGGAGGGAGAAAACGCCTGTGACCCATGTATGCCCATTTTTTGGAATGTTTAATCCATACAGATTTTTTACTTTTATTGCAACAAGGGCAAGAAAATTCCCCTTTCGTACTCCAGCCTGATAAATTTTCATAAGCTGGGAAGTCATTGATTGTCCACAATAAAGCAGCATGGAGTTTGAACATTTCATTCGTTTCGCAGTCATAAGTCATCACACCATCGCCCCAAAATTCATTCAACTCATCAATCAATGGCTGAAGGTAAACATCAATCTTATCCCCCAGACTTTTAGGTCCATCAATAAGAGTGGAAAGTAATATAAATTGTTGCTTCATACAAAGCCACGAAGGAAGATTATATGGAACCAACACCATGGGCCATGTTCTATGAGTTGCACCAACCATAGACTTGAATGGATTGAAACCATCTGCTGCCAATCCCAATCGGACATTACGAACATCTTTAGCAAAGTCGGGATGTCTCTTATCAAAATCCTTCCATGCATGAGAGTCTGCCGGGTGGGTTAACATGTCACTTTCATGAACTCTTTCTGCATGCCATCTCATTAAATTAGAAACTTTAGATGACATAAAAAATCTTTTCAACCTCGGTTTAAGGGGAAAGTAACGCATTTGCTTTACGGCAATCGGTTTCCCCTATATCGCAATCTGACTTTGATGAGTCTTATTTCCCCTGTTCTCTTTCCACCTGGAAGCGCCACAAACCGTACAAATATCCAAATGAGCAGTTTCATTTCTAAACAACATACAGTTGTTTGCACATGCATCTATAGTCTCATATGTAAAACCTAAGTTCTCTGTCAACTTACGAGCATAGTAATATGACTCAGGAATCTTAGCGTCGACAGGAAGAACTTTTTTCAATAAAACCAAAAGCATGTCGAATGATGTGTCTGAACAATTATTCAAAGTCTTCAAATGTAACAACTCCACGATAAACGACAGTTTATTGTAAGAAGTACATCCATGATATAATTCTGTTTTCGCATCATCAAGTACTTCATAAAACCTCCTTGAATCACGATCTGCACTAGAGCGAAGATTTATCTCACCGGTCTCAAGATTCTGGATGTCAATGCCTTCAGGATCAAACCAACGTACCATTTCAGTAAGCATTTCATGCATTGGATCAGTCATCCTTGCATCAACATCCATCTGAGCTGCATCTGTATTTTGACAACGAACATATTCTTCTCCATGACGAGTCCAACTATTATAATTTTTCAGAAATCCATTAAAGAAAAGGTGCTCCCTCACAGTATCTCGTGTGAATTGATATATGTTAGCACATTTTCTACATGGACAACTAATATAATCACTTTCAAATCCTCTCGTGAAGTCAATAAACTGCATAATTCCATTGAAATATTCTCTAGACGTTCGATTTGGAAGATCAATCCAACTCTTATCCATAATAATATCTGTATAACAAACATTTACACAATACTTATTACATTTACATTTTTCAAATCAACTATATTCAAAATAAATATTAACCATTTGTTTATGAACCATTGATAAAATAATAATGTAACTGAAAGCTCATGTTACCTGATTGAGCTACAAACCTGAAAGGGAGGGGAGCCGAAGGCGGTGCTGCGAGGGAGAGGAGGCAGCGAAGGGGAGCCGGAGCCAAAGGCGGTGCGGCAAGGGAGGGGACGGGCGGCGGCGGTGGCGGGTAGCTGGAGGAGAGGAGGCGGTGAGGGGACGGGGGACGGGCAGCGGGGGGGGGGGGGGGGGTGTCCGGGGTCGGGGGGGGGGGGGCTGTCTGAGGTGCGGGGAGGGGTGTCCGGGGTGTCGGGGCCTGTCAGGGGTGCGGGCAGGGGTGTTCGGGGTGCGGGGGTGTCCGGGGTGCGGGGGAGGGGGGGTGGCTGTCTGGGGTGCAGGGGGGCTGTCGGGGGTGCGGGGTGGGGTGTCCGGGGTGCGGGGGGCCTGTCCGGGGTGCGGGGGGGCTGTCCGGGTTCGGAGGGGGGGTGTCCGAGTGCGGGGGGGGGGGGGGGGGGGGGGGGCTGTCCGGGGTGCGGGGGGGCTGTCCGGGTTCGGAGGGGGGTGTCCGAGTGCAGGGGGGGATGTCCGGGGTGCGGGGAGGCGTCCGGGGTGCGGGGGGCGGTCCGGAGTGTGCGGGGGGGGGGGGGGGGGCTGTCCAGGGTGCGGGGAGGCGTTCGTGGTGCGGGGGGCGGTCCGGAGTGCGCGCGGGGGGGGGGGGGGGGGGGGGGTGCTGTCCGGGGTGCGGGGAGGCGTCCGGGGTGCGAGGGGCGGTCCGGAGTGCGCGCCGGGGGCTGTCCGGGGTGCGGGTGTCGTCCGGGGTGGGGGGGGGAGGGCCGAGAGGCCGGAGGGCGGCGGCCGGAGGCTCGAGGGCGGAGGGCGGCAGCCGGAGGCCGGATGGCAGGCGGCGGGGGAGGGCAGGCGGCGGGGGAGGGCGGGCGGCGGGGGAGGCCGGGCGGCGGGGGAGGGCGGGCGGCGGGGGAGGCCGGGCGGCGGGGGAGGGCGGGCGGCGGGGGAGTCCGGGCAGCGGGGGAGGCCGGGCGGCGGGGGAGGGGAGGGCGGTGAGGGAGAGCGGCGAGGGAGGGAGGGGGTTAGGGTGGAGGGAGATCGAGGGCGCGGGGGGGGGGGGGGGGGGGGGCGCAGAAACCCTCCGAATTTTTTTATGTAGGTTAGCGACCGCCATTGGCGGTTGCTAATGGTAAGCTATAGCGACCGCCAATGGAGGTCGCCCGAGTCTGGGGGGCTCCACTGCCCCCTTTTCTAGTAGTGATTGAACTCATACCTGGGTCTTAACCGATATCAAAGACTCCATATAGAATGGAACATGTGGAGCTAGAAGAGTTAAAGAAACAACTCCAAGACTTGTTGGAGAAGGGGTTTATCCGTCCGAGTGTGTCACCTTGGGGAGCACCAGTTCTCTTTGTAAATAAGAAGGATGGATCAATGTGGCTATGCATTGATTATAGAGAACTGAATGGGATCATAGTGAATAACAAATACCCTCTTCCAAGAATTGATGATTTATTTGACCAACTTTGTGGGGCTCAATTCTTCTCTAAGATTGACCTTCGATCTGGTTATCATCAACTGAGGGTGAAGAAGGAAGATATTCCAAAGACTGCCTTCCGATCAAGATATGGGCATTAATAGTTTACTGTTATGCCCTTCGGCTTGACTAATGCTCCTGCTATTTTCATGGATTTGATGAATAGAGTCTTTAAGGACTACCTTGATAACTTTGTGGTAGTTTTTATTGATGATATTTTGATATATTCACAAAGTCGTGAGGAGCATGAAGATCATCTGAGGGTTATTTTGAAAACTCTGCGGAAGGAGAGGCTCTTTGGAAAGTTCATCAAGTGTGAGTTTTGGTTACAACAAGTGTCTTTCTTGGGGCACATCGTAACCAATGAAGGAATCTTAGTTGACCCTGCAAAGACAATGATTGTGGAGGAGTGACCTCAACCCACAACAGTAACTGAGATTCGTAGTTTCCTTGGTTTAGCAGGATATTATAGGAGGTTTGTGAAAAAAAATTCACGGCTTTCTAATCCACTAACCAAGTTGACTCGAAAATGGGTTAAGTTCATCTGGACAAAGGAATGTGAGGAAAGTGTCCAAGAGGTGAAGAAGAGATTGGTTACTGCACCTGTGTTAACACTACCCTTTATCGGAGAAGGATTCGTTATTTTTAGCGATGAATCTCTGAAAGGGCTTGGGTGCGTCCTCATGCAAAATGACAAGGTAATTTCTTATGCATCTCGACAGTTGAAGATTCATGAGCAGAATTATCCTACGCATGATCTAGAGCTAGCGGAAGTTGTTTTTGCTCTAAAGATATGGAGGCACTATCTTTATGGGGAGAAATGTGATATATACACCGACCACCAAAGTTTAAAGTATATTTTCACGTAGAAAGAATTGAACATGAGACAAAGGAGATGGTTGGAGATTATTAAAGACTATGATTATTCAATTCATTATCACCCTGGAAGAGCAAACAAAGTCACAGATGCGTTAAGTAGGAAAGATCCTATTGTTCTGGCAACAATGAGGATCCTAGGAGATCCCTTGATTAAAGATCTAGTAAAACTGGACATGGGAATTGTAAGGGAAGTGACATCATCAACCTTATCCCAAATGATTTCTCAACCTTCATTACTAGAGAAGATCAAGAAGGCTCAAAAAGAAGATCCTTTTCTATAGGAGAAGTTTGAGGATGTAAAGGATGGGAAGTTCCCTGATTTCAATATTGATCAAGAAGGTGTATTGAAATTTCGTACAAGACTATGTGTTCCATCTATTCCAGAGATAAAGAAAGAATTGATGGATGAAGCTCATAGCTCTACCTTCTCTATACATCCGGGAAGTACTAAAATGTATAGAGACCTTCATGATCATTATTGATGGGATAACATGAAGAGGGAGATTGCTGATTTCACTACAAGGTGCCTGGTGTGTCAGCAAGTAAAGGAAGAATGACAACTTCTCAAGGGGGTATTACAACCGCTACCCATACCAGTATGGAAGTGGGATAATATCACCATGGACTTTTTAACTAGTCTCCCGAAAACATCCAAAGTAAATAATGCGATATGGGTTATTGTGGACCGTCTCACCAAGACCGCCCATTTTATCTCTATTCGGGAAGATTTCTCTCTAGATCAACTTGCCAAGATATACGTAAAGGAAGTGGTGAGGCTGCATGGGGTACCACTATCCATCGTGTCTGATCGTGATCCAAGATTCACATCAAAATTCTGGAGAAGTCTTCAACATGATCTGAATACTGAATTGAATTTCAGTACGGCCTATCATCCTCAAACTGATGGCCAATCTGAAAGGACTATTCAGACACTCGAAGACATGCTGAGATTATGCTCAATGGAATTTAAAGGTGTATGGGATCAACACCTACCATTAGTTGAGTTCTCCTATAACAACAACTTCCATTCAAATATTCAGATGGCACCCTATGAAGCTCTATATGGAAAGCGATGTAGAACTCCTACTTGTTGGGATGAAGCTGGTGAGAGAAAGCTTCTTGGGCCTGATCTTGTGCAATAGATGACAGAATAGGTTCATGCCATCCAACAACACATAAAGGCTGCTCAGAGTCGGCAGAAGAGCTATGCTGACAACCGTCGAAGGGACTTGGAGTTTGGTGTTGGCGACAAAGTTTTCCTTCAAATTTCTCCATGGAAGAGAGTCATGCGGTTTGGGAAGAAAGGGAAGCTCAACCCTAGGTACATTGGACCCTATGAAATTCTTGATCGCATAGGAGCAGTGGCCTATCGTCTAGCACTTCCACCGAACCTAGCTCAAGTTTATGATGTCTTCCATGTATCTCTCTTGAGGAAGTACATACCCGACCCTTCACATGTACTGAACCCAGAGGTGGTACAACTGGAACATGACCTCGCTTATGAGGAGCATCCAGTGGAGATCTTGGACCGTAGAGACAAGGTTCTACGAAACAAGACTACCCACCTTGTGAAAGTGTTGTGGAGGAATCATAAATATGAAGAAGCGAATTGGGAGCCTGAGGAAACAATGAAGCAAAAGTACCCTCACCTTTTCGACTAGGCCTCAAGTATAAAATTTCGGGGATGAAATTCTTAAGGGGGGAAGAATGTAACGACCCAAAATTTTTAAATAGTATATTAACTTACTCTTAATGATTTAATAGAGATGTAAATGGTTAATTCAGAAAGAGGAGTCGATGGCTTCATCAAGTAGACTCGAACCTTATGAAGCCCACTTATCAGAGCTTGGGAAGGAGGTAGCATCTGTGGCCTTCGCTTTGGACCAAGCCCAAGACGAACTCCAGCGTGTCAAGCTTGAACGGAAACACCTGCGGGAGAAGTTCAAGTTAGTAGAGATTACTACTAGGGAAATGTTATCTGAGCCTCCCTCAGATTCTCTCACCATAGCACACCTTACACTTAGGTCATATGCCGGTGTTATAAGGGGCTATGTGATGAGACCCTAGCTTCTTTGTATAATCCTTTGGGATGAATGAATTAAGATTTCTTCCTTTAGTGATGTTTGTGAAACTTCAAATGTCTGGATAATTTTAGGATGTATTTTATTAATGAATTTTGAAAAAATGATATTTTAAAATATTTATGTAAACCCTAAATAATTAATGATGTGTAATGATTTTCAAGAAAAGGTCTTCTACAAAAGTGTTCAGTACGGAATTTGGAGTCTAATAAGATCAACTTAATTTTTGATGAATAGTAAATTATGAATAGTGATTTTACACTTAGGATTAGTAATGTGACCAAATGGATTAGTAATTTCACTCAAATAAAGTTTTAATATAATTTAGACACCTAGATTAAGTAATGTGATTCAATAAAATGGGTAAATAACGGTTTCATAAATTATTAGTCAAGTATTAGATTTTCGGGTGAATAGTGTTTTTTAATTAAAAATTTAATTAAAAATAATTAGAAAATTATTTTTATAAAATAGAGTTCATAAATGTAATTAGATCATCGATATTTGGTTAAGGTGAAATTTTGGGTTTTTTCTAAGAAAGATGAATTTTTCAGTGAATAGTAAAAATGCAGTTTTAGGGTTTCGGTATATTTAATGACATCATAACTGTGTCATGATGATGTCATGAGATATTTTAAGGGTTGGCTGGCCAAATTTGATGAATTATTGTTTTGGGGGCCCCATGTGGCCTAACTCCATGGTAAATGCCATGGGAGAGCACATGGTTTTGAGAAAAGCACTTGTGAGGTGTCCCTTGGCCATTAATGCCTTGTCCCCTCACTTTCCCTATAAATACCCACCCTTTACTCCTTTAAGTTTCACTCCCAACTCTCCCCCAACGAAGTTCTGGTCTCCTTACCTCCCAAGGAGTCCTCCCAAGGTGCCCCCAAGCCCTCAAGGTCCAAACCTTTGAGTTTTAAGAGTTACGTTTTAAGGTAAGGGATCCGACCTCTCTCTTTCTTTTCATGTAATCTCTTTTATATAATTCCTTTTATGCTCCATGTTCTTATGTGAGAGGATGTTATTTTATATTCCTCTTACTTCCCTTTTCATGTTTATATGATGAGATATCCCATCTTACTCTCATCATTCCGTTTTATGAAAGTTTAAGTGACGCCGTTAGGCTACCAAATTTTTAAGGGATTCTTTCACCCTTCTCATTTTTCAAGTTCAATTTTCATGTCAAGTCTTTCAAGTTTCTTTTTATTATGTTGGGTTATGATCTATATATCTATCATACTGATATCTTATGATCATATGATTAGAGACCCTATTTGATCTTGTCAAATCATTTTTTATTGAAGTTTAAGTGACACTGTTAGGCTGCCGAATTTTCATAAGAGAAATCTTATTTTTGTCTCACTTCCATGTTTTTCATTTCATATGGTATATATTTCAAATTTCATTACCATTTTCTTAAATCCCTTATATTCTGTCCCCCTACTATTTTATGGATCATTTATGAGTGGGTGACCCATGTCCCCTCTCTTTTCAATATTTTCTAAAACCTTGTAACATAGCCGTTATGCTGCAGAATTTTCATCTCAAAATGCCTCTCTCTTTTCTTAAAATTATTTTATGTTATAAAGTGAATACTCAAAGATCTTATTTCTACAAGGGTATTCACATATATATCAAAATTTTCTATTTTAAATTCTGGGATTTACATACATGAGACCCACTTTCCCTTTCTGTGGGTTTAAAGTGACATTAAGATCATGTATTTAAAGCAGTTTTTAAAACATTATGATTATGAAATGAAACCCATTTATTTTATGCTATATGAGTTATTTATGAAATGCTTGATGATGATATATGTGGCTCACATGATAATAAATGCAAATTTAAGGGTGCTCCCTGATAGCGCTCCAATGCATTGGGTAATGATGTAACCACTAGAGATTACAATTTTCACAATACCTTGGTGAATAACCTTGGTAATTTTCAAATGACACCTTGGGGATGGACCTTGGTGATATGTTCATGATTGTCTATGTTAAATTATGTAGCCACATCTTCAAGTTATGAAAAATGTTATTTTTATTATGAAATGTCTCATGATTCCTTTCTCATGCCTTAAAGTTCTTTTCTTGACCTTATTGAAGTATCTCAAGTTCACATGTAAAATGTTTCTCTTGTTTCCCTTACTGGGCCTTCTGCTCACCCCTTCTTTTGATGTATGTCCCCAGGTTATGAGATTCAGTAATGAACCTAGGATGAACTTAAGGATAAGCCTTTCAAGTGTTTAAGAAGAATGTTTTATGTTGTTTTCATGTATTATGTTCCTGGTTTCCAAGACACTAAACCTTAAAGATCCTCAGTGTTGTGTAATGTAATGAAAGTTTATGTTATAAAAAGGCGGGATTCTATAAAGATGTATCTAGAATATATGATGTTTGTTTAAGATTAATCTCATAGAATCTAGAGGTTATCATTATAGCCTGAGATCTGTTATAACATTTTTATATGCCAATTAATATATGGAAATTAACATTAAATAGTAGACACATAAATATATACACTATAATGGAAAGTAATCATCAGGTATATCTAAATATATACATGATATGGTAATCAAAATTACTACATAGTTGGGTTTAGGGAACCAACTATTTCAATAGTATCCACTAGTTTTTTTTATTTTATATGAGGGTAAAACCATTACTAGGTTTGTGTTATTAATACTTTGGAACTAGTTTTCAGCCCATGGAAATAGGGAACACCCTTTTGTGGAAGTCAGGAGGAATACTTGATCGTTTATGATAATTTGGGTTCCCTCCCTAACGAATGTAAGGTGATCATTCAAGGAGACACCCTTGGTCTCCACCACTTTCTCCACCCTTAAGGGGCTTATAGGTCAGTTGTTTTGTTCTCTTCCTCTACTTAATAAAAATTAATGTTTATTCACTCATGCTTGACCATAAAAGAGTGACCCTTAACCTTACTTTTATAGTTCTAGATAGGAATGATTCATCCATAATTTTTTATATTATAATTAATCTAGGTGTTTAAACCACTTCCATACCATATAACATCACACACTAACAATAACCAATGTAAAAAACATGAGTAAACTACGACACCCAAAAAACATGTCCACTAACCATATCACAAGTCCCATGTTCATTTAAAAGCTTTACCAAATAACATATAAATGAAACCATTTCACGAGGAAACTAATAATTTTCTAATTATGTCTCAGTGGCCCCAACATATCCTATGCATAAGGAGAACATCATACACCCATTTAATGATATAAATAACCACCAAGATCTCCTAGACACCTAAGGTGTATCCTCTTATATATTGATGGTCAACACCATCATTTGTAATACACTTAATCTATGGTAGATACCTCCAACAACCAGTGGTAAAAACCACATCATGGTCCCCTATTTTTTTGCACACAATCGTAGTTGTCTCAGCCCTTGTAGTGAGTATAAATCACCAATAAAATTAAAAAACAACTTATAAAATACCTATCACTACCTAAAAAAATGGTAAAAATCATTTACATCACCTAAACAAACAAAACATTCCACCTTTGGAAATTCTCAACACCATATTTATAACATTAGTGAACCACAAAATGTTATTCCTAGGGATCGACATCACACATAGCCACACAAGTTATACTGATCACATTCTCAAGGAACCATATCAACAACCACATTATAATAAAAATTATACACAATATTTTTAATAATTCCCATAAACCCTAAAAACATTCCACCAAGAATGAAAATTCCTACATATAAAAACCCATCATTTTCTATATGTGACTACCCCCAAGTTATCTCCTACGAACAACAGAAATTTAAGTGGTTATATTCTTGGATGCGCACACAACACTACCCAAACCCATTTATCACACAAAAAAAATCATAGGTGTAACACCCAAATATTTTATGGTAATTCACTTTTTAAATTTAATTTCTTCCATAGCATATGTTTCACACAACACCAAACTTAAACGAACAATGATATACAATTAAATATCATTATTTTAAAATAATCCTTACAACCTACCCGTTAAATTAGTGGGAATGAATATTATTAAAAAATTTATGAATTATATATTTAATCAAATTTTTTTACAATCATCCAAATTATTTTATAGGTATAATATAAAAATGAATCCAATTTCATGCATTAAAAGGCTATATTTTTCAAAAGGTTGCTTTATCTTTTTTTAATGGCGCACTTGTTTTAAAACTAAATTTTGAAATTTTTATAAAGTGTATTGAACAAAATAAAATTCATTTTTAACATCATAATGTAAAAATTAGTTTTGGGTGAAATTTGGTATTTTTTCTAAAAATATTCATTTTCTAGTGAATAGTGAAAAATCCAGATTTTTATAAAAATGTCATTTTCATTATATTAATAGTGTGTTTATGATTTGAATAATAAATTCACCTATGAAAGAATAAATAAAGTTTAGGTATATTATAAATGAAAATATGGTGTATTTTTATCATGAAATAAGTAAAAAATGTTTTAAAAAATGATAAATTAAGTGTTGGTATTTTTGTGAGACATAAATTTTTATTTAAAATTTTATAATTAATATTATGATTTAGAATAATATTATTTTCATAAAATATATTAATAAATTAATATTTTGTTTTATTATGATTATAATAAAATTTATGAGAGCTTAATTAATTTTTCAAAGTGTTACAAAATTAGTTATAATTTTAAAAATTGGTATTTTTCAAATAAATGACGATTTTAATTTAAAATTATATTTATCATATTTAGAAAAAAAAATCATAAATTTGAATCCATTTTTTAATTCTACATATCAAAAAATGGTTATGGTTAATTTTCTATATTAAACTGAAATAATTGAATTTTTTTGAATAGTGAAATACAGTAATTTTTCGTATTTAACATTTTAGTCAAATACATGAATTATTGAGTCATGGATATAGTATGGATGAGGTAAGTAACCATTGGTTTGAAATAACATGCGTTATTTAATTTATTTATTCAGTGTAATCGTCACTATTCATAGTCTTGAGCCAAACTAATAAAAAATTAATTAAATAATCAAAAAACACCTCTCTCACCCACTATAAATACCACCCCTCACCACCTCTTCTCCTCACACCTCGAAAGCCTTGAATATTTTCCAATTTCTATCCAATACCTATCCCAAAACTCCCCCCACATTTTTTTCTTTCTATTCTTACACAAAATACCATTTCAAAGTTCCTTAAAGAGGTTCTCAAGAAGACAAATTCAAGAGGTAAAATCCCATTTATCTTATTTAATTTCTTTCAATTTCTTTTCTTTTATTATCTTTTATATACATCATTTGTCCAAACATTCATGATAACTCTATTATCTTATATATACTTTAATTTTATTATGATAATGGGATATCCACCATCAATTCTTTTATCTTCCTCTTTTTATTCTAAAAATGAAAACATCATCTGTGAGGTGCCGATTTACCACCTTTGTGGACGATGGTTTTTTGTTTTTCAATTACGCCTTAATGGATGGTCCTAAATCCATTTTTATTGTTAAACCAGAAATTAATATACATTATACAACTAATTTAAATTTATGGAACCAGTATATATAGATAATATTAATTCATAATATAAAACTAGTTCGTAATGATTGAAACAACACCAAAATAATCTAAATGGCTATCATTAACACTTTATATAATGAATCATCCTCATATATTGAAAAAAAATGATATATAAGACAATTTAATTTCCTAAAATTTCATTAATAACATATAATTTCAATTTTGGATAACTATTCACATTCACATGATCTTATGTACATGTATACAAATTAACCAATCAGGAAATCCAAGGAAACAAACACTTTAGAATGATGAAATTTAATCTTATAACTCATCAAAAGACCATATTAATGAAATTATAATAAATAAATTAAATTTTTAACATGTTTAAATTAAATTATT
This sequence comes from Viscum album, assembly GCA_963277665.1. NCBI lineage: Eukaryota > Viridiplantae > Streptophyta > Magnoliopsida > Santalales > Viscaceae > Viscum > Viscum album. The sequence continues at coordinate 1,353,846,137 of OY728131.1, forward strand.
AATGAATCTAATTTCATTACCTTGGATGTTAAGTAAAAATGTAGAATGCTTTAGAACATAAGGAAAGAGTTTCTTCCCGTACCTCAATTTTTAATTCAGGTTGTGCTATAATTATATTTAAATAAATTTAATTCTTCATAATATTTATATAATAATTATAAATTATATTTATATATTCTAAAATCATATATCCATATCATTTCATATTTAATTGACGGTAGAATACATGTTTTATAAGGTTCTATTCTCAATTGTTCCCGATAAGCAAGCCTGATTTAAGGGGACTTCCCAGTTTCTTACCCATTTTCAAGTGAACTACATAAAATATTCAAATACAAAATTATTATTATAAAATCACTAATTTTATCATGAAAAAATATCTTAGTTCATTTTTATTTTATGTAAAAAATAATCCTTTGTTCACTTTAAAGACTCTTATATTTTCTCTTAAATCGCACGGAAGTGTACCATTTCTAAAGTTTCTTTAAAACTATTTTTAACTATTTTCACTTCATTTGGACATAATTTTTCCTTAAAACATAATTTTATTGTCATTCCATTTTAATTTTTACGATATACATATATAAAATCTGATTTTATGACAAATACAAATGATTTCTCGAAAAGAACTCTTATTTGTAAAGTAAAAAAGGGGTATTTTACTCAAGAATTCCTCAATGATTTTATTAGAGTAATTATAATCAATTTAAAATACATTTTTTTAAATATTATGTTTACTTGGGATAGATATTCTATTATATCATCTACTATGTTTTATTAATTTTTTATGATCAGTTTGACATCAGAAGTGCTATCTTGATACCATTCACCATATTACTCATAATGGTTATTGACTATGTTTACTGATTGGGGAAAGTTATTTAAATTTCATAGGTATATGTTGTTTAGGTTTCTCCCCATTCATATTAGGAATATATTTTACTTAGTAAGTGATGATTTTGGCCTTCTATATCCCCTCAATGCATCGGTAGGTCTCATGAGACGAAATAGATATGGATTTAGCTGAGGCCTTAACCATTTATTTCCATATGTCTTGGTCGAGCACTCGACAATATGTTACAGATGTACGACATTATGAATTACCTCATAGTGATATTATTAATTGATAAATCATGTTATTATTAGACTAGTATAATATTCATGGTTATGTTTCAAATAATTATTTATATATAATTATTTATTCATTTTTATTCCTTCCATATTACGCATAAGATTATTTTTTATTGGAATATGTTTCAATTATCCACCTTCTCTTATTGTTTCTGTTAATGACAGCTTCTATTTTATTGTTTACCCTTACTAAGAATATTATATCACCCCTTTATTTTGTTTTATTTTTTTCTAGGATGCGAAGATATATATTATGAATGACCAGTAGGGATAATCTAGAAGTTAATGGTTGTTCCCAATGGAGTTGCTATGTTGTTTTTAAATTCAAGTTGTAATGTAAATCTTATATTGGTATTTTTATTTCCAAATATACTAACCTATTCAGTCCTCTAGGATGTAAACACTTGTTCATAGTACCAATGTAATAAAGTAAGGCACTAGCTCTGAGATACTAGGGTCAGGGTCTTTACAATAGGTATAGTATAGGAAATTTATAGGCACTAACTACATTGATTTAGTATGACTCTACTCAATAAGAAACTATATATTATCTGATATTGATCAGAAGAACTCAGATAACTTGGAAAAACCCTATATTTAGGGAACAACAGATAGAAAATGAGGAAATAATAAGAAATAATAGAAATGCCCATGTATAGTTAGACTTACCCATGGATACTCCATGTAATGAAAAATAAAAAAATGGAAAAGAGACAATTAATAACTCTCAAAAGGTAAGGATGAACAAGAGAGAGAAGAATTACAAAATACCCACTGTACATCTAGCCAAAATGAAGAAATCATCCTAAATGTTTAATTTAAATATTTAATAATTTATTTTATGAAAATCATACATAAAGAACATCACAACATGACCCACTAGATCATGAAATTATTCCCCTTACAAACCAACACACTCAAGATTTGTAAAAGTCTATAACCCTTACATATCAACTATTTTTATCCTTATGTATTATCCAGATCAATGTTTCCAAAAGTCTAGAACCCTTACATATTACCCAAATTAACCCTTAAGTATCATCTAGATAAAACCCTTATATATCAGATACATTACTATTTTTATAACACTTACATATCATAGTATCCCTTATGAATCATAAGGGAAATCATGGTTACCCTTACATATGATTATTTACCTTTTTTGACCCAACTCTGGTAAACCTTACTCAACATAGGGCATCCCTTACGCAACACAGGGTGGCCCTAATGGATTAGGACTTTTCATTTTTTTATATGAGTTATGTAGTTATATACATGAGGACATTAAACTTATATCAGAGTACCCATATGAATGAGTACCCCTATACATGAAGATGTAATTATTATTTTGAATCAGTTTTATACCCTTACACATGTGTACTTTAACCTTACATTTGAAAACATCACCAATTTTTTACCTATTACAAATTTACATTATTAAACCTAAAACCACTCCAAAAACTCAATTCTTAGAATAAATGACACCCTCGGCACCTCTACAAGGTCCAAAGACACATGGTCAATCCAAGATCTAGCCCGGATTACCACTCCCAAATACTTGAGCTATTACAACATCCCCACCATATGATAGATTTTTCTTGATCTATCTCAATCTAAACATTGAACAACCCTCACTAAAACCTAATCATACCATTATTTACATTCTTAAAACACTAATATGATGCTAAACTCATCAACATATTCCCAAATTTACTGGATAACCAATTCAAACTAGCCAATTCCTTTTGTGGGAACTCCTACAACACATGTTTGGTCCCTATCACATATTTATTTCAAATTTTATATTTATTTTATTTATTTTTTATTTTTTTAGTTTTTTAGGAGTTGGAGGTTAATTTTTTGAAAAAATGGAAAATATCATTGAGTGCATAGTTAGTGTAGAGTTGGTGTTAACTAGGAACTTCATCATGAATAGGGAGAAAGGGGATTCTATTGGTGTTTTTTCACAGTAAGAACATGGATAGTTAATCCTTGAGATATATCCAGGTAACCATACGTCCTAGTTTTATGTATGGAGGTGACCCATAGATTTGAAACATAGTTAAAGAAAACTATATATCCCAAATGTGCGATATATCTAAGTGAATTTAGTGGATCTGATGTGGTCATCACATATTTTTTCAAACCATTCATCCAAAATGTGTGCCTTTCCCAGTTTACATAAAAATACGAATCTACCTTATTCCCACTATTAATTTTAACAATCTTCTCCCTTACTTTCCTCCTATTTTTCATCAATAATCCCCTAATTGTGGATATCATCTTCTCCCTTACTCTTGGTGGTGTTTCATACTATATTTTTGGGTGAAAATCTTCATGTAAGTCTTGATATCCTTTATTTTCACCTATCATCTTTCTTTATCACCATTATCTTCCTTATCCCTTGAGTATTAGAACATTGGATACACATGGGGGGGCAAACCTAGGTTTAGGGATGGAGGATTAACGAAATTTAATGGGTATTTAGGCTTATGGGTATCCCTCCTTCTCATCATGCCTATGATATTATGGGAATTCATTATATATGTGTTTGATAATTTTTTTCTACATGTGAGACCTTGAATGAGTTGCTAACTGGGAAAAAGGAATCCCAAGTGTGGATTTTTCATTATCTTGGGAATATTTAAATTTTGACTGAGTTCCATAATAGGATTTATTTTACCCTAGTGATATTTAGTGATAACTTAGAACTATTAGGTTCATATATTAAATATAGTGTTCCCTTAGTGACTCATAGTTTCCTTAGTCCCACAGGTCCAAGATCATGATGTATGTATTTTCATTTCTTGAGATGTATTACTTCTTTTACCTATTTTATTATTTGTATTTTGATGTTTCCTACAACACATTACCCACATTTTTACCTTTTTATTTCCTTATTCATATTGTTTATTTAACTTGTCTTATTTTAAAACAAACCAAAGGTTTTCATGAAAAGTGTCTTATAAAAATTATTCCAAATATTATTTTTAATATGTAACTAATGGTTTACATTGTGAAATACATTATATAGATTCATAGTGGAATCATACTGGGATTTTCCATATACCATTAATATACTTATAAGGTGAATGAAAAATTGGTTTTCTAGGATACAAATAAATGAAAGGGTTTCATGCAGTTTTCCTGCTCTTCCTGATCCTCTTCATCCTTTCTTCGTAATATGGTGGTGGTGACCATTGGTCATGAGGGGATGTGTATCTTTTTGAGTTCATTAGGATCCTCAGTGAAATTATGGGATATTTTTTGTTGTCTTCTTCATCCTTGAGTGTATTTTATTTTATTTTTTGTATATGGATGTTTATTATTACTATATAAACATTCATGGTGTGATGATTATGAGTTATTAGGTCATTATAATTGTTTTATTATCTATTTAGTTTTTATTCATTTCAAAAACTAATTATTCATGTGCATATATTTCTAAAATATAGATACATCATGCTATATTTCTATGTGGAATCTAGGTTGTGAATTATTATATTATGAGGGTGACACCATTACCAATGTTCAGGTCTTGATATTCTGGTGCTTGTTACCAACCCATAGTGATTAGGAATACTCTTTGAGCCTTGTGATGAGATGTATTGGATGATTTTTGAGGTCAAAACAGACCAATTATTTATAAAATATTATTATATCCTTCTTTTTATTTGGGTATTAAAGGTAGAATAGATATAGGACCATCAAAGATTGAGATTTAGGTGTAGGGGAGTTCCTGGATATCTCTTATTCATGTAAATACTTACATTACCATGGGAATTCGATAATTATATCATAAAATTTAGATCTATTTATGGATCATATTAATTATATTTGATAGTTTTCCTACTGATTATTAGTTTTAGGAATAATTCATGTGTTTTTTTGAAATTATAGGTCTTTTGGGTGAAACAGAGAGAGAAACTTAAGGTACATGGTATTAGAACATGGTTTGGAAAACCATGTGGTTGCTGTGAAGCCACATTTAGATACCTTATAATATAAATTTCATGATTGAAACAAATTTTTCCATACTGTACAGGAAAACTATGAACAGTGAGTAAATGTTTAAATTTGGAATGTTTTCTCCCCTTTAGAATTTTTAATTGTTATGATTGTTGTTATTAATTATTTGAAAGTAATTGAGTGATTTAAAAAAAATAAATTTTGGTTTTTATAATTATAATTTAATATTAATTGATTTATACAGAGCATGTTTCATTAGATAACCCTCCCATAGACCCTTATATTCTTGAATAGGTCATCTATATCATCTATCCATTAAGTTATGAGGGTTGAAGAGATCAAACATTGATGTTGGACCATGCTCAAGAGTTTTCTATGAAAAAAACTAGTCTTTAAGGGTAATAAAGGGCCTCAAGATCTCGAGGAGTGGATAAAAAAGTTCGATCATATCTTCCATTTTCTTAAGAACATAAGAGACTTATAAATTTTTATTTTCCACCTATATGTTAAAAGGGACTTGATAGAAGTAGTGGGAATCTATTGTGAAAGAAAATATGTATGAGGATCTCACATGGGATATCTTTAAGAAGATGTTTAATAGATAATTTTACCCAAAGACATTAAGGATGGGGAAATCCCAAGAGTTCCCAACCATAGATCTTGGGATTCATCTTGTAATTGATTATTCCATTCAGTTTTCTGAATTGGTTTATCTATATCTTGATCTCACTGAGAATGATTATCTCATGGATCTATTCTTTGAAATATGGTTGAAGTTTGAGATCAATTCAAGACTCGTTATCTTATGCCTATTGACCAATGTGTAAATAATTGAATTTTTTTTATGGAAACTACCAACATAAAGGGAATGAAAAATCTTAGTGGTGATTCTACCACAACAGGGGGAAGTCAGAGATCTTCATCTAGTGAGAAAAGTAAGTTTGAGGAGTTCCATCATAAATGTGGTAGAGTCTCTCACCATATGTTGGATTCTTTTTAAGTTGATTTCTCTAGGTGAAAAATTATAACTTGTTTTTAGTGTGGGAAATTAAGACACACTGGGCCATATTTTCAAGATACACCCAATATGTTCCATCGATGTGGGTGACCTTGCTACCTTTAGTGCTTTTTTAGAATTCCTCTTTAGGGATGAAGATTTGGGTCTTCCTTTACCAATTTTTCTCATATTTTTTCTAATGAATATAAGGGTGAGGGGACCTATTATCAAGCTAAATTTTATTCTCACACGGATAATAAGACATCGGATGGAACTATGTCTGGGAATATATATTTATTTGAGAATGTTATAGAAGATTTTAATGGTATTCCATAAACAATGGAGGTAAAGTATATATTTCTTCCTCTATAGATTTTTTATTTTTTGATACATATGCATCTAGTTATTTTATTTCTTAAAATTTTATTAATGTTTTGGGATTAAGATTCGAGTTAATATCATTTATTATGGATATTTCTACTTAATTATGATAGAAGAAGGAATAGGGATATAGTGTCATGAGTGTTGGGTTGTGATTGTAGGTTTTTAGATTGTATGAGTTTTCTTGGCCCTTAACCAGGATGTTTTTTATCTCATTATTAGCATTGATTAGATTATCATTTTTAAATATAATATTGATTATTATCATTATATAGTTTAGTTTCTATATCTTAATGGTAACACTAACATCTTCCATGGGGAGTGGGATCCATGGTCAGGGATAGTGGACCTATTATTATGTATATTATATTGATCTCATAAAAATTATCCAATTTAATCATCGATGTGATTGAGTATAGTTCTATTGGTAACATTATAGTGGTGGTATAAAGATATCTCAAGGTCTTTCTGAAATATTTTTATGGGTTTCCACCCCAACATGTGGTAAATTTCTCTATCTATTTACTTCTCATGATGAGCCTTATCTCTATTCCATATTACTGAATATCTCTCATTGAGGTAAATTACATGGAAATCCTGTTAGTGGACCTTGAAGTAAATGGGTTTATTTGTCTTAGTGTGTCACCTTAGGCATAACCAATTCTATTTAAAAAGCATAAAAACAAAAGCCTATGATTTTTTATCAATTACCAAAATCTCAACCAAGTGAACATCAAGAATTAATACTTGTTTCCATGGATTGATGATATCTTTGATTATCTTAGAGAAGACTATTGGTTTTCAAAAAAAATATTTGAGATTGGGCTACCATCAGTTGAGTGTTTGAGAAGAAAAGGCTCCTAAGACCACTTTCAAGATCATATATGAGAACTATGATTATTTTTCTATACCATTAATCCTTACTAACACTATCATGGTTTCTAGGGCCCTAATAAACTATATTTTCACCTCTATCATGATTATTTCATGGTGGTGTTTTTGTATGATATCGTAATGTACTCTAAGATGAAGAATGGGTATGGGAACAATCTAGTAATTGTTTTAGAAATCTAGAAGGAAAATTTAATTTATGCCAAATTGTCTAAATGTTTGTTTTGGATCCATTAAGTTAGATTTTTGAGTGATGGGGAATTGAAAAAAGTTTTCTTAGTGGATCTTGATAAAATCCATGTGATGATGCCTTTGGAGAAGCCTAAGAATGTGTTCAAAGTGAGAAGTTTCCTAGATTTAGATGGGTATTATAGTTAATTAATTCAAGACTTCTATAGATTATAATATCCATTGATAGATTTGACTCAAAATGATTGAATTTAAACTAGATTTTAACATTTCATAGGTCTTTTGAGGAATTTAAAGTGAGGATAAATTTAGCCCATGTTCTAGTCCTTCTTGAGTTTGGCATGGGTTTTGCGGTGTATTGCAATGAATCAGGTGTAGGAATGGTGTGTGTATTATTTCAAGGTGACTATATAGTGGCTTTTGTATCTTACCAATTATAACCTCATGAGAATATATATCCCACTCACGACCTTGAGTTATCAGTTTTGATTCACGCCTTGAAAACATGCCAGCACTATCTTTTCAAGGAATGATGTATAGTTTACTTAGATAATTAAATTAAAAAGTATAAACTCACTCAAATATACTATAATTTTCAGTAGATACCTTGGGTGAAATATCTCTAAATTTTTGATTTTGATATAGCATATCCCCCCAGGGAATGTGGTGGATAACACTTTGAGAAAGAAATTACACTCCCTTGCAGTGAGGAAATAAAAGGATATCTGTGTTGTTATTGTGGGTTCCCTAGACCAAACTAAATAGTACTTTTCGATTACTACATTATGTATATAGTGATATATTCATGATTTAAACTTACTATTTTAGTGCATAAATTTATTTATCTACTATATAATGGTAGTTTCCATAGATTATTTTTCATATCAAAATTTTATAGCAGATCCCATGCTATAATGAGAACCATAAGATACTATGAAAATATTATTAAATATATTTTTTATGGTCTATATATGTAATAATGACTCAACACAGTTGATTTATGACTATCAGGTGTTAGGGGGTCATAAGCATTGAGACTTTTTCTTATTAAGTTGTCAATTAGTGATCTATGGTAGGTGAGATCATGAGGACAGACCCATCAATAGGAACACTCCATGCTTCTGGTGTCATCCGTTTCTCTTATCTATGACTATGTGTATTGGTCTCCTGAATTCTGATTATTATCACTGTGTTCCATCTTATCCCATACTTTGAGTAAAGGAAAAACCATGATAATGAGATCGTGGAAAGGTGTCTTATGTTGGGTGCATCATTGGTGGTATGACATTGATTGAATGATCAAGATATGATTTTTCTCTTCTGGGTTAAGGAAAATATATCTCGATCCTGGTTGATCAGGATGGTAGTACCTTCACAAATTCATTTCCATGGTATTTGAAGTTAAATCCGTCCAGAGATATCAAAAAATAATAAAGAAAGGACGATGACACAAGTGTGCACCCTACTTTAGGAGATATCAAATTACAAGGATATTATATTAAACATTTCATTTTTATAGGTTAGTTGTCATTGTTATGATTACTAATTATCTCTTTAAGGTCCTTGATGGGTTTCTAGACTCCACTATTAGTCTATGAATAATATTCACTCCTATCGAGATAAGGTCTTAGAAAGTCATGCATAATAGAATATTCAATGATATGCCCTATTTGGGTGAATAAGTATATATGACCTGGTTGGACCCACCACAGGGTCTGAGTGTTGCCCAAGTTTTATCGATCACTAATAAATAAATAAATTCAATATTATTATAGTAAATAACAATTGGGTGGAATTTATTTATTAAAATTATTTCCAAGTTTTTAAGTAAATACAAGAAATAATATTATTCGAATGAAAATAATTTTAATATTCCATGTTCATTTAATATTAGCTGGAATTACCAGTCGAGATAAATTACTCTAGTTTATCATAATATATAATGTATATTATAAGTATGTGATAAAATATAAATAATATTTATGATATAGTTATCTCATCATAATTATTTTTTTTGTTAGTTATTTAGTGGACGTTAAATATACGGGGGCTAGGGAACCCTTTACAAGTAATTTATCATCCACTATATATAAGTGGAGAGAGGCTCTCGCACAATGACTATTCACTATACGTTCTTCAAATACTTTCTCTATTATCTCGCTTTCTAGAGAGATAATCTCTCAATCCAAGTGATTAGATTGAGCTCATCTCCTTACATTGAAAAAATGCCGATGTGGTGCTCATCAGAATGTTGAAGGAATCATTAAATCACATTTCTAGCACCCATAATTTTATGATCAATGATCCTATAGATTTTTAAGCATGTTTGGATGATCTAGAGGGATTATTTTTTGGATCCTTCAAGAAATAGTTGTTGGCGATGAGTAACAGATGAGCACTCTTTGATTTGAACAAGGTACACATTACATTTTATTTTATTTTATCTATTTAATTCACGTGAGATCCTAGGACCGTACAAGGGATTAGATTACCAGAGATGACAAGTTCATTTAATTGGAGGATAACAATTTTAAAATCTATATCCCATCATCTTCTTTTGCATTCCCTGGTAACTATAATTTGTATCAGAGATATCACATTAATTTTATGAGGCAAAAAATAACTTTAAATTAAATATAGTGTTTTAATTAAGTCCCATTGAATCAAACCACACTTCGATCTGATCTCAAATGACTGAGATATGGTTTGTTGAAAAAAATATGGATTATTTTTAGTTTTATTTTGCATATTAAAATTTGAAACATATATTTCATATTTGTTAAAATTTTCATATTTTTCAATTTCTGGTCAATATAAGTGATTTTGGCCAGACACCATGGTTGAAATAGTGCTTTCTGGCCAAATTTTATTCCATAAATTTTCTATAATTTAAAAATTATAATAGTTTATTTTAATTTAAAAAATATCATGGGTGGATTGACTCCTTGTTTTGGTCATAAAATAAACAAGAGGGGCATAAAGGCATGGAAAAAATTTGATGTGAAGTGTCAACAAAATGACAAACCACACCTGCTAAGGGAGAGGCATGGATAGATGAAAACAAAGTTAAAAAAATATTTTAATATTAAAAGGAAAGGGTGTACCCCTATCTTGTTGGTGACAGCACCTCCCCCATGGTGATCCCCAACCCCCTTCTCCCTCACCTTGGACACTGCTAGACCACCCCGCTCACCCTCCACCTCCTCGAGTGATAATCTCCACCGCCTCCCTCTTCAGCGGCCAGCTACGCCTATCTCTCCTCGGTCTCATAGCTAGTCAGTGACCCTCAGAAGAGCCGTTATCTTCCACGGATAGATACAATATTCACCGGCCACTCAGATAGTCATGGACCCCACTGCTGCCTCTGGTGTCACATCCTTCGATTGATGTTTATCCAGCCAAGCCACGACCGAGCAACTCACTGTTCTCCATGACAGGAACCACCACCGCTACGAGAACCCATAGACACGATTTTGTCTGCTAGTATCTAATAGATGTGTCTCCACCTTGCTCTTAGACTCCATCATATTGACCTCCCTCGCAAGCACCACCAGTGCACCTGCCTGTAGTGAAACCCAAGTACGTCTCTCCCTTTGGTTCCTAATAGTTCCACAAGAATTGTTGGACATGAACTACCCCATGGTGGGTCAAGGTGGGTCGGCCTGACCCAAAACAAGTCTGGGTAGGACTTCATGTCCTAGAACATCCCTACATAGGCTTTTCACGGCCCGAAATGAGCATTCCTAGGGTCATCCCAACCTACAATGGGCCTGGGCGGGGTTTCGAGGCCCATAAAAAAATAATTTAAATTAATTATGTAAGTGAATTTATTTTTAATATTAAATTATATTAATTAAAAATTATTTTTTTGATTTAAATAATATAATACTTTAATTTCGGAATAAGTAGTTCAATTTTTGGTCAAAAATTAAATTTATTAGTGGTCTGAAGTAAAATAAATTATTTGAATTTAAAATAATTCATTTAATTTACCAAAAGCCCTCATTCTTAATTTATTACATTTAATTTTATCGCACTTTATTTTACACATTGATTGGTCTTGAGCATTTACCATCTTGTGTATACTTCTTTATTTTATTGAATTATTTAATTACATGTGGTGAATGTAATTAAATAAGACGGTATGTGCATCATTATGTTTACTTATTTAATATGTATAAGGGTACGTGTACCTAGATAAAAGTTAGTTATATAAATTTTGTACTCTTGATACCCCCTCACCTATGTGTGAGTTTTTTTGTACTATGATGAGAATGGTGTATGTCACATACAACCCCAAGATGAGGTGAAATTCAGACGAGAAGTGGTCACACTAGATGAGGATGAGCTGCATCATGAGTCAAGCTATGACTCAGGTAAGATTACCCTAGGTCATGGTTGATCCATTAAGTTTAAATGGATCAACCAATATTAGATTCTCAAGACCATAAATCTATTTATTTCCTTTATTCATTTGTTTATTATTCTATGAATTTTCATGAAAGTAGGAAACACAAAAAATAGTAAACAATAAAAATTCATAAATAATTGATAGAAGTTTTACTATTAATGTTTTTTTGCGAGCATGGAAACATAGTATAAACAAATTAATATCAATAAATTGTATTTTTTTTTTAAAAATATAAAATACCTCAAAGAAATATTAAGTTTCAAAACACCTTACATCACTTGAATTTGAACAAAACCGGGTGTACGGAGTTCTTGATCATCAAATGTTGAGGGTGCCTCATACTACCGGAGAGTTCTTATGAGAGTGATGTGTTGACTTAACTGAAGTTGGAATCAAAGAAGTAGTTAAAGATAGAATGTTGAAATATTATATGAAATCATTGATTAAATCATATTTATGATTTTAGAATCAATAACTTCACTTAACATATCAAGAATCCACAAGTTAATATGATTGTCTAATCAAATGTCTATATTGAATTCTCCAAGTAGTGGAATGACCAAAGCTTGTAAACTATGAGGGGGATTTCAAGGATCCTTTCCACTAGAATACTCAAGATATTCAGTATTCTGATTCTAGTACAGGGTGTTTCTAGAGTTTGATAAAATTGTGGGATATATTTAATGATTTAATTAATTAATCAAAAATTTATAAATCAGTTAGCCCCACATTGGTGGTGGGATGGTAAGGGTTTGGGTAGGGTGAGGGGCAGGTCCTGGGGTCAATTACCCAGGCCTATGGTTTACTAAAAGTTTCTTTCTTATGTTGTGTATCATGGTGGCAGAGGTAATTGACCTAGTATATAAATTAGACATCAAGAAAAATATACAATATACTAGATTTTGTTTTTGTAGAAAGTGGGAAATAATACCATAAGAGATACTGTGATATTTATTAGACAATTTCAACGTTCTATCAAGCATGAATTTCTAAAGAGTAGTTGAGTAACATCCACATAATACTATGATATCAAAAATTCATGGTGTCGATGTCCCAAATACCTATTAAGACACCTTGGGAAGCGAGGGTGAAAAAAATTCTTATTGGAGACTCATGTATGACACATATGATGGTTATGGAATAATTTTATAATAAAATTTCTATGTGATTTGTGTATACTACATTGGTAAGTGAATTAATTCACATGTTGTCTCATCTTCGAGAATCTTGTAAGGAGAAAGTGAAGAAAGATATGAATAAGGTAATTATTACACTGGATTTCAATAAAATAAAAGATGGGTCATGATCTTTCATTGAATACATTTCTAATAACATTTTCTCCCATATAATCCATTTTTGTTTAAGATCTCAAAAAAAACACTTTGAAAAAAACTATTCATTACATTTTTGGTATGGTTCGCTAAGTGATTAATAACTTAAAGAAAGTTTAAGTTTTAATTATTTTGGTGAACAAGTTGAAAGACAAGGCGAAAACGCCTATTGAAAGAATGACATATAAGCACATTTTAAATTTATTTCAAATAAAGGGGAATTAAATAGAAATATATTTTATTCACATATCCTAAAATAAAATCTATAGAAGTTTAAATGCAATGAATAGAATTAAATAATCAAGTAATCACTTCTTCTTCAGGTATATTCATAAATTATAATTATTGTTTCTATCATACTTCTTGGGTATTCAATAAAATATTCTTATAACATATGTGTATTTTAATATAGTAACAATGTATGTATAGAAACATTACAAGACATAATGTGTATTCTCTAAGAGTATGAGAAATGGTGGTTCCTAAGTAAAGGTGAGAAGTACACAACTTATAATTTCCAAGAGAAGGATTATAGTAAAAAAAATTGAGTATAACTAAAACATTTATTGTAATGCCCCGACCCTAGATACCTAGAGTCGGTGCCTTATTACATAACATTGGCATGATCACAAAGGATCAAGTCTCGAAAGACCGATTAGTTTAGTAGTCTTGGAAACACTAGATATATTCATAATTATTACATTACATCATAAGGTAAAAAAACTAAAACAACATCTTGTCTTCATATCCCCTCATACTATCCTTGCAGGTCATTAATAAATTACTTCTTCTCATCCTGGGAAAAATAAAACACTGAAAGGGGTGAGATTAGATGCTCAGTAAGGATAACAATATAGCAGAATCTTTCATAGATAAGCATAAACACTTAAAGCAATTTATAACTAAAACAAAAGCCTTTTAAACTTGAACTTCAGCATAATATGGCAAAGATAAAATGAAATAATTCCATTTACTTATTCACATGTATATTCTACTAGTTGAAAATCACATGAAATATCAATAACCACTTTCATAATTATGGAATGCATAATTCCAGACTATCATAACCACATAGCCAAGGCCTCGTGCCAAGACTACAAATAAGATTTTTCCAAGGCCTTGTGCCAAGACACTAGTTTGTCTCATGAGACCTACCGATGCATCTAGGAGCTATAGAGGGCTCCACCTGTCACTTATTAAGTCCAATTCATTCCTCATATGAACAGGTTTAAACATAACATAAACATTCGTATTAAAACTAGCATACGAAATGTCAATAATTTAACCACAAACCATGAGTGGTATAAAAATAGAACATCCACAGTCAAACATAACTCATTCGATACAATATGGAAGATTGTATTGTATCACATTATCCTCAATCAAGAATAATTAAGTATGTTGACATAGATGAAAATAATCATCAAAACTATTTGAGAGAAATATCCCCCTTTTTCTTGAAATCATTTAAAAGTCACACTATTTGTCAAGAAGACATTTAAAAATAGATTTTTGAATCAAAGTGTCCCATACCACTTTGAAACTTTTTAAAAGGAGTTTTAATTTTAAAACATTAATTTCCATATAAATAAATCCTTAAAACCATTTTTAAAACATGGACATTAATGAGAATGATTTAGATGAATAAGCCTTTAAAACATTTAAACATGGTATTTTAGTTAGAGATTCTAACCAAAAGAGAGACACTTGAATACAAATAATTGAGGTAGTCAAAACTTTGTAATATTATGAGAATAAAAGGATTCATGATATACAATGTCAAAGTACATTATATACACCACATAAAAGTGATTTGGTGTATAACAACAAAGAAGTCTCAATGGAATTTAAGTTGAGATGAAATATCTCATAAAGGTCGTATCCTTAGGTTAAGGATAAATCAACGACATAGTTATGTGTGACAAATATAAATACACTAAATATGATTGTATATTCAGTGTAAAACAATCAAAGGATATTCACACATAATCTTGTAAAAACAACACCAATGAATTGGATGTTTAACTCAACAAATGGATAATGAGTTAAAATTACTCTTATCAAATTCATATCGATGAATTAAGAAATTATCAATTGAGTGATTATGTGTATCAAAAGTATATCCATAGAAAAGGGGAGTGGAAATTATGACATAAGCAAATGAATAGTTATTCCACACATAATCTCAGACTAAAATAATCAATGAAGTTTGCGTAAAGCCGAATAAATGGAAATTGAAATTTCGAATTCCCTTATCGATTAGGTAACATACGAAACAAACTCCCATGAAAGAAGGATCATAAAATAAAGACGTAAATACCCATAAATTAAAGTATATTACACAATGAATACAATCATGGGCAGTACACACACCATATGCAATAAATAAGTGGTGAACAATGGAATTCCCACGGAATTAAAAGTGAGATAAGAAACCCCTAACTTTGTACTTTTTCCTTGGTAGATGGTAGGTTAACCTCCTGTATAATGGCGAAATAATTGTTATTGAATTATACAAGAATCATTTACATTAATATGATATCATATATGATCTTTTAACATTGATTTGTTAATAATATCTTAGTATTATCGTCATTTTGGGTGTTAACTTACTCATTTTCCTTTATATTATTTGTTACGTAAGCCATGTTTGTTATGGATAAGTTGTATATTATTAATATCCAGAATTATATCAAGTCTTTAAAAATTATTTTTAAATCATAAAATGATAATTATACTTGAATGGATATGATGGAGAATGAATCTCATCGCTTTCGTGGAGACGGTAGTCCGTACGTACGCACGAGCGACAATATCATTATTTTGATGTTAAAATAATATATAATTGGATGGTATATCATATATACAGAATAATTATCATGTTATATTTATTATTTACATGAATTACACATCATTATTATACCCATCCAAAAAATAATTTATTGAATAACAATTACACCACGACGTGGAGACGGTAAGCCGTACGTACGCACGTATGGTGACATGTTATTCAAAGGGTGGGTATAATACTGAATATGGTTGTACCATATTTATAATAATATTATAGTATATAGGAGATACTGGATTCATTATTTTATAATAGAAATAAAAAAGAAAGAAGAAGTGGAATAAGAAAGGAACTTGAAAAAGGGTGGTGAAATCATTACCTCTTCTTCGAGTTCTTCCTTTTGATTTGATCAAAAGGGCTCCTTAGGTTGGATTTATGATCAAACTAAGGCCTCTAGGTTGTAGTGAGGTAATTTGAGAGAGTATTTGGGCAGGGTTTGGCCGAACCAAATGGCTTTTAAGGTGTGAAGAAATGAGAAGGAGGAGTGCCCTTTTATAAGAGGGGTGAGGGGCACCTTTGGAAAAGTTAGAAATATTAATTTATAATAAATTCATATTCGGTTTATAATGGATCCAAAGTTTATTATTTAAAGTTTAAGGTGGGTATAGTTCTAAAACCATTCAACCAATAGAATTTAGACAGGTTTGGGTCATTATATTAACCTTATCTTTTAGTTTTAACTCTTAGTTAATTAGTTTGACATTTACCATGTCACTTTGTATTTTTATATAATATAGTTAATAAACTTACTATATACATCCAAGAGACTCCCAAGTGGTCCATTAATGATACACCTATCATGATATAAGTCTCTTGGCCTATCCTTTGATTTTTAGGAATTTAATATCAATTAATAATATAATATTTGTTTTAAAAACTCTTTTATGTCAATTTTGACACTATTCAATAGTTGATTTTTTTAAAACTCATAACAGAATTATTACTTAAAAAAAAGTTAATTAAATCATTACTAACATGTCATATTAATCTAGAAAATTAGTGTAATTTATTAAAAGTCTCAAATTATATTTATTTGCATATTTATAATATCAATTATTTTAATTTTTCACTATTATGGTAATTACTGCATCATTATTGTGTTATAAATAAATTAAGTTATTTAATGTCTAAAAATTATAAATAAAATATAATAATGTAGGAAATATTTTTATATTTCTAATTAATATTTACAATCGAAAATCCAACATATATAACCCTATGTAAAAATTGTTTTTATAAAAGATATATGCTTGTGTCATTTTTGTATTCATTTTAACTTAATTAAAATAAAGTGTCCCTATCACTTACAAGTGGCACCATGGGGTCCCAAAATCGACCCAAAGATGCCCATGGTCGGACATGTATCAACCAATAAGGTTAGGACATGGTTTAGGGTAATTTTTTGTTATTATAATATTATTTTTAATCCTTATTTACCGGATTTACCATTTAACCATGGTAAATAAAATATTTACCGAAGTAATTATTCAAAATGTCTAAAAATAAAAGTTACCTATTTACACAATTTGGACATCCTGATTCCGAATATGGAATCTATTTTTCCAAATTCAATACACAGAAGTGGCAGAAATTAATTTAAAATAAATTCTCGTTGTTAAAACAAAAAGCGTGTTTTTAAGAAATAATAACTATCAAAAGATTGACAGTTATTTATGTTCGGTTTAAATGTGAAATTATGTTAAATGACCGAAATTTTATTACATGGTACAAATATATTTTAAATATAATTTAAAACCACTCAAATTCATAATTTATCACTATTAATTATTTCGATTAAAAAAGTTGTTTTTAATTAAAATTTAGTAATTTTTACTATTCATCAAAATATAAAAGTTATCCGAAAAGACACCAAAACATTATTGATACTAAATTATTATGTCCCGATTCTAAAGAAGAATTTCATTTTGTAAAATTGAATATATAAAAGTTTCAAATATTGGTTTTAAAAAGGATTCGCCATTAAAAGGCGGTAAAATTTCGTTTTTTGAAAAATACTTCTTTTATCTAAAAAAATGAATTTGTTTATAAATCATGTCTTAGAAACTAATAATATGGATTAAAATTATAACGATAATATAATATTTAAAATTTAGTTAATACTATTCATAACCTCTTTTGAACGGCTAGTTTGGTAAGTCGTGGTGTACTTGAACTCAGTGTTGCGTACAACACACACTATTGTATTATTCAAAGAGAAGTGTACCGTGGAAGATTGGGGTGTTACATTCACCCCTCATTCAATAAATTGTGTCCTTGAAATTTTAAAAATTGGGCCTGAGAATGGAAAGTCCCACATTGTAAAAAGAGTCAATAAAACTATCACTTTAAAAGAAATAAAGAGAGGTCTAAAGGTCACCCAAGATAACCCATACTAGGATTCCAAGTAGAAAAACATGGATGTGGATGATAAACTAAGTGTCAAGTTTTGATGGAGAGGGATAGAAATCATGATCAGGAGAAAGTTAACCATAAGAAAACCACAAACTTGTGTTGGGACAAACGATCATTAGTCTCCTAGTAGGAAAAGTAAACGGACAACATTTTTTGTTTTAAGTTACATTACATAAGGATGAGGAATTCATTTATGATATTGACTAAGAATATAAAGATATATACTTACTTTTTAAGTAGAGTTTCATTCTTTAATAAATTTCCACCACTAACTCATTTTTTTTAAACGATGAGTATTCAAGAAGACTTGGTCACACTGGAAGAGCTAGAATAAACATTTATAGAATCACATGATCCATGCAGGATAAACTATATATTTACATTGTCTTTAGAGATTAATCAAAACCAAAATGGTTAGTACAAGATCTAATGATCCCCCAAAAGGATATTCCTTGAGAGAAATAAACACTAATCTTAATTTATAAAATTAAACCAACAATACCCCAAAGTTAAATAAATACTATTCAATAATAAATTGTCCTTCAAATCCATCAATATAATCCAAACTAATATTGAAACCCAAAACATAGAAGAATTTGATTATGTAGTCTCCCATGTTAAATTGTATCTCCAAATGACATCAAATACTCTTAAAGTCACATACTTAAAAGTAATTAACCTCATCACATATTCTCTATTATAGGTTAATCATTTCCATAAATAACCCAAATCACTATAAATCCACAATCAAAACCTAGATAAAAATCCACCATTACTCCACAAATGAAACCCCCTAGTATTCTATTTTCCTTGGGCATATAGTGTTCCCAACAAAGCGAACATCTTCCAAAATAACATTTATCACTTAATCACCAAATCATTTTCCTATACCAAGGGTATTCATTTTATAATACATAAGAACCCAAATCAACTTATTATTGATCAATAAAATCATTTAACTAAAAATAATTAGTCACATTATCCAGGGACTTCACGTAGTCCAGTGGTTGGTGATAAATCCCAATCGCACTTTGGTTGTGGGTTTGATTCCCACAGCTTTGTCCGATGTGACGGGTTGTCACATGGTCTACGTGTTGTCCTTTTTCAAAAACTATATTTTATAATATTACCAAAATGAGATAAATCCCTCAAAATACCATAACATAATTTAACCACAAATGTTATATCATACCTTGCATTTTCATCCCAAATTATAATAACTTATAATTCTCTCAAACCCTAATGATCATATAAAACCAAATGGTTATTTATACCTATATCCACAAGAGAAGAGATAATTGTTCCTCAAATATCATTCTCACATGGAAAACTGCAGGGTTACAAATACAAGAGAAAATTATTCCAAAGTAAACCCATCAACAAGGAGCGCTAATAATTTTTAAACATTTCTCCAGCCATTTATTTCCACATAGCTTCGTCTTTGACCAAGAAAATATCCTATAGAATAGGGCATTCACTCAGGTAATGGCCATGTCCCCTACATTTACAGCAAATGACTGTAAATGGACTCTTGGGACCATTTTTTATCTTCTTCCATAGTACTCTTCATTTTTCTTCGGCAATTATTCACTTCATGTCCTTCCTTACCACATGTAAAGCATTTCTTTGTCCCATTGAGACACTTTCTGGGGTGTCTCCTTCCACATTTCCTGCATGATGGAAATTGAGGATTCCTTTCTCCATGGTCTCCACTGCTGGAGCTCTTATCATTCATCACCTTTCTCTTCCTTATTGAGTCCAGGAGTTGGTTAATATATATGTTGTTGATCAAATTTTTGGAAAACTGATTTGGCATAAAGATGATATCTTTTACGCCTATCAACATTCCATTTTTTTGCTCATTTCCACCATTGTTCCCACCTTGTAGATCATTCTCAAAGTCACTATGACTTCCTTGGAATCTAGCCATTGACTAAAACCAGAAAGCATTGTGTGAGTAACAGTAGTCATAAAATCATTTAGAGATTAACATGTCACCATATTCTCAATTTGAAACATATTAGGATTAACCAAGGTCATTTACTCTCATCTTATATATATATATTACTTCAAATTGGTTTGTAAAGAAAATGTAAATTATCCTAAGCATATCCCCTGGGAGTGTCGTAACCAAGAGTGCAGCAAGGCCCATTGTCGTGCACCAGTTCCCGTTCGAGTCTAGCTCAAAGCGGTGTTTTCGGGTTTTACCCCTAGGTACATCTGTGCCAGAGCCGCCTCTACCTGCTCATATCCAGACAGGGACGTATTTCTCGGAAAACTCACAAAATATCTACAATACCAAAATTCTTGGAAGTTCTTCTATACCAATCCTCAAAGTTCATCTTAGGTCTACGTGCTCTAATCAGAGTTTATCTAAATCTAGCTTCCAAGTTTTGTGCTAAACTTTCTCTGATACCAACTGTAACGCCCCGACCCTAGATACCTAGAGTCGGTGCATTATTACATAACATTGGCATGATAACAAAGGATCAAGTCTCGAAAGATCGATTAGTTTAGTAGTCTTGGAAACACTAGATATATTCATAAGTCTTACATTACATCATAAGGTAAAAAAAACTAAAACAACATCTTGTCTTCATATCCCCTCATACTATACTTGCAGGTCATTTATAAATTAATTCTTCTCATCCTGGTAAAAATAAAACACTGAAAGGGGTGAGATCAGATTCTCAGTAAGGATAACAATATAGCAGAAGCTTTCATAGATAAGCATAAACACTTAAAACAATTTATAACTAAAACAAAAGCCTTTTAAACTTGAACTTCAACATAATATGGAAAAGATAAAATGAAATAATGCCATTTACTTATTCACATGGATATTATACTAGTCGAACAATCACATGCAATATCAATAACCACTTTCATAATGATGGAATGCATAATGCCAGACTATCATAACCACATAGCCAAGGCCTCGTGCCAAGACTACAAATAAGATTTTTCCAAGGCCTTGTGCCAAGACACTAGTTTGTCTCATGAGACCTACCGATGCATCGAGGAGCTATAGCGGGCTCCACCCGTCACTTATTAAGTCCAATTCATTCCTCATATAAACAGGTTTAAACATAACATAAACATTTGTATTAAAACTAGCATATGAAATGTCAATACTTTAACCACAAACCATGAATGGTATAAAAATAGCACATCCACAGTCAAACATAAATCATTCGATACAATATGAAAGATTGTATTGTATCACATTATCCTCAATCAAGAATAATTAAGGATGTTGACATATATTAAAATAATCATCAAAACTATTTGAGAGAAATATCCCCATTTTTCTTGAAATCATTTAAAAGTCACACTATTTGTCAAGAAACCATTTAAAAATAGATTTTTGAATCAAAGTGTCCCATACCACTTTGAAACTTTTTAAAAGGAGTTTTAATTTTAAAAATTTAATGTCCATATAAATAAATCCTTAAAACCATTTTTAAAACATGGACATTAATGAGAAAGATTTAGATGAATAAGTCTTTAAAACATTTAAACATGGTATTTTAGTTAGAGATTCTAACCAAAATAGAGACACTTGAATACAAATAATTGAGGTAATCAAAACATTTCAATATCATGAGAATAAATGGATTCATGATATACAATGTCAAAGTACATTATATACACCACATAAAAGTGATTTGGTGTATAACAACAAAGAAGTCTCAATGGAATTTAAGTTGAAATGAAATCTATCATAAAGGCCGTATCCTTAGGTTAAGGATAAATCAACGACATAGTTATGTGTGAAAAATATAAATACACTAAATATTATTGGATATTCAGTGTAAAACAATCAAAGAATATTCACACATAATCTTGTAAAAACAACACCAATGAATTGGATGTTTAACTCAACAAATGGAGAATGAGTTAAAATTACTCTTATCAAATTCATATCGATGACTTGAGAAATTATAAATGGAGTGATTATGTGTATCAAAAGTATATCCACAGAAAAGGGGAGTGGAAATTATGACATAAGCAAATGAATAGTTATTCCACACATAATCCCGGAGTAAAATAATCAATGAAGTCTGCGTAAAGCCGAATAAATGGAAATTGAAATTTCGAATTCCCTTATCGATTAGGTAACATACGAAACATACTCCAATGAAAGAAGGATAATACAATGAAGACGTAAATACCCATAAATTAAATTATATTACACAATGAATACAATCATGGGTAGTACACAGACCACATTCAATAAATAAGTGGTGAACAATGGAATTCCCACGGAATTAAAAGTGAGATAAGAAACCCCTTACTTTGTACTTTTTCCTTGGTAGATGGTAGGTTAACCTCCTGTATAATGGTGAAATAATTGTTATTTAATTATACAAGAATAATTTACATTAATATGATATCATATATTATCTTTTAACATTGATTTGTTAATAATATCTTAGTATTATCATCATTTTGGGTGTTAACTTACTCATTTTCCTTTATATTCTTTGTTACGGAAGCCGTGTTTGTTATGGATAGGTTGTATCTTATTAATATACAGAATTATATCAAGTATTTAAACATTATTTTTAAATCGTCAAATGATAATTATACTTGAATGGACATGATGGAGAATGAATCTCATCGCTTTCATGGAGACGGTAGTCCGTACGTACGCACGAGCGACAATATCATTCTTTTGATGTCAAAATAATATATAATTGGATGGTATATCATATATACAGAATAATTATCATGTTATATTTATTATTTACATGAATTACACATCATTATTATACCCATACAAAAAATAATTTATTGAATAACAATTACACCACGACGTGGAGACGGTAAGCCGTACGTACGCACGTATGGTGACATGTTATTCAAAGGATGGATAGAATACTGAATATGGTTATACCATATTTATAATAATATTAAAGTATATAGGAGATACTGGATTCATTATTTTAGAATAGAAATAACAAAGAAAGACAAAGTGGAATAAGAAAGGAACTTGAAAAAGGGTGGTGAAATCATTACCTCTTCTTCCGGTTCTTCCTTTTGATTTGATCAAAAGGGATCCTTAGGTTGGATTTCTGATAAAACTAAGGACTCTAGGTTGTAGTGATGGAATTTTAGAGAGTATTTGGGGAGGGTTTGGCCGAAAAAAAGGCTTTTAAGGAGTGAAGAAATGAGAAGGAGGAGTTCCCTTTTATAAGAGGGGTGAGGGACACCTTTGAAAAAGCTAGAAATATTAATTTATAATAAATTCATATTCGGTTTATAATGGCTCCAAAGTTGATTATTTAAAGTTTAAGGTGGGGATATGTAGAAAACCATTCAACCAATAGAATTTAGACAGGTTTGGGTCATTATATTAACCTTATCTTTTAGTTTTAACTCTTAGTTAATTAGTTTGACATTTACCATGTCACTTTGTATTTTTATATTATATAGTTAATAGAATTACTATATACGTCCAAGAGACCACCAAGTGGTCCATTAATGATACAACTATGATTATATAAGTCTCTTGGCTGATCCTTAGATTTTTAGGAATTTAATATCAATTAATAATATAATATTTGTTTTAAAAACTCTTTTATGTCAATTTTGACACTATTCAATAGTTGATTTTTGTAAAACTCATAACAGAATTATTACTTCGAAAAAAGTTAATTAAATCATTACTAACATGTCATATTAACATAGAAAATTAGTCTAATTCATTAAAAGTCTCAAATTATATTTATTTGGGTATTTATAATATCAATTATTTTAATTTTTCACTATTATGGTAATTAATGCATCATCATTGTGTTATAAATAAATTAAATTATTTAATGTATAAAAATTATAAATAAAATATCCTCATGTATGAAATCTTTTTATATTTCTAATTAATATTTACAATCAAAAATCCAACACATATAACCCTATGTAAAAATTGTTTTTCTAAAAGATATATGCTTGTGTCATTTTTGTATTCATTTTAACTTAATTAAAATAAAGTGTCCCTATCACTTACAAGTGGCACCATGGGGTCCCAAAATCATCCCAAAGATGCCCATGGTTGGAAATGTATCAACCAATAAGTTTAGGACACGTTTTAGGGTAATTGTTTGTTATTATAATATTATTTTTTAACCCTTATTTACCGGATTTACCCTTTAACCGCGGTAAATAAAATATTTACCGAAGTAATTATTCAAAATGTATAAAAATAAAAGTAACATATTTACACAATTTAGACATTCTGATTCCAAATATGGAATCCATTTTTCCAAATTCAATACACAGAAGTGGCAGAAATTAATTTAAAATAAATTCCCGTTGTTAAAACAAAAAGCGTGTTTTTAAGAAATAATAACTATCAAAAGATTGACAGTTGTTTATGTTCGGTTTAAATGTGAAATTATGTTCAATGAACCACATTGTATTACATGGTAAAAATATATTTTAAATATAATTTAAAACCACTCAAATTCATAATTTATCACTATTAATTATTTCGATTAAAAATGTTGTTTTTAATTAAAATTTAGTAATTTTTACTATTCATCAAAATATAAAAGTTATCCGAAAAGACACCAAAACATTATTGATACTAAATTATTATATCCCGATTCTAAAGAAGAATTTCATTTTGTCAAATTTAATATATAAAAGTTTCAAATATTGGTTTTAAAAAGGCTTCGCCATTAAAAGGCGGTAAAATTTCATTTTTTGAAAAATACTTCTTTTATCTGAAAAAATGAATTTGTTCATAAATAATGTCTTAAAAACTCATAATATGGATTAAAATTATAAGGATAATATAATATTTAAAATTTATTTAATACTATTCATAACCTCTTTTGAACGGCTAGTTTGGTAAGTCGTGGTGTACTTGAACTCAGTGTTGCGTACAACACACGCTATTGTATTATTCAAAGAGAAGTGTACCGTGGAAGATTGAGGTGTTACATTTATCTCATGTATCCTTTGGACACATGGATCCATTTTTACAGTTCATGAATGAATTTTATTTTTAGTGTTTAATATTCAAAAAATTGTTCAATAATGATTGAATCATTGGCAGTACCTGATGAATATAATATGTAAGACTCATAAAAACAGTTGTGGAAAGATGATAATTTATCAATAAAAATAAAAGTGGATGTCAGGGATATACCTAGTGTGGTATTAAGACTCAATATAGCTAGAAAACTTAGGTATTATCAACATATATACTTATTTAGTTTTGTATAAAGAAACCTTAAAAAATAAAGGTACGCCACAACAATTTGGGAATTAGTTCAGTTAGAGAGCGTTAAGTATTCCAAGGGTAAGATATTGGTAAATATACTTCATAAAATTCCATGAATTTATTAAGGAGTGTGAATGAAAATATTATATATGCATGGTCTAAAGATAAAATTTTCTTTGGGTTGGTGTTATGAAGAATATCTTGACTAAGCATTCATCGATCAATTTAATATAGTGTGGAGTAATTCCTAAATGCATATTACCTTATCCAATTCAAATATATGATGTTAATAAGGAAGATTGATGTTGAGTCTTACATGTTAACATTGATCAATAAAATTAATCATGGAGAAATTATAAAATTCACATTTCCTTAGACACATCAGGGACATGATGTATGTAAAGGAGTATCAATTTAGAGATATATATACACTGTACCAACTTCCGTTATTTTTCAAGACATTCTTCACAAATAACGACGATATCCCATAACCACATACCAACTATCATGAAAAATGGATATCATATGAGTTATAATATTATGGAAATCAATAATATTTTAAGAACATGTATTTTAGACGCAAATATTTTGTTATGATATAAACAAACTTTCATTAAGAAAGACACAATGTTCATTTATAGTTATTATCCAAAGTTTTATAAGGATATTACAGAAATCTCTAATATAGAAAATTAATAGTATAAGTAAAAGAATATATTTATATATAAGGGTGCATATCTCTAATTGAGATAGTGGGAGCATAATTGACTTGAGTTTAGTCAATTATTGAGATACAAAAATATTTGGAATAGGAATAAGTTCCACAAGAGCATGTTGAAGAGAAATATTCTAGTGACATATACTAGGAAGGAAGGTAAAACCATAGTGATGGTTTTATATTCACTACATCCAGTGATAAATTATTCATTTTGAATAATAATTCCTATAAGTAGGAAGTATATGGAAACTACCTAAAGTTGAAAAGATCAATTAAAATTCAATAATGGATTTCGTCTATCAAATTAAAGGTGGATTATTATTTTGAATACTATGGTGGATATTAAAGTGATATAATACATTGATTGTACAGGTGTGGTACGGATAAGGATCAGTTGTTAACCCCAAGTCATTATTCCAAAATCCATTAGAATTTTATTTTTCATAGGTAAATTTCTTTGATCATTTTATTGAGAATTGGATGTAAAGACCATAAAACATAGAAGGTGTCTATAAGACACAACCAAAAAAGAAAGGTGACATAATAAAATTATGATAAGGGGAGGAAGTTACTGAAACCCAGATCATGATTAAAGTAACCAACAATATCATAGAGTATTCATCTGGATCAAATTCTTTCCATGTGCCTACCATATATTAGTGGGAGCCCCATTGTTTTCCAAGTAAAATATGTTTGGTAGCATATTGAAAAACTATTGGTCTTATAGTTAGTTATGACCAGGATAAAAGTAAAACTATAGATATTTACTTAAATTATCAACCTATGTCCAAGGGAAGTGGATCTAATAATGTAGATATAACTATTTCTTAGACCTATTCAATAGTGAATATACTGACATGGTATTGAAAAATAAAAGATGGAAAAATTCCTGGGAGAATTGTTACCTATGCCACATGTCCTATATCTCTCCAAGAAGACATGCATAGGAATAGTAGGGGATTATTGTGGTGATTATAGTTCCATAAACATTTGTGATAGATCAAACATGTATTCCATTATATGTAAAAGATATGATATTTCGAACATATACTTTAGAGTTCCATACCTGGTATATAGAAAGGAAGGTATATTAGTTTTGGGGGGACATGAACTAGTCTTACTTGGATAAATGTGATCTAATATCATAGTCAGGATGAGGTGACGAGAAATAAAAGTTTATAACATCCAGTGGTAGCTATAAATATAAATATCGAGTTCATTTCATCTTCTTTTTTAGCTGAAGAAGCAGTGTAAAATACAGAATTTTTTTGTTCCTGTTCTTGGAATTGAACCTAGTAAGTAATGATTTATCATTATGATAATTATATTACTGGTACTATACAAGATTACAAGTTTGTATAGTGAATAGATGGGATATAATCAAGGTTTACACCTCTTGATTAGTATTACTCGAAGATGTGAGGTCTCACATAGTGTAATATATATGAAATGGCGACGTAGAAGACCAAGAAACTAACATTGCGACTCAAAAAACATGATATTAATCATGTGAGATCTAATGAGGATAGTTATCAAGTTTTTATCTAGTGTAAGTGGGAGTGTTGTAATAGTGTTCTCCTTGGACACAACTAAATAGTACTTTTCAAGTTCCATTTCATATATAGAGTGAGATATGTTTGATTTAAACTTACTATTATGGTGTAAAAATTTCTGTATATACTTTTTAATGTTAATTTCTATAGATTATTTATCATATCAAATGGTTATAGAATATCCCAAGCTATAATGAGAGCCTCGAGATACTATGATACTAATATTAAATATATATCCTACATTCTAGATACACCATACTAACTAGACACAGTTGATGTATGACTATCAGGTGTTAGGGGTTCATAAGTATTGAGAGTTTTTCTCATGAATTTTGTACTTGGTGATCTCTGATAGATTAGATTTAGAGGATAAACCCCTTAATAAGAACAACACATGTTTATGGTGTCATTAGTTATTCTTATCTATGGACATGTTTATTGGTCTCCTAACATGAGATCATTATCAATTTGTGCCATTTGATCATGTACTTTGATGTATAAAAAACCATGACAATGAAATCTTAGTGAGGTATCTTGTATTGGGTGTGTCATTGGTGGTATATTACTGATTGAATAATCAAGATAGGATTATTCATTTCTGAGTTAAGGAAGTGATATCTTGGTCCTAGTTGATCAGAATGGCAGTACCTTTATATATCATTGTCCCTGGTAGTCAAAGGTAAATTCATCCAAAGATATTGAAGATTAATAAATCATGAAAGGATGATGACCCAAGTGTGCATCCTACTTTATGAGATATCTAATGAAAAAGATATTATATCACACAATGCTTGCTTGTAGGTTGGTTTTCATTGTTATGACTACTCCTTATATCTTTAGGGTCCTTGATGGGTTTCTTGACTCCACTATTAGTCTATGAATACTATTCACTGCTATCGAGGTAAGGGCCTAGAGGGTCACACACAATAAAATATTCAAGAATCCTTCATAATCATGTGAATAGTTATATAGGTCATGGTGGGACCCACCATGGGGTTTGAGTGTTGTCCAAGTTTTATCGATCACCAATAAATAAATAAATTCATTATTATTCAGGTAAATAATAATTGAGTTGAATTTATTAATTAAAATTATTTATAAGTTTTTAAGTAAATATGAGGAATAATAATATTTGAAGAAATATAATTTTAATATTCTAGGTTCGTTTAATATTAGCTGGAATTACGAGTCGAGTTAAATGACTTAGTTTTTTCGTGAAATATATTTAATAAATATTATAAGTTTGTGATAAAATATAAATAATATTTATAATGTAGCTATATTTTCATAATTATTTCTTTTTTACTTATTTAGTGGAAGTTAAATATCCAGGGGTTGGGGAACCCTTTTAGGGTATTTGAGCATCCACTATATATAAAAAGAGAGTCTCTCACACAATGACTATTCACTATGAGTTATTCAGATCTTCTCTCTCATATCCTGCTTTCTAGAGGGAATCTCTCAATCCAAGTGATCAGATCAATCTCATCTCCTTACATTGAATAATTTTCAATGTGGTGATCATCTAGACGTTGAAGAAATCATCGGATTTCCACACTATCATCTTAATTTAAAGATCTATGCTCCTAAATTTTTTTGAATCATGTTTAGAATATCTATAGGGATTATTCTTTGGATCCTTTATAAAAAGTTTTCCAATAAAGAGCAACAGATGATCACACTTCAATGTGAATGAGGCATACATTCAATTTTTTTATGATCTGTTTAATTCACATGAGATCCTCATACCGTACCAGAGCTCATATCATCAGAGAAAACAAGTTCCACTACTCCAATGACAAAAATTTTAAAATCTCCCTCCCATTGTCTTTTTATGAGAACCCTAGTAATTACATTATTGATCCTGATGGGTTTTTCGTTGATATATGTTTGTATGTGGAAGATTATAGTGACCATGTTATTTTGGATTTTGTGAAATTCATTCCTTACATACATGATCAGAATCATCTTAGGCATAAAATGGATCTAGATTTTCAGAATATTAAAATATTTCAAAATGTATTGGATCTTATGAGTGATATGTATTGGTCTGTTTATGGTGCTATTCATTTTCAAAGTAAGATTGTTGTCCCCACAGCTCTTCGGTAGGAGTTGATGGAAGATGGTAATAAGTCCAGTTGGGTTGATCACCCCATGGATACTAATATATTCTATGACCTAAAGCACCATTATTGGTATCCTATGATTATATTTTCATTTTTGGATTTCATATATTGATATCTCACCTATCGGAGAATAAAAGTTGATCATTAGTGACTTGCATGATTATTTCGACCCCTTCCTATATAGTATGAAAGTGGGATGAATTTTTTATGGAATTTTTTATCAAATTTACATATATTCCAAGTGGTAAGGATGTTATTTATGTAATAAACCAATATTTTATATTTATTTTATTTGAAATAAAACATGAAGTGTTTGATAGCTTGCCTTACACGCAACCTTGAGTATATATGAAACACTATATAGAAAACTATAATAACCTAGACATTACTGACTAAATGGATCGAAGTCCTTATTTTTTTATTGATTTTTTGATAACCCCCCTTTAAAGGGATGAGGGGGAACCCTTACAAGGCCTGTAGGCTTAGGAATTACATTTCCCGTAGGCTTGGAGACATTACATGATCCGTAGGTCTTAAGGAAATCATACAGACTATGACTACTTGAAACTGATCCTCCCCAGCATCTTGCACTGTGATCAGCTCTCCACCTTTGCATGACTGTTCAGCTAGCATGTCCATGTGTAGAAGTGAACAGGCGTGGTACCGATGGAAAATTCCATACCCTCTCAATCTTCAAATGTCCGTTTAGCCCGGATCTGGTGGATGTGCCCTGCTCTTTCCTCCTCTGAAGTGGTTCCTTGTAGAATCTATCTGTGAAACTGCAAATCAGGTGGCCCTAAGGACCTTGAGGTGGCCCGAAAGCCTTACTGACCCAAAGCCCTTGGGTGTCCCGAAGTCCTTAAGGACTCTAAGCCCAAACCGGTGGCCCAAGGTGAATAGTTCTGACTACTATAGTACCAAACAGTAACTGCTACAGTAACTGCTACAGTAACTGCTACAGTAACTGCTACAGTACCTTCTACATTAACTGATACCGTACTACTACAGTATCTACTACAGTACCCCTGATATTATTCCTCCTCCTGGTTTTGAACCTGGGTCTCATGGATGCACTAAGATAGACCTCACCAACTGGGATGAGGCTCATGTGCATAACCTAGACATTAAATTGATATGTATGAATAACAATAAAAACTTTATGAAAAACTTGTATTGAATTTTTTTAATAATTAAAATACATTGAATAATTCAAAATAAATAATTGCATAATTTTATCATAGTCATTTTATGCTTCAAAAATATGTTTTCTTTAAAGAATGTTTTTATCACATTTTTCACAACAACTTTATAATTCATTTAAAAAAATTGGAAATTTTATTTGTCTAAATTAATATCAATTTTAAAATTATCATATAAATATTATCTTAGGGTTATATTTTTGGATTTTTTAAAAAGAATTATTTTTTAGTGAATAGTGAAAAATACAGATTTTTGAAGAAAATAAATCATTTTTCACAAGTAATTGTGTCATTATGTTTTTAATTCTATATTAAAGTAACATAAGTATAAATTAATTAGAAATAATATTATTAATTACATAATAATCATCATTGTACTTGGTTTTGGTATAAGTTAATTTTTGGGTTTTAAGATACAATTTTCTAAAAACCGATTTTATGCGAACAATGTGTTTCTGTCTTAATAAATTAACTTAATATCTATTTATTAATGGTTTTAATAAAATATATAGATTATATATTAAATTTAATATTTTAAAATTGATTTTATGTTTTTTATAATTTATGTAATGGAATTACATTTAGTTTTATGCTTAAAAATTCATTTTTCAAAAACAGGTTTTCGTTGTAGTTTGTGTGCTTCTTTAAAATTAAAATTTTACACCTATAAAAATTTAATATGTTAAAATGGATTATATATTTGAAATAATAATAATTAATATAATTTAATAAGTCTAAATTAATTTTTGATCATAGTTAATAGTAAAAACAGTATAATTTTATTACCACGGTTAAGGTTAAAACAGGTTTTTTAGGGGTTTAAAAATGTAGATATGGGTTGGATTTAACCTAAGATTATTTAATTATTATTATTTAAAGATATTTAAACCATAAATTATCCTAAATTTTCATCCCCAATAATTTTTTCCAATTTCCCATTAAAGTGACCTTAAATCACTGAAATGTTACAAGAAGGCCATGTGTGTCCCTCACATATAAAAGGGCACCTATCCTCCTCCATTTTTCACACTATTTTAGAATTATATATAATAAAATAAATATTTAAAAACATTAATGAACCCATTAAATTAATCATATATCTTCAGTTATTCTCTGAAGATCAATCCTTCAAGGCTTAATTAGTAAGCCAAAGCAGGTCTCTCAATAAAGATGGGTAGATCTTAACCAAGCTCTTTAAATGTTATTTATTATTATAAATAATATAAACATGTTTTATCCATAAAAAATGATTAATTTATTATAATAAATATATTTATATTTTATTATAATTATTTAACAACCATTTACCACCTCTTCTGTATTTAATAGGATATGAAAGTATCGCCCGTGTATACGCGTGGACTATCGCATCCACATAGTGATACGACTCATTTTCCACCACCATCATTCCTGGTTAGTTATTATGATATATTTAATTTTATATATTATATTTTTATTATAATATTTTTTTTAAAACTTTTAATTAATATTTTCCATTCTTTTTTCTATCCATCAAAAAATGGAAACGTCACTCATGCGTATATATGGACTATTGTCTCCTCATAGTGATGTGGTTCATTTTTCATCACCATTTTATACGAGTGATTATAAATATATATAATTAATATATATTATATTTATATCATGATTAAAATTTTAGAGATAAATGAACCAGATCAAAGTGAAATGACCATAATTTCCAAACCCAAAACTTATGTGAAAAACAAAGCTGTTAACACCTAAAATGACAATGAAAATGAAAGATTGTAAATGAATGGGTGATAAGATGTTATAAGTAAATAATTTATGTTATTAAAAATATTATTATGGTTCAAATTTATAATTATAATACATTTAAATTTATTATATATGATTTTATTTCACTTATGAAGCAAGATGGATTTCTGGTAAGGGTTTTATGTTATAATCTAATTTTTATCGAGATTGTTTATACTTAAATTTACGATAATGAAATTATATGCTCTATATCTATGAAATAGAGTGTATTTTATTATTCTATATTTATTTCTAGATATTAAATCTTTCCCTCTTATTTTTCACTCTTTAATTACTCAAAATATTGAAAGGATGTTTTTAATGAAAATATACTTCATTTCTCTCTTTAGTTGGGAGTATTTTCTTTCGTGTCCATGTTTTCCATAAAATATTTAAAATAATGTTTTTTAATGTTCTATAAATATTATTTAAAGTCATATTTAACTATATTTAACTTTATTTACAATGTTTTAAAATTAATTTTTTATCTTATTCCAAACGTGGTACTTTAGAATTTTTATTAAAAATGTGAAAATAATTTTTATTTTAATGTACACCACATGAACAACTTTCCCCTCCATCATGAATAAAATATTATTTAAATATTAATTTATATATTTCCTTTTTTATTTTCGAGGAAAACATTTTCATCAATATTTTGGGAAATTTTTAGATTTTAAATATGTGATTTTAAATGAAAAGGTTATTTTACTCAACAAATATTCTAGTGGTCCTTTAAAGTTGTTTTTATCTATAATAAAATCCTTAAATGTTTCATATGATTTAATGAGGATATAATATAATGTTACTATATTTATTCTTTCTCTAAATGGTTTGTGATTATTATTATTATTTTTATGAATCATGTATCCTTTCCATGGGTTATGACATGATGACATGATGGATTTTTTACGATCTTGTGACACACATATGTATGGTTTTAATTATGTGATGGGAGGTTCCAATATAAAATAATGATGGGTGGTTACGTTATAAACTAAGGCTAGTTCGTTCTATTATATCCCTTCAATTTATTTGTTAAATATGGATATCTTATGAGATAATAAGAAGTGGAATGGGGCATGAATGTAGTTCATTAAGGGACTTTTTCCAATAATGTAGTCTTAGGAGTAAACCTTATATTAGGAAATTATGGAATGGAAGTGAAAAAAATCCACTATGATAGTCTTAGTAGTGATACTTGAATAAAGAAATGATTTTCTATGATTATGTGCATGCCAAAAACTTATGCATTATACTTATGATATTTTTTCATGGATCATTAATAATTATTGAAAATTCTAAATTCTTATATATTTTTTTAATTTTTTTGAACAAAACTTACACCATGTTTCATGATTAGAGATATTTGATTGATTGGGTATGATTTTTATAATTATTTATCATGTTCTCATACCCTTATGCTTATCTTATGCTCACTTATGATCATTGTTTGATATCTCTTATGTTTAACCTCTTTGATCATCTAATCTAACCCTTTATTATCTTTCCCTTCCCCATGTTATGAAGAAATGTTTTAAGTATGATATTTCTAAGAATGGTTCTAGTTATGAAAAACATAATCAGAAATGATATAAATATTTTTTGTACCAATTTTTTAAATATTTAGGTTTCCAAAGACACTAAAACTCTATATCCATTCGGAATGTATTATTGTAAAATGTGGTGAGTATTAATTTAGAAGGATGTAATATTTTATGTATGAAATGTATGGTTCACTATAGTTTGTATCAAAGGATAACTTTAGAAACTTTTGCAAATTGGGATGAGAAAAATTTAGTGAGAATCCTTAGGACAATAATATGTATAAGAGAACATCATAAGTTATGTTAATAAAATGAGTGTGGTTTCCCTAATAAAATACATCATTTTCTATATACTAGAAGTAGAAATGGTTTTAGAATAGATATATTTAGGGTTAATAACCCTCAACATAGTTGGTTGATTATATCTCATCCATCAACTTAGTGCATGGTGAATGGGACCTTACAGCACACTAGGATTCACACTCTTGGGTAATAGTCTTAAATAAATTAACATTTTCATTAAGATCCATTATGAAGGATTTTAATAGATAATAACAATGTATAACCTATGTTAAACCTAAGGTTTCATAGATTTAAAAGGTGTCATGGTTTAGAAGTCCTATGAATGATTTTTCAAGATTAATCACCTTGATTAATGATACTTGATGGTTATGCTATCCAGTTTGGTTTTAGTAGGGGATTAAATATAAAAAAATAAAGTTTATATATTTATATAGGTATGATATAGTTTTTAAGTACCATATTTGAGATTATTTATATTAATTCATGTATATCATGAAAATTATCAAGGAAATTTAACTCATATTTTCAATGATTATATGATGAATTTTCATTAAAAACTCCTAATGATTTGATGATAACACCTCAAGTATATGAATAATTCCCAATTGAAATTTGTGGGAATATTCTCCCAATAAATCTGTTTATTCTTCCTCTAGTTGAATTTGATGTGATTTTAAGCATGGATTGATGTTATTTATATAAATCACAAATCAATTTCCAAGTAATTCAAGTCACATTTGATATTTTGAACAAAATGGTGACTTTTTATTAGTGCTAGAAAAAATGATAAATTACAATAGAAATTACATACACTATGAGGGACATTATTCCTATTCAAAGTGAGTATTCTTCATAGAAGGTTGAGGATAAACACAACATATACGATATTCCATAATGTATGGGAGTTCATTGATTTCATTCTAGAAATATTTCTGTAGCCTTTCTCCAAATCATAAAGATTAGTTTTCAATAAAACTCATAACCAATACCATGAATTAAATAAACAAGTCCAGGGGAACCTTGATAAGGGATTAATTCAGCTAAGTGTATCCCCATGTGGTTCACCTATACTTTTTGGTAAGAATAATGATAGATCAATGTTAATCTGCATTGATTTTTAGTAACATAAAAGATTATGATGAATAATAAGTATTCTTTCTTATATTTATGATTTTATGATCAATTATGATGATATCAATACATATCCAAGATTGATATTTGATCTAGATATTATCAGTTGAGGGTTTAAAGTGAATACATACCAAAGAAATCTTTCTGTTTAAGGCATGTACACTCGGAATTTATAGTGATTCAAATTGGTATTACTAATTCCACTTATATCTTCATGGAGTTATTGGATAGAATCTTTAGAGATTACCTTGATCAGTTTGCAGTAGTCTTTATAAACAATATTATTATATATTCCAAGAGAAAGGAAGATCATAAAGATCACTTGAGGATTGTACTGAATACCCTAAGGAAGAGAATTTTTATGAAAAATTTACCAAGTGTGAATTTTGGCTATAGAAAGCTTTATTTTTGGGTCATATAATCTCAAGGGAGGGTATATTTGAGGATCCATAAAATATGGAAGTTTTTGAACATTGGCCCAGACCAATAACTATGAATGAAATTTGTTCCTTTTTTGATTGTTTGGATATTTTAAATGCTTTTTTAAGGATTTATCAAAGATATATAATAATATCACTATGTTAACTTATAAGGGATTTAAGTTCCTTTAGATAGATGAATGTGAAGAAAAAAACAAGTAACTAAGGAGAAGGTTTTTTAGTGCACCTATGATCACACTAACATGAGATGGAGAAGGGTTTTTCATTTATAGTGTTACGTTGAAGAAAGGGTTGATGTGTGTTTTCATGAATAATTATACAGTGATAGATTATTCCTCAATCCAATTTAAGGTTCCTAAGAAAAATTACCCAAATTATGATTTAG
This sequence comes from Viscum album, assembly GCA_963277665.1. NCBI lineage: Eukaryota > Viridiplantae > Streptophyta > Magnoliopsida > Santalales > Viscaceae > Viscum > Viscum album. The sequence goes on from OY728131.1 coordinate 1,353,883,106, forward strand.
TGTTAGCAACAAAAATATTTTCATTAAATATATAGAGGCATTATCCTTATGGGGAAAGGTGTGACTTATAAATTGATCAAAAAAATTTATGGTATATATACACCTAGAAATAACTGAATATGCACCAAAGATTATGGTTTGAGTTGATTAAAGTGTATGACTACTCAATAACCTACCACCATATGAATGTTAACAAGGTGGCTGAGTCTTTGAGTCAAAAGGATCACGCTAGCTTATCTATAAATAGGATCACAAAAGATCCAATATTTTTGGGGTTTTCAAACAATGAAACTTGTAATATTATAAGAAGGGGATAAATCTTATATTTCTAAATTATTGTCTAACCATCTATACATGAAAAGATTAAAGAGGTTCAAATAGAGTATGTGAAGCTATAAAATAAGGTTAGAAATGTTCCTGATGTAACACTGCAACCCAAACCACAAGGTATGAGCAAGAGTTCCACATGAACTCATGTGAAACTCCCCGTACACAATCGGTTTCAAACTTGTAGTGAGGGTATAATTCCAATTTTGGGGATAATATTCCCTCTGTATCAATTCATAGAACAAATAAATGATAAATAATGGAATAAATAATCAAAGTAAATGTAGAACCTAAATATGGAATAGATATCATTTGAATAAAAAGGTCTAACAAAGCGGTATGCCAAACTAGAGTAATAAGTGCAGGTAAATAAATAAATAAAATTTAGGTCATTTAGTGATCATCCTAGTCCACCACCAGCTCCACACTCCCCATCTCAGCAATCAACCATGGGGTCTTTACCCTTCACCGAATCCCTCATGAAATCTAAACACACACCAAAATTCTTAAGTAAGATGTGATTACAAAACTCTGAAGGACACCATAACTACTTCCTTAACACAATTTTCACAAGTATAACAAGTTTATTCCATAATAAGAATCAATTTTCTTCAAAACTAAACATACAATCCAAAACCGAGTGGTTTTTTCCTAACTAATCAGCAACAAACCCTCATCCATACCAACTTTGGCTCCATGTTGAAATGATGATCATGAGTCATCATAAATGAGTGTATCCTTGCCTCAAGGCTATTGGTGTTCCACTCATAATCCAAGAGTTATTGAGTGTACATTCTTTCTATCCCCAAGGTTGTTAGCCTAACACTTGTAATCCATTGGGCATAAAGTGGGTATGCTACTTGGAATCCACAAGTCATCAAGTAAGTGGGGTACTCAGAATCCATAAAGCATCGATTATCGGTATGTTCCTCAAAATTCTAAAGTAATCAAGTTACATTTAGCCCGAAATGTTATCATTACCTATTGTCAACATCAATGTACACCATATGCAAACCCCTTAAGGGGTAATCATATCATGAAGATCACATATCACATGCACCAAACACCATATCTCCAAATCCATACTATACATAATAATGGAATAAAATAACAAAATCCATAGAACCCATCTTGAGAAATATAGAATCACTATATATTCAACATGTGAATCAACATCAAACATGGAATCTGTATATCTCAAAAATTCTCAAAAAAATAATTTCATACGGTCTCAGGGTCTACAAACACATCCACATGAAATCACAAGTCAATAATGGATATCAAATGTGCCAAAAAAAAATAACAGTACCACAGAAATTTGGGTAATGATATCCCAAGATGTTAAGGTAATTTCTACCTTCTTGTAGTAAATGTCAAAATCAAGGTTCCTCAATGGTATCCACACTCATATAATGTTCACACACCAACCAAATCATGATATATTGATAATGAATCCATGAGGTAGGCCATTATAGAAACTTAAAACTCTCTTAGAAGATCTTCTCAAAGGTAGTCTATGTAGTGAAAGAAATATGTTTTGTCATAATGGTTTATAGGAAAACACCCACCTTGGTACTGGGTGGTACACCATGCTGCAGTTTGTCCTCAAAGATGACCACTACAGTGTAGGTATGACTACTATGGCATGGGATCTTTGATAGGAACACCATAGTGAAAATGGAAAATGGTTTTGGCATGGGTAATGGACAACCATGATAAAGGGGAGGAGTCCGCAGGAGAGGGGTTTAAATCTAAGGTGTAAGAAATAATGATATGGTGTGGAACCCATGTAGGTTCAAGTGCTTATCAAATATAAGGAATATGACCATGGTCATGGATTAGTATTGTATCCCTTTGATACTCCAAGATCATTCTAAATGAAGAGGAAAATTGGGTATATGTATGGTAAACTTCAGGGTTCAGTACTTGTGAGAAACCTCATGTTAATACCCCTAATAAGTTTTGAAATGGATTCCACCAAATCAATTCATAACATGTAATTCAATTATTTAACTCCTAAATATCTAAGCCTATCCATCCTTATATTACTAACACAGGGAGAGGCCTCTCAGGCATTATCCAAGTAATGAAGTTCCAACCTCCATAAAAAACCTTCCATGGGGAAGGTTGTGGTGAAACATTCCTTGGAAAATACCATTATTGTTCTACATGATATTCTGTAGTATGGGCTACACCACTACGTCGTTGACACTTAATAAATAGTGGGGAACCCTCCTCCCCCTATTTGGGTAGTAAATCCTCAAACTCAATTTTTATCCTAAAAACACCACAAAGTTCTACCCAACATGGTTCAACTCAAAAAAATGGAATAATAAAGGATACAAGGATATTATTATAGAACCAATGTCATAGGATTTTAAAATTATTACCCTATAATAAAATTTCTTCATCCTGAAGCTTCTCCAGGGCTTCATCTCAAATATATCTGACCACTAAGATCAAATTCTAGAATCTCACTCCCAAGTCTCCTCCTGGATCTTTCCATGTTTCCACTTAATCTATAAAAGTGGTATTTTATTCCCTCAAAGGACTTTCCCACACTGGTCTAAAATCCATGTTGAACACTTCATAAAATGAATGAAGCTCCAACTCAACATCATTATAGTCGATAACATGCGCAGGATCAACCATGTATCTTAACATCTCTGATAGAAGAAATATATTATGAATACCGTGGTAGTGAAAAGGAAGATCTTGGAATTACACCACTACCCCTACCTGCTTAGTTATCTCAAAGGGTCCAACAATATGAGTTTCTAGCCTACTATTCTTCCTCAAATTTTTGTGCCCTAACTAAGGAGTCACCCTCAATAAAACTCAATAACCCACATTGAACTCCAAAGGTATCCTCTTATAGTCTACATAAGATCTTTGTGTACTCTGAGTGGAGATCAACCTCTTATGAATTTTTTGCACTCTCACAGATTTCTTCTGAACCATACTAGGAAGAAAAATCTCTACATCGCCTACCTCATTCCAATAGAATGGTGAACAGAGTGGTATCCCAAAAGATCCTTATAAGGTTCCATATTAATTGAATCTTAGTATCTATTATTGTATGAAAAAACAACCAGGGAGAGATTATTATCCCATGATCCACCAAAGTTTAGGATGCAAGCTAGAAGCATATCATTCAATATGTGTATAGTTTACATGGACTCTCTATATAGTTGAGGATGACATGTGGTGCTTAATTTCAGCTGATTCTATTGGCCCTTCTGTAATCCATAGTAAACCCATGATGTAAAATGTGTGTCTCTATATGATACAATTCTCAAAATAACTTCATGCAAGAATATGATATCACATATATAGAGCTTCCCCGACTCCTCCACTGAGCGTGTCTCTTTGATTGGTGAAAAGTTGGAAACCATCATCAGTTGATTGATAATCACTGAAAAAGAATCACTACTGTTGGGGTATTGGGTAAACCCATTACAAAGTCCATTGTGAAATTATATCTCTTACACATGGGTATAGGAAGTGGGTAAAGAAATCCACCCGGACACTGATCCTTGCAATTCACTCTTTAATAGGTAATTCATTGAGATATAAAACCAGTAATGTCTCTCTTCTTCTCTGGAGACCATAATTGATTCCTGAAGTCATGATACATCTTGGTTACACAAAGATGTACTGTCAATATAGAGGTATGGTAATATCTCATTACCTACTCTTTAATTGAAGCAAGGACTACAACTATCCCATATACAAAGATCACATCATCATCTTCCTTCGACAATACAGATATCGAATCACCACTAGTTAGTTGTTCCCTCATAACAAGACACTCCGTGTTTGAATCCTATTAAAACTTTACCTGATATAAAAGTGATAATTTTATCACAAAGAGAGTACAATTCAAAAATCCTAGATCCTCATAAGCATCCATTATCTAATTAGATAAAAAAAAATAGTAAAACACAATTGTCCCTCTGAGGGTATCTCACCCAGCTCATCCTCAACATGATTCTTATGGATGAGACAATCCACAACAACATTAACCATCTTATTTCCATACTATATCTTGAAGTGAAATTTTTTCAGATACTCAACCCATTGCCTCTATCTTAGTTTTAGGTCCCTCTGTTTGAAATATATCCAAGGCTCTTGTGGAACATGTAAATAGAAAATATCTCATCAAAGTGATAGCATCACAGACAGTTTAGAGCATGGACTAAGACTTCCAACTCAAGATCATGTGTGTGTTAGTTAATCTAATGGGGTCATATGTCACATAACCCATACGCTACTACTTTATCTCTCCAAATCAGTAATTCTTCCATGCCAACACCATACATATCATAGTAAACTTTGCATCCAATCCTAGGCTCAAAGAATATCATTAATTGAGAAATTATCATCCTTCTATTTAGCTCAAGAAAATAATCTTCACACTGATATAACCATTGGAACATCACTCCCTTCTTCATCAGTGATTTCATGGGTGATGATAGTTGGTAGAATTCATGGATAAACCATAGGTAATACCCCACCATGTTTAGGAATATCCAGATCTAAAACATGGTTTGGGGATGTGTTAAGGACATCACTTCCTTAACTTTATCTAGTTACATGGATATAACAGTATTATACATCACATGTATAATTAACTTAACCTCTAAAATTTAGACATCAGACTTCGACAAATTGGTGTAAAAATGTTATTCTCAAAGTGTAATCAAGACTATATCTAGGTGTCTGTCATGTTGGACTGGTGTTGGGTAGTATATGAGGATGTCGTCAACGAATACAGTGATGAGGAAGTCCAAGTATGGGTGGAATATCTTGTTCATGATATATATGAGAACTCTTGTTTCATTCTTCAGTCTGAATGGAATCACCAAGTACTCATATAGTCTATACCTACTTTGAAATTCTGGCTTCAAAATTTCATCCTCTTTAGCTTAAAATTGGTGATAACCTAATAAAAGATCACCCTTGGAGAACCATCATACTATCTTTAACTGATCAAAATTTTCATTAATACTAGGCAAAGAATACCAATTTTTTACTATCACATGGTTTAACTTCCGATAATTGATGCAGATTCAGTGAATATCATCTTCCTTCTTGGAAAACAATATAGGTTCACTCCAAGTGAAGTGACCATCTTGATGGATCCCTTTCACTAAAAGTCATCCAACTTCACCTTGATATCCATCATCTTGGTCATAATCATATGATATGGGGGTATTTAAATGGGTTTCACACCTGATACAAGATACTACTCAAAGTTAATTTCTATATCAGGAGGGATTCATGTGATGTCTTCTAGGAATACGTCCTCAAAGAGATCCACGAATAGAGGAAAATATATGTGGGATATCACCGATCCTACCGAAATATCCAAGACCACCATCAATATTGTAATCATCATCATCTAACTCAAGTTTGTTCTAACTCTACCTAATCATAGTTTCCACTCTCGATTCATCATCAACGTACCACCCATTTCTGAAGTGAATGACAGATTCCTCTAATAGAAGTTTATGTGAGCTTAGAAGCTAGTCACCTAATCCATAATGAGGATCACATATAAGGTCATCACCTCTAGTATCATGAACTCCCATAGATTTCCATATCCAATGAAAACTATAGGAAACTTTTGGAATTTTTAGAGAAGGTCCAATTTCTTTCCCAATGGTGTATCGAGGGATACTTACCCAGGGGATAACTTTACTGGTAGGTCAAGTCCTACAACTACTTATGTAGATATAAAGGAATGGGAAGAACCAGTATCAAATAGAGTAGTAAATAGAGTGGTTGTGATCAAGATTGTACCTCGAATTGTAGACTTCCCCTCTTCACCATCTATTTAAATCTGATCCACATCATATACTAGGCATGTCTCATCTCTGTGGTCATTTCATTAAGGTACATGACTAGTTTAAGTCCACTACTAAGTACCCTATCCAAATCCCTAGGCCAAATATCTAGCTCATCCTCCACCTCTTTGGGACCCTAACCCTGAAGTACTATAGAAAAAATACTAGAGATTCCCTAGATTTCTGAACTACCAACACTTATTATATGGTTCAGTATAGAACTTATGATAATGTATCGACTTCTCAAAGTTGAAGCATCGTGGAACTACTCCTGAAATAACTAACGAAGTATAACTATTATCTATAGGTATATCATTTCTCTAATAAATATATATCATATTATTCTTCCAAGAACCAAAAACGTTACTCATGATGGATATATCAGATCCAATAGTCTGTGTGGGTGAGAGGAATCTAGAAGTTCATTCCTCTTCCATAACTTTTCTATTGTTGGGGACATACATAGTAGCTATGTATGAGTCATCTGATCAAATATCTGAACTACACTTCTCGACTCCAGTTAAAGTCCTATCTCAAATTTCTTAGTTTTTTAAGCCTCATCTCCTTCCAAAATAGGTTAAAAGTAGACAAGTTGTGTGAAGTGTTCTAAGCAAGAAGACATTTTCATCGCTCCTTGTCGAAGTTCCATGAAGTCCTATGCTCGGTCAATCTTCATAATACTCATGAACAACACCACAAATAAGATTTCTGTAAATGTCACCCATGTGAATACCTCTCACCTCCCATATTTATGAATGATATCCCACAAATTTTCAATAGTTCTTTGTATCATAATGGTCACAAGCTTAAAATTATGATCTTTAAGAGTCTTTACTAAGTAGAAGATCCTCTCAATAACCAAAATGCAGTCCTCAGAATCTTGAGGGTCTCAAATACATGGAAAGATATATGGTTATGGAGATGGAAATTTTGATCATAATTGACAATATTTATAGTGACTCCCCCACCCTAGATAGGAACAATCCAAAATAGTCTCTATTGGAATGGTTATTTAGCCTAAATCATTTGTTTTGGTACAGGTTGTGGCACAGAAGCATCCTGGGATGCCACAACTGGTGGTTCTATCAAACCTATCTGAGGAAGCATATCTACAACACATGTAACATTAGGTAGATAACAAGTCATACCCAGTCATGGGATCGCATAAGGTTCCCATAAGATTCTATCCTTAACCCATGGTATAACCCTACTAACACGATCCCTGGTCTTCATCCCAACATGTTAGTAATAGTCATAAAATATATACTAAAAGAACATCATGCACAGTTCATCTAATAAATGAAAAATATGATATATCATTTCAGAATAGAAACATAGATATATCACACACGGACAAACTATCTTAAATAGATAGCATAAATCAAGGTATTTAATTAAAGAACTAATATACATGATAATAACAGGTTTAAATACATGGAAATTGAATCTATGTGCCTAGTCATGATGTATGAACACACATGAAAACTCATAAATCACATATCAACATCATTTGGATCACTCAAGGATAACTTAATCAATAATAATTGAAAAAAATAATTCTCCCTGCTTTATGTCAACTCGAAGGTCTACTATATAGTGTTGTATAGGCCCTGCCATAGTTTCTCTAACCAAGTCCCAACTATTTTATATCATATCTATCATGTCCAAAATCATTTCAAAGTAAATAAATGGGTTAGTGAGTCGTGGTGCTTTAATATCATTTTGTAATATCCTAACCCAAATCATTGTATCCAAGCCATAGTGCCACATAACCTCATGAGTTTCTCCCTATACGCAAGAGGATACTGACTAGTAATGAGGGTCTAAGTCCAATGGTAGGGATTCCATACCATTTTTATCAAGTCATAACACAAATAAATAATAAATAACCAAATAAATAATCAGAGTAAATGTTGAAAATAAATATGGAATACATGAAATATGAATAAAATGGGCCCCCAAAAGGGTAATCCAAACCGGAGTAATAAATTCAAGTTAATAAATGAATAAATTGCAGGTCCACTAGTTTACATCCAAGTATGTCACATGCTCCATTCTCCTAACATTAGTATTCCACCATAGGTCCTTTACACTTCATTGAAACCCTCTTGAAATATACAAGTGAATTGAAATTTTCATGTAGTCTATGAGTAAAAGACTCGGTAGGACACCACCAATGCATCCTTGAACAAGTGTGATCGAGTATAAAAATTTTATATTAGAATAATAAATGTGATAAAAAATAAACCAAAAATCCAAAATTGATTGGTAGTGCACTGATCAAGCTTCCACAAACCCCCAGTTTTACCTACTTCATTTCTATGCCAGAACAATGATCAGGAGTCATTAGAAATGATTACAGTCTGGCCTCAAGGTTATTTTCATACCACTCAGAATCCATAATTCATTGAGTGTACATGTTATCTTTAATTAATTTTTTCAATTTTCCACTAATAATAGATAAGGTATCGAGTGGTAATGCCGCTCAAAATCTACAAGGCATTGAGAAAGTGGGATAATCAGAATCCACAAGTTATCGAATATCAGTACATACCTCAAAATCCATAGGGATTCGAGTTACTTGTGATCCATAAGGCTATCATGCTCGACCACCATCATTGTCACACACCATGTGCACATCCCTCAGGGGGTAATCATATCATAAAGGTTACCTCTCACATGCACCAAGCACCATACCTCCAAAGGAAGAAAATACACAATAAGGCATAGGATGGTAATAACCATAAAACACATCATGATAAATGAAGCATCATCATATATCCAACATGTGAATCCACATAAAACATATAATTGAGTTATCTCAATAATTATCATAGAAAAAAATTTCATACAATCTCATGGTCTACAAACACACACTCATATGCAATCAAAATTCAGTAATGGATATCAAATATACCAACACATATAATTATACCATAGATATATGTGAAATAAGAGACCAATAAGGTAAGGTACTTCATACCTCATGGTTATCGACATCAAAATTAAGGTTCCTTGAAGGTTTTATCACTCATATATCATTATCTCACAAACCGTAACATGATCAAATGCCAATTTCCTAAGGGTAATCCACTACAACAACTCTAAACTATCTTGGAAGATCTTATAGAAGGGAGGTTCCATAGCATAGGTAAGGGGAATGACATTTAGGTGTATATGAACACAACCACCATGGAATAGGGTGATACACCATGGAACACGTTATACTTAGAGATATCCAATAATGTCCAGATACAACGATTGAGATGTGGCCTCTCTGATAAAAAATAACATGATCCAAAGGACAATGGTAGCAGCTTAGGGTATGGACCACCATAGTGACAGGGAGGAGTGTATGGCCTGAGAGTCAACCTCCATGGTGTAGGAAAAATTATTTCAGTGTGAACCCCATGCGAGATCAAGCACTATTGCTGCATAAGGAAGAGTAAAAGTGTTGTAGAGTAATTTTACAACCCTTCGGGACTTTGAGATGATTCTTAATGAAGAGGGAAAATTAGGTATATGCAGGGTAAATTTTAGGGTTCATTACACATGAGAAACACCACATTAGTACCCCTCATAAGTTTTGAAATAGATTACCACATTCAATTATGAACATCCAATTCTAGGCTTTAACTCCTAAACACTAAAGACTGAATAGTGATTTGTAACTAATGCAGAGAGATTCCTTTGGAGCATGGTTTGAGTAACCAAAACACAAAATCTTAAAATAGATGTCCACAAGGAAAGATATTGTGAAACTTCCCTCACAAAACACCCATACGGTGTTGTATATTTATATATGATGTGAGTTTCCCCCCTATGTCACATTCACTTATGCCATGTCGTGGTACCCCCCCCCCCCTTCAGGTAGTAAAGACTCAAAACTCAATTTTAAGACTCAAAAACCCCACAAAGTTGTGCCCAACATTGTTCAAATCAAGAACAGATGAAAGAATAATTGATAAAATGATTTTATTAAAGAACCAATGTTTATGGGTTTTACACCCAATTTTTACCTTTATTGCGATGGAATAATAAGGTTTAAGAACTAAGTACGTGTCTCATTAATACCAGACCAAAAGAAGAGACTATTGGAAGAAGATCATAGCTCATCATTCCTTATTTATTATGGAAGTGTGAAGATGTATAGAAATATAAAAGAGTATTTATGGTGGGACAATATGAATAGAGATATTGTAAAGTATGTATCGTGGTACCTAGTATATCATCATGTTAAGGCTGAGATATATAAGTTTAAGGGGATGTTATATACATTACCCATACCATAATGGAAATGGGAAAACATAACCCTAAATTTTATTTTTAAAATCTATATAACATATAAATTCCATAATGCTATTTGGGTTGTAGTCAATATCCTTTTCAATTATATTCACTTTATTACTATTAGATAATATTTCTCTCTTGGTCATCTTTCTTGGATATACATTATGGAAGTTGTAAGGTTACATTGGGTACCATATTATATAGTATCTAGTCAGGATTAGAGGTTTTCCTGAATGTTCTAGAGAAATATTCAACAAGCTCTAGATATGGAGTTGTGTTTCGGTAAAACTTATAATCCCCAAACATATGTTCAGTCCAATAGTACTATTAAAACACTAGAGTATATGTTGAGATCATTTTATACAGATTTAAAATGTGGTTGGGATCACAACCTTCCTATAGCCGAGTTTTCTTACAACAATACCTTTCACTTGAGGATTCATATGGATCCTTATGAATCCCTCTATGGAAAGAAGTATAGAACTCTAACATAATTGGAACAAGTTAAAGAAAGAAATATATTATGACTTAAGATATCTGAGGAAGTTGTAGATAATGTAATATCTATTCAGTAGTATATCAAGATATCTCGTAGTCGAAAAAAGAGACTTTATAGAAATCATTAGTGAAATATGGAATTTGATGTTGGTGAGAAGGTTTTATTAATAACTTATTCATGGAATAAGATTATGATATTTGGAAAGAATGAAAAGTTAAAACCTATATATATTGGTCCCTTTTATATTCTTGATCAATTACTATAGATTATCACTTGGAACTACCACTAAACCACCCTCAAGTTCATGATGTGTACCATGTATCTCTCCTGAGGAAGTACATACCTGATCCTTTACATGTACTAAAATTAGAGGTTATAAAACTTGATCATGATACTTCTTATCAAGAAAAAAGGGTATAAATATTTCATGAAAAAGATAAATTTCAAATTGAACAAGACTACAAACAATGTTAATGTTCTTTATAGGAATCAGATATTTGAGGAAGATACATAGAAACATGAGGATATGATAATATAAAGATATAATCATTTATTTGTACCATAGTAATGAAATTTCAAGGGTGAAATTCATTTAAATGGGTGTATAATGTAACAACCCATGATTTTATATATACTTCCTTTGAAATAAAACTTGAAGCATCTGATAGCTTTCCTTACACATAACCATGAGTTTACATGAACTGTGATATAGTAAAACATTATAACATAATATTTAAATTTAAGGAATAAATATTAATAACCAATTTATGGAAATATGTATAAATGTTTCTAGTAAGGAATATTTATTAATTAATTTATAAAAAATAAGTACTCAATTTTCATTAAAGTCATTTTAAGCTTCAAAAATATATTTTATTCAAAATGGATTTTATGGATTTTTTCCACTGGAACTCTATAATTAATTTCTAACAGTTCTATAAATTTTATTTCAGGAAAATAATTTCATTTTTAAAATTAACATGTCAATATTATCTTATGGATAACTTTTAGGATTTTTCTAAAAAAAGTATTTTTCAGTGAATACTGAAAACTATACATTTTTGTAAAAAAATCAATTTCTTCTCATTTAAATGTAAAATTATGTGTTAAATTTGATATTAAAGTAACTCAAGTATCCTATAATTATAAATAATATTATTAATTTCATAGTAAACACTATTATATTTAATTTTTGTATATGGAAATTTTTTAGGATTAAAAAAATTACTAAAAACTATTTTTATGCATTTGTTGTGTTTTAATCTTGAAAAATTAATTTAATTTCTATTGATTAATTTTTTATTGTAATTTATAGAATAAATATTCAATATAATAATTTAATTTTTATTTAATGGTTTTTACAAATCAATTAATGGAATTAAATTATGTTTTGTGCATAAATATTAATTTTTCAAAAACGGGGTTTCATTACAGTTTTCAATTTAATTAAAATTAAATTCTGACACTTATAGAAATTATATCTATTAAAATGGATTATATATTTGGGATAAAAATAATTGATATAATATAATAGTGTTAACTTTATTTTTTTATATTGAATAATAAAAACAGTAAAATTTTGTTACCACAATTAAGGTTAAAATGAGTTTACCAGGGGTTAAACCAAGAGATAAAGGGTAGTATTTTCACTCACACCTATAAAATTTTTATTGGGTAAATAAATTTAAACCTTATATTATCCTAAATCTGAATACATATACATTTTTATCCTCTATACCATGTAATTGATCATAAATCATTGATTTTTTTGGAAATTCCATGTTTGTCTCTCCCCTAAATTATAAAAGTGAAGCTAACCACCTCCCAATTTACAAAATTTGATATTTATATATAAACAAATCCATAATTAAAAGCCTTAATATATTCCTTCCCTTCATCATATATCCTTTCTTATTCTTCTAGGACTAATCCTTCATGGTATAATGAGTAAGCCAAAAAAGATATCCCAAAGAATAGGTATAGACCTTAGCCAAGATCTTTCAATTTTATTTCTTCTTATAATTTATAAAACATGTTTTATTCATAAAAAATAATGAATTTTGTTTTATAAATACACTGATATATTTTATTGATGATGTAACAACCATTTACCACCTATTCTCTATCGAATGAGAAATGAAAGTATCGCTTGTATGGACTATCACCCCCACATAGATATACGACTCATTTTCCACCACCATCATTCATAGTTGGTTATTATGAAAGATTTAATTTTTGTATATGATATTTATTTTATAATAAATATTCAATAAAGAATAATTAATATTTATCTTTCCTTCATTCTATCCATCTAAAAGTGGGAACACTACTCGTGCGTACATACAGACGATCGTCTCTATGTAGTATTGTGGTTCATTTTTCATAAATACTTCATATTAATTTTTATAAATATTTATATAATGAATATATATTATTTTTATATCATTATTAAAATTATGGAGATTAAGTGTCCATGATCAAAGTGCTAAGACCATAACTGGTGAACCAAAAAATATACTTGAAAAAAAAGCACTTAACACCCAAAATTATGATGATAATTAAAGATTGTTAATAAACGAGTGATGGGATGTTATAAGTAAACCATGTATGGTTTAATATGTATTATTATGGTTATTTTATAAAATTATAATAAATTTAAATTTCTTATATATGAGGTTAGATCTATTATGAAGAAATATGGACTTGATTTAAGGGTTTTATATTACAATTTAATTTTTACCAGGATTGTTTATGCATAAATTTCCAATGATGAAATTATATTATCTATATCTTCCAAATAATATTTATTTTCATATAAAATTCTTATTTCTGGAGATTACATTTTTTCATTTCATTTAACTCAATTTATATACTTAAAATACATAAATGATTTTTAAGGAAATACGGCTTCATTTCTCTTTTCAGTTGGGAATCTTTTCTTCTAGGTCCATATGTTGTTTTAAATATTTTCAAGAATGTTTTTTAATATTATAAAAATATTTTCTAAATTAATTTTAATTGTATTTTATTTTCTTTAACAAGTTTCAAAAGTAATTTTTTTATCATTTTCAAAACATGGTACCTTTGAATTTTTACCAAAAATGCGAAAGGTATTTTTGTTTTAACATGCACTGCATGAAAAAAATTCACCACCATCATGAATAATCTTTTCTTAAAAGAATTAATTATAAGTTTACTTTTATATTTTTAATGTAAATGTTTTCCTTATATTCTGGGAAATTTTAGACACTAAATAAGGGATTTCAAATGATATTGGTATTTTCCTCAAGAAATGTTCTAGTGATATTTTAATATTATTTTATCTATAATAACATCCTTTTATGTTTCTTATGATTTATTTGGGATATGATCTAATGTTACTGTATTTATTCTTTCTTGGGATGGTTTATGGTTATTTTTATGAAATTTTTATGAAACTCGTTTACTATTCATGGGTTGTTAAATGATGATATGATATATGTTTTATAATCCTATAAAACATATATTTATGGTTTTCATTATGTGATTAGTGCTTCTATTATGAACCATGGATGAGTGGTTAAGTTATTAACCAAGGTCTGGTGGGTCTGTTATATCCCTCCAACACATTAGGTAAAGATAGATAACTCTTGAGATAATAAGGACTATAATTGGGAGTAATCCTAGTTTAGTAAGGTACATTTCCCAGTAAGATAGTATTGGAAGTAAACCTTGAATAATAAAATGATAGAATGTGGAGTGAACCTAATACACTATAATATTCTTGGAAGTGATCCTTGACAAAGGAGATGATTTTATATACTTATATGAATTCCAAAAACTTATACCTTATTCTTATTATATGTATTCATGGATCACAAATGATTATTGCTGATTCTGAACTCTTATATATTATATCTTTTTTCTTGAAAAAACCTCACACCATGTTTCATGAATAAAGATCATTGACTAATTGGGTATGATCATTTTTAAGTATTGATCATGTTATTAAACCATTATTCTTATCACATTCTCACTTATGTTCATTGATTGATGTATCTTATGTTTACTCTCACTAAGTATCTAAGAATACCCATTTTTTCCCAAGTTTTTAAGAATAGTTTAATTAAGATACGTCTAAGAAGGATAATAGCTGTGAAAAACATTATTAGAAAAAAATTAGATCTATTATGTACTAGTTCTCTATGTATCCATGTTTCCAGAGACACGAATCCTCTATGGTCCTTAGTCATGTATTATTATGAAATTTATTGAATATTTATATAGAATGATGAAATATTTATTTATGAAAAGTATGTTTTGATATATTTTGGGTAGTCATGATCAGCTAATGAAGTCACCCCACTTCCTTTCCTTTAAAAAGTAAATGAAATTGGAGGATTTTAGATACTTATATATCCAAGATATCATGAGGCTCCATGGTGTGCCTTTGGCTGTCATATTTAATCGATACCCATACTTTACTTCTCTATTTTAATGCGATCTTAAACAAGAGAGGGGATCATGTATGAAGTTGATCATAGTGTATAATTCATAGATTAAATGTAAAATTGAGTGGTCTATATATATTCATGAAGATATTCTTTGATCATTTATATTTGAATTTGAAATTTCATGATAAAAACATATATCATTGGATGAATTTTTATATAACAATAGTTATTAAGATTTAATTAATAAGGGACCCTTTTGAATCCTTGTATATAAGACTATTTTAATCTCCCCTATGTTTTAAAAAATTTGATATGGGATCCTTTTTTTGGGATAAATCACTTCCTAGATATGAAAAAGAAGGTTTATTTGACCAAAAATATATTATAGATAAATCAGATCCATCAAAAATATTATACTAATCATTGTCATAATTTGTTGGAATTTGGGTTGATTGTAAATTTTTGAGGTTTTCTCCTTGATTAGGAAAATATTGATTGGGAAATAAAGGAATGTTGTCAGAGTGATATGTAAAATCATATGATATTGTAAAACCCCTTATAAAAGTGGAATGCATGATCTATTTACCATCTTAGATTATTTACATTCAATATGTGTTTCAAAAATCACAACTAAATAAGTACCATATAGACCCATCCCATTTTATTTAGTGGGAGAATCCATAGGTGGATTCATACACATCTTTTTGTGGAACTTGTTTTTATCATGGATCATCGGAACAATTTACTATGAGGTAAATCAATTCCTTAGGCCTATGTGCTACAAAAGTGTGATTAGGACAGCCACAAGACATGTTATTGTAAGTAATTAGTGAAGGAGTAATGGACTAAACTATTCATGAATTCAAAACCATGTGTATTTTTTGGGGGAATAAAATGACATGGTGGAGAGAATTATGACACACTATGGGTCACTGTTATGTATTTATTTTGGATTTTATACCCAATTTAATTATTTTAGAGTTTATGGAAGTTTGAGGTTTAATTATTTAATAAATTATAAAATAGCCTTCGAAACATGTTGGGTGTACTGTTAGTCCTAATCGTGCACCAAACCATGTGAAAGGGGAAAAGGGAATTCTAATGGTATGTTTAATGGTTAGTGCATGACTTATTAAAATATATAATATCTCTATGTAACCATGAAACCTAGTTTTTTTTATAGGTTTGACATGTACGGTTCGCATTCAATTTGAGGAAACTATGTAGAGAAACTGTGCAATATATCTAGATGAATTCATTGGATCCTTTATGGTTATAATTTTATTTTCCTAACAGTATAGAAAAATTGTGCGGCATACTGAGTTTTCTTAAAAATGTGTATTTATGTTATTATCCTAGTTTATTTTTAACCATATTCTACCTCATTTTCTTACCATTTTTCATGACCTATCCCCCATCCATGGAGATACTCTTCTACCATTCTTTTGGGGGTTTTATTCTTATATTGTTTGTGTAAATATTAATATAAGTCTTTATTTCTCTTAGTTTAATCCTCTATTATTCCTCTATCACCATGATCTTCCTTCTCCCTTGAGTATTATAACACTATAAGACCATGAGTTCTTGACCTATGGTTAATTTTGGGGGGTTTAATGAAACTTCAAGTTTATTTAGTCTTTTGTGGATCCCTAATTCTCATCTTATGTTGTTTAGATTGAATACAATGTGATTACTATGATTTTTAGGTATGTGTATCTACCTAAATACAATTTCCCTTAGAACATTATTTATATATGATTTCCATTTAGTTTTAGTTTACCTATTAATATTTATTTATGAATTTGAAGTAAATTTGTTAATGTTTGAGGTGATTCTTGTAGTGTTTTGGTTAAAATGAAAATTTTAAATATTATTTCTAATAAAAATAGTTTTGATAAAATAATGTGTTAGATAAAATTTCTCAAATATTGATTCTATTAAAAATGATATTTGAAAAGTTGTTTTAAAAATGAATTTATCTTTAACTTGATGTTTTTTTATTATGAGATTATGGAAATTGATTATATATGTGTTTAATGATTTCATTCACATGGGAGACCTTGGTTGAATTGGCAACCCTAAATAATTCATCCCTTTTGTAGACTTTTCATTGGTTAGGGAATGTTTCCCAAATATAATAAGAGATACAATGGGATGAATTAGACCCTAGTGAGATTGAGTGAGCTCCCAAAACTATTAGGTCCATGTATGCCGGCTAGTGTTCCATGAGTGAGCCTTAGTTTTCATAAGCCCATAATTTTGATCCCATTATGTTTATATTTTTATTTATTGAGATGTGTTACTTCTAATTTCCAATTCATTTATTTTAATTTTAATATTTCTTATACAATGTTTCCCTCAGTTTTACTTTTATTTTTTTCTTTGTTTTTATTGTTTATAGAACTAGGCTTGTTTTTAAAGAAACCAAATTTTCTCATGAAAATTTTTCTATGAAAACCTTTTAAAATATTATTTTAAAAAAAAACTAACAGTTTTAATTGTGAAATAAATTATGTAAATTCATGATGGTATCCTACTAGTCTTTTCCTCACACCATGAATATACCCATGGGGTGTATACAGACTTCATTTTTTTGGATAAAAGTAATAGAAAGGGTGAAATGTATCTTGGTAACTATTCCTAGTGCTCATTACACTTCCTAGGTATGATAGTGGTGATGACCATTGGTCATGAAGAGTTATAGATTATGTGGAGTATTTTGGTATCCTTAGTGATATTATGTGATATTTTGTATTATCCTCTCTAGAATTTACAATATTTTACTTTATTTTTTATATTTTTGTTAATTATTACTTTATATGATTTTTTGTTGTGATTTTTATGATTTATTAGGTCATTAAGGTGTTGTTATACTCTATTTGGTTCTTTTTATGTTTCATAACTGAATATCCATGTGCATGGATGTCCTAAATATGGTTACATCATGTTGGATTTATATGTGGAGTCTTGGTTGTATATTATTAAATTATGAGGGTAAAATCATTCCCAATGGTTATGTCTAGATACCATGGTGCTTTTACCAGCTCATCAATATCAACTTTTTTACTTCAGGACTTTTGGAAAGCCAGATCAGATGACATGATATGTTGAACCAAGCTAGTTTGTTACAAATCCCTAACATAGGAAGCCCCAACATTGTCACATAACATCTAAACTACCCGATATGATAACGGTATCATACTCATACATCAACCAACAATACACATGTTCCTAATATCATATATCATAATCCAACATTATATTGATTCCCACTATCAATTTAAGTTATAATGATTCCTATATCATCATTTATCATACCTAATTCCCACTATAATCTTAAATTATACCATATTCCCACATCGTCCTACATCATACCTAATGCCTCAAATTTTACTCAATAAAAATTTACTCCACAGTTATCATGAATCATATCTAATGTTTGCACCTCAACTAGTGCTTGGTCAATTTATTTATCAAATACACATATCAATAACTAATAGCCATCAAGTAAAAAAAAAGAACTGACATACTCATGGGATACCTCTAACTATCAATGGATCCTCAAACTAGTTAGAACACATTGTCCCAATAACATACAACAAACCCAAAGGATGACTACCATATACATGTCCTTCTTATAGAGTCTTTCTCATTATCATCCATTACCCCTACTATTAGATATACTATTCACTATCTCAACCAGAACGTATGGATGAATCTTGATGGTTGGGTCATGGTACCACTCTTAGTTATATCTCAGGAACCTATTTCTAATCTGATCCACGATCCTTAGCTAGATTCCTGGTCATCTGACAAAACAACTCTATATGTTTCATCATGTTTCATACCTAACACTCCTCTGGTTGTCTATCACTATAAGATCCCATATTTTTCAGGTACGTCCCTCTTAAGTAATGGTTGAACCTATTTTAGTTAGGTTTTATTTTCTTATTTAAACCTTTGTGTTCAGAAATTTTCTTTGAGGGTGGAGAGATTTTTCCTTAAAAATGACATAAATTTCAGGAATATATGTTTGTTTTAATTGATGAATTTTGAGTATAAAGTTTTCAATGGATTCGAATGTTTATTCAAGGTTTTTGAAGGATTTAGAGGTGGTTATGGTTTTAATATATAAATATTGGTTGTGATATGTGTGTTGGACACTTTCACTTCAACAATGATTTACAAAAAATGAATATGTTGTTGGGGACATGTTGTGAACTTTTTCAGAGCGTAAATTTTTTACACGTAGTGAAACTGGTTCACATAGTCAAATAGTCGATTGGGGTTATTTTAACCTGAGGCGATGCATTTTTTGAAATATCTTATAAATAGAGAAATTCAATTAAAGAAAGGGGTCTGATTCATGAATGTATCAGGAATGGTTCTTTTAAAACATGATGTGTGTCTATGTGTGATTTTATTTCATTCATCATGAATCTATCTCTCTCAAACCCCAGGGAGACTCCATGCAATTTTGGATTGATTCCTTCCCTTATTGATATCTCACTATACCATTTAACCTTTGGTTTTCCATGTGATCTCTTTCTCCTTTGTTTGTCATTGGATTTCCTATTTGATATTGTTTCTCTGATAACAAGTTAAAGGTATGTGGTCTATAAAAAATCCCTTTGGTTTGTTTTTAATTATTTAAGTATGTTCAATATTATGTGATTGTGTTGATGCAACATGTGTGTCAACTAAGGGAATAATGGGCGATGATAATCATTTGTTTAGACTACTCCTTGGATCCCTTTGGATCCAGTAATATTGAGACCTGGCTTTCAGCTACCCGTATTGTGATCCCACCCTTTAAAAATAATGAATGGGTTATTGGATTAAAACATAAATTATCATTACATGATACCTTAGGTAATTTCTTATGATAGGATCACTGTGGAAAATTATGTACATGTTTATTGAAATTATTAGTGATACTTTGATATGATATGGTAGTGTAAATTATAATGTTAATGTTTTAAAACAAACATGATTAATGAATGGGAATTAAAAGATGAAAAAGTAATTGGATGAATTGATGTTTGTAGCTCATGATGTATGTTGTGTTATTTCATTCCATTATGACCTATGTTGTATCTTATGCTGAAATTCATGTATAATTCTTGGCCCGGTTATACTATAATTATTATTGGGATTGTCCCAATTATTTTATAATTCTTATAGGTCTTGTCCTTATTATGTTGTAATACTTATAAGAATTATCCCGGTTATGATGTAATTCTTATAGGGATTGGTCTGGTTACACTATAATGCTTATATAGAGGGCTTGGCCTAGTTATGATAAAATAGTTATATAAGGGGCATGTCCTAGTTTTGATGTAATGAATATATAGCTTACATAACTCAGTTATTCTGAAATTATCATATAGAGGGCGTGCCCTGGTTATGTTGTAATGCTTATATAGAGGGATTGTCCAAGTTAGATTGAAATACTTATATAGAGGGTTCTTCATGGTTAAGTTACTATTTTATGGACTTGTGGTTATGGTTGGATTAGTGATTATACATGATCATATTTATTCTATCATGGTTTTTATGAAGTTTAATTATATTATTGAATTAATAGTTTAATAAATATTATTTTTATCACTTTATTACATGAACTTACTATCAGACTGTTTTTTTTGACACGGTGGAGTATACTTACTAAGTTTTACTCACACCCTATTGATGCCACCATTTGGTACTTGATCAGATTACCTGGATGTAGGATTAGACAAGGTTAATTGTCCTTTTTATTGATTGTTTCATACTATATGGGTTGGATCTTGGATATGGAAAAAACTAGGGTTTCAGGATCAGAGTATATTGAGTTTATTTGTGTCAGCTTGGTCTTTTATTTGTATGACTTCCATCATGTTATATAATTAAATTTTAGTATGAAATTACATGGTTAATTATTATTTGGTTTACATGGTTCATCCTTTATCTTCCAATTGTATGATGTACTATTTTTCTTATTTTTGATACTCTAGTATTTTATTATTTCCACTATTTTAAAACTTTGTACCATGGGGTATAGTCTCCCCACTAGGTTCTCTTCACCCCCTCTGCTAGTCATCAACCTATGTTATACATGGTGGCATGCTTGAGTTCTAGTAAACTACTTGATTTGTATATGTGATAGAGTACCAGATCAGGGGACATTACAAAGTGGTATCGTAGGATTAGGTTTTTTTCTTTTCTATTGTTTTACTATTTGGGAAAGGTAGAACATAGACTAGAATGTGTTGGGACTAGTTAATGATCTTGTGCATGAGATTAACTAACCCATGTATGGGGAAAACCTGAGTACCCAGGGGTGGTATTATTGTTCATGATGTTCACATGTTATGGTTGATATTATTTTACCTTGGGTGATTCACATACTATGTGATATTATTGTTTCTTGAGATTTCTACCCGTGGCCTGGTATGGTGTGATATGAGTACGCATGAACCACGATAGGAACATAGAGATATATATTTACATGAATTTTTCTTTATTGGGACATATTTATTACATGTGATATATTTTCCTGTATGAAATTTAAGATGAGATACCTATTATATTTGATAAATTAAATTAAATAATTGTTATGTCATTTCAATTCCCTTGTTCATCCATGTTTAAAGAGACCATGAGCCAGTGGTTCTCTAATTCTTTCACCTATTAAGTTTGAACATGATAATATCCAGTGTTTTAAGGATTGCATTTGTCTTGTAGAGAAAATGATTCCTTGTCATATTTGAATTAAGCCTCAAGAGAGTGGCAATCAGCATGCTCCTAACACAGATAAATCATATATTCCTGTAGCTTCGGGGGATTAGATAGATGTTTCGTTTTGTGAAAGCTTATTGAGTGTCATGAAATACCTATAAAGGGATTCTATTTTTACTATACATGTGATGTCTGATATGATGAGGGAGTTACAACTATGGCATCTGATGATGTTCAATAGGGAGGGAGGCCCTAAGGAAGTTGAGTTCTGGATCGAGTCGATCCATACAATCTTCAAAGTACCTCAAGAAATTTGTAATGGGAGGGTGAATCGTTCTACATACATGCTCTTTGGACCTATCAATAATTTTTGGGATATTCTAGAGCAAGCTGGGTAGTAAGATGAGTTGTCCTATAAATACCGTGAGGAAAAATTTCTGAGTCACATATATCCTAAAATGTTGAGTGATGAGAAAGATCATGAATTCATGCACCTAATAGAGGAGGACTTGTTAGTGATAGACTGTGTTGGATGTTTCACTAAATTACAGTGCTTGGTTTCATATTTATAAGTATATGATATTATCAGGGTGAGGTGCTTCCGGGATTTTCTTTATAATGATTTTTGGTCATAGGTGAAATATTTTAAATTGAGTAGTATTTTGGATGTGATGAATCGTGATCTCATCATGGAATGGAATCTGAGAGAGGCCCCAAGCATAGAAAATCTATTTTAGTAGGGAAAACTACGAGCTCTTCTTGTGGAAATAAGTGCCTCTATGATAGTTATCACAAAAAAAATAGTGGGAAAAGTATTCAAGGTAGTGGGAATCTATCTCAATACCATATGTTGTTGTAGTGATATCAGTGTGTAAAGTTTGTTCAAAATAATCCTCAATGTCCATACCCTACTTTCGAATGTTCATGCTTGTAGAAGGTTGGTCCACCTAAAGAGGTTTTGTAGGGGAATACATTAATACAGTAGTGGTAGGGGATCGAGATAGATACCAACATCTATGAAGGGCATAGCTACCCCTCACCAAATTGGCAGTTGGAGTTCCACTAGAATTCAAGTTAAGGCATGGGATGTGGTAATCTAGTGTAGGAGTAGTAGTACAACCTAAAGGGATCAACCTATGGGATTCAAACTATAGCCTTTGAAATGGGATAAAGTTAGGTGCACGCTATGCAGTCTACTCTAACAAGTTTTGATGAAGGACCGTCTACTGTCATTGGTAAGATTCATAAATCATCTACCCTTTCTTTCATTTTATTGATATAGTTTAATCATATTATTTTAATTAACTTTTTTTAAAATGGTTTGGGCTTGGTTTTGGAATGATTGGATGGTGTTTAAACCCTTGACACATCGTTGGGAGTGTGATCGGAGAATATCAAACATTGCAAGTCATTTTCTCTAGAAATTGGTAGCTGACATCACTTTTTGGGAAATTATTGTTATGGAAATGACAGGTTTTAATTTGATTCTTGGTATTGAGTTTATATTTCTATAATAGGATCATATTTAATGTTATCATAGGAGAGTTACCTTTATATCTCTAGAAGGAGGAAACTATTTTAACCAAGGTGAGTGGGATCTTCACACTGGTCATGCAGGACCAATTCAGTGAAGATTGAATTTTCTCATGGGTTATATAAAAGGTATTTCTATAGATGATGGTTTAATGTAGAAAGATACTTTTCTTCTAGTAGTAGATAATTTTAAGGATGTATTTCATGATGAGTTCTAAGTCTTACCACCCAAGCGAGTGATCGAGTTCATGATCAATTTGGTGTTGGGAACATGGCCAGTTTTTATCCCTCTTTACGGGATAGAACTAGTAGATATTTAGTAATTGAAAGTTCATTTTGAATATCTGAAAGCTAAGGGTTTCAAAAAACCTAGTGTGTGACCTTGAGATTTTCCCATTCATTTAATCAATAAGACTTATGGGACTTTGCACTTGTGTGTGTACTATAATATATTGAACCATATGACGGTCAAGAACCCATATGACCTTCTATGCATCGATGATATCTTACACTATATGAGAGGTTCCCATATTTTCTATATTATTAACTTGAGATCAGGTTATCATTAGTTCGGAGTGAGACCATCAAATATACCTTGAACTACTTTTAGGAGTAGGTATGGCTTGTATGAGTTTGTGGTGATGTTTTTTGATCTGGAGGTATTAATGGCCAGGATGAATCAAATCTTTCTTCCTTATCTATATTAGTTCGTGGTGGTTTTCATCAATGACATCTCAGTGTACTCCTAGTCTATGGATGATCATTACCAACATATTGATATATTCCTCAGTAAATTGAGAGAGAGTTTTCTTTATGTAGAGCTAACCAATTTTTTTTTCTAGTTAGATAAAGTGCACTTCTTGGGGCATGCCATCTTTGAGGTTAGATAGTTAGTAGAACTAGAGAAGGTTGCAGCTATGGTATCTTGGGAGAATCCCAATAATGTCTTTAGGATTCAGGGATTTTTTGGTTCTACAGGTTGTTATTATTATTTTATATAGGACTTCACCCAACTAGAAGTAAACATATCCTGGCTAACCAAGAAATGAGTGAAGTTTTTTTGGTTAGAATCTTATGAGATAGCCTTTTAGGATATGAAGGGAAGGATAACCTCAGCACTGTTTCTCACCTTACCTGTAATGGGTAAGGAAAATACCATGTACTATGACATTTCCAGAGTTGGAATTAGAGCAGTTTTAAAACAGGAGGGATGAGTGGTTACTTATGGATCCAGACAGCTAATACCACATGAGATGAATTATCCTACTCATGGTCTAGAGTTAGAGATAGTGGTACAAATCTAGAGATGCTGGATACACTATCTTTTGGGTGAGAGGTTTGTGTTTTACATGAAACACAATAGAATCAGGTATATCTTTTCTCAGTGGGACTTGAACCATTAGTAGAAGAGCTAGGTTGAGTATCATCAGTATTTCAATTTCGAGCAGTCTTATACACTATGTAAGGGAAAATTCATTGTGAATTCCTTGATCCAAAATAAAAAAAAAAGAGGAAGTTAAAGTGTATTGTGATGATTGGTGGATTGTGGAACTCTTTATAGACATGTATCTAGATGTTCAAGAGTCCTAGGGATAAGTATATCTGATTTAAAAATATTTTACACACGTTCTTTTGAAACAGATCAATACTAAGTATATTACTGGTCCCGAGGGAATATCTTTGATATAAATCCTATTTGGTAGGGATCCACTACCAGGATGGTCTCTTAGAATAAAAAAATATCTTCTTTTTCATGGACAAATATGTGTTTATATGGGATTTCATGAGGATATGATGAGAGAGTTTCATGATTCTATATGGTTAGAACATCCATGTTTGACAAAGACATATTGAGATCTCTGTAGATAGTATTAGTGGCCATAAATTAAGAAGGAGATAGTGGGATTTTTGGCATGATGTTTCACCTATCAGCATGTGAAGGACAAGAAATAAAGGCCTATTATGCTATTGCATTCTATTCCCATTTTTGAATAGAAATGGAATGATGTATCTATAGACTTTGTAATGGGATTACCCAAGACTCCTCCTAAAAATGATGCAGTATTGGTGATCGTGGATTGAGTGGAGAAGGTATCCCATTTATTTTCTATTAGGGAGACCTTAATTGTTGATGGTATGGGTAGTCTCTATATGTGGGAAATAGTTTGACTATATGGTATTCCAAGTTATATAGTTTCTGATAGAGATCCTTATTTCACATCTCAGTTTTGGTAGGGTCTTCAAAAGGCTCTGAGATCACAAGTTCTTCTGAGTATGGCCTATCATCCTCATACTGACAACCAATATGAATGGATGATTAAGATTTTGGATAAAGTTTTACTAGCCTATGGGATATATTCTAGTTGTTTGTGGGATCATCATATGGAAATCATATATTTTTTATATAATAACATCTTTTAGGAATCAATATATATGTATCCGTTTGAGTATTTGTATGGTAGGTCATGTCATTTGCCTATTTATTGGATTTTGGTAGGTGATTCGGTACTTATTGGACCTAGTCTCATGTAGGAGATGTCTAGGTAGGTTTAGTTGATTAGGAGGTAGTTGATGACCATGAAAAGTAGACAGAAATATTATGTTGTATAGTAAAGATGTCCTATAGAGTTTGAGTTGGGTCATCATGTTTTCCTTTGGGTGTCATCTTGGTTTGTAAAACTCTGTATTAGGAAATAGTTAAAGATAAAACCAGGGTTTATCAGGACATTAAAGATAGTGAAAAGTTTTGATCTAGTGGAATACTAATTTCCCATTCTATAACGCTTCATTTCCATTCATGATGTGTTTCCCATGGCCCAATTTTTTAGATCTCATCATGACCCTTCTCATGTGGTATACATTGATGACATCGACCTTGGTGTATATGAATCATTTTAGGAGAATTTGATACGAGTTTTGGACCATAGTGGGAAGTATCTCTAGAGAAATACCATACAACTAGTTTAAGTGTAGTGGAAACATGGGTATGTTCAAGCGGATATCTAGGAGAGGGAATCTAATATGAGAGAATAGTGGCAATATGGGCATATTCAAGAGGAGACCAAGGAGAGGGAATCTGATATTCAAGAATAGTGGCCAGACTTATTCACTAAGACCCGATACTGATTCTTGGAGCATCTTTAGGATGATCAGTTATATGATGGGGAGGTTGTAAGATCCCGTCTTTTCCATGTATTCCCCTCTTGAGTATTGGTTAAACCACTTTTAGTTGGATTTTCATTTCTTATTTAAACCATGGTAGTCAAACCATTTCTTTGGGGGTGGAGATATTTTTATGGGAAAATGTCTAAATGTTCAAGGGTGTATGTTTGTTCGAATTAATAGAGTTCAGGTATAAATATATCCAAGTATATTGAGGTTTCTCCATGGGTTTGGAAGGATTCGGAGGTTATTTGAGTTTTTTTTGCAGAAATATGGGCTATATTCTATTTGTTGGACACCTTAATTTCATGAAAAATTTACACAATATGAGTTTTTATGGTAATAATCAATGAACTTGTTCATAGCATGTAGCCTTTACATGTAGTGAAACTGGTTCATTTCATGAAATGGTCGATCGAGGTTACTGTAACCTAAGGTGATGTGTTTTTCAATGTATCTGAAAATTTGATAAATTCACATCACTAAAGGCATTCATATCATGAATATATCAGAACTAGCTGTTTTAAACCATGTGTGTGGATGTGATTTTATTTCATCCACTATGTAGCCTTCTCTCTCTAACCCTAGAGAAATTCTAGGTGATTTTGGAGTGATTCCTTCCCTTCCAGACGTCTCAGTCTAGTGTTTAATCTTCAGTTTTCCTTGTGATCTCCTTTAACTTCATTATTCATTGGTATTCCTGGTTGAAAGTGTTTCTTGTATCGCAGGATAAAGGTATGTGGTATATAAAAAAACCCCTTTCATTTGTTTCTAATTGTTCGAGTATGTGAAATATTATGTGATTATGCTGACACATTGTGCGCATTAACTCAAAAAATAATGGGTGATGAGAATCACGTGTTCGGAATAATCCTTGGATCCCTTTGGATCCAGTGGTATTGATACCCAATTTTTGGATACCCATAGAGTGATCCTACCATTTAACATTAATGAATTGTCTATTAGCATAAAAAATGAATTAGCATGACATGGGACCTTTAGTGATTTCTTGTGATATGATAACTTTGAAAATGGACTACTTGTTTATTGAAATGAATTATAATAATTTGATATGATAGGTTTGTGTACTCTATAATATTAATGAATTAATACATAACTTTATGAATGAAAGGTAATTGAAAGATAAAAAAGGTAATTATCTGAATTGAATTGTATGGATCATGATGTATGTTGTGTTATTTCATGCCATTATGACTGATGTTTTATCTTATACTAAAATTATTATATATATTTTCGGCCTAGTTATATTTTAATACTTATTGGGATTGGCATGGTTATACTATAATGCTTATAGGTATTTACCCGGTTATTATTTAATTTTTATAGGTCTTGTCCTAGTTATGGTGTAATGTTTGTAGGCCTTGGACCAGTTATGTTGTAATGCTTATATAGAGGGTTTGGATTGGTTATGATGAAATGATTATATAGAGGGTGTATCCTAGTTATGTTTAAATTCTTATATATAGATATTGATATGATTATGCTGAAATTCTTATATATACGGTATGTCTTGGTTATGATGTAATGATTATATAGAGGGCTTGGACCAGTTATGCTGAAATACTTATATAGATGGGTTTTCCCTTTTATGAGACTATGATATGGACTTTTTGTTGTGATTGGAATGGTGATACTACATGCTCAACATTTTTATGGGGCGGTTCCAAAGAATTATAATTATATTATTATATTAATTTTTTAATTAATACTACTTTTTGTCACTTAACTACATGCACTTATTTATTATATTTATTTTTTTACACAGTGGTGCTGAACTACTTTGTTTTACTCACACCATATTCATGACACAATTTGGTACCCAAGAATATTATATGGATGCAGGTTTGGACAAGGTCAAAGGACCTTATTATTTAATTTTTTTTGTTGGATGGGTTGGAGCATGGATATGGGACCGACTCGAGATTCATGACCAGGGACTTTTTATTTTATTTGATTCATCTTGGTCTTTTATTTGTATGAATTCTAGCATTTCATTTAGTTACATTTCAACCTAACATTACATGTTTCATTATTATTTAGTTTACTTGGTTCATACTTTATTCATTAGTTGTATGATTTACTGTTTATACTATTTTTTTTACTATGATATTTGTTCTTTTCCACTATATTGAATCTCTGTACCATGGGCTATAGTCTCCCCACTATGTTCTCTATACTACCGGTTCTAGTTCACATCCTCTGGAATGTGGGGAGGCATGCTTGAGGTCCACTAACCAACCTGATTTTTCCATGATAGAGAGCTCCAGATCAGGGGGCATTATAATAACACTAGACTCGAACATGACATATCTACCCATACTATAGACACTTATATTGTGGACCACTACTTGGGGGAATTATTGTAACTATTCTTTAACCGCCCAGCAAGGTATCCTCATGTCCCTACTTCTAGATAATCAAATATCTACTACCTGCCTCACCTAACACAATTGCTCATCTTATTATACTCCCATATTCAATGATCCACTATGATATTAGTTCCTGGTTCACTACCTTTGAAAATGAGGTTAACCAAATGATATATACATGTAACCTAATAACACTTCTATAAAAAACCTCAGATCATCACACTCTATAAATTTCATCCCACACTAGAATCAGGGTAAAATATAGTAAATCTATGAACCTAAAAATATAGTCCCTGACTGATGTATCTCCCCACATTAGGTTCATGAAATCATGGGCTCTATCCTCCCTTAATTTCCTAGATAATAATTTCTCAAATAACACCAACTCAAAGTCCTTAAATTTCATCACCTCATGTATAACTTCATGTACTTTTAAATCCCAGTAACATTTTATTGGTCCTTTGAGAATATATGAATCTAGATTCACTCTTCTCTCTATTGAAATCTCAATTAGATCAAGGATTAACAATACTGACTAAATATATAAATCTTCTACCTGGGTTATACCCTCTCCCTATAAAAAGGAGCATATTGTTAAAAAACTATTATGTTAGGTATTCCATGGATAACTCAGCTTCTTGAGATCCTTGATAAATGTTATGTATAACCCACACAAGGATCATCCTGAGCTGATCATCCAACCACTACCCTAACTCCTCTATCCATTTTTGCTAACTTTCCTACCTTGGAAACTCTGTTTTTAGCTGATACTCACATCTAACCACAAGGGACTCATCTGGTGAATTCCCTAATGGAATGATATCTCTTCCCTCCTAATTATCTAATGAATCTCATCTAGGTGGTATATCTCTAAGAACTAATTACGATGATCAATATAGATATAATAGCCCATATACTATAAATAGGGAAATTTGTAACATGTAATGTGACCTATTTTCCCTTTCACTTCCCTACTGCACCCAAGTCTCGTATTATCTGGCCTCATGGCCCACCTACCTATCTCAGGTTTAGGTACCACATACCCCATACATGAATAAGATCCATATATCCAATCATACAATTAAATCATATCCCCAGTCTAGATGAGTATAATTCCACCAAGATTCTATTTTGGAAAACACTATATAGGTTATTACTGATACATTAAAGGGCCAAACCCTTTTCCATTCGAGAACCAAAATTGAAATCATGATTAGGAACAATAATTTCATGTGACCCCTCTAACCCAAAATAATTCACGTGTTCCACCTCTAGCCTCTTTGGGTCAAGATTCCAAAATATAAAAAAAACATCAAATACAAATTTATACATATAAAATAACACATATGTAACCACAAAAACCAAAACATTTCCTAATTTACTTAGTTAATTGAACTTAAATCGATATTTATATTGGATAGGAATAGAGTATTACATCTATCCCATGTTCTAAAACATCCCTAAACTCTTATCTAACATAACCTAAATAAAAAAATAAAACATGTTGGTATCAGTTTACCTCAACATACTTTCAGTCCACTTTTTAACATTTAAAACCGGATCAATCTATAGTAACTAGAATAGAGTTTCACTAGATATCAAGCACACCTCCCTGTATTATATAGGCTACTGAATAGTAATAAAGGTCTAATGGGTGATTGTGGGGAGACTATAACCTCTTAAGATAAATAATAATAATACCATAGTAATAGTAACAGATGCACTAAATAACATGAATTAATAATAAAGATCATAAATATTACAAGAAAAATAAACTTATTCAATATTATGTTAGTCATAAAAAACATAAATGGATCACCCATAGGTTGATTAATTTTGTACATGCACAAAAGTATCAAAAATAAACTTCTAGTCCTTCATTGAGAAACCACCTGATCTTCTTACAAAACCTCAATGTTTATCTCATGAACCATCTATAACTATATTTTCACTATAATCTTGATTATGTACCCGTACCCTTACTTGTTATGTGAACCTTAATATCTACACGCATCCTAAAGGGCTTGTGTAGGGTGTGAGTATGAACTTGGTAGGATACCACTAAAAGTGTCTCTATATAATATCCATACAAATACAAGTGTTTGGAAAGTGAAATAAATGGAAACCAAATCACACCAATAAACTATATCCACTAGTTCACATCCAATCATGAGTGATCTATTACCTACCTTAGTCAGTGTCAAAGTGAAATGATGAATCCATATCCTATCATACCAAAATATCCCTTGATCTTCAAATAAATTTCATGAAACATAGTTCCATATTCCAACTATAACTGTTGAAACCATACCAATTCAACCATGATTCCCTAATGGATTGTATAAAACCATATCTTAAGTCTCAAGGTTATACAGACCCTTTAGTAATCACCAATTCAATATCTTATTAAAACTAATTCATAGAAACACCCATCACTTACCAAGACTAGCTCATTTACCCCAAAATATCTCTCATTTAAGATGAGAATCATGCTCTCATCGGGTCATATAAATTACTAATAAGATCTTTTATCTATATGTAGTGTATCCTCCTCCATACTTTTGATCAAAAAAATCACCCCTAGGATACTCAATCTATAGAAGAAACTGCCAATAACCAATGGTAAAACTACCTTGTGGGTCATGTCCTATGTTCACAAATACCTAATGGAATCAACCACCATGATTAGTGGAAATCACCAAAAACCTACAACCACAACTTAGTTGACCTCCATCATAACATGTGATAATTTATAACACCATCTATGTCACACTAGAAAACCGTCATCATCACCCATAGTAATATTCAACACCAGTGAAACACATCGCACCATTATCATAGATCAAGATCTACCTCATTCGCATGGGTTACACATATCACATTCCCATATAACCACATCAATCATCTTATCCTAAGAAACATTATCTATAACATGTGATATCATGTCATAAAGTAAATTCAGGTTATCCTTATGTATCATACTTTACCATTATATAATCCAACTCTTGTAACCCTTTCTTATCATATGGTATCCCTTAAGAATTATAGGGTGACCCTTGCACATCACACGGTCACCCATACACATGTGGAAATTATCAATTTTTAATATTATTTATGAACCCTTATGCATGAGGAATTGACTATTACATCAAAGTACCCTTAGTCATGAGGAAACTTACCCAAACTGACTTAACATTTTTTTATGAATGATTTATATTCACTTATGACTCAAGAATCTGAACATGGATTTACCCATTATCTCCTTCTTCCTTGTGACCTAGACGTCGATGGACATCGCACCGACCCCTACCCCTCATTGGGGTAGGGACCATCATTGTCTCTCTAGGAAAATAGATCTCTTCCCTTATATCCCTTATCAAATCCTAATTGTATTCCCTATTTCCCTCATATTTCTCTCAGCCCGAAGGTACTAGAATGGTTTGATGGATCCACACAATTATCGATCTCACCTCTCAAATTAACATATGCATCTTCTCTTTTGAATATGACTTTGATTGTGAAATTCATGTAACACCGGTCATCGGTGGAATCTTTTGATTGAAATATTTTTGGATTGTGTGGTTTACAAGAACATGCTACCATGGGGCTCCCTGACTGCGTTGTCGAGCGCATCAAATTAGTTGTTTAATTTTGACTAGAATTTCTACAGTATAGCAGCAACCCTAGGTCGTCTCTCGATGGAGACTTAGATAATTAATTCTAAAATTTGGTTTTGATTATGAAATTAAAAAGGGAAATGGGTTTTTATAATACTTGGGTTTGATGATTAAAGATGACAATAGAAAATAGAAGCTATAAAACAAAGTAGAGATTAACAGAATTAATTAAGCGTGATCAACCCGGGGCACTCGCATGATGTTTATCCTTCATCGCTTCATGATATAAGGTTATGATATTTTAATCCCTTGTTTGTAACACCTAGAACTATAATTTTACTGAGTTTATACTAGGATACCTCCTAGGGTTCAATAAAAAACACACAATGATTCACCGGAAACCACCGATGATTGGGTGAATTGTGTTTCACTTCATAACCAAAACTCACCAAGGAAACACATGAAAAACTTGATGCACTGTCCAGATTTGTATGTTATTTCTTTGTTATACCATGACATAAATGTACATGGCCTTGACAGTGCTTGTGTGAGTTCAATTTACCAATATAAACAACACAAACACCGCAATTGAAAGGGGGAAAGAAAGTGGTGAACGGTGTGTGAAAGATCACATTAATGGGTACCCCCAAACATGATCATATGAGTTGAGCATGACATACCAATACATAACTCAATAAAATAAGAATAGAGGATGATGAAAAACAACACAACAATCTGGAATTTAAAATATCATTCAAATATTACAAACATGAAGCTCGGGATGTACATAACGTTCCTCCCCGGGTGGTCACAAGGGGTTTAGAAACCCATGGGAGATGAGGAAGAGAAAGATGTTGGGGTAGAACTTCCCATAGCCTCCAGAACTTCTAGGGATGTTGATAATACTCTTTGGGGACTCCAAAATGGAAGCACCTTGCCTCTTGGCCGAACTTGCAAATGGGGTGCCCAAGGATCCATTTTATAGGAAAATTGGAAGGTGGTTTTAGGCACACATATTTATTAAATCCACTTGTACCACGCGTTTAGGTCTTCAAATAGTATTATGTCGCTTTGGAGAAAATAGAAAAGTTGTAGCCCTACCTCTTTAATGTCACCACCGAAAGGTTGGCACCATTTGGACAACTACATCTCAAGATATTGATAAAATACAGAACACCGCATTTGACTTGGTCCAAATTTGGTGGCTTGGAGAGATCAGTTCGGATGGGCCCCATATGAGCCTAATCAGCATTGGGTTCCTGAATATTAAATGTAGAATATTAGATTTTGGATAGGCCCACATAATTTCAGTCCATTTGGATGCACAAATTTCGTGTACTATGCAAAACAGTGGACATATGTCCATGGATCCATGCAATTTTGGCCCATTTTTCTTCCACTTCATCAAAGGCCCTCCAAATCACCTCCACCTACATTGAAACAATAAAAACAAGTAACATTTACCATTATAATATTGATTAAAATTAATTGATTTATTCAAAAAAGAAGTGTAATTTATTATTATATTTGGAATATTCATTCCAAAACTAGTTTAAAACTGCGGTGTAAGGGTGGAATAAAACAGTGAATCGTGGTACGATCACACCCCCACACCTAAACATTTGCACTCCTGGGAAAAGTCACATATCCAAGTACAATGATTCATATATATATATATTTCCAACATCCTGAATATTTATCATTTGAGGAAATTTTATTTAAAGTAAATTGATCAATGCACGAACCACACCAAGGAGTTCTTCCTAGTGAAAATAGAAAAAGATGTCTCATAAATCATATCATAGTGAAATTCAAAAAGGTTCATAATACCCAATTGAGAAAGGAATTCAGAAGTAAACCATGATAGTAACTCTCCATGTGTGTGTGTGAAAAACATTCCATGCTATTCTTTCCACTTGGTATCCAATAAATATATGTTATTTTAACATTTTTCAGCTTAAATGATTTTGTCACCGAACCTGTCCTACATCCTTTGCAATCATATTTCAAGACCCACTCATTTAAGCATTCCCAGAAGTCAAACCATAAGCTCCTGACCTAGATATCCCCATATGTTGCACATTTCATCACTCCCCTCATTTATTATATATATATATATATATATTTTGAAGTTGCAATTGGAACAAATCTCACACTCATCTCTCAACCCTTGTTTGATCTCCTCACGACAATAATTGAAATAGTTATAACAAGATCAAAGGTTGAGGAGTGGTTTTTGACCTGCCCAAGACACAACAATTTTTTTGACGGCGTACAACCGTCGGACATTAGGTACACACACATAGGTCAATATTGCAATAACAATGAAACAGATCAGATAAGGAACGAACGTATGGAAATATCATTTAAAGATGAAAAATATTAACCCAATATATATTTAACTTATATTAAGTAAGAAATAATCACACTTTGTGGTTTGGTGAAATTTTTTTTGGAGATATTAGTGACACAGTTTTCCAAAAAACTACTCACACAAAGGGCATCAATCATCTCAAAGGTTTCACATAGATACGACCGTTTATATCATTGACAGAAAACCAATTCACTAAAAATCACTCCTTGATGGTAAAATCATACACAAATTCTTTTTAGCCTTCGTTATGGTATTTTTACTTTCCCCACTTTATGGTCGCCACATCATAGAATTTAGAAATTGTTGATGGGGAAAAATGAAAATACCATAAAGAGGCCAAAAAGAGAAAACAAAAGGAGAAAATTATGAAAATTCATAACTAACCCAGGAATGTATCCACCCCCCCACACCTAGAATGTGCAGTGTCCTCACTGAAATAATTGAGAATGTGAGAAGGAAGGATAAAACCTGGTGTGTTTTATTGGTATGATGCGTCGAGAAGGTGGATTTACTCCACCAGATTCCTTGGAAAATCCTCGTAGAAGTGTTTAAGTCACTGCCCATTGATGGTAAGACTTCGTCCACTCTGCTCATGCAAAACCTGTATTGCACCAAAAGGGTAAACATTAGTAACAGTATAAGGACCAAGCCATCGGGAACGAAGCTTACCTGGGTGGATCTTAAGCCTGGAATTGTACATGAGGACCTTCTCACCAATATAGAACTTCTTCTGGTGAATCATGCTATCATGAATAGCCTTTGTATTCTCTTTATAGATTTGGGATTTGTCATATGAATCACATCGAATTTCTTCCAACTCTTGAATCTGCAGCTTTCTTTCCTCACCTGCATCTGAAAGGTTCATATTAAATTGTTTAACAGCCCAATATGCATGGTGTTCTACCTCCACCGAGAGGTGAAAATCCTTTCCAAACACAATTATGTTTGGTGACATTCCGATTGGGGTTTTAAAAGCAGTACGGTACGCCCAAAGTGCATCATCCAAGCGCAAACTCCAATATTTCCTATTGGGTTGTACCATTTTCTCCAAGATTCTCTTAACTTCCCGATTTGAAATTTCTGCTTGTCCGTTAGTTTGGGGATGATATGAAGTGGAGACTTTATGAACAACCCCATACTTAAGAAGCAAGTTTTTCATGTTACTATTGCAAAAATGTGAACCCTGATCACTAATGATGAATATTGGTAGACCAAACATACTAAAAATCTGGGACCTCACATCAACAACCACTCGAGAGTCATCGGTCCTGGTGGCCTTTGATTCCACCCATTTAGATACATATTCAATATCCAATAAGATGTACACAAAGCCAAATGAATTTGTAAAAGGCCCCATGAAGTCAATGCCCCTTGCATCGAAGATTTCACAGAATAACATGGGTTGTTGGGGCATTTCATTCCTCTTAGAGATATTCCCTGTGAATTGACATTGAGTACATGATTTACAAAACCTATGGGCATCTCTATACAATTTTGGCCAATATAATCCTGATTCAAGGAACTTTCGAGCTATACATTGAGAGCCAAAGTGGCCCCCACATGCCAAGGTGTGGCAGAAGGTCAAAACAGAGGTGAACTCATGGCCAGGGACACACCTACGAATAACCTGGTCACTACAAATTCTCCACAAGTATTGGTCATCCCAAATGTACCATCGAGAATAATGTTTAAGTCTCTAGGATTGTGAAGTGATAAAATCAATGGTGACCCTAGATGTTGCTAGAAAATTCACAATGTCCGCATACCAGGGGGTAAGGTCCACAACATCAAAAAGGTTCTCATGAGGGAAGAATTCTCCAATGGGTAGGGGTGAGTCAACATGATGTTCCAATGGTGGGGAAATCCTACTAATGTGGTCAGCTACAACATTCTCCACTCCTATCTTATCTCTAATCTCAAGGTCAAACTCTTGGAGGAGGAGAATCCACCGAATGAGGTGGGTCTTGGCTTTAGGTTTCTTTAGGAGGAAACGAAGGGCAACATGGTCAGAAAACACAATCACTTTTAACCCACGAAGATATGAGCGGAATTTTTCCAAGGAAAACACAATAGAAAGGAGTTCTTTTTATGTGGTTGTGTAGTTTAATTGGGAAGGGTCAAGGGTAAGCGAGGCATACGCAATGACATGAGGAGCCTTTTCAACCCTTTGTGATAAAAATGACCCAACTGCAAATTTAGAGGCATCACACATAAGCTCCAAGGGGAGATCCCACCTAGGTGGTTGGATTATGGGAGGTGATGTGAGACTCTTTTTTAGTGAATTGAATGCATCCTCAAAATTTTTATCAAACACAAACTCAGAATCCTTTTATAATAACCGAGATAAGGGAAGTGCGATCTTACTAAAGTCTTTAATGAATCGATGGTAAAAAACCAGCATGACCCAATAAATATCGCACCTCACGAACACATTTTGGATATGGAAGGGTTGAAATTAATTCAATTTTAGATTTATCAACTTAAATTCCCTTATTTGAAATGACATTCCCAATAACTATCCCCCACTCAACCATAAAATGGCATTTTTCATAATTTAAAACAAGATCTTTTTCAATGCAGCGGCGGAGGATAGAACCTAGGTTTTCGAAACAATCATCAAAAGAAGATCCACATACCTTGAAATCATCCATAAAGACTTCCATACAACTCTCAAGGTACTCGGAAAAAATACTCAACATACATCGCTGAAAAGTACCAGGAGCATTACATAGACCGAATGGCATCCTTCTGTATGCAAATGTGCCAAATAGACAGGTAAATATTGTCTTTTCTTGATCCTTAGGGGCTATATGGATTTGGAAATAACCCGAATATTCATCAAAGAAACAATAATGGGACTTACCAGCCAATCGTTCTAACATTTGGTCAATGAAAGGTAAAGTAAAGTGGTCCTTCCGCATGGCTTGATTCAGTCGACGGTAGTCAATACAGACTCGCCAACTGTTTTTCACATGTGTTGGAACCAATTCATTCCTTTCATTTGACACAACTGTTATTCCTGTTTTTTAGGCACAATTTGCACTGGAATAACCCATTTACTATCAGTTATAGGATAAATGATCCCTGCAGCAAGTAATTTACTGACTTCCAATTTTACCACTTTAAGGAGAGTGGGATTCAACCGGCGTTGATATTGTCTTATGGGTTTAACCTCATCATCCAAAAGTATATGGTGCATAAAAATACATGGGATAATCCCGGGAATATCAGTCAATGTCCATCCTATTGCCTTTTTACACTCTCTCAAAAGTTTGAGAAGTTTCAATTCCTGTTGTGGAGAGAGGTTATTGGCAATAATGATGGGAAATTGGTCAATACACTCAAGATATGCATATTTTAAATTAGAAGGAATTTGTTTAAGTTCAAACACCGATTGTTTCTGGATTGAGGGAGGGGATTTAAGGGGAGTGAGGTCCATGAAACTATCTATCTGCTCATGTTTATTCTCAAAGGAAAGAGAATCTATTGAAATGAGATTTGCAGAATCATCGATTGTCATGGGTACCTCAGAATAAAAACACTCATCAATTAAAGAACAAAATTTACATTTTTTCTGAACCCACACAACATTAAAAAGAAGAACCAAAACACAAATCATCCAAGGGTGAAGAAAACAAAAAATAATCAAAGTTTGGGTTGAGGAGAGAATTGTGTGTGTGTGCATCGTTTGAGAGCACTTCCATCGAATAGACAGGAAGAGTGGATAGCTCTTCAACAGGGTGTTTCATAGCCTCAAGGATGTTAAAACTTACCTTTTCTCCTCCGAATTCCATGGACAATGTACCATTGTGAACATTGATGATTGTATTTGCTGTTTTTAGGAATGGCCTCCCAAGTATGAGAGGGGAATGTCCTTGGGTTCGGGTATCTTCCATCTCAAGAATGTAGAAATCAGCGGGGAAGATGAGATTGTTCACTCTAACAAGGACATCCTCAATCACTCGTTTTGGATGTGTTGTACTCTGGTTGTCAAGTTGCACAACAATTCATGTTGGTTGAAGCTCTCCAACCTGTAGAGAATTATACATGGAGTGAGGCATTACATTAATGGAAGCACCTAAATCTAGCATAACATCAGAAAATAAGGTCTCCCATATGGTACAAGGTATGGTGAATGTTCCGGGATCCTTGCATTTGGGTGGAATTGCTGTTTGAATCAAGTCCAAGACATTACTTCCCAGGTTGACTCTCTCATTCCCCTTCAGCCTTCATCGATGGGTGCAAATCTCTTTAAGAAATTTGGCATAACGGGGAATTTTTTTGACTACATCCAACAATGGAATATTAAATTGGACTTTTTTAAATGTATCCATTATTTCATTGTCAATCTCATTATCAAAGTTTTTCTTAGATTTAGAGAGTCTTTGAGGGAAAGGAAGAGGAATGGATTGTTTATTTGAATCATCAATGACTATTCAGTTACCATTTTTGTCTTGTTTTTCTTTACATGAAGTTTTTTAGGGTTGGGAAAGAGAGTTTCCATGAGGAGGACATACTTGCTGTGAAGAATCAGTAGAAGGAGAAACTTCTTT
This sequence comes from Viscum album, assembly GCA_963277665.1. NCBI lineage: Eukaryota > Viridiplantae > Streptophyta > Magnoliopsida > Santalales > Viscaceae > Viscum > Viscum album. The sequence goes on from OY728131.1 coordinate 1,353,922,853, forward strand.
ACCACTACGAAGTGTAATTGGACATACATTACCTTTGTACTTTGGATTGGAAATGGGTTGGGATGGTAGTTGTCCAGAACGTTGCATCTTAAGCTCACCGATGGTGTTTTCCAATTGCCCCACTTGGGTTCGTAGGTCTTGAATAGCTGATTGTGTGGTCTGTTGGAACTGAAGGTTCTGGGTTGCCATTTGTTTCACCATGTCCTCGAGGCTTGGTTCAGATTTGGGAGGAGGAGGAGGATAATTGTTTTGAGAAGTTTAAGGATAGGAAGGTTTTATACCTTGTCCTTGTTGATACCAATTCTGCTTTGGGTAGCTTGAGTTTCTTCCTTGTCGGTATTTGGGTTGTGCTTGCCACCCTAGATTTGGATTTGGCTTGAATTGTTCTTGCTTGAAGGGAGGTGCTTTTTGGAATGGACGCCCTGGGAACACAGCTGCAGAGGACTCAGATGAATCTTGAAGTTGTGGGCACTGGTCAGAAAAATGAGTGTTATCAGAACAAATCCCACAATGTAATGGAATAGAAGTAGATTGTGAGTTACCTTGTGCTTGAGCTAATTGCCTTAGAAGGGTATGTATCTAATCAAGTTTAGTATCTACCTTTTGTTCTAGGGCTGAATGACTTACCTCATGAACTCCTTGGGTTGGTGCAATAGCTCGTGTACCAAATTGTTGTGCATTTTGAGCCATGTTAGCTATTAAGTCACGAGCGGCAGGAGGAGTTTTGTCAACTAGGGCACCACCAGCTGTAGCATCAATCATTCCACGATCCATGGGGATAAGTCCCTCATAGAAGTATTAAATTAAAATTTGTTCACTAATATGGTGGTGGGGGCAGCTTGAGCAAAGTCTTTTGAATCTCTCTTAGTATTCATGAAGGGACTCTCCTTGCGATTGCCTAATTCCACAGATTTCTTTCCTAATTGATGCAGTTCGGGAGGCAGGGAAGAAATTCTCTAAAAAAAGTCTTTTTAGGTCATTCCAGCCCCCAATTGTGGAAGGAAAATAGTATATCAAATCTTTGGCTGCACCATCAAGGGAGAAAGGGAAGGCCCTAAACATAATGAGGTCCTCAGACACATTTTGGGGTTTCATGGTAGAGCACACTATGTGAAACCCCTTTAGATGTTTGTGAGGGTTATCACCGAGAAGACCATGGAATTTTGGAATAAGGTGGATGATACCTGATCTAAGATCAAAGTTGGATGCTTCCTCGGGATATTGGATGAACGCAGGTTGGTACTCCACATCAGGGGTAGTAAGTTCTTTTAAAGTTCGATTATTTGCAGCCATGTTTTCTTGGGTTTGATTGGGTTCAATTTTGGGTTGGTTTAGAACCACTTGAGGTTATAAATGGGGTTCCACAATTTTACTTGATTGACCTTCTCTAGATTCCTTGATTTGTGTGTGAAGCGACTTTTCAATTTTAGGATCAAATTCAAGTAGTGTTCCTTTACCAGATCTTGTCATGCAACAATGATGTCCAGTTTGATTGAATGATTTTTTTTGTGTTTTTTTATTTGATATGGATAAAAAAAGGCTTAAGAAGGGTGAAATAAGAATATAACGTTATACTATAGAATTGGAGAGGGAGATGGAGAAGAACAGAGAGAGAGAGATAAATAACACACCAAAAACAACCAAAAATAAAGACAAAACCCAAAACAAAAACAATAAAATGGGGGTGGGGTATTTAAAGGAGTACTAATTAAGAAGTAAAATAACTAAATAAAAGGAAATAAAGAAAAAAAAATGATCTTGGCTCCCCAGAAATGGCGCCAAAATTTGACCGCGTTGTCGAGCGCGTCAAATTAGTTGTTTAATTTTGACTAGAATTTCTGCAGTATAGCAGCAACCCTAGGCCGTCTCTCGACGGAGCCTTAGATAATTAATTATAAAATGTGGTTTTGATTATGAAATTAAAAAGGGAAATGAGGTTTTATAATACTTGGGTTTGATGATTAAAGATGACAATAGAAAATAGAAGCTATAAAACAAAGTAGAGATTAACAGAATTAATTAAGCGTGATCAACCCGGGGTACTCGCATGATGTTTATCCTTCATCGCTTCATGGTATAAGGTTATGATATTTTAATCCCTGGTTTGTAAAACATAGAACTAGAATGTTACTGAGTTTATACTAGGATACCTCCTAGGGTTCAGTCAAAAACACACAATGATTCACCGGACACCGCCGATGATTGGGTGAATTGTGTTTGACTTCATAACCAAAACTCACCAAGGAAACACACAAAAAACTTGATGTGCTATCCAGATTTGTATGTTATTTATTTCTTATACCATTACATAAATGTACATGGCCTTGACAGTGCTTGTGTGATTTCAATTGATCAATATAAACCACACAAATACCGCAATTGAAAGGGGGAAAGAAAGTGGTGAACGGTGTGTGAAACATCACATGAATGGGTACCCCCAAACATGATCATATGAGTTGAGAATGACATACCAGTACATAAATAAATAAAATAAGAATATAGGATGATGAAAAATAACACAAAAAATCTGGAATTTAAAATATCATTCAAATATTACAAACGTGAACCTCGGGATGTACATCACGTTCCTCCCCGGGTGATCACAAGGGGTTTAGAAACCCATGGGAGAGGAGGAAGAGAAAGATATTCGGGTAGAACTTCCCATAGCCTCCAGAACTGCTAGGGATGTTGAGAAGACTCTTTGGGGACTCCAAAATGGCAGCACCTTGCCTCTTTGCCGAACTTTCAAATGGGGAGCCCAAGGTTCCATTTTATAGGAAAATTGGAAGGTGGTTTTAGGCACACAGATTTCTTCAATTTACTTGTACCACGCGTTTCGGCCTTCAGACAGTCTTATCTTGCTTTGGAGAAAATAGAAAAGTTGTAGTCATACCTATTTACTGTATCCACCGAATGTTTGGAACCATTTTGACAACTACAGCTCAAGATATTGATAAAATACAGAACATCGCATTTGACTTGGTCCAAATTCGGTGGCTTAGAAAGATCAGTTCGGATGGGCCCCATATAAGCCGAATCAGCATTGAGTTTCTTAATATGAAATGTATCCTATTAAATTTTGGACAGTCCCTAAAAATTTCAGCCTATTTGGATGCACATATTTCGTGTACTATGCAAAACAGTGGACAGATGTTCATGGATCCATGCAATTTTGGCCCATTTTTCTTCCACTTCATCAAAGGCCCTCCAAATCACCTCCACCTACATTGAAACAATAAAAACAAGTAACATTGCCCATTATAATATTGATTAAAATTAATTGATTTATTCAAACATGAAGTTCAATTTATTATTATATTTGGAATATTCATTACAAAACTAGTTTAAAATTGCGGTGTAAGGGTGAAATAAAAAAGTGAATCGTGGTATGATCACTCCCTGACTCCAAACACTTTATTATTATATTTTCATCGGAAGAAGATCTGGTTCTAGCTTGTTATAATATTCCTTGCAGCTAAAATGGATCTCGATTCTTCTTCTTCAAATGGTCATATGACTTCCACATGAAGTGGATGTGTCAAAAATGCATGTTGATTACTTTTGGATTACTGTTAGTGATGAGTTTCGTTATAAGTAGTCAGTCATTTACAAGTCATGGTGTGATTTTTGCTCCATGTACAAGAATTCAGGACACACATTGATGGTTTTAAAGAATTATATGATGTAATAGAATGTATTTGGTGCCGTTTCCACTCACATGATCCCAGTTTCTTCTAGGGTATCCCTTAATTGTGGATTCATTCTGGATATAAATCAATCTATAACATATGTAGGTCAAAGGTTGATAGGGGCTGATCAGTTTTCTTCTGGTACCATGCTTCCATGTGAAGTAGCAAAGTAATCTCAGAATCTATAAAAGGTTACACTAACTAATCCAAAAAATATCTAATTTTTATGGTATACTGAAATGATATTTGGGTGGTGCTTCCTCTTCAATGTTTGTAGTGAGTATGAGTAATTTTGCACCTTTGTGTGATATTGTTTACTCTCATTTAAATAATGAAATTTTAAGCCAAAATGTGTAGAAAGAGAGTGATAGTATCATGGAAGATGTTGGTCTAGTTCGGGATGAATATGTTGGGCAAGAAGAGAGGGAGGTCCAATGGGATGTTAATATGGTTAGACAACAAGTTTCATCATATCCAATCAATGAAGTTGTGGTGAATAATGCAGTTTGTGATGATTAATCCATTGGTTATGATCATCATTATTTTTCATTGGAACACACTGATATTCAACCCCAATTTACGGTACATGGATTTGTGTAGACAAAAGGCTCATATATTCAATTTAGGATACAAGATATGAGGATCATGGTACTGACATACAAAACATTAATTTCTACGAATAGATTCATAATCTTCCTAGCCCTTTGTAAATTTTTCATAGGTTGGAGAATGTTGCTAATGATGAAAAAGCGACTGATAGTAACCCTCCTAAATCCAAGAACTATAGTAAAGCCTCATTCATATAAATCATCACACATGAGAAGAAAAAGATGATTGATAGTGAGGGCTTCATCTCTGCTCCCCCGAAGAGAAGGTCTAGGAAGGACTACTCCAATATACCAAGGACCGTGTCTATTAGGTCGTCTTCTAAGGTTTCAATAAGGATTGATGATAAAATTATTAATATCTTTAATCAAGGTAGATCTCAACATGAATGGAAAACTACTGATTATTATGGTTATGGTAATGACTTATCATATTATGATTTGTAGTCTTACTTCTGCTAGACATGGGAAAGTCATCAACCTGATCCAGTTTCCTTGTGTACTTTTTTCTTCTTCTTAACAATTGGTCAGAATCATTCTCTTCTGACTATACTTTACTTGTATATTCCCTTATGAATGAGGACTTTACCCTTTCATTTTATTACTTTGATAAATTTTCTATATATTGTGGATTTCCATTCCCGAGCCTTTGCCAACTCCTAAAACTTGATTCCCAACCTATACTAAAACTCATAACACATTAATACGGTATAAAGACACACAGTCTGTCATGACCCAACCCTAACTAAGGGTTGATCCACAACTACCACAAGCACGCCTCCATCGTCTAGGGGTGGAAACAAACACCAAAAGGCATATCCTAAATCAGAGGCCTTTGACTAATGTACTTATATGCAAGCACATGAACATCTTAAAGAATAAGTATGAAAGAATAATAATAAAATGATACAACAACTAGAAAGTAAAACAATCATGAAAAAAACTATGGTGTATAAGAGTAAGATAGTGTAAACTAGAATGTAAATGGGAAAAACACCCGCCCAACCAGAAATATTTCCCAAACTGAAAAAATGGGAATGTAAATTGCTAAGAGACCCCAAATCCTAATCTCCAAGATACGACCACCATACATAGTCCACAGTGCCCAGTATCTCGAAGCTTCACATGTTCATATTATATAAAATAAATTACATGTGTGGGAAAATCCCATGCATGGGTGACTATATTCATAACCAGTAGAACGCCCCCAAATCTGAAGGGGAGGAAGTAAAAGATACAATGGGAATAGAAAGATAGTATATAGTAAACAAGATGCAACTAAACCCAATCAAGAGAAAGAGTAACCTCATCCAAGCATAATGGGATCAACACAACGTGTAGATGGAATACACATTCAGTCTATTACACCCATAGCAGGATAGTAACCTCATCCAAGCTTGAGAGGATAAACATGGAAAGCATGTGGCATAATCCATCTGTCCTTTCAACCCATGGTAGGAGATTAACCAAATCTAAAGGTATGGATAAAGATATATATATATATATATATATATATATATATATATATATATATATGTTCTCAGTAAAAGAATCCCAAATGAGAGAAGAAGGGGATATTCATCTCACACCTTAGCCCAGGAAAAGAGTCTCCAACAGTTCTAGAAGTCCAACAATGATTCAAATCATCTCGCGCATCAACACCATTAAAAAATCCAAGTCAAGACATGCATTATCACTATGACACATAGTTGAGGGGCCACAATCTCTAGGTATATGACCCATGCCCTAGTAAAATAGAAGCATTCCACTAAGTGGATTGATAGAGGACCCGTACCATGTTCTAACAGGAGGATTCCACTGTAATAGTCAATTGAGGACCCATTCCATTCCAAGCAGGAGGGTTCCACTATGATGGTATAGGACCCATGCCCATCCCATCTAGATGGTTCCACTATAGAAGTTTATAGAGGACCCATGCTTTGTGAAAACAGGAGGGTTCCACTCTAATTTTAGAGGATTCATGACATGCCCATTTGGAAGGTTCCACTCTAAAATTTGATAGAGTACTCATCCATGTTCCAAAAGGAGGGTCCCACTTTGATTATAGAGGACCCACACCCAACTCATCTAGAGGGTTCCACTCTAAAAGTCGATAGAGGACCCATTCCTAGGGGTGTAATTTTGGCCTAGCAAACCGAAAACCTGAGTGGCCCATCCTGAAATCCCGAGCGACTCGGCCCACCTAATGGCCGACTTAGGCGAGGTCTAGCTTGGGCATGTGATGCATTGGTCCAGGATTGGGACTATATAGGTCGGCCCATGGGTCAGGCTAGCCCAACCCGACCATTGGCCCGTAGAAAGACCGCCCAAGCCCAGCCCGTAAAAATTCGGTCTACCCTAAAAAAATAGAAAACTGCTGGAAAAGAAAATCAAACCCCTACCTCATGTTTCCAAGGTTGAGCCTGAAAAAACTGGTCCATGTGGTTCACCTATTTTAAAATTACACAGGCTACATATATACACATATATAAAACATAAAATCAATTTCAAATGTCATATTAATTTTTTTAATAGTTTTCATTCAATTATTTATTTAAAATAATCTAAAACTAATTATATTATGTTGTTTTTATGATTTATAATTATTATTAATGTAATTTATTAATATTATTTGATTTATTTATACAACATAGTCACTGCATATTCTTTTTTTAAAATTGAACATTCTCAAAAATAATATTTGACCTTCAATGATTTTATGAATTGGTATGTATTTTATATTTTTATTAAATTAAATAAAATATTATAATTATAATAAGTATGGGATTTTGAGGTTGAGGGTTTTGTGAAATGCATGATGTGAGACATTTAAAACCTGAAATCAATTTGAAAACCCATATTAATTTTTTAAAACTATTTTTCATTCAATTTTTTATTTTAAATAATCTTGAATCAATTATTTTTTGATTTAAAATTATTATGAATGTTATTTATTAGGTTGATGGATATTTATTTAGATAGGGAAATCATCATATATTCTTTTTTAAAATTCAATGTTTTCAAAAAAATTATTTGACTTTTAATAATATATTGAATTAGTTTTTATTTTAGATTGTTATTAAATTTAGGAATATATTATAATAGGTAAGTGATGTTGAGGTTGAAGGTTCTTTTGAAACACATTAAGTGAGTAATTTGAAACATATTAAATGATGGATAATTAAATGAAAAGCTTTTAAACCTTAGGATGTTAATAAAAAAAGAAAATAAACTTTTTAAAATAAAAAAGAAAAAAAGTTTAAATGAAAAGTGTTTAGGAAAAAATTTAAAATAATGTTTAAGAAAACATTTAAAATATGTTTACAAATATTTAAAAAACTTATTATTTAAAAAAAACGTTTCAAATAATTTTTTTACAAAACATTAAGAAAATGTTTAAAAATATTTTAAAAAACATTTACAAATATATTTTAAGAAAATAAAATCATTTTAAAAAAACTATAAAAACTTTTTTAAAAAGAATTTTCAAAAAGAATTTTTTAATAAAGATTTAAAAAAAATTCAAAAAAAAAATTAAAAAAATTTAAAAAAAAATCTAAAAATGATTAAGAATAACGTTTATAAAAATTAAAAAAAAATATTTTAAAAAATTTTAAATAAAAAATTTCAAATAATAAAATCCCACAAGGTCCGACCTGTGGCCCAGCCTGAAAACCTTATCTCATCCCAATGGTTTGGTTCAGCCCGAGGCTGGGCTTGGGCCACCTATTGGGGTTGTTCAGGCCAACCCAACCTGGATTGAATAGTGGTTCACAACTTAGTTTTTTGGAGGCCAGGACAAACCCAGTCCGACCCGATCTGGGCCAGGCCGGGCCAAAATTACACCCTTAACAATGCCCTATGCCAATAGAAGGATTCCAATTTTATAGTAGGATACCCTTTCCTAGATCAGTTGGAGGGTTCCACTCTAGAATTATATAAAGGACCCATGCCCATCACAGCAAGAGGGTTCCACTCCAGTCATCGAGGACCCATGCCCTGCCCAGCTGGAGGGTTCCACTCAGAATTATTCTGGTGATCCTACATGATTAATTTTTTCATCGATAATCTCCTAAATAAGTGACATTCTTGGAAAAAACTCACATCATATCTCGAAATCCACAACTGACTGCACCATCGCGTTTCACATCGAAAAAATTTGGATAGGCTACTCATGGACCAAAATCCATGTCCAAACGAAGTATAAATGAGAGTTTGAAGTTTCCTAAAAAGGGACCATGGGTACATGGTGTGTTAGTGGACCCACATGGAATGTAGTCCCACTCCATTACCTGGTCATGTCTCTGGGGGTACACAGCTCACCAACCATATAGGGATACATGGCGTGTAGGGGATCTACATGACGTGCCCATGCCACTTGGGGTCCCACCTGTGTGCTTGGTCGTGTCCGTGTATCCATTATGTGTCCATGTACTTTGATACACTAAGTTACTATTCAAACGAGGTGTTTCTCATGTCTCTGTCCTTTCCCTTTTACTCATGTACATGGTTTTTTCCTGGATGTGTACTCCAACACATGGCTAGTTCGCTCAGGGAATAGGTATATGCCGTGTAGGAAGTCTACATGGTGTGTCATCCTTATAAATTCCCAAAACCCTACCCACCAGATCATAGGGGCTACACACTATGTGTTCAACACTACACATGACGTGTTGTCATGTTTTTAATGGTTTCTCATATCTGAACTCTATGCTTCATATTTGTTCTTTTTGATTTAATTTTGGCTGCACATGAGCCTCAGCCGGGTGGGTGAGGACTTGACTAGTTTATCCAAGACACCCAAGATCAAATTTGGGAGGAGACATATTTTCAGGGTATTATAGTAGTACTGTAGTAGGTAATTGAGAATTAATTGTTGAAGGTACTGTAGCAGGTACTATTCGGTACTATAGCAGGTGGAATTATTCATTCATCCGGGCCTTTGGGCCACCGGTTTGGTCCTAAGGTCCTGTAAAGCTTTCAAGCTACCCAAGGCCTTTAGCCAGTTTTCTCTCAGGCCTTTGGGCCACCTTAAGGCCTTCAGGCCACCCCAAGGACTTTGTAAATAATTAATATGTAGATATACCAGTCGTATTACAAGGGACAAGGCTATAGATGATGATTCATAGCAGGTGCATTCACCATATCAGAGATAACTAAAATTTAAAGAATGATAGGGTATGGATTTTTCATTGGAACCAGGCCTATGCAGCTCTACAAAAGATAGATATCCAACCATCCTTGCGAAGGTGGAGTTCTGATATCATGACATTTTCTAGGGAGGAGCAGTTCTAGGTTGTTTTGTCTCGGTGATTTTCTCTAAGACCTACGAGTCATGTAATTGTCTCTTAAGCCTTCAGGCCTTGTAAGTTTTCCACCTCACCCCTTTAAAGGTGGATTATCAAAAATTAATAAAAAATAAGGCCTTAAAGACATTCATGTGATTTAATTATGGCATCATTCCTTCCAAAAAATGGTGGATTTATCCATGGATCATTGTTTCTAGCCACCATTACACGAAAATCAGATTCTTTCATCCCGTGAGGGTTCGTCGTACACACCACACACAACTCCACCACTCACCAACATTGATTTGGACTTTGAATCAACAAATCGATCACCTGAAAGCTAAAAAAACCCAGATATATCCATGATTCCTTGAACTATCCCCTCCACATGATTTTTTCATGATTCCGGGGGTCTGATCAGGCTTGGTACCACCTAGCAATGTCGAACTACGATAGCGGGGTCCAACCGGTGATGTATGCAAAGAAATTGAGTGTTAAAGTCACAAAAAAAATTATCTATTTTTTTAGAAGTATTCTTGGACAATGATCAAGAATGGGGATATTTAGGGTTATAAAAACAAATAATAATCAATTAAACTGGTACACAGGCGCATGCAATGTTCAGTAAATTGGTGCAGATCATAAAAAGGATGATTCTGCTCAATCAATTTAATCAAAAGAAGTATAATCCATAGTTTGATTGTTCCTACCTATAGATTGGATCATTATCCATTGAATAAATTGCTCATCAATGATTGAATGAATCCATTTCATTCATTTTTCTCTGATCTTCTCCGATCTAGAGATTCGTTGTCATCCATTATGATCCACCAACAGAAGAAAAAAATAGAAGCTATGGAGTCCTCCCAAGGTTTATGTGGCTAACCTGAGAGGATTCTCCATAGCATAAGATTTATAGTCAATCCAATTAGGTTAAAATAATGAATTAATTAATTTAATTTAATTAATTAACCAGATAAACATACCGCCAATGGGTGAGATGTCTGAATTTCCCATGCCAACTTATCTTACATTGCACCTAAGATAAACATTGTGTTCTAGACTCAATTTTGGTCTTTTAATTCGGATACAATATTATTTTTAAAATTTATCCCACTTTCCTTAAGAAACTATGTGGTCGTAAAATAAAATATATTTAATATTTTTATAAAATTAATTTCACGTACACCGATCTTTCTAATCACACACCGTCTGAGTGCTTGGATCTAGAAATATATGTAGAAATATTTCAATGTATTACTAGGAAAAGTTTTGGTCTCTAAATCATTATATTATTCAATATTTTCATATCCAAAAAATAAAAACTAAACAAACAACTTGGGATATCGAGCTCGCATATGGCTCTCACACTCCTAAGAGCTCTACTGTAAATTCCCGTGCTTCCACGACACATGAACCAAGGGGATGGTCCATCCACACAAGGTCCTCTCTTATTAATCCTTGATCACTACTTGGTTCACCACAAAGGTGTCTCTATCATCGCTGTCCAAATCCCCCTATTTGATGTTGTTCATGGGTTCATACACGTATCTCCTAGGTGGTGACATGTGGAAGACGTCGTGCACCTGCTCCAACTCTGGGGGTAGGAAAAGGTGGTAAGAAACATCACCAACCATATTTAAGATATCAAAAGGCCTGATGAACCTCTGAGATATCTTGACTCGCCATCTAAACCTCTGTAATCCTCATTGTGGGGAGTCACTCAGGAATTTTTTTTCTCCCTGATCAAACTCTAAGGGCCTATGACGACGATCTGCATAAGATTTTTTCCTTCTCTTATCCATCCTCATCTGCTCACAGATGACTTGGGCCTTCTTCAGAATTTCCTCCACAAACTCTAGACTCATAAGAGATGTCTCATTGATCACTATCAAGAATAAGGGTGACCTATAGCATCTATTGTACAGGTTCTTGAAATGTTTCATTTAAATGGTATTGTGGTAGTTATTTTTTATGCAAACTCTATCATGGTAAAGTGATCCTCTAATCTCCGAATGAATTCTAGAACACAACCCCTTGGCATATCCTCCCAACACCTAGATAGTGTGATCATTATGTCTATTTTTCTGGGGGTAAAAGGTTGTACTCATCCTCATATGGGTCCTGAATTCCTCCTATTGTACTCTCCTAAATCTTGACATAAACATTACATCATGATCATAGATAATCATCAAGGTCACCCCATGAAGGTGAAGAAACTCTTGTACATACATATTCCATAAAATCTCCACTGATCTCTACTCCCTAATATCAAGGAATTGTTCTGACTTCATGATTTGATCAACTATCACCTAGATGGTTTCATGTTCCTTCGCAGTCTGTGGAAGACCTATCACAAAGTCAATGGATATTCCATCCCACTTTCACTCCAGGATCTTAAGGGGCTACAAAAAACCTATTGAAACCTAGTTCTCAATCATCACTTACTGACATATGAGGCATCAATCGATGAACTCATCAATACTATTTATCATTATAGACCACAAAAACTACCATTGAATTTATCAATACATCTTCCCCACACTATGATGTACAACCAAAAGAAAAGTGTGAAACTATCACATCATCTCCTCTCGCATCATGATTGGAACCACCGTCCTTCCCTAAAAATGATTATTTGATTCCATCCATTGGAATATCCATCTGGTGAGTGTACTATAGATATTTGGTCACACTAGACCTTTCAATCTATGTCTCCCAGCTGTGAATCTCTCACATGCTTGATAAGTGGAGGAGTCAACAACATCGACTGAAGAAAAGTTTGTCCATCCTACTCTACCTGGGTTATCTGTAAGGAAGACTACTAATCTGAAGCCTCCTACACCAAGAGAGAATGGTACTTTATTCTAATAGAATCTTCTACCATGTTTCCCTTACCTAGAGTATAGACTATTTCAAATTCATTGTCCTATAGAAACTCCTACCAGTTCCACTCTATTAGGTTTGAGTCTCTATATATGAAGAAATTCCAAAGGATCTAATGGTCTGAGTAAACCACAAAGTTCTCCCTTAGAAGGTAGTGCTTCCACATCCTTTGGGAAAAGACTACTACCACCATATCTAGGTTATGAGTCGTGTTGTTCTTCTCATGGGGTCTCAGTGGCCTAAACCCGTATGTGATAAATGCTTGTCACTTCATCAACAGATATCCAAGACCATATTCTAAGTCATTGCAATACATTAAATACTCTATACCCTACTTATTTAGTCTCAACATAGGATCAATCATCAAACTCAACCTAAAATTCTTGAATTCCCTCTGTCACTACTTAGTCCATGTAAATGGATTCCATTTCTGCTTCATGTAGGTCAATTGAGTTGAAATCCTAGACAAGTCTTCCACAAACCTCTTACAGTACCCTACCAAACAAAGAAAGCTTCATAACTATGAAATAATATTGGGTGGATCCCAAGTAAGTGCTTCATCGATATTCGTTGAGTCCATGACTAAACCATTCTCAGAAATTACATACCGTAGAAAGTGAACCTCACGAATCCATAACTGGAACTTAAAGAGCTTACCATAAAGTTGGTACTCTCGAAGAAAATTTATAACCATCCTCAAGTTCTCTACATTATCCTCCTCTAGTTCAGATTAGATGAGTATGTCTTCAATGAATATGACAAAAAACTATTCCATGTATGGATGAAATATCTGGTTCATCAAATCCATAAACACGGTGGTGGAATATGTCACATCAAAGGGCATAACTAGGAACTCATAGTGTCAGTAGTGACATTGGAATGCCAGATTTGGAATATCACCCTCAAAAACCCTCAACTGGTAGTAGCTAGACCAAAGATCAATTTTCAATAACTATCTCATGCCTCATAACTGGACAAAGAAGTCATCACTCCTCAACAAGGGGTATTTTTTCTTTATCATGGCCTAGTTAATGTGATGATAATTTGAAAAAAAATTCAAGCTCTCGTCCACCTTTTTAAAAAACAATAATGAAGCTATATAGGGGACACACTTTTATTAAGGAAAAACTTATCTCAAAGGTCTAACTACAACCAAACCTCCCAGAGCTCAATAGGGGCCATCTGATATTCCGTATAAGATATTAGACTAGTTCTGGGATGCAATTTGATGAAAAATTCCATCTCCCGCCTTAGAGGTAGTCCCAAATATGTTCTCAAGGAAGACGTCTATGTAATCCTCTACAAGTGAAGGAATCCAGATGCATAAAGAGCTTGATGCACCCAGGGATATATTCTCCAACTGATGGGTGATGGTTTTCATCCTCCTACTCATAGAACTCACTCATCCCACCATGAGATCTCACTCTCCCATAATGGTTATTCTCATCCCATCAGTGTTAAGGAATCTGAGTTTTCTATGGTGACATTAAATTTGGGCTCAGACTGAGGATAACCAATTAATACCCAAGATGACATCATATGGTTCCATTTTTATGACCAAAAGGTCCCACATGAACCTCTATCCACCAAGAAATAGCTCCAACTATGAGTAGATAAAAGATATTGAAGAAGTGTTTCTTATAAGAACCTCAAGACGAAGTTTTTGGGATAATGACTCAACTAGGAGCTCCATATCTTCGACCAAGAGCATATATATGAAAGAATAATTGTAACATGTGTCTACTAACACTAAATCAAAAGTATAAAATTCACAAATCCTACCTCTACTTATCTCATGTTATGATGGGTCATACACCTCCACATCTTGTAGCTATCTGATACCCCGAATACCAGCTTCCTAAGCCGGAAGTGGGCTGCCTTATGGTGGTGGTGGAAGGATATAATATAATTTTCCACCCCCCATATATCCTCATGTTACACTTCCATCTTCATATCCATAGGGGCCACCCTACCCTCACCTGGGTTATCCCTGATCAAGACATTGTCTCTGTCATGGAAGTCTATCTGCTACCTGCCTATGCTCCTCAACATTTTTGGTTGGGAAGTCATGTACCATGTCACCTAACTCATCACAAGAATATCACTACCCATCTCAAAGATTCCACGTTACTCTTCGCTTCTCCCAACCATGTTCTTGATATTTGTCATGGGAAGGTCTCATGTATTGAGATCCAATCGATTGATGCCTGCTAGATCCTACATATAAATTAGCCCTATAACATCCCCCACCATATCTAGATATTGTAAGAGTTGGTGTCCTAGAACCAATTGGTTTTACTTTTATTACATGGATATTTAATGTATTATTACATATTGTTTATTGTTCTGCATGACTATGATGTAATAATGTCCTAGAGTATTTGTTGCATTGATAAGGTCATGGAAGTTCCCTGATATGTTGATAACCTTTTAATGCTATAAAAATATTCTTAAATATATTTATATGGTTGGATGAAATGCTATGATGGGACACATAGCATGCATAACATCAGGTGCGAGTACTCGTAAGCAAATGAGACTTCCTCTCACGAAGTTCGCACTTGGTAATCTCCAAGATAGAAGATTATGTGAACAGAACTGCTAGTAGGAATTCCACATGTTTTAGTGTCATCAGATATTTTTATCTACGAGCATGTGTAATGATCCTTAGACTTTAATATTATCATTAATACGTTTCATGACTTATGCACTTCGATTTACTGACAAAAACCGTCATGCAGACAGTTGGCGGGAAGTAGGGTACGTTGGGTGCGTCACGAGTGGTATGTTATTAATGGATAAGTCGAGGAAGGATTTGTCCCTTCCATTTATGGAAATTGATATCTAGAACCTTTGATTAAAATAGAACCTTCACGCAAAATTCCATGGCCATGGTGTAACAATGAGTTTATTTCAGGTAGTCAAAGAACAACGTATCAAGCATAAAAGTTAATGACACAATTATGAAACCATCTTGATAAGATATTTCAAAAAGGGATTATATTACAAAGTGATCATTCATATGTGGATGTCGTTGTTGAAAATTTATGTTCTATCTCTCGGGTGCCTTGACCTGTTGCTAGACAGTACTCTTGGGCTTTAGGCAAGCCCGCCTAATTCCAACGAGAAAGAATCCTAGAGGGTCACACACTATGTGTTTTTGGTGTTCTTGATTAAATTATATTTGAATTTAATTAATGAAATAAATATTATTCTCAAGACCGTGGAATAATTTTATTCAAGTTAAAATGATCCCATAAATAAAATAAAATATATTAATTTATTTTATTTAACATTTAATAAATATTTATTTACTAGTATGTAAATAAAATATTTATTTAAGAGAATAAATTATTTATTTATTTATTCAAGTGTTAATAAACGGAATTGGAGTTTGAGTGGACCAAGGTCGGTTCGGTAGTAAAATAATTATTTGCAAGATGGTAAATATTTATTTAACCAGTTGGCACAAATTAAAATAACGCTGCAATTATTTTGTGACATGGAATTTATCATTCCATTTTTCGTAAGTTGGTGCACTATAAATAATGATGTGGTATTATTAATAAATGCATGAGTTTTCTCTAAGTTCATGAATTTATTTAATTGTTTCTATACAATTAAATATTGTAGCTAAGATTCTATGTATATAAATAGACTAGTACGCCTATTGTGCCAGACACCACACCACATGCCTGGTGAATTGAGAATTATTGAGCCAAATAATTTCTCTCTCAAATCCTCTTCTCTCCCCTCTCAATAATGAGAGACATTCTTCAAGTCCAAAGAACAAGCGATCAAGAATGAATGACACAAGACACTCGCTTATCCGTGCTAGCACCTGGAGAATGAGCGTTGTCGATCGGTGGCCATCAAAGCACGTGGGGATAACTACTAGAGGGATTCTAGTTTTCATTCTTACAAGGGAAACGATATTATTGGGAAGGGTCATTCCGGACGATCAACATCATCAACGAAGAAAAATACCAAAGATACATGTATTATTTTTCTTTATCAAATTAATTAAGTTAATTATAAACAGGATGTGCAAGATCCTCTCTAAGGTTTTGGGCCTCTTTATTATTTATCTAAATCTTTTATTATATTCCGTGGAGGCTAGAGTTCATCGTTGTATTGATCCCAGAATAATAATTGATCATGGTAAAAATCAATGTTGGGTCTCATCCCAACCACACTTCTGCTGGGCCCAGAAACTTCAAGTGGTATCATAGCGGTTAGATCATAGTTTATAATTATTTAAATATTTCATTGATGAATTACACATTTAATAAATTAGTTGTTCCAATTCAAGTTAATCATTATGAAAATCTGAATCTCTAGATGTATTCGTCCTCTTTCGTTTCTCATTTACCTTACAGAAACGATCTTTTCTATTAATTTTGATTAAAATAAAATAGAGGATCTCATCCGGAGCTTCCAAAGCTTCCTGACCATAGAAAACTAGAACACACAATGTGTATTCAACAGTACATGCCATGTAGTCAAGATTCAATGCATTGAATCAGTCCACAAAACTAAGCCATGTGTTAGAGTCTTTCTAAGTCTTAAATGAATCCGTTTGTTGACCATGAATAGGTGGAATGTGGTTTCCAGATTACACACTATGTGGACCAATGGGCATGGTGTGTAGTCCCTTCGGGTTAGGGTTGGACCGTGTACCCTATACACGTCTTTCCTGGCTAGAGACCATGTAACGAGGAACTACACGGCGTGTGGTGCACTGGACACGCCGTATACTCTGAATATTTCCTAAATATACTCACACGCTGTTTCCCCAGGCATGTAATTCGGATAGATGGTGGAAAATAGTACACACCATGTTGTTGGAACTACACGTCGTGTACTCATCCAAATTATGCATATTTATTAAAACTTATTATTATATTATACAAACCCTTAATATGTATACCATCGTGTGGGTGTAAAGATGAGGCACAACATGTGATAGGTGTTTTATATATATGTGTTTAATTTAATATCTATGTAATGTTCATTTCTACTCATTGGGTAGTTAGGAATAGGACTTCACCAGGTTGTATCCAAGGTATAAGTTATGTACAAAGATAATTTTAAATGAATTTATTTGTTTAAAATTATGATGGATGAGAATATCATGGAAATTCAGAAAAGGGTTTAAGATAAAAGGATTGATTAATTAAAGATGAAAATTAATTTATTCGAGCGTGATTTATCTTAAACAAGAATGATTAAAGAATTGATTGCTAGTTTTATTAATGCGTAAATATCGTTGCATGTATGGATTATCATAAGCTAGACCAAGACCTTTGTATGTGGATGGTTTCTTTTAATTTATTTATTTGAATTAAGTTTGTTGGCATACGAGGCTTCTCCTCATTAATATGTAGAGCATGCGTGCCCAAGGTTTATTTTAGGTAAAACCCCTTTTTACCCCTCACCTACATGTGAGTTAAAAGGGGAATATATAATGGATGGAACTCCCAATCTAGTGTAGGCGGTTCAAGATGGAGCCAAGATGAAACCAATACCAGGAGATACAGAGGTGGATAGGTGGAAGTTGTAAACACGAACCCAAAAGGTTCAAGGTGTTTCTCCCCTAGGTCTGGGTTAGTTTATCAATTTCTAGATAAACTAACCATTAGAAAATCTCATTATCATTCCATTTACTTTATTTTTCTGTTATTTGCATGGTTTATCATTATGGATGTGTTGTCATGATCACATAATTAATGAATTAAACAAGAATTCAAGATGGAACTAAAATAAACCAAAATTATGCTTAAATATTATCAAGACATGGTTAATCTCTTATGTATGTTCCACTTAATATCAAAAAGTGTGTGATAATGATAATAAATAATTCATGCATAAGAGACAAAAATCCCTCAAATAAAATATTAAGTCAGAACAAGCCTTCCATTACTTTATTAAGGGAAAAACTCAATCAAACTATGTGTTGACCAACCCTCGTTGGGACACTTAATTTTATACAAGAATCCCTTATTAAAGGTTTTGGGTTGACTTAACCATATTACATCAATAGGAGTATCCCTGGCTAGACTTGGAGTAATATTGGAGGCAAGAGTTGAGTCATGATTTCAGGATTGGGGAGTCCACTCAACATACCAAGGAGATGCAAGCCCACAGTTGGCAAAGAAATGCCTACCTAAATACCTTTTAATAGATTGAACAACCCTTGTTGGGGTTATGAGAAGGGAAATATGAATCCTTTCCACTAGAATTTTATGGAAACTGGACATTCCAAGTTCAATGGTGAGGGATATTGGGACTTGATAAAATAGTGGGAGACTTAATAAAATTTATTATTTCTTATAAAATTTAATCAAGAAAGTACTAATGATCTTCTATTTTTAACTTTCGAATAAAAATGAAAAACTCATCAACCACACTATCCCTACGATTAATTCTGGATAAAGACAACATACTCACCAGCAGTAACTTCCAGGAATGGTTTAGACTCCTTCGAGTTATCCTACACCATGAATGGAAGTCTTATGTGCTTAAGTCACTATTACCTGATCCTCCTACCAAAGAGGCGAGTGATGAGGATTTCCTGGTCTGTGAGAAACATATGAACGATGCGGTCGATGTTCAATGTTTGATGTTATCATCAATGTCTAGTGAGCTCATGAAGTCACATGAAAACATGTATTCTTATAGAATTATTTAGCACCTACGTGGCCTTTACCAGGAGAGAGAAAGAAAGAAAAGGTTTGAGATATCTAAGGCACTCTTTTCGAGTAAGCTTGGAGAAGGTTCCCTAGCTGGGCCTCATGTAGTCAAGATCATTGGATACATTGAGTTCCTGGAGGTTATAGGGTTTAAACTCTCCGAAGAACTGGGCACTGATATCATTCTCGCATCACTCCCTCATAGATTCTCTATCTTTGTTGTCAATTTCAATATGAACAACATTGAAAAGTCCCTATCTGATCTTTTTATCCTAATTTTCCAAGTGGAAAAAGATATGAAGCACGAAAATCCTTCTATCCTTATGGTGAATAAGAGGAAAGGGAAGATGAATAGATTTTATCCCATAGCTTCTTCACGGCCTTCCAAGAAAAGGGTGATGAAAGGGGAGGCAAGGGAATAGGTGGATATTTGTTTCGCATGTGGCAAGAAGGGCCGCTGGAAGAAGAACTGAACCCAACCTAAGAAGCAAGGGGAAGCTTCAGGTGTGTTTGTTATCGAATGCAATCTATCTATTTCTAAAAATTGGGTATTAGATACAGCTTGTGGTGGTCACATATGTATCCAAATACATGAACCAAGTAGATTTAGGAAGATTGATCAAGGGGAGGTAGATCTACGAGCAGCCAATGGAGCCAGACTTGTTGATATAGCTATTGAGGACTACCACCTCATGTTCCCAACTGGGATGATCTTTGTGTTAAAGGGTTTTTATTATGTGCCTTCTGTTACTAAAAACATTATTTCTATATCCAGATTAGATACATATGGATTTTTATTCAAGTTTGGAAATGAATGTTTCTTCTTTTACAAAGATATCATTTTTTATGGTAGGTCACATTTATATAATGGACTTTTTGTGTTGGATTACACAAATCAAGTAATTGAAATTGATAATAAAGATACTTCGCATGAGTCACACCACACCCAACTTTGGCATCACCAGCTAGGTCATGTAAACGAGAAACGCTTGATAAAGTTACATCAAGATAGATATTTAGATTCTTTCGAACTAAAAAAACTCGGCGTATGTCATGCATGTTTACAAGGAAAAATGAAAAAAATCCCCATTTAGTGGGAAAGGTGAAAGGGATAAAGAACTTCATGAATTGGTTCATACTGATGTGTGTGGACCATTTCCAGTTAAATCTAGGGGAGGTTACTCATAATTTATAACTTTTACTGATGATTTTAGTAGATATGGATATATCTACTTAATGTGGTATAAGTCAGATTCTTTTGATAACTTCAAAGAATACAAGAATGAAGTTTAGAACCAACTTGGTGAGAAGATTAAGAAACTCCACTCAGACCGAGGTGGAGAATATCTTAATCAAGACTTCATTGATTACTTACGGGAGTTTGGGATCCTATCCCAACTCACTCCTCCAAACATGCCCTAGTTGAATGGTGTGAGGGAAAGGAGGAACCACACCCTATTGGACATGATGAGATCAATGGTGAGTCATGCGAGTCTTCCATTATCCTTTTGGGGATATGCATTACAAATAGTGGCACACATACTAAACCAAGTACCAACTAAATAGATAAATTGTATTCCATATGAGTTATGGAGTGGAAGAAAATCCATGTTATCGAATTTACATGTGTGGGGTATCAAAGCATTTGTTAAGGCCTCTTCAGGTAACAAACTCGCACCCCAAGGCACAAAGTGTACCTTTATTGGATACCCCAAGGAAACAAGGGAATATTACCTATACAACCCCTTAGAAAAAAAGGTTATAGTGAAAAGACATGCTATATTACTTGAGAGAAAGCACATATCCAAAAGATATAGTGGGAGAAATATAGACTTTGATGAAGTTGGGGCTCAAGGTACACAAGAGTTGGTACAGGAACAGATTCCACAAAGCCCCGTTGAAGAAGAATCTGTTCCAGAGACACAAGTACTGCGTAGGAGTACAAGAGAGGTTAGAGAACCGGAATTGTACGTTTTTTTTAGTTACTGAGGATGGTGACTCCTTATTAGTTGATAATAATGATCCTCTAACCTACAAGGAAGTAGTAAGTGGCACAGATGTTGCCAAGTGGCAAGAAGCCATGAATTCTGAAATGGATTCCATGTACCAAAACCAAGTCTGGATTTTGGTAGATCCTCCAGTTGATGTATAGAATGTTGGTTGAAAATGGGTATTCAAGAAGAAACTGGACATGGAAGGACAAGTCAGTACCTATAAGGCACGACTGGTTGCAAAAGGGTTTAAATAGTCTCATTTATTTGACTACGATGAAACCTTATCACTAGTTGAAATGTTGAAATCCATTATAATTCTACATGCCATTGCGTCTTACCATGACTATGATATTTGGAAAATGGATGTCAAAACATCATTCCTTAATGGGAACCTTCAAGAAGATGTTTACATGACACAACTTGAAAGATATGTGACTCCAAAGGATGCCAATAGGATATGCAAATTGCAGAAATCCATTTATGGATTAAATCAAGAATCCAGGTCATGGAACAATCATTTTGATGAATCCATAAAAGAATTTGGTTTTATCATGAATTAATGTGAGACTTGTGTCTACAAACAGTTTAGTGGGAGTGTATTCATTTTCCTAATATTATATGTTGATGACATATTACTTATTGGAAATGAGATTCCAGTCTTACAGTATGTTAAGGCATAGTCTCATCCATTTCCACCATTAGAAAAGGAAATGTGTGTTTCTTTGTTGAATATTTCTCATCCTCTTGGGATTAGTGGTTTTTAATGGTCACAACATTTTCACAATCCTTCTTAGATTAGGTAATAATTCCCCTCAAAAGGGTATGATGAGCCTGAACTCCCATCCTCTCAACCAATGAGAGTTCTCAAGAGTCATAGGTCAAAAACCCTCATGACCTCCTGCCTTTGGAAAGCTGGTCCCCTTGGATAAAGAACTATTGGATGTTTTCAGTTCCATAAACAAATCTATTGGAAAACATTTAGAAGAATTGATTCTTAAAAATAACCCACATTCTTAAGGAAATAGTAAGGTAGCCATAAACCTTGGATAAAGGTTTCTCTTGTTTTATAGATACAATAAAGTCTACCTTTCCTCAGCAAGTAAAACTCTCAATATGATTATCAGATTCTATGCCTTCCTATATGTCTCATACCTCAATCCGATGGATCCTCTTCTATCTTGTTATACCTATAAGCCATCAATCAATACAATGATCATTATCATTGTATTCCTAGCCTTATAATCCCTCGATAATATTCACACAATCAGATGCACTAATCAATTTCAACGAAAAAAATCATAAGAAGGAAACATGAAAATGTTTTCTTAAGAAGGAATCTCTCTAAATAAATAAAAAACTCTAAGAAAAATCTATTTTTGATTTATAGAATTAAGGAAAATTGAGAGTGAAAGTAATAATCCAGTAGAAAACTATTCAAATAACCAGTTATTTATTATCAACCCTTCCAACGGTCATATTTTCTATAACATTCATATTTTCTTTGAGTTTGTTTCAATGACATTGATAGATGGAACTTCAATGGCTATGCCATAATAGAAATTCCAGTTTTGTTTTGTTTCAAACCATTACAGTGAAAAATATATTAAATTTTGATAGAAAGCATATTTTCGTATTCATAATTTAAACTTAGTTAGTCTGATAAAATTTCTTACAAATGTCATTATGATAATCCTTATGAGGGTGAATCTGATGTTTATTAGTTCCAATATAAGTTTGATTATAAATATTTTTCTGTACTAATCCAGGATAAAAATTCTTAAATATTATCATATAAAGGTGAGTTTAATAATTATTGGCCCCATGACCCTTCTAATAATTGTAATGATGAAAGTAAGTTTATATTCATGAATACTTTAGAACTAGTTATAAGTATGGTAAAAGTATATGTTTTTCAACAAAACATTTTAAAAATACTTCAGACATTAAAATATTTGAAATCAAGTAATTAATAAAGAGTTTGTGATTTATAAAACCAAGGAATGAAAAATTCATAATTAAATCTTTTGACTTAACAATCTCCACCATTTTAGAAATCATAAATCATAAAACATAAATAAAAAATAACTTTGAAAAGCATAAGTACATTATATTTTAATTACATTGTATTCAAAAATGAAATTGAAAACTTATCTCTCCCTGAGTTTTAAAACTCATCTGAATACATTGATGAATACGACTAACTACCCCTTAAGAAAATAACTCCACCTAAGGATCGTATTATCTTATTTAAAATAATTTCTTTCCATTTGAATAATTTATCCCCCTTAATTAAAAAATCTCCCTCTTTGTGATTTTAAAAAATGAATGGGAAAAGTCTTGAAATATCTAAAAAGGTTACAAAAACAATTATACGTAACAAATTAATGAAGTAATTTATCATCAAAAAAATGAAATAACATTCAACCAATGAAGAATTAGAATACATTCAAATAATTTTTTAAATAGATTAAAAATTTATTCATTTATAAAACAATTTACAAAAGATATATATATGAAACAAGAGTTTAATGGGAAAATATTTAATATTTCTTCTTCATTAAGTATCTAACAGAGGTATTCATATTTTTGAACTCTTTTATTTCTTCATGGAGGCTTGATATCATTTTATCTTATGACCGATTTTTTTATTCCTGGATCTGGATTATTTCTTCTTGAATATAAATATTTTCATATAATCATACATTCTTCTTTTTCATACCAATGAATTCATCTTTATAAGGATTGAGTCTTGATACCTCCAAGTGAAAATATTTTAGCTTACCATATAAGTATTTGACTTCTTGAGTCTGGTTATCTGTTTAGTTTTTTAACTGCTCCACAAACTTCCCCATTTCTTCCATACTTTTTGATAAGTCATTCAAATCTTCTACGGATTCATTACTTTATTTCTTTAATTCTTAAATTGATTATTAATGCCTCTTGATATTGGTATCAACATTATGATACTATTTCAAAACTTTGTTACATGATTTCTTGTGATCTTTAGAACTTTATTAGATAATTTTTAGCTTAGCTTCATTCTGAATTACTCTATCTAATAAAAATTTGATAGAATATGATTTTTGAATCTGATTTTCATGAAATAAATCATCCTTGGATTCTAATATGGGAGAGTAAGGAATTGTTTATTCAAGTATTTTTAATGACTGGCCAATATAATGAAATCCTTGCATTTTCATCACATCCATTGAATCATATATTTCAATCTTAAGTAGTTAAGGACGAGAGGTTATGACTTCCATTGGTTTTATTTTTTCCTTTGTCATATTTATTTGACTTTATTTTTTCATCTCTATCTCCATACTTATTTCCATAATAAATTTTAATTAAATAATAATTATCATGATTAATTTTATCAGAATAATCTTTATTGCCTTCTATTTTTGAATTTTGGTATTTTTCATCCTTCTTATATGAAGACTCAAATTCTTTGATTGAGGGGGAATTTTTCTTTTCAGGAATTTTTTATTTTTCTATGTGATTAAGAATGTGGGGTAATTATGATGATGAATCTTGTGCGGTTCTTGAAAAAACTTCTTGGAATGAAAATATTCATCTTTTTCTTTATTTTCATTCTCATCACCTTTATTTCCTTCATTTCCATTGAATCATTTAATTTCATTTTATTCTTCTTATTCTTCTTATTCATTATCAACATAATTTTCTATTTATTCATATTAAATACCTTCTCCTTCTTCAACACCTTCACTTGGTTTTTTGAAAACCTCAATTCTAGTGGCACCTTCTTCCATTTGA
Source organism: Viscum album (assembly GCA_963277665.1). Taxonomy (NCBI): domain Eukaryota; kingdom Viridiplantae; phylum Streptophyta; class Magnoliopsida; order Santalales; family Viscaceae; genus Viscum; species Viscum album. The sequence continues at coordinate 1,353,947,784 of OY728131.1, forward strand.
TTATGAAAATCCTAATAGAGTTGAGATTTTGATCTTAAATTGGCCTTTCCAGCCAGTACCGATTCATCAACAACTTTATATTTTCATTTATTATTAACTGAACGAACATTGGCATAAACAACTGCAGTTTCATGAGAATATAATCCAGCATCCGAATTTATTTGATCAGTTTTAGAGGAAAGTAACCTGATGTTTTCTATGGATTATTCTACCCATTTCAATAAATAATCTACCATTATTTTACCTTGAAATTTATTTATCTATTTATTTTCTTTTTCCTATATTTCTTGAGTTTTGGAACCATATAATCAAATAGAAAATGCTTTATCTGGGTTAAGTATGAATTGAGGATCTTCTTATTTCCTCTCTACCTTTTTCTTCCTCATTCTTCAAAAACTTCATCAAGGACATTCTTTTTTCCTTGGTTTTATGAAGATCTGAATATTCTAATTTTCTTTTCTTTTTTTACTCACCTTGATCAATTTTCTTCTTCTTATTTTGAACAATTTTCTCCAGTTTCTTAGAAATTTATACTTTCATAAATGTCCCTTTATCGACAATATCTTTTGTTTCTTCATCAAAAACATACTTCATTCTCTTAAGAGTATCATCACTAATAAGAAGAATTTTCATTTTCTTCGGATTTGAATTATTTGCAATACTGAAAGCATTCATGCAATTAAGAAATAACTATGATAACACTACTAGAAACATAATGATATGAGACTTAATGAAACCAGAAATTAGTTTTATGATGGTGATAAATAAGTATTATATGAGATATATCTTTATCATATTCACCAAGAAGTCCAATATAAAAACATCAGTATTTTTTAGGGTATCACGGTCCAATTTTCTCAAGATCATGAAACCTTGCATCCATAATTAAACAATCTGATTGTTGGCTGTTAGGTGATGGAATTTCCAAACCTTATTTTAATTATTAAAAAAATATTTCTATTCACTCTTATTATCAACAGATCCAATATTATCAGACAGTTTCTGAGAAAGAAAAAAATATTCTCATTCTAAATGCATTCTAAGAAAAATATATGCCTTTCTATAATACATCTGATATCCTTTTCCATAAATTATTAATGAAATATATTTTTTTCATCCTCAAATCGATACACTATTTATTTATAAAATTATTTTAGTATATAAAAAATTATTGAATCTTGATCCTCATCAGGTTTTTTTATACACAAAGATTCCCATTCTTAGAATTTTATAACTTTCTTTAAGATAGAATCATGTTTATTGTAAAAAAGGTTCTCAACAAAACATTCTATAAATATTAACTAGTTGTTGTAATAATTTTATTGAGGCATTGTATTATGGGAATAAAATACTGATTCTGAAATTTGGACTAGAGGTTTTGAGAATCGGACTTGAGACTTTTTAATATAGCAACACTTCAAGGCAAAGATTCTGAAATTTTTAAATGGGGGACATGGGGTCCCCACTTTTATATAGGAAACGAAGATGATGGTTCTTCTTCTAGATTTAATCCAATGTTTGAGATTAAAACTTATCCGATCTGATGGTTGATAAAGATTCGAATAAATATTTAAATGATCTTGAAACTCTTGAGGTTTTCTAAAAAAATATCATATTGATATAGAATATGTTTAGAAAATTTTGGAAAATAAAAACAAGGTTTTTATGAAAGATAAAAGAAATTGTAACAATAATAAAGATAATTAATTTAATGAAATTGTAAAAAAATAAAATATAAGACGAATACCTTTCAGAGAAAGACTTAGAAGTATAATGATGATGTTCTTTCGATTTTTTTAATCTATTTAGAGTACAATAGAAACTAAATACAATAGTTTTAATATTAAAACTAAATGTAAAAGTTTTTAAATAAAAACTTAAAATATTTTTTAGAGGTAAAAATAGAATCTAATGCAATAAACTCATTATGAAAATTTTCTAAATCGGGATTTTTTTTGGAAAATGAGATTCCATAAAAGTTGTAAAGTTTTCTGAATTCGATGATCCATTTAGGAATATAGACTCCAAAAAATTTATAAGAAAACATGATTCCAGAAGTCTAAATATGATAAAATATTAGGAAAACTAAAATTTTTGAAAAAAAAAACTTGTGCACACCCCTTTGAAGAGGATTAACATAATATAAGGAGATTGTAAAGCAAGAATTAGATATGAATTATAACTTTAAATTGATCCTTCCTAGAGTCTGTTTAATGTATTAAAATCTTTTAGAAGGTAATGGTTTTATAAAAATATCTGTAATTTGTTCTTACATTCTGATGAATTGTAAAATGATATCTCTTTTAAGAGTGTGATCCCAAAGAAATTGATGCCTAATATTTATGTGTTTTATAAAAGAGTGATGTGAATGGTTCTTATTTAAAGTAATGGAACTATTATTATCACATTGTCTTTGAGAGTTTTTAAAACTCATTCCATAATTATTGAGTGTGTGTTGTATCCACAACACTTGATAACAACAACTTATAGTTGCTACATATTCAGCTTTAGTAGTGGAAAGTGATATCGATTGTTATTTCTTAAAAGAACCAGAAACTAATGAATCTCCTAAGAAATGACAAGTTCCAGAAGTACTTTTCCTATCCATTCTACAGCCACTAAATTCATCTTTTTAAAGAAAAAAATGTTTCTAAAATAATAGAAGAGTCCAAAATCCATGGTTCACTTTAGATAACAAAAAATTTATTTTAATTATTTTAAGTGGAATTTCTTTGGATTATCTTAATATATTTTACATAAGTATATAGAAAAAATTAAGTCTGGCCGACTAGAAGTTACGTATTTTAAAATTCCTATCATACTTATACAAGTTGTTTGATAAATTGGTTTCTCATCTTTATCAAGATAAAGTATATTTGAGGTACCAATGGGAGTAATAATACCATTAGTATTTATATATCCACACTTTTAATAATATATTTTGTATACTTATATTGATATATGTATGTACCTTCCGGTTTTTGAGAAATTTGAAAACTAAGAAAAAATTTCAACTTCCCACCATACTTATCTCAAACTTAGACTTCATAAGATCCACAAAAGAATCTGTTAAATATTATTGAGTTGATCTGAATATAATTTCACCAGCATAGATTTAAAAAATCATAATATTTTTGTTAACTTATTTTATAAAAAGAGTATGACCTGCAGCTCCCTTAACAAAAATGTTTTTTTCAAAAGAATTTTTAACCATTCATACCAAGATCTAAGGGATTTTTTAAGGCTATATAAATCTTTGGAAAGTTTATAATAGGATGTTTTGTATTTAGAAACCTAGGGGGGTTTTCAATATAAAATTCCTCCTAAACATACCCATTAAGAAAATCACACTTCACATTCTTTGGAAATTTTTTGAAAATAAAGATTGTTATAAATGATATTGGAATACGAATATATACTAGTCTAGCTACTGGTGAATAATTTTTTTTCATAGTCTATGCCTTATTATTGGTTTTAACCTTTTGTAACAAGTATTTCTTTAATTCTAATGACTATTCCAATTTCATCACATTTTTTTCTCAAAAAACCATTTTACACCAATTATAGAAGCTTCATTAGGTCTTTAAACCAAGGTCCAGACTTTGTTCCTCTCAAATTTATTTAGCTTGTCTTGTGTAGCCTTAATCCAATCCTCATCAACTAAATCCTCATTAGGATTTTTAGGATCAAATTAGGAAATAAATGTAATATAACCTATTTCACTACTTAAGAAACTTCTAGTTATAACTAGTTGATTAACATCACCAATGATATTATCATTAGGATGTTTTCTAAGAAACAACTTACTAGGGTTTTGTAAAACTTGTTCCTCATCATAAGGTATAAAATATTCTTGAGTAAATAGTTCAAAATATATTTATTGGGTATTTTCATTATAGGAATTGTTTTCCAAAAAAGGTCAATGATTAGTTTTAGAAAACACATCCAAGGTTTTTGGTTGGATATTTTTAAAAACAAAAGGGTTAGTTTCATCAAATTTAACATATATTGTTTCCTCAACAGTATTTTTTTAAAAAACTCTATATTCCTTAGAAGTGGTGGAATGACCTAAAAATATAATTTCATCAGATTTGGGTACAAATTTGTGTAAGTTATATTTTGTATTCAAGATGAATAATTTGCATCTAAATACTCTGAAGTAAGAAACTTTTGGTTTTTAGCCTTCCACAATTCATAAGGAGTTTTATAAATAAATGGCCTTACCAAAACTTGATTTTTTTATAACAAGTTTTACTAACCACTTCATCCTAAAAAAAATTAGTAATTTATTATTCACTCAATATGGTTTTTTTATTTCTTGAATAATACGATTTCTTCTTTCAACAACACTATTTTACTAAGGAGTTCTAGAAGTTAAAAAGTTGTTTATAATTCCTTTATTACAAAAAAAGTTTCAAAATCAGAATTTAAAAATTCTCTACCATGATCAATATGATTAGTTATCAAGGGAAGGTTTTTCTCATTTTTAAATTTGGCTAAAAAGGTTTTGAAATAACAAAAGGATTTATATTTATTTGTTAGAAAATAGACTCATTTGTATCTAGTGTAATCATTGACTAGAACAAATACATAGTATTTTTCCCCAATACTCCCAGTTTGTTTAGGACCCGATAGATCCATATGAACTAACTGTAAAGAATAATAATTTGATACTACACTAATAGATTTAAAACTAGAATTATGTTTATTACCATATTGACTAGGGTTATAAACTTTTGAATAATCAAACCATAGTTATGGTAAATCCTTAAAAAGTATTTTCTTGGTCAAATTACATAAGTTTCTATGGTTATAGTGAACTACCCTTCTATTACATAACCAAGAATGATCTTCTATTGCACTAAGGAAAGGTATGTCTTGGCTCATAATGACTTCTAAGTTGAGTGTGTAAACATTTTCACAATGATGGGAAGAAATAATGAATTCATCCTTGTAATTATGTAAAACACATTTATCATTCCTAAAATTTACAAGGTAACCTTCATCACATAGTTGACTTATTCTTATAATGTTTTTCTTAAGACCTATAACAAAAAAACATTTGAAATTATAGCTTTATCAAGATGAACTATATAAATTATTCTGATAATATCTCCTTGAGAATTATCTCTAAAGGTAACTTTTTATCCATTCATCTTGATTATCTTTTTTAAAAAGTCTTTTTTAGCAGTCATATGATGGGATCATCCACTATAAATTTACTAAATATTCTTGTTTCTGGTTCTTTTTAAGTTAACCTAAAAAATAAAAATATTATACTTTTAGAACCCAAACCATCTTGGATCTAGAAATTTCAATAAGAAAAATTTTTGGAATCCACATTTGTTTTGAAAAATAGGAATTGTGGAAACTTAGAGATTGAACTTTATTTAATGAAAAAATATATTTAAAATTACTTCTACTTTGAAACTTGGTGAAAAGGGGGGAATTTTTTGGAACAAATAAGTTTTTACTAAAAACTATTTTTTTATTGGTATAAACCATTTCGGAACTATTTCCATGAGAATGAATTTGATTATACATCTTATCAAAGTTTTCTTTACTAGTGGTAAAGTTTGTAAAGTGTTTCTTCAAAGAATAAATTTTAGAATTTAGTTTAGTAACTAAATTCTTATCCCTTTAGTAATAGTTTCGGAATATAGTTTATCAAAATTAGTTTATTGTTAGGTCCACTAGGAAGGATACCCTGAGAGGGGGGTGAATCAGGGTATTCCAGATTAAAACAACTGCCCCTTTGATCTTGTTTCATCGTTGAAAAAAACTCTATTATCTATCCTTACCGGTTCAAAGTATGAAAAAATTAAAGCATTCACAGGACACAACAATTTTACTCAGTTCACCCTCACTGGGCAACGTCCAAGGAGAATACACTGGCGATGTGCTGATGTACCAAATCCACTATAAGTGCACTGTTGTTTACAAGTTCGGAGTGAACTCACTGTCCCTCCTGGTTTACAACCAATCTCAATATAAAAGCTCACTGCTCTCTCAACTGAAGCGTGCTCACTACTTCTTGAGAAGATCCACTCATAGTTTATAGACTTGTAGTTTCCTTCATTATATCTAATGAAATCTGTATATTTAACTGTTTATAGATGATCTGTTGATGTTTCACTTTCATCCACTAATGAATGAAACTTTACTGAAGTATTACTAGGAAAACTCAAATCATTCGCACAATCCTTACTGTGTCTTCAATGAAACTTTATTTCCTTGTGCGCAAGATTCCAGTTTTGGAGTGAAACACCCCTTGCAGGCAACTTCAATCTTTCATGCAACTCAAATATTTCAAGCAACTTTCTTACCTTGCACGCAAATCAAAATCTTTCGCACAACTCCCTTTGCTTAAAATTATTACGTGATCAAGAGCTCATAATTTATTCTAGTGTTGAGATCTGTCTATTGAGGGGGGTTACCTCTTTTTTATATGCATCGCTAACCCCTACGTCGAAGATTCAACTTTTTTCGCACAAGTTCCTCTTCGAGTGTGAAAAACCCCATTTGACGTCGCATTGGGCGAACAAGTTTCTTTCGTGAAACCTCATCTTTTGCGCACATTTCAAAATATTTCATGCACATCATGCCTTTTTCATTGTTCTTTGTCAATATAGGTAGTCAAAAATATCTCTTGAACCTAAAAAATCACCATGTAAACCCCATTTTTCAACAAAATGGACATCGTGGTCCACTCTGTCAACAAACACAACAAGGAGGTCCGCTTTTTCAACAAACACAATCACCTAAAAAATTATTCAATGATAGATTGAGGGATTTTTTCTCAACATTTATAAACTATAATTTTTAGAAATTACACTTTATAGATATTTTTAAATAGTTTCTTTTAAAAAAGGTTTCCTATAAATATATTTAGAGAGATCTGATACTTATTTTTTAAAAACTTTTATCCATGAATTTTACTTTTCCAGTTTTTTACTAAATTTTCAATTTTCATCTTCAAGGAGTTTAAAAAAATGAGAAATTTATTTATATGAAGGAACAGTATTATCCTCTTCTAAGGAAGATTATTCATCTTAATACTATGAATTTTTCTCATTATCATATTCTGGATAATTTAAATTTAAAGATAATTTTGTGAGGTTGTCAGTAGTTCATACCTTATCTATAATAAAAAAATTCTATTTAGTTATATTGTAAAGAATACCAATGTTCTTATAACCATAACTATTATTATCAGAAGAGTTATCTGGGGAATCTCTTCCACTTACACTCCAAGTGTAGTTTTCTTTTAGGACTTTATTTCCTTTTGTATTATAAAACTTTTTCTGATTCCTTTTATAATTTTTATCTTTCCTGTATTTCCTTTTCATCCTTGGAAAATATGGTCTGATATGTCCATATTTCTTAAACTCATATCAAGAAACTTCAAAATCTTTCTTTTCATTCCTATACTTGTTAACTTTCTTATATCTATACTGAAAGTCATTCTTAACAACTATATTTTTCATACTCTAAGAAATATTAGCTATTTCATTTTTAGAATTATCAGAAGTCTCTAAATAGGATTGAATAACCACATTCTTATTTCTTTAATATCTAAATTTTTTTTCTATATATTGAGCTTTAGGAGGTAAGGTAGATGTTGTAGCAAAAGCAACACCACCATTATTTTTCTTTACATTCTCAGCATCTCTCTTGAGTCTTCTTTTATACTACATCAAGGTCCTAATAATATTATCTATATGATATTAATAACCTTCCTCTTTTCATAAATAGTTGTTATCTTATATTATCATTCATTGGGAATGATATATATGATTTTTTCAATAAGAATATCATCATATAATCCTTTCTCACCAATATCTTGAAGATTATTAATAATATTCATGCATCTTTGATGCATCTTAGCAACTGATTCACTATGTAAGAATTAAAAATATTGATAATTAGCTCTAATAATTACTCTCATAGTTTCAAAATCCTTTGGTGTACAAAAGTGTTTAACATATAACTTTTTATAAATACTATTAGTTGTTTCACATGATTAAATTTTACTGTATATGTTTCTAGTCATTGAGCACAACAAAGTAGTCATTACATTTTAATTCAACTGATATTCAAATTTTTCTTGATTAGTAAAGGATTTAAATTCCTTATCAAGAATTTTATAATCACTAGCCTGTGTTAAAAAATTATCTACTCATTTTTTGATCAAAAAATTCTTCATTATATCTCTCCAATATTAATAATTAGCACCATTAAAAATTGGTGATCTGTTGGGATTGAAATTATCTATTGATCTAACATTAATGCCTACCGTATTTAAAAACAAATACAAAAATTATTTTTCCACATTACATGTTATTTTAACAAGTATTTATAAACAAAAAATTTTATAATTTTTTTTAACTAACTTGAAATTGTAAATAGAACAAAGTGTTTAGCAAGAATTTGAGAAGTGTAATCCTAATTTGATACAAATTTTTGGATATAAATATGAGATATATTGATATTAGGATCATAATAAATTATTCTAGATGGATCAATTATAATAGCTGGTGAATTTTTGTTTTAAAAACTTTAGTATAAATTGATTTAAACTAAAAAATTCACAATACCGCTTTATGTAAAAGATTAGATTCATACTTATCCCACAGTCTGATTATATCAATGTATCATAGTCAGATTGGTTATGATCATATTATAGTATGAAAAACGTGATCACAAATTATGATTAAATCAGATTAAATATATTGTATTCAAGATAGATACGATTAAATGAGAATGACTCAAATTTACATCAGATTTGATTAGTAAAATATATTGTATTTATTACAATGAGAGTCGTTGCGATAAAACTATTACATAAATGCATAGTGGAATAAAAGACTTTAAAAAAAAATAAAAAAAATTATAGTAATATAATAATGACTTATAAATATTTAAAATTTAATAAATCTCTTTTAACTATAAGATTAAGGTAGCCACAAACCTTGGCTAAAGGTTTCCCTTGTTTTATACCTACAAGAAAGTTTTTCTTTCCTCATAAAGTAAATCCCTCGATATGATGATCTGCTTCTCTGTCTGCCTATCCTTGATAGTACTCAATCAGATGGATCAAATGTTGTCTTGCAATACTTGTAATCCCTCGATCAATATGATGATCAGTATCTCCATATTCCTAGCCTCGAAATTCCTCAATCATATTCACACAATCGGACGTACTAAGAAATTACAAAACAATTCTTAAGAAGAAAACCTGACAAGGTTTTATTAAGAAGGACCCTCTCTAAAGAAATACAAAATCCTAAGAACAAGTTTTTCATTATTTGTGGACTTTATGAAAATTGAGAGTGAAAGTAATCATCCAGCATCAAACTCTTCAAATGACTAGGTATTTATAAGAAACCCTTCAGACGGTCATATTTTATATAAAAATAAAATTTTCTCTAATTTTTTACAATGTCTTGGACATCTATCACTTCAATAGATATATCATAACATAAATTCCAACATCATTTTGTTTCATACCGTTATAGTGAAAAAGATATTCCATTATAATAGAAATCAGTTTTCTATATTCGAATTTAATCATAGTCAGTCTGATATACTTTCTTATAGTTGTCATTGTGATAATCCTTATGAGTTTGAGTCCGATGTTTATCAATTTTGATATAAGTCTGATTATAAATTCTTTTTCAGTATGAATCCAAGACAGAAAGTCTTAAATATTATCTTATAAAGGTGAGTGTGATAATTATCAGGCCAATACACATTACGATAATTGTAATGAATTAAGTAAGTTTATATTAATGAATAATTTAGAACAAATTATAAGTTTGGAAAAAAAATATTTTTTTATAATTTTTTTTTTCTAAAAACACTTTGTACATGAAAATATTATTAATCAAGTATTTAAGAAATATTTGTGATTTCCAAATTTAAGGAATAAAAAATTAATAAGTAAAATTTTTGACTTAAAAAATACTTATTTCTCACCATTAATATGATTAAAGATATTCTAGATCATTTATGGGTATACCTTGAGTCATAAACATATCCAAAACATCATATCCACTAAAAATTTGTAATTCTCTTCTAACCATGGGTTCATCTCTCTTCACCATGGCATGTTTTACACCATTTTTCTAACCAGAGCTTTCACCATGACTTATTATATACTAATTTTGGAATTTAATACATACCAAGGATTTCACCATTTTATGTCATATACCATTTTATTCCAAAAACTCTTAGATTATTTTAAATCTCTCTCAAAACACCTTGTTTCATGGCTTGTTCTCCCCTTTCCATTTTGGCATAAAATGTTTTTCTTACACCATGGATTGTCCCATGATGTGATCTCCCCATTAAAAACCTCATTCAAACACTAAAATATTTCACTCCTATGTAATAATTTTATCCAATATTTTGATAACTACTCAAAATATATACTATATGTTTACCACAGTGTAGGAAAACCCATTTTGATTCGCATAAATTCACTAATCTTTTTGAAAAATTAAAAATCTTATACATCATAATTAAGACTCGTATGTACCAAACATTGGATGGAGATTTTTAAAAAATTACACACATACACACAATCCAATATGTCTTTATTTATAGCATGTTTGAGCCTTGTCATTTCTCATAAGGAACTATTTCAACTAAAATGATCATTGGAATTATTATTTTATAAATCATTTCCTTATTTCTATGCTATTTTTTGTTTTAAATAATATAGTGGAATAATGATAATTTCATACTCAGATCTTGTATTTTCATAATAATTTTTTCATTCACATACATGTTGTTTTATATTTCCAAACCATATTTATTCTTGTTTCATATATATTCATGGCATGGTGACATCATCTTCATTCCAAAAACCTCCAAACACCACTATTCAACATTAAAACTTATACCATATTCTTCAAATAATTAAAAATCTATGAAACAAAATTCATCTAAAATGAATCATCATAAAACACATGAGTTAAAATATGATTTATCTTTTGAAAACAAAATACAACACAGTAATTGAATCCACATAAACACTCAACAACTTTTCCATACATGGTCTCAACAATATCCTCAAAACATCTCTCCGTATCAATAATCTTATTATTTGTATTTGTTTTAAAAACCATTGTGTTTAAATCACTTTTTGAACTCATGAAACTTATAAATGAATCATTATTCAATAATTTCAATCCTATATGAGTGAAATTAGTATAGAAATTAATAACATTAAACAATAATATCATTTTACCTATTTAAGTGACTTACATCCACTTCTATTCCCAAACATTGATACCAATTGATACAAACTGTAAGAAACTCTTATCCATTTGAAATTAGAATTTCACTTCACAAACCCATTCATATAACATATGAATAACAGGATCTTATAGAACACACTTAACAAACATGTTAGAATAGTTCACAAATTTAAAAAACTAACACACCCACATACTAACCACACATCTTATCCATTTTAAAAACACTCTCTAAATACATGATCCACCTAAATTATAGATTTATCCCACATTAGGTTAAACACATGAATTTTTATTCTCCTCCTATATAGTCCCCCCTCCCCAATTTGTAAATATATTAAGGTATTGAACATAAAGGGGGTTATACTGTTATTCTCCCCCTTTGAAAATTATAATTGAAATTATATGTTAGATATGGTATGGATTTACTATGTTTTATCCTTGAACACCCATCATCTACCTCAATATTTTAAATGTATCATTTGAAAATAGTTTAGTAAATACATTTTTTATTTTCTCCTTTTTTAGAAAAAATTAAAACAGCAACACATTTAATTCCACCAGCTCCATGACAAAGTGATATTTCATATCATTTTGATTTTATTTAGAGTTTTAGATATTAATATTTGATAAATTTATGGACATTTTATCATCATAGCCAATGACTAGTGGAAACATCACTTCCACATTGATATTTTCCAATTGAGTCTACATCCACATCAATTGGGTTCTATCTTGAGTTTCATCCACATATTCTTCTTCAATAGTACAAAAGTTCACCAAGACTTGTCTTTTTGTTTTCTAACATACACACCTTTGAACCAAAAAAGAAAACTCCACCATATCTAAATATTTAGTCATCTAAATTTCAAAACCAATATTCATCTACATATCTAAAAAAATCAATATTTCCTTTATGGTTTTATGCACATAGTCTATTATGCCTTTAATATACCTAAGAATTATATTTCAATAAATGAAATGAGACTCCTTTGGTTCACTTTTATACCTATCACATAATGTAACGGTGTATACTATATCTGGTCTTGAATCTATCATTAATAAAAAATACCAATAATTTTCATAAATTATCTTAAATAAACTTATTTTCCTTTTTCATCTTTTGAAAGCTTTGTTCCTAATGAAATTGGGGAAGAAATTATCTTTGAATCCTCCATTCCAAATATTATTAGAATTTCTTGAGAAAAATTCTCTTTATAAATAAAGATATAATCTACCTCTTAAGAAATTTTTAATCACAAAAAGTAACTTAACTCTCCAAGAATGGACATATGAAATAGCTTCTTCATATTAATTTCTTCACAAACACATACTTTATTTCCAGAAAATCGATATCATCCACATAGACAATAATAATTAATTATACTTACTCATCTTCTTTGATGTAGATATTTTTATCCACTATACCATTTATAAATTTCAATATCTTCATTAAAGTTTCTAAGTTAAAATACTATGATCTTGAGGTTTTTAAAAAAAATATAGATCATTATTTATCATGAAAACATATCCTTCTCATTTACCAAGTAAGAAACCATCGGGTTTCTCACTGTACACTTCCTCTTCCAACTCGCCATTGAGGAAGGATGACTTGACATCCATTTGGAAAATCTTATATCATCATTGTTCCATAATATCAAGAAATATACTAATGGTTTTAATCCTATAATCTGGTGAAAATTTCTCATAAACTAAATTCATTCCCCCAGTAAATACCATTTTTACAAAAGTATTTCCTTATTTATAACCACTTCTCCATATTCATGCAACATGTTATAAAACACCCAATTTATTCAAATAAAATTATTGTTTACTAGGTTGTGTACTGACACTGGAGTTTTATTATTCTTGATATTTTCTAACTATTCATTCATAACATCAATCCACTCTTTATGCTCTAAATTCCTTTTAACATATCATTATTTATCTTAAGTAAACAACGATAAATGTGTTTCTTTCCTCAAAGGTCTTCAAGTATGAACCGCATTCCTTTGTTTCTAAATGATATTTTATACTTGAACCTACTTCAATAACCATGGATTAGATGAGAGTGGTTTTTATTTAACAATATCAATGGATGAATCAAAATCTTTGACCAACACTTCTTATAAATTCTTATTGTTTTTAAAAAATCACTTTTTTATCAACAAAAACTACATTATCATCATAAATTATAAAACTTTCACCTTGTTGTGAATTTTTATTATTTGAGGGTTTTATCACCTTTAAATCTGTATTATATACAATATTCCATCTCTCCTTATTATATCAGTAATATACTCTTACATTTAGAGGATAACATAGGAAAATACCATCAAATCCTCTCTACTCAGTCCTCCTATGATTTTCACCTTTCACTTTGATAATGTAAGGGTATCCAAACACCCTTAAATATTTCAAACATGGGGATTTATTATAACAAATATCATATGGGTAAATATTTTTTTTATATGTAACAAAAAATAGTTTTTAATATGAACTATTATACCAATTCTTTATCTTCACAAATATAGATAAGTATCATGCTTGATAAACATTAATTGATCAATATTCACCAAACTTATATTATTCCATTCAGAAACACCATTTTTTGTGGTGTGAATGGATTATTGAGTTCATGGTGACTACAATGCTTCTTAAGATAATCTCTAAATCTTAAATTAGTATATTCATCACCATTTTATTTGTAGATATTCTTTAAGGATAAACCACACTCTTTATAGACACTTCTTCAAAAACATTTAAACATTTTCAAAGCCTTTGATTTATGATTCCTGAATATAATTCAATTGATTTGATTAAATTAATCTATAAAAGATATAAAATACATATCTTTATTTGTATATTAATTCCCAAAAGGCCCATAATTTCTGGAATGAAGGAGCTATGATGGATGAGTTGTTTGAATATAGAATATATTATTTATAGAATTAACTATATTTTTCTTCTGGAATATAGATCACATCCAATTTCTCTCTCTATATATAAACATCCCAAAATTCTCTCCTTGGGTAACCTTGATCATATTATTTTGTAAAATGTGACCAATATTTCGATATCATAATTTATTTTCCTCCTTTAAACTTAGGAATCATGAATTTTCACAATCACCAACCTAAAATAAGTTTTACCTTTTTTGTTTCTCTCTAATAAATACATATCCATATTTAAACCTCTTCACTAAGAACCCATATTTTTAAAACAATAATTCATTTCCTTTACCATATATATGATACATAATAAATAATTTTTTTTCATCCCATCAACATATAATGTGTTCTTGGACTTCAAATTTTTCTTTTCTGATCACTATTAATCAAAATCCTTTGATTTTAAGTGAACCATAATTTAAAAATATTATTTATTATTGAATAAAATTTTAAAAATAATTTTATATAATTAAATATCATATCATGTATAAAGAACATACATTATCTAGAATCCATAAACAATACCTTTTTGATGGTTTAAGTGAAGCTTCAACAACAAAATCCTTTTCTTTTCTATTTTTCTTATTCTGAGTCTTTTGAGTATTATTATTCCTACTCAATTAGGATATTAAAATATAAAATCTTTAATAAATATACTTTTTCATCACATATTCAGAAAAACTCCTCCAATGGTTGAAACATATTTCAACCCTTTAGACTCTAGTTTTTATGATTCTTCTAAACATTTCTTCTTTAAGTGGGTTGAATCCTCCTAAAAAAATTTCTCCAAAATCTTCTTGGATCATATAAATATTATTAATTAAACCAATAACTTCTTTACATGTTCCCAATTCATCTATAGTTCCAACATAATCTATAAAATGCATACTTATGTGTGAAAATATATTATTATATAGATGTTGACACCTTCTCTTCTTCCTTATTTTTACCATCAATTTTGGATCCTTTTTCAAATCAATATTTTTGTAGACTTCTAATACTTTTATATTGTCTCTATACTTCTTTAAAAAAAATTTGGATCACTATTTATAGAAGCTTTACTTCTAAGTTAGTGTTCTAGGAATTTATAGATTTCCAAGATTCATATTATTTTACTACAGACATGAACTTCTTCACGTATGGATAAAAATGAGATTTTACATCAATAATTATTTATATTTATCAACATTTTAACATAATATTTTATGGTATACTGAGATCCCATCATCTAGTGAGACTTAAACTCCTTTCACACTCTTCTTCTTTGAGATTTCAGTATCTTATTGAATTGAATTATAGAAGTTAGGTTTGCACTTGTCTAATTACTTTTCATAATTTCTCTACTATGTCTGTACATTCTCAAGATCCTTCTCCTTCACTTTAAATCTATCTATAATTTTAAATTTTAAAGTATTCTATTCATTAGGAAAATTATATATTTCATCAATATCTTTCATCTAACTTTACAATTCATCAGTATTGGAAAAATCATTTTTTCTTAAACATTACTTATTATTTTTTAAAACAATTATCTAATTTTCCTATTTTTGTGATCATTGAATGAAATTAATTTATTTATCTCTTCAAAATAAACTTATTTTATGTTACTTACTCAAGTCCAGTGTTCATTTTGTTATCACTGGTGAACTCTTCTTCATTAAATTATATAATCGACTTCACTAGAAGTCACAACTTTCTCTTCATCCTCACTATTATATTTATCCATAATATTGATAAGAAATTTCTCATTTTGAGTTTATAAAAGTTATTACCTTTTCCATTTGAATAAAAAAATTATCCTTCTTCATTAAGGAAATCCTTAATCTCCCATCTTCAATTTCATAATCTTCTTTTTCTATTAACTTTTTAAAATTTACCACAAAATTTATAACAAATCAAAACTTTAAATAGTTAAATAGTAGAGTTCCCTTAAGCTTTCCTTTTCACTTTATCATACTATTATAAACTATGTACATGATTTTTCAAACTTCAGTTTGATATATTTTTCTTTATCGGAATATTCTTCTTCAAAAATTGATTCCTTCCTAATCTTATCTTACTTAAGTGATTTAAAGAAAATTTCCTTTTCATCCTTTATCCTATTCTTGAAAAAAAATTCATTCAATATCTTATAATAAAATAGAATACTATATGGATCATCCAGATGGAGCGTACCTAGATCATGGTCTTCTTATGCTGACACCTTTACAACAAAATTATCCATAAAAATGAATAGTATCTTCTTGAAAATTGTAGTATCCTCCAACTGCTCACCAAAACCTATAATGGAGCTCAAAATTTCATTAACACGGGTAAAGAATCCATTTACTATTTCATCATAATTCATCTTGAAGTATTCATATTTCAACCTCTCAGCTTGTAGTTTGGATTGCTTAACTTTTACATCGCCTTCATGGATGATTTTAAATTTATCCCAAATATATCTTTTCATTATTTATTTTAATTAGAGAAATTATTTCTCTAAAATAGATAACTAGACGAAATTTTGATCCTATACATAATTATACAAGATCTTTCTATCTACTATTATCATAGTAGTATCATCCACATGAGGAACAAAATAATTTGTTTCATCCTACAATATGTCCAGACTAATAGATATAAAATAAGGTAATGTATGATCTTTACTTATATAATAGTTTTTTCCATCGAAATTGATAATTAACTATTTATTCATTGAATTATGATTGTACATCTTTGCACTAGAAATTCAGTGACCAAATCTCTAAACATATAGGAATTCTTTCACTTCAAAAATGAAATAGAATATTGTCTTCATTAGAAACATGAATACTCTTATACCACTTGAAAAGTACCCACAAGATAAGTGTGAATTCATTCATAGGGTGTTAAATTAGTGAATTAAATTCCTTTTTAATATTATCATATAAAAAACTTTTTTAACCTATTAAATTCATAAACTTTAACGTTGTCACACACCATAGCACACAAAAGGTAGGAACATTAGATTTTTTTACACAGTTCACTACTAAAAAATGATTAGTTAGTCCTTGAAATGATATAAAGTCACCTAAGACCATAAATTCAATTCGTAACATCATGTTCATTAAAAAAAATAGGATTTATCCTTTTACTAGTGATATAGAAATGTCTCTTGATTATGTAAATTGATCTCATACAAAATGATAGATGTAGAATTTTTTTTCCAACAATAAGATAGTCTTTAACTATATCATAATTCCATCACAATATATTTTTATTTCTTCTTTTTATCATTCATCCTATTATCTTCCTTTACTACTTTCATAGTATCATGTACCCTGACCTTACTCTCTTTCAGCCTTAATATCTTTTATTTTTTCACAAAACTCTTCCATCATATAGCAGTTTATTTTTTTCTCCAAGTTCAAATTTCAATTTCAAATTAAAATTCAAACCAATAACTTCATTAAGCTACTTCTCAAATTATTACACTTTCATTTGATCCTTCTGATTATTCAATACCTCTTAGTATCCATTGATATTATTAGATATTCTAGAGGTGACATATGGATAGCCCTTAGGTCATCAACATAGCAACATCATCAGATCTACTTAAAATCTGTATTTATCTTCCGACCATGGATTAATCTCTATTCACCATGGTGTGTTTTACACCATTTTTTAACACCCCTATATTTTTAAAAGAAAACTGTGTTCAATAGATTACGTTACATAGAACATCGAGCTTAATCAAATGATTAAATATTGGTATTTAATTGTGATAGTTATCACCTAGCTGTTGGAATGATAAGAATAAATGAGATAAACTAAATTATAAAAATATAGTTTAAACATGTTTATAAGATGAATTCATTTGTTACCAATTAATTATAAATGAAAATAAAACCCAATTTAACATGAAGGATACGTTTTTATAAAAAAATGTTTTTATGCTCACCATGGAATTTTATCTTAATAAATTAATCTAATCCTTATTAGTGAAAATATATTAATAAAATTTATATGTTATATATTTTATCAATTATTTAAAATTAATCCAATAATTTTTATAGGAATAAGATAAGAATAAAACTAATTTTAATAATAAATATTTATATTTTTCTAAAAGGTAATTTTTCCACCTTTTAATGAAGAACCTGTTTTAAAACCAAATTTTGAAAATTTTATTTTAAAAAATAAAATTTATTTTTTAAATCAGGATATAAAAATTATATTAGGGTGCATTTTATGTATTTTTATGATAAGTATTATTTTTTATGAAAAGTAAAAAATACTGTATTTTAATTGAAAACTACTTTTTCATCTAATTTCTTTATATTGATAAATTATATCCTAAATTGGTTTTAAAGTAAAAATAGTTAAATTATACATATATTAATATAATTTGGATGATTTAAATCAATTTAAAACTAAATTTATAAATAAAAACATTTCAAACTTTTGAACAGTTTCCCATTAAAAACCCCCTTCGTCATCTTGTATGTGAAATTAATTTTAAATATAATTTTCCAAATTATATGAGTTGAATTTGGTAAAATAGATTCAATATTTGGAATCATAAGGTCTAAATTAGGTTTTAATTTCAGTTTCATTCTTAGTAATAAAAAATTTGACGTTGTAAAAAAAATATTTACCATAGTATAGGTTGAATAATGAAATGTGTTAGAGTTATAAGGTAAAAGCTTAAAATACCTAAAAACAAAAACATTAAATATTTGTTTTATGTGTTTATAGATCCTAAAAATCCTTAAAACATTAATTATCTTTATAATTATTATAAATTAATTCCAAATCAATGTGGTTGTCTTTAAATATTAAATAATCATCATTTAATCACTTAAAACCACCCCTCCTCAAGTATAAATATAACCATATTTCTCATAAAAATCATTGAATATAATAAAATCTATGAAAAAAACCATAATAACCACTATCCCAATATCTAAGTGATTATTTTCTTACCAAAATACCAATTCAAAGTTATTTAATGGATCCTCCAAGGAGATGATATTTAAGAGGTAATTTTCTCAAACCACCTCTCTTATTTTCATTTATTCTTATACTTTCTTCTCACCTCCTTCTTCCATAAAGTAATAATAACTACAGAATCATGTACATACTATAATTTTATTTTATTAATGTAATATATTATATCCATCCCTTTTATTACCTCCTATTACTCAAAGAAACCAAACCATTGTCCAAATTATGGCGTTTAATTATCTCTATGAATAATGATTTTGTTTGTTTTCCATTACCACATTCATGGATGGTCATAAAAGTTTTATTCTGGTTAAATTAGATTTTAATAATTATATTATAAACTATTTCATGTTCTATAACTAATATATATAAATAATATTAAATAAAACAAAACTAGTTTGTGATGGTAAGAAAAACCGCCAAAATGAACTAAACATTTATCATTAATGTTTTATCAAATGAATCATCCTCATGTAAAAAATAAAAATGATATATGAGACCATTTTAAATTATATAAGTGAATTAATTCCATTTAATTTCAATTCAATAATTTTATTACCATTTAAAAAAAATCCATATTTATAGACAAGTGAACCAACTATGAAACCATGAAACAAATGTACCTGAAACAATGAAAATAATGAAATATTGATAATGAATGAGAGATAATATTTTATATAAGGATAACATAAATATGAATATTTTTCTGGAATTAATTAATAAAATTATTTAAACCATTATACAGGATGATAAATAACCCTGCACTAAAGGGAAGTGTGAAGTAGGAGTTTCTCTTCACACTTTTACTTCTGTGAGATATATGCCTTATTCACCACTTATTTATTATGTGTGGTGTATACACTACCCTTTTATATATAATATCATAAATATAATTATTTTCATGGTATTAAATGTTTTATTTTATAATTATTACTTTTATTTTGAATACAATTCAACTGATTACAAAGTGGTAAGAGAATTCTTAACCCAATTTCCATTATTTAGATTAAACTTATACTTCCTTGATTATGTCATACTAAGCTTATTTTTTAAATTACCTTTGAATATATTATATTTTATTTACACTTGTTTTATATTTATTTATATTTAATACACATATTAGATTTATTTGATTAATTCTCACTTCAATGATATGATATTTATAGGGTATATTATTCTAAAAAATTGTCTTCTTAATGTTTTCCTTAAAACACTCTTTTTATTCCATGACCATGTTTTATATAATTTTTTTCCAAAAATGTTAATTATATTATCTTATGATTTTTAAATTCATTTTTACTCATATTTTACTTTTTTTTAAAATGGTTTGAATTGTATATTTTTTCATTCTCTGAATAAGGTTCCTTGAGACTTTTTTGGACAATATACAGAAGGGATGTTATTTTAACTTATACGGAGTGAGCGAATTTTCCCACCATTATAATTCATTAATGTTTTTAATCTTATTTTAAAATATTAAAAGGTTTTCTTCAAGTACAATGTTTTCTTCTATAATTTCATAGTGTTTTAAACATAAGTGATTTTCAAATTGAAAAAGTATTTTTCATTAAGAATTTTTCAAGTATATAATTTAAAGTACTTTAATCTATGTCAACATAATTTGTTAAATCTTATTCTTCATTGAGTTTAATATATTAGGATACCATCTCAAATATTATATTAAATGGTAATTTATTAATTTGACCAGGGATTTACTTTTTTTATACCATCCACCATATTAATCTAGATTGTTTGTGATTAGTTTACTAAATGGGGAAATTTACTTACATTTTGAATACTAGTTTTAATAAAAATATATATGTTGATTATTTTTCAGCCATTTCATATGAGTAATGTATTGGAATTAATATGTGACATTCAGGGATCTCTATTAATCCTTGATGCATCAATAGGTCTCATGAGACAAACTAGGTTGGGTATTGACTTAAATTTTACCTGTTTATATATAATGTCTTAGAAAAATCCTTGATGGTGAGTTTTATATGACTATAATTATGAATTCCCTCATTATAATATAAGTTATTGATTTTCATGTGATTATTATATTATTATAATATCTATGGTTAAGTTTTATATCTCATGTGATTATTTATGTGGAAGTATTTTATCATCTTTTATTTTAGTTATATCATACTCAAGTTATTAAATAAATGGCATGTGCCTTAGTTTTTTACATTTGCATAATTGTTATTTATTATTTATGATTTAATCCTCTAAAATTAACCCTTAATGAGTATCTAATATTACTCATTTCTTATGTTTTATTTTTCCCTTGGATTCCAAGAAGTTTATTATGACTAATATGAAGAAATAATCTAGGAGAATAATGGTGTAATCTAAGTAATCTATATGTTTTATATTTTCAATTGTAATTTAATTTTAAAGAATATATCTAGTTTTCAAAAACTACTAAATGGTTTAGTCATTAGAGATTTTATTCCTTGTATATTGTGCCAATGTAATAAAGTAAGGCACCGCCTCCAGGTTATTAGGGTCAGGTTCGTTACAATTTTACTAATCAGGGATTTCATTGTTGTTTTTTTTACACTATTTATAGTATTTAACATAAATCATGGATTTCACCAAGGTATATCGTATGTAATTTCAATCCAACCACTATAAACTTCTTTTAAATAGCTCTCAACACACCTTATTCAATATTGTGTTCTAATTTTCTGTTTTGAACATGAATTTTTTTTCTTACACCATGTCTTCAGATATGGCATGGATCTCCATATTTAAAACCACAATAAAATTTAAATTTATTTCAATCCTTGAGAATAATTATCATAGATGTTTTGATAACTTCTCAAAATGTCCACTAGATCTTCACCATGATATAGGACTACTCATTTTGACTCCCAAAAATTCACTTAAATTTTTTAAAATATAAAAATATACACATCAAATGTAATACTCTTATATATCAAATATTGTTTGAAGACTATTTCAAAATTAAAAACTCCCAAGAAATCCCCCATATATTCCCTTACAACATGTTCTAGTCTCATCATTTCACATAATGAACCTTTTTCATAGAATGGTTCACAAAAATTCTCATTTCAAAAATCATCTCCATATTCCCATGATATTTCATTTTTTCCACAACACCATAAAGTAGTGAGAATTTTATCCTCATAACATAGATTCTCACATATCCTATATACCTCATAGTTATGAAATTTTCTTTTCTCAGAACTTCTCTAAAAATGTTTCATATATATCCATGTTTTTTATGTCAACTATATTTAAAAAATATTTACTATACCCTGATATTTTATGAAATTTTTATTTAAAATATATTTTACTTCTTTGATAGCCTGTGTTACACGCATCCGCAAGTTTAATTAAACTAAAATATATTATTTAAAATATATTATTTTATTTTATCACCTAGATATTAAATAGGAGGGTATTAATGGGATTAAATAATTTATAAATTATATAAAAACTTCTTACTCAATATAAATTCTTAGTAAGTAATCACTCAATTTTTAGTGAAGTAAATTTATTCTTTAAAAATGAATTTTTATTTGTTTTTGTGAGAAGATATTATAATTAATTTTAGAAAATTTTATAAATTATATTTGATAAAATGTACTTCATTTTTTAAATAAAAATATCAAAATTATTTTTAGGTGAAATTTTGGAACTTTTTTAAAAAGATTGATTTTTCAGTGAATAGTGATTAATACTGATTTTTAAAAAACTACAATTTTCTTTTCATATAATGTATCATTATGATTTTAATTTTATATAAAATTAATATAAGTATTATTAAATTATATATACCCTAATTAAATTCATTATAATAATCATTATACATGATTTTTGTATATGTACATTTTTTCACTTAAAAACACTTTTTTTTAAAATGTTTTTTTGTTGCATTGAATGAATTTATATTAAAAATAATTTTTTAAAATCCCAAAAATTGAAATGTAAAAATTTTATTCCGTATTTATAATAATTTTTTTAAAATTTAGTAAATAGTTCCCTTTTATTTTGGGTCAAAACCGTGGTAAAATTTATCATCTTCCGTAAATGGTAAATTGGGTAAATCCACTTTAAAACTAAGTGATAAGGCCATAATTTTTTATTCTAATTGTTTTTGGATGAATTATATTATAACATTATCACATTATTCTCTAATTTAGTTGTTTAATGGACACTTGTTCATGAAAATGACTTATATATTATTTAAACTAAAGGAAGTACCAAATGTTACTATCTTAGTTTTAAATATCATTTATGTGCTCACATAGGCACAAAAATTAGTTATGAATGAATATTAATAATAATTGTATGCATAGTTAAATTATATTCATGATGGTAATCTATTTATAATTTATATTAATTAAATAATTAACATAAATTCTTAAACAACACCGAAATATTATTCATTCAATTAATGGAAAAAATAAAATAAATTATATTAGAAAATTTACAATTAATATAATTTTAGAGAATTAATGCGATCCAATAATTTTATAGATATTCATAACATGTTATTGATGTATTAAAGGGTTTTTTTTTAATTTATTTTATTTTCTTGATGTTTTTAAATTCAAAGTAATGAATAGTATCAAAATTGAAAAACTGATATTTTATGAAAATAATATTTCATTAAATTATTTAAAGATCATAAAAATATTAAAATATGAAAAATGGAGATAATATATGGTCAAAAATAGAATATATTATGAATTTATATCTCATTTGATGATATTTTGGTAGATATTGAATTTATTATAAATTAATCTTTTAAGAAATTCCAAAAGTGACTCTCACCTCAATTATAAAAGGGCACCTCCTCTCTCAATTCTTTTCACTGAATAAATCCTTTTATCTCTACCAATGTCTACCAATTTATCTTATAAACTTATCTATCCACATTTTAAATATTTTTTTCTTTCCAAAATACCAACCCTAGAGCCCTTTAGAGAATATTTAACGGAGTCGTTTCGAAGAAGAGATAGTCGCCTTAACCGATCACTTTCTTTTTTATACACTTATTTAACTCCTCAAAATCTATTATATTAATCATAAACAATAACTTATTTATAATAAATAATATTAAATTTTATTATTATTATAAAAAAACTATTATAAATCCTCTTTATGATTAAATAACAATTTAATGTATCACATGTGCATACGTACGAATTACCATCTCCACGCAACGATACAATTAATTTTTCACCACCATATTTTATGGATGGATATTATGATGGTTTTAATGCTTATATATTCTATTTATGACATAATTATATTTATTTAATGATAATATCATATCTTCCTTCTTATCTTACAATCCTATTGGAAACAATAATTCCATTCATGCATACGTGTGGACAACCACCTCCACTATGCGATGAGATTTGGTTTTCATTTATATTTTACTTGGTTGGAAATAAAGATGAATATGATAAATTTATATGATATATTTTATATAATAATTTTCCTATAAATTTAAATTATTATTTACCGTTATTTCATTTAATCAATCAAAAAATGGAAACAATGTTCATGCATACGTACAACCTACCGTCTCCAAAAACGGTGTAATTCATTTTTGTATCAATAATTTTTATGAAAAATTATAAACATGTTTATAATTAATAAATATTATGTTTATAAAATAATTTAAATTATTGAAATTTTTGGGACCCTAATCATTGTATAAGGACTAGGATGGATGAACCAAAACCTCCTCAGTAAACAAAGCAGTTATCACTAAAAACCATGATTTTAATGACAAAAAACAAATAAATGGGAGTTAAAATTTTATAAATAAATCATACATGGTATTAAATACATTAATATGGTTATTTAATAAATATATTATGTCACGACCCGTCCTCGGGGCCCGTGCCGTGAGTACCCCAAGCCCGCCTTCCATAGGCTAGGGGCTGGAGACTAGCACCAAAGTCATAAATCCCAATAAAAGGGAAGGCATTGCCTTTATATAAGTAAACAAACACAACAGAGTACTCAAGATGAAGTAAACACCAAGTAAACTGAGTACAAAAGTAAGTTATGGAAAGTAAATGGGCCAGAATACAAACCCAACTGAAAGTACAGTACAACAGTAAAGAAAGAACAACTGCAGTAAAGTAAACCAACAACCACTAAGTTTTCCTCCGGATATCCCACCAGAAGGGTTGGTACAAATGGTCTGCTAAGCTCCTCGGGTCTGGCCATCCACTCCGTGTATGTCCCGCCATGTGGTCCACCTCCAGGTACCATCCCGCTCTACAGGACTCCACCTCAATCAGTGATGTATGTCATCTTCATCCAACACAACGTAGTGTGGGCATAGCCCGTGCAGGGGTGAGTATACAATACTCAGTAGGGACCCCGAGACCCCCGAAGGTCTCCCAGAATCCACAAATGATAAACCACAAAGGAAAGATACAAACACAAAGTATCAACCAACTCTACTTAGGTATATTCTCATACATATACCTAAGTCATCAATTCCAATTCGGCTCCAACTCACGAGCCCAAGTACAACCCAGTCCACACAGGAAAGCACAACCCAGTCAACACATGATAGAAAGTCAATCACATCAATGATAATGGATGAAAGTCAAGACTCATCTCACACAGGTATACTAATCATGAAGAGGGGTGGAGATGATAGATGTAGCCTCTGAATCATCTCCCCTGCCAAACCCACGTAGGATCCAAGTACAGGAGTCGTCACTGATGAACCCACGTAGGATCCTAGTATAGTAACCATCACTGGAGAACCCACGTAGGATCCAAGTATAGTCTCCATCTCTACCGAACCCATGGAAGATCCTATTAAAATCATCCTCGTTATCGAACCCACGTACGATCCAAGTACAGTCGTCATCGTCATCGCAGTCACAGCCAACTCTAGGGTTCCCGCACACAGCACGCTCGATTCTGGGAGGGTTTGCTCCACGAGCCAAGGGGTAAATACATCTACTATCACGAAGTCCAGAGTTGATGTATCAAAAAGTTCTATCTCATAAATAGAAACTCAACGCGACATACGACGCGTCAATCGGACGCCCGGTCTGAGAGATATTGGCTTTTCCATTCTAGGGCCCCGGTTCGAAATACACTTGTTTCTAACCTGGTCGATATCCTTAGTCGTCCAAAACTCACATAGAGTATCACAAAGGAACCATCTCGTCGAAGGGGTACTATTTCCATAGACGGCGCATCGTTCGGATGCGCGATCTTTCAGTTATTCCCGCTTAAGTGGTTGACAGGCCCGACCCGTTTTTCCCAGTGGGTCGACGGGTCTGGTTGACCTAGTTTGACGGGTCCAACCCAGCAAAGGTGTTGGACCGGTCTGAAGAAAATACTCAACTCGGCCCGAAGGGACGCGGCCTAGCCCAAAGTGGCGTGGCCCGACCCAAAGGGGCACGGCTCGGCCCAGCGCGGCCTGGCCCGACCCGGCTCGGCCCGACCCGGCGCGGCCCGACTCGGCCTGGCTTGGCGTGGCCTGGATGGGCGTGCAGCCCGGCTGGCTCGGCCGAAGCCGAGCGGGTTCCAGGGGGGGGGTGGTTTCCGCACCGGCGAAGCCGCCATTCCTTAAACCGGCTGGCTTGACCGGCCGGTCTTCTGCACATGCGACCCACATGGGCGGGCTGCCGGTCTTCCAGTGCGATGCCCTCCTCGCGCCGCGGTCCAGCTCCGCCCGGCTGGCCGGTGGGGCCGGCCGGTCCTCTAGCGTGACGCCACGGCTCCTCTTTGCCTAACCGGCCGATGGGCCGGCCGGTTCTTCCGCCGAAGTGGCCCGTGTAGCGGGCTGCGGTTCTTCCTGCACAACCGGCGCGACGGTGCCGATTCCCTTCGCCACGTTCCCGGCACGGCGCAACTACGCCCTGCTTCCTTCGCCGCCAATTTCCAATTATAAAATAATAAACGAGAACAACAAAGGGTTGTTGGGCCGTGTTTGTTTGGCCTGCACCCTCCATGTAAACGATAGAAATCAGCCATATTTAACAACGATTTCCAATGATAACGTGATACAGAAACATCCACTTTCAAGAATAAACCCCTACCTCGATAATTGGTGTCGAACGTCGGCGTCGCGATTGACGGTGTCACGAGATATGGATTCATAGACGTCAATGGAGAGCGTCTGAGGAGGAATTGACGTCTCCCCTTTTTATCACGGAGAGAAGAAAACAAGGCGTGATGTCGTTGGAGAGTTCCCACATCGGTGTCTCCTCCCTTGTCGTGGAGGAAGAATAGGATGGAGAATTCGGGGTCGCCAAGTTGAAGTTCTTCGTCGGAGAGTTGGCGTTCTTCAACAAAGAAGATGAAGCGCTCTTCAAAACTCAAGAGCTCTCTCCCCAAAATATCAACACAACAAGCCAACCAAAAATAAAATAAGGCTTCTCCTTATTTTATTAAATCATGCCATGCATTAAAATTTACAAAATTCAAATTCTAATTCACTAAATTAATTAAACCATGAGTTGTATAATTAATTAAGTGATAGGTTGGAAAGTTTTAATGGAGTAAGAGAGGGAGAGGAAGAGTCCTCATTAAAGAGGAGTTAACAAGTGTAAATGGGGAGGTTTAAGAAGTTTTATGGAATGTGAAGGGTTGGGGATCATGTGGGCCCCACCTCACAAATATCTCACATGGGTAGTTAGGTTCCCACCCCAACTCACCCATGTAGGATATAACCACTTAGATATAGAATAAAAATTGTTCCACATTTTTATTCACTTCTTATTTAATCCACAATTTTTAAGTTCTCCTCCCGCACAAAGGAAACTACGATAAAGGTCCCCTTAAGCAATTACCAGCGTTGCGAATTCATCGATGCCCTAAGATTTCAATTCCGAGCACTGGTTCAAAAGATAGAAAAACCCGCTCGTTCGTTTACTGAACCTACCCAAGCTAAACTTCGAAACTTGATTCTGAGCACACCGGGCCTCGGAATCAGGTTCTGTCAGAAACTGCGTACTCATAAAATTCAAAAGTATTTAAGAAAATAAAAATCCTTGAAATTTCCGGATCTTTACATTACTACCACCTCAAAAAATTAACATCCCCGTAAAGCTACATCATAAATTATGGAAACAAATGAGGGTACTATGCACGCATCTGAGCCTCCCGCTCCCATGTGCTCTTCTGGAGGTTCCCATGTTTCCAACGAATGCGCACCAGAGGAATCAACCATCCATGTGGGACCCGCTCCGGTCGATCCTCGATCTCCAGCGGGACCTCCGCAAATGTCGCCCCGTCATCGATTTCCATCTCCCCGTGATCAATGATATGCATCAGTTCATGCACATATCTCCTCAGCTGAGATATGTGGAAGATGTCGTGCACCCGGTGCAACTGAGGTGGAAGGGCTAGGTGATAAGCCACCTCGCCTACCCTGCTGAGGACCTGAAATGGTCCGATGAAGCGCGAAGATAACTTTTCGCTCCGACCAAATCTCTGTAATCCACATCGAGGTGAGATCCGTAAGAAAACGTGGTCGACATCCTCGAACTCTAGTGGTCTCCGACTCCTCTCAGCATAGGACTTCTGTCTGCTCTGTGTAGTCCTCATCCGCTCCTGGATGATCTGCACCTTCTCCGTCGTATCCCGAACCATCTCTAGTCCTACGAGTGCTGACTCCCCAGGGTCAGTCTAGCACAGAGGTGATATGCATGGTCGGCCGTTCAATGCCTCTTATGGTGCCATCCCGATGGTGGAGTGGTAGATGTTGTTGTACTCAAACTCCACCAAGGGTAGGTGACCCTCCCAACTGCGACCAAAGTCAAGGACACATACACAGAGCATGTCCTCGAGTGTCTGAATGGTCCTCTCCATCTGTCCATCCGTCTAAGGATGAAAGGTGGTGCTCAGGCGTAGCTACGTCCCAAAAGCCTCCTACAACCCCTTCCAAAGTTGGGAAGTAAAGCGAGAGTCTTGATCGGAGACGATAGACGATGGCAGACCATAAAGCCGTACGATCTCCTGAACGTAGAGGCGTCACATGCTCTCAACTGAGCCCATCTCTCTGATCAGAAGGAAGTAGGACGACTTGGTGATTTGGTCTATGATCACCCAAATGGAGTCGTGTCCTCTGGAAGTACGTGGGAGCCCTGTCACGAAATCCATGGATATACCGTCCCACTTCCACTCTGGAACCTCTAAGGGTTGTACCAAGCCAGCCGGTACCTGGTGATCCACCTTCACCTGCTGGCAGGTGAGGCATTGTGAAACAAACTCTGCCACAACCTTCTTAATACCCGTCCACCAGTGCTGTCGTCTGAGATCCTGGTACATCTTCTCTACTTCTGGATGTACCGCCAAAGGGGAAGTGTGAAACTCCCTCATCACCTCCTCCTTTAATGAAACTGGTACCATGGTACGTCCCCTGAAGAGGATGATGTGCTCTCGTCCTACAGAAAATCCATCAGGTTCCTGTCCTATGGATATCTGTGCACGTCGCATCTCACAGTCAAAGTCCCCACGCTGTGCCACTCTGACCCACTGAAGTAGTGAAGGAGTGACCGTGAGAGACTGTAGGAAGGTTTCTCCATCTCTATCCACAAAGGATATATGCAACGCAGTTAGTTGCTCCGTCGCCTCTCCATGTAGCTGAATACCTATTCTCCTGCTGAGAGCATCCGCTACTAGGTTCCCCTTACTAGGAGTATAGACTATCTCAAATTCATAGTCCTGGAGGAACTCAAGCCATCGCTGCTATCTCAGGTTTAGGTCCTTCTGCGAGAAGATGTACCTGAGACTCTGGTGGTCAGAGTAGACTATAAAGCGCTCTCCCATCAGATAGTGCCGCCGCATCTTCAAGGTGAAGACCAATTCTGCTAACTCTAGGTCATGGGTAGCGTAGTTCTGCTCTTGCTACCTCAACTGTCGTGAACCATAAGCAATCACTGCCTGCTTCTGTATCAAGACACACCTGAGTCTGGTCCCTGATGCATCGTAGTAAACTACATACCCTATGACCTCCTCCGGTATCCTCAAGATGGGTGCACTGGTCAATCTCTGCCTCTGCTCCTGGAAGCTCTTCTAACATCTATCTGACCATACGAAGGGTTTCCCCTTCTTCGTCAAAGCTGAAAGTGGTGTTTCAACTCTGGAGAAGTATGGTACAAATCTCTGATAGTACCCAGTCAGACCTAGGAAACTCTGCACCTCCGTCACGCTCTTGGGTGGATCCCAAGCAAGTACTGCCTCGATCTTCGCAGGATCCACAACAAATCCCACCTCAGAGATGACGTGCCCCAAGAAGTGGACCTCTCAAATCCAGAACAGACACTTCGATAGCTTACCATAAATCTAGTGCTCTAGGAGTGTGTCCAGTACAACCCGCAAGTGGTAGGCGTGCTCCTCCTCAGTAGTCGATTAAATCAGTATGTCGTCGATGAAGACTACGACAAATAGATCGAGGTAAGGCTGGAAGATCCTGTTCATGAGACTCATGAACACTGCTGGAGCATTGGATACACCGAAAGGAATAACCAAGAACTCATAGTGGCCATACTGACACCTGAAGGCCATCTACTGCACATCCTCATCTCGAACTCTGAGCTGATGATAGCCTGACCTGAGGTCTATCTTTGAGAACCATCATGCTCCCTTGAGCTGATCAAAGAGGACGTCAATCCTCGGGGGTGGATACTTGTTCTTTACAGTTACCTGATTCAGGCGACGGTAGTCGACACATAGTCTTAATCTCCCATCCGCCTTCTTGGCGAATAAAATTGGAGAATCCCAGGGTGAAACACTGGGTCGGATGAATCCCTTCCACTGCAAGTCCTCCAGCTGTACCAACAGCTCTCGAAGCTCAACAAGAGCCATCTGATATGATGGAGTAGATATCGGGGCTGTCCTGGGGTACATGTCAATGTAGAAGTCTACCTCTCTGCGAGGAGGTAGTCCTGGAACGTCTTCAGGAAAAACGTCCGCATACTGATCCACCGCAACAGGAAAACTCGAACTCCGCACATCAACTGCTCCTAGGATGAGACTAGCCAACTAATGGGTGATCGGCTTCCCTCTCCTCTGTGTAAGTCCATCCTGTGCTGCAAAGGCTCCCTTCTCACCGGTGAAGGTGAAACTACTCCCATTTGTGTGAACACACCGCAATTTGTGCCTAATATCGTCAATATGGGCATGGACTGTAGATAACCAGTCCATACCCAAGATGACGTCGTAAGCCCTCGACACTGCTACAAGAAGATCCCAGCCGAAGATCTTGCCTCCTAGAGTAATCTCACACTACCGACACCAGTGTGTAATCGTTGAGTCTGCTCCCGTAGGAGTCTCTAGCCATAAGGATAGAGCCAACGGATCTATCGGAATCTTTGAGCTCCGAACAAGGGAAGAAGAAATAAAATAATGACTCGCTCCTATTTCTATAAGAACTCCAGCAAGGGTGGAGTAGACACTGATAGTACCTCAAATCATCTCAGGTGCTCTGTGGTCGTAAGCCTCCACTGCATGAAGCTGAGCCTGCCTCTGTCCGCCAACTCCTTGTGGTTGGGGTGGACCTCATGGTGGTGGTGGTAGTAGAGCCTCAAAACGTCGCCCACCACCCACTACTCATCCAGTTCCTCTGCCTCGTCCGCCTGCTCCCTGCAGACCGCCATGGTTGAACCTCTGCCTCTTTCTGGGTGGTCCCTCAACCGTATTCTGCTCCTCTACATGGCGGTTCGGGTAGTCACGAGCCATGTGGCCCTGTCTGCCACATCCATAGCATTTCCTGTATCTCGTATGACTGGATCTGCTGCATGTACCCCACACCTCCGAACCAGTATCCTGAGGTCGTCCACCTGATAGCCTGGTCCACTTGGACCTTTACGAAATCTGCCTACTACTGACTGTAGAAGACTCCGCTACGTGTCACCCTGCGGTAGGCCTCTCTGCTAGTATAATCTCAGCAAGGAAGCTCTCCACAGGTAGGTCTCGCTCCATTACTCCTTCCTACGTCGGAATGCTGAGGGAGATCATCGAAGCCCTAATCTCATGCCTTAGTCCCTGCTTGAAGGTCCGGGCCTGAAATAATGGGTCCCGTACCATGTATGTAGAGTAACACGAGAGGTCGGTAAATCTCACTGAGTACTGGGCTACTTTCATGCTTCCCTGCCATAGCTGTAGTAACTCCTGGATGCGCACCGCATGGAGGGTGGCTGGAATGAACTCCAAGTGGAAGAGGCTTTCAAAGTCCGTCCAAAGTAGAGATGCCTCATCGTGCACTTGGAGCATCAGGCTCCACCATCTACCTGCTGCTGCGTGCAGGATACTCGCGACAAGGATCACCATAAGATCTGCTGGTGTCCCTACCAATCTGAAGACTTTGAAAATATCCGCCAGCCAATCCTCAACTGCCTGAGGGTCCGTCTCTCCGTAGAACCTGGGCAGCCACTATCGCTGAAACTTGTGCAGCGCACTCAGGCGGCGTGTACTCTCCGCTACTGGGGCTTGTGGTATTGGTGGCCCAGTGAGTAGAGGTACCGCTGGTGCCTCTGCTGTAATGGGGCCCTGCACCAAGGCCTCATCGCTCGATGGGCTTCCATCTCACACGTAATTGGGAACCCTAGCTGGATGCCATCATGGGGCCATCCTGAAAAAGAAACATGTGCGCCATGGTTAATACAGTATACCTGGTGAGCTGACACAAAGTAATCACTAAGAAAACTTTTGAAACACACATGCAATCAATGTTTTCATGCACTGAGTCGGAAATCAGTAGTCAGGGTCCTGGTGTATGGATACATTGGCCGCCGCACCAACACTGGACTCCCTGGACTGATAACCACACTTAATACCCTTAACACTATTGCTTCACAGGAAGAAATTATCAAATTCCTAAGTTCTGCGGTAGAACCGACTCCTCTGATACCAATTTGTCATGACCCGTCCTCGGGGCCCATGTCGTGACTACCCCAATCCCTCCTTCCATAGGCCAGGGGCTGGCGACTAGCACCAAAGGCGTAAATCCTGATAAAAGGGAAGGCATTGCCTTCATATAAGTAAAAAAACACAATATAGTATGCAATCTGAAGTAAACACTAAGTAAACTGAGTAAAAAAGTAAGTGATGGAAAGTAAATGGGCCAGAATACAAACCCAACTAAAAGTACAGTATAGTAGTAAAGAAAGAACAATTGTAGTAAAGTAAACCAGCAACCACTAAGTCGTCCTCCAGATATCCCACCTGAAGGGTGGGTACAAATGGTCTCCTCAGCTCCTTGGGTCCGGCCGTCCACTCCGTGTACATCCCGCCAAGTAATCCACCTCCAGTACTGTCCCGATCTACTAAGTTCCGCCTCGACCAGTGCTGTCTGTCGTCTGCATCCAACACAACGTAGTTCGGGCATAACCTGTGCAAGGGTGAGTATACGATACTCAGTAGGGACCCCGAGACCCCCGAAGGTCTCCTAGAATCCACAAAGTATAAACCACAAAGGAAAGATACAAACGCAAAGTATCAACCAACTCAACTTAGGTATATTCCCATACATATACCTAAGTCATCAATTCCAGTTCAGCTCCAACTCACGAGCCCAAGTACAACCCAGTCCACACAGGAAAGCACAACCAAGTCCACACAGTATAGCAAGTCAATCACATCAATGATAATGGTTGAAAGTCAAGACTCAGCTCACACAGGTATACTACTCACGAAGAGGGGTGGAGATGATAGATGTAGCCTCTGAATCATCTCCCATACCGAACCCATATAGGATCCAAGTATATAAGTCGTCGCTGTCGAACCCATGTAGGATCCTAGTACAGTAACCATCGCTGCCGAACCCACGTAGGATCCAAGTACATTCGCCATCGCTGCTGAACCCACGAAGGATCCTAGTACAGTCATCCTCCCTGTCGAACCCACGTAGGATCCAAGTACATTCATCATCGTCATCACAGTCGCAGCCAGATCTAGGGTTCCCGCACACAGCATGCTCGATTCCAGGAGGGTCTGCTCCACGAGCCAAGGGGTCAATACATCAACTGTCACGAAGTCCAGAGTCGATGTATCACAAAGTTTTGTCTCGTCAATAGGAACTCGACGTGACAGACGGCGCGTCAATCGGACGCCCGGTCTAAGAGATATTGGCTTTTCCGTTCCAGGGGCCCGGTTAGAAATACACTCATTTCTAACCCCGTCGATATCCTTAGTCGTCCAAAACTAACTTAGAGAATCACAAAATAACCGTGTCGTTGAAAGGGTCCTAGTTCCGCAGACAGCGCGCCTTTTAGATGCGCGGTCTTTAAGTTATTCTCGCTTAAGTGATTAACATGCCATGCCCGTTTAGCCCAATGGGCTGACAGGTCGGGTTGACACGGTTTGACGGGTCCGACCCAGCAGAGGTGTCGGACCAGTCCAAAGAAAATACTCAACTTGGCCTGAAGGGACACGGCCCAGCCCGAAGTGGCGTGGCCCGGCGAGCTCGTCCGAAGCTGAGCGGGTTCCAAGGGGGGGGGTCCCCCCGGTTTTCCGCACCGGCGGCGCCAGGCGGTGCTGCCCTTCCCCAAACCGGCTGGCTAGACCGGACGGTCTTCTGCGCACATGGCCTGCATGGGCGGGCCACCGGTCTTCAAGCACGACGCCCTCCTGGCACCGCGATCCAGCTCCGCCGGCCCAGCCAGTCCTCTAGCGTGGCACCCTCCTGGCGCCGCGACTCCTCTTCACCCGGCTGGCCGACGGGCCAACCGGTTCTTCCGCTGAAGCGGCCCATGTAGAGGGCTGCGGTTCTTCCCACACAAACGGTGCGACGGCGCTGTTTCCCTTCACCACGTTCCCGGAACGGTGCAATGACGCCATGCTTCCTTCCCCACCAATTGCCAATTCTAAAATAATAAATGAGAACAACAGAGGGTTGTCGGGCCGTGTTTGTTCGTCATGCACCCTCCTCATAAATGATATCAATCGGCCATATTTAACAACAATTTCCAACGAGAACGGGGTACGTAAACATTCAATTTCAATAATAAACCGCTACCTCGATAATCGATGTCGAACGTCAGCGTCGGGTTTGACGGCGTCGCGAGATATGGATTCGTAGACGTCTACGGAGAGCATCCGAGGAGGAAGCAGTATTTCCCCTTTTTATCACGGAGAGAAGAAAATAAGGCATGACGTCATTGGAGAGTTTCTGCATCGGTGTCTCCTCCCTTGTCGTAGAGGAAGAAGAGGATGGAGAATTTGGGGTCGCCGAGTTGAAGTTCTTCATCAGAGAGTTTACATTTATTCAACAAAGGAGATGAAGCGTTCTTCAAAACTCAAGAGGTCTCTCCCAAAAATCTCAACACAACAAGCCAACCAAAAATAAAATAAGGCTTCTCCTTATTTTATTAAATAATGCCATACATTCAAATTTACAAAATTCAAATTCCAATTCACTTAATTAATTAAACCATGATTTGTCTAATTAATTAAGTGATAGGTTGGCAAGTTTTAATAGAGTGAGAGAGGGAGAGGAAGAGTCCTCAATAAAGAGGAGTTAACAAGTTTAAAGGGGGAGGTTTAAGGAGTTTTAGGGAATGTGAAGGGTTAGGGATCATGTGGGGCCCACCTCACAAATATCCTCACATGGTAGTTAGGGGCCCACCCCAACTCCCCCATGTAGGATATAACCACTTAGATATAGAATAAAAATTGTTCCACATTTTTATTCACTTCTTATTTAATCCACAATTTTTAACTTCTCCTCCCACAAAAACGCAACTATGGTAAAGGTCCTCTTAAGCAATTACCGGCATTGCGAATTCATTGGTTCCCTCAGATTTCAATTCCGACCACCGGTTCAAAAGATAGAAAAATCCGCTCGTTCGTTTACTGAACGTACCCAAGCTAAACTTCGAAACTTGATTTCGAGCACACCGGGCATCGGAATCAGGTTCCGTCAGAAATTGCGTACTCGAAAAATTCCAAAGTATTTAAGAAAAAAAATTCATTGAAATTTCCATGTCTTTATATTTTATAATTCCATATTTATTATATTAGATTTTTTAACATGAATAGGGAAAGGAAATACTTGAGGTAAGGGTTTCTCGTCTCATATTTACTTTTGTGACACATATGTCATATTCACCACTTATTTCATTTTTGTGGTGTTTATATTTTCCATATGATAGATTATATCATTAATATATTTGTATTCATGGTATTTAAAGTTTAATTTGATGTTATTTATTTTATGGGGCTTATAATTCAAAAAAAACCCAAGTGGTAAGGGTTTATTTCACAATCTCATCATTATTCAGGGTTATATATTTTTAAGTCTCATCTGAGAAATACTTATCTTCCAGTATTATGTTTTATAAAAAAATTCAAATATTATTTTATTATTCTCCAAAAAAATTTCAAATTCATTTTTTCCTAAGTTTTACTTTTTACATAACGGATGGAAAGGAATATTTTTTTCATATTATAAATGAGGTACTTTGTGACTTTTCTGGAAAAACAATTATGGAATGAATGTTTTTTAACTTATACTACATGAGTATATTTCCCCCTAATATGAAGCCTCAATTATTATAAGCTTAATTTAATATTTCATAAGTTTATTTTAAAATAAAAAAATCAATTATAAGTGTGGTGCTTTTTTAAAAAAATAATTTATTTTAAAATAGAAAAGTTATTTCTATAAGGCCCCAGCCTTAAACCTTACTTAATCTTGAGTTATTACAAGATTTCACATTGAGGATCTTTTCAGGTTTAGAGTTTTAGAGAATTAGATCATGAAACATTCATTACATTCCACATTTAAACAAAGTGTTTACATAAAAGACAAAATTCATTCTTCTCATCAACGGAAACCTATTTAAAATTAAACACAGATTCTTTCTTGACACATCCTTGACTCTATCATCTTATCATGTACCTTTCCCTTGACCTGAAAAAAACATTTAAAAAACTTGGGATGAGCATAAAAAGCTCAGTAAGGGATATAAAAATATGGAAGGGAAACATGAGTTCATATATACATAAGAATGAAATCATACTTTACCCATAAAACATAGGCATATCAAATCATGAATAAATCATAGAAAACATAAGACATAAAGGTAACTTGAGGCATTCATAACATTCTTACGTAGGGAGTAACCCTCTTGGTTACGTTTGGAATACCCATCATAGTATATTCCCTAAATCTCTTCGGAGAAACCTTAACGTTTCACTCCTTCGCGTTACCCAATGCATTGGAGAGCTATAACGGGCTCACCCGCCCTTAGTTTATCACGGAACCACCCGTCTTCATAATAATGCCCAAGAACCATAACATAATCATATCACATAAAACATGCATAAAGGAAACATAACATTTCTAAATTTCAATCACGAGATATCAATACAACACATTGATATAATAAAAACATTATGAAAACCATTTTCAATACCAAAGTAAAACATGGTATTTATTTTTCTTTTAAAAAAGAAGGTATGGCTTGTAGAGGAAGCTGAAACTCGAATAACGGTTACGACGGCGGAGAAGTCGTTGTCGCCGCATACGTACGACAAAAACATTCCCTTTTGTCGTTTAGTAAACGCTTCGTATAAAAAATATTCCTTTTGAATAAACGTGAAAGTCAAAGGGGTTTATACACCGTATACAAGAAAGTTGTGTATAAAACAAAATATGCCTCAATGAAAGGAGATTGAGACGAAGTCCCATACCACCTTGAAGATTTTAACATTTTAAACCATTAATATCCATATAAATAAATCCTTAAAACCATTTTGAAAACATGGATATTAATAAGAACAAATAATTAAAACATTTAAAACGATATTTTGGTTATAAAGGGGTTTTACCAAAATTAGAGACACTTGAATACAATAATCGAGGAATAACATTTAGTCAGAACTTTATAATATCATGAGAATAAAAGGATTCATGATATAATACTCCAAAGGACAGTATATACACCATATAAGAGTGAATTGGTGCATAACAACAATGAACCCTCAATAGAAATGTCAAATGTGATGAAATCCCTTATAAAGAAGGTATCCTTAAATTAAGGACAAATCAATCTCAAAAATATGTGTGACAAAAATAAATACACTCAATATCAGTGGATATTAAGTATAAACAATAAAAGGTCATTCACACATATTCAATGGATGACATATTCAATGACTACATGTTGAACCCAAAGAAATCGAAATTGGGTTAAAAAGTTCCCTTGACAGCCTAACGGCATCACATCAAAAAGAGTTGATGAGAGATAAAAAGAGTATCTCATAACTTGGACATAAAATTTACATCAATAAGGATATATGAGAACATATACCAACATAACAACATGTAAATTAAAATACCCAACAAAAGAAGTCTTTTTAAAAAAGAGGAGGGTGAAAGGTTCCCTTACCGACTTGGGTATCTTTCAAAACATACACCCCATGAAAGAAGGACAATAGATCATTGATGTAAATACTCATAAACGAAAGTATATTACACAAAGATTAGAATAATTGGCAGTACATACACCAATCAATGGAATTTGTGGCAAATGTAGCATAAATCTCACGAGAATAAAAGTGAGATGAAAAATCCCTTACGAAAATTCGGCAGCCTAACGGCGCCACTCAAAACGTCCAAAATGGATTGATGAGAGAGAATAGGGTTTCTCATCACATGAACATAATAATTACAGTAGGAGTAATATAAAAGAACATCCCAATCATAAGAAAGATGAGCTTAAAAGAAATGACATAAAAGAGTGTACTTAAAGTGAAAGAGAGTTGCAGGATCCCTTACCTCGGGTCCGACTTGACTCGATCGTTCCTTAATCTCCTGAATAATAAACTTGAGTTAATTTCTAATTCCTTAAGAACCCTTTTTCATGTTCATTATTACTTTTATACCACTTATTACCATGTCACAAACATTATGTAATCATTTAAGTTAATAATATTTGTTTTGCCGATATTTTGTTCTTAAGTCGAAAGTGGTCTTCTTACAATTACATGTTGTTCAAGTGGCCAAATGTTTATTATATCCAGAATTGTATTCATTATGTAGATATCATATATGTCACATATATCCAGTAAATTCATGCATTTATAACATTACATAATCATTTAGAGGTAAGAAATGAAATGCACCGTTCATGGAGACGGTAAGCCGTACGTACGCATGAACGCTACTTTCATTTCTT
This sequence comes from Viscum album, assembly GCA_963277665.1. Classification (NCBI taxonomy): domain Eukaryota; kingdom Viridiplantae; phylum Streptophyta; class Magnoliopsida; order Santalales; family Viscaceae; genus Viscum; species Viscum album. The sequence goes on from OY728131.1 coordinate 1,353,987,117, forward strand.
TGTCATATTAACGGAATTAAAACTAAATGAGACTTATGTATATTTTAATTCCAGAATTATATTCATCATTTAGATATATCATTAATTTTATATATCCATTATATACATGTACTTTTAATAGTACATTACATTTGGGGATAAGAAATGAAATGCACAGTTCATGGAGACGGTAGTCCGTACGTACGCATGAACGCTACTTTCATTTCTATCTCATACTTTAATGGAAATAAATGATAATGATATATATAGGTATATTATAATTCCAGTATAACATCATGTATAATATCATTAACTTTATCCTTTACACATCCCACATATGGTATTAACGAATCACATCACTTTGAGGGGGCGGTAGTCCGCACTTCCTTAAATGAAGATATCGCGTATACCCATAATGGAAGCCATAAAGGTAAGACACAAATGAAAAATACAGAAGCATAAGTTAAACTTAAACATATTACATATCATATATAAAAATAGTGACATCATAATGGCCACCTTTGAAGGTGTTAAATGAGTATTGAACAATCATCGTTTCGGGAGGCAGAATTTCGCCATCCACGGAAACCGTATGTTCTTTAACCATTTGATGTAGTTGTGTGAGAGTGTAGCTCAAATAAATCTTATAACAACATCCTAGTATATTGAAGATACTGGTGTTGTTACAAAAGAAGTAAATAAAAAGAGTTTAGGGGGTCGGAGAAGCAAAATAAAACAAATGAACATGAGAGAATGAAATACCTTAAAAAGTGTAACTTCTTTTGGTTTGAGCCTAAAGGCTTCCTTTGAAAGGATTCTGCCCAAAGGGAATCCTCTAGGATGAGGAGAGGGATGTGGAGAGAGCAAATGGGCAGGGGTTGGCCGAGCCAATGGCTTGAAGAGTGTGTGAAATGAGGTAGAGGTGGGGGCCTTTTATAAGGGGAGAGGAGGGGCACTTTTGGAAAGTAAAGAAACATTACATTATTTGAAAATGTGTTTCGGTTTTAAAAGGTCCCACATTGATGGAATTCGTGGATAAGGTGATAAGGCATCGAAATCCATTCATCCAATTGGTTTTGGACATGTGTAGTTCATAGATTTTATTTTATCTTTCCATTTTATTTAAATCGCCAAATAATGATGTCATCGCTGCATCATTATTATGTCATAAATAATTAAATTTATATAATGTCTAAAAATTATAAACAAATTACTATGATGTAGGAAATCTTTTTAGCTTTCCATTGAATATTTATAATCAATATTTGGACTTGTATAACCCCACTTAAAAATTGTTTTCGCAAAACATATTATGTTTGTGTCATTTTCACTTTAACATTTAATAAAAATATATTATTGTCATTTTCCAACTAAAGTGGATACATGGGGTCCCCAAGTTAGGCCATGACTTGTCTTGGTCGGCCATGACACAACCAATGAGGTTGGGACATGTGTCTAGGTCATTTTATATTATTAAAGCATTATTTATACATTAAACTACACTAATTACCACTAATCGCGATTAAAAACTTAATAAGTTACTATTCACCAAAAAATTATTTTAATCTCATTGAACCACATTTTACTTCTTAATGACAACCATGTATGTCGGATTTTCAAAATTCAATACACATTAGTTGTAAACTTTCATTTAACTGAAAAATCAGTTTGCTTGATTACCACTTAGTGGTTTCACTATTCATCAAAAATTGAAGTTTTTCAGAAAATTACCAAAAATTCACCCTAAGCTATATTTGATATTCCGAATTCAAAAATGAAGTCCATTTTACAAAATTCAAATCATATAAGTCACATTAATTAATTTAATAATTAATTCCCGCTGCCAGGGCAAATAGCGTGTTTTTACAAAAAATTAAGTATCAAAAGATTGACACCAGTTTAAGTCTAATTTCAAATCGAAATTGATTCCAATGACCACCATTGGATAAAATGGTAAAAATATATTCTAATTTCACTTTAAAACCAATTCAAAAGATAATCTAATCATATAAATAAATTAGATCAAAAAGAGGTTTTGAATTAAAATGCAACATTTTACACTATTCATAAAAAAAATGAACTTTATCAGAAAGGTTCCAAAAAATTACACAAAGTAAAATTTGATGTCCCGATTCTTAAGAAGATTTATATTTGGTCCAATAGAAAGTAAAAGAGTGATCAAAACTATATTTAATGACGGTTCACCATTAAAAGGTGATAAGTGAACCTTTAGTGAAAATTAGAGTATAAAAGCCTAAAATTGAACTCTTTCCGTATTTTAAGCCTTTATCTTTTATTGGGTAAATGTAAAAACATCTAAAAACATATCTATTCATATTTTAGTTATTTCTATTCATTCCCGCCAGTACAACGGCTACTTGTTAACTAACATAATATTATTATATTACTAGTGTGCTGCGTAAGTTTCAAAGAAACTCATCGTTGCGTATTGGGTACGCTATCGAACATAGCAACCCCTTTTAATTAAAATTCATATTTAATTCTCTAATATTAATAAATATGAAAATTATTTATTCTTTAATTACCTGGGATGTTACATCCTTCCCCCCTTTTGGGAATTGCGTCCTCGCAATTTTATTCACTTATCAAAATAAGTGGGGGTATTTATCCCTCATAGCATTTTCAGATTCCCACGTTGCCTCTTCAATCACATGGTTTTTCCAAAAAACCTTTACCTGATGAATCACCTTATTCCGTAACACTTGCTCCATGTGGTCAAGAATCTGGACCGGTTGTTCCTCATAAGAGAGGTTCTCTTCCAGCTGAACTACCTCTGGACTCAAAACATGAGATGGATCTGGCATATACTTTCTCAACATCGAAACGTGAAAAACATTGTGTACCTGAGATAAAATCGGAGGTAAAGCCACTCGGTATGCAACTGATCCAACTCTTTCCAGAATTTTGTATGGTCCAATGAACCTTGGACTCAACTTTCCTTTCTTACCAAATCTCATCACACTTTTCCAAGGAGAAACCTTGAGAAAAACATGATCACCTACCTCGAAAGATAGATCCTTCCTCCGGTTATCCGCATAAATCTTCTGCCTGCTCTGAGCTGTTCTCATGTGTTTCTGAATCAGCTGAACTTTTTCTGCCATCTCTTCTACCAATTCTGGTCCCATCAACTTCCTTTCACCCACTTCATCCCAGAAAGCTGGAGTTCGACACCGTTTCCCATATAATGCCTGAAATGGTGCCATCTATATACTAGAATGGAAACTATTATTATATGAAAACTCAACCAAAGAAAGATGTTGGTCCCAACTTCCCTGATAATCCATAGAACAAGCTCGTAGCATATCCTCCAATGTCTGAATTGTTCGTTCTGACTGCCCATCTGATTGAGGATGAAAAGCTGTACTAAAATTTAATTCAGTACCCAACGACTTCTAAAGGCCTTTCCAAAAGTTAGAGGTAAACCTGGGATCACGATCTGATACAATGGAGAGAGGAACTCCATGTAACCTGACTATCTCCTTAAGATACAAACGGGAAATTTGATCTAGATAGAAAGTATCTCGTATAGAAAGGAAATGAGCAGATTTAGTCAAGCGATCAACAATAACCCAAATTGCATTATTACCTCGAGATGTCTTTGGTAATCCAACAACAAAGTCCATGGATATATTCTCCCATTTCCATTCTGGCACTGGTAAAGGCTGAAGCATCCCTTTCGGTAACTGCCGCTCTGCTTTAACCTGCTGACAAGTCAAACACTTCACAGTAAAATCAGCAATATCTCTTTTCATTCCATCCCACCAGTAATACTCCCGCAGACTTCTGTACATCTTAGTACTGCCAGGATGAACTGAAAACGGAGAACTATGAGCTTCACATAACATCTCATTCTTCAACTGTGAATCAAAAAGAACACACAATCTCTTCCAAAATCTCAAAACACAAACACAAACTTATCCAAGAACTCATGGAAAATTTGATTCATAAGGTCCATGAATACAGCAGGTGCATTGGTAAGCCCAAAAGGCATTACTACAAATTCATAATGGCTATATCTAGTACGGAACACAATCTTCGGAACATCTGCTTCTTTTACTTTCAACTGATGGTACCCCGACCTCAAGTCAATCTTCGAAAAATACTGAGCTCCCTGGAGCAGATACCACTTCATTTGATGGCCCAACATCTACTGAAGTTGCAAAGGATTTCACCACCCCTTTCTGCTTGTAGTCTAACTGCTTCCCATCACTCAAGCTCCTTGTCGGACACTCGTTTGCATAGTGACCCATCTCATTGCACTTAAAACATTTCACTAACTGTAAATCAAATTTGTTTTTACCTTCACCTTGATCCTTTTCAGTGCAATCACGAGCCTTATGTCCCATCTTACCACATCGGTAGCACTTCCCAGAATTCAGAAGACATTCCCCAGCATGCCTTTTGCCACATTTATCACAAACTGGAAACTTAGTTCTCTTACCATCAGACTTCTTTGAAGAATTCTTACCTTTCTCCTGCCACCTCGGTCTCTTCTTCTGCTGGTTGTTATAGAACACTTGGTCATCGGCAAACTCCATTTCCACCTTCTCAGCACATCGAACAAGCTTTTCATAACTTTTAAACTCTCGAGAAGCTAATGCCCTTCGATACTTTGGCTTTAATCCTGAGTAAAAACGATTGATTTTACTATCAAGGTCCCGGATAAAATTGGGAGCATACCTTGCCAATCGAGTGAACCTTTCTTCATAGGCAGCCACTGAGTCTTCCTCTTGCCTCAATTCCAAGAATTGCTTTTCCATCCTAAGTCGAACAGCCTTAGGAAAATACTTCTCAAGAAACATACCTTTGAATTCATCCCAGTCAAGAGCATCAATCTCATCAGCATCCCTGATATTTTTAACCATAGACCACCACTGATCTGCTTCACCCTCTAAACGGTAAATAGCAAGACTAACCTTTTGATTGTCTGAACACCCCATGACATCAAAAATCTTCTCTAGTGCTTTAATCCACCCTTCAGCTTGCACAGGGTCAGATGATCCTCTGAATGATGGGGGATGTTGCCTCATGAAATGTTCCACCATTGACATGTTCCTATGCGGTTGATCTGGCTGATCTCGTGCATGGATACCACCACCATTTATAGCCTGAGTCAACTGTGCCATCACTGCAACAAACTGTTCAGTTCCGATTCCAACCATCTCAGGTTGCTGATTTGGAAGGTTGTCTTCCTCCTGATGTCGTCCCAACATAGCTGCTTTGTTTCCCCTACGGAAAACCATTCTGAACATGGAAATATCTTAGGCGAAGCAACATGGTAATCCGTAAATGCTATATCATTTCAATCATATTATAATTTAACACTTTTCTAACTCCTAAAGTTGTCTAAACCGACCTCTGATACCAACTATAAGGCCCCAGCCTTAAACCTTACTTAATCTTGAGTTATTACACGATTTCACATTGAGGATCTTTTCAGGTTTAGAGTTTTAGAGAATTAGATCATGAAACATTCATTACATTCCACATTTAAACAAAGTGTTTACATAAAAGACAAAATTCATTCTTCTCATCAACGGAAACCTATTTAAAATTAAACACAGATTCTTTCTTGACACATCCTTGACTCTATCATCTTATCATGTACCTTTCCCTTGACCTGAAAAAAACATTTAAAAAACTTGGGATGAGCATAAAAAGCTCAGTAAGGGATATAAAAATATGGAAGGGAAACATGAGTTCATATATACATAAGAATGAAATCATACTTTACCCATAAAACATAGGCATATCAAATCATGAATAAATCATAGAAAACATAAGACATAAAGGTAACTTGAGGCATTCATAACATTCTTACGTAGGGAGTAACCCTCTTGGTTACGTTTGGAATACCCATCATAGTATATTCCCTAAATCTCTTCGGAGAAACCTTAACGTTTCACTCCTTCGCGTTACCCAATGCATTGGAGAGCTATAACGGGCTCACCCGCCCTTAGTTTATCACGGAACCACCCGTCTTCATAATAATGCCCAAGAACCATAACATAATCATATCACATAAAACATGCATAAAGGAAACATAACATTTCTAAATTTCAATCACGAGATATCAATACAACACATTGATATAATAAAAACATTATGAAAACCATTTTCAATACCAAAGTAAAACATGGTATTTATTTTTCTTTTAAAAAAGAAGGTATGGCTTGTAGAGGAAGCTGAAACTCGAATAACGGTTACGACGGCGGAGAAGTCGTTGTCGCCGCATACGTACGACAAAAACATTCCCTTTTGTCGTTTAGTAAACGCTTCGTATAAAAAATATTCCTTTTGAATAAACGTGAAAGTCAAAGGGGTTTATACACCGTATACAAGAAAGTTGTGTATAAAACAAAATATGCCTCAATGAAAGGAGATTGAGACGAAGTCCCATACCACCTTGAAGATTTTAACATTTTAAACCATTAATATCCATATAAATAAATCCTTAAAACCATTTTGAAAACATGGATATTAATAAGAACAAATAATTAAAACATTTAAAACGATATTTTGGTTATAAAGGGGTTTTACCAAAATTAGAGACACTTGAATACAATAATCGAGGAATAACATTTAGTCAGAACTTTATAATATCATGAGAATAAAAGGATTCATGATATAATACTCCAAAGGACAGTATATACACCATATAAGAGTGAATTGGTGCATAACAACAATGAACCCTCAATAGAAATGTCAAATGTGATGAAATCCCTTATAAAGAAGGTATCCTTAAATTAAGGACAAATCAATCTCAAAAATATGTGTGACAAAAATAAATACACTCAATATCAGTGGATATTAAGTATAAACAATAAAAGGTCATTCACACATATTCAATGGATGACATATTCAATGACTACATGTTGAACCCAAAGAAATCGAAATTGGGTTAAAAAGTTCCCTTGACAGCCTAACGGCATCACATCAAAAAGAGTTGATGAGAGATAAAAAGAGTATCTCATAACTTGGACATAAAATTTACATCAATAAGGATATATGAGAACATATACCAACATAACAACATGTAAATTAAAATACCCAACAAAAGAAGTCTTTTTAAAAAAGAGGAGGGTGAAAGGTTCCCTTACCGACTTGGGTATCTTTCAAAACATACACCCCATGAAAGAAGGACAATAGATCATTGATGTAAATACTCATAAACGAAAGTATATTACACAAAGATTAGAATAATTGGCAGTACATACACCAATCAATGGAATTTGTGGCAAATGTAGCATAAATCTCACGAGAATAAAAGTGAGATGAAAAATCCCTTACGAAAATTCGGCAGCCTAACGGCGCCACTCAAAACGTCCAAAATGGATTGATGAGAGAGAATAGGGTTTCTCATCACATGAACATAATAATTACAGTAGGAGTAATATAAAAGAACATCCCAATCATAAGAAAGATGAGCTTAAAAGAAATGACATAAAAGAGTGTACTTAAAGTGAAAGAGAGTTGCAGGATCCCTTACCTCGGGTCCGACTTGACTCGATCGTTCCTTAATCTCCTGAATAATAAACTTGAGTTAATTTCTAATTCCTTAAGAACCCTTTTTCATGTTCATTATTACTTTTATACCACTTATTACCATGTCACAAACATTATGTAATCATTTAAGTTAATAATATTTGTTTTGCCGATATTTTGTTCTTAAGTCGAAAGTGGTCTTCTTACAATTACATGTTGTTCAAGTGGCCAAATGTTTATTATATCCAGAATTGTATTCATTATGTAGATATCATATATGTCACATATATCCAGTAAATTCATGCATTTATAACATTACATAATCATTTAGAGGTAAGAAATGAAATGCACCGTTCATGGAGACGGTAAGCCGTACGTACGCATGAACGCTACTTTCATTTCTTTGTCATATTAACGGAATTAAAACTAAATGAGACTTATGTATATTTTAATTCCAGAATTATATTCATCATTTAGATATATCATTAATTTTATATATCCATTATATACATGTACTTTTAATAGTACATTACATTTGGGGATAAGAAATGAAATGCACAGTTCATGGAGACGGTAGTCCGTACGTACGCATGAACGCTACTTTCATTTCTATCTCATACTTTAATGGAAATAAATGATAATGATATATATAGGTATATTATAATTCCAGTATAACATCATGTATAATATCATTAACTTTATCCTTTACACATCCCACATATGGTATTAACGAATCACATCACTTTGAGGGGGCGGTAGTCCGCACTTCCTTAAATGAAGATATCGCGTATACCCATAATGGAAGCCATAAAGGTAAGACACAAATGAAAAATACAGAAGCATAAGTTAAACTTAAACATATTACATATCATATATAAAAATAGTGACATCATAATGGCCACCTTTGAAGGTGTTAAATGAGTATTGAACAATCATCGTTTCGGGAGGCAGAATTTCGCCATCCACGGAAACCGTATGTTCTTTAACCATTTGATGTAGTTGTGTGAGAGTGTAGCTCAAATAAATCTTATAACAACATCCTAGTATATTGAAGATACTGGTGTTGTTACAAAAGAAGTAAATAAAAAGAGTTTAGGGGGTCGGAGAAGCAAAATAAAACAAATGAACATGAGAGAATGAAATACCTTAAAAAGTGTAACTTCTTTTGGTTTGAGCCTAAAGGCTTCCTTTGAAAGGATTCTGCCCAAAGGGAATCCTCTAGGATGAGGAGAGGGATGTGGAGAGAGCAAATGGGCAGGGTTTGGCCGAGCCAATGGCTTGAAGAGTGTGTGAAATGAGGTAGAGGTGGGGGCCTTTTATAAGGGGAGAGGAGGGGCACTTTTGGAAAGTAAAGAAACATTACATTATTTGAAAATGTGTTTCGGTTTTAAAAGGTCCCACATTGATGGAATTCGTGGATAAGGTGATAAGGCATCGAAATCCATTCATCCAATTGGTTTTGGACATGTGTAGTTCATAGATTTTATTTTATCTTTCCATTTTATTTAAATCGCCAAATAATGATGTCATCGCTGCATCATTATTATGTCATAAATAATTAAATTTATATAATGTCTAAAAATTATAAACAAATTACTATGATGTAGGAAATCTTTTTAGCTTTCCATTGAATATTTATAATCAATATTTGGACTTGTATAACCCCACTTAAAAATTGTTTTTGCAAAACATATTATGTTTGTGTCATTTTCACTTTAACATTTAATAAAAATATATTATTGTCATTTTCCAACTAAAGTGGATACATGGGGTCCCCAAGTTAGGCCATGACTTGTCTTGGTCGGCCATGACACAACCAATGAGGTTGGGACATGTGTCTAGGTCATTTTATATTATTAAAGCATTATTTATACATTAAACTACACTAATTACCACTAATCGCGATTAAAAACTTAATAAGTTACTATTCACCAAAAAATTATTTTAATCTCATTGAACCACATTTTACTTCTTAATGACAACCATGTATGTCGGATTTTCAAAATTCAATACACATTAGTTGTAAACTTTCATTTAACTGAAAAATCAGTTTGCTTGATTACCACTTAGTGGTTTCACTATTCATCAAAAATTGAAGTTTTTCAGAAAATTACCAAAAATTCACCCTAAGCTATATTTGATATTCCGAATTCAAAAATGAAGTCCATTTTACAAAATTCAAATCATATAAGTCACATTAATTAATTTAATAATTAATTCCCGCTGCCAGGGCAAATAGCGTGTTTTTACAAAAAATTAAGTATCAAAAGATTGACACCAGTTTAAGTCTAATTTCAAATCGAAATTGATTCCAATGACCACCATTGGATAAAATGGTAAAAATATATTCTAATTTCACTTTAAAACCAATTCAAAAGATAATCTAATCATATAAATAAATTAGATCAAAAAGAGGTTTTGAATTAAAATGCAACATTTTACACTATTCATAAAAAAAATGAACTTTATCAGAAAGGTTCCAAAAAATTACACAAAGTAAAATTTGATGTCCCGATTCTTAAGAAGATTTATATTTGGTCCAATAGAAAGTAAAAGAGTGATCAAAACTATATTTAATGACGGTTCACCATTAAAAGGTGATAAGTGAACCTTTAGTGAAAATTAGAGTATAAAAGCCTAAAATTGAACTCTTTCCGTATTTTAAGCCTTTATCTTTTATTGGGTAAATGTAAAAACATCTAAAAACATATCTATTCATATTTTAGTTATTTCTATTCATTCCCGCCAGTACAACGGCTACTTGTTAACTAACATAATATTATTATATTACTAGTGTGCTGCGTAAGTTTCAAAGAAACTCATCGTTGCGTATTGGGTACGCTATCGAACATAGCAACCCCTTTTAATTAAAATTCATATTTAATTCTCTAATATTAATAAATATGAAAATTATTTATTCTTTAATTACCTGGGATGTTACAATTTCCCTCAATAATTATTCCAAGTGATCTTTCAAAACCATTTTTCATCTAATATGGGATCATTTTATGTTAATTATATTATAATGGGGATACACTACAATTATACCATCCTTATTCTTTCTCTATATTTTTTATGTTTATGATGAAAATATTAAGTGTTTATGAAAACCATTTCTTTTCATGGGTTATGATATGATGAATGTTTCACGATCCTATGTAAAAATATGTGTGGTTTTCATTACATGATAGGTGGAACCTATATCTATCTCTAATTAATTGGGTAAATATGCATAAATCATGAGGTGAATATGTTATGCATGAACCTTACTTCATGTTCACGGTTTTATGCGTGGACCTGGAATTCATGTCCATAACATTATACATGGACCTGAATTTCATGTCCACAAGTTTATGCATGGACCAAGTTTTTATGTTCATAAGATTATGTTTAGACTTGGTTTCATGTTCATAAGTTTACGTGAGGTATTTATTTCATCTCCTTTACTTAATGAGTGAACTTTATTCTATTTATACATGTTCACAATGTTATCAAATTATTTATATGCCACAAAACCATGTCTTCTGCTAATTTTATGCTCTCATGGATCAATTTATTTGATTCTATTATGATTTATATATTATGAATTGTCAATATTTATACCATGAATCAATATTATGATATTTTTTATACAAGGTATGGTTTTCAAGTGTTAATATCTTGTTTTTATACCCTTATTCTCGTGTTACGCTTATGTTATCATTGATATCTCACATGTTTACCCATATTGAGTATCTAATCTCACCCATATCTTATGTTTCCTTTCCACAGGTTATGAGGAAAGTTTTTAATGGGGTATTCCTATGAAGAGTACCATGAGGGAAGATCTTTATAGGATATTTTGAATATATTTCAGGAAATTAGAATATTGTATATCTAGTCTCTAAATACGCTAATATTATATGAGCCTCGGGTGTGTTTTTTGTATAATGTATTTGAATATTAATATATTGAGATGTAATATTTATCTTTGAAAATCCTGGTTCATTATAATTGGAATTAGAGAAAGGTTTATTCAACCTTTATGGATTATGTTTATAAAACTTTGGTGAAAACCCTAGGGATATGTCAATTATAGGATAATATCCTAATGTTTTGGTAAGGAAGGAATTGTGTGATTTCCTAAGACATTAATTTTTTTTGGAAACTATAAGTGCATGTATCTATGTCATAGTTGTGCCTATGGGTAATAACTCTAAAAAGGGTATATTGACCTAGCTACAATCATCATGTGGTACACGACAATGGGTATTTTTACACACCTATTTTGATACTCCTAGGGGATATTATTTAGGTTAATCCACATTTTCTTTTAAAACCATTATGGAGGATTTGAATAAATTGTAATCATTTATTAACTAGGTTAAACTAGAATTTGAATAGGCTGAGAAGAAGGTGACATGATTTAGACATCCAATAAATGATTAGGCAGTTTCCCACTATGATTATGGTTTCTCACACCATGATTTTGGATTTAGATAATGGATGGAACTATGAGGATTCAAGTTAATGGTGAATGTGATGGAAAATAGAATTATTTCCCTCTTGATAAACCAAATGAAATAGGATCAAGAAAGAAAAACCTTGTTATTATTCCTAATCAGTAATCTCATAATATGATCAATAATCTCAACTTATGTGAATTTTCTAACACAAGAAACAAGAGGAAAAGGAATTTTCATGATGACCATAGAGGAATGAAATTTCAATTTTCATCATGTTAATAATTTTGGAAGAAGCATAGAGGAGAATTCCTCAAAGGAACAAGAAGATGTTTTGGGTGTGAAAAAGAAGGATATAGAGAAAATAATTTCCAAAGAAAATTTACTGGTTTAGTTAACACAGTGGATGCGAATAATGGTTTCAATAAGGTATCATCAATGATTGAATGTTTTAAATGGAGAAAGTATGGTCATTAGGGGGAAATATCAAGAAAATTATTAGAAAGGTTTTACAAGTAATGGTTTTTCTATTTATTATTAAGATATTATATTTTATATGAAAGGAAATAAGTGTTAAGTGATAAGATGATGAAACTTTATTCATACATTATGAAGGAAGTAGAATAATTTAAATGATTATGTATTGGGATTTGATAATTATTTTGTAAAAGTGTTTTATGAGTAATATTCTGGATTATAAGAATAATGGAGAATCAATGGATTCTTCCTCAGTTGTTCTTCTTTAATAAATTTAAATTATATGTTGAATAGTACTGATATCCAAGAAAAGTGATTTATCAGAAAAATTATATTTTTCTATAACCCAAGATTGAAGGAAAGATAACCCTTAATATGTTTCCAATATGGAGATGATAATGTTTAGTTGGGATAAAGAGATGATTTACACTGATGAGATAGTATTGGTAATCATAAAACTGATTAGTTATTTAGTGACAATGTGGTTTAATTCATCTTTGATAAAGTTTATTTCATTTTTTATTTAAGGAACATATTCAATATTATGTGATTTTATTTGAGGAAAAATGATAATTTTAGTTTTTTTAAGAATTCATTTTTTCATTAAGGTTTTATGGTAATTTATGTTATTACTATATTTTTATGTAATATATGACCAAGGTTTTCACATATTAGTAATGTGACATTAAGATAAATTTTTGGGGATTAATTTTTAATTTTATTTTAGAATTGTAGTGAATTTTTTTCTAAATTTTTGGGTCTTGAATTCTGTGAGACATAATTTGGAATATTTTTATGAATAATTACCAACTGATTAAGTTAAACCTTGGGAAATATTATTTATGTTTCAAAAATTAATGTATTTATCCATATTAGATAACTTATGATGCCCTTTTTTTATTAACATCTAAAGATAGGATCAGTATCTTGGTATCCTATTGTGGATTATATGATATGTTAGAAGTTGATCTTAGTGTTTGAGGTATGAATAATTAATCTTTAATATTCATAGTTTGGAGAAAAGTATGAGGTTAAAGGATGAAATTCTACTTATAAAGTAATCCTATTTCCTTATGTTCATAGTCTAGATAGTAAAGGAATTATTTAAATATAAGAAAAGGATCTTAAGGCCAATAAAAAAATGTTGTCATATAACCTTAAAGTTTGATGAATTGACGGCCTTTTCCACATATGTGGTTTATAGTTTTGTGATTATTAACTTTCTCATGATCATTCACTTCCTTGTGATTAATTATATATGTAAATTAGTTTACTTACATGACCATATTTTCACTTCCCACTATTGTTCTCCTATTTTAAACCTATTTTGTATCATCTAATCTGACCTTCATACTTACCTTTATCTATTTTCAAGAGGAAGTTTTATTAACCCTTACTATGATGTGGGTTTCCAAAAAAGAATTTCCAAATGGGAAAGCTTTGATTACAAAATTAAAATTGAGAGGATGAAATTTATTAAAATGGGTAGAATGTAACACCATGATATTTTATGAAATTTTTCTTTCAAATATATTTTACTTCTTCGATATCTTATGTTACATGCAACCATGTGTTCAATAAAGCATTGATATACTATTTAAAATATTATTATTTAATGTTTTCACCTAACTGTTAAATTAAAGAGTATTATTAGGATTAATTACTTTATGAATTATATGTAAAGTCTCTACTCAATATAAATTCTTAGTAATTAATAACTCAATTTTTAGTAAAGTTATTTTATTATTCAAAAAAAAATCATCAAAAATGAATTTTTATTGGTTTTATGAGAAAATATTGTGATTAATGTTTTAAACTATTATAAAATATATTTGATAAGGTTAAATTTATTTTTTAAATTAACATATAAAAATTATATTTAGGTGAAATATTGGTATTTTATTAAAAAGGTTTATTTTTCCATTAATAGTGATTAATACGAATTTTAATAAAACTTTCATTTTATTTTCATATAAAGTATAATCATTATTTTAGTTTGATCTAAAATTATCATATGTATTATTAAATTATATATAATTTAATTAAATTTATTTGAATCATCATTATAAATTATTTTGGTATAAGTATATTTTCAGGCTTAGAAATGTATTTTTCTAAAAATTGATTTTCATTGCATTTTATGCATTTATATTAAATGTAAATTTTTAAAATTATAAAAATTTAATCTTGAAAATTTTATTCTATTTTTAGAATAATTATTTTTAAATTTTTAAATAGATAAATTTTATTTATGGCCAAATTGAATAATAATCGTGGAAAAATTTTCACCTCTGTAAAGGGTAAATCGAGTAAATCTAGTTTAAAACTAAGTGATAAGACCATAATTATTCATAACAATTCTTATTAGATGAATTAAATTCTAACCTTATCCCCTTAGTATTTAATTTGAGTTGTTTAATGGATATGTTTCCATGAAAATGACTTGTATATTATTTAAACTAAAGGAACTAACAAAATGTCACTCTCTTAGTTTTAAATATCATTTCTATGTTCACATAGGGAAAAAATAGTTATGGATGAGTATTAATAGTAATTTTATTACTGATGAAATTATATTCATAATGGTAATTTATTTATAATTTTTAATAATTAAATAATTACATTAAATACTTACACAACACTAAAATAGTATTTATTCAGTTAATGGAAAAATAAAACAAATGGAATTAAAAAAATTAAAATTAATATAATTTTAGAGAATTAGTGTGACCTAATAATTTTATAGATAATAATAACTTGTTAGGGATGTATTAAAAGATTTTTTGTGAATTTATTTTTTTTTGTTGTGTTTAAATCCAAAGTAATGAATAATGTCAAAATTGAAAAAACTAAGATTTTAAGAAAATAATATTTTATTACTTTATTTAAAAATCATAAAAATATTAAAATATGGAAAATAGAATAATATATGGTCTATAATTTCACCCCCATACATTTATATGTTGTTTTGAGGTATTTGGGTTGATATTTATGTTAGGAACACTTTTGTGTATGAGTTGTATTTGTTGTTAAAGGTTTTCAATGTTGAACAATATAAATAAGGAGCACTAAAGTTAATGAAGATTGGATGAAGTGATGATTCCTATAGAATTCTTATGGATTCATAGAATTGGATGCCACGCTTGAGAAATTATCCATATTGTTAAATCAGACGATTGTAGAACCAGTTATAAGTTCAAAATACATGTATCTAAAGTGATACATTGTTTACAGTAGTGAAGATGGGTGAAGTATCATATATTTTAGGATTAATAAGTTATTTGGAATTCATATTCCAAAAAAATAAGAAGAATAATAATGATGGATGAAGATTAAAAGATAAAGAGAAATTATGGTGGGAGCTCTTGGAGTTCTAAGTGTTAAGGTGAGCAGGCACGGGCTTGGAGTTCTAAGGTGGCCAAGCATGGGATTTGGTTTTAAGGTGTCCATGCATTTTATGTCAAAAAAATTTATGTAGTTTACTTAAAAAATATATGTCATTCCACAAAGATGATCGGATAGCCTCAACTGAGGACACATGCGGTACACAAGGTCAACCGAACCCAAGGTAAACCATCCTAGCCAACCTGTAGGATGCATGTAGGGCCCTGTGTAAGCCAGTAGAAGAACATAGGGGTGAGCATGTTCATAGGTTGGGACAAGGGCCCATGAAGAGGTGGGTGTAGAGAACACCCGCATAACCTGTATAGGGCGGTACCAGGGAGGGAGAGATAAGAATTCTGAGTTGTGAATGAAGTAGATTTATTGATAAATTGTGGCTCACCTGCGTCTTCATTTCGATGTGGGATTGGTTTTTATTCATACTATTCATCCATTTTAAAAAACATAGATATAATTGGAGCCATCAGATCAGATATATCTATTTCGTTCATTGCATCTCATGCCTTTCTCTTTAGAAACTGAGATGTCCAATCTCGTGTATCGATTATAAAACTGATACATTCGTATTCCTCCCTCTGCCACTCGACGGTGCCGCTGGTTCATCGTCGACTAAGCTAAAAACAAAGTAGTATGAGGCCATTTGATCTCGGGAATTTAGGAATATGAGTTTTATGTGATCCTCATCACATGAACGTGATCTACTCAACATAAATGAGAAGCTCATTTGAAAAAGGAAACAGGTCATGATTCTCTATGTATCTTTTATTCAGGTTTGGATATTTTGAAGTTTAAGATCTCGGCAGATTCAAAGAAAATATTTAAAACGGAATACCTTGTGGGGATTTGACTTAGTGATTAAATGAAGAAGAGGCGGAGATCTTTTCTTATAAAATGAGAAGCCTCAAGACCGAGTGAGGTTGATACTGCTTCTATATACTTGATAGCTCTCATCTTCCTCTGAAAATAGAGTCTCTCTGATCTTATGGTTCATGAAGGGCAAGAAGGATCCTTAAACCATCAAGGATTCATGAATAGAGAAGTCACGCTGGCCCTAGACAAGTGTAAAGCACTCTCAAAGTGTCTTAGCAAAGAGAGAAGAACAGTGAACCATTATGGTTTCACAAATAATAGAAACCCACGAACCATCCTGGTTATACGAAAAATATATGCACACCTTGTGTGTAGAAGAACTGCACATCTCTTGCATGAAGAAGAAGAACACGAAAACCTGACTGGTTTAACCAACCCCTCGGTGTGCTTCATGAAAAAGCCTCACAAATCTCATGAGTTGTGTGGTCTTGTTTTTATGTAAGTAACCACACTATTTGCGGTAGTGTATCCTTGAGAAGAAGAAGAAAATTTTAAGTTAGGGGATAGTGTGCACATGCATAATGCACATGAATTCAGGTGAATTATTTGAGATACTTGGGTGTGAAGAAATAAGGTGAAAAATAGACTACACCCATTTAGGTTTGCAAGAAGAAAATAATATGTGGTGATTATTTTTTGATAATTGAACCAAAGTGATTTGGGTGTATGAAAAGAGAATAAAGATAAGAAAATAAAGGTAGATGGTGTGTGTGTTAAGAAACACAAAGTGGATAGTGGTTTGGACCAAGAAACAAGTGTATGCTTCCATGGACACTCATAGAACCATTAGACACTTGAAAAAGTGTTGTCAAAAGAGAAAAATAAGAAGAAGACATTGCATTCATACTTTAATGCATACATGAAGACTTATTCACACATAAATGGTTCAATACTTGATATATCCAAAATATAATTAATGATTTCACTACATTGATGAATGTGAAATGGGTTTACTAGTTTTGCATCAAGGATTTAATGAATAGAGTGAACATAATTTAATTGGGTTGATAATTCAATAAGAGATTAATTATTTATTCTAAAAGATAAATCTTGCATAATATTGAAGGTACAGTGCAATTCAATTGAACAAACATCTACTGCACCAAGAATAATTGAGTATGCCCAAAAAAAGACTGATAAATTTTTAGGGCATTTTAACTGTGATGATGCTAAGCTGAGCTGTTCTTCATGGATCTTATAATAACAAAGTGAGTTTGTGATTCTATAAAGAAGAAGAATAGGTTTCAGTGCAGTTGGTTTTGCACTGAAGAAGAAGAATAAGATTGTATAGCTATCAAGGTTGTTGTTGTGAATAGGTAAGAGGAGTGACTTGCATACTGCTAAGCAAGTAAAAAAGTGAAGAATAAGATTGGAATATAAAGAAATAATATTACTTCAAACAAGTCTCAATAGTTGGAAAACTTTATTGATGTTATAAACTATTTTTAACATGAAGAAGACTGTCTTGGAAGGAAGTATAAATATCCATCAAGGAGCTGTAAAATTGGAACTATTGGATTGTTTACAAAGTGATCCATGAGTGTAATGGTATATCCTACTTGTTCTAACCATACAAAATGATTTTTTTCTAGTGGTTGTGTGTTTAGGATTATTTCTAACCAGGGCAAGGATGTATCTACACTTTTTGAATAGTGAACCTTGTAAATATCGTGTGCATGTTCTTTACAGATTTAATATTATTACATGTGTCAAGTAAAAGAGAATAAGTGAATAAAGATCCTAATAGGTCAATAGGTACAGGGATAAAAAGTTGTAATTAGATTAAAAAGTCCCAAACACTAATTCCCCCCCCCACTTAATATTAGGTATATCCCAAACTTTTCCTCTCAATTCATATTAGGGCCAGGTTCACCTTTGTCAAATTATCTATAGTGAAGTTACTCTCTTTTGAAGACTTCAATTTATTTCTTGAGTCAACAATGATGTGCAGTTTCGGTGAATATTTAGTTACCTCTGATCAGAACTATATATCTACCATGACCATGATGAACATGAAAAATAAGGATAAGTTAAAGTTTAAGAAGAATTCCCTCTTATATAAAGAAGAGTAAGTATCTGTTTCTCCATACCATGCTGACAATGAAGACATATAAAACATGGAAATTAATGAGAGGGTGGCACAATTTCCCACCAAGAAGATGGATAACCTTCCTACCTCTAGTGATTAGAAGGTATGTTTTAGTATATTTGAAAAAATTTCTGATGATGAAAGTGCTAACACAAGTTGTGATGATGATCAGTCTACAACTTCTAAAGAATTATCAGTTGATAGATTAAGAGTTATTCTGCCTGATATTCCAAAAGAAATTGCATCCCTTATTTATGGATTATTTCAATGTATGTAAGAATATATCACTCAATTGGAAGAAGAAACAAGTGTTTTGGAGAAAGGAATACAATAAAAAATTATTGAATATTTAAAGATATCTTTACATGTTGGAACCTCTCAATAAAAAAAGATGGAATTAGAAATAATCTCCTCAAAATGGATCAAATAAGTTTAAGAGAAATAGGGAGTCAATAAGACTCTGGAATAAAAGATCCATGCACTTGAAGATAAACCAAAGAAGAGCACTGAAGTCAAGGGTTTACATTTGGAAGAAAATTCCAATAAGATTAGGGAACTTGACTCTTTATTATAAAACAAAGTTATGATGCATGAAAAATAAGTTGAAATATTGAAAAAATATTGTGAAGAAAATATTATTATGATGGAAGATTTTAAAATAATTCTCAATATGAAATGTCTAGAGTTGGAAGCTCAGTTTACCAATCATGAAAAGACACATATTGACACTTCAAAAAAGAAGGAAATAGTTTCTACTAGTACTTAATGTTCATTGGACCATTCTAAGGTTGAAATAACTCCATCATGTGATAATAATATCATGACTTTACTCAATGATCCATTACAAGTAGCTGAAAAGAATAAGGTACCATCCATACCATCTTTTACTCATGTTTCTAAATATGTTTCTACAAGCAGTGCAGGTTGGAAGAGAAGTTCAAAAAAAGTATGGATGAGTAAAGGTGATAAGATATCTATC
Source organism: Viscum album (assembly GCA_963277665.1). Lineage (NCBI taxonomy): Eukaryota > Viridiplantae > Streptophyta > Magnoliopsida > Santalales > Viscaceae > Viscum > Viscum album. The sequence continues at coordinate 1,354,006,861 of OY728131.1, forward strand.
ACCATTTTTAGTGTGGGTAGGAAGAAGAATGTAGAAGGTGGTTCCCCATAGAGAGCACAACACATCTTGAAGAATACCAAACAACCTTATACAAAAGATATCAAGAAATCAAGATTTGTGGTTCAATGTTGGTGCTAAAATAGATTTGGTCATTGTGCATTAAATTATTCATACAATCCTCACAATATAAAATCATAGAAGAAGACCATCATAAGGGGAGAAATCTAGAGACGAAGAATAAACATCCATAGGTCTAGAAGCATCTATATACTACAAACAAATTTGGTATGCTTGATAACATATTTTATGTATGCAATGGAAGTGGTCATGAGGTTGGTAAATTCTTATCCTAACATGTATCAAAAGCTAATAAGAAAATAAAATCATAGAAGATGTACAAGAATGAAGAAGCTACCTTGGGGAGAAATTAAGAGAATTTTGTAAAAAACTCTCCTAAGAAGATTCCAAGAAGTAAATATGTGAATACCTTGGATTCTAAATCCAATAATTCGAAGGGTTTTGTATCCAAAATAACTACAAAAAAGGATATCACTCATAATAACCCATGTGTATGATCCAAACTTAATGACATGATTCCGAATGACATGTTAGTTATTTGTCTTGAAGACTTGGAAATAATGAGAAAACTTGAAGATACAAGAGCTAAGTTTAATGCAAGAAGAAATGAATGTATTACACATGATGAATAAATATTTAATGAGAGTTTTCAAACAAAGGGAAACTATTGTGTTAAAGAAGCCTTATGTGAGAGAATCGAGAGATCTGGTCACATTGAAAAAGGTTGTTTAACCTTATTACCAGAACTAGAAGCAGTCTTAAGAGGAGTAATGATGTACCATCCATGAATGTTGTTAAGGATAAAATCTCTACACACAAAATAGATGGGTATGTGAAGGGATCCATGCTACCCAAACACAAATCATAATAGATGTTCGGGTGTCCAAGCATGTAGACTATAGAAAATGGAGAAACTTGGTTGAGAAGATCATCTCAACCTTACTTTTTTTCATTGATGAGGAAATTAAGACCCACCTTATTCCCTTAAATTATTTTGTATTGTATTTTTTCTTATGATACAGGTAATTGAAGGTGAGGAAAGTTCTCAGGGGGAAAACCTGAGAAGTGGTTAGTGCTGTCAATTCTTGATATTAAAGTTGAAGATCCATTCTGGTGTGTTCTCCATACTATAATTTCTTAAAATCCATTCCTGATATTGAGATCAAACATTATGAAGATAATGAGAAGTTTTTCCCTTTAAGGGGAGATAAATGAAAAATCTGTTAGAATTATTATTCCAATGAGTATCAAATTCAATTATTCTAGAAATTTCTTAAGAATCATGTCATTGGAAAAGGTATTTCATTCCTCAATATATCATCCTTGGTTATTCAAAATAAAGATCATTTTATAAAGGGGAGAAATTTTATTATTTAGTGACATAAGAATAATTCTAGTGCCCCAAGTTTATTTATACTACCTATTTCACTTTAATGTTTGTGATACATTTTTTGAAGTGAGTGCAATAGTTTCAGGTTGATTATTCTTAAAAGGATTCATCTCACAATTAATAATTTCAGCCTAGAATGAAAGTGAATCATCCTTGAATATATGTATATTAGTTCTTATTTCATAAGGTATTAAGATCATTGGGTAATGGATATATTTGTTATCTAAACAAAATCCGCTTGTTTTCTACACTAAGCGAATCTCAAGTAGATTTAGAGTGAAATGATAGATGGGACATTGCTTAAGTATGTATTAATACCCTTTTTCCCATGAAATTTGTATTTATTGTTAATAAGGGGTATAGAAAGTGAAATCAAAGTGGAAAAATAAATGGGAGAGATAATATTCACATATTGACATCGACACATTCATTTGAAGAGAGAACTTTGAGTTTTCCAACAAATACAAAGGGTAGATTATTGGGGCCAATTTTTTGTATGAGTTGTATTTTTTGTCAAAGATTTTCAACGATGATCAATATTAAGAAGGATATCCTACGTTAATGGTGATTGGTTGAAGTGAATATGCCTGGATAATTGTTATGGATTCATATCATTGGATGCCACGTTTGAGCAATTCTCCTTGTTGTTGAATTAAACGATTGTAGAATCAATTCTAAGTTCAAAATACATGTATCTAAAGTAATGTCATTTTTACAACAATGAATATGGGTGAAGTATCATCTATTTTAGGATGAATAATTTATTTTTAATTCATATTCAAAAAATAATAATAAGAAGAAGAATTATGGTTGAAGATTAAAAGATGAAGAGAAATTGTGGTAGAAGGGATTGGAGTTCTAAGTGTGAAGGTGTCCATGCATGGTATTGAAGTTCTAAGGTGGCCATTAATGGTCTTAGAGTTATAATGTGGCCATTATTTTTATGTTGGACATTTTTATGTAGTTTAATTAAAAAATATATTCCATCCCACTAAGCCGACCATATATCCTCAACCGAGGGCACATGTGGGACACAAGGTCAAACACACCCAAGGGAAGCTAGCCTAGCCAACCTACAATCCATATGCAGGGTCATCTATAAGCCCACAGTAGTGTATGGGGGTGATCCCATGCATTCGTTGGGCCATGGTCCCATGAAGAGGTTGGTGTAGAGCGCACTCGCAGAACCGATACGGGGTAGTACTAGGAAGGGGAGAGGATAATTATGAGCTATGAACAGAGTGGCTTGATTGATAAAATGTGGCTCATATGTATCTTCATTTCTATGAGGAATGGGTTTTTGAACATACTATTCATCTATTTTAAAAATATGTATATCACTAGGGTCGTACGATCAGATATATCTCTATCTTTCATCATATCTCACACCTCACTCTTTTGAAACTGAGTCGTCTGATCTCACATGTTGATTGTAAAACCTGCACCACCATATTACTTCTTCTATTTCTCAATGGTTTCATTAGTTCACTATTGGAAAATCTTAAAATGAAGTTATAGGAGGCACTTTTATCTCTAACATTCGAGAAGATGAGTTTCATGCGATCCTCATCACATTCATGTGATCTACTCACTAAAAATGAGAATCTTGTTTGAAAAGGAAACTCGTCGTGATTCTCAACATATTTTTTATTTGGGTTTAAATATTTTAAAGTTGGAGATCTTGGATTATTCAAAGAAAAGATTTAAAATATTATATCTTGCAGGTATTTGACATAGTGATTAAATGAAGAAGATGCGGTGATCTTTGCCTTTAAAAGGAGAATCCTCAAAACCGAGTGAGATTGTTATTGCTCCTATATTCTTAAGATATCTCATTTTCATTTAAAAATAGATCCTCTCTAATATTTTGTTTCATGAAGGGAAATCAGGATCCGCGAAACATTGGGATTCACGAATAGAGGAGTCATGCAGGTCTTTGACAAGTTAAAATCACTCTCGAAGCGCCTTAGCAAAGTAGGAAAAACCACGAACCATTCTAGTTTCATGAAAAGTATAGACCCACGAACCATCCTAGTTACATGAAGAAGATCCACACACCCTGTGTGTAGAAGAAATGTGCATCCCTTTCATAAAGAAGAAGAATATGAGCACCTGACTGGTTCAACCAAACCCTTGGTGTGCTTCGTGAAAAATACATGTAAAGCTTAAGATTGGGGTTCACTTATTTACATGTTAAGGAATAACACTATTTTCAGGAGTGTATCCTTGAGGAGAAGAAGAAAATTTGAAGATATGGGATAGTTCATGCATGCATGATGCACATACATTCATGTGCATGACTTGAGATACCTGGGTGTGCATGAATAAGGTGAACAATGGACTACACCTATTTGGGTTTGCATGAAGAAAATAAGATGTGGTGATTCTTTGTGTATGGTTACACCAAATTGATTTGTGTGCATGAAAGGAGAAGAAATAGATGAAAATAATGGAATATTGTGTGTGTGTAAAGAAATACAAAGTGGATAGTGGTTTGGACAAAGAAACAAGTTCATTATTCCATGCACACTCATAGAACCGTTGGACACTTGAACCAGTATTATGAAAAGAGACAATTAAGAAGAAAAACTTTCATGCATAAATTCATACATACGTGAAGAATCATGAACACATAAATGGTTATACACTTGAGATACCCAAAACATAATTAAATAATGCACTACATCGATGAATGTGAAATGGATTTACTAGTTTTGTATCAAGAATATAAGTCATAAAGTGAAAATGATTTAATTGGGTTAATAATTCAAGAATATATTAATTGGTTATTGTGCAAGATCACTATTTCATAATATTGAAGGTATAGTGCAATTCATTTGAATAGACATATACTACACCAATAATAATTGAGTGTTCCAAACTAAATAATGATGATTTTTCATGGAAGTTTAATTTTGATGATGTTAAGATGAGATGGTCTTCATTTATTTGATAATAAAAAAGGGATATTGTGATTCTATTAAAAAGAAGAATAGGTTTCGGTGAAGTTGGTATTTCACTGAAGAAGAAGGAGAAGAATATTGTGCAGCAATCAAGGTTTCTTCTACGAAGAGGCAAGAGGAGTTACTTTCATGATTCTAATAAAGTAACAATGTGAAGAAGAAGAGTGGATGATAAATCAGTATTGTGACATCCAATAGGTATCAATAGGTGAAAGAATTTATTTTTGTGACAAGATCTTTTCAATAGGAATAAGACTGTCTTGGAAGGATGTATAAATATCCATCCAAGATCTGTAAAACCGGAACTATTGGATTGTTTACAAAGTGCTCCATGAGTGTAAGGGTATATCAAACTCATTGTAACCACACAAAAGGATTATTTTATAGTGTTTGTGTGTTAAAGATAATTTCTAACCATTCTAAGGATATATATTATCTTGTTGAGTAGTGAACCATGTAAAAAATATCATGTGCATGTTCTTTACAACTTTCATGTTATTGAATGTGACAGAGAAAAGAGAACAATAGAATCAAGATTCTAAAAGGTCAAGAGTTACAGGGATAGAAAGTTGGAATTAGATTAAAAGGTCCCCAACACTGATTCACCCACCCCTCTCTCAGTGTTAGTCATATCTCAAATTGTTCCTCTCAATTTAACTTATAATAAATTAATCATTTTAGAAATTCCAATAGTTCCCCACACATATATTATAAAAATGCACCTCCTCCCTCAATTATTTACTCCACTTATAACTTTCTAGATAAACCGTACTCTTACAATTTATCTTTTAAAATTATATAGACACATTATAGAGGTTATGGTATTTCCAAAAGACCAACCCTAGATCCCTTTAGAGTAGATCTAAAGGAGTCGTTTTGAAGAATATGTAATCATCTTAACTGATCACTATATTTTTATAAGGTTATTTACCAACTATAAATCTATAATATTTATCATAAAATAATAAAATAAGTTTCATAAATATTCTGAAATGTTATTATTATTATTAAAATAGAATTATACACCCTCTTTCCCATCAAACAAGAAGTGAATGTATCGTTCATGCCTATGTATGACTGACCGTCTCCATGTAGAGATACAATTAATTTTTCATAACCATATTTTATGGATGAATATTATTATGGTTATAATATTTATATATGATATTTATGATATAATTATAATTATATAATTATAATATCATGTCAACCTTATCACCATCCAATCCTTTGGGAAACGACAACGTCGTTCGTGCATACGTGCGGACTACCACCTCCACAATGTGATGAGATTTGTTTTTCATTTATATTTTACTTGGATGGTAATAATTATGAGTTTTATTAATATATATATATATATATGATATTATAATTATTCATTAAATTTTAATTATCATTTACCTTTCTCTCATTCAATAAGTCGAAAGATGGAAATAACATTCATGCATACATACAGCCTATTGTCTCCATGAACGGTGTAATTAATTTTTCTATATAAACTTTTTATGAATGATTATAAATATATATATGTATAAAGAATAAATATTATTTTTTACCATGATTAAAATTATGGAAATGGTGGGACCATATTCAAATTATAAGGACTTGGATAGCTGAACCGAAACATGTTTGAAAAATGACTGAGTTATCACCTAGAAAAGTGATTTTAATAATAAATAATTAATAAAAAGGTGATAAAATGTTATAAATAAATCATAAATGGTATAATAGATATGAATATGTTTATGTAATAAATTTATAATATATCCATTTTTATTATAAATGAGGTTTGGATGTGAACAAGGAATGGAAATACTTGAGGTAAGGGTTTCTCGTCTCACTTTTACTTCTATGAAACATATGCCACATTCACCACTTATTTCTTTTTTGTGGTGTATATATTTCACATTTTATATATTATATCATCAATATATTTGTATTCATGTTATTTAAATTTTAATTTTGATGTTATTTCTTTTAGGGGCTTATGATTCAAAATAAACCAGTGGTAAGGATTTATTTCACAATCGCATAATTATTAGGGATTGTTGATTTTTAAGTCTCAGTTGAGGAATATTATCTTTAATGTCCATGTTTTATAAAAAAATCAAAAAGGTTTTTACTATTCTCTTAAAATTGTTTAAAATAATTTTTACACATATTTTACTTTTTACAAAATGGTTTGAAATGAATTTTTTGTTTTTTTCCAAACGAGGTAATTTGTGACTTTTCTGACAAAAATATGGAAGGAATGCTTTTTTAAAATTATAAATCATGAGAATATTTTTCCAAAATCATGAATCCTAAATTATTTGAAGATTAATTTACATGTTTATAAGATTATTTTCAAATAAAATGTTTTCATTTATAATTGTGTAACTTTTAAAAAGAATTAGTGATTTTAAAATAGAAAAGTTATTTTACTAAAAAATTATTCCAAGTGATCTTTAAAAACCACTTTCCTTATAAGATGGAATCTTTTGAGGTTAATTATAATATATTTGGAATAATATACAAGGATAGCATCCTTATTATTTTTCTATATAGTTTATTTTTATAATGAAAATATGAAATGTTTATAAAACCCTTTTCTTTTCATGGGTTCTGATATTATGAATTTTGTATGATTTTATAGAACACATATGTATGATTTTTATTATGCAACTATTGGGGCCTATATATCCCTCCAATTCATTGGGTAAATATGAATAACTCATAAGATAAATACGTTATTCATGAACCTGATTTGATAATCAAAACTTTATGTGTGGACCTAGATTTCTTGTCCATAATTTTATGAGTGTACCTAGATTTCATTTCCATAGGTTTATGGATGGACCTAGATTTCATGTCCATAATATTATGTGTGGACTTGGTTTTATTTCCTTAATTTTATTTAAGGTCCTGATTTCAGTTCCTTTACTTAATGAGTGAACCTATTTCTATTTATACATTTTCACAATGTTATAATCTTATATATATACCAGAAACTCATGTCTTATGCTAATTTTATTCTATCATGGATCATGTTATTTTATTCCATTATGATTCATGTCTTATGAACCGTTAATATTTATACCATGACTCATGATAATTATCTTTGATATGCATGGTACGGTTTTCAAGTGTTAATATATTGTTCTTATACCCTTATTCTCTTATTATTCTTATGTAATCATTGATATCTCACATTTTTACCCTTATTGAGAATCTCAACTCACCCTTTTCTTATGTTTCCTTTCCCCAGGTTATGGAGATTGTATTTAGTAGGGTATTCCTATGAATAGTACCATGAATGAAGATATTTATAGTATATATTGAATATATTTCATAAAATAATAATATTGTGTATTAAGTATCCAAAGACACTAAACTTATACGGTCCTTGGGAATGTTTTCTATACAATGTTTTTGAATATTCATCCATTAAGATGTAATATTTATGTATGAAAATCATGGGTCATTATATTTATACACCACTCTTTAGCCTAAAAAATTATACCATATTCTTTCAATCATTCCAAAACCATGGAACAAACTTTAAATAAAAAAATCGTGATAAAACACCTAATATTGATCATGATTTATGTGTTGAAAAAAATACATCACAACAATAACATCCACTTCAACACTCAACATCTTCTCTATAAATGGGCCTAATAACCTCATCAAAGTATATCTTTCTCTTAATAAACTATACCTTAATGATATGAATGACCTTTTACAATAACATATTTTGAATTAAGTTAAAATTTCATATAGGATGCTTGATATTGACACATTCACATCAAGATCAATTCCCTTGTATTGAATCACATGTGAATGGTCGGGAATATATTTCCTAAACTAGGGCACATGAAAAGTGTTATTAAAGAGATAAATTCAGTGGGTTGATAAAGTCGACAAACCACCTCTCCAACTTGGGTTAGTTTTTCAAAAGTCTTGGAATATTTGAGAGTTTTATTTACCTAATTTCCATATATTTTTGGTCCAATCTCAATGAAACTAAAATGAAAACATAATCACAAACCTTGAATTCCAAGGGAGGAATTTTAAATTACCCAAAGTAATTTTAGATACTTTAAGTGGTTATAGGTCACTTATGAATCATATTTTCCTAATCAGTCATCTATTTTATGATGTTTGGCCCGATCATAAAGGATTTTCCTATCTCCATCAATCATAAGGGATAACGATATGGTCACCTATATAAAGCCTCTATTGGTTATATATGAATGAAATACTAATTTATATAGTTTTATGAAAATTCCACCAAATATAGGTGATTATAACATGACCCACCGAAATCAAGAATGAATTATCAAATAATTTCTTCCAGAATATATATGGTCTGCTCAGACTAACAATCATTCTATGTGTGAAAAGAATTTCACAACTTTAACTAATAAATCCAAAGCTCATCCTAGTCCTTTATGTATTCTAGAAATGAACCTAGTATCCCTATCAAATACAATTATAAAAGGTACATCATGATGTTTTAAAACATCAAAAACATATATATTTAAATGATTATTATTTAAATAGGCCTCTTCAATTAGTATAAAGTGAGAATTATTAAGAAGATGGTCCATGACCAACCATACCACATCTCAACCACTCTAGGTTTTTGGTAGATTGGTTGAAAAATTCATAGTTATCTCTTCTAAATTCCTTAAAATAAATGGGATTTTTTGAATATTTCTTTATATCCTTTGGTTTTCTACCTTCACCTATTAAATAGTTTAGAATTTGGATGTAAACCTTGTGATGCCCTTTTTTATTCTAGGCAACCAGAATAGATAATGAATGTCACAATACATCTTTATGATTCTTAGATTAATATACCATTAGTAATCATGATATTATGTTATTACGATTTGACTCAAACTAGTAGAAAAAAAAACCTTCCATGTATATATTGGAAAGATAATGGATCTTGGAACCATTGGTCAAGTATCTCTACATCATTGAGTCTTTCTCGAATAATGATACAATATGGATCAGATATTTTGGAGTCATTGACCTTATCCACAAGATAATATGTGAGTTAAATATGTAATATATGAATTCCACTATTATTATCAACCATATACATATGGTGTTGATCCATAAGATACATTAATCTCTACTAATAATCTGATTCCATCTCTTTTTTAGAGTGAACTTTTTAGATAAGAGATTCTATAATGATATTGCACTTGATGGGCCTCATATGATCGAATGACTATCATTCAAGGTAATAATAATAAATATAAACCTAAAACCAAGATATACCATTCATAAAAACTAAAACCATGAAAATTTAAAATGAAAAAAATAGTGTATGTGTAACTTACACTATCAATCAATGTTATATTAATCTTTTATCATTCTTAATAATAATAACTCAAGGGAAGCCACTGAACCCCCATCTCTATTGTGTATATAAAATCTAATATAAATAACTCTATGTTTGAGTGGGATTCTCCTATATCCCATGGAATACTAGTTCCTCACAATGTTAAAGGTAGTAGGATAGAAGAGATATTTTAATGTGGAAGAATTTGTAGGGAAATTTATACAAACTAGAGCTCACCATTGTATGATTACTACAACTATATAAATACCTTGAGGATTATTCTTAAATGAACATCCATTAACTCATATAATACAAGTTAATAATGTGATTATAACATCTGTAACCCTATTCTGTGAAAACCTCATGATTGTTTAATTATATGAAAAATTAAATATAATAATAGACATTGTGGTAGAGATTTTGAATTTTATCTCATAATTTTAAGATGCTATATTATTTATATGATATTAAATGAATCATACAATATGATTCAATAAAAATGAAAATACAAGAAGTGAAATATGGTATTCATATATTCTATTAAATAAAATTCCTAGAATTCCTAAAACAAAAGGTTTTGAAATAAATAAATCATACCATATAAATTACATATATAATAATATATGATATAACCAAAATGAATCCCAAGAATATATGGCTTTAAGTAATATCTCCATAAATCTTCCACTTACACAAAATCCTCATACACATAGTTCTATTTCACATTATATTATATCATATACAATAACTTGTGAAACCGTATCCAAAAAATCTTTTTGATATATTCCAAAAACCTTTTATAAATACATAATTAAATTCTCCTTATATCGCGTCATATACAATGCCTTGTAAATACCCATCTATGTGATGTCTTGACCCAGATGACCACTAAACCGGTAGTCAGATTGGTGGTCTACATGGGCTCAAACGCACCTCCATGTACGCCAGAGGCTACCGACTAACAACAATGGTCTCGGAAGGTGATAGCAGGGAGACTATACCCTCATGTCAAAGTAGAAAAGTGGTATAAAGGAATAAATCACAATCCAAAATAGAAGCAGTAGAAAAAAAATTGAAAAATAAGCAGAAGATAGATTTGATATATAACTGAACAAAAGTGTAAAATGTCAGTTATTACAAAAGATGAATGCGTGACATGATAATGATAAAAAAAAGTGAAAGCAGTAAGCAGTAAAACATGCTTTACAATACAGTTCAATAATAAATAAAGACAGTAAATCACAAAGGGAGATCTCCATGAGCATCCTAAGCTCTATCTTGGTCCTTTTATCCTAACTCTAGGTACAAGAAATATAGCAACAAGCAAGGTCCAAGCCCTGTGAACATGAAGGTATATTCAGATATCCTAGTGAAAAGGAAGCCTGAGTAGGGTGTGAGATATAATTCTCAATAGGCCGGCACCACCGGTGTCTAGAACTATATCGACAGTATAATATAAATTAAACTGGGTGAATTCATGCATAAGTAAATTAAGAATTATAGTGTAACTAAATACCTAAGTACCTACTTCATCCCTCAGTTGGTGTTTGAACATGTAACCAATTCATTAATTAAGTAATTACCAATTTATATTAATAGGTCACATGTACTGATATATACTATTTAATTCCCAAGGTAATAACCAATGCTGACGTAATGGACATAAAGGGTCACCATATCAGTAGTAACTGAAGACTGACAAGGATAATATTGTAATCCAAGTAGCGTAATCCAAGGAATTCCACAATACGACGCCTACCAAGTCCAAGGTTATCGACCAAGGTAAAATGGGGATAAGTAATGACAGGGCCCTATGGGGTGTAACCATGGCACCTACATTCAATGTTAGAGCCAAGGAGTGTATCCAAGGCATCCTTTAATAATGTAAGAATAGATAAGGATTGGAATCTTGGTGGGTATCAACCTAAGAAAACCACATCCTTGAATCAAAATGGGGTCCCCGAGTACCCAAGGTATTACCTAACCAGAATCCAAGCCAAGCCCAGGTCAACCCATTCCTTTTGATATGGAAATCATATAATAATTCATTTGGTTTAATCCTTTCCTCCCATTAGTGTAGACATGTTGAGTATAATTCCAACCATTTATTTATTGTTTCAAGCCTTGTCTTCTATTAGTGTATATTGACCAAGTATCATTGAAACCATTTATTTATTGGTTCAAGCCTCATCCTCCACTCGTGTAGACAGTCTAAGTATCATTTCAACCATTTAATTAAGTCTTAGTTAATCATTAAGTTCATTTTGTCCAAACCATTCTTTTTATTAGTGTGACAAGGCCAAGTAGCATGAAACCTTTTTAAAAATTCATTTAAGTCATATTCATTAATTTGGGTTCACTCCTCTACCTTCCATAAACATGGAAAGGGGTGTTATTCACATACAACCTCTATTGAATTACATTTAATAAGTCCAAATCATATACTAGTGTACTTTCCAAATTTCATTTTAGATTTTGTTACCAAATTGAAACACTTACCTTAAGTGAGTCAAGTGGCGAGCATACATGGTACGATCTATTAGGAAATTCACAAATTTTACAACAAGACATTTAATAAATGAAAGATTACCATTATAATGGTCAAGAAAATTCACACCTGAAAGGTGTCTTAAAAGATTCAAAACATTAAAGATACAATTTTGGTAAACATCATACTTGGTTAAATCCAATTTAAAATTGGGCCAATCAATTAGGTGGTACCTTGGACCTTTAATTATTTAAAAATGGAAACTCTATTTTTCTAATTTCATTAGGACCATGTCCTAAACATGACATAACTTAACATAACATCAAGGCATAAGAATTATAAACACGACAAGTAAATAAAGAAAGGTCCAACCACTACTTTTTAGCTTGAAGGTAGTGCACCTTAATTGAGGGGTTTTATTAAAAAACATGATATTTATTATCAGACAAATCATTTATCATATATATCATTTTAAACATGAAACATGATAAATTCAAATTTAAGGGAATTCAATATAAATACTTTACTGTAAGAGTTTAAATTCTAGCTAAAGTGTAGTAATAAATTAATTGATGCATTTAGAAAATTTAATGGCTTCGAAAGGGACCCTACCTCAAGCTAAAACCAAGACATCCACTTTGTCTCTTGGTGCTTTCTGACTAAAATTAGTTTATCCCCCACTGATCATAAACACCTTAACACACATACAAGGACTCCTAGACCCTATGCACACACCCGTATGACTATGATCATGTGCATGAGGATCCTTACATATGTTCTTATATGCATATACCAGTCACCGCTCACCTACGCATAAATTTTCATATATGTTCATAGGCACACCTATACCCATACATGTATTTTCACTACCATAAATGAATAAACATGTAACTGGGGAATCTACATACATATATATACATACCTATACATACGCAGGTGAGTCACCATAGACCTGGTGACTCGAAACCACAGGAAAAAATCCAACCCACTATGAAACAATTAAAAGTAACCTTAAAACAAATAAAGGTCATAATTTGAGAGGTGAAAAAATAAAGCGACAATACAAAACCATTATCATGGATAATGGTGACCAACCAAAATGAGTCGAACTGCCTTGCTTTCAGCTGTGGTTTTTGGAAGATGCACAAAAGGGCCCTGAGAGACCATTAGAACTAACCTAGAGGAAGAGAAAACTGAGAAATTAGGTTACCCAAGGATCTAGGTTTCATCCATTTCTCACCAGGTGACGATTAGGACAAAAACATCTGGAAACAGGGATGAGAAGGGAGGAGGGGACTCACCTTGGATATTAGGACAAGATTCATGGAGAAATCCAGACAGATTCAATGAAAGATAGGAAGCCATATGTGGGGGGTCCTGGGCATTGAGAGGGGAACCCCCTTTGGGGTGCGTCGTGTTTGAGGGAAAGTGTGAGGGAGTGTAGTTTTTAGTTTTTTATTTTAATTTTATTTTATATAAATTTAATTCTTTAAAAAGAATACCCATTAACACAATTTGACCTTCACAGTTTTCCAAACCATGCCCAAACCGTGCAGAGTCTACTGCCTCAAAGACACACCACACATGGGATAGGCACACAATTTTTGAAACCATGCACAGCTCATGTGCAAAGATACTTCCACCCTTAAAAAGGGATGTGATGTTACCTATAGTGGGCCACACAGTTTCAGACAAACTGTGCGCCCTATGTAGCTTTTCAAAACTTGGTTTTTCCAGGTTTGGTGCTCCCAAAACCCATCAAACCACTCAGGAAACATAACGATACTTTACCCAAACCCAAAAACAACCCATGTGAGTGTTCCAAAACTATTAATTTAGTTCTAAAACTCATATTTAAATCTGAATCATCTAGAATTTGAAAAAGTTCAAAAATATTCATATTTTAGTTCAATTCAAAAACACGGGATTCTAAATTCTACCCATCTTAAATACTTATCATCCCTGAGAATACTTTGAGAACAATGAAAACATCACCTGAATTACAAGGGTTTTGAAGTTTTGGTCAAACGTTTTTATTATGTTACCAATGATTAATGCACCTTTAAGCAGTTCTTAAGAAATCCGTACTTAATCCTTTACATCATGATTCAGCGCTCTCTTCCCAACTAGAACACCGAAATGAAACTTAAACTAGCCCATTAAGATAGTGATTTGATCATGTTATCTTCTCGATAAACATATGACCGATGGTTCTACCCACCATATGTCTTAACTTAAGTAAGAACCAAATTCAAGCCACAGTACCAACACCATCAAATTTGCTAAACAAGAACAACTCTAAGCATCCTAATGAAACTCCTGGAATTATTTCATTACAAGAAATGGTTGAATCCTGATCGAGCTAATATAAAATAGTCATGAAAGTATTATCAGAAGACACTATTGACCTTAAAACTACACTTTCCTTTACCTAGAAATGTTCTTTAAAATGGTTTCATCACCAACCATAAACATTAAACTGAAAGGAGAGAGAATGAGTCGATCCATTTGGACAACTTATCTCAAAGAAGTCTGGATTAGGTGTCTAGTGAAATTAAAAATAAATAACTGGAGTCTATGATTCCAAACAAGGAGTTCCTTATTGGGAATATAAGAATCTCTCAGGACTTACCAAGCCTTGATAAGAACCATGCATCAGCATGTAACACTGACAAAGTTACCCAACATTCCCAACAGGTTAAATTTTTAGCAGGGCATAAAACCGACACTCTCCTAGTGCATCCAGGATGACGTCAATATAGGGGACAAGTCCATCTCTTAATAATAGTACACTAAGTGGATTAAAGATGGGGTTTTCCAGTCAAACACACCAAGATACTGTAAGGAAAAACAGTTGAACCACGATTGGTCGACTTTTCATAGAAGGAAACTTGGATTCACTTACCAACGCATCATTATTCGATCACTAGCCTTTATCACATGAGTCAATCTATGATCATTTGAGATTTTACCACCAAATTCATCCAAGACCGATGATTTTTTATCGATATTTCATACATAGAAAACTAGTTCAAAGTTGTACTATAAAGCAAGCACCGACATAAAACAACACCTGTAAGCCTCAAAGGCATTCAAGATAACCTGACCATTTCCCAGTGGTCCCCATAGGTTGTTCTCCTTATACATGGAAGGAAATATTTACCAGGTTCAACAAAACACTATCCACCTTAGGAGTTTCCAAGCCGTAAAGGAAGGAAAACTAACCGCTCATAAGCACGGTAGATTATAACAATGAGACACTTCATGGATTGAAAATTGGCTCCCATGAATCAATAACAATCTCAAATTAGAATATAACACGATCACATATAATGGTCCAGTTATATGAGTGGACACATACCAACCTATAAAGTGCCCATACACTTTACAGTTTGTCATTTGGATCCTATATAACAAAAAATAATTCACTTTATAATTAAATTTAACATCCTCTTATAATGGTTAAAATACATGGGTTACCTTTTCCCAGCTATAAGGCACTCATACACGTTACAACTGAAAAATGGATACCATCATAATTACAATTAAAAAATTTATCCAAGGAAACCAATTTCATATATCAAAGTAATCTAGCATGTCACTACAAGTAGCTAACACAGATAAAAAATCTAAAGAAGCATATAATTTTAATCACAGAATTATGATATAATGAGAAGTAAGCATATAAGGCATGAAAATGTATTACCTAAATACATATAAATCTAAACATGGAATATCAATAAGGCACAAAATCATACTTAGCAGGCAACCTACTAATGCAACTACATGGCATGGAATATATGCATGGAATGCGAATTTTTAAGTGCCTAATATGACACATGTATTGCAATTTTTTTTCCATATCAGGCCAAGGAAAGTTTCCAAAATTCCATAAATCATAATCAGTGGAATGTGCACCAATAAATCTAGGTGAAATCATATCAATTGTAATAGAGAACAACATAAATAGGAATCCCATCCCTATCCACTTGGTCATTCCATATACATGGGTGATCAGTCCTAAGCACATATTTTAACAAAGCACCAACACTTTCCTAGTATCATGTCTGCCAACCCAAAGTAATTTGACAAAAGGAAAAAAATTAGCCTTTGATACCACTTTGTGACATCCCGACCCAGATGACCACTAAACTGGTAGCCGGATCTTTGTGCCACATGGCCTAAAGATCGCCTCCTCATACACTAGAGGCTTTTGACTAGCAGTTGGGGTCTCAGAAGGTGATAGAGGGGAGACTATACCCTCATGTTAGAGTAGTACAATGGTATAATAGAATAAATCACAATCAAAAAAGGAAGTATTAATAAATAATTGAAAAAGAGGCAGAAGAAAAATTTGATATATAACTAAACAAAATTGTAAAATTCTAGTTATTACAACAGATAAATTCATGACATGTTAATGATTCAAAAATGGAAATCAGTAAGTAATACAACATTCCTTACAATAAAGTGCAATAATAAGGAAAGACAACAATGCCCCAAGGGTGTTCTCTATGAGAATATTGAGCTCCATCTTGGTCATTTTCTCCTAACTCCAGGTATAAGAAATAAAGAAACAAGAAATTTCCAAGAACTATGAATAGGAAGGTCTACTCGAGTACCCCATTACAATGGCGGCCCGGGTAGGTTATGATATATAAATCTCAATAAGAGAGTACCACTAGTGTCTATCCCAATCTCGACAGTGTAATATAAATTAAACAGGGTGCAGTAATGCATAAGTAAAGTAAGAAGTATAGTGTTACTAAATACCCAAGTACCTTCTTGAGCCCTCAGCTGGTGCCTGAACATGTAACCAGTTCATTAATTATGTAATTACCATTTTATATTAATAGGTTATGTGTATTGATATCTACTAGTGAAGTCCCAAAGTAATAACCAATGGTGATGTAAAAAACCGCAAGGTTCTCTATCTCAGAAGTAACTAAATCATAGAAAAGATAATATTGTAATCCAAGGACAGTAATACAAGGCATTCCACAATAAACCACCTACCAAGTACAAGGTGATTGACCAAAGTAAAATGGGTCTAAGCAATGATAGGGCCCGATGGGTTGTAACCATGGAACCTACATGTAAGTACTAGATCTAATGAGTGTATCTAAGGCATCCTGTAATAATGTAAGAATATACAAGGATCAGAATCTAGGTGGGTATCAACCTAAGAAAATCACATCCTTGAATCGGGATGGGCTCCCCAAGTACCCAAGGTATTCCTCAACCAGAATCCAAGGAAAGCACAATTCAACTCATTCATTTTGAAATGGAAATCAAGTAATAATTCATTTGGATCAACCATTACCTCCCATTAGTGTGGACATGTCAAGTGGCATTGTAACCATTTATTTATTGGTTCAAGCCTTGTCATCCATTAGTGTGGATAGGTCAAGAAGCATTGCAACCATTTACTTATTTAATCATTAAGTTCATTTCATCCAAGCCTTACCTTTCATTAGTGTGACAAGGCTAAGTAGCATACAACCTTTTTATTAATCCATTTAAGGCATATTCGTTAATTTAGGTTTACTATTCTACCTTCTATCAACATGGAAAGGAGTGATACAGACATAAAACCCTTATTTAGTTACATTTAATAAGGCCAATTAATATACTTGTATACTTTCCAAATTTGATTTCACGTTTCATTACCAAATTGAAACACTTAACTTTGGTGGGTCAAGTGGTGATCATACATGGTATAGGCCATTATGAAATTCAAAAATTTTACAAAAAACCATTTAATATAAGAAATCATACCGTTATAATGGTCAAGCTAAGGTACACCTGAAATGTGGTTTAAAATTTTGAAAACAATAAAGCGATAATTTTGGTAAACATAACACTTGGATATATCTAATTTAAAACTGGTCAAAGCACTTAAGTGGTGCCATGTCCCTTTAATTATTTAAAAAGGGAAAATATGTTTTTCTAATGTCATTAGGTACATGTCCTAAACTTTCCATACATAAACATAACTTCAAGGAATACGAATTATAAACTTGAAAAGTCAAGAGAGAAAGGTTTAAAGACTATTTTTTAGCTTGAAGGAAGTACACCTCGATTGAGGGGTTTTATTACAAAAACATGATATTTCTTATCACACAAATCATTTATCATATTTGGAATTTTAAACAGGAAACATGATAAATTCACATTTGGGGGAATTCAATATAAATACTTCACTTAAAGAGTTGAAATTCTAACTAAAGTGCAATAGGAAATTCATTGATGAATTTAGAAAATTTAATGGCTTGGAAAGGGACCATATCTCATGGTGGAACCAAGACATCCACTTCATATCTTGGAACTTTCTAACTAAAATAATATTCTCCCCCACTGAGAATACACACCTTCACACACATGCAGGGACACCTAGCCCCAATGAACACACTCGAATGGCCATGAGCATGTGCAAGGGGTCTTTAAATATGTTCTTATATGCATATACCAGTCGCCACTCACCTGCCCATGCATTTTCATATATGTACATAGTCACACCAATCCCCATACACATATTTTCACTTCCATGAATGAATACACATGTAATAGGGGAACCTACACACATATATATACATACCTATGCATACGCAGGGAAATCACCATAGCCCCGGTGACTCGAAACCATAGGAAATAGCCCAACGCATTTCGCAACAATTAAAAAAAACCTTAAAACACATAAAGCCCCTAATTTTACAGGTGAAAAAGTCAAGCGACAAGATAAAACCCTCACCATAGATAATGGCGACCAACCGAAATGAGTCGAACCACCTCGCCTTCGGTGGCTATTGCTAGAACACGCACAAAAGGGCCCCGAGAGACTATTCAAACCAAAATAGAGCAAGAGAAAACTAATAAATTAGGTTACCAAAGGACCTAGGGTTTGGAATCTTCTCACCGGCTGATGATTAGGTCGAAAAATAGTCAGAAACAGAGGGGAGAAGGGAGGAGGGGACTCACCTTGGATATTCAGATGAGATTCATGGATAAATCTAGATGGATTCGGTGAAGGGGAGGAGGTCATAGGTGGGGGGTCACATGTTTCAAGAGGGGAACCCCCTTTGGGGTGCTTCATGTTTTAGGGAAAGGGTGAGGGAGTGTAGTTTTTTTATTTCAGTTTAATTCATTAAAAAGAATACATGTCAACTCAGTTTGAATGCATGGTTTCCCAAACTGTGTGCAAACCGTGTAGAGTCTACTGCCTCCAAGACACACCTCACATAGGCTAGGTGCATGATTTATGAAACCATGTGTATCCTGTGCTCAAATACACTTCCAACTTTAAAAAAGGTTGCATGGTTTCTTATAGTGAGTTGCTCGGTTTCAGACAAACCGTGCGCCCTCTCCAGCTTTTCAAAACTTGGTTTTTTAGGGTTTGGTGCTCCCAAAACCCATCGAATCACTCAAGAAACATAACAATACTTTAACCAACCCCAAAAAAAAACAACACATGTGAGTGTTCCAACACTAGGAATTATGTTTCAAAACTCTAATTTAAATCCAACCCATCCAACATTTGAAAAAGTTCAAAAACCATCATATTTTAGCCCAGTTCAAAAACACAGGATTCTACAATCTAAAACTTCTTTTAGATTAAATCTAAATCACTTTTAGAGTATCTATCTAAAAAAACTAAATCCCCATTTATTCAACCATAAAGTGTAATCCCATTTGAATTTTTAGAATTGATAACAAATATGAATTACCAAATACATAAATGTAAGAAAATAGAGGCTTCTAGAAAAGAATCACAATAATCCAAGATATAAAGGGATTTGGTATGATCTCCATTAAACAAATGTATCTTCATACATGTTACCAGCAATTACATTATATGAAATATTCCATTTTGATATGGTCCATATCTCCAAGACATTGAATTACCATGGAAAATGAAGTGTGTCAATCCCATATAGGAAAATCATATGTTCTTGATTCTTTGAGTATATACTGATCTGGTTGATGAATATATCACATGTAATTCCCCATTAGGGATAATAACAACACATTCCCCCTAACTGATTGATAAGAATATCATATGTACTATCTAAGTATGGTTATATAATTTCTAATTTTATCTCAATCGAGGGACCATATGTCATACCCATCATACAAAAGGAAAAATATCATCTTGGTGAAGCTCTAATCAGAGATATTATCAACAACATACCAAAATACCCCTTGATTATCTAAGACTAACATCTTGAAAAAGAAAGGTATCAAATTATGAATGTTCTCAGGCTAGGTATCTCACCATCTTGAAGTATTATGGACTCCAAATATTAACTATTCATCTCTATTATACCCAAGAAATAATGTATGACACTCTATGTGGTATAATTCATGGGTCATCAAGTGAAGAAACCATGTTTTTGCCTCATGAACCTATTTAGTATCTCGATACATGAACCCAACTCATGTTAAACAATAAATTTCATCATAACCTATAATACTCTATAAAAAAGATCATTTAGGGATAACTAAAAGCCATATTTTAAGAGGTCAGTCATCATTTCACCTCATGATATTTATATATATACACAACCAACATTATAGAATGATAAAGTTGATATTTCATTTTGTATGACATAACACATTTATATTCTAAAAATTCTTTAATAATTTTAACAAAACCATACATAAGAGTCAGTATGACATATAATATATGATAGACCGCCAAATCAACCTTATGTTTTCTATGATTTCAGGGGGTTTTTAACTAATTTCATCTCTATGTAATTTCTTCAACATCTTTATGTGACCCCTGATATATTCCTCATATAAAACTCTTTTAGTGAGTAACATCTATAAATAAAAGAAATTGTATAATGGTGATACTTAGGAATCATATTCCTAATATTAAACACTTTGAACATAGTATTAAAACTCCTCAACTTTAAAACATATAATGTTATATGTTAATAACATTTTTGACTACTTAGAAATATTCTTAAGTTCATCATCTTTATAACCTATTCCATCAAACAAAATCCTTGAGATAATTTTAGTAACTAATATAACTCTCAATATTAATTTGATAATAACATTAATTAAACATTTATGGATATTACGTGACATTAATATTGATTTTATTGGAATAATATTTCATTTTCTAAATTTGAACATTTTAAATACCAAACATTATCTCATAATCTAACTATTCACTACATTATTTTCTGAATATCATGGTATGATACATAACCACTTATGTGTTAATGAAGTAGATCTTATTTCCTTTTATTAGGAATATTTAATAGAT
This sequence comes from Viscum album, assembly GCA_963277665.1. Classification (NCBI taxonomy): domain Eukaryota; kingdom Viridiplantae; phylum Streptophyta; class Magnoliopsida; order Santalales; family Viscaceae; genus Viscum; species Viscum album. Next base: position 1,354,028,395 of record OY728131.1, read on the forward strand.
AAAAAATTATATCTATATCATATATTTTATTATATTTGTTTATAAAATTATCATTAAAATAATATTATTATTTAAAATATTCCACTAAAAATGGTGGGAAAATTTCCCTCATATTTTAATAAACATTTTGACAAACACTTTTATTCTGGATAAACCATTTTTATCCTTTTCTTCATCTAAAAACATGTTATAGAAACTAATGTATCATAATTTATGTGTATTAAACTATTATATCATATTTTTAATAACAACACTTTGTTAACATACAAATCCTATCATCGAATAAGATAAATAGTTTATCTATAAACATCCTTTACTAAGATATATATGATCTTGATATATTACATTTCATTCAATTAAATGACTTAGAAACCCTTTACTTCATCATTTGAATAAAAAATATAATATATATTACTTATTACCTTGATTTCAAACTATTTTATATTTACAATATTTGAAAATTATACATTTTCTATCACATTACCTTAAAAATCAAAAATAATAATATCTATAACAAAGATATATAACATTGACATTCCATGGGGTTTAAAAAACCCTATAGGTATCTTGGAAAATTACATCATATAGTAATTTTAATACTTCTTTATAATAACTCTAGGTTTCATTGACCATAACTGTCTACTCAAAGAAACATTATTGGAAATTAAAACTAACTTTTCGTATTCTGGTTTGAATTTTTACCAAATTGTTCTATCAAAATATCCCCATAACATGGAAATTGCATACCCAGTTCATCTATTCTCAATAATTTTAGAAAAAAGGGTAAATATTACTTGAAATTGTTCTCATTATTGAAACATATCAAATGATGATAATAAAATGAATTACTTAACAATAAAAATCCATATAGGAAACCTTTAGTCTTGTCGAGTAATTATCACACTCAGTAATACTGAGTATGTGCATGGTGTATAAAGTTACATATTTAATTTTCTATTTAATTCCTTTTAAACCTAAAGTTAATCATTGTATACTTATTATAAGAATAAAGATTCATTTATTAAACTACTTAAATAGTTGGTTACTTAGGAAGGTGTTACTTTATTAAATATAATTTTCATACTTATGAGATTTTCATAAGTTACCCTCCTTAGGAAGTTTCTTACACTAATATTTTACATTAAAATGTTGATCTCAAATAAAATTTGGGTGATAATGATATCATTTATCTACAACATAATCTATCATAATATGAGTATCATGTTTTAATTTCATTTAATAAGTAATTTTATTAAATGTTCTCCCACTAAAATGATATCACCTTTTTTAAACTCATCATATCCATTAGTGTTCCATGATCTATATTTCACTAGGAAATTAGTCTATTTTGGTGTGTATCTAACCACATATCTATTTATGTAGGGAATCATCCAAACTATATCATATATTAATTTTTTATTATTTATCAGACAACTCTTTTCCCAATCCTTTATATAGATAAAATCAACTCTATTACTTGGATAACTTATTCCTATTAGGGTATCCTAGATTTGTGTAACCCAAAGAAAATACCAAGTATGGGAACCTAATAAATTTAGGTTCTCCCATTACTTTCTTTCCTAACACAAAATAATCACTTTGGCATGACCTACCTGATTGGATGATTGAGATCTTGATAAGTGTTCACTTTGGAAAGAATCTAACACTTCATATTTTTAAGGGTATTTAATCTCACTATTTTATCTCAAGTTATATAATTTACATTTATTCATTCTTCTAATGATTTTTTTTCGGAATCCTATTCCTTCCACCAAATCAATATGTTCAAACCATATTGATGTTTTACTCTTTACACAACTCATATCTTATGTTATTAAACCAAATTAAAATACATCTATATTCACACATATCCAAATGCATCTTACACATAAGTTATGTGAAACCATTTCAGGTAAAGTTTTATAATTATATTACGTCAAAAATCATTGTATGAGTAATCCTAGATCCATAGATATCCAACCCTCACTTTTCTAGATAATTCATAAGCCTCACTGATAGTGAAGAGTCTGGCCCAAATTCCCTCTACCCATGGATACTTTACTCAATAGAGAATTAAATTTTATCATAATTATAATGAATAATATGTATAAACAATAAATAACTCTTAAATTCAAGATTATAACTCAATATAATTCAAATTCAAGGTAGAAAGAAACTAAATCAATTATTATATCTAGAATATAACACCTTATATTCATTTATGATAACTTAAAAGTAGTATAAATAATTAAAATAAGGAATTTATATATTCATAATATAAAAATTACAATTATTAATAATAAAAAAGGAATAAAAAAATATAAATCAACTTTTAAAATATTTAAAAATGAGATAAACTACTTTTGACCAATTCATAAATAAATCTAATTTTAAACACTTTATAATTTAGTTATTCATTATTCAAAATCTATAATTAAATAAAAAAATAATTTATATTTATTTCCAACATAAAAAACTTTATACTTTTCAATTATATGGAACTTAATTTAAATGTATTATATTAAGTAAAATATCAAATGAAGAAACCATGTAAATATAAACTGAAAAGATTATTATAGAAACCCACACCTTTTACACATATTATTGCATGATTTTTATCATTAATATCCATTAATTATAACCCAAATATTGTGAGTTATAGTGTCTTTGGAATAATAGGATCATAATACATCGAAGGAAATTAATACATGGAATCCTTGTTCTATTTTATTTTCCATAGTGAGATGCTAAATTTATTAGAGCTCCTAAAACTGCATAGTATAACATGGGGAATATGTAGAATAAAGGGGTGATATAGAAATCCCAATAATGTAATAAACATGATTTGGAAACATAACATGTGAGTAAAATATATAACATGATATCATAAAATAGAAGACACGTTAGTAATAAAATGGAAGAATAACATAAAGAACATTATATAATAAGATCATGGTAGCATAGAAAATATAGAGACAACATATAACATGAAATAAACATGAATTAAGGACAAATTCCTAGAAAATATCACATGGTGGAAAATTTCCATAATTTATTAGGATTACTCCCTAATCTCATACATGACATCTCATGAAACTATAACATTACCCAATGCATTGGAGCACTATATGAACGCACCCATTGTATAATCAATATCAAGGTCACTTGGTTCTATCTAGGCACACCCATCCTAACATGTCCATAATTTATGTGTTCCTTAAAAATGAAATCAATAATATTTCATAATAGAAGAATTATCCATGAAAATATAAATGGTTTCATAATATTGTCTCATATCATAATAAAAATAAATTTCATAATAAAATCATTTGAGAGGTGAATATATTTCATGCATTACCCTGTCCAAGGAAGGAAGAGTAAGCAAGGTATAAATGTGGGGTACATATATAAATAATTTAGAATGATTCTATAACATTAAATTTTGTTTTCATTGAAGAATAAAAATAGCTTTAAAATTATTGAAAACATTCTTGAGGAAAATAACCATTCCACTTTGAAAAATAATTTTTAAAAAATAAAATTTGAAAAATATTATGGAAATCATTTTCTTTGAAAATATACTTGGGAACATATAAAGTAATATTATGGGAAAATAATGGTCATGATAGAATAAAATATGTTTCATTTAGTAAACATTAAAACAAATATTCCTTTCACATTTTCGGTAAAAGTTAAAAAGTACCTTATTCAAAAAACAACATGAAGATTCCATTTAGAAAAATTAAAAAATAAAACATGGGTAAAGTTGAATTTTAACAATAATATGAGAATAGTTATAATTTTTTTTAAAAAAATTAGAAAACATGGATATGGAAGAAAAATGGATTTCAACTGAAAAGATAAATGCATTTTGATTTTCTTATAAAAATCTTCTTAATAATTTTTGTACCAAAGAGAGAAAAATGGTATTATTACATGAAATTTTAATGAATAACCAGAGTATAATAAAATTAAATGGTTTTCTTAAAAAATTATCATATAATGTCTTACAATGGAAATTCAAGCATAAACAATCATGATTAAAATGAGATTGAAACATAAACCCTTACCGATTTGGGAACTTTTGAATCATGACTTCCCATGAATGAAGTATATAAAATTTAACGTAAAATATCATTAATTATGATATTTTAATGATATATTATGTAAAGTTTCAGTATATACACCTTTTAGAATAAATTAGCTGCATAAAAGAACATGTGTCTCAAAGAAAGAAGTTTGAGTCAAAACCCTTACCTCGAGCACGAATCATCATGTGTGTTCCTTATCTTCGGGAATAATAAACTTATATTAATTATTTAATTTATTAAGAACCTTTTTAATTGTTATTATTCCTTTTATATTATTTTTTATCATGTAATATTCAATTACTTAACCAATTAATTACACATCGGACGTTTTGGTGATAAACGGATCATATACCAAAATTACATTGGTAAGTTGACTAAGGTAAAATAGATTATTATATAATCATATAAATAATGGTAATAATTATATAATTATAATTTTTATACATAAATTATACTTTTAAAACCAATCATGAAAGATGTTTATGAAAAAAACTACTTTACAATCATGGTAACGGTTAGTTGTACGTATGCATAAGTAACGTTTCCATTTTTCAAAAATCATGATGGAAAGAAGGTAATTGTTTTTTTTATCTTAATAGAATGATAATTATATCATAAATGTAATATTATTTCTTTAAATACACTTAAATATAAAATCCATGTGATGTGGTAATAAAAACAAATCACATCGCTTCGTTAGGTGGTAGTCCGCCATACACACGGATGGCATTATCATTCACTAAATGGATGGTAAAGTAAGAAATTATATGATATATTTATTTTAAAATAATGATTAATATTTTATGATTATAATATTTAAACATTATTTTAATTCTTATTACCTTCTATGTAAATCATAAGTGAAAAATGAATCTCATCACTTCGCAAAGCAGTAGCCCACCGTACACACGGACAACGTTGTTGTATTCCCTATGAAATGGAAAGTGATAAAAAGTATGTGATATTATAATTAAATAAGTATAATAATATTTTAAATTTCATATATATACATAAATACATCATTATATCCATCCACGATAAGTAGTTATGAAAAATGAATTACGTCTGTTCGTGAGGCGGTAGTCCGTTGTACATGTGATCAACATTTTTGCTTCTCATTTAAGAGAGGAGGAGATGGTTATAGTTCATTAACTTAACAAAAAAACATATTTTTATATTTAATATACTTATATTATTATATAATCAAGTTTTAAAAATATTTTTAAGGAGTTGAAATAAGAAATATAATAAAATTCTCAGTTAAGCTAGTTACCTCTTCTTGAGACAACTTCTTTAGGTTTCCACCAAAATATTTTCTAGGTTGAATTTATAAAAAAACAAAGGATTATAGGATGAGGGGAAAGAATTAAGAAATTTATTAGGGTATTTATTTTCTGAACCAATGATTTTTGGAAGTGTGGAAAGAATAGAATTGGGGATGTGCATTTATAAGTGGGTGAGAGGACACATTTATATTTTTTGAAAAGAAAAAATTACACCCACATTTTTCTCATTTTAAAATGATAAAAAATGAAAAACATTATAACCTTGTAATATAAAAGGCCTAAATATGACCATAAAATATGAATTAGATAAGTTTTAGGTCATTTTTTACCCTTAAAGTTTTATTTTAGTCCCCGATAAATCTGTTTTAACCTTAATCACGCTATAAACAATTTAATATTTTCACTATACATTAAGGTAAAAAATTAATTTGGACTTATTAGATAATATAATTTTTTATTATTAAAATTATTTAATATATTTTTCTAAATTCAACTCATATGAGTGTTTGAATTTAATTTAAAATTAAACTCGAAGACATGTCGAAAAAAAGTTTTTCAAGATATGTACTTTTTGTGGAAAAGATGATCTCGTATTAACTATATAACAAGAAATAGTGATTAAATGAATTTAAATTTAAATTTATAGATATATAATATATACATTTAATATAAATTATTCATTATTAGGGATTATTTTAATTAATTAAAATGGAGAAACACTAAGCACTTTAAAAGAGTTTAAAGAAAAAAATCTGTTTTTAAGCCTAAGAATAAACATATAATAAAATATAGTATAAAGAGGATTTAAATGTAATTAATTTTATTTAATATAACTGAATAATATTTATGTTAATTTTAAGTAAAATTAAAATAATTTTTTTTCTTAATTTATTAAAAATAAATGAATTTTTTATAAAAAATGATATTTTTCTCTATTCACTAAAAAATTAATATTTTCCAAAAAATATAAATAAATTAACCCTTTTTAAATATCAATTTTATTATTTAAAAAATTAAGTTCATTTTATCAAATAAATTTTATAAAATTGGAATAAAATTATATTATTTTCTCACAGATAGTAGTAAAAATCATTTTTTGAAGAAAGAATATTTTCAATGAATAAAATGACTTTGCTTAAAATTGAGTGATTAGTTAATAAAAATTTATAAATAAATTTATATTGAGTAGTACCATTATATAATTTTCATAAATTATTTATTCATATTCATAACCATTATTTTAACGACTATGTTATAATAATCTTATTTAAATTATAATATTTCATGGTTTGGTTAAGCTCAGTGTTTCATGTCATATACACTATTGAACGTAATGTTATTATTTTAAAATCTCAGGGTGTCAAATTCTACCCCCCCCCCCAAATAAATTATGTCCTCAATATTTAAACTTGTGATCAGTAATCAAGGGTTTTATATTTGAAAATGTCTTTGTGGAAAACCCACATCATAAGAATGGTTAATAAAACTTCCACATAAAAAGAGGTAAAGGGAAATATGAAGGTTATCACATAATTAGAATTCCATGTACAAGAAAATTTGTTGAAATTAAAGATATAGACTATTGATTCCCACTAAATGAGCATTTAAAAATCCACAAATTTAGAAATACATGAATATGGGTATTATTTTCCCTTAAAAACAAAGGAAGAAAAGGTGGATAGAACTCACGGATCCCATCAACCTCTAAGAGACATGTGATTGTGAGACCTTCAAAAGGTCACTCAAAGGAGCCATGTGTAGCACATGACCTATGGAAGTGCCCACAGATCCCTTTGACAACTCCTTCAACACTTTTAAAGGTGTCCCAGATAATCGGTGGTCATGCATCGACTGCCATACGAGCACCCCCAAGTCATGTGAATTGTCAGGAATCAATCACCTAATAAGAAATCCAAAATACTTGGAAAATAAGGAAAAAAATATTCGAAAGGTATGAGCCTCATGTAGTCTTAAAACTCATGTGATACACACATGCAACTCATGAGACACTGAGGAAGACTTAGTGATATGTCCACTTGGTCGCGTAAGAGATTGCTAGCATGTCAACCCTGTCACGTAAAAGGATTAAGACATTCCAAGGCAGTCTCGTGCTCCCCATTTGACTCTATAAACAAGTATAAGGGTTTTCTATGATAATTCTCACACAACACCATAATACCTTTTATTGGTCATGCAATGAATCACTGATGGGGAGAATGATTGTCCTCAAAAACATTCAACTGAACTCAAGAGACCTAAAACCCTTGTAAAATAAAAAGTGAAATAAAAATGGGATAATGAAGGATCCTTTTGAGGTCATAAACATCATGTGATGCACCCCATACGGTTCATGAGACCCCAAAATCCCAGGGAGGCATTTCCACCATGCCATGCGAGATCCCACTGGCATGTCACCCTTACCACGCAAAGGGCATTAAACATTTCTAAGTGTTTCTTCACTTTTAAAATCCATAAGGTAAACAGAATGTTTTTTCCATGAAATTCACATAAATCACCATAGGACCTTTTTTTGGTCAGGTGAAGCATCACCAATGGGGAGAGTGATTGTCTTTGACAACACTCTTGCAAGATCTCAAGATCCCTAAGCCTTTGAAAAATAAAATAGGGAAATAAAATAGAAAAGGTGGGAGCCTCTTGAGGTTATAAAATTCATGTGACACACTCATTCACTATATAATACCTCAAAAAATAACTTTGGAATGGTATCCTAATCTCGTTAAATCCCCCTAAAAAGCCATCCTTTTCTCGTGAAAGGCCCCAAAAAAGTTTCTTCAGATCACATGAAGGCCTTTTAAAGGTCACCCTAATCTTGTGATGACCCTTGGATGTATTGGCATGATAATATGAAAGTCCCTTGGCATGCCCACATAATTAAGAAAGACCCCATTAATTGTCTATAATCCAATAAATGGTTCATTGATTGGATTGTCTCATGGTCGCTGAAAACCATGTAACACCCCTGATTGGTGGAAAGATATAACTACCCACCATACAAGGCTATCTACCTTGGGGAAATTCCTGAGGGTGTGAATGAACTATGGTGACTCAAATTCCGGTTGTAACTAGGATATGTAGGATGCCTATCTGAGGCTATATCTTAACATCTAGTGCCTAAGTACCCACATATATTCCTTTTCTGTATGAATTTAAACTTCATGGGTTTAACGACCTATGTGGGTTTTGATTCCTGTTATAAAACATGATACATAGTGTGCCTCATAATGGATCAATATCATACTCAAAATATTAATTACCTCCCTAGATAATAAAAAAATCTAGAGTTCTTGGTTATACGAATTCAACATATAAGTAGATACCCACCAAAGGGAAATGGATGAAGAACCTCAGATACATACAGATAGATTCACCAAAACAACCTTCCTCTCTTTTCATATAAAGATACTTAACCTATGATTGTTTTCTTAGGATAATCAGTCTCGTATCATAATTAAGAAGAGATTATTGGACATAATGTTAAATCTTTAATCGAGTCCTGAATTAGGCTAAAATTCCCCCCAAAAGGGTGTGAAGAGCCAGACCTTCCAACCTCTCTATTGATGTGAGTTCTTATGTTTCATTGGGTATGAAACCCCAACTAGCTGCCTTCCTTTGGAAAGAACGCTCATACCCAGTTATGGATATGGGAACTATTGGGAGTTTCTATGAAAAATTAACAAATACGGATCCCCATATGAATGACTGTAGAGAACATCGAACCCCCCACAATCAAACAACTAGAAAAAATCCATCCAAATATTTCCAAAGAAACAAAAAAGGTGAAACTGGCATGAATCAATCAACTAAAAAACGATTGGATTATTATCTGTCATGTCATTTTTTTGTATTTACTATGAAAATAAAAATAGTTAACCTAACATGAAACTCTTAAATAACAAGATGATTGGTTTACCATTACATGGATCTTATGGTTGATCCACTATATCCAGGGTTCTCATGAAATAATTCTATCCTCACTTTGACAAGTCCATGCGGGTAGAATGGTCGGGTCAGAAATAAAAGTACAATTGTGTTACTCATGCATATCGGATTGAGCACATATCATGCCTACAATGGTGCACTGATCGATGAAATTGTTCCTTGTTGTCATCATGAATGAAAATAATTCTATCATCAAAAACCCTATGATCTGAGATAATCTCTTCATCCAGTGATTGTTCTAGAAAATCAACTATAACTACAACCTTGCGGGCCTCAGAATGACCTCACCCACCCAAAAAATTCAGCATAGGGTGGAAAATGAAATGGTTCAGGAATACCATCAACATGGTATGATCCAGACCATCAAGGATTCTTCTAAGGGTCTTCAAGTACTGAAACTGATGATTCTACATCATCCAAAGAAATTTACAGTAAATCTAGCATCCCTCGTTCCCATAGAAAAACACATTTAGAAGTTTATCCCCATAGTGTGACAATCACCACCTTCAATATCTAATGAAGGTGGATCAAGGAGAAAACTATAACTCCCTTTAGGTATAGGGGCCAACGAGGAGGGATCCTATCAATCATTGTCTCCAGCACCATCCCACTTATACCCATCATTCACCTAATGTAGGTACCACCTAACACACTTCCACATTTAACACCCATGTATAGGAAATAAATAAAATACATCAAGTGAGTAAGGATTTGGATAATCATGAGTAGGATCATATACCTTCTATCTGTAAAGATTTATACTAGTATATTCTGTTAGTAACCAATGAGAAGGCTCATATCCCTACTCACAAGGAACAAATCAGTGGGAATATTCCTATAGCAGACATGGGGGAGGCACATATCCCTATCCCCATGAATGAAATCCATTGGCATATTCCGCTAGCACAAGGAGAACAAAAGTGGATTAATATCCTCACTTCAACTAAAGATATCTACTAGTATATAGTGGAGACATAAAATGTGAAGTATTATATCCCTACACACACTTTTCTAAGATGCCATTACATCTTAGAAACTGTAGAATAACTCCGCCAGTATACCCCAGTACTAGTAAATATACAAGGACAGGAATATATTCCTATCCCAATAGCCAAAATAGATCAACACTTTGATCATTATGAATAAGTGTTTACTACCTAGCAAGCACACATTATTTTTTCCATCCAAGAGTATTATCATCATATTCTAGTAAAGGATGATCCATCGAACCAAGCTCATATTCTTGTTCCAAAATGGGGATCACTTGGTGAGATTGGAACATGCCTTGGGATAGGGGAACATGCCTATTGAAAATGTATGGAGGAATATTCCAAAGTCCCAGGATTGGGATCATATCCCCATTCCGGCATGGGTTCATCAAGTGAGGGGGGAAGATGCCTTAGGATAGGCTCATATTCCTATATATAAATACTAGAATCATACTCTAAAGGCCTAGGATCAGGCTCATATCCTTGTTCTAGTTGGGGCTCACCAAGTGATAATGGAACATGCCTTGGTATAGGCTCATATTTCTTTTAGTGAATCTTTCTAGAATATTCCAACATATCAGGGAAGCCAGGGGGATATTCCTACTTCCGTAAATGAATTACTACACCAACATCATTTTGAGGTAATATATGAGGAGGCTCATATCCCTTCTCCCATTCTGAGGTTTGTCGGCATATTCCATTAGGGAATGAATATTTAGACCGGGCACCTATTACTATTTCAATCATGGATCACCATGTGAGAGTAGCACATGCCTTGGGGTAGGCTCATATCCCTACCACAAAAGACCAATGGAATATTCCAAAGTCTCATGATCATTCCCATACTCCTATTTTGACTGAGGATCACCAAGTTAGAATAGAACATGCCTTGGGATAGGATCATATTCCTATCAATAATTAAGAATCTCATTTAAATATTTTAGAAAATTATCATCTATGGTATTATACTCATGCATCACCAGATGGTGATAAAAAGGTTCGAGAATGGTTATATAGTAGGCTCATATCCCTACACAATTCTAGAAGGCTGACCATCATATTCCATCCATGACATGGAACGAGGCTCGTATCCCTAATCTTATCAATCCCAGTGTCCTTGAGGTTGTTGGAGACACATTATCACCACCCCAAGGTTCCATAAACTCTTCAATCAAAGTATAAGATGATCATTACCATGATATTTATCCTTATGGTAGTGTAGATATGGATTGCGGGGACTATAATTCTAACATCCTCCATGGTCAACCTCCCCATGGTGATATCTCCCAAATACATGGAAATCATCTCCTTTCCCAGACACCTCTATATAGAGAGGTGTTCAAAACTTATGCACTTTCATATAGATAGGTTCTTATTACATCAGGTTCAACCGTATATAGTTCCCCATCAACGTCCAACAGCACTCAACTCCAGTTAGCAGTAGACCCCAAGAATCATCTTTTTTGGTATGACTGGATTGATACATGTGATCCTTATGAAGAGTAATAATACATTGATATATGTATAGAGTTATCTAGAAACAATCTCTCCATCATGTTTCCCCATCTTTCAACTTCTAACTATGAGGTCCCAGAAAAGATAGAAAAGGAGTGCATGCCTTATCGAAACCAAAATATGTGGGCTACTCATCAACAACTAAAGGATATAAATATCACTTATCCAAGATATGATAATAACCAGAATGTCATTAATAAACTCTTATTTCACTTATATAAGTCTTCCTTTTTCTATAGCTCAGAACCTGATAAGTAAGGATCATAAAAAAATGACAGATGTACATATTTGAGGGTGGGAGAAATATAGGGCATTACACTTCAATATATTTCCAGAACAACAAAACCCCTCTGATATGGCATCCTGTAATGTCACAGCCTCTAGTGAAATCAGAGGACCAGGTAATGTGCGAGCTAGTTGGTCACTAAAATATAATTCCCCCACTTCAATAGTGCCAAGACATCATGAACGGTGGAATATGATAGCCAATAAGTCTTTAAATTGGGACCTTAAAAGTAATAAGAATTCATTACATACATGGAATCCAAGGTTTCGATCAACCCGATGGCATACTATAGAAACTAACTCTCATCATGGGCTACAATTGCACCCAGCTCGTACACGAACACAACTATGACACATCAAAAAGGTTGTAGTAGTAGCTACCATAGTATTCATCCAAGATTGAATCCATCCCATCAGGTTGAGGGAATATTTTCCACCTCATACACCTCTTGGATTGTCAATTCCATATGGGGTTTAAGATATGTCGGTAGAATCTGCAAATAAACTCCATCCCACTCAGATAGGGAAATTTATATCTCAATCTACAACACCAAGTCCATCATCCACTAAGAGGGTCCTAGGGAAATCAATGGTGATTCTAGATAAACCACATCACATTGGGCTGGGAGAATTTATATCTCAAATCCCATCCTACGAATCATCTAATCGTTAGCTGAAAACATCATATCCTCAACAACAAGGTAAATCAATACTAATTGTGGCCTCAGATAGTCCCCAGACCGTAGAACTAGGGGAATTTTCATCATCATCACCACCATAGAAGGAATTAGTCTTCTCCAAGATGGGAGGTAAATATTTATGGTCATAATTATATTTATTCATCCCACCGCAAGACAAGAATATACTATTCAAGTCTCGTTCATCCATCATGACCAAAAAATCCATAAAGGTCATTAATTATAGGCTGAGACAGGAAGAGCGTATGGAAAAGGTGGTCATACCCTATCAGGATTTCAAGGAAAAAATGTCCTAATATAGCCAAGGGTTTGAGTAACAACCCTAATTAAAGGTATTGTGGAATCATCCTATTGCGTTGAAAGTAATGGGATAACAACCATTTTCTGATATACATTTGTAAATGTCATCACTGTCAACACAAAAGATATGGTGGATCAAGAAACAAAATTAAGAGGGCCAAAACATGGAAAACATACCTCATGAGGAGGGTGATTTGGATGCACCTATTGAGGATGCACACACTTAAAACCAAAAAAGGCTCCAAAATCTGGCACCTTCAAAAATTGAGATTCCACCTATCTGGAAGAACATAGCCAAAGATAAATGGAAATGTGTGGCTACATCCTAATCACTATCTAGAAGAATCAAAGTTCCTTCCATGGAGGATCAATTGTCACAATATGAGAATTAGATAAAAACTCTCAGAAAACCCAATGAGTAGCTACTCATGGGAAATATTTCATCTAGGTATCATCTTCAAGTCCAAGAGAATATTCATCCTCATATAAGAGTCGATCCTCCAGTAAGAGCAGCATTCGAGCATCAAACTGTCTCTAAATCTAGGAAGCTGGTCTACATAAATGAGGAAGTAAAAAATGATCATGAATTCCCTCCTTTGAGGAGAAAAAATCTCCCTCTCTAGGGTGATCACTTAGTCTATGAACAGGTAGAGAATCAGTGGGAGACAAAAAATTATACCACCTGAGCAATCCTCTCTCACTCTCTATAGACAGGAGGCAACTCAAATAGAAATACCTTCAGAATTTCTCAATGTCATCGAGTCCTCGGATACTTGAATGGAAGTTAGGGAGGGGAGATGCACACCTATGCAGCCTAAGAAGAATCCATATACCAATTGGATTTATGATACATTGACTCCATCCAATTTCAGCAATCATACCTTCTCTACCTTTGATGGCATGGGAGATCTTGAACAACATCTCACTCACTTCATATCTCGATGTAGTCCGATGATGGTCCCTTGAGATTGGTAGGAGTTGACCAAGCTAATGTGTTTTGTATAGAATCTGATAGGGTCAACCATTGTTTGGTATAATAGCCTTCTAGTAGGATCCATTATAGGATGGGATGACCTTTGTCTTCAATTCCTTTATCAATTCATCTCCATGATAAAAAAACAACCCAACATTTAGAAGATTCCATTCAGAAAACCTCGTCTAAATATTGGATCATTCCTTAAACATAGCGTAAAAGGATCATCAAGGCATAAAATGTTGTTATTACCCCTCAAACCACCAATAGTTCCCATTCAATCACCTAAAAAGGTCCGGAACCACCCAGTGTCTCTTGTTAAGTAGCAACAACCACAAAATTACCCTCTTCTAGAAGCACATAGAAATCCGGGTCATCGAGGATTTAAGGAATGGATGAATAAATCCTACTCCTTCCAAAAAGAACAAGTCCCTAATTATTTTGTTACAACCATGAATAATGTCATGCTCAAGATACCATAGCCCAACAACCCTAATGAGGTCAACCTCACCGATTATCCTGACTACTTCCCTTTCCATAGAAGTATGGGTTATAATATCTTGGATTGTTTTGTCTTAAAATAATTCCTCCATGGAATGGTCGATTCGGGAAAGGTTGTGCTAGACAACTTCTCATAGAAACTGGACTGCATAATCGTTCCCCAGTCAGAAGAAGAGGGTGATTGGAAGAAAGTTCCATACATGTGTGGATATAAGTTCCACAACTGGATGACTTAAAAAATAGTTGACCAAGATAATTCCACCCTAAGAGAATAGATACATAGACCCACGATAGCTCCACCACCCAAGAATGTAATATTGGATATGTATCTTAATGGTGGATGTAGCCATCAGATATAGGAATGGATGGAAGATCAAGAGTCGTATTCTACTTCAATAAAATATATAACTCTTGTTTATTTCTTCCCTACAACGTCTATAAAAATGAGCTCCACCCCACCAAATGGAACCCTCATCAGAAAAAGAGCTTATCTTTGGTTCTATCGATGTGATACACTTGACAGACCCTATCTCTGATGATGAATATGCCTCCGAGTATGAGTCCCCCCACACAAAATTGGGGAATAAAGGGCCACATGTGTAGTAACCAAGGATATAGGGGACAACACATGTATGATTAGGACCAATATTTCAGTCACATCCTGTCATAGGACATATATGCAGCTGAGACCCATGGGAAAGCACTCTAGAAATCCCGGAAGAGACATGGAGGTGTCTCGGATCCCTCTATTCATCATTCGATCCTAGTTGTCTTGCATGATTACCTATTAGAGGTGCGATTACATGATCATCCTAGGAAACAGGGAAGTCCGTAAGGAACTGATCCACTAGAAGTAGATGCTCCCTAAACCTCTAAATAAGCACCAGGTCTATCCACCTCAAATTCCTCAACTCATGAGCCACATGTCAAGGAGAAACCCCACCTCGGGAAGCATTGACCTCTGGTGAAAAGTACAACATTCTGAAATAGCTGGTGGTTGTCCCAACCAAACTCTCAATCCTTGATGCACTCCATATTTCAAAATACCTCATAGAGGCACTCGTTAAAGCCCTCTAGAGCCCATATGAATTCAAGAAATAATTCACTACAGGCGAGGTCTATCAAATGGAGACCCTGTCAGCAGAATGCCAAGTCACCATCTCATTCAAAGAATAGGATCGGGAAGAAGTCATCCAGGGACACATCAGAACCCTATATGTTTCGAGTAGACTCAACAATGTCGATATATGAAGGGATATTATTGATAATTGTTCAAGGATTAATCTCATATTGATTCTAATCCTCTGATGTTTGGGATATATCCAAGGGGATTTTTCCCCATAGAGATGACCATTCAAGGGTGTGATAAGCATGAGAAAAGACCTATTGGTAAGATCAAACTCAAATATTGGTTTGGGATCTCGCATATGATGCTGAGTTTAGGTTATCCTATATGAAACTAAATATAATGTTCTTCTCAGAAAACCTTTAATCCATATTCATATGGTGGTACCTTCAACATTCCATCAATGCCTAAAATACCCCATTGATGGAAAGGTTGAAACATTTCATGGTGATAGCACCCCCTTTGAGACTTGAAAAACCACATATGTTAAAACATGTTTCTAAAAAAGATATGTAAAATAACCAATAATGGATGATGATATATAATTTGTATTTTCAAACAGCTTGGGGACTGCCCCTAAAAATCTCTAGAGAATGCTTGATGGTGACTATGTGCTCCCCATAAATCTAGTTGAGCTAATAGACCTGATCCCATAGACCCAATCCCCTCTTGTCCACAGTGGCAGTGTAAAAGATAATCAACTCTAAAATCTCTCTATAATGACTCTAGTCAGAGGGTACGATAATATATTATATTATGGCCTCTCTCACCCCGATAGTGATGGAGATGCCCTCAGATTTTCATCCCCATCTGAGAATGCCTCCATATACTCAAAATTAGAAGAAGAAAAGTATGACCTTAGGAACACCCTTCCATCATTCGATGAAGGTGTATTAACCACTATCGATAAGCTCTGTTATGTAAATCTGGGAATATAATAAGACCCACATCCAATACTAATTTGCACTTCTATGCCCCTTTAAGAGAAAGATATGTACACTGATTTTAAAAATAAAACTTGATATATATTCCCTTGGAACTATAATGAAATACTTATACTAAATCCATTTGTGGCTAGGCACCATCTCAGATTACCCGAAGACCATAAAGGCTTCAAATAGGAATCCAAGAGGGTGCACCTCTATCATTCTACCAATATAGAGGAATAAGTTGACAATTTAATAAAATTAAACTTTTTACAAGAAGTGAAATACCCAAGATGGATTTTTAATACTATCCATGCAATAAAAAGAATAGTGAGATTAGGGTTTTTGTCGATTTCAGAGACCTTAATAAACATTTCCCAAAGAAAAATTTCCCATTTCCAATCACAGAACTCTAGATTGATGCAACTTATAGCTTCCAAGATCTTTCCTTCATGGATGGGTATTCAAGGTATAATCAGATAAAGATGGCCCCTGAAGATGAATAATTCACTACCTTCAGTGCACCGAATTCACTACCTTCAGAGCACCTCAAGGGATTTTTTTATATCAGTCCATGCCCTTTTCCAAAAAGATTGTTGGTTCCAATTATCAACACATCATGCATAATACCTTTAATCCATCCCTAGGAAGGATATTTGAATGATATGTTGATGACCTGGTTTTCAAATCCTGATAGTGATGTGATCACTCCATGGACCATCAAACAATATTTGATAAGTTGTGACAGAAAAGTCCAAATATTAATCCAATGAAATTTGCTTTAGGAGTAACGTCAAGGAAGTTCCTTGGTTTGTGGTACGACATCGCAGAATTGAGGTTGACCAAGAAAATATTATTTCTATTTTTGTAATTTAACCCCCTATAAATATAAAATAACTAAGGGGACTCCAAGGGCACATACATTCAGTGTTTCATATCCAACTTTCCCAAAAAAAATCTCTCCCTTTCACTAGGTTAATGAAGAAGGGAGTTACCTACCAATGGGATAGAGACTACCAAGAATCCTTAGAAAGTATCAAGAAGTATTTACTACACCCACTGGTCTTGATTCCACCAATGGAGGTAAATACACACATATTATATTTGGCCACTAAGGAATGATCACTTATCACCCTCATCACATAGAATAATGATGCGAGGAGTGAGAACATTTTCTATTAACTCAACTTAACAATGATAGGTATTGATAACTGATACTCAGATGTCAATAAGAACTACCTTGAACTCATCTTTACATTGTAGAATACGAGTCATTACTTGCAGCACCATGAAGTCCATCTGGTAACTCATATTGATCTAATAAAGTACATCCTTGATCTTCCCGTTCTAACTAGGAGTCTGGTTCGATGGGTGGTTATTATGAAACCATATGACATCCAATTTTTTTCATAGAAAGTGGTGAAGGGGAAAACCTTGATTGATTTCTTCATGGAACATACCATTCTAGAAAGTACACCATTAGACACTGAATTCCTAGATGATGAGGTTTTATATACCCATGAAACTAGTCAAACGTGGGAGATTTATTTTTATGGTGCCTCTCTAAGTAATATTAGAAAAAGGATGAATAATCTTAAATTCAATTAGGTGGGATTAGGGATTGTATTTGTTTCTCTAGAAAAATAAATTATTCTCTACTCTTTCTTACTATTCAAAGGTTGCATAGATAATGAGGCATAATACCAAGCCCTCAATAATGGATTAGAACTGGCCCTACAGATGTATATAGCCTACCTAAATATCAAAGGGGATTCAAAACCATTGATAAAGTAGATCAATGTCGAATATTCCATCAAAAAGGAAGAATTATCCCCTCTCACTGGCTACATTAGGGGAATAATGGTAGAATTCCTTTTTCATCCCACATTGCATCATGTTCCCCAAACACAGAATGCTCATACTAATGCATTAGATAATGTGTCCATAGTCCTGGCTGACCCTAATCAGGAGGAATAAATCTTTTGTATCACACATTGAAGAATGGTCTTGTTGATATTCATCTACAATATAGAATAAATCAATCAGGTAAAAACTAACCCAGGTCACTATGAACCAATATCCACCCCTTGATGGATGGAACCCATAATCTATTATCTCCATAATGGGAATCTCCTAACAAACTGAGCTAAAAGGGAACATAATTGGCACTATTTAGTGAACTTTACTCCTCAGGATGGCCCAAATGGGTAAATATCCCTCTACAAGTAAGTCTTTGACATAATACTCCTTAGATGCATAGCAGAAAGAGAGATTCATTACATCATGGAAGAAGTCCATACATGCTCCTATGGTGCTCATTATTCTGGGACCAAGCTCTCCCACCAAATCAATAGGATGGGTTATTACTGGAAAACCATAATACACGTCTATGTGGAAGTCACCCAAAAATTTCATACAAATTAGATCCATGAAAAATCCATCCATTATCCCCTATAATTGCTACATACAGCTAAATATTCGTATCCATTTTTTTGTTTGGAGAATGGGTGTTGTGGGGTCATATCCCCCAAACACAAATAAGTAGTTCAGGTATATCCTTAATGCTACTGACTTCTTCTCCAAATGGGATGAGTAAATACCCCAAAATGAATTCAGGATGAAGAATATCATCAACTTCGTAAAGTCCCATATCATTACTAGGTTCAGGGTCCCTCACACAATATTAAAAAACAATGACACTAACTTTTATTATATGGAATTAAATAATATTATTGGGAGTATAGTATCGAGTCCAATCACTCATCTCGATATCATGCAGAGGAAAATGTAAAAATAGAGGCCTTTAACAAGAACTTGAAAAACATACTCCAGAAGATGGAGAATAAAGACAATAAGTACTAGATAGAAAAAGTCATACATGATTTATGGTCCTATTGTACCAACACATGTACTGCTATACAAGAAACATCATACTCATTAGTGTACGAGGCTGAGGCAGTATTTCCCATAGAAGTTTATTTTTCCTCACGTCGAATATCCATTTGTGGAAAAATCTCGAATAATGAGAAATCACAAAAGTAACTTAATGATCTAGAATGGGTCGATGAGAATAGGTTGTATACATTTCACAACCTTGAAATCTATCAGAATCAAATCGTATGGGACTTTAATGAAAAGTATTGTATTCCTTCATTCTTCTAAGGAGAATTAGGGTTGGCTATCAGAACCCCATTGATATAAGAGAAGAATCCTCCAAAGGTGGAACCCAAATGGGAAGGTCCTTATATCATACATAAGGTTTATCACAATAGATTCTACTCATTGGCCACAATAGATGGGAAACATGTCACACCCCCCACCAATGTAAGTTTTCTCAAGAAGTACTTTTAATAGATATCATAAAGCATCAATTCCTAGTATAAAGTCTTTAAACTTAATATAATCTCACATCCTAACAAAATAATGTTAAACTCTATGGATTTTTCCTTGTTGAATGATTTTAAACTTCAAAAATTCATCCTAGTCACATGATGTTAAACTGTGCAGACACATCCTGGCCACATGATACTAAACTATATGAAGCATGTCCTCACTAAATGGTGTTAAAATTCATGGATCCCCTATTTGTTCATATTCATCTATATTGGGTAACCAAATTCGTAGAAGTAAGACTTTAAACTATACAACATCTCACACCCTAACAAAATTACATTAAACTATATGGAATAAGTCATTATCATACCATGTTAAACTGAATGGAAGATATCCTCACTGTATGACATTAAACTTCACATAAAGTACCATCACACTAATGACTCACTGCACACAATCAAGATCTGTGTGAAAGATGGATCAAATTACATCATCCCCATGTGAGATTCATCTCCACAAAGTGAGTCTCTCCTTTTAAGATCAACATGTGGCTTAATTCCTAACATCACGGGATACATAGTGACATCTGAACCTCTATTTTTGGGTCCATATGCAGTGTTACTTCTCTTTCATGTTAGGTGACCCATTTCCTCACTACAAGACTTTAAACTACATGGATGATTTCCTTTCCACAAGACATTAAACTGAACAGGTTTCTAGAACTACTTATAGATTTATTCTCATTTAAATGAGATACGTAGGGATAAATCAATATTATATCTTGGTCTAGCCACCGAATGATACAAAATTCCCCTATACTATCCTTAATTTCATCTTCATGGTGAGCTTAAGAATTTTAGTAAGGAATTTCCCACAAAAAATGTATATCAACTCCCAATAGTGTTTTCATGGTCCTAAATTCAAGAACATAAAAGGTATACCATGAGTTCTCGCTGAATGATGTTAAACTACATGGTTTATTTCTTTTTCATGACATAAAACAACACATTCCTTTGGAACTTACTTGAGTGGGCCTCTGTTTTTGGTGTTGGTCTCCTACCACACCTATATTCAAGAAGTATGTGAGACTTTATTCCTGACATCATAGGATACGTAGTGATGCTTGAATCTCAAAACTCAAGCCCATTCACAAAAAATAAACATAAAAATTCCTCCTCCATGCATATAGGCTAGACTTGCACAATAATATCCTATTTCAATAACTATATATGACTTCATTCTTATTAGGATATTTGCCGACTCTCATATTTACATCCTTGGGTCCAACCACAATACCCATTTTTATGTCAGAAAGCCTATGTCTTTTCTGCATGATGTTAAAATGCATGGTTCTTTAAGAACTATGTTTGGATTGATTAATGTCATCACATGATACATAGTGATTCCTAGATATCTAATCCTAGGCCTAGCTACAACAATAAATAGAAATAATTCCCACCTCTATTTATGGTTTAGACCTACATAGAGAGTTTCTCATTCAAGAACTATGTGTGGATTGATTCCTATCATCACAGGATAAGTAGTGACAACCGGATTTATAATCTTGGGCTCGGCGACAAAAAACTAATAAAAATTTCACCCTAACTACATATTGGTTTATTCATACAAGACCATTTTTCTTACATATGATTTGGATCTATGTGTAGACTACTTGTTCATGTAATATATCTTTCACAAATTTTTCACATTAGTTCCCATGTCCATGCTGCATGATGTTAAACTACAAGGAAAATTTCCTTAACACATGATGTTAAACTTCACAAAATAAAGTATTTCCCTACTAAATTATGTTAACTTTGGGAAAACAACATCCATTACCATCCCTTATCAAAGGACCACAATATCCTTACCTAGGTTAGCCAGAGTACGGAGTGATTCCACCATCTTTTAAGCACCTCAATTCATAATGCATACTTCATGTATTAATCACCTTAAGTTACTGCAAACCTTTAATATACCTTGTAAAGAAAAATGGTTCTCTCTTATTGACCACACTATTAATTCATAAGGGGTCAGACCTACCAAAAAAATAAATCTTGGCTCTGTAAAGAGGAATTTCTAATCCTTGTGATCCCGACATCACCATGGTGGAACTCAGCACCTAGGGGTGTTCTGGTTCATCCCCAGTTTGATTTCCCATATCATTTATTATTACCTAAGAACCTCAATCCATGATTGAAAAAAAAAATTCCTCTTAGAGTGATGGTGGAGTTCTCTTGACCCTAGGAATCCTAATTGGGATATTGTGTAACATCCCCTCATATTAGGTCTATATGCATCATAACCTTAAATTTATTATACTTTGGTCAAATCTATATGACCATAAAATTATAGCCTATAATGGTCCAAATCATAATACCTTAAACTGATATAAAAAGAGACACAAAACTTGTCATGTTGAAAACTCACAAAGGAAGGCCTAAAAAAAGTCAAGTCTTCACTCGCTAAACTCTTCATAACCAATGTTTAGGAAAAAATTAAGGCACAAGTAAATAAATAATAAATCTCATAGGGCCTAATCTATATACCTACTAAATCCAAGCTATGCTCATCGAACCCCATGGTTCAGGAAAAAGTTAGAGTAATAATTTGTCACAACTCCTCACGGTGGTAATATGTTTTCTAGGTGGTGACAAAACATTGAAGGTGCTCAAACCCTTAATGGATATTACATATTTCATAAATCACACTTCAGGATTTAAGCACCTTAGGTCATCGCAAACCTTTCATAGCCCTTGAAAAGGAAAATGGATCTCTCTAATTAACCATGCTATCGATGCATAAAGGCTCAAACCTACCAACCAGATACATCTTGTTCTAATATAAAGGGATTTATAATGCTCGTGATCCTAACATCATCGTGGAAGAACCCATAACCTAATGGTGTTTTGGGACATTCCGCGTATGATTTTCCCATTTCATCTCCATGACCTGGGAACTTTGAACAATGATTTACAATCCCCATAACCAGACTATTCAAGTTTATTCGACATCATTTACATTATGTCACCATGTTTTTTAACCTTTTTAAAAGTAGTAATGTGAAAATAAATTCCAAAAACCTTTGATGGCCCACACCTCATTATTTAAAACCACAGGGTATAGGGCTCGATCTTTGTAATTTAAGAGATAAATTTCCCTAGGTTTCTAGATTCCATTTTAGATATCTTTCCTTCATACCCAAATTCATTGTATATATTCTTGAGACATTTAAATCCTTACATTTACCTTATAAATGAGTGGTGATACCTTTATTTGACCATGTTATTGATTTATAAAGGTCTTAGACCTACTAACCAGAGGTGTCCCATCTTTATAAGAATGGATATTCAGTCCTCAGGAGCCCCAGTGACACCATGGTAGAACTCAGAACCTTAGGGCATTTTGGGCCATCCCTATTATGTATGCACAATTACATTATCCATAAATTTAATCTCATATTCACATTATTTATATCATCCACATTCCAACTATCCAGGTGGTCCTAGCTTCCCTAGTATTTCTCCCTCAACCAATATTACCCCCATAAATCTTCCATGAACCTTGGATAAGGGTGGAGATACCTTTTTTGACCATAATATCAATGTATAAGGGATTTGAACTACCAAATAGAGGTATCTCATCTTTGCAGGAAAGGATCTCTAATACTCATGAGACTCGACAACACCTATACAGAACTCAGCATCCTAGTTTATTTTGAGTCATTCCTAGAATGTCTACATCATATTCCATGATCATCGATAAATTCCTAGAGGTGATAATTTAAAATTAATTTAAACCAAAGGTCTAATCTAGAATACCCTAAACTATATAGATATATGTTCTTATCTAAAAGACCTTAAACTACAGTGATATAAGGTCCAAGCTAAAAGACCCTAAACTACAATGATAGAAGGTTCGAGCTAAAATATCCTAAACTAAAGTGATAGAAGGTATGAGATAAAAGAACCTAAAATATAGTGATACATGGTTTAAGCTAAAAGACCATAAAATATAGCAATAGAAGTTCTGAGATAAAATACCCTAAACTACAGTGCAAGAAAGTCTAAACTAAAAGTCCATAAACTGTAGCGATAGAAGGTCTGAGCTAAAAGTCCAAAAACTATAGAACATCAGTGATTTAGTCTAAAATAATGTAAAATATTGTAAGTCTAGAAATATATCCTAGTAAAAAATCAAGATATGCTCACTAATCCAATCATCTTTAGAAAAAGATAGATCACTCTCCCTTTGGGACCGATATTCTACCTAATTATCCCTTTGAAAAATATGTAATCTCAAGATAACTAGGACAGATACATTGATGAAGAACCTCATTATTGGTGGTAATTCATGAGAACTTCTCAGGAATAATATATTATGAATTTAATCATTCAAATCCATGCATTTAAGTTTTCTTAACATTATAAAAATAATGGGTATCATTGATGATTCATACAACATCCGATCAATGAAATTATATGTACATCAGGAATGAAAGATGACTGGATAGAAACATAGAAATTTTGGAAGATCTATTCTTTTATATCATATAAAAATAGTAATATCCACATATCAGAGTCTCTCTCATGAATATACAACTCCAAATCCTTTTTTGTGAATTTACTTTCCTCAAAACTTAGCCCTTATCCCAATGGATGTCTCTCCTAATGGAGGAATTTGTTGATGTCCACCAAATGAGCATCAAAAAATCCAAAAATGGATAAATACCTAAATATGGGTATTCTTTTCCCAATAAAAAAAATGAAGAAAAGGTTTCTAAAACTCATGGATCGCTTAATCATCCAAGAGAAACGTGATTTTTAGACCTTCAAAGGTAACGAAAAGGATCCATGTGTAGTGCATGACCTGTGGAAGATCACATGGATCCCCTTTGATAAGTCCTTCTACTCTTGTGAAGGAATCCTAGACAATCATTAATCATGAAGAGGCTTCTAGATGAGAACCCCCAGGTCAATAGAATTGTTATATGGAAGGTGGCTATCAATCCATCTAAAAATACTTGGAAAATAGGGAGCAAATATCCAAAATGTGAGAGCCTCTTGCAGTTGTAAAACTCACATGATACATCCATGAAGCTCATAAGACATTATGAAAGCCCCAATGACATTTCTTCCTTGTCATGAAAGATATTTTTGACATGTCACCCCTATCATGAAAAAGGCTCCAGATATGTTTACGCAGTCTCACTCTCGCCATTTGGTTCTAAAAACAAGAAAAAGGGTTTGTCCATGATAATTTTCATGCACCGCTATAAGACCTTTTTTTGGGAGCATGATGAATCACTTATGTGAAGAATTATTGTCCTCGAAAACACTCAAGAAAACTCATAAGAACCTAGACCCTAATAGAATAATCAAGGAAATAAAAAGTGGAAAATTTGGGAGCCTCTTGACGTAACGAACATCATGAAACATGCCCCATAAGATTGTCAATACACTGCAAGCCCATAGCTACGTATCCACCTCACCACATGATATCCCACTGTCATGTCACTCTTGTTACATGAAGGGATTTGGACATGTCCAAGAAGTCATGAACTCCCCTTTCGGATTTATAAATAATACAGAAGTGTTTTCCATGAAATGCTCATGAATCACCACATGGCCCTTTTTTGTCACATGACACATCAACAAAAGGGAGATTGATTTTCTTCAAAAAAAAAACTTGTGAAATCTCACAAGATCCCCAAGCCTTTGAAAAATAAAATAAGGAAATAAAATAGAAAATGAGAGAGCCTCTTGTGGTCATAAAATTCATGTGACACACTCATGTGCTCTATAAGACCTCACAAAATCCCTTTGGCATGATGTCCTGATCTTGTAAATCCCCTATAAATCCATCATTATCACACAAAATGTCCCATAAAAGTCACATAAGATCAAGTGAATTCCTTTCAATAGGTTACCTGATCTTTTGAAGAACCTTGGACATATCGGACTAACAATATAAAAGTCCCTTGGTGTAACCACATGATTGGGAAAGAACCCTTTAATTGGCTATAATCCAATAATGGGACATTGAAGGGATGGTCTCGTTGTCACTGAAAATCATGTGACACCCCCATAATGACCTACAGTAGGATCTTTCAAAACACAGGACATCAAATCTTTCCACCAACTCCTTCTTGGATTTGTGTGATATGTTCCATGCAAAGAAGAAAATAATCGGGGTGGCGAGGACTATAAATCCCCCATCCCTGCATCAAAAAATACATCCTTGTATCCTCACATTGGTACACTCAAAAATCATAGTGGACTTCTCAGAGCAGATAATCTCTTAATAGGAAAGTTTTTTTGGTAGGTAAAATCTAGAGAACCACCTAAGAAGATCATGAGACGTGCATAGTCAATTCTTGTGATCACTCATAGATCACATGAAGG
The DNA here is from genome assembly GCA_963277665.1 of Viscum album. NCBI lineage: Eukaryota > Viridiplantae > Streptophyta > Magnoliopsida > Santalales > Viscaceae > Viscum > Viscum album. The sequence goes on from OY728131.1 coordinate 1,354,054,782, forward strand.
AATTTGGGTGGGTTATGAAAAGGAATTCTGAAATACCTGATTAGTAATGTGAGACTTAAACAAGATAATACAGAACATATTTAAGGTATATGCAATAAAAGGCTGGAACTAAAACTAAAAATATGGGAAACTTATAAAAAAACATATATGTGGATCCTCATCTGCTTATCATGAACCATCTAGGTCATGAAATAACATAAGAACATGTCACCCAAATCATGTTATGATCCTTTAGTATACTATTTGGATTATGTGAAGTCCCTTGGACATGTGAGAGAAATTCACATGGTGCCCCCTGGGCATGCCACTCAAGTCTCATGAAACCCTCTGGGATCACCATCCATACCATGAAACGTCCTTCAAATGTGTCACAAAAATCATATGGTGAAACCAATATGTGTTAGATAAGTCTCACAATGGTAATAGGGCATGTCAAATGGCTCTCGCGATGTCCTCTAGACAAGCCATGCAGATCTCATGATGCCATACAGGTATGTTAGTTGGCTCTTTCAACATCCCCCATCCATGTAAGATGACTTTCATTATGACACCCAGACAAGTCAACCAGGACATGTAGCACCCTCTATACATGTCACGCTAACTCTCATGATGCTCTCAAAGTGTGTCATCTAGATTTCGAAATGACACCAGTAAAATTCATTTGGATCATGTGATGACCTCCAAGCATGTCATTCGAGATCATGTGATGGCTTCCAAGATCAGCCATCTAGGTATTGCGATGGCCTTTGGACAAGTCAGTCTTTGTCTTGTGATAGCCTTTAGAAATTCCATCCAGATAATGTGATGTCCCTTAGACAAGTCAACTGGATCATGCAATTGTCTTTGGATATTTCAGGAAAACATAATCTAACATGTCAAGAATAAAATAAAGTAATTTCAATAAAAAAATTAAAATATGTTATGAAGACAAGCCTGTCAGGTTAAGCCGGCATCACAAGACTTAATAACCGTGTGTAAGCTCAGGTTTAATTAAACTATGATGACTATAATTATATCTATAACCAAGATACGTAGGATTCCTTCTTAAGACCGGATCTCCATAATAAAAATCCAAAGGGAATTCCAAGAACACAAGTCCCACATCCACAAGTAGTGTGATTGGCCATTTTCCATCCCTTGTTTCCCACACCGAGCATGGATCACATGGTCTTAGGAAATCGTAATGATCATATCATTCACAATGGGTAGGCCCAGTGTGTAAGCCTTAACCCAATGAACTAAAATAACTCTGATTCCTGCCATAACCAGGATATATAGTATGCCCTCTAAAGGCTTGATCCCTATATTAAGCATCCAATGGGTTGTCCCAACACTTAATCCCAACATCCATATGCAATGTGGTTGGCTAATTACTATACCTTATTACTCACATTGATCATAGCACGCATGGGATTAGGCAGTTGCAATGAGAACACTAATATCATTATGAATCTCCATCAGCTTGGTAAACCTCAGAGTGTAAGCCCCTATTGCTGGCTTGATCTAACTACCCACCATACAATGGTATCAACCTTGGGAAATTTCCAAAGGTGTTAATAAACTATAGTAACTATGATTCCTTCTATAACCATGATATGTAGGGAACCTCCCCAAGTCTCAATATCAACACCTAGTTCCCAAGTACCTACATACCTACATATATATCTTTTCCAAATGATGTTAAACTTTATGGGTTTAACGAACTATGAGGGTTTTGATTCCTATTATAAAATAGGATATGTAGGATTCCTCATAATGACTCAATCCCATCCTCTAAATATTAACTACCTCCCTATATAACAAAAAACTTTGTAGTTTATGGTTATACGACTTTAACATATATGAAGCTACCCACCAAAGGTAAATGGATGAAGAAACTCAGATACATACATATGGATTCACCAACAATACCTCCCATATATTTTCATATAAAGTGACTTAACCTATGATTTTTTGGTTAGGGAAGCCGGTCTCATATTGAGATTAGGAGGAGATTCTATAACATATATTAAATCTATAAGAGATTCATGTAGTAGGAAACAATTCCCCACAAAAGGGTGTGATAATCCTGACCTCCCATCCTCTCGAACAATGTGAGTTCCTAAGTATCATTGTGTTTGAAACCCCAACTGACCACCTACCTTTTGAAAAGAAGGCTCATACCCCATTATGGATGCAGGAACTATTGGGAGTTTCTATGAAAGGTTAACAAATATTGAGCCCGATGCGAATGATTGTAGAGAACATTGAACCCCCCACAATTAAAAAACCAAAAAAAAATACGCACACATATTTCCAAAGAAACATAGATATATAATGAAATCATAAATAATTATGAAGAGTGATAGAGATCATTGATCACAAGAAAGTGAATGATCATGAGAAAGTTAAAAACCACAAAACCATAAATCTATGATGAATTAAAAGACCATTGATTCATCAGATATTAAGGTAATAGGATAATATTTTTGTTTCAATATCATTTCCCTAGAGTTCAAGGATCTATTTACCATCCAAACTAAGAACATAAGGAAATATAATTTCTTGAAAAGTATAATTTCATCCATTGACCGTTTAAACCAAAATCTCATCTTTTCTCTAAATCACGAGAATTCAAGATGGAAATTTATTCCATAAGGAAATAAAATAAACTTATAATGAATCACATAATCCCCATAATAATATTAATATATTCCTATTGTATTCAATAAAACCAAAATGGTTATTTCATGTTTTCCATTATAATACATTAATATACAATACCATAATATTAACTCCCTAAGTTCAAATTAATCCATTCCATAAGTGTCTATCTTTAAAACCCTTAATCTTGCATCTCCAAAAATATAATATCATTCTTCCCAAATAATTATTTATGTAAAACCTAATAGTTATATATACTTAAACATAATTAAACATCTCCTGAAATATCATTGATCTCCCTAAAAAATGATTTGATCAACTTAATATTTATTTAAAAAATAATTTAAGTAAAAAACTATTATACTAACCAGTACACTATGTAGGACAATGGTAGGCATTTAACCCTTATCACCCTTAGGTTATTGGTTCAAGCCCCATGACCTTTCTGGATGTGATGAGATGTCACCCGGATTGTGGGTTTTCCTTTTTCTAAAGCTATGTAAAAAACTTATGTGATTATCATACTCTTATTTCTATATAATCCTATAATTTTCTCAAGAATATGATGAAAATTTTCAAAAAATATATGTTATAAAATCACTTTGTTTACCACTAATGTTTTATATATAGCTCATTATTTTCTATTAAATCAACTAATTTTAATAGACGATACTTAACTCAACATCAAGAACATATCTAAGATTGTATTTTCCTCAATTATGTGCTTTTCCATAGAGTATGTCCTTACAATTAAGTCACCTTTCTAGGTCATTAGGAATATTTAACATGTTCTTGCAAATACTTAAATAAAAACTATTATGGAATAATCTTTAAAAGTTTCATGATTCATGTAACTAGAATACCATTGATAAAAAATACTCCAACAACATGATTCTTGAGTTCCAACACCTAGACACTTCAATAATTCCACTTAAATGATTATCATATCATAGGACCTTATGAATTAATAATATGATTAGGGAATTGACTCGGATAATGACCAAGTTCCCCATATTTACAACATTGTATTGTTAGTGGTCCCTTTGGTTGAACTTTATTTCCCTCTGACTTGTTAACCGAACTCTTCATTTTTCTTCTGCAATTAGCTACTTTGTGCCCTCATTTTACATGCCTAAATCATAATATAGTTCTTTTAAGGTATTTTCCATGGTGTATCTTCCCATATTTATGGAATTTATAAAACTGAATATTATTTTTTTCATCTTTACCACTTAAACTTCTATGAGACCTTATCCTTATCTTCTATGATGTTTTTTCAAATTAAACTATTTTCTAGTCATTGATCATTATTTGATATAGTTTATTTTCAAATGTCACAATATGTATAACTACTATTCCCATTAGGTTAGGCATCCCATTAGGAAAATCATTGCATTTTTCATCACATTGGTTATCAGAATTATTTCTCCTTTTTGATACCATTAACTAAAAAGATTTAATGAAACAAGATGAGAATGCATGTTAACCCAGTACAAAGGAATAACTTATAAACCTATAAGAAATAATTTATAAATGATAAGTATGTCTCAACTTACGGGCCTCTAGGTTTCAATATATATTATCCATGGTAATGATTCCTATTAGGTTTTCTAATATAAAAATTTATTCAATTCCTTCATAATGGTTTATAAAGAGTGTGAATTTCCTAATCATATCCCCCGAGAGTGTCAAAATAGGTGCACAGTAAGGCTTGTTTTCATGTACTAGGTAATTCTTGAGTCAATACTAGCATTCCTTTTTTAGATTTATTACCCCTAGGTACATCTTTTCTAGAACCATATCCATCTGTAGTATCTTAAAAGTGACGTAATTGCTCAAAAACCAATCACTTCATACTTCCCCAAGATTTCATAATATTTTTATATACTTAGTATTATTCTTAGACTCATCTATAGGGTTCTCACTAAATTTTTCTAATACTAGTTCTAAATTTTAACAAAACCTTTTCTCTGATACCAACTATAGAGACCCAGGCATTTCAAATATTTTATTACATTATTTGTAACATAAACATCCATTAATTACAAACCAAATATCATGTGACCTAGTGTATTTAGAATATTAGGATCATAATACATCCGTGTAAACTAAAACATGGGATCCTTATTTTTTTCCCTTAGTGAGATGTTAAATCCATTCGAGCTCCTAAAACTACATAGCATAACCTAGGGAATATATAGAAGAAAGGAGTGAGATATAAATCCCATTAAGGGAATAAATATGACAAGGAAACATAATGTGTGAGTCAAATATATAACCTGACATCAGAAAAAGAGAATTCACATGAGTAATGACATGGAATCATAACATAAAGAACATGGTATCATAAGATTATGTTATATAGGGAATGTGGTAGAAACATATAACATGACCTAAACATGAGTCACATATAACAACCAAGAAAATATCACATTGAGGAAAAAGTCCCAAAATAGATTAGGTTTACTCCCTAATCCTATAAATTAAGTCTCATGAGAATATAACATTACCCAATTCATTGGAGCGTTATCTAGTTTCACACATCACATAATATATATCAGGATAATTCAGTGATATCTAGGTGCACCCATCATAACATGTTAATGATTTATGTGTTACAAAAAAATTAAATAAATAATTATTAATAACATAAAAATTACCCAAGTAAAGAAAATTGGTTTCATAATATTTTCTCATATCACAGTCAGAAGAAATTTCAAAATGAATGAATTTGAGAGATGAACATAATGCATGTATTACCCCATAAAAGGAAGGGAGAGTAAGATATTTATACATTCGGGGGACATATATACATAATTTATAATCATTAAATAATATTAAATATTGTTTTAATTAATGAATATAAGTACCTTTAAAAATATTAAAAACATTCTTGAGGAAAATAACCTTTTTATTTTTAAAATCACTTTTGAAAAACAAAAAAATTAAAAATATTATGGAAATAATTTTATTTAAAACGTCCTTGGATAATTATAAGATAATATTCAAGTAAAATAATGTCCATGATGGCAGAAAATATCATTCAGGTCATACATGTTAAAATAAATATTATTTTCACATTTTTGATAAAAGTTAAAAATTACCATGTTCTGAAAATGACAAAAATATTACTTTTCAGAAATTTTGTAAAAATTAAAACAAGGGTAAAAATTAATTTTAAATTTCATATTAGAATAGTAAAAATACTTTTTAAAACATTTCTTTAAAATATGGATAAGAAAGAAAATGGTTTTTCGACCAAAGTGTGTAATAAAGTCGGATATTCATAAAAACATTTTGTCAATCATTTTAAGTATAAAAAAGAGGGAAATTGTACTATTACTTGTAAATTTAATGAATAAACAAAGGATAATAAAATTAATTGGTTTTATTATATAATGATTAAATAAATTCCTATAGGAGAAATTTAATCGTAAACAATCCTAATTAAAATGAGATTGAAACAAAACTATTACTGATTTAGAAAATTTGGAACCATAACATCTCATGAATGAAGTATATGAATTATAAGTTAAAATATCATGAAGTAAGAATGATTCATGATATATTATGTAAATTTGAATTATATACACTATTTAAAAGAAATTATGTGTATAAAATAATAAAGTGTCTTAAAGGATGAAGTTTCAGATGAAACCCTTACCTTGAGCTCGAATCATCATGTGTGTTCCTTATATTCCTAAATAATAAAATGGTGTTAATTATTTACTTTATTAATAACCTTTTTTACATTTATTATTACATTTTTTTTTACCATTTAATATTCAATTACTTAACTAATTAATTACACGTCGGACGTTTTTATGAGAAATGACTCATACGTCCAAAATCACTTTGGTAAGTTGAATAAGGTCAAAGAGATTATTATTTAATCATATATAGAATGTAAATCATGGAATAATTATAATTTTTATACAAAAATTATACTTTTAAAACTAATCACAAATGATGGTTATGAAAAACAAATTATGTTACACTTATAGAGATGGTACGTTGTACGTATGCATGAGTAACATTTCCATTTTTCAATGATCATGATGTAAAGAAGGTAAGAATTATTTTATATTTATAGAATTATAATTATATCACAAATGTAATATTATTTCTTTAAAAATAATTACATGTAAAATCCATGTTATTAGGTAATAAAAATGAATCACATCGCTTCACAAGGCGATAGTTCGTCGTACACACGGACGAAGTTATCATTTATTCAATGGATGGTAAGGTAAGAAAGTGTATGATATATTTATTTTAAAGAATTATTAATATGTAATTATTATCATATTTAAACACTAAATTAATCTTTATTACCTTACATGTAAATTTTATGTTAAAAATAAATCACATCACTTCGTGAGGCGGTATTCTGTCGTAAACACGAACTACATTATTGTATTCACTACATAATGAAAAGTAAGAAGGTTCGTGTGATATAATAATCATAGAGGTATAATAATATTTTATATATCATATATAGACATTAAATACATCATTATATACAACTATGGTAAATAGTGATGGAAAACAAATTACATCTATTTGCAAGACAGTAGTTCGTCGTACACACGATCAAGGGTTTCATTTACTATTTGAGGGAGGAGGAGATGGTTGTATTTCATGAACTTAACATAAAAATATTTTATTATATGGAATATACTTAGGATTTTATATCATCGTGGTTTAAAATTTTTTAAAGTAGGTCAAAGATGAAATAAAATAAAATGCTTGGTTAAGGACATTACCTCTCCTCTAAACAACTTTCTTAGTTTTTTACTAGATACATTTCTAGGTTGTATTTATGATAAATAATAATAATAATATGCTGATTTGAGGGAATTAATAAAGTTATTTTTACAATTATTGATCGAACCAATAGGTTTTTAAGTGTGTAAAGGATAAAAAATTGGGTGGCGTTTTATAAGTGGGGGAGATGACACATTTGGAATTTTTGAAAAGAAAGAATTACACCCCTGTTTTTATCATGATACAAGGATAAAAAATGGACCATTTTTAAACCTTATAATACATAATATCTAAATATGACTATAAAATAGTAATTATAATTTTTTTTGGTAATTTTGTACCCTTATATTTTTAGTTTAACCTCTGGTAAACCCGTTTTTATCTTAACCATGTCAAATAATTTTTACTATTTTCACTATTCATTATGGTAAAAAATTAAGTTAAACTTATTAGATAATATAAATTATGATGATTAAAAATATTTAATCAATATTTAAAAATTAAACTCATATAAGTGACAAAATTTAATTTAAAATTAAACCCTAAAACATTTTTAAAAAAATGGTTTTTCAAGAAATGTATTTTTATGGAAAAGATGATCTCATATTAACTATATGAAAATTAGTAATAATTAAATTAATTTAAAATAATATTTATATATATAATATATAAATTTAATTTAAATTATTCCACATTGGGGGTTATTTTAATTAATTAAAATAGAGAAATTTTTTGTACTTTAAAACAGTTTTCAGAAAAAAAAATACTTTTTTAAGCATAAGAATAAAATTATTCTAAAATCCAGTGAAAAGATGATTTAATTTTAATTAATTGGATTTAATATAAATAAAAAATATTTATATTAATTTTAAATAAAATTAAAATAATAATCAATCTTAATTTATTAAAAATAAGTGATAATTTTATAAAAATTATAATTTTTCACCATTCACTGAAAATTAAATATTTTCCAAAAAATTATAAAAATTCACCCTAATAACATATCAATGTTATGATTTTAAAAATCAATTCCATTTTATAAAATACATTTTCTAAAAGTGTGAAAATAATAATTATAATATTTTCTCAGAGAAAGTAGTAAAAATCATTTTTGGAAGAAAACATATTTTCGATGAATAAAATAACTTTGCTTAAAATTGAGTGATTAGTTAATAAGAAAATATAAAAAAAGTTTATATTGATTAGAAAATTTATATAATTTTTATAAATTAGTTAATCATATTAATACCCACCAATTTAATGTCTAGGTTATAATTTTCATATTTAAATAATAATTTTTCATGGTTCGTTTAGACTCAGTGTTGAGTGTCATATATAGTATTGAGAACAATGTTCCTATTTTAAAATCTCAAGGAGTTACAATTATAAATATTTACCTTACATAATTTATCACTACTACATCCATTTTCATCATTGTTTATAATTATCACTCAATGGTATACATTAAATTACCCTCTCCATGGTGTATTTCTGGGATGACAAGAATCTCCTGACATTCGAGTGGAATCCTCATATCTCCCATGACATGCTAGAGTTTCATGATGGTAAAGGTTGGAGGAAGGAAAAGATATTCAGGCATGGAATAATTAGTATAAATATTTAAATGAACTATAGCTCCCCATTTTATGGGTATTTACTCTATATAAATCTCTATAGGAAGGTCCTTGAGTGAACATGAATTAACATATATGTTACAAGTTAATGCACGTGGTTACATCGACTGTAACCCTTGGACATGAAAACCACCCAACCATTCCATAATATTAAATATTTAATATAATAATGGTTATTATGGTATAGATTTTAATGTTATATAATAACATTTAGATACCATGTTAGTCATAGGATATGATATGAATCAGACAACATAATTTAATTCATCATGAAAATACAAGTAGTGAAATATAAAATCCATATGTCATATTAAAAAATTTACCCAAAAATGAATAAAACAATAGGTTTTTTCATCATGTAAATCATACAATATGAATTACTTATATCATACTATATTATATTGAAAAAATGAATCCCATGAATGTAAATATTTCAGGAATATCTCCATCAGCCCTTACCAGGAGAATATTGAATATCAAAATCAAATTATGGGAGGTAGTCCACACAACAGTGTTTCTTAAGATTCTAGTATCATTGAGAAAATATATTTTTCAAACTCTTAGAGTCTGTAAAAACCAAAAAGTTATCAATGTAGAGATAGTTTCACCAAAACCTGAAATAATAAAGAACAATGGACAATTTTGTATCATGGTTAGGGTAGTTCCATTCCTGAGGACATATATTTCATGAAAAATGAACCACTACATAATGATTATACATAATAATATAACTAACACTGAATAATGATTCCTCAAACTACACCTAAAATCCATAACCTAGTTGAGATAAAATAAGAACTAGTGTTGTGGTTAACCAATTATTTATCCCTTAAAAATTTAACTCCCTCTAGTATAATGACATGATTTTTATCATTTTTTAATTAAATCCATCTCTAGAGTAAAGATCTTGTAAAATTACTTAATAAAGAAGTGATAATACCCCCTGAGTCTAAGAAAACTTTAAAACATGAAGATGTTCACTAGAATTTTCTAGGACATCACCAGATCCACTTCCTTAGGATCTATATAAATATTATCTTTATATATGACATACCCATGGAATTAGACTTCTAAAACCTACAATGTACATTTAAATAAATAAACATGTAGTTGATGTTCCCTTAGGGTTTCCAAAATGATACAATGATACTAACCATGATCGGTATGAGACCTGGAATAAATAAGGATATCATCCATAAATACCACTAAAAAAGTGTCTATAAATGTATAAAAATACTTTTTCATTATGTCCATGAACACAAAAAGAGTATTTGTTACGCTAAAAGGCATTACTAGATATTCAAAATGAACGTACTCAATTTGAAAAGTAGTCTTAATACTATCCTATAGCCAATCTTGAAGCTAATGGTAACCCGATCACAGGTCAATTTTGGAAATTCATTATTCCCTATTTAACTAATCAAATAGATCTTTAATTCTATGAAATGGGTTGTGGTTCTTGATTATAATCCAATTCATCTTTTTATAGTAATAATAGTCCAACATTTGATTTCTTTATAAAAAATTTCAGAGCACCCTAAGGGTAAGTTTTTGTTCTGATGAATCCTTTAGACTCAAGATCTTAAAACTGAATCTTTTATTCCCTTAATTTCTTTAGATCCATCCAATATGGTATTATTATGATAAATTCTATTCCATACACTAAATCTATGAAAAGATCAGATTCCCACTTTAGAGTAAGTCCTAATAAGTATTCAAGGAACACATCAAAATATAATTCTACTATAAGGAGTAATATATTCTACTCCTTGTCATCAATTTCTCCAATAACATTATAGGTTATCTCTATTTTGGTTTTTTCAACCTTACCACAATCAAGAACTTCATAACCATATTGAAATTCCAACTGTCCATAGAGTGTGTATTAAATACCAGTAGGATATAAAAAACACTCTCATATTGAAACAATCAATAAAATCATGAAATTTATTTAACTAATACTTCCCTAGAATAAAATTGAAGGAATTAATATTTATAACCATAAAATTTCAAAGATTTCTAAAAGATACCACTACCAATGAAAATGTTAGACACTCTCGATCTATTATATCCTATTTACCAAAGGAGTGACATGGTTTATATATGAAAGTAGGGTTTAAGCTTTAAGATTAATAATTAAGGAAAATTTGTTATTAATAAATGAATGTGATGAACATATATAAAATAGAGAATGTGTTAAAGTAAAAGATATAAGGGCGGTGCCTATCGAAATATAATTCTCAACTATGGCATTATATACATGCTGATTTGTCATATATATACTACCTACCTACTCATACAGAACCTAAAAATAAAATACCCATCTTTAAGAATAAATCAAGGCTAATTAGCTCTATCCACCAGATCTACCTCCTCAACTAAATAGTCCAGACAGTGGCTATCTTCAATATGTATACTATAAAGCTAATTGTAACTAGAATTCCTGAGTTTTATGAGATAGTTTACCAACACTTTAAAATGTAAACTATTGGTAAAACCTATGAAGGTTTTTTACTAAAAAAATATTGGAATTGATCTTACTCAAAGGTATATTTATGATTAATTTTTTTAGGTCGCCGACACTGATTACACTAAACAAAGGTTATTACCAAGCTAGGAAATAAAGGTATACTACCATGAAAAATTCCTTTATAAGATCCACCTCTACTTTACTCCTCTCATTATCACTTCTGAACACTCAAATATTTATATATTGGGTTATATCTAGGTTGTAAACCACCCACTCCATAATATAATTTAGAACAAATCCTTATGAGTATGTATATCATGACCACTTATAATAATTTTAGAAGAATAAAGAGCATAACCTTGGTTTTCATATGCACTTTGAGCCCCATTTTAAAATTCCTTACCTTAGATTATTTATCCTTTCTCAGATATGGAAAAAAGTTTGAAATACCTATAAATATGGTGGAATATTCCATGACCTACATTGAATCATTTTAGAGCTTTATAAAATTCTTTTCCATCACCTAACACGGGGTATCTAGAAAAAATCGTGCCAAGAATAGCTCTAGAAATCTTGTTAAGGTGAGTCTCTAGACTTTCTTAGCCTCGAGCATCCTGTCCCACCATCGGGATGACACCCCATCAAGCATCAAGGTGGATAGATGAACTCAGTTCTTCTCAAGGGTGTCAATAATATGAGAAATTTTATAGAGGTGATTATCCCACTCCTTGTCCTCCCGAGGAGATACATCACCCTAAAACATATAAGTATAGTGGAACTAGAAATAATTTATGATATCATAGTCTATAGGATCCTTTCATGGATCTCCTTGACCAATATTTGGAAGATGATTTTCAAGCCCCTTAAAAACCATAGGGTCAATAGTAGTTTAAGCTGGAAACACATGCTTATATTCCCTTTCCTATATAGTAAGATGTGTTCATCTTGGTGGAATCATCTATGGAAAAATAGAGAAAAATATCAAATTCCTTCCCAAAAGAGAAAACCCTAATAATTAATTTAAACTATATAATTTAGGCATAACCCTATTATTCTCTCCCTCACTTTCATTTACCATACTCTTTTAAAATTTAAACTCCCTTCATAAACTATTTTAAAATAGTTTGCATCGATAAAATACCATTTAGATGCAATTAAATAAATTATTTCAACATAACATAAGAGGATCTTGATATCATCAATATATAAAGTAGCTATTAGTCAAAGGAATTAGTTAGTAACACATTTTAACCTAAGAGTTAAAAATAAGTATACAATAAAATTACATTTAATTATTCTTATTTTTTTATTTAATATGGATTTTACTAGTTCAATTTATGCTATAAGTAACAAAGACAGAAAATAAAAAAAACATATAAATATAACCTATTTTTTCCTACTTATTTATGACAAGTTTTATGCATGAGCCTTGAGGACATAGAAAAACTCACATGAGAGAAGAAAAATAGATTTTTAACTACCCCTTATGACTCCATCCTCTACCATAATTATACTGGAAAAGAATATTTTGGGGTTATGTCCCGTGTCCTGATAGTTTTATCTCTTAGTTACTATCATTTCCCATATAGAATAACCCTTATTGTGGGATATGATATCATTTTTTATTTTCTGTGACTCGAACACTCGTACGAATATCAAGACATTTTGTTTCAACACCTCAGGAACACCTCTTAATTGTAAGGGGTTCGAATAAATGTCGAGCGTTTGGTAACATACATGTGGTAAGTGGTTTTCCTCCTTTTTATAGTGTAATAAGTTATCCTAGTTCCTTACTATATGATTGAATGAATAATATACATGTTTTGGTCACAATTGGATGTTGATGAAACATTAGATGACACAAAAAGTATAATATGATATCTGCATGAATTTCTATTCATAAAATTTTATAAATACCTAAAATACGTACAAGATATGTGAGTTAGGGAAAATCTATATATACATAAATTGGAAAATCCGAATATAGCCGAAGGACCCAAAGTAAATCCCCCATATTTAAGACAAAATGTATATTTAACACACTTTATTTCATGATTTATTATGTAAATATTCTTAATAAAATCCCAAAATAACATTATTCCTAGATTGTTTAGGTAATCTGATCCATAGAAAAATAACTTGAAACATGGGAATAATGAAATTATTTAAAAACTTCAAAATATTCCCTTATATTCCATTGATCTTCTAATACTACACGGGATAACCTAGGTATATACATAAGAAAAGGGTGACCTATAAAGCTCGGTAAGGGAATAATCAAAGCATAGCATGATTAAAGTAATATATATTTGTAACACCTTGATATATTAAAAATAAAACTATGGTCAATAGCTTATACAACATGAAACATCAAGCCTAAACGAGCTATGAAATATTATTATTTAAATATGACCATTATAACCTAGCCGTTGAATTGGAGGTATGAATATGATTAACCACATTATGAAATATATGTATATATATAAAGGTCCTAAATAATAAAAATACATTGATTAATTATTAGGAAATAAGAACTTAATTTTTAGAAAATTCATTTTATTCATAAAATATGTTTTCTTCAAAAATGGATTTTATTGTTTTTTATGATAAATTATTATAATTAATTTATAAAATTTTTAGAAACTATATTTCATAAAAGGGATATATTTTTTTTAAATAATATTGTCAAAATTATTTTAGAGTGTATTTTTGGTATTTTTTGGAAAATATTGATTTTCTAATGAATAGTGAAAAATACTGATTTTCATTGAATATTGTATTTTCATTTAAAGAATTTACAAAGTTCCATTTTATTTTAAAATGTTTTAAATATATAATTATCTCTCTTTTATATTTAACAATTAAATTATTTTCATTTTAATTAATTATATGGTTTAATTTAGTAAAAAAATTATACTTAAAAGGGCATTTTTCTAAAAACTTTTTTTCGTTGCATTTTTTATTTTAAACTTAAATTAATTTCTACCAATTCTGGAAATTGAATATTAATAATTTTATCACACGTTTTAAATAAATAGTTCCAAATTTGTTAAATAGGTCAGTTTTATTTTTCATCATTATAAATAGTAACCAAAGTAAATAATTATCACCACAGTAAGGATAAATTTGGTAATTAAGGATAACAATAATATGATAAGGATTAAAAATTGATCCTACCACTTTCCTTTATCAAATTTTATAATTTTATATAAACCATGTACATTCAAGATTCTAAAATATTTAATCTTTGTTCCATATATATTTGATTTTCACCTTTATATTATTCTATGTAAAGAAAAGTTAAAAATTTCATTCTCTTTGTTTTATTATCTCTAATTTTTTTGTAGGGATAAATAGAGGATATGTTTGGTTCAGAAAATTTTTTTTAAAATAAAGATTCATTTTTTTATCATGGTAACTTATTTATAATTTTTAATGATTAAATAATTACCTTAAATGCTTATGCAATACCGACACAGTATTTATTTAATTAATTCAAAAATAAAATAAATGATTTTAAAAATATTAAAAGTAATATAATTAGAATAAAATATTATGTTCCATGAATTTTTTTAGGAAAATATAACATGTTATTGATTTGTGAGATTATTAGATTCAAATTCCCTTTCTGTCATGTTGTTTTCAAAGTTAAATTAAATGAATATTGTCAAAAATGACATTAATGATATTTTATGCTAAATAAATGTTATTTAATTTTTTAAAAGTAATAAAAAACTTTAAAAAGTAAAATTATTATTATAAATGGTTTACAATTTCATACCTTGGCCATTTATGAGACTATTATCTCCTTTTAAGTAAAATTAAAACCCTTTAATATTGAAAAAGTCATTAGCACACTTAAGGTTAAAATTGGTTATCCAAGGGGTTAATCCAAATGATAAGGTTTGAAATGATATAAAAAAATATAAAAATTTATTTTTTGATTATATTAATACTATATCTTCCTTAAATTTAAATACATTTTATTTTTGGAACCATTTGAACTGATTTAGACACATATTATATTATAATATTTCATGTATTTCTAAAAATGACATAAATGATATTTTATAATAAAAAAAAATTTATTAAATGATTTTAAATTCATAAAAGACCCATATTCAGTAAATTAATTTTTATATGTTTAAAAATATCATCTATAGCCAATTTAAGTACCAATTATCCTTTTATTGTAACTATATTGGCCCATAAAGAGTAAACACTTCATTGTCACGGTAATTGTCAAAAATGGTTAACAGAGGTTAAAGTAAAGATATAAGGGTAAAAATATTACTAAACTTGTCCAAATTTTGATTTATGATCATATTTTGACCCATACTCATCCTATATTATAATTTTATTATTTGGTAACCTTTTTTATATGAAACCTAATATATATTAATTGAATATTTTTTATATAATTTCTAGAGTACCCCTCCCCTCACTTATAAAAGGTAATCACATATCATATTTTATTAACACTTAAAAAGACTTTTATTTATACCAATACCTACCCAAATACCTTCCTAACATTCATACCAATGTTCTAGAGATATTGGTTTTGGAATAATACAAAACTTAGAGGGTTTAAGGTGTAAACCAAAGGAATTTGTTCGAAGAAAAGTATAAGGCCCCAGACTTAAACATCACATAATATTGAGTTATGTTAATAATTCACCTTGAGAATATTTTAAGGTTTAGATTTTTAGATAATTATTCCATAACTATGACATAAAAACTCAAATATATACAGAGTGGATATAACTAAAACAATATTCACTTCTTTAATAATATAAAACTTTTAAAAATAAACATGATTTCTTTTCTTGATAAAATTTTTATTGTCTTCTTATTTTCTCTTACCGACACTTATACCAAATGGAGAACAGTTTAAAAATATAGGATGAAAACAAAAATCTTAGTAAGGTGTATAAAAAAATGAATTAAAACATTAATCCAAGAATATTTAAAAACTCATGAAAACATTTTCACAAAATCATATTTTTTACCAGAAATCAAAAACACTATATCATACCTCATGAAATCATATGTTTTCTGAAAAACTTCTTATAAATCATAAATAATAAAGTAAACTTGTGGAATCCATAACTTGCTTACATTTTAGATTTCATGGCTATATAGGGAGTAACCTTCATTGTTACGTTTGGAATACTCATCACAGTATATTCCTTAAATATCTTAGGAGAAACCCAAATGTTTAACTATGTCTCATTACCCAATGCATTAGAGAGATATCATGGGATCACTCTCCTTTGTTTTATTATGGAACCGCCTGTATACATAAAAAATTACCAAGAACCATAACATATTCACAATATATAAATCAAACATAAATAAAAAATAACATTTCCACTTTTAAATCACATTTCATTTTCTTTACAATGTTGGACACTCATAAATGATAAAAATTTATCTGAAAATAAAAGTGTAAACTTGTAAAGTAAACAAAAAAAATTAATGTAACATAAAATAAAAAAATTCCATTCATGACATATATTTTAAATAAAACATTCTATGTTATTTAAATAATCAATACATTTTTAAAACACGAATAAAACATTTAAAAATAATATTTTTGAATCAAAGTGTCCCAGCCAATTTGAAACTTTTGAAAGGAATTTACAATTTAAAAAATTCATTTACATATAAATAAATCTTTAAACCCATTTTGAAAACCTAGACATAAAATAGAAAGATTTATAAGAATAAATCATCAAAACATTAGAACAGGGTTTTTAGTTAAAAAGTCCCTTATTGTGAGTCGGACTCATCATGTATGTTACATTTTATTCCTGAATAATAAACTTAGGTTAATTTATACTTGATTCAGAACCTTTTTCATGTTTATTATTTACTGTATATCTCTTATTACTATGTTATAATAATTACATAATTATTTAAGTTCATGTTGGATGTTTTGTCAATATTCGGTACTTGAGTCAAAAATGAACTTGTTATGATATAAATTGTTCATGTTGTCATAATTACATCATCTTTAGAATAGTATTAATGATTTAAATATATATCCAGTATATATTTATTTATAATAATCCATAATATTTGGAGATAATAAATGAAATTCACCATTCATGGACACGGTAGGTCATACGTACATATGAATGCTACTTTCATTTCATTATTGTATTGAAAGAATGAAAAATAAATGATACATATGTATATTATAATTTCATTATAATATATATGTTATATATGATACATAAGTGTATTAACACCTTCCTTTATATGTTCCATATATGGCATGAATGAGTCATATCACTTGAGGGGGTGGTAGTCCTCAAATGAAATTATCGTATTTACAAAACATGAAAATTATAAAGGTATGTTATAAGGATAAATTACAGAAGAATATATAAAATATAAATATAACATATATCATATATAAATATAGTTTCCATCACAATTTCCACCATTATAGGTGGTAGGGAAAAATTGAACAATCATAATTTCGTGAGGTAATAGTTCTCCGTACATAGAAACAGTATGTTTGCTACCCATTAAATGGAGCTATGTGTAAGTGTCGATAAAAACCATGTCATAAAAATGTCCCAGTATGTTTTTTATACTGTTTTTTCTATGAAATCATATAATAATAAGAGTATATGGAGTGGAGAATGGAAAATAAACTAAAAAGCATGAGAAAAGGAATTACCTCTTAATCGGGAAACTTCTTTTGGTTTATACCAAAAGGCTTCTTTGGGAGGATTTATATCCTATGTGAGGATTCTAGGATGAGGGTAGTTATTATAGGAAGATGTTTGGTCAGGTATTGGCTGAACCAAAGGGTCATTGAAATGTGACTATTAGAGAATAGAGGGTACATTTTTATATGAGACGGGATGGGAACCCTTGGAAACTCTTAAAATATTCAATTAAAATAAATTAAATTTCGGTTCCCAATGGTCCCAAATTAATTTATTTATAATATAATATAATTTTGGGTATAATATCTATCATTAAATTAAAATTAGACATGTTTTGAATATTTTTTAATCCTTATATTTTTTTAAACCTTATTTTACCCTTTTTAATTCTACCATGATACCATATTACTTACACTTTGTTTGTTGATTTAATTACTATAACACGTCAAAATACAAATAAAAGTGTAATTTATGGAATATTAGTACTTATACTAAACATTGGGTAAAATCTTAGATTTTATGAATTTTATTTCATTCAATTAAATATTTTATATTTTAAGTTATTAATTATGTCAAATTTTACACTATTTATCTTTTGACTTCTTAGAAAATCATAGAAACCTTATTCCTTAAAAAATAATTAATTAAATCGTCCCCAATATGTCATATTCATCCAAAAAATTCGTTAATGGCATCAAATATTTAAAATTATATTTATTGTTATATTATTACTTTCATTTATTTGATTCTTCCTTCAATAAATCTATTATTAAATCATCATTCTGTCATAATTAAATTTAATTATTTAATGTATAAAAATTATAAATAAAATACAATGATATAGGTAATATTTTTAACTTTTTAATTATTATTTTCAGTCGAAGAGATCACTTACATAACTCCATATTAAAATATTTTACTTGTTAAAAACAAGTGTAACAAAAATGACTATTCATTGAATATAATATTATAAATGAATTTAAGGTCACCCAAGTGGCCCCAAGTGGTCCTAAAATAGACCGAAAGATTCTAATGGTATTAATTCACTCATCAAATAATATTAGGATAAGTTTTAAGATATTTTTATATTATAATAATATTACTTTTACCCTTATTTACCTGATTTACCTTTTAACCATGGTAAATAAAAAATAATTACTAATGTTACTATTTATAATGTCCAAAAATAAATGGGACCTATTTAAATAATTTGTATATTATGATTCAAAATATGGAATCCATTTTTCTAAATTCAAAACACAGAATTTGTAGGGATTAACTTAAAATTAATCCCCGTTGTCAAAACGAGAAAACAAGTTTTTTAAGTAAAAACAATCAAAAGATTAACATGTGTTTATATTAAATTTCAATGTTAAATTACCTCAAATTACTAAAATTGTATAAAATGAAAAAATATTGATCAAATTACACTTTAAAACCAATTAAAAGGATAATCTAGCTATATAAATAATTTAGATGAAAATGGAGTTTTGAATTAAAATGTAGTATTTTTCACTATTCATTAAAAATGAATTTTATCAAAAAAATACAAAATATTTAACCAAAGTTAATTTTTATGTCCCTTTTACAAATAAGAAGATTATTTTATTAAATATAACATATAAAAGTGATAAAAACTAGAATTAAAAGGGGTTCTACATCAAAAGGTGGTAAAATAACATTTTTAGAAAAATACTCCTTTTATCCATAAAATTAAATTTGTTATTATATAATGTCTAGAAAATACATAGGATGAATTTTAAACAATATATTGAATTTATATTTCATTAATATAATCCAACATGTGTGAGTTTATTATTTTATAAATAGAATTATTCACATTTAACTATTTTTTCATAAAAAACACATCCTTTATATTCAATTGGTTTTTTAGTTTAATTCTTAGTTAATTTGGAAGCCAATGAATCACTATATAAACATTTTTAAACCATATTTTCATAATTCAGTTAACCTTGTTCATTCCCCACATTCTAACGGCTAGGAGATAACTACCATATTAAATAATAATATTTAGTTGTTCATTTAAGCTCGATGGGGTGTATCATGTATGCTATAGAACATTGTGTTTCCTTTAAAAATCTAGGGATGTCACATCCTTCCCCTTTTTAGAAATTTCAACCTTGAAATTTTAAATGTGTTATCGGTAACTAATCTTTCACATTTCAAAATTACTTCATTGAAATCCCACATCATAAGAGTCAATAAAACCTCCACATTAAAATAAAGAAAGTGAAGTAAAATGGTCACATGACATAACAAATACTAGGTTTCCATGTAGAAAAACATGGATATTGAATATAAAACTAACCATCAAGTTCTAATGGAGAATGTTGGAAAACATGATCATGAAACAGTTAACAGTCACAAAGCTATAAATTTTTTATGGGTTAAACGGTCTTTGAATTCATAGTTGGAGAAGTAAACAAAAAATGTTTTTGTTTTAAGATAATTTTCATAAAATTGAGGAATTCTTTTACTACTTAGAATAAGAACATAAGGAATTATACTTACTTGAAAAGTAGAGTTTCATCCACTATTCAAATTCCACAAAAAACTCATCTTTTTCTCCAAATGATGAGTATTTAAGATGAATTTTTTTATACCTGAAGCACTAGAATAAACTTGTATCACATAATCTATAAATTATTAACTATCTATTCCTCCTTTTTTTAAAAATTAATCAAAATAAAAAATGGTTAGTATAAGATAAATAATTCTCTCAAAATAATAAACCTTATATTATGAAAAACTACTTCATTCTCCAAAATTCAATAGTAATACCCAAAGTTTAACGTAGAACATTCAACAAATAACTATTCTTAAAATTCCACAAATAATCCGAAAAAATATTGAAACACAATATTCAAAAGTATTTTATCACATATTCTTCCAAGATAAATTTTAACATTTATCTCCAAATAACATCAACCACTCTTGATGTCTCATACCAAAAAGTAATTACTCTAATCATATATTCTTCAAGATAGGTTAATAATTTTCATAAATAACATGAATCACCACAAGTCCATAATATAAACATATATTTTTTCCAAAAATATAAATCAACCTTTATTCCTCAAATAAAATCCCTTAGTAAAGTTCCCAAAAATAGTGAATGTCTTCCAATATACCATTTATCACTTAATCCCCAAATCAATTTATAGTACCAAGGATATCTATTTGATAAAACATAAGTTCCCAAAATCAGATTATTATTATTACATCAACTCATTTAACTAAAAATAATTTTTTTTACTAATTAGGGACTTCATGTAGGTTAGTGGTAAGTGGTAAATCCTTGTCACACTTTGGTTGTGGGTTCGATTCCCTCAGCCCTATCTAACTCATTGGATTATCACCCTTCCTACGGGTTTTCCTTTTTTCTAAAACTATATAATTATTATAAAATTCTAAAAATGAGATAAAATCCTCAAAAATAACCATAAAATATTTTAACCTCAAAGTTTATCTCATTCCCCTCGTTTTTCATCCCAAAATGTAATATCCCATAATTACCTCAAAATCAAAGATCATATAAAAGTTATATATTACTTTATAATTTTTTCCAAAAAAGAAAATATAATTCTTCCTCAAATAACATTTTCATATAACAAAATTTAGGGGTAAACATACTAGAAATAGTATTCCAGAGTAATCCCATCATCAAAAGAGCATTAATACTTTTAAACATTTCATCATCCTACAATCTACCATAACTCTTGAATCCCTTATAATCATTTAGCATTCTTCATGATCCTTTAACTATTATTTTCTATATTATTACTTAATAATTATTTCCTACAAACAAAAACATGAATCATGTCCTAATATTCAATAATGTTAAAACATAAGACAAGAAATAATCCATACCTTATAGGTCATTTTAAGTTTCTTCATCATCTATTTAAATGGAATTGGGTATTGCTAAAAATATATTCCCATGATCTCCCTGATCTCATTTATAAACCTTCTTCATAGGACATTGATTTTCATAATGACCATACTCCCTACCTTTAAAACATTCAACCGATAACTCGAAAATAACTTCTTTCCCTTTCCTATAATTAACTGAACACTTCATTTTTCCTTAGCAGGTTATTTCTTTATGACCTTTATTTCCACATTTATAACATCTTTTCGTCCCTTTAAAACATTTTCCTAGGTGTTTCTTTCTACATACTTGACAAATATTTCGTTGAATATACTTACCTTTATAATTATTACCTAAACATCTATAGGGATTCATTTATCTCATATATGATGCTTTATAAAAATCACCAAGGTTCAAGTAGTAAATCGTGACTCCTGACAGTTGGTTTAGAATAAAAAATATTTTTCTCATTGTAGCTCCCATTTCATTAGGTTGATTATTCAGAGAACCTCCATATTTTCCTTCACATCCATTGTTACTTTGGTTCTTTTTAGATCCATCCATTTACTAAAACCAAAAAGGTTAGTGTGAGTATATCAATAAAATCATCATATACTATAATATGAGGAAGATAAACACTAATATATACTTATTTATGTTATATCAAACTCATAACTATAACAATATCTATTATTCTAATCATTTTTGTTATATAAAACTTGTAACTTATGCTTAAATAACACCCTAACCTCTAAATTTATCTTGACCAACCTCTGATACCAACTATAAGGCCCGACCTTAAACATTACAAAATCTTGTGTTATTTCAAGAATTCACCTTGAGGATCTTTTCAGGTTTAGAGTTTTAGATAATTAAGGCATTACTATTACATAAAAAATAAAATATATACAAA
Organism: Viscum album; assembly: GCA_963277665.1. Taxonomy (NCBI): domain Eukaryota; kingdom Viridiplantae; phylum Streptophyta; class Magnoliopsida; order Santalales; family Viscaceae; genus Viscum; species Viscum album. The sequence goes on from OY728131.1 coordinate 1,354,077,784, forward strand.
GTGGATACAACTAAAACAATATCCATTTCTTCCATAATATAAAACATTTTAAAAATAATCATGATTTCATTTCTTGATAAATTTATTCTTGACTTCTTCCTTTCTCTTACCCATCCTTATACCCTATGGAAAACATTTCAAAAACTTGTGATGAGCACAAAAATCTCAGTAAGGGATATAAAATAAGTAATTAAAACATTAATCCAATAATATTTAAAAAATTATGAAACCATTTTCACAAAATCATACTTTTCACCATAAATCATAAACTCTTTATCATACCTCATGAAATCATAAGATTCATGAAAATATTCTTAAAAATCATAAATCATAAAGGAAACTTGTGGAATACATAACTTTGTTATATTGTATTTTTCACAGCTATATAGGTAGTAACCTTCAAGGTTACGTTTAAAATACCCATCACACTATATTCCCTAAATCTCTTAGGATAAACCCAAATGTTTAACTTCGTCTCATTACCCAATGCATTGGAGCACTATCACAGGTTCACCCACCCTCTATTTATCATAGAACCACAAATATAGATACAAAATTTCCAAGAACCATAACATGATCATAACACATAAAATAGGAATAAAGGAAAAAATAAAATTTCCACTTTTAAATCACATTTCATTTTCTTTATAATGTCATGAACTCATAAATGATAACACTTTATTTAAAAATTAAAGTTTAAACTTGTAAATTAAATATAAAAAAATTAAAGGGACATAAAATATAGAAATTATCTTCATGACATATATGTTAAATAAAACATTCCAAGTTATTGAAATAATAAATCCATTTTTAAAACACAAATTAAACATTTAAAAAGAATACTGATCAATAAAAGTGTCCCGTACCAATTTGAAACTTTTGAAAGAAATTTAAACTTTAAAAAATTAATTTCTATATAAATAAATCGTTAAAACCATTTTGAAAACATGGACATAATATAGAAATATTTATAATAATAAACCATCAAAACATTATAATAGGGTTTTTAGTTAAAAAGTCTCTTACCCTAAGTCCGACTCACCATGTATGTTCCTTGTTATTCCTAAATAATAAAAATAGGTTAATTTATACTTTATTTAGAACCTTTTTATAGTTTATAATTTATTTTATATCACTTATTACCATGTTATAATAATTAAATAATTATTTATGTTCATGTTTGACGTTCTGTCGATATTCGATACTTGAGTCGAAAATGAACTTGTTATGATGTAAATGGTCCAGGTGGTCATAATTCCATCATATACATAATAGTATTCATTATTTAAATATATATATACAGTATATATTTATTTATAATAATCCATAATATTTTTAGATAAGAAATTAAATGCACCGTTTATGGAGATGGTAGGTCGTACGTATGCATAAACGCTATATTCATTTCAATATTGTATTAAAAATGGAAAATAAAAGATACATATGTATATTATAATTAAAGTAAAATATCTTTGTTATATATTTTACATAGGTTTATTAACACCATCAATTATACGTTCCATGTATTCCATGAACATGTCATATCACTTGAGGGGGCGTTATTCCTCAAATGAAATTATCGTATTTACACAACATGAAAAGTAGAAAGGTATGTTCTAAATATAAATTAAAAAAGGAGACAATGTAAATAAAATTTATATCAAATATAAATATATTTTCCATCATAATTTACCCCATGAGAGGTGGTAGGAAAAAATTGAACAATCATCATTTCGTAAGGCAGTAGTTCATCATACACTGAAACAGTATATTCGTTACCCATTAAATGGAGGTGAGTGTAAGTGTAGATCAAAATTATAGAATAAAAACATCCTAATATATTGATTATACTGGTGTTTCTATGTAATCATATAATAATAATAGTATAGGGAGTGGATAATGTAAAATAAACTAAAAAACATGAGAGAAGGTGTTACCTCTTAATTGGGCAACTTCTTTTGGTTTATACCAAAAGGCTTACTTGGGAGGATTTCTATCCTATGAGAGGATTATATGATGAGGTTAGGGATTATAGAAATAGGTTTTTTCAGTTAATGGATGAATAAAATGGTTCTTAAACTTTGATTATTATAGAAGAGAAGGTACATTTTCATATGAGAGGGGAGAGGCACCCTTGGAAACTCTTAAAATATTAAATTAATAAAAATTTAAATTTGGTTAAAAATAGTCCCAAACTAATTTATTTAAAAGATAATATTTTTTTAAAATACCCTTCATTAAATTAAAATTATACAAGTTTATTTTTTAATCCTTATGTTTTTGTTTTAACCCTTATTTTACCCTTTTTAATCTTATCGTGATACCATGTAATTTACACTTTGTGGGTTAATGTAATTACCATAACATGTCAAAAGGCCAAAAAAAGTGTCATTTATGACATATTAGGGATTATACTAACCATTTGGGTGAATATTATATTTTTAGATATTTTATTTCATTTAATTAAATGTTTTATATTTTACGTTATTAATTATGTCAATTTTTAGACTATTCATCTTTTGACTTTTTAGAAAATCATAACAATTTGATTCTTTCTAAAAAGACATTAAATTAACCCTAATATGTCATATTAATCAATAATTTTTTTATGGAATCAAATATTTCAAATTATATTTATTTTAATATTATTACTTTCATTTATTTGATTTGTCCTTTAATAAATCTATTATTGCGTCATCATTGTGTTATAATTAAATTTAATTATTTAAGGTCTAAAATTTATAAATAAAATGAAAAGATGTAGGAAATATTTTTATATTTATAATTAATATTTATAGTCAAATACATCACTTATATAACTCAAAATTAAAATACTTTACTTGTTAAAAACAAAAGTGTAACAAAAATGACTATTCATTGAATATAATATTATAAATGCATTTCTGGTCACAAAAGTGGCCCCAAGTGGTCCTAAAATAGACCCAATGATTCTAATGGTATGAATCCACTCATACAATAAGATTATTACAAGTTTTAGGGAATTTTTATATTATTATAATATTATTTTTACCCTTATTTACCTGTTTTACCCTTTAACCGAGGTAAATAAAAATAATTACTAATCTTACAATTAATAATGTCCAAAAATGAAAGGGACATATTTACATAATTTGGACCTTCTGATTACATGTATGGAAAAAAAATTCCAAATTAAAAACATATAATTTTCAATAATAAATTTAAAATTAATTCTCATTGTCAAAACGAGAAAACGAGGTGCTTTATGTAGAACCCACCAAAAGATTGATATGTGTTTATATCAAATTTCAATGTTAAATTACCTCCAATGACAAAAATTTGATTAACTGATAAAAAATCAATCAAATTACACTTTAAAACCAATTAAAAGGATAATATAACTATATAAATAATTTATAAGAAAATGCAGTTTTGAATTAAAATGGAGTATTTTTCACTATACATTTAAAAATGAATTTTATCAGAAAAATACCAAAAATTTAACCAAAATAAATTTTTATGTCCCCATTCCAAATAAAAATTTTATTTTGTCAAATATAACATATAAAAGTGTAGAAAACTATAATTAAAACGGTTTCTCTGTCAAAAGGCGTCAAAACTTTATTTTTAGAAAAATACTCCTTTTATCCATAAAAATAAAAAATTTCTTATATCATGTATAGAAAATTAATAGTATGAATTATAAACAATATATTGAATTTCTATTTTATTAATATAATTTAACATGTGTGATTTTATTATTTTATAAATACAATTATTCATGTTTAACTAATATTTCATAAAAACACATCCTTTACATTCAATTGGTTTTTTAGTTTAATTCTTTGTTAATTTGGAAACCAATGAATCACTATGAAATCATTTTTAAACCATATTTTCATAATTCAGTTGACATTATTCATTACCTTTATTCTAATAGATAGGCGATAACTATCATATTAAATAATAATATTTAGTTGTTCGTTTAACATCGATGTGGCGTATCATGTTTGTTATCGAACATTGTGTTTCCTTTAAAAAAAATTGGGTTGTTGCAAAAATCTATAGTCTTTAATCGAATGTTTTAGTTTTATTTCTTATTCTACATCCTTCAAATATTCTTCATACATGGATAAATAATAACACTGATATCTTTCATATATTTATATGTTATTATGTTAATGGAATAACCTATATTTATCTCCTATTCTGTCAAATGGGGAAAGAAATTGTCGTTCGTGTGTATGGCAGACTACCACCTCACGAACTGACGTGATTAATTATCCATAAACAACTCTTATAACTAGTTAGAATGATGGATTTAATGTTTATATATTATATTCATTACATAATTGTAACTCTAAAAATATAATATACCGTCTTTTTTCTTAAATTTCCATCCATTGAAGAAATGATAACATTTTTCATGTGTACGTATAGATTACCACCTCCATGAAGTGATATGATTCGTTTTTCATCACCACATCACTTAGATGGTATATATAGTTATATTTAAGAAATTAATATGTTATTTATTAAATAATTATAATTTTTTAATAAAAAATAACACTTTAATTCTTTCCATCATGATCATTGAAAAAATGGAAGTGTTTCACCTACATATATATGTCTAACCATCTACATGATTGTAATATAGTTCATTTTTCATAACCATATTTCATGGTTGGTTTAAAAATAATAATTTATGTATAAAAATGATAAATATGTAATGATTATTATTCTTGATATGATGGAATAATGACCTCTTTGACCATAGTCAACCTAATGAAGTCATTTTGGGAATACGAGCCAAATATCATCAAAAAATCCAAAGAGAATTTAATTGAATAATTAATTGTGTATAACATGGAAAAAAATAAAATAAAAGGAATAATATACATTAAAATTATTCTTAATAAATTAAATAATTAACATAAGTTTATTATTCATTAATATAAAGAACATAATTTATGATTCAAACTCAATGTAAGAGACACTTTACTTTAAAAACCTCATTTCAAATGTTTTAATGATTTATTTTCCAAATATTTTTCTTCTATTTCCACATTATTAAATTTATTTTATAGATGTATTTATATGAACATAAAAAGGAAAATTGTATGTCTCTTTTCAATTTATTTAAAATGTTTTTAAAAGGTTTATTTCTACATATTTTATATGGAACGTTTTCAATTTGTTTACTAAAGGAAAAAAGGAATGTTCTATTTTAATGTATACAACATCAACAGATTTTCCCACAACCATAACAATTATTTTATTTTTTATTTCTTTATAATATGATATGTTTTATTCAAATAAAAACCTTCCTTCCCTATATTCTAGGTATTTTCATAAATTTTTTTAAATGGAATGGATATTTAATATCCGTAAATGTTTTATTATGGATGAAAAGAATATTTTTATGAGTGTAATGATGAAAAATGTAATTTTTCATGTTTTATTATTATTTTAGAGTTCATGTGAATTGTTTATGATGATGGTTGGTTCCATTATAAACCAAGTATGGGTGGTTTCATTATAAACCAAGGGCATGTGGTTCCGTTATAAACCAAGGATAGATTGTTATGTTATAAACCAAGTATAGGTGGGTCTATTATAGAACTCCAATGCATTAGGTAATGATTACGTTCTCTAGATAATTATGATGGAATTTAAATGATCTCCCAAGTTACCTAAAATATTTATTTATGATTTTTATGATTTTTATGATTTTTATAGAAACTACATGATTTCACATGGTAATCTAATGAAGTTATGTTTAAATAAAAGTATTTTCTACTTCTTATTGGTGAAAAGTATAACTTTGTGAAAAAAGTATTCATGAGTTTATCATGATTTGAAAGAAAAATTTATGAGTCTTATTCTTTCATTAAGATTTATAATGAAATTATTAATGAAAATTTTTGGGTAGCGAAGTTGATTTATTAAGCAAGAAAGTGTTTATTTTTAGCCCAAACATTATTTTGAAAAACAAATTTCTACAAGTATTCATTGACTAAAAGGTTTTTTTCTTTCTTTTTATATGTACCTTGTTGATATTTTTTTTCTCATCCCACATTTTACATTTTTTCCTAGGGTTTTAAGGATGAGTAGGGATAATTATAAGGTAAATATAAAGATTCTTAAGATGTTTCATTAAAACAAAACTTGCTATGTCTTTAAAGATTTACTTTTGGGGGGAAATGGTTGGAAAGTTGAAGTGTCCACATTGTGATGTAATATTTATTTATACAAGGGCGATAGATTAATTCTCTAAAACTATAAACTTAAAAAGATATTAAAATGTAAGATAATTAATTCTTGACTTAAAACTAAATATTCTATAATGTTTAAGGACGAGATGTTATAGTTGGTATCATAGGAAAGTTTTAAATAAATTTGGATATTATGATATTTTCATGTGAGATTAAATTAATAGTTATGGATACCATCATGGGTTTTATAATTTTACGGTTTATCATAATTTTAAAAAACTTTTAAACCCTTTTTGATGTTTTTGGTGATGATATTATAAGGTAAGTAATGATATTTTGGGATCTATTTTATTGGTTTGAGGTATATATAACCCTTAGGTTTAACAATAAGTATTATTTGAGGAAGAATTAATTTATATTTTTTAGACATAGTTTAAAGTTATCAATTAAATTTAGAGTTTATATGATATTTGATATTGAGGTAATTATGGGTTATTAAAAAAATTTAAATTTTTTTTGCCATATAGATAACCATGGGATTGAAAAATTTATTTGGTGATTAAGTTATTAATGTTATTTTTGAAAATGTTCAGTATTTTGGAATCTTATATGAATAAGGTAAATGAAAATATTTAGGATAATATGGGATTTTAATTGAGGAATAAAAGTTAAATTATATTTTTTAAGAATATATGATTTTAATATGAATTTATGGTGTTTTAAGACATTTAGGGAAATTATTAGTATATCTTGTAGATTATATACATTTTCGGTATGAGACTTTAAGAGTGATTGATGTTATTTGGATATAAATTTTGAATTTATCTTAGAAGAATATGTTATCAAATCATCTTTGGTTTTCAAACCTAGTCAGAAATATTTTTTAATAATTTTAAGGATTGTTATTTGTGGAATGATTTAGTTTGAACTTTTGGTATTACATTTGAATTTTAGATATTAATTATTTTTCATCATTTTAAGGTTTATTAATTTTGGTAATTATCTTACCTTTTTCTAAAAAAAATGGATTTTTTAATGTCTAAATTTATTAGGAATATATTTTTATCGTTTTATAGAATGATGTGATATGTTAGAAGTTGGTTTTAGTGCTTTGGGTATAAAAACATTCATCTTGAATACTCAACATTTAAATAAAAATGTTATATTATGGAGAAAATTGATTCTTATTAAGTGATTATATTTTATTATGATCTTATTATAGATGGTAAAATAATTAATAAACTCTATAAAAATAATCTTGAAACAAAACAAAATCGTTTTATCTTATTACCTTAATTTCTAATGAATATATAGTCTTTTTCACACCTCTTTGGTTTATGGTTCTGTGGTCATTAACTTTCTCAGGGTCATTCACTTTCTTATGATCTATTTTCTCTCTCACTCTGTATAATTATTCTATAAATTGTAGTTTCCTCCATGTCTATATTTTCACTTACAACTAATTTTATTCTTTTTGGAAAGCTGGTTTGTTTTATTCTAGAAAACCTTTGTACTTCCCTTTATCTCTTTTTAAGAGGAAGTTTTATTATACCTTTTTACAATGTTGGATTTCAACAAAAGAATTTTGATATTTAAACCTATTTATTACCAATATCAAGTTCAAATTTCAAGGATAAATTTTATTAGAGATAACGTTTCCTAAAATAAACCACCCACACTTTAGTGTTTTAAATAAAAGGAGTATGGTCACTATGCTAACCACTGCCGAAATCTGATGTTTAATGATGATGATTGATGTCATAAACCTATAAGACAAGGTACAAGGGGAAATCTCCTATGATCATTTTTTCTAATGAGGGTTTTAATAACAACATGGTGAAAGGTATAATTACCATCCACTCTAGAATAGTTAATGTCTTATTTAACTCTATATATACCCATTATTATGCTTCTAAAGAATTTTCTAAGGGTATCAAGATTCCACCCAAATGATTAAATATATAATTAATAGTGAAATACCTTAATGTTATGATGATTTCATCTCTATTCTATAATTCCTCTATGGTTTATGTTGTTGGGAATGTGTTTCTGATAAATATTTTCATTATTCCTCTAGTTTAATTTGACGTTATCTTAAGAATATATTAGATTTATATACATAAATCCCATGAAATGTTTTGGGAAAGCAAATTCATGCTTGATATTCCAAACTAACATGTGATCATATATCAATGTAATTATGAGTATGAAATTCGTTTGGATATCACATCCATTGTATGGGTCTTGATTCCCATTCAGAATGGGTATTTATCTTAGATGGTTAGGGAGAAACTTGACATAAATGATATGCCTATTGTGTGGGATTTTTTTATGTATTTATAGAAGAGTTTTCTGGGCTTGAATCGAATTGTTAAGTTGAGTTTTCAATAGAACACATACATGGTGCCACACCAATTTTAAATACACCCTATAGAATGGCCTCGATTGAGTTTTAGTAATTGAATAAGAAACTCTAGGAGAACCTTAATAAATAATTCATTCATCCAAGTGTGTCACATTAGGGTGAACCTATTCTTTTTATTAAAAATAAAGAGGTATGGATGCGAATATACATTGATTATCAGGATTTTAACAAGATCATGATAATGAAAAAGTGTCCCTTACCCTGTATTGATGACCTATTTGATCAACTGTGCAGAGCTCAATAATTTTCCAAGATTTAACTTCATTATGGATATCATCAATTGAGGGTCAATAAGGATGATATAACCAATACAACATTTCATAAAAGGTATATACACTATGAATATATAGTGATTCCATTCAGTAATACTATTTACCCTACTATCTTTATGCATTTAATGAATAGATTCTTTATAGATTTACTTTATCATTTTATGGTAATTTTTATAGATGATATTATTATATATTCAAAGAGAAAGGAAGAGAATGAATATCACTTGATAATTATACTAAAGACCCTAATAAAAGAGAAACTATATTAAAATTTTATAAAATGTGAATTTTGGATACAAAATGTTTCATTTTTGGGTCATATAATCTCAAGAAAGGGTATATCATTAGAATCATCAAAGACATAGGCTATTGAATGTTGTCCCTGACAAACCATGGTGACTAAGATCTATAGTTTTCTGATTTTAGTTGGATATTATTGATGGTTTGTAGATAATTTCTCATGAATATCTAATCCACTCACTAAGTCAACTCAAAAGGGATCCAAGTTCCTTAGGTAGATGAATCTGAGGAAAAATTCAAGGAACTAAAGAGAAGACTAGTCATCACACTTGTGTTTACATTACCCTATAGAAGAGAGAAGGGTTTTTAATCTATAGTGATGCATCCAATAATTTATTGGGATGTGTTCTTATATAGAATGGGATGGTTATATCTTATGCCTCATGAAAATTATAGGTTCATGAGAAAAAATACTCAACTCATGATTTAGAGTTATCTATGGTAATTTTTCCAATAAAGATATGGAGGCATTATATTTATAGAAATTTTTTTGATATATATAACAACAAAAAATTTAAAGTATATATTCATATAGAAGGAGTTGAATATTCTCCAGAGAATATGGTTAGAGTTGATTACATATTATGAATTATCAATATATTACCACCTTAGGAAAGTGAACAATACGGTCAATGCTTTAAGTCTAATCATGATATCTTATCCATGATAAGAATCAAAAAAGATCTAATATTTATATATTTTCAAAGGATGGATATATAAATCCTAAATGAATGGGATAAATATTATCTTACTCAATTGAATATTCAATCATCTATTAAATTTAATATTAAAGTGGTGTATAAGGAAGATGTAGAGATGAAACAGAATGTTAGAAATGTTACTAAGTTTAACCTTGATCATGGTAGAATTATAAGGTTTAGGAAATATGTACATGTTTTTTCCATACAAAATTTGAAGAATGAGTTGTTAAAGGAATATCATAGTTATTTAGTCTATATTCCTCCTAAAAGTAAAAATATGTATAGATATTTGAAATAATACTTCTGGTGGGATGGCATGAAGATAGATATCGCAAAGTTTGTATCTCATTTCTTGGTATGTCAGCAAGTTAAGGCTGAGAGAAAAAATTGAAAGGGGATGTTACATCCATTATTGATTATACACTGAATGAGGCAAATATTCATTTTTAATATATATAATATTCATGAGATTTATTATTCATAAACACTATTTTAGTACATTTTATACTATGAACATTAATTCACATTATGATTGTAATTCCCTCTTAAAATCTACTATTACATGGTACATTTTTGAACACCTCCTAAAATAAAAAATGGTCTTGATTTTATTTTATTATTTTATTTTAAGTTCTCTCGTGTTATAAGTAAAAATTCATTCTTTTTAAGTACTTGAAGATTCACATTGTAAGACCACCAAAATGGGCTTTCATGCCAACACATTTTGGGCAATGTAAACTGGAAAGAATCCCAATAAAGAGACTATATTGGATAATATCCAAGACCAATGATTATAAAAATTAAACTTAAGATATAGGAAATCAAGGGGAACATTTCATTAAAAGGTTTCCAAAGATAATTTGGATGTTTTAATGGATTTCCAAGCATCCCAAGTTGAAGATGTAATATTGGGGAAGATTCTGCGACGCAGAAAAATAGCCTACAAATTTAATCATATATAGAAAACCATAAACTATTTTGGACTGAAAATTTATAGACTATTAGGGGAAATTTGTATATTCATTTTTTTTATAAGGACCACTAAAATTAGGCCATATATATTCTAGTTTGATCACATTTGTCAAGTCATGCAAGTTGTATTGAATTGTTTGTTAAGGGTGGAAAAATCAACTCTCCCTCAACTTTCCACCCACATATGGCCTACCAAAATTAATTAGGGACACTTGTACTATTAGAGTCTAGACCCAAGGATAAAAAAATTCCTATTTAAATAAGTTATATTGAAGTAGTTGGGAATCTTTGGTGCTTTCTTTCATTGTAATGTTATGCTGCAATTTTGTTGTCTCAAGATTGTCTTTCACATGTAAGTTGTTCTAATTAATCTTAGTTTCTTAATAAAAGTTCTTATTCTCCTATTATTTTTTTCTTATCCATATCATGTTAATACTATTTCCTCAATTTTTGAGTTTATTCAAACAAAACCTTGTGAAATTATTCACATAATGGTGGAGTGATCATTTTGTTATTATTATTATTTTTACTTCTTTAATTCCTCCCTCATGAGTCTACTTCCCACTTCTATTGAAACCATAGAATAAATGGAGGGATAATCCTCTTATGGGTTGATCCAAAGGATTATCAAGGGGTTGTATTGGATTTTATTTCTCACTCTATTAATTTATAATCAATTATTTTAATTGATAATTTCATTTGACAATTTTAAAACTTCTTCATCCTTTTTGAATTTTAAGGTCGCACACTTCAAATGCTAATATGAACCTTTACCTTGGACTGATCAAACAATTGATCCTACAAGTTTATAGGTGATTAGTATTAGGGTGTGTGGGTATTAAATCATGAAGTGATGATTTTGTTTGATCTTATTTAATGAACCCATCAAAAATATAAGAAATTGAAATAGTTGAAAAAGGAATGCCTCCAATCAACCCCAAGTGATAACCTAGGATCAACTCATTATTTCAAATTGAATACACTTAAGTCTATTAGTGTTCACTTAAACCTATCTAAAATCATCTAAAATTTGACCATTTAATATCCAAAAATATTCCATAGAATGTACATGTCTATAGGTGTCTTCTTAGGTCTCTCAGGATTCGGCAACCCAAGCTAAACTAAAAGAGACCGCTTAAACCTAAATTCTTGGGTAAATTTGGGAAAGACAAAATTTTTGAGCCTTTATAGGGGACCCAAGTAAGACACATAATCACTCATTATATTCTACCCCATTTCTCTTTTCTCACCCCAACTTGTCTTATTTTTTCCCTTTCTCATTTTTTTTCTTTTGGAACAAGTCCGCCTGCACCTGCGATAACTCAAACAGATTAGTTAGGGAGGAAAGTTATGGGGATAGGGAGTAAAGTACACCAAGGTAAATATTTACATTAGATATTAATATTCCTAATACTCCAGAGTCAAAAATTGAGCCCATTTCAATGGAATATATTCAAAGAAACCAACTCATAAATCTGAGTGGGAACCAAAATGGAAATCCAAATGTGCAACCCCAAACTTGGGGAGTGCAGTCGATCAAACCATGAATGAATACCTCACACATGCCTAGACCAATGCACCCTATTTAATTAGGCATGATGACCTAGGATAATCCCACTATGTTTTCAAACCTCATGTATTAAACCACCTTCCAACCTTCCATGGTATGGATTCATAAATTCCATACCTTCATGTCAAAGAGTTCAACAACATTGTTGAAACCATGTGCGCACCACATCAACTGGAATCAGCTAAGATGAGCCTCTTTACATTATCACTTAAGGATAGAGAAAATAATTGGTAAAACAATCTAAGACCTGTATCAATCTACTCTTGGGACCAATTTCAAGGATAATTCTACAAAAAATACTTCCCCCATCACAAAACAATTGCACTTAAAAATAGAAACCAAATTTGTTTTTGAAAAAGAAGGGGAGTCATTTTATGAAACATTGGAAAGGTTAAAAGACACACTCAACATGGTACCACACCAAGAATTTTCAATCCCAAAACAATTTATAATTTTCTATAAAGTTTTGGTTCTAGAAAACAAAAAATTCATTGACATGATGTGTAATGGAACCTTAAAAAAAGCCACAATTGATACTTACGAGTATCTAGAATGACTGGCTGAACAAAACCAAACATGGGGAACATAACCTTATTATGAGAAGGCTCCCAAATCTGGTGGAATTCACACACTTTGGTAGGATTAAATCTTTAGGTTGAAACTTGTTTGACTCACTAGGAAGGTTGAGGAGATCGATCTTAGGAAGGTCCATGAAATTCAAACGGTTGACCCTGTTTGCAGAATTTGGAAAAAACGTGACCAGAAGACTGACAACTAACCAACCATCCCTTACATTAAATATGTTCTTCTAGGAGTACCACCAATCGAGGTTAATGATCTAAAATTTAAAAAGCCACAATACCAAAACACTTTCAGTCCAAGGTACAATGATCATCCAGGATTCCGTTGGAAAGATAACCAACAACCTAGTCATCCACAAGGACCAAACCCTACCCCTACAAAAAAAATTTAAACTAAAACCATTTCCAACCAAAACCAGTCCAATACCAACACCCTTCTATCCAATACCAACAACCCATGAAATAACCAATGTTCCCTCTTGGGATAAACCAACCAGCACAAGTCCCTACTCAATTTTCCCCTCTTCCAATCCTTGATAAGTTTCGTAAAAAAATGGAGAAAATGAACTTAGAAGTATCATCCTTTAAACATAAACTACAAACCATTAAAACTATGAAGGCACCCATGCCTACTCATGAAGTTCCATCCTCAACTTTAAGGGTAGAATTAAGTTACACACAAACCTCTCATGAACAACTCAAAGTAGTGACTATTTTAAGAAGTGGGAAATCCATTGAGAAACCTGAACAGTCCATTCTAGAACCATTAAAAGCTTCAAAAATGCATGAAAATGATGAAGAACCTCCCACAGATTCTAAAAAACCAATGATAATGTGAAGGAACTACAACCACACCAAACAATCAAACAACCTGCTCCCTTCCCTCAATACATGAGAGGAAAATCTAAACCAGAACTGGATGAAACTTTGAGGGAAATATTCTCTCATATTAAGTTGAGCATTCCACTTCTCAATGAAATCCATACCATTATTACCTACTCAAAGTACCTTAAAAACTTGTTCACTTTTAAAAGAAATTTTCACATAAAAACCAAGTCTGTTGGGCTGCTAATGTGAGTACCACCATTCTAGGGACCATTCCTCTGAAGTTGAAAGATCTAGGATGTCCATAAATCAATGTTGATTTAGGAGAGAAAAAAGTTGTCAAATCCCTTTGTGATCTAGGAACTAGTGTAAACCTCATTCATTATGCCATGTATTGTCAGTTAGGACTCGATGAACTCCAACCCGCATATGTCACTCTTCGACTTGTTGATCATAGTGTTAGAGTATCTAAGGGGATTTTAAAGGATTTTTTGGTGAAAGTTGAAAGTCTCATTTACCCAGCTAAATTAATTTTCCTTGACAATCACCCAATAATCCTTGGCCATCCCTTCCTTGCAATAATCAACTCTATTATTTGAGTCTGAAATGGGAACGTGACCATCAACTTTGAAAACATGAGTCTAGACTTGAACTTATACAATGAAAACTATTAAATTGGGGATGATTAATAGATCCATGAGGTTAATTGTATTGGTAGTGTTGATAGTGAACTATAGAAACATCAAGTAATTACTGAAGGATGTTTAAATCAAGAAGAGATTGATTTTATTTGTTTACATGAGGGAAATTTTTCTCCTTGGATTGAATCTCTTTTTGATATCTCTATTGATGATTTTATCAAATCACCAATCAATGATACCATTAGTGAAATCAATAACATTGAGTCCATACTCATTCATGATACTGATCTAGCCAATTTAGTGGATGAAAATTCTATTAAAAAATAACCACTTATGTCAAGAAATCTGAACAAATAAACTGAGTTCAATACAAAGTCCCATGCCTTTTTGGAAAGTGATAACCAATCTGTTCTTGAATTTAAGGTCTTGACATTATCACTCAAGTGTGCATTCTTAGGGGACAATCGATCCTTTGTTGTTTTTATTTCTTCCACTCTTTAATCCAATCGGGATATGATGCTTCTGGATGTCCTAAGAAAGCAAAGAAATCTATTGGATGGACCCTTTCTGATATTCCTAGGATTATCCCACTCATTTGAACTCATAGGATTGTTCTTAAATCTGAATCCAAACCATGTCTTCAACCTTATAGGAGAATCAATCCAAATCTTATGGATGTGGTAAGTAAATAACTTATCAAGTTTTTGAAAAAGGGTATCATATACCCCATTATTGAGAGTGAGTGGGTAAGCCCAATTCAAGTTCTCCCAAAGAAATCTAGAATCACTGTGATCACTAATGAGGATGGTGACCTTATCCCCACAAGGGTCATTAGTGTATGGAGAGTCTGTATTAACTATAGGAAGCTCAACTCTTATACTAAGAAATACTATTTCCCCTTTCCCTTTATTGATCAAGTTCTCAAGAAAGTGGTAGGTCATCAATTCTATTTCTTCCTATATAGATTCTCAGGGTATAATCAAATTGAGGATTCCTTATAAGATCAAGGAAAAAATCCCTTCACTTCTCCATTCGACACTTTTTCCTTCAAGTTAATTCTCTTTGGGTTATGTAATTCCCCTGGCACCTTCCAGCGGTGCATGATGGGAATCTTCTCAGACATGGTGGGGTATTGTTTAGAGGTATTCATGGATGACTTCTCCAACTTTAGGGATACTTTATAGGGATTCCTTATTAATGTTGAAAGGTTTTTTCCAAGATGTGAGGATAATAATATCATCATAAATTGGGAAAAATTCCATTTCATGGCAAAGGAATGACTTGTTCTAGGCCATATGGTATCTAGTATAGGGATTGAAGTTGATAAAGCTAAGGTCTACATCATTCATCACCTTACCTATCTTAAAAATACTAAGGAAGTGAGGTCCTTATTAGGACATGTTGGTTTCTATAGAAGGTTCATTAGGAATTTCAACTCTATTTCTTGAACACTTTGTGCTCTATTAATGAAAGATATTCCATTTTTATGGACATAAAACTTTGATTAATCATTATCTACACTCAAGTCAGCTCTTATCTCTCCACCTATCATGAAATCTCCAAATTGGAAACTTATTTTTGAGATCATGTGTGATGTGAGTGACTTCATTGTAGGATCAGTCGTATGATAATGGTGTGAGAAAACTTCATGTGTCATTGATTATGCAAGAAAATATTTAAATGATGCACAAATCAACCACACCACCACTAAGAAAGATTTTCTTGCTATTTTATTTCCCTTAGAGAAATTCATATCCAATCTCTTAGGATCACCCATCATCGTCTCCACTGACCATTCATCCCTAAAATGCCTTTTCCAAAAATTGGGTGCCAATGTTAGATTGATTAGGTGGGAATTTCTTCTTAAAGAGTTATATTTAACCATTAAGTATAAAAAGGGTGTTGAAAATATTGTAGTTGATCACCTCTCTAAGATGGAATTGAAACACAAATCACATCACCTTTTTATGCCTGATTCGTTTCCCGATGAACACCTCTATTCTATGAGTGATTTCCCATGGTATGCTGACATAGCCAATCCTTTGGTGACAGATGGCATTCAAAAATTCTTAGGTAACCAAGCTAAGAGGAAATTACTTTCTGATTTCAAATACTATGTGTTTGATTATTCTTACCTCATCAAGTTTTGTCCTGATCAAATAATTATGAGACATGTTCCCTAGTCTGAACCAGAGTCCATTCTAAAATTTTTTCATGGAGGGGAATGTAGTGGCCACTATTACACAAATAAAACCACTTCAAAGGTCCCACAAATTAGTTTCTACTGGACTAACCTCACTAAGGATTCCTTCCAATTCTGAAAAATTTGTCCTCATTGTCAACAATTATGATCCATTGCCAAAAGGAATCAAATTCCTCTCACTCCCATTATGGTCATTGAAATCTTTGATTGTTGGGGAATTGATTTCATGGGACACTTCCCAAACTCTAAGGTATACCTCTACATCATCTTAGATGTTGATTATGTCTCTAAATGGGTTGAGACCATTCCCACCAAGTCCAATAATCATCATGTTGTGATCCAATTTCTGAAAGAGCACAAATTTTCTCAATTTAGAATATCTAGGGTTATAATAAGTGATCTAGGAACCCATTTATGAAATCACCCATTCTCTTCACTCATGTCTGAGTATGGGATTTCTCATAAATTTTCTACTTCATACCATCCTCAAACTAATGGTCAAGCTGAGTTAGCGAATAGGGAGATTAAAAAAATCTTGAAAAAATGGAAATACCTCTAGGAAAGATTGGTCTGAGAAACTCTTCGATTCCCTTTGGGCATATCGTAAAGCATTAAAAACCATCCTAGTAATGTCACCATATAGGTTGGTTTATGGAAAATCAGGCCATTTAAGAGTTGAAATTGAGCATAAGGCCTTTTGGGCAATAAAAAAATGAACTTTGACATTTCTTTGGCCAAAGAAAAGAGTAAATTAGATCTTAATGAACATGAGGAACTTAGGATGAAGGCTTATAAAATTAAAGGATAGAAAAGAAATATTTCAAGCCTACCAATATAGGAATATCAAATTTTAACACTTTGAACCGGGAAAATTCTTACTCTTGTATAGTTCAAAACTTCATTTACACCCAGTAAAGTTGAGGTCTAGATGGTCTAGTCCATACATAGTACATACGGTGTACCCCCATGTGGCTGTAGAAATTCTAGATCCCACAAATGTTCAAACCTTTAAAGTTAATTTTCATATAGTCAAACCATTCATTGAACTATTCCAAAGACATGAAGTTGATGAAGACTTGTTTGAACCAACCTTGTCTTGAATGGCCTGAAGGCCTTCATTTTTATTGATTTTTTATAACCCCCCTTTCAAGGGATGAGGGGGAACCCTTACAAGGCCCATAGGCTCATAGATTACATGGCTTTTAGGCTTAGGATATTACATGACCCGAAGGTCTGAAGGAATTCAACCAAACTCTCTACAAGGAACTGTCCCTCCCTATCATCTACATCATGATAGTAGCTCTCCACCATTGCATGGATGTCTAGATAGGATTCTCGTGCAAGAACATGCAAGTATTGATAGCATATACATACCCTCTCATTCTGAAAAATCCATTTGGTTATGCTCTCATGAGTGCACTTGCTTTGAATCCTCTTCTGGGGCTGCTCCTTTTTTTTATAGTGTGTCTGGGGCAACTACATGTGTACTGAAGACCTTGAGGAAGCCCGAAGGCCTTAAAGGTGGCGGGAAACCCCTACTGACATGAAGGCCTGGGTGGCCGAAAATCCTCAAGAACTCCAAGCCCAAACTGGTGGCCCAAGGTGAATAGTTCCATATGCTACAGTACCGAATAGTACCTGCTATAGTGCCTACTACAGTATCCGCATAGTGTAGAGTTCTTCTATAATACTTGTACAGTGTACAGTTCTTCTACAGTACCTACACAGTGTACAGTACCTGCTACAATACCCAGAAATATGCCTCTACCTGGTTTTGAACCTGGGTCTTGTGGATGCACTTAAGAATACATCAATAATTGGGCTGAGGCTCATGTGCTTTGAACCAACCTTAGATGAGGAAAATACTTAAACAATTAGGGGTCTAAGTCGAGCTAGAGACGTTAAAAAAAATCATTGATCAGGAGGAATCCCGTGGTTTTCATGGTTCAAATAATTGTGAATAACTTTTTTTTTAAATAGGATTAATAAATCAATTTGATATTAAAAAAATACTTAATCAATCAACTCTGTATATGATATTACCTTAGATTTTTGAACTATTCTTTTATTATGAGTATATATGGGTATGAAAGGGGAGCACCATATTCATCTGTGTCATGTGGTGTGATCTTTGAGTAATACCTTACCCAGAAATTTAAAAAGAATACAATGTATCATTAGTTTATTTTATTTTTCTGTGTTTTTAGGTTAAAATAAAAATACAAAAAACTATAATAATAAATAAAAAAAATAAAGGACACGTCGTAGGTTATGAGAAAAACCATGTCACAACCAGCGATTCCGCGGGGACTTGAACCCAGGACCGAAGGGAGACAGGGGCGTGTGTTTTCCACCGACCTACAACTTATATTAATTCCTTCTTCTCTAATTTTTATATATATAATTATATTTTAATTTTTTATTATTATATAAATAAATATATATATTTTTGTTTGTTTGTTTGTTTTTCCTTGTTCCACTATGGAACACTACGAGTGACATGGATGTCAAAGGATTAAATTGGAGCAACACGAATGTCAACTTCAACCACCAGGTGTCTTCATTCCATGATTATCATTTTCAATTTTCTATTTGGACTCCTCTCCTCTACCCCCTTCTATGTTTTCTTTTCTTTAAACACTGGGGGCAGTGTTATTCAAAGTTGGGGGTGAAAAGAAAGAAAAAAAATTAATTTTGTGTGAAAACAAATGTGTGGAAGGAAAATTTTATTTAACAATGAACATGATAATACACATTTCACACTTGTAAATTGAATATCATATAATTTAGGATTCCAAAATTCTAATTTTAATCCATTTATAATTTCATGAGCATAGATTTTGGAAAGTGTTTCAATCTAATGTGATATTTCATCATTTATATTTTCATCCAAATAAAAACAATTCAGAACGCACGTCCTTTGGATAGTGGGGTATTAGTTTGAGTTCATGGGGTCCCCCAAATAAATAGCACAAGTTGGGTGATCATTTTATTTTTAATATGAGTATTCAAAAAAATCAATCAAAAAAAACAAAACAATAAATTTGCGCGTAGAGCAATGAAATGACTTAATGTGTGACTTTCGGCACTTGGGTATCATGACTCTATAGTTTTTTGGCCCAAAGTTAGTAATTTTATCTCTATTTTTGGTAATTTGTCTTTTTTTTACTGAGTTATTCGATATAATGCCTGAGTATGTGGGATTCACTTGGTTCCTTAAGGTCTTTGAGCCTGGGAGTCATTGATAAAGTATCTCTACATGGGTTGACTCTATTGAGTTCAATTTCAATTACCATGGAAAAATAGAAAAAAAACAAACAAAAAAATATTTATAAAAAAAATTGAATACTCATCTTAATATTGAAATGTGATTCCACTTAAAACTTCCATCATTTTCCCCTTGAATAAAGATGAACCCCAGTGTCTATTGTGATACACAACACATCATCATGCTTAATTGATATTGGATAAAATATGGAGATGAATTTGAAAAATGTAATGGGATTGGGATTGGGATATTCTTATGAAAATATCTTTTATTAAAATATTTTTTTGGGTTTCATGATTTTTTGGTATAATGGTTTTCGGTGATCATTGTGTATTAAAATGTTTTTCGAAAAGGGAATTTGAATTTCATATTTTTGAGATATATTTTTCTCAGGACTAGCAAAAATCAATTTGGGGGATGTGATTAGCCACTGAATGAGGCTAATATTCATTGTTAATATATATAATATTCATGATCTTTATTATTCATAAACACCATTTAAGTTCATTTTATACTTTCAACATTAATTCACATTATGATTGTAATTCCCTATTAAAATGCACTATTACATGGTACATTTTTGAACACCTCCCAAAATAAAAAATCGCCTTGATTTTATTTCCATATTTTATTTTCCGGTATCTCGTGATTTAAGTAACAATTAATTCTTTTTGAGTACTTGAAGATTCACATTGGAAGACCACCAAAATGGGCTTTCATGCCAACACATTCTGGGCAATGTAAACTAGATAGAAGCTCAATAAAAAGACTGTACGGGCCAATATACAAGCCCAATGATTATAAAAATTGAACTGAAGATAGAGTAAATCAAGGGAAAATTTTCATTAAATAGTGAACAAAGATAATTCAGATTTTTGAATGGAGTTCCAAGTTTCCCAAGTTAAAGATGCAATATTGGGGAACATTCTACATCCAAAAAAACAGATCACAAATTTAATCATATCTCGAAAAAAATAAACTATTTTGGACTGAACTTTTATGGACTATCAAGGTACATACATATCTTAATTTTTGTTTTATATAGACCACCAAAATTCTTCCATATAGATGATCTTTTGAACACATCTATCGAGTCATGCAATTTGGATCGGATTGTTTGTCAAGGGTGGAAAAATCAACTCTCCCTTAACTTTCCACCCACTTATGGCCTACCACAATTAATTAGGGTGACTTGGACTATTAAAGACTTGACCCAAGGATTAAAAAATTCCTATTTAAAGAAGTTATGTAAAAGGAGATGGGAATATTTTGTTCTTTCTTTAATTGTAATGTTATGTTGTGATTTTGTTGTCTCAAGTTTGTCTTTCACATGTAAGTTGTTCTAATTCATCTTAGTTTCTTAATAAAAGTTTTCATTATTCTATTATTCAGTTATTATCCATATCAAATTGATATTGTTTCCTCATGGTGTTAATTTATTCACACCAAACCTTGTGAAATTATTCACACAACAGTGGAGTGATCATTTTCTTTTTATTGTTTTTTTACTTCTTCAATTCCTCCCTCATGAGTCTACTTCTCGTTTCCATTGAAACCATAGCATCAATGGAGGGATAATACTATTATGGGTTGGTCCAAGGTAGTGTAAAAGGGTAGTATTGGATGTTATTTCTCACTCTATTAATTTCTAATCAATTATTTTAATTGATTATTTCATTTTATTGTTTTAAAACTTCTTCGTCCTTTTTGAATTTTAAGGCTGCACACTTCAAATGCTAATACGAACCTTTACCTTGGAGCGCTCAAAACATAGATCCTCCAAGTGTATAGGTGATTAGTATTAGTTTGTGTAGTTATTAAACCATGAAGTTATGATATTATTTGATCTTATTAAATGAAACCATCTCATATATAAGTAATTGAAATAGTTGAAAAAGGAATACATCCAATCTACCCCAAGTTATAACCTAGGATCAACTCATTATTTTAAATTGAATTCACTTAAGGATATTAGTGTTCACTTAAGACTATCTAAAATAATCCCATATTTGTAAACATAATAACCAAAAATAGTCCATAGAATGTATGTGTCTATTGGTTTCTTCTTATGTCTCTTAAGATTCAATAACCCGAGCTAAACTACAAGCGACTGCTTGAACCAAAAACCTTGGATAAATTTGGGTTAGACCAAATTTTGGAATTATTTCTGGGGACCCAATTAATTCATATAAGAACTCATTCTATTCTCCCACATTTCCCTTTTATCACCCCAAATTCTCTTATCTTTTCTCTTTCTGGTTTTTTTTCTTTTAGCGCATGTCCGCATACACCTGTGATAACGCAAACAGATTAGTTAGGGTGGAAATTCCTGGGGTTGGGGAGTCAAGTACACAAAGGGAACTATTTTCATTAAATCATAATATTCCTAATACTCTAGAGTCAAAAATTGATCCCATTGCAATGGAGGATCTTCAAAGAAACCAACTCACAATCCCAGGTGGAAACCAAAATGGAAATCCAAATGAGGTAGCCCCAAACATGGGGAATGCAGTTGATCAAACCATGAATGACTACCTCACACCTACCTAGACCAATGAATCCTCTTGTATTAGGCTTTATTCCCTAAGAGAATCCAACTATGTTTTCAAACCTCATGTCTTAAACCACCTTCCAACCTTCCATGTCATGGAGTCAGAAATGTCATACCATCATGTCAAAGAGTTCAACAACATTGTTGAAACCATGTGCCCACCGCATCAACTTGAGTCAGCTAAGATGAGTATTTTTCCTTTCTCACTTAAGGATCGAGCAAAGAAGTGGTTAAACAATCTGATACCTACATCAATGCAGTCCTAAGACCAATTTCAAAAATAATTCTACAAAAAAATAATTCCCCCATCACAAAACAATTGAACTTCAAAATAGAATCCAAAACAAATTGAAAAATAAGGGGATTCATTTTATGAAATATGGGAAAGGTTCAAAGACATACTCAACATGGTACCTCACCATGAATTTTCAATCCCAAAACAACTTCAAATTTTTTTTTGAAGGGTTGGGTTTGGGAAACAAACAATTCATTAACATGATGTGTAATGGAACCTTCAAAAACAAAGCCCCAAATGATGCTTACAGATATCTAGAATGACTGGATGAACAAAACCAAATATGAGTAAAATCACCTTACTATGAGAATCCACCAAAATATGGTGGAATTCACACACTTAGGGAGGAGTAAAGACTTAGGGTGAAACTTGCTGCACTCACCAGGAAGGTCGAGGATATCGATAATAGGAAGGTCAATGAAATTCAAACTATTGACCCTCTTTGCACAATTTGTGAAAAACATGACCCCAAGACTGAAAACTGACCAACCATACCTTCTATTAAAGATGTTCTTCAAGGAGGACCACCAGTGGAGGTCAATGCTCTAAACTTTCAGAATCCAAAGTACCAAAACACTTTCAATCCAAGGTACAATGACCATCCAGGATTTCGTTGGAAAGACAACCAACAACCTAGTTAGACACAATGACCAAACCCCTACCCTCTACAAAATTTTCAAAACCATAACTATTTTCAACCACAACAAGTCCAATAACAACACTCTTCTATCCAATACCAACAACCTATGAAAAAAACAAAGTATCCTCCTGGGATAAACTAATCAGCACAAGCCCCTAATCAAATTTTCTCTCTTCCAATCATTGATAAGTTGTGTAAAAAAATGGAGAAAATGAACTCAGAAGTCTCATCCCTTAAATATAAAATACAAACCATTAAAACTGGGAAGGAACCCATGCCTAATCAGGTGGTTCCATCCTCAAATTTAAGGGGAGAATCCAGTTTCACACAAACCTCTCATGAACAAATCAAAGAAGTGATTGTTTTAAGAAGTAGAAAATACATTGAGAAACATGAACAATCCATTCCAGAACCATTAAAAGCTTCAAAAACACATGAAAATGATGAATAACCACCCACAGATTTTGAAAAATCCAATGAGAATGTGAATGAACTACAACCACACCAAATAATCAAACAACCTGCTCCCTTCCATCAACACATGACAGGAAAATCTAAACTAGAACTGAATTAAACTTTGAGGTAAATCTTCTCTCGGTTTAAGTTAAACATTCCACTTCTCAATTCAATCCAAATAATTCTTGACTACTCAAAGTTACTTAATAACTTTTTTACTTTTAAAAGTAAATTTTCACATAAAAACCAAGTCCTTTTGGATGATAATGTGAGTACTACCATTCAAGGGACCATTCCTCCAAAATTGAAAGATCCAGGATGTCCATACATTAATGTTGAGTTAGGAGAGAAAAAAGTTGTCAAAGACCTTTGTGATCTAGTATCCAGTGTAAACCTCATTCCTTATTCCATGTATTGTTAGCTAGGACTCAAAGAACTCCAACCCACATCTGTCACTCTTCAACTTTCTGATCGTAGTGATCGAGTTCTTAAGGGGATCTTAAAGGATGTTTTGGTGAAAGTTGAAATTTTCATTTACCCAGCTAACATCATTGTCCTTGAAAATCACCCAAGATTAGGTCCTATGGATCAAACCCCAATCATCCTTGTCTACACCTTCCTTGAAATAATCAACTCTGTTATCCAAGTCTCAAATGGGAACATGGCCATCACCTTTGGAAACATGAGTCTAGACTTGAACATCTAAAATGGATACTCTAAAATTGGGGATGATAAAGAGATCCATAAATTTAATTGGATTCGTAGTGTTGAAAGTGAACTCGAGGAAAATAAAAGAATTACTGAAGGATGTTTACGATAATAGGAGATTGATTTTCTTTGTTCACATGAGGTAAATTTGTCTCCTTGGATTGAATATCATTTAGATAGATCTATTGATGATTTTCTCGAATCACCAATAAATGATAACATTAGTGAAATCAATAACATTTAGTTCATACCCATTCAGGACACTGATCTGGCCAATTTAGTGGATAAAAACTCTATTAACAAGGAACCACATCTGTCGATAAATCTGAACAAAGAAACTTAGTTCAATACAAAGTCCCATTCCTTCTTGGAAAGTGATAAACAATCTGATCTTGAATTTAAGTTCCTACCTTTATCACCCAAGTATTCATTCTTAGGGGACAATCAAGCCTTTCATGTTATCATTTCTTTCTATCTTGAATCCAATCAGAAGATGATGCTTCTGGATTTCCTAAGAAAGAATAATAAAGAAATTGTATAGAACCTTTATGATATTACTAGGATTAGACCACTCATTGGAACTCATAGGATTGTTCTTGAGTATGAATCCAAACCATGTCATCAACCTCAATGGAGGCTCAATCCAAATCTTATGGATGTGGTATGGAAAGAACTTCTTAATTTTTTGAAAGTGGGTATAATCTATCCCATTGTAGAGAGTGAGTGGGTAAGCCCAATTCAAGTTGTCTCAAAGAAAGATTGAATCATTGTGATCACCAATGAGGATGGTGACCTTCTCCCTACAAGGGTTAGTAGTGGATGGAGAGTCTTTATTGACTATAGTAGGCTCAACTCTTATACCAAGAAATACCACTTTCCCTTGCCCTTTATTGATCAAGTCCTCGAGAAAGTGGTGGGTCATCAATTCTATTTCTTCTTAGATGGATTATCAAGGTATAATCAAATAGATGTATCTTTAGGGGTTCAAGGAAAAACAACCTTCACATGTCCATTTTTCACTTTTTCTTTCAAGCACATGCCCTTTAGGTTATGTAATTCCCCTGGTACCTTCCAGCGGTGCATGATGGGAATCTTCTCATAAATGGTGGGGGATTGTTTAGAGGTCTTCTTGTATGACTTATCCATCTTTGGGGATACTTTTGATGGATTCCATATGAATGTTGAAATGGTATTATCAAGATGTGAGGATAATAATCTCATCCTAAATTGGGAAAAATTGCATTTTATGGTAAAGGAAGGACTTGTGCTTGGCCATCTGGTATCTGGTAGAGGGATTGAAGTTGATAAAGCTAAGGTCGACATCATTCATCACCTTCCCTCTCCTAAAACTGTTAAGGAAGCAAGGTCCTTCTTAAAACATGCTGGTTTCTATTCATGGTTCATTAGGAATTTCAACTCTATTTCTCTACCACTTTGTGCTCTTTTAGTGAAAGATGCTCCATTTTTATGGATAGAAAGCTGTGAGGAATTATTCTCTACACTCAAAATAGCTCTTATCTCTCCAACTATCATGCAATCTCTAAATTGGAAACTTCCGTTTGAGCTCATGTATGATTCCAGTGACTTCGTTATAGGAGCAGTCTTAAGAAAATAGTGTGAGAAAACTCCATGTGTCATTTCTTATGAAAAAAAAATCTTTAAATGATGCACAAATAAACTACACCGCCACTGAGAAAGAGTTTCTTGTTTTTGTCTTTGAATTAGATAAATTCAGGTCATATCTTATAGGATGACCCATCATTGTCTTCACCGACCATTCAACACTAAAATGTCTTTTCCAAAAAATAGGATTCCAAGGCTAGATTGATTAGGTGGGTCCTTCTCCTTCAAGAGATCGATTTAACCATTAAGGATAAAAATGGTGTTCAAAATGTTTTATCGAATAACCTATCTAGGAAGGAATTCAAAGACAACTCACATCACCTTTCTGTGTCTGATTCATTCCCGACGAGCACCTCTATTTTGTGAGTGATTTCTTATGGTATGCTGACATAGAAAATAATTTGGTGATAGGTGACATTCCTAAATTCTTAGGGACCCAAGATAAGAGGAAATTCCTTTTTGATGTCAAACACTATTCGATTGATTATCCTTAACTCTTCAAGTTCTATCTTGATCAAATCATTAGGAGATGTGTTCCCGAGTTTGAGAAAGAGTCCATTCTAAAATGTTGTCATGGAGAGGCATGTGGAGGCCACTTTTACACAAATAAAACTAATAAAAAGGTCCTCCAAAGTGGTTTATAATTGCCTAAACTCACTAAGGATTCCTTCCAATTCTGCAAAAGTTGTCCTTAGTGTGAACAATTAGGATTCATCACCAAAAAGAATCAAATTCCCCTCACTCCCATTATGGTGGTTGAAATCTTTGATTATTGGGGAATTGATTTCATGGGACCCTTACCAAACTATAGGGGATAACTCTATATCCTATTAGAGATTGATTATGTCTCTAAATGGGTTGAGGCCATTCCCACCAAGTCCAATGACCATCATGTTGTGATCTTATTTCTAAAAGAGCACATATTTTATCGATTTGGAATTCCTGGGGCTATAATCAGTGATCAAGGAACCCATTTTTTCAACCACCCATTATCTTCACTCATGTCTAAGTATGGTATTTCTTATAAATTTTCCACTGTGTACCATACTCAAACCAATGGTCAAGTTGAGTTAGCGAATATGGAGATTAAGTGAATTCTTAAAAAAACTGTCAATCCCTCTAGGAAAGATTGGTCTGAGAAACTCTTGGATGCCCTTTGGGCATATAGTATATCATTCAAAACCATCCTAGGAATGTCACCATATAGGTTGGTTTATGGAAAATCATTCCATTTACCTGTTGAAATTGAGCATAAGGCCTTTTGGGAATTAAAAAAATGAACTTTGACATTTCTTTGGCTGAAGAAAATAGGAAATTAGATCTTAATAAACTTGAGGAACTTATGATGGAGTCTTATAAAAATTCAAGGATAAATAAAGCAAGATTTAAAGCCTAAAAATATAGGAAGATCAAAGTAAAACACTTTGAACCAGGTACATTTGTGCTCTTGTATAGTTCAAAACTTCATTTACACCCAGGAAAGTTGTGGTCGAGATAGTCATGTCCATACATAGTGCATAAGGTGTACCCCAATGGGGCTGTAGAAATTAAAGATCCCAAAAATGGTCAAACCTTTAAAGTTAATGGTCATAAATTCAAAACCTTTATTGAGCCATTCCAAAAACACTAAGTTGATGAATAATTTTTTTAAGCAAACTTATATGATGAAAATACTTAAACAATTAGAGGTCTAAGTCGAGCTAGTGACGTTAAAAAATGCTCTTCACGGGAGGCAACCCATGGTTTGCATGGTTCTAATAATTGTGAATCATCTTTATTTTTCAAATAGGATTAATAAATCAATTTGATATTAAAATAATAATTAATCAATCAACTCTAAATATTATAGTACCTTAGACTGTGGAAATTTTCTTCTATTATTAGTATGGATCGGTATGAAAGGGGAGCACCATATTCATCTGTGTCACGTGGTGTGATACTTGAGTGATACCTTTCCCAGAAATTAAAAAAGAAGATAATGTATCATCAGTTTATATCATTTTTATGTGTTTGTAGGTTAAAATAAAAATACAAAAAAATATTAAAAAATAAAAAAATTAAAGGATACATCATAGGTCGTGGGGAAAACCCCGTCACAACTCGCGGATCTGCGGGTGTAGGATCGAAATATTAATACAGATGCTCAATTACAAGAGGGGGTGAATTGTATACTTTAAAAATTCTTCTAAGTAACCTTTAAAGTGGGTATAAAACTTTTATTTTTAACCTTAAAGAAAACTATGTTTAACAAGGTTAAACAAGGTAGATTTACAAGACCTCTTAGTTCTACAAACTTTCTAGGTTTTGGAAATAAGGTTCTAGAAATGAAACTTAAGAAAAGCTTACAAGGAAAATATTCTACCTTAAAGTGTACAGAATCTTACTAATCAGAGTATACAAATACAAGGAAGTATAATATAGTTATACTTTCTTTATTAATCAAAATGCAGCAGAAAATAAACTTGGAACAAAACAAGTAACAAGTATGAAATATTTTAACCCAAAGATTAGGGTATCCAACAACCTTGGATAAAGGTCCCTTGATTTATACTTTTAAGAAAGTTGGTCTTCCCACACTAGGGTAATACCTAGATAGTAATATCATAATCTATCTTTTTATCCCTGCAATCCCTTGAACTTCAAGGTAGTCAGCACATCTATCTTCCTTACCAAGTAAGTCCTCGAACATTAAGGTAGTTGGTACCTCTATCTTCCTATCCCTGGAAGCCCTCGATTGTCCACAGCAACAATCGGAGTCACGCAAAGAAAGCTGAATAAGATTTTCAGTATGCACAAAGCATGAGAGTATCTCTCTCTAGAAATCACTTCAACAACATGTGGTCTCTAGAGTGATGGATCAGTCATCCAGTATTGAGCTCGCTCAAATGAGATCCTATTTATAGGAACTTCTCTAATGGTCGGCTCCCTCCTCCAACGGTCATATTTTTCCTTGAATTTAAAAGGGACCTGTACACGTGTCACTCAAACAACATTTAGTTAGAAATAGAATGTATGAAATTGATTCATAACTATAACAAGGTAAGAAAATATGGTTACTTAGCCAAATCTATTTTTCGGAGTCTAAGGAAAAATAAAAGTTTTGAGTCTAATCAAAAAAACATTTGATGTCTAAAATACATGGATATTCAGATTCTGTTTCCTAAAGAATTTGGAACCATAATTCTATAGAATTCAGAGTTTGAATTTTAAGGAATTAAGAGTCTGAATTTTGAGGAATTCGGAGTCTGAATTCGGAGTTATTCGGAGTCTGAATTATGGGGAATTCAGAGTCAGAATTCTTAGGAATTCAGAGTCTTAATTATTAGGAATTCGAAGTCTAAATTCTGAGTAATTCAGAATCCGAATCCTGAAAAATTAAGAGTCTTAATTTCATAGAATACGGAACCTGAATTTCAGAGAATTCGGAGTCTAAATTTTATAGAATTCAGAACCTGAATTTCAGAGAATTCGGAATCTGAATTTCAAAGAATTTGGAATCTGAATTTCATTGAATTTGGAGTCTGAATTTTAGAGTTTGGAATCTGGATTCAAAACCTGAAAAAAATACTCTATATCTAAGTATTTATAGGATTCTGAAGTTTTATATGTGAAACTAATTTTTACACTTAAAAATAAAATGAATTAGATTTAGAGAAATTATAACATAAACAATAAAAACAAAGGTAAGGAGAAAATTTCTTTGGGGAAAGAAAATTTTCCTTATCAAGATAAATTTTAGGAGAAATACTATTTGCCTTGAGATTGAGTGTTTGTGATTTTCAAAACATAAAGGAATGGAAAAGTTGTAAGGAAATCTTATTCACTCAACATTCTCCCCCTTTTTGGAAAGCACATACATCCTTACTAAAAAGAATATAAGGACTTTAAAATTTTTATGAACTTGTAAATAAAAACTTATCTCCCTATACTTATGGATCAAAGTGAATACGAATAACCCCCCCTTAGGATTTGAAATCCCTAAGGATTTTATTCTTGATTTCCTGAATGAGATTTTACATTATCTTACATATGAAAATCTTCATATGAAAATCTTCATTGATAAGAACTCTCCCTTATATGAACTCCCCCTTACTTAGGGAAATCTCTTCTTACTTAGTATTATTTTTATCATTCCTTTATCTCCCTTTGTGATTTTTAAAAAGGAATAAACATAATGGAAAAAAATTGGAACCTAAAACATTAGTACTAAACAACCAAAAATATATGGGAACCAACGGAAATTTAATTAAGATTGGAAGGATTTATAAAAGGAGGAAATACAACAAAAGATTGAAATGAAATGAAATTATCCTTCTTTATCTTTCAGAAATAGCTTATTCACAATGGTTTTTAGATAATTGAGCTCCTTGTAATCTTCTTCCATACGCTTGAGCAGCTGATCTTGATCTTCACTTTTCTTCTCTAAAGCTTTAATTTTCTTCTTCCTGGTTTATAAGACATTCTTCTTGGGATTTCAACACTTCTTCTTGCTTAACAAGCTTATCTTAAATATCAATTCTAATATCCCTTTCCCTCTTCCAATTCATTGCCACATAATTAATCTTTCCATTCAGATCCTTAACTTCTTGCTTCCGAGAAGTCTGTTCGAGACTTAGCTTCTCCTGAAAATTCTTAGTAAGATCATTAAGATTTCTATCTTCGGTGTCAAAGGCATCCTTGACATTGTCATAAAATTCATCTAAGATTATCATTTCTTAGATTTTCTTCTTTAAACATCTTGTAATCTTCTTACAAGATCTTTTATGAGCCTCATAACCAATGAGAAAATATTTGGAATCTTCCTAGAGACTGACACTTTTATCCATCACCATGGAGACTGAATCTGATTTCTGATTTATCGTATGCTAAAGCATCTGGCATCTTGATTCTATTCTTGGGAATAATGTAATAGTTCCAAAAATCTTTTTCAATGACTGAACAAAAAAATCATTTCCAAGGGAAGATGATTCTGAATATGAAAGTTTGGTTAGTGAGGATTATTTTTCTAATTCAATAAATTTCCTCTTTGATGGAGCACCAACTTCTTTCTTCTTCACCACAGATTTCTTAGGTTTAGCAACCAGCACCTACTTTACCTTATCAACATTCTGAATGATCTCTTTTGTATTGGGTGATTCATGCTCACTATCAGATAACTGAATGATTTTTTCCTTCTCAATAACTTCTTTATCAGTACCAGCCACTTGATTTTCTGGATGAATGAAATAATGATTGCTACTTTCATCATCGGTTGGATTATTCACTTCTTTCTGACCATTTTCTTAATTCACTGGGTGGCAAGTTTTGAAGATTTGGCTTCAGATGTATGGATTGAGAGTTTCTCATAAGGACTCTCCTTCTCATGATAATCCTATACTTTCCTTATCATATCCTTGGTGTCACCACTACCTTCTTCTTCTTCTTCCACTTCTTCTTCTTGCACTATTTCTTCTTCTTGATCTCGATCAGGAATTACCAACTTCTTTCTCGGAGTCTCTAGGAGTGATTCTATTAAAAAGGAATCTGGTACCAGAATTTTCTCAGAAGCTTTATCAACATCCTTAAGAAGAGATTATACTATCTCAGCCTCAGACATTTTTTCTTTTGCTTCTTTTCTTTTTGTTTCTTCTCAATCTTTTCAGCAGCCTTTATCTTTAAAGATTTTTCCTCCACAGGGTCCAAGCCAAACTTAGGCTCCCATTCCTTCCTTTTTTTCTTTTTTTCTCTCTACTTAGCCACTACTTCATCAGGATAGGTCTTTTTATTCTTTATCTTGAGTGGTTCAGACTGAGTTTCCGTAGAAATAGAATTTTTCCCATTTTATTCCGGTTCATTCTCTTTCCTCTTCCTTCCACCCTTTTTGGAAGTCTTGGCCACTTCTTGTTACTTTGAAAGATCTTGGATTTCAGCTTCTGAAAAATCATAAAATTCTCTTGAATCACTGGAAAAAACCAATTTTCATTCTCCTTGGAGTTTCATCGCTCAGAAACATCACTTTGAAATTCCTTTTCTTATAACTACAAGGAATTTTAAATGATTGAAGGAAAAGAATTATAATATTTAAAAGAATAGATGGATACATGATAATATGAGACATCAGATTTCCATTCTTTATATTCTCAATTGTAACCAAGATGTACTTGACTAGGTTAATCTTCCTGAGATTAACCAAGAAATCGAAGACATAGATATCACCTTTCTTCAGGGTATCTTTGTCCCCTTTTCTCATAATGACAAAACCTTGAACCCATAGTTGAAGAATATGAAGATTTATAGAGAGATGAATAATTTTCGGAGTCTTCACATCCTTCAATCCAAGACAGTTTATATCCTTTTCCCTGTCAAAAGACCCTTTTACATCAGGTAGCTTTTGTGAGTAGAACTCTGCTTCACCTTCATATAGAATCCCTATTATATTTGAATCCATGTTGTAAGAAAGAGAGTATATATTTCCATAACTCTTAAAAGAAAATTTATCTCTCCCTCCTTCAATGAAAAAACTAACTATTTCATATAATTCCACCAACAATTCTGGATACATAGGATCTTGTTCCCTTAGTTTTGAAATTCCAAGGATCTTCTAGCCATTCAACTTGATGTTCTTTGAAATTATAGATTCATACTTAGCATAAAACTTTGGATAAACTAACCTCTCTTTGTGTATCTATCATTCAGAGATTTCCTTAACAGTCAAAATTTCTTTCTGAGGAGAGGATCCATCAGACATTTGGAACTGAGGAAACTTTGAAGATCTAGAATGGTCTTAAATACAGAGACAGAGCTTCAACACATTAAGGCTTGAGAAAAGATGTGGAACAAGCATCAGGGAGACTTTATATGGGCGTTTGAGGCGACGGTTCAACTTCCATACTTGATCCAATGGTTGAAAACCTTCTGATCATATCTGACTGTTGAGGTGATAGCTAAAGAAATATTTATAGATTATGATCTTTTTAGGTTTTTAAGAAAAACATTTGGATTTAAGTAAAAATGAATCAGAAAATTTAAAACAAAAGAAAATACCAACAAGTAAAAATATGATTATGAAAACTTAGGAAAGGAAACATACCTTTTGAATTGCTTAGGGAAATTATTCATAGTGAGGAAAATTCTTCTTAAAGAACTTTATCTTCCGGAAAAAAATACTACCAGAATTTTGACTACAAAAATTATGACTACGAAAATTTTAGATTATGAAAAAAAAAATTATTACGAAAAATTTAGACTACGAAAATTTTTACTACGAAAATTTTTACTACGAAAATTTTTATTACGAAAAAGAAAAAAAAATAGATAGGAAAATGTACTCCCCCAAAGAAAAGAAGTTTCTTATTGTAAAAAGATAGGTTTTAACAGAGAGTTAATATAGAATATTACCTTACGGTTATCATTCCTAACTTCTTTTTAATGTATTCAAATCTATCAGATGGTAAAGACTTTGTGAAAATATTAGCAAGTTGATCTTGCGTTCTAATAAATTGAAGAATGATATCTCCTTTTTGTGTGTGATGTCTAAGAAAGTGATGCCTAATATCTATGTGTTTTTCATGAGAGTGATGTGCAAGGTTTTTATTAGGGAAATGGAACTTGTATTATCACACAAAATTTTTGTTTTGGTAAAACTCATTCCATAGTCTGTGAGTGTGTGTTGCATCCACAATACTTGAGCACAACAATTTCCAACTGCTACATATTCAGCTTCAGTAGTGGAAAGTGCTACTGATTTTTGCTTTTTTCATGACCATGAAACTAGTGAATCTCCTAAGAAATGAGAAGTTCCAGATGTACTTTTTCTATCCATTCTGCATCCACTAAATTCAGCATCTGAAAATCATTTTAAGACAAAATCATTTCCAGAATTATAATAGAGTCCTAAATCCATGGTTCCCTTTAAGTAGAAAAAAATTATTTTCACTAACTTTAAATGAGATTCCTTAGGATTGGATTGATATCTTTAACATAAGCATACTGAAAACATTAAGTCTATATGACTAGATTTCAAGTATAGTAAATACCCTATCATACCTAGAAATGATGTCTAATCTACTAATTTTCCAACTTCATCAAGATCAAGAGAGTTTGAGGTACCGATAAGAGTACTTATACTCTTAGTGTTGTCATATCCATACTTTTTAAGAATATATTTAATATAATTATGTTGAGATATATAATTTTCTTATGGTTTTTGAGAAATTTGAAAACCTATGGAAAATGTTAACTCACCCATCATACTCATTTCAAACTCTTATTTTATTATATTCGCAAAGAAATCGGTTAAAGATTGCTGAGTTGAAGCAAATATAATATGGTCAACATAAATTTGAACAATCAAAACATTTTTCTTATCTTTCTATATAAAAAGGGTTGGATCATCATTTCCCTTAATATAATTATTTTGAAGCAAAAATTATATAAGTCTATCATACCAGGCTCTAGGGGCTTGTTTAAGTCCATATAAAGCTTTAGTAAGTTTGAAAACATGTTTAGGATGTTTTTTATCTTCAAATCCAAGAGTTTGTTCAACAAAAACTTCCTCCTGAACATAACCATTAAGGAAATCACATTTAACATCCATTTGAAAAAGTTTCAAATTAAAGAATGTTGCAAAGGAAAGTAGAGTACGAATAGATTCAAGTCTAGCTACTGGAGCATAGGTTTCTTCATAGTCTATTCCTTCTTTTTGATTATAGAATTTAGAAACTAATCTAGCCTTATTTCATACTATGACTCCATTTTCATCACATTTATTTCTAAAAAACCATTTTACTCCAATAAAAGAAGTTTCCTTAGGTCTTTCAACCAAGGTCCAGACTTTATTCCTTTCTAATTAATTTATCTAATCTTATATGGCATTAATCCAATAATTATCACCTAAAGCTTCATCAATGCTTTCAGGTTCTAATTGAGAAAGAAATTCTAGATGTTCTACTTCATTCCATAAGGAACTTCTAGTCCTTACAGGTTTATTTACATAACTAATGATAATATCATTGGGATAATTCTTAAGAAACAACTTATTTGGGTTTTATAAAACCTATTCATCAATATATGGTAGAAAGTATTCTGGGGTAAATGTCTCAGAAACATTTTTTTGGATGTTTTCCTTATCAGAAGGATCTTCTATCAAGGGTTCATAATCAGTTTTTGAAAAAAAATCCAAGGATGTTGGTTGGGGTTGTTTAAACACAAAAGGATCAGTTTCATCAAATTTAGCATGTACTATTTATTCAACAATACAAGTGTTTTTATTAAAAACTCAATAGGCCTTAGAGGTCATGGAGTAGCCTAAGAAAATTCCTTCATCAAATTTGGGTGCAAATTTATGTATATTATCTTTAGTATTCAAGACGAATACTTTTCATCCAAATAACTTAAAGTAGGAAATTCTAGGTTTTCTACCATTCCATAACTCATAAGGGGTTTTGTTAAGAAAAAGGTCTAATAAAAACTCGATTTATAGTATAACAAGAAGTACATACAGCTTCAGACCAAAAAAATTTGAATATCAAATATTCACTCAACATGGTTCTAGTTATCTCTTGAATAATTCTATTTCTTCTTTCAACAACACCATTCTGTTGAAAATTTATTGGTGCTGATATTTTATGAGAAATACCTTTTCTACTACAAAAATTTTCAGAATCATAATTTTGAAATTCTCCTCCATGATCACTATGAATAGTTATCAATGGAAGGTTTTTCTTATTTTTAACTTGGGATCTAAAAATTTTGAAATAAGAAAAAACTTCATATTTATTTTCTAAAAAATAGACCCACATTAATCTAGTGTAATCATTAACTAAAACAAATGCATAGTATTTGACTCTAATGCTTCCAGTTTGTGTTAGACCAAAAAGATCCATATGCACCAACTATAATGCATCAATAGTTGAGACTTCACTAGTTTATTTAAAACATGATTTATGTTTCTTTCCATATTGACAAGGATCACAAACTTTTTATTAATAAAATATAAGCTTCGGTATATCCTTAACAAGCCTCTTTTTAGAGATTTTTCACAGGTTCCTAAGGTTAAAGTGTCCTAACCTTCTATTACATAACCAAGAATGATCTCCCATTGCACCAAGGAAAGGTAGATCTTGGATCCTAAGGTATTCAAAGTTTAGTGTGTATACATTCTGTAACGACCCTAAATTTTGAATAAATATTGTTTCCTAACTTTTTGTGTTATTTTATGTTATGCTCAGCAAAGCTATTTTGTTTAATAAAATGAATACAATTAAAATAAGACCGTTGGGTTTCGACTATTATATGACCGTTGGTCAATAAGACTGTTGGAAACTAAATGTTGCGATTATTGTCTATAAATACAAGTGATCTTGATTAATTAATATAGAAAAAAGATTTGATGGACCCATCTAGTAGTCTCGGGCCGATCGAATCCCGTCTGATGGAACTTAGGAAGGAGGTAGCACCTTTGGGCTTTGCTCTGGACCAAACCCAAGCCGAAATTCATCGTGTGAAGCTATAACGGAATCACCTTCGCGAT
Source organism: Viscum album (assembly GCA_963277665.1). Classification (NCBI taxonomy): domain Eukaryota; kingdom Viridiplantae; phylum Streptophyta; class Magnoliopsida; order Santalales; family Viscaceae; genus Viscum; species Viscum album. The sequence continues at coordinate 1,354,114,519 of OY728131.1, forward strand.
AAGTTCAAGCTGATAGAAATTACTACTCGGTCAATGTTGGCTGAGCCACCCCAAGATTCTATCACCCCAGCACACCTTACTCTTAGGTCCTATGCTGGTGTTATAAGGGGCTATGTAACGAGACTGTAACTGCCTTGTGTAATACTTTGATTTAAATAAAAATTTAGATTTCTTATTATGGTGAAGTTTGTAAATTTTCAAATTTCCGGATAAATATAGTATGCATATTATTGATTAATTTTAGAAAAACTATATTTTAAAATATTTATGTAAACCTTAAATAATTAAAAATGTGTAATGATTTTCAAAAAAAATGGTCTTCTACAGTTGTGTTCAGTATGGAATTTAGAGTCTAATAAGATCAACTTAATTTTTGATGAACAATAAATTATGAATAGTAATTTTACAGTTATGATTAGTAATATGACCAAATGGATTAAGTAACTTCACTTAAGAAAGTATTAATATAATTTAGGCACCTTGATTAAGTAATGTGATTCAATAAAATAAGTAAATAACTGTTTCATAAATTATTAGTCAAGTATTAGTTTTTTCGGGTGAATAGTGTTTTTATTGAAAAATTAAATTAAAAATATTTAGAAAATTATTTTCATAAAATGGAGTTCATTTTTGAAATCAGAGCATCAATATTTGGTTAAGGTGAATTTTTGGGATTTTTCTGAAATAGTTGGATTTTCAGTGAATCATGTTTTTATTTATAAATTAAATTAAAAATATTAAAAAAATCATTTTCATAAAATGGAGTTCATTTTTGAAATCAGAGCATTGATATTTGGTTAAGGTGAAATTTTGGGATTTTTCTGAGAAAGTTGAATTTTCAGTGAATAGTGAAAAAACAGTTTTTGAGTTTTGGGAATAATTATGAAATAATTTGGGTCAACTTATGCATATTAAGATAAGGTATTAGGTGACCCAATTGGCCAATACCATGGGAAAATACCAAGGGCAAGCCCATGGTTTTACCCATACCACCAATGAGGTGTCCCTTGGCAATTAATGCTTTGTCCCCTCACTTCTCCTATAAATACCAAGACTTTCCCTCATTCATTTCATTTCCCAACTCCTCCCCAACGAAGTTATGGTATATTTACCTCCCAAGGAGTCCTCCCAAGGTTTCCTCAAGCCTCCCAAGGTCCCTACTTTCATTATTTATAAGTTACTCTTCAAGGTAATGGATCCTACCTCTCTCTTTCTTTTCAAGCACTCTCCTTTTTGTCATTTCTTTTAAGCACCATGATCTTATGTTGGGGGTGTTCTTTTATATTCATCCTACTTTAATTTTGATTTTCATATGATAAGAGACCCCCTATTTCTCTCATAAATTCATTTTAATAATGTTTAAGTGGCGCCGTTAGGCTTCCAAATTTTCTTAAGGGATTCTTTCACCCTTCTCATTTTCAAAATTCTATTTTCATGTCAAGTCTTTCATGTTCCTTTTTATTATGTTGTGGTATGATATCTATATCCATCACAATTTCCTTTTATTTTCATTTTATGAGAGACCCTATTTTATTTCATCAATTCATTTTTTGAAGTTTTAAGTGACGTCGTTAGGCTGCCGAATTTTCATAAGAGAAATCTTATTTTTGTCTTCCTTCCATGTTTTTCATTTCATATGGTATGTCTTTAAAATTTCATTACCATGTTATTATATCCTTTATAATTTTTCCCTCTACTGTTTTATGGATCATTTATGAGTTTGTGACCCATTTACCCTCTCTTTTCAATGTTTTCTAAAACCCTGTAACATAGCCGTTATGCTGCAGAATTTTCGTCTCAAAATGTATCTTTATTTTTCTAAAATTATTTTATTTTATTAAGTGAATACTCAAATAACTTTATTATAAATGGTTATTCACATATATATCAAAATGTTCTATTTTAATTCTGGGATTTACATATATGAAACCCGCTTTTCTTTTCCGTGGGTTTAAAGTGACATAAAGATCATGTCTTTAAAGCAGTTTTTAAAACGTTATTATTATGAAATGAAGACCATTTATTTTATGCTATATGGGTTATTTATGAAATTTTTGATGATGATATATGTGGCTCACATGATAATAAAGAAAAATTTAACGGTGCGCCCTGATAGCACTCCAATGCATTGGGTAAATACTTAATCTCTAGAGATGGCCATTTTAACGATACATGGGCGAATAACCTTGGTAATTTTTTAATGACACCTTGGGGATGGACCTTGGTGATACGGAAATGATTGTCTATGTTAAATGTTTTAGCCACATATTCAAGTTATGAAACATGTTATTTTTATTTTGATATTCCTCATGATCTCTTTCTCATGCCTTAAAGTTATTTATCATGACTTTATTGATGTATCTCAAGTTCACATGTAAAATGTTTCCCTTATTTCCCTTACTGGGCCTTATGCTCACCCTTTCCTTTGATGTATGCTCCCAGGTTATGAGATGATGTAATGAACTTAGGATGAACAAATGAATAGGCCTTTCAAGTGTTTAAGAAGAATTTTTTATGTTGTTCTCATGTTTTATGTTCCTCATTTCCAAGACACTAGACTTTAAAGATGCTCTGTATCTAAAATGTAAAGAAAATTTATGTAATAAAAAGGCAGGATTCTATAGTTGGTATCAAAGGATAGTTTAGTTATTTATGGAAATTAGGATATGAAAACTTTAGGAAGAACCCTATATAAAATTTTAAATATAGGAAATATTCCTGGTATTTTGGTGAGTATTGAGTAAGTGGTTTATCAAGCAAATACATCCATGTCTGGATACGAGCAGGTAGAGGTGGATCTTGCACAGATGTACATAGGGGTAAAACCTGAAAACACCAATTTGAACTAGACTCTAACAGGAACTGGTACACAACACCGGGCCTTGTTGCAATCTTGGTTACAACACTCTCGGGGGATATGATTGGTTAATCGCAAGCTTTTTATTAATCATTATTAAGGAATTATAGAAAAAAATGTAATTGTCTAAGCATGAAGTTTTAAGACATAAAATCCTTTTTAGTTAAAAGATTCATAAATGAAATAAGTTTCTCACGATGGATCTATTATTTTAGAAAATGTCCCCATCATCTAAGAATACATTGACGTATTTCCTAAGGAGTTACCTGGACCACCATCAGAATGAGAGGTAGAGTTCTCCATTGAACTCGTACCTGGATCTCATCTGATGTCAAAGACCCCCTATAGGATGTAAAATGTGGATCTAGAGGAGTTAATGAAACAACTCCAAGATCTTTTGGAGAATGGGTTTATCCGACCAAGTGTGTCTCCTTGGGGAGCACCAGTTCACTTTGTAAAGAAGAAGGAAGGATCGATACAGCTATGCATTGATTATAGAGAACTGAATGGGATCACAGTGAAGAAAAAATACTCTCTTCCAAGAATTGATGACTTATTTGACCAACTTCGTGGGACTCAATTCTTCTCTAAGATTGATATTTTTTCTAGTTATCATCAATTGAGGGTGAAGAATGATGATATTCTAAAAAACTGCCTTCCAATCAAGATATGGGCATTATGAGTTTGTTGTTATTCCCTTCAGACTAATGCACCTTCTATTTTTATGGATCAAGAATAAGTTAATTTTGGAAACTTATATCAAATTGATATCCTTTGTATAGGAAAATTATTTGGTGATTAAATGATAAAGGTTATTTTGGATGATGTTTTCTCTTTTGGAATACTATATGCCTAAGGAAAATAAAATACTACATGATTTAAATTGAAGTGGAATGGTTGATTTTTTTTGTAGGAATTTATGTATTAATTGTGGACATATGGTGAATTGGGTTATTTCTGAAAAATGATGAACCTAGCATAGAGAATATGTGAATAGGTTAATTACACTTTAGTATGAGACTTAATTAGTAGTCGATGCTATTTAGAGATAAATGTTAATATTTTTTGGGGAAGGCTATGTGATTAAATCCTTTTGAGTTTTGGGTTCCAATCTTAGTTTGAATTATTCTGAATAATTTTAATGATTATTGTGTATTGAATGGTCTTTCTGGAACTTTGGGTACTTTTGTTGAATTTTGGAGATTAATAGTCATATTTCTTTTTATAAAGGATTATCCTTTTTGGAGATTATATGATCTCGTAGTAACCTTTTTAGTTTTAGTTGATGACTAAAGACAATTGTAAAATATAGTTATTCTTTTGTGGATTATGTGATTATCTAGAAGATGATTCTTTTGCTTTTGATGAGACCAAGTCCTTTTAAATGCGAATTATTTGGAGAAAAGATTAGTATCGGTGGAAACTTATTAAGGGATGAAACTCTACTCAAAGTTAAATATATTTCCTTCTGTTTTCATTATATTTAGTAAATGAATTCCGCAAAATTATGAAAAAGAATGTAAAACAAAAACGTTGTTGGTTTACGTTTCCTATTGGGTAATCAAATACCATTTAACACATCTTAAGTTTGTGATCTTCTTGTGGTTAATTTTCTCCTGATCATGTTTTCAATCACTCTCCATCAGAACTTGAACCTTTGTTTTATCTTCCATATCCATGTTTTCCTACATGGAATCCTAGTATGGGTTAACTCGGGTGACCTTTGTACTTCCCTTTCTTTATTTTAAAGTAATAGTTTTACTGACTCTCTTTCCGATGTGGGACTTTCAATGAAATTTCCAATCCCTATTTTAAAATTGTGTGGACGCAATTTCTTAAGGGGGGAAGATTGTAACAACCCAAAATTTTGAATAAATATTGTTTCCTAACTTTGTGTGTTATTTTATTTTATACTCAACAAAACAATTTCGTTTAATAAAATGAGTAAAATTAAAATAATACCGTTGTGTTTCGACTGTTATATGACCGTTGGTCAATAAGACCGTTCGAAACTAAATGTTGCGATTATTGTATATAAATACAAGTGATCTTGATTAATTAATATAGAATGAAGATTCGATGGCCCCATCCAGTAGTCTCGGTCCGATCGAAGCCCATCTGATGGGACTCAGGAAGGAGGTAGCACCTTTGGGCTTTGCTCTAGACCAAACCCAAGCCTAACTTCATCGTATGAAGCTAGAGCGGAATCGCCTTCACAAGAAGTTTAAGCTGATAGAAATCACTACTCGGGCAATGTTGGCCGAGCCGCCCCAAGATTCTATCACCCTAGCACACCTTACTCTTAGGTACTATGCTGGTGCTATAATGGGCTATGTAACGAGACTGTAACTGCCTTGTGTAATCCTTTGATTTAAATAAAAATTGTGATTTATTCTTATGGTGAATTTTGTGAATTTTGAAATGTATGGATAAATATAGTATGCATATTATTGATTAATTTTAGAAAAAATATATTTTAAAATATTTATGTAAACGTTAAATAATTAAAAATGTGTAACGATTTTCAAAAAATTGTCTTCTATAGTTGTGTTCAGTATGAAATTTATAGTCTAATAAGATCAACTTAATTTTTTATGAATAGTAAATTATGAATAGTAATTTTACGCTTATGATTAGTAATGTGACCAAATGGATTAATTAACTTCACTTAAGAAAGTATTAATATAATTTAGGCACCTTGATTGAGTAATGTGATCCAATTAAACTCATACCTGGATCTCATCTGATGTCAAAGACCCCCTCTAGGATGAAAAATGTGGAGCTAGAGGAATTAAAGAAACAACTCCAAGATCTTTGGGAGAATGAGTTTATCCAACCAAGTGTGTCTCCTTGGGGAGCACCAGTTCTCTTTGTGAAGAAGAAGGATGGATATATACAGGTATGCATTGATTATAGAGAACTGAATGGGATCACAGTGAAGAACAAATACTCTCTTCCAAGAATTGATGACTTATTTGACCAACTTCATGGGAATAAATTCTTCTCTAAGATTGATCTTTGTTCTGGTTATCATCAATTGAGTGTGAATAATGATGATATTCCAAAAAACTGCCTTCCAATCAAGATAAGGGTATTATGAGTTCGTTGTTATGCCCTTCGGACTAATGCACCTGCTATTTTCATGAATCAATAATAAGTTGATTTTGGAAACTTATATCAAATGGATATCCTTTGTATAGGAAAATGATTTGGTGATTAAATGATAAAGGTTATTTTGGAAGATGTTTTCCCTTTTGGAATACTATATGCCTACGGAAAATAAAATACTACAGGATTTAAATTGAGGAGGAATGGTTTATTTTTTTTAGTAATTTATGTATTTATTGTGGACATATGGTGATTTGGGTTATTTCTAGAAAATGATGAACCTAGTATAGATAATATGTGAATAAGTTAATTACACTTTAGTATGAGACTTTATTAGTAGTTGATATTATTTGAAGATAAATGTTAAGATTATTTGGGGAATACTATGTGATTAAATCCTTCTGAGTTTTGGGTTCCAATCTTAGTTTGGATTATTCTGAAGAATTTAAAGGATGTTTGTGTATTGAATGGTCTTTCTGTAACTTTGGGTACTTTTTTTGAATTTTGGAGATTAATAGTCATATTTCTTTTTAAAAAGGATTATCCTTTTGGGGGATTATATGATCTCGTACTAACATTTTTAGTTTTAGTTGATGACTAAAGACAAGGAAAAAATATAGTTATTCTTTTGTGGATTATGTGATTCTCTAGAAGATGATTCTTCCACTTTTGATGAGACCAAGTCCTTCTGAATGCTCATTGTTTGGAGAAAAGATTAGTCTTGGTGGAAACTTATTCAGGGATGAAACTCTACTTGAAGGTAAATATATTTCCTTATGTTTTTATTCTTTGTAGTAAATAAATTCCACAAAATTATGAAAAGGAACATAAAACAAAAACGTTGTTGGTTTACGTTTCCTACTGGGTAATCAAAGACTGCTTAACACATATTAAGTTTGTAAACTTCTTGTGGTTAATTTTTTCCTGATCATGTTCTCTATCACTCTCCATCAGAACTTGACCCTTTTTTTCTCTTCCATATCCATTTTTCCCTACATGGAATACTAGTATGGGTTAACTCGGGTGACCTTTGTACTTCCCTTTATTTCTTTCAAATTAATAGTTTTACTGACTCTTTTTCTGATGTGGGACTTTCAATGAAATTTCCAAGCCCAATTTTAAAATTGCAAGGATGCAATTTCTTAAGGGGGGAAGATTGTAACGACCCAAAATTTTGAATAAAAATTGTTTCTTAACTTTGTGTGTTTTTTATTTTATACTCAACAAAACTATTTCGTTTAATAAAATGAGTACAATTAAAATAAGACCATTGGGTTTTGAATGTTATATGACCGTTGGTCAATAAGACCGTTGGAAACTAAATGTTGTGATTATTGTCTATAAATACAAGTGATCTTGATTAATTAATATAGAAATAAGATTTGATGTCCCCATCCAGTAGTCTCGAGCCGATCGAAGCCCATCTGACGGAACTCGGGAAGGAGGTAGCACCTTTGGGATTTACTCTGGTCCAAACTCAAGTCGAACTTCATCGTGTGAAGCTAGAATGGAATTAACTTCACAAGAAGTTCAAGCAGATAAAAATCACTACTCGGGCAATGTTGGCCGAGCCGCCCCAAGATTCTATCACCCTAGCACACCTTGCTCTTAGGTCCTATGCTGGTGTTATAAGGGGCTATGTAACGAGACCGTAACTACCTTGTGTAATCCATTGATTTAGATAAAAATTATGATTTCTTCTTATGGTGAAGTTTGTGAATTTTCAAATGTCCTGATAAATATAGTATGCATATTATTGATTAATTTTAGAAAAAATATATTTTAAAATATTTATGTAAACCTTAAATATTTAAAAATGTGTAATGATTTTCAAAAAATGGTCTTCTACAATTATGTTCAGTATGAAATTTAGAGTCTAATAAGATCAACTTAATTTTTGATGAATAGTAAATTATGGATAGTAATTTTACGCTTATTATTAGTAATGTGACCAAATGGATTAAGTAACTTCACTTAAGAAAGTATTAATATAATTTAGGCACCTTGATTAAGTAATGTGATTCAATAAAATAGGTAAATAACTGTTTCAGAAATTATTATCAAGTATTAGTTTTTTCGGGTGAATAGTGTTTTCTATTTAAAAATTAAATTAACAATATTTAGAAAATTATTTTCATAAAATGGAGTTCATTTTTGAAATCAGAGCATCGATATTTGGTTAAGGTGAATTTTTGGGATTTTTCTGAAACAGTTGAATTTTCAGTGAATAGTGTTTTTATTTAAAAATTAAATTAAAAATATTTAGAGAATTATATTCATAAAATGGAGTTCATTTTTGAAATCAGAGCATCGATATTTGGTTAAGGTAAAATTTTGGGATTTTTCTGAGAAAGTTGAATTTTCGGTGAATAGTGAAAACAGTTTTTGAGTTTCGGGTGTTTCGGGTGTTTAATGACATCTTTATGGATGTAATATTTATGAAATAATTCTGGTAGACTTATGCATATTAATATAAGTTATGAGGTGTCCCAAGTGGAAAATACCATGGGCAAGACCATGGTTTTTCCAATACCACCGATAAGGTGTCCCTTGGCAATTAATGTTTTGTCCCCTCACTTCTCCTATAAATATCAAGCCTTTCCCTCATTCATTTCATTTCCCAACTTCTCTCCAATGAATTTATGGTCTCTTTACCTCCCAAGTAGTCCTCCCAAGTTACCATCAAGCCTCCCAAGTTTCCGACCTTCAAGCTTTCGAAGTTACTCTTCAAGGTAAGAGATCTTACCTCTCTCTTTCTTTTCAAGCACTCTTCTTTTTGTCTTTTCTTTTAAGCATCATGTTATTATGTTGGGAGTGTTGTTTTATATTCATCCTACTGTACTTTTCATATTAATATGATAAGAGACCCCCTCTTTCTCTCATCAATTAATTTTAATAATGTTTAAGTGGTGCTGTTAGGCTGCCAAATTTTCGTAAGGGATTCTTTCACCCTTCTCATTTTCAAAATTCTATTTTCATGTCAAGTCTTTCAACTTCCTTTTTCTTATGTGGGGGTATGATCTCTATATCCAATATACTTTTCTTTTATTTTCATATGACTAGTGACCCTATTTGATCTCATCAATTCATTTTTTTAAGTTTTAAGTGACGCCGTTAGGCTGCCGAATTTTCATAAGAGAAATCTTATTTTTGTCTTCCTTCCATGTTTTTTATTTCATATGGTATGTCTTTGAAATTTCATTACCATATTATTATATCCTTTATATTCTGTCCCTATACTGTTTTATGGATCATTTATGAGTGGGTGACTCATGTACCCTCTCTTTTCAATGTTTTCTAAAACCCTGTAACATAGCCGTTATGCTGCAGAATTTTCATCTCAAAATGTCTCTCTCTTTTTCTCAAATTCTTTTATTTTATTAAGTGAATACTCAAATCTCTTTATTCTAAAGGGTTATTTACATATATATCAAAATGTTCTATTTAAATTCTGGGATTTACATACATGAAACCCACTTTTCTTTTTCGTGGGTTTAAAGTGACATAAAGATCATGTCTTTAAAGCAGTTTTTAAAATGTTATGATTATGAAATGAAACCCATTTATTATATTATATATGGGTTATTTATGAAATTTTTGATGATTATATATATGTGGCTCACATGATAATAAAGAAAAATTTAAGGGTGAACCCTGATAGCGCTTCAATGCATTGGGTAAAGAATTAATCTCTAGAGATGACCATTTTAACGATACCTTGGCGAATAACCTTGGTAATTTTTTAATGACACCTTGGGGATGGATATTGGTGATACGAAAATTATTGTCTAGGTTAAATGTTGTACCCACATATTCAAGTTATGAAACACGTTATTTTTATTATTATATGCCTCATGATCTCTTTCTCATGCCTTAAAGTTATTTATCATGACTTTATTGATGTATCTCAAGTTTACATGTAAAATGTTTCCCTTGTTTACCTTACTGGGCCTTCTTCTCACCCTTTCCTTTGATGTATGATCCCAGTTATGTGATGTTGTAATTAACGTAGTATGAACAAATGAAGAAGCCTTTCAAGTGTTTAAAAATAATGTTTTACGTTGTTCTCATGTTTTATGTTCCTGATTTCCAATACACTAGACTTTAAAGATCTTCTGTATGTAAAATGTAATGAAAAGTTATGTAATAAAAAGTCAAGATGCTATAGTTGGTATCAAAGGATAGTTTACTTATATATTAAAATTAGGATATGAAAACATTAGGAATAACCCTATAGAAAAGTTTAAATATAGGAAATCTTCTTGGTATTTTGGTGAGTATTGAGTAAGTGCTTTATCAAGAAAATACATACCTATCTGGATAGGAGCAGGTAGAGGTGGCTCTGTCACAGATGTATGTAGGTGTAAAACCTGAAAACACTGCTTTGTGCTAGACTCGAATGGTAACTGGTACACGACAATGGGCCTTTCTGAACTCTTGGATACGACACTCCCAAAGGATATGTTTGGTTAATTTCAAGATTTTTATTAATCATTATGAAGTAATTATATAAAAAAAATGTAATTGTCTAAGCATGAAGTTTTAAGACATAAAATCCTTTTTAGTTAAAAGATTCATAAATGAAATAAGTTTCTCACAAAGGATATATTATTTTAGAAAATTTCCCCATCATCTAGGAATACGTTGACGTATTTCCTAAGGAGTTACCCAGACCTCCCTCAGAAAGAGAGGTAGAGTTATCCATTGAACTAGTACTTGGATATCATCCGATGTCGAAGACCCCCTATAGGATGTAAAATGTGGAGCTAGAGGAATTAAAGAAACAACTCCAAGATCTTTTGTAGAGTGGATTTATCTAACTAAGTGTGTCTCCTTGGGGAGCACCAGTTCTCCTTGTGAAGAATATGGATGGATCGATACAGCTATTAATTGATTATAGAGAACTGAATGTGATCATAGTGAAGAACAAATACTCTCTTCCAAGAATTGATGACTTATTTTACCAACTTACTGGGACTCAATTCTTCTCTAAGATTGATCTTTGTTATGGTTATCATCAATTGAGGGTGAAGAATTATGATATTCCAAAAATCTGCCTTCCAATCAAGATATGGGCATTATGAGTTTATTGTTATGCCCTTCGGACTAATGCACCTACTACTTTTATGGATCAAGAATAAGTTGATTTTGGAAACTTATATCAAATGGATAACCTTTGTATAGGAAAATGATATGGTGATTAAATGATAAAGGTTATTTTGGACAATGTTTTTTCTTTTGTAATACTATATGCCTAAGGAAAATAAAATACTACAAGATTTAAATTGAGGAGGAATGGTTGATTTTTTTTGTAGGAATTTATGTATTTATTATGGACATATGTTGATTTGGGTTATTTCTGGAAAATGATGAACCTAGCATAAGGAATTTTTGAATAGGTTAATTAAACTTTAGTATGAGACTTTATTAGTAGTCAATGTTATTTAGAGATAAATGTTAAGATTTTTTGGGGAAGACTATGTGATTAAATCCTTCTGAGTTTTGGATTACAATCTTAGTTTGGATTATTCTGGAGAATTTTAAGGATGATTGTGTATTGAATGGTCTTTCTGGAACTTTGGGTAATTTTGTTGAATTTTGGAGATTAATAGTCATATTTATTTTTATAAATGATTATCCTTTTTGAGGATTATATGATCTCGTACTAACCTTTTTAGTTTTAGTTGATGACTAAAGACAACGGAAATATACAGTTATTCTTTTGTGGATTATGTGATTCTCTAGAAGATGATTCTTGTGATTTTGATGAGACCAAGTCCTTTTGAATGCACATTGTTTGGAGAAAAGAGTAGTCTTGGTGGAAACTTATTAAGGGATGAAACTATACTTGAAGGTAAATATATTTCCTTATGTTTTTATTATATTTAGTAAACTAATTCCTCAAAATTATGAAAAGGAACATAAAATAGAAACGTTGTTGGTTTACGTTTCCTACTGGGTAATCAAATACCGTTTAACACATCTTAAGTTTGTGATCTTCTTGTGGTTAATTTTCTCCTGATCATGTTTTCTATCACTCTCTATCAGAACTTGACCCTTTTTTCTCTTACATATCCATGTTTTCCTAAATTGAATCCTAGTATGGGTTAACTCAGGTGACCTTTGTACTTACCTTTCTTTCTTTTAAAGTAATAGTTTTACTGACTCTTTTTCCGATGTGGAACTTTCAATGAAATTTCCAAGCCCAATTTTAAAATTGCAAGGACGCAATTTCTTAAGGGGGTAAGATTGTAACGAAACTAAATTTTGAATAAATATTGTTTCCTAACTTTGTGTGTTATTTTATTTTATACTCAAAAAAACTATTTCTTTTAATAAAATGAGTACAATTAAAATATGACTGTTGGGTTTCGACTGTTATATGACCGTTGGTCAATAAGACCATTGGAAACTAAATGTTGCGATTATTGTCTATAAATACAAGTGATCTTGATTAATTAATATAGAAAGAAGATTAGATGGCCCCATCCAGTAGTCTCGGGCTGATCGAAGCCCATCTGACGGAACTCAGGAAAGAGGTAGCACCTTTGGGCTTTTCTCTGGACGAAACCCAAGCGAACTTCATCGTATGAAGTTTGAATGGAATCACCTTCACGACAAGCTCAAGCTGATAGAAATCACTACTCGGGTAATGTTGGTTGAGCCGCCCCAAGATTCTATCACCCTAGCACACCTTACTCTTAGGTCATATGCTGGTGTTATAGGGGCTATGTAACGAGACCATAATTGCCTTGTGTAGTCCTTTGATTTAAATAAAAATTGTGATTTCATCTTATGGTGACGTTTGTGAATTTTTAAATGTATAGATAAATATAGTATGCATATTATTGATTGATTTTAGAAACACTACTAGAAAAACGGCCTATACCCACGGTTCAAAACCGTGGGTATAACCTATACCCAAGGTTTTGGGAACCGTGGGATGGAACGGCGTCGGTATAGATCCCCAGCCTATACCCACGGTTTTGAACCGTGGGTATAGGGTTCTCGCCAAACAAAATTCCTTCCCACAGGAAAAAAAATTCCCGCGCACAAAAAAGTGACCAATACCCACGGTTTTTCATAACCATGGGTATAGGTATTTTAGCTCAGGCCTATCCCCAAGGTCTTCCCCAAAACCGTGGCGATAGACCCCCCTATACCCATGGTTTTGGAAAACCCTGGGTATAGGTCTTGAAAAGTCACATATACCCACGGTTTTCCAAAACCGTGGGTATAGGTGGGTCTATCCCCACGATTTTGGGGAAAACCCTGGGGATAGGTCCATTTTCCAGTAGTGAAAAATATATATTTTAAAATATTTATGTAAACCTTAAATAATTAAAAATGTGTAATGATTTTCAAAAAATGGTCTTCTAAAGTTGTGTTCAGTATAAAATTTAGAGACTAATAAGATCAACTTAATTTTTGATGAATAGTAAATTATGAATAGTAATTTTATGCTTATGATTAGTAATGTGACCAAAGGGATTATGTAACTTCACTTAAGAAAGTATTAATATAATTTAGGCACCTTGATTAAGTAATGTGATTCAATAAAATAAGTAAATAACTGCTTCAAAAACTATTATTCAAGTATTAGTTTTTTGGGTGAATAGTTTTTTTTATTTAAAAATTAAATTAAAAATATTTAGAAAATTATTTTCATAAAATGGAGTTCATTTTTGAAATCAGATCATCGATATTTGGTTAAGGTGAATTTTTGGGATTTTTCTGAAATAGTTGAATTTTTAGTGAATAGTGTTTTTTTTAAATTAAATTAATAATATTTAGAAAATTATTTTCATAAAATGGAGTTCATTTTCGAAATCATAGCATTTATATTTGGTTAAGGTGAAATTTTGGGATTTTTCTGAGAAAGTTGAATTTTCAGTGAATAGTGAAAAAACAGTTTTTGAGTTTCGGGTGTTTAATGACATATTTAAGGATGTAATAATTATGAAATAATTCTGGTAGACTTATGCATAGTAAAATAAGGTATGAGGTGTCCTAAGTGGCCAATACCGTGGGAAAATACCATGGGAAAGCCCATGGTTTTGCCCATACCACCGATGAGGTGTCCCTTGGCAATTAATGCTTTGTCCCCTCACTTCTCCTATAAATAACAAGTCTTTCCCTCATTCATTTCATTTCCCAACTCCTCCCACAACTAATTTATGGTCTCTTTACCTCCCAAGGAGTCCTCTCAAGGTGCCCTCAATCCTCCCAAGGTCCCGACCTTCAAGCTTTTGAAGTTACTCTTCAAGGTAAGGGATCTTACCTCTCTCTTTCTTTTCAAGCACTCTCCTTTTTGTCATTTATTTTAAGCACCATGTTCTTATGTTGGGGGTGTTTTTTTATATTCATCCTACTGTCATTTTCATTTTCATATGATAAGATACCCCCAATTTCTCTCATCAATTCATTTTGAGAATTTTTAAGTGGCGCCATTAGGCTGCCAAATTTTTGTTAGAGATTTTTTCACCCTTCTCATTTTCAAAATTCTATTTTCATGTCAAGTATTTCAAGTTCATTTTTCTTATTTTGGGTTATGATCTCTATATAAATCATACATTTCTTTTATGTTCATATTATGATAGACCCTATTTGATCTCATCAATTCATTTTTTCAAGTTTTAAGTGACGCCGTTAGGCTGCCGAATTTTCATAAGAGAAATCTTATTTTTGTCTTCCTTCAATGTTTTTTATTTCATATGGTAGGTCTTTAAAATTTCATCACCATGTAATTATATCCTTTATATTATTTCTATCAACTATTTTATGGATCATTTATCAGTGGGTTACCCATGTCCTTTCTCTTTTCAATGTTTTCTAAAACCCTATAACATAGTCGTTATGCTGTAGAATTTTTGTCTCAAAATGTCTCTCTCTTTTTCTCAAATTATTTTATTTTATTAAGTGAATACTAAAATATATTTATTCTAAAGGGTTATTCACATATATATAAAAATTTTATATTTTAATTCTGGGATTTATATACCTGAAACCCACTTTTCTTTTCCATGGGTTTAAAGTGACATAAAGATCATGTCTTTATAACAGTTTGTAAAACATTATGATTATGAAATGAAACCCATTTATTTTATGATATATGGTTATTTATGAAATTTTTGATGATGATATATGTGGATCACATGATAATAAAGACAAATTTAAGGGTTCTCCCTGATAGTTCTCCAATGCATTGGGTAAAGACTTAATCTCTAGAGATGACCATTTTAATGATACCTTGGTGAATAACCTTGGTAATTTTTTAATGACACCTTGGGGATGGACTTGGTGATACAAAAATGATTATATATGTTAAATGTTTTAGCCACATATTCAAGTTATGAAACATGTTATTTTTATTATGATATGCCTCATGATCTCTTTCTCATGCCTTAAAGTTATTTATTATGACTTTATTGATGTATCTCAAGTTTACATGTAAAATGTTTCCCTTGTTTCCCTTACCGGGCCTTCTTCTCACCCTTTCCTTTGATGTATGCTCCTAGGTTATGAGATGTTGTAATTAACTTAGGATGAACAAATGAAGAATCCTTTTAAGTGTTTAAGAAGAATGTTTTATGTTGTTCTCATGTTTTATGTTCCTAATTTCCAAGACACTAGACTTTAAAGATCCTCTGTATATAAAATGTAATGAAAAGTTCTGTAATAAAAAGGCAGGATGCTATACATTCTCTTGCCTATGATCATAAAGAACAAACTCTTCCTTGGGATTGTTTACTAAGAACTTGTCATTCCTAAAATTTACAAGGTAAACTTTATCACATAATTGACTTATGTTGATTAGGTTGTGCTTAAGACCCTCAACAAATAAAACATTTGAAATCAAAGTTTTTTCAAGAAGAAAAATGTTACCTATACCAATAATTTCTCCCTGATTATTATCTCCAAAAGATACATTTCCTCCTTTTGTCTTGATAATCTTTTCAGAAAAAAAAATTTACCAGTAATGTGTCGGAAACATCCATTATCCATGTACCATGTATTTTTTTTTGTTAATATCTTTATTTTCCTGAAAATAATAGTGTTATAATTTCAGAACCCAAACTTTCTTGGATCTGGAAATTTCAGAAAGCAAAATTTTAGGTATCCACGTTTTCTTAGAAAAAATAGCTTTATGAAAACTTGAAGACTGAGTTTTATTTAAAGAAAAAAATTTCACTCAATGTCCACCACACTGATATCTAGTGCATAATAGATCATTTTGAAGAACAAAGTAGTTATTACTAAAAACAAGTTGTGAACTGGTATAACCAAAACTAGAACGATTCTTTAGAGTTTAAATTTGAGAATACATCTTGTCAAATTTTTCCTTACTTGAGGTAAAGTTTAACAAACACTTCTTCAAGGAAAATATTTCTGACTTTAGTTTAATAACCAAGTTTTTATCCTAAAAAACATTAGTTTTAGTACTAGAGTTAGTCTATAAAATATTTTTCTTAGAAATTAAATTTTCAAGATCCATGAAAAGTTTATCCTTCTCAGAATTAACTTCCTCAAGGTTTTTTGAAACACTTTAAAAATAAAAAGTTTTCTTATCAAGATATTTAGAAAGGTATGATATTTCCTTAGTAAGAATGTAAATTCTAGAGTTTTTCTTATCAAGTATTTTCTTGAGTTTAGAATTTTCATTCTCAAGAAGTTTAGAAAACCTAGAAACTTTTTCATAAGTAGGTAGAGTATTATCTTCATCAAAAGAATATTCTTCATATAAAGATTCATAATATTTATCATCAATATAGTTTGAATTCAAAGATACATTGGTGATGGATTAATCATTGTGTACCTTAGACATTAGACAATGATTTTTAATGGGTAGTCTGGTTAATAAACCAATATTCTTCTGACCAGAAGATTCTTACTCCGTAGATTCATCAGAAGAGTCACCACCACTGGCACTCCATGTGTCATTGGCTTTCAAAACTTTCTTAGATTTAGCCTTGTAATAATTCTTTCTATTCCTCTCAGAATTCTTTTCCTTTCTATCCTTTTTCTTAATCATAGGACAATATGGCCTTATATGCCCTGCTCTTTTGCATTCATAACAAGTGACTTTCGAGTCTTTCTTTACTTTTATTTATTTCTTCTTAAATCTATACTGAAATTATTTATTCTCAAATATTTTGTTCATATTTTGAGCAAGATTATCTAGTTTATCCTCAGAGTGTTCACTCTCACTAGATTCAGATAAAACAATGACTTTCTTAGACTTGGATTTTGTAACCCTTTCAAGAGTCTTTGCTTTAGTAGTATTAAAGGCTACACTTCCATTTCCAGTATTCTTCTTATTCATATCGGCATCTCTTTTCATTATTGTCTCATATTGAAGAAGAGTTCCAAAAATCTCATCAAGAGTGATTTGAGATACTTTCCCATTATCATCAATAGTTGTTCTCTTGGATTCCCACTCATTAGGCATGATTTCTATAATCTTTTCCACAAGAGCTTCATCATCAAGACCTTTCTCACCTATAGATTCTAAACTTTTAACAATAGTCATGAAACTTTGTTGCACTTTGCATACTGGTTCTCCATAAAGAAATAGAAATCCATGATACTCTACTCTAAGAATAGCTCTTATAGTTTTTATAACTTTGGATGTACCAAAATGAGTAACTTCCAATTTCTTCTAGATACAGTTAGCAGCTTCACAAGAAGAAATCTGACTATATATATTCCTGGTCATAGAACCTAACAAAGTATTGCGTACCTTGTAGTTTAGTTGATATTTTGAATTTTCTTGGTTAGTAAAATTTCTAAATTTCTTATCAGGAATCTTGTAGTCTCTAGTAAGAATAACAAAGTTGTCCACTCTAGTTTTAATAACAAGTCTTCATATGATCTCTTCAATACTCATAATTATTCCCATCAAAAATAGGTGGTCTAGTAGGATTTATATTTTCAATCGATCCAATAGTCATTCCTGCCATCTGAAAGAAAATATCCTTTCACAAAAACTTGTTAATAATAAAAGTTTTTGAACAAGGATAAAAATACTATGCAGGGAAAAATTAGAACAATGAAAATTTGAGAAAGAAAACTTATATGTGGATAGAAGTATTTTAGATACCTACTCTGATACCAATTGTAGGATCAAAATATTAATGCAGATGCTCAATTACAAGAGGGGGGTGAATTGTATACTTTAAAAATTCCTCTAAGGAACCTTTAAAGTTGGCATAAAACTTTCATTTTTAACCTTAAGGAAAACTATGTTTAACAATGTTAAACAAGGTATATTCACAAGACCTCTTAGTTCTACAAACTTGCTAGGTTCCAGAAATATGGTTTCAGAAATGAAACATAAGAAAAGTTTACAAGGAAAATATTCTACCTTAAAGTGTATAGAATCTTAATAATCAGAGTATAAAAATACAAGGATGTATAAGATAGTTATACTTTCCTTATTAATCAAAATACAGTGGAAAATAAACTTGAAACAAAACAAGTAACAAGTATTAAATATTTTAACCCAAAGAGTAGGGTATCCAACAACCTTGGATAAAGGTCCCTTGATTTATACTTTCAAGAAAGTTTGTCTTACCCACACCAGGGTAAGCCCTCGATAGGAATATTAGAATTTGTCTTTCTATCCCCGCAAGCCCTAAAAATTCAAGGTAGTCGGCACCTCTATCGTCCTAACCAAGGAATTCCTAGAACTTTAAGGTAGTTGGTACATCTGTCTTCCTATCCCCAGAAGCCCTTGATTGTCCACAGCAACAATCAGAGTCACACGAAGCAAGCTGAACAAGATGTTTAGTACATACAAAGCATGAGAGTCTCTCTCTATCTCTAGAAATCACTTCAACAGTATGTGGTCTCTAGAGTGATGTATCAGTTATCCAGTATTGATCTCATTCAGATGAGCTTCTATTTATAGGTACTTCTCCAACGGTCAGCTCCCTCCTCCAACAGTTATATTTTTCCTTGAATTTCGGAGGGACCTATACACGTGTCACTCAAACAATAGTTAGTTAGAAACAGAATTTACGACATCGTTTCATAACTATAACAAGGTAAGAAAATATGGTATCTTAACCAAATCTATTTTTTGGAGTCTAAGGAAAAATAAAAGTTCGGAGTCTAATCAAAAAAACATTCGATGTCTAAAATACTTGGATATTCGGATTCTGTTTCCCAAAAATTAAAAACTGGAATTATATGGAATTCAGAGTCTGAATTATGAGGAATTGGGAGTCTGAATTCTGAGGAATTCAGAGTCTAAATTTTAAAGAATTCGGAGTTTGAATTCTAAGGAATTCGTTGTCTGAATTCTGAGGAATTCGGAGTCTGAATTTTGAGGAATTCAGAGTCTAAATTCGAAGGAATTAGGAATCTAAATTCTAAAGAATTCGGAGTTTGAATTTTAAAGAATTTGGAACCTGAATTTTAGAGACTTCAGAGTATAAATTTCAGAGAATTTGAAACCTAAATTTCAGAGAATTTGGAATTTGAATTTCAGAGAATTCAGAATCTAAATTTCAATGAATTCAGAGTCTGAATTTCAGAGAGTTTGGAATTTGGATTCGGAACCTAAAAACAAAGTACTCTATATCTAAGTATTTATAGTATTCCATGATTTTAGATGTGAAACTAATTTTTACACTTAAAAATAAAATGAGTTATATTTAGAGAAATTAAAACATGAACAATGAGAACAAAGTTAAGGAGAAAATTTCCTTAGGGAAGGAAAATTTTCGTTATTAAGATAAATTTTAGGAGGAACGCAATTTTCCTTGTGATAGAGTGTTTGTGATTATCAAAACATAAAGGAATGGAAAAGTCATAAGGAAACCTTATTTACTAAACATCAGGGACTCAAACATGGGACCGAAGGGAGACAGGGGTGTGCGCTTTCCACTAACCTATGGATTATAGTGCTCCATTCTTCTCTATTTTTTGTATATATACTTATATTTTTTTTATTATATATATCTATATATATATATATGTTTTTTTTCTTGTTCCACTATGGAACTATACTAGTGACATGGATATCAAAGGATTAAATTGTAGCATTATGAAAATCAACTTAAACCACCAGGTGACTTCATTCCATGATTCTAATTTTCAATTTCCTCTTTGAATTCCTCTCCTCTACCCCCTTCTAAGTTTTCTTTTCTTTAAACACTGAGGATAGTGTTATTCTATGTTGGGGGTGAAAATAAAGAAAAAAATTAATTTTGTGTGAAAAAAATGTGTGGAAGGAAAATTTTCTTTAACCTTGAACATGATAATACACATTGCACAAATTGAAATTGAATATCAAATAATTTAGGATGACCTGATTCTAATTTTAATCCATGTATAATTTCATGATCATTGATTTTGGAAAGTGTCGCTGTCTAATGTGATATTTCATTGTCTATATTTTCATCCAAATAAAAATAATTAACAACGCACCTCCTTTGGATAGTGGGGTATTAGTTTGAGTTCATGGGGTCCCCCAAATAAATATCATAGTTTTGGTGATCATTTTAGTTTTATTATGATTATTCAAAAAAATCAATCAAAAAAATTCAAAAAAAAAAGAAAACAGTAAATTTGCACGTAGAGTAATGAAATGATCTAATGCTGGATTTTGGAACTTGGTGATCATGACTCCATAGTTGTATGGCCCAGAGTTAGTAATTTTATCTCTAATTGTGGTAATTTTACTTTGTTTTTGACTGAGATAACTTGAGATGATGCCCGAGTATGTGGGCTACACTTGGTGCCCTAAGGTCTTTGAGCCTGCGAGTCATCGGCAAAGTCTCGTTACATGGGTTGACTCTATTGAGTTCAATTTCAATTACCATGGATAAATTGAAAAAAAAAATATATATGTATATAAAAAATTGAATACTCATCTTAATATTGAAATTAGATTCCACCTAGCACTTCCATCATTTCCCCCTTGAATAAAGATGAACCCCTGTGTCTATTGTGATACACAACACATCATCATGCTCAATTGATATTGGATGAAATATGGTGATGAATTTGAACAAAGTAATGGGATTGGTATTGGGATATTCTTATGAAACTATCTTTTATTAAAATATTTTAATGGTTTTCATGATTGTTTGGTATAAGGGTTTTTGGTGATCATTTTGTATTAAAAATTTTTTGGAAAAGGGAATTCGAATTTCATATTTTTGAGATATATTTTTCTCGGGGCTAGAAAAACTCATGTTGGGGGTGTGATTATCCAATGAATAAGGATAATATTCATTGTTAATATATATAATATTCATTATCTTTATTATTCATAAACACAATTTTAGTGCATTTTATACTTTGAACATTAATTCACATTATGATTGCAATTCCCTCTTAAAATGCACTATTACATGGTACATTTTTGAACACCTCCTAAAATAGAAAATGGTCTTGATTTTATTTTCTTGTTTTATTTTCAAGTATATCATGATATAAGTAACAATTCATGATTTTGGAGTATTTAAATATTCACATTGGAATACCACCAAAATGGGCTTTCATGCCAACACATTCTAGGCAATGTAAACTGGAGAGAATCCCAATAAAGAGACTATATCGGACAATATACAAGCCCAATGATTAAAAAAATTGAACTAAAGATAGAGGAAATCAAGGATAACATTTCATTAAATAGTTTGAAAAATATAATTCAGATGTTTGAATGGATTTTCCAGGGGGTCAAGTTGAAGATATAATATTGGGGCCGATTCTGCAGCCCAGAAAAACAGATCACAAATTTAATAATACATATCAAACCATAAACTATTTTCAACTGAAATTTTATAGACTATTAGGGTACATTCTTATCTTAATTTTTTTCTTCTATGGACCATCAACATTCGGCCATCTATATTCTCGTTTGAACACATATTTCGAGTCATGTAAGTTGGCTCAGATTGTTTGTCAAGGGTGGAAAAATCAACTATCCCTCAAATTTCCACCCACTTATGTCCTAACACAATTAATTGAGGAGACTTGGACTATTGGAGGCTCGGCCCAAGGCTTAAAAAAATTCTATTTAAGGTAGTGTTGTTGAATTAGTTGTGAAGTTTTGGTGCTTTCTTTCATTGTAATGTTATGTTGCGATTTTGTTGTCTCAAGTTTTTCTTTCATATATAAGTTGTTCCAATTCATCTAAGTTTCTTAATAAAAGTTATTCTTATCCTATTATTATGTTATTATCCATATCAAATTTATAATGTTTCTTCAAGGTCTTAATTTATTCACACCAACCCTTGTGAAATTATTCACATAATGGTAGAGTGGTCGTTTTCTTTTTATTGTTTTTTTACTTCTTCAATTCCTCCCTCATGAGTATACTTCCTGCTTCCATTGAAACCATAGCATAAATGGAGGGATAATCCTCTTACGGATTAATCCAATGGAGTATCAAGGGGATGTATCAGATTTTATTTATCACTTTATTAATTTCTTATCAATTCTTTTAATTGATAATTTCATTTGACGATTTTAAAACTTCTTCATCCTTTTTGAATTTTAAGGCTGCTCACTTCAAATGCTAATATGAACCATCACCTTGGAGATCTCAAACCATTGATCCTCCAAGTGTATTATTGATTAGTATTAGGGTGTTTAGGTATTAAACTAGGAAGTGATGATTTTTTTGGTCTTATTAAATGAACCCATCTCAAATATAAGAAATTGAAATAGTTAAAAAAGGAATGCATCCAATCCACCCCGAGTGATAACCTAGGATAAATGCATTATTTTAAATTTAATTCAATTAATTCTATTAGTGTTCACTTAAACCTATCTAAAATCATCCTAAAGTTGGACACTTAATAGCCAAAAATAGTCCATAGAATGTACGTTTCTATAGGTTTCTTCTTATGTCTATGAGGATTCAACAATCCAAGCTAAAATAAAAGCGACCGATTGAACCTAAAATCTTGGGTAAATTTGGTCAAGACCAATTACCCATACCACAAAGGAAATGGGAAAAATCACAGTGGATTGTTTTTCATTAGACTCCCCAAAACATTTAAAGAGCATAATGATATATGGGTTTTAGTCAATCACTTTACAAAGTCAACACATTTAATCATTATAATATAATATTTCTCTCTGGATCATCCTTCTAGGATACACATTAAGGAAGAGGTAAGTTTACATAGAGTACCACATTCAATTGTGTCTGATTTGGATTTTAGGTTTACCTCAAAGTTCTGGAAAAGTCTTCAACAAGATCTTGATATGAAGTTGATTATAAACACTACATATCATCCTCAAATAGATGTTTATTCTGTGAGAAAAATTAAAACCCTAGAGGATATGTTGAGATCATGTTATTTTTATTTTAAATGTGGTTGGAATCAATTCCTTCCTCTATTTTCATTTTCATACAACAATAGCTTTCACTCAAACATTCGGATGGCTACTTATGAATTCCTCTATGGAAATAAGTATAGAGCTCCAATGTGTT
Source organism: Viscum album (assembly GCA_963277665.1). Taxonomy (NCBI): domain Eukaryota; kingdom Viridiplantae; phylum Streptophyta; class Magnoliopsida; order Santalales; family Viscaceae; genus Viscum; species Viscum album. The sequence continues at coordinate 1,354,137,939 of OY728131.1, forward strand.
GGAATAATGTTGTAGAAATAAAGATATTGGGACTTGAGATAGATGAATAAATTTAATAGAAGGTTTTAATCATTCAGTGACATATCAAGGTAGCTCATATTTGATAAAAACTTATGTTGATAATCGTTGACGTGATAAGAAATTTGAAGTTGGTCATAAGGTGTTTCTAAGAATTTATCCATGGAAGAAGGTAATGAGATTTGGAAAGAAGGGAAAACTAATCCCTAGGCATGTCTTCTACTTTTAAATTATTCATCAAATCAGGAAGGTTGCCTATCAGTTGGTGCTTCCACCAAACCTCTCTTGAGTTCATGATGTGTTCCATGTATCTCTCTTAAAGAAGTACATACCTGGACCTTCACATGTACTAAACTCAGAGTTTATACCACTAGATAAATATATTTATTATGAGGAAAAAATATTGGAGATTTGGGATCATAAAAAGAAAGTTATATGAAGTAAGACCACTAACCTGGTCAAAGTTTTGTGGTAAAACCACCAGTTTGAGGAAGCTATGTGGGAACTTGAGGATATGATGAGTCAAAAGTATCCTCGTCTGTTTATATTGGAGTAATGTAATTTCAAGGGTAGAATTAATTTTAAGGGGGTATAATGTAACAACCTTATTTTTTAGGAATTATTTTTTTAATAAATTAAAGTTCTTCGATAGCTTGTGTTACACACAACATTGAGTTTTAATGAACCGTGACAAACTATTAATATTATTATTTAAAAAAGACCATTATTACCTAGAAATTAAACTTGATGGAATTAATAATAATAATATTATTTTAAATATTAATTGTAATAGTTTTATAAAAAGAAAACATATTGATAAAAATAATTAATTTTCAGTAAAGTCTATATGTTTTGAAAATACTATTTTCTCAAAAAGTGTTTTTTATTTATTTTTTTGAACAATAATAAAATTAATTTTTGACACTTTTAGTAAATTAATTTAAAAAAATAAACTTAATTTTTTAAAATAAACATATCAGAATTATCTTAGTTTGAATTTTCAGAATTTTTTTGAAAATATTAATTTTTCGATGAATAGTGAAAAACACTGTTTTTTATTAAAAATTTGATTTTCATTTAAAGAATTTAGAAGGTTAATTTTTGTTTTAATATGATTGTAAAAGTAAAATTAGTTCAATTATATATAAATTAATCCAGTTTATGTAATTATAATAATTTTTTTATTTTTTTATTAAATTTTTTTAAACTTTTGAACATTTTCTCTTTAGAAAACCGCTATCTTGTCTCGTCTGTCGGTTTAATTTTAAATTAAAATTTTCCAATTATATGAATGGAATTTAGAATGGACTATATATTTGGAATAATTATAATTTATATTATTTTATAAGGTAAACTTAATTTTTGACCATAATAAATAGTAAAAATAATAAAATGTATTTACCTCGATTAAGTAAAAATGGGTTTACCAAGGGTTAAACTAAAAAGATATTGGTTTAAAATGATCCAAAGATATTCCAATTCTAATTTTCTAGAAATATTTAGACCTTATAATGTCTAATTATTGATATGGTCCATTTTGGAGCCTTGTGGAATGTGAAAAATGTGGGTACACCTTTTTCTTTTAAAAAATTACAGGTGTGCCACTGACCTCACTTATAAAAGGTCACCCATTATCCTCTCCTATTTACACTTACATAACCATTTTTTAATATAATACCTTCCCAAATATATTCATTACTTCCCTCCTCTAATTCTATAATCCTTATTTAGTTCATAATTCCAACCTAGGAAGGATTTTGGCGTAAACCTAAGGAGTTTACCCAAAGAAGAGGAAGTGTTATTCAATGAGTGTTTTTTATTTTTTTCCTCCTCCAACTCCTTAAAATATTATTAAACCATTCTTGTAATAGTCCATACCTTCCTAGTACTTTTTTTGGTTTTGGGTGTTTGAGGTGCTTGATGGAGGCCTAGAGTGGGCCTGGAAGATTTTTTCTGATAAAATATGGAAGCATAGAAAATACACGTTGTATAAGGTTTACACAATGTGAAAGTGAGGTTCGTGGTTTGTTAGGGATAGTTCACAGGGTTTTGCATGAAATGTAATAATCTGGGTGATTAATCTTTTAAGGTGGTAAATTTTTCATTTAAATCATCAAATTTTAAAACTCTAGGATTACATTCCATGTATTAGTTGCATGACATATAACCGGAAGGATCTAGATTATTTTATAACCCTTTCGCTGATTTGATTCACATTTATCCACCTCCCTTTTCTCTCATTTTTTAGGAACCTAAGGTTCTCCGAGGATGATTTCCATCATTATTCTCCTCACTTAGATTCGTTGGTTCTGTTGGATGACAATTGGTGATCTATGGTGAGTTATTCTCCTTTACCCATGGTTTTATTTTTTTCTTATATTGGGAATTTTATGCGGTGTTGTTTCTTGGGTTTGGGATGAGTTTTGGGTTGTTTTTTAACACCCCTTTGGGGTAGTGTAGGTTGATCTATGGGTTTTTTGAAACATTTTTTGTTTCATTCATTTCTCCTCTTCCCTTCTATGCAAAGCAATATAGTAAATATTCTTTGAGGTAGGGGATCCTCGATCTCACTCTTTCATGTACTATATGTGAGATCTGCATGATTTTTCTTACCTTTGGGTGGATAATAATGGTTTCCATGATCATAAAATTAATTGTCATGTCTAAAATTGATGGTTATGGGGATTTATCACATGCTTTACTGCTTCGTTATGTGTTTTTGAAATTATTATGCATGACTATTTCTAATCCTAAAAAATCAGTTGTTGGGAGCCTTGCTTGTGTTGTAATTATTATGTTGTGATGACCCTTTTTGTGTTGTTGTGTGATCTCACTTAAATAAAAGGATAAGGAATATATATTATTCAAATAATTGGTTTCCCCTGGACATTATGGTTTTTGTTATAATACCCATACAAATTTAAAGAATTAATGTGATAAATCCCCTGAATAAATGGAAGTTGGAATGTGTTTTGTGATGTGTGATTATGCTTGTTGTGTTTCCTTATGTGTGGATATTTTGAAATGATATATGTGACTAAATGGGTTCTGTGGTGTGGGGGTAGTGATGTAGTGGTTGGTTTGAATGGATGTGATGTGGGTAGTTGTGTGATGTGGAATAGTGGTTATGGCATAGTGGTTGTGGTGCAGTGGTTGTGGTGTAGTGGTTTTGGCATAATGGTCACGACATGGTAGTTATAGAACATTTTTTGTGGTGTGTGGAGGTTTTAGTTTTGTGATAGATGAGATGTGTGGTTGTTATGGTGGTATATCTTGGGCGATGTGATGCGACGATGATGGTAGATGTGTGGTGTCATTAAAATAGTTATGTTTATTGGTCTAGTTGTGTGGAATTACTAAGATAGTTTCTCAGTTAGCCATGGGATGAACTGTGATGATAAATGAAAAAAATAGGCTGGTAAATAAACAAGGTGGTATGGAAACATTTATGTGATAAATGGATTAAACTGAAATGAAATAATTAAATGAATGGGTTGGTAATTGAATGTAATTATATAGAATTTGATGTGTGGAAAATGGATTAATGAATAAATGTTGTGAAACTTGTAATATGAAAGTGGAAAATGTTGTGTAGCATGTGTTGTAGTTACATGGTGTTTTATATAGTGGTGGAAGAAGTTGTGGTGGTTGATGTGTGGTAAGTTGTGGTGATGTGGTGTGTGCTAGTGTTGTTGATGTGAACCCATAGGTTGGGTTTTGTGTGCTATATTTATATCATGTATGTTTATGTTATTTTATATGTTCCCCACCTGAGTTAGATACCCTTTACAATGATCATAGGTTCTGAGTTTTGGGTGTTTTTACAACATCTAGGATGGTAGTGATACAGATGGTTGGTTTCCCCATCTCCCCCTCTCTTCCTTCAGCAATTATATGTGGTCCATGTGTTTATGGGTGAGATGTGATTTATTGGCCTAGGTTTCAATGGGTGATACATGATGTTGTGTGATTTGATATGTGGTGGGGTTCATGCATGGTAGGAGGAGTGCATGAGGTTGATATCCTTCATGTTTATGATACCCTACTCCTCTAGTTCTGGTTGTGATGTGTGGCCTAGTTTTTTGTAGGAAAGATGTTATGTGATGTGTGATACAAGTTTCTATGGGTGAGATGTGATGTGTGGCATAGGTGTGTGCATGTGGGATGTGATGTGTTATGTGTATAAGGGATTGGAGAATAGGACGTTCGATGTTGGGGAAATGAGAGCAGCAAATCAGTGGGGAATAGGTAATGGGGTTCCTTGCTTTAATATGATCTTGATGTTATATTATTATATTGGATGCATGATTTGGTGAGTAATCCATAGTGAGGCTGATTTTGGTTAAATTACTTGTATATGTTCTTGTTGGTTCTTATGTTTTTTCACTAGCTCTTTAAAATTCTCTTTTCACATGTACACTTGAGGCCTTGGTTATGTCCCTACTGAGTATACCTATTATGATCACCCTATGTATATAAATTGTTTTCAGGTTTCTATGAGGACTATGGAGACCGATATGGATATAACTTTCTAGGTTGGATTTATTGTTTAGTTGTTTTGTAGACTTTTATATTTGGTATTTAATTTGAAGAATTTTTTATTTATCAGTTTTATTTACTCGTGAATTGTGGGATTGTTTTTGGTTTACCTTTATATAGTCTTATAGAGTTGTTTGGTGATTTATTATCCCATCATTCGATCCGGGTTCATTTATAGAGGTTAATTCCTCCCATACTATGATATTTTTATATCCTCAGTACTATTTGACAACCTAGGTCCTACTAGAGGCAATACTTGAGGGTCATTATCTCTCTCCCTTTAATGTAGAAACTTTAGTGGGTGGAGGTCATGATAGAGAGGTATAAGAGGTGATGGTTGAGAGATAAGATGGAATTTGTACTTAAGCATGACGATGATTGCATGGGTTGGTATGAAAGTAGTTCCAGTTGACCTTGGTCCATGACATAGTCTAGGGAGACTGGCTAGGACATGAGATTTTTTATCTCCACATAATTTAGTGCATGGAATCAGAGCTATTTGAATGACCAAGTGAGGTATACTTGTTTTCAGGGTAGAGACCTAGGAGTGGTACACACATCATGATGACTTGTGTTCATGTTTTAATTGGGTTTTTTTGGAAAATAAAATTAATATATTAAAAAATATTTTATAAAATACTATTTTATCAGCCTTAGGATGTTCTCCTTGTTTTCAAGAATGGTTCATGTTTTTCGTTTGTGAGTTACTCAGGTAGTTGAGGTTCAACAAGATGATCTAGTTGATCATTAGAGGATTGACTTGATGGAGGAGGATAAGGAATGGTATCAAGGTTTTTGTTTCTTTTAGTGGTTGATTTTGTCAAAGTATGAGGGTAGTGTCTCAGATATGAAGATTGAGAATTGGATAGAGGATCTCGAGATCTCTTTCGGTCTGATCTAAGTATGGGCTGAGTTTTGGGTGCCATTATCAATTAGTCAAATGAAAGGAGTTGTGCATCAATGGTGGATTCTCTTTCATGGTAACCTCAAGGATGAATATGTGTTGTGGACTGACTTTTAGAGGGAGTTTCGGGCAGAGTTTCTGTCATCAATGATGATGGAATCCAAGAGGCAGAAGCTTTTCTCCCTTCAGTAGGGGAGTCTGAGCATACGGGAGCTTGGGATCAAGTTTAAAGACCTCTTATACATTTATTCAGATGTTTTCCCATACGATGAGACTAGAGTACAGCATCTAGAGGAGGTTTTACATTAGTGATCATGTATTCATTCACTCCATATACACTCCTGATGTATATAGAGGTGTATAAAAAGGCTGAGGTTGTCTAGAGGATGCTTTTCTTGGGAGTTAAGCCTTATTAGAGTGGCTAGTAGTACGTTTTTAGGATCAAATCTTTAGTTATTGGGTCATGAGTATTCATATATTCAGGGTTCCATTCAAAAGGGAACCTTCTCTCATAGAAATTTCTTTCCCAGCCGTCAGGGATAGGTGGTTTCTGATCATCTATCAAGGGTTTTCCATTTTTTCCATATATATGGGAGAAATAAACATTACCAGGATTAGTGTCTGATTGCTCAAGGAGGCCAGTTTCAGATGGGTTTTCAGACCCTTTTTAGTAGTAGTAGTTAACTCCAAGACAGTTCTAGTGGGATAGACCATAGGTTGTTATTCAGAAGCTAAGAGTAGGAGTTGTTAGTGGGTAGCCTTATGCTGGTCCCCATACATAGGAACCCAAACCAGACCATATTTGTAGAGGCTTATAGTAGAGAGGTATAGGAGTTGGATGTGGTTAAATGAACACATTAGATATATAAGCTCTAGTAGAGCCAGAAGTTGTTTGAGGTTAAATCAATTTATTGTCTACCCTTGTGTGTTATTTGTTTAATTTTGGAGCCTTTCACTGCTTTGTTGCTTTTGATTTGGTCTTTATTTTAGGACTAGATATGTAGAGGATTCCATTACCACTGGGATTATCTATGTTGGTTTGTGGCTGGATTCCTTATTTGATTTGTTCTAGGAATGTAGACTGGTGACAGGGAAGCACCAGTCAATGGGGGACTTCTTCTTATTGCAGATATATCCATATGATATTATCCTTCATATGGATTGGTTTTATTCCATGAATATATTCATTGATTTATTTCATGGAATAATCTTGTATTCTGATGTGGAGGTCCAATGAGTGTAAATCATTGGAAAGTGAGATTAATTATTAATTGGTATAAAATTGGGGCCTCTTTTTTTAAAGTTAGTGGATCTTTCAGTCGAATTTTAGGCTGGGGATATTACTAGGGTTGTGGAGGAGTTCCTAGATTTTTTCCAGATGATATTATGACACTACCTCCTTGACATGACATTAACTTCGGGATATATTTGTAGCAGGGTGCATCTCTTATTTCGTTGGTTCCCTATCAGATGGCACCCATAGAGTTGTATGAGTTGAGTTTGTAGGTGCATGACCTAATGTAGAGGGGTTTCATATGACCCAGTGTGTTGTTGTGGGGTTCTCTAGTGTTGTTCTCCAAGAAGTATGATGGTAGTCTGAGTTTGTGTATATACAATCGAAGGTTGAATAGGGTAATAGTTAATAATAGTTACCCTCTTCCAAATATCGATGATCTATTCAGATAGTTGAGAGGAGATAATTGGTTCTCAAATATCTATTTTTGGTCTAGATATTTCCAGTTGAGTGTTAAATATGGGGATATTTAAAATACTAACATTAAATGTAGGTATGGGCACTTGGAGTTTTTGGTTATTTAATTCGGTGTTACAAATTCACTAGTTGGGTTTATGGGGATTATGAACTCTATGTTATATGATTTCTTAGACCGGTTCTTCATTCTATTCATTGATGATGTCATGGTCTATTCAAAGTCAAAGGAGGATCATGTTGAGCATATTAGAGTTGTTTTACAAGTCCTTTGAAACCACTAGATTTATAGGATGTTTTTGAAGTGTAATTTATGTATGTGAGAGGTGTGTTTCCTTGGATATGTGGTCTCTTGGTAGGGTGTGGTGGTGGACCCGTCGAAGTTCAAAGCAGTTGTTTCTTGGGAAGTACCCAAGAATGTGGATAAATTTCATAGTTTCCTTGGTCTCGCAGGCTATTATTTTAGTTTTATATAAAATTTCTCTCAAGTTAGATTCCCATGGATAGTTTTTACTAAAACGGAGCAGTATTTTGTGACAACAGATCAGTTCCAGGTAGCATTCGGTTACCTAAAAGAGATGCTGGTTAGTTCTCCAGTGCTTCAATTGAACCAGGAGGGTTTATTGTTTGAAGTTTTATTTGAAGTGTCTCATCTAGGATTGGGATGAATGTTAATGTATAAGAGGTTGGTAAAATCTTATGGTTCTAGGTAGTTACATCCCCATGAGTGTAAGTATGCCACCCATGATATGGAGTTGGCAGAAGTTGTGTTTGCACTAAATTTATGGTGTCATTAACTCATCAATGAGTTCTTTATGGTTTTCAAAAACCACAGGATCATGCAATATTTTTTCTCTCAACGTGATCTAGATATAAGATATTGGAGGTGGATGTATTTTCTTTAGGATTTCGATTTTGAGATTTATTACACCCTAGGGAAGGTTAAAGCAGTTTTTGATGCGTTGAGTTAGAAGACTCTAGAGGATGTGGCTCAGGAGTCTTTGGATATTTATAAAGGAATAGAGGATATTATAGTGATTCATCTTGATGTTGGAGAGAGTAGTGGCTGAGGTTATCTTTATTAGATGACCATATAGTCATATTTTATGTATCATGTGGAGGAGTCTTTGTGGGGAGACTCAGAGGCAAAGGTGATGCATGATTGTGTTGTCCATGGTGATACTCCTTAGGGATGGTCAAAGGATGGTTGAAACTGGGTGTTGTTCTATGAGAGGATGTTTGTGCCATAGTCAATTCATGAGGTAGTTCTCCATGAGTTTCACAAATCACCCTTGGTGGTACATTAGGGTGTGACAAAGATGTATCATGGATTGTGGAGATAGATTTTTTGGCTGGGGATGAAATTTTTTATTTTAGAGGTTGCAGCAATATGTCAGGTTTTTCAGAAAATTAAAGTGTAAAACCATGTTTCAGGAGTTTTGTTACAATATTTGGATGTTCCTTGGTGGAAATGGGAGGAAAATAGATGAATTTCATCATAGGGTTACCCAGAGCTTAGGGAGTTTGTGATGTAGTTTGGGTGATAGAGGACCAATTGATGAAATCAGCTCACTTTCTCATGATCTATGAGTCAAGTGCCATGGATGTTTTTGTGAGGTAGTACATTGATGATGTGGTTAGGATTAATGAAGTATCGGGGAACATAATCTATGATTGGGGTCCTCATTTTACCTCATGATTCTGTATAGAACTACTGCATGATTTTGGATCCCAATTACACCTTAGCACATCGTTCCACCCTCAAACAGATGGGAAGATAAAGAGAACCATCCAGACGCTAGAGGATATGTTGTGGGCATGGGTCTTAGACTTTTTTGTATATTGGTTATGACACCTTCCCTTGGTAGAGTTTTCATACAATAATATATATCACTCATCCATTAGTACGGATATATTTAAGGCATTGTATGGGAATCCATTTCATTCTATATTGTTCTAGATGGAGGTTGAAGAGTCGATAGTTCTTGGCCCTGATGTGGTACATAGCATGACTGAAAATATCCAATTGGTTTGAGAGTGTATGATAGCATCACAATACCATAATAAGGTCTATGATGATCGTAGGAAGAGGCCCCTGGAGTTTGAGGTTGGTGACCATGTTTTCTTGAGAGTCTCCCCTCAGTATGGGTCGCAGAGATTTATTGGGGGGAGTAAGATTTATCTTAGGTTTTTTGGGACCTTTGAGGTGTTGGGAAATATTGGAGAGGTGGCGTATTGGTTGGAGTATCCACCTTAGAGATAATCCAAAACATATTCCACGTGTCTTAGATTCATCGATATCTTTATGATGACACCCAGGTTATTGATTAGGGAGAGTTGGATATAGAGGATAACGTGATGTTCGTAGAGTGGCCAGTAGAGATCCAGGATCATTGAGAGAAGGTGTTGTATAGCATCCCGCCATTTTATAACATAAACTTTCATTTCATTACACGGAACTGAGGATCGTTAAGGTTTAGTGTCTTGGAAACAAGGATCATAATACATAAAAAAACATAAAACATTCTTCTTAAACACTTGAAAGGCTTCTCCTTTAGTTCATCCTATGTTCATTATGCATCTCATAACCTGGGGACATACATCAAAAGAAAGGGTGAGCAGAAGGCCCAGTAAGGGAAACAAGAGAAACATTTTACAAGTGAACTTGAGATACTTCAATGAGGACATGAAAAGAACTTTAAGGCATGAGAAAGAATTCATGAGATACATCATAATAAAAATAATCATTTTTCATAACTTGAAGATGTGGCTACAACATTTAATATTGACAATCGTTTCGTTTCACCAAGGTCCATCCCCAAGGTGTCGTTAAAAATTACCAAGGTTATTCACCAAGGCGTCGTTAAAATGGTCATCTCTAGAGATTAAGTCTTTACCCAATGCATTGGAGCGCTATCAGGGCGCACCCTTAAATTTGTCTTTATTTTCATGTGAGCCACATATATCATCATCAAACATTTCATAAATAACCCATATAGCATAAAATAAATGGGTTTCATTTCATAATCATAACGTTTTAAAAACTGCTTTAAAGACATGATCTTTACGTTACTTTAAACCCACGGAAAGGGAAGGCGGGTCTCATGTATGTAAATCCCAGAATTTAAAATAGAACATTTTCATATATATGTGAATAACCCTGTAGAAATAGGAGCTTTGATTATTCACTTTATAACATAAAATAATTTTGAGAAAAGAGAGGCATTTTGAGACGAAAATTCTGCAGCATAACGGCTAAGTTTCGGGGTTTTAGAAAACATTGAAATGAGAGGGGACATGGGTCAACCACTCATAAATGATCCATAAAACAGTAGGGTGAAAGCGTAAGAAGGACATATGGACATGGTAATGAAATTTGAGGGACATACCATTTGAAATGAAAAACATGGAAGGAAAAAAGATTAGATTTCTCTTATGAAAATTCGGCAGCCTTACGGCGTCACTTAACTTCAAAAGAAAATGATTTGAACAGATCAAATAGGGTCCCTCATCATATGATCATAAGAGATCAGTATGATATATATAGAGATCATACCCCAACATAATAAAAAGGAACTTGAAAGACTTGATATGAAAATCGAACTTGAAAAATGAGAAGGGTGAAAGAATCCCTTAAAAATTTGGCAGCCTAACGGCGTCACTTAAACTTTCATAAAACGAAATGATGAGAGTAAGAGGGGATATCTCATCATATAAACATGAAAGGGAAGTAAGAGGAATATAAAAGAACATCCTCTCACATAAAAACATGGATCATAATAGGAATGACATAAAAGAGATTACATGAAAAGAAAGAGAGGGGTCGGATCCCTTACCTTAAAACGTGACTCTTGAAACTCAAAGGATTGGACCTTGAGGGCTTGGGGCACCTTGGGAGGGCTCCTTGGAAGGTAAGAAGACCAGAACTTCGTTGGGGGAGAGTTGGGAGTGAAAACCAAAGGAGGAAAGGGTGGGTATTTATAGGGAAAGTGAGGGGACAAGGCATTAATGGCCAAGGGACACCTCACATGTGCTTTTCTCAAACCCATGTGCTCTCCCTTGGAATTTATCATGGAGTTAGGCCACATGGGGCCCCCAAAACAATAATTCACCACCCTTGTCCGGCCAACCCTCAAAAGATCTCATGACATCATCATGACACCGTTATGATGTCATTAAACATACCGAAACCCTAAAACTGTAATTTTACTATTCACTGAAAATTCAACTTTCTCAGAATAATCCCAAAATTTCACATTAACCAAATATCAATGCTATGATTTCAAAAATGAACTCCATTTTATAAAAATAATTTTCTAAATATTTTTAATTATATTTTTAAATAAATACACTATTCACCGAAAATTCATTTTTTTCAGAAAAATCCCCAAAAATTACCTTAACATAATATCGATGCTCTGAGTTCAAAAATAAAGTCCTTTTTATAAAAATAATTTTCTAATTATTTTTATTTAAATTTTTAATTAAAAAACACTATTCATCCGAAAAAACTAATACTTGATTAATAATTTATGAAACCGTTATTTAACCATTTTATTGAATCACATTACTTAACCAAGGTGTCTAAATTATATTAAAACTTTCTTTGAGTGAAAATTACTAATCCATTTGGTCACATTACTAATCCTAAGCGTAAAATCACTATTCATAATTTACTATTCATCAAAAATTAAGTTGATCTTATTAGACTCCAAATTCCTTAATGAACACTTTTGTAGTAGACCATTTTTTGAAAATCATTACACATCATTAGTTATTTAGGGTTTACATAAATATTTCAAAATATCCCTTTTTCAAAATTCATCAATAAAATACCTTCTAAAATTAACTAGGCATTTGAAATTTCACAAACTAAAGGAAGAAATCTCAATTTATTCACCCGAGAGGATTACACAAGGAAACTAGGGTCTCATCACATATCCCCTTATAACACTGGCATAAGACCTAAGTGTAAGGTGTGATATGGTGAGAGAATCTGAGGGAGGCTCAGATAACATTGCCCTAGTAGCAATCTCCACTAACTTGAACTTCTCCTGCAAGCGTTTTCGTTCAAGCTTGACACGCTGGAGCTCGTCTTGGGCTTGGTCCAAAACGAAGCCCACAGATGCTACCTCCTTCCCAAGCTCTGATAAGTGGGCTTCGTAAGGGTTGAGTCTACTGGATGAAGCCATCGACTCCTCTTTCTGCATTAACCATTAACATATTATTAAATCAATAAGAGTAAGTTAATATACTACTCAAAAAGATTGGGTCGTTACATTCTTCCCCCCTTAAGAAATTTCGTCCCCGAAATTTACACTTGAGGCCTTGTCGAAAAGGTGAGGGTACTTTTGCTTCATTGTTTCCTCGGGCTCCCAAGTCGCCTCTTCATATTTATGATTCCTCCACAACACTTTCACAAGGTGGGTAGTCTTGTTTCGTAGGACCTTGTCTCTACGGTCTAAGATCTCCACTGGCTGCTCTTCATAAGAGAGGTCATGTTCAAGTTGTACCACCTCTGGGTTCAGTACATGCGAAGGGTCGGGTATGTACTTCCTCAAGAGAGATACATGGAAGACATCATGAACTTGAGCTAGGTTCGGTGGAAGTGCTAGACGGTAGGCCACTGCTCCTATGCGATCAAGGATTTCATAGGGGCCAATGTACCTCGGGCTGAGCTTCCCTTTCTTCCCAAACCGCATGACTCTCTTCCATGGAGAGATTCGAAGGAAGACTTTGTCACCAACCCCAAACTCCAAGTCTCTTCGACGATTGTCAGCATAGCTCTTCTGCCGACTCTGAGCAGCCCTTATGTGTTGTTGGATGGCATGAACCTGTTCCGTCATCTCTTGCATGAGATCAGGCCCAAGAAGCTTCCTCTCACCAGTTTCATCCCAACAAGTAGGGGTTCTACACCGCTTTCCATATAGAGCTTCATAGGGTGCCATCTGAATACTCGAATGGAAGCTGTTGTTATAGGAGAACTCAACTAATGGGAGGTGTTGATCCCATCCACCTTTAAATTCCATTGAGCATAATCTCAACATGTCTTCGAGTGTTTGAATAGTCCTTTCAGATTGGCCATCAGTTTGAGGATGATAGGCCGTACTAAAATTCAATTCAGTATTCAGAGCATGTTGAAGACTTCTCCAGAATTTTGATGTGAATCTTGGGTCACGATCAGATACGATGGATAGTGGTACCCCATGCAGCCTTACCACTTCCTTCACGTATATCTTGGCAAGCTGATCTAGAGAGAAATCTTCCCGAATAGAGATAAAATGGGCTGTCTTGGTGAGACGGTCCACAATAACCCATATCGCATTGTTTCCTTTGGATGTTTTTGGGAGAACAGTTACAAAGTCCATTGTGATATTATCCCACTTCCATACTGGTATGGGTAGCGGTTGTAATACCCCCTTAGGAAGTTGTCTTTCTGCCTTTACTTGCTGACACACCAGGCACCTTGTAGTGTAATCGGCAATCTCCCTCTTCATGTTATCCCACCAATAATGATCACGAAGTTCTATATACATCTTAGTGCTTCCCAGGTGTATAGAGAATGTAGAGCTATGAGATTCATCCATCAGTTCTTTCTTTATCTCCGGAATAGATGGAACACATAGTCTTATACGAAATTTCAATACACCTTCTTGATCAATATGGAAATCAGGGAACTTCCCATCCTTTACAGCCTCAAACTTCTCCTGCAGCAAAGGATCTTCTTTTTGAGCCTTCTTGATCCTCTCTAGTAATGAAGGTTGAGAAATCATTTGGAATAGGGTTGATGATGTCCCTTTCCTTATAATTCCCATGTCCAGTTTTACTAGATCTTTAATCAAGGGATCTCCTACGATCCTCATTGTTGCCAGAACAATAGGATCTTTCCTGCTTAATGCATCCGCGACTTTGTTTGCTCTTCCTGGGTGATAATGAATTGAACAATCATAGTCTTTAATAAGCTCCAACCATCTCCTTTGTCTCATGTTCAATTCTTTCTGTGTGAAAATATACTTTAGACTTTGGTGGTCAGTGTATATATCACATTTCTCCCCATAAAGATAGTGCCTCCATATCTTTAGAGCAAAAACAACTGCCGCCAGCTCTAGATCATGCGTAGGATAATTCTGCTCATGAATCTTCAACTGTCGAGATGCATAAGCAATTACCTTGTCATTTTGCATGAGGACGCACCCAAGCCCTTTCAGAGATGCATCGCTAAAAATAACGAATCCTTCTCCGATAGAGGGTAGTGTTAACACAGGTGCAGTAACCAATCTCTTCTTCAGCTCTTGGAAACTTTCCTCGCATTCCTTTGTCCAGATGAACTTAACCTCTTTTCAAGTCAACTTGGTTAGTGGATTAGAAAGTCGTGAAAAGTTTTTCACAAACCTCCTATAATATCCCGCTAAACCAAGGAAACTACGAATCTCAGTTACTGTTGTGGGTTGAGGCCACTCCTCCACAACCATTGTCTTTGCAGGGTCAACCGAGATTCCTTCATTGGTTACGATGTGCCCCAAGAAAGCCACCTGTTGTAACCAAAACTCACACTTGCTGAACTTCCCAAAGAGCCTCTCCTTCCGTAGAGTTTTCAAAATAACCCTCAGATGATCTTCATGCTCCTCACGACTTTTTGAATATATCAAAATATCATCAATAAAAACTACCACAAAGTTATCAAGGTAGTCCTTAAAGACTCTATTCATCAATTCCATGAAAATAGCAGGAGCATTAGTCAAGCCGAAGGTCATAACAGTAAACTCATAATTCCCATATCTTGATCGGAAGGCAGTCTTTGGAATATCTTCCTTCTTCACCCTCAGTTGATGATAACCAGATCGAAGGTCAATCTTAGAGAAGAATTGAGCCCCACGAAGTTGGTCAAATAAATCATCAATTCTTGGAAGAGGATATCTGTTCTTCACTGTGATCCCGTTCAGTTCTCTATAATCAATGCATAGCCGCATTGATCCATCCTTCTTCTTCACAAAGAGAACTGGTGCTCCCCAAGGGGACACACTCGGTCGGATAAACCCCTTCTCCAACAAGTCTTGGAGTTGTTTCTTTAACTCTTCTAGCTCCACATTTGCCATTCTATACGGAGTCTTTGACATCGGCTGAGACCCAGGTACGAGTTCAATGGAGAACTCTACCTCTCTTTCTGGGGGAGGTCCAGGTAACTCCTCAGCAAATACATCCATGTATTCCTGAACAATCGGAACATCTTCTATTTTTATGCTCCTTTTTCCTTCTTCATCATCACCGATTAACTCCATAAAGAAAGCTATAGGAGGTGCTTCTAGATAGGGATCAGTTCGGGATATCTCTCCTCGGAAGATAACTGTAGGTCGTTCATTCAAGACTACTGAGATTTCCTTACTTCTGCATTTGATCTTAGCATTATACTTTGAGAGCCAGTCCATCCCTAGTATAATGTCGAATTCCATCATGGGAATGACTACTAGATTTGCGATAAGATTGTGCTCACCAAAGTAAACACTAGAGTCTCTAAATACTGTTGATTCGAGGATAATCCCACTTGGAGTCTTGACAGACAATTCTACCTCTAGCAGTTCGGGGGTTGATTCTATATTCCTTGCAAACTTGGAGGAAATAAAGGAATGCGTAGAACCAGAATCAAATAAAGTACTTGCTAGTTTTGAGAGGACGACAAGAGTACCTGCTACCACATCGTTCGGGAATTCAACTTCAGCTGTTGTGATAGCGAAAGCACGACCTTGCTCTCTTGGCCTCTGCTGAGGTTGGTGGTGATTCCCCTCCACCGCCCTCGGATTGGGACATTGGTTAGCAAAGTGCCCAAGCTGTCCACACTTGAAGCATGTGACTTCGGGTAGGGCCAGAACCATATTTCCTCTGTCGTTAGTGTTGGGAAGCTGAGGCTTCACCTCACTATGACAATTCCGAGCAATATGGCCTCCTCTTCCACACTTGTAGCACTTGCCACTTCCGTTCAAGCAGTTCCCCAGATGATTCTTCCCACATTTATTGCATGTGGTAAGTTGCATTTGCTTTCCACCTCTTCCCTGATCAAAAGACTTCCCTAAACTGGGCTCCAACGATCTCTTCTTTTCATTTGGCTTATGAGACCACTGTGTCTCACCAAACTCCAGCTCGACTTTCATAGCACTTCGAACTATTTCTTCATAGCTATCATAGTCCCTGTTGGCTAGATTCTTCCGTAGATGAGGTCGTAGTCCGCCAAAGAATCTATCAACCTTCTCATTAGGGTCCATGACAAAGCTTGAGGTATAATGGGAAAGCCTTGTGAAGTTCATCTCGTAGCTTCCGACAGATTCGTTCTCCTTCTGCTTCAGCTCGAGAAACTCTTTCTCCATTTTCGTTCTCATGGAACGAGGGAAATACTTGTTAAAGAAAATCCCCCGAAATTCTTCCCACTCCATAGCTTCCATCTCTCCTCGTGGCTTCGTGTTTTTGATCAGTGACCACCACTGATCAGCTTCTCCCTCTAGGCGGTAAACAGCAAGGGTGACTTTTTCTTGTTCCGAACAATGAAGTACAGAAAAGATCTTTTCAATGGAGCTTATCCATTGTTCCGCAACCAATGGGTCAGTAGATCCACTGAATGTTGGCGGTCGTTGACGCATGAAGGACTCAACAGAGTGTTGTTCCCTTCGTGGTGAGGTCGGCCTCTCAGCTTGATTCAAGTTATTACTCATAACTTGAGTCAGTTGGTTCATCATTCTCATGAATGTTTCCATTCCGGCTTCCATCGGAGGGTCGTCAGCACATGGTGCATTGCGGTCACCATCAGCACGGTTCCTCCTATTGCCCGCCATTTCTAAAAGAATAAAACCTTAGTAAGAAACTTATTTCATTTATGAATCTTTTAACTAAGACTTAATGCTTAGACAATTACACTTTTCTATAATTCCTTCATAATGATTCATAAAAAGCTTGTGATTAACCAAACATATCCCCCGGGAGTGTCGTAACCAAGAGTGCAGCAAGGCCCGTTATCGTGCACCAGTTCCCGTTCGAGTCTAGCTCAAAGCAGTGTTTTCGGGTTTTACCCCTATGTACATCTGTGCCAGAGCCGCCTCTACCTGCTCGTATCCAGACAGGGATGTATTTGTTTGATAAACCACTTACTCAATACTTACCAAAATACCAGGAAGTTTTCCTATATTTAAACTTTTCTATAGGATTCTTCCTAAAGTTTTTATATCCTAATTTCCACAAATAACTAAACCATCCTTTGATAGCAACTATAGCATCCCGCCATTTTATAACATAAACTTTCATTTCATTACACGGAACTGAGGATCGTTAAGGTTTAGTGTCTTGGAAACAAGGATCATAATACATAAAAAAACATAAAACATTCTTCTTAAACACTTGAAAGGCTTCTCCTTTAGTTCATCCTATGTTCATTATGCATCTCATAACCTGGGGACATACATCAAAAGAAAGGGTGAGCAGAAGGCCCAGTAAGGGAAACAAGAGAAACATTTTACAAGTGAACTTGAGATACTTCAATAAGGACATGAAAAGAACTTTAAGGCATGAGAAAGAATTCATGAGATACATCATAATAAAAATAATCATTTTTCATAACTTGAAGATGTGGCTACAACATTTAATATTGACAATCGTTTCGTTTCACCAAGGTCCATCCCCAAGGTGTCGTTAAAAATTACCAAGGTTATTCACCAAGGCGTCGTTAAAATGGTCATCTCTAGAGATTAAGTCTTTACCCAATGCATTGGAGCGCTATCAGGGCGCACCCTTAAATTTGTCTTTATTTTCATGTGAGCCACATATATCATCATCAAACATTTCATAAATAACCCATATAGCATAAAATAAATGGGTTTCATTTCATAATCATAACGTTTTAAAAACTGCTTTAAAGACATGATCTTTACGTTACTTTAAACCCACGGAAAGGGAAGGCGGGTCTCATGTATGTAAATCACAGAATTTAGAATATAACATTTTCATATATATGTGAATAACCCTGTAGAAATAGGAGCTTTGATTATTCACTTTATAACATAAAATAATTTTGAGAAAAGAGAGGCATTTTGAGACGAAAATTCTGCAGCATAACGGCTAAGTTTCGGGGTTTTAGAAAACATTGAAATGAGAGGGGACATGGGTCAACCACTCATAAATGATCCATAAAACAGTAGGGTGAAAGCGTAATAAGGACATATGGACATGGTAATGAAATTTGAGGGAAATACCATTTGAAATGAAAAACATGGAAGGAAAAAAGATTAGATTTCTCTTATGAAAATTCGGCAGCCTTACGGCGTCACTTAACTTCAAAAGAAAATGATTTGAACAGATCAAATAGGGTTCCTCATCATATGATCATAAGAGATCAGTATGATAGATATAGAGATCATACCCCAACATAATAAAAAGGAACTTGAAAGACTTGATATGAAAATCGAACTTGAAAAATGAGAAGGGTGAAAGAATCCCTTAAAAATTCGGCAGCCTAACGGCGTCACTTAAACTTTCATAAAACGAAATGATGAGAGTAAGAGGGGATCTCTCATCATATAAACATGAAAGGGCAGTAAGAGTAATATAAAAGAACATCCTCTCACATAAAAACATGGAGCATAATAGGAATGACATAAAAGAGATTACATGAAAAGAAAGAGAGGGGTCGGATCCCTTACCTTAAAACGTGACTCTTGAAACTCAAAGGATTGGACCTTGAGGGCTTGGGGGCACCTTGGGAGGGCTCCTTGGAAGGTAAGAAGACCAGAACTTCGTTGGGGGAGAGTTGGGAGTGAAAACCAAAGGAGGAAAGGGTGGGTATTTATAGGGAAAGTGAGGGGACAAGGCATTAATGGCCAAGGGACACCTCACATGTGCTTTTCTCAAACCCATGTGCTCTCCCTTGGCATTTATCATGGAGTTAGGCCACATGGGGCCCCCAAAACAATAATTCACCACCCTTGGCCGGCCAACCCTCAAAAGATCTCATGAAATCATCATGACACCGTTATGATGTCATTAAACATACCGAAACCCTAAAACTGTAATTTTACTATTCACTGAAAATTCAACTTTCTCAGAATAATCCCAAAATTTCACATTAACCAAATATCAATGCTATGATTTCAAAAATGAACTCCATTTTATAAAAATAATTTTCTAAATATTTTTAATTATATTTTTAAATAAATACACTATTCACCGAAAATTCATTTTTTTCAGAAAAATCCCCAAAAATTACCTTAACATAATATCGATGCTCTGAGTTCAAAAATAAAGTCCTTTTTATAAAAATAATTTTCTAATTATTTTTAATTAAATTTTTAATTAAAAAACACTATTCATCCGAAAAAACTAATACTTGATTAATAATTTATGAAACCGTTATTTAACCATTTTATTGAATCACATTACTTAACCAAGGTGTCTAAATTATATTAAAACTTTATTTGAGTGAAAATTACTAATCCATTTGGTCACATTACTAATCCTAAGCGTAAAATCACTATTCATAATTTACTATTCATCAAAAATTAAGTTGATCTTATTAGACTCCAAATTCCTTAATGAACACTTTTGTAGAAGACCATTTTTTGAAAATCATTACACATCATTAGTTATTTAGGGTTTACATAAATATTTCAAAATATCCCTTTTTCAAAATTCATCAATAAAATACCTTCTAAAATTAACTAGGCATTTGAAATTTCACAAACTAAAGGAAGAAATCTCAATTTATTCACCCGAGAGGATTACACAAGGAAACTAGGGTCTCATCACATAGCCCCTTATAAAACTGGCATAAGACCTAAGTTTAAGGTGTGATATGGTGAGAGAATCTGAGGGAGGCTCAGATAACATTGCCCTAGTAGCAATCTCCACTAACTTGAACTTCTCCTGCAAGCGTTTTCGTTCAAGCTTGACACGCTGGAGCTCGTCTTGGGCTTGGTCCAAAACGAAGCCCACAGATGCTACCTCCTTCCCAAGCTCTGATAAGTGGGCTTCGTAAGGGTTGAGTCTACTGGATGAAGCCATCGACTCCTCTTTCTGCATTAACCATTAACATCTTATTAAATCAATAAGAGTAAGTTAATATACTACTCAAAAAGATTGGGTCGTTACATGTTGTGTGGTCAAACCATTCCTTTAGTCTATGTGTTATTGAGTCATGGTGTCCTTGAGTAGATTAATTGAGAGAGAGATGTTTAGATGCATGAACAGTACTCAGATATGTTTTGAGTTTTGATTTACTCAATTTTATTGATTTTGTGATGTGTGGATCTTGTCAGGATATGATATGTGTTGTTTCCATTGTTGTGTGATTCATGATAAAGTTACAACATATAGAAAGGAAAGTACCTGATTCTTAATTTATATGTTTTAAATGTGATGTGATTAAACCCGTGCGAGTGAGTCAGTGTCACCCAGAGTGAATAGTATCTTGACATGGAGGATGGGATTCCCTAATTTGTACATTTGGGGCAGTGTGGTTCATTGATTTTAATGGTTGTACATGTAATGTCCCGGTTCCAGAAGCCACCCAGAGGCGCCCTGTACCTGGTTAGTCACATTGCCTCAAGCACATTTCCCCGAACGCCAGAGGCTACCAACTAGCATCAAGGGCCTTGGGTGTGATAGTGGGGAAACTATGCCCTCATTGGCAGAGTAACATAGTGGAAGTAAACAATGGCAATAGTGGAAGCAGTAAAACAAGAAATAATTAGACAACATAAGTAATAAATAACTGGATCACATATATATAAAATGATGTATGATACATATGTTTAGGAAAACAGCCAAACAAGTCACAATGCGGAATATAGTACTAATCCAAAGTACAAAGAAAAACAAGTAACAACTCCTCAGCATCGCAAGACATAGCTTGGTCCCATACTCTCCATATCTATAGCAATCAAGTACATGAAGTAGAAGGGAACTTTCCCTTATCTATACCTACATTAATATAATCTGTTTGGGCCAAAAAACATGACCCAAACAGGGTTTGAGACTAATCCTAGTAGGAAACCACCAAAATATTTGTGCCTAACAGTCAGTGAATATATATGGAAGGCAATAAGTAAAAGAGCAGTAAACAAGGAAGTACTCAGTAGTATACAATTTCATAGTTTCAAAGCATTCAATTCCACATATCAAGTAATAGCTAATCAAAGCAGGTAACCCTCTGGGAAGTACACACATCCAATCCCCTCTGGTTCAATTATAAGGATATAATAAAGACTCTCTAAGGAATCTCACATGGTCAATTCTCTCTATTGTCTCACATATTAAAAACTCTCCAAGGAAACTCACATGGTCAATTCCCCATATAGTCAGAACGATTCAAGACTCTCTGAGGGAGATCACATGGTCAATTCCCCTTATAGTCAAAAACGATTCAAGACTCTCTAAGGAAGCTCACACAGTCAATTCCCCTTATAGTCAAAAGTGATTAAAGACTCTCTAAGGAATATCACATGGTCAATTCCCCTTATTGTCTATTACACCAGGTTCTCATGGCCTTGTGTAAGTCAATCGAGCATATCAATGCAATACGGCCAAATTAAACCTCAAGAACTACTTGGATAATAGTCTACAGCATATCAAGAATGTCAGAATACAAACACTCCATCCTGTAACACTAACCATGGGAAACAGGCAAGGCATCCAAATAGGTTAAGCAGGACCAAACGATCCTAAACAGATCATGCATAGTCAAACACTTCCAAATCATAACAATCAACCCTATTCACATTCAATTAACATATACT
Organism: Viscum album; assembly: GCA_963277665.1. NCBI lineage: Eukaryota > Viridiplantae > Streptophyta > Magnoliopsida > Santalales > Viscaceae > Viscum > Viscum album. The sequence continues at coordinate 1,354,159,876 of OY728131.1, forward strand.
CAAGCATACAAGAATGGAAGGAAATTAACAGGGTTAAAATAGTAAACACGAAATACCCCGTTCAAGGTTATTGGACACAATTTCACATATTACTCAAAGAATTTCAACAGAAAGAAACAAACCACCTACCTCTTCATTGTAGGATCCTTATACTTGAATCTCAGGCCTTTATTCAGCTTAAAACATCGTAGATCTACAAAAACGTCTACAATGCTCAATCGAATAAATATCTTGAAAGAGGGGGAAACAAGGGATGGTGCTCTAGGATAAGATAGAACTCACCGATGTGATTCCAAAGCAACTGACGGTGTTCAATTTGGAGGACAGACACTCGCTCGGGGGCTAGTTGAAGATCTATAGCTGTATGGCGCTCCTGGATGAGAAGAATGAAGAAGGGGGTGTTTTTGTCGATTAGACGTGACCCCGGTGCATTTAATGAAAAAAAAAAGTACAGGGCGGGTACTTTTGAAGTACATGGTGTGTAATTTCCCTTACCAAGCCCAGCTTTAGGTGGCCTCCAGGTCACCACACATGGTCGTGTGCAAGGCCGCTACACAGCTAGCACACGGCTACCCACGGTAACCAAGTACATGGCGTGTACTCATAAAGTACACGGCTTGTAATTCAAAAATTTCCAGAAACTCATCATTTTTCTCAAAACACCGGAAAAAGAAAAACATACCTAAAAAAAAGATCCGGGTTCTCACAAACTTCCCCCTTAAAGAAATTCACCCCAAAATTTTCCTATCAAGGCGACGTAGAAGAAGAAACCCCAAACAGATCTGGACACTATGATGGTACATCGGCCTCCCTCTCCCAAGTCTCGTCATGTACTCACTTGTGATTCCATATCACTTGTACCAGCGGAACAGACCGTCCATGGAGAACCTTCATACTTCAATCAACGATTCAGATAGGATGCTCCTCGAATGATGTATCCACTTCCAACTCAACCTCATCGGGTTGGAAAACATGAGACGGGTCTGAGAAGTAACATCGAAGCTGAGAAACATGGAAAACGTCGTGCATATCCCGGTACCTATGAGGTAACTGCAACTGATAGGCAACCAGCCCAACTTTCTCCAAAACCTCAAATAGTCTGACGTACCTTGACGAAAGCTTACCCTGTCTCCTAATTCTCCTGTGTCCCAACCTCGGTGTGACACGTAGGAAAACCTGATCTCCGACCTTGAACTCCATAGGTCTTCTCCACTGATCAGCATAAGACTTCTGTCGAGACTGTGCAGTATGCATCTTCTTCTGAATCAACTCTATCTACTTTGTGGTCTCCTGAATAAGATGAGGTCCCAGCATAGTTGCCTCTCCTACCTCCAACCAACATAAGGGTGATCGTCATGGCCTATCGTACAGAGCCTCATAAGGTGCCATATGAATAGTCTATTGGAAAATATTTTTGTAGGCAAACACCACAAGAGGTATGTGTTTCTCCCAAGAACCTCCAAAATTCAGAATGCATGCTCCGATCATGTCCTCTAGCACCGGAATTATACGCTCGGACTAGCCATCTGTCTGGGGGTGGTAAGCTGTACTCAAAAGTACATGTGTACCCAACACCTTCTTAAGCCCCTACTAGACCCGATAAGTAAAACGTGCATCCCTATCTGAAACAATGAAGTGTGAAACCCCATATAGATGTACAATCTCTCAGATGTACAACCATCCCAGATCATCAACAATGAAGGTCTCCTTGATCGGAAAGAAGTGAGAAACATTTGTAAGTTTTTTAATTACAACCCAAACTACATCATTCTCTCGAGGCGACCTCGACAAACTTATCATGAAATCCATCGCGACATCATTCCACTTCCACTCGGGAATGGGTAACTGTGGTAAAATCCATGCTGGTCGCTGATGCTCCACCTTCACCTACTGAAAAGTGGAACACCTCATGATGAAACCAGAAACATCCCTCTTCGTACCTAGCCACAAATACTGATGGTGTAGGTCACGATAAATCTTGGTGACACCAGGATGAACTACCCAAACTGAGGAATGAAAGTCCTGCATCATCTCCTCGTGTATTTCTACCGACACCCATACATGCCAATGAAAATTCAAGACATCATCCTCGCCTATGGTTCATCCAAGAATAGGGTCCTCTCCTGACACGTTTTTTCATTGGACTAGGCCTTCAGAATCTAATAGTTGCCTCATTCGCACTTGATCAAGTAGAGTAGAGGTAAGAGCTACAGGAGAAAGAAAAGTCTTCCCCAGTCTGTTATGCACCTCCAAATGTATCTCAGAGAACAGAACCATAAGTTGTCACTCATTTCTAGCCTCCTAGAATTCTTGTATTTGAGTCATATTACTCAATGCATCAGCCACTACGTTGCCTTTCCCGACGTGTAGGCAAGCTCAAAGTTAAAAGACTGAAGGTACTCAACCCACCTTCGCTATCTCAAATTCAGATCACATTGAGTGAAGATGTACTTGAGACTTTTTTGGTCAGTGAAAACCACAAAATGATCTCCCAGAAGATAATTTCCCCAATAGTATAAAGCATGAACAACAACATCCAACTTGAGATCGTGTGTCAGGTAATTCCTCTCATGTGGCCACAACTGCCAAGACCCGTGCACAACTACTCCTTCTCCCTGCATAAGCACTACTCCCAGACTGATACCTGATGCATCACAGTACACTATATAGATATTTCCCAGCTCTGGAAACACTAGTATCGGTGCTGAAGTCAACCTCCCTTTTAGCTCATGAAAGTTTGACTCACAAGAATATGACCACAAGAACGTTTCACCCTTCTTAGTCAGACTCATTAGTGGTGCTGCTAAGTGTGAAAAGTCCTGTATGAAAATTATGTAGTATCTAGATGGCCCTAGAAAACTTCATACCTCAAATACATTCTTCAGCTACTCCCAGGAAACTATTGCTCTCACTTTTTCTAGTTCCACTGATACTTGTGTCTCTGAGATAACATAACCTATGAAGTGAATCTGATCCATCCAAAAGTGGAATTTTGAGAGCATAGCATATAACTGATGCTCTCTCAGTATAATCAAAATGATCTCAAGATGGGTAGCATGGTCATGTCGAGTGTGATATTACCTGAAGATATCATCCACGAAAACAACCACAAAAGAATCCAAGTGTGGATGGAACACTCGGTTCATCAGTGCCATGAAAACTGGAGGTTCATTTGTGAGACCGAACGGCATAACCACATACTCGTATAGACCATACCTACCCCGAAAGGTTGTAAGAGGTATATCTGATGGTTTAACATGCAACTAATGGTAACTATATCTCAAGTCAATCTTCGAGAACACCCGGGCTCCTTGAATCTGATCAAAGAGATCATCAATCCTTGGCAAGGGATATTAGTTCTTGACTGTCAACTGGTTCAAATTCTGATAATACACACAAAGTCTGAGGGTACCATCCTCCTTCTTCACAAACAGGGCAGGCAAACCCCAAGGAGAAGTACTGGGTCAGATGAAACCCTTTTCCTGTAACTCCTCCAACTGCTTCTTGAGCTCCTGTAACTCTGGTGTAACCATCCTATAAGGAGGAATGGACACCAGTGTCGCTCCAGGCACAAGATAAATTGAAAATTCCACCTCTCTCTCTAGAGGTAAACCTAAAAAGTCCTCTATAAAGACATATCTGAAATGATCCACTATTGGAGTAAAATCCATCTGTGAAGTCCCCTAGTCATCCAGATATAGACTAGAAATATGTGTTGTAACTCCTCTTAACCCATGATGCTCGGGTCCCGCTCTGCTCGCCTGGACATCCCATTCTCCCTTATGAAGAAACGATCCAACCTCAGGTGATGTGAAACTCACCCTGCGGTGATAACAATTGAAAACAGCCTAGAAAGGAACTAACCAGTCCATTCTAAGAATGAATTCATAGTCAGTTATCTCTAGGACATAGAGGTCCCATAAGAAGTGACACCCACCAACCTCTAGAGGGAACTCCTTACAATGTCATACACTAGCCATTCTAGCCCCCAACAGAGTGTCTAATGTCAAGATATCCGCATAAGAAAAGATACAGAGCCCAAGGATCTCCACAACAATGACATATATAAATCTATGGGAAGCCCCTGTATCGAAAAGAGCGGAAGATAAAACTAAGGAAACTAGGATTGTACCTCGAACTGTAGAGGGGTTGGGATCCTACTCCTGCTGGGTCTGCTCCACTATAAAGGTATGGCCTACTCCATAGCCTTGTGACACTGCATGGAAACTCTGAGCTAATCCACCCTGTTATCACTGATAGCCTGGTGACTGACCACCACAACTATGACCTCCACCTCGGCCTGAATGGCTGGAAGAACTCCAGTTTCCAGACTGGTGAGAAACTAGTGGATCTTATTTTGTACGAGGAGTCATAGAAGAACCTGTTTCACTAGCTACTGGTGGCAAGATCTGATATAAGTGATGAAGGTGGCCCATCTTGCTGCAAGATCGTCACTCCACTGGGTGTCTCGGGCAATGTGGACTCGTATGCCTACTATTCCCACACTGGAGCACACTACCTGGATACTAGAATATGCATCCCACCTACTCTGATCTCCTCATAAAATTTTTCTATGGTGATTCTTGTTATATACCGGAGAAGCACTAACCCTGGATGCTGAACCGCCCTAGCTCACAGCTCCAGAATCCCTCAAATTTCACTCCTTGATTAGCACCCGGTTGACTATAGAGGATATCGAAGTCAACCTGAAGATGTTCACATGGGATTGAATATCCTTCCTGAGACCATCCTCAAACTTCCATGCAAGGAACAACTTATCTCCCCCTAGAAAGGGTGTAAATCATTGCAGCTCGGTGAAGCGAGAAGAATACTCTATAACAGAAAGAGTACCCTCCTCCAGACTCATGAACTCTCGGGCTCGATCAGCCTTCAAGGACTCCAGATAGAAGTAATTGTAGAAGGTGTGCTGAAACTCATCCCAAGCCATATTCTGTTGGAGTCCCACCTATGAGATCACATCCCACCACCTCTTGGCAGAGTCTTGAAGTATGTAGGTAGAAATATTGACCCTCCTCTCTGGAGGCATCTCCAGATGCTCGAAGATTGTCAACGTGGCTTCTAGCCATGACTCTGCAACTTGGGGTCCTCCATCCCATTAAAAAGTGGGAGGATGTTGCTGCTGAAAGACCCGCATCAATTCTTCCATTGACAAGGCAGGAGGTGGTGCTCCCTAGAAGGTCTGCATCATCCTTATAAATCCCTCCCTAAAATGTGCATCGGCACCTGTGTCAGTTATAACTGTGAGTGACAAGACTAGCACAACTGAAGGATCTGTTGGTAGTCCCTGATCAGCCATATCCAGTGTTTCATCACCGTCCTTTAACTGGCGTACAACCGGAGGACTTCTCGGTGTCATGACTCTCCAAGGTCAATCACACACCTTAGATCAAGATTAACAGGGACTAAAATTTAGAGGTGTAAGAAGGGAGCAAGAGAAATAAATCATTCAAGTTTGCTAAAACATGACTACACGACGTGTATAAATCCTACACGGCGTGTTCCCTTAAGCCTTTCACATGGGCATGTACTCCTTCCATGACTAGTCATGTAACACCCCATCCACATGACATTTTGTCTTAACACACATCGTGTACTCGACTTCTCTTTCCCTACCCAAGCCTTTTTACACGGTTAAGACACACAACTCTCCTAAGATAAGACTACACAGCGTGTTCAACATAGACACGGCGTGTATTAGACGAGCTTCACTGACCTGTGTTGTTAGAGACACGGTCAGATACACGTCTCTCACTAAACAACATGTTCTATATGGACACGGCGTGTACTAGGAAGATTTTTCCAACCCTTTTTTTCATTACACGGTCGGGCGCACAAGTTATATTGCATGGCGTGTTCCATACGTACATGGCATGTATTAGAAAAGACTCTACTGACCAGTGTTGTTAGTGACACGGCTGGTTTACACAGTATACAACACGACATGTACATCTGGTGCATGGCCTTTCCTACCAAGGATTCCAAACCTCGTGTCCCCACCCACACAGTCTGAGACGCGGTTTGAGACTACATGGATTGTACATACAGTACATGGCGTGTACTTATGAAAAATAGTTTCTTCTATAACAAAAGAACACATGGCATGTATTTAAAAATACACGCCATGTATTCTTGGTTTTTTCAGATAGTAAGCCTTAGAAACTACTCTAGAACCCAAGAAAACACTGAGACAAACATTGAAGGTGCGAAATTCTGATCTGTGAGGGCCCATACTCCTCGCGAATCAAATCTTGGCATCTTATACATGTTATAACAAGGAAAACAAGGCAATGATCCACCAAATTTCAGTCCACGAGGGACCATAACACCTCAAGAACCAAATTTTGGCATTCATTCAACAAAACCTCACATAAATAAATACCCTAACAAAAGTAGGTATTCTATCAAGGCATCTATCACAACAGCATTCACATATAGCACAACATCTATCACAACAACATGAAATCGTTGATGCATCCTAAATGGCATGGAAAGAATGCATGACATGTGATTTCTATCAAGTTCCTATATGATGCATGAGATGGAATACCCTCATCTCATTGGGTTGTGACAGAAATAGAACCTCAATAACATCAACAGTAATAGCACAAAACATGTGAATTACCCAATGGTGAAATAAAATCAACTGTAAAACTGCAAAACCAGGATAATTGCAATAACGAGGTTGATTGGATTTTCCCTGTACAAGGGTTTTCTACTTCTGGGCACAACTTATTACCAAGTACCAATTTAGTCCTATCCCTGAATATAGGATCCAAATAGTAAGTCAAGAAGAAAAGAATTCCTCTAATAGCACTTTGTAACATCCCGGTTCCGGAAGCCACCCAGAGGCACCCAGTACCTGGTTAGTAACATGGACTCAAGTGCATTTCCCCAAATGCCAAAGGCTACCGACTAGAAGCAAGGTCCTTGGGTGTGATAGTGGGGAAACTATGCCCTAATTGGCAGAGTAACACCATATAAGTAAACAATGGCAATAGAAGAAGCATTAAAACAAGCAATAAGTAGACAGCGGAAGTAATAAATAACTGGATCACATATATATAAAATGATGCATGATATATATGTCTAGGAAAATAGCCAAACAAGTCACAATGATGATTACAGTACTAATCCAAATTATAAATAAAAAAAAGTAACAACTCCTCAGCATCGCAAGCCATATCTTGGTCCCATGCTCTCCAGCTCTACAGAAATCAAGTACCTGAAGTAGAAGGGCGCTTTCCCTTATCTATACCTACATTAATATAATCTGTTTGGGCTCAAAAGCATGACCCAAACAGGGTGTGAGACTAATCCCAGTAGGCAACCACCAAAAGATCTGTACCTAACAGTTAGTGAATATATATGGTAGGTAATAAGTAAAAGAGCAGTAAACAAGGAAGTACTCAACAGTAAACAATTACACAGTTTCAAAGCATTCAATTCCACATATCAAGTAACAGCTAATCAAAGCAGGTAACCCTTTGAAAAGTACACACAACCTATCCCCTCTGGTTCAATTATAAGGATATAACAAAGAATCTCTGAGGAAGCTCACACTGTCAATTCCCCCTATTATCTCGCATATTAAAAACTCTCTGAGGAAGCTCACATGGTCAATTCTCTATATATTCAAAACGATTCAAGAATCTCTGAGGGAGCTCACACGGTCAATTCACCTTATAGTCAAAAATGATTCAAGACTCTCTGAGTAATCTCACATGGTCAATTCCCCTTATAGAAAAAAGTGATTAAAGACTCTCTGAGGAATCTCACACGGTCAATTCCCCTTATAGTCTATTACACCAGGTTCTCACGGCCCTGTGTAAATCAATCGAGCATAGCAATGAAATACGGCCAAAGTAAACTTCAATAACTACTTGGAAAACAGTCTACAGCATATCAATCATGTCAGAATACAAACACTCCATCCTGCAACACTAGGCATGGGAAACAGGCATGGCAGCCAAATAGGTTAAACAGGACCAAACATTCGTAAATAGAACATGCATGGGAAAACACTTCCAAATCATGGAAATCAAACCTACTCACATTCAATTAACCTCTACTCAAGCATACAAGCATGGTAGGAAATTAACATGGTCAAAACAGTAAACACACAAAATCTCGTTCAAGGGTATTGAACAAAATTTCACATATTACTCAAATACTTTCAATGGAAAGGCATAAAACACCTACCTTAGCATTTTAGGATCATTATACAGTAATCTCAGTCCTTTAATTGCCTTATAACTTCATATATCTACAAAATGTCTATATCTCTCAACTGAAGAAATCTCTTGAAAGAGGAGAAAACAAGGGATGGTGCTCTGGGATAAGAGAGAACTCACCGATGTGATTCCAACGCAACTGACGTTGTTCAATTCAGATGACGGAAACTCTCTTGGGGGATCATCGAAGATCTGTGGCTGTACGGAGCTCCTGGATGAGACGAATGAAGAAGGGGGTGTTTCTATCGATTAGACGTGACCCTAGTGAATTTAATGAAAAAATAAATAAATTACATGTCATGTACTTTTGAAGTACACAACGTGTACTTTCCCTTACCGAACCCCGCTTTAGGCGGCCTCCAGGTCACCACACATGGTCGTGTGCAAGGACACTACATGGCCAGTATATGGCTACCCATGGTAACCGAGTACATGGAATGTACTCATAAATTACACGGCGTGTACTTCAAAAATTTCCAGAAACTCCTCATTTTCTTCAAAACACTAGAAAAAGAAAAACATACCTGAAAATAATATCTGGGTTCTTTTAGTACAGGTGTTTGTGTCAAGTGTAGTGGCTTGTGGATGGTATTAGGTGTTGAGGTGATGTGATTGTGAGTTTTTTTGAGATGTTTTATGGCTAGTTGGTTTAGCATGTTTGGTTGATGGAAGCATTTAGGAGTAATGAGGTCCTTAAGAGGAATCTCACTGGGTGGTTGTCCGAACCCCTTTTTCCTTCTCATATTGGTTTTGGATTCTCAAGGGTGAGAATAATTTGAGAGGTATCTAATATAATAGTATGTGTCTTCCTGGTCTATTACTTTTCCATTTTTGGGTGTTGGAGGTTCTTGGAGGAGGACTAGAGCAGGCTTGGATGAGTTTGGTTGCTAAAAGATGGAATGAGAAGAAAAAAAAATACACACCATGTAAGGATTAAACAACATGAAAGTGTGGTTCATGGCATGTGAAGGATGATTCATAGGGTGTTTCATGACGTGTAATAATTCGAGTGATTAATCCTTTGAGGTGACATGTTTTTAGTGAAATCTGGAAATTTCAGAAACCCTAGGATTATACACCGTGTAATAGTTACATGACATGTAACCAAAGGGATCCAGGTTATTTTATAACCCTTCAAATGATTTGTTTCTCATTTGGCTGACTCCCATCTCTCTCATTTTGGAGGAACCCTAGGTACCCTGAGGAGTATTTCCATCCTTCTTCTCCTCACTTTTATCCATTGGTTCTAGTGGATGACTTTTGGAAATTTGTGGTGATTTCTTCTCCTTTCCCCAGGTTTTTCTTTCATTCTTATCTTAGGGATTCACTACAGTGACGTTTATTTGGTTTGGGAGGAGTTTTTGGATATGTTTTGACAACCCTTTGGTGTAGTGTAGGTTGATCCATGGGTTTTGAGGGCATTTTTGGTTGTGGGAATTCCTTCTATGCCAGCGAGATCAAAAATCTTCTTTGAGGTAGGGGATCCTTATTCGCACTCTTTTACATTCGATGTGTGAGATCTTCATGATTTTTCTTACCTTTGGGTGGATATTAAGGGTTTTCATAATCATATAATTTATTTTCATGTCTAAAGTTGATGGGTATGGGGATTTATCATATGCTTTAATGCATTGTTATATGTTGTGGAAATTGTTGTGCATGCCTATTTCCAATTTTGAAAATAACAGTTATTGGGAGCATTTCTTGTGTTGTAGTTGTTATGTTATAATTACCCTTGTTGTATTGTTGTGTTATCTCACCTAAATAAAAGGCTAAGGAACATATATTCAGAAAATAATTGGTTTCCCCTCAACATTATAGTTTGTGTGATAATACACATAATAATTTAAATAAGTAATGTGATAAAGCCCCTGAATAAATGGAAGTTGGAATGTGTTTTATGATGTGTGTGTGTTCTTTTTGTGTTCCCCTGTGTGGTTTGGGTTATTGTGTGATTATATTTTTGACAGACTGGGATTTTTAGTGTGTGGGGTAGTCATGTAGTGGTTGGTTGGCATGGATATGACGGGGTCAGTTGTGAGATGTGTCGTAGTGGTTGTGGAATAGTGGTCGTGATGCAGTGTTTGGGGTGCAGTGGTTGTGGTGTGGTGGTTGTGGCATTGTGGTTTTGGTGCGTGGCAGTTGGGGTTGTATTATGGATGAGATGTGTGGTTGTTATGGTGATAAGGATTGGTTGATGTGATGAGATAAAGATTTTATATGTGTGGTGTTGTGGAGTTAGTTATTCTTTTTGGGTTGGTTGTGTGGAATGGCTGAGATAGTTTCCTGGTTATCCATGGTATGAACAATGATGATAAACAAAACAAAATAGTCGGGTAAATAAAAAAGGTGTGGTGGAAATATGTATGTGATAAATGGATTAAACTAAAATGAAATGAATAAATTAATGGGTTGGTAATTTAATGTAATGGGATGAAAGTTGATGTGTGGTAATTGGATTGATGAATAAATGTGGTGAAACTTGTAATCTAGAAGTGGAAAATGGTGTGTGGCTTGTGTGGTAGTTCCATGGTGTTTCATATAGTGGTGGTAGTAGTTTTGATGGTTGATATGTGGTATGTGGTAGTGATTTGGTGTTTTCTAGTGTTTCTAATGTGAACCCTTAGGTTGTTTTTTGTGTGTTATCTTTATATCATGTATTTTTATGTTATTTTATACATGCCCCACCCGAGTTGGATACCCTTACCAATATTGAGAGCTGCTAAGTTCAAGATGTTTTCCCCAACTTCCAGGATGGTGGTGATATGGATGGTGATAGAGATGATATTTTACTCATTTTTATATGTATTTATATTATTTAAACCCTCTAAATTTATAAATTTGAGCTTATTTACAACAATTTTGAACTTATGGTTTGTTTTGGGATAAACTGTGAAAAATGATTAATTCTGTAATTTTGACAAATAATTATCACAAGGGTATTTTGGGAAGAATTTTTAAAAAAATTATTCCAATTTGAGTGATTATTTATTTTTAGGATTAATTTATTTATTTTCTTCATCTTTTTCTTTAGGAACAGAAGCTTATTCTAACATCTAGAGTCCTGAAAAAATCATTGAAGTTAGAAAATCTTTCGGGCAGACAGCGTGTACCCCATATCCATAACGGAATCATAAATTGGTATAAACAACTCCAATTGAGGTTATTCTACCTATATATGAAATAGGACTCATAGTTTAGTTCTTCTAATAAATTCCATCATGTTATTCATCCATTAATGTGTAAATTTAACGATATACATTGAAGGAAGGTTCTTGGAATTCTCGATCATAAAAAGTCATCCTCAGTATTTATTCCATAACTCCTTCGTACGATGTCCAATGATAATTAAAATTTGAGGGGAAACGCATGAGATATTATGTAACAACTTTTGTGAAGAAACTTGTCCCCAATTAGGCCATTTATTGAGGTTTCCATGTGAAAACTTTTTAAAGACAAATTCTAGAATCAAAAATTTCACTGTTGACTGCCATTATGTCTTCAAACAAATTAAATGGTCCATTATGACACCCAAAGGCCTCTTCGATGCCTATAAATAATAGGATATGATTTTATGAAGAGGGTATATATTTGAGAGGGAATCTTTGGATGTTGGATACTACTTTATGTTTTTTAATTTATTTTTATTTCACTTTTCATTTCCCATGTAACGCATTCATCATTTTTATATTAAAGTGTTTCCTTTTATTATTCCATCTTTATTTATCTTCCAACTCTAATTATATTTCACTATTAAATATTTCGATTATGATATCTATTAAATTTTCAATTGTAAGTGACTAACACGAGGCTTGGACCTGGGGGAGGTTTCACGGTGTTTATTTTTATTGCGCTTCAATTGAACTTGTTTTAAATCAATTTGTAGTGGATATGGGAGTATTGCACGGGTGTGGCGGTCGTCCACCATGGAATTAATTATAATTCCATTTATTTTCATTGAATAATTATTTTTCTCTCCCTTATCTTAGGAAAACCTTTCATATGGTGGAATTGGGGTTTCCCTAAGATATGAAAAGACATACAGTGGAGCCGGGTCTTTTATAAATAACATTCTCGGTTGAGGTGTTGTCCTATTTGACTATTGGAAGAGGTGTGGTTTGGTATGATGGAGGAATCATAAAATCACATAGTCAATAAATAAAATTAAATTAATTCATTAATGAGGTTTCATTAAATGAATTATCAATTTGAATTTAAACAATAAATTAATAACGAATGAACTTGCTTTATCAAACCCTGGATCAAGACCTTTCTTTCTAATATTCATTCTATATTCATCTTCATTTAGTTTTTAAATTAGAATTACATTATATTAATTTCATGTTTTCCAAAACCTTTAAAACCATCGTTTTCAATAAATTATAAAAACAAACAAAAATAATTAGAATATGTTTCCTAGAATTAGTGATTGAACCGACTGTGATGCTCCTCAAATGAGATGACAATGGTCAGCCTATGTACTACATTAGGAATATAAGTTTTCTTTTTCCATGCCCTACAACAGGCAGGAATCAAAACTAGTGTAACATACTAGGTAAATAAAGAATATTAAATTTTCATATTTATTAATTAAATATTAATTTTAATTTAAAGGGGATGCTACGTTCGATGGTGTACCTGACACACAACAATGGGTTTCTTTTAAATCTCATGTTTCACACAAGGCTGAGTCATACTGAAAAATAATAATATAATATTATTTTAAATGGTAGTTAACTCATAGCCATTGTATTTGAAGTAATGAATATAACTAACTAAAATATTATTATACATTTTGTTAAATGTTTTTACATTTATCTAATAAATTTTAGAGTCTTAAAATAAGAAAGAATCCAATTTTAAGCATAAATACTCTAATAGTTTTTAAGGGGTCGATTTACCACCTTTTGATGGAAAACCATTTCTAAATATAATTTTTGTCACTTTTATATGTTTTATTTTACAAAATAATATTCTTCTTTAGAATCGGAACATCGAAATTTACTTTGGATAAAATTTTGGTATTTTTTTGATAATGTTCATTTTTTAATGAAATAGTGAACAATACTGTATTTTAATTCAAAACTGTCTTTTAATATAATTTATTTATATGGTTATATTATATTATTAATTGGTTTTAAAGTTTAAATAAATTATATTTTTTCCATTTAATCCAATTTTTGTCAATTGAAGTAATTTCACATTGAAATTGGACATAAACAAGTGTCAATCATTTGATAGTTATTATTTCTTAAAAACACGATTTTGTTTTGACAATGAGAATTAATTTTAAATTAATTTCTTCCACTTATGTGTTTGGAATTTTGAAAAATGGATTAAATATTTGGAATCGGTAGTTATAAATTGTGTAAATATGAAAATTTTATTTTTAGACATTATGAATATTTACTTTAGTAAATATTTTATTTACCATGGTTAAAGGGTAAATCTGGTAAATAATGGTAAAAAAATATTATTATAATAATATTAAATTATTCTAAAATGTGTCCTAATAATATTTGTTGATACATTTCTGACCATGGGCATCCTTGGGTCGATTTTGGGACCCCATGGAGCCACTTAGGAGTGATAATGACACTTTATATTAATTAATTTAAAGACAAAAATGACATAAACATATATCTTTTAGTAAATAAATTTTTACATGGGGTTATATTAATTTTCTATTAGACTATAAATATTAATTAAAAATATAAAAATATTTCCTATATCATGGTATTTTATTTACAATTTTTAGACATAAAATAAATAAAATTATTTATGACACAATGATGATGCAGTGATTACCTTATTAATGAATGATTTAAATAAATGATATTATAAAATTTAAACAAATATCCAAAACCTGTAAAATTATTATTTAATGATTTTATTTCTACTTATATACACCTTATATTAGAATTAAATAAGTTTTGGACCTTTATAAACCGAAAATCATTATATAATAAAATAATATTTTCAAACTTTCCTAAAGAGCCCATCGTCCCCCTTATAAAAATCCATCATCTCTAACTCATTACTCACACCTCTCAAGTCCCTTGGATCATACAAGCTCTTCCCAATAAAGCTCCCTACATCCCTCTATTCCTCCTAGAAGCCTTCTTCTAGGCAAAATTCAATTCAAGTGAACTTTTTGGTTCAAACCAATGGGAGATACCCGATTTAAAGGTAACGTCTTCTCTTAAGTTCTTTTCTTTTATTTTACTTATCCAACCCCATAAACTCTCTCTATTACTTTATTTTATAATAACACCATTATCCTCAATATACTATGTTTTTTTTATGATAATTATTCAAACTACACATCCACACACCTCCATCTAATGGATATGAACATACTATTTATGTGGACGGCGAACTGATGCCTTGCAAAATGATGATTGTTCAAATATCTCCAACCACATCTCATGGTGGTCATTATGATGGAAATTTATTTATATTTGATATATATTATATTTATATTATCTCTATATTTCTGTATTTTTCATTTATATCATACTTTTATGGTTTCCATAATGGGTAAACGTGATAATTTCATTTGAGGAAGTGCGGACTACCGCCCCCTCAAAGTTATATGACTTGTTCATACCATACGTGGAACGTATAAAGGATAGAGTTAATGAAATTATATATATTATATTATAATTTAATTATAATATACCTATTTATCATTAATTTTTTATTCCATTAAATACGCAATAGAAATGAAAGTAGCGTTCATGAATACGTATGGCTTACCATCTCCATGAACGGTGCATTTCATTTCTTACCTCCAAATGTTATGTAATATTATAAATACATATATACACTGGGTATATATTATATATATGATATCTAAATCATTAATATCATTTTGGAGATAATGGAATTTTGACCACATGAAAAACATGTAATTATAAGAAGTTAATTTTTGACTCAAGTACCAAATATCGACAAAATGACCGTTATTAACTTAAATGATTACATAATGTTTATAACATGGAAATAAGTGAAATAAAAATAATAATAAACATGAAAAAGGTTCTTAAGCAAGTATAAATTAACTCTATTTTATTATTCAGGAGATTAAATAACGAACGAGTCAAGTCGAACATGAGGTAAGGGACTTAGTCTCAATCTCCTTTCATTGAGGCATATTTTGATTTATACACAACTTTATTTTATACAGTATATAAATACCTTTTAATTTTAATTTCATTTAAAGGGAACCTTTTTATAAAAATCATTTTACTAAATGACAAAAATAATGTTTCTTTTTAACGTACGCGGTGACAACGACCTTTCCGCTGCCGCAAGCATTATTTGATCTTTGTCTTCATTAACAAGTCGTAATGTTTTTTTAAAAGGAAAATAAATACCATATACTCTTTTTACATATTTTAGTATTAAAAATAGTTTTTATAATGGATTCATTATATCAATATATTTAAATGATATATTTTGATTGAAATGTGAAAATGTTATATTTACTTTATGTTTGTTTTATGTGTTGTGAATATGTTATGGTTCCTAGGAATTGTTTATGTATATGATTGGTTCCATGATAAACTGAGGGCGGGTGAGCCTGAGATATCTCTCTAATGCATTGGGTAACATGAAGTATTTAAACATTAATGCTTATCCTAAGAGATTTAAGGAATATAGTATGATGGGTATTCCAAACGTAACTCCATATGTAGTTGTGAAGGCTAAAATGTAAGTATGTTATGTATGACACAAGTTACCTTTATGATTTATGATTGCCATGTGTTATTCATAAATCATATGATCTTGTGTGGTATGTTAAAGATTTAAAAATATGATTTCATTGATTTGTATATATTAATGGCCTGATGTTTTCTTTCCTTGTTTTATAACCCTTACTGAGATTTTTATGCTCGTCCCAAGTTTTTTTGAAATGTTTTTCACTGGATTTAAAGATGAATAGGGTAAAGGTTGGGACAAAGGAAAAGTCAATCTATCTAAAACGTGGAACTAGACATGGCTCTTTTTTTCAAGAGTTTTTATTTTATGAAAAAAATGGATACTGTGTAGAAGTGTCTACATGTAATATTAAAGTTAGTATGTATATGTTATGACATAATTATCTAAACATCTAAACTTGAAAAGATCCTTGATGTGAATTATTAAATTAATTCAAGATTATGTAATGTTTAAGGCTGGGTCCTTATAGTTGGTATCAATGGTCAGTTTAGAAAACTTAGGAGTTAGGGTATTGTTAAATTAATATCCATAAATTAATTTATGTTAATGATATAGCATTTATAGATTACCATGTTACTTCGTCTAAGATATTTCTATGTTCAGAATGGTTTTCCAAAGAGGAAATAGTGAAGCTATGATGGGATGACATCAGGAGTAAAACAACCTTCCAAATTAGTAACCTGAGATTGTTGGAATCAGAACTAAACAGTTTGTTGTATTGATGGCACAGTTGACTCGGGATATAAATGGTGGTGGTATCCATGCATGACATCATCTAGATCAACCACAAAAGAAAATATCAGTAGTGGAGAATTTCATGAGGCAACATCCCCCATCATTCAAAGGATCATCTGACCATGTTCTAGATGAAGGGTGAATTAAATCATTGGAGAAGATTTTTGATTCCATGGGGTGTTCATAACATTAAAGGTTAGTCTTGTTGTTTACCATTTTGAAGGTGAAGCCGATCAATGGTGGTTGATGGTGAAAAATATTAGGGATAGTGAGGATATTGATGATCTTGATTGGGATGAATTCAAAGGTATGTTTCTTGAGAAATATTTTCCTAAGTTGGTTTGTCTTAGGATGGAAAAACAATTCTTGGAATTGAGTTAGGAAGATGGATTAGTGGCTACTTATGAAGCAAAATTCACTCGAATGGAAAGGTATGCTCCAAACTTCATATGAGATCTTGATAGTAAAAATAATCATTTTTACTCAAGATTAAAGCCAAAGTATCGAAGGTATTTGGCTTCTCGTGAGTTCAAAAGTTATGAAAAACTTGTTTGATGTGAGGAGAAAGTGGAAATGGAGTTTTATGATGAGCAGGTGTTCTTTAACAAACAACAGAATAAGAGGTCGAGGTGGAAGACAAAAGCGAAGAACTATTCAAAAAAGTATGATGGTAAGAAACTTAAGTTTACAGTTTGTGAAAATTGTGGTAAAAAGCACGCTAGGGAATGTCTTTTGAATTATGTTAAGTGCTACCAATGTGGTAAAATGGGACATAAGGCTCGTAATTGCACTGGAAAAGATCAGGGTAATGGTAATACAAAATCTGATTTACATTCAGTAAAAAAAATTAAGTGCAATGAAATGGGTCATTATGAAAATGGGCGTCTAATGAAGAACTTAACTGAAGGAAAGAAGTCGGACTACAAGAAGAAAGGGGTGGTGAAATACTTTGCAACTACTTTAGCAGATGTTGGGAGATTGAATAAAGTAGTATCAGGTACACTTTTTATTTATTAATATTATTCCAATGTGTTTTTTGATTCGGGGTCTATACACTCATTCATTTCTGAGAAGTTTTCTATTAAATTGGGAATTCTATTTCAAGATATGAATCCTGAACTTATGGTAAAAACACCAGGAGGAAATGTTGAGACAAAAAGAAATTATAAGAACCTTCATGTCCTTGTGTGTGGAATGAATATACCTGCAAACCTTATTGTTTTGCCTCTAGTAGAGTTTGATGTTATTTTGGGTATGGATTGGATTTTCATTTACCATGCTAAGATTGATTGTAGAGCTAAAGAGGTTTCTTTTAAGAAATACTTTCAGTTTTTGTACAAGAATAAACCCTTAAATTTGATAACATATCAGGAAGCTGAAAAACTAGTAAAATATGGAAATGAATGTTACCTTGCACATATTGTTGTTAACAAAGGAACTGTTCATATTAATGATATGCCAGTGGTAAATGAGTATCTTGATGTTTTTCTTGATGATTTTCCTAGTATAATACCTGATCAGAAAGTTGAATTTATTTTTGACTTATTTCCTGATGCTAAGCCAATTTCAAAACCCCCTTATCGAATGGCTCAAATTGAACTTTTAGATTTAAAGAAGAAATTTCAGGAGTTATTAGATAAAGGTTTCATTCGACCTAGAACATCACCATGGGTTTCTCCTATATTGTTTGTTAAAAAGAAATATGGTTCAATGAGACTTTGTATTGATTATAGATTAATTAATAACATCACTATTAAGAACAAGTATCCTTTTTCCCCATATCGATTATTTTTTTGATCAGCTCCAGGGAGCTCAGTATATTTCGAAGATTGACTTAAGGTCAGGGTACCATCAGTTAAAATTAAAGGAAGAAGACATTTTGAAGACCACATTTAGTACTAGATATGTCCATTATGAATTTTTGGTTATGACTTTTGGATTAAACAATTCACCTGTATTCATGGATCTTTTTGATAGAATTTTCTGTGAGTTCCTGGATAATTTTGTAGTTGTGTTCATTGATGATATTTTGGTTTATTCCAAAAGTAAGGAGGAACATGAAAGTCATTTAAGGGTTGTCTTGAAAACCTTCAAATAAAAGAAACTATATGGTAAATTAAGAAAGTGTGGGTATTGGTTATAACAAATTTCACTCCTTGGTCATATTGTTTCAAAAAATGGCATAACAGTTGATCCTGATAAAACAAAAGTTGTTGAAGAATAGCCAAGACCCACAAATATTATCAAGATTCGTGGTTTTCTTGGTTTGGTAGGTTATTACTAGAGGTTTGTTGAAAAAATTTCATGGTTATCTAGACCAATGACTAAGTTAACTCGAAAAGGTATTAAGTTCATTTGGACAAAAGAATGTGATGATTTTTTTTCAGGAATTAAAAAGAAGATTGGTGAATGCTTCATTTTTGGCACTACCTTCTAGAAATGGTGAGTTTTTTTATCTATAGTGATGCTTTGTTGAAAGGACTTGGTTGTTCCCTAATGCAGAATGATCAAGTAATTGATTATGCTTCACATCAGTTGAAACCTTAGGAGTTAAATTTCCCTACACATGATTTGTAATTAGTGGTTGTTGTTTTTGCTTTAAAAATTTGGAGGCATCATCTGTATGGAGTAAAATGTGAAATATATACCAACCAAAACAGTTTGAAGTATATATTCACTCAGAAATAATTGAACATGAGACAGAGGAGATGGCTATAATTAATTAAGGATTATGATTGCGTGATTCATTACCATCCAAAAAAGGAAAATAAAGTGGCTGATGCTTTTAGTCAAAAAAAGTAATGCTACATTAACCTTGTTGCATTTAGAACAAGATCCTTTGATTAAAGATTTGATGAACTTTGGCATAGTAGTTGTTGGTGCAGGAAATTCCTCTGTCTTGTTTCAAGTTTTTGTGAAATCATCTCTATTAGATAGAATTAAGCAAGCACGGAAGGAAGATAGTGAGTTATATAAAAAGGTAGAGTTGGTTCAGAAGGGTAATTTTCCTGAATTTAACATCGATAATGATTTTATTTTGAGATTTGGAAAGATATTATGAATTCCTTATGATTTAAAATTAAATAAAGAGTTGTTATGTGAATCTCATAGTTATTCGTTTTCAGTTCATCCTAGCAGTACTAATATGTACAGAGATCTTTGGGAGTATTACTGGTGGGATAGAATGAAAAGAGATATTTCAGACTTTACTGTGAAGTGTTTAACTTGTCAATAGGTTAAATTAGTGCAACAGTTTCCTAAAGGGATACTTTAGACTTTACCGTTTCCAATGTTGAAATGGGAAAATATATTCATGGACTTCATTTTGGTATTATCGAAGACATCTTGAGGTAATAATTCAATCTGGGTTATTTTTGATTGATTTACTAAATCTTCTCATTTCCATCCTATTCAAGATACTTTTTCTCTAGAGAAACTTTCTTGGTTGTATGTTAAAGAGATAGTCAGGTTTCATGGAGTTCCCCTCCCCATTGTATCTAATTCTGATCCCAAGTTTACTTTTAACTTTTGTAAATCCCTTCAGAATTCGTTGGGTACTCAATTAAATTTTAGTATAACTTTTCATCCTCAATCAGATGGGCAGTCAAAACAAAAAATTCAGACCTTGGAGGATATGTTGTGTGCTTGTTCACTGGATTACAGGGAATTTGGGACCAACTTATTTCTTTGGTTGAGTTTTCATATAATAACAGTTTTCATTCCAGTATACAGATGGCTCCATTTGAGGCATTATATGGGAAGCGGTGTTGAACTCTAGCTTTTTGGGATGAAGTATCTGGAAGGAAGTTGATGGGACCAGAATTGGTAGAAGAGATGGCAGAAAAGGTTCAGTTGATTTAAAATCACATGGGAATATCTCAGAGTAGTCATAAAAGTTATGCGGATAAATGGAGGAAGGATCTTTCATTTGAGGTAGGTGATCAAGTCTTTCTCAAATTTTCTCCATGGAAAAGTGTGATGTGTTTTGGCAAGATGGGAAAGCTGAGTCCTAGGTTAATTGGACCCTATAAAATCCTAGAGAAAGTTGGATTAGTTTCATATCGAGTATCTTTACCTCCAAGTTTATCCCAGTTACATAATATTTTTCATGTTTTAATGTTGAGAAATTATATGTCGGATTCATCTCATGTTTTGAGTCCATAGATAGTTCGGTTGGGAGAAAATCTTCCTTATAATGAACACCCAATCCATATTCTTGAACGAAGAGAGAAAGTGTTGCAGAATAAGGTAATTCATCAGGTAAAGGTTTTGTAGAAAAACCATATGGTTGAAGAGGAAACATGGGAATATGATAATTATATGAGGGATAAATACCCCCATTTATTTGATAAGTAAATAAAATTGCGAGGATGCAATTTCCAAAAGGGGGGAAGGATGTAACATCCCAGGTAAATAAAGAATATGAAATTTTCATATTTATTAATTAAATATTAATTTTAATTTAAATGGTATTCTATTTTCTATGGCATACCCAACACTCAATAATGTGTTTCTCTTAAATGTCATGTTGCACACAAGGCTAAGTCATACCAAAAAATATTAATATAATATTATTTTAAATGATAGTTAACTCATAGTAATTGTATTGGGAGGAATGAATATAACTAAATAAAATATGATTATACATTTTTTTAAATGTTTTTACATTTATCCAATAAATTTTAGAGGCTTAAAATAATAAGGAATCCAATTTTAAACATAAATACTCTAATATTTTTTAAGGGGTCGATTTACCGCCTTTTGATAGAAAACTGTTTTTAAATATAGTTTTTGTCACATTTATATGTTCTATTTGACAAAATAATATTCATCTTTAGAATTGGGACATCAAAATTTACTTTGGATGAAATTTTGGTATTTTTCTGATAATGTTCATTTTTTAATGAAATAGTGAAAAATATTGTATTTTAATTCAAAACTGTCTTTTAATCTAATTTATTTATATGGTTATATTATATTTTTAATTGGTTTTAAAGTTTAATTATATTATATTTTTACTATTTAATCTAATTTTGGTCATTTTAAGTAATTTTACTTTGAAATTGGACATAAAAAGTATCAATCATTTGATAGTTATTATTTCTTAAAAACACACTTTTTGTTTTGACAACATGATTTAATTTTAAATTAATTTCTTCCACTTTTGTGTTTTGAATTTGGAAAAATGGATTCCATATTTGGAATTAGTTTTTCCAAATTTTGTAAATAGGTAACTTTTATTTTTAGACATTATGAATATTTACTTCAGTAAATATTTTATTTACCATGGTTAAAGGGTAAATATCGAAAATAAGGGTAAACAAATATTATTATTATAATATTAAATTAGCCTAACATGTATCCTGATCCAATTGGTTGATACATGTCCAACCATGGGAATCCTTGGGTCAATTTTGGGACCCCATGGATCCACTTAGGAGTGATAATGATACTTTATATTAATTAATTTAAAGTAAAGACAAAAATGACATAAACATATATCTTTTAGTAAATCAATTTTTACATAGGGTTATATAAGTTATCTCTTTGAATATAAATATTAATTTGAAATATAAAAATATTTCCTACATCATGGTATTTTATTTATAATTTTTATACATAAAATAAATAAAATTATTGATGACGCAATTATGATGCAATGATTACCTTATTAATGAATGATTTATATAAATGAGATTATAAAATTTAAAAGTATATCCAAAACCTATCCAATTATTATTGGATGATTTTATTTCGACTTATATACACCTTATATTATAATTAAATAAGTTTTGGGCATTTAGAAATTGAAAATAATTATATAATAAAATAATATTTTTAAACTTTCCTAAAGAGCCCCTCCTCCCCCTTATAAAAAGCCATCACTTCTAACCCATTACTCACACCTCTCAAGCCCCTTGGCTCATTCAACCTTTGCTCAATTAAGCTCCTTACATCCCTCTCTTCATCCTAGAAGCCTTCCTTTATGCATAAGGCAATTCAAGTAAACCTTTTGGTTCAAACCAAAGTGAGATGCCCGATTTAAAGGTAACGTATTCTCTTAAGTTCTTTTCTTTTATCTTACTTCTCCAACACCATAAACTCTATTTATTACTTTATTTTATAACAACACCAGTATCAAAAATATACTAGGTTGTTGTTATAATAATTATTCAAACTACACTTCCACACACCTCCATATAATGGATACGAACATACTATTTATGTGGACGACAAACTAATGCCTCACGAAACGATGATTGTTCAATATCTCCAACTTCCTCTCATGGTGACCATTATGATGGAACTATATTTATATATGATATATATTATATTTATATTGTCTCTATACTTCTTCATTTTTCATTTATATCATACCTTTATGGTTTCCATAATGGGTAAACGCGATAATTTCATTTGAGGAAGTGCGGACTACCACCCCCTCAAAGTTATATGACTCGTTCATGCCATATGTGGATCATATAAAGTATGGAGTTACTGAAATTATATATATTATATTATACTAGAATTATAATATACCTATTTATCATTAATTTTTCATTCCATTAAATACGAAATATAAATGAAAGTAGCGTTCATGCGTACGTACGGCTTACCGTCTCCATGAACGGTGCATTTCATTTCATACCTTTAAATTTTAAGTACTATTATAAATACATATATATACTGGATATATATAATATATATGATATCTAAATCATGAATATAATTCTGGAGATAATGGAATTTTGACCACATGAATAACTTGTAATTATAAGTTCATTTTTGACTCAAGTACCAAATATCCACAAAACGACCGTTATTAACTTAAATGTTTACATAAGGTTTATAACATGGAAATAAGTGATATAAAAAGAATAATAAACATTAAAAGTTTCTTAAGTAAGTAGAAATTAACTTTTTATTATTATTTAAGAGATTAAAGAATGACCGACTCAAGTTGGACATGAGGTAAGGGACTTCGTCTCAATCTCCTTTCATTGGGGCATATTTTGATTTATACACGATTTTTTTATATAGTGTATAAACACCTTTGACTTTTCATTTAATTAAAAGGGAATATTTTTTTATGAAGTTTTTTACTAAATGACAAAAATAATGTTTCTTTTTAACGTACGCAGTGACAATGACCTTTCCACCGCCACGAGCATTATTTTATCTTTGGCTTCCTTAACAACTCGTAATGTTTTTTAAAAAGGAAAATAAATACCATATACTCTTTTTACTTATTTTGGTATTGAAAATGGTTTTGATAATGGATTTATTGTGTCAATATATTTAAATGATATATTTTGATTACAATGTGTAAATATTATCTTTCATTTATGTTTGTTTTATGTGTTGTGAATATGTTATGGTTCTTGGGAATTATTTACGTATATGGGTGGTTTCATGATAAACTGAGGGTGGGTGAGCCCAAGATAGCTCTCCAATGCATTGGGTAACATGATAAAGTTAAACGTTAATGTTTCTCCTAAGAGATTTAAGGAATATACTGTGATGGGTATTCCAAACTTAACTCCCTATGTATATGTGAAGGCTACAATGTAAGTATGTTATGTATGACACAAGTTACCTTTATGATTTATGATTTCCATTTTTTATTCATAAATCATATGATCATGTGTGGTATGTTAAAGATTGAAAAGTATGATTTCATTGAATTGTATGTATTAATGGATTAATGTTTTCTTTCCTTGTTTTATAACCCTTACTGAGCTTTTTATGATCATCCCAAGTTTTTTTGAAATGTTTTTCACATGACTTAAAGATAAATAGGGCCAAGGTTGGGATCAAGGAAAATTCATGCTGTCTAAAACGTGGAACTAGAAATGTCTCTTTTTTTCAAGAGTTTTTATTTTATGAAAAAAAAATGGATACTGTGTAGAAGTGTCTACATGTAATATTCAAGTTGTTATGTATATGTTATATCATAATTATCTAAATCTCTAAACATTAAATGATCCTTGATGTGAATTATTAACTTAATTCAAGATTATGTAATGTTTAAGGTCGAGTCCTTATAACTGGTTCTATTTCTGGTGACCTAAATAGTTATTTTAATCACTTTTTTAAATTCAAATTTTTTTAAAAAAATCATTGTTTTCATTATTAAAAATAATATAAAAACCCTTATTTCCATGATTTATTCAAATTAAAATTATTATTCATGGAATAATTATGCATAGGTTCAAGAACAATAAATATATTATACTAAGGAGGAACTCTAATTAAGGGGTGATTCTCTTATGATAATGTTAAAACAGTTACCAAAAGCCCAAGATACATGGATCTCACCACAAGTTTTGATGAGCATGATCGATGAACTTCAAACTAACTTGCAAAGATTTAAATCCAAGAATAAAGTGTCATTGGTCTTTCCTGATTTCACTGAAGACATCCAATAAATTGATTCCAAACTCGAGGTGAAGGATCTCAACTACCTACCTCTATCCAGCAATATTCAACTCCATGAGGCACCTTACATTGAAGAAGTTATTCAATTCGAACCACCTTGGGGAGATGATAGATTATTGAACTCAAACTCATTTTATTTTATTGAAACAAAATTGAGTATTACTCTCAGCTATTTTGAATTTTCAGTAATTAATGACTCTTATTATTCCTTAAAGTATTATTATGGAAAATAAATTGCACCTATTTAGGAAAACTTAGACCTCCTAGAAGATGTTGAAAATTTACCAGAGGGAGTACGAGAAGAGATCCCAGTGGCTATGCCTGATGAACCAAATCTAGAAGCTGCAAAAATTAAATCACATCTAGGGAAACCAATATACATATAAGAATAAGTTTCACATGTGGAAAAAAATTAGGATGATCCATACATCAACCTACCCCTTCCATGCAAGTTGTACATAATTGTGAAGGGGGGATTAGGTGTATTCTGTAAATGGATCATTCCTTGCCAACAATGATGATGTGAAAGTTGGGAATAACAAAATGTGGTGGTTCAAATCCAAGAAGCTCCAACCACCATCTGATTATGGAAAATAGTTGGTACTTCCTTTTGGAGGTCGTAAAAAATTTGGGGCCCACTTGGGGGATCATACCAAGATTTATCTTCACATTATTTCTAGGAATTTGGATTTATTTTTCATTTTTTATTAGTCCCGTATCCATCCCACTCCATCTTATTTTTTTAGATTAAATGGAATGTTCCTTATTCTTAATTTAGTAATTTTATTTTGTAAGATCATTATGGTACAAGGAAAACCCCAAACATTAGATAAATAGGACCAAATCATCATTTCAAAAGGAAGTTCAATTTTACTATTTATATTTTGAACTCCATACATTTTTTTCTAAATACATGTTTTGTGCTTTGAACAGGAAATTTCATGAAAATGCTTAAATACATGCTTTACTTGACTTATCTACAAGACATGAGTTTCTTAAGAATCCAATGATTCCATGTTTTATATTTCAATTTTAATGAAATTGAACAAGTAAAATGAATAATTTTTTTATTAAAATAAATCATGGATATTAAAATGAGGACTCATGATTTGAGGGAATTAATTGATTCATGTAAATGAAATTTCCCTAACATTTTTCATGCTTTGAACTTCTGAAATTCATGTTAATTGATTTATTATTATTATTAATGCCATGAGTGATTTTCCAAAATCATATATCCCATTCCCGAGAGGATCTATAGAACAATTACTTTATGTTTATTCTTAATCACATTTCTTGAGAGATCATGGGACATATCTCCTTCCAAAACTTGTATTTAAACTTGTTGAAGATACTAATTGAAAAAACACATTTAAAATGATTAAGTAATATTTGGAAAATCCCTTATCCTTAAATACCACCTTTACATTAATCATTTTTATCCCATAGATACCATGAATGAACTTTATAGGGATTATCCATGTTTCAATCCATTTTTATCCATTCATACCCTACTCTTGGTATTTTCATGATATTTTAAAGTTGAAGTGTGGGAGTGAAGAGAGTCATGGTAAATTGAATTATTTATATTATAAGGAATAATTTTGGGGGTGTTTAATGTGGTAATTGAAAATGTTTGTGTAATCATTCATTATAATCTATTGTTTTCCCCAATTGAATAAAAAAATGAAAAATACAAAAGAACCAAAAATGATAAAAATGGGTTATGATTTGGGAAAACAAAAAATAACCATTATTAGACCTATGATTTATATCATACATGGTTAGGTGGTGGATTTGAGGTTTATTATAGAGAATAACTTTTGAAAAAGAAAAAAAATGAAAAGGTTATTTGAAAAATAAAAAAAATTTAAAAAAATCAAGAGGGTGAACAAATCATTCATTATTCTTTACTTTGATCATGACCTTAATTTGAGTTTTTTTGGAAGTGGAAGTTTATACTTTAAAGGGATAATTTCATTAAGCTTTTATTTTTTATATCATTCATTTCACTTAAGATATAAACCTCCTCCTTGATACTTAATTTTTAAAGCATCAAATCCTACCAACCTTAAGACTGTGAGTCATTTGAACCATTAATGAAATACCTCGTGATTTTATATGAATTTTGTCTTTAAAAATTAGAGAAAATAGTTACTTTATAATAATATGTATATGCATCATGTTCTCATGATATGATCATAACTCCACCTGAATTTTATCATGAGAGATGAGAGAAAAGATTCAAGTGAGGTAAATCATGACATGAAGTGTTTAATAATAATGAATTTAGGAGCATGAATGAATGAAAGGAGAAGTTACGTCATTTTTCAAAGGGGAAAAGTAAAATAAATGAATTTATTATTTATTTGAAAAATGAGAAATTAAATTTATATTTTATGTGGATTTTTGAAATTTTTATTTGACATTGAATATTGTTTGATTTTATTGCTTTGAAATTTGAATATTGGTAACATTGTTGTTCTTTGAATTCCATGTTGAGATTTTATGCTTGAGTAAAATCATGGTTTAAGTGTAGAGGAATTGATATATCTAATATTTTAGTCATGTTTTATATGTATTTAAATTATTTAAACCATCCAAATTTATAAATTTGTTCTTATTTACAACAATTTTGGATTTATGGGTTGTTTTGGCATAAAATGTGAAAAGTGATTAATTTTGGAATTTTGATATCTTTTTATCACATGAGTATTTTGTACATAATTTATAAATTATTAATATAATTTTATTAATTCATTTATTTTAGGTTTATGATATTTATTTTATTCATCTTTTTCTTCAGGGCCAAGATCTTATTCGAACATATATAGGCCCAAAAAAATCATTGAAGTTGGAAAATATTCTGGGTGGACAACATGGACCCAATCTCCATAATGGAAAAATAAATTATCCTACACACCTCATATTGAAATTATTACACCTAGATATAAAATAGAACTCATATGTTCATTCTATAAAAAAAATGGTTTTATTCAAACATTAAGGCGGAAATTTAATGATACACATTGAAGGAAGGTTCCTGGAATTCTCGGCCAGAAAAATTCATCCTGAGTATTTATTCAATAAATCATTATTTTGGTAGCCAATGATGATGAAATTTTGAGTTTGAATGAAAGATATATTATGAAACAACTTTCATGAATACACCTATCCCCAATTCATCCATTTGTTGGGGGTTCCACATGAAAACTTTTTAAAGACAGATTCTGGAACTGAAAATTTCAACCGTTAACTACCATTATATACTAAAACAAATTAAATGGAATGTTATGACACCCCAAGTCTTATTCCATGCTTATAAATAATATGATAGGGGTGGATTAAGAGGATATATATTGGATATAGAATCTATGGATGTTGGAAACTGCTTTAGGATTTTTATTTTCTTTTTATTTCAGTTTTCATTTCCCATGTAACACATTCATCTTTTTTATATTAAAGTGTATCATTTTCTTCTTCCAAAATTATTTCTATTCCAAATATAATTATCTTTCTCTCTTCCATATTTCCATTATGATCTCTATTCACTTTGTAATGTCAACTAATTAACCCGAGGCTTGGCCTTGGGAGAGGTTTCACGGTGTTCTTTGTTATTGTGCTTCAATTGAACATTATTTAAATCTATTTGTTGTGGATGAGAGAGTATTTAATGGGTGTGATGGTTATACACCATGTAATTATTTATAATTAAATTTATTTTCATTTATTAATTATTTTTCCCTCCATTATCTTGGAAAAACCCTTCATATGATGGAGTTGGGATTTCCTAAAGAGATAAAAAGGCATACAGTGGAACCGATTATTTTAGGAATAACATTCTATATTGAGGTGTTATCCTATTTGACTATTGGAGGAGGTGTGATTTTGTTTGACAGAGGCATTATAAAATCACACACTCAATAAATCAAAGGAAATTAATTCATTAATGAGGTTTCACTAAATGAATTATCAAATTAAACAAAAAATAAATAACGGATGAACTCGTATTATCAAACCCTAGACCAAGACCTTTCTTTATATTTTTTATTTTGTATGCATCTCCATTTTTTTTAATTAGAATTAAATTATTATAATTTAATTTTTCCAAAACCCTTAAAACCATTGTTTTCAATAAATTATAAAAACAAATAAAAGAACTAGAATAAGTGATCTAGAATCAGTTATTGAACCGAATGTGACACTCCTCAAGTGAGATGACCCTGGTCAGCATATGTTCGGCATTAGGAATATAAATTTTATTTTTCCATTCCCTGTGATAGTCATATGTCAGATGGTTGGCTAACCCCTCTCTCGTGCTCTTCCTTTAGTAGTGATGTGTGGCCAAGGTGTTTACGGGTGATATGTGATGTGTTTTCCCATGTGTCTACAAGAAAGATATGATATTTTATTATGTGATGCTTTTTAGGGCCATGTGTGGTACTAGGAGGGCACAAGGTTGATGAACTTAATTTTCATGATACCCTACTACTCAGGTTCTGGTTGTGATGTGTGTCCCAAGTGTCTGTAGGCAGGATGTGATGTGATGTGTGGCCCAAGGGTCTACGGGTGAGATGCGTTGTGTGGCCCATGTGTGTGTGGGTGGGATGTGATTTGATATGTGTGTAAGTGATTAGAGCATAAGATGTTTGATGTTGGGAGAATGAGAGTATAAAATGAGTGGGGAAGACACAGTGGTGTTCCTTGCTTTGTTATGATATCAATGTTATATTATTATATTGGATGTGTGATTTGGTGATTAATCCATGGTGAGTCTGGGTTTAGTTAGATGACATGTATAGGTTCTTGTTGGTTCTTTTGTTTTTTCACTCTCACTTTTCCATGCTCATTTCACATGTGCACTTGAGGCCTTGGTTATGTCCCTATTGAGTATAATTTTTATGATCACCCTACATATATAAACTATTTTCATGATTTTATGAGGAATTTGGGGATTGAGATGGACATTACTAGCTAGGTTAGAGTTTTTTTTTGAGTTTATTTTATAGACTTGTCTTTTTGGTATTTACTTTGGAGACTTTTATATGTATCAGTTTTATTTAATCATGCCTTGTGGGATGGTTTTTTGTTTACCTTTATATATTTTCCTGGATTTTTTTGGTTATTTTTTATCCTATATCCTATTCCTATTTAATTTATATAGGTAAATTTATCCCATATTGTGATATTTTTATACCCTCAATGATATTCATCAACTCAGGGCCTATAGGAGGCGGGACTAGGGGCATTATCTCTCTACATTTATTACAACATATTTGGTGGGAGGGGGTCATGAAAATGATGATATAATAACCTTAGTATTTTTCATATATATAATTTTTTTATGTTAAATCAATGACCTACAACCATCTCCACTTCCATCAAATGGGATACGAAATCATCATTCATGTTTATGGCAGACTACCGCCTCACGAACCAATGTTATTCGCTTTCCATCACCACCTCTCATGGTTGCATATAATGATGGATAAATTTTTATATATGATATATAATATATTATTATACTTTTTTAATTATTATATCACATATACCTCCTTAATTTATATTCTTTGAGAATTTGATAACATCGCTCATGTGTATGGTGGACTACCGCCTCACGAAGCCATGTGATCTGTTCACACTTTACATGAAAGTTAATAAGGATGGTTTTAATGAACATATGTGATATATATGACATAAAAATTAATATGTAATTTTAATATATTATTTACCTTTATTACTTTCAATTCATCGATAAAATGGAAATAGCATTCATGTGTACGTACGGTCTATCGTCGCCATGAACGGTGTATTTCATTTTCTATCTCTAACTTTTATGGATTAATCTAAATAAATATATATAGAATATATCAAATATTTATATCATGTTTAAAATTATGTATATTATGAATCCATGAACAAATTAATATGACCAAAAAATAAAAAATCTGAACATACATGAAAAACAAAGCAGTTATAGCCTAAAACATGACTTTAACATGGAATTGTTAATAAACGGGTAATAAAAGGTCATAAGTAAATCATATATGGTATGATAAATCTAATTATGATTTTATAATATATTTATAATAAACTTATATTTATTATACATGAGTTTTGAATTTGTATGAATAAATTCAATACTTATGGTAAGGGATTTTTGTCTCAATTTTCCTTCTTTGAGACATATGTTATATTGTGTACATATCTTATTTTATGAAGTGTATATATATACCCTTTTATATGTAATATCATGAATTAATTTATTCACATGATATTATATATTTCATTTAACTTTATTATTTCATGTGTCTTGTGATTCAAAGTTAACAAAGGGGTAAGGCTTTTATATTACAATCTCATCATTTATCAAGATTTATCATGATTATGATTCAAATGATGAAATATTATGATCTATCTCTCAAAAAACTCTTTTATTTTATTTTCCTATGGTTATTTATGGATAATAAATTTTTTCCATTCATTTTCTTCTCTTTATGTTCTCAATAGTTCAAAATAATTTTTTTTAAGAAAAATCATCATTATTTCTCTCTTCGATCGAAAATCCTTTTTCTTCTAAAACCATTTTTTATAAAAATGTTTTCAAAAAATGTTTTTAACATTCTCAAAATGATTTATTAAATATATTATTACCCATGTTTTAATTTTTACAAAAAAAATCGAAAGTAATCTTATTTGTTTTTTCAAACAAGGCATGTTTGGCTTTTATCAAAAATGTGAAAAGAATATTTTGTTTAATGTGTACGGCATGAATGAAATTTCCTAATGTAATGAGAATTATTTTATTTGAATCTTACTTTATAATTTTTTAAGTTTATTTTCAAAGAAAATGATTTCCACAATATTTTATGAATGTTTAATTTTAAAAAATTTATTTTCAAATAATGGATATTTTTCTCACGAAGCGTTCCAAGTGATTTTTCTTTCAAATTCATTTTCCATATAAGATGAAATCCTTTGATGTTATTTGTGGATTATTGGGGATATAATTTAAGGATACCATTATTATTATTTCTCTAGTTTTTTATGTTTATGATGATAATTTGTTTATAAAACTTTTTTCTCTTCCATAGGATATACCATGATAAAATTATTATGAAACTCGCTTCGTTTTCCATGGGTAATGCTTTGATGAAATAATAAAATGATTATGAAACTTATTTCTTTTCCACAGTTTATGTTATGATGAAATTTTTATGAAACCCATTTCATTTTATTTTTTCTGATATGATGAACTTTTTTATGATCTTGTGGCACACATTTGTATGATTTTCACTATGTGATTGGTGGGACCTATATCTCTCTCTAATGAATTGAGTAAATATTTATATCTCATGATATAAATAAGACTAGAATTTGGATTGAACCCATTTTATTAAGGAAATCTATCTACTATGATTGTATTGTGAGTGAACCTTAATTACTATGATGGTTTTGGGATTGAACTCATTCCATAATGATAGTTTTGGAAATAATCCTTTACTAGTAAGGAAATTATTTTCTATTATTATGTGTGTTCCAAAAAATCAATGTCTTATTCCAATGTTATGATCTCATGGTTTATGTTTTTTGATTCCATTATGATTCGTGTCTTATAAAATATCAAGATTTATTCCATGACTCAATTTTATGGTCTATTATAGATAGGGTATGATTTTCAAAAAAAATCTCATGTTCTCATACCATTATTCTCCTGATTTGTTGACATATCCTTTATTTACCCTTACTGAACATCTGATATTATCTTTTTCATATGTTTTCTTTCCCCAGGTTATGATGAAAGGTATTATGTATAATATATCTAATAAGGGTTTTAGATATGAATAACATAGTGTGAGATTAATTAGATCATTTATGGATCAGTTATTTATGTGACCAAGTTTCCAAAGGCATTATACCTTTATGATCCATAGGTGTGTGTTTTTGTAATGTAATGAATATTCATCTAAAAAGATGTAATATCTATGTATGAGAAGTTTGGGCCTTTACACTTTTATTCTTAATCTTTCTCTTCCAAAACTACCATAAAAATGGTAATATGATTACCTCAGTTTCATTAGTATACTTAATTGTTATTATATTAATGAAACAACCCTTATTTATTTCTTCTCAACCACTGAGAAAAACAAAAAGAGCATAGATTGTCCGTTGTGCGAGATATCACCTCCACAAAGCGAGATCTTCCGTTTTTCAGCTCCACCTCTATTCACTAGTTATAAGTATGAAATTAAAGAATAAATTTGGCATATATAATATAATTATTAATATGAATATAAATATAATAATCTACCTTTATTTCTTCTCATTTTTTGGGAAATAAAAACGTCAATCGTGTGTTGTGCGAACTACCACCTCCACGAAGTAATGTTTTTTGTCTTTTATCTTGATTTGCATTATTTATCCAAACCACTTTAAATGTAATTAAAAACATCTAAAACATATAAATAATATAATTATTATTATTTTATAATGATATTATGTCTAAATAAACAATTTATTAACCATACTCACCCATTGAATTATGGTATGGTCGTGTTTGGGTCATTTTTACCACCTACTTGAATAATGCTATAAAACTCTATCATGTATGACTATAAGAACTTTATTAATATTATTATTATAAGTTAATAATAAAATAATGATTGGTTTATAGTTATTTAAATGTTATATTATGTATTTAACTTATTATTAAAATATCATATCCAGTCGCTAAAATTAACAAAATAAGCCAACATCGATTCCATTTTCATGAAACATAACTAAAACACTAATAGAATGAGATAATAGATTTATAAATAAATATAATTCATCTATTATATTACCTTAAATTATATATGAATGATTTATATTGGGGGAATAATATAGAAAAATACTTCTATTATGAAACTAGTTCAAAATGATCAAGATAACACACACCCGATATTGAAAATAGATAATAAATAACTAATATATATGTAGATAATAATGATAAATGAAGTCTATAAAAGGTTATAAATATAAATAAGGTTCTAAAATAGGTGATTAAGAAATTAATTTTTTTTATATAATATATTCAATCACTTTAGTGGATGTCTGAAATTATGGTAAGCGTTTCTTACCTCAATTTTAAATACCTTGAGACATATATCTTAATATAAAACATGTTTTCTTTGGAATGGTGTACCTAATTCCCCTTTAATATTTTTTTTGTTGGAGTGGATAATCAATAAGGGGGGTGAATTGAGTTCCAATTAAAATTTCTGTTAAAAACTTTATGGTTAAGAAAACCGTAAATTTAAAAATGGCCCAGTTAATTAAGGAAGTAGAAATGTAAACGTTCAATTGGTCAATAGGTTTCTCAAAGGGTGATTAACCCTTAGATGAATCATTGTAGAACACCAATTCAACTTTTGAAACAAGTTTACTGTATTAAACAAATACACACACTAACCAAAACTAACTATCAAAGTGTACACAAAAACAGTTTTATGTTTTAGAAAATGTAAGCAGCAGTTAATATAAAAACAGAGTATAACTAAATAAAGTACTCAGTTAAGTAAAACAAGAGGTTCGTTCTCAAGTTGATACTCAATCCTTTTCACTTGGTGATCACCTACCACCAAGTAGTTTATATTAACAATAAACTTGATACACAGCTTGTATCAGGATTTACAATAGTTTTCACAAACTGTTTAGGGTTCGCACCCTCTTCCACAGTTCTTCATGGGAAAAACGAACAGCTCAGACCACACACGGTATATTCCACAATTATACATGGGAAACAAAGACGAGGTTAAGTTTGAGGCGAGTATATCCAGTATCCTCCAGTTCAAGAATAGGAGACAATGTGTGATACAAACAGACACACACACTTCTCAAAGATGTAAAATAAAGAACACAATGGAGATAAGAAAGTAAGATTGAGTTTAGAAATATCTATGTGTTATCAGATCAGATCTTGACTCCTTAGAGTGAAGAATTTGATGATGATGTCTTTCTCTGAAACTTGTATTCAAAAACAAAGTGCCGCAACTCCAGGTTCTAGAATTCAGTGTTCTGCTTTTGGTGTTTGATCAAGAGTTGATGCACCACAGAAGGTAGGAATGAGTTTATCCCAGAATGATCTTCGTGAAGCTTATGGGTCTTTTTTTGTTAATGCTGGATGGTTCAGCCTTTTGATCTAGAGAGTAATCTCTATCACACTTCTCATGCAACCCTTTCTTCATGTCCACATATATGTTACACTTTTCTCTCTTTCGGGGTCTTTTCCTTTTATATTTGAGGTTCAACAATAGGAATGAGTAGATTACATGAAATCTTTCTCGTACCTCGTATTGTCCACGGTATTGTCTCCTAAAACGTTTACAATCATCATTAATTAATGTCAAGGAATATATTTTATCAAATATTACCATTATAAAAATGTCAAGAATTTGAAAAGGTATGGAAGGATCAGCGTCAGTAGACTGGTAACGGTAGCCTTTATATCGGTAGGCCTCAACTCTAGGTTCTCCAACTGTAACCCTTATCAGTATGCTTACACAGGTGACCACGTAACGGTGACCTTGTCATAGTGACCTTGTGGCGGTAACCTTGTAGCAGTGACTTTGTCGCGTTAACCTTGTAGCGGTAACCTTGTAATGGGGACCTTGTCGTGGTGACCTTGTAGAGTTGGCCTTGTAGCGGTGACCTTGTAGCGGTAACCTTGTAGCGGTAACCTTGTAATAGTGACCTATGTATCTGTAACCTTTGTACTTAGATAAATTCTACACTGTAAGATTAACCAATCAAGCAGTGATATTGAGAGTATATGAATATTACTCTATAAGATAGGACACATTAATGAAACATAATTAGCATAGAACTAAGACATGGTTCTTACTTAAATGAAAACAAGATTAGGGATTATCAAAATATGATTTGGTATTTTCAAAATATGATTTGGAATTTTCAAAATATGATTTGGGATTTTTAAAATATGATTTGGGATTTTCAAAATGTGATTTAGGATTATCAAAATAGGTGATTCCAACAATCTCCCCCTTTTTGATAATCACAAATTATTTCATTGAATCATTAGATTTAAGAGTTTTGAATCAAGGTTAAACACATCTTCTAATTTCATCAGTGAAATATATAAACTTCATATAAACACTTCTCCCCCTTGGGGAAACTGGAACAAGTAAAATATAAGTGAATAAGTGAAATATTTTCTCCCCCTTTGTGATTAACAAAAAGCGTAGATAACAAAAATAAAGAAAAGAGAGTGTTTGTATTAATTAAACAGTAGTACAAAAGACAAAAAGAACATCAATCCCTATTAGCAAAGACAATATACATTCAATCCACATTAGAGATGTCCATTGGAGCTTTGTCTTTGGAGGTTGAGGATGCAGGTTCCGAAGGTGGAGGGATAGGCCGAGGGATGGCAGTGAGCAGAGTAGGAGGAGTAGACACAGAAGCATCAGTAGACCTATAGTGAGTAGATATCTGAGGAATCGAGGGGGTAAATCTTCTGATGGACTGGGAAGGAGTCATCAATGGAGCAGCACTGGTGGAACATGAAGTAGGTGAAGAAGTAGGCAGAGCAAGAGGAACTATGATTGGAGTACAGTCCACATGGAGGAAAGGAAATAGAAGATTTCTGAAGTCCATAATGATACTCCCACCTCTCTCCATAGTAGAAATAAAATCATCCTTATTCTCCTTGAATATTTCCAATGCAAGAGTCAATTCCCTGAGTCTGCTAACCTGATCCTTAAAGGACTGAGTGACTAGTGGGATCCTTAACTTTTCCAACAGCAACTTGAAGTGGTCATCCATATGATGCTTAGTATAAACCCATTTTTAGTAGAAGTCAACTTGTTCTTTGATGGCCTTATGATCCTGAGAATATTCCCTTAGATAGTCTCCCACAAGCTTAAGAATTTTCCTGGTAATGGAAATGACTTGAGAATCTGAGGAACTGTCACCAGAAAACCTTTCCACTTCTTCTCTAACAATGGTCCTAAAACCATCAATGTAAACTGGAGGAGAAGCCGAGGTGGAAGTAGATGCAGCTAGAGGAGCCAAAGAGAAGGCCAATGTCTCCTTGAAAGATTTGGTCAAGCCACTTATCAGCCTTTTAACATCATCATCTTTCCCTTTCACATGTGTTTCCATAGATTTCTTGAACTCCTCAAACACTGTAACCATTTTCTGAACCAAACTTTTGACATATGCAAGGTCTCTGTCCACCTGATCCCTTGAAGCCATGTAAGCATCTAAGCTGACAATAGACTATCTCACTAAAACCATAGAATCTTCCAACTCTTTTACTTGATTCTGACATTCCTTGAACTCATGAAACACAACTGAGTGAGAGTTAGATACTATCCTTTCCACTACAGATTTCATGAGTCCTTGATTGACTACTATTGATCTTGCTATTTCAGTGGCTTTCTCATCAAAGTGTCTCTCCAGGTCTGATTTCAAAGAAGCAAGGTCTGCCTTTTTCACATAGTCTTGAGGGAAAGAGGTTTTTGAAGGGAAAAAAGTGAGGTTTGGCAATGAGGGTCTTCTTTTGGGCCTTTCATCTTCTGATTCATCATAATCTAGTCCCAACACTAGAAATATGGGGTCCTCAGACCTACCATCAATCTCATGGAAAATAGAAACTGAACCTGTAACAATAGGTTCCTCCCCCTCAATGGGAGAAATCTCCTGATCGGCCATATTCATTTCCTCCATACCTCCTTGATCAACTACAACATTAGGAAGTTTCACTTCCACTTCCTCCTCAGAATCCTCAACTACCTCCAAAATAGGTCCAGTATCAACTAAATCAGTAGCTTATTCTTCTGCACTTTCTAACCTTTCTGTCTTTCCTATTAGAAGACTAATACTTAGACATTTCTCTTCATTTTTAACAGCATCTATCTCAAGGTCATCATGACTTGATTCAGAGCCCTCATCCTCATCTGAGGTATCTCTAACTTCTCTTAAGAAAATTTCAGCCCCTTCTTCTTCAGTGGTTTCTTTATCACTGTCCCTTAGGACTTCTTCCCTTCTAGGCAATCACTTTGGTGGGCTAGGCTCACCAAAAAATACAGTAGTCGCACGAGGATTTGAGGGAAGTTCAGGGTCACTCCTATCATCTATAGGAGAGTCATCTCTTTCTTGTACAACTGTAACTTCCTGTTCTTCTACATCTGAATAAGAAGGCTCTACTTCATCGGGCTTAAGACCAGGGTCTCTCTTATTCTTAGGCCTAGTAGGATGAGTCACAGGATTAAACTCTTCATGCACCTTAGCCTCATCATTCACCCATCTCCTCAGCCGTGGATTCCAGTTAATATTCATCATCTTGCAAATCACTTTGGTGATTCAATGGTTGTCTTGAACAACAACAATTTCTTCCTTATCTCCAGAAACTCCTTTCACTTTCAACATAATAGATGTCAGCTTGGCATGGAATAGGGCATTTGATTTTGAACTAGGCTTGGTCATATCTTCCAACTGATCTATCAGGAACCTACACAATTGATCT
Source organism: Viscum album (assembly GCA_963277665.1). Taxonomy (NCBI): domain Eukaryota; kingdom Viridiplantae; phylum Streptophyta; class Magnoliopsida; order Santalales; family Viscaceae; genus Viscum; species Viscum album. The sequence goes on from OY728131.1 coordinate 1,354,198,555, forward strand.
TATGTCCATGCTTCAGAAAATATAGTATGAATGTGTCTTGATACTTCAAAACAGCGAAGTCCCCTTTCCTCGGACATATCACATTCTGAATAAATTTGAAAAGTAGCTTATCTTCTCCTGCCATTTCAGAAGCAATGACTTTCCTAGGAATTCCATTCCCTATCAATTCAGCTAAATCTTCTTCATACCAAAATAACTCACTAGTGGGAAGCACCGCTTTTGAGTAATAGTCATAAATTCCTTCATGAGTAATCCTTAAAAAATCACCCCACTCAGTAGAGGAGAAACTCACATTTACTCCATTTACTATGGAAGTCATCCATTGCTCATTCTCAGACTGTCCGAACTTCAGATACTCATATAACTCCTTCACCAAATTCGGGTAATAGGGTCTATTGTTGTTTGCAAAACATTCAACCCAGCCCTGAGCTTCCGGTGCCTTAAGCACTAATAACCGGCTTGACAACAGCCAATCTGAACTTAACTCCTTCTCAGCTACTATCTCCCTCTTGGATAAATGTGGGTTTAGCACCTTTTCTACTATCTGGATTCCGCTACTCGACTCAACTCTAGGTCTCTTATGATCAAGGGTGTCTCCTTCATCACTGACCAGCGGCCTCTTCAATCTAGTCATCAATCCAGAGCGGTTCAAGGTTTTAGTTGAGGTTTAGGTTCTGATATTTGGGAGAAAAGGGTTCGGCAGAGGGTTTTATGTGGATAAAAATGCGATCTATGTTTTAATTTTATCATTTAGGGATCAAAAAATAAAACAGATAAAATAAATAAGTATTACGCAGAAAACTTTTCAGATTCCAACTGAGAGCACAAAAATGTAAAGTCCCAGACTCAAGTTATCTATCGGTAAGGAGGTATCTGTAAGGTCTAACAGTGAGGTCCTATCGGTGAGGTTCTAACAGTGAGGTTCAACGGTGAGGTTCTAACAGTGAGGTTCAATGGTGAGGTTCTAACAATAAGGTTTAATGGTAAGGTTCTAACAGTGAGGTTCAACGGTGGTGTTCTAACAGTGAGGTTCAACGGTGAGGTTCTAAAAGTGAGGTTCAACGGTGAGGTTCTAATAGTAAGGTTCAACAGTGAGGCTCTAATGTTAACAGATTATCATACCTAAATCATTTATGATGTAATTTAACCTCTCAGAATTCAAATGCTTTGTGAATATATTAGCCAATTGGTGTTCAGTACCAATGAATTCAAGAGTGATATCACCTTTTTGAAAATGATCTCTCAAGAAGTGATGTCTAACATCAATATGATTTGTTCTAGAAATACTGGATTTTTATATATGTTAATAGCACTTGTGTTGTCACAGTTTATAGAGACATGTTTGAATTAACATCCATAGTCTATTAAAGTGTGTTTCATCCACATAATTTGAGCACAACAACTACCAGCAGCTATATATTCTGCCTCTGCAGTAGATAATGCAACAGAATTCTGTTTCATACTACACCATGATACTAGTGACTTTCCTAAAATGTGACATGTTCCATAGGTTCTCTTTCTATCTAACTTGCAACCAGCAAAGTCAGCATCCGAATAACTTATTAAATTAAACGACTATCCTCTTGGATAAAATAATCCTAAATTTATAGTATATTTTAGATATTTTAAAAATCCTTTTAACATCATTTAAGTGAGACTCTTTGGGATTGGCTTGAAATCGAGCACACATGCATACACTGAACATAATATCATGTCTTCTAGCTGTAAGATAGATCAGACTCGCTATCATACCTCTATAGTTGTTTTGATCCACTGGTTCACTAGTTTCATCAGCATCCAACTTACAAGTGGTACTCATAGGTGTATCACTACCTTTACTACTATCCAAACCAAAACATTTTAAAATATATTTAGTATATTTATTTTGATTTAAAATAATACCATCTTTGTTTTGAAAAATTTGAAATCCAAGGAAAAATTTTAGTTCCCCCATTAAACTCATTTCAAATTCATCTTGCATAATTTTTGAAAAAATAGTACATAAAGAATGTTTAGAAGATCCAAAAGTTATATCATCTACATAAATTTTTACTATTAAAACATCTTTGGAAATCCTTTTAATAAAGAGAGTAGGGTCTGTTATTCCTTTTGTAAAACCTTTTGAAATAAGAAGAGAACTAAGTCTATAATACCAAGCTCTTGGAGCTTTCTTTATACCATATAAGGCTTTAGACAGTTTAAAAACACAATTTGGAAAATGGGGATTTGTAAATCGAGGGGTTTTATCAACAAATACATCTTGAATTATATATCCATTTAGAGATGCACTTTTGACATACATTTGCTAAGTTTGAAGTTCAGATGAGCTGCATAAGCAAGTGGTATCCTAATAGATTCTAGTCTAGCTACAGGAGAAAAGTTTTCGTCATAGTCTATTCCTTCTTCTTGACTATACCCTTGGGCAACTAGTCTAGCCTTGTTTCTAACTATATTTCCAGACTCATCAACTTTTTTCCTAAAAACCCATTTATTTCATATTTTCAAAGTGTCCTTAGGTCTTTCAACTAGTTCCCAGACTTTGTTTCTTTCAAATTGATTTAATTCTTCTTGCATATCTATCACCCAAAATTCATCATTGATAGCATCATTAATATTTTTGGATTCAAGATATGAAATAAAAGCTTGATGTTCAACCTGGTTTCTTAGAGAATCTCTAGTTTGTGTCCCTTGATTTAAATCACATACTACAGCATCTAAAGGATGATTAGAAATAGTTGAACTAGACTCCTCATGATTGTTTATTGGTTTAGACTCAACAAGTGCAGATTCTGGAAGATTCCCAGAACTGGTTACTTTTACAGGGGATTCACTATCATTATCATTAAGGTCCAGAATTGACATATCTTCCTCAAGATATTAAAAAGAGGTTTTGGGTTCATGTGGATCAGTCTCATCAAATTTGACATGAACTGACTCTTCCACACATTTGGTTTTCTTATTGAATACTCTATAGGCTTTACTCGAGATTGAGTAACCTAGGAAAATTCCTTCATCACTTTTGGAAGCAAATTTGTCAAGATTGTCCTTAGTGTTAAGGATAAAGACTTTGCAACCAAAAACTCTGAAGTAGTTAACCTTAGGCTTCCTATTGTTCCAAAGTTTATAAGGGATCTTCTTAAGAACAGGTCAAATTAAGACTCTATTAATGGTATAACAAGTTTTATTTACAGCTTCAGCCCAAAAATATATAGGTAGATTATATTCATTAAGAATTTTCCTAGAAATCTCTTGAAGTTTCCTATTTATGCTTCCACAACTCCATTTTTTTAGGTGTTCTTTGACCATAGAAATTGTGACTATAGCCATTGTGTGAGCAATAAGATTCAAACTCTTGATTTTCAAACTCACAGCCATGATCACTTCTCAAGGTCTTAATTCTAAGTCCACTAAGATTTTCTACTGATTTTGAGTATTTGATAAAATGAGAACAATATTTACTTTTGTGAGCATCAAATTATACCCAAGTGTACCTAGAAAAATAATCTACAAGAACATAAACATGGTGCTTCCCATGTAAACTTTAAACTCTTGAAGGTCCAAAAAAATCCATGTGAACCAACTCAAGTGGTTGAGAAGTAGAAACTTCTTTCTTTGGTTTGAAAGAAACTTTGTGTTGTTTTTCCTCTTGACAAGGGTTACACACTTTGTTAAGAGGGAATTCCAATTTAAGTAAGTCTCTAACTAAGCCTTTCATATTCGGTTTACTAAGTGAGTGCACATTTCAGTGTCCTAGTCTTCTGTACCACAACCAGGATTCCTTATGAAACACATTTAAACAAGAAATATTTTTCTTAGCTAAAGAATCTAAATCAACAACATATACATTATCATTTTTGAGAGCAGAAAATATTAAATCATTTTTAGAATTAAAAAAATTACATGCATCATTTTTAAACTTGACATTAAAACCATCATCACACAACTGATAAATAATTAGCAGATTGTATTTTAACCCATCAAAAAAAAAGTACTTTTGAAATTAATACAGTATTAGCATTGCCAGTCTGGCCTAGGCTGACGATTTTCCCTTCATCATTATCAACAAAAGTTACATGTCCACCATCAACTTTGATTAGGATCCTGAATTATGAGTAGTCTCTTGTCATATGTCTTGAACCTCCAATGTCCAAGTACCACAGAGCTTTACAGGAACTCTTTAGGCAACATCCCTACAAAACAGATTAAGTATGAGGTAACTTTGGTACCTAGATTTTCATGGGTCCAGAGAGGTTAGAAAGTAAATCTTTGTGAACCCATATTTTCTTCACAGATTTTCTATAATCAGCAGATATATTCTAAGACATAAACACTTTGTTTGGTCCTTTAGAGAATTTTTTTTAAGAAACAGTCCAGAACTTGAACTAGCTGTGAACTGTCCAGATTTTGGAAAAAATTTAGTTTTAATAAATATTCTCTGTCCCGGTTGATATCTTAGACCTGTTGTATATTTTTGGGAAATCTGTTTTCCTAGAAACTAAGTCAAGGTATCTCTACCATCAGTAAATTTCTCAAGATCTCTCTTTAATTGTTCATTGGATAATTTGAGTTCAGTATTTTCTTTTAACAGTTGAGCACATTTTTCTTTCTTAAAATCCATATCAGATTTATAATTACCATTTAGAGCATGTGGTCTTTTCAATAATTTATATTTATCCTTGAGTTCATTAAAGTTATCCTCAATCATTCCACAGTATTCAAATACTTCATCCTTAGTCATATTTTCATCATTTTTGGATTCACCTTCATTCCCAGAATAATAATCCTTAGGCATAGGGGAATTAGGTGTTACCTCATATGTTTCTGTCATGAAACATAAGTTGGAATGATTATTCTGTTCACTATCAGAAGAATCAGATCCACTAGATCTATCTTCTAAAGCACTCCAGGTAGCTTTTATAGCCTTTTTATAACCCTTTCCCTTATCTTCATATTTCTTCTTAAATTTCATCTTGGGGAAATCTGCCTTTACATGGCCTTTTCATTTGCACTCATAGCAGATTATTTCATTTGAATTGTCATTCCATTTTCTATCTTTCTTTTATTGTACTTTACTATCATACTTTCCCTTGTAGTTTTACTTCCTAAAGAATTTCTACTTTCGATAGAAATTTTTGAATCTTCTAGCAAGATGATCCATCTCCTCATCACTATCTGAGTCTTCACTTGTGGAAGTATCTACAGGAGCATGAACTTTTTCTTTATCCTTGTATTTTGAGGTAGTAGTCTTGAATGCTACATATTTCTTCCTTGGTTCATCATCTACTTCTTGATTCACCTTAATTTCTTCTTCATACATCATAAGGTTTCCAATTAGGTCCTTCACTAGAAGTTTGCTTATGTCACAAGATTCGCGGATAGAAATACAAGTCCCTCTCCATCTCTCAGGTAGGCATCGAAGAAGTCTCATAATCTGGTCCTTATTTTCCACTGCTATCCCAAGCATACTCATAGTATTCACTATCTCATTGAACCTGAGATACATGTCAGAAATGAGTTCATCAGGGTTAATTTTAAAGTTATCATATTTAATAGTGTATGTATTTAATCTCATTTATTTAACATTGGTTGTTCCCTCATGAGAAATAGCTAAAGTATCCCAAATTTCATATGTAGTTTTACAAGAAGGTATTCTACTGAATTCCTCATCACCTAGAGAACATTACAGAGCATTCATTGCTTTATAGTTATTGTTATATTAAGCTTTAGTCAACTGAGACCATGTGTCCCTAGCAATAGCAGGTAATGTATGTTTTTCTTCAATTGTGTCCCAGATTTTAGGTCCCATGCTTTCTAGATACATTTCCTTTTTTAATTTCCACTGAGCATAGTTATTACCATTAAATAAAGGTGTCCTATTAGTAGCAGCACCCTCAACTCTATTTTCCATTGTTACTTAGAATTTTAAAGAACTGAAAATTTAGATATGATAGAAATTTTAAGATCTTTAAGATACAACTAAAATCATAGTTAAAAATAATTTTCACATTGGATAAAATAGTCCTTTGATACCAAATAATGGTCAGAGTGGATACTCAAGAGGGGGGGTGAATTGAGTTCCAATTAAAATTTCTGTTAACAACTTTATGGTTAAGAAAACCCCCAATTTAAAAATGGCCCAGTTAATTAAGGAAGTAGAAATATAAATGTTCAATTGGTCAACATGTTTCTAAAAGGGTGATTAATCCTCAGATGAATCAGTATAGAACACCAATTCAACTTTTAAAACAATTTTATTGTATTAAACAAATAAACACACTAACCAAAACTAACTATCAATGTGTACGCAAAAACAGTTTTATGTTTTAGAAAATATAAGCAGTAGTTAATATCAAAACAGAGTATAACTAAATAAAGTACTCAGTTAAGTAAAACAAGAGGTTCGGTCTCAATTCAATACTTAATCCTCTTCACTTGGTGATCACCTTCCACCAAGTTGTTTATATTAACTATAAACTTGATACACAGCTTGTATCGGGATTTACAATAGTTTTCACAAATTGTCTAGGGTTCGCACCCTCTTCCACAGTTCTTTATGGGAAAAACAAACAGCACAGAACACACACTGTCTCTTCCACGGTTATACCTGAGAAACAAAGATGTGGTGAAGTTTGATGTGAGGATATCCAGTATCCTCCAGTTAAAGCACAGGAGACAGTGTGTGATACAAACAGACACACACACTTCTCAAAGATGTAAAAGAAATAACACAATGGAGATAAGAAAGTAATATTGAGTTTAGAAAGCTCTATGTGTTATCAGATTAGTTCTTGACTCCTTAGAGTTAATAATTTTATGATGAAGTCTTTCTCTGAAACTTGTCTTCAAAAACAGAGTGTCACAACTCCAGGTTCTATCATTCTGTGTTCTGCTTCTAGTGTTTGATCAAGAGTTGATGCACCACATAAGGCATGAATGAGTTTATCCCAGAATGATCTTCATGAATCTTGTGGGTCTTTTTGTGTTAACTCTGGATGGTTCAGCCTTTTGATCTGGCGAGTAAGCTCTATCACACTTCTCATGCAACCCTTTCTTCATATCCGTGTATATGTTACACTTTTCTCTCTTTCGGGGTATTTTCCTTTTATATTTGAGGTCCAACAATAGGAATGAGTAGATCACGTTCAATCTTTCTCATACCTCATACTGTCCACGGTATTGTCTCCTGAAACGTTTACAATCAGCATTAATTAATGTCAGAGCATTTATTTTATCAAATATGACTGTTAGAAAAATATCTGGAATTTGAAAAAGTATGGAAGGATCAGCGTCGGTAGACTGGTAACGGTAGCCTTTATATCGGTTGGATTCAACAGTAGTTTCTCCAACTATAACCTTTATCAGTATGCTTACACCGGTGACCATGTAACAGTGACCTTGTCATAATAACCTTGTAGTGGGGACCTTGTAGCGGTAACTTTGTAGCGGTGAACTTGTAGTGGTAACCTTGTAGTGGTAACCTTGTAATGGTGACCTTATCGCGATAACCTTCTAGTGGTGACCTTGTAGAGGTAACCTTGTAGTAGTAACCTTGTAGCGGTAACCTTGTAACGGTGGCCTCTATATCTATAACCTTTTTGATTAGATAAATTTTACAATGTAAGCTTAACCAATCAAGCAGTGAGATTGAGAGTATATGAATATTACTCTATAGGAATAGGAAACATTAATGAAACATAATTAGCAGAGAACGAAGACATGGTTCTCGCTTAAATGAAAACAAGATTTGGGATTATCAAAATATTATTTGGGATTTCCAAAATATGATTTGGGATTTTCAAAATATGATTTTGGATTTTCAAAATATGATTTGTGATTTTCAAAATATGATTTGGGATTTTCAAAATATGATTTGGGATTATCAAAATAGGTGAGTACAATAATCTCCCCCTTTCTGATAATCACAAATTATGTCATTGAATAATTAGATTTAAGAGTTTTGAATCAATGTTAAAAACATCTACTAATTTCATCAGTGAAATATATAAAATTCATATAAACACTTCTCCCCATTGGGGTAACTAGAACAAGTGAAATATAATTGAATAAGTGAAATATTTCTCCCCCTTTGTGATTAACAAAAATATTAGATAACAAAAATAGAGAAAATATAGTTTTTGTATTAATTAAACAGTAGTACAAAAGACAAAAAGAACATCAATCCCTATCAGAAAATATAGTCTACATTCAATCCACATCAAAGATTTCCATTGGAGCTTTGTCTTTAGAGGCTGAGGATGCATGTTATAAAGGTGGAGGGATAGGCTGAGGGATGGCAGTGGCAGAGTAGGAGGAGCAGCCACAGAAGCATCAGTAGACTTGTAGTGAGTAGATATCTGAGGAATCAAGGGGGTCAAGCTTCTGATGGTCTGCGTAGGAGTCATCAAAGGAGCATCATTAGTGGAACCTGAAGCAATTGAAGAAGCAGGCAGAGCAGGAGGAACTATGATTGGAGTGCATTCCACATGGAGGAAAGGCAAGAGAGGATTATTAAAGTCCATAATGATACTTCCACCTCTCTCTATAGCAGAAATAAAATCATCATTATTCTCTATAAATTTTTCGAAAGCAGGAGTCAATTCCCTAAGTCTGCTAACCTGATCCTTAAAGGCCTAAGTGACAGGTGGGATCCTTAAGTATTCCAACAACAACTTGAAGTGGCCATCCATCTGATGCTTAGTATAAACCAGTTTGTAGTATAAGTCAACTTGATCTTTGATGGCCTTCTGATCCTGAGTATATTACCTTAGATAGTCTCCCACAAGCTTAAGAATTTCTCTAGTAATGGAAATGACCTGAGAATCTGCGGAACTATCACCAGAAAAATTTTCCACTTCTTCTTTGACAATGGTCCTGAAAGTTTCAATGTCAACTAGAGGAGAAGCCAAGGTGGAAGCAGATGCAGCTAGAGGAGCCAGAGAGATGGCCATTGTCTCCTTGAAAGATTTGGTCAAGCCACTTATCAGCCTTTTGACATCATCATCTTTCCCTTTCACATTTTTTTCCATATATTTCTTGAACTCCTCAAACACTGTAACCATTTGATGAACCACACTTTTGATATATGTAAGGTCTTTTTCCACCTAAGCCCTTGAATCCATGTAAGCATCTAAGCTGTCAATAGATTATCTCACTAAAACCATAGAATATGTCAACTCTTTTACTTGATTATGAAATTACTTGACCTCATGAAACACAGATGAGTGAGAGGTAGATACTATCCTTTCCACTACAGATTTCATGAGTCCTTAATTGACTGATATTGTTCTTTCTATTTCAGTGACTTTCTCATCAAAGTGTCTCTCTAGGTCTGATTTCAAAGAATCAAGGTCTGCCTTTTTTACATAGTCTTGAGGGAAAGAGATTTCTGAAGGGAAAAAAGTGAGGTTTGGCACTGAGGGTCTTCTGTTGGGCCTTTCATCTTATGAGTCATCATAATCAAGTCCCAACACCAGAAATCTGGGGTCCTCATACTAGCCCTCAATCTCATGTACAATAGTAACTGAACCTGTAACAGCAGGTTCATCCCCCTCAATGGGAGAAATCTCCTGATTGGCCATATTCATTTCCTCCAGACCTCCTTGATCAACTGAAACATCAGGAAGGTTCACTTACACTTCCTCCTCAAAATCCTCAACTACCTCCAAAATAGGTCTAGCATCAACTGAATCAAAAGCTTCTTCTTTTCCACTTTCTACCATTTCTATATTTTCTATTGGAGGACTAAGACTTAGAAATTCCTCTTTATTTTCAGCATCAGCTATCTCAAGGTCAGCATGAATTGATTAAGAATCCTCATCCTCATCTAATCTATCTCTAAATTCTCTTAAGACAATTTCAACCCATTTTTCTTCACTGGTTTCCTTATCACTGTCCCTTAGGATAGCTTCCCTTCTAGGAAATCTCCCTGGGAGGCTAGGCTCACCAAAGGATACATTAGTTTCACGAGGATTTGAGGGAAGGTCAGGGTCACTCCTATCATCTATATGATAGTCCTCTCTTTCTTGTACAGAAACAACTTCCTCTTCTTCTACATCTTAATAAGCAGGCTCTACTTCATTGGGATTAAGACAAGGGTCTCTCTTATTCTTAGGCCTAGTAGGATGAGTTACAGGATTAAACTCTCCATACACCTTAGCCTCGTCATTCACCTATATCCTCATCCATGGATTCTAGTTAATATTCATTATCTTTCAAATCACTTTGGTGATGCAATGGTTGTCTTGCACAAAAACAATTCCATCCTTATCCCCAGCAACTCCTTTCACTTTCAACATAAGAGATATCAGCTTGGCATGGAATAGGGAATTGTATTTGGAACTAGTCTTGGTCATATCATCCAACTGATCTATCAGCAACCTACATAGGTTGATATTTTGTCCATGCTTCAGCAAATATAGTATGAATATGTTCTGATACTTCAAAACAACGAAGTCCCCTTTCCTGGGACTTATCACATGCTGAATAAATTTGAAAAGCAGCTTATCTTCTCCTGCCATTTCAGAAGCAATGACTTTCCTAATAATTCCATTCCCTATCAATTCAGCTAAAGATTCTTCATAACAAAATAACTCACTAGTGGGAGGAACCACGTTTGAGTAATTTTCATAAATTTCTTCATGAGTAATCCTTAAACAGTTATCCCACTTAGTAGAGGAGAAACTCACATTTACTCCATTTACTCTGGAAGTCATCCAATTCTCATTATCAGACTATCCGAACTTCAGATACTCATAGAACTCCTTCACCAACTTCAGGTAATAGGGTCCATTATTGTTTGCAAAACATTCAACCCAACCCTAAGCTTCCAGTGCCTTAAGCACTAACGACCAGCTTAACAGCAGCCACTATGAACTTAACTCCTTCTCAGCTACTATCTCCCTCTTGGATTAATGCGGGTTTATCACCTTTATTACTGTCTGGATTCTGCTACTCGACTCATCTCTAGGTCTCTTAGGATCAAGCACGTCTTTTTCATCACTGATCAGCGGCCTCTTCAATCTAGCCATCAATCCGAAGTGGTTTGAGGTTTCAGTTGAGTTTTAGGTTCTAATATTTGGGAGCAAAAGGTTTGGGAGAGTTTTTGATGTGGATAGAAATGTGATCTTTGTTTTTATTTTATCATTTAGGGATTGAAAAATAAAATAGATAAAATAAATAAGTATTTCACCGAGAACGTTTTAGATTTTGGCTGAGAGCACAAAAACGTAAAGTCCTAGACTCAAGTCGTCTATCGGTAAGGTGGTATCTATAAGGTCTAACGGGGAGGTACTATCGGTGAGGTTCTAATAGTGAGTTTCAATGGTGAGGTTCTAACAGTGAGGTTCAACGGTGAGGTTATAAGAGTAAGTTTCAACGGTGAGGTTCTAACAGTGAGGTTCAACGGTGAGGTTCAAACAGTGAGGTTCAACGGTGAGGTTTTAATAGTGTGGTTCAACGGTGAGGTTTTAACAGTGAGGTTCAACGGTGAGATTCTAATGTTAACAGTTTATCATACCTAACTCATGTCTGATGTAATTTAACCTCTCAAAATTCAAAGGATTTGTGAATATATCAGCCAATTGGTGTTCAGTACCAATTAATTCAAGAGTGATATCACCTTTTTGAAAATGATCTCTCAAGAAGTGATTTCTTACATCAATATTCTTTGTTCTAGCATGAGATACTGGATTCTTAGAGATGTCAATAGCACTTGTGTTGTCACATTTTATAGAGAGATGTTTGAATTGACATCCATAGTCTAGTAAAGTGTGTTTCATCCACATAATTTGAGCACAAAAACTACTAGTAGCTATATATTCATCCTCTACAGTAGATAATGCAACAGAATTATGTTTCTTACTACACCATGATACTATTGACTTGCCTAAAATGTGACATGTTGAAGAGGTGATCTTTTTATCTAACTTGAAACCAGAAAAGTCAGCATATGAATAACTTATTAAATCAAACAACTATCCTCTTGGATAAAATAGTCCTAAATTTATAGTATACTTGAGATATTTTAAAAATCCTTTTAACAGCATTTAAGTGAGACTCTTTAGGATTGTATTTAAATCGAGCACACATGCATACACTGAACATAATATCAGGTATGCTAGCTGTAAGATAGATCAGACTCCCTATCATACCTCTGTAGTTGGTTTGATCCACTGGTTCACCATTTTCATCAGCATCCAACTTGCAAGTGGTACTCATAAGTGTATCACTACCTTTACTACTATCCAAAACAAAATTTTTTAAAAGATCTTTAGTATATTTATTTTGATTTAAAATAATACCATCTCTGTTTTGAAAATTTTGAAATCCAAGGAAAAATTTTATTTCCACCATTAAAATCATTTCAAATTCATCTTGCATCATTGTTGAAAAATTAGTACATAAATAATGTTTAGAAGATCCAAAAATTATATCATATACATAAATTTGTACTATTAAAACATCTTTGGAAATCCTTTTAATAAAGAGAGTAGGATCTGCTATCCCTTTTGTAAAACCTTTTGAAATAAGAAAAGAACTAAGTCTATCATACCAATCTCTTGGAGCGTTCTTTAGACCATATAAGGCTTTAGACAGTTTAAAAACACAATTTGGAAAATGGGGATTTGTAAATCCAGGGGATTGTTCAACAAATATGTCTTCAATTATATATCCATTTAGAAATTCACTTTTGACATCCATTTAATAAAGTTTGAAATTCAGATGAGCTGTATAAGAAAGTGGTATCCTAATGGCTTCTAGTCTAGCTACAAGAGAAAAGGTTTCCTCGTAGTCTATTCCTTCTTCTTGACTATACCCTTGTGCAACTAGTCTAGCCTTGTTTCTAACTATATTTCCAGACTCATCAACTTTTTTCCTAAAAACCCATTTAGTGTCTATTGTCAAAGTGTCCTTAGGTCTTTCAACTAGTTCCAGGACTTTGTTTCTTTAAAATTGATTTAATTCTTCTTGCATATCCATCACCCAAAATTCATCATTTATAACATCATTAATATTTTTGGGTTCAAGCTGTGAAAGAAAATGTTGATGTTCAACCTGGTTTCTCATAGAAACTCTTGTTTATGTATTTCAATTTAAATCACCTACAACAGCATCTAAAGGATGATTCTTGAGAGTTCTAATACCTCTATAAAGATTTGAACTAGACTCCTCATGATTTTTTATTGGTTCAGACTCAACAGGTGCAGATTCTAGAATATTCCCAGAACCGGTTACTTTTATAGGGGATTCACTATCATTATCATTAAGGTCCAGAATTGACATATCTTCCTCAAGATATTCAAAAGAGGTTTTGGGTTCATGTGGATCAGTCTCATAAAATTTTACATGAACTGACTCTTCCACACATTTTGTTTTCTTATTGAATACTCTATAGGCTTTACCCGAGATTGAGTAACCTAGGAAAATTCCTTCATCACTTTTTGAAGAAAATTTGTCAAGATTGTCCTTAGTGTTAAGGATAAATACTTTGGAACCAAAAAATCTGAAGTAGTTAACCTTAGGCTTCCTATTGTTCCAAATTTCATAAAGGGTCTTCTTAATAACAGGTCTAATTAAGACTATATTAATGGTATAACAAGCTATATTTACAGCTTCATCCCAAAAATAAATAAGTAGATTATATTCCTTGAGCTTTGTCCTAGAAATATCTTGAAGTTTCCTATTTCTTCTTTCCACGACTCCATTTTGTTGAGGTGTTTTGGGAGTAGAGAAATTGTGACTATAGCCATTGTGTGAGCAATAAGATTCAAACTCTTGATTTTCAAACTCACGACCATGATCACTTCTCAAGGTCTTAATTATAAGTCCACTAATATATTCTACTGACTTGGTGTATTTGATAAAATAAGAAAAAGCATCACTTTTGTGAGAAAGAAATTATACCCAAGTTTACCTATAAAAATCATCAACAAGAACATAAACATAGTGCTTCCCATTTAAACTTGAAACTCTTGATGGTCCAAACAAATCCATGTGAACCAACTCAAGCGGCGGATAAGTAGAAACTTAATTTTTTCTTTTGAAATAAACTTTGTGTTTTTCCCTTTTAACAAGGATTACACACTTTGTTAAGAGGAAATTAAAATTTAGGTAAGTCTCTAACTAAGCCTTTCCGAGTCAGTTTGCTAAGTGAGCTCACATTCCAGTGTCCTAGTCTTCTGTGCCACAACCAGGATTCCTTATGAAATGAATTTAAACAAGAAATATTTTGCTTATCTAAACAATATAAATCAACAACATATACATTCTCATTTCTGAGAGAAGAAAATATTAAATCATTTTTAGAATTAAAAATATCACATGCATCATTTTCAAACTTGACATTAAAACCATCATCACACAACTAAGAAATACTTATCAGATTGTATTTCAACCCATCAACAAAAAGTACTTTTGAAATTAATACAGTATTAGGGTTACCAATCTGGCCAAGGCCAACAATTTTCCCTTTAGCATTATCACCAAAAGTTACATGTCCACCATCAAATTTGATTAGGATCCTGAAGCATGGGCAGTCTCCTATTATATGTCTTGAACATCCAATGTCCAAGTACCACAGAGCTTTACAAGAACTCTTTAGGCAACATCCCTACAAAACAGATTAAGCATGGGGTAACTTTGGTACCCAGATTTTCTTGGGTCCAGAGAGGTTAGAAAGTAAATCTTTGGGAACCCATATTTTCTTCACAGATTTTCTATAATCAGCAGATATATTCTGAGACATAAACACTTTTTTTAGTCCTTTACATAATTTTTTTTTCAAGAAATGGTCCAGAACTTGAACTAGCTGTGAACTGTCCAGATTTTGGAAAAATTTAGTTTTAATAAATATTCTATGTCATGGTTGATATCCTAGACAAGTTGTATATTTTTGGGAAATCTGTTGTCCTAGAAACTGAATCAACATATCTCTACCAGCAGTAAATTTCTAATGATCTCTCTTTAATTGTTCATTGGATAATTTGAGTTCAGCATTTTATTTTAACAGCTGAGCACATTTTTCTTTCTCAATATTCAGATCAGATTTATAATTAGCATTTAGAGCATGTTGTCTTTTCAATAATTTATATTTATCCTTGAGTTCATTAAAGGTATCCTCAAGAATATCTATAGTATTCAAACAGTTCATCCTTAGTCATATTTTCATCATTGTTTGATTCACCTTCATTCCCATAATAATAATCATTAGGCATATGGGGATTAGGTGTTACCTCAGATGTTTCTGTCACGAAACATAAGTTGTCATGATTGTTCTGTTCACTATCAGAAGCATCAGATCCACTGGAACTGTCTTCTGAAGTACTCCAGGTAGCTTTCATAGACATTTTATAACCCTTTCCCTTATCTTCATATTTCTTCTTAAATTTCATCTTGGGGAAATCTTCCTTCACATGACCTTTTCATTTGCACTCATAGCAGATTATTTCATTTGAATTGTCATTCCATTTTCTTTCTTTCTTCCATTGTCCTTTACTATCATACTTTCCCTTATAGTTTTAATTCCTAAGGAATTTCTTCTTTTGGTAGAATTTTTTGAATTCTATAGAAAGATGAGTCATCTCCTCGTCACTATCTGAGTCTTCACTTATGGAAGTATCTATAGGATCTTGAAATTTTTCTTTATCCTTGTTCTTTGAGGTATTAGTCTTGAATGCTACAAATTTCTTCATTAGTTCATCTTCTACTTCTTGATTCACCTTAAGTTCTTCTTCATACATCATAAGGTTTCCAATTAGTTCCTTCACTGGAAGTTTACCTTTTTCACAAGATTCTCGGATAGAAATAGAAGTCCCTCTCCATCTGTCAGGTAGGCATCGAAGAAGTCTCATAATTTTTTCCTTGTTGTCCACTAGTTTCCCAAGCATACTCATAGTATTCACTATCTCATTGAACATGAGATGCATATTAGAAATGAGTTCATCAGGCTTCATTTTAAAGTTATCATATTTAATAGTGTATGTATTTAATCTCATTTCTTTAATATTGGTTGTTCCCTCATGATAAATAGTTAAAGTATCCCAAATTTCATATGCAGTTTTACAAGTAGATATTCTAATGAATTCCTCATCACCTAGAGAACAGTACAAAGCATTCATTTCTTTATAGTTATTGTTATATGAAGCTTTAGTCAACCGATACCATGTGTCCCTGGTAGTAGCAGGTAATGTATGTTGTTCCTCAATTGTTTCCCAAATTTCAGGTCCCATGCTTTTTAGATACATTTTCTTTTTTAATTTTCACTGAGCATAGTTATTACCATAAAAGAAAGGTGGCATGTTAGTAGCAGCACCCTCAAATCTATTTTCCATTGTTACTTGGAATTTTAAAGAACTGAAAATTTAGATATGACAGAAATTTTAAGATCTTTAATATACAACTAAAATCACAGTTAAAAAGAATTTTCACACTAGATAAAATAGTCCTTTAATACCAAATGTTGGTCGGAGTGGATACTCAAGAGGGGGGGTGAATTGAGTTCCAATTAAAATTTCCATTAAAAAATTTATGTTTAAGAAAATCCCCAATTTAAAAACGGCCCAGTTAATTAAGGTAGTAGAAATATAAATGTTCAATTGGTCAACAGGTTTCTCAAAGGGTGATTAATCCTCAGATGAATCAGTGTAGAACACCAATTAAAATTTTGAAACAAGTTTAATGTATTAAAGAAATAAACACACTAACCAAAACTAACTATCAATGTGTACGCAAAAATAGTTTTATGTTTTAGTAAATATAAGCAGTGGTTAATATCAAAATAGAGTATAACTAAATAAATTACTCATTTAAGTAAAACAAGAGTTTCATTCTCAAGTATAGACTTAATCTTCTTCACTTGGTGATCACCTGCCACCAAGCAGTTTATATTAACAATAAACTTGATACACACCCTGTATCGGGCTTTACAACAGTTTTTACAAACTGTCCAGGGTTTGCACCCTCTTCCACAATTCTTCATGGGAAAATCAAACAGCACAGACCACACACGGTCTCTTCCATAGTTATACATGGGAAACAAAGATGAGGTGAAGTTTGATGTGAGGATATCCAGTATTATCCAGTTCATGCATAGGAGACAGTGTGTGATACAAATAGACACACACACTTCTCAAATATTTAAAATAAAGAACACAATGGGGATAAGAAAGTAAGCTTGAGTTTAGAAAGCTCTATGTGTTAACAGATCAGCTCTTTACTCCTCAGAGTGAAGAATTTGATGATGAAGTCTTTCTCTGAAACTTTTCTTCAAAAACAGAGTGTCGCAACTCCAGGTTCTAGCGTTCAGTGTTCTGCTTCTGTTTTTTGATCAAGAGTTGATGCACCATAGAAGGTAGGAATTATTTTATCCTAGAATGATATTCTTGAAGCTTGTGGGTCTTTTGTGTTAATACAGGATGGTTCAACCTTTTGATCTGGAGAGTAAGATCTATCACACTTCTCATGAAACTCTTTCTTCGTGTCCACGTATATGTTACACTTTTCTCTCTTTCAGGGTCTTTTCCTTTTATATTTGAGGTCCAAAAATAGGAATTATTATATCACATGTAATCTTTCTCGTACCTCATATTTTCCACGGTATTGTCTCTTGAAACATTTACAATCATCATTAATTAATGTCAGATCATTTATTTTATCAAATATGACCGTTAGAAAAATATTAGGAATTTGACAAAGTATAGAAGGATCAGCATCGGTAGACTAGTAACAGTAGCCTTTATATCGGTAGGCTTCAATAGTAGGTTCTCCAACTGTAACCTTTATCAGTATGCTTACACTGGTGACCATGTAACGCTGACCTTGTCGTGGTAACCTTGTAGCGGTGACCTTGTAGCGGTAACCTTGTAGCAGTGACCTTGTAGTGGTAACCTTTTAGGGGTAACCTTGTAATGGTGATCTTATAGTGGTAACCTTGTAGTGGTGACCTTGTAGCGGTAACCTTGTAGCAATAACCTTGTAGTGGTAACCTTGTAATGGTGACCTCTGTATCTGTAACCTTTGTACTTAGATAAATTCTACATTGTAAGCTTCACCAATCAAGAAGTGAGATTGATAGTATATTAATATTACTCTATAGGAATAAAAAACATTAATGAAACATAATTATCATAGAACTAAGACATGGTTCTCACTTAAATGAAAACAAGATTTGGAATTATCAAAATATGATTTGTGATTTTCAAAATATGACTTGGGATTCTCAAAATATGATTTGGGATTTTCAAAATATGATTTGGGATTTTCAAAATATGATTTAGGATTATCAAAATAGGTGAGTCCAACAATTTTAAATTATAATATTATAATTATTTATGTTATTTAATGTTTAATTTTAAATCATTTCCTTCAAGGGGTTCTCATTCAAATGTTTTATTATAATAAGGGTTTCATTAACTAAATTTCTAACAAATTGGGTCATAGTTATTATTATTTGAAATTAATTTTCAAGATTTTTTTGATCCTATAATTCCTATATATTATATGGTATTTCCTCTTATTCTATGGGAAAATTAATTCTCATCATCAATGATCACCCTTTTAATAAAAAAAATTCACAATATAATTATAACGTTGGTAAGAATAACTCGTATTCCTACCAATGCATATTTTCTTTTATATCCATTTTTTTCTTCCCACCAATGTTTTCCTCTCTTTATGGGAACTCAAACATGGATTAACTCAAGTGATCCTATTAATTCTCATCACTAATTTTCATATTGTAATTTTCTTCCCCTATTTACATTATGGGTTTTTAATAAAGGTGTTTAAAAATATTCAAAGGTTTTACATATCATGGATATATTTATTATTATACACTCCATATTTTCTCTCTAAAACCACTATGTATTTATTAGAACACCATTATTGGATATTTATTAATAAGTAATGTTTTAATATATCTCAAATTTTTTCTCTCCAAACTTTTTGAAAATAAATTTTCAAAAGAAACTAGAGACATTATTGCTTAGGATTTCTTCATACAAATAAGAAAAAGAAACTTCTTTTTAAAAAATTTTCATAATAAACAATTTCCCATCATTTTGAATATCATTTCCCATGTTTCATGGTATTAAAATGTAAATTATTCAATGAGTATTATTTAAAATGTTTTTCATTAGAAAAGGGTATTGTTCATCATAATTTTAAAAATAAAATTTTTCTATCCTTCTAAAACTATTTTTTATCTAACCATTAATTCTCTTCCTATTTTTTAAAAAATGAGAAATGTTATCTCTATTATATAAATGATATATTTTTTCCTTTCTCTTACCTATTCATTGAATTTTTATGATTTTTCGTCCAAATATCTTCCAATATGAACACTCTATATTTGATTTCTTTGATTGAAGGGCGTCCACCTAGATGACATACATTGATTGATTTGTGAAATTATTAATTTAACCACATACACTTTATCTATATAGTATAAATACCATATGATTTATTATATTTATTAAATAATATTTACCTATAATTTTACTTAATATTATTGGATACTCATTTATTTTCCATGGGTTTATCATGTTATAATTATTGATGAAATTATAAATGATTTCCTTATGTGAATTCATTTGAAAATTATTTGAAACTCATTTTCTTTACATGGGTTCTTTAATATGTGATTAATGAAACTCATTTTCTTTAAATGGGTTATTTTTTAAATGATGAATGATTTATTTTAAGTGGAACTTGTAAGTATGGATGAATGATGGGTGGGGTCCTATATCACCATCCAATGCATTGGTTATGAGTTTAAATCTCATGAGATATGTATACGCAGGCATAATTTAGTTGTTCTCAAGTATGGGTGAAAGTGTGTGACTCAAGAAGGTGATTTTTTTCTATAGTAATGTTTTTTACATAGTTTTATGATTCTTTTAATGACTATGTTATTCCATTATGAATCATGTTTATTGACTCGTATATCTAAACTCTCTTGATTAATTTCTAATATTGTGTCATATCGAATTACATAACTCAAGTTTTATGATATAACTATTGTTTGTTATGATTTTATTATGTATATTGACTATACTCAAATTCTCATGTTATTATCACTTATAATATTTGATTTTTATTACTTATGTTTACCCTTACAAAGCATTTGAGCTATCTCTTCTCCTATATTTTTATTTCCCCAGCTTATGAAGAAAAGAAAAGTATGAAAGGTTAAAAAGAGTATATTATGTGTAAAATTAGTGGGATATGTTGAAGACCTATTTTAGATTAATAAATTTCTTATATAGTAGAGAAAATATCCATTAGTTGAAAAATACATGAGTTTTATTACTTAATTTTGTATCCTAATTCTCTAAAAATATAAACCTAAAATGTATTGGGAATTTATTATAATTTAATAATATATTTAATTCATGTAATTGAGATGGTCACATTCATGGGGTATCATAGAAAGTGTATACATAGTGGGACTCTATGTAGGTGTGAGAAGTACCCGACCATTGTTATTAGAGATTGATTGTAGTGTAGAATCAATTATTGGGGTACATAACCAATCACAAAAAAAATGAGTAGGATTTAGATCCAAACCTTGTCAAAAAATTGTATTATTATGCCTTTATTTATTTCATAGTTTGGGTGAGGCTGAGAGACACTGATTTGGGGGGATTGAGAGTGGAAGAAGTCTATTAGGTTGAATTAAAAAAGAATAATTTTTAAAAATAGACCACTAATTCACACCCCCCCAATGGTACATTGAACCCTAGTAACTTTAATTAGTATCAAATAAAATCCAGGTTTCCTTTGAAAAGATCCAAGTTGTCTAAAATTTTTATTATAATTGATGAATTTAAAATTTGGGATGTTCGAAGAATAATATCATATCAATATTTTTTCATTATTCTTATTAAATCGGAAATATAAGTTTCAAACAATACATTGAAGAAGAGATAGAAGAAAGTGTCAAAGAAGGTAAGGAAAATATAAAGAATGATGAGGAGGATATACCACTTCTTGAAATTAAAAAAAATGGTAAGTTCACATCTGTATAATCTGTTTATAAAGATCCTTTTGGTGATTCAAGTACAAGTTATAGAGAGTATAAGGAGAATGGATCAATCAAAACTATCGAAGACTTATATTCTTATGTGATATATTATTTGAAGATGTTTCATACTAATGTTGTAACTTATATGATGAATTTTATCATGTAAATACTTGATGATAAATCACATCTAGATAAGAAATTTGATGTCATATAAGAGTCATTGGCTAAATAATTTGGTCAATGAAACACTCTAGAAACTGGTGAAATAAAAAGGAGAAATAGTTTATCTTTGTAATGATAACATTTCTTTGATTGATGAAAAATTGAAAAAAAAAAAAGTTGTTGAGAAGGATTTTTTTAAGGCTATTGTTGAATAAGTATTCCATATATTAGAGAATATTCACAAAGTAACTGTAAATGTTAAGGATGCACAGTTAGATATGAAATAAAAAGGGTGAAATAATAGGATAGTTCACTACAAAAGATTACTAAGATGCATGAAGATTAAGTTTATAAGATAAATATATATTACAAAGTGATACTAAAATCAGTTGACGTATAAATATATTCTATCAACATGAAGTGTCTACAGCTAGAAGTAAAGTTGATGAATCTAGAAGAGACACAACCTAGATCATACAAAAGAACTGAGAAAAGAAGTGATGCTACTCAAGTCTCAAAGATTATTTTTCTATAAAAAGTTACTCATTATAGTTATAAAGAGATGTTTATAACATGTTGAGAATCACCCACCTCATGCTCATAGAGGAAGGTATCCCAAAGTCCTGATGAATCTTCCTACACCAAATATATCTTGATGACTAGTTCCAGATTAAAGTCAATATCTAGAAACATTTGTAAGTAGAAAAGTTGTTTGAGACTCACTAATACATTTAGGGTGTTTGTGAGTAATTATAATAAAAACATCCCCCAAATTTGAGCCTAAGGGTGAGGATTTCAACCCAAAAATATCAAGGTCCAAAATAATGGAAAAAATTTCATACTACACCAAAAGTGAAAATAAAAAGGTTTTGTAGGGAACTACTGGAATTTTTTAAAGTTTTTTTATTTATAAATTTATTGATGTCATAATATGTCAATTCATACAATTTATAGGAGGCCATAAGTAAGGGGATAATAGCTAAATCTAGGAACAAACCTATTGAACAAAATTAGATAAATATATTAGAAATATATTTGAATTCCTTAATAATTTATATGATTATTACAATAAATATGGATATACATATGATTAATGTTGGTATGTTCTAACTAGTCACTATTATATTAACGTGAAGAGGAGGAAACAATTGAATGAGAAGGTAACAAATGAAATGAAGTCTTCCTTGAGGAGTGAATTGAAGGAGAAATTTTAAAAAGACACTTATAAGAAGTCAGTGATGAAGGATGAAAAAGATTTAAAACAAGAAAATATAATATGATTATACTATGGTAGGAAAGTCCACATCATATATCATTATAAAATGGCCCTAAATATAAATTTTCAAGGGAGAAATCTGAAACCTAAAATTGATTAAATCAAAGGAATCCATAAGAATATTGGAATGGTGTAAGGCATTAAAGATGATGAGTTTGATAGGTCACATATGAAAGGAAACTCAAAGGTTGAGAATAATATGTTTGGAATTTATAAGAAGGTAGGCCACATAGCTACAGAGTGTATGACTTGGATGTATGGTCAAGAGGATCTGGTAAGTGACAAGTGGAAATCACTAGTGAATTCAAGTTCTCAAATTTTTTTTACAAGGGATGGATCTACACCTATTAATAAGGTTGAACATGAGAATAAATAATTTCTTATTATATGTCCTAATCTGTTGAAAAGGGATAAATAGAAAGAGAACTCTAATAATAAATAAATATATCTAATTTCCAAAATCATGTATCTAAATTAAACTAATAAGAAAGTTGAGACAATTATGGAATTCATACTACAAAAACAATGTTCAGATTTGGAAACCTAAAGAAAATGATGGTATAAAGGGTTCCATACACTTTAGATCCTCAAAATGTGGAGTTTTTGGGTTAAAAAATAAGCCTTTTCCAGTTATTTAACTGAATAACTGAATAATTCCACCTTATTACCACTTTGTTGAATGTTTAATTTTAAATAGGGGATTAAAGTTGAATTAAGAAAAGAAATTGATAAAGGATGTGTTGTCTATATAGCTAAATAAAGAAACCATTGTGGAAATTTCATTTGGTACTCATTTTCAATTGGTACCAAACATAAACTTCTATCAAGTTTTTTTAAAGCTTATTTATACAATAATATTAACCATGGTTAAGTGTGGAAATCATACCTTGAGTGGGAATATCAATGATGAACAATCAACTAGCTATTTATTTTTTTTACATAAATATAGAATATAGATAGCCCTAGAAATAGTTAAAGTTTGAGGTATTATTTTCACTCTCAAAATCACTATTTTTTATTATTTTTAATTATTATATCAAGGGGAAGTTATTATCAAACAAAATGGGGAATAAAAAACGTACACTTGAATTTTTTTGATGTTTTTTGTGTAGTTGGGTGAAATTTTGTGAAACATCTTGTAAATCTGGTTGGTTAGATCCTTGATAAATGAATTATGAGTTGGTAGTACATTAATAAATGTGAATGAATAGTTATAATACTTTGGTAAACTCAATCTTGTTTTCTACATCAGGATATACCATGTATACAAAGAGATTAATAACCTATGGCTCATTGCTAAGAAATTTTTTGGTGCATACCTCTTCATAAGAAATATACAAAAATAAATAAGGGGGAGAAGATATTGACTATGGAGGATAATACCCTACATTAAAATTTGCATTTTTTGTTAATAATTATGGTTATTATAACATTTAATTTGGTATTAATGGTTGGTATTGACAAAAAATCCAAAGGGGTAGGTTGAAGTTCCCCCAGGGGATTGATAGAGATGTTTATTGTATTTGTTTTAAATGGATTTTTGGTTAGTTTTCAATGTCATTATGTTGAATAAAAAGTTCGGAGATGGAATTAAAACCACCCAATGAATAACATGATAAGTTTCCTTGTGTTATAGGAAAAGTAAGTAAGGATATATGGTTTCTATTGAATATTAAAATGGAGTTCTATATGTTGGTAAAGAAGTTTCCATGTTTTTTATGCATGATGAGTACCCACTTACATCAAGTGTTTGATAGAGATGATCCTCACAAAATTAGGATACTTTTGTTAATGGAATAAGAAGAAATTTTCTACAATAGTTTATGAAATTGGAGTATTTGGAGTTTTTAAATTGCATTAATAGTTGTAATAAAATGTGGGAATACCTAGCTGATTTGGGTGATTAAAGACTTAAGGTGTTGGAGAGACCATCCTTGTTGTGTTGCTATAAATAGCTACTGAAATTAATGTTATCAAACATATGAATAAATTTTTTAAGAGATTTAAATGAGTCTGAAGTTAGAAGTATAGTGATATAGATTTAAAATAATATTCTTGGGTATTTTTATGTTTCTAAGGGACTCAGAAATTAGCTTGATGAATTTTGGGACTATACTGATAACTCGTGAATTTAATAAAAGTTGTTTCTAAGGTGATTAAACTGATTTGGAAGGTATAAGATGTTGTGAAGGAGACCCATATTTAATTTTGAGATTTATATATTTTTAAGGTGAGCATAAAAATTTGAAAAATGCATGTATAGTAAGCATGGAGGAATGTGTAAGTATCGTTTTTCTATAAAGTTGATCCAGTTGTTAAAATAAAGGTCTTTTTAATTAAGCTCACCCTGTAAGCATGATGATCTTGTAAGGATGAATCATCCATAATGATGATCCATGTATGTATAAATTCATAAGAATATCAAATCATAAGGATTGCCTCCCATAAGGATGAATCTATATGCATACTTTAAGGATAAATCATCCATAATCATAATTTGGCTTCCATGTAAGCATGATTCTTCTAAGACTATAAAGATTCTCTTTTAAGGGTGAGACATAAGGATCATTTTATCCTTATGAGAATCCTAAAAATATCAAAATCTAGTATAGTTTACATATTCAATGTCTAAAGAATAAATTAATTAGTATGATGTTAAATTTTATCTTCATTAATCTAAAAATTACAAAATGAAATGTGATCCAAGATGGGTTTGATGAGGGTGAATGAGATAGAAGATTGAGGAGATCATTTTTCTATTTATCCATGAATTTAAAATGAGAATATTTGAAATATATTATTTATGGTTAGAATTGAGAAGTAAAATTGAAGATGTTGAAGATGTTCTTAGATGATTAAAATATCATAAAAAAGTTTTGGTTTATACTGGTTTTCTAATAAAATAGAAAGATGATAGAAGGATGGATTTATCAGAATTAAATTAAGCCTGAAGCTGGAATTCTTGATTTATTTAAATCTGAAAATTTAAATTTTAAGATGAAATTTTTGTTATTTGAGTTCTCATATCACAAATAAGTTGTGATACAAGTTTGAATGAAGAATTAAGTGTGTTTAGATTCTATATAAATGTGCAAACCATCTTGATGTTTGTATTGGTATTCATTGAATCTATCAAGAAGAAAAGAATGAGTCAATCCATGAATTTTAATTATATATAGTTTTTATGTAGTAATGGTAAATGTTTATCTATGGTTTTATGTGGACAATAATAAAAAGTATAAGAGAGACAAGAATACTAGAAAAAATCTATAATATATTGTAATTTTTTGAAGATTTATTTGCCCAAAATAAATGAGGAATAATAGAAAAAGAAATATGTGCTCTTATAAATTTATAGTAGACACGGTTTTGGAGAGAAAAATAATATGAGATCATTGGAGCACTCCCATGTATTAAAAAGGTGAGAAAAGTGACTGAGGATCATGGGCACTAAATTTCTGATGATATTTTATATATTCTAAATCTAGAGAATATTTTTATTTGGTGAACTATGTATAAAATGAAGGATATTAAAGATAGAGTAGGTTAGGTGTACAAGGAGATGTAGTTGAGTAATAAGGGCATGTAACTCTCAAAAAAGAACAAAAAGAAGATAATAGAGAGCCTCTACTAAAGTGAAGATCATCTGGGTATGGAAGTTTAAGAAAGAGGATGATTCTACAACATCTAAGGATAGATTGAATTGTTGTTCATGTTTTTAATCATTTATGTTGAGTATTTCATATATTTAGGAGATCCTAGATTTGAGAAGATCAAAAAATCTCGTTTTTTAGTTGAGAAATTTTGATGAGAAGATTCTATGAAAGTTCTATGAAGATGTTATTTAAATAGAGACTGAGTTTCATTTACTGTTTATAAAGAACTTGTGGATTTCTCAGAATCTACTAATGAGGAATCAAATTAGATTAAATTGATGAAGAGGAATCATGTTCTTATTGGTGATCTACTTAAAAGGATAGTTAAAAGAAAAACTTTCATATACATGGGGTGAATCCATAAAACCAGTGGGACTCTAAGTATGTGAGGAGATCCTAGTGAGACTCGGTGACTAAAGAGAGAAGATATTAAATGAAGACCACTATGAATGTGGAAACATAAGTCTTGTGAGAATAATGCAAGTATATACATAGTGGGACTTTATATTGGTGTGATAATAATCATACCATTGTATTCAGAGATTGATTATAGTGGAAAATTCATGATTTGGGTTTATAACTAATCACAACAAGGATTGGGCCTTAGATCCGAACATTGTAAAAAAATCTATGTTCTTGTATCTTTACTACTGCAAATTGGACCTTTAACAGCGCTAGTAAAAAGGATTTATAAACAATATAGAAGCACTAATAATGCAACCGATGTAAATGTTTCAGCATTAGTATCACTCATAAAAAGTGCTGATAAAATAAATCTTTAATAATGCTAAAAAATCGCTAATAAAGGGGGCCTTAATCATAAATTTTTTAAGCATTGTTAAAGTCTGCCATTATCAGTTCTTTTTTAGTGCTGTTAAAGGCCCCCTTTATCAGTGCTAAAAAAAGTGCTGATAAATGACCTATAGATAAATTTTGTCATTTTTTTAACCCATCCCACCTTTTTTCAGTGCTCCCCACCCCCTTTATCAGTGCTTACCCACATTCCTAGGAACTATCTCTCCCCCCCATCAGCGCTTTAGATAATTCCACCCTCTCATGCATGCCTCTTCCTCTAGAGAGTTTGGAACCTAAGACCTCTAACTCATATTCTCTCACCTTTTCCACTCCCCTATATTTTTTTTTTATTTAATGATATATCTATATATTTATATATATCGTTACATTTTTTATCTAAATATTTATATATTTATATATATTTTTTAAAATACATATATAAAATACTTTTGTGTGTGTGTGTTTATAAATACAAACATACATAGATATATATATATATATATCTCAGTGTGTGTGTGTGTGTGTGAATCTATATATATAATTATACATATTTATATTTATTTACATATATTATATATTAATATTTATATACAGATATTAGAATATATAGATAAATATATATTTGATTGTCAATACTCACACACAAACATATATATATTATATAAATTAATTTTATAGGTATATAAATATTCATTTATTTTTATTTTAAATAAAATTGATATTATTTTTTATTTAGATAAGGTTTATAAATTGAGAAATATGTTTTATCTATAAATATGTTTAAATATTTATTTATAAAATTAAATTTTTGTATGTGAATATATAAAAAATATGTATATGTTTTTATATATTTGATTATAAATAATTGAACATGACAGAGTCAATATTTTCATTATTATTAATATGTTTATTCATAATTTAATCCCTCCCAAATATTCAATTTGAGTATATTTTCATCATTTATGTGTTTTTGGTGTATTTTGGACTTAAATGTGAAAATGGGGTAATTCTGTAAAATTGACAGTTTTTGGGAGCTTCTGTTTTTCCGGAATAACTTTTACATTGTTTATTCAATTTGAGTTAATACTTGTTTTAGGCTTCATATTATCATGGAATTCAATTTTGTCTTCTGGACCAAGACCCAATTTGAAACCCAATGGTACAGAAAAATCAATCAAATGGAGAAATTAGTCTGGCAGGCATAATGGACCCCACTACAATAAATCTACAATATCTCATTCAATCGAACTTAAAATGAGTGATTTCAAATGGTTTCAACATAGGAATTTTAAATTAAGGTTCACATTAAATTTCATAAAATATTAATCTCTTTAAGGAATCTTTTGGGCGCGTCCAAGTGGAGTGGGTGAAACAGTGTTTGGTAGCCAGAATAAGTTAAACTGGATAATCAAGTCATATGTTCCTTTACACCTGTCCAAATGATTTTATATTTTGTATAGAGATGGAAAACTCAATTTTAAACATCTTATAAAAAGGTATCTTGGCTTGGTTCGGACGTCTGGTAGTCATAATAAAGGAATACTTCTGGAGGACAGATTCTAGAGGATCAAAATTTCTGTTCTTTCTTTTCTTTCTTTTGTTCTTATTAGCTTTGTAATGACTTCTTCTTCCCACTTCAACTCGGTTACCCTTACCATGGTGGGGTATATCTTCTGAGTGATTAAGGTGGGGTAGGTTTACCCTTTTATAATTCTTGAGTTATTGCACTTAGAATTTTAATATCTTCTTTTCTCTTCTGTGAATAGGTTTCAATTTCTTATAACAGTTTTTATTATCATGTATGATTGTATCTGATTTTAGATTCTATTGTTTTTTTTTATTTGTTAAAGGATCATTATCTCCCTACACTAGTTTCTGGATTATATATGATGGAATAGATTAGGAATTAGTGGTGAATTACTCAGTGATCACCGGTACGTGTGGGAGGAGTAGTGAATGTTCTTGACTGCTTGGGATGAATAAGACCCAATTGGGAATTGCTTGAGATAATTGGGGGTATTTTCTAAAACTCTATTACAAATTGGAAGGATAGTAGACCAATATGAGGTTTTAGTAAATTTTATTCTCACATTATTATTTTACCAAGGGAGTGAGGAGAAACGGTTGTGTATTCTCACTCTTAATGACTTAGCAGAAGAGAATTGGGTAAAGTGAACTATGATAGAATTAAAATTGGAAAAATGAACCTAACATAATCATCATTTCATATCACTAATTTAAATCACATCATTTGTTAATTTTTTTTTAAACTTTCACATAATTGATTTACTTTATATATTTTCTTTCTTGTATTTTCCAAATCAAACAATTTTAAAAACAATATCACTTATTTCTCTTATTTTATGCAAAAAAACACTATTGTTGAGCACTCATCTCTGGAGACAACCTAGGTAACCCACTATAATACATTTTAACTTAGATTATATTTGTTTTTTCATCACCCCATGACTGTTACGTGTCAATACAGTATAAAAAATGATAGAAATTTAAAACTATAATATCAATATGAATGTAATACTTGGGAATAAATTTAGTCTTCACTGAAAAATGGCAATTAGACCCCCTTAAATGAGGTTAAAAATCCATCAAATGTTAAAAAATTGGGTTAACCCAATATAAACTAGATTTTATAGACCTTATGTGACTTTTTTGGCCTCAAAACATATGATTGGGGTTCCCCCATTAACTAGGGTGTATGGATTTTCATAGGATTTTATTGGATATGTGGTAGAGCCCAAACAGACACCAAGGTCAGAAGTTATTGTTGTTTGAAGTTCGATTTACATTTTCAACTTATTTTAGATATTTTTTTATTTTTTTTTATTTTTCTTATCTATAAATTGTTATCAAATGACTATTACTCGATAATAATTAGCAAATTATTAATTATAAATATTTTCTAAATTATTTTATAAGTTATTTTCACTAAATACCTTATATATTAAGTGTAAATGCCTATTTATCTTAATCTAAAACATATTTAAAAATATATATATTATATTTATAACAATATAAATATATTTACATAGTGGGAATCTATGTAGGTGTGAGAAGTACCCGACCATTGTCATTAGAGATTGATTGTAGTGTAGAATCAATTATTGGGGTACATAACCAATCAAAAAAAATGAGTAGGCTTTAGATCCAAACCTTGTCAAAAATCTGTATTATTATGCCTTTATTTATTTCATAGTTTGGGTGAGGCTAAGAGACACTGAGTTGGAGGGATCAAGAGTGGATTAAGTCTACGATGTTGAATTAAAAAAGAATAATTTTTAAAAATAGACCACTAATTCACCCCGCCCCCAATGGTACATTGAACCCTGGTAACTTTAATTAGTATCAAATAAAATCTAGGTTTCCTTTGAAAAGATCCAAGTTGTCTAAAATTTTTATTATAATTGATGAATTTTACATTTGGGATGTTCGAAGAAGAATATCATATCAATATTTTTTCATTATTCCTATTAAATCAGAAATATAAGTTTCAAACAAGACATTGAAGAAGAGATAGAAGAAAGTGTCAAAGAAGGCAAGGAAAATATAAATGAGGAGGAGGATATACCACTTATTGAAATTAAAAAAATGGTAAGTTCAAATCTGTATAATCTGTTTATAAATATCCTTTTGGTGATTCAAGTATAAGTTATGGAGAGTATAAGGAGAATGGATCAATCAAAACTATCGAAGACTTATATTCTTATGTGATATATTATTTGAAGATGGTCCATAGTAATGTTGTAACTTATATGATGAAATTTATCATGTAACTACTTGATGATAAATCACATCTAGATAATAAAGTTGATGTTATAGAAGAGTCATTGGCTAAATAAGTTGGTCGATGAAACACTCTAAAAACTGGTGAAATAAAAAGAAGAAATAGTTGATCTTTGTAATGATCACATTTATTTGATTGATGAACAATTGAAAAAAAATAGTTGTTGAGAAGGATTTTTTTAAGGCTATTGTTGAATAAGTATTCCATGTATTAGAGAATATTCACAAAGTAACTGTGAATGTTAAGGATGCATAGTTAGATGTGAAATAAAAAGGGTGAAATAATAGGATAGTTCACTTCAAGATATTACTAAGATGCATGAAGATTAAGTTCATAAGATAAATATATATTACGAAGTGATATTGAAATAAGTTGAGGTATAAATATACTCTCTCAACATGAAGTGTCTACAACTAGAAGTAAAGTTGATTAATCTAGAAGAGACACAACCTAGATCATACAAAAGAACTGAGAAAAGAAGTGATGCTACTCAAGTCTCAAAGATTATTTTTCTATAAAAAGTTACTCATTATAGTTATAAAGAGATATTTATGACATGTTTAGAATCATGCACCTCATGATCATAGAGGAAGGTATCCCAAAGTGCTGATGAATCTTCCTACACCAAATATATCTTGATGACTAGTTCTAGATTAAAGTCAAGATCTAGAAACATTTGTAAGTAGAAAAGTTTTGTGAGACTCACTAATACATTTAGGGTGTTTGTGAGAAATTATAATAAAAATATCCCCCAAATTGGAGCCCAAGGGTTAGTATTTCAACCCAAAAATAGAAAGGTCCAAAATATGGAAAAAATTTCATACTACACCAAAAGTGAAAATAAAAAGGTTTTGGAGGGAACTAGTGGAATTTTTTGATGTTTTTTTATTTAGAAATTTATTGATGTCATAATTTTTCAATTCATACAATTTATAGGAGGCCATATGTAAGGGGATAAGAGCTAAATCTAGGAACAAACCTATTGAACAAAATTAGAGAAATATATCAGAAATATATTTGAATTCCTTAATAATTTATATGATTATTACAATATATATGGATATACATATGATTAATATTGGTATGTTCTAACTAGTCACTATTATATTAATGTGAAGAGGAGGAAAAAATTGAATGAGAAGGTAACAAATGAAATGAAGTGTTCCTTGAGGAGTGAATTGAAGAAGAAATTTTAAAAAGACACTTATAAGAAGTCAGTGATGAAGGATGAAAAGGATTTCAAACAAGATAATATAATATGATTATACTATGTTAGGAAATTCCACATCATATATCATTGTAAAATGTCCCTAAATATCAATTTTCAAGGGAGAAATCTGAAACCTAAAATTGATTCAATCAAAGGAATCCATAAGAATATTGGAATGGTGTAATGCATTAAAGATTATTAGTTTGATAGGTCACATATGAAAGGAAACTCAAAGGTTGAGAAGAATATGTTTGGAATTTACAAGAAGGTAGGCCACATAGCTACAGAGTGTATGACTTGGATGTATGGTCAAGAGGATCTGGTAAGTGAAAAGTGGAAATCACTAGTGAATTCGAATTCTCAAATTGTTTTTACAAGGAATGGATCTACACCTATGAATAAGATTGAACATGAGAATAAATAATTTCTTATTATATGTCCCAATCCATTGAAAAGGGATAAATAGAAAGAGAAATATAAGAATAAATAAATATATCTAATTTCCAAAATCATGAATCTAAATTCAACTAATAAGAATGTTGAGACAATTATGGAATTCATACTACAAAAAAAAATGTTCAGATTTGGAAAACTGAAGAAAAGGAGGGCATAAAGGGTTCCATACACTTTAGATCCTCAAAAAATAGAGTTTTTGGGTTGAAAAATAAGTCTTTTTCCCAGTTATTTAACTGAAGAACTGAATAATTCCACCTTATTACCACTTTGTTGAATTTTTAATTTGAAATAGGGGATTAAAGTTGAAGTAAGAAAAGAAATTGATAAAGGATGTGTTGTCTATATAGCTAAATTAAGAAACCATTGTGGAAATTTCATTTGGTACTCATTTTCAATTGGTACGAAACATAAACTTCTATCAAGTTTTTTTAAAGCTTATTTATACAACAATATTAACCACGGTTAAGTGTGGAAATCATACCTTGAGTGGGAATATCAATGATGAACAATCAAATATCTATTTATTATTTTTACATAAATCTAAAATATGGATAGCCCTAGAAATAGTTAAAGTTTGAGGTATTATTTTCACTCTCAAAATCACTATTTTTTATTTTTTTTAATTATTATATCAAGGGGAAGTTATTATCAAACAAAATGGGGAATAAAAAAATGTACACTTGAATTTTTTGATGTTTTTTGTGTAGTTGGGTGAAATTTTGTGAACCATCTTGTAAATCTGGTTAGTTAGCTCCTTGAGAAATGAATTATGATTTGGTAGTACATTAATAAATGCGAATTAATAGTTATGATACTTTGGTAAACTCACTATTATTTTCTACATCATGATATACCATTTAGACAAAGAGATTAATTACCTATTCCTCATTTCTAAGAATTTTTTTGGTGCATACCTCTTCATAAGAAATATACGAAAATAAATAAGGGGGAGAAGATATTGACTATAAGGATTATAACCTACATTGAAATTTGAATTTTTTGTTAATAAGTAGGGGTATTATAACATTTAATTTGGTATTAATGGTTGGTATTGAAAAAAAATCCAAAGGGGTAGGTTGAAGTTCCCCTAGTGGATTGGTAGAGATGTTTATTGTATTTGTTTTAAATGGATTTTTGGTTAGTTTTCAATGTCATTATGTTGAATAAAAAGTTGGGAGATGGAATTAAAACCACCCAATGAATAGCATGAAAAGTTTCATTTTGTTATAGGAAAAGTAAGTAAGGATATATGGTTTCCATTGAATATTCAAATGGAGTTCCATTTGTTGGTAAAGAAGTTTCCATGTTTTTTATGCATGATGAGTACCCACTTACATCAAGTGTTTGATAGAGATGATCCTCAAAAAATTAGGATACTTATGTTAAGGGAATAAGGAGAAATTTTCTACAATAGTTTATAAAATTTTAGTATTTAGAGTTTTTAAATTGCATTAATAGTCGTAATAAAATGTGGGAATACCTGGAAGATTTGGGTGATTAAAGACTTAAGGTGTTGGAGAACACATCTTTGTTGTGTTGCTGTAAATAGCTACTAAAGTTAATGTTATCAAACATATGAATAAATTTATTAAGAGATTTAAATGATTCTGAAGTTATAAGTATAGTGATATATATTTAAAATAATCTTCTTGGGTATTTTCATGTTTCTAAGGGACTCAAAAATTAGCTTGATGAATTTTGGGACTATACTGATAACTCGTGAATTTAATAAAAGTTGTTTATAAGGTGATTAAAGTGATTTGGAAGGTATAAGATGTTGTGAAGGAGACCCATATTTAATTTTAAGATTTATATATTTTTAAGGTGATCCTAAAATTTTGAAAAAATCATGTAGAGTAAGCATGGAGGAATGTGTAAGTATCATTTTCCTGTAAAGTTGGTCCAGTTGTTAAAATAAAGGTCTTTGTAATTAAGCTCACCATGTAAGCATGATGAGCTCATAAGGATTAATCATCCACAATGATGATCCCTGTATGTATAAATTCATAAGAATATCAAATCATAAGGATCTCCTCCCATAAGGATGAATCTGTATGCATACTTTAAGGATAAATCATCCATAATCATAATTTGGCTTCCATGTAAGCATGATTCTTCTGAGACTATAAAGATTCTCTTGTAAGGGTGAGACATAAGGATCATTTTATCCTTATGAGAATCCTAAAAATATCAAAATCTATTATAGTTTACATATTCAATTTCTAGAGAAGAAATTAATTAGTATGATGTTAAATTTTATCTTCACTGATCTAAAAATAACAAAATGAAATGTGATCCAAGATGGGTTTGATGAGGGTGAATGAGATATAAGATTGAGGAGATCATTTTTCTATTTATCCATGAATTTAAAATGAGAATATTTGGAATTCATTATTTATGGTGATAATTGAGAAGTAAAACTGAAGATGATGAATATATTCTTAGATGATTAAAATATCATAAAAAAGTTTTGGTTTATACTAGTTTTCTAATAAAATTGAATGATGATAGAAGGATGGATTTATCAGAATTAAATTAATCATGAAGCTATAATTCTTGATTTATTTAAATCTGAAAATTTAAATTTTAAGATGAAATTTTTGTTATTTGAGTTCTCATATCACAAATAAGTTGTGATACAAGCTTGAATGAAGAATAAAGTGTGTTTAGATTCTATATAAATGTGAAAACCATCTTGATGTTTATACTGGTATTCATTGAATCTATCAAGAAGAAAATAATGAGTCAAGCCATGAATTTTAATGATATATAGTTTTTATGTAGTAATTCTAAATGTTTATCTATGGTTTAATGTAAACAATAATAAAAAGTATAAGAGAGACAAGAATACTAGAAAGAAGCTATAATATATTGGAATTTTTCGAAGATTTATTTTCCCAAAATAAATCAGGAATAAGATAATAAGAAATATGTTCTCTTATAAATATATAGTAGACACGGTTTTGGAGAGAAAAAGAATATGAGATCATTGGAGCACTCCCATGTATTAAAAACTTGAGAAAAATGACTGAGGATCGTGGGCACTAAATTTCTGATGATATTTTCTATATTCTAAATCTAGAGAATATTTTAATTTGGTGAACTATGTATAAAATGAAGGAGATGAAAGAGAGAGTAGCTTCGGTGTACAAATAGATGTAGTTGAGTAATAAGGGCATGTAACTCTCAAAAAAGAACAAAAAGAAGAGAATGGAGAGCCTCTACTAAAGTGAAGATCATCTGGGTATGGAAGTTTAAGAAAGAAGATGATTCTACAACATCTAAGGATATATTTACTTGTTGTTCATGTTTTTAATCATTTATGTTGAGTATTTCATATATTTAGGAGATCCTAGATTTGAGAAGATCACAAAATCTCGTTTTTTAGTTGAGAAATTTTGATGAGAAGATTCTATGAAAGTTCTATGAAGATGTGCTTTAAATAGAGACTGAGTTTCATTTATTGTTTATAAAGAACTTGTGGCTTTCTAAGAATCTACTAATGAGGAATCAAATTAGATTCAATGGATGAAGAGGAATCATGTGCTTATTAGTGATCTACTTAAAAGGAGGGTTAAAATCAAAACTTTCATATACATGGGGCGAATCTATCAAACTAGTGGGACTCTAAGTATGTGAGGAGATCATAGTGAGACTCTGTGACTAAAGAGAGAAGATATTAAAATAAGACCACTATGAATGTGGAAACAGAATTCTTGTGAGTAGCATGCAAGTATATACATAGTGGGACTTTATATTGGTGTGATAATAATCAGACCATTGTATTCAGAGATTGATTATAGTAGAAAATTCATGATTTGGGTTTATAACTAATCACAACAAGGATTGGGACTTAGATACAAACATTGTAAAAAAATCTATGTTCTTGTATCTTCACTACTGCAAATCAGACCTTTAACAGCGCTAGTAAAAAGGCTTTATAAACAATATAGAATCACTAATAATGCAACCGATGTTAATGGGTTAGCATTAGTATCACTCATAAAAATTTCTGATAAAATAAATCTTTAATAGTGCTAAAAATCGCTAATAAAGGGGGCCTTGATCAGCAATTTTTTTAGCATTGTTAAATTCTGCCTTTATTAGTGCTTTTTTAGTGCTGTTAAAGGCCCCCTTTATTAGTGCTAAAAAAATTTATGATAAATGACCTATGGATAAAGGGGTAATTCTTTTTGAACCCACCCCACCTTTTTTCAGTGCTCCCCGCCCCCTTTATCAGTGCTTACCAACATGCCTAGGAACTCTCCCCCCTCCCATCAGCGCTTTAGATAATTCCACCCTCTCATGCATGCCTCTTCCTCTAGCGAGTTTGGAACCTAAGACCTCTAACTACTATGATCTCACCTTTTCCAATCCCCTATATTGTTTTTTTTATTTTATGATATATCTATATATTTATATATATCGTTACATTTTTTTATCCAAATATTTATATATTTATATTTTTTTTTAAAATACATATATAAAATACTTTTGTGTGTGTGTGTGTTTATAAATACATACATACATAGATAGATATATATTCGTGTGTGTGTGTGTGTGTGAATATATATATATAATTATACATATTTCTATTTATTTACATATATTATATATTAATCTTTATATACATATATTAGAATATATAGATAAATATATATTTGATTGTCAATACACACACACAGACATATATATATATATATATATATATTATAAATTAATTTTATAGGTATATAAATATTCATATATTTTTATTTTAAATAAAATGGATATTATTTTTTATTTAGATAAGGTTTATAAATTGAGAAATATGTTTTATCTATAAATATGTTTAAATATTTATTTATAAAATTAAATTTTTGTATGTGAATATATAAAAAATATGTATATGTTTTTATATATTTGATAATAAATAATTGTACATGATAGAGTAAATATTTTCATTATTATTAATATATTTTTTAATAATTTAATCGCTCCCAAATATTCAATTTGAGTATATTTTCATCATTTATGTGTTTTTGGTGTATTTTGGGCTTAAATGTGGAAATGGGGTAATTCTGTAAAATTGACAGTTTTTGGGAGCTTCTGTTTTTCAGGAATAACTTTTATGTTATTGATTCAATTTTAGTTAATCCTTTTTTAGGAATCATATGCTCGTGGAATTAAATTTTGTCTTCTGTACCGAGACCCAATTTGAAACCCAATGGTACAGAAAAATCAATCAAATGGAGAAATTAGTCTGGCATGCAGAATGGACCCCACTGCAATAAATCTACAATATCTCATTCAACCGATCTTAAAATGAGTTGATTTCAGATGGTGTAGACATAGAACTTTTAAAGTATGGTCCACATTAAATTTCATAAAATATTAAGCTCTTCAAGGCATCTTTTGGGCGCGTCCAAGTGGAGTGGGTGAAATAGTGTTTGGCAGCTAGAAGAAGTTAAACTCACTAATCAAGTCATATATTCCTTTACACCTGTCAAAATGATTTTATATTTTGTATAGAGATATAAAACTAAATTTAAAACATCTTATAAAAATGTATCTTGTCTTGGTTCGGACGTCTGGTAGTCATAACAAAGGAATACTTCTGGAGGACATATTCTAGAGGATCAAAATTTCTGTTCTTGCTTTTCTTTCTTTTGTTCTTCTTAGATTTGTAATGACTTCTTCTTCTCAATTCAACTTGGTTACCCTTAACTTTTGGGGTAGATCTTCTGAGTGATTTAGGTGGTGTAGGTTTACCCTTTTATAATTCTTGAGTTCTTGCACTTAAAATTTTAATATCTTCTTTTCTCTTCTGCGAATCGGTTTCAATTTCTTATAATAGTTTTTATTATCATGTACGGTTGTATCTGATTTTAGATTCTATTGTTTATTTTTATTTGTTCAAGTATCAATATCTCCCTACACTAGTTTTTGGATTATATATGATGGAATAGACCAGGACTTAGTGGTGAAGTACTCGGTGATCACCGGTACGTGTGGGAGGAGTAGTGAATGTTCTTGATTGCTTGGGATGAACAAGACCCAATTGGGAATTTCCTGAGATAATTGGGGGTATTTTCTAAAACTCTATTAAAAATTGGAAAGATAGTAGACCAATATGGGGTTTTTGTAAAGTTTATTCTCATATTATTATTTGACCAAGGGAGTGAGGAGAAACGATTGTGGATTCTCACTCTTAACGACTTAGCAGAAGAGAATTGGGTAAAGTGAACTATGATAGAATTATAATTGGAAAATTGAACCTAACCTAACCATCATTTCATATCACTGATTTAAATCACATCATTTGTTAATTCTTTTTAAAACTTTCACATAATTGATTTACTTTATATATTTTATTTCTTCTATTTTCCAAATCAAACAATTTTAAAAACAATATCACTTCTTTCTCTTATTTTATGTGAAAAACACTATTGTTGAGCACTCATCTCTGGATACAACCTAGGTAACCCACTATAATACATTTTAACTTAGGTTATATTTTTTTTTCCACACCCCATGACTGGTACGTGTCAGTACAGTATAAAAAATGATAGAAATTTAAAACTATAATATCAATATGAATGTAATACTTAGGAATAAATTCAGTCTTCACTGAAAAATGGCAATTAGACCCCCTTAAATGAGGTTGAAAATCCATCAAATGTTAAAAAATTGGGGTACCCCACTATAAACTCGATTTTATAGGCCTTTTGTGACTTTTTTGGCCTCAAAAAATATGATTGGGGTTCCCCCATTAACTAGGGTGTATGGATTTTCATAGGATTTTATTGGATATGTGGTAGAGCCCAAACAGACACCAAGGTCAGAAGTTATTGTTGTTTGATGTTTGAGTTACATTTTCAACTTATTTTAGATTTTTTTTTATTATCTCAAAATTGTTATCAAATGGCTATTACTCAATAATAATTATCAAATTATTAATTATAAATATTTTTTAAATTATTTTATAAGTTATTTTTACTAAATATCTTATATATTAAGTGTAAATGCCTATTTATCTTAATGTAAAACATATTTAAAAATATATATATTATATTTATACCAATATAAATATATTTATATATTAAAATATTATTTTTAATGAAATATAAATTTTTTTAAATATACCCTTTATCATCACTTTTTTACTAGCACTAATAGGGGTCTTTATCAGTACTTTTTTTCAAGCGTTGATAAAGGGCCCCATTAGTAGTGCCTTTTTAGCACTCTTAAAGACCCCTTTTAATAGTGATTTTTCTAGCTCTGACAAAGGGGGTCTTTAACAGTGCTTTTAGCTAGCATTGTTAAATACCAAGTGATGGATAAAACCAGTATTCTAGAATTGCTTTATTTACTATTTAATTCAAGTGAGGTTGAGTGACAAAAGTTTGAGGGGGTCAAGACTAGAAGCAGTCTAAAAGGTTGAATTCAAAAAAACAATTTGTAAAAAAAGACCATGGATCCACCCCCCCCCCCCCAGTGGTATATTGAACCCTGGGAACTTCATTATACACTAACCTTAATTAATTTTGAATAATAAAAGTTATTAATAAAGCTAAATGAAATGTAAATATAATGCACTTCCATAAAAAATTTAGTTATAAAGTATAAATTTATGTATATTAATCTAATGATAAAATAAGCATAATTTTGTACATAAATACTAGAAGTTATACAAATAATAACTTATAGCTCGCAGTCTCTAGTAAATATTGTACCTATAAGAAATATATTAATCCGTAAAATATATATAAGAAATATTAATTTAGAATTATAATAATGAAAATATAAATGTGTATGGAATCTATATTTGTTATATAACTTATGGTATATAATAAATTAAAATTATTATTATATAATATTTAATTGAATACATTTTGTATATATATTTATATATAAATTAAAATTATATAAAATTTTGATATTAATAAATTCCATTAATTGTATGAAAATATATTTTATACTGAAATAATAATTTTATAAAGAATTATTTATTATATTTATATGTGTTTAAATAGAATTTATAATAAATATATATAATTTTATATATTACTTTTTATAGTAATGTAGAAATTGGAGTTTAATTTTTAGTTTAGTATCATACATGTTTTAATAGTGATATAAACAAAGTAACATATTAAGTTGTTATATAAATATTTAATATTATATGACATTTTGTGTGCAAACTATGATAAAATGAATGGTAAAATATTATTTTTACACTAAAAGTATACTTTGTGCGGCATTTATAACATTAAATCATAGTTCAATTAATTTTTAAATGATTTTTATCATATTTATAAACTAATACATCATTTTATATACATGTTTTGGTACTCTAAAACATTTCTTTAAAGGTAGTGTAACATATTTTTCCCCAAAATTATATTTTCTAAATTATTTATTATTTTAATTTAGAAATTAATGTATCATATTTGGAGACTTATTATCATAAAATGGTTATCATATTTGGTTAAATTATTCATTATAAAAATAATTTCTTCATTGGAATAACAATGTAGCTATTTTGAAAAACGTTCGATGAACGAAAAATATTTTCAAAAGTATTTACTGAAAAGATATATTTCACATAATAAGAATATTAATTTTAAAAATGTATTAAATATTTGGAATCAGTATTTTGAAATTATATAATGGGTGAAATTTGGTCGTTTTTTGGTAAAAAATGTAAAATACATCAAAAATGGCGAAATATGGTAAAATATAATAAATTTGACAACATACATATGTAAGTATTCCCAAATTTTACCAGGTTAGTACTCTTGGCATACTTTTTACACTAATAGTTATAATTGGTAATTGAGGGTGGTATTAGGGTACTATGAGTGTAGTGGAGCACTTGACATAATGGAATTATAAAATATTCAATAATTAATTCCTTTTGATTCTACTCACCTTCCAAATGCATTTATTTTATTTTTTGAATAACCCAAATTTGGTTAAGTGAAAACCTTAAACATTCAGGGTATCTAATATAAAAATACACAAAGAAAACAACTACAAATTTAAAATTTAAATCACACTATATGCCAACAGTTGGAGTTGGATTCCACTCACTACACTTATAAATACCAACCCCATATTCTCATTTCTATGAACAAAAATATCAAGTTATATATTAATATCTCAATAAAGGAGCCTCTTTAATAGATCTCTATTAAATTTTGAAGATTTTTTTGGTTGGAAGGTTTGATTATAAGCTAATAAGTTCAAGGGTTCCTATTTGTCTCTCTTCATTTCCAATAGTGGTTATTTTGTTATAATATCTTTTTAAAATTCAATTTAATTTGATATTATTATTCTATTTCCAACATATTATCACCCATTTTATGTATTTTACATGATATATTATTCAATTACTATCATTAATTCCTATTTTTCCTAAGTCGTTATCATACCAAATTAAGGGTTCTTATTCCTCTCCTTCCTTTTCCAATAACGATTATTTTGTTAAAATCTCCTTAAAATTACCTTGTCATATGATTGTATCCATATAATCTAGTATATTACCGTAATTTTTAATTATTTATTATGATAGATTATTTTTTTCACTCTCATTATACCCTTTTTAAAAGGAATTACCATGCCTAAGTATGGATCATTAATCCTTTTCTTTTCTTTTACAAATGAAATGTTTTGGTTTAAAACTATTTTAAAATCCTTATTCATATGCTTCTATGATTATTATTATTATATGTTATTATCATCCATTTTATATTTTATTCATTATATATCATCTAATCCCCCTTATTATACCCTTTTTCAAAAGTTTTACCATGTCAAAGTAAGAGGTTCCTATTCATTTCTTTTTCATTTCATATTATGATTCTTTTATTATAACCATTTTAAAATAAATTGTTTCATATGATCATATACTCTTATATATGGTATATTATTATCCATTTGATTTATTATCAATATTTTAATACCCAATTATGCACATTATTCCCTTCTTATAAGTCATTACCATGTTGAAATGATCCAATGAATCAAGATTCATTTCCTAAGTTCATATACATCTTTGATACTATGGAAATGAAATCACATTGACTTGATTTATTCATAAATTACTTTGAATTTGTTTATTATAAACCATTAATGATTATAAAAAAATTACTAATTCCCTTTCATCATAAGTAAAATCATTTTCATCACAGTCTTCATGTGTCCCTATTCAGTGATGTTGAGGTAATGTAGTTTAAAAGGGTAATTTTGGGTTAGTGAG
This sequence comes from Viscum album, assembly GCA_963277665.1. NCBI lineage: Eukaryota > Viridiplantae > Streptophyta > Magnoliopsida > Santalales > Viscaceae > Viscum > Viscum album. The sequence goes on from OY728131.1 coordinate 1,354,241,174, forward strand.
GGGAAGCTCAACCTATGTGGATTTCAATATCAAGATTTCATTTCTTGTTCATTCTCTACTAGGGCCCTGATAGAATCATGTATTTAGTTTCCCCTACTGTGGTGATACATTAAAAAACATTAAAAATCCATTTATACAACTCTCTAAAAATCATAATATTTAGGTTTCCTTTAATATATACTCCATACCAAAAATTCTCAATACTTCCATATTCTAATGAATAAGTATTTAATTAGAAAATACTATCACCCTTTAATTGGTGATTTACTAGATTTGAACCCAATTTCTTCTCTCATGGGTTATTGTCGAATATGGATATACATTATGAATGTTTTTCAATTATACTCTCATGAATGTATGTATTTTCAGTTATGAAATATATATTTTACATGCTATCAGATGGTTGGTCCCAATTAAAAATGCACCCAATGTATTGTTTAATGTTTCATATCTTGAGATATTATTTGTATAGAGTAATTATGATACCATAGTATTGTAAGTAGCTATTCCATTATATCTATTAAAATTACATGCTACTTTTAGTATTCATGCCATTATATCTATTCAAATACCATAGTAATAGAAGTATCTGTTCCATTGGATCTATCAAGATACCATGGTAGTAGTAGTATCCATGATACCAGAGCCATAACAATATTATGGTAACAGTATTAATCATGCCATCAGATCCATAATGATACCATGAAATATATTATTATCTTTTTAGGCCTTTGGACACAAATTTATAATGATGATACCATGGAAATGTTAGTATCCATTCCATCAGAACCATAATGATGTTCCAGATATCATTCCTTACTTATTATTTCATATAATCTATGAAGAAATCTTATACTCCTTGATACCTTTTATACCTTAATGATATCATATAATTCATGTTGTTTATGTTAGATGAATATTTCCTTTATTGTTTATATATTATGCTCATTGATGTTCTATCACAAGTTTTGTGTTCTGAACCATGTTTATGGAGGATTCTTCCTCAAAACTCTATCACACATTTTGATACCCATACTGAGTGTTTGAACTCACCCTTCACTTATGTTTTCTCAAATACCTAGTAAATAAATAATATTATAGAGGAAAGAAAAACTATGGAATCATGGATATATATAAGATATTTTTCAAATAATTTTTTATGTATTATTATTCACATGTATTTTTTATTAGTTCTCAAAGATACTAAACTTAAATATTCTAGGAGTTGTTCATATGTAATAAATTTCATGGTACGTAATGAATGTTGTAAGGCTTTTAGAACCAGATTCGAGAGTGCGGGTCAGGGGTGCTACATTGTTCTTCATTCACCTTTTATGAGATGGTGCTAGTACACCTATTGAATATCGAGGGTTCATTACAAAATATACATGGATTCTATTAGTTGGTGTATTACCTTTGGAGTCTAGAGTCCAAGTGTTATTTCTTAGTGATCCATATCAAGCATACTCAATAGATATGGAGCACACTGAACTTGAGGCATGCATGGTTATTTTATGTTCTCCATATTTCATGTTGATTTTGGGATAATAGATCCATATTTAAATGGGTTTATATATTGTTTATAATCATGTGACGTTTTAAAAAAACACATCAATACATAGACAGATTTTATTTCTTTATGAACTAGTGAATATGAGTATAAGGTATAGATAATTTTCATACACCATGTAACAAAATAAATATCATTTTATTTCTTCATGGAACATTGAAAATGATAGATAAATACATTTCATAAGATTAATACAAGTGAAATGGGATAATAAGAACATTTAAATGGAATAATAAGGAGTTGGAAATTTGATGGGTCATGATCTCCCAAAAATACCACAACTGTGAATATCACTATAATAAGAAAGTAAAATATTATAAATAAGGTATACATTTTAAAAGAAATATAATCATTTAAAATATGGTAATTAGAAATAAAAAATTGACTATTATGGGTTATTGTTTAAATAATATTGCAATCAAATAAATACCAATATATGAATATTAAAATATCATAAATGAATTTTTAAAGTAATAAGTATAATATTTTAATTTATCTAACTCAAATAAAGACATTATTTTGATAATATGTTTTATCTTTATTTATTAAACCTTAGTATTTTATATTCAATTTACATATTTAATTTACATAATTTAGATATTTATTTTTATAAAATGGATTAAAAATTTATAACCAACATGTAAAAATTAGTCAATCATGATTTTTTTGTAATTTTTTTTAAATATTTGAATTTTTAGGTGAATAGTAAAATATGGTAATAAGAGTCTTCCTCAGAGCTAAGCACAATGGACCAAAATTTTATAGAAATTGAAAGGATAGAGTTTTATAGACATCAAGGAACAAAAACTCAATAAATTTTGATATATCCTAATACTAATTACATTTCCCTGACCCAACTCCCATATTGGAAATAATATCAGAAATAGCATTTCTAACTCTATAAATGTGAGTCACCACCATGTTGATATGCTTACAGTAATTCATTCAGTTATCCTAGGATACCTCTAACCACCAGAAAGAGGAGGATATTACAATATTGATCGCATGAACAATGAAAGAGGAATCTAACTCTAGCATGGTCTTTCTATAGTTTTTGAATCTTTCAATATGAATTCCCATTATAATAAATTTCATCTCTATTTCATAGGCATCCATAATTTCATAGTCTTTGGAGAAATATGATAAATCTTCTCTATTAGACTCCCTAAAAATTCCACCACAACTATCAGTCCTAGGATTGAACTTAGAGGAACCATCTATGTTAATATTGATCCAACCTACTATGGGATCCTTCCAAACCATAAGAATGAAACCATTTTAATTTTTAAAATTTCCTTTAATAAAAAAATCTATCAAAAACAGAAATTTCATGGAGGGAATTCCTAGTCCGTCCAACTTTCATAGAGGCTGAAATCATGATGGTTGTAAGGATGTTATTTATGGATGTGTTCATCCAAATATCATGACCCACTTGTCTATTGGAGTTTATATTCCATAATAATAGTTGTCAAACATCAGCAACAATATCATGGATAAAGTTGTTAAATTAGTTTGATCCCTCCTATAAACTATAGTGTGTAAGACGAGAGTTATCATCAAATTCATTGAAAATATCCACCTAAAATATATTTGACACAATGTACCATAATGCTTTGGAAAAGAGGAAATTAAAGAAGATGCATGTTATGGAATGATCCTCTGCTTTACAAGAACTACACATCATGAATAGAGTAAGTCCAGTCTTCATAAGTTATTGATCCATGGGGAGTTTGTGATGAGACTCCCTCCAGATGAGAGTACACTGAGAGGGTTCAATCCAAATATTTTTTAATATATTTAAATTATAATTTATTTTAGAGGGCCTACCCATGTAGCCACTGTAATGAATCTTGCATGTGAGATCACTATACCTCATAGGTTTCTAGATGAGGGAGTCCTTATTGGGTATGAATTTATATGCATAGATATCCCCCTTAGTTGAAATAGGTAGAAAATCTAGGGGTTACCCTATCTTTTCCTTAATCAAAACATCATAATCATGAACCAAAACCTAGAAATCATCATGTAGTGGAGATAAAATCCAATTATCCTCCCAAAATTTAAGACTCAAGTTAATGGATTCCAACCATTGACTTGGTTTTGTGACTACCATGTAAGTCCTTTTGATGTAGGGAAAAATAGAGGAGAAAAGGTAATGAATATTTTTGGACCTAATCCTGTTGATAAATCTATATTTCAAGAATAATATACCATAGGATTCAATAGTTATCATTTTCCAAAGAAATTGGGATAGAAGTGATTCATTAAACAACTCTATTTTTTATTCCTAGAACTCCCTACTTCAAAGGTTTATAGTAAGTGTTCTATTTAAAAGTGAATGATTTCCTCTCATAAACACTTCCACTCCAAATAAAATTTCTGATTCTTTGATTCGGTATCTTAATTAGAGAGGAATTCCATTTCTGAACTGTAAAGCAATAGACAATCTTGTAAATGGAAATGCCATTGACAAGAGAAATTCTTCCTAAAAGTGATAGAGACTTCCCTTTATGGGAGGATATTGTTCCCTTAATTTTATCATAGATTCCCATGAAGTGTATGGATTTTTGTTTTCCCTAAAAAAAGGGGGATACCTGGGTAGATAAAAGACAAGTTAACCTCACTAATTCCTAATTTCCTTTTGACGATAATCCTCCCGTGATTGATAAAATTATAGGTAAAGAAAATATGTGATTTATTCTGGATAATATATTGATTATATATTTTCCCATGATGATTGAGGGCATCCTTGATAGAGTTATTATTCTTCATTTCCCATAGAGAAATAGAATTAATTCATCATTATAAAATAGATAGGATGGTGTAGTCAACACTATACCAGTTAAAATGGCTTTTAGGCTACCCTATTAAACAATGCCAATAAGATACCTACAAATATATTCTTTTAAAATAATAAAAAAATATGTAAGATAAGGGATCACTTTGTCTAATTTCATGGGATCGGTAGAAATATCCTTCAGTACCACCATTAATCAAAGTAGATAATTTCACAAATTTAAAGAATGAAAGAATCATGTCATTAAAGATTCCAATGAAACCAAGCCTATGGATTACCCCTATTATAAAATCCCAATTAATAGTGTAAAAATCCTTCTTTAAAACTAGTTCGAGAGTAATAATTACCTTTATTTTGAGCTTCCTCAATAAATTGATACATTTAGATTTAGTTAGAAGGCATTCCTGAATTTTCCTTACATGGTATAACCCATATTGATTGGTTGAAACCAACTTGTTAATGATAGTGAAGATTATAATAGTAAGAATATTTATTAATATCTTATAGATTTATTTTGTAATATAAAAAGGTATGAAGGCATTAAGAGGGTTGGCCTCATCTGTTTTAGGCAGAAGAGCTAAAAATTGAGATTTTTTGCCCTTGGGAAGAATTCCATTCCTAAATAATATATAAATTATTTCTATTAAATCACCTAATGTCCCAATTATAATTTAATAATGTATTAGTGAATCCATTTAGTCTAAGATCACTTCCTATATTAAGAGAGAAGGTAAAAAAATTGACTCCCACCAAATTCAGTGGTCTTGTAAGAAGCACATTATCCAAGTGATCTAGAACCCTAGGTATGAAATTCCTGATATTAGTAGGGATAATAATGAATCAATATTTGAATATATCCTAGAAGTAATGAATTGTGTTCACTAATTTCCTTCTTCACAGTGATAACTTATCTCCCTTTATTTAAGTAGGTGATGGGTTTTAAGGATTTCCTAGATTTTTTAAGATTATTGAAGATTGAAGTATTTATTTCACCCTCTTTAAATAATTTGATCCTAAAATTTTTCTTTAAGACTACCTCCTTCAAGGATATTTTCTCATATAACTTATATAATAGCTCAACCTCCCTATTGAGATGTGCTAATTCAAACTCCTCGTCATGATTTTTTTTTAAAGATATTCTAGCTCCTTTTCCAATTAATGGTCAAAAAAATGTATTTTATTTATTTATTTTTCAAAAATACCCATACTCAATGTCTATAAACACTATTAATTTCCCCTAGATAAAAAATACTTCAAAAACTCTCCAAATACCCAAAACATGCTCGTATTTCCTCTGCCAAGTCTTCTTTTCATCTTGGGTGCATTATGGTCTCACTACCCCCCCCCCCCAAATATCAAAAGTGTTAAGTGTTGGTCCTAGTGTTTCATTTTTTATAAATGATGTTTCAATATGTGTTTGGTGAGTTTAAGATGAAGTGGTGATGCTAGGGGAATTGTTATGGTTTTATATAATGAAATTTTATATCATACTAGGGAAATTATCCTTGGAAATTTTGATGATTGTAAGATTGATATTAAGTTCAAAGAATTGTGTCAATGATGACACATTGTTTACAATAATGGAATAAGAAGTGAAGACCATGTGAATATTTATTTACATGAAGTAATAAATAATTCCATGCAAAATATATATATATATATATATATATATTTCATGATGAAAATTGAGGATAATATGGATTTTAATTTTATATTGAGAATACTTTGGTAATCTATGTTGAAGAATTTGGAAAACTCTTTATGGTAGTTTACATAAAAAAATCAGTCCAACCATTACAAGTTACACAAGGGCCAACCCATTAAACAAACATGTGGGATCCAAGGGTCAAACACATGGGAGAATCAGACCAAGTAGACTGCATGGTAAAAAAAGAGAGTGGTTGGATTCATAGAACATGTAGGGTGTGCATGGTGGTTTGCATTTGGGGTGATCATGTTGGTCACACCCCTTGTATGTGTGTGTGAGTGTTCTAGGTGTCGAGCACTACTTTTGGCTCAAAGTGCTAAAGGAATAGAATTGTTTATATGGGAGTCTGAGAAAAAGATAAGGATCGATGTGGGAAATGGAAGTGTGTGGTACTATTTCTCCATCATTAAATGTTACAAACATTTCATTGGTCATCAAAGGTGATTTTTCATGACTATTTGATCGATTTTTCATTGTGTTCATCCTCTTGACCCTCATTTGAGTGTTCCAGTATGGCTGATTTGATGTTGAAACTCTAATGTATTGAACCAAGATACTTTGAACATTCCAATATCATAAGAATGATTCATAATATACTTGAAATCATGCATTCAATCAATGTCTTGCAAGTATGTGAATAATTCAAAGTTTTATCTTCTTTTGAATTAAAATCAAGTAGCTTCTAAGAAGTTATGAAGAACACAATCCATATTGCACGCACGTGAGGAGAAAATTTGAACTCACATAAGAGAATATTCCATATTTTTTTGTGTAAAAGTATTTGAGAAACACACAATATTCATTTGTTTATAAAATTCATATTACTGTATGATTTTTTGGACCCTTATCATGGAATTATTATTAGATAAAAGGTAGTGGAAATCACCTATAAATATGAAAAAATGAGGTTGAGATGAGTTGCTTCTGTATTGAGAGATCTATTTTTTTAAAATAAAAAAAGAGCATCCACAACCTTTTTTTGTGAATAATGAATCTGTGAAGAATTATTATTTCATGAAGAAGAGAGATACCATGGCCTCCTGATTTAAAAACCATGAACTCAAGGGTTTTATGAAGAAATGGTTTGCAAACCTTACTAGGTTTCATGAAGAGAACTTGATTTATGATGGTTCTCACTGGTTTTTATAAGGTTTACTGTGACACCACGTATAAAAATTATGTGAAGGAGAGAATAACTTCTGAACATGAGAACATTATTTTCATGAAGACTTGAGGAAATATGATTAATGAAGATAGTTATATCGGGTGTGTACTGTTGTGCAGAGAAGTACTTTCATGTGAAAGAGAATTTAAGATATAGTGAACTTGAAGGAAGATAGTGAACAATGTGTTCATATATACATGAATACATAAATGAACATGCACACCTTGAGAATAAATCGATACAGGATATTGAGAAGCACATAATATAATAGATAATATAAATGAATGTGTTAGGGTTTCACATGTCATGAACCATGAATGAAATTCATGCATGAATTGATTTGAAAATTCAAGAATATGAATTGAGATTGTGTGTGATTATTTTCATAAAATATTAAATAACTTGTGTGCACTAATTACACACATTAAGTGAGGTTGGTATGTCAACATTATAAGGAAGAATTCCCCGAGCATAGTATCACTAAGTCAATGGATCAGATAAAGGTGATCAGATATATTTGAGAAATACCATAAAGATAAAAAGGTACTTGAATAGGTACATGAGAAATTATGATTTGTAAATCTCATATATAAAGATAAAAATATCATTCTATAATGGATTAAACCTTAAATAAAGGTATAATTCTCTCAGTTTGAGCATGGAGTAGGGAAATTCTTTCAGCTAAAACTGGAAGTTGAATAAGTCTCTCAGTTAGAGATAGAAGTAAGAGAATTCTATTATATGATTCAGTAGTAGGCTAGTATAGATTCTGTTAATACTATGGGATACAGTATAAAGAACCTCTGATGTGGATTCAAGAGTTAAGATATGGTGTGATTTTTTATCAACCATTCTAATTGATTAAAATATTATAGTGGAGAATCCATGTTTAGGGGTATAACCAACATGGAAATGAGTAGGTATTTGTATCGAGCCTTGTAAATACTATGTACTACTCTCTCTATTATTAATACTACACATGGGGTTAGATTGAGATATATCAGATAGTAGATCAAGAACCTTAACAAGTTCAAGATATTGAATTCAAAAATAAAATAATTCATAAAACAAGTGTACCACTCATTCACACCCCCCACCCCCACCCCTACCCCTCAGTGGTACCTAATATAGACTAGGGATCAACAAGTGGTATTAGTGGTAAGTTCCCTTAAAGATCAAATAAAGCCTTTATGAAGTGAATATTTTAGTAAATGAGTAAACTATATCAAATATAGATTTCTACCAAGGCTTAGAATAATGGAAAGAAGAGATAGACAAGGAAGATAAATAAAAAATCTTTCCATAAAGGCTAAGAAACCACTAACTGAAGGTAATCAAAGTGGTATATTATTTAATACTTCTCTTGATTATGATTATTCTAATGAATCCTTCTCAAGTTATGATGATGATGTATCACTTACTCTCCTTAAAGCGGATTTTTGGAAATGAAAAAAAAATCGATTCGGGATGGATGTATCACTTACTTATATTCATCTTGTATTCAAAGAACATCTAAAGAACATACCAAAAGAAGTGGTGAAATTTATTATTGGAGGAATCAAGGGTCTTCAAGTTGAAAAATTATAGTTGTAATAAGAATATTATGTTGGGTAAGATGCATTATCTAAAAGGGTTTTAATATCCAACACTTTCACAAAACATGTGAAAGAAAATCATGAAACAATTTCTCGTTTCAATAAAAGATATATTGAAACTGTTGAAGAAATGCAAACAAATTTTTGTGAGAAATATTTATTTTAGATTGTATTCATATAATCTTTCCATGAATTTGAAAAATTGAAATAAGTTTATATGGATTTAAAATATTCTCAATTAAAGGATAAATAAACAAGGTCAAAGAGGTTGGAAATTATTTACAATAATAAAAAAATATGCATGGAGAACAAATAAAAAGGTTGAAGGAGGATTGGGAAGAAAAGTTGATAATTTATTAGGATGAGATAAACTCTCTCAATATGAATTTTTTAGAGTTTGAGGTGAAATTGAAGAATCAATAATCACCACAGGCTGGAAATTTAAAAATTGCTGGAAGAAGAGATGCTACCACACAAGTTAGCTTTGAGGATCATGGATTCAAAAAGAGCAAGAGATTATATTTTAACCAAAGGGAAACATCCTCCATCAAGAAGGTATCCCACAACCCAAAAACTATCTTATAGAGTAATAATGTTTCAATTGTTGGTATAGGATTTAAAACAAATTCTTTGAAAGTATGGATTATGAAAAATGCTAAAAAAACCCACCAAATCAAGGGTGGATGTGAAAAAAAAGAATGAATATTTTTTCCCCAATAATTTTCTCAATTATTAGTGGTTCCAATAATAATAAACAAGTTTCAAAATATGTGAAATATAAATAGAATACACCACAAAAGAAAATAATAAGGTTCATAGGCTATTTTTTGTTGTTGGATGTTTGGGAACAATGCATTGGAATGTTGACATAACATAAAAATTAAATATGATAACAGAAAAACTGCATTTATGGGGATAGAAACTAAAGAAATGGGAATAAATGCATCAGATAAGAAAAATACATGGAAAATTAAAGGTGACAAGTCAGCCTTGGGATGTGAACAAAATAAGAAGATTGTTTAACAAACCATCACCGAGAATAGAAATGAGTGATAAATTTCTACAATAAAATTAAATAGAAATATGTCAAGAAGATCACTACCTATTAGGTTAAATAAGCCTCATTTTGAAGAAGTGAAACAACAATAAGTATCTAGACAGAATTCATATCAAGTTGAAGGATTTTAGTTCATAGGTTATTACTGGTGCTGTGAAAGTTATAAGTACAAAGCCTACTCTTTCTAGTATAAAATTTCATTTCTAAGAAAGAAGAATGAATCAAGGGGGATTCATTGTGAATATATGAGAATAAGTTCTCGTAGAAATAATTTTGTGACCATAAATTCATTCAAGATTCTAAGACAAAATAGATAAGAATTATTCAAATAATTTTGTGGATGATGTAATAAAAAGGGTCACATAGCTGAGAAATGCATGACAAGACTACTAGGATATATTCCATATGTTTTAAAATGGAAGAGACTTCAACATAAAAAGTATTGGTAGGTCATGTGAAGATTCTAAGAATATGTATAAAATCAAGAATGAATTCCTAGTTGTTTGGGAAACTTTATTGAAATTATTTGAGTAATTAGAGAAAGATAAAAGACTTAGTGAATCTAAAAGAAAGCAAGTGACTAAAAAAATATTGGGAGAAAATAATGGCCCAAGTTGGGAGGTAACTCTCATACTTAATGTTACTCCTAAATAAAAATAAATTCTCTCCTTATTCCTCTATATATATATTCTTTTTTACTACCATGCAAGGAATCAAAGAAAATAGATGCAACCCTTGATGGGGGAATTTATGAGATGAAGTCGTTAAATCTTCGTTGCATAGTAAATGTGGAACCTTAAAACTTATTTTTAAAATTGGAAGCTGATTTATTTCAATAAAACTTTCATCCATCATTCGTAATTGTATTAATCATACCAATTAAGGATGAGATCTTGGTTGATGATGAGATGAGATAAAGGGGGAGTTATTTCTTTGCACCTAAACTTTCGGATGTGTTTATTAAAGTGTTTGTGGGATTTTTCATTTCATTGATAAATGTGATTATTGACAACCCCTTAAATTATAATTGAAATTTTCTGATCATTATTTCACCTACATGGTAGTTATGGATAGCATAGACAACCTGTAACACCCTGAGATTTTAAAAGAAGAAAATTATGTTCGATAGTGTAAACAATATGCAACACTGAATGTAACTCCATGAGACTTTATGATATAATTTTTTTTTAAAAAATAATTGCTTTGATGTCTTGGGGTATAAGAAACCCTGATATTTTTTATGTTCAATAGCATACTCAATACGCAACACCGAGCTTAAACAACCCGTGATATATATAACTGTTATAATCTAGACATTAAATTGAAGGGTATGAATAATATTAAATACTTTATAATACATATATATATATGTAATTATCAATATAAATTATTTATAAATGTTTATTAAATGTTCAATAAATTTTTAGTAAAGGGATTTTATTCTTCAAAATTATGTTTTCTTCAAAAATGACTTTTTATTGCTTTTCATGAAAAGAATATTATAATAAATTTTTAGAACTTTTATAAAATTTATTTGATAAAATTAAATTTATTTTTGGAATCAGAATATCAAATTTTACTTTGGGTGAGATTTTCGTATTGTTTAGAAAATATTGATTTTTCAGTGAATAGTAAAAAATATCGATTTTTTGTAAAAATATAATTTATTTTCAAAAAATTAAGTAATTTAAAAGTAAAATTATGTTTTGAATACAATTTAATGTAAAATAAGTATTATTTATTTATATTTAATCATATTAATTACATCTAAAAAATAATTATATTGTATTTTAGTATAAGGTTGTTTTGGGTTAAAAAAAAGGGATTTCACTAAAAACTATTTTAAAGTACATAATGTTTCTCAATTTTAATTAATTACAATAACCCATAATTAGTAATTATTTAAATGAAATTTATATATTATATATAAATAAATAATAATTTATATTCATATAGTTATTATTATTAGACGTAGAGTTGATATAGATCATCTTGTGATTGAAAAAAATACATTCTCAAACCCCCACTTTTTCATCACATCTACGAGTTTTGTTTAAAATTAAATTTTTTATGATTTTAGAAAAATAATTTGATAAAATAAAACTTTATTTTTTAAATAATAATGTCAAAATTTTATTAGGGTGACATTTTTATATTTTTCTGAAAAGTTTCATTTTTTCATGAATAGTGAAAGATATTGAATTTAAATTGAAAACTTCCTTTTTGTTTAAATTATTTATAAAGTTAAATTATATATTAAATTTGTTTCAAAGTAAAATTAGATAAATTAAATATAAATTAATTCTATTTTGGTTATTGGATTAAATTTCATATTGAATTTTGATATAAAAAACTTTGTAAAATTTTGGAAATTTTCTCTTTAAAAACTTGTTTTCTCATCACGTCTATGAGATTAATTTTAAATTAAATTTTGCCAATTATTTGAATTGAATTTATAGAAATGGATTCCATATTTGAAATCATAATAATTTCTAATTTCTAATAAGGTCAACTTAATTTTGGACCAAAAATAATAGTGAAAGAAATAAAAATTATTTATTGTGGTTAAGGTAAAAATTGATTTACCAAAGAGTTAAACTAAAAATATAAGGGTTAAAAATAACCTTAAAACTTTTAAAACGAACATTTTATGACAATATTTAGACATTACCCCTTATATTTTTAATAATTACCCATATTTGAGTATTTTTTCATGATAAATACATGGGTATGATTGAATCTTTTCAAAACATTACAAGTGTGCCACTCACCTCACTTATAAAAGGCCTCCCACTCTCCTCTCTTCTTCACACATTAAAACCTATTTTTTTCAACCAATTAAAACCTAAATAACTTCAAAAATTTCCTAAAATCATACTATAATCATTATTTAGGGAATAACTCTAACCTATGAAGTCTTTTGGTGAAAACCTAAAGAGGATACCCGAAGAAGTGGTATCGTTTTTCAACAAGAATTTTTATATTATTTATTTCTCCACCACATTCAATTATTACATAAACATGATGATATAATAACCTAAATATATTTAATATAATGGTATTATATTATAAAAATTTCATGACCTAAAACCATCTTCACTTCCATCAAATGGGTTATGAAATCATCATTTGTGTTTACGGCGTACTACCGCCTCGCGAACAGATGTCATTCGTTTTTCCATTAAAAACTATCATGGTTTGGTATTAGGATGGATATAAAGAATATATATTATATTTATAACATAATTTTACCATTTTATTCATTATATCATATATACATTTTTACATTTCATTCTATAGGGGATATGATAACGTCGCTCGTGTGTACGGTGAACTACAACCTCACGTAGCGATGTGATTCGTCTTTCACTAACACTTTACAGGGAATGTAATAAGGATAAAGTTAATGAATAAATTTTATATAAATTAAATAATTATGATATTAATTTAATATTTATATTTATTAAAATATCATATATCATTTTCTTTTTTACACTAAAAAGATTATAACATCATTCGTGTACATGTGGACTACAGCCTTCACGAAGCGATGTGACTCTCTTTTCATCACCACACCACATGGATGATATATATAAGTATATTTAAAGAAAAAATATATTATATATGATACTATTTTAATTATATAAATACAAAATATTACATACCTCCATTCCAAAATGATCGTTGAAAAATGGAAGTGTTACTCATGCGTATGTATGACCTACTGTCTCTATGATCATAACATACTTCATTTCTAAAACTCATATTTAATGATTGGTATTAAAAGTATAATTGATTAATAAATATGATTATTATTTTATGATTATTATTTTATGATTATTATTTTTTAGAGGATGTAACTATATAATATGCATAATAACTGAAACTTTCATAACAAATCATGAATGAGAAAACAAGACAATTAACGCCAGAAACAATGAAAATAATGAAATATTATTAACGAATAGGTGATAAAATATTATAAAAGGATAATATATATGATATTAAAATATTAATATGGTTTTTTAATGATTTAATAACATGTTTAAAACTATTATACATGAGGTAAAAACATGATCAACTAAAAGGAAGTGTGAGGTAAGGGTTTTCTTGACTCACTTTTATTTCTATGAGATGTATGTTATATTAACCACTTATTTTTTGTTGTGTAGTGTATATACTAACCATTAATTTATTTTATTATTATTTTAATTAAATTTATTAGTATTTACATATCTATTTTAGGATCTATCTTTCAAGAGGTTTTTGGTTTCAAAGTTACCAAAGCGGTAAGGGATTTTTGTCTCAATTTTCCTTCTTTGAGATGTATGTTATTTTATACACCTATATTATTTTATGAGGTGTATATACTACCCATTTGACATGTAATATCATGAATATAATTATTTTCATAATATTATAATTTTTATTTAATTTTATTATTTTATGGATTTTGTGATTCAAAGTTACCAAAGTGGTAAGAGTTTTATGTTACAATCTCATAGGTTATCGGGATTATTTATGATAAGTCTCCAATGTTTAAATATTATGATATAACTCCCAATAATTCTCATTATTTTTATTCTCATATGTATATTAATGATATTTTCATTTAATATTACCATTTTTTCACTCTTTGGTGCTTAAAATAATTGATATTTTTTTAAGAAAATATGAATTCATTTATCTCTTCGATCAAAAATCTATTTTATACCAATACAATGTTTTCAAAAAATTCTTAACCTTTTCCAAATAATTTATTAAAGACATTTTTACCCAATTTTTTATTTTTAAAAAATTATTTCAAATTAATCTTTATGTCATTTTCAAAACAATTCTCATTTGGCTTTTACCAAAAATATGAAAGGAATTTTTGTTTTAACACGTATGACATGAATGGAATTTTCTATTGTCATGACCATTATTTTCATTGAAGATTACTTTATAAGTTTACAAGTTTATTTTAAAATAAAAGGATTTTAAAAAAAAATCAAAATGGAAAGGATATTTTCCTCAAGATATGTTTTAAAATATTGTTTAAAAGATTCCATTATATGTTTCCAAGGTTGTTTTTAAAGAAATTGATTTTTTAAATATTTTTAAAAAAAATAGTTTTTTAAATCTATTTTATAAATGAACAGTTTATTTTTATTGAAATGTATTAATTATATTTTAATGGTATTTCTATTCATTAACATCAACAACCCTACTTGTTACTTATGGTCCAATGAGTAAATTTTTTAATGATACCATCCTCATTCTTTATTTGGATGGATTAAGATTGTTTCAAAGAGATTTTTAGAGAATCCATTTATTTTCCATGGGTTAATCATGTTTCAAAGAGATTGTTATAGAACCTATTTATTTTCCATGGGTTAATAATATTTCAAATAGATTGACATGAAACCAATTTCTCTTCCATGGGTAAATGAGGTTATGAAAAAATAAATATTATTTCAATGAGTATTATGATGAAATGAAAGATCTATATACTTTATTAATGTTTTGGTTCTTGGAAATAATATATGATGGGTGCTCCCAAATAGATTCAGTTGAGCCTGTTATAACTTATATAATGTATGTTCCCAAATATCTCTCTAATGCATTGGGTAATAATTATGTTCACCGGAGAAATATATAGGAAGTTGAATGTATGGTTATTCCATTTTTAAAGGTCATATAATGGTTATGTAAGTGTTCTATGAAGATGATTTTCTAAGATACCAACATGTTTTATCTATACATTTATGGGTTTATAATGTTTACTTTGATCAAGATTGATATCAGATGTATCATTAGTATTGATTCTATGAATCTTTCCTTTGTTAATGCCTTATTCCATGTTTGATGTTTTATGATTCAGAAATTGATGGGTACGAGTTTTTTTATTATTCATTAAATCACTCTGATTATGTCGTTATACCCTTATTCACCTTTTATGCTCATTGATGACATTCAATTGTTAATGCTTATGTACATCCTTACTGAGAATTTGAGTTCACCCTTCTTATGTTTCCTCTTCAATGGGTTATAAAGAATGAGGTTGAACGAATTATTTCTAGAAGGGATTTAATATGGATGATGATGATGACTTATTATGCCCAAAATGGTCTTAGATACCATGATAGGGGGTGAATTGGGATATGTATATTCTTTTTGAAATTATTCCCACCCCATGGATCTTAACCTCTTTATTATTAGGGTCACTTTATTTTCTCCTTGATGTTTATGTTTATATTATACTTTCCAACATTATCTAATGATGATTCATATAATGTAAAGTAAGAAAGTAAGCACAAAGACACACAGATTTTACTTGGTTCACCCTCACTATGCTACATCCAAGGAGCATACAATGGCAATGTGTCGATGTAACAAATACACTATGGCTCACTACCAAAATAAGGTTTGGGCTAGATCACTTCTATGCCTAGGATCACTACCTTTACAATGATTAGATATATCTCACTACTTACCAATGGTCACTCCCCAAATCTTTCTTCTATGGATCACTATCAATGGAAAGGATCACCTTCTTCCTCTTCCTTTACTCACTTCTTTAGAAAGGATTCACACATAGTTTATGGACTTATATGTCCCTTTATTATAAATAATGAATGCATCCTAAACTGTAATTATATTCTCTATTTAATTCCCACTTTTATCCACTTGATGAATATCACTTTACCACAAATTTACTAGGCAACCCTTTCTGAACACTTTCACGATGATTACTGCCTTTTTGAAGCTCACCTATTTTGTAAAGCTCAAATTGCATTCATGAAGCAACCTCCTTTCATGAAGCTCACTTAGACTTCACAAAACACACAAATTTTTCTTTCATACAACCTTTGGATGTATTTCATGTAAATTTATCACCTCACACACAACATTTAAGTTTATTCATGGAACTCCTAATTTTCACACAACTTTTGGTTTGTCGTGGAACTTTCACTAATATGAAACTCTTACACTTTGTATGCACCTTCCTTGGTCATACAGAAACAAGCTATTTTCTATGAACAAAAAATATTTCAGTTTTTTCTTCATGCAACACTCTTTTCATAGAACTTATGCTTTTAATTAAACTCTTGCATGACTCAGATCCCTAATATTCTCTAATGGTTGATCTCTTGAAATGAGGGGAGTAGCCATCAATTTATAGACCCAGCCAACCCTGCACACAATATCCTTACATGCCTAATTTTGTGCATGTAATATTTCCCCAATCATGGAAGATCTTAATTTGACATCTCATTTGGAGCATAAAATCCTTTCACGCACAAGATCCATCTCTATTTTGTAGACCTTCACAACTCTGATTTTGTCATAGCACAAACTCATCTTTCGCGCACATTCAAATCTTTCACAAACTTCTTACCTTAGATATATTTTGATGTGATGATCCTAAATCTTAACATGCACGCATTATTATGAATCAAAAACACCATTTAATTCAACATTTTACTTTTATTCAAAAATACTTCTTTTCCAAAAACACCTTTTTCCATCCTCCGATTTTTGGACCCCAAAAAATTGGCAAACACTGGAAAATGGTGCCACCTTATATTCACATTTCTCTATACCACCACCAAAGAATCCATTAATTTTTCTTGGATATTTGTCAATATACCTTTTCAACAATCTCTCTGGAACTCCACAACTAACCATGGAAACTCACATTGTCAATAAACACAAACAACCTAAAAATACTACAATGTTACCTTGAGGGATTTTTTCCCAAAAATCTCCCCTTTGAGTTTGTTGAAAAAACTTCACATTTTGATAGCTATTTTGATCTTATTCCATCTTATACCACCAATAGATTCTTTTGATTCAAATAGTGATAAAATATTTAATCAACACATACTTTAATCCCACATGATCCATGATCGGCATGAGAAATAAGAGTAGCATACAAAGCTCATCAATTAAACACTTCATTCATGAAACCAAACAACTTTTTTCATCACAAACTCCATCTTTTGTGATATATATCCTTTGATCGATCACCTTTAGTATCGTTATATTTAAAACTCCCCCTACTCTATTCCTCCCTTTATTAAATTCTCCCCTATCTTGATTAAGACATTTTCTCCCCTTTAATAGCCATAATTTCTCTCCCTTTTTCCACAAACCTAAAGGTCACTTATTTGTTGTTTGCAACATGGTAAAGAATAAAAATCAACACATTAGAGAAAAACACACCATACCTTAGGGAGAGGTGGTCCCATATACACACTTTTTCAAATGTGGGGAGTCGAATGAACTCCAAGATCTAATCAATGCCTCTCAAAGGTCTATTTAGGTAAGGCCTTCATTAGAATTTCTACAACTTTTAGTTTTTTAGGAATGTACTCCAACTTCACAAGCCCATTCTCTACCTTCTCATTGATAAAATGATATTTGATTTCAATGTGATTTGTCCTTGAGTGATAGACTGAATTTTTACTAAGGTTTATATCACTTGAATTATCATAATGGATTCTGATCATATATTTCACAATAACTCCCATATCATATATCTATTGATTCATCCACAATAACTGTGTGAAAACTTGATTGGGCACAATATATTAAGGCCACTATACCATATTCATTCATTTTGTTGTAAAATACCCATTTAGTCCCAATGAAATTATTATATTTTGGTCTTGAAACAATATCCTAGAAAAAACTCCATCATTGGACTGATATAAATCATTAATACCAATTCTTGTGCTGATTTCAAATGTTGAATTACTTTTCATAATGGATAGACCACTTGTGAAAACACTATTAATCTTCTCTCACAGCTTCTTGGTATCCTAAAAACTGCCATTTGATACCATGTCGTTTGAGATAAATAGAAAATCATGAAATATATGAATGTTTCTTCTTCTCCCCCAATCATTCATATTTATGTCATAAAACATAAACTTTCATCCTTTCTATACCATTGAGACCTTTCATTGTGTGAGTGAAATCTGTCTCCTTTATCATGGATGTACATGGGGGTCTTTTTGTTTCTCCTCCTTAGTCTACATGGTCCTTGCATCTGATTAGGAGATAGAATTCTCCCCATATGATATGAAACTCTTCCTATTATTAGGCCTAATATTTAGACCCATAAACATTCTTTTTCTTCTATATCATTTCTTCACATGTGACACTTTTCAATGAGTCATCAATAAAACCACCAAGCCTACTGAGTTAAAACTTGGTGTAGGAAACAAGAAATGAATTTAATAACACCATTACTATCCATTACACTCAATTACTTCCATACATATCATGAATCCATATACCAGTAACTCCTTTTAATGAATTATTCTAGATGTATTCATCAACTCAGGTAACTGATTTGAATCAGTGGACATTCTCAAGCACATTACATCACCAATTTGCATTATTTGATGCAACTTTACCTTGGATTGTATCTCCCCTAAAACCTGAAACACATGAATATCAATTAATAGAATTTAAATACATAGGGAGATGGGGTTACTCTAGAATCCTTGAGAAGAGGATTGTGGTTGATCCTGATGGATCAACCCTTTTATACTTTCTTTCAAAGCATTGTACTATTTTTGTGCTTGTTCCGATTTTCAACTGTTCTGTCCAAATGACTAAACACACTTTATCCACATGCTAAGTCTTATTATAATATTTATATTCTATAGTCTTGGAATTTATCAAATTTTTTTGTTTAAAACCATCAGTATAAATTTCCTTCTTTGATGCTCCACCAATATTCCATTTTTCATGACTCTTTATTTGAACATAAATATTTCCATTGGTCGTATTCTCTTTATTATTCCTCCATTGGAGGGATCTTTCTATTTCCTTAACTTCTTTCCATGTGGCATGACAAGAAAATTTATCAAGACATTATTTATTCATTTCTATTTTATAAATAATCTGAGTTTCCACATTGTCTCTTGCTGGTTGTGGGTCCTTCACTAAGCATACATTCTTCTTACTCACAAATGGATTAACTCCTTGTGTTTTCTATGAGACTTTAAACCTATTTTTCAAATTATAATTTTGTCTTACATTATAGGATTTCTCATTATACACCACCAGAGTTGGAGATATCCTTTCAAGTTCCTTTTCCTTCCCTACTTTCTTCCAGATGCAATATATTTCTAAATTCCCTTGATTGGAATATATAAAACATATCTCATTAAATACATACCTCATGTCATCATTTCTCAGATGAGATGTTGATGCATCCAGAATTCTTCTTCCTCTGACATTGAATCCTCATGCTTCTTGACACATACTAATGATGTGTCCCTATCTTCCACCATAATAGAATCTAATTGATACTTTATTATGAGATAAGTTCCTTTTATACTTTTAAATAATCTTTTGCTTATTCTCAGATTTATCAATATTTATGTCTTCACAATATGAAATATATTCCAAAGATTCAGAACAAAAAACTTGAAATATGACCATGCATCCCACAGAAATTGAACATATTGTTATCAATTTTTTTATATGTAATTTTAGGTATGATTCCTTCACCTAAGGTATTCTTCATATTTCTTCAACTATTCATGGATCTTTTCTTCTCATGCATGGGATAGGTTTTATCATATTCAATACTAGATTTTCCTAAAATGCATGGACTTTAGAATTATACAATAATTTCATGTTTCTCATATAAAATAGCATATTTTCTTTTTATTTCATCATCACCTTTCAAAGGATAGTCTAATAGTAAATGCAAAGCATCCTTAAATTTGGTCTTGTTAATGGATTTAGATTTTCTCACTTCTTTCTTGACTAATTATAGATCTTATCCCAATTATTAAATCTTCTTGTCCCCATATTCAAGTTGAGAATTATGTTCTATTATGATAGTCTTCCCACTAGTTATCTCATCTTCTAATTCTCAGGTGATCTTATCTATTAGGTCACATTTCTCCTTTATTTTAGAATCTTTCTGGGTTACAAAATCCTTACAACATGCATTCTCATAATGTATCCTTTTTTTCTCCTGAACCAATTAAGATATTTGTATAGAAAGATCATCATTTCTGGCTTCCAGATTGTGAATTTATTCTAAATTCATATTCTTTCCATTGTCATAAACTTTGAGTTTTTCTATCTTTATAGACATATTTTTCAGTTAATTGTCTTGAGGACCATTCTTCTCCCTCAAATCAATATCCACATAAATATGCCTTTGATTTAAAACTTTTACCTTATTGACCTAAATTTCTAGTACTTGGATCTAAATCTCTTGAGACTTATTTTCCACTTTTAATTTTTGATCCAATTCCATTGTCAGGTTGAAAACATCTACTACTATACTTCTTAGAATTTCTTTATCATCAATAGTTCCAACATCACTTGGAATATTGGGTTCTTTATTCATTCCTAAAGTATATTTGATTGAATAAATATTCTCACAATTTGTCACATTTTTTGTTTCCATTAACTGAATCATACTATTTCCATAGATACTTCCACACTGAGAAATTCAACCAGACTTTTGCTTCTTCGTTGAAGTTCTTCCCTTTTCCATGTCACACTAAGATAAGAGAAAACAGAAACTTTAATTTCAATAATCGAATCAACCAATTCAAGGAAAAAAATTTAAAAATAAACCAATTCTTTGATACCAATTTTTAGGCCCAAAGGGGGCTTAGATACCATGAGAGGGGGTGAATCAAGGTATGTATATTATTTTTAAAATTCCTCCTACCCCACAAATATTGACCTCTTTATTATTAGGGTCAATTTGTTTTATCTTTGACATTTATGTTGATCTTAACCTTTCCAAATTTATCTAGTGATGTTTCATAGAATATAAAGTAGGAAATAAAGCACAAGGACACACAGGTTTTACTTGGTCTCCCTCACTAGGCTATTTCCAAGGAGCATAAAACGGCAATGTGTCAATGTACCAAATCTACTTTGGCTCCCTTCCAAAATAAGGTTTAGGCTAGATCACTTTTATTCCCATGATCACTACCTTTTTCAATGTCTATGGACATCTCACTACTTCTCAAGGGTCACTCCCTCAATCTTCACTACTACAAAATAGGCCTTTAACAATGTTGGTATTTATCAGCGCTAGAAGAAAACACTGATAAATGACATATTTATCAGTGCTAAAGAAATCGATGATAAATTTAACCTTTTATCAGTGTTTTTATTTTAGTATTGATAAAGGGAACCTTTATCAACACTTTATTTTTAGTGCTGATAAAGGGTATCCTTTAGTAGTGCTTAATTTTTAGCACTCATAAAGCGTATCCTTTATCAGTGCTTTATGTTTAGCACTGATAAATATTTCTGTCATCAATGCATTTTTAGAACTGATAAAATGAAATAATTAAATAAATTAAAAATAAAAATGTGTTTATTAAAAAAATATTTAAAATTTATTAATTAAATAATTATTTATAAAAAATAATTGATTGATTATAAATTATTAAATACTAAACATTTTTATGAATTAAATAATTATGATAATTAATGTTATTAAATTGTATATATTAAATATATAGATATATATTAATGTTTACAAATATGATTTATATATTATAAAATATTCATGTGATTTACATTAAATAGTCAAATATTTATTGAATAATGGTATATAATTAAAAATTAATATGAATTAAAAATATTGAATAATTTCATAGTACTCAACATATAATTGGATATCGTTTGATTTTTCAATTTAATATAGATCAAATGTGTGTTATATTGATTTCACATATACACAATTAATTCATTTTTATATACAATATGAACATACATAGAACTTATCCATTTTTTCAATATTGTTAAAGTGTACCTATATTCTTAATTTATTCAATTTCACTCATTTTTAACATATATGCATGCACTCAAAATTAGATATTCATTAATAATGTTAAAAAAATATTTGTAAAAAATATTTATAAATAAATATATTTATAAATGTGCATTCACTATATTTATACAATTATATATTTATAATTATAAATAAATAAATAAAAATAAAAAATATATATTTATATAATTATAATAATTAATTATATATATTTAAATAATTATTAAATTTATAATAAATTTACTTAAATAATGAATATATTTACTATATTTATATTTATATATATTTATTATATATATATATATATGTATAATTATATAAATATATGTAATGATGTAAATATTATTTTTTAAAATATTTCTATGATTATAAATAAATAATTATAAAATTATAATAAATATATTTAAAAAAGAATATATTTACTATGTTTATATTTATATATATTTATTAAGTATGCATAAATATTTAGCATTTTTTATTTATAATTATAATTATAAATCCTTTAACAGTGCTTCAGTAATAAACGCTGATAAAATTATCTTTATCAGTGCTAAACAAAGTGTTGATAAAATGAATATTTATTAGTGCTATAAATCTAACGCTAATAAAGATTAGTTTTATCAGCACTTTTTTAGCACCCATAAAATTGTCCCAATCTATTTTTAAAACCCTAACCATTTGCAAACCTGTCACGATATAGAAGTTTTTTGTGGAAGCCACCCGCTGCCATCGCTCCTCCTCGGTGAATCGAAGGTCGAATCACACCACTCAAATACCTCTGAACATCTCATCTGACATCCAAAGAGGGTCTTGGATTTTCTTTAACCTAGCAAGGTAGGCCTTCCGATTTTCTTTGTATATTTTTTGTTTTGTTTTTTATTTCTTATTCCATGATTTGTTTATGAACTGTTGTTTATGATCCATTGTTTACGATTTGTTTGTGATCCGTTGTTTTGGGAACGATTTGTGGTCTGTTGTTTTTATTAAATACTGATGTATGATCCGTTGTTTATATCTAACAATGAACCTTGGATTTATTCATTTTTGTTTTACTGCTATGTTTCATATATTATTACTGAATAATTTTTTCATATATGTATAGAAATGTATAGAAATTTTCATTTATAGTCCTGTTTATTAACTAGTGATTTGAGGCACAATGGTGGTTCACTATGGTCCTTAGTTTTCTTATAGAGCATATTCAAAGGGGCCATCCCCAGTTAATCACATGAGGTTTTATCACATCAAGCCTTCACTTTTTAGATCCTTATGGTGCCTTTAGTTCACGTTATTCTTGAATATGAGGTTTTTATCTATTTGATATTTATTATAGACTATAAGTGAGTGAGTTTTTATACTGGCGTGACATGTATGTGTGTCTATATAGTTATTGCATCATTTATATCCATATTTGTTTGTCTAACAGGTATACCAATATCAGGTAATGATGATTTTTGGTCTGCAAGTAACGACCCGAACTTTTGAATAATATTTGTTTCATAATTTTGTGTATTATTTTATTTTACACTCAACAAAACTATATCCTTTAATTAATAAAGTGAGTATAATTATAATAATATCACTGGGTTTTGACTGTTATTTGACCATTCGTCAATATAACCGTTGTAAACTAAATTCTTAATGTTTTGATTATTGTTTATAAATACAAGTGATCATTGTTTATTAATATAGAAAGAAGAGTCTATGGCCTCATCCTGTAGACTTGGGCCATACGAAGCCCATCTGTCAGATCTTGGGAAGGAGGTTGCATCACTGGGCTTTTCTCTGGACCAAGACCAAGTCGAACTCCAACATGTGAAGCTTAAACGAAATCGCCTACGGGAGAAGTTCAAGCTGATAGAAATCACCACTCGGGCAATGTTGTCTGAGCTGCCATAATATTCTATCACTATAGAAAATCTTACACTTAGGTCATATGATGGTGTTATAAAGAGATATATAACAAGACCTTAGTTACGTTGTGTAATCCTTTCATATAAATAAAATTGTTATGATGTTAAATTTGTGAATTTCAAATGTCTAGATAAATGTAGGATGAAGTTCTATATTATTGATGAATTTATTAAAAAGTTTATTTTAAAATATTTTTTGCATACTTTAAATAATTACTAATGTAAAATTATTTTCAAAAAATTGTCTTCTAAAGTTATGACCAGTAATAAATTTAGAGTCTAATAAGATCAACTTAATTTTTAGTGAATAATAAAGTACAAATATTAATATTACCCTTATTAATAGTAATGTGACCAATGGAATAGTAACCTCACTTAAGAAAGTATAAATATGATTTAGGCATCTTGAATGGTGAAGTGATATGATAGCATAAGTAAATAATTGTTTTTAGTTAAGTATTAGTATTTTTCGGGTAAATAGTGTTTTTAATTAAAAATTAAATATCTCATAATTAAAAAATTATTTTCATAAAATGGAGTTCATTTTTAAATTCAGAGAATCTATTTTAGGTTAGGGTTAATTTATGATATTTTTATAAAATGTTTTGTTTTTTGGTGAATAATAAAAATACAGTTTTGAGTTTCAGTGTGATTAATGACATCATTAATGATGTAATAATGATGTAATCATCCTAGTAGACTTTTGAATAGTAATATATGTTATGAGGTGTCCCAAGTGGCCAATACCTTGGGAAAATACCATAGGAAATTCCATGGTTTTTCAAATACCACTGATGAGGTGTCCCTTGGAAATTAATTAAATATTCCCTCACTTTTTCTATAAATACAAAGCCATTTCCTCATTCCTTTCATTCCAAAATCCTCCTCAATGAATATATGGTCTTTTAATATCCCAAGGATTCCTACCAAGGTTCCCTAAATCCCCCCAAATTCCTAATCTTCAAGCTTTCTAATTCACTCTTCAAGGTAAGAGAACCTTTCACCCTCTTCTTTTAAGTCATGACTTCCTTTTTGATATGCCTTATAGTTTCCATCTTATTATGTTGAGGTATATTCTTATATATCTTCATTTCTTTACATTTTATTTTAAAATTATGAGTGACCCTTTCCACTCTCATCAACTTATTTTTCTAAATTTTAAGCGATGTCGTTAGGCTGTCGAATTTTAGTAAAAGAAATTGCATCTCCTCTTTTCTTTCAAGTTTCCTTTTCATGTGGTATGTCATTCAAAAATCCATAATATGATCTTATTTTCATTTAATTATGTACCTATATGGTATTATGATCTATTTATTAGTGGTTAACCCTTTCCCCCTCTCTTTTTAATATTTTCTAAAACCATGTTATATAGTCGTTATGCTGCAAAAATTTCTCCTCGAAATTTCTCTCTCTTTCTCTCAAGAAATTATCTTATCTTATTTATGTGAATACTCAGACCTATTTCGTTTCTATGGGTGTTCATAAAGACATAAAAATTATATTCTTGATTCTAGAATGGACATACATATAACCATCATTCTCTTCCATGGTTTATAAATGACATAATGATCAAGTTTTTAAACACTTTTAAAATGTTATGATATTGGTATGAAACCCATTTCTTTTATTCGATTTAGGTTATTTATGAAATGTATGATTATGATATATGTAGATCACATGAAAATAAATACATATTAATGTTGCGCCCTGATATCTCTCCAACACATTGGGTAAAGAATTTAATCTCTAGAGATGACAAGTTTCATGATACCTTGGTGAATAACCTTGGTAATTTTTATGACACCTTGGGGATGAACCTTGGTGATATGTTCATGAATGTATAAATTAAATATTTTAGCCACATATTCAAGTTATGGTTTAAGTTATTTTCATTATGATATGCCTATACTTCCATTTCTCATATGTTTTTCATCAAGTTCTTATTGATATCACAAGTAAACTGATTCCCTTGCTTTCCTTACTAATCCTTCTACTCACCCTTTTCTTTGATGTATGTCTCTAGGTTATGAGATGAAGTATTTGTACATAGTATTAACTTTTAAATAGGCTTTTAAAAGGGATTTAAAAGTGTGTTTTAAGTTTTCATGTATTTTTTCCTGATTTCCAAGACACTAGACTTTAAAGGTCCTCTGTTTGTAAAATGTAATGAAAAGTTATGTAATAAAAAGGCGGGATGTCATAGTTGGTATCAAAGGATTGTTTAGTTATTTATTGAAATTAGGCTATGGAAACTTTAGGAACAATCCTATAGAAAATTTTAAATATAGGAAAACTTCCTCATATTTTGGTGAAATATTAAGTAAGTGGTTTCCAAATAATTAAATCCCTATCTGGATACGAACAAGTAGATGTGGATCTGGCACATATGTACCTAGGAGTGAAAAATCTGACAAAGAGTTTCAAAATTGACTTGGGGTATCCTGGTACAGGACAAAGGGCCTTTCTGCACTTCTGGTTTGACACTCCGGGGGGATATGTTTGGTCAATCACAATCTTTTTATGAATCGTTATGAAGGATTTATAGAGAAATGTAATTGTTTAAGCATGAAGTTATAATAAATAAAATCCTTTATAGTTAAAAGATTTGTAAATGAAATAAGATTATAACTAACGTTTTATTCTCTTAGAAAATGGTGGGAAATAGGAGGAACTGTGCAAATGGTGATCGCAATGGACCATACGCTGACAGCCCACCGATGGAAGCCGGAATGGAAACTTTCATGAGAATTATGAACCAACTAACTCATGTTATGGGAAATAAATTAAATCAAACTAAGAGACTGATCTCACCATGAAAGGAACAACATTCTGTTGAGTCATTTATGCGTCAACGACCACTAAACTTCAGTGGATCTACCGACCCATTGATTTCTGAATAGTAGATCAGCACTATCAAGAAGATCTTTTCTATGCTCCGTTGTTCGGAATAAGAGAAGGTCACCCTGGATGTTTATCACTTAGAGGGAGAAGTTGATCAGTTGTGGGAGATGATTAAAAAATATGAGGCCAAGAGTATAGTTTGAATCTATGGATTGGTAATAGTTCAGATGGATCTTCTTTAATAAGTATTTCCCTCGTTCCATGAGAACAAAAATGGAGAATGAGCTTCTTGGTCTGAGGTAAAAGGAGAATGAATCTGTGGGAAGCTATGAGATGAAATTCACAAGGATTTCCTATTACACCTCAAGCTTTTTCATGGATCCTAATGGGAAGGTTGATAGATTCTTTGGTAGACTGAGACCTCATCTGCAGAAGAATCTATCCAACTGAGACTATGGAAACTATGAGGAGATCGTATGGAGTGCAATGAAGGTCAAACTAGGGTTTGGTGAGACAAAATGGTCTCATAAATCCAATGACAAGAAGAGATCAATGGAGCCAAACCTAGGGAGGAGCTTTGATCAGGTAAGAGGAGGAAATCAAGTGCAACAACCCACGTGTAATAAATGTGGGAAGAAGCATTTGGGGAGCTGCCTTCTTGGAATCGGGAAGTGATAAAAGTGTGGAAGAGATGGCCATATTGTGTAGAATTGTTGTAGTGAGGTGAAGCCTAAACTTCCCAACACTAACGATAAGGGGAAGATGGTTCAGGACTTACCTGATGTCCAATGCTATAAGTGTGGACAACTTGGGCACTTTTCCAATCATTGTCCAAATCTAAGGGCAGTAGAGGGGAACCACCATCAGCCTCAGAAAATGCCCAGGTAGAAAGGTCATGCTTTTTCTATCACAATAGCTGATGTTGAAGCTCAAAATGATGTGGTGGTAGGTACTCTTGTTTTTCTCTCAAAGCTAGCAATTAATTTGTTTGATTTTGGTTCTATGCATTTCTTTATTTCTTCTAAGTTTGCAAATAATTTAGAATAAACCTCAGAATTTCTAAAAGTATAGTTATCAGTCAAGACTCCTAGTGGGATTATTCAAGCATCATCAGTGTTTAGAAACTATATTATTTAATTTAGTGAGAAAAATATTATCGCAAATCTAGTATTCATTCCCATGATAGAATTCGACATTATACTAGGGATGGACTAGCTCTCAAAGTATAATGCTAAGATCAAATGCAGAAGCAAGGAAATCCCAGTAGTCTTGAATGGAAAACCTACAGTTATCTTACAAGGTGAGATATCTCAACCTGATCTTTTTCTAGAAGAATATCCTATATCTATCTTTATGGAGTTTATCAGTTAAGAAGAAGAAATAAATGAGAGTTTAAGGGTATAAAATGTCCCCATCATCCAGGAATACATTGATGTATTTTCTGAGGAGTTACTCGGACCTTCCCCAGAAAGAGAGGTAGAGTTCTCCATTGAACTCATACCTAGATCTCATCTAATATCAAAGACCCCATATAGGATGGAAAATGTGAAGCTGGACGAATTAAAGAAGAAAATCCAAGATCTTTTAGAGAAGTGATTTATTCGTCCAAGTGTGTCTCATTGGAGATCACTTGTTCTATTTGTGAAGAAGGATAGATCAATACAAGTATGAATTGATTATAGGGAACTGAACGGGATCATAGTGAAGAAAAAATACCCTCTCCCAAGAATTGATGACTTATTTGACCAACATCATGGGGATAAATTATTCTCTAAGATTTATATTCGATCTGGTTATCATCAATTGAGGGTGAAGAAAGAAGATATTTCAAAAATTGCCTTCTGATCAAGATATGGGCCTTATGAGTTTGTTGTTATGCCCTTCGGACTGACTAATGCACCTACTATTTTTATGGATTTGATGAATATAGTCTTTAAGAACTACCTTGATAACTTTTTGGTAGTTTTTATTGATGATATTATGATATATTCCAAAAATAACGAAGAGTATGATGATCATCTAAGGGTTATTTTCAAAATCTGTGGAAGGAGAGGCTTTTTGGAAAGTTTGGAAAATGTGAATTTTTGTTACAACAAGTTTCTTTCTTGGGGAACATGGTTACCAATGAAGGAATCATAGTTGACCCTACAAAGAAAAAAGTTGCAGAGGAGTGGCCTCAGTCTACAACAATAACTGAGATTCGTAGTTTCCTTGGATTAGCGAGATATTATAGGAGGTTTTTGAAAAACTTTTTATAACTTTATAATTCATTAACCAAGTTAACTCGAAAAGGGTTCAAGTTCATCTGGACAAAGGAGTGTGAGGACTGTTTCCAAGAGCTGAAGAAGATATTGGTTACTACACCTGTGTTAAATTTTCCCTCAAGTGGAGAAGGATTCATTATTTTTAGTGATGCATCTCTAAAAGGGCTTGGGTGCGTCCTCATGCAAAATGAAAAAGTCATTGATTATGCATCTCAACAGTTAAAGACTCATGAGCAGAACTATCCTACACATGATCTGGAGCTGGCTGTGATCATTTTTTATCTGAAGATATAGAGGAACTATATTTATGGGAAGAAATGTGATATATACATAGACCATCAAAGATTGAGTTATATTTTCACACAAAAGGAACTGAACATGAGACAAAAGAGATGGTTGGAACTTCTTAAATACTATTATTTTTCAATTCATTATCATCCCAGAAGAGAAAAAAAATCCGTTGATGCATTAAGAAGGAAAGACCCAGTTTTTATTTCCATGATGAGGATTCAAGGATATTTTTTGATCAATGACCTAGTAAAGCTAGATATAGGAATTATAATATAAAGGACATCATCAACTGTAACCCAAATGATTTCTCAACCGTCATTACTAGAGAAGATCAAGAAATATCATAAATAAGATCCTTTGTTACAGAATAAGTTTGAGGCTGTGAAGGATGGGAAGTTTCCTGAGTTCAACATTGATAGAGAAGGTGTACTGAAATTTCATACAAGAATATGTATTCCATATATTTCAGAAATAAATGAGATGATAGATGAAGCTCATAGATCTACTTTATCTATACATCCAGGAAGCACAAAAATGTATAGAGACCTTTGTGATCATTGTTGGTGGGATAATATGGAAAGGAAGATTGTTGAATACACTTTAAAGTTCCTGGTATGTCAGCAAGTGAAGGCAGAGCGACAACTTCTTAAAGGGTTATTGCAACCACTACCCATACCAGCATGGAAGTGGGACAATATCACTATGGAATTCATCACTGGTCTCTTGATAACTTCCAAAGGAAACAGTGAAATATGGGTTATTGTGGATCATATCACCAGGACTGCCCATTTTATCTCCATTCGGGAAGATTTCTCTCTTGATCAACTTGCTAGGATTTACGTAAAGGAAGTGGTAGGGCTACATGGAGTTCCACTTTCTATCATATCTGATCGTGATCCAAGGTTCACATAAAAATTTTGGAGAAGTCTTCAACATGATCTGAGCACTGAATTGAATTTCAGTATGGCCTATCACCCCCAAACTGATGGCTAATATGAAAAGACTATTAAAACACTGTAGGATATGGTGAGAACATGATCAATGGAATTTAAAGGTTTATGGGATCAATATCTCCCTTTAGTTGAGTTCTCTTACAACAACAGCTTCCACTTGAGCATTAAAATGGCACCCTATGAAGCTTTATATGGTAAGCGATGTAGAAATCTTACTTGCTGGCATGAAGCTGGTGAGAGAAATATTCTTAGGTCTGATCTTCTGCATGAGATGATTGAAAAATTCCATGTCGTCCAGCAACACATTAAGGCTGCTCAGAGTCGGAAAAAAAGCTATGTCGGAAACCATCTAAGGGACTCGAAGTTTGATGCTGGTGACAAATTATTTCTTCAAATTTCACCTTGGAAGAGATTCGTGATGTTTGGGAAGAAATGTAAGCTCATCCCTAGGTACATTGGCCCCTATGAAATCCTTGATCGTGTAGGAGCAGTGGCCTATCAGCTTGAACTTCCTCCAAATCTAGAACAAGTTCATAATGTCTTCCATGTATCTCTTTTGAGAAAGTAAATACCTGACCCTTCACATGTACTAAATCCAGAGGTGGTACAACTGGAACATGACCTCTCTTATGAGGAGCAGCCGGTGGAGATCTTGGATCGTAGAGACAAGGTTCTATGCAACAATACTACCCACTTTATTAAGGTTTTGTGGAGGAACCACAAATATGAAGAAGCCATGTGGGAACCAGAGGAATCTATGAGGTAGAAGTACCCAAAACATTTCTCTTCTGAGGGTATGAGTAAAAATTTCGGTGATCAAATTTATTAAAGGGCAATAATGTAACGACCCTAACTTTTGAATAATATTTGTTTCATAATTTTGTGTATTATTTTATTTTATACTCAACAAAACTATATCCTTTAATTAATAAAGTGAGTATAATTAAAATAATACCACCGGGTTTTGACTATTATTTGACCATTGGTCAATATGACCATTGAAAACTAAATTCTTAACATTGTGATTATTGTTTATAAATACAAGTGATCATGGTTAATTAATACAGAAAGAAGAGTCGATGGACTCATCTAGTAGACTCGGGCCATAAGAATCCCATCTATTAGAGCTTGGGAAGGAGGTTGCATCACTGGTCTTTTCTCTGGACCAAGCCCAAGCCGATCTCCAACATGTGAAGCTTGAACGGAATCGCCTACGGGAGAAGTTCAAGTTGATAGAAATCACCACTCAGGAAATGTTGTCCGAGCTGCCCCAATATTCTATCACTATAGCACATCTTACACTTAGGTCTTATGTTGGTGTTATAAAGGGCTATGTAATGAGACCTTAGTTACATTGTGTAATCCTTTCATATAAATAAAATTGTTATAATGTTAAATTTGTGAATTTAAAATTTCCAGATAAATGTAGAATGAAGTTCCATATTATTGATGAATTTTGGAAAAAGAGTATTTTAAAATATTTTTTGTATGCTTTAAATAATTAATAATGTAAAATGATTTTAAAAAAATTCTATAGTTGTAACCAGTAAAAAATTTAGAGTCTAATAAGATCGACTTAATTTTTAGTGAATAGTAAAGTGTGAATAGTAATATTACCCTTATGAATAGTAATGTGACCAATGGAATAATAACCTCACTTAATAAAGTATAAATATGATTTAGGCATCTTGAATGGTGAAGTGATATGATAGCATAAGTAAATAACAATTTTTAGTTAAGTATTAGTATTTTTCGAGTAAATAGTGTTTTTTCTTAAAAATTAAATATCTCATAATTAAAAAAAATTCATAAAATTGATTTCATTTTTAAATTCATAGCATCGATTTTAGGTTAGGGTGAATTTATGAGATTTTTATAAAAAAATTTGTTTTTTAATGAATAGTCAAAATACAGTTTTGTGTTTCAGTGTGATTAATTACATCATTAATGATGTAATAATGATGTAATAATCTTGGTAAACTTTTGAATAGTAATATATGTTATGAGGTGACCCAAGTCGCCAATACCTTGGGAAAATACCATGGTAAAGTCCGTGCTTTTTCAAATACCACTGATGAGGTGTCCCTTGGAAATTAGTTAAATATTCCCTCACTTTTGCTATAAATACCAAGTCATTTCCTCATTCCTTTCATTAAAAAATTCTCCTCAACTAATCTATGGTCTTTTTTCTCCCAAAGAGTCCCCCCAAGTTTCCTTCAATCCCTCAAAGTTCCCAACCTTCGAGCTTTCGAAGTCACTCTTCAAGGTAAGGGAACCTTTCACCTATTCTCTTAAGTCATGAGTTCATTTTTGATATGCCTTATAGTTTTCATCTTATTATGTTGGGGTATATTCTTCTATATCAGCATTTATTTCCATTTTATTTCCAAATTATTATAGACCCTTTCCACTCTCATAAACTTATTTTTCTAAATTTTAAGCAACATCGTTAGGCTGCCGAATTTTCGTAAAATAAATCCCATCTCCTCTTTTCTTTCAAGTTCCCTTTTCATGTTGTATGTCATTAAAAAATCCATAATATGATCTTATTTTCATTTAATTATGTCCCTATATGGTATTATAATCTATTTATGAGTGTGTGGCCCTTTACCCATCTCTTTTTAATGTTTTCTAAAACCATGTTATATAGTTGTTATGCTGGAGAAATTTCATCTCAAAACTTCTCTCCCTTTCTCTCAAGAAATTATCTTATCTTATTTATGTGAATACTCAGACCTATTTCGTTTATATGGATGTTAATAAATACATAAAAATTATATTATTGATTCGATAATGTACATACATATAACCCTCATTCCCTTCCATGGGTTATAAATGACATAATGATCATATTTTTAAACACTTTTTAAAATGTCATGATGTTGATATGAAACCCATTTCTTTTATTCGATTTGGGTTATTTATGAAATGTATGATTATGATATATGTGGATCACATGAAAATAAATACATATTAAGGTTTCTCCCTGATATTTATCCAATGCATTGGGTAAATAATTTAATCTCTAGAGATGACAAGTTTCACGATACCTTGGTGAATAACCTTGGTAATTTTTATGACACCTTGGAGATGAACCTTGGTGATATGTTCATGAATTCATAAATTAAATGTTTTAGACACATATTCAAGTTATGGTTCAAGTTATTTTCATTATTATATTCCTATACTTCCATTTCTCATATGTTTTTCATCAAGTTCTTATTGATATCACAAGTAAACTGATTCTCTTGCTTTCCTTACTGGGCCTTCTGCTCACCCTTTTCTTTGATATATGTCTCCAGGTTATGAGATGAAGTAGTTGTACATAGGATGAACTTTTCAAGAGGATTTTCAAGGGGATTTAAAAGTGTTTTTTAAGTTTTCATGTATTTTGTTTCTGATTTCCATGACACTAGACTTTAAAGGACCTCTGTTTGTTAAATGTAATGAAAATTTATGTAATAAAAAGGCAAGATGTCATAATTAATATCAAAGGATTGTTTAGTTATTTATGTAAATTGGTCTATGAAAACATTAGGAAGAACCCTATAGAAAAGTTTAAATATAGTAAAACTTCCTGGTATTTTGTTGAAATATTAAGTAAGTGGTTTTCAAACAAATAAATCCATGTTTGGATACGAACAAGCGGATGTGGATCTGGAACAGATGTACCTAGGAGTGAAAAATATGATAAGGAGTTTCAGTCTTGACTCGGGGTATCCTGATACATGAAAATGGGCCTTTCTACACTCCTAGTTTGACACTCCTGGGGGATATGTTTGGTCAATCACAAGCTTTTTATGAATCATTATGAAGGATTTATAGAGAAATGTAATTGTTTAAGCATGAAGTTTTAAGACATAAAATCCTTTATAGTTAAAAGATTTATAAATTAAATAAGCTTCTAACTAAGGTTTTATTCTTTTAGAAAATGGAAGGCAATAGTAGGAACTATAAAAATGATGACCAAAATGGACCATGCGCTGACAGGCCTCTGATAGAAGCCAGAATGAAAATTTTCATGAGAATGATGAACCAACTGACTCAAGTTATGGGAAATAACTTAAATAAAGCTGAGGGACCGATCTCACCATGAAGGGAACAACATTCTATGTAGTCCTTTATGTTTCAATGAACACAAAACTTCAGGGGATCTACCGACCCATTGATTGCTGAACAGTGTATTAGCACTATCGAGAAGATATTTCATGTGCTCCGCTATTTGAAACAAGATAAGGTCACCCTGGATGTTTATTTCTTAGAGGGAGAAGTTGATCAACGGTGGAATATGATTAAAAACACGAGGCCCAGAGTGGAGGTTGAAGCTATGGAGTGGGAATAGTTCAGAGGGATCTTCTTCAATAAGTATTTCCCTTATTCCATGAGAACAAAAATGGAGAATGAGTTTCTCGAGCTGAAGCAGAAGGAGAATGAATCTATGGGAAGATACGAGATGAACTTCACAAGGATTTCCTGTTACACATCAATCTTTTTCATGGATCCTAATGAGAATTTTGATATATTCTTTGGTGAACTGAGACCTCATCTAGAGAAGAATCTAGCCAATTGAGAATATGACAACTATGAGGAGATAGTATGGAGTGCAATGAAGTTTAAACTAGGGTTTGGTGAGACACAGTGGTCTCATAAATCCAATGACAAGAAGAGATCAATGGATCCCAGACTACGTAGGAGCTTCATTCAGGGAAGAGGAGGAAAGAAAGTGCAATGACACACGTGTTATAAATGTGGGAATAATCATTCGAGGGACTGCCTTCTTGGGATCGGGAAGTGCTACAAGTGTGTA
Source organism: Viscum album (assembly GCA_963277665.1). Lineage (NCBI taxonomy): Eukaryota > Viridiplantae > Streptophyta > Magnoliopsida > Santalales > Viscaceae > Viscum > Viscum album. The sequence goes on from OY728131.1 coordinate 1,354,276,952, forward strand.
AGAGATGGCCATATTGTACGGAATTTTTGTAGTGAAGTAAAACCTCAACTTCCCAGCACTAAAGATAAGGGGAAGATGGTGCAGTCCCTACCTGATGTCCAATGCTATAAGTGTGGAAAACTTGGACACTTTTCTAATCACTTTCCAAATCTGAGGGCAGTGGAGGGGAACCACCATTAGCCTCAGTAAAGGCCCAGGGATAAAGGTCATGCTTTTTTATCACAACAGCTAATGTTGAAGCTCTAAATGATGTGGTGGCAGGTACTCTTGTTGTTCTCTCAAAGATAGAAAGTAATTTGTTTGATTCTGGTTCTATTCATTCCTTTATTTCCTCCAAGTTTGAAAAGAATTTAGAATCAACCCCTGAATTTCTAAAAGCCGAGTTATCAGTCAAGACTCATGTTGGGATTATCCAAGCATCATTAGTGTTTAGAAACTCTAGTATTTAATTTAATGAGCACAATCTTATCTCAAATCTAGTAGTCATTCCCATTATGGAATTCAACATTATACTAGGGATGGACTGGATCTTAAAGTATAATGCTAAGATCAAATGCAGAATCAAGGAAATATTAATAGTCTTGATTGGAAAAACTATATTTATCTTCCAAGGAGAGATATCTCAACCTGATCTTTGCCTAGAATAATCTTCTATATCTATCTTTATGGAGTTGATTGGTGAAGAAGAAGAAGGAAATGGGAGTTTAAGGGTAGAAAATGTCCCCATAATCTAGGAATACATTGACATATTTCCTGAGGAGTTACCCAGACCTCCCCTAGAAAGAGAGGTAGAGTTATCCATTGAACACATACCTAGATCTCATCTAATATCAAAGACCCCATATAAGATGGAAAATTTAAATTTGGGTGAATTAAAGAATCAACTCCAAGATCTTTTGGAGAAGTGGTTTATCCGTCCAAGTGTGTCTCCTTGGGGAGCACCTATTCTCTTTGTGAAGAAGAAGGATGGATCAATACAAATATGCATTGATTATAGAGAACTGAACGGGGTCACAGTGAAGAACAAATACCCTCTCCCAAGAATTGATGACTTATTTGACCAACTTCATGGTGCTCAATTCTTATCTAATATTTATTTTCGATTTGGTGATCATCAATTGAGGGTGAAGAAAGAAGATATTCTAAAAACTTCCTTCTGATCAAGATATGGGAATTATGAATTTGTTTTTATGCCCTTCATATTGACTAATGCACCTACTATTATTATGGATTTGATGAATAGAGTCTTTAAGGACTACCTTGATAACTTTTTGGTAGTTTTTATTGATGATAATATGATATATTCCAAAAGTCGCGAGGAGTATGAAGATAATCTAAGGGTTATTTTTCAAACTCTACAAAAGGAGAGGATTTTTGTAAAGTTCATAAAATGTGAATTTTGGTTACAAAAAGTTGCTTTCTTGGGGAACATTGTTACCAATGAAGGAATCACAGTTGACCCTGCAAAGACAAAAGTTATAGAGGTGTGGCCTCAGCCAACAACAATAAATGAGATTCATAGCTTCCGTGGATTATCAGGATATTATAGGAGGTTTGTGAAAAAACTTTTTACGAATTTCTAATCCATTAACCAAGTTAACTCGAAAAGGGGTCAAGTTCATCTAGAAAATGGAGTGTGAGGAAAGTTTTTGATAGCTGAAGAAGAGATTGGTTACTGCACCCATTTTAACTCTACCCTCAAGTGGATAAGGATTCATTATTTTTAGTGATGCATCTCTGAAAGGAATTGGGTGCGTTCTCATACAAAATGAAAAAGTCATTGATTATGAATCTCGATTGTTGAAGACTCATGAGAAGAACTATCCTACGCATGATATGGATCTGGCTGTGGTCGTTTTTTCTCTAAAGATATGGAGGAACTATCTTTATGGGGAGAAATGTGATATATACACAGACCATAAAAGTTTGACTTAAATTTTCACACAAAAGGAATTGAACATGAGACAAAAGAGATGGATGAAACTTCTTAAAGACTATGATTGTTCCATTCATTATCATCCTAGAAGATAAAACAAAGTCGTTGATGCATTAATCATAAAAGACCCAGTTGTTATTTCCATGATGAGGATTCAAAGAGATCTTTTGATCAATGACCTAGTAAAGATAGATATGGTAATTATAAGGGAAGGGAAATCATCAACCCTAACCCAAATGATTTCTCAATCGTCATTACTATAGAAGATCAAGAAAGATCATAAAGAAGATCCTCTGTTATAGAAAGAGTTTGAGGCTATGAAGGATGGGAAGTTTCTTGAGTTCAATATTGATCAAGAAGGTGTATTGAAATTTCATACACGAATATGTCTTCCATATATTTCAGAAATAAAGAAGGATTTGATGGATGAATCTCATATCTCTACTTTCTCTATACATCCAGGAATCACAAAAATGTATAGGGACCTTTGTGATCATTATTTGTGGGATAATATGAAAAGGGATATTACTGACTATACTTAAAGGTGCCTGGTATGTCAGTAAGTGAAGGCAGAGTGACAAATTCCTAAAGGGTTATTGAAACCACTACCCATACCAGCATGGAAGTGGGACAATATCACTATGGACTTCATCTCTGGTCTCCCGAGAACTTCCAAAGGAAATAATGCAATATGGGTTATTGTGGACCATCTCACCAGTACTGCCCATTTTATCTCCATTCGAGAATATTTCTCTCTTGATCAACTTGTTAGGATTTATGTAAATGAAGTGGTAAGGCTGCATGGAGTTCCACTTTCTATCGTATTTGATCGTGATCCAAGGTTCAAATCAAAATTTTGGAGAAGTATTTAACATGATCTGAGCACTGAATTGAATTTCAGTACGGATTATCACCCCCAAACTGATGGCTAGTATAAAAGGAATATTCAAACACTCTAGGATATTCTGATAACATGTTCAATAGAATTTAAAGGTGGATGGGATCAATATCTCCCTTTAGTTGAGTTCTCTTACAACAACAGCTTCCACTCAAACATTCAAATGGAACCCTAAGAAGCTCTATATGGTAAGCGATGTAGAACTCCTACTTGTTGGCTTTAAGCCGGTGATAGAAAGATTCTTGGGTCTGATCTTCTGTATGAGAGGAGAGAAAAAGTCCATGCCATCCAGCAACACATTAAGGCTGCTCAAAGTCGGCAAAAGAGCTATGCTGACAACCATCAAAAAGAATTGGATTTTGATGTTGGTGATAAATTCTTTCTTCGAATTTCACCTTGGAAAAGTGTCATGATTTTTGGGAAGAAAGTGAAGCTTAGACCTAGGTACATTGGACCCTATGAAATCCTTAATCACATAGGATCAGTGGCCTATCATCTTTCACTTCTTCCAAATCTAGCACAAGTTCATGATGACTTTCATGTATCCTTCTTGAGGAAGTACATACCTGACCATTCATATGTACTAAATCTAGGGGTGGTATAACTGGAACATGACATCTCTTATGAGGAGTAGCCGGTGGAGATCTTGGATCGTAGAGAAAAGGTTCTACACAACAATACTACCCACCTTGTTAAGGTGTTTTGGAGGAACCACAAATATGAAGAAGCCACATGGGAATCAGAGGACTCTATGAGGAAGAAGTACCCACACCTTTTCTCTTCTGAGGGTACGAGTTAAAATTTTGGGGATGAAATTTCTTAAGGGGGAAAGAATGTAACGACCCAAACTTTTGAATAATATTTGTTTCATAATTTTTTGTATTATTTTATTTTATACTCAAAAAAACTATATCCTTTAATTAATAAAGTGAGTATAATTAAAATAATACCACTGGGTTTGGACTATTATTTGACCATTGGTCAATATGACCATTGGAAACTAAATTCTTAACGTTATGATTATTGTTTATAAATACAAGTGATCATGGTTAATTAATACAGAAAGAAGAGTCAATGGCCTCATCTAGTAGACTCGGGCTATACGAATCCCATATTTCAGAGCTTGGGAAAGAGGTTTCATCACTGGGATTTTCTCTGGACCAAGCCCAAGCCAAACTCTAACATGTGAATCTTGAATGGAATCACCTACGGGAGAAGTTCAAGCTGATAGAAATCACCACTTGGGAAATGTTGTCTAAGCTGCCCCAAGATTCTATCACTATAGCACCTCTTACACTTAGGTCCTATGCTGGTGTTATAAGGGGCTATGTAACGAGACCTTAGTTAGGTTGTGTAATTCTTTCATATAAATAAAATTATTGTTATGTTAAATTTGTGAATTTAAAATGTCCGGATAAATGTAGAATGAAGTTCCATATTATTGCTGAATTTTGGAAAAAGGGTATTTTAAAATATTTTTTGTATACTTAAAATAATTAATAATGTAAAATGATTTTCAAAAAATGGTCTTCTACAGTTGTGACCAGTAAGAAATTTAGAGTCTAATAAGATCGACTTAATTTTTAGTAAATAGTAAAGTATAAATAGTAATATTACACTTAGGAATAGTAATGTGATCAATGGAATGGTAACTTCACTTAAGAAAGTATAAATATGATTTAGGCATCTTGAATGGTGAAGTGATATAATAGCATGAGTAAATAACTGTTTTTAGTTAAGTATTAGTATTTTTTGGGTAAATAGTGTTTTTACTTAAAAATTAAATATTTAATAATTAAAAAATTATTTTCATAAAATATAGTTCATTTTTGAATTTATAGCATCAATTTTAGGTTAGGGTAAATTTATGAGATTTTTATAAAATGTTTTGTTTTTATGTGAATAGTAAAAATACAGTTTTGAGTTTCGGTGTGATTAATGACATCATTAATGATGTTATAATTATGTAATAATCCTGGTCGACTTTTGAATAGTAATATATGTTATTAGGTGTCCCAATTGGCCAATACCTTGGGTAAATATCATGGGCAAGCCCATGGTTTTTCAAATACCACCGATGAGGTGTCCCTTGGAAATTAATTAAATATTCCCTCAATTTTGATATAAATACCAATCCATTTCCTCATTAATTTCATTCCAAAATCCTTCTTAACAAATATTTGATCTTTTTATCTCCCAAGTAGTCCTCAAAAGTTTCCCTCAATCCCCCCAAGGTCCCAACCTTTGAGCTTTCGAAGTCACGCTTCAAGTTAAGGGAACCTTTCACCCTCGTCTTTTAAGTCATGGCTTCCTTTTTTATGCCTTATAGTTTCCATATTATTATGTTGGGGTATATTCTTATATGTTCGAATTTCTGTCCATTTTATTTCCAAATTATGATAGACCCTTTCCACTCTCATAAACTTATTTTTCTGAATTTTAAGCAATGCCGTTAGGCTGCCAAATTTTTGTAAAATAAATTGCATCTCTTCTTTTCTTTCAAGTTTATTTTTCGTGTGGTATGTCATTAAAAAATATATACTATGATTTTATTTTTATTTTATTATGTCCCTGTATTATATTATGATTTATTTATGAGTTTTTTACCCTTTTCCCCTGTCTTTTTAATGTTTTCTAAAACCTTGTTATATAGTCGTTATGCTGCAGAAATTTCGTCTCAAAATTTCTCTCTCTTTCTCTCAAGAAATTATCTTATCTTATTTATGTGAATACTCAGACATATTTCATTTCTATGGGTGTTCATAAAGACATAAAAATTATATTCTTGTTCTATAATGGACATACATATAACCCTCATTTCCTTCCATGGGTTATAAATGACATAATGATCATGTTTTTAAACACTTTTTAAAACGTCATAGTGTTGATATGAAACCCATTTCTTTTATTCTCTTTGGGTTATTTATGAAATGTATGATTACGATATATGTGGATCACATGAAAATAAATACATATTAATGGTACGACCTGATATTTCTCCAATGAATTGGGTAACGAATTTAATCTCTGGAGATAACAAATTTCACGATACCTTTGTGAATAACCTTGGTAATTTTTAAGATACCTTGGGGATAAACCTTGCTGATATGTTCATGAATGTATAAATTAAATGTTGTATCCACATATTCAAGTTATGTTTCAATTTATTTTCATTATTATTGCCTATGCTTCCATTGATCATATGTTTTTCATCAAGTTCTTATTGATATCACAAGTAAACTGATTCCCTTGCTTTCCTTACTGGGCATTCTACTCACCCTTTTCTTTGATGTATGTCTCCAGGTTATGAGATGAAATAGTTATACATAGGATGAACTTTTAAAGAGGCTTTTAAAGGGGATTTAAAAGAGTGTTTTAAGTTTTAATGTATTTTGTTCCTGATTTCCAAGACACTAGACTTTAAATGTCCTCTATTTGTAAAATGTAATGAAAAGTTATGTAATAAAAAGGCGAGATGCCATACTCCATGTCCATTGACCCCAAGGGTCATACTATAATTTTGTTCGACCTCTGGAACTAATTGTTTCTATTTATGATGGTACCACCTCCCATTTATGTTTTTTTATACCCAAATTTTAAACCATCCTTTAGCGACTTTGAGGTGTGTTAGAGTTCATAAGATGATCTGACCTGGTGTTGTTTGGGTAATTCAGGATAGGTTCATTACACTATCCATCTTCCTATTTACACCTATAAAGTTTAGTGATAATATCATTTATTATCTACTTTTATCTCCCTAAATTTTTTTCAAATTTCAATAGCCCTTATTTTTGGATTTGGAATATCTACAAACTCAGATATTCTAGTAGAAATTATCCATATTTACCTTATTATAATTGTCTATAACTTTCACTTTTGTTAATGAATATATTATGTGTATTTATTTATATATTGTATAAAATTAATCTTTTATGAACCCAATAGGATGGATATGAACCAAAAATGGATGCATGATAATCGTTTGACAAATGAATATGAAGATGGATTTTAAGATCTCATAAAGTTTGCAAGAGAGCATGAAGATGACCCTTCTAAAATCCTTTTTATATGTTTATGTTGTTTTTATTCAAGACAAATTAGTCTAGAAGAGTTGGAAGAACAATTAATTTGTCACAGTTTAGATCAAATCTATAAATTTTGGACTGAACATGGGGAAAACTGAATGTGGACATTGATTGGGATGATACTATGGTTTATGAATCATTTTATCTGAATACCTTTGTAAAAGATGATGGAGATCATATGGAAGAAATGACAGTGGAAATTGAAGTTGACCATCATGATTGTACAAAGTTTTTTGAGGAGTTAAATAGTTGTTCTATGAAACCATTGTATACCAGTTTTACTAAATACACAACATTGTCAGCTGTATTGAAGTTATATAATATGAAAGCTGGCAATGGATGGAGTGACACCAGCTTTACAGAACTATTTGGTCTTCTGAAAGATATGCTACCAAAATAAAATGAACTACCATGCCGAACATATGATTCTAAATTAATATTACATACAATGGGCATGATCTCTAAAAAAATACATGCTTGTCCAAATGATTGCATATTGCATTGCAAGGACCATGAATCACTCATAAAATGCCCTAAGTATGGCGTAGATCGATACATGAAAAATGAATCAAGTCCTTCAAAATCTATATGGTACTTTCCTATCATTCCATGGTTTAGAAGACTATATTAATGTCAAGAAACCGCAAGACAATTAACATGGCATGTAGATACAAGAATTAAATATGGGAACCTAAGTCGTCTAGTAAATTATCTTTAGTGGAAGATAATTTATTATGAGTTTCCTAAATTTAGAGATGATCCGAGAAACTTTCATCTTAAATTATCTAAATATGGAATAAATCCTTTTGGTGTATATAGTAGTACTCACAATAAATGGACCATCATGTTGGTAAATTATAACTTGCCACCATGGTTATGTATGAAGCGTAAATACATTATGTTTTTTCTGCTTATATCTGGACCAAAGCAACCCGGTAATGATATTGATGTCTATTTCGCTCCTTTGATCAAAGATTTTAAATTGATGTGGGATACAGGTGTTACAATGTATGATGCTAATAGAAGTAAAGAATTAAAATTGAGGTTCATATTGTGTAGAATGATAAATTAATTCCCCTCTTATGGAAATTTATCAGGATATAGCATTAAAGTCATGTTGGGGTGTCCCATTTTTGAAGAACGCACATAATCAGTTCGGTTGAAACATTCCTCAAAGACTATGTTTTTAAGAAATAGGGAATTTTTACCTCGACGACATAAATATTGATTCTGGATGACAACATTTGATGGGAATATCGAACAAAGTACAACATTTTCTCCAACAACGGGTGATCAACTGTACAAAAAAGTAAAAAAGGTTAACACCATTTTCAGTAAACCATTTTTAAAAAAACCTTACAAAATTAGGTTAAAAGAAGAGATCAATTTTATTTGAATTACCATATTAGAATTTTTTGTATGTCAGACATTTTCTTGATGTCATGCATGTATAAAAAAATGTATTTGATAGTGTTATTGGAACGTTACTAAATGTTCCTGAAAAAATGAAATATGGAATCAAGGCTAGGTTAGACTTGATTGAAATGGGGATAATGGAAGAGTTATCACCAGTGAAAGGTAAAAGGTGGAATTTTCTTCTTCCAGTAGCATACACTCTATTCAGACAGGAAAAATTACAATTTTTCCTTTTCCTTGTGAGTGTAAAATTTCCACAGGGGTATTCATAAAATATCAAAAATTCCATGTCAATGATAAATTTGATGTTACAAGGACTAAAATCACATGACTATAATGTTTTGATTTAATATTTAATGCATGTTTCTTTCCATTGCATTCTGCCTCAAAATGTACGAAATTCATTAACCAAATTCTACTTCTTTTTCAAATCAATTTGCAGTAAAGTTGTAGATCCAATGAATTTTCCCATCATGAATAAGAAGATTTCAATCATATTATGTTGATTATAAATGTTCTTCCCACCATAATTATTTGATATAATGGTCCACTTGATGGTTCACTTGGTCAGAGAGGTTCAACTATGTGGTCATGTTCATTACAGATAGATGTACCCCATTGAATGGTCTATGAATATTTTGAAAGGGTGTGTCAAGAATTGAAGTCGTCTAGAAGGTTTTATTTTAGAATGATATATTTTTGAATAAGCTATTAAATTTTTTATCAATTACCTATCATATGTTGAAAGAATCAGTCTCCCAAAGTCTCATCACAACGATGCCTTATGGGTGAAGGGATTTCTGGAAGAGATGTTGTTATAATTACCTTGATAGAGTATGAGTAAGCACATATTTACATATTACATAATAGTGAATATGTTGATCCATACATTGAATCCCACAAGTAAATTCTTAGAGATGTTAATCCATCAAGGGCCAAAATATGGATATCAAATACACATAATAAACATTTTATATGATGGTTCAGAGATCAAATTTATAAGGAGTTATCTAAAAATCATAATTCAATTGCCAAATGACTTCAATGGCTAGCCAGAGGACTGAATGAAAATTTTATATCTTACATTGGGTTTCTAATAAATGGTTATACGTTCTATACAAAAGAACATGATGAATTTAGTATGATGAATAACGGTGGTGTTACTCTTGTGGCTAAAGTGATGCACATATCTAGTTCCAAGGATAAAAATCCAATTTATGAAAATATGTCATATTTTGGAATTATCGAATAGATATATGATTTGTATTATATAACATTTCAAGTGATTCTTTTCCGTTACAAATGAGTTGAAAATATCAATAGAGTTAAAGTTAATGAAATGAGCTTTTTGAAGGTGAATTCCAGTGTATAAGGGGAAAAGGACGAGGCCTTCATAATGGCATCACAAGTAGTGCAAGTATTTTATGTATCTAATCCAACAAACAAGAATTGGTCAAATGTCCTATTGGAGAATAAAACAAATGTTGAGTCAAAAGAAAATTTAATCAAGGATGACCCTTTCATTGGGACATCACAATCAGTTCATGTTAGTCCCAATGTAGACAATGTATTGTACATTATAGGGGACCACAAAGAGAGGATTTGGATTCTCAAAAAGAGGAACCAAATCCTTGAAACCTTTAAAAAAATAAAGAGAGTTCAATGAGAAGGTAAAAGTTTTTTTAATATATTATGTTTTTTCTCATAATATTATATGTTCTCTACTGTATTAACATAATCTAAATTAAATGTTTGACTACCCATGTAGACAATTTCTTATGAACATGATGATGGTACCAATACCTCATAAGAACAAACTATAATAAAGTAAACCCTTTGGATAGTTTAAATAGAAATGTTATGATATACTTTCTCTATTTTACCAAAAAATTATATAATAGAATGTTGATTTAATTTTCATTATTCTTTATATATTTAATTTATTTTAGATTATTTATGTCCATGTGTCATGCCTTTGAAAGAAGATAAATGAAGTTGTCTCTACTCAATCACAGAGGTAATATTTATGTTTTTACAGTAAAATCGTTGTCCATAGAATTAATGTATCATTTCATATTTATGTTTAATTTATTTCTTTTTACTATTACTCACATAATAATTATTTTATTATATAGGTGGATTATTTTGTTCAATTTGGGGTTATCTGTCCATATTTAATTCTTGTATACACTAAAACTTTCATAGAAATATTCTTCTACAAAACATTTCACTCTTACATTTTTTACATTTATCACTTTCCTTCAAGTTCCCTCCACTACTCAATCACATAGGTAATCTTAATATTTTCATAATAAATAATTATCCATATAATTAATTTATTATTTCATATTTATGTTTAATTTATTTCTTTTTATTATTACTCATAATAATTTTTTTCTTATACATGTGAATTCTTTTTTTCGAGTTGAGTTTGTTTGTTCCAAACTACTCATGCAGTGTTGGCAGTTCGACAAATAAAGTCAATGGAAATCATGCTAACATTAATATTTAGGATTGTTTTTTAATTTATGTAATAATTTGTATTTATGTAATTGTACAAACCAATGTTTTAAATGTCTATAATATAGTATTTTTTATGGTATTTGTGTTGTAAATTTATATCATTTAAATTCTATATTGGGACTTGTTTTTGTTGATATATGATGTGTTTTTGGTGTGTTTCTAATGTGTTTCTAGTGCTACAGTGTGTTGTAATAGCACACTACAGTGGTTATGCAGTGTGTTGTTACAACATACTATAGTATAGCCCTTTATCAGTGCTTTTAAAAGCACTGATAAAGAAAACATTTATTAGTACTTTTAAAAGTGCTGATAAAGTATACATTTATTAGCACTTCTAAAATTGGTGATAAAGGTCTACTTTATCAGTGCTTCTATTAGTACTGATAAAATTCCTTTATCAGTGCTTATAAAATCACTAATAAAGGATTTATTTAGAGGCACTAAATTAAATAATTTATAAATGGAACCTTTATCAATTCTTTTAAAATTGATTATAAATTTCCTATTTATTAGCGCTTTTTTAGTGCTGATAAATGACCCCTTTATCAACTATTTTTCAGTGATAATAAAATTCTTGTGCTTTTAACATCACTCACATTTTCATCACTTTTATAGTGCTGATAAAGGTCATTTCTAGTACTGTTAAAGGACTTTTTTGTAGTAGTGCCTCCTTCTATGGATCACTACTAGTGTAAAGGATTTCTTTTTTCCTCTTCCTTTGTTCACTACTCTAGAAAGGATTCACACATAGTTTATAGACATATAGGTCCCTTTATTATCAATAATTAATGCATCCTAAACTATAATTAGATGCTCTATTTAAGTCCCACTTTCATCCACTTGATGAAGATCACTTTACCATGGATTCACTGGGCAACCCTTTTTGAACATTTTTTCCATGCTTATTGCCTTTTCAAATCTCACCTCTTTCAAAAATCTCAAATAGCCTTCACGAACCAACACTTTTTTCGAAGCTCAATTAGCCTTCGTGAAACACAAAAAATTTTATTTTGTACAACATTTGGATGTATTTCATGCAACTTTATCACCTAATTCACAACATTTATGTTTATTCCCATAAGTCCTAACTTTTGCGCAAGTTTTGGTTAGTCGTGGAACTTCCTCTTGCGCGCAACTCTTACACTTTACACACACCTTCCTTGGTCATGCAGAAAAAGTTATTTTCTACACACAACAATATTTTAGTTTTTTCTTCATGCAACACTCTTTTTTTTGCAACTTCTATGCTTTTTATGCAACTATTACGCAATTTAGATCCATTATATTCTCTAAGGGTTGAGCTTCTGAAATGAGGGGGTAGACGTCAATTTATAGACCTGGCCGACCCTATACACAAGATCCTTACGCACCTTCTTCTGTGCATGTAATATTTCCATGAGCATGAAAGATCTCGATTTTATGTCACATTTGGCATATAAATTCCTTTAGCGCACAAGCTCTATCTCTATTTTTTGTATGCATGCAACTCTGCTTTTGTCACACAAACTCGTTATTTGTGAACATTAAAATCTTTCACGCACTTCTTGCCTTATCCATATTTTGATGTGATGATCCTAAATAGTGACATGTGCACAACATTTTGAATCACCAAAACCCTTGTGCACAACATTTTTCTTTTATGCAAAAATAATTCCTTTTCCAAAAACACCTTTTTCTATCTTCTATATTTTGGACTCCAAAAAATTCTCAAACACTGGGAAATGGCACCACCTTGTATTATCATCTTTCTATACCACCACCATATTATCCATTCATTTATCTTATATCTTTTTCAACATACCTTGTCAACAATCTCTCTATAATTCCACAACTAACCATAGAAACCTATTTTCTCAACAAACAAAAACAACCCAAAAATACTGCAATGTTACATTGAGATATTTTTTCCCAACATGTCTTAATATTAAATAAGAAAATTATGGTTAAGTGGGATAAATTATCATTTTATGACATAGGTATTTTTTATATAAGAGTTTTTACTAATTCTATAAAACTCAAAACCAAAAAATTTCTCAAGGATATAAGTGATCAATTTTTTCCTTTTGATTTTTTAAGGTTTGGAAGGAAAAAATTGGGTCACAATTATTAGTATCAAAGTTGAAAATGTAAATTTTAAAATTTTAGCATCGGATATGAGAGTGAGATTTCTGGTAAATTATATTTTGTATCAAATTAAAGTTTTAGATAAATTTGAAAATTATGATGTTTTCATGTGTGGATATCTTAAGAGTTATCGATGATATCATAGGTATATAAGATTAAGCTTTATCATAAGTTCAAATTCTTAGACACACCATTTTATGGTTTTAAGTATAAAAAATTTTGAGGTTATTAATAATATTTTTGGAGACATTTTATTGGGTTGTATTATTTTCAACCCCTATTATCAACATGAAATTTTCTTTGGGGAGGAATTATTTTTTCATGTTTAAATAAAAAAAGGACAACCCAAAGGCTGGTTGACAACCCATCAAATTTGGAAAGGTCACGGGTCTTGAACCTACAACTAAAGGGTGATAATGTTGTAGCACCTACCACTGGACTACATGATTTCCTAGTTAGTATTACATTTTTATAGTTAAATATTAAGTTTATTTCGAAAACATATGGGATTTTATTTGAGGAATAATGTTTGATTTATCTTGGAAGAATATATGATGAAATCCTTCTAATATTTGTATTTCAAACTTAGTAAGGAAATGTTTGAAGAATTTTAAGGATAGTTATTTATGTAATGATTTGGTTTAAACTTTGGTTATTACTATTAAAATTTGGGGATTGATTTATTATGGTTTTTTTTTTGTAAATTATCTTAATATGTTCTAACCATTTCGGGTTTTGTTAATTTCTAATGACAAGAGGAATATATTTTTATGATTTTGGGGATTATTATGTCCTTTAAAAGTTTATTTTAGTGATTCAAGTATGAATAATTCATCTAGAATACTCATCATTTAGAGAAAAAGATGAGATTATGGTGAAAATTAACAAAAGGAGGAAATTTTACTAATCAAGTAGGTATGTTTCCTTATGATATTAGTCTAGATGGAAAATAATTCCTCAAATTTATAAAAATTATTTTGAAACAAAAATGTTGTCTTGTTATATTAATATCTAATGAATCATATCATCTTTTAGATCATCACATATTTATGGTTTTGACGCCCTTAACTTTCAATTAATCATTCACTTTCCTATGATCAATTATCTCAATAACCCTCTATAATTATTTGTGTTTTTCTTTCATTCTCACCTATGTTCTCCAATTTTGAAATCTAGTTATGTGATATTCCATATGACCTTTGTACTCCCTTTCTCCATTATTAATAGGATGTTTTATAAACCATTTTTATGATGTGGGTTTACAAAAAAAAGTATTTTTAAATATCCAACCTTTTATTATCAAGATAAATTTCAAATTTTGAGGACTAAATTTATTAAAGTTGGGGAGGATGTGACACCCAAATATTTTAAAAGAAAAAAAATATTTTCGATAGCGTAAACAACATGAAAAATTGAATGTAACTCCCCAATACTTTATGATATAAATATTTTTAAATAAATTAAATCTATTTGATGGTATGTTGTACACACAACCCTGGTATTTTTTATATTTGATAGCGTATTCAACATGCAACATAGAGCTTAAATGAATCGTGATATATATAATTGTTATAACTTAGCTTTTAAATTAGAAGGTACGAATAGTATTAACTACTTTATGAAATGTGTGTGTGTGTGTGTGTCCTTCTAAATATAAATTATTGGTAAATATTTATTAAATGATCAATCAATTTTTAGTAAAGTAATTTTATTCTTCAAAAATGATTTTATTATTGCTTTTCATGAAAATAATATTATAATAATTTTTTAGAAATTTTAGAAAATGAATTTGATAAAATTAAATTCATTTTTGGAATTATAATATCAAAATTTACTTTGGGTGAGATTTTAGTATTTTCAAAAAATATTGATTTTTTAGTTAATTGTGAAAAATAGTGATTTCTTTAAAAATGTCATTTCTTTTCAATAGATTAAGTAATTTAAAAGTTACAGTATGTTTTGAATATAATTTCATGTAAAATAAGTATTATTTATTTATATTTAATCGAATTAACTACATTTTAATCATCATACTATTTTATTTTAGTATAAAGTTGTTTTGGGTTTAAAAAAATGGATTTCTGTGAAAACTATTTTAAAGTACATAATGTTTCTCAATTTTAATTAATTAAAACAACCCATAATGAGAAATGATTTAAATTAAATGTATATATTATATATCAATAAATATTAATTTATATTAATACAATTATTATTATTAGACATAGAGTTAATATAAAATCATCTTGTGTTTGAAAAAAAAACACACTTCTCGAAAACTAACTTTTTCATCGTGTTTGTGGGTTTTATTTAAAATTTAGTTTTTATGATTTTAGAAAAAAAATTAAAATTAAACTTCGTTTTTTTTATCATAATTTTAAAATTGTATTAGGTTTAAATTTTGATATTTTTCTGAAAAGTTTTATTTTTTTGATTAATAGTAAAAAATATTGATTATAATTTGAAAACTGCATTTTCTTTTAAATTATTTTTAAAGTTAAATTATATTTTAAATTAGTTTTAAATTAAAATTATTTCAATTATATATCAATTATTCCAATTTAGTTCATTGGATTAATTTTTATATTGAATTTAGATATAAAAACTTTTTAAATGTTTAGACATTTTCTCTTTAAAAACTTGTTCTTTTGTCACGTCTGAGGGATTAATTTTAAATTAAATTTTTTAAATTATGTGAATTTAATTTAGAAAAATGGATTATATATTTTAAATAATAATAATTTATAATTTATAATAAGTTCAATTTTATTTTTGACCAAAATGAATAGTGAAAATAGTAAAAAATATTAACAACGGTTTAGGTAATAAATGAATTACTGAGGAGTTTAACTAAAAATATAAGGGTTAAAAATAACCTAAAAACTTTTAAAACACCATTTTTATGACCCTATTTGTACCTTAACCCTTATAGTTTCTATAATTACCTATTTTGGAGGCTTTTGGAATGATAAAAATATGGGTATGATTGAATATTTTTAAAAATTTACAAGTGTGCCACTCACCACACTTATGAAAGGCCACCCACTCTCCTCTATTTCACACCATAAAACCTATTCGGTTCAGACAAGACCCATACAAATCACTTCCAAACTCCCCCCCACCCATCCTAGAATCCTTATTTTTAAAAAAAATCCAACCTATGAAGGATTTTGGTGTAGACCTAAGAAGGATACCTGAAGAAGAGGTAGTGTTCTTCAATGAGTGTTTTTATTTTATTTCTTTATCAAAATACTTAAATTATTAATTAGATGTACTTATATCTCATATATTTATATTTTGTTATAATAATTTAATGACCAACAACCATATCCACTTCCATCAAATTGGTTATGAAATCACCATTTGTGTGTATGATAGATTATCACCTTGCGAACTAATGTCATTTGTTTTTCAATTACAACCTATCATGGTTGGGTATGATGATGGATCTAAAATATAAATATTATATTTATAATATAATTAAACCATTTGATTCATTATATCATATATATATTTTTACATTCCATTTCATAGGGGATACAATAATGTCACTCGTGTGTACGACGGACTACCACCTCGCAAAGCGATATGATTCATCTTTCACTAACAATTTACATGGAATATAATAAGAATAAAGTTAATGAATATATGTTATATATATGAAATAATTATTATATTAATTATATATTTATCATTATTAAAATATAATTTATCATTTTCTTTTTTTAAACTAAAAAGATGATAACATCGTTCGTGTATGTGTGGACTACTGTCTTTACGAAGTAATGTGAATCTCTTTTCATCACCACACCATATGTATGATATATATATATAAGTATATTTAAAAAAAATATGGTATATATTATACTATATTCATTCTATAAATATGAAATCTTATTGACCTCCTTTCCATAATGATCATTGAAAATGGAAATGTTACTCATGCGTACGTACGACCTACCGTCTCCATGATCATAACATACTTCATTTCTCAAAACCATATTTCATGATTGGTATTAAAAGTATAATTGATTTATAAATATAAAAATTATTTCATTATTATTATTTTTTATACGATGTAACTATATAATATTCATAAGAACCAGAACTTTCATAACAAATCGTGAATGAGAAAACAAGTCAATTGACACCTGAAACAATGAAAATAATGAAAGATTATTAATGAAAAAGTGATAAGATGTCATAAATAGATCTTATATGATATTATAAATATTAATATGGTTCTTTAATAAGTTAAAAAAATGTTTAAAACCACTATAAATGAGGTTAAATCATGATCAGTGAAAAGGAAGCGTGAGGAGAGGGTTTTCTTATCTCAGTTTTATTTATATGAGATGTATGTTATATTCACCAATTATTTTTTATGTGGAATATATACTGCCCATGAATGTATTTTATTATTGTTATCTTTAAATTTATGGTGATTTATATATCCATTTGATAATCTCTCTTTCATGGGGTTTATAGTTTCAAAGTTACCAAAACATTAAGGGGTTTTTGTCTCAATTTTCCTTCTTTGATATGTATATTATGTTATACACCATATTATTTTATAAGGTGTATATACTTTAACTTTTACATGTTATATCATGAATCTACTTGTTTTAATGATATTCTAAATTTCATTGAATTATATTCTTTCATGATCTTATGATTCAAAGTTACCAAAGTGGTAAGATTTTTGTGTTACAATCTCATCAGTTATTAGGATTGTTTATGATTAAGTCTCCAATATTGAAATAATATGATTTGCCTCTAAATAATTCTCATTAATTTTATTCTAATATGTTAATTCATGATATTTTCATGTAATAGTACCATTTTTTCACTCTTTGGTACTTAAAATGATTGAGAAAATGTTTTTAAGAAAATCCGACTTCATTTCTCTCTTCGATCAGAAATCTATTTTCTACCAATACCATGTTTTCAATAAAAAATTTCAAATTTTTTTTTAACATTTTCCAAATTATTTATTAAAAAAAATTACCCAATTTTTTTATTTTTAAAAAATTCTTTGAAATGAATCTTTATGTTATTTTCAAAACAATTCATGTTTTGGATTTTGCTGAAAATGTGAAAGGAATATTTATTTTAATGCGTATAGTATGAACATAATTTTCTATTGTCATGACCATTATTTTATTTAAATATTTATTTATAAGTTCTCAAGGTTATTTTAAAATAATATAATTTCCAAAAAAAATAAAAAAATTATCAATGGAAAGGATATTTTCCTCAAGAAATGTTTTAAATGGTTTTTTAAAAGACCCATTAATATGTTTCCAATATAGTTTTCAAAGAAAAAAAATTTGAAATATTTTTGTGAATTTTTAGTTTTTAAAAAAAGTTATTTTTGAAATGAAAATGTTATTTTTCTCAAATTGTATTTAATGGTCTTTTAATGGTATTTCCATTCATCAATATAAACAACCCTTGTTGTTACTTATTCTCCAATGAGGATATTTTGTAATGATACTATCCTCATTATTTCTCTAGCTGGATTAAGATTGTTTAAAATAGATTGTTATGGAACCCATTTCTTTTCCATGGGTTAATCATGTATCAAAGATATTATTATAGAACCTATTTATTTTCCACAAGTCAATCTTATTTCAAAGATATCGACATGAAACCCATTTCTTTTCGATGTGTTAATCTGGTTATGAAAGAATAAGGATTGTTTCTATGATTTTTATGAGGAAATAAAAGCTCTATGTACTTTATTCATGTTGTGGTTCTTAGACATTATATATTACAGGTGTTCCCAGATAGCATTGAGTGACCCTGTTATATATTATATGATGGGTGTTCCCAGATATTTCTCTAATGTATTGGGTAATGATTATATTATTTGTGTCACGACCTGTCCCAGTGGGGCCCGTGGCGCAACTCCCCAAGCCCGCCCCCAATAGGCCAGGGGCTAGTGACTAGCACCGAGTAGGCATGTCACTAACATGGGAGGCATTGCCTATAAACCTGTACACACGCACACACACATCTCCAAGCACGAAAATCTGAAAAGTAAAAACTACTGAAATGGGAATGCATACATACACTAAAATCCCAACCAACAGAGTACGACAGGAAAGTAAAGTACAGTAAGGTAAAACCCTGGTCCAAAAGAACAAGACCACCAAAAGAAAGTCTGTAACAAAGTCCAATCTGTAAAGAAAGGTACTGGGACTATAATTTGTAGCCGTAGGAACACACCTTGGCCTACCTAATCTCACTCAGCACCGTCTGGTCCTGGTCCGCCTAGAATCTTGTCAAAGGCTCGCTCGTCTTCACAAGACACGACACGTGCAGGCAAGCCCGTGTAGGGGTGAGTATAACAATACCCAGTAGGACACCCCAAAAACTATAAAGGAATACAATAAAGTAAATACCATAAAGAAATGATACAGTCATATCTACATAGTATATGTTTACAGAACATATAACAAGAATATCCAGATATACTCATACACGATCGACTATCGCGAAACCACCACTAAGATCCAGCTCGAAGATTCCACTAAGCACGTAACAGGGAGAACACACTCCTAGGTCTAAAGAAAGGTACTTGATGCGTCAGATGAGAATCACAACCAGTAGCTATGGAGTGATTCCAACAAATCAATCTGAACTATCCTTCTAAGTAGAGGATCGGCACCCAGGTAAAGTAGGTCATGTTGATACCAAGAAACTCTACCTAGGGTACCACGAAGGAGTAGAGGATCCGGATCTAAGTCTCACAGAGGGGATTCCAACAACTCTATTCAGGAAGTCCTACTGAAGGTATCATACTCTTGTACGTAGGAAATGATACCGGAAACCTTCAGGGGAAAGACCAAGGGGACGAACCCTAAGGAAACTAGTCCAAGTCACATAAGACATCTGGCTCAATCCATGTATAAAAAGTTACATGGCATGTAGTAGGGTCACACACCATGTTCCTTGACTCTGGGTACTTCCTGTGTGAAATTGCCCATGTCTTAAGGCCTGTCGTATAAAAGTAACTACATGGCGTGTAGAATAATTACACACCGTGTCCGAGTATTCGGGGTTCGCTCTGTGTACGTTGGCCATGTGCCCGTACACGGCCTCAACCCATGTCGCCCTGCCCATGTACTAGTACACGGGGTATTTTGTGTATCTGTCCGGGTCTAGCTGGGGAAGGGTATACACGCCGTGTCCTTGTCCATGTACCCAACCCGTGTCCATGTACTCCCTAAGTACACGCCAGGTGGTCCTCAGACGAACACACGCCGTGTAGCCCATACTACACACCGTGTAGTCGGGAAATTTTCAGAACCGTTGTCTTCCTCCTCGCGCCTTGGCCAGATCTCTGTATTTTTAATCTCTCATCTGTTTTCTGGGAAACACGAGATATCATGTCACCTCATCATTGTGATGTCGAATCCGTGGGTTTTGGGCCTTTGATCGGCTCCAAAATCCAATTCTGGTCACCCGTACGAAAATCGTTCAAAGAACGATATCTTCCGATCTGCTTCAATCTTTCCATCGCCACCGCAGTCGCACCTTCTTGGGGTTTTCCCGATTCCAAATCCTTAGTTTGGGATTGTTGCATCGCAAAACGGATGTGCAACGATCTATCATTCATAACACCACAAAGAACGTGAAGAACGCACACGAAGAACGCGAGAAATTGGGGAAGGAAGGCACAAAAAAATGAGAGGGATGAACCTCGATTGGTGTTTGTATCGATCTTGGTTCATCATCGTTAGAAGGCTAAACGAAAGAAAAATAACCTTAAAGAATCAATCCCAAAAAGATCCCGCAGATAACCCATCCCGCATAACGATCAATCCACAAGCCAATCTTTTCATTGATTGGTCTGCGTCCATCATGGAAATCAAGAATGGGAAAGAAATCACAAAGAGATCAAACACCCTACCTGGATCTGCGGCATTCGTTGGCGAAGATCTGGTCGTCGCGTCGTCGTTGCCGGTGAAACTCGTAAAAAACGTCGTTGCCGCGTTGGGAGGTTTTTTACAAATCTTTCTAGAGCCTCCAGGGGAAATTCAGGGTCATGAGATCCGTAACCCTGATCCCCTATGAAATATTTATTTAAGAAGATTAAAATATTTCACTACAGCAAGGATTTAATAAAATATTTTTATAAAATATTTTAATACGGTTACGTCTAAAAACTAGATTTCACCACCGACCTGCGCTAGCCGATGTTAGGTCTCGCCTAAGGTAAAATTGCTGCTCTGGATGCAATGGTGCCCTAGGATTTCTGATCCGAGCACCCATTCAAGAGTTATTCCACTTTTTCAGGAAAACCCCACGCTCGTGTAATTTAATTATTTATTTAAATTCAAACATTTGTTCTAGGCTCACCGGGCCTTGGAACTGCATGCCGTCTCAGAGCCTAGTCTCGAAAAAATTCCCCTATAAGACTGAAATAATATACGGAAAAATCCGAGACATTACATTATCCCCCACCTTAGGGATTTACATCCCCGAAAAATCCAAAACAAAGGCTACTCAAAAAGATGTGGGTACCGCACACGAATCTGAGCCTCCCGCTCCCATGTGCTCTCCTGGAGATTCTCGTGTTGCCACCGGACACACACCAAGGGAATATCTCACCCACGAAGGATCTTCTCCTGATGATCTTCAATCTCCACTGGGTACTCAGTAAAGTCCGCTCCATCATCGATGTCCAGCTCGCCCCAGTTGATAACATGCGATGGATCATGCATGTACCTCCGTAGCTGTGACACATGGAAGACGTTGTGTACCCGGTCCATCTGAGGAGGTAGATCCAAGCGGTATGCCACCTCGCAAACTCTACTCAGAATCTGAAAAGGGTCGATGAACCTCAGAGATAGCTTTCCTCCTCGGCCAAATATTCGCAATCCCCGTCGAGGTGAGACCCAGAGGAACACATGGTCTCCCTCCTTGAACTCCAAGGGCCTCCATCTCCTATCGGCATAAGACTTTTTCCGACTCTGTGCAGTCTTCATCCACTCCTAGATAACCTGCACCTTCTCTGTAGTAGCTCGCACCATCTCTGGGCCCATGAGTGCTGACTCTCCTGGGTCAGTCCAACAAAGTGGTGACCAGCAAGGTCGCTCGTACAAAGCCTCGAATGGTGTCATACACGTAGTGGAATGATAACTGTTGTTATAAGAAAATTCCACCAGTGGTAGGTGATCCTCCCAGCTATGACCGAAGTCAAGTATACAAGCTCGTAGAATATCCTCCAGAACTTGGATGGTATGCTCTGTCTGACCATCAGTCTGAGGATGAAACGTTGTGCTCAAGAGTAATTGGGTCCCAAAAGTGTCATGCAATCCCTTCCACAAACGGGGTGTGAAACAAGAATCATGATCTGAGACGATCGTTGATGGAACTCCATGAAGTCGAACTATCTTATGCACGTAGAGGCATCCCAAGATCTCTACCAAACTATGCTCCCGTATGGCGAGGAAGTGGGCCGACTTGGTGAGTCAGTCAATGATCACCCAGATGGCATCGTGTCCCCTGGACATACGTGGTAAACCCGTCACGAAGTACATGGATATCCCATCCCACTTCCACTATGGAACCTCAAGGGGATAAGTCAAACCTGCTAGAACCTGGTGCTCATCCTTTACTTGCTGACAAGTAAGGCACCGAGAAACAAACTCTGCCACACTCTTCTTCATTCCTGGCCACCAAAACTGACGTCAAAGGTCCTGGTACATCTTCGCCATGCCTGGATGAACCGCCAAAGGAGATGTATGGAACTCCTTCAGAAACTCCTCCTACAATGTCACTGGTACTACTGTACATCCTCTGAAAAGAAAAATGTGCTCCCCACCTTTTGAATATCCATCGGCAGCATCACTTGAGGATATCTGAGCACGTAGAGTCTCACAGCTAGCATCCTCGAGCTGTGCTTCCTTGACTCATTATAAGAGTGGAGGGGTAACAACCATATACTGAAGGTAATCTCCCTCATCTATATCCACGAAGGATAACTGTAAATAGGCCAACTGCCTCATTGCCTCATCCAGCAACTACGAACTAGATTTACTACTAAGAGCATCTTCCACAACGTTCCCCTTTCCAGGAGTATAAATGATCTCAAAGTCGTAATCTTGGAGGAACTCAAGCCACCGCCTCTGTCTCAAATTCATATACTTTTGAGAAAAGATATATATGAGACTCTTTTGATCATAGTAGATGATAAAATGCTCGCCCATCAGGTAGTGACGCCACATCTTCAATGCGAAGACTATCGCTGCCAACTCAAGATCATGGGTCGCGTAGTTCTGCTCGTGTGGCCTCAACTGACATGATCCATAGGCAATCACCGCTTTCCTCTACATCAGGACACAACCAAGCTCGGTTCTTGATCCGTCACAAAACACTACGTACTCGACACCCTCTTCTAGTAGTCTCAAGATCGGGGTGCTCGTCAGACTCTGTCTCAACTGCTGAAAAGCCTACTGCCATCTCTCGGTCCACATGAAAGGCTGACCCTTTCAGGTCAAAGATGTCATGGGTGCTGAAACCCTGGAGAAATCAGGAATGAATCTCCTATAGTAGCCTACCAACCCAAGGAAACTTCGTACCTCCATCACGCTTCGGGGTGGCTCCCATGGTAACTCTACCTCTACCTTGGCTGGGTCCACTACTACACCATCTGCTAAGATTACGTGTCCCAAAAATTGGACCTCCTGTATCTATAATTGACACTTTGAGAGTTTCACGTACAAATGGTGCTCTTGGAGTGTGTCCAGAACCATCCTTAGGTGCCTCGCGTGCTCCTCCTTGGACGCATAGTACACAAGGATATCATCGATGAAGGCCACCATGAACCGATCTAGATAGGGATGAAAGATCTGGTTCATGAGTCCCATAAACACTACCAGGGAGTTAGTCATGACGAAGGGAATCACCAAGTACTCATAGTGACCGTAGAGACATCTGAAAGTCGTCTTCAGTATATCCTCATCTCGTACTCACAAATGGTGATATCATGATCGTAGATCAACCTTCGAGAACCATAATTCCCCTCTTAACTAGTCGAAGAGGTCATCGATCCTCGGTAGTGGATACCGGTTCTTCACGGTCACCTGATTCAAGCACCGATAATCCACACACAGCCTCAACCTCCCGTCTGCCTTCTTGGAAAACAACATTGGGGCCGCCCAGGGTGAAACACTGGGTCTCACAAAGCCCTTCCTCTATAATTATTCCAGCTGCAATCTCATCTCACGAAGCTCCGCAGGAGCCATACGATATGATGATGCTGATATTGGTGTCGTCCCAGGTTGCAAATCAATGCAGAAGTCTATCTCCCAATGGGGAGGTAGTCCGGGGACATCCTTCGGAAAGACGTCCTTGTACTCAGCCACTACTACTGGAAACTGGAAACTCGTAACATCTGTTGCGCCAAGGGCTAGGCTAGGCAACTGATGTGAAATCAACTGTACCTTCCTACGCATGAGTCCATCCTGTGCTGCCTGGGTATCCTTTTCACCGACAAAGGAGAACCTCGTTCCATCACTGCGGACACACTGCACCCTTCGCCTAAAACAGTCAATCTGGGCATGAGATATGGATAGCCAATCTATACCAAGAATGACATCGTAAGGCCTCGATGCTACCACCAAGAGGTTCTAACCAAAACTCTCACCTCCAAGGGTCAGGTCACACTGTCTGCAAAGGTGTGTGATCTCTGAATCTTCTCTAGTCGATGTTTCTAAGTGTAAGGGTCGAGTCAACGGATCAACTAGAATCTCAAGGTCTCGAACAAGATAAGCAGCCAGAAAATAATGACTAGAAACTGTGTCTATCGGTACGGAATCCAATTTAGAAAATACACATATTGTACCTCTAATCATTCCAGGAGTACCTGGTTCATAAACCTCTGTTGTCTGCAGCTGTCCCTGCCTCTGTCAACCAGCTCCCTGAACCTGGGGTGGACCTCCTAGGGGTGGTGGTGGTAAAGGGTCAAAACGCCGACCACCTCCAGCTACTCTCTCAGCTCCTCTACCATGTCTGCTACCCCACGGATCTGTCTTCTCCACACATTGCCTCTTCTTCGATGGTCCATCCACTGCTCCCATGTCAGTAGTACGGCGGGTCGGACAATCCCGAGCGAGATGTCCCCTGCCATCACATGAGAAGCATCGCCTCTCTCAAGGTTAGATGGATGCACCCTGCGAACCCTGTACGGAAGATCCTCTGTCCTGGGATCTCCTCTGAAAACATCTCCCATGCCTGGGACCCTGACGTCGGCTCCCTGCTGCCGAGGTATCTGCTCCAGCTTGCTCACTACTGACAACTACTGGCTGTCTCTACTCTGTCAAGAAGATCTCGACCACTAAGGCCCGCTCGATCACCCCAGCATAAGTAGGAATGCTCATAGGGATGATGCTAGATCAGATATCTCTTTGAAATCCCCGCTCAAAAGTCCGAGCTCTGAAGTAATGATCCCTGACCATATCCATCGAGTACTGAGAGAGGTCGGTAAACCTTGATGAATATTCAGCCACCATCATAGTCCCCTACTAAAGCTGAAGAAGCTCCTGTATACGTACTGATCTTAGGGTAACTGATGAAAACACCTATCTAAAGAGATGCTCAAACTCTGACCACGAAAGAGTCTCCTCATCATAAGTCTGGATAACCAAAGTCCACCATCGCCCTGCTGAGCCCTGGAGAAGGCTTGCTGCTAGGATCATCATATGGTCTGCTGGTGTCCTGAACAAACAGAAGACTCTGGACACTGCCTCAAGCCAGTACTCTACTGCCTGAGGGTCAGGATCACCTTGAAACCTGAGGGGTCTCTATCTCTAAAACTCTTGGAGTGCGCTTAGCCTGCGCTCCTCCTCTACTGGTACAGCAGGCACTAAACACTGCTCCACAGGTGGTGGAATAACAGGAACACCACCCAAAGGTAAAACTGGTGGATCTAGTCCCTGTATCGAAGCTTCATCACTGAGGGGTTCATCCTCATGATCAAACTACTGGATCCTAGCGGGTGCATGTCGCAGAGGAATCTTGTAAAGAAACAAGATGTATTGCAGTCAGTGAGTATATCTGGAGAGCTGACTCAAGAAGGACATAGAAACCACAACCCATTCCTATATGATGCATGTACCATTATTTTCTCCTGCATCTAGTGGTCTCGTGTTTTGAGTTGAAAAGCAAGTTATCAGAGTCCTGCTGTATGGATACATCGGCCGCCCGTACCAACACTGGGGTCCCCGGCCTGAAAGTCGAACTCGAAACACTTAACATTGTTGCCCCAAACCAACTCACAGACTACCGGTCCTAAGGTAGAACCGACCACCCCTGATACCACTCTGTCATGACCCATCCTAGTGGGGCTCGTGCTGAAACTCCCCAATCCCGCCCCCAATAAGCCAGGGGTTGGTGACTAGCACTGAGTATGTATGTCACTAACATGGGAGGCATTTCCTATAAACCTGTACACACGCACACACACATCTCCAAGCCCGCAAAGCTGAAAAGTAAAAACTACTGAAAATGGGAATGCATGCATACACTAAAATCCCAACCAACAGAGTAAGACAGGAAAGTAAAGTATAGTAAGGTAAAACCCTGGGCCAAAAGAACAAGCCCACCAAAAGAAAGTCTGCAACAAAGTCCAACCTGTAAAGAAAGGTACAGGGACAGTAATCTGTAGCCGTAGGAACACATCTCGGCCTGCCTGATCTCACTGAGCACCGTCCGGTCCTGGTCCACCTAGAATCCTATCAAAGGCTCGCTCGTCTGCACAAGACAAGAAATGTGTGGGAAAAGCCCGTGCAGAGGTAAGTATAACAATACCCAGTAGGACACCCCGAAAACCCATAAAGGAATACAATAAAGGAAATACCACAAAGAAATGATATATTCAGCTCTACACAGTATATGTTTACATAACATATAACAAGAATATCCAGATATACTCATACACAATTTACTATCATGAAACCACCACTAAGATCTAGCTCGAATATTACACTAAGCACGTAATAGGGAGAACACACTCCTAGGTCTAAAGAAAGATACTTGATGCGTGAGATGAGGATCACAACCAGTAGCTATGGGGTGATTCCAACAAATCAATCTATACTATCTTGCTAAGTAGAGGATCGGCGCCCAGGTAATGTAGGTCACGTCGATAACAAGAAACTCTACCTAGGGTACCACGAAGGAATAGAGGATCCAGCTCTGAGTCTCACAGAGGGGATTCCAACAACTCTATTCAGGAAGTCCTGCTGAAGGGATCATACTCATGTACGTAGAAAATGATACCAGAAACCATCAAGGGAAAGACCAAGGGGATGAACCCTAAGGAAACTAGTCCAAGTCACATAAGACAACTAGCTCAATCCATGTATAAAAAGTTACACGGCGTGTAGTAGGGTCACACGCCGTGTTCCTTGACTCCGGGTACTGCCCGTGTGAAATGAACTCTATCTTAAGGCTTGTCGTATAAAAGTAACTACATGACATGTAGAATAATTACACGCCATGTCCAAGTATCCGGGGTTCGCTTTGTGTATGCTGACCATGTGCCCGTACACAGCCTCAACCCATGTCACCTTGCCCGTGTACCAGTACACAGGGTATTCCGTGTATCAAGCTGGGTCTGGCCGAGGAAGGGTATACATGCAGTGTCCTTGGCCGTGTACTCAACTCATGTCCATGTACTCCTGGAGTACATGCCAGGTGGTCTACCGACGAACACACATTGTGTGGCCCATACTACACGTCATGTAGTCATGAAATTTCCAGAACCTTCGTCTTCCTCCGCGCGCCTCAGCCGGATCTCCAGATTTGTAATCTCTCATCTGTTTTCCGTGAAACTCGAGATCTTAGGTCACCTCGTCGTCGTGATGTCGAATCTGTGGGATTTGGGCCTTCGATCGGCTCCGAAATCCGATTCTAGTCACCTGTACAAAAATCGTTTGAAGAACGATATCTTCCGATCCGCTTCGATCTATCCATCGCCACCGCAGTCGCACCTCTATGGGGTTGTCCTGATGACAGATCCTCAGTTTGGGATTTTTTCATCGCAAAATGGATGCGCAACGATCCATTGTTCATAACCCCATGAAGAATGTGAATAACGCACATGAAGAATGTGAGAAATTAGGGAAGAAAGGCACAAAAAACGAGAGGGACGAACCTCGATTGGTGTTCATGTCGATATTGGTTTGTCTCCATTAGAAGGATAAACGAAACCAAAATAACCTTGAAGAATCAATCCCAAAAAGATCCCCCAGATAACCCATCCTACATAACGATCAATCCACAAGCCAATCTGTTCATTGATTGGTCTGCGTCCATCGTGGAAATCAATAACGGGAAAGAAATCACAAAGAGATCAAATGCCCTACCTAGATCTACGGTGTTCGTTGGTGAAGATCCGGTCTCCGCGTCATCATTACCAGAAAAACTCATCAAGAACGTCATCGCCGCGTTGGGAGGTTTTCTCCATATCTTTCCAGAGCCTCCAAGGGAAATTTAGGGTTATGAGATCTATAACCCTGATCCCCTGTGAAATATTTATTTAAGAAGATTAAAATATTTCGCTGCAGCAAGGATTTAATAAAATATTTTATTACAGTTACGTCCAAAAACTAGATTTCATCATTGACCTGCGCTAGTCGATGTTAGGTCTCGCCTAAGGTAAAATCGCTGCTCTGGATGCAACGGTGCCCTCGTATTTCTGATCCAAGCACCCATTCATGAGTTATTCCACTTTTTCAGGAAAAACCTACATGCATGTAATTTAATTATTTAATTAAATTCAAACATTTTTTTCAGGCTCACCGGGCCTCGGAACTTCACGCCGTCTTAGAGTCTGGTCTCTAAATAATTCCCATATAATACTGAAATAATATACGTAAAAATCCCAGACATTACAATTTGGATAATTATATTGGAAGTTATTCATATGTTTATTCCATTTGTAATGGTTCTATAAGGGTTATGTAAATGTTCTATGATGATGATTTTCCTAGATACCAAAACATTTTATCTATTCTTGTTATGGGTTTATAATGTTTCCTTTAATCAAGATTGATATCACATGGCTCATGATTATTTATTCTTATGAATCTTTCCATTGTTAAATACTTAAACCATGTTTGATGATTGATGATTTAGCAACTGATATGTATGAGTTATTTTATGATTTTCTCATACACTTTGATCATGTAACTATACCCTTATGCACTTCTTATGCTCATTGATGACATTCAATTGTTAATGTTTATGTCTATACTTACTAATAATTTGAGTTCATGATTATTATGTTTCCTCTTCCATGGGTTATAAATAATTTGGTTGAATGAATTATTTATAGAAGGGATTTCATATGGATGATGATGATGACTTAATTTGAGATAAGAAAATCTAGGTCAAGTGGGATAAATTCTCATTTGAAGACATGGGTATTGTTTATGTATAATTTTTTCATAATTCTATAAATCTATGAACCTAAAAGGTTCTTTATAATATATGTGATCTAGTTTTTCATTTTGATTTTGTAAGATTTGGATGGAAAAAAATTGGGTCACAATTATTGGCATCAAATCCAGAAATGTAAAGTTTAAGATTTCAACATTAGATTCGGGAGTGCGGGTTCTGGGTTGTTATAGTTGGTATGAGAGGAAAATTTTAGATAATTTTTGAAATTATTATTTTTTCATGTGAGGTTATCTTAATAGTTATAGATACTATTATAGGTCTATAAGATTAAGGTTAATCATAAATTCAAATTCTTAAACACCCCATTTAAGGGTCTTAAGTGTGAAAAAATTTGAGGTTATTAATGACATTTTGGGAAATGTTTTAATGGTTTGGGGTGTTTGTAACCCCTAGGATCAACATGAATTTTTATTTTTGGAGGAATTATTTTTTTCATGTTTAAATAAAAAAATAAAACTCGAAGGCAAGTTGGCAACCCATCACATCAAGAAAGGTCGTAGGGCTTGAACCCACATATGTAGGGTGATAAGGGTGTAGTGCATACCACTTACCTAAATGATTTCCTAGTTAGTATGACATTTTTATAGGTAAATATTAATTTTATTTTAGAAATATATGATATTTTATTTGAGGAATAAAAGTTGATTTATCTTATAAGAATATATGATGAAATCCTTATAATATTTTGGTTTTGAACTTAGTCTTGAAATGTTTGAAGAATTTTAAGTATAGTTATTTATGGAATGATTTGGTTTAAACATTGGGTATTACTGTTGAAATTTGGATATTAATGTATGTAGGTTTATTTTTTTGGAAATTATCTTACTATGTGTTAACCATTTTGGTTTTTGTTAATGTCTAAAGACATGAGGAATATATTTTTATATTTTTAGGGATTATACGGTCCTTTAAAATTTTATTTTAGTGCTTTATGAATGAATAGTTCATCATGAATACTCATCTTTTGGTGAAAAAGATGAGATTGTGATGAAAATTGATAAAAGAATGAAATTCTACTCATCAAGTAGGTATATTTTCTTATGATATTAGTTTAGACAGAAAATAATTCCACAACTCTATAAAAAGTATTTTGAAACAAAAATTATATCCCATTACATTCATATCCAATGAATCAGATGGGATTTTATATCATCATAGATTTTTTGTTTTGTGGCCCTTAAATTTCCATTGATCATTCACATTCCTATGATCAATGAACTCTATCACTCTTTATAATTATTTATGTTTTTTTCCATTCCCACTGATGTTATCCTATTTGTAAACCTAGTTATGTGATATTCTATATGAACTTTGTACTTCCTTTTATCCCTTATTAAGAGGATATTTTATAAACCATTTTTATGATGTGGGTTTTCAAAAAAAATTATTTTCTAATATCTAACCATTGATTACCGAGATAAATTTCCAATTGCGAGGATGCAATTTATTAAAGGGGGGATGTAACACCCCGAGATTTAAAAAGAACAAAATTATGTTCGATAGTGTAAACAACATGAAACACTGAATGTAACTACCTGACACTTTATGATATAAATATTTTTAAATAAATTTAATCGCTTCGATGTCTTGAATTACATGAAACTCTGAGATTTTTTTATTTTCGAAAACATATTCAACATGCAACACTGAGCTTAAATGACCCGCGATATATATAACCTTTATAACCTAGCTGTTAAATTGGTGGGTATGAATAGTATTAAATACTTTATGAAAAATATATATACATATATAAATATATATATACATACCCATTAATATAAAATATTGATAAAATTTTAGTAAATGATCAATCAATTTTTAGTAAGGTGATTTTATTCTTCAAAAATATGTTTTCCTCAAAAATGATTTTATTATTTATTTTCATGAAAATAATATTATAATAATTTTTGGAAATTTTAGGAAATTTATTTTATAAAATTAACATTATTTTTGGAATCATAATATCAAAATTTACTTTGGGTGAGATTTGATTATTTTTTAAAAAATATTGATTTTTCAGTGAATGGTGAAAAATATTGATTTTTGTAAAAATGTCATTTATCTTCAATAAATTAAGTAATTTATTTCACATTACCTTTTGAATATGATTTAATGTAACATAATTATGCTTTATTTACATTTAATCCACTTAATTACATTTTAATCATCATTATATTGTATTTTAGTATAAGGTTGTTTTTGGGATTAAAAAAAAGATTTCTCTAAAAACTGTTTAAAAGTACATAATGTTTTTAAATTTTAATTAATTAAAATAACACCTAATAAGGAGTGATTTAAATGAAATTTATATATTATATATAAATAAATATTAATTTATATTCATTCAATAATTATTATTAGACATAGAGCTAATATAAAATCATCTTGTGCTTGAAAAAAAATACACTTCTTGAAACCTCGCTTTTTCGTTACGCCTACAAGTTTTGTTTTAAATTTAATTTTTCCATATTTTAGAAAATTTATTTTAAAAAATAAACTTCATTTTTGAAAATATAATTTCAAAATTTTATTAGGGTAAAATTTTGATATTTTTCTAAAAAGTTTCATTTTTTTATAAATAGTGAAAAATAATGAATTTAAATTGAAAATTGTCTTTTCTTTCAAATTGTTTATAAAGTTAAATTATATTTTATATTGGTTTTAAATTAAAATTAGTATAATTATATATCATTTAATCCAATTTAGATCATTGTAATAATTTTCATATTGAATTTGGAAATAAGAATTTGTAAACATTTGGACATTTTCTCTTTAAAAACCCACTTTATCGTCGTGTCTGTGGGATTAATTTTAAATTAAATTTTTTCACTTATCTGAATTGAATTTGGAAAAATTGGTTCCATATTTAAAATCATAATAATTTATAATTTCTAATAAGTTCATCTTAATTTTTTACTAAAATGAATAATAAAAACAGTAAAAATTATTTACCGCGGTTAAGGTAAAAACTGATTTACCAAAAAGTTAAAATAAAATTATAAGGGTTAAAAATAGACTAAAAAACTTTTCCAACACCAATTTTATGACTATATTTTGACCTTACCCCTTCTAGGTTCTAGAATTACCCATTTTTTAAGGGTTTTTTCATGATAAAAACATGGGTATGATTGAATCTTTTCAAAAAATTACATGTGTGCCACTCACCTCACTTATAAAAGGTCACCCCCTATCCTCTATTATTAACACCTTAAACACTATTTGGTTAGTCCAATACCTACAAAAATAACTTACTAAATCAACCTAGTAATTCTTTTGGTGCAATCCTAAGGTGGATACCCGAAGAAGAGGTAACATTCTTCAATGAGCATTTTTATTTTATATCTTTTTTCACATCATTCAATTATTATTTAAACATGATGATATAATAACCTCAGTATCTTCAATATAATGGTATATTGTTATAATAATTTAATGACCTATAATCATATCCACTTCCATCAAATGGGTTATGAAATCATCATTTGTGTGTATGGTGGACTACCATCCCGTGAACTGATGCCATTCGTTTTTTCCATTACAACCTATCATAGTTTTCTATGATGATGGATATAAAGTATATATTTCATATTTATAACATAATTATACCTTTTTATTAATTATATCATATATACCTTTTTACATTCCGTTTTGTATGGGATATGATAACGTTGCTCATGTGTGCGGCAGACCACCGCCTCGCAAAGTGATGTGATTCGTTTTTCACTAACACTTTAAATGGAATATAATAAGGATAACATTAATTAATATATGTTATATAAATAATATAATTATATTAATGACATATTTATCATTATGAAAATATAATATATCATTTTATTTTTTTACCCTAAAAAGATGATAGCATCGTTCTTGTACATGTGGACTACGGCCTTCACGAAGCGATGTGAATCTCTTTTCATCACCACACCACATAGATGATATATATAATTATATTTAAAGAAATAATATGGTATATATGATTTTATGGTCATTCTAAAAATATAAAATATTATTTACCTCCTTTACATAATGATCATTGAAAAAAGGAAACGTTGCTCATGCGTACGTACGACCTACTGTCTCCATGATTATAACACACTTCATTTCACAAAACCATATTTCATGATTGATATTAAAAGTATAATTGATTTATGAATATTATAATTATTTCATGATTATTATTTTTTATATTATTTAACTATATAATATGAATAATAACCAAAACTTTCATAACAAAGCACGAATGAGAAAACAAGGCAATTAACACCCAAAACAATGAAAATAATAAAATATTATTAACAGGCAGGTGATAAGATGTTATAAAAAGATTATATATGATATTATAAATATTAATATAATTCATTAATAATTTAATAACATGTTTAAAACCACTATTATGAGATTAAATCATGATCAACCAAAATGAAGTGTGAGGTAAGGTTTTTCTTGTGTCACTTTTATTTCTGTGAGATGTATGTTATATTCACCACTTATTTTTGTTGTGTGAAGTATATAATACTCATGAATGTATTTTATTATTTTTATCCTTAAATTTATATATATTTAAATATACATTTTATTATCTCTATTTGATGGGGTTTGTGGTTTCAAAGTTACCAAAGCGGTAAGGGGTTTTTATCTCAATTTACCTTTTTTGAGATGTATGTTATGTTATACACCTATCTTCTTTTATAAGGTGTATATACTACCCCTTTTACATGATATAACATGAATCTCATTATTTTCATGATATTATAAGTTTGATTTAATGTTATTATTTCATGGATCTTATGATTTGAAGTTACCAAAGTGGTAATATTTTTGTGTTACAATTTCATCGGTTATCAGAATTGTTTATGATTAGGTATCCAGTGTTGAAATATTATGATCTACCCATTAATAATTATCATTAATTTTATTATCATTTGGTTATTAGTGATATTTTCATGTAAATTTACCACTTTTATACTCTTTTGTACTAAAAATAATTGAGAAAATATTTTTATGTATGACTTCATTTCTCTCTTATGTCAAAAATTTGTTTTCTACCAATACCATGTTTTTAAGAAATATTTTCAAAAATGTTTTTTACCTTTTCAAAACTATTTATTAAATAAATTTTTATAAAATTTTGTATTTTTAAAAAATTATTTCAAATTAATCTCTATGACGTTTTCAAAAGAATTCTTGTTTGAATTTTACTAAAAATGTGAAAATAATATTTGTTTGAACATGTATAGTATGAATGGAATTTTCTGTTATCATGACCATTATTTTCTTTGGATATTCCTTTATAATTTTTCAAGATTATTTTAAAATAAAAGTATTTTCAAAAAAATTAAAAAGTGTTTTTCAAAATGGAAAGGATATTTTCCTCAAGAAATGTTTTAAATGATTTTTTAAAATCTTCCTTTATATGTTTTTAAGGTTGTTTTCAATGAAAAAAAAATTTACAATATTTTATAAATTTTTAGTTTTTAAAAAAAGTGATTTTTGAAATGAAAAGGTTATTTTTCTCAAAATTTATTTAATTATCTTTTAATGGTATTTCCACTCATCAACGTCAACAACCCTTATTGTTACTTATGCTCTAATGAGGATATTTTGTTATGATATCATCCTCATTCTTTCTTTGGATGGATTAAGATTGTTTTAAAGATATTGTTTTGGAACTCATTTCTCTTCCATGAGTTAATCGTGTTTTAAAGAGATTGACATAAAACCCATTTCTTCTCCATGGGTTAATCAGGTTATGAAAGAATAATTATTGTTTATATGAGTTTTATGATGAAATGAAAGCTCTATGTACTTTATTCATGTTGTGGTTCTTGGACATTATATATGACAGGTTCCCCCAGATTGTGTCGGGTGATCCCCTTATAGATTATAAGATGGGTGCGCCCAGATCACTCTAATGCATTGGGTAATGATTATGTTCTCATGAGATATATATTAGAAGTCAGTCATATGGTTATTCTATTTGTAAGGTTTTTGTAAGATTTCTATGAAGATGATGTTACAAGATAACAACGCATTTTATCTATGCTTTTTATGGGTTTGTGAGTATTGATTCCTATTACTATTTCCTTTATTAAAGCCTTATGACATTTTTAATGATTGATGATTTGGTAATTTATGGGTATGAGTTGTTTTATGATTCTCTCATGCACTCTAATTATGTTTCCATACCTTTATACACTTCTTATGCTCATTGATCATATTAAATTATTAATGCTTATGTCTACCCTTATTGATAATTTGAGTTCACCCTTCTTATATTTCCTCTTCTACAGGTTATAAATAATTAGTTTGAATGATTTATGTCTAAAATGGATTTCATATAGATTATGATGATGACTTAATGTTAAATAATATATGTTGGGTTAAGTTGGAGAGATTATAATTTGATGACATGGGTATTGTTTATGTAGGATTTTTTCCTAATTCTATAAAAATATAACCCTAAAAGGTCCTCAAGAATGTAATTGATCTAGTTTTTCCCTTTGATGTTGTAAGGTTTGGATGGAAAAAATTTAGGTCACAATTATCGGCATCAAATCCAGAAATGTAAAGTTTATAATTTCATAACTGGATTCGGGAGTGTGGGTTCTGGGATTTTGTAGTTTGTATCAATGGAAAGTTTTAGATAACATTGGAAATTAGAATGTTTTCTTATGATGTTATCTTAAGAGTTATGGAAACCATCATAGGTCTATAAGATTAAGGTTGATCATAAGTTCAAATTCTTTGACACCCCATTTGAGGGTTTTAAGTATGAATAATTTTGAGGTTATTAATGAAATTTTGGGAGATGTTTTATTGGTTTGGGGTATTTTTAACCCCTAGGATAAAAATGAAGTTTTATTTGTGGAGGAATTATTTTTCATGTTTAAAGGGAAAAATGACAACTTGAAGGCTGGTTGACAACCCATCGCATCCGGCAAGGCCGCGGGGCTTGAACCCACAACCAAAGGGAAATAGGGTGTAGCGCCTACCACTAGCCTACATTATTACCTCATTAGTGTGAAATTTTTATAGGTAATGATTAAGATTATTTTAGAAAAATAAGGTATTTTATTCAATGAATAATGATTGATTTATCTTGTAATAAGGTATGATTCTTTTAATCTTTGGGTTTCGAACATATTTAGGAAATGTTTGAAGAATTTTAAGGATAGTTATTTATTGGATGATTTGGTTTGAAATTTGGGTATTACTTTTGAAATGTGGAGATTAATGTGTGAAGGTTTATTTTTTTGAAATTATATTACTATGTGTTAACCATTTTGGTTTTGGTTAATGTCTAAAGATAGGAGGAATATCTTGTTATTATTTTGGGGATTATATGGTTCTTTAAAAGTTTATTTTATCACTTTATGCATGAATAATTCATCTTCAATACTCATAATTTGGAGAAAAAGATGATATTGGGGTTTAAATTGACAATAGGAGTAAATTATACTCGTCAAGTAGGTATATTTTCTTATTCACTTAGTCTATATGGAAAATAATTCCTTAACTCTATTAAAATTATTTTGAAAAAAATGTTATCCTATTACATTTATATCTGATGAATTAGATGGTCTTTTAAATCATCATTGATTTATGGTTTTGAGGCCCTTAACTTTCCATTGATCATTCATTTTCCTGTGATCAATGACCTCAATCACTCTCAATAATTATTAACATTTTCTTCCATTCCCACACATGTTATTCTATTTGGAAACCTGGGTATGTGTTATTCCATATAACCATTGTACTTCACTTTTTCCCTTATTAATAGTATTTTATATAAACCCTTTTTACAATGTGCATTTAAAAAATATATATTTCCAAATATCCAACCTTTTATTATCAGGATAAAGTTCAAATTGTGAGGAAACAATTTATTAAGGGGGTAGGATGTAACGCCCTGTGATTTTAAAAGAACAAAATTATTTTTGATAGCATAGACGACACACAACACAGTATGTAACTCCCTAGGAATTTACAATATATATCTTTTTAAACAAATTTAACCTCTTAGATAGCTTTTACTGCATGCAACCTTGAGATTTTTTATCTTCGATAGCGTATTCAACACTCAACACCAAGCGTGAATGACCTGTGATATATATAATCGTTATAAATTGGCCGTTAAATTGGCAGGTATGAATAGTATTAACAAATTTATGAAATAAATAAATATATATATATATATTTCCTCCTCAATATAAATTATTCATAAATGTTTAGTAAATGATTAATCATTTTTTAGTAAAGGGATTTTATTCTTCAAAAATATGTTTTCTTCAAAAATGATTTTATTATTGCTTTTCATGAAAAAATATTACAATAAAGTTTTGTAAATTTTATAAAATGTATTTGATAAAATTAACTTCGTTTTTGTAATTTTAATATCAAAATTTACTTTGGGTGAGATTTTATAATTTCTCAAAAAATATTGATTTTTCAGTGAATAGTAAAAAATACTGATTTTTGTAAAAATATCATTTATTTTCAATAAATTACATAATTTAAAAGTAAAATTATGTTTTGATTATGATTTAATGTAACATAAGTATTATTTATTTATATTTAATCCACTTAATTACATTTGAATCATATTTATATTGTATTTTAGTATAAAGATGTTTTGGGGTTTAAAAAAAATTCTCTGAAAACTGTTTTAAAGTACATAATATTTCTTAATTTTAATTAATTAAAATAAAATCTACTCAGGAATTATTTAAATGAAATTTATATATTATATATCAATAAATATTAAATTATATTCATACAATTATTATTATTAAACATAGAGTTAATAGAAAATCATCTTGTTCTTGAAAAAAAATACACTTCTCAAAAACCTACTTTTCCATCATGTCAGTGGGTTTTGTTTTAAAATTAATTTTTTATACTTTTAGAAAATTTATTTTAAAAGGTAAAATTAATTTTTTAAATCATAATTTCAAGATTTTATTAGAGTGAAATTTTGATTTTTTTTTTGAAAAGTTTCATTTTTTGATGAATAGTGAAAAATACTGAATTTAAATTGAAAACTGTCTTTTCGTTTAAATTATTTATAAATTTAAATTATATTTTAAATTGGTTTTAAATTAATATTATTTAAATTATATATCAATTAATCCAATTTAGTTCATTTTATTAATTTTTATACTGAATTTGGATATAAAAACTTTGTAAACTTTTAGACATTTTCTCTTTAAAACCTCGATTTCTCATCACATCTGCGGGATTAATTTTAAATTAAAATTTACCACTTATGTGAAATGAATTTGTAAAAAATTATTAAATATTTTAAATAATAATATTTTATAATTTATAATATTTTCAAATTTATTTTTTACCAAAATGAATAGTGAAAATTGTAAAAATTATTTATCGCGGTTAAGGTAAAAATTGATTTACCAGGGGTTAAACTAAAAATATTAGTGTTAAAAATAACCTAAAAACTTTTAAAAAACCACTTTTATGAACATATTTTGACCTTACCTATTCTATATTCTAGAATGACACATTTTGGAGGCTTTTGTAATGATAAAAAAGTGGGTATGATTGAATATTTTCAAAAAATTACAAGTGTGTCACTCACCTCACTTATAAAATGTCACCCTCTCTACTCTATTATTCACACCTTAAAACATATTTGGTTCATCCAATACCTACCCAAATAAATTTCAAACTTCTCTCCACTCATCCTAAAAGCCTTTTTTTTTCAAAAAAACAACCTAGGAAGGCTTTTGGTGCAAACTTAAGGAGGATACCTGAAGAAGTGGTAACATTCTTCAACGATCATTTTTATTTTATTTCTTTATCCACCTCCTTAAATTATTATTTAAAATTTTTGATATAATAACCTCATTATATTACATATAATGGTATTTTTTATTATAAGTTCATGTCCTAAAAACATCTCCACTTCTATCAAATTGGTTACGAAATCATCATTCATGTGTACGACAGACTACCGCCATGTGAACTGATGTCATTAATTTTTCCATTACAACATAACATGGTTGTGTATGATTATGGATATAAATTATATATATTATATCTATAACATAATTATACTTATGGATTCATTATAGAATATATACCTTTTTACATTCCATTCTGTAGGGGATATTATAACGTTGTTTGTGTGTACAGCAGACTACCGTCTCGCGAAACGATGTGATTCGTCTTTCACTAAGGCTTTACATAGAATGTAATAAGGATAAATTTAATTTATATATGTGATATTCGTGACATAATTATGATATTCATGACATATTTATCATTATGAAAATATAATATATCATTTTCTTATTTTATACTAAAAAGATGATAATATCTTTTGTGTGTGTGTGGACTATCACCTTCACAAAGCGATGTGGCTCTATTTTAATCACTAAAACACATGGATGATATATATATAAGTATATTTAAATAAATAATATTTTATATATGATATTATGATAATTTTGGAAAGATAAAATATTACTTACCTCCTTTCTATAATGATCATTGAAAAATGAAAACGTTACTCGTGCATATGTATGGCCTACCATATCCATGATCGTAATGTACATCATTTCTCAAAAACCACCCTTTATGATTTGTATTAAAAGTATAATTGATTTATAAATATGATAATTATTTCAGGATTATTATTCTTGAAATGATGGAACTATATAATATTCATAATAATCGGAACTTTCCTAATAAAGCATGAATGAGAAACCAATGCAATTAACACCTGAAACAATAAAAATAATGAAATATTATTAATGAATGGGTGATAAGATGTTATAAAAGGATCATATATGATATTATAAATATTAATATAGTTCTTTAATAATTTAATGACATTTTTAAAACTATTATACATTAGGTTTAATCATGATCAATGAAAAGGAAATGTGAGGTAATATTTTTCTCATCTCACTTTTATTTTTTGTGAGATGTATGCTATATTCAGAACTTATTTTTGTTATGTGGTGTATGTAATTACCATAAATTTATTTTATTATTATTATCCTTAAATTTATGGGGATTTATATATCCATTTTAGGATCTATCTTTCATGGGGTTTATGGTTTCAAAGTTACCAAAGCAGTGAGGGATTTTTGTCTCAATTTTCCTTCTTTGAGATGTATGTTATGTTATACATCTATATTATTTTATGAGGTGTATATAATACCTCCATTGATATTTTATATCATGAATATACTAATTTTCATTATATTATAAGTTTCTTTTAATGTTATTGTTTCATGGATCTTGTGATTCGAAGTTACCAAAGTGGTAAGAGTTTTATGTTACAATCTCATCGGTTATCAGGAACATTTATTATTAAGTATCCAATGTTGAAAACTTATGATATAAATCTAAAATATTCTCATGAAATTTATTATCCTATAGTTTTTCATGACATTTTAATGCAATGGTACCATTTTTCCACTCTTTGGTACTTAAAATAATTGAGAAATGTTTTTTAGAAAATTCTACTTCATTTCTCTCTTCAGTCGGAAATCTATTTTCTACCAATATTGTGTTTTCAAGAAATGTTTTCAAAAATAGTTTTAACCTTTTAAAAATGATTTATTAAAGATATTTTTTCCCAATTTTTTCTTTTTACAAAATGGTTTTTAAGTAATCTTTATGTCATTTTCAATACAATGCTCGTTTGCCTTTTACTGAAAATGTAAAAGGAATCTTTGTTTTAATACATACACCATGAAAGGAATTTTATGATATCATAACCATTATTTTCTTTGAATCTTCCTTTATAAGTTTTCAATGTTAAAATAAATTTATTTTCAAAATTTTTTAAAAAAACAAAATAGAAAATATATTTTCCTCAAGAAATGTTTTAAATGATTTTCAAAAAAAATCCTTTATATGTTTCTAAGGTTGTTTTCAAAGAAAAGTATTTTCATAATATTTTTTGAATTTTTAGTTTTTTTAAGTGATTTTCAAAATGAAAAGTTTATTTTTATCCAAAATATATTTAATGATCTTTTAATGGTATTTCCATTCATCAATGTCAACAACCCTTGTTGTTACTTATGATTCAATGAGGATATTTTTTAATGATTCCATATTCATTATTTCTCTGGATGGATTAAGATTGTTTCAAATAGATTGTTATGGAACCCATTTATTTTCCACATGTTAATCATGTTTCAAATAGATTTTTATAGAAACCATTTCTATTCCATGACTTAATCGTGTTTCAAAGAGATTGACATGAAACCCGTTTATTTTCTATGGGTTAATCGGGTTATGAAAGAATAATGATTGTTTCTATGAGTTTTATAATGAAATTAAAGATCTATTTACTTTATTCATGTTGTGGTTCTTTGACATTATATGTGAT
Source organism: Viscum album (assembly GCA_963277665.1). Classification (NCBI taxonomy): domain Eukaryota; kingdom Viridiplantae; phylum Streptophyta; class Magnoliopsida; order Santalales; family Viscaceae; genus Viscum; species Viscum album. Next base: position 1,354,318,777 of record OY728131.1, read on the forward strand.
GGGTTTTCCCAAATAGTTTTGGGTGAGTCTGTTATAGCTTATACGATGGGTGCACCTAGATAGCACTCCAATGAATTGAGTAATGATTATGTTCTCTAGAGAATTATATTAAAAGTCAACTATATGGTTATTCCATTTGTAAGGGATCTAAAAGAGTTCTATGAAGATGATGTTCCAAGATACCAACATGTTTTATCTATATGCTGGTTATGGGTTTATAATGTTTTCTTTGATCAATATTGATATCGCATGGATCATGTGTATTGATTCCTATGAATGTTTCCATTATTAAAGCCTTATGTCATTTTTGATGATTGGTTATTTAGGAATTTATGGGTATGAGTTATTTTATGATTTGATCATGCACTCTGATTATGTTGAGATACCCTTATACACTTCTTATTCTCATTGATGACATTAAATTGTTAATGCTTATGTTTACCCTTAATAATAATTTGAGCTCACCATTCTTATGTTTCATCTTCCATAGGTTATAAAGAATGAGGTTGAACTAATTATGTCTAGAAGGGATTTCATAGGGATGATGATGATGACTAAATTTGAAATAATAAAAGATGGGTTAAGTGAGAGAAATGATCATTTAACTACATGGGTATTGTTTATGTGGAAGTTTTTCATAATTCTCTAAAACTATAAACTTAAATGGTCCTTGATAATGTAAATGATCTAGTTTTTCTTTTTGATGTTGTAAGGTTTGGATGGAAAAAAATTGGTTCACAATTATCAGCATCAAAGTTGGAAATGTAAAGTTTACAATTTCATCACTGGATCTGGGAGTGTGGGTTCTAGGCTATTATATAACCTTGGTTGTATCTCTCTTGTTTTCTATACTGAGTTAGACTATGTGGATTTAGATTTGATTAAATAAATTCTATTTTCTAAGAAAACCATGTGATGTCATCCCTCTATTAGACGTGTTTAGTAAATAATCATATAAGGGAGGAGAAAATATTTTGTGAAAATTGGGGAGATGAGAAAAAAACCCACTTACCCTTTTCATTTGATTGTCAATAAGGAGGATAATGTTTTGAGCACGTATATTGAATTTCAAATATGTGAAGAGATATTGACAACAAACTAAGGAGGGGGATTATTGGGCTCAGTGTTTCATTTGTTTTCAATGATGTGTCAATATGTGTTTGGTGAGTTGAAGATGAAGTGGTGATGCTTGGAGAATTGTTATGGATCCATAGAATGGAATTGGATTTCATGCTTGGGAAATTCCCCTTGGCAGTTGTGATGATTGTTAGACTGATCTTAAGTTCAAATACTTGTGTCAATGATGACACATTGTTTACAACAATGGAGGAAGATGTGAAGAGCATGTGAATCTTTATTTTCATGAAGTAATAGAGAAGGCCATGAAAAATATATATATATATAGTGGATTATAAAAATTTGAGGAGAATATGTCTTAGAATTTTATATTGAGAATACTTTGTAAATCTATGTTGAAGAATTTAGAAAACTCTTTATGGCAGTTTATATAAAAAATTAAATTATCCATTACAAGTCACATAAGGTCCAACCCATCAACCACACATGTGGGACCCAAGGGTCAACCACATGGGAGATTCATACCAAGGATCTTATATGGAAACAAAGGAGAGTGGGTGGACTCATCGTACATGTTGGGTGTGTGTGGTGGAATGCATGGGGGGAAGAATGTCGGCCACACCTCGTGTATGTGTGTGTGGGTGTTGTGGGTGTCGAACCCTGTTGTCGACTCAAAGCACTAAAGGAATAGAATAGTTTATATGGGAGTGCGAGAATGAACTAAGGATCATTGTGGGACATGGGAGTGTGCATCATTGTTTATCCATCATTAAATGTTATGGACATTTCACTAATCATCATATGGGATTGATCTTGACCGTTCGATTTATTTTTCATCGACTTTATCCTCTCAACCCTCATCTGAGTGTTCCAATATGACGAAGTTGATACTGAAACTCCAATGGATTGAACTAAGATACTGTGACCATTTCAAGCTTGTGATAATGATTCATAATAGACTCTAAATCATGCATGCAATCTCTATCTTTCATGCATGAAAATAATTCGAAGGTTTAGCTTTGGTTGAATGCAAATAAAGTTAGAGAGGTTTTCTGAGTGCATGGATGTGTTCGATCTTCTAAAAAGTGATTAAGCACATTATCCGCATATCATACACATGAGGATAAAACGTGAACTTGTGTAAGAGAAGTTTCCTTCTTTTTCAATGTAAAATTATTTTATAAACGCACGATATTTGAGTGTTTATAAAATTCATGACACTGTGTTATTTTTAATAGACTTGACAAGGCATTTTTCTCAGATCAAAGGTAGTGGAAGTCACCTATAAATATAAAGTAGTGAGGCGGAGATGATTCACTTCCATATTGAGAGAGCTCTTGTTTTTTATAAGAAAAATATAGCATCCTAAAACTTTATTTTTGCAAAGAAGAAATCCAGGAAGCATTCAAATTGTGTAAAGAAGAGAGATATTGCATCCTCCCAATTTTTGAACCACGCACTTAGGGGTTTCACAAAGAACTAGTTCACAAACCTTACTTGGTTTCATAAAGATAACTTGGGTCTTGTAATTGCTCACTGGTTTGTGTGAGTTTTAATATGATACCGTGTATATAACTTACTCAAAGGAGATAAGAACTCACACACTTGAGAACACTATTCACATAAATCCTTAATGAAGTAGGTTTGAGAAAAATGGTTATATCGGGTATGTACTATTGTGAAGATAAGTACTTGTGTGTGAATGAGAGTGAAATATACAGTGAAGTTGAAGGAATATAGTGAATAGTGTGTGAATATATACATGTATATGTAGATGAACATGCACACCTTTAGAATAACACAAGATGGGATATTGAGAAGAAAATAATATTAATAAAGAATATAAATGAATGTGCTAGGGTTTCACATGTCATGCACCATGCATGAAATGTATGTATGAATTGATTTGATAATTAAAGAAGTTTCATTGAGATTGTTCATGATTAAATTAATAAAATATTGAATAAATTATGTGCACTACATACAAAAATTTAGTGAGGTTGGGACTTCAATGTTAGAAGGAAGAATTACCCAAGCATAGTTACACTAAGGAAACTGATCAGATACAGGTGATCAAAGATATGTGAGTAAGACCATCAAGTTGCAAAGGTACTTGAACAGGTACAAGATCAAGTGTGATTCAACAAGATCATGTAGGAAGATCAAAAGAGCATCCTGCAGTGGATAAATCTTTAAAGAAAGTTAAAATTATCTCGGTTGGAGTCAGGAGAAGATGAAGTCTTTCAGTCAGAACTGGAAGAAGAAGAGGTCTCTCAGTTGGAGCTGGGAGCAAGAGAAGTCTCTTGTGTGATTTAATAGTATACCAGTGTGGATTCCAGTAACACTATGGGATGCCGTATAAATAACCTTCTATGTGAATTCAAAAATTAAGATACGGTGTGATTCTGACCATTGTAATTGATAAAAAGATTATAGTGTAGAATCCATGTTTGGAGGTATAACCAACATGTCAAGGAGTAGGTCTTTATATCAAATCTTATAAATACTATGAGCTTCTCTCTCTATTATTATCACTACACATGATGTGAGATTGATATATATCACATAGTGGATTGAGAAACTTAATAAGTTCAAGAGGTTGAATTTAAAAGTAAAAGAATTCATAAAACGAGAGTACCACTGATTCACCCACTACAAAAAAGTGTTGGTTAGCGGAAGTTTATTCATGACAGTTCTAGTAATCATTGCGAAATAAATCCAGTAAAAATATATATATATAATATAGTGGCAGTTTCATAAAACCACCATGATATTTTTTTATTTTTTTTCAATTAGTTTTGGTTTAAATCAAACTGCTTCTAAACATTTTAAAAAAACCATAATCCCTCCCCCTACCCCAATCCCTCAATACGACCCCAAACCACCCCCCCCCCCCACACACACCTCCCCTGAAATCATCCTCCCATATCTCTAGCGGTGACCTCGAGCCCATAACCCCCTTTCCCCCCACCCCTCCTCCTCTCCTCTCCCTGGAGGATACCCCGAGCTGCGACCCCAAGCTCGAAACCCCGATCCCGCGAATCTTGACCCTCACAACCCCCATCTGACCCTAACCCTCACGACCCTCCCCCCCCCCCTCTGACCTCCTCTCTGGATGGATCATCAGCGATGCAACCCCCCCCCCCCCCGACCTCCCTCACCCTGGCTTGGTTCCCCTCTTCGGCGATGACACATACCCCCCCCCCCCCTCTGAGCTCCTTTTGTCTGGATCAGATCCCCTCCTCGAAGGAAACGCAGACCCCCCTTAAAGGTTACATTATCCTCACCCTAAATCTATTATTGAGTAGCATTATATTGTATGATACCATCCCACCCCTTGTAATTATAGTGCTATATATGATACAATATCATGAATTTGTATACAATATAATTTTTTATAAATAAATTTTTATATAAAACTCATCCTGAAAACAATATGGTGTATATTCCCACATTAGGATTGATCCTTGAAAAAATACTACAAGCTACTATCACTGGTTTATTTTTTTAATGTGTTCATCTCTGTTAATAATGCATAAATAGTTACATACACCGTAACTAGGATAGAAGTTCAAATATCAGAAATAGAAATTAAAAATTGAGTTGAAATATATAAAAAGAATCACATAGATTCACCCTACCCCTCTTACTAATAAAGTTTGTTATGAAGGGATAGATACATATATTATGAATAAGTATTATTTTTTTAATTTATATATAATAATGTTTGTTTTTTTGATTCAAAATATTTGAATTCAATATGTGAATATAGATGATTTTGGGTTCATAAACAATTAGAATATCTTATATCTAAAGATAGATAAATATAAGGATATAGAGTATCAATGGTACTCTTTCGGTGTATGATGATTGTGGGTTCTTGCATACAAATTCAAATAACCATAATTATTTTGTACATAAATTACTTGGAGAAACTATGATCAATGCTCAGTGTCAATCAAGACATAAACATCATTTTATAATCCATATTAAAAGGGTTTAAAAAATTATTATTAATTATAACATGAATGAGTTCAAATGTGTTTGTTGAGATGGTCATATTCTCATAAATTGTGGATGAAACCCTTTTAAATATGAATCTATCATAAAAAAATCAAAATCAAATACAAATAAAGTAAAATCACTATGTGTACCACAAGTACTCTGTGATCTATATCGATAAAGTATACTTGATGATGATCACTAAGAAATAGTTCTCTTTATCTTGCCTCTAATGTTTTTATATCGGTCACCAGAATCTACATATACTATGTCAGGATTGATATATCACAAAAATAATTATCACCCTATCATTGAATATTAATAAGGAAGAGGTGTGAAGAGAGAATAATCTAGTATTGGTTCTTTAACACTACCACAAACATATATGGATCTCATTATTTATTTTTCATTACATCATTAAATATCATTTTCTAATTGATACATCTAATTTATAGCTAGAGAAATTTATGGATGTTTTTATATAATAATTTATGAACATTCTTATGATTGTATATTTATTATCAATGATTATATGAATCATTATAATGATTAATATTAGAATAATAACCAATATAGAAATATGAATTACAACATTATAATACATAAACTATATCACAAATATATTATATGATATGATATAGGACTCTGATAAATACCCTAGGATTCAGTTTTGATTATAATGTTGTGTTCGATATACATAATATTCAAATAATATATTAAAATATAATAGTGATTCATACTATATGATTTACCCATTTTGTTGAATATTTATCAGTTTCACACAAGCAATAAATTCCTTTAAAGATTCTTTTTTATACTTCACAATTCCATGGGAATCCATCAAAAATCCATTAAAAATGGTTTATAAAAAACATTCATTTTTTGAACAAAAACTTTTCCAATCATTTTAATCAATTTTATACAACATAACTTTGTAACAATACGATCCTTGGCCATTTGAAATGCAGGAATGTTGAGAACAAAAAAATCAGGATCCTAGCGGATCAGCATCTCAGAGCACGCCACCACTACTGTCATCTTTTATGGATCCTAGTGATTTTGTTGTACCTAAGACTTCAAGTGAGTCAGTCATTTCCTCAAATGTCATTGGTAGACCACCACATGATTCACCTCCTGTGATGGAGTAGTTCATCACCCCCTCTATCTAGGGGATATTTGTGAGTTACCATTACTGGTATGTATGTCATTTTTCAAAAAAAAACTTTATATTTTATTAATTGTTTAATGAATTTATAAACAGATAAAGAGAACCACATAAGGGATAAAAATATTAACATGATAGATGTATGGGACCTGAAGTACTTCAAGATTATCATTCCAATTGATGAGTTCGTGGTGCCTACCTATGACGCTATCAGAATCTACAAGCAGATTCTTGGGTAGCTTGCCTGCGAGATGGTGACATTTCCCATTAATTATAAAGATTAGAGGCATATTCCTACAGTTTGAAAAAATGAGGTTTTTGATACTCAAGTAAAGGTAATATTAATTTAATATTCCTTGATAACTAATTTAAAAGACATGAGTAAAAAAAATTAATATACTCATAAAGTGTTATGTTTTTATTTCTAGGTTTTTTTTCATTTTGATGTCCCTGACTCTATTTCACGCCCATGGACTTTGAAAAAATTGAGAAAGAAATGGAGAGATTTTAAATAGAGATTATGGCATGAGTTTAATGACACGTCTCTGAGATCACAACAAATGTATGAGAAAGTGCCTGAAGAAGTTTCTCATGAGTAATGGAATCTTTTTTTTCGATATTAGAAGAGATGTATCTCATGAGGTAATTGCATATTTTACAGTATCTTAATAACATAAACACAATAAAATTATAATTTTTATTAATGTTACTATTTTTTGTAGGAATTATCTAAAAAAATTGTGAATCGTGAGAAGCAAGTCATTCCTCACATTGTAGGGTCTCAGAGTTTTTCAAGAAAAAGAACACTTTTGTTTTGTATTTAATTCATTATTATTTATACCATTTTATTATAACTCAAGGTTTTTTATAACTTGTTTATATTTCTTATAAAGGCTAATGAATTAGGTCACTTTGTTGGGTGAAAAGAGATGTGGTTTAAAGTGCATAAGAAACTCGATGGTAGTTCTGTAAATGACCCTACCAAAGTCGTTGGAGTAAGTGCTTTTCATTACCATTTCATATTATTTCATTACCATAAAAACCTAATAATGAAAAATATATTTTAACAACTAACAAATCTTAAACCCAATTAAATGGGGCTAGCTACATGGATCAAATGATTTCAATTTGGCGTCATTTGATACATCTAGTCGGGCCTAATTAATTGGTTTCGAGGCTTGTTTGTTGTTATAATATAATTTTCAATATTATATTTTTATAGTTTTTAAATAACAATAAATACTAATGAAAAATCTATTAATTAGATAACATTATGAAGTTAAAATATTTTAAAAAATCATTGTTAATATTTTGGTATTAACATGTTAAAATTCAAGAATTCTGGGATGTGAACCCTTCACAATCAGCATCGGTATCCCAGAACGATGCAGTTGGAATAGTTTTAGGGAATGAGCATCCCGGATGTGTATTGGGGATGGGTTCTAGGACTACTCCATCAGCTATCTTTGGTAGGGCGGCATCATCTGTTACTGCTACACCCAATGGGGGTTCGAGTAGTGTCGTTGATCGGGAATCACAAAGATAAATTGCAAGACTGAAATAAAAAGTGCAAGAACAAGATTGTTATAGGAAAACACAGGATTAGTGGCGATCATAAATGGAAAATGTTTTAGTTTCTATATTTCAACTGATGACCGGCACAATCCCTGAGGAAATTTCCATACTCATAACTTATCCCGCTGAGGTATATTCTAAATTCCATAAATCATTCATACATTTGCAAAGAATACATACAACATCCATAATCTCTTTAGCTGCAATTTCTGATAAGTGTCACTAAAAAAAATATTTTATCTATTTGGCGACGGTTCCTGATAATCACCGCTAAATAATTTAGCAATGGTTATATTAACTTCTGCCATGTTATTTTTTTGTCAGTTTTTGTAAAAAAATTGCCGCCAACTGAATAAAACCCCATTGCTGAGTACCCAAAAAAACACATATAAAAACTATTGCTCAACTATAAAAATCATCGCTAAATGATTGTTGACCATGAAATACACAACATTTTAGAAAGTAATATTATCTTTCTTCAATCAAATTTGAGCACCGAAAGATATAAAATAACCAATCTACATTTTAGTAATTAATTAAACTAATATTAGAAATAGTACTAAATCATTAATTTTATTAATAATATATTAATTATACAATTATAATTTTTTAAAAATATTTAATGATTACAAAAGTTATCATAGGACAACAACCACATATTTATTTGTGAAATGTAGGAATCAACGCCACGTCAATCTGAGTTATGGTTTGCCTATAATGCTTGTAAATATGTTTTTAGTGTTTTAAAACACTAAAATGCATGTTTAACAATAAAAACAATAACAAACAATCTCGTATTAATGTGAAATCATGGGAAAACCACCATTGAATTATTTTTGACATGTGAAAGCAAACAACGCATCCATTCAATGTGTGGTGTGCTATGAATGACTCAATAAGAAATTTTAAATGATAAAAAAGTTTTAGAAACATGTGTCAGGGGGTCAAAACAAATAAAAGGACATCGGATTTCCCTGAAATCATGGGACAACGACCATAGATTTTATTGTGAAATGTAGGAATCGACGACACGTCATTCTGAATTATGATTTTCCCGTTATGGCCATAAGCGTGTTTTTAGTGTTTTAAAACACTAAAACGTGCATGGAACGGTCAAAACCATAGAAAACGATCTCATATTGATTTAAAATCATTGGAAAACCACCAATGAGATGTTCTTGATGTGTACACATAGACAACACGTCAATCCGATGTGCGGTGTGGTTGGAATTACTCGGTATACACTTTTAAAAGGTACAAAGGCCTTTAAAAACAAGCGTCAGGGGGGTCAAAATCAAACAAACGGCGTTGGATTTCCCTGAAATCACAGGAAAATTATTATATATTTAATTGTGAAATGTAGGAACTGACGTCACATCATTCCAAATTATGGTTTTCCTGTTATGGTCGTAAACGCGTTTTTAGTGTTTTAAAACACTAAAATGTACATGGAACAGTCAAAACTATAGTTAACAACCCTAGATTGATGTAAAATCATGGGAAAAACCACCGTTGGGTTTTTTTTTTGATGTGTACACACAGAAAACATGTCAACCCGACGTGTGGTGTGGTCGGAATTACTTGGTATACCCTTTTGAAAGATACAAAAGCCTTTAAAAACAAGTGTCGGAGGGTTAAAGCAAGAAAAATGACATCGTATTTCCCTAAAATCATGGGAAAATGACCGTATATTTAATTATGAAATGTAGTAATTGATGGAACGTCATTCCGAATTGTGGTTTTCCCCGTTATGGCTGTAAACATGTTTTTAGTATTTAAAAACACTAAAACGTGCGTGGAATAGTCAAAACCATAGAAAACGACCTTGGATTGATGTGAAATCATGGAAAACCCACCATTGAGTTGTTTTTGATGTTTTCATGCAGACAATGCATCAATTCGATGTGCAGTGTGGTCGAAATTACTCAGTATACACTTTTGAAAGGTACAAAAGCCTTTAAAACAAGTGTTTGAGGATCAAAATCAGGAAAATGATGTCGGATTGCCCTAAAATCAGGGGATAATGACCATATAATTAATTTTGAAATGCAGGAACCGACAACACATCATTCCGAATTATGGTTTTCTCGTTATGGTTGTAAACACATTTTTAGTGTTTTAAAACACTAAAATGTACGTGGAACGGTCAAAACCATAGAAAACGGCCTCAGATTGATGTGCAGCCATAGGAAAACCACCGTTGAGTTTTTTTTTTTGACATGTACGCGTAGACAACACGTCAAATCGATATGCAGTGTGGTTGAAATTACTTGGTATACACTTTTGAAATGTACAAAAGCCTTTAAAAATAAGTGTCGGGGGGTCGAAATCAGGAAAACAATGTCAGATTGCCCTAAAATCATGGGGAAACAACCATATATTTAATTGTGAAATATATGAATAGACAGAAAATCATTCTAAATTATGGTTTGCTCGTTATGACCATAAACACATTTTTAGGGTTTTAAAGCACTAAAATGTGTGTGGAACGATCAAAACCATAGTAAACAACCTCAGATTGATGTGAAATCATGAGACAACCACCGCTGAGTTGGTTTTGACATGTACACTTAGACAACACGTCAATCCAATGTGTGGTGTGGTTGGAATTACTCGGTATACACTTTTGAAAGGTATAAAAACCTTTAAAAACATGTGTCGAGGGGTCAAAACTAGGAAAACGACGTCGGATTGCTCTGAAATCATGGGACAACGACCATAGATTTAATTTTGAAATGTAGGAACTGAAGGCACATGATTCCAAATTATGGTTTTCCCATTATGGCCGTAAACATTTTTTTAGTGTTTTAAAACACTAAAATGTGCGTGAAATGGTCAAAACCATAGAAAACGACCTTGGATTGATGTGCGATCATGGGAAAACCACCTATGAGTTTTTTTACATGTACGCTCAGAAAACACGTCAATATGACGTGTTGTGTGGTTAGAATTACACGGTATACACTTATGAAAGGTATCAAAGCTTTTAAAAACAAGTGTCGGGGGTCAAAACAAGGGAAACGACATCGAATTGCCCTGAAATCATGGGACAACAACCGTACAATTAATTTTGAAATGTAGGAACTGACGGCACGTCATTCTGAATTACGGTTTTCCCGTTATGACCATAAACACATTTTTAGTATTTTAAAACGCTAAAACGTCCGTGAAACGGTTAAAACCATAGAAAACGACCTCAAATTGATGTGCAATCATGGTACAACCACCGTTGAGTTGTTAAAATATAGGACATGTTGTGACATCAAAAAATTTTTAAAAAAATATTAAGTAAATTTCAAGCACATCACGCGTCGCTTTAAATGAAAATTAAAATATTTACTCATCCCTTTTCAGTTTCAACTATTGAATCTTATCTTAAATAGGTATGTTTATGTTTTCAAAGTGTATTTCATTATATATTATTTTTTATGTTAAAATTTCTTTTGTTTGATTAACAAAATAACAAATTTTATGTGCATCATTCTGAATATATTCTGTATCTTTATTCTTTCACGTTTCTTTTCTTAAATGTTCTGGTTTTCATTGTAGGTGACAGATGTCGATAGTAAGCAAAAGGTTGATCATTCCGTTCCATGGCATTCTTCATAAGGCAGTCATGAGGATTCTTATTTTCTGTGGTATGTTACAATTTTATCAATTATTCTACTATAATTCTAATTTATTATGTGTAGTTTTAATTTTTGTTTGCTTTTTTGTTATAGTTGGTGAGATGATGTGGTCGGTTTCAGTTGATGACATGATGTGGAGGCAAACAGATGCAATGCATGTCGTGACATGGATGTATATTGGGCATTGGTTGTTGTTGGACATATTGTATATGTATATTGGGTTGACTTAGATTGGGGTTATAATGACTAGATGTTTGTATGTATGATATATGTATGATGTGTTTATCATATATTTACGTTTTAGTTTATTATATGTGAGTTTTTTTATATTTATAGTTTTTTATTAAATTTTTTAAAAAAATGAATCTAATTCAGGGGGCGGTTTTATGTAACCGCTGCTAAATACATTGAATAAAAAATGTTTATTGGCGGTTATGATTAACTGCCGCTAAAAGGAACCACCACTAATATGTTCTGCGGTGGTTTCTTTTATTTTATTTATATTTCCCTGGATATTTTTTAAAATAAAATAACCGATGCTAAATTCTCCAAAAATTACACTTAACAAAACCGCCGTAAAATTATAAAAACCACCACAAAATGAATAGAAACCATGCAATACACGGTGGTTTTAATAACTAAAGGTAATCAAAGTGGTGTATATTTGAATACTTCTCTTGATTATGATTCTTCGAATGAAGCCTTCTCAAGTTGTGATGATGATGACTTAGTGATCTTCATCTTATATTCAAAGAAGATCTGAAGAACATCCTCAAAGAAGTGGTAAAATGTATTGTTGGAGGAATCAAGGGTCTTTTGGATGAAAAAATACAGTTGGAAGAAGATTTTGATGCTATGGAAGAGACATTGGCTAAAAGGGTCGGCATATCCAACACTCTCACAAAACATATGAAAGTAAAGGATGAAACAATTTCTCTTTGAAATGACAGATATATTGAAACTGTTGAAGAAATGCAAAGAAATGTTTATGAGAAAATTTTCTTTGAGATTGTATTTGTAGAGGCTTTCCATGCATTTGGAAAATTGCACAACGTTTTTATGGATGTCAAGGCTACTCAATTAAAGGATAAAGCAAACATGGTCAAAGAGTTTGAAAATTATTTGCAAGAATCAAGAAATATACATGGAGAACAAATGAAGAAGTTGAAGGAGGATTGGGAAGACAAACTGAGAATTGTTGAGGATGAGATGAACTCTCTCAACGCGAAGTGTTTAGAGTTGGAGGTGAAATTGAAGAATCGAGAATCACAAGTTGGAACTTCCCAAATTGCTGGAACATGAGATGTTGCCACACAAGTTAGAATTGAGGATCATGACACCAAAAATAGCATGAGATTATCCTCTAATCAAAGGGAAACATCCATCGAGAAGAAGGTATCTCATAACCCATAAACTATCTTATGTACTACTAATGTTTCAATTGTTGGTACAAACTTTAAACCAAATTCTATGAAAGTATGGATTGTGAAAAGTGATGATAAACCCACCACATCAAGGGTGGATGTGAAAAAAATGCATGAAGATTTGTTCCCCAAGAAGTGTCCCTAGGCGAAAGAAGGCTCATTTTGAAGAAGTACAACAAAAAAAGTGTCTAGACACAATGCATATCGAGGTGAAAGATCTGAGTTCAGAGGTTGTTGTTGGTGCTATAAAAGTTATGGGCATGAAGCCTACTCTTGTTGGTATACCATGTCATTGCCAGGAAATTAACATGAATCAAGAGGAAGTCATAGTGAATATATAAGAATAAGTTCTAAAAGAAATAATGTTGTGACCAGAAATTCATCCAAACTGTCGAGACAAAATAGATATGAATTCTTAAAAGAAGTTTATGGTTGATGTAACCAGAAGGGTCACACAACTGAGAAATGCATGACAAGACTATCAAGAGATATTCCCTATGTTTTGAAAGGGAAGAGACTTCAATAGAAAAATCGTGGTAGGCCATGTGAAGATTATGAGAAGACATAGAATGTCAAGAATGAATGCCTAGTTGTTTGGCCAAATCAAATGAAATTGGCTAAGCAATTGGAGGAAGTTGAAAGACTTGGTGAATTAAAAGAAATCAAGTGACTACAGAAAATGAGATTGGAAGAAATGAATGGCCCATGTTGAGAGGCAGTTCTCAACCTGAATGTTACTCCTAAAGAACAAGAAGGTCCCTCCTTATTCCCCTATATATATATATATAAATGTTTTTGTACTGTCGTGCAGGGAATTGAAGGAGATGAATACATCCCTTAAGGGGGGTATTGATGAGATGAAGCTATTAAATCTTCACTGCATAATGAATGTGTAACTTCTAAACATCTTTATGAAATTGAAAGATGAGGTATGTCAATCACACTTTCATCCCTCATTCTTAATTGTATTAGTCATATCAATTAAGGGGGAGATCTTGGTTGATGACAAGATGAGACAAAGGGGGGTTATTTCTTTGCACTTGTGCTTTCTGATGTGTTTATTGAAGTGTTTGTGGGATTTTTCATTTCATTGAAAACTCTAATTATTGACAACCCCTTAAATGAGAATTGAGAATTTCTGAGCATCATTTCACCTGCATGGTAGTTTATGGACAGCATAGACAACCTTGGTTGTATCTCTCTTTTTTTCTACACCAGGTTAGCCCATGTAGACTTAGAGTTGATTAACTAAAGTATCTTTTCTAAGAAAACCATGTGAAGTCATCCCTCTCTCAGAAGTGTTCAAGAAATAATCATAGAAGGGAGGAGAACGTATTTTGGGAAAATTGAGGAGATGAGACCCCCCCCCCCCACACACACACACTTACCTTTTGCATTTGATTGCCAATAAGGAGGAGAAAGTTTTGAGCACACGTACTAACTTTCAAATATGTGAAGAGATGTTGACAACAAAATATAAAGGGGTGGATTGTTGGGTCCAGTGTCGCATTTGTTGACAATAATGAATCAATATGTGTTTGGTGAGTTGAAGATGAAGTGGTGATGTACGGAGAATTTCTATGGATTCATAGAATGACATTGGATGTCAAGCTTGATCAATTATCCTTGAAAATTGTGACGATTGTTAGATTGATCTTAAGTTCAAAGACTTATGTCAATGATGGAACTTTGTTTACAGCAATGGAGGAAGATGTGAAGACCATTCAAATATTTATTTGCATGAAGTATTAAAGAAGGCCAAGCAAAATATATATATTTTGCATGACGAAAATTTGAGGAGAATATGGCTTGGCATTTTATATTGAGAATACTTTGGAAATCTATGATGAAGAATTTGGAAAACTCTTTATGGGAGTTTACACAAAAAAGTCGGTCAACCATCACAAGCCATGTAGGGCCAGCCCATCAACCACGCATGTGGGAGCCTGGGGTCAACCATGTGGGAGAGCATCCCCAAGGAGCCTACATGGTGGCAGAGGAGTGTGGGTGGACGCACAGCGCCAGCAAGGTGCACATGGTGGCGTGCATGGGGAGCAAGCGTGTCGGTCGCGCCTCATGTATGTGTGTGTGAGTGTTGCGGGTGTCGAACCCCGATGTCGGATCGAAGCACTGAAGGAATGGGATAGTTTATAGGGAGCGCGAGAACAAGATGAGGATCGATGTGGGGCATGGGAGTGTACGACACTATTGCTTCGTCATTAAATCTTTTGAGCATTTCGTTGGCTATCAGATGGGATTGATCTCAGTCGTTCGATTGAGTCGTTGTCGTCTTCATCCTCCTGACCCTCGTTCGAGTGTTCGAGTACGCTGGAGTTGATGTCGGAACTCTGGTGGATCAAACCGAACTACTGTGAACATGCCAAGCTCATGAGAATGATTCGTAATAGACTTGAAATCATGCATGCAATCTGCGTCTTGCATGTATGTGAATAATTCGAAGGTTGAGCTTATGCCGAATGAAAACTATGTTACAGAGGGACATTTGAGTGCGTAGATGCATTCAAGCTTCTAAGAAGTGATGAAGCATGCGATCCATATCGCATGCAGGTGAGGAGAAAACACAAACTCGCGTAAGAGAAGACGCCATCTATTTCGACGTAAAAGTATTTGAGAAACATGCAATATTCGAGTGTTTATAAAAGTTGTGACATCGCATGATTTTCGGGAGCCTTGACGCGACATTTTTCTTGGATCAAAGGCGGTGGAACTCACCTATAAATATGAAGTAGTGATGCCAAGATGAGTCGTCATATTGAGAGAGCTCTCGTTTTTTCGAAGAAAAACAGAGCGTCCGCGAACTTCTGTTTCGTGCAGAAGGAATTTATGAAGCATTCTGCTTGCGTGCAACCTCCTGATTTGCGAACCACAGACTCAAGGGTTTCACCAAGAACCTGTTCGCAAACCTTACTTGGTTTCACGAAGAGAACTTGAGTCCCACACTTGTTACTAGTTTGTGTGAGGTTTACTGTGATATCGTGTTTATAACTTACGTGAAGGAGAGAAGAGCTCGCACACTTGAGAACATCATTTACACAGAGCCTTAAGGCAATAGGCTTGAGGAAGATTGGTTATATTGGGTGTGTATTGTTGCGCATAGAAGTACTTACACGCAAAGGAGAGTGCAAGATATAGTGAACTTGAAGGAAGATAGTGAACACTGTGTGCATATATACATGCATACGTAGATGCACATGCACTCCTTGAGAACAACCCGAGACAGAATATTGAGAAACACATAATATTAATAAAGAATATAAATGAATGAGCTAGGGTTTCACATGTCATGCACCATGCATGAATTGATATGATAATTCACGAAGTTGCATCGAGATTGTGCAAGATTGTTCTTTCATAAAATATTGAAGAACTTGTGTGCATTACTTGCACACATCCAATGAGGTTGGGACTTCAACATTAGAGGGAAGAATTGTCCGATGATGGTTTCACTAAGGTAACTGATCAGATACAGGTAATCAGAGATATTTGAGCAAGACCAACAAGTTGCAAAGGTACTTGAACAGGTACACTAGAAAGAGAGATTCAACAAGCTTGTAGAGGAAGATCAAAAGACCATCCTGCATTGGATCAAGCCTTGAAGAAAGGTTGAAGTCTCTCAGTTGGAGCTAGGAGCATAGTAATTCTTTCAGTCGGAGCAAAAAGCATAAAAAGTCTTGCAGTTGGAGCTGGGAGCAAGGGAAGTCTCTTGTGTGATCCAAGAGTAGGCTAGTGTGGATTCTAGTAACATTGTGGGATACAGTATAGAGAACCTCCTACGTGGATTTAGAAGTTAAGATACGGTGTGATTCTGTATTGACCATTGTAATTGATAAAAAAGATTATAATGGATAATCCATGTTGGGAAGTATAACCAACATGGCAAAAAGTAGGTCTTTTTATCGATCCTTATAAATATTATGTGTTGTTCTCTATTATTACTACTGCACATGAGCTGAGATTGAGAGACATCACAGGGTGGATCGAGAACCTTAACAAATTCAAGAAGTTTAATTTAAAAGTAGAAGAATTCATAAAATGAGTGTACTAATTCACACCCTTCTCAGTTGCACCTAATACAGCCTAAGGCTCTACATTGGGTACTTTGAAAATTATGAGCCCTTTAAAGTGGTTGTTGCATCCTATATTTATTTATTTTCAATTTATTTTGCTTCGTTGTCATTTTCTCTTAAAAGAAATCCTTCCTAAACTAATTAATTAGTATATAAACATAACATAAATGTTATTTGGTTCCATTGACACGTTACACCTACAAGGACGATGTGTTTTCTTTACTTATCATTGTCTTCATGACTGATTAATGTAATATATACACTATATAAATATGTAATTTTATTTATGTTTAACCTTCTTGAGATGATGAAACTCATGTACAAAGAAAAAATGACGTGTCAAAATATTGAAACAATCATGGAATGCTTAGAACAAACATTTCTTCATGACTTATCTATAATGAAAGGATAGTAATTAATTAATAATAGATATTAATAATAAGAAATAATTTAAATGAATGTAAAAATAGTTCAGGAGTGATGTTTTAATAAATAACAGTCAGTCATACAAGAGGTTTAAGCTCGTCGAAACAACACAAGACTTGAAGTAACGGGTTCTCTTCCAATTGTTTCCCCTCTTTGCCATGTTCGGTAATGCATCCATTGGAGCCTAAAGTCAAAACCAACCATCGAGCTAATCTAGAGAACATGTCAATATCTCCAGACACTAGTAATTATAATAAAGGTAATCTAGAGTTTCTAACCATCTCAAAACTGGCCAAATCCAGAGACAAGAAGGCCTTCTTGTTTTAAAACTTGAATTGTAGCCCAAATAACTAGCAAGTTGAGTATCCCATACCTTAGTATCAACCACATAGATCCTTTAAAAACTTCTCCTGCCAGAAAATTCACCAGAAGTTTAACAGTTTTGAGAAAAACATAGTCACATATCCATTAACCATGAAAACGCACTGATTTGTGGGTCACTTCATCTTTCTCAATCTTGATAGGTTAAATCTGTTGGAGCTTATGTTACTCACAAACAGGCGACCTTGTTCATCATCCCCGTGGACCCCAATTATTCCACTGATGATCCCAAAGGCTGAGCTCAAGCCTCTATTGGTGTTGGAATCTCTGCCCCCGGCTATTGTCCATACAGGAGATAGATCTTTGAGGAAAGAGAGGATATGGGCATTCACGGCCCCAAGTATGCGATCCAACTCTTCGATGTCAATGGGGATAGAGCCGCCGAGGTCTCCTGGAAGAGGGACCAGTCAATGCGGGCAATGTGGTTGATGAGGGAGAAGGGTTAAAGATGAGAGGAGCAGTGCCCTATTGCAGCACTTCATGGATGGCCTCCTGGCTGGGATTCTGCCCCCATGCCCAACCTTCCTCCTCTCCCAACTCTCTTCCATTGTCTACCCACTTCAAACTCCTTTGCCTCTGCCTCTGCCTCCCCTCTTTCTCGTCCCCACTATTTCGATAGCTTGGCTAGTTGTGCGCTACAATAGAAGATGGTTGGCCCACCCTTCCTCTCTTTTTCTATATCTTCTTTTAGAAGTTTGTATATAATCTTCTATTTCACTTCTCATATGTCTTTCTTATGGATATTCTCAAGGGATTTATATGTCATTTTATATTAACTCTCTGGTTTGTTTCTTCCTACACAACCTAAGAAATTTATGAGGGCATCTTCTCAATTCCCCTCTTGATTACTTTCCAATTCCCCTCCAATTCTCCTTTATATGTCATTTTATAATAACTCTCTGGTTTGTTTCTACATCATATCTGTAGAAATGACGTGTGGCATTATATAGGCTTATCTAGAAATGATGTAATAATTAGGTATGTATGGGTGGTTATATTTACAAAGGAGAAGTCTTTATTCTTGGGATTTTTTCAGCCATAGATCAAAAGGTGAAAATACAGTAGGTAGAGTCTGTAGCATTTTGAAATAAAAATGGAATACCAAGATAACATACTAAAGAATGGAGAACCAAAAAAATGAACTTGTTAGATAAGAGACAGATAAAATATTTTTAAGTAGATTTGCTTAACTCGTTTAAACACTGTAGATTAATGACTAGGTTAGTTCTTTGGTTGTGCGCTTATTGGTTCCTTTTATAGACTTCAGAATCCAACTGCAGTTTGGAGAGTCTAGAATGCAATGTCAAAGTAAATTTTACAATGATATCACAGAAGAAATGAATATTGAAACAGTCAATCCATCTTGGAAAAGGCCCAATGAGAGACCATGAAACAGGCAATGCAGCAAATAAAAATTCATGCATTCTTTGTTGATCAGAGAAAAAATGAAGACTGGCTTGGAAATGAAGGCAGCCCACCTTTTAGTTCAGATTCGTGTTGCAAAATAACAACCCACAGTTATTTTATTTTCATAGAATCTGGGCAAAAGAAAACAGAGCATCGAACCGAGATATAAGACACAGAACCAAACACTGTCTTCCGGTAGCTCCCACCCATCCCTGCTGATGGAAGTGGCAAGGATGTTCAGTCTGCGCTCACATGCCTGCACAACACAGCCAACATTTCAAACCAAATCTACCAGAATTTGGGCTGGGATGCATTTTCAGATTACTTGTTCAAAATGTTATTTTCTACCACTTATTTAAGTGATTTTTGTTAACAAATTTAGTATTAAGTGTGTTTAAGAAAACAAACAGATTCAATAAAAGATCATTAAGGAGTCCAGCTTGAACCATTTCCCGTAATCTCAATGCGTTTAGTTTATTGATCAAGTCCAAAGCTATAGTGTTTACATAGATTTTCATATTGCTTATTTCTCAACAATAATATGCTTGTGATTTACATCAATTCAAAAAAGTGGATGAAGAAAAAATTTCATTAAAATGAGGATTTACACAAAAATAAATGAGCCAGTATCAAAATGCTGCGACAATAATTTCATACGAGACTTAGAAAGCATGAAATCAGGACAAGAGAGAAGCCTGTAGGAAAGGGTGCGTACTTTTTGTGCCTTTGCACAAATGGAGATTTCTTGGCATCTTCCTCTGAGAAGAATTGAAGATACCAATGGGTAAAACAATGAAAACCTTAATCTTTTCATTAAAAAAAAGGCTTTAATGATGGTTGGACTGAAAGGGATTACCAGTTAGACTGAGGGTAAGCTTGAGGATAGCAGCTCCAACAATTGCAAACCCAATTATAAAGGGTCTACACCGCTTATACTCTCGCTTGAGACACACTGGAAGAGGATCGATTAGCCTTGACATTGCCATCCTTTTATGAAAAACATGTAAATCAAATAAACATCATAACGAAAAAGGTGGCATAAGATAAATAAATCAAACAAATCAATGCTGCGTAAACCAAAATCAATAGTAGTAACTCAAAAATTACCAAAAAAGCATTTCAGTTATTGCCTAGAACAGTTGTGGTTTATAAGACCTAAAAGAAGAATAAGGTGATCGGATTTTGAAAATCTGTGGTCTGGAGGAACATTAACTTGGAACGGTGACAACAAATTCCTGGCCTCCAGAAAATGGTAGCCACAAACACACAGTAGCCACAAACACACAGTAACGATGATGGTGATGATGGTGATGATGATGATGATGATAGGTTAACTGAATAATAAACACACATACACACAAAATTTGTTACCTGCTCTATCCTTGTACGAGATGATTTTTGGTGCCAGCCAAGTGAGGAAAAAAACAGGACATTAAAAGGCCAATTCTCCTCCGAACTAAAAAGATTAATAATGAACATGCAATGAATTGAAGATCCAGGATAACCAAATTGACGATCAGGTTTCAGCCAACCAAGATCAGAGGGAGAAATAAGATGGGTCAGCTAACCCAGAAAAAAAAAATCGGGAGAATATCAGAATCATGATCTTACAAGCTGTCGCAGAGAAGTTTATCTTCAAGGCGGTTCTTCGACGGCCGTCGCGAAACAGGTATCCTCGCGCTTCCACTGTTGTGGGGATTGAAGGGTGGAATGACGGTGGGCTGGATTTATGTTTGGCCATAATTCGGGGACCATGAGACCGGAATGGGCCCAAAATGGGACTGGGGCCCGGGTAGGATGAGTCATCTCTCCGCATGTAATTCTAGCAATTAAACCAAGCATACATACATATTTGTGCCTTAAATATATATATACACGTATACATACATATAGGTTCTCGAGTCAAAATTATTTAACAATAATCAAACAAAAAACAGTTTATATATGTGAGAACTCAAATTTCAATACCCATTTAAAATCCAAACTCCTTTAAAAACCCGTTTTTAGGATAAAACCTATTTAAAACCCGAACACGAACTCGAATATAACATTTTTATAATATTAGTGAAAATAATAATAATTTATACATATTTGGGTTTCAAGTACCCTTTAAGAGGTACCCAAACCCGAACTAATTAATAAATGGGCATCATTTTTAAAACTCAAACTTTATGTGAAACCAATTCGAATGTATCCAAACTCAATTTTTTTAGATAACGTAGGATCAAGTTTCTGATTATCAGGTACTCATCTTCATCCCCGCCTAATACATAATGAGTTTCTAAGAATCAAACAACTCTTGTTTAATGCAACAAAAGACATTAGAAACCTCAAACCCAAGATCTTCATGCCATGATAATCGAAACAATGTGAATATAAAATGAAGAACATATACCTTTCATCATTGATGACCAAGCCTCCTCCAATCCAGTGCTTGATGAAGATCACTATGAACAACCAAAAGACTTTACCTTTGAGGTGTGTGCACATATCAACTGAATCACCCAACGCTTGGGTGAGATCCTTTTCGCAACCATGATATGTGAGTATCTCTTGGAAGCTAAGGAAGGAGAAAGAAGAGAGCATTGGGAGGATCAACGGAAAAAGTCAGGGCAAGGATCACACACATATTCTCATGGCCACTGCCTCTTTTGTATAGGCTTCTGGACACTCTCAAGCCTTTGCATTCATTTACTCATACGCTCATAACGCATGAGTAAATGGCTTAAGGTTACAACTCATTGCAACCCCCGAGCTAAATGCATTCTCCCGTTATGTTTCATTATATGAGATGTTGTAATCAATAATAACTATTTGTGGATGATTCTTGAACATTAACAATTAACATTCGATTGCCTTAATACATAGTGTTATATGAATTGTACAATATGATTCTCCACATAACAATGTCTTAAGACTTTCCCATGTCGCACACTACGATCGACCTAGGCAATGATGATGCGATATCTTTATATCATAAAAAAAACGATATGGCCAAAAAGTATAAAACATGCATTTTGCAACATGTATGCCATACTTTATGTCATACCCATATTGTACCATGTGATATACCATAAGGCTTCATGGCATATCTATATCAATATCCCACTTGCACTAAAACCTCGTAGACTTTGTGTTATTTCACCTTATATTGCATCACATACACTAATTTGTGAAACCATATCAAAAATTCTTTTTGGATATTTTCAAAACACTTTTGGAAGGCTATAATCAATTTCATAATGTGTCATATCCTATGCAATACCTTTTGAATATCCATTTAAAAACCCTTTTTGATAAAATATAAATAATTTATAGCAGTTTTCTAGGTTGTGTAAAGCACAATCATCATTCAGTCAACCATAAAGTTTTACCACATGGACCTTTGTAGCATTTCCAATAAATATAAATTCATAAATTCCTAAATGTAAGAAAAGGGTGACCTCTAGAGAAGCATCAATGCAGCTCAAGTTGCAAAAGGATTTTGTGTTATCTCCATCAATCACATGTATCTCTGTACTTATGTCCACAAGTTGTATCATATACAAACATGCATTCTCATGCAATCCCTTTGCCAAAGACATTGAGTAAACCAGGGACATGAAATATGTCAATATCATATATCTACTCATATATTCTCGATTCTTCAAGTATAGGCTGACCAGACAGATAGAAACATCACATGTTATTCACCTTAAGGATGAGCACATCACATGCCCCTTGCCCAATAAATATGTACATCACATATCTTGTCTGTTGGTCGGAGTAAAATGGCAAGAGTTGGGGGGGGGGGTGAATTGACCGTCTTAAAAATTAAAGTAAAAGCTAAAGGTAAATTCAAAACTAAATGATATTGATACGATAAAGTGATAAATTTAATAAATTTATAATTTGATAAATTTGATATGCATTATAAAGTTAATTTCAAAACTAATTCAGTGACTATGCATAGAGTAAAAAAACATATTTAATTTATGCAATTATGTGTATCATATTTGAATGATGCAAGTCATAAATAAAAGAGAGAGAAAACACCGTTTGATAAAGGAGTTCAATAATAGCTTGGTGTAATTCCCAACGTCTCCTCCCCTTAGGTTGAGAGGTTTATGTTATTTCTCCCTTGATCCTGGTGCTGATCAAAAAACTCGTCCCTCGTAATTATGTTTGTGATAACCCTCTTGAAATTCATTGTCATCCAAGGAACCCGTCCCTCACTTTTATGGTAGTGATCACCCACTGTAGAAAGATATGATAAAAGAGAGGTTTTCTTAGTGAAAACTCATTACAACGTCGCTCCTATTAAGCCTAAGTTGCATTTGTTGTCAATAAGTCAATATGTGTTGATTGATGAAGTGGTTATTCTTGAAGAATTATTATGGATTAATTTAATGACATTGGATATCATGCTTGAGCAATTCTCCATGTTGTTTAAATCTAAAGATTGTTGAATGGATCTTCAATGATTAAACGTATGTGATAAGAAGTTTTCACATTGGTTACATCAAGTGAATTCTATATAAAAGAAGTAGTTGCATGAATATAACTTGAAGAGTTGAGAAGATAATGCCATGAAAAATGATAAAGGCCGTGAAATATTATTTTGAAAAGAATATATTATTTACATAAAGAAGAATTTTTGAAGTTTCCATGCAAAAAGAAATTATAAATGCATGAGGATGTTGAATTGATAGTGGCTATATAAAAATATAAGTTCACATATATTTTGCATGGAGAATATGTAAAGAAGAAGAAGATAGGTTAGAGAAGAAGTTTTATTGGAATTTTAATTCAGAATTGATTTGGATTTCATTCGGTACTTAGATCATTCTAAGTAATTTTTAATGGAGGCCTTAATAAAAAGAATGACCAACCCACAAGGCAGCCAAAGCATGCTCGACCTTGGGCTCACGAGGGACTCAGAGGTCAACCGCGCCCAAGGAACTAGTCCGGGAAAGCCCATGGGTGGAAAGAGAGAGGGCTCATGTATATGGACCTTAGAGAGTGTGCCACATAGAGTGCATAGTAGGAGTGGAAGTGCAACCATGCGAGGTCGCACGATGATAGGGGGGTTTAGGATTTCTAGCCGCTTGAGGTAGCGGTTGAGTAATAAACTGCGGCCCCAATATATGAAGGTTCCATTGTGGGAAAACATGGTGTAGAAATTATTCATCCTCCTTAAAAAGGGATGAATATAACATGGGCAGTCCGATCTCTTCAATCTGTACTATCCGGTCGAGCCTACGATCATCGTATTCCTCCTCCGTGATCGAAGGATTTTTCTCAAGTGGAGTTATCTACTATTGACGAGTCATGTTCAAGATTCCTTGGACCAAACAGAAGATCATGAACACATTTAGAAGGCCATGTTGAACACATGTGATCCATCTGAGATCCTTGCATGTGTTGAGAATATGTTTTATGCATGGACATGCATAAACAAAAGGAACCTCGAGCTGTGATGTTCTTCGAATGAAGCAGAACCTCCTAGATGAAGTTTATACTGAGATTGTTGCATAGGTACAATCAAAACGAGGCATGAATATAAATTCACATTGTATTAATGAAAATAGAATCAAGAGTATGCATGCTATGGGTATTAAAAAAAAGACATAATGTGATGTTTGTTATCTTCATGAAGAAAAACATAGAACTCATATCCATGGGTATTTAATAAGATGCATGAATGTACATGTATGCAGGGTGGTAGTGAGTGTGGACAAAAAGAAGGAACACTTGAGTCCTTCAGGTATTTATGATACTACCTAAATGATGGTGAAGCTATGTGAATGATAGGAGAGAGCCACAAAGATTATCTTCCATGCGAAAAGAAATAAAGAACCCGAGTCTCAGGTATTTGAGGTGCATGAGGCACATGCATGCTATGTGAGTTGTGACTTCCATTTATGGTCACCTGAAAAGAATATACCCAATTCCTTTGGGTTTTTGAAATTCATGCAGAAGTAAATACCCATTCGGGTATTCAAATAAAATAAGCAGAAGGAAATACCCAACTAGGTATTTTGAATGAGCATGAAATAATGAAATACCCACCAACTCATTAGGTTATTTCAAATGAGTATTCATGGAGAAATAAATTCTCATTATTTAATGGGGTATTCAAAATGAGGAGATAAATGACGAAGGAAATTAAATGTGGTTTATTCTTAACACATTTAATTGAGGATTTAAATGGGATAATTTAAATCATGTAATTTATTTAGATTCACATGAATTTTTTTATATAAATATGTGCATGCATGTGATGAGAAATATGTACCAAATTTTAAGATCATTTTGAGACTCCTTGTATCCATTATGCAAGAAGAATTTTGATTGTGAGCTAAAGTCGAGTAATTCTTAAAGAAGGCGATTACATGTAGCTGAGTATTTTAAAAAGAGAATTCATATCATTCAAGATTTGAAATAAGTTTCAAGGCCAACAATATTGTTTAACACATACATTGAAGACCTTGAAGAAGTACACAAGTAATTTTGGTCCAGTAAGATTGTTGAGAAAGATAATAGAATTATCCTATAATGGATCAAAATTTAATATCATTGAAGAACTGGTGGTGCCAATATATTAAATAATGGTAGTACCAGAATAAAGAATTTCATCAATCCTTTACAGGGCATGGATTGACCTGTCCAACATTGTATGCTGGTTATAAGCATTTTCTATATTTTCAATTTATAGTGATAAGAAAGTATGTGAAATAACTACAGGCTGATCACAATAAGGGGTAGGTCTTAGTACCAAACCTTTGTAAAAATATGTGTGTGATTTTCATTACTTTCATTTGTTTTCATACAAGATAAGTGGTACTTCAAAGAATAAGAGATCAAGGCCTCAACCAATCAAAGAGGTTGAATGAAAAAGAAGAATTTGTAAAAAAGTAACCATTGATTCACCCCCCACTAGATCCATCCTAAGGCTTTATAAGTGGTATCAGAGCACATGGTTCCCTATGATGGATTATATGCATTATAAGCTGTTCATTTAAATATTTGAATCTATCTGTTGAACTTATAATGAAGTGAATATCTGAAGAAGTTCTTACTATTTCAAATCAGAACATTGTTTCTTCCAAGACTTTGATGAATAGTAAAAAGAAAGAAAAGAAAAACATGAAGAATATATCCCTCTTATCAATAGAGGAAGAGGTAGTTTCAGTTACTATAAGAAATAATGAAGTCATATATGAAATTATTGGAGATAAAAAATTGGTTGTTTCAACAACCAAAAAATTTGTACAATATTATTATCTTAATAAGATCAAGGGTTTCAAGTGATCATGAGTTATGTGTTAATCTCTATCCTGAAGATGATCCAAGCACTAGTGAAAATTATAACGTGACAATTGGTTTTTCAATTGACGCTTTAAACAAAATGATGCATTATTTTCCCAATAATCATGTTTCCATTATCTATGGTATTTTTGAAAACATGCAAAATAAAATCACTTTTCTTGTGGATGGGTACGAAGTAATGTAGAAGATATTGAATAACAAGTTAAACACTTGTGAAAATCTCTCTACACAAGATGGAGTTGCAAAAAATGAGTATGATAATCTTGAAGTAAGATACTCCAAAATTGAAGAAGATTGGCTCAACATAATCTAAGAGAAGGTTGAGTCCATGAAATAACTTGAGAATAAGATCCATGCATTGGAATAAAATATGAAAAACAACATTGATGTTATGAATGATCTATTAGAAATCAAATCAAAGAGGACCAAAGAGCTTGAATCACTATTACAAGAAAAGGTTTCATTGCATGAAGTGGATATTGAGAATATGAGAAAAGACTATGAAGATAAAATATCATACTTAATATAAAAACAATTTCCTTAGTATGATATGTCTTACATCAGAAATAAAACTATCCAATCTTGAAAAGACTCACGATGAGACTTCACAATCAAAGAATTATATTGCTAATACCACACAATGTTCTTTGGAGGATTCTACTGAAAAAATTCCTCCATCATATGGAAATAAGATCATTACATCATCTAATGATCTATCTCAATCAACATTGAAGAAAAAGGTATCATTCATATCTCAATGTAATCATTTTTCTAAATCTATTTCTTAAAAAAGTGTAGGTTTAAATAAAAATTCTATATAAATATGGATGAGGAGAAATGAATAAGACCTTTCCACCATGTATATGGTGGGAAGAATAAATGTTGATGTTGGTTCCCTAAGAATATCACAAAAGGTGGTTAAGATGACCCAAAAATAGTATACTGATTATGCTGGAAATTATGCACAACATTCAAAAGATAAAAGAATATCAAGATTTATAGGTCAATGTAGGTGTTGTAAAAAATATGGGAATTGTGCATTTGATTTTTGGTACAATCTATTAAAATGATAAATCACAAAGGATGCCTATTCCAAGGGGGAGCAATCCTATTAAGATGAAACATTCACATAATAATAAGAATTTTTCAACATCAAACAGATTTGATGTACTCAAAGATTACTATGATGTTGAAAGAAGTAGTGGCCACAAAAGTAATGCATGTGTATCTCAACATGTATCAAAAGTGAATGAAAAGATAAGACTATAGAAGAAATCAATATCATCCTTGGGAAGAAATAAAAATAAATTTAAAAAATGGATTACACCCAAGAAGTTTCAGAAGAAGTCATCCTTGGACAACATGCTAAATAAAAATCATATTCAAAGTAATTCTAAAATGTTTATCAAGAATAGTTATAAATATGAGAATAAATACATGAATAAAGGTAATAATGTGAAGCCATGTGAAAACTCCAAGAAGGATACTAATTACCCCAAATATATATTAGTTATTTGGCCAATGATTGCACCGCGATTCACTGTTTCATTTTCACCCTTACACCACCGTGCTAAACTTGTTTTATATTGAAAATTATAATAATAATGAAAAATTGAATTCCATGTTTGAATCATTTATTTTTTTTATCATTATTAAAAAGGTAAATGTTACTTGTTTTGATGATTCCATTATAGGAGGAGGTGATTTGGAGGACCCATGAGGATGTCCAAGAAAAACGGGTCAAACTGCGCAAGATCCATGCATACCAGTGGACTCATTTACACACTGCTCTAGAACCGTGCATCCAAATGGGAAGAAATTTTGGGTCTGGTCCAAAATTCATTTGGATACATTTAATATGAAGGAACCCAAGACTCATTCAGCCATCTAGTGGCCCAACTGACCTGATCTGTCCAGCACACCGAATCTGCATGAAGTCAAAAGTGGTGTGTTGTGATCTGTCCATATCTCTGGATCTAGTTATTCAAATTGTTCCAAACTTTCGGTGGAGACATCCAAGAGGTGGGTTTACAAATTTTTTATTTTCATCAAAGCGAGATAAGGCTTTCTAGAGGTTGAAATTCATGTGAAAAGTGGTTTTAAGAAATCTATGTGCTCAAAACCACCTTCCCATTTTCCTATAAAATGTCACCTTGGGCTCCCCATTTGTAAGTTTGGCCAGGAGGCAAAGCCCTGGTATTTTGGAGACCCAAATGATTTTTCTCATCATCCAAGGAGTTATGGATTCCCCTATCCTCATAGGGAGATCAAGGATGAAGGTGAAGTTCTACTCGAGCTTCCTCCTCCTCCCGATGTTGAGTTAAACGGTGGACGGTCATTTCGAGGGAGCTACACACACTTGGGAGGGAGTTCCATCACTTTTTCTTCTACTGGTTTTGTCTAATTTGTGTGATAAATATTTCACTTATTTCTTATCTTGACATTATTCTCCTTTTATTGCATTTCTATTGTTAAAATTAAGTGAAACACTTTTTATTTTCAATACCGATTGGGTTGATATTTCAAGTTGGAATCTTGGGTTTTTCTGTTTGGAAAAGACAAGAGTACTATTTATCTCACACATACATAAGATTTAAGTATGCTTTGTTAGCCTTTATTCTCTATTATTTATACCCAAACCTTGAAAACACGATTGTTGTGTCAAGGGAGGGGGTTCTTTGAGCATCGTTTAAAAGGCAAGAGGGAAGTTGAGATCTTGACAGCCCTCAACCAAAGGATTCCATTAAACCATGAGTATTTTTTAGAATGATGAACTCACCAAAATATTTAGTGAACTTAAAATTATCTCCTTATCTCATAATTCTAAAAAACCACTTTTATTTATCAACTATTAAACTCTTTAAATCAAGCCATTTTCTTCAAACTGTTTTAAAACCACCCCTCTTTTAGTACTTATAATTAAAAACGCACACTCTAAACCCATGAATGCTCTTTGAGAGATGACCTAGGGTCTTCCCTAGACTACAAATAAACCTTAAAATCATAATCAATTTGATGTGTCATGACAGCGCAATCAAATTTTGGCGTCGTTTCCAGGGAGCGGTTTGGTTTTAGTGCACGTTTTTGATAATTTTTTTTTGTAAATTTTGTGAATATTTGTTTGTTTTATCTTTTACCTTTAATTTTTTTAGTGTTCTAATTTATTTCTTATGTAGGTTCTATGTATGACGAATTCTACTCTGGGATACTTACAACCTTTCGAACCAGAACCAGAGAGGATCTTACATCAGCGACCCCGAGATACACAAGAGGAACCTTTGAAGGAGGACACACAAAATATCAACACTTATCTTGATCCTTCTTCTTCTTCTTCTTCAAGAACCCACATTAAAACTGAAATTAACATGAATATCATGGATGAAAACAATAGAACACTAAAAGAACTAACCTCATCTGATATTGATATCCATCCCACATATATTCAATTACAAGGCGAGACGGCCAATTTTCAACTAAAATTTTGTTTAATTCATATATTACCAAGATTCAATAGACTTCCTGTAGAGGATCCACACAAGCACTTAAATGAATTTTATACTTTTTTTTTCAACATTACAACTTGCTAATATGGATGAGGAACAAGTAAATCTTAGAGCATTTCCATTTTCTTTAGAAGACACTACAAAAGATTGGTTGTACTATGTTAATTCACCAATAAGAGGCTGGGCAGACATGAAATGCCTTTTCCTTGAAAAATATTTCCCAGCCTCTCAAACTACAACAATAAGGAAATAAATTTGTGGGATAAGACAATCTCAAGGGGAAACACTTCATGAATATTGGGAAAGATTTAAAAAATTATGTTCAAGTTGTCCACACCACCAAATAAGTGATCAACTTTTAATTCAGTATTTTTATGAAGGTTTAATTCCAATTGACTGTAAAATGATTGATTCTATTTCAGGTGGTGAACTAGTAGATAAAACCTCAATCATTGTAAGAACCCTAATTGAGAACATGGCACAAAACACTCAACAATTCGGTACAAGGTCCAACGTACCCATTCGAGGTGTCCATGAGGTTCAAAGTACTAAATTCGAGAAGAAGGTGGACACGAAGTTTGAGGAGGTAAGTACCCTTCTATGATAACTTGATCTCTCCCAAGGGAAATATCAATCTCCTCCTCCCATCCATTATGGAATCTTCTCTTCTGACACCCATTATTCTGATCAATGCCCCCAATTGAGAGAAAATTCTAAGAGTTGTGAGGCAATATTCCTAGGACACCTCTATAACCAACCCTTTAGGTAAGAACCATACCATCCATCTAACTCTGGGTGGAAAGAAAACCAAGCTTATAGGCAAGGGGGTATTCAAACCAGCCTCATCAACCATGGAACCAATAAGGTCAGAGTAGTCATCCACCACCACCACCCAGAAATCCTCAACCACCCCAAAGGCCTTTCCAAAAACCCCCTCCAAAACTTGAGCCTAGACTAGAAGATATGATGAAAAAAATGGCTGACAACAATCTCTAATTCTAGCAAACCACCTAGGTAGACATACAAGAACTCAAAACCCAATTAGGTCAACTAACTAACTCGGTGGTGGAAATTCAAAGTCACGGGTCGGGTAAACTACCCTCTAAACCAGTAGTTATACCTAGGGATAAAGGAAATGTTAGTGCCATCACCCTTAGGAGTGGAACTCATATTCAAAGCCAAATTAACCCTCTAATAGAGTCATCCCCTCCTACAAAAACCACCATCCCAACCACTTCTAAAAATGATCCAAGAGAAGAAAATCCTTGCCCCGAGAGAAGTCCATCCAAAGGAAAGAGTGTGAATGTCAATGAGCCTCCTATCCCAACCATTCCTATTCCAATTCCCCAAGGGTCTACCCAACCTAGAAAACAAAAGGAAACTGAACTTGATAAGTAAATATTGGAAACTTTCAAAAAAGTTCAGGTTAACATCCCCTTGATTGATTTCGTGAAACAAACTCCATGATACACCAAGTTTCTAAAGGAGATGTGTACACACAAAAGGTGACTTCGAGGTGATGAGAATGTGACCTTGGGGAGGAATGTTTCATCATTGATAGAGAAATCAATTCCTACCAAGTGTAACGATCCTGGAGCATTCTCAATTTCGTGCACCATTGGATAGTATTCCTTTTCTAATGATATGCTTGATTTAGGTGCTTCTATAAATGTGATGCCACACTCTATTTACTCTACATTGTAGGTCGGGGAACTGAATCCCACTAGAATTATTGTTCAACTGGCTAACCAGAGTACTGCACACCCCTCTGGTGTGTTAGAGGATGTTCTTGTGAGGGTACAAAATTTAATTTTTCCTGCTAATTTTTATGTGCTTAAAATGGAAGATGATAGGATAAACGGACACGCCCCAATTATATTGGGGATACCTTTCTTGAAAACCACAAAAACCATAATTAATGTCCATAATGGTACATTATCTATGGAATTTGGTGGTTACATAGTCCATTTAAACATCCTTGATGCCATGAAGCACCCCTTATAAGAACATTCCTATCTCTCGATAAATTCAATTGATGTACTCCCTTCTTTGGAAAATATTTTTTTTCATTCCCCTGATCCCCTTTATGAGTTTTCATCCTTGATTGAATTTCTTGGTAATGAATCATGCATTGATTGTTGTAGTGGTCTAGAAAAGTGTCATGCATGTTTATTAATTGATGATTTCTTGAACACCGAGGATCCAATGACCATCGATGATACTGATAATCTTGTAAAAGATCATTCCTCATCTGAGGATGATACCATTGAGCAGTTAGATGAGATCAGTGATCTATCACTTTTACACACACTCCCATCAATCCAAAATCCACCTAAATTGGAAATAAAACAACTACCTCAAGATTTAAAATATTCATATCTTGAGAATGGAAACAAGTTTCCCGTCATCATTGCTAGTTTCACTTCCTCCTGAGCATGAATTGTGAGTGCTTGAACTTTTGAGGGAGTATAAACAAGCTTTGAGATGGACACTTGCTAACATTCCTGGTATTAGCCCATCAATTTGTACACATCATATTTTTTTAAATGATGAGGCTAAACCAGTGAGGCAAGCACAACATCGACTAAACCCAAACCTCTTAGAAGTTGTGAAACAATAAGTAACAAAATTATTGGCTGCTGGAATAATTTACCCCATCTATGACAGCCAATGGATTAGTCCTGTTCAAGTGATTCCTAAAAAAACTAGCCTTACAGTAATTAAAAATGAAAATAATTAATTGGTTCCAACTCATGTGTAGAATATTTGGCGTGTTTGTATAGACTATCACTGACTAAACCAACACACTAGGAAGGAGCATTTCCCTTTGTCATTCATTGACCAAATGCTAGAGAGGCTAGCAGGTAAGTCCCACTACTGTTTCTTTGATGGGTATTCTGGATAATTTTAGATCCATATTTCCCTCGAGGATCAGGAAAAGACAACCTTTACTTTCCCCTTTGGCATATTTTCATATAGGAGGATTCCATTTGGTATGTGCAATGCTCCGGGTACTTTCCAGCGATGCATGGTTAGTATTTTTTTTGGATTACCTTTGAGAATTGCATGGAAGTATTCATGGATGATTTCACTATTTATGGATCCTATTTTGATGAATGTTTAAGTAGTCTTGGTTCAGTCTTACGTCACTGTATTGAAAATAATCTCATATTAAATTATGAGAAATGCCATTTCATGGTGAGACAAGGTATAGTTTTGGGACATGTAATTTCTGGGGATGGTATCCAAGTAGATAAATCAAAAGTGGATGTCATTTCTTCCCTACCATTCCCAAAAAATGTATGGGATGTGCGGTATTTCCTAGGTCATGTTAGATTTTATCATCATTTCATTCATGAATTTAGTAATATTACACTCCCCCCTCTCAATTACTCAAAAAAGAAAAGGAATTTGTTTTTGATAATGAATGTGAGGAAGCTTTTAATAAGTTAAAATGGAGTCTCACGTCACCCCCAATAATCCAACCACGTCAGTGGGATTTACCATTTGAGCTCATGTGTGATGACTCTAACTATGCAGTTGGGGTAGTCTTGTCACAAAGGATTGATCGAGCTCCACATGTCATTGCCTATGCCTCATGTACTTTGGACCCTGCCCAAAAAAACTACACCATAAATGAAAAATAATTCCTTTCCATTGTGTTTGCCTTGGAAAAATTCAGGTCAAACCTTTTAGGGTACAAAGTCATTGTGTTCTCATACCATGAAGCCCTACGGTATCTCCTAAAGAAACTGGAAGCAAAACCACATCTCATTTGTTGGATTCTCCTCCTTCAAGAATTAAATTTAGAAATTAGAGATAAAAAAGGAGCATAAAATGTGATGGATGAACACATCAGTAGGATCCACCCATCCTTGGATATTGACTCATCCACCTGTATTCCTATAAATGATATGTTTCCCAATGAGAAATTGTACCAAGTGCAAGATGTTATTCATTGGTATGCTGAAATTGTAAATTATTTAGTAGCATCTTGCATTCCTGCCGATTTCAACAAAAACCAAGCTAGTCGTCTAAAACATGAGTCTCATTGGTACATTTGGGATGACCCTTACCTTTGGCGCACCTGTAGTGATAAAATTCTTAGGTGTTGTGTTCCCAATAGTGAATTTCAGTTTGTCCTTAGATTCTGCCACACTCTGGCTTGTGGGGGACACTTTGGTCTCCAATGGGATGCTCACAAGGTCCTTGATTCTGGTCTCTTTAGGCCAATACTTTTTCGGGATGCCCATGATTGTTTCAAATCTTGTCCTCGTTATCAAAGAATGGGGAATGTCTCTAAAAGAAATGAAATTCCACAACAACTGTTGCTCTTTCATGACATTTTTTGATGTTTGGGGCATTGAATTTATGGTTCCATTTCCAAATTCCTTTGGAAACTTGTACATTTTTCTAGAGGTTGATTATGTGTCAAAATGGGTAGAGGCTCGAGCCACAAGGACAGTTGATTCCAAAACAGTTGTGGAATTTTTTAGAACTCATATCTTTTTTAGGTTTGGATTACCTAGGTTCATCATTAGTTACCATGGTTCTCATTTTTGCAACCGAACAATGCAATCACTTTTGCATCAGTATGGGGTTAGGCATCGAGTGTCTACTACATATCACCCACAAACCAATGGTCAATCTGAGGTGTCAAATAGAGAAGTAAAATAGATTATGGAAAAAATGGTTCAACCCAATAGAAAATATTGGAGTCTTCGACTTGATGATTCATTATGGGCCTACCATACTACTTTTAAAACTCCCATTGGAATGTCACCCTATCAGCTTGTGTTTGGAAAGAGTTGCCACCTCCCTGTTGAGATTGAGCACTGGGACTACTGGGCCATCAAACAATGCAATTCTAATATTTCTGGTGTAGGTTCTCAAAGGAAGTTGCAGATTTATGAGCTAGAGGAAATGAGAAGAGATGCATATGAGAACTCCAGGATTTATAAGGAGAAAACCAAGGCTGCCCACGACCATCTCATCCTTTATGGTCAGTTACGCATTAGGAAGAAGGTCCTCCTCTACAATTCAAGGATGAAGATGCATCCAGGTAAGCTTCGTTCCCTCTGGTTTGGACCATACACTATTACTAACGTCTCTCCATTTGGTTTTGTCCAGGTTCAAAATGAAGAAACCAAGCAAACCTTCATTGTCAATGGGAAGTGGCTAAAGCACTTCCATAAAGTCCTTCCGAAGTTCCCAATGGAGGAACTCCATGTTCAAGAAGCAATCTATGAATGACACTCACTAGGTTTTATCCTTCCTTCCCACATTCTCTTTTCTTACAGTGAGGAAACTGCACACTTTAGGTGTGGGGGGATGAGTATATTCCTGGGTTAGTTAGGAATTTTCATCATATTTATTCTTTTTATCTTTTTAGCTTTCTGAATAGTATTGTTACTTTCCCCCTTTCTCTCCCACTCAATTTTGTTCCGGAATATTACTTTTTTTATGCCCACTTTATCATGGAAAATGATGCCCGTTTAATCATGGAAGTTATTAAAAATTCATGTGGAATGTTCGTATTTCATGTTGTTTTAACATTCAAAAAAATTTCTGATGAAATGTGCATTTTAGTAAGAATTCAATAATGTGGTGTGAATTTCTTTTTAAATTTAGTTCTTTGTCGATGATATAAATGGTTGTATCATTTTGAAACCTTTGAGATGAATAGTGCCCCTTAAGGGAAAATTGTGTCACTTAATATATCCACACATTTTTGCACCCAACCATGAAATGTGAAAACTTATTACTTAATGGAAGGTAAATATAAGTTAGGATAAATTTTTTCACTACTTTCCAAAATCATTTTTTCATTCGTTTGTTCCTTATCCGATCTATTTCATTACTATACCAGATTGACCTATGCATGTGTACCTATTATCTAACTGTTGTATGCCCTAAAAAACAAAAAAAAAATGGTTGCATATTGGGAAAGTCAAAAACCACCCTTCCTCGACTTTTGATCTTGTTATAACTATTACAATTAGTGTCATGAGGAGATCAAACATGAGTTGGGAGAAGAGTGTGAGATTTTTTCCAAGTGAAACTTTTGAAAAATTAATAAATGAGGGAATTGAAGAAATGTATAACATATGGGGATATCTAGGTCAGGAGATCATGGTTTGAATTTTGGGAATGCTTAAGTGAGTGGGTCATGGAATTTGATTACAAAGGATGTGGGGAAAGTTCGGTGGAAAGGATATTATAAGTAGACAATTATTAAAATAACTTATATTTACTTGATAAAAAGTGGAAAGAATAGCATGAAATGGTTGTCACACACACACATGGAGAATTAGTGACATGATTAACTTTTGAATTGTTTTCTTTGATTGGTATCATGCATCTCTTGTAATTTCATTTAGATACAATTTTTGAGACGTCTTTTTCAATGATCATTGAGAATAACTCCTCAGTGTGATTTTTGCTTTGATCACATTTATATCAGGAATTAAATTTTCATTGAATGTTAAATATTTATGAAGTTGGAAATATCTACATTCATATTTTTTGGAATTATGAATTTTCCCAGGAGTGAAAATGTTTAGGCGTGGGGGTGTGATCACACCATGATTCACTGTTTCATTTTCACCCTTACAGCACTATGTTAAACTTGTTTTATATTGAAAATTATAAAAAAAATGAAAAATTTAATTCCATGTTTGAATCATTTATTTTGTTTTTATCACTGTTAAAAAGTTAAATGTTACTTTTTTTGATGATTCCATTGTAGGAGGAGGTGATTTGGAGGACCCATGATGATGTCTAAGAAAAATGGGTCAAACTACGCAAGATCCATGCACACCAGTGGACTCATCCATACACTAATTTGGAACCGTGAATCCAAATGGGATAAAATTTTGAGTTTTGGTCCAAAATTCATTTTTCTACATTTCATCTAAAGTAACCTAAGACTCATTCGGCCATCTAGTGTCCCAATCTACCTGATCTATCCAGCACACCGAATCTGCACGAAGTCAAAAGTGGTGTGCTGTGATCTGTCCATATCTTGGGATCTAGTTGTTCAAATTGTTACAAAAATTTGGTGGAGACATCCAAGAGGTAGGGATACAACTTTTTTATTTTCTCCAAAGTGATATAATCCTTTCTGGATTTTGAAACCCATGTGACAAGTGGTTTTAAGAAATCTGTGCGCTCAAAACCACCTTCCCATTTTTCTATAAAATGGAACCTTGGGCTCCCCATTTATAAGTTCAGAAAGGAGGAAAAGATCTAGTATTTTGGAGACCCAAAGGAGTCATCTTATCATCCAAGTAGTTCTAGAGCCCCCTATCCTCATAGGGGGATCAAGGATGAAGGTGAAGTTCCACCCGAGCTTCCTCCTCCTCCCGATGTCGAGCTAAATGGTGGACGGTCATTTCGAGGGAGCTACACACACTTGGGAGGGAGTTCCAGCACTTGTTCTTCTACTGGTTTTGTGTAATTTGTGTGATAAATATTTCACTTATTTCTTATCTAGACATTATTCTCCTTTGATTTCATTTATATTGTTAAAATTAAGTGAAACACTTTTTTATTTTCAACACCGATTGGGTTGAGATTTCAAGTGGGAATCTTGGGTTGTTCTGATTGGACAAGACAAGAGTCCTATTTATCTCACACATACATAAGATTTCCGTATGAATTTGTATCCTTTCTTCTCTATGATTTATACCCAAACCTTGAAAACAAAATTTTTGTGTTAAGGGAGGGGTTCTTTGAGCATCGTTTAAAAGGCAAGAGGGAAGTTGAGATCTTGAAAACCCTCAACCAAAGGATTCCATTAAACCATGAGTATTTTTTAGAATGATGAACTCACCAATATGTGTAGTGAACTTTAAATGATATCCTTATCTCATAATTCTAAAAAAAAACTTTTATTTATCAACTATTAAACTCTTTAAATCAAGTCATTTTCTTTAAACTATTTTAAAACCACCCATCTTTTAGTACTTTTTATTAAAAACACACAATCTAAACCCACAAATGATCCTCGAGAGATGACCTAGGGTCTTTCCTAGACTAAAATTCAACCTTAAAATCATAATCAATTTAATGTTTCACAACAGCACATTCAGCCAACAGATTTGGAGAGATAAAGAAAGTTGGAATAAGCACAAGAAAAGGCTTGTGAATAAGGAAAAAAGAAAATACCACATGAAGAAGTTCTATGTGAGAAGTGAAATAATGATGAACACAATGAAAGAAGATGTTTAAAAACATTTATATCAATAGAATAATCCTTAAAGAGAATTAATCTTGTATCAGGAGATGCGTATGATTTGATGGCTAAAAGGAGAAGAACTATCTCACATAATGAATTGGTAGGAGTGATAAGATCCATGTTGTTAAAGGTTAAATAAAATTTTAAAATCAAATGTGAAAGCATGAATAATATAGAAAGTGGAGAAACTTGGTTGAGAAAACCATCTCAAACTTTTTTTTTCACATTGAGGAACAAAGAAGTCCCTCCTTATTCACTTATATATGAATACTTTTTTCACTAACATGTAGGAAATTAAAGGAGATAGCTTCATCCCTTGAGGGGGAGCATTGGTGAGATAAAGCTGTTAAATTTTTACCAGATAGTTAATGTGGAACATCTAAATAGCTTCATACAATTAGAATATTAGGTATTCCAATTACACTTTTCCCCCTCATTCTTAATTGTATTAAACATATCAATTAAGGGGGAGTGCTTGGTTGATGAAAAAACGAGACAAAGAAGGAGCTTTATATTTTTTTCATTTGAACTTTCTGGTGTGTTTGTTGAAGTATATGTAGGATGTAGTATTTTATTGATAAATCTAATTTATTTTAACCCCTAATATGAGAATTGAGAATTTTTTAGCACGATTTCACATGCATAGTAATTTATGGACAACTTTGACAACCTTGGCTGTATATCTCTTGTTTTATACACTCGGTTATCCCACGTAGACTTAGAGTTGATTAACTAAAGTCTCTTTTCTAAGAGAATCATATGAGATAATTCTCATCTTATAAGTAATCAAGAAATTTTTATATAAGGGAGAAGATCATGTTTTTGAAAAAAATGAGATAATGAGAACCCACTTATCCTTTGAATTTAATTTTCAACAAGGGGGGAAGGATTTCACCACATATTGACTTGAATTATATGTATTGATATTTACAAAAAAATACAAAGGGATAGATTATTAAGCTTAATTTTAATTTGTTTTCAATAAGTCAATGTGTGTTGATGAATAAAGTGGTGATGCCTAGAAAATTTTTATAGATTCATTTAATGACATTGAATTTCATGCTTGAGTAATTCTCTATGTTTTTAAACTTTGAATTTTTTTGAACTAATATTCAATTATTAAACACATGTGATAAGGAGTTTTGACATTGGTTACATAAAGTGAAGTCCATGAAAAAGGAAAGTAATTGCATGAAGATGACTTGAAGAGTTGATAATATGATGGCATGAAAAATGATAAAGGCAATAGAATATTATTTTTAAAAGAATATATTATTTCAATGAAGAATTAGTTTTGAAGTTTTCATGAAAAAATAAATTATAAATGCATAAGGATAATGAATTTATATTGGTCACATAAGAATAAAAGTTCATATATATTTTTCATGGAGAATGAGTGAGGAAGAAGAATAGAGATTGGATAAGAAGTTGTCTTTGAATTTTAATTGAGAATGAATTTGTATTTCATTTGGTACTTAGATTATTCTAAGTAATTTTTAATGGAGGCCTTAATAAAAATAATAGACAACCCATAAGGGAGAAAAGGCCAAATCAACCTTGGGATCATGCAGGACTCGGAGGACAACCATTCCCAAGGGAAACAGCTTGGAAAATCCCATGGGAAATAGGAGAGTGGGCCCATGTATAAGGACCATAGAGAGAACACTACAAAGAGCACATGGAAGGAGTGGTGGCGCAACTATGTGGGGAGACACGGTGGCAATGGGGTTTAGTATTTATGGTTTCTTGAGGTAGCGGTTGAGTAATAAACTATGGACCTGACATATAGAGGTTCCAATGTGGGAAAAAATGGTGCATAAACTGTTCTTCTACCTTAAAAAGTATGGATATTAGATGGGTTGTCCAATATCTTTGATCTGGATCATCCGATCGAGCCCACAACAATTGTATTCCTTCTCCGTGATCAAATTTTTTTTCTCGAGTGGGGTTATATGCCACTGATGATCCATGGGAAAGCTTCCTCAAACAAAATAAAATACCATGAATGCATTTAGAAGGTCACATCGAACACCTATGATCCAACTGAGATCCTTACAAGTGTTGTGATCATGTGTTATGCATGGACATGCATAAACAGAAGGAACCCCAAGTTGTGATTTTTTTCAGATGAAGAAGAACCTCCTGGAATAAGTTTATGCCAAGATTGTTTTATAAGTTCTATTGAAATGATGCATGCATTCAGCTTCACTTTACATGCATGAAAATCAAATGAAGAGGCCACATGCTATGGGTGTCCAAAATAAAGATACTGTGAGATGTTTTTTATCTTTATGAAGAAAAATAGAGAACCCAGATCCATGAGTATTTGATGAGATGCATGAATGTACATGCATGTAGGGTGGTAGCGGGTGTGGATAGAAAGAAGGAACACCCGAGTCCTTCGGGTATTTATGATACTTCCTAAATGACGGTGAAGCTGTGTGAAGGATAGGAGAGAGCCACAAATGTTGTCTTCTATGTGAAAAGAAATGAAGAACCCAAGTCTCTCGAGTATTTGAGGTGCATGAGACACATGAATTCCACGTGAGTTTCAGCTACCATTTATGGTCGTGTGAGAAGAAGATACCCAATTCCTTCAGGTTTTTGAAATGCATGAAAAAGTAAATACCCATTCGAGTATTTAAGGAAAATGAGTAGAAGGAAATACCCAATTGGGTATTTTGAATGATCATGAAATAATGAAATACCCAAAAAATAATTTGGGTATTTCAAATGAGTATTCATGGAGAAATAAATTCCCATTTTTAATGGGGTATTCAAAATGAGAAGATAAACGAATAAAGAAATTAAATGTGGTTTATTCTTAACACGTTTAATTGAGTATTTAAATGGGATAATTTAAATCATGTAATTTATTGAGATTCACATTCATAACATTATTTTTGTATAAATATGTGCATATAGGTTATGAGAAATATGTACCAAATTATAAGATCATTTTGAGACTCATTTCATCCATTTTGTAAGAAGAGTTTTGATTGTGAGCGAAATATGAGTAATTCTTGAAGAAGGTGATTGCATGCACCTAAGTATTTGAAGAAGAGAATTTAGATCATTCAAGATCTGAAAGAAGTTTCAAGGCCAACAAGAGTGTTCAAAAACTCTATTGAATACCTTAAATAAGTACACAAGCAAGTTTAATCCAGCAAGATTGTGGTGGAAGATCATAGAATCATCCTATAGTGGATCAACCTTCAATTTCATTGAAAAAATGATGGTGCCAGTATAAAAAACACCATTGAATAATAATGGTTCTAGTATAAATAAATCCATCAATCCTTTATAGGGTGTGGATTGTCATGTCCAACATTTTATGCTAGTTTTAGGCATTTGTCATCATTGCAATTTATAATGATAAGAAAATCCAACCGGAGGTTGATCAAAACAAGGAGTAGGTCTTAGTATCAAACCTTGTAAAAATAATTGTGTGATTTTAATTGATTTAATTTATTTTTATACAATAGAATTAGAACTTCAAATAATAAGAGATCAAGGCCCTAACCGACCATAGAGGTTGAATTAAAATGAAGAATTCATAAAAACTAACAACTGACTCACCCCCAGTGGATCCGACCTAGGGATCTATATATCCCTAAATATATTGTAAGAATTGTAAAATTGAGATGGTATATAAGGATATAAATAGATGATATCCTTATATATTGATAAAAAATAGAGTTTGGTTTTTGAGATAACTTGAAACGATCTTTTATAGATTCATTATTGGAGATCAAGCTTTGATCAAGGATCAGTTTCTCATAGAGGTGTTGACATTCAACAGTAGTAGAGTAGTCAAGGTAAATTTCCAAAGGCACTAAATAGACCTATTTATAGGATCCAATATGACTGGTAAACTTATGGAATTCACTAGACTCATTAATCATCATAAAAAATCCTTTAAGAGTAGTAGGGTCCACCGAATTGTTGATTTTGACTTTGATGGATTGAAGCCACCAGCTGGCTGTTAGGATTACTGGAGGGGTCCTGACATTATCTACTTCCATCATCTTGTGGTAGAATTTTAGTAACTTTGACATTTTTTCCAACACTAATGGTTAGTCGGTGGCTCTGCATCGATGAGTTGGTGCTACCTGCAAACTTGAGAGAATATTAGGGGGACTATAACTTCCTTCAACGTCTTTAGTTAGCCCTTGAAACATTCTTAACTAGTTTCAACAAGTCCATTAAAACTCTTTAAGATTTTAAACAAGATCCACCAATGATCCTTCAAATATATTCAAT
The DNA here is from genome assembly GCA_963277665.1 of Viscum album. Lineage (NCBI taxonomy): Eukaryota > Viridiplantae > Streptophyta > Magnoliopsida > Santalales > Viscaceae > Viscum > Viscum album. The sequence continues at coordinate 1,354,361,267 of OY728131.1, forward strand.
ATTCCATCACGATCTTATGAATTCATCATTGATTCTATTAAACTCATGCCTTGGAGTTTAAAAAATTTAACTAAAAAATAATCAATGAAATTATTAGAAACACAGAAGAGTGTTTGTGATCATGAAAACACTATGAGAGAGAAAGAGAGGTACAAAAATATCCCATTTTTTATGATCAATAACACTTAACATAGAAATATATATCAAGTGTAAATCAATATTGAAAGATATAGCAATGTATTAAAGATATAAATGCATACAAGATATTCAATAAATAAAACACGACATATTTCAAAAAAGGTTAAAAAATTTAATTTTCAAACAAAATTAGAACATGTCATCCCCCATTATAAAATAATTTATCAATAACATAAATAAATCTCTCCCCTATTAAATTTCAAAAAAAAAATTCACCCCCTTTAAAGTCCAAAATTTTCCCCCTTTGAATTAATATATTTATCTCCCTTTGTGATTATAAAAAATAAAACAAGGAGAGGAAAGAGAAAAACATAAAATAAAATATTTTAAGAAAAAATAAATTGGGGTTATAAAAGATATTTTGAAAATAAATAATAGATATTGAAAAATAAGGTCAAGAGAAAATCAAAGATATTTTGAAAATAAAAGCTAAAAAATGAAACATATTTTATCCTCCAAGCATCCATTTTAATAAGAGCATTAGGGAGAGAGAGAGAAAATATAAGGGTTTTTAAAAAAAATACTTTTAAAAAGAAAAAAATAAAAGAGAAAGAGAGAAATGAAAGAGTTAAAGAAAAGAAAATTAGTACATACCTTTTCCAAGACACCCATTCCCTTAAAGAGTGGTTTTTCCTCCATTGATTATTTCTTTTATTAAAAAATCTTGAAGGAGTTCCTTTAAATGTGTAAAAATACTTCAAAGGAATCCTTCCATTTTAATTTTTTCAAAGACAACTCAAAAACATTATTAAAGAGACAAGTTATTTATAATTATTTCTCATCATTAATCTTCCTTTAAGAACGATAAAAACAAACATATTTTTAAAAGTGATAGAATATATATAATTGATAATATAAGCCTTGAAAAAAATTTAATAGAATATTTTATTAATAAAAAACAAACTAAGTACATTCAAATTTTGAAAACTTAAAATAGTAAAATTATAATAAAAATTACTTGATCTAGAAAATAACTTCGAAAACATTTTTCGATTTTAAAAATTAATTTGAAAATAAAATTCTCTCTTAAGAAAAATTTCAGAATTTAAGATATAAGGACCCCCTCAAATTAATTCACAATTGAGACAAATTTATCATATACAAGCAATAATAAATATAAAATATAGAATAACTCAAGAATATCAAAATTTTAAGAAGAAACATAAAAATGATTAAAAAGAAGATCAAGAAACAAAATAAATATTTAAAAGATTACCCGAGTTGGCCATATTCAAATGAAAATTGTCATAAGTAAACCATTACTAACTCACTATTAATTAAATAAAAATAATCAATTACTAGAGGTTTGGTGATAAGATCAGTGAATTGAAAATATGTCTTAACAAATTCTAATAAGATACCACCCTTTCAGAAATGATATCTTAAAAAATGGGGTCAAAGGTCAATGTGTTTAGTGAAAGAGTGCCAAATAGGATATCTAGAAATATTAATGGAACACATATTATCACATATAATAGGGATATAATCATATATAAGATCGAATTCTAAGAGATTGCATTTCATCTATACTATATGGGTGCAACAACTTCTGATGGCTATGTATTCCTCTTAGGCTATAGAAAGAGATTTTTTTTGCTTCTTACTACTCCATGAGACAATGGATTTTCCAATTAGGTATAAAGTACTACTTTTACTTTTCCTATTTAGTTGGAATCCTACAAAATCAGCATTGAAAAAACTAGTTAATCCAAAAGAGGTTCCTTTTGGATAAAAACAATATTTTTACTTTCTTTTAAATAATAAAGAATAATTTTAACATATTTAAAATGATATTCCTTAGGATGTTATTGAAAATGAGTATAAATAAAAACACTAAAAATGGTGTTAGGCTGGGTCATAGTATGATAAAGTAGACTATCGATCATACTTTTATAAATATTGTTGTCTACTGACTTATTGGCTTCATCCAAAGTTATCTTGTAATTTGTACTCATGGGTGTATTAATTTCCTTAGCTTGATCCATTATGAATCATTTTAAAAGTTCATTTCTATATATTAATTGTATTATAAAAATACTATCATAATTTTTAGAAACTTGAAAACTGATAAATAATTTGAGTTCACCCATAAATCTCATTTCAAATTCCTTTTTCATTAAATCTAAAAATTTAAAACAAATAGATTCATTGGTTGATCCAAAAATCGCATCATCGATGTAAATTTGGAAAAGAAAAAAATAATTTGAGATGTGTTTTAGAAAAAGAGTTGAATTGGATTTTACCATTTTAAAAACATTTTCCAAAAGAAAATTAGATAAATGTTCATACCAAGCCTGAGGGGTTTGTTTTAAACTATAAAGAGCTTTAATTAATATTAAAAAATGATTTGGAAAATTGAAACCTTCAAAACCTAGTGGTTATTCCATAAAAAAATTTCATTAATAAAACCATTTAAAAATATTATTTTAACATTCATTTTAAAGACTTTGAAATTAAAGTTATAAGAGAATTCCACAAATATTTTAATGGATTCTAACCAAGCAACGTGCACAAAGGTTTAAAAAAATTAAATTCCTTCACCTCGGGTATAACATTTAGCTACTAGAAAAGCTTTATTTCTAGTGATATTACCAAGATAATCTAACTTATTCCTAAAACCCCATTTAGATCCTATGATAGGATGATTGATAGGGATTTCCATGAGAGTCTATACATCATTCTGAGTGAATTAATTTAGTTCCTCTTATACGGAAAGAACCTAATTTTCATTGACAAGAGAACCATTGAGACTTTGGGGTTCTAAGCGAGAGATAAAGGCAATATGTTCAACCTCATTTAGGATCAATCTTCTAGTATGAATTCCCACTTGAAAATATTCAATGAAATTTTTAAGTGGATGGTCATTAGATTTTTTAAAGGATTTAGGTAAATAATTTGAAGGAGATTCTTGTTCAAATTCAACGTCATCATATTGGAAAGTTTCATGATGTGGTTGTTTTTGAAAAAACTTTCCACATATATTCTGATAAAATAATTGAGAATTTTATTTGAATTATAGATTTAATTAGATTTTTTTACATTTACTATTTTTTCATTGGAATTTACATTTTGTGTTTTTCTTATTAAAATATGGATTTTGGGGATTAAACATACATGTTTTTGAATGAACATAATTTGGATGAAATTTATTATTTAATTTTATTTTAATGAACATTTTTATAGAATTATTTTTTATGGAAATTTAATTTTCAAATGAAGATTGAAATTTATTTTCCTTTTTTGAAATTTTTATCTCCGAAAAATTATAATTAAAAAAAAAATCTAGATTGAAAATTAATCATTTTGAATTCATTAACTAAATAAATTCCCTAAATTTATTTCAATCATTTTTTTTAGAATTAAAAATTCATTTTTGTTAATTCATTGGTGAAATTTTTATTGTTATCATTTCTTTGAATGACATTTTATTTTATGTGTTTTTAGGTTTTGCTACCACTAGGGTGCTACGGTTCAACACCATTGCTTTCACTCTACCTTATGCATTCACCTTTACTCCCTTACCATGCTATGGACAAAACAGAGCCTCAACTATCCCCCCAATAATCCTGTTATGGTTCCAATATCCCTCCTACCATTCTCTCCAACTACCGTCAACCACCCCGACAATATATCGCCGCAACCACCTATTACCATAATTCCCTCACTTATTATTAATCACATTGCCACCTTCACCCCTTCCTCTACTACTGGTCCACTATCATAACCCCTTAGTTACCGTTGACCTCCACCTCTCCTGTTATTGGTTTGACCTAACCGTGTTACCATCGCACGACCACCACGATCTTCTAATGCTGCCTCCATCTATCATCATTCCACCCACCAATAAAAATATTGGAACCAAACCTATTAATTCAAAGTAGTAGCTATTAATGAGGACCATAACTACCAATTTGAATCCACCACCAAGCTCCCCCATTTCTCAAGGAAGATGTCCGATATGGCGGTCCAAGCTCTCCATTTGGGTTGAAGAACCTCGTGTTGCTGCTCCCCTGTTTGACCGTAAGGAGATTATGTTTCTAGTTCTCCTACTTCCAGACCCATCTACCATCCACTACACTAAATTCATATTTTAGTGGTGGTTTAATAAGACACCACTAAAAAAATTCAAGAATTTAGTTATAGTTTTTTTAAAAATCACCGCTAAATATTGTGCATTTATTAAAAAAAGACTCTTTATCTCCCAATCCCCCTACCTTTCCCTTGATCCCCCTACTATCCCCTAATCACCCCTACCCCAATCCTTATCCACCATGAAATTTACCCCCTCATAGGCGCCCTAATGACACTCTCCCTCACCTAGGTATATGGTTTCCCCTAAGCCCCCCTCGCCCTCGGCCTTGCCCTCATCGCTTGCAGGTCTTCTTCTATGTAGTGCAATTTTTTATATTTTTTACACTATACATTTTGACTATTACTACAAGATGAAGTGATAGTTGGATTGTGTAGCTGTAGACCATGAGGTGTTTCTGATTTTCGATTTTTTATGTCTTGTTGGTTTGTTTAGATAATACAGGGGTTGCTTGGATTGTAGTTGGTTGTAGTTATTTATTTACAGAATTTGGTTATCAATGATGATGTTGGTATCTTGTGAAATTTTATTATTATTCTTTAGATCTAGTGATGAATAAGAGATTGTGTCTTATAAAATCTAAAGTTTGACTCTGAATGATTCAAGTTCATTTTTTGGATGTCTAGTGTTGCATCTTCATGTAGATGCTGTGTAGATACTAATACTTATTTTGATATAACGATTGGGGATTTGGCACAATATTTTAACTACATAATGGATTTTTTATATAGACATTTATAATGGTTGTTATAATTTTGGGGACTATTTTCTCTATGGAGGCGCAACTCGATTTATTTCCATGCCACTTTAGAATTTTTTTTCTTTATCTATCTTCTTAGGTCATTCAATCTTAAATACATTTGTGTGTGTGTGTGTGCATTTAATAAAATTTCTTTAAACTATGGGTTTGGATTTCCAAACCCATGGATTGTGTTATTTATGATAAATATAGGCCCCCTATTTTAAATTTAAAAAATACCATTCAATATTTAAATAAAATCAATAAACATCCTATAAAATAATTCTTAATATTAATAAAAAAACTTCCTGATATTAATTGAAAACAATTCAATGTTTATGACTCCCATTAAATAATTCTTAACATCTACAAGTACCCCATAAAATTTATATTAATCTAAAAAATTATTGACAACACCTCATAATAATTATATTAATAAACAACCCATAACAATTATTGATATTAACAAACACTCAAAATATTGGTATTAATAAAAAAATCATTATTTTTAGAAAAAACAGTCAAAACCATGAAACTCATTATTTATAAGATCCCATAAATAATTTATAGAAACAACATAAATTATTTCATAGGAAAATAACATTCATCAAGAATTGTATGCACACTATTATTTTAAAATTTGGTTTAGTGAATTTTTAAGGAAAATCCATAATTGATTATATGAATTATTATATATTTTAATATAATGATCTCATGGGTTTAAATTCTGTTTTTTTTATTTATCCATGTTTGGATTAAAGTAATGGTGATATTATTTTATTTCACCCTTTATATATTCCACTTTTTATCATATATATAAATTTTGAATCATATGATTTGAGATGGTGATATATTGATACGAAACTTTTTATTTCTATACATGGATGTACATGTGTAACATGATAGTCTTATAAATTTTTTGTTTGATCTTTTGATGTTTGGAATTTGAATAATTCACGGGAAGCCTTGGGTATTTAAGTGGGAGTTAAAGGTGCAAGTGTTATAATAGTTTGATTTCATTTTACTCGTACCCGTAGTTATGATTTCACTCTAGCTATTAGCATTAACTCTCAATGAGGCCAAGGAAGTGTACATTAGGGTGTAATGATAGGATTGAATCATACCCTAGTGAGATGGTTACATGTGAGTAAAGTACTAGATTGTATCATTAAGATCATGAGAGTTATCCACTGATGTTTAATGGTTATTTTTTATTCTTTGATTGATTTATTTAACCTTGTAAAGTGTAGGAACATTATGATATATATGGATAAAATTTGGATCATATTACCAAGGAACACACGTTAGTATGCTAAGGGTTTGGAGGATTTTTTAGATTTTAAAAATTCTAATTGATATGTTGATGGGAAAATAAGATTTCCATGTCATAAATATAAATTTAGAAGATGGTTAAAGATATATGAAGTTTATGAACACTTGATATTGAATAAATTCCCTCCTCAATATTTGTGTTGGATTTGGCATGGAGAATTAGACGTTATAGAAAGATTGAGCACTAATGTTAATCAATAGAATGAGATCCCAAATTCATCGAAAATGGAAAATGAAATGAAAAACCTTATAAATGATGATTTAGAAATTACAAGACAATTTCATCAATATCAAAACATATCAGAACAACCAGTTGAGGGTGCTATAAAATAGTAACTTTACAAGTGATGTTTTTGGGACTATAGGATAACCAAATCCATATTATAACATATCATTGGATCATCCTCTTGATTTTGTATAGACTATTTTAAGAGAGAACTTCACTAAGTATAAAAATGAGTTTCATGATTTAGTTGATGATTTAAATCAAGAGTTGTATGGTGGATGTTTGAAATATTCAAAAATTTCTTTTCTGTTGAATTTGCATCATATCAAATGCCTATGAAGAATTAGAAATAAGGTGATGACCATGATACTGGAATTATTGCGTGATGCATTTCTTAAAGAGAGGATCCCTAAGTCTTTTTATGTTATGAAAAAATTGTTAACAAGATTGGTCCAAATTATACAAAAATACATGCTTATCCTAATGATGGTATGCTTTATTGGGGAGAGGATTCAAGAAGACAATATTGAAAAAACTATCTTCTTTTAGATAGCATTCAATGGGTGATGTTAGATGTATTAATCAACATACTACTATGAAGAAGAATAAAAAAATTTGTAAATGTTTTGTGTTACTTACCTTTAAAGCCTCGATTGAAAAGATTATTCATGTCATCAAAACCTTTGGGAACATGAAGTGGAATTCTATAGATAATAACAATTATTGGTTAATGAAACATCCAAGATATTCAAAATCATAGAATAAATTTGATTCATTACCTCCAAATTTCTTATATGATCCACAAAATGTGTGACCGGGATTGTCTACCGATGGATTCAACCCATTTGGGATTTTGAGCACCAGTTATATCATTTATTCGGTTGTTTTGATCCCTTACAATCTAAATCTATGGATGTGTATGGAATAAATGTATTTTATCATTTTAATGATTATTCCTAGAAAACAAATGTCTAGAAATGATATTGATGTATACTTGTAGCCTTTAATTGAATAATTATAGGAGTTATGGAGCAATGGTGTTGAGACATATGATTCATCTTCTAGAATAATGTTCAAAATGCATGCTTATCTAATGTGGACCATTAATGACTTCCCTGGAATTGGGAACTTATCTGGTTGGAACAATTACATGAGTTTATCTTGTCCTATTTGTAACTTTTATTTTTATCCCAAATGAATAACTTACATTAAAAAATGGTGCTTCTTGTGTCATAGAAGATTTCTTGATGCATCTCATAGATTTCAGTTGAAAAAGTCAAAATTAAATATTTATATTGATCATAGACTACCTCTAAATTTGTTGATAGGTTTTGAAATATTATCACAACTTAGAAATGTTGAAGCAGAATTTGGGAAGGTGTGACATTTTAATGATAGTGGGAAATGAGTTCAAAGTTCATAATCAAGTGAAATTGGAATGAAACAATAGAAGAAAAAAATTATATTCTTCAAACTTTCATATTTGGAATTTAATTTGTTGCTGCATAATCTTGATGTTATGTATATTGAGAAGAATGTTTGTGATAATTTTATCTTCACATTGCGTAATGAGAATGGAAAATCGAATCACCATCTCAATTCTTGTAAGGACTTACAAACAATGAACATAAAGAATGATCTTTGGCCAGTTGAGAATGGAAAATATTCACCACCTATTTATTCAATGAAAAATAGGGATAAAGATACATTCCTTCTAATTTTAAAACATGTGAAGGTATCTGATGGGTATTCGAGTAACATCTCAAGGTGTGTTAACTTAAATCATCATAAGTTACATGGATTTAAAATTAATTATTAACATATTTTTTTTACAATAGTTACTACCATTGACATTTCATACATTATTAACTAAATTTTTTACTGCTATTATACTCTAATTTTGCACATTCTTCAAACAACCATGTGAGAAAACTCTATAACCATCTGAGCTTGGAAACCTCTAGGAGAGATTTTTATTGACACTTTGGGTAATGGATATGATCTTTCCTCAATCGTTTTTTTTCTATCATGATGCATTTAATTGTGCATTTGGTCAAGGAAACTAAATTAGGAGTCCCCATACATTATCAATGGATGTATCCAATTGAGAGGTTATTTATTGATATTTTTTCATCTTAAGTAAACAATTCTTGGAACTTCATTAAATACATAATTATGTTTTATTTATTTTATTTTATAAATATCTTGGTCATTTAAAATCATATGTGAAAAATAAAGCTCAAATTAAAGGCTTTATTTTTTAAGGCTATTTAAAGGATTAGTGTCTTACCTTTTTTCTAGATAATTTAATGGTATTGATACAAGATTCAATCGAGTTTGACATATTGATGACACATCGACTCAATCTTAACTACATGGGAAATCAAAAATCTTTCCTACTATTGGCCGATCAGTTGGGAGGAGCTCAAATACTACACTGATAGAAACAAACTTATTACATGAACATAGATATGTGTTGCTGAATATTGAAATTAAAAATCCATTTATTGAAGTGATTAGGATAAAAACAAAGAGATGAATGAGAGTCCAAACATGAAATGAGAAAGATACAAAAAAGCTGTTAATAAAGATCTTGTAGAATGGTTTGAATGTCATGTATCTTCATAAATATTTTAATCAATATAGATATTAGGTTGAAACATATATTTTGTAAATATAATAATGTATATTACTTTTTTTAGATCATGAATACTAATACTCAGGAAAATTTGGCATAAGATTTGAAGTTTTTGGATTGAGTTCCTCTAAAATAGGTTACAAAGTTCGACGCTTACAATGTGGGTGACTATAAATTTTGTATAGTTGATTAGGAAGAGGGTTTGAAAACACAAAATAGTGGTATATTTATGGTTTCTTAATTATGATACTATGGAAAGTTGACTAATATTATCAAATTAAACTACCATGGGAATTTTTCAGTTGTTTTGTTCAAATGAAAGTGGTTCGATATTACCAGGGTCATTAAAAGATATTCCTTCCAATTTACTTTTGTAAACTTCTCTCACTTGATGGATGTCAGTGATCATAGAGTACATGATCCATATATCTTATCATCGTAATAAAAATGGTATATTATATGGAAGATGTCGTGTATGAAGGGTGAAATGTAGTTATTCAGGTAAAACAAAGAGACTTGTATGATATGGGTGATGAAGTGGAAGATTTTACCTCAAAAATTGAATCCAATCAACAACAAGAAACAAACTTATTTTTCCATCATGATATTAAAAATATTAGTCTTTCAAGAGAGGATGAAGTATATGAAGTAATGATGGAGAAGTACAATGACATGATTGAAAGAAAAAATGATTATATGTGCAGTCATCCATTAATTTATCAACCACTTATGTTATATGTATAGTCATTCATTATCATAAATATGTATATTTTGTTTTTTAGTACTATGCATATGTTATCATTTCTATTTTTTTTTCTGCATGAATTTTTTTAAATATATATTTTGAAGTTAATTTTATTTGATTAAACGGCATGAATTATAAGGAGGAATCATTTCACCGGTCCCAGTATACTTTCAGTTGATGTTCAATCAACCACACTGATAGATGATGATCCATCGATCCCCCTTTCTACAACATCTGAGACACCCTTCTTCTACCCCCTGCACTGTCTCTCACACCCTCCATTCCGTTAGCATCTAGAAAACCCTTCGTCAACATCCCATATGCATCTGAGACAATGCCTCCCCATTTAGAAGGTTCAGTAGTGAGGGAGTAGGTTGTCACTACTGTTTCTTCATGAGGATATTGTAGGGTGACAATTATAGGTACAAATTTTAATGAGAATAAAGTTATTGTACCTTTTTTATACTTCTAACTATTTTTTTCATAAAAGATGCAAACAATTTTACTACAAAGAAAAATATGAATAATTAAGATGTTTGGAATCTTAACAGATTGAAGATAGTTGTCACATTTGACAGTTATGGGGTCCCTATAGATGATTCTGTAGGATTATTTGGCCATATTCCAGGCCAGCTGGCAGTAGAGCTAGTTACCCTTACGATTACCTATTCTGATTGGAGGCATGTGCCTCAATCTTGAAAAAATTAAGTCTTTTATTCATAGATAAAGGTAATTTTAATACATTATGGTGTAATTAAATATCATTAAGTTATTAAATTCTAATATTTTAAAAATGAATCTCTTTATATAGATGTTATTCCACTTTACCATTACTGATATTATAGTATGAAAGTGGACATTACAAAAAATTGGGTAAGGAATGAAATGATTTTAAATGGAGATTATGGAATGAATTCAATGACACTTTATTGATCAATTAACAACTATATGATAAGGTACCCAAGGGGTACCTAGAGAGCAATGAAAGGTTTTTGTTGATAGTCATCATCATGTCAAGCACATGGTATTGAAATATATATAATTATATCAATCTCATTTTACATATATACATCTATATGACAAGGAGATGGAATTTTATACATTTCTATTAAATTACATGTTATTTATTTCAGAATGTTTCAAGGAAAAATGCATCAAGTCGAGCTAAAAAAATCTCCCCTCACACTATTGGGTCAAAGAGTTTTTCCAAAAATAGATTGACTTTGGTAATATTATCATTAGTTTAAATATTTATAAGATAAAATTATCTATTTCATATATAAAATTGTTGATTTATCTATGTTTAATGCACTTAAAGAATTTTGGGAACCAAGTCTCCTGAACAGAACTATGGTTGGATGTTTATACAAAATCTGATGGGAGTTATGTTAATGATCCTTCCAAAGAAGTTGATATATGAATTTATTTTTCATTATAATAACTCATTTCCAATTGTCACTATGTTAATATGTATTGATTAAAATATGACTTATATTTTATTTATAAGTAAAAATAAAATAACTATGGGATTCTAATCCCCACGGTCTTTCTCGGTCTCCTAGGATGATCCAGTTGGTTTTTTCCTTGGGAAAGAGCATCCTGGTCGAGTGTGTGGGATGAGTTTGGGACCATTAAAATATAAGGTCTTTAGAAGGACATTGGGGATTGTAGCAATATCTAATCCTAGTTGTAGTTACTCCCTACCTTGATATACTCAGAGGGAGTTTATTTCAATGAAAAAAACAATTCAGGAATAAGGGACTCATATAAATATGTAAGATGCAAAGGTCGTCACTCTGTAGAAATTGTTGATTTAATTATATCAGAAGACGGCTGGATCTTTCCCCGGTTATATTTCATTGATATATGGTAGTGATTAGGTAAATCACACAACTTCAAAATCATTTAGTACACAAAATTTTATTTGTTTTAAGTTTAAATTTAAATATACAAAATTGTTTAATTTTCAACATAATTTTCATCCAGGTGCTGGTAGTAGGAAGTGGAGATAGAGATTGAGAGGGTGTTGATCAAAGTTCACTGGGTAGAAATTAGGGTTCACTTTGGATTCAAAGACGACGTGTAACTAAACTTATGAAATACTAACACTAATATGGTGATTCAGAAACCATGTTGTGGTTTCTGGTAAGGATGTCTGTATTTATAAGGACCTAGCCTTAAACATTACACAATCTATTTAATTCAACTAGAATACACTTATTAAATTCCCAAAGATCTTTTTAGTTTAGAGTTTTAGAGAAATAGTACATAATCATAAAACATGAATACTTGCATAAAAACATTCCTTTTTAATTTTTTAAAAATAGATATTTAAAAGAGGATTTTTAAAGAAAAGTTCCTTACATAAAACATTAAAATGCCCCCTTTTGAAAACATTGGAGAGAAATTATAAAATCCCAATTTTAAAACATTTATGTCCATATAAATATACTCATATAAAATTATTTTTAAAATAAGGACATGAAATAGAAATATTTATAAGAATAAATCTTTAATACATTTAAAATAATGTTTTAGTTAAAGAGTCTCTTACCTCATGTTCGTCTTACTTAAAATATGTTCAAACATCCTGTATAATGATTTAAAGAGCATTATTAATATATTAAATAACCATATTAATATTTATAATTCCTTATATTATCTTATTATCACATATTTCTACCCATTTATTAATAATATTTTGTTATTTTTCATTGTTTTAGGTGTATTTATTTCACGGTTTCCATGGTTGGTTCATTATGGATTTTCTTGTCAAATGGAAAGAAAAACACCAGAAGTGAAATGAAATGGAATGAAAAGATTTCAAGAATCATAAATTAAATTATATATCATTTTTTTATATGAGTATGATTCATTAGATAATACATTAATGAAAACGAGTTAATTTATTTTGGCGGTTTTACGACCATCGCAAACTTATATCATTTTATTTAATATCATGTTTATATATTAGTTCTAGAACATTATATAACTTATAATATGTATAATAAAATATTATTTAACAATAATAAAGATTTTATGACCATAATTGATGGTGGTAAAAGAAAATTAAAACACATCATTCATGATGATGGTAAATTGACACATCACAAACAATATTTTCATTTTTTAGAATAAGAGAAGAAAAAGAGAGGTTTGATGATGGATATTACATTAAAAAAATAACATCCCAGTATATTTAAGATAATTGAGTTATGATATAACTTTTATGAGGGTAGTTGAGTAGGTAATAAGAAAATAAAAGGAATTGAGAAGAAAATAAAAGAAAATGAAAGAGGATTTTACCTCTTGAATTCTTCTTCTTGAGAACCTCTTTAAGGCCCTTGGTTTTGGCCTTTTGGTAAGACCAGTATATTTTGGACAAAGGTAAGAGGATTGGTAGGGTAATTGGATATAAATTAAACAATATACAAATCTTTGAGGTGTGAGGATAAGAGGTGGTGATGAGTAGTATTTATAGTGGAGGAGATGAGTGTTTTTTGATTATTTTATTCATTAGTTTATTATTTTGGATCAAGACTAAGAATAGTTTGATAATTATCGCTAAATATATTAAAATAATTAAGTATTATTCTAGATTATGGTTCTTACATCATCAATTACTCAAGGAATAATTTATTTAACTTATAATGTATATCTAACGTAAATTACCATATTTCACTATTCATAAAAAATTCAAGTATTTTAGAAAAATCCCAAAAATTCTCACTAACCATTTTTCGACATGTAGAATTAAAAAATGAACTCTATTTTATGAAAATATTTTTATAAATATGAGAAATTTAATTTTTAATTTAAATCATCATTTATTCAAAAAATACCGATTTTAAAATTATAATTGATTTTATAACACTTTGAAAAATTAATTAAGGTCTCATAAAATTATATTATAATCATAAGACAACAAAATATTAATTTATGAATCTATTTTATGAAGATAAATTCTCTTTTAAATCATTATATTAATTATAAAATTGTAAATAAACATTGGTGTTTCACAAAAATACAAACACTTAATTTATCATTTTCAAAACATTTATATACTTATTCCATGATATAAATATATCACATTTTCACTTATAATATGGATATATTTTATTTATACTCTCATAGGTGAGGTTACTATTTTATTAGTTTAGATTCCTTAATTTTGATAAATACCACTTATTTCATTATACATTTATAATGAGTTTAACTATTTAATTCTAGAATGAAAAAAATTATTTTATAAGTACCTGGGTTATTAAATTCTCCCCACCTTATAGAAATTGTTTCCTCATAATTTTTATTTACTTATTAAAAAAGTGAGGATTCCTTTCTTTCATAGAATTTTCAGATTCCCATGTTTCTTCTTCAACCATGAGGTTCCTCCACAAAACCTTAACATGGTGTATTACCTTATTATGCAATACTTGCTCTATACAATCAAGAATCTGAACAAGTTTCTCTTAATAAAAAAGGTTCTCTACCATATGAAATACTTCTGGGATAAAAAACATGAGATGAATCTATCACATGATTTCTTAACATCGAAACATGAAAAACACTATGTATATAAGATAAACTCAGAGGAAAAGATACTCAGTAGGAAACTGGTCCAACTTTCTCTAAGAATTCATAAGGTCCAATGAAACGTGGACTTAGATTTCCTATATTACCAAAATGCACAACACTTTTCCAAGGAGATATTTTAACTAAAATATGATCACCTACCTCGAAAGAAAAGTCTTTCCTCCTATTATCTACATAGATTTTCTACATACTCCGAGCCTTCCTCATATGTTGTTGGATCATCTTCAATTTATCATCCAATTACTCTACTAATTCTAGTCCTATCAACTTCCTTTCTATAACTTCATCCCAAAATGATGGAGTTTGACACCATTTTCCATATAATTCCTCAAAAGGTGCCATCTGTACACTGTAATGAAAATTTTTATCATAAGAAAACTCAACTAATGAAAGATGTTGATCCCAAATTCCTTGGTAATTCATTGAACAAGCTCAAAGTATGTCCTCTACTGTTTTAATTGTCCACTTGTTCAGTCCATCATATTGAGGTCAAAAAGCAGTGTTGAAATTCAATTCATTTCCCAATTAATTCTAAAGGACTTTCCAAAAGTTATAAGTGAACCTGGTATCACAGTTAGATACATTAGAGAAAGGAACTCCATGTAATCTAACTATCTATTTGAGGTACAATCAATAAAGCTGATCCAAAGACATAATATCTCGAATAGGAAGGAAATTTGTAGATTTAGTCAGTCAATCAACAATAACCAAAATCACATTGTTACCTCAAGAAGTCTTTGGTAGTCCCACCATGAAATCCATGGTTATATTTTTTAATTTCTACTCTGGGACTAGAAAAGGCTGAAGCATCCCCTTTGTTAATTGTTGCTTTACTTTAACCTGTTGAAAATTCAAACATTTCATTGTAAAATCAACGATATCTCTTTTCATTCCATCCCACCATAAATACCCTTGAAGGTCACTATACATCTTAGCGCTGCCAGGATAAACTAAAAATGGGGAACTGTGAGCTTCACTTAACAACTCTTTCTTCAACTGTGAATCAAAATACACACATAATCTATTCCCAAATTTCAAAATATAATATTTATCAACATTAAATTATAGCAACTTTTCCCTTTTCACCAATTATACCCTTTTTATAACTCACCATCTTCCTTATGTGCTTGCTTAATTCTATCTGATAGAGATTAATGCACTAAAATTGAAACAAAATAGTGTAATTTCTTACCCCAACAACTTCCAAGCCAAAATTCATCAAATCATAAATGAAGGGGTCATGTTCCAAATGTAACATGGTTAATGATTCATGATGTTTTCGACTCAAGGTATCTTCCACTTTGTTTGATTTTCTTTGATGATAATTGATTGTTCAGTCACAATCCTTTATCAGTTCAAGCCATATTCTTTACCTCATGTTTAATTCATTCTGATTGAATATATACTTTAAACTTTTATGGTCAGTATATATTTCACATTTGGATCCATATAAATGATACCTCTAATTTTTTAAAGTGAAATCCATAACAGCTAATTCCAAATCACGTGTGAGATAATTTAATTCATAAGGTTTTAGTTGTCTTTAATCATAAGCAATCACCTAATCATTTTTCATCAGAAAAAACCAAGTCCCTTTAATGAAGTATCACTATAGATAACAAAATCACCATTTTTGGAAGGTAGGGCCAAAACTAGAGCATTCACCAATGTTCATTTCAGTTCCTAAGAACAAGCATCACAATCTTCTATCCAAATAAATTTAACCCCTTTTCATTTTAACTTAGTTATAGGGATAAATAACCATGATTTTTTTTAACAAATTGTCAGTAATAGCATGCTAATCCAAGAAAACTACTAATCTCAGTAATGTTTGTAGGTATTGGCCATTCATCAACCACTTTTTTAGTGGGATCAACTATCATACCATCCTTATTTACAATGTGACCATGAAAATAAATCTGTTGCAACCAAAAATCACATTTACTAAATTTCCCATATAACTTCATTTCTTTGAGAGTTTGTAGGAAAATCATTATATGTTTTTCACGATCTTCATAAATTTTTGAAAACACCAAAATATCATCAATAAAAACAACAACCAACTTATCCAAATATTCATGAAAAATTCTATTCATAGGACCCATAAATACAACAAGAGAATTTTTCAAGCCAAAGGGCATAACAAAAAACTCATAAGGCCCATATCTAATTTAGAATGATATTTTCAGAATGTGAGAATCCTTCAGCTTTATCTAATGGTACTCAGATCTCAATTCAATCTCAAAAAAATACCGAGCTTTCTGGAGATTATTAAACATGTCATTGACATGAGGAAATGGATACTTATTAGTAATTGTAATTTTATTCAAAGATCTATAATCAATGAAAAGTCTCATGAGATCATCTTTATTTTTAATGAAAAAATAGGATCAACTCATGGTGAAATTCTAGGATGAATGAAACCTTTATCAAGAAAATCCTGCAACTGCTTTTTCTATTATAAAAGTTCCACTTGAGACATTTGATAAGGGGGTTTTGAAATTGTCTTAGCATCAGAAACTAAGTCAATAGTAAATTAAACTTCTCGATTAGATATAACATCAGGAAACTCATCAGGAAAAACATATAAGTATTCATTTACCACTGGCACATAATTAATCTGAATAGTTCCCTTGTTTTCAACAATATACACAAGATAAATTTCATTTCCATATTTTAATTATTTCTCATATTCCTGATATGTTATCAATGGTATGGGTTCATTATTGCATAAAAACTGAAACTCTTTATGAAAAATAACTTCTTTATCTCTACAATCAATCTTATCCTAATAAAGATAAATCCAATGCATACCTAGAATAATATCAAACTATACTAAGTAAAAAACAATAAGGTTTACCGGTAATGTATTTCCACAGACAACAATAGTAAGATTCTTATAATTTTGTTTTGCCTTAATATTCCCCCTGGTGTTTTTACCATAAGTTTTGATTTCATTTATTGAGGTGAAATTTCTTATTAACCATAAAATTTATAAGAAATAAAAGAATGAATAAACCTCGTATTTAAACAAGACATTAAAATATGAGTAAACAAACATAGTAACTAATATAACTTCATTGGATGTCCCAACATCTACTGACGTATTCACAAAGGATTTAACTACACCTTTATTCTTATAATTTGAAATCTTTCTATCAGTCAGATCTTTCTTTGGGTAGGTATTTTCATAATTCCCCATTACACCACATTTAAAGAACTTTACAGTTTTCTTATCATAATTAAACATACCATCACCAAGTTATTTTTCATTGAAATCTTGATCCACATGTCCAAACTTACCACATGGAAAACACTTCCTGTATTTGTTAAGGCATTCCCCAGGGTGCTTTTTACCACAATTTTCACAAATTAGAAACTGGATTTTCTTACCTTCAGATATTTTGATTGATTCTTACTCATTTCTTTCCATCTGGAACTTTTCTTATACTTATTTTTAAAGTACACATAATCATTAGAAAACTCCATTTATACCCTCTTAACACATCAAATAAGTTTATCATAACTTTTGAATTCATGAGAGGCCAATGCCCTTCAATATCTTGGCTTCAATCCTGAGTAAAAATGATTGATTTTACTATCAAGATTTAAAATAATATTTAGAGAATACCTTGCAAATAGGGTGAAGTTTTCTTCATAAACCACCACTAAATCTTCCTCATTTTATTTCAATTCAAGGAATTTCTTTTCCCTCCTAATTTGAACCACCTTAAGAAAACATTATTCAAGGAAAAGATTATTAAATTCATCCCATTCCAAGGCATCAATATCCTCGCTATCTCTGATATTATTGACCATTGACCACCACTGGTTGGATTTACCTTCAAAATGATAAATATAAATACTAACCTTTTGATTATTTGAACACAATATGATATAAAATATATTTTCAAGGGCTTTAATCCACCCTTCATCCACTAATGGGCCAAAAGATCCATTGAAAGTAAGAGGATGTTGCCTCATAAAATGTTTCACTATCATCATGTTACTTTATGGTATCTCTGGATTTTCTCTTTCATGGATTCCAATTCCATTTATAGCCCATGTCAACAGATATATTACTATAAAAAACTAATCGGTTCCAATTCCCACCATTCTAGGTTGTGGATTCAGAAAGATATCATCCTCTTAGTGCCTTCTTACTTCATCTTCCATATTTCTTCTGTGGAAAACCATTCTGAACAAATATATTATATATGAAGAAACATTGTAATATTCAAATTTTATATCATTTCAACACAACCATAATGTAAAAATCATTTATGGTATTCTATTAATATCATCATAACCCCTAAAGTTATCTAAACCATGCTTTGATGCCAACTATACAGACCCAACCTTAATCATTACATAATCTAGTTAATTCAACTAGAATACACTTATTACATTCAAAAATATTTTTTCGGAATATATTTTTATATAAGTAGGACATAATCATAAAACATGAATACTTACATACAAATTTTTTTTTGAATTTTGTAAAAATAGAAATTTAAAAGAGGATTTTTAAAGAAAAGTCCCTTATATAAAGCCTAAAAAAGATCCTTTTTGAAAAAAATTGAGAGAATTTATAAAATCCCAATTTTAAAACATTTATGTCCATATAATTATATTCATATAAAATCATTTTTAAAATATGGACATTAAATATAATTATTTATAAGAATAAATCTTTAATACATTTAAAATAATATTTTAGTTAAAAAGTCCCTTACATTGGGTTCAATTTACTTTAAACGTGTTCAAACCTCATGAATAATGGATTAAAGAGTGGTATTAATATATTAAATATTCATATTACTATTTAAAATTCCTTATATGATCTTATTAAAACATCCTTCCATCCATTTATTAATAATATTTTGTTATTTTCACTGTTTCGGGTGCATTTATTTCATGGTTTCCATGGTTGGTTCATTATGGATTTTCTTGTCGAATGGAAAGAAAAAAACTAGAAGTGGAATGAAATGGTATTAAAATATTTAAAAAAAACTTAAATTATATCATATATCATTTTTTATATGAGTATAATTCATTAGATAAAAAATTAATGAAAATGACTTAATTTATTTTGGTTGTTTTATGACCATCACAAACTTATATCATTTTATTTAATATCATGTTTATATATTGGTTCTTGAAAATTATATAAATTATAATATGTACAATAAAATATTTTCTAACCATAATAATGGTTTTATGATCATCCTTGAAGTTGGTAAAAGAAAATAAAAACAGATTGTCCACGATGACGGTAAATCGACACATCATGGACAATATTTTCATTTTTTAGAATAAGAGGAGAAGAGGAGAGGTTTGATGTTGGATATTCTCTTAACACAATAAAATTATAGTATATTTAAGATATTGTATTTTTCATGTCACTTGTACGAGGGGAGTTTATTATATAATAATAAAAATAAAATAAATTGAAATGAAAATAAAATAAAATGAAAGAGGATTTTACCTCTTTATTTTTTCTCCTTGAGAACCTATTTAAGGCCCTTAGTTTTGGCCTTTTGGTGATACCGGAAGATCTTGAACATGGGGAAGAGTTTTTGGAGAGTAATTGGATATAAATTAAACATGATACAATTCTTTGAGGTGTGAGGATAATAGGTGGTATTTATAGTGGAGGTTAGAGGTGTTTTTTGATTATTTTATTCATTAGTTTATTATTTTGGATCAAGATTATGAATAGTTTAAGAATTATCACTAAATATATTAAAATAATAATGTAGTTTTTTAGATTATCGTTCTTACATCATTTATGACTCAAGGAATAGTGTATTTAACTTATAATGCATATATACCATAAATTACCGTATTTCACTATTCATAAAAAATTCAAGTACTTTAGAAAAATCCAAAAAAATTACCCTAACCATTTTTTGAAATTTAGAATTAAAAAATGAAATCCATTTTATAAAAATAATTTTATAAATATGAGAAATTTAATTTTTAATTAAAATCATAATTTATTCAAAAAATACAGATTTCAAAATTATAACAAATTTTATAACACTTTGAAAAATTAATTAAGGTCTCATAAAATTACCTTATAATCATAATACAACAAAATATTAATTTAGAAATCTATTTTATGACAATAAATTTTCTTTTAAATCATTATATTAATTATAAAATTTTAAATAAACATTCATGTTTCAAAAAAATGCCAACACTTAATTTATCATTTTCAAAGCATTTATATACTTATTCCATGATATAAATATATCATATTTACACATATAAGATGCATATATTTTATCTATAATCTCATATGTGAGTTTACTATTCTATTAGTATACATTCCTTAATTTTGATAAATACCACTTATTTCATTATATATTTATAATGAGTTTAACTATTTAATTCCAGAATGAAAACAAATTATTTTATAAGTACCTAGGTTGTTACAATATTTCCCTTATATTGCATGAAAATCTATATGCTTGGTTATTTAGGAGTATTTTTTTGTATGGGTAACCATATTTTTTGTTTCTAGGGTATGGTTTAGTATATGATAATATCAGTTTATTTCGAAATATATAAACAGTTTTCTTAGAATTTGTTAATGGCATCCCTTCTAGAAAACTCAAGGAATCACAAAATTTGTTCTTAGTAGGTTATTTCCAGATCCCTATTCTTCTCTTCTTATGTCTTGTATCATTAAATAATTCTATGACTATATATGAGAGTTCATGATCAATTTAGTTGTGATGTCTTAACTCAAATGTCTCTAGGTGACAGGTTAGTGGAATGCATGAGCATCGATGATTCATGGATTAAATAAATTACACGAATTTGGGTTGTATAGGCCAGGATGATGCCATTGTTTTCTTTCATGGGTTTATCATTCTTGAATTGGTTTTAAAAGTCTAAGGAGGTATAATTCTCAAGTTTTAATAGTCTTACCTTTAGTTTTAACCTTAATGGAGATGATATACTAAATAGTTGAAAGAACATCACTAATATCACTTGTGTTTTGGTATCCAATTTTGGTTCCTCCTTATGTTATGATAGTTTCAACTAATATTTCTATTCTGATATTGGGATGGTACATGAATTAGTGAATGTGTAACACTAATCAATGTGAATTTTTACTGTTTCATATATATTTTCAACCGTGGGAGTGATTTAATAGGGCCTCTTTCACTAAATTGTCTAAAATGATTTAGATACTTAATGTTATCAATGTGGTACATGAGAAACTCATCGAGTTGGTGTATTTAATTCAAATCCGATAGGGGGGATGTATGTAGAAAATCTAGTGATTATTTCTATCTTGATGTGTTATAGTTTCCTAGTGTACTTATTGCTAAAATATTTTATAGTGACATTATATTTCCCAATATAGGTTTTCCCCGTGATGCATCACATGGCCATATTTAGAGAACTATATGATCATCCATGTATAACTCTAGTTTTCTAATTTGATTTTCCATTTTTTTCAATATTAATTAATAAGGGATGTTATATATTATTTTTTTATTCCCATTATTGGGGAACTATCACTAGTGTAAGGTAGGGTAGTTACCCCATAGTGTCAGTCAATCTATATTGCATAATTGGTTGGGATCATGTTTATCTTGAGTAAGATATCCCATCAAGTTCTCTACGTGTAGTGTATCATGGGATGGTCATCACAAACTCTTACTATGTAATCATGTAACATTTTTTAGTCTATTATAGTATCATTTTTGGTCCAATATAAAAATTTAGAACAGGACACCATTATGCTACACTAGAAACCCTATATTTTTTATACACACCACCAACCTCCAGCATTACGATGAAGAAATGCATAATGAAAGGGAGAGTGTGACACCATTGGTATGTGCTTTTCCCTTCTTTTTGTAAATTTTGATGTTATGAGATGTATTGGATCAATTTTGTGATTTTTTGGGAAGGGATGTGGTCAAATAGGGATTTTTATGGCTCCTTAGGCCTCACTAAACCTTGGGGGATACCATTGTGTAAATCATGGTTTGAGTCATTTTATTGTTATAGGTGTGGTATTTGACCATTGTGGTGATTGGTGTGCCATGATGGGTGAAATAGTTGAGGATTCCATTTTGGATAATTTTTTTTCATAGGGAATACCATCTAATAAAAATATTTTGGATGACCATGATATAAGATATTGGTGTAGTATAATAGGGAGGAATAAGTGGTTTTTACTTAGTGTTAGTAACACTACACCCAGGGCCATGGGTGTCTTATTGGGTGGGGTTCATTGAAAGCCCCCCCCCAAAAAAAATTAGATGTGTATTGTGAAATATTGAGGGGTTGAAAATGGTATACTAGGCTAAGTGAATGTCAATATACTGTCAGCAAGTTGGTTTTTTCATTGTGGGTTCCTCTTTGGCTGGTTGATACATAACTTTGTGTTAGTGCGTGGAGTGGGTGAATGAGTTATGGTGTGAGTTATTTCCTAGAAATAATGGTTTTGAAAATGAAATGTAGATTTTGGTGTAATTTATTTACATGGTTTTCTATGTATTATATGTTTTATTTTACTTGTCTTTTATTTCAAATAGACTAGATCTGATATTTTCTTATTTAATCAGTGTGTGTCGTAAGTATTTGGGGGTTTCCATCTGTGTATATATACACTTCCCATGTATATTTTTCATAGTGGGTATAAATTATTCTACTGATATAATGTATGTAAGGTAGGACCTCTTACCCATCTAGAGGAGTGCATTAATGATCTGGTTCTTAGGGGTGGAACTAGGAGTGTGGTGGTACCGGTCTTGTAGTGCATGAGGGCATGTTGTGTTGGAACTTTCTCACTCCATTTTTTCTTAGTATTATAGTGTTATATGTATATTTTTTTATATTATACGACACTAACTAATATTTAAATTGATATTATATATTTTGTGTTGTTCATTCTTTGATTCAGGAATCACACACACACACATATCTATTTTTTGTTTGGTTGTTCTGGTGCTGCAGATTCTGTAGTAGTATTTTTTTAAAAGCAATATATAATGATGGTTTAAACTTCTTCTATATATGAAAAATTATTATTTAGCTATAGTTTAAACCACTACTATTTAAGTTTGATATTTCTCCAGTGGTGTTTTTTTGGTTTTAGCGGTGGTTTCCCCTCCCAAAAAATGTCGAGGGGATAGTGGCAGTTTAAACCGCTGCTATATGCTCGATATTTTTTGGGAGGGGAAACCACTGCTAAAACAAAAAAACCTCCACTAAAAAAATATTTTGTGATGGTTCCTAGAAATTTCCGCTAAATGGATGGAACCAACATGAGTTGGATTCCGATGCCAACTTTAGCAGCATTTTTTGGAAACCATCACAGAACTATATGGTGGTGGTTTAAACCCCCACCAAATAAAAAAATCACCACTATAAGTCGATTTTGTTGTAGTTATCCCACAAAAATACACTATTACCAATCCACCATTTCACTATCCTACCATCCACCCATAATACCCTATAACCACTACAACATCATCCTATCACTCTACCCTATTCACGGTCCAACCTCTAGTAATCTACAACCCCTCTGCACCACTTTCTTCAAATGTTCCTGCACAAATCCACCGTAAGTATCATATCCAACATTATAACCAAATTTACTATTGTACCCTATTCAATCCACCATCTACCTCTTTGAAGATCTATCCCTTATTCTATTTCCAGACACATAACCCAAATGGAACCTCCTCCACAATCCTCATCTTCACCCGAGCTCGATCCATCATCCGAAGAAGCTGAGCTCACATCGTTCTGCACCAAAACTTGAACCACTATCATGCCACCCATTATCGGATAAACCCGAGACAAAATGAATCATGATTGAAGAATAAGAATTGTCACCACAAAGGTTAATTCTGTGAAAACCCAAATCCATCATGAGTGGAGTTGTTATTTAAAGCTGAGCCTGAGAAGATCTTAAGCCGACCCACTGACCCAAATCTTGCGATGGACATCACCCTATTGAATTTACAAAGGTCGACCGAAGGAAATATTCCCCCTCCTAAATAATAAGACTCAAGGTAGGATAAGATAATGAGAAGAAAAAAATGATAATAAAATAAATAAATATAAATAATATATATATATATATATCAAATAATAATAATAATAGGTATATGTACACACACACATATATATATTATTAATAATTATATATTTTTGTAAATAATTTTGTATTTCTATAAAAATAATAATAAATACAATGAGCATAAATATATATAGATTTTTTAATAATAACAAGTATATATATTTTTTATAAATATTTATTTGTTTTTCTTTAATACTAATAATTATAATATATATATATATATATATATATATATTAAAAATTGGTTTGAAACCAACTAGTGACATCCGAGCCCAAAATAAGTTTGGGTACGAGGGTCCAAAGTGCATCAAGGCCTTGGAATTTGTTCAAACTGGCCTTTAACCCAAATTAGAATTTGGGAAAAATAATTAAAGCTGCTTGCATGTAATGGCTTTGGAATTTTTTATGATTTATTGGTTGAATTGGGTTAGAATATTTCAAGAGAAGGATATTTTCATAATTAAATCAAGGATGGAAAATTTGGGCCTCCTCACTCAGTAATCACAATCATTGATCTATCCATGCAGAGAGCATATGAGTTTTTTTTATCATGACCACTACATGGAATTGAGTTTTAAGGAGTTTCACATTTTATTTGAGGGAGTTTGGTTGTGTCCACCCCTGAGGATGATGTAAAATGAAAAGTATGCCACATGTAAGACAAAGAGTTTCATGCAGAACAAAAATTCTGAGATTGAGGGGGGGGGGAGGTTGATATGAAATTAGATTATTAATAGAAGAAGATTCTAGAATTAGGAAGAGACACACAAAACCACCATCACAGCAGAAAGGATAATATAAATAGAACCGATACACATTAGGAGCTTCTGGAGATCACTAAAGGATCTATAGTTGGAGCTAATTGATAGAGAAGATTCATTATCTATTCCCATGTTTCTTCATTTATTTTTGCACTAATTTTTCTATATATAAATATATAAATATTATTATTACAATCATGATATTATACTAAACAATTCTAGGAGAATCGGTTGTGTTGGTTAATTTATTTTAATTTGTTCATGATTTTACTTAACTGTATGCTTCTCTCAATTTCTCTTTCAACAATCATTTTTTTTTTCAAAACATAAAGTATCAATGAAAATTGACCTTGATAAAACTTAAATTTAAACTATCTTCAATATGAGGATTTTTTTGAAAAATTAATCAATCTCAAGAGAGAGTAGCACACTGAGTTCAACTAAAAACTTGAACTCAATGATAACGGATTTGTTCTCACTTAGTGATCGAGTGACTTATATAATTGAAAAGCTATAGGAGCCATTCATTCACAGATTGACTTGATAAAAAATATGATTAGACTATTTCAATCAGTTTTAGGTGTTTAAATTAAAATTCATGAATAAATAAAAATATGTATAAAAATCATCCAACCAATTTCCTCCTATTTCATCAATTGACTGTTCTTTCTAGCTTTTGATCTTCTGACTTCCCCACTTTCTTTCACTCACACTCATTTTCACACTCATACAAATCTTAATTATCATCATTGTTTCATCACATTACCATTTTTATCTTCCTATTGTGTTATTTTACTTTATTTTTATTTTTTTGTCTACTTGGTCACGCACTTAAATCACACACTGTGATTTCTTCCCAATGGATTGACCTATACTCATCACTAGACTAGTTTTAAGTAGTTTTATAAATAATTAATTTTCATGATTCCAATAACCTCATGTCAATTTTTAGCATCATTATGAGGGAATGAACATGTGATCCAAAATAAAAAAATAAATAAAAAAGTACATAAAATAAAAATAAAACAAATAAAAAAACATTCAATTTTTTTAAAAAATAGATATACAAAAACTGTCAAAAAAACTACAAGAAAATTCAAAAAAAAAAATGTTGAAGCTTATATGTGTTTGAAAACAAGGTCTAAACCTTAGATCATAGATCTTGTAATACTAGAAATTTAAAGACACATTATGGATTTGAAAAATTAAAAACAAAAAATCAAAATGGAGGATAATAGAGAAGCTAAGAACAATAATCACCAACCACCTAGAAATGTGAATCCACCTAAAAATGAGATAATTGAGATGCGTAGTTTGAGTGAATTTTTATTCCCTATTGTTTCTAATAATTTTTCATGAATTAGACTCTCACCAAGGTATAGGAATTATGATATAAAAAAATCCACTTTGTCCCAGATTCTTGCCTTTAATGGAATGACCAATGAAGACTCTCTTGACTTCATTACTTTCTTTTACTATAGTGTTCAACAACTTCCACTGAGATGCCTAAGTGAGGAAGAGATTAAACTAAGATTTTACCTTTTTTCCTTAAGGGAAATGCATATAATTTCTCTAAAAAAATGTAAGAGTAATGATTTACACTTGGGATCAAGTTTACAATTCTTTCACTATGAAATTTTATCCTAGGATAATAACATCTGAAATCAGGCACAAAATCACTGGTATTTTTCAAGATGAGGGAGAACTATTACATGAATCTTGAGACATATTTAAGGGATTACTTAGAAAATTCCCTAACCACCAATGAACTCTCTAATTCCTCATGTACACTTAACAAAATAGTCTCACCCCTTACCACCAATCATTGGTGGACCAACCTGCTGGTGGGGATTTCAGTGATAGAACTGCTGAGGAATTGAAATAAATTTTTAACACACTAGAAAAAAAATCACAACATAAATGATTTATAAGAATAACCATTTTAAGGAAATAACCCAATCATATTCCAAAATATGAGGCAAAAGCTATTTTATTTTTCAATAAAAATATCTATCAGGGAGTAATGCCATCACCGTGACATGTTTGGACATTTACATTCATGTTGTCCCAATTTTTATATGACTTCTCAAGCTCCTGAAAATGAAAAATTTATTGAATGTGGTCCTAGGATTTAGACTAGGGATGACCCATTTTCAAACACTTAAAATCAATGGTATAGAAATAATCTAAATATTTCTTATATAAAGTAGGGAGTGATTAAACTTGTAGCTCCCCCTAATTTTTCAACAACCACCTAGGTAGAAGTTCAATCCTTAACCAAAAGCTGAATCATCTAAATACCAAAACGAATTAAGGGGTATGTTCCAATAGATAATCATTAGTTTTGGTGAAAAAAGTCAAAAAATTATTTTGATAATGTGAAAATAGATTCTAGGATGAATTTTATTGAAATATAAATGGAGAAGTTGGCTAGAGAGGTTGGTGGTATAGATAGGGGTAAGCTTCCAAACAAAACTGATGTGAACCCTAGAGAAAATTACATGGTTGGGAAAACTATAAGTGGTATCCAATTCCACTAGGAATCTATGAAAGTACCCCAACCTCCTCGAAAAAAAACAAGATGAATTTGGATATTACAATATGGAAAATGTTGAATCTGGAAATTTGGACAACATCATTGAACACTTTAAATCCTACTGTTCCAACTAAAAATAATAAGAAAATTAATTAAAAAACAAATAAAATAAAGGTAAGAAAATATTGAAGAATAATTTGAAGGGATTCCTAAAATTGTGCGGAAATTTTCTCCAATAATTTCTTTTCCGCAAATAAAAAAAAGAAAAACATGATTCTAAACTATTTAAATTTATCAAAGTTTTCAAGAAACTAAACATTTACATTCCTTTCCTAGAGGCCATTATTAAAGTACCATATTATCTAAAATCACACAAGAAAATTTTTTCTAACAAGAAAACCCTGGAATAATTTTTTTTACTTACAATCTCACAGAGGAGTGTAGTGTTGTGTTGTAGAATAAGATACCTCTGAAACTTCATGTCCCATGGAGCCTTTTCATACCTTTCACCTTTAGAGATAGAGGTGGATAGTTCAATTTTCTATGTGATCTTGGATCTAACATAAATTTAATTCCATTTTATTTTTTATAAAACTTGAGATTAGGAGTTCTGAAACCCACCACTATTTTCTTAAAACTTATAGATCGATCCATTACTCACCCAGATGGTAGGGTAGATGACTTGTTAGTGAGATTATGAAGGTTTTTTTCTACTAATTTTATGATACTAGATATGAAGTGTGACTAAAAGGTACCAATCATTCTTTTTGGACCTTTCTATCCATAGGGTGAGATGTCATCAATGTTATAAAGGTAAAATTGTTTTTTAATATGGGTGAATAAAAAAAGGAATTTAATGTTTAAAAGAAATTAAAGAACCCACCCAAGGCCAAATATTTCATAGAGATGATCTTTTAGGAGCTATAAAATCTATTGATAAATAGGAAGAGGAGTTTTTGAGGATACTGGAAGAAATTAATAGTGCACTGGAGATCCCTACTAAAACTTTCATAGGAATTAGTTCTAGTAAGGGGAAGGATCCCTTAGATGAGTTCGAGGGGGAATTACTAGAACACCTAGATTATTTTTCCTTAGAACACATTTTTACCTCAATGAAAGAATATATATGTGAGGAAAACTTTTTTGGAAATAATAGTGATGGAAATGAATCTTTATTCACTGCCTTATTTAAGAGGAAACATGAGGAACTTTTTCCACCTAGACCCAAGTGTCTTCCCTCAAGATAAGAATATCCTAATCTAGAGCTCAATCCCCTACCAACACATTTAAAATATTCTTTTTAGGAGAGTTATCAACTTTACCAGTCATCATCTCATCCAAAATAGAGGAAAGTCAAGAGGACAACCTGATTAGTGTCTTAAGGTAGTACAAGGCTGCTTGTAGATGGTCAATTGTTGATATAAAGGGAGTAAGTCTATCATTTTGTGTGCATAAAATCTCTATAGAACCTGATTGTAAACCAATAGTGGAAGTAGAGCGAAGTTTTAACCCAAACATGAAAGAATTAACATGAGAGTAAGTGATCAGGTTACTTTATGTTGGAATAATATTTCCTATTTTTGATAGCCCTTGAGTAAGTCCTATTTTGGTAGTCCCTAAGAAGAGTGGAGTGAGTGTGATAAAAATTGAAAATAATGAGAAAATTAAAATAATAATTGTGAAAAAATGGAGGGTATGTATAGAATATAGATAACTAAATGTTTTCATTAAAAAGGATTATTTACCTACACAATTTTTAGAATAAATTCTAGAGAGGTTGACTATCAATGAGAATTTCTATTTTCTTGATGGATATTATGGTTATAACCAGTTTTCTACTTCTCATGAGGATCAGGAAAAGATCATTATAATGACCCGGATTTTTATGAAGGTATGAATTGTTTGTTTTTTAAATTAAATTATTTCTTTTATTCAAGTGAGTGTTCCATATGGTCTAAGGAAGGCCTCAGGAGCATCTGGGTCTTGTTCGAAGCCCAGAGCTCCAAATTTTGGAGAAATCAGGACAAACACACAGTTTGAACAAACCATTCACCATAACCTTCATGGTTTGGCCAAAATGCATGGGGTGTTACAAATGGCTATAGAGGGGAGAAAGATTGAACTAAAACATGTGACTTGGGATACATAGTTTTACACCTTGTCTTAGATAGGAGATAAAGGAATTCTACATGGGATGTGCATGGTTAGTCTAATTGTATGGTATCTAAGTGAGGGGTGGCTTCCCTTAGGCAGTATTGGTGTGTGGTTGGCACATGGTTTGACCAACCATGCGGCCAAACCATGATCCTCTTAAAAAGTGGTAAATTTTAAATTTTTCCACTCTTTCCCTTAATTAATCTATTTCTTTTTTTCTCCCTATAATTTCTAGTGGGCCGAATTCCCATGGAGCTCATCCTCTTAAAGATTTTGATATATATATCATCTGGACTTTGTTTCCTTCACCGTTAGATGTATTTTATAGTTAAAAGTAAGATATATAATCCCATAAATTCCTTTCTTAGTTTCTCTTTCCATATCCTATGCTATTTTAGTGTGAGATCATATGAATTATTTTCAAGGAATTTGACTACTTAAAACAATTTCTTCTATTTTACTTGAAACCTAAAGCTGATATCAGACAAAGAATAATCCATGGGCCTATAGAAGGATTTTTAGTAATTTTCTCTAAAAGTTAAGGTTTTTTATAGCATTTACCAATGTGTTTCATGCCATACTTTTCCACACAATTTCTTAAAACATGTTTTCCTTTTATATTAATAAAACCATGTTACGATATGACCTTAGAGCCTTGTTAACTTATTTATCGGATACCTACCTCATTGGTTGGCACCCCTTTGGGTGTTTTTAATTAAATCCCCTCATTAATATAAATGTTTAATTAACAAAACCACCTTCTAAGTGTTTTCTTGACTTTAAAATGTTTTTCCATGATTTTTAAATTAAATGGATTGTTTTCAATTAAATGGAAGTGAGTGGAAATACCATGTCACGTGTTATATATGGATAATTAATTCTATTACTTATTGCACCCATTGTTAGTTTGGTTAAATGAATATAAATTCTTAGCAGGTGATGCCTCATGTTTATTATAATTATACCATGGGTATTGGTCAGTGGACAACAATTAAAGGACTTATTGAGCATGGTGTTTCACACTCCCTTGCATTGGGTGTTGACCATGATGTCTCGTTTTGTTTACTTGGATGATGAGAATAAAGTTTCATATTCCCTTACATCGTGTGTTGGGCATGACGAATCACCCACTGTCTCAAATGAAAAACATGATGTATCACATTCTCATGAGATTTAGGGATAGTACCCTTGTTGGATATTTTTTCTCATTAGACTATTCATGGATGCTTGAGTTACACCCCAGGTCTAGCTAGTACTTAGTATCTATCTATATTCCTATATATGTCCTCATATATAGTGTATATACATATATAAATATTATGTATAGTTACTTATAAATATGCGTATGTGTTAAAATGAGATCAGAATTATTCTGGCCTATATTGAAGTAGGTAAAGTCTTCTAGGTATCGTATAAGAACCTGAGATGGCTAGTATTTATTTTCAGAATTATTTTTATTTATTATACTCACACACTATTATGCTATATACACCGACTATATTATTCTAGACATCATTGGTGGTGGCCTACTGAGTTTATCTCACACCATTATCATTCCTCCCATGGTACCTAAGAAGAATTCATGATTGTAGGTGTGGATAAGGACAAGAGCCTCGTCATGGATACTTGATTTATTTTTCTTATAGCATGAATCATGGGTGAAGAGGATTGAGCGTATGCTCGTGATGCTAGTGGAGATATATTTTGGTCTTCTGTATTTTTGTATAGCATGTTGTATATTCCTGTTCTCTATATCCCTTATATTCCCTTTTTTTAAATCAATATACCATGAAATCATTTTGTATATGAATTGGCCTATGGCTTGATTACTATTATAGTTTCTTGGATGTTTTCACTTCTACTATTGATTATTGTTCTTTCTTTTATTGTGTTGCTAGTTATCCTTTATGATTACTCTATTTGTTATATTTTTTTTATTCCTACTATGCTACTATGATATGAGGATATAGTCTCCCCACCATACTACCTTAGGCCCTCACTACTAGTTGGAAGCCTCTAGAATATGGGGAGGCACGCTTGAGGCCATGTGACCCACCAGCTCGGGGCACCGTTTTAGTGGATCCTAGGTTAGACATCACAATCACATTCACTTGTCCATTTGAGACATGTTTCTACCAAATAATTACCTTTGAGATATGTGGTGCTGCAACCACTTTTTAGAGATGCATGATGGAAATTTTCCTAGACATGATTGAAAATATTTTTCAAGTTTTCATGGATTATTTTCAGTTATTGAAGTTATCATGTGCCCGTTTCAATTTAAGAGAGTATATATTTTATAAATTGAGAATGACAACACATTTAATCAGACCATGATATATATATATATATATATATATATATAAGAGTACAGAATTAAATGAAACTAAAATTTTAAATGCAATTGTTATCATTAAATGGGGATGCTAGTTGAAAATTAATGATTGTTTTCCTCTATAACTTGTAATTGATACTCCATATACCAGAACCTTAGTCATGTGGCATAAGACCTAGACCCCAACATAACCATAGTAGTGGGTATTTATGGGTGTCTCTTGTGATTCTTATGGCCTGTTATGGTCTCCCTTTATTATTAAGACCTAGATTTTGGAGCAGGTAGAGAGGTGTGACCTTTTCCATAGGAATTATATGTACCTATTCTGTTGAGTATCTATGATCCTGTTATTGTTAAACTATTTTATAGGGTTTTTGTTTGTAATTATAGAATCCTTCCACCATGATAAACTTGAGTCGTATTCTAGGAGGGCGGTGACAATCATGCTCTAGGGGTGGTGGTCTATGAGCCACCAGAATTACCTCTCGTAATGACACCAATGGATCCACATGCTATTCCTAACTTGGGAACATTCGCCTAGTTTCAACAAGGTTTCCTTCATAAGATGTATTATATTCAAGGAGTTTCTCAACCTGCCCTGATTATGGAAGAGTTGACATGATAATTCTAGCAGCAACACCCACCTACGTTTTCATGTGATGGTGAACCTCAGGCTACCAAGACATGACTGGAGGCCATGCTTTCTATATTCAAACATATGGAGATGCCTCCAGTGAGGAGGGTCAATATCTCTATTTATATATTTTATGGTTCTGAAAATTAATGTTGGGATGTGATAACCCAAGCATATTAACATTGGGATATGATCTGGAGAGATTTCCAGACGGTCTTCTATGATTACTTCATTCCATATACATTGAGGGATAACTAGGATATAGAGTTCATGAACTTTAAGTAGGGAGTTATGTCAGTAATGGAGTATTCTACCCATTTTACTGAGCTTCATTGATTCACACTGACTCTAGCGAGTGATGATATCATTATTTTAAGGTGATTTGAGGATGGGGTTGTATATTCCATCTGATTGTAGGTTAATGTTTTTTAGTTGATAAATATTTTTGAGATAGCCAACTAGGCCCTCATTATTAAGCGGAATTTGAGGGAAGCTGACACTATAATCTAGTGTAGTTCAACACCCAGACCTAGCAGTAGTTCTTCTATTGGATGGAAGCTTCACTTCAAGGTTTCTCATAAGGGAATTACAAAACATACTAATAGATTCTTTATATGTCATCAGTGTGGAAAACCAAGACACATGAAACCCCAGTGCATGTGAGACCCAGTTGAGTGCAGAGGTTGTGGTAGGATGGTCCATATTCAGTGATTTTGTAGAAATTTTCCATCGGTTCCTAATGAGAGAGTATCCACACTGACTCCACATATTGGAGCGGAGATGGTAACACCTCATTAGGTAGACTACTAGAATACCATTAACCACACAAGCCGAGGAGTCAGTTGAGGCAGAGAGAACCAAACTAATGATTAAAAATTTTAGTCGAGCATGCCTACTTAGGGGAGTTAGGTTGTATCTCATGGCCACAGTATAGGCCAGTCACATGTAGTGCAACCTATGCCGGGGGAGTAGAGTACTAGACCTTCTATATTTTGAGGTATTATTCTAGTATACTATACTTTAGTCACTACAAAAAAATAGCAGATTAGCTGCAGGTTTTTAGAGGGGGTTATGTAAACCCCCTCTAAATTCATTTCCTATATAAATTAGAGGGGGTTATGAACCACCCCCACTAATCATTGAATTTAGAGGGGTTTTGAAACCCCTCTAAAATTTTTACCATTATTTTTTTAATATTCAATTGGATTTTAGAGGAGGTTATGTCAAAACTGCCACTAATATAATAATTATTAGCACTATATATATATATATTCGGTTAGATTTTAGAGACATTATATATATATATAATATGGAATTTTTGTTTTTTCATAAAATAGCAAGTGTTCAAAACCCCTAATAATCTCTTAAATTAAAAGGGGTTTTGAACCTCCTCTAATTTATGAGGTTAGAGGGGGTTCTAAATCCTCTATAATTTAAGAGATTAGAGGGGGTTCTAAACCCCCTTTAATTTAAGATATCAAAGGGGGTTTTGAACACCCACAGTTTTCTTAAAAAAAATCTGTAATATATATATATATATATAATAAAAACACAATATATAAATGTATTTAAATACATTATATAAATATATTATATAAATATATTTATATAAATAATGCGTATCATTATATTTAATCGTATTTATATGTATCCATAAATATAATTGTATAATGTGTACATTAATATATATTTATTTCTATAAAATGTTATTTTATATAATATTAATTATAATATAAAGTCATAAATATATTATATAAATATATACATAAAATTTATTTATTTAAAAAAATGTATCATATAAAAACCTTGTAGTTTTTATAATTTATATAATAATAATAATGGATTATAAAGATACTCACACACACATGAATATAAATAAACATGTATGTATCATATAAATAATTTATTTAATTATCTGTATATTATATATATATTTATGCATAATATATAATATAAATTCATTTAATTATATACATAAATATGTATTATATTGCATACATACATATATATACAAATAAATATATAAGCACATTATATATATATATATATACAAATAAATATATTAATAAACATTTACAAATAAATAAATAAATTTATATTGATATTAAAATAAATATTTAAATAAAGATATTAAATATATATTTGTATACAGAATATAACTATATAAATATAAATATACATAAAATTTAATCTTTATAGAAATATTATATTATATTATATGAATATATATAATATAATATAATATATATAATAATTAATTTAAACATATATTATATTAATTTTATGTATATTAAATAAAAGAATTGGGCACAACTGTGAAAGCGGCACATGACACAACATAAAAAATACAGAGAAACCACTGGCCCGAGGACTTGACCTCAAGACCACGTCCCAAACCCCTCCTCATCCTTACCACCCAGCCGAGCACTGAGGGAAATATATTAAATATAATGCAATATAAATATATTAAATTGTATACATATATAAATATATAGTATATATATTTTTATACATATAAATGTATTTATAAAATATATAATATATATTTGTATTCATATAAATATGTAATATATATATATATTATTTTAATTGTGTACATATAAATATTAATATATATATATATATGATATATATATATATATATTATATATGATATTTATGTTATATATATGATATATATATTTTTATTTTTAAGTTGTATACATATAAATATATTTGTATGATATATATATTTTCATTTGAATATATAGCATGATATATATATTTACCCATGTGATTTAAATATATTATAATATAAATACATAATAAAAAAACAAATACATTAATTTATATAAATGTATATAGAGTTTATATATTTAAATGTATTTAAATATATTATAAAAATAACATTTATTTGAATAAACAATCAAATATATATAAATATATTAATGGCTATACTATAACATGAAAACAAATTTTCCATATTGGTAAGGGGTGAGGGCGTGTCGGGTGCTGTATAGAAACCGCTTGGAGGTTTGAATCGCTGTCCATGAGATTTTATATTGGGTAGGGGAAATTTTTAGTGGGCATGTATGGGAGGGGAGGGGGATATGAGGGGATTGGGGAATGGGGAAGGAGGATGAGATTCCATCTGAAAAAAATAAAAGATTTAGTGGCAGTTTTCAATTGCCACTAAATTAGCTATTTTCAAATTTTTTATATGAAATTAGAGGGGGTTTAAACCCCCTGTAAAATGATACAAAAAATTAGAGGAGATTGAAAAATTCCTCTAATTAGGAAATTATTGTAATTTTTTATGTGAAATTATAGGGGGTTTAATCCCCCTTTAAAATAACCACCGATAATATCAAACATACCTTACCAGTGGTTTACTAAAACCGCCTCTAACAACATGTTATAGCCACATTAGTGGTGATTTTTTATAACCACTTCTAATATGTTTATAAGGGATTATAACCCCCACTAAACTAAAAAACAATCCCTTCTAATATACTATTATTTATAGTGAGTGCATTCTTTATTGGAAACAAGTGCATCACACTCTTTGATAAACGCCACTAATGTGTTTAGAGGGGGT
The DNA here is from genome assembly GCA_963277665.1 of Viscum album. NCBI lineage: Eukaryota > Viridiplantae > Streptophyta > Magnoliopsida > Santalales > Viscaceae > Viscum > Viscum album. The sequence continues at coordinate 1,354,397,942 of OY728131.1, forward strand.
TATAACCCCCTCTAAAATAAAAAATAATCCCTTATAATCTACTATTTTTTTTAAGTGAGTTTCTAATTTATTTGACATAGGTGCATCCCACTATTTCATATCTGTGAAAATTCTAGAGAGTTCATTCCTTGAGATAGAGTACTTTTGTGGCATGATGACACTCGATACCCTGCTGGGTATCCAATTAGAGAGTGTTCTATGATGTAAGGAGTGTACCCTTGAGATAGGTGAATATATTTTCATGTGGGATCTTTTAATCCTAAATATGAAAAGGTTTGATGAAATTCTTAGGATGAATTGGTTGGTCCCCTATCGAGCCCACATTGATTGTTATCACCGAAGGGTGACATTCACATCACAAGAGGGTGGTAGACATATTCATCACAGTGAATGGGATATCCATGTGACTTGAGCTCTACCTAAGCATTGGTGGTTAGGTAGAGTGACAACCTAGATTTCAAGTCTATTCTTGGATGATCAGGGGATATGACCTACTATTTTCCTTCCTACGGTGGATCATTTTAGGGTTGTCTTCCCTAACTACTTTTCTGGGCTACCTACAATGAGAGATGTAGAAATCACTATTGAACTAGTACTAAGAGTGGCACCAGTGTCCATTCCTCCTTAGAGGATGACACATATAGAGCTTTTGGAGCTTAAGAAGCAGTCATAAGACCTAGAAGTTAAGGGTCTCATATGAACTAGTACCTCTCCATGGGGTTCAATAGTCATTTTTTCAAGAATTCAAATGGTTCCCTTAGGATTTGCGTGGATTACCGATTGCTAAACCAACTCACAGTGAAGAATTAGTATCCACTAACACAAATAGATAAACTCATTGATTAGATCTAAGGAGAGATAGTGTTTTAAAAGATTTATTTGAGGTTGGGCTACCATAATTTTCATGTTAGGCCATCAGATATATATTGTACAACTTTTTTGAGTAGGTATGGTCTTTATGAGTACCTGATAATTCACTTCAGTCTCACAAATGTGCTAGCTATTTTCATGGCCCTGATAAATTGGGTTCTCCACTTGTATCTAGATTAATTTGTGGTAGTCTTTATGGATGTCATCTTGGTGTATTCTTATACTCAACACAACCATGAACAACATCTTGAGATCATGCTGAATACATTGAGAGAGCACCATATTTACAAAAATCTCACTGAATGAAAATTTTGGATCAATAAAGTTCACTCCCTGGGTCATATCATCTAAGAGAAAAGAGTGTCATTAGACCTAGAGAAGGTGATATATGTAATTTTCTAGGAGTAAATCAAGAACATATTTGATATATGAAGTTTATTGGGGATGGCCGAGTATTAAAGATGCTCCATCCATTACTTTTCATACCCACCAATTCCTCTTATAGGCATGACTAATAAGGGTGTGAAATTCATGGATAGAATCTTGTGAAGGATCCTTTCAGGAATTGAAGGGGCAGACTGACTTAAGAGATAATACTAATTCTTTTGGAGCCAATCAGAAGCTATAAAACTTATTGTAATGCATTAGACATTAGTACATGAGTAGTTATTATGTAGGATGAGTGAGTCATAGCATACAGGTCTCATGAATTGTGGCCTCATGAGTGAAATTACCCAACACATGATCTTGAGATAGTAGTATTTGTGCATGCTTTACGCTATTGGAGGAATTATTTACTTTTGGATCATTTTGTGGTGTTCACCAATCAAAAAAGCCTCCAGTATATCTTTACATAGCGTGATATTAATCTTAGGTAGTGAAAGTGGGTTGAATACCTACAATACTTTGATTTTGAGCTTGCCTATATGCCTAAACAAGGAAATACAACAGCCAATGCTATGTGATGGAAGACTCAGACACAGGTGGTTCAGGATACCAGTGGTGAGTGGAAGCTTATAGCCTTATTTTTAGAGATGCATTTTTAAGTTCTACAAAATTATGGGTATAAAGTACTCATAGATTTAGCAGTGACCTCTACCCTTCTAGAATGGGTAAAGATGAGGTAGCTTTCCAATCCTGAAGGCCTAGTCCAAAGGGAAAATATCTCAGTTGAGGATTCATATCCTGGTTGGACCATGGATGAGTATGATTCCTTATGCATATATGGGCATGTATGTGTTACAAAATACATGTTATAGGAGTTGATGTGGGACTCTCATGCCTCAATGTGGTAATTACATCCTGATTTCACCAAGATTTATCGAGACATATGTCACCAATATTGGTGTCTTGGTATGAAAAGGGAGATAACTGACTTTATTACTCAGTGTTCCACCTATGAGCAGGTGAAGGCAGAACACCAGTGACCAACATGAATTTTATAGCCATTGTCTATTTCTGAGTGGAAATGGGACAATGTCACTATGGATTTTTTGATAGGTTTGACTAGATGGCCTCGAAGAAATGATATAGTTTGGTTAGTTATTGACCACTTGATGAAGGTTTACTACTTATTACCTATTTAAGATACCTTCTCAGTGGATGATCTTGGGAGGATATACTATAGGGATATCATATACCTTCATAGAGCTCCATGTTCTATCATATCTAATTGGGACACTTGTTTCACATCACAATTCTGGAAAGGGTTGCAAAAGGACCTATGTACATAGGTTCTTCTGAGCATGGACTCTCACCCTCAGACCAATGGGTAGATCGAGCACACAATTTAGGTGTTAGGGGACATGATATATGCTTATGTACTTCACTTTGGGGGTTCTTGAGAGAAGAACATACCCCCAGTTGAGTTTGCTTACAATAATATCTTTCAAGATACTATCCAGATGGCTCCTTATGAAACCTTACATGATAGGCCTTTTTTTCAACATTATGCTGGTTAGAGGTAAGGGAGGAAGCACTACTTGGACCACGTCTTGTTTAGGAGACATCAGATCAAGTTCATATAAATAGGAATTGCATGATGACCACTTAGTCTAGGAAGAATTCATATGCCAACCACTATTGTTGACCTCTATATTTTGAGATTAGGGATCAGGATTTCTTATGTGTTTCTCTTAGGCTGGGCTAGTGACAAATCAAGAGGTAGGGTAATTTATCTCATATATTCGTCAATCCTTTTGAGATTTTGGAAAGAATTGTGTAAGTGGATTATAGGATATCACTTCCTCAGAGATATCGATATATGCATGAAATTTTCCATGCGTCTTAGCTTTGTAAATATTATCTAGGTTCATTGCATGTTCTACAACCCAAGGCAGTTGAGTTAGATGTGGATCCTTATTTTTATGAGTACCCAGTGTGTATCATAGATCAAAGTGTAAAGACTTTCTAAGGAAGGCTAGTTCCTATATTATGAGTGTTATGGAAGAACAACCAAGTACAAGATGAGATCTGGGAGTGGGAAGCTAACATACATGCTTAGTGGTCGGAGATTTTCTAAGATGATCCCTCCCCACCCTCAGAAGTCCAACTCAGGGATGCGTTTATTTAGAAGGAGAGGTTATAATGACATGTATTTTTATGAAGGTATGAATATTTTTTTCCCTTAAATCATATTTTTATCCTAGTGAGTGTAACCTATGGCCTAAGGAAGGTATCAGGAGCATTCGAGGCTTGCTCGGAGCCTGGATCTCTGAGTTTTGGAGGAACCATGCCAGGCACATAGTTTGACTAAACCGTGCACCTGAGCTCACATGGTTTTGCCAAAACATACAGGGTGTTACAGAAGGCTTTAGAGGGGCACACAATTGTACTAAAATGTGTGACCCAAGATGCATGGTCGTGCAACTTTTATTAGATAGGATATAAAAGAGTTTTTCATGGGCTATACATAGTTATTCTTACTGTGCTCTGGTCATGTGAGGGGTGGATTTCCTTGGGAAATGTTGGTGCACATTGGTGGATGGTTTTTCCAACCGTGTATCCAAACCACACACCTCTTAAAAAGTGTTAAAATTTACCTTCCCCCCACATTTCCCTTAATTAACCTATTTCTTTTTCTCCCCCCCCATTTCCAATGAACTATATACCCAGGAAGATCTTCCTATACTCCTCTTAGAGATTTTTATATCTCTCTCATTTGGACTATATTTTCATCTCCTTAATATTCATTGTTTAGATAAAAGTAAGAGCGACAATACTCCTCCTCCCTTTCTTCGTTTCTCCCTCCATCTCCTATGCTATTTTTTGTGAGCTCATATGCCCTATTTTTAGGTCATTTACATATTCTGGAAATTTATTACATTCTACTTCAAACCTAAACCTGATATCGATGAGGATTCATCCACATGACTAAGGTAGGAAGTATAGTAATTTCCCTAAAAGTTTAGGTGTTTTTATAAAATCTTCTGATGTGCCACATGCTAGATTTTTCTATACAATGCCTTAAAATGTTTTTTCCTTTTAGATTAATAAAACCATGTTGTGATACACTCTTAGAGCCTTGTTAACTTGGTTAGAGGATTTATAACTCATTGGTTGGCACCCCTTTGGGTGTGTTGAATAAAATTACTTCATTAATATAAATATTTGATTAACCAAACCACATCCTAAGTGGTTTTTATTGACTTTAAAATAGTTTTACCTTGATTGGTAAATTAAATTGCTTGTTTTGAATTAAATGGAAGTGAGTGGAAAGACCACATCAGATATTATATATGGATAATGAATTCTATAATTTGTTTCACCAATGGTTAGTTGGGTTAAATTAATATAGATTCTTAAGAGGTGATGACTCATTTTTATTATAATTAGACCATGGATATTGGTCCATGGAAAATGGTTGAGGGACTTTTTGAACAAGGTGTTTCACGCTCCCTTACATTGGGTGTCGAGCATGGCATCTCATACCATTTAATTGGATGATGGGCATGAATTTCCATGATCCCTTTCATCAGGTGTTGGGAATGATGACTCACCCCACTATCTCGGGTGTTGGGTATGACAAATCACCCACTATATTGAATAAAAAGCACGATGTCTCTCATTCTCATGAGATTTAGGGATATTAACCTTGTTTGAGCTTTTATCTCGTTAGACTATGAATGAATGCTTGAGTTACACCCTTGGCCCTCTCAACACCTAGCATCTATGTATATTCCTATATATGTCCTCATATATAGTGTATATACATATATACATATTATGTATAGTTACTTATAAATAGATGTAAATGGTAATGTGAGATCAGACTTATTTCGGCCTATGTCGAAGCAGGTAATGTCTTCTAGGTGTCCTACAGGAACCTGAGCAAACTAGTATTTATTTTTAACATTGTTTTTTATTTTTTTATAATTTCACACTGCTATGTTATATACACTGACTAGATTATTCTATACACCATTAGTGGCGGCCTACTGAGTTTATCTCACACCCTACCCGGAGCACCCATGGTACTAGATCATACTTCATGATTACAGGCATGGATAAGGGAAATCACCCCATCATGAATGATTGATATATTTTTCTTATAGCATGGAACATGGGAGCATAGGACCAAGCGTATACTCATGATTCTAGTGGAGATGTCTTTTGGTCTTTAGTATTTTTGTATAGCATGTTGTATACTCCTGTGCTTTGTATACCCTTTATTTTCCCTATTTTTTACATCAACATGACATGAAATAATTTTGTATATGACTCATCTTATGGCTTTATTATTATTATGGTTTCTTGGATGTGTACAATTCTGTTGTTGATTATTGTTCACTCTTCTGTTGTGCTACTAGTTACCCTTTATGCTTTTGTTATTTATTATCTTTTTTTTATTTATACAGTGGTACTATGATATGAGGGTATAATCTCCCCATTATACCACATTAGGCCATCACTACTAGTCAATATCCTCTGACGCACATGGAGGCATGTTTGAGGCCATGTGACCCACCAACTCGAGGCACCGTTTTAGTGGCTCTCGGGTCAGGATGTTATAATCACCTTCATTTTTCCAATTGATACATTTGACAACTGAATAATCCCCTTTGGCCTATGTGGTGATACAACCACTTTTTATAGATAAGTGATAAAAATTTTCCTAGACATGATTGAAAGAATTATTGAAGTTTTCATGGATAATTTTTAGTTATTAGAAGTGATTTTGAAAACATCCTTGAAAATATAGAAACTATTTTGAAAATATTCTATGAAATAAATATTATTTTAAATTGTGAAAAGTGTCAGTTTATTGATACTAAATGAATTATATTGGGTTAAAAGGTTTCTAAGAAGGGAATAGAGGTTGATAATTCTAAAATTGAGGTTATCCAAAAGCTTCCACAACCCGATAATGTTAAGGTGATTATAAGATTTTTAGGCCATGACGGATTTTACAGGATATTCATTAAATATTTTTACAATATCACTAATAAATTTTGTTCACTACTTGTTAATGACACACCTTTTGTTTTTAATGATAAATGTCTAGAATCCTTTAATTTTCTTAAGGAGAAATTCATTACTTCACCAGTGATCACTACCCCAGACTAGAAGTTACCTTTTTAAGTGACGTGTGATTCAAGTGATCTAGCTGTAGGTGTTGTTTTGGGACAGATGAAGGATAAGAGTTTTCATGTTATTTATTATACTAGCAAGCTTTTGGATAATTCCTAGATGAATTATTCCACCACTAAAAAGGAGCTGGATGCTATTATGTTTTCCCTGGATATACAATACTTGATTGGTCACAAGGTTATTATTTTCACTTTTTATTCATTCATCAAGTACATAGTGGCTAAGAAAGACTCAAAACCAAGGTTCATGAGGTGGAATCTTTGGTTGTAGGAATTTAATATGGTAATCAAGGATAAAAAGGGGATACAAATTTGGTTGCATATAATTTTTCTAGGCTTACGAATATCCTAATTGAGGAACCAAGGGAGATCAATACATCATTCCTAGATGATTTTTTCTACTTTTATGAAGTAATATGCTTAGTTTACAGATTATTCTAACTTTCTAGTTATGGGTGTTATGCCAAAGGACCTTTCATAGAACCAAAGGATGAGGTTTATATTTGAGTTGAAATACTACTTATAGAATGATCCTCTTCTTTTTAGAAGATGTGTTGATGTTATTTTTAAGAGATGTGTGGCTGAGGAGGCAATGTTACCCATCATTGAAATATTCCATTTGTCACCTTAATTGGGGTGGACACTATAGAGAGGAAATAACTACATGGAAACTTTTATAGGCTGGTTTCTACTAGCCATCATAGTTAAAGGTTTCTAGGAGTTTGGTGATTAGCAGTGAAAAGTTAAAAATTATTAGAAATGTAGGTAGATAGTTGGAGATACCCTAAAAAGGAATATTAGAGGTTGAAGTTTTTTATGTGTGTAGTTTTGACTTCATAGGACCTTTCCTATAATATTATGGAAATGAATACATTCTTCTGGCTGTGGACTATGTGTTCAAGTGGGCCGAGGTAGTGTCTCTTCCCAACAATCATGCTATTAGTGTAATTAAATTCATCAAGAAGAATATTTATTCAAGGTTTAGAGTATCCAAATAATTAATTATAGAAAATAGAAATCATTTCAAGAATTATATGTTCAAGAATTAAATGGTTAAGTATGTATGTTCTCACAGAACTAGTATAACCTACCACCCACAATATAGTGTGAAAGATGAAGTTTCTAACAGAGAGTTCAAACAAATTTTGGAGAAGATAATTTCTAGATTAATAAAGGACTGGTCTGTGAAGTTGGATGAGGCTCTATGGTCTTACATAACTACTTATAAGACCCCTATAGGGATGTACCCCTTCAGAATAATCTTTAGAAATAATTTTCATCTTACTATGGAACTTCATCAAAAGTTTTTTTGGGCAGTGAAGACCCTAAACTTTGAATTCAATTCTAAGGGTGAGAGGATATTGTTGGAGCTGAGTGAGATAGAGAAAATTAGAAGGGAATAACATGAAAATGTTTAAATTTACAAGTAGAAAACAAATTTCTTCCATGAATCAATCATTCAGAATAGGTATTTCAAGGTCTATCAAAGGGTCCTGCTATTGAATTCTAGACTGGAAATTTTCCCATGAAAATTGAAAAACAAGTGGTCGGGACCCTTAACCATTCTAAGAGTTCTTGTTAATTGAATTATAGATCTAGTTGGGGAGGAAAACAAACCATTTTTTTGTTAATTTCTAGATAATAAAACACTTCTTTGAGTGGAATCCAAAGGGATTGGCTACCATATCTTTAATTGAAAGTAGAATGTGTTTCAAATCAAACTGAGGAATATAAACTTAGTGTTTAATGAGAACTAACCCATGGTTCTTGTCTGATTTTCCTATTTGATACAAAATACTATCTACTATTGTAAAATTACATGTTACTACTAGAGTGTTACTACAACTAGAAACCCAGTAAGGGAAAACCAAGGGAGATACACACTGCATCATCTAGATAAAACTTCATAAACTCAATATTTGGTTTAAATTTTTCTTGAGATTTTAATTATGTATTATTATGTCTATTTTATTATCCTTATAAGAAATAAAAAGGATTAACTAGAGGAATTCACTCCGGGATATAGAGGAGTAACTTTTGAATAAACATAAATAATCAAATCTCCCACATTTAAGGGATTTTTTTCTTTTTACATTTAAATACTTTTCTCATCTATTTATGCATACTATTTTGAACTAAGTGCGGGGTAATACCACATGATCTTGTGAAACTTGTAAATATAATTTATTGATTGGTTGTTATCTTTTTGAATTCTAGAGAGTTGACAATTAATTTGACCTACATTTTGAAACCTACTTGCACACATTATAATCACTTTTATTCAAATACTATTGTACACCATTGTTTATAATTATAATGTTTTAACTAAATTAGAAATTATTTTGTATGTGCATAATAATAAAAATAATGAACATTTAAAAAAAGTGTTTTGTTTTTATGTGTGGAAAAAGTGAAATTTGAACTTTCATGTAACCCCTTTCAAACTATTTTTACCACTGAATTGAAAAAATATTTTTAACTAAACTATCTCCCACATTAGGATTAAAAATTGGAGATAATGTTGGATTTTATGTGTGGGGAGAGGTGTATTTATATATACTAAGTTGTGATTTAAATTCTTAACACATCAAAACCCAAATTAATTTTTTCAAAAAAATGGTCTAAAATTTTAGAATTATTTCACAAATTGAGGGTATTAGGACTTAATTTTAACCTTAATTATGTCTTACCTGGTGGATAATAACATGCTGGTTGTTGAGGTTTTCATTTATTCTATAATTTTTGGGGTTTTATGATTATTGAGTTGTGTTACTTACTATTTTTATGGATGTTTTATTTAATAACCGAGAAAGGGAGCGAGATAGGATAGATCTTTGTGGAATTATGATCATAAATTGAGAAAAATAGAAATTCAAACTCAAACCTAGGGGACTAACCATTTGAAATTAGATCACATTAGGGATCCAAATAAAAATTATAATCATATAAGACCTTTGAAATAGGAGTAAAATGGGAAATTAAGATCCCATAATGAGTCTTTGATATAGGGGAATTGGGTGTATTTCTGTAAATAAATAAAATCAAAACTCAATAAGTGATTTACACAATTCTATTCAAAATTCATGGCTAGTAAAAATAAAAATAAAGGGTCATGCCAAAAATAATCTCATTAAGGTGAGGGGAATATTGGACCCAAATGAATATGAGTAAAATTGAATTATATTAAAATAATTCGAGTTGTATTAATGAAGTGATAAAAAATGAATTTTTAGAAACTAAGAGATAGTGATAATTAAAGATGCATCATATTAAGATTTTATTTCTACTTAAATATAACATGTCATCACTATTAGAATAATAAATTGAGTTATAATTGAAGTAGGGAAGTGAGTGAATTCATATAATAGGCATGACATCTTCAATAGTGAATAAATATGTGTTCACTTCATTTTCTAATGTGTATTTGAACTTAGGAAGGACCTACTATAGTCATTCTTTGAAAAGCATGACCCAAATCATATTTTGTTCCTCTGTAATTAAATTCCTTATCATGATTTAGTTTGATATGACTATGGAATTTATTATTTTATATTTTAAAAATATATAAGGGAATGTAATTTCTTGAGGAAAAACAAAAATTTAAGTGTGGGGGAGTTTGATGTGGTTATTTTTTATATAACTCTCCACATTTATTTTGGTAGAATTATTGATAATTTGATATGAATTAGATCTTTAATTGTATTTTTTTGACATTTTATGATTTTTCACTGGAATTTACATTATGTTCTTTTCTTATTAAAATATTTCTTTTGTGGATTAAATGTACTTGTGTTTGAATGAACATAATTTTGATGAAATTAATTATTTCATTTTATTCCAATGAACATTTTTTGATGAAATTATTTTTTCTGGAAATTTTATTTTTAAATAAATATTGAAATTTATTTTCTTTTTTTAGAAGTTCTGTCTCCAAAAAATTGTAATTGGAAAAAAAATCTGTATTGAAAATTAATTATTCAAAATTAATTAACTAAAAAAATACCTTGATTTATTTCTATCATTTTTTTATAAAATAAAAAATTCATTTTGGTTAATTCACTGATTTTTTATTATTATTATCATTTTTAATGAAATTTTGTTTTATGTGTTTTTAGGTCTTTCTACCACCAGGGTGCTACCAGTCAGTACCACTAATTTCACTATACCACATACAACTACAACCACCCCTGTTGAAATCGAAGTAATAGCTATTGATGGAGACCAAAACCACTGATTTGACACCACCACTGAGTTCTACTATGATTCGAGGCTGATATGGGCGATGGAAATCCAAGCTCACCATTTAGGTTGAAGAACCCCCTGACACTACTCCTTTGTCTAACCATAAAAAGATATCATTTCCAGTTCACCTACGGACACACCCATCTATCCCCCCCATAGAACTCCACCATTTCACATCTATGATTTTAATTTCCTACCACCACCCATCCTCCCTTTCTACCGCTACAACCCCATCCTATTGTTCCACTCTATTTGTGGTACCACCTATAGTGATCTACAACCCCTATGCATCATTTCCTTCCTCCATTCCTAAAAAAATCCACTACAAGTATCAGGTCCACCTTTGTAACCAAATATACTATCAAACCCTATTCAATCCACTATCTAATACCCAAATAACACTTCCCTATTTTTACCACCAGCCACGGAGCCTGAACGGAACCTCCACCACAATCCCCATCTTCAACCGAGCTCAATCCACCGTTTGAAGAAGTTGAGATCTCGCTGTTCTACACCATAACCCGAACCGCTTCCATATCACCTTTGATCGGATGAACACGAGTTGAATAGAACCGTGGTTTAATAAGAGTAATTATTTCTACCAAGGTTCCCCATGTGAAAACCCAAAACCACCATGGTTGAAGTTTCCATTTGAAGTTCAGGAACTATCTGGAAAAATGGATAAAATTAATGCATTGAGAGCTACACTAAAAGGATAAAATTAATGCCCTTATCTTTGTATTTTTTTCCTTTCTTCTATTTTTCCCTATCCCAAGGGCTCATGGGGCTTGCCCCAGGACCGACCCTATTGAATTTGAGACTGAGAAGATCTAAATTTGATCTACTGACATGAATCTTGCAATGGATGCCACCCTGTTGAACTCCCCAAGGTCGACCAGAGGTGATCTGTGCCCCCCTCCTGGAGTAGAAGACCTACAGGTGGATAAGAGAAGGAGAAGAAAAATAATAATAATGACAATAAGAAAATAAATAAATAATAATAATAAATAATAATAATAATAAATATATATATCAAATAATAATAGGCATATGTACACACACACATATATATTATTAATAATAAGTATATATTTTTGTAAATAATTTTATATTTATATAATAATAATAATAATAATAAAGATAATATATATATATTAATATTAATAGGTTTATATATTTTTTGTAAATATTTATATGTTTTTATTTAATACTATTAATTATATATATATATATATATTAAAAATTGATCAGATGCCAACTAGTGATGTCCGAGACCAAAATAAGTTTGGGCGTGCAAGCCTAAAACAAGTTTGGGTGAATGAGCCCAAAGTGTGTCGAGGGCATGAAATTTGTTCAAAATGGGCCATGGGATAAATTAGAATTTGGTAAAAAAATAATTAGAGTTACTTGTATGTAGTGTCTTTGAATTTTTTTTTTATGATTTCTTGGTTGGATTAATGTAACACCCCAAACATTTTATGGTATGTTTCTCTTAAATAAATTCTAGTTATAGACTATATTTCATGAATAACTTAGCCTATATGGAACAAAACTTGGGTATTTATAGGAGATAGTCATAACCTATCCATTAAACTTAAATTTTCCAGCTCTGCAATTTGAATTTTCAAAATCTGACATACACAGTTGTGTTCAGGATGATATTTAGAGTTTGATAGAATTAACTTAATTTTTGGTGAATAGTAACCTACCCTTATGAATAGTAACACACCCTTATGAATATTAACTTACCCTTATGAATAGTAATATGACTTTTATTAATGATATCCATACCCATGAATGTATAAATAAATTTAGGCACCTTAAAAATGAAGATGAATATTTTAAGTGTTTATATTTTTAGATTAAATAATGATTTTAATTAAATATTTAATTAATCATATTTAGAAAATTATTTTTGAAAAATGGACTTCATTTTTTGATTCTATATGTCAAAAAATGGTTAGGTTGAATTTTTGGTATTTTTCTGAAATACTTGAATTTTTGGTGAATAGTAAAATACCATAATTTACCGTATAAATACATTATATATTAAATTGACTATTCCTAGAATCATGAGTGATGTAATAACCCAAATATAAAACTCACATTCTCTTATTACTATTCTAAGTCAATGAATACTCACTATTTCTTGTCATGAGAAGAAATAATAAATTAATGATTATAATATTAAGAAAACTCTCCTCCCCTCCACTATATAAACCATCCCTCACCCCCTCTTTCTCCCACACCACTCAAGCTTAAATCCTTGCCTAAATTCTGATAAAATATCTCTCTAACATACTCCCCCACGTCTAATACCTTCTGGTCTCACCGAAAGGCCAAAATCAAAGGTCTTAAGGAGTCTCTCAAAGAGGAGTACTCAAGAGGTGAACCACTTCCTTTTTATTTCAATTCCTTTTACAAGTTCCATTATTCAGTTCTCTTTTCTCACCTCAACTCATCCAAATGCCAGGATAATTCTAGTACCATACATGTACTGTATTTTCATTGTGCTAATGGAATATTTCATTATAATCTCTCTTTTTCCCCTCCTTTTATACTATAAATGCAAATACCGTTTGAGATGTGTTAATTTATCACACTCAAGGAATATGAGTTTTCAATTTGCATTACTATCTTCAAGACTGGTCATGAATCTGTTTCAATGGTTGAACCAGATCATAATATATGTATTTTATCATGTTTAATGTTCTGTAATCCTTACACACTCATAAAATGGAATAATAATACAAAACAAGTTCATTCTGCACAAAACCGCCAAGCCAAATCCAAGGGTTTATCATTAACTCATCGAATGAGTCATCCTCATGGTACATAACTAGAATCATTATAATATAATTTATATCTCTATAATGTCTATTAATGATTCTGGATGTTTAATTACATTTCAAATGAACTTCCATTCATGAATACAAGTAAACGAATCATGAAAACCAAGTAAGAAAATGCTTCCAAAACAATAAAATTGAATCTCTGAAACCCATCAAAAAGGACATTAATGAACCTAATAAGGTTATAAAATATCAATTAAATTTTTATGAGGTTCTGGAATTATTAATTAATGAATCTAAATTTGATTATTCAGGTTGTTAAGAACAATCAAGAACACCTTCAAGCATAAGGTAAGGGATCCTCTCTCTCACTTTTGTTCAAGAATATCCCCTATGTTGTGCTCTTTTATTTTTTAATACCTAAATATGGGGTATGTTTTTTCAGCTTCCCCATACCACCCTTATGATATATAAATAATGGGATACCCCTTTACCTCTCATTAATCCCTTTCAAGAACACTCGTTACCTTGCAGAAATGTTTGTAAGGGGTTTTCTCATCTCACTTTCAATTCTGTAGGATTTCCATTGTTCACCTATTATTTCTTATATATGGTATAAGATTACTAAAATTTGATATATATTATCATTATTACCTTTATATTCATGTTATTATGTGATTAATTTTGTGTTTATTAACTTTTGGTCATACAACTCAATTAATTACAACATGGTAACAAGCTTTGTCCCTATTTTCACTTCGTTGTGACCTGCTTAGTATTGTGCACATACTCTTTCTTATGTGGTGTACCTACTTCCCATTTGAGATCAATTATCAATTGAAATTATATTCCATTTAAATTTCCATATTCTCATATCATGGATATGATTATTGTCTAATCCTTATACCACTTTACATACGTTATTTATTTTGAATGTTGTTTTGATTGAGGAAATATTGATGAATCCATATCCACTATTATATACGGATAATGTAAAGGCATATTTCTCTTGTCCTGAATCTATATATAAAAAATGTTGTGGACATGAAGTGGTGGGTGGGGACTATTACATCCCCTCAATGCATCGATAGGTCTCATGAGAAAAATCAGTTGGCGAAAAACCCTTCGAGTTTGTTTCCAAAAATCAAACGGGTTTCTACCCACAAAACTAAACTGTTTTAATAATATTATGGTATCATGTACCAGATACATGATGTCAAACTAATAAGAATTCTATTTATTAATTATCAGTTATTACTATCCATGAGGTTTTTACTATGACAAAATCTATGGATGCAGTTTCATTCTTAGTTTATTAATGGCATGAGTTTTTTATTTATTCACCATGCCATGTTGACTATGCCAAGTTGTTTATGATTAAATTATTATTGATTTATGATTCTTCTATTTTTAACCTTTACTGAGCATTTGATCTCACCCCTTTAATTTTTTTTCTCCATTAGGTTATGAATAGGAGATCACTTATTGAGTTTCTATGGAATCAATTTTTAGTTTTTGTTATGTGTTGTATTTTGTTACCTTTCCAATGTAATTTGAGTTACATCTATGTATCTAGTTTCTTCAAGACTACTAAACTAATCTTTACTTTGGGATTTAATTCCTTCTAAACATGAAAATTTACTTATTAATTCACCGACTCTGGTATATAGGGGGTCAGGGCATTGCAATTAAGTTATAATATTTCAAGCGAAGGAGATCATGGGAATTAAATCAATGATAGAAGATTCAGGTGTCCTCACTCAAAGATCACAACCATTTATCTATCGATATGGAGATCATCTAGGTTTTTTATCATGGTCATTGAATGAAAAGTAGATTCAAGGAGTTTCACATTCTGTTTGAGGGAGAATGGATGCGAACACCATAGAGGACAATGTAAAATAACAAGAAAGCCACGTGGAAGCTAGAGAGTTTCTCACTTAACAGAAACTGTGATATTGAGGGGGGATTTATGGGAGATCAGATTATTAATAGAAGAAGATTCTAGAAGTAGGTATAGAAATACAAACCCACTATTATAGTATTCAAGAGCAAAGAAAGATAATGGATACACATTAAGAGATACTGGAGATCACTAAAGGAGTTGGAGTTAGAGCTACATGATAGAGAAGATTCATTATCTCTTCCCCTGTTTATTTATTTATTTGTTCATGGATTAATAAATATCTAAATATTTGAACATTTTTATTCCAATCATGATCTTAATCTAAATAATTATAGGGGAATAGTTTATGCTAGTTAATATATTTTAATTTGTCCATGAATTTACTTAATTGGATGCTTCTCTCTATTTCCCTTTTGATTTTTTTTTTCAAAACATCAAGTATTAGTGAAAAACGATATTGATCGAACTTAAATTAAAACTATATTCAATATAAGAATTTTACTGAAAAGTTTATCAATCTCAAGAGAGAGTAGAACACCAAGTCCAACTGAAAATTTAAACTCATTGATAACTAATTTTTTCTAACTCAGTGATAAAGTAACTTCTACAGTTGAAAAGTTATAGGAGCCATTCATTCATAGGATGACCTGATGAAAAATCAGGTTATCCTCTTTCAATCACTTTTAGGTGTTTAAATTAAAATTCATGAATGAAGGAAGATTTGTATAAAATCTAACCTGATAATTTCCTTCTATTTCATCAGTTGATTGTTCTCTCTAGCTTTTGATCTTTTATCTTTCTTACTTTCCTTTATCCCCACTCACTTTCAAACTCACACAAATCATTATTCTCATCATTGTTTCATCACCATTCCCAGTTTATCTTCCTCTTATGTGGTTTTATTTTATTTTTGTTCTGTTTTTCTATATGTTCACACACTTAAATCACACACTGTGAGTCCTTCCCTATGGATTAACCTTTTCTCATCACTATACTAGTTTTAAGTAGAGTTATAAATAATTAATTTTCAGGATTCCAATGACCCCATGTTATTTCATTAGAAGTTAAAAAATTATTTTCAACAATTTTTTTTTGAGAAAGATATTTTGAAAATATTTCGTTAAAAAATGAATTTATTCTTCCAGTGTTTTATTACTTTTATTAAACACTTGGTATTAATTTATTGAGTTGGAGTTCCCAATAATGATAACTTAATCATATTTTGAAGTAAATTTTCCAAGATTTTCTTTGGTGTTGAGAATAAAAAATTTGTATACATAAATTTTATAAAATATCACTTTTGTTTTTTATCTTTACAAATCTAAAAAGGGGTATTTTGGAGAAAAGGTCTTAGAAGAATGGGATTAATGATAAAGCACATGGTATTTATGGACTCAACCCAAATTTTTTGAGGTAAATTAAATTCATTTAAAAGTATATGAGAGATGACCTGTATAGTTCAATTTTTCCTCTCTACTACCTAGTTTTTTTGAGGGGTTCAAGGAGAATAAAAATAATTATTATATCCTTGAGAAGATCATAAATAATCAAATTATTTGTTGTTGAATTCTCCTATATGATCACTTCAAATATAAATAATTTGATAAAATATTTAATTTTCAAATTTTTTAGAAAACTTGATGAAGGATTTTCAAGATTCACCTTTATGATATAATAAGCATGATCAAGTGAATCTTATAAAGTAATAAAAAATAAAAAAATATATGATTTTCATCTGATACTTTCAATTAGATAGGGTCTAAATAAATCAAGATGAATTAATTCAAGATATTTAAAAGAAGAAATTATTTTTTTATATTTAAAAGAAGATTTATAGGCACTGAGTGTGTGCTATAGTGACCAAAGAATCTATGCCAAATCCATAAACAACTAACTTTTGAACTCAATAATTAGATGTTTTGGTTAGTGAGAGTTTTTAAATTTATTTTATAAACATTTTGAAAATGAGAGGCAGTAAAAGTATTTCATTTTTATTTAAAAACTTTTATAAATTAATTTTTGAAAGAAATTTCAAAACTAATATAACACAATTGAATAATTATTAAAAAAAATTTGTTTGAAGAATTTGAAAAATAAAACATTTTTAATAAGATTTTATTCAGAAAAACTGATGGTACATTCACTGAATGTCTTAACCCTAGAGTTATCACTTAAGGTGACATGACCTCTTCCTAGTTTATCAATTTGATTGAATTCATGGAGGTTGCTACACATTTTTCTTAATTAAACACTATATAGGTACCATAGTGCATATTTTTATTTTCTCTAAAGACACTTTTCCTAAAAAATCAAATGACTAAAGGTTTTGGTACCCAACAAATTGGGTCCACTAATGTTATCCAATAATGATTTTGGTAGAAATATTTTCTTAGTATGTAATTTTATTTTGGAAATAATGGATTAAGGATGAACTAATTTTGGTCTCCCCTATCATGAATTCTTGAAATCAGATTCATAAATTAAATTGCTAATTATTTTACAATAATTGAAAATATTATCTTGGGAGTATCCCTTTATAAAAGTGTTTTCAATGGATTTTTAAGGTGATTACATGATTTTTTAAACCAAGACCAACCCATTTTTTTATCATGTCTTTGAGAGAGAATTTTTTTATTTATAGTATCTTCACCTTTAGTGAATTTATAGAGAGAGTTTTTGAGTTCATCGACTATAGATTAAATCTTATTAACATATGTTTGATTCTCAATTTTCAAGGATAATTCTTCTTTTTTTCCTTTAAGATTTGATCATTCTCTAGTTGAATTTGTTCTTTTCCATTAATAATTTGTTTTTATTTCTTATCAAGTTATTTTTATAATGAATTAATTTCATGAAACCCATTTTTGGTTTGATCATGAGAGGATTTAAGGTCTTCATAGTTAAGGTGACTTGAGGATCAAGATGAAGAAGAATAGGGGGAAG
The DNA here is from genome assembly GCA_963277665.1 of Viscum album. Lineage (NCBI taxonomy): Eukaryota > Viridiplantae > Streptophyta > Magnoliopsida > Santalales > Viscaceae > Viscum > Viscum album. Next base: position 1,354,416,283 of record OY728131.1, read on the forward strand.
AATTAGGAGAATAAGAGGAAGATGAGAAAATGTAAAGAGGGGAACTAACCTCAATGTCTTCATCAAAATGTTATGTAAGTAACTTATCACTAGAGTCATTTGAAGAGGTTGAGGAAGTTGAGTTCATGGAGTCATCACTTGCACTCCAGGTTGTAACTTTGAGAGCCTTCTTAAATTGTCTCATTTATTTAACCTTGTTTTTGTAGATGGGGCATTCCAACTTGATGTGACCCTCTTTCTTGTATTCATGGAATGTCACTTTCAATTCCACATTTTGATTCAACTTTTTGGTTAAATAGGAAGCTTTCTTTTTTCTTGATTTTTTTCATGTTCTTGGCATGTTCAGAAAAATATAGAACTTCACCTCAGGATAAGTCACCATTGGTAACTTTGAAGGTGATTGTTTTCTTTATATATTTGGATTCATTGGGATCTTTCTCAATTGGTCAATTTATAGTAATTTTATATGTTATCAGGGATCTGATAATTTCTTTTAATAACATTTTATTTACATATATTTCTTCTTGTATAGCAGTGAATTTGGATTCTTAATTGCTTAAAAGGAACCGTAAAATATTTTTCACTAATTTTTTTGTAGAAAAATAATATCCAAGAGACTTTTTAACATTGTATATGTTATTAAATCATGTAAAAATACTAGTAATAGATTCATTTGGATGCATATAAAATCTTCCAAAATCTTTCATATACATGTATAATCTAGTATCTTTAACTTTTTTGGTTACTACATGAATGAATTATATAAATTTTTACATTTCATGAGTAATTTTACATATAGAAACATGATTAAATTAATTTTGGTCAAGACCATAATGTACAGAATTCATTGATTTTCCATCAAGTTCAAATAATTTAATATCATTGGTCTCTACTTATCTTTTGGTTCTTTAGTAGGATTATATTCATGTAAAACCATTTTCTAGACAAGGTAACTTATGCTACAAAAAAAGTTTTTTATGACCCCCTCCATCCAAAGGAACCTCTACTGAACTGGAAATGAAGGAAGAAAGATAGTGACCACTGAGTCCTGCCTCTAGTAGGCCTTGGGTTGGAAACTAGCACCAAGGGTATACAAATCTAACAAATGGGAGGCGTTAACCTCTATAATAATAATAGGATCAGAAGATAGGATAAATAAACCACACAAAAATCCATGAAATAATATAAAAGAAAACCAAAACCATTCCAAAATCCATATATAAAAAAATGGATACAAATAAAAGTCTCCAAATAAATACCCAAAAGAAAAGATAAAGCAGCGATGTAATAATAGTCCAAAGGTTTGAGATAGTAGCGTCCATCCTGGTCCATGTAGTCCTCTTGGAAACCTGAAAATAGTTTGCACATAAGTAGGGTGAGTATATAAGTATACTCAGCAGGGTAACCAAAGTCTCTTATGCACACGTTAAAAGATTATATTAAAGTACTAGTGAGAAAATATAAGAACCAACAACACCTACACATGTTAACTAACCAAGACCATCCTCACTGTGGCATGCTCACTTAATAACACATCCAATTATAGTAATATAATAAAAAAACATATCAATAAAAGGGTATCCAACACCGCTTTTCCCACTAGCTTACCTCTCTCACACCCCTAACGTCATACGTCCTGTTGGTCTCATCTTTTCTGAATATGAAAACACCACACCGCCCCACAATATGAACATATTATATCTCATTCCACCCATAGACACCTGCGCCATCACATCACATCACATCTCTCCCACATATACATATTCCATCACATCATTTATATAACCAGAGTAGTATAGTATCATGAACATGAAGGACATCAACCTCTTTCCCACCTCCTACCATAAAAAACACCCACCAGGAACCACCTCATTGTCTCATAAAACCACCAACACTATGAAATTTTGACTTTTGTCCACCACAACCCATACATATCAACCTCACCTGGAAGAGAGAGAGAGTTGGAAAGAGAGGGTAGCCATCCATCTATCCTCACCACTGGGATATTTGAAAAAACACCCAAATATATATATATATATGGGTGTCGACACATGGTTATCAATGTGGGAGGGGTGTATATAGAAATAACAAGGAAAATTAAAATATATATAATATCTACACGCAAGACCCACCTATGGGTTCACAACCAAAATGTACCAACCAACTTAAAACATCACTCTCAAGCCTCACAACACTACCACTTTCACTTCCACCTCTAAATGAATAAAAACACACAAAATATCACAAACCATAAACCACATTTCATCCTCTTTCTAAAATTAATACACTTTCCAAATTGAATATTACCAACCAACTCCATTCATTTAAACTAAAAATTATCCAACCATTAAATTTTAAATTAAGAAACAACCAAAATTAAACACACTTCCTATTTTAATCCATTTATTAGCTATTCTATTTTATTTACCAAACCAACCCAAAACATTTAAAATAATTATTTACCAATTCCATTACTACTTAGAAAACTATCACATCACAACACACTTTCTGCATGCCAACCACATCTTAATAACACATCACCTCCCTATAACACGACCACTCCATAACACTTCACCTCCCCAAATAATGATCACTCCACAACACATCATCTCCCCACAACATAACCACACATCACCACCCCATAGCACGATCACTCTACAACACGTCACCACCCCACAGCATGACCACACACCACCTCCCCACAACATGGTCACTCCACAACATGGCCACACATCAACACATCACAACATTTTTTTAGATTAGGAAAAGGGGAGTTTTTATCAATTCCACTTATTTATTTTAGGGTAATTATCACACAAGGCATAAATATTCTAGGGAAACCATTTTATTAACTAAATATAAGTGGTTAGAAAAGTTCCATTTTTATTTGGTGATAACAAAAAACCATTCACCAGGGTTTCCATAATCATAATAGAACTGCATATAAAAAGATCACAATGAACATGATTTTTAATAGGGAATTTAGCCTATAAAATAAAAATATCAATATAAATAATAAAAAAGGATATAAAAACATGAGATTTAACCCCTCCCCTTTAGTTTCCATTAAACCAGTTAATTATTCTCAATATCTTAGATACAAACCATCTTCCTAAAGGTAAAAAATCATAACCCATCACACATGATACACTAGGGGAGAAACGAAGGAATCCCTACCCCAAAAAGAGATTTCTAACTCACTGCGCACTGTAGGTCAAAGAAGAAGCACCATGAAAACCACAACCACACTAGAAACTAAGAATCGCCCTAAAGTATAGAAAAAGTTTATAAAAAATACAGACCATACACCCCAAACCAAAAACCATTAATTCTATAGCAGATCTCCAGGAAATATCATAAGGAAAATAATGATGGAAGGGGGAAGGAATTACCTCAGATCACCAAAACATAATCACTGGAACCCAACGATCAAGGTAGGAAGAATGTGATAGAAAATACTATGAGGTTCACCTATGTTTCACCAAAAAATGAGAGGAATAATGACTGAATGAGAATATATTTAGATGAACTGGGTCAATAAAAAACCTAAGATCCACGACATAAGTCCCAGTTTTATGGTGTTAAACCCATGGGCTTCAAAAAACTTACACCATAAAACTATTTTATGATGTAAACTCCAAAATTTTGTGAGTTCACTGAAAAATATGTCACCTTAGGCTGAAATTTACTTATATCATAAATTCACTTCTTACAGCATAAACTAATTTCAAACCCAACCCCTTTCTAAACACAAGCTATAAATGGATATCCACACAATCACCCTGTGAGATAACACTCAAGGTTCTCATTACACCTCAACCATTTCCACCTGCCAAGCATGCCCAACCATGTTGCCCATAAAACACCTTGCACAAACGCACTACCACCACTCACAAGGTACAACACCACATCATCTAGCACCAGCCACAAACTGACTCCTTTCCGCACAACCATTTGCATGATCATATCAACCTACACACATCCCAAACCAATAACCACAACAACCAACACACAACACTTCCTTGAGTACACAAATGAAGGAATACCATCCTCCATGTTAATATATTATCTTCTTTTGGAAGCACTAACTCACCCACATAGTTTTAATCGCATAAAGGTATAATGTGTCCTGATTGGGAATCAATTATTCCCATTTTTATATGCCAGAAGCTTTATCACACATCAAATATCAAGATAAAAAAAATCTCATAAAATAGAAAGGTCCAAACTTAAAATCCCAGTAAAAAAAACAATGTAGAAAAATAAAAATCTAAAAAAACTTAGGGAACTGGGCACACAACTATGTATCTCACTCCCAAGTACTATACTCCAGGCCACCATGCCTCCAAAACACATGAAATAAGGGAATTTTACATCCCCACAACACCTTCTCCTTATGATCATGGATCTCTACTGGACACTCCATAAATGTATTATCATCCTTAATATCCAATTCTCCCTAGTGAATGATGTAGGATTCATCATAAAAATACTGAATAATATGGGACACATAGAAGATGTCTTAGATCCTATCCATACATGGTGGTAATTCCAATTGATATTTCACCTCACTAACTCATAAAAACACCTTAAAGGACCCAAAAAAACTGGGAGAAAGCTTACTCCCTATGCTAAACCTCTTCTACCATTGCTAAAGGAAAGTTTCAAGAGAATATGGTCTCTAACCTCAAACTCAAGGGACCTCCTCCTATGATTGACATGATACTTTTTTTAGTCTTGAAGTGATTTCATCCTCCCATGAACAAGATAAACCCTCTCTATTGTGCTCTTAACCACATCAAGACAAAGAACCAATGACTCCCTAACCTCCATCCAGCAAAAAGGAGAATGAAACAGCCGCACATACGCCTCAAATAGATCCATAAAAATGGACGACTGATAGATGTTTTTGTATGTAAACTCGACCAGAGGTAGGATCCTTTCCCATGATATGAAAAAAAGTCAAAGATGAACACCTGAAACATACCCTCTAACATCTGGATATTCTAATCTATCTACCTATCCGTCTGAGGGTGAAAAGTAGTGATGATGTGTAAAAGAGTGGTAAAATTATATTTTAATCCACTCTAGATTTTAAAGGTAAAACATGAAACATGAACTGATACAGTAGACCTTGTAAATCTATATAATCACACTTCATCCACATACCTCCCATCTAAGACATCCATGACACATGACCCCATGATAGCTAGGAAGTGATCCTATTTCATCAACCGATCCAAGATTACCTAGATAGCATCAAAAATTCTTTGAGCTTGGGGTAACCCTATAAATAATTCCATCGAGACATCATCCCATTATCCAAGGGATATAACAAAACAACATGAACATGATTCTCAAATTTTACCTATTGGAAAACAAAACACCTCACCACCAACTCTACGACCACCCATTTCATCCCGAACCACAAAAAATACATGGTTAAGCCACAATATATCTTATAAACTCTTGGGTGTACTAAAAAAGTTTAGATATAAAACTCATAAAGGAATATCTTATGAATTTATACCGAAATAAACAACTTTACTTGAAACAATATTCGGTTCTTACAATCCTATAACCACCCCTTTAGTGTATCACCATGGCCAATATGATCATTCATCACCTATACCTATAATTCTACCCACCAAGACTCCTATAACTATTACATCAGATAATACTTCACTATTATATGAAATATAAAACCTCTACCATAAACCACACTTCCATCTAAGTATAGGGATACTAACTCCTTCACCGCCCTCCAAGCATCTCCAGACTCTTGAAAAAAACCTTTCCATGATTTCATACTCAAATATTTGGCCATTATATTTCCATTTCCTAAGGTGTAGAATATCTCAAAGTCATAGTCCTAAATAAACTACATCCACCTCTATTTCCATAGATTCAAATAATTTTTAGAAACAATATACTTCAAGATCTTGTGATCCGTAAAGATCACAAAATGCTCCCCAATGAGGTAATGCTTCTACAACCTAAGTGAAAATACAACTACTAGCTACATATCATGGGTGGAATGTTTACAATTATGGGTGTTTATTTACTTATAACCATAAGAGATTATTTCTTCAAATTCATCAAGACACATCCCAATCCTAGATGAGAAGAATCACAAAACACCTCAAACACTACCCCTTCCTCTAGAAAATGGAGCACCAGAGCACTGATCTATTTCCTCTTTATGTATTAAAATGCTATCTGACACTGACCAGTCTATATAAAATCCCAGTTATTCTTAGTAAAATATTATAATGGGGATGAATCCATGATAAGTTGGAAACAAACATTTGATTATATCCATCTAGATCAAGTAAGTTACAAACCTCTTCCACATTCTTGGGTGCTTCCCTAGAAAAAACTGCCACAAAATTTGATGGGTCGATAGACACAACTTGATGAGACACCACATTACTAATTAAATTCACCTATTTTGTCCAAAAATTACACTTGGAAAACTTTACATAAAGTGCGTGGCATCAAATAACCTACAAGAAAACTTTGAGATGACCATCATGATCATACTTTGACTTTGAGTAGATCAATATGTTGTTGAAGAACATGACTATAAAATGGTCCAAGAATTCATGGGACATAGAGTTCATGAGACCCATGAACACATTCGATGTGTTCATGAAACTGAATGAAATGACCATGAACTCGAAGTTCCTATACCTATATCTGAAGTTAGTCTTTGGGATATCGCCCTCCTTCACCCTCAAATGGTGATATCTATACCGTAGATCAATCTTAGAAAACCAACTCACTCCTCTCATCTGGTCAAAAAATAATCTATACTTGGAAGAGGGTAATGATTCTTGATCATAACTTGATTCAACCTTTGGTAGTCTATTCATAGTCTCAAACTATCATCCACCTTCTTGGAGAATAACACTGAAGCACCCCATAGTGTCACACTAGACCAGATGAAACCCTTCTATATCAGATCATCTATCTGAATACTTAGCTAACAAAAATCAAAAGGTGGAATCTAATAAGGATCCATCAAAATCGGAGAAGCACTATGCTGTAAGTCTATCTTGAACTCAACATCACTTTGAGGGGGTATCACAACAACCTTCTTAGGAAAAACATCCAAAAACTCCTTGAAAACCCTTGGATCCTACTTCATTACAATATTTATTGATTCCATAGATAATTCATACATCAAAGAAATATGGGGCTCCACATGTCTATTGGCCACCTTAAAACTTTTCTTTCTAGCGAAAACCACACCTTTTCCATCCACGTCTGATAACACAAATATTCTATGTAATAATTAAATAACATCGTTCATGAAATAAAACAAGTTGATACTGAGAATGAAATTTTAGAGCTTCATCTAAAGCAAGAAAATACCCTCACAAGACTGATGTGGCCCCATCATAAGTATACACCCCAAAACACATTAAACAAGTTGGCTGGGCCTCCAAAGGGAGTAGAAAATACCAGGAGTTTGAGAATAGACTCTATGTCTAATCCTAGAGCACAAACTAGAGTGGGTGAAACAAAGGAGTGCGAATATCCTAAATTAAACAATGCACAAACAAGGGTAGAAGATAGGCTGATCATACCTCAAACAATATCTGTGCCCTCTGGCTTTATCTCAAACAATTAAACATACCCAGATCATCTACCTCTCTACCAAAGAACACCTACAAGACCATGCTCAGTTAGAGGTCCCTAAACTTTAGGAACATCTTGAGGTTGGACTCTACCTGCCCCATATCCCCTTGGTAGAGCATAAATATGATTCCCCTACTTCTGAAATGGCCTCACTAGAAACTACTGCTAAGGATGGAACTGAACTTGACTACCTCCACCAAACTAAGTTCAAAGTACCAAAGGGAACCAATTCTAAATATGGACATTAATCCCATAGAAAAACCACACTAGCCAAAACCCATTAAGAAAATCATGGAAACCACTAGCCCCAGAAGTTGGGAAAGGATTCCACTAAGTTCAACTCTCTACTAGTTGAAACGTCAAAGGTCCTAGTACCTAAGATCTTCCACTGATAACTCTTATCCTTGAGGAACCCTACTGGCTCCCCTCTCATAGAAAACTTGCTCATGAGTGCATATGATTGATCACTTATTCCTTCTTATGAACCTAAAAATACATCAGAAACATAAAGGGGTAACAAAATACCAGATAGAAGGACAAAGAACCTCCTTAAGACATTGTACTCAAGAATCCTCATCTGGAAATATATTTTGAGCAAAATGAAAAAGGTTCTTGAACTTTATTTCTAGCTCTCGCACTGACATACTTCCCTAATGAAGAGAGAGTAACTTCTTTCTCTTCACTACCTTCATGATCAAAAAAAGGAACTCCGATCAAAACTCTTTTTGAATGTCGACCCACAAAACATATGACTCCTTTTACTCACTAAGATACAATGTCCACCACTGACATGTAGATCCCCATATATGAATAGCTTCTAAAAGGACCTAGTACTACACCAGGGGCCAAATAAAACTGAAGGTGATCTCAAACTCCTCCAACCATATCTCTATTTATATATCAGAAATTATTCCCTCATACATCCCCAAAACCTAATGCTAAAAATCATGCAATTCCCTCTTCCACTGATCATACTCCTCAACTGGATCAACCCTAAAGTGATCAATTGGGTCATCCTACTAAACCTCCACTGCCTAAGCTACATATAGATAATGACCAAAATCCATAGCTGAAAGGGGAAACAAATATTTTCTAACCCCAAGTAGTATGGAATTTATAAAGATTCATTTTAATTTTTTTTATCTTTCCCCAAAACAACCCAATTAAAATAGGAACACAATTCAATCATGATTCATGTACCTATCCTAGGTCTCTACCCTAAAAAAGGTTCACCCCACTCATCCATTTAATAATCTTAGAGTCTGTGCACTAAATCATGAGGGGCCCTAAATTCCCATGTCCTAGCTGGTCTCCCTAGCCTATGTCATGCATTGAGATCAACTGGAACCATTTCCCTACCAACCCATGTAATCCTCACTATCCCTAAATCCAAACTCCATTCTATCCCTCAACCATACCTTTTATACCAATCTATCATAATCCTACCTCTAAAGGTACCCCTCCTAGGTTGGAAGTGATAGAAAAGAGATAATGACTAACGATCCCTACCTCCAGTAGGCCTCAGTTTGGTGACTAGAACCAAGGGTATAAAAATATCACAAATTGGAGGCATTACCCTCTAAAATAATAATAAGATCATGAGATATGATAAATCAACCTCAATAAACTCCATGAAATAATATAAACAGAACCTAAAACCACCCCACACCACATGTATAAAAAAATAGACACAAATAAAATTCCCTAAATATTCACCCAAAAGAAAATCTAAATCAGCAACATAACATTAGGCCAATGGTCTGAGATAGTAATGTCTAGTATGATCCACATAGTCATCTTAGAAACCTGTAAATAGTCTATACATATATATGGTGAGCATATACGTATACTTAGTAGGGTAACCAAAGTCTCTCACATACATGTGAAAAGAGCATACTAATGCACCAATGAGAAAACAGTAGAAACAACAACACCTATATAGGTATACTAACCAAGACCATCCTCACCAAATAATTCATCCAAGTATAGTAACATAATAAAAATCATATTGATAAAAGGGTGCCATGCACCACTTTTCCACTTGTTTTTCGATCTCACACCCCAACATCATATGTCTCGGTGCTCCCATATATTCCGTATATAAAAAAAAACCACAACACCCCACATCATGACCACATTACATCTCATCTTTCCCATGGAAACATGGGCCATCACATCATATCACATATCACTTGTAGGCAGCGGGGCCATCACATCATCGCCATAACCAGACCAGTAGGGTATCATGAACATAAAGGACATCGACCTCATTCCCTCCTCCTACCATGCATGAACCCCGCTAGGAACTGCCTCATCATCTCATAAAACTATCACCATTGTTCACTTTTGAATTATCGCCATCACAACCCTTGCATATCAACCTCACTTGGAAGAGAGAGTGGGAAATCAGGGGTATCCATCCATAAATCATCACCATTAGGATGTTGGAAAACATGCCCATTATATATATATGGATGTCAGCACATCGTGATCAACGTGGGTGGGGTGCATATTGAAATCACAAGGAAAATATAAATATATATAATTGACACACACAATCCCAACCTATGGGTTCACAACCAAAAATGTACCTACCAACTCACATTATCACCCTCAACCACATAACACTGGAACTTTCAAAACCACCTCTAAATGAATAAAACCACACAATAAGAAAAAATTCAAAAACCATATTTCATCATATTTCTCAAATTAAGCCACTTTCTAGATTTCATATTATCAACCAATTCCATTCATTTAATCCACATATTATCTATCCATTAAATTTTACATTATGTAACAAACACAATTAACCAAAATTCCCATTTTAAATCATTCATTATCCATTATATTTCATTTACCAAACTAATCCATTCCATTTAAAATCATTATTTACCAATTCCATTACTACATGGGCAGATAGAAAATCACAACACATCCACCACATGCGAACCATATCTCAACCACACATCACCACCCTACATCATGGTCACTCCAAAACACATCATTGCCCCACAACACAACCATACATGACTACCCAAAACAAAATCACTCCATAATATATTACCACCCCATGGAACAACCACACATAACCTCTCCATAACACTGTCACTTCATAACACATCACTTCACCACAACACGACCACAAATTAACACCCTAGAACATGGACACTTCACAACACATCACCACCACACAACATGACCACACATCACCACCCCAAAACATAGACACTCTACAACATGACCCAAAACATGACCACATATCAAAACATCACAAAAAAAAAAATCACAAAACCTTTTCAGATTTAGAAAAGGGGTATTTTTATCAATTCCACTTCTTTATTTTTAGGGAATTGTCACACAAGTCATAAATCTTCTAAGGAAACCATTTTATTAACCAAATATAAGTGTTTAAATATTTTAATTTTTCTTTGGTGATAACAAACAACCGTAAAACAAGGTTACCATAATTACAACAACACTACATAGACAAATCCCCCAATGACCATGATTTTAATAGGAAATTTATCCCTTATAATCAAAATATAAAAATAAAGAATAAAAAAGGCTATAAAATCATGTGATTCATGCCATCCCCTTCAATTTCCATTAAATTTGTTAATTATATTCATTAGGATGGATGTATCAAATGTTCCTAAAGTTAAAAAAAAGCATAAACCATCCCACATGATACAATAGGTGGGAAACAAAGGAATCCATACCTCAAATAGAGAATTCTAACTTGTTGTGCACTATAGGTTGAAAAAAAAGTTTCCCACGAACCAGAACCACACTATAAAATCTTGATCACCCTAAACCACACCAAAGGTTTATCAAAAAATGCATACCATACATAATAGATCAAAACCATCGATGCCTCAATAGATTTAAAGAAAGTTATCAAGGAAAAAAATGATGGAAGGGGGAGGGACTTACCTTAGATAACCAAAACTCGTTAATCAGAACCCAAGGATCAAGGAAGAATGAAGGGTCTAGAAAATCCTTTGAAAGTCTCTTAGGGTTTTCCAAAAAACAGGAGTAAGAATAACTAAATGAGATATTCGGTCAAACCAGGTCTATAAAAAACTTGGGAGCCACCACTTTTATAATATAAGACATAGTTTTATAGTGTAAAACCCACATGATCCAAAAACTTACACTATAAAACCATTTTATGGTGTAAAATCCAAAATTTTGTGAGTTCCTTTAAAAAACATGTCACCTCAGAACAGAATTTACATACACTGTAAATTCCCTTCTTAATGCATAAAATGATTTCATGCCCAACCCCTCACTGAACACAATCCATAAATGGATAGATGTACAATCCAAAAACTACACTATTATAATGTAAAACATCCTTTTACACAATAATCATCCTTACTTCTACACACCTGTAGCTCAAACTCTATAGAACCTACTCAGACCTCCTCCAAAGCACCTCAAATACCCAAAACTAAAAAAGTAATGGGGAAAGAGAGAATGAATCATTACAAAGTTGATTTATTATTTTTTAAATAGGAACAATAAATTACATAAAAAATAGGATCATGTTAATATGAGTCAGATTCTATTATAAAGGGGCTGAACTTTGTAATCAATTATGATTACGAATAATGTTTTTTCAAAAACTATACCTAAACACAATTTAAAAAATATAAATGTTTTTAATAAAAACAAAAAGAATCCTTTGATACAAATTGTTGGACAAAGTATAATGAATGGGTGTGATGAATTATCCTTCTTAAAAATTAAATAAAAAGCTAAAGGTAAATTCAAAACTAAATGATATTGATACAATAAGGTGATAAATTAAATAAATCAATAAATTGATAAATTTGAAATGTATTATAAATTTAATTTCAAAATTAATTAAGTGACTATGAATATTGAAAAAAGGATATATAAAATTTATGAAATTATACATATCATATTTTAATGATTAAGGAAATAAATTCAAATATGTAGAAAACATGGTTTGAAAAAGGATTTCAACAATAGTTTGGTGTGAGACCCTACACCTCCTTCCCTCAAGTTGAGAGGTTTATGTTTTTTTAACCCTTAATATTGGTGATAAATAAGAAAATTTTCCCTTGTAATTATGGCTATGAGAAACCTATTGAACTTCATCATTAGACAAGGAACTCATACCTCACTTTTATGGTAGTGAGAACTCATTGAAGAAGGAGATGAGAAAAGAGATGTTTTCTTGGCGAAAACCCATTACAATACTACTCCCTAAATCTATCATATGGATTATACAATTGAGATGAGAGATAAGAATATAAAGAGATATTATAGTCAGATATTAATAAAAAACATAGTTTTTATATTGAGATAACTTGATATGATATGCTGAAGATTCACCTTTGGAGATCAAGCTTTGATTAAGGATCAAATTCTTAAATTATTTTTGATGTTCACTGGTAGCAGAGTAGTCGAGGTAGATCTTATAGGCCAACAAGGAGAACTATTTATTGGTTTTAATGAGACTAATAAACTTTAGGAATTATATAGACTCATTAAGGATCATAAACGAGCCTTTAAGAGTAGTGGGGTCCACCAAATTAATGATTTTGACTTTATTGGATCAAAGATACTAGCTAGTCAGATGATCCACCTACTATCCAGTAGGCTTGATGGAGGGGTCCTAACACTACTTTCTTCCACTAGTGGGTCAATGCTCCTCCACTGGATGGACAAGGTGTTCCATTAGATTTGGAATTCTTTCCAACACCACCAGCTAGCCGGTGACTTTGCATCAGTGATCTGATGCTGCTTGCAAACTTGATAGCTTCTTAGGGAACCTATAACTTCCTTTAACATCTCTCGTTAACCATTGAAATTTCCTTCACTAGTTTAAACAATAACATTAAAAATGTTGAATACTTAAAACATAATCAACAAACAATTCTTCAAAGATATTCAATACTGCATCATGATCTTAAGAATTCATCATTGAGTCCATTAAACTCATGTCTTGGAGTTTAAAACATGTAATTGGAAAACACTAAATAAAATTATTAGAAACAAAAAAGAGTGTTTATGATCATTAAAACACTATAAGAGATATAGGTATAATATTATCTTGTTATGAATATACACTCATTTAATCTATCTCAATCTAGGGATAAAATTTTATACTTGTTATATTAGAGTAAAAATCTCATCTTAGTTAAGCCTCAACTAATGAAATGGTCAACAACATACCAAACCACCCCCTAGTTAGCTAAAACTCAAGGATTGTGTAATAAAAATATCAAAGTTAAATGTTCTCATTATAGGTATCTTTACAACCTTAGTTATAGGGAAAAACCAACATGAAACATGAACCCATAGTATATTAAAGACATATTTTATGACACATAATGATGTATACTTGGGGGGATTTCCCATCACGTAAAACACCTTTTGTGTCTCACGATCATATTTAAAATCTCTATATAAAATCCTAATCACACTAACCTTAATATTTCATCACAATCTATAATACTTAATGATGGAAATTGGTTAGGGACAACTTAATGTCATACTATGAGAGGTCAATCATCATTTCACTTCACACAATTTACATAGACACCATGAAAGAATGATAAAGTGGTATCTTCCTTTTGTATAAAATGATAAATTTTATTTTTTTAAAATACTTTAATAATATCAATAAAATAATATATAAGTGATAATTTTATCATATATCATATGATAGAATATTAAAAATTCATTATGTATGCTACAGTTTTAGGGTTTTTCTAAACTCCTAAAATCTCTATAATTCTGGTCACATTGGTTGAGACCACTCTGTATGTTTTGTATTTTTTATCAATGATAATAAATTCTTATTAATTACCATTAAAGTTTTATGTCAACATGATTGATGAATAATATATTGTAATTAAGTGGGAGAGCCTAAGAATAGTAGAGAAGTTGGTTTAAATTGATCTAAAGTTCTTTCCTTGTAAGTTCTTAATGATTAATTTATTATTGAAGGAAAAAGTGTTTAATGATGAGGAGTTCCACATAGAATTTATAATAATGACTATTATATCTCTATGACAATTTAATTAGTGAAGAAGTTCCATATGTATGTGTTAAATAAAGTTTGAATATTAAAAATAAGTGAAAAAGAGAAGAATAAATGGTGTGAGTTGGTTTGTGGGTATTTGGAATTATTAATTTTTAAAAAAGAAAATGTTAAGGGAGTTTGGTGAAAATGTTAAGGGAGTTTGGATAAAATATTTACCCACTCAGACTAATACTTCCACCCAAGTTTCCAAGGTAATCAAAAGATACCCCAAATGAGCTTTAAGATTGGTAGCCAATATTTATTAGAAATTAAGGACACCTCCAAGAATCATAGTTAAGGAAGATCCCCTGCATTAGTTTGTAATTCCCAAGGTTTTAGGAAGAATATTCTTTTCATAAACTATATGTTTATAATTCTAAACTATTTATTTATATTTTTTAAAGAAATTGAAATAGATTTGAAAATAAGTCATACAAGATTGGAATTACACTAACTGTACTTTATGAATTCATAATAAAACATTACAAAAAATAACATGAAACTAAGTATTATAAACCAAGGATTATTAATCACCCTAGATTATTACATCCTTATGATTAAATGATATTTTATTAAAAACTTTCTTTGTAATCCACTGTAAAAACTCCCCCATTTCCCTTTAAAACCTATTTAAATCATACATTTTTTATAATTTTGGAAATTTATAATTAATTGAAACATAACTAAAATGTTATTTTTTAGTGATTTATTAATTTTTTTGAATTAATTAAAAGCCATTAATTTATATTTGAAAATTTAGAATTTCATTGTTTAAAGGACTATTGATTTTAAATTTTAATTATATCTAGAACAAAATTGTTTAAGTCTTTAATTTGATTTGTTTTGGAATTTATGAAAATCCATTACTGATTCAATGATATTTTTGGGTGTAATTGTTTATAGGCTAATATTATTTTTTTAAATTATCTCTATTCATTTTATATTTAAATCTTGATATTTTCTACACTGAGTCTTGGTTTTTAGTATTTCAAGATAAAGTAAAAAATAAATAACAAAGGCAATCAACCATGAATATACCCGGAGTGATCATGCATAAATAAAAAATCGTAAAATTCCTTAAACTATCATGAAAACCAATTGAAAACATGAAGAAAAACCAAGATTCCACACTTCAAATCCAACCTACAGTGTGTGATTTTTTTGAAAAATTATTCAAGCTACAACGCATTCAATTAAATTTCCCACCCCTCCTAATGGTAGATCAAGATACCATAAGAAGATGCCTCCACCTTTAAGCTATCACACATTAGAATAAAAGATACCAACCATCTTCACTTCTAATCAACCACAAGTCTCCTCTCTTATGGTTGACCATGGAACTGACCATAAGAAGGATGAATTACCCACTATGATGACTGAAAACTACCACATCAAGGAGATAAACCAATCATGCCTTCCACTTTCATAGTGACTACAAGAAGGATAATCCTACCATGACCCCTCTCCATAGTTGTTCATTCCAAGCCACTATGACTTACCCTTCTCATGGTAGACCACATCAAAACAAAAGCTTGACCCATGCTTGAATGTAGGCTAAGTTTATTCAACTATAAACCGAAGTCACTAAGATGAATAAATCCATAAAAGAGCAACCAGAGATAGTTAAGACCAACCAATCTTTAAACCCAAGGAAATACCACTTGATAACGCTATTATCATAATCCATAATCAAAAATATTTTTTATTTTATTAAAACATGGAATGCAGCAAAGGGATGAACTAGGTTGTTTCCCAAGGATTGTGTGTGGGTCGGTTATTCACCATTCAAATAAATTATTAAAATTTATTTTATTTTATTAATTTTTAAAATAACTATAAAGTGATTTTTTAGTTTTTTTAGTTTTTTATTTATGAATTTAAAACAAAATTGAACAAGAAACACACCAATTCAGGGTAAAAGGGGGTTTGATTTGGGGTCTATCCCATAGGTTCTTCATTATACTCTTTGGTTTTCATCTAAAAATTGAGTTAATATCATTATTTCATTTATATTTATATCTATTTTTTTGGTTTTAAATGTACTCAAAAGATATCTCTCCTAGTATATCTAGTTCCACCTCCTCCATAGTGAAGATGCAATGAACACGATCAATTGAGAGATTCACTCTCTCAACACCCAACTTCATTGTATGTTGTTCATCCTTCAACCCACTATGTTCAAATAGTATAAACCATAGACCAAGAGAAGGGATTAAGAATTGATTTCATATATTAGAGAATGAAATATGTCATTTGAAAGAGATGATGAATATCATTGATATGATTATATCTAATGTATTACCACATCAAGGATGGAAATTATAAAATTAAAGAATAGGGATTCGGGGTGCTTGTGTGATCTCCCCTGAGGACATATCCCTAAGGTTAGTTCTCTATATTTATATATTTTATAAGATTGTGTTTACGATATATAGATAGAGAAAACATGAAGAATCAGGGGAAGGGAATATTTACACAATATAGTTGAACCAAGAATAGAATTAGTATTAAATTTAAAATTATAGAAATAAAATTATAGAAGATCCTAAGTTATGATTGATAGATGAAAAATCAAATTAAGTGGGGAAGAGTAAAAAATATATTTATAATCCAATGCATATTCTTCCTCATTTTTCAGTTTAGTACCAATCCTCATCAAGTTTATTCTCCAATCAGATGAGTGCCACATGGAATAACTTCAAAGGTCATGTTTGGATGAGCTAGTCATTGGTGGGTACATTAAGTGGATTAATTAATTAATTAATTAATTTAATTAATTCATTTAATACCCAAAACCTATTTCCCTCTATTAAAACGTTGTTATAGCATTTCACTGGGGTTAACTGCATAACCTTGGGATCTCTCATAGGATGAGTTTCATAATTCCTTATTGGTGGATCACATCATAGGATGATAAGAGATCAAATTGAGGTGGATCAATAGACATCGAACATAGCATGATCCCCACATCACTGGTGAATGTGTTCTTCACCAATGATTGATCCAAATTGAGGTAAGGATCAATGTTTTTGGTTTAATCCCTTATGATTAGAATATTTATCAATGATATATATATTTATCTTCTTTTGTTCTATGTTTTCCTAACCTTTTCATGAGCTCGTTGATGAATTAAGTTGTTTTATTCAATTTGTTCTTCTTATGCTTTTATCTCACCAACAATTTTCCACTTTGTAATCATAGGAAAATAATGCTTGGACAATTATTTTTATCACCATTTTTAGTGTTTATTTACCCCATGATTATTTGAATTCCTTTTTGTTGGCCTATAAGGTTGTAGTTCAACATTATCGGGGTGGGTTCGAGTGCGATTGATCCACTGATTTGTGGTGGTTGTGTGAATGATGATTGAGAAGGTGATTTGTAAATAGATAGAGATTTTTTGTGGGATACGGGTCATGATTCCCATAGATCTAGTCTCCATGGAGATGATGGTTGATAGGAGGTGTACAAGATACATGACGAACCACCACGGGTGATCAGAATTTGTTTTCCACCCACCGAAGGCTGAGAAATGATGGTGACATATGGCCCAACTGATTTTAGGAGTTCAACTGGAGAGATTTGTGGGGATAATCATGGATTTATAAAATGTGTGGAATAACTTGAGTTACTAAAAAACTTGACTACATGGCGTGTATTCCAAGAACTCATGCTATATAACCCCACCCAACTACAATAGATAGGGTTTTGGGGAAGATAAGGATCACGTGCTATGTGGATGGGCTCATACACTATGTGGCCTGCTCAGGTGGATAAGACATGTTCCATATACACATGACTATAACCCCTTGTAGGATAAGTTTCTATGTACTTTGTGAGTACATGAGTAAGGGTTGGTACCCAGGCTTGTCCAGGTACATGGTAAGGTACACGACCATGACCCAATAGAAACAGGCATGGACAGGAGCACACGAGTGGGCATCGGGTGGCTAGGACATGCTATGTGGACCCATTACATGACATATACGGTGACATATCCTTTGACCCATGTCTATAGTATAATATAGTCATGCAGTGAAGTAGGACCACATACTACGTGGACCCCTTATAGGCTATGTACCCCTATAAGAAACTTCCACCTTGTGAATCTCCTTTATTTGGACTTAGATTTTGGCCCATGAGTAGACTATTATGATCATTTTCCACATAGAATGTGATGGTGGCCTTAGAGATATGATGATAAATGTTCCAAGGACACTTCTTTGGGTGATGCTTGATGCTGATAGTGATCAGGTGAGATTGTTAGGGTGAGGTAAAGGTTGGAAATCCCCTGTCTCATAAAGGTGTAGGCCCCCTATACTACTTGCAATGGTTTGAGTGGAAACCCTACATAGAATTAGGGTGTGGGTACTCTACCTTATGAGTGGAACTCCCTTGACGGACTAGGGCATGATTCCTCTACCTACTGAGTGACACCCCCTTGATGGACTAAGGTATGAGTCCTGAACCTACTAAGTAAAACCCCCTAATGGACTAGGGAATGGGTTCTATACCTACTGAGTGGAACCCCCCACTGATCTAATAGGGAATGGGTCCTCAATCTATTAATTGGAACCCCCTTTATGAGAAAGGGAATGGGTCCTCTATATATTGAGTGGACCCCCCCCCCCCTCCCTGAGTGACTAGGGCATGGTTCCTCTACCTACTGAGTGGAACCCCCTGATGGACCAAGGCATGGGTTATCTACCTACTAAGTTTCACCCCTTAACGTACTAGGGTTTGGGTCCTATATATAAAAAGTGTAACCCCCTGGAAAACTAGGATGTGGGCCCTATATCTACCGAGTGGAACTGCCCTGACACACTAAAGAATGGGTCCTATATTAGAGATTACTCCCCCTTGACTATGTGGAAAAATGAAAAGGTGTGGGTTCTCCATATGGTTACCTTGAAAGATACATGAGATATTGGGAATAAGGGGCATACCCTTTGGAGTTGTTAGTAGACTCATCGACCTAAGATGGAATGTGAGATAGATATCCTCTTTCTCTCTCATTTGGGTTTATTTTGAGCATATATATGTGTTTTTTGGGTTTCATTTACCTCTTTCTTTGGGTTGATATTACTACTTCTATCATATATTCTATTGCATCCCCTTTAGTTTTCAAGGCATCCTAATAGGTGTGTATATACCCACCCCTACATGGGATTTTCCCGTACATGTCATGTATTATGTAGAAAACAAATAGATCGATAGTGATTTTAGTGGATCATCAGGATACTCGGGTGTATAGACCATGTACGATGGCCGGGCTTGGATATCAGGAGACAAACTCTCAAAAATTTCCATTATTACAATTATTTTTAGGTCGATACTTCATTTTAGGTTGGGAATATATTTTCCCACTTTATACTTTGGTTTTATTCTATCATACTCTGATGTATTTCCTAGAGGTTGTTTCATGTATGGTTTTAATCTAGATGTCACAACCATTTTTATTATTATTATGCATTGTTGGGTGGAGATGGTTGGGTGTGTGCATATAGGTACACTAGGCTAAGGCCTCCCATTTATATTATTCCTTATCGGTTCTTGTCACTATCCCCTAGCCTATTAGAGGTGGGATTGGGGTTGTGGTGGCCTAGCCTTCCACCGACCAAGCAGGATCAGATAGGTCGGGTCATTAAAGAATTGTATCAAAGGTGGTTCATCCTTGGGTTGGTGTAGAGATAAACCCATGGTGATGATTGGTTGGGAACTTAGGGAAATGGTGTCAAAGTGTCTCGAGTGAGACTTTCAGGCCAGAGAACCTAGTGTTGGTGTGGCGATCGATGTATCTATACACTAGGACTCTGAATAACTACTTTTTATATCAACATACCAAGAAATTGTTTATAGGGAAAATTGGTATATACATCATACAATATTGAGTCCTTTGACTATTCTTATTAAGTTAGTTCCAAATATATATTTGATTATATTATCATAGTACATATTGATCACTTTTAGGATGCCTCCATAAAGATAGGTAGCCAGGTTACAGATTCATGATCATGAAAATGATCCGATGAGTGATGAGGCCTTAGTTCATGGGTTATCTCATGAGGTGTTTCCTCTAGGTAGGAAAGAGAAACAACCCTTCATGTCAAGCAGAAGATTGTACTTGTAGGGTAGGATGAGGATGCGTGCAGCCTTAGTGAAATCCACAAGTTCCATCACCAGAGGTCGTTGAGGTTCCAAGATGAGCTAAATCCCCTAGAAGTGGAAGATTGTATTTAGTCAGTGATATGAGTTTTCAGGCTCATGAAAACCCCAACTGATCATATGGTTGTGATGGCAGCTGGTATTTCCCATGGAGCCACTCAGTGCTAGTGGAGTCTAGTTATACAGACCCATGGTGATATGAAAATCTCAAGGATTGATTTCTAGCATCTATTCTATGAGGAGTATTACTCCTCATGCTTGTTCTCAGTTCAGATTTAGGAGCTTATAGAGCTAAAACAGGGTAGTATGATATTTTATGAGTATGTCGTGAGTTTCAATGACCTTCTACAATACTCCCTCAACATGGTGCAAGATGGTTACTTTCGGGCATGAAAATTTAAGCAGGGTATCTGCAGAGACATATGTGGTAGTGTAGTTATGCTGTGTATTTCCACCTATGTTGGAGTGCTAGAGATGGAATTGGTGATAGAGATCTTCCTATCTAAGGGACACTAGGAAAATAGAAATAACAACGAGATTCATGGGGATAAGTCGTCTATAGTATCTAGTAGACATCATTCATCATGGTCTTGGCATATGATAAATTCCCATGGCTAGTATCATCCATAGGGATATGAAACACATGTTTTACATAGAGGACTAGGTCATCCAAAATTTGGGAGATTCTATGAATATGTTAGGAATTCACATGTCATGTGATTTCAAAACTTGATGTGTCGAGGAGGGAAGGTAGGCAGTAGATGGACTGCCATGAAAGAGGAAGTGTCATTATCAAGGTTTACCCAAGTGTGGATAGGGTGTCTACCAGGGAGGTGGTGCTTGTATAGGAGTGAGATTGGATCCTATAGGATGAAATTATGGTGGAGGGTAATTCTATGACCTACGTCCACCACCACCACCAGGCGGACCATGCTAGGATTATGGACATGGAAGATGGGTCTATAGGCTACTGTAGGCTATGGAGTCTTATGATCCAGTATCACATGAGATGACATAAGGTATGATCTATATTTATTATACACTTACTCAAATTCTTGTAGAAATAGGTTTGAGTCACTCCTTTATTTCCATATACCTTGTGCAATATCAATAGTTCCTTGTTGAATATTTATCACAACAAATTTTTCTAGAGGTTCTAAATGGGTGCGATTATTTGATATCTCTTATCTACCAGTAGTGTGAGATATTTTTTTGGTGGAGAGAGTTTCACATGGAACCTATTGGTTATCAATATGAAACCTTATAATGTCATCCTAGGTATGGACTGGTTATCTATGGTTTGATCCTAGATCAAATGTCATCATAGGTGGCTCATATACCTTTGGATGAATGGGATGAGATTCTACTTTATAGGTGAGAGAGGTCTCATGGATATGAGAGTGGGTCTTACAATAAGGAGGATGTAACCCATAACCCATTAGTTTATGAGTTTATCCTTGGGAATAGTGGCCACTTCAGGAATTTGGATTCCTTTAATAGTGGAGAACTTTATGAACGTTTTGTTGGGGATGTTTTTGGACTACCTCTAGGCTGGAGATTTAATCATGCACCGACTTTCACCCCTAGACCGCATTGATATCTTATGAAGTATATCAGATATCCCCTACATAGATTTAGGGTCATAGAGTGTAGTTGGAGGACCTTTAGGATAAGGGTTTTATCAAACCCAGTGTGTCCCCTTGGGCATATCCTCTTTTGTTCATAAATTAGGTAGATGGGAGCTTGAGTATTTTTGTGGATTATCATCACCTGAACAAAGAAACTATAAAGAAAAAGTACCCCTTACCAAGGATTGTAGACCTCTTTGATCAGTTACGAGGCATGGGTTGTTTACTCAGACCGTCAAAGTCTCAGTTATATCTTCACACAGAGAGATTAGAACCTGAGATAGAGGCTCTAGTTAGAGTTCCTTTAGGACTATGACTTCAAGATAGTCTATACTCCTGAGAAGTGAAATTTGGTGTAAGATTCCATTATTAGGAAGTAATTTTCTTTCTTGGTGGTGGAAGAATATAAGATTTCATGACCTGACCCAGTGGGGCTCAATCCGCAACTACCCCAAGCCCGCCTCTATTGGACAAGGGATGGTGACAAGCGCCGAAAGGCATATCTAACACAGTGAGGCCATTAACTAATGTACATGTACACACACACCTGACCATCTCAATATAGAAGTACTGGGGAATAAAAATAAAAAATTAAATAGCTAGAATATAAACCAAGCATGAAAAAACTATAGGGTGTAAAAGAATACTACAATGTAAAATGAAAGAAAATGGGCAAAATACATTCCCAACCAGAAATATGTCCCAATATGATAAAACTAGAAAGTAAAAGTGGTGAGATATCCTAGCTCCTAATCACTAATCTCTGACCACCATATTCATTCCAATGCACTAGGTATCCCAAAACTCCTTGATGTGTAGATATTTTTCACGGATCCCCAATCAATATTTTATTTACCTAAGTATGCAATATATTGCACACCCATGGTTGGTCTCAAGGAGGCAGTTGACACAGAACTAAATTTCTATTTTCACTATTTAAATTATAAATAATATAAATCTAAATAATATAAATAAGGATAGTTTGAAATATGAATGAAATATTTATATGTATGTATATATATAAATTCAATGTGGACAGAATGAATGCATATTGAATGAATGATGTTAAACAGAAAGGAGATACTCCCAAGAGAACACCCAGAGTGAACCTTCATCATCACTTTTTTAGTTTCAATTTTACTTAATGAACATGATAAATCATATGAATTAACATCCCCTTCATCCCATGGTTGTGAATATATGGTTCACTCAACGATCTCTGAGAAAACACACATCCACCTCCTCGATCGAGAGGGAATATTACAGAAGAGAAAGATAATCCTCGAGTGAAAAGTGGAGACATAAAGTTTCCTTTCCCACTAAGATCCCCTAATCCTAACTCCAAGAAAATAATAAACATTAAAAATTATATCTCAAAAAATTGGGTTCAACACTGGATTGATCCCTCGAGAACTTCCTCGAGTTAGTTACTCATGATCATGAAGATAACATATCACAGTGGAGAAGAACAAGATGGAAACATAGAAGATAAACATATGAGAATGAGAGGAAGAAGAAAAATAATATATATTAAAAATGAATAATACTATTAAAGAAGAAAAACTAAAAAACTAAAAAATAAATTGCTATTAAATTTTTTCAACCCCTTGAAATGAAGAAGAAACACATGGAGCATGATTAGGGTTCAATATCACCACTCCCTCCTACCTTAGATGGATTAGGAGCCATGGATGAGCCATATCCTCTTTTCCTTTCCCTTTCTATATAGGGGAGTAAGGCATTCCTCCACTCTTGACTTCTCCTCACACTCCTTCCTTTTCTCCTTTCACTATCCCGATAATCCTCCACAACTTTCCCTCAATCAAAGTTTTCCCTAAAGTCCAATATCATGTGAATGGATTTATTTAGATTAAAATCTCTTCTCTAGAGTTCACGAGAGACTCAATGATGCCAGATCTCACTTTGGTCACCCACTTTGGGATTCAATGACCATCTATGGACACATTATATAGATTTTTCTTCTCTTCTTAGAAGTTATAGGAATGGTTGGCAGTTGGGATTTTGGATTCAAGTAATATCTTGATCAGTTTTGGGAATGAAGATGAGCAAATCTAGGCTTGGGAAAATTCTCCATGTGTTATAGAAGGTTTTTGTTTTTCTATTTTTTGACGGTCATTCCATTTTAATCTAAAGTGGGAATCCCTGTTCATAGTGATATGGATATCCCTTTCTAGTCTTCCCTTACCCTTTTAGAATCCAGAGATTCTCCATTTGATTGGAAATATAGTGGTCCATTTTTTCTATTTAAATCCCCACACCCGTGCTGTTTTCCATACAGTTTCTCCCAGAATTTGTATAGAAGTTGATGTATCAAAGGACCCGTTGGACTTTATCAATACCAAGTTTAAAGGTGAACTGCATTGGTACAAAAATTTATACTACGAATCATGGGTTCCATTCTATTTAGGTTGTTTTCTTCTTGGTCGTGAAGTTAGAAGATGTTGGTGAGGCTTGTTTGGTAATTATTGGGGGGCTATCCCATCTATTTATTTCAAATATGATCATCATATATAGATTGTATGGGGGAATGGAATGAATATTATGGATTCTGGTACAATGTAAAATTCCCCTAAAGTGGATCACCTGGGTACTGGAGAGTTTGGTAATTATATAGTCATCTATAAAGAGTTGAAATTTAAGAATATATATCCAAGGGTATAATATTTTTTTGATCAAATGTGGTGATGATTTTGGTGTCAGTAATCTGTCATTGTAGGTCTAAGGTAGTGAATTGGAGGATGAGGGGGTTCCCATGGGTTCAAGAGGATGCTCAAGGAATTCTCCCTCATATACATAAGAACTGAGTCCAGATAGTAACTCTCCTCAAGAGGGAATGATCTAGGATATAGGCGAGGGTGTTCCATCTAGTTTCAATAGTTAGGTAAATGATAGGCAGGGGGTGTCAGCTGATCTGGGGGGGGGGGGTTGTGGGGGTTCACAATGCTAAGTGAAGAAGGTCGTATCCTCTAGATCATACTGATGTAGTGAAACTGAGTAGCTTTACTGATAAACAGGTTGTGGTTATGGAGATAGATAAGGGGAGAAGTAGTGATATTCTGTAACGCCCCAAACCTAGATACCCAGAGTCGGTGCATTATTACATAACATTGGCATGATCACAAAAGATCAAGTCTCGAAAGACCGATTAGTTTAGTATTCTTGGAAACACTAGATATATTCATAAGTCTTAAATTGCATCATAAGGTAAAAAAACTACAACAACATCTTGTCTTCATATCCCCTCATAATATCCCTGCAGGTCATTCATAAATTACTTCTTCACATCCTGGGAAAAGATAAAACATTGAAAGGGGTGAGCTCAGATGCTTATTAAGGATAACAATATAGCAGAATCTTTCGTAGATAAGCATAAACACTTAAAGCAATTTATAACTAAAACAAAAGCCTTTTAAACTTGAACTTCAGCATAATATGGAAAAGATAAAATGAAATAATGCCATTTACTTATTCACATGGATATTCTACTAGTCGAATAATCACATGCAATATCAATAACCACTTTTATAATGATGGAATGCATAATGCCAGACTATCATAACCACATATCCAAGGCCTCGTGCCAAGACTACAGATAAGATTTTGCCAAGGCCTTGTGCCAAGACACTAGTTTGTCTCATGAGACCTACCGATGCATTGAGGAGCTATAGCGGGCTCCACCTGTCACTTACTAATTCCAATACATTCCTCATATGAATAGGTTTAAACATAACATAAACATTCGTATTAAAACTAGCATACGAAATGTCAATACTTTAACCACAAACCATGAATGGTATAAAAATATCACATCCACAGTCAAACATAACTCATTCGATACAATATAGAAGATTGTATTGTATCAGATTACCCTCAATCGAGAATAATGAAGGATATCAACATAGATGGAAATAATCATCAAAACTATTAGAGAGAAACTTCCCCTTTTTTCTTGAAATCATTTAAAATCCACACTATTTATCAAGAAACCATTTAAAAATAGATTTTTGAATCAAAGTGTCCCATACCACTTTGAAACTTTTAAAAGTAATTTTGATTTGAAAACTCTAATGTCCATATAGATAAATCCTTAAACCATTTGTTAAAACATGGACATTAATAAGAAAGATTTAGAATGATAAATATTTAAAACATTTTAAAATGGTATTTTAGTTAGAGTTACTAACCAAAAGAGAGAAACTTTAATACAAATAATTGAGGTAATAAAACTTTGTAATATCATGAGAATAAAGGGATTCATGATATACTATGTAAAAGTACATTATATACACCATATAAAAGTGATTTGGTGTATAACAACAAAGAAGTCTCAATGGAATGTAAGTTGAGATGAATTCTATTATAAAGACCATATACTTAGGTTAAGGATAAATCAATGACATAATTATGTGTGAAAAACAAAAATACACTCAATATGATTGGATATTTAGTGTAAATCAATCAGATGACATTCACACATATTCTTGTAAAAACAATACCAATGAATTTGGATATTTAACTCAACAAATGGAGATTGTGTTAAAATTACTCTTATCAAGTTCATACCGATGACTTGGGAATTTATCAATGGAGTTATTATGTGTATAAAAAGTATATCCAGAGAAAGGGGAGTGGAAATTATGACATAATCAAATGAATAGTGATTCCACACATAATCTTAGAGTAAAATAATCAATGAAGTATGCGTAAAGCCGAATGAGTGGAAATTGAAATTTCAAATTCCCTTATTGATTTGGTAACATAAAAAACATACACCCATGAAATAAGGATCATACAATGATGATGTAAATATAAATTAATTAAAGTATATTACACAATGAATACAAACATGGGAAGTACACACACCACATGTAATAAATAAGTGGTGAACAATGGAATTCTCACGGAATTAAAAGTGAGATAAGAAACCCCTTACTTTGTACCTTTTCCTTGGTTGATAGTAGGTTAACCTCCTGTATAATGGTGAAATAATTGTTATTGAATTATAAAATAATCATTTACATTAATATGATATCATATATGATCTTTTAACATTTATTTGTTAATAATATCTTAGTATTATCATTGTTTCGGGTGTTAACTTCCTCGTTTTATTTTATATGTTTTGTTACGTAAGACATGTTTTTCATTGATAGGTTGTATATTATTCATATCCAGAATGATATCAAGTCCTTAAACATTATTTTTAAATAATCAAATGATAATTATACTTGAATGGATACGATGGAGAATGAATCTCATCGCGTTCGTGGAGACAGTAGTCCGTACGTACGCACGAGCGACAATATCATTCTTTTGATGTTAAAATAATATATAATTGGATGGTATATCATATAGACAGAATAATTATCATGTTAGATTTATTATTTACATGAATTACACATCATTATTATACCCATCCAAATAATAATTTATTGAATGACAATTACACCACGACGTGGAGACGATAAGCCGTACGTATGCACATATGGTGACATGTCATTCAAAGGATGGATATAATACTGAATATGGTTGTACTATATTTATAATAATATTTAAGTATATAGGAGATACTGGATTCATTAATTTAGAATGGGTATAACAAAGAAAGAAGAAGTTGAAGAAGAAAAGAATTTGAAAAAGGGTGGTAAAAACATTACCTCTTCTTCGGGTTCTTCCTTTTGATTTGATCAAAAGGGATCCTTAGGTTGGATTTATGATCAAACTAATGACTCTAGGCTATAATGAGAGAAGTTGAAAGAGTATTTGGGCAGGGGTTGGCCGAACCAAAAGGCTTTGAAGGTGTGAAGTAATGAGAAGGGGGAGTGCCCTTTTATAAGAGGGGTGAGGGGCACCTTTGGAAAAGCTAAAAATATTATTTTATAATAAAATCATATTTGGTTTCTAATGGATCAAAAGTTGTTATTTAAAGTTTAAGGTAGGTATAGGTCAAAAACCACTCAACCAATAGAATTTAGACAGGTTTGCGTCATTATATTAACCTTATCTTTAAGTATTAACTCTTAGTTAATTAGTCTCACTTTTACAATGTCTCTTTGTATTTTTATATTATATGGTTAATAAACTTACGATATACATACAAGCGACCCCCAAGTGGTCCATTAATGATAAAAATATCATTATATAAGTCTCTTGGCCGAAACTTAGATTTTTAGGAATTTAATAACAATTAATAATATAATATATTTTTTAAAAACTCTTTTATGTCAATTTTGACACTATTCAATAATTGATTTTTGTAAAAATTATAACAGAATTATTACTTCGAAAAAATTTAATTAAATAATTCCTAACATGTCATATTAACCTATAAAATTAGTTTAATTCATAAAAAGTCTCAAATTATATTTACTTGGGTATCTACAATATTAATCATTTTAATTTTTCAATATTATGGTAATTACTGCATCACCATTGTGTCATAAATAAATTAAATTATTTAATGTCTAAAATTTATAAATAAAATACCATTCTATAGGAAATTTTTTTATCTTTATAATTAATATTTATAGTCTAAAATAAAACATATATAACCCTATGTAAAAATTGTTTTTCTAAAAGATATATGCTTGTGTCATTTTTGTATTCATTTTAACTTAATTAAAATAAAGTGTCTCTATCACTTACAAGTGGCACCATGGGGTCCCAAAATCGACCCAAAGATGACAATGGTCAGACATGTATTAACCAATAAGTTTATGACACGTTTTTGGGTAATTTTGTATTATTATAATATTATTTTTTAACCCTTATTTATTGGATTTACCCTTTAACCATGGTAAATAAAATATTTACCGAAGTAATTATTCAAAATGTCTAAAAATAAAAATTACCTATTTACAAAATTTGAACATCATGATTCCAAATATGGAATCCATTTTTCTAAATTCCAAACACAGAAGTGTCAGAAATTAATTTAAAATTAATTCTCACTGTCAAAACAAAAAGCGTGTTTTTAAGAGATAATAACTATCAAAAGATTGGCACTTGTTTATGTCTGGTTTAATTGTAAAATTATGTCCAATGACAAAAATTGAATTAAATGGTAAAAATATATTCTAAATATACTTTAAACCCACTCAAATTCATAATTTATCAACATTAATTATTTCGATTAAAAAAGTTGTTTTTAATTAAAATCTAGTAATTTTCACTATTCATCAAAATATGAAAGTTATCCGAAAAGTACCAAAATTTCACCCTAGGCTAATTTCGATATTCAGAATCCAAAAATGAAGTCCATTTTGAGAGATAGAATTTATAAAATTTCAAAAAGTAGGTATTACTATTCATAACAGCTAGTTTGATTGGTTGTGGTGTGTTAGAATCTCAAAGTTGTGTACAATGCATGCCATTGCATTATTAAAAGGGAAACATACCGTGGAAGATTTTGGTGTTACATTATCCCCTACTTCAATAAATTGTGTCCTCACAATTTTTTTAAAATTGGGCTTGATAATATAATGGAAAGTCCCACATCGGAAAAATAGTCAATAAAACTATCACTTTAAAAGAAAGGAAGAGAGGTATAAAGGTCACCCAAGATAACCCATACTAGGATTCCATGTAGGAAAACATGGATATGGATGATAAACTAAGTGTTCAGTTCTGATGGATAGGGATAGAAAACATGATCAGGAGAAAGTTAACAATAAGAAAATCACAAACTTGTGTTGGGACAAACGATCCTTAGTCTCCCAGTAGGAAAAGTAAACGGACAACATTTTTTTGTTTTAAGTTACATTACATAAGGACGAGGAATTCATTTATGATATTGACTAAGAACATAAAGATATATACATAATTTTTAAGTAGAGTTTCATTCTTTAATAACTTTTTACCACTAACTCATTTTTTTTAACAATGAGTATTCAAGAAGACTTGGTCACAATGGAAGAGCTAGAATAAACTTCTATAGAAATACATGATCCATGTAGGATAAACTATATATTTACCTTGTCTTTAGAGATTAATCAAAACCAAAATGGTTAGTATAATATCTGATGACCCCTCAAATGGATATTCCATTAGAGAAAAAAAACACTAATCTTAATTTCTAAAATTAAACCATCAACACCCCAAAGTTAAATAAATACCATTAAATAATCAATTGTCCTTAAAATCCTTAAATATAATCCAAACTAATATTGAAACTCAAAACATATAAGAATGTAGTCTTCCATGTTAAATTGTATCTCCAAATGACATTAATTACTCTTAAAGTCACATACTTAAAAGTAATTAACCTAATCACATATTCTTTATTATAGGTTAATCATTTCCATAAATAACCCAAATCACTATAAATCCGCAATAAAAACATAGATAAAAATCCACCATTACTCCTCTAATGAAATCCCATAGTATTCTATTTTCCTTGGACATATAGTGTTCCCAACAAAGTGATCATCTTCCAAAATAACATTTATCACTTAATCACCAAATCATTTTCCTATACTAAGGGTATTCATTTGATAAGACATAAGATCCCAAATCAAATTATTATTGATCAATAAAATCATTTAACTAAAAATAATAGTCACACTAACCAGGGACTTCATGTAGTCCAATGGTAGGCGATAAATCCCAATCGCACTTTGGTTGTGGGTTTGATTCCCACAGCTTTGTCCGACGTGATGAGTTGTCACACGGTCTGCGTGTTGTCCTTTTTCAAAAACTATATTTTATAACATTACCAAAATGAGATAAATTCTTCAAAATAACCATAACATAATTTAACCACAAATCTTATCTCATACCTCGCATTTTCATCCCAAATTATAATAACTTATAATTTCCTAAAACCCAATGATCATATAAAACCAAATGGTTATTTATAACTATATTCACAAGAGAAAAGATAATTATTCCTCAAATATCATTCTCACATGGAAAAATTCAGGGTTAAAAATACAAGAGAAAATTATTCCAAAGTAAACCCATCAACAAGGATCACTAATACTTTTTAAACATTTCTCCAACCATTTATTTCCACATAGCTTCTTCTTTGAACAAGAAAATATCCTATAGAATATGGCATTCACTCGGGTAATGGCCAGGTCCCCTACATTTACGGCAAATGACTGTAAATGGACTCTTGGGACCATTTTTATCTTCTTCCATAGTACTCTTCATTTTTCTTTGTCAATTCTTCACTTTATGTCCTTCCTTCCTGCACGTAAAGCATTTCTTTATCCCATTGAGACACTTTCCTGGGTGTCTCCTTCCACATTTCCTACATGATGGAAATTGAGGATTCCTTTCTCTATGGTCTCCACTGTTGGAGCTCTTATCATTCATCACCTTTCTCTTCTTTGTTGAGTCCGGGAATTGGTTAATATATATATTGTTGATCATATTTTTGGAAAATTGATTTGGCATAAAGATGATATCTTTTACGCCTATCAACATTCCATTTTGTTTCTCATTGACACCACCATTCCCACCTTGTACATCATTCTCAAAGTCACTATGACTTACTTGGAATCTAGCCATTGACTAAAACCAGAAAGCATTGTGTGAGTAACAGTAGTCATAAAATCATTTAGAGATTAACATGTCACCATATTCTCAATTTGAAACACATTAGGATTAACCAAGGTTATTTACTCTCATCTTATATATAATACTTCAAATCGGATTGTAAAGAAAATGTAAATTATCCTAAGCATATCCCCCGGGAGTGTCGTAACCAAGAGTGCAGCAAAGCCCATTGTCGTGAACCAGTTTCCGTTCGAGTCTAGATCAAAGAGGTGTTTTCGTGTTTTACCCCTAGGTACATCTGTGCCAGAGCCACCTCTACCTGCTCGTATCCAGACAGGGATGTATTGCTCGGAAAACTCACAAAATCTCTATAATACCAAAATTTTAGGATGTTCTTCTATACTAATCCTCAAAGTTCATCTTAGGTCTACGTGCTCTAATCAGAGTTTATCTAAATCTAGCCTTCAAGGTTTGTACTAAAATTCCTCTGATACCAACTGTAATGCCCTGAACCTAGATACCCAAAGTCGGTGCATTATTACATAACATTGGCATGATCACAAAGGATCAAGTCTCGAAAGACCGATTAGTTTAGTATTCTTGGAAACACTAGATATATTCATAAGTCTTACATTACATCATAAGGTAAAAAAACTATAATAACATATTGTCTTCATATCCCCTCATACTATCCCTGCAGGTCATTCATAAATTACTTCTTCACATCCTGGGAAAAGATAAAACATTGAAAGGGGTGAGCTCAGATGCTCAGTAAGGATAACAATATAGCAAAAGCTTTCGTAGATAAGCATAAACACTTAAAGCAATTTATAACTAAAACAAAAGCCTTTTAAACTTGAACTTCAGCATAATATGGAATAGATAAAATGAAATAATTCCATTTACTTATTCACATAGATATTCTACTAGTCGAATAATCACATGCAATATCAATAACCACTTTCATAATGATGGAATGCATAATGCCAGACTATCATAACCACATAGCCAAGGCCTCATGCCAAGACTACAAATAAGATTTTTCCAAGGCCTTGTCCCAAGACACTAGTTTGTCTCATGAGACCTACCGATGCATCGAGGAGCTATAGAGGGCTCCACCCGTCATTTACTAATTTCAATTCATTCCTCATATGAACAGGTTTAAACATAACATAAACATTCGTATTAAAACTGGCATACGAAATGTCAATACTTTAACCACAAACCATGAATGGTGTAAAAATAGCACATCCACAGTCAAACATAACTCATTCAATACAATATG
The DNA here is from genome assembly GCA_963277665.1 of Viscum album. NCBI lineage: Eukaryota > Viridiplantae > Streptophyta > Magnoliopsida > Santalales > Viscaceae > Viscum > Viscum album. The sequence goes on from OY728131.1 coordinate 1,354,449,590, forward strand.
GAAGATTATATTGTATCATATTACCCTCAATCAAGAATAATGAATGATATCAACATAGATGGAAATAATCATCAAAACTATTAGAGAGAAACATCCCCTTTTTTCTTGAAATCATTTAAAATCCACACTATTTGTCAAGAATCGATTTAAAAATAGTTTTTTGAAACAAAGTGTCCCATACCACTTTGAAACTTTTAAAAGGAATTTTGATTTGAAAACTTTAATGTCCATATAGATAAATCCTTAAACCATTTTTTAAAACATGGACATTAATAATAAAGATTTAGAATGATAAATCTTTAAAACATTTTAAAATGGCATTTTAGTTAGAGTTACTAACCAAAAGAGAGAAACTTGAATACAAATAATTGAGGTAATAAAACTTTGTAATATCATGAGAATAAAAGTATTCATGATATACTATGTCAAAGTACATTATATACACCATATAAAAGTGATTTGGTGTATAACAACAAATAAGTCTCAATGAAATGTAAATTGAGATTAATTCTCTTATAAAGACCATATCCGTAGGTTAAGGATAAATCAACGACATAATTATGTGTGACAAACATAAATACACTCAATATGATTGGATATTTATTGTAAATCAATCAGATGACATTCACACATATTCTTGTAAAAACAATACCAATGAATTTGGATATTTAACTCAACAAATGGAGATTGTGTTAAAATTACTCTTATCAAGTTCATACCGATGACTTGGGAATTTATCAATGGAGTGATTATGTGTATAAAAAGTATATCCACAGAAAGGGGAGTGGAAATTATGAAATAATCAAATGAATAGTGATTCCACACATAATCTTGGAGTAAAATAATCAATGAAGTATGCGTAAAGCCGAATGAGTGGAAATTGAAATTTCAAATTCCCTTATTGATTTGGTAACATACAAAACATACACCCATGAAAGAAGGATCATAAAATTATGATGTAAATATACATGAATTAAAGTATATTACACAATTAATACAAACATGGGCAGTACACACACCACATGTAATAAATAAGTGGTGAACAATGGAATTCTCACGGAATTAAAAGTGAGATAAGAAACCCCTTACTTTGTACTTTTTACTTGGTCGATGGTAGGTTAACCTCCTGTATAATGGTGAAGTAATTGTTATTGAATTATACAAGAATCATTTACATTAATATGATATCATATGTGATCTTTTAACATTGATTTGTTAATAATATCTTAGTATTATCGTTGTTTCGGGTGTTAACTTACTCGTTTTCTTTTATATGTTTCGTTACGTAAGCCATGTTTGTCATTGATAGGTTGTATATTATTCATATATATAATTATATAAATTACTTAGAAATTATTTTTAAATAATCAAATGATAATTATACTTGAATGGATACGATGGAGAATGAATCTCATCGTGTTCGTGGAGACGGTAGTCCGTACATACGCACGAGCGACAATATCATTCTTTTGATGTTAAAATAATATATAATTGGACGGTATATAATATATACAGAATAATTATCATGTTATATTTATTATTTACATGAATTACACATCATTATTATACCCATCCAAATAATAATTTATTGAATGACAATTACACCACGACGTGGAGACGGTAAGATGTACGTACGCACGTATGGTGACATGTCATTCAAAGGATGGATATAATACTGAATATAGTTGTAATATATTTATAATAATATTACAGTATATAGTAGATACTGGATTCATTAATTTATAATGGGTATAACAAAGAAAGAAGACGTTGAAGAAGAAAAGAATTTGAAAAAGGGTGGTAAAAACATTACCTCTTCTTCGGGTTCTTCCTTTTGATTTGATCAAAAGGGATCCTTAGGTTGGCTTTATGATAAAACTAAGGACTCTAGGTTGTAGTGAGGGAAGTTTAGAGAGTATTTGGTCAGGGTTTGGCCGAACCAAAAGGCTTTTAAGGTGTTAAGTAATGATAATGGGGAATGCCCTTTTATAAGAGGGGTGAGGGGCACCTTTGGAAAAGCTAAAAATATTATTTTATAATAAATTCATATTCGGTTTCTAATGGCTCCAAAGTAGATTATTTAAAGTTTAAGGTAGGTATAGGTATAAAACCACTCAAAAAATATAATTTATACAGGTTTGGGTCATTATATTAACCTTGTATTTAAGTATTAACTCTTAGTTAATTAGTTTCACTTTTACAATGTCTCTTTGTATTTTTATATTATATGGTTAATAAACTTACTATATACATTAAAGAGACCCACAAGTGGTCCATTAATGATAAAAATATCATGATATAAGTCTCTTGGACTAACCATAGATTTTTAGGAATTTAATATCAATTAATAATATAATATTTGTTTTAAAAACTCTTTTATGTCAATTTTGAAACTATTCAATAATTGATTTTTGTAAAACTCATAACAGGATGATTACTTCAAAAAAAGTTAATTAAATAATTACTAACATGTCATATTAACCTATAAAATTAGTTTAATTCATAAAAAGTCTCAAATTATATTTATTTGGGTATCTACAATATCAATCATTTTAATTTTTCACTATTATGGTAATTACTGCATCACCATTGTGTCATAAATAAATTAAATTATTTAATGTCTAAAATTTATAAATAAAATACCATTATGTAGGAAATATTTTTATATTTCTAATGAATATTTATAGTCGAAAATCCAACATATATAACCCTATGTAAATTTTTTTTTCTAAAAGATATATGCTTGTGTCATTTTTGTATTCATTTTAACTTAATTAAAATAAAGTGTCCCTATCACTTACAAGTGGCACCATGGGGTCCCAAAATTGACCCAAAGATGACCATGGTCGGAAATGTATCGACCAATAAGTTTAGGACACATTTTTGGGTAATTTTGTTTTATTATAATATTATTTTTTAACCCTTATTTACCGGATTTACCCTTTAACCATGGTAAATAAAATATTTACCGAAGTAATTATTCAAAATGTCTAAAAATAAAAGTTACCTATTTACAAAATTTGAAAATAATGATTCCAAATATGGTATCCATTTTTCCAAATTCCAAACACAGAAGTGGCATAAATTAATTTAAAATTAATTCCCGCTGTCAAAACAAAAAGCGTGTTTTTAAGAGATAATAACTATCAAAAGATTGACACTTGTTTATGTCTGGTTTAATTGTGAAATTACATACAATGACAAAAATTGAATTAAATGGTAAAAATATATTCTAAATATACTTTAAAACCACTCAAATTAATAATTTATCAATATTAATTATTTCGATTAAAAAAGTTGTTTTTAATTAAAATCTAGTAATTTTCACTATTCATCAAAATATGAAAGTTATCCGAAAAGTACCAAAATTTTACCCTAGGCTAATTTCTATATTCAAAATCCAAAAATTAAGTCCATTTTGAGAGATAGAATTTATAAAATTTCAAAAAGTAGTTATTACTATTCATAACGGCTAGTTTGATTGGTTGTGGTGTGTTAGAATCTCAAAGTTACATACAATGCACGCCATTGCATTATTCAAAGGGAAATGTACCATGTAATATTGGGGTGTTACATATTCAATTTTCACTATATGGTACCCCAACTAATCTGGGTTTTCAAAGGGTTGAATATAACATGTCTAGTCAAAGTAAGAACCATGAGATCAATAAAACTAGTAACTCATTTGAAGCATTAGATACCGTGGAATTGAATCAAGACCAAGGAGGGTCCTCATAGGAGGATAACAACATTGATGGGTAGAGTATATATGGGCAATTCAATGAGTAATTCCTTGTTACTTATCAAAGGAAAATATAGGAGGAAGGCATTGCAAATGCTTGTACAACTTGAGGAAGAATAAGGGGAAGAAGACTAATTAGGACTCGGGGAGTTTCATTTTAAATAAAGTAAATAAAAAAGGGAATAAGGACTAATCGTATTTACCAAAACCAATGGATATAAGGTCAGTTAAAAAAACAAAACCAAAGGAGATGAAGTGTTTGCCTGTTGGTATTGATATTATGTAGGGAAAATATGAAGCAACATGTCCTAATATCAGCGAGGTTATAGATATCATGGTCAAGGGTGGCATGATTGGTTAGTAGCAGGATAAAGGTGTGGATGATTTAATTAAAGTAAAAACACTAGATCTGATTATCCACTCAGAGGAAGAAATGGTGGAGGAGTTCCTTATGATCAATGCCATAACAGAAGAGGCTGACGGGATGATGTAAAGGTAGCTTCTTGTGAATATTAACTGTGATCATACTGTGTGGATTACCAAGAAAGACTTGATACTATTAAGGTGGTTAAATGAATATATGATAGTTAAAGAAGATTACATTCAAACTTGGGAGAAGATGGACAACCTCTTTGAAAACATTATAAAGTATGATCCAGAAACACAAGTAAATACTCTCTCCTATAAATTATTTAGGGAGAATGACTCCAATAGGCTCAAGATATTTTTCAATGAATTTGTGATATCATATAATATTTGTCTTCTAGGGTGAACGTATTCATTTTATCACTTTTCCTTAAATATATATTTTTATAATAAAAAGTTTAAATTTTGAGGAGGAAGAAGAAACACTCTTTTATAGAGAGTGGGGGAGATAATTTTTGGCTCCAAAATATTCCTCTAAAAGTGTACACATAGTAGACATATTTAATGGAATAATTGGAAAATTTGGTATTCTTGAATTTTTTTAATCCATATCTCTTATGTTGTATCACAAAATTTCAGATTTATTGTCCAATTAATGAATGAGTTGTGGCCGATTTACTACAGATACTTAATCTAGCCAGGAAGATTCTTCATATTCCACATATTCGGTTTACAATGCATTTATGACCATGAAAAAGAAGGAACAATGCATGTCCACATTAATGAATTTTTTTCATTAATATACTATCCAAATCCATCTATAATTTAAGATCTATTGGTTTGGACCATTATGATATATGGACCCAACATAAAAAAATTTCCAGATCTGTGCACAGATTTCAAGGCCCAACTTGTGAGTTGGATTTGTACCTTCAAATGGTGGATTAAGCTTTGGGTATAGAATAATGAATTAAATAAAAATATATATTTACGAATAAAAAAATTCACAATTTTAATTAGTTTATAAAATGTTGTGTCCTAAATACATAATAAAAATAAAATAGTTAAAATCCAAAATTAGTCAATTTTAGAAATTAAGATCAAAATACTAATAAAACTATAAAATGTGAAAATTTAACTTAAAATAAAATATTTTGTGATTAAAAAAATTTAAATTAAAAGTAAAATAATTGAAAATATTTTCTCTTTCACTCTTCTATAGTCACCGCTGACCTATTCGTCGTTTGTATAAGACATGACACATGAGGGCAAAGCTCATGAATGAGTGAGAATATACATTACTAGTAGGACACCTCAAAATCTAAATGGGGAGTAGTAAGAGGCACAAAAGGAATATATATACATATACAATAAATAGATCAACCCAAGTCAAGTAAGTAACCTCATCTAACTACAAGGAGATCAACACATCATGTAGGTGGACTATACGTCACATCTCTACCACCCATAGTAAGAGAGTAACAAAATCCAAAAAAATGGATATATATATATATATATATGATCAAACAAAAGAAACATAAATGAGAGATAAAGGGGATCTCTATATCAATGTCTAGCCTTGGTAATATTGACATCAGTTCTAGTAGTTCATCAACGTTGCCTAGAATTTCATGCGGCTGACCAACAGAAAACATCCAAGTCACACCACACCTCGCTATTGTACCACGTAGTCTAGGGGAAACAATATCTAGATAGAGGACCCATGTCATGGTAACAAAAGGGAATGTCACTAAATATTCAATAGAGGATCCATTCCCTTCCCAACATGAGGGTTCCACTCAATAGTAAATGGTGGAGGACTTATGCCTAGCCCAGACAGAGGGTGAAACTCTAATGGTTGATAAATGACCCATGCCCAACCCAGCTGGAGGGTTCCACTCTAGTAGTCAAGGGCTCATTCCCTGGTACAAGAGGAGGGTTCCACTCAAATAAAATATAGAGGACCCATTCCTAGACCAACTAGAGGGCGCCACTCTAGTAGTTGAGGACTCATATCCTGATAATGTAGGAGGATTCCACTTAGTGAATAGGTAGAGGACCCATGCCCTATCTAAGTAGGAGGGATTCACTCTAAAAGTTGGTTAAGGGCCCATGAACTTCCTAGAAGGAGGGTTACACTTGGACAATAGATAGAGGACTCATTCCCTATCCTGCAGGAGGGTGCCACTCTAAGATAGGTAGAGGAACCATGCCATGCCTTGCAGGAGGGTTCCACTCTAGAAGACTCTGATGATCCTTCTTGATTACTACCACTATCAAGCACCACCTAAATAATAATCGTGCCCATAACATCTTGAATCACTTCTTAAAATCCATTATTAAGGACACTATCGCCTTCTATGTGAAAAAAAACACAGGATAGGCTTTTCACAGGCCAAAATTTGAGTCCTAATGAAGGTGATGCGAGAGATTGAATTTTCCTCCAAAGGAAACAAGGGGTATACAATGTGTGAGGGGACCCACATAGTGTGTGGTCCCACTCCATAAATTGTATGTGTCTTTAAAGGTACATGAATTGCTTTCCATGTGACTATACACAATGTATAGAGGGTCTACATGGCATGTCCGAGCCACCTGGGGGCCTACCCATGCTCTCTGGTCATGTTCATGTACTTTGGTACACTGCGTGCACTTGTTTATGCCCATTCACTTTGGTACATGGTGTGCGCTTGGTCATTTCCTCCCGCATGGGGCTTTTATTGTGTTATCCACCACATAGTATGTCTACCTGTGGAGGGATACATGGTATGTTGGTGGATTACAAGTCATGCCATCATTATATTCCCCCCCAAACCCTAGCCGCCACAACCTAGGGGTAACACACTGTGTGTTCTTCCAAACTACACGATGTGTGGTTGGGTTTTTTTTACAAAAGTTTAGATTTGGTCTATGAATTCTAGATCTGGTATCCCTTCCTTTGGATTCATTGTTTGACCACCTGAAATTAGTGGATCTATACTTAGGCTAGCGATTCCAGCCCTCTAGTGTCCAAAAGTTGCATTCTGATTCTTACTATGCAAACCTGTATGCACCACCACACCTCTGCTCGATCCCATCACCACCATCAGACTCAAATATAAAATATGTGAGAAAAAACACCCTTCATTCCATGATTCATCCCCAAATCTATCTTTGATTGATGATTCCTTCATCGATCACAAAATCGTTCTGAATTCGGGGGTTCAATCGGGCTTGTTTTCGCCTAACAATGTTGAATCACAAATCCATGGTCCAACGATGACCAATGTAAAAAAACTTGGGGATAAATAAATAAAAAACAAATTTTTATTGATCATTTCTAATAATTCATGGTCAATGATCCTAAAATGGGATTTCAGGGTGAGAAATAAAAGAATAATCAATTAAATTTTAATTTATGGGTGCATGCAATGTCCACAATTGGTGCTGATCGAAGAAAGGGATTGATCATGCTAAAAAAATTAATAAAATGAGGAAAAATACACAAAATGATGTTTCCTACTTAGATATTTAATCTTTCATCATTGAAGAACGAACTCTTCAATGATTAAGATGAGTTATTGCATCCGTAGTGATTTGATCTACTTCGATCCGGAGTTCCATCATCATTGCATGTCAATTCGCCAATGAAGGAGAGGAAGAACATCTCTCAATCCTCCCAGGGTTTATATAGATAACCCTAGAGGATTCACCATAATGGAGAATTTATAGGAAAATTTGGTTAGGTTAATTTAATTAAAATAAAATGAATTTATTTATTTATTTTAACTAAATGCACCCATCAATGGTCTCTATTTCCAAATTCCCTATGCCGAACTATTTTAGGTCACACCTAGGGTAAACATCACGTTCTGAACCAAACCATGGGATCAAATTTCTGAAATGAGATTCCATTTAAGAGTTATCCCATTTTCTTTAGGAAACTGTGCACACGTAATATAAAATATATTTAATATTTTTATAAAATTTATTCTAGGAACACCAGGACTCAAAATCACACACCGTATCAGCACCTAGCTCTAAAAGTATATGTATAAATATTTAAATATCTTACAAGAAAAAAACTAGGTCTCTAAGTCATTCTGTCCTTCAATATTTTCATCCCTAAGAAGCAAAACTACACAAACATATTGGGATATTGAGCTCACATTTGTCTCTCCCAATCCTTGGAGATCTCCAACATGTTTTTATGCTACCACAACACATGAACCAAGGGGATTGTCCATCCATGCGGGTTCCTCTCCTGCCAATCCTTGATCCTTACCAAGTGCTCTACAAAATTTCTTCCATCGTTGATTTCCATCTTGCCCCAGTCAATAACGTGCATGGGGTCATGCATGCATTTCCTCAACCATGACACATGGAAGATGTCGTGCACCTACTACAACTATGGGGATAAGGCGAGGTGGTAAGAAACCTCTCCAACCCTATGAAAGATATTGAATGACCCGATAAGCCTCATAGATAGCTTTCCTCCCTGGAAGAATCTCCACAATACTCATCCTAGGTAGGCTCTCAAGAAAAAAAATTTCCCAACTTGAAATCTAAGTGCCTAAAATGCCTATCTCCGTAAGATTTATACCTTCTCTAGGATATCCTCACCCACTCATGGATGATATGGACCTTCTTCATTGTCTCCAATACCAACTTTAGACCCACAAGAGATGCCTAAATGATCTATGTCCAGCACAAGGTTGACCTATAAGGTCTCCCGTATAGGGCCTTGAAAGGTTCCATGCTAATAGTAGAGTGATAAATATTGTTATATGAAAAATCTACCAATGAAAATTTATACTCCAAACTTCAATCGAAGTTTGACGTGAAATCCCTCAGCATATCCTCAAATAAACAGATAGTGCACTTGGTCTACCTTTCTGTTTGGGAGTGGAAGGATGTACTCATCTTCTTCTAGATCCCTAATTCCTCATACAAGCCTCTCTATAAATATTATGTGAACCATGAATCACAGTCAGAGAAAATATTCGACGTCATCCCATAAAGGTGAAAAATATCCCATACGTATATCTGCCCCAAACTCTCCACTGAACTCCGCCCCTGATAGCAAGGAAGTGTGCCAAATTTGTGTGTCGACCAAATATCACCCAGAGAATATCATGGACCCTTACTATCCATAGAATACCTATCACAAAGTCCATGGATATTCTATCCCATTTCCATTTCAAGATCTCAAGGGGTTTGAGCAAACCTGCCGGAACCTGGTTCTCAACCTTCACCTACTAGCAGGTGAGGTACCATGATATGAACTTAGCTAGGTCCCATCTCATGCTTTCCCACAAAAACTATTGTTGAAGGTCTCTATACATCTTCCCCACACTAGGATGTACAACCAAAGAAGATGTGTGGAACTCTTATATCACATCCTCACACATCATGACTGGGACAACTGTATGTCCCTGAAAAAGGAGGATGTGATTCCCACATTCAGAAAACCCATTTGGTGAATATCAAAAGGATATATGGTTACAAAATACCTCATAGATGATGTCTCCTAGTCGGGACTCTCTCATATTCTCAAGAAGAGGATGGGTCAACAATGTCGACTGAAGAAAATTTGCACCCTCTTGTTCCACTAGGGTTAGTTCCAATGAAGCCAAATGTCACTACTAAAAATCTGAGCTATAGCCACGGACCTATATCCACGGTTTTATAGGTCCGTGGCTATATCTTTTATACTGCCATGGTTAATTATTTCATCCGTGGCTATATCCAGCAGTCCTGTTTTTTTTTCAAACCCATCGGGCTCCTTATCCTCCCCCTCGCGATTCCTCCTCCTCACCGCGCCCTCCCCCTCCCCGACGCCTCCACGCCGACTCCTCCTCTGCACCGCGCCCTCCTCGCCGCACCCTCCTCGCCACGCCCTCCTCGCCGCACCCTCCCCTGACGCACTCCCCTCCCCGGACGACCGCCCCTCCCCCCTCCCCGGTTGACAACGCCTCCCCCGACGCCGACGAACTCCTCTCCTCCCCTGACGCACTCCCCTCCTCCCGACAACCTCTCCTCCCCGGACGACCGTGCCTCCCCCGACGGACTCCCCTCCTCCCGACGGACTCCCCTCCTCCGGACGACCGCAACTCCCCTGCTCCCGACGAAATCTCCTCCTCTGACAAACTCTCCTCCTCCCGACGACCTCCTCCGGAAAACCTCATTGCCGATATCTTTATCATTCCATTTTTTATCATTTCCAATATCTTTATCTTTAACAATATTTTTTTCAAAATCCATATCAGTAGTAATTAGATCCTTCTCAAGAATATTTCCACTATTTTATGTAAGATATTTCTGCTGCTCGGGTCGATCCTCATGAATAAGGATACTAAATCATACCATTTTCGAATATGAGGCATCCATAAATTATATAAGGTATGTCAACATTTTAGAATTGTGTTCCATGGATTTTGGTTTGATTTCCATCCCTTAAATATCATATGAGGCATCGTGGTTTTGTATAGGGTAATACTGTAGATTAACATAAAGAACTAGGAACATTAGTGTAGGATATGCCTTCATCTTCCAATTATTTTCTACCATATATATCTATTTTTTAGGGAATACTAGATTTCTAGTTGTTCAAGAGAAATTAATGGGGCTTATTCCCAAAAAGGAGGAAAATATGAGAATATCATGGTGATATAACCATATGTAACATATGATTTTACAATTAATCTATGGTTGTTCCTAGAGATAGATGGTCTATCCATCATTGCACATCCGATAAGGATAGGAATCAAGCCTTATATAGTTTTGTATGGTAGAGCTGCTAGATTTATGCAACACCAGAGATGGTGAAAACCATGTGAATAATGGGTGCATGCATATAGTTTAGGTTCACAATGCCTTGATCTAGTCTTCTTGTTTGAGTTCATGGAGCTTAGTGAAAATGAAAATAGTTTATATTCTTGATGATTTGAGTATACAGAGGATCTTTAAGGACGATAATGCAGTGAAAAATGCTTAAAACCCATGTGAACGGATACCAGGATGTCCTATAACAAATGAAGTGATCCTGAAGACGGTTGATCAATGTTTAATGTCATACCTCTTGGATGACAGAAAACAATCTACATTCATGATTCATGGGCTACTAAAACAGGTATATTTTGAAAAAAAATTCAATTCATGAATGAGGTTGAATTTGATTTGAATTGAGGGCAGGACATCCCACGCACCACACAAATACCTCAGAAAAAAAATTCCATATCGTATAATGTTATAATGATCAGACCGAGATGAATGTAGATGATATTTTAAATTCATGATGCTTGGAATATGTGTAATTTGGTTTCACATTAATATATGTGTCACAGAAGTGGTAAAACCTACTGTAAATGGACCCAAATAGTCTTATATACCATGTTCACACCTTTAGATGGACTACACACAAGTTAAAGTCATAATGTTGTGTGTGTAAATGGGACTAATGGGATGTAGGGTTGAAATATATTTATCTAGACCTATAAATGAGAGGTATAGGAATTACAACGTATCCCATGAAAATGGTAGTCAATCCACACATGGTTCAAAATTATGTAATAGTAAGATTTCAATTCCAAAATTGGGGGAAATCCTCTCTCATGAGGGAATCCCAAATTTATGACATGGGTAATGCTAGAGTTTAGCATCGTGTTATATGGATGATGGTTTAGTTCATCTCATATCATATGATTCATATTGATTCCAAGTGGGGTGATTTTTTAGACAATATCATACATATATTATGAGGCACCATGGTTATAAAAATTGTAAGACCTTTCATATCATCCCATAGTTATCATATGATTCATCTTAATTTTATATCGAGTAAGATCATTATTTAATTTTGTGTGCCTAGGATGTCAATATCTATAGTTTAAAGTCATTAAAATCAAACAATATTGGTAGAAAATAGTTATTTTCATAATTCATGGAATATGACTCCTTTTTTATGTTCAAAGATTTTAGATTAAGGATATTTTTAAGGTCTTGTTGCTTTGACCAGTTATGAATATTTTAAGGTCATACTAGCTCGACCATGGGGTTTCTGGTAGTTTAGGGTCATAAATCTTGGAACATTTGTGAATATTTTATATTCATAATTCTTGGAACCCTGAAAATATTTTTAGGTTTTCTTTCTTGGACCATGGGTATCCTCATGTGAAGTACTACTTCAGAAAAATCACATTGGTGGGAGGTGTGATACGATCTCTATATATGGTGATCAAAGAGTATACCCCGTTGGAATAGACCTTATGAATGAGGTAAGGTCATTCCCACTTGGGCACCAACTTCGGTTTATTTATTTGGGTATCATCCTTGTTCTGAGATCCAGTACCATGTCACCGTATTGTATGGAGCAGAGGAAACCATATTTTTGAATTATATTTTCATCTTGTTTTGGTTTCTCTCTAGATTGGGAAATGCTTGGAAGTTGTTCTCTATGAGGGATTCCAAATCATCCAAGTGATCTTCTTTCATTAATTCTAGACTATTGTTGTTGTATAAATCTATTTAGATCTATGGTATCTAATCCTCGATGGGAATGACTTACTTGGTTTCACATACTAGGGATATGAGGTCATTGGGGTGGAATTAAGAGTCATCATCCAATAGGTATAGAGGAAATTCAAGAGATTATCAGGAAAACTCTTATTTTTTATAACCCAGTGTTTTCTATAGGATAATAGATTGTTTCTTATTTCATTCTTCAATCTACACATTTTCCTATGAATTCTAGTAAGTAGTAACGTTGGACCAGATTTTGTACTTCGTGTAAAATTTCATTAAATCCTAATCCTAAAAGTTAGTGCCTTTTTATTTGAGAATGGAATGAAGAAATCCAAATTGATATATGGTGTGGTAGATCAAAAACATGATCACAAACATAGATTTAACATCATTGACGATAACTACTTCTTCCCACTTGGAGAAGAATACCATTTTGGTTAGAATAAACTATAACAGGATATATTTTGCTAGTGGGTATGGCCCTATGATATGAGACCCCATAGTGCAAAAGGAAAATATTACATGGTGGTGTGGAGGATCTATAATGGTTGATGGAAAATAATTGAATGTCTCTAACACCCATGAAAACTCTAAGAAAAAATGGTGTAGTTATGGAGCATGGAGGGCTAAATGTATCCCAATAATAGTATCTGTTGAGAGTGCTTCAGTCCCACATGATGGGTGAATTTGGACCCAACATTGACCTCCAAAATAACCTGAGGTATCCCATATATTTGGTTGTAATATACGATAATTTCATTAAAACCAGATCTTTTTAGGGTGCCATTAATTTATTCATACTCTGGAGTGTAAACGGCAAGGCTTACCGGTGGATTCACTTATGCTCAGCTCAGTCGCGATGGAGAGTACCATGCTAGGGATACTCGATATAGGGAGGGATCTAATAGTTTATTTCCTCTACTATGGGGTGACTTTAGGGTCATAGAATATAATCACTAAAGGAAAGTTGGTTTAGGTTCTTTTTATCATCATCTCAAATGGAATGGGGACAATGACCCTTGGATAGGCCACATGGATGATCAAATCATCATTTTCAGGATCATATAAGAATGTGGCTAAACTTTTCAAGTGTTCATCTCAACCATTCTATAACATGGGAATTTTATTCACCTCCATCATAGAAGGGAATTATACCATTAGTTGGTGGGTATGATCTAGTAGGGACATGAGCTCTTTCATCATAACAATGCGGTCACCATTAATATATTTGAGGGATAACTTGGATTCTCCCTTCATATCCATTTGGGGGAAATAAATATCATTTGATAACTTATGACCAGTAATGAGAGCCTAATAATTTTCCTCATCGTCAGTGAAACCTTATAAAAATAGGAAAAAGTATGATTGGACGTCTTGTGTTGGTGTGATAAAGACAACCACCTGGCCTACTCAATTAAGATTGGAATTATTAAGCATTATTTCAGTCGATCTTTGAAAATAACCATCAAAATATGTTTTCTAATACTCTTTGACATGATCCACTAATAGGGTATCCTCATTTGGGAAATCAACATTCAGGGGTAGTTCTTCAGGGGTGGATGTGTGTCCATGAAGTCTTCTATTGCCTAGAATTTGACAACCATATATGGGATGAACCTAATGTTGAAATACTAGAGTATCACCTCCCAAAACAACATTCATCCAATAAACATAGGGTAATTGAAGATATACTTTAGGATTTTTACTCGTGTCACCAATTGTGTCTCATGATTCTATATATAATATCACAACTTCTACACTGTAAAAACTATTGCGAGGAAACTCTTATCTATAGAGGAGTATCTATTATATATATTGAGGAGCATCCGAATATGATATTATAAACAATTTTCTCTTACCTCTTTGTTTTTTTGGGTTATATGGGTTACACGGGATCATTCCAAGGAAGTCCCATAAATGAACAATGTCTTTCCTAAAATGGAAGAAATCAAAAATGACAGTTGTAAAAGATAATGCTTAATGTTATCAATAATCGATATGGAACTCCTCATCCAATTTTTTAACAGGTACTTTATTCATTGGACACTAGAGGATCTTACACTATCCAACTAGATTCACATTAAATCAGTTTATATAGTTGAATAGACCTTGGAGGCCCCACAACTCTTAGAGATTCCATGGGGGAGGAATCTGATTGATGGACTTGATCATCTCTGGGTCAATCTCGATGACCATATATCTTGTAGTAAAGTGGAGAAACCTAATAGAGGTAACCCTGAATGTGAACTTCAGGGAGTTTATCTTAAAGTGTATGAAATATAGGAAGATAAACAATTTCTCAAGATCCTTGAGATGGTCCAAATATGGTAGGATTTTTCCACCAAATAATCCTAGTAGCATTCCACAAATTTCATGATAATTGGCTTGAAGATGTGGTGCATGGACAGTTGATAAGTGGATTATGCCTTATTCTATCCCATGAGAATCAATTAAAAGTAGAAATTACCCTATGGAACCATAATTATGGGAGACTCTACATCCTTGGGGGCCATCCATGTCTGATTATACCTGGAGTATCCATCCATAAAAGATAGGGCCTGGAACCCTGTTATAGCATTGATTAATAGCTTTTTCATTGGAAGGAAAAAACAATACTTTAGATAATGGTGGTTGAGTTATAAAAAGTCAATATTGATGATTACTTAATATATTTTGAAACAATACATATAATGTTAAGTCATTTTCTAGATTATTTATCTAATGTATGTTTATCTCCCTCCTCGCTGCACCCTCCTCGCCGCGCCCTCCTCGACGCGCCCTCCTCCTCGCCGCGCCCTCCTCCTCGACGCCTCCTCGCCGCGCCCTCATCCCCGACGCCTCCTCACCGACGCCTCCTCTGTGCCGCGTCCTCCTCGCCGTGCCCTCCGCGTCGCACCCTCCTCTCCATGGTGTCAGTGAGCATTACTCGGTTATGGAACTGAAGAATATGGATGAGGGTGGTCCCAAGAATCCCTCCATTTTCTCATTTTCAACAAGCGGAAATGTATCGGAATAGGTTTAAGGGAGTGAGGCCACATTCATGAAGAGTTCTACAGAAGTGGGAGGTATTGTGATGGATAACCATTTTGATCTTTTGTCATATGATGAACTAGTCCAGAATTTTGAACAATACCTGGTCAGAACCATTGGAGAGGAGCAGGTCCCTGAAAATTGGTCATGTGATGAATGTTCTTTCCACTTTTTAGGTGATTTAGAGGATGAGGTTCAGGATTAAATGTATCCATGTATGAGAAGAGTAAGATAGGGAGGGTCAACTAGAAAGATAAAAGGGATTACTCATATTTTTCTCTACCAATGGGGACTAGGTCTATGAATATGTCAAAGGACAAATAGAAGGAATGTAACCCACCTCTCCAAGGTGGTCTTTTAGTAGTGGGATATTTCTGATAATCCTTTCAAAATTCTTGTGAAATCATAAGATAATGAACCAATTAAAGATAACCTTTCCTTTACTTTGAAAAATTATAAAATTGAGGATTTTTTTTGATAAGAGGTTGGAGGAGGTTGAATAAATCACTTCTAACTTAGAAACACTCCTAGGATCAGCGTTTTTTCTTTAAAAAGAGCAAGATGACCAAATTAATGAAGTTTTTTATTTAATTGAACAAGCTTTTCTTTTATATTATTGTGATTTTTTGTGTATGATTTTGATTTCTCTTCTCCCTATGTATGTTGTGTAGATTCAAGTGAACTTCATGATTTACTAGAGGTACATGAGAAGGTTATTAATACACCTGATGAGAAACTTTTGAAACTCAAAAAATCTAATTGTAATTCAAAGTTTGGGGTATCATTCATGCATTTTGTGTGATTGTTTAAACTCTATGTTCTTTATTTCTTTTGTTTTTAATATATTAGTTATATGCTTTGTTTATAATTAGATAAAAAAAATTCTTTATTGTTACAAATTGATGCATATATCTAATTAATCATTTCTACCATAGGACGAGGTGGTTGGTGTTGGTTCAAATGCGGGCACGTTGTCATGCAACCGACAAGCAAGGGGGAAGGGCTGTCCAGCAGGGGGAGGGCTGTCCAGACGGGGGGGGGGGGGGGGGGGGCTGTCCAGCAGGGGGAGGGCTGTCCGGTAGGGGGGCGGGCTGTCCAGCAGGGGGGCGGGGCTGTCCAGCAGGGGGGAGGGCTGTCCAGCAGGGGGGAGGGCTTTCCAGCAGGGGGAGGGATGTCCAGTAGGGGGGAGGGCTATCCAGCAGGGGGGGGGGGGTGTCCAGCAGGGGGTAGGGGTGTCCAGGCAGGGGGCGGGGCTGTCCAGCAGGGGGGGCGGGCTGTCCGGCAGGGGGGCGGGCTGTCAGGCTGGAGGGCTGTCCAGCAGGGGAGGGGTGTCCAGCAGGGGGGAGGGGTGTCCAGCATGGGGGAGGGGTGTCCAACAGGGGGGGGGGGGAGGGCTGTCCAGCAGGGGGAGGGGCTGTCAAGGCAGGGGGAGGGGCTGTCCAGGCAGGGGGCGGGGCTGTCCAGCAGGGGGGAGGGGCTGTCCAGGCAGGGGGCGGGCCTGTCCAGCAGGGGGGAGGGGCTGTCCCACAGGGGGGGAGGGGTGTCCAGTAGGGGGGAGGGTTGTCCAGCAGGGGGGAGGGCTGTCCAGCAGGGGGAGGGGCTGTCCAGGCAGGGGGAGGGGCTGTCCAGGCAGGGGGCGGGGCTGTCCAGCAGGGGGAGGGGCTGTCCCGCAGGGGGGGAGGGGCTATCCTTGAGGAATGTATAGCTGAGAAGGAGCATGAATAGGTGTAACAGCAGGTAGAGTAAAATGTGGCATCCCTATTAGTATATGTCATGTGTAACCTATAGGGTGAGGTCTGTAATGATGGTCCTAGACATGTTCTGGTTGTGTAAGATGGGTCCCATGTTGTGTGACCATGTCACATGGCATGTGATATTTAAATCCAACCAAAAGCCCAGTTCCATAGCCCAGGGGTCCCACAGTACCAGTAATGTCAGATTACATGTTATGTAACCTGTGATTTTCCTGATCCCATGGGGTATTCCTCTAGGTATTCCTACACATTTCTAGATCTCCAAACCTCACCGAATTAGGTATATCAGGGGTCATCCAATCCTCTAGTCATCACAGATTAGCATTAATTTCTTTAAATCTTCTGATAAAACATCCTCTCATGCCATCCATATCATCCTATTTGAAACTAAGTGGAAGATGTTGCCCCGCGGATGTCGCTGGACCGGGCCAACACGTTGTGGTCACACCGCGGTCACGCCGCAGTCACGCCACGGTCAAGCTGCGGTCACGCCGCAGTCACACCGTGATTTGGCCCTACTCCAGGACGACACCCTGTGGCGGTTACTCCTCCAGGACGACACCCTACGGCGGTCACGCCGCGGTCACGCCACGGTCATGCCGTGATTTGGCCCTGCTCCAGGACGACACCCTGTGGCAGTTACTCCTCCAGGACGACACCCTGCGGCGGTCACGCCGCGGTCACGCCGCGGTCACGCCGCGGTCACGCTGCGGTCACGCCGTGATTTGGCCCTACTCCAGGACGACACCCTGTGGCGATTACTCCTCCTTAGAGAAACATTGAATGGTTAGATCTATAATTTTTCGTATTTCGTCATTACTAAACAATATCTCCTCTCAGCGCTGCCTCTCATCCATCTTTCCACAAAACATGCATAGCAGGTGGTACAAAGGCTCAATTCAACTGAAAACATTGGTTTGGAATTGTCTGGAATATTTTATTGTACATGTATCACATAATATTTTTTCGGTAATTCTTCTTTTTCCTCATCCTCTTCACATGTTGTCCGAACCAGATTATCCTCATCCTCTGCACATGTCGTCTGAACCGGATCAGCCTGTTGTGATGGAAATTCAATATTTTCTTTCGGCTGTTTTTGATGAAATTCCTTCCATAATTCCCATGTTATGTAACCTGTGATTTTCCTGATCCCATGGGGTATTCCTCTAGGTATTCCTACACATTTCTAGATCTCCAAACCTCACCGAATTAGGTATATCAGGGGTCATCCAATCCTCTAGTCATCATAGATTAGCATTCATTTCTTTAAATATTCTGAGAAAACATCCTCTCATGCCATCCATATCATCCTATTTGAAACTAAGTGGAAGATGTTGCCCCGCGGATGTCGCTAGACCGGGCCAACACGTTGTGGTCATGCCGCGGTCATGCCGCGGTCACGCCGCGGTCACGCCGCAGTCACGCCGCGGTCATGCCGTGATTTGGACCTGCTCCAGGATGACACCCTGCGGCGGTTACTCCTCCAGGACAACACCCTGCGGTGGTCACGCTGCAGTCACACCGCGGTCACGCCGCGGTCACGCCGCGGTCACGCCGCGGTCACGCCACGGTCACGCCGCGGTCACGCCGCGATCACGCCGTGATTTGGTCCTGCTCCAGGACGACACCCTGCGGTGGTTACTCCTCCAGGATGACACCCTGCGGCGGTCACACCGCGGTCACGCCGCAGTCAGGCCGCGGTCACGCCGCGGTCACGCCGCGGTCATGCTGCGGTCACGCCGTGATTTGGCCCTGCTCCAGGATGACACCCTACGGCGGTTACTCCTACAGGATGACACCCTGTGGCGGTCACGCCGTGGTCACGCCGCGGTGACACCGTGATTCGGCCCTACTCTAGGATGACACCCTGCGGTGGTTACTCCTCCTTAGAGAAACATTGAATGGTTAGCTCTATAATTTTTCGTATTTCCTCATTCCCAAACTACATCTCCTCTCAGCGCTTCCTCTCATCCATCTTTCCACAAAACGTGCATAGCAGGTGGTAAAAAGGATCAATTCAACTGAAAACATTGGTTTGGAATTGTCTGGCATATTTTATTGTACATGTATCACATAATATTTGTTCAGTAATTCTTCTTTTTCCTCATCCTCTTCACATGTTGTCCGAACCAGATCATCCTCATCCTCTGCACATGTTGTCTGAACCGGATCAGCCTATTGTGATGGAAATTCAATGTTTTATTTTGGCTGTTTTAGATGGAATTCCTTCCATAATTCCCTCATCTCATGTAGCACTCATTGGAGGAGGATGATCACTGCCAAGTTGAGTTTTAAAGGCTGCACAAAATCTTTTTGATGTAATTCCAAAGTGGTTGTTCTATTCTGAGGGCCTATTTCATGCTGAAGTTCCCACATTTCCCCCACAAGTTGGCAAAGGGAGGTCTGTTTGGGCCTATGCAAACAGGGCTTGTTTGTTATGGACAAAGATACAATTGGAGACCTGGTTTTCTTGAAGAGTTTCCATGAAGGGTCTTCACTGTAGAGGAGACTAGATCTGGTCTGTATTTGGTAGTTGCTTCCATGATGGTTCCCACAACCGTTTGACTGAATTTCACACCAAACCAAGCCCTGCTAGTGACTATTTTTCGATGCACTATAAAAATCCCATGGCCAACCCACCAAAATCAAACCAGCTATTCCAGGGCCATTTCCACTCTCACTAAAAAATCCAAACTCAATCCCTACTACAATTCCAAGCTCCCACTTCAATTTAGCCACTATGAACTCCTTCCCAGTCCCCCACCATTTTTCAATCCACCTAGGCAACCCATCCACAACTTGACCACCAATCAGGCCTACCCACCTCTCAACTTCTAATCCACCAACCCCACATTTTCCACCAGGCATCCCACTTTAAAACCATTCCAAACCTCACCCAATTATAATCAATTAAACCAGACCCCTTAACATTTGAAGCCCTCATCTAAATTCCTGTTCCAACTCACTTATTTTAGACCCAATCAACCCTGCCACTTCAGAAAAACAAGAGCAGCCTACTTAAAATCCAGTCCAACTTAGTTTCCTTCATGCTTGCCCCCAGGAGTCCACAGCCTCACCTCAACCAAATTATTAACCACCTAGACACCTGGAAGCCACAAGAGGAGAGAGAAGGTTTATAGATTTTTTTTGTAATATTTTATTCCATTGAAAGAGAATTTGTTGGATGCTGCCACTTGTAATGAGGTACTTAATTTCCTCTCCCTATTTCTTCCATTAAATGTTAGATAGATCCTATGTAAAAAAATCATTCTCCACCTCCGGGGAAGGAACTCTCAGCTACCGTTCTTCTGTTCTTCTTCCTGCTGATGAATAAAATTCCCCAAGTATATTGGGAAAATTTTATTCATTTTTATTCATTTACCTCTTCTTACTTACAGCTGATTTCAGTAGCCGGATTCGGTCTTTTAGCAATAGCCCATGACATCCATCCGTTGTCTAGGGGGTCCAGTGGGGGGGGGGGGGTCCAGTGGGGGGGGGGGTCTGTCCGGGGGTGTCCAGGGTCTGGGGGGGGGCTGTCCTGGGGGGTCTGTCCATGGGGTGTCTAGGGGGTCTAGTGGGGGTGGGGGGGTCTGTCCTGGGGTGTCCAGGGTCTGGGGGGGGGGGGGGGTCTGTCCTGGGGGGTCTGGGTTTGGGGGGGGGGGGTAGGTTCTGGGGGGTGTCCATGGTCTGGGGGGCTGTCCAGGTTCTGGGGGGGGGGTCTATCCTGGGGTGTCTAGGGTCTGGGGGGGGGGGGGACAGGACTGGCAGGGGGCAAGGGGGCAGGGGGAAGGGGTGTCCAGCAGGGGGAGGGGTGTCCAGCAGGGGGAGGGGCTATCCAAGCAGGGGGGAGGGGTGTCCGGCAGGGGGGGAGGGCTGTCCAGTCGGTGTCCAGTGGGGCTGTCCAGTTGGGGCATGGGGGATGTCCAGTGGGGTGCAGGGGGTGGCATGGGGGACTAAGGGGGGCATGGGGGGTGTAGGGGGGTGTTCAAGGGGGCTGCCCAGGGGGTTGCAAGGGGGTGCAAGAGAGATGTCCAGGAACCTAAGCCCATGCAGGTTATGAATGTCTCTATAGAGAAAATGCAGTGCTGTCCAGATCTGGAAAATATCATAAAAAATCCCACAGATACTTCACAGGCACTAGGTATAACTATTTCACCACCTATAGATAGTGAGCACGGTGCTATAAAATCTGGTAACTCTATTTCAAATCATAATTCCAATGTTTTGTTTAATGCAGTACTACATGAAATGCAAGCAGATTTTATCTGAGGATGAGAATGTGTGACCATGATTTCACCAAGCAGTTTGTTTAGTTGATAAATATTTTTTCTGGTAATGTTTTATAATTTCAAATATGTTTTATTTTATTTCCATAAACATTTTATAGTTTATTCTGTTTTATTTTCCAGACTGATTATATGTATGTTTTCCTAGATTACTCATATATAGCTACTTCTGAATTTTGTTTCAAGTGTTTCCCAAGTCCTACTAAGAACCTATAGTATGGGGTGGTCCTACTAAGAACCTATAGTATGGGGCCAGTGTCCAGCAGGGGTCCAGTGTCCATCAGGGGTAAATATGTAGGGGGAGTCCAGTGTCCAGGGGGGAGTCGAGTGTCCAATAGGGGTAAATATGATTTGGGCATCCCAAGAACTAGTTTCCAGGGGGGCGTCCTATGTCCAGCAGGGGTACAAGGGGGCTGGTAGGGGTGGGGGGGGGGAGTATGGGTCCAGTGTCCAGCAGGGGTAAATATGCAGGGGGAGTCCAGTGTCCAGGGGGGGAGGGAGGGGGGGTGCTGTCCAGGGAGGGGGGGGGGGTGCTGTCCAGGCAGGGGGGGGTGTCCAGCAGGGGGGAGGGGTGTCCAGTAGGGGGGAGGGGGGTGCTAAACATGGTCTGTAAATCTGATGTAGTTTAGTCTGTTCCTGTCTTATCTCATGCTGCTAAACATGTCAGAATTGGTGAATTGGTACCTATTAAACCTGAATCTGGCAGTGCTGAAGATGTTGTGGTTATCAGATCAGATAAACTTGGTTATCAGATCAGGGGGAATGGGGACTAGCAGGAGACTGACAGGGGGCCTAGAAGGGGGCAGGGGGACTAGCAGGGGGAAGGGGGGCTGGCAGGGGGCAGGGGGGGATGGCAGGGGGACTAGTAGGGGGGACTAGTAGGGGGCAGGGGGGGGGGGAACTAGCAGGGGGCAGGGGGCAGGGGGGACTAGCATGGGGCAGGGGGGGAAAGGCAGGGGGATAAGCAGGGGTGGCAGGGGGGAGGGGTGTCCAGGCAGGGGGGAGGGGTGTCCAGGCAGGGGGATGGGCTGTCCAGCAGGGGGGAGGGTTGTCCAGGCAGGGGGAGGGGCTGCCCAGTAGGGGGGTAGGGGATGTCCAGCACGAGGGGGGGGAGGGCTGTCCAGCAGGGGGGAGGGCTGTCCAGCAGGGGGGAGGAGTGTCCAGCAGGGGGGAGGGGTGTCCAGGCAGGGGGGAGGGGTGTCCAGCAGGGGGGAGGGGTGTCCAGGAAGGGGGAGGGGCTGTCCAGCAGGGGGGAGGGGCTGTCCTGCAGGGGGAGGGGTGTCCAGCAGGGGGGAGGGCTGTCCAGAAGGGGGGAGGGGTGTCCAGCAGGGGGGAGGGGCTGTCCAGCACGGGGGGGGAGGGCTGTCCAGCAGGGGGGAGGGGCTGTCCTTGAGGAATGTCTAGCTGAGAACGAGCATGAATAGGTGTAACAGCAGGTAGAGTAAAATGTGGAATCCCTATTAGTATATGTCATGTGTAACCTATAGGGTGAGGTCTGTAATGATGCTCCTAGACATGTTCTGGTTGTGTAAAAAATGTTGGGAACTCTCTATTTTCTATTTCTTGATTCATGTATGTTGATTGTTGGTACCCCATGTTGATAGGATGTTTCATCTTAATTCTAGTTGCGGTAGAGAACCCTCTTTGATAAGGTGCTCAAGTTGGGAGTATGAGTTGAGGATCTGCTTATAGAATATATCCAGCAGAATTGTGCTTTACCAGTTTCAGCATGAACACATCCTTGGGCAGGGGGGACTGGCAGGGGGCAGGGGGGGGGGGGGGGCTGGTAGGGGGACAAGCAGGGGGGTGGCAGGGGGGGGGGAGTAGCAGGGGGCAGGGGGGACTAGCAGGGGGCAGGGGGGACTAGCAGGGGGGGTGGCAGGGAGTAGGGGGGACTGGTAGGGGGGTGGAAAGGGAGGACTGCCAGGGGTGGTAGGGGGGGACTGGCAGGGGGGTGGCAGGGGGGTGTCCAGGGGGTGTCTAGGGGGGTGTCCAGGGGATGTCGAGGGGGTGTCCAGGGGGTGTCCAGGGGGGTGTCGAGGGGGTTGGGGGGGGGGGGTATTTTTTTTATGGATTTGGACACCCTATAGCCATGGTTTAAACCGTGGCTATTGGTTTATTACCACGGTTATTAACTGTGGCTAGAGACATAATGCCATGGTTTTAAACCATGGCAATTAAGTCTGTCCGGACTTTATTATAGCCACGGTTGAAACCGTGGCTATAGGTATACAGCCACGGTTTGAACCATGGATATAAACCTATAGCCACGGGTGCAACCGTGGCTATAGTGTTAAAGCCACGGTTTGGAACCGTGGCTTTAGGTTTAGGCCTATAGCCACGCTAAACTTAGCCACGGTTTGAGGAACCATGGCTATTACCTATAGCCACGGTTTGAGGGCCTATAGCCATAGTTTAGAACTGTGGCTATAACCCGAATTTCTAGTAGTGTGTTTAGAAGCCTCCGACACTAGGTGAGCCTAAGAATTTCTACTAAGGGAATCTACTACCACATTTCCCTTCCCTAGAGTATAGAATATCTCAAAATCACAGTTCTTTAGGAACTCCAACCAAAACTATTGTCTCAGGTTCAGGTCTCTTTATGTGAAGACATACCTGAGACTTTGATGGTCTGAGTAAACCAAAAAGTGATCTTTTAGAAGATAGTGCCTCTACATCTTTAGGGTGAAGAATACTACTACTAGTTATAGGTTGTGAGTCATGTAGTTCTTCTCATGGGGTCTCAAATACCTTTACCCGTATGCAAAAACTTCCTACTACTGTATTAACATGCAACAAATCCTATATTCTGAGACATCACAATAAACTATGTACTTCATGCCCTCCTTTGGTAGTCTCAAAATAGGAGAAATCGTCAGCCTCAACCACAACTCCTTGATGGCCCTTTAGAACTGCTAATTCCAGGTAAATGGATGCCCTTTTCGTGTCAATGTGGTCAAAGGGGATACAATCCTGGAGAATTCTTCCACAATACTTTGGTAGAACCCCACAAATCCAAGAGAACTTCACACCTCGGACACGATCTTGGGTGTCTCCCAAGAAATAGTTTCATCAATATTCATTGGTTCAATGGATAAACCATGCTCATAAATGACATGCCCCCTGAAGTGAACCTGGTGAATCCTAAACTAGAACTTTGAAAGTTTTCCATAAATATGGTGATCCTAAAGAATAACAAAGACCAAAATCAAATGATCTATATGATCCTCCTCTATCACATAGTATATGAGTATACCTTCAATAGATAAAACCAAAAAATGGTTTAAGTATAAATGGAAAACCTAGTTCATGAAATCCATAAACACAATGGGGGCATTCATCACACCAAATGGTATCACAAGAAAATATTAGTGTCTATAGCGACATTGGAATTCCAACTTCAGAATATCAGCCTCACAAACTATCAACTGGTAATAGACAGACCAAATATCAATATTTACAAACCATCCCACACCTCAAAACTAGTTAAAAAGGTATTAAATCCTTGATAAAGCGTACCTATTATTTATCATATCCTAGTTTAGTTGATAATAATCCATGAAATGCTGTAATCTCCCATCTTACTTTTTAACATTACTAGAAAACATGCCTTTAACAGTGCTATAAATGGCCTTTATCAGTGCTAGAAAAGTGCTAATAATGTGAGAGATGTTAAAAGACTAGGAATTTTATCCGTTCTAATAAAAGAGCTGATAAATGTAGCCTTTATCAACAGTTTAGAAAGTGCTGATAAAAAAAACATTTATTAGTGCTTCTTAAATCATAGCTAAATGATTTCTTTACCAGTATTGTAGAAACTCTGATAAATGAGTTCTTTATCAGAGATTTTTAAAGAGCTGATAAATAATCTCTTTATCAGTACTTTCAAAAGAGCTGATAAAAAGACATACTATAGTCTGCAGTAACAACACACTATAGCACCACTACAGTGTGCTGTTACAACACACTGCAGTACCATAAGCACTATAAAAACCAGAAACACACCATATATATCAACAAAACAAGTCCCAATATAGAATTTAAATGAAATGAAATTTACAATATAGATACCAGGAAAAACATATTATATTATATACATTTAAAACATTTTTTTATACAATTACACAAATAAAAATCACTACATACATTAAAAAACAATTCTAACTATCAATGTTACCACGATTTCCATTGGCTTTCTTTGTCAAACTACCAACACTGCAAGAGCAGATTCGAACAAACCACATCAACTCGAACAAAAGAATACACCTGTATAATAAAACAATTATTATGTGATAAATAATAAGAAGAAATAAATTAAACATAAATATGAAATAATATATTAATTATATGGACAATAATTTTACTGTGCAAACATCAAGATTACCTCTGTGATTGAGTAGAGGTAGCGTTGTTGATATTCCTGCAAAGGAAGTGAAGGAAACTTGAAAGAAAGTGATAAATGTATCACTACATGAGTGGAGATATTTTAAGTAAGAAGAATCTTGAAAGTTGGATAGAGCACACAAAATTGAAAAAAAGAATCCACCTGTATAAGAAAATAACTATTATGTGAGTAATACTAAAAAGAAATGAATTAAACATATAAATGAAACAATACATTAATTCTATAGACAATGATTTTACTATGTAAACATCAATATTACCTCTGTGATTGAGTATAGGTAGTATTTTTTCTCTTCTTTCAAAGGTAGTGGAGGTAACTTGAAAGGAAGTGATAAATTCACCACTACATGGGTGAAAAGATTTTAAGGGAGAAGGAGCATGAATGTTGGACAGATCACCCTAACTCAAACAAAAGAATCCACCTATATAAGAAAACAATTATTATGTGAGTAATACTAAAAATAAATGAATTAAACATAAATATGAAACAATATATTAATTATACGGACAATGATTTTACTATGCAAACATCAAGATTACCTCAGTGATTGAGCAGAGGCAGCGTCATTGCTCTTCTAGAAAAGGAAGTGGAGGTAACTTGAAATAAAATGATAAATGCACAACTTCATGGGTGAAAATATTATAAGGGATAAGAAGTATGAAATTTGGACAGAGCACCCCAACTCTAACAAAAGATTCCACCTATATAAGAAAACAATTATTATGTGAGTAATACTAAAAATAAAAGAATTAAACATAAATATGAAACAATATATTAATTCTATGGATAATGATTTTACAATGAAAACATAAATATTACCTAACAAAAACACAATCAAGTTACCCAATTACCTAGGATTCCCTTTTATTTTTGCTCAATCAAGTTTTACATTCACATGTCACTAACACAACACATTTACAAACACAAGTCATTCCAAACAAAGTACACATAGTGTGACACTACTTGAACACCCAAACCCCATTTTAAAACATACACACACCAAATCATTTCACAAACATGACTCACACCTATCATGTATGTTAATAATTCATTTAAAAAGTTTTCTAAAATAACCCCCCAAAGGCACCGCAAGGATTTACATAAAAAACACACCCAAGTTCACATGAATATGCTACTTTTAAAATTAAACGCACCACATAACCACATAAAACATAATTTGTAACACTTATTTAATTTAATAAATCTATTAAATAATTTATAGAACACTTCCAATTAACAAAACTAGAGTTTTCACTAATTTGCAACCAATTATACAATAAGTCCCTTTTTTTAAAAATTCGCACACAACCCGAAATAATTTTCAAAACATGTCTTCCATCTTTTAAAACAATTTACAATTCACATTAAACAATGGTACAAAATGTTCAACATGGAAAAGTATGTCAATTTACTTTAAGAACTTACTTCCACACCTATCCACGTTTATGTGCCTTTGAAAAAATGATTTTCACCTTTCAAACAACCCATAAAACCCTTCCACAAAACACCACACTAAAACACACACACACAACATAGCCATTTTCTGTTATAAGACCCAAACCCAACACAAAGCATGCCACACCCTTTGAAAGAACATTTTTCATCACTCACACCATTTAGTAACCCATTTCCACATCTCAAATTTCATTTCTAAAACAAATTATTCATTATTTAAACACTTCACAACTCATACTCAAAAGCACACAACAAGACTAACATGCACAAAATGATTCATTTCCCATCAAAAATACGTTTTCAACACACACACACACCTTAAGCACCCTCAAAAACACATTTATCACTACTCAAAAAATTAATTGAACACTTCCACTGATTTTTCACAACAAGGCCTATATAGAAACATAACAATTTCTATTTAGAAAATTTATTTTCAACACAAATACATGCCAAAGAATTTCCAAAACATGTTCACACCACCAAAATAAACTATAGAGCATGAAAAAATTAACCAAGTGATCAAATCAAATTATCTAAAATTTTTAGGGAATGAAACCACCAATATCGGGCGGAGAAAGTGCTATAAATTGATGTGAAACCCCACCCACATCACAACCACAATCGAAAACCGAATGTCGGACAAGATGCTTGTGTAACTGGAGCACTAAAAAAAGTTGAGTGGTGTGATTTGAGCTTCAATTCACCGAGGAGGAGTGCCAAAAATAGTCAAGTGCTGTGATTCAAGATTCAATTCACAGATGAGGAGTGATGGCAGTGGGTGTCTTCTGTAGAAATCTCTTGATATCGTGGAAAGTTCTTAAATGGTTAGTGTTTTTAAAATAGACCAGGACAATTTTATCAGCACTAATAAATAAGTACTGATAAAGATATATCTTTATCAGTGCTAAAAAATAACCAATAAAAATAATATTTATCATCGCTAAAACTAGAGCGCTGATAAAGTTTCATTTTATCAGCGCTTTATATAGCGCCGATAAATCCTCACCATTATCAGTACTTTTTTTGTGCTTATAAAGATTCTTTTATTAGTTTTTATTAACGAACTGCTGTTAAAGGATTTATAATTATAAATATAAATAAAAAAATATAAAAATTTATAAATACTTAATAAATATATGTAAATATAAATATAGTAAATATGTTCCTTTTTTAATAAATTTATTATAATTATATAATTTTTTTTTCTAATTATAGAAATATTTTACAAAAATATTATTTATATCATTATATAATTATAAAAATACATTTAATAAATATATATAAATATAAATATAGTAAATATATTAATTATTTAAGTAAATTTATTATAAATTTAATAATTATTTAAATATACATAATTATTTATTTAAAATTATATAAATAATTTTAAAAAAATATTTATTTATTTATAATTATAAATATATAATTGTATAAATAGAGTGACTATACATTTATAAATATATTTATTTATAAATATTTTTTTACAAATATTTTTTTAACATTATTAATGAATATCTAATTTTGAGTGCATTCATATATGTTAAAAATGAGTGAAATTGAATAAATTAAGAATATAGGTACACTTTAACAATATTGAAAAAATGGATAAGTTCTATGTGTGTACATATTATATATAAAAATGCAATAATTACATATATGTTAAATCAATATATCAAACATTTGATCTATGTTAAATTGAAAAATCAAATGAAATTCAATTATATGTCGAGTACTATGCAATTATAGTCAATAATTTTAATTCATATTAATTTTTAAATATAAACCATTATTCAATAAACACATGACTATTTAATGTAAAGTGTATAAATATTTTGTAATATATAAATCATACTTATATACAATAATATCTATCTATATATTTAATACATACAATTTAATAACATTAATTATCATAATTATCTAATTAATAAAATGTTTAATAATTAATAATGTATAATCAATATTTTCATTTTTAGCAATAATTATTTAATTAATAAATGTTGTAATATTTTTTTTTAATAAACACATTTTTAATTTTTCATTAATTTAATTATTTCATTTTATTTATGTAAATATTAATCAATACTAGAAATAAAGAATTGAAGAAGGATTACCTGTATCAACGATAAAATTAAAGCGCTGATAAAGGATACTCTATATCAATGCTAAAAATAAAGCGCTGATAAAGGATACCCTTTATCAGTGTTAAAAATACTACACTAATAAAGAATACCTTTATCATTGCTAAAAATAAAGCACTGATAAAGGTTTTCTTTTATCAGTGCTAAAAAAGACGTGCTGATAAAATGTTAAATTTATCAGTGCTAAATAAAGCACTGATAAGTATTCCATTTATCAGCGTTTTGTTATTGCTCTGATAATTACCAGTGCTGTTAAAGGTGTGTTTAGTAGTAGTGTAATGAACAACATTGGAGCTGCCTAGGGGAACACACTAGGTCTAATAAAACCCTTCTCTTGAAGGTCCTATAACTAGAACTATAACTCCTAGTGCTCGGTATGGGCCATTTGATATGCTGTAGAAGATATTGGAGCAGTCCCAGGATGCAAGTCGATACAAAACTCCCTCTCCCATCTCAGAGGTAGTATTAGAACGTTATTAGGGAAGACATCCATAAAATCCTCATGTTCGAAGAAATATAGATGCCTGAATAACCTACTAAACTAAAGGATATACTCACCAACTGATCAGTGATAGGATTCATCCTCCTACTCTTAGAACCTACCCATCCTACCATTATATCTCTCTTACCCACAAAGGTGAATTTCATCCCATTAGTGCGAAGGCATCTGACTCATCTATAGTGGCAGTAAATCTGGGACCAGACCATGGAAAACCAATCCATATCCAAGATAAAATCATAGGGTTCCATCTTTATAACCAAAAGGTCCTCATGAACCTATCTCTACCAAGTGATACCTCACTCTATTAGAAGATAAAAGATATATAAGAAGCATTCCCTATAGGAACCACAAGACAAAGCTGCTAGGTTAATGCTTCAATTGGGAGCTCCAACTATCACACTAGGAGTAAAGAGAAGAAGGAATGACTCACACCTTCATCTAATAATAATGAGTTAAGAGTATAATAAACATAGATCAGGACTATAATCATATTGTGTGCCACTGAGTCATAAGCATCCATAGCCTGTAACTGTCTACAGCCCTGACCGCTAGCTCCCTGATCCCAACATGGGCCGCTTGGTTGCAGTGGTGGAAGGATATCATAGCTCCATCCACTACCCACAACACCTCCTACTCCTCCAAAAGCTTTATCTCCCTATGGGACTCCCTTCTCTCTCATGGGTGATCCTTAATCACAGTGCTATCTCTACCATGATAGTCCGTTAGTTATCAGCCTGCGCTCCTCAGTACATCTGGTCGGGCAGTCATGTGCCATGTGAACTCACTCATCACCAGAATAGAACTATCCATCTTTAGACTATCCTGGTCCTATGTGATTCCCCTGAAAATATGATCTATCTTGATCCTTGGAAGGTCTCTTTCATCGAGATCCTATCGGATAATGTCTACAAACTATGGAAGATGACTCAACTCTGTAATGCCTAGTGCCAGCTCCAGCTACTCGGTGTCCCTATGAATGGAATTTATCTATTACCAGTTCCCAATCCAAAACCATGACATAGGTGGGAATGAAAAATGGTACTACACTAGCATGGATATCTCTAAGGATTCCCTGGTTAAACATCAGTGCTTGGAAGTAGCCATACCAGATCATGTCAAGAGAATACTAAGTAAGGTCAAGAAACCTCACAACGTACTTAGCCACTATCATCCCTCCTTGCTACATATCTAGAATATTCTAAATCCAAACTGAATTCAAGTATGAGGGGTAGTAATTCTCATAGAAAAACTTCTAAAAGTTAGTCCATGAGAGTATTAACTCATCATGCATCTGGGTAACAAGACTCCTCTAGAACCCAGCTACTCCGTGGTAAAGGCTTGCTGTCAATGGAATAACCTGGTTCATCGATGTCTAGATAATATTGAAGACATATACCACTTAATCTAGAAAATCCACTACTGCCTAAGGATCTAGATCACTGTAGAACCTCAATGTCCTCTGGTGCTGGAACTTGTGGAGTGCGCTAAGCCTGCACACACCGTCAACCTACTATGCTAGTATAATTTGATGCTCAATAAGTGGGAGTGTTTCTACCTATCCACCTGGAGGAAGGATCTCATGGGATAGACTCTAAACTAAGTCCTCATTACTCATTGAATATTATATATGATCCAGAACAAGTAATGTGGCTAGATATCATCACAAAGGCATCCTGAACATTTAATCAAGATGTTACCATGGTTAGATGAGAATATATTTAACAATGGGGAGCTAAGTCAAGAAGCAAAATTAAAGATTCAATCCTATATGTTGTACATACCATTGATCCCTGCAACCAACTTCTCAGTATGTCGAGTTGACAAGAAGATAATCAAGGTCCTAGTGAATGGATATGTCGGTCGCCATACCAACACTGGATTTCATGGTATAAAATCAAAACTCAAAACACTTTGACACTATTTACCTAAATCCCAACCAAATAATCATAATGGGAATACTAAAAATAGTATCCCAAGGACCAAACTACCCTCTAATACGAATCCATAATGACCCAACCCAATGGGGATCGAGCTGCAACTACCCCAAGCCCATATCTATAGGCATGGGGCTGCTGACAAGTGTCGAAAGACATATCTAACATGGGGAGGTATTTAACTAATGCACTTGTATACACAAACCCAACCATATCAATACAGAAGTGTATATGATTAATAATAAAAATATGTAATATCTAGAATATAAACTAAGAATGCAAAACCTCTAGGGTGTACAATAGTACTATAGGGAAAACTGAAAGAAAAAGGAAAAAATAAACATCTAACTAGAAACATTTCCCAACCTAAAAAAACTGGAAAGTAAAAGTGTTGAGTGATCCTTGCTCATAATCTCTAATATCTGACCACTGTATGCAGTCCAATGCACCAGGTATCACTAAAATCCTCTATAGTCACTGTTGAACTATCTGTCATCTATATAAGACATGACACATGTGATTAAATCCCATGAAGGGGTGAGTATATACATATCCAGTTGGATGAACCAAAAGATGAACAAGGATAAGTAAGAGACACCAAAGGAATATATATAAAGATATTAAACACCACAACCTAAATTAAAGAAGTAACCTCAACCAAACACATGGATATCGATATGTTGTGTAGGTGGACTACAAATCACATCTCTGCCACCCATATCAAGAGAGTAACAAAACCCAACAGCATGAACACACACACACACACACATTCTCAAACTAAAGAAATCCAAATGAGAGAGAAATGAGATATCCATCTCATATCCTAGCCCAAAAAAGAGTATCATTAGTTCCAGTAGTCCATCAACGATGTCCAACATCTTATGCATCTTCCTAGTAGAAAACATCCAAGTCATGCCACACCTCCCTATTGTTCCTCATTGTAGAGGGGAAATAATCTCTAGATAGAGTTACCATGCCTTGTTACAACAGGGAGATGCCACTCAATAGTCAATAGAGGACCCATTACCTACCCAACAGGAGGGTTCTAGTCAATAGTAAATGGTAGAGGACTCATTCTTAGCCTAGCTAGAGGGTGCCACTCTAATGGTCAGTAGATGACCCACACCCAACCTAGCTGGAGAGTTCCACTCTATTAGTCGAGGGCCATTACCCCAATACAATAGGAGGGTGCCACTTGGATATCAGATAGAGGAACCATTTCCAACCCAACTGGAGGGTTCCAATCTAATAGTCAAGGATCCATACCCTAATACCGCAAGAGGGTTCCACTATGTGAATATGTAAATGACCCATTACCTATCTCAGTTGAAGGATTCCACTCTAAAATTTGGTTGAGGATCCATGCTCTTCCCAGTAGGAGGGTTCCACTTGGACAATAGATAGAGGAACCATGCCCTATCCCTTAGGAGGGTACCACTATAAGATATGTATAGGACCCATTCCCTACCAAATAGAAGGGTTACACTCTAGAATCCTTTAGTGATCCTTCCCAATCATTACCACCGTCGATCACCTCCTAAATAAGAGTAACACCTAGAAAATATCACATCGTATATCAAAAGTCACAATGGGTGCCACCATTGAGTTATATATGAAAAAAAATCAGGATAGGATAGTCATGGGCCAAAATT
Source organism: Viscum album (assembly GCA_963277665.1). Taxonomy (NCBI): domain Eukaryota; kingdom Viridiplantae; phylum Streptophyta; class Magnoliopsida; order Santalales; family Viscaceae; genus Viscum; species Viscum album. Next base: position 1,354,483,362 of record OY728131.1, read on the forward strand.
TGAGTCCAAATTAAGGTGATACAAGAGATTGAAGTTTCTTCAAAAGGAAACATGGGGTACATAGTGTGTGAGGGGACCCACACGGCATGTGGTCCTACTTTGTCATTGGGTCATGTCTTTAAAGATACATGGATCTCTACCCATTTTACTATACATGATGTGTAAAGGGTCTACATGGTGTGTTTGAGCCACCCAGGGTCCTACCTATGCTCTTTGGTTGTGTTCATGTACTTTAGTACACAACGTGTGCTTGGCCCTGGCCATGTACTTTAGTACATGGCGTGTGCCTGGACATGTCCTCCCACACAGGGTCTTGCCTGTGTGATCCACCACATTACATGTCCTCATGGGGAGGGATAGACAACATGTAGGTGGCCTACATGCCGTGTCATATTTATATTTTTCCCAAAATCCTAGCCGCTGCACCCTAAGAGTCACATGCCGTGTGTTCTTCTGAACTACATAGCGCGTAGTCGGTATTTTTCTAGATGTTTGGATCTTGTATTTTCACAACAGATCCAGTATCTTTGCCTTAGGATCTATTTTTTGACTACCATAAATTCTTGGATCTATAATCTGACTGGTGATTCCGGCCCTCTAGTGGCCAAAATCTGAATTTTGATTCTTTCCACGTGAACCCGTATTCACCACTATGCCTCTACTTGATACCATCACCACCATCAGTATTAGATCTCAAATACACTAGAAACAACACCCTTAATTCCATGATTCATCCCCAAATACATATTTGATCACCGATTCCTTCATCACTTGTGAAACTGTTGTGAATACAGGGGTCTGATCGAGTTTGTTCCCACTTGGAAATGTCCAATCGTGACCCCATGGTCCAACAATGACTAACAAAAAAAAATTGGGTATAAAGGCATAAATATAATGGATTATCAATCATTTCCAAGAATTCTTGTCTAATGATCCGGAACAAGGATATCTGGGGTGATAAATGAATGAATAATCAATTAAATTTCAATTCATGGGTGCATGAAATTTCCACAATTGGCACAGATCAAAGAAAGGGATTGATCATGCTAAAAAATTTAATCAAATGGGATGAAATACACAAATAATGAGTCATAATTTGAGATTGGATAATTCATCATCAAATAATGTAGTCTCCAATTATTGATAAGAGTCATTGTGTTTATTGTGCTTCGATCTACTTCAATCCGAAGTTCTTTCATCATTAGATGTCAATTCACCAATTAAGTAGAGAAAAAATGTATCTCAATCCTCATCGAGTTTATGCAGCTAAACATGGAGGATTATTTAAAATGGTGGATTTATAAGAAAATTATTGTAGGTTAATTTAATTAAAATAAAATAAAATAAAATATTTATTTTAAATAAACGCACCTGCCAATGGTCACTATTTATGAATTCCCTACACCGACCCATTTTAGGTTGTGCCTAGGGTAAAATTCTCATTCTAGACTCAACCGTGGGCTTGGATTTCTAATATAATATTTTTAAGAGTTATTTGGATTTCTTTAAGAAATTGAACATGCGTAATATAAAATATATTTAATATTTTTAGAAAATTAATTTCGGCCACATTGAGTCTTAGAATCGCACATCATCTTAGTGCCTAGATCCAAAAATATATGTAGAAATATTTCAAAGTATTACAAGGAAAAACTAGGTCTCTACATGATAATTTGGATTCTTTGAAGCTAACCTTGGTGGAGGAGAGGTGTGCATCTTATCTTCAATTGATTGACTCCTCTGCTTATCCAATGTATACGTCAGTCTCAATTGGGATACATATACTGTGAGGTTATTTATGTCTATATATCCTCAAAAGATTCACTAGATGGTTTTTATGAAGGAGGGGAGCATGCCATCATTTTTGAAGGATAGACAGTGATTTTGGTCATGATGTGAGAGGAGGTGGTGAGGGAGTTTCACACTTCTCCTTTGCTTATACATACCAGTATAGGGAAGATGTACAATGACCTTCAGTGGTAGTTCTAGTGGGATGGCATGAGAAAAAGTTCCATGGAGTTTTTCTCTCTATTTCGCACATGTCAGTAGGTGAAAGATGAGCACTAGGTTCTGGTAGTTTTGACACTGACTCTTGATATCCCGAAGTGGAAATGGGATAACATATGAATGAAATTTGTGATAGGGATTATACAGAAAACCAGAGGCCATGATGCCATATAGGTGATTATTGATTGACTCAGGAAGTTGACACACTTTCTTTCCATTAGGGGCCAGAGTTTGGTGGAGATTCTGGGATGATTATACATACAGGAGATCATCTAACTCCATGGGGGTACTCTCAATAATTTTCTCTGACTATGATGTGTGGTTTATCTCACAGTTATAGAGAGGCATGCAGGAGGTATTCGAGAACCAGTTGTGGATGAGTATGAAATTTCATCCCTAGATGGATAGACAGAACAAGAAAACTATCCAGGTGTTAGATAGATATGCTACCAGAATAAAATGAACTACCATTCCAAACATATGATGCTAAACAAACGTCACGTTCAATGGGAATGTTCTCTAAAAAAATACATGCTTGTCTAAATTATTTCATATTGTTTCTCAAGGACCATGAATCACTCATGAAATTCCCTAAATGTGGCACAAATTGATACAAGAAAAATGAATCAAGTCCTTCAAAATATATATGGTACTTTCCTATCATTCCATAGTTTAGAAGACTATATGGATTTCAAGAAACTATAAGATGATTAACATGGCATGTAGATACAAGAATTAAATATGTAAAGCTACATCATCTAGTAGATTTTCCTCAGTTGAAGAAAATTGATTACGAGTTTCATGAATTTAGAGATGAGTTGAGAAACTTTCGTCTTGCATTATCTAAAGATGGAATAAATCCTTTTGGTGTACAAAGTAGTACTCAAAGTACATGGTCCATCATGTTGGAAAATTATAACTTTCCACCATGGTTATGCATGAAGTGTAAATACATTATGTTGTCTCTACTTATATCTGAACCAAATCAACTTGGTAATGATATTGATGTCTATTTGTATCCATTAATCAAAGATCTGAAATTGATGTGGGATACATGTGTTATAATGTATGATTCTCATAAAAGTGAATAATTCACATTGAAGTCCATGTTTTATGGAACGATAAATGACTTCCCCACTTATGAAAATTTATCAAGATATAGCATTAAAGGCATGTTGGTGTATCCCATTAGTGAAAAATGCACATACTCAGTTTGGTTGAAACATTCCTCAAAGACTGTGTTTTTAGGACATCGATTTTTTTACCTCGATGAAATAAATACCGATCCTGGATGATAACATTCAATGAGAATATCGAACAAGGTATAACAACGTCTCCAGTAATGGGTGATCAACCATACAAAAAAGTAAAAAAGATTGACACATTTTTTGGTAAACCATTTTTGAAAAACCTTACCAAATCAAGTTGGAAGAAGAGATAAATTTTCATTGAATTATCATATTGGAAATATTTGTATGTTAGACATTTTATTGATGTCATGCATGTAAAAAAAATGTATTTGACAGTGTTATTAGAACATTACTAAATTTTCATAGGAAAATGAAAGATAACATCAAGGATAGGTAGGACTTGATTGAAATGGGGATAAGGGAAGAGTTGGCACTAGTGAAGGTTAAAAGGCGGACTTTTCTTCCTCTAGTAGCTTATACTCTATCAAGATTGGAAAAATTGTAATTTTTCCTTTTCCTTATGAGTGTAAAATCTCTATAGGGGTATTCATCAAATATTAAAAATGTCGTGTCAATGAAGAATTTAAGTTACAAGGAATAAAATCACATGAATATCATGTTTTGATGCAAAATTTAATGCCTGTTTCTTTCCATTGCATTCTGACTGAAAATTTATGACATATATTAACCAAACTCTGCTTATTTTTCAAATCCATATATAGTAAAGTTGTAGACCGGATGAAGTTTCCCATCATGAATAAGGAGATTTCAATAATATTATATAAATTAGAAATGTTCTTCCCACCATAATTCTTTGATATAATGGTCTACCTGATGGTTCACTTGGCCAGAGAGGTTCAACTATGTGGTCCTTTCCATTACAGATGGATGTACCCCATTGAACGGTGTATGATTATTTTGAAAAGGTATGGTAAGAATTGAAGTTGGACCGAAGGTTGCATTGTAGAATGATATATTGTTGAAGAACCTATTGAATTATGTACCAATTACCTATCAGATGTTGAAATCATCAGTCACCCAAAATCTCGTCACAACGAATGCCTTATGGGAAAAGGGATTTCTGGAAGATATGTTGTTACAATTACCTTGACATATTAGGAGCAAACACATCTTTACATATTACATAATAGTGAATATTTTTATCCATACATTGAATCCCAAAAATAAATTCTTATAGATTTGATTCCATTAAGGGATGAAATATGGATATCAGATACACATAATCTATAATTTATAGAATGGTTTAGAGATCAAATTTATAAGTTGTAATTTCCTGGACCTCTCAGGTCCATTACTTTGTGAAAATGTGGTGTTGGAGGTGTTCCGAGAGGTCAAGGTAACTTATCCACAACACTTTGCCAAATTTCCAATTTTATGAACAGTATCGGTAGGTGAACAGTGTTTCTATCGGTGAGGTTCAGTGAACAGTGTTTCTATCAGTGAGGTTCTATCAGTAACCTTCTATCGGTAGAATTGAACGGTGTTTCTGTCAGTGAGGTTCTATCAGTGACCTTCTATCGGTAGACTTGAATAGTGTTTCTATCAGCGAGGTTCTATCGGTGACCTTCTATTAGTAGACTTGAACAGTGTTTCTATTGGTGAGGTTCTATCGATGACCTTCTATCAGTAGACTTGATCAGTTTTTCTATCAGTGAGGTTCTATCGGTGACCCTCTATCGGTAGACTTGAACAATGTTTCTATCGGTGAGGTTCTATCGGTGACCTTCTATTGGTAGACTTGAACAGTTTTTCTATCGGTGAGGTTCTATCGGTAACCTTATATCGATAGACTTGAATAGTGTTTCTATCGGTGAGGTTCTATCAATGACCTTCTATCAGTAGACTTGTAAAGTGTTTCCAGATCAGTAGACATGTATAGTGTTTCCAGATCAGTAGGTGTACAGTGTTTCCAGAATGGTGAGGTCTATCAGTAACCTCTAACGGTGAGGTGTATCAGTAGACTATAACAGTGAGGTCTATCGGTAACCTCTAATGGTGAGGTCTATCGGTAACCTCTAACGGTGAGGTCTAAAGGTGACCTTTCCTTTCCTTTTCCAAATTTTGAGTATATGAATAGTGTTTCTAGCTTCCTACAGTTTCTCCCCTTTGACGTTTCCTTTAATGTAAAATACATTTAAATACTTATTTTAAGGACTCTAAGACCGATTCAAAGGCCATAAATCCTATATTAATTATACCTAAGGCCGGGATGTTTTTACTTGGTCAAACCGTGTGGGTTAATGCGATCCGCTTTTAATGGAGAATTAAGCGTATCTTAAACCGTCGCCCCATTAAATCTTCAAAAGGGACAAGATATCATCCTCCCTTGTTCTTCCTCTTTTTTCTCAGCTAGGAGACGCTAGAACCTTTCAATCCTTCCTATAGGAGTTTCACAATCAAACCTTACTCCTCCTATTTGTTCCACTCTATTTTGGATGCAACCGAGCTGTGTCGGTCAATCATCCATATAAGGTATGTTTTATCGTCATTCCTTTGGGGATCATCTTCTCCCATTTCTCCCTTCCATATTATACCATGTAATCTCCAAGATTATAATGGGTTTTTCTTGGGGTTTGGTTGGTGCTGTCGTACCGTGGCATCCTCCGGTGGATGCAGTGGTCGCGATAGGAGGATTGTGACCCATTGGGTGGATAAAGAACATCAAGAATTGTTGAGGTAGGGAATTAGTGGCTTCTCTAATCATTTATGTGCAATCGTAGAGTTAGCATGATTTATCCCTTTGGATCACAATGAAATTTACCTAATTAAATACTTGAACCAGATTAAAAGAATTGGTTTGATCGCATGTTGTTTCTTTATACTGTGATAATGGTTTGACTTAAGTTTTTCTAGATAGAGTGATATCTATGCTTTCTTTGATTAGTTGTTCATTCTTGATGGAAATTGATAAAGAATGTAAAGACAGAATTAATTGATAATTAATTGGTTAAAGATAAAGAGGCATGTAAATGAATCCAGTTGTTGCTGTTGTTATAGTTGTTCTAATTTTATGTTAATAAAATTGGCATAGTAAGCAAGTTAAATATTTTGTGATAGATTACTGATTAGGTTTCCCGAAATTGGAAACTAAGAATTTAATCTATTAATTCAAGAGGGATTAAATAACTTTTTGTTGATAAAAGATAATGCCCGATAGGGTTCTGAGTTACCCTCTTTCTTCTAAGGCCAAATGCCTTGTGGTTTAGAGCCATGAGTGCTCATTATGTATGAAGGCTGGATGCCTTGTTAATGGGAAAGGAGAACAAATTGATGTGAAGTTTTTTTTCCCATTGCTTGTGTTGTGATGTGACCCTGGAGGGGTGTTGTGAATTGTGGAGGCAGGGAGGCCTTGTGGTTTTGACAGCGGATGGCGCCTAGAGTGGCGAGATGCATCGGTTTATGCATGTGGGTGTCGAGGAGGACACCATGGATGATGGTATGGGGTGGATGTGTTGGATGAATGTTTGGTGGTTTGATTGGTTGTTTATTTGCTTTACTTTTCCTTACTACTCAAGGCAGCTGGTTTTGCTTACCCTTCTTCCAAAAGAGGTGAAGACATGCAGGGTATGCCACGTGCTTTCCGTGTTTATCCTCTTGAGGGAGAATGGGTCTATTCTCTTGCTATAGGCAGCAAAGACTCGACGGGTAGTATATCTACTCACCGTGTTAATCCCCCTTGTGTTTAGTATCATAGGATGCTTTTTCTAGAATTACTGGGAATATGGGAAAGTAATTCTATAATGAAAGATTGATTAAATGCTGATAATCCACATGGATGGAGATGATAGAATTTAATGATGAGGTTGTGATCTTTAGAAGGAATATTTGACTTTGGGTGTGATGCTAATGAAGTTTAATGTTAAATTTTTCATGGTTAATTAATGTTTAAATAATTAATTAACGTACAATGGAATTAATAGAAAGGGAATGAAGTAAGCTCTTTAAATGGTTGTGTGCTTATAGGTTACCTAGTCTTAGAAGTGGCAGCCCGAAGTCTGAGAGATGTTACCTGCAGTTGTGTCTAAGACTAGGTTATTCCCATAGTGTGGTTGTGAGTTATTATATATTAAGTACTTTTTGTGTTTCTATACGCTACTCCACCCTGTCAGTAAGGGAAACTGACACCCCGGGGATTCTGAGCCCTGGGGGGGGGGTGTTTTCCCCAACATTCCGGTGGGAGGATGAATGGCTGACTACCCCCTTTGACCCCGCTCTCTTCTCTTAGTAGAATCTTGTGCTAGTAGGCATAGTGGTTAGTTTTCCTTATGTATGTGTGTAGAGGGCTGTATTGTCTTGTGGTTATTCACACACATATATTCTGGATATAGTATCCTATGGACTACTATAGGTGTAACATGTATAGGCTGTGATAGCTTGAGGATCCTTACTTGGCATATGGGCTGTGATGGCTTGAGGTATAATACCTGACGTATGATACACGTTATGCGGGATTTGGTGGATCCCAAAAACTACCTGGTTACTTTTGGTTGTGAGGATGGTGTGGTGCTTAGCCCAGGTGTCTGCGGGCAAGCCTTTGTGGTGCACGAGGTGCATATTATGGAGCTTAGCCTAGGTGTCTGCGGGCAAGCCTTTGGAGAGAGATGTACAAGACACATGTCGTTGGGGGGAAAAGCGGAAAACCAGTGGGGAAGTAGTAGAGGGGTACCCTTAATATTATTTATTATATGATATATTCTTGTATGCATTACTTGGTGAGATTATCCATGGTGAGGTTGGGAACTTAGTATAACTGTTTAGGTGATGAGTTAGTTTCACTTGTTATTCACTGTACTTTAGTATTTTTTCTTTACTTTTTCAAGAGAGGCTTCAGGGAGGATCCTACTGAGTATACTGTTATACTCACCCCACGTCTATATAAACTATTTTTCAGGTCACATGGAGCAGGTTGGAGATCAAGATGGTTTCTACTAGATTGGGGTTGCAGGATCTATTAGGGCTTGTGGTTGCTGCTGTTTTACTTTCTTTTGGGTACTTGAAGTTTTTCTCTTCTATTTGTAGTAATTTCGCATGAAATTTCATATGTGTAATTGGGTTTCTTTTATATTCCAGTTTTGATTTGGAGTTTATTGGTGTCTATATTATCTCTCTCTTCCGCATGTGTTCTCTTAGAGGGTAATACATCCCATTTGTGTGTTTACTATACCCTCGGTGCTAGTTGCCAACCCGAGGCCTATTGGAGGCAGGACTCGGGGGTCATTGTCTCCCTTCTCACATTTCCGGCCCAGGAGGGGTACACTTTGTGGGGAGGGGGTCGTGACAGAGTGGTATCAGAGGCTCTGGTTGAAGGATAGGATGAAGTTTGGAGTTAGGCATAGGTGAGGTTGCATGGGATGGTAGGGAAACTATGTCATTCTTGTTTTGCAAGTTGGGTAAACACTGGAGACCGGAAGAGACATAGGCATTTAGTCCCCCTATGATCTATTGCATGGAACTTTATGTTTATAATGGCTACTAGACAAGGTGATACTGGTTGCAGGGTAGATACCTAGGAAAGGGTCATGCCTCATTCTTATTTGCGCCTATGTCTGAATGAGTAGATCTTGGGATAGGTTAACCTAAAATGAATAAAAGAAAACAATTAATTAATTAATGTTTAGTCTTCCATATTCCAGGCTTAGGAGATCTAACGGTTTGTTATTTTAAAGGTATGGCTCCAGGTCGATGTCCTCATCAAGTTTGCGCAGAAAATGTCCAGTAGACTGTTCCAGCAGATCGCCGCAGGGTAGAGATTGATGACGACGACACTTGGAGGAAGACACTTTGAGAGTTTCAGCGCCAGAGTCTGTAGAAGTACGAGGGATCTGTTTTAGATGCAGTCATGAAAAACTGGTTGGAGGAGGTCGAGATCGGCTTCAGTTCAATTCGTGCTCGTAAGGAGAACTGGGTGTCCTTGGTGGTGACGATGCTACGTGGAGCAGCGAGGTAGTGGTGGCTCTTGTTCCTCGGGGATCGTGAGGAGTCAGCGATCTCATGGGAGGAGTTTCGAGACAAGTTTAGAGTTGAGTTTCTTTCTTCGACCGCGAAGGTGTCCATTCATCAGGAGATTCTTACCCTTCGACAGGGGAGCTCTAGTGTTCGAGAGTTTGGAATCCATTTGAGGAACCTTTTACGAAATGCTTCAAACCTATTACCAGATGAGGAGGCCAGGGTGAGGAATTTTGAGGAGGCTTTGCGTCCAGAGATCCAACGCCAGGTCACCCCATTTATGCTGAAGACATATCTTGAGGTACTGGTGAGGGATGAGGTTGTCGAGAGGACTTTGGCCAGGACCGGATCATCACGAGAGAGGAATTGACATGATTCCTCACGAAGAAGAGCTGTGGTCCGGGGTTCCCGGTTTTCAGGACAGAAGAGTTTCCATTCAGCCGGGGGTAGGTCCAAGCCCTTCACATCTCATTTCTATGGAGGCATCAACTCTTAGGCCTATGTCAAGGGATCAGGAGCTTTTTTTTCTTGTGGTGGTCGTGGCCATCAGCAGCGGGAGTGCCCGACCTTTCATAGCGGTCATCGTGCACCAAGTACTACGCTCTAGGTTCCTCCGTTGAGGTAGTTTCCACCGAGCCAACAGCATCCAGTTGCACCAGCTTTAGATCACCAGAGGGGAGATGGGGCAGGCAGAGGATAGACCCATGACACTCCCCATCCCCAGAGAGCAGATCGCGGCTGTGGCGGTGGTCTTCATCAGGGTCAGAGAGTCTGTGGAGGAGGTCGTGGTCAGCTTCATGCTCTAGCATTGCCATCACCAGGTGATCCAGACGTTGTTCGAGGTACCCTTTTCCTGTTTTCTACCTTGGTAAATGCCTTGTTTGAATCAGGAGCGACACACTCCTTCATATCACCTACCCTTGTCCATGCTTTGGGACTTGAGGTAGAGAGGCTTCAAGTTCCCTTGGTGTTGACTACGCCAGTTGGAGGTCGATCTGACTTGTTTGAAGTATGTAGAGACTGTAATCTAGTGTTGGGGCAACACCGCTCTTGGGGATATTTCCTATGTTTACGAATACAACCATATGATGTCATCCTCGACATGGATTTTTTGTATTCGGTGTAGGCTATCGTGGATGGATTCAAGAAGAAGGTCGTTTTCCTTAGTGCGGATGGAGAACATGTGGTGTTTGTTAGTGAGCGAGATCCTTAGATGGGTCACAGGCGCGTTCCATTCTTATCGTACTTGATGGCTGAGATGATGCTGAGTTCTTCAGAGGTTCGGCAGTTGGCGTTTCCTAGGTTCGTATAGGAGTACCCTGATGTATTTCCAGAAGAGGTTGTAGCATTACCTCCTTGACGAGAGATCGAGTTTGGGATCGAGCTACAGATAGGAGCTTCTCCTATCTCTATGTATCTATATAGGATGGCACCTTCTGAGTTGTGAGAACTACTTATGAATATTGATGGTCTGTTACAATGTGGTTTTGTTCAGCCAAGTGTGTCACCATGGGGTGCACCTGTTTTGTTCGTGAAGAAGGATGACGACAGTTTGCAGTTGTGTGTCGATTATCGTCTCTTAAACAAAGTGACAATAAATAATCGCTATCCTCTTCCATGGATTGATGATTTATTCGATCAACTGAAGGGTGAAAGTTGGTTCTCAAAGATCAACTTGTGGTCAGGACATCATCAGATGCATGTGAAATATGAGGATATTCCAAAGACTGCTTTCCATTGTCGTCATGGGCATTATGAGTTCGTTGTAATGCCGTTCGGTGTGACGAATGGTCCGAATGTGTTTATGGGATTGATAAACACTGTGTTCCATGAGTTCATGGATAGGTTTTTGGTAGTTTTCATCGACGACATCCTTGTGTACTCCACATCTGAAGAGGAGCATGCAGAGCATCTACAAGCCGTTTTGGGAGTTCTTCGTCGACATCAGCTATTCGGGAAGTTGTCGAAGTGTGAGTTTTGGGATCAAGAAGTCCGTTTCTTGGGGCATGTTGTGTCCCAACAGGGAGTATCTGTGGATCCCTCGAAGATAGAAGCAGTTGTGTCTTGGGTATCCCCTAAGACAGTTTCAGAGGTGCGAAGTTTCCTTGGGCCCGCAGGATACTACAGGAGGTTCGTAGCCAATTTCTCACGAGTTGTGACTCCTATAACAGTTTTTATCAGGAAAGATCATGCGTTCATATAGAATGATCAGTGTCAGGTAGATTTCGAGTATCTAAAGGAGAAGTTAGTAAGTGCTCCAGTTCTTTGTCTTCCAGCCGAGGGAGTTCAGTTTGATGTTTTCTGCGATGCTTCGCATCTGGGGTTAGGGTGTGTCCTAATGCAGCAGAAGTCCGTTGTCTCTTATGGGTCTCAACAGTTGCGTCCCCATGAACGCAACTATGCCACTCATGATATTCAGTTGACATCCATGATGTTTTCTCTGAATTTGTGGAGACATTACCTCATTGGTGAGCGCTTTGTGGTTTTCACCGATCATAAGAGTTTGAGGTATGTTTTCTCTTAGCAGGACTTGAACTTGAGACAACGTCGGTGGATGGAGTTCTTGTAGGAATACGACTTTGAAATATTGTATACACCTAGAAAAGGGAATGTTGTAGCTGATGCGCTGAGCCGAAAGTCACGTAGTGATGCTGTGCATGAATCCGATGATTCCTGGAGAGTAATGGAAGAACTTTCAGCATTACATCTTGATATGGGAGAAGTTGGGGGTAGAGGATGTATTTTTCAGATGACAGTACAGTCATCCCTAGTGCAGAAGGTGGAAGAGTCCCAGTTCGGAGATCTAGAGGTGGAGGTTTGGAGAGACCGAGTTGTTTGTGGTGAGGCCCCTGATGGTTGGTCGGAGGACAAACAACACCTAGTGTTGTATCATGGAAGGATTTTTGTTCCCTTGGAGATACGCAAGACGATTCTCAGAGAGCACCACAATTAACCTTTAGCAGTACATCCTGGTGTGACAAAGATGTACCGATCCTTGAGGAGTCAGTTTTGGTGGCCTGGGCTGAAGTGTGTGGTTGTGGAGTTTATGCCTCAATGTTTAGTTTGCCAGAGGGTGAAGGCCGAACACCGTGTTCCTTTTGGTCTTCTCCAGCTATTAGATATTCCTTAGTGGAAGTGGGAGGACATCTTAATGGACTTTTTTATAGGTTTACCTCGAGATCTGGGAGGACATGATGCTATATGGGTGGTAGTGGACCATTTAACAAAATCGGCCCACTTCATAGCGATCAAGGAGTCGAGCTCAGTGGAAGTTTTGTCGAGGCAGTATCTGGAGGAAGTTGTGAGACTTCATAGAGTCCCTAGGACGATCATTTCTGATCGAGATCCTCGTTTTACCTCCAGGGTGTGGAGGGGTCTCCAACATGCTTCCAGTTCTCAACTATGCCTTAACACTACTTTTCATCCTCAAATAGATGGCCAGACAGAGCGAACCATCTAGACTCTTGAAGACATGTTGCGCTCTTGTGTTCTTATCTTTGGAGGTTCATGGATGAGGCAACTACCCTTGGTGGAGTTCACTTACAATAATAGTTTCCACTCCACCATTGGTATGGCACCATTTGAATCCTTGTATGGTCGGCCTTGCTGTTCTCTATTGTGCTGGACTGGGGTCGGAGAGTCAGCAATTCTCGGACCGAAACTAGTGTAGAATACAACAGAGATGGTTCAGGTGATTCGTGAGAGGATGAAGACAACTCAAGATCGTCAGAATTCATATGCTGATCAAAGAAGGAGACCCTTAGAGTTTAATGTTGGGGATCATGTGTTTCTGAAGGTGACTCCCCGTCATGGGCATCAAAGGTTTGGTCGTGGAAGTAAGCTTTATCCCCGGTTTGTTGGGACTTTCGAGGTGTTATCTCGTGTTGGAGCTGTGGCGTATCAAGTAGCACTTCCCCCTCAGATGAGTCAGATACATGATGTTTTCCATGTATCAGAGATCCACCATTATCTTCATGATGACTCTCACGTTATCGATTGGGGAGAGATCAATGTTGATGATGATGCAACCTTCGAGGAGTGACCTGTGGAGATCCAAGACCATAAGGAGAAGGTGTTGCGTGGGCATTCTATCCCCTTAGTTCATGTCTTGTGGCGACACGGTGGCATGAAGGAGAGTACCTGGGAGCGTGAGTCACAGATACGTGCTCATTACCCAAAGTTTTTTAATGTTTAACTCTTTTCATGTAATGATGTTTCCTTCGTGGTTAGACCTTTCATGTTTTATTTATGAACTTCTTTTATTCCTTTTGTGGCTTGCTCTCTTTTGAGAGGTATCTCGATGGGTGGTTGTTCGGACCTCATTTCTTTTTTTTTCTTTCTTTTTTTCTCTTTAGGTTGGTTTTGAATTCTTAAGGACGAGAATGTTTTGAGAGGTATCTGATTTAATGGCCCGGACCTCTCAGGTCCATTACTTTGTGAAAATGTGGTGTTGGAGGTGTTCCGAGAGGTCAAGGTGACTTATCCCCAACACTTTTCCAAATTTCCAGTTCTGTGAACAGTGTTTCCAATTTTATGAACAGTATCGGTAGGTGAATAGTGTTTCTATCGGTGAGGTTCAATGAACAGTGTTTCTATTAGTGAGATTCTATCGGTGACCTTCTATCGGTAGACTTGAACAATGTTTTTAATAGTTAGGTTCTATTGGTGACCTTCTATCGGTAGACTTGAACAGTGTTTCTATCGGTGAGGTTCTATCGGTGACCTTCTATCAGTAGACTTGAACAGTGTTTCTATTGGTGAGGTTCTATCGGTGACCTTCTATCGGTAGACTTGAACAGTGTTTCTATCAGTGAGGTTCTATCGGTGAACTTCTATTGATAGACTTGAACATTGTTTCTATCAGTGAGGTTCTATTGGTGACCTTCTATCGGTAGACTTGAACAATGTTTCTATCGGTGAGGTTCTATCGGTAACCTTCTATCGATAGACTTGAACAATGTTTCTATCGGTGAGGTTCTATCGGTGACCTTCTATCGGTAGACTTGTACAGTGTTTCCAGATCGGTAGACTTGTACAGTGTTTCCAGATCGGTAGGTGTACAATGTTTCCAGAACGGTGAGGTCTATCGGTAACCTCTAATGACGAGGTGTATCAGTAGCCTCTAACGGTGAGGTCCATCGGTAACCTCTAATAGTGAGGTCTATTGGTAACCTCTAACGGTGAGGTCTATTGGTAACCTCTAACGGTGAGGCCTAAAGGTGACCCTTCCTTTCCTTTTCCAAATTTTGAGTATGTGAACAATGTTTCCAGCTTCCTACAGTTTCTCCCCTTTAACGTTTCCTTTGACGTAAAATACATTTAAAGCCTTATTTTAAGGACTCTAAGACCGATTCAAAGGCCATAAATCCTATATTAATTATACCTAAGGCCGGGATGTTTTTACTTGGTCAAACCGTGGGGGTTAATGCGATCTACTTTTAATGGAGAATTAAGCGTATCTTAAACCATCGCCCCATTAAATCTTCAAAAGGGACAAGATATCATCCTCCCTTGTTCTTCCTCTTTGTTCTTGGCTAGGAGACGCTAGAACCTTTCAATACTTCCCGTAGGAGTTTCACAATCAAACCCTACTCCTCCGATTGGTTCTGCTCTATTTTGGATGCAACCGAGCTGTGTCGGTCAATCATCCATATAAAGTATGTTTTATCGTCATTTCTTTGGGGATCATCTTATCATGTTTCTGCCTTTCATATTATACCATGTAATCTCCAAGATTCTAATGGATTTTTCTTGGGGTTTGGTTGGTGTTGTCGTACCATGGCATCCTCTGGTGAATGCAGTGGTCACGAGAGGAGTATTGTGACCCGTTGTGTGGATAAATAACATCAAGAGTTGTTGAGGTAGGGGATTCATGGCTTCTCTAATCGTTTATGTGCAATCGTAGAGTTAGCATGATTTAGCCCTTCGGATCACAATGAAATTGAACTAATTAAATACTTGAACCGGATTAAAATAATTGGTTTGATCGCATGTTGTTGCTTTGTACCATGATAATGGTTTGCCTCATGTTTTTCTAGATAGAGTGATCTATGCTTTCTTTGATTAGTTATTCGTTCTTTATGGAAATTTATAAAGAACGTAAAGCTGGAATTAATTGATAATTAATTGGCTAAAGATAAAGAGGCATGTAAATGAATCTGGTTGTTGCTATTGTTATATTTGTTCTAACTTGATGCTAATCAAATTGGCATTGTAAGCATGTTAAATCTTTTGTGATAGCCTACTAATTAGGTTTCCCGGAATTGGAACCTATGAATTGAATCTACTAATTCAAGAGGGATTAAAGAACTTTTTGTTGATAAAAGATAATTCCTGATAGGGTTCTGAGTTACCCTCTTGCTTGTAAGGCCGAATTCCTTGTGGTTTGGAGCCATGAGTTCTCATTATGTATGAAGGCTGGATGCCTTATTAACGGGTAAAGAGGCCAAATTTATGTGAAGTTTTTTATCCCATTGCTTGTGTTGTGATGTGACCCTGGAGGGGAGTTGTGATATGTGGAGGCAGGGAGGCCTTGTGGTTGTGGAAGCGGATGGCGCCTAGAGTGGCGAGATGCATCGGTTTATGCATGTGGGTATTGGGGAGGACACCAGGGATGATAGTATGGGGTGGATGTGTTGGCTGAATGTTTGGTGGTTTGATTGGTTGTTTATCTGCTTTACTTTTCTCCACTGCTCAAGGCAGCTAGTGTTTCTTACCCTTATTTCGAAAGAGGCGAAGAAACGCGGGGTATGCCACGTTCTTTCTGTGTTTAGCCTCTTGAGGGAGAATGGGTCTACTCTCTTTCTATAGGCGACAAAGACTTGACGGGTAGTATATCTACTCACTGTGTTGAGAACCCTTGTGTTTAGTAGCATCAGATGCTTTTTATAGAATGCCTGGGAATATGGGAAAGTAATTCTGTAATGAAAGACTGATTAAATGGTGATAATCCATGGGGATGGAGATACTAGAATTTAATGATGAGGTTGTGATCTTTTGAAGGAACATTTGACTTTGGGTGTGATGCTAATGAAGTTTAATGTTAAATTTTTCATGGTTAATTAATGTTTAAAGAATTAATTAATGTACAATGGAATTGATAGAAAGGGAATGAAGTAACATAATTAAGCTCTTTAAATGGTTGTGTTCTTATAGGTTACCTAGTCTTAGAAGTGGCAGCCCGGAGTCTGAGAGACGTTAGCTCCAGTTGTGTCTAAGACTAGGTTATGACCATAGTGTGGTTGTGAGTTATTATATATTCTGTACTTTTTGTGTTTCTATATGCTACTCCACCCTATCAGTAAGGGAAACTGACACCCCAAGGATTCTGAGCCTTGGGGGGGTGTTTTCCCCAACATTCAGGTGGGAGGATGAATGGCTAACTACCCCCTTTGACCCCACTCTCTTCTCTTGGTAGATACTTGTGCTAGTAGGCACAGTGGTTAGTTTTACCCATGTATGTGGGTAGAGGGCCGTAATGGATTTTGGTTATTCACACACACATATTCTAGATATAGTATCCTATGGACTACTATAGGTGTAACATGTATAGGCTGTGATGGCTTGAGGATCCTTACTCGGCGTATGAGCTGTGATGGCTTGAGGTATAATACCCGACGTATGATACATGTTATGTGGGCTATGGTGGCTCCTAGAAACTACCTGGTTACTTTTTTTTGTGAGGATGGTGTGGTGATTATCCCAGGTGTATGCGGGCAAGCCTTTGTGGTGCATGAGGTGCAGATTGTGGAGCTTAGCCTAGGTGTCTATGGGCAAGACTTTGGAGAGATATGCACAGGACGTATGTCGTTGGGGAAAAGCGGAAAACTAGTGGGGAAGTAGTAGAAGGGTACACTTGATATTCTTTATTATATGATATATTCTTGTATGCGTTAATTGGTGAGAGTAGCCATGGTGAGGTTGGAAACTTAGTATACCTGTTTAGGTGACGAGTTAGTTTCACTTGTTGTTCACTGTGTTTTATCATGATTTCTTTACTTTTGCATGAGAGGCTTCGGGGAGGATCCTACTGAGTATACTATTATACTCACCCCACGTCTATATAAACTGTTTTTCAGGTCACTTGGAGTAGGTTGGAGATCAAGCTGGTTTCTTATAGCTTGGGGTTACAGGAGCTGTTCGGTCTTGTGGTTGCTGCTGTTTTACTTTCTTTTGGGTACTTGAAATTTTTCCCTTCCAGTTGTAGTACTTTTTCATGGCATTTCATATGTGTACTTGTGTTTCTTTTATATTCTAATTCTGATTCGGAGTTGATTGGTGTCTATCTTATCTCTCTCTTCCGCATGTGTTCTCTTAGAGGGTAATGCCTCCCATTTGTGTGTTTACTATACCCTCGGTGCTAGTCGCCAACCTGGGGCCTACTGGAGGCGAGACTCGGGGTCATTATCTCCCTTCTCACATTGCCAGCCTAGGATGGGTAAACTTTGTGGGGAGGGGGTCGTGTCATAAGGAGTTATCTAAAAATCCAAATTCAATTGGTGAATGACTTCAATTGCAAGCCCAAGGACTGAATGAAAATGTTATATCTTACATTGGGTTTGAAATAAATGGTTTTACATTCTATACAAATGAACACAATGACTAAAGTACGATGCAAAATAGTGGTGTTACGCTTGTGGATAAAGCGATTCACATATCTGGTTCCAAGAATAGAAATCCAATTTATGTAAATTTGTCATATTTTGGCATTATCAAATAGATATACGAGTTGGATTATACAACATTTCAAGTGTCTCTTTTCTGTTTCAAATGGGTTGACAATATCAATGGAGTGAAATTTGATGAAATGAGATTTGTGAAGGTGAATTTCAATGTAGAAAGGGGAATAGATGATCCGTTCATAATGTAATCACAAGAAGTGAAATTATTTTATGTCTCTGATCCAACAAATAAGAATTGGTTGATTGTCCTACTGGATACTAAAACAAATGTTGAGTCAGATGAAAATTCAATTGCTGATGAACCTTTCATTGTGACATCACAATTAGTTCATGTTAGTCCCAATGTAGACAATGTATTTTACGTTATAGGGGACCATAAATAGGGGATTCAGATTCTCAAAAGAGGAACCAAATCTTTTAAACCTTAAAAAAAGAAAGAGATTTCAATGAGAAGGTGATTATTTTTTAATATATTATGTTTTCCTCATAATATTATATGTTCTCTACTGGATTAACATAATATAAATTAAATGTTTGACTAATCATGTAGACAATGTCTTCGGCACATGATGATGTTACCAATCCCTAAGAAGAACAAACTATAATGAATTAAAACCTTTGGAAATATGTAAAGTTAATGTTATGATATACTTTCTCAATTTTCCAAAAAATTATATAACGAAACATTAATTTAATTTTCATTATTACTTTTAGAGTTTTTTTTATTATTACTAACATAATAGTAGTTTTCTTATATAGGTGTGTTCTTTTTCTCGAGCATGGGGTCGTTTGTTTGGAAATATCATGAGCTAGGTCAGAATTAAAAGAAAAAAGAACATTGATATTTTTTAATGTATGTAATAATTTGTATTTATGTAATTGTATAAACCAATGTTTAAAAAGTCTATATTTTTTATGGTATTTGTGTTGTAATTTTTTTTTCATTTAAATTATGTATTGTGACTTGTTTTTTTGATATTATATGTGTTTCTGGTGCTTCAGTGTGCTATAATGGCACACTGTAGTATGCCCTTTTATCAGTGTTTTTACAAGCACTGATAAAGAAAACCTTTATCAGCGCTGATAAAAGAGACATTTATCATCACTTCGAAAAGTGATGACAAAGGTATACTTTATAAGTTCTTCTATTAGTGTTGATAAAATGCATTTATCAACTCTTTTATAAGCATTGATAAAGAAATCCTTCAGCGGTGCGAAATTAAAGCACTAATAAATGAGATCTTTATCATCACTTTTAAAAGTGCTGCTAAGTGGATCCTTTATCTACACTTTTTTAGCACTAATAAAAGTCCTAGGCTTCTAACATCACTCAAGTTATCAGTGATATTTTATCACAAATAAAGGACATTTCTAGCATTGTTAAAGGCCAATTTTGTAGTTATGTTAGGAAAATTATCTATAAGTAATTTGTGACATTTAAGAATCATCCACACCTCAATTTGATGCCCAATGTGACTAGTATAACTACAAGAGTATCTTTATTTAAAATTGATATTAATTTTATTAAAAAGAACAGTGGCATACTAAAAACTAAGCAAAAACATTCAGATTGTTTTGATACTTTAGAACAATGATCCATAACTCATTTGTAACGTATAAAAATCAACCCCACCTCAATATGATGCACGATGTGACTAGTATAAATCCAAGTGTGTCTTTTTATTTTAAATTGAAATTTTATTAATTTATTCTTTCATATTAATGTTTAATTTATTTCTTTATAGTATTACCAACATAAGATTTATTTTCTTATATAGGTGTATTATTTTGTTTGGGTTGAGGTGACTTGTTCGGCAACTGATACCATGGATGGACCTTTTTTAGAGGGTATTTTAGGTGCCAAAGATGATGAAACATTAATTTTTTTAAATATTTGTGGATAGTAATTGTAAATGTAATTATAAAAAACATTGTTTTAAATGTATATAGTAGTGTTTTTTGTATTCATGTTGTAATCTTTATATCAATTAAATTACATATTTTTCATACAAGTTACAAGTTGTTGTAGTGTGTTGTTATAAAAACAACACACTACAATAGGATGGTTATTTATTGATTCTTTCTTTAGTCCTGATAAAGGGGACCCCCTATTTAATGGTGATAAGGACAAAAATTCCTTTTTAGTGTTGTTAAGGTCCTTTTTGCATGCTGTTAAAAGACATATCTGTAGTAGTGAACATTAAAATACAACAAGACCATACATTAACACAAGAACATAGACTTATAAAACATTAATACTATGGAAAAAAGCTTAAATACCACCTACCTCATGCTTGAATACAACTACTAGCCTAAATTCATCCCTTGATCTGAACACAACTGACCACTATCACTATAATGAAGAACACTCTAGAAAAAAAGTGTTTAGGGATTAAGAAGGAGAGAAACCCACACACCAAGCCTCTTCCAGAAAATAGAAGGAAATAAAGTTGAAGACTAACCTGGAGCTTTGATTTGCACTAAATGAAACTCCAAACTCACAAGAATCAATAGAGAATCACCCATGGAGGTGTTGGTTCATCACCTTAACTGTAGGGGGTCAAATGGAGAATAAATTTGGGGAAGAAAGAAATAATATTGGGAGGGAAATATGAGAATTTATAACTTTTTAAGGGTCGTATGATTTGATCACATGGTTGGCCAAACTGTGAGCTAACCGTGTTGCCCTCTCTGTTCAAGAGGAGATAAGTCACACAGTATCCTGGAAGCACTCGCACGGTTTGGAAAACTGTGTGGTGACCGTGTGTTAGCTATTGTCTGAAAGGAGGTCTGGCCACACGGTTTCTCAGGCTAGGCACAAGGTTTGTACTAACCGTGTCCCAACCATGCGCTGCACACTGTTTGATATCTTTTCTCCTCCCTTTCGTGTCCCACATCCATGGAACACCCCCAAAATTTTTCATACATCCAAGAACCACTTTATTAGTCATAATAAAGAGAGTTTTACCAAAATTTAAATAGGGATGTACATCCACACAAGGTTGAGATATTACAGAGACGGTTGGGTTCGTGCGTACAAATACACTAGGAAAAGACCTCCCATTTATATTATACCTTTTTGATGCCAAGCCATGACCTATTAGAGGCGGGTTTAGGGTTGTGGTGGTCTGACCTTCCAATGGCTAGATGAGTCGGGTCATTGCAATGGATTCCGGTCAGCAAATAATGATCTTATTTTCCTAGTCTTCACACATGCATAGAGCTTGACATGGTCACCTTTAAATAGAAAACAAAAACTAAGTGAAATTATTCATCTAAATACTTGGATCGACTTCCCAAATTCAACTCAGATCGGATCATCCCTTTCGAGCTCAAACTATGCTCGTCATCAATAATTAAATGAGAATCACTTGGTGTGCATGGGGCTGCGTGTGTACAATCAGTGTATGAGGCAGGGGGGAGAAACCATGGTCTCACCATATTTGGACATGCACAGAGGTAAGAAAAATATAGTATGTTTTAACTCACAAGTCGCATGGCCTGGTATTTTTCATGCTCAGAGTCACGATTTTGTTTCTTTACAGGGCGACTCAGTTTCTTCTCGGCGAGCTCGGGATTCTGCATCCCAAACTAAAAGCATGGGTTTTCTTCTCTGTACAGTTTCACAGTGCCTCAGGGGTTCTTCAGAGATCTAGAATTGGCGCAAAATAACCAGGCTTCAAAATGAAGAAATTATAATAAGTAAACAAAAAATAAAATAAAAAAATGAATAAATTGTAATAATTAAACAAAAAAATAAAAATTGAATAAATTAAAAAATTATTAAAAAATTTAATAATAAAAAGGAATAAGTTTAATATAAATATATATTAATTATAAATAGTAATAAATAATATATATTAAATATGAATATATAGAAAATGACCGATGCCGAGATGGATCAAAGTGAACGTTGATGGTGCCTCTAAAGGCAACCCAGGCCCTGCCAGTTGTGGTGCCATCTTCAGAGACTCAGCTGGCCAGTGTCAGGGTTGCTTCTATGCTGGTTGTGGTCATTCTTCATCTCTGGAGGCTGAAATGCTAGAGGTCATTCATGCAGTCGATTTTTCACTTCAAAGAGGTTGGAGAAATCTATGGATTGAAAGTGACTCTACTACTATCATTCATGCCATCTGGAATGACATCATTCATATTTCTTGGCCGCTCACCACACTTTGGATGAATCGTCTGAACTTGCTCCATGGGGTTGATTACATAGCTACCCATGGCTACCATGAAGTGAATTCTGTTGCAGATGCTCTTGCTAACAAAGGAGTTCATCAGAGCATGACTTGGCTGGACATACTGCCAGCTGACTTATTATACTTGTTTGATAGAGATTGTAAAAAAATCCCATCCTTCCATCTTTTGTAACCCTTTTCTTATCAATAAATTGCGCTTTGGTCTTTGACCAAAGCATTACCCTAAAAAAATATATATAGAAAAGGAATAAAATGTAATAATTAAGAACATATTAATGTCTTATTCATTTTTAATGTCTGTTTTTTCAATTTAACACATATCAAACATGTGTTACATTGATTTCACAGATATATACATAATTAATGCATTCTTATATACAATACACCCACACAAATATTTACATAATTAATGAAATCTTATATAGAAACACCTACACCAAATATTTATGTAATTTATTCAAATTTTAGTATATATTAGAATTTAATTATAACATGATACATTTAATATATTATGTTTTTAATCAGTGAATTTTATTTATTTATTTTTTATATTATTCCAGTTGGGTATTATTTATTCATTTTTAATATTTTTTTTATTTTTTAAATTGAATCATTTTCTATTATTTATTTATATATATTTATTTAATTTGATTTAGTATTTTTAAATATTTATTCATCTTTACTTCAATATATATTCACATTTTTTTAATAATTTATATTTAATTAATAAAACTTATCTAAATTTTCAATATTTTTAAAGTGTACTCATTTTTAATTATTCAATTTCACTCATTTTTAAAATGAATATATTTAAGATTATATATTCATTAATAATGTTAAAAATATATTTGTAAATAAATGTTTAGAAATAAATATATTTATAAATGTATATTTACTATATTTATAAATTTATAAATTTATAATTATTATAAATAAATAAATATTACTTAAAAAAAACTATTTATATAATTACAAATAAATATTTATAAAATTAAAATAAATTTATTTAAATAATGAATATACTATACTTATATTTATTTATTATATATATAATTATATATATATATAATGATATAAATATATAAATATTATTTTTTAAAAGTATTCATATATTAATAAATATATAATTCTATATTTAAATAATTAAAAAATCATAATAAATATATTTATATAATGAATATATTTACTATATTTATATTTATATATATATTTATTATATATATATATATAATTATATACATATAAATAATGATATAAATATATTTGTAATTATAAATATATTTATAAATATATATTTAGTATATTTATAAAATTATATACCAAAACGACTCAATCCTGGATTTGGAAACCAAATCCATGACTACCAAATTTATTAATAAAATAAAGATGTACAAGAGAAGGAAATGGGTTAAGAAGGACACATGATTTCCACATGAAGAAGTCAACCCCTATTCACCCCTATGAAGCCCAAATTCCTAAGATGTTTTCCTTTTCCCTTTGGGTGCCAACCTCTCTGTCTTGTCTTGGCCCTTTGTGTGGGATCATCTTATCCAATGATGACTAAGAGAGTCCTTCTAGAATGAAACCTGTAACGCCCCGACCCTAGTTACCCAGAGTCGGTGCATTATTACGTAACATTGGCATGATCACAAAGATCAAGTCTTGAAAAACCGATTAGTTTAGTAGCCTTGAAACACTAGATACATTCATAAGTTTTACATTACATTATAAAGTAATACAAAACTAAAACAACATCTTGTCTTCATATCCCGTCATACTATCCCTACAGCTCATTCATAAAATACTTCTTCACATCCTGGAAAAATTAAAACATTGAAAGGGGTGAGCTCAGATGCTCAGTAAGGATAACAATATAGCGAAAACTTTCATAAATAAACATAAACATTTAAGGCAGTGTATAACTAAAACAAAAGCCTTTTAAACTTAAACTTCAGGATAATATGGCAAAAATAAAATGAAATAATTCCATTTACTTATTCACATGGATATTCTACTAGTCAAATAATCAGATGCAATATCAATAACCACTTTCATAATGATGAAATGCATAATGCCAGACTATCATAACCACGTAGCCAATGCCTCGTGCCAAGACTAAAAATAATATTTGGTTAAGGCCTCGTTCCAAGACACTAGTTTGTATCGTGAGACCTACCAATGCATCTATGAGCTATAGTGGGCTCCACCCGTCACTTATTAAGACCAATGCATTCCTTATATGAAAAGGTTTAAACATATCATAAACCATAACATAATCGTATCACATAAAACATACATAAAGGAAACATAAAATTTCCACATTTCAATCATGATATATCAATACAACAAATTGATATAATAAAAACATTATCAAAACCATTTTCAATACCAATATAAAATAAAAGTAAAATGTGGTATTTATTTTTCATTTTAAAAAAATTTATGGCTTGTAGAGGAGGCCGAAACTCAAATAATGGTCACGGAGGCGGAGAAGTCGTTGCCACCGCATACGTAAGACAAAAAATTATTTTTGTCGTTTAGTAAAAACACTTCATATAAAAAGATTCTTTTTGAATAAAAGTAAAAGTCAAAGGGTTTTATACACCGTATAAAATAAAGTTGGGTATAAAACAAAATATGCTTTAATGAAATGAGATTGAGACGAAGTACCTTACCTCGTGTCTGACTTGACTCAACCATTCTTTAACCTCCTGAATAATAAACTAGAGTTAATCTCTGATTGCTTTAGAACCCTTTTCAAGTTCATTATTCCTTTTATATCACTTATTACCATATTATGAACATTATGTAATTATTTAAGTTAATAACGGTCGTTTTGTCGAACTTTGGTACTTGAGTCAAAAATAAACTTCTTATAATTACAAGTTGTTCATGTGGTAAAATATCCATTATATCTAGAATTATATTCATGATTTAGATATTATATATATAATATATATCCAGTATATATATGCATTTATAATATTACAAAACATTTAGAGGTAAGAAATGAAATGCACCGTTCATGGAGACGGTAAGCCGTACGTACGCATAAACACTACTTTCATTTCTATTTCGTATTTAATGGAATGATATCATAATTATATAAAGGTGTATTATAATTACAGTATAATATCATATATAATATCATTTACTCCATCCTTTACACGTCCCACATATGGCATTAACGATTCAAATCACTTTGAGGGAGCGATAGTCCGCATTTCCTAAAATGAAATTATCACGTTTACCCATAATGGAAATCATAAAGGTATGCCATAAATGAAAAATACAGAAGCATAAGGAAAACATAAACATAATATATATCATATAAAAATATAGTGACATATTAATGGCCACCATGAAAGGTGTTAAAAGAAGATTGAACAATCATCGTTTCGTGAGGCAGTAATTCGCCAACCACAGAAACAGTATGTTCTTTAACCATTAGACGGAGGTGTGTGTAATTGTAAATAAAATAAATCTCATAATAACATACTAGTATATTTAAGATACTGTTGTTGTTGCAAAATAAAGGAATAAAAATAGTTTAAGGGGTTGGATAAGCAAAATAAAACAAAAGAACATAAGAGAAGACATTACCTTAAAATCAGGTAACTCTTCTTGATTTGAGCCAAAGGCTTCCTTGGGAAGACTTCTGCCCAAAGTGAGGCTTCTAGGAGTAAGAGATAGAAGTTTAGAGAGTATTTGGGCAAATTTTTGCCAAGACAAAATGGATTTTATGGTTTGAATAAGGTGGTAGAGGTGGGAGCCTTTTGTAAGAGGAGAGGAGGGGCACTCTTGGAATGTCATGAAATGTTACATTATTATGAAGTGATTTTCGGATTTCAAAGGTCCCACAATTATATATTTAGAAGATAAGGTGATAAGGGTTCTAAATATACTCATCCAATAGGTTTTTGACAAGTTTAAGTCTTATATTTTACATTATCTTTTCATTTTATTTAAATCGTTAATTAATGAGGTAATCGCTCCATCATCATGGTGTCATAAAAAAATTAATTTATTTAATGTATAAAAATTATAAAAAAAATATCATGATGTAGGAAATAGTTTTATCTTTCCAATGAATATTTATATTCGAGAAGTTAACTTATATAACCCCATGTAATAATTGTTTTAGTAAAACAACACATGTTTGTGACAATTTTATTTTTACTTTAAATAAAATTTATTAATGTCATTTTCTTACCCAAGTGGCTCCATGGGGTCCCCAAGTTGACCCATGGATTTTATTGGTAGTCCATGACTCATCCAATAAGGGTATGACAAGTTTCAAGATATTTTCATATTTTTATAATATCATTTTTACCTTAAATTTCACTAATTACCTTTAATCGCGATTAATAAAACTTAAAAGTTACTATTCACCAAAAATTATTTTCATCCCATTGAACCAAATTTTACTTAATAATTACAACCATATATGTCGGATTTTTGAAATTCAATTTGTAGAAGCGTTAAAGTTTCATTTAAACAAGAAATCAGTTTTTTAACTACCACTTAGTGGTTTCACTATTCATCAAAAATTGAAGTTTTTTAGAACAATACAAAAAATTCACCCTAATATATAATTGATATTACTAATTCAAAAATGATGTCTATTTTACAAAATTACAAACATATAATTTTCATTAATTAATTTTATAATTAATTCCTGTTTTCAAAACAAATAGCGTGTTTTTAAGAAACAATATCAATCAAAAGATTGACAATTGTTTATGTCCAATTTTAAAGTGAAATTTATTCTAATGACCAACATTGGATAAAATGGTAAAATTATATTATAATTTTAATTTAAAACCACTAAATATTATAATTTATCACCATAAATTATTATGATTAAAAAAGTTATTTTTAAGTATTTTCACTTTTCATCAAAAATTGGATGTTCTCAGAAAAATACCAAAAATTCGACATAGGATAATTTCGATATTAAGAATCCAAAAATGAAGTCCATTTTGAAATATAAAATTTATATAATTTCAAAAAGTGGTTATTACTATTCATAAATCCCACTTTGATTGGCCGCGGTGTGTTAGAATCTCAAACTTGCGTACAATGCAAGCTATTGCATTATTGAAAGAGAATCGTACCGTGGAAGCTTGGGGTGTTACATTCTCCCCTACTTAAATAAATTACATCCTCGAAATTTGAAAATGTTCTTCAAAAATAAAAGGTTGAAAATAGAAAATACCATTGTGGAAAACCCACATCGGAAATAAGGTTAAAATAATTTAGCCTTAATAAGAAGGAAAGGGAAATGAAAAAGTCACCACCAAATTATGATCTCGATTAGGAGAACATTGGTGAAAATTAGAGACAAATAATTGGAGGGAAAACGTAAATATTTGTAGGGAGTGATTGAGGTCATCAATCACAAACAAGTGTAAATTTTAGGGCCTCAAAGCCTTCAATCTATGGTGATTTAAAATATCATCAGTTTAATAAAACATAAGGTATTAGGATAACACATTTTTTTAATATCCCTTTCCTAAAGTTTAAGAATTAATTTATTCATAGAATAATAGATAGGTATACATATATATATGCTTGAAAAGTAGAGTTTCAACCTTCAACTAATTTCTACCACAAACTCATCTTTCACTCAAAAGATAATAGAACTCAAAAATAATATATTTATCCTAATCGTACAAGGTTAAAAATATTAACACATACCATTTAGATTAGGAAAACTATTTTGTAATAACCAGGGAATTCCTGTAGGAAAGTGGTAGGTAATAAAGGCCTGTCTCACTATGGTTGTTGGTTCGATTCCTACAGCTTTGTCCGACACGACGGGTTATCCCCCGACCTGCAGGTTGTCCTTTTCCTAAAACTATAGTATTATAATATTCCAAAAATAATCTTCAGAAATGTTTTAACCTTAAACAAAACTATCCAAAGTTCAACTTAATCCATTCCAACCTTTATAGTTATCCAAAATAACTCTGTCCAGACTTTCTCTAAGAGGTCTCTAAATTCCAAAATCAATTGTAACATCAGATTCCCCAAACAAAGTAAAGTTTATATTATTGTCACATACTAAAAATATGATTACCTTCATCATATTAAAACCTTAATGAAAACAACAAGTACTGCAGTACAATCTTTATATATATATATCACATTATTCTTATAACCAGAATATAATCCTTGAGTCTAAAATCACCAATACATTAATTATTCCACTTCAACTATAGTAACAACATAAGATTGGCATTGATCCCTTGACCTTTTCTGAGGTAAGTTTACCTGATGCTTAGGACATTCATTTTCATAATGCCCCATTTCCCTACAATTCTAGAATTCAACATTGATAGCCTCTTTCTTTCCCTTTCAATCATGAGCCTGGTGACCTTTTTCTCCACATTTATAACAAACTCCCATTCCTTTTAGGCAATTACCAAGGTGATTCTTCCCAAAATTATCGCATAATGGAAAATCCTTCTTTCCCTTTTTCCCTCTATCTATCTCTTGCTCCACTGTTCTCTTATTCTCTTTCTTTACTTTGTTATCATAAGAATTAGAGAATTCCTTTTCTATCTTGATAGCACACGAGACAATATATTCGTATGATGAGAAGGATTGTGATACTAAAGCTCAATGGAGAAACAGTTTTAACCCATCAAAGAAATGATCAATCTTACTTCTTGGGTTACGTATATAATCTGCTTCATGCCTTGCTATCCTTGTAAATTTATCCTCATACTTTGCGACATTCTCATCCTCCTTTTGTCTCAGACTCAGAAATTGCCTTTCCATATCTGCTCAATGGTCACGAGGA
The DNA here is from genome assembly GCA_963277665.1 of Viscum album. Taxonomy (NCBI): domain Eukaryota; kingdom Viridiplantae; phylum Streptophyta; class Magnoliopsida; order Santalales; family Viscaceae; genus Viscum; species Viscum album. The sequence goes on from OY728131.1 coordinate 1,354,512,217, forward strand.
AAGTATTTTTCTAAGAAAAGCTCTTTGAACTCCCTTCATTCCATATTTGATACTTCATCATCTTCCTTTTTGTTTTGTATCAATGGCCACCATTGATCAGCATCTCCAGTGAGGCGGTAAACTACCATGATAACCTTTTCCCTTTCACTACTCCCCAAGTCATGGAATATTTTCCCTAAGGAATTTATCCATTGCTCAGCTACTAAGGGATTTGTACCCCCATTAAATTTTGGTGGTTGTTGCCTCATGAAGAGGTATAACATTGATCCTCCATGTTGCAGATCAGGGTGCTCCATACGAGTAAGGTTATTATTCATAACCTGAGTGAGTTGTCCCAGTATGGTGATAAGCTGATTAGCACCAGTTGTATCACCAGCTCCATTATAATTATCTTGAGCATGAGGGAAATCCCTACATGGAGTGCGTGCATTGATATAGTTTCCATTCCTTCCACTAGGTGCCATTTCTAAATAATGGTATAAACTAGATTAGTTTATGAATCAAAATACATAATTCCATACTTGTAAAACACTTAACATAAATTGAGATATTTATGGATATAATCCATAATCATAAAAATGTTTTCTTTGAGGAATTATATACTCATAAACCTTTCATAATGTTCTATAATGAAAATGAGAATTATCCTAAGCATATCCCCCGGGAGTGTCGTAACCAAGAGTGCAACAAGGCCCGTTGTCGTGAACCAGTTCCCGTTCGAGTCTAGCTCAAAGTGGTGTTTTTGGGTTTTACCCTTAGGTACATCTGTGCCAGAGCCGCCTCAACCTTCTCGTATCCAGACAGGGATGTATTTCTCGGAAAAATCACAAAATCTCTATAATAGCAAAATTCTAGGAAGTTCATCTATACTAATCCTCAAAGTCTATCTTAGGGCTATGTGCTCTAATCAGAGTTTATCTAAATCTAGCTTCCAAGGTTAGTACTAAAATGCCTCTGATACCAACTGTAATGCCTCGACCCCAGTTACCCAGAGTCGGGGCATTATTACGTAACATTGGCATAATCACAAAGGTCAAGTCTCAAAAGACCGATTAGTTTAGTAGCCTTGAAACACTAGATACATTCATAAGTTTTACATTACATGATAAAGTAATACAAAACTACAACAAAATCTTGTATTTATATCCCCTCATATTATCCCTACAGGCCATTCATAAAATACTTCTTCACATCCTGGAAAAATTAAAACATTGAAAGGGGCGAGCTCAGATGCCCAGTAAGGATAACAATATAGTGGAAGCTTTCATAAATAAACATAAACATTTAAGGCAATGTATAACTAAAACAAAAGCCTTTTAAACTTGAACTTCAGAATAATATGGAAAAAATAAAATGAAATAATTTCATTTACTTATTCCCATGGATATTCTACAAGTCGAATAATCACATTCAATATCAATAACCACTTTCATAATGATGGAATGCATAATGCCAGACTATCATAACCACGTAGCCAAGGCCTCGTGCCAAGACTACAAATAAGATTTTGTCAAGGCCTCATGCCAAGACACTAGTTTGTCTCATGAGACCTACCGATGCATCGAGTAGCTATATCGGGCTCCACCCATCATATATTAAGTCCAATTCATTCCTTATATGAAAAGGTTTAAACATATCATAAACCATAACATAATCGTATCACATAAAACATGCATAAAGGAAACATAACATTTCCACATTTCAATAATGAGATATCAATAAAACAAATTGATATAATAAAAACATTATCAAAACCATTTTCAATACCAATATAAAAGAAAAGTAAAACATGGTATTTATTTTTCATTTAAAAAAAAGTTATGGCTTGTAGAGGAGGCCGAAACTCAAATAATGGTCACAGAGGCGGATAATTCGTTGTCGCCGCATACGTAAGAAAAAACATTACTTTTGTCATTTAGTAAAAACGATTCATATAAAAATATTCCTTTTGAATAAAAGTAAAAGTCAAAGGGGTTTATACACCGTATAAAATAAAGTTGGGTATAAAACAAAATATGCCTCAATGATAGGAGATTGAGACAAAGTCCCTTACCTCGTGTCTGACTTGACTCGACCGTTATTTAACCTCCTGAATAATAATCTAGAGTTAATTTCTAATTGCTTTAGAACCTTTTTAAAGTTCATTATTTCTTTTATATCACTTATTACCATGTTATGAACATTATGTAATTATTTAAGTTAATAACGGTCGTTTTGTCGATCTTTGGTACTTGAGTCAAAAATAAACTTCTTATAATTACAAATTGTTCATGTGGTAAAATATACATTATATCAAGAATTATATTCATGATGTAGATATCATATATATCATATATATCCAGTATATATATGCATTTATAATATTACATAACATTTAGAGGTAAGAAATGAAATGCACCGTTCATGGAGACGGTAAGCCGTACGTACGTCTGAACGCTACTTTAATTTCTATTTCATATTTAATGGATTGTGATAATAATTATATAAAGGTGTATTATAATTCCAGTATAATATCATATATAATATCATTTACTCCATCCTTTACACATCCCACATATGGCATTAACGATTCAAATCCCTTTGAGGGGGCGGTAGTCCGCACTTCCTAAAATGAAATTATCGCGTTTACCCATAATGGAAATCATAAAGGTATGCCATAAATGAAAAATACAGAAGCATAAGGAAAACATAAACATAATATATATCATATATAAATATAGTTACATCTTAATGGCCACCATGAAAGGTGTTAAAAGAATATTGAACAATCATCGTTTCCTGAGGCAGTAATTCACCAACCATAGAAACGGTATGTTCTTTAACCATTAGACGGAGGTGTGTGTAATTGTAAATCAAATAAATCTCATAAAAACATCCTAGTATATTTAAGATACTGGTTTTGTTACCAAAGAAATGAATAAAAAGAGTTTAAGGGGTTCAAGAAGCAAAATAAAACAAAAGAACATAAGAGAAGACATTACCTTAAAATCGGGAAACTCTTTTTGATTTGAGCCAAAGGCTTCCTTGGGAAGACTTCTACCCAAATTGAGGCTTCTAGGAGTAAGATAGGGAAGTTTAGAGAGTATTTGGGCAGAGGTTGGACGAGCCAAATGGCTTTGATGGTGTGAATAAGGTGGTAGAGGTGGGGGCCTTTTATAAGAGGAGAGGAGGGGCACTCTTGGAATGTCATGAAATGTTACAATATTATGAAGTGATTTTCAGATTTCAAAGGTCCCAAAATTATATATTTCTAGGATAAGGTGATAAGGGTTCTAAATATTCTCATCCAATAGGTATTTTACAAGTTTAAGTATTATATTTTACATTATCTTTTCATTTTATTTAAATTGTTAATTAATGAGGTAATCGCTGCATCATCATGGTGTCATAAAAAATTTAATTTATTTGATGTCTAAAAATTATAAAAAAAAATAATTATGTATGAAATATTTTTATATTTACAATGAATATTTATAGTCTAGAAGTTAACTTATATAACCCCATGTAATAATTGTTTTAGTAAAACAACACATGTTTGTGACAATTTTATTTTTACTTTAAATAAAAAGTCATTAATGTCATTTTCTTACCAAAGTGGCTCCATGGGGTCCCCAAGTTGACCCATGGATTGTATTGGTAGTCCATGAATCATCCAATAAGAATAGGACATGTTTCAAGATATTTTCATATTTTTATAATATCAGTTTTACCTTAAATTTCGCTAATTACCTTTAATCGCGATTAATAAAACTTAAAAGTTACTATTCACTAAAAATTATTTTCATCCCATTGAACCAAATTTTACTTACTAATGAAAACCATGTATTTCAGATTTTTTAAATTCAATTTGTAGAAGCGGTAAAGCTTCATTTAAACAAGAAATTAGTTTTTTAACTACCACTTAGTGGTTTCACTATTCATCAAAAATTGAAGTTTTTCAGAACAATTCCAAAAATTCACCCTAAGCTATAATTGATATTCTGAATTCAAAAATGATGTCTATTTTAAAAAATTCCAAACATATAAGTAGAATTAATTAATTTTATAATTAATTCCCGTTGTCAAAACAAATAGCGTGTTTTTAAGAAACAATATCAATCAAAAGATTGACAATTGTTTATGTCCAATTTCAAAGTGAAATTAATTATAATGACCACCATTGGATAAAATGGTAAAATTATATTATAATTATAATTTAAACCCACTCAATATTATAATTTATCACTATAAATTATTTTTATTAAAAAATTCGTTTTTAAGTATTTTTAACTATTCATCGAAAATTGGATGTTCTCAGAAAAATATCAAAAATTCAACATAGGATAATTTCAATATTACGAATACAAAAATGAAGTCCATTTTGAAATATAAAATTTATATAATTTCAAAAAGTGGGTATTACTATTCATAACGACTACTTTGATTGGTCGCGGTGTGTTAGAATCTCGAACTTGTGCACAACGCAAGCTATTGAATTATTGAAAGAGAATCGTACCGTGGAATCTTGGAGTGTTACAAAACCAACCTTGAATTTCTAGGATAGGCCCCTAAATTCCATCTTTGGATTGGATCAGAAACCATCTTCAATGTTAACCGATAACAACTTCTAAACCATTAAATAGTCATCAAACCCAAAGACTTCCAACTCCATCATAGAGAAAAATAATTTCAAGTTGTGGATAACACTAAGAACCTGCTTCTTTATTGAGGCCTTTGGCAGGCCTTTCACATTCCTGATTAGTCGGGGGTATGATGCTCAAGTTTTTTTCCCACGCAGTATCTCATTCCTCTTTTGAGGCCTTACCAAAAGAGATGTATGCCTTCTTCATTAGATTAGTGAAGTATGGTAGTTATGAGAACTCCGTATTCCTAGAACCATCATCACTCATACTCAGCTGAGCTAAAGGATCAGCCTGCATTAGGGGAAAATAAGATGATACATGCACATGAGATTGGGGCTCATGTTCTTAGGACATCCGAGGGATGAACATTTGGAATCCCTCTTCATCAACTAACATATTATTTCATTTACTCATTGATCCTTGCATAGAAATTACACCTTGGTGTCATCACCCTTCTTACTAACCACATCAGTAGTAATGTCACCATGAGATTCTGAGGCTTTGTTGAGTTCAGAAGGAGTGGATCCAAATGCCTTCTTATAGGGACTTTACATGAAGAAAAGAGAACTATTTTCTTACCCTTATGACTTCACTACTACAAAACTGAAATTATCCAGTGCTAGAGATTTAACAACACTAGCTAAAGCCACTGTTAAAGACACCCTTTGTGAGTGCTAGAAAAAGTATTGTTAAAGGGGGTTTTTAATAGTGCCTTTTTTAGCACTATTAAAGGGAGTCTTTAACAACACTAAAAAAGTACTGTTAAAGGGATCCCTTTATCAGCTCTTTTTTACAAGCACTGATAAATGATAGCTTTTATCATCACTTTTAAAAAAGTTATAATGGGGGGGGGGGGGTTATCAGTGTTTTTTTAGAAGTGCTGATAAATACCCCCCTTTATCAGCGCTTTTTTACCAACTCTGATAAATTGTATATTTTAAAAAAAATTATATTTCATTAAAAATAATATATTAATATATTAATATATTTATATTAATATAAATATAATATATATATTTTAAATATGTTTTAGATAAGGTAATTAGACATTGACACTTAATATATAAGATATTTAGTGAAAATGGATTGCAAAATAATTTAATTTTTTTAATTAATAATTTTCTAATTATAATCGAGTAATAGTAATTTAATATAAATTTGAAGAAAAAAAATTCAAAAAATAATAAAAGATCTAAAATAAGTTGAAAATGTAACTTGAACTCTGACCGACCATAACTTTTGATTTGTGTGTCTGTTTGGTCTCTACCATATTTCAAATCGAAGCCTCTGATGAGCTCCATGCCATGTTGATTAGGGAGGACGTTGGTCATTATTTTTTCAAGGCCAAAAGAGGACCCAAAGGCCTCCAAAACTGAGTTTTTATTTAGGGAATTCCAATTTTTTAACATTCAATGGATTTTCAGCCTCGTTTAAGGGGGGAATATTTCATTTTTTTGTGAAGACTAAATTTATTCTCAGGTATTATATTAATATTGATATTATGGTTTTCCAATTTTATTATTTTTCACAATGTAGTTTTATTTATAATTAAATATATGAATATTTTATTATATTTACTTACAGTAAATCACTTGTATAAATACATATATCAACATATTTATGTAAAAATTTATTTTTAAATATATAAAATAATTATTTATTATTCATTTTATTCAAATTAAAAAATTATCCATTTTATTTACCTTATAAAAATACAATAATATGTATATATATACCTATACAATTAATGTTTATATATAAAAATGTGTCTATCAATAATTAACAAATATATATGTATATGTATATTCTAATATATGTAAATAAATACTTATTATAAAAATGTATTTAAAACAATATCTAACTATTTTTTACATTATAGAAATATATTTATATTGTTTATATATAAATATATGTGTGTATTAATAAACATATATAAATTTATATTATATTATAGTATATGTAAATGAATATAATATATAATATAATTAAATAAATATATAATATATTTAAATAAATATATGTATATATATATCACACACACACATATATATTTTATAAATGTATTTAAAAATAATTATATAAATATATGAATAAAAAATATATATGTAAATATATATATATATAAATAAATAGAAACATCATTAAACAGATAGAAAAATAATATGGTGTAGTGGTAAAGGCATTCCATCTTTGAAGGAGAGGTGCAAGGTTCGAATCTAGGTGGGCATGTACGAGGCTGGAAATTTGCAAAGTGCTGATAAATGGGGCAGTGGGGTGAAAAGTGCTGATAATGAGGGGGGGGGGGGGCGCACTATTAAAGGTGTTGTGGAAGCGCTGATAAAGGCATTAGACTCATGGAGGTCTAAAAAATATTAATTTTACCCCCTTTAACAGTGCTAAAAAAAGTGTTGATAAATGACTAGGGATTTTAACCACACAACAATATTCAACACTTTATTAGATCTAATAAAGGCCTATTATAGAGATGTTAAAGGTCTATTTTTTAGTATTGGTTTTATAATTAACCATTTTGTCATCAATCCATATTTGTTGATCCATTAATTCCAGTACCTTACCTTCTTCCTGATCACTTATAGATTCAATCTATTTTTCATCCTCCACATTAGGGATAAGAACATATCTAAAGGAGAAAAAATGGTTTGGTTCCACAACTCAGTCCATCCGAGAGGATAGATATTGAGGAGAAACTAAATTGACAGTCTCCTCCTCCTCCACCAATGTTCTTTCCTCTACAAGATCTACCCAAGCATAAGGGGTCCCCTGTTAATCCTAGAAAGAGGCTTATCTTCCAACAATCTCACCTTTACCTTTCAATTTGGCATACGAGAATTGCAATCAACCCCAGTGGATATAGAACCACTAGGTACATCACTCTCATGAGTTGGAGGCTTTATTATAGCAACATCCTTCACATGTTCCTTCCTACAGTAGTGAGTAGCAGGGTTCCCCCTCAACCCACACCTCTCACAAGAGACCTTCCTCCAGCATAATTATGGAGAGTGGACAACAACCATAAAAAAGTCACAAAACATAATTTTTTATCATAATCTACATCAATTTTAATGTCACCCGTATGAGTGGAGAGGGTTACCTTTTCAATAATGGCGGAGTTGAGATCAATCTCTACTAACATCCTGGAGAAGTTCCCAAACTGTACATGTTCAATTTACTTATTAAGATAGGTTAGAGTCTTGATTACAATAGAAATATTGTGAAGAATCATTGGGTTCTAGAGGACCCAATTAACAACATGGAGGTGAACCCATACCTGAGAGAAGGCATTAATTTCTTGCGAGAAGTTGAAGTCTGAAGACCACTCATGAAAATGATACCATCTAGGCTTTAAGAACAAGGAACCAAGGCTCCACTCCCTAAGCTTAGAATCATATGAAGTGAAAAGATAGTGAAAAAACCTATTCCAGGGGATACGCACCTCTAATTAGAATAGTCCCACAAAAAAAGATCTGAAGAACCAATTCATCAAATTTCCAAGGTGTCTCACCTTTTGGTAAAACGATCTGTACTATCAGAGAGTCTTTATCCATTAAAAGTCTCTTAGAAAAGGCATCAGGGTTCACTTCAATGTGAGCCGTAGAACCCTTTCTATAGGTTCTACTAGAGCAAGAGTCCTTGAATGACACCAAAGATGGTTGGACACCATCTGATTTTAGATCTGAAGTCCTGGCCAGTCTTCCAATCATATTCAATGAAGCTTCGACATTCCTCGAGTTAAATATTTAATCTAAGGGTACTCATAGAAAATCCTTTGCCGGAATAAGAGAGGAATCAAGAAAATGTGGGAAACCCCTGATCACAGAACCCTAGATGCCATTGCCTTCCCAGAGAGCTCCCCAATCCGCGTTCTCTATCCCCATCCTTTATAAAACTATATATTTATAATTATAAATAAAAAAATACATATTTTAAAAGTATTTATATAATTATAAAAAAAATAATTATATATTTAAATAATTATAAATTTATAATAAATAAATATATAATTATATAACTATATATACATTTTTTTACTTATAATTATATTTACAAATCCTTTATCAGCACTAATGTCTTAACACTGATAAAGGTTCCTTTTATCATCACTAAAAAATCACTAATAAATATAAATCTTATTAGTGCTTATCAGCTCTTTTTTGAAAGTTTGGATTAAAGTGTCATCGATAAATTTAAAAACACCCTAACCACAACTAATTCAGTTAGGATTCTCAATCTCTTTCTGAACTCCCCTACTATCGACAGTCCTCCTCTATATTCTCTCGAACGAGTCAAGGCTAGAATCCAAGGTATGTTATTTTCTCCTTTTCCTCTCTCATTTTTTTCTTGTTTCTGTTCCATGATTTTTATTTTTGTGATGTTCTCAACCATGATGAATCTTGCCTCTATTCTCCAATAAATCTATTCATGATTGGTCTCTCTCATTCTTCCTCATTATTTCCATTCTTATCACCACCTTTAATCATGGATCTTGCCATTGTTTTGGGGATTCATTATTTTCATCATTACACTATTTGTGGCTTACCATGGAGCAAGATCTTATTTTATAGTGTAACTAAAGGATGTTTTGTTCAGTATATTATTGTGAATCGATAAGGGTGTCATCCCATCAATTGATGTAATTGACTCTTCATTTTTCCAAAAATGTTCTTATCACAAAATACAACTAATTATATAATTACCTACTTAATATGTAGTTTAATTCTATTTATTATAATCATTTGAGTTTCCCAAAAAATATTATAGAAAAAATATAGATTCAGACACAATATATTTAGTTGTAAGGACTAAAATCTTCATGTATATTTTCCATGGATTTTGGTCTCTCTGTGATGTATTTTAATGAAATAAGAGTCCTAATTCCCTCAAACTACACTATTATAGGCCACCATGATTTGTATTTCACATGTTACTTACTTTTTTCAACATAACACTACATTGATAGGTATATTAATTTATATACATATGTTAATATTATATGAATTTCAATTTAATATAATGTTTTTAATGAAAATTTGGTTAAAAAAATATTGATTCTCACATTCTATTATTTGATTTTATGTTATTTTATTAAATATCTTTGTTTTTTTTATTAAAGTGATAAAAAATGAACATTTATTTTTAGAGAATTATATTTTTGAAATATAATATGTGATAATCCATAATTAAAATTTCATTTATGTTATTTTTGAATATGACTTGGTTTAGAGTATACGTGGGATAAACATATTTTTAAAAAATAACAAGTGATAGGTTTTATTTTTTTGAAACAAACTTGTCTTTAGTTTTTTGTTCTAATTAAATGTAACAAATAGTTTCTCATTAAATATTTAAATTACTTCATGATTTCCTTTAAGGATAAGTTTATCTATATTAATTTCACAATATTTAGATTTTGTAAGATATGTAAAAGTTTATAATGCATGTCTTTTAGAGTTTTTAAAAAAATAGAGAATTTATTGTTTATTAAATATTTAAATATCTTATCCATGATTTAAATAATTCAATACTAATTAGATAACTCAATTTATAAGGGTTTTAGATTTATTTTTAACATAATCTGTCACGAACCATCCCACGAGGCTCAGACGTGAATACCCCGATCCCACCTTCCATAGGCCAGGGGTTGGTGACTAGCACCTGAAGGATTTTCCGGAATAGGGAAGGCATTTCCTTAGAGATCTATAAACACTAAAAAAGGGAAACTAAAGTTAACAAACAACAAAAGTAAGGTATAACCCCGAGAGTAAAGTGCAACCACAAGTACAACTGTAAACTGAAAACAATGGGCTGGAATACGAGCCCTAGAAACTGAAAAGAAAGTAAAAAACTGTCGCATCTTCCCTAGAGATCTACCTGGAGGATAGTAGCTATAAGTTTGAAGTCGAAGCATAGGACCTCAACTTCTCTCATTGCACCAAGCTCCACCAAGTCCTGAACCTCCAAAGTCCACCTCAGAGTGTCAGTAGTCTACACCAGACACACACGTGTAGGCGGATCCCGTGCAGGGGTGAGCATAAAAACTCAATAGGGGACCCCGAAACCCCCAAAGGTCTCTCAATAATCCAAAAAAGAAATATCACAAGCATGATCTAAATCATGAAGCACAAAAAAAGAGACAACTCACTCTAACGGTATAACTTCAAGGTTATTGGGATATGGATGACTAGTCGTAAAGACAGATCATCCTATCCAGAGTAACTCTACTGATGACCCGTATAGGTCACTGTATGCTGACCCGTATTGGTCGCTAGATACTGAACCATATTAGTCCATATTGGTCACTGGTGCTTACCCATATTGGTCACTAGTGCTGACCCGTATCGGTCGCTGATGATGACCCGTATTAGTTACTGGTATAGAGGTAGGGATGATTAGTCATATAGCTATATCATCCCACTCTGGAGTTTCTAATGCTGACCCATATTGGTTTCTCTTCTTCTTCATGTCACAGCCAGCCACTCGATTCCCACATGAAGCATGCATGATCTATGGAAGATTCTTCTCATCAATCCATCAATCATATTTAAACCATTACGAAGTCCCGCAAAATTCATACCCATGGGATCGACCGTCATAGGGGTCCCAACGTGATAGACGACACGTCGATCGGATGCCCGGTCTGTGAGATATGTGCAATTTTGTAAAAAGGGCCTGGTTGGATTCAAGTCTGATCCAAACTAGGTCACACGTCAAACTCCTTTAAAACTCACTTATAGTATCTTCAAAGGACCGCCTTGTCACAAGGGTCCTTATTCCACAGACGACGAGTCGATCGGACACCTGGTATGTTAGTTACACTCATTTAAGTGAAACGGGGGTGATCACACCTCGGTCTAGCCCGGCTCGGTCGGGCCTGCTGAAATATACCAAAGGGACCACTTCCCAAAAAGGGGTCCCAACACCACTGACAGCATGTCAAACAGACACTTAGTCTGTTAGTTATAAGCATTTCTTTATTCGAGGGCTGGTTGAGTCTGGGACCAGTCCGACTCGGTCACGCCGGCCCAACGCAATGGTCCCAAGGTCTACTTAACCCTGCCTGGGTCCGACCTATTAAGGTTCAGGCCAGTTCACTGGTTCTGCACCATTGGGGTCGGCCCGACTAGTTCGCGGGCTCGGGCCGCGGTTGACCTGGCCCGCCGGGTGGGGCTCGGCCCACCGGGTGGGGCTCGACCCACCCACACTAGCCCGCTGGGCTGCAGGTTCGGCTCGCTGGGCTGCGGGTCTGGCCCGTGGGTCTGGCCCACTGGTCAGGTCCAGTCCATTCGGCCGAACCGCGTTCGGCTTGGTCCTCTTGAAGGTGGACCGTTTCTCTAACTGTCCTTGCAGACACGGGGCCATCTCATCCGGCCTGTGGGGCGCTGCCCCACTGCATGCAATGGTCGGCCATGTGGCTGACCAGTCTCTAGCCGATGCGACACGACGCGGGGCACACTTCCCCCTCCTACCGCGGTTGCTATTGCCGGCGGCGCCTGCAGGCACCGCCCTTCTCCCACGTGGTTGGCTCGGGCCACCTGCCTCGGGCCACCGTGGCACGCGATGGCGTGCCACCTTCCCATCGCCCGTGGCCAGTTACCATGGGCCTCCTCCGACCACTGTCGGCTGCCACCGACATGGTATGCCAGTGGTTCTTTCTGCAGGCCACCAGACATGCTCTGATGGTCTGTTCTTGTTTCCATCTATGCCTACGAGCCTCTCGGGTCACCGCCGCCACTAAATGACCCCTATCTCTGCCTTTTCATTACATTACCTGGCTGTGCAGAGGAAACACAAGAACAAAAATATCAGCAGAGTGTCTGGGCCTTGTTCAGATTGGCCCACGCCCTCTGCATTCGCGCTTCAACAAGGGGTGTTAGCAACAATCAGAAAATTTAGAAATAACTCCCGACTTGTAACCCCACATCAACCTCCCATGTTTAAAGAATGATTCATGGATCAACCTGTTGGTCGGTTGATCCGTGTTCTTCGTATAAATCAATAATGGGGAAGGAGGAATATTACAATATCAAAAACAAAAACCCCTACCTTGATGAGATGTTTGATGATGAAGATCAATAGATCTTCTTTCATCATTGTCGTTGGTTCATGATTTGGTGGCACATGTCACCGCTCACTAAATTTGGTCTCGTCCTGCAGGTGGATGTTGCCACAGGACTTCGCCAGAGTTTCCTCACTTGAAGAAGCCATGCGAAAACCCCACCCTGGGCTCCATTTCAATAAGAGGGGGAAAAGGTGAGTAATGCAATGAGGAATTAATGAGGTTCATTAAATGAATTAATGAACAACTTTTAATTCACAACGGTGGAGTTACGCAGTTGCTGATTCAAGCCATTAAATGGTTTGACAAGTCACCGGTCCTGCCACCGTTGCTCATCTGTTGGAGAAAAAGAATATAAAATAACAATTAAATGTTATTTTACCTTTTTTTAAAAGTTCAAAAACTAATTTTTTCTCCCAATCTACTGCGGTTGAAGTGAAGCCCCCCTTAAGCAAATCTTGGCACTTTATATTCAACGGTGTCCGCATATTTTTAATCCGAGCACCAGTTCAAAAGATATAAAATATCGCCCACATGTTTACTGAATATACCTTAAAAAGGTCAAAAATCTATTCTAGGCACACTGGGACTCAGAATCATGCACTGTCAATTTTCACAGACTTTTAATAATCCCAAATAATTAAAAAAAATTACATGAAATATTTCGAGTTTTTACATTCTCCACACCTAGGGGATTTACATCCTCGAAATCCAAACAAGGCTACACAAACAAAGAAGGGTACTTGGCACACATATGAGGCTCTTGATCCCATGTTCTCTCCTGGAGATTCTTGTTCTACCACAGAACTCGCACTAGAGGTATCAACCTCCCACGAAGGATCTTCTCCTGTCGATCCTCTATCTCCACCAGGTACTCTGCAAAAGTCACCCCGTCTTCAATCTCCAGCTCGCCATGGTCGATGATGTGAGATGGGTCATGCACGTATCTCCTCAGTTGGGATACGTGGAAGATGCCATGCACTCTCTCCCATTGCGATGGCTGTGCCAAGTGGTACACCACCTCATTAATCCACCGAAGTATCAAGAATGGTCTGACAAAACTTGGTTAGAGTTTTCCACCTCAGCCAAATATCTGTATTCCCTGTCGATGGGAGACTCACAAGAATACATGGTCCCACTCCTAGAACTCCAGTGGTCTTCATCTCCTATAAACATAGGACTTCCTTCGGCTCTATGCAGTCTTCATCCGCTCTTAGATGACCTGCACCTTCTCAGTGGTAGCCTATACCATCTCTGGGCCCACAAGTGCTGGCTCTCCTGGATCTGTCCATCATAAGGGCGATCTGTACGGTCATTCATACAATGACTCAAAAGATGCCATACCAAGGGTGGAGTGATAGCTTTTGTTGTAAGAGAACTCCACCAAGGGTAGGTGGTCCTCCCAACTATGACCAAAATCTAGGACACATGCATGAAGCATGTCCTCCATGGTCTAGATGGTCCGCTTAGTCTGACCATCTTTCTGTGGGTGAAAAGTTGTGCTCAAGTGAAGCTGAGTCCCGAAAGCCTCCGGCAATCCTTTCCACAACCAGGATGTGAAGTGTGCGTCACAGTCTGAGACTATCATCAAAGGCACCTGGTGAAGTCGCATGATCTTATAAATGTAAAGACGTCCCAAGATATCTTCCAAACCCTTCTCTCGAATAGCAAGGAAGTGGACCTACTTGGTGAGTCAGTCAATGATCACCCAAATAGTATTGTGCCCTCTGGACGTACGTGGTAACCCTATCATGATGTCCATCAATATCCATTCCCACTTCCACTCTGGTATCTCGAGGGGTTGGGTCAAGCCTGCTAGTACCTGGTGCTCGACCTTCACTTGCTAGAAAGTGAGGCATCTAGAAACAAACTCCTCCACAACTTTCTTCATCCCTGGACACCAGTACTGACACCGGAGGTCCTGATACATCTTCATCACACCTGGATGTACTGCCAAGGGGGATACATGTAACTCCCTCAACACCTCCTCTCATAGCACCACTGGTACAACCGTACGTCCTTTGAAAAGGATAGCATGTTACCCACCTTCAGAATATCTGTCAGGTGTATGACCTAAGGATATCTAAGCATGTGTAGTCTCGCAGCTACTGTCTCTAAGTTGTGCCTCCCTGACTCGCTGAAGGAGTGGAGGGGAAACTACCATTGAATGGAGGTAGACTGTCTCATCTCAATCCATGTAGGATATCTGAAGCGAGGCTAATTGTTCTGAAGCCTTGTTCAGTAGCTGCGAACTCGATATCCGACTAAGTGAATCTTCCACTACATTCCCCTTACCAGGAGTATAGAATATCTCAAAGTCACAGTCCTGGAAGAACTCCAGCCAATGTCACTATCTCATATTCATATCTTTCTATACGAAGATATATATGAGACTCTTATGGTCTGAGTAAATAATGAACTGCTCGCCCGTCAAGTAGTGTCGCCACATCTTCAGTGCAAAGACTACTACTACCAAATCCAAGTCATGAGTCGTATAATTATGCTTATGAGGCATCAGTTATCGTGTGCCACAATAAATCACTACATCATCCTGCATCAGGACGCAACTGAGTCCGATGCCTGATGCATCACAGTAAACCACATAGTTAGTGCCCTCCTTCGACAACCTCAGGATGTGAGTGCTGGTCAAGATCTGCCTCAGCTGTTGAAAGCTCTGTTGGCATGTCTCTGACCATAGGAAGGGTTTCCATTTCTTCATTAAGATAGTCATAGGTGCTACTACTCTGTAGAAATCAGGTACGGACCTCCGATAGTATCGTGCTAATCCAAGAAGCTCCGCACCTCAGTAACACTCCTGGGTGGATCCCAAGCAAGTACTCCCTCGATCTTCAATGGATCCACTGTAACTCTATCCTATGAGATAACGTGTCCCAAGAAGTGGACCTTCCATATCTAGAACTCACAATTTGAGAGATTCCCATATAACTGGTGCTCTCGGAGTGTGTCCAAAACTATCCTCAAGTGTACAACATGCTCTTCCTCAGACGTTGGGTAGACCAAAATGTCATCGATGAAGACCACCACAAAGTGATCAAGGTATGGATGAAAGATCCTATTCATGAGCCCCATGAAAATTGCTGGAAGGCATCACTAAGAACTCATAATGTCCATACCAAAATCTGAAGGCAGTCTTCGGTACGTCCTCATCCCGTACCCTGAGATGATGATAGCCTAATCTGAGGTCTATCTTTAAGAACCACTTCACTCCTTTCAAATGATCAAATAGATCATCAATCCCTAAAAAGGATACTAATTCTTCATGGTCACCTGGTTTAGGAGCCGTAAGTCCATGCATAGCCTCAAACTTTTGTCTGCCTTCTTGGAAAACAGCACCGGGGATGCCCATGTTAATTATCTTGCAGTTTCCTAAAATCCATATAGTCTTCTAATTCGTGGAATTAGAGGAAAGTACCATATAGATTTCTAAGGACTTGATTCATTTTTCTTGTATCGATCTATGCCACACTTAGGGAATTTCATGAGTGATACATGGTCCTTGACAAACAATATGAACTCATTTGGACAAGCATGTATTTTTTTAGAGATCGTTCCTATTGAACATAACATTCATTTAACATCATATGTTTGGCATGGTAGTTAATTTTCATAATAATCATTGAAAAACTTTACTTATGAGTACATATAACTTATCATCTACATGATCATAATGTACTTCTTTTTTCATAACCATTGACCGTGGGATAAATTTTTTTTAAAAAAAATAATAATTGTTAGGTTTTATTTTTTTGAAACAAATTTTTCTTTAGTTTTTTTCATAATTAGATGTAACAAATAGTTTCTCATTAAATATTTAAATTACTTCATGATTTTCTTTAAGGATAAGTTTATCTATATTAATTTTACAATATTTAGATTGTGTAGGATATGTAAGAGTTTATAATGCATGTCTTTTAGAGTTTTTTTTAAAATAGAGAATTTATCATTTATTAAACATTGAAATATCTTATTAATGATTTAAATAATTAAATAATAATTAGATAACTCCATTGATAAGGGTTTTAGATATGTTTTTAACATAATCGGTCATGAACTGTCCCGCGGGGCTTGGATGTGACTACCCCAAGCCCACCTTCCATAGGCCAGGGGTTGGTGACTAGCACCTGGATGATTTTCCTGAATAGGGAAGGAATTGCCATAGATATCTGTAAACACTAAAAAAGGGAAACTAAAGTAAAAAACCAACGGAAGTAAGGTATAACCACAAGAGTAAAGTAAAACCACAAGTACAACTGTAAAATGAAAACAGTGGGCTGGAATACAAGCCCTAGAAACTGAAAAAAAGTAAAAAGTTATTGCATCTACCCTAGAGCTCAACCTGAAGGGTAGTAGCTATAAGTCTGAAGTTGAAAAAGAGGATCTCGACTGCTCCCATCACACCAAGTTCTAACAAGTCCCGAACCTCCAAATTCTTCCTCAGAGCATCAGTAGTCTGCACCAGACACACACGTGTAGGCAGAGCCCGTGCGGGGGTGAGGATAACAACTCAGTAGGGGACCCCAAGACCCCCAAAGGTCTCTCAGTAATCCACAAAGAAAATATCACAAGAATGATCTAAATCATGAAGCACAAATAAAAAGAGATAGCTCACTCTAACAATATAACTTAAAGGTTACTGGGATAAGGATGACTAGTCGTAAAGACAGATCATCCCATCTATAGTAACTCTACTGCTGACCCATATAGGTCACTGTATGCTGACCCATATTAGTCACTAGATGCTGACCCATATTGGTTGCTGGTGTTGACCCGTATTGGTCATTGGTGCTGACCCATATTGGTCATTGGTGATGACCTGTATTGGTCACTGGTGCTGACCCGTATTGGTCGCTAGTACAGAGGTATGGATGATTAGTCGTATTAGTCACTGGTGCTATTTGCGCCTTTAAGCCTCTCGGGTCACCGCCTCCACTACGTAACCCTTATCTCTGCCTTGCCGTCACATTGCCTGGCCGCACATAAGAAACAAAAGAACAACAAGATCAGTGGAGGGTTCGGGTCTTGTTTGGATTGGCCTGCGCCCTCCACATTATTGTTTTAACAAGGGATTTTATAAACAATCAGAAAATATAAAAATAACTCCTGACTTGTAACTCTGTATCAACCTCCCATGTTTAAAGAACGATCTGCGGATCAAGCCATTGGTCAATTGATCTACGTTCTTTATATAAATCAAGAATGGGGAAGGAGGAATATTACAAAATCAAAAACAAAAACCCCTACTTGGATGAGACGTTCGCTGACGATGATCAATGGAACTTCCTTCGTCGTTGTTGTCGGTTTGTGATTTGGTGGAACTCGTCACTGCTCGCTGAATCCTATATCATCCTCCAGGTGGATGTTTCCACATGACTTCACCAAAGTTTCCTCGCTTGAATAATCCATCACAAAACCCCACCCTGAGCTCTATTTAAATAGGATGGGGAAAAGGTGAGTAACGCGTTGAGGAATTAATGATGTTAATTAAATTAATTAATGAACCTACTTTAATTCACAATAGTGGAGTTACGTAGTTGATGAGTCAAGACATTAAATAGATTGGAAAGTCACTTGTCCCACCACCACTGCTCATCCATTGGAGAAAAAGAATATAAATTAACAATTACATATTATTTTACTTTTCTTTAAAAAGTCAAAAAACTAACTTTTTATCCTAATCTACTACGGTCGAAGTGAATCCTACCTTAAGCGAATATTAGCACTATAGATTCAATAGTGTCCTCATATTTTTAATCTGATCACCGGTTTAAAATATTGAAAACGTTTCCTATATGTTTACTGAATGTACCTTAAAAAAAGTTCAAAAATCCATTCTGGGCACATCAGGACTCAGAATCGCGCACCATCAATTTTTGCGGACTCGCAATAATACCAAATAATTTTAAAAAAAATTAAATGGAATTTTCTGGGTCTTTACATAATTAATGATAGTTAATGGTTTTAATTATGATAGATTTGAGAAAACATGGTTTTATATAGAATATTGATCAATTATTATGTATTGCAGATGCTATAATATAAATATGTAAGTGATTATCATGTTTTATTATTTGATTAAGGAATTTTATGTTTACGATACCAGATAAGTTATAGTTTATATATATATATTTAATATTTTATTTTTTATATGAAATTTTTCATAATACATTTGTTAATAGGATAAATATATTCTTCAAATTATTTTAGTGTAATCATATAAAAATATGGTTTTAATAATATTTATATTCTAAAATAAACCAATACACATTTATAAATAATTTTTGAATTGAGGGAACCATATGAATTATTATAAAATGTAACATGATTTTTTTCTAGACATTATAATTTTAGGAAATGGAAAAATTCTGTGACTTTTATTTAGTGAGTCTTCATTTTTATCTTTGCATATATTTTTTACTAATTGTTTAACTAATATATTTTTTTACTTGTCTAATAATTTTTCCACTAGATTATTTTTTTTAGAAATTATTAGATTAAACATAATTTGTAACTATTTTTTTGTTAATTTTTGATAAATATTTCCTTATAATAATTTCTTTGAATAATCACTTGATATTATTTAAAATTATTTTTAATATACCTCTTAATGTATGATTACAATATTTTTCTACAAGAAATACATATGTGGAAGTGATAAAAATAATTTTTATCATATATTAGAATATGATGGTTATTATGTGAGGGATAAGTATGGTATGTTATAATGTGAGTTACTATAGACATGTTAGTGATTCATCAAGGGAAAGGGTGATGGTGATGTGACATTTGTGTTGTTGTTTGTTCTTTTTAATGATTTTTTAGAAGTTAGGTTTAACTATTGTATTATGGCACCCATTGTGTAGTTATTTCCTAATGGAACCAATTATGTTAAGACTTCCCCATATTTCAAATGAAACTAAAAATAAAAAATGGATATTTTTTACCCATTTCATGATTTGGATGAAATAAGTACATGTGATGGTTATCCTTGAGGGATAGTATTGGATTCTAGGGGTCTAAGGTTGAATATCATTGTACCTATGATGTGGTTATTTATAGAGGGATATAAATAAATTTTTCTCCTCCTATGATTCAAATGTTAACCTCTTATTAGTGAAATGATTTGAATGTCAGGGAACAACCATGTAATAAACTACTGGTATGATTAGTATAGTTTACTGGAATGAAATAAAGTTTGTATATTTTATTATCATGGTGTCCTGGTTAGAAGACAATGACTTGACTTACATGTGTATTTTAAGTGTTACTACTTTAAACATATAATCAAATATTTGCATTGTTGTATATTTTATGGGCCTTATTAGTATTTACTTGTTTATTTTTATACTCACACCTTACACATGAACCTTATTGGATATAGATATCTTATATTTGAGATATAGGTGAGGTAAAAGGACTAGTAAATAAGATTATATTCAGTGTAGCTCAGTGGGGATGAGTTTATGTTCTCAAGGCAGTGTCAGGGATATTTTACCATTTTGAGATGATATTTGAAATTTTAAGTTAATATGTGGTAATTTAATTTTTTTTAAGGAGACAACTGTAATCCTCACCAGCTTCATCTATTGAATAGTTATTATTTCATTTTGTTTCTTGAGACTTATCCCCTATATCTTCTATGTTTCTTGAACTAATTAGAGAATTAGTCATCCAAAATGATCACCGATACTTAGTATGGGATGAAATATACTCAGAGTAGTTCAAGAAACATAGGAAAATATCCATAAGAGATGGAGGATGAGTCTCAAGAAGTAGAATTAAATAATAACTATTTGGGAGATGAAGCTAATGAGGATGAAAATTATCTATAACTTTCAACTTTGGATGAATTCAGAGTATAACCCCAACCATAGTGGAGTAATTATTTTCTTAAATTAAATTACCCATTTCCTTTAAAATGGTTACATGCTAATTGTTTAACAAAAGAGTATGAAGATGGTGTTAAAGAGTTCATCAAGTTTGCAATAGAGAATAGATATGACCCTTTTCAAATCCTTTGTCCATGTTTACAATGTTTTTATTCAAGACAAATTAAATGTTTGAATACTCATGTAGACAATGTCTTCTGCACATGATGATGTTATTAATCCCGAGGAAGAACATACTATTGATGATGAAACTGCAGTGTTGAATAAAATTATAAAGAAAAGAAATTAGGGTATAAAATTTGAGGTTGGCTGGGATCAACGCGTCCAACCTATTGACCCCAAAAAGTCAATGTTCAATAGTTATGTTGGGGTTATATAGAGTATGGATGTGCTGATAGATATTTATTCATGGTGCCACATCCAACCTGTAATGAAGGAAACCCTTAGGAAAGATATAACGATAATGTTATGATATAATATCTCTATTTTTCCAAAAAATTATATAATGAAACATTGATTTAGTTTTCATTATTACTTGTATATTTCTTTTATTTTATAATATTTCCACAAGAAATTTGTCTTAATAGACACTTGAAAATCCTATAGAGGCTTCTAGACTCTTATTACTAAGTTATATCTTAAGGATGTTGAGGGGAAAGTAAATCCCCACCCACCAGTTAGTTATACACACATTATAAAGCAGGAAAAATGGGATGCTTTCATCAATCATCACAATGAGAAATCATTTCAGGTGAATTATAGTTGATAATATATTATTTTAAATTATTTATTTTATCCAATTCGATTCGAAATAGTTAATTTATAAAATGAAAAAGTGTACTAAAAATAAAGAATGTACATAAAAAACAATGTACCCCATCACAAAGAAAGTATGGGGTACACTTCACTAGAGAAGAAATTAGTATATATTTTAAACTAATAAAAAAAGTTTAATGTGATATGAAACAAAATATGTTAATTTTTTATATGTAAATTGATGAATCAAAATCTGAAGCCACTTCCATCCCACATCATGTGCTGTGGAAGGAGGCTCGCGTAAATAAAGAGGGTAAAGTAGTTAATGAAAACACAAAAGCAGTGTGAGAAACATGTATAAGTATGACATAATAGAAATTATTTATAATTTATAACAGTATTATATAAAAATATATATTTATGTTCATATATTTTTATATGGTTTAGACACAGGAATTGATAGTGACTGTACTAGAAGAAATACTACTTTTAGTATCTTTGAAGCAGCCAAAACAATATGGTCGCTTTAGAGGATTAGGTTTTAGAGTTTGCCTTAGATCATATTTTGAGAATATAAAACCAAATTAAGATATATATAAGATGGTGAAAGGATTTCAGGAATAAATAAATTCTTTGCAATATATTATTATTCGTTCTGGTTTGGAAGACCAATGTATGAGAAAAGATCAAAGAAAACTAGTCGTGGAAAAAAGATCCACACATGAACCAAATGAACCCACTATCTTTGAGGCTAGTCATTCCCCTCAACCATATACCTTACTTGAGGTAATGAAATTTTTCATTAATTTTTATCCTAAATTTGAATCAAATAACTTCTAATAACTTTATATTACTAAAATTATACAAGGTACAGTTGTATGTGATTTGTATCTGTCAACACCCATACACTGCTTTGTTATGAGGGGTAAAATGTATAATATCTTGGGAGATAAGATACACTAAAAATACCTCCCAAAAGATCACATGAGAGTGGGGATTGAGGTATCTCATGAGATGATTTATATGTTTTCTGTTTCACTTGATGATCCAGATATTACAATGGTCAATGATTATACTATAACTTTCTTAACATAGTTGTATAATCCTATAAAGATACATGAGATATGTATTTAATTTTTTTCATATGAAAAACCTACAACGATTGATGAAAAAGGTCTAAACTTAGCTATGATATTATATATGGGTAAAGTGAAGGGGAAATAGAAGGTCGGATCAAGACAATCTAGTGAATTGACCAAGAAATCAAAAAAACATTATGGGAGTACCTTCTCCCCACCAGTTCCCAAGATACATTTATTATCATTAAAAATTCATGTAGAGAACACATTTAAAGATGAAAATATGTCTTACATTCCATATGAAAAATAAATATATAGAACTTTCATGGAAGATGAAATTTCTCTCAAGATCTTAAATGATATTCTCAAGCATGAATGGATGGGAGTCTCGGTTCTAATTACATAAATAAAGTACATTTTCATAATACGTCCATCCAAATAGTGAACTAATATATTTATTAATGTTAATAACTATTCATATTTTCTACAGGAATTTATATTACTACTATATAAAGGGAAAATCACGCCAAGTGTGATTTGGATTCATTAATCCCTGTATCATTTCTATTTAAAAACTTACTTTGGACAAGGAAAAAATTGAGAAGAAAAGTGATGAGATACTCAAAGAATTTGATAAAAAAACATCATACGACAAACTCATTTTTATATCTACAATGAAGTGTTAAAACTATAAAATATAATAACTTAATTTTTTTTAAAAACTTCATTACTTATTTTTTTATTTATAACTCGATATTGATCGCAGTCAATCTGGATACCCCAAATATTTATTTTTTAGATCCAATTCTTGGATATCCAATAAAAAAACAAAAATGATGTGTATTGTGAGTTTGTAATAAAATTCAATCAATATTTTATAGGTAAAATTTGAATTATATGTTTTAGTCTGTGTTTGAACAAGAATTTTATTATGATAGAGTGGTCGATAAATATAGGCTAAATCATGGCATAGAGTTTGTGTCTGAACAGATAAATCCTATTAATTACTAAAAATGGAAACATATTAAGGTATATATAAAAAATATTTAACTATCAATTTTTTTTCCAAAATAATTTAATTATTTTGGTCAATGTTTCTACAGTGTCCGAAGTAAGATAATGGAAACTATTGTGGATATTATGTTTTCAAATTTATGAGAGATATCATAAAGAATGAAAATACCATCATCCCCCAATAGTTAATTTCTAAATTTAATTAAAATTTCATTAAATATGTTTCTTAATCATTTGTTTTTTATATTTTTTTATTAATTTCATGATTTCCAAAAACCTTTATACTCAAAATAAGAAATAAATTTTTAGAGATTAGTGGGTAGTGTACATGTTTTCAGAATGTTTTCGGATTTTTTTAAGTGATTACCTGCTATGTTTGTGATCTAGTACAAGATATGACCTTAGAAATATATTTTTGGTGTGAATCATTAGTGTCAAAATGATTATATATTATTTTTTATTTGTTTCTCAAGGAGAAGTATAAAGAAGAAAATCAATTTGTTTAGAAGTGCTGACTTAAAAAAAATAAAATTGTTGGGAAATGGAAGATGCCAAGGTGGAGGCGGAGTCGGAGGTGGAGTCATAGTTAGAGACTAAGGTATAGGAGGAGGTAGAGGTGGATACTTAGGAAGAGGAGGAGAAGAAACAATGGCTTTAAAATAATAAAATAGTTTGGAAATGGATTAAAATGGGGATCATATTAAGGTTGCGATTGAGAACAATTATTGAAAAGTGATCACAACACTTATCACTTAAGATAAGATCCATCGTGCGAGTGTTTCAGGTGGATTATTGAAAAAAAAATTCACCAAATTTTTAAGTGATTTTATACTATAATTTTAGTGGAGGATTTTTTTTTCAAAATCAAAGAAAACACCATATATTTTTTAAAATTGATTATCATAGGATAAAATTTTTATTAGAACATTACATGTACTATCAAATATTACTAAAGCGTGAAAGAAATCCCTCCCCAAGAACAAAATGAAAAAAATAGATGCAGTTTCTTACCCAAGACTTCTTTACACTATAATGAAAGGGTCTTAGTAGTGGAGCCAATAGTCACTTGAGATTCATACAAAACCAATCCAATCATTAAACAAGTATATAATCCAACTCAAATGTTTGAATAAATATGTGTGTAATCAACCACCAAATCCATCAGGTGTATGGGAGAACTATTGGAGGACAACCGACATTGAGAGATCATGGTCATCAATAAGGGATAAAGTCAAAGGAAACCTGACATCAAATGAAAAGAAACCAACTTATAAATAAATCCCTGAAAATGTAAAACTCGATTCAAATGAAATAATGAAGCACAAAAAATCCAAATGAGGGCCCCTTTAAAAAAGAATCTAGTATCTTGATACAAAACCTATAAAAAATAAAGAAATATAAAATATCATTGATTGAATCATTCCTTTTTAGAAAAGAAAAATATAGTGATTTCACTTTTCTGGGTGGTGGAATTATTTGGTCTATTCGATCATTAATTAGATACATGATATAATATAAAAAATTCTTGTGAAATTCATACAAGTAAAAATCATTATTCATGTTAATATTCATTATGTAAAATGATCCATGTTCACAATATCATTATTAAGAAACTCATCATCATTTTGAATAAAAAATACATGAGGATAGGGATATTCCCATTTAGATGAAAACATAATTATGATGTTATGTTAGATTTTATTATCACCCATAATATTAAATAATATATACTAATATATAGCATAATCCAAGAATATTTAATGGATCCACTAGATTTTAGTGTCATTTGGATGATATAAAGGGATATAATGATGTTTAATACTATTAAAAGGGGTAAAAAAATTCATAATGAATTTTAGTGTCTTCTGAAAATACATAATGGGTCACAATGAAGTTTTTTACATAAAATAAGGTCAATGGTTTATCATGGAGTTTGTAATCTATATGACGATGAAATGGTAAGATAGATTTTATTATGTTCCATAAAAAATAATATGTAAATATTTATTTTAGTTTAATTAATGAATGCTGATAGGTTTACACTAATGGATAATTATTTCTAGGAATAAATGAATTTATCAACAAGGATGATTGACTCCTGTACTATGATCATGCACTCAACAAGGATGATTCACTCATGATCATGCAATTTTTTTATTTTCAAATGCATTCAACATCCTGGGTTATCAAACTACAATATTTTTAGATGAACCAGAGGGTTGAGTGTAATGTAGGATAAAAAAACATGGTGGAATCAACCATACCTAAAATCAATACACAATGCACTTGGTATGAATCAAATTGTGTAGTTTCAATTTAATATTGACATTTTATTAATGTATTGTTTAATATTTATGTTTAACTTATTTTTTTATAGTAATAATAACATAATAATTATTTTATTATAAAGTTAGATTATTTTTCTCTAGTTGGGGTGGTTTGTTCAATGTTTCTTGTGCTTTTGAGAGATTGTATTTCAATAATACAACTAAGATAACAAAAAACAAGGAAATGGGTTAACAATGTATACAACCATCATGAAAACGTGAATTACTACTACTTATTTAGTTGACTTTGTCACCATTTTATCTATTATTTCTAGTTAATTTACTTATCATTTTTATCTAATATCTTTTTACATAAATCGTTTGTGAAGTCATATTTTTCCTTCAATCATATACAATATGAAATAAAAGAGATAATGTGGTGATTTTGGATGAGGTTTTTTAGGCAACATGAGGGTTTTTCTTCCATCCAAATGGAAAGTTTATTTCTTTTATAGCATTGTGAAGATGGTTGAAATAAAAACACACATCACATACTCAATCATCCACACCTCAATCCAACAGATGTTGTGACCGATATGACTCGAACGATATGTTTTTAGTTTATAATCTAAATTTTAGTTCAAAACACACATCACATACTCAAAAATAAGAAAAAACATTAATATTGTTTTGATGATTTAGAAAAAAAATCCATAAGTTATTTTTGAAATTTCGAAATCAACCTCACCTCAATCCGATACTGGATTTTCTTGGTATGACTAAAAGTGTTAGTTATCAGTTTAAAATATACATTTAAGTTCATAAAACATCACTCAATAAAAACTGAAAAAATTCACTCATATTGTATTGTTAATTTAGGAAAATGATTCATAAGTCATTTTTGACATGTAGGAATTAGTCTCACATCAAACTGGAACACGATGTGATTGTTATGACTCAAAGTGCATGTTTTTAGTTTAAAATGATATTTTAGTAAAAAAAACATGCAGCATACTCAAAAATAAGAAAACACAATTGTATTGTTTTGATACTTTAGTACAATGATACATAAGTGATTTGGGATGTGTAGAAATTATCCTAATCTCAATCCTAGGAACGATGTGACCGATATGACTCCAAGTGAATTTTTTTAATTAAAATTGAAATTAATTTTAATAAAAAAGACAACTGACAAACTCACAACCAAGAAAACGCGTTCATATTGTTTTTATACCTTAAGAAAATGATCCATAAGTCATTTTTGATGTGTAGGAATCAACTAAAACTCAATATGATACACGATGTGGTTTGCATGACTCAAAGTTTATGTTATTAGTTTTAAATTGAAATTTTAGTATAAAAAAGTGTCACTCATTGAAAACTAAGAAAAAAAGATTGGACTATCTTAATAATTTAAGAAAACGATTCATAATTCATTTTTGAAATGTAGGAATTAGTCTCACATCAAACACACACATTATGTGACCAATATGACTCAAAGTGCTTGTTTCAAGTTTAAAATGACATTTTTGTAAAATGACACAATTGGAATAATAAAAACTAATAAAACAAATTTGGATTATTTTGATACTTTAGGAAAATGATCCATAAGTAATTTGGGACATATAGAAATCATCCAAACCTCAATCTGACACACAGTGTGACCGGTATGAATCAAAGTGCATCTTTTTATTTAAAAATGACATCAGTTTTAGTAAAAAATACAATTGACATACTCAAAAATGAGAAAAAACATTCATATTGTTTTGATACTTTATAAAAATGATCCATAGGTCATTTTTTATGTGTAGGAATTAGCCGCACATCAATCCAATACATGATGTGACTGGTATGACTCAAAGTGTCCATTATCAATTTAAAATTGATACCTTAGTTTAAAAAGTGACACTTAATGAAAACTGAGAAAAAACACTCTAACTATATTGATAATTTAGTAAAATGATTCATAATTCATTTTTGATGTTTATGAATTAGTCTCACATCAAACCCATACACGATGTGACTAGTATGACTCAAAGTGCATGTTTCCAGTTACAAATGACATTTTAGTAAAAAACATAAGTGATGTACTCAAAACAATGGAAATAAAATCATATTGTTTTTATACTTTAGAAAAATGATCCATAAGTCATTTGGGATGTGCAGTAATTAGACTCACTTCAATCTAACACACAGTGTGATCGGTATGACTCCAAGTGCATCTTTTCAATATATAAGTGTCATTTTAGTTTAAAACATGAATGACATTGCCAAAACTGAGAAAAAAAGCCTATATTTGTTTCTCATCATTATATCTAAAATTAGTTAATTAATTACCTTATCATTTTTATCTTATACTTATTTAGTTAATTTCCATTGAGATGATGCTTGAATATGAAAAATAAATGGTGTGACATGCAAGAATCAACCGTAACTCAATCTGATAAAAAATGTTACTGGTATGAATCAAAGTTTAGTTTAAAATTCACACTTTATATTTAATTTGTTTCTTTGTATTATTACTAACATAAGAATTGTTTTCTTATATAGGTGTGTTCTTTTTCTCGAGTAGGGCTGTTTTTTCTTTTATACAGGTGCGTTATTTTTCTCTATAATAGTGTTTTATTTATTTATGTTGTAAATTTTATTTCATTTAAATTATATATCTATATATTATTTTTCTAATTTTTGGTTCTATTTATAGTGTTTTAGTATGCTGTTACAACACACTAAAGTATGACCCTTTATCATCACTTTTAGAAATGATTACAAAGGATTCCTTTATCAAAAAATTTATTAGCATTGATAAAGGAGGCCTTTATTAGTGTTAGTAGAAGTGCTGATTAAGGATCCATTTATCTGTGCTAAAAAAAGTAATGATAAATTGTTGTTTTTCATCAGTGCTTCTAAAAGTGCTGATTAAGGGGTTCTTTATCATCACTTTTTTTAGTGATGATAAAGGACCAATTTATCAGCTCTTTTCTAGAACTAATAAAAGACTAGGGATTTTAACCATTCTATGGTAGTCAGTGATTTTTTAGCACTTATAAATGTATATTCTAGTGCTATTAAATGCCTATTTTTTAGTAGTGTGTAAATCAAAAAAAAATTAAGTGAAAATATTTTACAAAAAAAATTCAATTATGATGAAAAAAATTAAAAATCTAAATTTCAACCTTCAAACAATTTGTTATAAAATCAATTCAAATTCATTTAAATCAACCAAATTAAAATGCGACCTTTTCAAAACATAAAATTTACACTATTTTAAAAAATAATACTCTAATCCAATTTGTCATTTTAAAAACAAAATCAATAATTTCTTGAACAATTCAAAAATCAATTTCAATTTATGGATTGAATTTAGTTCAAAAAATGTTTGGAAGAATTAAAACTCAAAAATAAATCCCTATAATAATTTAATTTAAAATTCAATATTTATAATTTTAAAATTAATCTTTAAAAATCAATTTCAATTTAAATTATATGGATTCTTCATTAACCTAAAAAAATGAGTAAATCAATGAAAAACAACGATTTAAGGAAAATAAAAATTAAGATACAAGTTTTATAACAGTAAATAAACACTGATTTACCCAGTATTTTATTAAATTATGGGGTAATTTCAAGGAATAATAGACTTTTTTTGAAATTATCATCTCACATCACCACCACACTTTGAATTAGAATTGAGATCAAAGGAAGAATTAGTGAACGATCAAAATAATTATGTTGATAAATGAGGATGATTCAATTAGAGATAGAAAAGACTCGAAACACTGAGAAAACTGGGTTGAAGATGGATCTAAATTGAGTTCCATTGAAGGTTCCAACAACGTTCATGCTCAACTAAATATGTAATTGATGATCAATAATGTTGAAGAATATTCAATGAGAAAAAATCATTTATTTGCTACTTCCTAACCATGATCTAATATATATATGGGATCCCCACAGAGCCTATTAAAAGTAAAGCCTAATTAAAACTAGATGCTTCCATGGATGCCAAAATTTGAGCAAAACCAATGAACCAGAGAAAGACGTGTTTGAAAATGATGACCCATATCTGAAGAGAGTGTTTTGAAGATATTGTGTGTGTTCCATATACATGTGTTTGAAGATAAAATGTCTTGAACATTACTAACCTATTAACCAAGAGTGAAGGGGAAGGCACACACAATGTGATCTATGTAATTCCACAAAGATAACTCAATCACAAAACACTTTATATATTATGCCATGTGCACCAAGACTTTGTTAAATCTACCAAGCACCTACATCCATTTGATCAAGCAACAACATAATCTATTATATCCTTGAATCTAGATCCACTCATCCAAGTAAATATCAAACACATTTATTCCCCCACATAAAAACTATTGTATTAATGATTCATTTCAAAATTTACACTAGTTTTATGTCGATTCAAATCAAAGAACAGTCCATATGAAATCAAATCATGAATACATCCATTTAGGCCTAAAATTTTGAATCTCCAACCAGATCTAAGTTAGTCCCATAACTCAACAATCTAACATCATTTGAATCCCACATTAAAGATCAAACCCCTAGTCCAATCAATTCAAATAAAATTTTCACGAAAACCCAGTGACGAGGAAGCCCAAATCCATCAATTAAAGACCATTCCACCCAAAAAAACCTCTCTTCCAGGACACCTAGACACAATAGAAACTTTCACCCATGATTTTACTAAAATTGTATGAAGCTCAATCTTGGGAGGATACTTTTTTAACAATATTATTTTCAAGATGTACTCACCTAGTGAAATTAATAAAAAAAATATTCACACACAATAGAATCAAAGAAAAGGGGTTTTATGTGAGAATTGAGAAATATTATTGAAGGCACTAAAATCATCAGAAAAGAAAAATAGACTCATTCCACATATCATAGATGTATTAAAGTATGAATAACATTAAAACTTTTTTATATAATAAGGGGAATTATTTACTAGGAGTATGGATGCTTCCATGATTTCTCAATCGAGTTGGGTTGATGTTTACCACATTCTTGTTTAACTTCATTTCCATTTATTGTAATTCTAGATTGATGACATAATAAGACGTTAGTATAATACCCCAACCTTAAACATTTCATAATCTTGAGTTATGTTTATAATTCTACATTGAGGATATTTTTAGGTTTAGAGTTTTAGAGAATTAGTCCATCACAAATACATTACATCTAAAAAATTACAAAGTAGACACTTCTACTCTATTAAATTTTTTTCATAAAAATAAAACTCCTTAAATAAAAAAGAATTATTTTCTTGATATAAATCTTCCTGAATTCTTCCTTTCTCTTACCCTTCCTTATACCATGTGAAAAACATCTGAAAAACTTGGTATGAGCATAAAAAAGATCAGTAAGGGATATAAAATAAGGAAAGAAAACATTAGTCCATGAATATATAAAAATCAAAGAAGTCATACTTTTCAATCATAAAAATAAGCTCTTTAACATACCTCATGAAATAATAATATTTATGAATAACACATAGAATTAATAAATCACAAAGGTAACTTATGGCATCCATAACACACTTACATTGTATCTTTCACAGCTATATAGGGAGTTTTGTTCGGAATACCCATCATAGTATATTCCCTAAATCTATTAGGAGAAACATTAAAATTTACCTACGTCATATTACCCAATTCATTGGAGATAAATCTCAAGATCAAACTCCCTAGGTTTATTATGGAACCACCTGTATATGTAAACAATTCCCAAGAACCATAAGATAATCAAAACACATAAAACAAGCATAAATAAAAGATAACATTTCCATGTTGCAATCAAAATATATCATTTCAAGATATTGATATAATAAATGATTTCTAAAACCATTTTCAATAACAAAATAAATAAAAGGATATATGGTTTTTATTTTCCTTTTAAAAACATTATGGCTTGTTAAGGAAGCCAAATATCAAAGAATGCTTGCAGCGACAGAAAGGTTTTTTTCACCACATACGTTAAAAAGAAACATTATTTTTGTCATTTAGTAAAACTATTTGTATAAAAAATATCCCATTTTAATTGAATTAAAATTTAAAGGGGTTTCTACACTGTATAAATTAAGGAGGTGTGTTTTATCAAAATATGCCTCAATGAATGGACATTGAGATGAAGTCCCTTACCTTGAGTCCGACTCGTCACATATGTTATTTGTTATTCCTAAATAATAAACTTAAGTTAATTTCTACTTGATTCATAAAAATTTTCAAGTTTATAATTTATTTTACATAACTTATTACCATGTTATAAATATTACATAATTTTTTTTTATATCGACCGTTTTGTCGATATTCGGTGCTTGAGTCAAAAATGAACTTGTTATAATTACAAATTGTTCATGTGGTCAAAATTCCATTATTTCTAGAATGATATTCATGATTTAAGTATCATATATATCCAGAATATATGAATTTATATCCATTATATATGTATTTATAATATTCCATAACATTTGGAGATAATAAATGAAATGCATTGTTCATGGAGACGGTAAGCCGTACGTACTCTTGAGCACTACTTTCATTTCTTTTTCATATTTAATGGAATGAAAAATAAATGATACATAGGTATATTATAATTACAGTATAATATAATATTTTATATACATTACATACATTCATTAACCGCATCCCTTATACGTTTCATGTATGACATGAATGAGTCATATCACTTTGAGGGGGCGGTAGTCCACACTTCCTCAAATGAAATTATCATATTTACACATTATAGAAACCATAAAGGTATGATTTAAATAAAAAAACAGAATAATAGAGACAATATAAATATAATATATATAATATATAAATATATTTCCATCATAATAGAGACCATGAGAGGTGGTAGGGGAGAATTTAACAATCATCGTTTCGTGTGGCAGTAGTTCGCCATCCACAGAAACAGTATATTCCTATCAATTAGATGGAGGTGTGTGTAAGTTTAGTTATAATCCTTATCATAACAGCATCCTAGTATATTTAGGATACTGGTGTAGTTATATAATTAAATAATAAGAATATAATAGAGAGAGAAGAAGTAAAATAACGGAAAGGAACTTTAGAGAAGACACTACCTCTAAAATGTGTAACTTCCTTTGATTTGAGAAAAAAAGATTTCTTAAATTACCTTATGCCAAAGGTAAGGCTTATAATAGGAAGAGAGGGATGTTGGGAGATTAGTTTTTTAGATATTTGTTTATCCAAGGGGCTTTAGAGGTGTGATTAAATGGGTAGAGGGATGCCCTTTTATAAGAGGGTGGAGGGGCACTTTTGGAAAGTTTGAAAGTATTATTTTATTATAAAATGATTTTCGGTTTCAAATGGTCCCAAAGTAATTTATTTAAAATATAATATGTTTTTGGGTCAAAAAAATCTCAAAAAATAGGTTTTAGAAAAGTCTAGGTCACAAATTTAACCTTATCTTTTATCTTTAACCCTTAGTTAATTAATTTAACTCTTACCATGTCTTCTTGTATATTAAAACTATATGGTTAATATAGTTTCTATAAAATGACAATAAAACCTAAAGTGGTTAATTAATGACATTTTAAACATTATATAAGTAATTTGGACTAATCTTATATTTTTTGGACTATTATATCATTTAATAAAATAGTATTTATTTTAAAAACTCATTTATGTTAATTTTTATACTATTCATATCATGAATTTTTAAAAATCCACAAAAACTTGATTATTTCAAAAAAAATTAAATAATTAAAATATAACAAGTATTAATCATACATAAAATTAGTGGATGACATAAAAAGTTTTAAAATAAATTTATTTTAATATTTATAATCTCATTTATCTAAATCATTCATTAATATAGTAATCACTTCATCATTATTATGTCATAATTATATTTATTTATTTGATGTCTAAAAATTGTAAATAAAATACCATGATGTAGGAAATATTTTTATATTTCTAATTAATATTTATATTCAAATATATGACTTATATGACCCCATATAAAAATTGTTTTAGTAAAAAGACATGTTTATGTTTTATTTTTCTTTACTTTAAATTATTTTTTATAAAATGTCATTTTCACATAAAAGTGGATCCATGGGGTCCCAAAATTGACCCAAGGATGAAAATGTTCAGAAATATTTCATAAAATAGTATTATTAAATGTTTTAGAGTAGATTAATATTATTATAATATTATTTTTTACCCTTATTTACCAGATTTACCCTTTAACCATGGTAAATAAAATATTTACTGAAGTTAATATTCATAATTTCTAAAAATAAAAGGTACCTAATTAAAAAATTTGAATATAATGATTCCAAATATGGTATAAATTTTCCAAATTCAAATCACATAAATTTCAGATATTAATTTAATATTAATTCTCGTTGTCAAAACCAAAAAGCGTGTTTTTAAGAAGTAAAAACTACCAAAATATTGACATGTTTTATGTCCAATTTCAAAGTGAAATTAACTAAAATGACCAAAATTGGATTAAATGATAAAATTATAATCCAATTAAACTTTAAAACCAATTAAAATGACAATCTAACTATATAAATAAATTAGATGAAAAGACAGTTTTGACTTAAAATGTAGAAATTTTCATTATTCATTAAAAATGAATTTTATCAGAAAAATTCAAAAAATTTACCCAATGTAAATTTTTATGTCCTTATTCTAAATAAGAAGTTTATTTTTTTTCCAATAGAACATATAAAAGTGACTAAAACTATATTTAAAAAGGGTTCTCCATCAAAAGGTTGTAAAACTACTTTTTAAAAATATTAGAGATTTATGCTTAGAATTGGATTCATTATTATTTTAAGCCTCTAAATTTTGTTGGATAAATGTAAAAACATTTAGAAAATATGTTTAATCATAATATATTTAGTTCTGTTAATTTCCACCAATAAAATGGCTAGGCGTTAAGTACCATTTAAAATAATAATATTATATTATTATTTTTTCAGTATGACTCACCATTGTGTGCAACAT
Organism: Viscum album; assembly: GCA_963277665.1. Classification (NCBI taxonomy): domain Eukaryota; kingdom Viridiplantae; phylum Streptophyta; class Magnoliopsida; order Santalales; family Viscaceae; genus Viscum; species Viscum album. The sequence continues at coordinate 1,354,546,947 of OY728131.1, forward strand.
AAGATTTTAGAGAAAACCATAGTTGTGTGTTGGGTAATCCATCGAACATAGGATCCCCTTTAAAGTAAAATTAATATTTAATTCAAAAATATTTATTTATATGAAAATTTCATATTCTTTATTTAACTGGGATGTTACACTTAGTGGCCAATTTAAGGGTATTCTATTCACCCATATTAATGGATTCTATGCTTAATTCATAATTCTATTATGTTTATATCTTAAGAAATTTTTAATTATTATAAGATACATGATATTTACACTATCATATAAATTTTCAATTATTCTTATCTCATATTTATTTTTCACACACAAGACACCTAACCAGTCTTTATTACCCACGATAGTGAGTAATGATATGAACCAGGGGTGATGATAGACATATGATCAATAGTGTAGGATATGGAAAAGTTTTCATTGATTATTTCATTCCACTACCCTAACCAAAATCAATGGGTAGTGGTGATCAGTTGAGATTTCATCTGATTAGAGAGATAACATGAGAGAAAATAATAGAATAATGATTTAATAGTAAAGGTGGGGGGATATCAAAGGATAGACCAATTCATTTAAACTGAATTTAAATCAAATACAATCAATTCCTTTATACATAGAACCCATTAAACATGAGAAAAACACTCCCAAAAAACTCTCCTCTTAGGAGAAAACCTGATTCTAGTACCACTACATTAAATTTGGTTTGAAAATTTAATTTGCTGGATGCCCAATGAAAATCCATTAATCATCCTAGAATTATTTTTGGGGAGTCTAGTGTTGTGTATTAATTTTGTTTAAAATGATTTCAATAGATGAATAACTCTAGTTCATCCCACCTCGTTCATCTTTATCCAAAGGTTGAATGAACTATCATGATAGGAATTCAAAAATTAAAAATCACTGAGGAATTGGAAAAGGAGTTTTTCAATATTCCATTGACTGAATCCCCATACATTTCATCTTTTTACACTATAGTTACTATAGGTAGTAAAAATATGAGGGATATTTTATCTCAAATGATTTGGAATTTAAGATAACTATATGCATAAAATTTCAACAACAATAACCAATAGTTAAAAATTTATTAATATAAACTTAGAACATGAATGTTACAACTCCTACAAAAGTTTAATGGATTAGAAGGATAAGACTCTAACCATTATTTAAGATAGTTTTTTAATGTTGATATTAATTCCAAATCGAGAGGAGTATCATAAGATCAAGTTAGCTAGAAGGTATTTCCTTTCTCTCTTGATGGAGAAATGAAGGAATGAATATAGAACCTACATCCTAGAGATATCACCACCTATGATAAATTGAAAAAATATTTCAACCACAAATATTTTCCAACCTAAAGGAGTACCCAAGAGAGGAAAGAAATTTATGGGATCAAGAAATCAAGTGTAGAAACTCTCTATGTGTTTTGGGAGAGATTTAAGTGATTGAAATCATACAACCCACACTAGCCTTATACAAGGAACCATTTCCTAATATTATTTTACCAGGTATTTATTTATAGTGACCAAAACCTTCTGGATGCTTCCTTGGGAGGTTCACTTATAGATAAGTCCCATGTTGTAGACAAAAATATGATATTGATAATTTTCTATAACTCATAGTAATTCTATAAAATGACTACAATAAGAAAGGTATATGAGGTAATGAGTTCTAAAAACTATTTGGTTGAAAGTAAATTGGATGAACTAACATATCTTATGATAATTTTATCTTTAAATAAAGTTCAATAAACAACACTTATTACACATCCTCAAGTTTTCCAAATTTTATACTCTCAGGGGCACTACATGAATGAATGCCCTCATGTTCAAGGAACTAAAAGTAGGGATTCTATGTACCAAATATAGTACAAAAAATACTAGTAAGAAATCAAGGATTCAGATTGTATTTTAATAGTAAATATAGAGTTTTGAACCAATAGTCACAAAGACCACCCTTCTAGTAAGGTTTCTAACAAACTTCCCAACCCCCACCCTTTCAAAGAGGCACTTCTAAAGCTTTTATGATCTATCAAAAAGGATATAATAAAAAAAATTCCATAAATTACATGTTAAAAAAACTTGTGGAGTCCCACACTGCATATTAAACAATACTCAACACCCATGGATCAACACTAAAAGAGTTTCAAGGACATTATAGCCAGGTCATGTATTCCATCAATGACTTGAAAAATCAAATTTTAGTAAGATTATGTCTCAATAAATTCCAAATCCTATAGAGAATTTTAGTTTTATTTTATTAAAGAGTTATAATAATATTGAAAACAATAAATAACCCCCATATTAATCCAAACTTGGAAGAATAAATCCCACTAAACTTAAAAAATATGTTCCCGAGAAGGAACATGAAGAAGTAGTACCTGTGGAGATACCCCAATTGAAGAAGGTAAATGGGAAGGAAAAAATTAAAGACTGAAATAATCCTTAACCACCCTTCCCTTCTAGAGAAAAACCACCCAATAATACAAGTGAAGATACACTACAAAAAAATATTCTTGAGATATTCAGAAAGGTAAAAACTTATATTTCTTTACTAGAATCCATCTGATAAGTCCCAAGGTATGAAAAATTTATCAAAGAAATGTGCACTAAAAAGAGTTTATTTTAAGAAAATGAAAAGGTAAATCTAGGAAGAAATGTATCTCCCCTTGTTACACCATAAATACCTAGGAAATTCCATGATCCAGATATATTCACTATTTGTTGCACTATAGGAGAACTCACTTTTTCCAATGCGTTGTGTAACTTAGGATCTTAGATTAATGTAATTATTTTTTCTAATTATTATTCCATATATATTGGAGAGGTCAAATAAACCTAAGTGGTTGTGTTATTGTCCAATTAAACCACTACTAATCATTTTGGGTTACTATAAGATATGCTTGTAAATGTAGAAGGATTTTTGTTCTCTGCTGATTTATATATTCTGAACACAGAGAAATAAATAAGTAATGTTCACTCCCCTATCATTATATGTATTCTATATCTTAATACTACAAAAAAATATAAATATTAGTGAGGGAACTATTTCAATGAATTTTATGGAATAAATAGTGAAATTTAATATTATTGATTCAATAAAATACCCCCATGAGAAGTGAACTATGCTTATATTAAATTGCTTTGAATTACCCTATTATTCCAAATAGGAGATTGAAATGTTTGATGAAAAAATTTAATTAAGATAATTTATAGAAACAACTGATTTCTATAATGAATATATTTTCTGAAATGAACTTAATCTGGAATCTATTTAATGTGTTGAGGAGGTTAAGGAAATTGATGAAAGTTATTTTGATGATGTAATCAAAACTATCAATGAAACTTCTACTTTACATGTGTAGGCTACCAACATGGATAAAACTGAGTTAAAAACATATTTATAAACCCCCATCAACTAGAATTGATTTTTTTACCATAAATCTAAAATAATTTTATTTTAAGGAAAATTAGAAACTACCGTTGATAATATCAAACAATCTAAAACCCTGTCTGGAGAACAATTTTTTGTGAATTTTTAAGAAAAAATTAGGTAAATAGGCTTAAAAAAATGATACATTCTTGGGATTATTCCTAATACCTACATGCATAGTATTTTCCCATAAAATGAGTCCAAAACTATGAGGAAACACTAAAGGAATCTCAACTTGACCCTTCTATAAGTTGTAAAAAAGGAAGTAGAAATACTTTTAGGAGTTGGAATCATATACCCCATCTCAAACTCCGAATGGGAAAGTCCCATTCAAATTTTCCAAAAGAAAACATATACTATAAAAAATGAGCACAATGAGATGGTTCCCACAAGAATTAAAAAATAGTTGGAGTGTTTTCATTACTACTAGAAATTGAACCATGTAATAATAAAAAAACCACTTCCACATTCCCCTTGTATACCAAATTTTAAAGAGGCTAGAGAAGAAGGGATACTACTATTTCCTTGATGAATTTTAAAGATATTTCTTGGTTATAATAGTTCTAGAAGACTAGGAAAAGACCAAATTTACCTTCCCCTTTGGTAAATTTTCATACTGAAGGATTCCCTTTGGTATTTATAATGACCCATGTACCTTTCAATAGTGCACAATAAACATTTTTTTTAAATTTTATTGAGAGATTATTGGAGGTATTTCTAGACGATTTTCCTATTTATAAAACTTGTTAAGAGTCTAGAAAAACTTTTAATAAAATACATTGAGAATAAAATAGTTTTAAAATTTTAAAAATGACATTTCATTATGGAAAAATAAAATGTTTTAGGCTATGTAAATTAAAAGGATGATATTTAAGTGGACAAGGAAAAATTTTATGTGATATACACCCTAACTTACCCCATAATTGTGAGACATATTTGATCATTTTTTGGACATGATGGGTTCTATAGGATATTTATTGAATATTATAGTAAAATTAATATTCACTTGACTAATTTTATAAAGAAAGAGGTATATTTTTTATTTTATGATTCATATAGGATAGATTTTGACAGGATAAAATAGAGTTAGATAACATACCCCATAATCTACCCACTTAATTGTAATGACCCCATTATGATATAACGTGATGCCTCCAACATGCAAGTAGGAGCCTTATTGTACCAAAAAGTTGATGGAAACTCGAAAGAGATAGCCTATGCTTATTAGACACTAGAAGCAACCTATATAAATTACAAAACAATAGAAAAAAAGTTTTTTTAAAAATTATTTTTACTTTATAAAAATTTCAACCTTACCTGTAAGGAAATAAAATTAATTTTTATTTGATCATAAAGTAGTTAGGTGTTTGATCAATAAATATTATGAAAATACAAGCCTAGTGATATTGATGTTCCTTTTATAAGAATTTAAATTGGAAATCAAGGGATAATGGATATTAAAATCTATATGTAGACTACATGAGTAGACTTACTCACACTAATAAAGTGGAACCACCAATTGAAACAGATATAGATAAATCCATCCCTGATGTGAAATTGTATAAAGTCACCCAACTACCTTGGTACACTGATCTAGTAAATTTTTTAATCACATTGAAGGCATCCCTTCACTACCAATCATCAATCACAAAAATTGAAACATGTTTCAATGTATTATGTCTAGTAGGATTCTTACTTATATAATATTTGCAATGAATACATGATTAGGATAGGTATCTATGAGAAAGAAATTTAATTTTTTCTTACATTTTTTCATAAAATCACACGTGGAGGCCATTTTCTAACTTGAAGAACTACTATAAATTTTTTGGAAGTTGTATTATTTTGGCCTTCGGTTTTCAAATATTCATATGATTTATATAAAACATATACAAACTACTAGTTTACTTATGTAATTTACAATATATATGAAATTACTCAATTTTTTAAATGAAATATTTGATGTATGGGGATTAGATTTTATGTATCTATTTTATATCTCATTTGGTTTATACTATATATTATTAGAAATTATAAATATTTATAAGAAAATTGAAGAATAATAAACTATAAGTAATGATTATATATTTTTCCTTGATTTTTTAAAATCAAACACCTTTTTAGGTTTGGAATTTATTGACCTATAATCAGTGACCAAGTCACACATTTCTATAACAAGAACATGGGATCCCCGATGAATAAGTATAGAGTGAACCACAATGCCTCATATATATCTGAACCATAGATAAATGGTAAATCAAAAGTTTCCAGAAGAGATATTTATAGGATTTTGGAGAATACAATACAACCGAATAGGATGGATTGGAGTAATAAGCTTGTGGATGAATTATGGGCATACATAACAACCTAAAACCTCTTTAGGTATGACCCCTTATATAATTGTTTATATAAATAACTTTAAATTTCTTGTTGAGTTAAAAAAAGTATTACTATTCTATGAAGAATAAAAAAATGGAATTTACAAAAGATGGAAAACAGAGTAAGATTTAGATTATGAAACTTGAAGAACAAAGAAGGGAATATTATGACAATTTACTAATGTATAAGGATAAGTCAAAATTTATCCATGAAAATTCTCATCCATAAAATAATCTTCAATGTTGGAGATAAAGTATTGTTGTATTATTTAAGGATGAAGCTCATACTTGGTAAAAATCATTCCAAGTGGATTGAAAAATAAATAGTAACTAATAATTTTCTATTTGGTGCATTTTAGATTAAGGGAAAAGATCCAAATAATCCATTTAAGGTAAATGGAAAATAGGTGAAAACATACTATACGGATATTTGGAAAGAACCAAAGGAGGAGTCCATACTTCTCTATATTTCTATTGAATAAAGAAATGATAGGTTGTCTCTTTCTATAAAACCAGTCTAGATGTTTGTTATTTTAAATTTATATTCCTTGATAATTACATTCTGAAATTAATTGTAATTGTGTCAAAGATAAGTGTGGTGGAGAGGAAAAATTAGCATATGATGTAAATTCATTTTTATGATTTATTTTGTTTTTGAGTGTTTTTGGATTAAAATAAAATAAATCATCGTGTTCAAAATCTATTTTCAAAAGTTATACATAAAATATTTTAGATTTTGTTTTTAATTATGAAGTGAATTTAGGATCGTAAAACATTAGATGAATGATGTTATGTCATGGGAAAATACCATGCTAGAATATAGGGATTTTATTGGTACTGAAATTGTGAGAGTTATATGATTTCTAAGTAAACTTACCACTGGTTTCAGGGAAGTATTTTCTTTAGTAATGGAAAAGAGTTGAAATGAAAAAGAACTTAGTAGAACCAAAATCATATCTTGAGGGAACTGTATTGATGAAATCAACCCTAAGTAACCAGACCTTAGTGATTGAGTAAAACCTCAAGGAGACACTTTGAAATATAATTAGATAGATCATATGAATTAGAGTAAAACAAAAAGATGGGATATGATCTAAAAGTATTCATAAGTCAATATAAGCACATGTGTGTGCGTGTTAGCTATCAAATAAGAGTTAGAGTAACCTAAGATCTAGATTCCAAAACATTTATTATATGCCTTTATTATTACAATTAGTCTCAGGGGATACCTACTATCTTAGGATGGGTTTGGTCCATGTTTAGCTACACCCATTCAATAATCAATTTTAAAAAATATGACTATAAAAAATTCAATATGTGAAAATTGATAAAGGGAATAGATATATTTGGGGGAAATTATAAACTTATATGGAGATAGAGTAGATGATATATTTGAATTTCATTCTAAAATTATCAAGGAAGTGTGAAAATAAACCTTAAAAATAAAGCTTAGGGAATGAGATTTTAAAAATTCCCACTTGCTAAAATCTTGATTCCACTAGGATCCATTCCATTTAAAACTTGAAACTAGAAATTTTGTGTGAATTAAAGTGATACAGTGAACTAAATTCCTAACGGTGGGATGATAATTCAAATAATTGAGGAATATGTAATTTTATTCTTCTCTAGCTTATGTACTTAAGTCTAGGTAGGGATATCACTTAAAATAATTGAATTCACTTTATTTCCCAAAAGTTAAATAAAATAAGTACGAGGGAGTGTTGACATGAGATTTATTAAAAAATTTATTTTTATTTCACTGTAAAACTACCACATTTTCCATTAAAACCCGGTTAAATCATATTTTTTATAATCTTTTAAATTTTAATTAATTGATAAATGGATTAAATGTTGATTTTCATAAATTTATTCAAAATTCTAAAATAATTAAAAACCATGAGTATATATATGAAAATATTGAATTTTAATGTTTAAAAGGATACTGATTTTGAATTTTAATTATATATGAAAATAAATAGTTTAATTATTGAATTTTATTTGTTTTTTAATTTATGAAAATAAATTTATTGATTTAGTAATTTTTTGGCTGTGATTGTTAATAGGATAATATCATGTTTTAAATTTTATTTATTAATTATTTATTTAAATATTGAAATTACTTACATTGAGTCTTGGTTATCAATATTTTAGGTAGAAGTAAGAAATAAGTAACAATGGTAGGTGATCATTACTATACTTGGAGTGACTGTACGTAAAGAAAAAATTGGAAAGTTCTCAAGCTATCATGTATACCAATTGAATGCACGAAGAAACACCATTCATCCACATATCAAAGCTAGCCTATCATGTGTGATATTTTTGAAAAATATTCAAGCTACTACATGTTCAATTAAAGTTATCCCACCTCCACACAATATCTCAATATAATACAGGAAGCCTCCATCTTCAATCTGCCACATGTTATAACACTAGTTATTGAATTGACCATGCCTTCCACTTTTAGAGTGACCTCATGAAGGATGGACCTACCATGCCCCCTCTCCATGGCCAGTTACTCCAAGTTACCATGCCTTACCCTTATCATGGTCTAATGTATAGAAATAAAAGCTCAAACCAAGATTAAATATAGCATGAAATCATACAATTTGAATCCTAGTTAATCGAGATAATGAAATCCATCAAATCATGATCAGAGCTCATTGAGACCATCCAAATTCTTAACCCATGAAAATAAAAATAAAATTCTGATTAGAACATGGCCCAATGGAAGAATTGGTGGCTGATTAAATTAGTGACTGATTAAATTGGTGATTCCAATAAATGAGGATGATTTGATCAGATCTGGGGAAGATCTAAAACAAAAAGAAAATTAGGTTTAATTTGGAACAAAATCGAGTTCCAATGAAGGTTGTGATATTGTTCATACTTGGACGGAGAAGTAACAGATAATTAATAGTGTTAAATAATATTAGATACAGTTGAACCATTTATTTGATTCTGCTTGAGGGTGATATAGTAAATATGGTATCCCCTATAGATATTATTAAAACCAAATTCTAATTAAAACTCGATGCTTCTATGGAATCAAAAATTTGATCAATACCCAAAACCCAGAGAAATTTGAGCTTGAAGGTAATTAACCAAGTGTAGAAATAATGTTTTTATGCTATTGTGTGTGTTACCTATGTAGGTGTTCAAAGATGTCAGGAACTTTACCATTCCCAATCCATTGAATTTGAGTGTAGGAGAAGTCACACACAAGGTGCTCAATGTAATTACTCAAAGAGATATCCACCATGCAACACTTCATCTATCAGGCCATGTGATCTAAGCTCCCATAAAATATAACAAGCACCTATATCCATTTGATTAGTTAGTATTTTTAGCCTTTAATCTAGATATAACTAGACAAGTTAATCTCAATCTCATCTATAACTTTTCATGCGAGCTATTGGATTATAGATTCATTTCAAAATTTGTACCAATTTTATCTCAATTGGAATCAAAGACCAGTCGACATGACTTCCAAGACCAAATACATTTGTTTAGGACCAATATTTTGAAGCTCCATATGAATCCAAGTTTGGAATATAACTCATTAAGCCCAATATATTTTTAAGGCCACATTAAATCCCACAACTCTAGTCTAAGTAGTGTACTAAAAAAATGTGTTTGAGGAAATTAAGCGATGACTAGGACCAAATCCATCAAATAAAACTTGTTCCACATAGTATTAACTTTCTTCAATGTCACCCAGACACAATGGAACATTTCACCCCTAATTCATCCAGAAAGTGTATAGAGATTGATCTTAGGAGGAGAATGTTTTGACAAGATATTTTTCAAGATGGGGTCACCTCTTGAAATATCGACCCTCAAGATTAAAATGTTGAATAATCAAAGAAAATGGACTCAATAAGGAAACTTAGGATTATTCTAACTGGAACTAAAATAATTAGAAAAGAAAAAGAGATATTTTTCATACATTTGATATAATATTCTAAAGGAAAAAGAATATATAATAAGTTTACTATAAGAGGTGAAACTATTCATTTGGAGTGTAGTTGATTGTGAAATTTATCAATTGATCCAGGATTCTATTTATCAAATTCTTTTCATCCGTCATTTCCCTTTAATTATATAGTGATGGCACACTAATCTCTTATCTAATGATCCAAGTATATTCCCTTCACCCTTGTGAATGATTTCAATACTTAATTTTTAATTCTATTTTTTTATCTATTGGAAATTTTTTAATTTCAGCAAGATATATGATATTTATATTTTCCTATGAATTTTAAACCCTTCACAACTCTTATTTAGTTTACACACATATTCCACCTGTATAGTCTTCATTATCTATGATAGTGAGTAGTGAGATGAAATAAGGGTAATGATAGATATCCAAGCACTGGGATAGGCTAGAGTAGAGGTTGTAGTGATTACCGCATTCCACTACTATAATTAAAATCACCAGGTGAGGGGGATAAATTGAGATTTCACCTGATTAGAGAGATAACATGAGAGAAAATAATAGAATAATTCTTCAATAGGAAAGGTGAGGAGATATCTATGGTTAGGTCACTTAATTTTATAATAAATTTAAATTCAATAAAATCACTTAATTTACCCAAATAAATCATTAAAAAAGATAAAAACACTATAAAAACACTCTTTTATCTAGATATAATCTAACTCCACAATTACTATATTAAAATCGGGTTCAAAATTTCATTTTTAGTGGCATGGTGATAGGCCATTCATCACATTTAAAAGTGCATAAATTAAAAGAGGAAAATAAATAGTGGAGAATAGAATATTCAACACTATTAGATGTCTTGGATCATCATCATCCTTGATGATCACCAATATACAAATACAAATTATAATTAAAAATAACATCATGAAAAAAGAAATCATATTGCGAGATCTAAAATGAAAACTATGGAAATGAGAAATGTGACTTAAGAAATGTGAATGAAATTAATGAATTTAGTAAGGCTATATATAGGAATGAAATCTAGAAATTATAAATATGGTCATTTTATTCACATGTATCCAATAGGTATAAAAAAGTTTTTTAATGTTAGTAGTAAATTTAATATAATTCATAGAAAATAAATAATGAAATAAAAAATAAAATCAATATATATATATATATATATATTTGTGCATTATGTAATATTATAAATATTATTAAATTATGTTGTAATGTATTTATGAAATTTAAATAAATATATTCATATCAATGGATTAGTCAAATTATATTTTTAATATATAAATAATTAATTTTAATGGTATTTGGTGAAGATTATTTAATATAAAACTAATATTTTTTCAAAGAAATATTTTTATACTATGTATTTTTAACTACCATTCACTAAAGAATGGTTTTAATGACATTTATTTATAATATTTACTAAAAAATCTATCATCCATCTAATAGTTATTACTTGGCATCTAACAAGGATAAATTCATTTTATTCTTATTTTTTTTCTTTCTAAAATTATATTTTATGCAATTTATTTAAGGAAAATAAATATATTATAAATTGGATATATCTATGATATTAATAATATATTAACACCAATTTAATTACTAATTTATTGGAAATAATAGTAAGAAAAACTAAATATATTTTTTAAAATTTATTTTCCCATGAAAAAAGTTTTAATTATATTTTCATGTTTTTATTTAAAATTTAAATTTTTTTAAAAAAAAATTCAATTTTGGATTTATAATGAAATTATTATCTTGGGAATTTTTTTGTATTTTTCTTAAATGATTTATTTTTAAGTGAATAGTGAAAAGTATGTTTTTACAAATACTATGGCTTTTTTGACATTATTAGTATATAAGAATGAATTTTCAATTTATAAAAACCTTTTCTAGAAATAATAAGTATTTTAAAAGATAAATTTTAAATTTATAAATATTTTTTTTTGTTTAAAAAACTATATTTGATATTTTAGAACTTAAGTTACACCATTCTCTATAACTATTTATAATACATTATACATTTATTATTTTAAAATTAATTTATAAATTTTAAAAATTTAATCTAATAATATGGATTTAAAATTTGATATTATATGGTTTATATTATTTTAAAAGGACTATTTCTTTTTATTTTTCAAAAAAATGAATTACTTACATAAAAACCTGTTACTACGGTAAAAGAAAAAAGGGCAAGAAGGGAAAAAAGGGTAAACCAAAGTGTTAAAATACCTAACATGTTAGATATATTTATAATTGAGTGGTTGAGGTTTGGACCGAGAAGAAATTATCTATAATCCATTATTATCTATTTTGAAGTCTTCTTGACATGTGAAACATGATATCTCTTTATATTTAGATGAAATATTTACAAGAATGTCACTCTGACCACTTATAAAAAGGTCCTTTCAACAACCCTTAAATAATAATCTAAAATTTTGGATCCTATTAAAAAACTACCATTTTTTACTTCTCATGAAATCTTTTCCACTTCCTTTAGTTTTTGGTTACAAGAATCAATCCTAATCCCTCTATTTTCAAGGATTCCTCCAAGGGAAAACTAAAGTTTTAAATGTGAGTACTAATATAATTTTATCATTCCTATATAAATAAATTATTATTTTTTATACTTAATGTTGTTATTCCAAGTTAATAATCATTAACCACCTTTTCCCTTTTCCCTTATGAAAAATGAAAACAACATTCATGAGTATGTGTGGACTAACAGCTCCACAAAGTAATGTGTTTCAGTTTCCTTCACCACCTTACGTATATGGAACTAATATGGAATATAATAAATAAGTATGATATTTATGACATGTTTTATATTCTAAAATAATAAACCATATTATGAAATCCCCCTATTATATGGAAAATGAAATCATCATCTATGCGTACGTGCGGACTACCACCTTCATGGAACAATATATTCTATTTTTCATCACCATATTTCATGAATGATAATTATAATTATTTTAATGGATAATTATGATTTTTTAATAACAAATTTAGGATTTCATTAAGGAAAATTGTACAACATATTAATAATATAAGTAACAAATGATCATTGTAAATTCAACCATTTAAAATGAGTATACTAAGTGGAAAACAATTTATTCATAATATTCAATGGTTTTGTATCCATTAAAAATTCTTATAATTCTCTAAAATTATAATTTATAACTTTGATAAAACCTAAAAAATATCATTATGCCTATGGAATAATGATATTACAACTAAATCACTTCATAATCATCTATTAATTATGACATGTCCATGTTTGGGTCAGTCTAACCACCTACTTAATAAATGCTATAAAATAATATCATGGATGACTATAAAACTTACTTTCTGATAATATATGATATAAATAAGTAAATAATTGTTTTATTTTGGTTCTTAAATGATAAAATTAATATTAAACTCATTAATTAAGAAACCAACACTTGTTTATTAAAAATCATTAAAACATGCAAATTTCTGATTTTATCTTTAAGGATCATAACCAAAACTCACATAGAATGAAATTATAACAATATAAATAATTATAAATCATCAATTAAATTACATTTTATTATAAATTAATGTTTAAATCTTTGATAATAAATAAGAACAACAACACTATTATGAAACTAGTTCAAAAAAATCTTGATTACTCACACCCAATATTAAAAATAGATAATAAATAACTAATATACATGTATAGAATAATTATAAATAAATTTTAAAAAAGTATATAGATATTAACAAGGTTATTAAATAGGTGATTAATATAGTGGTTTTTTTATATATGATATTTAATCATTTTAGTGGATGTTAGGAATTTAATTAAGGGGTTATTTGTCACAAATTTAATTTCTTACGAGATATTTCTTATTGTGCACCCTAATAGATTTAATATGGTGTGATTAATTCCCAAGGAATATATTTTAACATATTAATTTAATTCATGAGTTTTTTAGATCAATATCATATTGTCACTTTAAATGTTTTTTGATTCAAAAGATACTAAAGTTAAAATGATTTTTATTAACTCAACTACCTATATCGAGTTATAATGATTCTTATTGAAAATTTTTATCCCAATATTTACGTTTTCAACCTTAAGATTTTATTTCATGATACTTTCACTTCCTCTCTAGTGGAAAATTTCCTTTTAATTTATATATTTTAACTTGATAAAATTTATTTCTCAAAAAGAATATAATTGTTGATAATAATTCTTATCCTTTTTAATGACAATTTCCCCTTCTTGTCTGTATTTTCCTTCCTATAATGTTCAAATTTATATTTGAAAACCAAATTATCCATTACTTCATGTGAAATTCATATTTATCTTTTCCCATTTTCAAAAGAAATATTTATTATCCCTTTTATGATGTTGTTTTCAATAAATATATTTTAAATGGGCTTCCTTCCATGATCGTTTGTTTTATTTTACACTCCATATTTACATGAAATAACCTTTATGTATTTTTAAGGATCCATTATTGAGGATTATTTTTATGGTTAATTGTTTTCATACATTTTCACATAAATTTTTTCTTTAAAAATATATTTTTAATTGACTCATCACTTCTTATTTTATGGAAATGTTTAAAATTTTTTCTAAAGTTATTTTATGTTTTCACTTCCATTTGACACTTTATCAAAAAAATATTTATTTCCTTGGAAATATCCTTTCATGAATTCACCAATAAATCATTTTATGTCATTTAGAGAATTAAACTAATGAAAATCCATTATTTCTTTTTTCTTAGATAGTCTATGGTTTTTAATGATTTTTCATCCAATGTATTTCCTCTATAAGCACTATATATTTACTTATATTTATTGAAGTATGTTTACCAAGATACCATGAATCAGTTGATTATAGAAATTATTAACTTAAAATTACAACCTTTATCTATATGGTTTAAATACCATATGCTATATTATGTTGATTAAAGGGTATTTACCTTGAAAGTTACTGGATATATTTAGATACCATTTTAGTTTCCATGGGTATATCATGTTATAATTATTAATGTAATTATGAATGTTTTCCTTTGGTGATTCCATTTGAAAAGGATATGAAACACATTTTCCTCTAATGATTTTTCATGATATATTGAATAATTGATATCTTATAGCACACATATGTATGGATGATGATAGGTGGGGTCTTATATTTCCCTCCGATGCATTGGTTAATGTTTTATGTCTCATGAGATAATGTAGCATGTGCCTTCTTGGATATGATTAGAAATTAAAGGGCGACCCCTCTTGGATTATGATTATAACATAAAGGGTGGTACTTTTTTGATATGATCATAATATGATTATACTCTATGATTAGTTTGTTCCAAATTTCTTTGTTATGCCATGTCTTAAGGTTTTGTTACATTTCTATGCCATATTACTATGATCATTCCCCATGGATTATTTTTTTCTTATGATTTCATGCCTCTTTTCCATGGTATATGTTTTTTCATTTTATATTTCAGGTCCACCTATCACGATTTATGAAAAACTCTTGTTATTACATGTTATTTTTAATAATAAATTTCTCCCTTATCATGTTTTATCATATGCTTAAGATACAACCCTTTGATTAAAAATTGATAAGTATTTCTCTTACAGAGAATTTGAGCTCACCCATTTTCTTATGTTTAAATTCCATAGGTTATAAATATGATTATTTATTTTGATAAGTCTAGAAGTTATTTCAAAATGGATTAATTAATGAGTAATGTTCACAAGTCTTTTAGAATATGTTACTTATATAGTTAGTCCTAAAAGACACTGAACCTTATGTTCTTGGGATAATGATATAATTTGGGGATTATAATATTTATCTTATAGAAATTATTTAAAATAAATATATGTATATATTGGGTCTATTTAGGGTTGTTTTAAGAGAATGAGCTCAGAGGATAACATGGTGCTTAGCCTACACCATACAGGTCAACACAACACACCCCTATGGAGTATTATATCTTGTAGGGATTTAATTTAATTATGGGTGAAGTGATTTGGTATAAAAGTAAGTGGAACCATGATGTATTATTCAATGTCGGGAACAACATTTGTGGGAACTTTTCATCATTAAAGATTCATGTGCTACCGGGTTCAATGAAATTTCATGTATTGCTTCACCTTCATACAACAATAGAATATACAACAAGAATATAATTTTGATACTATTTTCCTCCATTGAAGTTGAGAAGAACTTCATTCACAACATCATGATTCCTGAGGAAATTCTTGGAAGAACAATAAAACTCTATGAACACTTGTAGGATGATATAAAGTATAGAATAGAGAAAGAAGAAAAGAATGATTCATGTGATATCAGAAGAAGGAAAATCTTTAAATTTTTTTTAAAATATTGTTTACAGTGAAGTAGAACAATACTATAGTTGAGGCATTTAAAAACACTAGAAAAGGGATTTTTCTGTGAAAAAAAGTGCTAAAAATATAAGTGCCATTAAAGTCATTCCGAATTTATTTTTTCTAGAAAAAGTACTAATAAATGAATCATTTATCACTGCTTCATTTTTAGAATTTATAAAGGGGTCCTTTATCATCACTTTTTTCTAGCACTGATAAATTCGTTCATTTATCAGAGATTTCTTTTTAGCACTGATAATGGTGGTCTTTATCAGTGTTTTTTAGAACTGATAAAGGAGTCCTTTATCATCAAATTTTCAAGAAATAATAAAGGTTATATCGGCTACAACATAGCTGAAACCCTAGAAGATCCATGCAACAACCCTATAACAAGAAAACTAATTTTAATGCATAAATCGAAATATAAATATAATGAAAATAAGAGTGAAATACAAATATTAAATTACACCATAGTTTCAATTTAAAATTTACAAAAAAAATATTTACATTTATTTAATATATATTTAAAATTAACAAAAAAAAACCCACACACAAAATTAAAACTCTCATAGAAATCATTTTATAACAATCAACCTCCGTACAAAATCTTGTCCCTACAATAAAACCAATATTTATTTTAGTTACAGTAAATCAAAAAAATATGTTTCAATTTTAATGTTATATAATCAATATATGATAAATTATATTATTAATTATTATATACATTAATGATATTATCAATTATAATATTAACTATTTTAATAAAATGACACTTTTATATTGAAAATGTGCACTTATCATACTGGACACATCATGTGCCATATTAATGTACTGTCAATTCGTACACATCAAAAATAAATTATGGATCATTTTCCTAAAGTTTGAAAACAATTCATGTTTGTTTTCATGTTTTTGGATATTTGATTCATGTTTTAAACTTTATTGACACTTCTATATTGAAAACATGAACTTTAACTCATACCAGACGCATTGTGTGTCATCTTGATGTATTGTCAATTTCTACACATCAAAAATGAATTATGGATTTCTTTTAATAATGTTTTAGAATATCATGAGCTCATTTGATCCATTTTGGGTATGTAATGTGTGTTTTAAACTAAAATGATACTTTTATATTAAAAACATTCAATTTGAGTAATATCAACCACATCGTGTGTCAGATTGGTATGAGGTAAATTCCTACATGTTAAAAATATATTATGGATCATGTTTATAATTTTTAAAAAAAATCCAAGATCATTTTATCAGTTTTGGGTTGTGATGCATATTCTAAAATAAAATGAAACATTTATATTGAAAACACATACTTCGAGTTATATCGGTCACATCATGTTTCAGATTGATGTTCAGTTGATTCCAACATGTCACAAATTAATTATGAATCATTTTCTTAAATTTTGAAAATAATATAAGATATTTTTCTCATTTTTTACTAGTGACATGTTGTTTAAAATAAAATTAAACTTCTATATTAAAAACAAACACTTAAAGTCATACCAGCCACATCATGTGTTGAATTGACCTGTGGTCAATTCCTATACATCAAAAATAAATTATGGATCATTTTACTAAAGTCTAAAAAAAATCTGAGCTCTTTTACTCAATTTTGGATATGTGTTTTGTGTTTTAAACTAAAATAACAATTTTATATTGAAAACATGAACTTTGAGTCATACATACTATATCATGTGTTGGATTGATTTGTGGTCAATTCCTACATGTCACAAATGAATTATGGTTCATTTTTATAGAGTTTGAAAATAATATGAGCATGTTTTCTTAGGTTTGGCTATGTGATGTGAATTTTAAACCAAAATGTCACTTCTATATTGAAAACATGCAACTAAAGTAATACCTTCCACATCATGTATCATATTGATGTAAGATCAATTATTATATGTCAAAATGAATTAGGGAATTTTTTCCTATAGTTTGAAAACAATCCTATCTCATTTTCCCAATTTTGGCTATGTGACATGTGTTTTAAATGAAAATGACACATTTATATTAAAAACACACACTTTGAGTCATACTGACCACATCATGTGTCATATTGAATTTTGGTCAATTCCCATAAATTAAAAATTAATTATGGTTTTTTTAATAAAGTTTAAAAACAACATGAGCTAGTTTTCTTGGTTTTGGCTATGTGACATGCATTTTAAATTTAAATGAAACATATATTGAAGACACACACTTCAAGTCATATCATCCACATCATGTGTCATATTGACATGTAGTTGATTACTACACATCAAAAGTGAATTATGGATCATTTTACTGAATTTTGAAAATAATCTGATCATATTGTTTTGGTTTGTTTGGTGATGCACATTTTAAACTAAAATGAAAATTTTATATTGAAAATGCACAATTTGAGTCCTACCAACGACATCATGTGTCGAATTGACATGCCATAAATTCATACACATCATAAATTAATTTTGTACCATTTTACTAAAGTTTAAAAATAATTTCAGCTCTTTTTCTCAATTTTGGACAATAATGCATGTTTTATACTAAAATGACACTTTTATATTGAAAACATGCACTTTGACTCATACTGGTCACATTGTGTGTCAAACTGATGTGTGTTAAATTTCTATAAGACAAAAAAGAATTATGGATAAATTTACTTAATTTTTAAAATAATACGAGAAATATTTCTTGGTTTTGACTATGTGATGTGTGTTTTAAACTAAAATGGTGCTTGTTTATTAAAAACATGAAATTCACGCCATACTGACCACATCACATGTTAGATTGATGTGAGGTCGATTCCTATATGTCAAAAATAAATTATGGATTGTTGAACTAATTTTTGAAAATAATATAATCTATATTTATATGTTTTGGATACATGACATGCATTTTAAAAAAAGTGAGACATATATTAAAAAAATTAACTTCAAGGAATAACATCTACATAGTGTGTAAAATATATATACAATCAATTACATTATGTCAAAATTAATTATAGATAATTTTCTTAAATTTTGAAAAATAACTTGAGCTTGTTTTCTTAGTTTTGGCTAGGTACATGTGTTTTAAACAAAAATGGAACTTTTACATTGAAAACACACACCTAGAGTCATAACAACCACATCATGTGTTATATTGGCATGAAGCCAATTCCTACACATAATAAATGAATCATGTAATTTTTTCTAAAGTTTGAAAATAATACGAGATATTTTTCTTGTTTTTTCTATGCAATGCATGTTTTTAAATAAAATTACACTTCTATATTGAAAAAACTCTCTTTGAGTCATATCAATCACATCATGTATTTTATTTTTAATGGAAAAGACCTCTCCAATACATTACTTGGTTGGAATATAGTGTTTGAGGTGTTCTAGGGGGTCATGGAGACTCATTTAATCACTTTTCAAAATTTCACAATTTTCCTATGTTTTCTAATGGTGCCTCACCAATTGTGTCACCCTAGCGGTGTCACTCTGATAGTGTCACCCTAGTGGTATCACCTTGGCAGTGTCACCCTAGAAATGTCTCACCCGATGGTATCTCAACCTGGTGGTTTCTCACCCTGGCAGTGTCGCAAACTAGTGGTTGCTCACTAGCGGTCGATCACCCAACGATGCCTTGACCAGTGGTGCCTTGTGCCTGATGGTAGGTCGTTCGGTGGTGTCTCACTCGGCAGTGTCTCACTTATAGTGGTGGGATTTTTATCTAAAGATGCCTCATCTAATGGTGATTCATCCAATGATGGCTCATGAGTGGTGCCTCATCAAATGATACCTCAAAAAATGGTGCCTCATCGAGCAGTGCCTCGTCTGAAGGTGTCTTGTGAACTATGTTTACAACTTCTTCTAGTTTTCCCTTTTGACATATTCTTTGACATAAAATCAGTTTAATTCATTATTTGAAAGGATTTTAGACTGATTTTAATCCCATAAATAATATCTTAAATTACCTAAGATCGAGGAGGATTTTAATTGGTCAAAACACATTATCTTGACTTGATACACCATTAAAAACAAATCAAAAATGTATCTAAACCCACAAATATTTTTAGATACTTCCCAAGTTGAGATACCCTCCCCCTTGTTATTCTTTCTTGTTTTATATTACTAAAATATGACCCAAATCATTCTTTCTATAGGGATCAAATGAAGTGCTGTAGCAGTTGGTTTGTGTTTCCCTAGAGTTCTTCCTGTTTCATGTGCACCCCTATTTCGGTGCAACCAAGAAGTGTGGATCAAATTTTCTTCCTAGTAGGTGTCTCCTTAAACTCTCTTAATTATGAATCAAGCGACGCAGGTATATGGATTTTACCCTTGTGAATATAGTTGTTTCTAGATTAATAAATATGATTGAACCGGTTTTAAATCAATTAACAGGGGGCTGGGAAAAGTGACACGTGTTCTGACTATTTGAATTTTTTTTGATATCTTGATATTGTATGGGATAATTACCCAATGAAAATCATGATATCTAGGGGTCCTTGTTTGTGAACTGTATTATTTATGGAATGCTTGTTTTTTGGTTTCCGTTGAATGTTTGTATTTGAAAATTGGTTAACCATATAAATTTGTCTAATAAATGGATGCACTAGGATCACACTATTTTGTGATAACCCCTAAATTAACAAGTTGAAATTAAATGAGGAATTCCTTTTTAAACTTGAATATGTTTTTCTTTCATTTTTTTGGTGATTTGGTTGAGTATGGTTGTGCATAGGGTGTTGGTTCTATGGATATGGTAATCTAGGCGTGGTATGTTTGGGCAGAAGGGCTGTAAAACTGGTTGTGCTATGATATGTTGTTGGGTGTGGTTGTGAGTTGGGGTTTTTTTTGGTTAGCATAGTGGTTTTTATAGGATGAATTTTAAGAAGTAAAATAGTTGTTTTTATGGGTTCTTCTCTATTGATAACATGAAAAAATATTCTCCCGTATCTAGAGATAGATGTATGATATATCATGAATGGGTGTTAAGCATGGATGTTGTGGAATGATGTGTCTTTAATGTGAAGTTGCCTTTATTTATTAGTCTATTCACCTTCTCAAATGACTACTTATCTATTTCTTAGTTGTTTGTATATTGATGGAATGAACAAATGATTGTTTAATGAAGTTTGGAACGACTTGGGTTTATTTGGTTAATGAAATGGAAATGTTTAAATGAATTGGTTGGAAATATAAAATTGAACTTATGGCTTGGTGATCAGTGTTGTACATTTAGAGGTAGAATCAAAAGGTGATAAATTTGTGAGTTGGTCCTTTGTGTGAGAACCCATAGGTTGGGTTAGATTGGTTGGTACCATATATGTATACACTTGTATTTTCCTTGTGATTTCTATATGCACCCCACCATTGTTGAGCACTATGTGATGAACACCCACATAGTCATGAGGGAGGGTGTATTTACCAACATCCTGATGGGAGGATGGATGGATGACCACCAAATCTTAACCACTCCCTCTTCTAGGAGGTGATGAACCATGTTTCTTCAAGTAGGATGTGGTGAGATATGGTAGCCCAGGTGTCTGTAGGGAGGTGGTTTATTTCCCAGGTGTCTTCAGGATAAGTAGTGATGTTCTTTCCCAGGTGACTTAGAGATGATATGTGATGTTTTGTGAGTTTGAGGTGTGTGTGAGTGGGATGTGATGTGGTATATTTGGAAGATGTGGGAGCACCATGACGCTTTTCATTGGGGTGTGAGAGTGGAAAATCAATGGAAAAGAAGTGAGGGGTACCCTATCATCTATGTGATTTATATTACATTACTTGACTTTCATTAATTGGTGAGTGTTCCTTGCTGAGGTTTGGTGGTTAGTATACCTTCTTATGTGTAGTTTGGTTCATCCATTTTCTCATGGGTGCATTAGTATGCCTCTTTCACATGTGCACAAGAGACTTTGATTTTCCTACTGAGTATACCCGTATACTCACCCTATGTATATAAAAATATTTTTAGGTTTCTAGGGGGATTTTGTGGACCGTGCTAGACCTTCCAAAATTAGATCTTAGTAGTTACTATATTACTGCTTAGCTTTAATTTTGGGTATTTACTTTGGAGAGTTTTGTATTTGTATCAGTTTTATTTTACACATGAATGCGGGATGGTTTTTGGATTTTTTTATTTTATGTATTGGAGTATCTTTTGGATGATCCATCATATCTCCCGATCTCATTTCCTTATAAAGGGAAATGCCTCCCATATTGTGAGATTTTTACACCCTTGATACTAGTCTCCACCCCGGGGTCTACTGGAGGCGGGAATCAGGGGTCATTATCTCCCTTTCTTCACTATAATCCTAGGAGGGGTATCTTTAAAGGGAGGGGACCATGGTAGAATTGTACCAGGGGTTATGGTTGAGAGATAAGATGTAGTTTGAAGTTATGCATAATGATGATTTCATGGGATAGTATGGAAATGGTTCTATTTGACCTTGGTATATGACATAGGCTAGGGAGACCGGCTAGGAAATGAGATTTTAGCCCCCCCGTGATCCAGTGTATAAACACTAAGCTTATTGAATGGCCAAAGTAAAACGGACCTGCTTGAAGGGTGGAGACCTAGGAAAGGTACATGAATCATAATGACTTGTGTTCTTTTTTTAATTGTTTTTTTGGGAAATTAAAAATGGATAAAATGAGTAAAATGAATTAAAATAAATTTTAATAAAATTCCATACTACTCAAGCTTAGGAAATCCTTATTTTCCTTTCATATATGGCTCCAGGTCATCATCCGCATGTGGCTTAGGCAGTGGAGGTTCAATAGACTTGTCTGGATGACTTCCATAGGGTTTATCCGACTATGGAGGATGATCAGTGAAAAATAAGTTGCGTGGTTTCTAGTGGTAGGCTTTAGGAATGTATATGGGTAGTGTTTCTGATGTGGAGATAGAAGGTTGGATAGAGGAGTTGGAAATTTACTTTGGTTTGATCTTGGCCTCGACTTGGTATGTGGTACCTTTGGTAGTTAACCAGATATGGGGTGTTACACATTAGTGGTGGATGCTATATCTGGGAGAGAGGAAGGAGGTAAATGTTTTTTTCATTGACTTTTAGAATGAGTTTTGGGTAGAGTTCCTTTCATCAAATATAAAAGCTAAAAAGAGACAGGAGATACTCTCCCTTCAATAGGGGAGTATGTTGGTATAGGAGTTTGGGATCAAGTTCAATGACCTTTTTCATTTTCCCCTAACCTTTCTCCAGATAAGGAGTCTCATGAGATACATCTTGAGGAGACACTCCACCCTTATATTCAATATGCAGTTACTCCTTTTACATTGCCGACATATTTTGATATTCGTAATAAGGTGGAGGTGATCGAGTGGATATACTCATGAGAAGGTTTACAGTGAGAGGGGAGTCAGTAGAGTTTGTTAAGAGGCAGATTTGTCAGTGGTAGGTCTTAGGCACCAGGACCTTTAAGGTTTCGACTAACGGGGAGTCAACCTCGCCAGCTTCCCTTTTGACCTTCTAGTTTCCATTCCTTTCCTATGGGATTGGGGCCAATGTGTTTATTTTTTGGGGTTCACAACCATTTTTATAATCAATACCCAGTGGATACCCGAGATTAGTTTGGTGGAGGCAGACATGATCAACGTTAGACTCAACAACAGTTGTCGATGAGACCATTTGAGCAGCAGAGGTAGCAGGATTTTGATCCATTGAGAGGAGATGGATCAGGTAGAGGCCAACATCAGGATGTTCCTAATGCTCTAGGACTATTACCTGAGCATGGTCGAGGAGGTGATCTTCATCAGAGAGGTAGAGGATCTTGGTGTGGTCGGTTGCATACAATGGAGGAAACAGTTCCAGCAAGGCTAAATATCATGAGATGCACAATCAGTTTGTTCAGTAACCTTTCTTGTGATTTTTTTTGATTTAGGAGCTTCAAACTCATTTGTTTCACCCACTCTCGACCATACTATGGGACTAGACATAGAGAGAATTTATATGTACCTAGTGTTGAGTAGGCCAGTCAGAGGCCAAAACAACTTATTGATGTGTGCTGGGGATGTAGACTGATGATGGGACCACATCAGTCCCATGGGGGTCTTTTCTTAATACAGATGCAGCCACACAATTTCATCCTTATCATCGATTTTTTGTATTTAGTATGTGTTACTATCGAATTATTCTGTAAGAGATTCATGTTTTCAGATGTGTATGGTCAATGTGTGGTTTTCGTTGGTGAGCGTGGTTGTCAGGTGGGAAGCTAGCATGTGGATATCCTTATTTCATTGTTGGCTAAGCTATTAATCAAATAAGTGGATTCTGAAATAGTAGAGGTTACCAAGGTCTTTGGGGAGTTCTTGGATGTTTTCCCCAAGGAGTTTCTAATGCTACCCCCTCGACATGATGCTGAGTTCAGGATAGAATTTCATCCCAATGATTCTCCAATTTTGTTGGATCTTTATTGGATAACACCATATGAGTTGTGGGAGTTGAGGATTCAGATAGATTATCAGATGAGGAAGGATTTTATTTGGACTAGTGTGTCACCATAGGGTGATCTAGTGTTGTTCGTAAAGAAGGGGGATAGTTGTATGAGGTTGTGTATCGACTACCAGAGGTTTAATCAGGTAATGATCATGAACCATTACCATATTCAAAGGATAGATGATATTTTTGACCAGATTATAGGGTTTAGTTTGTTTTATAAGATCAATCTATGGTCTAGATATCCCCAATTGAGGGTTAAGGAGGGTGATATCTGGATGACTGCTTTCAGATGTAGGTATGGGCCCTTCGAGTTTTAGTCATGCCATTCGGTGTTAAAAATGAACCAACCATGTTCATGGGGCTTACAAAATCCATGTTCCATGACTTCCTATATCAGTTCATCATCATATTCATCGATGATATCCAAATCTAGTCTAAGTCATAGGAGGAGCATGCTGAGCATCTCAAGAACTATCTTTCAGGTTATTCGGCACCACCTAATCTATGGAAAGTTTTCCAAGTGTATGTTATGAACATGAGAGGTGAATTTCCTCATGCATGTGGTGTCTCATCAGGGTTTTTTAGTATACCCATCGAAGGTTGAATCATTTGTTTCTTTGGAAGCAAAAAAAATGTGGCATAAGTTCATAGTTTCATTGGTCTCACAAGATATTATCTGATGTTTGTACCCAATTTCCTTTGAGTTTCAGACCCATTGGAAACTTAAAGTATGAAACACGAAGCTTTTTTGTGGAGTGATAAGTTCCAATAAACATTTGGTTACCTGAAGGGTAAGTTGGTTAGTGCTCCAGTGCTCTGGTTTCCTGAGGAAGGGGTGATGTTTAAGGTGTTTTGTGATGCTTCCCATCTGGTTTTAGGGCGCTTTCTAATGCAGAAACAGGTAGTGATATCTTATGGTTCTAGGTAGTAATTTCCTCATGAGTCTAACTACACCACCCATTATTTGGAGTCGACAGTGGTGGTTTTCGCACTAAATTTATGGTGGCATTAACTCATTAGGGAGCGCTTTGTAGTATTCAAAAATCATAAGAGTTTGAGGTATATATTTTCCCAATGTGAAATTAATTTAGGAAAATAGTGGTGGATGTAGTTTCTTTTAGACTATGATTTTAAGATCTCTTACACCTTAGGAAAGGGATATTTCATGGCCGATGCTTTGAGCAAAAATTCACCGAAGGAGTTTATTCTGAAATATGCAGATTCTTGGAAAGAGATAGAGGAGTTGGCATCATTTCAATTAGATGAAAGATTGGATGGTGGTAAATGATATTTGTTTTAGATTATGGTGTAGTATTCTATGATGCAATAGGTGGAAGAGTCTCAGTGGGGAGACTCAAAGGCATAGGTGTTTCATGATCGCATTGGTCAAGGTGAAGCTCTGGAGGGGTGATCAGAGGATTTTCAAAACATGATGTTGTTTTGTGGAGAGTTGTTTTTTCTAGTAGCAATTCACAGTGGAGTCCTTTGAGAGTTTCATATCTCACCCTTGGAAGTATATCTAGGAGTTTCAAAGATGTAACATGGCTTTAAAATGCAGTTTTGGTGGCCTAATATGAAACGAGTAGTGGTTGAGTTTGTGGTGAAGTGCTCAGTTTTACAGGTGGTAACGGTTGAGCATCATGAACCTAGTGATTTTTTATATCCTTTGGATATTAATAAGTGGAAATGGGATGAAATATTGATGGATTTCATCACAAGGTTACCTATATCTCAAGGAGGTTATGATTCCACATGAGAGATAGAGGATCAGTTGATGAAATCTGCCCACATTTTAGCAATAAAAGAATCAAGCATAGTGGATGCATTGTCTAAGAGGTACATGGATGAGGTGGTGTAGTTGCATGTAGTTTTGAGGTCCATTATCTTATATCAGGATGCACAGTTTACCTCATGAGTTTGAAGGGGATTGTAGTATGCTTTTGGCACCCAATTATGCCTCAACATGACTTTCCACCCACAGACAGATGGGTAGATGGAATGTACTATCCATACATTGGAGGATATCCTGTGAGTGTGCATATTGGATCTTGGTGGATCTTATGTACGACACTTGAACTTGGTAGAGATTTCCTATAATAATAACTATCACTTTTCCATTGACATGGCCCCATTTGGGGCTTTGTATGAGAGACCATGTCGTTACCCATTGTGCTGGATGAAGGTTGGGGAGACAGTTGTTCTTGGTCCCGATGTGGTGCAGAGCATGATAGAAAAGGTTCAGCTTGTTCGTGAGAGGATGAAAGCAGCAAAAGATCGAAAAAAGTCATATTATGATCATAGAATGAGTCCCTTATAGTTCGAGGTTGGGGACAACATGTTTCTGAAGGTTTTCCATCTATGTGCGTAGAAGAGGTTTCACAGAGGGAGTAAGCTTTCTCTTAGGTTTGTTGGATGCTTTGAGTTGTTGGGGATAGTTGGTGAGGTTTCATAATGATTGGAGTTTCCACTATGGTTGGATAGGATCCACAAAATATTTCATGTCTCTCAGCTTCATCGGTATCTTCATGATGACTCCCATTTCATTGACTGGGGAGAGTTGGATATTGATAATGACGCGAAGTTTTTGGAGTTGTTAGTAGAGATCCAAGATCATTGAGAGAATGTTTTGTGTGGATGGACTATTCCTTTGGTTCGAGTGTTGTGGAGGTATGGTGGCCCAAAGGACAGTACTTGGGAGATAGAGACGCAAATGCATTCCCAGTACCCGAAGTTGTTTTGAGATTTTATTTGACTTTTTTTCTTTGTAATGAGATTTTTGAACCTTGTTGATTATAAGATGAGTTTTTTTCCTTTGGTTTGTGATGTGTGATAAAGTATTGGTATGTGAAAGGGGGATTCCCTAATTCCTAATCGAGATGCATTAACTGTTTTGAGATAAAAACACTGCGGGAAAGTCAGTGGCACCTAAAACAAATGGTATCTTGACATAGAGGATGGAATTTCCTGTTTCATGTGTCTATGATGGTGTGGTTTTTTGAACTTGTGCAGTGTGTTTTGTGGCCATTTGGGTTGTCATGATATGTCCTAGTTAGTAGATGTTGGAAGAGGTGTTCTTGGGTATAGAGGTTTCCACCCCATCTTTCAAAAATTCCAAGGTGGTTTATCATTTAATGAGGATGTTTTTGGTTGATAGTGGCTTTTTAAGTGTGGTGAGATCCTTATGAGGTATCTCAAGGGACGATTGTTTGAACACTTCCTCTATTTTCCTTTTAGCTTGGTTTTGAATTATTGATGGAGAGAGTAGTTTGAGAGGTATATGATGTAATGGATCAGACCTCTACAGTCCATTACTTTGGGAATATAGCATGTAAGGTGTTTTGGGAGGTTATGATGACTCATTTCAATACTTTGAAAACTTTCTCAGTTTTCCCAAGTTTTCAAATGGTGCCTCACCAACGGTGTCACCCTGGAGGTATCCCTATGGTAGTGTCACCCTGGAAGTGTTACCCTAGAGATGTATCACCTGATAGTGTCTCACCCTATAGGTAGATCACCATGGTGGTGTCTCACCCTGGTGGTCTCTTGCTGACGGTCGATCATCCAGTGGTGCCTCAACCATCGGTGCCTCATGCCTAGCGGTACGTTGTCCGATGATGTCTCCCCCAACGATGTCTCAATAATGGTGGAAGGAATTTCCTATGATGGTGCCTCATTCAGAGATTCTTCATCCAATGGTGGCTCATGATTGGTGCCTCATCTAATAGTGCCTTTCCAAATGGTGCCTCATCGAGTAGTGCCTCGTCCATCGGTGTCTCATGAACAGTGTTTCCTGCTTCTTCCAGTTTTTCCCTTTTGAAGTCTTACTTGACATAAAATCAGTTTAATTCATTATTTGGAAGTATTTGAGACCAATTCAATTCCCATAAATTATATCTTAAATTTCCTAAGAGTGAGGAGTATTTTAATTGGTCAAAACAAATTATCTTGACTAGATCCTCCTTTAACAACAAATCAAAAATGTATCTAAACCCAAAAATCTATTTTGATCTTTCCCAACACGAGATAAAATTTCTTCTTTATTCTTAATTCTTGTTTACTCTTCCTACATGATTCCCCAAATACTTATTACTGTAGGGATCAAGTGATGTTCTACAACAATTTGTTCAAGTTTCCCTAGAGTTCTTCTTGCTGCATGTGCTCCCCTGTTTCGATATAACCAGGATGCATAGATCACATTTTATTCCAAGTAGGTTTCTCCATCATCTCTATTAATTGTGTATCATGAGGGGAAGATATATGGATGTTACCCTTGTGAATATAGTTGTTTCTATATTAGTAAAGGCAATTGAACCAGTTTTAAATCAATAAATTAGGGGAGGGAAAAGTGATGCATGTTCTTGCAATTTGAATATTTTTGTTTATATTGTGATTTTTTATGGAATAATTACCCACTGAAAATTTTAGCCACTGGGGGTCCTTGTTTTCACTATGTATGGTTTATAGAATTCTTTTTTTGGTTTCTGTTTAATGTTTACAGATGAAAATTGGTTAACTATTTAAATTCAGCTAATAAATGGATGCCCCAAGATCATACTATTTCATGATAACCCTTGAATTAACTAGTGGAAATTAAATATGGGATTCCTTGTTAAATATGAACATTTGTTTCTTCTGTTCTTGTGGTGATGTGGTTGAGAACGGTTGTTCACCAGGGGTTGGTTCTCTGGATATGGTAATCTAGGTGTAGTATGTTTGTGCAGTAGGGTTGGAAAACTGGTTGTGCTGTGATATATTGTTGGGTGTGGTTGTGAGTTGGGGTTTGTTTTGGTTGGCATGGTGGTTTGAGAATGATGACTTTGAATAAGGATAGTAGTGGTTTCTATGAGTGTTTTTCCATTGATAACATGCGTAAATATTCACCCACATCTAGATATAGATACATGATATATCATGAATGGGTGTTAAATGTGGAGTTTGAGGAATGATGTGTCTTTAATGTGAAGCTTCCTTTATTTATTAGTATCTTCACATTTTGAAATGACTACTTATATGTTTCTTAGTTTTCTGAATAGTGACGGAATGAAAAAATGATTGTTTAGTGAAGTTTGGAATGACTTGAGATTGTTTGGTTAATGAAATGGAAATGGTTAAATGAATTTTTTGGAAATGTGAAATGGGATTTATGGATTGGTGTTCGATGTTTTTCATTTATAGGTAGCAGAAAAAGGAGATAGTTTTTTGAGTTGATCATCTATCTGAGAACCCATAGGTTGGCCTTGAGTGTTTGGTACCATATATGTATAAAATTGTATTTTCCTTGTGATTTCTATATGCGCCCACCCTAATTGATCACTATGTTCCATACAACCCCATAATCATGGGTTGGGGTGTCATTTCTAATATCCCAGTGGGAGGATGGATGGATGGACATCCTCTCTTCCTCACTCCCTCTTCCAGGTAGTGACGACCCAAGTTTCTTCAAATAGGATGTGGTGAGTTATGGTAGCCCTGGTGTCTGTGGGTGAAGTGGTTTGTTTCCCAGGTGTCTTCGGGATGAGTTGTGATGTGCTTTTTTCAAGTGTATTTGGGATGACATGTGATGTGTTGTGAGGCCTAGGTGTGTGTGGGTGGGATGTGTTGTGAGGCCTAGGTGTGTGTCGGAAGGATGTGTTATGAGGCCCAGGTGTGTGTGGGTGGGATATGATGTGGTGTATTCCAAAGAGGCAGGAGCACCGAGACATTTTCCGTTAGGGTGTGAGAGTGACTAATCAGTGGGAAAGTGGTGCGGGGAACCCTATCATAGATGTGATTTGTATTAATTACTTGACTTGTGTTACTTGGTGATCATGCCTTATTGAGGTTGAGTGCTTAGTATTCCTGATTAGGTGGTGTTTGGTTCTGCCATTTTCTCATGGGTTCATTAGTATGCATCTTTCACATGTGCATGGGAGACTTTTGTTTTTCGACTAAGTATACCTATATGATCACCCTACAAATGTAAAAATATTTTCAAGTTTCAAGGGGGACTTCGCAGATCACTCTGAACCATTATAGATCGGATATTGACTATTGTTTTGCTATCACTTAGCTTTAATATTGGGTATTTACTTTAGAGACTTTTGTATTTGTATCAGTTCTATTTTACACAGGCGTGTGGGAATGTTTTGGATTTCTTTATATTATGTCTTGTAGTTTCTTGTGGATGATCCATAATATATCCCAATATCATTTCATTATAAAGGGTAATACCTCCCATATTGTGATATTTGTACACCCTTGGTGCAAGTCTCCAACCCAGGGCCTATTGGAGGCAGGACTCGGGGGTCATTATCTCCCTTTGTTCATTGGAAACCCAAGAGGGTTATCTTTAGAGGGAGGGGTTCATGAAAGTATTGATGTGAGTTCAATTAATACATCTCACGAATGAATTATAGATTATTATAATAATGTTTGAAAACAATCCTAGCTCATTTTCTCAGTTTTAGATATATGACGCACATTTTAGTCTAAAATGACGCTTTTATATTCAAAAAATGCACTTTGAATCAAACTGACCACATCATGTGTTAGATTTATATGTAGTAAATTAAAAAAATTCAAAAATTAATTATGGATCATTTTTATAAAGTTTAAAAACAACATGAGCTCATTTCCCTATTTTTCGATAGTAGCATGAGTTTTAAACTAAAATGACACATATATTGAAAACATGCACTTCAAGTCATGCCTTACACATCATGTATCATATTGATTTGTGGTGAATTCCAATATGTCACTGTAACGCCCCGACCCTAGTAACCCAGAGTCGGTGCATTATTTTAATACATTGGCATGATTACAAGGAATCAAGTCTTGAAAGACCGATTAGTTTAGCAGTCTTGGAAAATAGATTACATACATGAATGTTACATTACACTTCATAACATACAAAACAACATAAATAATCCTTTATGAATGCCATTATTACCTTGTCTTAACCCTTCTTATCAATCACAATATACATCTTGGAATCCTGGGAAAAATAAAACATTGAAAGGGGTGAGCTCAAACGCTCCGTAAGGGTAAGCAATACAGCGGAAACATTTATAAATAAGCATAAACATTTAAGGCAATGTATAACTAAAAAAAAGCCTTTTAAACTTGAACTTCAACATAGTATGGAAAAAATAAAATGAAATAATGCCATTTACTTATTCACATGGATATTCTACTAATCGAATAATCACATGCAATATCAATAACCACTTTCATAATGATGGAATGCATAATGCCAGACTATCATAACCACATAGCCAAGGCCTCGTGCCAAGACTACAAATAAGATTTTTCCAAGGCCTTGTGCCAAGACACTAGTTTGTCTCATGAGACCTACCGATGCATCGAGGAGCTATAGCGGCCTCCACCCGTCACATATTAAGTCCAATTCATTCCCATATGAAAAGGTTTAAACATAACATAAACATTCGTATTAAAACTAGCATATGAAATGTCAATACTTTCACCATAAACTATGAATGGTATAAAAATAGCACATCCATAGTCAAACATATCACAAAACCTTCAATACAATATAGAAGTTTTGTATCACAATAAATCAACTTCATATAATCATAAAATCAATCAATGGATGTTGACATAGATGAAATCAAAACTATTTGAGAGAAATATCTCCTTTTTTTTAAATCATTTAAAAGTCACACATTTATAAAGGAAGTAATTAAAAGAGATTTTTGAATCAAAGTGTCCCATACCACTTTGAAACTTTTGAAAGGAATTAACATTTTAAAAACATTCATGTCCATATAAATAAATCCTTAAAAACCATTTTGAAGACATGGACATTTATTAAAAAGATTTAGAAAGATAAATCTTTAAAACATTTAAAATTCTGATTTTGATAAAGAGTACCTTTCTGAAATTATTAAAATATTCATTTTGAAATCATTTAAAAGTCACATAATTATAAAATAAAACATTTTATTTGAAAATATTCTTATAAGCTTGTAAGGGAAGCTTCGACGATTTTATAACGGTGGAAAATAGCTGCACCCGCTGTATAAAAAAACATTCTTACCTTAATTTTGTCGAAAAGGTTAAAAAAACACATTGTTTGGAAAACGACGGAAAGATTCTTTTATAAAACTCTTATAAAAAGTCAAACAAGGGTATAAATGACTTTAACCGATATTCTTGTAAATAGTAAAAATGTTTTGAAATACATTTTAAGAAACATGGATGTGGATGATAAAGAGATCCCTGTAGATTATTACGTATAAACAACCTCGGATAATGAAGAGATTGTGAAATAACCCTTACCTTGTAATTTTCCTTGGTTGGGGTAGGTTAACCTCCTGTATAATGGTGAAATAATTGTTATTAAATTATACAAGAATCATATACATTAATATGATATCATATATGATCTTTTAATATTGATTTGATAATAATATCTTAGTATTATCGTTGTTTCGGGTGTTAACTTACTTGTTTTCTTTTATATGTTTTGTTACGTAATCCATGTTTGCAATGGATAGGTTGAATATTATTCATATCCAGAATGATATAAAGTCCTTAAACATCATTTTTAAATCATCAAATGATAATTATACTTGAATGGATACGATGGAGAATGAATCTCATCGCGTTCGTGGAGACGGTAGTCTGTACGTACGCACGAGCGACAATATCATTCTTTTGATATTAAAATAATATATTAATGGTTGTTATATCATATATACAGAATAATTAAAATGTTATATTTATTATTTACATGAGTTACATATCATTATTATACCCATCCAAATAATAATATATTGAATAACAATTACACCACGACGTGGAGACGGTAAGCCGTACGTACGCACGTATGGTGACATGTTATTCAAAGGGTGGATAGAATACTGAATATGGTTGTACCATATTTATAATAACATAACAGTATATATATGATACTGGAGTTATTCTTTTATAATGGTAAAAACAACAAAAGAAGAAGTGGAAGAAGAAAGGAACTTGGAAAAGGGTGGTGAAATCATTACCTCTTCTTCGGGTTCTTCTTTTTGATTTGATCAAAAGGGCTCCTTAGGTTGGATTTATGATCAAAATAAGCCCTATAGGTTTTAGTGAGGGATGTTGGGAGAGTATTTGGGAAGAGTTTGGCCGAACCAAAAGGCTTTTAAGGTGTGAAGAAATGAGAAGGAGGAGTGCCCTTTTATAAGAGGGGTGAGGGGCACCTTTGGAAAAGCTAGAAATATTATTTTATAATAAATTCATATTTTGTTTATAAGGGCTCAAAAGTTTATTATTCAAAGGTTAAGGTGGGGATAGGTCAAAAACAACTCAACCAATATAATTTAGACAGGTTTGGGTACTTATATTAACCTTATCTTTAAGTATTAACTCTAAGTTAATTAGTTTCACTTTTACAATGTCTCTTTGTATTTTTATATTATATGGTTAATAAACTTACCATATATATCCAAGAGACCCCCAAGTGGTCCATTAATGATACAAATATCATGATATAAGTCTCTTGGCCGAACATTAGATTTTTAGAAATTTAATATCAATTAATAATATAATATTTTGTTTAAAAACTCTTTTATGTCAATTTTGACACTATTCAAGAATTGATTTTTGTAAAAATCATAACAGAATGATTACTTCAAAAAAAGTTAATTAAATCAATAATAATATGTCATATTATCCTAAAAAATTATTTTAATTCATTAAAAGTCTCAAATTATATTTATTTGGTTATTTATAATATCAATTAGTTTAGTTTTTCACTATTATGGTAATTAATGCATCATCATTGTGTCATAAATAAATTAAATTATTTAATCTCTAAAAATTATAAATAAACTATCATCATGTATTAAATTTTTTTTATCTTTATAATGAATATTTATAGTCGAAAATCCAATATATATAACCCTATGTAAAAATTTTTTTTCTAAAAGATATATACTTATGTCATTTTTGTACTTATTTTAACTTAATTAAAATAAAGTGTCCCTATCACCTACAAGTGGCTCCATGGGGTCCCCAAATCGACCCAAATGTGCCTATGGTCGAACATGTATCAACCAATAAGGTTAGGACACGTTTTAGGGTAATTTAGTATTATTATAATATTATTTTTTTAACCCTTATTTACCGGATTTACCCTTAACCATAATAAATAAAATATTTACCGCAGTAATTATTCAAAATGTCTAAAAATAAAAGTTACCTATTTACACAATTTGAACATCCTGATTACAAATATGGAATCCATTTTTCCAAATTCAAAACACAGAAGTGTCAGAAATTAATTTAAAATTAATTTCCGTTGTTAAAACAAAAAGCGTGTTTTTAAGAGATAATAACTATCAAAAGATTGACACTTGTTTATGTCCGGTTTAATTGTAAAATTATGTCCAATGACCAAAATTATATTAAATGGTAAAAATATATTTTAAATATACTTTAAAACCACTCCAATTAATAATTTATCACTATTAATTATTTTGATTAAAAAAGTTGTTTTTAATTAAAATTTAGTAATTTTCACTATTCATCAAAATATTAAAGTTATCCGAAAAGTACCAAAATTTCACCTTAGGATAAATTCGATATTACAAATCCAAAAATGAAGTCCATTTTAAAAAATAATATATATATATTTTCAAAAGGTAGGTATTACTATTCATAACGGCTAGTTTGATCGGTTGTGGTGTGTGTTAAAACTCGAAGTTGCGTACAACACACGCTACTGTATTATTCAAAGGAAAGCGTACCGTGGAAGCTTGGGATGTTTTATTTTAAAATTTTGATGTCCCCATTTAGTCAAAAAGTTTAAAATATTTTATTTAAAAAGTGTTCACTATTAAAAGTTGATAAAAGCGCAATACTGAAAATGAATTTGTTCTCATAATATGGATTCTAAAATTATAAGGATTATATAGAGTTTAAAATTTAGTTAATACTATTCATAACCTCTTTTTAACGGCTTTTTTGGTAATTCATGGTGCACTTGAAGTCAGTGTTGCGTGTAGTGCAAGTTATTGAATTATTTTGAAGAATAACACACTATGAAATCTTGGGGTGTTACATTCTCCCCTCCTTCAATAAATTGCGTCCTCGCAATTTGAAATTGTTCTTTGAAAATAAAAGGTTGAAAATAAAAAATATCTTTGTGGGAAAACCCACATCGGAAATTGGGTTACTAAAATTTATCCTTAAAATGAGGAAAAGAGAAATGAAAGGGTCACCACCAAATTATGATCTCGATTAGGAGAACATTGGTGGCAATTAGAGACATATAATTGGAGGGAAAACGTAAATATTTATAGGTAGTGATTGAGGTCATCAATCACAAACAAGTTTAAAATTGAGGTCCTTAAATTCATCAATCTATGATGATATAAAATACCATCGATTCAACAAAACATAAGGTATTAGTATAACGCATTTTTGACGTTTCAAAATATCTTAGTTGAAATCCCACATCGAAAAATGAATTAATGAGGCCTCTATTTAAAATAAAGAGTGGAAAGTATGAAGATTACCGAAAATAACACATACTAGGGTTCCATGTAGGAAAATATGGATATGGAAGAGAAATCTAACCATCAATTATCTGATGGAGAGTGGTAGAAAAGATGGCTATGAAAAGGCCAAAAATCCCAAAGCCATAAATTAGTGATGATTTAAGGTACCATCTAGGACAACATTTTTGTTCTAAGTTCCTTTTATTAATGTTAAGGAATTTATTTATGATATTGGATAAGATCATAAGGATATATAATTACTTTATAATTAGAGTTTTATCCATTAATAAATTTCTACCACAAACTCATCTTTCACTCTAAAAGATAATAGAACGTAAAAAAAATTCTATTTATACTATTCATACAGGGTTCCAAAATAAACGAATTTATAAGTAATCTACCATATCTTTAAAAAAAACTACATTATTTAATCCAGGACATCTCGTGGGCCAGTGGTAGCTGATACACCCTTGTCGCCCTTCGGTTGCGGGTTCAAGTCTCACGGCCTTGCCGGACGTGACGGGTTGCCGCCCGAACTCCAGGTTGTCCTTTTATGGCAATCCAAAATAATCCAAACTAGAACTATCCAAAATACATTTGTCCAAACTCACAATCCAAAATTTATAAGGAAGGTAAACATAATGTAGATACTTTTTACCCCGTAATAGCATATGAATACCTTCATCATGTACTGAAACATCCTGAATTACCATATTCCTTATTGATTACATTCATGCTCCCTTATTCCATATAGAATGCTAGATATACTTCATCAATCCAAAAATATTTTAAACCCCAACAATGATGGAATATACAAATCATTAATCAATTTCAAGGTAGTCAAGAATATCCAATATAATTTATCCAAATAAATAATGTATTATTCCAAAATCACTACCTCGGTATTAAAACTATATTATGGTTTATCATTCTCTCAACCATATATTTTCCAAAAATTTATCCTGCTATTGAGTCACTTTTCTTTGTTCCACACAATCTCAAGTCCTTAATGAAATAGTACTGCAGTACAATCCTTATATACTCCATAATTATTATAACAAGTACATTGTTGATACAACACTCAATTGACATAATCAACATAAGAACTCTAATCATTCCTCTTCATCTATGGTAGTATCATAACTTGATTATTATCCAATAGCATCATTTGCGGCATGGTTTGATGACTGGGACATAGGTTCACGTAGTGTCCAAACTCCTTGCAAATGAAGCATTGTACATTTGAAACCATTTTCTTACCCTTGCAGTCACGTACTTTGTGCCCTTTTCCTCCACACTTATAACAAACTCCCATTCCTTTCAGACAAGTTCCAGGGTGTTTCTTCCCATAGTTATCACATATAGGAAAATTCTTCTTTTCCCTCTTCCCTTTATCCATCTTTTTCTCTTCCATACTTTTCTTCTCTTTCTTCCCTTCAAAGCCATAGGACTCAGTAAAATCTTTACTTATCTTATCAACACATGATATTATTTCTTCATATGATGATAATACATGGGATACTATTTCTCTTATAAATTCTGTCTTAAGACCATGAAAGATATGATCCTTCTTCCTCTTTGGATTATGTGCATTGCTGGAGTTATCATTCCTTCTACTGGGCGCCATTTCTAAACAATGGCATACACTAGATTAGTTTATGAATAATATTACCTAATCCCAAACTTGTAAAACACATAACATAAATTAAATAGTTTATGGATATAATCCATAATCAGAAAAATGTCTCCTTTGAGGAAGTATATACTCATAAACCCTTAATAATGGTTTGTAAAGAAAATGAGAATTATCCTAAGCATATCCCCCGGGAGTGTCGTAACCAAGAGTGCAGCAAGGCCTGTTGTCGTGCACCAGTTCCCGTTCGAGTCTAGCTCAAAGCGGTGTTTTCGGGTTTTACCCCTAGGTACATCTGTGCCAGAGCCGCCTCTACCTGCTCGTATCCAGGCAGGGATGTATTGCTCGGAAAACTCACAAAATCTCTAAAATACCAAAATTCTAGGAATTTCTTCTATACTAATCCTCAAGGCCCATCTTAGGTCTATGTGGTCTAATCAGAGTTTACCTAAATCTAGTTTCCAAGGTTTGTACTAAAATTCCTCTGATACCAACTGTAACGCCCCGACCCTAGTAACCCAGAGTCGGTGCATTATTTTAAAACATTGGCATGATTACAAGGAATCAAGTCTCGAAAGATCGATTAGTTTAGCAGTCTTGGAAAATAGATTACATACATGAATGTTACATTACATTTCATAACATACAAAACAACATAAATAATCATTTATGAATGCCATTATTCCCTTGTCTTAACCCTTCTTATCAATCACAATATACTTCTTGGAATCGTGGGAAAAATAAAACATTGAAAGGGGTGAGCTCAAATGCTCCGTAAGGGTAAGCAATATAGCGGAAACATTTATAAATAAGCATAAACATTTAAGGCAATGTATAACTAAAAAAAGCCTTTTAAACTTGAACTTCAACATAGTATGGAAAAAATAAAATGAAATAATGCCATTTAATTATTCACATGGATTTTCTACTAATCGAATAATCACATGCGATATCAATAACCACTTTCATAATGATGGAATGTATAATTCCAGACTATCATAACCACATAGCCAAGGCCTCGTGCCAAGACTACAAATAAGATTTTTCCAAGGCCTTGTGCCAAGACACTAGTTTGTCTCATGAGACCTACCGATGCATCGAGGAGCTATAGTGGGCTCCACCTGTCACATATTAAGTCCAATGCATTCCCATATGAAAAGTTTTAAACATAACATAAACATTCATATTAAAACTAGCATACGAAATGTTAATACTTTCACTATAAACTATGAATGGTATAAAAATAGAACATCCACAGTCAAACATATCACAAAACCTTCAATACAATACAGAAGTTTTGTATCACAATAAATCAACTTCATATAATCATAAAATCCATCAAAGGATGTTGACATAGATTAAATCAAAACTATTTGAGAGAAATATCTCCTTTTTTTATATCATTTAAAAGTAACACATTTATAAAGGAAGTAATTAAAATAGATTTTTGAATCAAAGTGTCCCATACCACTTTGAAACTTTTGAAAGGAATTAACATTTTAAAAACATTCATGTCCATATAAATAAATCCTTAAAAACCATTTTGAATACATGGACATTTATTAAAAATATTTAGAAAGATAAATCTTTAAAACATTTAAAATTCTGATTTTGATAAAGAGTACCTTTCCGAAATTCTTAAAATATTCATTTTGAAATCATTTAAAAGTCACATAATTATAAAATAAAACATTTTATTTGAACATATTCTTATAAGCTTGTAAGGGAAGCTTCGACGATTTTATAACGTTGGAAAATAGCTGCACCCGCTGTATAAAAAAACATTCTTACCTTAATTTTGTCGAAAAGGTTAAAAAAGCACATTGTTTGGAAAACGACGGAAAGATTCTTTTATAAACCTCTTATAAAATGTCAAAAAAGGGTATAAATGAGTTTAACAGATATTCTTGTAAATAGTAAAAATGTTTTGAAATACATTTTAAGAAACATGGATGTGGATGATAAAGAGATCCCAGTAGATTATTACATATAAAGAACCTCGGATAATGAAGAGATTGTGAAATAACCCTTACCTTTTACTTTTCCTTGGTTGGGGTAGGTTAACCTCCTGTATAATGGTGAAATTTTTTTATTAAATTATACAAGAATCATATACATTAATATGATATCATATATGATCTTTTAATATTGATTTGATAATAATATCTTAGTATTATCGTTGTTTCGGGTGTTAACTTACTTGTTTTATTTTATATGTTTTGTTACGTAAGCCATGTTTGCAATGGATAGGTTGTATATTATTCATATCCAGAATGATATAAAGTCCTTAAAAATCATTTTTAAATCATCAAATGATAATTATACTTGAATGGATACGATGGAGAATGAATCTCATCGCGTTCGTGGAGACGGTAGTCCGTACGTACGCACGAGCGACAATATCATTCTTTTGATATTAAAATAATATATAAATGGTTGTTATATCATATATAAATAATCATTAACATGTTATATTTATTATTTAAATGAGTTACGTATCATTATTATACCCATCCAAATAATAATATATTGAATAACAATTACACCACGACGTGGAGACGGTAAGCCGTACGTATGCACGTATGGTGACATGTTATTCAAAGGGTGGATAGAATACTGAATATGGTTGTACCATATTTATAATAACATAAAAGTATATATATGATACTGGAGTTATTATTTTAGAATGGTAAAAACAACATAAGAAGAAGTTGAAGAAGAAAGGAACTTGGAAAAGGGTGGTGAAATCATTACCTCTTCTTCGGGTTCTTCCTTTTGATTTGATCAAAAGGGATCCTTAGGTTGGATTTCTGATCAAACTAAGGCCTATAGGTTTTATTGAGGGATGTTGGGAGAGTATTTGGGTAGAGTTTGGCCGAACCAAAAGGCTTTGAAGGTGCGAAGAAATGGGAAGGAGGAGTGCCCTTTTATAAGAGGGGTGAGGGGCACCTTTGGAAAAGCTAGAAATATAATTTTATAATAAATTCATATTCGGTTTATAAGGGCTAAAAAGTTTATTATTCAAAGGTTAAGGTAGGGATAGGTCAAAAAAACTCAACCAATATAATTTAGACAGGTTTGGGTACTTATATTAACCTTATCTTTAAGTATTAACTCTAAGTTAATTAGTTTCACTTTTACAATGTCTCTTTGTATTTTTATATTATATGGTTAATAAACTTACCATATATATCCAAGAGACCCCCAAGTGGTCCATTAATGATACAAAAATCATGATATAAGTCTCTTGGATGAACCTTAGATTTTTATAAATTTAATATCAATTAATAATATAATATTTTGTTTAAAAACTCTTTTATGTCAATTTTGACACTATTCAAGAATTGATTTTTGTAAAAATCATAACAGAATTATTACTTCGAAAAAAGTTAATTAAATCAATCCTAATATGTCATATTATCCTAAAAAATTATTTTAATTCATTAAAAGTCTCAAATTATATTTATTTGAGTATTTATAATATCAATTAGTTTAGTTTTTCACTATTATGGTAATTACTGCATCATCATTGTGTCATAAATAAAATAAATTATTTAATCTCTAAAAATTATAAATAAACTATCATCATGTAGTAAATCTTTTTATCTTTCTAATTAATATTTATAGTCGAAAGTCCAACATATATAACCCTATGTAAAAATTATTTTTCTAAAAGATATATACTTATGTCATTTTTGTACTTATTTTAACTTAATTAAAATAAAGTGTCCCTATCACCTACAAGCGGCTCCATGGGGTCCCCAAATCGACACAAAGATGCCTATGGTCGAACATGTATCAACCAATAAGGCTAGGACACGTTTTAGGGTAATTTAGTATTATTATAATATTATTTTTTTAACCCTTATTTACCGGATTTACCCTTAACCATAGTAAATAAAATATTTACCGTAGTAATTATTCAAAATGTCTAAAAATAAAAGTTACCTATTTACACAATTTGAACATCCTGATTACAAATATGGAATCCATTTTTCCAAATTCAAAACACATAGGTGGCAGAAATTAATTTAAAATTAATTCCCGTTGTTAAAACAAAAAGCGTGTTTTTAAGAGATAATAACTATCAAAAGATTGACACTTTTTTATGTCCGGTTTAATTGTAAAATTATGCACAATGACCAAAATTATATTAAATGGTAAAAATATATTCTAAATATACTTTAAAACCACTCAAATTCATAATTTATCACTATTAATTATTTTGATTAAAAAAGTTGTTTTTAATTAAAATTTAGTAATTTTCACTATTCATCAAAATATTAAAGTTATCCGAAAAGTACCAAAATTTCACCTTAAGCTAAATTCAATATTACGAATCCAAAAATGAATTCCATTTTAAAAAATAAAATATATATAATTTCAAAAAGTAGGTATTACTATTCATAACGGCTAGTTTGATCGGTTGTGGTGTGTGTTAAAACTCGAAGTTGCGTACAACACACACTACTGTATTATTCAAAGGAAAGCGTACCGTGGAAGCTTGGGATGTTTTATTTTAAATTTTTGATGTCCCCATTTATTCAAAAAGTTTAAAATATTGTATTTAAAAAGGGTTCACTATTAAAAGTTGATAAAAGTGCAATACTGAAAATGAATTTGTTCTCATAATATGGATTCTAAAATTATAGGGATTATATAAAGTTTAAAATTTAGTTAATACTATTCATAACCTCTTTTGAACGGCTTGTTTGGTAAGTCATGGTGCGCTTGAACTCGGTGTTGCGTGTAGTGCAAGTTATTGAATTATTTTGAAGAAATAACACTCTATGAAATCTTGGGGTGTTACATTCTACCCTCCTTCAATAAATTGCGTCCTCGCAATTTGAAATTGTTCTTTGAAAATAAAAGGTTGAAAATAAAAAATATCATTGTGGGAAAACCCACATCGAAAATTGGGTTACTAAAATTTAGCCTTAAAATGAGGAAAAGAGAAATGAAAGGGTCACCACCAAATTATGATCTCGATTAGAAGAACATTGGTGGCAATTAGAGACATATAATTGGAGGAAAAACGTAAATATTTATAGGTAGTGATTGAGGTCATCAATCACAAACAAGTTTAAAATTGAGGTCCTTAAATTCATCAATCTATGATGATTTAAAATACCATCGATTCAACAAAACATAAGGTATTAATATAACACATTTTTGACGTTTCAAAATATCTTAGTTGAAATCCCACATCGAAAAATGAATTAATGAGGCCTCTATTTAAAATAAAGAGTGGAAAGTATGAAGATTACCGAAAATAACACATACTAGGGTTCCATGTAGGAAAATATGGATATGGAAGAGAAATCTAACTATCAATTATCTGATGGAGAGTGGTAGAGAACATGGCTATGAGAAGGCCAAAAATCCCAAAGCCATAAATTAGTGATGATTTAAGGTAACATCTAGGACAACATTTTTGTTCTAAGTTCCTTTTATTAATGTTAAGGAATTTATTTATGATATTGGATAAGATCATAAGGATATATACTTACTTTATAATTAGAGTTTTATCCATTAATAAATTTCTACCACAAACTCATCTTTCACTCTAAAAGATAATAGAACGTAAAAAAAATTCTATTTATACTATTCATACAGGGTTCCAAAATAAACGAATTTATAAGTCATCTACCAGATCTTTAAAAAAAAACTACATTATTTAATCCAGGACATCTCGTGGGCCAGTGGTAGGTGATACACCCTTGTCGCCCTTCGGTTGCGGGTTCAAGTCTCACGGCCTTGCCGGACGTGACGGGTTGCCGCCCGACCTCCAGGTTTTCCTTTTATGGCAATCCAAAATAATCCAAACAAGAACTATCCAAAATACATCTGTCCAAACTCATAGTCCAAAATTTATAAGGAAGGTAAACATAATGTAGATCCTTTTTACCCCGTAATAGCATATGAATACCTTCATCATGTACTGAAACTTCCTGAATTACCATATACCTTATTGATTACATTCATGCTCCCTTATTCCATATAGAATGCTAGATATACTTCATCAATCCAAAAATATTTTAAACCCCAACAATGATGGAATATAAAAATCATTAATCAATTTCAAGGTAGTCAAGAATATCCAATATAATTTATCCAAATAAATCATGTATTATTCCAAAATCACTACCTCGGTATTAGAACTATATTATGGTTTATCATTCTCTCAACCATATATTTTCCAAAAATTTATCCTGCTATTGAGTCACTTTTCTTTGTTCCACACAATCTCAAGTCCTTAATGAAATAGTACTGCAGTACAATCCTTATATACTCCATAATTATTATAACAAGTACATTGTTGATACAACACTCAATTGACATAATAAACATAAGAACTCTAACCATTCCTCTTCATCTATGGTAGTATCATAACTTGATTATTATCCAATAGCATCATTTGCGGCATGGTTTGATGACTGGGACATAGGTTCACGTAGTGTCCAAACCCCTTGCAAATGAAGCATTGTACATTTGAAACCATTTTCTTACCCTTGCAGTCACGTAATTTGTTCCCTTTTCCTCCACACTTATAACAAACTCCCATTCCTTTCAGACAAGTTCCAGGGTGTTTCTTCCCACAGTTATCACATATAGGAAAATTCTTCTTTTCCCTCTTACCTTTATCCATCTTTTTCTATTCCATCCTTTTCTTCTCTTTCTTCCCTTCAAAGCCATAGGACTCAGTAAAATCTTTACTTATCTTATCAACACATGATATTATTTCTTCATATGATGATAATACGTGGGATAGTATTTCTCTTATAAATTCTGTCTTAAGACCATGAAAGATATGATCCTTCTTCCTCTTTGGATTATGTGCATTGCTGGA
Organism: Viscum album; assembly: GCA_963277665.1. Taxonomy (NCBI): domain Eukaryota; kingdom Viridiplantae; phylum Streptophyta; class Magnoliopsida; order Santalales; family Viscaceae; genus Viscum; species Viscum album. The sequence continues at coordinate 1,354,591,499 of OY728131.1, forward strand.
GTTATCATTCCTTCTACTGGGCGCCATTTCTAAACAATGGCATACACTAGATTAGTTTATGAATAACAATACCTAATCCCAAACTTGTAAAACACATAACATAAATTAAATAGTTTATGGATATAATCCATAATCATAAAAATGTCTCCTTTGAGTAAGTATATACTCATAAACCCTTAATAATGGTTTGTAAAGAAAATGAGAATTATCCTAAGCATATCCCCCGGGAGTGTCGTAACCAAGAGTGCAACAAGGCCTGTTTTCGTGCACCAGTTCCCGTTCAAGTCTAGCTCAAAGCGGTGTTTTAGGGTTTTACCCCTAGGTACATCTGTTCCAGAGCCGCCTCTACCTACTCGTATCCAGACATGGATGTATTGCTCGGAAAACTCACAAAATCTCTACAATACCAAAATTCTAGGAAGTTCTTCTATACTAATCCTCAAGGCCCATCTTAGGTCTATGTGCTCTAATCAGAGTTTACCTAAATCTAGTTTCCAAGGTTTGTACTAAAATTCCTCTGATACCAACTGTAATGCCCCGACCCTAGTAACCCAGAGTCGGTGCATTATTTTAAAACATTGGCATGATTACAAGGAATCAAGTCTCGAAAGACCGATTAGTTTAGCAGTCTTGGAAAATAGATTACATACATGAATGTTACATTACACTTCATAACATACAAAACAACATAAATAATCCTTTATGAATGCCATTATTCCCTTGTCTTAACCCTTCTTATCAATCACAATATACTTCTTGGAATCCTGGGAAAAATAAAACCTTGAAAGGGGTGAGCTCAAACGCTCCGTAAGGGTAAGAAATACAGCGGAAACATTTATAAATAAGCATAAACATATAAGGCAATGTATAACTAAAAAAAAGCCTTTTAAACTTGAACTTCAACATAGTATGGAAAAAATAAAATGAAATAATTCCATTTACTTATTCACATGAATTTTCTACTAATCGAATAATCACATGCAATATCAATAACCACTTTCATAATGATGGAATGCATAATGCCAGACTATCATAACCACATAGCCAATGCCTCGTGCCAAGACTACAAATAAGATTTTGCCAAGGCCTTGTGCCAAGACACTAGTTTGTCTCATGAGACCTACCGATGCATCGAGGAGCTATAGCAGGCTCCACTCATCACATATTAAGTCCAATACATTCCCATATGAAAAGGTTTAAACATAACATAAACATTCGTATTAAAACTAGCATACGAAATGTCAATACTTTCACTATAAACTATGAATGGTATAAAAATAACACATCCACAGTCAAACATATCACAAAACCTTCAATACAATATAGAAGTTTTGTATCACAATAAATCAACTTCATATAATCATAAAATCCATCAAAGGATGTTGACATAGATGAAATCAAAACTATTTGAGAGAAATATCTCCTTTTTTTTAAATCATTTAAAAGTAACACATTTATAAAGGAAGTAATTAAAAGATATTTTTGAATCAAAGTGTCCCATAACACTTTGAAACTTTTGAAAGGAATTAATATAGCATCCCGTCTTTTTATAACATAACTTTTCATTCCATTACATGGAACTGAGGATCTTTAAGGTTTAGTGTCTTGGAAATAAGGAACATAAAACATGAAACAAAAAAAACATTATTCTTAAACACTTGAAAGGCTTCTCCTCATGTTCACCCTAGGCTCATTACTGCATCTCATAACCTGGGGACATACATCAAAAGGAAGGGTGAGCATAAGGCCCAGTAAGGGAAACAAGTGAAACATTTTACATATGAACTTGAGATACATCAATAAAGTCATGAAAAGAAATTTAATGCATGAAAATGAAATCATGAGGCATATCATAATAAAAATAAAACCTTTTCATATCATGAAGATGTGGCTAAAACATTTAATATTGACAATCGTTTCGTTTCACCAAGGTCCATCCCCAAGGTGTCGTTAAAAATTACCAAGGTTATTCACCAAGGCGTCGTTAAAATGGTCATCTCTAGAGATTAAGTATTTACCCAATGCATTGGAGCGCTATCAGGGCGCACCCTTAAATTTTCCTTTATTATCATGTGAGCCACATATATAATCATCAAACATTTCATAAATAACCCATATAGCATAAAATAAATGGGTTTCATTTCATAACCATAACGTTTTAAAAACTACTTTAAAGACATGATCTTTACGTCACTTTAAAACCCACAGAAAAGGAAGGTGGGTCTCATGTATGTAAATCCCAGAATTTAAAATAGAACATTTTGGTATATATGTGAATACCCCTTTAGAATAAAGAGCTTTGAGTATTCACTTAATAAAATAAAAGGGCTTTAGAAAAAGAGATAGACATTTTGAGACAGAAATTCTGCAGCATAACGAAAATGTTCCGAGGTTTTAGAAGACATTAAAAGAGAGGTAAAATGGGTCAAACATTCATAAATGACCCATAAAATAGTACATGGACAGAATAAGAAGGATACATGATCATGGTAATGAGATTTCAAGGACATACCATTTGAAATGAAAAACATGGAAGGAAGAAAAAAATTAGATTTCTCTTATGAAAGTTCGGCAGCCTAACGACGTTACTTAAACCTCAACAAACAATGATTTGAAAAGATCAAATAGGATCTCTCATCATGTGAACATAAGAGTTCAGTATGATATATATAGAGATAATTCCCCAACATAACAAAAAGGAACTTGAAAGAATTGACATGAAAGTAGAACTTCAAAACGAGAAGGGTGAAGAACCACTTAAAAATTCGGCGGCCTAACGGCGCCACTTAAAACATCAAAATACTGAATTGAAGAGATCAAATGGGGTCTCTCATCATATGAACATAAGAGTCCCGTATGATATATATAGAGATCATACCCCAATATAACAAAAATGAACTTGAAATAATTGACATGAAAGTAGAACTTCAAAACGAGAAGGGTGAAGAACCACTTAAAAATTCGGCAGCCTAACGACGCCACTTAAAACATCAAAATACTGAATTGAAGAGATCAAATGGGGTCTCTCATCATATGAACATAAGAGTCCAGTATGATATATATAGAGATCATACCCCAATATAACAAAAAGGAACTTGAAAGAATTGACAGGAAAGTAGAACTTCAAAACGAGAAGGGTGAAGAACCACTTAAAAATTCGGCAGCCTAACGGCGCCACTTAAAACATCAAAATACTGAATTGAAGAGATAAAATGGGGTCTCTCATCATATGAACATAAGAGTCCAGTATGATATATATATAGATCATACCCCAATATAACAAAAAGGAACTTGAAATAATTGACATGAAAGTAGAACTTCAAAACGAGAAGGGTGAAGAACCACTTAAAAATTCGGCAGCCTAACGGCGCCACATAAAACATCAAAATACTGAATTGAAGAGATCAAATGGGGTCTCTCATCATATGAACATAAGAGTCCAGTATGATATATATATAGATCATACCACAATATAACAAAAAGGAACTTGAAATAATTGACATGAAAGTAGAACTTCAAAACGAGAAGGGTGAAGAACCACTTAAAAATTCGGCAGCCTAACGACGCCACTTAAAACATCAAAATACTGAATTGAAGAGATCAAATGGGGTCTCTCATCATATGAACATAAGAGTCCAGTATGATATATATAGAAATCATACCCCAATATAACAAAAAGGAACATTAAAGACTTGAATGAAAATAGAACTTGAAAACGAGGAAGGTGAAAGAATCCCTTAAAAATTCGGCAGCCTAACGGCGCCACTTAAACATTCTTAAAACGAATTGATGAGAGCAAGGGGGGGTCTCTCATCATATGAAAATGAAATAGGCAGTAGGATGAATATAAAATAACATCCTCCAACATATGAACATGGAGTATAAAAGAAAAGACATAAAAGAGATTACTTGAAAAGAAAGAGAGAGGTCGGATCCCTTACCGTAAAATGTAACTCTTAAACCTCAAAGGGTGGGACCTTGAGGTCTTGGGGGCACCTTGGGAGGACTCCTTGGGAGTTAATGAGACCAGAAATTCGTTGGGAATGAGTGGGGAGTCGAATGGATGAGTTGAGGGCTTGGTATTTATAGGGAAAGTGAGGGGACAAGGCATTAATGGCCAAGGGACACCTCACATGTGCTTTTCTCAAACCCATGTGCTCTCCCTTGTCATTTATCATGGAGTTAGGCCACATGGGGCCCCCAAAACAATAATTCATCACCCTTGGCCGGCCAACCCTCAAATGATCTCATGACATCATCATGACACCGTTATGATGTCATTAAACATACCGAAACCCTAAAACTGTATTTTTACTATTCACTGAAAATTCAACTTTCTCAGAAAAATCCCAAAATTTAACATTAACCAAATATCAATGCTCTGATTTCAAAAATGAAATCCATTTTATAAAAATAATTTTCTAAATATTTTTAATTTAATTTTTAAATAAAAACACTATTCATCGAAAATTCATTTTTTTTTAGAAAAAACCCCCAAAATTACCATAACATAATATCGATGCTCTGAGTTCAAAAATAAAGTCATTTTGATAAAAATAATTTTCTATTTATTTTTAATTAAATTTTTAATTAAAAAACACTATTCACCCGAAAAAAACTAATACTTGAATAATAATTAATGAAACCGTTATTTAACTATTTTGTTGAATCACATTACTTAATCAAGGTGCCTAGATTATTTTAAAACTTTCTTTAAGTGAGATTACTAATCCATTTGGTCATATTACTAATCCTAATCATAAAATCACTATTCATAATTTACTATTCATCAAAAATCAAGTTGATCTTATTAGATTCTAAATTTAGTACTGAACATAATTGCAGAAGACCATTTTTTGAAAATCATTACACATTTTTAATTATTTAGGGTTTACATAAACATATTTAAAATATCCTTTTTCTAAAATTCATCAAAAATATGCATACTATATTTATCCGGTCATTTCAAAATTCATAAACTTCATCATAAGAGGAAATCCCAATTTTTATTTAAAACAAGGATTACACAAGGTAGTTATGGTCTCGTTACATAACCCCTTATAATACCAGCATAGGACCTAAGAGTAAGGTGTGCTAGGGTGATAGAAGCTTGGGGCGGCTCAGTCAACATTGCCCGAGTAGTAATTTCTATCAGTTTGAACTTCTCACGAAGGCGATTTCGTTCCAGCTTCACATGATGAAGTTCGGCTTGGATTTGATCCAGAGGAAAGCCCAGTGGTGCTACCTCCTTCCCAAGCTCTGTTAGATGGGCTTCGATCGGTCCAAGACTACTAGGTGAGGCCATCGAATCTTCTTTCTATAATAATTAACCAAGATTACTTATATTTAGAGACAATAATCAAACCATTTTTTTCACAGCGGTCATGTTGACCGATGGTTATATAATAGTCAAAACCCACTGATCTCATTTTAATTATAATCATGTTTATCAAATAAAACATTTTTGTTGAGTATAACAATAACACATAAAATTAGGAAACAAAATTTATTTAAAAAATTTCGGGTCGTTACAATCTTCCCCCCTTAAGAAATTGCGTCCTCGCAATTTTAAAACTGGGTTTTGAAATTTCATTGAAAGTCCCACATCGGAAAAGGAGTCAGTAAAACTATTACTTTAAAATAAAGAAAGGGAAGTACAATGGTCACCCGAGTTAACCCACACTAGGGTTCCATGTAGGAAAACATGGAAATGGAGGAAAAAACAAAGGGTCAAGTTCTGAGGGAGAGTGATAGAGAACATGATTAGGAGAAAGTTAACCATGAGAAAATCCCAAACTTATGATGTGTGTAAACGGTCTTTGATTACCTAGTAGGAAACGTAAACCAACAACATTTTTGTTTTACGTTTCTTTTCATAATTTTGAGGATTTCATTTACTACATAGAACAAAAACATTATAAAATATACCTACCTTCAAGTAGATTTTCATCCTTTAACAAGTCCCTACCAACACTAATCTTTTCTCCAAATGATGAGAATTCAAAAACACTTGGTCTCATAAAAGCACAAGAATCATCTTCTATAGAATCACATAATCTAAAAAAGATTAACTATCTATTTCTTCTATCTTTAAACATTATCCCAAAAACAGAAAGGTTAAGGTAAAACAACTCTTCAAAAAGAAAGAATCCCATAGGAATGGAAACTACTTTTAAATCATCAAAGTTCCATGGTACTACCCAAAGTTCATCATAGACCATTCCATAAATAACGGTCCTTAAAATTCCTCAAAACAAACCAAACTAAGATTGAAACCCAAATACAATAAGGATTTGATAACATATTCTTCCAAAACAACTTCATTGTTCATCTCCAGACAACATCAACCACTCCTAACATCTTATAAAAAAGTAGCTAACCTAAACATATTTTACCCAAGATAGGTTAGTCATTCCCATAAGTAACCTAAATTACTATAAGTTCACCTTAAATTCATCGATTCTACAAAATATAATTCAACCTTACTCCTCAATGAAAATACCGTAGTAATCTATTTACCTCGATCAAATATGGTTCCCAAAATAATGAACGTCTTCCAAAATAATAATCATATTTTAATCCCCTAATCATTCCTGTCATATTAATACGAAAATCGTCACATTTCCTATCACATTGGTTGTCGGAACATGTTCTTCCATTTCCCACCATTAACTAAGAAGAGAAAGCATAATTAGGGGCTTAAGTACTTAGCTAATAATCATGAAAAGGAACTGAAAGCATATAAGGATAACTTGTATATGAAAGGTATACCCTAAGTTGTGATCTCCTAGGTTACCATCTAGGTTATGAATGATCATATATTATTATGTGAACCTTTATTTTATTTTATCTTTGTTCCTTTAACAATGGTTCATACCAAGCTTATGAATTTACCAAAGCATATCCCCCGGGAGTGTCGTAACCAAGAGTGCAGCAAGGCCCGTTGTCGTGTACCAGTTCCCGTTCGAGTCTAGCTCAAAGCGGTGTTTTCGGGTTTTACCCCTATGTACATCTGTTCCAGAGCCACCTCTACCTGCTCGTATCCAGACAGAGATGTATTTGCTTGGCAACCCCTTACTCAATACTCACCAAAATACCAGGAAGATTTCCTATATTAAACTTTTCTATAGGGTTCCTCCTAGAGTTTTCATATCCTAATTTCCTCAAATAACTAAACCATCCTTTGATACCAACTATAGCATCCCGTCTTTTTATAACATAACTTTTCATTCCATTACATGGAACTGAGGATCTTTAAGGTTTAGTGTCTTGGAAATAAGGAACATAAAACATGAAACAAAAAAAACATTCTTCTTAAACACTTGAAAGGCTTCTCCTCATGTTCACCCTAGGCTCATTACTGCATCTCATAACCTGGGGACATACATCAAAAGGAAGGGTGAGCATAAGGCCCAGTAAGGGAAACAAGTGAAACATTTTACATATGAACTTGAGATACATCAATAAAGTCATGAAAAGAACTTTAATGCATGAAAATGAAATCATGAGGCATATCATAATAAAAATAAAACTTTTTCATATCATGAAGATGTGGCTGCAACATTTAATATTGACAATCGTTTCGTTTCACCAAGGTCCATCCCCAAGGTGTCGTTAAAAATTACCAAGGTTATTCACCAAGGCGTCGTTAAAATGGTCATCTCTAGAGATTAAGTATTTACCCAATGCATTGGAGCGCTATCAGGGCGCACCCTTAAATTTGCCTTTATTATCATGTGAGACACATATATAATCATCAAACATTTCATAAATAACCCATATAGCATAAAATAAATGGGTTTCATTTCATAACCATAACGTTTTAAAAACTACTTTAAAGACATGATCTTTACGTCACTTTAAAACCCACAGAAAAGGAAGGTGGGTCTCATGTATGTAAATACCAGAATTTAAAATAGAACATTTTGGTATATATGTGAATACCCCTTTAGAATAAAGAGCTTTGAGTATTCACTTAATAAAATAAAAGGGCTTTAGAAAAAGAGATAGACATTTTGAGACAGAAATTCTGCAGCATAACGACAATGTTCCGAGGTTTTAGAAGACATTAAAAGAGAGGTAAAATGGGTCAAACATTCATAAATGACCCATAAAATAGTACATGGACAGAATAAGAAGGATACATGATCATGGTAATGAGATTTCAAGGACATACCATTTGAAATGAAAAACATGGAAGGAATAAAAAAATTAGATTTCTCTTATGAAAGTTCGGCAGCCTAACGGCGTTACTTAAACCTCAACAAACAATGATTTGAAAAGATCAAATAGGATCTCTCATCATGTGAACATAAGAGTTCAGTATGATATATATAGAGATAATTCCCCAACATAACAAAAAGGAACTTGAAAGAATTGACATGAAAGTAGAACTTCAAAACGAGAAGGGTGAAGAACCACTTAAAAATTCGGCAGCCTAACGGCGCCACTTAAAACATCAAAATACTGAATTGAAGAGATCAAATGGGGTCTCTCATCATATGAACATAAGAGTCCAGTATGATATATATAGAGATCATACCCCAATATAACAAAAAGGAACTTGAAATAATTGACATGAAAGTAGAACTTCAAAACGAGAAGGGTGAAGAACCACTTAAAAATTCGGCAGCCTAACGACGCCACTTAAAACATCAAAATACTGAATTGAAGAGATCAAATGGGGTCTCTCATCATATGAACATAAGAGTCCAGTATGATATATATAGAGATCATACCCCAATATAACAAAAAGGAACTTGAAAGAATTGACAGGAAAGTAGAACTTCAAAACGAGAAGGGTGAAGAACCACTTAAAAATTCGGCAGCCTAACGGCGCCACTTAAAACATCAAAATACTGAATTGAAGAGATAAAATGGGGTCTCTCATCATATGAACATAAGAGTCCAGTATGATATATATATAGATCATACCCCAATATAACAAAAAGGAACTTGAAATAATTGACATGAAAGTAGAACTTCAAAATGAGAAGGGTGAAGAACCACTTAAAAATTCGGCAGCCTAACGGCGCCACATAAAACATCAAAATACTGAATTGAAGAGATCAAATGGGGTCTCTCATCATATGAACATAAGAGTCCAGTATGATATATATATAGATCATACCCCAATATAACAAAAAGGAACTTGAAATAATTGACATGAAAGTAGAACTTCAAAACGAGAAGGGTGAAGAACCACTTAAAAATTCGGCAGCCTAACGGCGCCACTTAAAACATCAAAATACTGAATTGAAGAGATCAAATGGGGTCTCTCATCATATGAACATAAGAGTCCAGTATGATATATATAGAGATCATACCCCAATATAACAAAAAGGAACATTAAAGACTTGAATGAAAATAGAACTTGAAAACGAGGAAGGTGAAAGAATCCCTTAAAAATTCGGCAGCCTAACGGCGCCACTTAAACATTCTTAAAACGAATTGATGAGAGCAAGGGGGGGGTATCTCATCATATGAAAATGAAATAGGCAGTAGGATGAATATAAAATAACATCCTCCAACATAAGAACATGGAGTATAAAAGAAAAGACATAAAAGAGATTACTTGAAAAGAAAGAGAGAGGTCGGATCCCTTACCGTAAAATGTAACTCTTAAACCTCAAAGGGTGGGACCTTGAGGTCTTGGGGGCACCTTGGTAGGACTCCTTGGGAGGTAATGAGACCAGAAATTCGTTGGGAATGAGTGGGGAGTCGAATGGATGAGTTGAGGGCTTGGTATTTATAGGGAAAGTGAGGGGACAAGGCATTAATGGCCAAGGGACACCTCACATGTGCTTTTCTCAAACCCATGTGCTCTCCCGTGTCATTTATCATGGAGTTAGGCCACATGGGGCCCCCAAAACAATAATTCATCACCCTTGGCCGGCCAACCCTCAAATGATCTCATGACATCATCATGACACCGTTATGATGTCATTAAACATACCGAAACCCTAAAACTGTATTTTTACTATTCACTGAAAATTCAACTTTCTCAGAAAAATCCCAAAATTTAACATTAACCAAATATCAATGCTCTGATTTCAAAAATGAAATCCATTTTATAAAAATAATTTTCTAAATATTTTTAATTTAATTTTTAAATAAAAACACTATTCATCGAAAATTCATTTTTTTTAGAAAAAACCCCAAAAATTACCATAACATAATATCGATGCTCTGAGTTCAAAAATAAAGTCATTTTGATAAAAATAATTTTCTATTTATTTTTAATTAAATTTTTAATTAAAAAACACTATTCACCCGAAAAAAACTAATACTTGAATAATAATTAATGAAACCGTTATTTAACTATTTTGTTGAATCACATTACTTAATCAAGGTGCCTAGATTATTTTAAAACTTTCTTTAAGTGAGATTACTAATCCATTTGGTCATATTACTAATCCTAATCATAAAATCACTATTCATAATTTACTATTCATCAAAAATCAAGTTGATCTTATTAGATTCTAAATTTAGTACTGAACATAATTGCAGAAGACCATTTTTTGAAAATCATTACACATTTTTAATTATTTAGGGTTTACATAAACATATTTAAAATATCCTTTTTCTAAAATTCATCAAAAATATGCATACTATATTTATCCGGTCATTTCAAAATTCATAAACTTCATCATAAGAGGAAATCCCAATTTTTATTTAAAACAAGGATTACACAAGGTAGTTATGGTCTCGTTACATAACCCCTTATAATACTAGCATAGGACCTAAGAGTAAGGTGTGCTAGGGTGATAGAAGCTTGGGGCGGCTCAGTCAACATTGCCCGAGTAGTAATTTCTATCAGTTTGAACTTCTCACGAAGGCGATTTCGTTCCAGCTTCACATGATGAAGTTCGGCTTGGATTTGATCCAGAGGAAAGCCCAGTGGTGCTACCTCCTTCCCAAGCTCTGTTAGATGGGCTTCGATCGGTCCAAGACTACTAGGTGAGGCCATCGAATCTTCTTTCTATAATAATTAACCAAGATTACTTATATTTAGAGACAATAATCAAAACATTTTTTTCACAGCGGTCATGTTGACCGATGGTTATATAATAGTCAAAACCCACTGATCTCATTTTAATTATAATCATGTTTATCAAATAAAACATTTTTGTTGAGTATAACAATAACACATAAAATTAGGAAACAAAATTTATTTAAAAAATTTCGGGTCGTTACAATTAACATTTTAAAAACATTCATTTCCATATAAATAAATCCTTAAAAACCATTTTGAAGATATGGACATTTATTAAAAATATTTAGAAAGATAAATCTTTAAAACATTTGAAATTCTGATTTTGATAAAGAGTACCTTTCCGAAATTCTTAAAATATTCATTTTGAAATCATTTAAAAGTCACATAATTATAAAATAAAACATTTTATTTTAAAATATTCTTATAAGCTTGTAAGGGAAGCTTCGACGATTTTATAACGGCGGAAAATAGCTGCACCCGCTGTATAAAAAAACATTCTTACCTTAATTTTGTCGAAAAGGATAAAAAAGCACATTGTTTGGAAAATGACGGAAAGATTCTTTTATAAACCTCTTATAAAAAGTCAAACAAGGGTATAAATGACTTTAACCGATATTCTTGTAAATAGTAAAAATGTTTTGAAATACATTTTAAGAAACATGGATGTGGATGATAAAGAGATCCCAGTAGATTATTACGTATAAAGAACCTCAGATAATGAAGAGATTGTGAAATAACCCTTACCTTGTACTTTTCCTTGGTTGGGGTAGTTTAACCTCCTGTATAATGGTGAAATAATTGTTATTAAATTATACAAGAATCATATACATTAATATGATATCATATATGATCTTTTAATATTGATTTGATAATAATATCTTAGTATTATCGTTGTTTCGGGTGTTAACTTACTTGTTTTCTTTTATATGTTTTGTTACGTAAGCCATGTTTGCAATGGATATGTTGTATATTATTCATATACAGAGTGATATAAAGTCCTTAAAAATCATTTTTAAATCATCAAATGATAATTATACTTGAATGGATACGATGGAGAATGAATCTCATCGCGTTCGTGGAGACGGTAGTCCGTACGTACGCACGAGCGACAATATCATTCTTTTGATATTAAAATAATATATAAATGGTTGTTATATCATATATAAAGAATCATTAACATGTTATATTTATTATTTACATGAGTTACATATCATTATTATACCCATCTAAATAATAATATATTGAATAACAATTACACCACGACGTGGAGACGGTAAGCCGTACGTACGCACGTATGGTGACATGTTATTCAAAGGGTGGATAGAATACTGAATATGGTTGTACCATATTTATAATAACATAACAGTATATATATGATACTGGAGTTATTATTTTAGAATGGTAAAAACAACAGAATAAGAAGTGGAAGAAGAAAGGAACTTGGAAAAGGGTGGTGAAATCATTACCTCTTCTTCGGGTTCTTCCTTTTGATTTGATCAAAAGGGCTCCTTAGGTTGGATTTCTGATCAAACTAAGGCCTATAGGTTTTAGTGAGGGATGTTGGGAGAGTATTTGGCCAGAGTTTGGCCGAACCAAAAGTCTTTGAAGGTGTGAAGAAATGAGAAGGAGGAGTTCCCTTTTATAAGAGGGGTGAGGGGCACCTTTGGAAAATCTAGAAATATTATTTTATAATAAATTCATATTCGGTTTATAAGGGCTCCAAAGTTTATTATTCAAAGGTTAAGGTGGGGATAGGTCAAACAAAACTCAACCAATATAATTTAGACAGGTTTGGGTACTTATATTAACCTTATCTTTAAGTATTAACTCTAAGTTAATTAGTTTCACTTTTACAATGTCTCTTTGTATTTTTATATTATATGGTTAATAAACTTACCATATATATCCAAGAGACCCCCAAGTGGTCCATTAATGATAAAAATATCATGATCTAAGTCTCTTGGCCGACCCTTATATTTTTAGAAATTTAATATCAATTAATAATATAATATTTTGTTTAAAAACTCTTTTATGTCAATTTTGACACTATTCAAGAATTGATTTTTGTAAAACTCATAACAGAATGATTACTTCGAAAAAAGTTAATTAAATAAATCCTAATATGTTATATTATCCTAAAAAATTATTTTAATTCATTAAAAGTCTCAAATTATATTTATTTGGGTATTTATAATATCAATTACTTTAGTTTTTCACTATTATGGTAATTACTGCATCATCATTGTGTCATAAATAAATTAAATTATTTAATCTCTAAAAATTATAAATAAACTATCATCATTTAGTAAATCTTTTTATCTTTCTAATGAATATTTATAGTCGAAAATCCAACATATATAACCCTATGTAAATTTTTTTTTCTAAAAGATATATACTTATGTCATTTTTGTACTTATTTTAACTTAGTTAAAATAAAGTGTCCCTATCACCTACAAGTGGCTCCATGGGGTCCCCAAATCAACCCAAAGATGCCTATGGTCGAACATGTATCAACCAATAAGGCTAGGACACGTTTTAGGGTAATTTAGTATTATTATAATATTATTTTTTTAACCCTTATTTACCGGATTTACCCTTAACCATAATAAATAAAATATTTACCGCAGTAATTATTCAAAATGTCTAAAAATAAAAGTTACCTATTTACACAATTTGAACATCCTGATTCCAAATATGGAATCCATTTTTTCAAATTCAAAACACATAATTGGCAGAAATTAATTTAAAATTAATTCCCGTTGTTAAAACAAAAAGCGTGTTTTTAAGAGATAATAACTATCAAAAGATTGGTACTTGTTTATGTCCGGTTTAGTTGTAAAATTATGTACAATGACCAAAATTATATTAAATGGTAAAAATACATTCTAAATATACTTTAAAACCACTCAAATTCATAATTTCTCACTATTAATTATTTTGATTTCAAAAGTTGTTTTTAATTAAAATTTAGTAATTTTCACTATTCATCAAAATATTAAAGTTATCCGAAAAGTACCAAAATTTCACCTTAGGCTAAATTCAATATTACGAATCCAAAAATGAATCCCATTTTAAAAAATAAAATATATATAATTTCAAAAAGTAGGTATTACTATTCATAACGGCTAGTTTGATCGGTTGTGGTGTGTGTTAAAACTCAAAGTTGCGTACAACACACACTACTATATTATTCAAAGGAAAGCGTACCGTGGAAGCTTAGGATGTTTTATTTTAAATTTTTGATGTCCCCATTTATTCAAAAAGTTTAAAATATTGTATTTAAAAAGGGTTCACTATTAAAAGTTGATAAAAGTGCAATACTGAAAATGAATTTGTTCTCATAATATGGATTCTAAAATTATAAGGATTATATAAAGTTTAAAATTTAGTTAATACTATTCATAACCTCTTTTGAACGGCTTGTTTGGTAAGTCATGGTGCGCTTGAACTCGGTGTTGCGTGTAGTGAAAGTTATTGAATTATTTTGAAGAAATAACACACTATGAAATCTTGGGGTGTTACAGTCACAAATTAGTTATGGAACATTTTCCTAAATTCTTAAAACAATCCAATCTCTTTTTCTCAGTTTTAGTTTTCTACCGCATGTTTTAAACTAAAATGGAACTTTTCTATTGAAGACACAATATGAAAATGAAAAGGATATGGCCATTAAAGTACCTTACTACATAGTTGGTAATATATCTTTAGATTTTTGGGTAGAAGGATCATATACCTACTAACATGCCTCCATTATCTTAGTTACATCCATGAAGTGGAATCTATCACAAGCACAAGAAACTTAAGACATGTTACTAGCTCTGCTAGAATCCACAGAGCATAACCCTCCATTATACTTATCATTGATAAACATGCCAAAAATAATATATAAGCATTATGATAGCCTATACATGATCACAAACATAATAGGTAATCACCTCAAACAAATGTTGATAAATATTATAACATAATGTACCATTCCAACTCATATCTAAACAAATTTACTTCTTTTTTTGAGTAGATAGTTGGAAATCATGGTAGTACTATGAAAATATATAAAAACAAATGATTAATAAATATTTTTAATGAAATTTTAATTACCTTAGGAAATGACCTATTTGGGGATGCTAGTCTTTTGATGGTATATGATATCTTTTATAAATTTTCAAATATAATATCTACAATCATTTTTTTTGTTTTTCTTTAGAAACTATATAATCATTTACCAAAATAAGTAAATAATTTTGAAATATGTTTTTATAGTTAAAAATTACTGTATATACCTCAATATATTTCCATTTGAAAAAATATAGTCTTCTTATGTATAATTACTGACCTGATATGATGATTTAGCCTATATTTATAGATCACCCTATCATAAAAAAATTCTCATTAAAACATAGACTAAAACACATAATTCTAAGATTATCTTTAAAATATTGATTAAAGTGAAAATTCACAATAGACATCATGTGTCGTTGGTTAGATGGAAATTCATGCATTGGATTCAAAAAATAAACATTTGGGGTATCAAAATTGATTGTGATGAGCATCTAGTGCTTCCTAAAAAGATAAAAAAAATAAGAAATGAAAAAAATATATTTTATATAATTATATTTTAGACTTTTACTGCTTAATTATAGAAATAAATAAGAGTATGTTGTTTCTTATTTTCTTCTCAAACACCTCACTTAGTATATCTTTTTTCTTCTCAATTTCTTCCAATTCCAAATAAAAGTTTTCTGTAGAAATGCTACATGGATCAATGAGTCCAAATCATGATTTGAAGGGTTTCCCTTTATATAGTCATAATATATATATATTTAGAAACTATTAATATTTATTAATTTTAATGATCATAGTATATTATTTTTATTATAGAAGTATTATGAAAATATTACTCATGTATGTATTCACAACTGAGATTCCAAGCCATTAAAACTTGATATTCTAATTTATACTCTCTAGACCAACCACTTTTGTAATGAAATATCCAAATATTTATTCTTCATATTAAATGTAGGACATATTTCATATTTTTATATTGTATCTTCATGAACTTGTGATGTTAATATATACGAAAATGGAATTTGTGGTGTGAAGGTACTCTCAGAAGGTCCTTTTTTTATTTCTTGGTTGATTTATTGGATTGTCTTGATCCAACCTTCTGTTCCCCCATCATTTTATCTATATAAAATACCATACCTCATTTCATGAATTTTTTACATCAATAGTTAATGGTTTTTTATTTGAAAATAATTGTTAATTATATAACTCATGTATCTTTTTAAGATTAGACAACTATGCTACAAAATTACAATAGCATTATCGACCATGGTAACATCAATATCATCAAATGAAATAGGAAACTCATCACTTGACTCATGATCTACTTCAATCCCCAATATCATGTGATATTTTATGAGTTATTTGTTGTGTTGTTTTTATCATAATATAGTGTACACCATACCCCTTACAACAAGGAAATGTGTGAGTGTTAATAAATATAAATCACATACAACTTCACATTTTAGAATTTTTTTAATATAATTTTATCAGAATTTGTTTGATTCAAATCTAGAATATTGAGTAATAAAAAAATTTATTTACTAGGGTAAGGTAGGAAGTTGAGGGGAATGAATAGACTTAAAGATAGTGGGGTCATGTGGCTCTTCATCTACTGATTATTGTTACACTACCAGTTCACTTTGATTCTTTCGCATATATTGATGCACCAAACCAAAATGGACTATAATATATTTCAAATCATCTATCTAAATTTTTATGTATTTTATCGTCTCATATGTATCTTCTTATGGATTTTTATTCTTGAAATATGTTTTAGGTGATACTCTAAAACCTTCACCTCTAACACAACCATATTGTTCTAATCATCTCAAAGATATTAAAGTAGTTTTTTCGTTAGGTACATTTGATGAAAATTATTTTGTATAAATCATATAAAAACATATAAACATAAATAGATATTTTTATCTAATACTGTCATAAATAATAACACATTACTATTATGTCATACTTATATAGGATTCCCATATTTCTTGTTTGTTTTCATCAACTAGTTTACCCGCTTTATTTATACGGGCCTCCTTCCATAGAACATGACATGGGATAGAAGTGGATTTATATCTTGATTCATCAATCTGTATATAAAAAAAGAAACACATGTTATTTCTTATCACATAAAACTTTTATTATAGATTTAAAACACATAACATTTTCTTTTAAAGAGAATCATACCCATCCTTGATTTTTGGTAGGGTTACATTGGATTTACTGCACATTACTTACTTTTAGAAATCCTTTTATATTTCATAACTTAACAATTTGAATCAAATAGGATAAAAAAATAATGTAAAATAAAATATTATCAACTATAATGAACCTAAAATGATTTCCCATTATAGAAACTAATGAATTTCTTTTCATCTTTCCTTGTTTATAATGTGTGCAGATGTAACATGTGGGTGGGGGTTTACTTTTCCCTTAGTATCCCTAAGATGAAGCTTTATAGGAAGTGTATGGAAGCCTCTACATACTTTTATGATAACCATTAATACATATTTCTTATGAAAATCATCTAAAATAAACAAAATTTTTATAGGGATGATGAAAACTAATTCAATATTTCATTATATATTTTTTTAGTAAAATATTGAATGTATATTGAAACATTACCCTAATATGTTCCCAAAGTGTTTCCTTAAATAAATGCATTACTTGGTGCCACATATCTATATCAATTGGAATAAGAATTATTATTGTGAGACCAACATAACTAATGAACATTGAATTCCTAGGGTCAATAGTTAGGTTATGTTGATTATATCCAACCTAAAATTTTATACCTTTTCTTAATGTCATGATATTTTCTCTTAACACAATGATTTTATATCATTCTTGTTTTTTTCATCAACATGTTGTCGATCCCCTAATAATTCCATAGTTTTAGTATCAGTCATATGTTCTTGCTTAATATTGGTAACATCATCATGTTCAAAACTCAGTATCTTTATTATTAGTCAAAATTTTAATTTATATTACATAAATATATTAGATAACACATAATATTATGAGAAAAATCATATTATATTAAATAATTATTTAAACTTCTCATTGAAATAAATTATTTTTCTTTAAAGGTTGAAGGGATTTGAATCCTCTATCAAGTATCCAAATCCCCACTTTTTGGTCCTTTATATTGTATAAAACATTTTCTATATTGGGACCACCATGAAATGATTGTGATCTCCCAATAAAATGGTCATCCTTGATTGAATTTTCATTTGAACCTATAGTTATTTTAGTCACCAATAGGAGAATTTACCAATTCTTGTTTTCTAGATCTAATACATAAAATACCTAAACTGCTTGTGATTCCATTATGAACATCTCATCCTTATACCATTCTAAAATGAAATTCACCTTCATAAAGCCCAATTCATCAACTTTCATTGCACTCTTATTTTCATCCCATTTTTAATGGAAAATTTACACTTGAAATGTTGTATAATCCAACTCGTATATCTGCTAGATGATGTTAAATATGAAATATTAACTTAAATTAGATTTCTATCCTTGGAACCGGATATGTGCATCACTTCCACCACAAGAGTAACTCCACTTTTTTATATCATATTGAATTCATCCTGTTACTTTTTATAGAATGTATAAACCTTAATTAAAAAACCAGTGCAAGATATAACATTTACATTTTGTCCCCTGACTAGCCATCAAAGTCATTCAGAAATTGAATTTGGTTTTTTAGATATCTATTTATAAATATGATAATGAAATATTCTTATAAATTTTTTATTACATATATTTTATATCCATACTTCATACCTTGTTGGATTTAAATGTCTAAGAATTACTTTGTGGACTTTAATGTACGAAGAAACCTATTCCTATTATGTAAAATGTAAAGGTGAGCATGCTCCCACTATGTGATGGTAATTGTAACAATATATCTTCTGAAATTATCTTCATCCATTAGGCTCTTTATATCATGAAATATTGGGAGATCGATTCTATCAACATCAGATAAGTAATTGGTAAAACATTCAACAACTTCTTCAATAATATATTATTCTACAATAAAACCTTATATATAACATTGATTCTTTATGTAACCTTTCAAAATATTTATATACCATTCAATGGGGTACTTCCATCTATAATGGACATAAAAACATAGTTAAACCTCTCTAACCAAGTGAACCATTAGTTAGACTATTATATTAAGTAATTATGGTTGTAAGAACATCTCTAATTCACATAATATGACTGAAATCTCATTATTCATGATTGTAAATTTTTTTAGGTTTATAACTTTATTGTATATAGATTTGAAAAATAATTAATGTCTGGTTAATGTATGTCATATATTTTTAGAAAGAATGAAAATTAAAGAGACTTGTATCAAATCATGCATCAAAACATGAAAATTGTGTGATTTTAGACCATGTAACTTCAAATTATTCATTGACATGATATTCTTGATATTTTATGAATAACCCTTTTGGTAATTTTAAACCATTAAAGAAATTTCAAAATGGTAATTTTTCTTATCTGGATAGAGTGTATTCTTCTAGAGGAAAAATAGTATGTCTTTCACCCTTCATCAGTGCCAACTCTTCCATTATCCCCATGTTAATAATATCTAACGTTGCCTTGATTACATCTTTTGTTTCATTATAAACATCTTGTAATGTGACACTAACACTATCAAATACATTTTTTTCTACATGCATGACATCAAAAAAATGTCTAATGTATAAAAAATTCTAGTATGTTAATTTAAAGAAAATTTATCTCCTTTTCCAATATGATTTCATAAGGTTTTTAGAAAAAGGTTTTTGAAAATAGTGTCAATATATTTTACTTTCTCTAATAGTTGATCACCCATTAGTGGAGATTTTGTTGTACCTTGTTCTATTTTTCCATTGAATGATGTCATGTAAGATTGGTATTTATATCATCAAGGTAAAAATTTATGATGTCCTAAAAAAAATATTAGGGGAATGTTTTAATATATCTGACTGTGTGAATTCTTCACAAACAGGACACCCCAATATTCCTTTAATGCTAACTCCTAAGAAATCTCCATAAGTAGGTTAGTCATTTATCATCCCATAAAAAATGGAATTCAATTTGAATTATTCACTTCTATGAGAATCATACAATGTAATACCTGTATCCCACATCAATTTTAGATCTTCGATCAATGGAGACAAATAGATGTCAATATCATTATTGGGTTGTTTTGGTCTGTATACAAGTAGAGACAATATAATATATTTATTATTCATTCATAACTAGGGTGGAAAGTTATAATTTACCCACATAACTGGCCATGTACTATGAGTACTACTACATACACTAAAATTAATTTATTCCCTCTATAGATAATGTAAGATAAAGGTATATTATCTCATTTATAAATTAAGGACACTCATAATCTATTTTCTTCCACTAAGGAGAATCCGCTGGGTGACATAGCTTCCTATATCTAATTATTGTATCTGCATGACATGTCAATTGTTTAGAGATTTCACACCATCTATATAGTTATCTAAACATTGGAATGGTAGGAAATTACCATACAAATTTTAGAGGAATTGATTCATTTTTCTTGTATCTATTCACAACACACTTAGGGAATTTTCTGAGCAATTCATGGTCCTTGAAGAAAAAATGAAATCATATTAATAGGAATGTATTTTTTAGAGATAATTCCCATTGAATATAAAAATTCATTTAGCATCATACATTTGAAAAGTAAGATCTTTTTTTTCTGGTAGCATATCTTTTAGGAGACCAAGTAGTTCTGTAAAGCTAGTTTTTATCCATCTATTTCTAGATTTTAAATTATATAACATCAATAGAACTAAAAATGTTTTATATTTAGTAAAAACCTTATAAAATAGTCTCTTAGAGAAACTATTTAACTTCTCAAACAAATTTGGAAAATCATGAAGGTCATATTGAATTTATGTTGTCATTTATTCTATATGATCCCCATTATCATTTACACTAGTATTCATATATACTTATCACTAAATCATAGTATCATCCCTATCATTATGTAAATTTAGTTTATACCTATTTTTAGTCCAAAATTTATATCTCTGATATATTTTGTGACAAATCAAATGTTTTTCTAACTCTTCTAGATGAATTTTTATTAAATAACAACAATGTAAACATGGAGAAAGGATTTAAAAAAGGCCATATGTATGATCTATTGAAAAATTTATGAAATATTTAACCCCATCCTCATAATTTTTTTTTAATTTTACTAGAATCTATAAATTTTCAATTCATATGAAGTATATCATGTTTATAAATTTTTCATTTTTTATAAAAAATAAAAAACACACATAAGGTATTCATAATTAAAGGAGAAATTTATAGATACTTATAAAAAGGAGAGCGCAAAATTTTAATTTTATTGGTTATGATTCCTAACAAGTTAACATTTTAATCAAGGGTGACATGGAAAGAAACAAATTTGGGTAAACATGTGGCTTTTGGTCAAGGTTCTTGATTTGATGTTTCATGGGACAAAAGACAGTAATTCTAGGATGGTTTCAATAACATTGTTAGGTGAGAGTCTAGTTAGAGGGAAGACTTGATGTTAATTAATTTATTTAATAGTTATGTGGTGGTATAGGTGGTGTTTTATTGATAGGGTTTTTAGGAACCAAAGTTGATGATTTTTATTAGATGATAAAATAATCAACTTTTACAAAATTTAAATATGTGCCCCATTGGGATCAGCAGAAACCATCATCTAAATATAATGATTGGTGAATAATTCAAACTACTAAGGATCAAATGAAAACAAAATTAAACCTCAATAGAACTTGAATAGATAATAAAATCTGAAAAAATTTCATAGTGGAAACTGGGAGTGAGTTTTAAACAAAATAGAAGTAGATATTAATGTTTTGAAGGACAGTCATGATACCAATTTTTTTATTTGGGTGTAAGTATTCCTACACCTCAATAATATCAAATTTATCTATATAGTCTTACCATTTCTCATTCAATAACTCTAAAATGGTTTTTTTAAATTTTCTAGATGGGAGTACAACAAGAGGGAGTAGTTTCTATTTATTTATTTCTTTACTTGGTATGTGTAAGGCCATGTGGCGTTTTAGTGACAAGAGGATTATGATTCAAAGTTAAAATTTTTACAAATTATAAAAACATTTATAGGTACCAATAATATGGTCTTGAGAACCCAACATTTGAAGAAACTATTTAATTTAATTCCAATGAACTATAAGTCTCAATCTGTGGTTCTTAAGCTACTCGAAAAATCGAATAAAAAGCTAATTTGGGGTTCATGAATGCTTCAAATTTAAACAATTCACATGGATGGGATAAAACCTCAAAGAATAGTAATGAAAATTCTTATTGGTGTTATAAGTAACAATCTAATTCAACACAAATTGAAGAATTTTCCTAATAGTATCAGTAGGAAGACTCATATCAAAGTAATGATTTTAGTATAAGCCCAACTACCTTGGATAACCTAAAAACAAAACTTGGCCTTAGTGGAACCAACAAAGAGAATCAAATATAAAAAAATGTCAGAGTGGAAACTAGAAAAAATATTTAAACAAGACAAAAAATATGTATTTTTTTGAATGAAAGTTCAAGGAATCTTCAATGGGGTTAGTTAGGGGAAAAAACTACTATGAGTGAAAATTTACAAAATTGGGGCACTATGAATAAAAAATCTCATGAATTAACCTAGTTAATAATAATCTGAAAATTTCTATTATCTACACTCACATTTTTTATCATTATTACAAGAATTAATTCTTAATTTAAAATGAGGTTAGAAGTTTGTGTTGAAAAATTTCTATCATAGATGTGTATTGCAATGAATATATTAATATGATTTAGGTTCTTCTTCTAGTTAATGGAAGAAAATTGGAATAATTTTTTGATTTTAATCCATCTGAGTAGGAAGGATACCTAGAAATATTATTATTATCCCTTGTATTTGAAGATTGATCCAAGCCCTCACCCTAAAATTACCTCAGGATATAGAAGTAGTGAGAAAGTTCAGGTGATCGATACTTTTTAGTCCACAAATGTCGTGTATAATTAATTTGAAGATATATCATATGAGTAAATAGACATACAAGATCTAGAAAAACCTATGAGAAATTAAAGTCATTTGTGATATTTGGACACTAACAAGTATCAGTCACCTAAATTTGAAATAAAATGTAAATATCAAGGTTGATAAGAATCGAGTTAACCTATAGAAGGAAGAGTTTTGTGTTGAACCAGATGATAACCACACTTGATGAGGTTATTTTCAGGACTACAGGAAGTAGTCTGTGATGGTAATTCCATATCAGGTATGTGTGATGGAGGTGATGTGAATTAAGGATAGTATCACAATGATAAAAACACCAATAAAGGAGAAAAAGTGATAAATTAGTAAAAAATAATATCTCTAAATATTTATTAGGCATGGGGTGTCTTTAAAAACTGATTTAAAATAGAAAATAATACTATAAAGACTTATTATGAAATTAATCAACATCATTTTAAAAAACAATCTTCATCCTATTTAAAGGATCACTCTATATAAATTGAAAAAATTCCAATTTAATTTTTTTTTATAATTCATGATAGGGTAATAAATAAAAATTTTATATAGTATAAATTAAATTAATATGATAAATTCAATAGTTGTAAATATTTAAAAACATGATTAATATTATATATGTTCTTATAGGACTTTGTAAAACTTTTTTCTAAATATATCAATATTTAAAGTACATAGCAACATATTAAGGAAAATAAAACGAATCTACTCTTTGGCTTAATCTCTCTATAATCAAATTTATATAGATTTTGAAATATCTGTCCAATTTTAAGGGTCTATTAGAGTTATATAGATAAGTGGATTGGGGATGGAGGTTATGAATGATTTTAGATCTAGGAGGTAGCATATATGTACTTATGAGAGAAGGATCTATAGGTAGATTGAGGAAAAATAAATGTGAGGGTGAGGGAGAGGGTGAATCAACAATGGATTAAGGAAAGGGAGATTGGGTAGATAATTTGTGTGGTAGTTTGCGGAAAAATAAAATTTCTTGTGATGTTTAAACCCATTGGAAAAATTAAAAACACATAAATAAGAAGTAAAACTGTTGTAACAATGCAAGAGTTTGAATAGTGGATCACAATTCACATACATTGGGTTTTGAAAGTGTCTATTCGTCCAAGAAGTTTGATGGGGAGTAATGAAAAATCATTATTTTCATGGGAGCTTGAATGATGTGAGTGATGGGATCCTTTGTTAGGGTTCTATTTAAAAGATCAAGAAGGTTTTATCCATGCTTGCTAAAAAGTGTAGATAAATATAGGCTTTATCAATGCTAAAATAGAAAGTGGTGATAAAAAAACTCTTTATCAGTTCAACCTCTTAGCATTGATAAAACCTCTCTTTATTAGCACTAAGATTTTAGTGCCGATAAAGACATGTTTTCTCAACACTTTTTGTTTTAGCACTGAAAAAACCTATACTTATCAGCATTTTTGGAAGCACTGATAAAAACAATATAAAATAAATTTAAACATATTAAATGAATATATATTAAAATTTGAATAAATAATAAAAAAGGTAAAATTAATTAACATTATTAATGAATAGATAATCTTAAATTCATGAATGTTATAAATGAGTGAAATTTAATAACTAAAAATGAATAGTCTTAAAAAATATTAAAAAAAGGAATGAGTTTTATTAATTTTAAAAATTATAAGAAAAATTAAAATTGAATACATATTAAAATGAAATGAATACATATTATATGTGTACTTGAAAAATAAATTAAAACCTTAAATGTTAATGAATAAAAATGTATAAATAAATATTAAAAATGAAGAAAGTACAAAAAATATTAAAAGAATAAATATTGAAACTAAATAAATTTTATAGAAAGTACAAATAATCAACATTATTAGTGAATAAATAATACTAAATAATATTGAATAGAATAATATTAAAAAAAGAGTGAAATTTAATAATTAAAAAATTAGTATATTGAAAAAATATTAGAAAAATGAACTATTGTTATTAATTATATAGATTAGTAAGAAAAGTAAAAATGTATATATATAAAAATGAAAATAAATACATATTAATTATATAAATTACAACCGTATTAAATATATTAAATGTTAATGAATAAACATGTATAAATAAATATTAAAAATGGATTAAATTACTAAAATATCAAATAATAAAAAATTTAAAATGATTAAATTATAAGAGTTGTAAAAAATTTAATATTATTAATGAATAAAAAATATTAAAAATGAATAAATTTATAAAAATATTTAAAAGTAATAAATAGTATATATTGAATAATAATATAAAAAATTAATAAAATTTACTATTTAAAAAAATTATTAATTTTAAATATATTATGATAATAAAAAGAATTCTAAAATGAATATTAAAAATTGAATAAATTAACAAAATGTGTGTTTAAAATGAAATTACATTAATTAAGTATATATATGCGTGAAATTAATGTAACACAAGTTTGATATATATTAAATTGAAGAAAATAATGTTTTATTAAATATCCATTAATCGATACAATCAGTCAATATTTATAATTAATATTAATTTTTAATTATAAACTATTTTCACTAAATATATAACTTATTTAATGTAAATATATATATTTTGTATTATATAAATCATATATAGAGAAATGATATATATGTTGATATATACATATATATGAATATATTTATATATTAAAAATATTAAATATATTGATGAATAATTATGTATAAAAACATTAAAAATGAATAAATTTGAAAATATTAAACAAATAAATATTTAAAATCTATAAATTATAAAAAAGTAAAAAACCACTTAACATTATAAATTAATAGATATTATTAAATGAATACATGTTAAAAATTAGTGAAATTTAATTAAAAAAAGAATAGAATAAAAAATATTAAAAAAAGAATAAGAGATTAGTTATATATTTTAAAAATAAAATAAAAATGAATATATGTTAAAATGAAAATAAATATATATTAAATATATAAATTACAACTGTATTAAAATTAGTAAATGTTAATCAATAAATATAAATAAATATTAAAAAATATAAATTAAAAAATTAATAAATTCCAAAATATTAAAATTTGTATTAATGATATAATTATGAATAAAAATGAATAAATTTAATATATATTTGAATTAAATAGTAATAAATAGTATATTAAATATAAATATAGAAAATGAATAAAATATAGTAATTAAAAATATATTATATTAAACATTAAATGTTAAATATTAAATATTAAATATTAATAACTAAAAGTATAAAATGATAATATTTAAAATTTAAATTATTTTGTTTGTTTATCATTATAAAATCATATTAATTTTTTATATCTATATATAATAAATTATAGCATGACATATTAAGTGTAACATATTTGGCCATTTTTTTAATTAATAATTAAATATTTATTATTTGATATATATGTCAAATTGAAAAAACAAATTACATTGATAAAAAAAATTTCTTACCGATTAAATATTTTTTAGTTAATATTTAATATTTTTAATTAAATTAATAAACTTTTTTTCACTAATTATATGACATAAAAATTTATATAATTTATAATACCCATTTGGTATTATATAAATAATATTTAAGAAAATGAAATATGTATAATTTTTATTTTATATGCATTTTTAACTAAATATCTTACATATCAAGTGAAAATGTTTATTTAGTCATATATAAATCATTTTTAATAAAAAATGTTATTTTTTATCAATATAAATATATTTATATATTAGTATATGATTTTTAATGATATAATTTTTAATGAAAAATACCTTTTTTCATCGCTCTTATCTACCCTTGATAAAGATTACCTTTATCAATGCTAGATAAAAGTGTTGATAATGGGTTGTCTTTATCAGTGCTAGGTAGAAGTATTGATAAGGGTTACCTTTTATCCATGTTTTTTTAAGGTTGATAAAGTATACCTTTATCAACACTTTTATATAGTACTGATAAAGGAATTCCTTTATTAGTTATTTTATCTAGTGCCAATAAAGGTTATCATAACTATCGTGAGTTTTTAGTAGTGAAAGAAGGAATAACACCAAGTATTAAAGCCTTCCAAAAATTTTGTACAACTTCTCAAATTTATAGTATTTAGAAAATGGAAGATTCATATGACTTAAAGATAATTTTTACATAGATTTACAAAATTATTTATGACTTCCCAAAATTTTTAATACAATAATAATTAGTATAATTTTGAGGCTGAAGAAAATAATAAGATGGTTTTGTGGGAAATTTTATGTCTCAAAATTATAAATATGACCACACTATGATGAAATTTTAGTGAGATTTTTGATCCCTATGGTGGATTTACATCCCACCATTGAGGAATGGTAATCCCTATATGGATGTTTTGGTGGAAATAGTATACTTTTTCAAGGTGAAAATTGGAAGGAAAATTGGTAAGAACAACATCATGGTTCAATTTTAGTGGGTGTTTCAACTGAGAGTTACATTCCATTAGCTAAGACGTTGCATCAATAATGTTACTAAAATATTTATGTTTCCAAATAAGATGATCTTATTTTCCAAATATCATGATTCAGATAATTATGATGAAATCATGTGATAAATTGAGAGGAATGAAGAGCTGAGAGTCTTTCACCACAAATCATTGAGTGTCTATGACTGTAACTGCATGAGATCCCATGCATGTAGGGATGTAGAAGAAATAGATTATGTGGAATAAAAAGAAAGTAAATAAACAAATTATACATAATGATTTAAAATAAAAGTTCCATGATTCAAAAGTCTAATATTTGAGGACTATTGAATTAAAAAATTATAGTAATTAAAAATAGAGTATTATCATAGTATTACGAGTTTTTGAATATTTGAGGAGAAATTAAATGTCAAGAAGTATAATAGAGTATATTTTCAGAGTATTTAAAATATCAAATTATATAAGAAGGAAAGAACTAATGTTATTTTATTATTTTATATATATGTATTGTAGTTCAAATAGGGAGATAAGAGTGTGAGTAGATTGAAACTATTATCTCATGAAAGGAAATGATAGTGTCAAAAGTGAAGAAGCCATAATATTTCCCCCCACTGAAAACATGCGTGTATCGAAGAAATGAAATTGGCTTCAGACTCTATAAATTCAAAAGAGAGAATATATGGATAATATAATAAGTAGTTTAGTTGTTGTGCATTGGATAATAATACAATGAAGAAGATATAGCGTAGTTTGAATTAACTAAATAAAGAATAAGATGAAGAAGAAGAAGGAATAAGAGAAAAATGTGTTGTAAAATATTATTACACAAGAAGAAGAAGAAGAAGAGAAGAAAGTAAAAATGTTGTATATTCTAGTTTTTATAGATAATAAAGTGGTCTTGTATCCAATGCAATAGAATAAGAAAAGAAGAAGGTGCACAACTTTCATGATTCTGTGCATGTTAGAGAAGAAGAAGAAGACCTAGGAAGCACATTTATATCATTGTAAAGTGTAGGAGGTTCTGTACTAAGGATGTAATTCAAGAAATCTATAAGAGGGGTTAATTTTAGTTTTAATAAACTGAAAATTCTCAACTCTCATTTTTTAAGTTCATTGGTTTTATGAAATTCCAATCAATTCAAATATCATAGTAAAAAATAGTTCATGCAACATAAATATAAATTTTAAGAAATACATTTATCAATGAAAAAATAAGTCCATAAAAAGTTTATAAAAATAGAACAGAAGTAATCAAGCCATCATTAAATTAAAATTTAAACACAATGGTACTTAAAAAATGAATATATCAGTAATTCATAAATGAATACAATAGTAATTTAAAAATGAATACAATGATAATTCAAAAATTAATATATAGGTAATTCAAAAATGAATAAATAGGTAATTCCAAAATTAATATAGTGTAATTTTAAAACAATAGATGAAGTTTTGGTTAAAAAACTAAATACTACTTTTAAAAGGATATTATAAATCCAAAGGATTTAAATTTAGTTGTAAGGAAGTTAATAGACTCGACTTTAAGAATCCCCAAATTTTAAACTATTATAAGATATCCCTAATTTTAAACCATTAAAAAGGTCTTTCATCATATCCCCAGAAGCCCTCGATCACACAAGATTGTTAAATAAACAATTACAATAGAAATACTGAGTTCTTTATAGTAAATCTTTACAAGATTTATATCGTAGTAAAAACACTCATAATGAAAAAAACTACACTAATCATAAGCTCTCTTAGAAATAATAAATTTCACACCTTCCAAATGAAAAACTTAAAAAATGATATATTACTATTTTTCTTTTAATGCTCGAAGTGTGACTCTATTTATAGATTATGTTGTAACAAATTCCAATGGATGCATGTCCAAAATCTCTAGAGTCAGTTGTAACAATATCAATAATACCTTCACTATATTCTAATGAATTCAATGATTTTTTTATCTACCATTGAGTTAATCCAATAATGCTATAATGATATTGAATTCAGTGAATGTAATATGTTAGGAAAATTTATACTATTGATTTTTTCCAAACCTTATTTACTAATTTGGTATTTGAGTTATCATAAATTCATTCTACATAAATACAACAACTAATAAAAATATTAGGTTAAATTATGCTCATATGGAATGTAATGTGATTTTAAAAATAAATAAATAAAGTGATTAATTGACTTAATAAGAGGCACCTAAGTTCGAAAATAATCTAAGAACCATCAATATATGTGAAAACATGAGTTTCAAGGATAGTCACTACTCTCCTGTAGCTCATAAATTTATTACTAATGGGTAGTGTGACCCCGGATTTCACCAGTTCACACAAATGATTATCCTTTCTTATTGAGGATAAAACTTTTAAATCATTATCTAATTTGTGTGTGTGTGTTTAGATGTGAAAATGAAGTTAATGAAGATAGAACAAGAGAAATAATCACCTTAACAAGTGACATATGTAAAGAATAAAAATGGATAGAAAGTATAAGTTGGAATTAAAATTCACTAAAACTGATTCACACTCCTTCTCAATTTTGAATAAATAAATAACTATTCCTTTTAATTAATATTTGTTCAAGGTTCACCTATGATTATATTCTATATTTTTAATGTTTTTATCCTTAAATATTTGAATTTATATTTCTAGATTTATTATGAAGTGTAGTTTTAGTGATAATATATCTATTTCAAAACATAATTCCATATCTTCCAAATACATATTGTATAAAAAAATAAAGATAAGATGAAGATGAATAAATTTTCCCTATTATATAAAGATGAAATAGATTTTTCCTACCTTTAAATATTTAAAACATTTAGATGATAATGAAGTGAGAGTTAATTCTTTTCAAAACTTCCTGAAATAATATCCAAGCATAATTAGCGAGGATAATAAATCTATACATTCTCAAGAAATATTAGTCATTAGATTAAAAGATATTTATATTATGTTCCAAATAAAAAAATTCTTTTATTTTTGGAATTTTTGAAAGCATGTGGGAATAAATCACTCATCCCAAATAATAAACAGGCTAATATGAATAATGATTTAGGAGAAAAGTATATTTAATTTGCAAATCTATCCAAAATAGTTGGATCCATTGAATATATGAACATGGAGTTTAAATTAAACACTCCAAATATGAAAAAAAAACGGGTCGAGGAAATTTATGAGAAAGAAGAAACCAAGACATTTATTGAAGAAAATATCCATGCACATGAAATAAATCAAAAGAACAGTACTAATTTCTAGAATGCACAATTGGATTTTAAATCCAAGAAGATCAAGGAACTTTAAACACTATTACAATAAAAGGTCAAGATTCATTATGATGAGGTTGAAATAATGATAAAATATTGTAAAGAGAGAGTTTTATGGTTGAATATTAGAAAAACCCACTCAATATTAAATGTATTGAATTGAAATTAAAATTAGAAAATATTGATATGAAAAATATAGAGTCATCATAATTTAAAAATAATAAATTTTTTACCAAAAATTGTTCTAAGGAGGATTCTTGTGCCAAAATTCCTCTACATAGTGCTAATAAGATCAAAAAATTAACTGATGTCCTATTACTAGAATCCTCAAAGAATAAGGTACCATCCATTACAAATTATAATGACAATATTAAATCTATTTTATCTAATAGTTCATGGCTAAATAAAAAATATTTAAAAAAATGGATAATAAAAGGTGATTATAATCCTACCAATGTGCTTATTGTTGATATAAGAATGTGTGATGGAGATGATTCCCTAAAATAAGATTAATTTTTGAAAGAGAATGCACGAAAATAGCATGCTCCAAAATCTAGAAATTCCATATAATATACAATAGAGAAAATAAGATCAATGTTTGTTTTTAAATTCTTATGGTGTAATAGGTTAGGGAACTGTGCAATAGATTTTTAGTATAATCCTTTAAATATTGATTTATAAAGAAATCCCATTTTAAATGGGAGAAAGTATAGGAGAAACAATATCCACAAATTAAAATAAATCTATTAACCTCAGATAGATTTGGAATGTTTTAAAATATCAATGAAATTTTTATTTTTATGGTCATATAGATGATCTATTCTCATCTCAACATGTATTTTATGAAAATTTGAAAATAATACCTTGAAATTTTGTTAAAAAATAATAAGTGTCCTTGGGAAAGAATCCTAATAAAGATACAAGCCAAAATTATCCCTATAAGATATCAAATAAAACAGGTGAGAGCTACCTAGGTAGAAAAACCAATATGTTCAAGAGGATTTTTTATTTTATAGATACTAATGTGAAGAAAACCACTCCCAATAATATGCCATGTAGAAAAACCAAACAGGATGTGCATATACCCAAATACTGTTTATTCATGTTGTCAGCTAATTTATATTGAGTAAAGAGGATGGAGGAAGAATAATAAAATCATTTTGATAAAGGGAAATAAGAAAATCTATATGAAGATTTCAAATTTCTTAATAAGTTTTCAAGAAATGAAAACCTTCACAAGATTAATAAGTTTGTGTGAAAGATGCAACAATTATGGACACATTACTAAATAATGGTTAACAATACCTCCAAAATAAAAAGAATCTATAGAAGGAATGATGACTTAATTTGATTATGAATTTGATTTTATAGATAAAGAAAATAGTATAATCACAAAAAAAAAATTAAGAAGAGAAGATATCCATGTAGTTAACAACTAAGTTAGATCTGAATCATAGATGTTCAAGAGTAAATAATAGAGTAAATGGAGAAAATTGGTTGATAAAATCATCTCAACCTTGATTTTCACATTGATATGAAATAATAACCACACTATTCCCTTATATTTTTTTATTTTTTTTCTTAAAATGCAGTGAATTTAAGGTGAGACATGGTCGCAGGGGGAGAACCTAAGGAGGAAAGTTGTATGTCAAAATTTGGACAACAAAAGATGAAGAAGAATCCTTCTTGGATTGATTTATAAAATAATGTTTCAAATAAAATATAATTATTAGATCATCCTTGGTGAATATGTTTAAGTTTTAAAATCTGTAAGTCCTCATGAATTTTAAGGGAGTGTCTCTTTGAGGGGGAGAAAAGTGAAGAATAATGATGAAGAAGATTCTAAAGTATCCCTTTTATAAAAAATCATAAATTATGGAATGTGATTTGAAATTGTATCACTTACAAAGATAGGTTTTCTTATTCTCTCATAATTAGTGACCAAAATCAGAACTTAATACTAAGGGGGAGAAATTTAATCTAAATTAATGACATAAAAGTGGAAGTTTTAAATCGTTATATTTATACTTGAATTCTTATAACCTATGTATTTAATTTATTTCTCAAAATTTATATTGATATATCTCATGAGGAATTTGTATCTCAATTGGTATCATCAATTTTCTAAGCTTGAAATTATTGGATAACTTCTAATAATGTTATTTAATATCTCATTTCAGTTGGAATCATAGTCAGTTGATAATGGAAAACTTTTTTTTTCTAAACCAAACATTTTTTTTCTAAATTGAGCATAACTCTAGTTGACTTAGAGAGGAATGGTTTATGGTAAATTTATTAATTATGGAACGATACCTACCTCCATTTAAAGTACATTGTATTTATTTTTAGTAAGGGATAGAAAGAGACCACAAAATTAAATGAAATATTGATGTGTTTAGTAATAATGAAAAGATTACATATTAGAACATCATTTTATATTAAAATTTCCAATAAATAAAAAGGGGGAGATTGTTGAGACCAATTTGTGTGCGTTATATTTTTTTCAATGATTGTTTATAGTTTTCAATGATTATTAAAGGTTTATGTCAATATAATTTATGAAGAATATCTTGGAAGTAATATGGTGATCCTAAGAATAATGGAGAAGTCGGTTGAAAATGAGTTGAAGTTTGTGCCATGAAAGTTCTTAAAGATTCAATTATTATTGAAGGAAAAAGTGTTTGAAGGCGAGGATTTCCGTAGAGAATTTATAACGATGAATCTTATATCTCTATGATGATCTCATTAGTGAATAAATTATATCCATATGTATTGAATGATGTTTAAAGATTAAAAATAAGCGAACAATAGAAAAATAAAGGTTGGGAGTTGGTCTATGATTATTTGAAATTTCTGTATTTTGGGAAGAAAAATGTTAAGGGGTTTAGAAAAAATATTTTCCAACTCAGGCCAGTACTTAAACTCAAGAAGATAAGGTTATTAGAAGAAACACCAGCTAAGATTAGAGGTGGAATCCAAAACTGTGTGTCCATGGAGGCTACGTACAAGAATCAAAGTTGTGGCAGAGCCCCTATGCATATCGGTATAAGAGTATGAATTCGTAGGAGCATGTGGTTCTTATCCTACACCATGTGGGTTGGCATGGTACACCCCATAAAGCTCCGACTCTTTTAGGGATTTTCCTTAAGTTGTGGATGAGTCAATTAATCATATAATGAAGTGGTATCCTAATGTATTCTTTGATATGGGATGCATCCTTTGATGAAAATATTCATCATTAAATATGTGAACACTATCAAGATCAATTTGAAACCATGTATTTAATAATATTCTTATAAAAAAAATAATATATGATGTGAAAATGAATCTCAATACATGTTCTACTATTGAATTTGATGGGAACTCAATTCATAGCTTCATGATTCATAAGGATATTCTTAGAAGAAAACTGGAACTCCCTAATTTCTTACAGGATGATCTAATGTGAAAATAGAGAAAGAAGAATAGTAATGATGCATGTTTTATTATAAGAAGAAAATATTTAAATAATAAAAAATATAGTTTATAGTGAAGTGGGAAATAGAAGAATCCAATTATGACAATCTTATAAAAAATTTGTACGACTTATTAGTATTGTTGAATTTATAAAATTAATGTTTCATATGACTTCCGAATAATTTTTTATAACTTTAAGGAAGTTCATATAACTTTGAAAAATTCATAATACTTCAAAAGTTAACATAATTTTGAGGTTGAAGAAAAAAATAATATGATTTTATGGGGATATTTATCCCATAAATTATAAATATGACAATGTAATAATGAAATTTTAGTGAGTATTTTGGTCCCCATGGTTGATTCCATTCCACCGATGAGAAACAGAAATCCATTTATGAAAATTTTGGTGGACATAGTAGACTTTTTCAAGGTAAATATTTGAGTTGGAAACTGAAAGTAAAAACATCAATAAGCATGATCTGGTTCATTTTTAGTGGGAATTTAAAATGAGATTTCCACTCCATAAGACAATCAGTTGTGGAAAAAATATTAATAAAAATTGATGATTCTAGGTAATAAGACCTCAATTTATAGATATCATGATTATGAAAATAAGGATTCAATATTTAGATAAAATAAGTGGAATGAAAAACTAAGAGTCTTTCATAAAAAATAAATGATATACCATAACTGTAAATGCATGGGACCCCATACACGCATAGATGCATATGAAATAGATTCGATAGAAACCAAAGAAAGAAAATAAACTAAGTATACTAGAAAATTTAAAATTCATGTTACATTAATTAAAAGAACAATATTTAAAGAGTTTTTAATCACTAAAATTATGTAAATTCAAAATAGAATATTCTCATAGTACTGGGAATTTTCTAAAATTTAAGGAGAACTTAAATGAAAAGAAATATGGAAAAATATATTTTAAATGTCTTGAAAATGTTGAATTATAGAAGAATGAAAGACCTTATACAACTGTATTATTCTATATATGTATTGTTTGTCGAAGAGGGAGATAATAGTGTGATTAGATTAATAGTTTTATTCTATATAAATAAATACTTATGTAAAAAGTGAAGAAGCCTCGATATTTCACTCCCATTGAAAACTCATGTGAATCGAAGAAAGGAACTTAAATTTAGAACTACATACTCTATGAATTTGAAAGATATAAGTCACAAAGAATATAATAACTAATGTTGTTTCTATGCACTAAATAAGAAGATAAAGAAAAATATATACTACTATTATAATTCACTGGATAAAGAAGAAAAGAAAGAATAAGGAAGAAAAGAAGTAGGTGATATGAAGTTATTTTTCATAGGAAGAAGAAGAATAGAACCAAGGAAGAGTGTTGTGAATTCCAGTTTTTATGGATAAAAGTGAGGTCTTGTATCTAGTGAAAGAGATAAATAAAAGTATAATGTGACATTATTTCATGCTGATGTGCAAGTTAGAGAATAAGAATAAGACCATGTCAGTAAATTTATATCATTGTAAGGTGAAAGAGGCACCCATGTGTGGGAAACAACAAATAAGTGTCAAGATATGTGAAAATGTGAGTTTTAAGGATATATACTTCTTTCTTGTAGCTGATAGATTTATTACTATTGGGTAGTGTGATATTATATTTCATCACTTCACACCAAGGATTAGCCTTTCTTATTTAAAGGTGAAAAATTTAAATAATTGTCTCTTTTGTGTGTGTGACTAGATATAAAAACGAATTTAAGGAAGAGAGAATGAGATAACCACCAGCTTAACACATGAAATAGGTAAATAAGAAAACTGTAGAACAAGTATAAGATGGAATTAAAAGTTACCAAAACAAATTCACACCTATTAGTGTTGAATACATCCTTAACCAGTACTTTTAATATCTCTATGTGACTTTACGATAAAAATATCCCAATAAATTATCTGGTGAGTAAAATCTATGAATAAATCAATTTTGAATAATGGTGAGACTAATGAAACATATTCCAAATGATCAACTCTTTTGAAAAAAGTATCTAAAACTCTTTAACATCACAATATATAATGTTACTATTTGAATAACTTCTATTGGATACTTAGATGTTTTTCTAAGTTTATCATCACTATTATTCTTGGAAAAATTTCTATCAAAGTATTCCTTTTAAAATATTTTGGCAATAAATGTAATTATTTATAATTTTATCTTACCAACACACCCTTAAAATTTTATGGTAAAAAGTTACATTCACTTTCAATTCTAACTAGAATAATTTTTTTAACTTTGAACTTCTCTAAGTCTAAAAAAACCCCCACCAGCCTTTTAGAAACTATATTCTCTTTGGAATATCATGTTGAGATAAAAAAATATTTTTCATTTAATAAATAATTATTATTTCCTTTAGTGATAATATTTAACATATTAACTATTACCAAACATATGTCATATGGTATTTTATGTTTTTGTAGATTTATGTTAAAAATAATATTTTATTCATAAAAATACACCACTTATGGTGTTGGAAACTCCTTCCTTTATATTTTAATGAATATCTTGGATAAAAAATTTATCCTAGAAAAAAATCTTTTATATTTTATCTTCCTTTCAAAACCTATTATATTGAATCATTCAAAACCATGTGTATCAAAATTATCATGTTCTTCTATTGATTATAATAGTTTATCTATAATATAACCTCTAATAAAATAAGAATAAAACAAGATAATAAAGATAAACAATCTTTGTTTTAATCTAATAGATCTTTAAAGTGTTCCATTGCAGAAAACTCTTTAATATTTACAAACCTTACCCTTTTATTTTAATGCATAAGTTAAGATATAAACATAAATTATTCTTCATATTTGAACTCCTATAGACATTTTAAACACTTTTATAATGTATAATCAATATCATATACCTTTAAAAATAGTAGAATTAAATTATATAACATTAATTCCTAACATGGACTTGGCATTGTGCTTTTTTCAACCCTTCATGTGTTTTGGACAATTTCTACTCCAATGAACATACTATCTCTAATGGAAGCATTTCCCTATCTTAGAAACTCTTTTATTTTAGTTAGAAGAATTTTTAGAATCTCTATAATATTTTTTATTCTACTTCTGATCATAATTTTTATCATTTCCTTTCTATACCATCATCATGAAACTTGAGCTTTGATATCCTGTATCTTTCTCAACGATCCAAAACATATTTATGAGACTTGGTAATTTTTTTTAAATTCATTAATGTTATAATTTATAAAAAAACATAACATTTCTGAATGTTATTAAAGAAAAAGGCTTTGGCCAAATCAAGCCTAAGTGATGGCCCCAATCAGTATAAATTAGTTACATACTGAATAATATTGAGTAAATGAGTATATATATAAGTAACCTCATCTATTTTACACTATAAGAGTGTTTTTAAAACATCATATGTTTTAATTTCTTACTTACTCTTCATATAACATTTTTAAATTATCTATCATTCTATAAAAATCCATGGTTTCATGTTTTTTTGGATCTTAGGCTCTGTAGAGATAAAAATTACCTTAATTTTTTCAATATAGTCACTTTTAAGTTTGTAATAAACATTTTTATATTCTTCAATTGCTTTATTAGAACTATTTTTCATAGGAAGTGGTTTCTATGACATATATAATGTCACTTACTAGTTGAGAACAATTCTAAAATTCCTATACTATTCTATAAAGTTGATTCTATTAAGATTTTGTTTTTATTAAATTGATCTCAAGGTCAGGTTAGATGATAATGATTCCATTTACCTATAATAAAAACTTTTATCAAATGAGTATCATGTTTTACATTGAATAAATGAGGAATTTTATTAAATATGCTCCCACTAAAATGATAACCCCTTTTAAATAACATCACATAGATTAGTGTGATAATATCCATATATCACTAAGTAGTGAGTCTTCTTTGGAATTCCACTCACCACTTAGTTATTTAGGATCAATATGAAGTGAATCAAATCATATATAGATCTTGTGTGATCATGTGAATAAATCATTTCCCAATCCATCCAATGGAAAAACTCAAAACTATTCATTTGGTATCCTTCATAGGGTTTCCTACCTAAGTTTAACTCAAATAAAACAAAAAAAAACAAGGCATCCAAATCTTAGGGTCACGTCATTACTTTCTTTCCTTATACAAGATAATTCAGGGGAACCCCACTTCGGTATAACCTACCAGGTTAAATGATTGAATTCTTGAAAAATGTTTTATTTAGAAGGAATCCAAAACATAGTATTTATAGTGGGAATTTAATATCACTATATTATCTCATGTTATTCCCTTTACAAGTATGCATGATTCTAATAAATTATCTTTTCAATCCCTATTATTTATACCAAATCAATATGTTCAACCCATATTGGTGTGCAACATTTATAAAAATCATGAGGATTCCATAATTAGGGTAGAAGTAATAAAAATAAATTATAATACATAAAATGTAATTCCTTATATGCATATATAAAAATTTAAATAAGTAGTTTAAATACTTTTAAACTAAATAATATATCATAATTCATTATATAAATTTTGAATTCATTAATAAAAGAGATAATAAAATAAATAAATGAACAATTTATAAATTTAGACATGAGATATATAATTATAAATAATTCATAAATAAATTATAAACAATTTATAATTTCATCATACATTATTGAAATTCTATAATTAAATAAATATAAATTTTTTAGATTAACTTATTCTATGAACACCTTCATAATATCCATTATATTTAATTTTAACTTAAACATATAATATCTGAAATGTAAACATTATATATGTGAACTATTTAGATATTATATAAACTTTCATAATATTCCATATTTAATATTATTTAAACTTTTATCCTATTAATTATCAAAATTCCCTCTGATATGGTTTAAATAATCTTCTTAAATTAGGAATTTTTAATTTGAACATTTGAAATAAATAATTATGAAAAATTTCAAAATTTAATATAAACCCATTTATATTTTTCTATATTTTTTAATTTATAAAAACATTATAAAATACTATTATAATTTCCATATAAACATTTTATATCCAATTTATAAGTCATTCCATATAATTTCAAAACATATTTTATATTAACATATAATATTATATATATTTATTTAACAAATTTTTTATTTTTTTAAAAGGGTTGAGGTGTAACATCTTATTTATTAAGTAAAAGTAAAAACCAGGAAGAGGAACCACCTGAACCAAAAGGTTCACAGAAGATCAAGATTCCTAATATCGGGTTCACATACTGTGGTGGAAGACACTTCCCCCTCGATCGTATAGATGACATCCCCTTCTCCATGATATGAATTGTAACCATAGTCCACCACCATCATATAGTAATTCATACTCAACCTCCTCCTTTATATATTTTGTGTCAACAATTCAAGCAGTTTTTTTCCATTATCATCAATGCTTATGGATGCAAGAATCTGGTATGAGTAATGTATGTAAATCTTCAAGGACGATTCGTTCCTTCCAGGATGTGAAATAATAAAACATGCAAGAGAAATATGCACTTTTTCATTCACAGAAGATTCTAACATTGGAGTTGGCACCCAAACCAAGCCAACATTATACTTTCCAAATCCATCCATGGAAATTAAACCATCTCTTTTAATAGAGTCAACTCTTTAAACCAAAGAAGTGCCATGATTCTCTTTTCTCGGAATA
Organism: Viscum album; assembly: GCA_963277665.1. NCBI lineage: Eukaryota > Viridiplantae > Streptophyta > Magnoliopsida > Santalales > Viscaceae > Viscum > Viscum album. The sequence continues at coordinate 1,354,631,542 of OY728131.1, forward strand.
GGAACCATAGCTATGCCATGAACCTATTGAATATACGCACCAATAGTGTTTCCATACATTTTTAAGACATATGATTTTAAAAAGGAAAAGTTAGAAGTCACCCTACCCTAGTATGGTTTTAGTGAAAACTCATAAAATAAATTTTCTTTTGACTTATAATTATCTTTAGGAGCCTGAAAACTACTTTGTAAATCATGTTGATCACCCACCAATTCGACCACAACTGAAACAATGGAAATAAAGAGGTGTTTTTTAGAAGAATATTTACTATGCATTTTATCCATATTAGTTTTTGATGAGGTTTCATCAATAAGATTTTCCTTCCCTTTTCATTATTTTGAGGAGACATCCATTTTCTCTTTCCAAAGAATGTCATCCACCTCAGCCCGAGCAAAAATTTCCTTATCAATTTGGCTATCATCAGATTCATTTCCATCCTCATCTTTAGTTAAGTCTCCAATTAAGATATATTTGAATGAAATTATTACATCAAATATTTCATTCTCATCATCCAAATCAGCCCAAGAGGGTGCATGCATATTATATAGCTAAGGAAGCATAAGTAAAATCTTAGGAATCTCTATGCTTTTCATTTTCTATGGATCTTCACCACCATTCAATAGTGTTCAAGAGGAAGAGTATTCTACATTAACAACATTAAAAGGAAACTGTTCATTTTTTGGGGAAGAAGAATGTGTAACCTCATTTGTAGCTTGATCCTATATAGCTTCATTATCATACTTAATTTTGTAGTGTAATATATCTTTTCCTCTAAATTGTAATCTAGAGCAGACTAGATTCCTCCTGCAATTAGACCTCGAATGAACAATAATATAATTGTCCTCGCAAAACTGGGTAATTTATTTATACACAATTCTAAGATTTATTTTATCTTGATATATTGATAGCATAACCTTATTAATAGAATATGAGTTTAAATCGACATCGACTAATATTCTAGAAAAGTTCCAAAAGCATATATTCTCTGTGACCATATCTATCCAAATTGGAATATTGATTGCAAAGGTGATATCAAGTATTATCTCCGAGTGACATAAGACCCAATTTAAACCATAAATTCTAATCCAAACCTGAGCATAAGTATCTTTGAGTTCGTTATGGTTAAAGATTAAACCCCACTCATGAACCCTAAGTGTTACAGGCCATAAATTGATAGAGCCAAAACTCCAAGAATGAATTTTGAAATCCAAAGATGGAAAGAGGTAATGGAAAAACCCTTAACCCTGGGATACACACTTGAAATCAAGGAATCCCTATATCGAGGATAAATGATTAAAAAAATAATAAAATTTACAGGGCTTTATAACTTTTTCCATTGAAATGAGACCAATGAATGAATGTTTATAGAGATATAAATGCTCAGAAATCACCCCATACAATACTAAAACATGCCCTATTATACCCGTCCTGATGACATGTTGTGCAATATGATTCTTTGGGAAGATGAAATACCCTCCCAAAAAGCTATACAAAGGATGATAAACCAGATAATTCATTTCCTCATTTCTTCTTCTTTGTAGAATTTTATTTCTACCGAGTGTTATTGAGATTTGAATAATAGGATTGGATGTTCAAGATCCTCGGATGAATTAATTATAATTTTTTTAATAATTAATTATTTTTTAAACACCATTATAAATTAAATAAAAATCCCAAAATATATTTTTCTATAATTTATACAAAATTTAAAAATATATAATTCAATTCATAACTGAAAAAATTAAAAATTAAAAATTTTATTGTATATCATATTTTACAATATTCCCATTGGGTAAACTATGATTTTATCTACTATCTCTTATATTTAATGATTTGAAATTATTTAGCTATGATATATTATTAAGAGTTTAGAAATTGTATTTTATGATATCGAATCTCGAACCAACCTAGGTCAATCTGACACATCACCCGAGCCAATCTTCCATAAGGCCTGAGGTGTAACACCCCGAGATTTTATGAAAAATATTCTTTTTAATTTCATTAATGTCTTGTGTTGTACGCTACACCAAAAGAAGATTGCACAACACGCAACCCTGACTTGGCTTGCATTACACGCAATCACAACCTTCATCGATAGCGTGTGTAGTACGCAATACCGAGTTTCACTAAACAACAAAATGCTATTAAAATATTATTAAAACTAGCTGTTATGAATAGTAATAACCACCTTTTAAAATTTTAGAAATTTTATCTCTCAAAATGGAATTCATTTTTGGATTCGGAGTATCTAATTTAGCCTACGATGAAATTTTGGTACTTTTCGGATAACTTTCATTTTCTGATGAATAGTGAAAATTACTAAATTTTAATTAAAAACAACTTTTTTAATCAAAATAACTAATAGTGATAAATTATTAATTTGAGTGGTTTCAAAGTATATTTAGAATATATTTTTACAATTTAATACAATGTTGGTCATTGGATGTAATTTCACATTTAAACCAGACATAAACAAGTGCCAATCTTTTGATAGTTATTATCTCTTAAAAACACGCTATTTGTTTTGACGACGAGAATTAATTTTTTAATTAGCTAATGTAACTGATATGTTTTGAATTTGGTAAAATAAACATCATTTTTGAAATCATAATATCAAATATATCTTAGGACTAATTTTTTGTATTTTTCTGAAAACTTTTAATTTTTGATGAATAGTGAAACCACTAAGTGGTAGTTAAAAAAAACTGAATTTTTCATAAAACTTAATTTTACCGCTTCTGTGAGTGGAATTTCGAAAATCCGAGAGACATGGTTAATATCAAGGACTAAAATGTGGTTCAATGGGATGAAAATAATTTTTGGTGAATAGTAACTTTTTACTTTTTTTTACCACGGTTAAAAGTAAATAGGGTAATTAAGGGTAAAAGTGTTATTAATATTACTCTAAAACATGTCCTAATTCTATTGGATAAGTGTAATTCGGCCAAAAACAACCTTAGGAATAAAATATGACCATTTAGGCCCACTTGGATTAGATTAGGACATTTATTATTAATTTATTTAAAGAAGGGTAAAAATAGTTAAAATCAATGTTTAATAAGTATATCATCTTTAATATAGGGTAATACATAAGATAAATTCGACTATAAATATTCATTAGAAATATAAAAATATTTCCTATATAATGGTATTTTATTTTTAATTTTTAGACATTAAATATTGTAATTTATTTATGACACAAAGATGATGTAGTAATTATCTTATTAATGAAATATTGACATAATTGATGTTATAAATACCAAAATAAATGTAATTTGAGACTTTTTATGAATTCCACTAATTTTATAGCTTAATATGACATGTTATTAGTGCTTTTATTAACTTTTTTTTAACTAATCATTCTGTTATGAGTTTTACAAAAATCAATTACCAAATAGTGTCAAAATTGACATAAAATTGTTTTTAAAACAAATATTATATTATTAATTGTTATTTTATTCCTAAAAATCTAAGGTTCGGCCAAATGACTTAGATAAGGTTATATATATCAATAACAAACAACTTGGGGTTCGTTTGGCTTGTTATAGTAAGTTTATTAACCTTATAGTGTAAGAACACAAAAAGACACGGTAAAAGTAAAATTATCTAACTTAACGTTAAAACTAAATGATAAGGTTAAAAGAGTAAACTAATCTTGTCCAAAATCTATTTGATGATAATATTTCGATCCATCCCCACCTTAGATTCAAAATAAATCAATTTTGAGATATTTAAAACCGAATTTGGCTTTATAATAAAATAATATTTTTAGTTATTCCAAAGGTGCCCCTCTCCTCCCTTATAAAAGGGCACCTCCTCCCTCTCTTCCTCACACAACTTTGAGCCTTCAAGATCAGCCAAACCCTGAAAAGTTATCTTATACACTTCCCTAGAAACATCCTAGAGGTTCTGGTCTTCCTCAAAGACCAATTTTAGTGCCCTAATAGGAGGTCTCAAAGAGGCGCTTCAAAGAAGAGGTAATTTCCGTTACCGATTCTTTCACCTTTATTTCTTCTTCCACTTCTTCATCTTAGGTTGTTTCATTATGAAGTAATAACATCAGTATCAATAATATACTGATATGTTATTATAAGTATGAAACAACCCTATTTCACCATCTATCCATCCTACGGAAAACGAAATCACCGCGCATGCGTACGTACAGAATACCGTCTCCACGCCGTGGTGAAATCTATTTTCCACCACCACCTTACTTGGATGGGTATAATGGTGTAAATAATAACTATATATGATTATTTTAAAGTGATATTGATTCTGAAAATAGTATACATACACTCCAATACAGCCCCACGATCATGAGAACGATATCATCGCTCGTACGTACGTACGGACTACCGTCTCCACGACGCGATGAGATTCATTCTTCACTTTAACCATTCATGAATGATTATAAAGTATATATAAGAAGTAATCATGAAATATATGACATAATAATGATACTGGATTTATGTGTATATATATGTATGTCATCTACTTAATTCCATTCAACTCAATAAGGAAACGAAAACAGCGTTCATGCGTACGTACGGTCTACCGTCTCCATGAACGGTGTATTTCTTTCCATTTACTGATTTATTATATATATATGTATGTATATTCTTAATATATATTATAAATCATGTTTTATATTCTGTAATTAATTAATCATGATCTAATTAATCATATGAATAATTACAAGTCAAAACACGGATGACAAATGAAACAATTTTACCCGAAACACTCTTTAACATGGAATTTACAAAAGAACGGGTAATATAAAGTCATAAGTGAACCATATATGATATAATAATAATGAATATGATTCTTTAATAAGTCAATAACATTATTTAAATCATTATACAGGAGGTTCGGACACTTACGAAGCGAATCAGACCAAAGGTAAGGGAAATATCACAATCTCAATTTTTATCCGAGATTGTTTATACTTTGGAATTTACTGGGGTGTATTTTATCATCCACATCCATGTTTCCCCAATATGTAATATTATTTCCATCCACCTACAATTTTTTAAATCCATTTTTACCCTTTGGTGAGTTTATAGTAAAAGATATGAAAAGAATCTTTTGTCGTTTTTCGTATGAGGTATTTTTTTGACTTTTCCGACAAAAGTACGAGAAGAATGTTTTTTTAACTTATACGGCATGAATGGATTTTTAAAACATTATTTCCAAGAAGCTTCCTTTACAAGTTTTAAAGTTTATTTTGAATCAACTTATTTTAGTTTAAAATTTTATGACATGTTAAGAAAAGAAAATGTTTTTGAAGTAGAAAGGATATTTTCCTCAAGAATGGAGTTCGAGTGTTTTATCAAAATTATTTTCCATCTAAGATAATAAAGGGTTCTGTTTCTATCCCTATTATTACATTGATTTGAATATGTTGTGATGGAATTATTTTTATGAATTCCTTTATCTTATATGAATTGTTTTATGATGTCATGATGTTTAAGATTCCCATTTTTATTACATGGGTTATGCTATGATGTATGGTTTATGATTTTGTGGGGCACATAAGAATGGTATAATTATGAGATGGGTGGGACCTATATATCCCTCCAATGCATTGGGTAAAGATTTTATATCTCATGAGATAGACATGGCTGGAACGGTAGGTTATACCGGTTCAGTGAAACAGGACTGAAACGAGGGTGACTCGGTTCAGAAAGGGACTTTATCCACTAAGATAGTCTTGGCAATGAGTATTGACTAACAAGAAATGATTCTCTATGATTATGTGTGTATGCCACAAAGTTTCATGTTTTAAGTTATGATTATTGTGATTACATTTCACTGCCATGATTTATCCCATGTTATGAAATTATGCTCTTTTTTGCAGGTTAAGATTTCCAAAATGTTATGTTCTTATGAATATGATGTGATTGATATTTCTTTTGTTTACCCTTACTGAGAATTTGAGCTCACCCTTTTATGTTTTCTTTTCCCCAGGATATAAAGAAAGGTTTTAGGTAAAAAAAAAGGAAGATCTTTATGGGTGATGTTGAAGATCTTTCACCCCGATTAGAAGATTACGTTCCAAGTTTCCCAAGACACTAAAATATTACGGTCCTTGTGTGTCTTTTTTTGTTATTTATTATGTTTTCCGCTAAAGTAATGTAATGTCAATGTATGTCAAGCTTCGGGTCTCTACAGTTGGTATCAGAGGAAAGGTTTAGTCAACCTTTGGAAACTAGGATGCGAAAACGTTAGTGAGATCCCTAGAGATATTTCTAAGGTATGTCTAGGGATGTCCCTAAGGATAAGTATACGTATAGAATATAGTCCTAGAACTATGGTAATGATATTAGATTAAACCAAAGATGTTATATATTGAAGTTACTCCCGCTTTATTATGATTTTTTCCTCTCACACTATTCTTTTCGGGTTTTAGGAAATGGCTGGAAACAAGATGATTCACGATAATGGAGGATATGATGGACAATGGAATGATATTCTTCATGAGCAACCAAATGAAATGGAATTTAGAAGTCCAAACATCATTATTATGCCGAATCAGCAGTCTCATAATATGATCAATAATGTAAAATTTGGTAAGTTTCCTGACTCAACTAATAAGAGAAAGATGGAGTTTCATGATTATCATAGAGGAAAGAAAGTTCAATTTCCCCTATGTAAATCATGTGGGAAGATGCATCAAGGAGAATGTTTCAAAGGAACTGGAAGATGCTTTGGGTGTGGAAAAGAAGGACATAAATCCAGTAAGTGCAAAGGAAAAGGTTCAGTTAACACTAGGGATGAGGATAATGGTATTGCTACGACATCAACAATGGTTAAATGTTTTAAATGTGGAATGTACGGGCATTATGAAAACCGATGCCCTAAGGGAAAGTCTCATGAAGAGAATCAGTATGGTCGTATGGGTAGTATTTATGTTGATGATGATGAAGAGACTACAAATGATATGTGAAATGAAAGAATTGTGGAAGCTCAGTCAATGGTTTAAGAATGTAGTGGAATGATTACATGTTTATCAAGTGTATTGTTTTATAAGAAATCTCATGGTACTATGGAATAAAGAGAAATCTAAGGATTGTTACACTGTTGTATTTCCTCGAGTTTTGAAAGTGTATGATTAATGGTACTGGTATCCATGAAAGGTTATTCAGATATTTTTGTAAAGTAGATGATATGCGCATAATGAAGGAATAAGAAGATAATGAGATGTTTTATTGTATTCATGAGCTCATGATTGATATAAGGACTAAGTGATATCATGGTTTGAGTATATAGAATTTTGAGGATTTTGGTATGTGGAAAGTGTTAACTTTTAACTAAATTCATGTTTTCACTAAGGTTTAATGGGTATTCAAGAGAATACATGATTAAGGCCTTTGAATATTTGGAATGTGACCAACAAGACATATCTTATGATATATGGGGATCAACGATGGTATTAAATCTCTGGTAATCGTTTCCACTATATTATGAGAGTGGACTGCAGTATTATGAATAAGCCTAAAGATTGGAATGGATTATGTTGGAAATAAGTTATTATTGTTTAAGGATAGAAGTTTTTTCGATATTATTAATGGGATGTTATAGTAATATAGTTTTAGAAAAAGGAAAACCTGCAGGACGGGCGACAGCCCATCGCGTCGGACAAGGTCGTGGGAATCGAACCCACAACTGAAGTGCGACTAGCCTTTATCACCTACCACTGGCCTACAGGAAGTCCTTGGTTAGTAGAAACTAGTTTTATTCTATTAATCGGTATGATACATGAAGTATAAGTTCATTTTTGGAACCATATACGATTAACCATAAGATAGACTTATAAATTTTGCTAACCTTTTGTTTGAAAGAGATGGAATAACCCATCATTCTATCGCAAGATCTGCTAACACATCACGGATAACAAATTCAACTTCATTTCTGTAAGGGATGAAGTGGAAATTGTTCAATTCACGAACAACAGTGAGATTGTACCAAAATCAAGCAAGTATTTCTTCTAATTCTAAATTTTCAACTTTAGGGAAACGATATTGAAAACCAAAAATGTTGTCCTAGTTACCTTATATCCGATGAATCAGATGGTACCCTAGATCATCACAAATTTATGGCTTTGTGATTGCTGTCTTTTCCATAGCCATGTTCTCTACCACTCTCCATCAGAACATGATGGTTAGATTTCTCTTCCATATCCATATTTTCACCTATGTGGAAACCCAGTGATTAGTTTATTTGGGTAACTGTTACGTTTCATACTTTGGTTTTTAAAGATTGGTTTTGGTATTCCTTTTTACGATGTGGGTTTCTATCAAAGAAACTTTCGAATAGTAAACCATTTATAACCCCGACAAATTTCGAGGGAGAAATTCATTTTAAGGGGGGTAGAATGTAACACCCTGAGATTTTATGAAAAATATTCTTTTTAATTTCATTAATGTCTTGTGTTGTACGCTACACCAAAATAAGCTTGCACAACACGCAACCCTGACTTGGCTTTCATTACACACAATCACGACCTTCCTCGATAGCGTGTGTAGTACGCAATACCGAGTTTCACTAAACAATGAAATGCTATTAAAATATTATTAAAACTAGCCGTTATGAATAGTAATAACCACCTTTTAAAATTTTAGAAATTTTATCTCTCAAAATGAAATTCATTTTTGGATTCGGAGTATCTAATTTAGCCTAATGTGAAATTTTGGTACTTTTCGGATAACTTTCATATTCTGATGAATAGTGAAAATTACTAAATTTTAATTAAAAACAACTTTTTTAATAAAAATAATTAATAGTGATAAATTATTAATTTGAGTGGTTTAAAAGTATATTTAGAATATATTTTTACAATTTAATACAATTTTGGTCATTGGATGTAATTTCACATTTAAACCAGACATAAACAAGTGCCAATCTTTTGATAGTTATTATCTCTTAAAAACACGCTATTTGTTTTGACGACGGGAATTAATTTTTTAATTAGATAATGTAACTGATATGTTTTGAATTTGGTAAAATAAACATCACATTTGAAATCATAATATCAAATATAGCTTAGGCCTAATTTTTGGTATTTTTCTGAAAACTTTCAATTTTTGATGAATAGTGAAACCATTAAGTGGTAGTTAAAAAAAACTGAATTTTTCATAAAACTTAATTTTACCGCTTCTGTGAGTGGAATTTCGAAAATCCAAGAGACATGATTAATATCAAGGACTAAAATGTGGTTCAATGAGATGAAAATAATTTTTGGTGAATAGTAACTTTTTACTTTTTTTACCACGGTTAAAAGTAAATAGGGTAATTAAGGGTAAAAGTGTTATTAATATTACCCTAACAGATGTCCTAATTCTATTGGATAAGTGTAATTCTACCAAAAACAACCTTAGGAATAAAATATGACCATTTAGGCCCACTTGGATTAGATTAGGACATTTATTATTAATTTATTTAAAGAAGGGTTAAAATAGTTAAAATCAAATTTAATAAATATATCATTTTTAATATAGGGTTATACATAAGATAAATTCGAATATAAACATTCATTAGAAAGCTAAAACGATTTCCTATATAATTTTATTTTATTTTTAATTTTTAGACATTAAATATTGTAATTTATTTATGACACAAAGATGATGCAGTAATTATCTTATTAATGAAATATTGACATAATTGATGTTATAAATACCAAAATAAATGTAATTTGAGACTTTTTATGAATTCCACTAATTTTATAGGTTAATATGACATGTTATTATTGCTGTTATTAATTTTGTTCGAACTAATCATTCTGTTATGATTTTTACAAAAATCAATTACCAAATAGTGTCAAAATTGACATAAAATAGTTTTTAAAACAAATATTATATTATTAATCGTTATTTTATTCCTAAAAATCTAAGGTTCGGAAAAATGACTTATATAAGGTTATATATATCAATAATAAACAATTTGGGGTTCGTTTGGCTTGTTATAGTAAGTTTATTAACCTTATAGTGTAAGAACACAAAAAGACACGGTAAAAGTAAAATTATCTAACTTAAAGTTAAAACTAAATGATAATGTTAAAATAGTAAACTAAACTTGTCCAAATTATATTGGATGATAATATTTCGACCCATCCCCACCTTAGGTTCGAAATAAATCAATTTTGAGCTATTTAAAACCGAATTTGGCTTTATAATAAAATAATATTTTTAGTTATTCCAAAGGTGCCCCTCTCCTCCCTTATAAAAGGGCACCTCTTCCCTCTCTTCCTCACACAACTTTGAGCCTTCAAGCTCGGCCAAACCCTGAAAAATTATCTTCTCCACTTTCCTAGAAACATCCTAGAGGTTCTGGTCTTCCTCAAAGACCAATTTTAGTGCCCTAAGAGGAGGTCTCAAAGAGGCGCTTCAAAGAAGAGGTAATTTCCGTTACCGATTCTTTCACCTTTATTTCTTCTTCCACTTCTTCTTATTAGGTTGTTTAATTATGAAGTAATAACATCAGTATCACTCATATACTGATATGTTATTATATGTATGAAACAACCCTATTTCACCATCTATCCATCCTACGGAAAACGAAATCACCGCGCGTGCGTACGTACGGAATACTGTCTCCACGCCGTGATGAAATCTATTTTCCACCACCACCTAACTTGGATGGGTATAATGGTGTAAATAATAACTATATATGATTATTTTAAAGTGATATTGATTCTGAAAATAGTATACATACACTCCAATACAGTCCCACGATCATGAGAATGATATCATCGCTCATGCGTACGTACGGACTACCGTCTCCACGACGCGATGAGATTCATTATCCACTTTAACCATTCATGAATGATTATAAAGTATATATAATAAGTAATAATGAAATATATGAAATAATAATGATACTGTATTTATGTGTATATATATGTATGTCATCTACTTAATTCCATTCAACTCAATAAGGAAACGAAAACAGCGTTCATTCGTACGTACGGTCTACCGTCTCCATGAACGGTGTATTTCTTTCCATTTACTGATTTATTATATATATATGTATATTCTGAATATATATTATAAATCATGTTTTATATTCTGGAATTAATTAATCATGATCTAAGTAATCATATGAATAATTACAAGTCAAAACACGGACGACAAATGAAACAATTTTACCCGAAACGCTCTTTAACATGGAATTTACAAAAGAACGGGTAATATAAAGTCATAAGTGAACCATATATGATATCATAACAATGAATATGATTCTGTAATAAGTAAATAACATTATTTAAATCATTATACAGGAGGTTTAGACACTTACGAAGCGAATCGGATCAAAGGTAAGGGAAATATCACAATCTCAATTTTTATCCGAGATTGTTTATACTTTGGAATTTACTGGGGTGTATTTTATCATCCACATCCATGTTTCCCTAATATGAAATATTATTTCCATCCACCTACAATTTTTTAAATCCATTTTTACCCTTTGGTGAGTTTATAGCAAAAGATATGAAAGGAATCTTTTGTCGTTTTTCGTACGAGGTATTTTTTTGACTTTTCTGACAAAAGTACGAGAAGAATGTTTTTTTAACTTATACGGCATGAATGGATTTTTAAAACATTATTTCCAAGAAGCTTCCTTTACAAGTTTTAAAGTTTATTTTTAATCAACTTCTTTTAGCATAAAATTTTATGACATGTTAAGAAAGGAAAATGTTTTTGAAGTAGAAATGATATTTTCCTCAAGAATGGAGTTCAAGTGTTTTATCAAAATTATTTTCCATCTAAGATAATAAAGGGTTCTGTTTATATCCCTATTATTACATTGATTTGACTATGTTGTGATGGAATTATTTTTATGAATTCCTTTATCTTATATGAATTGTTTTATGATGTCATGATGTTTAAGATTCCCATTTTTATTACATGGGTTATGCTATGATGTATGGTTTATGATTTTGTGGCACACATAAGAATGGTATCATTATGAGATGGGTTGGACCTATATCTCCCTCCAATGCATTGGGTAAAGATTTTATATCTCATGATATAGACATGGCTAGAACGGTAGGTTATACCGGTTCAATGAAACAGGACTGAAACGAGGGTGACTCGGTTCAGAAAGGGACTTTGTCCACTAAGATAGTCTTGGAAATGAGTCTTGACTAACAAGAAATGATTCTCTATGATTATGTGTGTATTCCACAAAGTTGTATGTTTTATGTTATGATTATTGTGATTACATTTCACTGCCATGATTTATCCCATGTTATGAAATTATGCTCTTTTTTGCAGGTTAAGATTTCCAAAATGTTATGTTCTTATGAATATGATGTGATTGATATTTCTTTTGTTTACCCTTACTGAGCATTTGAGCTCACCCTTTTATGTTTTCTTTTCCCCAGGATATAAAGAAATGTTTTAGGTTAAAAAAAAGGAAGATCTTTATGGGAGATGTTGAAGATCTTTCACCCCGATTAGAAGATTACGTTCCAAGTTTCCAAAGACACTAATCTATTACGGTCCTTGTGTGTATGTTTTTGTTATTTATTAAGTTTTTCGCTAAAGTAATGTAATGTCAATGTACGTCAAGCTTCGGGTCTCTACATGAGGCGCATTCTCGATTTCCTCGGGTTGAAAACTAGTACTAGGGTATCAAAATGAAACCAAGTGTGAGTGATTTAACCCTAAAATAATAATAAATGAGAGTGAAATATAAATGAGAATTTAAAATGGTATGTCTATATATTTTACCTCCTCGTATAATAAAAAAATAGTTTCAAATAGAGGGGAAATACAAACATTGATTATAAAAACAAACAACCATACCACTTTATCAAATATACAAACTAATTATAAATGAATAAAAATTTCTAAAATAAAAGAGAGACTATAATTAAAACCCAAATGAAGTGTCTTATATAAGAAAATTCAAAAAAATAAAAAAAACCCCAAACCATATCACACGATAACTTTTTTTCAACCCATGGTCACTCACCATATCCAAACATACACCAACAGAATAACTTGAACAAAATCCAAAATAGGATTAAACCTGGTAACCTATATAAAAACATTAAAACTATGCATACAAATAAAAATTCTTGCGCATGCGCACTAGTGTGTATATAGGGTGTGAGATAAATAGGTTCAGTAGGATTTCACCATAGATTCTATATAATTCCTTTTATAAAACATTTCATTAATGCTAGATTGAACACACACACACACAAATATATATATATATATATATCAAAAGTATATCACCCAAAAATATAAGAATAAATTAACATATAAAATTCTTTTCCTTTTTATAAAACATACATTCCTTCCACATATAACATGATTAGAACAATTATTTTGAATGAAAACACTTTATAACCATAAAGAGGGGACCTTTGATTTTATAAAAAATGAAATTCCTTTTTCTCATTTGAAATCATTTCTTAAAACCCATTTATAATCCCATGAGGTAAAACCATTTGACAAAGGAATACATTCAACTTTAAATTATTTCTTTCAAAAACAAATTCAAAAGTATTTTAAATGAAAACCAAACCATGAAAGAAGGAAAAAAATTAATAATACACTATAACATCAAATAATAATTACAAAAGAAAACCAAAATAAAATCATGGTTCCCTAAAACTAAATGGGTACAAGGTATAAAATCATACATAAAGTGGAAAATCTCCTAGAATCATTGATTAGGGATCGTGCACTACAAAAAACTCACCAATCTTAGGTGAACCTAAAAAATATAATAACCCAAGCATTCACTCCTAACATCAATAGGTTACCCCTTCCCCTAGTGTGAGCACAATCATGACTAGGTAACTAACCATTGCATGATATATTCTAGTGCATCACTCATCTAGATCTTCGATATAGCTACCTAGGGTTTCCATGAAATAAATATAGTAGAGGTTACCAAACTCATGAATCATAATATCAAAATAATGATCAATAATAAAACATAATAAATAAATATTACATCTTACATACAACACCCTCACAAGAAATATCCCCTTTAACATCATTTAAGAATCCCAGAATAATAATAAATCCATATCTCATAAAGGATAAACACTATAAAAGGAATAATAAAAAATGAATAGGGGATCAATCTGAGCGTATAAAAACTTCAAGAACATCATTTTCATAATGTTCAAAAGAAGGATTTACAGACCAACTTATAATTTTAATTTATTTCATATCCTCTATAAGAAATTTCATAAAACAACATTTAGAAATCATTTAGGAAACTCTAATTTCTTTTGAAACATCATAAAATTCTATGATGGAAATAAAGTTTCAAAAAATAAAACAAGAGTCAAATGTATCCCATTTTATAAAACAACCCCTTTTAAAACCAATCAAGAATCATTACTTTTAAAAACTAATTTCTCCTCCCTTAAAATTCACTTGAAAATAAAAACACATTTTTAATTTAAAATAAGCCCTTAAAACATGGGTTAATTCTTTTAGAAATAAAAACAGATCTAAAAACATTCACTCATCATTCAAAACATTTTAAAAGAGACTCATAAGGATTTTGACAAACACCTAGCATGCATAAACATTGAATTCAAAATAAATACTTTAAATTCATGGAAATGTTTTTATGCCATGAATGGAAATCATTTGAAACATTTTATAAAACCATCATGGATTTCACATATAGTCATAACTTGAGATGAAAATTATTTATAAATAAAACACATTTCACGACTTATTTAATAAATAAATTTCATAAAAACACATACCTCAATCAATTCGAAACAAGTCTCCTTCAATAGTGAAATCCAAACCAGATATAAGAATGGTATTTACAAGACTTAAAGAACTATATTCCTAAATAAAAACCAATATTAACCATATATTCAGTAAAAACAACCATTAGGGTTCAAGGGAGAAAATAAAACCAAGGTAAAATGGAATTATAGATTAGAGAAAAAGAAGAATGAAATAAAGAGATGGATTTAGCTTCTAAAGTGGATTAAATTCCAAGGACAGAAGCCATGGAAGAAAATAGGAAGAAGGGTGGAAGCTTTAATATACCTACTCTAGTCCAAATTAATGAAATATGGAAGGTGGTGAATCCAAAATGAGTTAAATCGAGTGGTGGAAAAAGATGAAATTTACTTTAAAATAAATCTGGGAAGGCGGAATGGTTTGGATACATGGTTTATCAAACCATATACAAACCATCAAAATCTCACTACAATGAAGCTGTATCCCTCACATGGTCTATTATCATGGTTTACCAAAACATATTCCAACCATGTAGCGTTATACCATAAATAATATATTTTTATTGGTTTGGTAAACTTTGCACCAACTATGCAAATTTCACTGGATGGGCAACCACTACCATACACGTCCTAGATGCATGATTATACCTAACCACTAAATAACCATTACCCCTTTTAGTTCACCCAATTTTCAAATTCTTGGACCTCCATAACTAGAAAAAATCTCAATGTTTCCCAAATTACCGCTAATTAAATCATATTCAATATTATAGTGACATGGGGGTCTCAATTCTAACCACCACGCCATTTTCTTCCCCTAGAAAGTCACTGTTAAAAGTAGAAGATAATGGAAAGTTGAAACTTAAATACCTAACATAAGAGGTGGGAGGGTTGGGAAAAAATTAGGGGGGTCAATAGAGGATAGAGAAAAAGACAACCCATAACTCCTCAAAATTAATGGGACTAAATCCTAAAACATGATAAAATAACTCAAAGACAAACCCCAATCATAATTAAGAGGTACAAAGAATATAGAACAAGGTGGCCTATTATAGGTCTTCCCACCAACTAGAATTCATATAAAGTAGATAAACTAAGTATAGACATTCCCATAAGAAAAGTATCAAAAAAGACCAATAGTTCCCTAAAAAGAACCAAAGAGAATAATAATTTTCTCCCAATCACAACCACCCATCCCAGAAACTAGATTAAAACCTCATGAGGAAATTACCTCCCAAAAGAACTTCTAAAAACCAATGAATAAAGTCACACAATACATATAAACCCCAAATAAAAAAATAGAGTTACCTAAATAAAAAACACACCACAATAAAGGAAAAAATGGCTCTGAGCTTAGGTTAAAGTTGAAAGAGAGGGTAAAATGAAACCTTTCTCTTGGAACAAAAACCCATGATGAACATAATAGAGTAAATAGGGAACTAGATATAGAACATCTAAAATAGGATAAAACTAATCATAGTTATCTAATAACATGACCAAGGTTTCCCATGAGAAACTCATCAAAATCCAAGTCTTATCACATGGAAAAAATCAAATTAAAAACCCCAAGAGACATAAGAAATAAATTAGAAAACTGAGAAACCATAAAATAACCAACATATCACAAATAAAACTCAAGGATATACCCATAAAATATATCATCTAAGAATCACATCAAAATTTCAATTCACTCTAAACTTAACAAGAAAAAAGTACAAAAAAATAATCACCACCATCTAAATATGGACTACTATCAAGATTCTATTTTGAAAATATAACAAAAATGATTTTTAAAAATGGTCCAAATTTCCATAATTAAGATAATACATCACATATTTTAAGAAAGAGTGATTAGAATTCCTAGGGGTTCCACATTGGAACCAAAAAATAGGACTCCTCTTCTCATGATAAACGACAAGGCTTTGAGAAGATAGACCCTCAACAACTCAATCTACAGGATCAGAATTACCTACCCTAGTCTATTTCAATTATAACATCATGGGACTTTAAAATAATTTCTTAAATGGAGTTAGTATATATTCCAACACAACTGATTTTTGGTTTTGGAGAAGACCTCTCTAATAGAGAAGATCATTTAAAAAGTCATCGAAACATTTCTTAGAAGAAAAGAACACTAACTCTAAGAGACAAACCCAAAAATTTCAGCTATTATGTTTCTAGAGTTTACAAAGAATTAAATATCCCTTCTATCATCTCTGACCAATCCATCACCTCAAACGAACCTTGATCACCATAGAAAGTAGAAGGGTGATGATCCAAGAAGCCCATGACATGAAAGTTTTTTCCTATACCACTATATTTAAAGTTAGTAAAAATCCAACAACTAGATTAGTAACACCTATGAAATGATAGGAATCAACCTGAGTATCATCACCTAAAATCAAACATTTTAATTTTTATCAATACATTTTCGGGCGGTACACTCTAAATAAAAAATAAATGAACCCAACCAATTCATGTTTCATAATTCCAGTCAAATAGTACAAAAATAACCCAAGAGATAGAATGAAAATAAAAATTCACCAAGGAAAACATAATTTAAAAATTTCCCCTTTAATATATAACCATTTCTCTTATGACTCTAATTTTTCAATGTAAAAATTTTAAATATTTAAAAGAATATTTTTGAGGATAGGTTCCGAGTCAGCATGAAATTCTGAGTAGATGGGTGGACAAAATCTATCCATTGGTGACATCATTGCTTAATCAATATTAGATCCATGTTGTTATACAAATTTTTTAGTGGAATAAAAGATTGTAGTGGTGCATATTAAACACATGAGAATTATGGAATTTATACAAAAATCCCTATTAAAATGCATGCACTTCAAAAGAACACATGCCACATGGGACCCTTTCCACCACTTATATGGTTTATGCAGAGAGAAAAATATAACATGATATGCGGGACCTACCATATTCCATGTGACTCATGAATGGAGACTCTACGTATACCCCCAGGGTACACGAGTATAGATATTTCTAGGTACATATGCATGACTAGAGTACAGGGGAATGACTAGGGTACTCAGACACAACCATATACATGATAATGAACTGTGTACACTAGTAAAACCAGAGTACATGGGCACACGTAGTCAAACATTGGAAGGTAAGGAATTATAAATACATGATGTGTACTCCCAGTACACACCATATACTTTTCTTATGGTAGGCTAAGGCCCTCATTATCTTCGGTTTAGACTAGTATCTCTTGTGTGCATCCCCTAAGTCCATCCCTATGAGGGTATAGTGAGGCATCAAGTCTTGAGAATACAATGTGATACCATCATAGGCTATGTTTTGAATAGAGTTTAAGAATCCCTCAGTGTGGCCTAAGGTGTGATGAGTGGGGTTCTAGGAATTGTCATGACCAACATACTTGGACATTTGATCCCCTACTTAGCGAGTTATTACAGATATGATCATGTATACCCCATAGGCCCTGAGTGTGATCACCTATCTATGTATTGAGATATTATGAGTTTTAGTGAATACTTACCCATGGAAAGTCTTGAAAAGAATGACCTCTCAGATGAGTTCCATGAGTGTTATAAAACTCATGGAGCGAGTTCTCCAAGATGAGAGTTACTTTGAATCATCAAGTAAGATCCAAGGATGGTATTTTTTATATTGATTTTACTTGATACTTAGTGTCTATCATAAGTATATATGGGTTATTATTATTTTTATATATCATATTTTTATTTAAATTACATTCCTATGATGAGATAAATACATACTCTTGACTTTTTATGTTTAGTGATTTTAGGATTTCCTACAAGGTATGTATATAGTCACCCCTAGATGGGATTTTCTTACACATGTCATGTCTTATAAATATGACTATCATTTTGACAGAGTCCTTGGTAGAATAGGAGAAGTCATGGAATAGTTTAGTTAAATAGACCATGGCTTATATTGGGAGTTTCATTTAACAACAACACCCTCTTTACTAGAAGGTTAAACTCTTTTTATAGATTTTTTTGGATTGTATTTATCCCTTTATACTTTATAGTAATTTTTTCATACTATGATCTGGGACATAGATGTATGAATGTATTTGGCTATCAATTATATTTTACCTTTCAACATTTTTTGGTTATTTGGTGGTGTACAAATGTGTATAAGTACCTTAGGCTAAGGCCTCCCATGTGTGTTATATGCCTACTTGTTATTGGCCTCCAGCCCCTAGCCTATTAGAGGAGGGATTGGGGTGTCACACTCAGATTATTTCCAACCAGGTGTGGCCTGTTAGTTTGGGTCATGATAGAGTGGTATTAGAGGGGGGTTTCCCATTAGACTAAATATTGGAGATTTTATAGATGTATGGTTTGGTTTGGGAACTAGGGAAACAATTTTAAAGTGTTTCAAGCTTAACACTCTAGCTAGGTAATCTTGTGTTGGTGTTGTTTCTGATATATCTACTCACTAGAAATCTAAAAACATGTATGTTGACTCAGTATATATAGGCACTGGTTATAGGGAAAACATTGATATATGTATCATATAAGAATGGATTATGGTTACCATGTCTTCTTGAGTTATATACCTAGATATACTCTTTGATTGTAGTACATATTTTCTATTTTAGGATGCATCAAAAAATAAAACCAGATAAGATCCTGTAGAAGGTTCGTAAGGATGATATATATAGTGATGATCCATTGGTATAGGTCCCTATACAGGAGGTGATACCTCCAGGTAAAATTCTTCTCTTACCTCTACCCATCGAGTAGTAGGCAGTTTTGGTAGTATTGTCTAAGGATGTGCATAGTATGAGAATAATCCACGAGTTTCATAGGTTGACACTACTAAGGTTTTGGTGAAATCTAGTACCCTAGTAAGCTGAGGACAAGATTAGGGTAGTTGTGTGTGTTTTCCACATTGTGAGGACCCCTCCTGATCATATGGTAGTATTGGTGGTGAGCCTTCTCCATGGATTTGCTAGGTGATGATGAATTTTGGTAACTCAGACAAATGATGATTTAACCAAATCTTTAATAGAGTTTAACCATCTCCTTAGAGAGGATTTATATTCATACATGTTATGAGAAATGTGCATCTAGGAGCTTCTGGAACTTTAACAGGACAACATGACTATGAAAACATATTCATTGAGGTTCACTAACATCAAATGATACTCTATGGATATGGTTCAAGATGAATTATTTTGAGAATATACCTTATAGTATAGCCTCCATAGATATATCAAGTCTGGTGTGATATCAAATTATATTCCTACTTATTCTAGAGTTCTTGAGTGAGATTTGGTAGTAGAGATATTCTTAGAGGATCAATAACAAGAAATTGGTTCTAGTAGAGGGAAACTTGGAGTTAAGAATTTGGTAGCTGGTGGTCGATGTAAGACTCAAGGATCCTTGGATCCAAGAATTTATAGAGGTAGTCTCAAGATAGAGGGTCCATAGTTCAAGGTTCTCATGATCGATCCATTAAACCGAGGGAGATATGGTGTTACTCTTATAATGGGTGAGGAAATATTGTGCAGGATTGTTTAACCCACTATGTAGTATATAGAGGGATATCTAGTAGAATTCTTAGGGAGAGTTAATATCTTGATCAAGGATATATGTAGGAAAAAATACAAGGTAGAGGAGTTGGGATAGTAGTAGGAGGTGTCCAAAATTTTAATCTATTACCACCACCACCCCAGGTGGTCCACACCAGGCTCAGGGGGATGGTGGTCAAGGAATAGGATAGCTCTATATAGTAGAGGCCTATAACCAAGAGGCACAATATATGAATATAGGTATAGTCTATTTATTATCTACATTATCTTTAGTACTTATAGATAAAAAATCAAGTCACTATTTTCTTTCCACATCTCTTATTCAAGATCTTAAGATTCTAGTTGAGCCTTTGGATTAACCCTTGTGCTTGGAGACTCCTACCATAGAAGATTTATTGATCATGATATTATTTTGATAATATAGCCTAACTCATGGAGGATAGAGTTACTTTTGAGATCTTTTCATTTCCATGATGAGTCCTTACAATTCCATCTTAGGTATGGACCAGATATCCACAATTCATGCATAGACTGACTATTTTAGGTGAAATATGTGGTGAATACACATTGATGGGATGATGTTTTTCTTCATTGATGAAAATGAAACCTAGGAAGAGTAGGATACACTCATAAATATGAGGATAAAACTGATTAATCATCATTTTTATAGTATTACCCTTGTATCAGTAGATACTATGAGTTTTCAACTTCTTACAGTGGTGGAGTATAAAGACATCTTCCCCAATGACATTTCAGGATTACCTCCCCAACAAGAGACTGATTTCTATGTATAATTACTCCTAGAGTATACCTGAATATCTTTATCAGCATATGATATGAATCCTATATATCTTTGAGAGCTAATGTTTTAGTTGAAGGATTTACAGAGGAAGGGATTTTTCAGACCTTGTGTGTCTCCCTAGGGAGCCCCAATTTTGTTCTCTAAAAAGGAGGATGAGATACTGAAGTTATGTGTCGATTTTCCTCTCTCGAATCAAGTAACTATCAATAATATGCATCTACTATCGAGAATATATTATCTATTATACTATTTGAAAGTGGTGATATGGTTCTTAAAGATTGATCTTAGGTTAGGCTAGCACCACCTCAGATTTTGAGATGGGGATATACCAAAGAAATCACCATGATGTCACTATGGTCATTATGAGTACTTAGTGATGCCTTTCAGCATTATAAATACCCCAAAAGTGTTCATGGGACTCATAAACCAAATCATTCATCCATTATTATATTGGTTCATGGTATTCTTCATCAACAACATCTTAGTATACTCTATATCAGAGGAGGATCACACAAGACTTCTAAGGATGCTCCTAGACATACTCTGAGAGCACTGAATTATGGGAATATCTCAAAGTTTCAGTTCTGGATGAAAGAGGTCCACTTCCTGGGAGATTTTATCTTAGAATATGGAGAATAAATTGATCTGATAAATTTTGATGCAATTCCAGCTTCGGGGTTATCCAAGAGTGTGATTGAGGTATTGAAATTTCTTGAGTTTAAAGACTTTTATATGAGATTTATACCCAATTTATACATGATTTTGGAACCATTTACAAATTTAACCAGAAAGGTGTATCCTTTTCTGCAGATAGGGAAGAAGCATCAAACTGTTCATGAGTTGTGGTAGAGGTTGAAAAGTTACCTCATCTTGAGACTTCCATAGGAGGGTGTTGAGTATGTGGTGTTCTATGATTCCTCTGAACTGGGATTGGATGTGTTCTAATATAGAGGTATGAAATGATTGCCTATGGGTCTCAATAGCTGAGACCCCATGAGTATAACTATTTGACCCATTATCTAGAGATAGAAGCAGTGTTCTTCACTCGAAATATGTGGTGACACCACCTTATGGGTGAGTAGTTTATCATCTATTCTAAATAAAAATGTATCAAGTATATATTCTCATAGAATGATATCAATTTGAGAGAGATGAAGTTTCTAGAGTTACTCTTGGATTATGAATTAGAGATATTCAATACTCCTATGAAGGGGAACATTGTGAAAAATTATCTCAGTAGTATATTTTGTTTGAAATTTTTGAGAGAGGTGTCCGAGTAGTTTTCCTCAATGTATTTGTACTTAGTGGAAGAGTATGGTTCATCTTCGCTCTATTGAATGGTTTTTAACCATATAAATTTATAATGTGTTATGGAGGATATGATTGGAGATACCAACTATGAGACCTTTCATATTTATATATCCACTAGATGTTCTTGTGATGGATTTTATGAAGGTGGAGAGCATTTCATATTTTTATAAGGGTGGAAAATGGTACTGGTGACATCTCATGAAGAGGTTTTGAGGGAGTTTCACAAATCCCATTTGGTAGTAAATCCTGGTGTGATGACTATATATCAGGGCCTTTGATGTCAGTTTTTATGGTCAAGAATGAGTAAGGGCTTAATAGAATTTGTCTCTTGATGCCTTAATTTTCAGTAGGTGAAGGATGATCACCATGTTTCCGTGGATTTGGTTAAACCCATTAACGTGCTAGAGTGGAAGTGGTAAAATATCTCTATGAAATTTTTGAAAGAGCCTCCATGATATTATAGAGTACATGATGCTATATGGGTGATCATAGACCAAATCACCAAGTTAGCACACTTCCTATCCATCCGAGAGAAGAGTTTGAAAGAGATATCAGAATTTCTTTACATGAAGAAGATAGTTTGGATTCACAGAACTCTATATACTATAGTTTTATACCGTGTTGATCTCTTCACATGATTATTATAGTGAGGATTATAGGATATCTTTGGGACTTAGTTTTATTTGAGAATGGAGTTTCACCCATATAAAAATTTCCAAACTGAGTGGACCATTCATGTTCTAGAGTATAAGTTTTTGGATTATGTGTTGATATTTTTCTGTAGTTGGGAGGGTCTCCTACCCTTAGTGGAGTTTTCATATAAAAAAAATTACCACCCCACGATTGGTATGGAACCATTTTAGGCCTTGTATGGGAGACCCTATAGGTCACCACTATACAGGAATGGCCTAGGGGAGTTAGCACTCATGGGCCCAGAGTTGGTGTGAGTGACAACACAGAAGGTATAGATCATCTTGGAGTTGATAAAGACTATCCAAAGTTGTCACAAGTCTTACAAAGACTGATTATAAAGACCTTTAGAGCTTTATTAGTGAGACCATGTGTTCTTGAAGGTATCACCTAAGTGTGGGTTATAATGATTTGTTTGGGGTGAAAAATTATTTCTAACGTTCATTGTCTATTTCTAGATTCTATGTAGGTTTAGTGAGGTGGTGTATCACTCAGCCCTACCAAAAAAGTTAGACCTGGTAAATGATGTGTTCTACATGTTGTAGTTGAGGAGGTATGTGGATGACCCATTGTATGTTATAAACTTGGGTGATATGGACATCAAGTATGAACCTACCTTCATAGAGTACCCAATATAGATCATGTATTAACAAGAGAAGATCCTATATGGGTGAGTAATTCCCTTGGTGAATGTCTGATGCCAGCATGAGAATCTTCAGAAGTACACCGAGATGTGGGAGAATCAGATGTGAGCTTAGTACCCTCACCTGTTTGAGTAGATCTTTTTCTTTTTAGGACAAAAATCCTTGAGGTGGGGAGAATTTAATGACTCTTTTTTCCTTGTTAAACTTTTTAATATTTAAAGGAATATTTCTTAGGCTTGGTATTGAGTCAACATGGGATTCTAGGGCTCGAGGAGGATCAATAATTATATAATAAAAATATTAAATATATTATATCATGCATTCATAGATTTTCTAAAATAATTGAATACATCATAAATAGATCCTTGGATGGAAAATATAAGAACACCATTAATTGTGAAATGTGGGTTTTACCCTAGGTGTGGCATAACCTTTGTGCGTGTTTTTTGTTTGACATAAGTGTAATCAAAGATTGATAAATAGATAAATAAATAAATATATATTTTTTATTATTTATTAAATGGACCAAAATATAAAAACCTCTATTTAATCATGTTTATGTAAAATCCATAGGGTTAGCCACATAACCCTAAGGATTTGGGAGGAACAATGGAGGATAGTTCTTGGATGAACAATAACGGATCATGGATTGATGATTGGTGTGCCAAATGAGTTCTTGGATCTTGAAAATGATAGATAATTGGACCCATTCTTCATCAGCGATTGATCCAAAATCAATGTAGGGCATTTTTTATGATGGTTTAATCATGTTCTTGTTTTTTCCAATTCAAACATGAATTATTTACCTAAAAAATTCATTCACGAGTCAATCCTTGGATTATAATTGATGAATTTATCTTCATAGGATTAGAAATTAATGATATTTGTTTATTCTTGTTTATCCCATTCATTCATCACCCCATGACAATGTATTGAGGCCAAAATGAACAATGAATGATGTTTTTTTTGTTTTGTTCATTTATCCCACCATTCTTTGCATGATCATCATCAAGATTTCCTTTGGTCAGAGGTTCAAAAAATATCTGGTGAATGATCATTTAACAATAATTATTTGGTGAAATAGATCGATACCACATGTTCAAATTCATGATGGATATCACAATCGAGGTGCGACAATGATGACAAATGACTAGATATCAGATTGTGGGTGCTTCGTGTGTAGTTTGGAGATGCATAGTAATGATAGATTATTCCTGAGTGGATGGGTGGATGGAATCCTTCCACTAGAGATGAAAAATATTAATCAATACTAGATCTATATTCTTCATTAAATTTAGTGATCGAATCAAAGGAATAAGTGGCACTGGTGGAAAAAACGATCATTCTGGGATTTATGTAAAAATTATGATTGAATGAGGAGTACTTAGGAAGAACACACACTGTGTGAGGCCACTGAAATGGCGAATAGAGTTTATATGTAGATAAAAACATCACACATTGTGTGAGTTCTAACACACACTTTGTGACCCATGACTGATGACCCATCATGTACCACAGGGTACATGGTCCCAAACACAACCAGGTATACGAGAATGACTAGAGGATATGGGCACAAACAGGGTACTCGAACATAGCCAAATACATAGGTATGGATAGTGTACATGAGCATGAACAAAGTACAAGGGAACATGCTCTAAAATATGGGAATAAACACAGGTAGGTCCAAACTTAGAAGGACACACTTTATACTCCAAGTACATGCCATGTACTTTTCCCTAGGTAGGTTGAGGCCATTTTTATCTTTAATTTAAACTAATATCTATAAGTTTCATCCCCTTAGTCCACCCATATGAGGGTACAATGAGGTATCACATCCTAATAATAGGATGTGATATCCTATGTAGGGTTAGTCTTATATAGTGTTACAAAATCTATCAGTGTGACCCAGGGTGTGATCCTATATAATCATCTTATTCTTTAAGTTGGTTTCCAAGAAACTTCATGACCAACACACCCGAGTGTTCAATCCCTTAATTAGTGGGTTATTATGGATAGGGTCAAGTATAACCCATAGTCCATTGTTATGATCCCCTCTTCAATTATGGAGATATTTTGAGTTCTAGTTTATACTTATTCATAGCGAGGCTTGATGAGAATGACCTCTCAGATGAGAACCATCAGTGTTATCAAACTCATGGAGTGAGTTATCCTAGAAAAGTGTTACTTTGGAGCCTCAAGAAGGATCCTAGGATGGATTTTTGTTTGTTTCTTTAACTTAAGACTTAGTTTCTATCAGGAATATATCTAGGTTTTTGTTATTGTTATATCCCATATTCTTATTGACATGAATTTTTGATGATGACCTAACTACTCTCTCTTGATGCTTTATGTTTGGTGATTTTTGGGTGTTCTACTAGGTATATATATACTCACCCCATATTATTATTTTTCATTCTAGGTGTTTAATTTGAATCTATTCCCCTCATTCATAGTAGGTTGGATTCTTTTTATATATTTTGTGGTATTTTATTTTCCCCTTTATTATTTATAGTACTTGTTTCATACTCTAATGTGAGATATATATGTATGAATTCACTTGAGTATCAGTTTTATATTACCTTTCAGCATAGTTTGTGTATTTGAAGATGTGTGTGTGTATATAGGTATATCAGGCTATGGCCTCTCATGTGTGTGATATTCCTAATAAACTCTTATTTTTATCTCATGGTCTATTAGAGGCGGGATTGGGGTGTCACACATGACTTACTGGAGACTTGGTGGGCCCTAATGGGTTGGGTCATGATAATTTCAAAATAAGTCTAAAAAATAATCTTATAAAGGAATAAAAAATTTAAAAACAAACCATCATTTGAAAACATTCAAATTCTTATAGAAATATAAAAAACCCATATCAAATCTTAAAATTCTAACTTCCCTACCAGGGAACTAAAAGTACGTATCTAAAATTCATTTATTTTAAAAACACTAGAAAAAATTTATTTCGAAACTATTCAATTTGACACTCTTTATGAGAATCAACATTGTTTCACAATAGCCAAAAAAACTGGTATAAAAATAGGAGTCTTCATGAAGTTTTATTTTTAAATAAAACCAAAAAACTAGTTTAAAAATTAAAACAATTAATAAAATACTCTTTTCAAATGAAATAAATTTTAACACACTATGTATAGACAAAAAAACTAATTATCAAATAAAATCCACTCTAACAATATCAAAACATCATCAAGACTCATTAAACACCCTCTATAATCCATCTTCAATAAGAAAAAACTACATTAGGGTCAATTTTGAATCAAAATAGTTTGAATTTTTTTATAAGGGATGAAGAAGTATGAACAGTTTTCACACAAGGTTTGGGAGATTGTGCACCAAGGATGTGGAAACAACTATGAGAATTTTGACCCAAGAACACAATTTGTTTTTGGTTTTCCAGACCATGAGAGCTAAGATTAAACCTCCATATCATCCTCCATTTCAATCCAATATATAATGAGACCCACAAAGTGTTTGTTATAACTCAATAGTGATTAAAATACCATTATCTTAGATGAGAATCCATCAAAATAAAATATAATTCAAATTAAAGACTCAAATATTGAAAACCCATGATAACTCATGTTTCATCATAAGACATGGTGGTTATGAACTAACTTATGAAATAACTCCCGATTTTTATAATCCTATCTATATACTACCATAATGAACCCAAATAAAAAGAGGGTAATCTGATATCATTTATCAAAAACTATCCTGGTTCAACCTGACAAGTCACCCAATTTGATCTGCCATAAGTCCTATGTCATGTTCCTAATCACCCCAGGTTGGAATCCAATGACATTTTATCACAATGAATCTAAGTGGGAATTATTTAACCCTTGAATAATAATAAAAAATAGTGGATTACAACCAATAATTTGACATGGCATGTCTATACATTGGTCTTTTACACATAATAAACAAACAATTAAAAATAAAGTGGCAATCTAAAGATGGAATAAAAATGATAAAAAACCAAACCAATTTATAAAATATTTAGTCTCATTATAAATATATAATAATGAATGAAATAAAAGATAGACCAGAATAAAATAAATCTAGATGAAGTGGTTGATTTAGTTACATCCTGAAAAGTAAAACCAAAACCCAAATCATACTACAGGATCACCTCCATGTGACCCATTGTCACTCACCACATACAAACATCTATAAAAAAACTAAAAAAAAACATAATAAAAAATGGAATTAAACTTGGGAACTTTTATAAAAGCATGAATGTGACACACAAACACACGAGTGTCTTTGAAATGTGTGATCTAAATAGTAACAATATGATTTCGCCTAATATTATATTAAATTATATTTATAAATATTTCATTATTTTAGGTTTTTAAACACACACACAAACAAATATATCAAAAGTAGAATTTACATAGGAAAAAACCTAAAGAAACAAATAGCGTTCAATTATTTTTTATGAAACATCCACCCTTTCCATATAAAATAAGATAGAAACCATTATATTGAATGAAAATTATTTGAAATATTAAAAATAGGACCTTTAATTTTATAAAATAACAAATTCAATTATCTCATTTGAAATTCTTTCTTAAAATCCATTTAGAAACCCATGCGGTAAAACCATTTGAAAATGGGACAATTTCACCTTTAAATTATTTATTTTAAAACCAATTTTAAAATTATTTTCAAGGTAAATAAAACCACGAAATAAGGGAAAAATTACTCAAGCAGACACCATAATATCAAATAATCATTACAAAATTAAGAAATACTAAAGTCACAATTATATAAAACACATATAGGTACATGGGTATACAATCAAACATAAAGTGGGAAATTATCTAAAATCATCGTTCAAAGACTAAGAATCATGGATAACACACTGGGTTCAAATCTAAACATGATACTATACCTTACTTATAGAACACCTAAAATAGAACCAATATAAATATGGTGAACCTGAAAAATCTAACAACCCATGATTTCCCTCTTGGCCTCACCGAGTGAACTATTTCCCCAAGTTTGAGAATAATTAGGACAATAGAACTAGATAATGTGTAATCTATTCTAGTTTAATACCCATTCATATCTGCCAATAAGTTACACATGGTTCCCATGAAATTAATCTAATAGAGGTGATCAAACACATGAATCAAAAAATAAACATAATGATCAATAAAAAAATTTAATAAATAAATATCGCATATCTCTTCAAACATGCTCATAAGAAACAACCCATTTTACATAATTAAAGCATCACGTGATAATAATAAATCTACATCTCATAAAGTATAAAAATCTATACATGGAACAACCAAAATGAAATGGGGATAAAGACAAATGTATCACAATATCAGTGAAATCATTTTCATAATGTATCAAATGGTCCTTTAAAAACCAACATAGAATGATAAGTTATTTTAAATTATCTATAATCCAATTCATAAAACAACCTTTAGTTAATAATTTAGAAAACAACAATTTTTTCTTTTAAACCTTATAAAATACAACAAAGGTCATCAAGTTTAAAAATTAATAAACTAGGGCCAAACACACCCTTTTTTCTAAAATATCTCATTTTAAAAACCAATCTAGAATAAATAATTATAAAAATATGTTTCTCCTAACATATGATTCACTTGAAAACTAAAACACCTTTTTATTTTAAAACAAACCCATAAATAATAGACCACTTATTTTAGAAATAAAAATAGGGATAAACCCTTCCAATCATCATTTAAACCTTTTAAAAATATCCCCATAAGAATTTTCATAAACACCTATAATATATAAACATTTAATTAAAAATAAATAATTTAAATCCATGAATAATCCTTTTAATTTCATTACTTTTTTGATAATGGTGTTTCATAAAAAACACCAACCTCAATAAAGTGAAAACAAGTCACTTTTGGTGGATAAAACCAAACCATGAATGAGAATTAACTTTATAAGGCCTATGTAACTAAATCCCAAAATTCAAACCAACCCTAAACCTATATTCATCCCACAAAACCATTAGCATTGAAGAAAAAAAGGGTAAAATGGAAGAATGGAAGAGTGGAGAATAAGAATAAAGGAAAAAGAGTGATTTAACTTAAAAAACCATTATAAATACAAAGAGATAATTCATTGATGTAAGGAGGGGGAAGGGAGGAAACTCTAAAAGTTATCCTTTGGTCTAGATGAACAAAATTATGGAGGAGGGGAGGCCAAAACAAGTTAAATAAAGGAGATGAAAAAGAGTAAATTTACTTTTTAATGAATATTGGTAGGTCGCATGGTTTGTTCACATATTTTACCAAAACATGTGTCAACTATGAAAATCACACTTAAATAAAGCTACACAACTCACATGGTATGTCTACATGGTTTAACAAACCATATTACAACCATGAAGGACCATCCCATACATAAGTTTTTATATGTGGTTTGGTAAACCGTGCACTAATCATGCACACTTCACTAAAATTTCAACACCTCATCCATATGGTATAGCTAAACAATTTTAACTAATCATGTACTAACAATGCCACTGATCTAATTATCTTTATTTTAAAATTATTGTACCTACAACTCTTAAAAGTTCTTAAATGTTCAAAAATGAACCATAATTAAATCATATTCAATATAACGGGGATATAAAAGTGTAACCTATCCACTATATCATAAATAAGGTTTGATGATATATTTTGAATGCATATAAAAAACCATTATTCTATATGACTTACCATATTATACACTACGATATGTATAAATTTTAAGGATTTATTACTTTCTTTTTTAGATCTACATCCTCATTTTATAGTGATTTTATCTTCACATGGATAGATTGTTAAACAATCAATCAAGAAATATATGGTTTCTCCCCTTCCCTTATGATATCAATTTTAATCTATTTAAAATCTATAAATATTAGATATTTTCTTATCATCATCATAGATAAGCTAGCACGATCCTTTCGATTCAAAATATCTTCCTCTTTTTTTACTTTCCCATTGTGGTAATGTAGTGAGAAATCATAATCATTAATAAAATTCAACAATTTTACCAAGTGTATATTCAACTCTTTTTAGGTGAATATATAATTTAATAGTTTATGACTGGTATATAAGTCACACCTTTCTTGGTAATGATAATTCATCCATGTTTCTAAAGCATATATAATTCACGAGTCATGTAATTTTTATCACAAACCTTCAATTGTCTTGAGGGATAATTTGTAACCATATCATTATACATAATAACACATATCAAAGCCTTCTTTGATGTATCAATCTAAATCATAAACCATTACCCACTTTAGGGTAGTGAGATCACATGTGCACTATCCAACCTTCTCTTTAGTTCCTTGAATTTTTTTTAATGTTCATAAGTTTGTAGTAACTTGAATCCCTTTCGAGTTAACTTGTTGAGTGGATTAGATAGTCCTGAGGGAATATTAAAAAAGGGTTGATAATACCTAGTCAATCAAAGAAAATTATGGACCTCAGTCACTATTTTTGGTATAATACAATGTTCAATAATACCTATCATTGATGGATTCATAAATATACCCTCTCTTGAAATTATATGACAAAAAATGAAACATTATTTAGTGAAAATTCACACTTGGTAAAATTTTCATACAAATTATCCTTACTTTGGGTATTTAGTTTGATCTTCATGTGATATTCATGATCTTAATTGGTCTTGGAATATATAAAAATGTTGTCTCTAAAGACTACCACAAACTAATAATGGTAATATATAAAAACTATATTCCTTAAATTTATGAAAATAGTGGGGAAATTAGTAATACCAAATGGAATCACTATAAATTCATAGTCTATACCTCGAGTAGAAGGCTGTATTTGGCATGTCTTCACTTTTGACCCTCAATTGATAGTATTCACATCTAAGATCAATATTAAAAAAAATATTTAGATCTTTATAATTGATTGAAAAAATTATCAATATGGGGAATATGAAAATTATTGTTGATTTTTATCTTGTTATGTTCCCAAGATTCATAGTATATTTTCAATGATCCGTATTTCTTCTTAACTAAAAGAATATGTTCACCCCATTGGGACACACTTGGTTGAATGAATCCCATATTAATATTATCCGAGATTTTATTCTTTAATTATAGTAACTCAACTAGGTACATTCTATATGTATTATTTTAAATTGTTATATCATTGGGTATGATTTCTATTGAAAACCCAACTTCACGATTTATATTATAGATGGTAATCTCTTTTGAAAATTATAAAAAAACACCCATAAAGTCATCATATCATTGATTTGGACTTTATCCCCAATAATATTAGATAAATACGCCCTTTGAATAAAATTCAAGACCCATATAATGGATTTTTTTAGATTAGAAGTTTATATTTATCCTCATACAAATAAACAATCCTATGTTGGTTTAGAATATTTAATGTGACTTTCTATCCTTATAAATTAATATGGTATCTTTATAAATAGTGCCAATATATGCTTAAAATCACATCAAATTAAACTATAGGGAGAATAATTATATTTTTAGGAAGAATATTCTTAAAAATTCTCTTGATATAAAAGGGTGGGTAGAACCATAATCAAATAAGACATTAAATGTTCTATAGTGAATTATAAGTGAACCTTTCAACCCTTTGTTATTATACACCACATTGGAAATAGAGATCATATGTAATTTCCCTTTATTAATGAGAATCAAAGGTTTCTGACATCATTAATCACCATTAAAATTTTAACTCAATCACTGATTTGCATAATGACCATACTACTTGAATTTGAAACACTAGAGTGTGGGTGTGGTATTCTATGGAGATTTCTCTCCAATCATATTGTTAGAAAACATATTCTTATTACTTCAGAATTCGATTGTATGATGACCTTTATTTCAATTCTTAAATCATTCACCAATCCCCTTTATACAATTTCCTCCATGTTTCTTTAAACACATCTAGAACAAAGGAAGACTCATCTTCTACCCTCCATGGTTTTTTTATTAGAATTTCCTTTGAACTTGATATTTATTTAATTATCAAAACCCTAAGATTCATGTATTACTCTAATCTCCATTTATACCTCAAAATAACATATAATTATGTTTTCCATAGATACCTAAGTCTCTTATGGCTAACATACTTTAGAGACATGGATTTAAACAAATAATGAATTAATAAATCTAGATTTTTGATTCAATGAAAATACCAAAATATTAATTCAAAAGACTTTTAAAATGTTCCTCCTATGTATTAATGTATTAATCAATTTTGTTTTTTATCTCTAGGTATTACTTCCCCATTTTCTTATTAATAATGGAGAAAAGTTAATTAATAATAAATACCCATCTAAACTCATGTAACTCTATGGAGAGAATTTCTTTTCATTTACTCATGTTAATGATAAGAGTCCATCATTAATCCTCTCCATATTATAAATGATAAAAAGATAAAATAATTTTCCATGATCTGAGAAATGGAGAATTGAAAATATATTTTTAGTGGTACCAATCCATTACTCAAAAATTAGTGGATCATTAGACCACTTAAAGAAGGTGGATTTTCCCCATGAAGAACTCAACACTATGTTGTACCCTAATTTTATTATTTGGATGCTCACCATTATTCATGTATTGAGAATGTTTTATATTTATATTAGTAATATTTTTCATTTGTTCCCATAAAATTTATTTTATCATGAGAAGAATCATTTCCCTCTCCATAACATTTAGTATTAACATGGTTCTATCTAGTTCCATCTATTAACTAAACCCAAAAAGTATAGTATGATAAACAAAAATAGTAGTGAGAAATTATATGATCATGAATATCATTTATAGGTTTTCTAAATCTTGACACATTATTTCTATCTATGACTCATTAGGTTTATTCTAGTCCATACATGTT
Organism: Viscum album; assembly: GCA_963277665.1. Lineage (NCBI taxonomy): Eukaryota > Viridiplantae > Streptophyta > Magnoliopsida > Santalales > Viscaceae > Viscum > Viscum album. Next base: position 1,354,665,173 of record OY728131.1, read on the forward strand.
CATTATCTATTCAAATCCTTTATAGTGGGTAATAAATAAAATGTGGATTAACATAAGAATATCCCAAGAGAATCTAGCAAGGTGTTCAATCTTAAGACCATTAATCATGCACCATTAATGATCAACTTAATACTCAATACACCCCATTTAGTGTTGTTACCCCAAGGTTAATCTATTCCATATCCACATATAATTTCTATTATCTTGAAGAAGATTTGTTTTCTATGAAAACCTCACTCCTTTATTTATAATGTATTAGGATATTCTCTTATAGTTAGGATTATCCTATCATTTATAAATAATGTTTTCTCATACTAGTTTCCAAAAATAACTAAATCTCCCTCTAATACAAACTATAGAGACTCAAACATTACATACATAAATATTACATCATTTTAAATGAATATTTAACACATATCACACTTATACAAGCATAAGGACCAAAAAATATTAGTATATTTGTAAACATGGGTACATAAACAATTGGTAGATAAAAGATCTATATCATCTCTCACATAGTTCTTCACAACTATTACCCTTATTATATATCTTATTTAAAAAATTTCTTCATATAATGGGGAAAAGGAAACATAATAAAGGGTGATCTCAGATGATCAGTATGGGTAAATAAGGAAGATATCAATCAATGAACATATCTAATAATATCACGAATATGAGGGCATGATAACATGATCTTAACATTTTAAATTCATAACCAATAAGTCATAGATCATAATGATGATTCTTAGAATAAATCATTATATATTATATTTGATGAATCATAAAGGAATCAAAGAACATGATCAATGACATCATAACATTGGCATAATATTCTGTCATAATAGTGTGTAATAAAGTGTGGAATAATATTAATTATAGAAATATTATTTCATATATACCCACCGATTCATTCAACACATGATAGGATTTAACTAACCAACCATGTATCTGCTTCAGGATTGGGATAAATTTTCATATAACATCTTTTGGTATTCAGATAACCTACCTTGTAGCCTCTTTTTGGATTGGGATAACCTCTCTTGTACCGTTTTTTTTGGAATGGTATAACCTCTCATGTACCCTCTTTTTTACTTTTGATAACCTCCTATGTAACTATTGAGCTCATAAAATAGTAATCATTACAAATTGCATTGTAGGGCTGTAATAGAACCACTAATCACTTAATCATAATCCATTCATATATTGGCCACATGATTATGAAAATATTTATCATTACATCAAAGATTAACCTATGGAAAAGAAAATGGGTTTCATCAAAATTTTATCAGAAAAACCATAATCCATCCAATTAATGGATAGATATGGTAACATTAAATCAAATTCCAAGTAAATAATAATAAATATTAAAGGGTCTTGTTATAGATAGATATACCTTTAAAATATTACAATAACATTTCTTGAGGAAATTAACCTTTTTATTTTGAAATCAATAATTTTTTAAAAAAAATCAAAATTTTAAAGAATGAATTAAAAAAAATAAACATGGAAAGTTTTAATAGAAGCTTAAAAGAAAATATAAGTCACAATGATGGGAAAAAGTGTTCATGTGGTTTATTTTAAAAATAATATCCCTTTCATTTTTTTAAATTCAAAATTACATCATTTGGAAAATGAAAAAAATATTCATTTCAATCTTGTTTTGAAATTAAAAAATTGGTGAAAATTAATATATACATTCATTTAGTAATGGTAATATTTTTTTTGAAATTTTTTGATATAAAATATGTATATGGAAGAAAAAAATTCCCAATCGATGAAAAAAATAAATTTAATTTTCCTTAAATTCAATCTTTTAGTCGCTTGAGTACTTATAAAAATGAAAATGAAGGGAATTGTGTAATATCTATAAATAACCACATTAGAAGAAAATACTTAATATTTGGGATAGATTGATCATATAATTTCATCATTATAAATTTAAGCATAAAAAATCCCTTTAAAAAGTGAGATTGTATCGTAAAACCCTTACTATTTTTTGTAACATCTAAGCCTTATTACCCATGAATGAAATAACATAAAATGAAACTTTAAATACCCTGAACATAAGTATATTTTAATTATTATATTTTCTTTAATTTAATGATTTATAATATATCCAATAATATTTTTGTATCGAAGTGCTGAGATGTCGAAAAATTCTAAGGCCTGGTGAGTCTGGAAATTATTCAATAAAAATATCAAATATATTAATATCAAACACATGTAGTTTTCCTAAAATAGTGGAATAAATCCTAAATGGAGACTCATACAAGAAATATAAGACCACCGATGAGTTAGAAACAAAGATTTACATTAGGAGTGACATAATATATGTCAAAATCATGAATTTTGTAAAACATTTTATCCTAGGAACAAATAATGAAATTAATTAATTTATTATTATTTTCATAGTTACCTAAACCTATCCTTATTTAAAAATTCTTATGTCCAATTCCGAAGGATTGTCTCATAAACCTGAGGATTGAGAGAGTGCATTACAAGGAGGATTGGGGAATAACAATGAAGGACCAAGGATAATTTTTTCCAACACAATTTGAGGATCTCGTCAACAATAATGATTTAGATTTAGTGTTCATCAGTGACCAATCTAGACACAAGGTAGGGCATTGTTTTCCTTGGTTTATTTTCCCTATTGTTTATCTAATGAATAATGTGAATCAATTTTTCTAATCGTTTGATTCATGGGTTTATCATTATTACGGGTTTTAGTTTATTTATTCCTAGGATTTCGGGGAATTGATTTGTTTATTGTTATTAACATTAATTCATTATTCTAATAGAAATTAATTTAAGCCAAACCAAACAAGGTCGATGATTGTTCCTCATTTGTGGTTGTTTTTATTTCTCCTTCATTTCTTCACATGTTCCCCACCTATATTTTCTTTGGATAATGGTTCAATGAATACTTGATATTCGAACGTTGTGCATCCATTATTTGGTGCAATAGATTGATACCCAGGTGTGGTTCATGATTGAGGTGCGATGATGTTGGGGTTTAATCCAAGGTAGTTTGGTTCCATTTAAAGGTTCCTCGGTTAATTATTTTTCTACATTCAGATGATGCGGTGAGATAGAGGTGTTTCCCGATTAGATTTGATGATAAGATTTCTGTGATGGAAGATGATAAGGTTGGTAAAAGTAAAATATGAAACATTTGAGAATAATTGTTAGTGGCTATGATGAAATCATAATATTCATATAATAACCATGGGATTCTATAAAATCTCACCATAAATGGAGTTTACCTCAAAGAACACATGTTGTGTGGGGTTCCTAGCTGCAATTATAGGGATTACACATAAAATAAGATATCACATGTAATATGGTCCCTAACATAATCTATATGATATATTTCTGGTTGCTCAATATGTTACTTGGAGGGTACAGAGGCACAAACACGTCCAAAAACACAGTCACATGTAGAGTACATGAGGACGAACCAGTACTTAGACATGACCAAGTACACACACACAACCACAATACCTAGGCATAACCAAATGTACATGGACACATGCTGGTGGCATGTTGAGAGCCATCCTCACCTCTACATAGAGAAACCAAATCCTTTTACACATATTATTACATGATTTTAGGAATAATTATCCATTAAATACAAACTAAGGATTAAAAATTCTAGTGTATTTAGAATAATAGGTATATAACTATAAATAATGAAATGAGAATAAAACATATTTTTTTTAATACCCATAATGATATCTTAACTACCTTTGAGATCCAACAACTATATAGGATAACTTGGGGAATACATAAACAAAAGGTTTGAGCTAAAAACTCATAGTAAGGGAGTAAACATGGAAATGAAACATAACACAAGAGTCAGAAGGCATGTCACGATAACATAAAAGGAATAGATTTTAAATAGACACATGGAGGCATATCATGTAGAATATGGAATCATATGATCATGTAATTTTAAGAATGTGGTAACAATATATATCATGACATAAACATGAGTCAAGGCTAACTGCCAATACTATATCACATAGTGGACAAAGTCCCATAATGAATTAGGTTTACTCCACAATGCCATACATAATGTCTCATGAAACTAAAACACTACCCAATGCATCAGAGTTCTATATGGGAGAACCCATCAAAACATGTATATGAATTTTCATGCCACAAAATGAAATCAAACATGAGTAAAAATCATAAGGGTTACCAAAGGAAAGAAATGGGTTTCCTAATAATGTCATAAGGAAAGACCAAAGTGTGTATCATAGTGTTAACCATGAAAGAATGGATTTTAATTATTTTTGGTAATTCATAAGGGAAATATAATAATATATCATTAAAAATTAAGTCCAACTAAAGTTAAAATATGAAAAAAGTGGCTAGGTGAATTTTAAAAATATACCACTTAAGTATAGTTTTAGGTAAAATAATAGAGTATTTAAAGATGATAAAGGTATATTTATTTCCATAAAATAATAAATGAACTAAAATTGTTTTTAATGATAAATTTATTGATTTTAGAAAAATATTGGAGGCTTAAAATATTTTCTAGAGTGTACCTAAAAAAGTGTAAGAAACAGAGAGGTTCTCTTTAATAGGGTTTTCTTATCGAGGGTAATTGAGAAGGGATCCTTTAAAAAAAATAATTCCCTATAAAATAAAGAAGAATTTGGCTATATAAAAATGTATGGTAAAAATACACATAATAAAGGATAATAATATAAGAATAATTAAGAGATAAATCTAGGTAAAGAGAGATAAAGTGTAACTGAAAGGAAATAAGAATGTTCAGAGAGATCCCATACATTGTGCTTACCTTAAGTTGAATGTGATTAAAGATTCTATATAATGGATTAAATAATGTTAATTATTTACAATAGAACCATATTCATATTTATTATATCATATATAATCCTTATATAACCACTTAACACCTACTCATTAATAATATTTCATTATTACCATTGTTTCGGGTGTTACATGCTTCATTTTTTCCATACATGTTTTGTACGTAAGATCCTGATAATGTGAATGCGATATAGATTAATCATATATGGAATTTTATTAATGATATAATTATAATATTTAATGATTTAATAAATTTTTATAACCATTAATTAATGTTGGATATGGAAAATGAGTCACATTGTTTTGTGGAGACGGTAGGCCGTACGTACGTATAATCGACAATATCATTAACTTAATGGTGAATGGGTAGAGAAATTGATGATATATTAATTATAAAGGATAAATATCATGCCATAAGTATTATATATATATATATATATCCATTATTTCAATCATTATAACTATCCAATTAGTGTGGTGATGAAAAACAGAGTACACTACTACATGGAGATAATAAGCTGTACATATGCATGCACAGTGCTTTCATTTTTCATAGGATGGATAAAACAAGGAATTTGGTTATATCATAATCATAATAAAATATAAATAAATATATGATAATATAGTTATTATTCTATGATGGATATAACATATTATGATGAGGTAGAATAAGAAATAAATTTGGAAGAGTCGGTAATGATGATTACCTCTTCTATGAAGGAGCTCATTTATAACTTATCTTAAGGGACCTAGGGTAGGTATTTTGGAAAGTAAAAAAACCAAAAAAACTTAAATAATTATTTTTTGAAGATAAATGGGAATATTTTGGTCGAGATTTATGGCTCAAAGTGGTTGAAATAAGTGAAGTAATGGGTTCCCTTTTATAATTGAGGGAGAGGCGCTTTTGGAATTTCTCAAAATATGAAAATATAATAAGACAATTATAGATCCAAATGCTTCCAAATGGACTATAAATTCATATAGGAAGAAAAATTAGACCTTATATTATAATCTTCGCTATTATTTATTATTTTTATTATTTTTATATTATTTAATAAAATATTATTCCCATAAAATATCATTATTTTCAATTTTGATATTATTCGTTACTTTGACTTTAAAAACATCAAGACAATAAGTATAATTCGAAAAAAATATTTTATTATATCAGAAATATGTCATGGTAATATTTATAATTCATTAATAACCTAATTATCTCAAATAATGATACTTTTAACATTTCTTATATCAATTATTTGATTATTCCATTACATAAATAATTACTTCATCAACATTCTATAAAAATATAATTTTAATTTTTTATTAACTAAATATTAAAAATAAATTAACACGATTTAGAAAAATATTTGATATTTAATAAAACTAGTTATAGTCAAACATATTATCTGGATGACACCATATTAAAATATCACACTTATTAAAAACAAGAGTTTGACATATTTAACTTTTCATTAAATAAAATATTATAAAGGTCATAATCTTATCCTACTAGACCCAAAAGGTCATAAATTAAAACCTTGGATGATTATGGTAAATATATACTCAACCAATAAGTTTTATTCAAGTTTTTATGTTATTTAATGGTTCTTATTATTTTTATTTTAGATTTTTTAAAAATCATTTTATTGATTTTTCTTGTGCGTGCACAAGCACTACATCAGTGTTTCATAAACAAATAGTGTAATTATTTCATATATAAAATTTAAAAAAAAATTAATATCATAAAAAATAAATTAATTAGTCTCAATATAATTATTTAAATTCATTAATTATGTATATTTACTCATGTACATGTCAAAAAACATATTTAATTTTTTAATTTGACTTTTCTAGCCATGCACAAGCATTGCAAAATCATTTGAATAATATTTTTGTTATTTAACTCTAAATCTAGAAATTATTAGTCCAAATAATAATTTATAGATTAAATTTTTAAAAAGGTTCACACAAATAGTTTTTAACTTTCAATTAATATCTATATGACAACAAATTTGACTTTTCCATTGCTATGCAATCACTGTAATGACACTAAAAATGATTTTCTTATTTATCATGAAGTAATTTATAATTTACATGTTATAAATTATTTTTTTGTTATATTTGTTTTATATTATCATAAATGAGTCTTTCCATAAGTTTAATAAAATTTTCTACCATATTTATGTTTTTATGATATCACAAAAGATACCATATTTCATAAAATATGTATTTTTTTACTATTAATGAAAATTTAATTTATTCAGAAAATTATGAAAATTGAACCATAGAATAAATTAGGTATAGTTATTTAGAAAATTAAATTATTTTTATAAAATCAATTTTCTTAAACTTCCTAAAATTAATTATAATTTCTACTCATAAAAAGAATAAAAACTCATTTTTGAAGAAAACGTATTATAGAAGAATAAAACGACTTTACAAAAAATTGTGTGATTATTTTCTAGGAACTTAATAATAAATTTATATTTTGTTGGAAAATTATATTTATTTTATAAATCAATTATTCCTATTCATACCCACCAATTTAACATCTATCTTATAATGGTAACATTTAAATAATAATATTTTTTTATTTATTCAAGCTCAGTGTTGCGTATCTTGTATGCTATCGAATATAATCATTACTTTTTAAAATCTCAGGATGTTACATTCTTCACACAGTGTGGAATTTCTCCCTTGAAATTTTATTTTAAATAATAATGTGAGGAAAGGTTAATGTACTTCTCCTTCATTGCTTCCAATAGTTCCCATATCAACTCTTCATATTTGTGTTTCCTCCATAGTAATTTAACCACGTGGGTGGTCTTGTTTCATAGAACTTTATCGTTATGGTTCAAGATATTCATATAATTATCCTCATAAGAGAAATAATTTTACAAATTTACCTCCTATGAATTTAGTACATGTGATGGATATGGTTATTACTTCCTCAAGATAGATACATGAAATACATCATGTACTTGAGAATGGTAGGGGGAAGTGCTGGTCGATATGCCACATCTCAGATGCGATCAAGAATCCAATAGGGGAAAATGTACATGAGGTATAACATTCCCTTCTTCTAAAATCTCATGACTCTCTTCCATGGATATATTCATAAGAATACCTTATTTCCATCCTCAAGCTCTAAGTCTCATCTATGATTGTATACATTGATCTTCAGTTGACTTTGGGTAGCCCTGATATGCTACTGATTGGTCATCAAATTTTCTATCATTTCCTTAACTATTTTAGGTCCCATAATCTTACGTTCAATAACTTTATCCTAGAATGTAGGTGTTATACATATCTTCTAATAATGGTCTTGAAGTTTCAAATGATCAAAAAAACTGAGAAGGGGGTTTGAATCAGTTGTTCACTTTTTATGATTTTTAAAAAATTTAGAAGCTTAACCCATATAACCTATTAAGATTAATTTCTTTATCATATTTTTGTAAATATTCATGAATGAAAAATTAGGAATGTAAGTAAATAACACAAGACTTATAAGGTTCAAAATCATTGTGAGAACCTACATCCTTGCCATAGACACTCCCATGGGTCTATGTAAATTCACTATTATGAATAAGTGAATACAACTTGTGCCAAATCTTGTTAGACACCTTCTATATCCCTATATGAAATATTATATTTACTCCCATTAGTTTATAAGGTATTATTATAAATTGTTTTATCAAAAACAAAAGTAAAAGGCTTTCTTCGAATTTTTCAAAAAATATTTCTGAGTCTGATGAACCTAAATCTGATGGCCTTCAGTCTGATGAACCCATTTTGATTAACTCAATATGATTAGCTTAGTATGATCTTCCCTTTCTTAATATGAAATTCTAAAACTCTGCTAAAAAACTCAGTATGGTCTTCCTCAGTCTGATTGACTCAATACGATCGAATCAATATGAAAAAATAAAACTATTCTCAATTGATAAATACCATATTACTTAGTATGATAAACAAAAAATTCAGTAGTATGAACTTATTCTGAGATCTCAGTCTAGAAGGAACTCTTTCTCAAATTACTTAGCACTCCACCTTTTATGAAATTATGAAAAGTAATAATGAACGAATGTTCTAAGAAATAGTTTATAGGAAATCCAAAATGGAATAAATAGGAAACTTGAAAACTTTCCATTTTTACTCAAATTTAAAAATTCTGAAAAAAATTCGCATTTAATCTTTAACTTTTACTTATTTAAACCATATCAAGAATAATTTTAGATTTATTTCGAATTGAATATCAAGTTTGACCATTTCAACTCTTCATATTTCTTTTCCACAATCATCATTATTGAACTTCTTATCAATTATTCAGTATTAAGAAACCTTCTTAGCTCATTATAATGAAACTTCATTGGCTTCAACTTCATCTTCTCATTATGATTTCCCTTTCTTTCTAATCTCATTACAATTTGACTATCCTCATCAGAGTTAGCCTGATTTAATTTCCTCCTTATAGTAATTATGATTATATTTCATTCTCATAGTCAATCCAATGGAATTATCATTATAATGTAACTTCCCATTATGATTGAAATCCCATTATGATGTAAATTATTCAACAATGACTCCATATAAAAATATTTAGATTCTTCAAGCATTATCAGATATAACTCATTCAGGATTCTGAATAATTCTATGTTTGGTACTACTAGATCTAATGAAAACTTTTACTGGATATCTGAAATTGATTCAATCATTATGATTCCTCCATTTATTTAAAAATATTTTATCATGATAATGTTTCACAATTTATGAGAACTTCATGATAAAAAAAAATTGTCTGAATTTGGTTAGAAAGTATGAAAAATTTATAACACCTAACTTCACTATCTTCTTTCAAAACTCATTATCAATATCATGACTTCTTTACTCAACAAGTTCTGACTTTCTGACTCAATAACTTATTTCTTTCTCTAATTATGTAAAATACAATATTCTAAAAAAAATTACTACCTCAAAATATTTTGGATGAAATGATCTAAATATAATGGTGCATCTGATCAACAAATCTACATAAATTCAAGCTTCTATATTGATTAAACCTTATATATCCTATGCTTCTCACTCTGAAAGACTGTTTCTGGAAAACAACTTTCTTAAGGATAAAACCTTTCTATCCCTTTGTGTTTGGATTCATAAACATTCAACAACTTCCATATGTCTTATGAGAAATAAGTATGTTGTACTGGATCTGATTCTGAATAATAAAAATATTATTTTATAAAAAGTATAGTTGTTAACAAATAAAAAAAACTATTTAAAATAAAAACATCACAAAAGTTCTTAAGGGAATCATATAGAGTCATATGGTTGTTTGAGTGGAAACTATTTTTTTAAGGAAACTCAACCAGTGGAATATGCTAATCCCATTATCCTTTGAAGTCCATTGAGCATGCTCTCAACATATCTTTTTATGTTTGAATGGTTATCTCAAACTAGCCAATAGTTTTAGGGTGATAAGCTATATTATTGTTTGGATCAATGATTAGATCATGATGGATAATTTTCTATAACATGGAGTTAAATATCATATATTGATATGATAAAATAGATGGTGGTACTCCTTGAATCCTTAAAATTTCTCTAATGTATAAATATGAAAGTTTATTGAGTGATAAGTCCTCTAAAATTTTAATAAAGTGAAACTTCTCTATAATATGATCCGAAAAAACCAATATAGAATTATTTCCTCTAGATGTATTCAAAAATACAAAGACAAAGTCCATGGTTATATTTTCCCATTTCCATATAGGTATAGGTAATGGTTTCATTATCCCCTTAAAATTTTTTCTTTTTACACTTCACTTGTTGATAAACCATGCACTTTGATATACATTAAATGATCTCATTCTTCATATTTTCCCACCAATAGTTCATTTGGAGATCTCTATACATATTTGTGATCTATAGGTGGATAAATAATGTTGAGATAAGTGAACAATTCAAAATATCCCTATATCTTAGGATTTTATGATACACATAATCATGACCCAAATCTTATGATTCATTCTTTATCAATTTTGAACTCTGAGTATTTCCCATTTCTGATAGATTCCACTTTCTTCTAAATTTCTACATCATTTCTTTGAGAACACTTTATCTTCTCCATAAGGGATGGTTGAGCAATCATTTTAGAAAGGAATGATAATGTTACTTACCTTATGTTCCCCATGTCCATCATTTGTAAGTCTAAAAAGATTGTATCCTTCTCAATTCTCATCATTGATAAAGTAGTTGGGTCCTTTCTATATAGAGAATCTTCCACATTATTTTATTTACCAGGATTGTAGTGGATTGAGAAGTCACAATCCTTGATGAGCTATAAACACCTTTATAAGAGAATATTAAGATCATTATATATGAATATATATTTGAGGCTCCTGTGATCAGTATATATCTCACACTTCCCCCCATAGAGATAATTCCACCATATTTTCAATGTGAAGATTATAGTCGCCAACTCCAGATCATGTATGGGATAGTTTTTCTCATGAAATTTCAGCTACATTGAGGTATAGACTATTACTTTATCATTTTTCATCAGTATACATCCTAATCCATTCTTTTATGAATTACTACATACCATAAAGAGTTCCCCACTTATGGGTAGTTTAAGTACTGGTGAAATGATAAACCTCCTTTTCTGCTCTTAATAGCAGTCTTCACATTTACTGGTCTAGAAAAAAATTCCTCCTTTCACTAATAAAATAACAGCCGATAACAGTGCTATAATTTATCAATACACAAACAGTTCACTGATAAAGTGAATCTTTATCATCACTAAAATAAGTGATGATAAAGGAATCCCTTTACCTGAACTAAAAAAACTTTGATATAATGCACCATTTATCAATGATTTTTGTTTAGTGATGATAAAAGTTAACCTTTATCATCACTTTATTTTAGCGCTGATGAAGGAAACCTGCATCAGTGCTTCATTTATAGAGTTAATAAAATGTGTCCTTTATCAGTTCATTTTTATCACTGATAAAAACTACCCTTCATCAGTGCTTTTTAGTGCGGATAAATGACCATAATAAAATGACAAATTAAACAAATAAAAATAAAATGAGTAAATTAAGAAAAATACCAAACATTTTATTAATTAAATAATTATAGATACAAATAAATAAATTTAATATAATTATATTAGATTATAAATATTAATAAATATTATATATTAAATATAGATATATAAAATGAATAAGTATAATATATATAAAATGTTAATTAAAAATATATTAATGTCTTATTAATTTTTAATGTTGTTTGATTTTTCAATTTAACCTATATTAAACATCGTGTGTTGCATTTATTTCACACAGATATATATATATATATATATGATAATTAATTTGTATACACAAGACACACACAAATATATTTATGCAATATATAAAAACACATACAACTAATATTTATGAGTTCACTGTGTTTCGATTTTTGCGTTTTTTTGCTGTTATTAAACATGATGAATTCTAAATCTCTTCTCATCACTATTTAAATACAATAAGTGTTGTTCTATTTCATCATTTTATCCTTTCATAGGCATTTGACTATCTAACCCATTTTTCACTAGAGATACATGTAGATTGATTACTCTCCTCTCGACATTCACATGGAGACCTCTCATCCCCCATCGATTTGCTCTCCATTTGAGTAATATAGGGTTCTAAAATCTAGGTAGTTTCTCAAATCTAATTCATCTAATATAATAGACTGTAGATTCTAAAGGCCTAATTTTGAGGGTTTTTTTAGGATTAGGGGATACCAAGTTGTGGTCCTCATTTATGGGTGATGAACATATAGGGACAAAGGTAAGTGTAAAATTAATTAAAACAAGTTTTGTGGATTTTGGTTATTCATGTAAATTGTTTAACCATGAAACTGGATATTTATATTTATGATTTTGATGAATAATTTTTTATTAAATTCAAAAAAGATTGATTTAATTTGTCATGTTCCAAAAATTATTTGTGTGATGCATGTAGTGAGAGTTTTGTTTTTTAATTAACTCAACATTATTATTAAACTTTAACCATGAGTTACAAAGAGTGATGGGGAAGTTCTTTGGTGTTAAAAGTTTGATTATTTGTTTTGAAAAACATTTCCTAGATTGGATAGAGTTGAGAAATCATTTGGTAAATAAACATAGAAATACATAACAACATATAAAGAGTGTATTTCCCAAAAGTAAGTGAGTTATCCATTGTTGGAAATATGATCAACAAAACTATGATATATGATTTATTAATAGATTTAGTAATCAAAATAGAGAGATAATTAATTTATAAGAAAAAAAATAATTTGAAAATCCATATAACATGGTTAATAACCGTAGAGAGAACAAAAATTGATTAAAATATAGTTTTTTTGGTTTGGATATTTATGTCATATAAGTCATGATAATTTTTTATCCATGTCCAAAATACAGAAAATATAGATATTATCCCCCTATTGTAATTAACCCTTTGTTGCATTCCATAGAAAAACCTATCTTCTTCTTTGATCACTTTTTATCACCAGGTTAAGGTATTATCACTTCTTTAGTGATCGAGGGTCAACAAGAATATTTCTATGATTGAAGGCTAGTGTAATCTCCTAAAAGTATAGAATAATTTTTTTACTACTTCAAGGTTATAAATCAAACATATTCCATTGAAGCTTAAATATGGATTCCACTGATACAATATTACAAGTATTCTATAGGTGTTTTTTCTTTGTTTATATTCACATTTATCCTTAAGATAAATCCGCCCTTTTTAGGTTTTTTAACCCTCTAATGATCATAGGATGATACCATAAAACTCATAAGTGGTATCAGAGACTTATTCTTTAAGGACACAATGTATTAATCTATTAGGTTTCAAATAAATAAATTTTATATTTAATTATATCAATATCATATATTATGATATGAAAGATTTCTTTGTTCATCCATATAATATGGATATTATATATCAATTGAGGATAATTTTTGAGTGATTCCATCAGTGTAGGTTCCTAGGACACTTTAATCATTAGACACTTGGTTGTCTTCCATATCTTGATGATGGATTGGACTCCCTCTTTAAAACTAGTCTTCCTACCATCATCAAGAGATCGAAGGCAATCAAGCATATGATGAAAGATTAAATAAAGGGAGTGAAGGTTTGTTGTAATTTAGTATTGAAGTATTATACCTATATTCAAGATTTCATGAAAGATACATGAAATTGTGGTCTTTTATGTGTGGAGTGTATTTCATTGTTGTTATTCAGGACAAATTAAATGTTTGACTACTCATGCAGACAATGGATTCAAAATATCATGATGTTTCCAATACCAAGTACTAATAGACTGTTGATGATGAAACTATGGAATTAATGGGGGATCAAAAATATGCTGATGAAAAAAAATGAAAAAAACAAGGATGCATCGTCACATTTTTGAATAAAATTTTCAACAAAAGAATCAAGGGTATAAAATTTGATGTTGGTTAGAATCAACACGACCAACCTATTGACCCCAAAAAGTAAACATTAATTAGTTATCTTAGGGTCAGAATAAGGATGAATGCACCAATTGATATTGAATCATGGCACCACATCGAACCTATAATGAAGGAAATCCATTGGAAAAATATAATAGTAATGTTTCAATATACTTTCTAAATTTTAATGAAAAATTATATAATGAAATGTTGATTTAGTTTTCATTATTCCTTGCAGACTTCATTTATTTTAGAATATTTTCTTAATAAATATTTATTAATGGCCACTGGAAAGGCCCATAGAGGTGTCCATACTCTTCTGTTGAAGTAAAATCTTAGAGATGTTGAGAGGAGAATAAAGCACCACACACCACTCTGTTATGAACAAATTATAAAGTAATAAACATGGACTGTTTTCAGAAATCGTTGGAATGAGAAATAATTTTAGGTGCATTGAGATCAATAATATATTATTTGACATCATTTATTTTATCCAACTTGATTAAAAATTGTTAATGTATGAAACTGTAAAAGAGTGATTAAAATAAAGAATGTGCATCAAAACTAGCGTACCCCTATCACAAAGGAAGGACAACGTACGCTTCATTAGAGAAGAAATTGTTATGTATTTTAAATTAACAATAAAAGTTTAATTATGTGATATGAAACAACATATGTTCCTTTTTTATATTCAGATTGATGAATCAAAATCCGAATCCAGTTTCATCCCACGTCATATGCTATGAAAGGAGGATCATGTAAATAAAGATGAAATATTAGTTGATGAAAACACAAAAGTAGTATGGGAATCATGTGTAAGTATGACATAATTGTAATTCATAATGATTTATAACAATATTATATAAAATAAATATGTTCATATTTTTATATGGTTTAGACACAAGAATCTACAATGATCGCACTCGAAGAAAATCGACTTTCAGTAGCTTTGAAGTGACCTGAACAATATGGATGCGTTAGAGTATTAGGTTTTGGAGTCTCTCCAAGAACATATTTAGAGAAGATAAAAGCACATGAAGATACATATAATATGATGATATGAATGCAGAAACAAATAGACTCACTACAAAATATTATTTTGCAGTATAGTTTGACAATTTTTTTTAATAAAATATCAAAGTGAACCGATGGAGGAGAAAAGATACTCACATGATCCAAGTGATCCCACTTGATTTGAGGCTAGTCATTCAACCCAAACCTTACCCGGGGTAATGAATTTTTCATTACTCTTTCTCCTAAATGTGAATTAAATAACTTTTGTTAACTTTATATTACTAAAATTATATAGGGTGTAATTCTATGTGATTTTTTTGTCAACACCCATGTACCACCATGTTTCAAGGGGTAAAATGTATAATATCTCGGGAGAACAACTACAAAATTAACCCCTCCCAAAATATCACAGGACAGTGGGGATTGTGGTAGCTTATGATCCGACTATTGATTTTCCTATTCCACTTGATGATTAGGATATTACAATGGTTGAAGATACTATTAGAGATTTCATTGCATGACCATATAATATTATAAAGATACACATGGTACGTATTTAAAAAACTTTATATAAAAAACATGTAACAATTGATGATAAAAGGTATAAAGTGAGGTTTGATATTACATATAAATAAAACAGCAGAGAAATGAAAGGTCTAATCAAGAAAATATAGTGAATAAACAATGAAAACAAAACAAACTTCTGAGAGTACCTTCTCTCTACAAGTTCTAGAGAATTATTTATTTACATTACAACTTCATGTAGAGACCAAATTTTAAGATAAATCTATATCTTACATTAACTATAAAAAAGAAATATTTTGAGCTTCCATTATAGACAGAAATGGTATTGAGTTTTTAAAAGAGATTCTCAATCATGAATGGTTGGGAATCACAACTATGAATACATAAATAAGGTACATTTTCATAATAAGTCTTTCGAAATTGTGATCTAAATATGTTTATCAATGATAATAACTATTCATATTTTTTATAGGCATTTATAGTACAACTATATAAAGGTAAGATCATGAGAAAAACGATTTGGATTCATTAATCCCAATATCATTTCTAGGATAAAAATTACTTTGGAAAACAAAGAAATATAGAAGAAAGAATATGAGTTACTAAAAGTGTTTAACAAAAAAATATCAGATGATAGACTCTTTTTGATGCTTACAATGAAAGGGTAAAACTATAAGATCTAATCACATAAAATATATTTTTAATTTTTTCATTACTTAATTGTTTTTGTTTTTTAGGAAGCACTGGATAATAAATGCATATGTACATTGATATGTCCTTATTATTTATTTATAGGATTGGTTCACCCCATGGTGAAGCACTCGGGCGTAAGAGACCCTCATATAGATTCTCTTATATCTGATTATTCAATTATTCTAACTCAATGGTGGCCATCCTATAAAGAGTCTTTGATGTGGGCAGAGATCCAAGTTTAAAGTTCAATTGATAACTCAACCCCTCAGTCAAGTGGAAGACCATGAAATTATTTAGGTAACACATCATTGTAGTCCCTCACAATAGGAAAGTCTTCAAGAATAATCACCCCCTTTGCCTCATTCATTTTATCTAGATATGATTTCTCATAAAGAAATAATATCCACACTTGAGTTGATTATTATAAATAAGATTAATCCAACCCTTATACTTGTAAAAAATTGGATGATGCCTTAGGATTTAAAGAGTGATATCCCTCTCTCAACAGTTGATGTTGGATTTGTATAAAGATATAGAATCCATGCCCACTATAGCATCAAACACCACCTAAGGAAGTAAGATGATATTTTAATAGAGGTTCATTCAAAAAACATTGATTGGGAAGGAGTTATATAATTTATATTTAATAATTTCTCTATTCATTTTTCTTATAGATAACTCAACTTCCATATTTTGATGTGGGTTTTTAATAGTTCTACTAAACATGCAAGATATGAAAGAGTGCATAGAACCAAAATAAAAAAGTATGTTTTTTATTCCTGAATTATTAACTAGTATACCTATCTGCACAACATTTTTTGGACCCATATTAGTAGTATTGATAACATATTCTCTTACTTGTTGTGTTGGAGGTTGTTTTTGCTGATTGTATCTGACAACCCCTGTCTTAGGGAATTATCTTGCATAATATTCATGTTACCTGCAGTTGAAACACTGGAATGTAGGTTGGGTGTTGATATTTACCTTACTTTATTATTCCACATTAGTGGGTTTCTTCATATCCCTTCGACAATGATTAACCTAATGCCTCTCTTTTCCAAACTTTAAGTATCTCCTGATTCCCTTTAGGCAGTTCCCAATATTCTTCTTTCCACACTTTTCAAAAGTGTGATGTTAAATTTTCTTTCCTCCATGGATTTTATTTTTTGATCCTAACATATTAAAATCCATTTCCCTATTTTTATCTATGATCCAACAAGACCATTGAGAGTCTCAAATTTCCATATCAACTTTAAGGGTACAAAAAAATCCTTATAGTTGTCAAATTATCAAATAAAAAAGGCTTTTCATAGACTCAGCTTGAATCCACAAAATAAGCGATCCACCGTAATTTTAGTGTTCATTAAAAATCCAAAGTCATATCATGAAATCCTTGTAATGTTTTCCTTATATACTTTGATCGATTCATATTCATTGTTATTTAGCCTAAGGGACTCCCTCTCTATCTTAACATAGAGAATCCAAGGAAAATATTTATTGAAAAATATTTTCTTGAATCCTTCCCATTCCATGGAATAAATTTCCTCATCATACTTAGTTTTTTTATTAGGTTCCACCACTGATCAGCTTCCCCATAAAAATGATAGATTACCAACACAACTTTATCTTCTTCTGAGCATTGGAGGACAATGAATATATTCACAATGGATTTAATCCATTATTCCATGATGAGATGATTAGAATATCTAATAAAGGTATGAGGCCTTTGTCGCATAAATGATTTGACTGCAACTTGATATTTCTTAGGAGAATGGGGTGTTCCACATAATTCAAGTTATTATTAATAACTGAATCTAATTGATCCATTAATGTAGCATAAATGATTTGACTGCAACTTGATATTTCTTAGGAGAATGGGGTGTTCCACATAATTCAAGTTATTATTAATAACTGAATCTAATTGATCCATTAATGTAATAAATCTCTGAGCTCCTGTTCCCACTAGGTTTGGAATCTTATTAGAGAAATAATCACATTGCCTATCACAATTGTTATTATCATGGGTTATCCTATTTCTAGCCATCCACTAAAAAAAGAAAAAAAGAAAAAATGGTAGATTTAATACGTAGGTAATGCGCATATAAAAATAAAACTATAAACATAGAATGATAAACTTTTAAATGAAATGTATATCTTAACTTATGATTCCCTTAGTTTCAATCTAGGTTATCCATGGTGAAAGAATTATCCCTAGGGTTCATACTAAAATTTTCCAGTCCTAACCCTCCAAAATTACTATACTATGATCTAATACCAACTATAATGACCCAAACTTCCACATATACGATCACATAATTTTAGGTATAATTATCCATTAAATAAAAACCAAGGATAAAAAAGTCTAGTGTCTTTGGAAGACTTGGTATATAAATAGAAATAAGGAAACTAGAATAAGATGTATTTTTACTAATCTCCACAATGATATATTAACCCCCTTTAGATTCTACAACTATATTGGATAACCTAGGGAATACATAGACAAAAAGGGTGATCTAAAAAATCCCACTAAGTGAATAAACATGTAAATGAAGCATAACACGTGAATTAGGAGGCATAACATGATAAAATAAATAGAATAGCTCTTAAATAAACACATGGAGGCATATCATGTTGAATATGTAATCATATGATCATGTAAAAATAGGTTTGTCAAAGGAATATACGTCATTACATAATCACAAGTCAAGGATAACTGCCAAGTCTATATCACATGATGAATATAATCCCATAATAGATTAAGTTTACTCACTAATCCCTTAAATAATGTCTCATGAGAATAAAACAGTACCCAATGAATTAGATAAATATATAGGCACACCCATAAAAATATTTTAATGTATATGTTTTCTACATAAAGAAATAAAAAATAAGGAATAATCGTAAGGGTTACCCATGAAAGAAATGAGTTTTTAATCATGACATAATGAAAAAACCAAAGGATGCATTATAATGTTATCCATGAAAGAAGTTATTTAAATAATTTCTGGGCATTCATAAAGGAAATTTCATAATATATTATTAATAATAAAGTTTAAATGAAGTGAAAACACAAAAAAGAGTATCTAGGCGACTTTAGAAATATCCCACTTAATCATAGTTTTATGGAAAAGAATAGCCTTTAGAGAGGATAAAGGTATATATTTTTTTTCTATAAAACCCAAAAAAAACTAAAATTAGTTTTCATTGTAAATTTAATGGTTTTATAAAAACATTGGAGGCTTAAAATGGTTTATTTATTTTACTTTAAAATTATAATAAGTAGAGAAGTTCCCTTTAATTAGGTTTTCATATCGAGGGGAATTGAGAAAGGAACCTTTTAAAACATGTAATTCCCCATAAAAAAAGATGAACTGAGCTACATACATATGTATGGTACATATAAAAAGAATACAGTAGATGTATATAATAATAATTAAGAGATAAATTGATGCAAAGATAGAGAAAGCATAACCCAAAGGAAATATGAATGTTTGGAGAGATCCCTTATATTTTTCTTTCTTTTAGTTGAACGTGATTAAACCTCATGTATAATGGTTTAAATAATTTTATTAATTTATACCAAAACCTTATTCATATTTATTATATAATATATAATCTTTATATAATCTCTTACTGTCCACCTATTAATAATATTTCATTATTACAATTGTTTTGGGTGTTAACTACTTCATTTTCCGTACATGTCTTATCATGTAAAATCTAGTTCAGGTGCAAGATATATAGATTCATAATATGTATAATGTTATTAATTATATAAGTATCATATTTAATTATTTAATACTTTTTTATAACCATTATTCAAATTCGGATATGGAAAATGAGTCACATCACTTTATGGAGACCGTAGGCTGTGCGTATGTGTGAGTGATGATATCATTACCTTAATGGTGAATGGGTAGAGAAATAGATGTTATATTAATTTTAAAGAGTCAATATAATTTAATAAGTATCATATATATCCATAATTTATATAATTATAACTATCCAAGTAAAATGGTGATGGAAAATGAATTACAATGCTTCGTGGAGACGGTAATCCATATGCACACATGCGTAGTGATTTCATTTTTCATTGGATGGATATAAAGTGAAATATGGTTGTATAATAATCATAAAAACATAGTAATATATATTTTATAATTAATTTATTAATTATTATGTTTATAATATCTTAATAGGAGGTAGAATAAGAAATAAATTTGAAAGTGTCAGTAAAGATGATTGCCTCTTTTATGAAGGAGCTCCATTATAACTTATATAATGGGACCTCATGTTGGTATTTTTAAAGGGATAGAACCACAAGAACATAATTAAGGATTTTTATAATAGAAATGGGTAGCTTTTGTTCTATATATATGGATTAGAGTGGTTTAAATAAGTAAATGAAGGGGTTCCCTTTTATAATTTAGGTGAAGGGAACTTTGGAATTTCTAATTTTTTTAAAATATAATAAGACCATTCTTGATCAAAATGATTCAAATTGGACTATAAATTAATATAGGGTAAACTTTTAGAACTTATATTATACCCTTTTTTATTATTTAATATTATTATGATTTTTAAACAATTTAAGAAAATATTAATCCCATAAAATATCATTACTATCAATTTTGATATTATGTATTACTACAACTTTAAAAACATCAATAAAACAATTAAAATTAAAAATAGAACTTTATTATATCATAAAATGGTCATTTTAATCTATATAGTTCATTTATCACATTTAATATCTCCAATTATATTACTTTTAATATTTTTAGTATCAATTATTTGATTATTCCATTACTTAAATAATTACTGCATCAACATTGTATAAATATTTAAGTTAATTATTTCTTCCTAAAAATTAAATATAAATTTCCATGATTTATATAAATATTTTATATTTAAAAATAATATATATAGTCTAACATATCATTTGTATAAAACCATATTAAAATATTACACTTCTTAAAAAAATAAGTGTAACATATTTGTTTTTTTATTAAATAAAATATTATAAAGGTCATAATCTTATAAAAGTATCCCCAAAAGGTAAAAATTCAACAATTAGATGATTATGGTATATATATACTAAAAAAATTAGTTTTATTAATGTTTTTATATCATTTAATGGTTCCAATCATTTTGATTTTAGAGTTTTCAAAAATTATGTTATTGATTTTTCTTTTGCTTGAACAAGCACTATATTAGTGTAGCATAAGAATATGTGGTAATTATTTCATATATAAAAATTAAAATTAATACAATATCATAAAAAATTAATTAATTAGTCTCAATATAATTATTTTGGTTCTTTTATTATATATATCTTCTCATATCCGTGTTAAGACAACTTATTTAATTTTTTAATTTGATTTTTCTGTCCTTGTGCATGCATTGCACCATCATTTGATTAAGATTCTTGTTATATAAATCTTAAATTCAAAGTTACCTATAAAAATAATAATTTATAGATCAAATTTAATAAATTTTTCATGAAAATACTTGTTAACTATCAATTATTAGCTTTAAGACACCAGATTTGAATTTTCTATTTTTGTGCAAGTACTGAATCGACAATGAAAATGATTTTCATATTTATCATGATATAATTTATAATTTACATGTTATGAATTATTTTTTTATTTTATTTGTATTATATTATCATAAATTAGTATTTACATAAGATTAGTAAATTTTTATATCATAGTTACATTTTTATGATATCATAAAAGATACCATATTTCATAAAATTTGTATTTTTTTACTATCCAACTAAAATTTAATATATTTGTAAAATTATAAAGATTTAACAATTGAATAATTGTGATATTATGATTTCAAAAATGAAGTTAATTTTTTTAAATAAATATTCTAAAACTTCTAGAAATTATTTACAATATTCACTCATAAAACGAAAAAATACTCAATTTTGAAGAAAACTTATTCCTGAAGACTAAAAAGACTTTACTAAAAATTAGGTTATTATTTTCTAAGAATATAATAATAAATAAATATTTATTTGGAACTTTATATTTATTTATAAATAATTTATTCCCATTCATACCTTCCAATTTAACGACTAGGTTATAACAACCATATTTAAATAATAATAATTCATTGTTCGTTTAATATAGGTGTTGCATATCTTATATACTATCAAATATAGTAATTAATTTAAAAATAACAAGATGTTACACTAAACATTTTTTACCAATCAATGAAACATATTATATATCTAGGTTCACATGCCATGTGAGATATCGAGGCATAGAAAGACCCCCAGTCTTGTGAGACACATCATGTACCCTTGGTAAATGTTATGTACTTTTTCTAGGGCAATATGAAGCACTATATTTATTTAATATACACTAGGTTTAGTTGAGTGACATACCTTGGTTTGAGGGTACTATATGAAATTATGTCCTAAAAATAGTATTATGATCCCCTATACATGTTTGGTTTTAGATAAATTTCATGATATCTAGCCATCTGTCCTAGGGAGGGATCCTCTACAATATCATTCCTAAGTAGGGTTAGTGGTATCAATATGAACTACATGCAGAAGGAGTTGATCCCATATATAGAACTTTCATCTAGTAGGGTTAGTGGCATCCTCTAATGTTCCTTAGCGTGATCCTCTATCTGGGAAATGTGATATTTGGAGATCTGGAGAGTACATCTTGGATAGAAAAGATAAAAATAACCTATCAGATGAGTGGTGTCAGTAATAGAATGGATTGTGGAGTGATCCCTCTCAGATAATCATTACCTTGAATCCCAAAAAAGAATCCTATTTCTGAAAATATTGTTTGAGATTTCTTGATACTGCTTTTCTGTTATGAGTACATCTGTTTTTTTATTATCATTATGTCTCATATCTAGATTGACATTATTTTGTATTGTTCAAATGACTATCCATGCCGATTTATGCTTATTAATTTTAGAATTTCCTATTGGTTATTTCTATACTCACCCCATGAATCAGATCTACCCGCACATGCCATGTATTATACAGATAACATGCCATTTGACAATGTCTTAGGAGGACTAAGAGTAGAAGTATCATAGTATTTTGATAGACATTCCAAGGTTCTTAATGATGTTCCATTTGACAGTAATACCCAACTTCTGAGCAGATCATACTCTCTTTCTCGTTTATGGTGGGCCTATATTTGGTCATTTTATCACTTTCAGTAATTTTTTCCTTTTGTTGTTGTATTATAGATATATTCATGAATTGGTATCAGTTGTAATTTAATTTATAGATTGTATAATATTGGAGATGTGTGTGTGTGTGTTTATAGGTACTTAAGATAATTCTTCCTATGTGTGGGATATTCTTAATTAGTGTTAGTTGTCATCCCTTAGCCTATTGAATGTGGGATTAGGGATTTTACACTCAGCTTATTGATGACCTAGTAGAACCCAATGGGTCTGGTCATTATAGAGTGGTATCAGATAAATGTTCTACCATATGATCAAATTTTGGAGATTATCTAATAGTGAGGTTGGTTTGGGATTTGTGGAAATATTGTTAAAGTGTGTTGAGTTTAGCTATCATTCCAGGGACTCCAGTGCTGCTGAGGTGGTCAGTGTGTCCATTCAAAAGGATTCTGAATAACCAATTGTTGAATTGGTACATGTAGACACCGGTTATAGGAAAAACATTGGTATATGATTCATCTAAGAATGGATTTTGATTTCTATATCCTTATTAATTCAACTACCCAAATATACTCATTGATCATGGTGCATTTTTTTCAAAATTCCTCTACAAAGAAATCCATCAAGGATTACACTAAATGATCTTGCAGATGATCCACTAAGTGATGAGGCCTTAGTATAGGTTCAAATTCATGAGATAGTACCTCTGAGTGGGT
This sequence comes from Viscum album, assembly GCA_963277665.1. Taxonomy (NCBI): domain Eukaryota; kingdom Viridiplantae; phylum Streptophyta; class Magnoliopsida; order Santalales; family Viscaceae; genus Viscum; species Viscum album. The sequence continues at coordinate 1,354,689,629 of OY728131.1, forward strand.
TTCTAGTAATTCCACTTCCCATTGAGTAGCATATTTCTCCATAAGTACCAGATGAGGATGCACACAACCTGAGCACACTCCAAGTGTTTCAAAGGTATAAACCTCTCTATATTCAGGGAAATCTGAACTCCCAGGAATTTGAGGACTAGCTTGAGCTAGTTACCTGAGTTTTAAGCCTTGTGAAAACACCTAAAGATCAGATGGTGGCCCTAAAGGCGAGTCTTAATTAGGGTTCTACTAGGTAATGGTGGAGTCTAGTGACCCAATCACATAATGAGGAAACTCTCTCTGGGTAATATTTTGAGAGTCTCTTTTGGGATGAGTTTTCTCTATTCATGTCATCAATAGTGTTCATTTTGGAACTTATGTAATTGCATATGAGCACTTTAACCATGGAATAATATTTAGAAAGTTCCACTGACCCTTCACGATACTTTATAGATATGGTTTGAGATCTATTATTTAAGGAACAAAACTTTTAGTGGGCCATACACTAATATATCAAGGGTAGAGTGACATCTCTTTCCATTCCCAACCACTCTACAGTGATTGAGTGGGATTTAGTAGTGGTGATTTTCCTAGAATAGTATATGCTGACTATAGGGGATGGTAGTGGCTATACAATAGCTGAGATATCAACATCTAGTATCTGATGATATTTTTAGGGATATGGGTGTGTGAGACACTTCAGGATATGATCCTAGGACACAAGATCAATGGATTAGGGATCTCAAGATAGCTTAATTCCTCCTATATGGATTTAGTACATCTCTTATGATGGATGGGGATATCTTTATCAAGATTGCGTGACCCTCCACACATCTAACAGGGAGACAAATGATGGACCACCCATGAAGTGAAAACAATTGGAGAATAGAGGTTCATAGGGTTGTAGAGGTGATATAGGATTAGGGAGATAAGTTGTAGGTGAAATATTTTTTTACTTGTTTCCACCACCATACCTAGGATCTCCATTTTAGGATTAAGAAGTTAGTGGTTAGGGATGATGGAAACAATAGGAAGTAGGGTCCTATAAGCTAGAGGATCTAGTAATGAATAGATATACAAGATGTATCTTATCTAATTTAGATAAAGTAATAATAGACACAGGTTCTAGCCACATTTTTCTTGAAACTTATCTGGTTTAAGATATAGAGATTTTTGTTGATCCCTTGGTTGGTCCCTTACAGTTTGTGACTCTAACCTATGGTGACTCAATGATCACACACTTTTTTGGAATGTGTTACCTGACTCACAAATAATAGAGATTTATATGGGATCTATTTATAGTAGCGATGGGGACTTATGATGTCATCTAAGGTATATAATGCATATCTATAGTTCATAACTATATTGAATATTATAGGTAAAGGATGAGATGTATCCATGGTGATGGGATAATGTTTTCCTTTATGGGATAGATGAAAATAAAGACAGATAAGGATGGTCTCATAAAAAGAAGGATACATCCAATTGCTCACTAGTTGGACAATATTACCATTTGGGAAGTGGATCTATGGTATTTTAGTTTCCTTAAATGGTGGAATATTATGAGGACATATTTCTTGAGGATGTTTCATTCTTACCTCCCTACTGATAGATAGACTTATTAATTAACATTAACTTATGGAAAGACCCCATATTTATGCCAAAATATTAGATGGATATTGTTGAGCTTCATGAGATGAGGGTTAAGTTAGAGGACTTATATAGGATGGCATTTTTCAGACCTAGTTTCCCCCTTGGGTAGCCCCAATGTTTTTCACCAAGAATACAAACAAGTGTTTTAGGTTTTATATAGATTTTTGGCACTTGAAATAGGTGAACATGAAGAATATGTATCCACTATAGAAGATATACAACCTCTTTGATTAGTTGAGAGGGATGTGATGGTTATAAAAGATCAACCATAAATCAGGTTTTCAACAGTTTCATGTGTGGGATGAGGATATAGTCAATATGGAATTCAAATGTCAATTTAATTAATATGATTACATGGTGATTAATTTCAACATTAAGGTCATCCAAGTACTTTTTAGAGGACTCACGAACCAAATATTTTTTCTATTATTAAACTAGTTTTTTGTGTTCTTCAATGATGAGAACCAAGTGTACTCAGCGATTGAGGATGAGCATGTGAGAAACTTGAGGATGGTCCTAGAATTATTCCAAGAGCACCAACTTTATGGGAAGCTCTCAAAGTGTTAATACTAAATTCTAGAGGACAACTTTATGGGACACGTCATCTTAGTAGAGGGTGTATTAGTGGACCTGATGAAGGTAGTGATAATGTTATATTGGGATTCACCCAAGATAGTGACATAGGTGAACAAATTCATTGGGTTTATAGGATATTATATGATATTTTTTCCTGATTTATCTATAATATCAACACCTTTGACTTCCTTGACATAGAAATAGAATCCTTTTATTTAGATGGAGAGGTTCTGGCAGGTTTATTAGGAGCATCCCTAGAGGTTAAAGAGTTCTCTCATCTTGAGATTTTTGAGGAGGGTGTCAAGTACATAATGTTCTATAATGGATCAAGGGACATAATTGGTTTTGTTCTAATGATGAGTAAAGAAGTAATCATATATGGGTCCCAGTAGTTGAGACCACATGATCAGAGCTAGAAACCCATGACCTAGTGTTGGAAGTTGTAGTATTCTACCTAAATATATGGAAACACAATATTTTGGGTGAGCTATTTATCATATATTCTAACCATATGAGTCTTAAGTATATCTTATCACTGAATTATCATAATTTTAAATTGAGGTGATGTCTAGAGTTCCTCTATAATTATAAATTTGAGATAGTCTGTACTCCTATAAAGAAGAATATATTAGCAGATGTTCTTAGAAGAATATCTTATTCATAGCCATTGGCTGAGACATCATAATAGTTAGGATAATTTCTGTTGTTTATTGTGGATGAGGATGGTTTAGATTATTTGTAATTTATAGTTGTTACCCCAACACTTCTATAGTGTGTTAATGATTCTTTTTATGGAGATACTGGATGTGAGACCTTAGTGCTCACATTTCCACTAGACATACTCCTAATGAATTTTCTGAATGTTGAGAGAACATTTTCCTCTTCAGAGGACAGATATTGGTACCAATGAATTTTATTGAGGAGTTATTGAAGTATTTTTATTCAGCCCCTTCTTGGGTATATCTCTATGTATAAAAGATGTAGCAAGACATATGGGGTCAATTTAAATGTCCATGAATGAAGACATGTACATTAGACATTATCTATCGATGCCTTACCTATCAAAAAGTGAAGGATGAGCACCAGGTTCCAGTGTGTTTAGGTCAACCCTTTGAGGTTCCAAAGAATAAGTGGGATGATATATATATGGAACTCATGATGGGGTTACCATATATTTATAAAGTACATGATTCCATAGGGTGATTGTAGACCTTCTCACTAAGTTTTCCAACTTTCTAGCTATCTGAGAGCAGAATTTAGTAGAGAGCATGGGAAGTATATATGTGTAGTATCTAGTCTGGCTCCATGGAGTTCCCTCAACAATTGTTTCAGACCATGATGCTCACTTCACATCATTATTATAGATATAATTATAGAAGTAATTTGATACTCAATAGCATTTGAGCATGGTGTTTCACCCCCATACCGATAGATAGACTAAGTGAACCATTCAACTTATAGAAGAAATGCTTCGGGCTTGCATCTTGGACTTTGTCTGTAGTTGATAGGATCACCTAACCTTGGTGGAGTTTTCATACAACAAAAGATACCATTTCAAAATTGCTATAGAACCATTCTAATATTTGTACAAGACCCTATAGGTCACCACTATGTTGGACTGATCAAAGTGAGTTGGAACTCATGGGCCTAGATTTTTTGTATGCTAAGTTAAAGAAGTTTCAGATAATGAAAGAGAAGATGAATACTACATAGATCCATCGAAATTATTGTATTAACTGACAACAGAGACCATGAGAGTTTCATGATGGAGAGAATTTTTTCCTGAGGGAATCACCTTTAAATGGGTTTCAGATATTTAGTTGGGGTGAAAAGTTGTATCCAAGGTTCATTTTCCATTTCAAGATATTGTGTAGGGTTAAGAAGGTGGTGTACCATTTAGATCTACTTCCACAGTTAGACCCAATACATGAATTATTCTAAGTTTTGCAACTAAAAAGGTATGTGTACAAATTTTTAGGTTTTATAGAATGCGGCAGTCATGACATTGAGGATAAAACTACCTTTGAGGAGTGACTAGTGGATATCAAGGATTGGTTAGAGAAGATACTCCATGTGAAAGTGACTCCATTGGTGTGTGTTTGGTAGAAACTTGGGAATCTTTAAGAGATGACCTAGGAGTGGAATCCCTAGATGTAACCTCATTACCCACACCATTTTGATTAGTATTTTTCATTTTTAGATAAAAATATCTATAATTTTGGTAGAATATAATGTCTCTATTTCTTTCATATAATACATTGGGATATATCTAATAATATTTTCCGAGTCAGGTGATGAGAAGGTTAGATATTACAAGGAATAATGAGCCCAAAAAAGATTTAATATATTAATATCGATCACATTAAGTTTTCTTAAAATAGTGGAATAAATTCTAAATGGGGACTCAGTTGGGAAACCTGAGATAATCGGTTAGTTTGGAACTTAGGTTTCACCCTAGGCGTGATATAACCTATATCAATGTTGGGTGTTGTAAAAAAATGTTATCACTAGTGAAAATAATAAAATAAATAAATATATTTAGTATTTTATTTTTTTTTCACAATAATATAACCCTATTATTATTTAAACACACTTAAGGAAAATTACTATGGTTTGCTACATAACCCTGAGGAACGAGAGGGTGTGTTAGAGGGAGGCGTGGGGAAAATAAATGATGGATCTAGGATCTTTTTCACCAATCAAGTTCATGAATCACTATAATAGAAATAAAATAGATTTATTGTTCATCATTGATTGATCCAAATCAAAGCTATGGTGTAGTTTCCAATTGTTTTTTCCCATTGTTTATCCCATGATGAAGGTAAAAAAATCATTCCAATAATTTGATTTGTGGTTCGACTGTACTTGTGGGTTCATGTTTATTTCATTTTAGTATTTAGGGGAATTAATTTATTGATTATTATTATTATTAATTCATCATTATAATGGAAATGAATCAAGGATGATCTGAACATGGATGGGGTTCATTCCCCATTTTTATTTTGTGTATTTCTCCCTTATTTCTTTGCATCTTCATCACCATAATTTTATTTGGATAAGGGTTTGATGAATAACTAATATCAAATCATTTAATGACTATCCTTTGATGCAATGAATCAATTTTGTGAGTTCAGTTCATGATCGAGGGTGTGGTCAAGGTTCAATAATGATGAACGATGATCATAGGTAGGTTATATCGAATCAAAGGTTCCTTAGTTCACGGTTTTTCAAAATTCACATGATGTGGTGTGATGAAGATTTTATTGATTAGATTTTTTATTTGGATTTCGGAAAGTGGTTATGAAAAGTATTATTAACCCTAGATCTATAATACTTGATCATGATTTACAGTGATGTTGAAAAAATCAAAAGACATGTAGAAGAACTTTGGGATTCTAGAAAAACCCACACTACACAGCATATATCCCAATGAACACATGATGTGTGGGGTCCCTGGTTGTGGTGCTACGGTTTACACATAAAATAATAAATTACATGTAGTGTGGTTCCTACTACATTATTTGTGATCCAGTGTTATAATCTTGGAGTGTACATCGGAGGGTACATGGGCATAGAAAGAGATAGGCATACAAGTATGGGTAGAGTGAATGGGCATGTCCAGGTACTCAGACATGTCCAGGTACATGGGAACATTCAATGGACACTGGAATGACTAGATGTATATGGGAAAGCCTATATGTACATGTACATGGGCCAACGACATGATGAGTGACATCCCGAAATCTACAAATCATGTACCAGTCATGGACATGCTGTGTATATGGAGGTTCACATGTTGCGTCTGGTTGAAATACACTGGTAGAACCCCAAGTTGGTGAGACACATCATGTACCCCTAGTACACACAATGTACTTTTTCCAGGCCAATGCAGGGACCTCTATTTATTCATTATAGACCAGGTTCAGTTCAGTGAGATACATTGGTCCATCCCTAAAATGGTACAATGTGGAATTACATCCTTGGAATGGGAGTTTGATCCTATCCATGGGTTCATCTTAAGATAGAGTTTACAGTATCCCTCTACGAGCCCCATGGTGGGATCCTCTATCATATCTTTCTTAGGTGGGGTTAATGGTATCTGTGTGACCACCATGCATAGGGATTTGATCCCCTATTTATCAATTTGATCCAGTTTTGTAGGTGACATACCCTAACAGTCCTAGCTTTTATCCCCTATCTAGGAAGCATGATCTTCAATGATCCAATGAATAAATCTTGGAAATTCTTGGTGATATTGTCATATTGGATGAGTGTTGTTAGTGAAAACATGGATTCTAGATAGATTCTTATTATTATAGAGTTACCTTGAAGCCTCAAGAAGAATCCTATGACTATAAGTATTGGTTGAGACCTCTTGAGACAAATTGTCTATTATGGGCATATCTAATTTTTTTGATTATCATTATTTATCATATCTTCATTAAAATACCTACATATTGATAATATTAATACCTTTTATGCGTTATTCTCAGTGATTTCCTGTTTTACTACTGGGTATTGTTATACTCAACCCTGTATGGGATCTACCTGAACATGTCCTATCTTATACAGACAATAGGGAATTTGATAGTGTCCTAGGAGGATCAAGATAAGGAGGATCATATCATTTGGATATATAGACCAATTTCCATAAAATTATTTCATTTTATATTATTCCTCTCCTTTTAATCAAGTTGGATTCCATTTCTAGTTTTTATGGGATTTTATTTTTTTCCCTTTATCTCTATCAGTAATTTCATCATACTATGGTTATAGGATTAACAATGTATGCATGAATTGTTATCATTTTTACTTTAATTTCATAATTTTATGAGATTTTATGTGTGTTTATGTGCATAAATATACATATTATAATGCCTCCCATGTGTGGGATGTGTAACTCGACACCGGTCACCAACCCCTAACCTAATAGAGTTAGGGTTGGGGTTAACACACTCGACTTATCGCAAGCAGGGTGGGAACTGGTTGTTCCAAACATGATAAATATTTAAGATAAATTATATAAAAGGGGATGTAGATACACCTCATAAACATAAATTTGTTTATCACTTTTAATATGTCACAATGAAACAATATTGAGATGGAGCACCCTTACCTCAAGTACGCACTGCTACAAAAGCTATCTAACCTCTTATCTAATAAATTTAAATTTATTATAATTCTATAAAAGTACCATATCAAAACCTATAATATGATATATTTCCAAATTATAACATTTAAAAACCCATTTATTAATAATTATTTATTATTTTTTTTCCTGATGTTAACTATTTCATTTTTAATGTTTGTTTTGGTACAACAATTATGGTCCTAATACTTTGATCAACATTCCATAATCTCTAGAATATTAATCATGACATAAGGATAATATTATAATATTATATAAAATTTTAGAAAAATTCTTATAAAGTGTTAAAGGAATATGAATTACATCACTTCATGGAGATAATAGTTTGTACATATGGTAAACTGATGTTTTACAATTTTTGATGGATGAAATGATCAAAAGGTAAATAATAATACCCCTTTAAAAAATAATTATTATATCATAAATATATTATAGAAATATATATAATCCATCATAACAACCATTCTAGAAATATTGTGATGGAAAATGAATCATACTGCTATGTGGATGTTGTAGTCCTCACAAACGCCCGGGCAATACTTGCATTTACCATTTGATGGAGATGAGGTGGGTAATGGTTTCACCATTATAAAAATAAAATTTCATTATATTTATGATACTGGATTAATCATTTTTATGGGTAAAATAGGTTTAGATAAGTTTGGGGAAGAAATAAAATTGAAAGATCTTGGTTAATATTTAATCCTTTTATTTGTGATACCTCCTTCTACTTAAACATTAAACCATGAATGATTTGTCTTAGGAGAAGTAACAGGGAACAAGGATGAAGGGGAAAAATATATGAAGGTTTTTTTATCTAGTCTTGTATGATCTATAAGGATAAAATTTTCTGAATAATTATGGATAAGAGGTTCCCTTTTATACATCAAAGGAGAGACACAGGTGGAATTACTTAAATGATTTTAATAATATTTGGTCACTTTCATGAGCAAGGGAAAAGAATGGACAATTATCAAAAGATAATATAATATAAGGTTAAAATATATTCATAAATATGAATTTTATATGTTTATGTGGAATTAATACACTTATCTCTCAGTTTAACACCCTCGGTAAACTCATTTTAACCTTAACCATGGTAATAACATTTTACTATTTTTACTATTCATTATGATAAAAAATTAATTTAAAACTATTAAATTATATAAATGTTTTTTATTAAAAATATGGAATCTATTTTATATGACTCAATATCTATAAGTGGAACTATTTAATTTTAAATAAGTGCACAAACCATAATAAATACCCATTTTAGAACAATGCATTTCTAATCATAAAAACAGAATTTACATATATTCAATGCCATGTAAAAACCATAAAATTAATGTTTAAATATTTTATTGGGCATTTGAAATATATATATTTAATTAAAACCACTAATTAATAGAGATTAATTTATTTTAAATAATTTACTATGATAAAAACAAGTTTTGTACATAAAAAACAGTTTCTAGAAAAAGGTGTTTTTAATCCAAAAAATGAATTTATACCAAAATGAAGTATAATGATGATTCATACATAATTAATTATATTATGTATAATTAATATATATTTATATTAAATTAATTTAAAATTAAAAAACATGATGTTAATTCCAAATTAATTTATTTAATAAAAATAAATTACACTTTTACAAAAAAATAGTATTTTTCACTATTCATTAAAAAATGAATATTTTTATAAAAATTCCAGAAAATCACACTAAAAAAATATTAACATGATTATATAAAAAATTATATTTATTACACAAAATAATTTTTTTTTAAATATTAGTAATTAATTTTTATTTCTGTATGCAAAATGAAATAAAAGCAATTTTTGAAGAAAACATATTTGGGAAGCATAAAATGAATTTACTAAAAATTGAGTACTTAAAAATTATAAATTAATCAATAACTTATCGTTACTTAAACCCATTCTAAATATTATTGATAATTTGGTTGTTATTATTCATACATTTAAACATAATACCTATGTTATTATGGATTACTATATCATGTTTCATTTATACATGAGGTTTCATGTAAAACAATCTATCTAATACCCCATATTTACTTAAAAGGAAATACATATAAAATCATGATGTGTTACAATAATACAAAAAATAGTAATTCTCAAGAGGTAATAAATCATAATTGAATATAGGCATAATACTAGTCAATAGGTAATATACACAAAACATTAAGCAATATACTAGTTTATGAAATAATTACAATTATGAAATTGTCAAACATGATAGAAACATCAATAAGAAACCATGTGGATTAACCCATATGAACCCCCTAAAAAATTTTGGTTTACTAATTAAGGAATAATATTATTAATTTTAATATATTGAATAAGTTTACATTAATAAACTGTGTTTCTAAATGAGGGAGTGATATAGGTAGTGGTTGAGACAACACAACCAAGGAATAGACTATTATAAGGAGCATCAATTCAGCCAATATTATATATTACTATTAAAGAGGTTTGATGTCCTACCTTATGGAATTTTTTATACTTTATGAATTTAAATTGAAACTTTATAGAATCAAACATCAATTAAAATATGATTACGTTAAGGAAGAAAAAGTGTAACGCCCCGACCCTAGTTACCCAGAGTCGGTGCATTATTACATAACATTGGCATGATCATGAGAAAGATCAAGTCTGGAAAGACCGATTAGTTTAGTAGCCTTGGAATAACTAGATACATCCATAAATTTTTACATTACATCATAAAAAAAAACATCTTGTCTTCATATCACCTCATACTATCCCTGCAGGTCATTCATAAATTACTTCTTCATAATCCTGGGAAAAAAAAATAAAACATTGAAAGGGGTGAGCTCGGATTCTCAGTAAGGATAACATTGTAGCAGAAGCTTTCATAAATAAGCATAAACACTTAAGGCAATTTATAACTAAAACAAAAGCCTTTTAAACTTGAACTTCAGCATAAAATGGCAAAGGTAAAATGAAATAATGCCATTTACTTACTCACATGGATATTCTACTAGTCGAATGATCACATGCAATATCAATAACCACTTTCATAATGATGGAATGCATAATGCCAGACTATTATAACCACATAGCCAAGGCCTCGTGCCAAGACTACAAATAAGATTTTGCCAAGGCCTTGTGCCAAGACACTAGTTTGTCTCATGAGACCTACCGATGCATCGAGGAGCTATAGCGGGCTCCACCCGTCACTTATTAAGTCCAATGCATTCCTCATATGAATAGGTTTAAGCATAAAATAAACATTCGTATTAAAACTAGCATACGAAATGTCAATACTTTAACCAAAAACCATGAATGGTATAAAAATAGAACATCCACAGTCAAACATAACTCATTTGATACAATATGGAAGATTGTATTGTATCACATTAACCTCAATCATGAATAATGAAGGATGTTGACATAAATGAAAGTAATCATCAAAACTATTTGAGAGAAATATCCCCCTTTTCTTGAAAACATTTAAAAGTCACACTATTTTTTAAGAAGCCATTTAAAAGTAGATTTTTGAATCAAAGTGTCCCATACCACTTTGAAACTTTTTAAAAGGAGTTTTAATTTGTAAACTTTAATGTCCATATAAATAAATCCTTAAAACCATTTTTTTAAAACATGGACATTAATGAGAAAGATTTAGATGAATAAGTCTTTAAATCATTTTAAAAATGGTATTTTAGTTAGAGATTCCAACCAAAAGAGACACTTGAATACAAATAATTGTGGTAATCAAAACTTTGTAATATCATGAGAATAAAGGGATTAATGATATACTATGTCAAAGTACGTTATATACACCACATAAAAGTGATTTGGTGTATATCAACAAAGAAGTATCAATGGAATGTAAATTGAGATGAAATCTCTTGTAAAGGTTGTATCCTTAGGTTAAGGATAAATCAATGACATAATTATGTGTGACAAATACAAATACACTAAATATGATTGGATATTCAGTGTAAAACAATCAAAGGACATTCACACATATTCTTGTAAAAACAATACCAACGAATTGGATGTTTAACTCAACAAATGGAGAATGAGTTAAAATTACTCTTATCAAATTCATATCAATGACTTGAGAATTACCAATGGAGTGATTATGTGCATCAAACTTATATCCACAGGAAGGGGAGTGGAAATTATGACATAATAAAATGAATAGTGATTCCACACATAATCTTGGGGTAATATAATCAATGAAATATGTGTAAAGCCAAATGAGTGGAAATTGAAATCTCAAATTCCCTTATCGATTAGGTAACTTTCGAAACATACACCCATGAAAGAAGTATCATACCATGATGATGTAAATACCCATAAATTAAAGTATATTACACAATGAATACAATCATGGGCAGTACACATACACCACATGCAATAATTAAGTGGTGAACAATAGAATTCTCACGAAATTAAAAGTGAGATAAGAAAATCCCTTACATTGTACTTTTTCCTTGGTCGATGGTAGGTTTACCTCCTGTATAATGGTTAAATAATTGTTATTGAATAATAAAAGAATCATTTACTTTAATATGATATCATATATGATCTTTTATCATTGATTTGTTAATAATATCTTAGAATTATTTTCATTTCGGGTGTTAACGGGTTCATTTTACTTTATATTCTTTGTTATGTGAGCCATATTCGTTATTAATGGGATGTATATTATTCATATCCAGAATGGTATCAAGTTCTTAAACATCATTTTTAAATCATCAAATGATAATTATACTTGAATGGATACGATGGAGAATGAATCTCATCGCGTTCGTGGAGACGGTAGTCCGTACGTACGCACGAACGCTACTTCCATTTAATTTTTATTTTAAAAGAATCGAATCCAAATGATACATAGGTATATTACTATTCCAGTATAATATAATATTTTATATATGTTACTTAAGTTCATTAACACCATCCTTTATACGTTCCATGTGTGGTATGAACGAGTCATATCATTTTAAGGGGGCGGTAGTCCGCACTTCCTCAAATGAAATTATCGTATGTATATACAACATGAAACGAATAATGGTATGAAATAAAATGGAATTACAGAAGCTTATATATAAAATATATATCATTAACATCATATTTAATTATAGTTCCATCATAATGGCCACCATGAGAGGCGGTAATATGTATTTGAACAATCATCGTTTCGTGAGGCGTTAGTTTGCCATCCACAGAAACATTATGTTCATCATCCATTAGATAGAGTTGTGTGTATGTGTAGTTTGAATAATTCTTATAACAACATCCTAGTATATTTAGGATACTGGTTTTGTTACAAAAGAAAGGAAATAAAAAGAGTTTGGGGGTTGGAGAAGGAAAATAAATGAAAATAATTTAAGAGAAAACGTTACCTTTAATTTAGGTAACTCACTTTGGTTGGAATCAAAGGACTTGTTGAAATGCTTTCTGCCTAAGGGGAAGCTTCAAGGAGGAGGAGAGGGATGTGGGGAGCTTAGTTGGGCAGAGTTTGGACGAGCCAAGTTGCTTGAGAGGTGTGAAGAAATGAGAAGGAGGAGTGCCCTTTTATAAGAGGGGTGAGGGGCACCTTTGGAAAAGCTAGAAATATTAATTTATAATAAATTCATATTCGGTTTCCAATGGCTCCAAAGTTTATTATTCAAAGTCTAAGGTGGGGATAGGTCTAAAACCACTCAACCAATATAATTTAGACAGGTTTGGGTACTTATATTAACCTTATCTTTAAGTATTAACTCTAAGTTAATTAGTTTCACTTTTACAATGTCTCTTTGTATTTTTATATAATATGGTTAATAAACTTACTATATACATCCAATCGACCCACAAGTGGTCCATTAATGATGAACCTATCCTGATATAAGTCTTTTGTCCGAACCTTAGATTTTTAGGAATTTAATATCAATTAATAATATAATATTTGTTTTAAGAACTCTTTTATGTCAATTTTGACACTATTCAATAGTTGATTTTTGTGAAACTCATAACAGATTTATTACTTCAAACAAAGTCAATTAAATCAATCCTAATATATCATATTATCCTAGAAAATTAGTTTAATTCATTAAAAGTTTCATATTATATTTTTTTGGGTATTTATAATATCAATTATTTTAATTTTTCACTATTATATTAATTACTGCATCATCATTGTGTCATAAATAAAATAAATTATTTAATGTCTAAAAATTATAAATAAAATATCATCATGTAGGAAATATTTTTAGCTTTCTAATGAATATTTATAATCGAAAATCCAACATTTATAACCCTATGTAAAAATTGTTCTTCTAAAAGATGTAAGCTTATTCCATTTTTATTTTTATTTTAACTTTATTAATATAATGTGTCCCTACCACATACAAGTGGCTCCAAGGGGTCCCCAAATTGACCCAAGGATTCCCATGGTCGGGTATGTGTCCACAAATAATGTTAGGACACGTTTTAGGGTAATTTTGTATTATTATAATATTATTTTTTTAACCCTTATTTACCGGATTTACCCTTTAACCATGGTAAATAAAATATTTACCACAGTAACTATTCAAAATGTCTAAAAATAAAAGTTACCTATTTACACAATTTGAACATCCTGATTCAAAATATGGAATCCATTTTCCTAAATTCAAAACACAGAAGTGGCAGAAATTAATTTAAAATTAATTCCCGCTGTCAAAACAAAAAGCGTGTTTTTAAGAGATAATAACTATCAAAAGATTGACACTTGTTTATGTTCGGTTTAATTGTAAAATTATGTCCAATGACCAAAATTATATTAAATGGTAAAAATATATTCTAAATATACTTTAAAACCACTCAAATTAATAATTTATCACTATTAATTATTTTGATTAAAAAAGTTGTTTTTAATTAAAATTTAGTAATTTTCACTATTCATCAAAATATGAAAGTTATCCGAAAAGTACCAAAATTTCACCTTAGGCTAAATTCGATATTCCGAATCCAAAAATGAAGTCCATTTTAAAATATAAAATATACATAATTTCAAAATTTAGGTATTACTATCCATAACGGTTAGTTTGATCGGTTGTGGTGTGTGTTAAAACTCGAAGTTGCGTACAACACACGCTACTGTTTTATTCAAAGGAAAGCGTACCGTGTAAGCTTGGGATGTTTCATTTTAAATTTTTTGATGTCCCCATTTAGTCAAAAAGTTTGAAATAATTTATTTAAAAAGGGTTCACTATTAAAAGTTGGTAAAACTACAATACTGAAGATGAATTTGTTCTTACATTATGTCTAAGAAACTCATAATATGGATTCTAAAATTATAAGGATTATATAAAGTTTAAAATTTAGTTAATACTATTCATAACCTTTTTTGAACGGCTTGTTTGGTGAGTCATGGTGCGCTTGAACTCGGTGTTGCGTGTAGTGCATGTTATTGAATTATTTTGAAGAAATAACACACTATGAAATCTTGGGGTGTTACATTCTCCCCTCCTTCAATAAATTGCGTCCTCGCAATTTGAAATTGTTCTTAGAAAATAAAAGGTTGAAGATAGAAAATATATTTGTGGGAAAACCCACATCGGAAATTGGTTTACTAAAATTTAGTCTTAATATGAGGAAAAGAGAAATGAAAGGGTCACCACCAAATTATGATCTCGATTAGGAGAACATTGGTGGCAATTAGAGACATATAATTGGAGGAAAAACGTAAATATTTATAGGTAGTGGTTGAGGTCATCAATCACAAACAAGTATAAAATTGAGGTCCTTAAACTCATCAATCTATGATTATTTGAAGTACCATCGGTTCAACAAAATATAGGGTATTGGGATCACACATTTTTGACATTTCAAAATATCTTAGTTGAAATCCCACATCGAAAAATGAATTAATGAGGCCTCTATTTAAAATAAAGAGTGGAAAGTATGAAGTTTACCGAAAATAACACATACTAGGGTTCCATGTAGGAAAATATGGATATGGAGGAGAAATCTAACCATCAATTATCTGATGGAGAGTGGTAGAGAACATGGCTATGAAAAGGCCAACAATCCCAAAGCCATAAATTAGTGATGATTTAAGGTACCATCTAGGACAACATTTTTTTTTCAAAGTTACATTACATAAGGAAGAGGAATTCATTTATGATATTGACTAAGAACATTATGAGATATACTTAAATTTTAAGTAGATTTTCATTCTTTAATAAATTTCCACCACTAACTCAATTTTTTTTAAACGATGAGTATTCAAGAAGACTTGGTCACACTGGAAGAGCTAGAATAAACTTCTATAGAATCACATGATCCATGCAGGATAAACCATATATTTACATTGTCACTGAAGATTAATCAAAACCAAAATGGTTAGTGAATGATCTAATGATCCCCCAAAAGGATATTCATTGAGATAAATATGCACTAATCTTAATTTCTAAAATTAAACCAACAATACCCCAAAGTTAAATAGATACCATTCAATAACCAATTGTCCTTAAAATCCTTTAATATAATCCAAACTAATATTGAAACCCAAAACATAGAAGAATTTGATTATGTAGTCTCCCATGTTACATTGTATCTACAAATTACATCAAATACTCTTAAAGTCACATACTTAAAAGTAATCAACATCATCACATATTCTCTGTTATAGGTTAATCATTTCCATAAATAACCCAAATCACTATAAATCAACAATAAAAATGTAGATAAAAATCCACCATTACTCTACAAATGAAACCTCATTGTATTCTATTTTCCTTGGGCATATAGTGTTCCTAACAAAACGAACATCTTCCAAAATAACATTTATCACTTAATCACCAAATCATTTTCCTATACCAAGGGTATTCATTTGATAAGACATAAGAACCCAAATCATCTTATTATTGATCAATAAAATCATTTAACAAAAAAAATAGTCACACTAACCAGGGACTTCACGTAGTCCAGTGGTAGGCGATAAATCCCAATCACACTTTGGTTGTGGGTTCGATTCCCATAGCTTTGTCCGACGCGACGGGTTGTCACACGGTCTACGTGTTGTCCTTTTTCAAAAACTATATTCTTTAATATTACCAAAATGAGATAAATTCCTCAAAATAACAAAATTTAACCACACATGTTATATCATACTTTGCATTTTCATCCCAAATTATAATAACTTATCATTTTCTCAAACCCCAATGATCATATAAAACCAAATGGTTATTTATATCTATATCCACAAGGGAAGAGACAATTCTTCCTCAAATATCATTCTCACATGGCAAACTGTGGGGTTACAAATACAAGAGAAAATTATTCCAAAGTAAACCCATCAAAAAGGAGTGCTAATACTTTTTAAATTTTTATCCAACAATTTATTTCCACATATCTTCTTCTTTGACCAAGAAAATATCCTATAGAATAGGACATTCACTCGGGTAATGGCCAGGTCCCCTACATTTACGAAAAATAACTGTAAATGGACTCTTGGGACCATTTTTATCTTCTTCCATAGTACTCTTCATTTTTCTTCGGCAATTCTTCACTTTATGTCCTTCCTTCCCGCACGTAAAACATTTCGTTGTCCCATTGAGACACTTTCCTGGGTGTCTCTTTCCACAATTCATGCATGATGAAAATTGAGGTTTCTTTTCTCCATGGTCTCCATTGCTGGAGATCTTATCATTTATCACCTTTCTCTTCCTTGTTGAGTCTGGGAGTTGGTTAATATATATGTTGTTGATCATATTTTTGGAAAACTGATTTGGCATAAAGACGATATCTTTTACGCATATCAACATTCCATTTTGTTGCTCATTGCCACCACTGTTCCCAATTTGTACATCATTCTCAAAGTCACTATGACTTCCTTGGAATCCAGCCATTGACTAAAACCAGAAAGCATTGTGTGAGTAATAGTAGTCGTAAAATCATTTAGAGATTAAAATGTCACCATATTCTCAATTTGAAACATATTAGGATTAACCAAGGTCATTTACTCTCATCTTATGTATATATTACTTAAATCGGTTTGTAAAGAAAATGTAAATTATCCTAAGCATATCCCCCGGGAGTGTCGTAACCAAGAGTGCAGCAAGGCCCGTTGTCGTGCACCAGTTCCCGTTCGAGTCTAGCTCAAAGCGGTGTTTTCGGGTTTTACCCCTAGGTACATCTGTGCCAGAGCCGCCTCTACCTGCTCGTATCCAGACAGGGATGTATTGCTCAGAAAACTCACAAAATCTCTACAATACCAAAATTCTAGGAAGTTATTTTATACTAATCCTCAAAGTTCATCTTAGGTCTACGTGCTCTAATCAGAGTTTATCTAAATCTAGCTACCAAGGTTTGTACTAAACTTCCTCTGATACCAACTGTAACGCCCCGACCCTAGTTACCCAGAGTCGGTGCATTATTACATAACATTGGCATGATCATGAGAAAGATCAAGTCTCGAAAGACCGATTAGTTTAGTAGCCTTGGAATAACTAGATACATCCATAAATTTTTACATTACATCATAAAAAAAAACATCTTGTCTTCATATCCCCTCATACTATCCCTACAGGTCATTCATAAATTACTTCTTCATAATCCTGGGAAAAAAAATAAAACATTGAAAGGGGTGAGCTCGGATGCTCAGTAAGGATAACATTATAGCAGAAGCTTTCATAAATAAGCATAAACACTTAAGGCAATTTATAACTAAAACAAAAGCCTTTTAAACTTGAACTTCAGCATAAAATGGCAAAGGTAAAATGAAATAATGTCATTTACTTACTCACATGGATATTCTACTAGTCGAATGATCACATGAAATATCAATAACCACTTTCATAATGATGGAATGCATAATGCCAGACTATTATAACCACATAGCCAAGGCCTCGTGCCAAGACTACAAATAAGATTTTGCCAAGGCCTTGTGCCAAGACACTAGTTTGTCTCATGAGACCTACCGATGCATCGAGGAGCTATAGCGGGCTCCACCCGTCACTTATTAAGTCCAATGCATTCCTCATATGAATAGGTTTAAGCATAAAATAAACATTCGTATTAAAACTAGCATACGAAATGTCAATACTTTAACCACAAACCATGAATGGTATAAAAATAGAACATCCACAGTCAAACATAACTCATTTGATACAATATGGAAGATTGTATTGTATCACATTAACCTCAATCATGAATAATGAAGGATGTTGACATAAATTAAAGTAATCATCAAAACTATTTGAGAGAAATATCCCCCTTTTCTTGAAAACATTTAAAAGTCACACTATTTGTCAAGAAGCCATTTAAAAGTAGATTTTTGAATCAAAGTGTCCCATACCACTTTGAAACTTTTTAAAAGGAGTTTTAATTTGTAAACTTTAATGTCCATATAAATAAATCCTTAAAACCATTTTTTTAAAAACATGGACATTAATGAGAAAGATTTAGATGAATAAGTCTTTAAATCATTTTAAAAATGGTATTTTAGTTAGAGATTCCAACCAAAAGAGACACTTGAATACAAATAATTGTGGTAATCAAAACTTTGTAATATCATGAGAATAAAGGGATTCATGATATACTATGTCAAAGTACGTTATATACACCGCATAAAAGTGATTTGGTGTATATCAACAAAGAAGTCTCAATGGAATGTAAATTGAGATGAAATCTCTTGTAAAGGTTGTATCCTTAGGTTAAGGATAAATCAATGACATAATTATGTGTGACAAATATAAATACACTAAATATGATTGGATATTCAGTGTAAAACAATCAAAGGACATTCACACATATTCTTGTAAAAACAATACCAACGAATTGGATGTTTAACTCAACAAATGGAGAATGAGTTAAAATTACTCTTATCAAATTCATATCAATGACTTGAGAATTACCAATGGAGTGATTATGTGCATCAAACTTATATCCACAGGAAGGGGAGTGGAAATTCAGACATAATCAAATGAATAGTGATTCCACACATAATCTGGGGGTAATATAATCAATGAAATATGTGTAAAGCCAAATGAGTGGAAATTGAAATCTCAAATTCCCTTATCGATTAGGTAACTTTTGAAACATACACCCATGAAAGAAGTATCATACCATGATGATGTAAATACCCATAAATTAAAGTATATTACACAATGAATACAATCATGGGCAGTACACATACACCACATGCAATAATTAAGTGGTGAACAATAGAATTCTCACGAAATTAAAAGTGAGATTAGAAAATCCCTTACATTGTACTTTTTCCTTGGTCGATGGTAGGTTTACCTCCTGTATAATGGTGAAATAATTGTTATTGAATAATAAAAGAATCATTTACTTTAATATGATATCATATATGATCTTTTATCATTGATTTGTTAATAATATCTTAGAATTATCGTCATTTCGGGTGTTAACGGGTTCATTTTACTTTATATTCTTTGTTATGTGAGCCATATTCGTTATTAATGGGATGTATATTATTCATATCCATATTGGTATCAAGTTCTTAAACATCATTTTTAAATCATCAAATGATAATTATACTTGAATGGATACGATGGAGAATGAATCTCATCGCGTTCGTGGAGACGGTAGTCCGTACGTACGCACGAACGCTACTTCCATTTAATTTTTATTTTAAAAGAATCGAATCCAAATGATACATAGGTATATTACTATTCCAGTATAATATAATATTTTATATATGTTACTTAAGTTCATTAACACCATCCTTTATACGTTCCATGTGTGGTATGAACGAGTCATATCATTTTAAGGGGGCGGTAGTCCTCACTTCCTTAAATGAAATTATCGTATGTATATACAACATGAAACGAATAATGGTATGAAATAAAATGGAATTACAGAAGCTTATATATAAAATATATATCATTAACATCATATTTAATTACAGTTCCATCATAATGGCCACCATGAGAGGCGGTAAGATGTATTTGAACAATCATCGTTTCGTGAGGCGTTAGTTTGCCATCCATAGAAACATTATGTTCATCATCCATTAGATGGAGTTGTGTGTATGTGTAGTTTGAATAATTCTTATTACAACATCCTAGTATATTTAGGATACTGGTGTTGTTACAAAATAAAGGAAATAAAAATAGTTTGGGGGTTGGAGAAGGAAAATAAATGATAATAATTTAAGAGAAAACGTTACCTTTAATTTAGGTAACTCGCTTTGGTTGGAATCAAAGGACTTGTTAAAATGCTTTCTGCCTATGGGGAAGCTTCAAGGAGGAGGAGAGGGATGTGGGGAGCTTATTTGGGCAGATTTTGGACGAGCCAAGTGGCTTGAGAGGTGTGAAGAAATGAGAAGGAGGAGTGCCCTTTTATAAGAGGGGTGAGGGGAACCTTTGGAAAAGCTAGAAATATTAATTTATAATAAATTCATATTCGGTTTCCAATGGCTCCAAAGTTTATTATTCAGAGGCTAAGGTGGGGATAGGTCGAAAACCACTCAACCAATATAATTTAGACAGGTTTGGGTACTTATATTAACCTTATCTTTAAGTATTAACTCTAAGTTAATTAGTTTCACTTTTACAATGTCTCTTTGTATTTTTATATAATATGGTTAATAAACTTACTATATACATCCAAGCGACCCACAAGTGGTCCATTAATGATGAAAATATCCTGATATAAGTCTTTTGGCCGAACCTTTGATTTTTAGGAATTTAATATCAATTAATAATATAATATTTGTTTTAAGAACTCTTTTATGTCAATTTTGACACTATTCAATAGTTGATTTTTGTGAAACTCATAACAGATTGATTACTTCGAACAAAGTCAATTAAATCAATCCTAATATATCATATTATCCTAGAAAATTAGTTTAATTCATTAAAAGTTTCATATTATATTTTTTTGGGTATTTATAATATCAATTATTTTAATTTTTCACTATTATAGTAATTACTGCATCATCATTGTGTCATAAATAAAATAAATTATTTAATGTCTAAAAATTATAAATAAAATATCATCATGTAGGAAATATTTTTAGCTTTCTAATGAATATTTATAATCTAAAATCCAACATGTATAACCCTATGTAAAAATTGTTCTTCTAAAAGATGTAAGCTTATCCCATTTTTATTTTTATTTTAACTTTATTAATATAATGTGTCCCTACCACATACAAGTGGCTCCAAGGGGTCCCCAAATTGACCCAAGGATGCCCATGGTCGGGTATGTGTCCACCAATAAGGTTAGGACACGTTTTAGGGTAATTTTGTATTATTATAATATTATTTTTTTAACCCTTATTTACCGGATTTACCCTTTAACCATGGTAAATAAAATATTTACCACAGTAACTATTCAAAATGTCTAAAAATAAAAGTTACCTATTTACACAATTTGAACATCCTGATTCCAAATATGGAATCCATTTTCCTAAATTCAAAACACAGAAGTGGCAAAAATTAATTTAAAATTAATTCCCGCTGTCAAAACAAAAAGCGTGTTTTTAAGAGATAATAACTATCAAAAGATTGACACTTGTTTATGTTCGGTTTAATTGTAAAATTATGTCCAATGACCAACATTATATTAAATAGTAAAAATATATTCTCAATATACTTTAAAACCACTCAAATTCATAATTTATCACTATTAATTATTTTGATTAAAAAAGTTGTTTTTAATTAAAATTTAGTAATTTTCACTATTCATCAAAATATGAAAGTTATCCGAAAAGTACCAAAATTTCACCTTAGGCTAAATTCGATATTCCGAATCCAAAAATGAAGTCCATTTTAAAATATAAAATATACATAATTTCAAAATTTAGGTATTACTATCCATAACGGTTAGTTTGATCGGTTGTGGTGTGTGTTAAAACTCGAAGTTGCGTACAACACACGCTACTGTTTTATTCAAAGGAAAGCATACCGTGTAAGCTTGGGATGTTTCATTTTAAATTTTTTGATGTCCCCATTTAGTCAAAAAGTTTGAAATAATTTATTTAAAAAGGGTTCACTATTAAAAGTTGGTAAAACTACAATACTGAAGATGAATTTGTTCTTACATTATGTCTAAGAAACTCATAATATGGATTCTAAAATTATAAGGATTATATAAAGTTTAAAATTTAGTTAATACTATTCATAACCTTTTTTGAACGGCTTGTTTGGTGAGTCATGGTGCGCTTGAACTCGGTGTTGCGTGTAGTGCATGTTATTGAATTATTTTGAAGAAATAACACACTATGAAATCTTGGGGTGTTACAAAAAGAATCCATGAATTACTTCTTGGGAAAACCATTTACAAAATAAGGGAATGTTAAAAGAGTGGAATTTAATTTAGAAATTACTACCAAAATATTTTTTTTAAAAAATATATTTAATAAAACTACCTATAATTATAATCCTATTTAAAAACCATTATTTTTATAAAGTTTTATAGTTTTTAATTATTAAAACATCACGATTTTCATATAACATCACATCATTCCATTTTGAAAAAGTATCCACCACATCAACACTAAATCACTCTCTTATCCATAGATTATGTGTGGTTTATTATCTTATAGATAGTTTAGGATTATACACATATATCATAGTTCAATTATATAATTTTTGGGACTCAAAAGAGTAAAATTTAGTTTTAAATCAACAAAAATAGAATGTTTAATAAAGGTAGTACTTTTAGATTATATGTAATCTAGACATTAGATAATGTGAAAAACACATATGAGGTCTCTATTTAAGACCATATTCAACATGAAATGGTAAGTCTAAATCATTGAGACAATAAGGACTAAGAATAAGGCCTAAGTATGGGTTACCCATCACATATATATAACCACAATATAAAACAAGTTTAATAATAATTTACAATGTAATAAAAAGAATAAATATTTTCATTAAAAATTTCCATAAGAGACATATAAAAACATTTTTCCACTTTTAAAAAAATTCTTGGAAAAAAATTCATTCACCAATTAAAAATATAATATTTTATATTAATAAATTAGGAAAACAGAAATATATCATTAGTGCACATATATCCTGATAATCACTCGATGATTCAAGAACACCAACTGATCAGTTATGTGATATTTATAATTCCAAACTACCTCAAAGAACCAAATAAAACCATTAAAACAGAAAATATCACTAAATGATTCAAATCAATCAAAAACCATGGACAAGGACACAAAATACAAAATTTAGCCTACGAGTAACCCACATAATATTCATCTATAATTATAGTAGCATAAATACTTAATTAAATTCAATATATCATTCATAAAAACTAACCTAATATGTTATATTACAAAAAATAAACCACATCTCATTCACATCAAAATAAAACAATAATTAATGGTTGAAAACCAACCCATTGAAGCTTCATTTAACCAATAGAGATGGAATCCCCATGTTTAGGGAGAATTCAACTTTGATCTAGTGGATTTCATTTCAGAATCCCAATAAAATATAATAAAAATAAAAATTAAAGAGAAAATAGTGGATTGGAGAGGTGTAAGGGAGATACATTTTATTTTAAGCCCGAATAGAACCCATGTATTCATCAACGATCATGATATAAAGAGGGAAGGGAACATAAAACTAAAGAGAGACATGGGAAGGGCTCTTATGCGGTTAGAGGTGAGTGGGATCAAGGGAAAATATAAAAGAAATATAAAAGGTGTGAATGGAAAAATATTAGAACACCCCCATAAAAATAAGTATCAGGTATCCAATCAGGTACCTAATCAGGATTGACCGATTACCCAATGGTACCCCTAGTTCACCCAAGTTATTACAAGGTTAAATGGGAACCTGGTTTCCTTACAATGGGTACTTGGTGTCACCTATATGTGTCACTCCTTTAAAGTTTACTTGAACTCCAAAACTATCATCAAGCCTCAACCCTTTCCAAAAAATTCTCAAGAGTTCGTCCTTAATTGGTCAGAACTAGATTTGAATCCTAGGATGAAAAATAACCGCTCAATGAAAACTAATTTTTAAACAATACCTTACCTAATATATCTAAATTTTATACCTAAGGTACATGGTTTGTAATACATTTATTCTCATCAAAAACTTTTCCACATGACGTTACTAAGTCAAAATATTGTTTTAAAACATATATCATCATCTTTTTATTCACCTCGTATCAGTTAAATAATATTAGTAATAAATAAAATTAACTTAAAAATATTAGTTTAATTATACTATATTCTTTTATAAAACTCAAAAAATTATTAGTTTCTCCCTAATTTAAAAAATTTTAGGAAACCATCATTCATTGTATTGTTTTTACACTACCATAGTTAATGCAAATGAATTATTTTCACTTATGGATAGTATATATATTATTAAAAATTTATTTTATGATCGAATATAACATAATATTCAAGTAAAATCATTTCTATGATAATATAGTGATAAAAAAGGAGTAACATCCTAGCTAAATTTAATAAAAAATTTCATTAATTACTAGTATTCATCATTTAGTTTTTATATAGATATATTCATTATAAGAATATTATGTAATTTTTCAATTAAAAAGGAAATAGTTTTATTCTTATTAAACTTATTCTATTATAAGGTTTTGAATACAATTATATTTCATAAATTTAATAATTTTAATTTGAAAAATTTAACTTCATTTTTGAAGTCATCATATCAAATTTGGCTTAGGGTGAGATTTTGGTATATTTCTGAAATGGTTGATTTTTCAATGAACAATGAAAATACAAATTTCTATAAAACTGTCATTTATTTTCAATAGATAAATTATTTTAAAATTATTTTTTATCATAAATTAAATTAATTTTCTTTTAATTATAAATAATCTAATTAACTATATAGTAATCATCATTATAACTTATTTAGGTATAAGTTTATTTCTGAGTGTGAAAACACCTTTTACAAGAAAAACAATTTTCTTTAGATTTTAAGTGCTAATATTAAAATAATATAATCCAATTATATAAATTTAATATCTAATAATAGTTTCCATATTTTAAATCATTATTTCTAAATCTGGTAAATATTTTACTTTTATTTTTTGTCATTATGAATAGTAACTGTATTAAATATTTATCACGTCAATAAGGGTAAATTGGGTAATTAATGTTGAAAATATTATTATAAGGACAAAAATATCCATAGATCATGTATTTACTTAGAGGATAATTTTTTCCAACTTTAACATCCAAGAATCTAAAATGTGTAAATTTCTTACCACATGGATTTTATTATAACATTTATATTATTTTATATATATTTAATTTCAAAAATGTCACTCTCATTCCAATAATATCTATAATATTTTTCCACAAGGATATAAAAAAACATTTATGGTTATATATGGTTTTATGAAATATGAATTAATAATTTTATTCACTATAACTTATTTTTAATTTTTCGTGATGAGATATTTACCTTAAACACTTATACAACACTAACACGATGTTTTTGAAAGCAGTAGAAAATTAATTTAAATGAATTTAAAAACTATAAAAGAAATATTCCTTGGTTGAGTTTTAGTTTAATGAGTTTTTTTGATAAATATAACATATTAAAGTTTTTTTAAGGTATTATATTATAATTAAATTATTTTTATGTTGTTTTCAAAGTCAAATTAAATGAATTTTTCCAAAAATGACATTAATGATATTTTATAATAATAAATATTTTATTTAATAATTTAAAATTCATAAAAATTAAATCTTCAATAATTTTAATGGTATATTATTTATAATATAATACATGGTCCATTTATTGTATACTTATCCAATTTAGGTAATTTTATTGACCCATTTAATGTAAAAAACCTTGATACTAGAGTAATTGATAAAAGGGTTAATGGGGTTACAAAAATGATATAAGGTAAATAATATCTCCTAAACATGTCAAAATTTTATTATATTAAATGTTTTATAATCATATAAATATTATATTCTAATTTTATCAAAAAAAATTCCGGATTTTTACAGAAAATTACCATATATTAATTTAATATTTTAAGAAATTCCAAGATCACCCCTACCCTCACTTATAAAAGGAAACTTGCTATCCTCTTTTAATCACACCATTTTAGAACTATAGTTTATAAAATCCTAAACCATGTATTTCACAAACTTCAATCCCCACATCCTAGATTCAATAGGTTTTTTTAAAACCTTCATGGGAATTATTTTGGTGACAACCTAAAGAGGTTTTCTGAAGAAGAGGTATAATTCATAACCAAGTGTTTTCATTCTATTTCTTATTGTACCTCATTAAGATATTATTAAACCATTCTAAAATAATAAAATTATTATCTTAAAAAACTGGTATTTTATTATGTCATTTACATAATCTATATCTGTCTTCTCTTCCTTAAAATGGTAAACAAAACATTCGTTCGTGTGTACAATTAACTAACGCCTCACGAACCAGTGTAATTTGTTTTCCATCACCAACTCTCATGACTGTTTATTTTTATGCATTTAATTAATAAATATTATTTTTATTAAATAATTAAAATTATTTAAATATAATATATCATCTAATTTCTTACCTTTCAATTCAATGAAAAATTATAACATCATTCCTGCATATGTGTGGACCATCACCTCCATGAAGTAATGAGATTCATTTTTCATTACCACATAACATAGATTATATATAGATGTTTATTTAAATAAATAATATCAAACTAATTATATAATAGTCATTATGTAAATATAAAATAATACTTACATTTTTTCCATCATGAACGATGAGAAATGGAAATATTACTCATGCATAAGTATGACTTACCGTCACCATGATTGTAACATAGTCCCTTTTTTGTAATCATATTTCATGGTTGGTTTTAAAATTATAAATGATGTATAAAAATTATAATTATTTAATGATTATTATTATTGATATGATGGAATAATGACCTATTTTACCAATGTCAACTCACCAAAGTCATTTTTCACATATGAGCCAAATATCATCAAAACATATGATATGAACTTAATTAATTAATTAATTGTACATAACATGATAATAAATAAAATAAAAGGAATAATAAAAATGAAAAAATATCTTATTAATGTAAATAATATAAAGGATTTTATTATTTAGGAAGGTAAATAATGTACGTGATGATTCAGACTTGAGGTAAGGGGCACATTAACATAAAACATCATTTTAATGTTATTTTAAGATTTATTTTATAAATTGTCATCTTCCATGTCTATATTCATAAAAAAATTTATATACGTACAAACATAAATGAATTATAAAAAAAATTTTATGTCACTTTAGTATTTCTTTCAAAAGTTTCCAAAAAGAATATTTTTATGTATTTTATACTTAATGTTTTTACTTTATTTAAAAAAAGTAAAAATGAATGTTTTATTTTAACATATAAATAATCAATAGAATTTTTGACACCAAAAATTTTATTTTACGTTTTTAATCCTTTATAATATTCTATGTTCTATTCATATAAAAACCCTTTTCCTTTTATTCTAGGTATTTTAGTTTTGAAAATGAATTTTTAAAAAGAATGGGTATTTTGATTTAATAAAATGTCTTTCATATGGGTTCAAATGAATTTACCAAGGGTTTTATGATTAAAAGGTGAAAGAATAATTTTTTTTATTCATGATATGGTTATTTATCATTATAGATGACTATGGGTGAGACCTATATAGCATATAAAAATGAGTAATCCTAATACATCTTATACAAATGAGTGATCCAAATATAGATTATATGATGGGTGTTCCTGATATAGGTCACCAAAGAATTTTTTTAATGCTCCTTGTCTTATAAATAAAGAGGGATGGAGTTAACTGTGGAGTCTAATCCTATGGATTTAACTATGATCAAGTTATTTCTAACATGGGTTATGAATATAATGGTATAATATTACTAAAAAAAGGTTTATATTTCATTTTTATGGGTTTTAAATGTTTTATTTGAGAATTTTTTTTATCAAGTGGATATGGTTTATTTTGTAATCTCAAAAAATATTTTTGATAAACATAAAAAAATATTGGTTCTCAAGATGTTGAATAGACTAATTAATTTATTTATTTTATGTTCCTTAAATAGATTTTATACTCATACCATATTTTTATTTTTTTTATAATGGTTTAAGGATGAGTAATAAAAAATAAAGAAGTCATATATAATTTCATGAAGATTTTTCATGAAAATAAAACATGTTTTTTAAGTTTATTATTGTGGGAAAATAGATACTAAGTAGAAGTTTCCTCTTTTGAATATATGAGTCTTCTATGTAAGTGGAATTTACCTATTTCTCTACAACACTAAAACTAAAAGATATATAGGAATGAAATAAAGTGAATTTTAGTGTAAAGTCACTAGATTATGTAATGTTTAAGGTTATGTTATTATATTTGGTATCAATGAAAAGAATTAGATAACTTTATAGGTTAAGATAATTTTAATAGAATACACTTGAGAGATTATAATTTATGGTTAATTCAAAATAATACAGAATTTAAAGATTACCATGTTACTTCATCTAATATATTTCTATTCATAATGATTTTTTATAGAGGAAATAAGGAAGTTTAAGTTGGAAGGTATCAAGAGGAAAATATCCTTCCAAATTAGTATCCTGGAATAGTTAGAATTTAAACTAAGAATATTTTTTTTGTAATGATATATCAGTTGACACCTGATATAAATGGTGATAGCATCCATGTTAGAGAGAATCCGTATTTACATTAGAGTATCATATCAATAGATGATAATTTCATGAAATATCATCCTTCAAATTTCTATGGAACCTTAGATCTCGTGGTAGCCAAAAGATAGATCAACGCACTGTAACAAATATTCATAGTAATGGGTTATTCATGATGTAAAAATGTAACCCTTTATATTTACTATTTTAAATTTGAATCTTATCAATGGTGGTCTTTGGTTAGGAATACTAGATAGAGAGATGTTCTTGATATCATGGACTGTGATACATTTAAGAACTTTTACTAGAGAAATATTTCCCTAATATTGTTCAACACATAATAGTGAAAAAAATATTGGAATTAAGGAAAACATTTAACGATTCAGAATCCATGTATGAAGAAAATTTTACATGATTGGCCAGGTACACAAATAAATGTATATATGACCTTGATTAGTAAAATCAATTGATTTTACTTAGGTTTTAATCCATGTTTTTGAAGAGATTTGGAATCATGATAATTTAAATATTATGAAAATGATTTTTATTGTGCTATAAAAGTTGATATATAGTTTATTGAAACTTATGTTCCATGAGATGGAAAGAGTAAGAATTAGTTAAGGTGGAATGAAATGGACAAGTAGTCAAATAATAAATATAGATGTAAACAACCAACATGTTCCAAGTTCAGAAAAAAAAATATTTCATGGAATGTTTTATAGGACATAGAAAGTGTAAACTATACAATACGTTTGATTATAAGGATAATAATGAAAATAAAAGATTACAAAATATTTTAATAATTGGGTAATAGATATCCATTCGATGGTGAGACATTTTAATTTAAATTAATTTGAAAATTATTATAATGTGTTTCCAAAGCTGGTTACTCTGGGGTGAAATCATCATGATCGAAAGAAAAATGCCTGTCAAAATAAATTTCTATTATTATGGTTGATGTTAGGACATATAATGAAGATGTAACTGATGGTTTACTTGTTTATTCAATTTTTTTACGCCTTATTTGAATCTAGATTTTTAAATTCCTTAATTTTTAAGAAAATTATAAGAAAAGATGGAATATCACTGCATGAAAAGACGATAAAACATTTTGTGAAAAATCTACGTAGAAATATTTAAGTACCCAAGATTTATAGGAATTTTCCTATTATTTTTAGTATTATTTATTTCTTATAAATCATATTGAATATCCCATAATAAGTTTGACGTTATTTTGGGTATGGATTTTCTTTCAGTTTATTATTATATGATAGATAATAGAGCTATGAAAGTTATATTCAACGATTTCATACCTTTGACAACATATCAAAAAGGTATGAAATTAATTATAGAATTCAATAAATGTTACCTAGATTATGTTGTTGAAAATAAAGAAATTTTTCAAATTGGTGATGTTTTAGTAGTGAATGAATATATAGATGTATTTATTAATGAGCTGATTGGTGTTATTCCTGATCATAAGGTTGAGTTTACTGTTGACTTCGTGCTTTATGATAAGACAATTTCAAAACCCCCTTATCAAATGGCTCAAGTAGAAATTTTGGAATTGAATATATTGTTTCAGTATTTTTTAGATAAATTTTTAATTAATCCTAGCACTTTTCCATGGGGTGATCCCGTTTTATATTTTAAAAATAAATATGGTTTAGTGATAATTTTTATTTGACTATAAATCCTTGAATAACATAACTATTAAAAACAAGTATCATTTTCATTATATCAATGATTTGTTTGATCTGATATAAATAGCATAATATTTTTTAATGATTGATCTTAATTTAGGGTACCATCAGATGAAGGTGAAGGAGGAAGATATTCCAAAGATATAATTTTAGACTATAAATAGTCATTATGTGTTTCTAGTTATTCACTTTGGATTTTCTAATGCACCGTCTGTATTCATGGATCTTATAAAAAGAGTTTTACATGAATATTTATATAAATTTGTTGTTGTATTTATTTATGATTCATTGGTGTGTTCTAAATTTCATGAGGATCATGAAAAAAACCTAAGGATTGTTTTGCAAACTATGAAAGAAAAAAAATTAATTTCAGAAATTTCGTAAGTGTGAATTTTGGTTGCATTAAATTTATTTTGTAGGGTATATTGTTTTTAGAGATGGAATAACTATCGACCCTACTAAAACTAATGTTTTTAAAGAATACCAAATAACTAAAAATGTCATATAGACTATTAGTTTTCTTCAATTAATGGGTCACTAATTTCAATTGAAAATTTTACTTTCTTATCTAGCCTATTGACTAAGTTAACTCAAAAAAGAGTTAAATTAATTTTGATGAAGTAGTCTGATGATTATTTCTAATAAAAAAAAGAATATTTGTGAATACTATAGATTTTTCTTGAACCTCTAGAAATTTTGAATTTATCATCTATAGTAAATATTTATTGAAGGGACTTGGTTTCTTTTATATGTTGAATAATATGTTAATTTCTTATTCTTAATGTTATTTGACACTTCATAAGTTAAATTATCCTAAAAATGATCAGTAATCAACTTATATGGGTTTTGATTTTAAAATTTATATGCAACTTTTAGATGGAGTAAAGTGTGATGTGTACCCTAATTATAAAAATTTGAAGTATATATTCACATATAAATATTTGAACATGAGGAAAAGAATATTTTTGGAACTAATTAAGGACAATGAATAAACGATTCATTACCACCCTAAAAAAGAAAACAATGTTGCTGATACGTTGAGTCAAAAATATAATGTTACGTTAACCTTGTTTTATTTTGAAAATAACCCTTTGGTTAATGATTTGATGAATTTTTTCCTATAAATTATGTATATAGGAACTTCATCTTTTTTTAGGTTTTATTATAGTCAAAAATTTTATAAATAATTAATCAAAATCAAATGGAAGATAATGTTTTATATGAAAAGTTTTCTATAGTTTAATTTCGATAAAGAAAGTGTTTTCATATTTGGAAAGAGATTATTTGTGTCTTGTGATTCACAATTGAAGAGAGAATTATTGAGAGAATCTAATAGTTTTATTTTTTTCATTAATCCTAAAAGTACTATGATATAAACAAACATTTAAGATTATTTCTATTGGGATGGAATGAAAAGATATATTATTGACATTACCATGAAATGGTTGAATTTATAATTTTTTAAATGAGAATGTTAATTCCCATAGTGTATGTTTAAATTTTTAATTGTTCATTAATGAAAATGAGAGAATATATCCATGTATTTCATATAGGTATTGAAAAATATATCCTAATTTAATAATATTATTTGGGTTATTAATGATAAACTAATGAAATCTATACATTTATTTCCCATTTGAGATATTATGTATTTAGATAAGCTTTATCAATTGTACCTAGAGGACCTATTCAAGTTACATAGAGTTACTCTCTCCATTATATATGATCATTATCCAAGTTTTTCTTTAAATTTTTTGAAAGGCCTTTAGAAGTATTTGGGTACTAAATTAAATTACCATATATCCTTCCATCCTCAATTTGATATAATGTTAGAGCAAATGATTTAGACCTTGGAAGAAACGATTTGTTCTTGATCAATGGACTACCAGGGAAGATAGGATAAATATCTTTCATTAGTTGAGTTTTCTTAGAATAAATTTTTTTATTGCAGTGTATAGATGGCACATTTTGAGAAAATATATGGAAATTAGTGTTAGACTCCATCTTATTAGGATAATGTTAGAAAAAGGAAGTTTTTGGGACCAGAGTTGGAAGAGAAAATGGATTAAAAAGTGGAGATGATTCAAAAAAATATGATTACAACTAAAATTAGGAAAAATTATTTATAGATAACCAGATGAAAGATCTTTCATTTGAGTTTCATGATCATTTTCTACTTAAAGTATCTCTTTGGATTACTGTTATACATTTTGGTAAAAAAAAGTTAAGTTCATGGTTCATTGTACCATATGAAATCTTATAGAAAGTTGGATCAGTGTCCCACTGACTGAACTTTCCTATGAGTTTATCTCGAGTACATGACATATGTAATGTTTAATTTTTATGAAAATATATGTTGTATGAATATCCTGTTTTTGATCCCTGGAGAGGTTGAGATGGATGAAAACTGTTCTTATAAGGAAAATCTTCTAAATATTCTTGACGATAGAGATATTGTTTTTAGAATAATTTAATTCATCAAGATACAGTTTTTTGGAAAAATCATATAGATGAGGAAGAAATATGGGAATTAGAAAATTCATTTAGAGAAAAATATATACACTTTTTTAAGAAATGAATAAAATCGAATGAAAAAACTTATAAAATGGGGTAAGAATAACATAGTTAAATTTAATTGTAAATTTCATTCCTTAATTGCATTAAATAATTTCATTTTATATATATACATTCATTATAAAAATATTAAATAAATTTTCAATGAAATAGGAAATAATTTTATTCTTATTAAACTCCTTCTCTTTTAGGGTATTGTTTAAAATTTAATTTCTAAATTTTATAATTTTAATTTTATAAAATGAAACTTATTTTTGAAATCTACATATCAAAGCTATTTTAGTGTAATTTTTTTTTATTTTTCCAAAAGATTGATTTTTCAGTGAATAGTGGAAAATACTGATTTTTATAACACGGTCCTTTATTTTCATTAAATAATGTAATTTAAAAGTATGTTTTTTATTTTAATTTAAAATAATTAAAATTTATTTATAAATAATATAATATAATATATATGAATAATTATTATACATTATTTTGGTATAAGTTAATTTTTGGGCCTTAAAACGCATTTTAAAAAACCATTTTTCAATGTGTTTTGGGTTTTAATATTAAATTAATTTCTTCCACTTCTAGAAAATGAAACCTGAAAAATGGATTCCATATTTGTAACTAGGATGTAAAAAAATGGTAATTATGTCCCTTTTACTTTTCTTCATTTTGAATAGTAACTATAGTAAATAATTTTCACCTTAGTAAGGGTAAATCATGTAATTTAGGTTAAAGATAAGGTTACATGACATAAAATCATCTCTAAAACATGTATTTATTTTATTTTATAATTGTGTTTATATCTTTACCATCAATTATTATAAAATATAGTAATTTATTTCCAATTTTCTTTGATTACAACATTTATATTATTTAAAGTAAATATAATGTAAAAAATGTCACTCTATTAATTTTAATGTATACACTATATTATGACATGGATAAAAAACTTATATCTAATTATAAATTTTTATTTTTAATATTAATAAATTATTTTATCAATTTAATTTATTTTTAAATTCCAGTGATGAAAAAATTACATTAAATAATTGTACAAACACTGACATGATGCTAGAGAAAGTAGTAGAAAACTAAAGTACGTGATATTAAAAACAATAGAAGTAATATGTTTTTGGTGAGTTATAGTATCCCAAAAATTTAATAGATACATTTAAAATATTAGGCATTTTTAATAGGATTATATTCTAATTATTTTTTTCCTCTTGTTTTAAAAGTCAAATTCCATAAATTCTTCCAAAATTAAGATTAATGATATTTTATAATGAAAAATATTTTAATAAATGATTTAAAATTATGAAAAAAATTATTTTAATGTCTCGGATTTTCAATGTAAAGTTTTTGAAAATTATATGAGATTATTTTGAGACTAGGCTCTGAGACGGTACGTGATTCTGAGGCCCGAGGTGCCTCAAATAAATGTTCGAACTATTTTTTTAGTTTTTTAAAAATAGTGCGCGTGTGAGGTTTTAGTAACAAGATAAGAAATCTAAGGGCACTGTTGAGCTTATAATTGTGAGTTTACCTTAGGCGGGGTCTAACATCGGCTAATGTGGGTTGGCTGAAAAAGTTAATTTATATAAGTTTTAAGAGAAAAGTAAAATATACATAAATGCTATTTTATTTTATTTCTTCAACGTTACGCAACGACTCAACAGTAATGAGATGTGGTGACTCAGCAATGCTGCAATACAATGTCGTGGCAATGTTGAAACATGTTTAAAACACTAAAATGTGTTAATTCATTTCCTCCATTAATTAGATGTAGAAATAAATGTTAGAATTCATAATGATGGAAAATTTTACATGGAGCCCTGAGGTTTCCCTGAGGAAAGAGAAGAGAGATCTCTTGTCGATGATGGATATTTGGAGATTATAGCTCCGATCAAGAATTGACTAACAATGGATCAAGGACATTTGTGGACATATTTCCATTAACGACGAATTCCCTCCTATGAATGATCCTCCTTCCATGTAGAGGTATTCTTTTCTGTATGATTTTCTTCCCTTCCTTCTTTCAAATAACTATTGCGAATCAACCCACAAATAGGTTGATCTGTGGTTAGATCATTTTTCTGGGATGGGTGTTCTATTTTTGGGGTTTGATTTGGGAATTATCCAGGATTAGAGTTGATGTTGTTCTCCCCAATGTTCATCAATTATAACATGGGTGGATTGATCATGAAATGAATGGGGCCCGTATCCATCAACGTTTGGTGTTCTTGTGCTTCACATTTCCCCCTATTTTTGTTCTCCTCATTGTTTTTTGGACACAACGATCTAGAGCGGGATCCAGGATGGTGATAGTGTCAGGCTACTCCGGCTTTTCCAGGCGGAGCACAATGAGAGGAGGACGCCAGTGGGGTGGCCAATAGCAGAGGCGACATCGACCTGATGGTGAGACTAGGACATGAGGACGACCGCTGATATGGTGGCTGGTGATGGTGGAGAACCACTGTCCAATGAGACCATGGCAGCGAGACAACCTGTGGTAAGGGGCCGCAGGTGGAGGCCGAGGAGGCCACTGACATGATGGATGGTGGCGGCAGCCTGCAGTGACATCAGCCGCAAGGGGTGGAAACAAGATATGGTGGTGGATAGATGCGGCTCCCCAAGACACGTCATATGGAGAAATTGCGATAGAGCTGTTGGTGTGAGTTGGTCATGCGGACCAGCTGCGTTGACTTGGGGAGATGCAACAAGCAAGCCGCGTCCGGCGTGAGGTAGGGGTCGGCCCACCTGCGGTGGGTCGGGCTGAGCAGACTGGGACGCTCAAGCAGCCCAACAAGCTGAGACATTAGGTTGGTCTCAGCTGTTCAGGTCAGATTGGTCAGTCGGGTCAGTCCTCGTGTTGGGTCTGGTCATTCAGACCGGGTCGAACCGGACCTGGACCCAACCGACCACTTTTTACTTAAATTACCATAAGTCTCAAACCATAAGTTCATTTTAAAGTCAATTTATGGCTCAAGGACCCTAAAAAAGATGTGGTCCTTTTGTAATACTCTAAGAGACATTTATTGGAGGTTGGAATATGAATTATTTTCTCAAAGAGTATGTGCTCCTGGAACGAGCGTGCGAAGGACTGAATCCTATAACTGGTGGTGGAAAAGACACGAATTTAGTCTCCTACAAAGGCACTGAATTTGTCTCCTGTGAAAATGTGGGGTAGGTGTAGTGTGAGGGTGTGGAGTAGGTCTCCTACGAGGGTGCAGAGTAGGTTTCCTACAGAGCTGTAGAGTAGGTCTCCTACGAATACTGTATGTCTCGTTAGATTTGGATATGCTTGGACCTTCTTAGTATATGTATCCCGATTTGATCTGACTCTAGTGACTCTTTTAACTTTACTTCTTAGAGGAGAAACTTTTTGTACCTCTTTAGTAGTACGCCTTGTGTTTTACCTTTGTGGTTTGAGGTTCCTATAGAGTACTATTTTACTCACCCCTACAAGGGATTCACCTGCATGTGTCATGTCTTGTGAAAAGTATTAACAGTTTATTCGGAGTCCATAGTGGGCCAGAGACAGGTGGTGCTTTAGGGTGACCCAACAGACATGGTGAGCTTTAGTGACATTTATACATCTTATCATACCTATCTTTTAGGTAGGGTTTTCTTCAAATGGGATCCATGAAATTCTACTTTTCTATTTCAATTGGGCTTGTATTCTGGCTCGTTTATTTTCATTTTGTAATGTTACTCTCATTTGGATGCATATTTGTTTACTCATTGTTTTTAGATTCAGCACTTTTTCTTGGAGATGGGTTCATGTGTGAAAGTTATTAGGAAAACGCCCCCCCCCCCCCCTTTGTAGGATATGGCTACTCGGCACTAGTCCCTATCCCTTGGCCTATGGGAGGCGGGCTTGGGGTAGTCATGACACGGGCCCCAGGGGACGGGTCATGAAAATTATCATTGGTAAATTTAGTGGGATATGATTTAAAATATCTCCTGTGGTCCATTTATTGCACAACTTTATTTTTAGAGTATCCTTCTTGACCCCTTTAGTGTAAAAAACCTTGATACAATGATAATTGATGAAGGGGTTAATGAGGGTTTAAAAAATATATTAGCATTTAAAACCACCTAAACTTATCCAAATGTTATTAGATTAAATTATTCAGACTCATATTAATCCTAAATTTTAATTATATCAAATTGGGGTCATTTTTATAGGAATTATAATTTATATTAATTTAATACTTTATGAAATTCCAATAGTGCCCCTCCCCTCACGTATAAAAGGGAACATCCACTACTCTATTCCTCACATATTTCTAAAAGTTTAGTTCAGTCAATACCAAAACAAATCACTCCCCAAATTCACTATGCAAATCCTAGAGTCCTTTTTTTTATTATAAAATAATCCTAGTAATTCTTTTAGTGTAAACCTAAAGTGGTTGTCCAAAGAAGAGGTATAGTTCTTAACCAAGAATTTTTGTTGTATTTCTTATTCTAACTCCTTAAAATATTATTCAAACACTGTAAAACAACAACATAACAATATTCTATATACTTATTTGTTATTTTATTAATGTGATAATATATATTCATTTCCTCTTCCATCAAATGGGAAATAAATTCGTCATTCATGGTACGACAGACTACAACCTCGCAAACCAATTTAATTTGTATTCCCTTATCGCATCTCACATATAATTTTTATAATGAATTTAATTAATATAAATGATATTAATGATATAATTAACATTTTTTAAAGATAATATATCATCTAATTTCTTACCATTCCTTCCACTTAAAAATGTTAACTTCATTCGTGCGTACGTTTGGACTACCACCTCTATGGAATGATGTGATTCATTTTTCATCACCACATCACATGGATGATATATACAAGTTTAATTAAAGATTTAATATAATATTTATGATATAATAAGAATATAATAAATATAATATAATGGTTACCTTCTATATTTATGATAATTTAAAAATAGAAACATTACTCATGTGTAAGTTTGGTTTACAATCTCCATGATTGCAACATAGTTCATTTTTTATAACCTTATTTTAGAGATGGTTTTAAAATTATAATTTATGTATAAAAATTATAATTATTTCATGATTATTATTCAATAAAATATGGAGTAATTACCCCTTTGACCATATCCAATTTTCCAAATTCATTTCCAATATATAAGTTGAATATCCTCAAAACATCCTATATAAACTATAAGGCTCCGACCTTAAACCTTACTTAATATTGAATTAAATGAATAATTAACATTGAGGATATTTTCTGGTTTATATTTTTAGAGAATTAGGACATAACTATTACATCTCAAAATATTACAAAGTATACACTTCTACCATGTTTCCATAAAATAAAAACTCTTAAAAAGAAACATGTCTAGTTCCCTATTTTAGATAGCCTGACTTTCCCTTGATCCCATCCTTGACCCTAATCCACATTAAGTCCCATGAAAAACATTTCAAAAAAAATTGGGGTGAGCATAAAAAGCTCAGTAAGGTATACACAAAGAATGAAAACTATTAGTTTTTCAAACATCAAGTAAACCATGTATACTTTATCAAAGTAATACGCTCACCTTCATGAAGTAGTAAAAACTCTTCACTGAATAAAATATCATTACTTACCCTTTTGTAACCAAATATTACCATAAAACCCATATAAATAACACATAACATATAAAGGTAACTTGGGACATAAACATACTTATGTGGAATAACCATACGGTCGACTTCCACACATATCACTTAATGGAATAGCCATACGGCCGACTTCCACACATAGTTAATGGAATATCCATATGGCCGACTTCCATACCCAATGCATTGGAGGTTATAACATAACCACCCATCCTGGTATTCACGGAACCACTCGTCATATGGTTTACCACGTAACCACCTGTCAAATGTCCAAGTACCATTATAAAAATCATAAGACATAAAATAAATATAATGGAAAGAAAAAATTTCCACACTTTTATCACAATATATCACTTAAATATATTGACATAACAAATCCATTATAAAAACCATTTTAAATACCAAAATACATAAAATAGTATATGGTATTTATTTCATTTTAAAAAAACATTACGGCTTGTTTAGGAAGCCAAAGACCAAATAATACTCGCGGCAGTGGAAAAGGTCGTTGTCACCGCGTACGTTAAAAGAAACATTCCTTTTTTTCGTTTTGTAAAACGCTTCGTAGAAAAAGATTCCTTTTGTATAAAAGTAAAAGTTAAAGGGGTTTATACACCGTATAAAAGAAAGTTCTGTATAAATTGAAATATGCCTCAATGAAAGGAGATTGAGACGAAGTCCCTTACCTCGGGTCCGACTTGACTCGATCGTTCTTTAACGTCCTGAATAATAAACTTGAGTTAATTTCTATTTTTTTAAGAACCTTTTTCAAGCTTATTATTCTTTTTATATCACTTATTTCCATGTTATAAACATTATGTAATCATTAAGTTAATAATGTTTGTTTTGTCTATATTTGGTTCTTAAGTCGAAAGTGGACTTCTTACAATTACATGTTGTTCATGTGGTCAAAGGTTCTTTATATCCAGAATGACATTCCTGATTTGGATATCATATATATCATATATTTATAGCATATAAATGTATTTATAATATTACATAATCATTTAGAGGTAAGAAATGAAATGCACCGTTCATGGAGACGGTAAGCCGTACGTATGCATGAACGCTACTTTCATTTCTTTGTCATATTAATGGAATTAAAACTAAATGAGAGGTATGTATATTTTAATTCCAGAATTATATTCATCATTTAGATGTATAATTAATCATATATATCCATTATATACATGTACTTATAATAGTACATTACATTTGGGGATAAGAAATGAAATGCACCGTTCATGGAGATGGTAAGCCGTACGTACGCATGAACGCTACTTTCATTTCTATCTCATACTTTAATGGAAAGAAATAATAATGATATAGAGTTATATTATAATTACAGTATAAAATCATATATAATAACTTTAAATCCATCCTTTATACGTCCCACATATGGCATTAACGAATCACATCACTTTGAGGGGGCGGTAGTCCGCACTTCCTAAAATGAAATTATTGTGTTTACCCAAAATGGAAACCATAAAGGTATACCAAAAATGAAAAATAAATAAGCATAAGGAAAACATAAAAATAATATATATCATATATAAATACAGTGACATCTTAATGGCCACCATTAAAGGTGTTTAAAAGAAGATTGAACAATCATCGTTTCGTGAGGCAGAAATTCGCCAACCAAAGAAACAGTATGTTATTTAACCATTAGATGTGGATGTGTGTAAGTGTAGCTCGAAATATTCTTATAAAAAAATCCTATTATATTTAATATACTGGATTTTTTACAAAGGAAATGAATAAAAAGAGTTTAGGGGGTTGGAGAGGCAAAATAATACAAAAGGACTCAAGTGAAGACATTACCTTAAAATCGGGTAACTCCCTTTGGTTTGAGCTCAAAGGCTTCCTTGGGAAGACTTATGCCCAATGTGAGGCTTCAATGAGTAAGAGAGGGATGTGGAGAGACAAAATGGGAAGGGGTTGGCCAAGCCAAAGGCTTTGGAAGTGTGGGTAAGGAGGTAGAGGTGGGGGCCTTTTATAAGAGGAGAGGAGGGGCACTCTTGGAAAGTAAAGAAATGTTAATTTATTTTAAAATGCGTTTCGGATTCAAAAGGTCCCACATTGATATAATTCGAGGGTAAGGTGATAAGGGTTTGAAATATACCCATCCAATAGGTTTTGGACATGTGTAGGTCATATATTTTACATTATCTTTGCATTTTATTTAAATCTTTTATTAATGAGGTAATCGCTGCATCATCATGATGTCATAAATAATTTAATATATTTAATGTCTAAAAATTATAAGAAAAATATCATGATTTAGGAAATATTTTTATCTTTCTAATGAATATTTATAGTCAAAAATATGACTTGTATAACTCCATGTAAAAATTGTTTTAGTAAAAAATCTCATGTTTGTGTCATTTTTACTTTAACATTAAATAAAAAGTTATTTATGTCATTTCCCATCCGAAGTGGCTCCATGGGGTCCCCAAGTTGACTCATGGATTTTCTTGGTCGTACATGACACATCCAATGAGGGTAGGACATGTGTCAAGCTCATCTCATATTATTAAAACATTATTTTTACCTTAAACTACACTAATTACCTCTAATCGCGATTAAAAACTTAATAAGTTACTATTCGCCAAAAAATTATTTTAATCCCATTGAACCAAATTTTACTTCTTAATGAAAACCATGTATGTCAGAATTTTTAAATTCAAAACACAGAGGTGGTAAAATTTCATTTAAACGAAAAATCAGTTTTTTAAGTACCACTTAATGGTTTCACAATTCATCAAAAATTGAAGTTTTTCAGAAAAAATACCAAAACTTCACCCTAAGCTATATTTGATATTTAGAATTCAAAAATGAAGTCCATTTTACAAAATTCCAAACATATAATTTTCATTAATTAATTTAATAATTAATTCCCGCTGTTAGAGCAAATAGAGTGTTTTCACTAGTGGAAATGGGGTCTATCCCCACGCACTTATTCCCACGGTTCTTTAAACCGTGGGGATAGTATGTTTTTTTGCTGTTTATACCCACGGTTTTATTAAAACCGTCGGTATTAATTTTTTTTTCGAGCCCTTGTATCGGGCTCCTCCTCAATCTCTCCTCAATCTCTCCTCAAATCCGCGACGCATCGAGCTCTACCCTACCTCCCCAAGCCGCGACGCCGCTCCCCGACCACTGACT
This sequence comes from Viscum album, assembly GCA_963277665.1. NCBI lineage: Eukaryota > Viridiplantae > Streptophyta > Magnoliopsida > Santalales > Viscaceae > Viscum > Viscum album. Next base: position 1,354,731,728 of record OY728131.1, read on the forward strand.
CCTGACCCTCCCCTCTCCTCTCCGACTCCCCTCCCCGGCCTCCGACTCCCCTCCCCGGCCTCCAACCCCGGGCTCCGACTCCCGGCTCCGCCTCCCGGCTCCCGACTCGCGGCTCCCGACTCGCGGCTCCCGACTCGCAGCTCCCGATTCGCGGCTCCCGGCTCCCGACTCCCAGCTCCCGACTCCCGGCTCGGCCTCCCGGCTCACGACCTGGACCTCCCGGCCTTCTCAGTAGTGATTTTTTTATGCTGGAGTCCCAGATTTCCTGGTAATTTCTTAGTCTTGGTTGATTTCCCATAATTTCATCATATTACCTCTTGATAATCAATTAGTGTTGTAGTCAAAGGTAGCAGTTGATACATTCATAGGTTAATGGAGTGGTTTGATTCTAAATTTTTTTAAGCAATTTCATTTTTTTATGATGGAATACTAAAAGATGAATGATATAAATATCCTGATTATCAAACCCAGTGAGAATATTTCCCCAAATTAATTTAGCATTGATAATCCTAAGATGCACTATTTTGGCCTTAAAATAGTATATATGAAGGTATGTACATACACATGTTGAGCAGTTCCGGGTGGTTGTTTATAAATCTATCAAGTTTCAGGTGTTGGCTTGGTTCCTCTTTGAGGAAGGGTACCCTTCCAATTCCTCAAATTTATTAATGCATTAATTAGTTTCTTACTACACTTTTTCTTTGTTTTTAGTTAATGCAGTGAATACATTAGATTAAATTCCTCTTAATCTTGAATTTAGTATGTTTCTTGATTTAAGAGTTAAAGGTAATAAATGATTGTTTCATAAGAAATATCATGTTTATATATTAAAACCCCTCCAACGGAGGTGCGCTGTCTTCAAGTTAAAAAACAATTATTAGACTTTTAGGATTTATTGTCTTGTTGTACTGATATTTCTTTATGAATTGATGTTATGTTTGAATTATGTCATATATGACCCCTAATGGATTTAAAAAAACTAAGTTTTCCTTTTTAAATGATTAAATAACCAAGGAACCGTTTAAGTTCTTTGACCGGTTTTTATATTGGAATTACCCATGTAGAATTGTTTCCCATAATTTTCATTTTAGTATGTTGACATGTTTGAGCCACCATTCGGTGAGCCTTAGATTTAAATTTCTAAGTGTATGATTTTCTATATTAAATGGCTTGAATTATCTTTTGAATTTCAGAATGGAAATTACCCTGTATGCACAGCATTTAACCCGCCTAATGTAAGTGCTTCAATGTAATAATTAAATGTGAAATATAAATTGTAATGTATACGAAGTACATGAATTAGCCGTATTAGATGTAATTGAAAAATATGTTGCGTATTCATAGAACCCCTTACCATGTTAATGGAAGGTACCAGAGTGAACCTTGATTATTGAAAATGCCTTAAATGGATTAAATGAGTGGTTTCAAGCTACATGGCCTTGTCACACTAATGAAAGGCTAGGGTTGAACAAAATTGACTTATTGATTAATTATTACTTGATTAAAGGGTTTCATGCTACTTGGCCTTGTCACACTAATCAAAGGAAAGGCTTGAACCAAATGTAATATTATATGAATTCAATATCAAAGTAGGTGTGGCCTGACTCAAGCTCACCTTGGATACTTGAGAGAAAGCCTTGAGCACTCAAGGACCCTATTCCGAATTCAAGGATACAACTTTCTTAGGTTGAGACCTACATAGAACCTGATCCTTGTCTAACTTTAGATTCCTGGTATGACACCATATAATCCCTCATGTATTACAACAAGATTCCTTAGATACACTCCTTGGTTCCAGAATTGACAAGTAGGTGCCATGGTTAAATCCTAGCCCAATCTTTTCTTAGACCCATTTTACCTTGGATGAACTTCTTAGACTAGATAGTACTCTTATTGTGGAATTAGTTGGACTGTTATCCTTGGATTACACTCTTACCCCATGTGAGGCTATAGTTATTACTAAGTTGTTGACACTTGAGGTCTATGTTTCCTTGGTTATAACCTTGGAACTTCATTATTAAATATCATTACATGTTTTCTTGTCACATCTTAGAACCTCAATATCTTTCTCATATAAATTATATTTAAACTGGATAAAATTGATTAATGAAATGGTTACACATTCTGACACCAGTCAAAGGCTAAATAAGGTATAACTGCTATGTGTCCCATAGGAACCTGTACGGGTGATGTTTATTTATCTCTCTATTATTATTCTATATACCAGTGAACAATATATTTTATACTGCACTATCTAGATTGGGCTGGACATCAGTGGTTCCATCCTATTACTCATTGTTTTTTCATGAAATTTCTGCAGGGGGAGGTGGGGGGGGGGGGGTGGGCAGGGGGGGAGGGGGAGGGGGGCTGGGCAGTGGGAGGGCTGGGCAGGGGGGAGGGGAGGGGGAGGGGGAGGGGAGGGGGAGGGGGAGGGGGGAGGGGCAGTGGGGGGCTGGGCAGTGGGGGGCTGGGCAGTGGGGGGGAGGGCTGGGCAGGGGGGGAGGGGGAGGGGGAGGGGGGAGGGGGTGGCTGGGCAGGGGGGGAGGGGGGGGGGGGTGTGCTGGGCAGTGGGGAGGGGAGGGGGGGTGGCTGGGCAGGGGGGGAGGGGGGGGGGCTGGGCAGGGGAGGAGGGGGGGGAGGGGGGGAGGGCTGGGCAGGGGGGAGGGGGGGGGGGCTGGGCAGTGGGAGGGCTGGGCAGGGGGGGAGGGGGGAGGGGCAGTGGGGGGCTGGCCAGTGGGCGGGCTGGGGAGGTGGAAAAATAGGTTTAAAGATGACGTACATAGATCAACCTGATGTTTGAAGTAGTTCTCTGTGGAATTTGAGTTCAAGATATTTCTTGAGATTTCAACAATGGTTTTTTGTAATAAATATCTCATTATAATTCATTTAATAACCAATTAAAATAATTTTAATCAATGAATAAAGTCATTCATATTTCTAAGAGAAGGTATGATTTTTAGTAGTATTTTAAATTCAAATTCCAAATGCACTAATTGTTTTGAATATCACACTTTATCTGGTGATATTTCTGGATCTGTTTGACCACGATCAAATCACATTCTTATTTATTCTCAACAAGTTTAGTGTGCAAGGATGTATACATACATGTTTTGATCTACTGCTACTAATAACAAAATTTCTTTATGCAATTTCTTCTTTCATTTTTTCTACTTTTTTTCAGCATTTGTTTTAGTTCTATATGACATTTCATTGCTTATGAGTCTTATATATTCTAATTCATGGTTTTATTTGTTGCATGTACAGATTGTAGCAAATTAAAGTATGATTAGCAATCAGTGGTTTGCCATTCGATCTTTATCAAGGTGAGCTGACAAATCTATGTGCCAATCTAACACGACATTTGAGCTTATTCATGCATGACTCATCAATGTGAATTCTTCTTTGAGTTATGAGTCTAGCTGAAACGCACTTTAGATATTGGAATCATTGAACACACATGCATTCTGAATGTCCAATTTTTTTTTCCTGCTCGGTCATTGGTTTTAATCTAGCTTCTTTCATTTGGTTGGCATTTCCCATCACTTTTGTGCTGAATATGTTTTCCATCTATTGTTTGAACAGTTGAAACTGTTTGAATGGTTCTGTATGTAGTATGTGGGTGTGTCTCGATACGTTCTGTTTGACCAAGTCTATCCTATCCCCTTATCTTCTACATGTACTTCTCACCTCCAGGATATTCTTCTACATGTACTTCTCACCTCCAGGATAATGTTCATCAAAGATATTTACTATAGTGTGGTTGTGCTCCAGGGTGATGGAATTTGTCATCAGGATGTCTATGATTGCGGCTTTGATACTGCACTTACCTAGGTGAACTCTACTACTTAAGGATAATTTTATATGTATCATTTCAATGCTCTTATTTCAATTAAATATATTTACTATAGATTGGTTGTGATCCAGGGTGATGGAATTTGTCGTCAGGATGTCTGTGATTGTGATAATGAGGATGAAATACACACCTGAATGAAGGGAAATGTAAATAGGAAAATAGAAAAAGCAGACTAAAATGTGATGCCGCACACCAATGGTAAACATACATGTTTACTATTTAATTTGTTTTCAGTACTATTTTTCAAATTCCTATTTGATGTGAAATAATTATTACATTATCTACAGTACTGAAACGTTATTTGAAATTTATGTTGCTCCATTGAAAGCAATTAGTCATTTCATTATCCTGTTTTCATTGTGTTCAATTTTCAATGCCTGAATTATTATACTGCACAAATACGACATGTTTGTTGCCTCCTATCATTACAGTTTTCTGTTTTCATACTGTACATACACACCATCATGGAATGTATTATATAAATGCCAGATTATTCATTTTTATTTGAACTCCATGTTTCAATGGTATTGGTTTGTAATCATGTCATTTGATGAAATATGTCATTCTATCTTCCAATTATTCATTTTGTTTCATATGCATTTTTAAATATTTGTAATTGTCAATCATTTATTTGATTCTGATTTCTTTATCAAACACCGTTTTTGAATTGTACATTATACAGAATTTTGTGCATTATACAGAATTGGTCATTTTTAATCAGTTCTATTACATAGCCAAACTTCTCCTCTTCGTTATCTACTCCACTACTACTCTCCTCAACCGTTGATATTCTTCGACCAATCATGGAGACCAGGAACCAAACGTGATTCGACGGTGCCAAGCAGCACCTTGGACGCGTCGAGATAGCTCTCGCAGATTTGACTTCGCAAGTTCACGGCCTCTTGCAGAGCCAACAACGGCTGGGGCGGGAGTGGGTCTGTGAACTGCAATAGATACCAGATTTCCAGAAAATTCTTACACTTTGTGTTTCGCCTGGAGAAGATGAAATAGAAGAAATAAGTGAAGCCCCCCTATTGTAGAGCCAACGGCTGGGAAGGGAGTGGGGCTGTGAACAGCAACAGAAACCATAATTCCAAAAAAGTCATACACTCTGTGTCGCCTGGACAAGATGCTGCCCCCTTTCACCCGCATTCCAGCCTCCTCCTGCTCCCTTCGCTCCTGGTCGGAAGATGCTGCCCCGCGGATGTCGCTGGATCGGGCCAACACGCTACGGTCACGCCACGGTCACGCCGCGGTCACGCCGCGGTCACGCCGCGGTCACGCCGTGGTCACGCCGCGGTCACGCCGCGGTCACGCCGCGGTCACGCCGCGGTCACGCCGCGGTCACACCGCAGTCACGCCGCGGTCACGCCGTGATGTGGCCCTGCTCCAGCCACATCCAGCAGGGGGGAGGGGTGTCCAGCTGGGGGGAGGGGTGTCCGCGGTCACGCCGCAGTCACGCCGAAATATATCTATACGTTTGTAATCAATCTAAACAAAGAATAAGAATGGTGTACCTTACACCATTCGATCCAGTCTTTCGAAGCTTTTCACAAGTGTTTGATTGTGATCACTTAGAAGTCACTGAAAGAGTCCTTCAGAGGTATCCACAAATCATGGGAATCACCAGACACTTAGTAGGACCCCCCTTTCACCCGCATTCCAGCCTCCTCCCGCTCCCTTCGCTCCTGGTCGGAAGATGCTGCCCCGCGGATGTCGCTGGATCGGGCCAACACGCCGCGGTCACGCCGCAGTCACGCCGCGGTCACGCCGCGGTCACGCCGCGGTCACGCCGCGGTCACGCCGTGATGTGGCCCTGCTCCAGCCACATCCAGCAGGGGGGAGGGGTGTCCAGCGGGGGGGAGGGGTGTCCGCGGTCACGCCGCAGTCACGCCGAAATATATCTATACGTTTGTAATCAATCTAAACAAAGAATAAGAATGGTGTACCTTACACCATTCGATCCAGTCTTTCGAAGATTTTCACAAGTGTTTGATTGTGATCACTTAGAAGTCGCTGAAAGACTCCTTCAGAGGTATCCACAAATCATGGGAATCATCCGACACTTAGTAGGACCCCCCTTTCACCCGCATTCCAGCCTCCTCCCGCTCCCTTCGCTCCTGGTCGGAAGATGCTGCCCCGCGGATGTCGCTGGATCGGGCCAACACGCTGCGGTCACGCCGCGGTCACGCCGCGGTCACGCCGCGGTCACGCCACGGTCACGCCGCGGTCACGCCGCGGTCACGCCGCGGTCACGCCGCGGTCACGCCGCGGTCACGCCGCGGTCACGCCGCGGTCACGCCGCGGTCACGCCGCGGTCAAGCCGCGGTCACGCCGCGGTCACGCCGTGATGTGGCCCTGCTCTAGCCACATCCAACAGGGGGAGGGGTGTCCAGCGGGGGGGAGGGGTGTCCGCGGTCACGCCGCAGTCACGCCGAAATATATCTATACGTTTGTAATCAATCTAAACAAAGAATAAGAATGGTGTACCTTACACCATTCGATCCAGTCTTTCGAAGCTTTTCACAAGTGTTTGATTGTGATCACTTAGAAGTCGCTGAAAGACTCCTTCAGAGGTATCCACAAATCATGGGAATCACCCGACACTTAGTAGGACCCCCCTTTCACCCGCATTCCAGCCTCCTCCCGCTCCCTTCGCTCCTGGTCGGAAGATGCTGCCCCGCGGATGTCGCTGGATCGGGCCAACACGCTGCGGTCACGCTGCGGTCACGCCGCGGTCACGCCGCGGTCACGCCGCGGTCACGCCGTGATGTGGCCCTGCTCCAGCCACATCCAGCAGGGGGGAGGGGTGTCCAGCGGGGGGGAGGGGTGTCCGCAGTCATGCCGCAGTCACGCCGAAATATATCTATACGTTTGTAATCAATCTAAACAAAGAATAAGAATGGTGTACCTTACACCATTCGATCCAGTCTTTCGAAGCTTTTCACAAGTGTTTGATTGTGATCACTTAGAAGTCGCTGAAAGACTCCTTCAGAGGTATCCACAAATCATGGGAATCACCCGACACTTAGTAAGACCCCCCTTTCACCCGCATTCCAGCCTCCTCCCGCTCCCTTCGCTCCTGGTCGGAAGATGCTGCCCCGCGGATGTCGCTGGATCGGGCCAACACGCTGCGGTCACGCTGCGGTCACGCCGCGGTCACGCCGCGGTCACGCCGCGGTCACGCCGCGGTCACGCCGCGGTCACGCCGCGGTCACGCCGCGGTCACGCCGTGATGTGGCCCTGCTCCAGCCACATCCAGCAGGGGGGAGGGGTGTCCAGCGGGGGGGAGGGGTGTCCGCGGTCACGCCGCTGTCATGCCAAAATATATCTATACGTTTGTAATCAATCTAAACAAAGAATAAGAATGGTGTACCTTACACCATTCGATCTAGTCTTTCGAAGCTTTTCACAAGTGTTTGATTGTGATCACTTAGAAGTCGCTGAAAGACTCCTTCAGAGGTATCCACAAATCATGGGAATCACCCGACACTTAGTAGGACCTCTCTCAATACCAGTCCTTCCTGCTTGTCGAAGTTTTCACAAGCGTTTGATCGAGATCTCCGAGAAGTCACCGAAAGACTCCTTCTGAGGTATCCAAGGTTCATGGGAATCACCCGATGCTTAGGTAGGGTCTCTCTCAACACCACAGTCTGTTAGAACCTTGTTTAAAGGTGGGAGAGAAACAAGAGCTAGAGAGAATCGGCTTTGAGGAGTTCTAACGATCACATGATCTCATCCATCAAGTGCAACCACTTGCATAGGAATTGAACCAATTCATATAGGCCTTCGAGAACCTCAAAATGTTCAGCCTATTCATGGTACGTTACACAAATGTCCCAAATGTTTCAGCTCATTTGAAGCGTACGGATCAATCCCATTAGTAATCGTTTAACATTTAAATTAAACGATTATGTGAGATGTTCAAACTCCCCAAATCCATCGAAACAGAAAGAAGCTTCGAGCCGAAAGGCTCTAAAGCCATTTTATTAAAAACAAAAGATGACATAAGAGAGGAGATGGGGCTAGACATTGATAAAACTGCCTTCATAATAAAGCATTTCGTTTTCATAACCCCCCTCCCCGACATCATCATCCCATTCCAAGTTGTAGGTAGATGAGCTATGAGACCTAGTCACCATCGTTGTTCTCCATTGAGAGCAGTCTTTCTTCTTCCTTGATTTCCTTGAATAGACAATTTGAAATCCCTCTTTATCAACTGAAGGAAACTTTCCCTTGCTTAAAATATCCTTACATGGATCACTTCTATGGGCATAATCATCATTTTCTATTCCGGCCCAAATTCCCCCTATATTATTAAGCTCCATTTTCCGATTGATCTCTTCCTGGATCTGAGAAGGTTGAACCATTGGTTCATGCTGCTGAGACCCATACTGAGGCTGCCCCAGTGAAGCACCCAGCTTCTGATACCATTGCTGCATGCAACTTCCAGCTCTAAACCAGATCTGTTTTCAGCTCTAAAATATATGCTTTGTGAGCACACTTACCCCATGGATTGTGTCTCCCCTTCTTTAGGTTTGTTCTCTTCTTCACAACCCAAAACACAACCTGTTTTTCCTTGGACAGCTTTACCACCAAGGATTTTTCTTTTCACTATAGGTTGATTTTTCTTTCTCCAAATCACCTTGCTGCTTGGACTGTCCCTGCAAGCATTTTCAGTACATACCTTGCCTTGGGGCACCCCTTTCACATGAATCCTTCTAGTTTTAGGATCATGTGAGTTCTTCTCATGCTTCCAAGCCCTTTTTTGTGTCTTTCCAGGGGGGGGGGCTGGCAGGGGGTAGGGGGGCTGGGGGTGGGGGCTGGCAGGGGCAGGGGGGGCTGGCAGGGGGAAGGGGGGGGGTGGCAGGGGGCAGGGGGGGGCTGGCAGGGGGACAAGAAGGGGGAAGGGGGGGGGGGGGGCTGGCAGGGGGGCAAGCAGGGGGCAGGGGGGGGGGCTGGCAGGGGCAGGGGGAGGCTGGCAGGGGGAAGGGGGGGGGGGGCTGGCAGGGGGCAAGCAGGGGGCAGGGGGGGCTGGCAGGGGGACAAGCAGGGGGGGGGCTGGCAGGGGGGCAAGCAGGGGGCAGGGGGGGCTGGCAGGGGGACAAGCAGGGGGAAGGGGGGGCTGGCAGGGGGGCAAGCAGGGGGCAGGGGGGGGGGGGGGCTGGCAGGGGCAGGGGGAGGCTGGCAGGGGGAAGGGGGTGCATACCCTGATGTGGTGGTTCCTACTCTAAAGATCACACCCACTACTGGACTGGGTTTGACCTACAAGAATTGTTCAGATTTTGACAAGTTAGCTACAACACATGTTTGGGGTTATAAACCCAAAAATTCTTATCCCTTTCATTTAATTTTATTTCCTTTAGTTAATTTTCTACTTAATAACAATTTTTTCCTCTTTTATGGGCTAGACAAAATCTAGACATCACCTCAAACTTCTATTAAAGATCGATTTATACTATTGTTAGAAGTTGAAACAAACATCCAGGTTCTTATTACACTTGAAATTTATAATAACTGCTTCCATACCATTTTGTCTGAATTTTTAATTGAAGTACTGTATTTTAACTATTTTTTTAAATGGTTTTATTCTGGATAAGGTTCCCAATAATATTGGAGATGGGTCATGGTGTCTGCATGGTTTGCAGTGGGCGGTCGCAAGCATCGGCCACCAACTGGACTCAATGTCTGACACTTTTGTCGCTGACAAATGCCGCAACTACGAACAAACTTCAATACAATCTGTGTCATCCTCAGCCAAAACAGTCCCCCTTCCAACTGCTTATAGGTCTTTAAGAACCCATTATGTCCTCCTGCGGGTGTGGCATGATAATAATGAAGTAGGTTTGGAATCAACTGGGAGTCCTTGGACACAACTAGTCGTCCCTTAAAGTAAAGCATCCCATGGTGAAGAGAATAATCGTTCCTTGTATCATGGTAATTATCCAAAGCTACTACAACAGGCTGCAAGTATTTATCATCAAGAACTTCCTGCTTCACAAGTGGCATTTCAACCCAATAGGGCTCCAAAATATGGTGGAATTTCTCGAGTATCCTCTATATAACTCTGCTCATCTCCCGATTTGAATATGTCCCTATAACCACGTCTGCTATACCGGACTCACACAAAAGGTATTGTGTCAACAGTTTCTTGCCGTCTACAAGGCTGAAGGGCACCTTCTGCTGCGACATCATACCCTGCAATGTTATTTGTCACCCCTAATAACCAAAACTCATTGTTAACTTCTTCATGTGAAAAGTAACAAATCCAAGTGTTTCCAGCCACTTTCATCCCCATAATAGGGTCTAGCCCAGACGTGTCAAACATGTTCGCGTCCACATCAAATTTTAAGTCTCCCAACTGTACTGAGAGTGTCTTACACAGGCCACTAGAAAAAACTCGATGAACATCTCCCAAGAGAACCCCAAAGGACTTAGTCTGAGTAATAGGCAAATCTAGAAACTTTAAAAGGGCTTTTGACATGAAATTGTGGCTAGCCCCACTGTTTATAATCACCAAAATTGGAACTCCTGCAGAGTTTCCCTCTAACATCATGGACCTGGTTCCTTGAGTACCATGGCCCTTTAAAGTGCCAAGAAACAATGCCTGATAAGCCATTTCCATCATCCCTTCTTCCCTGTCACATTCTCTTCCTCCCTCTTCAGTTTCTGTCAGTTCTTTTTCTTGGGGCTTCACACAGTCCCAAACCATTATGTGCATGCCATTCTAGGAACACCTCGGTGCTGGTCCAAACTTTGATCTACAAGAATAACAAAGTCTCTTTGCTCGTCGTTCCTCGTACTCAGATCTGGAAAGATTCCGAACTCACCTCTGCCTAGGGGCAATCTTCCTTTTCTCAGTAGTCTAATCGAATCTACTCCTTTATGGAACAGCTGAAGTGGAGAGGGAGGGGGAGGGCTGGCAGTGGGGGGGGAGGGCTGGGTTACATGAGTGGTCTCTACATCCAATTCAAGAAAACGGCAAGAAAACAGTTACTAGTGGGAACCGTGATAAGCATTGCTTCAGCAACATCCGCCCGCCCTTGTATCTGTTCAGCACAAGCGTCTGCTGCCTCCAATTCATAGACAGTTGAGCCCACATGCTGTGCAGTTTGCACTTTCATCTGAAAATCCCCATGTACTGTGTTTACAGGGCTGATGTCTACAGCCCGGACCATAGGATGCTGAGGTTTCTCATCATCTATGTATAATCTTATATTCTGTTTTTAGGTGCAGAATGTCAAGGTGCAGAATTGTACAGCCAGGCCTGCTTTTCTGCAGGGGATCTGCCAATACCTACAGTTCAAATGAACTGTAGGAAATGTTTGGCGTTGGAAACATGTATACCCATGGTTTTATAACCATGGGAATACGTCTATACCCACGGTTCAAATGAACCGTGGGAAATTTCTGGAGCTGCAAACAGTATACCCACGGTTATAAAACCGTGGGTATACATCTATATCCTGAGATGCAAAACAGTATACCTGCGGTTATAAAACCGTGGGTATACATCTATACCCACGGTTCAATGAACCGTGAGTAATATAAAATTTTCCGGGTCTATACCCACGGTTCTCTGAAAACCGTGGGTATAGGCCTATTGCGACGGCACTCCAGCCCGCGGTTACTGAAACCGTGGGTATACCCTATACCCACGGTTTCAAGGGCTATACCCATGGTTTAAAACCGTGGGTATAGGTGCGATTTCCAGTAGTGTTTTATGAAACAATAAGTATCAAAAGATTGACACCAGTTTAAGTTCCATTTCAAAGTGAAATTAATTCCAATGACCACTATTGGATTTAATGGTAAAAATATATTCTAATTTAACTTTAAAACCAATTCAAAAGATAATATAATCATATAAATAAATTATATTAAAAAGAGGTTTTGAATTAAAATATAACATTTTACACTATTCATTAAAAAATGAACTTTATCGGAAAAATACCAAAAATTTACACAAAGTAAATTTTGATGTCCCGATTCTAAAGAAGTGTTTTATTTGTTCCAATAGAATGTATAAGAGTAAACAAAACTATATTTAATGACGGTTCTCCATCAAAAGGCGATAAGTGAACCTTTAGTGGAAACTAGGGCATATACGCCTAAAATTGAGTTCTTTCCGTATTTTAAGCCTTAATCTTTTATTAGATAAAAGTAAAAACATTTAAAAAACATATATAATCATATTTTAGTTATTTCTATCAATTCCCACCAACACAACGGTTATGTGTTAACTACCATTTAAAATAATATTATTTTATTACTAGTGTGCAACGAGAGTTTTCAATGAAACTCTTTGTTGCGTATCTGGTACGCTATCGAACATAGAAACCCTTTTAAAGTAAAATTAATATTTAATTCGTAAATATTAATAAATATGAAAATGTTTTATTCATTATTTACCTGGGATGTTACATCCTTCCTCCCTTTTGGGAATCGCGTCCTCGAAATTTTATTCACATATCAAAATAAGTGGGGGTATTTATCCTTCATAGAATTTTCAGATTCCCACGTTGCCTCTTCAACATTATGGTTTTTTCATAAAACCATTACCTGGTGAATTACCTTATTTCGCAACACTTTCTCTCTTCGGTCAAGAATCTGGATTGGTTGTTCTTCATAAGATAGGTTCTCCTCCAGCTGAACTACCTCTGGACTCAAAACATGAGATGAATCTGGCATATACTTCCTCAACATCGAAACATGAAAAACATTGTGTACCTGAGATAAACTCGAAGGTAAATCCACTCGGTAATAAAATGATCCCACTTTCTCCAGAATTCCATATGGTCCAATGAACCTTGGACTCAGCTTTCCTTTCTTACCAAATCGCATCACACTTTTCCATGGTGAGACTTTGAGAAAAACATGATCACCTACCTCGAAAGATAGATCCTTCCTCCGGTTATCCGCATAACTCTTCTGTCTGCTCTGAGCTGTTTTCATGTGTTTTTGAATCAAATGAACTTTTTCTGCCATCTCTCCTACCAATTCTGGTCCCATCAGCTTCCTTTCACCCACTTCATCCCAAAATGCTGGAGTTCAACACCGCTTCCCATATAATGCCTCAAATGGTGCCATCTGTATACTGGAATGAAAACTTTTATTATAAGAAAACTCAACCAAAGAAATATGTTGGTCCCAACTTCCCTGATAATCCATCGAACAAGCTCATAGAATATCCTCCAAGGTCTGAATTGTTCGTTCTGACTGGCCATCTGATTGTGGATGAAAAGATGTACTAAAATTTAATTCGGTACCCAATGACTTCTGAAGGCCTTTCCAAAAGTTAGAAGTAAACTTGGGATCACGATCGGACACAATGGAGAGAGGAACTCCATGTAACCTGACTATCTCTTTAAGATACAAACAGGAAAGTTGATCTAGTGAAAAAGTATCTCGTATAGCAAGGAAATGAGTAGATTTAGTCAAGCGATCAACAATAACCCAGATTGCATTATTACCTTGAGATGTCCTCGGTAATCCCACAACAAAGTCCATGGATATGTTTTCCCATTTCCACTCTGGCACTAGTAAAGGCTAAAGCATCCCTTTCGGTAACTGCTGCTCTGCTTTAACCTGCTGAGAAGTCAAACACTTCACAGTAAAATCAGCAATATCCCTTTTCATTCCATCCCACCAGTAATACTCCCGCAGATCTCTGTACATCTTAGTACTGCCAGGATGAACTGAAAAAGGGGAATTATGAGCCTCACATAACAACTCATTCTTCAACTGTGAATCACAAGTCACACATAATCTCTTCCCAAACCTCAAAACACAATCATTATCAATGTTGAATTCAGGAAACTTACCCTTCTGAACCAGCTCTACCTTTTTCTGCAACTCACTGTCTTCCCTCTATGCTTGCTTAATTCTGTCTGATAGGGATGATCTCACTGATACCTGAAACAAAATAGAAGAACTTCCTGTACCAAGAACTTCTATTCCAAAGTTCATCAAATCAAAAACCAAAGGATCTCGTTCCAAACGTAGCATGGTTAATGAATCATTACTTTTTCGACTAAAAGCATCGGCCACTTTATTTGCTTTTCCCGGATGGTAGTGAATTGTACAATCATAATCCTTGATTAATTCCAACCATCTCCTCTGTCTCATGTTCAATTATTTCTGTGTGAATATATACTTTAAACTTTTGTGATCAGTATATATTTAACACTTTACTCCATACAAATGATGCCTCCAAATTTTTAAAGCAAAAACAACAACAGCTAATTCCAAATCATGTGTAGGGTAATTTACCTCATGAGTTTTCAACTGACGTGAAGCATAAGCAATTACCTGATCATTCTTCATAAGGACACATCCAAGTCCCTTCAACGAAGCATCACTGTATATAACAAACTCACCATTCCTAGAAGGAAGTGCCAAAACTGGAGCATTCACCAATCTTTTTTTCAACTCCTGAAAACAATCATCACATTCTTTTGTCCAGATGAACTTAACACCCTTACAAGTTAGCTTAGTCATTGGACTAGATAACCGTGAAAAATTTTCAACAAAACTTCGGTAGTAACCTGCCAAACCAATAAAACTACGGATCTCAGTTACATTTGTGGGTCTTGGCCATTCTTCAACAACTTTTTTTTTAGCAGGATCAACAGTTATGCCATCTTTTGAAACAATGTGACCCAGGAAAGAAATTTGTTGTAACCAAAACTCACACTTGCTGAATTTTCCATATAGTTTCTTTTCTATTAAGGTTTTCAAGATAACCCTTAAATGACTTTCATGCTCGTCTTTAATTTTAGAAAACACCAAAATATCATTGATGAAAACAACCACAAACTTATCCAAGAACTCATGGAAAATTCTATTCATAAGGTCCATGAATATAGCAGGTGCATTGGTTAACCCAAAAGGCATAACTACAAATTCATAATGGCCATATCTAGTACGGAACACAGTATTCAGAACGTCTGCTTCTTTTACTTTCAACTGATGGTACCCCGACCTCAAGTCAATCTTCGACAAATACTGAGCTCCCTGGATCTGATCAAACAAATCATCGATATGAGGCAAAGGATACTTGTTCTTAACAGTAATATTATTCAAGGCCCTATAATCAATGGAAAGTCTCATTGAGCCATCTTTATTTTTAACAAACAAGACAAGATCACCCCATGGTGATGTGGTCGAATGAAACCTTTATCTAATAACTCCTGCAATTGTTTCTTTAACTCTAAAAGTTCAACTTGAGCCATTTGATAAGGGGGTTTTGAAATTTGATTAGAATCAGGAACTAAGTCAACAGTAAATTCAACTTCCCGATCATGAATAATACCAGGAAACTCATCAAGAAAAACATTAAGATACTCATTTACCACTGGCACATCATTAATCTGAACAGTTCCTTTATTTTCAACAATATGTGCAAGGTAAAATTCATTTCCATATTTTACTAGTTTCTCAACTTCCTGACATGTTATCAAAATCAAGGGTTCATTCTTGTACACAAACTGAAAATCTTTCTGAAAAGAAACCATTTTAACTCTGCAGTCAATCTTAGCATGATAAACAGAAATCCAATCCATGCCCAAAATAACATCAAACTCTACTAGAGGCAAAACAATAAGGTTTTCTGGTACATTCTTTCCACACACAAGGATATGAAGGTTCTTATAATTCCTTTTTTGTCTCAATGTTCCCTCCGGATGTTTTTACCATAAGTTCAGGGTTCATATCTTGAGATGGAATTTACAATTTACTATAAAACTTCTCAGAAATGAAAGAATGTGTAGACCATGAATCAAACAACACATTGGCATAATTTGAACAAACAAATAGTGTACCTGATACTACTTCATTCGATGGACCAACATCTGCTGAAGTTGTTGCAAAGGATTTAACCACCCCTTTCTGCTTGTAGTTTGGCTGCTTTCCCCCAGTTGAGTTCTTCGTTGGACACTCGTTTGCATAATGACCCATTTCATTACACTTAAAACATCTTACCGTTGGCTTTTCATTTCCTGCTTGATCATCTTCCTTACAGTTACGAGCAATATGACCAAACTTACCACACCGAAAGCACTTACCAGACTTGGATAAACATTCTCCAGGATGCATTTTACCACACTTCTCACAGGATGGATATTTGGTTTTCTTACCTCCTTACTTCTTTGATGAATTCTTCCCCTTTGCCTGCCAACTAGACCTCTTATTCTGTTGTTTGTCATAGAACACCTGATCATCGGCAAACTCCATTTCCACCTTCTCCGCACATCGAACAAGTTTTTCCTAACTTTTTAACTCACGAGAAGATAAAGCACTTCGATAGTTTGGCTTTAACCCTGAGTAAAAACGATTTATTTTACTATCAAGATCTCGTATGAAGTTTGGAGCATACCTTGCCAATCGAGTGAACTTTGCTTCATAAGCAGCCACTGAATTATCCTCCTACCTCAATTCTAAGAACTGTTTTTCCATCCTAAGACGAACCACCTTAGGAAAATATTTCTCAAGAAACATACCTTTGAATTCGTCCCAGTGAAGATCCACAATCTCATCACTATCCCTGATATTTTTCACTATCGACCACCACTGACCAGCTTCACCTTCAAAAAGGTAAACAACAAGACTAACCTTTTGAAGTTCTGAACACCCCATGACATCAAAAATCTTCTCCAGTTCTTTAATCCACCCTTCAGCTTTCACGGGGTCAGATGATACTCTGAATGATGGGGGATGTTGCCTCATGAAATGTTCCACCACTGATATATTCCTCTACGGTTGATCTGGCTGATCTCGTGCATGGATACCACCACCATTTATAGCCTGAGTCAACTGTGTCATCACTGCAAAAAACTGTTCAGTTCCGATTCCAACCATCTCAGGTTGCTGATTTGGAAGGTTTTCTTCCTCCTGATGTCGTCCCAACATAACTGCTTTTTTTTCCTTTGCGGTAAACCATTCTAAACACATAAATATCTTAGGCGAAGCAACATGTTAATCTTTAAATGCTATATCATTTTAGTCATACCATAAATTAACTTATAATTTAACAATTTTCTAACTCCTAAAGTTGTCTAAATCGACCTTTGATACCAACTATAAGGCCCCAGCCTTAAACCTTACTTAATATTGAATTAAATGAATAATTCACATTGAGGATCTTTTCAGGTCTAGAGTTTTAGAGAATTAGGACATAACTATTACATCTCAAAAGATTACAAAGTAGACACTTCTACTATGTTTCCATAAAATAAAAACTCTTAAAAAGAAACTTGTCTAGTTCCATGTTTTAGATAGCCTGACTTTCCCTTGATCCCATCATTGACCCTAATCCACATTAAGTCCTGTGAAAAAAATTTCAAAAAAACTTGGGGTGAGCATAAAAATCTCAGTAAGGGATACACAAAGAATGAAAACTGTTAGTCTTTCAAACATCAAGTAAACCATGTATACTTTATCAAAGTAATACGTTCACCTTGATGAAGTAGTAAAAACTCTTTACTGAATAAAATATCATTACTTACCCTTTTGTAACCAAAGATTACCATAAAACCCATATAAAGAACACATAACATATAAAGGTAACTTGATACATAAACATACTTAAGTGGAATAACCATACGGTCGACTTCCACACATATCACTTAATGGAATAGCCATACGGCCGACTTCCACACATACTTAATGGAATATCCATATGGCCAACTTCCATACCCAATGCATTGGAGGTTATAACGTAACCACACGTCCTAGTATTCACGGAACCACCCGTCATATGGTTTATCACGTAACCACCCGTCAAATGTCCAAGTACCATTATAAAAATCATAAGACATAAAACAAATATAATGGAAAGAAAACATTTCCACACTTTGATCACAATATATCACTTAAATATATTGACATAACAAATCCATTATAAAAACCATTTTCAATACCAAAATACATAAAAGAGTATATGGTATTTATTTCATTTTAAAAAAAACATTACGTCTTGTTCGGGAAGCCAAAGACCAAATAATACTCACAGTGGTGGAAAAGGTCGTTGTCACCGCATACGTTAAAAGAAACATTCCTTTTTGTCGTTTTATAAAACGCTTCGTAGAAAAAGATTCCTTTTGTATAAAAGTAAAAGTCAAAGGGGTTTATACACCATATAAAAGAAAGTTGTGTATAAAACAAAATATACTCAATGAAAGGAGATTGAGAAAAGTCCCTTACCTCGGGTCCGACTTGACTCGATCATTCTTTAACGTCCTGAATAATAAACATGAGTTAATTTATATTTTCTTAAGAACATTTTTAAAGATTATTATTCCTTTAATATCACTTATTTCCATGTTATAAACATTATGTAATCATTAAGTTAATAATGTTTGTTTTGTCGATATTTGGTTCTTAAGTCGAAAGTGGACTTCTTACAATTACATGTTGTTCGTGTGGTCAAAGGTTCTTTATATCCAGAATGAAATTCCTGATTTAGATATCATATATATCATATATATCCAGCATATACATGTATTTATAATATTACATAATCATTTAGAGGTAAGAAATTAAATTCACCGTTCATGGAGACAGTAAGCCGTACGTACGCATGAACGCTACTTTCATTTCTTTTTCATATTAATGGAATTAAAACTAAATGAGTGGTATGTATATTTTAATTCCAGAATTATATTAATCATTTAGATGTATCATTCATCATATATATCCATTATATACATGTACTTATAATAGTAGATTACATTTGGGGATAAGAAATGAAATGCACCGTTCATGGAGACGATAAGCCGTACGTACGCATGAACGCTACTTTCATTTCTATCTCATACTTTAATGGAAAGAAATAATAATGATATAGAGGTATATTATAATTCCAGTATAACATCATATATAATAACTTTAAATCCATCCTTTATACATCCCACATATGGCATTAACGAATCACATCACTTTGAGGGGGCGGTAGTCCACACTTCCTAAAATGAAATTATCGTGTTTACCCAAAATAGAAACCATAAAGGAATATCAAAAATGAAAAATAAATAAGAATAAGGGAAACATAAACATTATATATATCATATATAAATAGAGTGAAATCTTAATGTCCACCATTAAAGGTGTTTAAAAGAAGATTGAACAATCATCGTTTCCTGAGGCAGAAATTCGCCAACCACAGAAACAGTATGTTATTTAACCATTAGATGTAAATGTGTGTAAGTGTAGCTCGAAATATTCTTATAACAACATCCTATTATATTTAAGATACTGGAGTTTTTACAAAATAAATGAATAAAAAGAGTTTAGGGGGTTGGAGAAGCAAAATAATACAAAAGGACTCAAGTGAACACATTACCTTAAAATCGGGTAACTCCCTTTGGTTTGAGGTCAAAGGCTTCCATGGGAATACTTCTGACCAATGTGAGGCTTCAAGGAGTAAGATAGGGATGTGGAGAGACAAAATGGGAAGGGGATGGCCGAGCCAAAGGATTTGGATGTGTGGGTAAGGAGGTAGAGGTGGGGGCCTTTTATAAGAGGAGAGGAGGGGCACTCTTGGAAAGTAAAGAAATGTTACATTATTTTAAAATGCGTTTCGGATTAAAAAGGTCCCAAATTAATATAATTCGAGGGTAAGGTGATAAGGGTTCGAAATATACCCATAAAATAGGTTTTGGACATGTGTAGGTCATATATTTTACATTATCTTTTCATTTTATTTAAATCTTTTATTAATGAGGTAATCGCTGCATCATCATGATGTCATAAATAATTTAATATATTTAATGTCTAAAAATTATAAGAAAAATATCATGATGTAGGAAATATTTTTATATTTCTAATGAATATTTATAGTCAATAATATGACTTGTATAACCCCATGTAAAAATTGGTTTAGTAAAACATCTCATGTTTGTGTCATTTTTACTTTAACATTAAATAAAAAGTTATTTATGTCATTTCCCAACCAAAGTGGCTCCATTGGGTCCCCAAGTTGACCCATGGATTGTATTGGTCTTCCATGACACATCCAATGAGGGTAGGACATGTTTCAAGCTCATCTCATATTATTAAAACATTATTTTTACCTTAAACTACACTAATTACCACTAATCGCGATTAAAAACTTAATAAGTTACTATTCAACAAAAACTTATTTTAATCCCATTGAACCAAATTTTAATTCTTAATGAAAACCATGTATGTAAGATTTTTGAAATTCAAAACACAGAGGTGGTAAAATTTCATTTAAACGAAAAATCAGTTTTTTAAGTACCACTTAATGGTTTCACTATTCATCAAAAATTGAAGTTTTTCAGAAAAATACCAAAACTTCACCCTAAGATATATTTGATATTCCGAATTAAAAAATTAAGTCCATTTTAAAAAATTCCAAACATATAAGTTTCATTAATTAATTTAATAATTAATTCCCGCTGTCAGAGCAAATAGCGTGTTTTTATGAAACAATAAGTATCAAAAGATTGACACTAGTTTAAGTTCAATTTCAAAGTGAAATTAATTCCAATGATCACTATTGGATTTAATGGTAAAAATATATTCTAATTTCACTTTAAAACCAATTCAGAAGATAATCTAATCATATAAATAAATTATATTAAAAATAGTTTTTGAATTAAAATACAACATTTTACACTATTCATTAAAAAATGAACTTTATCGGAAAAATACCAAAAATTTACACAAAGTAAATTTTGATGTCCCTATTCTAAAGAAGAGTTTTATTTGGTCCAATAGAATGTATAAGAGTGAACAAAACTATATTTAATGATGGTTCACTATCAAAAGGCGATAAGTGAACCTCTAGTGAAAACTAGGGCATATACGCCTAAAATTGAATTCTTTCCATATTTTAAGCCTAAATCTTTTATTAGATAAAAGTAAAAACATTTAAAAACCATATATAATAATATTTTAGTTATTTCTATCCATTCCCGCCAACACAACGACTATGTGTTAACTACCATTTAAAATAATATTATTTTATTACTAGTGTGCAACGAAAGATTTCAATGGAACTCTTTGTTGTGTATCTGGTACGCTATCGAACATAGAAACCCTTTTAAAGTAATATTAATATTTAATTCGTAAATATTAATAAATATGAAAATGTTTTATTCATTATTTACCTAGGATGTTACATAAACTTAGTTGAATAAGTAATCGTATATAACTAGGTAATAAATAAAATAAAGGGAATAATAAACTTAAAAAAGGAACTTAATCAAGAAAATAATTAACAAAAATTTATTAATAATTAAGATAAATAACATACTTGATGATTCAGACTCAAGGTATGAGACTCTTTAGCTTAAAACATCATTTTATAGCACTTTAAATATTTATTTTCAAAATATTTTTCTTCCATGTTCATATTAGAAAAATTATTTTATGGATTATAGGAATAAATTAATTATAAATAATATTTTATGCATATTTTGATATTTTTAATGTTTTTTAAAAGGATTATTTTTACACATTTTATACAGAATTTGTTGACTTTATAAAAATGTGAAAGCAATGTTCTATTTTAACAAATGACATCAACATATTTTCCTTCCACAACATTTTTTTTATTTTTTTCCTTTACAATATTCCATGTTTTCATCAAAGAAAAACCTTCATTCTCTTTGTTCAGGTTATTTTGGTTTTGAAAATGGGGTTTTAAAAGGAAAGTGTATTTTAATATCCTAAAATCTTTAGCATATGTGTTCAAAAGTGTTTTAAGGGTTTTACGATGAAAGGTTTAAAGCATAAAATTATTTATTCGTGGTATGGTACTTGATAATTATAGATGATGATGGGATATTTTGATTCAACTTATATGAATGGGCAATCCCGATACATCTTATATGAATGGGTGAGCCTGATACAACATATACGAATATGTTATCCCAATACAACTTATACGATGGGTTATTCTGATATAGCTCTTCAATGGATTGGCCAATGTTCCTTATCATCAAGTTTAAGAATTATGGAGTTAATGGGGGAGGTTTTTTCCTTTGTATTTAGCTGGGTTCAAATTATTTCTAACACAGGTTAAGAATATAAGGCTCTATGTTTCCTAAAAAAGATATATATTTGCTTTATATGGGTTTTAAATATTTTCTTTTAGAAAAAGTGTGTGTTTATCATGTTAATATGATTTTTTCTTATTCTTGAGGATAATTTTTAAGGAGTTTAATATTTTATGTATTTTCAGGTTTTTCACTCCACTAAAAGATTTCTTCCTTTTATGTACCTTATTGAGATTTTTTTCATCATCCCTTGTTTTTGAATGACTTTCATAGGGTTTAAAGAAGATTAATAAAAAATTCAATATAAAATTTCAGAATATTTTTCATGAAAATGAAATTAGATTTTTTTAAATTATATTGTGGGTAAAATGGATATTTGGTATAATTCTCGTCTTTGTAATATATAGGTGTGTTATATAAAAGTTATGACCTTATTCTCTAAAACACTAAACCTAAAAAATATATGGGAATGAAATATATTGAATTATAGTCTAAAGGAAATATAAAATTCATGTTTAATTATGGGTCCTTGTAATAGTCGTAGTAATAATCAAATTAAATGTAAACAATCATAGTAATTTTAAACATAAAAAACAATCTTACTAAGTAATATTACATGAAATTAAAAAATTTCATGACCTATTAATCTCCATAACTTCTATAATTATATAAACCATATACCATGACACATATTTAGTTAATAGAACCATTAAAAATTTTATTTTCATTAATACCTATGTATCGAAGCAGTTATAAAACTATGAATTAAATAACCACAAAATGACAGATGCAAGATAAAATAATTTAATAAATGATTATATAGAATAGTAAATAAATTTAAATGAATAATAATTAGAAATTAAATTTTTAAAATTTCCAATTCAAGTATCTAAAAAATATACTTTAATTATTAAGGACGATATAAGAGCATAAAAAAATTTGTGATATGTGTAACAATTTCTTTCAAAATATTCTTTCCTTTCAAGTATTTTTTCACAATATTCTTTATATGTCTCAAAATCAAGGTCATAAATGTGTACCATACAATTTTACATTCATTTATATTTAAATTATGGTCTCATTTAATCTCTTATGGATTTAAAGTTCGTGCAATACTTTATTTAAAGGGGTTATCTTCTAATTATTATTGTTCTTGTTATTATGTTCTCTATCACCCTCCACATTTTTCTCAAATACATATTTTTATTCCATGTACATATTTTTATTTATATTTATTGTATTCTATTTATATATTTTCTTTATTTTTGACTTGATTATATACCATTTATCCTATATATGGTGAACACTCAAAATTCCTTATCTAGATTAAAGGGTGTTTACCAATAAAGTTATATCATTTATTAACTAGGGTAATATTGACAATTTGTATACTTGTTATTTTAATATGAATTATTATTGATTAATATGATACGACTATTATGTATTATGTTATCTATTAATTTATTTTATATTATGAATTAAGTGTACATATTATGTGTTGGGTGGAGCCTATAATTATATAGATGCTTGAAGAATCAGTAAGCATCATGAGATAAACAAGTTTTGATATTCGGTGCATGGCTATCCATTTACATATGATTTTTATCATATTCTTTAATGGTATAATTATAATGCATATAATTATATATTACATCATTATGATACTTTATATTGATATCCATGTGAAAATCTACTTCCATTACTTTATATATGGTATGTTTTCAACTCAATTATATGACATTTATTTGTTTGTTTATTCCGTCCATATTATATATGTAATGATTATCCTATTTTGGATTATACTATATGGAACCCCTTCGTAACCATCTAAGCTCACCCTTACCTATTTCCCCAGTAAATAATAAAAAAAATTATTTTTGATCAGTAGATAAGAAAGGGAGGAATAATGATGTTTTGTTATTTTTTAATTTAACTTATGTTTTTGATGTAATATAATGATTTAATATGTATTCAGTCACCTTAGACTTATAGAATATTTATTATCGAAGATTATAATGTAATAAATAATTTTTGGGTCCATGTGTCATGAATTATGGTCATTGTAGTTGGTTTTAGCTAATGTTTAGTAAAAAAAAATAACTAGATTAAGATGAACATAGTTAGATACAAAAAAATGTTATAAAAAACCCTTATAGAATTATTTAAATTTTTATAGAATGGGTGTTGTGTTTAATATGAATTATATTCAATGGTTAATAATTTATAGTGTTATTTATGATCTAATTAGTGTATTTCATTGTTTAGAAATAGATCCTTATTGAAGGATTGGGAACCATGCCAACACTTGTTGTTAGTGTAGGGATCACCCAACAGAGAAAACCAATGATACTTGTGTTATTGTTCAGAAATATTACCACCATATTAGAGATATTAACTCAGGATATGACAAAAAACCTTGACCATTTTGATCAAAATTTTTCCCATCCACAATGTCTAAAAATATTGATTTTTTTCATGAGGCATTACCCACCATCATTAATGGAAACCACTAATCAATTGGTGGTTGTGTAATGGATTAAATATCTAGAAAATATATTCATGGATTTGGGTGATGTGAAAATGAAAAGGTTTATGGTTGTATAAATGGAGACTCAAATCACTAGGGTATTTTATTAAAATTGATGAATAAATAAAAATTAAATAATGGAATGATTTTCATCTAAAAACATTATTTGAATTTCCCAATTAAACCACAAATGGAGAAGAAACCAGCAGAAATGGATTAGCTAGAATGCCCACATTGTGATGGTATGACCCCATAAACACCCCTGTACAGGCCCAAGCCCTAAAATATTAAAACTGAGGATCCACCATCTACCTTGGGCTCTCTACTTGGGATACATCTTTATACTATGGGAAGTTCACAATGATTGAACTCCATGAGGCACTCCAAAGAGACATCGACATCGACATCGACATTTCCTCACTACGCCTACTACTATGGAGATCACCATATAGCTAGATGATTCCTTATTTTTGATCATAGACTGGGGCCATAATAGGTGATTCTAAGGAATTTCTAAAAATTAAAATTTATTATTTCAATGAAATAATTTTTGGGAAAAATGGAAACCCTAAAAAAATATAGGATAAAAAAATGTCAAACATATAATGTCATCAAAACACTATTCAATAATAGTTTAAGAGTATTTAAATCATTCGGTCAATGTAATATTGATTCAATTGAGGTTACCTTTATGTCTAGGTCATCTTGGATAAGATCCTCTATGTGTTTGGAAATATTTTCCAAATACTGAAGAAAATCCTCTAGATTTATTTTCTATTAGTTTAAGCCTCGTGTTAATATCTAGTCTTGTTTATTGATCCAAAATTATTGCTCCTAATTCTTAACAACATGAAGCACAATCTCAAAAATTCTATTTTCATCCTCCAATGAAACATTGATAGAGATAACCTAATCAAACATTTATTCCTTAGAGTAATGAACGATCTCCATGATTTTTTATCATATCTTCCTTTCCTACCTACTTTATCACACCATCAGTAGGATATGATTCCTGAGAAACTAGGTGGTGATTTTTAGTTGATCTGAGGAAAATATTGTTTGGAAATACTCTTAAGATATCCCATAGCCAAGGTTCCTTCCTAAAACTTATTTATATCTTCATTGTAAAGACCCGGAAATTCAATGGAAATTTTTTCTTAATTTTCTTTGGAATTTTACAAGAGCGCGGTTTCTGACGGCACCTGATTCCGAGGCCCGGTGTGCCCAGAATCAATTTCTGAAGTTTGGCTCGGGTACGTTCAGTGAACGAATGAGCGGGAATTTATAACTTTTTAACGGGTGCCCGGAATCGAATTCTGAGGGCACCGATGGAACCGTAGCGCCGATAATTGCTTAGGAACTCCTGTTCCGGAGTTGCGTTTACACGAGTGTTGATAATAAAAATTGTGGAAGTTTATTTTATAATTACACTACAATTTTTATTATTTTACTCTATGTGTTAGCTCTTGATGGAAGTTGGGTAACCACCCAACCTCCCTTGGGAGGTTATGAGGGTGGTGGGGCCCACACGAACCCCACCCTTTCATATCCTCTAAAACCCCCCTCAACTCCCACTTTAATTTTTGTTAACTTAAGTTATAACCTATGACTTAAATGTAATGAGTTTAATGAGGTGAGTTGTGTGTGGTTATTGAATTTCAAACTCTTGAAATTCAAATGTGTTGTTGTGTTAATAAAATAAGAAAGAGTCTTATTTTATTTTTGGTTAGAGTTTTGTCACCTTGAGAGAATTGGGGAAGCGGTCTTCTTCTTCTTCAACCTCGACGAAGAACGCGAAGAACACCGTTCTTCAACGAAGAACTTCTCCACTGAAGAACACAGTTCTTCCGCGATGCCGTATCCACGACGCGACGTTCTTCTTCCGCGTCGTCTCTTCTGCGACGGAATCGCCGTCAACGACTTCGAATCCTCGCTTCGCGACGTCGACGTTCTCCCGCGACGCCTGACCTCCGTGACACTTGTCTTTCGTGGCTCGTTGACGAAAAACATTCCTGAACCGAGGTAGGGGATTATTTTATTTAATTATTTCTGTTCATGATTCTAGTTTATCGATTATCATGGATTTTCGACTAGATGTTCTCATTAATGAGAGGGGGGCCAGACCGCACAAACACGGCCGAACCCCCTCCTATGTTAATGTTTTATTTCTTTGCTGATGGAACGGGATGGCGTGGTGCCGTCACACCACACGGGAATCACACGACAAGTATTGCGCGGCGCCGTCGCGCCGCGTCAAAGGAAATAGAAGGCGCTGCGGCCGGAGCGAGGCCGCGGTGAAGGGGTGCGGTGCCTTCGCACCGCGCCGGACGACAAGGGCCGTGGCTGGTTCCGGGACGCAGCGGAGCAAGGTGACAGGCGGCCGGACCGGGCCTCCGGTGATGGAGCTGGAAGGGGACCGGCCACCGCCGGTCCCGTTGAGAAGGAGCCGGCCAGCCAGGTCGGGCCGGCCGGAAAGGGGAGGGGCCGAGGGAATTAAATTCCCCCGGCTGGATCAAACGGCCCCCCATAATTTGGGGGGGGGGGGGGTTACACAGGGGGGCAGGCGCCCCCCCTTTGCCAAACGGCTCGGCCAAAGCCGAGCCAGACAGTGCGCTGGGCGCGCTGTCCCCAGCCGGACCGGCGCCCGGCCGGTCGGCCAGGCCAGGCCGCGCCGGGCCGGGCCGTGCCGGGCTGGGCCGACCCTGTCCGGGGCGGGTCGACCCGGTTCGGGCCTACCGGGGGGTCTCGGGCCGGGTCGGTCCGGGCCCGAAACCCCCGTTATCGGACTGTTTGGGTTCAAATGCCCATAACTCGGGCTATGGACCTCCGATCGACGCGCCGTCAGCGGAGACACGATCCTTGGAACGAGACGGTTTTTTCGACATATTGCACTCAAGGTTTTGGAATACTTTGAGTTCAGCCAGGTTGGTTCGTTCACGAAACCAACCGGGCCCTCGGAGCGGAAACGCTCATATCTTGAGCTACGGACATCCGATTGACGCGCCGTCAACTTTGTTGAGTTCCTCTTAGTGAGACGGATCTTTTGGCATACTCTGCCCAAGGGTTGGACGCAGGTGGAGTATGGTCGGGTTGGTTTTTCCTTAAAATCAACCGGGCCCCTAGGACGAAAAAGCCAATAACTCTCAGACCGTGCGTCCGATTGACGCGCCGTTTGTTGCGTTGAGTTCCTGTTGACGATATGGAACTTTCGAATACATCAAATTTGGACTATGTGTCAGTTGATGTATCAGCCTCTCAGCTCGTGGAGCGGACCCCCCCCCCCCCCCGAACGAGCTTGCTGTGTGCGAGAACCCTAGGGCTGGCTACGACTGCGACTTCGACGACGACTGTACAGAGATCCTCAGTGGATTCGACTGCGACGATGATGAAAACAGTATGGGAATCCTCCGTGTTTTCAGCAGTGACTACTACGGTACATCTTGGGATTCATCAACTCTAGTCTACCTGTCAGTTGATGCATCGACCTCTTAGCTCGTAGAGTGGACCCTCCCAGAACGAGCTTGCTGTGTGCGGAAACCCTAGAGCCGGTTGAGACTTGACGACTGCTGATCGAACGACTTGGTGTGTTACAAATAGCCCAATGGGGAACGCTTGGTTGTAGCGACAGACCCACGGCGGAGGAGCTCTTGGTTGTAGCGGCGGACCCGTAGTACTCAACAGAAAAAGTACCTCTGGAGGCTATGAGGGGGAGCGCTTGGTTGTAGCGGCAGACCCACGACAGAGGTGCGCTTGGTTGTAGCGGCACATGGGAGCACTTGGTTGTAGCGGCAGACCCACGACAGAGGTGCGCTTGGTTATAGCGGCACAGGGGAGCGCTTTGTTGTAGCGGCAGACCCACGATGGAGGAGCGCTTGGTTGTAGCGGAACGGGGGAGCTCTTGGTTATAGAAGAAGGCCCACAGTACCCGATAGGTGTAGTACTACAGCAGTCCAAGGTAAGAGGGAAGTGCTTGGTTGTAGCGGCATAACCACTGTACTTGATGGAGAAGGAGTTTCCCAATAGCTTTGGGTTCAACTTCATGATTGATCCTGTGTGGGTCATTGCGAGGGTTAGTACCTATAGATCCTTGTGGGTCCGATGACTTAGATGAATCAGTGGCTACATCTGATCATCTCTAACGTCATACGAAGAAGTACCCGTGTGAGCTGAATCTTATTTTCTTTCCTGTGTGGATTATGTTGTGCTATCCTGTGTGGATTGTGTTTTGCTTTCCTGTGTGGAATACATATACTTTCTTGTGTGGACTGAGTTGTACTTGGGCTCGGAGGTTGGAGCGTATTGGAATTGTTGACTTAGGTATATGTATGGGCATATACCTAAGCAGTGTCGGTTATTACTTCGTGAGTGTATCTTCCCTTTGTGGTTTATCCTTTATGGATTTTGGGAGACCCTCGGGGGTCTCAAGGTCCCTACTGAGTAGCTTATACTCACCCTTGCACGGGCTATGCCCGCACTACGTTGTGTTGGTTGCAGACGACGGACAGCGTTGATCGTGGTTGAGGCTTGCAGAGAAGGACGGTACGTGGAGGAGGACCACTGGGCGGGACGTACTCGGAGCGGACTGCGGGACCCGAGGAGCAGTGGAGCTATCTGTACCCACCCTTCAGGTGGTATTTCTAGTGGACAGCTCGGCGTAGCGGCTTTTACCTTTCAGTTGCTGTTTTCCCTTTCGAGTTGTACTTTACTTTCAGTTTGGGTTTGTATTCTGGCCCACTTATTTTCCGAACTTGCAGTTGTACTCTGTTTTTACTTAGTGTTTACTTTTTCCTCTTGCTTACTATGAGGTTCTTGTTTACTTTACAAAGGAAATGCCTTCTCTTTTACTGGTATTTATGCCTTGGTGCTAGTCGCCAGCCCCTGGCCTATGGAAGGAGGGCTTGGGGTTGTCACGACATGGGCCCCGAGGACAGGTCGTGACAAATTGGTATCAGAGGAGTTCGGTTCTACCGCGAACTCTGATATTTTCTATGTGAAGCAATAGTGTTTAGCATATTGAGTGTGGTTATCAGTCCAGGGAGTCCAGTGTTGGTGCAACGGCCGATGTATCTGTACAACAGGACCCTGACTTCTGATTTCTGACTTAATGCACGAAAACATTGATTGCATGAGTGTTTCAAGTTTTCTTTGTGATTAATTTGTATCAGCTCACCAGGTATACTGTTCTGACTGTGGCACACCTGTTTCCTTTTAAGGATGACCCCATGACGACAGCCATCTAGGGTTCCGAGAGTCGAGCGTGACGACAGCCCACCGAGCGACGAGGCCTCGGTGCAGGGCCCTTTGTCAGCAGTGGCACCGACGATAGCTTTACCCGCTGAGCCACCGATGCTTCCAGCACCAGTCGCTGACGATGCACGTCGCCTCAGTGCACTTCATGAGTTCCAACGCCAGCGACCGCCCAGGTTTTGTGGGGATACGGACTCCCAGGCAGCCGAGGACTGGCTGGAGGCAGTCGTACGAGTTTTCAGGCTAGTGAGGACACCAGCAGACCTCATGGTGATCCTCGCTGCGAGCCTACTGCACGCAGCAGCGGGCCGAGGGTGGAGCTTGATGCTCCAGGTGTACAAAGAGACGTATCTTCTCTAGACGGACTTTGAGAGCATCTTCCGCTCTGAGTTCATCCCAGCCACCCTCCGAGCGGTGCGTATCCAGGAGCTACTACAGCTGCGGCAGGGAAACATGACAGTAGCCCAGTACGCGGCGAGGTTTACCGATCTCTCGCGCTATTCCACGGACATGGTACGAGACCCATTCTTCAGGGCCCGAACCTTCGAGCAGGGGCTCAGGAGAGAGATCAGAGCTTCAGTTGTTTCTCACAGCATTCTGACACAGATAGGAGTGTTCGAGCGAGCCCTCTTGGTGGAGAGTTTCCTTGCTGAGCAGTCTCTAGCAGCAGGACCCACCACTAGCAGGCATGCTGAAGAGTCTTCTGCAGCGGGCAATAGAGAGATGACGCAGGGGTCCAAGAGGACTAGACCTACTGGTGGTCAACTGCGCGACATAGGATCGATTGTGCGAGGCACCCGGGGTGGACAACGACTTACCATGAGCGGACAGTGTTACTCCTGCGGCGGGGTTGGTCACACGGCTCATGACTATCCGAACCACCATACGGATGACTAGAAGATGAACGAAGGACCCCCCCAGGAAGAGACAGAGGTTCGACCATGGAGGTCCGCGGGGTACAGGCGGACGAGGCAGAGGAGTTGGCCGAGCAGTGGGTGGTGGACAACGCTTCGAGGTGTTGCCACCACCACCACCAGGAGGTCCGCCCCGACCACAGGGAGTTGGTGGAAATGTGAGAGCTCAGCTTCAGGTAGCTGAGGCCTTCTATCATGGAGCTCTGGGAGAAAATGGACAGGATCAGAACTAGTGGATACGTCTTTTGTACTTCTAGTTCCTTGTTGCTATTGTGTAGCGTCTTTGAATTATGAGCTGCAATAATAAAAGATGCATACCTTTGTGATGTTTTCATTCCTGTCCTCTTTTGTGTTTTTACTAAGAGGTTCCAGTTTTGACTGTTGACTTGACCCTCACTTGGGAGACATCTACTGGAGGAGACCCAGTTACCACACACCGATGCCGACAGTGTGACTCAACCCTTGTAGGCGAGAGTAACGCTTGGATCTCTTGGTAGTAGCGTCGAGGCCTTACGACGTCATCCTTGGTATGGATTAGTATCATCCATGTCGAGATTGATGGTATTAGGAAAAGAAAGTGGTTCATCCACAGGATGAGACCAGATTTCTCTTATCGGCAAAGGGGAAATCTTAGCAGCTCTTGTGGGACCGGAGATGGTCCAGGCCATGACAGAGAAGGTCCAGGTCATCCAGGAGCGGATGAGGACAGCTCGGAGCCGGCATAAGTCTTATGCTGACAGGAGGCGGAGGCCACTGGAGTTCGCGGATGGCGACCACGTCTTCATGCTGGTCTCACCTCAACGTGGATTATGGAGATTTTTCCAAGGTGTAAAGTTGTCTCCATGCTTCATCGGACCCTTCCAGGTCCTCAGCAGGATTGGAGAGGTGGCTTACTGCATATCTCTACCGCCTTTGTATACCTAGTTTGTATTGAAGCTTTACGGGGACGTAAAGCCCTATGGTGGGAGTAATTTAAAGACCTGGAAAATTCAAGGGAAATTTTTTCTTAATTTTCTTTGTAATTTTACAAGAGCGTGGTTTCTGACGGCACCTGATTCCGAGGCCCGGTGTGCCCGGAATCAATTTCCGAAGTTTGGCTCGGGTACGTTTAGTGAACGAACGAGCGGGAATTTCTAACTTTTGAACCGGTGCCTGGAATCAAATTCTGAGGGCACCGATGGAACCGCAACGCCGGTAATTACTTAGGAACTCCTGTTCCGGAGTTGCGTTTACACGAGTGTTGATAATAAAAATTGTGGAAGTTTATTTTATAATTACACTACAATTTTTAATATTTTACTCTAAGTGTTAGCTCTTGATGGAAGTTGGGTAACCACCCAACCTCCCTTAGGAGGTTATGAGGGTGGTGGGGCCCACACGAACCCCACCCCTTTATATCCTCTAAAACCCCCCTCAACTCCCACTTTAATTTTTGTTAACTTAAGTTATAACCTATGACTTAAATGTAATGAGTTTAATGAGTTGAGTTCAGTGTGGTTATTGAATTTCAAACTCTTGAAATTCAAATGTGTTGTTGTGTTAATAAAATAAGAAAGAGTCTTATTTTATTTTTGGTTAGAGTTTTGTCACCTTGAGAGAATTGGGGAAGCGGTCTTCTTCTTCTTCAACCTCAACGAAGAACGCGAAGAACACCGTTCTTCAACGAAGAATTTCTCCGCCGAAGAAGACGGTTCTTCCGCGACGCCGTATCCACGACGCGACGTTCTTCTTCCACGTCGTCTCTTCCGCGACGGTTTTCCGCGACGGAATCGCCGTCAACGACTTCGAATCCTCTCTTGGCGACATCGACGTTCTCCCGCGATGCCCGACCTCCGCGACGCTCGTCTTCCACGGCTCGTTGACGAACAGTGTTCCAGAACCGAGGTAGGGGGTTATTTTATTTAATTATTTCCATTCATGATTCTAGTTTGTTGATTATCGTGGATTTTCGACTAGATGTTATCATTAAGGAGAGGGGGGCCGGACCGCACAAACACGGCCGAACCCCTTCCTATGTTCATGTTTGATTTCTTTGCGGATGGAATGGGATGGCGTGGTTCTGTCGCACCACGCGGGAATCACACGGCAAGTATTGCGCGGCGCCGTCGCACCGCGCCGTGGAAAGAAGTTTAATAACGTGACGCCGTCGCGCCGCGTCGAAGGAAATCGAAGGCACCACGGCCGGAGCGGGGCCGCGGAGAAGGGGCGCGGTGCGGTCGCACCGCGCCGGACGACAACAGCCGCGGCCGGTTCCGGGCCGCGGCGGAGCAAGGTGACCGGCGGCCGGACCGGGCCGCCGGTGATGGAGTTGGAAGGGGACCGGCCACCGCCGGTCCCGTTGAGAAGGAGCCGACCGGAAAGGGGAGGGGTCGGGGGAATTAAATTCTCCCGGCCGGATCAAACGACCCCCCATAATTTGGGGGGGGGGGGGGTTACACAGGGGGGCAGGCTCCCCCCCCCTTTGCCGAACGACTCGGCCAAAGCTGAGCCAGACAGCGCGCTGGGCACTTTGTCCCCAGCCGAACCGGCACCCGGCCGGTCGGGCCGGGCCGGGGTGACCCTATCTGGGACGGGTCGGCCCGGTTCGGGCCAATCGGGGGGTCTCGGGCCGGGTCGGTCCGGGCCCGAAACCCCCGTTATCAGACTGTTTGGGTTCAAATGCCCATAACTCAGGCTATGGACCTCCGATCGACGCGCCGTCAGCGGCGACACGATCCTTGGAACGAATC
Organism: Viscum album; assembly: GCA_963277665.1. Taxonomy (NCBI): domain Eukaryota; kingdom Viridiplantae; phylum Streptophyta; class Magnoliopsida; order Santalales; family Viscaceae; genus Viscum; species Viscum album. Next base: position 1,354,765,021 of record OY728131.1, read on the forward strand.
AGTCGTTTCGACATATCGCACTCAAGGTTTTGGAATACATTGTGTTCGGACGGGTTGGTTCGTACACGAAACCAACCGGGCCCGCGGAGCGGAAACACTCATATCTTGAGCGACGGACGTCCGATTGACGTGCCGTCAACTTTGTTAAGTTTCTCTTAGTGAGAAGGATCTTTTGGAATACTCCACCCAAGGTTTGGACGCAGGTGGAGTATGGTAGGGTTGGTTTTTCCTTAAAAACCAACCAGGCCCCTAGGACGAAAAAGCCAATAACTCTCAGACCGGGCATCCGATTGACGCGCCGTCTCTTGCGTTGAGTTCCTGTTGACAATACGGAACTTTCGGATACATCAACTTCGGACTATGTGTCATTTGATGTATCAGCCTCTCAGCTCATGGAGCGGACCCCCCCGAACGAGCTTGCTGTGTGCGGGAACCCTAGTGCTGGCTGCGACTGCGACTTCGACGACGACTGTAGAGAGATCCTCAGTGGATTCGACTGTGACGATGATGAAAAAAGTATGTGAATCCTCCGTGTTTTCGGCAGTGACTACTACGGTACATCTTGGGATTCATCTACTCCAGTCTACCTGTCAGTTGATGCATCGACCTCTTAGCTCGTGGAGTGGACCCTCCCGGAATGAGCTTGATGTGTGCGGAAACCCTAGAGTCAGTTGAGACTTGATGACTGCTGATCGAACGACTCGGTGTGTTACAGATAGCCCAGTGGAGAATGCTTGGTTGTAGCGGCAGACCCACGATGGGGGAGCGCTTGGTTGTAGCGGTAGACCCACGGTACTCAACAGAAGGAGTACCTCTGGAGGCTATGAGGGGGAGCGCTTGGTTGTAGCGGCAGACCCATGACAGAGGTGCGCTTGGTTTTAGCGGCACAGGGGAGCGCTTGGTTGTAGCGGCAGACCCACGACAGAGGTGTGCTTGGTTGTAGCGGCACATGGGAGCGCTTGGTTGTAGCGGCAGACCCACGATGGAGGAGCGTTTGGTTGTAGCGGCATGGGGGAGAGCTTGGTTGTAGAAGCAGGCCCACAGTACCCGATAGGTGTAGTACTACAACAGTCCAAGGTAAGAGGGAAGCGCTTGGTTGTAGCGGCATAACCACTGTACTTGATGGATAAGGAGTTTCCCAATTGCTTTGGGTTCAAATTCATGATCGATCTTGTGTGGGTCATTGCGAGGGTTAGTACCTACAGATCCTTGTGGGTCCGACGGCTTAGATGAATCAGTGGCTACATCTGATCATCTCTAACGTCATACGAAGAAGTACCCGTGTGAGATGAATCATGTTTGCTTTCCTGTGTGGATTGTGTTGTGCTATCCTGTGTGGAATACGTTTTGATTTCCTGTGTGGAATACGTATACTTTCCTGTGTGGACTGAGTTGTACTTGGGCTCGGAGGTTGGAGCGTATTGGAATTGTTGACTTAGGTATATGTATGGGCATATACCTAAGCAGTGTCGGTTATTACTTCGTGACTGTATCTTCCCTTTGTGGTTTATCCTTTGTGGATTTTAGGAGACCCTCGGGGGTCTCGGGATCCCTACTGAGTAGCTTATACTCACCCCTGCACGGGCTATGCCCGCACTACGTTGTGTTGGTTGTAGACGACGTACATCGTTGATTGTGGTTGAGGCTTGCAGAGCAGGACAATACCTGGAGGAGGACCACTGGGCGGGACGTACTCGAAGTGGACGACGGGACCCGAGGAGCAGTGGAGCTATCTGTACCCACCCTTCCGGTGGCATTTCCAGTGGACAGCTCGGCGTAGAGGCTTTTACCTTTCAGTTGCTATTTTCCCTTTCGAGTTGTACTTTACTTTCAGTTTGGGTTTGTATTCTGGACCACTTCCTTTCCGCACTTGCAGTTGTACTCTGTTTTTACTTAGTGTTCACTTTTTCTGCTTGCTTACTCTGAGGTGCTTGTTTACTTTACAAAGGCAATGCCTTCCCTTTTACCGAGATTTACACCTTGGTGCTAGTCGCCAGCCCCTGGCCTATGGAAGGCGGGCTTGGGGTAGTCACGACACAAGCCCTGAGGACGGGTTGTGACATTCATTTTTGTCACCAATAAAAAATTGTTCCATAAAATCTCCATTAGTAGCCTCACTTTCAAGAATATTGGGTTTAGAGTTACCTTCCCTTTATGGGGTCACTAGGACTCCCACCACATTTTTACTAGGGGATCATCATAGGGATTATGACTTTGTTCCATTCTCACCAACCAAGTAGCCTTTGGTTTTCATTAAGAGGATTAGTCTTTTAGGAATTAGATTTTATTATCTTTGTTAATAAGGTTGTATCCCAATTTTAGTACCCAATTATTTCAATATTTTTTTACATGAAGAATATATATAATTTGAGAGTACTATTTTCACTCGGAGGAGGCTAGATTGGATTTAACTATTCCTTGAAGAACCTAAAATACAGTAGGTCACTCAAAAGAAATCTGGTCTACATGTAATGAGTTAGAGAAAAATAATTATACTATATTAAAATGGATATCTTTTTTTATCTTTAATTTTTGGGTTCCCCAACCTTCATCATCATTATTTACCATGATCTCACTTCCTATTATCTCAAACCTCTTATAAAAATTTTCTCCTGAACATACCATCTTCATGGCACCATCAGTATAGGAAAAAATTTTCAAAAAATTTATCATTTCATGAAATGATTACTATGATAGCTTACCCATATAGGGATGACTCAGGGCACTCCACTTGGACACCTTCCAGACCCTACACCCAAAGCTGGGTAAGGATCCTGAGAAGGATTGACCACTGCATTGAGGATCTGAACATTTTACACTGAATTAAAGTATGCTCTAGCTAGGATTCCCCTCCCCATGTATGACCAAAATGAATATGGATAGGAGTAAAATTTTCTAATATATCAAACTCTTTGTATTTTTGTTTCCAGATACACTAGGGAAAGTATTCACTATTTGTTCATAAGTGATCTTTTCATCATAAGAGTTCAACCTAAGATCACAGGAATAGCCATTGATGTTCAATGAAGAGATATAATGAAATTTACCTTTACCAGTATTAATATATTATATGATGGGAGATGATGGATTCCCTTGTGAATGACGATGAGAATCATATTATAGGTGGCACAAATGAAAATACAACAAAAAAAATTTATAATAGGTCTCAAATTACACTAGATAATGGGATCTTGACTCTTCACCCACCTCAATCTACACTTATTCGATATGAGGAATTGATATGTATACTTCTATAAAAATTCAACGATCAATTGGGTGACACATGGATCTCTAAAAATAATCAAAATCCAAAAATATTTTGACAAGGTTACCCAACATTTTAAGTATCAATAGATTTTTAAAGGGTAAGGGACATTCTAGAAAAATTTTCCTAGATGACTATGGGAGGGGGATTGTGCTTCAAATGAAATAAGTATACTGATATAAAAAGGATGGGATGAATTCCGTAAAAATAACATTGTCCCTTGAATCATGTGGAGGTGTGGTCATCTACAAAGTCTAAGATAAGAATAAAATGATAGGGATCCAACAATCCAATGATGAATCACTCATTTAGAGGTCAAACAGAATTGATAAATCTGTCAAAGTTTTTGGGAGTTGGAAAACTAGACCGAAAAATACCACCAAGGAGAGACTATGGAGAGAATACACCTAAGAGAATTCTTGGAGGGGTATAAGAAACATAGAGGACCTAATGTGAATATATAGAACCTGAAAGATTTGGTAGATGTAGGGGAAGTTGAGGAGAATGGAGGGGTTGGAAAAGGGTGAGAAACCGATGAATCCTTCCCCCTTCTTAGAGATGGGAGGATATGCAGTGTTTCTATCATTGCCATCCATTGGGGATTTCCACCATCTTGTAGGTTTTTTCATCACTTCCTAAATACCTTCCCTCTAAATTTACCACCGTCACTATATTTTTCATTACTTCTAAGGAGTGAAAAAATAGAATTGGGATATGCTGAATATGATGGACAATAAATATTATTTATGAGGGAACAACATGAAATATTGGCACCAAGATAATGAAATTGATAAGAAAAAACAAGAAAGTTCCTTGGGATAAAAATATAGAGTGCCCATATGAAACTACCTATATACATCTAATCTTAATAACAATGGGATGGAACCTCGAAGTAGAACCAACCGCAACTCAAAATTTTAAAAAACAAAACAAAAACAAAACCCATGGTCATTATTTTTGTCCTAGGACTAATGGAAACTTATTTATAGAACTAGACAAAGATAAAATGAAAAGGGAGTCAAAAAAATATTGAAACATGCATTCAGACACTAGAAAATCACATGAAAAACATCATACACAACACTAAGGATAAATAACCCAAACAAAATCACAAAAAAAATTAGTGTCTAAAGAACCACACACCACAGGGATCTAAATCATAGTGATTTTGAGGGGAAATAATTAAAATCTCAAAGGAATTACCTTGAATGAAGTGATTTCAAGACACTATTAATATAAGAAGATAAAATCTAGACATGTTGATAGGGATGAATTATGTAGGATAATTATTCAAAGGAATGATAAGGGAAACCCAGCTAGGAGATGTTAGTAAGACCTCCTAAATGGGTGATGGTGTGGTGATAGAGAAACCCTACATCACCTAATCATGAGAGATAAACATTCATAGACTCTATTATATTGATCCTAGTGATGAAATTAATTTAAGTAATTATTCAATTAGAAATATTTTCCTCTAGATCTATTGATTTGAAAGGAAAAACAATTCATAAAATTAAGAAAAAAGGAGGAAGAAATAGTTGTTGAATATGATGCTAGCATCAAAAGGTTAGTAAGGTATTATATAGATTATTTATACAATCATAAAATATATATTTATAACTTATTTTATTTACAAAATCCAATCTTTCAAAGGTAATTAGTCTCTCAAAAAATTTCATAATGAGAGGAGTTAATGTCATGTTTCTTCAAGATTAAGAAGGATTTCTCAAAGTATACTTGAAATGAACCATCCCAAGTCAACCTAACATATCTCATACCATCACCTGTCATAAGGCCCAAAATGAATTCTTAATTTCTAGGGGCTAACAATAAGAACTCAAATATTAATTTAATAAATAATAAGAATGATTTAACCCCAAAAACACCAATACATGTCTCATGTAACAAAAGAAATTTATATGAATGTAAACCCTAATCAAAGCAAAAATTGTTTGACTAAATACAAACAAAAAATATAACAAGAAAAAAAACCCATGTTCCTGAAAAAATTAATAACCATGACCCAATAATATATCTCTGTGTGACCATCATTCACCAGCATACCAAACCACATGAATATGATGTTAACTCAGAGGATCCTCCATGTTATGTGATTCCCTTCCCTTTACCTGAGTCCTAAAAAACAAACTCTATATATTACCAAAGGCATATATAGGGCGCAATTTAACACCTAGTATGATAGATCTATGAATCTATACAATGTATTTCACCATGTAATAATTAATTATAACTCATGAAAAATAGTTATGTAAATAAGTACATATAAAAATACATTTCCATAAAACATCCATTTGATTTTCATTTTAAGATAAATCCATATCCCATAACTTAAGAACCTAGAAATAAAACATGTTTGATAAAATAAAGGAAAATAACAAATAAATCCATGCATATTAAAGCAACTGTGCATGAAAAACACAAGCATCTATGTAATGTCTACTAATAACATGAAAACATGATACAAGATAGAATATATGATACAAGGACATCCAAGGAACTCTATCCAGTATATTGAATGAAAGATCCCTAAAAAATACACATCCTAAGGATATAACAATGTTTCAAGTCCACTATTACTTGTAAGCGAATCTAAGAAAAATATTTTCAAATTATATTTGTGTCATTTCATCAAACAATCAATGTCTATAAAAATTATTTTTAAATAAAACCATTTAAAAAAATTTCTGTTTTCACCAATGATCATGTGATAATCACAGAATTCAATTTAACTACTAAAAACATAAAAAAAAACATTTTTATATGCCAAAACCAACGGATATCATATGAAAATTCATGTATTCTATGGGAAAGAATACATTTTATGGAGACACCTACCTTACTAGTGGATTAAATATTAACACCTTTGAATTCATTGATGGGAAACAAATAGATTTGATCCTAAAAAACAAAATCTATAAATAACATAATTATTTATGCACCCAAAACCTTATTCATGACCATCATAGCTCTTATAGGTTCCAATGGATCATGGGTAAGATATATTAGGGTGTAACCAAGATAAAAGAGGATAAATTGTAATGATATTCCCACATACATTGAAAATATCCACCCAAATTATTCAAAAATCACCTAAGAATCAACGGTAGAGTACTATAGAGCATCATTGAGTGGATGGTTTGATCTAAAGAGAGATTGGGAATAGATTAGAAATAAAAATGATGAAGGGAATCAGGGTAATTTCCATTTTAAAGATCTTAAGATAGGGTCACACAATTAGGAGATGCAATTATAAAAACCATTTGGTAGCTACCATCCCTTGAAAACTAAATCACAAAGTTACCTAGGAATATCTATATGATTAGAAAACCCATTTTCAAGCCATGTGATATCCTCTAGAACAAAACCAATACATATGAACTATTTTCTTAGTGACCCTCATGGTTAAAAAAACTATGAAATATGCCACTGGAGTTGATAGAGCCATACCACATAGTTACCTTAAGGTTACTACTAAATGTAAAAAAATAGTGTTCCTATCCCATTTCACTTAAATCTAAATATTATTGAATCGTAACTCCAAAAAGAAATTATAAACTCTAAAAAATAAATTATGAAAAAATTTAATCAAACTTATGACCCAGAGGATGTCACAATTCTCTAGGTCATGAAAATTTATAAAAAAAGAAAGTGATCAACATCCTATACTTGTGAAGAGATAAATCCACTGCTACATCATGAAAAGTTCACCCTACCACATCTAATGGGTATCTCATATGCACTTCCATAGTACACAAACAAATGGAATCATTTTATTGTGTACCACTTTATCCTTGTAATCCATTATCCAAACTAGATACTCAATCATTAAGGTGTCAAAATCTAGATCGACATCCTCCCATATAATCAAATGGGAAGGTTCTGGTTGGTACCTCTTTAGCTACAAAACAATGAACATGTTATGAATCAATTTTAAGAGATATATTAAGTTTAACTAATATTCCACTTTTCCATGTTTCTCAATGATCTTAAAAGCACCAAACCACATAGCCAACTTACCTTGATTTCCAAAGCAATGTTGAACTAGTTTAGGAGAAACTATGAGAAAAACCCAATCAACAAAATTCAAATTGTAATGGTCACTGAAGGTGATCAAAATACGATTTTTGGATACTCTGAGCTCCATATAACCTCTTTCAAATCAATAATTACTTCTTTTTAATCACATAAACAAGGCTTGTTCCCACAGGTGACCACTCACTAAGATCTACCCAACACAATGAAGATCTTCATGGACACCCCGAAAATGATTCAAGGGTTATAATTTTATTCAAATCACGATAACTATTAATATAGGAAAATTTATTTAAGGTCCTATGCTTATTCAATGAACCATCGAAGTTAAGAATGCATTCCCAAATTATATATTCAATAATATGGATGGATTTTTTAGTTTGACCATCCATCTATGGATGATACACCATGCATAAATTTAATTGGCTACACATCACCTCTTAAAAACCCTTCTAAAACCTAGATGTAAAGCATGATTCTCTTCTAGAAAAAACAGCTTAATGAAAACCATTGTTCCTTACAATGTCTCAAACATATAAGTTCAAAATCTCTTCTACCATTGTTGAATCCTTACTTGGAAAGAAGTGATATGATTTAGTGATTCAATCAATATCACCAAAATATTATCCTTTACAAAATTTGTATTTGGTAGTCCAATAAATAAGTCAATTTCTATCTCATCCAATTTACAAAATCAAATGGGCTATGGCGATACTTAAATTGGAAGTCTCTAGTGCTCCACAATAATCTTCTAGCAAGTAAGACATCATTAAACAAAGTCTAAAATTGTCATCCACATCCACGACCACCGATATCAATGCCTCAAATCATGATACATATTTCTAGTCTCATTATACCTGAAAAAATATGCCAATATCTACTATCCATAAACTATTTCCTAAAAGACACCAAAAGGACCAATCTGTTTTTGAAAAGTAAATTGCAATTAGGAGACTATGAATAATCACCGTAGGTCTCCCTACAACATATTATTTTACTAAAACACTGAAAATAAATGTAATTTTATTACCTAATATGAATCCAATTATCAAATGATGAATTTAAATTCATAGAAGCTAAGAACATATTATCATTAGTATCTTCCACTTAAAGTCTAACCTCCAAAAATTAACTCCTCAGAGAATATTCCACCATTAATTACTTTAATGATTGAGTCTGAAACTTCATCTTCAATGCATAAAAAACCAAATTACCTTTTCTTGGTGTATAATAAATCTAAAAATCATATTTCTGAAGATATCCATACAAATTTATTTTTCGTATGTTTAAGTCTATTTGTGTGAAAATATACTTTTGGATCTTATGATTTGAATATCATGTAAAATTATCACCAAAGAGATAGTGGTTCCAAGTCATAAGAGTGTACAACCTAGCTTCCAACTCAAGGTCTTGGGTAGAACAATTCTTCTTGTGAGGGAAAAAGTGGCATGAGATATAGGCCACAACCTTATGGTTAATATATATTTCTAAGTGAATATATACTTCAAACTTTTGTGGTCAGTATATATTTCACATTTTACTCCATAAAAATGATTCCTCCAAATTTTTAAAGAAAAAAATAGTAGCTAATTCCAAATCATGTGTAGGGTAATTTAACTCACGAGGTTTCAACTGATGTGAAGCATAAGCAATTACCTGATCATTCTTCATAAGAACACAACCATGTCCTTTCAATGAAGCATCACTGTAAATAACAAACTCACCATTTCTGGAAGGTAGTGCAAAAAATGGAGCATTCACCAATATTCTTTTCAATTCCTGAAAAAAATCATCACATTCTTTTTTGCAAATAAACTTAACACCTTTTCGATTTAACTTAGTCAGTGTGCTAGATAACCGTGAAAAATTCTCAACAAACCTCTGGTAATAATCTGCCAAACCAAGAAAACTATGGATCTTGGTTATATTTGTGGGTCTTCTCCATTATTCAACAACTTTTGTATTAGCAGGATCAACCTTTATGCCATTTTTTAAAACAATATGACCAAGGAAAGAAATTTTTTGTAACCAAAACTCACACTTCCTAAATTTCCCAAACAGTTTCTTTTCTTTTATGGTTTCTAAGACAACCCTTAAATGAAATTAATGATCCTATTTACTTTAAAAATAAACCAAAATATCATCAATGAACACAACCACAAACTTATCCAAGAACTCACAGAAAATTCTATTCATAAGATCCATGAATACAATAGGTGCATTGGTTAACCCAAAAGGCATAACTACAAATTCATAATGGACATATCTAGTATGAACCGCGGTGTTCGAAATGTCTTCTTCCTTTACTTTCAATTGATGGTACCCCGACCTCAAATCAATCTTCAAAAAATACTAATCTCCCTGGAGCTAATCAAACAAATCATTGATATGAGCCAAAGGATAATTGTTCTTAACAGTGATGTTATTCAATGCTCTATAATCAATGAAAATTCTCATTGAAAAATATTTCTTTTTAACAAATAAGATAGGAGCACCCCATGGTGATGTACTAGGTTGAATGGAACCTTTATCTAATAACTCCTACAATTTCTTTTTTAACTCTAAAAGTTCAATTTGAGCGATTGTTTCCGACGCTTTCACCGGGGCACGTGTGTCCGTCTCATTTGGTGGTACGATGGCGTTGTTTGTTTACTTGCATTCTCGCTTTCCAAAGGTGGATGGTATACATTCCTTGTTCAGGGACATCTGATCCTTGATTGAAATGGGATGATGAGATGTCAGTTCTTCCTTCCGTGTATTCCTCCTCATAACTTTTCACATAGTCCGGGTCTCCCTTATAGACTTAAGATGATGTTCGTGAAACTATTACTAGCGCCATATCTTCTTGGACACCAGTTAATTACACTGCTTCTGTCGGGAAATTCCAAAGGGTCTGGTCAGGGTAACAACCTTCGGTCAGGGGAGTAGCCACGTTGGATATCACTGGCGTTTCTGGACGCTGGAACACTGGCACGTCTGGGTTTCTTCCCCTTATTATAGGGCTTCTCAAGGGCGCTAAAGCCCGAGTAATCCTACATTGAATGCAAGGAACTAAATTCCATAGGCATGTTTCTGAGGTTTTCCTCAACGTTCCATATTTAACACAGGGTATACCACAAGTTTAACATCCAGCGGAGACAGATCAGACTGATCAGAACATTGATTAGAGTGGATCATATGGGTTTAACCTCTGAAGGGAACACAAATGTTGGGGCTAACATGTGGTTAGCTTCCTGATTTTTATTAAGGGGAGTGGGGAATAAGGTGGCATGATCCCATCAGGATGTGGTGGCCCAGGTAAGAATCAGGATGGATGGTGGAGTGTTGAGTGAAGTGGATAGTTAATGGGATGGAACCGCCATGAGGATGATGATGATTTTGGGCTTGAGCATCAAAGAGGATTTCTACGTATCCCTGTGGCAGAGAATAAAAGTCCATGTAGTTCATCAGACGATAGCTTACCACCGATCAGGGGTTTCAACGGCTTACCGCTGTATGGGGTCACAACGGCTTACCGCTGGATGGGGACATCAATGACTTACCACTGAATGAGGTCAAAATGGCTTACCACTGGATGGGGTCAAACCTCAGGGAGGCTTCTTACATTCCTTATCTAGGAGACAAGGATCAAACCTGCGTAGTTTCTATGTGATGGGGGTCAGTGAACCAACATGGAGGAGGACCTGGGGCCCAGATAGATGATGGGCTTGAACCACATGGAGGCTTCCTACGCACCTTTACTTGACAAGGATCAAAGTCCGCATAGTTCAGGTAGTGGGAACCGATGTGAAGGTGGTCAGAACTAATGGGGTGTTGGGCTTGAACCTCATGAAGGCTTCTTATGTACCTTGACTTGGAAAGGATCAAAGTCCGCGTAGTTAGGGTGGGGTTTGGTGAACCAACATGAATGGGGTTAGAACGACATGTTGTTAGGCTTGAACCTTAGGGAGGCTTCCTTCATACCTTGCCCTGACAAAGGTCAAAGTCTCCATAGTTTGAAAGGGTTTGATAAAACCGATGTGATTGGGGTTAGAGTGACCGATGGTTGTTGGGCTTGAACCTCAGGGAGGATTCCTACGTACCATAACTTGGCAAGGATCAAAGTTCTTGTAGTTCGGAAGGGTTGTGTGGGATTACACTCTAAGCTGTCCACAGTGTTGGTGAATCGACATGAAGATGGTCGAAACGATAGGGTGGTGGGTTTGAACCTTGTGGAGTCTTTCTACATTCCTTGCTTTGGCAGGGATCAAAGTACTCATAGTTCATGAGGGTTTTGTGGGGCTTACACTCTAGGTTGCCCACGATTTTGGTGAACCGATGTGAAGATGGTCAGAACAACCGGGTGGTGGGATTGAACCTCGTGGAGGCTTCCTACGTACCCTGACTTGGAAAGGATCAAAGTCCTCATAGTTCAAGAAGGGTGTGGTGTGTGGGGCTTACACTCGAGGCTGCCTAAAGAGGGTGTCATGACTGATGCTTACTCTAAGCCCATGTGAGTCATTCTTGGTGTGAGAAACAAGAGGCAGTAGAGACATGATGATCACGTCGAGAAAGATGCATTCGTGGGAAGTAGAGTGGAGCATACACGTGGTTAGCGGCCCAAAAAGGAAACAGGGGCTTACACGTGGTTCACAGCCCAGGGAAATAGGGGCTTACGCATGGTTAACGGCCCAGGGAGATGGGGATTGGGACTTACTCCAGGGTGGAGGCTTGGACGGTGGCAAAGCCCAGCGGGAGAGGGATTTGGATCCAATGAAAGGAGGGGAATGGATGTTGACTCCTGCAAGAAAAGCTAGGGGATCACACCAAGGTGGTCTCCGTTTCCCCACTGACAGATGCCGCTCCGATGAAGAGGATCTAATTCATTGTGAGGAATGATCTCACTCCCGTGGAGACTGATGGGTGCAGAGAATGTCTAAGATGGGGCACCCCGTATGAAAGGCATGGGGAGATGTCATAGTTTAACATCATGTGATAAGGACGATGGTTCTTGGAATTCTAACGTCATGCAGCTCGGGCGAGGGAGGGTTTACTCCGCATCCCTAAGAATTACATAACCGGTACCCTCGACACCTTAGTGAAGAGAAGGGACAGGAAACACCGTGGCTAGGGGGTGTTATAGAGCGAACCATTGGAGGGGGGGGGGGGGGTCCACGTTAGCATGGATATGCTAAGAAACAATATCCGTTAGCGTGCTTATGCAAAGGAGCATGAGGCGAAGAAATGTAATGGGAATTATCATCCAAGGGACCTTGAAATTGCTTCGTGCAAACCTGAAGGGCCGCACAGTAAGAGGAGTTGCAAATTAAAGGGGTTCACGGGTAGAAGCCTTGTGAAGCTCTGGTGCCCCATGAAGTGGAGGGGATTTTTGAAGTGACGTGCTTCACGAAGTGAAGTTTCCTAGGCTAGGGATAGGGAATAGGTGCATTTGGGATGAGGTTTGCGAAGTGTAAAGGAATTTGCGAAGCAATGCCTCGTGAAGTAGGGGTGCCTCATGAAGCATAGCATTGTGAAGCAACATGCATCGTGATGCACAATGACCTGGTTATGACACTTGGCTTACATGCACATGGATGGTGTTTCGCAAAGTGTAAGCACTCTGTGAAGAATCGAGTCCCCTTGGGGATCTCCTTCCTTAGTGAAGGCCCATGGGCTTCGCGAAAGACATCCCGCTCAGAAGAGGGGCTCAATTAAGGCCAAGGGGGAGGTACTTCGTGGATAAAAAGTACCTGGAGGAGATCATGGTTCACAGAGCAGAAAGTGCTTCACAATTTGGGAGCTAGGAAGGTGAAAGGTCGGAGGATCCCTCCTTGGGATCAAGGGGAGCCCATTATTTACAGGCAAGAGGTGCTGTGAAGCAGGGTTCACACGACACGATGCCAAAACTGGCCTCGAGGTGGGACGCAAACGTCAAAGAGGTTCATGGAACTGTCCCGCCTCCTTGCTTCATGGCGGGTCATGAACGTCAAAGTGGTTCATGGAGCCGTACCACCTCCTTTCCACATGGGTAGGTCTCAAACATCAAAGGGGTTCACAGATCCGTCCCACCTCCTTTCTTCATGGTGGGCCGTGAATGTCAAAGGGGTTCACGGAGCCCTCCTGCCTCCTTGCTTCGCGGCTGGTCACAAACGTCAAAGGGGTTCGCGGAGCCGTCCCGCCTCATTGCTTCACGGTAGGTTGCGAACGTCAAAGCGGTTCGCGGAGCCATCTCGCCTCCTTACTTCGCAGCGGGTCGCGAAGGGGATCTCTGGCGCCGGCCACTGGGCTCCAGGGGCTTAGAGATCCGGCTTCACGAGGTATTCCATAATGATTTCAGGATGCTCTGTTCGCCTCCAATTTTGGTGTCAAAAAATTCCCCCCTCAGACTAGGAGTCAAGAAGAAAATGAGATTCCATGTCTGGGGGTCCATTGCCAAAATTCCTTGGTTACCGTGAGGCGGCCTCGTGAAGGAGGCTCATGAAGGAGGCCTATGAAGTAGAGTGACGATGCGTGGGCCGGGCACACCGGGAAGTCTGCCAGGACTGGATGCACTACAAAGCACCAAGGGTCATTGCCTATAAATAGTGGGGCTGAATTCTCTTTTGTCCTTTTCTATCCTATGCGATTTAAACTTTTGGCGCTCTTGACTCGCAAAACTCCGCGTACTCTGCAATCAATCTCCGCAAATCAGGATTTTTGCTTCATGTCGCACAACTAATCTTCAAATTTGCATTAGTGCACTCCGCGACTTGCATCTAAGGGTCACGCAAGGCTATGTGATTCTGCTGTCCGGATCAAGCTCCACGAGCGGTCTCCGCGATCAATCTCCGCGATCAGGCATCGTGATCTAGTCTGAAAATTATCTGAATTTTAAGGACAGGATGGCTCACCAAGAGGCCGTCAGGGGGGTCCATGTGGATGCTACCCGAATGGAAGAGATGAAGAATAGATTAGGTCTGGGGAAGTTGGTACAGAGCCACTCAGATACTGATTCGCTAGTGCAACTATTGCCATGAATCCAATGGGACTACCCGTTGTGAAAGAGGCTGCCTTTGTATGGATTTGGACTGAGGGATGACGTCTTCATTCCAGAAGTAAGTAGGGACGAACCATCCTACTGGTTCAGGAGCACGTCGTGCCAGCGCCAGTGGTTCAGTGCGGCTAATAGCCATTCTCGGGAGAACTTTACTCCCATTACCACTTATTGTTTATACAATCATCTGAATGACATTGACAGGAAAGAATTGCAGCCGGAGAAGTACCCTCCTCTGTACCAAACAATCCTAAAGGAGGCACTAAGGAACCCGAAGAAGGGATGGTCTGATGAGTAGGACCTACAACAATGTGGAAACTTCACGGACGACTGGGCCTGGGCCTACTGGCTAAGTGCCTCGTGTAAAGAATTTGGGGTAGAGAAGAGGAGAGTCGGTCTGTATGAGGCGGCCTGGGCCTCCCAATTTGACATCTACCAGCCGAAGCAGTAGATTCTAGAGTTGTTGAGATGGTGGTCATCATGGAGAAATATATTCCACCTACATCATGGGGAGGTTGACATAAGCTCATGGGACGTGCATGAAATCTCAAGGGTCCCAATAATGGGAGTGATGTACGATGAATTCCTCCCTTCTATGGGTGTGTGGGATGATCTAGAGTAGATGTCGCCCCTAGTGATGGTGTTGATGAGACTGGTGCTGAGAGAGGAAAAGGAAGCGGTGAGAGATTTCCACTTCAGAGGGTGGTTCAAGAAATTTATGAACATCATGGAAAACAGAAGGTTTACGGTGAGGCGTCAGACTTTCCCAAAGGGAGCCCAATGAGGCAAGGGGCACTCGTACTGGCAGCACTTAGAGGACATCCAGTGGAAAACCTGGGGGTTCAGCATCAGCACCAAGCAGCAGCCGATATTCAGGTTGGCAGCATTTATCACAGCTCTTATCTATGGCTGGATCTTCCTAGTGAGGGACACAAACGTAGGTGTGTGACCCAACACATTCCTCATGGCCTCCATGCTAGCGATCAGGGGGTGGGTGAATCTCAAAATTCTGATGCTTGACAAGATGTACAAAATGATCTGGCATATCAGTGAGGGGATAAGGCCATATAGGATATGCGGGCGGTTCCACCTCCCGTACAGGTGGATAGCGGCACACATTAGGGGGGTTATGAATACCCAAACCCTATTTCTCCTTCAGGATCAGATTTTCTCCCATTCATCCTGAATGCCGCGTGGAGATTTCCAGCCAAGCTGACCGTACCATCAGTATTAAATTGATTCATGAAGGTAGAAGATTTCAACTTCCATCCGTTCCCGCTGCCAATGAGGACCTTTACAAATTATGGATGAGGGACAAAAGAGCACCAGTCCTATCTCCTGGCCTTTCAAGGTGGAGTCCTAGTGGAAAGAGTGGACCATGAGCTGCTCTGTGAGCTGTATGTTCCACATCGATTTACCAGGCAATTTTGGTGCATACAACGACTGACCCCCCAAGTTTACCTAGGGGTGATCCATAAAGAGAATCCATGTGTGATGAGGCAGATGTGGCTCATGTTCACTCGCGAGGATGGAAAGATGAGGAATGAGCTGCCTCCACCCACTGCTGCCTTCGGGGTGGTCAAGGAGTATGCCCAAAGCTGGGAGGCGGCCTACCCGGGGGAAATGCTAAAGCAGATGACTGTCCAGGCTAGTAATAGTGGACCTCCCCAACATACAGGTTGAGGCCAGAAGGTGGCAGGTACATCCCGTCGTAGTGGGGCTGCCATGATAAAGAGGCCCATACCGGTTGAGGGGGAGGTAGAGACAACGAACCCAGTGGCCCTAGAAGAGCTAAGTTACCCAGAAGCGAGACCACAGAGGGGATTATACAGGATATCCACTTAGGCTTCAGGGAAGCGGCTATGTTACATAGACATACCAGAGGATGTTGTCTTCCTAAAGGCCTGGGATATATGGTAAGTCAACAAACAGTTCCTCAGCCCTCCTGAGATGTGGCAACACCTGAACCGTCTTAGGATGGATTTGCTGGAGATATGCCCTATCAGGTCCAGCTTTGTGGTGTCCCAGGCGGAGGTAGAGAAGTACCTGGTGGAGATAGAGGAATTTGTGCTTTCTCGGGGTGTCCCGTATCTAATTACAGACCGCGTCAAGGAGCTTCTGGATCTTATGGCCCCTCAACAATAGTCGACCACTAAACTGAGAGGGTGCTTTCCTCGACTGGAAGAATTGGACGAGTTATCCAGGGGGGACGAGGCTGATAGAGGGAGCCCATTGGAGGAGGGAGAAGTTGGAAACCAAGGCTCAGAGCTTGAAGAATCCACCAAGGCACTTGAGGTAAAATCTTGAATCCACTCTTGAGGATCTGTTTCCAAACTGCTATGGACCCTCTGTTAACGTTTAAACTATGCAGGAAAGCTTAATTCACAGAACCCATTCTCATACCGTAGTGGATGCAGGTGTGGGGCCTTCAAGATCCACACCTATGGCTGCATAAATTGTTACGTCCGGTGGGGCCAAGACGCCTGAGTTTACCACTCTAGAGCTTTCAGATCTTCCGGTAATATACGGGGGGCCACGCCTCGGGGTCCCAATGACGTAAACCCAAGAATGAGACTAGGAATTCGACCTCTGTAAGTCTCTTCTACCAAATTCATGATTGTCACCCACTGACCATGTCAACTAACATCCAATCCCTCTTTAGTGCGTACAGTTATTCAAATGGTGTGGGAAGCCTTAGCGAGGTTGGTTGGGGATTCTGGTGGCATCTTTTCCCGAGGAATGCCAGTGATCGTGGAGGAGGATATCTTGACTGACCAAACCATGGTGCTCCCGATCACTAGTGGGACCGTCAGCAGGGAAGTGCCTGAGATGATTGAGGTTGGATCTGATGATGAGGATCGATCAGATAGCCCAGGTCCCACCATGCCTGATCAAACACTAGATGTGGGCCCTACTTAAGATTTCTTGAGGGAATTACCTGCATATGAGCCTTCCAACCTTGCTGACTGGGATGAAATATCCTCTGATGAAGAGGATAGAAAAATAGTTTGTCGCCAATCTTGGAAGCTGATTACACACTTCATTAATAACACCCCCAAGCACTATGGCTGAATGAGATGGACAGACTTCACTCACAACTGCGTGAACTGTGTGTTGGGGAAGTGGATGCCCAACGTCACCCCCAGCTCATCCGAGATCTTATAGAGAAGAAGATTCGAGAGTACGACCATGGCCTTGATGTGGGATGGCAGCTGAGAAAAGCAGTGAACATAAAGAAGCTATAGGAGGTTGAAGATGAGGTCCAGAAACCACAGAGTCGGTCGGACAAGCACTCGTCCACCCTTAATGTGCAATCGGGGCTGATAATACAGTTGAAGGCCCAACTGGCTAAGGCTGAAGAGGGCCTGAGGCAAGCCTCCAAGTAAATGACCGTCATCTTGGTCGACGTAGAGCAGGCCCAGATTACAGCCAATGAATTTCACCCCATCTCTACGGAGGAGAAGCGAGAACTGGACAGGTGGTAGAAAATCCTTGATGCCACAAGCTGGAGGGTGGCAGAGCTGCAACTTTCTTTTGAAGGTATTAATCCGTCCATGGGAGGGGTACAGCCTCGGGTGCTGTAAAGATCACAAAACCTATAATGCGCTTTCATGATTTGATTATTTGGATGCCTTAGCTTGAATGAGTCCCGTTATTAGTACTAGTTTTACACACATCTATTATATTCACGAAATTCCCAGTGATCAATCTCTATGATCATGTGGGTCGAGCCCAATGTAAGAAACAAGGGATGATCTCTACGTTATTTCATCTTAACCTAAGAGTGCTGACCAAGTTTTGGGCATCCGAGGTCTGAAAAACCATTCTAGATTCCCGGGAAGATAGGGAAGAGACCTGACTAGAGAATGAAGCTCTCTAACAGTCGAATTACCATTTTCCTAATGTGCTCTTGCGCACGAATATGGTGATGCCAGGGGTGCTAGAATAAATTTGAACAGGGGGGAATGGAAGGTGTGAATCACAATACCCAAGATCTGGAACACTGTAGTGATGGCATGACAATTAAGAATGACTATTGACCGTGTTTGAAACATAGTATCCTAATTGTGTTAGCCTGAAATGGGGATAACAAATGAGGGTTGATTGCTGACTATGTTTGAAACACAAGGCCTGACTCAGAATGTTATCCATTAGTCTTCCAGTACGTTAGCCCAAGACAACAGGAAATCCATAGGCCATGCATCCATACTGTTAGGGGGTTCCTTAGGATGTGAAAGAGGGTGAGGATCCAAATAAAGGGAACACAATGCGTGGAGAGTGTAGTAATGGGTTTGTTCGACTGGAGTTCAACACTCTTGAAATTACACCACCGTGGTGGAAATGCATTAGGTGGGTACATCAGTCTGATCAGGGATCAAACATACTTCCATACAAGACTTCTATGATGAGGAACCTATTGCCTCCCAACGTTATCATGGGGCATCCCGAACTTGTTCAGGGTAAATCTACAATTTCATGGTTCCCCAAAAGAGCTTGGGTCAGGGGATCATAAAAACATGGGGGAATGGGAATCATGATTCCTGGGGCTGGACCCAGAGATAGGAAGTCTGGGGGTTCCTACGTATCCCATGAAAATGGGAATCAATCCAAATGTAGTTCTTGGGGCACGATGTGGTCAGAGACCAACACCGATAGGGATAATCCTCTCTGGAAACTGACACATCCCATTATTAACATAGGGAATCCCGAAATTGTTTAGGGAAGAACCACAATTTAGTGTCATGCATTAAGGACATATAGACTCATGTAGTTTAACATCATACGATGTGATGTGGAATGAAAGAGAAGATCCCAGGAAGGGAATATGTGGTGTGATAGCTATAAACTCGACATGAATGAGGACGCGGTTTGGATCACACCACGTATCCCCGGAGGAAACTCTTCAAGTCCGGGGACGAAGAGTAAAAATTAGGATGGACCGAAGAAAAGTGGTCGGGCATTCCTACATACCACATGAGGACGAGAATCAAGCCATACGTAGTTCTAAGAGCACAGTTTAACATCATGTGGGATGAGGAAAGGTGTGTGTGACATGGATGCGCTAGTACACGTCCTACCAGAACTACTAAGCCCACATGAGTCGTGCTCGATGTGGGAAAAGAGAAGCAGTGATAGGACTTTTCTAGAACAGGGAGGCACATGTTAGGGATTATGGGACACTAGGTGAATGACGTCCCACTAATTCCGACCCGCCTATATAGCGCACCTAGAAGTGTGGAGGAGTAAAAACGAGTATGTTGGAATTCCACTTGAACATAAAGAAGTGGAAATATGTGAATCATGACACTCGAGATCTGGAACACAATAATGGTGGCATGATGATAGGGAATAACTGTTGACCATGTTCGAAACACAGTATCCATATCACATTATCCTAGAATGGGGATAAACAGATAAGGGTAGACCACTGACCATGTTCGAAACACGGGACCTATCACAAATGTCGTCTAGGGTCTTTAGGGATGTTGTCCCAAAATGGTAGGTGAGCCGAGGCGGCATGAGACCAGGCCGTGAAGGGGGTCCCTTCGGATGTTGAAGAGGATGAGTATCCAAATAACAGGCACACGAAGCTTGGACATGGAATGAGGGGACTGTCCCCTTGAAAATTCCACACTTCAGGCTCTTTGTCAAAACACATTTGAATAAAAATATAAGACATATTAGATAGAGGGAGTCAAGTCCCTTCCTAAAGACATGGGTCCTGGGGTCACACACTTTCAGCTTAAGGTCCTGGGGTGGACCATTAAGAGCGATTGATTTAATGGACTATGTGAAGGGCAACGAAACGGCCAAACGTGACGTGCAATTCCCGTAGAGAGATCTTAGTTTTATGTCATAGAACTTAGACCATGCTGGGAAAAGATATGGGAAGAACATGGTGTGGATATTGAAAAACCCAATGTGAATGAGAACCTAAGAGGTACTCACCATACCACATGTTCCCAGATGAGTTCGGGCCAAGGGGCCAAAAATGAAGGGTCCTGGTTTGTAGATTCCTGAGGCTAGACCCGGAGACAAAAATGCCTGGGCATTCAAGCGTATCCCATGAGGATGGGAATCAAGCCATACATAGTTCTAGAAGATTTTGTGCAGTTTAACATCTTGCGACAAGGACGTGGAGTGGTCTCAGTTTATGGTCATAGATATGGTACTATGGATGTTAGGAAACGCGAGAGACACATGGTGGGGTAATTATAAAACCCGACGTGAATGGGAACATGGGGTCCCAACCACCACATGTTCCTTGGGAAGGTTTTAGGTCAAGGGACCAAAAACAAAAGTTAAGCTGGGCCCAAGGTAAAGTGCATGGGTGTTCCTACAAACCCCATAAGGATGAGGATCAAGACACACATAGTTCTTAATATGGAACGATGGGATACTAGTAAAAGGTATAATAATGTCATGCGGGTCTGGTCCATACACAAAAATAAGTGGTATTTAATAGATCTTGTTTGTCCTTTTGGATGAATGAGTGTTTTTGTGTTGTTTTCTTTTCATGTAGCGATGGACCTAGGATAGAAAGTCCAGGCATCACCACAAAAATCAAGCCATGTGCAGGCATTGAAAAATGGTATGGTGCATGAACGATACCAAACATGATGCCTCCTCGAGCGAGGATACCACAGTGCAATGCCATTTTTCATCATGCGGCCAAGATGATAATGTCACAGTTTAGGGTCATGTGATGGGACCAACCATGAATTTTTAATGTCATGCAGGACAGAAACAACAGTTTAAAGTCATGTGGGACTAAGCAGCATAGTTTAAAGTCATATGAGGATGAGGTCCACACCATACCGTGAACGCTTCTAAGAAAGAAAACTAGGGTCGAGGGGCCAAAAAAATGTTAGAGGATATGGGGAAGGAGAAACTGGATCCCAATTAAGCTGGACCTGAAGGTGAGATGTCCGGGTGTTCCTACGTATCCCATGGGAATGGGAATCAAGCCACACGTAGTTATTGAAGGTCCATGCAGTTTAACATCCTGTGGGAAAACATACAGTTTAATGTCATGTGGGATAGGAAGTAGGGGGGATAACTCCTAGAAATGGGTGTACATGGTGCAGCTAATGCAAACCCGACATGAATGAGGATATACTCTCGTACCATGCCACACAGACCCATAAGAGTTAAAGCCCTGATGGAACTCGAGCTGGACCCAAAGACAAGATGTCTAGGCATTCTTACATATCCCATGGGAATGGGAATCAAGCTGTATATAGTTCTAAAGGAGATCTTAGTTTTTGGTCTTAGAGCTCAGACCGTTGAGGAGAGAAAACCTTCCAAGTAAGTGTAGACCTCAACCTAATACCTAAGCCCATGTGAGTCAAACTCAGTGTTAGAAACAAGGGTGGAAGAGGTATTTTACAATACCTGGAACACACTCCAAAGGGAAATCGGTGTGGAACCCCAAATGATGCCTGTACAACATCTTTTTCCCCCTAATGTGCAAATGCGCACTAAGGGATAGTGCCAGGAGTGTCAAAATTCTATTTGGACATGATGAGGTGGATAAGGGTTTGAATCATGTAACCAACATTCAAGGTTTAAAGGTGTTGGAGTGACGATGGAGGATAACTATTGACTGTGTTCGAAACAGAGCATCCATATCGCGTTAGCCTGTAATGGGAACAAAAATGAGCATCGACCGCTGACCAAATTCACAATGCAAGACCTGTATCAATTTTTTGCTCATAACCCTTGAGGATGTTGGCCTGTAATGGTAGGAGGGCCCTTGGGACAAGCATCTATGCCATTCGGGGGTCCCTTTGGATGTGAAAGGTGATGGAAGCCCTAATGAAGGGGAACAAAAATTCTGAGAAATGGGTGAAAGAATGTCTGGGTAGAAACTAGAGTACCCTTGGGCACATTGGTGAATCACTAAAGAGGATCGAGGAGCTCATCTTGAGAGTGACCAATTTGAAAAGGCGAGTATAGAACAAGGGGACCGAGAACTCTCAGGAGAAGGAGGTAAATGGCATGGCTGTTACAAAACCCGACGTGAATGAGGACATAATCCCATACCACACCATATAATCCTATCCCTAGGGGAATGCAGGCCAAGGGATCAAGATGAGGCTAGACACGAAGACTAAATTTTTGGGCGGTTTTACATATCCCATAAGGATGGGAATCAAGCCATACGTAGTTCTAGAAGAGACAAAGATAGGGGTAGGATACCCCAACGAGGGGGTGTACAGTATGGCTAGTAACCCGACATGAATGAGGACCTAATCCCATACCACATCGTACAACCCCAAGTGAGAACTTGGGCCAGAGACCCGAGAAGTTCGGGGGACCTGAGTTTGGTTCACAGACATGATGTCGCATCCAGATTGTAGTTTAATGTCTTTCCGTGAGGAAGAAAGTGGGTAAGATGAACCAACGAGGGGGGTGTATGACACAACCAGTAACCCGATGTGAATGAGAATGTAATACCATACCACACCATACAACCCCAAGTGAGAACTTATGCCAGAGGCTTGAGAAGGCTGAGGGACTTGAGATTGGGCGTTCTGGACAACTGTTGTCAAATGACCTCTTATGCGGATGCTGCCTCCTCATAGCTCCTAAGCCCATGTGAGAAAAGCTCGATGTGGGAAACAATGATTAGGACTTGGATCCCCCCATAATATAAGGGTAAGATAGCTGGCATCACCAAAGGGAGACCACATATTGAAGATGTGACGAGACAGGATGAACAACTACACTCACCACTTGGGACTTATGGGGGTGGCGATAATGACAAAGGATAGCTATTGACCATGTTCAAAACACAGTGTCCATACCGTGTGATCTAAAATGGGAACAAAAAATGAGGATCAACTGATGACCATATTCGCAATACGGGACTTGTATCAATTTTTTGTCAGAAATCCTTGAGGATGTTAGCCTAAGATGGTAGGAGGGCCCTTGGAACGAGCATCCATGACATTTGGGGGTCCTTCTAGACATGAAAGATTATGGAGTCCCAAGTAAAGAGTCTGAGTGAAGCATAAGTGTGCCTGAAAATTTCAACATCAAGCAAGACTGTGAAAGAGGCGGAAGTCTTCGAGGAATGGGACACACAACGGGACCATGATGAACTCAACATTGATTAAGGCAAAATCCTATGCCACACCATATGCTATGACCAGAGGGGAGACTCCGGAGTTTGGTCTAGGACAATAGTCAAAATGTCCGGACGTTCCTACATATCCCATGAGGATGGGAATCAAGCCATACATAGTTCTTGAAGTCCATACATTTTAGCATCGTGCGGTGAGGACTTGGGTGAATAGAAGAACAAAGAGGAAGCACATAGTGCGGTCGTCGAAATTATGA
The DNA here is from genome assembly GCA_963277665.1 of Viscum album. Lineage (NCBI taxonomy): Eukaryota > Viridiplantae > Streptophyta > Magnoliopsida > Santalales > Viscaceae > Viscum > Viscum album. The sequence goes on from OY728131.1 coordinate 1,354,788,696, forward strand.
CATGAGTGGGGCCAAGGAATCCTTAACTACACCATGTAAGGACCCTCTGAGATAACTACACCCAAGGGAGGATAGTCAAAGAGAAGAGTTTTGGGTTGGACTCAAGACGAGGCATCTGAGCATTCCTACATATCCCATATAGATGGGAATCAAGCCTTATATAGTTCTATGGGTGTATTTTAGCTTCTTATGAGATGATATACATTTTAACATCATGAATGATGTAGTAGTTTAAGGTCTTGTAGGACCTAATATAGTTTAAGGTTATGTGGGACCTAAACAATTTAAGGTCAAGTGGGACCCGATAGTTTAGGGTTGTGCAGGACCGGTAGGCTCAGGAAAAGTATTTCGTGAGGAACTTGGCATTAGTGGGAGGAGTTATATACTCACCATCCATGGTTACCAAGGAGTATGCACCATTGGGATAGACCTTGTGGACTACGTATGGTCCTTCACATTTGGGCTCCAACTTGGGTGGTTTCTTACTAGGTATCATTGGAGTTTGGAGGGCCAATACCAAGTCTCCTTGCAAGAAGTAATAGAGGTGAAATTTCTTGTTGAAAGCTCTATTAATGTTGTTTTGATGCCTTTCCATATTGTGCAGGGCACAAAGCCTATTCTCATCAAGTGATTCCAATTCAACTAGATGAATTTCAACTACTTTATCTTGCGCCTATTGATCATAGACATTTGTGTGTAATTAAGGAAAACTAAATCTCGATAGGCAGGACGACCTCTTCCCCATACACTAGGGAGTATGGGGTCACCTGGGTGGAATTATGAGTCATCGTCTGATAATCCCAGAGGGCGTTAGGGAGCTTTTCCATCCAAATCTTCTTGTTCTGACCAACCATTTTCTACAAAATGTTAGAGAGGGTTTTGTTGAACGCCTCAATCTACCCATTTTCTTACGTGTGGTAGAAAAAGGTATGGTTAGAACAAATGTTGTACTTGGAATACAACTTCTTTAACTCGGCCACCCAGAAGTTGGTGCCATTATCGGTGAGGATGGTGTGAGGGACTCCAAAACAGTAGATGATATTGGAGCTCATGAAGTCGACGATAAAATAGGACTTGACCACCTTGAGAGGAACTGCCTCTGTCTACTTGGAAAAGAAATTTGTATCGGTCAGGATGAACCGACACTGGCAAGCTGTCGCTGGTGGATATGGTCCCATGTCAACTAGTCCCCAGAATGAAAAGGGCTAAGAGTACTTGGTAGTGTGGAGAGGCTCTGGTGGTTGATGCAAGAAGTTGGAATGAACTTGGCAGGCATGAAATCTCTTGGAAAAATTGATGCAATCATGGATCATGGAGGGCCAAAAGTACCCTAGTCTCTGGATCTGGTGAGATAGATTCAACCCGGTTTTGATGAGCCCCATAGGAACCAGTGTGAACCTCCTGCATGACCTAAGAAATATCGACTCCTTGGATGTAACAGAGGAGAACACAATCAAACCTGCTCTTGTAAAGGATCTTCTCAAGACCGGGACCATTCTGGAGGGTAAACTGCAGCACATGACATTGGATTCTCTCGTGCTCAGTCCGATCAGTTAGGAGGTAACCATTTTAGAGATACTCCACAAAGGGGGCTCTCCAATCAAGAGTTAGTTCAACCGTTTCATCTGAGGGACCTGGGGGGTCCTAACATGGAGGCTTCGGTGGTAATATGTCTTACCTGCATGCCATCGTCATCACCTAGGGTGACGGGAGAAATGAATCTCTGATGTGCCATGTGGATAATCAGATCATCCTACTCAGGTTCTACAAGTGATATAGCCAGGCCAGCCAGGGCATTCGATCGACCGTTCTGAGATCGAGGGACATGATTATCTTCCAGCCGAGATGGAAACTGGGACATTTGCTGGAGAGTGTGCTCCAACAATAGCACAAGCTCCAGTTTTCTGACGACGTAGTCCCCGTTGATCTACTTGATGACTAGTTCGGAATCCCCTTTCACATGAAAATGGGGAACATCAATCTTGAGGTCCAGTTCAAGGCCAGTAATAAGAGTCTGATACTCTGCCTCATTTTTGGTGAGGGCTTCTAACAATAGGAATGAGTACATAAGAATAGCTTTTCTCAGGGTAATAAAGACGATACCCAAGCCCACCCTGTTGATCCTGGGATCATTGAGCCTCCTACCGGTGGGACTCCAGGAAGCACCATCAAAGTTCATCTACTAGCATGACATGGCATGATCTACTGAGAGGATTTCCTCATCAGTAAAATCAAGATCCAAGGACTGGTCAGCAGGAGCTGGATGGGCGGCAAGGAAGTCTGCCAATGATTGACCCTTAATAGATTTCTGAGGGAAAAACATAATATCGAACTGCTGAATAATCACTCCCACCGAGCTAGACGACCTGTCAACATGGGGTGGTTAAGAATGTACTTCAGTGGGTCTACCCGAGACACCAGTTGTACGTCGTGGTGCTGCAAGTAATTCCATAGTTTCTGAACTTCGAATACCAGCACAAGGCAGCTCTTTTCGATGGGGGAGTATTTGGTCTCCGTATCAATGAGTATACGACAGAGGTAGTAAAGGTTGTTTTCTGTCCCCTCGTTATTCTTCTAGGAAATAAGGGCACTGAGATATCGTTCCAAGGAGGTCACATAAAGTACCAATGACTTTCCGGAGATAGGTGGTATTAAGACCGGAGTCTAGAGTAGGTACTGCTTGATTTCCTCCAACATGGTCTGACACTCTTCATCCCATGGATAAACAGTGCCTTTCTTCACGAGCCAAGAAAAAGGCTTACACTTGCCATCCATATTTTCAATGAATCAGAGTATGTAGGCTATGTGGCCTTGAAAACCACTAAGTTCCCAAATATTTCTCAGGGGAGGCATCTGGATGATGGCCTTGATCTTATCAGGGTCAATCTCGATACCCTGGTACCTGAAAACAAAGCCAAGGAACTTCCCAGAGGTGAGACTGAAGGCACATTTCAATGGGTTCATCTTCAAGTGGTGAGAATAGAGGAAGCCAAACACTTTCTCAAGGTCCTTGAGATGGTCTCGACGCTGGTGAGATTTGACGAACATATCGTTCACATAGAATTCCACCAATTTCCCAAATATTGGCTTGAATATGCGATGCATGGACTGCTAATAGGTGGAACCTGCATTCTTTAAGTCGAAGGTCATGACCTGGTAACAAAACATACCTTGTGGAACCCTAAATGATGTGTACTTTTCATCCTCAGGGGCCATCCGGATCTAATTATATCCGAAGTACCCATCCATGAAGGAAAGGTCTTGGAACTCCATCGTATTGTCGATCAACAACTCCATCACTGGGAGGGAAAAATCATCCTTTGGGCACTGACGATTGAGATCTTAGAAGTCGATGTAGACTCTGATCTTCCCATTATTCTTCTTGTCTATCACTATGTTGGCTAGCCACTTCGGGTACTAGACCTCCTTGACGAAGTTGTCTTGATGATCTTGTCAACTTCGTCCTCGACAATGGCACTATGAGAAGGGTGCATATTTCTGGGAGGCTACTTCATCCCATGATGATTTGCTAGGAGACCGAGACGATGGATGAATACTTGAGGGTTTAGTCCTGGAATCTCACCATACCTCCAAGAAAATACATCGCGATGTTGTTTCAGGAAGTCAATGTATCGTTGCTTCTCTTAGAGAGGCATGGAGGCACTGATCAATGTGGGTCTCGGATCTGCCTCACTAGCGAGGTTCACCTGTACCAATTCATCAACCGTGGTGGAGATTCCCTCTTCAAAGGTGGGGGAATCATCCTCCAAATCCTCTTCTTCTCTTGCAGAGGAGGGATCCCCAGTGGGAAGAGCTTTCTCTGGGTAGGCAGATCCTTAAGAGAGGCTGGTACCAGCCTGAGTGGCAGTTGTCATTGCATTAAAAGATCCCTGTACTACCGAAACCATAGAAATGAAGGCTGTAGACCTGATCCCATCTGGTCTTTGGCCCAAGGGGCCATTCTTGATGATGTAAAATCAGTAATGGAGCATCGGCTTGAGCCAGTTGATTCCAGACTGAAAAAACATGCAAGTTTTACGTATCGCCATTTCCATGGGACAGACATCTCGATACCTTATGGGGGTAGGGGGATCAGGGATCACCGATGCTTGATTCATATAAAAATATGAAGTGATCTCCTAACGTCTCTTGGACTTGAGAATATGCTTCTCCCCTATGCCAGAGACATCAAAACGTTGCCTCATATCAGGGGTTGTGGCCTCCAATCGATGGCTCAAGAAGACACAGGTGTCATACAGACCTACCCAGGGGTCGGTTGCAACCATGGCATGCTCGACCTCACTAGCCTGAATCTTCTTGTCCTTTATCTTGGAATAGTCATCATCCAGGTAGCGAGATTCATAAGAGGAAAAAGGAGACGCGTCACCTTGGAGCATGCCCACTCGACTATTGAGGAAGTACTTGAGGCATTGGTGATACGATGAGGGAACCACCACATGCAGGTGGAGCCATGTTCTGCCCATCAATGCATTGTACGCGGTGTCCTGGGAGACAACCATAAACTCGGTACTGGAAACTAGGCCCTCGAACTGGGTCTTCAAACGAATCTTGCCAACCGAGGTCTGCTCTGTCCTGTTGTATCCCTAGATCTTCAAGTCGGAGGGTGTCAAGTCATCTTCGGATAACCCCATCTTCTAGAGTGTCCATGTCGGGATAAGGTAAATCCCAAATCCGGTGTCAATAAGACAGCGATGAAACTCCATGCCATTGAATTGGCCAGTGATGTACAGTGGGAGAATTTAACCCTATATGGGAGAACCTTCATCTTCTCCAGAGAATGAGATAATGGCCTGGAATTCAGCATTCTCTATCACTTCCACATGAAAGGCCTCTACAACTGCTACCTCCATCTCAAATTGGAGGGGGATTCTTAAAGCCTCAGTGAGGGCCTCATGCATATCTACCAAATGAAAAAGGGCCTTGAGGATGGAAAGCCTTGATGGGATACTGGAAAGGTGCTTGAGAACATCATACTTCCATGCAAGGCATGAACTTATGCTTGCAGGAGGTCTCTATATGATAGGCGGTATGGTGGACCCTACCAGCTGGGCCGACGACTGACTGGTACTAGGAAAATCCCGTTGCTCACTAGTCCGAGCCAGCAGAGTGGCTATAGGATGATGATCGGATGACTGAGACATGCCTGTAGTAGGGTGTGGCTGGTCACAACATGGTCAAGGTGGCTTTGGCTGATCCAGTAGCACAAACTACAGTGAAGGTGGGCCAGATGACACCGAATGAGGAGGCTGCGTGTGCTGAGCTTGGCGCTGGGACTACTTTCTAGTCTCAATGGCGTTCATGGCCTGGATGGAAGTGTTGGATGATGTGCCTCGATGACCCATATGGTCGCGGCTCCGCCGATGTTGGAATCATCTGGGGATGTTGGGGAGATCCACTTGACGCTCCCTGTCGTCAGGAGTCATGTAGGGGTTTACCAACTCTACGATTTTAACCAAAGCGTATCCTTCACTGTCACTTGAAGATTCGTCCACTACTGGGTGGATCTTGGGAGGAATACCCATATTCAGAGGCATGAATTCACCGAGATTATGAGATGATGATAGAATTAGTGGGGAGTGTTGCTTTCCCTTGCGCTGCTGATGCTTGCTCTTCTGGGAAGAGGATGGATGGGACAACGATGCAGAAGTAGTAGCTATGGATTCGAAAGGCTCTATCTGATTTAGGAATACATGGATGATACCATGTGAACAAGTGACCATTTTTCGAGCCATCCAGTCGTCATACTTCTGAGACCCGTGGTTAGAAACATGTTTCCACTCTCCCTCACTGTCACTACAGCTGTCTGGCCTTACAATGATGCATTCCACTTGCGCCGGGGCCGGACCCAACCTGACTATGTTGTTATCGACCTGGTCTTGAAGCTAATATTTGAAGATATAGCACTTCTTGATATTGTGCCCCAGGATTTGGTGATAGGGGAAGTAGTTGGGGCGATCAGTGTGGTTTGCCTCTTCTGGCCTTATGCACTCCGGAAAACGCACAATCCCTTGTTCTTAGACACTTTGGAAATAGTTGAGAACATGATTCTCATTAAACAAGTAGGTTCGGTTTATTCTGCCGAAAAAGGGGGCCTTAGAGCCTATCCCTGACGAGGGGCTAGAAGAGCCTGTCGAGGAGGTGAAGCCTGGTTACCCTGCTTGGGTGGTGGGTACGTGTTGTGAGGGGGCACCTGCCGATTCTGAGGCAGCAGCTGCTGGGCTGGAGGCTGCGACTGTGGTGGAGGGCCTCTGTGAGGCTGCGGAGGCGGCTCCACTGGTAATAATTCCAACTATATGGGGGCCTCTGTTTGGGCGACCATGGTGGGCTCAGCTCCGGCATCCCTCCTTGCGGGAATTACAGGGGGCAACGGATGTGCCTAGCTAACCTGTTGTAGGGCTTCTTCTAGGCACTAGGCCTTATCAGAGAAGTCATGGAATCCTCCAGGGTAATTCTGGGTGATCAGAGAGGGAACCAGTTCCATCTTAACATTTCCCACACACATCATCAGTAATTTATCCTGATTTAGTGGCATGTCAAGGGAGTATGTAAGCCCTTTCCACCGAGCGATAAAGTCCACGACACACTCATCAGGCCTCTGTTTTCACTTGAAGAGGTATGCGATGCTCGTTTTCCATGTGGTGGAGCTGAACTGGTAGAGGAATTTCCTACAGAGGTCCTCCCAGCTGGTCACTGATCCGATGGGGAGCTGGCTATACCAGAAAAACATACCCCCCTCCAATGTCTACACAAAACATCAAAGCTTGGCAGCCTCCTGCTACACTGGTGTCCCTAACATGGGCCCACAACTTGAGGCGAAGTGGGCCAGATGATGTGGTGGGTTCCTTTTCCTATTGAAGGGGGGAAAAGGTAGGATTCCCGAAACCTAGAGGTGCCGACATATCATCCAAACATGATGGATATGGCTTTCCATCAGGTGGGAGTACCACATGTTGCATTTCTAGCGGCTCAAAGCAGGCAATGAGTGCCGCAATTGCATCATTTGGGTGGGGGTCCCTATCTTGATGAGGATCCCTAACCATGAGTGTGTTGTGAGGTTCCTCAACATGGTAAGGTGGCTCAGTGGCTCATGAAGCATCTTGTGGAGCGACCTTCAGGGAAGCTGGCGGAACTCGAGCTAGGTTTCTTGGATTGCTGTGCTGTTCCAGAGGGTTTGACGAAACATACTGCGTCCTCTTGCCATAAGTTCCAACCTCAACTCTGTCTGTGAGGGTAGGATGGTAAGGGTTACCTAGAGGCATCTCACCGAGGGGTGGTTGTTCCTGCCCCTGCTATACTGGTATAGGATTGCCGTAGTCTGGCCATCACTCTGCAGCGCATTCAGCGAGGAGGTCATTGACCAACTTCTTCTATTCGGAAATTTTTTGGTGGAACGCAGCCTTCTGAGGGTCCTCCTCCATCTTCTGCAATGAGATGGACAGTTATAAGTGTTTGAAAGCTCTGAGGTGCTCTTTACCCTTGCCGCGATTTAGGCTAAGGACCAATGCCTCGGTGGGCGTGGGGAGACCTAGCAGATTTTTCTGTTGGTGAGTAACTCTTGCCGATGGATCCAGTAGTGGAGGCATTCCCTCGAGGGGTAAGTCCTTATCAAGAAGATCTAGCTCATCCTTCTCATCCACTATGTCATCCATGTTGACCGTGACCCTTCCCAGGGGTATGTCCTCAATATCGCCTAGTGAGTCGGGTTGCCGTCAGATGAGACTGAAGAGGAGGGTAGCATATTACCCCCAACCATAGATTTTCATGTTGGGGGAAGCCTCCTTAATAACATTGTTGAGCACCATGAAACACTGAATACATTGCTGTTGGAGGGACTTACAACGGCCTGGTGACTCAGGGCACTAGGCCACAGGGCGTGCAGCCAAATCAACTAGAAAACATTGCTCACCAATGTCTTCAAAATGCGCTTGGCTCCTGGGATAAACCACCCGCTGATGACGAAGGAGGAAGTGTGTCGCCCAAAGTGTTTGGCAGAAACACTCAACTTCCTCTGGGGTAAGGGATTATGATGCGTAGAAATTCGACGCTACCATGGGCCAGAACAGATTTGGGAAGTGGTCCGCTATGAGGATATTCCATAAGCTCCTTGGCTCAGATTTATGGTCTGGCCCTTCATTACCCCACTCGTCAACCAGAGGCGGCTGAGGAACTAGGAGCAGTACTGAGAAAGACCGCTGGGAAGGTAGGCTGGCCAGTGGGGAATACGACGAACAGGCTGATTGTCTGCCGAATCTCGAGCTGTCCACCAAAGAGTGTAGCGACATGGCCGCTACGTTGCGATAAGACGGGCCGATAGGCAGAGTTCTTGGAATAGGGGCTAGGGCTATTGGAAATAGGCTGTGCTGCTGCTCACCTACCATTGGTCCCCATAAAAGCTCTTTGTGATCTCTAGTCGAGGTAGAGAGTGCTTCTAGTGATGACAGTGGTAATTGCTTGGCCGTAACCTGTGGGGTTGCCAGATTTTCATCCACTTGGATATACCTATGGAGGGAGGTGGGAATCCGAAATACCTATCATTCCGAGAGTACTAGGCTGATGCATCTCATTTCTGCCCCAGCCCTTGACTCAGATGAGTGAGGGGAGGGTTCCCAAGCTAAGTTGTACTCTATTTCGGAGTCTGAGAAGCGAACTGGTTTGATATCTGTCTGGACCTTCCCTGAATCTTTCTTATGGCGGAGATGACCCGCCTTCTTGCCCCTAGATTTCTCTTCTGGACAAGGAATTTTTCTATCACGAGAAGGTCCTTCGGCCATACTGGCGCTGAGGCGGGGATACCTTCCACCTGAGAAACCCAGGGTGTGAGGAGCACCAGGGTAGATATCAAAAGGGATATGAGGAGGACCTCTGTGGAAATTGTTGGAGCGGGTAGGAACTCTGCTCGAGCACGTAGGAGAATGGGTGGGACCCCCCAAGCTTGATCCCTCTGATGACATCAGTATAAGGAGGGTCCTCATACTGGTTGATCTGAACACGAGTAGGACCTCCATGCTGTGGGTTGATAAAGCGAGGTTTTCCTTCGCTTCTCTGGTTGCTGAGGCCGTGAGGACCATTTCCAGTAGTTGTGAAGACATGGGGAGGTCCCCCACGTTGAAGAGTGATTGGATGCACAACGTCACCATACCAACGGTCTGTGGCGGGTGGAATGACCCCATATCCAGTGTAGTGGGCACTGGAGATACTTCTGTGCTGAGTGTCACTACTGTGGGGAGGACCCTCATTTGGACTGAAGGTAGCATGAGGCAGACCTCTTTGCCAAGCTCGGAAGCGGGGAAGATCCACGTTCTCCATGGGAGCGGTACGGGGAGGACCTCCGTACTGGGTGGCATCACTACGGGTTAGTCCGCAGTGGACACTGTCTGTGCCAGCGACCAAGAGAGTCAACCTAGTATGCCCATGGGGTGGTTGGGGCCTTGATCCTGGTCAGGCGTACGAATGTCCTTATTCATCATACATAGGGAGTTGGTGGTATGCGTTAGTAGTGGCTCGGGCCACAGTAGCCGGTGACGTTGACGCCCCTTGGTGGGCGTCCTCTTTAGCTTGCGCTCAATGCTGGCGTCGGGTTAGAAGGATTGGAGCCGGTGGTGTAAGTGCATGGCTTACCTGCTCCTCGACTAGTAAGACTGGGCAGCAGCGCTGACGCGGCCGGGTGGGAGACCTCACTGGGAGCCCCTGGAATGGGACTCTAACCGGGCTGGCCCGGACATCCCCTACATCATCAGCATTGGGTAGGGAGTTGTCAAAGCATTCCAGGGATAGGATCCTAAAATGGTTATAAGTTGGGGTGGGGAGCAGTGGCTCCCTGCGCGGCCCTCGGGGGCGGCGTTTACGATGAGGCGCAGACACCTCTAAATCTAGGCGGGCCATATCCTGAGTCAGGACAATAACCTCCTCCTCGTACCGGCATACAAGGTCATTGATCACCCATCGTTGGATGACCTCAGATGGGGATATGGGGCTTGGGCGCCCCATGGAAATGGGTGTAGAGGCCGTTGAGGAAGAGGTCACTACAAGGGAATCACCGTTTAGTGGCGGTTTTTTGTGTGTGTTTAGCGGTAGTTTCTGTAAACCTCCGCCTAATATGGAGTCAACAATCTATTAGTGGTATTTATTTCTGTTTCACAGAGGTTTATGGAAAGCCTCGTAGATTCCTCATTTCACGGCGGTTTTACTGAGTTTAGAGGTGGTTTTTACGAGCCCTAAACATCAGTTTATTCAAGGTGGTTATAACTGCCGCGAATAATCTCAAATCCAATGGTTGTAAAACCACCGCTGAAGTCACCAGAACCACTGCAGAATGAGCACCTACGATGATACTATGTGGTGGTGGTTAAAACCGTCATGAAACGTAATTTTTTTTACATTTCGAGGTGGTTATCACCGTTTAGCAGCAGTTTAAACTACCGCCAATGTACATTTAGAGGCGGTTTAAACAGCCGCGAAAAGTTGACCAGAAAAAAAAATATTTTTTTTGCTTCTGCTGCACCGCTGCCCTAAAAGACAAATAAAACCAGAAATACCATATTGTACATACCAACATAAAACAAGAAACATCAACCTAGGAAATCAGTATAGAATAAATTGAAATAAAATAATTAAACATTGGCATGCTATATAAGAATGAACCATATTGTACATACCAACATACAACAAGAAAAATCAACCTAGGAAATCAATATAGAATAAATTGAAAAAAAATATATGATAGAATCAACTATAAAACATAGGTCCATTATTTGACTAATCTCCAAACATACATCTAGCCGATCCTTCTTGATCCCCCATAATATATATCACTTGAAAATGAAACATTTGATCTACATGTGTGTTGGTGTTCCCATATAGGGAGTGAGCGTAAAACACAATTATATTTACCATGTGTGGGCCTCCTACTTGGTTTATTACCCCAAATATACCATCACCAGACACATCTACTATACCAGGTGTCTTAGAGAAGATCATGTGTTAGTATCACTCAATAATTTATTGGGAACTTTTATGTAACACAACTAATATTCTATTAACTTATTTTTAAAAAAAATCATGATACACAAAAACATTATGTTATATTTGATCATAATTTAAAATAATTATTGAGATACATTATAGTAATCACCTTCTAAACCTGGTAGGACGACTCTAAAATTCATTACACATGTCATTTCAACACAATTTTAATCTATGATGAATCATGTCAAATTACCTTAAAATTCATGCCTTCAATTATATTGTATTTTATTCCTCTTAACTAGGATACAATATATTCCACTCTGAGGTTCAATACCAACATCAAAAAACATGCTATTATTCTTATGCGATAAGAATAATATGAATCACTTTTACAAAATACCATAGTTAAAGACTCTAGTATTAGATTCTTTATATAGTCCTTAATTTTAGATACCCCTCCTAGTATCACAATATCATATCCACCTTCAAGTTGTATGCCCCAGCCTCTTAGGCATTCATCCATTATCATCATACCAACATATATGATATTTAAAACAATATATGGTCCCTATAATAGGTGTAATCTACAACCATACCTTCTCCAAATTAGTCATTGAAGACCACAATGAAACTGAAATGGAAACTCATGATAAATTCAAACACTATCTATTTCTAGGCACCTTTCACAAAGTTTTCCCCTTCACAAAAGTTAAGATTATTGAAATATTTCTATTTAAATTGAACATAAATGGTATGATGTATCCCACTAATCATTAATAAACTATGTGTGTTATGATTATATTTATATAGATTCATATGATTCTCATCGCATGGGCCTAATCCCAACAATGTAAACACCTACGACCTCTTTGTATGGAAAAAAATGAATAATTTCCTAACTATGTGGCCTTAAACAAATGAGTCATAAACATGTATTATATGTATGATTAACCTAAAAATCATATATTTTCATATCTACATAGATTCAGAGAGATCATAGGAATAAGGGTAACTCATTAAACACTAGTATTTTGATATTATTCATTAAAAAAAATCATAAATCTATAAGGGAATCCAATAATTCAAATGATTCCACCCAAATAATATTTGATGATACCAAAATCTCACACCTTTTACCAATACCTATTTTTAAGAATCTATAGTATATGAATCACTAGTAAACACCTTTCATTGTAAGTTAGTTCTAAAAGGACATCCATACCAAATATTCATATACATGGAAGCCCATTGGAGGTTCTCATTAATAAATAGATAACCTAATGTGAATCCATTGACATGGAATTGGATTGATAAACTATGAACTTTTACATTTGATGATGTATTAATGGGTTTCTTCATTGTGTTTCCTTTTCAATACCTTCATCAAATCCTTCAATTAAGATTGAATCACCAAATGCACCAATTATGTTCAAGACCAAAAACAAGATGATAGTACCCATAAGGAACACAATGGTGAGGCATGAAAACAATTTTTATGTCATACATATGACTCAATTTCTATGAATATATGTTCCCCATACCCTGACATACATTGTCTCCTACCCTTGTAAAATGAGTGCATGATGGTTCAGACCTTATTTCAGGAATACCATCTACATGGATCTATCCTGACATTATATGACACTCATGGTAATCTATAGGGAATAATGCCCCACAGGTTGTCCAAATGAAAATATTCTATGGCAAAACCATTGGTCCATAATTTCACATCCAACCTTTTTGTATCCTTTCAATAGATCATGAGAACACGTTCTTCTCTTATCATATTGATTTGGATAAATATGTCCACCATAAAGTAGAAATAACCTTAGAACTTCATTATAAGTATCATGTTAACTATAGTCATTTTTATTAACATGTGACCTTGAGTACTCAAGAAGATATATAGGGTGTTTTTCCCTATTGTCTACACTCAATAATTTAAAAGTTGATCCCACTGGGGATATCCAACCACTAAAACTCAAGAGTATATTTATACCCCTACTAGTTTAAACACCCTTGAGGCCCATTAGAATATCTAGAAAATATACTAGGGATGGTTATAATTCTCTAATATCTAAAAGCATCAGAATCTATCCTAAGTGGCGTTTGTGACTATAAAATTACAATGGAAAAGATAACCCACATGGGTGGGGGAATTTTTTATCATTTTTTCCTCATGTTCATCTTCAGTATAATTCATCCTATGGGATCATACCCAAATTAATTATATCCCTCTTACAATGTAAATATGCGTTTTTTTATTGGTGGTAACACATTAGTATATTTCTTCAATGTTAACCCAATTGATGTTGGGAAACATGATTCTATTGAGTATGAAATAGGTGTGGATGAATCCACTACCCCCTCACCACTAAAAAATAGTAAAACCGTCTCAACATAAGAGAATTTTACTTAGTTCAAATTCAAAATAGTATAACATGTGAAATGACCCAATTTGTTCAACACATAAAAAATGGGTTTAACTCCTAGTCATCCAAAATATTGGCTACCAATTCAAACATAGGCCTAAATGGAATGATGTATAGCACACTCTAGAAATCAAGACATAAAAAGAAACATCATAAATAAATAAAATGTATAAAAGGAAACATGAGAAATCAAGGAAATTTTAGGACATGAAAATGTTTGGTGGCAACTATGTGCCACAAATGTTACATATACAAACCAATTGTTCCCATATTTGTTCAACACATGAAAAATACAAATACTCATAGTCCGATGAGGCATCGTCACCCTCGCCACCTTTATCACCACTTTCTGCTGTCACCTGTAAGAACATTATATTGAAAATTAAATACGGTTGCATATTTATATTAAAACATAAAACCACTGAAAGTTAGAAAACTAAATAATTTTGATTTTTTGTAATTTACCTGCATTCCACCAGTCGATGCACTACCACCCGGGGCATATCTGCTCATATGCTGACGTATTTCAATCAACACTTTCTGCAAAGAAGATATATGATCCCCCTACTGGTGAACTGTGTTTCGTAGAGAAACAATCTCTTTCTGAGAATCTCTGGGTATGGGATGACTAAATCTAGGAGTAGATGCAGCTTCCATCCCCGATGGCCTACTAAAAAACTCAGATGATATGGGTCCAAAACCCATCCCGTGCACTCTACCAGGATACTCCTTCGAAAGGACTTTAGCAACCGGGTCATCTTGGGAGACTGAGTAGGAATGCATAGGATTGGTATCCCATAGTTCTTTAATTTTTACCTATAAATAAAATATCAATATATATTAACATAGTAAAAACTGATAATAAGTTATTATAATAAAAAATTGACTTCATACCCCAACTTCTTTAGCAGGCTCATTAACAAAACATCCATCTGATTTCTTGTGAACATCCAACCACAGTTCAGTTCAGGATGCTTCATGCCCTAATCTCTGTGAATGCATTAAGCAAATATAAATAAAAAATTCAATATATTAAATAGATAATACTATCTTATAAATATTTAAACTAATTAAAATATAACCAATGTCGTTCAGCTTCTAGAAAAGCTTTTTGAGCCCGCAGTGTGAGGGATGACTTGGTTAGCCTGGTTTGGAGCATTCTTTCTTGAGAGATCCTGAAATAAATAAAATGTAATTTAATAGTAATGTATTCAATGTCATATCCTCTTAATATACATGTATAATTGTAAAATGAGGATAATATAATAATATATATTTCAATACCATCCGCTTATCATCATGATGTTAGTCATCAAAAACTTTCCAATGTTCTTTCGGTACCCCACTGGGTAGCTTCTCATACATTTGTTTCATAGTCAACGAGGTATCGTTGACATCACACCACAATATCCAATTTAAATCTTTCCATTTCTTACCTAGAATTTTCAACATCCACTTCTATGCTATCACATCAGCAACTGTAAATTGGAAGAACATCTGTATACAGATATTCATTTTGAACATATTAGTAACATGAAATTCAATTAAACCATAATGTAATAAATTTACATTTATTTGAGAATCAAAAACTTAATTTTTTTTCAGTTTGGAGGTGTAACGACCCAAAGTTTCATTAATTGAAATCCCTCTTGATCTAATTAAATGTCTCTTTATGTTTATATAAAATTTCAACTTCTTTGGTTTTATGAAAAGAATTTTGACCGTTGCTAATATAGCCATTGAACAGTGATCACATGATTAGTATAAATATAGGGCTTTAATAAATCCAAATTTACTCAGAAAAAGGAATCGATGGCCTCATCCAGTAGAATTTACCCATACAAAGCCCATTTGTCAGAGCTTGGAAAAGAGGTGGCATCCTTGGGCTTCTCTCTTGACCAAGCCCAAGCTGATCTTTATCATGTCAAGCTCGAACAGGACCGTCTATGGGAGAAGTGGAAGTTGATAGAAATTACCACTCGAGCGATGTTATCCGAGCCACCCCAAGAGTCTGTCACCATCGTACACCTTACCCTTAGGTCTTATGCAGCTGTTTTAAGGGGTTATGTTACAAATCGCTAGTACTATGTTCATGTATATTATTTTTTTATATAATAATGAATATACCTCCTTGTCATTTTTGATACATTGTAAATAGTTTTTAAAGTACAAATAGTGTTTTTAGTTATTATTTAATTCTATTTTATTAAATTAAGGTATTTTTGAATTAAATAATATTTTAATAAAATATTATTATTATTATTAAATTATTATTTTTTAAATATAAATGATCATATAATTTTATGAATGCAATTATAATTTTTCTTAAGGTTTGAAAGCCATTTCTGTCAAAACCTGTGAATTTTCGATAAATGTCGGTTTTTATTTTAAAAGTGAAAATTAACATATTTAGAAAATTATTTAGATAAAGTAAATGTTATTTCTGGAATAAGGACGTCGAAATTATCCAATGGTAAATTTTTCATAATTTTCTCAAACAGTCAAATTGTTGGGTAAAAATTAAATACCGTTTAAATATATAATGTGTTTTATGACATCATAATGAACCAATAGTTATGTAATAAAATACTATAATATTTATGTTCGTCCAATATATGTTTTAACATTAAAATAATGTGATTTTGGATTTGTTTGACTTACTTTTCAAAGCATTAATGGATCCCTCAAGACTTATTAAACACCTTGTCTTTTTAAATTAATTTCCATGGGAGTGTGACTCACCTCCACATAAGCAACCTAATTATTTTAAGAAGTTCGGACCTTGGCCTTATAAAATATATTTTTTCTCTTCCCTTTCCCAAAAACCATGGGAAAAAACCATGGGATGGTTTGTGGTTTGGATTAATTTAATATAAGGGGTCCCAAACCTAAATGATAAAGAATTCCCTTACCTTTCCTATATAAACCCACCCATGCTCCCACTTCCTCCTCACTAAAAACCTTTGGAGTTCATCCAACCTACACCATACTCTCTCTAGAATCCCCTCAAGGTTCCCCAAGCTCCCAATAAGCCTCTATCAAGCCTCCCTCAAGCCTTTGGAAGCACACTTCTAAGTATGGGTTTTTATTCCTTTCTCATTTTTGTCAATTTTCTTTAAGTTGTTTTTCCCTTTTAATTTCAATTATGAATGTTGGGGTATGGTTTCGTACCTCCCTCATACTGACCTCTTTATGTTTTAATGATGGGATACCCCTTTCTCTCTCATTAAATGCCTCCCATGTACACCCGTTACTATGCCGAAATTCCGAAAGGAACTTCTCCCTCCTCATTTACATTCAAGCAATACTTTTGTATCATGAACCTAAATTCCATTACAATTGTTGGGAAATGTATCTATATTAACTCCTTACTGTCCATTACATGTAAATATGATGAGTAACCCCTTTCTCTCTCATCAACATTTTTTTATGAATTTTTATGTCACGCTGTTATGCTGCCGAAATGGACCCGATTTTCTAAGCCAATGCCATTGTGTAGTGAATACCATGCCCATTTCTCCACCAAGGGTATTCACCTTTATGAAAATTTTCTTATTGATTATAAAGTTTCATGTAAGAATTCCACATTCCTTTATCGTGGAATAAATTATTATGTTTTATGAATCCATGTTTTATGATTCCAAGTGGCACACTTATGCATGAAATGAAATGTTTAAGAAAGGTGCACCCTTATAGTGCTCCAATGCATTGTGTAAAGTATAGTATCATGATACTTCATGTGAAATGAGTGTTGAATCATGCTAATTCAAGTGAAATGAGGTTTTACTCATGCTTTATGTGCAATGAGGATTTACTCATGCTCCATTTTCAATGAGCCTTGGCTCATACTAATTCCATGTTAAGTGTTGTTGCCACATTCCCATGTTATGATTATCATGCTTTATCATGCCTTTATGTTCATGTTTCTCTTGTTCTCTATTGATATTCCTATTGTCTAACATGTATTTTACTCCTCATGTTATTCCATGTGTATTCCCTTACTGGGCTTTATAGCTCACCCTTTTCTTATGCATGTCCTCAGGTTATCCCATGCAATTCTATGTACAAATGAATGTAGTGGTCATGTAAAGGAAGTTTTCAATAAATATGTTGTATTTCATGTTTTAAGTTTTTATATAATGATCATAAACCCCAAATACACTAAACCTATCTATCTTCTTTGTTTTATCAAGTGAATTTTTATGTAATAAATCATGTTTAAGTTTGTAATAAAAGCAGGGTTGTCATAGTTGGTTTAAGAGGATAAGTTTAGTTATTTTTTGGGATTAGGATTAGAAAACCCTAGTAAAGCCTTAGAGACAAGACTAAGTATAATAAAAACATCCCTATGTTTTGGTGAGTGTTTATTAAGTGGGTTATCAAGAAAATACATCCCTGTCTGGATACGAGCAGGTAGAGGCAGCTCTGGCACAGATGTATCCTAGGGGTAAAACCCGAAAACACCGCTTTGATCTAGACTCGAATGGGAACTGGTGCACGACAATGGGCCTTGCTGCACTCTTGGTTACGAAACTCCTGGGGGATATTCTTTGGTAAATTCACAAGCTTATTATGAACCCTTATTAAGGGAATAAAAAAATGACCCTAAGAATATATGTTAGAAAGTAGATCATGAAAATCCTAGATTGAAGCCTATAGACTCATGAGTTAAGGAAATAAAAGTTTATTTATGGGTCATCAACTTTTGTTTTTGGATTACCCTTTATGTGTTACCCCTGACTTTCCTTTTATTCTAGCCAATGACCGGTAATAGGAGGACTTGGGCTAACAACTGTTGTGAAGATCAGTGTGATGACTGTACTAATGAGATGCCAAATCCAATGGGAGCGGGAATCAAGAACTTCTTCACACTTATCTCTCAGCTAACTCAAGTTTTGAATAGAAACACGGGTCAAGAGGAACGTTCAACCCCCCCCCCCCCAAGAAAGAACAAGTCTCTATCAAGAGCTTCATGAGACAAAGGCCTCCTACTTTTAGTGGATCATCCGATCCCACGATCGCTGAACAATGGATCAACTCCATTGAAAAGATATTCTCCATCCTTAAATGTTCTGAACAAGATAAGGTTCTCTTAATGGCTTATTGTATGGAGGATGAAGCTGATCAATGGTGGACATATCAAAAATACGAATCTTGAGGAGGAGATCGAGCCGTTGGAATGGAAGGATTTCTGGAAGATGTTTTTCGATAAATATTTTCCGCGCACCCTCCAGCTTAAGATGGAAAGGGACTTCCTTTCCCTCAAGAAAAAAGATGAAGAATCTATTGGAGCATACGAGGCAACCATCACAAGGCTTCCACGTTATGCTTCTGGATTTTTCGTTACCCACAAATTCAAAGTTGACCGCTTCTTTGGTGGGCTGAAGCCTAGCCTGCGAAAAGCATTAGCAATCCGTGACTTCAACAGCTATGATGAAATTGTCCGATGTGCCCTCAAGGTCGAAATGGAGATTGGGGAATCACAGGGGTATCATGGGGACAAGTAGAGTAAGGTGGAATTCAATTATGGCAGTCCTATGGATAAATCCAACGGTGCTAAGAAGATCCAGCACCCCACTTGCCAAAAGTGCAGAAAGAAGTACCCTGGAAATTTCCTTAAGGGGATGAGGAAATGATTAAAGTGTGGAAGGGAAGGGAACCTAGCTGTTTACTGTTGGAAAGAAAGACCCGAAGCTGTGACATAGGAGAGGAACACTCCGTTCGAACCTCAACGCGTTGTTCAATGGTATAAATAAAAAGAACCGGGTCATTTTTCAAATCTGTGCCCTAATCCAAGGGTTTTCAGAGGCAACCAACAACCTCCAAGACAGCAAGGAAGAGCTTTTGCCATCACTTCGGCCGAAGTGAACCCCGACAATGAAGTGGTGACAGGTACGCTCGTTATTCATTCAAGAACATCGAATGTACTTTTTGATTTAGGTTCTACCCATTCTTTTATATCTCGAAAGTTTAGTAGAACAATCCCAGCACCACCACAAATCATGGAAGTGAAGATGTCGGTGAGTATGGAAAATGGGGCAATCATTGCATCCCATGAGTATAAGTCCTCCCCCTGTTATAATCTGTGGATTGAATTTCCTGGAGAACCTCATCATACTCCCTCTGGTGAAATTTTATGCAATTCTTGGAATGGATTGGCTTTCCTTATATATATCTAACATAAATTTTCGGGAGAGGGAAATCACACTCCATATGGAGAATCGACCCCCGATTCTTTACAAGTGTCAGGAGGAAGATGAATCTCCTTTAGCTCCATCATCTCAAGCATGGATATTACTGCCCTATGAGCATGCGTATCTGGATCACATGATTGAGTCCAAAGAAGAAACCATCCTTGAAGAAATGCCTATTGTGAGGGAATTCGCAGAAGTGTTTCCCGAGGAACTGCATGGTCTTCCTCCTAGAAGAGATGTTGAGTTCTCAATTAAACTTATAATTGGGGTGCTACCAATATCCAAGACTCCATATAGAATGGCTGTTTTAGAGCATGAAGAGATGAAGAAACAACTACAATAGAATCTGGATAAAGGGTTTATACACCCAAGTGCTTCACCATGGGGTTCACCAGTCCTCTTTGTCAAGAAGAAGGATGGGTCAATGTGACTTTGCATTGATTATCGTGAACTTAACAAAATCACGACAAAGAACAAGTATCCTCTCCCACGAATTGATGACTCGTTCGATCAGCTGTGTGGAGAACAATACTTCTCTAAGGTGGACTTGCGGTAGGGATATTATCAAGTAAGGGTGAAGAAGGAAGATATCCCCAAGACTACTTTTCACACAAGATACGAGCACTATGAATTCATATTAATGCCTTTCGGATGCACTAATTCTCCATCAATCTTCATGGACTTGATGAATAGAGTCTTTAGAGATTACCTTGACAAATTTGTGGTAGTATTTATAGATTAAATTCTAATATACTCCAAAACCAAGGAGGATCATGAGGAGCATTTAAGAACTGTACTAGAGACTTTGCGCAAGGAGAAGCTCTATGAAAAGTACAGAAAGTGTGAGTTCTGGTTGAAGGAGGTCTCATTCTTGGGCCATATCATCACAAGAAATGGGATATCTGTGGACCCCTCTAAAACAGATGCAATTGAGGGATGGACGAGGTCAACATCGGTAACGAATATCCGTAGCTTCTTGGGGTTAGCTGGATATTATCGACGATTTGTGAGGAATTTCTCACGATTGTCCAACCCTCTTACCAAGCTAACTCGGAAGGGAGTAAAGTTTTCTTGGAGTGATGAATGCGAAAAAAGCTTCAAGGAGTTGAAAAGGAGGCTTATCACCGCACCTGTGCTCACTTTACCCACAAGTGGGGAACTTTTTGTGGTATTCAGTGATGCTTCGAAGAAGGGATTAGGCTGTGTGCTGATGCAGAATGATAAAGTGATATCCTATGCCTCAAGGCAGTTGAAAATCCATGAGCGAAACTATCCAATGCATGATCTGGAGTTGGCGGCTGTGATCTTTGCCTTGAAAATCTGGCGGCATTATCTCTATGGAGAGAAATGTGAGATATATACTGACCACAAGAGTCTTAAATATATATTCACACATAAAGAGCTTAATATGAGCCAGAGAAGATGGATATAGCTCATCAAGGATTATGACTTTTCAATACATTACCACCCTGGTAAGGCGAACAAGGTGGCAGATGCCCTAAGTAGAAAGGATCCAAGGATTATATCAATGATGGAAATTGAGAAGGATCCAATCTTCTTAGACTTGATGAAGATGGACATGGGAATCATAGAAAAGGGAACATCATCAATACTTTCACAAATTATTGCTCAACCGTCTCTTTTTGGAAAGGTTAAAGGATGCTCAAAATGATGATGTGGGAATTCAAGAAAAAGTGGAAGCTATCAAAAAGGGGAAATCCTCGGAGTTTAATGTTAATGAATAAGGAATTGTGCGGTTTGGGAAAAGACTATGTGTTCCATCAAGCCTGGAGATGAAGAAGGATCTTTTGGATGAGGCACATAGTTCAAATTTCTCTATTCACCCAGGGAGCACAAAGATGTATCAAGATCTCCGAGAAAACTTTTGGTGGGATAATATAAAGAAAGAGATCGCTGAATATACATCAAAGTGCCTGGTGTGTCAGAAAGTGAAGGCAAAGAGGCAGAAGTCTAAGGGGATGATGCAACCATTGCCCATACTAGAATGGAAATGGGAGAACATCACCATGTACTTTGTCACCGGACTTCCGAGGACATCCAAAGGCAACAATGCAATCTGGGTTGTTGTGTATCATCTTACAAAGACTGCACACTTCATTTCTATTTGAGAGGATTTCTCTTTGGATCAACTGGCACAGATATATATCAGGGAAGTGGTAAGGCTACATAGAGTACCACTATCTATTGTGTCTGATAGAGATCCAAGATTCACCTATATGTTTTGGAAGAGTCTTCAACATGCTCTGAATACTGAACTGAACTTCAGTACGACCTATCATCCTCAAACTGATGGCCAATCTGAGCAAACTATCCAAACACTTGAGGACATGTTGAGAGCATGCTCAATGGACTTTAAAGGAGGATGGGATCACCATCTTCCTCTGGTTGAGTTCTCTTATAACAATAGTTTCCACTCAAGCATCCAAATGGCACCATATGAAGCCCTATATGGGAAAAGGTGCAGAACACCAGCATGTTGGGATGAGGTCGGTGAACGTAAGCTTCTTGGACCATAAATGGTCGAGGAAATGGTGGAGAATGTGAAAACCATTCAGCAGCATATCAAGGCAGCCTAGAGTCGACAGAAGAGTTATGCAGATAATCGTCGACGAGACCGTCAGTTTAAAGTTAGAGACATGGTTTTTCTTCGCATATCTCTGTGGAAAAAGGTCACAAGGTTTGGAAATAAATGGAAGTTAAGTCCAAGGAACATCGGCCCCTTCGATATTTTTGATCGTGTTGGGGCTATGGCCTATCGACTAGCACTTACACCTACCATGTCCAAAGTGCATGATGTCTTTCATGTATCCCTCTTAAGTAAGTACATATCGGACCCTTCACATGTACTCTCTTCTGAGGGGTACAATTGGAAGATGATCTTTCTTATGAGGAGCAACCAGTGAAGATCTTAAATCGTAAAGAAAAAGTTCTACGAAATAAGACAATGCCCCTCGTCAAGGTGTTGTGGAGAAACCACAAGTTTGAAGAAGTGACTTGGGAATCGGAGGAAATGATGAAGCTGAGTTACCCACATCTGTTTTAGTGTGGGGAAAGGAAAATTTCAAGGGCGAAATTTCTTAAGGGGGGAATATTGTAACGACCCAAAGTTTCATTAATTGAAATCCCTCTTGATATAATTAAATGTATCTTTATGTTTATATAAAATGTCAACTTCTTTGGTTTTATGATAAGAATTTTTACCATTGCTAATATAGCCATTGGACAGTGATCACATGATTAGTATAAATATAGGGCTTTAATAAATCCAAATTTACTTAGACAAAGGAAGCGATGACCTCATCCAGTAGAATTGCCCCATACGAAGCCCATTTGTCAGAGCTCAGAAAAGAGGCAGAATCCTTAGGCTTCGCTCTTGACCAAGACCAATCTGAGATTAATCATGTCAAGCTCAAACGAGACCGTTTATGGGAGAAGTGGAAGTTGATAGAAATTACCACTCGAGTGATTTTATCCGTGCCACCACAAGAGTCTGTCACCATCGTACACCTTAACCATAGGTCTTATGCGGCTGTTTCAAGGGGTTATGTATCAAATCTATAGTACTATGTTCATGTATAATATTTTTGTATATAATAATGAATATAACTACTTGTCATTTTTGATACACTGTAAATAGTTTTTAAAGTACAAATAGTGTTTTTAGTTATTATTTAATTCTATTTTATTAAATTACAGGATTTCTGAATTAAATAATATTTTAATAAAATATTATTATTATTATTAAATTAATTTTTATTAAATATAAATGATCTTATAATTTTATGAATGCAATTATAATTTTTATTAAGGTTTGAAAGCCATTTTTGTCAAAACCTGTGAATTTTCAATAAATGTAGATTTTTATTTTAAAAGTGAAAATTAACATATTTAGAAAATTATTTAGATAAAATAAATGTTATTTCTGAAATCAGGATGTCGAAATTATCCAACAGTGAATTTTTCATAATTTTCTGAGATAGTCAAATTTTTGGGTAAAAATTAAATACTGTTTAAATATATAATGTGTTTTATGACATAATAATGACCCAATAGTGATGTAATAAAATACTATAATCTTTATTTTCGGCCAATATATGTTTTAACATTAAAATAATGTGATTTTTGTTTTGTTTGACTTACTTTTCAAAGCATTAATGGACCCCTCAAAACCTATTAAATACCTTCTCTTTTTAAATTAATTTCCATGGGAGTGTGACTCACCTCCACATAATCAACCTCATTATTTTAAGAAGTTAGGACCTTTTACTTATAAAATATGTTTTTCCTCTTTCCTTTTCCAAAAACCATGGTCAAAAACCATGGGATGGTTTGTCATTTGGATTAATTTAATATAAGGGTTCCCAAACCTAAATAATAAAGAATTCCCTTACCTTTCCCATACAAACCCACCCAAGCTCCCACTTTCTCCTCAATCAAAACCTATGGAGTTCGTTCAAACTCTTCCCTACTCTCTCTAGAATCCTCCCAAGGTGCCCCAAGCTCCCAAGAATCCTCTATCAAGCCTCTCTCAAGCCTTTGGAAGCACACTTCCAAGTAAGGGTTTTTCTTCCTTTCTCATTTTTGTCAATTTTCTTTAAGTTATTTTGCCTTTTTAATTTCAATTATGAATGTTGAGGTATGGTTTCGTACCTCCCTCATACTTCCCTCTTTATTTTTGAATGATGGGAGACCCCTTTCTCTCTCATTAAATGCCTCCCATGTACACCCGTTACTATGCCGAAATTCCAAAAGGAACTTCTCCCTCCTCATTTACATTCAAGCAATACTTTTGTATCATGAACCTAAATTCCATTAAAATTATTGGGACATGTATCTATATGACCTAATTACTGTCCATTACATGTAAATATGATGAGTAACCCCTTTCTCTCTCATCAACATTTTTTTATGAATTTTTATGTCACGCCGTTACGCTGCCAAAATTGCACCTATTTTCTAAGCCAATGCCATTTTGTAGTGAATACCATGCCCATTTCTCCATCAAGGGTATTAACCATTATGCACATTTAATTATTGATTATAATGTTTCATGTATGAATTCCACATTCCTTTATCATGAAATAAATGATTATGTTTTATGAATCAATGTTTTATGATTCCATGTGGCCCACTTATGCATGAAATGAAATGTTTAAGAAGGGTGCACCCTTATAGTGCTCCAATGAATTGGGTAAAGTATAGTATCATGATACGTCATGTGCAATGAGTGTTGACTCTTGCTAATTCAAGTGCAATGAGGGTTTACTCGTGCTTTATGTGCAATGAGGATTTAATCATACTCCATGTGCAATGAGCCTGGGATCATGCTAATTCCATGTTAAGTGTTGTTGCCACATCCCCATGTTATAATTATCATGTTTTATCATGCCTTTATGTTCATGTTTCTCTTGTGCTCTATTGACATGCCTATTGTCTAACATGTATTTTACTCCTCATGTTATTCCATGTGTATTCCCTTACTGTGCTTTATAACTCAACCTTTTCTTATGCATGTCCTTAGGTTATCCCATGCAATGATAAGTACGAAGGAATGTAGTAGTCATGTAAAGGATGTTTTCAATAAATATGTTGTATTTCATGTTTTAAGTTTTTATGTAATGATCCTAAGCCCCAAAGACACTAAACCTCTCGATCTTCTTTGTTGTATCAAGTGAAGTTTTATGTAATAAATCATGTTTAAGTATTTAATAAAAGAAGGGTTGTCATAGGAGGAATATGTCTCCAATAATCATATGAAATAGGAAGGGAAATGGGCTCTACTTCCAGCTGGCCTAGAATCTGGCCAAGTAACCCCACAACATCATCAGTCAGGACCCCATAAGAATCAAATGACACAACTATCTTTTCGCCGGTCATATTCCAAACATCTGCACTTTTTATATTTTTCTCCACGTTTGGATTTTTGTCATATTCAATGATAAAACAATTAGTATAAAAAAATGCAATAAATTTATTTAATTAAAATTTGTACCTATGACCGTGACACTCTAGTATGCCCGTGATGAACTGGAATGGGCATGCTAATGCCCCACTACTGAGGCTCTTGAAGGGGGAGTCGACGAATCAACCTCTAATGGGACATCCAAATATGGTGTGAGAGATGGTGCAGGGGAATATGGTGCAAGAGTGTAGGCAGCTGGTGCCTTAGATGTCGTGGGGAGGGAGTGAGATGGATCGTCATCTATCGAGGAACTAGATGAAATGGTATACCGCTTCTTCCTTGGCATTCCTATCCTTTAATCAACTAAAATTAAGTTCCGAATATATATTTCAAAAAAATATGCAGAAAGAAAAATTAAAAATGATAATAGATGCCTAGTACTAACAGAAAAAAATATATATAACAATGATAATGAATGACTGTAGAAATTAAACAAGTGGTTGTTGAATAAATAAATAATTGTACATAAAATCATTTCCCCCTTCAATCATGTTAGTTTCCTAATACATTTCTTCATCCACATCATTCATCCTTTCTAGACTAATATTTTCAATATCATGATGGAAAAATAATTCTACTTCCTGTTGTTGATTAAATTCAATTTCAGAGGTCAAATTATCCACTTCATCACCCACATCATACCAATCTCTTTGTATTACATGATAAACTACACACCACCCTTCATCGACAACATCATTCACATAATATGCCATTTTTTTTGCGATGCTAAGATATATGGATCATGCAGTTCACGATCACCAACATCCATCAAGTGAGAGAAGTTCACAGAAGGATATTGAAAGGAATCTATTTTAAAACCTCTGATAATATCAACCCATTTGCATTTGAATAAAACAACAGAGAAATGTATGTGGTAGTTTAATTCAATAATATCATTCATCTTTCTGTAGTATTCCACTTTAGAAAATGTAAATATACCACTATTATGTGTTTTCAAACCCACTTCTCGATCGACTGTACGAAATCTAAAGCTATTCAAATTATAAGAGTCGAACTTTCTAACTTGTTTTAGAGGACCTCTAGCAAGAAACTTCAAATCTCTTGAAACCTCTGCTCGAGTATCAGTATTCGTGATCTGAAAAAAGAAATATACTTTATTAGATTTACAAAATGTATGTCTCAAACTAATATTTGTACTTATTGCAATATTTATGAACATACACATCGTACAAACCATTCTACAAGCTCTTTATTAACAGTTTTTGTTATATCTTTCTCATTTCATGTTTGGCCTCTTATTCTTCTCTTTGTTTGTATCCTCAAATCGTCAATAAATGGATCTGCAATTTCACTATTCATATTCACATATCTATGTGCCTGTAATAATTCCAATTTAGTCAGTGTCACATTTGTGGTCCTCCCAACTGATCGGCTAATAGCAGGAAATATTTTGGATTTATGATGTATTTGGGATTGAGTCGATGTGTCGTCAACCCATCCAACTCGATTAAATCTTGTCTCAATATCATCCAAGTATTGAGAACAAAAGGTAAAACACTCCTCAGCCAAATAGCCTTAAGCAATAGAGCCTTCTGGTTGATCTTTATTTCTCACATATGACTTCAAATGCCCAAGATATCTGTGAAATAAAATAAACATAATTATGCATTTAATTAAGTACCAAAAATTGTTTACTTAACTGAAAAACATATAAATAAAGTACCTCTCAATTGGATACATCCATCGATAATGAACGTGGCATCCTAATTTAGCTTCCTCAACCAAATTCACAATTAAATGCATCATTACATTAAAAAATGACGGATGAAAGATCATCTCCATTGCACAAAGGGTCAAAACAAACCTCTCCTAGAGGGTTTCAAGATGAAATGGATGTAGAGATTTCTCACATAGTTGTCTGAAAAATGTGCAGAATTGGAGTACAACAACCACAATTTTTTCAAGTAATAATGTACGCAATGCCAATGGTAGTAACTATTGTAACAAAATATGTGAATCATGACTTTTCAATCCATGTAACTTTCAATTCTTCAAGTTAACACACCTTGATATGTTTTTTGAATACCCATTAGATACCTTACCATTATTTAAAATTTGAAGTAATGTATCTTTATACCTATTTTTCATTGCAAAAATTTCCGGAGGATACTTTTCATTCTCATCTGGCCAGAGATCGCATTTTATGTCCATTGCTTGTAAGTCTTTATGAGCATTGAGATGATCCTTCGACTTTACATGCTCATTAAGCAATGTAAAAATAAAATTTTCATAGACATTCTTCTCAATATGCATCACATCAAGATTATGCCGCAACAAATTAAATTCCTAATATGGAAGTTTGAAGAATATACTTTTTTTCTTCCATTGTTGCATTCTGATTTCGCTTAACGATGCACTTTGGACATGTTTTCTACTGTCATTAAAATGATGAACCTTCCCAAATTCTATTTCTACATTTTCAAGCTGTGTCAATATTTCAGAACCAGTTAACAAATTTGGAGGTGGTCTACGATCAATGGAACCATTAAATTTTGATCTGTTTAGCCGAAATCTATAAGATGCATCGAGAAATATTCGATGACACAAGAAGAACCATTTTCTACTGTGAGGTAGTCATTTGGATCAAAATCAAAGTTACAAACGGGAGAAGCCAAACCCGTGTAAGTGTTCCAACCAGATAAATTACCACCCCAGGGAAGTCACTAATGGTCCACGTTAATGTAGCATGCATTTTGAACATTGTTTTAGAAGAAACATCAAATGTCTCAACACCGTTGCTCCATAACTCCTGCAATTCATCAATTAAATGCTGCAAGTATACATAAATATCATTTCTAGGAATTTGTTTTCCAGTATAATTATCGAAAGGATAACAGATGTTTGTTGCATACACATCCACGAAGGCAAATTATAAGGGATCAAAACAACTGGCCAAATGCTATAAATGGTACTCGAAGTCCCAAATGGGTTGAATCCATCGCCAGACAATCCCAATTGAACATTACTAGGATCAGCTAAGAAATCTATATGTAATGAATCAAATGTCTTCCATGATTTGGAATCTCATGGATGTCTCATTAACCCATCATTGTTATTATCTACAGAATTCCACTTCATGTATTCAGCGGTTTTCGATGACATGAATAATCTTTGTAATCGAGGATTCAAAGGAAAGTAACGCAAAACCTTTGCAGGTGTGTTCCTTTTATTCTTCTCCATGAAATTATGTTCATTCATACTTCCAACATCACCCTTTGCCTACCATCAAGAAGAAGAACATTTCTTGCAATTCTGTCTACTTGAATCCTCTCCCCAATAAAGCATACAATCATTGGGACACACATGTATTTTTGTATAATTCAGACCAAGATTTTTAACAAAATTTTTCATATCATAAAAATATTCTGGTATTTTTTCTTCAGGAAATGCATCACGAATGAATTTTAATATAATAGACATTACCTTATTTGTAATTCCACATAGAAATTTCATATGGTACAACTTCAGCAGAAATGAAAGCTTTAAATATTTCAAACACCCACTATACAACTCTTGATTTCCATCGTCACCTAAATCTTGAAATTCATTTTCCTCAGTGAAGTTTTCTCTTACATTTTGATCCACAGAATCAAGAGGAGGATCTAATGATATGTTACAATTTGGATCTGCCTATGCTACAGTCTCAAAAACATCACTTGTCACGTTCCAATTTTTAGCACCCTCTTCTAGTTGTTCTGATATGTTTTGATGCTGATAGTGGTGTATTGCAGTGTCGAATGCATCACTTATGAGGTTTTTCATTTCATTTTCCATTGTCGACGAACTTGGGACCTCATTCTGTGGATTAACATCAGTGATCAATCTTTATGTAACGTTCGATTCTCTATGCCAAATCCAACACAAATATTGACCAGGGAATTGCTTCAGTATTAAATGTTCATAAACTTCATCTCTCTTCAACCATGTTATGAATATACATTTAGGACATGGACATTTTATTCTCCCTTCATCGGATCAATTAGAAATTGAAAAATCTAAAAACTCATTCAATCCCTTAACATACTGAGGTGTGTTCCTCAGTAATGTGATCCAACATTTATCCATGTATATCACAATGTTCCGACACAATAAAAAAAATTAAAACACATAGTTACTAATAAATAGATAAAAATATTCATATATATGATAGTATAAGATTACATAAACAAAATATAATAAATATGATCCCCTGAGTTAGATATGAACCCTCTAGTGTTTGGGATAGGGGAAGTTTCTTTGGTAAAGAGAAACTGTGTGCTAACAATGTGGTAGCTACTTTACCGTGAAAACCAAAGAACATTGTTAATTTGGAATAACCCCAACCTATGTTCTCTATAGAGTCTTCATATAAAACTCTAAAATCAAATAAATATATTATAAATAATGTTTAGGGAAAACCTTATGATGCTTACAAAACTCAACACATTGTTAATTGGGAGTGACAAGAACCACGTGAGGTATTGTAGTCTTGAGGCATGATAAGTGGTAGTGTTCATGGAAATGCATGATGAAATAACTTGGGATATTAGGTTTTGAGGTTCTAAGAACCTTGTGTGGATTGAATTCCTAGACCTATCTTTGGTGTATTCACATATAAAAGAGTGGGGGTGTGACTTGATGGTGATTTGGATCATATATGTGTTAGTGCTCATGAGTGGAGAATTATGGTTAAATGGGACGATCGAGGATCTGACCATGGAGTTGAACTAAGAGTCATATTCATACTTCGGTGTGGGCATTGAACATTTTTTTATTCCTTGTGTTTTAAGGAATCTTGGTCGGGATATGATAGTGCATTGGTGGGTAGGATTGAGAGCCTTCGGTATAATTCATCTAGAGAAGGACTTACTAGTGTTGTTGCATAAAAATTGATGTCGTAAGGTGGATACCACATTATAAATGGCATTCAATATGCGGCTGATGTGGTTTGGGGATCAAACTAGGGTATTTAAAGAATAGTTGATGTGTCTGGGCTTGGTGTTTGGAGTTTCATAGTAGAATAATGTTGGGAATTTGGAGATGAAATGTGGGGTGTTGGTACTATCATCCAGGACAACATAAGACTGAAAATGTCCCAAGAATCTATTAAATTAATGAGGATATTATTGGTATTACATATATTGATAACAATTATCCAAAAATTAAAAATCCATAGTACCAAAAAAATTTAAATTCATAGTATAATTACTATCTAGTATTTCATTGGTTGGATAATGAATGAATGAGCTAGTCACACAATCCCAATACTTACCCTAATAAAAATTAAAACTAATAACCAGTTTCAATACAATAAAGAAAAATTCCATCATCCATCAGTATAATTATAGCAACCCATTCCCGAACCTAAATATTCTCCTGGAATTAACCTACTAGCTCAACACCTATCCTATCAATTCCACAACCATTACTTTTGAGATTGTGAAATAAAATGAAAAAACTAAAATCAAATGTTTTATCCATCAAATCTCACTTCAAAAGAATGAAAAAAGTAAGGAACTTATACCTACATAGGTTTTCCATTCCTCGTCCTTTATGGGATAATATTTTTACATTAAATCCTTTTAGAAAAAACTTAAAGTTATGACTATATTATAGAGTATGAAAACCATTAATAACCATAAACCAAATAGTCCCAAACTATTAAAGGGTTCCAAATCTTAGGATAATTCTTGATAAAAAACCCATATAATCTAAGAATTATGATGAGGATACAAAGAAACCCACACCTCCCAAAACAATCCAGTAGGTTTCTTTAATAACTCAAATAATGAGGGGAAATCCAAACCCAAGAAAAGAAAAAAATCAAGGGAGATATTATATCTTTTTAAACTCAATATCTCCCTTCATGATATAATAAAAAACATAAAAACCAACTCGGATTACCTTAAAAACTTGAGAAAATTGAAAATTACATTTCCTTATAAAAAATAATTTCTTTTAACTATTAATTTTAGAACTACCATCTAGGTAACCATGTATTCTATATTAAGGGAACTTTTTATCATTACATCAATGTTGAATTTGGGGAGAATTTTTTCTAAATCTATATGTTATCTAGGAGCTAGTTTTAACCTCATTCCATGTGTTTAATATTATTATTTAGGTATTGAGGAACTAAAATCCTCAACTACCACTCTCCAACTCACTGATCATAGTGGTCAGGTAAATAATTGGATCTAAATATCTGTTTTAATAAAGGTTATAAATTTCATTAACAATGCCTTAATACACTATAAGTAATCATAACTATAAAATATATAAACATCAATATCACAACCCATAAATTTCAAAATTTTATAAAAAATCATACTACTCACCTAATTTCAAACCTTAGGGTTCATATAGGTTGTCAGGGTCGCGGGGGGCCGGGGGAAGTGGGGTCTCTGGGGTCGCGGGGTCACCGGGGTCGCAGGGTCGCTGGGGTCGCGGGGGGCCGGGGTTGCTGGGGGAAGCGGGGTCGCTGGAGTCGCGGGGTCGCTGGGATCGCGGGGGGCTGGGGTCATAGGGGAAACAGGGTCGTGGGGTGTGGTCAGGGTGGGGGGGGAAGGGTCGGGGCTATAAAAAAAACATGTTTCACGACAGTTTATTAAAAACCACTGGGAAACCATTTTTAAAAAATGTTTAGCGGCAGTTCCCAGAATCGCCTCTAAACAACCGCCACTAGACACCATTTTTGTTGTAGTGGGTGGTGCCGCGTAGGACTGTCGTGCTAGTACTGCCCCTGCCCATGCGTCAGTGGGCAGGCGGTGATCGAGTTTCGTCCATAACAACCTGATTCCTGAAAGCAGGGAGATTGACTCATTAGTGCTAAAGGGAAAAGGAATTGACGACCAGTGCCCCAATGTCATCCCATCTTCCATTGCTGGTAAGATGGACCCACGCTGACAACGTTGCAGACCAGGACGCCCAATGTTCTACTGCCCCAACTTCTGGTGAGTTTCACACCAGGCCTGCTATTTGCTTGGCGGGACCCGACATAAGATATCTAGATCTGGTGACATGCTAATCCACTGATGTATTGAATGATACTAATCGTTATATTGAGGAGAATATATTCACATCGGGTTCACCATTTTTGTTTCTGATGCTTTCTCTAGGGCGTGCGCGTCCATCTCATTTGGGGGGGACAGCGACGCTATTCGTTACCCTACATTCTCGCTTTCCAAAGGCGGGTGGCATACATTCCTTGTTCAAGGAAATATACTCCTTGATCAAAACAAGATTATGGGATGTTGTTTCTTCCTTCCATGGATTCCTCCTTGGAACTCATCACCTAGTCCAAGTCTCCCTTATAGACTTAAGATGTTGTTCACGGAACTCTTCCAAGAACCATATCTTCATGGACACCAGTTAATTACACTGCTTCTGTTGAGACATTCCAAATGGTCTGGTTAGAACAGCAACTT
Organism: Viscum album; assembly: GCA_963277665.1. Taxonomy (NCBI): domain Eukaryota; kingdom Viridiplantae; phylum Streptophyta; class Magnoliopsida; order Santalales; family Viscaceae; genus Viscum; species Viscum album. The sequence continues at coordinate 1,354,821,718 of OY728131.1, forward strand.
TCAGTTAGGGGAGTAGTAACGTTGGAAATCACTGGCATTTCTGAACGTTGGAACACTGGCACGTTTGGGTTTCTTCCCCTTATTACAGGGCTTCTCAAGGGCGCAGAATCCTGAGGCATCTTGTGTTGAATGCAAGGAATTATATTCCATAGGCATGTCTCTGAGATTTTCCTCAGCTTCCAATGTTTAACATAGGTTATTCCGTAAGTTTAATGTCCAACAGAGACAGATCAGACTGATCAGAACACTGATTAGAGTGGATCAGATGGGTTCAACCTTTGTAGGGAACACTGATGTTGGGGATAACGTGTGGTTAGCTTCCTGATTGTTGTTAAGGGGAATGGAGAATGAGGTGGCACGATCCCACCAGGATGTGGCGGCCCAGGTAAGAATTAGGATGGATGGTTGAGTGTTGAGTGAAGTGGATAGTGAATGGGATGGAACCACCGTGAGGATGAATATGATTTTGGGCTTAAGCATAAAAGAGGCTTCCTATATTTCCCAGCGGCACGAAATCAAAGTCCATGTAGTTCATCTGACGACGGATTACCGCCGATCGGGGGTTTCAATGACTTACCATTGGATGGGATCACAACGGCTTACCGCTGGGTAGGGATGTCAACGACTTACCACTGAATGGGGTCACAACGGCTTATCACTGGATGGGGTTGAACCTCAGAGAGGCTTCCAACATACCTTATCTAGGAGACAAGGATCAAACTTGCGTAGTTCCTATGGGATAGAGATCTGTGAACCAACATGGAGGGGGACCTGGGGCCCAGATAGATGGTGGGATTGAACCTTATGGAGGCTTCCTACATACCTTGTCTTGGCAAGGATCAAAGTACACGTAGTTTGGGTGGTTGAAACTGACGTGAATGTGGTCAGAACAAATGGGGTGTTGGGCTTGAACCTCAGGGAGACTTTCTATATACCTTTCCTTGGCAAGGATCAAAGTCCGCGTAGTTCAGGTGGGGTTTTTTGAACCGATGTGAATGGGGTTGGAATGACCAGTTGTTGGGATTCAACATTAGAGAGACTTCCTACGTACCTTTCCTTGACAAGGATCAATGTTTGTGTAGTTCAGATGGGTTTGGGGGAACCGACATGAATGGGGTCGGACCGACCAATGGTTGTTGGGCTTGATCCTCAGGGAGAATTCCTACATACCCTATCTTGGCAAGGATCAAAGTCTGTGTAGTTCGGAATGGTTGTGTGGGGCCTACACTCTAGGCTACCCACAGTGTTGGTGAACCGATGTGAAGATGGTCGGAATGACTGAGTGGTGGGATTGAACCTCAAAGAGGCTTCCTACATACTCTGCCTTTGAAAGGATCAAATTCCTCTTCGTTCAGGAGGGTTTTATGGGGATTACAATCTAGGCTTACCACGGTGTTGGTGAACTGATGTGAATATGGTCGGAATGAACGAGTGGTGGGATTGAACCTCGTGGAGGCTTTCTACGTTTCCTGCCTTGGCAAGGATGAAAGTCCTCATAGTTCAGGATGGGTGTGGTGTGTGGGGATTACACTCTAGGCTGCCCAAAGAGGATGTCATGGCCGATGATTACTCTAAGCCCACGTGAGTCATGCTCGATTTTAGAAACAAGAGGTTGCAGAGACCTAACGATCACATCGCGAAAGGTGCGTCTATGGGAAGTAGAGTAGAACTTACATGTGGTTAGCAGCCCAAAAAGGAAACAGGGGCTTACGCATGGTTCGCAGCCTAGGGAAACAGGGGATTACGTGTGGTTAGCGGCCCAGGGAGATGGATATTGGGACTTAATCCAGGGTGGAGGCCCGAATGTTGGAAAATCCTAGAGGAAGAGGGATTTGGCATAGAAGAAAGGAGGGGCCGGGATGCTACCTCCTGCAAGAAAAGCAAGGTAATCATACCAAGGTGGTCTCCCTTTCTCTGCAGACAGATGCCGCTCCGATGAAGAGGATCTCATTCCATGTGAGGAATGATCTCACTCTTGCGGAGACCGATGGGTATAGAGAATGTCCGAGTCGGGGCACCCCACATGCAAGGCATGGGGTGATGTCACAGTTTAACATCTTGTGCTGAGGAAGATGGTGCTTGGCAGTTTAACATCCTGCAGCTCGGACGCGGGATGGTTCACTCTACACCCCTAGGACTTACATAACTGGCACCCTCTGCACCTTGGTGAAGAGAAGGGACATGCAACGCTGTGGCTAGGGGGTGTTATGGAGTGAAACATTGGGGGTCCACGTTAGCATGGCTATGCGAAGAATCAATAGCCATTAGCGTGCCTATATGAAGGAGAATGAGGAAAAGCAACGCAATGGGTAGTATCATCCATGGGACCTTGAAATTTCTTCATGCAAACCTGAAGGGCCATACGGGAAAAAGAGTTTCCAGGAAAAGGGGTTCACAGGTAGAATCCTTGTGAAGCTCTGGTTACCCATGAAGTAGAGGGGCTTCGTGAAGGGATGTTCTTCTTAAAGTGAAGTCGCCTAGGCTATGGATAGGGCATAGGTACATATGGGAGGAGATCCGAAAAGTGGAAAGGCATTTGCAAAGCAATACCTCACGAAGCAGGGGTGCCTTGTGAAGCATAGCATTTTGAAGCAACATGCCTCATAATGCACAGTGACCTGACCATGGCACTTGGGTTACATGCTCATGAAGGGTGTTTCACAAAGCGTAAGTGCTCCGCGAAGACCTGAGTCCCCTTGGGGATCTCCTTCCTTCATGAAGGCCATTGGGCTTCGTGAAAGGCATACCTCTCAGAAGAGGGGATCAATTAAGGCCAAGGGGGAGGTACTTCGTGGAGAAAAAGTACCTGGAGGAGCTCATGCTTCGTAGAGTAGGAAGTGGTTCTCTATTTGGGAGCTAGGAAGGTGAAAGATTAGAGTATCCCTCCTTGGGCTCGAGGGGATCCTGGTATTTACAGGCAAGAGGCACTGCGAAGTAGGGTTCGCTCGGCGTGAAGTAGAAACTTGCCTGGCGGTGGGTCACAAATGTCAAAGGGGTTCGCGAAGCTGTCCCGCCTCCTTGATTCGCGGTGGGTCGCGAACATCAAAGAGGTTCGCGGAGCCATCCCGCCTTCTTGATCCGCGGTGGGTCTCGAATGTCAAAGGGGTTCGCGGAGCCGTCACACCTCCTTGTTTCATGGCGGGTCCAGAATTGCAAAGGGGTTCGTGGAGCTATCCCGCCTCCTTGGTTCGCAGCGGGTCGTGAACGTCAAAGAGGTTCACGGAGCCATCCCACCTCCTTGCTTCGCGGCGGGTCGCGAAGGGGATCTCTGGCACCGGCCACCGGGTCCTAGGGGCTTTGCGATCTGGCTTCACGATGCAGTCCCTAATGCTTTCAGGATGTTATGTTCACCTCCAATTTTGGTGTCAACAGCCATTCGATAAGGGGTTTTTTGAAATTGGCTTATCCTCGGGAACTAAGCCAACAATAAATTCAACTTCCCAGTCAGGTATAATAGCAGAAAACTAATTAGGAAAAACATCAAGATACTCATTTACCACTGGCACACCATTAATCTGAATAGTTCTTTTGTTTTCAACAATATGTGCTAGGTAACATTCATTTCCATATTTTACTAGTTTCCCAGCTTCCTGATATGTAATCAAAAGTAAGGGTTCATTCTGGTACACAAAATAAAAATCTTTCTGAAAAGAAACCTCTTTATCTCTACGGTGAATCTTAGCATGATAAACAGAAATCCAATCCATACCCAGAATAACATCAAACTCTACTAGTGGAAAAACAATAAGGTTTGTAGGTAGATTCTTTTTTCACACAAGGATAGAAAGGTTCTTATAATTTCTTTTTGCCTCAACATTCCCCCTGTTATTTTTACCATATGTTTGGGATTCATATATTGAGATGGAATTCCCAATTTACTAGAAAACTTCTCAGAAATGAATGAATGTGTAGAACCTGAATCAAAAAACACATTGGAATAATCTAAAAAAATAAACAGTATACCTGATACTACTTTATTTTATGCCCCACCATCTGCTGAAGTAGTTGCAAAGGACTTCACCACCCCTTTTTGCTTGTAGTTTGGTTTCTTTCCCTTAGTTGAGTTCTGCATTGGACACTCATTTGCATAATGACCTATTTCATTACACTTAAAACATTTCATTGATTGGAAATCAGATTTTGCCATACCATTACCCTGATCTTTTTTAGTGTTATTACGAGCTTTATGTCCCATTTTACCACATCGACAGCACTTACCAGAATTCAAAAGGCATTCCCCATCATGGTTTTTACCACAATTTTTACAAACTGTAAACTTAAGTTTCTTACCATCAGACTTTTTTGAAGAGTTCTTACCTTTTTCCTGTCACCTCAACCACTTATTCTGTTGTTTGTCAAAGAACACTTGATCATTGGCAAACTCCACTTCCACCTTCTCCGCACATAGAGCATGTTTTCCATAACTTCTAAACTCATAAGAAGCTAAAGCCTTTCGATACTTTGGCTTTAATTTTGAGGAAAAATGATGGATTTTACTATCAAGACCTTGTATGAAATTTGGAGCATACCTTTCCAGTCGAGTGAATCTTGCTTCATATGCAGCCACTGAGTCATCCTCCTGCTTCAATTTCAGGAATTGTTTTTCCATCCTAAGAAAAACCACCTTAAGAAAATATTTCTAAAGAATCATACCTTTGAATTCATCCCAATCAAGAGAATCAATCTTCTCACTATCCCAGATATTTTTCACCATCAACCACCACTAATCAGCTTCACATTCAAAATGGTAAATAGTGAGACTAACCTTTTGATGTTCTGAACACCCCATGACATCAAAAATATTCTCTAGTGCTTTAATCCACCCTTCTACTAGAACATGGTCAGATGATCCTCTGACGGATGGGGGATGTTGCCTCATGAAATGCTCCACCACTAACATGTTATTCTGTGGTTGATCTGGCTGATCTTGTGCATGGATACCACCACCATTTATAGCCTGAGTTAACTATTCCATCACTACAACAAACTATTCAGTTCTGATTCCGACCATCTCAGGTTGCTGATTTGGAAGGTTGTCTTCCTCCTGATGTCATCCCAACATAGTTTCCATGTTTCCTCTATGAAAATCATTCTGAACATAGAGATATCTTAGGCGAAGCAACATGGTAATTTGTAAATTCTATCATTAAAATAATAACATAAATTAATTTATGGATATTAATTTAACAATACTACGACTCCTAAAGTTATCTAAACCATCCTCTGATACCAACCATAAAGACCCAACATTAAACATTACATAATATTGAATTAAATGAATAATTCACATTGAGGATCCTTTCATGTTTATAGTTCTAGAGAATTTGGTCATAACTATTACATTACATCTCAAAAGTTAAAAAGTAGACACTTCTACTCAGTTCCCATTTTTTTCAAAAAATAAAAACTCTTAAAAAAAGAGTCATGTCTAGTTCCATGTTTTAGACAACATGACATTTCCTTCATCCCATACTTGACCCTATTTGTCTTTACGCCATGTGAAAAACATTTCAAAACTTGGGATGACCATAAAAAGCTCAGTAAGGGTTATAAAATAAAGAAAGAAAACATTAGTTCATCAATACATACATAACATAAGATCTTTAACATACCTCTTGAAATCATAATATTTACATAGTAAACACAAATCATAATGGTAACTTTTGGCGTCCATGACATACTTACATTTTAGCTTTCACAACAATATAGGGAGTTACATTTGGAATACCCATCGCAGTATATTCCCTAAATCTCTTAGGAGAAACTTTCATGTTTACCTCTGTCATGTTACCCAATGCATTGGAGAGTTATCTCGAGCTCACCCACCCCTGGTTTATCACAAAACCACCCGTATACCGAACAATTCCAAAGAACCATAACATATTCATAACACATAAAGCAAATATAAAGGAAAGATAACATTTGCAAATTTTAATCACAATATATCATTTAAATATATTGACATAAAAAATCCATTATCAAAACCATTTTCAATACCAAAATACATAACATATTATACAGTATCTATTTTCCTCTTAAAAAACATTACGGCTTGGTAAGGATGCCGAAAGATCAAATAATACTTGAGGCAGTAGAAAAGGTCATTGTCACCGCTTACATTAAATGAAACATTCTTTTTTGTCATTTAGTGAAACAACTTGTAGAAAAATATTCCTTTTGAATGAAATGAAAATTAAAAGTTGTTTATACATCGTATAAAATAATGTTGTGTATTAAAACAAAATATGCCTCAATGAAGGAAGATTGAGATGAAGTCCTTTACCTCGTGTCCGACTTGGCCCATTTGTTCTTTAATATCATAAATAATTAACTAAAGTTAAATTCTAATTGATTAAGAACCTTTTAAAACTTTATTATTCCTTTTATATCACATATTACAATGTTATAAACATTATTTAATCATTTAAGTTAATAACGGTTGTTTTGTCGATATTTGGTACTTGAGTAAAAAAGGAACTTCTTTTATTTACAAGTTGTCTATGTGGTCAAAAGTCCATTATATCCAAAATGATATTAATGATTTAGATATCATATATATATATATACATTATATCTAGTATATATATGTATTTATAGTAGTACATAACATTTAGAGGTAAGAAATGAAATGCACCGTTCATGGAGACAGTAAGTCGTACGTACACATGCATGTTACTTTCATTTCTATTTCTTATTTTAATGGAATTAAAACATAATTATATGTAGGTATATTATAATTCCAGTATAATTTCATATATAATATCATTATATCTATCCTTTATATGTCCCAAATAGGGCTTTAACAAGCCATATCACTTTGAGGGGGCGGTAGTTTGCACTTCCTAAAATGAAATTATCATGTTTACCCATAATGGAAACCATAAAGGTATGATATAAATGAAAAATAAAAAAGAATAAAGAAAACATAAACATAATATATATCATATATAAATACAGTTCAATCATAATGGCCACCATAAGAGGTGGTAGGAGAATATTGAACAATCATCGTTTTGTGAGGTGTTAGTTTTTTGTCCACAGAAACAATATGTTCTTTACCCATTAGATGGAGGTGTGTGTAAGTGTAGTTAGAATAATTCTCATAAAAACATCCTAGTATATTTATAATACTAGTATTGTTATAAAAAAATGAATAAAAAGATTTTTAGGGTTGTATAAGTAAAATAAAAGAAAAGAATTTAAGAGAAACAGTTACCTTTAATTCAGGTAACTCCCTTTGGTTTGAACCAAAAGGACTTTTTGAAGTGATTTATGCCTATGTTAAGGATTATAGGTGTAATAGAGGGATATTGAGAGCTTATTTGGGTAGGGGTTGGATGAGACAAGGGGATTGAGAGGTGTGAGTAATGGTTTAGAGGTGAGGGTTTTTTATAAGGGGGAGGATGGGATCTTTAGGAAAGTGTGAAAATATTATTTTATTATATAATGATTTTCTGTTTCTAAAGGTCCAAAACTTATTAAAGTAGAATATAAGATGATGCATGGTCGAAATAAAATCATAAAATAAGAATTGGACAGGTTTTGATTATTGTTTTAATCTTTATAATATTATTTATTTAAATCATTTATTAATGAGGTAAACACTGCATCATTATTGTGTCATAAATAATTTTTTTTATTTGACGTCTAAAAATTATTAAAAAAATACCATGATGTAGGAAATATTTTCATATTTCCAAATAATATTTATAGTTGAAAAGATAACTTATATAACCTTGTGTAAAAATTAATTTACTAAAATATATTTGTTTATGTCATTTTTTACTTTACTTTATGTTAATTAAAATAAAGTGTCATTATCACTCTTAAGTGGCCCATGGGGTCCCAAAATAGACCCAAGAATTCCCATGGTCGGTTATGACTCATTAAATTAGGTTAGGACAAGTGTTAAGGTAATTTTGTATTATTTTGATATTCTTTTTACCTTGAATTACCATATTTACCTTCAACCGCGGTAAATAAAAGTCAAAAGTTACTATTCACCAAAAATTATTTTCATCTTATTGAACCAAATTTTACTTAATAATAACAACCATGCATATTATATTTATTAAATTAAATTCAAAGAAGAGGTAAACTTTAATTTAAATGAAAAAGTCAGTTTTTAACTACTACTTAGTGATTTCACTATTCATCAACAAATTGATGTTTTTCAGAAAAATACCAAAAATTCAGCCTAAGAAATATTTGATATTCTGAATTCAAAAATGCTGTCTATTTTACCAAATTACAAACATAGAATTTGGATTAATTAATTTACAATTAATTCCCGTTGTCAAAAGAAAAAGCATGTTTTTAAGAAATATTAACTATCAAAAGAGTGACACTTGTTTATGTCAAATTTCAAAGTGAAATTAATTCCAATGACCAAAATTGGATTAAATTGTAAAAATATAATCTAATTACACTTTAAAACCAATTAAAAAGATAATCTATCCATATAAATAAATTATATTAAAAGGAGGTTTTGAATTAAAATATAGTATTTTCCACTATTCATCAAAAATTGAATTTTATCAGAAAAATACCAAAATTTTACCCAAAGTTAATTTTGATGTCCTGATTTTAAAGAATAATTTTATTTTGTCAAATAGAACATATAAAACTGACCAAAACTAGATTTAAAGAGGGTTATCCATCAAAAGGTGGTAAATCAGCCTTTTAAAGTAAATTATGCATAAAATTAGATTCATTCACATTTTAAGCCTCTAACGTTTCTTGGATACATGTAAAAACATTTAACAAACATGTATAATCATATTGTAGTTAGTTCTGTTCATTCCTCCCAATACAACTTCTAGGCATTAACTACCATTTAAAATAATAATATTATATTATTATTGTGCAACATAAGATTTCAAAGAAACCTGTTGTTGCATATCAGGTACGCCATCGAACATAGAGACCTCTTTAAAGTAAAATTAATATTTAATTCACAAAATGTTAATTAAAATGAAAATGTATTATTTCTTTATTTACCTGGGATGTTACAGATGAACCCTTTATCCTCATGATAAAAATCTATACCTTGAATGCATTCAACATGGATGGTTCCTTGTGATATGGTGGAATTGATATAGGTTGCACACCAGACACTGGCTTAATCTCAAACTAAACTCCCTTATATGGATGTAAACCTACAAAATCCTCTATAAATACATCTCAATATAGGTATACCATAGGAATAAAAGAGGATTTAGTCACCATCTAATCTGCTGTAAAGATCATACTAGCTGCATGTGCTGAAAAATAACCTCTCTGATGAGGGTTTGTCCCCACTCTACATACCTCGATATTCCATTCATCAACAAACATTAATTCTCTCCTATATGTGGTGTAAAAGTCACTCATATCCAATAAAAATTTATGTTTTCATAGTAACTAGTCAACCAGTCCATGCCAAGGATTACATTAAAGCACTACTATAAAAAACAGGCAAGGGAAGCACTACCCCTTTATCAGCGCTAATAAAGGGGGCCTTTATCAGTGCTAAAAAAAGTGCTGATAAAGGGTCGCTTTAATCAGAGCTAAAATAAGCACTGATAAAGGCCCCCTTTATCACTGCTTTTTAGCGCTGATAAAGGGGTCCTATTTATCCGCGCTTTTTTTAGTAGCGCTGATAAAGGGGGATCTATCAGTGCTTTTTTCCTACCAGTGATAAATTTTATGTTTAAAAAAAATAATGAAAAATAAATTATTGTTATATAAGTATATTTATATTGATATAAATATAATATATATTTTTTAAATATTTTTTAGATACGTATAAATAGACTATTAAATTTGATATATAAGAAATTTAATGAAAATGGATTTAAACTATTTTAAAAAATATTATTAATTAATAATTTTCTAATTATTATCGATTAAAAATCATTTAATAACAATTTGAAGACACAAAAAATCAAAACAATTAATAAAAGATCTAAAATAAGATGAAAATGTAACTCAAACTTCAAATGGCCATAACTTTTGATCTGGATGTCCTTTTGAGCTCTACATCATATCAAATCGAAGCCTGTGATAAGATCTATGTGATGGTGACCCAGGAAAAGCCTTTTTCACATTATTTGAGTCCCAAAAAACCTAGAAGGCCCCCAAAACTGAGTTTTTAGTCGGGATACACTGATTTGTTAACATTCAAACAGGTATAACTTCTGATCCGGATGTTCGTTATCCCTGTACCCAATATTATATCAAATATTGTTTCATTTTCTTTGATTTGACTGGTTGTGGAGTTGAAACGGGATTCTATATTATATGTTATGATCATTTTAACATTCTATGGCTTTTCAAATACACACACATATATGTATTTATTCATAAATATATATGTGTCTCTGTGTGTGTGTGTTGTATATATGTATGTATGTATTTATTTATTTAATTATAAAAACACATAAAAAACATATTTCATAAATGTATTTGAAGCTAATCTTATAAGTATATATTAATATACAAATAAATATACAGATAAAAAATTATAACTAAATATATATATATAAATAAATAAATATAAATATATATTAATATACGAATGAATATATATACTAATATATGAATAAATATATTTATATTAATATGAATCTATATCAACATACTAATAAATATAAATATATATATATATAAATAAATAGATATATCATTAAATAGAGAAAAAAATGAAATAGCTTAGTGGTAAAGGTGCAGCCGCGAAAGGGGGAGGTTGTGGGTTCGAGTTCGGGTGGAAGCAAAGGGGTGTGCACATGTGAGGATGCGTGGGAAGGGTAGCGCACGGGAGACCTCCTAGTGCTAATAGGGGGGTTAAGCACTGTTAAAAGCTCTCCCCACATTATTTGTTTTTTTTTTGTTTTTTTTATTTTTTTTTAACTTTTATCAGCGCTTTTTAAAAGCGCTGATAAAGGTCCCTTTTATTAGTGCTAAAAAAAGCGCTGATAAAGGGGTCTCTTATCAGTGCCTTTTTCAATGATGATGAATGGGGCCTTTATCAGTACTTTTCGGAGTGCTGATAAAAGGGATCCCCTATATTAGCGCTGAGCTTTACAACTCTTTTTTAGCAGTGTTAAAGCCCATTTTGAACGCTGATATAGGCCATTTTTGTAGTAGTGAAGCTTGAAATATCCAATATTGGGAAGCTCCACACTTTCTTAAATATATAAACCACCATAGAAAAATTTTCATAGATATGAATATGATCTACTTCCATTCCCAACATTATATCAGTAGAAGAAAAAATATAAGATTATTTAATTGGTAAATCCAATCTAGTAAACATTTTATAAAATATGAACAATGTGATGATCATATAAAAAATAAATAAATAGAGTTTAATGGAAATAAGAACCATACTTCCATCTATTAGGGGTCCCTATCCACTATTATATAAATCTTGATAAACCACCTAATATTTGATTGAAACCACTCCATAGTGACCCATAGGCTCACGAGTCACCTGATTCACTGACCCTTACAGGGTTTATACTAGCTAATGAGGACCCATACCCAAACCATAACCTAATATTATTTTTCACATCCTTGAATCCATATTACATAAACACTTTAGTTGGCCAGTATTTCCACATTAGTGATAATTATTGAGACAAATAGGGTAGTATTTTTGAAAATTTCTCTTTATCTCACAAATATAGCACCTGGAAGATTTATTTATAATATAGAGATCCAAGGAACTTCTGATCTTATTGGAATTCATACCACTATTATGGCTTCTATCATCTAACTTACTCTTCTAATTCCTAGTTTAATAAATTGAAACTACAATGGAGAAAACACCAGTCAACCCACTGGAAGCAGGAAGAAGATATGTGGATCTTTCTTCGCCAAAGACCTTATCGATCATTAGTTCCTTACAAAGAACTACTATATAATTAATCCGATATAAATTCCTAAAATGTTGTTTCATATTTGTAAAAAGTCATATCTTAATCTTTTTAGGATTCTACACCACACTCCCTACTAGAAGAGGAGAAACGTGAATCAATTTAGTGAAACAAGATGAATAAAAGCACACTATCATCATCCCCTACTAGAGCTCCTTAAACTCCTGAGCATGGCCCATATTTAGTGAATATAGAATTAAATCCTTGAATATGGGACCCTTAATGGTCTCCTAATTCATCCAGTCATGTTGAATAGTCGACAACATAACATCCCCAATTTTCTTGCTCCACATTAAAGCATAAAGGTGGAAAGAATCACCTTTAAATATTATGGGGCCTCTACTAGTTAAAAATATATTCTCAATCACACATATATATATTCCTCCATATCTTTATGTACTCTCATTCCATAAATGGATGGGGGATTCTAGAGTTAAAACTCACACACATATTTTACCATCGTTGACCTAGCCCTATGGGATCCTACACTATGGACATACACTAGATAAAAGTTTCCTAACTGGATTGGTTCTATTGATTGACCCACTAAGTAAACCAAGGGATCTTTCTTGGTTGTATCCTACTGCATAATAGGTGGTCCAATTATATGTATTATACCAATACATGGAATCATTTCTTAAAATTACAAAATAAACCACAAAAAATCCAAATTCTTTAATAATAATATTACTAACAGAACACATGAACACAAAAGGGTTCACAATAAGGTTTGACCTAAGATGATACCCACAAGAATAAGGATTAACCCCTTAATAATTAAACATAACCAAATAAAATCATCAATTTTGATCAATTTATGAAGAAATACATATATATACACTCCAGTATATAATACATAGGCTAAAAAATACAATAAATAATGCACCAAAAGAACATATAAAAATTTCAATAAACATTTTATCATTAGGGATCTATATAGTGAAATAAATAGAAATATGGAATGTGATATTACATTCTTAAACATGATGCGTGAATGAAAAACACATCCCATAATTCAGTATGAATCATCACATGCATCATCAAAGGTTAATTAAATCAAAGGTAACATCAAGCAAAATCATTAATTCACAATTTATGTCAACTTAGCGTTCCACTATATAGAGATGGATATGCATTGACATAGTTCTTCAGACAAAGTACCAACTATCCTCTCTCTTATTTTCCCTATCCCAAATAAAGGCATAGAGAAGACACAACTTAGTAAATCTGATCCACTGATACCATCTTTTAACACCTCAACCTGAACTGCAATGTCCTAGTAAGGTTTCCACATGACCTCATGTGCGAGTCCTCATATGAAATAGGTTACTGATAAGATGTGAGGGACAAAGGAGAATTATGGGGATATTATTACCTCAGTACTAGGTAAATATCATTGTGAAATAAATTAATATTAAATCAAAACAATGAACAAATAAATAATCATCATAGTAGTATAATAAAAAATAAGTACCATCCCATGCATTAATAATATTCTATGTTTGAAATATGAAATAAATACAATAAAAGGGATCCCCAAGGGGGTTGATCAAATTATGATGTAAAGTAGGTAAACAAACATAGAAATAGAAACCTGACCTAAATTCTATAAAAAAATGAAAACATCCTCCTACATTACAAGATCAACTATCCACTGTAGAGCCCATTCCATTGACTGGATCCCTGGTCATGAAAACTAAAAATGAGAAGAAATTTCTAAGTAGGGTGTGAGTATAAGACTCAGTAGCACACCACAAATAGAACTTAACATATGTTCGTAAGAAATACTAGTGCATGTCATGATAGTAAGAAAGAATAGATATAAGCTATAATTATATCACACAAGAACAATACATATACTAGGTCATCAAAGTCCATATCTACCTACTTCACCACCATTCTGGAAGGAACATCAACCATCCATGTCTAACACATCCCCATACTCAACAAGATAGTTCACAAAACTTGTTTGATATGTTCCATTGGAAGGTCTATCCCATGTAAATGATGATAAATATGTCACACATCCCTCTCAGGGGAGGGATAACCAATATTAAACAAAATTCATAAGTTGTATAAGATAGAGAGATAAATACATGAAAAATATTTATACATGATGACTGATAAAAAATTATGTTATAACCAGTATGAGTCACAACCATAATAAACCATATATATGTAAAAATCAAACATTGGGTTCATGGGGCTACACATAGACACCTTATACAATAAATCATCAAAAATATGCCTCATATAGATACAAAATAAATCCATCAACCATGAAAAGTACTAATACAAAACAAAAACTAAAGTCAAGGGATTCCTAAGCTAGGTTAAATGATGATCGATGAGAAGGGTCACCGTCTAATCCCAAAAGAACCACTAAATCCTAGAAACAAATATGAAACAACACTATTTAGAATACTATGGTCAATTTTGAAGAGAAAATACACCCAATAGGTAGGTAAACACACAAATACCTTAAAATATCCACTACTAATAATGATATATGTCTGATTGATTCACATATGATAAATCCCTGAATCATGGTGCTAAATATATCAATGATCAGCAATCCCTTATTATATCAAGACAAAACCCCTAGATCTGATCAAGATATCAGAGATCTAATTGTGTTTTATTAAGGAGAATAGAATGACATCGAACTAGAATGATGAAGATCTCACCAGATTAGGAACACATGATCTATGAATTTTTCAAGAATAAGAAAAGGGAGAATGATGGGGTAGAGACTAAACTAAAAAACTAATATTAGTCTCGTAGGTTGATGAGAATAATATAGGGTATGAGTGAATAAGTAAAATTTAGTGGATGGTGTAATTAAAAAAAATTCCTATAAATTCAGAATGCTTTCTAGGATCCCAAAAACACCACCGTCTAGTGAGTGAATCTACCATTGGTTCATTAAGTTAAAAAAATCACAACTTCCTATATTACATCCCTTTTCAACCTCTCAGATACCTCTAAAATTCCTCAAAATCACTTAAAACATTCTCCACATCTATGTAAAAGTAAAATGAGGTGTAACTTAAATATACGTGTCACATGACTGACCAAATAAACACCTTAATTCATATTAAAAACATCCATACCATTTCTAATTCATCACCCCAAACTGGATTTGAATCATAAAAACTCACTAAATCTCATATTTATAACCATAAAAAAACCCAACTAATCTTGATAGTTCAAAAACAACAACATCAAACATTATTACACATCATTAAATTTCATGTCATGATTTTATTATGTGACCCCAAAAAAATTAAGATAATAAATCATCGATGAAACATAAAAACTTAAGGAGGTACCAATATCCACCTGACTCTCCAAAATAATATTATCTTTTCATAAGAAATACTAAAGAACTCTCCACTATATAATTTTTATGGGGATAACTATATATATCCTACTATTAATTTCAGTTTATTAAAGAGATATATTTATCCAATGTATTATAGAGAAGCAATATTTAATTAAAAATCCACAAAATATATTATTGATGAAAATACCACATTATATAAAAAAATCCATATAAACATTTGTTTAAGTATACACACTACCAAAATTTTAATTTTGAATAAATTATTATAATTTTTAAAAATATTTTATAACTATACAAAGGCATATTATGTTTCTATTTCATAAATTCAATACATAATTATATTTCAAAATCCAATTTTCATTATATTTTCCATACAAAACATTACCTAGTTATATGGATAAAGGTAAAATATTTTTTCCCCAAAATCCAAAATTAAAATTTCATTTTGGAAACACAATGTTTTTACCATAACTATTGAGTAGAAAGAACCATTTTCAAAAGGGGGCATATTATCATTTACAAATTATATTAATTTTTTTAACTAGATTTATCTTCTATGGAGGTGTATCACAAAGTTCAAACTTGGACAGAACCTTCATCATATTTGGAAGGAAGGTAATTTTGTGGATGACTCGCTTGCACGTTTGGGGAATCCTGATGATACTCTTGTGATTTATGATAGCTTAGGTTCCCCCCTATGGAGTGTAGGATGGTGATACGAGGGGATGTAATGGCCCTCCACTATTTCTGTCCTCCTTGAGGAGGTTTTTAGATGTTCTCCATTATAGAATTAAAAACATTTAATTGTCAGTCAATTCCACCAATTTAAAAATTTATTATTATAAAATTGTTTCCCTAACATGATGACACTAACAAAACCCTCTTATTTACTCTTTCTAGATGACCCATGTTCCAATTGAATGTGAATAAAATATTATGTCTAACATGATGAAATACTTCATTTTCAAAAACACTTCTAGTAATATTTGGAGCTACACATCAATGAAAATGAGATAATAAACATATAAACTATAAGTTTATCACAAACATGAGAATATAAACAAATCTAAAAATAAATACCATGAATATTAACAAAAATATTTACAAAAATAATACTAGTTCAATACCTAGAAAGAAAATATCAATAATAAACAAAGGCATGATCATTGGGTATTACTAATCAAAATGTAATTATCATTCTCAATAAAGAAATAAGATAAGAATACATGAAAAATTCTCAGATAATAACTCAAAATAAGATACATGTATCATTTTTAGTAAAACCATATAACTAGGTAACTTATACTTTTCTCATCAAATAACGAGTAAGAAAGAAAAATAATGATTTGTTAGATTAAAAATTAAATTATAGTTTTAACTATTAATTAAATAAGCATGTTTATCTCAATAAAGGGAATCAAATATAGAATCATATTGACCTATTCAACCCTAATAAATATATATTTATATAGGAAAATTAAATATATATATATATATATGTATATTACTAATTTCTTGGTTAATATAATACTTAGTTGGTTCTAACTATAATATAGAAATCACATGAAGGAATACAAATGAAATCCTATGTCTTCTTACATAGGAATGCCTAACATGATTCTTGAAAAAAATAGGATGTTAATACTAGTAAATTCAAAGATATAATTCTCATATTCAATTCCATATTTCCCAAGAAATGAAAATAAAAACCTCAATTAAGCCTATAATACATATTAAATACCCATACATCCCAGGGCGACTTGAGAATTTTCTAAAAAAAAATTCACAATAAATTTTTATGGGTAACTTCTCAGGTATATATGGTCTTACATACTCTATAAACCATAAAATGTAACGCCCAGACCCCAGCTACCCAGAGTCGGTGCATTACTTCGTAACATTGGCATGATCACCAAAGATCAAGTCTCGAAAGACCGATTAGTTTAGTAGCCTTGGAAACACTAGATACATTCGTAAACGTTACATTACATCATAAAGTGAAAAACAACAATAACAAAGTCTCCATAGTCCACACTCATATCCTCTTCTCACAATCCCTGCAGGTCATTCATAAAATACTTCTTCACATCCTGGAAAATATTAAAACATTGAAAGGGGTGAGCTCAGATGCTCAGAAAGGATAACAATATTGCGGAAGCTTTCATAAATAAACATAAACATTTAAGGCAACGTATGACTAAAACAAAAGCCTTATTGAACTTGAACATCAACATAATATGGCAAATGTAAAATGAGATAATGCCATTTACATCTTCACATGGATATTCTACTGGTCGAATAATCACATGCAATATCAATAACCACTTTCATAATGATGGAATGCATAATTCCAGACTATCATAACCATGTAGTCAAGGCCTCGTGCCAAGACCACAAATAAGATTTTGTCAAGGCCTTGTGCCAAGACACTAGTTTGTCTCATGAGACCTGGCGATGCATCGAGGAGCTATAGCGGGCTCCACCCGTCACTTATTAAGTCCAATGCATTCCTCATATGAATAGGTTTAAACATATCATAAACCATAACATAATCGTATCACATAAAACATGCATAAAGGAAACATAACATTTCCACATTTCAATCACAAGATATAAATACAACACATTGATATAATAAAAACGCTTTCAAAACCATTTTCAATACCAAAATAAAATAAAAGTAAAACATTGTATTTATTTTTCTTTTAAAAAGACGGTATGGCTTGTAGAGGAAGCCAAAACTCAAATAATGGTCACGGCGGAGGAGAAGTCGCTGTCGCCGCATAAGTACGGAAAGAAAAACATTCCCTTTTGTCGTCTAGCAAAATGCTTCGTATAAAAAAGATTCCTTTTGAATAAACGTAAAAGTCAAAGGGGTTTACACACCGTATAAAAGAAATTTGTGTATAAAACCAAATATGCCTCAATGAAAGGGGATTGAGACGAAGTCCTTACAAAGATCTTTTTTTAAAATAAAATAGATATATTATGTGTATTCACTATAGGTACACATAAAGAAAGTAAAAATAATATCATGACATAATTTGAAAGTAAGAGATTAACCCAAAGAATGGAAGTTGGGTTAAGAAATTCCCTTACCTTGTGTCCGACTTGACTCAACCGTTCTGTAACCTCCTGAATAATAAACTAGAGTTAATATCTACCTTATTAAAAACCATTTTCAATTTCATTATCCTTATTATATCACTTATTACAATGATATGAACATTATGTAATTATTTAAGTTAATAACGACCGTTTTGTCGATCTTTGGTACTTGAGTCAACAATAAACTTCTTATAATTACAAGTTGTTTATGTGGTAGAATATCCATTATCTCCAGAATTATATTCATGATTTAGATGTCATATATGTCATATATATCCAGTATATACATTCATTTATAATATTACGTAACATTTAGAGGTAAGAAATGAAATGCACCGTTTATGGAGACGGTAAGCCGTACGTACGCAAGAACGCTACTTTCATTTCTATTTAATATTTAATGGAATGAAATCATAATAATATAAAGGTATAATATAGTTCCAGTATAATATCATATATAATATCATTTACTCCATCCTTTATACATCCCACACATGGCATTAACGATTCACATCACTTTGAGGGGGCGGTAGTCCGCACTTCCTAAAATGAAATTATCGCGTTTTACCCATTATGGAAATAATAAAGTATGCCATAAATGAGAAATACATAAGCATAAGTAAAACATAAACATATTATATATCATATATAAAAATAGTGACATCTTAATGGCCACCTTTGAAGGTGTTATATGAGTGTTGAACAATCATCGTTTCGTGAGGCAGAAATTCGCCATCCACAGAAACCGTATGTTCTTTAACCATTAGATGTAGGTGTGTGTAAGTGTAGCTCTAATCCTTATTATAAACACATCCTAGTATATTGAGGATACTGGTGTTGTTACAAAAGAAATTAATAAAAAGAGTTTAGGGGGTTGGAGAAGAAAAATAAAACAAAACAACAGTAGAGAAGACATTACCTCAAAATCGGGTAACTCTTTTTGATTTGAGCCAAAGGCTTCCTTGGGAGGCGTTCTGCCCAAAGTAAGGATTCTAGGAGTAAGAGGGTGAAGTTTGGAGAGTATTTGGGCAGAGTTTGGCCGAGCTAAATTGCTTGAAAGTGTAAATGAGGTGGGAGAGGTGGGGGCCTTTTATAAGTGGAGAGGAGGGGCTCTTTTGGAATGATTGAAATGTTACATTATTATACAATGCTTTTCGGATTCTAAAGGTCCCAAACTTATATAATTCGTGGATAAGGTGATAAGGGTTCGAAATATCTTCATCCAATAGGCTTTGGACAAGTGTATGCCTTGGATGTTGCATTATCTTCTCATTTTATTTAAATCGTTAAATAATGAGGTCATCGCCGCATCATAATGATGTCATAAATAATATATTTTATTTAATGTCTAAAAATTATAAAAAAAATACTATGATGTAGGAAATCTTTTTAGATTTCTAATGAATATTTATAATCAAAATTTGTACTTGTGTAACCCCACTTAAAAACTGTTTTAGTAAAACAACTCATGTTTGTGTCAATTTAATTTTAACATTAAATAAACATATATTAATGCCATTTTCCAACTAAAGTGGATCCATGAGGTCCCCAAGTTGACCCATGGGTTTTCTTGGTCGTCCATGACTCATCCAATAGTATTAGGACAAGTGTCAAGCCCATCTCATATTATTAAAACATTATTTTTACCTTAAACTACACTAATTACCTCTAATCGCGATTAAGAACTTAAAATTTACTATTCACCAAAAAATTATTTTAATCACATTGAACCACATTTTACTTCTTATTGACAACCATGTACGTCGGATTTTTGAAAATCAAATCACAGAAGTGGTAATATTTCATTTAAACGAAAAATCAGTTATTTAACTACCACTTAGTGGTTTCACTATTCATCAAAAATTGAAGTTTTTCAGAACAAGGCCAAAATTTCACCCTAAGCTATAATTGATATTCCGAATTCAAAAATGATGTCTATTTTACAAAATTCCAAACATATAAGTTTCATTAATTAATTTTATAATTAATTCCCGCTGTTACGACAAATAGCGTGTTTTTAAGAAACAATTTATATCAAAAGATTGGCAATTGTTTATGTCCAATTTCAATGTTAAATTAATTATAATGACCACCATTGGATAAAATGGTAAAAATATATTCTAATTATACCTTAAAACCACTAAATAGTATAATTTATCACAATAAATTATTTTGATTAAAAAGTTTTTTTAAGTATTTTTCACTATTTATAAAAAATTAGAAGTTCTCAGAAAAATACCAAAAATTCAACATAGGCTAATTTCGATATTCCGAATCCAAAAATGAAGCCCATTTTGAAATATAAAATTTCTATAATTTTAAAAAGTGGTTATTACTATTCATAACAGCTACTTTGATTAGTCGCGGTGTTTTAGAACTCGAAGTTGCGTACAATGAAAGCTATTGCATTATTGAATGAGAAGCGTATCGTGGAAGCTCGGGGTGTTACATTCTCCCCTCCTTCAATAAATTGCGTCCTCGCAATTTGAAATTTTTCTTTGAAAATAAAAGGTTGAAAAGAGAAAATACCTTTGAGGAAAACCCACATCGGAAATAAGGTTAATAAATATATAACATTAAAAGAAAGCAAGATAAGTACAAAGGTCACCCGATAGAGCCCATTCTAGGATTCTATGAAAATATGGATATGGAGGAGAAACAAACCATCAAGGTCTGATGGAGAGTTATAGAAAACAGGATTAGGAGAAGGTTTAACTACAAGAAAATCACAAACTTGTGACTGGTTAAACGGTCATTGAATCCCCAGTTGGAAAAGTTAACCAACAACATTTTTGTTTTAAGTTACCTTTTATAATGTTGAGGAATTTATTTAGGAGATTTACTAAGAACGTAAGGGAATATACATACTTGTTATGTATAATTTCATTCGTTAATAAATTTTTACCACAAACCCAACTTTTACTCCAAATGGTAATGGAACTCAAAAATATTCTATTTATCCTAATTGTATAAGGTTCCAAATGTTAACACATACCAATTAGATTAGTAAAACTATTTTGTAATAACCAGGGACTTCCTGTAGGCTAGTGGTAGGAAATAAAGGCTTGTCGCACTATGGTTGTGGGTTTGATTCCGGCAGCTTTGTCCGACACGACGGGTTATTCCCCACCCTGCAGGTTGTCCTTTTCCTAAAACTATAGTATCATAATATTCCAAAAATAATCTTCATAAATTTTTTAACCTTAAACAATACTATCCAAAGATTAACTTAATCCACTCCAACCATTGTAGTTATCCAAAATACCTCTGTCCAGACTTTCTCTAAAAGGTCTCTTAATTCCAAAATCAATTTATCAGATTCCCCAAACAAAGTAAAGTTTCTCTTATTGTCACATACTAAAAATATGATTACCTTAATCATATTAAAACCTTACTGAAATCAACATGTACTGCAGTACAATCCTTATATATATATATATCACATTATTCTAATAACCAAAATATAATCCATGAGTCCAAAAGCACCAATACATTAGTTATTCTGCTTCAACTGTAGTAACAGCATAAGATTGTCCTTGATCCCTTGGCCTTTTCTGAGGTAAGTTTCTCTGATGCTTAGGACATTCATTTGCATAATGACCCATTTCTCTCAAATTATAGCATTCAACTTTGATAGCCTCTTTCTTTCCCTTGCAATCACAAGCCTGGTGACCCTTTTCTCCACATTTATAACAAACTCCCATTCCTTTTAGGCACGTACCAGGGTGATTCTTCCCACAATTATCACATAATGGCAAATCCTTCTTTCCCTTTTTCCCTTTATCTGTCTCTTGTTCCACCGTTCTCTTCTTCTCTTGCTTTACTTTGTTGTCATAAGACTTAGAGAATTCCTTTTCTGTCTTGATAGCACACGAGACAATATCTTCGTATGATGAGAAGGATTGTGATACTAAAGATCGACGGAGAAATGGTTTTAACCCATCAAAGAAACGATAAATCTTACTCCTTGGGTTACGTATATAATCAGCAGCATGCCTCGCTAACCTTGTAAAGTTAGCCTCATACTTTGCGACATTCTCATCCTCCTTCTACCTCAGACTCAGAAATTTCCTTTCCATATCTTCTCGATGGTCTCGAGGAAAGTATTTTTCTAAGAACAGCTCTTTGAACTCCTGCCATTCCATGTTTGTTAATTCATCATCTTCCTTTGTGTTTTGAATTAGTGACCACCATTGATCGACATCTCCAGTGAGGCGGTAAACTGCCATGACCACCTTCTCCGTTTCACTACTCCCCAAGGCATGGAATATTTTCTCTAAGGAATTTATCCATTGCTCAGCTACTATAGGATTTGTACTCCCATTGAAGGTTGGTGGTTGTTGCCTCATGAAACGTTCTAGCATTGATCCTCCACGTTGCGGATCAGGGGGCTCCATACGAGTAAGGTTATTATTCATAACCTGAGTGAGTTGTCCCAGTATGGTAATAAGTTGATCGGCACCAGTTGCATCACCAGCCCCACTATAATTATCTTGAGCAGGAGGGTAATACCTACATGGAGTGCGTGCATTGATACGGTTTCCATTTCTTCCACTAGGCGCCATTTCTAAACAATGGCATAAACTAGATCAGTTTATGAATCAAAATACATAATCCTATACTTATAAAACACTTAACATAAATTGAACTATTTATGGATATAATCCATAATCATAAAAATGTTTTCTTTGAGGAAGTATATACTCATAAACCCTTCATAATGATTTTTAGAGAAAATGAGAGTTATCCTAAGCATATCCCCCGGGAGTGTCGTAACCAAGAGTGCAGCAAGGCCCGTTGTCGTGCACCAGTTCCCGTTCGAGTCTAGCTCAAAGCGGTGTTTTCGGGTTTTACCCCTAGGAACATCTGTGCCAGAGCCGCCTCTACCTGCTCGTATCCAGACAGGGATGTATTGCTCGGAAAACTCACAAAATCTCTACAATACCAAAATTCTAGGAAGTTCTTCTATACTAATCCTCAAAGTTCATCTTAGGTCTATGTGCTCTAATCAGAGTTTATCTAAATCTAGCTTCCAAGGTTTGTACTAAACTTTCTCTGATACCAACTGTAACGCCCCGACCCCAGCTACCCAGAGTCGGTGCATTACTTCGTAACATTGGCATGATCACCAAAGATCAAGTCTCGAAAGACCGATTAGTTTAGTAGCCTTGGAAACACTAGATACATTCGTAAACGTTACATTACATCATAAAGTTAAAAACAACAATAACAAAGTCTCCATAGTCCACACTCATATCCTCTTCTCACAATACCTGCAGGTCATTCATAAAATACTTCTTCACATCCTGGAAAATATTAAAAAATTGAAAGGGGTGAGCTCAGATGCTCAGTAAGGATAACAATATTGCGGAAGCTTTCATAAATAAACATAAACATTTAAGGCAATGTATGACTAAAACAAAAGCCTTATTGAACTTTAACATCAACATAATATGGAAAAAGTAAAATGAGATAATGCCATTTACATCTTCACATGGATATTCTACTGGTCGAATAATCACATGCAATATCAATAACCACTTTCATAATGATGGAATGCATAATGCTAGACTATCATAACCATGTAGTCAAGGCCTCGTGCCAATATCACAAATAAGATTTTGTCAAGGCCTTGTGCCAAGACACTAGTTTGTCTCATGAGACCTACCGATGCATCGAGGAGCTATAGCGGGCTCCACCCGTCACTTATTAAGTCCAATGCATTCCTCATATGAATAGGTTTAAACATATCATAAACCATAACATAATCGTATCACATAAAACATGAATAAAGGAAACACAACATTTCCACATTTCAATCACAAGATATAAATACAACACATTGATATAATAAAAACGCTTTCAAAACCATTTTCAATACCAAAATAAAAGAAAAGTAAAACATGGTATTTATTTTTCTTTTAAAAAGACGGTATGGCTTGTAGAGGAAGCCAAAACTCAAATAATGGTCACGGCGGCGGAGAAGTCGTTGTCGCCACATAAGTACGGAAAGAAAAACATTCCCTTTTGTCGTTTAGCAAAACGCTTCGTATAAAAAAGATTCCTTTTGAATAAACGTAAAAGTCAAAGCGGTTTACACATCGTATAAAAGAAATTTGTGTATAAAACCAAATATGCCTCAATGAAAGGGGATTGAGACGAAGTCCTTACAAAGATCTTTTTTTAAAATAAAATATATATATTATGTGTATTCACTATAGGTACAAATAAAGAAAGTAAAAATAATATCATGACATAATTTGAAAGTAAGAGATTAACCCAAAGAATGGAAGTTGGGTTAAGAAATTCCCTTACCTTGTGTCCGACTTGACTCAACCGTTCTTTAACCTCCAGAATAATAAACTAGAGTTAATATCTACCTTATTAAGTACCATTTTCAATTTCATTATCCCTATTATATCACTTATTACAATGATATGAACATTATGTAATTATTTAAGTTAATAACGGCCGTTTTGTCGATCTTTGGTACTTGAGTCAACAATAAACTTCTTATAATTACAAGTTGTTTATGTGGTAGAATATCCATTATCTCCAGAATTATATTCATGATTTAGATGTCATATATGTAATATATATCTAGTATATACATTCATTTATAATATTACGTAACATTTAGAGGTAAGAAATGAAATGCACCGTTCATGGAGACGGTAAGCCGTACGTACGCATGAACGCTACTTTCATTTCTATTTCATATTTAATGGAATAAAATCATAATAATATAAAGGTATAATATAGTTCCAGTATAATATCATATATAATATCATTTACTCCATCCTTTATACATCCCACATATGGCATTAACGATTCACATCACTTTGAGGGGGCGGTAGTCCGCACTTCCTAAAATGAAATTATCGCGTTTTACCCATAATGGAAATCATAAAGTATGCCATAAATGAGAAATACAGAAGCATAAGTAAAACATAAACA
Source organism: Viscum album (assembly GCA_963277665.1). Classification (NCBI taxonomy): domain Eukaryota; kingdom Viridiplantae; phylum Streptophyta; class Magnoliopsida; order Santalales; family Viscaceae; genus Viscum; species Viscum album. The sequence goes on from OY728131.1 coordinate 1,354,847,047, forward strand.
TATTATATATCATATATAAAAATATTTACATCTTAATGGCCACCTTTGAAGGTGTTATATGAGTGTTGAACAATCATCGTTTCGTGAGGCATAAATTCGCCATCCACAGAAACCGTATGTTCTTTAACCATTAGATGTAGGTGTGTGTAAGTGTAGATCGAATCCTTATTATGACAACATCCTAGTATATTGAGGATACTGGTGTTGTTACAAAAGAAATTAATAAAAAGAGTTTAGGGGGTTGGAGAAGAAAAATAAAACAAAACAACATTAGAGAAGACATTACCTCAAAATCGGGTAACTCTTTTTGATTTGAGCCAAAGGCTTCCTTGGGAAGAGTTCTGCCCAAAGTAAGTCTTCTAGGAGTAAGAGGGTGAAGTTGGGAGAGTATTTGGGCAGAGGTTGGCCGAGCCAAATGGCTTGAAAGTGTAAATGAGGTGGGAGAGGTGGGGGCCTTTTATAAGTGGAGAGGAGGGGCTCTTTTGGAAAGATTGAAATGTTACATTATTATACAATTCTTTTCGGATTCTAAAGGTCCCACACTTATATAATTCGTGGCTAAGGTGATAAGGGTTCGAAATCTCTTCATCCAATAGGCTTTGGACAAGTGTAAGCCTTGGATGTTGCATTATCTTCTCATTTTATTTAAATCGTTAAATAATGAGGTCATCGCCACATCATAATGATGTCATAAATAATTTATTTTATTTAATGTCTAAAAATTATAAAAAAAATACTATGATGTAGGAAATATTTTTATATTTCTAATGAATATTTATAATCAAAATTTGGACTTGTGTAACCCCACTTAAAAACTGTTTTAGTAAAACAACTCATGTTTGTGTCAATTTAATTTTAACATTAAATAAACATATACTAATGTCATTTTCCAACTAAAGTGGCTCCATGGGGTCCCCAAGTTGACCCATGGGTTGTCTTGGTCGTCCATGACTCATCCAATAGGAGTAGGACAAGTGCCAAGCCCATAGCATATTATTAAAATATTATTTTTACCTTAAACTACACTAATTACCTCTAATCGCGATTAAGAACTTAAAAGTTACTATTCACCAAAAAATTATTTTAATCACATTGAACCACATTTTACTTCTTATTGACAACCATGTATGTCGGATTTTTGAAAATCAAATCACAGAAGTGGTAATATTTCATTTAAACGAAAAATCAGTTATTTAACTACCACTTAGTGGTTTCACTATTCATCAAAAATTGATGTTTTTCAGAACAAGGCCAAAATTTTACCCTAAGCTATAATTGATATTCCGAATTCAAAAATGATTTCTATTTTACAAAATTAAAAACATATAAGTTGCATTAATTAATTTTATAATTAATTCCCGCTGTTACGACAAATAGCGTGTTTTTAAGAAACAATTTATATCAAAAGATTGGCAATTGTTCATGTCCAATTTCAATGTTAAATTAATTCTAATGACTACCATTGGATAAAATGGTAAAAATATATTCTAATTATACCTTAAAACCACTAAATAGTATAATTTATCACAATAAATTATTTTTATTAAAAAGTTGTTTTAAGTATTTTTCACTATTTATAAAAAATTAGAAGTTCTCAGAAAAATACCAAAAATTCAACATAGTCTAATTTCGATATTCTGAATCCCAAAATGAAGCCCATTTTGAAATATAATATTTCTATAATTTTAAAAAGTGGTTATTACTATTCATAACAGCTACTTTGATTAGTCGCGGTGTTTTAGAACTCGAAGTTGCGTACAATGCAAGCTATTGCATTATTGAATGAGAAGCGTATCGTGGAAGCTCGGGGTGTTACATAACATCCATGATCTCAAATATCCTAAGTATATAACCTGAATACCACTTTGAAACTATTGTGACCAAAATACACATAAAAAATGATCACATTCTCTACTACATCAAGAGTGTTCCTCGATATCTAAGAATTGGAATCTGGAAATCTAGATCTATATACATTTAGGGAATTATTTAATCAATTTTTATTTATCATATTAATAACTAGACTCTTCGAAAAATATATCATTCCTCATTCATAAATTGAATATTCCAAAAAAAACCAGAAAACTAACATGAATTAAATCTAGGTATAATATAAAAACTATAATGAATAAATTTATAACACTCTATATCAAAGAATAAAAACCCAATCACAAAAAAATCTCAAATTGATAAAATATTTGTAATAAATGAAAGATAAACATGGTATAAGACAAATTCTACTAATGGTGAAGAGGCGAATAGCTAAATTAAAGCCTTAACCAACTCTATTATCTCTAGATTCGAATAAGGAACTGATCCCTATTATATAATAAGAATAAATGAACCATAAAGTGTTTATAATAATTATTAGTAGCTATAGGTATCTAAAAATATGCAAAATATTGTTTAATTGTCCCGTGAGGAGTCTGTGTAGTTTATAATTAAAAAATAATCTGTTGGGAACCACCAACGGTGTCTCCATATAATAATGACATAACAACGTTATTCATAAACATGTCTTCATGTTTTCAAAAATATATTCTAAAATAGTTTTGGTAATAAACATAAAAATAATAGAAGTAGATAAAATGAAATTAAATTCACAGATAAATACAATTTATATATGATATCCCTATATACAAGGAGGGTGCAAGACTGTACTACAAATTTTGAGCCTTGGTATGGTATCCTAGTCCAGAACCATGACAACCCATGATAGGTGGAAACCTCAATACCTTCAAATTGAATAAAAATTTTCACAAATTCACCAACACATATGAGTATATGTGTATAAATAAGTTATGTTCATATAGTATATTATTGAGTATATTAATTAGTTTGATCCTATTAAGTAAGTCTCATATATTATCCTAGGGAAGAGAGGAATTAGGATAATGGGTAAATGAGATCTAAAATAGTCCCAAATTAGGGAAAGGAAATATTGAATCTTAAGCATTAACAACATACAATCCAATATTTTCCATATATTTTTTTAGATTATATAATAAAAATATTCATGTTATACACTCATACTCATATTATAGGAAATAAACAAGTAGAACAAGAATCAATATATTTTATTAAAATACTTTTATAGCTATATCAATTGAAATTCATGATATAATGAAGAATTAAAATGTTATATATAGTAAATGGTATCCATTATCAAGAAAATATAATAAAATATATCAATCATTATTAATTTTATTACAATGTAAAAACATACTCATCATAATATGAATCTATAGTCCTATTAATGAGATGAAAAATCATAATGGGATACATACATAATAGTAGTCAATGATGAATATAAGAAAAACATTAAGCATTATGCTAGTCTAATAAATAATTAACATCAATAAAAATTCAATAGAGTAAGAAACATCCCAATGGAATCACATGGTTTGACACACATGAACCCCCAAAATATTCCAGAGTGGTACCAATTAAGTTATATTAGTGTCCATTTTAGAAGCTCAACCATGTGTACTTGAAACAACCATGGTTATAAATGAGGTAATTCTATAGGTAGTTCTTCTAAAAAATTTACCATGGAAAATTCTGCCATGTTGAGGATTAATTAACAATAAATTACACAATACTATTGACAAGGTTAATTAGGGTCCCACAATTTTCACCAACTTATAAATTAATAATTTAAACAGAGACTTTTCGAAAAAAAATAACTTAAAACCATATTCCAAAATGTATATAAAGAGTTCCCATGAAAAAATATATTTTAAGAAACAATTAAATGGTAGGATAAAGAGAAAATAGAGGAATTTAATTATTAATGTATTACTTGTGGGAACTACTTTTATTTTTTTAATAAAACTAATTTCACTTTAAAACCCATTTAAAACCAATGAATGTTTTCAATATTAATTTTTTACAATTATTAAATATTAATTATTTTCATATTAAGTATCATATTTCCAACTTGAGAACCCATAAACTGTATTGCCATCAAATATCCCTCTTATCCATTGGTTATCTATGGTTTTCATTCCTAGAACTTATTTAGGTTTAAGTGGATATAGGTGTTTTCAATTATATAATTCTGGTTGGGAATAAAAGGAGTGAACATTAGATTTAAATAAAAAAAACATAAAGGTTTTGAAAGGTATTAATAATATCTTATAAGTTATCCATACTTTATTTTGCGTCTATAAATATATTAGGGGTCTCCATTTTAGACCACTGTCAACATCAAAGGGATGGTCCAACACATTGAGGAAAAAGGTCTTACGAACTAGGCCTAACTATGGGTTACACATCATACATATCAAGGGTGATTAAACTACCATATTCTAGATTTAAAAGTATCTTCAATGTAAAACCAATTTGATAATAATTCAAAACAAATAAAAATGGGATATATTTTCATTAAAAAATGACAATAAAGTCACTTTGAATTTTTTTACCACTTTTATAAAAATATCAAGGAAAAACCATTCATTAATTTCTTTATAATATATGATGTTTCATTATTAATTTTTGAAAACCCAAAAGAAAGTATACTATAGTAATATCTTGATAATTACATAGTGTGTTGAGACCACCTACTGAATTATAAGGAATTCTTTTCGATTCCTAACCATTTCCATGAAGCCAATAAATTCATTAAAAAAATATATCAAAAATGTAATTATAAGATTTTAATAGAATGATAATTGAAAAAAATCCCTAATAGAAACCAATGTAATAGGAACTTAAGATTCATTAATAATTTTAGTAGCCTAGAACCCTAATAAAATTCATGATTTTTTTTCTAAAAAAACCTAAAATTTTAAAATCCAGAAAATAAATCACACCTCATTTGATTCATTGTAAAATAGTTGTGAATGTTATAAAACTAACATATATAAACCTAATTTAACGAACAAATATATATTCTTTAATTTTTAGGGTGGATTCCATCATGATCCACTATATTAAACTTTATAATTCATATCCAATGTAAATAAAATTAAAGGGAAAGATATATGAGGGAAAAATAGAGGAGGAATGGGGGATCAATGTATCATTGGGAAGGTCTCTTGTGAGATAATAGGTGAATGGGATAGTGTGATAAAAAGAAAGGTATAAAAAGGGGGTGACAAAAAAAGAAAAAAACAACCACCATAAAAAGTCTCAAGTAACCCACTATATACCCGATCAGTACCACCATGTACCGAGTGGAAAATCCAGAACACCTTGGAATGTTTTAGTTAAAATTGGTACTTTGTGACCTTCCATAAGTTACCCAGTCTCACCTATAGGTTTCATCCCTTCATTAGGTCCCTGAACTCCAAAAATACCACTGAGCATCAACCCTTTTCTAAAAATGATTAAGAGTTCATCCTCAAAAACTGAAATCTAATATGAATAATAAAAAAATGACCTAACAACTAGAACCAAATTTCAAATGAGGTCATACCCAATCCATCCAAAATTATTACATAATACCTTAATTCACTATATCTTATACATATGCCGTTACACATTTATTCTCATTAAACACTCTCCTATAAGCCATTCCTATGTCAAAATATGAGTTTTAAAACTTATATCACCTTTATTTGACTCTACAATTTTTTTATATAATATAAGAAATTGTTAAATTTTACATAAAATATTAAGTTAATTAAACTATAATGTTTTTATGAAACTCAAAAATTTATCACTTTTCCCACCATTGAAACTGTTTTAATAAAATATCATTCATTATTGTGGTTTTATGCTACCAAAGTATAAGATAATGACTTATTTTTGACTTATGAATATATATATTCATAAAAATTTATTACATTAATTAATATAACACAATAATAAAATAAAATAAAAATTATTTTTTATAATGATAAAATATTTGTTTTAATAATAAAATTAAATATAAACAGTCATAGTTATTTTTAACCATAAAAACAATCATAACAAGGAAGATTCCATGAAGTGTAAAATTTTTATACCCTATTGAACACAATAATATCTATAATTATATGAAACAAATATATTTTATTAATCAATTGGACAGTGGATTCCAACCATTACGTATACATTGAATTGATTCAAAAACTATGAACCGAACAACCATGAAATGATCGATGCAAGAAAAAATAATCTAATAAAAGAATATATAAAAAAATAAATTAATTAAAGGAATAATTAAAAGTAATTAAATATGAAATTTTTTTTCAATCAAGTAATTAAAACATACAATCTTATTATTTGAGAGTTTATAAGAGCATAAAAAACAAGTCAAGACTTGAGGTAAGGATTTTGTTTCCAAATATCTATTCCTATCAAGTATTATTTCTCTATAATGTCATATATATATTTAAATAAAGAGATTTAATGTTTAAATATACATTTTACCTTAATTTATAATTAATTTATGGTCATATTTCCTCCCTTATAGTTTTATACTTCACACCTTACTTTTTTATAAGTGTTCTTTCCAGATCATTATTATTAATGTGATTATTTTATCTATCACCGTCTATATCAATCATGAATTTATCTACTTCTTCTGAAAACATGTTCTTATTTCTATAATTCATCCACTATTTCAATTTATTCATTATTTTTTACTTCAATTCAAACCCTTTACCATATACAGTGTGAGAAATCAATATTCCTTGATCTAGATTGACTTGGGTTTACTTAAAAAGTTATTCCATTTATTATCTGGAGAAACAGTAACAATACATATACATTTCATTTTAATATGAATGTTTCTTGATTTCTAATAGTATTTATTATGTGTTTTATTATTTATTTATTCCTTTTGTATAAGAAATGCGTTGAACTTATTAAGTGATAGGCGGGGCTTGGAATTATATAGGTCCTTGATTTTTATGTAGACCTTATGAGACAAAATTGTTTAGGTATTTTGGGTATATATTCGAATTTATATTTTGTGTATTACTTGAGGCCTTATCATTATAGTTATGATGTATGGGGGTATAAATTCTATTACTATGGTACTTTAGATAGATTTCAATGTGATCATCTAATTCCATTACTTTATATATGGTATGTTTTGTACTTAGTTGTATATAATAAAGATGTTTATTTATTCCTTCCATATTTTATATGACAAGATTATTTTATTTTGGATTCGACTGTATGATACCCATTACTGAGAATATGATCACACCCCTTTATTTTGTTTCCCTATTTCCCCATGAAATATTGAAAAATGATTCTTGTGATACATAGATAAGAAATATTGGAATGATAACGTTTCATGTTTTATATGATATAACTTATGTTTCCCATTAAATTTAATGATCAAATATGTATCTAATACCTTAATAATTATATGTTGAGTCCGTATTTTCCACTTTATTTATTATGTTTTGATAATTACATATCTCTCTCATATTTTATTTATTATTATTCTAGATTTATTATTCTCTTTTCTCATGTTTTGTATTGAATATTTTGTAATGTACATGGCCTTTATGTATGACGAAAATGACCATTATGTATTATATGAGAAATTTGACATACCTTTATGTGTTATGTTTTTTTAAATCTAGTAAAATCATGATACTTATGCATAAAATTGGTAGTAATAATTTTTTATTATGTATAAATTAATGGGGGAATTTACCTTTACCAATTAAAGATTTCACTTTTACATACATGGAATTTAATAAATTTTTTACCTTTATATATTTTAGTGAAGGTGTTTTAAAGGAAGGATTCAGAAGTTAAGATTAGAAGAACTGAGATAATAAGATGAGATTTATTAAGAAGTTAAGTTCATAGGATATTACCATTACATATTACAATGATTATGTTTTAGAAGATCAGTTCCATAATTTTGGCGGTTAAGAATTATGTATTAGGTTTTCGAAGGTTAAGATTTAGAATTTAGGTAAAGTAATGTAGACACCAAAACTTATCCATCATAGATAACACATATTAATAGAAAATATTCAATATATTTCCAAAATACACACCCAAAGACCATTTTGGTTTAGTGCCTTTTAAAACTAGGTACACAATCTTCTTATTTTATAAAAAATTATAAAAAACTTTAATTAATATCTTCTCCTTTTGTAAAATTCAAAAAAATATGTTATATAAAACATTTCTTCATAACCTAGGAAATGAAACATAAAAAATGGTGATCTCATATTCATAGTAAGGGTAAATATGGGAAATGAAAACGAATACTGTGAGCATAAGGGTATCAGAATATATGAATAACATATGAAAACCACACCCTGTATATCAAATATTGAAATATTATTTATTTTCATAAATATTGGATGTTCGTAAGATAATAACCATAATGGAATCAAATAACATGAGCATGAGAACATAACATTGGAAAAGACATAGATTTGTGGCATTCATATAAGCTTATAACATTGTAAACATGTATAAATATAGAAAAATTCACTCATTTTATTAAGTACATTTAATAAGCCTTCGTATAAACAAATGGACATGAAACTAGGTCCACACATAACCTCAGGGACCTGAAATCTATGTCTGCACCTAACATTGTGAACATGCAATCAGGTTCATGTATAAAATTATGAACATGTTATTAGGCTCACAAATAATGTTGGGACCATGTAACAAGGTTCATGGATAAAATTTTGAACATGTAGTCAGGTTCTCACAGAACAATGTGACCATATAATCAGGTTTACAAATAACATATTTACTCATGAGTTATCCATATTTACCCAATGCATTGAAGGGAAATATAGGTCACAAACATCACATACTGAAAATCATAGAAATGTGTGCAACCAGATCATAAAACATTCATCATATCAGAACCCATGAAAATAAATGGGTTTCATAAACATTTCATCATAGTATAAAATAAGAAAAAGGAATAAGTTTCATAATCATTTCATAATTTCATCAAAGCATAACCAATGAAAAAATTAGAGGGTTTCTTAATAATTTTATAATGGTGTAACCCATGGATTAGAAAAATGTTTCAAAAAAATATTTTCATTATAAACATAATCCATTTAAATAATAAATAATAATTGTTTCCTTAGATCATATCCCTAGTAAAGCATAAGTAACATCAAGGAATATCATCTTAGATGGAAAATGATTTCAAAAGTTCACTTGTAACATTTATTAAAGAAATTAACACTATTTTAAAATATTTTTTTAAAATAGGTATTTATAAAATATTTAAGAATCAATTTCTTTGAAAATAAACATTTACAAGTTTTAAAGAATGATTTAAAAGTCATTTAAAACATTTCTTGAAAAAAATATCCTTTCTACCTTGAAACAAATTCTTTTTAAAACATAAAACATTCTCAAAATTATTTTCTTTAAAAATAAACTTGAAACGTATAATGGAATATTTAAAACATTAAGTTTTCATGATGGAAAAAAATTCCACACATTTTATAAATGTTAAAAAACTGATTACTTTCACATTTTTGGTAAAATCCAAATTTTCAATTTTTGGAAAATGACAAGAATATTTCATTAAAAATATTTTTTAAAATTAAAAAATGGGTAGATTTTATTTCATTTATGGGATGAGCCCGTAAGGGGCACAGCGGCGCTCTCTCGGGTTTCTCTCACGCCGCCGTCCCCTCCTCGGAGCTCTCTTCCTCTTCTCTCAGTCTCAGCGGTTCGAGGTGGTGGTTCTCTGCTGTTGCGGCATCGATGGCTCGTCTGCGTGCACTGGTGTCTATTCCATGACGTAGTGTTGAATCTACGCTTGAGCTCCCGATCCAGCAGCTTGAGTTCGACCCTTCATCCTTAGGACTGGGTGCTTGGAGGTTGAGCGGTCTCTGGTGGTTGCGGATGGTTGCGTCGGGTTCTTTCTTTGTACGGTTTGATTTCGATTTTTCCTTTTTGAATTTGGGGTCTCTCTCTTGACTTGTCCCGGCTTGGTTTCTCTCGTCTCATACTGGTGAGGTGAGGTTTGATTATGCCGCTGTTCTGAGTTTTCTATGAGTTTTGGTTTCTTTGCTATGGAAATGGTTTTGGTGGCAGAGTTGCCTTGGAAGGTTTGGATGAAGCTCCGTCTCCTCTTTGGGGGCGTTTTGGTGTTATGTGACCTGCTGAAGATCATTGCGGATGCTGCTGATTCTGGGAGTGGTCCTGCGTTGATGTTTCTGGTGACCTTGTCGTCAAGCTTTCCGATGGACGGTGTCGCCGGCGAGTGATGATTGAGGCGCGTGATGATGAGTTCCCGTCTCGTGGCTGTGCATCCCGAGGAGCCGCGTGACGTGCGGCGTTGCATGGCCCGAGGAGCGGATATGACTTTTCTCGTTTTGTGTGTTAGATAATTTTGTATTTTGGATTGTAATTCTCGGGTTTACGTGAAACACTTCTCAAGGTTTCGCGCGGCTCGAGGAAGGCTCAGTGTTCGTGGTTTTTTGATTTTTTAATTTCGGATGTCGTTTGTGCTTGGGGGATCAGGTGTATGGTTGTAAGGTTTCCGGTTCTCCTAAACCTGCTTTTACTGTAATTTTCCTTTTCTTTAATAAATGGTCAGGGACTTTGTCCCTGGCTGAGCTTTCCTGGTAAAAAATGGGTAAAAATTTATTTAATAAATCATTTGAATAATCTTAAAAACATTTTTAAAAACATTTTTACAAAAAAAAACGTTTTTGGAAGGAAAATATGTTTCTGACTGAACAGAAGCAATAAAGATTATTTTTCTTAAAAACATTCCTTTTATATATTAATTACATAAAGAGATGAAAATGAAAGGAAACATATATACTCATGAAATAACCATATGAGAATAAAATACCTGAGTTTCTAGATATATGGATCATAATATTTCATCATCGGAAACATAAAAATATTCGATCATGATAAATAATGATATTGTAACATCAAACCTTTACAACATTGGTATCTTTTAAATTACATGCCCCATTAAAAGATTACATCAAATGAAAATTTTAATATCATTAAAATAATGATATACATGATATTACTTATCAAGGCGTTAGTATATACACCTCATATTAAAATATAGGTTCATAATATAACTTATGTCCCAAAGATGGAAAATTGACACAAAAAAACCCTTACTACTTTGGTAATATTTGAATCGTAAACCCCATGAAAGAATGATCCTCAAATTTATATGAAAATATAATGACCCAAAATTCTATCAATGGAATTTCCTTTCATATAATTATGTCATGTAGTATATATCATAAAAATCACATAGAGAAACAAACAAAACATTATTCTCATGAATTAAAAATGATATATTTTCCATAAAATAAACCTATAATAATTCCAAATATTCCATAAGGATAAAAAATAGAAGATAATAGAAAAATAATAGGATAATTTGGATCTGCTCGATCCACTTGACTGACCACACTCATGAACAAATCAATATAAATAAAAAATAATTTTAATAATAAAATATTCATTTTGAAGATGAAATCATATATAAAGTTGATAGAAAAAAGAATTTAATGAAGAATGAATAGAATAATAGATATTTATAGGAAGTAGGGAACCCATATAACCATTATTGATATGACTATTGGAATAGTAACATAGCTGTTTGAATTATAATCTAACCATTATGAATAGTAATATGATTGTTCGAATAGTGACCATAGCTATGAAAATGTAAAATAATATTTATGTATCAAATAAAATGAACATGTTATATATTTAAACCATGGTACAAGAAATTAAATGTTTTAAAAATGGTATATTAAGTGTTATTGTTTTAAAAACTAATCAAACATTAATAATAAATATATTTATTTAAAATAAAAATTATTAAAATAAATTTGATTTATAAATTAACTGTTTTTTACTATACTGAATTGAAAATTTTATGAGACAATAAATAATTTTTCATAGGTTCATAAAATTGACTATACCATTAAAATCAGAATTTTTTGAATAAATGAAAATTTTATTTAAAAATTAAATTTACCATATTAATAAAATTATATTAATAAAAAGGATTTGATTTTTTAAATTTAAATTTCAAAAAATGGTTAAGGTTATGTTTTTTGGATTTTTCTAAAATAGTTATATTTTTGGTGAATAGTGAAGTATGATTTTTTTTGTATTTATCATTATAATACAAATACATGAATTTTTGAGCCATGGATGATGTAAGAACCCATTATCTAGGAATAAAATGCACCATTTACTTTATATATTCATAATAATCAATACTATTGATAGTATTGAGAAAAAATAGTAAACTAGTGAATATAATAATAAAACACGCTCCTCCTCCCCTTATAAATATGAACCCACACCACCCCTTCTACTCAAACATTATAGGATTTAATGCTTTAAAAATATATTAAAAAACCTCTCATACCCACTACCCCCATTTATAAGTGCTTCTAGTATCACAAAAAGACAAATTCCGTGTTCCTTAAGGGGTTTTTCAAAGAGGTGATATTCAAGAGGTTAAATTCTCAAACTACCTCTTTTAATTTATTTTCTTCTTCTACCTTCTCCTTACCTCCTTCATCCATCAAAGAATAATAAATCTAGTATCATGTATATATTTTAATGTTATATTTCTAGTGGAATATTTTTTTCAACCATTATATCATCTCCTCTTATTCAATGAAAAATGAAACCATTGTGTATATTATGTCGGTTAAAAGCCACTATGGATGATGAGTTTTTGTTTTCCACTAATGCCTTCATGTATGGTTTAAATTCACTCATAATTGTTAAAAATTAACTAATTATTTAAATTATTTTTTTCAAATTATGTAAAGAGTATATTTCTATGAAAATAAATAAAACAAAACTAGTTTAGGATGGTCGGAAAAAAACCACAAAAATTAACTAAAAATTTATAATTAACATTTTATCAAATGAATCATCCACATGTCAAAAAATTATATATAGGACCATTTAATCTTATTTAAGTTCATTAATACCATTTTATTTCCCTTATAGAGTTTTATTTTTATTTTATAAGATCATCCATAATTATACACAAGTGAGAGGCCATGAAACCATGAAATAAATGCTCTGGAAACAATGAGACTAGACTTTATAACTCATCAAAAAGTACCAAAATGAACTTAGTAAAATTATAATAAATCAAATATATGTGTAATAGGTTTTTAATTAATTAGTTAATTAGTATAAATTTATTATCCCATATATAATTTTCAAATGTAGATCACATTCACACATAAGGTAAGAGATGTCTCCAAGCTTCCATATTTCTTATAAGTTATGTATCCTCTCTCTTTTCATCAATATATATAACCATTAATCTTATATAATTATCCTATAATTTTTATATATGTTCCAAACATGTATATATTTATCAATTAGTCTTTATTTATTGATTAAACACATGTTATAAAAGGTTCCCTTATCAATTCCTCTCGATTAGAAAACTTAATAAAAAGGAACTTCCCAGTTTCAAATCCAATTTCAAGTAAACACCATAAAATATTTTATATAACCGAAATTTTCAAAAAATAAATTATTTTATCAATAAAAACTATTTTAGTTCATTTATGGTTTTATTGGAATAATTATTCTTTTATACTTTTTAAGGACTCTTTAATATTTCCCCTTAAACCACACTAAAGTGACACATTTCAAAAGTTACATAAACACTACTTTTCATGTTTTCAATTAATCTGGAAATAATTCTTCAAAATATATACTTATTTTTACTTAATTATTTTTCAAATATGACCTAATCCCTTCTTTCATGGATACCATTATGATACACCCTTTGGTTATGCCTTATGACATGATTATGAAACCCATTTCATTCTATGGGTAAACCTTATATTCATTCTTTATGTTTGAATTATTTATATAGAATACATATGAGTGTACATATTAGTATGGGTTCTTTCAGATAGTCCTCCAATGTATTGAGTAATGTTTTATCTCATGATACATCATGTATGGGATTGGGTAGTAAACCTAATCTATTATTGGACTTTTTCTACTTGGTTATACCATCTTGGTCATTAGACTTGACTCATGTTTATGTCATGATATATATTGCTTCCACATTTCTATATTTAAATGCTCATATGAATCCATGTTCTTTATGTTATGTATCCACATGTTTATTCATAATAAATTCCTTTTATGTTATCATTTTATGCCATATGACTCATGATCTATGATTTGTTTACCTTTTTATTCCCTTATTGGGATTTTAAGATCACCCCTTTTGTCTATGTATTTCCTAAGTTATCCTATGAAGTTGGAAGAGATCAAAGAGAGTTAAGAGATAATTATCAAAATTAATAAAAAGATATTTTAGTCTAGTTTCATTTTTTTAATTATGTTCATATTATTCCAAATACACTATACTTTTCAATCATGGGTTTGTATTTGATGGATAATTATGATTAAAATCATGTAATAGTATGTGTAAAAGGCTTGGGACACTATATTTGATATCAAAACATGGTCTAGTAATTTGTAATGGTTAGGACTGTAAAAATATAGTAATAAACTTTGGTATAATTCTATCACCATGGGTAACCTATATTAAAACCTAGGGAATCATAAGTTAGGATATACATTTTATTCATTATTTTATCATTTTTTGTACATTGTTTCATTTTATATGATCATTAGATAATTATTAAAGCCCCCTATTTTTATTTTTATTTTTTAATTTAATTGTGTGAAATAGGAGAACCCTTTTTAACATCCAATGTGATGGGTAATGTGATAATTTCCATAAATAGATTCCAAACTTGATGGTAATGGGAGGTCAAAACATCATGACAGTAGTGGATCAACTGGATCATGTTATGAATAATAACCCAAATCATGTGAAACACCCTCCTTCTCTTAGAAATATCAAGTTGTAGATGAATCCTTTATGTGAAAAGTCCTTCTACCTTTAGTGAATCTTCTAATCCCCTCATCTCAAAATAATGGATTAACTCCATTGAGAAGATATTCTTTATCCTTCAATGCTTAAAAGAAGATAATGTTGTATTGAGGGTATATCGTTTTGATGGGGAAGATGATTAGTGTGTAAACTGATAAAAAACGTTAATTATAAGGAGGAAATTGATTCCATTTAATGGTAAGGCTTAAAGATAATATTTTATATAAATATTTTAACTGAACTCTTCATCTTAATACAGGGAGGTATTTTCTAGGAACAAATAAAAAGAAAGATGAAAATATCTAGTTATAGGAGAAAAACATTCAAAGGCTTGAATGATACGCCTCTTGATTTTTCACGAACATTTAAAGAATACTAGATCATGTAGTAAGTTTATTAAATATGAGTCTATGAAAATCATTGTTGGTTTGAGACATTGTAAGTAATGAGGATATTGTCCATTGTGCCTTTAAGGTTGAGATGGAGACTGGAGATTCTCAGTTGCCTCATGGGCTCAGAGATAAAAAAATGAAAATAAACTTTAATATGGGAGGATCAATAGATAAATCCCATATAGGAAATAAATCCCAACATCCAACATGTCAAAAGTTTGGGAAGAAGCATTCTGAGAATTTATAAGGGTAATTAAGAGTTTCTTCAAATATGGGAAATAAAGAATCAAGATAATCATTGCTGAAGTGATATGAAGAATCCCACTAATGAAGAAGAAGAAAGGAAGGTTTAGATAAATATTCATCCTATAGTACAATTTTTCAAATGTAAGGAAAAATACCATTATTCAAGCCAATTACCTAAACAAAGGGTTGTTAGAGAAAATCAATTTCAACAACCAACATGGTAATAAGGAAGGCCAAATTCTATCACTACTACAGAAGTGAATTAAGAAAATTATGTGGTCATACATACACTATATATTCATTAAATAATATAAAATATACCTTTTTATTATTGTTCTACACTTTCTGTCATATCTTTCGAGTTTAGTAGAACTATTAAAATACCACCTCAAAATATGGAGGTTGTGTTATCTACAAAAATAAGGAATGGGACAATTATGTTATATAAAGTATATAAATCGTCCCCAATCAATGTTTAGTGATTTAACATCCAACAAAATATTGCCTTAACTCCTTTAGTATAGTTTTATTCTATATTGGGAAAAAACTTCTTATCTTTATATAAATCTAACATCAATTGTCAGGAAAGGTAGATCACTCTTCACATCCTGAGGCATCCTCTAATCCAATACAAATGTAAGGAGGAGGATAGATATTCTTTGAAATATTCCTCTCAAGTATAGATAATATTGTCTTATTATTAAGAATATCTAACTAAAATTATTTATATAAATGAGAGGATCATTATTGAAGACATTCACATTAAGATGGACTATACTGATGTTTTTCCTAAAGAACCATCTGGACTTCCTCCAGACTAAGAGATTGAGTTCTCAATCGAACATAAAATTGGATCTCTACCCTTATCAATGAATCCTTATAGGATGGAAAACATTGAGTTATAGGAACTAAAGAAGTAGTTACAGTAGAATTTTTATAGGGATTTTATATTCCCAAGTTCTTTACCATGGGGTGAACCAGTACTCTTTGATAAAAATAAGGATGTAAAAATGCCCCTCTACATTGATTTTATTGAGCTCAACAAAATCACAATAAATAAAAAGTATCTCCTTCCACACATAAATGATTATTTCTTTTAACTAAATGCTCGAAGTATTTATCTAAGGAGGAACTTTGGTCATAATATCACAAATTAAAGGTAAAGAATGGATATATTCCCAAAAATAACTTTCAAACAAGGTACAAACACCATGAGTATATAGTTATAACCTTTGAAATCACTAATTCTATATAAAGTTCATAGAATTAATGAATATAGTCATTATATATTACCTTCAAAAATAGGGGGTAGTATTTATAGATGATATTATAATACACTCTAATAGAAAGGAGAAGCATGAAGAGCTTTTGAATAATGTTATAAAGATTTTTCAAATGGACGAAATATTTGAAAATTACAGTAAATATGAGTTTTGGATGGAGGAGGTATCTTTCTTAGGGAATGTTATCACCAAAAAGGGATATCTATGGACCCTTATAAAACTAATATATTTTAAGAGTATCCTAGACTAGTATCTATAATAGAGATCCATAGTTTCCATGGTATAGATAGGTATTACTGAAAATTTGTCAAGAACCTCTCACATTTTTCAAACCCACTAAGCCAACTAACTCATAAGGGATTATTGTTTTTCTATACTAGTTAATGTGAAGAATTATTTAATGAGTTGAAAAAGAGGCGTATCAATAAACCAATACTTTTGCTACCAACAAGTGGGGAACACTTTATGGTATAGAGTTATGAATCCAAGAATACATTAGGCTGTGTACTGATGAAAATGATAAAGTGATAGCCTACAACTCAAGGAAGCTATAAGTTTACGAGAAAACTATCCCATGAATGATATGGAGTTGGACTATATGATCTATCATCGAAAATTAAATGGCATTATCTCTATGGGGAGAAGTGTGAGACATATAATGATCAAAAGATCCTCAAATATATATTCATATAGAAGGAGTTTAATATGATCCAATGAATATAGCTATATCTAATCAAGTATTATGACTTCTCAATACACTTCCTTCATAGTAATGAAAATAAATTGAAAAATTATCTAGGTAGAAAGGATCCTGTAACATTATTAATGATGACAATGTAAAAGGATCCAAACTTCATAGACTTGAAAAGGATGGACATGATAATCATAAAGCAAGGAACAATATCATTCCTTTATCAATTGATTTCTTAACCATCCCTTTTATAGAATATAATATATTCTCAAAGAGATTATATGGAGATTCAAAAGAAGGTGGAAGCTATATGAAATAAGAAATCCACATAGTTTAAAATTAATGAGTAAGTCTTCATAAGATTTGGTTCACAATTATGTGTAGAATAAAATACCTAGATAAAGAATGATATTTTGAAGGATGTGCAGAGCTTGACCTTCTATATTAACACAAGGATCAAGAAGATGTATCTAGATATCTAAGAGCAGTATTGGTGGGACAATATATAGAATGATATAACTAAAGTTACATAATTTTTTTTGGTATGTCAAAAAGTGAAGGATGAAAGGAAAAAGTATAATGAAATGATGCAATCATTACCCATACCAAAAAATAAATGGAAAAAATCATTGTGGACTTTTTTTTATGGAATTCTAAATACATTGAGAGAAAATAATGAAATATGGGTTGTTGTGGATCTTATTATATTACATTATATCACTTTATTTCAATTTGAGAGTACTTCTCACTTGATTAACATACACGAATATGTATTAGAGAAGTGGTAAGGCTGAGTGGAGACCATTATCAATTTTATCTAATTGAGATCCGATATTTACCTCTAAGTTATGGAAAAGTATCCATCATTCCCTAAAAACTGATCTAAACTTCAACATAGATTATCACCCACAAACAGGTGGACAGTCAGAGAAGACTATTTAGACTGTGGAAGATAGGTTAAGAGAATTATTGATGGACTTTAAACGAGGATGGGACCAATATCTTCCTCTAGTTGAATTATATTACAACAATAGTTTACACTAAAGTATCCCAATGGATCCATATATAATCGTTTATGGGAAAATTTGTAAAACACATGCATTCTAGGATGAAGTTGGTGATTACAAGCTCCTAGAACCTGAAATAGTCAAGGAAATGGTAGAAAAAGTGAATACTATTTAGTAGCATATCAGGGATCCCCAAAGCTGAAATAATAACTATGAAGACAATAATTTAAGGGACCTATATGTTGTGGTTGGATATGATCTATTCTCACTCATATCTCTATGTAACTAAGTTATGATACTTGAAAAGAAGGGAAAGGTAAGTCTTGGTATATTAACCCCTTTGAGATTCATGATCATGTTGCAGATGTGGCCTATTGACTAACATTTCTACCTACCATGTCTCAAGTACATGATGTATTAAACATAACCCTCTTGATAAATTATAGAACATATACCTCAAATGTACTAAATTTATAGGTGGTATAACTATAAATTGATATCTCTTATCAGGAGTATCCAATGAAGATCTTGGACCGTAGAGATAAATTCCACATAATAAGACTACTCACCTTGTCAGAGTACTATGCATGAACCATAGATATGAAGAGGTGACATGGGAATGATAGAAAGTGATCAAGTAGAAATACCCTCACTTTATTTCACTTTAAAGTGTAAAATTAAATATCGAGGGAAAAATTTCATAAGGGGGAAGAATATATTGACACATAATTTTATTAATGGAATTTTTCTTCTTATAATTATTTCATGTAGTATATATAAAAAACATAACATATAAAAACCAACAAAAAATCATCATCATGAATGAATAATGATTAATTATTTAGAAAATGAACCTATACTAATTATCAATATTATATATGGATAATAAATATAAAATAAAGGAATAAGAACAAGATAATTTGGATCAGCTGGATCCACCAAAATAACCACACTAAATAACAAAGATATAAAAAACATAATATTAATAAGAAAATATTTATTATGAATATGATAGTATATGTATAGTTGAAAGAAAATATAATTTATTTAATAATTAATGGAATAATAGTTATTTATAAGAATTAAGGAACCCATATGACCTTTATAAATCTGATTTTTGGAATAGTATCTTGACTTTCGGAATACAAATCTGGCTGTTAGGAATAATAATTTTACTCTTAGAATAGTAACCTCACCTATGGAAATATAAAATAATATTTAAGTATCATATAAAATGAAAATTTAATATATTTAAACCATGGAAAAATAAAATAAATGTTCAAAAATTGATGAACTAAGTGTGTGTATTTTTATAAAACATTAATGTTTTAATAAAACATTATTAATAAATATAAATATTTAAAATAAATATGATATAAATAAAATGGAGTTTAAGTTAACATATAGTTTTATTATAATTTCAATTTAATTCTATGAGACCATAAATAATCTTTCAAAGGGTCATAAAATAAATTATAATATTAAAATTAGTATTTCTTTGAATAATAAGTGATTTTATTTCAAAAATAAATTTCACATATTTAGAAAATTATATTAAAAAAATGGATTCAATTTTTAAAATATACTCATTGACAAATGGTTAGGGTAAATTTTAGGTATTTTTATGATGTAGTTGAATTTTTGATGAATAGTGAAATATCGTAATTTATGATATTTAACATTATAATCCAAATACATGAATTTTCGAGTTATAGATCATGTAAGAACCCATTATCACAAAATAACATGAACCTTTTTATATATATAGTCACATGAATCAATAATATTGTCATTCTTAAGAAAAACTAAAAAACTAATGAATATAATTATAAAAAATTCCACTCCCCCTTATAAATACCACCCATCACCACCCATTCAACTCACACCTTATATGCCTTGAATCATTAAAAATATCTACTAAACCCTCTCCTACCCACTACCCCCATGTCCTAGTGCTACTGATCTCACCAAAAGTCTAATTCCAAGTCCCTTAAGGGGTCTCTCAATGAGGTGATATTCAAGAGGTTACATTCTCAAACTACCACTTTTAATTTATTTTCTACCTCTACTTAATCCTTATCTCATTCATCCATAAAATAATAATAACTTCAGTATCAAATATATAATATAATTTTATATTTCTAATTAAATATATTAAATCCACCCCTTCACTCATTTCCTATTATTCAATGAAAAATGAAACCAGTGTACATATTATATTGATTAACCGTCATCGTGGATGATGAGTTTTAATTTCCACTAATGCATTCATGGATGATTTAAATTAACATATAATTGTTAAAAATTAACTAGTTATGTTTATTATATTTTTTTCACATTCTAGAAAGAATATATGGCCATAAAATTAATTAAAAGAAAACTAGTTTGGGATTGTCTGAAAAAACTGCTAAAATAAACTAATTATTTATCATTAAAGTTTTATCAAATGAATCATCCCCATACCAGAAAAAATGATATATGAGACAATTTAATTTTTCGGAATTGAATTAATACCATTTCAATTCACATTATTAATTTTATTTACTTTTTTAAGAATATCAATAATTATACACAAGTGAATCGACCATGAAAACAAGAAACAAATTCTCTTAGAACAAAAAAATTGAACTTTATAACTCATCAAAATGGGTATAAATACACTTAATAAAATTATAATATATATAATATATATATAATAGGTTATTAATTAATTAATTAATGTAATTTTTTTATCTAGGAAATTAAGTGAATGTTCATAATGTATTCAAACATGAGGTAAGGGGTATCTCAAAGCCTTAATATTTATTACGGGTTACATGTCCTTTCTCTTTGCCTCAATATATCTAACAATTAGTCCTATATAATTATCATATATTATTTATAAATGTTGAAATAATGTATATCTATCTCAATTCATCATTCATTTTTTAGGAAATACATTTTATAAATGATTCCCTTATCAATTCCACTCAATATGCAAACCATATTAAAAGAAACTACTTGGTTTATAATATATTTGAAAGGAAACTACATAAAATTTATTATACAAACCATATTTAAAAAAAAACTCATTTTATCAAGATAACAAATTTTATTTCATTTCAGATTTTATTGAAATAATTATTCGATTATACTCTTTAAGAACTCTTTAATCTTTTCTATTAAACCACACTAATTTAGAAAATTTCTAAAGTTACCTAAACACTCCTTTTTATATTTTCACTTCAATCAGAAATCATTATTTATGATATATTCTTATTTTTTAAAATTATTATTTTCCTTCAATTATTTAATCCCTTCTTTCATGGATTCTATTATGATACACCCTTTGGTTATGCCCTATGACATGATTACAAACCCATTTAATTCTTTGGGTAAACCTTATGTTTATTCCTTATGTTTGATTTATTTAGGTGCCAGACATATTGTAAGGAACCAAACTTAAAAATTACATATTATATTATTTTCGAACTATAATTCACATTCTAGGATCTTTTCAGTTTAGAGTTTTAGATAACTAGGACAAACTCTTACAAATTACACCCATACATTACAAGTGGTCATTTATACCCAACATCCATTTTATACAATATAACACTCCTTAAAATAAAACATGATTTATCTTTATGAAAAATCTTCATAATTATCCCCTTGATATCACCCTTATCTTTATTCCCCCTTATACCCTATGAAAGTCATTTTAAAATATTTGGATGAGCATGAAATATAAGTGAGGGATATAAAAAGAAATGAAACCGTTAGGTCAATAAAAATATGAAAACTCAAATAATGTTTACCTTTATCGTCAATTTTCATTGATAATATGAAAAAAATTCACATGAAATAAACACACATTTTTCTCAAATAAAATCATTAAAACCCATAGCAAGCAATTAAAACACATTTAGGCGACTTAGACCATACTATACATAAAACCCTTTCAATTGAAATGACCATATAGTCGAATCACAATTAAGATATTATGGTCTTAACCGTTGATATCTGGGCCACCCCATGTTAAGATGTAACATGTTTACCCGACGCTAACTGGGCTACCCCATGTTAGGCTGTAACAGGCTTTTCCAGCGCTATCTAGGCTACCCCATGTTAAGCTATAATGAGCTTACCCAACACTATCTAGGCCACCCCATATATAATATATATTGGTATAACCCATTTATTATAATTCTCAAGTATCATATCATTAATAAAACACTTTCATCATAAAAACCATTGAAAATCTCTTTTAATCCCATATGAAAAACACTTTCATATTAAAATTACAATTTCTTTCAAGAACCCATTTTTAATAGAAAAACACAATTTTCATTTAAAAAAATTTTCAGTACAAAAATACACAAAAATATAAATGTGGGTTTTAATTTATAAAAACATTAAATTGTGAAAAGTAAGATGATAATAAAATAATGTTCACAATGGAAGAAAAGTCATTATCACCATGTACGTTAATAATATAACATCCTTTTTTTCATTTTTAAAAATATTTCCTATAAACATGTAAAAATATTCCATTTGAAAAAATATGAATGAACTTAAAAATATGAGTAAAATTTTCTTTATAATTGTTTTATATCCACATAAATAGATGTGTAAAATAATATCAAGAATATTAACATAGAGAAAAATATTTTATAATTAAATGTTTAAACTTTCAATGCGTCCCATACCACTTTGAAGATTTAAATAATAATCCACATGAAATAATGGTATAAAAACATTAAATAACATGAGAGTAAATAAATTCTTGATATGATATGTCAAAGGGTCTGTATATATACCTCATAATATAAGGTTAGTGTGAAACATCAAAATACATCTCAATGAATGGAGATTGCGGCGTAATCCCTTACATTAAGTCTAAATCATCATGTAAAATATTTATATTACTAAATAATAGAATTATTTTAATTATTTACTTACATGGGAAACTTTTTAAATTTAATTTTTAATTTTATATCACTTATTATCTTGTGTAATAGTTACTTAATTGTTTTAGTTCACACCAGACGTTTTGATGATATTCGATACGTGAGTTCAAAATGAATTTGGTATAATGTATATATACAAATTCGTCATTAGTCCATCATATATAAAATAATATTAATTAAATAATAATAAAATTCACTAATCAATTATACTTTTAAATACATTCATTAATTATGGATATGAAAAATTAACTACGCTACACTCATGGAGAGGGTAATCCATACATATGCATGAGTGACATTTCCATTATTCAATAATCATTATGGAAATAAGGTAAGTATTATTTTAAGTTTAAATAATTAAAAATAATAATTAATATCATATTAAGAAATTAAATAAACTTATATATATCATCCATGTGATGTGGTGATGACAATCAAATCACATCACTTCCTGGAGGTGATAGTTCACACGTACGCACGAATGTCGTTATCATTTTTATGTGCATGAAATGTAACACCCTAACCCAAGTTACCTAGAGTCAGTGCATTATTATATAACATTGGAATGATTATAAGAGATCAAGTCTTGAAAGAATGATTAGTTTAGTATCCTTTGAAGTACTAGATACTTACATAAGTTTTACGTTACATTATGAAATGAAAAAATAACAACATTGTGTTCCCTTTGAACACACTAATATCCATTTTCCTATTCCATCGAGTTAATCATAATATACTTCTTCACATCCTGGGAAAAAGTAAACTTAAGAAATGGGTGAGCTCATATTCTCATTAAGGATAACAATATTTAAGAAACTATCATAAATAAGAATAAACATTTAAAGAAATTTATAAGACTAAAAGAAATCCATTTAAACTTAAACTTCATCATAACATGGAAAAGATAAGTCAAATAATTACATTTACTTATTCACATAGTTATTCTAATAGTCTAATAATCACATGTAATATCAATATTTAATTTCATAATGAAGGAATGCATAATGTCAGACATTATAACTACATAGTCAAGGCCTCGTGCCAAGACTACAAATAAGATTATGTCAAGGACTTGTGCTAAGACACTAGTTTGTCTCATGATACCTATTGATGCATCGAGGAGAAATAATATTCTTCCCCCCTCACTTACTAATTCCAATGCATTCCTTATATGAAATGGTTGAAACATAACATAAACATTTGTATTAAAACTAGCATTAAAAATGTTAATAAAATAACCATAAACCGTGAATGGTATAAAAATAACACATCCAGAGTCAAACATATCACAAAACCTTAAATACAATATGGAATACTGTATTATAATAAATCAACTTCAAACAAGGGTAAAATCCATAAATGGATTTTGACATTGATGAAATCAAAACTATTTGAGTGAAATATCTCTTTCTATTTTGAAATCATTTAAAAGCCACATAATTATAAAAGAAAAAATTTATTTTAAAAATATTATAATAAGATTGTAAGGGATGGTTCTAAGATGTTATAAGGGAGGAAAATAGCCTCACCCACCGTATATGTTAAAAAAACATTCTTACCTTAGTTTGTCTAAAAGGTCAAAAAGTAAATTGTTTGAAAAAAGACGGAAAGATTCCTTTCAATTTTTTTTATAAAAAGTCAAACAAGGGTATAAATGATTTTAACCCATATTCTAGGAAATAGTAAAAATGATTTGAAATACATTTTTAAGAAACACAGATATATATGATAAAGAGGTCCTAGTAGATACTCACGTATAAACAACCTTAGATAATAAAGATATTGTAAAAATGACACATAAATTGTACTTTTCCTTGGTTGAGGGTATGTCAACCTCTTTTATAATAGTTAATTAATTTTTATTAAATTATATAGGAACCATATACATAAATAGGATATTATATATGATCTTTTAATATTGTTTTTCTAATAATATATCTATAGTATCATTGTTTTGGGTGTAAACTAATTCGTTCTCTTTTATATGTTTTGGTACATAATTCATTTTTGTTAAGGAAATGATGTATTTTATTCATATATAGAATTATATTAAGTTCTGAAACATTATTTTTAATCATAAAATGAAATTTATTCTTGAATGGTTACAATAGGGAATGAATCTCATCTCATTCACGGAGACGGTAATCCGTACGTACGCACGAGCAAAAATGCCATTCTATTGATGGTGAAATCGAATGTAATTGGATGGTATATCAAATATAAATAATCATTAACATGTTATATTTATTATTTACATTAATTATACCTATTATTGTACCCATCCAAATAATGAAGTGTTGAATAAAAAATTACACCACGACGTGGAGACGGTAAGCCGTACATACGTACGTTTGGTGAATTTGTCATTAATAAGATGGTTAGAATAATGAATATTGTTGTAACATATTTATAATAACATAAAAATATGTATATGGTATGATAGTTATTATTTTGGTATGTAAACAACAAAGAAAGAGGAAGTGGAAGAAGAAAAGAACTTTGAAAGGGGTGATTAAATTATTACCTCTTCTTTAGGTACTTATTTTTTATTTAATCAAAAGGGATCCATAGGTCAGATTTCTGATCAAAGTAGTGACTGTATATTAATGTGAGGTTAGTTGGGAATATATTTGAGTAGGGGTTGGACGAGCCCAATGTAATTGAAGGTGTGATTTTGAGAGAAGTGGAAGTACCCTTTTATAAGATAGGTGAGGGTCACTTTAGGAAAAGCTTGAAATATTAATTTTTCATACAATCATATTCATTTTATAATGACTGAGAAAAGATTTATTTTGAAGATAAGGTTGGGATGGGTTGAAAAACTCTCAAACAATAGGTTTTAGAAAGGTTTATGTCACTAAATTAACCTTATCTTTTAGATTTAACTCTTAGTTAAATAGTTTAACTTTTACCATGTATTTTTGTATTATTAAAATAAATGGTTAAGAAACTTAATATAAAATTACAAGAGGACCCCAAGTTGTTAATTAATGAAATATATATCATTATTTAAGTCCTTTTACCAATCCTTATATTTTTAGTAATATTATATCAATTAATAATATAGTATTTGTTTTAAAAACTCATTTATGTCAATTTTGACACTATTTAGTATTTGGTTTTTGTGAAAGTCATAAAAACATGATTGATTTAAAAAAAATTAAATCAATCATAACATGTCATATTAACATAGAAAATTAGTTTAATTCTTCAAAAGTCTCAATTTACATTTATTTGGAATTAATAATATTAATTATTCTATTCTTTCATTAATAAGGAAATTGTTTCTTCATCATTGTGTCATAAATATATTTAATTGTTTAATGTTTAAAAATTATAAATAAAATTCCATTATGTAGGAAATATTTTTATATTTCTAATGAATACTTATAGTCTAATTTATCTTACGTATAACCATATATTTAAAATGTTTTAGCTATTAAAATTTGAATTTAACACTTTTAAATTTTTTTTAAATAACATAATAATAAATATCCTAATCTAATCCAAGTGGATAAAAGAGGATAATATTTTATTCCTAAGGTTTATTTTGGTTGAAACAAATTTATCCAATATAATTAGGACATGTGTTAGGGTAATTATAATATCATTTTTACCTTTAATTACCCTTTTTATTTTTAACCGTGGTAAATAAAATTCAAAAGATACTATTCACCAAAATTTATTTTCATTCTATTGAACCAAATTTTAGTTACTGATGTCAAAGATGTCTATCGGATTTTTGAAATTCAATTCAAAGAAGTGGTAAAATTATGTTTTATACAAATTTGCAAATGTGCCCAGAAGGTGGGTAAAAGACTTTAAAAAGTATGACAAAAATTTATACATCTAATATTATTTTAAAATGACTCAAATGAATTAAATTGAACTAATATAGGTATTATGTATCTATTTTGAATTAAAATAAAGTTAAATAAAATAGATAATTATTTAAATACAAAGTCGGTTTTAAGTAATAATGTAGTGTTTTTCACTATTCATCGAAAATTGAATGTTTTTAGAAAAATACCAAAAATTTAACCAAATATAATTTTGATATTCTGAATACAAAAATTATTTCTATTTTACCAAATTAAAACATATAATTTTCATTAATTAATTAAAAATTAATTCTTGTAGTCAAAACCAGAAAGCGGGTTTTTAAGAAGTAAAAAATACCAAAAGATTGATATGTATTTATGCCAAATTTAAATGTGAAATTACGTAAAATGACCAAAATTATATTAAATGATAAAAATATAATATAATTATGCTTTAAAACCACTCAAAATCATAATTTAACACAATAATTTATGTCGATTAAAAAGTTGTTTTCAATTAAAATTTAGTATTTTTTCACTATTCATCAAAATATGAAAGATTTTAGAAAAGTACCAAAAATTTATCCAATCTAAATTTTTATCTCCCTCTTCCATGGAAGAATTTTATTTTGTTAAATTGAATATATAAAAGTTTCAAATATTGGATTTAAAAAGGGTTATCCATTAAAAGGGGTGAAATTGCATTTTTTGAAAAATACTTATTTTATCTGAAAAATTGAATTTTTTTATATTATTTCCAATAAACACATAATATGGATGTTAAAATTATATGGAGTATATAAAATTCAAAATGAAGATATTAAAATTCATAACATCTTTTTGAACGCCTAGTTTGGTAAGTCGTGGTGCACTCAAACTCAGTGTTGCGTGTAGCACAAGCTATTGAATTACCTTAAAGAGATAACATACTATGAAATCCAAGGATTATACATTCTACCCTCTATAAATAAATTGAATCTTCACAATTTGAAAATTTTCTTTGAAAATAAAAGGTTAAAAATAGAAAATACCTTTGTGAAAAACCAACATCGGAAATAGGGTTAATAAAATTTAGCCTTAATAAAAGGGAAAGGGAAATGAAAAAGTCAGCACCAAATTAGGATTTCGAATAGGAGAACATTGGTGGAAATTTGTGACACATAATTGGAGGAAAAATGTAAATATTTATAGGGAGTTGTTGAGGTCATAAATCACAAACAAGTGAACAATCAATAGAAAATTGAGGGCTCAAATCCATAAATCTATGATGACATAAAATATCATTAGTTTATTAAAACATAAGGTATTAAGATAACACATTTTTTGTTTTAAGATCCTTTCCCTAAATTTTAAGAATTAATTTCTTCATAGAATAAGAAAAAAATTACTTGACAAGTAGAGTTCCATTATTTAACTAATTTCTACCACAAAATCACATTTCACACTAAAAGATAGTAGAACTCAAAAATATTCTATTTATCCTAATCATATAGGGTTTCAAAAAAATGAATTTATAATTAATCTATCAGATAAAAAACTTATAATTTATAGGGTTTTTTTTTAATTTTAAAAAACTTCATTAAAAAAACCAGAACATCACGTAGGATAGTGGTAGGTGATGCACCCTTGTCGCCCTTCAGTTCTAGGTTCAAGTCTCATGGCCTTGAGGGATGCGACACGTTGTCGCCCGACCATCATTTTATCCTTTTTATAAAAAAATACAAAAATAATCTTAATAAATGTTTTAACCTTAAACCGTAGTATCAAATGTCCAAATTAACCCATTCCAACCTTTAGACTTATCCAAAATACTTTTGTCCAAACTCATAGTCTAAAAATTTATAAGGAAGGTCAACATAACATAATGAAGATCTCTTTTTGACACATAATAACATGTGATTTATTTTATCATGTATTCTCTTAAAACATAGTAACACCCTGAATTACTATAAAACCTTATTGATTACATTCATTATCTCTTATTCCTTATAGAATAATAGATGTATTCCTTATATCCAAAAAATTTGAAAACTCCAACAATGATGGAATAAAAAAGCCATTAATCAGTTCCATGGTAGTCAAGAATATCTAATATAAATTATCCAAATCAACCATTTCTTATTCCAAAATCACTACCTCAGTATCAGGACCATATTAAGGTTTATCTTTCCTTCAAGAATCTATTTTAAAAAAAAGTTTAACTTGCTATTGAGTCACTTTTCATAGTACCATATAATCTTGAATCCTCGATGAAATATTACTGCAGTACAATCCTTATTTATTTCCATAATTAATAAAACCATTATATCATTGATACAACACTCAAATGACATAATTCATTAATAAAAATATAGGAACACTAATTATTCATCTTCATCTGTGGTAGTATAAAAAATTGATTATTATCCAATAGAATCATTTGGTGTATACTCTGAGGATTGGGAACTTGATTCATGTAGTGTCACAACTCCTTGTAGATGAAGCATTGTACATTTGAAACCATTTTATTTCCCATGAAATCACGTACTTGGTGTTCTTTTTCTCCACACTTATAACAAACTCTCATTCCCTTTAACCATTTACCAAGGTGACTCTTTCCACTATTATCACATATGGGAAAAATCTTTCTTTCCCTTCTTCCCTTTATCCATCTTTCTCGCTACCATCCTTTTCTTCTCTCGCTTCCATTCAAATCCATAGGACTCAGAGAATTCTTTACTTATCTTATTAACATATGGTAATATTTTTATATATGATGAGAATATGTGGGATACTATTTCCCTTCTAAATGTTGTCTTAAGACCATAAAATATATGATCCTTCTTACTCTTTGGATCATGAATATTGCTGGAGTTCTCATTCCTTCAACTGGGCACCATTTCTAAACAATGGAGTATAATAGGTTAGTTTATGAATCACAATGCATAATTCCAAACTTGTAAAATACCAAACATAAATTGAAAATATTATGCATATAATCCATAATCATAAAAAATATTTTCTTTCCGGAGGTATTTACTCATAAATCCTTCACAATAGTTTGTAAAGAAAATGTGAATTATTCTAATAAAATCCCCTAGGAGTGTCTTAACCAAGAGTGCTGCAAGACCCATTGTCGGGTACCAGTATACCCCTGGTCAATCCTGAAACTCTTTGTTAGAGTTTTCACTCCTAGGTACATCTGTGCCAGAGCCGCCTCTACATTCTCGTATCCAGACATGGATGTACTGCTTGGAAAATACACAAAATCTCTACATTACCAAAATTCTAGTAAGTTCTTTTATACTAATCCTCAAAGTATATCTTAGGGAAATGTTCTCTAATTAGAGTTTTCTAAATCTATATTCCAAGGTTTGTACTAAACGTCCTCTGATACCAACTATAATGCCCCGACCTTGGTTATCAAGAGTCGATGCATTTTTACAAAACATTGGCATGATTATAAGAGATCAAGTCTCCAAAGACCGATTAGTTTAGTAGTCTTAGAAGTACTAGATACATGCATAAGTTTTACATTACAATATGAAATGAAAAAACAACAAAATTGTGTCCCCTTTGAACACACTGATATCCCTTAGCCTGTTCTTGTAGGTTAATCCTAATATACTTCTTCACATCCTGGGAAAAAGAAAACATAAGAATGGGGTGAGCTCAGATGCTCAGTAAGGATAACAATATAGTAGAAACTATCATAAATAAGAATAAACATTTAAGGAAATGTATAAGACTAAAAAATCCTTTTAAACTTAAACTTCAGCATAATATGGAAACGATAAGTAAAATACTACCATTTACTAATTCAAATTGATATTCTATTAGTCCAATAATCACATGTAATATAAATAACTAATTTCATAATGATGGAATGCATAATGCCGGATATCATAACTACATAGTTAAGGCCTCATTCCAAGACTACAAGAAATATTTTTTCAAGGCCTTGTGCTAAGACACAAGTTTGTCTCATGAGACCTACCGATTCATCAAGGAGCTTTAGCGGGCTCCACCTATCACTTACTAAGTCCAATGCATTCCTCATAGGAAAAGGTTGAAACACAACATAAACATTCATATTAAAACTAGCATACAAAATGTTAATACCATAACAATAAACCATGAATGGTATAAAAATAACACATTCACAATAAAAAATATCACAAAACCTTCAATAAAATTTGGAAGATTTTATTATAATAAATCATCTTTAAACAAGTGTAAAATCCATTAAAGGATGTTGACATAGATGAAATCAAAACTATTTGAGAGAAATATCTCTTTCTATTTTGAAATCATTTTAAAGCCACATAATTATAAAAGAAAACATTTATTTGTAAAATATTCTTATAATCTTGTAAGGGAAGCTTCAAAGATGATATAATGGTGGAAAATAGCCGCAACCACTATGGGAAATACAACATTTTGCGACAGGATTATTTCCCATCGCAAAAAGTCTAGTCCAGAGATTATTTACGACAGGGCGACCCCTCCTCGCCCCGTATCAACTAACTTGTTATTTGCGACGGGTTTTAGTGGCCCGTTGTAAAAAGTATTGCGTGGTTTGGCAAGGTTTGCGCGCCAATCCGCGGGAATGTTATTTGCGATGTGAGGAATATTCCTGTCGCAAATAGTTCGTCGCTCGGAGGTATTTGCGACGGGTCCCATCGCAAATACCTGACGACGGTAAATGAGTTGTTGTGACGAGATGTTGCCCCGTCACAAAACGTGTGTCGGTGGGTACCTTTTGCGATGGGGCCCATCGCAAATATCCTTTTAACCGCCAACAGCAATTATTGCGAGCAAAAGTATTTGCGACGAGGCTCGTCGCAAAATGTACCTTTTGCGATGATATTCCCATCGCAAAAGGTCCCGTCGCAACTAATCTAACTTATATATACCACCATCTGTTTTTTCAAATCATTCTCTCAATTCTCACTTTTTTTCTCTCTCCCTCAACCCTATTTTCAGAGTGAAAATTTGTTTGAGTAAGTTTTTTTGACCAAAAAGTTTTGAAGTCGTCTACATCAATAGAAGATCAAGTTTGAAGGTATTTATATTTTATTTTATTTAATATTTATTTCATTTTTATGTTAATTTTAATTATTTTTGATTAGTTTTAATTTAATTAGATTTAAATTGTTTTGTTAAGTGTATTTATTTGTAATAATAAATTGAAATTATTAGTAATAATTTTTAATAAATACAAATAATTAGTAATAAATATGAATAATTAAAATAAATAGGAATAATTAGTAATAAATTGGAATAATTAATAATAAATAGGAATAATTAGTAATAAAGAGGAATAATTAGCAACAAATATGAATAATTAGAAATAAATTGGAATAATTAGAAATAAATAGGTATAATTAGCAATAAATAGGAATAATTTGTAATAATTAGTAATAATTAGAAATAATTAGAAATAAAGAGTAATAATTAGGAATAATTAGAAATAAATAGTAATAAATAGGAATAAATTGTAATAAATAGTAATAAATAGGAATAAATAGTAATAAAAAGGAATAATTAGTAATAAATAGGAATAATTAATAATAAATAGGAATAATTAATAATAAATAAGAATAAATAACAATAAATACTAATAAATAGGAATAATTAGTAATAAATAGGAATAATTAGTAATAAATATGAATAATTAGTAATAAATAAGAATAATTAGTAATAAATAGGAATAAATAGAAATAATAGGAATAAATAGGAATAAATAGGAACAAATAGGAATAATTAGTAATAATTAGTAATAAATAGTAATAAATAGTAATAAATAGTAATAAATAGTAATAAATAGTAATAAATAGTAATAATTAGGAATAATTAGGAATAATTAGTAATATTTTGGAATAATTAGTAACAATTAGTAGTAAATATGAATAATTAGTAGTAATTAGTAGTAATTAGTAGTAATTAGTATTAATTAGTAGTAATAAGTACTAATTAGTAGTAATTAGTACTAATTAGTAGGAATTAGTACTAATTAGTAGTAATTAGTACTAATTATGACTAAATAGTAATAAATTGGACTAAATAGTAATAAATAGTAATAAATACCAATAATTAGAAATAAATAGTAATAAATAGGAATAATTAGTAATAAATAAGAATAAATAGTAATAAATATGAATAATTAATAATAAATAGGAATCATTAATAATAAATAGGAATAATTAATTATAATTAGGAATAAATAGGAATAATTAGTAATAAATAGGAATAATTAGTAATAAATAGGAATAATTAGTAATAAATAGGAATAATTAGTAATAAATAGGAATAATTAGTAATAAATAGGAATAATTACTAATAAATAGGAATAATTAGTAATAAATAGGAATAATTAGTAATAAATAGGAAAAAGTAGTAATAAATAGGATTAATTAGGAATAAATAGGAATAAATAGGAATAAATAATAATGATTAGGAATAAGTAGTAAAAATTAGAAATAAATAGTAATAATTAGGAATAATTATAAATAATTATTAATAAATAAGAATAATTATTAATAAATAGAAATAAATAGGAATAATAGAAATAAATAGTAATAAATGGAAATAAATATTAATAAATAGCAATAAATAGGAATAAATAACATTAAATAGGAATGAATACATATAAATAGGAATAATTATGAATAAATAGAAACAGTTACTAATAAAAAGGAATAATCACTAAAAAATAAGAATAAATAGCAATTAATAGAAATAATTACTAATAAATAGGAATAATTAGCTTTAATTAGGAATAATTAGCATAAGTTAGAAATAATTAGTAGTAAATAGTAATAATTAGTAGTAAAAAGGAATAATTAGTAGTAAATAAGAATAAATATGAATAATTAGAAATAAATAGGAATAAATAGTAATAAATAGTAGTAAATAGAAATAATTACTAATAAATAGAAATAATTAGAAATAAATAGAAATAAATAGAAATAAATAAGAATAAATTGAAATAAATAGTAATAAATAGCAATTAATTGTAATAAATAGAAATAAATAGAAATAAATAGAAATAAATAAGAATAAATACTAATAAATAGGAATAAATACTAATAAATAGGGAAAATTACTAATAAATAGGAATAAATTGAAATAAATTGGATTAATTAACATTAATTAAGAATAATTAGAATTAATTTGGAATAATTAGCATTATTTAGGAATAATTAGCATTAATTAAGAATAATTAGTAGTAAATAGAAATAACTACTAATAAATAGAAATAAATAACAATAAATAGGAATAATTACTAATAAATAGAAATAATTACTAATAAATAGAAATAATTACTAATAAATAGGAATAAATAGCAATAAATAAGAATAAATAGCAATAATTAGGATTAATTAGCAATAATTAGGAATAATTAGCAGTGATTATGAATAATTAGTAGTAAATAGGAATAATTAGTAGTAAATAGGAATAATTAGTAGTAACTAGGAATAATTAGTAATAATCAGTAATAAAAATGAATAATTAGTAATAAATTGCAATAATTAGTAATAAATAGGAGTTATTAGTAACAAATAGGAATAATTATTAATAAATAGGAATAATTAGTAATAAATATGAATAAATAGTAATAAATAGGACTAATTAAAAGTAAAGGAGAATAATTAGGAGTAAACATGAATAATTAGGAGTAAACATGAGTAATTAGAAGTTCACATGAGTAATTAGGAGTTAACAGGTGTAATTAGAAGTTAACAGGGGTAATTAGAAATTAACAGGATGAGACGACTGAGTAGACCAGTGCCCACCATTTCGGTGAGGTGACATGGATGAAGGCGACATAGAATGGCTTTGAGAAGGGTTGATTAGTTGGTATCAGCTCTCATTTGACTCCTGGTGCTTACGATGGTACTACTGTGATGTCAGCATCCAACTTGAGAGGAGATCGTGGAGAGGAATCATCTTTTTCCTCACAGTATCAGGAGTAGTTGCGAACTCAGGATGAGCTTATAGAGTTTGCAGAGTAGCATGAAGAGATGTGTTGGCGACAACAGCAGCAGCAACAGAAGTAGTATGAGGAGGAGATGCATTGATGGGAGCAACAGTGGCTGTAGTAGGATCATGAGCAGATGGAGTACATGTGCCATCTGACTCGTAGTTTAGGGATGAGGTTTCCACCACCATCTCATCCACCTCCTCCACCTTCTCTAGAAGACGACCCCCGATGATTTGTTTTTTATGTTAAAAATATTTGAATTCAAGATTTGGAGTAATATTAATAATTTAGTTTCTGTCTTTTATATTGATGCAAATATATCATAATTTTTAATACTTTATTATTTATTATTACTATTATATTTTTTAATATTTGTTTATTTTACTAATAATAATAATATTTTTTGATTTTTTTTATATTTTTTTGTAAATATTGAGAATTTTAATAATTTTTTATTTTTTAATTATTTTAATAATATTAATATAAATTTTTTATTAATCATAATATTATTACATATATTTTTTATTATTATATTTTTTAATGTTTTTTTATTTTACTAATAATAAAATTTTTTATTTTTTATTATTTTAATAATAATAATATAATTTTTTCATTAATCATATTTTTATTAATATTTTTATTATGTTTAGTATTTGCGATGAGACCTTTTGCGATGAGATCCCATCACAAATAATCTAAATATACTTTTTTATTATTAGTATTTGCGACGGGATGACGGTCCGTCACAAATACTATTTGCGACACAAAATGTTGATCGTTATATAATGTATATAATCAGCTGCTTATTTGGGATGGGAAAGTTTCCCATCGCAAAAAATACTATTTACGACGAGCTTGTCACAAAAAAATGTATTTGCAATGCCATTTTATACAACAGGCTATTTGTGACAGGATCCCATCGCAAATAGTCCATCACAAATATCTATAATTCCAGTAGTGACTGACTGTATTCGTTAAAAAAACATTCTTACCTTAATTTATCGAAAAGGTCATAAAGTACCTTGTTTGGAAAATGGTGGAAGGATTCCTTTAAAAATATTTTATAAAAAGTCAAACAAGGATATAAATGACTTTATCCCATATTCTAAGAAATAGTAAAAATGTTTTGAAATACATTTTTAAGAAACAAAGATGTGGATGATAAATAGGTACAAGTAGATACTCAGGTATAAACTACCTCAGATAATAAAGAGATTGTAAAATTAACCATTACCTTGTACTTTTCCTTGGTCGAGGGTACGTTAACCTCCTGTATAATTGTGAAATCACTTTTTTAGATTATATAGGAACCATATACATAAATATGATATTATATATTATTTTCTAATATTGTTTTCTTAATAATATTTCAGTAGTATCATTGTTTCGGGTGTTAACTGGTTCGTTTTCCTTTATATGTTTTTTATGTGAGTTATATTTGATACAGATAGGATATATTTGATTCAAATCTAGAATGATATTAAGATATTAAACAGTAATTTTAATCATAAAATGAAAATTATTCTTGTATGGTTACGACGGGGAATGAAACTCATCATGTTCATGGAGACGATAATCCATATGTACGCACGAGCAGAAATACCATTATATAGATGGTGCAATAGTATGTAATTAGATGGTATATCATATATAAATAATCATTAAAATTTTATGATTATTATTTACATCAATTATACTCATTATTTTACCCATCCAAATAATGAAGTGTTGAATAACAAACTACATCATGACCTGGAGACAGTAAGTCGTACGCACGCACGTATGGTGACTTTATCATTCATAGGATGGATAGAATAATGAATATGGTTGTAAAATATTTATAATAACATAAACGTATGTATAAGGTACTGGATTTATTATTTTGGTATGGAAACCACAAAGAAAGAGGAAGTGGAAGAAGAAACAAACTTTGGAAGATGTGATGAAATTATTACATCTTCTTCAGGTTATTCCTTTTGATTTGATCAAAAGGGATCCATAGGCCAACCTTATGATCAAGGTAAGGCCTCTAGGTTGAAGTGAGGGTATTTGGGAAGATATTTGAGAAGGTTTTGGCTGAGTTAAATGGCTTTGGAAGTGTAATTTTGAGAGAAGGGGAAGTTCTCTTTTATAAGAGAGGTGATGATCACTTTAGGAAAAGATTGAAATATTAATTTATTATACAATCATATTCAGTTTATAATGGCTCCAAAAAGATTTATTTCTAGGATAAGGTGCATCTTGGTCGAAAAACTATCAACCAATAGGTTTTAGATAGGTTTATGCCCCCATATTAACCTTATCTTTTAGATTTAACTCTTAGTTAAATAGTTTAACTTTTACCATGTATTCTTGTATTATTGTAATAAATGGTTAATAAACTAACTATAAAATTCCAAGAGAACCCCAAGTGGTTCATTAATGACATATATATTATTATGTAATTCCTTTTTCTAAACCTTATATTTATGGGAATATTTTATCAATTAATAATATAGTATTTGTTTTAAAAACTCATTTATGTCAATTTTGACACTATTTAGTATTTAGTTTTTGTGAAAGTAAAAAACATTATTACTTAAAAAAAATTAAATCAATCATAAAATTTCATATTAACCTAGAAAATTAGTGTAATGAATCAAAAGTCTCAATTTTCATTTATTTGGATATTTATAATATGTATTATTCTAATATTTCATTAATAAGGTAATTACTGCATCATCGTTGGGTCATAAATAAATTTAATTATTTAATGTCTAAAAATTATAAATAAAATACCATTATTTAAGAAATATATTTATATTTCTAATTAATTTTTATAGTCTAATTTATCTTATGTATAACCCTATACTAAAATTTTTTTAGTTATTAAAATCTTAATCTAACACTTTTAACTCTTCTTTAAATAAAATAATAATAGATGTTCTAATCTAATTCAAGTGGATCAAAGAGGATCATATTTTATTTATAAGGTTGATTTTGGTTGAAATACACTTATCTAATAGAATTATGACATGTGTTAGGATAATTATAAAATCATTTTTACCTTTAATTACCCTATTTATTTTTAAACTTGGTAAATAAAATTCAAAAGTTATTATTCATCAAAAATTATTTTGATCATATTGAAACACATTTTACTTATTGATTTCAATTGTTTCTCTTAGTTTTCTGAAATTAAATTCACAAAAGAGGTAAAATTATGTTTTAGGTAAATTTGAAAATGTGCCTAGAAGGTGGGTAAAAGACATTAATAATTTCAATAAAATTTTATACATATAATCTTATTATAAAATGACTATAATGTATTACATTGAAATAATATAGGTATTATGTATCTATTTTTACTTAAAAAAATTTAAATAAAATAAATAATTATTTAAATAAAAAGTCGGTTTTAAACTATAATGTAGTGTTTTCGCTATTCATCAAAAATTGAAAGTTTTTAGAAAAATACCAAAAATTTACTGTAAGCTAATTTTGATATTCCAAATCTAAAAATTATATATGTTTTAACAAATTAAAAACATATAATTTTCATTAATTAATTTAAAATTAATTCGCATTGTCAAAACCAGAAAGCGGGTTTTTAAGAAATAAAACTATCAAAAGATTGACATGTGTTTATGTCCAATTTAAATGTGAAATTACTTAAAAAGACCTAAATTATATTAAAAGTTAAAAATATAATCTAATTATACTTTAAAACCACTGAAATTCATAATTTAACACTATAAATTATTTCAATTAAAAAAAATTTCAATTAAAATTTAGTATTTTCCACTATTCATCAAAATATGAAAGTTATCAGAAGAGTACCAAAAAATTTATCCAAACTAAATTTTTAGGTCCTGATACTAAAGGGGAAGTTTATTTTGTAAAATTTAATATATAAAAGTGTCAAATATTGGATTTTAAAAGGGTTCTTCATTAAAAGGTGGTAAAATTTCATTTTTTGAAAAATACTTATTTTATCTAAAAAATTAAATTTGTTCTTAAATTATGTATAATAAACACATAATATGGAAGTTAAAATTATATTGAGTATATAAAATTTAGAATGTAGTTAATAATTTTCATAACTTCTTTTTTAATGACTAGTTTGGTATGTCATGGTGTTCTCGAACTCAGTGTTGCGTGTAGAAAAAGCTATTGAATTACTTTAAAGAAATAACATACTATAAAACCCTGGGGTGTTACATTCTACCCTCTTTCAATAATTTGTATCCCCGCAATTTGAAATTGTTTTTCAAAAATAAAAGATTAAAAATATAAAATTCCTTTGTGGAAAATCCATATCAGAAATAGGGTTAATAAAATTTAGTCTTAATAAGAGGGAAAGGGAAATGAAAAAGTCACCAAAAAATTTGAATTTCAAATAAGAGAACATTGGTGGATATTTGAGACACATAATTGGAGGAAATACATAAATATTTATAGAATGTTATTGAGGTCATCAATCACAAACAAGTGACAAATAAATAGAAAATTGAGGGCTCAAAGCCATAAATCTATGATGACTTCAAATATTATTGTTTCATTAAAACATAAGGTATTAGGACAAAACATTATTGGTTTTAATATCCTTTATCTAAAGTTTAAGAATTAATTTCTTCATATTATAAGAAAAAATATTACTTGACAAGTAGAGTTGCATTCTTTAAAAAATTTCTACCACAAACTCATCATTCATTCCAAAAGATAATAGAACTCAAAAATATTCTATTTATCCTAATCATATAGGGTTTGAAAAAGATGAATTTATAATTCATATATCAGATCTTTTAAATAAACTAAATTATACCAACCAGGATATCATGTCGGCCAGTGGTAGGTGATGCACCCTAGCCTCCCTTTCGTTGTGGGTTAAAGTCTCACGACCTTGCCAGACGCGACGGGTTGTCGCCCGAACTTCGGGTTATCCTTAAAAAAATTATTTTTTTTAAGAAATATTTTAACCTTAAACCATAGTATCCAAAGTCCAACATAACCCATTCCTACTATTATACTTATCCAAAATACTAGTGTCTAAACTCATAGTCCCAAAATTTACAAGGAAGGTCAACATAACATAATAAAGATATCTTTTTGCCACATAATAACATGTGAGTACTTTCATCATGTATTCTTTTAAAACATGATAACACCCTCAATTACCATAAAAATTTATTTATTGCATTCATACTCTCTTATTCCTTATAGAATAATAAATATATTCCTTATGTCCAAAAATTTTGAATACTCCAACAATGATAAAATAAACAAACCATTAATCGGTTCCAAGGTAGACAAGAATATCCAATATAATTTATCCAAATCAACCATCTCTTATTCTAAAATCACTACCTCAGTTTCAGGATCATATTAAGGTTTATCTTTCCTTCAACCATATATTTTCCAAAAAATTTAACTTTCTATTGAATTAATTTTCTTAGTACCATATAATCTCAAATCCTTAATGAAAAAGTACTACAATACAATCCTTATTTATCTCCATAATTAATATAACCAGTACATCATTGATACAACACTCAAATGACATAACTCATTAATAAAAATATAAGAGAACTAATTATTCCTCTTTATCTTCCGTAGTATCATAACTCGATTATTATCTAATAACATCATTTGGGGTATACTCTGATGATTAGGAAATTGTTTCCCGTAGTGTCCCAACTCCTTGTAGATGAATAATTGTACATTTGAAAAAAAAATCTTACCCTTACAATCACGTACTTGTTTTCCTTTTTCTTCACACTTATAACAAACTCTCATTTCCTACAAGCATTTACCAAGGAGATTCTTTCCACAATTATAAAATATACGAAAATCCTTCTTTCCCTTCTTCCATTTATCCATATTTCTCTCTACCATCCATTTCTTCTTTAGTTTCTTTCAAATCCATAGGACTCAGAGAATTATTTACATATCTTATTAACACATGATACTATTTCTTTATATGATGAGAATATTTGGGAGACTATTTACCTTCTAAATGTTCTCTTAATACCTTTAAGGATATGAACCTTCTTACCCTTTGGATCATGCATATTGTTGGAGTTTTCATTCCTTCCACTGGGCACCATTTTTTAAATAATGGCATACACTAAGTTAGTTTATTAATCACAATACATAATTCCAAACTTGTAAAATACATAATGTAAATTGAAAAGTAAATGCATATAATTCGTTATCATAAAAAAATATTTTCTTTAAGGAGGTATTTACTCATAAATCCTTCATAATGGTTAGTAAAGAAAATATGAATTATCCTAAGCATAATCCCTAGGAGTGTCATATCCAAGAGTGGAGCAAGGACCATTGTTGTGTACCAGGATACCCTGGGTCAATCCCAAAACTCCTTGTCAGAGTTTTCCCTCCTAGGCACATCTGTGCTAGAGTAGCCTCTACCTACTTATTTCCAGATAGGAATGTATTGCTTAGAAAATATAAGAAATCTCTACATTACCAAAATTCGAGGAAGTTCTTCTATACTAATCCTCAAAGTATATCTTAGGGTAATGTTATCTAATCATAGTTTTCCTAAATCTAGCTTCCAAGGATTGTACTAAAATTTCTCTAATACCAACTGCAACGCCCCAACTCTAGTTACCTAGAGTCAGTGCATTATTACATAACATTGGAATTATCACAAAAGATAAAGTCTCAAATGACCGATTAGTTTAGTAGCCTTGGAAGTACTAGATACAAACATAAGTTTTACATTACATTATGTAATGAAAAAACAAAAACATTGTGTCCCAATTGAACACACTCATATCCCTTAGACTATTACTCTAGGTTAACAACAATATATTTTTTACATCCATGGAAAAAAGAAAACATAATGAAGGGTTGAGATTAGATGATTGGTAACAATAACAATATAGCAGAAACTATCATAAATAAGAATAAACATTTAAGGAAATGTATAAGACTAGAAAAATAATTATAAACTTAAAATTCAGCATAATATGGAAATGATAAGTCAAATAATTCCACTTAATTAATCTCATGGATATTCTACAAGTCAAATAATCACATGTAATATCAATAACTAATTTCATAATGATGGAATGCATAATTCCGGATATCATAACCACATAGTGAATGCCTGATGCCAAGAATACAAATATTTTTCTTTCAAGGCCTTAATCTGAGACACAGGTTTGTCTAATGAGACCTTCTGATGCATCAAAGAGATATAACGGGCTCCACCCATATTATACAAAATCCAATGCATTCCTCATATAAAAAGGTTGAAACATAACATAAAAATCCTTATTAAAGCTAGCATATTAAATGTTAATACATTAACCATAAACCATGAATGGTATAAAAATAACACATCCACAATAAAACATATCACAAAAAATTCAATACAATATGTAACATTTTATTATAATAAATCAACTTCAAACAAGTCTAAAATCCATCAGAGGATGTTGACATAGATGAAAAAAACTGTTTGAGAGAAATATCTCTTTCTATTTTGAAACAATTTAAAAGCCACATAATTATAAAAGAAAGAAATTTTTTCGAAAATATTATTATAATCTTGTAAGGTATGCTTTGAAGATGTTATAACATCATAAAATAGCTTCACCCTCTGTATACGTTAAAAAACATTTTTACCTTAATTTTTCGAAAAGGTCATAAAGTACCTTGTTTAGAAAATGATGGAAAGATTCCTTTCAAAATATTTATAAAAATTAAAAAAGGGTATAAATGTCTTTAAACGATATTATCTAAAATAGTAAAAAAATTTTGAAATAAATTTTTAAGAAACACAGGTGTGGATGATAAATATGTCCATGTAGATACTCACGTATAAACAACCTCGGATAATAAAGAGATTGTAAAATTAACACTTACCATGTACTTTTCCTCAGTCAAGGGTATGTAAGACTCCTTTATAATAGTTAAATCATTGTTATTAAATTATATAGGAACCATATATATAAATATGATATTATATATGATCTTATAATACTGTTTTGTTAGTAATATTTCTATAGTATCATTGTTTCAGGAGTTAACTGATTCATTTTCCTTTATATGTTTTGTTAAGTAAGTCATGTTTGTTATAGATGGGATACATTTGATTCAAATAAATAATTACATTAAGTTCTAAAACATTATGTTTCATCATAAAATAAAAATTATTCTTGAATGGTTACGATGGGGAATGAATCTCATCGCGTTCGTGGAGACAGTAATCTGTACGTATGCACAAGCGACAATACCATTCTATTGATGGTGAAATAGTATGCGATTCAATGGTATATAATATATAAAGAAGAATTAACATTTTATATTTATTATTTACATCTATTATACTCATTATTATATCCATCCAAATAATGAAGTGTTGAATAACATACCACACCACGATGTGGAGATGGTAAGCCGTACTTACGTCTGTATGGTGACTTTGTCATCCATAAGATGGATAGAATAATGAATTTGGTTATACCATATTTATAATAACATCATAGTATGTTGAAGGTATTGTATTTATTATTTTGGTATGGAAACAACAAAGAAAGCAGAAGTGGAAGAAGAAAATAACTTTGAAAGAGGTGATTAAATTATTACCTCTTCTTCAGGTGCTTCCTTTTGATTTGATCATAAGGGATCTTTAAGTCAAGTTTCTGATCAAATTAAGGTATATAAATTAAATTTAGGGTAGTTGGGAAGATATTGGAGTAGGGGTTGGCTGAGCCAAATGGATTTGGAAGTGTGATTTTGAGAGAAGGGGAAGTACCCTTTTATAATAGAGATGAGGGTCACTTTAGAAAAAACATGAAATATTAATTTATTATACAATCACATTATTTTTATAATGGATAAAAAGGATTTATTTATAGGATAAGGTGGGGATGGGTCTAAAACTCTAAACCCATAGGTTCTAGATATGTTTAGGTCACCATATTAACCTTATCTTCTAGATTTAACTCTTTCTTAAATAGTTTAACTTTTTCCATGTATTCTTGTATTATTATAATAAATGGTCAATAAACTTACTATTAAATGCAAAGAGAACCCCAAGTGGTTCTGTAATGACATATATATCATTATTTAGGTCCTTTGGCTGAACCTTAGATTTTTAATAATAATATATCAATTAATAATATAGTATTTGTTTTAAAAACTCATTTTTGTCAATTTTGACACTATTTAGTATTTAGTTTTTGTGAAAGTCAAAACAACTTGATTACTTAAAAAAAATAATTTAAATCAATACTAACATTTAATATTAACCATGAAAATCAGTTTAATTCCTCAAAAGTCCCAATTTAAATTTATTTGGATATTTAGAATATCAATTATTCTAATCTTTCATTAATAAGGAAATTACTGCATCATCATTGTGTCATAAATAAATTTAATTATT
Organism: Viscum album; assembly: GCA_963277665.1. Lineage (NCBI taxonomy): Eukaryota > Viridiplantae > Streptophyta > Magnoliopsida > Santalales > Viscaceae > Viscum > Viscum album. The sequence continues at coordinate 1,354,891,629 of OY728131.1, forward strand.
TAATGTATAAAAACTATAAATAAAATACTATTATCTAGGAAATATGTTTATCTCTATAATGAATATTTTTATTCAAATTTATCTTATGTATAACCCTATATTAAAAATGTTTTAGTTATTAAAATTTGAATTTAACACTTTTAACTCTTCTTTAAATAAAATAATAATAAATATCCTAATCTAATACAAGTGGATAAAATAGGATAATATTTTATTCCTAAGTTTAATTTTTGTCTAAATACACTTATCCAATCGAGTTATGACATGTGTTAGGGTAATTATAATATTATTTTTACCCTTAATTACCCTATTTACTATTAACCGTGGTAAATAAAATTCAAAATTTACTATTCATAAAAAAAATATTTTCATCCTTTTAAACCAAATTTTATTTACTGATGTCAACCATTTAACTCATATGTTTTAAATCCAATTCAAAGAAGTAATAAAATTATATTTTATGAAAATTTTCAAATGTGCCTAGAAGGTGGGTAAAAGACATTAAAATGTTCAATAAAATTTTATACATATAATATTATTATAAAATGAATCCAATGATTTAAATTGAACTAATATAGGTATTATATATCTATTTTGAATTAAAATAAATTTAATAGTGTTTTTCACTATTCATAAAAAATTGACTGTTTTCAGAAAAATACCAAAAATTCACCCAAAGATAATGTTGATATTAAAAATCAAAAAATGATGTCTACTTTACCAAATTCAAAACATAGAATTTTCATTAATTAATTTAAAATTAATTCTGCTTGTCAAAGCTAGAAAGCGGGTTTTTAGGAAGTAAAAACTATCAAAAGATTGATATGTGTTTATGACCAATTTAAATGTGAAATTACTTAAAATGACCTAAAATATATTAAATTATAAAAATATAATATAATTATACTTTAAAACCACTGAAATGTATAATTTTACACTACAAATTATTTTTATTAATTTTTTTTTCAATTAAAATTTTGTATTTTCAGTATTCATCAAAATATTAACGTTATCAAAGAATTACAAGAAATTTATCCAAACTATGTTTTTATGCCCCGCTTCTAAAGAAGAACTTTATTTTGTCAAATTGAATATATAAAAGTGTCAAAAATTTGATTTAAAAGGACTCTCCATTAAAAGGTGGTAAAATTGCATTTTTTGAAAAATACTTATTTTATCTGAAAAATTTAATTTGTTCTTATATTATTTCTATGAAACACATAATATGGATGTTAAAATTATATGGAGTATTTAAAATTCAAAATGCAGTTAATACTATTCTTAACTTCTTTTTGAACGGCTAGTTTGGTAAGTCGTGGTGCGCTCGAACTCGGTGTTGCATGTAGTGTAAGATATTGAATTAATTTAAAGAAATAATGTACTATGAAATCCTGGGGCATTAAATTCTCCCATACTTAAATAAATTTCATTGTCATAATTTGAAATTGTTCTTAGAAAATAAAAGGTTAAAAATAAAAAGCAGCTTTGTGGAAAACCCACATCAGAAATAGGGTTAATAATATTTAGTCTTAATTAGAGGGAAAGGGAAATGAAAACATCACCACCAAATTAAGATTTAGAATAGGAGAACATTGGTGGAAATTCAAGACACATAATTAGAGGAAAAACGTAAATATTTATCGGGAGTGATTGAGGTCATCAATCAAAAACAAGTGAATAATAAATAAAACATTGAGGGCTCAAAGCCATAAATCTTTGATGAATTAAAATATTATTAGTTCAAATATTAAGGTATTAGGATAACAAATTTATATGTTAAGATCCTTTCCCTAAAGTTTAAGAATAAATTTCTTCATAGAATGAGAAAAAAATAATTACTAGACAATTATAGTGAAATTTTTAACTAATTTACCACAAACTCATCTTTCACTCCAAAAGATACTAGAAATCAAAAATATTCTATTTATCCTAATCATATAGGGTTTAAAAAAAATAAATTTATTATTTATCTATAAGAACATTTAAAAAAACTACATTATACAAACCAGGACATCACATATACCAGGGGTAGGTGATACACCCTTGTTGCGCTTCAGTTGCGGGTTCAAGTATCACAGCCTTACCGGACACGACGGGTTGTCGCCCAACCTTTGGGTTGTCCTTTTTATAAAAAAATACAAAAAAATATTAAGAAATGTTTTAATCTTAAACTATATTATCCAATATCAAACTTAACCCATTCCAACCATTTGAATTATCCAAAATACTTGTGTCCAAACTCCTAGTTAAAAAATTAATATGGAAGGTCATCATAACATAATGAAGATCTCTTTTTCCACATGATAACATGTGATTACTTTCATCATGTATTTTCATAAAACATGGTAACACCCTAAATTACCATAAAACCATATTGATTATATTCATGCTCTCTTATTCCATATAGAATACTTGATATATTCTTTATATCCTAAAATTTTTAACACTCAAACAATGATGGAATAAATAAACTATTAATTAGTTCCAAGGTAGTCAAAATATCCAATATAAATTATCCAAATCAACTATATCTTATTCCAAAATAACTACCTCAGTATCAGGACCCTATTAAGGTTTATCTTTCCTTCAACCATGTATTTTCCAAAAATTTTAACTTGTTGTTGAGTCACTTTACTTGGTACCATATAATCTCAAATCCTCAATGAAATTGTACTGTAATACAATCCTTATTTATTTCCATAATTAATATAACCAGTACATCGTTTATACAAAACTCAAAGGATATAATTCAGTAATAAAAATATAAGAACACTAATTATTCCTCTTCATCTGCGATAGTATCATAACTTGATTATTATGTAATAGCATCATTTGTGATATACTCTGATTATTGGGACATTGATTCATGTAGTGTCCCAACTCTTTGGAGATGAATCATTGTACATTTGAAACCTTTTTATTACCCTTAGAATCACGTACTTGGTGTCCCTTTTCTCTACACTTCTAACAAGCTCCCATTCCCTTCAAGCATTTACCAAGGTGATTCTTTCTATAGTTATCACATATGGGAAAATCTTTCTTTCCCTTATTTCCTTTATCCATATTTCTCTCTACCATCCAATTCTTCTCTGTCTTCCCTTAAAATCCACAGGACTCATAGAATTCATTACTTATCTTATTAACACTTGATACTATTTCTCTATATGATGAGAATACGTGGGAGACTATTTCCCTTCTAAATGTGGGATTAAGACCAGGAAATATATGATCCTTCTTACTCTTTGGATCATGCGTATTAATTTATCTCTCATTCCATCTACTGGTCACCATTTCTAAACAATGGAATACACTGAGTTATCTTATGAATCACAATTCATAATTCCAAACTTGTAAAATACCTAACGTAAATTGAAAAGTTTATGCCTATAATCCATAATCCTAAAAAAAATATTGTCTTTAAGGAGGTATTTACTCATAAATCCTTCACAATGATTTTTAAAGAAAATTTGAATTATCAGAAGCATATCCCCCAAGAGTGTCGTAACGAAGTGTGCAACAAGGCCCATTGTTGTGTAATAGGATACTCCGGGTCAAGACCGAAACTCCTTGTTGGAGTTTTCACTCCTAGGTACATCTGTGCCAGAGCTACCTCTACCTGCTCGTATCCGGACAGGGATGTATTTCTTGGAAAATATACAAAATATTTACATTACCAAAATTCTAGGATATTCTTATATACTAATACTAAAAGTATATCTTAGGGTAATGTTCTCTAATCAATGTTTTTATAAATCTTTCTTCCAAGGTTTGTACTAAACTTTCTCGGATACCAATTGGAATGCCCTGACCCTAGTTACCCCGAGTCAGTGCATTATTACATAACATTGGCATGATCACAAGAGGTCAAGTCCCAAAATACTGATTAGTTTAGTAGCTTTGGAAGTTTTATATATATATATAAGTTTTACATTACATTATGAAATTAAAAAACAATAGCATTGTGTCCCCTTCGAACACACTCATATCCCTTAGCCTCTTCCTGAAGGTTAATCGTATATACTTCTTCACATCCTTGGAAAAAGTAAACATAAGAAAGGGGTGAGATCAGATGCTCAGTAAGGATAACAATATAGAAAAAACTATCATAAATTACAATAAACATTAAAAGGATATATATAAGACAAAAACAAAAGCCTTTTAAACATAAACATCAACACAATATGGCAATGATCAGTTAAATAATCCCATTTACTTATTCGCATGGATATTCTACTAGTCGAATAATCTCATGTAATATCAATAACTAATTTAATAATGATAGAATGAATAATGAGGAACATCATAACCACATATTCAAGGCCTCATGCCAAGACTACAAATAAGATTTTGTCAAGACCTTGTTCCAAGACACGAGTTTGTTTCATGAGACCTACCGGTGCATCGAGGAGCTCTAGCAGGCTACACCCACCACTTACTAATTCTAATTCATTGATCATATGAAAAGGTTGAAACCTAACATAAACATTCATATTAAAACTAACATATTAAATGTTAATAATCTAACCATAAAACATGAATGGTATAAAAATAAAACATCCACAGTCAGACATAGCACAAAACCTTTAATACAATATAGAATATTGAATTATAATAAATCAACTTCAAACAAGTGTAAAATAAATCAAAGGACATAGATGAAATAAAAAAAATATGAGAGAAATATATCTTTCTATTTTGAAATCATTTAAAAGCCACATATTTATAAAAGAAAACATTTATTTTGAAAATATTCTTATAAGCTTGTAAGGGAAGCTTCAAAGATGTTATAATGGAGGAAAATAGCCGCACCCGCTGTATACGTTAAAAAAACATTCATACCTTGATTTTTAGAAAAGGTCATAAAGTACCTTGTTTGGAAAATGACAGAAAGATTCCATTCAAAACATTTTATAAAAAGTCAAAGAAAGGTATTGTTGGACTCCTCATATATCAATCATGTTTTAATGATCCCGGATCCTATTTAGTCTATAAACTATGTTAAATCTATGTAATCTATCTCACATTAAATGTACAGTTGCTTAGTAAAAGCTATTCAAAGCTCTTAAAGTATATACAATAAGTTTGGATACTATATACTATCTTTTGACTCACTTTATAATGATTTCTATGAAAAATGATTAAGTTTAATTCTTTCCATAAGTATCACTACTTGAGTTTGAATACTGATATTTTCTTAAGTCTGAGACACCGTGAAGTAGACACCGTGAACATTCAGACACTGTGAAGTAGACACTGTGAATATCCATACACCGTGAACCAAATACCATGAACAAGACACCATGAACATTTAGACACCATGAAGAAGACACTGTGAATATACAGACACTGTGAACCAGACACCATGAACACGACGCCATGAACGAGACACCGTGACCATAAGACACTGTGACCATGAGACATTGTGACTATAATACACTGTTACCACGAGACTCTGTGATCACGAGACACCATGGTTACAAGACACCATGACCAATCCAGACACCGTGTGAATGAGACACCATTTCCATGACATATTGTGACACCGTTTCCTAATATATTTTTTGTCATCTTTCAGTTTAATCTCTAACGGTCATATTTGAAGATTTTAATGCACTGAAATAATTAATGTTTCTTTGTAGACATATAATCGGAAAGTATGAGGTATGAGGTGCAAAATACATGAAACCTGTCGGCTCCAACACATGCACTCTAAGATAAAAAGAGTAGTGACACCCGAAAACTAGTGGCGAAAAAGCTTTTATGAAGTAGCACGACACAAAGAACAAGCTGGTGGGTGTGAACGTGATAACAATATACATTTTGAAGAATTGGCTCATGCAACTCGATTCTGCTGAAGAACACACAAAACATACTGGAATCCCAAGAACATATTCACACTGTCAAACATCACAAAGAACACAAGCCAGATCTGTCTGACTTAAAACACTTTGTTTTCTAGACGAGGACTCAAGTTCTGCATCTGCTTCATCTAAGAAGTCTAGAGCTAAAAATACTAACACTCAGAGTACTTATAAACCTATCTCAATCTTTGGGATCTGTTTTGTACCTTTTTATTAACTTTGGTGAAATGTTTTTTTTATAATAACACACTCTGTCTCTTGCATCAAACTGAAGGATACAAGATATCCTTACTCAAACACTCATTTACTCTTGTGTATACCCAAAAATAAGTGTGAAAGAGGTCCCTGTGTGGCTTGGTAGTTTGTACTCACTAAGAACTATAGAAGAGGTCCTTGTGCGACCTGGAAAATCCTGTGTACTGTTGTTTAACTTCGATCTAGTGTGTGGATAAATTATATTTATATAAACTTCTTGGAGGCCGGTGATCCCCAAGTGGAGTGGATTAGGTCTCGGCTTTAGACTGAACCACTTGTTGTATATCCGTTTTGCTTCTTACTATAGTCTTATCTGTTTTAATACTCTACTATATAATTTAGAAATCACTATACTTTGATATTTAATCTTGGAAAGAAGTTATAATTTCTTTGTCTTAGAAAAATAGTTTCAAAAGTAATATTAATAACAATAATTATTACTGAGAAATAATCAATCTTCTAAGAAGTAATTTAAAAAGTCAAACATTTATAACCATAATACATTGATTAACTGGGTTGTATTTAACTTGATGGGGAAATATTTTTAAGAAAACCTTTTTTTAAACAGAATTTTTTTATAGATTCTCAATTCACCCCCACTTGAGTATTCTACTCCGACCAACATTTGGTATCAAAGGCTGTTTATTAGGACTCTGTTTAATCTTATTGAACTGTGATTGTAGTTGTACTTTAAGGATCTGTAAATTTCTGTAAATTCTAAATTTCTATCTCTTTAAACCTATTCTGTTATTATGGATAATAGATTGGAAGGTGCTGCAACCAACATGCCACCATTCTTTAATGGAACCAACTATGCTCAATGGAAAATTAAAATTAAAATGCATTTAGAGAGTATGAGTATTGAAATTTGGTCTTCCATTATAGATGAATATAAGATTCTTACTATTGATAGAATCACATGGGATGAAACTACCAAAACGACCTACAATAACAATTGCAAAGCTATGAATTCTTTATACTACTCCTTAGGACATGAGGAATTTAATAGAATTTCTACTTGTAAAACTTCCCATGAGATTCGGGATACCCTGTCTATCTCACATGAAGGAACATCTAGTGTAAAAGAAACGAGACTTAATATTTATACTATCAAATATGATAATTTTAAAATAAAACCTGATGAACCTCTTTCTGACATGTATCTTAGGTTCAATGAGATTGACAACACAATGATCTCGCTTGGAAGAGAAGTCATTGCCAAGGAACAAATCATGAGAGTTCTTAGATGTATACCTAACAGATAGAGGGTGAAACAACATGAGATTTTATAAGATATATTCTTTTCAATTTCTTTCATATCTTTTGTTGTATGATACACCGATATTATCTTTCGCTATACACAACACCGTATTAGCTTGCACTATACACAACACTAATCTTGGATCGTGTTACACACAATTTCAAGTTTTTTTGATAGTAGTTATTTTATGCAACATTGATTGTATATATATATATATATATATATTCAATTTATAAATGAAATATGGTTGGATTTTGTTATACACAACAACAAAGGAGCCTTACACTACATACAACCCTGACATGGCTTGCATTACATGCAATCACAACCTTCCTCGATAGCGTGTATTGTACGCAATACCAGGTTTCATTAAACAATGATATATGGTTATAATATTATTATTAACTTGAAGTTATGAATATTATTAAATTCATTTTTAATTTTATGACATTATAATTCATATTACACATTTTTTAGAACATGGTATGAGAACAAAATCAATTTTTCGAGTAAAATAAGTATTTTTCAGAAAATGTAGTTTTGCCGCCTTTTGATGGCGCACCCCTTTTAAATATTTTTTTACAATTTTATAAGTTCAATTTGAAAAAATAAAATTATTCTTTAGAATCAGGATATAAAAATTTACTTTGGATAAAATTTTCATATTATTCTGATACCTTTTATATTTTAATGGATATTAAAAACACGCTATATTTTAATTAAAATCAACTTTTTTCATTGAAATAATTTATATGGTTAGATTATATTTTTAATTGGTTTTAAAGTTTAATTATAATATATTTTTACCATTTAATCAAATGTTGGTCAATGGAATTAATTTCAATTTGAAATTGGACATAAACAAGTGTCGATCTTTTGATAGTTATTGTTTCTTAAAAACACGCTATTTGTTTTGATAACTAGAATTAATTTTAAAACTAATTCATGCCACTTCTATGTTTTCAATTTGAAAAAATAGACATCATTTTTGAATTTGGAATATCAAATATAGCTTAGGCTGAATTGTTGCTATTTTTTTGAAAAACTTCAATTTTTGATGAATAGTGAAACCACTTAGTGGTAGTTAAAAAAACCAACTCTTTCATTTAAATGAAATTTTACCACTTATATGAATTGCATTTCAAAAATCCTACATACATGGGTGTTATCAAGAAGTAAAATTTGGTTCAATAAGATGAAAATAATTTTTGGTGAATAGTAACTTTTGACTTTTATTTACAGCGGTTAAAGGTAAATAGGGTAATTCAAGGTTAAAAGAATATTATAATAATTCAAATTTACCTTAACACTTTTCCTAACCTTATTTGATGAATATTTTTCGACCTTGGGAATCCTTGGGTCGATTTTGGAACCTTATTGAGCCACTTGGTAGTGATAATGACAATTTGGATTAATTAATATAATGTAAAGACAAAATTGACTTTAACAAAAATCTTTTAGTAATTAATTTTTATAAGGGGTTATATAAATTATCTTTTCAACTATAAATATTCATTGGAAAGATAAAAATATTTCCTACATGTTGGTATTTTTTTTAATAATTTTTAGACATCAAAAAAATTAAATTATTTATGACACAATAATGATGCCGTATTTACTTCATTAATAAATGATTTAAATAAATAAGATTATAATGATTAAAATATTATCCAAAACATGTAAAATTCTGATTGGATGATTTTATTTCTACCATAAGTCATATTATCTTCATCTTTAATTATTTTTGGGTCTTTTGAAACCGAAGATAAGTTTATAAAAAAATAATATTTTCACACTTTCCAAAAGAGCCCCTCCTCCCCCTTATAAAATGAGACCACTTATATCCAATTCCTCACACCCCTCAAGCCATTTTCTCGTCCAAAAGCTGCCCAATTAAGCTCCCAACATCTTTATTCTCCCCCTAGAAGCCTTACATTAGGCATAAGGCACTCCAAGAAGTCCTTTTTGGATCAAACCAATGGAAGTTACCCAAATTAAAGGTAACAGTTTCTCTTAAATTGTTTTCTTTTATTCTACTTCTCCAACCCCTAAACTCTTTTTAATCATTAATTTTGTAACAAAAACAGTATCATATATATACTATTATGTTTTTATGAGAAGTATTCGAACTAAACTTACACACACCTCCATCATATGGATGAAGAACATAATGTTTCTGTGGATGGAAAACTAACGCCTCACGAAACGATGATTGTTTGATTTTAGCCTACCACCTCTCATGGAGGCCATTATGATGTCACTATATTTATATATGATATATATTATGTTTATGATTTCCTTATTCTTCTTTACTTCCCAATTATATCAAGCCTTTATGATTTCCATAGTGGGTAAATACGATAATCTCATTTGAGGAAGTGCGGACTACCGCCCCCTAAAAGTGATGTGATTCGTTAATGCCTTATGCGGGATGTATAAAGGATGGAATTAATTATATTATATATGATATTATACTAGAATTATAATATACCTATTCCATTAAAATAATAAAAATAAATGAAAGTAGCGTTCATGCGTACGTACGACTTACCGTCTCCATGAACGATGCATTTCATTTCTTACCTCCATATGTTATGTACTATTATAAATAAATGTATATGATAGATATATAATGAATATATATGATATATAAATCATGATTTACATTCTGGATGTAATTAAATCATGATATAAGTAATAATATCAATAAAAACAAGTCGAAACACGTATGATAAATGAAACGATTTTACCCAAAATGCTGATTTAACATGGAATTTACAAAAGAACGGGTAATATAAAGTCATAAGTGAACCATATATGATATCATAACAATGAATATGATTCTATAATAAGTCAATGACACTATTTAAATCATTATACTGGAGGTTCAGATACATACAAAGCATATTGGATGTAAGGTAAGGGATAACTATTCAAATCTCGTTCTTACCCGAGATTGTTTATTCATAAGTATTTATTGGGGTTATTGTTATCATCCATGTACATGTTTCTGAAAAATTGGTTCATGTATGTTTAAAGTATTTTTTAACCATTTTTTACTTTTACTACATGGTATGTAAGGAATATTTCTTTTACGAGGTACTTTTTGACTTTTCCGGCAAAAGTACGAGAAGAATGTTTTTTTACTTATACGACATGAAAGGATTTTTAATGTTTCATAAAGCCTTATTTTCATGATGCTTCCTTGAAGATATTTCATGAATATTTTCAACAAAATCTTTTTCTTTTAAAATTGCATGATGTTTTTTGAAAAGAAATTGATTTTGAAGAAGAAAGGATATTTTCCTCAAGAATTCATCTCAAGTGTTTTATCAAAACCATTTTCCATCTAAGATGACATTATTTCATATGTGTATGTTTCAAGTATAATGTCTCTATGATTTACATGGTTTTACGTTTCTTATTATGAAATGATATCCGTTTGGTTTATATAGATTATGTTATGATGGGATGATGTTTATGAAACCCATTTTATTCTTTGGGTTATGATGAATGAATTATGTTTATTTTTTTGGAAAAAGTAAGAATGATTTCATTATGAGATGGGTGAGACCTATATATCCATACAATGCATTGGGTAAAGATTTATATCTCATGAGATAGACATGACTGAAACGGTAAGTTAATCCGGTTCAGTGATACATGACTGGAATAAGGAGTGAACTCGATTCAGAAAGGGACTTTGTCCACTAAGATGGTCTTGGAAGAAATGCCTTGGCTACTATGGAAATCATATCATGTGCTTAATGTTTTTCCACAATTATAAGTTTTATTCCCATGTTATTGTATCCTGATTTATGTTCCATTATGATCTATGCCTTACGTACTGCCATGTTTTATGTCATTGATCAAGACTTTGATGTTTAAACATTATGTTCATGTTTTTAAGTTCAAATGTATATGGTTTGTTTTATTTTCTCCATGCTTACCCTTACTGAGCATTTGATCTCACCATTTTTATGTTTTCTTTTCCCCCAAGATTAAAATAAAGGTTTTAGGTAAGGAAACAAAAAGGGGAAGATCATTATGGGAGATGGTGAAGATCTTTCAACATGATTAGAAGTTTATATTCCATGTTTCCAAAAACACTAAACTATTACAGTCCTTGAGTGTTTGTTTTTGTTATAAGTATTCCGAAAAAGTATTTTAATTTCCATGTATGTCACGCTTTGGGTCTCAACAGTTGGTATTAGAGGAAAGGTTTAGTTAACCTTTGGAAACTAGGATGCAGAAACTTTAGTGAGATCCCTAGATATATTTCTATGGTATGTCTAGGAATGCACCTAAGGTTAAGTACAAGTATAGTTTATAGTCATAGAATTATGGTAACGATATTAGAAATATACCTAAAATATTAGATGTTGAAGGTACTCCCTCTTTATTATGTTGTTTTCCCTAGCATGATTTTTGCCTCTCACACTATTCTTTTTGGGTTTTAGACAATTGTTGGAACCCGAAGGAACTGTGTTGATCAATTTAATGGATAATACAATGATTTTCCTCCTGAACAAACCAATGTTATGGGAGATAGAGTGAAAAATCTTATTTCTATACTTACGCAAGCTATGAATCATTCTGGACTTCCGAATGAGCATAGAAGGGAACAATATTCTATTGAGTCCTTAATGAGGAAACACCCACCTTCTTTTAGTGGGTCTTCCGATCCAATTGTTGCTGAACAATGGATCAGTACCATTGAAAAGATATTTTCCATACTTCAATGTTCAGAACATGAAAAATTCATTCTGGCTGTTTATCGTTTAAAAGGTGAAGCAGCCCAGTGGTGGACTCTAATTAAGAATACAAGGCCCCAAGATGAAATTGAATCCATGGAATGGGACGATTTCAAGAACTTGTTTTTCAGTAAGTACTTCCTCCGTATTCTTCGAACAATGATGGAAAAGGAGTTCCATGAGCTTAAGCAAAAGGATGATGAATCTATTGGTACATACGAAGAAAATTTTACAAGGCTTGCGAGGTATGCATATGACTTTATCATACAACCTGAAAGTAGAGTTTATCGATTCGTCAGTGGCTTAAAACCAAGTCTTCGAAGGGAATTAGATATAAGAGACTTCAATAGCTATGAAGAAATTGTGCATTGTGCTATCAAGGTAGAAATGGAAGTTGGTGTTACATATCCTTCTCATGGTTTGGAAAAGAAACGAAAGATGGAGTTCAAGGAGAAATCTTAGAACAATGGTGAAAATAAGATGAATGTTTCTTTATGCTCAAAGTGTGGAAAGAAGCATGGTGGAGATTGTCTTAAAGGGACTAGAAAATGTTTTAAGTGTGGAATAGAAAGTCATCAAGTAGTTGAGTGTCGATGTAATGGAAAAAGGGTTGCTAATGATGTGAATAAAGAAAAAACTACAGAGAACGCACCACCAACACTTCAATGCTTCAAGTGAAAGGAAATGGGACATTATGCTAATAAATTCCCTAATACAAGGGTTAATGATGATCAACGTGAGAAACCACTTAAGGCAAAGGATAAAGGGAAGTCACATGCGATCACTATTTGTGATGTTGAGTATGACAATGATGTTGTGTAATGATTAAGTGTTTATGTAATGGGATTTCAAAATAGTATCATGGAATATTATTTATGGTATTGTGGAATATTGGAATATTTATGTATTGGTATATTGTGGTTTTCAATATTTTATGGTACCGGTAACCATGGAAAGTGATTGAGATATTTTTGGAAAGAAGATGATATGTGAATAATGAAAGGATAAGGAGAAAATGAAATGTTTGACAGTATTTATGCGCTCATGACTGATATAAGGACAAAGTTATATCATGGTTTGAGTATATAGAATTTTTGGAGTTTGGTATGTGGAAAGAGTTAACTTTTGACAACATTCATGTTTTCACTAAGGTTCAATGGGTATTCATTTTTCAAGAGAATACATGATTAATGTATTCACATGATTGGAATGTTACCATGAAGATATATGAGGGATAAATGATGGTATTCACATGCTTGTTATATGACCTTTTTTAGTAATGGTTCACTTTATACTATGAGTTTGGAAAGAAGTATTTTGGATAAGCCTAAAGATTTGAATGGATTATGTTGAACATAAGTTAGTATTATTTAAGGCTAGAATTTTTTTTTGTTTTTCTTCAATATTTTTTATATAATGTTATAATAGTATAGTTTTTGAAAAAGGAAAACCCGTAGGACGGGCAGCAACCCATCACGTCGGACAAGGATGCGAGAATCAAACCCACAACCAAAGTGCGACAGGCCTTTATCGCCTACCACTAGCCTACAAGAAGTCCCTGGTTAGTAGAAACTAGTTTTATTTTATTAAGCGGTATGATAGATGAAGTATAAGTTCATTTTTGGAATCATATACGATTAACCTCACCAAAGAAGGACTTATGTATATTTGATAACTTTTTCTACCCTTTTGTTTGAAATAGATGGAATGACCCATAATTCTATCACATGATCTGCTAACACTTCACGAATAACAAATTCAACTTCATTTCTTTAAGAGATGATGTGGAAATTGTTCAAGGCACGAACAATAGTGAGATTTTACCAAAATCAAGTAAGTATTTATTCTAATTCAAAATTTTCAACTTTAGGGAAATGATATTGAAAACCAAAAATGTTTTCATAGTTCCCTTCTATCTGATGAATCAGATGATACCTTAGATCATCACAAATTTATGGCTTTATGATTGATGGCTTTTTCATAGCCATGTTCTCTACCACTCTCCATCAGAACTTGATGGTTAGATTTTTCTTCCATATCTATATTTTCACCTATGTTCTCCTATATGGAAACCCAGTGATGAGTTACTTTGGGTAATATTTACGTTTCATACTTTAGTTTTTAAAATAAAGTTTTATTATTCCTTTTTACGATGTGGGTTTCTATAAATAGTAAATGATTTATAACCCCGGCGAATTTCGAGGGTGAAATTCATTTTAAGGTGGTAGAATGTAACAACCCAAGATTTTATAAGATATATTATTTTCAATTTTTTTCATCTCTTCTGTTTTACGATACACCAATATTATCTTGCGCTATACGCAACACCGTATTAGCTTGCAGTATACGCAACACTAATCTTGGATCGTGTTACACACAATTTCAAGTTTGTTTGATAGTAGTTATTATACACAACATTGAGTGTATATATATATATTAAATTTATAAATGAAATATGGTTGTATTTTGTTATATGCAACAACAAAGTAGTCTTTCACTACATGCAACCCTGACTTGGCTTGCATTACACCCAATCACAACCTTCCTCAATAGCGTGTGTTGTACGCAATACCGGGTTTCACTAAACAAAGATATATGGTTATAATATTATTATAAACTAGCTTTTATGAATAGTATTAAATAAATTTTTAATTTTATGACATTATAATTCATCTTACACATTTTCTAGAACACGGTATGAGAACAAAATCAATTTTTCAAGTAAAATAAGTATTTTTCAAAAAATGTAGTTTTGCATCATTTTGATGGCGCACCCACTTTAAATATAGTTTTTGACATGTTTATAAGTTAAATTTTAAAAAATAAAATTATTCTTTAGAATCAGGATATAAAAATTTACTTTGGATAAAATTTTCATATTATTCTGATAACTTTCATATTTTAATGAATATTAAAAACATGCTATATTTTAATTAAAAACAACTTTTTTCATCGAAATAATTTATATGGTTAGATTATCTTTTTAATTGGTTTTAAAGAGTAATTATAATATATTTTTACCATTTAATCCAATGTTGGTCAATGGATTTAATTTCAATTTGAAATTGGACATAAACAAATGTCGATCTTTTGATAGTTATTATTTCTTAAAAACACGCTATTTGTTTTGATAACGGGAATTAATTTTAAAATTAATTAATTCCACTTATATGTTTTCAATTTGGAAAAATAGACATCATTTTTGAATTCGGAATATCAAATATAGCTTAGGCTGAATTTTTGGTATTTTTATGAAAAACATCAATTTTTAATGAATAGTGAAACCACTTAGTGGTAGTTAAAAAAACTGACTCCTTCATTTAAATGAAATTTTACCACTTATATGAACTGAATTTAAAAAATATGAAATACATGATTGTTATCAAGAAGAAAATGTGGTTCAATAAGATGAAAATAATGTTTGGTGAATAGTAACTTTTGACTTTTATTTACCGCGGTTAAAGGTAAATAGGGTAATTCAATGTTAAAAGAATATTATAATAATTCAAAATTACCTTAACACTTGTCCTAACCTTATTGGATGAGTAGTGTACGACCATGGGCATACTTGGGTCTATTTTTGGACCCCATCTAGCCACTTGGTAGTGGTAATGACAATTTGGATTAATTAATTTAATGTAAAGACAAAATTGACATTAACAAAAATCTTTTAGTAATTAATTTTTATAAGGGGTTATATAAATTATCTTTTCGACTATAAATATTCATTGGAAATATAAAAATATTTCCTACATGGTGGTATTTTTTTTATAATTTCTAGACATCAAATAAATTAAATTATTTATGACATAATAATGATGTAGTATTTACCTCATTAATAAAGGATTTAAATAAATAAGATTATAATGATTAAAATATTATCCAAAACATGTCCAATTCTAATTGGATGATTTTATTTCGACCATGATTCATATTATCTTCATCTTTAATGATTTTTGGTCCTTTTGAAACCGAAGATAAGTTTATAATAAAATAATATTTTCACACACTCCAAAAGAGAACCTCCTCCCCCTTATAAAAGGAGACCACTTCTATCCAATTACTCACACATCTCAAGCCATTTGGATCATCCAGACTCTACCGAATTAAGCTCCCTACATCCCTATACTCCACCTAGAAGCTTTAACATAGGTATAAGGCACTCCAAGAAGTCCTTTTGGTTCAAACCAATGGAAGTTACCCAAATTAAAGGTAACAATTTCTCTTCAATTGTTTTCTTTTATTCTAATTCTCCAACCCCTAAACTATTTCTAATCATTTCTTTTGTAACAAAACCAGTATCCTCAATATACTATGATGTTGTTATGAGAAGTATTCGAACTACACTTACACACACCTCCATCCAATGGATGAAGAACATAATGTTTCTGTGGATGGTAAACTAACTCCTCACTAAACGATGATTGTTCGATTTTCTCCTACCACCTCTTATAGTGGCCATTATGATGGAAATGTATTTATATATGATATATATTATGTTTATGATTTTCTTATGCTTCTTTAATTCCCAATTATATCAAACCTTTATGGTTTCCATAATGGGTAAATACGATAATCTCATTTGAGGAAGTGCGGACTACCGCTCCCTCAAAGTGATGTGATTCGTTAATGCCTTATGTGGGATGTATAAAGGATAGAGTTAATGATATTATATATGATATTATACTAGAATTATAATATACCTATTCCTTTAAAATAACAAATATAAATAAAAGTAGCGAATATGCGTACGTACGACTTACCGTCTCCATGAACGGTGCATTTCATTTCTTACCTCCATATGTTATGTACTATTATAAATACATGTATATTCCAGATATATAATGAATATATATGATATATAAATCATTATTTACATTCTGGAAGTAAGTAAATCATGATATAGGTAATAATATTAAGAACAACAAGTCGAAACATGTACGATAAATGAAACTATTTTTACTGGGGTTATTGTTATCATACATGTCTATGTTTCCTAAAAATAGATTCATGTATTTTTGAAGTCGTTTTTAACCATTTTTGACTTTTACTACATGGTATGTAAGGAATATTTTATTTACGAGGTACATTTTGACTTTTTCGGCAATAGTACGAGAAGAATGTTTTTTTAAATTATACGGTATGAAAGGATTTTTATGGTTTCATAAAGCCGTATTTTCATAAAGATTACTCCAAAATATTTCATGACTATTTTCAAAAAAATATTTTTCTTTTAAAATTGCACGAGATTTTGTGAAAAGAAATTGATTTTGAAGAATAAAGGATATTTTCATCAAGAATTCATCTCAAGTGTTTTATCAAAACCATTTTCCATCAAAGATGACATTATTTCATATGTATATGGTTCATGTATAATGTCTCTATGATTTACATGGTTTCACTTTTCTTATTATGAAATGATATCCATTTGTTTTATGTGGATTATGTTATGATGGGATGATGTTTATGAATCACATTTTATTCTTTGGGTTATGATGAATGAATTATGTTGATTTTATGGAAAAAGTAAGAATGATTTAATTATGAGATGGGTGGGACCTATATCTCCCATTAATGCATTGGGTAAAGATTTATATCTCATGAGATAGACATGGATGGAACGGTAAGTCAATCTGGTTCAGTGATATAGGACTGGAACGAGGAGTGAACTTGATTCAGAAAGGTACTTTGTCCACTAAGATGGTCTTGGCAGTAATTCCTTGGATACTATGGAAATAATATCACGTGCTTAATGTTTTTCTACAATTACAAGTTTTATTCCCACTCTATTTTATCATTTTTATGTTCCATTATGATCTATACCTTACGTACTTCCATGTTTTATGTCATTTCTCAAGATTTTAATGTTTAAACATTATGTTCATGTTTTTACGTTCAAATGTATATGGTTTGTTTTATTTTCTCCATGATTACCCTTACTGAGCATTTGAGCTCACCCTTTTTATGTTTTCTATTCCCCCAGGATTAAAAGAAAGGTTTTAGGTAAGGAAAAAAAGGGGAAGATCGTTATGGGAGATGTTGAAAATCTTTCAACATGATTAGAAGTTTATATTCCAAGTTTTCAAAGACACTAAACTATTACAGTCCTTGAGTGTTTTTTTGGTATAAGTATTCCAAAAAAGTATGGTATTGTTCATATACGTCAAGCTTTGGGTATCTACAGATGGGAACCTCTGTCTCTATTAGAGAATCACGTGACATAAGCAAGATACCTATAAAAGAACTCATTGGAAAACTAATGATGTGTAAAGAGGAGATGAAAGTCAACAAGGAGGAGTAGGATGAACCAAAAAGAAAATCTGTTGCATTCAAGACCACCACCACTAAGCCCAAAGGTAAAGGAAAACTGGAAGCTTCGGTAGAAAGATCCACCAGTGAACAATCATCACCTGATAGTGATGAGGAGATTTCTAAACTAGCCAGAAGATTCAAAAGATTTTACAAGAAGAAGAATTTTTTTAGAAAACCTAACTTCAAGGGAAAATATGACCAAAAAGGAAATTGGAAGAAGGACTAGAAAAGAAGTTACAAGGTTGATGAAATTTTCTTCTATGAATGTAAGCTCAAGGGACATATCAAGGATGACTTTCCAAATATCATGTACAAAAAGAGAAATGAGGACAAGGACAAGAAGTATAAAAAGGCAATGAAAGCCACCTGGAGCGCTTCTGAGGATAGTTCAAGTGACTCAAGTACATTACATGATGAACAGTCTAACAAAACCAATATGTGTTTTATGAAAAACACATATGAGGTAATAATGGACTCCCATGTACATAATTCATACTATTCAAAAAATGAGAGTGACTCTGAAAAAAGGAAAAATGAAGAAATGTTTGAATACTATAAAATTATTGAAGAAACATAATATGAACTAAAAGAAAAATATAAATCATTAAAGAAACAACTTTCTCTCACTATGACTATTAAATCTAAACTCACAACTAAAAAAAGAGAAAAATGACAAACTGCTCAAAGAAAACAACGAATTAAAAATTTCAAAAGAGCAATTAAAGAATGACCTTGAAAATTTTACCAATGTAAAAAAATAAACTTACCCGAATGCTAGGAAAACTAATTTCCCCTAAATACATCATTGGAATTGGTTATCAACCAGGAAAAATAAATCTTGGTAGATTTTTTTTTTCAAGATATAGGACAAATAATTTACTCCCAATTCGGGACACAAATCATCTAATTCATTTTATGAAACACTGTCAACTATTTCATTATTTTCCAGACCAAATAGGGTTTATTTTTCAAATACTTTACTTAATGATCATAGGAAACCTATGAGGAAAATATGGGTTCCCAAAGCACTTATAACAAATATTACTGGACCCAAACAAGTATGGGTACCAAAATCTGTTTTTTCTTGATCATTTTTTTGGAAAGCTGCTTAAAGAGTTCCTGTAAAAGTCTATGGTACTTGGAAAGTGTATTTTCAAGTTACATGATATGAGACTACTCATACATCAAGAATATAATAAAAATAGATGGAGGACATGTCACATTTGGTGACAATGCCAAAGAAAATATTATTGGCCTCAGCCAAATCAGTAACTCTAACTCAGGTTTAATTTCTAAAGTACTATTTGTTGATGGATTAAAATATAATTTTCTTAGTATCTCACAATTATGTGATGATTGATTTCATGTTATATTTGAAAATGATTCTTGAAATATCTTTAATTCTAAATATGAATTAGTTTTTTCTACTTTAAGAAATGAAAATGTTTACTCTGTTAACTTAGATTCCTTATCTTTTCAAAATGATTCATGTTTAAGTGTATTTTATAAAGAGTCCTAGATCTGGAATAGGAGACTATGAAACTGTAATATTCAATCCCTTAGAAATTTAACTAGAGAATCATAGTTAAAGACTTACCCAAACTTGAGTTTCCAAATGACGAAGTGAGTAATCCCTATCAAAAGGAAAAAACACAAAATTTCCTTCAAACCAAAGAAGAAAGTTTTAACTTCTCAACCTCTCGAACTGGTTCACATGGATTTGTTTGGACCATCTAGAGTTTCTAGTTTAAATGGGAATCACTATGTTTATGTTCTTGTAGATGACTTTTATAAATATACTTGGACCTTTTTTATGGCTCACAAGAGTGAAGCCTGCTCTTATTTTACTAAATATTCCAAGTCTGTAGATGATCCTAGTGGACTTAGAATTAAATCCTTAATAAGTGATCATGGACATGAGTTTGAAAATCAAGTGGTTGAATAATTTTTCTCACAAAATGGTTATAATCCCAATTTCTCTACCCCTAGAACACCTCAAGAAAATGGAGTTATAGAAAGAAGAAATAGAACCTTGTAAGAGATTGCTAGAACAATGATTAGTGAATATGACCTACCTATTTATTTTTGTGCTGAAGCTGTCAGTACAAAATGATACATAATCAATAGATTTCTGATCAGAACCATTCTTAAGAGGACTCTGTATGAGTTATGAAACAATAAAAAACCCAAAGTTAACTACTTCAATGTTTTTGGCTGTAAAGTCTATATTCTTAATACTAAAGATGATCTTGAAAAATTTCCATCCAAGAGTGATAAAGATATCTTTTTAGGATATTCCATGACTAGTAAAGTCTATAGAGTGTTCAATAAATGAACTAAATGTGTGGAAGAATCTGTCCATGTCAAATTTGATGAAACAGATCCATGTGAGTCTAAAACCTCTCTGGAAAACCTGGAGGATGATGTATCAAATCTTAACATCAATTCAAAATCCTCAAACAATTCTGCGAAAGAATATGTGAAAACTTCCAGTTCTGGAAATTCCTTAGAATCAAGTCACAATGAACCTAGACCTATCGATGAACCTGAAATCACTAGTCCCTCCTTTTCTAGAACTATTAGAACTCTTAAGAACCATCCTTTAGATGCTATTGTAGGAGACCTAGACAAAGGAACACAAACTAGATCTTCTCTTAGAAATCAGGTTGAACATAAAGTCTTCCTGTCACAACATGAACCTAAAAAACATTAATGATACTATCAATGATGAATTTTGGGTGATGGATATACAAGAATAACTTAATCAGTTTGAAAGGAACAATGTTTTGAAACTTTTTGAAAGACCAAAGGGCACATTAACCATAGGCACTAAATGGGTGTTTATAAATAAGGTAGATAAGGATGGTAACATAATTAGAAACAAGGGTAGATTGGTGGATCAAGGATATATTCAAGAAGAAGGAATTGACTATGAGGAGAAATTTTCACCAGTAGCTAGACTTGAAGCCCTCATAATCCTGCTTTCCTATGCTGCACATGTGAATTTCAAATTATATCAAATGGATGTTAAAAGTGAATTCTTAAATGGGTATATAGATGAGGATGTTTTTGTTGAACAACCCCTAGATTTACAAACCATAATTTTAAAAATCATATTTTTAAATTATCCAAAGCTTTATATGGTTTAAAACAAGCTCCAAGAGTCTGGTATGGTAGGATGTGTACTTTTCTTATTTCCAAAGGTTTTACGAAAGGAATAGCTGATCCTACCCTTTTCATAAAATGAATTTATAATTATGTTTTAGTTTTTCAAATCTATGTAGATGAAATTATTTTTGGATCTTCAAAAAATTCTTTATGTGTTGATTTTTCTAAAATGATGAAAAAGAATTTGAAATGAGTTTAATGGGTGAAATAAAATTCTTTCTTGGATTTCTAAACATTCAAAATAATGATGGAATTGTTTTAACTGAATGTAATTATACTAGATATATTCTAATTTTTTTTGGATTGGATAGAACTAAAAGTAGTAACAATCCCATTAGTACCACTTGTAAGTTGGATCTTGATGAAGATGGAAAATTCGTTGATCAAACCACTTATAAAGGAATGATTGGAAGTTTACTCTACTTGACTACTAGTCAACCGGAAATTATTTTTAGTGTGTGTATGTGTGCTTGTTTTCAAGAAAATCATAAGTAATCTCATTTAAATGTTGTAAAGAGAATTTTCAAATACCTCAAGCATACACCCAATCTAGGACTATTCTATCCTAGAGGAAAATCATTTTAATTGGTTAGTTATTATAATGGTGACTTCGATGGATGTAAGTTAGATAGAAAAAGAACCTATGGAACATGTCACTCTTTAGGCAATTCACTAGTATCATGGTTTAGTAATAAACAAAATTCTCTTGCATTATCTACTTTAGAAGCTGAATACATAACAACATGCAGTTATTGTGCACAAATTTTGTGGATAAAACATACATTACTAGATTATGGATATCAATTTAGGCATGTACCTATAAAATGTGACAACAAAAGTACTATTAACATCTCAAAAAATCATGTTTCACATTCTAGGACAAAGCATATTGATGTAAGACATCACTTTTTGAGAGATAATTATCAAAAAGGTGATATCACTTTGGAATTCATTAGTATTGAGTATCAACTTACTAATATATTTACCAAATCATTAAATTATGTAAGAATATACTACATCATACATGAATTAGGCATGATAAATCTTAAGTAAGTATCTTAGTATTTCATGATTATGGTCTCACAGTTAGGGATTCATGACTACTATTTGATAGTTACTCTCTCACCGTAAAGTTCATGTTTACTGTCTCACCGTAAAGTTCATGTTTACCATCTCACTGTAATGCTCAGTTACTATCTCACTGTAACATTCATTCTCTGTCTCAATATAAAAACCCTATATGATCTCACTGAAAATATTCTTTATGATTTTTATATTTGAATTAAAAACCGTATCGTTGTAATTATTTTTTTCACCTGTTTGTTTTCCCGCACTTTTACTTTTGTGACATTTGGTATTCCTAAATGATAAATTAAAGGACGTATCATTTGTCCTTCACATGAGCTTTCTTCTATTCACTCATTCACAACCTCTCTTCAAACCTACAACCCTTTTCTGTCTCTCGAACCTTTGGTGGATGCCCAGGATGAAACGCCCTTCATCATGGACTCCTGAGAAATGTAGCGCAAAGAAGAAGAAAATTGCACCCAAGCTTTCTCCTGAAGTTCCTCTAAACCCAAATCTGGTAAACCGAGTTGTTGTACCTAAGAAAGAGGGTTTACCCAAATGGCTTCTGTCAAGTAAGTCTCTAGTTTTGAAAGTTTTAAAAGAGCAAGGCTGGATATAGTGGTTTTCGAAGGAAGATAGACCTATCTATCGTAAGTTAATGGTTGAGTTTTATCAATATGTCCAGTTCAACTCTGAGTCTGAATATGGATATGTTATGAGAAGCTGTATCAATGGGAAAAAATTCTCATTCTCTTCGAGGTTATGGGATGTATGCCTTAGGATACCTCATGAAGGCATCTCTGAGGATTATCAAGGAGGACCTCCACCTTCAACCGAATTCTTTGATCTGGAGGATGCTTTGAAAGCCTTAATTAGAAATGGCACTAAGAGGAGAGCCGTTAATGCTGAACTAGATAGTGAATCAAGGCTTCTATTCAAGTTTATTCAAAGTCTGGTTAGCCCCAGAAAGGGTGATTTTGCTATTTTTAAATATCATGATGTGTTTTTGATCCTCCTTATGAAAAATGGGAATAAGATCAACCTTTTCAAGTATATCATTCACCACATGTGTGAATTGATCAAAGCCACATCCAATTCAACCTCCCTATTTTACTCTTGGCTTATCTAATCCATGCTTCTTCCCAAAGGTATGGTTGTAACTTATGAAGAATTTATAAAGGATTGTGAGTACTGCCTTTCAAAAATCACCATCAAGAGGATGAATATAAATTGGAACCCTTGGAAAAAGGCATGGGTGGAAGACAATGATAGAATTCATGAAAAATTCAATCCTGTGGAACATCCCTAAAGACCAAGAGATATCTCTGATCCTGGTTTGGAACCAGATGAGGTTGTCGAATAATCTTCTGAAGAAGAAGAGGCTACTGTGCCTCCCATGGAAACCATTTCTGTTGAGGAAGACAACACTCATATTCCTCATGAAGTTCTTGAAGAAGAGGTCCCTACTCCTAAAGATGTTGTTAATCTGAAAGATCAACCTGAGGTTGAAAAATAATCTGTTGCCAAAGAAACTGAAATGAATGCCATGGAAGAACCTATAGTAGAAGAGCAACCTGTAATGCAAGATGTTAACCTTGAGGAACTCCCAGTGGAGCAATCTATTCCTGACATCATTCCTTCAGACGAGGAAAGGATAGAGATAGCTATTCAGTTGGCTAGATAGGAAATGGGTAAAGAACTATGAGATGAGTTTTTGGAATTAGATCAAGATCCTAAGCCTATCAATCCTGAGAAGGATGCAACAATTGAGGGGGAGAAACCCCCAAATCTGGAATCTATCGAAGTACCAAATCCAGTTGATCCGAGCCCTATAAGAACTCAATATAAGTTCCCCAGTTTCAATGATGTGGATGAATCTCAGAAAGTCTTAGAAAAATAACTTGACCATTCCTCTTTGTTCCAATTGAAATTGGTCTCTAATATCACCCCTGTATAGGAACCAGAAACCGTATCAGTCCTTGTTTCTGAACCTTCATCAGAACAACCATCCTTTGTGAGTAAAGATGTTCTAAAGGAATTTGGTGCTACCCTTATGTATGGTGTTTAAAAAGTTATGAATTCCCAACCGGATCTTGTGACTCATCTAAGTGATAAAGATGCCTCTTTATTGTTGGATAAAGTAATTTGGAAAATATAACCCAAAATGCTTCATGAGATTCAAGAAGTAAGAGTTGAGAACATACTGCTTAGTGATGTAGTAAAGACCCTAAGAGGTATGATTGAAGACATATAGAAAGAGATGCATTTGACATCAGAGCTTATTTCTCATCATTTAGAACCTACTATTAATCAAACCCCACATAATTTTGTCTCTGAGATTTAGCCACACTTAGCTTCCTTTGCTGAAAAGGTCGCTAAAATGAACAAATAGATTGCGTAGGAGATGAGAGAGCTTGTTCTAAATCTTAAAAAACTGACCGATGAGTATACAGGGTGTCTTTAGAAAGTGCTGAATCAAATAAAATCTCTCACCATCACTGTCAATGCTTCTAACGACTCTGGTAAATCCTATCAACCTTCTTTAGACAGTGATCTGCTCAGAATAGTGGTCAAAGAAGAGCTTCAGACTGTGCTTAATGGCATTAATAAAGATTATCTCTCTGTAGTTATCAAGAACTGTGATAGTGTTCTTGACCTGGTCCAAATCCATTTGAAAATTACTAATGTTTCTCAACAATATATTTTCAAGAAAGTGGATTTCTACTTCCACAAAATATTCTACAAGACTGAGATGAATAATCACTTTAAGTATCTTGTGGAAAATATGTGGATTCCTCCTATTACTCAAGATTTCAAGACCCAAGTCCAAATGTTCAAAGAGTTTACTTGGTTGCTGGAAACATTTATGGATAACAAGGATGATTTTTAGAAATCCATTTAGTATGGTAGAGAGATCGTTGTGGATTTTATCAAACTCCTAAGGCCCTATCTTCATGTCCAGAGTACAACCATTATTACTCTTGCGGTTGCACCTCTAAGACCTGGATTTCCTACCTTCTCCTTTGACCTTGCCTCCACTTCCATGTCTATTAGTCATGAACTAAGTTAGATTAGGCCCGTGATCCTTGATTAACAATTTCCTCGTTCTTCAACAACACCTACTCTGGCTCCCTCTGTTTTTGAAGGCCTTCCATTACCTTCTCTATCGACCACCTCCCCCCCTTTTTATACCTCCACTTAAGCTCCTATAGCTTCCTCTTTTGCTACTACTGATAAAGGCAAAGAGAAGACCAGTCAGTGAAGAAGGACATTGTTTACTCCTTTTTTATGGGAATCATGTTTCATTTGATTTACTCTTTGTAATTCCACTCTCTTTCACTAATACATTATGCACATTTCTTGTCACTTTTGTTATTTTTTTTATTAGTGCTTTTTGATAATCCCCAAAGGGGGAGAAATCTATGATAACTCTATATATGCTACATCCATTTTAGAACTATGTTGTTAGTTCATATACTTTAATCTTATATGATTTGTGATCTTTAAAAAGGGGGATATTTTTGGAATCCTCATGTATCAATAATGTTCTAATGATCCCAAATACTATTTAGTCTACAAACTATGTTAACTCTATGTAATCTATCTCACATCAAATGTACAGTTTCTTATTAAAATCTATTCAAAGATCTTAACGTCTATACACTCAGTTTGGATACTATATACTATCTTTTGACTCACTTTATAATGATTTTTCTGACTAATGATTAAATTTAATTATTTCTATAAGTATCACTGCTTAAGTTTGAATATAGATATTTTCCTAAGTCTGAGACACCGTGAAGCAGACACCGTGAACATTCAGACACCGTGAAGTAGACACCGTGAATATCCAGACACCATGAACCAAACACCGTGAACAAGACACCGTGAACATTCAGACACCGTGAAGCAGACACCGTGAATATCTAGACACCATGATCCAGACACCATGAAAAAGACACCATGAACGAGACTCCGTGACCATAAGACACCGTGACCATGATACACCATGACCATAAGACACTGTGACCAAGAGACACCGTGAATGTGAGACACCGTGACTATGAGACACCGTGACCAATCCAGACACCGTGTGTAAGAGACACCATTTCCATGACATACTGTGACACCGTTTCCTAATATATTTTTTGTCGTCTTTTAGTTTAATCTCTAATGGTCATATTTGAATATTTTAATGCAATGGAATAATTAATGTTTCATTATAGACATATCATCGGAGAGTATGAGGTACGAGGTGCAGAATATATGAAACATATTAGCCCTAACACATTCACTCCATGATTATAAGAGTAGTGGGGCTCAGAAACTAGTGGTGAAAAAAGATTGTATGATGTTTCACGACACAAAGAACAAACTGGTGGGAGTGAATGTGAGAATAATATACATTTTGGAGAATTGGATCATGCAACTCGATTCTTCTAAAGAACACACGAAGCAAACTGGAATCCCGCTAACATCTTCACACTGTCAAACATCATGAAGAACACATGCCAGATCTCTCTGACTTACGACACTCTGTTTTCCGGACGAGGACTCAAGTTCTGCATCTGCTTCGTCTCAGAAGTCCAGAGCTGCAAAGACTAACACTCAGAGCACTTCTAAATATATCTCAATATTTTTTCTTTGTTGTGTACCTTTTTATTGACTTTCAAGCATTGGATGTTTTTGTATAATAACACACTTTGTCTCCTGCATCAAACTGAAGGATACAAGATGTCCTTATTCAAACACACATTTACTCTTGTATATACCCACAAATAAGTGTGGAAGAGGTACCTATGTGGCCTGGTAGTTTGTACCCTTTAAGAACTATGGAAGAGGTCCTTGTGAAACCTGGTCAGTCCTGTATACTGTTGTTTAACCCTGATACAGGGTGCGAATCAAGTTTATTTATATAAACTGCTTGGGGAAGGTGATCACCAAGTGAAGTAGATTAGGTCTTGGCTTGAGACTGAACCACTTGTTGTATATCCACTGTACTTCTTACTTTAGTTTTCCCTATTTTACTGCTCTACTATATAATTCAAAAATCACTAAACTTACTTTGATAGTTAATCTTGGAAAGAAGTTATAATTTCTATGTCTTAGCAAAATAGTTTCAAAAGTAATATTGATAACTATTATTATTACTAAGAAATAATAAATCTTCTAAGAAGTTATTTCAATAGTCAAACCTTTATAACCGTAATACTTTGATTAACTGGTCTATATTTAACTTGAAGGGGAAATCTTTTTAAGAACACATTTTTTTAAACAAAATTTTTTTAGATACTAAATTCACCCCCTCTTGAGTATTCTACTCCGACCAACAGGTATAAATGACTTTAACCCATATTCTAGTAAATTGTAAAAATGTTTTTAAATACATTTTCAAGGTGCACATATGTGGATGATAAAGTGGTCCCAATAGATACTCACATATAAACAATCTCGGATAGTAAAGAGATTATAAAATTAACCCTTACCTTGTACTTTTCCTTGGTCGAGGGTACGCTAACCTCATGTAAAATAGATAAATATTTGTTATTAAATTATATAGGAACCATATACATAAATATGATATTAAATATGACATTCTAATATTGTTTTATTTTTAATATTTCAGTAGTTTCATTGTTTCGGGTGTTAACTGAATCGTTTTCCTTTATATGTTTTGTTATGTAAGTCATGTTTGTTATGAATAGGATGTATTTGATTCATATCTAGAATTATATTAAGTTCATAAGAATTATTTTCAATCATAAAATGAAAATTATTATTGAATGGTTACGATGGGGAAGGAATATCATCGCATTTGTGGAGACGAAAATCCATACATACGCACAAGCGACAATACCAATCTATTGATGGTGAAATCGAATGTAATTGGATGGTATATCATATATAAATAATAATTAATAGGTTATATTTATTATTTACATCAATTTTACTCATTATTATACCCATCCAAATAATGAAGTGTTGAATAACATACTACACCATGACATGGAGACAATAAGCCATACACACACACATATAGTGACTTTGTCATTAATAAGATGGATAGAATAATGAATATGATCAAAAGGGCTCCTTAAATCATCTTTCTGATCATAGTAAGGCCTATAGGATAAAGTGAGGGTAGTTGGGAAGATATTTGAGCAGGGTTTGGCTAATAAAAATGGATTTGGATGTGTGATTTTGAGAGAATGGAAAGTATCCTTTTATAGGAGAGGTGAGGGTCACTATAGGAAAAGATTGAAATATTAATTTATTATACAATCATATTCAGTTTATAATGTCCCCAAAAGTATTTATTTCGAGGTAAAGGTGTGGATGGGTCAAAAAACTCCTAACCAATAGGTTTTAGATAGGTTTAGGTCACTATATTGACCTTATCTTTTAGATTTAAATCTTAGTTAAGTAGTTTAACTTTCACCATGTATTCTTATATTATTATAATAAATGGTTAATAAAATTACTATAAAATTCCAAGAGAACACCAAGTGGTTTATTAATGACATATATATCATTATTTAAGTCCTTTGGAAGACCCTTTTATTTTTAGGAATATTATATCAAATAATAATATAGTATTTGTTTTAAAAACTCATTTATGTCAATTTTGACACTATTTAGTATTTGGTTTTTTTGAAAGTAAAAAAACATGATTACTTCAAAAAAAAATTATATCAATTCTAACATGTCATATTAACCTATAAAATTAGTGGAATTCATCAAAAGTCTCCATTTACGTTTACTTGGATATTTACAATATCAATTATTCCAATCTTTCATTAATAAGGTAATTACTGCATCATTATTGTGTCGTAAATAAATTTAAATATTTAATATCTAAAAATTATAAATAAAATACAATTATATAAGAAATCTTTTTATATTTATAATTAATATTTATAGACTAATTAATCTTATATATAACCCTATATTAATTTTTTTTTATTTATTAAAATTTTAATTTAACACTTTTAACTCTTCATTAAATAAAATAATAATAAATGTCCTAATCTAATATAAGTGGATCAAAGTGGGTCATATTTTATTCCTATTATTAATTTTGGTCTAAATACACTTATCCAATAGAATTAGTACATATGTTAGGGGGATTATAATATCATTTTTACCGTTAATTACCCTATTTACTTTTAACTATGGTAAATAAAATTAAAAAGTTACTATTCACCAAAAACTGTTTTCATCCCATTGAACCATATTTTACTTAATGATGTCTACCATGTCAGTTGGATGTTTGCAATTTAATTCACAGAAGCAGTAAAATTACATTTTATGCAAATTTTCAAAAGTTCTTAGAATGTGGGTAAAAGGCGTTAAAAAGTTCAATAAAATTTTATACATCAAATATTTTTATAAAATGACTACAATAAATTAAATTGAACTAATATAGGTATTATGTATCTATTTTGAGTTAAAATAAATTTAAATAAAATTAATAATTATTTAAATAAAAAGCCGGTTTTAAACCATAATGTAGTGTTTTTCAATATTCATCAAAAATTGAATGTTTTTAGAAAAATAAAAAAATTACCCCTATGATAATTTTGATATTATGAATCCAAAAATGATGTCTATTTTACAAAATTTAAAACATATAATTTTAATTAATTAATTTAAAACGAAATCCCATTGTCATAACCAGAAAGTGGGGTTTTTATGAAGTAAAAACTATCAAAAATTGACATGTGTTTATCTCCAATTTAAATGTGAAATTACCAAAACTGACCTAAATTATAATAAATGATAAAAATATAATCTATTTATACTTTTAGAGCACTGAAATTCATATATTAACACTATAAATTATTTCGATTAAAAAAGTTGTTTTCAATTAAAATTTAACATTTTTCAATATTCATCAAAAATATGAAGGTTATCAGAAAAGTACCAAAAATTTATCCAAACAAAATTTTTATATCCTTATTCTAATGAAGAAGTTTATTTTTTCAAATTAAATATATAAAAGTGTCAAATATTGGATTTAAAAATGGGTCACCATTAAAAGGTTGTAAAATTGCATTTTTTGAAAAATAATTATTTTATCTGAAAAATTGAATTTGTTCTTATATTATGTATAAGAAACACATAATATGGATGTCCAAATTATATGGAGTTTATAAAATTCAAAATATAGTTAATAATATTCATAACTACTTTTTGAATGAGTAGTTTGGTAAGTCGTTCGCTCAAACTTGGTGTTGCATTTAGCACAAGCTATTGAATTATTTTAAAGAGATAACAAACTATGAAATCCTTGGGTGTTACATAAAAAGTAAAGAATGTAAATTATATAATCATCTTTAATAATTATAAATATGTCATGAATATCATATATAAACATTAAGTCCACCATTACAACCAATGTTCAGAGATGTTGATAGAAAACGCATTATATCACTTCACATGGTGGTAGTTCGCCCTACACAAGAATGATTTATTATTTTCCCATTTGATAGAAGTAAAGATGGATTTAGGTGATGATATTAACAAAATAAAATTTCTGTATTTTTAGTATAATTTATTAATTTTTACATCATGGTTGAATAATATTTTAAGGAAGTGAAAGAGGAAATAATACATAAATACTAGACTAAAACAATATATCTTCTTGGGATGATCTTCTTCTCTTTACAACTTAAGACCACTAAGGGTGGTGTTATGTGTAAAATAAGATATATAGAATGTGGGTAGGGATTATTGGAATGCATTTTTTAGATATTATCCAAACTAAATAGGTATTTATGTGTAAATAAAAGAGAAGAATGAGTGCCCTTTTATAGAAGTGGGGAGGAAAACTCTTGGAATTCTTAAAATTATTAAATTAATATAAATTAAATTTCTATTAAAAATGGATCTACAATATTTTTTTAGAATCAAGGATTATTATGGGTCAAAATAAATTCAAAAAATAAAAATTTTCTAAGTTTTGGCTATTTTTTAATCCTTATCTTATAGATTTAACCCTTATTTAACGATTTTAATTCTTACCGTGATATCATGTAATTCACACATCGAGGGTTAATATAATTACTATAAAAAAATTCCTATAAATTAGTAATTTATGAAATTTTTAGACTTATCCCAATCATCTGAAAAAAATGAATATTTTTATAAATTTTATATCATTTAATAACATATTATTTATTTTAAAATATCAATAATATCAATTTTGACACTATTCATTACTTGAATTTTTAAAAATATAAAAACAACATGATATCATCAAACCAAATATATTAACTCACTGATAATATGTAAAATTATTCTATAAAATTCATGGATGACATTAATTATATTATGTTATATTTATTTTAATATTTTTATTATCATTGATTTGATATTTCTATTAATTAAACTATTACCGCATCATCATTATGCAAGCCTTTAATTTAATTATATATTACCTAATAATTAAAAATAAATTTTCATGATGAATATAAAAAATTTATTTTTCCAAATAATATTTATAGTAAAAAATATCCCTTATATAACGCCATACTAAAAATATTTCACCTGCTAAAAAAAAGTATGAAAAAATTAACTTTTCTCTGAATTAAATACTATAAATGGATTAAATTATTCCATGTGGATTTAAGAGATCATAAAATTGAACCAAGGATAATTTTGGTCAGCAATAACTCATAAAATAAAATTATGACAAGTGTTTGGGTAATATTTCTATTATTTATAATATTAAATTTACCCTTGACTACCACATTTACCCTAAACCATAATGATAAAAATTACCAAAGTTACTATCCATATTTTGTAAAAATATTAAAGGGACATATTTCGTAAATTTATTAATTCTGATTCCAAATATATAATCCATTTTTCAAAACTCAAAATACATAATTGGATAAAATTAATTTTAAATTAATGTTGTTGACGGAATGAGAAAGCATGTTTTTAATGTAAAAAACCTTCAAAATATTGAAATGTTTTATATCCAAATTCAATGTTAAATTGATTAAAATGCACTAAATTGTATTAAATGATATAAAATTTATCCAATTATACTTGAAAACCATTTAAAAATATAATTAAATACTATAAATAAATTTGATAAAAAAATCGTCTTCAATTAAAATGAGTATTTTTCACTATTCATTTGAAAATGAAAGTTATCAGAATGATACAAAAAATTAAAACAAATTAATGTTATATATTATTATTCAAAATAAAATGTTTATCATTTGAAATATAATTTATAAAAGTGTTAAACACTATTTTTAAAACTAGTGCGCCATTAAAAGGCAGTAAAACTGCATTTTAAGAAAAATATTTCTTTTTTGCATAAAATTGGATTTTTCATATATCATTCCTAGAAAACACATAAGATCAATTTTATACATTATATTGAATAGTATATATATATATATATATATTTTTCATTAATATAATCCAAAAAGTATTTATTTGTTTATTTATTGGTATTAAATACCCTTGTGCACATTTAAATTATTTTTCAGAAAAAAGTTTCATTTTATTTCAATAAGGGTTTTCAATTTATTTATAGTTAATTTGTTACCAAATAATTAATTATATATACATTTGTAAACAATATATTCTGAATTCTATTAATCCAGTTCATTTCCACCATTCTAACAACTATGTTATAACGCTAACATAATAATATTTAGATGTTAGTTTTAAGCTCATTGTGGTGTATCATGTACGCTATTAGACATATTATTTCATTTTAAAAAATTCGAGAAGTGACAACATCAATACTTTAATAAATGTTTTCCTCAAAATTTTAAATCATGATTGGAAACTAGGGGTTTAAAGTTTCAAAATATCTTTATTCAAATCCTACATCAGAAAAAGGTTCAATAAAACTTCCACTTAATAAGAGAGAAAAGAAAGTAGGAAGGTCACCTAATATAATACTAACTAGGGTTACATATAGCAATACATGGATTTGGAAGAGAAAAATAACTAACACATTATAATAGAGAGTTATAGAGAACTTGGTCATGAAAAATTTAACAATCATATAACTTTAAATCTATGATGAGTGGAAAGGTAAATGATTTCTCAGTAAGAAATGTAAACAGATAACATTTTTGTTTCAAGAGAATTTTATAGAGTTGAGGAATTTTTTTATTACCTAGATTAAGAACATAATGAAACATACTTACTTGAAAATTGGAGATTCATCCTTTAATCAATTTCCTCCATAAACTCATATTTTTTCTCCAAATGATGAGTATTCAAGATGAATTTTTCACGATTAAAGAACTAGAATCAACTTATAAAGAATAACTAAATCCAAAAAATATTAAATATCTATTTCTTTCATCATGAAACATTAACAAAAAAAGGATTATGATTAGATAAGATAATTCCATTAAAATAATAAATCTTTATATGATGAAAAAATACACTAATCACCCAAAATCAATTGTAATACCTAATGTTAAACATAGGACATTAAAATAATAATTATCCTTAAAATTTCTCAAAAAAATTATAAAATAAGATTAAAAACTAAATATCTAAATTATTTGATCACATAATATTCGAAGATAATTTTTAATAATTATCTCAAAATAAAATCAATTACTCTTGAAATCTCATATCAAAAAATAATTTCCTTAATCACATATTCTCTAAGATAGGTTAATAATTTCTCTAAATAACATGAATCACTACAAGTAAAAAATAATAATATATTCTTACAAAATATAACTAAACCTTTATTTCTAAAATAAAATCCCATAGTATTATATCTTTCATAATCTTATAGGATTCCCAAAATATATAACTTCTTCCAAAATAGCATTAATCACTAGATAATTTTACAATCCTATGTTTATCTATTAGATAAAACATATGTCCCCAAAATAAACTTATTGTTCATCCATAAAATATTTTAACTAAAAAAAAGTCATACTAACTAATAATTCGCATAGGTTAGTGGCAGACAATGAACTATTGTCAAACTTTGGTTGAGTGTTCGATTCCCAAAGCCTTTCCGGAAGTGATAGGTTTTCACCCATCCTTTTGGATTTCCTCATTTTAAAAATATATAATTCATATAGAATTATTATGAAAATAAATTCACATTTAGAGAGAAAATTTTAACCTCAAAGTTTATATTATAACTTTAAATTTTCATCCCTAAATTCAATATCCCACAATTACCTCAAAAATAAATATCTCTAAAAATACCATTAGTCACCTTAAAATTTCATAACATAAAGACTAAAAATAGTATATAATACATTAATCTTATAATCAAACCTAAGATTATAAACCCATGATGATATCCATAACTCTTATGAATAATTCCTAATCTCTAAATTTGTTTAAACCATACTTTGATACCAACTATAAGGACCCAATCTTAAAAAATAAATATTCTTGTGATTTTGAACTATAATTAACTTTTGAGGATATTTTAAGTATAATGTTTTAGGTAATTAGGAAAAATTCTTACAAAGAAAAACTATACATTAAAAGTGGACAATTACACTCAACATCCATTTTTTCCAAAATATAAAACTATTTTAAAATAAAAACATGAGTTATCTTTATGATAAATCTTTACAATTATCCCCTTGATCTCATCCTTATCTCTATTATACTTTAAGTCCAGTGAAAGAAATTCTAATAACTTGGGATGAGCACAAAATCCTAGTAAGAGATATAAAAGGAAAGGAAAATGGTAGTTAAATAAAAACTTGAAAAATATAAAGTTTACCTTTATCATCAAAGTTATTTGATAATATAAAATAAAAAATTTTCACATGAAAAGAAACATTTTTCTGAAATAAAATCATTAAAACCCATAGTGAGAAATGAAAACTCATTTAGGGGACTTAGACCATTATATACATAAAACCATTTTAAAACCCTTTAAAAAGAAATAACCATATAACCAACTTCCAAATAAGTTATTATGGGATTACTTGAAACTTTATGTTCCACCCAATGTTAATCTATAGTGGGATTACTTGGAAATATCTGGGCTACCACATATAAAGATGTAATAGGCATTGCCGGTGTTATCTGGGATACCCCATGTTAAGCTATAATGGGATTACCCAAAGCTATGTAGGCCACCCAATGTATAATGTTTATCAGTCTCACCCATTTCCTATAATTTTCCAGTAACATATCATTAATGAAACACTGTCATCATAAAACCCTATTAAAAACTCTTTTAATACCACATGGAAAACACTTTCGGATAAAAATAGCCCTTTCTTTCAAGAATCCATTTTGAATACAAAAACACCATTTTCAATGAAAAAACATTTTCAATAAAAAAAATACCCAAAATGATAAAGTTTTTTTTGATTTAATGGAACATGAAATCTTTTAAAAGTATAAGATAATAATATAATGTCCATAATGGAAGAAAAGTCATTTTTGTCATGTGTATTAAGAATTGACCATTGTTTTTTAAAAAGTTATATATAAACATGTAAAAAGATTTCATATTAAAACCATTGAGTGAAATTAAAAATAGACAAATAATTTCCTTTATAATAATTTTATATCCATATAAATAAATGTGTAAAATATTATAAAGAATTTTAACATGGAGAAAAAGATTTGATATTTAAATGTTTAAACATTCAAAGTGTCCCATACCACTTTGAACATTAAAATCATAATCTACATGAAGTAATAATGTTAAAAAATTAAATAACATGATATTAAATAAATTTAAGATATTATGTTTCAAAGTATATCTATATACACCTTATAACATAAGGTGAGTGTATAATATTAATATATGCCTCAATTAAAGAAGATTTCGACAAAATCCCTTACCATGAGTTAGATTTGTCACATAAAATATCTGTATTGCTGAATAAGAAAATTAGGTTAATTATTTATGTGTTTTATAAAAAATTTCAAGTTTATTATTCCTTTTATATCATTTATTACCCTGTTATAATAATTACATATTTATTTTAGTTCATGCCAAACATGTTAATGATATTCAGAACATGAGTCCAAAATGACTTTTCGATGATGTATATAGTCAAAAGTATCCATTAGTCCATCACCTATAGAATAATATTCATGAAAAAATAATAAATTTTATAAATAAATTATTATTTTAAATACATCCATTAAATATGGATATGGAAAATCCACTACTTTACAATCATGAATATGGTAATCCATATATACGCATGTGTAACGTTCCATTTTTCAATGATCATTATGGAAAGATGGTGAGTATTATTTTATATTAGTAGAATGAAAATAAAACCATTAATATTGTATTAATAATTTAAATAAAATTATATATATCATTCATGTGATGTGGTGGTGGAAAACAAATCACATTGCTTCGTGGAGGTGATAGTTCACATGTACGCACAAACAACATTATCTTTTTTATGTGGATCGAAAGGTATGAACAAAAATAATATATTTTTCTTTAATAATGATAATTATTTTATTAATATCATATGTAAAAATTAATTCCGTCATTATAATTAGTCTTGAGAAATGGTGATAGAAAACAATTTACATTGGTTCGTGAGGTGGTATTCCACTATACACACGAACGATTTAGTCTTTTCACATTTGATGGAAGTGAAGATGGATTTAGTTGATGATATTAAAATAATAACATATTATTATATTTATTATATTTGATTTATTATTTCACCATGGTTGCGGTATATTTTAATGAAGTGGAAGAATAAATAAAAATGAAATACTTGATTAAAACAATACCTCTTCTTTGGATGATCTCTTTCTCTTAACACCTTAAGACCACTAAGGGTGGTGTTATGAAGAAAATAAGAGTTATAGAATGTGGGGAGGGATTATAAATAGGTATTTGGATAGATATTGTCTATGAAAAATAATTTTTTAGTTGTTATGAAAAGATAAAAAATGGTGTCATATTATAGGAGGGGGGAGGGGCACTCTTGGAGTTCTTCATATTATTAAATTAATATAAATTAATTTTATATTCCAAATTGATCAAACTGATTTAATTAGAATTTTTTATTATTATGGGTTGAAATAATTTCATAAATGGAAAATTAGAAAAGTTTTAACTGTTTTTTAATCTTTATCTTTCAGTTTTAACCCTTATTTAACCTTTTTAATTCATAATGTGATGTCATGTAATTTACACGTTGAGGATTAATATAAATAATATTGAATGAAAAAATACCAATAAATGAGTCATTGATGAAAATTTTAGACCTATTCCAATAATTTGATAAAATTTTAGATTATTACGAATTTTATATCATTTAATAAGTATATTATTTATTTTTTTTAAAAAATAATGTCAATTTTGACACTATTCATTACTTGGATTTTTTAAAATATCATAACAATATGATATATTCAAAAAGAAAACTCATTTAAATCATCACTATCATGTGAAGTTAATCTGTAAAATTTGTGGATGAAATTAATTATATCATATTATATTTATTTTATTATTTTTAATATCATTTATTTGATATTTCTTTTAATTAAACAATTGCTGCATTATCATTTTGTAAGCCTTTAATTTAATTATTTATTCCCTAAAAATTAAAAATAAATTATCATGAGGAATATAAACCTTTTATATTTAAAAATAATATTTATAGTCTTACATATCCTGTATATAACCCCATAATTTTTTTTTTCACTTTTTAAAAACAAAAGTATGACCAAATTGGCTTTTATTTGAATTAAATACTATAAATTTATTAAAGTCATCCAAATGGATATAATATCTCATAAAATCTCCCAAAAGTAGGATTTTTTTGACAATAACACATCCAATAAAATTAGGACAAGTTTTAGCATAATATTTTTTAAATATAATATTTTTTTTATTAATTACCTAATTTACCCTAAACTGTGGTAATAAAAATTACAAAAGTTACTATTCATATTTCCTCATACAATAAAAGGGAAGTATTTAAAAAAAAATTACCTTATGATTCCAAATATGGAATCCATTTTTAAAAACAAAAAACACATAATTTTGTGAAATTAATTTAAAATTAATCCTATTAACGGAACGAGAAAACATTTTTTTAAAGTAAAAACCCTTTAAATATTGAAATGTTTTTATAAAAAAATTCAATATAAAATTTATTCTAATGAACTAAATTAGATTAACTGAAAAGATTTTATCTAATTATAATTTAAAAAAATTAAAAAAAATATAATTTAACACTAAAAATAAATTTTATGTAAAAGAAGTTCTCAATTAATATGTAGTATTTTCACTATTCATCAAAAAATAAAAATTATTAGAAAAATATCAAAAATTCAACCAAAGTAAATGTAGATATTAAAAATTTGAAGAATATGTTTATTATTTCAAATATAATTTATAAAAGTGTTAAAAACCATATATAAAAAAAGTGCGCCATCAAAAGGAGGAAAAACAAATTTTTTTGAAAAATAATTTCTCATACGTTAAATTGGATATTAACTTATATCATTCCAATAAAACACATAAGTTTAATTTTAAACATTGTATTGACTATTATATATATATATATATATTTTATTAATATAATCTAACAATAATTAATTGTCTAATTATTGGTATAAATTACACTTATGCACATTTTAATTGTTTTTTCAGAAAACATATCCTTTTATTTTTAAAAAGGTTTTACATTCATTTATAATTAATTTTTTACCAATAATTAATTATATATACATGTGTAAACCATATATTCATAATTCAGCTAATCCCGTTCATTTCATATATTCCAATATCTAGGTTATAACAGTAACATAATAATATTTAGTTGTTTGTTTAAGCTCGACGTGGCGTATCATGAATGCTATTGAAAATAGTATTTATTTTAAAAAAACTCAGTATGTGACACATATGCATGTACATGTTATGGTGGATGAACCCAAATAATTTTCTAATTCATTATGTAATGTTTTTTATAATGAGATTACATGTATGGAGTTGGGGAGTAAACCTAATCTATAAAGGGACTCAGTCCACCACATGATACCATATTGTCAGTTATCATTGACTCATGTTTGTGTTAGGATATATATTGCTAGTACATATATATATTTTTATGATCATATGATTCCATGTTCTATATATTATTTCTATACATTTTTATTTATAAATATATTCTTTTTATGTTATCATGTAAAGTCTTATGACTCATGAATTATGCTTTGTTTACCTGTTTATTCCCTTACTGGGGGTTTTAACTCATGAATTTTTATATATATTAACCACGTTATCCCATGTATTTATAGGAGATCAAAATGAGTTAGGAATAAATTATTAATATTAATAAAAATATTTTTACTTTATTTTTATGTTTAATAATTATTTAACTAGTATTCCATATACAATTGACTTACAATCCCTAGTTTGTATTTTATGGATAATTATACTTAAAATAATATAATAACACGTGTAAAAGAATTTAAAAGCTATATTAAATCCATATAAATTTTATTTGAATCATCATAAAAATACATTTATGTTCAATATAAACCTTACATAAAAGGAATAAGTGGGTAATAAGGAATGTGTCTCACACAAGTTTAAGGTGAGATGAAAATCCCGAACCTTAAGTATTGACATCCTTTGTAGATGTTATAAAATACTATATAATAAATAGAGGTTTATTATGAATATATTAAAGAACCATAATTAAATATATATATATATATATCATACCATATATTATTTACTTATGACCTTTTATTATCAATTTATTAATAAATCCATGTTAAAGTTAGGTTTTGGGTAATAACTACTTTGATTTTTGTGTATGTTTTGATTTTGTATTTTTGGTCATCATAAATTGATCATGGTTCCATAATATCCAAAATTTTAACCATGATATAAATATAATATATATTTAGTATATACGAATTTTTAGTAGTCTATAAAATATAGAGATGGAAAATGAAATACAACGTTCACAGAGACTGTAGATTGTACGTACATATAACCATTGTTTCCATTTTATTAATTGATTGAAAAAATGAAATGTAAATAATATATTACCATTAAAAAATAATTTTTATTTCATATATATCACATATTTTTATTTGAACTTATTTTTAATACCTTCCATGTAAATCATATATGAAAAATGAATCACATCGCTTCGTGAGGCGATAGTCTGCCAAACACACAAATGATGTTATCTTATCCTTCAGAAAATGTAAATTAATAATGTATATGTGATATGTTTATTGACTAGTTATAATTATGTTAATATTATAACATATATTAATTTATTATATCATTATTACCATCCACAGAAAATGGAAATGAAAAAACACGTTACAACAGTTTGCGAGGCGGTAGTCCTCCGTACACACGAACAATGTTATTGTTTTCCAATGGGTTGGGAGGTAAGAAGGTATATGTTTTATTATAATAAAATCGGTTTAAAATTATTATAAATATCATATATATACATTAAATCCATCATTATAACCAGTCAAGATAGGTGGTGATAGAAAATGAATAACATTGGTTTGTGAGGTGTTAGTCTGCCATAGACAAAAATAATGATTTTATATCCCAGTTGATGAAAGATAACAAGTATTTAGGTTATTAAAATAACAGAATAACATATAAATATATTTAATATATTGAGATTATTATATCAATATGTTTTAATATTAATTTAAGGAGGTGGATGAAAAAATAAAATAAAATGGTTGGTTAGGGATATCACCTCTTCTTCAGACAACTTCATTAGATATGCACCAAAAGGCTTATTGGGATGGATTTTTGACAATAAATAAGGATTATAGAATGATATTAAGGAATTGAAGAAGTTATTTGGGAATTTTTGGGCTTATATAATGTGTTTTTGAATTATTAATATAAGTGTAGATGGGTGTCCATTTATAAGGGAGATGAGTGACACACATGTAATTTTTGAAACGAAAAAGGTGTAACCATATTTTTCACATGAAAAACGAAAACAAATGGTCCATTCACAAAAATTATAGGTGATAATGTTTAAATATGGCTATAAAATGGTATTTTTACAAGTTTATAGGTTATTTTAACATTGATCTTTTTAGTTTAACCGAAGTAAAATCATTTTCACCTTAATCATGGTATTTAATTTTTACTATTTTTACTATTAGTTATAGTAAAAGATTAATTTTAACTCATTAGATAATATAAATAATTATTATAAAAAAATTGGAATACATTTTACCAATTTCCATTTATAGAATTAGAAAATTTTAATTTAAAATTAAACCCGTTGATGTGATGAGAAAACATTTTTCCAAAGAGAAAATGTTCAAAAGTTTTAAAATATTTTTATTTAAAAATTCAATATGATATTTATTATTATGAAATAAATTATATTAATATATAGGAAATTTAACTAATTTTATTTTAATACAATATTAAAATAATTTATATGTTTCTATATACTTTAAAAGAAATAAACATTCTTAATAAAAACCAATATTTTCAATTTTCATCGAAAAAATTATTTTTTCAGAATATTATTAAAAATTATATAAAAAATAATTTTGAAATTATGATAAAGAAAAATTAGTTCAAATACATTTTATAAAATTGGAAAAAAATCTATATTAAAATAAGCTTACAAAAAATTGAAAAAACTATTTTTTTTAGAAAAATATTATTTTTAAGTATAAAATTGGATTTATTCTTATCTCACATATAGAAAAAATAAAATATTAATATAAAATTTTTATTTAATATATAATATAAAAAATTCCCTTAAAATCATTCAAAAAAAGTTATTTCTTTAATTTATTAGGATAAAACACGTTTGTGCGCATTAAAAATAGTTTTCTAGAAAAGTATTTCTTTAATTTAAAAATAGTTTTTATTTTCATTTCTAATGAATTGGTGAAAAAATAATTTATTTTATATAAATGTGTAAACCATATGTTTTCATAATCAAGTTAATATTATATATACCCAACATTCTAATGGCCATGTGATAACAATCAAATTAAATAATAATTTTTTAAATAGTATGTCTTGTTTCGTTTAAACATTGTGGTGTATGTATCGAAAAATATTGATAGGATTAGATTGACTTAAAAAAAAATTCATAAAATTTAATGGTGTTACATTCTTCCTCCCAATAAAATAACTTTTTCCTTGAAATTTATCAAATTTTTACCAAAAAATGATGATAATTTTACCTCATTACATCCACAGGCTCTAATGTAGCTTCTTCAAGATTGTTGTTTAACCATAAAACATTGATCAAATGATTGGTCACATTTCGTAGAAATTTATATGACCAAGAATCTCTATTATTTTTTCTTCATAAGAATGATCATGCACTAGCGGCATGAAATTTAGGTTCAGTACATGTGATGGGTCTGGTATGTACTTTCTCAGGAGAGATACATAGAACACATCATGAACCTAAGAGAGGTTTGATGGAAGTTCCAAGTGAGAAGTTGTGGTCCTGATTTGATCAAGAGTTTCAAAGGGACTGATATATGTAAGTCTTATTTTTCCATACATTCTCCAATTAAGAAATTCATATAAACACATTCTAAAAAATTCAAATTCTCGATCACATCATTGATTATTAGAATAATGTTTATGCAAAATGTATTTCACCCTTACATGTGGTTGAATGGATCTAACATTCACTAACATTTTAGCATCTATCTTAGGTCTCATTAGATTTATTTCTAGAGGTTAGTTATAGTACATTGTAGTTCTACACTTCTTTACATACAGATCTTCATAATGAGCAATATGAATTCTTAGGTAAAATCTAATGTTGTAAGAAAACTCAACTTTAGGAATTTATTAATCCCAACCACCTTTGAAATCCATAGAAACATATCTTAGCATATCATCCAGGGTTTGTATTAATCTGTCAAACTGACCATCTATCCAAGGATTATACACAATGATGAAACTCAACTCTATATCAAGATATCGATAAATACTTTTCCAAAACATCAAGGTAAGCATCAAATCAAAATTATATACAATTGAATGTGGTACTCCTTGAAACCTTACCACATCCTTAAGTTATATTATGTAAACATAATACATCAATAAATCTTCTCTGATAAAAATGAAGTGTTCTAACTTTACCTCAACATAAAAGATAAGATAAACCTTAAAGGTTACAAGAATATTTAATTATATATCAATAAAGTGTAATGGAATCACTCCTTAAATAAATTTATCACTAAAACATATAATAAATAAAAGGGTTTCATTTCCATAAATGTCTATTAAATTATCCCCATTCTTGATAAAATACCATAACATAAAGCATCAAAAGGGGTGTCAATGAATTTGAACTAATGATCAACCTTAAACTCATAAAACCATTATGGTATCCATAACTCTAATGTTAATCGTACATGGGGATATATACACTTTCAGAAGGTAATTCACCCTTTATTCTTTATATAATATCTTATCTTATATAAAAAAAATTCGTTATAATCTTGGGTTCATACTCATACCAATATAATATCTAATGTGATTTCATTATTCTATAATCCTTTTAGAGGGAGATAATCACAT
This sequence comes from Viscum album, assembly GCA_963277665.1. Lineage (NCBI taxonomy): Eukaryota > Viridiplantae > Streptophyta > Magnoliopsida > Santalales > Viscaceae > Viscum > Viscum album. The sequence goes on from OY728131.1 coordinate 1,354,935,846, forward strand.
GAAATATCATTAAATTATAGAAAATATTATTTTCATAGGGCTCATTCAAACAAAATCAAACATGAAATTCCCAGCTGAGGAGGGTAGGATAATTATTCTCTATTTATCAGCACTCACTTCATCCATTATGATTGTATACGATTTATCTTTTCATTTTTCTTCAGAGGTTATTGTGGATTATCACCCACATTGGCCCTTGGATTAGGGAATTGATTCTCATAATGTCTAACTCTTTGAATTTGAAACACTATAGTCTCAACACTATATTCTGTTGATATCTCTCTATATTCATTTCATCGACCAATCTCTTCACACCCCTTCTATATTTTTTTCTCAATTAAAAATTTTCATGTATTTGTAAAACACACTTATTCCATCTAGGCTTTCCCATGAGTGATTATTCCCACATTTAAGGCATGTTGGTGATTGAAATTTCATCTCAACATGTGATTTATTTGAGTTTTCATACGACTCAATCATCATTTTCATATCATTACCAATGAAATGGTCAAAATTTAAAACACCCATTTCAACCATTAGTGCACACATAATGGATTATTAAAATTTGCAAACATCTCTTATATCCAACACCTTTTGAAAATTTGGTCTCAAACTATTGAGATGGTATGTGAGTAGGATATACTATATAATACCAAATGTATGATCAAAATAAAAGAGATACTGTATGGAGTATCTAATGATTATCAATATATAAGAGTGGGGGGGGGGGTGAATTGTACACTTTAAAAAATTATTTTCAAACTTTTAAAGATGGTTATGTTTAACAAGGTTAAACAAGGTAATTCACAAAACCTCTAGTTCTACACACTTGCTTGATTCCGGAAATATGATTACGAGAAAGTGATTCCGGAAAAGATGGTTCCAGAAAAGAAACTTAATGAATGTTTACAATGATGAAGATTCTATCTTAAAGCATATAGAATCTAACTAGATCAGAGTACAAGTATAAGGAAGTATAAGATAGTTATACTTTCCTCAACAATACAAATGTAGCAGAAAACTTTTAACAAAACAAGTAACAAGTAGTTAATCTTTTAACCCAAAGAGAAGGGTATCCAACTACCTTGGATAAAGGTACCTTGATTTATACATTCAAGAAATTATGCCTTACCCACACCAGGGTAAGCCCTCGATACCAAGATTGAAGTCTGTCTTTCTATCCCCGCAAGCCCTCAACTTCAAGGTAGTCGTAACCTCTATATTCCTTAGCAAGGAAGCCCTCAACTTCAAGGTAGTCGACACCTCTGTCTTTCTATCCCCGGAAGCCCTCGATTGTACACAATAATAATCAGAGTCGCACAAAGAAAATATGAACAAGAAGTTCAGTATGCACAAAGCAATGAAAGTCTCTCTCCAGAAATCACATCAACAACATGTAATCTCAAGAGTCATCGAACAATTGTTAAGCTCTTTCAAATGAGATTCTATTTATAGGAACGACTTCAACTGTCATCTCCCTATCCCAACAGTCATATTTTCCCTTGAATTTTGGAGGGACCTGTACAAGCGTCACTCAAAAAATGGTTAGTTAGTAACTGAATGAATGACATCATTTTATAAAAGAAACAAGTGTAAGCAAACATATGGTTACATAACTAAAATCTAATATTCAGAATGTATGAAAATTAAGGTTCGGTGTCTAACCAAAAATAATTCGGAGTCTATAATACAAGGATATTCAGATTTTGTTTTCTAGGAATTCAGAACCTGAAATATATAGAATTCCAGAGTCTGAATTTCAAGGAAATTCAGAATTTGGATTCACAAGAGTTCAGAACTAGAACCTACAAAGTTCAGAGTTAGAGTTCATGAGAATTCGGAGTCAGAACTCATAAGAGTTTGGAGTATATATTCAAAGAACTCGGAGTCAGAACTTAGAAGAGTTCATAACCAGAATTTGTATTCGGAATTCGAAGTTAGATCTCAGAATTGTTCGTATCCAGAATTCGTATTCAAAATTCAAATTTAGAACTTAGAAGAGTTCGTAACCAGAATTTTGAGAATTCGGATCCTAAAACAGAATGCTTCATATCTAGGTATTTATAGGATTCCGAGGTTTTGGTTACAACAAAAATTTTACTCTTAGAAAAAAATTATGATATGAACAATAAAAACATGGTAAGGATAAATTTTCTTGGGGAATGAAATTTTTCCTTATAGAAGTAAATCACAGGGTAAAAATATATTTCCCTTGAGATAAGGATTTTGTGATTTTCAAAACAAGAAGGAATTGTAAAGTCATAAGGAAACCTTAATGACTCAACAATCTCCCCCCAGTATGAAGGAATGGAAATGTCATAAGAAAATCCTTATTGACTCGACGATATCCCCCTTTTTGGAAAGCACAAACATCCTTACGATACAGAATATAAGGAATTAGAATTTTTTTATAGATTTTAAAATAAAACTCATCTTTATTTTCAAATTGGAAAAGATGAATACGAATAACACCCCTATAGGCTTTGGAACACTAAGGATCATATTTTAGATTTCCGGAATGAGATTTATCATTTTCTTGAGTACGAAAATCTCTATAAGGAAAACACCTCCTTAGATAAACTCCTCCTTACCTAGGGATATTTCTTCTTTACTTAGAATTATTTTTTCCTTTCACCCCCTTTATGATTTACAAAAAGAATTTGAGGGAATGGAAAAGAGATTATAGTACCTAAAATATTGGTACAAAGCATGAAAATAGAAACAAGCAACCAGAATTTCATTAAGATTGGAAGAATTTGTACAAGGAAAAAACAAAAACAAAAGATTGGATATATTTTCCTTCCTTTTCCTTGGGTATGAATTTATTCACAATGGTTTTCATCTTTTTTAGCTCCTTTTCATCTTCCTATGCTTGCTTCTCTAAGGACTTGACCCTATCATCATAATCCTTCAATGCCTCTGCCTGAGCCTTCAACAAGTCATCTTTCTTCACTAGATTCTCTTCAATCTCGATCTGGATATCCCTTTCTCTATTCCAGCTTTGAGCAATAGAGTAAAACATCCCATTCAGATCCTTGACCTCCGGAATCTGAGTATTCTTCTCAGGAGTTAGATTTCCCTCATATCTATTTGTGAGATCCTTGATTTTACTATCTTCAGAATCAAAAGCTTCATTAACATCATCTTGAAACTTATCAAGCTCTCTCAACTCTTCAACTATATTATTCGACCAGATGACGACTTTCTTACATGATTTTATGTAGGCCTCATATTTGATAATGAAGTTCTTGTAATCATCCTAAATATTTACACACATATCCATCACCATGGATAGAGAATCTGATTTTTGATTCAAGCTATGTTGGACCATCTGACATCTGGAGTCAATGGTTGGAAATATCAGAATTTTTTTAAGAAGATTATTCAGTGATTGAATGACAAAATCATGTCCCAGAGTTGATGATTCCAAATCTGAAACTTTTCTTCATGATGGTTCTTCCTATAGATCGACAATCTTCCTCTTATAGGATCCACCAGATTCCTTCTTCCTTAAATAATATTTGGTAGGTGTATAAAATACCACATATTTTCCCTTATTGGTTCTCAGAATAGCTTCTTCATCTAGAGACTCATGTTCACTTTCAGACAGCTGAACAATTCTATCTTCATCAACCTTCTCCTTCTTGGATCTAGCATCAGAATCCTCTATGTGAATAAAGTGATGATTATTGATTTCTTCCTCATACAATTTATTAACTTCTTCTTCACCCTTCTCATATTCACCTTCCTCATCCTTCTTAGGAGTTGGGAGCTTTGAATACTCTGCTTCAAAATTTCGGATTAATAGCTTCTTGGAAGGGGTTTAATTTTTTGGATAATATTCAACTTTCTTAATAAGATCTTCATTACCACCACTACTTTATTCTTATTACACTTCTTCGACAACTTCCTTTTCTTCAACAACCTTCTCTTGGGATTTTTCTGGAGTCATAAACTTCTTCCCCAGAGTCTCAAGTAAGGTTTATACCAAGAAAGATTTTGGTATAGGGATATTCTCAGATGCTATTTCAGTATCCCTTGGAAGGGATTGACAAATTTTATCCTCAAACATTTTCTTCTTCTACTTCTTTTCCCGATCTTGCTTCTCAAGCTCATCAGTTGCCTTCTCTTTCAAAACATTGGCCTCTGCAGGATCCAAGACAAACTATGGATCTCCTTCATTCTGATTCTTTTTGTCTTCCCTCCAATTGGATACAACCTCATCTGGATAGGCTTTCTTCTTACTGGGCTTTGGAGGTGTGGATTGGATTCCTTCAGCCTCTTGGATTTTTCTTTCTTCTACCACTTCCTTCAACTTCCTCTTCTTTCCATCTTTTTTCAATGGTTCAGGAACCTCTTGTTCCTTCAGAGCAGCTTCAGCCTCTTCCTCTAGTAAGTCATAGAATTCTCCTGTCTCCTTAGAGAAACCAAATTTCATCCTCTTGAGAGTAGCATCACTGATTATCATAACATTGAAATTCCTCGGCTTTGAATTGAAATGGATTTTCAAGGACACAAGGCACTAAACAATGAGCTTGGAAAGAATGGACGGGTACATTAGAATATGAGGTTTCAAGTTCCCATTCTTTATATTCTCTATTGTAATGAGAATATGCTTCATCAGATTGATCTTCCTTATATTTACAAAAAAAATCCAAGATATACATATCACTCTTCTTCAGAGTGTCTTTGTCACCCTTTCTCAGAATGATAAACCGTTGAACCCACAACTCAAGGATCCGATTATTTGTAGACAAATGAGAAATATTTGTAGTCTTGACATCTGAATGTCCAAGACACTCCATAGACATCACCTTTACAAAAATTCCTTGAACATCTAGAATCTTGTAGGAACAGAACTCAGCTTCCCCTTCATAAGACAGCCCCACTAAGCTAGCACCCTTGGTGTATGAAAGGGCATAGGTTTTTCCATAACTTTGGAATAAAAACTTATCTCTCCCTTTTTCATTAAAGAAACTGACTGACTCATAGAACTCAATAAGTAGATCTGGATACACCAAGTCTTGTGCCTCTAGCTTCAAAATGTAAACACTCTCTCATCCCTTAAGCTTGATGTTATTGGAGATAATGGAGTCATACTTGTTGAAGAAATTCGGATTCACCAGCCTTTCTCCGTATACTTTCCACTCCGTGATTGGCTTGACAGAAGACATCTCTTGAGAAGGAACATCACCATAAATTTAGATTAGAGTAAGACTTGAGAGGTTCAGAATGGGATTTTGAAAGAGGGGAAATGATTCGACATGCAAAGGCTCGAAAACTATGTGGGACAACCCTTCGGTGGTCTTTTATATATGCGTTTGATGTGACGATTCAACTTAAAAACTCAATCAAATGGCTGAGAATTCTTCTGATCAGATCTGACGGTTGAAATAATATACTCAAGGAAAAATTGGTAGGATATGATCTTTTGAGGTTTTTAAAGGAAAACATTCAAATTTAAGGAAACTAGAATCCGAGAAATTTTAACAAACACAAAAGAAATTACCAGCAAGTAAAATGTGATTACGAAAACTCAAGAAAGAATCATACCTTTCAGGTTTCTAGGAAAATTATTCGTAATAAGTAATATTCTTCTTGAAGAACTTCAGATTAAAAAAAACTATGAAAACCTCCATTATGAAAAACAATTTGAGTATGAAAATCTTTATTATGAAAATTTCAAGTACGAAAAACTTCATTACGAAAATTTCAAGTACCGAAAATTTCATTACAAAAATTTGATGTACAAAAAATTTTGTTCCAAAAGATTTTTGATAAGGGAAAAAATGGCTAAGAAAATCTTCATTACGAAAAGTTTGAAAAACTGACTATGAAAAGTTTTCATTACGAGAAATTCAAAAAACCATCAAACAAATGTAACCCCTATGAAAATGAGTTAATTACTGTAAAGAGATTGGTTCAACAGAAAGTTAATGAGGAATATTAACTTACGGTTATCATTCCTAACTTCTGTTTAATGTATTCAAATATATCAGAGGGTATAGATTTTGTGAAAATATCAGTAAGTTAATCTTGAGTTCCGATAAATTGAAGAATGATATCTCTTTTTAGTGTGTGATCCCTATGAAATTGATGCTGAATATCTATATTCTTTTCACGAGAGTGATGTGCAGGGTTTTTACTAAGGGCAATGGCACTTGTATTATCACACAAAATTTTTGTTTTGGTAAAACTCATACCATAGTCTGTGAGTGTGTGTTGCATCCACAACACTTGAGCACAGAAAATTCCAGTTGCTACATATTTAGCTTCAGCAGTGGAAAGTGATACTGAGTGTTGCTTCTTGTATGACCAAGAAACTAATGAATATTCTAAGAAATGACAAGTTCAGGATGTACTTTTTCTATCCATTCTACATTAACCAAAGTCAGCATCCAAATTTTTATTAAAACAAAATCATTTCCAGAAGTAAAAAGAGTCCTTAATCCATGGTTCCCTTTAAGTAGTGACAAATTCTTTTCACTGCCTTTAAATGATATTCCTTAGGATTGGATTGATATCTTGCACATAAGAATACTGAAAACATTAAGTCTGGATGACTAGCTGTCAAGTAAAGTAAACTTCATATCATACCTCTAAAAGATGTTTGATCTACTAGTTTGCCAGCTTCATCAAGATCAAGTGTGTTTGAGGTACCAATGGGAGTACTTATAGTCTTAGTGTTGTTATATCCATACGTTTTAAGAAGATATTTAATATACTTATGTTGGGAGATATATATTCCTTCTGGTTTTTGAGAGATTTTAAAACCAAGGAAAAACATTAACTCACCCATCATACTCATTTCAAAATCATATTTCATTAGATCTATAAAGGAATCAGCTAAGGATTGATGAGTTGAACCAAATATAATGTTGTCAACATAAATTAGAAAAATCAAAACATTTTTCTAATATTTATTTATAAAAAGGGTTGGATCTGCATTTCTCTTAACATAATTATTTTGATGAAAAAATCATGTAAGTCTATCATACAAGGCTCTAAGGGCTTTCTGAAGTCTATAAAAAGCTTTGGTAAGTCTAAAAACATGATTAGGATGTTTTGTATCTTCAAAAACAGAAGGTTGTTCAACAAAAAGTTCCCCTTGAACATAAACTTTAAGGAAAGCACATTTCACATCCATTTGAGAAAGTTTGAAATTGGAGAATGCTACAAAGGCAAGTAAGATACGAATAGATTCAAGTCTAGCTACTGGAGCATAGGTTTCTTCATAGTCTATTCCTTCCTATTGATTATAGCCTTTAGAAACTAATCTAGATTTATTTCTTACAATGATTCCATTTTCATCACACTTATTTCTATTGACCCATTTTACTCCAATAACAGAACATTTATTAGGTCTTTCAACCAAGGTCTAGACTTTATTCCTTTGAAATTAATTTAGTTCATCTTGCATGGATTTAATCTTATCATCATCACATAAAGCTTCATCAATGCTTTTTTTTTTCTAATAGGGAAAGGAATGCTAGATGTTCTACTTCATTTCTTAAGGAACTTATAGTCCTTACAGGTTAATTCACATATCCAATGATACTATCATTAGGATGATTATTTAGAAACAACTGATTTGGATTTTGTAAAACCTGTTCATCAACATAGGGTAGGAAATCTTCTGGGGTAAATGTTTCAAAAGTATATTATTAGAAATTTTCTTTATCAGAAGGATTTTTTATCAAAGGTTGATAATCGGTTTTTAAAAACACATCTGAGGATGTAGGTTGGGGCTATTTAAAAACAAAAGGATCAGTTTCATCAAATTTCACATGTACTGTCTCTTCAATAGTATACGTTTTTATTGAAAACTCTATAATCCTTAGAAGTTGTGGAGTAGCCTAAGAAAATTCCTTCATCATATTTCAGTGCAAATTTATGTAGATTATCATTAGTATTCAGAATGAATGCCTTGCAACCAAAAACCTTAAAGTAGGAAAGTCTATTTTTTTACCATTCCATAACTCATAAAAAGTTTTATTAAAAAAAGGTCTAATCAAAACTCAATTTATAGTATAACAAGTAGTACTTACAACTTTAGCCCAAAAATGTTTTTCTACATAATATTCACTCAACATGGTTCTTTTTAACTCTTGAAGAATTCAATTTCTTATTTCAACAACACTATTTTGTTGAGGTGTTCTGGATGTTGAGAAGTTATGAGAAATTCCTTTTCTACTACAAAAAAGTTTCAAAAACAGAATTTTGAAATTCTCCACCATGATCACTATGAAAAGTTTTAAATGGAAGGCTTTTCTCATTTTTAACTTGGGGTCTAAAAATTTTGAAATAAGAAAAAGCATTAGACTTCTTTGCTAGAAAATATACCCACATAATTCTAGTGTAATCATCAACTAACACAAATACATAATACTTGCCTCCAATGCTTCTAGTTTGTGTAGGATCAAAGAGATCCATATGAACTAACTGTAATGCATCAGTAGTTGGGACTTCACCGACTGATTTAAAACTTGATTTATGTTTCTTTCCATATTGACAAAGGTCAAAAACTTTTGAAGAATCAAATATAAGCTCCGGTAGATCTTTAACTAATATTATCTTAGAAATTTTTCATAAGTTCCTAAGGTTATAGTGTCATAACCTTCTATGCCATAACCAAGAATAATCTTAGATTGAACTAAGGCAAGGTAGATTTTGGCTCCTAAGGTCTTCTATGTTTAGTGTGTAAACATTCTCTTGCCTATGGGCAGAAAGAATAAACTCTTCCTTGGAATTGTGTACTAAGCACTTTTCATTCCTAAAATTCACAAGTTAACCTTCATCACATAATTGGATTATTCTAATTCAGTTGTTCTTAAGACCCTTAACAAATAATAAATTTGAAATCAATGTTTTTCCAAGAAGAACGATAGTACCTATACCAATAATTTCTCCCTGAGCATTATCTCTGAAAGTTACTTTTCCTCCTTTCGTCTTGATAAACTTTTCAAAATAGTTTTTGTTACCAATCATATGCTGGGAACATCCACTTTCTATATACCATGTATTATTGTTGGTACTTTCTCTATTTTCTTGAAAATAAGAAAACGTTAGGTTTTCAGAATCCAAACATTCTTGGATCCAGAAATCTCCGAAAGCCAAATTTTAGGCACCCACATATTTTTAGAAAAATAGGCTTTAAGAAATCTTGAAGACTGGGTTTTTTTAAGGGACAATTTTGTTACCAGTGTCCACCACACTAACACTTAGTACAAAATAGAGCAGTTTTAGGAACAAAATAATTGTTACTAAAAATTGGTTTAGAATCTGTATAACCAAAACCAAAACTATTCCTTAGAGGTCGGATTTGAGAATACATTTTATCAAAATTTACCTTACCTAAGGTAATGTTTGACTAACACTTCCTCAAGGAAATTTTTTTTTGATTTCAGTTTGATAACCAAGTTATTATCTTCTAAAGCATTTGATTTTGAACTAGAGTTAGGCTCAAAATTTTTTTTCTTAGAAATTAAATTATCTAGATCTTTAGAAAGACTATTCTTCTCAGAATTTACTTCCTCAAGATTTTTTGAAATATTTTCAAAATCAAAATTTTTCTTATCAAGATATTTAGAAAGATCTGATATTTCCTTATTAAGAATAGTATTCCTAGATTTTTCTTTATCAAATTTTTTCCCGAGTTTTGAGTTCTCAATCTCAAGGAGTTTGAAAAATATAGAAACTTCTTCATAGGTAGGTAAAATATTATCTTTATCAGAAGAAGATTCTTCATCAGAAGAGTTATAATATTTATCATTAGAATAATTTTCATTCAAAGAAACATTGGTCATTGATTCATAATTGTGTACCTTAACCATTAAAAAATTATTTTCAATAGGTAGACTGGCTATTAGACCAAGATTCTTCTATCCAGAAGATTCATAATCTGAAGATTCATCTGAAGAGTATCCACCACTGGCACTCCAGGTGTCATTATATTTTAAGACTTTTGTAGCTTTAGCGCTGTAATACTTATTTCTATTTCTCTCAGAATGATTTTCCTTTATTTCTTTTCTCTTAAGCATAGGACAATCAGGTCTTATGTGTCCGACTCTCTAGAATTCATAACATGTGACTTTTGAATCTTTCTTGTCTTTCCTTTCTTTATTTTTGTATCTGGATTGAATGTTCTTTTTTCCAACAATCTTTTTCATCCTTCAAGCAAGATTTTCTAGTTCATTCTCTGAGGATTCACTTCCACTAGATTCAGATTGGATAACAACCTTCTTAGACTTAGATTTGGTAATTTCCTCAGGAGTCTTATCTTTTATATGATTTGAAGTTGTAGTAAAAGCAACATTGCCATTTCCATTCTTCTTCTTTACATTATCATCATCACTCTTCATTCTAGTGTCACATTGAATAAGAGTTCCAAATAGCTCATCAAGAAAAATATGAGTAACCTTTCTGTTTTCATCAATAATATTCCTCTTGGATTCCCATTCATTGGGCATGATGTCTATGATCTTATCAACAAGAGCTTCATCATCTAATCCTTTCTCACCCATGGATTGTAAACTATTCACAATAGTCATGAATCCTTGTTGCACCTTACATATGGTTTCTCCATAAAGAAAGAAGAAACCATTATATTCAGCTCTGAGAATGGCTCTTCTTATTTGAAAAACTTTGGAACTTCCAAAGTGAGAAACTTCAAGTATCTTCCAAATACAATTTTCTGCTTCACAAGATGAAATTTGGCTATATATCTTTCTATTCATGGAGAAAAGAAAAGTATTTAGTACCTTATAATTCAGTTGTTATTCATTCTTTTCTTGAATGGTGAAGGTACTCACTTCCTTTTCAGGGATTTTATATCCTCCAGTAAGCATAACAAAATTATCAACACCAATATTAATAATGGATGTCTTCATGCGATCTCCCCAATACTCATAATCATTACCATTAAAAATAGGTGGTCTAGTTGGATTTAGATTGTCTATGGAACCAACACTGATTCCTTCCATCTTATAGAAAAAAACATTCCACACAAACTTGTTAGTAATAAATGTTTGAAAACAAGGAAAATATTCCTAAGCTAGGAAAATATAGAAAAAGAGTATCTCTAAGCAAAAATGAATCTGAACAATACAAGTCCGAAAAACTAATTCTGAAAAAGAATGAGATAAATTTTCTTTTGAATCTAATCGTGATATTAATTCAGATTGAACCAACCCTTTGATACTAAATATTGAGATGGTATATGAGTAGGATATACTATATAATACCAAATGGAGGATCGAAATAAAAGAGTTATTGTATGGATTATCTAATGATGATCAATATACAAGAGGGGGGGGGGGTGAATTGTACACTTTAAAAAATTCTTTTAGAACTTTTAAAGATGGTTATATTTAACAAGGTTAAACAAGGTAATTCACAAAACCTCTAGTTCTACACACTTACTTGATTTCGGAAATATGATTATGAGAAAGTGATTTCGGAAAAAATGGTTCCAGAAAAGAAACTTAATGAATGTTTACAATGATGAAGATTCTACCTTAAAGCATATAGAATATAACTAGATCAGAGTACAAGTATAAGAAAGTATAATATAGTTATACTTTCCTCAACAATACAAATGCAGCGGAAAACATGTAACAAAACACGTAACAAGTAGTAAATCGTATAACCCAAAGAGAAGGGTATCCAAGAACCTTGGATAAAGGTCCCTTGATTTATACTTTGAAGAAAGTCTGTCTTACCCACAGTAGGGTAAGCCCTAGATATGAAGATCGGAGTCTGTCTTTTTATCCCCACAAGCCCTCAACTTCAAGGTAGTCGAAACCTCTGTCTTCCTATCCCCGAAAGCCCTCGATTATAAACAACAAAAATCAAAGTAGCACAAAGTAAATATGAACAAGAAGTTTAGTATTCACCAAACAATGAAAGTCTCTCTCTAAAAATCACTTCAACAACATGAAATCTCTAGAGTCATCGAACAGTTGTTAAACTCTTTCAAATGAGATCCTATTCATAGGCACGAATTCAATGGTCGGCTCCCTCTTCCAACGACCATATTATCCCTTGAATTTTGGAGGGACCTGTACACGTATCACTTAAACAACAGTTAGTTAGTTACTGAATGCATGGCATAATTTTATAACAGAAACAAGTGTAAGAAAAAATATGGTTACATAACTAAAATCTAATATTCGGAATGTAAGCAAATGAAAGTTCGAAGTCTAACCAAAAATGAATTCAGAGTCTATAATATAAGGATATTCAGATTCTTTTTTCTAGTAATTAGAAACCATAACACTATATAATTTTAGAGTCTGAATTTCTTGTAAATTAGGAATCTGGAGTCACAAGAATTCGGAACCAAAAATTACAAAGTTTGGAGTCAGAGTTCATGAGAATTCAGAGTCAGAACTCATAAGAGTTCAGAGTCTGTATTTAGAGAACTTGGAGTCAGAACTCAGAAGAGTTCGTAACCAGAATTTGTATTCAGAATTCGGAGTCAAAACTCAAAAGAGTTCGTAACCAGAATTCATATTCAGAATTCAGAGTCAGAACTCAGAAGAGTTCATAACCAGAATTCTAAGAATATGGGGTCCTAAAACAGAATGCTTCATATCTAGGTATTTATATGATTCCAAGGTTTTGGTTACAAACTGAATTTTACACTTGGAAAAAAATTATGATATGAACAATAAAAACATGGTAAGGATAAATTTCTTTGGGAAGGAAAATTTTCTTTATAGAAGTAAAACACAGGGTAAAAATAGATTTTCCTTGAGATAAGGTGTTTGTGATTTTCAAAATAATAAGGAATTGTAAAGTCATAAGGAAACCTTAATGACTCAAAAATCCCCCCCCCCCAAGTAAGAAAGAATAGAAAAGTCATAAGGAAAAACATATTGACTCAACATAATCCACCAAATATTAAATCAATTTTACTTTATAAACTGGTTATTAAATTAGAAGAATACTGTGCATGTTGTGTAAAATTATCTTTGTAGGTACTAATAGATTCACTATCCTTCTATTTTATCTCAATAAATCAATTATGCATACTTTTTCATAGAATATGTGGGATGTACTTACTATGAAAATCCTCTTAAACTCATACCATTACACGATTCAACTATATTCTATTTATTCAGATTCTTAATAAGCATTCATCATTGATCTTGTTCACCTTCCAAATGATATAAAACCAAAATGACATTTTCATGATTTGAATACTTGATAATGGAAAGGATATTTTCATTGGTAATGATCCATTTCTCCATGAATGTTTTATTAATAGAACCACTAAAATAGGTTGAATGTTGCCTCATGAAGGACTCAACAAAACATTATTCCTTCATTTTATCATTTGGAAGTCCATCTAGATTCATATATTAAGAAAGTTGTGTGAGGATATAAATGAGGTTCTTGATTCCTACTCTAAAAACATTTGTTTTATCTTGAGGAAAATCATTTCATTGTCCATTATATCCAGGATTTATATAGTTACTTCGTGTTCTAACAATTAAAAAATAACAAAAATCATAGTGTGAGAAAGACTAATAATAGTGGAAAACCACGTAATCATGAAAAATTATTTATAGGATATCTAAATCATGACACATTGTTTTCAATCTATGACACATTTTTCTTAAACTAGTTAATTCATGATCATTATTCAAATCCTTCATGATGTTTCATAAATAGTTTATGAATTTTCAAAACATATCCCCAAGGAGTGTCAAACCAAGTGTGCAGTAAGGTCTATTGTCATGCTCTTGTTGATGATTGATTCTAGATCAATGCTATATTTTCAATGTTATTACACCTAGGTACCTTTTTACTAGAGAAACATCCGCTTGTAATATCAAACCAAATATTTAATTTCTTAGACGACCCACATAAAATCCATTCTATTATTAAAGGACATTTTAATATAATTTGAAACATCCTTATTCAAATCCTTAGGAATATTACTAATATTTTCTCATCCATGTTTCCAATGGATAAATAAACCTTTCCTCTGATAACAAATATAGAGACAGAAAATTATTCTACATAGATATCACATTATAATAGATGAATATTCATTACACATCATAAATACAATTCCAAGGACCATAATGGTCTGGTGTGTTTGGAGACTAGGTACACAATATAATTATTTAGGGAAAGAACATATACATATCCCATAAATATATTCCCATTTTTTACTATTTAAAAACATAACCTACTTAAAAACATTCTTCACAACCTAGGAAAGGAAACATAATAATGAGTGAGATCAAATAAAAAATATGGGTAAACATGATAAATACATAATAATATCATGAGAATAAGGGTATTTGAATAAGTTCATAACATATTAAAACCATACCACATATATCAAATATCAAAATCTTGTTTCATGGAATAAAGATTAGTAGTTAATAGGACATGAGTCATATTGGAATCTATGAACATGAGCCACGAGATCATAAAATAAGCATAAGGCATAGATTTGTGGCATAAAAATAAGACTATAATATTATTAAAATGTATAAATAGAAATAGGTTCACTCATTTCACTAAGGAAATGAAATAAGTCATTCAAATAAACTTATAAACTTGCAACAAGGTTTATGTAAAACCTTATCGACAAAAAAGATAGGTTTATGCATAACATTGCGAAAATTTAATCAGGTTTACACATAAATCCTGAAAATTTAATGAAGTTAAAAAATAACATTGTGAAGATGTAATAAGGTTCACACATTACATTTTTCACATATAATCAGATGCATAACATTATGACCATGTAATTAGGTTCATGCATAACCTAATTTCTCATGAGTTTTTCATCTTCACCCAATTAGTTGGTGGGAGATATAAGTTCCACCAGTCGAAAAATTAAAATCATAATTTTCCACCATAAGATCCTAAAATATCCATCATATTATAATAAATGAAACTAAAATGGTTTCATAAAAATTCCATCATATCTTATCCTATAGGAACGATATAGGTTTCATAATCTCTTCGTCATTTAATCATATCATAACCCATGAAAAAATAGGGAGGTCTTGTAATAATTTAATCATGGTATAATATGTGGATGATAAATTACGTTCATAAAAATATTTTCATCATAAACATAAACTATTCATAAAAATAATAATAATTGTATCCTTAGATCATATCCCCTGTAAATAATAAGTAACATTAAAGGATTTCATTTTAGATGGAAAATGTTTTTAAAAGATCACTTGTGACATTACTTGATTGATATATCCTTTCATTTAAAATAAATTTAATAAATTATATATTCATAAAATATATTTTAAAATCCATTTATTTGAAAATAAACTCTTAAAACATATAAAATAATATTTAAAAATCATTTAAAACATTTCTTGATGAAAGTATCCTTTCCACCTTAGATACTTTTATGAAACATACAACAGCTTTAAAATATGTCACCTTGAAAATAAACATGAAACTTATAAATTAATATTTAAAACATTAAGTGGTCATGGCATTGGAAAATTATCTACATCATATATATATTAAAACAAATATTTCTTTCACATTTTGGTAAAATCTAAACACGCCTTGTTTGAAAAATAAAATGAAGATCCCTTTCAAAAAATTTTGTAAAAATTAAAAAATGGGTAAAAATTTCTTTAATAAATCATTTTAAAAATTTTTAAAAAAATATTTAACAATTTTTTAAAACATGGTTTTTGGGAGGAAAATGGGTTTTCAACCAAAGAGAGAGATAATGATAATTTTTCTTAAAAACATTCCTTTGAACTCTGGATTATATAAAGAGAGGAAAATTAATGGAAAAATTTATTATCAAGAAATAACCAAAGGATAATAAATTTCATGAGTTTCTTGAGATATGGATTGTCACGACGTGTCTCGTGACAACCCTAAGCCCACCTTCCATAGGCCAGGGGATGGCGACTAGCACCAAAGGCGTAATTCCCTAAATCTGGGAAGTCATTTCCTTTATAACTATAAACACACACAATAGAGTGCACAGATGGATACAAAACACTAAGAAAAACTATATAACAAGAGAGTGCTAAAAAGTAAAGGGGCCAGAAATACAAGCCCAACTATAAAGTACAAGTACAAATGAAAAGGAAAAAACAAATGAAAGGTGAAAATAAGCTCTTGGATTGTCCACCACAGATCCAACATGAAGGGTAGGTACAGATAGCCTCCTTAGTACTCCATGTCTGTCAGTCTCCTCCGTGTACTGACACGTTATATGGTCCACCTCTGGGTATCATCCAGTCTTGGTACTCTCAGCCTTAGTCAGCGCTGTCTGTCATCTACATCTAACACAATGAGGTTCGGGAATTGCCCGTGCAAGGGTGAGTATAACAATACTCAGTAGGGACCCCAAGACCTTCATGTTCTCTCAAAATACACCAAGGATAAACCACAGAGTATGAAATCAACGAATAATCATTACTTAGGAATATGCCCATACATATACCTATGTTATTAAGTAACCCATCTCAATCAAGAGGAAAACACAGAAGTCACTGACTCATCTCATACATGTATACAACTCATGTAGAGAGATAGAGATGATCTGATGTGGCCACTGAATCATCTATTCTGTCGAACCCACACAGGATCCAGGAACAGTATCCAGAGCTGTCAAACCCACAAAGGATCCAGGAAAAGCGGTTTGAACTATCGGACCCACACAAGATCCAGGAATAATAGTCAGAGCTATCGAACCCACACAGGATCCAAGAATAGTGGTTTGAACTGTCGAACCCACACAGGATCTAGGAACAATAGTCAGAGCTATCGAACCCACACAGGATCCAAGAACAGTGGTTTGAATTCTCAAACCCACACAGGATCTAGGAATAGTAGTTAGAGTTTTCGAACCCACACAGGATTGGGGAACAACGGTTTGAACTGTCGAACCCACACAGGATCCAGGAATAGTAGCCAGAGCTGTCGAACCCACACAAGATCTAGGAATAGCGGTTTGAACTATTGAACCCACACCGGATCCAGGAATAATAGTCAGAGCTATCAAACCCACATAGGATCCTAGAACTGTGGTTTGAACTGTTGAACCCACACAGGATCTAGGAATAGTTGTCAGAAAGCAGCCAGCCACAGGGTCTTCGCAGAATCACGCTTGATTCCAGGAGGGTCCACTCCTCAAGCCAAGTGTGGATAAATCAACTTCCAAGAATTCCCATGAAGAAATATCCTAAAGGTCCTCCACATCATAGGGATCTCAACGCAACAGATGGCGCATCAATCAGACGCCCGGTCTGAGAGTTATTAGCCTTTTAGTTCTGGGGTCCCAATTGGATTCGTGCATGATCCAACCCGACCGTAACTCAAATATACACCGAATTCCAGTGGGGTATACTCAAAGGAACCTTCATGCTCCAAAATTACCATCTCCACTGACGGTTCGTCAAATGGACGTCCGGTGCCAAAGATATGGTCAAAAGAAAGTAAATGGGTCGGTAGTGGGCCCGGGTCCGGTCCGACCTAGTCGGAAAGACCCGACCCGACTTAGTCTAGGCCGACCTTGTTTGGGTCGACCCGTCCTGACCTGTTGGGCGGACCGGTCCGTTGGGGTTGGCCCCGCCTGCTGGCCCCAGCCCAGCAGGCCGCAAGGGGCAGTGGAGGACCACTGGGGCGCGGACCGACCGAGAGGGCGTGGACCGGCCGCGGTTCCGTGCGAGGGAGGCTCAGCTCGGAGAGCACCGCGAGGATGCAGTTCGGGGTATCTCGGTCCAAATGCCAAGTTGGAAGGGCTATGGCCAGTTCGATCGGGAGGATGCAGGTCGGCCGGGGGCCGGTTCGGCCAGGGCATGGTGCGGCTGGGCCTGCGGGTGGCGCATTTTGGCCAGGGCGCTTGGGAGGCAGCCAGGCAGGCTGGAGACGGCGCGGGTGTGCCGGGTTGCGGTCGGGAAGGCCGATGACGGCGTGATCAGGATGACGGAAGCGCGAGAAGGCTGGCGACAGGCAGGTGGGCGGTCAGGAGGTGGTCAGGCAGGCCGGCGGGGAGCGGGTAGGCCGGGTGGTGGTCGGCGGGCGGCCGGGTGGCCGGTGGGCAGCCAGAAGCCGGTGCGGCTCGGGCTGGCGGGTGGCTCGGCCGAAGGATGGCACCACCAGTGTGGTTGGGTTGGTGGTGGGAAGCGTGGTTCGGCCAGAGGTGGCAGAGCCGGTTCGGCTAGAGCGCCTTGAGGGCGACATGGTTCGCGGAGGCTACGGGTGGCGCGGCAGTTGCCTTCGTCGTCCCGTCTCCTCATCGCCAGGTTGAAGATCATCACAAACAAGAACAATAGAGGGTTCATGCCTTGTGGGTTTGGCCCACACCCTTCACGTTTAGAGTGGTAACATTTGGATCATCAAGTAAGAATAAAAATGAACTTCAAATTTTACAACCTCCTCAATGATTACTTTCCAACCGAAGAAGAAAATAAGGAAAGAAATATTACACAAATAAACCCCGTACCTTGATCTTTGGTCTTCGACAGAGTCGCGGGAAGAAGACGGAGTTGTCGTCATTCGTCGCATCCACTGTACCCTTCCAATCCCGAGCTTGCACATCAGTTGTGGATGACGTTCCACTTTGGTAAGTGTCCAGGGAAGAAGATCAAAGGAGATCGTTGCTGGTGTTCTTCGTTGGAAGATCGCGTTCTTCATTCTTTGTTGGTGAGATCTTTTCTCTCTTCTCCCTATAATCCTCCCCTCCCAATACCCAAGTAAAATGTTGTGCCAACTAATATATTACAATCTCTATTATTTCATTGGAAATAATTCAAATCGGTTAATTAATTGGGTTAGCTCCAATTAATTAATCAAGTGGTTGGAAAAAAATTAACGTGGAGGATTTGGCACCATAAATGTTTGTGCATTGGTTCCATTAAGGTGGAGGGGTGGTGGCACCATTAAGTGGGGTGCTCAAGAGGTTTCTTTCCACTTAATGGGGAGTTCAAGGGGTTTTAACCTCGGGTGGTCCCCACCATATTAAACATGAAGAGGAGGTTAGGTTCAGGTGGGCCCCAACACCATAACCTCTCATGGGAAGTTAAGGTGTGGTGGTCCCCACCTCCAACTTCCATATGGAGGCTTCAACTAACAAAAATAAAAATAAAGCTACAACTTTATTTTTATTTAATTAATTCATTAAAAACCCAAAAACTATCTCTTATTTCCAACCATCTACCATTGAGGTGAAAGTCTTCTTACGTGAATATCGGCACTACAAGGTCAATGGTGCCCTCAGATTTTAATTCCGAGCACCGGTTCAAAAGTTATAAAATGCTTCTCGCACGTTTACTAAACGTACCTGAAGAAAGTTCGGAAAAATATTATAAGTCACCCTCGACCCAAGCCGGTCAAGTTTATGCTCTTCCAAGGTTAAAAAAACCCTAATGAACCAAACGATACTCTTAAATTTTCAATATGAGTTACTATTTAGAAGTTATAAATTTTACAATAGAATAATTGTCACTTAATTATTTTATTTGTGGACACAAACTATGTTTTTTTGGTGGCCTGTACTGACCAATGTTAGTATTTTCTTAAAAAAAAGAATACCTTCATGAGATTAGAGGTGGTATGATATTTTTAATCTGATTTACTATTTATGAGTTATAAGCATTTGAAAAATAAAATAATTTATTTAATTATTTTATTTACTATTATTATATTTTTGAGTTTTCTCATAGGAGGCCCGCCCTAACTAATCTTAAGTCATGCATAGGGTAAACCCCCCATCCTGAGTTCAATGGTGCCCTAATATTTCTGATTCGAGTAACCATTTAAAATTTAATACACTTTTTTAGGAAAACTGCTTATGCGCGTCAACATAAGCTTAACAAAACTTCGACGGGTCCTTCCAGGCACTCCGGGCCTCAGAATCGCGCGCCATCGGATTTTGCAGACTCAAAAAATTTCAATGTATTTAAGAAAAAAAATTTCCATGGAAATTTCGAGACTTTACATTCTCCCCACCTTAGGGATTTACATCCATGTAAAGATACAACTCGAACTAAGGGAACAAGTGGGTGTAGTAAGCACGAATCTAAGCCTCTTGCTACCATGTGATTTCTTGGAGGTTCCCGTGCTTCCAATGAACGCACACCAGAGGTAGAGATCGTCCATGAAGGACTTTCCCATTTTGATTCTCAATATCCATTGTAACCTCAGTAAAAGTCTCCCCATTGTCGACGTCCAGCTCTCCATGGTTGATGACGTGGGAAGGGTCGTGCACATATCTACTCAGCTGGGATACGTGGAAGATGTTGTGCACCTAGTGAAACTGAGATGGAAGAGATAAGCGGTATTCCACCTTGCCAACTCTGTTGAGGACCTAGAAAGGTTTGATGAATCTCGGAAATAACATGTCGCCTCGGCCAAATCTCCATAAACCTCGTTGAGGTGAGACACGTAGAAAGATGTGGTCACCATCCTCGAACTCCAGAAATCTCCATCTCTTGTCAGCATACGACTTCTGCCTGCTCTATGTAGTCATCATCTACTCTTGGATAATCTGCACCTTCTCTATGGTAGCCCATACCATCTCTAGTCCCACAAGTGCTGACTCCCCTAGGTCAGTCCAGCACAGAGATGATCTGCAAGGTCGCCCGTATAACGTCTCAAAAGGTGACATCCCAATTGTGGAGTGATAGCTGTTGTTGTATGAAAACTCCACCAAAGTTAAGTGATCCTCCCAGCTATGACCGAAGTCGAGGAAAAAATCACGGAGCATGTCGTCGAGGGTCTAAATGGTCTGCTCAGTCTGACCATCCATTTGAGGATGGAAGGCGGTGGTCAATCAAAGCTACGTCCCCAAAGCCTCCTGCAACCCCTTCCATAGCCGAGAAGTAAACCATGAGTCACGATCATAGAAAATAGAAGAAGTTACTCCATGTATCCGCACAAACTCCAGCATATAGAGGCGTCCCAACTCTCTACCGAACCCTGCTATCTGATCGGTAGGAAGTGAGCCAACTTAGTGAGTTGGTCGATGATCACCCAAATCGAGTCGCGACCCCTAGATGTACGTGGAAGTCATGTCATGAATTACATGGATATCCCATCCCACTTCCACTCTGGTACCTCTAAAGGATGAACCAATCCTGCTGGTACATGATGCTCCACCTTCACTTGCTGACAAGTGAGGCATCGAGAGACAAACTCCGCTACTGCCTTCTTCATACTCGGCCACCAGTGCTGTCGTCGGAGATCTTGGTACATATTCACCACTCCTGGATGTACCACTAGAGGAGATGAGTGGAACTCCCTCAACACTTCCTCCTGAAGTGACACTGGTACCATAGTACATCCTCTGAAGAGAATGACGTGCTCCCCACCTTCAGAAAATACATCAGGTGCCTGCCCCATGGATATCTGAGCATTTCGTGTCTCACAGTCAGCGTCCCCATGTTGTGCCTCCCTGACTCGTTGAATAAGTGGGGGAGTGAATGTAAGATACTGAAGTAAGGCTTCTCAATCTCTATCCACAAAGGATAACTATAAAGCAGCCAACTACTCTATCACCTCACTCAGCAGATGCAGGCCAGACCTCCTGCTGAGTGTGTCTGCTACCAAGTTCCCCTTCCCAAGAGTATAGACTATCTCAAAGTCAACTTCTGATGCCACGAGGGTGATTTTGGCAGACTCACGAGTGATTGGATGCACCCTCCTATGCATGAGTTTATCCTATGCTTCATGGGTTTCCTTTTTCACCGACCAAGGAAAACCCCATCCCAACATTATAGATAATCCACAACCTCTTTTTTCCTAATACGGTCAATCTAAGTGTGAAATGTGGATGTCAAGTCCAAACGCAAACTAACGTCGTAAAGCCTCGTTGCATCCACCAAGAGGTTCCAACTGAAACTCTCACCTCAAGGGTCAGATCACACAGTCGTCATAAGTGTGGTTATTGAGTCTCCTCCCAAAGGTATCTCCAGATTTGAGGGTCAAGTCAATGGTTTAACCGGAAACTATAGGCCCTGTACAAGATTCATGGAAGGAAGGAATTATTGGTACCTATGTCTATTGATACGACAACTAGTAGTAGACATAGACCGTACCTTGAATCATTCTTAGATCCCTAGATTCACACTCCTTGACTGCATACAACTACTCTCTTCCCCCCATACTCCAACTATCAGAGCCTAGCAGGGACCACAATGGGGGGTGGTTGTGACATGTTGAAATGTACACCACCTCATGCTGCTTCCTTAGCTCTACTTCCACATCTGTAGCCTTGTAGATTCATCTGTCCCGAACACAACCTCTTCCTGAAACATTTTACACAACCATGTCTCTAAGACTGGCGGTAGTTCCCTGCTTTCCCACTGCTAACATTCACTAGCTGTATCCGTTCATCCAAAGAACATTCAACCAAAAAGGTTCTCTCTATCACCCTAGCATAAGTAGGAATTCATAGAGGAATAGTGCTGGCTCGAATGTCCTTTAAACACACCTCACTCATAATTTTGAGCCCTGAGGCACTGATCGTATCGTATTCATTGAGTACCATGAAAAATCGATACCCCTCGATGAATACTCAGCTACCGACATGTCATCCTACTGAAGATGTAAAAGTTTTAGTGAAATATCAGCCACCTCCTCGAGTCATTCCTCAGCCACCTGTGAGTTGGGCTCGCCTCGGAACCTGAGGGTCATCTGATGCTGAAACACGTGTATGGCACTAAGCCTATATGTGTCCTCTACCGGTACCGCCAGTTGTAACTGATGACCAATGGGTAGTGATATATTTGACACACTACCCGAAGGTACAATCTCAGGGAATGGTCCACGTACCGAAGCCTCATCACTAAGCATACCATACTCATGGTCTCTCACTAAAAAAGACTAGTAGCTAAGATCACTGTCTACTCTACTGGTGTCTCTACTAGATGGTAAAATATAACAATCACCTCCATCCAGCCCTCAGCTATGTGGGAATCTATCTTGCCTCGAAACCTTAAGGCCTTTGAAGCTGGAACTCACATAACGCGCTCAGTTGGCGTGCACCGTCCACCAGTGAGGCTGGTGGTATCTGCAGCCCAATGGGTGGTGGTGCTGTTGGTACACCACCTGAAGGTGACAATATAGTTAGAGGGCCCTACACCGAAGCCTCGTATCTCGGTGGGATATCAGTGCAAACAACTCTCGAAACACTAACTGGCTATCTATGTGGAGGCATCCTAAAGGAAACAGATGCAACACTGTAAAAAGATTTTACCTGGTGAGATGACTTAAGAAATCACAAAGAAAACACACATGTATTCAGTGTTTTCGTGCACTGAGTTAGAAATCAGAAGTTAGGGTCCTGGTGTATGGATACGTTGGCCGTCGCACCAACACTGGACTCCCTGAACTGAAAACCACACTCACTACACTTAACACTATTTCTTCACAGAAAAGATCAGAGTCCTAAGTTATGTGGTGGAACCGACTCCTCTGATACCAATTTGTTACGACCCCTCCCCCGGGGCCCATGCCGTGACTACCCTAAACCTACCTTCCATAGGGCCAGAGGCTGGAAACTAGCACCAAAGGCTTAATTCACTAATTATTTGAAGGAAATACCTTTATAACTGTAAAAAAACACAACAAAGCACATAGCTGGATACAAAACACTAAGCAAAACTATATAACAAGAGAGTGCTATAAAGTAAAGGGGACGAAAATACAAGCCCAACTGTAAAGTACATGTATAAGTAAAAAGGAAAAAATAGATGAAAGGTGAAAAGTAGCTCCTGGATCCTACACCATAGATCCTACATGAAGGGTAGGTACAAATAGCCTCCTCATCACTCCACGACTGTTAGTCTCCTCCGTGTACTGACACGTCGTATGGTCCACCTCCGGGTATCGTCCAGTCCTGGTACTCTCAGCCTCTGTCAGTGCTGTCCATCATCTCCATCCAACACAATGAGGTGCAGGTATAACCCGTGCAGGGGTGAGTATACCAATACTCAGTAGGGACCCCGAGACCTTCAAGGTCTCTCAAAATCCACCAAGGATAAACCAAAGAGTATTAAATCAACAGCTAACCATTACTTAGGTATATGCCCATACATATACCTAAGTTATCAAATAACTCATCTCAATCAAGAGGAAAACACAAAAGTCACTGACTTAGCTCACACAGGTATACAATTTATGTAGAGAGATAGATATGATCAGATGTAGCCATTCAATCATTTATTCTGTCAAACCCATATAGGATCCAGTAACATAAATCAGAACTGTCGAACCCACACAGGATCCATGAACAGTATCCAGAGTTGTCAAACCCACATAGGATCTAGGAATAGTGGTTTGAACTGTTAAACCCAGAAAAGATCCAGGAATAGTAGGTAGAGCCGTCAAACCCATACATAATCCAGGAACAACGGTCTGAACTGTCGAACCCACACAAGATCCATGAACAGTAGTCAGAGTTATCGAACCCACACAGGATACAGAAACAGTGGTTTGAACTGTCCAACCCACACAAGATTTTAGAACAGTAGTTAGAGCTGTCGAACCCACATAGGATCCAGGAACAACGGTTTGAACTGTCAAACCCATAGAGGATCCATGAATAGTAGTCCGAGGTGTCGAACCCACACAGGATCTAGGAATAGTGGTTTGAACATTCGAACCCACACATGATCCAGGAAGAGTATTCAGAGCTTTCGAACCCACACAGGATCCATGAACAGTGGTTTGAACTATCGAAACCACACAGGATCCAGGAACAGTAGTTAGAAAGCAGCAAACCACAGGGTCTCCGCACAAGCACGCTTGATTTTAGGAGGGTCCAATCCTCATGCCATGTGTCGATACATCAAATACCACAAAGTCCCACGAATAAATATCCCGAAGGTCTGCGTTTTCATTGGGATCTCAATGCAATAGACGGAACATCAATCAGACGCCCGGTCTGAGAGTTATTATCCTTTTAGTTTTGGGGGCCCGGTTGGATTCGTGCACGTACCAACCAGACCATCACTCAACTATACCCAGGAATCTTGTGGGGTATAATAAATGGGACCTCCAAGCTCCAATATTACCAGCGCTGCTGACGGTTCGTCAAATGGACATCCGGTGCCAAAGATATGACCAAAAGTAAGTAAAGAGTCGGTAGTGGGCCTCGGTCCGGCCTGACCCAGTCGGACCGACCCGGCCTGACCCAGTCGGACCGACCCGGCCTGTCTTCTTCTAGGCTGACCCATTTCGAGTCGACCCATCCCGCCCTGTTGGGTCTGGCTTGGCCTGTTGGGTGGTCCATACCATTGGGTTCGTGTAAAGACCCGTAAAATTCAAGGAAAATTTTTTCTTAATTTTCTTTAGAATTTTACAAGAGCGCGGTTTCAGACGGCACCTGATTCCGAGGCCCGGAGTGCCCGGAATTAATTTCCGAAGTTTGGGCTCGGGTACGTTCAGTGAACGAACGAGCGGGAATTCCTAACTTTTGATCCGGTGCTCGGAATTGAAATCCGAGGGCACCGATGAACTCGCAGCGCCGATATTCGCTTTTTGAGACCTTTTCGGGAGTTGCGTTTGTTGCGGGTTGAAAGTTACGTTTTGGGGTTTTTGAGTTAAGTTAAATAAAATTTGTGCAAAACAATTTTATTTTAACTTATTTTAAAAACCTACCAAAGGAGGTTAGAAGTGGGACCCACACCCACTTAACCTCCCTTGGGAGGATTAAGTGTGGTGGGGCCCACACGAACCCCTTTTCTTTTCAAATTCTCTCAACGTACCTAACCCCTAATTAATTGGCTTAGGTTACTCTTTTTTTAATTTTGGGGGTAAACTCTTTTGAATTTCAAACATTTGAAATCCTTTTGAGTTATGTGTTAATAAAATAAGTGGTATTCTTATTTTATTGAGAGTTCTTTGTTTGTCTTTGGAGAGCTTTCCCTTCATCTCCAAGCTCTGACGAAGAACGAAGAACGTCTTCATCCTCAACGAAGAACGACAACTCTTCGTCAAGGATCATCGACTCGGCGACCCGGTATCTTCGGACCTCTTCTTCCCCCCCCCAAACCTCCTTCGTCGTCAATCGAAGATCCGAGCGACGTGTCTTTTCGGGCATAACTCTTCGTCAACGGATTTGACGAACGTCGACCACGACACCCGACCTTCGCGACGCCGTCTTCCGCGGAGCGTAGCCGAACCTTTGGATCTTAAACCCGAGGTAGGGGTTTTTGTTTTCATTTTGGTTTCCTTACTCCTTTTCTTGATCATGAATGATAAGTATAACGTGTGGCTTATTTATTTAAGTTTCGTTTTTATTCCTTTAACGTGAGGGGGGCCGGACCGCACGAACACGGCCGAATCCCCCCTCCATCGTTCATGTTTGTTTATGCGGGTGGAAACAAGTAGCGTGGTGTCGTCGCACCACGCGGACGATCGTTCTTTTATTTTACGCAACGCCGTCGCGCTTCGCCGAGGAGAGTCTTCAAGAACGCGACGCCGTCGCGCCGCGTTGGAAGGATTCATGGCACGGCGAAAGGGGCGCGGTGCCGTCGCACCGCGCCGGACGAAGAACACCGCGGCCGGTTCTGGGCCGCGGCGGGACGAGAAGACCGCGGCCGGTTCCGGACCGCGGCGGGACGAGGAGACCGCGGCCGGTTCCGGGCCGCGGCGGAAGGAAAGACCGGCGGCCGGGCCGCCGGCGTCGGAAGTCGAGGGCGGGACCGGAAATTCCGGTCCCGTTGGTAAAAACCGGCCGGCCAGCGGGCCGGCCGGATGTCATAAAACCGGGGGATTAAACCCCCGGCCGGTTCTTCAAACCCCCCTCTTAATGAGGGGGGCGGTTCAATTAAAGGAGGGGGGGGCAAAGCCCCCCCGGTTCGTCCAGCCGGCCCCCATTTGCGGGGGCCGTTTTTTTGGCAAAGGCACGGCTCGAAGCCGTGCCGCCTTCACAAACAGGGGGGGGGGCCTGATTGCCCCCCGCGTGACCCACGTGCGGCACCCCGCCGCCAGCGCCGCCCGCCGCCGCCGCCAGCGCGGCCCGCCGCCGCCGCCAGCGCGGCCCGCCGCCGCCGCCACCGCGGCCCGCCGCCGCGCCGCCGCCCGCCGCCGCCGCCGCCACCGCGGCCCGCCGCCGCGCCGCCGCGCCGCCGCCCGCCGCCGCCGTCCGCCGCCGCCGCCCGCCGCGCCGCCCGGGGGGGGGGGGGGGTCGGGCCGGGTCGGCCCGGACCCGGACCCCCCGTTTCGGACCAGATTCGGTTTTTGGCTCATAACTTGAGCCTCGGACCTCCGAATGACGAACCGTCTGCGGCAACGCGATCCTTGGATCGAGACGGTCGTTTCGGTATATCGCACTCAAGGTTTCGGTTTACTTTGAGTTCGGCCGGGTTGGTTCGTTCACAAAACCAACCGGGGCTTCGGAGCGGAAACGCTCATATCTTGAGCTACGGACGTCCGATTGACGCGCCGTCAGTCGCTTTGTGTTCCTCTTAGTGAGACGGATCTTTTGGCATACTCCGCCCGAGGTTTGGACGCAGGTGGAGTACGGTCGGGTTGGTTTTGCCTTAAAAACCAACCGGGCCCCGGAGACGAAAATGCTTATAACTCTCAGACCGGGCGTCCGATCGACGCGCCGTCTGTTGCGTTGAGTTCCTGTTGACGATACGGAACTTTTGGATACATCAACTTCGGTCTTCGTGACAGTTGATGTATCAGCCTCTCGGCTCGTGGAGCGGACCCTCCGAACAAGCTTGCTATGTGCGGGAACCCTAGTGCTGGCTGCGACTATTCTACTGCTACGACTGCTACTGTGACTGCGGCGACGACAGTACAGAGATCCTGTGTGGATTTGACGACGACAGTACAGAGATCCTGTGTGGATTTGACGACGACAGTACAGAGATCCTGTGTGGATTTGACGACGACAGTACAGAGATCCTGTGTGGATTCGACGACGACGACTACAGCACTCAGCGATCCTACGTGGATCAGTGCTACAGGTTCTGTGTGAGCCCGATCCTGTGTGGGTCCTTGCGCTCAGCGGTTCTGTGTGAGCCAGCGCCTACAGGTTCTGTGTGAGCCCGATCCTGTGTGGGTCTTCTGCGGGGGTTAGTTACCTATCGATCCTTCGTGGGTCCGACGACTTAGATGGATCAGTG
Organism: Viscum album; assembly: GCA_963277665.1. Classification (NCBI taxonomy): domain Eukaryota; kingdom Viridiplantae; phylum Streptophyta; class Magnoliopsida; order Santalales; family Viscaceae; genus Viscum; species Viscum album. The sequence goes on from OY728131.1 coordinate 1,354,963,946, forward strand.
ATCATCTTTATCGTCCTTAAAGAAGTATACCTGTGTGAGCTGAATCCTGTTGCTTTCCTGTGTGGATTTTGTTGTGCAATCCTGTGTGGATTATGTTCTGCTTTCCTATGTGGAATACGTATACTTTCCTGCGTGGACTGAGTTGTACTTGGGCTCGGAGGTTGGAGCGTATTTTAATTAATGACTTAGGTATATGTATGGGCATATACCTAAGCAGTGTCGGTTGTTACTTCGTGATTGTACTTTTCTTCGTGGTTTATCCTTTGTGGATATGAGAGACCTTCAGGGGTCTCGGGGTCCCTACTGAGTAGCTTATACTCACCCCTGCACGGGCTTTGCCCGCACTTCGTTGTGTTGGTTGCAGACGACGGACAGCATTGACCTTAGCTGAGGCTTGCAGAGCGGGACGGTACCCGGAGGTGGACCACTGGGCGGAACGTGCTCGGAGCGGACGGCGGGACCCGTGGAGCAGAGGAGCTATCTGTACCCACCCTTCAGGTGGGATTTCCAGTGGACAGCTCGGAGTAGTGGCTTTACTTTTCAGTTGCTGTTTTTCCCTTTTCGAGTTGTACTTTACTTTCTGTTTGGGTTTGTATTCTGGCCCATTTACTTTTCCGCACTTTCAGTCGTACTCTGTTTGCTTAGTGTTTACTTTCCGCTTGTTTACTCTGTGGTGTGTGTTTACTTTTCAAAGGCAATGCCTTCCCTTTTTCCGGGAATTACGCCTTGGTGCTAGTCGCCAGCCCCTGGCCTATGGAAGGCGGGCTTGGGGTAGTCACGGCACGGACCCCGAGGGCGGGTCATGACAAATTGGTATCAGAGGAGTTCGGTTCTACCGCGACCTCTGATCTTTTCTATGTGAAGCAATAATGTTTAGCGTATTGAGTGTGGTTATCAGTCCAGGGAGTCCAGTGTTGGTGCGGCGGCCGACGTATCCGTACACCAGGACCCTGACTTCTGATTTCTGACTTAATGCACGAAAACATTGATTGCGTGTGTGTTTCAAAGTTTTCTTTGTGATTACTTGTGTCAGCTCACCGGGTATACTGATCTGCTTTATGAAAGTCTCAAGTTTTCCTTGTGATTACTTGTGCCAGCTCACCAGGTATACTGTTCTAACCGTGGCGCACCTGTTTCCTTTTCAGGATGGCCCCACGACGGCAGCCAGCTAGGGTTCCGAGAGTCGAGCGAGACGACAGCCCACCGAGCGACGAGGCTTCGGTGCAGGGCCCTTTGCCAGTAGTGGCACCGGCGGTAGCTTTACCCGCCGAGCCCCCGATGCTTCCAGCAGCAGCCGCTGACGATGCACGTCGCCTCAGCGCACTGCATGAGTTTCAGCACCAGCGACCGCCCAGGTTTCGCGGGGAGACGGATCCCCAGGCAGCAGAGGACTGGCTGGAGGCAGTGGTTCGAGTGTTTAGGCTAGTGAGGACACCAGCAGACCTCATGGTGATCCTCGCTGCGAGCCTACTACACGCAGCAGCAGGACGATGGTGGAGCTTGATGCTCCAGGTTCACGATGAGGCATCCTTACTCTGGACGGACTTCGAGAGCCTCTTCCGCTCTGAGTTCGTCTCGGCCACCCTCCGAGCGGTGCGCATCCAGGAGCTTCTACAGCTGCGGCAGGGCAGCATGACGGTCGCCCAGTACTCGGCGAGATTTACCGATCTCTCGCGCTACTCGACCGACATGGTACGGGACCCATTCTTCCGGGCCCGGACCTTCGAGCAGGGTTTGAGACACGAGATCAGGGCATCGCTGATCTCCCTCAGCATACCGACTCAGACATGAGTACTGGAGCGGGCTCTTCTGGTCGAGAGCTTCCTTGCTGAGTCTACACCAGCACAGCGACCCACCGCAGGGCGGCACGTGGCAGAGTCATCTGCAGCTGGCAGTCGACGAATGACTCAGGGGTCCAGACAGACCAGACCTCAGGGCACTGGCTCAGCAGTGCAGGGCACACAACGCGGAGCTAGTCTTTCGAGTGGAAGACAGTGCTATGCATGCGGCGGGCGAGGCCACATGGCTCGTGACTGCCCGACCCGCCATGCGGAGGAGCAGCAGACGGTTGAGGAACCACCTAGGCAGAGGCAGAGGTTCGACCGTGGCGGTCTGCAGGAAGGAGGCGGACGAGGCAGAGGAGCTGGACGAACAGCAGGTGGTGGACGACGCTTTGAGGCTCTACCACCACCACCACCAGGAGGCCCACCCCGACCGCAGGGGAGAGCTCAGCTTCAGGCAGCCGAGGCCTTCGATCATGGAGCTCTGGGAGCCGATGGACAGGAGCAGAACTAGTGGTTACATCCTTTGTACTTCTGGTTCCTTGTTGCTTTTGTGTAGCGTCTTATATTACGAGCTGCAATAATAAAAGACGCATACCTTGTGATGTTTTCGTTCCTGTCCTCTATCGTAATGTTACTAAGAGGTTCCAGTTTTGGCTGTTGACTTGACCCTCACTTGTGAGACATCTACTGGAGGAGGCCCAGTTACCACACACTGATGCCGACAGTGTGACTCAACCCTTGGAGGCGAGAGTAACGGTTGAATCTCTTAGTAGTAGAGTCGAGGCCTTACGACATCATCCCCAGTATGGATTAGTATCATCCATGTTAGGATTGACTGTTTTAGGCAAAGAATGTGGTTCATCCAGGGGATGAGACCAGATTTCTCTTTTCGGCAAAAGAGAAATCTTGCAGCTCTGGTGGGACCGGAGATGGTCCGGGCCACGTCAGAGGTGGTCCATGTCATCCAGGAGCGGGTCCTACATGGGCGATCGATTCCTCTTGTGCGCAACAGATGGCGGCACGGGAATCTCCAGGAGAGCACATGGGAGCGGGAGGCTCAGATGCGTGCTCAGTACTCTCTTTTGGTTTCCCTAGTTTTTGATGTAGCTTTACGGGGACGTAAAGCCCTGAGGTGGGAGTAATGTAAAGACCCGTAAAATTCAAGGAAAATTTTTTCTTAATTTTCTTCAGAATTTTACAAGAGCGCGGTTTCAGACGGCACCTGATTCCGAGGCCCGGAGTGCCCGGAATTAATTTCCGAAGTTTGGGCTCGGGTACGTTCAGTGAACGAACGAGCGGGAATTCCTAACTTTTGATCCGGTGCTCGGAATTGAAATCCGAGGGCACCGATGAACTCGCAACGCCGATATTCGCTTTTTGAGACCTTTTCGGGAGTTGCGTTTGTTGCGGGTTGAAAGTTACGTTTTGGGGTTTTTGAGTTAAGTTAAATAAAATTTGTGCAAAACAATTTTATTTTAACTTATTTTAAAAACCTACCAAAGGAGGTTAGAAGTGGGACCCACACCCACTTAACCTCCCTTGGGAGGATTAAGTGTGGTGGGGCCCACACGAACCCCTTTTCTTTTCAAATTCTCTCAACGTACCTAACCCCTAATTAATTGGCTTAGGTTACTCTTTTTTTAATTTTGGGGGTAAACTCTTTTGAATTTCAAACATTTGAAATCCTTTTGAGTTATGTGTTAATAAAATAAGTGGTATTCTTATTTTATTGAGAGTTCTTTGTTTGTCTTTGGAGAGCTTTCCCTTCATCTCCAAGCTCTGACGAAGAACGAAGAACGTCTTCATCCTCAACGAAGAACGACAACTCTTCGTCAAGGATCATCGACTCGGCGACCCGGTATCTTCGGACCTCTTCTTCCCCCCCAAACCTCCTTCGTCGTCAATCGAAGATCCGAGCGACGTGTCTTTTCGGGCATAACTCTTCGTCAACGGATTTGACGAACGTCGACCACGACACCCGACCTTCGCGACGCCGTCTTCCGCGGAGCGTAGCCGAACCTTTGGATCTTAAACCCGAGGTAGGGGTTTTTGTTTTCATTTTGGTTTCCTTACTCCTTTTCTTGATCATGAATGATAAGTATAACGTGTGGCTTATTTATTTAAGTTTCGTTTTTATTTCTTTAACGTGAGGGGGGCCGGACCGCACGAACACGGCCGAATCCCCCCTCCATCGTTCATGTTTGTTTATGCGGGTGGAAACAAGTAGCGTGGTGCCGTCGCACCACGCGGACGATCGTTCTTTTATTTTACGCAACGCCGTCGCGCTTCGCCGAGGAGAGTCTTCAAGAACGCGACGCCGTCGCGCCGCGTTGGAAGGATTCATGGCACGGCGAAAGGGGCGCGGTGCCGTCGCACCGCGCCGGACGACGAACACCGCGGCCGGTTCCGGGCCGCGGCGGGACGAGAAGACCGCGGCCGGTTCCGGGCCGCGGCGGGACGAGGAGACCGCGGCCGGTTCCGGGCCGCGGCGGAAGGAAAGACCGGCGGCCGGGCCGCCGGCGTCGGAAGTCGAGGGCGGGACCGGAAATTCCGGTCCCGTTGGTAAAAACCGGCCGGCCAGCGGGCCGGCCGGATGTCATAAAACCGGGGGATTAAACCCCCGGCCGGTTCTTCAAACCCCCCTCTTAATGAGGGGGGCGGTTCAATTAAAGGAGGGGGGGGGGCAAAGCCCCCCCGGTTCGTCCAGCCGGCCCCCATTTGCGGGGGCCGTTTTTTTGGCAAAGGCACGGCTCGAAGCCGTGCCGCCTTCACAAACAGGGGGGGGCCTGATTGCCCCCCGCGTGACCCACGTGCGGCACCCCGCCGCCAGCGCGGCCCGCCGCCGCCGCCACCGCGGCCCGCCGCCGCGCCGCCGCCCGCCGCCGCTGTCCGCCGCCGCCGCCCGCCGCACCGCCGTCCGCCGCCGCCGGCCGCCGCCGCCGGCCGCCGCGCCGCCCGGGGGGGGGGGGGGGGTCGGGCCGGGTCGGCCCGGACCCGGACCCCCCGTTTCGGACCAGATTCGGTTTTTGGCTCATAACTTGAGCCCCGGACCTCCGAATGACGAACCGTCTGCGGCAACGCGATCCTTGGATCGAGACGGTCGTTTCGGTATATCGCACTCAAGGTTTCGGTTTACTTTGAGTTCGGCCGGGTTGGTTCGTTCACAAAACCAACCGGGCCTTCGGAGCGGAAACGCTCATATCTTGAGCTACGGACGTCCGATTGACGCGCCGTCAGTCGCTTTGTGTTCCTCTTAGTGAGACGGATCTTTTGGCATACTCCGCCCGAGGTTTGGACGCAGGTGGAGTACGGTCGGGTTGGTTTTGCCTTAAAAACCAACCGGGCCCCGGAGACGAAAATGCTTATAACTCTCAGACCGGGCGTCCGATCGACGCGCCGTCTGTTGCGTTGAGTTCCTGTTGACGATACGGAACTTTTGGATACATCAACTTCGGTCTTCGTGACAGTTGATGTATCAGCCTCTCGGCTCGTGGAGCGGACCCTCCGAACAAGCTTGCTATGTGCGGGAACCCTAGTGCTGGCTGCGACTATTCTACTGCTACGACTGCTACTGTGACTGCGACGACGACAGTACAGAGATCCTGTGTGGATTTGACGACGACAGTACAGAGATCCTGTGTGGATTTGACGACGACAGTACAGAGATCCTGTGTGGATTTGACGACGACAGTACAGAGATCCTGTGTGGATTCGACGACGACGACTACATCACTCAGCGATCCTTCGTGGATCAGTGCTACAGGTTCTGTGTGAGCCCGATCCTGTGTGGGTCCTTGCGCTCAGCGGTTCTGTGTGAGCCAGCGCCTACAGGTTCTGTGTGAGCCCGATCCTATGTGGGTCTTCTGCGGGGGTTAGTTACCTATCGATCCTTCGTGGGTCCGACGACTTAGATGGATCAGTGATCATCTTTATCGTCCTTAAAGAAGTATACCTGTGTGAGCTGAATCCTGTTGCTTTCCTGTGTGGATTTTGTTGTGCAATCCTGTGTGGATTATGTTCTGCTTTCCTATGTGGAATACGTATACTTTCCTGCGTGGACTGAGTTGTACTTGGGCTCGGAGGTTGGAGCGTATGTTAATTAATGACTTAGGTATATGTATGGGCATATACCTAAGCAGTGTCGGTTGTTACTTCGTGATTGTACTTTTCTTCGTGGTTTATCCTTTGTGGATATGAGAGACCTTCAGGGGTCTCGGGGTCCCTACTGAGTAGCTTATACTCACCCCTGCACGGGCTTTGCCCGCACTTCGTTGTGTTGGTTGCAGACGACGGACAGCGTTGACCTTAGCTGAGGCTTGCAGAGCGGGACGGTACCCGGAGGTGGACCACTGGGCGGAACGTGCTCGGAGCGGACGGCGGGACCCGTGGAGCAGAGGAGCTATCTGTACCCACCCTTCAGGTGGGATTTCCAGTGGACAGCTCGGAGTAGCGGCTTTACTTTTCAGTTGCTGTTTTTCCCTTTTCGAGTTGTACTTTACTTTCAGTTTGGGTTTGTATTCTGGCCCATTTACTTTTCCGCACTTTCAGTCGTACTCTGTTTGCTTAGTGTTTACTTTCCGCTTGTTTACTCTGTGGTGTGTGTTTACTTTTCAAAGGCAATGCCTTCCCTTTTTCCGGGAATTACGCCTTGGTGCTAGTCGCCAGCCCCTGGCCTATGGAAGGCGGGCTTGGGGTAGTCACGGCACGGACCCCGAGGGCGGGTCGTGACAGTTCGGCCCCGCCTGCTGGGCCCAGCTCAGCAGGCCGTGAGGTGCCGCGGAGGACCGCTGGGGCGTGGACCAGCCGCAAGGGCACGGACCGACCATGGTTTCATGCGAGGTAGTCTAGGCCTGGAGAGCACAGCGAGGGCGCAGTTCGGGGTGGCTTGGCCTGGGGGCCGAGTTGGCTGGGCTGAGGCCGGTTCGGTCAGGAGGCCGCGGGTCAGCCGGGGGCTGGTGCGACCAACGCGCGGAGCTGCCGGGCCTGTGGGTGGCGCGGTTTGGCCCGGGTGCTCAGGGGACAGTCAGGCAGACCAGAGGGCATCTGGGAGGCGGCCTGCCAGGCCGGCGTCAGCGCAGACATGCCGGTTGGCGGCCAGGCAGGCCGGTGGCAGCGCGGGAAGGCCTGCTGTTAGGCCGAGGGGCTGTCGGGCAGGCCGACAGCGTGAGGGTAGGCTGGTAGGCGGGCAAGAGGTGGTCGAGCTGGCCGACAGGGAGCAGGCAGGCCGGGCGCCGGTCGGCGGGCAGCCAGAAGTCGGCGCGGCTCGGGAAGGTGGGTGGCTCGGCCGACGGGCAGCGCCGTCGGTGCGGCTTGGGTGCCGGTGGGCGGCGAGGTTCGACCTGAGGGGGCGGAGCCAGTTCGACCAGAGCACCTCAAGGGCGACATGGTTCACGAAGGCCCCGGGTAGTGTGGTCGTTGCCTTTGTTGTCCCATCACCTCATCACCATGCCGAAGATCATCACAAACAATAATGATGGAAGGGTCGGGCCATGTTGGTTTGGCCAGCACCCTCAGCGTTTAGGGTGGTAACATTTGGCTCATCAGTTGAGAAGAAAAATGAACTTCAAATTTTAAAACCTCCGAAATGATTTCTTTCCAACCGAAGAAGAAAATAAAGAAATATATATTAAACAAATAAACCCCCTACCTTGATCGTTGGTGTTCGACGAAGTCGAGGGAAGAAGACAGAGTTGTCGTCATTCGTCATGTTTGCCGCACACATCTAATCCCGAGCTCACACGTCGGTTGTGGAAGACATTCCTCGTCGGTAAGAGTCCGGGGAAGAAGATCGAAGGATATAGTTGTTGGCGTTCTTCGTTGGAAGAACACATTCTTCATTCTTTGTTCTTCGTTGGAGAGAGATTTACTCTCTTCTCCCAATAATATTCTTATCCCAATACCCAAGTGAAATGTTGGGCCAAATAATAGATTACAATATCTATTATTTCATTGGAAAGAATTAAAATGGGTTAGTTAATTGGGTTAGCTCCAATTAATTAATCAAGAGGTTGGCACAAAATTAATGTGGAGGATTTGGCACCATAAATATTTGTGTGTTGGCTCTATTAAGGTGGAGGGGTGGTGGCACCATTAAGTGGGGAGCTCAATAGGTTTCTCCCCACTTAATGGGGAGTTCAAGAGGTTTTAACCTCGGGTGGTCCCCACCATATTAAACATGAAGAGGAGGTTAGGTTTGGGTCGACCCCACAACCATAACCTCTCATGGGAGGTTAACCTGTGGTGGTCCCCACCTCCAACTTCCACATGGAGGCTTCAACCAACCAAAATAAAAATAAAGCTACAACTTTATTTTTATTTAATTAATTCATTAAAAACCCAAAACTGTCTTTTATTTAAAACTATCTGCCATCGAGGTGAAAGTTTTCTTAAGAGAATATTGGTGCTATGAGTTCAATGGTGCCCTCAGATTTCAATTCCGAGCACTCATTCAAAAGTTATAAAACACTGCTCTCAAGTTTACTGAACGTACCTGAAATTTTTTTTATAAAATTATTATAAGTCACCCTCAACCCGCACTGGTTTAGGTTAGGATCTTCCTAGGTGAAACACACCCCAACTAACCCAATAGTACTCTCGGATTTTTAATCCGAGTTACCATTTAGAAGTTATGAATTTTACAATAAAATAATTTTCACTTAATTATTTTATTTGTGGCCAAAAACTAACTTTCTCTGGTGGCCTGTACTGGACAAAGTTAGTATCTACTTAAAGAATGCATACCCTCATAAGTTCAGTGGTGGTATCATATTTTTAGTCTGAGATACCATTTCCGAGTTATAAGCATTTGAAAAATAAATTAATTTATTTAATTATTTTATTTACGATTATGCCATTTTGGGTTTTCTCACAGGAGGCCCGCGTCAACTAATCTTAAGTCGCGCCTAGGGTAAACCCGCCATCCTGAGTGCAACAGTGCCCTCAGATTTCTGATCTAAGTAAGCTTTTAATAGTTATTTGACTTTTTCAATAAAACGTCTTACGCATGTTAACAAAAGCTTAACAAAACTTCGACGGGTCATTCCGAGAACTCCGGGCCATGGAATCGCGGCCATCAGATTTTGCGGACTCGTAAAATTCTCATGTATTTATGAAAAAAGAAAATTCCATGGAAATTATGGGACTTTACATGGATAATAATATTTGATCTTTTAAAGAATAATTATAAATAATCCTGTTAAATAATGAGATTGTAACATAAAACCTGGACGAATTTAGTATTTTTTGGATCATAGGAATCATTAAATAATAACATAAAAGGAAACTTTTAATATAATCAAAATAATTATATTAATGATCTAACTTTTTAAATGGGTATTATATACAACTCATAGAATAATGTAGGTTCATAACATAAATTATGTCCCAAAGAAGGTAAATTGAGAAAAAAATTCTTTATCTCTTTGGTAACATTTAAACTATAAACCCAGTTAAATATAAAGAATAAACTGGATATGTAAATTCCAATTATTTTTACTTTAATAATCATAAAATAAATTCATGGGTAGTATAATCACCACATACAATAAATAGATATCGAATATGGCTTGTGGCTCAAATAAGTAAAACGTAAGATGAAAATCCCTTACCATAGTCTTGACATCCATCATAGATGTTCAGACCTACTATATAAATAATATAATTTTATTATAACTATATTAAAGAACCATAATTATATATATCACAGATCTATGATTTACTTATGAACATTTATTACCCATTTATTAACAATTCCTTGTTAAATTCATGTTCCAGGTAATAACTACTTTGTTTTTCATGTATGTTTTGATTCTGTATTTTTGGTCATCATAATTTGATTATGGTTGAATAATATTTATGTTTTATATTATATTATAAATATCTTATATATTCATTATATATTTATTTATATTAATCCATAAAAGTTATAGATAGAAAATGAAATGCACTGTTCACGGAGATGGTAGGTTGTATTTATGATGTTCCATTTTCTCGACATATTGAATGAAAAGAAATCTAAATAACATATTACCATAAATAAAATATTTTTATGTATTATATATAAAATATATTTATTTAAACCTATCCTTATTTTCTTCTATGAAAATTTTATATGAAAAATGAATCACATCGCTTGGTGATTCGATAGTCCGTCATACATATGAATGATGTTATAATATTTCCCACAGAATGAAATGTAAGAGGGTATGTGTGGTATATATATATATTTGATAATTATAATTATTTTAAAATTATATTATATATTAATTTAATCTATACTTATTACCATCCAAGTAAAATTGAAATGGGAAAACCCATCACATCGGTTTGCGAGGAAGTAGTTCTCCGTACACACGAGTGATGGTATTCTTTTTCAAGGGGATGAGATGTAAGAATTTAGATGTGATATTATAATTTAATAGGTATAATGATATCATAAATATCATATATAAACCTCAAATCCATCATTATATCTATCCATGAGAGGTTGTTATGAAAAATGAATTGCATCAGATCGCGAGGCGGTAGTCCGCTGTACACATGAATGATGACTTGATATCCCATTTTAAAGAAAAAAGAAACAAATTAGGTTATTTAATTAATATAATAACATATAATTATATTTAATATACTTATTTTATTATATCAACATGGTTTAGTAATAATTTAAGGAGGTGGATATAGAAAAAAAATAAAACACTCGGTTAGGGACGTTAACTTTTCGTTAGATAACTTCTTCTGGTTCACACCAAAAGTATTTTTAGGATGGAATTATGACCAAACTAATAATTTTATGATGATATGAGTGAATTAGGGAAATTATTTTATTTGTTATTTTCTAATAAAATTTAATTTTTATGTTTCAGTAGAGGAGATGTGTTGAGAGACTTTTATAAATGAGGTGAGTGACACACTAGCAATTTTTAAAAATAAAAAGGTTTACCCAAATTTTTCACATGAAACATGTATAAAAATGAGAAATAATAGAACATTATCAGTTTTAAGGTCAAAATATTTCTATAAAATATGATTTTGACATGTTTATAGGTGATTTTACCACTTATCTTTTTAGTATTTCCCATAGTAAACCGATTTTCACTTTAATTGTGGTAATTAATTTTTTTTTGTTTTTACAATTCATTATTGTATAAAATTAATTTTATATTATTAGATAATATAAATTATTCTGATTAAAAACATCTAATACATTTTACCAAATTAAATTCATATAACATGAAAATATATTTTAAAATTAATCCTGAAGACGTGATGAGAAAGAAATTTGTCTAGAAAATTTTCAAAAGCTTGAAAAGTTTTATAAATCTAAATTCAATATTAAATTGAATAAAATTATATAAACTAGATTAATATATCTATAATTGAAATAATTTAATCTTTTACAAAATATTAAAAAATTTGGTTGTTTTTTAATTCTTTAAGTGAAATTACAATTCTTAATAAAATATAGTTTTTTGTCACAATTTATCGAAAAATTTTCTTTTCAGAAAATTACCAAAACATCACACCAAGAGAAGTTTTAAATTTTTATTTAAAAAATAAAATTCACTTTATAAAATAATTTTTTGAAAATTAGAAAAAAATAATTTTAAAATAAGCGTGCAAAATGTGACAAAACTACTTTTTTTAAATATAGTTTTAAGCGTAAAATTGAATTTATTTTTATATCTTGTAAAAAACTAAAAATATGAATTCAAAACATTTGATTGAATTTATATTATAAAAATTTACTTAAAATCATTCCACAAAATTTATTTACATTATTTATTGAGATAAAAAATTCTGTTTCATAGAAAAAATTGTTTTTAGTAAAATATTTCCTTTATTTTAAAATAGTTTTTATTTTCATTTCTAAATAATTGGTCACAAAGAGAATTAATTTTATAAAAATAGTCAGAAAATATATTTTTATAATTTATTTAATACTATTCATACCATCACTTAGAATTTATAGGTGATAAATAACACATTAAATAATAATGTTTTAATAGTTTGTCACATTTCATTTAAACTCAGTGTTACGTGTAACACAAAATAACAAAAATATTGAATTTATTTGAAACAATATCCCAAAATCTTAGGGTATTACAAGTACACATACATATTAAGAGTGAAATTATATTTTGAAATGTTGTATACTATTATGTATCATGTATTTACTTTATGTATAAACTCATTGATGAATATTTATTTATCACTATTTAAAATTTAATTATCAATTATGATATGTGATTAATAATATTGGTAACTATTTTCAAATTAAAATTGTTTGGAAATTGAAAATGAGCGGTTTTGCAATGATTAAATGGATTTTTCAAATTATTTAAAAGTTTATTATAATAGAGAATTTAATGATGATTTAAATATTGATTTCAATTATTCTAATTATTTCTGTATAGAATATTTTGAGATTTAAGGAAACATCCTTGTCATGTTATCATTGATCATTAAAAAGATCATATATGATATTATAATGAAAATTTTCATTGAATAATCATCTAAATTAAGGCTCAATAAATAATGTGGTATCACATTGAATATACTTGATTCATTAAACTGATGTGGTAAATAATTTGTGAGTTAAATTTTCTATACAATGCCTTACTAGTTCCTTTGATTTTTTATCATTCCATGACTCTGTAGAGGCTATGTAATAGTTGTTTCTACAAAAAAATTTACCATTATAATTTTATTTATTTAAAACTTTTACCATTTCATGGGATCGTATTTTACTATAATTTAATGTTTTAATAAAATTGAAACATAACTTGCACAACTTCTTTTAAATGGTAACAAGTTGTTTTTTCTCACCTAACCAAAAGGAAGTTTCCTAGGCTGTTCTTGAACTTTCTAAAATTCATGATATTCGTTATCATTTTTCCAAGTAACTTCTAGGTTTAGTATATAGCTATGTAAAAGGATGGGTTTGATATATAATCATGTAAAAGGCTATATCATAGTGTATATCCATGATCTTGGGTTGAGAGACTAATGGGAATACATAATATCATTTGGATATCTACTACTATATATCTATTGTGCCCTATTTTTTATCTTTAATACTTTAAGTATTCTATGCTCTAGTACATCATTTTTTTATACTTGAATTTTCTATTCTTATTATCCACTATATTTTTTATTATTATTTTATTTACTCTGATTATTTTAAGATTTATTATTCACCCTTATTATCTATTCCAACACTTTATTGGGACCAAACATTTGTATCCAAGAAAACCATTTAAATAACTTATTATTTAAATTATTTATTGTATTTATTATTTTCCATAGCTATTTATTTCTCAATATTATGAAAATTATTAAAATAAATTTGATTTTTTGATGGATTGATAGAGAAATAGTTTAAATGAGAAATATTCAACAAAATCAATCACCAACGATTATTTATAATATATTGAAGATACATGTTATGAATATTGGAAGCCTTTAAAATTGATGCTAGACTATTCTAGAAAGAGTATATACTAGAGAAAATTTATAAAGTAAAGTACTATTTTTTAGAATATTGTAGTTTAGAATCCAACAGAAGGAAACACTCTTGTATTGTGTACTTCATGGATAAATATGTCGAAGTAACATATTTTTCATCCAACTCAATTAATTCATATTATTATTTAATTAATAATACTAGAAATGTTAAACATATTATTGAGGTGTTAACAAATATTTGTGATAAATATCATGAAACTATGTAAAAGAATATGAATTTATATAATAATATATTAAAATAAAAAAGAAGGTTTTTATAATGACATTTTTTTAGTGATGAATCGTAGAGAGAAAAATGAGAATCTTAAAGAAGATAATGAGAAGTTTGAATAAAATTTACCATACAATGATGAAGGAAAGAATGAAAAAAATAAAATTTATAATAGATGATATGGTTTAACTGATGGTAAAAAATAATTGATTAAAAAATAATAATTTATATAACAGTGAGAATGTCTCTAATGATCTCAAATATCATTTTAAACAATATGATTTGTATATATGTGACTTGGAAAAATTTATAAAATAAATATACTGTTTGAGAAAGACGATAACTAATAATAATATAGTTAGATAACATCCTCCACTATTGAACCCAATGAAACAAATAAAACTTCATAGACATGAGGACTTGACCACATGACTTTCCCCACACCCCAAGCCAAAACCACCTCCTGACAAACACATGGGAAAATCCAATGCATAGTAATATTAATTTAAAATAAATTATTGGTTTTTTTATTCTTTTTATAAAATTTGTTGATAAAAGTAAGAGGATGTTTTGAAATTATGAAATTATTTATTTTTAATTTAGATTAAATGGTTATTATTATTATGATTATTATAGAAGATTTAGGAAATAAAGTTAATGTAATAAGGAATTTACTAATATATATTCAATGGGTTAAAATATTCAAAGAGTTCACTAAATTTTATTTCCAAAGGCACTATGAAGAATCTATTGGAACCTAAACTATACTATTTTCTTAGGTTATATATTTATGATATCCAATATGCACAACATTAATAGTTTTATAATTTTCTTTACTGGCATGATATTTATTTTTAATTTTTTTATTATGTGTAATGGGAATGTATTTATTATTTATTATTTTTGGTTTACTATCATGTACATATCCATTCATTAATTTTTAATTTATTACATATAATTATTTAATTTAATAAATATATATTATAATTATATGAATATAATTAACTAGTTTTGTGGCACCTTGTAGAATATATTTTTATGTAGGAGGAATTTTCATAATGAAAGTTCACCGTCTAATCATTGTAAAAGATAAATCATGGATTAATAGAGATAATTTATAGTTTTTTTATTTCTTTAATAATATATATATATTTAAATATTAATGAGTTTAGGGGGAGTTATTCGTTTGATTGTTATTGATCATGTTATATATCTTGTGATTGACATTTCTTATTGATTAACCATACTTGTTTACTATTTAATTTTATTATTTACCATGATTTATTATTTTAATATATGGGATATTGTTTTTAGTTATATTTCATTCCCATGAAACTTTTTGTTTTAGGAATTTTTGTTAGTTTAATTTTCCATAAACTTCATGATATTGAAATTATATTTTGATATTTCTAAAATGTGGAGAGATGTTTGGATTTTGTAATTATCAAAAGCATGAGAATTTTGAGTGACGCATTTACACTTTATTTATTATGTTTTAATAATTATATAAATCTAATATAATAATTACAACACAATTTTGAACACCCTTATATATAAATGAAATGACCTTTACACATTTTATGAGAAATTAAATTTTCTTTTATATATTTGTTATTATGAAATTTGGTAATTTGATGACCCTTATGTATTATATTTGTAGTTATGATTTTACCTTTTTTATTAAGTGAAATAAGGAATTTAATTTTATGTATTAAATATTTTAAATTTATTTATTCGGACATGGAAATTCTGAAATGTGTTTTCCCATTAAGTATTATTTTTAAGGATTTTCAAAATGAGGATTTGGAATTTATAATCATAAGGATTCAAAATATAAGATCAAAGTAATTAATAATTCATATACAAAGGATATTACATTTATGTATTATGTACACAAATAAAACATATATAAATTTAAAAAAATATATATATAAACAGATAGATTTTAAACATAGAAAAATGTAAGGATTTTATTGATCTGTTGAGAGATCAATAAATATTTGGAATAAAATAAAAAAAATTACTTTAGGTATTTATTTTATTTAAATAATTAATTATAAAAAATTATTTATGGTCATGGTAAAGAATAATGATATTTCTTTCAAGTTTACATAGATTTTTTTAAACGACTATCAAACAACACCACTGCATTCTACCTAGATTCTTAATAAGAGAAATAATTATTCAGGTAAATTATAACCTAGAACAAAACCATTTGATAATCCCAATAAATAAATACATTATGTAATTAAACAATCATTAACCAAAATTAATAATTAAAATTTAAATGAATACAAACAATTGAATGAGTGAATCAAATTTATAACTAACAAATAACAGATTTATCATAAATATTTTTACAAACCACTTATAAATTTAAGAGTTTTACACTTCATGATTGATCCCCAAAATAGATAACAACCCTGAAATTTGATGGCAGGAAGAACACTAAAACAAATGATTAAAACATTTTCCAAAAAAAAAACTAAAAAACCTCTAATCGCGGTACGACTCAACCGTAACAGATATCCCGTGAAGTTAACAAGAAAACACTAAAAAAATCAATTATAAAATTTGTCAAAGAATGAAAAAATAATGACAAAAATTAAAATCTAAGTACCAATATATAATTTAATTATTACAGAGATTAAATATAAACTTTAATCGCGAAAGATGAATAACTGATGATCAGAAATCCTAAAAATATAATTTAAATCATGAAAACACAATCGAAAACTCCATTTCAAGGGTTATGGTAACCATTGGAATTTTTGTAGGTCGAGGGAAGGAAATAACATGTGACATACAAAATAAGGGTTCCATGGTTAGGTTTTTTAAAAGTGTTTTAATGTATGTTTTTAATAAAACCAAATTAAAAAAATTTAAAATTTATTTTTGGTATCGGTTTTCCATAAAAATGATGCCAAAAATAAATGTTTTTTCACATAAGTCTTAATAAAATAGACATGAAAATAATATGTCGAGCATTTATGGCATCTATTTATACTAAAACTAATGCAATAAATATTATACATAATTTTTAGAATATATTGTTCATAGAAATAACGCACAAAATTTAACTCATTATATTTCAGCATCAATTATTGTAATAACCGACCCCAAAATAGAAAGTGTTTACTATTATAACATTGTTTTTTGAACCAACGTTATAAATTTGAAGTTAAAAATATATTTTTTATACTAGTTTCATTCACTACTTCAACGGTGTTTATCTATAGTTGAAATGATCTAATTATTCACCTTGGTTACTTATGAACCAAATGTTTGTTGAATCTCTCCCTATGAGATTAAATGATTATGTTTTCTCAGGTACTCCCTTAAATTTTTTTTGTATAGTTATTGAAACTCCTTATAAATCAAAATTGATCTTGGATCTTTGTCAATTTAATGGATACTAATGTGCATAATAGATGCATTTTTTGTTCAATGGATTATTTCTTCATCTCCATTTCTTTCCATGATATATATGTGTATCATGTTCTTAGAAATATCTTGTATAGTGTTTGTATATTATAACAATATTCAAATAAAATTAAACTTTTTTGTTTATATTTATATTTATACATAGAAATATTTTGTGTACATAGTTTCTATTCGCATTTAGAAACTCCATGTTCTTTTTCAGCACGTGATATCTTCTATGAAATTTCATTTGAATTCCAAGCTAAAGATTAATTTTTAATACCTATATTAATCGATTAATTACATATTTTAAATTATATATAAAACTAGCTACATTAAATTACATTTAAATATCCATGTGCATGACCTCATGTGTCATTACCACATGGACCTCCCTATTTGGGTGTATAGATCTTATCTTAGTTTTTTAATCTTCTTTGAAAAAATCTTATAGTTTATATGTCTTGAAGCCTTAATCAGAAATTTTATGCTTAACCAAAGGATTATTCTCCCACTCAATTATTTTCTCTTAGAAAAAAGTTTTATGATGAAGAATTATGTTCAACATTAAGGTATTATGCTCAGTAAAAAATGTCCCATGATAAATATTTACATTCAACATCAAATTATTACACTCAAAATTGAAGTCTTATGATGAAGCACTAATTTCATGGAATATAATATTTTATAGTCTTAACTAAAAATTTTATAATTACATCAGATGTATAATAGCCTTAAACCCACACTTCTAGATCTTGTGATAATATCATAATATTTACATTTAAGGATTTGATACCGGTAAAAACAACCCAATTTTATCCATATGAAATATACAAAAAAAAAATATAAATATTGGATCACTTATGTACCTAAGGACCTCTTAGGTTTAGTGTTTTAAAGAATTAGTATAAACTCTTATATAACAAAGTGGTAATTACCACAAAATATCATTTTTTCCCATAAAGGAAAGTTATTTACAAAGACACACTTACTTCATTTAAGGTAACTCTCATATCTAAAACATTAGATTTATTAATATTTATAATAATTTAGAATACTCGTTAAAATTCATTTTAAAATGTGGGATATGTAAAACAATTCTTGGTAAGGGACATTTATAAAAAAATATATTATTATATTTCAAATCTATGAGATCATATAAGATATTTTTCCAATTCCATAAAAAACATCGAGCTCAAATAATTATTTAATTACATACAAAATAATCTATACTATAAATTTTTTTATTAAACGATTTATAATAAAAAAATATGGAAAATAACAATTATAAGGGTTTCTTATAAAATATGGGAACCCATCAATGATATTTTCCTAAAAACACACCTTTTAACCTTAATAGTAATAATCATTCCTTAAAACAAATGAACAATATTGTACTTTTTGAAATCCAAATATTTCTATGAATAATCATTTGAAATTATAGATAAGTCAAATATGTGTCATGGGACATCATATTCCTATAACACTTTCAATAACCCTTATAATAACCATTACAATAGGAATAACCCAATCAATTAATTCCAACATAATTATAAAGAGAAAATAATCATCACACAATAAATTGGAGAGATATTCTGGGATCACCTGTCATCATAAATAATGTATAATTATTATAACATAAATATAACAGATATAAGCTTTCATTTTCATCATAAAACCGCATGAAATATTTTTATTATCACATATTAAAAAGTGATTTTGAACTTCACATAAAAATAATGATAAAAATCATTTTCTTTAAAAACTATTTAAATATAAATTCCTAGAGGAATGAAAACTGGGATATTATTTTGAAGCCCCATTAAAACCTAAGTACTATGATTCTTAATGAATTCCATTCAAGATTATAGTAAATTAATCTCATTCGATATACGTTAATAAATATCATATTCATACTTATGTGAAAATGTAAAAATTAACCAATTCAGTAAACATTTAGCAATTCTATTTAAAAAAAATCATAAAGAAAGTCAAATATGGTTTAAAATGAAACTAAAAATAC
This sequence comes from Viscum album, assembly GCA_963277665.1. Classification (NCBI taxonomy): domain Eukaryota; kingdom Viridiplantae; phylum Streptophyta; class Magnoliopsida; order Santalales; family Viscaceae; genus Viscum; species Viscum album. The sequence goes on from OY728131.1 coordinate 1,354,982,913, forward strand.
ATTTTATAATACTAATTACATACTTAAATCATTTAAATTAATAATTATATAGAGGAAAAATAGAATAAAATCTCTTAAACTTTTAAAATAATGTTTTAATGAAAATTACCTTATGAATTGATAAATTTTAAACCAGTGAAAAATTGAAGAAAATAACATTGAATGAATTGGTAAACAACATATTTTTTTATAATAATTATGAAATAAATCCATAAGTACGTTTATACACCATATTAATGAAAACATGTGGTTAAAGTATCTCAAGCATCAATAAAAGATAATTGAGACTAAAAATCCTAAACCCCATCCCCCAACTTTCCAAATACTCTCTTTTACTCATGTATAATGAAATTTTATTAATTATTTACCATATTACTATTAATTTTATGGTTTATTCACTTATCATATTCTCTATTATTTCATTTATTACCATGTATTATACAATAACTATGTTGATTAAGTTAATGTCAAATGTTTTAGGGATTCTTGATTCATAACCCCCAAAACAACATTGGTAGGTTAACCATGGATAAAGGGGTCATAATTAAATCATCTAAAAAATAATAATCATGAATCAATTATCATTTTTATATATAAAATAAAATTTCAGATCTGTCTATGAAAAGTGGTTTTGAAAAAAACATACCGACTTGCGAGGTGATACTCCTCATGTATACATGAGTAATGTTTATTTACTTTTAGTTGGATGGAAAATAAAGAAATAAAAAAATGTTACCCTTATATAATCATTAAATATTATAAACATAAAAAACAATTCATTAAATACATCCCTATGACATGATATGAGAGGTAGTTTTTGAAAAATTAAGTACATCACTATGAGAAGAACATATTATGTACACACACGAGATGATTACATTCATAACAATTGAAATTATGTGAATATAGATGATATATTATATTTATAAAATAATAATTATTTCATGAATATATATATATTAATATACATTAATTCCATTATAATTACCAACCATGAAATACGGTCATGAAAAATGAAACACATCAATTCATGGTGGTGTTAGTTCATACATACGTACAAATGACGTTTTCATTTATAATAGGACATAAAAAGATTTGAATAAGTATTAAAATCAATATAGGAAAATAGTACTATTTTTAATATAATAATTTTATTATATTAGAATGGTTAGTACATAACTTGAGGATTTAGAAGAATAAGTAAAATGAAAAATCTTAGTCAAGACGATCAAAACCTCTTTGAAGAGATTCTTTTGGGTCTCTTCTTAATGACCATTTGGTTGATATTTTTGGAATAAAATAATATCTATAATTTTTATGTTAAATTTATGAATATTTTTTGGTAGAGGTTGGTCAAGATATTTGGTTCATGAAGCATGATTAAGAGAGGAGGGGTGGTATCTTTATATAAGAGAGGAGATGGGAACTATTGGAATTACTTATTGTAATAAACTAAATTAAATTAAATTTCATATTCATGTTGTTGAAAATTTATATATTTCAAATATAATATGTAAATAAGTCAAAACCCCCACATATAATAAAATACAACCAATTTTAGGGTATTTTTAACCCTTATATTCTAGTTTTAACCTCTCATTAACACTTTTAATGGTTATCATGATATTAAATTTTTTATTCTTTTGGGGTTATGAAAGATAATATAAAAGGAAAATTAACCTGAAGATGGATATTAATTGATATTATATATCATATACCATTAAATTCTCCAAATATTATAATTTTATGAATTTAAAATCCATTAATAATATATTATTTAATTTAAAATACCATTAAATTCATTTTCAAGACTATTTAAAAAATTGTATTTGAAAAAAATATCAATATAGTAATAAAATCTTAATATAAACTATTAAAACTTCACTAAAATATTATATTTATCTAAAAACGTTTTCAAACAGCATAAATTACACAGAAATTATTGGTTGTAGATTTTTTTAAATAATTTTCTTGTTTTTTATACTTAATGCATAAGCACTCTCTTAGCATTGCGTAATCATTTATTGAATAATTTAATCGCTAAAAATTTAAAACAAATTAACATAACAGAAAATCATTCATATTCCAAATATCCATTTATAAACTAAAGTAACATATTTTTATCCATATAAAGTAGTATTTGTTATATTAAAATAAAGAGAATGACATTTTGTATTTATTCTATCATTTAAATAATACTGAGGCCATTCTCAAAGGAAAGTGAAAATTAATAGTCACATTTTTTAGTTTTTATTTTTTTTGGAATTATTCCACACATAAAATGAAATAAAGGAATATTTTTTATTTATTTTAATGTCTTATTTCATATTTTTAACCTTTATCTACCCCTTTTACCCTTATAGTGTTGACAATATTTTTACCAAGGTTATTATTAATTATGGAAAAATTAAATTTAATTATTTACCAAATTTAGACTTGATGATTTAAAACACGCATTCCATTTTATCAAATTAAATCCCTTTATTTATTATAAATTATATTTAAAACAAACATTCAAAACATGATGAAAAATAATTTTCCAGACAAAATCATTTTTATGTATAAAATGTTTTCTGTCCCAAAATTATTAATAATTTTGATTATAATGATATTAATTTTATTATTATTAATATGAATTAAATGATTAAAATTTAAAATAAATTCAAAATAAAATATTAAATTTAAATAGTTAAATGTAAATGATTGTGTTTTATAAAATTCATAATCTTTACTATTCATTGGAAAAATAATCTTTTTGTAAAATTAAAAAAAAATTTGATAACAAAAAAATTATATGATTACTATAGAAATAATATTTTTTCTACACTTATTTCAATTTGTTTATTATATTTGTTATAATATTCCCTCGTAAAAAGAAATAAAAATAATTTTTAAACAAAACATATTTTTGAAGCATAAAATTACCTTATAAAAAATTGAGTGCTTATTTCCATAGAATTAATAAATAAATTTTATTTTTTAATACCATTATATATATATATATATTTCATCATGCAATTATTAATATTCATACTACCAATTTGATGGCAGAGTTATAATAATCTCACTAAATTAATAATATTTTATAGTTGTTGATGCTTGGTGTTGTGTGTCTTGTATGCTATACAACACAGTCTTATTTTTACATATAAGGGTATTATAGTTTTAAAAGTAAATAAAAATAGTAAAATATTAAAAAATTATAGAATTAGTCCATATGTCAGTATCCAGAATAACTAATATCTCCCTATACTCAGAGGCCCCATACATTTCAAACTTACTTTAGGCTAAACTCAAAATCTAATATAAAAACTCAAGAGCATACACTAAAGGAGGAAAAAAATACCTATAAATAGAATACACATATAAAAATATGGACCTTCACATACGATTATATGTTTTCAAAAGAATTTGGGGTCCAATATACCCCTCATGAGTAGAAAAATAGGCCTTTACAATTATATAAACCATGTTTTCCAACTTAGAGAATAAGGGAATCAGTGTATAAAGTCAGTCAATGCAACTCTATCCCACATCACATGTAAGGAAATCTTATAGAATACCCCTTAATAACTTATACAGAATAAATTGGCATACCTACTTTAAATTTATATAAAAACTATATAATAGAAATTATCATTCCTATTATCTATCAAAATTGAAGTCATTATCATAAAAAAATTCATTAAATGAAAAACATTTCTTAGTACATATAATGATATACATTATTATTTACACTATTCTAACTATAATTTCAACATACTAAATGTTTAGGCTTTATGTGATCATGGAATAAGGTATTAACTAATCAACAATACAACACAATAAATTTAAAACAACTATATAAGTTAAAATTCAAACATGGTATAAGGGATTGAATCATATTCCCCTTGGGTGTTTTGGTAACAAACCATATCAATACAGTCTTTTTCATAAGATTCATCTTATTTTTTATTGAATCCTTTCCAAATTAGGGACTAGGCATGGAATGGATTTCCATAATTTCCTACTAATAGTAAACTGGGTGGATGTCTTGCTCATTTTGGGCCTTTATCCATGTTTCCGTAGAGTTTCCTATATATATGGTGATACGAGGAACATGTTTTGTCTTATCGAATTCTTTTAAAATAACATTTAATTAAAAAAATAAGATTTCTCTTCATCTAAAACTATTTTTAGGGGGGAAAATATCTATAGAATGTTTTATTAGTGTTCAAAAATAGTTCCCATTTAATTTAGAACAAATAGAATAGATTAATTTAGTTTAGGTGAAAAAACCATCATTATAAAATATAATAAAGTGTCAATACCCAAATCAGAATGATCTAATAAAATAAAATTACATGATTTAATCAGTGATAAATTCAAAATGAAGTTAAAAACTATATAAATATGTTTTATTATTAAAGAAGTATATTTTTTAATTTAAATAATACTAAATTTATGAAAAATAGGTTTCAAGAATTTTTTTATCACATCCTATTATTAACCATCCCAACCATTATGTCACTACTAATGCATGTATTAAATAATTTAATGTCTAGATCACAACTTATAACTCATTTAGGATATAGTAAAAGTGAAAATTATATAGAAACATGTAAATAGAATAAAAAGGTATAACTTGGTATATAACAATTTAAAAATTATATTCTAATGTTATGATCATATCATTTTCACAATTTACAATAAAAGGGTAGAAAATGGTCTACACCATTCATGTGAAAAAACCCTTAAGGATCCTAATAAAATCTCCACGCATGAACTCATCTAAAAGAAAATAAATAATGATTAAAAAGACAATGATAAATCCCATATTCACAAAATTTCTAGAATAATGTAGAAAATCATCCATAAAATCATTTTAAAAATTCCCAATAAGGATTTCTGATGGCCCTTCAATCCTGATGTTTGCATTGGTTCAATGTTTGAGGTTCGTGATGTGGAAGGATGCCTTATTTTTATCCTTGTTAAAGCCAATGTTGTTCCAAGATGTTATGAGGGGGTTCCAGTTTTGTATTTTTGTTTGATTCGAGGGGAAATATTGTTATGTCATTGGAGAGGTTGAAGGTGTCTCCAGTAATAGTGGTTTGAATATCCAGTGGGTCATTCCTATGTCATTTCAAAGAATTTCAATTTTCAATATGCTGAAGACTTATTTTTTTGTGGTTCTTATTTCAGGTGATGTGATGAAAAAAAAGGTTAGATATGATTTCTAAGGGGGTGTTTCGAATTAATGAAGATGATGATCAGGGTGAGTGATGATGTGATGATTATGGGACAATGACAAAGATAATTATGGTGGATGGTCTTGCTGACAACTTGCTCTGATTAGTGTTGTGTGAGTATGGGTTCACAACTCAATGTGTTTGTGTGAAATGATGTGGACGCATGGCGTATGGTGTATCATGGACCAAAGTTTGGTCATGATTTTGCTCGATATTTAAAATTTGATAATTTGAATGAATTCTGGATTGTATGGCTACCACTACTGTGGACCTTCTATGTTTGAATTTTGGGTATTTTTTTTGTATGGTTACCGGTAATCCTTAAACCGGTTTTTTAGAAAAAAGGAAAAAATATATTTGGATGAATGTAAGTCTTAAGCAATTAAAATATTTTTAATACCCATTTTTTCTGTGAAATTATAAACCATATGTCTTAATGAATATATTTAAATCCATTTTATATCATTTTATAAAATCCCAACATAGGATCTCTAACTTATTTTTTTAAATACCTCAATGAAGATCATCAATATATAGTTATGAAAATATTTTGAGGGTTTATTATTAACATTATAATCACAATGGAAGAGATTGTAACCGCCCAAGTTTGTATAAAACATTTCTCATTAATAAATTCAATGCTTTTAATAGTTTTAGACACACATAACACCAAACTTATATAAATAATTCATCATTACAATAAAAAATGAAATATATTATCAAATACTTAAATAAAAACATTAAAAAAATTATGTAATTATAAAAATAATGACTTTAATTATTCATGTTTCGTTTAATTTTTTTATTTTATACTATAGGTTTCAAAAAAATTACCATTATCTAAAGACCGGGAAATTTCAAGGAAATTTTTTTCTTAATTTCTTTGGAATTTTACAAGTCTGTAGCATCTGACGGCGCTTGATTCCGAGGCTTGGTGTGCCTAGAATAAATCTATGAAGTTTATCTCGGGGACGTTCAGTAAATGAACGAGCGGGTTTTTCTATATTTTGAACCGGTGCTCAGAATTGAAATCTGAGGGCACCGATGAACTCGTAGTGCTGATAATTGCTTAAGGGGACCTTTACCATAGTTGGGTTTTGATGGGGGAAGAGGTTAATTTTTCTGTTTGTTTTTGAGGTATTAATAAAAATATGTGTTATATTTTTATTTGTGGAGGGTGGTTATTAACCTACAAAAGGGGAGTCAGAGGTGGGTCCCACACCCACCTATCCCCCATGGGAGGGTTTAGTGTGGTGGGGCCCACATGAGACCCTAACTCCTCACCTCCCCCATAACTCTCACAGACCCCCCTTTTAAAGCTCCCTTGTTTAATTTTGATAACTCTCCAAATATTTATGGGACCTCTTCACTTTCTCCTCTCCCATTAATTCATGACAACACCATAATTAATAAATTGAATCCTCCAATTTAATTAATGAGGTGTTTGAATTTGAAATGGATGTATTAATAAAAATATTATCCAAGCCTAATATTTAATTAAGGGAGGAGCCTTTTTGATGGGAGGGGGATCCGCTGGAGAACTTTCTCTCCTTCCTTCCCTCCCTCTTCTTCCTCCTTTGTTGCACCACCACTGAGGTTCCATATTCTCCAACGAGACACCGATGAATGAGAAGGGATCAGTAGCGTGGTGCAGGAGCAACGAACTACGCTGACTTTGACTTCTTCCCTGCGTCAGATCCAACGAACGACGCTCGAGCTGGGATCAAAGGCACTTTACAGAAGCGACGAATGCCAACGACCGTCATCACCTTCACCTCTTACCTTGCGACGATGTCAACGAGCCGACACCCGCCCTTTCGCGACACCTTCATCCACAATGCTCGGCTACCGCCGATCTTTCTTGAGGTAGGGGTTGTTATGTTCAAGTCTTAATACCGATAATCATCGTTCTTCATTTTATTGAGTATCGTTTGTCTGCATGATACCATCTTGAGGAGGAATGGCTCAGACCACATGAACACGGTCCGACCCTTCCCCTCTCGTTTGTTGTTTGTGGACGATGGAGGCGGACTGCGAAGAACCGTCCGTCGATGGGCCGACCACAAGTGGATCTTCAGCGCATGATTTCCGGGTTTCCACAAAGGCGCGGCACCGACGTGCCGCGTGGAGTAGAGCCGGGCCGCGGCCGGGGCAGGCCGCGGTAGAGGGGCGCGACACCGTCGCGCTGCGCTAGTTGAACAAGGCCGTAGCAGATCTGGAAGGGCGGCCGGCTGTGCCGGCCGCTAGCGCCATCAAGAGGCGGGACCCGAGGGGGTACCATGGTTACCCAGGGGCCGGCCTTCATGGCCGACCGTTTCGAAGAAACCGGGGGGTGTAAACCCCCAGGACCAGCGGCAAGTGCGGGCCCCGCTAGGCGCCGCCAGCCACCCCTGGTCGGCCGACCACGCAGCCAGCCGCGTGGTCCACGTGTGCCGGGCTGTGCCAGCCGGGCCGGGCCGTGGCCAGCTGGGCCGGGTAGCGCCCTACCGGTCCGGACCCGGACTTGGGTCAGGTCGCCTTGTTCGGGCCGACCCAGGGTGTGTTGGGCAGGGTCGGATCGGGCCCAGACCCCCTATTTTCGGACCTTCTTCAGTTAAATGCCCATATCATGAGTTTTGGATGTCCGATCGATGTACCGTCTATTGCGTAGGATTCCTCAGATCAATACGGTAGTTTTGGCATATTAAACTCAAGATTTCGGTGAAGTTTGGATATAGTCGGGTTGGTTCGAACCCGAAACCAATCAGACCCTCGGAGCGGAAACACTTATAACTTGAGGACCGGGCGTCCGATTGATATGCCGTCGACTAAGTTGGATTCCTCTTGATGAGACTGTTCTTTTGGAATAATCCACCTAAGGTTTGGACGCAGTTGGATTAAGGCCGGGTTGTATTGTACCCGAAATCCAACCGGGCCCCTGGAACGGTAATACTAATAACTCTCAGACCGGACGTCCGTTTGACGAACCATCAGCGGCATAGGTAATCACATTGAGAATGGTTCCTTTGAGTATACCTCAAGAGAGTTGAAGATATAGTTGAGATACGGCCGGGTTGGTTCGTACACGAAACCAACTGGGTCCTCTGGACTAAAAGGCTAATAACTCAAAGACCGGACGTCCGATAGACGCACCGTCTTTTGCATTGAGACCTCTTTGGCGAGGAGGTCCTTTGAGATACTTCATTATGGGACATTCTGATACATGGAGTATTGACGAGTAACTCTTGGAACGGATCCTCCCTGAGATGAGTGTACGGAGTATAGAGACCTTGTAGCTGGCTTAGACCTGATGACTGCTTGTCCAATTCGAGTCAGAGTGACTTGACTATCCCTGTGTGGAGCACTACTGTGTTTGGGTGGAAGACCCACGACAGGGAGCACTACTGTGTTTGGGTTGCAGACCCGCGGTACTCGACAGAAGGAGTACCTCTAAAGGCTATTAGGGGGAGCACTACTGTATTTTGGTGGCAGACCCACGGTGGGAGTACTATTGTGTTGGGGTGGCAGACCCGCGGTACTCGACACGAGGAGTACCTCAGCAGTCTAATGTTAGTAAGTAGTGCCTCAGAGTCGTGACAAGATCACTGTATTCGATAGAGGAGGATCTCTTTAGCTGTTGTGGTTTCGATATCATTAATGAAAATCATGGTTTGAGTTGAGTCAATGACCTTTGTGTTTTACCTCATGATTGAGATGAGTTACTTGATAACTTAGGTATATGTATGGGCCTATACATAAGTAAAGGTTATCTCTTGAAATATTTCTTTGTGGTTTATCCTTGTTGGATTTTGTGAGACCTTGAGGGTCTCAGGGTCCCTACTAAGTATCATTATACTCACCCCTGCACGGGCTATGCCCGCACCACGTTGTGTTGGATGCAGACGATAGACAGTGCTGACCATGGTGGAGTGTACGAGGACTTGACGGTACCCGGAGGTGGGTCTCACTACGATACGGTACCCGGAGGAGACGGGCGGACGGACGGACGTAGAGTGCTGAGGATGGAATCTATACCTACCCTTTAGGTATGATCCGTAGTGGATGATCCAAGAGATTCTTTTCACCTTTCAGCTGTTGTCCTTTGAGTTGTACTTTATTTTAAATTGTAGCTGTACCTTTCTGTTGGGCTTGTATTTCTGGCCCCTTTTGTATTTTCAGCACACTTGTTTTACTACTTTACTTAGTGTATTTTTCCGCTTTTACTCTGGTTGTTTTTTTTACATTATATAAAGGCATCTCCTTCCCTGTTATAGGGATTTATGCCTTTGGTGATAGTCACCGGCCCCTGGCCTATGGAAGGTGGGCTTGGGGTAGTTACGACACGGGCCCTGGGGGACAGGTGGTGAAAAATTGGTATCAGAGGACGTCGGTTCTACCGTATAACTTATGACTAGGTTATTTTCTTTTTGTGAAGCATTAGTGTTAAACGTACCGAGTTTGGTTTTCAGTTCAGGGAGTCCAGTGTTGGTGCAGCGACCGACGTATCCATACACCAGGACCCTGACTACTGATTTCAGACCGAGTGAACGAAAACACTGATTGCGTGTGTGTTTCCAAAAGTTTTCTTTAAGTTAGATCAAACCAGGTCAGCTCACCAGGTTTAAATCGTTTGACCGTGTCACATCTATTCAGGATGCCTCCATGCAGACAGTCAGTTGGAGTTCCGAGAGAGTACCCGATGACGGCTCACCGAGTTACGAGGCCCGGTGCAGAGCCCTCTTGCTATATTGGCACCTTCGGGTGGTGTACCAGTAGCACCACCACCCATTGGGCAGCAGATTCCACAAGCTATACTAGCGAATGATGCATGATGAAAGAGCGAGTTGCACGAGTCCCAGCAGCAGAAGCCTCCGATGTTACGAGGTGAGACAGATTCCCAGGCAGCAGTGGACTGGCTGGAGGCAATTTCTAGAGTAATACATCTAGTTTAGACACTAGTAGAGCAGATGGCGATCTAAGCTACTAGTGTTTCCCAGTGAGTGACCATGAGGTTGGTCTACTTAGATATGAGGCTTTGATACGTAGATCGATGCCTGAGATAGTACCTTCGGGTAGTGTGCTGGCTATATCACTACCTGATGGTCAGTAGTTACAACCAGCGGTACTGGTAGATGACACATGTAGGTTCAGTGCCTTACACATGTTTCAGCATCAGATACGCCTCAGGTTCTGAGGCAAACCTGACTGAAAGGGGGCTGAGGACTGGCTTGAGGAGGCGGCTGAGAGTTTTCTAGATCTTTTATAGCTTCAGCAGGAGGACATGTCGGTAGTTGGGTAGTCATCGAGGCGTACTGATCATTCCGGGTACTTGATGACTATGATACGATCAGTGCTCCAGGGCTCGGACATCCGAGCAAGGTCTGTTTAAGGTCATCCGAGCCAAAAACTTTCCTCTATGAATTTCTACTTATGTTAGGGTGCTAGAGAGAACCTTTTAGGTTTAGAGTTATTTGGATGAGTGGATACATCCAGTGAAGGTTACCAGTGGGAAAGCAGAAAACTGGCACCAGTCTTGGAGACGTGCGTGTGTAAAATGTTTTAAGAAGAGGAAATGTTAAGGACAGGTGAATCTTCAAAGCAGAAGACATGGAAACAGAGCTAGAAGGGAAGCATGTGGTAATGTATATATTATAACCACCCACCTTTGTAGTCCCCTCCAGGATCAGGGAGCAGGAGGGAAGGAGAAGAGAGTAGCTGCATTCGGTCAAGGAGTGTGACCCAAGGGCTCTAGGAATGATTCAAGTTACGGTCTGTGTCTACTACTACCTGCCATAACAATAAACATTGATAAGAATTATTCCTTCCTTCCACGAATCCTATCCCAGACCTAGAGTTTCCAGTTAAGCCGTTGAATTGACTCTCAATTATGGAGATACCTTTGGGATGAGACATGATAATCACGCTTATGCCGATGGTGTGATCTGTCCCTTGAGGGGACAGTTTTGGTTGGGACCTCTTGGTGGCAGCGTCGAGGCCTTACGACGTTAGTTTGGGTATGGAATGGGAAACCACAGTTTATACACAGATTGACAGTATTATGAAAAAAGGTTGTGGTTTACCTACAACGTTGGGATGGGTTTTTCCTTGGTCAACGAAAGGGAAACCCCATGCAGCACAGGATGGAATCATGCATAAGTGGGTGCAGTCGATCACTCATTAGTCGGCCAGATCTAGATTTTTGCCAAACTTCTCCAGAGTTTCTGCAATACTTTTAGCATTGATGAAGAAGGGGAAACTCTTCATGTGGTTAGAGAGATTCCAGCAGAGCTTTACATGATCTGACACATAGGTTGACCAGTGCGCCCATCTTCAGGATACTGGAGAAGGTGCAGATCATCCAAGAGCGGATGAAGACTGCAAATTGTATACATGAGTCCTATACTGATAGGAGACGGAGACCACTGGAGTTCAAGGATGGCAACCATGTCTTCCTATGAGTCACACCTCGATGAGGTCTACAGAGATGTGGCCGAGGAGGCAAGTTAACTCTGAGGTTCATCGAACCCTTATAGCTCCTCAGCAGGGTAGGAGAGGTGGCTTACCGCTTGGCCTTTCCACCACAGTTGCACTAGGTGCACGACGTCTTCCACATATCTCAGTAGAGGAGATACGTGCATGACCATTCACACATTATCGACCATAATGAGATGGACATCAATGACGGAGAGACATTCACGGAGGTTCCAGTGGAGATCGAGGATTGACAGGAGTGGGTCCTACGTGGACGGTCGATTCCTCAAGTGCGCTTTCACTGGCAGCACAGGAACCTCCGGGAGAGCACATGGGAGCGGAAGACTCAGATGCGTGCTCAGTACCACCATCAGTTTCTTTAGTTTGTGTTATATCTTTATAGGGATTTAAAGCCCTGAGGTGGGAGTAATGTAAAGACCCAGAAATTTCAAGGAATTTTTTTTCTTAATTTCTTTGGAATTTTACGATTCTGTATCTTTTGACGGCGCTTGATTCCGAGGCCCAGTGTGCCCAGAATAAATTTCTGAAGTTTATCTTGGGTACGTTTAGTAAAAGAACGAGCGGGTTTTCCTATCTTTTGAAACGGTGCCCAGAATTGAAATCTAAGGGTACCGATGAACTCGCAGTGCTAGTAATTGCTTAAGGGGACCTTTACCATAGTTGTGTTTTGATGGGATAAGAGGTTAATTTTTCAGTTTGGTTTTGAGGGATAAATAAAAATATGTGTTATATTTTTATTTGTGGACGATAGTTATTAACCTAAAAAGGGGGAGTTAGAGGTGGGGCCCACACCCACCTAAACCCCATGGGAGGGTTTAGTGTGGTGGGGCCCACACGATACCCTAACTCCTCCCCTCCCCCATAACTCTCATAACCCCCCCCCCCCCTTTTAAAGATCCCTTGTTTAATTTTGATAACTCTCCAAATATTCATGGGACCTCTTCACTTTATCCTCTCCCATTAATTCATGAAAACACCTTAATTAATAAATTGAATACTCCAATTTAATTAATGACGTGTTTGAATTTGAAATGGATGTGTTAATAAGAATATTATCCAAGCCTAATATTTAATTAAGGGAGGAGCCTTTTTGATTGGAGGGGGATCCACCGGAGAACTTTATCTCCTTCCTTCCCTCACTCTCCTTCCTCCTTTGTTGCACCACCACCGAGGCTCCATATTCTCCGACAAGACACCGATGAACGAGAAGGGATCAGTAGCATGGTGCGGGCACAACGAACTACATTGACTTCGACGTCTTCCCTACGTCGGATCCAATGAACGATGCTCGAGCTGGGATCGAAGGCACTTTACGGAAGCGACGAATGCCAACGACCGTCGTCACCTTCATCTCTTACCTTGCGACGATGTCAACAAGCTGACGTCTGCCCTTTCGTGACACCGTTATCCACGATGCTTGGCTACCGCAGATCTTTCTTGAGGTAGGGTTTGTTACGTTCAAGTCATAATATTGATCATCATCGTTCTTCATTTTCATGAGTTTTGTTTGGCCGCATGATTCCATCTTCACAAGGAAGGGCTCAGACCACACGAACATGGTCCGCCCCATCCCCTCTCGTTTGTTGTTTGTGGACGATGGAGGTGGACTGCGAAGAACCATCTAGTGATGGGCTGACCACAAGCGGATCGTCAGCGCATGATTACCGGGTCGCCATAAAGGCACGACACTAACATGCCACGCGGAGTAGAGTCGGGCCGCGGCTGGGTTAGGCCGTGACAGAGTGGTGCGGCGCCATCGCGCCGCGCCGGAGCTTCAGGGGCCACAGCCGGGGTGAGTCGTGGTAGTGGGGCGTGGCGCCGTCGCGTCGCGCCAGTTGAACAAAGCCGCACTTGAAGGCCGTGGCGGATCTGGATGGGCGACCGGCTGGGCCGGCCGCCTGCTCTATCAAGAGGCGGGACCTGAGGGGGTCCCGTGGTTACCCAGAGGCCGCCCTTCATGGCCGTCCATTTCGAAAAAACCGGGGGGTGTAACCCCCCTCGGACCAGCGGCTAGGGTGGGCCCCACTAGGCGTCGTCAGCCCCCCCTGGTCAGCCAACCACGCGGCCAGCCGCGTGGGCCACGTGCACCGGGATGCGCCGCCCGGGCCGCGCCGCGCCTGCCCCGGGCCGAGCCACGACTAGCTGGCCCGAGCCGTGCCCTACCGGGCCGGACCCGGACCCAGGTCGGGTTGACCGGGTTCGGGCTGAACTATGGGGTGTTGGGCCGAGTCGGACCGGGCCCATACCCCCTATTTTCGGTCCTTCTTCAGTTAAACCCCCATATCTTGATTTGTGGAGCTCCGATCGATGCACCGTTAGTTGAGTAGGATTTCTAGAATCGATATGGTCGTTTTGGTATATTAAACTCAAGATTTCGATGAGGTTTGGATATGGCCGGGTTGGTTTGAACCCGAAACCAACTGGGCCCGCGGAGCGGAAACACTTATAACTTGAGGACCAGACGTCTGATTGATGTTCCGTCGAATACGATGGATTCCTCTTGATGAGACGGTTCTTTTAGTATACTCCAACTGATGTTTGGACATAGTTGGAGTAAGGATAGTTTTGATTGTACCTGAAATCCTACAGGGCCCCTGGAACGGTAATACTAATAACTCTCAGACCGGACGTCCGTTTGACGAACTGTCAATGGAGTAGGTAATCAAGTTGAGAAATTGTTCCTTTTAGTATTACACATGGGAGTTCTAAATACATTTGAGATACGGCCAGCTTGGTTCGTACACAAAACCAACCGCCCCCCCCCCCCCCGGGACTAAAAGGCTAATAACTCACAGACCGGGCGTCCGATAGACGCACCGTCTTTTGCGTTGAGACCTCTTTGACGTGGAGGTCCTTTGAGATACTTCTTTGTGGGACATTGTGATACATGGAGTATTGGCTGGTAGCTCTTGGAGTGGGTCCTCCCTGAGACGAGTGTACGGAGTACGGAGACCTTGTAGCTGGCTGAGACCTAATGACTGCTTGTCCAATTCGAGTTAGAGTGACTTGACTAGCCCAGCGGGGAGCACTACTGTGTTTGGGTGGAAGACCCACGACATGGAGCACTGCTGTGTTTGGGTGGAAGACCCACGGTACTCGACATAAGGAGTACCTCTATAGGATATTAGGGGGAGCACTGCTGTGTTTGGGTAGCAGACCCACGGTGGGGAGCACTACTTTGTTGGGGTGGCAGACCCGCGGTACTCGACATGAGGAGTACCACAACAGTCTAAGGTTAGTGAGCAGCGCCTCAGAGTCGTGACAGGATCACTATACTCAACATAGGAGGTGATCTTCAGCTGTTGTGGTTTCAATATCATTAATGAAAATCCTGGTTTGAGCTGAGTCAATGACCTTTGTGTTTTACATCTTGATTGAGATGGGTTACTTGATAACTTAGGTATATGTAAGGGCATATATCTAAGTAAAGGTTTTCTATTGAAATATTTATTTGTGGTTTATCCTTGTTAGATTTTGTGAGACCCTGAGGGTCTTGGGGTCCCTACAGAGTATCGTTATACTCAACCCTGCACGGGCTATGCCCGCACCTTGTTGTGTTGGATGCAGACGACAGACAGCGCTGACTGTGGTGGAGTGTTCGAGGACTGGACGGTACCCGGAGGTGGGTCTCACAATGAGATAGTACCCGAAGGAGATGGATGGATGCAGAGTGCTGAGGAGAAAATCTATACCTACCCTTCAGGTAGGATTCATAGTGGATGATCCAGGAGCTGCTTGTCACCTTTCAGCTATTGTCCTTTGAGTTGTACTTTATTTTTAGTTGTAGTTGTTCCTTTTTAGTGGGCTTGTATTTACGCCCCCATTTGTATTTTCAGCACACTTTTTTTACTACTTTACTTAGTGTATTTTTCCACTTGTACTCTGGTTGTGTTTTTGTTTACGTTATATAAAGGCAACGCCTTCCCTGTTATAGGGATATATGCCTTTGGTGCTAGTTGTCAGCCGCTGACCTATGGAAGGTGGGCTTGGGGTAGTTACGACACGGGCCCTGGGGGATGGGTCATGACACATCATTCATAATTTTAATTTGAAAAAATGATCTTCATTTTTTATGTGTCACAATATTATTTTGGGATCAATTTTTGGGATTTTTCTGGAATGAATATTTTTAGGAGAATAGTAAAACATTCTATTTTTTGATGACATGATTTTATGACATCATTAGGATATACTAATGAATTAAAATATTATTAAACCACATTCTTAGTCAAAGATTTATTTAATAAGTAAAATTATAAATTTAAATTATTATGTTTAACTAAAAAAACCTATGTTTTACATTTTTAAACATAAGTAATATTTAATTTTAGTTTTTTTTTGGAATTTCATTAATTATTATTTTTTTATAAATTATTTTTTTATGTAAATCCAAAACCATCTTAATTTTATTTTTAACACAAATTTTATCCTTAAAAATACACTTTTTTCTAAAAATAATTTTTACTCATTATGTGTGATTATATTAAAATTAATTATTCTCACCAATATAAATTCAATTTAATAAAATAGATTTTATTTTTTTAATTAGTTGGTAAAAATTATTTATTGAGTTCAATTTTATTTTTATTCTTATAAAATAAATTTATTATGTAAAAATTATTTTACACTATAAAAATAAAAAAAGTTAAAATTACAAAATCTAAGGGTAAAAGAATTTAAAAATGTTTAAAACATTTCCAAAAAGTAATGGTTGAGGTTTGTATCAAACAAAATATTTATTTTCTCTATTAATTTACACTTTAGAGTCTATTTTCCATGTGAAACATGTTCTCCCTTTCTATTAGAGAAGTTATATTTAGTGTTAATTTATCTATTTTTGATATCATATTGTGAGATTGCAATTATAAATGATATGAAACCCATTGTTTTCAATGTGTTTTCATTATATTATGAATGATTGATATATTATGGAACATATATTTATAGATGTTAAAGGGCGGGGCTTTATATCTCCTTCTGATATTTTTATTATGTGTTTATATATCATGAGATAATGATATTGTGTATTGACATGATGCAGTCATATATGTTCATAGTATCAAGGGTGAACTTGATGTGGTTATCTATATTTTCATGATTGAGAGTGGACAAAATGTTGTTAGATATGTTCACAAAGTTTAGAATGGACATGACATGGGTAACTATGTTCATGATATCGTGAATTTCTATTCTTATGCAACATTTCTATGTTATAGGGATATGTTATGATTCATGGATCATGAATATTGGATCATGAGTTTATATTCATAGGGCTTGGTATTTTTTTGATCATTTGTGATTACATGTTCTTCTATTATAGACTACAAATAACACTTTTTGTTCGATGTTCATTTTAATAAGATATTTTTATTATGATCATGTTTTCTCATATACTTAATTTACAACCATTGGTGATATATTGAAATGCTTTACATTATTAATCATTTGAGATCAAACCTTTATTATGTTTCAATTCCATAATTATTAATATGAGTATAACCAATGACGAATCTTGAATGTGGTCTAGTGTGGTTGTATTATGGTGAAATATGACTTTTATTTTCAAATAATATTTTTATATAGATGATCCTTAAATACACTAAACCATTATTTCTTTATGTTATGTTTTTATTATGACATATAATAATTAACTTATAGGAATGATGTATAATATAAATATGTTTATCTTGGTTCATAATGCATGGTATTAAAGAATATGTATAAATTATGTGTTTTTATAACCAAACCCAGTAGTGCAGGTATGGATTGCCTCAGTTGGTATCATAGTTGGGTTTAGTTATTTTTGGGGATTAGTTTAGTTATTTTTGGATTAGGATGATATAAATTCAGAAAAACCCCTAGGAATAAGTCTTAATATATGATAACATCCTAAAAATACAACAATTTAGAGATTGTGTAATTTCCTAGAAATGATATCCCTATCTAGACACAAATAAGTGGATGTAGGAATCCGAATAGATTCAACATAAGGTAATAACCTTGATAATTCTAGTTAGGTATTGAATATATCATTACTAAGTTCATGAAAAAGTGACCTAACTGCGCACATGGTTTGAAACTTTTGGGAGACAATCTTTGGTCACTCACATATCCTTTTTGATCCATTATGAAGTATTTGATCACATTTTTATATTATTCTTAGAACAACTAATACAAATCTCATAATGAATTACTAATATTTAAACCTAGAGATCTAAAATTTAAGGTAAAAATTTCTTTTATGATTTTTTATGTTAATAATTACAGTTTTTATAAGACTATTGAATTCATAAAAGTAACATTTCCTTTTCAAAAAAAATGGATTGATCAAGGACAAACCATATTAATAATTGGTGTTATTGGAAATGAAATGACATTATCAATGAGAAACCAAATGAAATTGATGGAGTACAAAATATTTTGGAGATTCTCACAAAAAATATCAAAATCTATGAATAATAATGAAAACCAGGTTGATCTTCTAAACACACCAATGAAAAAGATGCTTGAAATAAATTTTTTCTTATGAAACTATCCTCCCTCCTTCCAGAGATCGTTCAATCAACTAATTCTTAATAAATGGATCAGTTTGATAAAAAATATATTTTATATTCTATGGTCCATGGATCATGAGAAGGTTGTAATAGAAATTTATCATTTTGATGGTGAGGCAGACCAATAGTAGAATATCATTAAGAATATAATGAAAAATGAGGTTGTATACTCTATGAAATGAGATAATCTCAAGAAATAATACTTCACTATGAATTTTCCTCAAACTATTTACGTGAATATTTCCAGATAATTCTTATAGTTTAGAAAAAAAGAGGATGAATCTATTGGTATGTATGAAGAAAACCTCATAAGGATTTTAAGGTATGCCTCTAGTTTAATCTCTCTCCCTAAGAGTAAATTAATCATTTCCTTAGTGGTTTAAAGTCAAATATATAAATTCAATTATCCATATGAGTATTTGGAAGATTATAAGATATATTTTAATGTGTAATGAAAGTGGACATGAAAACTAGAGACTTATTATTCTAGAAATACGAAAATGAATATGGGGGTTTCATAGAAACTAAAATGAAATATCTCATGGGGAAATAAATTTCTGATGGATCCCAGACCAACACAATCAAATATAGTTCTAAAAAACATAAATTACAAATAGGTTTTAAAACCATGTTGTATGAGAAAATATAAATATATTTTTATTTTACACCATTTATATAAGTTAGAAATTATATATCATAATAATCACATAATCTAAAAAGTTAATGGTTTAGTTTCTTTGATAATTAGTTACATTTGAATCATATTTTATAACACATGTGAACATTTCTCTTTAATTAATCCACGCTAGAGTCCCTTCAACAATTATGATAAGTTTTACCCACCTTCATTACATGGGTAATTGAAACATATAAATGGTGGGATCATAAAAGCTAATTGATGGAAAATATATCAATATGTTATCAATGATTGAATCCTAATCATATGATAGAAAATTTTCGTGGGAGAAATATATTATTAAAAACAATATGAAAAAATAAGAGTTTTCCATAATTAATTATAAAAGGACATGATATCTCAAATGAATACGTATATGCCATGGAAAAAATCATTTAATCATGGGATAATATACATGATCCATGAAGCATAATAATAAGAATATGGTATATAAATTTAACATTCCGTTGAATGATATAATAGAAAATAACTTTGACCTAAACATAATCTCAAGGAATAATCATACCATGATCATACCTAAAAAGGCCCAATTATTAGTTTGTTAACATATCCTAAAAGTTCCACCACTTATATTATGAGCCGAATCCAAGGAAAGTCACCCTTTATATTGTGAGCGTATTCTAAGAAGGGTCAAATTTTATGTTGTAATCATAATCCAAGATTCTCACCTTTATGTTATGAGCATAAAACAAAAAGGAACACCCTTTATGTTTTGCTAATAATATAAAATTCACCCTTTATGTTGTAAGTGTAATCCAATAAGGGTTACACTTTACATTGTGAGTGTAATCAAAAAAAGAACACACTTTAAGATGTGGGTGTTATATTAGAAGGATAATAATTTATGTTGTGAGTATAATCCGATAATTATCACCCTTTATATTGTGAGTGTGATATAAGAAGTCTCACCCATGTTGTGAAAAAACTAAATTATTCCCACGATTAGTTATCTCATGAGTTATCAGACCATACCAAATTCATTGTAGAGTGATATAGGAACCCCCATCAACAACCATATATATATATATATATTCCATTTGAAAAAAAATTCATCATATTGTAAAGAACCCACTAGAAGAAAATGGGTTTTTTATAATTTCCAAATGGTTTCTCATAAACTGAAATCAGTTATAAGATTGATTGATACGAAAAATCATTCAAAAAAATAGATCATTTAATAATTGAATTCATATGATGATTCATAACACATAACTCCTTTAGAGTTATATCTTTTAAGTTGATAATAGAAATACAACTTCGAAAAATGTCTTCTATAAATTACTTCATAACATTGTAAAAATGAGATGAAATTATGAATCAAATTCAAAAGTAATTTTGAATAAGGTAATATGAATATTTAAAAAAAACATTAAATCAAATTAAAATAATTGATCCTTAAGAAGAGAAATAATGGTTTTCCATTATAAATATAGATTATGAGATAAAAATACAAATTAGAAAGGGTAATCATTTTAAATATTTGGAAAATACCATTATTGAACCCACATCATAAATTGAGTGAAAAATATTTCATTTGAAACATGGTAAAAAGATATTTTAATATGACTAAAAACAAAAGATATTTGGATTTCAAGATAAGTAAGTAAAATATTTTAAGGAATATTTGTTATGGACATAGAAGAGAAAGAGACCAGTTTGAGAGTATGTGAATTACTCATAACATCATAAAATTTTATAAAGATATAAATTAATTAGTGTAATTCCCTATAAAACAAGGATAAAAGGAATTATAATATAATAAAATAACAAAATAAACTATCTTGTAATAGTTAAATAGGAATAATTATGACTTAATAAAGGAAGTTCGTGGTAAACCCTTTACCATTATTCTCAAATTCTATGAAATGATTTTAATATTTTGTATCATAAACAAAAACAATCATAATTGAATATTTTATAACATTATTATTATATATCACAATTATGACTATTTAAATTTAATCATTCATTATAAATCTAATAATTTATTATAATCATCAGAACTTAGATATTTTTATTATTCTATGCATTATTTAAAGTGTTGATGCTTATTCCCATTAATTTTTACTAATTTAAAATTTTATAAATTATCCAAGGTATTGGAAGATATCATTTTTATTGATGTGTAAATCTCTAGTTAAATTTAATTATAACTACAATCCCTTTTAGTGAAGATATAAATTGATGATGATATTGTTTCAATGATTTTTGAGGAATAATAGTTGGTATTTTAATAACTAATTAATTATTAATATAATCAAACCTAGACTAAAAACATTATTTACATAATAATATAATATAAATTAATTAATTACATTCTTATAATATTCCATGTTGGGTGGTGATGAAAAAATAAATATGTCCTTCCATGGATATGGTGTTATACAGGTACACTTGTGTGTCATTTTTGTTTTCCATAGAATTATAGAAAGGTAGAAAATGGTTTATTTTTTTAGAATCATAAAAATTTTATAAACAAAATTATTAATTAAACCCCCTTTTAGAACCACCCAAGTATATCTATTATTAAAAAAATAAATTTTTTCTTTATGGAGGCATAATTCCACATGTACACATGAATGAGATTTTTGTTTTCATAACAGAAATGGGAAAATGGTAATAATGATCATTCCATAAACATAATAACATTCGATATAAAAAAATACTGATTTAATTATTTAATAATGTAAAAAATATATTTCGTTGAGAAATGTTGAATTGAAAATAGTTTAGTGAATGATTATAGTCACATTGGGAATATAAGCTTTACCTTTGAGGACTTCATGGAATTAGAGGAATTTGGGATTTCCTTGGATTAGTGTAAGATCCTGGATTTCACTGTAAGTTATGTTTTACTCACATTTCAGATTAAGCTCTTTATTTTGATCAATTTAGTGTTTTACCAAGTCTTTAAGAAGGATTAGAGGTGTTCCGAGGGTTCAGGACATGAAAAAAGAGGAAAAAGGGGGTTCGGGGCATGCTGCACATTTTGTGCATAGTTAGTTCAAACCATGAAGAATTACCAGGAAACTGTGTGAAATGGGGTTTTTTGGATAGTTTCCTTCACATGGTTTGTACATGTTTTTGGAAAACCATGCGAGTAAACTATGTGAGGGGGCTATTTTGGGACAGAATCACCCACACAGTTTGGGCACAATTTGGAAAACCGTGCAACCCAAAAACTATTAATAAAAATTAAAAAAATTTCATTATGGTATTTTTATATCTAACTGAATATTTTCTACTTTCTTAATTAATAGACCCTAGGAGCGAACCAAAGCTCCCAAGAGCCTCCAAAGATCAATCTCCCTCATCCTAGAGCTGTTTGGAGAACAGTTAGTTGCATATTGAAGATTCGAGTAAGGCTAATCTCCCTCTATCTTCTCTTCTTGGTTTAGGGTTCCCATTTTTCTTATATCTCCATACGAGGAAATCAAATCATATTTTTTTGTGTGTACTATGTTGAGGAACTAAGGGTTGTTAGAATTAGGATATAAGGCTTCAGTTGAGAGTGCGTTCACCATGAAATTTAAGTTATGTGGTCTACAAGTTGTATCCCTTTGGCTTCATCTAGATTTGTGTTTGTAGGGTTATGTTCTTAATTTCCCATTTTTGTGTTCTTGGTTCCCTTGATTTATTTGGATATGGTGGGTGTCTAAATGGTTAATTTCACTCCTCATGATCCCCACAGGATGCATGGAGGATAGCCAAATGATATTAGGGCTTCTCATGGGGTGTGCCGATATTCCATAAACTTAGAGTTCAACTAAGTAAGTGTAAGGCTGTTATGTGAGAACATAGAGACCATGATGAATATTTTAATATGTTTGAATGATGTGTAATTGTATTTTAATAATACACTTAGGTTGCGTAATGGACTAATAGATTTTTGGTTGGCATGAAAAAGGGATAAATTGATAAATGGTAAAATTCTAGGGGATTAGCTTTATACTTGAATATGCTTAGTGAGATATGCATTGGAAATGTGACTGGTGCTTAAGGATTTAAGTAATATAAATGATTAATATGTTAATGGATTGCAGAAAAATTTTAATTTCCCATTTATTGATATTGTTGTGATGTTGTAAATGATATTGGCTATGCCTACTCCGATATGGTTGATTGTGGTAAATGATAAATTAGCATAAGCACATGTCTTGGTAGTGTGGGGTATAAAATTGAGGATTTACACCCATGGGTTGAGTTGGACCAAGGATCTAGATCCACCCCTAAATGCATGGGTTAGGGAAGGGGATATAATTCTATTCCCCAAACCGTTGCATTCCACCCATTCCAAGGCTTCAAGGTGAGGATTATGGGGTTGTTATAATATGATGGCTCATGAGATAGGGAACAAATTTTATTCCCATATACTTGAAAAAATTAAATATTCGTAAACCATTGAATAAGTGAAAAAGGTAGATTAAACCATGAAATGTCTAAGTAGTGAACCTAGATTCAATTATAGTATAAATGAAATGAGCATATTCTAGAATGTCCTATCGAACTATTTAACTTTATTTTTCCATTATTATCATTTTTGTGCACTATCTAGTTTTCTGGATATTTTTAGACACTGTTGGCGGTGGCCTACTAATTTATACTCACACCCTACTTAGGCCTCCATTGGGTACCCTAGCAGATTTTAGTCTTGTAAGTTAGGAAAAGGGAAAGGGACCTATTCTTGGAAGTTGATTTGGACATGGGATATCTATGGGTGAGGTTCCAGACTTTTATTCTGGGCCATTTTGGCAATTCTTCTATTTTATTTCTTTTGGGGTTTTGTCCACATGACACTGTATCATGGAATAACATTTTTACTACTGTATATGGCTGTGTCTAGTTTTAGGAATTGGATATTTGTGAGTGTTATTGATTATTTTCTATCGTTTCAATTATTTAAATTATTATCTTTTTTGGATTACTTTGGTAGAGAGGGTATAGCCACCCCACGTTCCCTATTTGATTGTCACTGCTATTCGGTAACCTATGGATTATGGGGAGGCTCACTTAAGGTCATGTGGTGACCTGACTCGGGGAACCAGTTAGTGGATTCTAGGTCAGGGATGTTACAAAGTGTTATTAGAGGGATTATTTTCTCTTACTTTCTATTTAGGGATGGTAGATAAGAGGTTATAAAAGTTTCATTCCTTGGTTATGAGCTAGTTTTTGGGAGTAGCTAACCCATGTAAAGAAGAAAACCCAAGTCACCTTGGGAGAGAATTGTTGTTCTTATTGTGTGTTGTTATTTTTCATGATATTTCACCATTGGGTGATGAATTAGTTGTATGATTTGAAGGTTTTGTGATATTTTCTTGCAACTACAATGGTACAAGGTTTTGCAATCATTCATCATTCTAGGATCCTATGTAGGAAAGTGAGATGTATCCTAATAGAAAAACACATGGGATGGGGGTGCGAGATATAAAGGTTAGGATGCATATGTTTTCTTAAAAGTAATGAAATTGGGCGAAATGGTTCAGTTTTGTCAAGAGAAGACCCTACCTATATCTATTTCCTTCTCATAAAATTGTTACGGTTGCGTTGTAAATCTAATGTTTGGAATTGTAGAGAAATTACACCTTGAAGACGTGCACCTATTGAGATACATGAGAAAGTTGTTGAGAATGCACTTCTAGTAGCGGAGCAAGATAACATGGTGATACCATGAAAATAGGGAAGATAATTTCCTGATAACTTCACTCATTTTATGCAGTTGATGGAACGAGAACTAGGGTGGGTTGCACCGAGTATGTTTGAGATGACAAGAGAGTTTCAGCTGCAATACCCTCCAACATTTGTTGGATCGATAGTAATATGGATATGATACTGATTGCAGTATCAAACTATGGTGTAGATACTCAATATACAAGAGGGGGGGGGGGTGAATTGTATACTTTAAAAAATTCCTTAAGGAAATTTTGTATAAACAAAATTCAAAACACCTCTATATTCTAATAACTTGCTTGACTTTGGAAATTTAATTCCGAAACAGAGATTCTAGAAATGAACTTTAAAAAAAGTTTACAAAAAAAATATTCTACCTTAAAGCGTATAGAATCTTATTTAATTCTAGGAAAAGTCTAAGGAAGTATAAGATAGTTAAACTTTCCTCAATAAAAAAAATTACTGCAGGGGACAAAATTGAAACACCAAAAGTAATAAGTAGTAAATCTTTAAAACCAAAGATAAGGGTATCCAACAACCTTGGATAAAGGTCCTTTGATTTATACTTTTTAGAAAGTCTATCTTACCCAAACCCATGTAATACCCCAATCCGAAGATCGGTATTTGTCTTTCTATCCATGCAAGCCCTAGATTTGTAAGGAAATTGGAACCTCTCACTTGACAACCCGAAGTCCCGGATTTTAAAGAGATCGGACCTCTGCACAAAGAAATTATACATGAAGCAAAGTTTTAACAAGCCATTCAAACTTTCTGCATGAATCCTGAGAGTTTATAAGAGCCTCTCTCTAGAAATCAATTCAACAACATGTAAGCTCTAGATTGATCAACTTTTTATTTTATAGGAACAACTCCAACGGTCGGCTCCCTCCTCCAACTGTCATATTTTCCCTTGAATTTTGGAGGGACCTGTACACGTGTCACTAAAACAATGGTTAGTTAGTGACTGAATCCATGACATCTTTTTATAACCAAAAGATGAGTAAGCTAAAATATGGTTACTTAAGAAAATTCATTTTCCAGAATGTAAGCAAAAATGAATGTTCATAATCTACGTAAAAACTACTAAAAGTCTATAATACAAGGATATTTGGAACTGGAATTCTATAGAATTCCGGAGTCTGAATTTCAAGGAAATTCGGAATCTAGATTCACAAGAATTCGGAACCTGAACATAGAAATTTTTGAATCTAAATTCATAATAATTCGGATTTTGAACTCAGAATAGTTTAAAGCCTGGATTCAGAGAGTTTGGAGTCAGAACTCATAAGAGTTTGGTGTCTGAATTCAGAGAACTCAGAGTCATAACTCATATGATTTTAGAGTATGAATTCTGAGAACTCAGAGTTAGAACTCATAATAGGTCAAAGTCTAAATTCCAAGAACTCAGAGTCATAACTCATAAGAGTTTGGAGTCTGAATTCAAAGAACTCGGGGTCAGAACCCCAAAGAGTTCGAAGTATGAATTCATAGAGTTCAAAACCTGAATTCAGATCCTAAAAATAGAATGATTTATATCTAAGTATATATATGATTCCGAGGTTTCAGATACAAACATGAATTTTACAGTTAGACAAAATAAACAATGAAAACTATTGCAATGATAAATTTCCTTGGGGAAGGAAAATTTTACTTATGAAAGTAAAACATAGGGTAAAATGAAATTTTCCTTAAGATAAGGTGTTTGTGATTTTCAAAACAAGAAGGAATGGAAAAGTCATAATGAAACCTTATTGACCCAACAATCTCCCCAAACACGAAGGAATAGAAAATTTATAAGGAAATATTATTTACTCAACAATATCCCCCTTTTTGGAAAGCACAAACATCCTTACGAAAAAGAATATAAGGACTTAGAAAATATTTTTTTAGACTTTGAAAATAAAACTTATCTCCCTTAACCCATGGACCATGATGAATACGAATAACTCCCCCTTAGGCTTTGGAACACTATGGATCGTATTCTAGATTTCCAGAATAATATTTTTCATTATCTTGAATACGAAAATCCTTGTAATGAAAACTCCTCCTTAGATGAACCCCCCTTACTTAGGGACATTTCTTCTTTGACTCAATATTCATTTTTCCTTTATCCCCCTTTTTTATATTTAAAAATGAATACAGGGGAATGGAAAATAAATTATGGTACCTGAAATATTAGTACAACACATCCAAAAGAAAAGCAACCAAATATTTCATTATGATAGGAAAAATTTATACAAGTAAGCAAAATACAAAAAAAGACCGGATTATGTCTATCATCCTTCCGTATCTTTGGGCATCGACTTCTTCACAATGGTTTTCATCTTTTTGAGCTTCATGTGATCTTCCTCAGATTGCTTTAGAATTTGATCTTGATCCTCAGATTTCTTCTCTAAAGCTATGATTCTATCTTCTGGATCCTTAAGAGCATCTGCCCGAGCCTTCAAGACTTCTTCCTGATTGAAAAGATTTTCTTCTATCTCAATCTGAAGATATATTTCTCTCTTCTAGCATTGAGAAACTGAATAAAGTTTCCCATTCAAATCCTTCACTTCTTGATTAAGATAATTTTGATCCAGAGTAAGATTCTCCTCAAAGCTACTTTTGAGATCCTTTATCTTACCACCTTCAATTTCAAATGCCTCCTTGACACTATCTTGGAACTCATTAAGATCTCTCATATAATTAACTATATTCTTTGACCAGCTAACCATTTTCTTAGAATAATTTTTGTGGGAATCGTATTTAATGAACAAATTCTTGAAATCATCTACAATATTTACACACTTATCCATCACTATGGATACTAAATCCAATTTCTGGTTCAAGGTGTGTTGAAGCGTCTGACATCTCGAGTCAATTCTTGGAAAAACCAGAATGGTCCCAACAAGCTTCCTTAATGACTGAACAATGAAATCATGTCTAGGGATGATGATTCCGAATATAAAACTTATCTAGGTGAGGGATCTTTATCTAGCTCAGCAAGTTTCCACTTTGAAGATCCATTAGCTTCCTTCTTCTTCACAAAAACATTACCAGGTGTATCAACAATCACCTGTTTTCCCTTATCATCTTTCAGAATAGCTTTCTCATCCAGAGATTCATGTTCACTGTCAAAAAACTGGACAATTTTATCTTCATATATCTCTTCTTTCTCATATCCTTCATCAGCGTACTCAGGATGAATGAAATCTCTATTAATACATTCTTCTTTATATGGCTTATTTGCTTCATCATCATCTTTTCCTTCATCCTTCCCAGGAGTTTCCAGCTTTAAAGATTCATCTCGAGAAGTTAGGATTGAGAGTTTCTCAAATGGAATCCCATTCTCATGAAACTCTTCTACTTTCTTAATGAGATCTTCGTTATCACCACTACCTTCTTCTTCCTCTTCTTCTATTTATTATACTTCTTTTTCTTCTATCTTTTCTGGAGTCACATTCTTCTTTCCCATAGCTTTAGGTAAAGCTTCTCTCAAGAATGATTTTGTTGCCAGGATACTCTCAGATGCTTTCTTAGTATCCATCAGAAGGGATTGCACAATCTATGCTTCATTTATCTTCCTCTTTAGCTTGCTTTTCAAGCCCATCAACTGTCTTCTCATTTAAGGATTTTGCTTCAGTAGGATCCAAACCAAAACATGGATCCACTACTTTCCTATTTTGTTTATCTTCCCTACACCTAGAAACTACCTCATCCAGGTAATATTTTTTCTTCTTAGGGTTTGGAGGTGTGGATTGGATTTCATTGGCCATAGAAGATTTTACCTTTTCTTCCAATTCCTTCACATTCCTCTTCCATCCTTCTTTTTTTGATGGTTCAACCACTTCTTGTTTTTTTAGAACAACTTCTTCTTCTTCCTCTGGTAAGTCATAAAATTCTCTAGAGTCTGTAGAAAAACCAATTTTCATCCTCTTCAGGGTATCATCACTGACTAACTTGACTTTGCAATTCCTTGGTTTGGAGATGAAAATAATTTTAAAAGATTATAAGCACCGAACAATTAACATGGAGAGAATGGCTGGATACATGATTATCTGAGCCTTCAAGTTTCCATTCTTAATATTCTCAATCGTAATGAGAATATTCTTAACCAGTTTGATCTTCCTTAGGTTAACCAGAAAATCTAAAATATACATTTCACTTTTATTCAATGTGTATTTGTCCCCTTTCCTCGGAATGATGAATCCTTGAACCCATAATTCGAGAATCCGATGATTTGTAGAGAAATGGGTGATCTTCGGAGTCTTTAAATCCATAAGGGCAAGGAACTCCATGGATTTTACATTAAAAAAATTTCCTTTGACATCTAGCAGCTTATGAGAACAGAACTCAGCTTCCCCTTCATATGGAATACCAACCAAACTGGCTGACTTCATATATGAAAGAGCATAAGTGTTTCCATAACTCTTGAACAAAAACTTCTCTCTTCCTTCCTCCTTAAATAAACCGAATGATTTATAAAATTCAATTAGCAAATTTAGATACACTAAATCTTGATCACAATGCTTCGATATGAAAACATTATCCCATCCATTGAGCTTGATGTTTTTCAAGATTATAGAATCATACTTGGTGAAGAAGTTCAGATGCACCAACCTTTCACTATATACCTTCCTCTCCAATATTGGATTGACAGTAGACATATCTTTCTTAGAGGATTTATCTACAGACATGTAGAATTGAGGAACCTTTGAAAATCCCGAATGAGCTTATGTAGAAGGGTAGCACTCCAGTATGCAAGATCTTGAGATTCGATGTGGGACAACCATTGGGGGGGGGGCTTTATATAGGCGTTTGATGAGACGGTTCATCTTCCAATCACAATTTAATGGCTAAAAATCCTTTTGATCATATCCGACGGTCGATATGATAGTCACAAGGAAATATTGGATCCGGTCTTTTGAGGTACTTTTAATAAAAACATTCAGATTTAAGGAAAAGAGAATCCGAAAAGCATAAAAACAAAAGAAACTACCAGAAAGTAAAGGATGATTACGAAAACTCAGGAAAGGAAGCACACCTTTCAGATTTCTAGGAAGATTATTCGCAGTGAGGAAAATATTTCTTGAAGAACTTTAGATTCCGAAAAATTTTGATTACGAAAAAATTTGAAAAACGGACTACGAATTTTTAGAAAATCTTCATTACGAAAACTTTTAAAATCTTCATTATGAAAACTTAGAAAATCTTCATTACGAAAACATAGAAAATATTCATTACAAAAAAATTTGGAAAATCATCATTACCAAAATTTTTAGACTACGACAAATTTGGACTATGAAAAATTTTAGACTATGAAAAATTTTCATTACGAAAAATGTTAGACTACGCAAAAATTTCATTATGAAATATTTGAAAAAAAATCTAACTATAAAAATTTTCATTACGAAAGATTTTGAAAAATATAACTATGAAAATATTCATTATGAAAGATTTTGAAAAAGCTGACAATGAAAATTTTCATTATGAAAGATTTTGAAAACTAACAAGAAAATGTACTCCCCCTAAAAAAAGAAGTTTATTTTTGTAAGGTGATTGGTTTCAATAGAAATTTAACAAGGAAGATTAACTTTTGATTATCATTCCTAACTTTTATTTAATGTATTCAAATCTATCAGAGGGTAAATATTTTGTGAAAATATCAGCAAGTTGATCTTATCTTCTGATAAATTAAAGAATGATATAACCTTTTAGTGTGCGATCCCTAAGAAAGTGATTCCTAATATCTATGTTTTTTTCATGAGAGTAATGTGCAGGGTTTTTACTAAAGAAAATTAATTCTTGGATTCTATGGTCTTATAAGTTTATTGTGTAAACATTCTCTTGCCTATTGGGAAAAAGAATAAACTCTTCCATGGAATTGTGTACTAGTCACTTTTCATTCCAAAAATTCAGAAGGTAACCTTCATCATATAATAACTTATGCTAATGAGGTTTTATTAAGATCCATAACAAATACAACATTTGAAATCAACGTTTTTCCAAGAAGAATGATGTTACCTATACCAATAATTTCTCCCTTAGCATTATCTCCGAATGTTAATTTATATCCTTTCGTCTTGATAATATTTTAAAAGTAGTTTTTGTTACTAGTCATTTGCTAGGGACATCCACTATCCATGTACCAAGTATTGATATGGGTACTTTATTTATTTTCTTGAAAATAATAATGTTAAACTTTTGGAATCCAAACTTTCTTGGATCTGGAATTTTTAGAAAATAAAATTTGGGGCATCCACATTTGTTTATAAAAATAAGAGTTATGATACCCAAGAGAGTGAACATTATTCAAAGAAATTTTTTTGTTCCAATTCCCACCACTTTGAAATTTAGTATAAAAATGGGCTATAGATAGAATAAAACAGTTGTTTTTGAAAATAAGTTTTATGTGAGTATAACATAATTCAGTAGTATTTCCTTGAGATTTCATTTGAGGATACATCTTGTCAAAATTTTATTTACCAGAAGTAAAGTTTGCAAGAAGTTTCTTTAGGGAATATATTTCGGATTTTAGTCTTATGACTAAATCCCTATCCTTAGGAATTATTTCATTACAGTTAGATTTTCCTCAAAAACATTTATTTTTAAAATAGCATTCTTAGGATCTTTAAAAAGTTTTTCCTTTTCATAATTTACTTCCTTAAGGTCTTTAGAATGTTTTTATAGAATCTCGTCCTTATCTTCATGATCACTAGAGTGGGCTGAAATATCTTTTTAATAAATACTTCTCTAGTATTTTCCTTGTCTAATTTCATAGAAATTTTAATTTTTTTTGCATCTAACAACTTGGAAAATCTAGATACTTCTTCAAAAGAAGGTTTTTCTTCATTATCTGAAGATGAAGTTTCTTCATTATAAGTAATATCTTCAAAATTTTAATTCTTATCAATAGATAAATTTTTTAAAGCCTCGACAGAGCATACCTTAGCCATAAGACATGTATTTGGGAAAGAAGTAGTAGTAATGAATCCAATATTTTTCCTGTGTTGATGATTCATATTTAGAAGATTAACTTCCCGAAGAGTCTCCACAGCTAGCACTCCAAGTATCGTTTACTTTAAGAATTTTCTTGTGCTTCGAGCGATAGAACTTCTTCTTGTTTCTTTCTGAATAACTTTCCTTTTTTCATTCTTTTTCAATAGAGGGAAATCAGGTCTGACATGACCTGTTCTTCTACATTCATAACTAGTATCTTCCCCAAATTTCTTCTCTTTGTAGTCTCTTTTATTAAACTTATTTTGATAGTTCTTCTGAGATACTATCCTGTTCATTCTCTGAGAAAGATTATCTAATTCATTCTCATAATTTTCTGTATCACTAGATTCTGACTGATTAGTAACTTTCTTTGACTTTGATCTAGTTACTCTTTCTGGTGTCTTAGCTTTCATATGTTTTGATGTAGTTGTAAAGGAAACTCCTCCATTCCCATTCTTCTTTTTAACATTATCAGCATCTCTCCTCATTATATTCTTATGCTGAAGAAGAGTTCCAAATAGCTCATCTAAGGAAATCTGCGTGACTTTCCTTTTCTCATCAATTTCTTTCCTTATAGACTCCGACTCATTTGTCATAATGTCTATGATCTTATCTACAAGGGCCTCATCATCCAAAACTTTTTCTCCCATAAACTGTAAGCTATCCAGGATAGTTATAAATCTTTGCTGAACTTTTTGTAGGTTCTCCGTAAGGAGTGTTAAAGCCATGGTATTCATCTCTCAACATATCTCTTCTTGTCTCTATAACTTTAGAAGTACCAAAATGTCTAACATAAAGTTTCTTCCAGATACAATTTTCATCTTCACATGAAGATATTTGACTATAGATATTCCTAGTCATGGAACATAGTAATGTATTTCTGACTCTGAAATTTGCTTGATATTCTGATTTCTTCTGATTAGTAAAAGTTATCAATTCCTTATTAGGAATCTTATAGTCTCCTGTCTGCATCAGGTAGTTATCAACTCTAGTGTTAATAATGAAATTCTTCATCCTATCTCTCTAGTACTCATAATCATTTCCATAAAAAATAAGTGGTCTGGTAGGATTTAGATTGTCAATAGATCTAACATTTAAACCTTCCATCTTAAGGAAAATATTTCCACACAAACTTGTTAGTAATATAAGTTTATAAACAAAGAAAACAAATATCCTAAGAAAGGAAAATAAAACTAGAGTATCTCTAAGAAAAATACGAATCCAAACTTTTTGAGTCCAAAATATGATTCTGAAAAAGTGAAGAAGTAGATTTCTCTTCTGAATCTAATCATGAGATTAATTCAGATTAAACCAATCCTATGATACCAATTGTTGAATCTATAGTAATATGGATATGATACTGATTGTATTATCAAACTATAGTGCAGATACTCAATATACAAGAGGGGGGGGGGTGAATTTTATACTTTAAAAAATTCCTTAATGAAATTTTGTATAAACAAAATTCACAACACCTCTAAGTACTAAAAACTTGCTTGAATCCAGAAATGTTATTCTGAAAAGGAGATTCTGGAAATGAACTTTAACAAAAGTTCACAACAACTATGATTCTATCTTAAAGCGTATAGAATCTTATTTAATCAAGGTACAAGTCTAAGGAAGTATAATATAGTTATACTTTCCTCAACAACCCAAATTACAACGGAAAACAAAATTGAAACACTACAAGTAACAAGTAGTAAATATTTTAACCCAAAAGAAAAGGGTATCTAAAAACCTTGGATAAAGATCCCTTGATTTATACTATTAAGAAAGTCTGTCTTACCCAAACCTAGGTAAGCCCTCAATCTGAAGATCGGTATCTGTCTTACTATCCCTGAAAGCCCTCTATTTGTAAGGAAATTAGCACCTCTGACTTCACAACTCGAAGTTTCTAATTATAAAGAAATCAAACCTCTGCACAAAGAAATTCTGCATGAAGAAAAGTTTGAAAAATCCATTCAAGATTTATTCACAAATCCTGAGAGTTTATAAGAGCCTCTCTCTCTAGAAATCACTTCAGTAACATGTAATCTCTAGATTGATCAACTTGTTCTGAGCTCTTTCAAATGAGCTCCTATTCATAGGCACAACTCTAATGGTCGGCTATCTCCTCCACCGGTCATATTGTTCCCTGAATTTAAGAGGGACCTATACATGTGTCACTCAAACAATGGTCAGTTATTAACTGAATGCACATCATTGTTTTATAACCAAAACATGAGTAAGAAAAAATATGGTTACTTAAGAAAATTCATTTTTCAAAATATAAGCAAAAATGAATGTTTAGAGTCTACCTAAAAACTATTCGGAGTTTATAATACAAGGATGTTATGATTCTTATTCCAAGGAATTCGGAATCTGAATTCTATAGAATTATGGAATCCGAATTTCAAGGAAATTCAGAATCCGGATTCACAAGAATTCAGAAACTGAACTTAGAAAGTTCAGAATCTGAATTCATAAGAATTTAGAGTCTGAACATAGAAGAGTTCAGAGTCTGGATTCAGAGAGTTTGAAGTCATAACTCATAAGAGTTCGGAGTCTAAATTCAGAGAACTCGGAGTTAGAACTCATAAGAGTTCAGAGTCTAAATTAAAAGAACTAGAAGTAATAATTCATAAGAGTTTGGAGTCTGAATTTAGTAAACTCGGAGTCAGAAATCATAAGAATTCAGAGTCTGAATTCAGAGAACTGGGAGTCAGAACTCATAAGAGTTCAGAGTCTGAATTGAGAGAACTCAGAGTCAGAACATAGAAGAGTTCGAAGTATAAATTAAGAGAGTTCAGAAACTGAATTAATACCCTGAAAATAGAATGATTATTATCTAAGTATATATATGATTCTGAGGTTTGGGATATGAAAACGAATTTTACACTTATACAAAATAAACAATGAAAATTTTTCTAATGATAAGTTTCCTTGGGGAAGGAAAATTTTCCATATGAAAGTAAAACATAGGGTAAAATGAAATTTTCCTTAAGATAAGGTGTTTTTGATTTTCAAAAAAATAAGGAATGGAAAAGTCATAAGGAAACCTTATTGACCTAACAATCTCCCCAAACATGAAGAAATAAAAAAGTCACAAGGAATTCTTATTAACTCAACAACCTTTACCAGAGAGGGTGGTCCAAAAGTAGAAGATTTATAAATAGATTCCATCCAACATTTATTGACCATATATAGACTCATCTCAAGAAGCGTGTCAATTTAGTGGCCTACATGCTGAGAGGTCAAGCAAAGCGTTGGTGGGACAACATGGTTCAAACAGATCAAGCTAAATGAATGATGTGGAATGATTTTTAGGATATGCTTCTTGAGTGCTTCTACCCAAAAACATTGATGCATGAGAAGGGTTTATATTTTATGAGGTTGACTCAAGGGACAATGATGGTAATGGACTATGCTATTCATTTCACCGATTTGAGATGCTTTGATTCGACGTTGATGGGAGATGAGGAAGATGTGGAAAAACACATCCAGGATGGGCTGAGATAAGAGATTATATCTCAGGCGAATATATTTCATCTGAAAAGGTTTTCTGAAGTTGTGGACTAAGCCATTATCTTGGAGGGAAACCTGAAGGGAGATTCAGGTTGTGAACTTGTTATTATAATTGGGCGAGAATGTGGTGAAACTTCTGATAGTAGGAATATTTGCTTCAGAACCTTTCAGAAAGGTGGAAGCATATAGAGAAGTCAGAAGAGGGGGTCAGATTATCAGGGTGGCGACTAGGTCTTCTATTATCATTGTTCTAGGCGAGGGCACAAGCATGATCAGTGTCCCTTCCCACCAGTTGAGTGCTAAGCCTACTAAAGGTTAGGACACATGTAGATGCTGAAGTAGATACCGCGCATAGGCAAGGGGTCCATTACCCTGTATCTGGCATGCAGTTGAATCTGCATGGGTAGTACTAGTATGGGTGGAGGATGTGGAACTCTGGGGAGAGATCATTCTTACCAACATAGAAGTATAGTTCAGGGTACTCAGGTTGGAGCCCAGGGTAAAGGGGAAGGACATCTTCATTTAGTTCAGGTTACACCTGAAGGTGGTGAGGCAAGAACATATACTATTGAAGGTATGATTCTTATAGATTCTAGGATTGCTAGTAAGTTATTTTATATATGTTCTATGCATTCCATTATTATTTTTTAATTGGTAGTTATGTTGGGATTAACCATAGAGACTACATGTGGGGTAATGTCACTTGATACCCTACTTGGGGCACAAGTTGAGGACATTAAGCAGTGTAAGGGTTTTTCTCTGGAGGTTGGTGGGTATCATTTTTTATGGGATTTGTTTTTTCAAGAGATATCAGGTTTTGACCTAATCTTGGGGATGGATTGGATGGTTATATATTAAGCCCATATCGACTATTACTAACATCGGGTAATGTTCACATCTCTCGATGTGAGTACTTATGTCCTTTGTGGTGAGTGGGATGCTCAAGCGAGATACGTAGGAATGCTACACCAACAGTAGGGATAACTCATAGCCCATGTGGCATGACTTATGTTAGATGATGGTTAGAAATAATAATCTGTCTTTCATTTTGTTGTGAAGCAGTTTCAGGATGTGTATTCTAATGGCTTCTCAAGGTTACCACATGAGAGAGATGTTGAG
The DNA here is from genome assembly GCA_963277665.1 of Viscum album. NCBI lineage: Eukaryota > Viridiplantae > Streptophyta > Magnoliopsida > Santalales > Viscaceae > Viscum > Viscum album. Next base: position 1,355,019,131 of record OY728131.1, read on the forward strand.
TTTACGATCGAATTGTTGATGAAAGCAGAGCTTGTTTCCATTGCACCCTATCAAATGGTGATACCAGAGCTCCAAGAACTGAAGGTTTAATTAGAGGAATTGGAGTGTAATGGGTTTATACATCCTATTAAATCACATTGAGGATATCCTGTGTTATTTTCTAACATGGTTGATGGATCGCAGAGGCAATGTGTCGATTATAGGAAGCTTGACCAGCTGCCGGTTAAGAAACGATACCCTCTTCCTAGAATCGATGAACTATTTGAAAAGCTCAGAGGTTCCTCAATTTTTTCCAAGATCGGTTTTATATTAGGGTACCATCAGTTCAGGGCGATACCATTGGACATACCCTAATCAACTTTTTGAAGCAGGTATGGGTTGTATGAATTTATGTAAATTCTGTTTTCATTGAACAATACACTAGTTGTGTTCATAGCCTTGATGAAATAGATATTTCACCGTTATCTAGATTAGTTTGTAGTTGTCTTCATTGGTGACATATTCTTGTACTCTAGAACTCTTGACAATCATGAATAAACTCTTTACACCATCATGAGTACACTAAGAGAGCATAAGATCTACACCAAGATTTGAAAATGTCAGTTTTGGATTAATGGGGTTCACTTTTTGGGAAACAAAATTTCTATTTCTGGGGTGTCAGTGGATCCAGAAAAGGTGCAGGATGTGGTTTCTTGGGAGCAGCCCAAGAAATTATCTGATATTCGATGTTTTCTGGTTTCTACTAGTTATTACCAAAGTTTTATTAGATATTTTTTTTTCAGTTGGCTGTGACTCTCATTGAACTAACCAAGAAGGGGGTTTCATTTTATTGGTCAGAGGCTTATGAGAATGACTTTCTAGAGATGAATAAGTAGTTGACTACCACATCAATTTTGAGCTTACCTGAACCAGGTAAGAGGTATACCTTGTTTTGTGAAGCTTCTAGTGTTTGAATTGGGGTAGAGTTGATGTATGATGATCGTATTGTAGCTTATGGTTCAAGACAATTTATTCCACATGAAATTAATTATGCTACTCATGACCAGAATCTTGCTATTGTGGTTAATTCCTTACATTTTTGGAGGAATTACTTGTTGGGAAAACCTTTCATAGTGTTCACTAACAATAAAATTCTCAAATACATCTTATCTCAGTGATATTTTAATCTTCAACAATGATGGTGGGTTGAGTAACTGCAGTCTTTTGATTTTGAGTTGATGCACACACCATGGAAAGGGAATAGTGTTGCCGATGCTCTGAGCTGAAAGAATTAGAATCAGGTAGTTTAGGAATCCAGTTAACAATGGGTGATTATGGTCTTGTTTGTTGAGATGCACTTGGAGGTACAATATGGGAACAAACAGATAACCCTTGCATCTATAGAAATTTAATCTGCACTTCTGAGCTGAGTTAAAGAGAGTTAGATGGTAGACCCTGAGCATTTGGTAGTGAATGAAAGTCTTAAAGGTATCGATTCATCTTCTGGTTGGACTTTCAGTTTTGATGGATTTTCTTATGTTCATGTTCATGTTGTGGTACCAATAGATGGGTGGGAGGAGTTGATACTTGAGTTCCACACGTCAAAGTGGGAAGTGCATCCGGGCCTAACTAAGTTGTACCATGTTCTTTGTAGGCAATTTTGGTGGCTGGGAATGAAGAAAGAAGCTGGGATTTTTGTGGCACGATGTCTAACGTGTCAGAAGGTGACGGCTAAACATCAACATCCAAGTGGGTTCTTGCAGTCATTACCTATTTCAGAGTGGAAGTGGAATGACGTCATGATGGACTTCATTGTGGGCCTTTCGAGGAAGCCTTATAATAATGATGCAATTTGGGTGGTGGTGGATTATCTAACCAAAGTAGCCCATTTATTTCCGATTTAAGAGACCTATACAGCCGACTAGTTAGGGGAATTATATGTTCAAGAAATAGTAAAATTACATGGTGTGCCAATAACAATATTTTTGGATTGTGATCCATCTCTCACCTCATGTTTTTGGAAGGGACTACATAAGGAACCTGGTAACCAGGTGATTTTGAGTAAGGATTACCACCCATAGACTTACAGGTAGTCAGAGCGTACAATACATGTATTAGAATACAAATTGAGGGCATGTGTTTTAGATTTTAGATGTTTGTGGAAAAAAAACATGCTGCTTCTTGAGTTTTCATATAAAAATATTTTTAGGATACAATTAAAATTGCACCATTCAAGGCACCTTATGAGGGACCATGTAGATATCTGTTGTGTTAGTTAGAGGCCAGAGAGTCTGGGTTGTTTGGACTGAGTCTTGTATAGGAGATGTCGGAGAGGGTTTTTTTGATTTAAAAGCTTATGGAAATAGCTTAGATTAGGCATAAGTCTTATACAGATCAATATTATATACCTCTTGTGTTCGTGGTGGGTGATAGTGTGTTTATTGAGGAGTTTACAAGGTTGTGTAACCGTCAAATTTGGAAGCAGGGAAAGTTGGCACCTAGATATGTTGGTCCATTTGAGATTGTGGAAAGGATTGGGCTGGTGGCATACCTATTAGCTCTTCCACAGTGGTATAGTGGGATGCATGATGTTTTTAATGTTTTAAAACTCTAACAGTGTCACCATGACCCACCTCATGTGATAAATGTTGAGGATGTCAAGATTGAGGTGATGCATCCTTTGAGGAGGAGCTAGTTCATGTTCTGGATCACAATGAGAAATTTTTATGGGGAAAGGTTGTGCCATTGGTTTGTGTTATATAGAAACATGGAAATGTTCAAGAAGAAACATAGGAGAGAGAATCAGATTTGCGGTCCCAGTGTCCCGACCTTGTTGTTTCAGAAAACAAATGATGCTCAGAAAGAGCTCCTCGAGGATAATCCCTTATAAGGTGGGGAGGTTGTAAGATCCCGAATTTCATCATAAGGTATATTTTAATCATGTTTCAGTTTAATATCATAATTTTGGTCAATTGTGTGTTTTAATAAGTACTTAAGAAGTCTCAGGGGTGTTTGGGGACACAATATAGAAGGAAAAAGGGCGTTTTGGGCATACTGCACGGTTTGCGCACGGTTAGTTCAAACCATGTGGAATTCACATGAAACCATGTGAAAGGGTTTTTTAGATAGTAGCCTCAGCTCAGTTTTTACATGGTTTTGAAAACTGTGATGGTAAACCATGCGAAGGGGCTATTTTGGGATAGAAGCATCTGTATGGTTTGCGCACGGTTTGGAAAATCGTGCGGCCCAGAAAATTTTATATTTTTTTAAAAAGTGGCATTATGGGTATTTATACCCCAATAAGGATTTACTCTTTTATTACTCCCATGGACCCTCGGAATGAACCAAAACTCCTAAGAGCTTCCAAGGATCGATCCCCCTAATCTTAGGGCCGTTTGGGGCGCCATCAGTTGGGGATTGTAGATCTGGGTAAAACTAATCTCCTTCTTCATTCTCTTCTTGGTTTAGGGTTTTCATTCTTTTTATATCTCCATCCGAAGCACTCAAAACCAATATTTTTCATTGATTTTTAGGTTGAGGAATCATGTTTTGTTTGAATCGGTACTTAAGGCTTCGATTGAGAGTTCATTTTCCAATAGGTTTATCTTAGGTTCTCTACAAGTTTTATCCCTTTGGTTTCAAGTGGATTTGTGCATCTAGGGTTATGTTCTTATTTTCCCTTTTTTTCTGGTTTCCCTCGATTTATTTGGATATGGTGGGTGTCTAAATGAATTAATTTAACTCCTCATGATCCCCACGAAATTTATGGAGGATGGAAAAATGTTATTTGGACCACCCATGGGTCGTGTCGTTATTCCCTACACATAGAGTTTAACTAAGTAAGTGTAAGTCCATTGTATGAGAAAATAGATCAAATGTTGAATTTGTTAATATGTTTGAAGGATGTGTAATTAGTATTTAGTAATACACATAGGTTGGGTAATGGCATTATATGTTGTTGGTTGGCATGAAAAAGAAATAAATTGATAAATGGGAAGATGCTAGGGGATTAGCTTTATACTTGAATACCCTTAGTGATATAGTTATGAGAAATGGGAATTGGGATAAAGGGGTTATGTAATATAAATGATGAATGTGTTAATGTGTTGAGGTAAAATGTTAATTTCCCATTTATTGACATTGTTTTAATGTTGTAAATGATGTTGGATATGGTTTTTGTGATACGATTGATTGTGGTAAATGATAAATAAGTATGTTCACATGGATTGGTAGTATGTGGCATAGACTTGAGATTCTACGTCCATGGGATGAGTTGGACCAAGGATCTATCTCCACCTCTAAATGCACGAGTTAGAAAAGGATATAGAGTTCAATTCCCCTAATGGTTAAATTATACCCGAACTGAGGATTTATAGGGAGGATTATGGGGTTGTTATAATGTGATGCCTAGTGTGATAGGAATTGAATTTTATTCCCATATGATTGAGAACATTGAATATTCATAATCCAATGAACACATTAAAAAGTAGATTAAACCATGAAATTTCTAAGTTGGGAATCTAGATTCAATGGTAGTATAAATAAAATGAGCATAGTATAGAATGTCTTATTAAACTGTTTAACTTTATTTTTCAATTATTATAATTTTTATGTATTATCTAATTTGCTGGATATTTGTAAACACCATTGGTGGTGAACTATTGAGTAATACTCACACTATTCTTGGGCCACCACTGGGTACCAGAGAGGATTTTATTCTTGCACGTCAAGACAAGGGAAGTGGCCCAATGCTAGGGAGTTGAGTTGGACATGGGACATGCGTGGGTGAGGTTCCAGACTTGGAGTCTGGACCATTTTGGGGATTCTACTATTTTCATTCTTTTGGGGGTTTTTCCACTTGAAACTATATCATGGAATGACATATTTACTATTGTATATGGTTGTACCTAGTTTTGGGAATTGGTTATTTATACATGTTATGGATTATTTCCTACCATTTCCATTATTTAAATTATTATATCTAGTTTCATACTCTAATAAAGAGGGTATAGTCTCCCCATGCATCCTATTTGACTCTTGATGTTAGTCGACAACCTTTGGAATACGGGGAGGCATGCTTGATGTCATGTCGCGACCCCTCCTAAGGAACATGTTAGTGTCTTTCGGGTCGGGGATGTTACAATTAGCGGGCTGAAAAAATTGGGAGAAGGATATATAATAATTAAAAAGGGATGATGTTAAAGAAGAATGTTTTTTGATTTCCCTTGAATGGGTGGTAGAAAACCCCTTTTATAAGTGACCTGAGTAGCATTTTTGTAAAATATAATTTGATAAAGTCACTATTCATAGGTCAAATGGATTAAATATTTGAATATAATGGATATGAGTGATGTAATGTCAAGAAATTTCTAATAAAGTCATTTGGATATATGTTTTCAATATGTATTTTGTATTTTATCCACAATCAAACCCTTTTAATATTTTCACTTTTTCCATGATAAATAAATGTTTTTCATAAGTAGATTGCCTTTAATACCTTAAATTAAAATGATCGTTATTTTGTAATTTGTACCTAATTATTCCAAATATAGATTCAATTTTTTAAATAAAATTTTTAGGGGTGATAAAAATTAATTTTAATATTAGTGCGCATATCGTGTAAAAACAATTTTTGGAAAAGTTTATTTTTATCATAAAATTTATAAATAAGATAATTTTTTAATTTATATAAAATTAAACCTAATAATATTTTTTTGGAAGAAATTTCAATTAAAAAAGAATTACACATTGAGAAAACATAATTAAAATAAACTAAACAAAAATAGTTTTTATTAGAATAAATAGTAATTAAGTTTTAAAATGTTTATAATGTGTTTTCTAACTTTATCATATTATTTAGTTAAATTAATCATGAAAATAATTAAATATATATGTACTCATGAAGTTTTTTCATGTTTTAAAGTAAAACTTTGTTTTTGGTAAAGTTAAAACTGATTCGGTATTAATAAAAATTGTATTTTTTTACTTTTTATCTAAATATGAATCTTTGAGAAAAATATCGAAAATTCATCTTAAGATAAAGTTTAAATGATGAATTAAAAAATGATGTTCATTTTATAAAATTCAAATTCTAAAGTTTATAATTTATATTTTAATGAAAATAAAAAATATAATAATAAAAAATTTATTTATTGAGAAAAGCAGTTTTTTGGTGTCTTTAATATGATTTCACATTAATTTATACTTTAAATAACAATAATATATTAGTTAATATAAAAAATTATTTTAAATGTGGTAAATTATGATAAAATATACAACACATAAAAGTAGCAATTTTTGAAAGCACAATCCCTTTTAATGTTAAATCATATTAATTATTTATCTTATAAATGTATGAAAGCTTACTTGATTAATATCTTTTTATTTATTAGAGGTTTTATTATTCTTATATTTTTCATAATAATATTCATCTAATATATTTCAAACCATTATTTTAGTGTTTCATGTGGAGAAACCTAATCAACATAATATTAAATTAAAGAATAATTTATTCCAAAATCTCAGGGTGTTACATTATACTCTACTTAAATAAATTGTTTCCCCTCAATTTTAATTATAAATCACTATTAAAAAGTTGATAATGGAATATAAAAGTGGGATATGAATCAAGGAATAATTTCTAGAAAGATATGAACCTTAAAAACTAAGTAATCATATATTTTCCCTTAGAATATGCTTAACCCTAATACTAAGTTTTTCTTAAACCATTTGAGCAATGAGTCTATCCTTATTTGGTATAATGACCCGTGTTATATAATTTTATTTTAAATTGTGTTCCCAATCATCCATGTATTGAAATGTTATTATATGTTGATATGAAATATTATTACCTTATTCTAATTAATTATTTTTTCCCTCTAAGTAGAGAGAACCAGTCTCTTTACCAAATCATATGACATTCATCTAAAAGAATAATAATAATACTTTCACAAGGAACAACCCCTTTAAAATCAACTTGGAATAAAATAATCATAAAAATAGTGGTTTTATTTGATAATAAAATCTTTGGGGGTTCCAATTTTATTATCATGGAAAACATTCTTGAAATGCTAGAGTTCCGTGAATCAAACTCTTATAATACATCAATAACTTTGGAGTGGAGGATAAGTTTACCTTAATTATCAAAATCCACTGCAACATGATTCATCATATAAGACTTTCATTATTCCCATGGTCTAAGAGTTTGAAGAGGTCTATTATACTTGTTAACCCTTGGGTTAGGGAATTGACTTGTATAATTCCCAAGTTCTGAACATGTAATACATTGAACTATTTTGGGTGTTTTAGGATGAACTTTATTTCAAACCATTAAACCCTTTGTTTTCCTCAAAAATTGGTTTCTTGATGAACTACTTTTCCAGAAATTAGTGACCTTATAGATTTTCTAAGAGATGTACCTTGGTGATTCATACTAAATTTAAGAAATATAGGAAATGAAAAATTCTTTCCTTGACCATCATTTCCAATTTAAATTACATGAGATTATATCCTTATCTTCTTTAGTGTGTTTTGTAATTCAATTATACTCATTTTATTAATCATAATTTGTGACATTGGGTTATAAATAACTATAATATTTCTCAATATATATCTTATCTTGATTGGTTTCTCATTTGGAAAATTATTGCATTATCTATTACATCAATTGATTCCATGGTTTCTCCTTGATCTATCCATTCATAAATAATGTAAAGTATATATGTGAGATTACATTAATTAAATAGATAATATTCAATTTATAAAACAAATAAAAATAAATATTTTTCATATAATAAATTATGAATTACTAGGATTCAGTCCAAGATATCAGAGGTAAATTTCCGATGAGTTTATCTAAACCGAATATATTAAAATACCTCATAATGTTTCATAAAAAGAACATGAATAGACAAATAATACCCCCTAGGTGTGCGACACTATCTATTCAGTAAGTTACTTTTCTCATCCACCAGGTGACGATTGAGTTAATACCCAATAAAAATCCTTCACCGTTACTACCCCTAGGTACATCTATACTAGATCCAACAATCAATTGTTTGTATCTAGATAGGGATGCAACTAATAAGAACTCACACATTCTATAATTTAACAATACATATTTATATTATCTAATATATAGTCATACGCATAAGGTTTTTAATAAACTTCACTCATCTCAATCCCCAAAATTACTAAACTAATACTTAAAAATAAAAAAACCTTACATTGATACTAATTGTTGCACCCCAAACCCATAACCCCAGTTTCAGTTTTAAAATATTCTCTTTTCACCTATTATTCAATACCATGTGAGATAACCCATGATAAACATTTTTTTATTTTAAATCTTTCCTATAAGTTAAAAATTAAATTTCGTAATAATCAAAAAATCCTAAGAATATAAGGTTTAATTTAGTTGAGAAATAGCTACATGAGAAACATATTTTATACCACTTGTGAACATTTCTCCATATTTTAGCCACACCATACTCCATTTTGTACATTTCACAAGTTATAATAATCTTTATAAAATTAGGAATGGAATCATAATAAGTGGGTAAAATAAATTAATCAATAAGGTAAAACATATAAAAATTCCTTCAAGGGTTATATCATATGTATATGAGAATACATTATCATGGGAGAAATATTTTTTTATAAGGAATATATAACTATAATATTTTACTATAATAAGTGATAAAATGAAAAATTTTATAAAAAACCCTCATAAAATATTTCATTTACATCATCATACTCATAAAAATATACTATTGAACATGGAAGTAATTTTTTTGGATATTGATATGTAACTTTAAATTAAAATCCAATTTTCAAAAGTAAAATTACCCAAAAATGGTTGAAGGGTTTTTTATTTGAATAAAATATGGAATAATATAAATTAATAACAATATGTAATAACTTTTGTGGTGGGGTGAAAAGTCATTGACATTTTATATGTTTAAAAAACATTCATTTTTTACTTTTTAAATAAATAAAAACACTTCTTATAAAATACCGAAGAAGGATACTTTTGAAGAATATTGTATTAAATTCAAAGGATTGGTAAAATAGAATTCTTAATTTATTTATTATAATATTTTATCATCCATGAAAAAATCTGTACATGAATTAAAGGATGAGAATGAAATCTTAAAAACATTCAAAACTATTTTTTAAAAAAGAGTATCCCTTACCTTATCTCCTGACTTTCAACATATGTTCTTTAACACTTGTATAATGACCCTATAATAATTATTTTAAATTTATAATAAACATTATATGATTTATTTCTTTATCATAATCTCATTTATTTCATTTATTAATATTTCTTACATATTTACTAAATTAATTATGTTATCTGGATATTTTTTTGGACATTCATTTCATAATCCCCCAAAAAATATTGGTTGGTTGAAAGCTGTCAAATGATCCATCTTCCCGCCATCTATTGAAAACAATCATAAAATAATAAACAATATAAAAAAATAAAAAAATATAGTTTTAGAGACCTATATGAAATGTAGTTAGGAAAAAAAAATACATCTACCTGGGATGCGGTAATCCTCATATACAAATGAGTGATGTTTTTAATTTTCATTGAATGAATAATAAAAGAAAAAATTAAATACTTTATCTATAAAATTATTATCATGTTATAAATAGAATATATCTTCATTAAACCCATTCCCATGACCGTAAATGTGAGGCAATTTTTGAAAAAAGAAGCACATCACTACTCTGTGATGATAGTCCATATATACAAATGTGTGAGGATTCTATTTTTAAAGACCATAATGGTTTAAAATATATTATATATTATATTATAAAAGTAATAATTATATTATTTTTATCATATATATATACATTTAAATACAATATAATATATAAATATGAAGGGTAGTGATGAGAAACAAATTACATCAGTTGATGAGTTATTAGTCCAGACGTATGCATGAACGATTGTTTTGTTTCCCATATTATGGAAAACCAATGAATAAGGTTATTACATTAACGTAATAAAATATTAGTGTAATATACTAATTTTATTATATTTAATTGGTTAGTATAAAATTAAAGGATGTAAAATAGGATGTAGAATAAAAATTCTTGATTAAGATAATTACCTTCTCTTTGAAGAATCTCCTTTTGTTCTCTCCTTAAAGATAATTGGGACGGTATTTTAAGAAGAAAAAACCCCTATAAAGATTATAAGGATATTATGAAGAGAGTTTCCATATATTTTGAGCTACATGTCTTAATATGTGGGAGAAAGATAGGGGTGGTGGGTTCTTTATATAAGAGAGGAGAGGGACACCCTTAAAATTACTTAATATATTAAATTAATATAACATAATTTTAATGTTCATGTGGAAAATAATTCATATACCAAGAAGATAGAGTGAATATTATTTAAAATAATATAATCTAATAAAAATTTATATAATTATAGGTAATTTTTTAACCCTTATCTTTTAGTTTTGACCTCTCATTAACCCTTTTAATGATTACCAAGGTAACAATGTTTTTATTAATATTAGAGGTAGATATAGTTCATATAAAAGTAAAAGTGACCCGTAAGTGTAAAATTATTGATATTATACACTATATATCTTTTATATATCTTAATATTATAAATTTTTGAATTTTAAATTAGTTTAAAAAATAAAATTTAACATAAAAAATCATTAAAGTAATTTTGAAACTAGTCATCTAATTGAGTTTAAAAAAATCCACATAATAATAAAGTTATAATATAAAATTTAAAAACATTATAAATACATTATATTATTTTAAAAATTCATATAAAACCATAACATACACCAACAATATTACTTTTAGTGTTTTTAAAATCATTTTCTTTATTTTTCGACTACTTGAACAAGCACTACGTCTGTGTTGCATAAGAATCGAATATTATTACTTCATCTACTGAAATTAAAAATAAATCAGCATCATAAAAAAATTTATTTTTCAAAATAACATTTAATAAATTATTTTTCACCCTGTCAAATAATATTATATATATTAAAAGAAAGAACGGGTTATTTTGGAATTTTTCCTTACAAAAAATAATATAAAGGTCATTATCAAGGAAAATGTACATCCAAATTACATATTTTAAAAGATATAAATGGTTTGGACGAATTAAAAACATCTAATATATTAAATGAATGTTTTAGGGTGATTTTAAATTCATTTGACAATAGTTTTTACCAGAGTTAACCCAATATACCCTTTACCGTGGTGATAAATATTTATAATGGTTACTATTCATATTGAAAGAAAAACAAAGTTGATCTATTTAGAAAATTAATTTTATTATAAATATGGAATCAATTTTATAAACTTATTTCACTATAAGGGTTAGAAATTACTTTTTAAATAAGAGAAACAAATGTGATGAAAAATAGATTACTCAAAAAATGGATTTGTAATTATAAAAATGTTTCTATACCAAAAGTAAGCATAACATAGATTAAAATTATATTATTTTGATTATGTTTTATAAAAATTAAATATTTAAATTTTAAAACCAAGTAAAAAAAATTAATTGTTATATTCAAGAAAAGAAATGCCAGTTTTCTAAAGCAATATTTTTCATTATTCACTAAAAAATCATTATTTTTGAAAAAAATTCCAAAATTTTAGCAGTAAATATTTTTGATATGATAATTTAAAATATTATATCCATATAATCTATTTTTTTTAAATTCATAAAAATTAATTACAATATTCACTTCATAAAAAATGATAAAAACAATTTTGAAGTAAAAATATTTTTAATGAATAAAATGACTTTATATAAAATAAAGTGCTGATTTCCTAAAACTAATCAATAAATTTATATTGGGTAGGAAATTTATATATACACTTCATAATTTAGTGAATCATATTTATATTCTCCAATTCAAGGGCTAGATTATAATGTTCATATTTAAAATAATATTATTTTATTGTTCTTTTATGCTAGGCGGTCTGTGTCATATTTCTATTAAATATTGTCTTAATTGGATACTAATTTATCCCCCACCTTAATAAATTAAATCCTATCAATTTTATCTTGATAATGTTAGTTTGAGGTTTTAATTTTTTGAAATGCCTTTATTGAAAACCCACAGTTTAAAAAGGGATAATAAAATATCATTTTGAAATGAGTAAAAGGGAAATAGGAAGGAAAATCAAATTAACACCTAATTAGGTTCCCAAATAATGATAATAGTGGTAGGAAGTAAAAACATGGACATGAAATGAAGAAACATTTATGTTATACTATTATATTTATTAGTTGATAAAAGACCATTAATTCATAAGAAATGATTGTAAGATTATAAATTTTGTATTTCAAGATCTCTTTTCTAGAGTTGAGGTATTATTCTACCTACATGATAATGAACATGAAGAAATATACATACTTTATTTATTTCCATTTCTTAAGAACAATTTCACCTTTTGCTTATGCTTCAATCAATTTACTATTCTATCAAATATCATATTCCTTGAAACAAATATTCTAAATTAATTTTTTATGCGTGGAGTACAAAATCAACTTCTAATGGATCACATAATCTACCAAATGATATTAGGTTATTAATTCTATCTTTATACATCTACCAAAATGTTTATAATATATTATCCAATATAGAGAAATAATACATTAATCTAAAAATCATCATCAATGACACCCAAAAGTTAAACAATAATCATTATATAAATAGCTATCCTTAAAACTCTTCACAATATTCTTGACCAATTTAATATCCAAATAATCAGAATAACTTGATCACATATTCTTCCAGGATCAAATTAACATTTATCTCCAAACAAAATTATTCACTAATAAAGTAACATACCAAAAAATGTATATTTCATAATATTATAACATTCAAATTAAGGCTAATATTTTCCATCAATAACCAATGTCACCATAAACCCAAAATAAAATCAAATATTCTTCAAATATATAATTCAAACATTATTTCACAAATAAACCCCCATTTCAGAAAAATTATTTCGATTTACCATAATCAAATAATGTTCCTAAAATATTGAACTTATTTAAAAACAAAATTAATTCATATATCCATCAAGTCACTTTTCAATCCTATGGTAATCTCTATGATAAAATATATAATCCCAAAATGAAATAACCATTTTATCCCAATTAACCATAATTACCTCAACATCAAATATCACCAAAACCCTAAAGGTTATCAATATATTTTAATCTTTTTTTCATAAAATATAAAATCATTATTCCTAAAATAACCATCTCACTACAACACAAGATAAACTAGAGGGATAAATACAACTCAAAAATTTATAAAAATTTAATAAATTTATGTTAGTGTATCATTAATCACATTAAAATTTCATCACTAAAAACCTCAGAAATGGTGTCAATGCTTTTGAACGTATATTCAACCTTAAACATATAAGCCCATTATGGAATCCATAACTCTAAATCTTACCCCACATGAAAACCTATTGATATATAAAGTTATATAAACACTACTATGATACCAACTATGGAATCCCTAAACATACTATTCCAGAACTAGTGTAAAATACAAAATCTTTACTTTTCTATCTTTGATACTGATAAATGTGAACTAATTATAACAATCCAAATCATAAAAAATATAACCAAAAATTCTGAACCCTTACATACATAAGGACCTTTTAGGTTTATAGTTTAATAAAATTAGGATAAACTCTTACATAAAAATGATTACATTCCCACACAATATCCCTTTTTCTATAAAATAATTTTTTTATAAAGTCATAATTTTTTCGATCAAGGTAACTCTAAAATATAGGACTGTAACATTATTAAAATTTATTTTCATCTTTATGCTTCTTGAAAATTATTTTATTACATGGTATGAGAAAAATGAAGCATGATAAGATACATAGATAAAAAATGAAACTCATTTCTCCATTTTGAAAACATGAGATAATATAAGAGAGTTTTTATTTACCATAATAAATATTATCCTTAAAAACATTTAATTACATATAAAATTAGATTTAAACCCCAATTTTTATAAGTCATTATATAATAAAACATATAGAATAAATCATAATCCAAAGGATTTCTTAGAAAACATGAGAATCCATGCAAATCATTTATATAAAAACATACCTTTTACCCTTAAAGAGAATAATAATTCATTAAAACAAATGATTAATATATAAAATTATGAAATCAAAATATTCCAATGATATATAATTTTAATGAATATAAATGTATCATAGGTTTCATGGGATATCATATTAATAGAACTCGTACAATAACCCTTACAAATGGAATAACACACTTGGTTAATTACAATATAATTATGTGGAGAACATAATCAATATACAATAAAATTGAGTTAAATATAATTCCCTATTATATTTATAAAAAATTTACAAGGACCATAACATACATGAAACACATGAAATATTTACCTTCCACAATCAATCACATAAAAATATACTTTTGAACCCATAATTATAACAGTTTTAGAGAATGATATATCCCTTTACTTTAAAACCACATTTTCAAAAATAAAAAACACAAATAATGGTATAAGGTTTTCTCTTCAAAGGATACATGGAATCATGTAATGTAATCCCAATATCAAATAATGAATATGGTGGTGGGAAAATACATTGACATCATACACATTAAAAAACATTCATTTTGTACTTTGTAATAAAAGTCAAACATTCCATATGATATATGCAGTAATATGACTTTTGAAGACTATATTAATTCTAAGGATAAGAAAAATGACCTTTTTAATTATTTTACTTAATGATGTACTCATCAATAAAATAGTATAGGCATGGAGTAAAAATATTATGAATAAGCTGTAAAAACATTTTAAAATTAGTTTTTAAGTTAGAATATTACTTTATCTCCAAAATTTTAACGTATTGTTTAAGTTATGTATAGTAAAAATATTTTAATCATTTACATTCATAAAGAAATTTTACTTTTTTATTGTCTTATCCTAATATTTTATTTTTCATTTATTATCATGTCTTATAAAGATACTAAATCAATTAAGTTATTGTGAGATGTTTTTAAGACATTCAGTTCATAATCCCAAAAAAAACATTGATATGTTGAAAATGGTAAACATGGTGATTATTCCATCATGTATAAAATATTAATCATTAAATAATTATCATTTTTCTATAAAAAATATTTTTTTAGTTCCATCCTTGAAAAATGATCCTGAAAAAAATTCATCAGTTCACCAGCTAGTAGTCCCCACATATACGTGAGAAATGATTTTAAATTTTTTTGGATGGAAATTAAAGAAATAAAATATGGTATTTTCTCAATAAAATCATTATCATGTTATATAAATTGAAAAAAATCAATAAATCATTCTACAAGACCAGTTATAATTGGATTTATTTGAAAAATGAAGTACAATACTACGGAGAGACGATAGTCCGTATGTATGTGTGTGCAATGATCATATTATTAAATATTCAAATGTTATAAAGATAGATGATTAATTATTTTTATAAGATAATAACCATGTCATTAAAATCATTTATATAAATTAAATCCATCAATATAGCCAACCATAATAGGTGGTTATGAGAAACAAAATACATTGGTTCGTGAAGTGAAGTGGTAGTCTACACATATGCCTTAATGATGGTTTTGTTTCCCATTTGATCAAAAAAGGATATGAATAAGTTTATGAAATTAACGTACTACTATATATATATATGGGATGTATTTATGTTATTATATTTGAATGGTTAGGATGTATTTGAATGATGTAGAATAAGAAGTAAAATAAAAATGCATTTTTAAGAGGATTACCTCCTCTTTAAAGAAACTCCTATGGATATCTTCTTAAGGACCATACAAATGATGTTTTTATGATTAATAAAACCTATAGAATGTATATATGGAAGGTAAGAAATTTATTTGGCAGTGTTTTTTCAAGTTAACTAACACAAGAAGTGTTAGAAATAGAGGAGAAGTGTATTCTACATATAAGATAAGAAATGGGAACCATTAGAATTTTATAAAATATTAATTTAATATAAAATAGTATTCATGGTAATTGGGATCCAAATATATATATTTAAAATCTATGGTTAAGATAATTTGAAATGATCTCATCCATTAAAATTTAGGCATGTTTGTGTAAGGATTTAAACCATATCTCTTAGTTTTAACCTCACCTAAACCTTTTAACAATTATCTCGAGAACAATCTTTTTACTCTTTATAAGCCATAAAAGTTATTATAAAATACAAATTTTCTTTACCATATCCATTTAAAATTTATAAATATTATATATTTATGAAATTTAAATCATTTAATGAAATATTATTTAACATAAAATACCATGAAATCCATATTCAAGAGTATTCACATAATTGAATTTATAAAAATCAAGACATAAAATGTAGTTCTAGTATTAAATTTTAACACATCAATAACAAATTATATTTATCTAAAAAAATTTAACACAAAAACCAATCATAAAAATATTGGATTTTGATTATTTTAAATCATTTTTTTATTTTTCTATTGCTTGCATGTGTACTATGTCGATGTTGTATAAACATTTAAAGTAATTATTTCATCACAAGACATTTAAAATATATTACCATAAAAATAATAATTTATATTCAAAATAAGCTTCGATAAGAATTAACATATTGTTTTTATCACTTTTTTAAAATATTATAGATATTAAAATAAATAGTACAATATTTTGAAATGTTCCTTTACTTAAAGTAATATATAGGAATTTATCAATGAAAAATGGAACCAAAATGAAAAAGTTTATAATATTTTATTTGGTGTTTGAATTAAACACATCCAATATATTAATGTAAAATTTTAGGGAGATTTTAACCATTGTTAACCAAAATAAACCTTTACTAAATTGATAAATATTTATCGTGGTTACTAAAAATCCTAACCAAACATAAAGATGAACTATCTAATTTTTTTAAAAATCTTATTCCAAATATTGAATCTATTTTATAAAATTAATTCCCTATAAGTTTTAGAAATTAAATTTATAATAATCCCACCAAATTCAATGAAAAATAGTTTTCTAGAAAAATGATTTTTTTGGTATAAAAATGATTTATACCAAATTATAAATAATTTAGATTAAAATGACATTAATTAAATTAAAATTAATAAATAGGACCAAATTAAAATTTAAAAATAATTAAAACCCAAGTTTCACTTTTGTAAATATTTTAAAATAATTCACAGTTTTCTAGAAAACTAGCATTTTCCATTATTCACTAAAAATTAATATTTTTAGAAAAATAAAAAAATATCCCTATAAGATAATTTTGATATGATAATTTGAAAAATGATATAATTTTTATGAAATATATTTTCATAAAGTTTCATAAATTAAGCCTAATACCCCTTCAAAAAAATAAATAAAAAACCATTTTTGAAGAAAATATATTTTTGAAGAATAAAATGACTTTACATAAAATTGAGTTCTTATTTACAAAAATGAATCAATAAAATTGTATTTAGTATAGTATATATATATATATATCATAATATATTTACTTTTATTCATATCCTATGATTCAATGGATTGGTTATAACCATCAAATTCAAAATACTAATATTTTGTGCTTCCTTTAAACTTTGTGTCGTGTGTTCTATATGCTATAAAACATAACCTTATTTTAAAATATTGAGGTATTAGAATAAGTCATATGGACTCTATAAAGAAACATATAACCTTATTAGAAAATTCAAAACCATATCTGACATGGTATAGTCATTTTTACATTATTCACAAACATATGCCTTTAGTTTCCTTTAGGATATATAAAACAATTATCCCATTTACAATTGTTATCTTGCTGATGGATTCAAGTAGTAATACCACATATCCTCAATTAGTGTATTTACTTTAATATATCCCTTAACTTATATACTTGGATTAATTATAAACAATAAATTCAAATTTTAATTCATGTATCCATATCAACCCTTCATATATCATCATCTTCATCAGCAAAAACATATCAACATATTGAAAAAAGTGAAATCAAAGACCTATTTGGAAATACAATATATTATTTTTCAAATTTTTTTGAATATCAATACACATTTATGATGTTTAATATGTTTTATTATTTAATTCTCCCACTTATTTCTAGTCAAATGTATTGTTTCAATTTAGTTCAACTCACCTCATCATGAAAAACTCTTCTCCTCATTTAAAAAGTAACTTGATATGCTTATATGGGAAGGATGACATCAAAATATTTTCCTTAGAAAATATCCTTTAGTTATTCCACTATAAGTGTACATGGGATTACCTGAAATAAAAAACATGAGGTATTTTACTATGGTTATTAGTTCTATCCATAATTAATAAGAAATGTGGAACGATTCTTAGAATATCAACTTCGTGACATTTTAATCCATATCTTCCATTCACTTCTTGTAGACATCCAAAAATATTTTTTGGGAATATTTAATAATGATTTGATTATAATATTATTTTTATTAAAATGTATTATTCACATGATCACAAAAAATACCCCTTTATTATTTAAAATTTCACATTAAAGGAATGTCATACCATTAAGAGTTGGATTTATGTCCATAACATCTTTAAAATATTCAATAACCATTGAAATTGGATCATTTATTTGGATAAGCAATTTAATTAGAATTTCCATGATGTTGTTATAATGAATATAATTCTTCACTTTACCTAGGAGGCTGTGTATTCCTTGGAACAATCTTTAATTTATTTTATGTCTATGATTTACACTAAGTTATCTTGGCTAAAACATCCTCATGTTTGGATTTTATATCAACATTGTTAGATAAACTAGTTTTTTATATAAATAAAGTGTAGATTAAACCTATCCAGTAGAAATTTTATTATCATTAGTCTGAAAAGATTATATATTTACCTCCCCAACCTTAGTTATTTCCTCTCTATCCTTGTTCAACTCATGTTGTATTGTGAGACATATGTATTGTGTCTTAGCTAGTTATTCTTCCATTATAACTGGTTACTCATTAAAATCTATGATAATAATTTCTTTTTTATCTTATCTAAGATTGTGATTATTTATCTCATCAATGTATATAAATTTTTTATTTACATACTCTTCCATATCATTATCCAATTTTCCTTTATTTATAAATCTTTATACTTATTTCTTGTGGTATTGTATCTATCTCTTGAAGAATTATAATTTTTATTTCATCTATAACTTAATTTCTATCATTTATTCTATATCATTGTTCACTCTTAATGAATCAAAAAATTTATCAATATATGTAAAGTTTGTGACTTAATTTTATAATTATCTCAATGATTCATCTATCTTATTCATGCTTATAAGAATTCATCCTTTACTGCAAACACACTTCTTCTTATTTTGATTTTGTGTATTCTCACCATCATCATCTGGTTCGTATTCTTCAACTTGATTCTTCGAGAAATACTTATAAATATGTCCAACATCATTTAAATTATAACATATAGTTATAATTTAAATTTTCTTTTCTATTTACCATTTATGAAACACTTTTATAGAATTGAAACAATCTTGTTGAAGTCTTGTTCCTCCTCAGTATCTGAGTCTTCAGATTTGACACCATCTTTTTATTTAACTTTTTTTAAAGGCTTTAAAAGAAATGTTTTCTTCAACTTTTTTTTAAATAATATTCCTTTATTATCAAATGATCTATTAGTATGTTTTATATCTCATCAATTATCAAGTATTCTCCTTTTTTTATGGTTCACATTTCTAAATCAACCCAATCTAGAAAATTCATCATCTGTTTTTTTGATAATGATTCAATACTATAGATTCTAAAAAAACAACATTATATTTAACTTCATATCATTTAAAAAGGTTAAATATATATATTAATATCTCTATAATAAATCATTTAAGTGTCTTCAAATCTTCTCATCTAAATATGATGTTTGGATTACATGAAATTAGAATTACCTTAATAGATACTTTTTATATTTTCGAAGACAACCTTTGAATTCTAGAGACCATTGACCTTTTTAAGCCTTCTTTAATAGATACATTATGATTGTATTTTGGTATTTTATATATAACTCTATATTTATCACATATTCATGATTCAATGATACACCATCAGATCTAGGTTCAAACCTAAATATTATAGAATCCTTCACTTATAGGGTAAGTAATAGAAGGAAGAATACTGAAATATTCCCATATATTTGACAATTATTTCCAAAAAATGTGGGAAACCATGAATTTTTATAGTGATAAGATTATCCATATATTAAAATTCTCCCTTTGATATTTAGTAGGAACCTCAATGTTATACTAATTGGTAGTCCCATATTTGTTGGATCACTAAGATGGATAGGGGTGAACCAGTGATCTCTTTTCTTTTACAAGTGATTAATTTTTTTATCCTAACATCTAAAACATGTTAAAGTTGTCATTCCAATTAGTGATTTATCATATATTCACATTTGTGTAAAGAAAATAAATAAATAGAGAAGTATATTGTATTCATATGGTTGGGCTAAAAGGCCCACCCCTTTCCATGTTTGTTATTCCCCACAAAATGGATTCTCTATTGTCTCTAATCATCATATTACAACACAGAGTCTAATATACTTTCTACACATCCACTATAGTCTATGATTGGTTATAATCCCAAAATCTGTCGAGTATTAAAAAAATCACCCTTTATTATTTTAAATGGTGTAGACCCCTAGTTAGAAAGATCTAAATTTTCTCATTATTTTATTATTCACCACTTATAAATATGATACATATGGGTATAAGGTTCTTATAATTCTATTGCGTAGTGTATGTACGTTCTCTTAATATGTACACAAAATTAATTTTCTTTAGTTACATGAAAATTTAGAAATATAAATAATACTTATTGTTGGTTTCCATTTATATTTGGAAACTTCATAATCATGGACTATATGTGTGATATTCCTTATCACATCATTATAATTATTAGTAAATGCTTCCTTTTGAATCACCACATGACATGGTTGTTTTCTTCTCTGCAATATTACATAAAATATACTACATTAATTTCATTCCAAATGTCCACAGGCATAGGCTCATGAATATTTGGAAGACAGACATTCATGTTTGTGAGTTCATATCTTATCTCATTATTTTATTCATCTTTGTAGATATCTTAAATTTTTCATTTATTGAAGTAATATGTAGAAGTTTTTTTATCTAAATACTTATGGATATAATCAATTATTTATGGTTATTAATAAAATATTATAATGAATCTTTACATTAAAAATTAATGTATTTTTATCAATACTAATTCTTATGATGAAGCCTTAAGTTAAATATCAAACTAATACACTCAACACAAAATTCCTATGATGAATCTTTATGATCAATAAATTTACCATTTTCACTCCCAAAAAATATTATAGACTTCCTTTTGAAGACTTATGGTCTTATAAAAATAAATTTAATCAATTCTTAAATAAATTAAAAACTCATCCAAGAAAACATAGATAATGTAAATTTATTCACAAAAACATTCCATTACATTCCTTGAAGATCGTCTCAATATTCACCACTGTTAAGGCCAGTACATTGAACCTGTTTAACCATGATCTTCAAATAGTAGCACAAATCCTTTAGTTAAAAATTTCCTTTAACATATCACTACAAAAATAGGCTCAGATTATTTATCACTAATAACATCCAATTCCAATTCATGGACCCATAAAAGTCCTTTATGCATCATCACCTCTATCAACAAACACTTAATATCATATTGATAATAAGTGAAACCAATAGCCTCTTGGGAATAATAGATTTTTCAATTATTTTATGGAATAATTTCATTCATATAAGGGAATTAGTGTATCAAAAATTATCATCACACGAGGTGGTAGTTTCAAGTTCCATAAAGACTAGGTATAGGGTCTCTATGTCTTTTACTATTTAAGGATGCTTCGGCATAAGAGGATGATTGATTATAATGTAAAATGATCTTTGTATAATAATAATGATGGAATGGTAGAATTTACAATTTATAGTAATTTTGTAAGGAAACACCATATATAATACATAAAGGTATTGGTATTTTCTTACAAGTTTATAGATAAATGCCACGATTCTCATGAGTGCCAGGGAATGTGAGATGCTACTAATATCGAATGATCTAAATGAATGGTGATGGGATAATATTCTAATTAGTTCCCCAATAATAAAAGGAGTTCAACATTAATGAAACTAAGGAATCCATTTTATGAATATGTAATTATCAATATAGAATTAAAACTATAGAATGATGTTATACTAGGATCATAAAAATCAATAACTAAAAGGTATTTCCTTATAAATTTATGATTCACACTAAATAAGAATAATAAAAAATGATAGGAACTATTAAAAAAATAGTTATATTTAAATTTTAAGGGAAATAATGAGTTCCATGGTCATATATTAAAATAAATGTTATAGTTCTCAATAGAACTCAAATATGCGGTAATATTTATTTTAATGTCTCCCAAAATTGTTTTCAATGATGAGAGTAAAGTAAAATTGTGAGGACACAATTTATTTTTGGGGGATATGACACCATTTAAATTCAATTTATATTTTCAAAAATAAAATCCTTAAATTATATTTTCTTTTATTTTATTTTCTATATAAAACATGAACCTAAAATTTATAAATAAGTGATAAAGATGAAATTTTTTTATATTATAATAAATTTGTTACACTGCATTCTAAAAGAAAGATATTGCAAATTATTTTTCATATTTACATATAAAATGGGACCATATATTTCAATTACTATTATTTAATTGAATAGATAACAAATATGTATTCTTAATTCCGGTATCATTACAAAATTCTATGAATAATAGTTAATTATATTTTTTAAAATATATATAAAAATTAAATTATGATTATTTTTCCATATATAGTTTTATTTGATCAGTAAATCACACTAATTAATACATTTATCATCATATTAAAATAAAATTAAAAATATATTAATTGATAATTAATTTTAATCAAATTATGAAACATGTTTTAATAGTTATTTAATTTTAACATATAACTATTGAAAGTAATCTAACAATTTTTTATGTCATGTTACATTTAATGAAAATCAGGAGATAAAAATATAGAAAAATAATAATTTTTCACTTAAATAGTATTTCAGTTGGTAATTATTGCTTAAATAACATTTCAATTTCAAATTATTATTATCATATTTTATGTTCAAGATGTATTACTATACAAAATTTCTTTTATATTTTTATGTAATATGTTTTATACTGAAACAATACTAGGAAATATTTATTATATTCATTTTAAAAATTAATTTCTTTTGAATTTAATACATTATTATCAAAAAATATACATTATAATTGGATAAGGTGGTCATTTGAAATTTAACATGGTAATTTACATAGCACTGTAACTATTGTGTATAATGTTATCAAGAAATATATATTTTTAAAAATAATTATATAAATGATAAATTCTCCTTAATTACAAGATTAATATTATAAAAAAATTTATATTTGAAATTTTTAAATAAATAGTTTTATATAATATAATTTTTAATGAATATAGAAAGATATAAATGCATTCAATTATAGAAAAAGAAATAGTTTTTATTCCAAATAAATAATTTTTAAGGTATTATATAATTTAATTTAAAAATTAAATATCTAATGAACACTATTATAATTTTTAAAAATTCAATTCATTTTTCTAATTATCCAATCAAAATTGGCATAAGGTATATTTATGGGTTTTTTATATTTATATTTTTAGTTAATAGTAAAAATAGAGTTTAAAAACACCATATGATCTATGACATCATCTAGACATTAATTTAAATCAAAATATATAAACCAATTTTCTTAAATTAAAATATATTTAATATGTAAAATAATTTATTTAAGAAAACTATTTTAATTTATAAACATATATTAAAAAATTTTAACAAAAAGTTATATTTCATTCTAATATATATTTTTTGATTCTTTTGTATTAATTAAAAATTTACAACATTATTTAAATTTTATCTTGGTTTGAATGCCAAATAAACCTACATTTCATAATCAAAAACTCATAAAAGAGAAAATAATCAAAAATTTTCACATTATTTGTCCTAAATGATAAAATATTCAATATATTAAATAAATCTCTAAGTATAATATTTATCCAAATGACCCTCATCCCTAGGCCTTATACTGAATCCAATAGTGATAATGGAAAGAGTAAGGTAAGCGTTCCATATCCAACACCCTACCTTAATAAATATTTTTTCATAATATTTTTTATCCTTTTTTTATATATAGTAATGATTATAATTACATGATATTATCATCATTTATTCATTTATTTAATATATAATACTTATTATCACTCATCAAAACCATTTTCATAAGCTGATACTATTTCAAAATAATAGTTTCTTATTCTATATTTTAATCATTTTTTGAGATTTCCTAGCCATAAATTAATTTACGAATAATTTTAATATTATTACATGATTTAATATTCAATTTATTATCATTATTTTTGTATGTTATTTATGAGATATTATTAATTCCCTCCCATATAACCATTTTCCTCATGTTGTTACTATGTCAAAATAAAAAATTTAAAACATATTTATTCTTCATATAATTATTCACATGATAATTCTATAATATATTTAATTATTAAAAGTGACACCAAAATATTAGTTTAATTATACAATATTTTTTTAACAAATAATTTATTAGTTTTCCCACTCTTTAGAACCATTTTTTGAAAACAACATTCATCAAAGAGCTTTTACACCTACGTGAAGGATAATGATTTATTTTTAATTTTGAATTATACATATATTCACCAAAATTAATTTAATGATGGAATATAATATAACAACAAAAAATAATTTATTTTATTATATAATTATAATATATGCATGGTAATAATGATATTAAATGTAAATAAGTGTAGTCATTTTCAATAGTAAAAAAACTAGCCTATCAAAGATGATTACATGAATATTAATTTTTTTAGGAGATATGGAAATAAACAACTTATATAATGATAATAACCCTATAACATGACTCAAAATGAGTTTATAGAACCATTGGATAGTATACTTCAATCATTTCCTCTATTTAGATGTGGCTCTGGAATTATGAACCAATCCTCAAAATGACCATGATAAGATAAAAAATTCAAATAAATGAATATATACATTAATAAATGTATTAAATTGGAAAATAATAATTAATTGTAG
Organism: Viscum album; assembly: GCA_963277665.1. NCBI lineage: Eukaryota > Viridiplantae > Streptophyta > Magnoliopsida > Santalales > Viscaceae > Viscum > Viscum album. The sequence goes on from OY728131.1 coordinate 1,355,044,398, forward strand.
ATTAAAATTATTATCAAATAAGTAAAAAAAATCATTTATTATTGATGTTGGTAGAATAGAATATAGAATAATTTAGGATTCTAGGTAAGGGGTTTTTTAAAAATATTCGTTCCTTTTTAATATTTTTCTATATATTCCCTTATATGTATGAAAATACAAATCTTTAATGTATAACATACTATTTTAAATTAATTTTTTAGGAATCTATTATCTTCTTTCCTCCCTAATGTTTTTACATTTCATTCCTTACTGTTTTTATAAGGACTATTTCCCGCTCATTCTCATTATTTTGATTACGTTATCTATCAACCTATATCTCAATCCTGAATTTATATTTACCTCATATATCTATGTTAATATTTCTATATATCTTATAATATTTATATGTATTCTTTATTTTTTTAATGACTGTATACCCCTTACCATATATAGTCTGAACACTCAATATTTATTAATCTTAACTGAAGGGTGTTTACCAAAATGTTATTCCATTTATTGACTAAGGAAAATTTTGAATTCATATAATTGTTATTTAAATATATATACATAGTTATTTATTACTAATAAATGTTTGTTAAATATTGTAATATTTATTCACTAATTGTATATGATGAATTCATTAGACTTACTAAGTGATGGGTGGGGGTTATGTTTATATAGACCCTCAATGCATAAGTAGGCCTTGAAAGGAAAAAGTTTTTGGGTATTTGGTGTATACCTACCTATTTATATATGATATCTCATATATAGACTTTATGGTATTGTTATGATATGTAACATTATTCATTCTATTAGTATGATTATTATAATTGATATCCATGTGATCATTTACTTTCATTACATTGGATATGGTATGGTTTTTACATAGTTATATTGCATTTATTTGTTTATTTATTCATTATATAATATTAATACCAAGTTTATTCCATTTTGGATTCCACTTTATGATACCCAATACATTATTTCAAACAAATACCCTTTATATGGTTTCCCCATTTCCCTAATAAATATTGATGACTTATATGTGTGATATATGGATACGAAATGGAAAAATAATAATTTTTTATTCATTTTTGTGATATTACATTTATCTGCCATGCAATTAGGTGAAAAAATATGTATCTTTTATCTTGATACTAATAATATATTTATTTTTCAAATGGCCATCGTAATAAGAGGCCGTTAGATCTAGGTTACTCGATTTGGGGTTATTACATCCTCTTCCTTGGGTTTCTTTATCCTCTATTTTCGATTTCCTTCGCGTGGGTATTTATTTGTGATTTAACAATGAATTGTTGAAATCATATCCATGTTTAGGGATTAGTCTTCCATTTTTTAACAAAATACATAGAGTGAGGTTTTACCTACATCCATAATTTTTTAAGAAATTATATAGGTATGTTTTTTCTACAATTTCGTGATTTTTTACTAGAGGATGGACTGGAGGAATTTATTTCTGAATTAGTTTTATTTGATATCAAATATATTTTAGGGAAAATATTATTTGACTTTTCATTGGGGTTTTTCATAATTAGTTATGGATGTAATTTTATAAATAATTAATATTTTATACAATAGTTATTTAATTATATATATATTCTTCTTGTAGAAAATAAGATATTATTTAGTGATCATTTGGATTAGAAAATTTAATCAATTAATAATGTAAGATGTCCTCAAATCCTTTGGTGAATTATAATATTATTGTTGGGATATGTATATTTCATATTTTCCAAAATAATGAAAAAATAATATATAATATTTTCATAATATATGAATATATTATTGATAATTATATTATTATATAACATGTTTAATGAATTTAATGGTGATTTAAAATGAAATCATGTGATGATTTATACATATTCATTTTAAAAATTCACACTATAGTCCTACTATTTTGTTTGAAATGCTTCATTAATAGTTTCCTAATCATAAATTACTTTAATTTAATGTATTTTTTGGAATTATCTGTTATATTGGGAAATCCTATATTATTTCTTTATTTACAAGGTCTCATGAACCAATAAACTGACCATGTTTTTTTAAACTAATTCATTGTATTCTTATATATGAGTCCATACCAAAGAATGTTGTTGGATTATATTTATATGATAATATGTAAATAGAATCATTCATGTCAGGTCAACCTATATTATTTATTGTAAATCATATATGTCTATAAACAAGAAATATTGATTAGTTTTCTCAGGTTCTATCTAGATCTATTTCTCTATTCATTTTAAATTTTTTTCAAACAATATTAGTTATTCCAACCATTAAATGAATGAATTATAAGTGGGAAATATATAATTATCCTCAATTATTATTTTCATCACAAATAATGTAATGGATGAGTTAGATATGTATAAACAAATTATGTGATTCTTATTGCAACAACCCAACTAAAATCACCCATAATAAACACTATCCAGAGTTCCACAAGATCTCCATCACACCTCCCCATATTACACGACCATTGGAACGAGTCTATTAGAATTGTTTGGAGACTATAATCTTGGTAGCATCACATATAATGACATTTAAATAACATAACACCATAGAAAATCAGAGTAATTTCATGGAGTTACCTTTAAAATCCAACCATCAATAATACATAATATCAAAATGTCATAATAATATTGTACCATGTTGAATATAAAGACAAATAAAAGATGTTTTCTACTTGGATAAATTGTAAAAATAAATAGAAAAAAACATTAGAGACTCAGTTATAAGACCTAACAACCTCCTTTAACTCGTCTCCCAACATCCATCAAGATACTCCACCATATATATTCTCTACATTTCTCATGAATGTGAAACATATGGTCAGCATGTGCACTTGGGTGCTTATATAGGGAAGGATACTAAAATTCAACATGTTATAACAATGTTCCCCTAAAATAAAACCATTATATATAGAGTATAAATTTATAATAGAACAAATCAGAAAGAAATATGCAGTATGAAAATAGTGATGTGAGATCATGTGGCCTAACCATGAAAAGATGATACATAACCACACTTGCTATAGTCAATGTTCAAAGATAATTAATCCCATACAAAAACCCAAAACTATACATTAACACTTGAGGTAGGTTCCAAAAATAGATCCTAAACCACTAACATTTCACTTAGGATAGGATCTCAAACCAAGTCTCAATCTCAATGAGATTCAAAAACTAACACCCTATCATCCAGAGAGAGGTTTAATATTGCAAGTTGTATTATGTCTCATACCAAAAACCTATCACTCATGGTGAGGATTAATACCACATGTAATATCATATTCCATACCATATCTCTGTCACTCAAGGTGAGGTCTAATATCAAATATTGACCACCACCCTATCACACAGGGAAAGATTATTAATAATATCTTAATCACCATTCAACAACTTTGGGTAATGTCCCACATTTCAATCAAATAACTACTATCTCACCAATGGTATATATCTATATAAAATCATTACCACTACCTCGGTAAGGTCCTATAACATGTCTCGTATCCCATTACATACCTCCAACCTCTCACCCATTATTGGGGATTATCACTACCGCACAACATGGTAATAGAAAAATGTTAAAAACATGGTTTAAATATCCCATATCATAGCCCTAATATTGAAAAAATGTACCCCACTATCTATCATAAAAAGGGTATCATATAACACTTAAAATTTAGTTTTTGACAAGATTATACATCACATCCAAACCTTTAGGTCATACCCAACAACACCAACTCACTAATGACCTCACAGGTCATGCACTACCCCATAGTATCTTAGGAAATTATATACCACTAACTATTTATAATATACCATGTCACTATTACACACCACTAACTAGTGGTGTCGCATAGAATCTTAGTCCCATTTCTGAACTTCCCAAGATTATAATACCCCATGTTTCAATCAAAACCCACTCGGTCTACCAATTTTCATTATTTATTCATTATTTTCCAAGACTCGCATAGCCTCTAACACACTATCCATATCCATATTATGTTCACTACCCACTCCCATGGGATCAACCCACACGAGAGAGACCAATCACCCTCCTTACAATCCTATGTGATAATAGAAACACCAAATGAGGTTGATTATCTTATTATATAACATAAAAAGCATATATCATAAGTCCCATGGATTTTCATGACTACTAGAGTCATTCTCGTCATCCTAATCATCTCACTCAAGAAGTTCCCTGGTCTTGAGTCTATATCAATATACATTACTAAAAAATTACCAAGGTTAAAATCGTTCTGTATATTTCTCAAGGGACTTAAAATTGGAATCCCTTTAAAAAGACCACTAATTCCAATACCATTCCAAAAAAACCTCATCTCGCTATCCAAGGACACATAAAGGTACTTTAATCCATTATATACATTGTATTCCTTTTTAAGTATAGTCAATGGGTATCTCTCAAATCAAAACCATGCATGGAATAATAAATTAAATAATCAAAAGCTGGAACTATTCTAACACCACCATCTTGAACTCATACACCCCCTTTAAGCAATTTTGATCCCAACTCAAGGCACAATCATGCATTAAAAATTAAAACATGAATTTTTATTTCTATTAAAGGGACCACCTACATCCAAAATGGAGTTACCATATTTATACTAAGCTCACAATCACTATCCACGATATCACCATGCCCCAAAATTCTCTTGATCCAGTATCTCACACCAAATGAGATAATAATTTACTTATGATTTTTTTACTTAAAGTATAACTTAATTTTATGTGGTATAATTTTAAAAAACACACTGATCATCATTACATGGATTAAATATTAAACATATACATGAAAAAAATTAGTAGTATTCCCATATAAATCCTAAAAATTAAATACCTCTCATATAATGATTAAATAAGTGCCAATTACATTTTAATTTAGATACATCCTTATAAAATTCAGTATGATACCTAACTTGGATGATAATGTAAAAAATTAGTGCAATATATCCTTTTTCAAGTTCCACAAGACACTTCATCATGAACTCCAATAATATCAGTCAAATGTTACCCTTTTCACTGAAATGTTACGTGATACATATCTCAATGAAATGAAAATCTAGAGGACAAAATAGAGTGAAAAAATAGGGAAATAGGCGGAAGATAATATCTTTTTTTGTTATAAATGAACAATATTGATCTATCTTGGGTAAATTAGAGATAATAGGAAGGAGGAGAGTGAATTAAGGTTTATAGCATTACTAGTTCATCTGAATAAGGGATAATAAACCACCCATGAATTAGAATCAATTATGTAAATATTGGATCACATAAATATCCAAATAACATTTAGGAATATATCTTTATAGAAATTAGAGAAAATATTACATAAAAACACTCATGTCTTCAATAGATTATTTTTTTCACTATACCCATCTTTTCATACATCGTATTAATTCTTAAACATATCACACAAATTTCATCACCTATTAAACCATTATAGACATAAAAATTTTACCATAATTCTTCATGACCTAGGTAAAAAGAAATATATGAATACTAAGATCAAATGTATAGTAAGGGTATACATAAGAATTAATAATTCAATTTATTATGTGAGAGTAAGATGAGAATAAGGGCATGATAATATAATCATAGTGAATGAGTGTAAAATAAGGTAATTCATACCCATAAATACCTATATCATCACTCAAGAAACATGGAATAATGTTTTAATATAGTAAAGAGTCATTATGAATCAATAATCATAGGAACCATTTAAACCCCCGTGCAAGTATAAAGACAATTTGTTGGTATCTTGGAATATTTTCATATCACTCAATCATATATAATTTATTTTATAGTTTTATGTTGATTAAACCACATAGGTACACATGGAATAAATATCATGGTTATACATAGAGTTACTGTCATAGTTAAACTTGAAATAACTATCACATTTATATTTGGAATAACCCTCAATGTCAACTTCCAAACATAAAACTTACCCAATTAATTTGAGTGATATCACAATCCCACCCATCCTTGGTTTATAATAGAACCATCCATCATCATAAAAAAATTCTCATGAAAAATTACATGAATAATGTACATAGATAATTCATTTCGTTATAAAAAACATAAAAACAAACTTTTGTACTTTTATAACATGATTAACACATAGAAAGGAAATAGGTTGCAATAAAATATCTTTAAAAATTTATAATCTATCCAAATAAATAGTTAGTATGGTGTTATTAAAAAATATCCCTAGTAGAGCATAAGTAATATTAAGGGTTGTTGGAATTTATTAATGTAAATACAATAAATAGTTTATAAAAAACATTCTTGATGAAAATAACCTTTTTACATTAAAAATATATTTTTTTTAAAAATAATCATAAAATATTGTGAAAATAATTTTTAATTTAAAATAAAATTGGGAAAAAATTAATATTGAAATAAAATAATGCTCATGATGTTGAAAAAATCCGTTCATGTTGTAAATGTTTAAAATGAATATTATTTTCAAAATATTAGTAAAGGTAGCATGCAGTGACCCATTTTAAAAACACTAATAAATTTTATTTAGAAACCTTTTAAAAAAGTAAATGACATTATAAAATGATTTTAATAAATAATTTATTTTTTTAAAATAATATTTTAGGTAATTTTAGAAAACAAGGATATAGAAGGGAGTGATTCCCCATATAAAAGATGATACAACATCAGTGTCAATGAAAAATGACTTTCTTTATGTTTCTTTAATCACAAAGGGAGGAAATTAAAATTAAACATATAAACCACATTCATAACCAGAGGATAATAAAATATATTTTATTAAATAAAATAAGAGTATATTACTTGACACAAGGAACATTGGATATAAAAAATGCAAAAAAATAAATGATATTGTAACATAAATTCTTTCCAAATCTAGTAACTTTTCAATTATAACCCTCCTGATTGAATAACATCATATAAAACATTAAATATCATGAAAATATAGATATAAATGATATATTATTTTAAAGGGACAATATATACACCTCATAAAATAATATTGGTCTATATCATAAACATATGTCATAAGGAAAGAGAATTTGAGATGAAGAACCCTTAAAAAGATCATATCAATGAATTGAGAATCAATAAATAGAGAGATTATGTATAACAAATATAATCACAAAAAGTAGAAATATAGAATAAAAAATTGATATTTCAATAAACTCATAATAATGGCATAAAAAATTAAATGAAGAAGTGTTATAACCCAACGAAAGGAAATTGAGTCATGAAACCCTTTACCACTTAGTATCTTTAAAATCAAATCGACTTGGATAAAATAATTCAACTTATGACATACAATACCATCAATTATGAAATATTAATGAAATTATATAATAAATTGGAAGTGAGTACACCATATAAAATAAAACAGGTTCATAAAAATAAAATATTCCAGAGTAAAAGAAAATTGAGACAAAATAACTTACCTTGAATCTAGACTTTCCATTTATGTCCTTTAAATCTTCTTCTTTGATCAACCTATTAAGGGTTACACCAAAAGACTTCATAGGTTGTTTTTCTGATCAAAATAAAGAATTTAAGATGTTAAGAGGCGTTTAAAGAAAGGATTTTTTCAGGGATTGTCTAAAACAAAAGGCTTTTGATGTTTTAAAAAAAATAAAAAGACGAAGTTCCCTTTTACAAAACATCGGAGGCCCACACGTGGAATTTTGTAAAAATTAAATAAATATAAATTAATTTTCATATAAAAGTTTCTCCAAATTGATAATATTATAATATAATATGAGCATGAGTATAAATACTCTTGTAGAATAAAAATTGGATAATTTTGGGTCACATTTTTACCCTTATTGTTTTAACCCTTTGTTATCTCTTTTTAAAATTATGGTGACATCAATGTTTTTAACTCTTAAAGGGTTTATATAGTTACAAAAACAAAAGAACATGTGGTCCTTAAATAGATCATGGTTGATGTAATAAAAAACAATCCTATTAAATTTTACAATTATAATTTTATTAGTAATTTAAAATCATTTAATAATATATTATTTATTATAAAATATCATCAATGTTAATTTGGGAACTATTCATTTACATTGAATTTTATAACATAAAAAAATTGAATTCAAATAGAATTAATTTATACCTCTCTAATATGTTATATTTAACCAAAAATGTTTTGTATTATAGTAATTATTTTAAATTATTTTAGTTTTAATATTTTTAATATCATTTATTTTATTTTTATATTAATTGAATAATTATTGTGTTAGCATTAAATAATATTTTAAGGTAATTATTACATAACTAAAAATTTTAAAACTAAAATTTCATCATAAAAGATTAATTCATATTTAATATTTCTATTTATAATTAAATATAACTTATGTTTACAATTATTTTAAAAATTTAAAGATATTAAAACAAAGAGAATGACATTTTTTAATTATCTTTATATAGAATATCATAAAGGGTAAAAAGAATATAAAAATGGAAGAAAAGACCTTATATTAGAATTTTGGATGATCATGGATGATATATAATCATCCAATAAAATTGATTCAAGTGATAGGGTATTTTTTTGTCTGTAGTATTTTACTTTAAACCTAAATTACCTGATTTACCCTATATTGTGAAAACAATTATTATGGTTACTATTCATAATGTCAAAAAATAAAAGGGAAATATTTATAAAATTTAAAACCAATAATTATAATTATGGAATCCATTTTCCATGATTTAATTTCTATAATTGGTATAAATTACTTTTAATATTAATGTGTAAAATACAATAAAAACATGTTTAAAAAAATGTGTCTTAATCCCCAAAATGTACGTGTACCAAATTAAGGTACAATGATGATTAAAATGAAGTTAATTTTATTATATATAAATAGATAATATTTACAAAAATTTTAGATAAATTAAAATAATAATGATATACTTAATTATAAGAAAATTACAGTTTTAGAAAAAAAGAATTTTCTACTATTCATTAAAAAATTTATCTTTTTAGAAAAATATTAAAATTTAACCGAATAATAAATTTGATATTATAATTTAAAAATAAATATAATTTTTATAAACTAAAATTTATGAAATTTCACGAAACTAATTATAATAATTTTCTCTCCAAAAGTAATAAAAAACCTTTTCAAGGATAAGAATTTTTAAAACATATATATAATTTCCTAGAAATTTAGTACTTATTTATAAACCATTAGTAAATATATTAGAGTTGGTTAAGAAATTTATATTTATTTTTTAAATTATTTAATCCTTTTCATACCTTGCAATTCTCTGATATAATCGTCATATAATATTAGTTTGTGGTTCATTTCAGCTCAATGTTGTGTAAATTGTATACTATTGAACATAATACTTCATTTAAAGTATCAGGATATGACATTATACCCATTTAATAAAGTTCATCTAAATAATTTGAAATTTTTATTAGTAATCAATGTGTTTAAATTCGAAAATTCCATTTTCAAAACCCACATCCTAAAAATGGTTTATAAAACTTCCCCTTGAAAGAGGGAAAATAAAATAGATAGTTCATTTGAAATAACTAAAAAATAGGTTTCTTAATAAGAGAAAATTATTTGGAAAATAAAAATATGGAAATGAAAGAGAAAAATAACCCCCAAGAATTGATATAGAGTGATAGAGTTCATGATAATGATAAATTTAACATCTATAAAATCTTAAATCTCTGATGGGTGAAGAGACCATAAATTCATCATATATAAAGGAAATTTGAAAACATTTATTTCAATATCCTTTTACAAATATTTAAGAAACTAATTTATTATTAAGAATAAACTCCTAAGGAAGTATTCTTAAATTTCAATTAGATTATAATCTTTAATTAATTTACACCTAAATATCATCTTTTTCACTAAACAACGAGTATTCAAGATGATTGTTTTTCATTAATAAAGGACAAAAATATAACATAATACACAAAAAGGATACAAATATATTACTCCAATCTATATAATTTAACCAAATACAAAAATTGTCAGCATAATGTATGGTAATTCCCCAAAAGTATAAATATTTATATGATCAAATGTAACATTAATCACCAAAGGCTCAAAAATTTTACAAATATTTTAACATATGTCTTTTGATAAATAAATAAAATCAAAATTATTTAAAATATTCCAAAAAAATCTTGAAACTCAAAAATAATAAGAATTTATCACATTATATTCTAATATAAATTTTATATTTATCTTGAAATAACATTAGTCACTCATATATTTATATACCCAAAATTTATATTCACTAATAATATAATATCTAAAATATACTAATAATTTCCATAAATAACCTGAATCATTCTAAATCTACATTCAGATCAAATATATTTACAAAAGAAAATTCAAACATTACTCCTAAAATAACATTGCATGTTAAAAATAAGGGTTATATATATGTCAACTGAATAAAATGGCTCCCAAAATACCATTAATAACTTTAAAAATTAATCATATAAAACCTCAAAAGGGGATCCTAAGACCATGAACTTATGATCAAAATTGAACTCATAAACCCATTATGGTATTAGTAACTCATAAAACAACCACATGGTAAAATATCCTAGTATCCAATGTTTTATAAAACCCACTCTGATACAAATTTTAACAATATAAAACCTAAACTACAAATTTTAGTGCTACAAAAAAACCTTACATTTTCATATTTGATACAAATAAAAGCGTCCAACATTTTTCCATCCAAACCATAGAACAGGAAAAAGAAGAATTATTGGATCACTTATGTACCCAAGTACCATTTAGTTTTATATTTTCATAGAAATATGAATAAACCTTACATAAAAAACAAAAATGAATTCAAGAGAGTATTTATCTCACTATACCCAGCTTTTCATATTACATATTAAGTCTTCAACATCTCCCGTAAATTTCATCACACATTAAAAATTTCTAGAGTCAAATAATTTATCATCATTATCTAAAACCTAGGGAAGAATAAACATAAAAAGGGTGAGTTCATATTATTTATATGGGTATATATAAGTATTGACAATTTAATGTCATCAGTTAGAGTAAGATGACCATAATTGTATGATGACATAATCATAGTGCATGAGCATAAAATATAGGAATTCATATCCATCAATACCTATATAATCAATTTTAAATCATGTAATAATTCTTTAAAAAATTCATGTGTCAATGTAATCAATAATCACGAGCCTTGTGATTTCAATCTTGAATAAATGAATCCTTAAAACCCTATAGGAAGCATAAATAAGAAAAGTTGTTATCTTAGAATATTTTCATATCACACAGTCATATGGAATAAACATCATGGTTATAAGTGGAGTGACCCTCATGGTTACAGAAGGAATAACCTTAAATTTTCTACTTGGAGTAACTATCATAGTCACACTATAAATAATCATCATGGTTTTACATAGAATAACCCTCAAGGTCAACATCAAAACATAAATATTTCCTAATGCATTACAAGGCTAACATGAAACCACCCTTACTTAGTTTATAACATAACCACCCATCATAATAAACAATGATAAAAAACCATAACATGAATAAAGTACATTTACATTTTATTTAATCATTGAACTCATAGAAACAACCATTATTCCTTTTATAACATGATTGTCCTTTGGAAAAAACCAGGTTCTATGAAAATCTCTTCAAATAATCATAATCCATATAGTGAAATAATGAATATGGTATTATTAAAATATATCCCCATTTTAAAATAAGTGAGATCAAGGTATTTTTGGTGTTGAAGAATGAAAATATCATTAAAAAATCATGAAATACATTATTGAGGAAAATACCTTGTTCAATTTGATAATTACTTTTAAAAACTAAAAATGCTTAAAAGATTTTCAAAATCTATTTCATTGAAAGTAACCTTGAGAAAATATAATGTTTCAAATAAATAATGGTTATGAAGGTAGGAAAATCCATTCATGTTGTAAATGTCAAAAATGAACATTATTTTAACTAATTTTATAAAGGGGGTCTAATGTAATCCATTTGGAAAATGTAATGAAATTTACTTTTTAAAGCAATTTAAAAGAAGGTAAAATACCATGAGAAATAGATTTAATAATTGATTTATTTTCACAAAACAATTTTTTTTAGAATCTTTTTGAAAACATGAACATGGAAGCGAAAGATTCTCGATATAAAAAAGGATAAATGATTGTTGTCACTTAAAAATGCCTTTCTTGGTGCTTCTTTAATCAATAAACTAGGGAAAAAAATTAAACACATAAAAAAATTCATTAACAATAGATAATAAAATATATTTTTATCTTGAAAATAAGAGTATATGATTTCCCCTAAGGAACCATTAACGTAAAAAATCTAGGAAAAGGGATATTGTAACATAAATCATTCCCACTTTGTTAAATTTTCAATCTAAATCCCCATGAAGGAATAACAAAAAATGAAACTCTAATTATTATGAAAGTAAGTATCCTCATTATATATAATTTATATGGGTTAGTTTATATACCTCATAAAAATAATAAGTTCATATCATAAATATATGTCCCAAGTAAAGGTAATTTGATATGAGTAACACTTACAAAGATCATATAATTTAATTGTTAATTATATAATAGAGAGATTATGTGTAAGAAATATACTTAAAAAAAGTGTAAATAAATTATAAAACAATTTATAGACCCATTCACACATAATAATGGAATATCAATTTCAATGAAGAAGAGTTATAACCCATAGATATGAAATTGAGTTAGAAAACCCCTTACCACTTGGAAACCATCAATTTAGTTTCCATTCAATAAAACAATTCAAATTTCAACTTAAAATATCATTTATTATGAAAGATACATGTAATATCATGTAAAAGGGGTGGTATATATAATATATAAAATAAATTAGGTACATAAAAATAGAATATGCATCAATGAATGGGAATTTAAATGAAATCCCATACCTCGAGTCAAGACTTTCCATGTATGTCCCTTACCTCATCTACATAAGAAATCCTCTTATGGTTTCAATAAGAATAATTCCTAGGTTAGTTATATGATCAAAATAAGGCCTTTAGGATATGATTTGGGATGAAAGTAAGGATTTTGGGTAGGTATTTGTAGAACAAAAGTGATTTTTATGTGTAAAGAAATGAGAGGAAGAGGTGGACTTTTATAAGAGAGGGGAGGGGTACTGTTGGAATTTCATAAAATATTAAATTGATATAAATTAATTGTTAATTAAAAATATTTTTAAATTGAAATTATTTGAATCTTAGATGCATATGAGTCAAAATAATCTCATATTGTAAAATTCAAAAAAATTTGGATCACATTTTTACCCTGAACATTTTTCTAACCCTTTGCTTACCCTTTTGATACTTATAGTGATATCATTTTTTTACATTAAAGTGGTTAATATTGTTACTATAAATGAACAAAATACCCATAAATATACTATTATTGATTTAATAAACTATGTTCCATTCACATGGGTAATCATAAGATTCTTAATAATTTTAAATCCTTTAATAAAATATTTTTTTTTATAAAATATCATTAATTCAAATTTTAGAACCATTAATTTATTTTGAATTTGTTAACATAAAAGAAAAAATGGATTTAAATATAATAAATCATCACTTCGCTAACTTGTTATATTAATCCAAGACATCATTATATTATAATAATTACATAAAATATTATTACTTTTAATATTATTAATACTATTTATCAATTTTTTCTATTAATTGAATAATTACTCTGTCAGCATTGCATAAAATTTTAAGGTAATTATTTATTCACTAAATATATCCTCCCTTTATCCCTATGTGAAAAATTTAAAGATAATAAAACATAGAAAATGATATTTTTATATTTCTTTATATAAAGGAATATAATGGATAAAAGTCATGGAAACTGGACAAAAAAGGCCATATATTGGAATTTTGGGTGATTCTGGATGCAATATACTCATAAATAAAATTAATTCATGTTTTAGTGTCATTTTTGAGTCTTAATAATTTTATTTTTTAACCTAAATTACTCAATTTATCCTTTACTCTGATAATAAAAATTACTAAGTATACTATTCATAATGTCCAAAATCTAAAGAAAAATATTTAAAAAATATAGACCGAATGATTAAAAAAATGTAATCCATTTCCCAATATTAAATTTCTTGAAGTGGTATAAATTACATTAAATATGGATTCTTAAAATGCAATGAAAACAATTTTTTGATAAATGCATTTTGAAGCCTAAAAATGTACACACACCAAAATAAATTTTAATGATGATTAAAAGGAAGATAATTATATTTTATATAATTAAATAATTATTATGTTACTTGAGATAATATTAAAATAATAATGATACTTTTTAATGAAATTAAATTGATATTTTTAGAAAAATCATTATTTTTCATAATTCTTAAAAGACCACTCTTTTTAGAAAATACAAAAATTTCAACCTAAGATATTATTGATGTGATGATTTAAAAAAGATATATTTTTTATCAAATAAAATTTATAAAAGTTAAATAAATTATTTATAAATATTATTTTTTAAAATAAATAAATAAATAAAATTCTTGGAGAAAACATATTTTTTAAACATAAAATGACTTTCCAAAAAATTGAGTGATTATTTATAAAGAATTAATAAAATGAATTCATTGATTAGGACCTTTATATGCATTTTATAGTGTATTTAATTTTATTCATACATTCTAATTTGGAGGTTAGGTAATAATGGTTTTATAATAATATCCTTTTTTCAAGATCGGTGTAGCGTATCTTGTATAATATTGAACACAATCTTCCTTTTAAAATATCAGGATATTATAGTGAACCCATCAAAAGCTGGTTGGTGGGGCTCTAGGTTGTACATAGAAAACTCCCATGCCATGAGGTATCTATTATATCTCTACAAGGTTCCATGTAGGAACTACATAAACATTAATTTCATTACACAACCTTTCCATGCTATGAACCACCATTCAGCCTCCCAGACTTCCCAAAACACAAAAAAAAATTCATACATTTAAAATTTTATAATTTTGATCTAAATCCCCAACATCACAACTCACCCAACTCTAGATTTCAAAATGAAACTTTCTTATGGATTTTACTACTCATAATAATGTTGGTCATCACCAACTCCCCATTCTTTGACTTCTCCTCACCCAGAAGATTCTAAAACGATTACCTGATACCCAAAACCATTACTGAAATCAAATTTCACTACCCATTATTTTTTCAGAATGGATGTATCTCTACTATATTGACTGTCAATAAATCCCCATGTTATTTGCTCTCAACACTATGGAAATGAAACCGCACACAATGACTACTCATGATTTTTATGTTCAGAAAACCTATATAACTGGAAACCATTAGTGTCCCAATGAAAGGTTTTCCAAGCATGTAACCTCATCTCGCTACCCATCCAACCATGGATAACATGGAATTACATTATCTTGGCCTTAATAACATGTTATAATTAAAAAAAGCACAAAATTTGATTTTAGAACTAAAAATATGTACTAACCACAACCTACCTAATTTATGAGGAAAATCTACCCCTCAAAAGAATCCCTTGGTTCTCTTGATTCCAATATATCCAAGAAACACATAACAAAACTAAACACTCTATTAAAGACCTATCAATTGTTACTCTAACACTTTTATTATCTTCCATTATTTCTTCCATACCGAGGAACATCATTCGATTCACAGAATAAACCTCCCAAAACTCACATTCCAAGAAACCTATAACCATTATCCCATCAAGCACAACTATATACTATACCAAAAATCCCCCTCTCTAATTACTCCAGCGACAACTGAACTACCATTTTAAGAAATATAACACAATTAATTGACCACCTAAAGGGTCTATAACTAATTAATAACTCTTAAGTAGGCTTAAAACATACTTGGAAACCCATTACTATAGTTATTCAAATGAATGTCATACTAGGACCCACCCAATATAGGGGTTTCCCACTAAGAGTGTTATAAGAGGGATCATAATATCAAATAAGGTTCCATTGAAAACACCATTGTAATACAAATTCTTTATTGTGAAACTAATATATTATTTATAAAAATATTAAATAGGTTAATATTGAAACATTAATTAATTGAGACATGTTCCATCCAATTTGTAAAACATATTTTTATAGTATTATAAAACCATTTTCCAATTTTGAAAATTATTTCCCACCAACATGAAGTAAAATATTTGTACTGGTATATCTACAGTCATAATATGATGTGTGAACTCACACTTTCCTTCCAACCTGAACCAAGGGTAAAACCACAAATAAAAATATCACATAATACATCATAACCAACTCAACATCTCAATCATAAAAACATTACAAAATGAACAAAAATACCAGCCCTTATAACATAGAATTTCTTTATAAATTATTTAGTTACACCCAGGTATAATGTATATCCCAAGCACTGGAAACTCATCTAACCTCTAACTACTATGACACAAATAGTAAATCAACCTGTGTAATTCTATTATACCACAATGTAATTTTGGGCTAAATAACTTTTATGTCATGGCAGATGGAGTGATACAAGTCATTCACGACTCCCTATATTCAAGGGGCTTTCTACTAGTGGTGAGAGTCTAAGAGAAATCTCTGGAGACTACACTTTAGGACATATCACATACAATAACATGTAAATAATAGAATATGAAAAAATATAAGACTATGTGAATGGAAATACAGATAAAATACAATCCTCAATAGTATATAATATCAACATTATATAATAATAATATACCATATCAAACATATTGACATACATAAGGGGTATTCTAATAGGATAAACAATATAAAATTATTAGAATACAAATAAGTGAGACTTAAAAAATATGAGTCCCTCCTCAGACTAGTCTCCCAATATCTATTTAGTTACTCTATCCACATATCTACTCAACATGTCAGCACAAAGTAAAATAAAAGCTCGGATCATAGACTAGGATTCCCATATTGGTTTTTAGAATAAAACTAATTATGTTATCAGAAATTTCCCCTCATATATTCCATCATATAAAGTATATGAATGTATTAGAAAAGAAATAAAGAAACAATATATGGAATACATTTAATCATGCTAAGTCATTGTATACTGACTAGGCCTTCTCAGCACATGACCTCACTTACTTTGTCCAATTGTTTATGGGAATTCATCTATTAACACACAAAAACGCATACTCTAAGGCTCATGGTAGTGTCTTGTAACATATTTCAACCAAAACCATCTTAGTCAAGGTAGGGTATTATACAAATTACCATTCTAAAATACATTCAAAAATTACCACCACTCAATCAGGTTGAGGTATTATACCACATATCAAACAATGTCTTAGAAAACCACTATTTGACTGATGGTGTGGTATCATATGACATATAATGCTACATCTCATACCCTCATTCACTCACTCAGAGTGAGATATCATATTTAATTGACTAGTATGATATTACTCAATATAAGTTCCTTTATCACTTCTTGAACACTACCATGTAACTTTGGTAATGTTCCAACATTTCATGCAGACCATTTATGTTTTCCAAGTTTTAACAACTAAGAAGGTCAAGAGGGGGGGGGGGGTGAAACATCCAATTTAAAATTTAAAATAAATTTAATTTCATAGATAAACTAAAAATATATATTTTAAGTGAAGATTCATGAGATTATTTATCTGAAATAGAATAAAACAAATAACACAATAATTATTATATTTGTTAAAGAAAATGCGATCATATATACACTATTTAATTCTCTTTTTTCCTTAAGAGAAATTGTATCCACAAAACATTCCTTTTTTATAAGTCTTACAAGTAAAAGTATAATAATCCATTTTGTGGAACCTGGTGTAAATAACATTTAACATGATATTTAATGATATTCACAACCAAATATCAACCGTCCTTTTAAGTGGAAAACAAAAGCAGATACAAACTGGTCTTAAATAGTTGGTGGAAAAACAAAGAAATTACCTTTTGTAATAATGTTATAACTAAAAATAATTTTGATTTTTTAGGATAAATTTATAATCAAAATAATATTATGAATTAAAAAAACTAATATAAGAAATTAAACTCCAAAAACCAAATCACCAAAACAAATAAAGGCTTACAAATAGGGATATATCTTTGATCTTATTCAAAAATAAATTGTATTATTATTTGGCACTCTCAATGATCACATCACATAGATAGTCATGATTATAAATTTTTGAATCCAAAGTCATAGTATTATTATCTCTCTCAAAAAATTATATTAATCTGATTCTTTTAGTCCTTATTTATATTTATATATAAAATGGTTTATTCATTGGTGTTTTATAAATAATGATCAATTTCCAAAGCAATATAGGTTTCCAAATGAAGATATGTTTATCCTTTCTTCAAATTTTTTTACCAAACTTGTAAAACATGTTTTATTCATAAATAGAATGAAACATAAAGGGCCTAAAGCACACATATATAAATAAATAAATATATATATAACATTGATACCAAATCAAATGCTCCATGGTGAAAAATATACTTCATGAAATGAGTGATTTTATAGTCTAAAATAGATTAAGTTATATCTTGATTTATGTAGTAATAAGATCACTGAAATAAAAAACTCCAAAACATATAAATATTATAAGAAAAATAGATTACAAAAAAATGATCTGAAATTGGAAAGTAAATTGTTTAGTTATTCCTTTATTAAAATTTCATGAGGTTATGATACATCATCTTATGGGTTTTAATAAGAAATAAAATGATTATTCTAAATCATTATAATGATTATTTTATTATTTATAAGGTTACTCATCTTCATAAGGTTCATCCTTTATTTGTTTGAATATGTTTTAAGGTTAATTCGTTGCATTGTAAAATATCTTCATATGGTTCATTAATCATAAGGAGCAATATATTTGAAAGGTTCATTTTTGATAAGGTTTTATATCCTCATAATTTTCATTCATCTTATGGATAATTAATCCTAAAGTTCAATATCCTCATAACGATTATTCATCACAAATTTGAACATTTAAGTATGGTTCATTCATTTTATGTTCCACTAATTTTAATAATCTACTGACACTTATTTTTTTTAAAACCAAAAATATAAAGTTATACACAATGCATATAATGCTGATCAATTATGAATATAATAACATAAAAAATATAACATCTCCATCCGATTCAACATCATTCTTAAAAATCAAAATAAAAAACTCAATCAAACCTAGTTACATAAAAAAATAAATAATTTTTTCAACAATCCTATATTTTTTAACAATTTTAAAAATAAAAGAGTGTTTTTAATTATAAAAATAAAATATATAAATGATAAACGATAAAATAGTAATGATTTACTCCAATTAAACAAACTTTAAAAATATCGAAATCATAAACTCTAACAATATTCCACATTTAGGTAATTATAAAAGCAATTATTTAAAAATAATAAAAATATACATATTTTTGTATATAAAAAAAGGAAAATAGTTGAAATAAAAATATTTTTTAAAAAATATTCCTATTTTTTTAAAATCAAATATTCCTATTATTTTTTTAAAATAAACATTATTTTAATTAAAAAAACACTCATCCTTTATGAATGAATAAATCTATATATACGTAATCTTGATTAATGATTTGTGAAAAATATTTTTTTACATGATATCAATTTTTAATACTAATTAATAAAGAATAATGCCAAACAATAACATCAAAATAGTAAGAAACTTCTTAAATACATACATAAAAACAACTATATTTTTAAAAAGACCAACTACTAATGAAGAAAATGATAACATGATGAAAATATTATAGGAATTTTATCATGAATAGATATAAAATTACATGTTTAATTAATTAAATATGTCAAGTATGAAAATAAGAAACGTTTTAAAAATGGCATTGAAAACTATTTGAAATACCTATTAGTTGATATACTTAATACATTTTTCTGTACAAGTTAACATTTAATCTTTTAAGGTACATTGTATTTAATGATTTATTTAGAATATAAGCCAATTGATCAAATATTGAAATATATTCTAAACTAATGACACTTGTTTATAGATGATATCAATTTAAATTATATCATACTTATATCTTCTTTTCCCTATAATTATGTAAACGATTATTAGAAACAAAAATTGTATATTGATTATGACCTAAAATAATCATTTTATGAAAATAATCATTAAAATCACATAAAGTATTTTAATCCATAATGATTGAGAAAATCATATATCATTATAAATATGTTTTTCTTCAAATAAATTTTACTCTAATAATTTTTTCCCTAGGTTTTAGATGATTTAGGTGCGGAGAAAATTTTAATAACTATTTTATCACAATGTTTTCAACTTATTGATTTTGGAAATCTCTACCACTATTTTTTTAATATATATATCTAAATAAATTTTTTTAATTAGAAATATTTTGTAAAAAATATAATAATTTAATAAATATCAATTTTTATGAAATAAGAAATTAATCCATGCATATATACTAATTGTCATTAAAAAAATGCATATTTTCTCCTTCTAAATGAGTAGTTTGAATAAGTCCAAATATTTTAAATTAAAATTTTCATGTGTCTAACTATTTTTAAATATTTTACATATCTAAATTTTTCTTTTTTTTTCATTCCTTTCACTTAGGAAGTAAAAATGAGAAAATTTTCTACATTGGGTGTAGAAAAACAAAAATATTAATTGATGTTTTGATAAAATTTTTATTAATATGAAATTGACATGTACAAGATTTATATTCCATGAAACATCAATTATTTATACAACATTAAGAATCATAACATTTTTACTAATTATATCAATAATACTTGTATATTAACTAGTATATTTTTTATTAGTATAAATAGTATATAATAATTACTTAAAACATATAATTTAAAATTTTTAAATTTTGAAAACATGTAATCATCACATATTTGTGTAATAATAATTAAAATAGGTTTTACAAGTTCAATATATAATAATTTTGAAATAATATAATAGTTACAAATACCAACTTCATTAAATCCTATAACTATATGTCTTTTTTGTTGTATCCAAATATAAGAATGTTTTCATTAAATTTATTTTAAGATAATATGTTTGATGGATCTCTAGTCACATGTCTTCATCATGAAATTTCCATGAACATAATGTCCTTCATGAGACTTCTATGTAATTTTTCAGGAAATATCTATTAGAAAAATTTATTCTTCCCAATTCTATTTTGGGGTCCAATGTATAGACTTAGTAAAAGAATTTTTTGGTACCCGAATAGATTTTAAGAATTTATTTTTCGGTAATCTTGATGATAATTTCTTATAAATAAATGATTCTTTATGGATTAATGATTATGGAAATATTAATGATCATTAATATTTATAATTTTAAAGATTTTATTTCAAAACCGCATGACCATTTATACAATTCCTTGATAACTTTTAACAAATAATGTCTTATACATGTTATGAAATTGTTTTTTATAATGAAAACCAATTTTATTTTTATTTACATTATTCAAAATCATCATTTTATCATATATTTATATTCATTGAACCAAAGTATATAATTAATCATTCAAACTATAAATTTCATTCTTAAATATTCTAATCATGTTTGGTGTATTTTTTAGATCATCATACAGATATTCATTATAAATTTATGTTTTATTTTTAAATTTCTCAACATCTGAAGTAAGTGTAATTTTTTCCTCAGTAAGTATATTTTTTTCAGTTTTAAATTCTTTATCAAAATTCACCAATTCATAATATATTACATTATATTTATAAATTTTAATTATTCATTTTAGTAACACTGTATTTTTGAAAATCATAATCATAGTCAGAAAAAAATTAAAATTCAATACTAAAATATTTATATAACCTATTAAACATATATTAGAATAATATTTATTTATTAAAAATTAATCACTTGAATCTATATACTCAGTAAAAATCTATTTAGACGTTGAGGATATTTTCTCCATTTAATTTAACCTTTTTTTTATTTTCACTCATGTTTCAGTTTTGGGTAGTCTAGCTTAATGATGAATTTCAATCAAATTTTTATAATAAGTTAATTCTGAAACAACATTATAAAAACTTGAAATATATTTTTTTATTTCCTTTTATGTCATTCTTTGTAAACTAATTTTTTAAGGTCCTTTTTAAACCTTTATTTATTTTTATCTTTTGTATGCAACTTTTACATTTTGATCTATTTAATCTTATTCAATCACATATTTATCAGAATTAGAAGAGTTAGATGACACATTTATATTAGATTTATAAGAAAAACAAATATTTTTTATTTGTCTCTTCATCGAATATGTTCTTCATTTTGAGTTCATATTGTAAGAGCGATCTAATTAGTTCATATAGATTCTATTATATGGGATTATTAAATTATTACATGGAAACCTTATTTTCATTCAATTTTATAGGTATGAATCTCAAAAATCTTTAAACCAATACTATACTATCTAATCATTCAATAAGTGGACTCATTCCATTAACAATAAATGAAATTTTATAAAACATTTTATTAATGGATTATTCTTCTCCTATCACGAAATATGGATATTAATCTCATTATACCTCTATTTTGGTTATTTATATCTTATACATAACATAGTTTGAAACTTGAATAACTATTCTTATATCTTGTGTTTTTTCATATATAAATAATTCTTTATAAATTCAAATATAGTATATTATAAATTATTTATAAATTTTTAATTTAACACATAATTCTTTGTGTCATTACCAGTTAAAAATTATATTTATAATTAGAAGGTTTTTAAGGTTTTACCTTTATTTCATAGTTGTCAATATTCAGGTGTTTGAAGTAATCTTCCATTTGATCTTTCAAATATTTATAATCCTTAAAGTTCCCAGATTAGTGTGAATCACTAAGAGGGAGAGGGGGTAAATCAGTGATCCCTTGTTAAACTTTTTACCAATTTAATCTTTTTAATTAAACCTATATGGATGGTTAATGTGTCGATCCACTCTTCTTTGTGTCTCTTAGACTTAACTCAAATCATAATTTAAATGTAAAGGCATTGAACACAAGGAATTACAAGTTTTAGTTCAATGAACTACTCCTTGTGGTGTTGGTTATTCTCCCCAACACATATTATCCACTATAATCTAATAATCAAATACAATGGTCGATACCGAGTCCCATTGTATCTCTCTTGATTCCCATAGGTGGTTCTTTACCTGGCTTCTCACAGTTTTACCAATGTCCCACTGGCCTACTCCAGAGTCTCACTAAAGACTTCTCCTCCTCCCAGAATAACACAACACACTTCTAGATCTCGAATCAAATGAGTTTCTTCCTTATTTTATTTCTATATGATTCAATGTAGATGATCTGATTCTCTTTCCCCAAAAGATTTCTGAATCACACTTCCCCGTGTATATCTTCAATAGTCAACAAAAATATTTGGTAATATCGGTTGGAGTTGCTCAGTAATTCTTATCACCTTTGTGATCATTTCTCAGTGAAACAATGCACAAGAAATTAATTCTTCTTCTGATGAAGACCTAGCCTCACTAAGATGTGTGAAAAGTGTGTACACAACATCTTCAAGAATATTGATTATAAAGAATGATCCTGAACTATGTCATCTTTTTATATCTTGAATACTCAATCCCAATCAACTCAGTTATAAGATATTCTTTAACTCTACCTAGTTTCAGTCTTAATTCAGATTTACTTCATGCATGGATTGTATGTAATCTAAATATATTGATTTGGATATCTCAATTCTTCTCACACGTTCATAGGTTGATGCACTACTGCATTCATGTATAATGTGTTTCTTGTAAACTAGAGCACACACAATTATCTTGTATCAATATTTTAGATTCAAGGTGTGTGGGTCATGATTTCACATACACTATCCACTTGATTCGTCTTTCTCAATATGCACAAATTCCCTTCATTTTTCTTTTGATATTTTTCACACACACACTTTTTTCTTTTTGTTTTGGGTTCAATGTATATTAATCATGTCCATTCAATTCATTTTTTATATGTGAAAGTTAATACATGGATGTATGTATATTTTAGATAAGATTTTATATAACCTGAATGCCCCAACATTTCTTCTTCTTCTCAATGTTTCACGTCTACACACTCAATGTTTGGTGTGTGCTATATTTCTTATTCTCAATCTGCAATGTGTTGAAAATTATCCCAAGGAATTCTTAAACCTCTATGCATGCATGTAATATTCTTTCTTATTATCTCTTCACAAGCACACACACACACTTACCTTCACCATGAAAAACTCCTTCTTCACTAAACAAGATCCCATGAAAAAACAGTATATTAAAAAATGTGAAAAATAGAATGGTGATCTTCTTCCTTTCATGAAACTAAACGGTTCACGAGTCTTCTTCTTCATGCGAACCATTAGAAATGGTTCTTCTTCTATAGGAACATGGTACACGTGGATCTTCTTCACATAAACAAGGATGTTCTTGGTTTCTGTCTTTTCAGAGTACGACAAGGGTACAATTTCACTGATTGGGTGACAACGTGATGATATTTACAAAGCACATGCAAGGGTTTAAGAAAAACTATTGTGTTCTCATAGGTTTCCTTCGTACAGAGGGTGCAGGTTATTCCCTTCTTCGTAATGACATTTCAAGAGTGCGTTTCACTTGTTGAATGCATGCGGATACTCTAATCCTTCATGTAGAATACCTGTGCAGAACCTCTCTTTGTACAGTGCTCTGTTTCTAAAAAAAAAGATCTTTTCTCAATGTTTTCAAATCCAAGATCGGTCGAGGGACTCCTCCTTTTATAGATGCAGAGCAATTCTTTTTTCCGCATTCAAATCCCCAATTATATTCCATGAATTTAAAATACATGAAAGTTCGAGATCGTCAGTTTTAAAATTTCTAAACACAGATAATAGATGCACTGAATCTCTTGGTTTGTTTTCTTTTTTATGTAGGCTCCTTATTTCTCATGAATACCTCATGTGCATGAACTATGTGTCACATGAAAAACTTATTCCCAAACATTGAATGGAATGGTATCAAAAACTATATTTTCTCTCGTCCTATGTGGGTTATTCTTGTTTCATTGAATGCATGAAAATGTAATCTCTTACATGTGTTTGTGACATTCAGATGATCATAATGGATGAGGTTTGATTAGAAAATATGGCCAGTGTTCGATAATATAGGTACAAATTCATCTCTTGTGATATGTGGTGTCTGGAGGTTGAAGACGATGCATCTTAACATGATCGAATGGATCAGGTTAAAGTGTACATTTTGCGAGATGATGAACGGTGGAGATAAGATCATAAACAGTGATTAATATGTATAGCCGAGATTTCACATGTGATCAGATTGATGGTCGTGATTAAATCTGTGCTTTTAAAATGTTGTCCCACATCAAAACGCATCGTGAAATCTGCACACTTTATAATATTCACTATGGTAGTCACAACAAAATTAACTCTTATCCCTCCACTAGAACAGCCCCATACTGGATTCTATGGGTGCACTTTGTGCCCAGACTATGCTCCCATCCGCCTTGCCACAACACATAGTGGTGCTCTTGCCGGTTCTCCCATGTACCCCTATGGGTGCGCTGCTCGGTTCCGCAACCACTTGGCTTCAGTCAATCACACAAGCTGGCTAGCTGGTGTTAATATTAGCCTCCAACTCTTTGTTGGGCGAGCCGCTTCCCTGGCTTAGATGGATGAATAACTAGCTAAGTACCATATTTTTTGTATAGGCCTCATAAATTACTTGGTTAGAAACTAAAGTATTAATATAATAATTCAACATGAAATGCACCATACATAGAAATTAAATCATATTCTACCTTATCCATTATCCCCCTTATTCTTCTATAATTTTTGGCACACCTCTCTTAGACATTTAAGATCAACACAATTTTATCAATCACTACATCCAATTATAAACTAGTAGATGGATCTTCCAAATTCATAATGCAATCAAGTATTGCATGGCCTTCTTCAAATGGTGTAATAAAGTGTCTTCCAGTGACACATGTCTGGGAACATAAGATAAGTTTAATAAATCATCTAAATTTGTTATTGAGAATGTCTAAGCATGACATCCAATTTCATTTCATACCAATTCTCCAAGTGACATAAGCTTTGTAAAAAATTCTCCTCTTCAATCATCACCACCACCACAATCACTACCTTTCCACACACATATTGAAACCTTATTGACAACAAATGAAACAATATTCTATATAGTCTCCACTTTGTATTTTTTATCAATATCACCTAATAACACTTCATATGGGTTAGTGTTTGTGCAAATATTTTCTCCCCCTTATTGAAAACAATATGGAAAGATTTATCGGGGTATGTTCAAAAACATTTCCCCCTCCATTTAAAGAATATCTTCTTGAATATTTCCAAGAGAGGGATGATGTCACATTTTTTCATTAGAAATGTACCTTTAGTTAATCAACTCTAAGTCTACTTGGGTTTACCCAGTGTAGAAAAAATGATAGATATGACCAAGGGTTCCAATGCGGTCCAAAAACAACCATGCATGTGAAATCATGCTCAGAATGTATCAACTCTTATCCAAGGGGTTGAAAATAATTAGATTTATCAATGAATTGATAAATCCTAGACGTACATAAACAACCATATTAATAAGTCCTATTGAAAATATAAATCTACCCCTTTCATACCATCATATCATCAATCAATCACTCCCCCTTAATTGACATGATAGATACAATTAGGAATAAGGGATGAACATATGATTGGAATTCTTAAATTTTCAGCTTCCTAAGGTGATATGAATGACATAATACTTGATATCATGTCCTTTATATTTTCTCCCTCTCAAGGGTTGAAATCCATTTGATTCATCATGGTGGAAAATATTGTCACATAATCTTTAAGATATTTATGTTGATAATCGTCCACAGTGGAACATTCCATGTTTTATCAAATCATTAATAATCAATCCAACTTTTTGTTCTCCAATTTTTCATTAAATTATCAATTTGATAATGACATTAAACTTCAATTCCCTACAATATAATTACACATATACAATAAAAATATAAGGGAATAAAATGGAATTCATGTGAGCTTCTTAATATGAGCAACAAGATTGATAATTTTCTCTCAAACAAAGAACACCTTTCCTTTTAGCTCTAATGTGTCTGGAAATCTTCAGGCTGATTTCTTCTCTCCATTTAACTTTTATATATTTCATTTTTTATCATGGAGCCATTATATCTATTCACCTCCAACTTTTGTGAATTGTTAGTCCTTACCTCTTCTAGTAGTGAAGTAGCTTCCACTGGTGCATGTTTTTCAATTTTCAACATCTCCAATTAACTTGGTAAAATAGTTATACATTTTTTTATGATGTCCATCCTGATTTAAACTTCCACTCTGTACTTGTGAGATAGTTGGGTTGTCATATGCAGACATCCTCTCATGAAATTTTATCTCATCTTCATGTGGAATAATACTCCACCCCTTTGCCTTTGCTTTAGATAGTACTTCCTCTTTAGATTTTTTCAGTTCTCTAGAAATTTTCAATGGATTAGGATAGATAAATAAACACTCCTTCTTAACATATTATGGTTTGGAGTTTCCACAAGGATTATTCAATGTTGTCATTTTACCTTTCTTAGGTAACTTATCTTCAATCAATCATGTCTTCTTCTGTATTGATTGTTTTTTAAGTTCATCTTTCTTCAATTAATTTTTATGGATTTTTTTATAGTGATCCATGTTATGACCTTTCATTCCATAGAAGAAGAATAATTTCTTGGTTGGGATGATATTCTTGCAATCCAGCTTAAAATTCTTCTTAGTAATAGTTTCATTCACTTTTATTCTTGACTTCATTATTTTTCATATTCCCAAGGGATGATTTTCCAACCATTGTACCTTTCTTATGAATTTTTTGTGGCCTCTTCTTATTATCAACATATACATTTTTCATGGTTGGAATAACCCAAAACACATCATAACTATGACCACTTCTATTGAAATTATAATATAAGTCTTCAAGATATTCAAATCTATTCTTGATAGAAAAATTTTTCTTCAACTATGTATTCTTGTTTATATTTATAGGATGCTTCATTTCTTTACATCTACTTTCCCGGTATGTAGGCCTTCCAAAATTTTCATATATTGACACGTTATTCTAGAAAACATTGGATTGATTCCCAAAACTCCAATAACAACAATATTAACCAATAAATATCCTTCTTTTTCATGTAATATCAGTCTGGATAAATTCAACGCTTGGTTTTTTTGGGAGTTATCATTCTTTCTATGAATAATCCATTTGTGAGTTGTTCTTCTTAACCATTAAAGTATATATCCTTGAAATTTTTATGGATGTATTGACATTTTTATCCATCCACATCTCTATAGATTTTAACTTTGAACATGTACCTACAGATGAAACTGTATTCGTAGAAATATAAATAACTGGGTTAAGGGATACCGTTTTCTTAGAGGATGTTTCCATTGGATTAGGAGATGATCTAATTGTCTTTTTGAAATCATAGTTCTTAATGAAAACATGAGTAACAAAATATCTTCTTCCAGATATTTGTGAAATTCCAGCTTGGAATGATTGTTATTCTTCAATTTCATCTCCATCACTAGACATTTAATGTTGAGAGAGTTATTCTCATCCTCAACTGACCCCATATTACTTTCCCAATTCTTTTTTATCATTATCATTTTTTCTTCAAGCATATTCCTTAATTCTTTCTAAGATATGTTAAGGTATTTTACCTAGTCAGCATTGTATTCTATTTGAGCAGCATTGACAACCATAGAAAATTTGTGTAACTTTTCAAATGCATGGAATGCTTCTACCAATACAATCTCAAAGAATTATTTCTCACAAATAATTCCATGAAATTAATTAG
This sequence comes from Viscum album, assembly GCA_963277665.1. Classification (NCBI taxonomy): domain Eukaryota; kingdom Viridiplantae; phylum Streptophyta; class Magnoliopsida; order Santalales; family Viscaceae; genus Viscum; species Viscum album. Next base: position 1,355,073,393 of record OY728131.1, read on the forward strand.
TAACATGATCATGGATTTCATTTCCAAGAGAAATTTCTTCTTCCTTTTCCTTTGCTAGATTTGAAGAGTATTGGATATGATAACCATTTTAGCAAATGTCTCTTCCATGGAATCAGCTTTTTCTTCTGGCTATAATTTTTCATCTTGAAGAGAACTAAATCTTGATGCAATATTGCATACAAATTATCTAGGTATTTTATTTGGATGACCTTTTAGTGAAAAATAAATATCAAAAATTGATATATCATCATCATAGATTTAACAGGCTTCATCAGAAGAGGAATAATAAAAAGAGTTATCCCATGTCATACCTTTCAGAGGACATTCAATTGAAGGTATCTACCCATTAGCAGTATGATTATTATTCAGTTTCCTTTCAGGTTTCTTCTTTTTATTTTTATGATACTTGGAAGTAATCTCTATTTGAGATTTCTCACTCATTTCTTGAAATATTTACTTCATAAAGACTCCCATGGATCTTTTAGAGGTGGTCTTCCCTATGATACCAATTGACGTTCCCAGATCAGTGTGAATCACTAAGAGTGAGAGGGGGTGAATTAGTGATCCCTTTTTAAACTTTTTGGAAATTCATTCTTTTTATTTAAACCTCTATGGATGGTTAAAGCCTTTATCATCTCTTCTTGTTTCTCTCTGACTTACATTGAATGATGCTATAAATGTAATGGCACTAAATAGAAGGATTTACAAAGCTTGGTTGAAAGACGTACTCTTTTCTATGTTGGTTATTCTCCCCAACAAAAATTCTCCACTATAATCTTATTATCAATTAAAATAGTCGATAAAGAGTCCAACTATATCTCTCATGAGTCCCATAGGGGGTTCTTTATACTGCTTCCCAGAGTGTTACTAGAGTCTCACTGGACTACTCTAGAGTCCCACAAAAGACTTCTCCTCCTCCATGAATCACACATGGTTCTTCTAGCTCTCAAATACCATGAGCAACTTCTTTATTTGAATGATATTTGATTTAATGTAGATGATCTAATTCACTTTCCCCATAGGCTTGAAGAATCACACTTTCATGTGTATCTCTTTAAGAATCTTCAATAACCTTTGGTATGGTCTGTTGGCCTTGATCAATAATTCTGATAACCTTTGTGATCAGTCCTCAATGCAAAAATTCTCAAGCAATTATTTCTTCTTCTAAAGAAGACCCAACCTCACTGAGATGTATGAAAATGGTGCACACATATTCTTCAAGAATATTTATTGCAAAGAATGATCTTGCACTATGTCAACTATGTCTGTCTTGAATACTCAGGCACTATCAACACAGTTATAAGATCTTCTTTAACTCTGCCCAGATTCAGTATCACTTTTGATTTAATTCATGCAGGTATTTCATGGCATCCAAATCTATTAATTTGGATATCTAAATTCTTCTCACACATGCATGTGTTGATGCACTATTTCATGCATGTATAATGTGTTCCTTGTAAATCTGAGCACACACTATCCTATTGTATCAATATTTTAGATTCAATTTGTGTGGGACATGAAATTTTAGATGCACTCTCTACTTGATTATTTTTTCTCAATATGCATGAATTCACTGCTCCATTCTTCTAATATTTTTCACAGACACACTTTGTTATTTTTGGTTTTGGTTTAATGTATATTAATCATGTGCATGAAATTCCTTTGTTACATGTCTATAGGAATGAATGGATTCATGTATATTTTAGATAGGATTTCATGCAACCCAAACCCCCTACTTTTCTTCTTATTCTCAAGCTTTCTTGTATGCACACTCAATGGTTGGTGTTTTCTAGATTTCTTCATCTCAATAGGTAGTGTGTGGAAAATTATCTCAAGGTATTCTCAATGTTCTGTGCATTCATGTTTTCTCCTTTATCCTACATTATTAATATGCGCACACACATTTCCCTTCACCATGAAAAAATAATTCTCTATTAAATAATATCCCTTGTAAAATAGTATATATAAAACATGAAAAATAGATGGGTGATATTCTTCTATTTGTGAAAATGAAGGGTTCATGAGCCTTCTTCTTTGTGAGAACCAGTAGAAATTGTTCTTCTTCTTCATGAACATAGTATGCTTATATCTTCTTCACATAACCTAGGAGGTTTATGTTTTCTATTTTCATAGAGTACAAAAAGGATGAGATTGCACTAATTGTGTATCAGCGGGATTCTCTTCACAAATCATAGGAGGGAGTTCATGAAAACTTGTCGCATGATTTTGTTTTTCCTTTATACAGAGGGTGCAGGTTCATCCCTTCTTCGAAAATACAGTTCAAGAGTGTGTTTCACTTATTTAACGCTTGCAGATCCTCTTCTCTTCTGTATAGCAGAGCTATGTGGAAACTCTCTTTCTACAATGCTCTATTTCTCCAAAAAAAGGATTTTATCAAGTATTTCAACACCATGATCTGTTGAGGGACTCCTCATTTCATAGGTGTGGATCAATGCGTTACTCTATGTTCAAATACCATAGGACATTCCATGAAGTTCAAATCCATGAAAGACCAAGATCTTCAATTTTGAAATTTCCAAACGCAGATAATAGATTCACCGAATCTCTCGATTTGTTTTCTTTTTAATCTGGGATCCTTATTTTTTGTGAACACCTTTTGTGCATGGAATTTCAGTCACATGAGAAAATGCTTCCCAAAAATTAAATGGCATGACCTCTGCAACTTCATTTTCTATCGGCAAATGGGGGTTCTTTGTTTTTCATTTCATGCATACAAATATAATTTCATGCATGTGTTTGCGACATCCAAACGATCATAATGCAAGCAGTTTCGTAAAAAAAGATGGGTGGATTTATACCAAGGACGCACGACATCATATTTAGAGATCTGTGGCATCAGGAGGTTCTGAGGATGAAGATGACGCCACAAAACATGATAGGAAGGATCGGGTTCAAATGTGTTATACACAAGATAATGAATAGTGGAGATTAGATTGCGAACCCCAATTAAGATGTGTGGCTGAGATTGAGTGTGCGATCAGATGGATAGCAGTGATTGCATCCAAATTTTTAAAAAGTTTTCCCACATATAAATGTGTTGCGGAATCTCAATTCTTTATAATATTCCCTGTAGTAGTCATTGATCAATTATTTCTTCTTCCTCCATCGGTACACCCCGTACAGGATTCTGCGGGCACACTTTTCACCCACCATGTCCTCCTTTCCACTGTACCTCCCTAAACGGTGGTTCTCTTGCTAGTTCTCACATGTTCCCCAATGGGCGTGCTTCTATGTTCCCCGTGCACTCAACTTCAGTCAGTCACACTAGCTGGCAGGTTGGGGTTAAGCTCAGCCGCCCACTCTAAGTGGTGCGAGCCACATCCCTGGCTTGGCTGGCTGGCTAACTATCTAAGTCCCATATTTTTTTTATAAACCTCATAAATTACTTGGTTAGAAACCAAAGTATTCATATAATTAATTCTACATGAAATTCACTATACTTTGAATTCAAATAATCTTCATTCTTATCCATCAACCCTCTTGTTCTTCTACACTGTTTTTCCACACCTCTATTAGACATTTAAGATCAAAAAAATTTTCTCAATCACTACATCCAATTCTAAACCAGTTTATGGATCTTCTGAATGCATCATCCAATAAAGTATTGCATGACCCTATTCAAATGGTGTAAAAATATGTCTTCTAGTGACACATGTCTTGGAACTTATGATCAGTTCAATCAATCGTCTGAATTTGTTATGGAAAATATCCAAAAATGACTTCCAATTTCATTTCATATTGATTCTCCAAGTGACATAATATTTGCAACAACTTTTCTTATTCGATAATCATCACCCTGAAAATCACTACCTTTCAATACACATATTGACACTTTATTGACAAAAAATGAAATACTATTCTCTACAATCCTTATAAAATATTATTCTCAACGGATCCATGATTAAAACCATTATTTGAAGGATTTTATTTCACCACATCCCCTTGATCTCTTAGGTTTATAGTTTAATAGAATTAGTAAAACGATTACATTGAAAAATATATCACTTCCATAATGTGTAAAATATTAAAAAAAACAATTTCATAACCTGAACCTTTTTTCCATTAGTAAAAATCTATATTCATTTAAAATGAGTCTTTATAACTAAAATATTGACCTTGATATACTTCCCACACACCCTTAAATCTTGTAAAACCATTTAAAAATTTTTCATGAGAAAATAAATCTCAGCTTGTGATATAAAATTAATAGAAACCCATTGGTCTATTTAATAGAATGAAAATCATAACAATGTTTGTCTTTTTTACATAATAAACATTGAACATAAATAATTAATTACATACTCATGAAATCAATATCAATTCCCAATGGTTTTCATAAAAAATATTATAATAAATCATATAGAAAAACATAATGATTATGGTTACATGGGATATCATATTTATATATCTCTTATAAGAGCACTAATAAGCACCCTTATAAGGGAATAACTAATAATGTTAACAAAAATATATTTTCCCTAGAGAATAAATCATTACCCAATAAATTATAATGATTTAATAGTGATAATCATCATTATTTATAATACTTGAGGAATGTAACATTATTAAAATAGATATGGTCCTTCAATTTTATTACAAAATTTTTAAAAAAACCAATTTGGACCCACAATCATATGCACTTATTGTTATCTCCTAAAAATAAAATCAAATATAGTTTTTTTGATAACTCTATAAAATGAACAATTCATAGAACAATGGTAATTGAATTTACATTTGAAAAAAAATGAAAATATAAAAAGTAATATTCTTTATAAAGAAAATCCAAGATGGTCGGAAAAGTTGATCAATCTATAAACATTAAAAAAAATTATTTTAACACCATTTTGAAGAATTTAAAAAGTTAATCTAATGAAAAATGTTATAAATATAAGTTTATTTTTTTAAAATACATTCATGGAAAATATATAATGAAATTTTGCAATCATATAATATTATTTAATGAATTATATAATTTAAAAAAGGAAATGGAAATGGAGGACAAATAGTGAAGAGTAAATCTTTGAAAAAAATAAAATAAAGATTCATAAAATCCACTATCTCTAGTCAATAATTGATTTGTATGACTTAAAACAACATGAATAATAAAATTATATTAATTATTTAGTTCATTAAAACCACTTTTCATGTTTATTATTTTATTCATATTCCTTTTATTACATTTATTATCATGTTTCATATATTTACTAAATCTATTATATGTTGTTGGTTGTTTTGGGGGAGTTATTTAAAAATCTACAAAAATAATTTTGTATCTTAGTAATGGTAAGAAATATTTTAATTGTGGATTCATAATCTCTAAATCTTTTGTGGATTAGAGTTCATATAATTATTTAAATAAATGATTTTAATAAGTTATGAAATATTTAATTTTCAATTAATCTTCATTCATAATATTGTCTTTGATAGTTTAAAATGACAATGATTATTACCTTTAAATTATATTATTATGATGTATATCTGAAAAATATTTAATTTACATAAATATTTAATTAATGTGTTTGATATAATTCTAGAGTCTCATTGTCATCATATGAAACTTATGGCAATAGTCCTGGTGGGACACTTAAAAATCTATATATTTTCAAATTTTTATTTTCTAAAGAGAATTATTTTTTTAAAATATATATAAAAATATATATTAGAATTATATAACCATGCCAAAATATTCAATTTTGCATTATTATATAATGTTAATAGTTTTTATTTTTTTTAATCATTCATTATTTAAAATTTAAAACATGTTTCATGTAGTTGGTACAATAGACCCAAATAAGAATAAGTAATAATGAATGGATAAGTAAGAATATATTACATTACAGTAAAATTATCAATTTTATACAATATTTATGGGTTCAGAACCATGTTATTATAAAGATAACTTAAATGAAATAATATTCAGTCTAATAATATTAAAGAAAAGTTAATGCTATGACATTTTTACTCTCAAACTATCTCAATATGTATATTTTAGGTGGAATAATTTTTCGATGAAATTTTTTTATTACTATTTTTTATAAAATGAAAAATTTATCATGAATAAACTTAATAATTTAATAAATGTCACATTAATTGATTAAATTAAATTTTATAACTACCAATTTATGAATGTGGTGAATAACTAAATATGTCATTCATAGATGTGGTAGTCAGTATGTAACATGGGAGAAGATTTAATTTTACAATAGATAGGAGGAAGATATATAGTGGTTTTTCCATAAAAAATAATTTTTTAGTATAATAATAATTATTATGTCATTATAATAGTATGGTTATGATATATTTGGTTGAGTTTTGGTAAGAAATAATCTTGAAGAACTCGATTAAGATAATTACCCCTTCCTTTTATATCCTCCTTTAACTATCTTATTAATCCATCATAGATTGGTATTTTTGGAGGCAAGAACATTTTTTGACATGACACACACACACAGAAATATATATATATATATATATATATATTCAGATGTATTTTTATAGGTATTAACTGAGATATGGTTTTTTAATTATCGGGAGAAGTGAGGTGGTGATGGTTACATTATATAGGGGCTTAATATACACCTTATACTCTTAAATAAGTGTATGAAACTAAACATGTATCATAGAAACAATATTGAGATAAAGAACCCTTACCTCACGCCTGACATGATTCTTAAGCTATATAACCTCATGTATAAAAAATTTAAATTAATTATAAATATATAATAGAACCATATAAATTATTATAATATCATATATGATTCTATTATAACATTTAAAAAACGATTTATCAATAATTATTTGTTAAAATCAATGTTTCCAGGTGTTAACTATGTCGTTATTCATGTAAATCTTGATTCCGAAGTTCTAGTTCTTAAAACAAGATCATTTTTACATAATATATAGAATTATAATAATAATATAAATATCATATATATTAATTACATATATATTAGTAATTTTAATGAAATTTAGAATTAAAAAAATTAATTACATAGATCACAAAGACAATAGTCCATACGTACACATGAAAAATGTTTTCATTTTTGTCACGACCCCCTCCCACCAATGATGCCCCTCCTGAGCTAGAAATGGTGAAAGGGAGATAATGACCCCCCGAGTCCCGCCTCCAGTAGGCCCTATGGTGGCGACTAGTACCAAGGGTATGAGTTTTCACAAATATGGGAGGCATTACCCTTTTTATTATTTAGGATCGGGAAATAAGACAAGTCAACCACCAAAAAGGAAAAGAACAAGTGTATAGAAATAAACCCAAGCCAAGCCCACATTCATGTTTAAACAATTTTATAACAAGTTGAAATTACAAGAATGCTCAAAGTACAATACCAAAAGAAACAAGAGTATATCAACTGCAACAACTCCAACTGTCCGACTAGTAGGGTCCCGCATGACCCTGGTAGTCCTCCTGGAAACCTGAAAGTAAACGTAGGGTGAGCATACAAGAATACTCAGTAGGGAAACCTTAAGCTCTCGTGCACAAGTGGGGATACATCCTAATGTCCCATGAGAACAACAGAAGAAACCTAGCAAGGAATTATATCCACCCAACTTCACCAGCCACACTCAACAAAACAAAATCACAACATGTAGTAGTATATAAGAACAAGAGTATTGGGTACCCCGCACCATTTCCCTTTAGTTAGCTTCTCTTCCTAACGGCGAACGTCCTGACGCTACCACACTATCCCCGCCCGCACACACTTGGGCCTCACAACCAAGTATCCCTCCTGCACACACGTGGGCCTCACAACCACGTATCCCACCCGCACACACCTGGGCCTCACAACCATGTATCCCGCCCACACACACCTGGGCCTCACAACCACGTATCGCGCCCGCACACACCTGAGCCTCATCCCAAAGATTCTTGGGAAATAGTAGAACCTTTCCGAAGTGTATTGGGCTAAAACCACCCCAATCGAAACCTACCCGAAGAGTCTTAGGTGTAAGGTTGCCTCAATCCATCACAGACTAGGGGAGAAGGAGCAGGAATGAGCTAGTAACTAAGGGAAAAACACCCTCTCCGATGAAATGGGAGTGTTCGACACTAAGTGCTCAACATGGGTGGGGTGCGATAAAACACAAAAGATACAGATATATATATATATATGTATACCAAACACATAGCCCAACCTATGGCTTCTAAATAGAGAAACAGAGCACGTGCCTCGATACTGCTACTACGAAGCATGCATACAACAAACAAACCCAAACCCATTTAGGTTTTCACGTTTCAGCAGAATTAGATTATTTAGTTCCTTAACTACTGGGAAACTATCCACAACCAACCACACCGATTGTTCGTAAAACATATCCCTTCCATCCACAAATTAAGTTAGAAAAACACAATCAACACAACCAAGTCCTTCTTATTAGCCAAACAGCCTCCTTGATTATTAATACCGTTTCAAGAGTCACCATTAATTAAATCTTCCACTTTTTATTTATTATTTACAACCTATATTCCATTCACATTCAATCCCATCCCTGCAGCCCCACTGCCGACCACCATAACCACAACTACACCGTACATCATTATCCCTTTAATACCACTTATCGCAGCCCCGCTACCCATCACTAAAATAAAATTTAAACCATCCCACAACCAAGCTAACTGTAGCCCCGCTGTTCATCCTATCCACAAGAACCCACAAAACTCTTCCATCACATTCCACGTATCCAAGACAAAACCCACATGTTCATTATTCCATTTTGTTCAAATGGGGTGATCACACAAGGTTTCCAGATTTTAAACAACGAACTTTACGTGATTAACCAAATAACACATTCCACAAGGTTCCATTTTAAAAAAGCGGTCTAGAAGATATGACAACATTTAATTACGCATGCAAAGGCCCCCAACGACCATGATTTTCAGTAGGCATAAGCCTATTCAATTCATAATATATCAAAAGGATAAAAAAAGATAAATATAACAACTTCCCCATCCCCGTTATTTAACCAGTTATTATCTTTATTGAAAGGTTCAACTATTTATCATGAAAACAAGAGGATACACACCCCGCATGATTCAAAATTTAGAGAGATACGAAGGTAAGATCCCTACCTCAATAGCATCTGATTGCAACTCTCCCCCGGATCAACCTTAGAAGACGTCCGTCGGTGTCCGTCACTTCTATCGTGTCCCGGAAAAACTTCCTCAGGAGGAAGTTGGAAAGGAAAGGCCGATGGAAAGACAACAGATCAAATCTATGATGTTCTGCCTCGTCGTTACGATCCCATGGCGGCTGACGGATCATAAATCGGAGCTCGGACGAAGAAGTTATGGAACAAAGAGCCTTAGAGTCTCTTGGGAGAACTCTGCTCAGAGGAAAGAGGAGGAGAGGGGTGAGTTGAAAAGGAGGATGGGAACCCTCCTTTTATAGGAAGGAAAAGAAAAAGTACACGACATGTACTTTATGGAACATGATGTGTACTCGGTTATTTCACACGGTCTCCACGCGGCTTCCAACATGGCTCTGCGGCCGTTTACTGGTCAACACACGGTTTGAGGGTAACACATACGCGGGGAAGGACTACATGGAGTGTATTTTGGACACACGACATGTACTCATTTTTTGCACACAGCAAGGACACGGCTCCAACACGGCACACTGCCGTTGACTAGTAATGCGTACGTGGGGAAGGACTACATGGCGTGTAGTACTGGACACACGACGTGTTCCCATTTATTTCACACAGCAAGGACACGACCTTCAACATGGGGTATACCCAGCAAGGTGGTACACAATGTGTAGTATGAACACACGGCGTGTACTCATTTATTGCACCCGACAAGGACACGACCTTCAACACGGGGTATACCCGGCAAGGGGGTACACGGTGTGTACTCAAACTACACGACGTGTAGTTTCAAAATTCTGGAAGGTGTGGAAAAAGTCTATTTTACCCTCCAGAACACTTCGTGGCCTTCTTTTTGACAAAGGAATGGGCCGGAGAGGTCCATTCCATTACATTAGATACCTCTTAAGACATTCTCATCCCCGAGAATTCAAAAACCAACCCAGAGGAACCCAACAAGATACCTCTTAGGGTTCTCGTTATAAAAGGAACCCAACCAACAACCCTAATCATATGTGTTAGGAATTCCTTCTCCTATGTCGAGATATTATCTTCTTTAAGCGGCACTGACTCTCCTGCACGGGTTTAATCTCATCCACATTAATGCTTATCGATTAAGGATTGGGCCTTCCCACTTCCATATATTAGGATTTTCCAACTTACACTGCCCCTAACACCGTACAACCCACATAGTGTCCGAACACATGGTTTGGGGAAAATTCCTTCTTCTATGTCGAGATATTATCTGCTTTAGGCAGCACTGACTTTCCCGCACAGGTTCAATCACATCCTCATTAATGCGTCTCAATTAAGAGTCATTTTTTCCCTTTCCCCACACATTCGGACATGCTACACACTTCCAGAGAACAAGAAAACAAAGGGCATCACAACCTAAAATCCAAGCATTCCATATATCAAAGGTACATAGTACAACATCAACACAAAGCTCAGAAGAACACAAGTCAAAACAACTCCGGGTCCTGAGCGTGCATCTGGGTCTCCTACTCCCAAGTGCTCTCCTCGAGGCCGCCATGCCTCCACAACACACGAACCAACAGAATGGTTCATCCATGGAGCACCTTCTCTTTACGATCCTCGATTCTGACTGGTCATTCCTCGAAGGTCATGTCGTCTCCCATATCTAACTCTCCCCAGTCGATAATGTGGGAGTCATCATGTAAGTACCGACGAAGCTGAGAGACGTGGAAGATGTCATGAACCTTATCTAACTGAGGTGGCAGGGCCAGTTGATATGCCACCTCGCCGACTCACCTCAGCACCTCAAAAGGTCCGATGAACCTAGGTGAGAGCTTTCTCCCTTTCCCAAACCTCCACTGCCCCCGTCGAGGGGAAACCTTCAAGAACACATGATCCCCCACCTCAAACTCCAAGGCCTCCTCCGACGATCAGCATAAGACTTTTTTCGGTCTTAAGACGCTTTCATCCTCTCACGTACAAGATGGACTTTCTCTGTGGTGCTCGGCACTACCTATGGCCCAAGAGCACCTGTCTCACCAACTTCTGCCCAGCAAGTGGGTGAACGACATGGCCTTCCATACAAAGCCTCAAACGGTGCCATGCCAATAGTAGAGTGGAAGCTGTTGTTGTTGGCAAACTCTACTAAAGGCAAGTGTCGTACCCATGATCCTCCGAAATCTAGAACACATGCTCGCAGCATTTCCTCAACGTCTGGATAGTCTGCTCCATCTGCCCATCAGTCTGGGGGTGGAAAGCAGTGCTAAGGCATAGACGGGTTACAAAAGCATGTTTTAACCCCCTACAGACTCGTGAGGTAAACCGAGTATCCCGATCTGAGATGACAGTCTTCGAGACTCCATGAAACCACACAACCTCGTCTACGCAACTCTATGCTAATGTACTCACCGGGCCTGACTCCTTAATTGCTATGAAGTGAGATAATTTCCTCAGTCGATCCACCACTACCCAGATAGCATCATAACCACCCTGAGATCTTGGTAGTCCTGTGACGAAGTCCATTGAGATGTCATCCCACTTCCACTCGGGGAAATCTAAAGGATGAAACAAACCACTGGGAACATGGTGTTCAACCTTCACTTGCTGACACACTAGGCATTTAGCCACACACTCCGCCAGTGCCCGCTTCACCCTGGGCCACCAAAACTGTTCCTTCAGGCCTATGTACATTTTTGAAACTCTTGGATGTACTGCCAAGGCTGATCTATGGACCTCACAGAGAACTCCCTCACGCATTGCCTCTAGAACAAACAACCTTCCATGGAAAAGCATCCGATGTCGGCTGTCCTCTGACCATCCTTCTGGAGCGTTCCCCTGATCAACATGATCCCGCATCACTTCCACCTCAGAGTCCCCCCACTGAGACTCTTCCACCTTCTGCAACAAGGAGGACTATACTGTCATCTGAAACAAATAGACTTTAACACCTTCTACCCTTGAATCCAACTGCAAGGAAGCCAACTCTCCCATCGCCCTCCAAGCATCAGCAGATTCCCAAACCACTTCCTGATGCGACTTCCTGCTTAGGGAATCAGCCACAATGTTGCCCTTACCTTCAATGTAATAGATATCAATGTCATAGTCTTATAGAAACTCGACCCATCTCCGCTGTCGCAGGTTCAGGTCACGCTGGGAGAAGATATAACGCAGGCTCTTGTGATCTGAGAAGACCACAAAGCGCTCCCCAAAGAGGTAATGTCGCCACAACTTAAGTGAGAACACTACTACTGCAAGCTCTAGGTCATGGGTGGCATAGTTATGCTCATGATGGCATAACTGCCTAGACCCATAACAGATCACTTCCTTCTTCTGCATTAGCACGCACCCCATACCAAGGCCAGAATCATCACAAAACACCTCATACAACAACCCTTCCTCTGGAAACCTGAGTACGGGAGCACTGAACAAATTCTCCTTCAGGTAGTCTAAATCCTTGTGGCATTGCTCTCTCCATAAGAAGACCTGGTTCTTCCTAGTCAAAGATGTCAATGGAGCATAAACTCGAGAGAAGTCCGAAATGAACCTCCGATAGTAACCTGCTAACCCAAGGAAACTACGAACTTCTACCACGCTCTTGGGTGCTTCCCAAGAAACAACTACCTCCACCTTCTACGGATCAACTAACACTCCATGCTGAGATACCACGTGCCCAAGGAAGTGTACTTATTGCATCAAGAACTTACACTTCGTCAATTTCCCATAAAGCCGGTGGTGTCGAAGGACTTCCAAGACATACCTGAGATGGTCAACGTGCTCCTCCTATGATCTTGAGTAGATCAGGATGTCATCGATAAACACAATGATGAATCGTTCCAGAAACTCTTGAAAGACAAAGTTCATAAGTACCATGAATACAGTCTGTCCATTCGTAACTCCATACGACATCACTAAAAACTCAAAGTGCCCATACCTCAACCTGAAAGCCGTCTTTGAGATGTCACTGTCATTTACCCTCAGCTGATGATATCCAGATCGTAGATCAATCTTGGTAAACCAATCTGCTCCCCTCAGTTTGTCAAAGAGATCATCTATCCTTGGAAGGGGGTAACGATTCTTGACCATTATCTGGTTCAACCTTCAGTAGTCTATTCATAGCCTGAGACCACCATCTGCCTTCTTCACGAACAAAAATGGAGCACCCCATGGTGATATGCTGGGTTGAACAAAACCCTTCTCCATCAGATCATCAATCTGAATCCGCAAATTCGGCAACTCTGAAGGTTCCATCCGATAAGGGCCCATCAAAATAGGACGGGCACCAGGCTGTAAGTCTATCCTGAACTCAATGTCATGTCGGGGGGGGGGGGGGGGGGTAGAGTCACAACCTCATCAGGAAAAACATCGAGGAACTCCCCAACAACCTCTGGGACATCCATCATCTCTGTATCAGCTGGAACCACTGATTACCCACCTAACAAGGAAAGGAGAGGCTTCACATGACGACTCCCACCTGATATCTCCTCTCCCCAACAAAATATACGCGCTTCCCATCCACATCGGAGAACAAGACTATCCTATGAAAGTAGTCAATAATGGCATTAATAGAAAAAAACCAGTCGATGCCTAGGATGACATCGTATGGATGCATCTGTAATAGAAGAAGGTCCCCACTAGATCAATGTGGTCCCAACGTCAGCCCACATCCTCGGCAAACACAAGATACACTGGTCTGGCCTCCAACTGGTGTACTCAGCACCAGTGGTACGGAAAGTCTGTCTACGTCTAGTCCCAAAGCATGGGCTAGACCAGGTGAAAAAAAGGAGTGCGAAGCTCCCGAATCGAACAAAGAAGAAACAAGAGTGCTGAACAAACAAATCGTACCTCACACCACCTCTAGTCCTGCCGGAGCTGTCAACTCTACTGCGTGAAACTGTCCACGCCCAGCTCCTCTGCCTCTCTGATGTTGTCCACCTCTTCGACCACGCCCTGTTCGAGGTCCCTGAGGGGCACCCTGAGGTCGGCCTCCTCCAGCAAAGTCTGCCCTCGGAGGAGCATGGTCCTGCTGCTGCTGGAAAGGCCTCGCCGACAACTAGTGCTGCTTAGGTGGGCGCTGAACCTGCCCACCTCCACCATACTGAGCTCGGGTCGGGCAATGACTCTGAACGTTACCGAAACCTCCACAAGAAAAACACTTCATTCTTGGGCTCGTGAAAAAGGGACGAGGACCCGAAGATCTGAACTTGAACTACTGGGGCCTTCTCCCCACTGGCCTAAACCTGGAAGGTCCCATCGCAGGAGACCTGCTGCTGACTACCTTCCCCTTCGACGAGCCCGGCTGGATCCCCTCTTGTGGTGCACCTCCTAGCGAGTGCATCCTCTCTACAACCTCTGCCTTCTTCTGTACCGCCAAGTACGTCGGAAGGGTGAAGGGGGTGACAACATACTGGAGCGAAGGACGAAGCGCCTTCTCCAAACGTTTCGCCTGAAACTCCTCATACGGAAAGAGATCCGGAGAAAAGCGCAAGAGATCCTTGAACTTTATCCCCAACTCTCGTACTGACATACTCCCCTGCTGAAGGGAGAGTAACTCCTGCCGCTTCTCCGCCTTGATCATGGAAGAAAGGAATTCCTCTCGGAATTCCTTCTCGAAGTTAGCCCATGGAACCTCTGCCTCTATCCTCTCTCTGAGGTAGAGCTTCCACCACTATCGCACCGCACCTCTGACCTGAATGACTTCTAGGAGAACCCAGTACTCCCTCGGATCACGGATCAAGGTAAAAGATATCCCTAGCTCCTCAAGCGACCCCTCTGTCTCCGTATCTGATGTACTACCCTCGTACTTCTTGAGGGTCTGCTGCTAAAAAGAATAGAGAGTCTTCTGCCACTGGCTGTCTTCCTCCTCTCGGTCAATCCTCAACTGATCAACCGCCTAAATCTGCTGGGCCTCGGCCGTCTGAGCCACCCGGGGATGACGTCCAGGTTCCATAGCTGTACGGTAAACAAGGATCTCCTAAGCCCATGTATTAAGGAAAAGCTCGAGGTTTTATTTTATCATTTTATATCAATTTCTTTCCCAGAACACCCAAATCAAGTAAAACACAATCATGATGATGCATGTACCTTCCCTAGGGTCTCTACCCTGCAATCAATGTAGTCTCACTTGGTTGTTCGGTAGGCTCAGAGTCCTTGCATCTGATCACGGGGGGCCCTAAAATCTCGTGTCCTAGCCGGTCTTACCTAGCATATGTCACGAACCAAGAATAAATAACACTGTTTCCCTACCATCCCATGAAATCCTCACTGTTCCTAACTCCAGACTTCATCCTATCTCTCCGCCATCAGCTCTGATACCATTCTGTCACAACCCCCTCCCACCAATGATGCCCCTCCAGAGCTGGAAATGGTGAAAGGAAGATAATGACCCCCCGAGTCCCGCCTCCAGTATGCCCTGTAGTGGAGACTAGCACCAAGGGTATGAGTTTTCAAAAATATGGGAGGCATTACCCTTTTTATTATTTAGGATCGGGAAATAGGACAAGTCAACCACCAAAAAGGAAAAGAACAAGTGTATAGAAACAAACCAAAACCAATCCCACATGCATGTTTAAACAATTTTATAACAAGGTACAAGTACAAGAAAGCTCAAAGTACAATACCAAAAGAAACAAGAGTACAGAAACATCAACAACTCCAACTGTTTGACTATTAGGGTCCCGCACGACCCTGGTAGTCCTCCTGGAAACCTGAAAGTAAACGTAGGGTGAGCATACAAGTGTACTTAGTAGGGAAACCTAAATCTCTCGTGCGCAAGTGGGGAGACATCCTAATGTCCCATGAGAACAACAGAAGAAACTTAGCAAGGAATTATTTCCACCCAATCTCACCAGCCACACTCACCAAAACCAAATCACAACAGGTAGTAGTATATAACAACAAGAGTATTGGGTACCCCACACCATTTCCCTTTAGTTAACTGCTCTTCCTAACGGAGAACGTCCTGACGCTGCCACACTCTACCGCCTGCACACACCTGGGCCTCACAACCACGTATCCCGCCCACACACACCTGGGACTCACAACCACGTATCCCGCCCGCACACACATGGGCCTCACAACCACGTATCCCGCCCGCACACACCTGGGCCTCACAACCACGTATCCCACCCGCACACACCTGGGCCTCATCCCGAAGATTCTTGGGAAATAGTAGAACCTGCCCGAAGAGTCTTGGGCTAAAACCACCCCAATCGAAACCTACCCGAATAGTTTTAGGTGTAAGGTCGCCTCAGGCCATCACAGCCTAGGGGAGAAGGAGAAAGAAATAGCTAGTAACTAATGGAAAAACACCCTCTCCCATGAAATGGGAGTGTTCAGCACTAAGTGCTCAACATGGGAGAGGTGCGATAAAACACAAAAGATACAGATATATATATATATACCAAACACACAACCCAACTTATTGCTTCTAAACAGAGAAACTGAGCACGTTCCTCGACACTTCTACTACGAAGCACGCATACAAAAAAAAAACCCCAACCCAATTTAGGTTTTCACATTTTAGCAGAATTAGTTTATTTAGTTCCTTAACTACTGGGCAACTATCCACAACCAACCACATAGATCGTTCGTAAAACATATCCCTGCCATCCAAAAATCAAGGTAAGAAAACACAAGAAACACAACCAAGTCCTTCTTATTATCCAAACAGCCCCATTGATTATAAATCTTGTTTCAAGACTCACTGTTCATTAACTCTTCAACTTTTTATTTATTATTTACAACCCATTGTCCGTTCACATTCAAGCCCATCCCTGCAGCCCCACTTCCGACCACCATAACCCCAACTGCACTGTACATTATTATCCATTTAATACCAATTATCGTAGCCCCACTTCCCATCACTAACATAACATTTACACCAACCTACAACCAATCCAACCGTAGCCCCGCTGTTCATCCTATCCACAACAACCCACAAAACTCCCCCATTACATTCCAAGTATCCAAGACAACACCCACATGTTCATTATTCAATTTTGTTCAACTGGGGTGATCACACAAGGTTTCCAGATTTTAAACAGCCAACTTTACGTTATTAACCAAATTACACATTCCACAAGGTTCCATTTACAAAAATGGTTTAGAAGATAGGGAAACATTTAATTGCGCAAGAAAAGGCCCCCAACGACCATGATTTTCAGTAGGAATAAGCCTATTCAATTCATAACATATCAAAAGGATAAACAAAGATAAGCATAACAACTTCCCCATCCCTGTTATTTAACCAGTTATTATATTTATTTAATGGTTCAACTGTTTCTCATGAAAACAAGATGATACCCACCCCGCATGATGAACAATTTAGATATAGACGAAGGTAAGATCCCTACCTCAACAGGTTCTCATTGCAACGCTCCCCCGGATCAACCTTAGAAGACATCCGTCGGCGTCTGTCACTTCTGTCGGGTCCCGGGAAAACATCCTTGGGTGGAAGTCGGAAAGGAAAGGCCAAAGGAAAGACAATAGATCCAAGCTCGGATGTTCCGCCTCGCCATTACGATCCCGTGGCCGTTGACGGATCGTAAATCAGAGCTCGGACGAATAAGGTATGGAAGAATGAGCCTTCGAGTCTCTTGGGAGAACTCTGCTCTGAGGAAAGGGGAGGAGAGGGTGAGTTGAAAATGAGGAGGGTACCCCTCCTTTTATAGTCGAGAAAAGAAAAATTACACGGCGTGTACTCGATTATTTCACACGGTCTCCACGCGGATTCCAACACGGCTCCGCGGCCGTTGACTGGTCAACACACGGTTTGAGGGTAACACATACTCGGGGAAGGACTACACGGCGTGTAGTTTGGATACACGACATGTACTCATTTATTACACACGGCAAGGAAACAACTCTAACATGGCACACAACCGTTGAATGGTAATGCGTACGCGGGGAAGGACTACACGGCGTGTAGTACTGGACACACGTCGTGTTCCCATTTATTTCACACAGCAAGGACACGGCCTTCAACATGGGGTATACCCAAAAAGGTGGTACATGGCATGTTGTATGGACACACAGTGTGTAATCATTTATTTCACAAGGAATAGACACGACCTTCAACACAGGGTATACCCGGCAAGGGGGTACATGGCGTGTATTCAAACTACACGGCGTGTAGTTTCAAAATTCTGGAAGTTGGGGAAAAATTCCATTTTACCCTCCAGAACACTTCGTGGCCTTCTTTTTGACAAAGGAATGGGCCGGAGAGGTTTGAGGCATTATAATTTTATAACGAAAATAAATAAATAAAGAAAAATAGTATCTTATAAATTAAAAATATTATTTCCATCATTAATATCACACATATATATATATATATACATTTATTATATCCATAATTATAAACAACTATGTGAGGTGGTTATGGAAAATGAATCACATCTCTTCATGGAGGTAGTAGTCCACACGTACACACGAGTGATAATTTCATTTCCCATTTGATGAAAATATGAAATGAATTAGGTTATGTAATTGAAATAATAACATGTTCTTATAAGTTAGATAATTATTATTTTATATTGGAATCTTTATAAAATAATTTAAGACGGTATAAGAAGAATTATAATGAAAACACTCAGTTAGGATAATTACCTCCTCTTTGAAGAACCACATTTTGATCTCCCTTTAATGACCCTAAGAATGTTATTTTATGAAAACAAACAATATAATGTTTATAAGGAATTTAATAATAGGCCATTTATTTGGGTTTTGAAGATAATTTTATCAAGGATTTTTGAGGAGGATAGAAGTGGTGGTGTCTTCATAGAAGAAAGGACATGCGCACCCATGAAATTTAGGTATTAAATTAATTTCCATAATAATGTGAGTAAAAATTGATATATTTATAATGTAAGAAGAATATATTTGTAAGTAATATCATTAAATAAAATTAATACAATGTTAGGTATTAGTTTAACACTTATATATTACTTGCACCCGCCCTTTAAAACTTTTGACAATTACCGTAATATGAAACTATTTTATGTTTTAGGGTCAAGAAATATACTATGATTGGAAAAATGACACATAACTGGATAATGGTTGAAATTATAGACCATATATCATTACCTTGGTAAAATATAATGTTATTTATAATTTAAATAATTTATTAAAATGTTATTTAACATAAAATACCACTACTGTCAATTTTGGAACTATTCACATAGTTGACTTTAAAAAACATGCAAATAATAATTTAGTTATAATATAAAATTTTAACACTACTATAATAAATTTTATTTTAAAAAACATTCATTTAACACCATTACACATCCAAAAAAATATTACTTTTTTATGTTTTTAAAATCAATTACTCGATTTTTCTACTGCTTAAACAAGCACAGTGTCAGTGTTGCGTAAATATTTTAATTAAATAATCCATAACTAAATATTAAAAATAAACTTTCTTGATAATTTTTTTTTAATATTTGAAATAACCATTTTTAACTAAAAAAACCACATTTTATTACTATCTCAAAATATTATAGTTCTTAAAACAAATAGAATGATAGTAGATTTATTCATTACTTAAAATAATATTAAGGTCATTATCAATTAAAAAGTTAACCAAGTTTTCATATATTTGAATATTTTATTGGAATGAAAAAAACTAAACCCATCAAATATATATAAGTTAGGTTATATATATATATATTTGTAAAACAATTTCACTTTATTTTTAACCTTAATTATAAAATTTACCCTTAACAGGGTAATAAATATTTACCAAGACTACAATTCATAATGACCAAATTAATTTAAACTAGTTAAAAAATATGGAAAATATATTTCAAAATGTGGATTCAATTTTATCAAACTGAATCACTATAATTGATATAAATTACTTTCATAATAATCCCAGAAAATGTGATGAATGAATGTTTAAAAAATGTTTTTTTAAGTATAAAACTTTTTTTCTACCAAAATTAAGAATAATGTTGAATAAAATTACATTAATTGGATTAATTTTAACCCAAAAGAACTAATTAAATTTTATAATCAATTAAAAAATGAACCTTTGTAAAAAATTGAATTGAAAAGACAGCTTTCTATAGAATTAGTATTTTTATCTATTCATTGAAAAATTAATCTTTTAAAAAAATTCAGAAAATTTCACATTATTAAAATTTTGAAACAATAATTTAAAAAAAAAATATTTTTTTGTAAATATAATATCTATATGTTTCAATAATTTATGATAATATTTACTCAAAAAAATTTTAAAAACATTTTTATAGAAAATGTATTTTTAAAACAAAAATGACTTTACTAAAATTTTAGTATATATTTCCTAAGAATTAATAGAAAAATTTGTATTGAGTGGGACCATTTTACAAATATTTCACAATATTTTTACTCATAATAATACCCACAATTTCATCATATATTTTATAGTGCTAAATTTTTAAAAATAAGAGTTCTATTATATATTACAATTCTCTTCAAAGCTCGGTGTTGTGTGCTAAGAAAGCTACTAATCTTATTATTATTTTAATCTAAATATATAGGGTTTTAAATTGTCCCATTAAATAAAATTTTCCCAATCAATCTTATCTCAATAATAAAATGTTTATTATTTGAAAATATTTTAGAGGAGAAAAATGAAATCTAATGACTAATTGAGTGTGATAGAGGATATGATAGAGATAAATTTAATAACCACAAACCAAAAAATAAGTTAGGGATAAAGAAAAAAAAATTAATTATAAATTAAGGAAAAAAGATAATTTTTTTATTTAAAGATCCTACTCCATGAATTGATGGATTATTTTACTATGATAATAGAGTACATGAGAGAATGTACTTACTTGATTTATTTCTATTTCAGAATAACAATTTCTTCTTTTTGTTGTTCATTAATAAATTTCCACCTCAATTGTTATAGGCCAGTTAATGTTGTTATAAAAAATTATAATATATTCATTAGTAATATTATATAGTTTCATATTCATTATACAAAAATATTAAAAAATAGCATTATTCACTATTCATAATTATGTGGGTTTTCACTATTCATTGAAAAATATATTATTCACTATTCATTGATTTTATAAATCTAGATTTTAAATAAAATCAAATTGTATTTCAGAATAGTTTTAAAATATCACTTGGTAATTATTATCTAAAATTATCAAATTATGTGTTTAAAAAAAATACACTAATTTAGTATAAAAAATTATATATTTGGAAATGACATTTTTCTAAAATAGTGTTTTTCATTACGTTATTTTGATTTAATTTTAAATTAAATTATGAAAGTCCTATGTATTGAATTTTTAAAATTTTATTTCATATTTATAACCAGTGGTTCAATTTTTTTTAAATATTTTACTTTTATTTTTTGTCAATATGAATAGTAACCTTACTAATTTTTTGTAACTTAGTAAATGATTAAATGGCTAATTATAGTTAAATATAAAATTATAAGGACTATAAAATGACAATAACACTTTTATTAATTTTATTGGATGAGTCTATTTCAAACATAATAATCAAAGATTCATTTTTGTGACATTTTTGGGCCATTTACAAGAGATTGCGACCATTATAATATTTTACTTAATGAAAAGTAAAAAATGTCACTCTACTTTTTATAACTTTTATATTTTTAAGACAAGTTAAACCATAGGATATAATTAATTATATTTATTATATTCAAATATAAATGATTTATCTTAATAATGGAATTTTATTTCTAATTTTCAGTGAAGAATTAATTACCATAAATACTCACACAATGTTGAGGCAATAATTATTCAATTAATGGAAAAATGAATTAAATGAAATTAAAAAATTCAAAAGTAATATAACCTGAGATAAATATTGTGATATTAAAATTTGAAATGACTATAAAATTTTTGGGGATATAGAAATTTATTATATTTGAATTACTTATTTATCATGATATTATAAAAAATTGAAGTTAACGAACAGTTCAAAAATTGACAATATTGATATTTTATGAAAATAATAATTTATTAAAAGAAAAAAAATTAAATAAAATATTATATTCACAAAAATTACTAGTATATGATTGAAAATATCAACAATGTCCCCTTTATAATCCTTTTTTCATTTATATTAATTATCTTAATCCCCAAAGAGTAATAATCCTTATTGTCATGGTAAGTGTGAAAGGGGTTATCGAGTGGCTAAAAAAGATAAGGGGAAAAATATTCAAAACATATATATTTTCTATTTTATTATGGGATTTAGACCCATAATAATATTATATTTTAAATGAACCAGTTTTAATCCATTTGGAATTGTAAATTAATTTATATTAATTTAATATTTTTAGGAATTTCAAGAGTGACCCTACACTCTCTTATAAAAGAGAGCCCATTTTTCTCATTCCATCACACTTAAAAACCCATTTAGTTCATCCATGATCTGAATAAACACTTTACTATAATACTTATCTGATTATAGAGTAATTTTTTAGGCAGAACACCAAACTTAGTGGTATTAAGGTGTTAATAAATAGAGGTTCTCCAAAGAAGAGGTATCAATTTTTATCGAGGGTTTTAGTTTTGTATTTTATTAAATAACTTTAAAATATTGTTCAAAAAGGTAAAATAATAACACAATTATAATAAATTTAATGATATTTTATTATGTTAATATAAAAACTAATATCCCTCTCCAACCTCTGTCAAATGGGAGAATAATTCAACTTTTATGTGTACGACAAAATTCTTCCTTGTGAACCAATGTAATTATTTTACCATCACAGTCTCTCACAGATGGATATAATTATATATATATTATATTCTTGAAATATTTATCCTTATTAAAAGATAATATACAATCTATCTCTTATCTTTCCATAATTTAAAAAATAATAACGTCGTTCGTGCATACGTATGGACTACCACCTCCACAAAGTGATGTGATTCTTTTTTCTTCACCGAATCATATGGATGATATATATAAGATAATTGGAGAATAAATATCATATTTAAGATATTATTATCATTATGTGAAGATAAAATAATACTTACCTTCTATCTATAATTATCATGGAAAATGGAAGTGTTACTCATGCTTATGTACGACCTACCATCTCTAGGATTATGACGTAGTTCATTTCATATAACCATTATTCCTCATAATTTTTAAAATTATAATCAATGATAAAAAATTAAAATTGTTTTATTATTATTATTTTGGATATGATGGAATACTTACCTATCTGGCCATAATCAACGACTTGAATCCATTTTGGATGTAAGAAATAAATATTGTAAAAACATCCAACATGTATTTAATTAACTTAATAATTAAATATATCATGGAAATAGATAAAATAAAATAAATAATAATATAATGTTTTTAATGAAAATAAATAATTATTCTTATTTTATTATTTAGTAAGATAAAAACTTACATGATGAGTCAGACTCAAGGCATGCCACTTTCTTTTAAAAAATTTATTATATAGTTTCACTTTTAACTCCCTTT
This sequence comes from Viscum album, assembly GCA_963277665.1. Classification (NCBI taxonomy): domain Eukaryota; kingdom Viridiplantae; phylum Streptophyta; class Magnoliopsida; order Santalales; family Viscaceae; genus Viscum; species Viscum album. Next base: position 1,355,096,967 of record OY728131.1, read on the forward strand.
TTATTACATGTACATATGTTTTATTTATAAAAATGATTTCATGAACATTTTAAGTATTATTTTTTTTGTTATTGAAAATCATTTTTATACATGTTTTACTTTTTATAAAATAGTTTGAAAGGAATTTTTTTTATTCATTTTCTAAATGAGGTATTTTGTGACTTTTCCAACCAAAATATAGAATGAATGTTTTGTTAAAAATAACGACATGGTCCTATTTTCATACAATTGGTAATAATTTTAATTTCTTGGTTTCATTTTAATGTTTAAATGGTTCATTTCAATGAATTTTTCCCTTATAATTTCATAGTTTTAAGTGATTTCAAAATGGAGAAGTGTATTTTACTTAGAATGTTTTTATAATGCATGATTATATATGTTATGGTTATTGGGAATTGATTATGAGTATGGGTAGTTAAATTATAAATTAATGGTGGGTTATCCCATTATATATCTCAAATTCATTAGAATAAGGGTTAAAGTTACCTCATTGGGTTTATCTGAAGAGATTATGATAATATAATGAAGCTCTTATTATAAGTATATCTATTTTGGTTATTTCAAGTGTAATTAATATGGTCACTCCAAGTATAATGGTTATGGTCATTCCATGTGTAAATAATAATAATATTAAAATTATTACTCAAGTCACAAGTATGTTTTTACTATACATTATCTAGGTTTTTAGGGAAATACTATGATTTCATAAAGTGATGTAAAGTATATTATGCTTCACAAGGTAAAAAAGTTTAACTCTTTGAGAATGTTACTATGAGTTTGTTTATTATTTAAAATACAATTTATGTGTTTTATTGTCATTTTTATAAATTTCTTATGAAATATTTTATGAAAATATTTGGGCAAAGAATATTATTCATTGAGAAATAAAATGTTAATTTCGATCCCTATATTTATTTTGAAAAAGGAAATTTTTTATACGTTTTCATTGAAAAACAATTTATTTCTTTATTTTCACGTCCATTACTGATATTTATGTGCTATACCATGTTTTAAAAAGTTTTTCACAAGTACTGAGGATGGGTAAGGGAAATAAAGAAGCCAAGTTGAAATTCATGAATATTTTTCATGAAAGGGAAAATGTTTCATTTTAAAAGTTTTGCATTCTAAAAAAATTGATACTGATTAAAAGTGTCTACTTTTTATATATAAGGGGTTTCTATGTCTGTTTTATGATATAAATATCTAAAAATATAAACCTAAAATATTTTTTTAAAGTGATAAAGTTAATTCTATACTAAATTCACTAGAATATGTAATTTTTAAGGTTAGACTCTTGTTGTTCATATCTAAGTAAGTATTAGAAAAAATTATATGTTAAGATAATGCTAAAAGAATAACATTATAAGATTATAATTTATAGTAATGTAGAAATAATATAAAAAATAATTATTACCATGTTTATTTGACTGAAATATGTTTTTAGAATATTTTTCCATAGAGGGAACAAAGAATCTGATGTAGGAAGAGACAAAGGGGATGATATCCTTCAAAATCAACAACCCAAAATGACTAGAATTGGATAAAACAATTTCTTTAGTGATGGATCAGTTGAAACATTTTATAAATGGTGATAGTGTCTATTCTATAGACTAGCCAAATACATGACAAAAGAACATTTCAACAGTTGGACATTTTATAAAGGAACATCCTCCAGTATTTAGTGGACATTCAGACTCAGTGGTAGCTAAAGGATGGATTAACGAACTATAAATCATATCCAATGTAATGAGACATTTTTCTCCTAAACATTTATGTATTTCTATTTACTTTTATCAAGGGTAATCTGATCAATAGTGTAAAATGATTAATAATACTAAATAAAGTAAAGACATAGATTTCTTCGAATAATATGATTTCAAAAATATATTCCAAGAAAAATATTTTTCTAAATATATTTGTGTTAGTATAGAAAATAAATTCATGGAATTGATAAAAAAGGAGGAATATTCAGTGGCCACATATGAAGAAAACTTCAACCGATTGGCATGGTACACACTAGACATTACCTGTGATCTTGATAACATGATCAATCAGTTTTACTCAAGATTGAAGAGAAGGAATCAAAGGAAATTGGTTTCTCATTTAATATAATGTAATGAGAAACTTGTGTGATGTTCTAAGAAGGTTGAAATGGAGTTTTTTGTTGATCATGGGTACTTGGAAAACTAGTAGAAAAAGAGGACCAGGTGGCATGAAAAAAATGAAGGAATAATTAAAAAATCTATTTGTAAGAAAATTAGGCATTCAGTTTTTGAGAGTTTTGGTACAAATAACCCTGGGGAATTCCTTATGGATTCTGTTAAGTTATTCATATATGGTAAGATATGAAATATGGAGAGTAATTTCAATGAAAAATATAATTATAGTTTTAAGACAATTTCAAATAAAACATGCAGTAAAATGATTTAAATGTAATGATATGGGTCATTATGCACATTAGTGTCTAAAAAAGAAATCAAATGATGAGAAGAAGAAAAACTATAAGAAGAACGGTGGATTGAAATCCTTTTCAACCACATTATAAGATATTTGTCCATCACATGATGTGGTTCCAAGTATATTACTTGTTTATTCATATTATTCTGATGTCTTTTTGGATTCAAAGTCTACAGATTCTTTCACTTCTAAGATTGTTTTTGATAAATATAAAATTACATCCCATGAAATGGTTCTAGAACATATAGTGAAATCACATTGGAGAATTATTAATGAAAAAGGGAATTATTATAAACTTCATGTAATTTGACACTCAAAGACAACAACTGCAATCCTTATAGTCATACCCCTAGTAGAGTTTGATGTTATTTTGGGTATGGATAGGATTTCCCTATACCATTATAAAATATATTGCATAGATAAATAAGTTTTTTTAGGAATAATATTTATATATATAATAATGAACCCATACCTTTAATAACATGTTAAGAATCCAAGAAACTTTTAAAATATGGAAATACAAGTTATCTTGAACATATTGTCGATAATAAGGGAAATATATATATTATTGATGTTCCTTTAGTAAAAGAATACCTTGATGTTAGTCCTGATGAGTTACTAAATTTTATACGTAATTGGGACGTTAAATTTAGTATTGACTTAGTTATGGATTCTAATCCATTTTCTAAACCACCTTATCGAATGGATCAAGTATAAATGATATAAACAAAAAAGTGGTAGGAGTTCTTGATAAAGGTTTCATTTGTCCTATCACATCACCAAGGGTGGTCTTATATTATTTTTTAAAAATAACGATGTTTCTATGAGGCTTGAAATTGATGATATAGATTAGTATAAAATCATATTTATGAAAAATTATCCACTGATTCATATTATTGATTTATTTGATCTGATATAGGGAGATAAATATTTTTTAAAGGATTAATTATAGTTCAAGTACTATCATCTAAATTTGATTGAGTATGAAATTAAAAAATACATCATTTTTAAATAGATATGGTCATTATAAGTTTTTGGTTATTCCCATTGGTTTAAAAAATTCCCCAACTGTATTTGTGGATTTTATGAATAGAGTATTCATTCAATATTTGGATAAGTTTGGGGTTGTTTTTATTAATGATATAAAAATATATTCAATAATTTATGAGGATTCTGAAAAAATATTAGGTTCTTTTCTAAACCTTAAAAGAAAATAAGATATATGGAAAATTTAGTAAATATGATTTTTTAAACAAATTTCAATCCTTGGATAAATCATAAATATTGTTGGAATAATAGTTGATCCCAAAAAAATAAAGTTCTTGAGGAATAAAAAATAATTATAAAGGTTATTGAGATTCATCGTTTTCTTAGGTTAGTAAGCTATTAACCTTGGTTTGTTGAAAAATTTTAATGGTTATCTATCCCAACAACTAAGTTGTATATAAAATGATTTGAATTCATTTTTACTAAATAATGGGATGATTTTTTAGGAACTACAAATAAGATAGGTGAATACCCCAAATTTATCCTTTCCCTCAAGAGATGGAGGATTTTTTATATATAGTGATACATCATTAAATGGTTTTGGTTGTGTCCTACAAAGAATGATCATGTAATTGATTAAACTTCAGGGAAATTAAAACATCAAGAGTTAAATTATCATATTAATTATCAAGAATTAGATGATATTTTTTCTTTAAAAATTCAGCAACATCATTTATATAGAGCGAAGTGTTAAATATTTTCTGACCGTAAATGTTTGAAGTATATATTGACTTTGAAAGTGTTGACCACGAGATGGGGGAGATAGATATAATTTATAATGGTTTTTAACTATACAATTAATTATTATATTGAAAAATATAATAAAGTAAATTATTCTTCGATACAGAAAACAATGCATCATTAACCATGTAATGTTTACAATAAGACCCATAAGTAAATTATTTTCAAAATTTTGGCATAGAATTTGTGAATGCAAGAAAATACTCTTTTTTTATGATTTCAATACAATCGTCTCTATCAAAAATAATGAATAAATATTAGAATAATGCCATGAGTTATAATAAAAAAGTATAATTAATTAAAAAGGGTAAGTTTCATAAATACAACATTGATAAATATTGTTTTTTTGGGATTTTTAAGGATATTATTTTTTATTTTTGATTCCAAATTAAAGAGTGAATTATTGAGTAATGATCATATTTCCCTATTTTTTGTTCGTCCTTACAACACTAAGATTTATAGAGGCCTTCGAGAGAGTTAATGGTGGGATTGAAAAAAATATATTGCTGATTTTACCATGATTTTTTTGACTCTTCAACTGGTTAAAGTAGAATGGAAATTACCGAAGGGGATTCTTCATCCTTTTCCTATATTGGAGTTAAAATGAGAATATATATCCATATATTTCATAGTGGTATTTCCAAATACATCTCGAGGTAATAATGATATTTAGGTTGTTGATCATTTAACTAAATATAAAAATTTACGTCCCATTTAAGATACTTTATGTTTAGATCAACTTACTCAACAATATATTAAAGAGATAGTCATGTTACCTAGAGTTACTCTCTCTAGTGTATCTAACCATGATCCATGATTCACGTCAAATTTATTTAAATCAATTCAAAATATATTGGTTATTGAATTAAATTTTATAACTTCTTTTAATCCAAAATTTGATAGATATTCCAAACAAATAATTCAGACCTTGTAATACAAGATTAGTTCTTCTTCAATGGATTACCAGGGAAGTTAGTATCAACCTCTTTCCTTAGTTGAGTTATCTTATAATAATTGTTTTTTCATTCCAGTATATAAATGTAACATTTTGATACATTATATGAAAAGTGATGTTGGACTCTATATTTTTGGGAAGAATTTGGTAAAAGGAAGTAGATTGGACTAGAATCGGTAGAGGAAATTTTTGAGAAGGTGAAGGTAATTTAGCAACATATGATGATATATCAAAGCATGAAGAATTTTATGTGGATAATTGATGAAATGATATTTCTTTTGAGGCTTGTGACCATGTTTTTATTAAAGTATCTCTATGGAAAAGTGTGATACATTTTGGTAAAAAGGTGAAGCTATGTACATAATTCATTAGACTATATGAAATTAAAAATAAATTTGTATCATTTTCCCAACCAGTGTCCTTTAAATCAAGTTTATCCTTGGCACACAATTGTTTTTTCATGTTTTGATATTATGAAAGTACCTGTTGGATTCATCTCATATTTTATGAACTAAGGTAGTTCAGTTGTAAGATAGCTTTTATTATTAGGAACAACATGTTAAGATTATTTACTATACAGGCGTGTATTACATAATAATGTAATTTATTAGGTTAAGGTTTTATAGAAAAAACATATGGTGGATAAAGCAACATGGTAGTATGAAAATACAACAAGGGAAAGGTATCCCCACTAGTTTTACAAGTGAATAAAAATGTAATGATGTAATTTCCATTGGGAGGGGATGTAAAATCCCAAGTAATAATGATTTTTAACATGTTATTATATTAATAAGTACTATTTTAGTATTCATATTAATTATAAAAAAACATTAGACAAATTTTCAATCAAAAAATAAAAGGTTTTATTTCTAACTAAATTGTATTTTGAGATATTATATGGTTTTAATAGAAATAAAAATTTATAAATTATATAATTTTAATTATAAAAAATGAATTTTTTATTAATCATTTAAATTTTTTAATAATGTTATTTTTTGTGAATTTTCTGAGAAGATTGATTTTTCAATCAACAGTGACATATAGTGATTATTATGGAAAACTATGTATTCATTTAAAGTATTTATAAAGTAATATTATATTTTGGATTAGTTATAAAATTTAATTTGTTATTTTTTATTTAAAACAGTCCATTTATAGATTTTTAAATGAATTTTATACATGATTTTAATATAAATCATTTTCTATCTAAAAATTCATTTATCTGAAAAGTAGTTTTTCATTGCGTGTTTCAGGTTTGATTATAAATTAAATTCAACCACTTTGGGGTTTTTAATTATTAAAAATTTATTCCATATTTTTAATATGTGGGACATATTTATTAAAATATTTCCCTTTTATTTTTATTCACTATGAATATTAACCATAATAATTTTTTGTTACCACAATAAATGGTAAAACATGTAATTAATGTTAAAAATAAAACGATAAAGACTAAAAAAATGATAAAAACACATTCCTTCGTTTTATTTAATGATTATATTTCATAAATAATAATCATGTATCTTTTTAAAAGGAATTTATTTCCATTTGGATGAGATATTGACCACTATAATATTTTATTTATATAAAAAGAAAGAAATGTCGGGCTCCTGTATTTAATAAATATAATATTTATAAAATATGTTAAACAAGTGTTTATGGTTATATATAAGTATTATTTTTAAATTTAAATGATTTATATTAATCATGATTATTAATTTTTAATTTTTAGTGAATAAAAAATTACCTTAAAAACCTACACAATGATGACGTAGTAATGTTTCAATTAATTGAAAATTGAAATAAATGTTATTAATTTGTGTAATGTACTATAATTTGAGATAAATAACATGATACACGATTATTTTAGTTAATTATAACTGGTTAAGTATGTGTTAACTTACTATATTCAAATCATGTGGTTGTCTTGATGTTATAAAAATTCAAATTTAATGACTGGTTCTAAAATTGACATTATTGATATTTTATGAAAATAATATTTTATTAAATAGTATATAATTGAAGAAATATTATATCTAGGACAATGAAATATAAATAATTTATAACATCAAATAATTTATATTTATTGAAAATTGTTTTTTATAGTATTTATCTTGACCCCAAAGAGTAAAAACCCTTGCTTTCACTGTAAGCGTAAACGAGGTTAATAAAGGGTTAAAATCAAAAGATAATCGTAAAAAAATATTCAAAAAGGATATAATTTTTATTTTATTATTTTATTTATACCCATAATCTTATGATATTATAAATAAATAATTTTTGAGCTATTATTAATTATAAATTAATTTATATTAATTTAATATTTTGATGAATTCTAAGAGCCCCCTCCCCTCTCTTATAAAAGAGAACATCTTCTTGTAATTCCATAAAATTTAAAAAACGTTTTGGTTGGGATAATAAATGAATAAATACCTTTCTAGAATATCTACTATCATTCTATAGGTCTTTTTCTGGCAGATCAAAGACCATGTTGGTCCTATGGTAATAAGAAACAGTTGTTGTCTGAACAAGATATATCATTTTTAATAGAACATTTATTTTTAATTTATTATAAAACCTATTTAAAATGTTATTAAAGAATGATAAAATATTAATACCAATATATTCCATATACTATTAATTTTTATTTTAATATCACAACATATATCCGTCTCCAACTTCAATCAAATTGGAGATAAAATCATTGTTCATGTTTATGGCAGAAAACCGCATCACAAACCCTTGTAATTCATTATACATCACCATCTCTCTTGGATTGTTATAATGATAAAATTATTATATATATATATATATTAGCGAAATATTTATCATTTATAAAAGATAAAATATCTTTTAATTTCCATCATTTTCATTTACTGAAAAATGATAATGTTGTTCATGCATATGTGTTGACTTCTACCTCCATGAAGTGATACGATTCATTTTTAATAACCAAATAATATGGATGATATATATAATTATAATTTAATAATTAATTTAATATTTATGATATTATAACTATTATGGGATGATAAGATAATATTTACCCTCTTTCCATAATGGTCATTCAAAAATGGAAACGTTACTTATGTGGACGTACGACCTACCATCTCCATGACTATAACATTGTTAATTTTTTATAACAGTTATCCATGATTAATTTTAAAATTATAATTTATCTTTAAAAATGATGATTAATTAATTATTATTATTATGGAGATGATGTAATACTTTCCTCTTTGACCATAGTCGACTTACCAAATCCATTTTGTACTTATGAAATGAATATCATCAAATCATCTGATATGAATTTATTTAATGAATTTATTTAATATATCATGTTATTAAATAAAATAAAAGAAATAATAATATTTAAAAATATTTTTATGAATGTAAATAATTAAACATATTTTATTATTCAGTAAGATAAAAAATGTATGTGACGAGTTATACACAAGGGAAGAGGGTTTTTTTAAAATATTATTTAAAGTTTCTCTTTAATATATATTGTTCTTCCACATCCACATGATAGATTTATAAATATTTTTAAATAATATTTTTACTAATCTTTTATTATTATTAAATTTTATTTTACCCATATATTAATTTTAATATAATAGTTTGAAATGAATCTTTTTGTCTTTTCCAAATGAGTTACTATGTGGTTTTCCAACAAAAATATGGAAGAAATGTTTTTTTGTATATACAGAATAAACATATTTTCCTACTACCATGAATAATTTTTTTAATATTCTATTAAAGTTTGAAATGGTTTTTTAATGTAACTGTTTTCCTTTATAATTTCATAGTTTTTATAAGTGATTTTAAAATAGAAAAGTATATTTTATTCAAGAATTTTTTATGATTCAATATTTTATGTGTTATGACTATTCTATGGTTATTGTGAATTATTTATTAGGATTGTTTCTTCCATTATAAACTAAAGTTTGGTGAGCTCGTTATAGATATCCAATTCATTAGGTAAAAGGATAGAGTTAATTGATTTGATTTACCGTAATAAATTATAGGAATATACTGAATTGGTTATTCCAAGTATAATTATGTTGGTTATTTGAAGTGTAAATGTGGTGGTTACTCCATGTATAATGGTGATGGATATTCCATGTATAAATAATAAGTATATGAAAATTATTCCACAAGTCACCTAAATAATTTAACTATTCATGTTCTAGGTTTTTATGAAAATATCATGATTTCACAAGGTAAAGGAAAGTATATGCTATTTTATATTTTTGAAAAGTATAACTTCGTGAGAAAGTTATTATGAGTTTTTTTGTTATTTTAAATTAGCCTTATGAGTTTTATTTTTATTTTAAGACTTTTTATGGAATATTTTTTAAAAATATTTAAGTAAAAAAGATGATTTGTTGAGTATGAAAAGATTAATTTTGAGCCCAAATTTTATTTTAAAAATTATAAATTTTTATAAGTTTCCATAAAAAAATAGTTTATTTATTTATTTTCATTTACATTGGTGAGAATATATACCCCTAAAATGTTTTAATTTTTTTAAAAAATATTATTGATGGGTAAGGTAAAGAAATAACTCATGTAGAAATTCATAATGATTTTTGATGAAAACAGAATATGTATCATTTTAAATGTTTTACATTACGGAAAAATTGTTACAAATTAGAAGTGTCCACATTATTTATATACGGGTATATTATGTAAGAGTTATGACATAAATCTCTAAAAATTAAAACCTAAATGATCTTTGGGAATGTGATAAAATTTATTCTATTTTAAAGTCACTAGAATAAGCAATTTTTAATACAGAGTCCATATAGTTTGTATCAAAGAGAGGATTAGAAAATTATAAAGGCTATGATAATGATAATAGAATACCATTAGAATATTTTAATTTATTTTGAAGTTGAAATTATATATAATTTATCTATTATCATGTTTCTTTATCTAAGATATATCTATATAAAATGGTTTTACACAGATGGAATATGGAAGATGAAGTAGGAAGGCATAAAGTGGATGATATCCTTCCAAATTTGCAACCTATAATGGTTGGAATTAGAATAGTGTATTTTCTAATTGTGATGGATTAGTTTAAATATGCTAAAAATGGTTTTGGATTATATGCTAGATATCATCCAAATCTACCACAAATTAACTTTTCAATATTTGGACATTTTATGATGCAACACCCTCAAGAATTCAGTAGAGCTTTTAGCCTGTTGGTAGCTGAACAATGGATTAATGAAATAAAAAAATATGCTAATTATAATAGGATATTTAGATCAATAAAATTCAAGGACTTATATTTACTATTTGAAAGAGATGCTGATAAATAGAGAATAATGGTTAAGAATAATAAAGAATGTGAAGAGATTGATTGCTTGTAATGTAAAGACCCAGAATTTCCATGGAAATTTTTTTCTTAAATACATGGAAATTTTACGAGTCCATGAAACCTGACGGTGCATGATTCTGAGGCACGGTGTGCCAGGAATCAAATTATGAATTTTTGTTCGGGTACGTTCAATAAACATATGAGAGAATTTCTATAAATTTTGACCCGGTGCCCGGAATTGAAATCTGAGGGCACTGCTGAACTCCCTATGCGGATTTTCGCTTAAGAAGACTTTGACCTCAACGGTAGTTGGTTGAGAATAAAAGTTAGTTTTTGGGTTTTTTTGTGAATGAATTAAACAAAAATAAAGTTTTGTATCTTTATTTTTATATGTTAGTTAAGACATCTACATGGAAGTTGGATGTTGGAAGTGTTGGGCCCACCTGACCATAACCTCCCATGAGAGGTTATGGTGGTGGGGCCCACCCTAACCTAACCTCCCACGAGAGGTTACGATGTAGGGACCACTCGGGACTAACCCCCCCTAATAATGGTGGGATAGGAAAACCTCTAAACTCCCCTCATTAATGAGGGAGAGTTTCTCCACCCCCCTCTTTTAATGTGCCAAATCTTCCTCTTTAATTTATTCTTCCAACCTCGTGAATTAATTAAGTGGAGCCAACTTAATTAATTCACACTATTTGAATTCTTATGCCAACGATAGATTTTATAATCTATTACATTGGATTCCTATTATTTTGGTTAGGAAATGGTTGGAAAAGGAGGATTAGAGCTTTTGAGAGAAATTCTCTCACCAATGAAGAACGAAGAACACTCCCTACGAAGAATGCCTACGAATACGAGGAATGATCTCCTTTGACCGACCTTCCCTCCTCATCATCATCAATGAACTGATGCACCATCTTGGGATTGGAAGTGTGCGGCGGACGAGACGAACGATGATAACTCTATATTCCTCCCCACGACTTTGTTGACAAACAATGATCAAGATAGTGGGTTTATTTACATCTTAATTCTTTCCTTGATTTTTTCTTTTGTGGATTGGGAAAGAATCATTGCATAAGCTGTAGAATTTGAAGTTCATCGTTCTCCTTTCTTGATGGATAGATTTCAATCACCCTAAACACGGAGGGTACGGTCCAAACTAACATGGCCCGACTCCCTCCGTCGATCTCTTTTGTGATGTTCTTCGACATGGATAAGAAACGATTAGGCGACGAAGGAGACATGCAACGACCGCGCTACCCGCAGTCTCTAGGACCTGCGCTGCCCACTGGTCGTGCCATCCACCGGCTGAAATGGTCCGAGCTACGCCATGCCCCGGCTGAACCGGCCTCGGTGGCATAACACTCCATCCATGTCAGCCGGGCCCCGACCTCCCCATCAGCCGGCCGAACCGGCTCCCGACCGCCGCTGGACTCCCGTGCACCCCTGACGAACCGCGTCGGCCCGCGCCTCCTAGCTCTTGGCCGCCGCTGGCCTCCCGTGCACCCCAGCCGAACCGCACTGCCTTGCGCCTCCTGGATCCCGACCGACACCAGCCTACCGTGCGCCCCGGACGAACCGTGCTGGCCCGCGCCCCCCGGCTCCTGGCCGCCACCGGCCTCCCGTGCGCACCGGGCTGAACCGGCCCCGGCCTTCCGGGCAGAGCCGCCCGAGATTCACCCCTTGCGGTGCTGACCGAACCCACCTCGGCCATCCAGGCCGTGCTTATAAGTCGTGCCCCATGCACACCTGGCTGAGCCGGCCTTCCACGCCCCTCGCATTGCGTCGAGGCCGAACCGCCCTTACACCGACCCATGACTTGTCTGCGCCATTGCAACTGGTCCGCGCCCTCACCCTAATCGCGGCCTTCGCGGCCTGTTGGGCTGGGCCCAACAGGCCTATCCAAACCCAATAGGTTAGGCTAGGCCAAACCCAAACTGGGTCGGGCCAAACTAAGTCAGGTCGGGTCGGTTCGACCGGGTCAGATCGAACTTGGGTCCACTACCAACCTTTTACTTTCTTTTGGCCATATCTTTGGCACCAGACGTCCGTTTGATGAACCGTCATCGGTGCTCGTATTCTTGGAGCATGATGGTCCCTTTGTTTATATCCCACTGGAGGTTTGGGTATAGTTAAGATATGGTCAGGTTGGATCGAGCACGAAACCAACTGGGCCCCTGGGACTAAAAGAATAATAACTCACAAACCGGGCGTTCTATTGACGCACTGTCTGTTGTGTTGAGACCCCTATGATGTGGTGGAACTTTGGGACACTTATTAATGGGAATGAGTGGTATTTGAAGTATCGACACTTAGATTGAGGAGCGGACCCTCCCAGAATCAAGCGTGCTTTGTGTAGGAACCCTATGGCTGGCTACTTTGTGATAAAGGGATCCTAAGTGGGTTCAACAGCTCTGAATACTATTCCAAGATCTTATGTGGGTTCGACAGCTCTGAATACTATTCTAGGATCCTACGTGGGTTCGACAGCTCTGATTATTGTTCCAAGATCCTACCTGGGTTCGACAACTCTAATTATTGTACCAGGATCCTACGTGGGTTCGACAGAGTAGATGATTTAGTGGCTACTTCTAATCATCTCTATATTTCTACTTTTTTGGTATACCTGTTTGAGCTGAGTCGGTAAATTCTGTGTTTATCTTATGATTGAGATGGATTACATGATAACTTAGGTGTATGTATGGACATATACCTAAGTGGGGTCATCTGTTGATTTCATACTTTTTGGTTTATCCTTGTTTGATTTTGTGAGACCTTGAGGGTCTCAGGGTCCCTACTGAGTATCGTTATACTCACCGCTGCACGGGATATGCTCGTACTTTGTTGTGTTGGTTGCAGATGATAGATAGCACTGATTGAGGCTGAGAGTATTAGGACTAGATGGTACCCATAGGTGGACCATACGGCGTGATGGTACACAGAGAAGACAGATAGACGTGGAGTGCTGAGGAGGCAATATGTACCTACCCTTCAGGTAGGAATACCGGAGGACGATCCAACAACTATTTTCCTTTCTTAAATTGTACTTGGTTTTCTAGTTCCTTGTACTTTACAGGTAGGCTTGTATTTTCGGCCCCTTTACTTTTCAGCACTCTTTTGTTATACAGTTTACTTAGTGTTTTTGTATCCATCTATGAGCTCTATTGTGCATATTTACATGTTATAAAGGCAATGCCTTCCCAAATTATGGGAATTACACCTTGGGTGATATTCACCAACCCATGGCCTTTGGAAGGCGGGCGTGGGCTAGTCATAGCACATGCCCCGGGGGATGGGTCGTGACAAATAAGAATCAGAGGAGTCCATTCTACCACCAAACATAGGACTCTGATCTTTCTTTTCTGTGAAACAACAGTGTTAAGAGTAGTGAGTGTGGTTCTCAGTTCCGGGAGTCCAGTGTTGGTGCGACGGCTGACGTATCCATACACTAGGACCCTGACTTATGATTTCCGACTCAGTGCATGAAAACACTGATTGCGTGTTTGATTATTTTGGAAGGTTTTCTTAGGGATTTTATTGAGTCAACTCAGTAGGTATAACTTATTGACCATGGCACACATGATTCTTTTCATGATGGCCCCATGCAGACTGCCAGCCAGGGTTCCAGACCTTGTACGAGATGGCAGCCCACCAAGCGACGAGGCCTCGATGCAGGGCCATATCACATAAGAGGAACTAGCAGTACCACTACCCATTGGGCCACCAATTCCATAAGCCCCAGAAGTAGATGATGCATGCCGATTGATTGAATTGCATGAGGTTCAGCGCCAGAGGCCACCCAGGTTCAGGGGAGAGACGGACCCACATGCGGCTGAAGATTGGTTGGAGGCTGTAGTGAGTTTTTTTTTGGCTGGTAGGGACACAAGACGACCATATGGTGATCCTTTCCATGAGTCTCATTCAGGATGTAGCAGACAGATGGTGGAACCTGATGCTCCGGCTTCCTGACATGGTGACACTTCTCTAGGCAGAATTCGAGAGCCTGTTTTGGGAAAAGTTATTCCCAGCAACCCTATGTGCAGTGCATATACATGAGCTACTTCATCTGTAGCAAGGAAACATGATGGTGCCACAGTACTCATCAAGGTTCACTAACCTCTCGCTTAACTCTACAGATACGGTGCGAGACCCATTCTTTAGGGTTTGAACCTTCGAGTAGGGGATCAGGAAAGAGATCAGGTATTTGATGATCCCCCTCAGTATCCCGACATAGGAGGAGGTGTTGGAGAGAACCGTCATAGTAGAGAGTTTCTTTGCTGACCAGTCACCAGCAGCCATACCCACCACTGGGAATCAGATAACAGAGTCTTCTGCAGCTGGCAGTAGACAGATGTCGCAGAGATCCAAGAGGACCGGGCCATCTGGCGGACGACCTCAGGATACAGGTTCAGTTGTGCGGGGCACATGAGACAGAGCCGATGATACTAGGAGAATGTAGTGCTATTCATGCGATGGGATGCATCACATGGCTTGAGACTGTCTGACCCGCCATGCCGATGATCAGTAGACAGTTGAGGGACCTCCCAGGCAGAGGTAGAGGTTCGACTGTGGTGGTCTACAGGGAGAAGGTGGACATGGAAGAGGAGCTGGCCGAGCAGCAGGTGGTGGACGATGTTACGAGGGGCTACCACCACCACCACTAGGAGTTCCACCCCAACCACAGGTAGTAGGTGGATAGGCGAGAGCTCAACTCGAGGCAGCTGGAGCTTACGATCATGGCACTCCAGAGAAGATTCGAGGTACAATCTTTGTCTAATCCACCTTAGATGCAGTTCTTATAGACACAGGTTCCAGTCACTCTTTCATTTCCACCGCCCTCGGTCGGAGCTCGAAGATTCAAATAGAGTTGTTGGCTCGATCCTTTTGTCTAGAGACTCCTACTGGAGCAGACTTGATGATTGCGCACAGGTGCTGGCAGTGTGATCTTACTCTAGGAGGTGAGAGTTTCGGCTGGGATCTCCTCGTAGTGGCGTTGAGGACTTGCGACGTCATCTTGGGTATTTACTGTTTATCTACAGTCCATGCTCATATTGACTGTATTAGGCACAAAGTGATCTGTGTCCTCATGGATAGGACCATGTTTACCTTCACCGGCAAAAAGGGAGCCTTTGCAGTAAAGGACAGACATACTCGGAGGAGGGTGCAGCGAATCACTCATGATGGCTTGCCTTACCCTTGGAGCAGTTGATGTGGAGAGTCCGAGCTATCTTGGAGTAGTGGACTAGTACGCATATGTTTTCCCTAATGATGTCCCAGGTCTACCTCCACACAGAGTGGTGGACTCTTACATTGACCTTTAACTTGGGATGGAACCTATATCTACACCAGCATATCAGATGACCCCCACGAAGCTTCACGAGCTGCAGGTACAGCTAGAGGACTTACAGGGGAAGGGATTCATCTCGCCCAGTGTTTCTCCCTGTGTAGCCCCGATTATGTTCACCAAGAAGGAATATGGGATCTTTTGGATTTGTGTCGACTACCGGTGCCTGAATCACATGATCATGATGAACAAGTACCCACTCCTAAGGATTGAAGACCTATTTGATCAGCTGAAGGGAGCATGATGGTTCAGGAAGATAGACCTCAGATCAGGCTATTTCCCACTCAGAGTTCGAGGAGAGGATGTGCAGAAGATGATCTTCAGATGTAGGTACGACTACTACAAGATCTTGGTTATTACATTCGGCGTATCCAAAACTCCAACATTGTTCATGGGACTCATGAACATGATCTTCCAACCATACCTTGATCGCTTTTTCTAGTCTTCATCGATGACATTCTGATCTACTCGACTACTGAGGAGGAGAATTCCTACCATTTGCAGGTAGTACTAGACACACTCCGAGAGCACCAAATTTATGGTAAGCTCTCTAAGTGCCAGTTTTGGATATGATAGGTTCACTTTTTGGGACATGTCATCTTGGAGGCTGGAGGTGCAGTAGATCTAGTGAATATTGAGGTGGTACTTTCTTGGGAGCCACCCAAGAGTGTGACAGAACTACAGAGTTTCTTGGGGTTAGCTGGATACTACAACAGATTTATGCCAGATTTCTCCAGAGTAGTAGCACCACTATCATCCATGAAAAAGAACGGTCAACCCTTTGTGTGGTTAAAGAAATGCCCGCAGAGATTTCAGGAGATGAGGCAAAGGCTAACCAGTGCCCCCATCTTGAGGCTTCTAGAGGAAGGAGTAGGGTACATAGTTTACTACGACACATTAGGGACCAGACTCGGGTGTTTCCTAATGTAGGAGCGAGTAGTGATCGCATATGGTTCTCGGTAGCAGAGAAAACACGAGCAGAACTATGATACCCATGACTTGGAGTTAGCAGCAGTGGTCATCGCCTTGAAGATGTGGTGACACTATTTGATGGGTGAATGTTTTACCGTGTACTCTGATCACAAGAGTCTCAGGTATATCTTCTCCCAGAAGGACCTGAACCTAAGAGAACAACATTGGCTTGAGTTCTCCAGGACTATGACTTCGAGATAGTCTATACTCATGGGAAGGGGAACACTATTGTAGATGAACTCTGCAGGAGGTCTGGTATACAACTTCTAGGCGCGACGACAAAGTAGATGGCTACTTTACAAATATCCTTTGTGGATAGAGATGGAGAAGTCTTGCTTCATTCCCGTACAGTCACTCCCTCACTTATTCAGTGAGTCAGGGAGGCACAACATGGGGACGCTGACTGCGAGACATGATGTTCTCAGATATCCATAGGGCAGACACCTGATATATTTTTTGAAGGTGGGTAGCATGTCATCCTCTTCAGAGGATATACTATAGTGCTAGTGTCACTTTAGGAGGAAGTGTTGAGGGATTTACACACATCCCCTCTAGAGATATATCTAGGAGTGGAAAAGATGTACCAAGATCTCCGGTGAGAGTACTGGTGGCCGAGAATGAAGAAGGCAGTTGTAGAGTTTGTCTCTCGATGCCTCACTTGTGAGCAAGTGAAAGCAGATCACCAGGTACCGGCAGGCTTGGATCAGCCATTAAAGGTCCTAGAGTGGAAGTGGGATGGGATATCCATTGAATTCATGATGGGACATAAACGTACATCCAGAGGTCATGAATCAATTTGGTTGATCCTCGACCGACTCACCAAGTCAGCTCATTTCCGACCGATCAGAGAGCATGGTTCAATAGAGAGCTTGGGACGCCTCTACATGCATGAGATTGTTCGGCTACATGGAGTACCATAGAATATGGTATCTGATCGTGAAACACATTTTACTTCCCGACTATGGATGGGGTTTCAGGAGGCTTTCGGGATGCAACTTCGTTCGAGCACCACCTTCCATCCTCAGATGGATGGCCAGACTGAGCGGACCATTCAGACCCTTGAGGACATGTTGCGTTCTTGTGTCCTCGACTTCGGTCGCAGCTGGGAGGATCAAGTACCTTTGGTGGATTCTTCATACAACAACAACTATCACTATACCATTAGGATGGAACCTTTTTGAGGCATTATACGGGCGACCATACAGATCACCATTATGCTGGACTAAGCCTAGGGAGTCAACACTAGTGGGACCAGAGATGGTACGAGCTACCAAAGAGAAGGTGAAGATCATCCAAGAATGTGTAAAGACTGCACGGAGCAGGAAAAAGTCATATGATGATAAGAGACAGAGGCCCCTAGAGTTTGAGGATGGAAACCACATTTTTCTAAGGGTCTCACCTCGATGAGGTCTACAGAGATTTGGCCGAGGAGGCAAGTTATCTACGAGATTCGTCGGACCTTTCCAGGTCCTCAGAAAATTTGGCAAGGTGGCCTACCACTTAGCTCTTCCACATCAGTTGCACTGGGTGCATGACATCTTCTGTATATCTCAGCTGAGGAGATACGTGCACGACCCTTCCCACATCATCGACCACAAAGAGCTCTATGTCGATGATGGGGAGACTTTCATGGAGCTTCTAGTAGAGATTTAGGATCAATAAGAGTGAGTCCTTCGTGGACAGTCGATACCTTTGGTGTGCGCTCGTTGGCAGCACAAGAACCTCTAGGAGAGCACATGGGAGTGGGAGGCTCAGATGCGTGCTCAATACCCCCACTTGTTCACTTAGTTCGAGTTGTAGCTTACGGGGAATTAAATCCCTAAGGTGGGGAGAATTTAAAGACATGAAATTTTCATGGAATAGTTTTTCATAATTACATGGGAATTTTACGAGTCCGCGAAACATGACAGCGCATGATTCTGAAGCCCGATGTGGCCTGAATCAATTTCTAAAGTTTTTTAGGTAAGTTCATTAAATGTACAAGTGGGTTTTTATAACTTTTGAACTGATGCGTGGAATTGAAATTTGAGGGCACCGTTGAACTCGTAGTGCCAATTTTCTCTTAAGAAGACTTTCACCTCAACAATAGTTGGTCTAGAATAAAAGTTAGTTTTTTGGTTTTTAGGGAATGAATTAAATAAAAATAAAGTTGTGTAGCTTTATTTTTATTTGTTTGTTAAAACCTTCACTTGGAAGTTGGATGTTGGAAGTGTGGGGACCACCCGACCATAACCTCCCATGAAAGGTTATAGTGGTGGGGCCCACCTGAACCTATCCTCTCGCGAGAGGTTTCGATGTGGGGACCACACGAGATTAAACCCCCTAATAATAGTGGGAGAAGAAAACCACTCAAGTCCCCTCATTAATGAGGGAGAGTCTCTCCACCCACTCTTTTAATGTTCCTAATCATCCTATTTAATTTATTGTGCCAACCTCGTGAATTAATTAAGTGGAGCCAACTTAATTAATTCACCCTTTTTTAATTCTTATGCCAACAATAGATTTTATAATCTATTACCTTAGGTCCCTATTATTTTGGTTGAAAAAAGGTTGGAAAAGGAGGATTAGAGCTGTTGAGAGAAAAGCTCTCGCCAACGAATAAAGAAGAACGCCCCCAACGAATAATGGCTTCGACTACGAAGAATGATCTCCTTAGACCGACCTTCCCTCCTCATCGTCATCAATGAATCGACACAGAAGCTCGAGATTGGATGTGTGGGGCAGATTCAATGAATGATTACAACTCCGTATTCTTCCCTGTGACTATGTTGATGAAGAATGATCAGGGTAGGGGGTTTATTTTCATGATAATGCTTTCCTTGATTTTTATTTTGCGGATTGGGAAAGAATATTTGCAGAGGCTATAGAATTTGAAGGTCATTGTTCTGATTTCTTGATGGACTGATAGCTATCACCCTAAACGCGGAGGGTACGGGCTAAAAAAACATGGTCGGACTCCCTCCGTCGATCTCTTTTGTGATGTTCCTCGACATAACGACAAAATGACGAGGGAACGAAGGCGACAGGCAATGACCACACTACCTGTAGTCTCTGCGACTTGCACCGCCCACCGGCCACGCCATCCATCGGCCGAACCGGTCCGCGCTGCACCGCACCACGGACAAACTGGCCTCAGCTGCGCCATGCCTCAGCCATGTCACCATAGACCCGACCACCCCATCAGCCTACCAAACTTGCTCCTAGACGCCGCCAGCCTCCTGTGCGCCCCGACCGGACCGCATCGGCCCACGCCTCAGGCCTCCCAGTCGCCGCTGGCCACCCGTGCGCCCCAACCTAACTACGCGAGCCCGTGCCTCCCGGGTACTGGATGCCACCGGCCTTCCGTGCGCCCCAGCCAAACCTCGCCGACCCACCCCACCCATCTCCCAGACGCCGCCGGCCTCCTGTGCGCACCGGGCCAAACTGGCCCCATCATTCTGGGCAGAATAGCCCGAGCCGTGCCCGTCACGGCATGGGCCGAACCGGCCTTAGCCAACCAGGTCGAGCCGCCGAGCCTCACCCCAACCGCGTCTGGCTGAGCCGACCATCCATGCCCCTACTAGTGCCTCTGGGCAGAACCGTCCTTACACCGACTCGCGGTTGGTTCGCGCCCTCGCGACCGGTCTATGCCCCCGCGCTACTCGTGGCATGCAGGGCCGATCCTAGCAGACCATGCCCAACCCAACGAGTCAGGCCAGACTGACCCCGAACCAGGTTGGCCCAGACTATGTCGGGCTCGGTCGGTCCGACCGGGTCAGACCGGACCCGGGTCCACTACTGACCATTTACTTTATTTTGTCCATATATTTGGAACTGAATGTTCGTTTGATGAACCATCTACGGTGCTGGTATTCTTGGAATATGGCGGCCCCTCTATGTATACCCCAATGGAATTTTTGATATAGTTGAGATATGGTCAGATTGGATGGAGCACAAAACAAACCGGGCCCCTGGGACTAAAAATCTAATAACTCACAGATCGGGCGTCCGATTGACGCTCCTTCTATTGCGTTGATACCCTATGACATGGCGGACATTTGGGATACTTCTTCGTGGGACTTCATGGAAGTTTATGTATCGAAAAATATCTTAAGGAGAGGACCCTCCCGAAATCAAGCGTGCTTTGTGCGGGAACCCTGGTGCTGGCTGCTTTGTGATAAAGGGATACTACGTGGGTTTGACAGCTCCGACTACTGTTACAGGATCCTACGTGGGTTCAACAGGCATGACTATGGATCTAGGATCTTATGTGGGTTCAACAGATCTGATTATTTTTCCAGGATCCTACGTGGGTTCGACATCTCTAATTAGAAAAAGAGGATACAACGTGGGTTTGATAGAGTATATGATTCGGTGGCTACATATAATCATATCTATCTTTCTACTCAAGTAGTATACAAGTGGGAGATGAGTTATTAACTTTTGTGTTTACCTCATTATTGAGATATATTAATTGATAACTTCGGTATATGTATGTGCATATATCTTAGTGGGGTTATCTGTTGATTTCATACTTTGTGGTTTATCCTTGTTAGATTTTGTGAGACCTTGAGGGTCTTGGGGTCCCCACTAAGTATCGTTATACTCACCCCTGTATGGGCTATGCCCGCAACTCGTTGTGTTGGTTGCAGATGACGGACAATGCTGACTGAGGCTGAGAGTATTAAGAATGGATGGTACCTGGAGGTGGACCATACAAAATGAAGGTACACGGAGGAGACGGAAGAACGTGGAGTGGTGAGGAGGCTATCTATACCTACCTTTTAGGTGGGAATCCCAGAGGATGATTCATCAACTGTTTTTACTATCTTCAGTTGTACTTGTCTTTCTAGTTCCTTTTACTTTACAGTTGGGCTTTTATTTCCGACCCCTTTACTTTTCAGTACTCTTTTTTTATATAGTTTACTTAGTGTTTTGTATCCAGCTGTGAGCTCTATTTTGTGTGCTTAAATGTTATAAAGGCAATGCCTTTCCATGATTATAGTAATTTCTCCACTGGTTCTAGTCTCCAACCCTTGGGCTATGGAAGGTGAGCTTGGGGTAGTCACGACACGTGCCCCAGGGGATGCATCGTGACATGGAATGTGATAATTTTACAATACATTCCTTGAGAAATATTTTCCCAAAGTTATTCGACATAGGATGAAAAACCAATTATTGGAATTGAGATAAAATATGGAAGATTAAATGGTCATGTATAAAGAAAACATCACCTAATTGGAAAGGTATATACTAAATTTTATATCTAATCTTGATAGAATGATTAATCAGTTTTACTAAGGATTTAAGAAAAGGTAACAAAGGGAATTAGGTTCTCATGAATCCAAGTGTTATAAGAAACTGGTCTGTTTTTCTATGATTGTGTAAATGGAGTTTGTCTAAGATCATGTGTAATCCAACAACTATTATAAAAAATGGTCTAGGTGGTATGAAACGAGGAAGAACAGATCAAAGAAATTAGATTTTAAAATAATTATGTTTTCATTTTTTGAGAGTTATTGTATAAAAGAAAACATGGTAATGCCTTTTGAAGTTTGTTAAGTGATTATTTTATGGTAATATGAGTCATATGGCTTGTAATTATAATGAAAAAAATCATATTAGTTTAATGATAACTTCTGATACACATGAAGTAAATTGGTTTACAAATAATTATATGGGTCATTATGCACATGAGTGTCTAATGAAGATCCTAAATGATGGAAATTAACTATTCTAAAAGATGAAAGGTTCTATGAAAACCTTTTTAACCACCTCAAAAGATATTTGTCTTTAAAATTATGTGGTTTTGGGTACATTTCTTATTGATTTATATTATGCTAGTGTCTTTTTCAATATAGAGTCGACACATTATTTCATTTCTGATATATATTTTGGTAAATTTGAAATTTCATCCCAAGAAGTGGATCCAAAACATATGGATAAAAACATGGTGTTGTATTAATGAAGAAATAAATTATAAGAACCATCATTTAATTTTCTATGAAAATAAATTAAATAAAAACATTATTTTTTTACCCTAAATAGAGAAATGTGTTATTTTGGGTATGGATTGGATTTCCATTTACCATTATAAAATAGATTACAGTGTTGAAGAATTTTTTTTTAAAGAATAATTTGTATTCTTATATATAAATGTAAAAAAAATTTGTAACATAACAAGTATCATAGAAACTATTAATATATTTAAATATAAGTTATCTTGTACAGATTTTTGATAATAAGGTAACTGTAAAAAATAATGATGTGTTCTTAGTAAAAGAATACAGGGATGTTTTTATTAATGAGTTAATCAGTTTTATAACTATCTAAGAAGATGAATTTAACATTGAAATAGTTCTTAATGCTAATACAATTTTAGAGCCCCCTTATTGAATAGATCTAGTAGAACACATAAAATTGAATAATCAATACCATATGTTTCTTGACAAATGTTTCACATATATTTTTATTTATCCTTGGGGTGATCCTATCATATTAGTTAAAAAGAAATATGGATCCATGAGGCTTTAAATATATTATATTAATTTTAATAACATCTTATTTCAGAAAAAGTATCCACTTACTAATATTGATGATTTTTTTATCAAATTTAGGGATATCAATATTTTTTAAATGTTGACATAATGTTTGAGTGCTATAATCTCAAGGTGAAGGAATTTATCATTTTAAAAATTGAATTTTGGACAAGATTTAGGTATTATGATTTTGTGTTTATGCATGTTGTGTTAAACAATTCCCAAATTATATTTATATATCTTATGAATGGAGTCTTCCATGAATATTTTGATATGTTTTTTGATTTTTTGTTAATGATATGATAATTTATTCAAATATTTAAAAACATATATGGATTGTTCTGTAATCCCCAAAATAAAATATTTTATATGATAAATTTATAAAATGTGACTTTTCATTATAAACAAAACATTTAGAGGAATCATTATAAATAATATTGTAATAATAGTTGGTCCTTCCAAAACTAAAGTGGTTGATTGATGACTAAGACCCACTAATGTTATTGAGATTTATAGTTTTATTTTGTTAGAAAGTTATTACCTGCAGTTTGTTGACAACCATGTATGGTTTTCTATCTCATTGACTAAGTTAACTCAAAAAGTATTTAATTACATTTCAACTAATGAAATTGATGATTTTTTTGGAACTAAAAATATGATTGGTGAATGATCCAATATTGGAGTTTACCTCTTCATATAGATACTTTTTCATATACAATAATGATTTATTTAAATTATTTAGTTGTGTACATATTCATAATTATCATGAAATTGATTATGATTCATGAAATAGAAACCTCATGAGTTAAATTATCATTAATATGATCAATAATTAGATACTATGTTTTTTTTAAAACGGACGAAATCATTTATATGGATCCAATTGTGAAATATGTACTGACTATAATACATTAAAGTATATATTCACTCATAAAGACTTGAACATTAGATAGAGTATATGGCTAGAAATTATAAATTATTATAATTTCACAATTCATTATCATCCTGGAAAAGAAATAAGTAGATAATTATTTGAGTAAGAAAATTAATGCTTTATTGTACATATTTCATTTTGAACATAAACCATTAGTTAATGATTTGATAAATGTTGGGATAATATTTTTGGATATAGGAACTTCTTCTTTTTGGTTTCAGGTATCAGTAAAACTGTCTATATCAGAAAGAATTATGAATTCTTAGAAGGAAGACCATGAGTTATAAGTAAACATAGAATTAGCTATGAAGGACAAGTTTCCTAAATATAATATTGATAATTGCTGTGTTTTCAGATTTTGAAAAAGATTTTGTTTTAATTGTTATTCCAAATTGAAGAGAAAATTATTGATTAAAGCTCATATTTCTCTATTTCCATTCATCCTTGTAGAACTAAGATGTATGTAGACCTTCACGAGTCTTACTTATTGGATGAAAAAAAACATTATTTCTATTTTGCAATGATATTTGTGAAATTTCAATAGGTAAAAGAAGAATAAAAATTACAAAAGGGAATGATTTATCTTTTTCCTATACTAGAGTAGAAATGAGATTATATATCCATATATTTAATCATGGTATTTTAAAATTCATCTGGGGGTAGTAATGAGATTTAGTTTTCTTGATTGATTAACTAAATATAAACATTTAATTCCTATTCGAGATACTTTATGTTTAGATAAAATTTCATAACTATATCTTAAAAATATATACTAGTTACATAGATTTTCCTCCTCCATTTTATCTAACCCAGATCCTAGGTATACTTCATATTTTTGGAAATGAATTAAAAAACTATTCGGTACTGAATTAAAGTTTAGTACATATTATCATCATCAATCTGATAGATAGTCCAGATGAACGATATAGAACATGGAATCCATGGTTCATGCTTATTAAATGCATTACTAGGTAAGTTGAGATAAAAATCTTTATATAGTTTAGTTTTAATATAAATATATTTTTCCTTTTATTATACTGATGGATCCTTTTGATTAATTATATGGAAAGCGATGTTAGGCTCAAACTTATTGGGAGGAAGTTATTGAAAGTATGTTTATGGGATCTAAATTTGTAGAGGACATGGTTTATATTGTAGAGGAAATTTAGAAACATATGAGGATAGCTCCGCATGGGAAGAAATTTTTTTGTGGATAATCAAGGAAACAATATTTCTTTCAAGGTAAGAGACCATGTTTTTCTTAAATTATCTCTATGGAAAAGTGATTTGAATTTTCATAAAATGGGTAAGTTAAGTCCACGATTCATTGGATATTATGATATCCGAAATAAATTGGGATTAATTTCTAACTAAGAGTACTTTAATCCGATTTTATCCAAGGTACATTAAATTTTTCATGTTTTAATGTAAATAAAGTATGTGCTGGATTCATCTCATGTATTCAACCCTAAGGTTGTTAATTTAGAAGAGAACCTTTCTTGTGAGGAATAACATGTTAATATTATTTACTATAGAGAGTAATTATTATGGAACAAGGTAATTGAAAAGGTCAAGATTTTTGGGAATACTATATGGTGGAATAAATACCTTGGTATTATATAAATAATAAGTGAAAGGTATCCCCACTTGTTTAATAAGTGAATAAAATTGAGAGGACAGAATTTTCAAAAGGGGAAAGGATGTAGCATCCCAATTAGTAAGGATATAATTGTTTTCTTTTATTTATTAGTTATATTATATAGGTTCATATTCAATATAAAAAAAAATTATATAATTTTTTATTGAAAAGGAAATAAGTTGTATTTCTAACCAAATTGGATTTCAAGAATTATATGGTTTTATTTAATGAAAAATTTACAAATTATATAATATTAATTTGAAAAAAATAATAATTTCATTTTTGTATTCATCATTTCATAATTGTCCAAAGGTAAATTTTTGATAACATTCTGATAAGCTTAATTTTTAATGAAAAGTGAAAAATACTAATTTTTAACGACAACTATATTTTAACTTAAAAGTATTTATAATATTAAATTCTATTTTAGTTTAGTTTTATAATTTAATTTGTTACTTTTATTTAAAAATATCCAATTATAGTTTTGGAAATAATTTTATACTTTAATTTAGTAAAAAACATTTTAATTTTAAAATTGACATTTTTTGAAAATCTATTTCCATTTTGTTTTATAGTTTAAATTTAAATTAAATAATTTCATTTTTTTGTTTTGAATTATGAAAAATGGGTTATATATTTGAAAACTATGGGTCTAAATTTTAAATAAAATCCCTTTTTATTTTTAGTCAATATAAATAGTGTCCTTAGTAATTCTTATTACCATGGTAAATAGTAAAATAAGTAATTAAAGTTAAAATAAATTAATGATAACTATAAATTGATAAGAACTTATGCCTTAATTTTATTTAATGAGTTTATTTAATATATAATAACCTATGATTATGTTATATGTAATTTTTTCAATTTGGTTTAGATAATGACCTTTATAATATTTTATTTTAAGAAATGAAAAAATGTCACACTATTTTCTTAATAAATATAATATTTTTAACAAAGGTTTAACCAAAGGATATGGCCAATTATAAGTATTATTTATAAATATAAATGATTTATCATCATAATGATAATTTATTTTTACTTTTTAGTGAATAAATAATCTTCTAAAAACCCACAAAACGCTGGCATAATAATTATTAAAATAATTTAAAAAGCGAATAAATGAAATTAAAAATATTAAAGTAATATAATTTGAGACAAATAATGTGATATAATTTTTATATATAAATATAACATGTTATGGATATGTTAATTCATTATATTCTAATTACTTTATGGTCTTGATGTTATAAAAAAATAGAGTAAACGAGTACTTATAAAATTGACATTATTGATGTTTTAGGAAAATAATATTTTTTAAATGATATAAAATTTCTAAAAATCTTATAATTATTAAAATGAATATTAAATGATTTATAATCCCAATCAGGGTCCATTTATGGTCCATTTTTCTATTAATACAATTTATCCTGATCCCCAACGTGTAAAAATCCTTGTTGTCAAGGTTACTATAAAAGGGATTAATGAGGGGTAAAAACCAAATGATAAGGGTAAGCCCATATTTAAAACATATATAGTTTATTAGATGAGGTTATTTAAAACCATAATCCTATTATCTTCTAAATAAATTATTTTTTGTCCATTTGGAAGTAAAAATTAATTTACATTAATTTAATATTTTGAGGAATAACAAGAGTTCCCCTCCCCTCTCTTATAAAAATAAAATATTATTATCATCTAATAATAATTAAAACCCCATTTGGATTAACCAATACCTACCTAACTCTCATCCTATAGTATCTTCCCTCATTCTAGTGGCCTTCATTTAGGTATAACACACACCATAGTGGTCTTAAGGTGATAATAAAATGAAGTAGTCCAAAAATGATGTTTTGTTTTTGATCAAATGTTTATATTTTATTTTTTCATCCATTTCCTTAAATTATTCATAAACATGATAAAATAATAAAAATAATATCTTCTATATAATGATAATCTTAATATTAATATCATAACCTATATCCATCTCTACCCTCCATCAAATGCAAGAGGAATTCATCATTTGTGTGTACGGAGGACTACTGCCTCATGAACCGATGCAATTCGTTATCAATCACCATCCCTCATGGATAGTTATAATTATGGAATTAATGTATATATATGTGTAAGATATTCGTGAATTATTTATCATTATGAATTTGTAATATTTCATTTAATTTCTTACATTTCTATATACCGAAAAATGATAACATCATTCGTTCATACATGTAGATGACCACCTCTATAAAGTGATGCAATTAATTTTTATATTGGGTTACTCTGTTTTATACCTGATTAGGAAGATGACTTTACTATTGATATAATTTTCATTATAATCCAATTTTAAAACCCCTTTATCGAATAGATCACTTTTATATTTGGGAATTGAAAAATATTTTTTTTGGAGTTTCTTGTTAAAGGTTTCATTCATCCTATAATATTATAATGGTGTTCTAATATCTTATTTTTTAAAAACAAATATGGATCCATGTGGATTTACATTGTTTATAGAGGTTTTAATAACAAAAAATTTAAGAGAAAACATTTTCTACTTCATATTTATTATTTTTTATCTTCTTTGGGGAGATTAGTATTTTTTTGACGGTTGACATAAGGTTTGAGTACTATTAGTAGAAGGTGAAACTAGATATGGGAATTATGAGTTTATTGTTTTTCTTGTTAGAGTAAAAAATTACCTAGATGTATTTTTGGATCTTATGAATTAATTATTCCATGAATATTTGGATATGTTTGGGCTTTTTTTATTGATGATTTCATACTTTATTCAAAAAGTTATATGGATCTAAAAAAACATCTAAGGATTGATCTATAAACACTAAAATAAAAGATGTTATGTGGAAAATTTAGCAAATCTTATTTTTCTTTATAACAAATTACATTCCTTGGAAACATCATAAATATTGTTGGAAATACCTTAAATCCCACCAAAACTAAAGTGGATGATGAATGAAAAATACGTATAAATGTCAATGAGGTTTATAGTTTCATGGGATAGAAAGATATTACCTATGGTTTATTGAAAACATTGTATGATTAGCTAACCCGATTAATTTGTTAACTCGAAAATAAGTCAAATTAATTTGGACAAAATAATGTGATGACTATTTTTAGGAATAAAAAATAATTTTGGGGAATTATTCAAATTACACATTGACCTCTTGAGATAGAGACTTTTTCCTATATAGTGATTCCTCATTAAAATGATTTGCTTATATCCTAATACAAAATAATATGGCAATTGATTGTACTTACCAGTAACTAAAACCTCATGAGTTAAATTATCTAACACATTTTATGAAATTTAATGGTGTGGTTTTATGTTTACAAATTTAGAGACATAATTTATTTTGTTTCATGAATGAAATATATACTGACTATAAAAGTTTGAATTATATATTTAATCACAAATAGTTGAATATGAGATAGAAGAGATTTATAGAATTGATAAAGTATTATGACTACAAAATATATTATCATTATAGGAAAGAAATAAAAATATCTAATGATTTTATTCAGAAAAATAATGCTCATTTAACCATGTTACATTTAGAAAATTAAATTTTAGTTAGTGACTTGATAAATTTTGGCATCGAATTTGTGGATACATGGACATTATCTGTTTTATCTCAGGTGTCAGTACAATCATCAATATGATAGAGTATTTAGAAAGCATATAAGGAATACCATGAGTTACAAGAAATGGTAGAAACATCTAACAAGTATAAGTTTCCAAAATTTAAAATTCATATGTTATTTTTTTGGAGTTAGAAAGAGATTATGTGTACCTTGTGATTCCAAATTGAAGTGATAATTTTTGAGTGAATCTCGTAGTTCCCAATGTTTCAATCATCATAGAATCACTAAGATGTATAGTTACCTTTATGTTTGTTATAGGTGGGATGCAATGACAAGGGATATTTTAGATGCTACAATGAAAATTTTGACATGTCAACAGGTTAAATAAGAATAAAAGTTACCAAAGGGGATGCCTCTTCCTTTTCCTATGTAAGATTGGAAATAGAAAAATATATCCAAAGATTTTACAGTGGTATTTCCAAAGACATCTCATGTTAATAATGAGATTTGTGTTATTTTTGATCAATTAAAAAAATATGAAAATTTCATTCCAATTAGACACACTTTGTGTTTATATAATCTTTTTCGAATGTATGATAAAGAGATAGTCTAGTAACATGGAGTTCATTTCTATATTATATCTGACCATGATCTCAGGTTCATTTAAAATTTTCAAGAAAGATATTAAAATGATATTGGGTTTTATATTAAATTTTGGTACTAATTTTCATCCTCAACCTGATGGAAAATAAAAATAAATTATTTAGACCTTTGAAGACATGATTTTTTCAAGGTAAATAAATTACCAATGAAATTGGGATTAAAATATTTCATTTTTTGAGTTTTCATATGATAATAGTTTTAATTCTAGTTTAAATATAGATCCTTTTGATGAATTATATGGAATGTAATGTTGGTCTTCATATTTTTGGGATGATATAGTTGAAACGAAGTTGATGGGACCATAATTGGTAGAGAAAATTGTTGTTAAGGTGAATGTAATCCAGAAACATATGAGGATATATCATAAAAAGAAGAAAGGTTATGTGGATAATAAAAAAATGATCTTTATTTAGATGTCATTAAAATATATCAGAACCCAAACTCATATATCCACTGCTAAAATCATTAAATTTACATTTCTAAATTTTATACTGATAATTCTAACCTAAATTTTTTCCATCAAAACCACAAAACATTAATTTGAAAAACTGGATCACATACATTCTCAAGGACCTTTTAGGTTTGGGGGTTTAGATTTTTTAGACAAACTCCAACATAAACAATACCCATGTAATTAAATGATAATTTATCCCACTAAATCCATATTTTTTATTTCACATTTAGTCATCATTAGGACACATATTAAAAACATTATAGACACAATTCATTCATCCGAATTCTTTATAACCAGTTGAAGATGAACTATAAGAAGGTTTTTCTCAAATTATCATTTATAGTATACATAATCATTAGCAATTGAATGTCATCAGTGGACATAGGAAGTGAATTAGGGTATGATGACATAATCAAAGTGCATGAGTGAATGATTAAAGAACCGATACACACCAATTCTTGAATCATAAATCATGAAACATGGAATAAGAATATAAAAATAGAAATATTCATAAGAATCAAAACTCACGATATATGTTATATCAATTTTTATTAAAGGAAATATTTTGAACCCATGGAAAGATTAATGAAAATGTGTTGGAATCTTAAGACATTGTCTTTATAGAACAATTATAGTACCCTATAAAATAGAAAAAACTTAATATTAACTTCTAATATAATTCTCCCAAGAACATAATCATTACCCAATTCATTGGAGTTCTATCTGGGCGTACACATCATCTAAGATCCAATGGTCTCACCTTACGCTATCTGGGATGCCCCATCATTTAATCTATAATGGGTCACTTGATGCTACCTGGGTCACCCCAACATATAAGATATAACTGGATCACCCAACACTATTTGGGATACCCCATTTTATAATATTTCTAAGAACTACCAATAAAGTATAGAGACACTATAAATCAATGTAAAAGTCATAAAAAACAAAAATTCCTTTTATTAATTTATTCACCAATCAAAAAGAAACATGTTCGATAATAATATCTTCAAAAAAATATTAATCTAACCAACAATGAATTTGGTTGGTATCATTTACACACTATTCCCATTGGATCATAATTAACAAGTTTCATTAACATTGATGAATTGAAATACCAATAAATTATCATTAAATACATTTTTAGGAAAAGAGACTTTTCATTTTAAAAATATAATGTTTTAAAATAAAATTCATAAAATATTTAGAAATTTTTTTTAATTGAAAATATCCTTAGAAAACTATAAAAGAGTCTTTTAAAAAACAGTTTAAAACATTTCATGAGCTAAATATATATTCTATTTTGAAAAACATTTTTTCAAAACATTTTGAAAAACATATTTTCAAAACATTTTGAAAAACAATTTGAAAATAATTTTCTTTTAAAATAAAATTGAAAAAATATAAAGGAATATTCAGTTTAAATAATTTTCATAAAGATTAAAAATTTTGTTCTTTCCATGAATGTTAAGGAAAATATTCCTTTCACATTTTTGATAAAATCTAAATAGACATTATTTTGAAAATAACAAGGAGATTAATTTTAAAAAGTATTATAAAAAATTAAAACACGGTAAAACATGGAATTTTTTTAATATATCTTTTTAATTATGTTAATTCTTATTGATTTTTCTTAGCAATCATGGTTTTGGAAGAAAAATTTGTTTTCAACCTATGAGAGAAAGAAATACGATTTTTCTTAATTTTTTTATCAATTATTTTAATCAAAAAAGTGTGAAAACATGATAAAATTACATGAATATATCACGAATAAATATAGAAGAATAAAATTACTGATAATTATTGAGATTTAGATCATAATATTTCAAAATAGGACACTTTATCATAAAAACTCATGATAAATAATGAGATTTTAAGAAAAAACTCTTACCACTTTGGAAACTTTAAATTATATGCCTCATGAAAGAGAGATATGAAAATGTATAAGTAAATACCTAAAACTTTCATAATAATCATCATAAAATAAATTCATAGGTAGTATATACACCACATAAAATATATAGTTTGTGAATATGGAAAGATTCTCACGAAAGTAAAAAGTGATATGTAAATCCCTTACCTAACACTTCCTTTTGATTGAAAATTATTTAACCTCAAGTGTAGTGATTTTAAATATGTTAATAATTTAAACAATAACCATATTAGTATTTATAATTTCATATGGGAACCTTTTATAACATCTTATCACCCATTCATTAACAATATTTCATTATTTTAATTGTTTTAGATGTTAATTACATTGTTTTATTATGCATGTTTTCTCATTAAATATGCAGTTATTGAACATATTACAAAGTTTATCTATCTAATATATAATAATAATTATATAATTATTAATTTTTTACATCAATTATACTTTTAAAACCACCCATGAAACGTTTTTATGAAAAAATTAAGTATGTTATGATCATGAAGATTGTAGGTTGTACGTACAAATTGATAACATTTCCATTTTTCAATGATCATTATAGAAATAAGGTAAGTAATGTATTATCTTTATATAAGTATATTACTATCATATATACCATATTATATACTTATATATATCATCCATGTTGTGTGTTTATGAAAATAGAGTTACATCGCTTCATGATGGTGGTAGTCCACACGTACACGATGTAATCATCTTTAAGAGAGTGAAAAGGTAAGAAGGAAAATGATATATATTATATTTAAATAATTATGAATATGTCATTAATATCATAATTATGTCATATATATCACAAAAAACATTAAATTAGTCATTATCAACTTTCATGTGAAGCGTTAGTGAAAGACGAATCACGTCACTTCCTAAGGCATTGGTCCGTTGTACAATGGGAAACATTATCACATCTCTTATAGAATGAAAGGAAATATATATATATATATATATGATATAATATATCAAAGGTATAAATATGTAATAAATTATATATATATATATATATATATTATTTATATATCATCATACCCAACTGTGAAAGGTGGTAATGGAAGAATGAATGACATCACTTCACGAGCGGGTAGTCTACCGTGCACATGAATAACGATTTCATAACTCATTTAATGGAAGTGGAGATGGTTTTGGTCATTAAATAATTATAAAATAATAATATTATATTTAATATAATTATTTTATTATATCTTCATGTTTAAATAATATTTTAAGGAGGTGGAGAAATAAATAAAATTAAAACGCCCATTAAAGAACATTACCTCTTATTTGGGAATCATCCTTAGGTTTTCACTAAATCCTTCCTAGGTTCTATTTATTCCAAAAATAAGTCTTATAGGATGAGGGGAAATATTATTGGATGTTATTTGTGGATGTATTTTTTATACCAAAGAGGTTTTATGTAGTGAATAATAGAGGAGAGTTGGATGTCCTTTTACAAGTTAGGTGAGTGGCGGACTTGTAATATTTTGAAAAGATACAACCATTACCATGTTTTTATCATGATAAAAGATTCCAAAATGATAAATTCTTGAACATAGAAGAGTTAATTTTGAAATATGTCCACATAATGGGTGTTGGAAATGAAGTTATGTCATTCTTACCCTTATCTTCTAGGTTTAACCCTCTGGTAAATCTATTTTTACAATAACCAGAGTAATTATTTTTTAATGTTTCACTGTTAATTTTGGTTAAAAATTTAATAGACCTTATTATAAATTAGAAATTATGATTATTAAAAAAATGGAATGCATTTTTATAAATTCAATTTGCATAAGTGGAAAAAATAATTTAAAATTAACCCCACAAACCTGATAAGAAAAAGTGTTTTCAATGAAAAAATGTTCAAATGTTTACAAAGTTTCTATAAAAAAATTAAATATGAAAATTATTCCAATGAAATAAATTTTATTAATATATATATAAGCGTATTAATTTTACTTTAAATCAAAATTAACATATAATTTAACTTTATAAAAAATAAAAACTAAAAGAATGTTTTTAATTATAATTCACTATTGTCACTATTCATCAAAAATAATTATAAATTTTCAATTTTTTTTAAATAAATTTCCATTATAAAATTTTGAAATTATGAATCAAAAAATTAATTTTATTTTTTAAAATATTTTTTCTAAAATTGAAAATCTTTAAATTTAAAACACAACCCATAAATATGATGAAAAAATGGATTATTAGGAAGTGTATTTTTCAAGTACAAGATGATTTTATATTAAATATAAGTCTAATAATAACCATTGTATGAATAAAAATTATTATATATAGATAAATAAAATATATTTTCCATTTAAAACATTCATGACTAGGTATTATTTTAATTAATTTAAATGGATAAGCATTAGGCGCATTAAAATAGTTTTTTTTAAAAAAACCCTTTTAAACCAAAAAATAATATTTTATTAAATTATAATATAAATTTGATTCAAAATAAATTAAGTGGAATAAATAAAAATAAATAATACTTTTTTTCATTAGAACACAATGGTAAATTTTAATTACATAATTTATTTAAAAGAAATGATAGTTTTAAAAAAATTGGTATTTTTCATTATTCCCTGAAAAATCAGTATTTTCATTAAAATTACAAATTTTCACCCGAATAAAATTTTGATATTTTTATTACAAAACTAATTATAATTTTATCAAGTAAATTATATATTTTTTTTTAAAAATTATAATATTTTTTTTCAAGAAAAGCATAAATGGTTTTTGAAGAAAATATATTTTTGAAGAATAAGATCGCTTTACTAACAATGGATTGATTATTTACTAAACATTTTTCAGTAATTTACATGTATTAAGTAATATATATATATAAATATATTTCATAAATTATTTAATACTATTAATACCCTCCATTTTAACAGCTAGGTTATAATAGTTATATATATCATGGTACTTTTAAGATTGTGTTCACTCCAAGATATTACTGTGATTGGATTTATTTAAAATATAAATATATCTTAAAGTATTGGGGTGTCATATTCTCATATAATATTAGTGTTTTTATCACTTATTTTATCGAACATAATTTTATTCTTTTAGTATCTTGGGGTGTTACATCCTCCCCCATTTTAATAAATTTCATCCTCACAACTTTACCTTTATATCCATAATAAAATGATTGAATTTTGAAAATACTTTTGGTTTAAAATCACATCATAAAAATGGTTAACAAGACATCCTCTTAACAAGATAGAAAGGTAAGTACAAAGGTCATATGGAAAAACACATAACTAGGTTCCCAATGAAATAACATAGGTGGTAAGTGAATATTTTTACATGGAAAAAAGTATAAAAAATTATATAGAGTGGTTGATGCCATCAATCATACTAAAGAGAATAATCAATGGAATGTTAAGGATGTTAAAACCAAAAATATGTATTGTTCTAAAAGAGCTTCTAATTCATCATATATGTATGTAATAGAATAATTTATTTTAGTTTTAAGATACATTTACTAGAGTTAAGGAATTATTTTACATATAGAGTAAGATACTAAGTAATTATTCTTACTTGATGAGTATAATTTCATCCTTTTATCAATATTCACCACAATCACAATAGTTTCTCAAAAAATGATTATTTAAGATGAATTATTCAATAATAAAGCACTAAAATAACATTTTAATGACCAGATAACAATAAAATGAATAAAAATATATTCGTCACATGTTTAGACAAGAACCAAAACCAAAATGATTAGCACATTTTAAGATAATACAAAAAATTAAAAAACCTTCCTATTATAAATTAATCTTCAAAATTGAATAGTAATACCCATGGTTGAATATAAATAATTTAATAACACTATATACAAAATAACCTCAGTAACCTAAAAATTAAAGAGTGTTTTAATGTCAAATGTTTTCACATAACTTTCCAATTTCAGGCTCAAAAATGTGATGATATTTTATTGATGTAACATTAATCACATAGTCACCAAATCTCTTTTTAATAATAAAGTTATCAATATGATAAAACTTATGTTATCAATATCTAATATCATATAAACCATAAAGGTTATCAGTACCTTAAATATTATTTTTTAAAAAATTAAATGTATATTTAATGTCAAACCATAGATTTATAAATACTTCATCCTACTAAAATAATTCCTAAAATGACATAAACTAATTTAAGATATTATCATTTAAAACCTCTTAGTAGTGTCTAAGACATTGAACTTTTGATCATCCTTATGCTTATATACCTATGATGATATCCAAAACTATTAAGAAAATATCGCATGAAATAATCCTTATCTCCACCATTTTTTAAAGTGACATATGATATGAAATATAACAGTGAAAAACCCACACTCCTCGATTTGTTGCTGAAATCATAAAATTTATATCTTTGGATTTGATACCAATAATTGTGAATTTTTTTTTCTATCCAATCCTTATAGTATCAAAAGTAAAAGATGCACCACTCACGTTATCATGGTCCTGTTAGGTTTATATTTTTATAAACATATTAAAAACTCACACATAAACAATACATATGTCAATAAGTGAGAATTTCTCACACGTAACCCATATTTTATTATTTCACATTAAATAATCATCATCATTATCTTTATAAAATCCCTACTAGACATAATTCATTCAAACTAATTATTTATAACCCATGGAGATAAAACATAAGAAGGGTGAGATCAAATACTCCGTGAGGGTTTATATAAGTATTAACAATTGAATTTAATCATTGGGAATAATAAGTGAATATGGGTATGACGACATAATTAGATTTGATGAAAAAATAATAAAAGAACTCATACCCATTGATACCTGAATAATCAATCATGAAACATGACATAAATCTTTTAAAATTAATGTTTCATAAGAATCAATAATCATGAGTCATGTTAAATCAATTTTAATCAAAGTAAACATTTTAAACCGATGGAAATCACAATGAAAACATATGGGTATCTTGAGACATCATATTTATAGAATACTTGTAGAACCCTGAAAAATGAAAAACCATAAGGCCGAATTACAATATAATTATTAATAGAACATAATAATAACCAAATGAATAAGAGTGTTATCTGGGAAAACCCATCATATAAGCAATAATGGGATCACCAGGTGCTATCTGGGTCACGCCATCATAAATTCTATAATGGGTCCACCCAACACTATTGGGGCCTCCCCATCATATAAGCTATAATGTGATAACATATTGCAATATGGGATACCACATCTTATAAGATGTCCAAGAACAAAAAATAATGTACATAAAGCATACACATCATTGTAAAACTCATAAAAAACTATTATTCCATTAATAACATGATTAACCTTATGAAAATAAATGTGTACCATAAAAATATCTTTGAAAAACTATTAATTGATTCAGAGAAAGAATGAGGATGGTATCATTACAAAATAACCTCGTTGGAGAATAAGTAACACTAAGGGTTGATGAATATGATGAATTGAAATACCATTAGAAGATAATTAAATTAAATTTGATGAAAATAAAATACTCATGTTTAAATTCTCTTTTTAAATAAAAAAACTGAAAAAATATTTCAAAAATCCTTTCTTTGAAATAATCCATGGAAACATATACATGAATCATTAAAAAAAATTTAAACCATTTCATGAGAAAATACCTTTCCCATTATAAAAAATATTTTTAATTTTTTTTAAATACATTGTAATTTGAAATTACCTTGAAAAATTATGAATTTATAATCAAATACAATAATGGTCAATATGGTGAAATTTTTTGATCATGTTGTATACATTAAAACATATATTTCTTTCACATTTTGGTAACAACCAAAAGGGTATTGTTTCGAAAATAAAATGGATATTTATTTCAAAACACTTTTTAAAAAACAAAAACATGGGTAAAAATATATTTAATATATCTTTCAAAAAACTTTGAAAACATTTTTGAATTTTTTTTAGAATAAATGGGTTGGGAATAAAATGGGCTTCCGACCAAATATAGAAATTGAGGCGATTTTTCTTTAAGAAATTTTCTCAATTAATTTAAGTAAAAAAGAGTGAAACAATGATAATATTTCTTGAAAATATCATGAATAATTATATTATAAGATAATTCATGATAATTATTGAGAGGTATATAATAATATTTCAACATAGGATACATTATCATTATAATCTTGATTAATGATGAGATTGTAACATAAAAATCATACCATTTTGATAAAATTTGTAAAACCCATGAAAGAGAGATCCTAAAATGGGTTTTAAATCACAATAATTTTAATGATTATAACCATAAAATACATTTATAGGTATTATATACACTACATAATCAAAATAGTTTGTGAATATGGCATTGTCTCATAGAAGTAAATAGTGAGATGGAAATCCATTACCCCACACTTCCTTTTTTTATTGAATGTTATTCAAACTGTGATATATATAATTTAAACATGTTATTGAATTAAACTAGAACCATATTATTTTTCATAGTCTCATATTTAATCCTTTTATAAAATCTTTTCCCTCTAATCATTAATAATCATTTATTATTTTCATCATTTTGAGTGTTAATTGGATTATTTTATAATGCATTTTTTTTTCATTAAATATCTGGTTCAAAAATATGTTAAATATTTAATCATATATAGAATAATAATTATGACATAATTATCATATTTTTACATAAATTTTACTTTTATATCCAGTCATGAAAGATGGTTTTGAAAAATGAAGTACATTACGATCATGTAGTTTGTAGGTCATACGTATGCATGAGTAACATTTCCTTTTTTCAGTGATCATTATGTAATGAAAATAATTAATATATTATCTTTAAATAATGGTAATAATATCATATAAAAAATGTTATATTCTTATATATTTCATCCATTTGGTGTGACAGTGAAAAGAGAGTCACATCACATTATAAATGTGGTAGTCCACACGCACAAAAATGATGTTACCATTTTTAAGTTCGTGAAAAGGTAAGAAAAAAATTATATATATTAGGATTAAAGAATAAAAAATATGTCTCTAGTTCATAATTATTTCATGTATATCACATATAAAAATTAACTTTATCATTGTCACCTTCCATGTGAGGATTTAGTGAAAGACGAATCACATCTCTTCGTGAGGCAGTAGTCCACTATACACACAAGTGACATTATCATATATCCTATATAATGAAAGGTAATATATATATATATATATAATATAATTAATCTATTGATATTATATATATAATTTCATCCATTAGAGTACCTAACAGTAAATGTGGTACTAGAAGAAAAAATGACATCATTTCGCAAGGTGGTAGTCCGATGTATACACAAATGATGATTTCATAACCCATTTGATGGATGTGGAAATGGTTTTAGGTCATTCCATTATTATTACAACGTACCTGTATATGAATTATATTGATGTAATTATATTATAATTTTTTCATAATAATTGATGGAGTTGGAGAGGGAGATAAAATAAATATCCTTGTTGAACAATAATTGATTTATCTTCATTATGGTAATTTATTTTTATATTTTAGTTAATAAATAATAAAAATAAAAACCTACACATCACTGATGTAATAATTATTCAATTAATTGAAAATTAAAAAGATGATATTGAAAATATTAAAAGTAATAAAATTTGAGATAAATAATGTGATCCAAAAAATTATTAGATAACTATAAAATATTAGGGATATGATAATATATTATATTCTAATTCATTAATTTCATTTATGTTATAGAAATCAATGTTAATGAGTAGTTCTAAAATTGACATAATTGATATTTTATGAAAATAATTGTTTATTAAATGATATAAAATACCTAAAAATATTATTTTTAAAAAAATGACTATGAAGTGATTTATAATATCAAACAAGGTCTATTTATGGGCAATTTTTCCATTTACTGTAATTATCATGACCCCCAACGACTAAAAATCCTTATTGTGATACTAAGTGTAAAATGGGTTAACGAGGGGTTAAAACCAAAATATAAGTGTAAGAAAACATTAAAAATTACCTAAAATTTATATTATGAAGATATTTAGACCCATAATAATATCATATCTTAAATATATTAGGTTTGAGGAATTTTTAATTGAAAATGAATTTATATTAATTTAATATTTTGTGAGCCACCCTTCTTTTATAAATGGTTACCTCTTCTTATCCATCCTTCATACTTAATAACACATTTTTAGGACAATACCTACCTAAATAACTTCCAATAATATCTAAAATTATTCCAAAGGACTTGTTTGAGGAATAACATAATCCCTAGTGGTCATAAGGTGTTATGAAAAGTAGGTTGTCCAAAGAAGATTCATCATTTTAATCAAACAATTCTGTTTTATTTCTTCTTAAACCATCTTAGAAAATTATCAAACCATGATAAAAAAATAACACCAATATATTCAACATACTAACATTTTTTATGTTAATATTATATACTTTATATATCTCTAACATCCTTCAAATGGGAATGAAATTCATTGTTTTTGTGTACATAAAACTACTATGTTGCGAACTGTTGTAATTTACTATCCATAATTATCTATTATGTATGGTTATAATAATGGAATTATCATGTTGATATGAAATTCATAGGAAATATATCA
This sequence comes from Viscum album, assembly GCA_963277665.1. Taxonomy (NCBI): domain Eukaryota; kingdom Viridiplantae; phylum Streptophyta; class Magnoliopsida; order Santalales; family Viscaceae; genus Viscum; species Viscum album. The sequence goes on from OY728131.1 coordinate 1,355,138,201, forward strand.
TTATTAAAATATTATAAATAATTCAACTTCTTACATTTCCTTTTACTAGAAAATTATAATGTACTTCATTCATACGTGTGGACTACCACATCCATGAAGCGATGTGATTTGTTTTTCATCCCCACATCATATGGATGATATATATATATGTATAAATAAAGAAGTTTTGTTATATTAGTGATATTATTATCATTACGGGATATTAAATACCACTTAAATTCAATTACTTATGATCATTAAAAAGTGGAAACATCACTCAAGCTTACATAGGCCCAACCATATCTATGACTGTAATATAGTTCATTTCACATAACCATCATTCATTATTGGTTTTAAAATTATAATTAATCATTAAAAATTATAACTATTTCATGATTATTATTCAAAATATGATGGAATACTTTCCTATTTGACCATAGTTGACTTGTTGGATCCATTTTTGACTTATGATACAAATATCATCAAAACACATGATGTGAATTTAATGAGTTAAATAATTCAATATAAAATTATATAAGATAAAATGAAAAGAAAAATAATATTGAAAACGGTTTTATGAAATTAAATTAATAGCCTAAATTTATTTTTTTGGAATATAAATAATGTACTTGACAAGTTAGACTCAAGGTAAGGAACTTTCTATTTAAAATATTCATTAATGATTCCCTTAAAACTATATTTTTATTCCTTATTCATATAATTTTTTATAAAATTATTTAAATAATATTATAACTAATATTATATTAGTATTAAAATTAGGTTTTTTTTTCCAATTTTTAATTTTTATAAAATAGTTTGAAGGGAATATTTTCTTTATTTTCCAAATGACATAATTTGTGAGATTTCCTTAAAAAATATGGAAGAAATATTTTTTTAACTTATAAAACCTGAATGTATTTTACCACCACAATGAATAATTTTATTTTTTATGCTTCATTTACATGATTATAAGGTAATTTTATATAAAAATGTTTTCCCATATAATTACATGGTTTTTGATTAGTGATTTCAGAATAGAAACATGTATTTTCTCAAAGAATGTTTTTTATGATGCAATATTTAATGTGTTAAGATTATGTTATGGTTATTTGGATGTTTTTTGGAGTAAGAGTGGTTATATTATAAACCATGTGTGGGTGATCTAGTTATATTTCTTCATTCATTGGTAATGTGATTGAGTTAACCATTAGGTTTCTCCAAAGATATTACAGGAATATTGACGTTATTAATATTTTCATGACTTATTATATTCCCCCTTTACTGATTTTATATGAAATGTGCATAATTTGTGTGAAATATTAATGTTTTAATATTAAGTATAATTTTTGAGCATTTTTAGAAGTAGTCCAATTGAGTCAGTTTAATGTTTTAATAATAACTATCACTATAATGATCCAAATTGTGTGGTTCTTATTTTTTAGGATTATCCTTTCAATGTAACACATTTCATTAGAAGGTACCATGAGCCAATTCTGCCATTTGAAGGGTCATATGATCCTCACAAACAAGACCAAAGAATCTGTGAACAAACTAGACCAGCCTTGAAGATTGATTTACTGGGCTCAATAAATAAGTCCAAAAACATTAAATCCCCACCATAATTTGGGAGACACTACATGTCATCTTGGATAAAAATTTCAAGGCCCAAATACAAGTACAAGGGGCCCAAATAAAGCTTTGAGGTCCAGCCCACCATTCTGGAAGAGAATTAAAATCAGTATAGTATGCATGTCATATCTCATGATTTTAGCCTCAAATCGAGCTGCGATTTTGTAGTCTGAAAGAGGCGATATAGTCGGACGACTTTGTTTAATAAGCCATTCGTATTTGAAGGCATCTTCATAATCAAAAACCCTTTCACATTATGGACATCAAAAAGACTGGATTGAAATGGACAATTTAAATTTGTATAATCATCTGACCATAACTTTTGATCTATAAGTCTGGATGACTCCAAATATTGAGAGTAGTCGGCCAACATTATTTTCTACAACTTTGAAGAAGGATATATTTGAATATTAGGCTGTCGGAATAGCCAAATTAGTGATGCAAGTGGAAGGACAGATTGGGAATGTAAATAGTCCACTCCTTGGGCTATAAATAATCTCCCCTTCTCTCCTTGAGAGGGGTTGGAATTTTAGAAGAGAGGAGAACATATTGGCACGACCAAGGCCTTTCCAAAGGCTTGGGAGGATCTTCCATACTCAAGTTTTCACTTTAGAGACCTTTCCTCCTCTCTCTTTTTTCACTTAATTTCGTGTTCTTCATTTTTGAAATTTTGTAAGTCTCTTTCTTTGTAATTCTGTTTTAATGCAAGTTACTTATTCAATATCTCTTATTCTCATCCACCTTCTATAGTTTAATATTTATTTTCTTAAAATAGTTTAAATTTAGTTGAATCCCCTTACCTTCTTTTTCTTCCTCATTCTATCAAAAATCCATTTTTAATTATCATCATCGTTCGTGTGTGTGTGTCGACGTACCACTCTTTTCTAATCCCTTTCTTTTTCTTCTATTCTTAATTTATCATCATAATTATTATAACCAGAATGTTAAACACCCAAATGGATGAGTAAATATCTCATTGGGGTGAGTTATAATTTATATATGTTAAGTGATTGAGAGTATTTTCTCGATGAGTATTCGTTAATTTAACATTGTGTATGTTGGACTTAATTTTTCATGGATTAATGACATATTTTGTTTAGCATGTGGTTTCCATGGATTATTTTAACTCAAAATACACTACCATAAACATGTACTGATTGAGATTAAAATCCCAATTAAGTTAAGGCTTGGATTAAAGCTTTAACACTTAGGAATTCTAATTGATGTCAACTTGTGAAGTGGGTGTTAATTTAAATGCAATATAAAGAAAAGATGAAGGATATCACAAGCTTAACTCCCTAATAATGAAATCACCCCAATATTTATCAATTTTTTGAATCAAACATCATCCATAAATTATTTCATAAGCTCTACAAACAAACCCCCCAATCAGAATACAATTAACTAAAAACAAAAGACTATTTCAAAGTATCATCGCCGAGGATTCGACCCGAGTGCTGCAATACACATTAGCAGAGCACCGGAACTTCGACCAGTCGATAGGTGACAATCGGCCGTACGTTTCAAATGGCGCCGTTTCTAGGGATGGTGCTTTAAGTAGTCATTAGTTTCTGGTTATTGTCAAGAAAACACAAAAAAAAAATTTAAAAAAAAATTGAAAAAAAAACACAAAGAAAAACCCGTCTTCCTCTTAAAAAACATAAACTGAAAAAAACAAAGGAAAACCCGTCTTCCTCATCCTTTCTAAATCTCTCTGAATACCTCGTAGCCTCCTAAAAAATCCCTCGGATTTGTTTGACCCTGAAATTGATAGATTTCTTCGTCGACATAGGAGGACCATTAGGGATAACCAAATCACCCAAGAACCAATCATTGCCCAACCCATTGAATTCGATATGGCCAATCCTAGGGAAAAAACATTGAAAGAACTTGCTGCCCCTGATATGAATTACCAACCCCTTGGTATTCAATATCCAAACATAGAAGCTGACTTCGAACTCAAATCGGGTTTGATTTATCTTCTACCTCATTTCCATGGGCTCGCCAGTGATGATCCGCATCTACATCTCAAAGAGTTCCAGGTGGTGTGCTCTTCCATGAAGCCTCAAGAGGTTTCTGAAGAAAAAATAACACTCAGAGCATTCCCTTTCTCCCTAGCTGACTCTGCCAAGTCATGGATCTACTACCTCAATCCTGGTTCCATAACTACATGGAATGACATGAAGCGTCTCTTTCTAGATAAATTATTTCCTGCTTCTCGTACTGCTTCCATCCGAAAGGAAATAAGTGGTATCCATAAATTCCCAAATGAATCACTCCATGAGTACTGGGAGAGGTTCAAAAAGCTTATCGAAACCTTCCCACACCATCAAATCCATGACCAACTCTTGATCCAATACTTCTATGAGGGGTTATTGGCTATGGAGAGAACTCTCATTGATGCCGCAAGTGGCGGTGCTCTTGTTGATAAAACTCCTAAAGCAGCAAGAGATCTCATAAGTAACATGGCTGCAAACACACAACAATTCCATACTCGAACACATGCTCAAGTCAAACAAGCCCAAGATAATCAATCAATTGAGCCAAACAAAATGCCCTAGTGGATGAGTGAACTTACAGGTCTTGTGTGACAACTAGCTATGGCTACCAAATCCCCAACCTCGTCTTCTTCACAATCAATGTTTCCTGGACCAATCAAAAACTGTGGAATCTGCAACTCTCCATATCATCCAACTGACACTTGTACATAACTTCAAGAGGATCAATCCGATTCATCTGGTCCAATGGAGCTCAATGTAGTATATGCTCAGCAGAACCCCAACCCTCAACAACCAGGTCAGTTTGTTAGAAACTTCAACCAACCCCACTCTGAGCCTTTCTCTTCTACCTTTAACCCAGGCTTGAGGTATGGTAATACCATCTCTCATCCCCCTCAATTCCCTCCTCAAAATCCAATCCAATTTCAATATAGTCAAGGTGGTGGCAACTTCTATCAACCTTATCCTTTTGTTCCTCAAACTCAAAGGAACAATCCTCCTCCTGGATTCCATTATCCAAGTGAGCCTTCCCAATTCCAAAACCAATACAATCGCTTTCCCAAGAACCAAAATCAAGGTAATCACAATCCGGGACAAGTCTCTTCTTCTAAGAAACCATGGGAATGTTCAGTGGAAGATCTTGCCTCCTTCACCCATTCTAGCCTTAAAAACATTGAAACTAAAATAGGTCAACTTGCATCCCACCTGAGCCAGCAACAACAATCAAATTCTTCCCAACTCCCAGCTCAACCATTACCCAACCCCATGGGTAATGTACGTGCAATTGCAATTAGATCGGGAAAGCACATTGCTATGCCTCAAGATAAGTCCTCTATCCCTCCTTAGAATGTAGACCTAGAAAATGAAAAGAAAAAAAAAATTGAAAAGGAATCTGAATCCATTCCCTCACCTCCTTCCATTCCACTTAGGAATCCAATTCCTTTTCCTCAAGCCGTTCTAAATCAATGAAGTCCTTTGAACCTGATCCTAAAATGCTCGACATGTTTAGACATGTTCAAGTCAACATTCCCCTCTTAGATGCCATAAAAAAATTCCTATGTATGCCACGTTTCTTAAGGAATTGTGCACCCAGAAGAGGCAACTTAGGACCTTTGAAAATGTTTCCACCCAACATTCCATACCCATTAAGTGCAAAGATCCAGGGACCTTTACAGTCCCATGCCAAATTGGAAGTTCCAACTTTGATGATGCACTCATAGACCTAGGAGCCTCAATTAATGTCATGCCCAAATCCATCTTCTCTAACCTTGGTCTAGGTCCCTTGCACCCAACGGGTGTTGTCATTCAGTTAGCAAATCGAAGCACAACCAGACCGGAGGGAATAATTGAGGATGTACTTGTCCGAGTCAATGATCTTATCTTCCCTGCTGATTTCTATGTCCTTGACATGGAAGGTGAGACGAACTCTTCTCGATCTCCCCTAATTCTAGGAAGACCATTCCTCATGACTTCGAGAACCAAGATTGATGTCCATTCAGGCATCCTATCCATGGAATTTAGTGACCAAATGGTCAAGTTCAACATTTTCCAAGCCATGCGATACCCATCTGAGGATCACTCTGCATTATCAATCAATTCTTCTGAGGACACTTCTAAGAGTCAATTGAACCCCATTCTATCATGTTCATCCTGTTATGAAGAGATAGGATCTTGTGAAATCTGCACTAGGATTAACCAAGTCATAAATGGTGAAGTTGATGTGGAACTTTCATTCAAAGACTCCATCAATTTAGAGGATCTTGAAAAATCTCTTGAATCCCATCTCAACTATGATCAAAACTGCTCCAACTTGGATAGTATTGGGAAAAATGAATCTGAAGCAACTGAAGTCCCACCCTCGATTTCTGAGTTTCCTAACCCAAAAATTAATGATGAGACTGATCTGAAACCTCTTCCTGCACACCTGAAATATGCATTCCTCTTCCATGATCACTCATATACTACCAAAATTGAAGTGATCCAATCACTTCCTCCACCCACTTCTGTTCGAGACATCCGTTCATTCCTCAGTCATGCCGATTTCTATCGAATATTCATCCATAACTTCAGTAGGATTTCCCTCCCACTCACTCGGTTGCTCCAAAATGATGTCACCTTCCATTTTGATGAGGTTTGCAAGAGACCCTTCATTGAACTCAAAACTGCTCTTACATCTTCCCCGATAATCCTACCCCCAGATTGGTCCTTACCCTTTGAATTGATGTGTTATGCTTCTGATAGAGCTGTTGGGGCTGTTCTTGGTCAAAGAAGAGAAACAATTCCTCATGTCATCTATTATGCCTCAAAAAAATTGGATGAAACTCAATCTCACAACACTGTGACTGAAAAGGAAATTTTAGCTGTGGTTTATGCCTTAGATAAATTTCGGCCCTATCTCTTAGGTGCCAAAATCATCATCTTCATAGACCATTCTGCTATTAAGTTCTTCCTCAAGAAAAGTGATTCCAAACCAAAGCTAATAAGATGGATTCTACTGCTCTAAGAGTTTGACCTTGAAATCAAAGATAGACCTAGAAAAGAAAACCCTGTGGCTAATCACTTGAGTAGAATTCCTAATTCTCCTCATTCTGAAATCATTGATCCTAAATTTCTAATTGAGCACCTTTCATCTCTCACTCCAAAACTACCATGGTATGCCCCAATTGTAAATTACATGGTTTCTGGTGTTTTTCCCGAAATTTTTTCAAAAGAACAAAAAATGAAGTTGAAAAGTGATTCAAAATACTATTTTTGGGAAGAAAATAAACTTTGGAAAACTAGGGCAGACATGGTAATTAGGAGATGTGTTGATGTAGATGAATATTCTTCCATCTTAGAATTCTGTCACTCACTTCCCAGAGGTGGCCACTTTGGACCACAAAGGACCTCCCGAAAGGTCCTAGACTCTGGATTCTTCTGGCCTTCACTCTTCAAGGACTCACATGAGTTTTTTCAATCATCTCCCACTTTCCAATAGATTGGCACAATTTCAATGAGTAATGAAATGCCCCAAAAGCCTTTAATTTTTTTGTGAAATCTTCGATGTTTGGGGCATCGATTTCATGGGACCATTTCCCCCTTCCAATGGATTCTCATACATTCTTCTTGCGGTCGACTATGTTTCAAGGTTGGTTGAGGCCAAACCCACTAGGAAGGATGATGCTCATACTGTTAGTGAGTTCCTAAAGACCCACATCTTCCAATGATTTGGCACACCACATTCCTTGATCAGTGACTTAGGAACCCATTTTTTTAATAGAAACATGGAACCTATTCTGAAAAAGAATGGGGTTGTTCATAAAACTTCAACTGCATATCACCCCCAAACAAATGGTATGTCATAACTCTCTAATATAGAAGTGAAAAGGGTACTTGAGAGAATTGTTAAGCCCACCAGAAAAGACTGGCCTGAGAGACTTGGTGAAGCCCTTTGGGCTTATCGAACTGCCTATAAAACACCCCTTAGGATGTCTCCTTTTAGGCTAGTTTTTGGTAAATCATGTCACTTACCAGTTGAAATCCAGCATAAGTCTTTTTGGGCTGTGAAAACTAGTAATTTTGATTGTGAAAAATCTGGTGAAGAAAGATTGTTGCAATTGGCTAAACTGGAGGAGCTTCGACTTGAATCCTATGAGAATTCCAATCTGTACAAAGAGAAGGCTAAGGTACTCCATAACAGACACATCCTGAGAAAGGTATTTCATGAAGGTGAAAGGGTAATGCTCTTCCATTCTTGATTTCGTCTTCATCCAGGTAGGATTAATTCTCGTTGGGAAGGTCCTTTTGTTATTACTAACGTTTACCCATTTGGTGCAGTGCAATTCCAAGACCCCTCTTCCAAAACGACATTCACAGTTAATGGACATCAGTTAAAGAATCACCATGAGAGGACATTAAATCATGGAACAACATCAACTTCCACCGGATCCCCAACTTCTCTAGCCGACCTACCACTCGATGGAGAAGTCGATCCACCAAATCTAAACCAGGGGGCACCTCTTTCCCTTTAACTCTCTCTCTATCTCTTCCTCTCTCAACCTCTTTCTTCTTCTTCCTCTCTCTTTAATTTTTTTTACCACTATATTCATCAAACCCTTTATTTTTCTCATTCTTGTGTGGGTTTGTATTTTATAAAAACCTTAAAAACTAAAAAAACCAAAAAAACACAATTACTTAAAAAATTACAAAAAAAAAAGAGTCGTGCTTACTCACCATCGAGTTTTGAGATTTTGTCCAACCATTTTGGGGAGTTAATAGACATGTTTTCATCTCAAAAATTTTGCATTTTCATCATGACTTTGGATAATGAATTTTGTGTCAAAATTAACAAATTTTGAATGCTCAATTTTTGATTTGGAAAATGCTTTTCCCGAACCGTGAGGAACAACATTTGCTTTCATGCCAAGGCCACCTATGGCCATATTTTCAAAATGTGTGTTTTCACCCGCATTTGTGAGTCATGAGTTTGTGGACCATCGAGATGAATTTCCTACCTTAGTGTGTATTAATATGATAGAGGAATTTTCTAAACCACATGAGAATCACAATGACAAAATAGCCTCCAATTTCACTTACATTAATTCTCCTTTTGAAAGTCCCTTCAAGCCTATGAAAACCTTTTCTTTGATAGCCACATTACAAGCCCAATACCTTATCCCACCCAATATCAACATGGATTTTCATTGCATAAGTTTTTGAAATTTAAGTGTGGGGGGGGGATGGAGTTCATTTTTAGGTATAATTTCCTTACTTTATGGTGTCTTATCATATTATTTAGGGCAAGCATCCATTTTAGTGTGTGGGGGGGGGGGAGGTTGTCATTTAGTGGTATTTGGGAATGTATTGTACAAATGATATTGAAAAGTGTTAAAAAAATGATGAAAAAAAAAATAAAAAAAAATCAAAAAAAAATCAAAAAATGGGTTGTGTCTTGGGTAGGTCAAAAATCACTATTCCTCAACCTTTGATCTTGTTATAACTATTACAATTAGCATCGTGAGGAGATCAATCATGGGTTGGGTTATGAGTGTGAGATCTTTTCCAAGTTCAACATTCGAAAAAACAAAGAAAAAAAGAACACTAGCATTATATTCTTATTGGGAGAATTTCTATGTTTTGTAAATATTTAATCTTCTCATTACCTTCATATTTTCTTCCTATATTGTGTCTTTATTCAGAAAATCATTCCCTTGTAAATATGTGTTTTCATTTCCTTACATGTTTTATTTCAAAAAAATGTGCATTGCTTTTTCTATGTTGGTATTTTAACCCTCTTATTCTCTATCATGGACATTATATTCCTACCGTACCATAGCCATAGAAAAACCAATTAAAAATACCTCTTTATTCTTGTTCACTTTGGATAGGGATTGTAAGCTGAGAGCTCTTTTAAAACTCTAAGAGTTTCACTTTTGGTTGGTGAAAGAGTGAACCTCCACAAATAAATTTTATCATCTTGAGAGGTGTGCGTTTTGAGTGTCCACATTTTCCATTTCTAAATTTGAGCATGAAAAAATGAATTAGTTTTGGAAAATTGTTTCTGTAAGAACTTGTTGTGGATTTCAAAATGGATGAGTGAAATATTCTAAACCTCCCCTGATTGGAGAAAACAAAATTTTAATATCTGTTGGTGAGTAAAAATGATTTTTTCATGTTTTTATATTTTTTGCAAATGAGGACATGCACGTGTGGGGGATTTTATGTTATTAATATTTTCATGACTTATTATATCCCCCCTTTACTGATTTTATATGAAATGTGCATAATTTGTGTGAAATATTAATGTTTTAATATTATGTATAATTTTTGAGCATTTTTAGAAGTAGTCCAATTGATTCAGTTTAATGTTTTAATATTATCTGTCACTATACTCATCCAAATTATGTGGTTCTTTTTTTGTAGTATTCTCCTTTTAATATACAACATTTCAGTAGAAGGTACCATGAGCCAATTCTTCCATTTGAAGGGTCATATGGTCCTCACAAACAAGACCAAAGAATCTGTGAACAAACTGGACTAGCCTTGAAGATTGATTTACTTGGCTCAATACAACAGTCAAAAAACATTAACTCTCCACCATAATTCTGGGGACACTACATGTCATATTGGATAAAAATGTCATGGCCCAAATCCATGTACAAGGTGCCCAAATAATGATTTGAAGTCCAGCCCACCATTCTGGCCGAGAATTAAAACCAGTATAGTATGCATGACATATCTCATGATGTAAGCATCAAATCGAGCTAAGATTTGTAGTTTGAAATAGGAGATATAGGCAGACGACTTTGTTGAAGAAAACATTCAGATTTGAAGGCATCTTCATATTTAATAACCCTTTCACATTATGGACTTCAAAAAGACTGAATTGAAATGGACAGTTTAACTTTGTTTAATCAACCGGCCATAACTTTGGATCCGTAAGTCCAAATGACTCCAAATTTTGAGAGTAGTCAGAAAATATTATTTTCTACAACTTTGAAGAAGGGGATATTTGAATATTCGGCTGTCTGAATAGCCAAATTGGAGATGAAAGTGGAGGGACGGATTGGGAATGCAAACAGTCCACTCCTTGGGCTATAAATACTCTCCTCTTCTCTCCTTGAGAGGGGTTGGAATTTCAGAAGAGAGGAGAACATATTGGCACAACCAAGGCCATGCCAATGGCTTAGGAGGATCTTACATACTCAAGTTTTCACTTGAGAGACATTTCATCCTCTTTTTGTTTTCACTTAATTTCATGTTCTTCATTTTTGTAATTTTGTAAGTCTCTTTCTTTGTAATTCTGTTTTAATGCAAGTTACTTCTTCAATATCTCTTATTATCATCCACCTTCTTTAGTTTAATATTTATGTTCTTAAAATAGTTTAAATTCAGTTGAATCCCCTTCCCTTCTTTTTCTTCCTCATTCAATCGAAAATCCGTTTTTAATTATCATCATCGTTCGTGTGTGTGTGTCGACGTACCACTCTTTTCTAATCCCTTTCTTTTTCTTCTATTCTTAATTTATCATCATAATTATTATAACAAGAATATTAAAAACAAAAAATGTCTGAGTAAATATCTCATTGGGGTGAGTTATAATTTAGGGATGTTAAGTGATTGAGAGTATTTGCTCGATGAGTATTCGTTAATTTAACATTGTGTATGTTGGACTTAATTTGTCATGGATTAATGAAATATTTTGTTTGGCATGTGGTTTCCATGGATTATTGGAACTAAAAATACACTACCATAAACATGTACTGATTGAGATTTAAATCCTAATTAATTTAAGGCTTGGATTAAAGATTTAACACTTAGGAATTCTAATCGAAGTCAACTTGTGAAGTGGGTGTTAATTTAAATGCAATATAAAGCAAAGCTCAAGGATATCACAAGCTTAACTCCCTAATAATGAAATCACCTCAATATTTATCACTTTATTGAATCAAACATCATCCATAAATTATTTCATAAGATCTGCAAACAAACCCCCCAATCTGAATACAATTAACTAAAAACAAACGACCATTTCAAAGTATCATCGCCAAGGATTCGACCAGAGTGGTGCTATACACATTAGTAGAGCATCAGAACTTTGACCAGTCGATATGCGATAATCGGCCATGCGTTTTAAATATACAACCTTGTTTTTTCCCAATATGAATGTGTTGGTTTTTTAAAGTGTATCTAAAATTGTTAATCCCAGGACAATGATGTATGTTGTTCCATGTGTAATTTAAGGTGATATGAAAATAATGACTCAGGTTACCTTCATGGTTTAACATTGAATGATCTAGGTTTTTATAGAAATAACATGATTTCCAAAAATAAAGGAAATCATATTCTACTTCATAAGGTTGAAAAGTATAACTCAATGAGAAATTTATTTTTATTTTTTAATGATTTCAATTAAAAATTATGAATTTAATTTCAATTTAATATTTATTATAAAATATTTTATTAATGTAATTGGTAAGAGAAGTGGATTTCTTGAGAAGTAAATTTTTATTTTGAGCCCAATGTTTATTTTGAAAAAGGAAATTTTTTATAATAATTCATGGAATAATAGTTTCTTTATTTATTTTCATGTATATTACCAATATTTTGTGATCATAACATGTTTTAAAATGTTTTTCATATGTATTGAGGATGGATAAGGGAAACGAATAAGTCAAGTTGAAAGTCATTGAGACTTTTCATGAAAATTAATCATGTTTCATTTCAAAAGTTTTACATTATGGTGAAAATAGATATTTATTTTAAGTTTCCACTTTTTAAATATATTGTATTTTTATTTGAGAGTTATGACAGAAATATCTATAAATATAAACCAGGAATATATTGGGAATTTGAAAATTTTAATTATAGTATATAGTCACTAGAATATAAATTGTTTAAGGTCAGTTGATTGTAGATTGTATTAAAAAAATTATTAGACAAATTTAGAGGTTATGAAAATGTTAATAGAATACCCTTAAAAAATAATTTATCGTTAAGTTTATATGGTATATAATTTAAAGATGAAAATTTTCCTTATCTAAACTATGTCTTTTAAGAATGGTTTTCTATAGAGGGAATAAGGAAGATAATGTAATAGGGCATGACGGTGAAGATATCCTTTTGAATCAGCATCATGAAATGGTTGGAATTGAAATATAGAATCTTATTGTTGTGATAGAATAGTTGACATGAGCAATAAATAGTTGTGGTGTCTATACAATAGATCATCCAAATCTGTCACAAATGTCAATAGTGTAACATTTTATGAGACAACACCCTAAAATATTATGTGGATCTTCTAACATAGAGGAATTTGAAAGTTTTATTAAAGAACTATAAAAAATATTAAATGTTATGGGATATTTGAATAATACAAATTTATATATTTTAATTATAATTTTTAAGGTGAAGTTGATCAGTAATGGTCAACATTTAATAATACTAATGAAAGTGAATAAATTGATATATTAGAATAGGATTATTTAAAAAATATATTCCTTGATAAATATTTTCCTAAAGAAGTTTTAATGTAGATAGAAAGTAAATTTGTATAATTGAGAGAAAATAAGGAAGATTTAGTGGCTGTATATTAAGAAAACTTCACATAATTAGCGTGGTACACACAAAATTTTATCTATAATATTTATAGCAGGACTAATCATTTTTACTCTATATTGAATCCAAAGCATTGAATGGTATTATGTTATCATGAATCCAAATATTATGAGAAACTTGTGAGATGTTCAGAGAAGGTGGAAATGAAGTTTTTTGATGATCATGTGTACTTAGACAACCCGAAAAAGAGGTCTAGGTGGCATGAAAAATTGAAGAAAAATTCAAAAATATTTGATGGTTCGAAAATTGATTTCCCTCTTTGTGAGAGTTATGGTAAAAAACACACTAGGGAATTCATTATGCAGTTTAGTAAGTGATTTTGATGTGGTATGATAAGGAATATGACTCATAATTGAAAAAAAATAGAACGTGGTAGTGTTAAGACAAGTTTTGATAATCATGCAATAAAATGTTTTAAATGTAATGATATGGGTCATTATACACAATGGTGTCTAATGAAGAACACAAATGATGAGAAGAAACTTTACTATAAGAATAAAGGTGTGGTAGAATAATTTTCAATAACATCAGAATATATTGGTTTATTTAATGATGTGGCATCATACACTTTTCTTATTTATTCAGATTATGCAAATGTATTTTTTGATTTAGGGTTTACACATTCATTAATTTCTGAGAATGTTTTTGATAAATTAGAAATTCCATCTCAAGAAATAGATCCAGAACTTATGGTAAAAACACATTGGGAAAGTATTAAATAAAAAAGAAATGATAACATTCTTCATATTGTTTTTTATGGAAATAAATTACCTACAAACCTTATTATCTTACCCCTAATAGAATTTGATGTTATTTTGGGTATGGATTATCTCTTTATTTACCATTATATAATAGATTTTGTAGCAAAAAAGTTGTTTTCTTAAATAATTTTAGTTTTTATATAACAATGAACTGATACCTTTAATAAGATATAAAGAATACTAGAAAATGATAATATATAGAAACATAAGTTAGCACGAACATATTATCGATAATAAAATAACTCTATTGTTTAATGATGTTTCATTAGTAAAATAATACCCTGATGTTTTTCCTAATGAGTTACATAGTTTTATACCAGATTGGGAAGTTGAATTTATTATTGGCATTGTCCCTAATGATATGAAAATTTGAAAACCCTATTATTGATTGTCTTAAGTAAAACCTGTATAATTTAAAAATATTTTATATGAGTTTCTTGATAAATGTTTCATTCATCCATGAATTTCACCATGGGGTGATCCTATCTTATTTGTTAAAAATTAATACGGATTAGTGAGGGTTAACATTAATTATAGATATTTAAATAACATCACCATTAAAAAAATGTATCAACAAGCTCATATTAATGATTTTGTGGATCAGTTCCACAGACCTTAGTCTTTTTTGAAGGTTTACATAATGTTTAGGTACTAGCATCTGGAGGTGAAGGAGGATGAAATTATGAAAATATAATTTTTTACTAGATATGGGAATTATGAGTTTGTGGTTATTCCCATTGGGTTAAAAAATTACACAACTATATTTATGGATGTAACACCCCAAGATTTCATAGTGTGTTATTTCTTCAAAATAATTCAATAACATGCACTACACGCAACACCGAGTTCAAGCGCACCATGACTCACCAAACAAGCCGTTCAAAAAAGGTTATGAATATTATTAACTAAATTTTAAACTTTATATAATCCTTATAATTTTAGAATCCATATTATGAGTTTCTTAGACATAATGTAAGAACAAATTCAACTTCAGTATTGTAGTTTTACCAACTTTTAATAGTGAACCCTTTTTAAATAAATTATTTCAAACTTTTTGACTAAATGGGGACATCGAAAAATTTAAAATGAAACATCCCAAGCTTACACGGTACGCTTTCCTTTGAATAAAACAGTAGCGTGTGTTGTACGCAACTTCGAGTTTTAACACACACCACAACCGATCAAACTAACCGTTATGGATAGTAATACCTAAATTTTGAAATTATGTATATTTTATATTTTAAAATGGACTTCATTTTTGGATTCGTAATATCTAATTTAGCCTAAGGTGAAATTTTGGTACTTTTCGGATAACTTTCATATTTTGATGAATAGTGAAAATTACTAAAGTTTAATTAAAAACAACTTTTTTAATCAAAATAATTTGTAGTGATAAATTATGAATTTGAGTGGTTTTAAAGTATATTTAGAATATATTTTTACCATTTAATATAATGTTGGTCATTGGACATAATTTTACAATTAAACCGAACATAAACAAGTGTCAATCTTTTGATAGTTATTATCTCTTAAAAACACGCTTTTTGTTTTGACAGCGGGAATTAATTTTAAATTAATTTCTGCCACTTCTGTGTTTTGAATTTAGAAAAATGGATTCCATATTTGGAATCAGGATGTTCAAATTGTGTAAATAGGTAACTTTTATTTTTAGACATTTTGAATAGTTACTGTGGTAAATATTTTATTTACCATGGTTAAAGGGTAAATCCGGTAAATAAGGGTTAATAAAATAATATTATAATAATACAAAATTACCCTAAAACGTGTCCTAACCTTATTGGTGGACACCTACCCGACCATGGGCATCCTTGGGTCAATTTGGGGACCCCTTGGAGCCACTTGTATGTGGTAGGGACACATTATATTAATAAAGTTAAAATAAAAATAAAAATGGAATAAGCTTACATCTTTTAGAAGAACAATTTTTACATAGGGTTATACATGTTGGATTTTCGATTATAAATATTCATTAGAAATATAAAACTATTTCCTAAATGATGATATTTTATTTATGATTTTTAGACGTTAAATAATTTATTTTATTTATGACACAATGATGATGCAGTAATTACTATAATAGTGAAAAATTAAAATAATTGATATTATAAATACACAAAAAAATATAATATGAAACTTTTAATGAATTAAACTAATTTTCTAGGATAATATGATATATTAGGATTGATTTAATTGACTTTGTTCGATGTAATCAATCTGGTATGAGTTTCACAAAAATCAACTATTGAATAGTGTCAAAATTGACATAAAAGAGTTCTTAAAACAAATATTATATTATTAATTAATATTAAATTCCTAAAAATCTAAGGTTCGGCCAAAAGACTTATATCAGGATAGGTTCATAATTAATGGAGCACTTGTGGGTCGTTTGGATGTATATAGTAAGTTTATTAACCATATTATATAAAAATACAAAGAGACATTGTAAAAGTGAAACTAATTAACTTAGAGTTAATACTTAAAGATAAGGTTAATATAAGTACCCAAACCTGTCTAAATTCTATTGGTTGAGTGGTTTTCGACCTATCCCCACCTTAGCCTTTGAATAATCAACTTTGGAGCCATTGGAAACCGAATATGAATTTATTATAAATTAATATTTCTAGCTTTTCCAAAGGTGACCCTCACCCCTCTTATAAAAGGGCACTCCTCCTTCTCATTTCTTCACACCTCTCAAGCCACTTGGCTCGTCCAAACTCTGCCCAACTAAGCTCCCCACATCCCTATACTCCTCCTTGAAGCTTCCCCTTAGGCAGAAAGCATTTCAACAAGTCCTTTGGTTCCAACCAAAGTGAGTTACCTAAATTAAAGGTAACGTTTTCTCTTAAATTATTTTCATTTATTTTCCTTCTCCAACCCCCAAACTCTTTTTATTTACTTTCTTTTGTAACAACACCAGTATCCTCAATATACTAGGATGTTGTTATAATAATGATTCAAACTACACATACACACAACTCCATCTAATGGATGATGAACATAATGTTTCTGTGGATGGCAAACTAACGCCTCACGAAACGATGATTGTTCAAATACATCTTACCGCCTCTCATGGTGGCCATTATGATGGCACTGTAATTAAATATGATGTTAATGATATATATTTTATATATAAGCTTCTGTAATTCCATTTTATTTCATACCATTATTCGTTTCATGTTGTATATACATACGATAATTTCATTTGAGGAAGTGCGGACTACCGCCCCCTTAAAATGATATGACTCGTTCATACCACACATGGAACGTATAAAGGATGGTGTTAATGAACTTAAGTAACATATATAAAATATTATATTATACTGGAATAGTAATATACCTATTTATCATTTGGATTCGATTCTTTTAAAATAAAAATTAAATGGAAGTAGCGTTCGTGCGTACGTACGGACTACCGTCTCCACGAACGCGATGAGATTCATTCTCCATCGTATCCATTCAAGTATAATTATCATTTGATGATTTAAAAATGATGTTTAAGAACTTGATACCATTCTGGATATTAATAATATACATCCCATTAATAACGAATATGGCTCACATAACAAAGAATATAAAGTAAAATGAACCCGTTAACACCCGAAATGACGATAATTCTAAGATATTATTAACAAATCAATGATAAAAGATCATATATGATATCATATTAAAGTAAATGATTCTTTTATTATTCAATAACAATTATTTCACCATTATACAGGAGGTAAACCTACCATCGACCAAGGAAAAAGTACAATGTAAGGGATTTTCTAATCTCACTTTTAATTTCGTGAGAATTCTATTGTTCACCACTTAATTATTGCATGTGGTGTATGTGTACTGCCCATGATTGTATTCATTGTGTAATATAATTTAATTTATGGGTATTTACATCATCATGGTATGATACTTCTTTCATGGGTGTATGTTTCGAAAGTTACCTAATCGATAAGGGAATTTGAGATTTCAATTTCCACTCATTTGGCTTTACACATATTTCATTGATTATATTACCCCAAGATTATGTGTGGAATCACTATTCATTTGATTATGTCATAATTTCCACTCCCCTTCCTGTGGATATAAGTTTGATGCACATAATCACTCCATTGGTAATTCTCAAGTCATTGATATGAATTTGATAAGAGTAATTTTAACTCATTCTCCATTTGTTGAGTTAAACATCCAATTCGTTGGTATTGTTTTTACAAGAATATGTGTGAATGTCCTTTGATTGTTTTACACTGAATATCCAATCATATTTAGTGTATTTATATTTGTCACACATAATTATGTCATTGATTTATCCTTAACCTAAGGATACAACCTTTACAAGAGATTTCATCTCAATTTACATTCCATTGAGACTTCTTTGTTGATATACACCAAATAACTTTTATGTGGTGTATATAACGTACTTTGACATAGTATATCATGAATCCCTTTATTCTCATGATATTACAAAGTTTTGATTACCACAATTATTTGTATTCAAGTGTCTCTTTTGGTTGGAATCTCTAACTAAAATACCATTTTTAAAATGATTTAAAGACTTATTCATCTAAATCTTTCTCATTATTGTCCATGTTTTAAAAAAATGGTTTTAAGGATTTATTTATATGGACATTAAAGTTTACAAATTAAAACTCCTTTTAAAAAGTTTCAAAGTGGTATGGGACACTTTGATTCAAAAATCTACTTTTAAATGGCTTCTTGACAAATAGTGTGACTTTTAAATGTTTTCAAGAAAAGGGGGATATTTCTCTCAAATAGTTTTGATGATTACTTTCATTTATGTCAACATCCTTCATTATTCATGATTGAGGTTAATGTGATACAATACAATCTTCCATATTGTATCAAATGAGTTATGTTTGACTGTGGATGTTCTATTTTTATACCATTCATGGTTTGTGGTTAAAGTATTGACATTTCGTATGCTAGTTTTAATACGAATGTTTATTTTATGCTTAAACCTATTCATATGAGGAATGCATTGGACTTAATAAGTGACGGGTGGAGCCCTCTATAGCTCCTTGATGCATCGGTAGGTCTCATGAGACAAACTAGTGTCTTGGCACAAGGCCTTGGCAAAATCTTATTTGTAGTCTTGGCACGAGGCCTTGGCTATGTGGTTATAATAGTCTGGCATTATGCATTCCATCATTATGAAAGTGGTTATTGATATTGCATGTGATCATTCGACTAGTAGAATATCCATGTGAGTAAGTAAATGGCATTATTTCATTTTACCTTTGCCATTTTATGTTGAAGTTCAAGTTTAAAAGGCTTTTGTTTTAGTTATAAATTGTCTTAAGTGTTTATGCTTATTTATGAAAGCTTCTGCTATAATATTATCCTTACTGAGCATCCGAGCTCACCCCTTTCAATGTTTTATTTTTTTTCCCAGGATTATGAAGAAGTAATTTATGAATGACCTGCAGGGATAGTATGAGGGGATATGAAGACAAGATGTTTTTTTTATGATGTAATGTAAAAATTTATGGATGTATCTAGTTATTCCAAGGCTACTAAACTAATCGGTCTTTCGAGACTTGATCTTTCTCATGATCATGCCAATGTTATGTAATAATGCACCGACTCTGGGTAACTAGGGTCGGGGCGTTACAGTTGGTATCAGAGGAAGTTTAGTACAAACCTTGGTAGCTAGATTTAGATAAACTCTGATTAGAGCACGTAGACCTAAGATGAACTTTGAGGATTAGTATAAAAGAACTTCCTAGAATTTTGGTATTGTAGAGATTTTGTGAGTTTTCTGAGCAATACATCCCTGTCTGGATACGAGCAGGTAGAGGCGGCTCTGGCACAGATGTACCTAGGGGTAAAACCCGAAAACACCGCTTTGAGCTAGACTCGAACGGGAACTGGTGCACGACAATGGGCCTTGCTGCACTCTTGGTTATGACACTCCCGGGGGATATGCTTAGGATAATTTACATTTTCTTTACAAATCGATTTAAGTAATATATACATAAGATGAGAGTAAATGACCTTGGTTAATCCTAATATGTTTCAAATTGAGAATATGGTGACATTTTAATCTCTAAATGATTTTACGACTACTATTACTCACACAATGCTTTCTGGTTTTAGTCAATGGCTGGATTCCAAGGAAGTCATAGTGACTTTGAGAATGATGTACAAATTGGGAACAGTGGTGGCAATGAGCAACAAAATGGAATGTTGATAGGCTTAAAAGATATCGTCTTTATGCCAAATCAGTTTTCCAAAAATATGATCAACAACATATATATTAACCAACTCCCAGACTCAACAAGGAAGAGAAAGGTGATAAATGATAAGATCTCCAGCAATGGAGACCATGGAGAAAAGAAACCTCAATTTTCATCATGCAGGAATTGTGGAAAGAGACACCCAGGAAAGTGTCTCAATGGGACAACGAAATGTTTTACGTGCGGGAAGGAAGGACATAAAGTGAAGAATTGCCGAAGAAAAATGAAGAGTACTATGGAAGAAGATAAAAATGGTCCCAAGAGTCAATTTACAGTTATTTTTCGTAAATGTAGGGGACCTGGCCATTACCCGAGTGAATGTCCTATTCTATAGGATATTTTCTTGGTCAAAGAAGAAGATATGTGGAAATAAATGGTTGGATAAAAATTTAAAAAGTATTATCACTCCTTGTTGATGGGTTTACTTTGAAATAATTTTCTCTTGTATTTGTAACCCCACAGTTTGCCATGTGAGAATGATATTTGAGGAAGAATTGTCTCTTCCCTTGTAGATATAGATATAAATAACCATTTGGTTTTATATGATCATTGGGGTTTGAGAAAATGATAAGTTATTATAATTTGGGATGAAAATGCAAAGTATGATATAACATTTGTGGTTAAATTTTGTTATTTTGAGGAATTTATCTCATTTTGGTAATATTAAAGAATATAGTTTTTGAAAAAGGACAACACGTAGACCGTGTGACAACCCGTCGCGTCGGACAAAGCTATGGGAATCGAACCCACAACCAAAGTGTGATTGGGATTTATCGCCTACCACTGGACTACGTGAAGTCCCTGGTTAGTGTGACTATTTTTTTTGTTAAATGATTTTATTGATCAATAATAAGATGATTTGGGTTCTTATGTCTTATCAAATGAATACCCTTGGTATAGGAAAATGATTTGGTGATTAAGTGATAAATGTTATTTTGGAAGATGTTCGTTTTGTTAGGAACACTATATGCCCAAGGAAAATAGAATACAATGAGGTTTCATTTGTAGAGTAATGGTGGATTTTTATCTACATTTTTATTGTTGATTTATAGTGATTTGGGTTATTTATGGAAATGATTAACCTATAACAGAGAATATGTGATGATGTTGATTACTTTTAAGTATGTGACTTTAAGAGTATTTGATGTAATTTGGAGATACAATGTAACATTGGAGACTACATAATCAAATTCTTCTATGTTTTGGGTTTCAATATTAGTTTGGATTATATTAAAGGATTTTAAGGACAATTGGTTATTGAATGGTATCTATTTAACTTTGGGGTATTGTTGGTTTAATTTTATAAATTAAGATTAGTGCATATTTATCTCAATGAATATCCTTTTGGGGGATCATTAGATCATTCACTAACCATTTTGGTTTTGATTAATCTTCAAAGACAATTTAAATATATGGTTTATCCTGCATGGATCATGTGATTCTATAGAAGTTTATTCTAGCTCTTCCAGTGTGACCAAGTCTTCTTGAATACTCATCGTTTAAAAAAAATTGAGTTAGTGGTGGAAATTTATTAAAGAATGAAAATCTACTTAAAATTTAAGTATATCTCATAATGTTCTTAGTCAATATCATAAATGAATTCCTCTTCCTTATGTAATGTAACTTTGAAAAAAAAATGTTGTCCTAGATGGTACCTTAAATCATCACTAATTTATGGTTTTGGGATTGTTGGCCTTTTCATAGCCATGTTCTCTACCACTCTCCATCAGATAATTGATGGTTAGATTTCTCCTCCATATCCATATTTTCCTACATGGAACCCTAGTATGTGTTATTTTCGGTAAACTTCATACTTTCCACTCTTTATTTTAAATAGAGGCCTCATTAATTCATTTTTCGATGTGGGATTTCAACTAAGATATTTTGAAATGTCAAAAATGTGTGATCCCAATACCCTATATTTTGTTGAACCGATGGTACTTCAAATCATCATAGATTGATGAGTTTAAGGACCTCAATTTTATACTTGTTTGTGATTGATGACCTCAACCACTACCTATAAATATTTACGTTTTTTCTCCAATTATATGTCTCTAATTTCCACCAATGTTCTCCTAATCGAGATCATAATTTGGTGGTGACCCTTTCATTTCTCTTTTCCTCATATTAAGACTAAATTTTAGTAAACCAATTTCCGATGTGGGTTTTCCCACAAATATATTTTCTATCTTCAACCTTTTATTTTCTAAGAACAATTTCAAATTGCGAGGACGCAATTTATTGAAGGAGGGGAGAATGTAACACCCCAAGATTTCATAGTGTGTTATTTCTTCAAAATAATTCAATAACATGCACTACACGCAACACCGAGTTCAAGCGCACCATGACTCACCAAACAAGCCGTTCAAAAAAGGTTATGAATAGTATTAACTAAATTTTAAACTTTATATAATCCTTATAATTTTAGAATCCATATTATGAGTTTCTTAGACATAATGTAAGAACAAATTCATCTTCAGTATTGTAGTTTTACCAACTTTTAATAGTGAACCCTTTTTAAATAAATTATTTCAAACTTTTTGACTAAATGGGGACATCAAAAAATTTAAAATGAAACATCCCAAGCTTACATGGTATGCTTTCCTTTGAATAAAACTGTAGCGTGTGTTTTACGCAACTTCGAGTTTTAACACACACCACAACCGATCAAACTAACCGTTATGGATAGTAATACCTAAATTTTGAAATTATGTATATTTTATATTTTAAAATGGACTTCATTTTTGGATTCGGAATATCGAATTTAGCCTAAGGTTAAATTTTGGTACTTTTCGGATAACTTTCATATTTTGATGAATAGTGAAAATTACTAAATTTTAATTAAAAACAACTTTTTTAATAAAAATAATTAATAGTGATAAATTATGAATTTGAGTGGTTTTAAAGTATATTTATAATATATTTTTACCATTTAATATAATGTTGGTAATTGGACATAATTTTACAATTAAACCGAAGATAAACAAGTGTCAATCTTTTGATAGTTATTATCTCTTAAAAACACGCTTTTTGTTTTGACAGCGGGAATTAATTTTAAATTAATTTCTGCCACTTCTGTGTTTTGAATTTAGGAAAATGGATTCCATATTTGTAATCAGGATGTTCAAATTGTGTAAATAGGTAACTTTTATTTTTAGACATTTTGAATAGTTACTGTGGTAAATATTTTATTTACCATGGTTAAAGGGTAAATCCGGTAAATAAGGGTTAAAAAAATAATATTATAATAATACAAAATTACCCTAAAACGTGTCCTAACCTTATTGGTGGACACATACCCGACCATGGGCATCCTTGGGTCAATTTGGGGACCCCTTGGAGCCACTTGTATGTGGTAGGGACACATTATATTAATAAAGTTAAAATAAAAATAAAAATGGAATAAGCTTACATCTTTTAGAAGAACAATTTTTACATAGGGTTATAAATGTTGGATTTTCGATTATAAATATTCATTAGAAAGATAAACCTATTTCCTACATGATGATATTTTATTTATAATTTTTAGACATTAAATAATTTATTTTATTTATGACACAATGATGATGCAGTAATTACTATAATAGTGAAAAATTAAAATAATTGATATTATAAATACACAAAAAAATATAATATGAAACTTTTAATGAATTAAACTAATTTTCTTGGATAATATGATATATTAGGATTGATTTAATTGACTTTGTTCGAAGTAATCAATCTGTTATGAGTTTCAAAAAAATCAACTATTGAATAGTGTCAAAATTGACATAAAAGAGTTCTTAAAACAAATATTATATTATTAATTGATATTAAATTCATAAAAATCTAAGGTTCGGCCAAAAGACTTATATCAGGA
Organism: Viscum album; assembly: GCA_963277665.1. Taxonomy (NCBI): domain Eukaryota; kingdom Viridiplantae; phylum Streptophyta; class Magnoliopsida; order Santalales; family Viscaceae; genus Viscum; species Viscum album. Next base: position 1,355,162,295 of record OY728131.1, read on the forward strand.
TAGGTTCATCATTAATGGACCACTTGTGGGTCGCTTGGATGTATATAGTAAGTTTATTAACCATATTATATAAAAATACAAAGAGACATTGTAAAAGTGAAACTAATTAACTTAGAGTTAATACTTAAAGATAAGGTTAATATAAGTACCCAAACCTCTATAAATTCTATTGGTTGAGTGGTTTTCGACCTATCCCCACCTTAGCCTTTGAATAATCAACTTTGGAGCCATTGGAAACCGGATATGAATTTATTATAAATTAATATTTCTAGCTTTTCCAAAGGTGCCCCTCACCCCTCTTATAAAAGAGCACTCCTCCTTCTCATTTCTTCACACCTCTCAAGCCACTTGGCTCGTCCAAACTCTGCCCAACTAAGCTCCCCACATCCCTCTACTCCTCCTTGAATCTTCCCCTTAGGCAGAAAGCATTTCAACAAGTCCTTTGGTTCCAACCAAAGTGAGTTACCTAAATTAAAGGTAACGTTTTCTCTTAAATTATTTTCATTTATTTTCCTTCTCCAACCCCCAAACTCTTTTTATTTACTTTCTTTTGTAACAACACCAGTATCCTCAATATACTAGGATGTTGTTATAAGAATGATTCAAACTACACATACACACAACTCCATCTAATGGATGATGAACATAATGTTTCTGTGGATGGCAAACTAACGCCTCACGAAACGATGATTGTTCAAATACATCTTACCGCCTCTCATGGTGGCCATTATGATGGCACTGTAATTAAATATGATGTTAATGATATATATTTTATATATAAGCTTCTGTAATTCCATTTTATTTCATACCATTATTCGTTTCATGTTGTATATACATACGATAATTTGATTTGAGGAAGTGCGGACTACCGCCCCCTTAAAATGATATGACTCGTTCATACCACACATGGAACGTATAAAGGATGGTGTTAATGAACTTAAGTAACATATATAAAATATTATATTATACTGGAATAGTAATATACCTTTGTATTATTTGGATTCGATTCTTTTAAAATAAAAATTAAATGGAAGTAGCGTTCGTGCGTACGTACGGACTACCGTCTCCACGAACGCGATGAGATTCATTCTCCATCGTATCCATTCAAGTATAATTATCATTTGATGATTTAAAAATGATGTTTAAGAACTTGATACCATTCTGGATATGAATAATATACATCCCATTAATAACGAATATGGCTCACATAACAAATAATATAAAGTAAAATGAACCCGTTAACACCCGAAATGATGATAATTCTAAGATATTATTAACAAATCAATGATAAAAGATCATATATGATATCATATTAAAGTAAATGATTCTTTTATTATTCAATAACAATTATTTCACCATTATACAGGAGGTAAACCTACCATCGACCAAGGAAAAAGTACAATGTAAGGGATTTTCTAATCTCACTTTTAATTTCGTGAGAATTTTATTGTTCACCACTTAATTATTGCATGTGGTGTATGTGTACTGCCCATGATTGTATTCATTGTTTAATATACTTTAATTTATGGGTATTTACATCATCATGGTATGATACTTCTTTCATGGGTGTATGTTTCGAAAGTTACCTAATCGATAAGGGAATTTGAGATTTCAATTTCCACTCATTTGGCTTTACACATATTTCATTGATTATATTACCCCAAGATTATGTGTGGAATCACTATTCATTTGATTATGTCATAATTTCCACTCCCCTTCCTGTGGATATAAGTTTTATGCACATAATCACTCCATTGGTAATTCTCAAGTCATTGATATGAATTTGATAAGAGTAATTTTAACTCATTCTCCATTTGTTGAGTTAAACATCCAATTCGTTGGTATTGTTTTTACAAGAATATGTGTGAATGTCCTTTGATTGTTTTACACTGAATATCCAATCATATTTAGTGTATTTATATTTGTCACACATAATTATGTCATTGATTTATCCTTAACCTAAGGATACAACCTTTACAAGAGATTTCATCTCAATTTACATTCCATTGAGACTTCTTTGTTGATATATACCAAATCACTTTTATGTGGTGTATATAACGTACTTTGACATAGTATATCATGAATCCCTTTATTCTCATGATATTACAAAGTTTTGATTACCACAATTATTTGTATTCAAGTGTCTCTTTTGGTTGGAATCTCTAACTAAAATACCATTTTTAAAATGATTTAAAGACTTATTCATCTAAATCTTTCTCATTAATGTCCATGTTTTAAAAAAATGGTTTTAAGGATTTATTTATATGGACATTAAAGTTTACAAATTAAAACTCCTTTTAAAAAGTTTCAAAGTGGTATGGGACACTTTGATTCAAAAATCTACTTTTAAATGGCTTCTTGACAAATAGTGTGACTTTTAAATGTTTTCAAGAAAAGGGGGATATTTCTCTCAAATAGTTTTGATGATTACTTTCATTTATGTCAACATCCTTCATTATTCATGATTGAGGTTAATGTGATACAATAAAATCTTCCATATTGTATCAAATGAGTTATGTTTGACTGTGGATGTTCTATTTTTATACCATTCATTGTTTGTGGTTAAAGTATTGACATTTCGTATGCTAGTTTTAATACGAATGATTATTTTATGCTTAAACCTATTCATATGAGGAATGCATTGGACTTAATAAGTGACGGGTGGAGCCCGCTATAGCTCCTCGATGCATCGGTAGGTCTCATGAGACAAACTAGTGTCTTGGCACAAGGCCTTGGCAAAATCTTATTTGTAGTCTTGGCACGAGGCCTTGGCTATGTGGTTATAATAGTCTAGCATTATGCATTCCATCATTATGAAAGTGGTTATTGATATTGCATGTGATCATTCGACTAGTAGAATATCCATGTGAGTAAGTAAATGGCATTATATCATTTTACCTTTGCCATTTTATGCTGAAGTTCAAGTTTAAAAGGCTTTTGTTTTAGTTATAAATTGCCTTAAATGTTTATGCTTATTTATGAAAGCTTCTGCTATAATGTTATCCTTACTGAGCATCCGAGCTCACCCCTTTCAATGTTTTATTTTTTTTTCCCAGGATTATGAAGAAGTAATTTATGAATGACCTGCAGGGATAGTATGAGGGGATATGAAGACAAGATGTTTTTTTTATGATGTAATGTAAAAATTTATGGATGTATCTAGTTATTCCAAGGCTACTAAACTAATCGGTCTTTCGAGACTTGATCTTTCTCATGATCATGCCAATGTTATGTAATAATGCACCGACTCTGGGTAACTAGGGTCGGGGCGTTACAATGGATCTTATAAATAGAGCATTCTATGAATATTTGGACAAGTTTGTGGGTTTTTATTGATGATTTCATAATTTATTCAAACATTTATGAGAATAATGATAAACATATATAAATTATTCTACAAACCTTGAAATAAAATAAGTTATTCAAAATATTTAACAAATGTTATTTAAATTAATAAAAAAATTAATTCATTAGAAACATTATAAATAAATATGTAATAGTCATTGAACCCGCTAGAACATAAGTGGTCAATTAATGGTGAATACAATTAAATGTTACTAAGATCCATTGTTTTCTTATTCTAGTAATCTATTACCTATATTGATTTGTAAAAGCTGTGAATTTATCTATCCCACATACCACGTTAACCAAAAATGGAGTTAATTAATTTGTATTGAATTATGTGATAATTTTTTAGGAAACCAAATACTATTTAATGATCCAATTTTGGCCTTTACCCTTAGAGATTTATACTTTTTCATCTTCTATGATACTTTATTAAAAGGATTTGGTCTGGTCTTGATATAAAATTATTGGAAAATTGATTATGGTTTAAGAAAACTAAAACCTAGCGAGTTAAATTATCATACACAAGAACTTGGATTAGCTACTTTGGTTGTTTTCTTTAAATACTTGGATAAATCATTTATATGGAGCCCAGTTTTAAATATATAATGACCTTAAAAATTTAAATTACATATTCACTTAGAAAGAGTTAAACATGAGATATATCATATGGATTAAATTGATAAAAGATTATGACTACACAATTCATTATTATCCAATAGAATAAAACAAATTAGTTGATGCTTTGCATCAAAAAATAATTCATTATTAACCATGTTACATTTATAATGTGACCATTTATTTAATAATTTGAAAAATTATGGCATACAATTTTTGGGTGCAGTAACTTACTATATTTTATTTTAGGGGTCTTTATAAACATTTCTATCTGCAATAATTAAACAATATTATTAGGAAGACAATGAGTTACATGAAAAGGTATAATTATTTATTAAGGGTATGTTGAATGAATTTAACATTGACAATGATTTTCTTTTGAGATTTGTAAAAAGGTTATGAGTGCCTCGTGATTCCAAATTGAAGATATAATTATTGATTATAGGTTATAGTTCTATATTTTAAGTTAATATTAGAAGAACATATATGTATAGAGACCTTAAAGAGTGTTATAGGTGGGATGAAATGAAAATAGATATTATATATTTTACTATGAAATTTTTTACGATTCAACAAGTTAAAGCATAATGAAAATTACAGATGGGGGTAATTTAGGCTTTTCTTATACTAGAGTGGAAATAGAAAAATATATCCATAAATATAATAATGGGATTTCTAAATACATATCAAGGTAATAATGTTATTTTTCTTGTTCTTTTTGATCAATTAACTAAAGTTGCACATTTCCTTCCCAATCGAGATACTATATATTTAGATGAACTTTCTCAGCTGTATATTGAGTTGATAATCAGGATACATGGATTTCATCTCATTATTGTATCTGACCAGGATCTTAGGTTTAATTAACATTATTGGAAAGGAATTCAAAGAATATTTGGTAATAAATTAAATTTTAGTACATATTTTCTTCCTCAATATGATAGATAGTCCAAACAAACAATTTAGACCTTGGAAGACATGCATCATTCTTGTTCAATAGATTTCTAGGGAAGTTCAGACAAATATTTTAATTTAGTTGAGTTTTATTATAATGAAAGTTTTCATTTCATTACACAGATGAATCCTTTTGGGGTATTATATGGAATGTTATGTTGGAATCCTGGTTTTCGGGATGAAGTATGTGAAAGGAAGATGATGTGACCATAATTGGTAGAGGAAATGGTTGGTAAGCTGAAGGTAACTCAACAACATATGAGGATAGCTCAAAGTAGGAATAAAATTTATGTGGATAATCAGGGAAATGATCATTAATTGGAGGTAGGTGATCATGTTTTTCTTAAAGTATCTCTATGGAAATGTGTTATTAATTTTGGTAAAAAGTGGATCTCATGTCCTCGATTCATCAAACCATATGAAATTCTGATGAAATTTGCATAAGTTTAATACAAAGCACCATTTCCTTTGATTTTATCCTAGATACAAAATGTTTTTCATGTTTCAATGCTAATAATGTATTATCAGGATTCATCTCATGTTTTAATCTCTAAGGTAGTTTAGTTGGAAGAGAAACATTCCTATGAGGAAAACATGTTAACATTATTTACCATAGATAGAAATTATTAGATAGAATTATAATTCACAAGGTTGTGGTTTTTTGGAAAAAACATACGATGGGAGAAGAAACATGTGAGTAAGAAAATAATACAAGAAAATGTTGATTTCGAGTGTAGTAAAAGTGTGCTGTGGTGGGTGATATATTAAATTTTCATTTAATTATAAATATATGAAACTATGAGTGAGTATCTTTTATGTAAAATTTAAAATTTATTTATTCAAATATATGAGGAAATTAATACCTTGGATTATGATAGCTGTAGAAACCCAACACTAGAATTCATAAAGCCATTGTTAGAAATCAATCAAATTGGAATGATTTAAACAAATCAAATCCTTAAGGATTGAGAGTATAGTATAATTGGTAAACCATATACACACATGAGTCTTGTATTACGAATTAAGAAACCAATTACAATATTTTTTTTCGAAATAACTTATATGATAACATTATTTTTTCTAGTATATCCATATATATCTTTCATAGTATGATTCATGGATTCCTGGGGAAAGGAAATATAATAAGGGTGAGCTCAAACTCACAGTAAGGTTAAATTATAGTGAAAGTAACAATGAATAAATGAGAATAATAATTTGGCATAATAATTAATAGAACACACATGCCAACTAACCAATTGGATGACAAGAATGTGAATAAGCAATAAGTAAAGGAATATGAAAATGAATTCCCTTCTAATAACTAGATAATAAAAAATAAATATGGAAAATTGAGAAACTTAAACACATTCCATTTAATCAATGTATTGAAAATTAAATGTATCCATAGATATGTCAACACAAAATCTCAAGGAAGAATAATAACTGAAACTAAATTAGAAAAATGCTTCATTGTAGGATGTTATGTCAAATTCACATGAAAACATATACTGTTAAAACCTATCACAAGATTTTTTAAAACTATCGAAAGAAACTATTCAATTTTAGAAACTTATTTCTCTCATGAGAACCTATCGATGCATCAAATATCTATATGAATTCCGGGATCCTCCCATAGTAACCTATCTAAATAATTCCTCATATTGGATAATTAAAATAAATAATATGCCTTATCAAATATAAATATTGAATAATGAATACATAATTATCAATATCTCACCAAATAATCAAACAATTATCAAAGTAGACACCTTAATTAAATTTTTAAATGGTTTAGGTAATAATAATATTCGTGATAAATGAAATGGATATTTTAGGGAAAATTCAATGTTTAATGATCATAAGAGATTGAAAATTTCAAGGTGACTAAGAAATAAACCATGAAAGTAAATTTGATTATTATCCTTGCCCAAATAAATCAAAAACCATCCAGAGGACTAATAAGGATGGTATCTATAATATACATCCCATGTGGAGTAAAATGAATGGTTTTTGTCATTGAAGAATAGAAATAAAGAAATATTGTAAGAACATTTTTGAGGAAAATATCCTTTTGTTTTGAAAAATAAGTATCCTTGAAAATGAATTTTGAAATATTTTTATTAAATTACTCTTTTAAACAAATAAATTAAACTTCAATTAAATGATGTTGAGAAATTTTGTACTTTTTATGAGTTAAAAAGAACATTCCTTTTGAATGGTGAAACTGTTAGAAAAATTACTTGTTCAGAATGCGACAAGAATATTCATTTTAATACATTGGTAAAAGATAAAAGGGTAAAATTTTATTTATTAAATCACGTTTAATGGATTTTTTAGCACCTTTTCAGAAAATGGTAATTTTGGTAGATAACAGGTTCTCCAACTGAAGAGAGAAATAAAGTCGAATTTTGTTAAAAAAATATTCTAATACATTTTGAGTACCCAAGAGTGGAAAAATGGTACTTTTACTAAATAATGTTCATGAAAAACCATAGGAGAAAAAACATAAAGGGTTTTTTATGTATAGATCAAATAATTTCATCTAATATAAATATAAGTGCAATCAACCTGGAACAAAATGTGATTTTAAAGTAAACCCTTGAAAAGATTGTAATGTTAGAGTGAGAATAAATCATTGACTAGATTATGGGTACCAACTATAAATCCACATATAGAATAGGAAAAACATCAATAGATATTAAAAGTAATTATACACATCATCATAGAATATTAAAAACAACGAGGCAGTAACATATCCTAATGAAAATAAATATGGTGATGAAATTATTTTCCACTTGGTACCTTTTAACTCAAATCCCCTTAAATGAAATAAAAAAATTGAAACTAAAAATATTATGAAGAATGATTAAATCATGATATTATATGAAAATTGGTAGTATTTTCTCCATATATAAGAAATTAGGTGCACAAAAATAATGTTATTATTTCTAGAGAACGTTAGCAATCACAAAAGGAAGTGATATTGAAAATACAATCATTAAAAATGTTCGTGACAAGAATAATCTTTAAACATTCCAATGTGGACCATACCACTTTGAAATATTTGAATCATAATTTCCTTGAATGAATAAAATTAAATTAATCTTATAATATCATGAAAATATAGAGTTCCATGATATAAAATTTCTTAAGGAAGTATACACACCGTACAAGATATACGAGGTGTATGAAAACAAATAAGTCTCAATTGAGTTTAAATTGATATAAAATCCATTACCTTGCATCCAAATTTTCTTGCATGTATTTATATTAATGAATAAAAAATATTCTGTTAATTTTTTAATTTCATTAGAAATCTTTTCATGTTTATCATATCTTTTATTTCACTTATTTCAATGTTGTATAAAACTACTTAACCAATTATGTTTACATCGAGGGTTTTGACCAAATTCAGTTTATGTGTCAAAAACAACTTGGGTAGGTCAACTATGGAAAAAGGGGTAATTATATTACATATAAAGAATAATAATCATGGTTAATTATATTATTTATGCATCAATTATACTTTTAGAACCATTCACTAAATGTGGTTATGAAAAATGAACCAATATTACAATCATGGAGATGGTATGTCGTACCAACGCATGCGTAACGATCCCATTTTTTCATGATCATTATGAAAATAAGTTATATACCAAGATATATTTACATACTGATAATTATATCATAAATAAGATTTTATTTAAGAATATATAATTATATATATAATTATTTTGATGTAAAATTAATCACACTGTATCGAGGAGGCGGTAGTCCACACATCCACGAATGAAATTATCATTTTTATTGTATGTAAGGGTAACAAGAAAAATGATATATATATATATATATATATATATTTATATAAAGGAAATTTTTAATTAATATAAAATATAGGTTGTGTATTTCTCATATGTTTAATTATAATCATCCTCTATACATTTCATGTATTATATGAATGAATCACATTACTTTGAGGGGGCGGTAGTCCCCAATTCCACAAATGATGTTATTATTTTTACAAAAAATTGAAAGTATAAATAAATGTGCTTTAAAAGTATTAAAAATATTAAATTAATATTAAATATTATATATAACATATATAAAAATATTTTCCATCATAATTTCCATGATGAGAGGTGGTAAAGGAAAAATGAACGTAAATAATATGTTTATTACCCATTAGATGGAAGTGTGTGTAAGTGTTGGTAAAACCATTAGAATTAAAACATTATAGTATATTAATGATGATGTTTTTTATATAATCATGGAATAAATATATTTTAGGGAGTGGATAATGTAAATGAAACTACAAATCTTGAGGAAAGTTTTTACCTTTTAATCTGGAAACTCTTTTTGGCTAGCACCAAAGGGATTTGGAGGATTGCTTTCTGCCTAGGGTGAGGATTATAGGGTGAGGATAGGTATGTTTATAATCTATTTGGGAAGATATTGGTTGAACAATTATGTATTTATAGGTGTGTGGAAGTGGGAGGAGCGGAGGCCTTTTTATATTGGAGGAGGAGTGACACTCTTGTAATATTTGACAATGGTATTCCATACACGTTTTCCACATTGTGAGGGGCTAAAATACATGTTAAATTTATATAAAGTGGTTATAGGGTCTATATATGGCCATAAAATGGATTTTGGAAATGTTTATAGGTCATTTCGTCTCTTAAGATTAAGGCTTAATCCCTTGATAATCATTATTTTAAATTAATCATTGTAATTGATTTTAATTACCTTCAAACATATTTTTTGTCAAAAAATAATTTTACCTTATTATAAATTATAATTGATGATGATTAAAAAATATTTAATCCATTTTTTTTAATTACAAAACATAAAAGTCTTAAATTAATTTAAATTTAATCACGTAGACGGGGCGACAATGTCTTATTTCAATGTAAAAACATCGGAATGATTGGTATGTTATTATAGCCAATTTCCAAGTAAAATTTATTTAGATGAACTAAATTAAATTAATTTATAACAAAATTATCTAATTAAAATATAAAACCAATTTAAAAAATAATTTATCCTTATAAATAAATTATATTAAAAATCATTTTTGAACTAAAATTAAGTATTTTCACTATTCATTAAAGAATGAAACATGGAAAAAATATCAAATAATTATCATAAAATAATTTTTATGTATTTATTTAAAATATTAATTTTATTTTAAAAATTAAAATCTATAAAATTTCAAAAAATTTAATTTAAATTGGGTTCTCCATTAAAAGGCAGTAAAATGCTTTAATAAAAATAACGGGGTTTATATGTAAAATTGGGGTTGTTCATATCTTATGCTTATCAAATTTAATGGAATGATATCAAAAAATATTATATTTAATAATATATATATATATATATAATTAATATTGATCAATAATTATAATTGATTTAATTAATTATTAAAAAAGAACTGTGTGAGCATAAAAATACTTTTCTATATAAATATTTTATATATTCAATTTGTTCTTATATTCATTTATATTTAATTTTTAACTAATGAACTCTTATTATATTTGTGTGAGAAATATATTTTCATAAGTTAGTCAATACTATTCATAATAGCTAGTTTATTATATCTTAGTATATTAAATAATAATATTTTAATAATATATTTTTGTTCGGTGAAAACTGGGTCTTGTGTGTAACACAAGACTTTGAAGAAACTCATCGTTACGTATATAACATGATAACTAAGTAACAAATGAATTAAATTATAAATAATAAACTACATTTATTTAATATTGTAAATATATTATAAATTCTTGGGATATTATATTCAATTTTGTTCAAGGTATTGCGTGTCATACACGCTATCAAATAAAATGTTCCTACATTATATTTTTCGAGAGTTATAATATTTTGTCACTGATGAATGTTGATTTTCTTAAAACACTATTTCATATTACCTTCATTGTTTTGTTGGGATCCACAGACAGAATCCCTCTACCAATGATCCACATGTGCTCCTTTGATATTCGAGCAATGCCACACTATCCTCAGGTGTTAGCATGTATAATCAAAGGTCTTGGATTATTCTTTATTGATAACTTTTTGATTTAAATTGAAGAAATATATCTTTAATTTATTATTATTTAGTGGCTGAGTGTAGGAGAAGAAAAAATATAATTCATTGTGTAAAAAAATTCTATATTTCGATTTCACCGATCAATACTCTACACAATTAACATAACCCTCTATTTATAGAAATATAGTTTAGGTTAAAATAATTATTTAATTAATTATGTCATTAAATAATATAATGTATATTAGAAAACTCTACTCGACATACTAAATTAATAATAATAATATTTTGTGGCCTTCTCTGACATTCACCATAACAAGTATTATTTGGCCGACTGGTTAATTAATATTTTTATCCAAATGTGGTTTTGATCCATCTGAACAATAATATTTGTTGAATACTCAAATAAAAAATATTATCTCATTAAATAAATATTTTATTCAAAAACTAATAAATAAATATTTATTTAATATTCAATAAAAAATATATATTTTATTCACATTCTGATGAAAATAAATTTATCTAATTTATGCGATAAATAAAACATTAATAAAAATTATTCCTCGTTATTGCGAATAATATTAATTCCATTAATTAATTTAAAATATAATCTAATCGATAAAAAAGGAAACACATCGTGTGTAACCCACTAGGATCCTTTCTCCTTGGCATAATAGAGGATTTCCTAAAGTCATAGGTTACTGTCTAACAACGGGTCAAAGCACACAAGGAACGAAATTATTGTCGTAATGTTGATAACCACATACAAATGCTCACTTTTAAATATAATCTCTTTTTCAAAATATATCATCATGAAATATTCACATATATGTCACAACCTATATACTTAATAGTTGTTTCTTTTACTATTTGTAATAAACACATCATTACACCATGGACATGGAACTTGTAGTGACAATTATATTCCATGTAAATGGATAAGGTATCATCATCCATAAATATGTAAGGGTGAAATCCTTCAACAAATTTTCCAATATTGACATGTCAATCATGATGAACCCGAAGTACCATACCACTCCACGAACATGTGTCATCATAGTTTTCATCAGAAAATATAAGTGCACGAATAATTACATGAATTCATGATAGTATTAATTTATATGTTCCATTACACATGTTCGATATAGGAATATATAACGACACCAAAAAAATGTAATTCCTACTGGTAGGTTTGATATCATAATATCCCGAATCGAATATTACTATGTGCTAACATTGTGAGAAGAAGCATCATCCACTTATGAGTGCTCTAACCTAATGGTATAAATACCATGTGTCCCATCATAGTATGTTATTCAACAATAGAACTATTTTAAAAATATTATCATAGGACTTCAAGGTTCCCATTATAGTAGGGAACCATTATAACCTTATCAAAGAAATATATACTATCAGAAATTATTATATTAAAATAATGAAATACAATGAAAAATATGTAAAAATATGTTTAATTAATATCCAATACATCGAATATACATGTAATAAAAGTTAAAATAGTTTGTCCTTGGACACAAAATCTAAAAACTCCCACATAGACTAGATTTAATTACCTTTGAATTTTAGTTTTCTTATCCTTAGATGAAATAATGTTTCTACTGAGTTAGGGCTTTAGAAAAGGGGTATTCCACATTGAATTCCATGGAAATACTTCTCAATTCAACCTCACCTATCTCAAAAAATCCATTAAGACATGATACTTCTGAAATATGTGCTTCATCTATTGATATGTCATTATCTCTTATTAAAGCGACACCACTGCATTTTTATCATAATAGGGTGTGATATGCTCATTTCTGATAGGTATCACATCAAGATCTTGGACAGAGTTTCACATCCATACGTATTCCTTATCTTACATGAAAGAAACAATATACATAGAATCTACTATATAATCTATGAACACAACCTTTATTGAGACCTTCCAACTCATAGAAAATCCATTCAAAGTGAACATGTATCCCATTTGTGACTTCATATCATATTGAAATTTTTTGAAACTAGCATCTTTAAATCATTTAATAATTAATTATTTATCTCCTTTATAAACCAGGAATATATCCTTATTATTTTGTAGGTACTTAAAGATAGTCTTTACTATAATTCCAATGGGAGTCACCGAGATCAGCTTGATATATTCTTACATAGTTAATAAACATGTGATGTATATCCTAGTATATATCATAAAATACATAGATAACCCAATCACAAATACATATAGAGTCTTATCCATTTTATTTTTTTCCTCATGTGTTTGAGGAAACATTTTCTTGGAAATGTGAATTATATGTGATTCTAGTAATAATCCCCTATTTTATTATTCTATATTGAATCTCTTTAGGATATTTTTAATTTAAGTAATTTTACATAGGCCAAGAAACCTCTTAGATCTATCTTGATGGATCGTAACCCCAAGAATATATGATAACTCAACCATGTTCTTTATAGATAAGAATTTATTCAACCATGCCTTATCATACTATAAAACTTGTATTTATTTTTAATGAGTTTAATGTCATCAAAATATACAATTAATAAAATGAATACAATCCCACCATACCATATGTAGACACAAGACTCACACTCATTCTTTATAAAAAAAATATATTATGGATTTATTAAAATGAATGTTTCATGATTGTGATTTTTTCTTGAATGCATAAATGGTTTTTTTGAAATGTGTATATCCTATTAGAATACTGGGAGTTAAAAACCCTTCATGTTGTGTCATATTGAAATATTAATGACTATTACTATTAAGGGAGGATGTTTTGAAACCCATTTTCCATATTTCATAGTCACGGTAAGATTCAATAGAAGGTAGAATTATGAATCATTTAATCATTGAAATTGGAGAAAATGATTCATTCTAGTCAATTACTTGATTATATTTAAATCCTCTTGCAACCAGTCATGCTATATAGGTACTAAATTATTCTTCCATGTCGAGTTTATTTATGAATAACAATTTAAAACCATGGGCATTTCATCTACTAGAGGATAAACCAGAATCATGACGGGGTTATTGAATGTGTATTCCATTTCAGAATTCATGGGCTCTTATTACATGTGAACATATATGCCAATTAATTATTCCTTTTATGTTATAAGATCATTATTAGTAACTAATAATGGGTAACCATACTCATTTACTAGAAAAACATAATTTTCTAGTTCTCTATCCTCTCTTGCAATCCTACATAGTACTTGTGTCTCCGAAATAGTTTCTTTTTCCATGGGGTTTTGTGAAACCTTTCTTGTTTCATCTTCGATGTCCCTTGAGTCTCAAATTCATTTAATTCTATCTCACTCAAACTATATATTTTAGATATGTTCTTACTCTCAAAGAATATGGCATGGATTTCAATTATAACCACTTTTTATCAGGGGGTTTATAGGTAATATCCCTCCTTTTCTATGGGATATCATATAAAGGCTCACATTATTCCTCAATGTGCATTTTTTTACTTGAAGTGGCCTTAGAAATTCATTGAAAACCCACACATGTATGTATGACAATAAGAGGTTCTTTCCATTCAATAATTGGTATGATATACCATCTAAAACATTATTTGGAACATGGATTAGTATTTGTGTTGTTGTTTTTAATGTGTTTCCCCAAAAGTACAATCAAATACTAAAATGACTTATCATTGATCTCACCAGGTCAAATAAGGTGCAGTTATTCCTGTAACTTACACTATTCTATTGAGGTGTATAAGGTGGAGTGAGTGGATATTTTATCCCTAGCTCCCATGAATAATCAATGAAGTATTTATTAAGATATTATCCACCATAGTTTGATCATAGTTTCTTAATCATCGCACTAATCTGGTTTTCAACCACATTATTTTATTCAATGAATTTATAGAAAGAATCCATATTATACATAATTAATTATACAGATCCATATCAATTAAAATAACCAGTAAAAGTAATGATGTATGATTACCCACTACTTTATTAAATAGTAAATGGTCTACACATAATGGTATGAAATAATTAAAGAATATTTTTACCCCTTTCACCTTTCCCACTAAATGAGGATTTAGTCATTTTACCTTATCAAAATTTGTCACATACACCAAGTGGATTGAGTTTAAAAGAATACAAATATCCATCTTGATGAATTTTTGTCAATTTGTTTTTGTTTTCATGACCTAGATAGTGAAGACAAAGTTTGGTTTGGTAAGGGTCATGTAAGTTTGCTTTGTTATTTATTATCATTACATGGTTTTTATATTCCAACACATAAATTTCATTATTTATTTGTTCCTTATGATAAAAATGACATCTTTATAAAATAAGAATCATTTATTTACAAATTTGATGATAAAACCCTCTATATCTAGTATGGATTCATATATATTTTTTGGTAACTAAATGAATGTAATAAAAAACCTTTAAAACCAAGATCGTCCTAGTTTTCAATGTCATTTGGTAGTCACAAATAGATGCATACACTTGTTTAGCTCCATTATATTCTTGTAGATCTACCTCCACTCTGTTAATCAATCAGAATCTAATTGGTTCTTATATTTGAATACAAGTATGAGCACAAACACCTATATCTAATAACCAATTTTTTGAGATAGATAAATTTCACTTGATAAAAAATGCACATGAATCTTCCACTTGATTCCTAGGCTGGGTACAATTTTTCATATAGTTATCCTTCTTAACACATGTGAAATATATAATATCATATTCCCTTTCTTTCCCCTTAATATTCTTCTTCTTATAAAGGAATGAAGAATATTTTCGATTAAATATACTCTATTTTCCTTTCGGTTTTTTCCATATAAGGATGTTTGGATTTTCATGTTTCGTATCTTTATCTACATGGTGAAAGAGAGTATGAATATTTGTTATATAATTATAAATGTCAATAAAATAAAAATTTACAACAAATCTAGAGAATCCTTGAGGGAGTAATTTAAGAATGATATTGGTTCCCAAATCTTTAGGTTTTTTAATCCCTAGAACCTCTATGTTCTCAATATAACCTATGACCGTGACTGTGTGATAGCTAACTAGGGACCCATCTCCAAGATTTTCTTGGAAGAGAACCATGGATATATCAAAATGTTCTTATATCGATCTCTCCCAACAAATACCCTAGAGGTTCTCAAGCATACTATTTGCATCCATGATTTCTTGACACTTCTTGATTTAACTAGATGTAGAAAACATAATGAAACATTGAATGTCTGCCATATCGCTCATTTTTTTCATATACCAGGAACTCTTTAGATATCCAATATTTAGCGGGTCATGGTCAAGCTCATGAATAGTGAGACATGAAATGAAAACACAAAAGTAGCTGGATAGCATTCATTTCATTATTATTTATTTATTATTAAGATGAACACATTTGTATTAATTAATTAATTAATTAATTCCCTTTCCTCTTAATGATCATCTAAAATTAATTTGAGATACCCATCATTTATGGTATTAATGGAAAATAAATGATAGAACCAATAATGTAATATTAATTAAAAGATATTAATTGGTGTTTTAATATTTTATAAAACCATTATTAATTTTAAAAACACACGTTGCCTTTCCAATAAATCATATAAGGTTTTAATGCTTCAATTTTCAATTTAAATTATTTTTTTAATTATATCATTTAATGGGATCCAACATTATATGTACAAAACATCTACACATAGTGTATATTAGTTTCTATGTATCCAGGGTATACACATGGGTCTGTGGCATGTAACTTGGCTAAACTGTACAACATGCAAAAACTAACTACCCGCCAAGTGATCCAATTTCCATACGCCTAGGATGCGTGACTTGGTCTTCAATATGTGTTTCAGACATGGTAATTTTTGTACAACACACCGTGTAACCTACATACACATCCTGTATATCATACATGCTCCAGGTTTTGAGTCTCACATAGTTTTTACCATGTATAATGACCACCCAAATTAAAATATTTATTCCATTGACTTAATCTAGACTACAAAACATGGTCACAAGGTGAAAGCTATGTAATTAGGCATCTGTGTTCTAGGTTGGCCAGTCAAAACATTTCATACACCACATGTAATTACAAAATAGTGCACCATGTATACCTTGGTGCATCTAGATGCATTGCACTTGGGCACATGACATATAATTCTGAGTACAATTCTTGTAATCCTATTTTACTTGAAAAATTTGTTGTTTCTTGATGGAATATCTATTAATTCATCATATTTTCCTAAAAATATATTAAAATGAAACACTAAATGAATCTGATTAATATGTTGAAGCATGTTAATTTCAATAGAATTAAGGAAGCAATAAGATGAAAAGAAAATTTAACCACACCTTTTCATAGATTAAAAATATAATAAATAATTATAAATTCAAATGTGAACCCTTTGATACAAATTTTTTCTTCCAGGAATAGTGAATTCATGTAATGGTTGGGTGATATATTAAAATTTATTTTAATTATTATTTCCCGAAACCATGAGAGATGATCTTACACATAAAATATATAATTTATATATTTAAATATATGAAGAAATGATTACACGGTCATAGGATATTTCATTATTTATGAATATTGATCATCAAAAAAGATACTTTCATATCACATTCATTATGCTATGAGGATCCAAATATTTAATCCCTCTAGAAGTTATCCACACGTGATACTATAATATCAAAGATACACCACTCGATTTCTATGTGCTAGCACAAAAAAATGAAATGTCTTATATTCATCATTATTAATATCTTATTATTCAATATTGATGAAATATCACTTGTGTGTCTAATTATAGATAATAAGAGAGAAGAGGATTCAATAGAGAATTTTTTATGCATTAATGTTATCTATTTCAATTACACCAATAGATACTCTAGAAAATAGACACAACTTTCTATTTATAGAGATAATATTTAGGTTAAAATAATTATTTATTACATTATTTCTATAATATAATATAATAACCATTAATATATCTCGTTCTATATAATAAAATAATTATAATATTATTTTTTAATGTATGCCATCTTGCGCAATAAAAAATATTATTTAACTGACTTGTTAATTAATATTTTTTACCTAATGCAGTCTTGGTTCATTTGAATACCTCTAATTTTTTTTAAATCTAAAAAAAATATTTTTTTATCATCAATAAAGATTTTTATTCTTAAACCAATAAATAAATATTTATTAAAACTTCAATAAAATAAATAAAAATATTTTATTCACAATCCGATGAATACATATTTATTTAATAAATGTGACCAATAAAACTTGAATAAAAATTATTCCTTGGTCTTGAGAAAAATATTTATTTCATTAATAAAATTAAAATATAAGTTAATTGAGATCAATAGAAACTCTTAGTGTGAGACCCTTTAGGATTATTTTTTATTGGGATTATGTGGACTTGACTAGAGTCCAAGATTATTATCTTGAAAGCGTAAAGGAACAGAAAATAAAGAACATTATTTTTCAATGATGACATCCACATATGAACACTCCATGTGTAATATAATCCATTTTTCATAATATCTCATCAAGAAGGTTTCACGTCGGTTTCATCAACCTATATTTTTGTAACATATTTCATTGACTATCTAGAATTAACATGCTATTACACCTTGGAGATGGAATATAGTGCAATTGTTTTATTCCAATCAAATGGATGAGGTCTCAACATCATCAAATATTGAAGGAAACAAATATTTCCTTCACTTATCAATTAATAACATGTTAATAACGATGTACCCAATGAACCCCACCTCACAACAGACATATTTCATTACAGAACTCAATAGAAAATATATGTACATGAGTAATGATATGAATTCATGATA
Source organism: Viscum album (assembly GCA_963277665.1). NCBI lineage: Eukaryota > Viridiplantae > Streptophyta > Magnoliopsida > Santalales > Viscaceae > Viscum > Viscum album. The sequence continues at coordinate 1,355,181,109 of OY728131.1, forward strand.
ATATAAAATTTTATGAACCATTAAACACTCTAATAGATAGGAATATTCAATGACACGAAAAAAAAATATAATTCCTACTAATGGGTATGTTATCATAATCTCTCATCATGGAGATTACCATGTGTGATCTTTATCATAAGAAGCCTCATCTTCTTATGAGTACTCACACTAGGTAGTATAAGTACTATGTGTCCAATCATATTATGTTATCCAACCATAGAACAATATTAATTATATTTTCATAAAAAATTAAGGCTATAATCATAATGTGTAACTTCTCTGACCTTATCAATTTGAAAAACATGACAGGGCAATATTACATTAAATCCATGAAGAACAATAAAGAATATATAAAGTTAGTCCAACTTCATTCATAGGTTAATAAAATTAAGAGGATTAAATTTCCAAAAATGTGAAAGTATGTAAAAAACATAGGTAAAGTAAATATAAAACATTTTCTTATATGTATTAGTTCGTTTTTATAGATTCATATTAATTATAAAAAATATATGATGATTTTTTATACAAAATAAAAAATGTTTTATTTCTAACAATATTGGATTTTCTAACACGATATGGTTTTATTTGAAAAATAAAATACCCAATCATATAATTATAACTTAAAAAAGATAAATTTTTTTATTCATCATTTCAAAATTATCTTAATGGGAGATTCTTATAATTTTCTATGAAGATTGATTTTTCATTGAATATTAAATAAACTAATTATTTAAATTATGTATTTTAATTTTAATTATTTTAATGAAAAATTATATTTGTTATGATTTTTAGAATATGATTTTTTATTTTTTATTTAAAAGGACCCAATTATGGTTTCTAAAAATGATTTTATACTTGAACTTCATATAAACAAAATTATATTTAGAAAGGACATTTTGATGAACACTTATTTTTCTTTCTGTTTTTCCAGTTTAATATTAAATAAAATTCTTCAAATTATGTGTTCTGAATTTTGAAAAATGTATTATATATTTTAAATCATTGGCCCAATTTTTTTTAAAAAATTCCCATTTATTTATAGTGAATCTGGATTGTAACCTTAGTATCTTTTTTTCATGGGAAAGGGTAAAATGGGCAATTGAAGTTGAAAAAATGAAAAGGACTATAAAATGACAAAAAAAAAACATTGTCCTTAATTTTATTTAATGAGTATATTTCATACACACTCTTTGAATATCCGATTATACAAGATTTCTTACATTTGGATGAGATAGAGACCTTTATAATATTTTATTTAATGAAAAGTAAAAAATGGCACACTTTTTTTTAATAAATATAATATTTTTAACATATGTTTAACGGGAGGCTATCGTCAATTATAAATATTATTTTTAAATATAAAAATATATCTCTATCATGTAAATTTATTTTTAATTTTGAGTGAATAAATAATTACCTTAAAAACATACACAACACAAACATAGTAATTATTCCATTAATCAAAAATAAAATAAATGATATTAAAAATACTAAAGGTAATATAAATAAAGAAAAATAATGTGATCCAAATTTTTTCAGATAACAATATAATTATAGGGTTATTTTAAATTATTATATTATAATTCATTGTTAGTCTTTTTATTATAAAAAATCAAAGAAAATGCATTGTTCTAAAGTTGTCATTATTGATATTTTATAAAATGATATAAAATTCATGAAAATATTTTATTTATAGAAATTAGTAGGAAATTATTAATAATATCATACATGGTCCATTTATGGACCATTTTTTTATTTATAGAAATCATATTTCACTGCAAAGTGTAAAAATCCTTATAGTCATAGTTAGTGGGAAAGGGGTTAATGACAGGTTAAAACCAAAAGATAAGGGTAAAAATACATTCAAAACTTATCTTATTTTTAATTTATCATGGTATATAGTCCAATAATAATCTTATATTCTAAATAAATTATTTTGGATACATTTATAATTGAAAATCAATTTATATAAATTTTATATTTTTATGAATTCCAAGAGTTCCCCTCCCATCTCTTATATAAGGGAACCCCTTATTCACATTCTTTCTGACTTAAAAAAATTGGTTAGAAAAATATTTTCCTAAATACCTTCATAGAATAAATAAACTCATTAAATTGGAATTTTTTAGGAAGATAAAGAATTATAGTGTTCCAAAAGTGTTAAGAAATGGAGGCTGTTCAATAAAGATATATTGTTTTTAATCGAACATTTCTGTTTTATTTATTTTTCCAACTCCTTAAAGTATTATTAAACCATGAATAAATAATTATACCAATATATAAAATATATTTATATTTTTTTTATTTAATATAATGACATATATTAATCTCCATACTCCATCAAATGGTAAGGGAATTCATCGATCGTGTGTGCGGTGTACTACCACCTCGCGAACTGAAGTAATTTTTTATCCATCAATGTCTCTTTTTACTGCTTATAATTATTTAATTAATGAACATAAATATATATAAATATATTTTATTCATGAAATATGTTTTAATTTTAAATGATGATTTATCATTTATGTTCTTAAATTTTCATTTACTAAAAAATGATAACATTATACCTGCATACGTGTGGACTAACACCCCCACGAAGCGATGTGATTCATTTTTTATAATTACATCATATGGATGATATATATAAGTATAATTAAAGAATTAATATGAAATTTATGACATTATTATCATTATGGTAAGATAAAATAATACTCACATTCCTTCCATAATGATCTTTGAAAAATGGAAACGTTACTCATGCGTATGTACGACCAACCATTTCCATGATTGTAATGAAGATAATTTTTCTTAAAAATAATTAATGATTGGTTTTAAAATTAAAATTTACTTATAAAAATCATAATTATTTTATGATTTTTATCCTATAGATGATGTAATACTGCCCAATATGACTATAGTGGACTTATCAAATCCTTTTTGGACTTATGAAGAAAATATCCTCAAAATATCTAATGTGAATTAAAATAATTAAATAATTAAATAAATAATAGTAAGAGATAAAATAAAAAAAAAATAGTAAAAAAAATAGATTTTAAGTAAGTAAGTAAATAACCTAATTTTATTATTTAGAAAGATAAAGAATGTACGTGATGAGTCACACTAAATGTAAGGAACTTTATTTTAAAAATATTCTTTAATGTTTCCCAGAAAAAACACATTTTATTCCATATCCAAACAAATTTATAATTTTTTTTAAAATAAATTGTTACTAATATTATACGATTGTTTAATTTTGTATTCTCTATGTTTTAATTTTTAAAATATCGTTTTAAAATATATATTTTTCCAAACGAGGTACTTTGTGACGTTTTCAAAAAAAATATGGAAGGATTGTTTTTAACCTATACAACAAGAACTTATATTCCCACTGTCAAGACAATTTTTTTATTTGAGGATTCCTTTATAAGTTTAGATGATTTTTTAATGAATAATTTTACCACTATAACTGAAATGTTTAGTTATATGTTTCTTCAAAAAGGAAAAGTTTACTTTCCTCAATAATGTTTTTATGATGCAAGATTTTACGTGTTTGGATTATATTATGGTTCTTAAATTATTTATGAGGATGAGTGGTTATATTATAATATAAAGGGAAGGTGATCCTATTATATCTTTCCAAAGAATTGGGTAAAGGTATGGATTTAACCTATTAAGTTACACCTATGATATTATGGGAATATACTATGATGTTTATTGCAAGTTTAACTTTGATGGGTATATAAAGTGTATGCATGATGGTTAATTAATGTATAACCGTGATGGTTATTCCTTGTGTAAGTATAAATGCAATTAAAAGGATGATTAAATACGCATATATGATTGTCTATGATTTATATTGGGTTTAATGTAAATATTTTTATTTCAAAAGGTAAAATAATGTATATAAAACATTATATGGTTTAAATATATAAATTTGTGAAAAAAGTTATTATGTGTTTTTTATGAATTCAAATAAACCATATGATGTTTTATTATTTCTTATGAAATGTTTTTAGTGTTATATCCTGGTTGATAAGTTGATTTCTTGACTATGAAATTGTTTATTTTTATCATAATCTTAATTTTCAAAACATATAATTTTTATAAGTATTCATAGACTAATAGTATCATTATTTATTTTTATCACCATTACTGAGTTTTTTGTTATCATCCCATGTTTTCATTTTTTTCATATGGCTTAAGTATTGGTATGGTAAGGAAGAAGTAAATTTTAATTTAATGAATAATTTTCATGAAAATAAGATGTGTTTAATTTTGAAAAAAATTTATTTACGGGAAAAATTTACAGTCTTAGATGTGTACAAATTATAAATAAATTTATTTATAATATAGGATTTATGACTTCACTCACTAAAACTATAAACCTAAAAGATATTTTGGCATGTGAGAAAGTAAATTATAGTTTAAATTCACTGCAATATTAAATTTCTTATATCAGGTACTTGTTCTTATCTCATCTCTCACTCCGAGAAAAAAATTATCAAAATTATTTTATCATTCAGAAAGAAATATAATTAACTTCTAACACATAATAAAATACCAAAAATAATAGTATTTATTTTTTAATTAGATATATACCAATGAAAAAAATAGTTTTCATATGTTATAAAATATTAATAAATATCTATACAACAATCCCTAAAATATTTATAGTAACACCCAAAGTTCAACTTACCTTAAAACTCATCAAAATATGCCAAAAAAATTTAAAACTAATGATTAGAATTATTTGATCTCATATTCTTCATTTATAGAGTTAATAATTATCTCCAAATAATTTCAATAGCATATAATTTTGTATTAATAATATATATATATACCCTAATCATATACTCTATAAAATATGCAATTTTTTATTCGAAAATATATCAAATCACAATAAATCCATAATAAAATTATATATTTTTCCAAAATTTTACTCTAAAAAAAATCTAATTTACAGTATAAATATAAATAATCTCTTTATCCCTAATAAATATTATCATTCAAAAATTAAGAATATATTAAGGGTTATATATCCATCAATCATTTGTTTTTTGAAAATGTCACCGTGCCACTAAATCACATTTCTAGGTTATTAGTACCATTCAACATATTCATGATAATAATTAATTAAAAACTAATATAGAACAAATATTAGAAGTATTGGGATTATTATTACAAGAATATAATTTATAAAAAGTGTCTAAAAAATAATTATTTAATCCCAATTCCTAAACTCTTCCATCATTCCACTTCAAATATTGTAATAACATAGACCCTTCATTTGTCTAGGAGTTCCCCTTGGATTAGATCGTTGACATGGATATTCCCAAGTACCCCACACATAATAAATTGATCTAAAATATTACCTTATTATACAATTCAGTCTCCTCTATCAAACATTTAATTTTTACAGAAAATTACATTATCTATTCCCTTGATCCCCAAAAATAAAATATCTTCTCATTCCATTTAGAAATTTACGTATGTGTTTATTTCCTCATAACTGACAAGTATGAAGTACAATATTCTTCCCTCCATTATCTTCTTCAATGGAACTCCCATGATACTCAATTTTAATATTATTAGGTGTGTTACAAATCTCACACAATTAGGGTTGTTAGTAAAATAATGGGATAAATGATTAGTCATAGTCACTAGGTTATTCATTCCCACACTTGTTTCATTTGGATTATCAGGAAATAAATCAGTCCATTTTCTATCACATTGATCATTAACTTGGACGCTCCTAGTTTCAATCATTTACGAAAACAAAAATTAATTGTGCGACGAACTATAATTATAGTGAGAAACCATATAAACATGAAAAATAATTAATGGGAAGTCCAAATAATTCGACCTTATTTTCATTCTATGAAACCATCGTTTAACCTAGGTCATCCTTGCTCATCATCATATCTAATCATGCATATTTGTTTTTATATTCAATTTTAATTAACAAAATAATTTCCCTTGGTATTGTCTAAATAGATGTGTATTCTTAGGGGCAATAAACATGAAATGGTAATGATCGTGTTAATAAACAATCTAACTCATTTAGAGTTATTACCCATCTGAGTATCTATTCCATAACCACATCCACTTTCCAATATACATACTGGGATTAATTTTCTCTAAAAAACTACATTTATATATTTACCACAGCTTAATATTTTATCCTATACATAAGATTATCATAAGGGTTCCACCTAATGTTTCGATATAATACTTTCGAAAAATAACTAAGCATTAATGTGATTTGAACTGAACTGACCCAATAACAACACACTTAAATATTTTATTTTAATAGATGAATATTCAATACATATCATTATAATCCACAACAAAACCATGGTGGTATTGTGTATTTCTAATCATGGATATATAAATAATTGATTCATAAAAAACCAAAATAAATTATCAATAATTTATTCATGCCTTGTACCCATCTTAGGAATAACATTTTTAAAAACTTTATTCGTATACTAAGCTATAGAAATCATAAGAAAGGGTGAGATCAGATTCGTAGTTAGAGTAAACATCAGAGATAAAAGTCAAAGAATATTTTTAATAACAACATAATCATTAGGTTACGATAATGTTAGTATGAAAATATAATTCATAAATATAAATTTCTAGATCATAATAATTAGTAATGTTGTAAATCATAGCTGTTTATAACACATGAATTATGAAAGAATAAATAATTAATGAGCCATGAAAACATATTATAAGCACATTATCATGTCACAAAATAGTGGCATGAAGTTTGGAATAATCATAATAATAGAAATAATTTTCCATAGCTCACATATCATACATATATTGCTTAATTGAAATAAAATCATTATAGAAAAGCCAACTTTGATAACTCCAACATTCTATTATGTGTATACTTAGTTAACTTCGTCATCACAACCAATTTCATTTGAGAGAGATATAATTTTGGGCCCGCAAATAAAATAATAATACATTATTCATATATATGAAAATTGATTATAAAAAATTCATTATATCATCATAACTTATCCCACATAAAATAATTGGTTTCAAAAACATCTCATTGTCATAATCACAGAAGAATTCATCATGCCTTAAATCACCAATAGAAGGAAAAAATCTTCATGTAAATTGAAGCATCATCATAAACCATCTAGGGAAATAATATAGACGGTAAAATAATAATATATCACTATTAGGGAATAATAGATATACAATTACGTTTTCTTAGATAATAATTCAATTAAAATGTCTTTTAATACATTTATTTTTAAACGTGGAAAATATCCATTTCATTCAACATGTTTAAAACTAAAAAACTACCTAATATGGATATTATATGACGTCTTAAAAATATACACATGCCATGTATATTAAAAGAAATATTCTTTCCACAATTTGGTAAAAAAAAATTATCATTCAAAAAAAATACAAGAAGATTCTTCCAAAAACATTTCATAAAATGTATAAAATCATCTAAAATAAGATGAATAAATAATTGGATCACATGAAATAAATTTCTGTAAAATATTCTACAAAATATGGTCAATGAAAAAAATATTCCCAACGAAAATGAGAAAGAATGTCAGTTTTCCTTAAAAACATTCTATTGGTATTATTTGAGTACCAAACATGGGAAACTAAGAGTAAAACCTAAAAAATTTATAATCAAATAAAGGATAATAAAATAAATTTTATTTTAGAATACTGATGAATAAAAATCAACCTAATAGAAATTTTAACATAAATTATCCCAATTAAAAGTAAGATTAAAGACTTAACCCTCACTACTTTACTAACTTTGAAATACATGTTTCCATGAAAGAATAAAATCCAATAAAAAATTAAATATCATAAACATAAGTAGATTCATTATAAACCATGTTAGTGAGGTTTTATCTACACCTCATAAAATAATATATCTATATGATACAACAAATGTCTTAATAAAGACGATTTGAGGCAAGAAATCATTACCACATCCGTACATTCTAAATCAAAACACACTGGATGAAATTACCTGAATTGTAATGTTAAATTTCAGGAATTAATAATTATCCATGATGTAACATTTGAATATTTTAGTATATATACCTTGTAAACATAAATAGGATCATAACATCAAACCTGTCCGAATAAAACAATATTGAGACGAAGAACTCTTAAATAGGTCTGACTACATTCACAATCACTATAATAAATTGTATAATGAATATAAATTTTTTATAAATATATATCATATCTATTAAAACATATAATTTCATATATTATCCAATTATAACATTTGAACAACCATTTATCAATAATTCATTATCAAAGTCATCATTTTTGGGTGCTAACTGTCTTCTTTTTCATGTAAATCTTTGTTTAGCAGTGCAGGTTCATGAATCATGATAATGTTTCTTTGATATAAGTAATTATATCAATGATATAAAAAACATATATATTCATTATATACATATTTAAAACCATCCAATAAATTTAGAGATAGAAAAACGTATTACACTATTCCTGGGGATGACAGTTTGTATGTACACATGAATATTATTTTCATATTATAACCAAAATAAGGAAATAATGAAAAATAACATTTTATTATAAATCACAATGAATTAAATCATAAATATCATATATATTTATAAAATATATTAATATATATTGACATATTATACGGTAATGGAAATTGAATCCTATCACTTTGGGGGGTGGTAGTCCACACATATACACATTTGATACTTTTATTTCACATTTTATAGTAAAGAAGATGTATAAGTTTTTTCCATTAACAAAATAACATATAAGGATGTAGGAGTTACATATTTTTTATATTTGAATATTTAGGGCAAAATTGAAGGATACATAAAATGAATTAAAATAAAAAAATCTCTGTTAATATAATTACCTCCTTTTTAAAGGAACTCCTTTTGTTCCCTCATTAAGGACCCTGATGATTATATTATAAGAATACTAGATGTTACAGAATTATTTTACTGAAGTTAAAAATATTTTTTTGGAATGGTTTTGTTGATATAAGTTTCTCTTGGGTGTTTGAGGAAGGGGGATGGATGATGTCCTCATATAAGAGAGGAGAGGGGCACCCTTTAACAAATTTTATGATTATCCGGACATTTAAGTGTATGACCTTGTGTTTTTAAAAGAAGAAAGTTTGTCCAATATCGTATATTACAAACAAAACCTAGAGAAAATGACCCATGAACTATGTGATTGTTAAAACCTAGCCTTTAAAATGTAAGGTATTAATAGGAATACACACTTTAAGAAATATATTTATATTTAAATAAATTTAATTTGTAATATAAATGTTTTGATAAATGATTTGTAAACAATAACTCAATTTTTATTAATGATTTTTTTCATCAAAAATTTATTTTAATTAAAAATGTGTTTATTTATTATTCTGATAAAAATTTATACTTATTTTATCAAACATTTAAAAAATAAATTTGGAAAAATTAAATTCATTTTTAAAATCTTAATATGAAAATTAACTGCGGGTGAATTGTTAGATTTTTCGAGAAAATTTCGATTTTTAAGTAAATTGTGAAATATATCAATTTTGTAAAATCGTCACTTAATTTAAACAAATTAAGTAATTTAAATGTACCATTATGATTTAAAATATTAATTCTAATTAAATAATTAATAAGTAGTTATATTTATTCCAAATAATTTAATTTCAATCTTTTTAATATTAGATTTCTGTATTACATTATTTTTGGGTTTAAAACGTATTTTTTGGAAAATGTTTTTAATGTGAATATTTTTAAATCTTTCTAAATTAATTAAAATAGACCAAAATGAGGAATGATTAAAATGAAATTTATAGATTATATATCTATAAATTTTAATTTTAATTTTTATATTGGTGATTACTGGTCATAATGTTAATATAAGATCATCTTAATCTTAAAAAATACTTTTCTTGAAAAATAGATTATTTATCACATATATGGGTTTTATTTTATTTTAGGTTGTGAATATTATTTGAATTTAGTTTTGTAAAATTTATTAAATATTTGGAATCAGAATAATTTATATTATATAATATTTTCAAATTAATTATTGGTCATAATTAATAGTGAAAACATTAAAAACATTTTTCTGCGGATAATGTGAATAAGGACTTAAAAAGGGTTAAACTAAAAATATAAGGGTTAAAGTGAACTAATTTTAGTTATAAATTATATTATATGACCATATGTGTTCCTTATCTAATATTAACCTTGATAATTGTCATTTTAGTTCCTTTTTAAATTTTGAAAACATAGTTATAACATTCTCTTTTCAAAAATTCTAGTGGTGTCCTATCCCAAAGATATAAAAGGCCACCCAATATCCTATAACATTTACACCCTCTAAGACATTTGGTTCAGATAATCCTAAATAAAATTTAATCCAAACTACTATCCTAACTTCTCAGAGTCTTTGTTTTGATTAAAAAACCATCCTAAGATGGATTTTGGTGAAAACCTAAAGAGTTCATCCGAAGAAGAAGTATTGTTATTAACTGTGAATTTTAATTTATTTATTATTCCACCTAATTAAAATATTACTAAAACATTTTGAAATAATAAAATAATTATTTCTCACATACTGAGTTTTTATTATGATAATTTAGTAACCTACGTCTATCGCCTCTTCAATCAAATGGGATACCAAACCATCGTCTGTGTGTACTGCCTCCTCACGAACTGATATAATAAAATTTCCATCATTGAATAGTAAAAATGTTTAGGATTATTGATTTAATATTGTATATGAAATGATTTAAATATTAATAATTTTTTAAAATTAAAATATCATATACTTTTTACCATAATAAACATTGAAAAGTGATAACAATGTTCGTGTGTATGACGTATTAATGCCTCGCAAAGTGATGCGATTCATTTTTTATTATCACATCACATTGTTGGAATATGTAAGTGTATTTAATGGAATAATATGGTATTTATTAGATTATTATAAATCTATAAATACAAAATAATACTTACCATATTTCTATATTGATCATTGAATAATGGAAACATTGATCATGCATATGTAAGACATGGCAACTCTATTTTTGTAACACAGTTCATTTTTGATAACCATTATTAATGGGTGGTTTTAAAATTTTACTTTATTATATAAATGAAAATTATATCATTATTACTATTTTTATATCATGAAACAATGATCCCTATGACCATGGTCAACATTCTAATTCTATTTTGTAAATATGGACCAGATGTCCTCAATAGACCTAAAGTGTACTTAAATGATTAAATAATTAAATATATCAATACAATAAATTATTTAAGTATAAGTTTTTTATCATATAAAATGTTATTAAGAAATAAAATAATTGATAAAATTTTACTACACATGGGTTAAAGTACATATAATGAAAGTCTAGACTCGAGGTAAGGGTCACTCGTCTCACTGTTATTTATGTGAAACATATGACATATCAACAAATATTTTTTTATTGTGTTGTATATAGTACCTATGAATGTATTATATGAATAATTATATGAAAATTATCTTGATTTATTAATCCATATGATTTTCATTCTTTCATGAGGTTTTGATCTAGAGATTACCAAAGCTATAAGGGATTTCATCTCAATTTCATTTCATTGAGGAATATTTTAATGATATGTATGAATTTATTTTATATGGTGTACATAATTCCAATTTAACATGTTATATCATGAATCCACAATATTTTATTGTATTTTATGTTTTAATTTCATTGATTTTATCTAAGGATATTTTATATGAACTCACCAAGTGGCAAGGGTTTTCACAACATAATTTCTTTTCATTGGGTTATATTACTTATTCATTGTATTTGATATGATATTATTATATGAGAAATGGAATCTAGTTTTATTCTGTTTTATTCCACCTTTTTTTATTGATTTACATTTTTAACATATTATCATAATTTATTAACTCTCAATTCAATGATATGGGTTTTCTATGGGTTAATAATCCCAAATTCCATCATTTTGGACATATGTTTATGATATAGACCCATATTATTTTGTGAGGTGTATATAATTCCACTTTATAATGTTATATAATGAATTTAATTACATTCAAGAAGTTTTATATTCCATGTTATCTTATTATTTAATGAGTAATACATTTGAAATATTAACAAAGTGGAATAGGATTTATGTTACTATATGGTTTCTTTTTTATATTAATTATATTCAAGGATCCTTTCGAGGAATGAATATATTCTAATTTTATTTATCCTCATATATTTTATTCCTTAATGGTAATGATTTTTTACATTACTATTTTCCATTTCCTCCCATTTTTATTAATGAAACAACAATAATGTTGTCTGTAAGTGATACAGATCTAGTACATTCTTCTAGATCTAAATCTTTATCTTCAATATACATGTTTTCTAAAAAGTTTTAATTTTTTTAAGAATAAATTATTTTATAAATCTATTTTACATGGTATTTGAACTTATTTTAAATTGTGTTAAAGGAAATCCCTTAATATTTTCTAAATGGGTCACTTTTGATTCCATTTATAATATGTTTGAAAAGAATAATTATTTTTAACATTTACAGCATAAAAAAATGATGTGGCAGTGTTTTCACACTATTTTGCCACATCCTTTTTATATTTTTAGTGACTTATTAATTTAAAAATGTTGTTTTTTATGAAATAATTGATAATTGTTGTGTTTTTTGAAATTTTTATGTAAAATAATCATTTTATTGGTTTTAATCATGTGTTTTTAATTTTCATCATTGTCTTTTTAAATAATTCTTAAATTAAATTAGTCCAGTGGATTTTACTTTCATTTATTTATTATTTTATTTTTACAAATTTTTCATTATGGTTAGTTTTTTAATTTATTAATTTAATTAATTAATTCTTTATTCATTAAATTGTAAATAAATAACTCATTTTAGTTGTTAGTATTTTTATAATTTAATTAGTTTTAACAATTTAATCTTATTCAATTAATATTTTTTTTCTTTAATTTAATTAATTATTTAATTAATTGGTTAATCAATCTAAGAAAGTAATAGTATTATTTTAATGTGTCTTAAATTATTAAACCAAAATAAATTCTTTCGTTTAAATTTAGCATTATTAATTTTATTATTTAACTTTTATTTATTTATTTATTTTTCAATTCCATTCTATTTTATTTATTTTATTAATTGATTAATCTAATTTTAGTTTAATTAATTAATTAATTAATTTAATTTGTTTTTTTATAGGTGTTGTAGCGTGCCGTGGTTCCCTCATGGCCATGGTGGCACGGTCTCACCGTGAGCTTCACTCACGATGCTTTCTTCACCCCAACACACCGCTTTACTCACCGTTTCCACCCATCGGGAATGGTGACCATCTCACTGTCTCTCCAAACTGTCTCACCGTTCCATGCCCAACACCAATATGTAACAGTGGATGTCTCACCGTAATCCCCCGCCACACTCCTCTGCCCAACCACTGTTTCATCTCTTCACTTATCTCACCGTTTCTGTGCTACTATCCCACCGTGTCTCTTCCTCACTCACCACTTCACCCATCCAAATATCACCGCTCCTTCACGAAGAAAACTAGAAACATAAAAATTTCCCACAACAATCATGCAAAAACATGGTGTATTCACTACAGCGGTAGAAAGAAACCTCATCAAAGAAAATGAAACTCATAGAATAATAAGTAGCAAACTACAAATTCAAAAGCAAATTTGAGGCGTAGAAACAATGAATTAGTCAAGAACAAACATAGACCAAACATCGATTCCCAAAATCAAACTGGAGATCTAAATACCCCAAATCCTTACCCTATACCATCTCAAGCCCTAGATGCTGCTCCTCCCTACATCATCCCTCCTCCAACAACCTTCTCCTTCTAGTACAACGCCGCCCGAGAATCGCTGTGCCGAACCCACCCGTAACTCGGATGCCGCTATCTCCCACTCCAAGCCATAGACTGCCACGTTCTTCTCCCTATGCCACACCCCATCCACTTCTCATCCTCAACACGGAACCACCTAATTTGCACCGGACTCAAACACAAACCCCCTATTTTCCTAAGCTGCATCAACCTCACTATTGTTCCATCCGAGCCGCTGGCTCATCTTGCCACACACCCCCTGCACCATGACCGCCTAAGCGCCATCACCCCTTCCCTCTATCCACGTCTCACCACATGAAGACCCCCACCCCTCTTTGTGTTTTATTTCTTCTTTTCTTTTAGTTTTTTCTTATATTTTGATAACATAATATATTATAATACATATATATATCATATACTATACAATATCAATAATAGTTTTAAGAATAATAGTACATAAGCTTTTATATATCATAATAATATATGTATTAAAATAATATAATAGCTATTAAAACATGTGTTATGAATAATAATATTTGATATTATAAAATATATAAATTAATTAGTATTTTCGTTAACTAATTTAAGTAATAATATTAAAATATTTAATATTAGTTTCATTTTATTTGTTTAACTTGTTTTGGTTTTTATGTTATTCCGTTCAAGGGGAGCCACCCGTAGAAGTGAGGATAAAATAAGTTGTGGGGAATATCAAGGATATTGCAGGGGGTGTTTTATCTTAATTAGATTTAACCAGAAAGATAATGACGTGCACATAAATGTGCACAATGTAGATTTGATGATTTTTAGAGGGAATATTGTAGCTCGCCGCATGTACATCATTTTTGATTATGTTAGGGGAAACTGCTCCAGTGACCAGTGCGGGAGGAGAAACATAGTGAAAGCTACATGGGGAAGCCAGGTAATTCCTCGGGTGAGATTCTAGAGACTTCTATGGGTCATTAGCATACGTGATGGGTGAGAAATCATTTAGACGCCATAGGGTGAAGGGTATGAGACAGAGAGAAAAATGATCTAGTGGGAGGGATTGATCCGAGAAGGTAGGGATAGATCGAGACTGAAGGAGAGCAAGAAGAACATACAACATCATAGGGAGAACTGAGATCAGCAGATCAGAAAATTTTACACCTCGATTCCCAGGACAGGACATCAAGCACATTACAACATTGCATCCACCATTAAGCAGTAAGAATTTAGAACTTCGGGAGATCAAGCAGGGAGACAAAAATTTTTTTTTTCCTTGTGCTCTATTTTTCTGCAACTAAATTTAACATGAACTTCATTGTTTCTTACTCAATGTTTACCTTGAAACCAACCGCTATGTCCTTCTAAATTCCCTTGTGGGAGAATAAGCTTTCCAATTAAATTCTTGCAATCTTATTCATGCACTGTGTCATTTTTTGGAACGTCTCTTTCACTGTTTGCAGAACAAGTTTATTTTCAAAACAAAAAGGTCGAGTGAAAACTGATCTTGTTTGTACCATAATGAAAACTGTTTCAATTTGAGTAAGTCACTAACAAGTGAGATATGATCAAATGAGAGAGACACAGAAAACTCAACTGACAAGTTGAGTCCAGTGACATCTGACTTGTTTTCGCCGTTGTGATGGAATGACTTTTACAGTCGAAGGACTGTAAGATCTATTTCATCACAAACTGAACAGATGACAAATCTGGCCAGTACTTTATGTCAGATCCATATTCATTAAATATTAGTGCATGAACAAGGGTATTCAATATTGAAATCGGCCCGTGAACTCTCTCTCCCTACTCATATATTGGTTTTTTACCCCATAATGTCCCTTTTTGCTATGTCTACTCCCTTTACACTCACCAGCTCACCCTCATTTCCTCACACACTAATTCTCACTGTCTCCACTTCACTGCCACCAACTATGTTTGCTTGTTCTTGTGTGTGTTCTTGTTTAGTTTATTTTTTAGATCCCTAAACACAACATAAGGCCTCCATGTGGTTCGACCCTATCTTTCCACTATCCTAAGTAGTAAGTAGGTTATAAATTGACGTTTTTTCCCATACCCAATGAAGACTGAGTATAAAAGTTTTTGCGCCATTTCCAAGGAGGCTGGGTGCAATAAAAAAACCAAACAAAAATTCGGATATAAAAACATTCACTAGAAAAATCACTAAAAAATTATGCAAATAGAAAATTGAAATTCAAAAAAATTGTGAACGTACTGCATGAAAACCAGGTCTGAGTCTGAATACCTTGTACCTGGTAATCCTGAAATTGATATAAATTTTAAGGAAGTGAAAAAAAACAAAGGCAAGGTCAAAATGGAAGATAACAGAAATGAAAACTTAAACAATCCACTTCTTGAAAATTTGAACCAACCAGTGACGGTGACGACCTCCGAGTAGGTTCTTCCCCCTTTGGGGGAAGGACCTCCCCCGTATTTCACACGAGTGAAACCTTTTCTCATGTATTGAGGGCGGAATTCCTTCCTAAGTTTCCACCATTTTTTTGATCCCTAAAGTACAATAGTTACATGGTGGGTGTCCAAATCTTCCGATCTCGATAATTGAGTTTAACGAATGGTCGGGCCTTCATATCTTATCTTTAATCGCTCAATTCTCAAAAATAATACCCTCGGTTGATCTATTTGACAGATTTGTGTTTGATTCTTGGGATTTTCTGGAAAGGGAAACCGTAGGATTGCTAGACAACTGGACCATCTTGATATGTTTTTGTTTCGGAGGAAGATCTAATAAAAGAATGGTCGAGGGCTCCCCACATCTGCAACGACTCGCGATTCTTCCTGTACCAGTGGCCATATGACTTTGACATGAAGCATGATTCTCCATCAGTGGCGGTCTGGTTAAGTTTTATGAATCTTTCGCTTCCATTTCAGAATCCATAGATTGTTAAAACCCTTGGGAAAATACTGGGTAGATATTTTTGTTCGGATAGCCAGACCAATGCAGTCTCCCACCCGATTAATCCTCGTGTGTGTGTGGAGGTGGATGCATCAAAGGCTCCATTAGACTTCATCTAGATTACCATCGGGGAAGAATTATGGTGTAAGAAACCAGTAATATATGAGTCATGGTTCTAGTTATGTATGGTTTGCAACCAGTTGGGTCACTCTTTGGAGAGTTACAGGCGGGAAGCTAAGATTTCTAAATGTCCACAGGATGTACGCAATGGTAATCGTGGAACTCCTATGAACGACGTGATGGAGGGTGCTATATCTGAAGGAATTGATGGGGTTGGATGCAGTAGGCTTTGTGTGGGAAGTGGTCCACTGAGTGCCGCTATGGTGGCTCAGTTTACAGTCCTGGACAAAGTTGAAGCAGGGACTGGTTCAAATGATATTGGCACAGGGATTTCTTCTGGTGCCAACCAAGCGAGGAAGAAGAAATCTCAGAATTGTCCTGCTAATCTGAAATTTAAAGAGGTGTTTAGCAGAATGATAGGTGACCTCAGTGGCGGGAGCAGACCTGTCACATGGCATAATGTCAATGCAGTGTCCAGGAATGACGAATATCAACTCACATGTGACTCCTTTCCTGGTATCAATGTGGAGTGTACTGGAATACAAACTAATTGTGCTATGCAGAGTGTGGTTCTTGAAGAATTTTGCACACAACCACATTTCATGGGGCGTGGTTTCATTCAACCCAACTAGGCCGAGAATCCTGGTATGTTGACGACAGATGGGGTGGCTATTTTGAGTATGGAGAATACTCTATTAGGCGATAATGAGGATATGACTGTAGGGATCTCTCATATGGTGAAGGAGGGAGGGGATCTGACCCCAAACCAGACCTTGATTCCCTTGTGTACTAGGTTTGAAGGCCTCATAGAGGCCGATCTGGATGTTGTCCCTATTTCCACCACTGGAGGAGACGAGGCTGGAGTGGAGGTATCCAAGGGGATTGAGCATGGTCAAATTTCAGATGAGGAGTCGCCTACAAGAAGTAATAAGGGTTTCAGAAAGAAGAAGGGGAAGAATGACTACTCCTCCTTGCCTTCGCCTCTTGAGACCCGATATGCGATGAAGATAAATGACAAAAAGAAGGAAAATGATCCTTTGTACGAACAAGGTGATAATGACATGGTTCTCATTTTACGTTCTGAAGAGGAAGTGATGGAGCAGACCCTGATGCTCAATGCATTGGAGGAGGAGGCATCCAGGATGATGGGGATGTTGCTGGAAGTGTATATTAATAAAGAACAATATACATGGATTGACAGACATGACTCTATTCTAGTTGGGGTTTTCAACAGAGGGATAATAAGCATTAAAGAGTACATTCAGACATGGGATCAACTTGCTTCTACGTTAGAGAAAATGATTTTTGAGGTGGATGATCTACATGTTCCATCCATATCCTGGAAACTTCTTAGGAAGAAAGATTCAGGTAATATTAAGTTCCTCTTTAATGATCCTAGTTAAGGGTGGATTGGGACAGGTTATCGAGATGGTTGGTTGAGGTGCAACCCTTGGGCCCTGGTTGTGTTTATTTTTTTTGGTTCTTTGGTGTTTTTCCCAGCTTGCTACTTAGACCTACGCTAGAGGGGGACCATGGAATGAAGCCTTCACTGATGCAGGCCTTTTGGAGTAGGATGCTGAGAGGGTATGAATTTCCCATCGGTACCATGCCCGTGCACTTCTGCATGGGACTGTTTTCTGAAAGGTCATACATTGGTGAGGCTTTTCTGCAGAACTATATGCCGGGGTGGGGTAGCTCTGGTGGTTTTCCCTTGTTGTTTTTTATCCTTTTTACTCCTCTGCTTTGTTCAAACTGTCTCTGTGGTTTCTCACTTTTTGCCTCAAAAGTGTTTGGATAATAAAAAAAGTAATTTTCAGTCATTAGACTCTCTCATAGGTTTAGGAATTATGATATCAAGCAATATATGCTTAGTCAGCTTCTGACCTTCAATGGAATTCCTAGTGAAGACTCTCTTGGCTTCATTAGAGCCCTCCACTATAGTGTCCAGCATCTACCACTTATGGGTATCAATGTGGAAGATCTTCAACTGAGAGTGTTTCCCTTCTGCCTCAAGGGAAATTCTAGGTCTGGGTTTCAATAGTTAGAGGAAGAAATATTTGTCACATGGGATCATGTTTACAATGCCTTCACAATGATGTTCTATCCTAGGAGGTTGACATCTGAAATTAGGAACAAAATTACTGGATTGTTTCAGGATGAAGGAGAACTGTTTCATGAATCATGGGATAGGTTTAGAGGGTTACTTAAGCTGTATCCAATCCATTAATGTATACCTCAATTCGACCTTGACACCTTCTACAGTAGTCTCAACCCTTACCACCAAACCTTGGCGAATCAGTCTTCTGGAGGAGACTTTAGTGATAAAACTGGTGAGGAGGTCAAAAAAATCTTTAATACACTAGATCAAAACACCCAGCACAAATGCTATAGGAGGAGAACCATTGTGAGAAAGGAAACCGCCCATACTCCTCAAGCTAAATCCCAAGCTACTGGGTTCTTTAAGGAGAACCCACATCAAATCCTTAAGGAGCAGTTCCACTACTGTGGCATGTATGTCTATTCTCAAACCTATTGTCCAAACTTTGATATTCCTGTCCAGCCTCATGACAGTGTCAGCTTTGCTGGATATGGAGCTCGGATGTATCCTAGGGTGGATCATTTTTCCAACACCTACAATCAAGGGTATATGAACCATCTGAACCTATCATTGGGGGAGCAGGGAGTCCTCTGACCTACTACCCCTCTTGGATTTCAGCAGCCTCCTAGGCAGAAATTCCAACCCCAACCCCAACCTATGGCTGAGTCATCCAACTCAAAAGATGAGGTGAGAGACATGTTCCATCAGTTTATAGGGGGTTTGCTGAAAAAAAGACAAAAAATGATTATGATAATGTTCAAATTTATGCTAGAATGAAGAACTTTGAAATTCAAATGGGGCAGTGGGCTAGGGATTCTAGTAATTGAGAAAATGGTAGGCTGCCCGGCACCATTAAGGCCAATCATAGGGAGAATTCCATGGTAGTGAACACCATAATTGCTCTCCAAAATCACTAAGATCCTAGGAATGAACCCCAAAATGCTGAAAATGAAAAACTAGATGAAGCTGGGAACTCAAATCTGAATGAACCTGAATCTGGAAAACTAGACAACACAATTGGAATCCCTCTAGTTCCTACTGTTCTAGCTAAAAAACCCAATGAAATGGCTTGAAAAAAAAGACAATAAAGAAAAGAAACTTGTTGAATAGGAAACTGTAGAGATTCCCCCAGTTGTGATGATTGTTTCCCCCGCAATCCCTTTCCCACAAAGAATTATGAAACCAATTCATGATTCTATATTATTGAAATTTTAGAATTTGGTTAAAATGCTGAACATTGATATCCCATTCTTGGAAGCATTGAATCAAATACCATCATATCTAAAATCACTCTAGAAAATTAGTTCAAACAAAAATAAATTGGAAGAATTTTCCACCTATAGCTTAACAAAGAAGTGTATTGTAGTCTTATAGAATAGGATACCTCCTAAGATTGAGAACCCAATATGCTTTGTCATCCATTTTAAATTTGGGTATAGAGGTGGAAAGTTCAACTATTTGTGTGATCTGGGTTCTAGTATTATTATGATCCCCCTATCACTTTTTCAGCACCTGAGTTATGAGTTCCACAACGCACCACTATTGTGTTATAGCTTGGTGATAGGTCCGTTACTCATCCAGTGGGTAGGGACGATGATCTATTAGTGGGAGTAGGCAAACTCTTTTTGCCTGCCGACTTTCTTATCCTTGATATGGAGTGTGACCAGGAGGATCATATCATTATTTGTAGGCCTTTCATGTCCACAGGAGGAGCTATGATAGAAGTGTCAAGGGGAAATTGATTTTGAATTTGGCTGAATAGAATGCAGAATTATATGTGTTTAAGAAAATCCAAGAACCCACCCACCAATTCTTCCCTAAAGATTAGATGATAGTTTCTGAGTGTAGTGTTGATAAGGAGGAAGATGCGTTTATGAGATTGATAGAAAAAATCAATACTGATCCTGAAATCCCTACTTCTACTTGCATGGGAATCAAATCAAGTAAGGAGAGAGAATTTGTTAATGAATACGAATGAGAATTATTATAGAACATAGATGAGTTTGTTTTGGAGCACATTATTACCTTGAGATAGGAGTCTAAGTTTGAGGAGAAATATTTTAGAAGCTCTATCACTAAGGAAAAATCCTTCCCTATTACCTTCTTCAAGAGGCATCATGAAGACCTTGGGCCACCTAGGCCCAAGTGTCTTCCCTCAAGATAGTCACCAACCACCCTTGAACTCAAACCCATCCCTGCCCATCTGAAATATTCCTTTTTAGGAGACAATTCCACCCTTCTTGTGATCATTTCATCCAATCTAGAGGGGAGTCAAGAGAAAAATCTGCTTAGTATTTTGAAGAAATACAATTCAGTCGTAGGTTTCTCAATTATTGATATCAAGAGGATAAGTCCAGCCTTATATATGGTTAAAATTCCCATGGAACCTGAGTGTAAGCCCAAAGTAGAATCCAAAAGAACAATGAAACCAAACATGAAGGAAGTTATGAGATAAGAAGTAATTAGGTTTCTTGATGCTGGAATAATTTTTCCAATTTTTTATAGCCCTTGGGTTAGTTTTGTACAGGTGGTACCAAGAAAGAGTGGAGTGAAAGTGGTCACTAATGAAAAGAATGAGCAAAACCAGAAAAGAGAAGTGAATGAATGGAGAGTCCGTATAGACTATATAAAGTTGAATGCTTCCACAGGAAATGATCAATTTTTCATGACGTTTTTGGATCAAATATTAGAGAGATTGGCAGGAAATGAATTATTCTTCTTTCTTGATGGTTATTCTGGTTACAGATAGATTTCCATTGCACCTGAGGACTAAGAGAAAACCACCTTCAATTTTCCATTTTGGAGAATTTCCTACAGGTGGATGCCCTTCGTATTGTTTGGCGCTCCTTCCACTTTTCAGAGGTGTATGATGGAAATTGTTTCAGACATTATCGAAAGGATAATTGAAGTGTTCATGGATGATTTTTCTGTTATGGGAAATAAATTTGAGAACTGTCTGAAAAATATAGAACGAGTGTTAGAAAGGTTAGAAGAGACCAACTTATTTTTAAATTGGGAAAAGTTCCAATTCATGACCACTAAAGACATAGTTTTGGGACACAATGTTTCTAAGAAGGGGCTAGAGGTCGACAATGCCAACATTGAGGTCATAAAAAATCATCCCTCACCTGAAATTTTCAAAGGAATCAGAAGATTCATGGGACATGCTGGGTTCTATAAGAGGTTCATTAAGGTCCTTTGTAAGACTACTAGACCCCTGTGCTCCATGATGGTTAAGGAAACACCTTTTTTCTTATATGAGACATGTCTAGAAGACTTTAATCTACTCATGGAGAAGTTGACTACTTCAACTGTAATCACTGCTCCATACTGGCAGCTTCTGTTTGAGGTTATGTGTGATGCTAGTGACTTTATAGTATGATCTGTGTTAGGGAAAAGGAAGGATAGGAAATTACATGTTATTTACTATAAAAGAAAGATTCTAGATGATGCCCAGAAGAATTATTCTACCACTAAAAAGGAGTTGGCTTCTGTGATGTTTTCATAGGAAAATTTTATGTTGTACTTGATAGGATCAAGGATCATAATTTTCATAGATTATTCAGACGTTAAGTATTTTCCAGCTAAGAAATACGCAAAACCCAGACTCATGAGGTGGACCTTGCAGTTACATATGTTTGATTTAGTGATTAAGGATAATAAAGGGTCTGAGAATGTAGTTTTAGATCACTTGTCCCAATTACCCAATTCCCCATATAAGGAACCAAAAAAGATCAACACCTCTTTCACTGATGAAAAATTGTTTGCTACTTCTGTACAACAGTCTGCCTAGTTCATAGGCTATGCCATATTTCTAGTAGATGGAGTCATGACTAGGATATCTCACACAACTATATGAAGTTGTTTATATCTGAACTGAAATATTATTTTTTGGGATGACCCTCTTCTCTATAGGAGGTGTGCTGATGGTATTCTGAGAAGATGTGTGGTTGAGGATGGGATTTTACCCATACATGAGAGTTTCCATTCATCACCTTGGTGTGGTTACCATGGAGGAGAAAGTATTTCTCAAAAGGTCCTACATGCTGGTTTCTACAGTACAACACTATTTAAAGATTCTAGGAGTCTGGTTATTGGCTGTGAGAAATGTCAAATGTTGGGGAATGTTAGAAAAAGGTAGGAACTACCCCAAAAAGGTATTCTGGTGGTTTAAATATTTGATGTTTGGGTCTTGGAATTTATGGGACCATTCCCATTCTTTTATGGGAATGAGTATATTTAGGTTGTTGTGGATTATGTGTCTATGTGTGTCGAGTTAGTAGCTCTTCCCAACAATTCACCTGCTAGTGTTGTGAAATTCATCAAGAAAAACAACTTTTCCAGATTTGGTGTGACTCGAGAATTCATAACTAATAACAAGACTCATTTCAAGAATTATAAGTTCAAAGGTTTGATATAGAAGTATGGGTGCTCACATAGGACATACACTACTTATCACCCACAATCCAGTGGGAAAGAAGAAGTTTCAAACAGAGAGCTCAAACATATTTTTAGAGAAAACATTGTCTATCTCTAGAAAGGACTACTCAATGAAGTTGGATGAGGACATTTGGTCCTACAGAACAGCATATAATAATCCTCTAGTTATGTCACCATATAGACTACACTTTGTGAAAACATGTAATTTACCTATTGAGTTACAAAAAATATCTTATTGGGAAGTGAAGGCACTTAACTTTGATTTTAAGTCTGTTGGAGAGAAGATACTTCTAGAGCTGAGAGAATTGGATGAGTTTTGAAGAGAGTCCTATGAGAATGCTGAAATTTACAAAGAAAGAACAAAGGTTTTTGATGACTCAATAATTCAAAATTGGAATTTCAAGGTTGGTGAAAGGGGCTACTTTTCAATTCTACATTGAAGCTGTTTCCAGGAAAGTTTAAGTCCAAATAGTCAGGACCCTTTAACATTGTTAGAGTTTTGGTTAATGGAGCTGTTGAGCTAGTTGGAGAAGAGAATCTAACTTTATTAGCCAATGTTCAAAGAATAAATCTCTTCTTTGAAGGGCATCCAAAGGCCTTCGCTTCCATATCTCTATTGGCACAATGAGCTGTTTCAAGTCTAACTGAGGACTATAAACTCAATTTTTCATGGGAACAAACCAATTGTTTCTTAGTTGTTTTCCTTTTACTTTTCTTCTTAAATAAAGTTAATCCTTTCTTCTTATTCTCTAATTAAGTTTCCTAACTGATTGATGGTGCTTCGTGATCTGTAGTTTCTTAAGATAGAGAGTTGTTGCTGCTAGAAACATGGCCTAGAAAACCCAAGGGAGAAATCCACTGCATTATATGGATAACATTTCTCTCTACTCACTATTTTTGGGTTACTTATCTTGAACTTAAAAATTTGGAATCTTATTTTACTTTTTTGAACATGAAGGCCACTGAAGAGGAGTAACAACCAAGTATTGTTGAAGTTAATCTGTTGATGGAATTTAGTGTTAAAGGCCCAATAATTCCGGGAAGTGTTGTTTTTCCATTTTTCACATTCAATTACCTTCTTAATCTTCACTATGAATTATGTGTGGGGGACTTCCCCCTAATCTATTAAAAATGTACATGTTCTCTTGCATGGGTGTTTTGATGCTAGTATCTAGGGAGTTGAAAAACAATTATTTTGAGATTATTTGTAGAACATGCTTGCACTCACTGCTTTCAATTTCATTATGTTGCTGATGTACATCAATGTTCATCATGCTTCTAATTAAATGTTATTGATAAAATCTTTTTTCTTCTCACAATGATTCAAATAATGACCATTTTAGGAATAAAAATACACTCAGTTGTTGGTGATGGTTGGTGGGGTTGGATTATTCTGTTTTTGTTTTTTTGTGTTTTTCTTTTCTTTGTCCTTTTGTGTGGCAATGAAAATTTTTGAACCTCATTTCTACCCTTTTATATCCTATCTCAGATGAACTGTCCATCAAACATGAAAATCAATTGTCTTCCACCTTAGAATTCAAAATTAGGGAAAACGTTGGGTTTTAAGTGTGGTGGAGAGGGGTAATTTTAGTGTTATTTAAAATTCCCACTTCTTGAACCAGAGTTTGTGGTTGTTTTGAGTTTGTGGTTGTTTAAAATGGTTGGATTTTTTTTAAAAAAATGGTTACAAATTACATCAAAAGATTCAAATTCATTCATTAGTTTATGGTCATTGGAGGGTCAATGGTATTTAAACTATGTCTTGTTTAGTGGATAACTATTTTCTAGTTGTTGAGAGTGGAATTTATTCAGAAACTATTAAGTATGAGTGATTGCTGAGTGTAATTGTTCATTGCCTTTATGAACCTTTCTATTTAGGAATTGAGATGGGAGTGTGATAGGATCGATATTTTGGAGTAAATATCATGACTTAGAGTAACTAGAAGTTCTCACTGGACCCTAGGGGACTCAAATTTTTATTAAATATTATTCAATCACTTTATAAAGTCAATTCAAATGATTATTAATTAAGTCCTTTTTAACTATAGTAAAATGAAAAAATGGGATCCCATAGTTAGTATTTGAGACAAGGTGTACTAGGTGGGTTTCTGTGAATAAATAAGGCTAATTTAAATTTCAATAAGTGCTATGCATAGTGCTTTGCACATGGAATATGGTCGGGAAAACATAAAATAAAGCACCCTTGTCAAAAATGAACTCATTAAGGTGAGGAGAATTTTGAAGCCTGATGAAGAAGGGAGCAATTGGCTTGGTTAATTTTCATTTGAGTTGAATTAATAAAGTGAAAAAATTAATGGACTTTAATATTTAGAACCAGGGGAAGGTGATAATGGAAGGATTACTTGATTAAGTTTTAAGTTCCACTTCATCTAATCTGTCAACACTCCTTGAATTAGAACTCTAATTGGAAGGTGAAGTAGGATAGTTAATGAGTACACATATGAGGCATGACATACTTGACAGTATATGAATTTTTGAGGCTTTTGACTTCTTGTGAGTATTTGAAGCTAGGAATGACACAATTTTTGACCACCTTTGAAAATCCTGACCTACTGTTGGTCTTGATCCTTTGGGTACCAATGTTTAATCATGCACACTTTTTGAATTGAAACCCTCAATTCATTTTTCTATTTTAAAGTCAAAGGCATATACTTGTTTGAGGACAAACAAGGTTTTAAGTGTGGGGGTGTTTGATGTGGCAGTGTTTTCACACTCTTTCTCTAGATACTTTTTATATTTTTATTGACTTTTTAATTTAAAAATGTTGTTTTTTATTAAATAATTGACAATTTTTTGTGTTTTTTAAATTTTCGTGTAAAATAATCATTTTTTGGTATTAATCGTGTGTTTTTAATTTGCATCATTGTCTTTTTAGATAATTCTTAAATTAAATTAGTCCTGTGGATCTTACATTTATTTATTTAATCTTTTACTTTAAAAACATTTTCATCATAGTTAGTTTGTTAATTTATTAATTTAATTAATTAATTATTTATTTGTTAAATTATAAAAAAATAACTCATTTTAGTTGTTAGTCTTTTAATAATTTAATTAGTTTTAACAATTTAATCTTATTCAATTAATATTTTTATTCTCTAATTTATATAATACTTTAACTAATTGGTCAATCAATCTAAGCAAGTAACAGTATTATTTTAATGTGTTTTAAATTATTAAACCCAAATAAATGACTTCCTTTAAATAAATCACTATTAATTATATTATTTAACTTTGTTTTATTTATTTATTTTTCAATTCCATTCTATTTTATTTAATTTATTAATTGATTAATCAAATTTTAGTTTTATTAAATTATTTATTTATTTAATTTGGTGTTTCTTTTGTAGGTGTTGTAGCGTGCCATGGTTCCCTCACGGTCACGGTGGCATGGTCACACCGTGAGCTTCACTCACAGTGCTTCCTTCACCCCCACACACTACATCACTCACTGTTTCCACTCATCAGGAACGGTGACTATCTCACCCTCTCCCCTCACTGTCTCACCGTTCCGCTCCCCAAGACCCATATAGAACGGTGGCTGTCTCACCGTAATCCCCTGCCACACTCCTCTACCCAGCCACCATTTCATCTCTTCACCCATCTCACCGTTTCACCACTACTGTCCCACCATATCTCTTCCTCACTCACCACTTCACCCATCCAAATCTCACCACTCCTTCATGAAACAAACCAACAACATCAAAATTTCCCACAATAACCATGAAACAACATGGAGTATTCACAATAGCGGTAGAATGTAACCTCATCAAATCAAACGAAACTTGCAGCAGAATAAGAAGCAAACTACAAATTCAACTGCAGATTTGAGGCATAACAACAATGAATCCATCAAGAACAAACATAGACCAAACATCAATTCCCAAAATCAAACCAGAAATATAAATACACCAAATTCTTACCATGTACCGTCACAATCCCTAACCGCTGCGCCTCCCTGCTTCATCCCTCCTCCAACCATCTTATCTTTCTAGTACAACGCCACCCGAGCTTCATCGTGCCGAACCCACCCCTAACTCAGCTGCCAATATCTCCCACTCCAAGCCGTGGAGTGCCTCCTTCTTCTCCATATCCCACAACCCAACCACATCTCCGCCTCACCCTAGAAATTCCTACTTCGCGCCAGCCTTAGACACAGACCCCTTCTTCTCCTAAGTCGCATCAATCTCATCGCTGTTATATCCACGTCGCCGGCTCATCTCGCCGCACACCCCCTACACCGAGACCGCCTGAGCACCATTTCCCCCTTCCCTCTATCCACGTCTCACCGCATGAAGACCCCCACCCATCTTTGTGTTTTATTTCTTCTTTTATCTTAGTTTTTATTCTATTTTTATAACATAATATATTATAATACATATATATCATATACT
The DNA here is from genome assembly GCA_963277665.1 of Viscum album. NCBI lineage: Eukaryota > Viridiplantae > Streptophyta > Magnoliopsida > Santalales > Viscaceae > Viscum > Viscum album. The sequence goes on from OY728131.1 coordinate 1,355,208,986, forward strand.
ATACAATATTAATAATATGATTAATAATAATAGTACATATGCTTTTATATATCATAATAATATATGTATTGAACTAATACAATAGCTATTAAAACATGTGTTAGTAATAATAATATTAGATATTATAAAATATATAAATTAATAAGTATTTTCGTTAACTAATTTAAGTAATAATATTAAAATATTTAATCTTAGTTTCATTTTATTTGTTTAACTTGTTTTGGTTTTTCTGTTATTCCATGTAGGGGGAGCTACCCATAGAAGTGGGGATAAAATAAGTTGTGGGGAATATCAAGGTCATTGTAGGGGGGTGTTTTCACTTACATATAGTTCACCAAAAAGCCAGTGACGTGATAATAAAATCACAGCACTTGGATTTGCTGACTTGTAGATGGAAGATTGTAGCTCTCCGCGTACACATCATTTTTGATTCAGTTAGGATAAACTGCTCTAGTGACCAACGCGGGAGGAGAAACATTGTGAAAGCTACATGTGGAAGCTAGGGAACACCTCGGGCGAGATTCCAAAGACTTCTACGGGTCATTAGCATACGTGATGGGTACAAAATCATGTAGCCGCCGGAGGGCGAAGGGAATGAGACCTAGAGAAAAAGGATTTAGAAGGAGGGATTGATCCGGGAAGGTAGGGATCGATTGAGACTGAAGGAGAGTGAGAGGAACATACATCATCACAGAGAGTAATGAGAGAAGAAGATCAAAGAATTTCACACCTCGATTCATAGGGTGGGACATCGAGTGCATTCCAGCATCGCATCCACCATTGAGTAGTTGGAATTTAGAACATCAAGAGATCAAGTAGGGAGATGAACGATTTTCTTTTCCTTGTGCTCTGTTTTTCTGCAACTCATTTTAATGTGAACTTCATTGTTTCATACTCAATGTTTTTATTGAAACCAACTGATATGTCCTGAAAAATTCCCTTGGGGGAGAATAAGATGACCAATTAAATTCATTTAATCTTATTCATGCATTGCGTCCTTTTTTGGAACGTCTCTTTCACTATTTGCAGAACGAGTTTATTTACAAAACAACAAGGTTGAGTGAAAACTGATCTTGTTTGTACCATAATGAAGACTGTTTCAATTTGAGTAACTCACGGATAAGTGAGTTATGCTCGAATGAGAGAGACACAATGAACTCAACAGAAAAGTTGAGTCCAGTGACATCTAACTTGTTTTTTCCATTGTGATGGAATGAATTTTACAATCGAAGTAATGTAAGATCGATTTCATCACAAACTAACCAGATGAAAAATATGGCCATTTCTTTAAGTCAGATCCATATTACTTAAATCTTTGTGCATGAACAAGGGTAAGAAATATTGAAATCGTCCAGTGAACTCACTCCCCCTACTCATCTATTGGTTGTTTACCCCGCAGTTTTCCTTACTACTCTGTCTACTCCCTTTGCACTCACCAGCTGACCCACATTTCCTCACACACCAATTCTCACTCTCTCCACTTAACCACCACCAAAGGTGTTTTCTTGTTATTGCGTGTGTTTTTTTAGTTTATTTTTTATATCTCTAATGAAAACAGAAGGCATCTCTGTGGTTTGACCCTATCTTGCCACTATACTAAGTAGTAAGTAGGTTATAAATATTAGTTTGTCCCCTATGCCCAATGACACATGAGCGTGAAACAGATTTTACCACTGTCTTGATCATTACTTTCTTTGAATCTTCTATTATAATATTCTTAGGATATTTTCAAATAAAAATCTTTTCCTAATTTTTTTCTCAATTTATAATTTTGAAAAGTGATTTTAATGTGAAGATGTGATTTTCCTTAAGAATGGTTTTATTTTTATTTCCATTCATCAACTTCAACAAGCATTGCTAGTAATTATGCTCCACTAGGGATAATTTTTAATAATTTTAAACTCATTATTTATCTAGATAGATTATTAATGTTTAAAAAATATTTTCATGGAACCCATTCCCTTTCCATGGGTTCATAATGTTATGAATGCAATAATTGTTGGTTTATGAGTTTTATGATGAAACAGATGTCTTATGTACTTCATTCATGTTTTGGTTATTTTAAATTGTTTATATGACGGGTTAATCCCTATTATATCTCATGGGTGAGTTTGAAATAGTTTATATGATTGGTTCTCCAATATAGAGATACAATATAAATGGTTTGATAGTCGATTGTATGGTTATTCCATTAGTAAGGGCTTTGTGGATTTTTTGTAAGGGTTCTATAAATATGATGTTCCATGGTACCAACACATTTTAAGGCTTTTTAAGGGTTATAAATTACTCCTTTTTTAGTTTCCCAAACCATATTAACCCCCATAATAGTTCTATAGAACCGGGTTCCACTGGCCTTAGGCGTACCTCCCTAAGGGGAGGGGGGGGGGGTTTCCACAGAAGACCATAAAATGTACACATAGAAAATAAGTATGTTGAAATAGGAAGTAAAATAAAATATAAACTTTAATAAAAGAAAGACCTTAGGGTCTTTTTCATCATCATATGCTATGAATCCACTACAATCCAAATCTTGATGTCGACCCCTTACCCGAATGTAAAGGAAAAAAGTCTACACTCATCCCATAGGGCTTGTGTAGGTTGTGAGAACATGTCTCGATAGGATACCACCCATGCATGCATAACCAACTTGAGTTTCAAGTATTTTTCTAAATTAAATAAATAAATTACATCTCGTGCTATTAAATTAAAAACAATCATTTCCATGGTTAAACAACCACTAAAAAGTTGTCACCTACTTCTTCCAATGACATAATCACTAGTTAGGAAAGGATCCTTCGACCATGGCCCAATATAACCCTCTAATGTAGAACAACCTAGGTGACCCCTTAGGTTACACCTCAAAAAAAATAACCTAGAACCATATTCCTCCTAACACCTCGTATCTCAAATAAATCACCATCATCCCGAAGAAAAGCCCAAATAAATCAGTAGTCTCTCAAACCCCTGCAAAAAATCATATGTAGACCCATGTATGAAAACCTGAGGAACAACTATCCCAATAATCAAACAAAATTCACTTTTGTCTCTAAGAATGACGTCCCATGAAATGATTATATTCATTCTCGCAAGTCAATTCAGGCCCATGTCTTCAATACAAAGAGTCTCATCCCCAACTGATAGTCTTGTCACTATCTAACAGAGGATCCTCAACTTATACAAGGAATTATACAAAAATATTCACCCCTTATTTGGATTCAAAAACAAAAAGTAAGATATAAAATACCTAACATAGACTTGTAGACATAGGAAGAACCGATATAAAAAACTAATTGAATAAAGATTAGAAGAGATCTACGTTTCCATCGACCATCCTAAAAATAGGTCCAAATAGCTCAGATTGAATTATCACTTAATGAGGCTAAAAAATAGTGAAAAGGCTAGGGAGAGATTTTACTTATTAATTCAGTTTCAATGCACTCGATAGATCTAAAATCAGATAATGAAAATGGATATTGGAGGACACCCTAGGAGGAGAGGAGAAGAAAGTTTTCCCCATGTTGTGTGTGTGACCAAGAAAGATGAAAGGGGTAAGAATGATGGAAAAAAGGGTAACAAGGGGAAGGGAAAAATTAAAATTTTCAACATTTAATTGGAAGTATAGTTTACTCATATGGTTTCCCAAATTGTGTGAAAACTGAATGAGCTATAGTGGATAGGTACTACCTAAGTGGCGATACCTATGCCAAATTTGGAACAGTTTTATAAAACCATTCACAAATCATTCGAAAGCCTCTAAAATTATGGAAGATCCACTCACACAATTGTGCACCATCGTTTTGATTTATGAAAATCATGAAGCAGCTCAAAAACATCTACCACAATTATCTGGAAGGGGCCGCATGGTTTACCCTAGACCATGTGCCCTGACCTACAATTCAAAAACACATGTTTCAGGCCTCCAACACTCACGAAACACATCAAAACCCCTGTGGAAGTCTCCAAGCATTGAAACCAAAACAAGAACATCATATAAAGCCAGTGGAACTCTCAGAATTTGGTTCCTATCAACAATATAGAAAATGGAAAAGCCGCTAATTGAAAAATGGGAAAAAATATGGGTTTTAGACTGTATTACAAAACCTGATACATAACACCTTTTCTTGAAATTTACATCTGGAACATAATTCTTGATTCTAATGAATCTTACCTTATTTAAAAATTTATTCAATGTTTCATGATTTATTATATAAGTATTTATGCGTATAAATAGTCTTATGTTATGCTTATTCATATTAACCATCTCATCAGATAGTTATAATCTTTTTATACTCAATAATTAATTTTAAATATTAATGAATATATTTACCCTTGTTTTCCATGTTTATTTGTATCAATCCAGAAATTTAATGTTTAAGTTCATAGCACCAGATCCAGGAGTACATGTTCAGGGATGTTATAGTTGGTATTAGTGAAGGTATTAGATGACTTTTGATATTGATATCTTTTTTCATGTGGGTTTAAATTTAGTGTTATATATTCAATCATGGGGTTACCAATTTAATATTAATCATAATTTCAATTTCTTAGATACCCTTATTGAGTATTTAAGTAATGAACGTTAGAGGTGGTCAACAAAATTTTGGGAGATTTTTTATTGTTTTAAGGTATATAAAACCCTTTGGTTTACTATAAACTATTATTTGACGAATAATACCATTACTTTTATGAACATAAGATTAATGGTATTGGTGAAATTTAAGGTTTATCATATCTTGGATATTGAGATAATTATGGGTAATCATAATTTGGGAACATATGATATTCGTAACCATGGTACATGACTTTAATTATGGACACAATTATTATAACTTAATGATTATAGGATTAAAGAATACAAATTATTGGTATAGGACTTTAAAAGTGATTCATGTTTTTTAGAGATAAATGTTAAATCAGACTTAAAATAATATATGATCATACCATTATAATATTTTGATTTCAATCATAATAATGAATATTTTGAATTATTTTATAGATACTTATTTATGAAATGTTTGGTTTTGAACATTTTATATTACTATTGATTTTTAAGGATTAATGATGTGGTGGTTTGATCATTTTGGGAAATATCATATCTTATACTGACCATTTTGGTTATGGTTAATCTCTAAATATAAGAGGAATATCTTGTTATCCTTTTTTGGATTATATGATTCATTATAAATATTTTTAATTCCTAATGAATGATTAATTCATCTTGAATAGTCATCATTTGAAAAAAAAGATGAGATTTTGATGTAAACTGATTAATGGATGAAATTATAGTCATTGTGTATGTATATTTTACTACATACATCATCAAAATAGTCAAGTGATTCCTAAATTATATGAAAAGGATCATGAAATTTTTTTCTTATTACCTTCATTTGTGATGAAATGTACGACCTTTTTCACACCAATTTGGTTTATGGTATTGTGGGTTTTTACATTCCTATGGTCAATCAATTTTTTGTGATCAATACTGTATGTCTCTATCAATCATTTGTTTAGAATTAAAATATTATTCCATGTGCATATCCTCACTTCCCATCAATGTTCTCATATTTGGAAGCATAATTATATGTTATTCTAGATGATCTTCATATTTTATTTCATCTTTTTTTTAAAAGATGTTTTATTAAATGTTTTTATAATATGGGATTTCAATGTCACGACCCATCCTAGTGGGTCTCGTGCCTTGCCTCTCCAAGCCTTCCTATAATAGGCTTGGGGCTAGTGACTAGCACTGAGTAGGCATATCACTTACATTGGAGGCATTGCCTATATACCTATACACACATACCCATCCACATGTCCAAAAAAGATGAAATGTAAAAAACCACTATGCAAACATTGCATTCATATCAGTATATCCCATCCAACAGAGTATGATAGGAATATAAAACAAGAAAAGTAAATTAGGACAGAATAAATGCCCCCCCAAGAAGAGTCTATAAACTAAAAGTCCATCCCATAAAAAAAGGTATTGGGACTGATGTATGTAGCCATAGGAACATGCCTTAGCCTACCAGATCTCACAAATCATCATCTGGTATTGGTCTACCTAGTACTCCCTCAAAAGGTCACTCATCTACAAAACACACGGCGTGTGTGGGAAAAGCTTGTGCATGGGTGAGTATAAAAATACTCAATTGGACACCCTGAAGCCACAAAGTAATATAACAAAGTGAACTATAGTCACATATACCCAAGTATATTTCAACATTAGATATAAGTATATGCAGATATACTTAATCCAAGACACAGAGTTTAGAGGTAAGTCACAACTACCACATACTGACACTTGGGATTTAGGTCAACAATTCACGAAGCACTCATCCAGGAAAACATAATCCTTAGTATAATGACACTTTTGATGTCCAACCGAGAAGTACAGTTCACTGGGAGCCATCATGAGGGAGATATGATGATAGATTTAAAGAGAGAGATATAATAAAGAAATGAGGGCCATAGCTTAGTGGTAAGAAACCCGTAATCCTACATGAAAAATGGGGGCTCCAAAACCATTGGGTGCAGGTACTATAACAGTACTGTAGCAGAGGAGATACTATAGTTCAGCGAGTACTGTAGCGGCGGCAGGGCATTGTAGTAGTGGCGATACGGTACGATACTGTAGCAGCCGGGTTACTATTCATAGAATGGAAATTGAGCCAAAAAATTGGGCCTACGGGCTATGTAATGGGATACAAGCCCACTGGTCCTTCGGGATATGTAATGGGTCTCCCTCTACCCAGTTAAAAGAGGTCTTTTATTTTCTTTAATAATTAAATGAGGCTTTGTCCCCAGCCTTTAAAAAAATGAGGGCCATAGCTAAGGACATAGGGAGATACAAATAACTCAATCTGGATTGACCCACTAATTAGAGGATCAACTTCTTATTAAGTTGGTCATGTAAACACCAACTACTATACCTAGAGCATGATTAATTAATTAAGTATCCTACTTCGGGCCTCTTGGCGGGGGGGGGGGGGGGGGTTCCAAAAACTCTATCTAATAAATCCTACTAAAGGGATCATAGTCCCACGAGTAGGAAATGATTCGTACCAACCTTCATGAAAAATGATAAAGGTAAAGAACCCTAATAAAACTATTACTAAATACAGAGGACAAGATAGTCAATCCATGTATAAATAGGTACACTACATGAATTAGGACCACACGTCGGGTCCCATGACCCATGGTACTACCCATGTACAATGGCTTGTGTCTTTAGAACCTGTCATGTAGCAGATGGGTACATTCCATGTAGAATGATACAAACATCATGTCCTTCCATATGGGGTCTATCTATGAGCTATGGACATGTTCCAATACATGGTGTCAACCCGTGTATCCTTGTCCGTACACTAGTACACCCAGTAGTCCCAATAATTGGTCTAGAACATGTCATGTGGTAATGTATTGGCCGTGTAGGCAGCCCATGTACTAAACCCCATATCTTTATATCTACCGAGATAAACACTGAGTCTTTGGTAAGGGCCTACACACCGTGTGACATTTAACTATCTCCCAATACCCAAGCCACCACTCAATGGGTCCCACACACTGTGTAACCCCAGGTTACACACCATGTTAATTGGGGTTTTCCATAAATACTGGTTCTTCCTCTATGCTCCTCAGCCAATCTTCCGGGTTATTCTGTAGGGGTCCATTCACCTCAAAATTCTGGATCTAGGCTCATTTCATCACCCTATCACCGAATCGAGGTGTTTCAGGACAAAAATCTGCTCAGAAAATAGTATCAATACATTCTGATTCAAACTACTCAAAGAACAGTTTCTTCTGATTTGATCTGATTCGACCTTCATTGTTTTCATTTCACCATCGTTAGGTGATATTGATGTTTGATATTCAATTTCGGATAATTGTTCCATGAAACGAATGTGTAATGATCATTCATTCATAATGGAGATGAGGAAAGAAGAACACACATAGAAAAAGAGGGATGGAAAAACACAAGGAAAAAATATGAGGAATAAACTTCAACCATTGTTCGTTACATCATTGATCCATTCCTATAAGAATGATCATCAAACCAAATCAATTATCACATAATCAAACTCTGATAATCCTGTAGTTAAACCCATCCCACAACGTTAATCTCTAGTGAATTTCTAGAGTTATGAGCCTAAACCCTAATCCCTTCATAAAGTATTATTTAATATAAAAAGTGTCACTGCATAAATAAAACAATAAAGTAAAATAAATTCTCAGTTTATTTTATTCATTAAAAATTCCCAAAGCAACTATTCACAGTTTACCCATGCAAGCCAATGTTAGGATGCACCTAGGGTAAGGATTTTGCTCTGAACGCAACGATGCCTTCAAATTTCTATTCTGAGAACCCATTTAGAAGTTATTCAAAAAATTTAGGAAATCCGCGCAAACATTATATTTAATATATTAATATATTTCAAACATTTATTTCGGGCACATCGGGACTTGGAATCACACATCGTCTCAATACCTAGTCTCAAATATAATCTATATAATATTTGAAATTAATAAACATAAAATCTGGGAAATTAAATTGTCCCCAACTTGGGGCATTACATCCTTGAAAATAAAAGACAAATGACACTCAAAAATATGTCGGTACTATGCATGAATATGTGCCTCCCTCTCCCATATACTCTCTTGAAGATTCCCTTTCATCCCCCATACATGAACCAAAGTGATTGATAATCCACAAAGGATCCTCTCATTCTGATCCTTTATTTCTATTGGGTACTCATCCAATGTTGCTTCATCCTTGATGTCGAGCTCTCCCCATTCTATGACATGTGAGGGGTCATTCACGTACCTCCTTAAGTGCGACATGTTGAAGAAATTGTGTGCCCGATCCAACTATGGGGGTAGAGTTAGGTGGTACACCACCTTTAAAACAATACAAAGTATCTATAAGGGGATGATAAACCTCAGAGATAACTTTCTTCTGGGACCAAATATCCGTAATCCACATCGAGGTGAAACTGGTAAGAAAACATGGTCTCTTTTTTTGACCTCCAATGGACACTTTTTCCTGTCAGCATAAGACTTTTGATGGATCTGTGTAGTATTCATCCACTCATAGATGATCTGTACCATTTTTGTAGTAATTCATACCATCTCTGGTCTCACTAGTGTTGACTCTCATGGGACAGTCTAGTAAAATGATGACCTATAGGGTCTTCCATATAAAGCCTTGAATAGTGACATACCAATGTTGGGATAATAGCTATTATTGTACTCAAAATATACTAGTGGTAGGTGATCCTGTAAACTATATTTGATGTATAACATGAAATATTTCTTCATGTCTTCTAGAACCTAAATAGAATGCTCCATATGGTCGTCTCTCTATGACTAAAATGTTGTGCTCAAGCATAACTGGGTCCCAAACACGTTTTGTAATCCCTTCCACAATAAGTATTTAAAACAATCATCACAATCTAAAACTATTATTAATGGGAGTCTATGGAGTCAAACTATATCATGTACATAGGGTCATCCCATGCTCTCTTCTGAACTTTGCCCTTAGATAGCAAGAAAGTGGTCCGACTTGGTGAGTCAGTAAACGGTCACCGAGATGGAATCATATCCCTTGGAAATACAAGGTAAACCCATCACAATGTCCATCGATATCACATTCAATTCCATTACAGCTCCTTAAGGTGTTGTTCTTAACCCACTAGAACCTGGTGCTCATCCTTCACTTGCTAACAAGTAAGGCATCGAGAAAAAAACTCTGTAACTCCTTTCTTCTTCCTTAACCTCAAAAACTAACATTGGAGGTCCTAGTACATATTCAACACACCTATATGTACTACTAATAGGTATATATTAAAATCCCACAGAACCTCTTATCTCAACACCACAAGTACTATTGTGCTCCTCTAAAAATAACGACATGCTCTACTCCTTGTGAATATCCATCAGGAGAGTGCCTTGTAGATATCTGATTATGTTGGGTATCGTTGTCGGTATCCCCAAGATGTGCCTCCCTAACTCACAATAAGACTGTATGGGTAAAAAAAATCAACGGGAGGTAAGATTATCCATCTCCATCCACAAATGATAACTACAATAAGGCCAAATGATCTAATACCTCGTTCAACAACTTTGAACTACTTCTTGTACTAAGAGAATACTCCACCACATTCCCCTTCAAATGAGTATAGACAATATCAATGTCATAGTCCTATAGGAACTATAACTATCACATCTATCTCAAGTTCATACCCCATTGATAGAATATATAGTTGAGAACCTTGTGATTGGAGTAGACGATAAACCACTCACCCATCAGGTAGTGTCACCACATCTCCGACATGAATACTACCACTGCTAACTCAAGATCACATGTTTCATAGTCTTTATTATGTGGTATCAACTAGCACGAACCAAAGGAAATCATTGCTTGACTGTACATAAGGGAACAATCAATCCCGGTTCCTTCTGCATCAAAGAAAACTACATAATCTACACCCTCATCCAGAAATCCCAAGATTGGATTCCTCCTCAAAATATTCCTCAGCTACTAAAAACCCAGATGGTACTTATCTATCCAAATGAAAGGCTATCCCTTTCGATTTAAATCTATCATAGGTGATTATATCCTAGAGAAATCAAGTATGAATATATGATAATAGTCTGCTAGCTTGACAAAGCTCCACACCTCTATCATGTGTTAAGGTGGATCCCATGATAACACTTCATCAACCTTTATTGGGTCCATTGTCACTCAATCTATTAAGATAATGTGTCATAAGAAGTGGACCACCTGAATCCATAATTGGAACTTTGAGAGTTTCTTGTAAAGCTAGTTCTCTCAAAGTACATCTAAAACCATCCTTAAGTTTCTCATCTGCTCCTCCTCAAACTCTTAGTACATAAGGATATCATTGATTAAGACTATCATGAATCTATCTAAGGCTAAAAGATCCGGTTCATGAGTCCAACAAACACGATGGTTGCATTTGTCGCACCTAATGGCCTCACAAAGTACTCATATTGACCATAACGACAACTGAAAGCCGTATTCGGTATATCGCCATCCAGTACATGCAACTGGTGATAACCTGATTTGATGTCAACCTTGGGGAACCATAATTCCCCTATAAAATTAACAAAGAGGTGATAAAACCATTATAGTGGATACTCTTTCTTCACAGTCACCTAGTTGAAGTGTTAATATTCCACACACAACCTCATGCTCCCTCTGCCTTTTGAAAAAAAAACATGTGCTACCTTGGGTGAAACAATGGGTCCTATGATTCCCTTCCTTTGTATGTCCTCCATCTATAACTTCATATCATGAATCTCCATGGGAGCCATACAATTTGTTGATACAGATAATAATGTTATCCTGGGGTGAAAATTAATGCATAATTCTATCTCCTGATAATGTGGTAATCCTGTAACATATTTAAGAATGACACACTCGTACTATGCCACCACTGTTGAAAACTAAATGCTCATAATATTTTATGTAGTGGGGGTAAGGTTATCCAACCGATGAGTAATCACTTGCAACCTCCTATGCAAGAGTCTATCCTATGCTTCCTAGGTTTCTATTTCACCAATAATGGAAAACATCATTCCATAGTTGTGGACACACCGCACCCTTCACCTAAAAAATTCAATCAGGTCATGGGTTGTGGATATCAAATCCATACCAATAATGAAGTCGTAAGGCCTTAGCGCTTCCACAAAGAGGTTCCAACCAAAACTACCACCTTCAATGGTAAGGTCACTCTATTAACACAAACGTGTGATCACTATGTATTCACAATTAGTTTTCTCCAAGAAAAATGGTTGAGTCAATGATTTAATTAGAATCTCTAGGTATCGAAAAATATGTTTAGTGAGAAATGAAATTAACAACACCTGTGTCTATTAGTTTACAACTAAAGTTGAAAAGAATAATATCATAACTCATATCATTCATGGATCTCATGGGTCATATGGCTTGACTACATGTAGATTTCCCCTCCCCTATCTACCAGCTCTATGAGCCTAGCATGGGCCTTAAGGGGCTGGGGGTTGTAATATGTAGAAACATTGACCACCTTCTTCTGTTATCCCATCTCCTCTTCCACATCCACCACCCTAAAGATCTACATTCTCCTATCACGTCCTCGACCTTATTGGTCCATTCACGGTCTCCCTATTAGTAGGACAACAGGTAGAACAATATCGAGTGAGTTTTCCCATGTTGTCACATGAATAAGACCAAGTCACCCTAGGCTGATGGGACCTACTCTACGATCGATGAACTTAATATCCTCTTTCCTTGACCACCTCAGGAAATGTCTCCCACATCCATGTCCTTGGGAATGATGTTGACTCTCTGATGCTGAGGTCTTTTCTCTTGCTCATCCACGACTGACTATCACTAGCTGTATCTCCTCATCCATGAATCTTTCAACCACAAAATCCCCCTCAAGTACCCGAGAATTATTAGGAATGAATAGAGGTATAATTCTAGATCAGATGTCTCTACACATACTTTTCTCATTATAGTATATGTATTAAACCAATATAATAGCTATTAAAACATGTGTTAGTAATAATGATAAAATATATTATAAAATATATAATTTAATAAGTATTTCCGTTAACTAATTTAAGTTATAATATCAAAATATTAAATCTTAGTATCATTTTATTTGTTTAACTTGTTTTGGTTTTTTTGTTATTCCGTATAGGGGGAGCTACCCGTAGAATTGGGGATAAAAGTTGTTGTGGGAAATATCATGGTCGTTACAGGGGGTGTTTTCACTTACATAGAGTTCACCAAAAAGCCAGTGATGTTCAAAAAAAGTGTGCCACATGAATTTTCTAAGGACTCTAATCTTGTTCATCCACTACTAACTATCACTGGATGTATCTCCTCATCCAAGAAGCTTTCAACCTAAAAATATCCCTCAAGTACCAGAGAATAATTAGGAATGAATAGAGGTATAATTCTGGATCAAATGTCACTACACATACTTTTCTAAATGGTTCGAGCCCTGAATTACTAATCTATGTCCATATCCATCGAGTACCAGGAAAGGCTGGTGAACCTCAATATATAATATGCCACTTTCATGCTACCCTGTTGGAGCTGATGAATTTTCTATATACATCGATATCTCAAAATAACTAGTGAGAACTTATATATAAATAGATACTAAAAATCTATCCATGAAATATTCAACTCATTCTAAGTCTAGATAGAAAAACTCAACCATCTCCCTATGGATCCATGTAGAAGGATCCCAGCCAGAACCACCATATGATATGATGGTGTCCAAACTGTGTAAAAAACATAGCTCACTACCTCAATCTAGTCTCTAGCTACCTAAGTGTCTATATTGACTTGGAACCTAAGTGTTATCTCTCTCCGAAAGTCATGGATCATGCTTAGCCTGTGCTCCTCGCCTACTCGTATTAGGGGCACCACGTGCTTCTCAACAGAAGGTGGTATAACTGGTGAACCTGATGGAGATAACATCTGGGGAACTGGTCCTTGTATCAAAGCCACATAATGGAGACAATCATCCTTATGATCACGTTTTGGAATCCTAGAAGGTATACATCATGGATGTATCCTCAATGGAAACAAGACGTACCATAGTCAATGAGTATCAGTGGAGAGATGACTAAAGAGGACATGGATACCATAACCCATTCTTATATGATGTATTTACCATTATTTTCCCACAACTAGTGTTCTCATGTATTGATTCAAAAATAAGGTTATCAACATCTTAGTGTATGGATATTTCATCCACCCACACCATCATTGGAGTACCTAGCCAGAAAGTCGAACTCAAAATAGTTAACGCCATTTCCCCAAATCTATCTCACAGACTCTCGGTACTAGGGTAGAAATGAACCGCTCTAATACCACTATATCATGACCTGTTCCAATGAGGAATATTTCGTGACTCCCCAAGCCCACCTCCAATTAGCTAGGGGATACTAACTTGCTCTATGTAGGCATATCACTAACATGGGAGGAATTGGATATGTACCTGTACGAACACACCCATATCCATTCCCAAAAAAAATATGAAATATAAAAAACCTCTAAGTAAAAAATGCATGAATACCACTATATTCCAACCAATAGAGTATTATTGGAATGTAAAGTGAGTAATGTAAACCAGGCCAGAGTACAATCCCACCAAGATGATTCTATATACTAGAAGTACAACTTTTAAAAAAAGGAACTGGGACTACTACATATAGCCATAGGAACAAACCATATCATGCCTGATCTCACAAAGCACCATCCAATACTTTTCCTCCTAGGACTATGTCAAAAGGTCACTAGTTTTCAAAAGAAACGACATGTGCAGGAAAATCCCATGTAGGGGTGAGTATAAAAATACATAGCAGGACACCCCGAAACCACAAAAAAATATTAAAAAGGAAATTAAAGTCATTTGCACACAAGTATATGTCTCCAACACATATAATAATATATAAATATACTCAATCCAAGACACGTATTCTAAAGGTATGTCATGACTACCACATACCAAAACTAGGGATTTGGTTTGAAGATTCTAATAAGCACTTATATGTTAGAATACACTCTTGACTCTGAAAACACTGATAAAATCCATATGAGAATTACTGTTCATTGGGAAATTTCATGCGAGGGATACAATGATAGATATCAAGAGAGAGATACGATTCACATATAAGGATAATAGCTAGGTCCATGGGTTGATACTAACAAATCAATCTGGATTAACCGTCTAAGTAGAGGATCGATGCCCTGTAAAGTTTGTCACATCAATACCGACAACTCTACCTAGGTCAGGAATAATGAATAGAGTATCCTACTCTGGGCCACTCAGGGGGAGAGGGATTTCAACAACTTTGTCCAGGAGGTTTTCTTGAAGGGATCATAGTCCTATGAGTAGGAAATGATTTGTACCTTCCTTCAAGGAAAGAGATAAAGTGAATGAACCATAAAAAAGTTTTCCAATATAAGAAGGACAAGAGATTCAATCTATGTAGAGAAGGGTACATGGTGTGTAGTCGGGTCACACACCGTGCCCCTTGACCCTAGGTATTTTCCATGTACAATGACTTATGTTTTTAGAACATGTCATGTAGAAGATGGGTACACATAGTATAGAATGTGTCACACACTCTGTCCTTCCATATGGGGTCTCTCCGTGTTCTCTATCCATGTGATAGTACATGGTGTCAACCCATGTAGCCTTTCAACTCTACATGTACATGGGGTAGTCAGTGTACTTGGTCTAGGCCATGTCGTGTGGTTGGGTACACACCGTGTAGGAAACCCGTGTACTCCATTGAGTGTCTATGTATCTACTGAGAAAATCACCGAGTCACTTGGAAGGGCCTACATGCCATATGACACGGGTCACATTCCACATGACATTTAACTATCTCCTAAAACCCTGGACATCACTCTGTGGGGACTGCATGCCGTGTAACCCTGGGTTACACGTTGTGATACATGAGTTTTTCCAAAACACCTGGTTCTTCCCCAACACACCTTGACCAATCTCTTTGGTTCTACTCTAGGGGTATTTTCACATCACAACTATAGATCTAGGCTCTTTTTATCACCCTAACTCTGATTCAAGGTGTTTTGGGTGTTCAATTGGCTTAGAAAACTATATCGATCTATTCCGATGTAAACCACTCGTAGAACAATTTCTTTCAATTTAATCATATTCATTTTTCGCCATTGTCTTCACACCTTTTTTAGGTCATCCCAATATTGGATTGTCAATCTTAGATCATTGCGCAATGAAATGAAGGTTCAATGATTGTTCATTCATAAGCACGTTTAAGAACGAAGAACAGACATAGAAAAAGGGGAAGAGAAAAACACAAGGAACAAATAAAAAGAAAAAACCAAAACAATTGTTCATTATATCATCAATCTATCCTCATACGAACAATCAAAAAATAAAATCAATTATAAAATAATCAAACCCTAATAATCCAAAAATTAAACCCACCTTGTATGGTTATGATCAAACCTTGGATCAAAATGTTTTTTTGGTTGGCCTGCATTCATCATTGAATCTAAGAATAAGGAAAGAAAGTCAAAATAAGACATCCTAAATGGGTATTTAATCGTTCGCTATTGAATATTGATTTTCGTTGGTGAGATCCATCAAGAACAATATTCGATGCAAGTCTCTATCGTCACCACTGAGATAATTCTCGAGGGTTTCTCTCTAGAGCCTCTAGAGAATTTTAAGAGTTATGAGCATAACCCCAAATCCCTACCTAAATTCTCATTTAAAATTAAAAGCATCATGGTGTAATTAAATTGAAGAAATGGAAAGATAAAATAAATTCTCAATTTATTTTATTCATTAAAAATGCCCAAAATTACTCTTCATTATTGAACCATGCTATCCAATGTCAGGCCGTGCCTAGGGTAAAGCTGTTGTTATGAATGAAATGGTTTCCACAAATTTCTGATCCAAGCATTCGTTTATAAGTTATTCCATTTTTTCAGGAAACCACACAAACTAGATATTAAATATGTTGATATATTTCAAGAATTTATTCCAAGAACAACGTTCCTAAGAATCACACACTGTCTCAACAATAGGTATCAAATATTATCCATATAATATTTAAAAATAATACATGAAAAATATGGGACATTAAATTCCATAAATACATTTACAAATGTCAAAGCTTTAACAATTTATATCAATTTCAAATTTTTAAGATTAATTTTTTTAAATGGGGAATTATGTAACACCCTGATATTTTAAAAGAACATTATATTCGATAGTTTATATAACTTAAAACACCGAGCGTAAATGACCCAATAAATTTATGCCCATTTTAAATTAGTTGTTAAAATTGTGGGTATAAATAAGATTAACTACTTTATGATATATATATATATATATCTATAAATTTCCTACTCAATATAAATTTATTTATGATTTTTTAGTAAATAACCACACAATTTTTAGTAATGATAATTTATTCATCAAATATACATTTTCATTAAAAATGATTTGATTTATTCTTTGACAGATAATATTAAAATTAATTTCTAGAAATATTGGAAAATTAATTCTATAAAATGAAATTAATTTTTTAAATCCTCTCATGATTCTTTGAATTTGGTGAATTTTTGGTATTTTCAGAAAATATTGATTTTTTAGCGAGTAGTTTAAAATACAGATTTTCATAAAACTATCAATTTTTTTCAATAAATTAAGTAATTTAAACCTACAACTATGATTTATTTTAAAAAAAAATAAAATTAGTACTGTTTAATTATGTTTAATCCATGTAATTATATTTGAATCTTCATTATATTGGATTTTATTATAAGTTTATTTTTTTTGATATAAAAATGATTTTTTTGAAGAATGTTTTAAATTGCATAAATATACTCTATTTTAATTAATTAAAACCCCTAATGAGGAAAAATTTAAATGATTTTTATTGATTATATATCTATAAAATTTAATTTTAATTCATATAATTATTATTACTATTTATAATGTTAAAATAAGATCATCTTATGAGTAAAAAATACATTTATGGAAAATCCACATTTCATCAAATCTGTGGGTTTTATTTTAAATTAAATTATACCACAAGTGTGAATTGAATTTGTAAAAGTTTATTGACTATTTTTAATAATAATAATTTATATTATATAATAAGTTGAACTTAATTTTTTGTCACAATTAATAGTCAAAATAGTAAAAATATTTTATCGAGGTTAAGGTGAACATAGGTTTATCAGGGGGTTAAACTGAAAAATAGATATTATAATGACCTAAAAACATTTCTAAATTCTATATTATAATCATATATTTAACTTTTCTCATATAATTCTTGATAATTTTCCATTTTTATCCTTTTTGTGTAACAAAGTGACATTTTTATGACATATTTGTCTTTAAATATTTTGATTTCTTCGATAGCTTGCATTAAATACAATTATGTGTTCCAAAGAACCACATAAAATTATCAAAAAATTATGAGTCTATAATCACCTATCGATTATATTGGTGGTTTTGAATATTAATAACTAATTCATAAAAAATATACAGTCTATACACTAATAAAATATATTCATGGCTAGAAATACAAGAAAAAATTAGTTTATAAAATTTAGGCAAAAATTTTCCAAAAAAATTATTTTGAAAGAATAAATAATTTTATATCAATATATCAAAATAATCCCTATTTTTAAATTATTTTAATGAAATTTATAAATCTAATTTTATTCTTAAAATTATATTTTTTCCTAAAAGTTATTTTTCATGCAATTTTACACTTACATTAAAATTAATTTCATTCTTTTGTAAGTATTCAATTTGATAAAATTAAATTCATATTTTTAATTAATGGGTTAAAATTTGTTAATTAGGCCCCTTTTATTTTTTCTTAGTATGAATAGTAACCATTATAAAATTTATTATCTTAGTACATGAAAAATATGGTTCATCAATGTTAAAACTATGTGAGGAGGTCATAATTATTCATATTAATTTTTATTGGATAAATCAAATTATACCATTTACACCTAATGTACTAATAAGTGTTATTTAATGGACACATTCCCATGAAAATAATATATATATATATATTATTTAATCTGAATGAAGTGAAAAAATGTCAGTATCATTGTTTTTAATATCATTTATGTTTTTTCAAAGGGACAAAATGTTATGTATGTACGTAGGGAAAAAATTTGTTATTACAAAATATTAATATTAATTCTTATGCCTAATTAAATTAAATTATTGATTTTAATTTATTTATATTTTTTATGAATTAAATAAATACCTTAAATACTCACAAAATACTAATGAAATAATTTTTTAGTTAATAGAAAAATAAAATAAATGATATTAAAAATATAAAATTTAACCTAATATTCATTATTTATAGTGATAAAAGAATTATATATATTACCTCGACACATTTAGGGTGTAATAAAATATCCATGTCAAATTGTTCATTTTTTTCTTGATGTTTTTAAATTCAAAGTAATGAATAATATTGAAATTGGCAATAATGATATTTTATGGAATCAATATTTTATTAAATTAATTAAAAATCATTAAAATATTAATTAATTACAAAGGGGTAATAAATAGTCTAAAATTTCATAACCTATTCATTTATAGTCCATCTGGATTCTTTTTTCTATTGAACAGTCTAATTATATTTTTATCTTTTGAGAAATCCCTACAGTTCCCCTTAACTCAATTTTAAAATAGAACATCCTCAGTCCCAAAAATTATAATAATATAAGCATTATATATCTACCGAACTATGTGAAATATATTCTCCACTTACCTATCCACATTCTAGAGAATTTGGTCTTCCCAAAAAACCAAATCTAGTTTTCTTAAGAGGAGATTTGAAAGAGTTATTTCCAAGAAGAGGTAATCCCCTTAAAACTCCCACATTATTTTATAATTTTATTCAACCACTATAAATATATTATATTTATAATTAAATAGTAAATTATCATAAATATTATGAACTATTATTACGATTATTAATAAACTATTATAAACCCTCTTTCCTATCAATTAAGTGAAAGCATCACTCGTGCATACATATGACATACCATTTCTTCATATCGATACAATTAATTATTCCTCACCATCATTTATAGATGGAAATTATGATAGATTTAATTTTTACTTATAATATTTATGAAATAATTATTCTAATTTAATGATAATTTTATTTCCACTTTCTCATCATCTAATATTTTTTGAAATGATAATGTCGCTTGTGCATACGTATGAACTACCATTTCCTTAATGCAACATGATTTGTTTTTCATTTTTTTACACTAATGGTAATAAGTATTAATTTTATGAATATATATGTTATATAATACATAAAAACTATTCATTAAAAGTTTATATTATATACCATTTTTTCATTCTATCAGATGAAAAATGGAAACTATGTTCATGCATACAGATGACCTACCATCCCAATGAACTATGTAATTCATTTTTCAATCTCAATTTTTTAAGAACGATAATAAATAATTTTATAGTTAATATAAACTATTTTTATACCATGATTAAAATTATAGAAAAATTGTACCATGATAAAATTATAAGGATCAAGATTGTAGGATCGTAAAATTCCAGGGAAATGAAACAGTTATGACCCATAACAGTTATTTTAATAAAAAAAATTTAATAAATGGGTGATAAGATGATATAAATAAAAAATAAATTGTATGATAGATGTTTGGTTATATAATAAATTTATAATAAATCCATATTTATTATACAAGAGTTTTTTACATGAATAAGAAAATGTGAGACTTAAGGTAAGGGGTTGTTATCTCACTTTTATTTACATGGGACACATGTCACATTCTCCAATATATACATCCCTTGAATAAACTTTTATGATGATTTTTGAGGATTTATATAATGTCCTATATTTTTTTTATTTTTAATTATTATATGTAATTATTTTGATACTAGGCATTGTAATGATGTGTGATTCAGAGGCCTAGTGTGCCCAGAACAATTTTTTGAAAAATATTAAACTTTAAATAGCACGTGGGAGTAGTTTTCATAATAAAGTGGAATAAAATATAAATGGGTTCCCAGATTAGAAATTCAAGGGAACCATTGAATTTATAATAGCAAGTTTATCTGTGGTGATCCCTAACATTGACAGGCACATGTTAGCTTTAAAAGATTGTTTTCAGACATAACAGGAATAAAAATATTTTTTATTCGACAGAATGGCATTTAATTGAGTTATTTTTTTAACTAGGGATCCAGGTTTAGGCTCATAACCCTATAAATCCCTTGAGCCCGAAGAGAGTAGAACTTGGAGGATTCTCTTGACGACAAACAATGACTGGATTATAGATCAGAGATTGACAAACATTGTTTTGATGGATCTCACCAAAGGAAGCAATGTGAGGATCAATCCTCTTCAGTGAACGATCCAACCCCAAGGTAAGGTGTTTTATTTTAATTTTCATTTCCCAATATCTTAATTCATTGATGAACACATACCAACCCACGAATAAATTGATCCATAGATCATTGTTCTCACAGGATTTGAATATATTGTGGGTTTGATTGTAGAGTTTTTTTTGGGTTTTATTGATCTTCTATAAGGAAGGGATCAAGGCTGGAATTAAAAATGAACAAGGTTTGTTCCTAGGGATTTTCATTGTTATTTTCTCCCCCAATGGCCTTCGTGTTCTTCATGTTCTTCGTGCTTTATGAATGAACAATCATTGTGCCCACGATTCATGGTGCATCGATTGGAGATCGAATATCTAACCACGTGATAATGTAGTGGAGGTGTGACAATGAAGGCGTGGAGTGATTTGTCTAGGATGATAGTGCATAGTGGCACATGGAGATGGCTGGGGTGGCGTCTCTGGATGGTCCTAGTATGCGGTGGTGTAGGTGTAAGGGGCTAGTCTAGGCCGACGACATGGTAGACAGCAGGCCACCGATGCTACACCTAATAGAGGTATAACACAACATTGTGTGTCCATGAACAGGTAGATAATGTCAGGTGCATAAGGACATGGTAGATTGACCGTGTGGGATGCGGTGTAGGACCATGGAACCAGGGGGAATGTGGTCTAGGTAGACCACATACAGTGGATGAGCCGGCCCACATGCATGCAATATGGACAAGGAGAATTAGGCCATGCTTGGAGGCCCAACAGGTTGGTCCATACTTGGTCCGGTAGGGCAGGCCGGACTAGTCCCAATAAGAAGGACCGTGTCATGTCGGGTTAGACCCAGACCAGACCCAGGTCTGATCTTTTCACAAAAATGGACCATAATTTTCAATCAAAGTGTCCTTTTGATGCACTATTAGTGGAATTAGGACCCTTGTGATAAGGAATCCCTTATGAGACCAATGGTGGGTTCTAAAATGGATATGTTTCTAGTGACACATGCCATTTACATGGGCAGTACTCGAGTCAAGGGGTATGGTGGGTATAACTACTACTCATAGTGAACCCTCTCTTTTCTACATGAATTGACTCCCTCATCCACTGTATCTTGGATGAGTTTTGTTAGGGTTTTTTTCCCTTTAGATATTCCCTCATGGGTTTTCAGTATCATTTCCTACTCACAAGAGTATGACCCCTTGAACAGGACTTCCATGATATAGTTGTTGGAATCCCCGAAGTGGCCCGGAGGTGATCCTTTCTTCCTTAATCATTCCTTATGCTGTGTCTTTAGTATTGACATGACCATATTCATTGGGCATTGATCCTATACTTAGTATGTTAATCTAGTTTGAGTTGTTGGTATCACCGAATGTACCTAGTAGTGATCGTCATATACTGTTTCATATCTCTCTTCAAGTCATTCAACATATCTATCTCTGATGACAATTTTCGATGAATGGTACTTATCATATGGATGTCATTAGTTCTATTAGAATTAGGAGTGTGTTCTATTGAATGTTTTCGTTTTGGAATTGTCGAACTGAATCCCTAGTGTTGGTATATATCGGTTTTCACTTACACTATACTGTGTGGTATGGTTGGAGTATATACAGATATTCTTGTTATATACTATAGATATATATCTATGTAGATATGACTTTACCATTCCATTTTGTGTTTCATTATGGTTTTATAGTGTCCTACTGAGTATTGTTATACTCACCCATGCATGGGATTTTCCCATACATGATGTGTCTTGTACAGATGAGTGACCTTTTGATAGAGTCTTGGGTAGACCAGGACCATAAAAAACGTTGTAAGATTACTTAGGGAGAGGTGTTCCTATAACATCATTGAGAAATTCCAAAATCATGACTTTAGGTTTGATCATGTAGGGTTTATTAAGGATGGGTCTCAAGAACTTGTTTACCGAATATATATTTGGTGGGTTTGTATTCTAGACCAATTTACCTTACTATACATTTCATTCCTATCATACTCTAGTTGGTTTATAATGGAATGCATGCATTTGTTTCTTAGTGGTTTATACATTTAGAAATTTTGGGATTGGAGATGTGTGCGTTCATATAGGTACTAAGGAAATTCCTCCAATGTTAGTGATTTTCCTACTCGATTATAGTCACCACACCCTGGCCTATTAGAGGTAGTCTTAGGGAGTCATGACATGGGCCCCACTAGGACAAGACATGATAGAGTGGTAACAGAGGGTGGTCAGTTCTAACATAGAACCGAGAGTCTATGAGATTGGTTTGGGGCAATTATGTTATGTGTTCTGAGTTCAAATTTTAGGGTAGGGAATCTATTGTTGGTGTAGTTGCTGATGTATCCATACAAATGGACTATGATAACCTTCTTTTCGACTTGATACATGAGAAAAAATGTTATAGGGAGAAAACGGTACATGTATCATATAGTAATAGGTTTTTATTTCCTTGTCATTTAGGATTTAGCTATCCAGATATACTCATTGAATGGGGTAATTATTATTTTATTACAGGATGCATCCATGAAACATTAAAACTAGGATTTAGTAGATTGATCATGAGGATGATCCCCTTAGTGATGCAGAATTAGTATAGGGACCAATTTCTTAGATTTTACCTTCAGGTGGTGCTCCAACTATACCACCACCTTTGGATCTACCCGTATTACCCGTAGTACCAGCAGATAAATAGTGTCGGATGAGCATTCCTCATTAGTTTCAGAGATAGAGACCTCTTATGTTATGAGGTGATCCCAAACCTCAGGCAAATAAGGATTGGATTGAGGTAGTGATTTGAGTTTTCCATCTTTTCAGGACACCAGCTGATCAGATTGTGATCTTATAAGTGATGCATCTATATGGATCATTAGGGTAATGATGGATTTTTTCTATTTAGTATCAAAATCAGGAGACTCTCTCATAGACATAGTGTGAGCGCCTCCTTGGGGATGATATTTCACAAGTTTAACTAATATATTTTCATATAAAGGATATTCTTCTACTCCAGCTGGGCTGTATGAAGGTAGTTGATTATTCATCATGGTTTACCAACATTTATAGGCACTCGATTGATATGGTCAAGGATCGGTACTTATGGGCTTGGAACATCGAGCGAGGTATGAATAGAGACATTTGATCTAGTATTATCCCTACACGCATTCCTAATTATGCTGCTGCTTGAGTGGGATTTTGTGGTTGAGAGCTACCTAGATAAACAGAGACAGTCATTGACAATCAGTAGTGGACTGGTAGGTGGAGAGGCTTCGGTAGCCGGGAACTGACATCTGTCTCAGTGAACTGAACGTGGGAGAAATTTATGAAGGAGGTCCCTGGACACAAAGTATGCAGTTCAGGGTTCATAGGTTAGATCCATTTAGCCTAGAGATAGGTGATACAACTCATGTGATGGAAGGGTATATCTTGCTCATGATTGTCCATCCTACCGTGCTACTAATAGAGAAACAATACATGGGCTATTAAGGTAGAAGCAGATACTGGAGCAGGATGATCCATAGGGAAGGTAATATGGTATATGGGTTGGTATCATAAAAAAATGTGGTCGACGATTCAACTTTCTAACACCAGCACCCACATATGGTTCGTGCCAAGCTCACGGAGCTGGGGGATAGGGGCAGGGACAACTAAATCAGTCGAGGATTATGATCTAGGGAGTCCTAGGATAATTTTATGTACAATATATGTCTTTTATACTCCATAACTCATAATTATAGACACGTTTTCTAATCTGTCCTTCCTTGCCACATATATTGTTTGAGACCTTGAGATTCCAGTGGAACCATTGACTCAACCCTTACACAAGGAGACTGCAACTAAAAGGGACTTGATGAGGACACATATATGCCGACAATGTGACCTTTAACTTAGTGGTGACAGTTTCAGTTAGAACCTCTTGGTGGCAGCGTCGAGGCCTTATAACTACATTCTTGGTATGGATTAGATGTCATGGGTCCATCCCTATATTGACTATATTAGTCGAAGGGTGTGGTGTGTCCACAATAATGGAATGAGTTTTTCCTTTGTTGGTGAAAAGGAATCCAACTGAGGGAACAACCATTGACTCATTAATTTGAAAGCCTAACCCTCATTTCAAAAGATGTCATGGGCTCTCAGTTTCCAAAAATAGTGGAGGAGTACAAAGATGTCTTCCGTAAAGATGTTCCAAGTTTTCCTCCTTGACTATAGATAGACTTATTCATCAACTTACACTCCAATATTTAATCGATATCCTCACTAGTAGATCAGATGGCACCCATAGAGATTTACGAGTTGAGGGTGCTGTTGGAGGATTTGCAGAGGAATGGCTTCATGAGAAACATTGTTTCCCTATGGGCATCCACCATATTGTTTTCTAAAATGGTAAATGGGATATTGAGTTTGTGTGTGGACTACCAAAACCAGAACTAGGTGACCATGAAAAAGAAGTATCCACTACTGAGGATCGATGACCTCTTCATTTAGTTTATAGGGCACAATGGTTCTTGAAGGTTGACCTTTGAACAGTCTATCACCAACTATATGCACGAGATGAGGATTTATAGAAGAAAACTTTCAAATACCACTATTGTTACTATAAGTACTTGGTGATTCCCTTTTATCATGAAAAACACCCAGTAGTCTTCATGGGACCCATGAACCAGATCTTCCATCCCTTCTTACACTAGTTCATAGGGCTCTTCATCTATGATATCGTTGTGTACTCAATGTACAAGGAGTATCACACATGAAACTCAAGGACGATTCGTGATTTACTTCTAGAGGAAAAAATTTATTTTGAAACTATCAATGTTCCTATTCTAGATTTAGGTGGTCCACTTTCTGGTACATGTTATATCATTAGATGGAGTTGTAGTAGACTCAACCATGGTCAAGGTAGTGTTAACCTAGGATCCACCTTGGAGTGTGATGGAGGTGAAGAGCTTCCATCGGATGGTAGGCTATTACTAAATATTCGTACCAAATTTCTCCAATTTATCAGCACCTATGAAAACTTTGACACAAAATGGGAAGCATTTCGTGTGGATAGAGAAGTGCCAATAAGATTTTTAGTAACTGAGATAGAGTTTGACGAGCGCTCTGATCATGAGATTTCTAGAGGAGGGGGTTGAGTACGTAATGTTATGTGATGCATTAAGAACTGGGCTTGGTTGTGTCTTGATGTAGAGGCAAGTAAGTATTTCCAATGGATCACACTAACTGAGAATACATGAGAAGAAATACGAGACCCACGATCTTGTGCTTGCAGCGGTAGTATTCGCATTAAAGATGTGGAAACACTACCTGATGGGTGAGTGAATTATCATCTACTATGAACACAATAGTTTGAAGTATATCATCTCTATGATGGATTTTAACTTGAGACAATGTCTGTGGATAGAGTTCCTCTAGGATTATGATTTTGAGATCATCTATACTCTTATGAAGGGATACATGGTGGAAGATTCTCTTAATAGGATATTGAGCTCATAGTTGTTGGATGAGGCATCAGTGTAGTTGGTTAGATTACTATTATCATTTCTGGATGGAGATGTGGGAGCTTACCTCTAGTCGATGGTTATTACCCCCTAATAACTTACAATGAGTCAGAGAGGCCCAACTTGGGGATACTGACTGTGATACCCTACATTCTTAGATATCTATAGGGAATTCTCCTATTGGATATTTGGAAGGTGGAGAACACATCATTCTTTTCAGAGGGCACACAATTGTACCAGTGGATTTAGGGGAGGAGGTTTATAGGGATTTCTAAACAACCACTATAGAAGTCCATCTAGGTGTAGTTAATATGTACTATGACCTTTTATGTACGTTTTAGTGGCCTGAGATGAAGAAGGCAGTAGTAGATTTTATTTCTAGATGCCTCAATAGTCGGTAAGTGAAGGGTTAACACTAGGTTCTAGCAGGTTTGACCCAACCTCTTATGGTTCTAGAGTGGAAGTCAGTTGTGATATCTGTGGATTTTGTGATGGGTTTTCCATGTACATCCAAAGGACATGGTACCATGTGGGTGATCTTTGAACAACTCACAATGTTGAACCACTTCCTACTTATCTGGGAGTGGAGTTTAGTAGAGAGATTATGATGCCTCTACGTGTAAAAGATATTTTTTCTTCATGGAGTTCAATCAAAGATTGTTTCAGATCATGATTCTCATTTCGCACCCCGGTTGTAGAAGGGATTGTTGGAAGAGTTTGGGAATCAGATGCGCTTGAGCACTGCCTTCCATCCTAATATGGATGGATATATGGAGAAGACCATTCAGGTTATGAAGTACATGATGTGGTCTTACATGTTGGACTTTAGTCATAGTTGGGAGGATCACCAACCATTGGTGGAAATTGTGTACAACAATAGTAATCACTCCAACATTGGTATGACACTATTCATCACTCTGTATGGGTGCACCTAAAGGTCACCACTTTTTTGGATTGACCCAGGAGAGTTAGCACTCATGGGCCCGTAGATAGCGAGAGCTAGTATTGAGAAGGTGAAGATCACCCAGGAGTAGATAAAGATTGAGTAGAGTTAGAAGAAGTCATATTCTGATAGGTGATGGAGGCCCTTGGAGTTTTAGGAGGGAGACCTGGTGTTCCTTTGGGTCACACCTCAATGGGGATTGAGAAGATTTGGCTAGGGTGGCATGTTATCTCTGATGTTCATCGACCCTTTTCGATAATGCATAGAGTTGGAGAAGTGGCATACCACCTAGATCCACCCCTACAGTTTCATGGGGGTACATGATGCATTTTATGTGTCGTAGATGAGGATGTACGTGCCTGACCCATCACACTTCATCGACTGAGGTGAGATGGAAATTGAGGATTGATAGACATTTGGTGAGTACCCGATAGAGATCAAGGATCTGTAAGAGAGGATCCTTTGTGGTTGAGATATTTTAATTGTACATGCTTGGTGGTAGCACAAGAATATCCAGGAGAGCATGCAAGAGAAATAGGCTCATATTTTTGTGCAGTGCCCATATATTTTTTAGTAGTATTGTTTTTAGAATTTCGTTGACATAAATCCCTATGGTTTGGGAGAATGTAATGTACCATATTTTTCCATTTTTTCTAAAAATATTAAATGTAATTATTTTGTGACCAAGTGGTGAGAGGTATGGGATTCCGAGGCCTGGAGTTCCTAAAAAAATTGTTAGAAAAATATTATAGATTAAATAGCATGCATGAGAAATTTTCCAGAAAAAATGGAATTACATTTAAATTGGCTATCAGATCAAAAACTATGATGTTACTGTAGAATTAAGAACATATATTTTACCCTATCTAAGAACAAAGATCAAATGACATAGGCCCACTATGAAATATAGTTTTTGGATGTAATATGAATAAAAATATTTTAAAAAATATCTTTTTTATTCGATGAAATGAAAATTCATTTAATTTTTTATTTTATGAAGGGATATAGGGATAGGATCATAACCTCAAAATTCCTTAGAAGCATTGGAGATAGAAACCTAGAGGATTATATCGATGAAGAATGATGATAGGATTGTGGATCAAAGATCCACAAACACTATTTTGATGGATCTCGCCAAAGGCAATAATGTGATGGTAAATCCTCTTTAGTGAATGATCCAACCCCGATGTAGGGTGGGTTATATTAATGTTCATTTCTGTCATTCTGAATTCAACGATGAACACTAACCAACATATGAAAAGGTTGATCTATGGTTCATCATTCCTGGTGGATGTGCATATATTGCATGTTAATTATTAGGTTTTTGTGTGTATAGATTTTCTTTTGTTTTCCGGATCATTCTTATGGAATGGATCAAGGCCAGAATAAAAAATGGAAGAGGTTCATTACTTGGGTTGTTCATTGTGATTTTATTCCCTAACATTATTCATGTTATTCATGTTCTTAATGCTTTCTGAATGGACAATTCTTGTGCCCTCGATTCTTGGTACAATGAACCGAGTTTGAAGATCTGAACTTGTGACGACATAGTAGAGGTGTGACAACAAAGGAGGGACACATTTTGGTTAGGACGGTGGAGCATAACAGTGAAGGTGGCACCTCATGGTGGCATCCTAGGCGGTGTCTCCAGTCATTCCAAGCGTACAACAACGTTGGTCGAGGGTGTCGGTCCAGGCCGATGGCATTATGGACAATGAGCCACTAATGGGGTACCCATTAGAGGAAGAACATGGCACGAGGATGACCATGTGGGAGCTCATGGAAGAAATGAGGCCATGGGAAAGTAGGGAATGTGAGGTGCACTTGGAAAAGGGTCACATGAGGATGTAGGGAATTCATAGATGTGGTGGGCTGACTGCGTGGGATGTGCTGCAACACCGCAAAACAAGGGGGAATGCGTTTAAGGTGGAACACATGTGATGAAGGAGGAAGTCCATGTGCATGTGGCCTAGACTAAGGGAACCAGGCCAACCAGGAAACCTAGAAGGACTAGCCGGATCAGGTGGTGATGTGTCAGAACTGGACCGAACTGGGTCAGATATTTTTATCAAAATGTTCATAGATTTTAAACAGACCATCCATTTAATATACCTTAAGCATTTTTGGGACATTTGTGAAGATAAGGTCATTATGATACCAATGGTGGGTTTTATCTTGGATATAATTTCAGTGACATGGTCTGTTTACATAGGCAGTACCCATGGTCAAGGGTTATGGAGGGTGTGACTACCACTCACTATGCACCCTCTCTTGCCTACATGAATTGATTTACTTATCCATCGTATCTTCGAAGAGTTTTTTTAGGGTTACATACCTTTATTATTCCCCTAAATATTTTTCAGTATCATTTACTTCTCATAGAATTTTGATACTTTCAGTTGGAATTATAGGATAGAGTTTTGAAATCCCCCATGTGGCTTAGAGTGGAACCTCTATTTCTTCATTGTGCGGTAAGTCTAGTCTTTGTTATTGATGTGACCAAATTCACTTGGAATTTATACTCTACATGGTTGAGTAATGTAGATGGAGTTTTTGGTATCACCCCATGGACCAGGATGTGATCATCATAGGATATATTGTATGAATCTTTAGATCATTCAACATATCTCTCTCCCATAATGGTTTTTAATGAATTGTACTTCTCAGATGGATGCCATTAGTGCTATCAGACTCAAGAGTGTGTTCTCCCAAATGTGTTCTTTTTGAAATCATCAAACTGAATATCTACTATTGGTATGCAGTGTTTTTGACTTACCTAGATAGTGTGGTATGGTTTGATTATATCTGGATATTCTTGTTACATGTTGTATACATTTACCTATGTAGAGATTACTATACCTTTCCTTTGTTTATTATATAGGGGTTTCGTGGTGTCCTACTGAGTATTTTTGTACACACACTACACTGGATTTTACCACACATGTCATGCCTTTTGTAGATGAGAGCCCTTGTGAGAGAGTCCAGGGTGGACAAGGACTGGACAGAGCCCTCTGAGATTATGAAGGATGAGGTTTTCCTATGAAATTAGACAATAGTTCTATCAACTTTCCTTGAGGTTTGATCATGTATAGTTTTTTGGATGAGTTTCTTGAAGTTATTTATAGAGTTTCTTTTTAATGCGCTTGTATTGTGGCCCGATTTACCTTTGTATGATTTACTTTAATATCATACTTTCTTTGGTTTATAGTGGAATTCATGCATTTGTTTCTTAGTGGTTTTTTCTTGTCAGCATTTTTGAATTTTAGATGTGTTTTTGTGTATTGGTACCAAGGCAATGCCTCTCATGTTAGTTATAGGCCAACTCAGTGCTAGTCACCATCCCCTGGACTATTATGGAAGACCTTGGGAAGTCGTGGAATTATTCCCTATGGGATGGTTTATGATAATTTACATATTTATATAAGTTTCATTCATTCATAGGTCTCATTATTTGAATGTTATTAATTCAATAAGGGTTTATTTCACAATATCATCATTATTTATGATTATTTATGTTTATGCTTTCATTGGGGAATATTTATCTTACTTGTATATGTTTTCTTAATTTTTTTTGAAAAAGGCTTTGAATCTTATCCTCTTACAATTCTATGTCATTTTACACATGTTTTAATTTTATTATTATTTTGAAAGTAATATTTTTTTATTTTACAAATGAGTTACTTTGTGTCTTTTCTATAAAAATACAAAAGGAATAATTCTTTTATATTATAAAACATTGGAATATTTTCCTACCATCATGATTCATCAATTATTTTAATCTTCATTTTTTAAATTTACATATTTATTTTCAGTGAAAATATTTTCCTACATAGGTGTATAATTTTTTAAAAAGTTATTTCAAAATAAAATAGTTATTTACCTCATGAATTATATCCCTTATTTACCCTTATAGAGAATATGTGATCTCCTTTTTTTTATGTTTCATTTCCTAAGGATATGAATAAGTATATTAAGTATTATATGTCCAAAAGGGTTTAAGTTATTAAGAAATAAATGAGAGACAATGTAGATATTGTATGAACTGGTTGTTTATGATTCCATATTTCTAATAACACT
Organism: Viscum album; assembly: GCA_963277665.1. Classification (NCBI taxonomy): domain Eukaryota; kingdom Viridiplantae; phylum Streptophyta; class Magnoliopsida; order Santalales; family Viscaceae; genus Viscum; species Viscum album. Next base: position 1,355,240,452 of record OY728131.1, read on the forward strand.
ATACATTTATGAACATCAGGTGTGTGTTTATGTAATATAACGAATACTCATATAAAATGATTCAATATCTATTTATGAAAATATTGGGTCTCTATATGTTTCAAGTGAGAAATTCGAGTATAACATTTTCTTTTCAAACATTTCTTGTGTTTCCTCTCCCCCAATTATAAATGGCCACGAGCTCTCTTCTCCTATTAACATATCCAAATCCTTTTAGATTATCCACAACCAAAAAAATACATTCCTAAATTTCATAACCATTTAATTGAATACTTTTTTATTTAAAATCTTCATAGGAATAATTTTAGTTCAAACCCAATGACGTAATTCGAAGAATTGGAATCATAATTAACTAAGCATTTTGTTTTATTTCTTTTTCCACCTCTTAAAAATATTGTTAAAAAAGATGATACAATAAAATTATTATTTTTTATATAATTAAAATTTATTATGTTAAATTAATAACCTACCTCCATATCCTTTTCTATCAAATGGAAAATGAAACCATCATTCACGTGTATGGTGGACTACCGCCACACGAATCGATGAAATTAGTTTTCCATTATCGTCTATCAAAACTATTCATGATGATTGATTAAATGTTTATATTTGATACTAATGAAATATTAATCATTATATCAACAATATATATCATATAAGTTTTTACCTTACCATCACCTAAAAAATGATATCGTCATTTGTGTGTACGGAGGACTATCTTATCACGAAGTGATGTGTTTCATTTTATATTACTGCATCAAATGGATAATATATGTAAGTATATTTAATTAAATTAAATTATATTTATGTTATAAAAATCATTCTATAAATATAATATATTTTATTTTCATTTCATAATAATCGTTGAAAAAAATGAAATGTCAGTAATTCGTACGCACGACCTTCCGTCTCCTTGATTGTAACATAGATCATTTTTCATAGCAATTATTCATGGATGGTTCTAAAAGAAACATTGAGGTATAAAAATTATAATTATTTTTCGATTATTATTATGAATATTATAGAATAATTAAACCTTTTACCAAGGTCAATAGACCAATACCGTGTTGAAAATATAAACCAAACATCTGAAAAACAACTGATGTTGACTAAACTGATTTAATATTTAAATATTTCATCAAAATAAATAAAATAAATGATTAAAGAATAATTTATTAAACCTATAAAATTTTCTTAATAAATAAAATAATTGATATAATATTATTATATAGTAGTTAAATAACATACATATATAGTCTGGACCCAAAGTAAGGGTTTCTCATATTACATTTATTTCCATGAGATATATCCCATTTTGATCCATTATTTTTATTGTGTGGTATATAAAATTACACTAATATTATTTTATGATAAATTTCATTGTTTTTTATATTTATTAATCCATATTAGGTTCTCTCTTTGAAGACATTTTTATACAAATATTATAAAATGAGTAAGAGATTCTATCTCAATTTCCATTCATTAAGGCATATTTTAATGTTATTAACCAATTTCTTTTAAATTTTCCATATAATAAACATTTTACATATTATATAATTAATTATTTATAATTCGTGGTATTTTATGTTTCAATATTAATTAGTTCATACAATTTGGCTTTACATGAAAGTTACGATGTTGTAAGGGGTTTCACAGCTCACATTCTTTTAATTGAGTTATAATAATTATTAGTTGTCTGTGAAATTATATGATTCTGTTTGAAATGAACTATAACTATATTATGTTTTATTTCCAATTTTTTTTATATTTTCATTTTTTTACATAATATCTCAATTTATTAACTCTCAGTTCAATGATTTGGTCTTTGTTAGGGTCAATCTTCTCAAATTCGTTCATTTGGAATATATCATTATGAAATACACTTATATTATTTTATGAGGTATATATAATTTCCCTTTTACATTTTATATCACAAATAACCTTATGTTCATGACATTTAATGTAATTATTGATGTTATTATTTAATGGGGATTCTGATTGAAAAATTGATAAAGTGGAAAATGCTTTGTGTAAGAATCTATTTTCTTTTTCAGATTGTATATATTCAAGGATCCCATGGAGAAAGTCAAATGTTATTATTTTAAGGAATATTTTTTTTATATTTATATAGTTATGAAGTAGTATTACATATTTAGTTTTGATTTCCAAGATTTTTTAAATGAAACATCATTAAGGGTTTTTATAAGTCATACCGATCTTGTACCCTTTTTTTGATTCATAATATCCCTCTTTTATATCCATATTTTCTAAAATTCATTGAAAAATATTATTTTCTAAGAATAAATTATTTCATAAATCTATTTTACTAGGTCTTTTACATTATTTTAAATGGTTTTAAAAATGAAATTGGATAATGATTTTCAAATTGGTCACTTTTGAGTCCCTTTTCAAAATGTTTGAAAATAATTTTTATTTTTGACATTTACATAATGAATAGAAATTCCATCCACCATGATCATTTTGTATTTGAATATTCCTTTATAAGTCTACATGGTTTTTTAGGAAAAATTATATTCAAAATACTTGTTGAGTTTTTATTTTTAAACGTGATTTTAAAAGTGAAAAGTTTATTTTCCTCATTTATAGTTTAAATGTTATTTTCATTCATCAACCTCAAAAACCATTATTCCAACTTATTATCTAGTAGATATAATTTGAAAAGATATCCTCTTTATTATTTATATAGATGGATTAAGATTTATTTAACATTATTTTCGTGGAACTCAATCCTTTTCCAGTTGTTAATAAATTTATGAAAGGAATAATAGAATTTTAATGTGTTTTATGACGGAATGAATTCTATATATACTTTATTAATGTTGTGGTTCTTGGAAATTGTTTATATGATAGGAATATCCCCATTACAGATCACATGTATGACCTATATAGATCATATGATATATTTTCCTTGGTATCAATCCAATGCATTGGTTATGGATGATTATATTATTTTCATTCCTTTTTTAAGGGTCTTATAAGGGTTCTAAGAAGATGATTTTCGAAGATAGAAATTTTTATAAGCTTTAAATGGGTTATAAATGTTTCCTTTGATCAATTTTTATATCATATAACAAATTATTGTGGATTCTAATACGTCTATCCATTGTTAAATATTTATTTCATGTTTCAGTATTGATGATCCATGCATTAGTGGGTATGCATATTATTATTTTACAATCATGAGCATTTATTGTTTCATCATACCCTTATACTCTTCTAATTATAAATGACGACATTCATTTGTTAATGATTATGTTTAAACATATCAATCATTTGATCTTTCAATTATTATGTTTAAATTTTATAGCTTATCAACAATGATGTTAAATTGATTACATCTACAATGTTTTGATAAGGATGATGATGATTACCTAATGTGATGTAAGAAAAGATGGAGAGAGTGGAAAAATATTCTCTTGAATACAATGTTTTATTTATGAAAGGGTTTGTCCTAATACTTTAAAAATATAATCCTAAAAGTTCGTTAACTATATAAGTGGTAAAATATTTCCTTTTATTGTTATAATTTTTTGATGAAAATTATTGGGTAATATTTATCAGTATCAAGACATAAATATAATGTTTATCACTTTAGCATAAGATCTGAGAGTGAAGGTTCATGGCTATTATAAAGTGTCTTTGACTCCTTAATGGTCAATAAATTTACTATAAAAGGAAAAGTGACCCATAATTTGAAAATATTTTAAACGATAAAAAACATACCATTAACACTTCCAACAAAATGACTTTTTGGGTTTAAATTATTATTAAATTTTTTAATATAATACACAATTAAATTGATTTTCGAACAGTTCACATAATTGACATTAAAAAATATCAAGATAGTATTGTAGTTTTAATATAAACTATATAAAAATAACTAATACATTATATTTTACCCAAAATATTCCTAGAACACCATAACTCTCCAAAAAAATATTAGACTTTAAAGATTGAAAAAATTTTATTATATTTTTCTACTACATGAATATGCACTGTTTCAGAGTTTCATAATAATTTAATGCAATGATTCAATAAATAAAATGTAAAAATAAATTAACAAGATAAAAATAATATCAAATATTTTAAATAAAAATTTAGAACTGAACATAACCTCCATTTATCCATATAAAAAATATTTGTGTTATTAAAAAAATAATATTACATGTTTGGATTTATTCATTACAAGAAATTATATAAAGGTCAATATCAATAAAAATTGAACCAAGATTCTATATAATTTAATAATGGATGAGGATTGAAAAAATTAATCCTTCCAATATAAATAAGGTAGGTTTTATACTCTTTTTAAATACTTCCCATAATGTTTTTAACCTTAATTTACTGATTTGTGCATACCATGGTAAAAATTATTTACCACAAATCCTATTCATAATGAAAAAAATAAAGTTGAAAAATTTACCACATTTACATATTTTAAATAAAAATACATTGTTTATTTTATCATATTCAATCCCTATAAGTTGTACAAACTAATTTTAAATTAAAACTTGTAAAATATGATGAAAATGACTTTCCAAAAAATCTATTTTTGACTATAAAATAATTTTAATACCGAAAATAAGAATAACATAAATGATAATGAAATTAATATTATTATTTTTAATAAAAATGTACTAATTATATTTTAAGAGCAATTCAAAATAAAATTATACTTTGTAAACACTTGAATGGAATATACATCCTTCTATAAAATTGGTACTTTTTCAATATTTGCTGAAAAGCTAATATTTTAAGAAAATTCTACATGATATACCAAAAAATATTTTTGATATTATTATTTAAAAAATTATACACATTTTATAAAATATTAATTATAAAATATTTTAAATTTATTATAATATTTACTAAAAAAAACTAGTTTTTTATGAAAATGTATTTTTCAAGAATAAAATGACATAAAAAATAGAGAGCTTATTTAGTAATTATAAATCAATATCTTTCTATTTATTTATTCCATTAAACATATATTTCCAAATTCAGTTACTCATATTCGAAGACTATAATTCAGCGTTTTAGTTTTAATGGTCATATTGAAATAATAATAATATTTTTGTAGTATATAAAATTTCACTTAAATATGGGTATTTTATGTTAAGAATGATATTGAGATTATTATTATTTCAAAATAAATTATTTCCATGTTTCAAATATAATTTTTATAAAAATTCATTTTATATGAAAAAATATATTTTATGCACTTTTTATAACAAAAGATAATGATTATTGGATAGGTAATTTTTCTAAATATAATTATTAATAAATTATTTTGTTAGACCAAAAAATAAGATATTAGAAATTTACCTTTTAATTCAGAATAAAATATACAAATAAGTATATTTTTTTAAACAAAACCTTTTTTTAACTTCGTACAATAAATATAGTTCATCTTATAATTACATAATTATTTCATGGATGATACAAAATGATTTTTACTAAACATTTAATTAAATATTTTAATTAATTTCATGGATATTATTATCCTAAATAAGAAATTCATAATGAAATATTCATTAAAATAAATTGTTTTTTAAAAGTAGTGGGAAAAGGCCCTCATTATTAATAAAAAATAAAAGTCTCTTTTGAAGAATGGGAAAAGAGGAAACCCATTACAAACATAGTTGGAACAAATCTATAAGAATCCAATTTCAAAGGGATTGAAAAAAGAACAGAATGATCAAAGGAATGAAAATGTAATGATAAGAGAGGAAAAAAGTTTCATAACCCCCTAAATGATAATGCAACAATGAAATTGACCAAATAGAGTGTGTCACCCCCTTCAAAGAAGTTGAACTATGATGGTAGTATAACGAGGCATAACACCCATCCCACACATATAAAAATGTTGAGGGGGCACCAGATGATTGATTCCAAGCAATCTATCTCTATTTTGAGCTATCCTCTGAATAATTCTTGTGAATTTATCACAGCGAGTCAACCTGATACAATACAAATCAAGACCAAAATCACTGTAAAAAATCTAACAAATGTACCCATTCATCTAATAAGAATGAAAAATGGCTAGATGATGGTGTCAACACACCAATCCTTCTTTCAAGGTTCCCCACCCAACAGTACATGCAAGAAGCTACACTGTGAACTAAATGTGATGAAAAAAATTTGAAAACCCACAAATACATGTACAATCCATCAACCAGCCATATGAAAAAATGACAATAACAAATAGAAAAAATGTCTAAAAAAGCCATTCCCCACACGAATCAACTTCAATCTGGGTCACCATCCATCAACTAAATAGAAATTTCCACTGAAAATAGTGATTAAATGGACCAACCTAGGTCAATCACGAACTCTAGATGAAGAGGCATCCTTAATACCACCATTACACTTGGAAAGCACCACAATGGTCTCTGGTCACAGCCACAGGCAGGAAGCCAAACAACCTCTTGGTCTCTTATCTTTACTGCTCGAGATATATGTTAGACGGCCGCCTCAAAATGAATCAGCCACTTCTTGGAAATGAGACCATCATCATGTGAAAAAATAATCATGCATGAGAATCAAACCATCCTAGGATGCCCAAATCTAAAGATAAACAGGGAAGAAGATTCCCTTCATGGAACCCCACAATGTCCAAACCACCGCACCACCAGAAAGTTCATGAGATGAGTCAAACTTATTCCACATCTTTAGAATCCTTCTAGAGTACTCATATCTGGTTACATTTTAGTGAATGGATGCATGGGACCCATGAATCCATTAAAATTAGAAACCAACATGTGGAAAGGAACAAGAAGATGTTACAGACCGAAAGGTAGCCACATAATAGTGATTTCATAGAAGAACCCAAAGAAGGAAGAAGATAATATGAGCGGGATGTTTAAAATAAGGAAAAAATGAAAACCATATGTGAGAAGGTATCATACTCGGGAGAGAAAACCAAGTGAGAAAGGATCCATCCTTAAAATCAATTTTTTTTTACTATTCACTATGAAATTGATCTTTTTAGAAAATCCTAAAAATTCAATCTAATGTGATTTTTACATAATGAATCTAAAAATGATTTTAGTTTTATCAAATCCTCTTTATAAAATTTATAAAATTGACATTTTAATAAAATAAAATAATATTTATAAAAAAATTTATTTAATATAAAACCTAGGTTTTTCAAATGAAAAATAATATCATTGTTTCATTCCTTGATAAATTTTTTTACAATAATTATGAATAGGTATTTATATAATAAACTTGAATATCCATTTATAATATAATTAATCTATATATTTTTTTAATAGCTTTAAATAAGAAGTTATGTAAACAAAATTTATTTAACCATTAAATAAAACATCATTTATGAGGGGAACTAAACCCAATAATTTTAAATGTATAATGAGTACCTATTTGATTATATTATATAATTTTAGTGATGTAATAAACATATATGTTTGTTTAAATCACATTAATAGACCGTAAAATTGACATCTTAAAATTTATCAGGTTTTCACACTTACATCCTAATGAGATTAAATACTAATAATTTTCATTCATCGATGGTAAGTGTAAAGAAAATAATTTAGACATTAAATTCAGATATAATGGTATTATGTTTTATCTTTGATATTCCATTAATCATTTATTATAAATCCTATAACTCCTATAAATAAATAGAAAAGACAATACTGGTATATCCATTCTTGATTGGGGAAAAAGTTTTGAGATATTAAAATCAAATAAGAAAAGGAGCTACACTAAATTAAAATTTTCAATTAATAAAAAGGTGTTGGAAAGATCAAGTAGTTTCTTTTAGGTGATTGGTATATTAGAAAATCTTTTAAATTCATTTTTACATGATTTGAAATAATATTGAATATTAAATAATCTGAAAGGGATAAGAAGGTTGTGTGGGATCTTCATCCTTCCATTTTGAAAAAATATATTTAATTTATTGAAATTAACATTAATAAAAAAATGAAATTGATTATTAAAAGTTAAATTAATCATAATTTAAAATATATTATGTTATTAAAGATAATACCCTATCATATTCAATAATATATTAACTTTCAAAACCATCTTGATAAACAATATAATTAGTCAAAATTAAATCATTTTCTATTTTATATCATTACTATTAATTTCCTTATATTTAAATTAAGAAATTAGAAAAACTGATATCACATTTTCTCTAAAAAAACCAGTATAACATTTATTCAAAAAATTATTGATCCCCAATAACCAAAAATATATATTTATATTTTATAACTAAAAATAGATAAATCCTTTCCCAAAATGAATTAAATAACCATAAAATAAAACCTTAATAAAAAATAACTCCATTGTTATTCCAAATATAATATTAATAGCTTTTACATAAAATCAAATTATTTCAAATAATTTGGTATATATTAATCTTGTAATTTTAAATAGAAAATAATTTCCAAAAATTTCATTGAGTATTTATAACCCAATCACATTTCAATCCAAAAGGTTTCTTACACCTCTCAACTTCTACTCCCCAAATTAGTTAATCCATTGTCCCAATTAACCATATTTACCTCAATATAAAATCACATATATACCTAAATATATATCTATACGTCAATCTTGTATTCTTCATAAATTATAATAAAAAAACATCCAAAATATAATTAATCACCAAAATATAACATTATGCCTCATAAGGGTTTCTATGAAATAATAGTTATGATCAAACATAAAATTATCATCCAATATTGGTATCAACAACTCATAAATTATAATTATCGAATAAAAAAATAAATACTAGATTTATTTAAAACATGTTCTAATATAAACAATATTTACTCTTATAAAACCAAAACTAAAATACATTATTTATAGAAAGGATTTCACTTCCATCCAATACCTTGACCTTTATGTTTCTTGTTTTAGAGAACTAAGAATACCATTACATTAAAAAGTAGAAAATTTTCCTACAATTTTCATTTTTATATAAAAACATGTTCTTAAATTGAAAATACGATTTTATTGATGAAACACTTAGTTAATGAAAATTCATCATTGCTAAAATATTAGCTTTTATATAGATCATAAAAATCCATAAATACTACAAAATAATTTCAAAATTTGGGATACGGAAATTAGTCTTATTAAGGGATAAATAATTAAATGAAACATATTATTCCATTGAAAAATATAAAAAACCTTGAGAAATTTTCATTTTTATGTAATAAAATTTTATCTTAAATAATAAAATAGTCATTAAACCAACATCACTAGAAAAAGGTTTTAAACAATATCTTTTAAGAAAGTATAATTGAGAAAATAAGGTTTGTGATATCATATTCATATCAATAACAAAAAAACCTAACATTCTCCCTTATAAGGAAACATCATACCAAGTTAATTTCATTATATTTTCTTTAGAGAATAAACAATAAATCAATGAATTATAGATCTACATTAAACCCATTAATGATCATATATAACTTACCCAAATAGTAACATGAATAATAAATATAGCTTCTAGCACATTGACCATCAGCCACTTAAAAAAAATCTATTTTTACCTAAAATCTAAATCACTTATAGTGTTCCAATAAAAAATGAAATATCATTTTCATTTATAACACAAAAATGAAAATTTTATAATATAATTAGAATATAATTAACTTTTTAAATCTATTAAAACATTAAAATAGGTTTCCATAATAATATTTTCAATTATAGTTGGAAAATTTGATCAAATGGTAAACAATAAAAACATTATGTTCATACATTTATAAAGAATGTAAAAAAATGAACCATAAAAAAGTTGAAAATATTCCATTAAAAAATTTTGTGTGGATGTTAAAGTAAAATAGATAATGAAATTAATAAAATATATAATTTTAGATAAATAATTATATAAATAAAAAATAGCACTAACATAAAAGAGAGAGTGATTAATGGTAAAAATTGAAACTTTTAAAACAATGTTTAAAATAAAAAACTCTTACCTCAACTTCTGAATCACTTCATATGGAATCTAACTTCCTTAATAACAAAAATATATTATTTATTTAATTTATTTAGAGTTTTTTTCAAATTTATTCATTCATTATTATTCATTTAATTTATTTTTTTATTATCAATTATCATTTATTTTCTGAAGTGGTATCGATCACATTTTTTATTTTGGGATTGTTTTGTATATAATCATTAAAATAATGTTTTTATCATATTAATGGTGAAAAATTATTTTCTAGTGGTTTCATAAGATATATATGTGTTAATATATTCTTTTTATATCATTCTAGAAAAATGGATTCCAATATGTAATCAAATATTTACTTTCCCATGAATCTCACTTGATATGAATGTATTCATTGGTTTAAAATAATAATTACTATTCACTTTTAATTATAATGTTATGATGAATATTTATCCATTGTATAATTTTTATTGGGATTTAATATATGTTTTTATATTGTTCTTTAGTCCCATGGTCATATTATGGAACTTAAGATGACAATTTATGTCGAACACTTAGAAAAATCAATTTTGGTAAATCATGATTTTTTTAAAAGAATTGATTTCATTAAAAAACATAAAAATGTATTTCACCATTTAGTAATAATGAAAACCTATTAAATTTATCATTATTACATAATTTTACATATATTAATATTGCATAATCATTATTGAAATAATCATTATAACACCAATCATATAGGTTGTAAAACATAAAAAAACACATTACAATGATCGAATGAGTAAGAACATATTATTTTATAGTAACAATATAAATTTTGTAAAAGAATAGTTATTTTTAGAGAAAGTTATTAAATTGATAAATAATATTAATAAATAGGTATATTAATAATATAAAATAAATAGAATGGTATGAAGTTGTTAATTACCAAGTGTTTCATAATTCCAATTTTAGGCAGCTAAATTTTATGGTTACCATTTCATATTGATATTTTTTATAGTTTAACACCTTTACTTACTATGGTTATTTTTATATTAATTAATTTATTTTTATTTTATATTTTAAAATTTTTACACTTGTATAATTTAGTTTTTAGAAGTTCTCCCTCATAAATTATTTTTGAATGATTACTGCATAATTTGAAAAACCGTAGAGACAAAATTTATAAAAGTATTATATGGTACATGGTCTAGTGTGAAATATTTTGTACAACCGATACATGAACCCTTAAAGAGGTTCTTTAGTTAGTTCCTTTGGTCTGTTCATGATATGATATGCATGCATAGTATATGGTTTAGTGAAAAAATGTGGGTTTTAGTGGAGATCATGCAAGGGAAAATTACATGAATATTTTTTGGTGCACAACATGTACATGGTTAGGGAAAACAAATTGAAAAGAATAAAATCTTACAAAAAACTCTTTCATTAGTGTTTTACATGATTAGAATATGGTTTTTAAAACATGTGTGTGTGTATCCAGTCTCTAGTGAATCCAACAAGGTTGGTGCATGGTTTCCAAAAACATGAATCCAAAACATGCATGCTACCAAATTTCTAAATTCATTTAATTTCCTCTTTTTTCCTCCATTAATTTTATGTTTTATTTCACCCCATTTCCCCCCTCCTCATTTTTAATGCATATTCACACTCTAAGGGAGTTTCTCCTCCCTCTACTTTGATTTTAAATCTTCTATATCATCATTTAAACTGGATTTAACAAATTAATACACTCCATCAATCATACTTATCTCTCCTTATTCACCAATATCTATATAATTCTATCCCTTTCTCTTGGGAATCCTAGGAGATAATAACGGTGGATTTCTTATTTTATTTTGTTAAGTATTGTTCATTTTTATATTATATCTTTATGGAGATATTACTTTCCTTTATTAGTATTATCCATCAATGGAGGGGACTTATGAAATGATCATTGTTGAAAAGTGGAAGGAATTTTTATGTGATTTCATTATTTTGAATATAATTTTATGTTGAGTGTTTTTAATGCTTTAATTTTATTAAATACATATATATTTATATATTATTTTAAATAATTTAAATAATGTATAAAAATTTATTTCTCAAATGGAATAAAAGTTGGTTAATGGTTTTATTATTTCAAAATGGATATTATTGTATTAACTCTATTTAAAAATGATTTAATGACTTATTTTAATTTGAAAAGATGTTTTAAAATGGTATTTAACCCCATTTAAGGCTCTCATTTGGAAAAGGGTGGTTTTTATGTTTCTATGTATGTTTTTTATTGTTAAATGGATTTCAGTGACTTCAAATGACTCAACATCCAGAGTTGGAATTCATGAAAGCTAGTTTTCACCTTAAATTTTTTTATATTATGTGGGTGTATGAAACCATATGATCCATGTGTATTGTTATTCATGATATCTATTATAAACCCTGAATAGGTGAATTTATTTTACTTTTGATATAGAAAATGTGATTTGGTATGTTTGTTGAGAGGGAATTATAGGTGACTCATAATATATATATATATAAATACTAATTTTCTATATAGATCATGCGATGTGTTTGGTTTATCACATCATAATTCTCAACTTTCATGGGATCCCTAGGCACTAAGTGAGGGGTATATTTGATGTTGTACTATATAGTCACACAATACATGTTTCCCCATGATGTAATGTATATTAGGGCTAGTGGGGATCCCCCCTTAATTTTGGTTAGGTGCATGTTAGTTTTGAGGATTTTTTAGTTTAGATGTATCATATGCTGGTAGTTCATCTGGTGTATTTTATAAATTCTAGGATTGGTCCCACCATTAGACGTATTATGTTTCACATTATAAAATATTATACTATTTAAGGGAAATATTTCATCTTGTGTTCCCAATATTGATTGACATATATGGTATCATGACCTATTGATGAGTATCATTATTTTAATAGGGATGAGGTAACATGGTGTTTTTTATCATTGTTTAATTTATATTTTTATTTGAAATATTTCTAAATATATTTGTAAATTTTTTAATTATTAAGATGTTTTTGAATGTGTATTTACAATTTCTGTTACTATAAAAGAGACTCCATCCATGAAAATGTTTTCAATATGATGGTTTTCATTTAAAGAAAGTAAATAATGAATGTTTATAAAATGTACAGGGATTTTATGTATGTTTTTTATTTTCATACATATTAAATATAATTTTTTAAATATTATTTAGAAATATCACAATTTAAATTTAATTTGAAATAAATAACACAAACTACTTGGTGGGATTTTACTAATCTTGGCTTTACTGACACCCTAAATACACACTCCAATGTTTGAAGCTATTATACTATATTATTTGGTGTTATGTCTTGGATATTCTTTATGTTTTGTGTTTGGGTTGTTCATTATGGATGGATTTTGATATGGAGAGTGAATTAGTTTTCAAATGGAATTATATAACTAGTTTGTCTTTTTTTTCTTATTTAGATAACGCCTTCATATCAACGTTGACAAACCTGACTCCTTTTAATTTCTTTATGTATTGTTTTCTCAGTATTGTTTACTGAATTATTTTACCTATTTATTAATTACTATTACTCTATTTTAAATCCTTATCTTTACTATTTAATTAATATTTGTTAATTGATGTTCTTTATTGATTCATTTTTTCTAGCTTGTGTAGACATCCAATGTTCAGATGGGTTATATTGGATTTTTTGTGGAAGAAATTTTATTCATATTTGGTTTCGAAGGGTTAAATAATTCTAAATGGTTATGAATTTATACCATATAACTATTTACCATATATTGGAAATCTATAATGTTCCTTTTAAATTTCATAGGTCAGGTCGAGTGGTCGGTATATGGGTGGTCTAGGTCAGTTCAAAAAAAAAATCATCTCAAAGTACACTCTTTTTATTTGTAGTGTGTCTTAGTAGAAACAATACCAATATAGTCATTAGGAATTGAGTGGATAGTTTGGTTAGGTCCTTTTCTATCACATATTCAAACCGAACCTTGAGCTTCCATGGGTAGTTATGATTTGAATCTAGATTTTGTGTTCATTTTTTTGTATCTTCAATGGATTTTGATATGTAATGATGATATTTAGATTCCAAATGAGTATATTGGAAATTTTGTAGGACATCAGGATTTTAAAAGGAAAAAGTGGTGATATAATCAAGGTTTCTTGTCTATACTAGATGTTCTGGTGAACCATATAAAGCCTATGTATATAGTCATGGAACCATTATAGTGCACGATGTATGGTTGGCTCATAGTTCACCAACATGTGTGGGTAAACCATTCATAATTATATTTATCCTACAGATTTATAATTTTTATACATTATTTCTGAAATGATCCCAACGGTGCATAAAATTTTTATGATTTTAAATTAGGTTGTTATATTGTGAGGTAGTTAAGGTTTTAACTGATGTTTATGTTCTGTTTCGTGATTCAAACCTTGAATATCTATTGTGTTCTTTGAAAATAACTTTTTTAATGATATGAGGGACATTGAATTGTTTTTGTATAGTATTTGAACTACTTTTAATGTTATGAAATTGTTATTTAGAGTTTTATCAAACGTAACCAACATTATAAAAGATTTTTTAAATTAATTTAGGACAAAAAACTGTCTGATACTAAAGGGATATCATGACTAGTTTATGGTTCCCATGAAATATTTCAAAGTGATTTTTTTTATTTAAAATGAATTTTGGATGTGTTTTATGATTTAAATGAAAATAATGTGTGAGATTTTGGTTTCATAAGTTAATTAAGAACGTTTTTGGGAAATGTATTTTCTTGTAAGTCATATATATGTGTTTCAGAAAAAGGATCTTATTCTAAATTTCATTGATTATATAATATTTTAAAAAAATTATATTTTAAAACCAAACTGAATTTTATTAATGAACATTTTTTCAATGGTCCACATATTTTTAAGAATTTATATTTTAAAGAAAATAAAAAAAGTCATATTTTTTGGGTTTCTTAAGATGAATTTTTTATTCAGGATAGTTTTTTGAAAGGACTGTGGAATGGTATGCTGAAAATCGATTTGAAAAATTCTTAACCATATTAACATAAAATGAGGGATTTTGAAATATGATTGTGGGTAATGGTGTTTTGGGGAAATCATTTTATATGTTATTTGATTTTTGTGATTTGTAGTGAATAATGTTCAGGTGTTAGGATATATATTTTTCCTCTTATAGAGTCTTTAAAGAATGTTTCGAAGTACATTTTAGGGGATGAGACTAAGGTTTATCCTATATATTTAATAGATATAGTAATTTATAACAGTAATTCTACCTAGAATCAATTATGATTTGTGGGGGGATGAATTTTTCACCTTACCTGGACATAATCTAAGACTTCTTGAATTATAGGGATTTTTTCCAGAATTTAGGATGAAATATCTAATGAATTCTTATTATAGGTTCCATAGACCACTATCCAATGTTTTTTGGGATGAATTATCATAATGGGAAATCATGGATGAAGTTTATATTATGAGAGACAGTCCTTTGTTTCATAACTCTTACCAAGTGGGTGTTAAGATTCATGATCTAGAAATTATGTATGGAGTATGACTTTGGTTTTTTGCATGTCGTTCTGATTTGGGATGACTTCTCTTAAGCTTTAAAGTTATTTCTTGTGATGTGGGTTTTCTATGTTAGTTTAGGATTCATTTAAACATGGAAGACCATTGGTATAATACATTAGATAATAGGAACAATGTTTCCTTTAGGATATTGATCCCTTGATGGTGTTAGTTTTTTTAGTTGGGTTCACCATGTGACACTGTTTGTGGGATTGGGTCAAAGTTTACCCATTTTGTATAGTGACTCAGGGTCTAGAGACTATGTTTTTTCTTGTTATGGTGTGTTTGATAGTTGCTTTTATTTAAATTTTCATTGGATTATAAGGTTTCTCATGGCATAAACATGTATTTTATGGATATTTAGTTCCTTTTAGGTCATATTTACATTAGGTTTTAGAGATTTTCCATTGGTGATTATTGATAATTTAGGGAATTGGGTGATTTTGGGAATGTAATTTTTAGGGTGCATGTGATAGTCAGTTAGTATGTCATTCCTTTCATTTCTCAATTTTAGATAAATTCTAATGGCAGGGAGAGATAATTTCACTTTCTATCTCATTCGGGTTGTTATTTTATTATATTTTAGTTTTTTCATTCTTAGATATGTCTAGTGATATTTTTTTAAAATAATATTGTGGAATTTGAGTAATTTATGTACCTGATGGTTTCCCTTCAAAGGATCCACCGTAGTTTAATTCTACACCCGAATAAATTCTTTTACTCCTTTTTAGGTAATTTCTTATATTCCTTACATTTTTATAAGACTTTTTGTAGAATAAATATTGATGGTGATGATATTCTAACATCACCTGTCTCTATAGTTATGTTTATATTAATTAATTTTAACATAATTTAATATTTGTAATTTTTTGGGCTTTAGAATTTTATTTTTATGAGTTTCCAGTTGCTAAATTTTAATGCATGGTTACAGTATGTTTTGGTAAAATCTTCAAATATCCTTTTCAGAAGTATTCTATGGTTTATAATTTAGTGTAAATATGTAACAACATATCATGTAGGTACCATTTCTCAAATCTTTTAGAATGTCATTAGTTTGATGCGCAGAAGTTGTCAATAGTTCAAGGAAAACCATGAATATCTCTATAGAGACCATGTGGGGGGTTCATACATTTGAGTTTTCTGGAATATAAATTTACCATGGTTGGGGAAACCCTTTCTAATGTTTATTAAAAAATTTATTTAATGGTTATTTTAGGAATTCCCAAACCATGCATCCAAACCTTACTAGCTACCCAACCTATTAAATGTTTCAATTTCAAATTTTCCCTACCCAAATTTTATGGGGCTTTCACCCCTTTTATTCTACCTCATTATACTATAACTAGGTTCGCACCATGATATTTTCTCCCTCGTCTCTAATTTTAATGTTTCAACACATTCCTTTCTAATATATTTTTCAAGGTTACATCCTTCTACCCTCTTTCTCCCTTCTCTTTATTCCCCAAATCACTTTCGCCATCAATTTCCCTTTACCTAGTGAAACCAAGGGGATGATAGAGTTTGATTTTTGGTTTAGTTAGATTTAATATTTTGTATTTTTATGTTTGGGATTGAAGTGGATATTTCATTTATTTATTGACCATTTTTTATTATAGGCGACGATGTATATATTGATCACCATTAAAAATATGTAGATGCTTTATTGAATTTATTTTATTATAATTCACTTTGATGCTAGGTGTTTTTAATGGTAAAATTCTATAGATTATAGACACACAAACACATACAAATATATATATATATAATTGTTTAATTAATATTAAAATTTCATTTAATTTTTTTCTCACTTGGATTCAATGGTTTTTAAGGGTTTTATGGTTTCCAAGATCTAAATTCATACACCAAGGGTTTGTTAAAATGATTCATTGACTTATTTTAGATTTAAATTATGTTTTAGAAATGTATTTCACATTGTTTGTGCTTCACCTTCGTTGAATTTATATTTCCATGTGTATGTGAATGTTTTCCCCTTTTTAAATGGGTTTTAATGATTATAAATGACAAGACACCCTAATTATGTTTTTTTAAAAATTCCCACTTGGATTCTGAAAGGTTTTATTATTTTATAGGTGCGAGAAAACCTATTATCCTCTTTTATCATTGTGATTGATATATATTTTTATCTATAAAGGGGTATTTTTATTATTATTGTGATATGGATGATGTGATTGGTGTTTCTTATGTCAAGGGAATTTGGTGTAAGGTGAGATGTATATTATCTGGATACATTGATAATGTGACTTGTTTGATTTATTACATCCTATTGCTTTAATTTTAGGGGATCACTAGAAACAGAGTGGGAGTTTTATATTTATGTTATACTAGATAGTCTCATTCTAACTCTGGCACACTAGTTCTTGATATGTTAGGGATAACAGGGAGTACTATTGATTTTAGGATAGTTTTGAGCTACTATGATTTTTCTTGTTGTTTGGATACAACGTATTCTGGTAGTTGGTCCTATGTATTTGAAAATTATAATTCTCGAAATTACTTAGGATCTAATGCGTTTCCTATGATACTAGATGTTATGCTCTGGAGACTTCTTTTCTCTTGTGTTTCAAAGTTAGATTGGCCTCTATGGAACTATGAACTATTGATCTATTTATTTATTTCATTTGTAATGTGGTGACTTAGTGTTTTATTTATCATTTATTCAATTATCCTATTTATTCAAAATAATAATAAATATATTTGAAAATTTATTACATATAAATTATTTTCATAATGTGTATATACAATGGTTAGTTTTATAAAGGAATCTTTGGCCATGGAAATAATTCTAAAGTGATTTTTTCAACCAAAGAAAATTAAAAAGTAAATCTTCTAAAATTGACATAGATGTGATATTTGTTTTCATATATTTACATATGAAAAATTATTTCATGATTCTATTATAAACTACCTTGGATGCAAATTTATTTTAATTGAATAACAAAAACTCATTTGTGGTATCCTAGTGATATTGGTTTCGCTAACTCCCTATATAAACCATTTGGTGTTGGTAGATCTTATGTTTTTATTTAAAGTTTCAAAGATTCAACCATTATCTTATTGAGTTATTGGATTTTTCATGAGGGTTTTCTAGGTATTTGGAGAGTGACTGAGGGTTTACTTGGAGATGATTGATATGGCTTGGATTTTTTTATTATTTTCAGAAGGCCTTTGTATCAACCTTGATAACATGGACCTCATTTGGTTTATTTATTTCATGTTTCTTATCATTCGTTCAATTTATGATCTTCTTTATTTATTCATGTTTCATACTATGTTTGGATGCTTTATTTTAAATACTACAGTATACATTGTTTATTGGTGTTATTTATTGATTGTTTTACTTTTTTTCATGAGATTAAAATCTTTAAATGGTTTATGAATGATTTTTTGGTGGAAATATCATGTTATTTTTAAGTGGTTTAAATCATAAAATACAATTATTATTTGATTCCCTAACACAAGTTTCCACCCCCAATGAAATTGAGAATTATCCTCAGGTATGGCATGTGCCATCTTGGGTGCCTTGTTTTAGGGTAACCCAGGCTGGTTTGTGTCATATAGAATGACCATTTTGTTTTTAATAACCATAATAAAATTATAAATATCATAATAATTCGATTAATTATTTCTTAGAACCATCTATTTAAGAAACAATGATAAAATAAATACATTGTTCTTGGCAGTGGTAGTTTGAATGTAACAGAAGAAATGTTTTCAACTTCCATTTCCTGGGAGGAAGGTAGATAATGGTTATCCCATCCAAATTATAAAATTTTATTATAATAATGATACTTATTTAGTTAAATTAGTATGGTCATAAAATATTTTTTAGTATTTTAAAAAGAAAGAAACATGAAGGACTCAGTTAATACAATTAACCTTTCTTTGGATATCCACCCTTATGATTCTCTATAAGGATTCATAGAGTGGTCTATTAAGAATACTACAACCTCTAGGATATGAAAACGTTAATTGGGGAAGTATTTTCATATCTTTTGGTTGATCTATGTATAAGGACCCGACCTTAAACATTAAATAATCTTTAATTAAATGAATAATTCACATCGAGGATCTTTTTAGGTTTAGAGTTTTAGAGAATTAGGCCATAACTATTACATAACAACTTGAATTTTACAAGTAGACACTACTACTCAGTATCCATTTTTTTCATAAATTAAAAACTCTTAAAAAGAAACATGTCTAGTTCCATGTTTTAGACAACATGAATTTTCCTTGATCCCATCCTTGAACCTATTCATCTTTATGTCCAGTGGAAAAAATTTTAAAAACATGATATGAGCATAAAAATCTCAGTAAGGGTTATAAAATAAGGAAGGAAAAAATTATCCCATCAATAAATA
Organism: Viscum album; assembly: GCA_963277665.1. Lineage (NCBI taxonomy): Eukaryota > Viridiplantae > Streptophyta > Magnoliopsida > Santalales > Viscaceae > Viscum > Viscum album. The sequence goes on from OY728131.1 coordinate 1,355,260,373, forward strand.
CAAATCCATGAAACCATACTTTTCAATCATAACATACCTTATGAAATCATAAGATTTATGAATAACACACACAAATCATAAATCATAAAGGTTACTTATGACATCCATATCAAACATACATTGTAGCTATCATAGCTATATAGGGAGTTAAACTTGGAATACCCCTCATTATATATTCCCCAAATCTATTAGGGGAAACATCACGTTTACCTCTGTCATGTTACCCAATGCATTGGAGAGATATCTTGGGCTCACCCGCCCTAGGTTTATCACAGAACCACCCATATACATAAAAAATACTCAATAACCATAACATAATCATAACATATAACACATGTATAAAGGAAATATAACATTTCCACATTCCAATATATCAAATCAAGATATTGAAATAAAAAATGTTTTATCAAATCATTTTTAAAACCATTTAAAAAGAGATTTTTGAATCAAAGTTTCCCCTACCACTTTGTAGCTCCTAAATGAATTATCATTTTAAAACTATAATTTACACATAAATAAATCCTAAAACCCATTTTTAAAACATGGACATTAATGAGATATTTTTAGAAGAATAAACCTATAATACATTTAAAAAGATATTTTAGTTAAAGAGTTTTTTTAACAAAAAGAGAGACACTTGAATAAAAATAATTGAGGAATAACATTTAATCAAAAAATTATAATATCATGAGAGAAAAGGGATTATTGATATAATATTACAAAGGACAATATATACACCATATAAGAGTGAATTGGTGCACAACAACAATGAAGTCTCGATGGAACATAAATTGAGACAAAATCCATTATAAAAACTGTATCCTTAGATTAAGGATACATCAATAACATAATAATGTGTGACAAATTATAATACACCCAATATAAGTGTATATTAAGAGAAAAAGTATCATAGGTCATTCACACATATTTATAGGATAACATATTCAAGAAGTACAAGTTGAACCAAAATAATTGAAATTTAGTTAAGAAGTTCTCTTGCAAAAATCCGACAGCCTAACATCGTCACTTTAAAATTCAGAAAATGAGTTAATGAGATAAAAAGGGTATCTCAGAACTTGGACATAAATTTTACATCAATAAGGATATAGAAAAACATATCACAACAAAATAATATGTAAATTAAAAGACATAACAAAAAGAAGTCTTTTAAAAAGAGGAGGGTGAAAGATTCCCTTACCGATTTGGTAACCTACAAAACATACGCCACATGAAAGAAGGATCGTATAATAAAGATGTAAATAATCATAAATGAAAGTATATTACACAAAGAGTACAATCATGGGTAGTACATACACCACACAAAAGGAAACAGCATAATGTATAGCATGAATCTCACGGGAATAAAAAGTGAGATGAAACCCTTTACCACGTCATAATCAACTGAGTCGTATGACCAAAAGTTAATAACCACCAAATTAATCACATAATAACATGAATATAAGAGAATTATGATAATATATATCAAATTAAAGTACACAATACACCACATTCAATAAATAAGTGGCGAATAGTGGAAATCTCATGGAATTAAAAGTGAGATAAGAAAATCCCTTACCTCGTGTCCGACTTGACTCGATCGTTATTTAATATCCTGAATAATAAAATAAAGTTAATTCATACTTTATTAAGAACATTTTTCATGTTTATTATTCTTTTAATATTACTTATTACCATGTTATAAATATTATGTAATCATTTAAGTTAATAACATCCATTTTGTCAACATTCAGTACTTGAGTCAAAAATAAACACCTTATATTTACAAGTTGTTCATGTGGTAAATATTCCATTATATCCAAAATGATATTAATTATTTAGATATCATATATATCATATATATCCATTATATACATGTATTTATAATAGTATATAACATTTGGAGGTAAAAAATGAAATACACCATTCATGGAGACGGTATGTCGTACATACGCATGAACGCTACTTTCATTTCTATTTATTATTTTAATGGAATTAAAACATAATTATACATAGTTATATTATAAATACAGTATAATATCATATATAATATCATTAACTCCATCCTTTATACATCCCACATAAGGCATTAACGAGTCATATCACTTTGAGGGGGCGGTAGTCCGCACTTCCTCAAATGAGATTTTCATATTTACCCACTATGAAAACCAAAAGGTGTGCTATAAATGGGAAGTAAAGAAGCATAAGGAAATAATTAAAATAATATATATATCATATATAAATACAGTCCCATAATAATTTCCACCATGATAGGAAGTAAGAGGTAATTGAACAATCATCGTCTCATGAGGTGTTAGTTTTCCATCCACAGAAACATTATGTTCTTCACCCATTAGATGGAGGTGTGTGTAAGTTTAGTTAAAATACTTCTAATAACAACATCCTATTATTTTGAGGATACTTTTTTAGTTATAAAATAATGAAATAAAAAGATTTTAGGGGTTGGAGAAGTAAAATAAAAGAAAACAAATTAAGAGAAACAGTTACCTTTAATTTGGGTAACTCCCTTTGGTTGGAACCAAAGGACTTCATGATGTGCCTTTTGCCTAAGGTAAGGCTTATAAAGTGAATATTGGGATGTAGGGAGATTAATTGGACAGAGTTTGGACGAGAAAAATGGATTTTGAGGTGTGAAAAATTGGTTATAAGTGGTCTCATTTTATAAGGGAGAGGAGGAGCTATTTAAGAAAGTGTGAAAATATTATTTTATAATATAATGATATTCGGTTTCTAATAGTCCAAAAATCATTATAGTAAAAGATAAGATGACTCATGGTCAAAATATAATCATCCAATAAGAACTGGATAGGTTTTAGATAATATTTTAATCATTATAATCTTACTTATTTAAATCTTTTATTAATGAGGTAAATATTGCATCATTATTGTGTCATAAATAATTTAATTTATTTGATGTCTAAAAATTATATAAAAATATGAGGATTTAGGAAATATTTTTACCTCTCTAATGAATATTTATAGTTGAAACGATAATTTATATAACCCCTTCTGAAAATTAAATTACTAAAAGATATTTTCTTTTGTCATTTTTGCCTTTACTTTAAGTTAATTAATCTAAATTGTCATTATCACTACCATGTGGCTCAATGGGGTCCCAAAATAAACCCAAAGATGACCGTGGTCGTAAATGACTGAACCAATAAGGTTTGGACTAGTGTTAACCTAATTATGAATGATTATAATATTTTTTACCTTGAATTACCCTATTTACCATTAACCGCGGTAAATTAAAGTCAAAAGTTACTATTCGCCAAAAATTATTTTCATCTTATTGAACCAAATTTTACTTCTTGATAAAAACCATGTATGTCATATTTTTGAAATTCAAATCACAAAAGTGGTAAATTTTCATTTAAATGAAAATGTGGGGTTTTTAACTACTACTAAGTGGTTTCACTATTCATCAAAAATTGAAGTTTTTCAGAAAAATAAAAAAAATTCAGCCTAAGATATATTTGATATTCCAAATTCAAAAATGATGTTTATTTTTAAAAATTAAAAACATAAAGGGTCATTAATTAATTTTAAAATTAATTCCCGTTGTAAAAACAAATAGCGTGTTTGAATAAACAATAACTATCAATAGACTGACACTTGTTTATGTCCAATTTCTAAGTAAAATTAATTCCAATAAACAAAATTGGATTAAATGGTAAAAATATATATTCTAATTGAACTTTAAACCCAATTAAAAAGATAATATAACCATATAAATAAATTATATTAAAATATAGTTTTGAATTAAAATAAAATATTTACACTATTCATTAAAAAAATAAACTTTATCAGAAAAATTCCAAAAATTTAGACAATGTAATTTTTTATATCCCCATTAAAAAGAAGGATTTTATTAGGTCAAATAGAATGTATTTAAAGGTACCAAAACTATATTTAAAGAGGTTTCTCCATTAAAAGGAGGTAAATTGACCTTTTAATGAAAATTATGCCTAAAATTAGATTTATTCACATTTTAAGCCTCTATCATTTATTGGATAAATGTAAATACATTTAACAAACATGTTTAATCCTATTGAAGTTAGTTTTTTTCATTCCTGCCAATACAATGACTATGAGTTAACAACCATTTAAAATAATAATATTATATGATTAATGTGTAACGTAAGATTTCAAAGAAACATGTTGTTATGTATCAGGTATGCTATCGAACATAGCATCCCCATTAATGTAAAATTAATATTTAATTCACAAACATTAATAAATAAGAAAAGTGTCTTATTCCTTATTTATCTAGGATGTTACATCTTTCCCCCCTTTTTGGGAATTGCGTCCTCGCAATTTTAAAATTGGGCTTGGAAACTTCATTAAAAGCCCCACATATGAAAACAGTCAATAAAACTATCACATTAAAATAATGTAAGAGAAATACAAAGGTCACCTAAGATAACCCATAATAGGATTCCATGTAGGAAACAATGGATATGAATGGGAGAACAAACGATCATGTTCTGATGGAGAGTGATAGGAAACATGATTATGAGAAAGTTTACCACTAGAAAATCATAAACATGTGATGGGTTCAATGGTTCTTGATTCCCCAGTAAGAAAAGTTAATAAACAATGTTTTTGTTTTAAGTTACTTTTTATTTAGGAATATATTTATGGGATTAACTAAAAACATAAAGAAACACACTTACTTTTCATGTAGACTGTTATCCTTTACTAGATTTCAAACACAAACTCATATTTCCTCCAAACGATGAGTATTCAGGATGACTTGTTTACATTAAAATTGCTATAATAAACTTCGAGAGAATCAAATAATCCAAAAAAGATAAACTATATATTGCCCTCCTATTTAGATATTAACTAAAACCCAAACGTTTAGTACAGGATCAAATAATCCCCAAAAAAGATAAACTTTTACATAAATAGAAACTACTCTTAATCTCCAAATAATTTCTAACAAAATCCAAAGTTCAACAAAGACCATTCAATAAACAATTATCCCTAAAATTCCGAAAACGTAATCCAAAATATGATTTTAACCTAAATCTAATAAGATTTAATTACATTGACTTCCAAGATACATCTTAACATTTATCTCCAAGTAACACCAGTTACTCATAAAGTCTCATATTGAAAAGTAATTAACCTAATCACATATTCTCTATAATAGGTTAATCATTTTCATAAATAAATCAAATCATCATGTGTCCATAAAAAACATAGATTCTTCCTTACTAAAATTTCAAACATTATTCCACAATTGAAATCCCACAGTATTCTATCTTCCTTAGGCATATAGTGTTTCCTCAAAAGAGAGAACGTCTTCCACAACAAACTTTATCACTTAATCACTAAATCATTTTTCTATACAAAGTATATCCATTTGATAAAATATAAGTTCTAAAAATCAACTTATTCTTATTCTATAAAATAATTATACTAAAATAATAATTCATACTAACCAGGGAATTCAAGTGGGCTAGTGGTAGGTGTTGTGCCCTTGTTGCCCTTCGGTTGTGGGTTCAATTCCTACAGCCTTACCGGATGCGACAGGTTGTCACCCGTCCTATGGGTTGTCCTTTTTATAAAACACAAAAATAACCCTAACATGTTTTAACCACAATGGTTTCCTTATACATATGATTTTCATCCAAATTCATTATGATCTCAACATCTTAATTCTTGAGGTCTTATTTCACCACCATATGATAAAATAAATCAATCCCCAAAATGAAGAACATCATACCTTGGTCATGGTGTCCATTTGGATTCATCATCATCTCGTTCACATAGTTATAAGGTCCATGCATTGCAACAATGATTTAGAGATCCTTCAAAATCATTAGCTTCCTCCATTCAAATACACCTTGTACGACATGGGTCATATGGGTGTTCACAGAAAAACATTTTTGGAAAATAATCATGTATGAAATATAATTTCAAAACATCTGATAAAACATGATTTCTATAAAACAGTCGAACCAAATTTGAGTTGAAACTTTCAATTAACGGTCCTTTTAAAATACCATAAGTATGTGCTGAGAGAATAAATTTTAAAATCAAATATAAATAGGTTGCGCAAGGGTCTCCTTCTTCAGCACCTTTTTTAAAATCATAATATGCTTCAAAATCTTTTGATAAGGTAAAATATTTGAAAATTCCTTGATAATATTTACCTTTCTTGAAAATATTAGAATATTGTAAAAATATGATTCTCTTAAATACAACCCATGATCCACGATGATAAAAAGGTATAGTGGAGGTGTTTGGTATCTCAAACTACTACTTGCAAGTGAGTTGTATGATAGAAAAAGATTCACAATCATCCGAACATGACTTTGGAAAAACTATTGCAAGCATGCCATCAGGAAGAGATAGGAATGTCATTTGAGATCCTCCTCCTTCCATTTGTAACTAACATTCCTTGATCTGAAAAATTTATAAAACATGTATTTAACTGAAATAATAGATCGGGACTAACCATATGTTTAACGAAAATTACTAATCCCTAAAGTTGTCTAAACCTCTCTTTGATACCAACTATAAGGAACCGGCCTTAAACATTAGATAATCTTGAAATAAATGAATAATTCACATTGAGAATCTATTTAGGTTTAGAGTTTAGGGATTTGGGCCATAAATATTACATAACAACTTGACTATTACAAGTAGACACTACTACTCAGTATCCATTTTTTATAAAATAAAAACTCTTAAAAAGAAACATGTCTAGTTCCATGTTTTAGACAACATGTATTTTCCATGATCCCATAATTGACCCTATTCATCTTTATGTCCTATGGAAAACATTTCAAAAACTTGGGATGAGCATAAAAATCTTAGTAAGGGTTATAAAATAAGGAAGGAAAACATTAGACCATTAATAAATAAAAATACATGAAACCATACTTTTCAATCATAACATACCTTATTGAATCATAAGATTTATGTATAACATACACAAATAATAAATCATAAATGTTACTTATGGCATCCATATCAAACATACATTGTATCTATCACAACTAAATAGGGAGTTACACTTGGAATACCCATCACTGTATATTCCCTAAATCTCTTAGGAGAAACATCATGTTTACCTCCGTCACATTACCCAATGCATTGGAGAGCTATCTCTGGCTCACCCGCCCTAGTTTTATCAAGGGACCACCCATATACATAAATAATTCCCATCAATCATAACAAAATAATAACATATAACACATGTATAAAGGAAAGATAACATTTCCACATTCCAATATTACAAATCAATATATTGAAATAAACAATTTTTTATCAAATCATTTTCAAAACCATTTAAAAAAATATCTTTGAATCAAAGTGTTCCATACCACATTGAAGATCGTAAATGGATTATCATTTGAAAACATTAATGTCCATATAAATAAATCCTCAAACCCATTTTGAAAATATGTACATTACTGAGAAATATTTAGAAGAATAAACAATTAAAACAATTAAAATGATATTTTAGTTAAAGAGTTTTTTTAACAAAAAGAGAGATTCTTGAATACAAATAATTGAGGAATAACATTTAATCAGAACATTATAATATCATGAGAATAAATTTATTCATGATATAATATTCCAAAGGATATTATATACACCATATAATAGTTAATTGGTGCACAACAACAATGAAGTCTCAATGGAACGTAAATTGAGACGAAATCCCTTATAAAAACTGTATCCTTAGATTAAGGATAAATCAATTAAATAATAATGTGTGACAAATAATAATACACCAAATATTAGTGGACATTAAGTGTAAAAATATCAGAGATCATTCACACATATTCATAGGATAACATATACAAGAAGTACAAGTTGAACCAAAAGAATTGAAATTGGGTTAAGAAGTTCCCTTGCAAAAATTCGACAGCCTAACGACGTCACATTAAAATTCAGAAAATTAGTTCATGAGATAAATAGATTATATCAAAACATGGAAATAAATTTTACATCAATAAGGATATATAATAACATATCCCAACATAATAAGATGTAAATTAAAAGACATAACAAAAATAAGTCTTTTAAAAATAGGAGGGTGAAAGATTCCCTTACCGATTTGTTAACTTACAAAACATACACCACATGAAAGAAGGATAAAAATATAAAGATGTAAATAATCATAAATGAAAGTATATTACACAAAGAGTACAATCATGGGAAGTATATACACCTCACAAAAGGAAATAGTGGTAAGTATAACATGAATCTAACATGAATAAAATGTGACATGAAACCCTTTACCACATCATAATCAACTGAGTCGTATGACCAAAAATTAATAACCACCAAATGAATCACATAATACCATGAATATAAGAGAATTTTGATAATATATATCAAGTGTCATTACACAATACACCACATGTAATAAATAAGTGGCGAACAATGGAAATATCAGAGAATTAAAAGTGAGATAAGAAAATCCCTTACCTCGTGTCTGACTTGACTCGATCGTTATTTAATATCCTAAATAATAAGCTAAAGTTAATTTATAATTTCTTAATAAAATTGTTAAATTTTATTATTCCTTTTATATTACTTATTACCATGTTATAAATATTATGTAATCATTTAAGAAAATATCGTCTATTTTGTCAATATTTGGTACTTGAGTCAACAATGGACACCTTATATTTAGAAGTTTCCCATGTGGTCAATAGTCCATAATATACATAATGGTATTCATTATTTAGATATCATATATATCATATATATATAGTATATAAATGTATTTATAATAGTATATAACATTTGGAGGTGTGAAATGAAATGCACCGTTCATGGAGACGGTAAGCTGTACGTACACATGAACGCTAAATGCATTTCTATTTCTTATTTTAATGGAATTAAAACATAATGATACATATGTATATTATAATTACAGTATAATATCATGTATAATATCATTAAATCATTCCTTTACACATACCACATAAGTCATTAACGAGTCACATCACTTTGAGGGGGCGGTAGTCCGCACTTCCTCAAATGAGATTATTGTATTTACCCACTATGGAAACCAAAAGGTGTGCTATAAATGGGAATTAAAGAAGCATAATGAAATAATAAACATAATATATATATCATATATAAATAAAGTTCCATCATAATGTCCACCATGAGAGGGGGTAAGAGGTAATTGAACAATCATCGTCTCGTGAGGCGTTAGTTTTCCATTCACAGAAACATTATGTTCTTCACCCATTAGATGGTGGTGTGTGTATGTGTAGTTCTAATAATTCTCATTAAAATATCCTATTATATTGAGGATATTGGTTTTGTTACAAAATAAAGGAATAAAAAATTTAGGGGTTGGAGAAGTAATATAAAAGAAAACAAATTAAGAGAAACTGTTACCTTTAATTTGGGTAACTCCCTTTGGTTTTAACCAAAGGACTTCTTGAAGTGCCTTCTGTCTAGGGTAAGTCTTCTAGGTGGAGGAGAGGGATGTGTGGAGATTAACTGGTCAGAGTTTGGACGAGCCAACTAGCTTGAGAGGTGTGAGGAATTGGTTAGAAGTGGTCTCCTTTTATAATGGAGAGGAGGGGCTCTTTAGGAAAGTGTGAAAATATTATTTTATAATATAATGATATTCGGTTTATAAATCCCCAAAAATCATTATAGTTAAACATAAGATGACTCATGGTCGAAATATAATCATAAAATATGAATTGGATAGGTTTTGGATAATATTTAAATCATTATTATCTTATTTATTTAAATCATTTATTAATGAGGTAACTACTACATCAATATCGTGTCATAAATAATTTAATTTTTTGATGTCTAAAAATTATAAACAAACCATGATGTATGATATATTTTTATCTTTATAATTAATATTAATAGTCGAAAAGTAAATTTATATTACCCCTTCTAAAAATTAATTCACTAAAATATATTTTCTTTTGTCATTTTTGCCTTTATTTTAAGTTAATTAATCTAAATTTTCCTTATCACTACCAAGTGTCTCAATGGGGTTCCAAAATCGACCCAAAGATTCCAATGGCCGTAAACGACTCAACCAATAAGGTTTGGAAAAGTGTTATGGTAATTTTGAATTATTATAATATTCTTTTTACCTTAATTACCCTATTTACCTTTAAGTGCGGTAAATAAAAGTCAAATGTTACTATTCACCAAAAATTATTTTATCTTTTTGAACCAAATTTTACTACTTGATAACAACCAAGTAAGTCGGATTTTGAAATTCAATTCACAGAAGTGGTAAAATTTCATTTAATGAAAAGGTTGGTTTTTTAACTACAACTAAGTGGTTTCGCTATTTATCAAAAATTGAAGTTTATCAGAAAAATACCAAACATTTAGCCTATGTTATATTTGATATTCCGAATTCAAAAATAATGTTTATTTTTCCAAATTAAAAACATAAATGTTTCATTAATTAATTTTAAAATTAATTCTCGTTGTTAAAACATTTATCGTGTTTGAATAAACAATAACTATTAAAATTTTGACACTTGTTTATGTCCAATTTCAAAGTGAAATTAATTCCAATGACCAAAATTAGATAAAATGGTAAAAATATATTCTAATTTTACTTTAAAACCAATTAAAAATATAATCTAACTATATAAAAAAATTATATTAAAACATAGTTTTGAATTATAATACAATACATACACTATTCATTAAATAATTAACATTATCAGAAAAATTCCAAACAATTACACAAAGTAAATTTTTATGTCCCCATTATAAAAAAGTATTTTATTTGGTCAAATAGAAAGTATTTAAAGTGTCCAAAACTATATTTAAAGAGTGTTCGCCATTAAAATGTGGTAAATTGACCTTTTAATAAAAATTATACCTGAAATAAATTTTATTCACATTTTAAGCCTCTAACATTAATTGGATAAATGTAAATACATTTAACAAACATGTATAATAATATTGTAGTTAGTTTTGTTCATTCCTGCCAATACAACAACTAGGATTTAATGACCATTTAAAATAATAATATTATATTATTAGTGTACAATGTAATATTTCAAAGAAACATATTGTTGCGTATCGGGTATGCTATCGAACATAGCATCCCCTTTATTATAAAATTAATATTTAATTCACAAGAATTAATTAATATGAAAGTTTCCTTATTCCTTATTTATCTGGGATGTTACACTATGTTTTTCAATGTTTGTGTAGAAGTTATGTGGTAATGGGGACATTTTATAAGTGATAGGAGTGGAAGTCTTGTAAACAGTATTTTTCTAAATAGAAAATAAGTGTCATACTCAAGTAAAGTAGAAATAATTTTTTAATATATAAAATAGGGAAATTGATATCTATAATCCATTAAACCAATAAATTTTAGATAATTCTAGTAACATTTGTGGCTTTATCCCTTATTTTGACCCCAATTTGAAAACACTTTAAATTTACCCAGGGGAAGAAATTTTAACATGGAAACTTATTTTTATGAAAAAATAGAATTGGAAATTATTTTATAATTATAAAATTTTGATAACACGTATTATTTTTTAATATATTCAAATTATATAGGTTGTAAAAAAGATTTTTATAATATATATATATGCATAATTCAACAAAAAAATGGTTATGAAAAAATTATTTTATCTTGAAAAAATATGTTTATACACTTTTATTACTACACAAAAATCATTGAATGATAGGTAAATTTTAAAATAATAATATAAATGAGTGATTTAATAAAAAAATATTTAATGTATGAGAAATGAAACTTTTAATTAAATCATCTAATATACTAAAAATCAATACTTTTTTAAGCAATTTTTTTATTAACCATGAACAATGAATGTTGTACACCTTAAAATTATTTAAATATTTCATAGATATTACTAATTGTTTTTACTAAAAATTTTATAAATTTTATGAATATATTGTATTGATTTTACTCTCTAAAATATAAAATTCATGAAATAGCTTCTTTGAAATCAATTTAATTTTTGCTCTTCACCAGGAAATCAACCTCTTCACGAAAAATACACAAAATTCACTAAAAAATAATTTTTTTCACAATCAATCCCAAATCAAAGATCCTTTTATCAATTTCATATTATAATATTTTTAAATATAACTTTTAATTTAAACCATAAAATACATGGGAAACAATCTATTCAATATAAAATAAATTTATTAAAATTAAAAACCATATAATTTTTTCATACCATGATAATATTAATTATGATAATTGTTAATCTAATATCAAATAGTAAGAAAAACTTTTATTATATCTTTATTAAATGTTTGTTTGGTTGAGATAAATCATCATAAGTTTCATATGATGTATTTATAAGGATATAATAAATATTTTAAAGATTGAATTTAATATTTATAAGGTGCACTATCTCAATAATGTTCATCAGTTATATTGTTCAATCTCTTCATTATATTCATTCATTGTAAGGTTTAATATCTTAATAAGGTTGTTCCTTATAATTTTCAATATGTACTTATGATTCAGTCACAGTAAGGTTAAATATCTTCATAGGGTTCATATATAATATGGATAAATCATTGTAATCTTAAATATCTTCATAAGGTTATTTCATAATATGGTGAAATATATTTGTAACTGTTTTTCATTACAAGGTTCATTCATCATAAGTATCATTCGATATGAAAATTAATTTGTAAAATAAAAACATAATTGTTTCATAGAACACATATGAATTTTTTAGGACTGAATATAAAAAATAATTAGCATAGAAACTTTATCATAGTGAACATAATTCATAAAAATTAAAATTAGACAACCAAGTCAAGCATGTATAAAAATAATAACAAATTAATTTTTAAAAATAATATATTTTTTTAACTTTTGTAATGATTAATTAGTGTTTTTTATTTATCACCTTTTTAAAAAAAATAAGAGGGAAAACAGAAAAATTTAAAGACTTACACCAATTTTTAGAAATATAAATAATACTGAATTTAATAACCTAACAATTATCCACCCACTCAAGTTATGGTTATAGGTCACATCCGGACTACTAACCACTCACTCAGGGTATGGTACCATATTGCATATCATATCATGTCACAAACACCTACCCTTACACTTAGGGTGGAGTCATATCACTACGATACTTTGTGGTTAATTAATAATGAATTATAAAAATGGAATATATATCCAATTCACCCACTCTCGACTAGACACACACCCATCCCTAACATTTGTCACATAGATCATAGCCCAAAAATCCAAATAAGTCAACCCTATCCAACCTCATCATTATAACTCAACTGTAATTTTATACCTAACAAAACCAATATTCTAATCCCATTATAGGTAAATATATACCCAATAGTATCTTAGTTAATCGCATCCAACCCTCGATATGCCCTATAACATTCCACTTCTACTTACTCACACCAAGAGAGATCCCACAAAATTCTCACTCCCCTTCATGATATTTCTAAAATTATAAGAATACACATAGATGATCCAAATACACATATTATTCATATAATCATACCCCATTTAAAAATACCCAAGAATCACATGGATTCCCAGTAATCATCCATTCCCATCCCACATTCTTCTCCAGATCCCTTAAAAGCCACCCATAAAAGAGAGACCACCCCCATCATTATAATAATTAAGGGACACTAAGAACACACACTGAGGGTTATTACCCTCCTAAATACCATAAAAACACATATTTCCTAGGCCTTATGGATTTCGATCACTATTAAACTTGTTTATGTTACCCCTCTCTAGTCTTCCAAGGATTTCCTGGGCCCCCAAGAAGTATCTATAACATTTCATGTACAATTAATGATGCCAAAAAAATCGTGTACATTGCTCAGTTGAATAAAACTTATAATTCCTTCTTCTTTCCTATTAAGGACCATCCCATGCAAAACAAAACTCATATTATGGTCTAAGGACACTTCAGGGTCCTTTAATATTTTATGTACATCACACCCCCTAATAGGCATAATATCCAAATATCTCACAAATCTCAAATCATCCAGGTTACAGTAAAATAAATACTATAGGGACCTAACTAATCCTAATCCATAATACCAGAATCATCTATCACTATTTATAGTTTTTAAAACCTATCCGGAGTCACACACATGCTTTTCATACAAAAATGCATATATGGTTTAGTATTAAAGGGGATAACTATCCTTGAAAAGAAGTTACATAAATATACCAAGCTCACAATTTCTATCAATGCTCATAAAAATCACTACCATGCTCAAAAAACCATATATAACACTACAAAACACAATCAATTAATTATAACCATTTGTAATTTAATATTTTATTTCATCTGATGAGGTATAATTATAGAATACTAAAAACTAATGGAATTCTCTTTGAACTCCAAAAAATGAAATACCAATCATACATCATCCAATTTTGAACCAATTACACAAATATTGGGTGAAATCCAGAGAAATAAACATTGGGTGACATAACATTATTGAAATAGTGAGAAATAGGTGACATCTCCCCTCTTTAGACATTAACAAGCCACTAAAACATGAAACCGCATCATATTAGTTATATTTCACAATGATTTTATGAATCATGACATAAAACCTTTCTCGTCAAATATGCAATTCATAAGAGATGATTGGGGGAAACACCATTGGAAATGAGATGAAGAGTCTAAATTTTTTTTTCATCGAGAAATAAGCAAGATGCATCATAGTTCCATGGGATAAAAAGGGAGGAGGATATGGAAAATGGTTTAATCCCCTACCCCATTCATCTAAACAAGGGATAATACACCTATTGTGGATATAAAATATGGGCTCTATAAAATACCTCTTTACCCATTATTAAAAAAATGAAACATAGGATTATCAGTTACCTGATAAACCAATATCAAGTACCCAATGCTCAACCAGCTAGACAGTGGGCCTCTAGTCCATATAAGGACACTACCTAGGTCACTATGTACTCATAGGGAACTATATAATTGTTTCAATCCACCAACTAATCATTTAATTATTAAAGACACTTATCCACCTTCTAGACTTTTTAAGGACCCAAAAATACCCCCTTGGGATGCTATTACCCTTTATATTTTTATTAGAATCCCCAATAATAAAATTAGCATAATAAGAGACAAAAAAAATTAAAATTTCATTTGAATTTCATAATCCAAATGATGTCATTCATTAGAATTATAAAAATATGGGTTTGGAATACTATTTTTACATAAAAACAATTTTTTATTAACAATAAAAAGTTTTATTTCTATAAATTATTATTATTTGTATATGTTCATTTCAATCTACAAACATGTAATATTGATTTTCAAAAACCAACATCCCTTGGGAACATTTACCCTTTTCTATTTTATATAATGTTATGACTTTAATAAAAATTATTTAGGGATATATTT
Organism: Viscum album; assembly: GCA_963277665.1. NCBI lineage: Eukaryota > Viridiplantae > Streptophyta > Magnoliopsida > Santalales > Viscaceae > Viscum > Viscum album. The sequence goes on from OY728131.1 coordinate 1,355,275,789, forward strand.
CTATAATCAAGGCATAATGTGTAATATTTTTACCCTATATAAATTTTTTTATCTAAAAAAATATTTTTTCTAAATTTTGTTTCAGGGAAGGAAACATTATTTTGAAAATAAATTGTCTTTTAAATCATTGTTTTTATTTAACTTCTAAATCTCACTATATTCCTTATTCTCATTACAATGAGTATTTAGTTGTTTTTTCCAATACTAAACATAACTTATTCCCTAAATTTTTAGTAATCCACACCCAGGTACATGTGAACATACATATTGCCTTATTCAAAACTAAATTATTTGATCATATGAGGTATCAGGTCCTCAACATATTCTTGGTTTGGATTTTTGATCGAACACCATGAGGAAAATATTATTCTATAAGATTAGTAATATTTGGATTGTTTACAACTTAATTTTTAATATTATAAAATTTACTATTATTGAATTATATTTGTTTCCAATAATGTTTATATATAGTTTGGTATTATTCTTTACTGGTGTGATAACTAGTGTAATTAATTCTATCATGCTTATCATTTTTATTATTAAGCATGGGTATTTTTTAAAAATGGTAATCATTCTTGTGTAATAATGTATTGATCATGTGGATATACATGTACTTTTATATCTTGTTTTATATAGTATTTTGATAAATTTCTTATGTTGGTATAATACATGGGTTGGATTTTAAGCCCCGAACAAAGTATACAATTTTCCCCTTTCAATGTGTTGAACTACTAATAACATGAATTAGTATTCAAATCCTTCATACCACATCATGGGATTATTCCCAGACTCTTGTATTTTTGAATTTGATTTCCCTTCTGTAAATCATGTAATAAACACCATGATATACCTAAAGAATGTATTTATATATATGTATCCTCCCGATACAGGGTGTTTTTTATACATGTAGTACCCATTTCTATATTGTTTTACTGCCATCTATTTCCTTTCGTAACTGATAAATTCTCATTATATTCAATTTTCATTATTTATATAAATGAGCAGACATGTACATATATACAGAAGGTTATCCATTATTAAGTTAAATCATAATGGTGGTTCGCTGTAAAGTATATATATTCACACACCCTATAATGATTCCCCATTGGATGTGTTTCTTCACTTACTGCATTTAAGGTATTCCAGAACTAATGTTGGTGGTTGGATGTACATGAGCCTATTGAACCTAGTGGAAATAGATTTAGTCAAGTTGACATATGTGTAAGAGTACAGAGGTCACATTGTTATACAGATTTTTTATTCACCGTAGTATTTTACTTACATTAGTCTCTTTTGTATACAATGGTATAAGTATTTAAGTGCATATTTATATTTTTACAAGTTATAAATATTGATCACATTCATATAGACATTTCATTTTTCAATTATATAACTATTTTGTTAAACAAGTTCTCCTTTTTTGGAATGTCTAAACGATAGATGATGAATGTGATTTTCTCATTAGAATCTAGTTATAAATTATCTCTTTAATTAATGTTGGTAAATATTTCCCTAATTAAATTTGACACTAATGATTTCAGTTTCCAGCATCTGTGGATCATTGAACACCCTTAGGGTTTGTGTAAATATGATTCATGTATTCTTTAATAATTTGGGAAAGGGTTATTGTAAAATTGTATTATAGAAACTAATTATTATACATGATGATTTAAATTTAGTGTTTTGACATCATTTTATTCAAAACCAACTTTAAAAGTTACATGTGAGGACTATAATATTGGTTTTAGAAAATATTGACATTAAAATTTCTTTATAATGACTTTTAATGTCATTTTTATATAAAATAATTATTAAAATTTATTATGAATAACTTTTAACATTGGTTTTTTCCTAAAACCTATTTTACAAGTATTTAGAAGATCCAATTCTCACTAACATTTCATGTTTCTTTCAATTTAATATTTTTATAAATGTAATCCTCTCAACTTGTGATGGAACTCATCTTACACCCGATCTCCTAAATTGGTTTGATATTCAGAGTTCTTTTTATGTTTTTTCTCTTTGATCTCTGTAATCAATCTATCTTCCACGGACCACGACATCATTCAATACATGGAAACCATAATCTTCTCAACTCATAACTATGCTCCAAGGTTTTTTTCCATTGATTTCCTACTTCATTTTTTCAAATGTTTATACTCAATATTGCATCATTCACTGTATTTCTACCAACCCCTTGAGTGCATTATTTGAAATTCAATAACTACTTTCTATTCTAAACCAATATATTTTTAAGCTATTTTTGGTATAAAAATTAATTATTTTTTGTTATAAATTTCATTAATCCATTAATTTTTTAAATTTATATTTTTTTCATTCATAATTTTTTGTTGTTTTAATAATTCTAAGAATATTACTTTCGTTATAAATTGTTGTTGCTGGTAAATTTATTTTGGTTCTAACGGTTCATATATATAATTACTTTTATTTATTAAAAATGTCCATTATAATTTTTTTTGTGGTTGAGATTATTATTTTCTCATTTTTCAGTTATATTTTATTTTCATTATAGTTAATTTTGGTTATAAATTTTTTTCTCATTTGATTATTTTTTTGTTTTAAATTTGTTTTTTTGAAAAAAATTATTTTCTAAATATTTATACTTATTTATATATTTATATTATTTTATGTTTTAATTTTATCAATTTATGTATATGATAAAAGTATTATTATTTTTAAAATTTTCAACTATTATATTTTTACTTTAAATAATTGACAAAAAATTAGAATAATGAATTAATAAATTTCAATGAATATATAAAAGGGGATGATAACTTATTCAAATATTCTAAATGAAATATTTTAAAACAACTTATACTTTTTTCAACACATTATGTATTATAATTTGAGTAAATTGGGGTATAGATAAATCAAATACCATATGAATTTCTTTGGGTTTAGTCATAATTATACATATTGTACATAAAATAGGGAAATAAAAAGAAATTAAATATAAAATGATGTGAAATATGTCCAACATGAGACCAAAGATTTTATTGAAGTATTATATTTTGATGGAGGTGATAAAACCATTGAAAACACGAAATGTTTTAAATGATTATCTAGTGATAATGATAAACTAGTGTTCTCTAGTTTCACTAAATTTATAGTGTTATCGAATGAGATTGGGATAAGTAAAATTTAAATAAAGACATGGTTTAAGTGAAAATGGTTTCATTGAATTACTTGAAATTTTAAAAGGTATACCTCTAAAAGGGAACACTCTTCCATATTACAATTAAAAGGGGAAAAATTATTACATCCAATGGGATTGGGTTACAAAATGATACAAATATTCCCCAATTATTGTGTGTTTTATAGGAAGGAGTATTAATTTTTATCATAATTTCATAAATAAGGGACATCATAATATAAAAAATAATGAAAAATCCAGCAATAATTCATTATCTGTAACATACACCAAACATTTGTCTAAATCAATATGGTATTTTGTAATAATTCTATATTTTAATTTTCTATTTTCAAATTCAATTTTTGAAAATAGTTTAATGTGTCCAAAAGAGGAGGGTATCTCTAATGGATATCTACTCCTAATTAATGATTCACCCTAAGGTAAAATATTTGATAAATAAATTTCTAATTTTGGAAAAAAAGTTATAATTCACAGAAAGAGATTATGCATGGTTGAAATGAGTAGGTATTGGATCCTTAGTGACCAATATAATTCAAGGATTATTTTATTGGTTTTCAACAACTCCTTCCAATAGATATGTATAAAGATGATATATGTGATTATGAGGATGATGATTTATATATCAAAATATATAATAAATGATTTTAGTGTTCATTTATCACCACTGATTGAGGATTTAAAATTTATATATAAGACAAGTGTTATAATAGCTGATAGATACATGAAAGATTATTTTCATTTATATGTTATGATAATATTAACAATAAATTAATTTCCTATATATAAAAACATATCTAGATACAATGTTAAATAAATGAAATACTATCCAATTTTAGAAGATTGGACTTTATATAATCAATTTCTTGATTGAATAATATTAGTGTACATGGGATATCAGATATTTTTTTGAATGGATTATCCATATTGATGATTTTAAAATAAATTTAACAGTTTACAAGAGTATGATTTTCCCCAACCATTTACCGTTGATGATTTTTATGATAAGGTGAAAAATATCATTGTCAAATTTAGACAGAATAGATGTTTTTTCATCAAATAAATACATGTATGAAATTCTATGCATTTTATTCAAGATACCTTGTTGGATATTTATAGAGGTAAAACATAACATTGATGTTATGAATATTGGGTAGATAATTTTTCATAGTCTAATTGTAACATTCTTAAACCTGAAAGAAAATATAAAAAATGGATTACATGTAATACATGAATTAATAACAATTTGAATAAGTTTGGAGATAGCCCCCACAATGAAAGGAAACAAAAAATATTATCCTATGACTTATCACACGTTAATAAATACTAAGACTAATTTTTTTTTCATGTCTCCATGGAATTAAGGTACCTAGTTGGTTTTAATTAAATTTTAGAAATTTGGTGTCATTGTGGGATATAAATTTAATTGGTATGAAATATCATGAGTTTTATGTACTAATTCCGTTGTTTATAACAATTTAATTTCATGGTATATTGACATTTCCTATCAAAAATTATATCACAGGGTTGTGTTACTTTTTCATCCCCATTTCTAGTAAATTATTAAATCCATGTTAGTTAGATATGTTAGATAATGAATACTTCCCCAAAATTTTTTAAAATTGAAATATATTTCCACCATTATTTTTAGATTTAATAGCTCATCTATTAATTTATTTTTTGAGAGATAGAAATATTTGGGTCTATTTATTTATGCACGATGTATCCTTTTGAATGATATATAATAATTTTAAGAGATATGTTAAAAATACCAATTTAATATATGAATCTATTTTTAAAAAATATATATTATAATGGGTGAGGAATTATATTCTAATTATTTATCTAATTTGTAGTATGTTTGTCTCCTTATATCTCAAAATTTTACAGTTGACAGCTAAGGTAATGAGGTCCCTTAATTAATATTAAAATAAATTCAACATGATGAAGTGATATCTGTTCATTTATACATTTTGAACAATATAAGTTAGATTCAAAAATATATATATAATCACGTATTTCTAAATTGAAGGTATGTTATATGAGAAGAAAAAAACTGGCTGATGAATGAACAAAAAAAACTATTTTGATTCATGGTTTATGAATAATGTCAATATAGATTAATCAACATTTGAAACATTGAAACAATTAGTAGGGTGATCACATATTAATGTTATCATGTAGTCTATTTTTGATATTAATGGTTACATATTTTACATATAAATCAATTATAACAAGAGTACCATTAAAAATAATGGAGTAATGGTCATCATCGAAGTGCTTCATTTTCCAAAAGACAATGTTAAAAAACCAATTTCTATATCAACAGCATATTTTTGATTAATTTATGGTATATAAGAGATTGATTATCATAAATTGAGCATACTAGTATTTAAATATAATTGGATTGATAGTAATAATGTTATGGGAAATGATGAGTAAGGATTTACACCTTTTTTGAAAACATTTAGTTTCAATGAGGAATAATTCATTATGGTGACCTATGGAAAAAAATATTTAATGTTGGTGACCCACGAAATGATTTTTGGTCTACTTCTTTGTAAGAATAAAAATTAGTTTTTTGATGAGAATATTGAAGATATTGATGAGTTATATGATATTTCTTCATTTGTTACATTATTACCCTAAGGATAATAATGTTTTTGATGTGGTAATAGTCTATAAAATATAAGATTATCATGTGGAATGGATTTTAAAAAACACTCTTGTATTCTCCAAATTAATTAAGAAAGTATATTTTTTTTGTTAAAATGATAGAATTAAAAAAAGTTCTTTTGTCATTTATACATATATATATATATATAAATATATTTTTAGTATTATTTCTATTTTTTTAATATTTATTGTATTCATTATATTCAAATATCGATTTTGGGTTGATAATTTTTTTCCTAATTTAGTTTATTATTAAAATGTTCAATATAAAAGTCATTTTTAGTTATAATATTTTATTAGATAAAATATATTTAATTTTATTTCTTTTATGAGTAATCACATTTGTAATTAATTTTTTATATTTATAATAATATATGGTTCCCAAAAATTACACATTTATTTATGTTAATCAATTTTTTTTCATATTTTGTTCTTAATTATTATATTCACTATTTTTAGTTACACCTATTTTTCATTGATAAGTGTAAAATTAAATATTGTGTTATCTATTATGAATTTTTTTATTATTTACTAAAATTATTAAATTTTAATCACATACAGGTAAACAATAATATTTTTAAATATTATAATTCTTATAAAAAATAAGATAAGGGAAAGGGAACTGATGTATATAAATTTAATTATATAAATATATCTATGTGAAATAAATTATTTAATGAAAGTAAAAATGTATTTCTTAAAAATAATGTGTATCATTTTATTTTCTCAATATTGGATTGTTACTAAATATGGTGTGCATGGGATAAAGGGATTATTAATAATTTCACTCAAAGAAGGAGATCAATGGTTCGTAATTATGTTTTACGATAATAACAACCAAACTGGCCCATATGAGAGTTAGTTCAAGGCTTACTGGGATATAAAGAGTTGTTGTAAGATAAATATTTTATTAAATAATTAGTGGAACATCGACTAGACTGTAAAAGATCTTTTATGGAAGTTTATAATAGAAAAAATTCTAAATTTATTTATTCATTTTTTCAATGGGTTAAATTTGAAACATTTCATATAATTGTTATAATATATTAAATTTCCAATGATATTCAATATTTATGAGGTGAAATCAATTAACGAAAAGTGTGTATCAATTATGGAAACAAGATAGAGATTTTATGTTAAATTTGACTTCATTTTATATTATTGGGATTAAATAGAATCATGATATATAGATGAAGTATGGGTTTATAGATATAGAGATATGAAAAGTTTTTCTCCTCGGTCAGAATGAAAAAGCCTTTATGGAATGTGTTGGTTGTTTATAATAAAGAATGTTAGATAAATTTTAATTACCTTATAAATTAATAATTTTTATATATAACAAGACAACAAGAAAAACAACAAAGAGATATTGTATTAGAATGCATTCTGGCATACATTATAATGCGAAGGGTATAAATTTTTAGAGGAGAAAATGATTAATGAAGAATATAATAAATTATGATCCAAGAAAATAAGTGGCTCCAAAGGGGTTTCATATGACCCTATAAATAATCCCTCATCATGAGAAATACAAAAAGGTGAGAATTATTAAAAAAGGGAAGTATTATTTTTATTCAATGGTGGAGGTAGTTGATAAGATTGTAAGTATTTAATTATTAGTTTTAATTAATTTTAATATTTGGTAAGTTTTTCTCACTAATATAAATTTTTAAAATATTATTTTTGGACACACATTATGTAGAAATTAAATGAGGAACCTATATCCCTAATAATAGTATCGATATTATTATAACTAATTTAAGAATGTTAGAACACCTTTGATACATATGAATCTACATGGAGAGTATTCGTTATATTTTTTTTCCATACACAAAGTGTGCCATTGATGGGGGAATAATAAAAGGGAGAAATAGATTCACTAAAGGTTGGGATATTATAGTTTAATTGGTAGAAAAATGATATAAATATAATATATTTATAGACCTACTTAGAAAAGTGATGAGACAGATGCAACCTACAAACAAATATCCTCCACCTCCTCATTTAAACATGACTACATACTATGATTTTCATCCATGGAATCCCCTTGTACACATTTTATCATATATTATTGAGAGAAATCTAGGGGTTTATTTTCATCATTATAGTATGCATTAGGGTTTGGTAATAGTAGCCATAAATGATATTATAAATCTAACTCTTCTAGTGTTGTAGCCTACTAAGACGGTTTCCTTTATTGGATAGAGTATAGTTTTTTTTTTCTTTAGACCTCTAATCATTATTTTCAACTAGGATATGATATATTAGATGTTTTTAATTTTTAATTTTTAGTTAAATTCATGTTTATATATAATTTTTTGTTACACTCACCTTATATAAGAGTACATGAAATTGAAGGAATCAATGAAAATGAAATGAAGATTTAAGTAACTACAACTGTAAATACTTTCTTAGGATTTTGATAGGGTAAAAAATATAACACTATTTTTTTATATATTATATAATTATTAATTTTATTATGAATGATGATAGATGGGGAAGATATTATATATTAAGTATATTTAAAACTGGAATCATGAATTGTTTAATGAGAGAGGAGATCAGTGTTCAAATGTTTTAGTTGTTTTTCATGTATGAAACCATTAGTTATAAATTTAATTTCATTAAGTAGACATATGTTAAATTAATTTAATTAATTACTTTTCTAATTAGGTGTCTCAACAGTCTTTTCATATAATATGATTAAACTTCTATTTATAGTTTTATGGATATATAATATATTTAATCATCTATAAAATACATAACCAAAATTCCAAAGTTGAATATATATCCGAAATAATAAAAAACACGTATATTTAATTTTGGGTTTTTCAATTCAATGACGTGTATGAACACACATATATATAATTATGAACTAATATTCATTATACCAATAAAAATAATAATTTTTTACATTTTAGTAAAATTTAGATATAATGTATATTTTTCCCTAATAAATGAAAAGAATATTGGTAATGATATTTATTTGGTGTTGTTTAAAGAATATATATCATATTTTTGAAGAGTTAAGTCATTTACTATTTTTTATTTCTTTAATATTAATATTTTAATTTTGAATTTTTTTATAATAAATATTTAAAATTACTATTGGTCATGGATTAATTTCAACAGGACTCAGTTTTCAACTATGGAACCCGAAAAAATTGATTATATTAAAGTTCTGGTTGATAATTTTTATATAATTGAATACAAGTTATTTATTATATAACTTGTACTTTTATTTTATGAATTGTAACACCTAGATATTTTAGGATTTTATTTTCATATTGATTTCATCTTTTCAATACATTTTGTAACACAAAATTTTAATTTTGTATTAAATTACTAGTAACACAGAGTTTAGCTTTCAATACACACAATAATAAGTTTGTCTTGTGTAACTTAAAATACCAAGTTTATCTGGTGTAATATGTAACTCTGATTTAAAACAAAATGTGTCATACAATTGACATATTATTCAATAATATGATTGTTATCACTTGCCCATTAGAATTATGGGTGTGAATACAAATAACTAAATCAAAAAAATATATGGTTTAAACATGTAAAAATATAATAAATTATTTGGTGACAAATCAATTAGAAATAAAAATAAATACCATTTAAAAATAAAGGAAATCATATTCTAAAGAAATTATGAACATAAACTTATATCACCTCAATAAATTATGTTAATATCTTTTGGTGAATAATATTAGTAATGTTTATATATTATAAATTCATCCAAATATTTTAAATTCATATTATGTATTTTCTAAATAATAGATAAGAATAAATCCAAATTCACACTAAAAAACTATATTGTTCTAAAAATCAGTTTTGTTCCCTTTAAATGGAAAAATTATTTTAAAACTAAAATTATTTGACATAAAAAACTAATTTGATAAATTAATAATAATTTTTGAAATTTTAATATCAAAATTATATTATTCTGAATTTTTATTTTTATTTTGAAAAGATTCAGTGTTTGATTAATGGTGAAACAACACTAAATTTAAATTGAAAAATATATTTTCATGAACATAAATTACAAATTTAAACTATATTTTAAATTTGTTTTAACATATAATTTGGTCAATTATAAGTCTATTAAACCAATTTATGTATTTGGAATCAATTTCATGTTGATATTGGATATCAAAAACATTGTAATCATTATAATATTTTCAGCTTAAAAAAACATACTTTCTCATCTCTTGTATATGATTAATTTTAAATTAAATTCCACACTTATGTGAGTTGAATTTTGAATAATGGATTAAAAATTTGGAATCATCAAAATTCATTCTACCTAATAATGTCAACACAATTTTTAACAAAATTATTTTTGAACATAGTTTAAATTAATTACAGTGATTATGGTAAAATTGAGTTTACATAGTGGTTTGTCCCATCCCACCTCCCCGAGCCATGAAACCTGTCATCTGACCCCATGGGTCTCCTATAATACCTTGGATGCCTTCCCACCACACCATAGGCTATTAATCGCTAGGGTTACTTATCAGACTAAGGACTCTCCCTACATGACAAAACATGTTAAAATGAGTTTAACATAGTGGTTTGTCACGACCCGCCTCCCCGGGCCATGAACATTGTCATCTAACCCCATGGGTCTCTTGTAATACCTTGGTTGCCTTCCCAGTTCACCATAAGCTATTAATAACTAGGGGCACTTATCAAACTAAAGACTGTCCCCAGAGGCCAACACATGTTCTTTCAGTGTGTTTTGTCCTAACACACACACACCCTAGGAAACTTCCTAAAAGGTCACCCATACAGATTACAAATATAGGCCAAACATGCTTAACTATGGATTTCTAATCAAGTAGGCTCCTGAAAAGAAAGGTTCACCTTGTTGAATGGTTGTTAACATTTATCCTTTTTAGTCTCACTTTCTAGGGGTGATACATTATCCACCCCTTTAAAGCACAATACCCTCATTGCGGACCACAAGCCTCAAACCCAGGAAGTGCCTAAGCACTTTCAGCTGGGTATTGGCTCTAATACCATTTTTCATGACCCACCTCCCCAGGCCATGAACCTTGTCATCTGACCCCATGGGTCTCTCATAATACCATGGTTGCCCTCCTAGCATACCATAGGATATTACTCACTAGGGTCGCTTATCTGACTAAGGACTGTCCCCACATGCCAACACATGTTCTTTTAGTGTGTTTGGTCCTCACTCACACACACCCTGTGAAACTTCTCAGAAGGTCAACCATCCTAATTACTACTCCAGGCCAAGCATGCTTAACTATGGAGTTCTAATCAGGAAGGGTCCTGAAAATGAAGGTGCACCTTATTGACATGTGTAGTAACATTTAAGAATTTATCTCTCTATTTTATAAGGGTGTAACATTAGTTAAATCGGTTAGGAGACCGGGTGGTCCCCAACTCATTTATCCTTGCATGGGAGGTTGATTTCGGGTGGGCCCCACCACCATAACCTATCATGGGAGGTTAAGATGTGGTGGACCCACCTCCAACTCCCATGAGGAGATTTTAACCACCAACACTCACATGGAGGCTTAATAAAATACCGGGTAAACACACACAACAGAGTACGAGATGGAAGTAAAAAACTAAACAAAACTTTATTCCAAGGAGTGCTGAAAAGTAAAAGGGGCTGGAAATAAAAGCCCAACAGGAAAGTACAAGTACAACTAAAATACAAGTACAAATGAAGAAATGGTAAAGCAGCTATTGGGTCGTCCTCCGGGGATTCCTCCCTGAAGAGTAGGTACAAATAGCCTCCTCATCACTCCATGTCTTTCAGTCTCCTCCGTGTACCGACTCGTCATAAGGTCCACCTCCGGGTACCGTCCAGTCCTGCTCCTCTGATACCAATTTTTCATGACCCACCTCCCCAGGCCATGAACCATGTTATTTGACCCCATGGGTCTCCTGTAATACCTTGGTTTCCTTCCCAGAACACCATAGGCTATTACTCAATAGGAGATTGTAACCAACAACACTCACATGGTGGCTTATTGAAATAAAGGTTAAACACACACAAAAAAGTATGAACTGGAAGCAAAACACTAAGCAAAACTATATACAAAGAAGTGCTGAAAAGTAAAAGGGGCAAGAAATACAAGACCAAGAAGAAAGTAAAAGTACAAATGAAAAACAATTACAACTGAAGAAATGGTAAAGCAACTACTTAGTCGTCCTATGGGGATTCCTACATTAAGGGTAGGTACATATAGCCTCCTCATCACTCCAAATCTGTCTGCCTCCTCTGTGTACCGACTAGTCCTAAGGTCCACCTCTGGGTACCGTCTAGTCCTGCTCCTCAGATACCAATTTGTCATGAACCGCCTTTCCAAGCTATGAACCTTGTCATATGACCCCATGGGCCTCCTGTAATACCTTGGTTTCCTTCCCAGCACACTATAGGCTATTACACAATACAGTTGCATATCAGACTAATGACTGTCCCCATAGGCCAACACATGTTATTTCAGTGTGTTTTGTCGTCACTCACACACACCATGGGAAAATTCCCAGAAGGTCACCCACCCTGATTACAACTCCAGGACAAGCATGGTTAACTATGGAGTTCTAATCAGGTAGGCTCTTGAAAATAAAGGTGCACCTTGTTGACATGGGTAGTAACATTTATCCTTTTAAGTCTCACTTTTCCAAGGGTGTTACATGGTTAAACCCAGAATATATGGTGTAAAAATGACCAAAAAACATACACAAAACTAATTAGCTAACCATTATTCAATAGGTTTACCTTTTTGATATATTTTTATGAGTATTCAAGACTCTTTTCTTTGAAATACCTTTATAATAAGTTCAGTAATGAAAAAGGGTAAAAGAAACCTTCCTCGCATTTAATATCTATAATGGATTGGTATAGGGAAAAGAAAATTTTTCAGTTATATATATTATTTTTAAAGGTAAATTATTTTTTGTTATAATAATTTATCTTTTATTTTTAGAGATGATAAGTTACTTAAAATCCTTAAAAAACCGCAATGTAATAATTATTTAGTTAATAATTAACTAAAATAAATTAAAATAAAAATATTAAAAGTTAGGTAAATTGAAATAACTATGGTCATAAATTATGTTTTTGATGAATATGTAATTTTAAACTTGTTTGAACTTAATATATTCAATTTACATCATTATTTTTTATTTTTAAATTCAAATTAATTAAATAATTTCAAAATTAAAATTAATGGTATTTTATATGAAATGATATTTTATTATGTGATTTAAAATTACTTAAAAAACTATACTGTACAATGTTAGTTTTAAATATTATTAAATACAATCTATTTTCTATTAATGGATAAATTTGACTTTTGTAAGGAACAAATTGATCCTTAAATAGTAAAAAATTGTTATCATGGTTAGGCTTAAAGTAATTTTTTTCGCGTTACATGTGTTTTTGTGAAAATTATTTTACGAAACACATTATATTTTAACTATATACATTAGATATACAATTTATAATTAGTGGGTATAAGGTTTCTAATAATTATCACTTTAATTTAGTCTTATCAGATAAATTATAGAGATTAGAAACTAGTTTCCATGCTAAAAATAAAAAGAATAAAATTGAGTTAACTTAAAGTCTAAGGAAAAAAAATGAAAAAAATGATTTTATTTTTGTGTAGTGGATTTGTTTCTAAAAAAAATAATCCCTTAATTACTTCATAATTTTTTTGGAACATTAGTTAAGGGATCCCTCACAATAGTGAATACTTTTGAGTATTTACCCGAAGGCCACTTCTCCTCAATTATGAAAGGTCACACACTCTCCCCCTACTTCTTTATGCCTCTCAAGTAATTTTTCTCAATACAGATCTATCAAAATGACTTCCCATATTCTATATTATCATCATATAATCCATATTTTTATAATAAATACATCCAAGTATGTATTTTAGTCTAAATATTTGGAGGAAACTCAAAGAAGTGGTAACGTTCATCAATAAACATTTATGTTTTTATTTATTCCTTAAAACCCTAAATTTATTATTGTAATGATAATATAATAAACATAGTGTATTATATATATAATTATATGTTTTTATGTTAAGGGTATGACAAAAAACTACACACACTTCCATCATATCGGGTTTGAAATAATCATTCGTGTGTATAATAGACTACAGACTCGCGAACTTTTGTCATTTGTTTTTCCATTACGACCTCCCAATGATGGTCATTATTACAGATTGATTATTAATATATGATATATATGGTATTTATTATGTTATTATGATTAAAAAATGTTTATATCACACATAACTTCATGCCATCTGTTTTGTGGGAATATGATAAAATCATTTGTGTGTATGACACACTACTGCCTTGTGACGTAATGCATTTTTTTCATGCTATATGTAAATTTTAACAAGGATGTGTTTAATAAAACTGTTTTTATATATGAAATAAATTATTATTTAATTGTAATATATCGTATACATTTCTTTCTTTCAATCTGACAAGAATATGAAAATAGAGTTCATGCGAATGTACGCTCTGTCCTCTCCATGAACAATGTATTTTATTTACAATTTCAATATTTTATAGTTTATTATAAATAAATATGTACTGAATATATATAATATTTATATCATTTATATCATTTTTGATATTATTAAATCATTAAAAATGTAATATAAAAAAATATATAGTAAACCAAATCTTATACAAAAAAACAACGTGGTTAAAACCTGAAACATGTCTTTAACATGATACGGTAAATAGACGGGTAATAAAAGGTTATATGAAAACCATATGTGGTATTATATATATTTGTGTGAATATGGTTATGTAATATATGTATAAAAAACATATATTTATTATACATGAGGTTTTAATGTGTATGATGCAATTCAATACATAAAGTAAGGTATTTTTGTCTCACTTTTTACTTCCATGAGACACATGTCATTTTCACCACATATTTTTTTATATAGTGTATATGCTATCCATGAATTTATATTATGATTATTTTAATGAAAAATATTAGGGTTTACATATCTATTTTAGTATATCACTTTTATAGGGTTTGCAGTTCAAAAGTTAACAAGTCGATATTGGTTTTTTGTATCAATTTTCATTTTTTGAGATGTACATTATATTGTGCACCTATATTATTTCACGAGATTTATATACATCCCCTTTGACATGAAATAAAATGATTTTATTGATAATAAGTATATTTAATGAATAATTTTATTTTATTATTTCATTGGGATTACAATTCTGTGTTACCAAACAGGTAAAGAGTTTATGTTTTAATCTTAGCATTTATCGGGAATATTTATGATTAAGTCCCAAATGTTGTAATTTTATAATATACCTCTAAATTATTATTATGAATATTATTATCCAATATAAATTAATGATATATTAATGTAATGGTACCATTTTTACACTCATTGGTATTTAAAATAATTAATATATAGTATTTAAGAAAATCAAACTGTATTTCTCTCTTCGGTCGGAAATATGTTTAATTCCAAAACCATGTTTTAGAAAAATGTTTTAAATTTTTTTAAATTATATTTTAATTTTATTTTAAATTAATTTTTTTTAATTATATTTATGTTTTTTATTATGTTTAAAACTATTTTAAAGGATTCTTTAAAAAGTTTTAAAGGTTATTTTCAAAGAATTTATTATTGAAAATGATTATTTTATAAAATGTGTTTTCAATGATTTTATATTATTTCATTATAAGTTTCAAGTTAAATTTTGAAGAAAATATATTTGAAAATTTTTGGTACTTAAAATTATATTAAATTATTTTCAATGATTTCATTAAAACATTTCAAAGTTATTTTAAAAGAAAAAGGTCTTCAAACTATTTTTTGTTTTAAAAAGTATTTTTCAATGTGGAATGGATATTTTCATTATAAAATGTTTTAAATGATATTTCAGAATTATTTTCCATATAATATGACATCCTTTGGGGTTAAAAATTCATTACTGGGAGAATGATCCATGGATACCATTTAAATTATTCCACTAAATGAATATTTTTGACGACATGATGTTTATGAGACCTATTTCTATTCAATGAGTTATACTATGAGAGGAAATGATTTTTGAAGTACATTGTGTTGCATTTGTTGTCAATGAGGCATGAAGTTGTCTTGGAATGAATGGAAGTCAAGGAATTGTCAAGATGTGAATGCCAAAGGGTGTGATGGTGATGGTGATGAAAAGAGAATGGCCATAGTACTAAGAGGCATGTCACTTAGGAGATTCACTAAGTGACATAAGAGATGATGGTTGAAACATTCTCTAAGAACATCTGACGATTGTTGAGCTGTTCTTCAAGTTCAAAGAACTTGTATCCTGATGATACAAAGTCACAACATTGATTGAAGACCATGCATTGTCTTCACAATGCATGAGGAGTTGAAAGGAGTTCCATCCACAACTACTAAGTGGATGATGTGCATTAAAGAAGTCCATGCACCATCATTTAGTGCATGTGAATCAGAAAAAGATCCAATTGATCTCTGATTAGATCAATGAAGAATGTTGAAGAACATGTGTGATTTATGAGATTCAGTTGAAGAAGTCCCTCCTAAGTATTGAACACATATGGAAGAGGAGATGAAGAAGATTAAGAAGAAACCTTTTGAATTCCATATACTAAGTGAAGATTATATGTTGAGGAGGATTAAGGAATTCTTAAGAAATAAAGAAGAGGAAGAATGGCTTAGAAGAAGAGGAGGAGGCATTTGGCATTTAGAATTGGTATTTTTCATGGAGGACTTTGTTTTTGACAAAGTCCTATTTGTTACTTTGCCAAAAAATATGCCAACCTCAAGGGCCAGCCTTAAGGGTTCAACCCAAGGCACATGTGGGACCAGGTCACCACGCCCAAGGGGATCCCATGGGGCCAGCCCAAGAGAGGCCGGGGCCGTGTATAAGCCCCGAGGCCACGCGGTGATGAAGCCCGCGCAGCGTGGGCGCAGGAGCGCGCCCGAGAGGTGCATAGTGGGCGCCAGTGGCGCGCCCGCAGGAGCAGAGTGGGCGCAGAGCGCGCCCGCAGGGAGAACACGGTGCGGGGCGGCACCGTGGAGGGAGGAGATTCAATTGAGGGTGCTGGGGGAGCGGCATGTTGATAAGCCACGAGAAAACCTCTCGCCGTTTCGATGTGGGACGCGGATTTTTTCCGCGGAAGTAATCCTGGCCGCATGATCAATCGCGCGCCAGATCTCAGCCGCACAACTGATCCGCGGCGAGGCGATCTGATCCAGGCCGCCCAATGTATCTCCATCGCCTGATCCGACGGCCGTGACTTGTCTTCCACCTCGAGCTCGAGCCGAAGCCTCCCCGCGAGCCGCCGTCGAACCAGGAGCAACCCGAGCACTGAAGTCGAGCTCCCGGCTGTCTCTCTCGAAGCCGAAGGCACCCTCGTGCTCGTCTGGACATACCGAATCCATCCATGTAATAAAGAGAGCATGCATGCTATGTTTGGAGGATTTCGAGTTCGGCCGAGGCAAGCAAAGCTGCCGAGGCCACCTGGTTCGTGTCTTGCATGGGATAGAAGAAACAGAGGCCGTGCATGCGTTATAAATCGCATGCACGAGGAGGAAGAAAATAATAAAAGAACCCGCGTGAAACAGAGGAGAAAAACAAGATTTTGAAAGATTTTAAAAGATCCGAAATATTCGTGAGTTTAGATTTGTATCCCGCGGAAGAGGTGCAGCATTCCTTGCCTATAAAAGGAGCACCCGAGGCTCTCTGTTTTCTTGCTGAAAAACTTGAAGATCCGCGTAGAGCTTTCTCTGCCTCGCGAAGAAAGAAGCCACCGCGCAAATACTTTGCGCGACTATTGTTCTCGGTGCCACCCGAGGCCCGGAAGAGATCCCTGTGCGCCTACTCCCTTGCGCGACAGGAAGAGCCCGAGGCCGCATCCTTGCGCGCCCGAGGTTGCATCCCTCTCTGCCCGCGGACGTGCGTGGCAGGAGGTGTTTGCGCGGCCGATTGTGCTCTTGCACCTGCGCGCCCGAGGTGTTGCACTTTGCACACCCGAGGTCTTGCGCGGCCCTTGTGCACCAAGTGTGCCTTGCGCTTTGAAGAAGAAGTGAGGCCGCGGTTAAAGCACTTGCGCGCCTTCATATTGGCAGTATTAATTGCATTCGGGCAGTGGGTGTGCAAATTAGAGGAGGCCAAGGCTTAGTGCCTTATGTAAGCATCAAGTGAAGACCTAGCATATTGGGTGTATGTGAAAACAAAGGAGAAAGGCTGTTGGCAGTAGGTGTGCAGAGGAGGAAGAACCGAGCCCTTAGTGCTTGGGTGTGTGTGCAAAGAAGAATAAAAGCATTACACCCTATAGGTTGTGTGCCAAGTGATGAAGGAAGACCCGAGGCCATGTGTGTGCACAAAGAACAAACACCAAGTGGTGTGTTCCAAGTGAATTGGAAGACCACACTTTGTGTGTGTGTAAGAATTGAATAATCCGAAGTCTTGGTTGTGCATTTGAACAAAGAAGAACACACTTTAAGTGTGTTCATTTGAAGAGGCCGAGGGTTGTGACCTTGTGTGTGCACCAAGTGAAGACACATTTTGTATGTG
This sequence comes from Viscum album, assembly GCA_963277665.1. Taxonomy (NCBI): domain Eukaryota; kingdom Viridiplantae; phylum Streptophyta; class Magnoliopsida; order Santalales; family Viscaceae; genus Viscum; species Viscum album. The sequence goes on from OY728131.1 coordinate 1,355,294,228, forward strand.
CAAAATTGAAGAACAACCTACGGGTTAAGGGTGTGCAACAAGAAGTGGGAAAAGGCCAAAGTCAAGTGTGTGCAAAATGAAGAACTTGTGTGTTCTTAACAAGTGAAGGCCGAACCTAGTGTGTGCACTAAAAGTGTGTTCACACTTAGAAGAAGAAGAAGGAGTGACCCACACTAAAGTAGAACACACTCTATGTGTGTAAACAAATTGGATACAGTGTGTGAAGATTGTGGAAAATGTGTGTGCTATAATTGATTACACCCTTTGTGGGTCTACTGCACCAAGAGGAAGAAAAGTAGAGTGCATGCATGCATGCATGCACGTGCACACGTGAACAGTGCTAAATCAGTGGTGTGCAACTGAGACTGAGCCAGACTGAAGTGAAAGATATTGTTTGTCTGAGTTTGCAGTAGATTGAGAAGAGCCTGATCAACCACAAGTGATCAGAAGAGAAGAGCAAGGCCAGCAGTCTTTATCCCAGACTGCTGAAGTTACTTGAAGAACTTAAAGTGAAGAAGAGCTACTCGTGCAACTCGAGGATCCAGGAGAAGACCCTGTGGGACTCAGGGAGAAGAAGTCTTCAGTGGGATTCTGGAGCAGGCCAGTGGGACTCTGGTAACACTGTGGGACGCAGTATAAAGACCCTCCTGTGGGACTCAGGAGAGATACGGTGGGAAGCTTTATCGACCATTGTAATTCTAACAAGTTATAATGGGAGAATCCATGCTGAGAGAGCATGGCAAGGATGTAGGCCTTTGGTGCCGAACCTTGTAAATCCTTGTGTCCTGTGCCTTTTCATTACTGCATTATCCGGGAAAGGTTGAGAGATACAAGAAGAGTGGATCGAGGCTTTAACCAGCCATAGAGGTTTAATTGATTAAGAATCAATTAGTAAAAAGTTTTAAAGGATCACTGATTCACCCCCTCCCCCTCTCAGTGATTCACACTGATCTGGGCACTTCAATTGGTATCAGAGGAAGGTTACCTCTAAAAGATCCAAGGGAGTCTATATGGAGTACAGATTTGAGGAAATGAAAGAACAGCCTCAAATGGAGATATCTGCCAAGACTCAGAAAAATAGAAAGAAGAAACAGGCCAAGAAGATGAAGAAAGCCTGTCCTAGCTGTGATGAAGTTGAAATAATGAATGATCTTCAGAGTGCACTCAAATATCTTCAGAAGACAGTTCCCATGGAAGTGGCAAAGTGTATAGCTACAGGCATCCATGATCTTCAAGAAGAAAAATCACAGTTAGAAGAAGAAGCCAATGCAATGGAAGATCAATTGGCTAAAAGGGTTGGCATAACCAACACTCTCAGAAAGCTGGTGAAGGCTAAAGATGAAACAGTTTCTCTTTGCAATGAAAGATATGAAGACACTGCTGAAGAATTGCAAAGAAGCCTTTCTGAGAAAGAAATCTTTAAAGTGACAATCAAAGATGTTTACCATGCACTGGAGAAGAGGCATAGAGTATCAATGGTTGTTAAAGATGCTCAACTTGAAGACAAAGTAAAAATAGTGAAGGAGCTTGAAAATTCATTGCAAGAATTGAAGAAGGTGCATGAAGACCAGATAAAACAACTGGTGGAGAATTGGGAAGGAAAGCTAAGAACTGTTGAGGATGATAAGAACTCCCTCAATATGAAATGCTTAGAACTGGAGGTGATATTGAAAAATCAGCAATCACCTAAAGCTGAATCCTCCCAGTCAGCTGGAAGAAGACATGTTGCTACTCAAGTATGCTTTGAGCAGGATGATTCTAAGAGAAAGACATCCTCTAATAAAAGTGCAACATCTTCTAGAAAGAAGGTACCATCCATACCATCTTGTACTGATGTTTCTAATTGTGTTTCCACAAAAAGTTCAGGATGGAAGAATGAATCCAAACAAGTATGGATGAAGACAGTGAAGAAGCAGAGCTCTCCTGAAGCAGCACAACAGGTCAAGAAAAGTACCCTACAATCAGAAGGACTGAAGAGGTCAAGATTCGTGGGACAATGCTGGTGTTGTAACAAGTATGGGCATTGTGCAAAGGATTGTTGGTACAATCCACTAAATGCCAAAGCACAGAGGAAGCCCATGCCAAGGGGGAGCAAGCCAGAAGGAAAGAAGCAATATCCATAGGTCCAGAGACATCTGTTTACTGCTAACAGATTTGGATTACTTGACAACATCTGGGATGGTTGCAAAAGTGGTTAAAATGATACATGTCAATCTCCAACTGTATCCAAAGATGAAAAGAAGAGAAGATCACTGAACCTGGCTAAAAGGGAATCCTTGGGAAGCAAGAAGAAGAAAGTGGAAGATGCTCCCAAGAAGAGTTTGAAGAATGAAGAGAAGTCCTTGGAATTGAAATCCAAGAATGGTGATGCATCCAGAAGGACCACCAAGAAATGCTTCTACTGTGGAAAGAAAGGACACATCATGGACCTTTGTAAAGAAGCCATGAAACTAAATAGAAGCCAACTGAACTTAAACAGACAATCAATCCAGAAGAAGCAGAAGGGATTGATTGAAAACAAGTTGCCTAAGAGTGGTAGCTTGACAGCATCAAAAGAACCATGTGGAATTTCCAAGACTGAGGCCACACTTCCAAATGATTTACTAGTCATATGGCCACATCAGTTGCAACTTGCCAGAGAACTACAAAGAGTTGAAGATGAAACTCTGACAATTGCTAAAGCAAAAGGGAAGAACAAGATTTCACATGAAGATGTTTTGAGAACCACACCAGCACAATCATCAATGAAGATCAAATGTGCAAGTGTGAAGACTGGTGAAAGTGGGACATCTCGGTTGAGAGAATCTTCTCAACCTTTTTGTTCACATTGATGAACCAAGTAGGTTCCATCTTATTCCCTTATACTTCTGGTATTTACATGTGCTAACATTGCAGGGAATTGAAGATGATGATCAGCTGGAGGATGGTTTGGATTGAATGGAGTGCACCCCTTGAGGGGGAGCCAATCTGGAGAAGATGGTATTCTAAGATTTTATACTATCTTGAGAAAAGCTGAAGGTATTCCAATCATACTTTCATCCCTTGTTTCTTAATTGAGTTTATCTTGTCAATTAAGGGGGAGTATGGATTGAAGGCAAATGGATGAAAGGGGGAGCTTTATCTTTGCACTGAACTTTCTAATGAGTTTTGTGAAGTATGTGCAGGATTCAGCAATTCATTGAATATCTGAAAAAATTCAACCCCTAAGCATGATCTCACATGTGTAGAGAGTTATGGACAGCATTGAGTACCTTGGTTACATCACTCTTGTTTTCTACACCGGGTTTGCCCAAGTAGACTTAGAGTTGATCTACTAAAGGTTCGTTGCTAAAGAAGAACATGTGACATCATCCCTCTCTCAGTGTTTGTCAAGAAAATACTTTTCAAAGGGAGGAAGAGATTTTTGAAAGAGAACCACACCACACCTTTGCATTTGATTGCCAATAAGGGGGAGAAAATATTGGCACACATATTGACCCATTCATATGTGCTGAAGGAGTGTATTGACAACAAATACAAAGGGGGAGATTGAAGTACATTGTGTTGCATTTGTTGTCAATGAGGCATGAAGTTGTCTTGGAATAAATGGAAGTCAAGGAATTGTCAAGATGTGAATGCCAAAGGGTGTGATGGTGATGGTTATGAAAAGAGAATGGCCATAGTACTAAGAGGCATGTCACTTAGGAGATTCACTAAGTGACATAGGAGATGATGGTTGAAACATTCTCTAAGAACATCTGACGATTGTTGAGCTGTTCTTCAAGTTCAAAGAACTTGTATCCTGATGATACAAAGTCACAACATTGATTGAAGACCATGCATTGTCTTCACAATGCATGAGGAGTTGAAAGGAGTTCCATCCACAACTACTAAGTGGATGATGTTCATTAAAGAAGTCCATGCACCATCATTTAGTGCATGTGAATCAGAAAAAGATCCAATTGATCTCTGATTAGATCGATGAAGAATTTTGAAGAACATGTGTGATTTATGAGATTCAGTTGAAGAAGTCCCTCCTAAGTATTGAACACATATGGAAGAGGAGATGAAGAAGATTAAGAAGAAACCTTTTGAATTCCATATACTAAGTAAAGATTATATGTTGAGGAGGATTAAGGAATTCTTAAGAAATAAAGAAGAGGAAGAATGGATTAGAAGAGGAGGAGGAGGCATTTGGCATTTAGAATTGGTATTTTTCATGGAGGACTTTGTTTTTGACAAAGCCCTATTTGTTACTTTGCCAAAAAATATGCCAACCTCAAGGGCCAGCCTTAAGGTTTCAACCCAAGGCACATGTGGGACCAGGTCACCACGCCCAAGGGGATCCCATGGGGCCAGCCCAAGAGAGGTCGGGGCCGTGTATAAGCCCCGAGGCCACGCGGTGATGAAGCCCGCACAGCGTGGGCGCAGGAGCGCGCCCGGGAGGTGCATAGTGGGCGCCAGTGGCGCGCCCGCAGGAGCAGAGTGGGCGCAGAGCGCGCCCGCAGGGAGAACACGGTGCGGGGCGGCACCGTGGAGGGAGGAGATTCAATTGAGGGTGCTGGGGGAGCGGCATGTTGATAAGCCGTGAGAAAACCTCTCGCCGTTTTGATGTGGGACGCAGATTTTTTCCGCGGGAGTAATCCTGGCCGCATGATCAATCGCGCGCCAGATCTCGGCCGCACAACTGATCCGCGGCGAGGAGATCTGATCCAGGCCGCCTAATGTATCTCCATCGCCTGATCCGACGGCCGTGACTTGTCTTCCACCTCGAGCTCGAGCCGAAGCCTCCCCGCGAGCCGCTGTCGAACCAGGAGCAACCCGAACACTGAAGTCGAGCTCCCGGCTGTCTCTCTCGAAGCCGAAGGCACCCTCGTGCTCGTCTGGACATACCGAATCCATCCATGCAATAAAGAGAGCATGCATGCTATGTTTGGAGGATTTTGAGTTCGGCCGAGGCAAGCAAAGCTGCCGAGGCCACGTGGTTCGTGTCTTGCATGGGATAGAAGAAACAGAGGCCGTGCATGCGTTATAAATCGCATGCACGAGGAGGAAGAAAATAATAAAAGAACCCGCGTGAAACAGAGGAGAAAAACAAGATTTTGAAAGATTTTAAAAGATCCGAAATATTCGTGAGTTTAGATTTGTATCCCACGGAAGAGGTGCAGCATTCCTTGCCTATAAAAGGAGCACCCGAGGCTCTCTGTTTTCTTGCTGAAAAACTTGAAGATCCGCGTAGAGCTTTCTCTGCCTCGCGAAGAAAGAAGCCACCGCGCAAATACTTTACGCGGCTATTGTTCTCGGTGCCACCCGAGGCCCGGAAGAGATCCCTGTGCGCCTACTCCCTTGCGCGACATGAAGAGCCCGAGGCCGCATCCTTGCGCGCCCGAGGTTGCATCCCTCTCTGCCTGCGGACGTGCGTGGCAGGAGGTGTTTGCGCGGCCGATTGTGCTCTTGCACCTGCGCGCCCGAGGTGTTGCACTTTGCACACATGAGGTCTTGCGTGGCCCTTGTGCACCAAGTGTGCCTTGCGCTTTGAAGAAGAAGTGAGGCCGCGGTTAAAGCACTTGCGCGCCTTCATATTGGCAGTATTAATTGCATTCGGGCAGTGGGTGTGCAAATTAGAGGAGGCCAAGGATTAGTGCCTTATGTAAGCATCAAGTGAAGACCTAGCATATTGGGTGTATGTGCAAACAAAGGAGAAAGGCTGTTGGCAGTAGGTGTGCAGAGGAGGAAGAACCGAGCCCTTAGTGCTTGGGTGTGTGTGCAAAGAAGAATAAAAGCATTACACCCTATAGGTTGTGTGCCAAGTGATGAAGGAAGACCCGAGGCCATGTGTGTGCACAAAGAACAAACACCAAGTGGTGTGTGCCAAGTGAAGTGGAAGACCACACTTTGTGTGTGTGTAAGAATTGAATAATCCGAAGTCTTGGTTGTGCATTTGAACAAAGAAGAACACACTTTAAGTGTGTGCATTTGAAGAGGCCGAGGGTTGTGACCTTGTGTGTGCACCAAGTGAAGACACATTTTGTATGTGCAAAATTGAAGAACAACCTACGGGTTAAGGGTGTGCAACAAGAAGTGGGAAAAGGCCAAAGTCAAGTGTGTGCAAAATGAAGAACTTGTGTGTTCTTAACAAGTGAAGGTCGAACCTAGTTTGTGCACTAAAAGTGTGTTCACACTTAGAAGAAGAAGAAGGAGTGACCCACACTAAAGTAGAACACACTCTAAGTGTGTAAACAAATTGGATACAGTGTGTGAAGATTGTGGAAAAGGTGTGTGCTATAATTGATTACACCCTATGTGGGTCTACTGCACCAAGAGGAAGAAAAGGAGAGTGCATGCATGCATGCATGCACGTGCACACGTGAACAGTGCTAAATCAGTGGTGTGCAACTGAGACTGAGCCAGACTGAAGTGAAAGATATTGTTTGTCTGAGTTTGCAGTAGATTGAGAAGATCCTGATCAACCACAAGTGATCAGAAGAGAAGAGCAAGGCCAGCAGTCTTTATCCCAGACTGCTGAAGTTACTTGAAGAACTTAAAGTGAAGAAGAGCTACTCGTGCAACTCGAGGAGCCAGGAGAAGACCCTGTGGGACTCAGGGAGAAGAAGTCTTCAGTGGGATTCTGGAGCAGGCCAGTGGGACTCTGGTAACACTGTGGGATGCAGTATAAAGACCCTCCTGTGGGACTCAGGAGAGATACGGTGGGAAGCTGTATCGACCATTGTAATTCTAACAAGTTATAATGGGAGAATCCATGCTGAGAGAGCATGGCAAGGATGTAGGCCTTTGGTGCCGAACCTTGTAAATCCTTGTGTCATGTGCCTTTTCATTACTGCATTATCCGGGAAAGGTTGAGAGATACAAGAAGAGTGGATCGAGGCTTTAACCAGCCATAAAGGTTTAATTGATTAAGAATCAATTAGTAAAAAGTTTTAAAGGATCACTGATTCACCCCCTCCCCCTCTCAGTGATTCACACTGATCTGGGCACTTCAATTTTGAAACCCGATTCTTTCGATGTAATATTCTATGAATAAATTATTACGAAACCTATATCATTTCCAATGTTTATGATATGATGAAATGTTTATGATACACATTTCATTTCATGGGTTATGGCATAATGAATTTGTATGATCTCATGGAACACATATGTGTGATTTAATTATTTGATGAGTGGGACCAATATATCACACTAATGAATTGGGTAAATATATATATATCTCATGAGATAAGCATGAATTGAATAGGTAGTGAACCCATTACAGCATGGCATTGATAGAATGGGTAGTGAAACTTATATAATAAGATAAGATCAGAACATAGAGAGAACTCAGTTTAGTAATGGAATTTGTTTTCTATGATAGCTATTGAAGTAATATTTGAAAAATATGGAAATTATTTTATATTCATATATATATACCAAAACAATATTTCTTATGACAAATTTATGCTCCCATGGAACATGTTCTTTGATTATTTTATGATTTATTTCTTAAAAAACTCCACTATTTATATCATCATTCGTTTTTATGATCTTTTATATATAGGTCATCATTTAAAAATGTTATGTCATGTTCTCAAACCCTTATTCCCATTTTATGCATATGTTTCTCAATTATTTACCCTTAATGAGAATCTGAGCTTACCCATTCTTATGCTTTCTTTCCATATGTTATGAAGCAATGTTTATATAGAGTATGTTTATAAAGAGTTCAGAAGGGGTAAGATATTTGTAGGAAACATTGAATATCGTTCACCAGATTAGAATAATTTGTTTTATGTTTCCAAAATCACTAAACTATTATGGTATTTGGGAATGTTTGTTTAATGTATTCAATATTCTTCTAAAAATATGTAATATCCTTATATGATAAGCTTGGGTTTCTATAGTTGGAATGAAAAAAATTTAGTTAACCTTTGGGAACTAAGATGAGAAAACTTTAGTGGGACCCCATGGGATATTTCTATGTATATTCCTAGGTATGACTCTATGAATAAGATTAAAGATCACTTAAAGTATAGAAAAATGTCCATGAATTTTGGTAATGGATAGAGTGAGTAGATTCTAATAAATTACAAGCCTGTATGAATATTAAAAGTGGATGTGACTTTGATATAGATTTACATAGGTATAACAATGTTGAAAACCCCATATTGAGTAAGAATTGATTAGAAATTGTGCATGAAACAAGAATTTCTGAACACTTAGAATGAGAATCATGAAGGATATACTTTTGGAAACTAAGAAGATATTTATGAACCATAATTAAGGATTTAAATAGATGAAGTCAATTAATTAACAAGTATAAACCCTTTGTGTCTTAGATTTAAAATAATATTTCATGATTTATACACCTTATAAGTGATTTTCATTTTTAGTTGGTTTCCCTTTTTGATTACCATTATTGAAACTATTCTTTTTAGTTTTTAACTAGAATTAATCATGATAACATTGAATCTTATAAGAAATTATGTGATTATGGGAACACAAATTGGATAATGAATGGAGAAAAAGTGATGGATATTATTAATAATCAGCTATTGTGATATATGATTAACAATTTGAACATCAGTGAGATTAATGAAACATTGAATGGGAGTAATATGAACTTTTATGAATGTTCATGTGTTAATTAATGGAGAATAAGGAATACTCATATTCCAACATGATAAAAAGATGAAAAAACCATATGGAATTGTTAAAATAGAGGGGATGATGTTCTTTGTGTGGAAAAAGGGAACATATAGTGACAAATTATCAAGGATTTTAATGTCTTATCTTTGGATAACATTGGAATTACCGAACTCAATACCCTAGCTTAAGAATTTACTTCTAGACTAAGGAATGAATTATTCCATTAAAATCATGAAAGTGGAAGGATTAAAGTATTTATGTATTTTGATTCAAGAATTATGAATTTTGGAAAAATATATGTATTGTTATGTATAACGTTTTGTTAAGGATTTCAATGAATATTAGGAATGATGCTGATAGACAGGAAAAGTGATATAACGATAAGTTTATATTTTGATGATAACCCTAAATATGTTCTGGATTTTGAGATAATGATGTCGGGAGAAAGATATTATGAATATGAATAAGTAAATTGGATAGTATTGATTGAATTAAAATTGACTAATGATTTTTTGAAAAAGTTGTTTATGCTATCATGGATGAGTTTATAACAACATTGGATTTAAGAAATATATCTAATAATACTTGTTATATCTAATGAATAAATAACCATGTATGTTTTCAATAAGGTTAAATGGTAATTTATTTTTTTCACATGTTTCAAGAGAATATATGATTAAGGTATTATCATGTTTGGTATGTGGAAATAAATAACCACCTTATGATATATCGGGGATCAATGATACACTAATTTTATGAAATTTAGGGATGCTATTTCTTTAATTTTTTATTTTCATCTTTCTTAATGGTCAAATGGTTAACCATTCATGAAATTTTGTTATGGAGCACATTGATTGAGATTTTTTAGATGAATGCATTATTTAACCAAATGATGATTTATATATACTGTGTAACCTATGATAAAAAAATAGTGAGATAATAAATAAAGATAGAGGGGTGACTTACCATTCTATTTATGAATCTTATAATCTATTAGTACATTAGGAAAAAAAATTCACTCCTATAGAATGACATGCAGTGTAAATTTATCAAGGCATGGCCAAAGGGAGATATTGTTCTTATTAAATGTAATGAAATAAAGTAAGTATATATTTTAATGAAAATTTTTCACCTTTAGTAAAAGGATCATAGAATAAAATTTTGTCCTTTTATATTAATTTTTTATGATATTAATGACATTTTTCATGCCTAGTTATTTTATGTTTTTGTGGTTGTTAATTTTTTTTAAATCACCCACATTATTTTTATCAATGATCTCTATCACTCCCTACAATTATTTAAACTTTTTTTCAGTTTCCAAATCCTCACATCCGACTAATGTTTTCATATATGGAAACCTAGTTACAGGTTACTTTATGTAATTGTTATGTTTCCAAAATTTCCTTTCTAAGGTAAGTTTTATTTTTAATTTATACATTATTATATTCTTTTATGTAATTTTAAAAGAATAAACAGTTGATGAATAAGAAAAATTTCAAGGATTAAATTCATTTTAAGGGGTATAAAATGGAAAATAGTAAGATTTTTTGAAATTCTACTTTTTCCAAATAGATTTGATCATTTCCATATTTTGTGTGAAATGAAACACTAATTTTTGGTTACATTACATGTAAAACTGATTTTTCCATTCAATATATATAGAAATAAGTTTGGATTATGTTACACACAATACTAGTTTTATCTTTTTTTATATGAAACACTATGTTTAAATGAAATGTTTCATACAATTAAAATGTTACTATTCAACATGATAGTTATCACCTATCCATTGGAATAACAGGTATGAATATGATTAACGAAATTAAACAATATATTTTTTACACACACACAAAAACACACACATATATATATAATGAATTATTTGGTGACCAATAAATTATAAATTAACATAAAAACCATTTTAGATGAAGGAAATATTTTTCTAAGAAAACTATTTTTAAAAACATAGTCATATTTTACATCAATAAATTAAATGAATCTCAGGTGGTGAATGATTTTAATTAAATTCATATATTATATATTATATCAAATATTTAAAATTAATTTTATATGTCTTCAATAAAATATATAATAATAAATCCCATCTTACTCTTGAAAACTATATTTTTATAAAAATTTCATTTTCACTATTTTATGACACAATTATTTTAATATATGTTGTTTCAAATTTTATAAAATTAATATGAAAAAATAAAAATAATTTTTAAAAAAGGAATATCAAAATTAACATAGGGTTGTTTTGGTTTATTCCTTTAAATATTCATTTTTGAATAATTAAGAAAAATTAATGAATTTTAATTGGAAACTCTCTTTTCACCTAAAATATTTGCAAAGATAAATTATATTTTAATTTTGGATTGAAGTATAATTAGTTAAATTATACTTCTATTATTTCAATTTATTTCATTTGAGTCAATTTCAAATTAAAATTTGATATAATAACTTTGTAATCTTTTGAACATTCTCCCATTACAAAATTTTATTTCTTATTTCATTAGTAGGATAAATTTTTAAAATATTATTTCAAATTACTGGGGTTGAATTTTAAAAACATTATTCTATATTACACCACCTAATATGTAAAACTTATTTTTTTTAAATAATTATAAGTTGAAATTGTTAAAATAAATTATATTGATTAAGGTAAATATGATTTTACTTTTTTGTTAAACTTAAAATATATACTGTAATAATGACTCACAACATTTCAAAAACCAATTTACTTTAAATAATAAAATCACTATGAATTTTTTCTAGATTGTTATGAGTTTTAGGGACACTCTTCTTTGGATGTGACTTATATAACATGTTAAGTAAAGAAAAAGACAAAAAATGATCCTCACTTGCTTTTAATATCTATAATAATCCGGGTTAGGAAAAACAACATTGGTTCAGTCATATAAATTATTTTTAAATATAAATGAGTTTTTTATATATTAATAGTTTATATTTTATTTTTATAGATGAACAAGTTACTTAAAATACATAATAAATTCCAACACATTAATTATTTACTTAATAATAAACAATAATAAATGACACAAAAAATATTAAAAGTTAGGTAAATTGAATGAATGAATTTCTAATATTAAATATTTAGGTTTTAACTTAATATATTCTAAATCCATCATTTTGATGATATTATTAAATTCAAAACAAATAAAAAATGTCAAAATGGATATTTATGTTATTTTATAATAAAAGATATTTTATTAAATGATTTAAAATAACTAAAAATACTTTATTATACCATGTGATTTTTAAATTTTAATAAATATCAAATATGATCAATTCGTATACTAGTTTTTCTTGTAAAATAAGAATACTGACCCCTAAATAGTAAATACTTTGTTAGCGCTGATAGGGTTAATGCAGTGTTTTTGCACGTTACACGAGCTTATGTAAAAAATACTTTCCACCTATAATGGGATTTTATGTTTATAAATGTGATATAATATTTATAATTAGGGGTTATAAAATATCAATTAATTATGACTTTAATTTATTCCTAATGTTTTAATTACCTAGGTTAGGAAACTGGTTACCATGGTAAAAACAAAAAAGGTAAAATTTAGTAAACATAAACATTAAGGAAAAAATGATAAAAGTGTTTTTATTTTTATGCTTTTGAGGTGTCTCTAGACAATATAAAACCTACCATAAATTACTATTCAATTTTAGGGGACATTATGTAAGTTATACCACCCAATAGTGAATAATATTGAGTATTTACAAGAATTATACTCCTCCTCAACTATAAAAGGACACTCATTTTCCCCACTTATTCACACCTATAAAGCCATTTGTCTTGACCATGATATTCCAAAATAACGTAAAAAATTCCCTCACCTCATCCTAGAAGAATTTATTTTGTTATAAATCTATAAAAATAATTATATTTTTGAAAATATATGGAGGATACATGATGAATAGGTAACGTTCATCGACAAGAATTTTGGTTTTTGTTTCTTCTTCAAACGGCTTCCACTATTATTATACCATGATTATGTAATAAAATAAATATATTAAAAATACCAACGTTTTGTTATTTAAATATAACTATGATATATATAATATTTTCATAATTCTTCATATGTTATTAAATAATTTAATCCTCGTCAATTAATAAATGTGAGCTTATTTGCGTTATTTTTATATTTTTGGTGAATTTTTGTATTAATTGTGAAAAATGATAAATTCTGATAATTTATCAATTTTTTGATGCATTATTATTTAGATAATAAAATCTAAAATTTTGATCCAAATTGAGTGACTTTTTTTAGAATTTTCTTATCTATGGGATTCAACTTTTTCTTCTAGCCTCCGAACCAAATCGAAAAACACTAGACCCAAAAATTAAATCATGTGGGCATTTTTCTTTATCCAATATAAGGTAACCCACCTTAGTAATGGATGAATATATCTGTATAGGAACATACAATTGAGGTTATTAAATATTTAAGATGAAAATTACTCTTAGCCTAATGTTTGCATTAAATTTAATATATAATTTAGGTAATTAAGGAATCTATTTAATTCCCTAAATTTGATGGAGTCTATGTGTCTCCTCAGACATACAAATATTACTTCAGTAATTTTGGAATAACTATTTTAAAAAATTTACAAGTAATATTATATTTTTCAGGTGAATTGATAAGAGATATAGGAAGAACTTTGATGAAGAAAACTTCCCTATATTCTGCCACTATTATACGAAATAAACACAAAATTCTTTAGGAATATATATAGAGAGAAATTATTACACCTATCATACCTATCAATATGTATGTCCATGTCCTTTAAGAGGGTATATGATATCAGGATGATTATTATGACCATTATTACATTGAAAATGGTGATCCTACCCTTACCCCATCATTTTCTTCATCAACTTATGTCAAAAAATCACTTTAACTGATTTTATTCTTTTTAAAATCAAACAATTTCATAATAAACCACCACTAATTTATCTAATTGCAAGAGAATAACATGATTTAAATTATACCCCAAATGAATAAATCCATGGATAACCACTATAAGACATTTTATGTTTGGAAATATTGTTTTTTTAACATAGCATGATATGAACATGTCGAAACATGGTAATGTTTCCAGGGAGCCTGTTTGAACAATATAAATCTAATATTTTGAAATTATTTTATTTTATTTCCTTAAAAAAATAACAAAAATTATCGTTATCCATGATGTTTCAAAATTGATATTATTAAGAATGGATTGATTATTCACTAGTGCAACACCAAGAAGAAAAATTTCATAATGATCTTAAAGCCTGATTATGAAGGATTATTCAAATAATGAAAAACATAGAGATAAAAATAAATTGTATAGTTGAATATATAAATGAATCCTAGGAGCAAAAGCTAGATCCATAAAAATAATTGGAACCAAAAATGTTTGTAAGTAGTATCCCCACTTATATTTCTAGTGGAAGAACCCATAGAGGCCTTGATGAAATTCAAAGGAGATCTATTCATCCCAACTCAATCTATGTTGGAGGAGATAAAAGAATAAGATATTACTATTGAAGAATTTAAAATAGATAAAAAGATATTGATACATTTTGGAATGATTTTGGGGAACTACTTGACACTTATATCTTAAATAATGTTGAAGAGACAACACTGTTGAAAGAAGACACCATAAAAGTGCAGTAATTTGAAGAGAATACAGAGGAACTTTACTACATACATATATCTAATGAAATTAAACTATAAGGGGAACCTCCCACTAAAGAATCAATTGAATCTAAATGAACCTAGGGGATAATCTTTTTCTGATCCCATTGTCTTCTATTTTAGTTAAAATTGAATTGATTATAACGTATAATTGATTTTAATTTTTTGAATTTAGCCAAAATTAAAATTTCCTTGGAAGATGAATAAGAAGAAAATTTTGATGCATCTGAACAGGAACATATGGGGTGCCCTAAGCTTGATAAACACTTATTAGGGGGAGTTCAAAAAAAATACCATAGTGGAATTTCATAAGAAAACAGAGAAAAAATATTCTTAATTTCAAAAGGAATAATTTTATTTTTGATAATAAAATTTTAATTTTGTTCAAATAGAATTGCACTTTGACTTTTTGTTTTATTTTTAAATTAATACATCATACCTTAAGCAACCATTGTAAAATAAAGAAGAGGATGTGAATTAGGAATAAAAGAAATAACAGTAATAATTCTTCATCCTAACCCCACCATTCAAGATGAAACTCAATTTCATGGGTGTGTGTTTAGTTTTCTATATCCATGGAGTACTAAAAAAGGAATATGTGAAATATGTAATTAATATGTTTTGTTGGTTCATCTCAAAAGAACCTCCCACTATCTTATTGGGGATAACTAACTCGAACTACCAATTTATAGGCATTTAAAACCCATGAACCACTTAGGGAGGTTAACCTAAAACCTATCCATCTTTTATAATTCTAGTTCCATGTTATTTTCTTCCAATAAATTTCTTATGTTATATTTTCTTCTTTTGTTTTTAGGTTATCAAATAGAAAAACTATAGAGATTAACTCAATGTTAAACTACTTATAAGCCACCGGTTCGTACCTCTATTTCACACATGTTTTCTTATTGTGATGTATTTTCATATTTTCCAACATTTTAATTCCACTTGAATTCAATGTTAACACTGAATATTTTATGTGTGGGGGAGTTGAACTTTGTATTTTAAGATATTGAAATGTTTTTTTCTTCCATTTTCTAAAAATAGTGTATGTTTTTTAAAAAAATTCATCTTTCTTTTTCACTATTTTCGTGTTTCTGAAACCTTTGAGCAGAAATGATTATCATTTTAATTTTTGAAACCCATTTCTATGAGTGATATAATTTATTCCATGAAACATATCTTCATTTCATACTAAAAAATAATTTTTTTTCAAGTTAAAATATCTTTTTAATTTTATGATATGCACTCTGTTTTTTGAATCCCATGACACATTTCACTATCTGTACCTTTGAAATCATTTTCCTATGAGTCATCTAAACTCTTTTTATCATATTATTTTAATTAAACTCACATTTTGGGATAAAATATACATTATTATTTTAACTAGAATTTGATTTATTCCTTTCATAACATGAGATCTTGAGGTACTTGTGTTTTAAATGATTGATGAATTTATTTAGTTTTATAACCCACTTTTTAAAATAGTCATTTCAATTATGGACTTCCATTTATATTTAATCCTTATAGCCCTTATAAAAATTGTGCATATTGTTAGGTTATCTAAATTACAAGCCAATTTTCCCTATCCAACCTACTCTTGAAGTGAAATTGCTTGATCTATTTGAACATAACTGTTGGGGGAGATATCTTGTAATTTTCAACATCATTTAGTGATACATGAGATGAAAATGAAGTATTGATGATATTATTTTTCTACTAGTTAATTCCACATTTTTTAATCCATGCCTTTATAGAGATTTCATGATCAAAGAAGTTGTTCTTTTCTAGGGATTCCAAAGGATAAAGAAAGTTGTGCTTATCTGGAGAAAAATTATGTTTAAAACGATTGATATTTTTTATAGTTAAATTATGAGTGGTGGGATATTTACCTGAGTTTTCATGATGATGGAGCTAATTTTCTTCTATGATGAGTGATGAGGAGACCATACTTGAGTGAAAATTGGAATCATGTAATTTGTCTTCAAAAAGATCCATGACCTCCTCATTTGGCCTAAAAAACATTCAAATATAAATCCTAACAATTGAAATCCATTGATTTTTTTTGAAAATAAATCATGATAAAAACATTTCTATAACTCACATCAGTTGGAGAAGTTGAAATTCATCATGTCTATGTTTACCCTCTCTTTATAAGTATTGCTGAAAATTTAAATTTATGAGATGATATGAAATTCATGTAAGGTAAGTGTTTTTTTTCATGTGGGAAGAAATGGTCTGAAAATATATTTAAGGATATAAATAGAGAATGTTAAATAATGGTTTTTTGGTGAGGCATTATATCTTTTGATTCTAGGTATAGAATATGTAGAACTCATGGGCATGTGTTTGTAATTTTCTTAAATTTTATTTTGATTCTTACTTGTCCTGGTGTCCATGTGATAAGTGTGCATGTATTGATAGAGATAATATTATCATAATTATTCATTTGTTTTTCAATGATTTAATCCCTTCAAATTAATCAATATGAGCTTATTTTCATAATTTTTATAGTTTTCATGAATTTTTGGCTTAATTGTGAATATTGCTTATTAATAAAATATGAACATGTTTAGAATGGTTATTTATTTTTAGAATAACATCTAAAAATTTGATCTAAATTGAGTGATTTATTTTTTTAGGATTCTTTCATTCTTGGGATTCAGCTTTTTCTACTGGACTTAGTACAAAATTAAAACACACAGGGCCAAAAAATCAATCAAATGCAGAAATTGTTCTGGCCGACAAAACAGAACCGACCTTAGTAATGAAGGAATATCTCAATATGGAGACTTACAAAATGAGGTTATTCTTTATGGATGATAAATAAGACCCCAAGAGTCTTGATAACTGTAAATTTCATGGATAATTTAGTTAACTAAGGAATGTATTTAATTCCCCAAAGTGGATAGAGTTGAGAACTCTCCTAGAGACTAAAATGTTTTCTTCAATAAATATGGATTAATTGTATTGAAACATGTCCCAAAAAGATGATATTTTGAGGCCGCAGGAAAAATATAAAAAGGAAAAACTTTTATGAAGACAACTTCTTCATATTCAGACATTTATATTCTAAATAATCTCAATATTTTGGAGGAATGAATTTGGTGGGAAAAGTTTCCACCTCTCATCACTATAAATATGTGTGTCCACATTGATTCAAAGGGTTTGAGAGAGGTGGGATTATTTTTAGAAACATTATTACATTTAAAAAGTTGATCCTAACCTATAACCATCACTATATTCATAATATTTTGTCAAAACATCACTATAATTTATTTATTTCTTTTTAAAATCCAACAATTTCAAATTCTACCTTTACTTATTTATCAAATTTCTTGTTATAAACACGATTGTTGTGCACTCCTCTCCAGAGAAAAACATGGTTTTCTAATATAATGAATTTTAACTAAGGAAATATTTTTTTTGTATCATCCCATCAATGTAATTTGTCATACTACCTATAACCACACACACTTCTGTTGTACGGGTTATAAAATCATCATTCGTGTGTAAGACGGACTACAGCCCCACGAACTGACATTGCTCAATTTTCTACTAACACCTATCGAGGCTGGTAATATTGATTCCATTATTTTTATATATTATATATATGGTATTTATTATGTTATTATTATTATTTAATTATTATATCACACATACATTCATTATTTCATTTTTCTTTGATATGATAACATCATTTGTGTGTTTAAAGAACTACCACTGCATAAAGTGATGTGATTTATTCACAATATAAATGAAATGTATTATGTATGGATTTATTAAAAATATATTATATATATTTAATAAAAATTTTATAAAATGATAATATATCATATAATTTTATTTTTTTCAATCCATCAAGAAAATGAAGACATCGTTCATGTGTACGTATGACCTACAATCTCTATAAATGGTGTATTTCATTTCAAACATCCATCTTTAATAGATTAATATAAATACATATAAACTAAATATATATGATATTTATATAATTTTTATTTTTATATATATTATTAAATCATTAATAATTTATGATAAAAAATATAACAATTCAAAAATTATTGGAAAAACATAGTGGATATTACTTGAAACGCGACATTGACATTGTATTGTAAATAAATAGATAATAAAAGGTCATATAAAATCAATGTATGGGATTATATATATGAATATAGTCGTTTAATATATTTATAACAAAAATATATTTATTATGCATGAGATTTTATAGTGTACGAAGGATGTCAACACATAAGGTAAGGGATTTTAATCTCACTTTTTTACTTCTGTAAGACAAATTCCATATTCACCACCTACTGATTTAATGTAGTGTATATACTAAACATGAATTTATATTATGATTATTATAATAAAAAATAATATTGTTTACATATCAATGTGATGATCAATTTTCATGGGGTTTATGGTTTAAAATATAACAAATCGGTACGAGATTTTTTCCCTCAATTTTCATTTTTAGAGATGTGTGTTATGTTGTGAACCTATATTCCTTCACACAGTGTATATTCACACCCATTGACATATAAAATGAAGAATTATTCATCCTTATGATAATTTAACATTAATTTTATTTTATTCTTTCATGAGGATTATGACTTAGTGTCAACAAATTGGTATCAATTTTATGTCATAATCTCATCAATTATAAATATTGTTATTGAGTAAGTCTCCAATGTTGAATTTTTTTGATATAATACTAATTAATATTGAATAATTTTATTATAATTTGGTTATTAATTATATCTTCATGTAATGATGCCTTTTTTTAACTCTTTGGTATTTAAAATCATGAAGAATATTTTTTTATAAAAATCCGACCTTATTTCCCTCTTCAGTCAAAAATCTATTTTATTAAAAAACAATGTTTTAAAATAATATTTTCACAATATATATTAATTTTATTTTCAATAAAATGGTTTTTGAAAATATTTTATGTTTTAAAAATTTATTTAAATGACTTATGAATATTCTATTATAAATTTCAAAGGATATTTTCAAAGAAAATGGTTTCTCATTTTTTTTATGTTTTAAAATGTGTTTTAAATTAATTTCAGGGATTTATTTATAAGTTCCAATGTTTTACTGATGAAAATAATTTTGAAAAAATTTTATATTTAAAAAGTGTTTTAAATGATTTTAAAATATTCCTCTTATAATTTTTCAATGTTCTTTTCATATAAAAATGTTTTCAATGAAGAATAGATATTTTCTTTAAGAAATGTTATAAATGATCTTTAAAAAATTAATTTCCATCTAAAATAACATATATTGGTGTTACCTATGACTTACAAGGGTTATTATCCAATGTTTACAATCATATTATTTCATTTAATGGTTTATGTTTTGATGGAACAATGTTTATGAAACCCATTTTTCCTCCATAGGTTATATTGTGAGGATATACTTACAAAGCCTGATCATTTTCATGGGTTATTCTATGATGAAATGAATATCAAACCCTTCTATTTTACATAGATTATTATATAATGAAATGTTTATAGCACCCATTTCATTTCATGGATTATTTTATGATGAATGTTTACGATCTTATGGCATACATATGAATCATTTCATTATGTGGTGGGTGGGACCTATATCTCCCTCTAATGGATTTGTAATAGATTTATTTTTCTCATGAGATATAAATAGATTTAATTTTGAGTGAACTCGGTATAGAAATACAATACTGGAAGAGGGATTGAACCTGGTACAATAAGACATTGGTGAAAGAAGGAGTGAAAATAGTTTAGTTATTGACTTTTTCTGATATGATGCACTTAGTAGTGATCCTAGACCAATATGAAAATTATTTTCTATTCTAATGTGTGTTACAAAAATATAGGTATTATACAAATATTATGAATTTAAGGAAAATTTTATTTGATTATATTATTATTTATTTTATATGGACTTATGATCATTATTCTATGATTCTTGATTATGATCTTTGATATATATGGTATAGTTTTCAAATGTCATTCTCCTGTTCTCATACCATTATGCTCATGTTATACTTATGTATCTCCCTTTTTTACCATTATCGATGATATGATCTCAGAAATTTTAAAGTTTCCATTCCACAATTTATAATGAAAGTATTATGTAGGGTTTGTTTGTGAGGATTATTAATGTTGAAAGCTATTTGAGGGAAACATTTAAGATTATTCACATGATTAGAATAATGTGGTCCAAGATTCTAAATTCCCTAATCTTTTTGGTTCCTCAGGCATGTGTTTTTTTAATGTTTTGATTATTAATATAAATATATGTAATATACTTTTATGAGAGGCTTGGTATTCCAGAAAATATAATTTCATAAATTTAGTGTCATCGTAAATGAGGGAAAATTGAATGTGGGAATTTTGTTTTATGGTCCATTTAAATGATAATTAGGTCCATAATAATAATATATCCTGAAAAGGTATTTTCAACAATAACACTTGTATTTTAAAAACATATGTTGTATTTTTATAATTCGTAACACTTTATCTTATTTGTTTTCGATATTGTTTCACCATATCTTACAAACGAAATGAAATAACTTCAATGTTTATTTATAGTCTATTTTCCAGTTTTGATAAATTTCTATATATAGTTTACTTTATATATGAACTTTTAAAAAATATTGTGAAATATTTATATGAGGTTTTATACTAATATAAGTGATTTTATTTTTGTTTTCTGGTGTTTCAATACCTATTTATAGGCTTAGAATTATTTATTTTAAAATATTTATAGACAGAATTATTAAATTTTGACCTCAGTTTAACTACAAACAGATATTAAAATATTTTCTAGTACAGATTTAGATATCATTATTACTAAAAAAGATGTGTAAATATGATTATTAATATTTTTAATGTCAGTTTTTATAAAATTGTTGTTAAAATCCTTCCATATGTCATATTTTAGAAGGGGTTTCAATGTCATCTTATAAAAATAGGTGTTAAAATTCACACTTTTTACATATTCTAATTTGAACATATCTTTTTAACCAATATTGAGTGAAAAAGGGACCTTAATGGTGTTTTTACACTTTTATAAAAAAAAATTCTATAATTTTATCTTTATATATAGAAGGAAGGATATCCGAACATAGGAGTAAACTATGTAAATGTTTATCTAATAGGCCCTTGGTATAAGTCTACGTTACCAAGGATTTTTGGGTGATTAGTTTATCCATTATAGGTACAAGTGATCCATTTATTTGGTTATCTAAAAATAAAGTGTGGGTTAATTTGGGATATAGGTTATAGGCCTCAACTTGGAGCCACTCCATGTATTGGTTCATACATCATATGGTCTTGTATCATATTATGACATAAGTATTTTTTCTATATAAGTACATGTGAATTTCCTTAAATTATTAAATATGAAAAAATTAACCATCTATTTACTAAATAACTTATTTTTATTGATTAAATTTACTAAAGTAACACAAAAATAAAACACTATGAGTTTTACTAATTTACTACATGTTTGACTATATAAAATTGAATTTATATATAGTTTGGATTCATAATAATGTTTCTTGTCTCTTAAATATTATTCTACTACTAAAACGTCTATCATTTTGTTTTTATTTATTTATATCTCATAAAATATTGTATGATCTATACTTTAAATAATTATATCTATTCATTACCTAAAAACGTTTTTTATAATTTTTAAATATTTTTTTGTGATTAAGGAAGTTACTTGTTTCAGGTTTAGTATCATAATACTAGACATATTATATATTGTTTTCTTAATGTCATTGTTATGTGAAACATGTTTATAGTTTTTGAGTATTTATATGGATCATGTTGGTATTTAAAAATTAAGGGATAATTTTGTTTATTTTTTTCACATTAAATGAAATATGTTTTTGAAAACAATGATTAGTACAAATGATTATTTATTACTAAAAAAATTATAGTGTTTTAATTAATTGAAAATATAATGAATTAATTATTAAGGAATCAAGAGTTTTTTCAAATGGAAACTTATAAGAAAATAAAAAAGGAATGGTGTTTTCACAATGATGTTTATAAAGTGAACTAATTTTATAAAAAATAAGTTTCTTGATATGGACTCAACACAAAATTTCTAAAAGGATTTTTTCATAGATATATCATTTTTTCAAGGAAATATTTTTAATAATCAAGACCCAAAGTCAAAATAGGCCTAGGATAATCCTTTAAAATTTGTATAAGGGGAGTTCCATAGATGCTAGTTAAGTTTAGTTAGTGATGATATTTTTACCTATATATTAGTAAGTAATTATTTTTCATATTTTAATCAAAACCATTATAAATATTTTGAAATTATATGAATGCTCAATGATAATCATGTATTTTGGGATTATTAAATTTTTGTTTTGAATTAATTTTAAAATTAATGTATTTAAGATATAAAAATGTTTTTCGGATTAATATCATTATGTTAGGGAATAATTTACCTTAAAACATTAAATTTTACATATTTTGGGTATTTGATAAGGATCTGGAAGTCCTGCATCCATGTAATGGTGGGATATTTTTTAATCAAATATTTCCCAATTAATTGTTTTTCTTAAAGGTATAGAATTTGAAAAAGAATTTTTAGTTCATATTTACTATGATGATTTTTTTTGTTTTTATATCTCGATGACCAATGTAATGGTGGATCAAATTAAGGCGTAATTATGATTTATTTATAACAATTAGGTGACAAAAACAATGAATTTTTAATTTTTGGTGGTTTTAGATGTGGGGACTTTTTTATGATTCAGTTTATTCAAGAATAATGGTGTATAAGGATGAAACATGATGTTTCATTGGGTTATTGTTAACGTTTTAATAGGTTTTTTTTAATGGATAATAATTTTTTCCACATAAAATGCTGCCATGAACCGAATGTCATTATAATAGGTACCCGAATGGCACTTGTTATTTTTATTCTTATAGTGGGAAAATTTAGACATTTCATTATCTCAATTTTAACCAAAATTTGGATTTCCCTATGTAATTACCTCTCTCTCCAATACATGAGTCTCTACATTGTCCCTATATGATTTCCTCTATTCTCACCTCCAACCATCTTTAATCCATGGATCCTGAGGGTGGTTCTCTACCAGTAAATCCAACGTAAAAACATATTTTCTATTCTCCTATTTTGTTATTTTGTATCATCATTTATCACATTAATTGGTTGAAGTTTTTATTTTTGATTTCATTATGATTTTATAAAATCACCTCATTTCATAGGGTTTCCTCTTCCCTTTTTCGAAGAAATACCTAGAGGGTGGTTTTCCCATCCTACACTATTGTTCAGGTGTGGAAATATTTAGTTATGGTTTTTATAGGGTTTATTCATTTTTGGATTTCAATATTTCTTATATATTTCTGATTTATTAGATGTTTTGGTTGTTGGGATATCATATGGATTCTAGTGTAAATATTCATAGGTTATACATTGGGATTTATTATCATTAGATATAGATTTTATTTAATTAGCATTAATAGTTTATGGAATCATATATTAAATACCTCTAAGTTTTATTAGTATATACTGAGACATGATTTAGTGTTTTTTTAATTTTAAAACATCACTAACTAAAATGTAATGGTTTTTGGATATTCTTGTGAATTTTTAGTCAATTTTGATGATATTTTATCAACTTATTTTAAAAAATCAATAAAGATTTATAAATACTGTTTTCATGTGTTATGATTTTATGGTTTTTAGCTATATTTTTTAATAATAGGTTAAATGATATCAAGGTTTTATGTGTTAAACTATGTAATAGATTATAAAATATCATTTTATTTTCATTGTTGACTTCAAGACATATATTTTGTTGGTTATAATTATTTTTTATTAATATTATTTTGACTTGTTTCCACTTAATATTTTTTTTGAAATTATTTATTTTGTTATTAAAGCACTCTTTATTTCTTTATTAATAGGGATTCATAAACATCAAAAATATCTATATATTTTTAAACTAATCTCACACATCCTCTTATGTAATCCCATACCTATTAATGCTATGGTATACAATTTTGGTGATAATATGTAAATAGTGGAATTCATTTCATGAATTCTTATATAACTTTATACGAATATGGTATAACCATTAATTTAAAACATTAATAGTATGGTATTACTCTTCCAAGGATCATCCTTTTGTTATATTGACACACTTTACTAAATATTTCATTTATTCTTATCATAACCTAAATGAGTTATAAGTCAATGATCTAAACTTGACCTTTGCTAAGAGTTGCATCAGTGATGTGGTGATAGATGATCTAGTAATATATAATGAAATGATTTTATACCAATTTGGTTTCTTGAACATAGTTTTTATCAAATAAAAAAATCAATTCCCTAAAATAAGAAATGTTTTCAATAGATAAATTATAGTGTTTTTTATTTGTTTGTTTCAGTCATTTTAGATATTAATTGCATTTAAGAAACCACCCTTATTTCTATCCTTCAACAAATATCGGGTTTCAAAAAAGACTTTTTATAATGAAAATTATATGTGACCCCTTTTATATAATAAAGGTTTAAAATTTATGGTTTTTATGGTTAGTAAATAAATTTATTTAAAACAATATTTTTACTAAATTAATTTTTATTGATGTAAATATAATATTGAAATGAAATTTTATTTTAATTAAAGATTTTAATTTAAGTTTTTTCCCTCACTTTATTTCTTGTTGGGGATATTATGTGTATTTACTTAATGGATAACACTAAAATTAATTTATTACCTTATTTGAGAGTAGTTAACACCTAGTTTCACATCACCATTCTTAGTGTAATTTTTAATTATAATTTATAGGATCATATATGTTTCCCCCTCCATAGCTTTTTCATTGATTAGATTATTACTAAAAAACCATGAGGGGAATGTTATTCTATAATATATACCTTGTTTGGAATGATTATTACTGTCACGACCCTTCCTCGGGGCCCGTGCCATGACTACCCCAAGCCCGCCTTCCATAGGCCAGGGGATGGCGACCAGCACCAAGGTGTAAATCCTGGTAAAAGGGAAGGCATTGCCTTTGTAAAGTAAACCACAAACACCACAGAGAAAGCAGGCAGAAGTAAACACTAAGTAAAAACTGGTACAACAGTAAGTTCAGAAAAGTAAGTGGGCCAGTATACAAACCCAAACTGAAAGTAAAGTACAACTGGAAAGGGAAAACATCAAATAAAAAGTAAAGCCACAAGGTCGAGATGTACACTAGAAATCCCACCTGAACGGTGGGTACATAAAGCCTCCACTGTTCCTCGGGTCCAGCCGACCACTCTGAGTACGTCCCACCCAGTGGTCCACCTCCAGGTACCGTCTTGCTCCGCAAGCCTTCACCACGATCAGCGTTGTCCTTCGTCTTCAACCAACACAACGTAGTGCGGGAATAGCCCGTGCAGGGGTGAGTATAAGCTACTCATTAGGGACCCCGAGACCCCCGAAGGTCTCCCAGAATCCACAAAGGATAAACCAAAAAGGAAAGATACATTCATGAAGTAACATCTGACACGGCTTAGGTATATGCCCATACATATACCAATGTCATCAATTCTCACTCAACTCCAACATCCGAGCTCAAGTAAAACCCAGTCCACACAGGAAGGAAAAATGTAAATTCACACAGGATAGCACAACACAATCCACAAAGGAAAGTAAACAGGATTCAGCTCACACAGGTATACTTATTCATATGACGATAAAGATGACCAGATATTGCCACTGATTCATCTAAGCCGTCGGAACCACAAAGGATTGATAAGTACTAACCCCTGTAATGACCCACAAAGGATCTGACCCAGAAAGGATCGATAGGTAACTAACCCCCGCAATAACCCACAAAGGATCTGACTCACAAAGGATCGATAGGTAACTAACCCCCGCAAAGACCGACACAGGATCAGACCCACACAGGATCTGTAGGCGCTGGCCCACACAGGACCGCTGATCGCTGACCCACAGAGGATCGGACCCACACAGGATCGGTAGCACTGACCCATAAAGAATCGCTGAGGTTTTTAGTCATCGCCGTCGAATCCACTGAGGATCTCTGCACAGTCGTCGTCGTCACAGTAGCAGTCGCAGCCAGCTCTAGGGTTCCCGCACACAGCAAGCTCGTTTGGGAGGGCCCGCTCCACGAGCCGAGAGGATAATACATCTACTGAGACATAGTCCAGAGTTGATGTACCCAAAAGTTCCGTATCGTCAACAGGAACTCAACGTCGTAGACGGCATGTCAATCGGACGCCCGGTCTGAGAGTTATTGGTTTTTTCGTCTCATGGGCCCGATTGGTTTTTAAGTCAAAACCAACCCGACCATACTCCACCAGCATCCAAACCTCGGGCAGAGTAAGCCAAAAGATCCGTCTCACTTAGAGGAATCCATCAAAGTCGACGGTACGTCAATCGGACGCTCGAAGCTCAAGATATGAGTGTTTCCGCTACGAGGGCCCGGTTGGTTTCGTGTACGAACCAACCCGGCCGAACCCAAAGTATTCTGAAACCTTAGTCATAGTATATCGAAACGACCGTCTCGATCCAAGGATCACACCACCGCTGATGGAACGTTGTTCGGAGTCCCATAGCTCAAGTGATGAGCAAAAGACTGAAAAAGTCTGAAAACGGGGGGTCTGGGCCCGGACCGACCCGGCGGGGCGTGACCCGGCCCGGCCGGCGCGACCCGGCCTGGCCGGTCTGGCGGCTCGGCGCTGGCCGAGCGGCCGCACCCAAGAAGTCCCCCCCCACCCAGTGCGGGGGCCGCTCCATGTCACCGGACGTGGCGTAAGGTCGCGTCCCTTCCCCGCGGTCCCGCGCGGCCGCGGTACCGGCTCTCGCCGCAGCGACTTCAGCCGCGGAGTGTCTTATCGATGGGTCGTCGGGCGCCGCCGCTTCCTGGCAGTCGGCCACTGCCAGCCGCTGTGCCGGCGTGGCGCACCGGCGGGATCATCCGCGGACCACCGGACGCGCTCCAGTGGTCTGTTTTTCTCGCGGTTTGCTCCTACGGCTCTCCCGGGATCCAAACTCTGCAGTGAAGGCCTCTAATCGCCAATCCGATCCCATTTCGTAAACGCCATTAATCCACGCATTAACAAAAAACTGCGGAGGGTTGTCGGGTCGTGTTTGTTTGGCCCGCACCCTCCACGTTAGGTGATAACAATTGGGAATAAAATATTCAACACATGAAAACATAACAAGGCACAATTTTAATAAATTAAAATTGAAATTTGATCCGGGTTCTTTGTTTTAGATGGAATGACAATGGGAATAAAAATTATTCTCAAATAAAACCCATACCTCGTAGCTGTCGTTGGACGAGAGTTCTTCGCAGATTTGATCGTCGCGGAAGAAGAGGATCGTTGCGTCGTAGAAGGGCGTCGTGTCGTCGCGGAAGGGCGTCGCGTCGATGATCTCCGAGGGTTAAAGGAAACACACTGATTTAATTTTACGAATTAAATCCATGTTAAGGTTAAAATCAACAAAGGAAAAATTTAAAAGATCTAAAATCTCCTACCTCAAGCAGTTGACGATCGGAGATTGTTGCGGGGAAGAACGTCGCGGAAGAAGCGTCGTGGAAGGAGAATCGTCAGCGTCGCTGAACACGGCGTCGCGTCATCGATCTCCGAGGTTCCGGCGTTCTTTGCGTTCTTCGTGCTTTCACGTTCTTTGCGTTCTTCGCGGAGGGGAATGAAGGTACAGATTCTCCAAATCCTCTCAACAATCAACTCATCAACAAATGAAAATGTGTTGGTCTTATTTTATTATTATGCCAACAGTTTGAAAATTAGGTTATGAAATGAACCATTAATTCGGTGAATTAATGGTAACGTCTTAACAATCCATTTAATAGGAGCGTTTAAGAGTTTTAGAAAATGCCCCATTTGACTTTCATTAATGAGGAGTTTTTTCGGATGCGTTACTTCGAGGAAAAGAAACGGTGGGGCTTGTGCGGGCCCCACCTCAAAAATATCCTAACAAGAGGGTAGGATATTTTGGATTGCATCCTATCAGCTTCAACTTAGATCAAGTGGCTTTAAGTGGCATTAAGTGAAATAAAAATAAAGTTGTCGCAGCACTTTATTTTATTTCTTAACTTAACCCCAAATGATTTGAAAACCACACCCGAGAAAATGCAACTCCGGAAGAGGCGTTTCTAAGAAAATACCGGCGCTGTGATTCCATCGGTGTCCTCACAATTTGATTTCATGCACCGGTTCAAAAGTTAGAAAAAACACGCTCGTTCGTTCACTGAATGTACCCGAGCCAAACTTCGGAAAATGATTCCAGGCACACCGGGCCTCAGAATCAGGTGCCGTCAGAAACTACGTTTTTGTAAAATTCCAAACAAAATTAAGAATAAAAATTTCCTTGAAATTTATGGGCCTTTACATCACTCCCACCTCAGGGATTTACATCCCCGTAAAGATACATCATAAACTAGAGAAACAAATGTGGGTAATGAGCATGCATCTGAGCCTCCCGCTCCCAAGTGCTCTCCTGGAGGTTCCCGTGCTGCCATCTAATGTGCACTAGAGGAATCGACCGTCCATGTAGGACCCACTCTTGTCGATCCTCAATCTCCACTGGGACCTCTGCAAAAGTCGCCCCATCATCAACGTCTAGCTCCCCATGGTCAATGATATGCGTCGGGTAATGCACGTATCTTCTCAGTTGAGATATGTGGAAGACGTCGTGCACCCGGTGCAACTGAGGTGGTAGAGCCATGCGATAATCCACCTCACCGATCCTGATGAGGACCTGGATTGGTCCGATGAAGCATGGAGACAACTTGCCGCCTCAGCCAAAACTCTGTAAACCACGTCGAGGTGAGACACACAAGAAAACGTGGTCGCCATCCTCGAACTCTAGTGGCCTCCGCCTCCTGTCAGCATAAGACTTATGCCGGCTCTGAGCTGTCCTTATCCGCTCCTGGATGACCTTGACCTTCTCTTTCATGGCCCGGACCATCTCTGGTCCCACAAGTGCTGACTCCCCAGGGTCTGTCTAGAACAAAGGAAATCTGCATGGTCTGCCATACAACGCCTCATATGGTTCCATCCCGATGATGGAATGGTAGTTGTTGTTGTACGCGAACTCCACCAAGGGTAGGTGGTCCTACCAGCTGTGACCAAAGTCGAGGACACATGCGCGGAGCATGTCCTTGAGAGTCTGAATGGTCCTCTCTGTCTGACCATCCATCTGAGGGTGAAAGTCAGTGCTCAGACGTAGCGGCGTTCCTAATGCCTCCTACAACCCCTTCCAAAGCCGCGAAGTAAAGCGAGCATCTCGGTCAGAGACGATAGATGATGGCACACCGTGAAGCCGTATAATCTCCGTAACGTAGAGACACCCCAAACTCTCCACTGAGCCCTGATCTCTGATGGGTAAGAAGTGAGCCGACCTGGTGAGTCGGTCGAAAATCACCTAGATGGAGTCGTGACCTATGGAAGTGCGTGGAAGACCAGTCACGATGTCCATAGATATCCCGTCCCACTTCCACTCCGGGACCTCCAAGGGTTGTACCAAGCCTGCTGGTACCTGATGCTCTGCCTTCACCTGTTGGCAGGCGAGGCATTGAGAAACAAACTCTTCCACAACCTTCTTCATGCCAGGCCACCAGTGCTGTCGTCTGAGATCCTGGTACATCTTCGCCCCTCTAGGATGTACCACCAAAGGATAAGTGTGAAAATCTCTCAGCACCACCTCTCGTAATGAAACTGGTACCAAGGTACGTCCTCTGAAAAGGACGTCGTGCTCTGCTCCAAAGGAGAAACCATCAGGTGCCTGTCCTGAGGATATCTGTGCACGTCGCGTCTCACAGTCATTATCCCCACGCTGTGCATCTCTGACCCGCTGTAGTAGTGGAGGAGAGACTGTGAGTGGCTGAAGGAAGGATGCTCCATCTCTATCCACAAAGGATATCCGCAAAGCGGCTAGCTGCTATGTCACCTCCTCGAGTAGCTGGATGCCCGTCCTCCTACTGAGATCCTCGACTACTACATTCCCCTTCCAAGGAGTATAGACTATCTCAAAGTCATAGTCTTGGAGGAACTTAAGCCATCGCTACTGTCTCAGGTTCAGGTCCTTCTGAGAGAAGATGTACCTGAGACTCTGATGGTCAGAAAAGACTTTAAAGCACTTGCCCATCAGATAGTGTCGCCATGTCTTTAGAGGGAAGACCACTGCTGCAAACTCCAGGTCATGGGTAGCATAGTTCTGCTCATGCGGCCTCAACTGACATGATCCATAGGTGATCACTGCCCGCTCCTGCATCAGGACACATCTAAGTCCGGTCCCTGGTGTGTTGGAGTAGACTATGTACCCTACTCCCTCCTCAGGAAACATCAAGATAGGGGTGCTGGTCAATCTCTGTCTCAGCTCCTGGAAGCTCTGCTGACATCTGTCTAACCACACAAAGGGTTTCCCCTTCTTCATCAAAGCTGAGAGTGGTGCCGCAACTCTAGAGAAGTCTGGCACAAATATCCGATAGTATCCACCTAGTCCCATGAAACTTCGCACCTCCGTCACGCTCTTGGCCGGCTCCCAAGCTAGCACTGCCTCGATCTTCATGGGATCCACTGCAACTCCTGCCTCAGAGATGACGTGCCCCAAGAAGTGGACCTCGCATATCCATAACGGACACTTCGAGAGATTTCCATAAAGCTAGTGCTCTCGGAGTGTGTTCAGTACAACTAGCAAGTGGTAGGCGTGCTCCTCCTCAGTCGTCGAGTAAATCAAAATGTCGTCGATGAAGACCACGACAAATCGATCAAGGTATGGCTGAAAAATCCTGTTCATGAGGCCCATGAACACCGCTGGAGCATTGTTTATGCCGAATGGCATAACCAAGAACTCATAGTGGCCATACCGACATCTGAAGGCCGTCTTCTGCACGTCCTCGTCACGAACTCTGAGCTGGTGATAGCCTAACCTGAGGTATATCTTCGAGAACCATCGTGCTTCCTTGAGCTGATCAAAGAGGTCATCAATCCTCGGTAGAGGATACTTGTTCCTCACCGTCAGCTGGTTCAGACGACGATAGTCGACATAAAGTCGCAAGCTCCCGTCCGCCTTCTTGGCGAACAATATCAGGGAAACCCAGGGTGAAACACTAGGTCGGATGAATCCCTTTCCCTTCAAGTCCTCCAACTGTACTCGTAGCTCTCAAAGCTCAGAAAGGTCCATCCGATATGCTGCAGTCGATATCGGGGCTATCCCGGGGTACAGGTCAATATAAAATTCTACCTCTCTGCGAGGAGGTATTCCTGGAACGTCATCAGGAAAGACGTCAGCATACTAATCCACCACTACATGAAAACTAGGACTCCGCACGTCAAATGCTCCTAGGATGAGCCTAGCCAACTCATGAGTGATGGGCTGTCCTCTCCTCTGCGAGAGTCCATCATGTGCTGAAAAGGCTCCCTTCTCGCCGGTGAAGGTGAACCTGCTCCCGTCGGTGCGTACTCATCGCACCTTGCGCCTAATACAGTCAATCTGTGCATGGACTATAGATAACCAATCCATGACCAAGATGTCGTCGTAAGGCCTCGACGCTGCTACAAGAAGATCCCAGTCGAAGCTCTCACCTCCTAGAGTAAGCTCACACTGCCGGCACCAATGCGTGATCATCGAGTCTGCTCCCGTATGAGTCTCTAGCTGTAAGGATCGAGCCAACGGCTCTGTCGGAATCTCAGAGCTTAGAACAAGGGTAGAAGCTACGAAAGAGTGACTCAGTCGTGTGTCTATAAGAACTGAAGCAAGGGTTGAATAGACACAGATAGTACCTCGAATCATCTTGGGCGCGCCATAGTCGTAGGCCGCCGCTGCCTGGAGCTTGCCTGTCTCTGCCCGCCAGCTCCCTATGGCCGGGGTGGACCTCCTGGTGGTGGTGGTGGTAGAGCCTCAAAGCGTCGCCCACCACCTGCTACTCGGACAGCTCCTCTACCTCGTCCTCCTGCTCCCTGGCACGGTGGGTCAGCCAGTCACGAGCCATGTGACCCTGTCCGCCGCATGTGTAGCACTGCCTACCTCTCGAAAGATAGGCTCCACGCTGTGTGCCCTGCACTGGTGAGCCAGTGTCCTGAGGTCGTCTACATGAGGGTATGGTCTTCCTGGACCCCTGAGTCATCCGTTGACTGCCTACCACAGAAGACTCTGCTACGTGACGCCCCGCGGTAGGTCTCGCTGCTGATGAAGGCTCAGCAAGGAAGCTCTCGATCAAAAGGGCTCACTCTAGTACTCATGCTTGAGTCGGAATGCTGAGGGAGATCAGCGATGCCCTGATATCATGTCTCAAACCCTGCTCAAAGGTCCGGGCCCAGATAAATGGGTACCGTACCATGTCTGTCGAGTACCGCGAGAGATCGGTAAATATCGCCAAGTACTGGGCGACCGTCAAGATGACCTACCGCAGATGAAAAAGCTCCTAGATGCGCACCACACGGAGGGTGTCCGGTATGAACTCTGTGCGGAAGAGGCCCTTAAAGTCTGTCCAGAGGAGAAATTCCTCATCGTGCACCTGGTGCAACAAGCTCCACCATCGCCCCGTTGCTGCGTGCAGTAGGCTCACTGCGAGGATCACTATGAGGTATGGCGGTGTCCTCACTAGCCTGAAAACTCATACAACTGCCTCCAGCCAGTCCTCGGATGCCTGGTGGTCCATCTCCCCACGGAACCTAGGTGGTCACTGGTGCTAAAACTCATGCAGAGCTCCATGGCGACGTGCATCGTCAGCGACTGGGGCTGGAAGCATCGGTGGCTCGGCAGGTAAAGGTACCGTCGGTGCCTCAACTGTCAAAGGGCCCTATACCGAGGCCTCGTCGCTCGGCGGGCTATCGTCACGCTCAACACTCCGAACCCTAGCTGGTTGCCATCGTGGGGCCATCCTGAAAAAGAAACAGGTGCACCACGGTCAGAACAGTATACCAGGTGAGATGATACAAAGTACTCATAAAGAAAACTTGAAACACACATGCATTCAATGTTTTCATGCATTAAGTCAGAAATCAGAAGTCAGGGTCCTGGTGTACGGATACGTCGGCCGCTACACCAACACTGGACTCCCTGGACTGATAACCACACCCAATACGCTAAACACTATTGCTTCACATAGGAAAATATCAGAGTCTGTAGTAGAACCGAACTCTTCTGATACCAATTTGTCACGACCCGTCCTCGGGGCCCGTGTCGTGACTACCCCATGCCCGCCTTCCATAGGCCAGGGGCTGGCGACTAGCACCAAGGCGTAAATCCCGGTAAAAGGGAAGGAATTGCCTTTGTAAAGTAAACCACAAATACCACAGATCAAGCAGGCAGAAGTAAACACTAAGTAAAAACTCGTACAACAGTAAGTGTGGAAAAGTAAGTGGGCCAATATACAAACCCAAACTGAAAGTAAAGTACAACTGGAAAGTGAAAACAGAAACTAAAAAGTAAAGCTGCAATGTTGAGATGTCCACTCGAAATCCCACCTGAAGAGTGGGTGCAGAAAGCCTCCACTGCTCCTCGGGTCCAGCCGACCACTCTGAGTTCGTCCCGCCCAGTGGTCCACCTCCAGGTACAGTCCTGCTCCCTAAGCCTTCACCACGATCTGCGCTGTCCTTCGTCTACAACCAATACAACGTAGTGCGGGCATATCCCATGAATGGGTGAGTATAAGCTACTCAGTAGGGACCCCAAGACCCCCGAAGGTCTCTCAGAATCCACAAAGGATAAACCACAAAGGAAAGATACAATAACGAAGTAACATCCAACACAACTTAGGTATATTCCCATACATATACCTATGTCATCAATTCTCAGATGGCTCCAACATCCGAGCTCAAGTACAAACCAGTCCACACAGGAAGGCAAAATGTAAATCCACACAGGATAGCACAACACAATCCACAAAAGAAAAGTAAACAGGATTCAGCTCACACAGGTATACTTCTTCATATGATGATAAAGATGGCCAGATATTGCGACTGATTCATCTAAGACATCGGACCCACAAAGGATCGATAGGTACTAACCCCCGTAATGACCCACAAAGGATCTGACCCACAAAGTATCGATAGGTAACTAACCCCCGCAATGACCCACAAAGAATCGATAGGTAACTAACCCCCGCAAAGACCCACACAGGATCAGACCTGCACAGGATTTGTAGGCGATGACCCACACAGGACCGCTGAGCGCTGACCCACACAGGATCAGACCCACCCAGGATCGGTATCACTGACCCACAAAGGATCGCTGAGTGTTGTAGTCGTCGCCGTCGAATCCACTGAGGATCTCTGCACAGTCGTCGTCATCACAGTTGCAGTCACAGCCAGCTCTAGGGTTCCCGCACACAGAAAGCTTGTTCGGGAGGGTCCGCTCCCCGAGCCGAGAGGCTGATACATCAAATGACACATAGTCCAGAGTTGATGTATCCAAAAGTTCCGTATCGTCAATAAGAACTCAACATCGCAGACAACGCGTCAATCGGACGCCCGGTCTGAGAGTTATTGTCTTTTGCGTCCTAGGGGCCCTGTTGGTTTTTAAGTCAAAGCCAACCCGAACATACTCCACCTGCGTCCAAACCTCAAGCGGAGTAAGGCAAAAGATCCGTCTCACTTATAGGAATCCATCAATGTTGACGGTACGTGAATCGGACGCCCGAAGCTCAAGATATGAGTGTTTCTGCCCTGAGGGCCCGGTTGGTTTCGTGTACGAAACAACCTGGCCGAACACAACGTATTCTGAAACCTTGGGTGTAGTATACCGAAACGACCGTCTCAATCCAAGGATTGCATCGCCGCTGACGACGCGTCGTTCAGAGGCCCGTAGCTCAAGTTATGAGCAAAAGACTGAAAAGTTCCGAAAACGGGGGGTCTAGGCCCGGACCGACCCGGCCCAACCCCCCTGGGTTGGCCCAAACTGGGACGGCCCGAATCGGGTCGACCCGACCCGGGTCCGGGTCCGACCCGGTTGGGCACGACCCGGCCCAGCCCGGCCTGGGCGCAACCCGACTGGCCGGTCTGGCGGCTCGGCGCTGGTCGAGCGGCCGCACCCAAGGAGCCGCGACCCCCCTTGCGCGGGGGCCGCTCCGTGTCACCGGACGCGGCGCAAGGCTGCCTCCCTTCCCCGCTGTCCTGCGCGGCCGCAGGACCGGCTCTCGCCACCGCGGGTCTTCCCGGCGGCACGCCGGGCGCCACCGCTTCCTGACGGCATGCCGCTGCCGGCCGCCGATGCCTCCGTGCCGGCGTGGCGCGCCGACATGAACTTCCGCGGACAACCGGACGCGCTCCGGTGGTCCGTTTTGCCTGCGGTTTGCGCCTACGTCTCTCCTAGGATCTAAACTCTACTGTGAAAGCCTCCAATAGCCATTCTGATCCCATTTCGTAAACTCCATTAATCCACGCATCAACGAAAAACCCCAGAGGGTTTTCGGGCCGTGTTTGTTTGGCCCGTACCCTCCGCGTTGGGTGATAAAAACTGGGAATAAAATATTCAACACATGAAAACATAACAAGGCACAATTTTAATAAAATAAAATTGAACTTTGATCCGGGTTCTTTTTTTTAGAAGGAACGACCATGGGGAAAAAATTATTCTCAAATAAAATCCCTACCTTGTAGCTGTCGTCGGACGAGATTTCTTCGCGGAATTGACCGTCACGGAAGAAGAGGATCATTGCGTCGCAGAAGGGCGTCGCATCGTCGCGAAAGGGCGTCGCGTCGACGATCTCCAATTTTTAAAGAAAACACACCAACTTAATTTCACGAATTAAATCCATGTTAAGGATAAAATCTACAAAGAAAAAATTTAAAAGATCTAAAATCTTCTACCTCAAGCAGTTGAGGATCAGAGACTGTTGCGGGGGAAAACGCCGCGGAAGAAGCGTCGTGGAAGAAGAATCGTCGGCGTCGCGGAAAACGGTGTCGCGTCGTCGATCTCCGAGGGTCCAGCATTCTTCGCGTTCTTTGCGTTCTTCCCGTTCTTCGTGTTCTTCGCGGAGGGGAATGAAGGTACAGATTCTCCAAATCCTCTCAACAATCAACCCGTCAACAAAAGAAAAGGTGTTGGTCTTATTTTATTATTATGCCAACAGTTTGAAAAATAGGTTAAGAAACGAACCATTAATTCGGTGAATTAATGGTAACGACTTAACAGTCGATTTAATAGGAGCGTTTAAGAGTTTTAGAAAATGCCCCAGTTGACTTTCATTAATGACGAGTTTTCACGGGTGCGTTACTTAGAGGAAAAGAAACGGTGGGGCTCATGCGGGCCCCACCTCACAAATATCCTACCAAGAGGGTAGGATATTTTGGATTTCACCCTATCCACTTCAACTTAGCTCAAGTGGCTTTAAGTGGCTTTTAAGTGGATTTAAGTGAAATAAAAATAAAGTTGTCACACCACTTTATTTTATTTCTTAACTTAACCCCAAAAATTAAAAAACCACACCCGACCAAACACAACTCTGGAAGAGGCATTTCTCAGCAAATACCGGCGCTGCGATTCCATCGGTGCCCTCAAAATTTGATTCAGAGCACCAGTTCAAAAGTTAGAAAAAACCCATTCGTTCTTTCACTGAACGTACCCGAGCCAAACTTTGGAAAATGATTCCGGGAACACCGGGCCTCAGAATTAGGTGCCGTCAGAAACTGCGTTCTTGTAAAATTCCAATGAAAATTAAGAAAAAAAATTTCCTTGGAATTTACGGGACTTTACAATTACTAACTTGGATGGATTATTTAATGTAATATTCTTTAATTATATTTGATTTATGAATTTTTTATGTGTAGTTCAAAATTATTCTTTGTTAGTGTGATAAATAATATTATAAATCAAAGAAATCCTATCTTTTTTTCTAGATTAAGGATGTTTCTTAAGAATGAAAATCATGATCATGAAACATTTTATTGAGCATGTTGATATACAAAGATTATTATTTTAAGAAGAATTTGGGTTTGTTATAAATATTTTATTCTTTTAAAATATAGGGGATAAGTTAAAATTCCAAGTCTTAGTATACCCCTTTACCCTTTTAAAAAATATGGTCCCACAGTACACTAAACTAGTATACGACTTCCCCTTCCCATGGTACAATATTATTACCTATATATAATATGTACTAATTTTTAGATAGAATGCGATACAATAATTCACTTAAAATATTTATATTATTTATATAAGGCTACACGCGAAAGAGATAAGTTGAAATATGGATCCTATTAGTATAGGGGTAATTCTTTATAGTTAGTATTGATCCTTTTATTTCATTATTGTCTAATAATTCTGTGTATAAATAATAAATTTCATGTAAATATGTTTTTTTATATATAAAAATGAGAATACATGTATATACATACAATTGGTTATAGGTTTTTAACTTGATTATTATTGGTGGTTCCTTACTGAGTATATATGTTCTCACACCTTTTATAGACATCTAGATATACATGAATCTTTTCTTGCCACAATTTAGGTAGGAAATGTATTTTATAGTTGTTATGTTACTCAGTTAACCTTAGTGGTCTTGGATTTAGAAAGTTTTACAAGATCCTATGTAATGAAAAAATATTTTAGAACCTTTAAAATATATATTGTACTCTTTATCTTATGTCACATGTTACACCAAATGTGAGATACCACAATATATTATTAATATATTATTAATAAATATTTAATAAACAAAAATGGTAAACCTTTAATAATTATTACCTTTAGATGCTAAATAATTTATATTAGTTGTTATTAAAATTTTTGATTTTCAATAAATAGTGTTATCTTGATTATGAATATATATATATATATGAACAAAATAATGTTCACGTTAATGATCGACACAACTAGTTGAACTAAAAAACCAATTAAACCCATTTTATAAGATTTAATTCCAATAAAAAATAATATATTATTATAGGAATAAATCATCAATTCTAGAATAAATATTAATTTATAATAATTATGAAGAGGATGGGATAATATATGGAAAGTAGTCTTTCATAAAAAAATCATTTTCATAATATTTTTTATTTTTTACTTGAAATAAAAAATAAAAAAATTTAAGATTTTAATTTTAAAAATATGAACATCTGTTTTGGATTTACGATGATCATATATATTTTATATTATTTCTTTTTTATTTTTTACAAGTAATAAATTTTTTAATTGAATAGTTAAAATAATGAATTTTTTACTTTCATCACGTTTATGAAAATTTTTTATTATATGAATAAATTTATGGGTTTTGAATAAGAAATAACTATTATATTATATATTATAAATTAAAATATATAAAAATAAAATAATTTTCTAATTTTAAAATATCTTGCTAAAATTTTTGAAAATTTATGTGGTGTTTTAATGAAAAATCAATTTCTAGTGTTTTTTAAATAAATTATAACATGATTAAATCATGTTTTTGATTGAATTTATTGAAAATAAATAACCCATTAATGATAATAATTGTTTTATACTCATTTTTATTAATCTCATCGATAATTCTACACTATTCATAAATATTGTTTTTGGAAAATAATCATAATAAACATGTTTTTCACTTTACATGTGCTTGTGTTAAAATTAATTTTCAACACACATAAGATTTTATTTGATAAATTCAATATCAAATTTTGAATCACTGGTTCTATATTATATAATTAATTTCATTTTACTTTTAGTATTAAAGGATAAATTTCCTTGGAAATAACTATTTATTGTAGTTAAAACTAAAATTGTAATAGTGACTGACCTTAGAGGTAATGATAATGAATTGATTAAAAAATGTTTTTTTATAAGGGATGTTTTCATAGACATTATTATTCAAACTATTCACTATTTATCAATTTTTAGGCATTTGGATTTAGAGTGACATTCCATTATGGAATAATATTGAGTATTTATAAAAATGACACTCATTTTTCACTTATAAAAGAGGCACTCCTCTCCTCACTTAACCACGAAAAAAACCCAAAATATCAGCCCAAAATATTCCCAAACCACTCATAAACTATATTATATAGAATAATTTTGTTCAATTATTTTGGAAACCCCTCCCCTAACTGATTTATTACAATTCCCAAATGCAATAATCCAATAAGTGAGGTAATGGTTCTTAAACCTATCATTCTATTTCAAATTATTTATAAGATTTTATTATTCCCCAAATTTAATTAAAGTATATAAAAAATGGGAAAATTAATATCATTACCATAATTTTATGTTATTATAATTATGTTCTAGGAATTAACCACCCTCCATTAATAAAAAATAAATTGTGAATGTGTGTTGTGTGGACTACTGCCTCTATGATGTAACTTCCTTTTGTTTTCCATCACAATATCACATGGATTTTCATAATAGAAAATTTAATACATAATTATAATATTAATTATATATTTTATATTCTTAAAGGTTAAACCATATTACTCATTTTCCTCATTCTATGGAAAATGAAATCGTCAACCATGTGTACTTATGGCCTACCACCTTCAAGGGAAGATTGATTTATGTTTTTAATTTAACCAATTAAGTAGTCAATAGGAATATATTTAAATTATAAATATGACTATTATCTTATAATTATTATTCTAGTATTATAAATTGGATACCTATTAATGATATTTTCAATGAAATATTATCATAAATTCAATCGTTTAACATAAGTATACCATGAAGATAATCAGTAATTGATGTTATGCAATTTTTTCATATCCAACACACCATCATCAAATTACATTATAATTGAAATAAATTAAAAGTATATATACTCAATTGTATCATTATTCTAATTTTGTAATTATTTTAAAACTAAATCATGTTATAAACATCGATAATGATGGTATATTCATGTTTGGGTTGGTTTTACCACATACATGAACAATGCTATGAAATTTTATAAAAGATGATTATGAAAACTTAATTTCATTTATAATATAACATAAATATTTAAATAAATATTTTTAATTTTTTCTTATAAAATATACAACATTATTTAACTTATTAATTTAGAAGAAAACCTTCATATGTTAAAAATCACCGGAAAATGGTCGTTATCAACTTCATATTAATAGATAAAGTCTTAAGTACTCATGGAATGAAATTTTTAAATCATAAATCATTGTACTTAATAAATTAGAAAAAATTAATAAAAATTTATTTATAAACCATATAATAAGAACAAATACTGACACCGCTTCTATAAAACAACGTCAAATAATCAAAACTGCAAATAGAAGAGGTTAGAAAATAAGAAAAAATATATAAAATACGTCTTTTATATAATGGCTATAAATTACTATTGGGAGTAATTTTAGGTTATAATATGGATAAAAATCTTTAGATTAATATTGTTATATTTCCTTATTGATGTTAGGGCACATTTGACTAACCAGGGAAGGATTATCAGTGTCTTTTTGTCTCCAATTTTAATCCATTGAGACATGTTTATGTTATCCACCATGATTCATTTTCAATTTTATAAATATTTTACAAATTTAATTTTTTATCAATACTTTATAAAATTTCTTGATATTTAATATTCCATTTTATGTTATACCCGTGATAGAGTTTTGATTCAGATGTTACAACGGGTGTAAGGGGTTTTCATGAGTTAAATCACTTCTATAAGACATAATCATTATACATTGACTATAAAATTTCATCATTGATATATTATAATGTAATTTTTTTATATCCACTATATTTTATTGGAAAATCATGATCCAAACAAAATTATTCATCACTGATGATTTTGTTGTTTCATTATAATGAATTTTCATTAAGATAAATTCTCATTTATTTTAATGGATTTTTCATCAATGCCAATGTTTTTACATCCCATCAATTTTCTAAATTCTATATTGGAAAATAAATTTTGTGTTTCAAATTATCCTTTTATTCCTCTTTATACCTTTTAGAATAATGATTCGCCAACTTTCTAATGATGTGGATCATCAAAACGGTTATTTAAAAATTATGAAAAGGTTTTTCCATCCTTTAAAAAAAAGAGTTTTACCATCCAATGTACATTATATTTTGAAAATTTTTATATCACTTTAAAAATTTCATTATTAAATATTATTTTTAAATGTAAAATTTTCCTTGTATTTTCAGTTTCCTTTTTTGAAAACTTTTTTTCTTTTTTAAGTCTCCTTTTTTAATGTTTATTTTACCAGAAAACATTTTTAAATTACTTTCACATCTCATTTATGAAACCATTATATTTTTTCAAGGACAATTCATTTGGAATCTTTGTAATATTTTTTTTTAAAATTCGTAAAATTTACACACCATAATTTTTTTGAAATTAATTTATACTTCAATGTTTTGAAAATATTTTGGGAAAACATTTTTATTTTCACAACTATTCACCCTATAACAATTATCTTTAATTAAGTGATATTTTTTCTGCCCAATATAACTTATTATAATATGATTCATTTTGGAAAATTTAGATTTTGATATCTTATGATTTATTAAGTTCATGATATGTGATTTTTTATAATTCTTATTAATCCTATTCATTTTTCATGGGGTTTTTAAAAAATAATGACAATTATATTTAGTTGAATAAATAAGTACGGATGATTAAGGGTGGGGGAATACATATCTCTCAAATAAATTTCATTAAATTTATATTTCCTGAGATTTTTAGGCATTAATAAAATAATTTTTCACATAGGAATGTATATTATGGGTTTAATAATATTTTTAGGTGTGGACATAACGAGGTTTATCATATAGGCATGGACATTTTGGGTTTTATCACATGGTTTTTATTATTCTATGGGTTGTTCTACATTGACCATTTCTTATCAAGTTCTACCAATTTTAAAAAATTAATTTTATTTCCATGAAATTCAATTTTTTCATGATCATGCCTAATTTTTTAATTATTCATCACTTTTATATCATGTTCACATTTTTTTTATAATCAATGATATATGTTTGAGCCATGCCATTTATTTTATATTTCTATAATGATATTTGTATGATATATTGTTTCTCTATCATGTTTTATGATTATCTTACCTAGTATTGTGATCTTTGTTCAATACATTAATTTCTTCCTCATATTAGATTTCATTCTTAAGAGCTAACACTTTACAGTATTACTTTTCCCTTACTTTGAATTTGAGATAACCCCTTTCCAATGTTACCAATATCTAAATTATAAAGAGTATTTTATCATGTGATATATATTTAAAGGGTCTAGGGGATTATTATTTTGTCTATAATTTATCATGATTGGTAAAATAATATGTTTACACAGCTAAAATCCATGAAACTAAATCTTTCAGTATTTAGGTTATGTGAGTATTCATGAGATATATTATTTAAATCATAGAATTAATGTAATATATATGTTTAGTTTATTATGTGTCTCTATTTTTTGTTTTATATAAGGGTTTATTATTTTGGATGTTATTTTAGAAATATTTTGTATTAGTGTTTTTGAACCCTAGTAAATACTATATATTGATCCTAATTATATTATTACATCAGGAAATGTTGATAATGTATCAACCCAAAATTTTATTAATGAAAATTACTCTTGATCTAATTAAATCTATTATTATGTGAAATGGTTATACAATATATGCACTTCTTTTGTTTTATGTTTTTGGATTTCAGAATATTGTTAAAAATTGTTACCATTTCTAATATTTATATTGTACAGTGACCAAATGATTAGTATAAATATAGAGCTTTAAAATATCCAATTTAATCAGAAAAAAGAAGCGATGGCCTCATCTAGTAGAATTTCTCCGTATGAAACCCATTTGTCAGATCATGGAAAAGAGGTGGCGTAATTGGGATTCACTCTTGACCAATCCCAATCCGAGAATTAAAACGTTATTCTTGAATGGAACCACCTATGATAGAAGTGGATGTTGATATAGATAAACACCCGAGCAATGTTATCTGAGCCACCCCAAGAGTCTATAAAAATCCACACCTTAACCTAAGGTTTTATGATGGTGTTATAAGGGGTTATGTAACAAGAACTTATCATTGTGATTATGTGCATTATGTTTTTTATATTAAATATTATACATTCAATTTTTTTTGTTACTTTTTAAATGGTTTTTTAAGAAAGAAAATATTATTTTTAGATAATATTCAATAATGGAAACTATTTTTATAAATTAATTTATTTTTCAATTTAATAATATTTTAATAAAATATAATTAACAAAATAAATTCTATATAAATGATCATATAAATTTTATGAATACAATTGTAATTTTTATTAAGGTTTGAAAGATGTTTTTGTCAATACCTGTGATTTTTCAATTAATATCGGTTTATATTTTAAAAGTAAAAATTCACATATTTATAAAATTATTTAGATAAAAATATTATTATTTTTTGAATCATGATGTCGAAATTATGGAATGGTGATTTTTTCATAACTTTTTGAGACAGTTGATTTTTTTGGGTAAAAGTAAAATACCTTTTAAATATATAATGTGTTTTGTGACATCATAATGTCCCAATAGTGATGTAATAAAATACTATAAATGATTCTTTCTACCAATATATGTTTTATCTTTAAAATATGTGATTTCAGTTTTGTTTGATTAATTTTATGGATTCTTTGTAGACCCTCCATGACATAACATTTTGAAATTTTAAATTGATTACCTTCAGTCTGAATCAGATCCACATAAAAAAACCTAATATGTTAAGATGTTCAGACATTGTCCTTATAA
Organism: Viscum album; assembly: GCA_963277665.1. Lineage (NCBI taxonomy): Eukaryota > Viridiplantae > Streptophyta > Magnoliopsida > Santalales > Viscaceae > Viscum > Viscum album. The sequence continues at coordinate 1,355,338,282 of OY728131.1, forward strand.
AATAATGTTTTTTAATCCAATTTGGAAAAAACCATGGGTTGGTTTGTCTTCTTGATTAGTATAATGTGTAGTGGCCAAAACCTAAACAATAAAAAATTCCCTATCTTTTCCTATACAAATCCACCCAAGAGCCCCCAACCTCTTCACTAAAAGCCTTTGGAGCTTGAATAAACTCTTCCCCCTTATCTCTATAATCCTCCCAAGGTTCCCCATGATCCCATGAATCCACTCTAAAACCTCTCCCAAGCCTTTGGGATCACACCTCCACGTAAGGTATTTCTTCCTTTCTCATTTTTAAAACATTCCTTAGGTTGTTATGAAATTTTAATTTCAATTAAAAATGTTTTGGTATGATTTTTACCTCCCTCATACTTACCTACTTATGTTGGAATGATTATATACCCCCTCATTAATGCCTCCCATGTACACCTGTTACCATCCTGAAATTCTGTAAGGAATTTACCTCTCCTCATTTACATGCAAGAAATTATTTTGTATTAGGCATCTAAATTCCATTAAATATGTTGGTAAATATATCTATATGAACCAATTAATATCCATTTCTTGTAAAAAATATAATACACCCATCTCTCTCTCATCATCTATCTTTTTGAATATTTATGTTACGCTGTTATGCTACTAAAAGTGCACTGCGGATTTCCAAGCCAAAGTCAATATATAGTAAATACCATACCAATTTCTCTATCAAGGTTATTCAACTTTGTGCACATTAATTTATTGATTATATAGTTTCATATATGAATTAAACATTACTTTATCATGGAATAAATGATGATGTTTAATGATTCCACGTTTTATGATCTGTGTGGCACATTTATGCACGAAATGAAATGATTACGAAGGTTGTGCCATGATAGCCCTTCAATGCATTGGGTAAAGATTAGTATCATGATTTTTCAAGTGAAATGAGGGTTTAATCATGATACATAAAGTTTAATGATGTTTTACTCTTGCTGAATGTACAATGAGCCTTTGATCATTCTAATATCAGGGTAAATGTTGTTACCACATTTCCATGTTATGATAATAATGCTATATCATGCCTTTATGATCATGTTTATCTTATTCTCCACTGATATGCCTATTTACTAACATGAACTATATTCTTCATGTTATTCCTTGTTTTCTCCCTTACTAGGCTTTATAGATGACCCTTTTTGTATGCATGTCCTCAGTTTATCCCGTGCAATGCTAAGTACGAAGGAATGTTGTGGTAATTTAAAAGAAGTTTTCAGTAATGATATTGTGTTTGATTTTCTAAGTTGTTATGTAATGTTCATAAGCCCTAAAGAAAATAGACCTCTATATCTTCTATCTCATATCAAGTACTTTTTTTACATAATAAATTATGATTTAGTGTGAAATAAAGAGCAAGGTTCTTATAGTTTCTATCAGAGGATAGGTTTATGTATTTTTGGGATGAAGATTAGAAAACCCTAGTAAAAGCCTTAGGTATAATACTAAGAGTAACAAAAACATTCATAAATTTTTATGAGTATTTATTTTGTGTTTTATCATGAAAATACATCCCTGTCTCGATACTATCTGGTACAGGTGGATCTTGCAGAAATTTATCCCAGGGGTAATACCCGAAAACACCGCTTTGAGGTAGACTCAAATGGGAACTGGTGCACAACAATGAGCCTTTCTACACTCTTGGTAATGAAAATCTCAAGGGATATGATTTAGTAAATTAAGAAGCATAGTACAAAAAATTATTAATGGAATAAAACATATTCCCCTAAGAATATATGTTGGGAAATAGATCATGGATAACATAGATTAAAGCCTATAAATTCACAATTTAAGGAAATAAAAGTAATTTATAAGTCATCCATTTTGTCTTTGGATTTTCCTTTATGTATTACCCATATCTTTTCTTTTATTCCCCAAAATGGTCGATAATATGAGGGTTAGGTCAATCATCCAATGCAAAGATCAATGCGACTACTATTCTAATGAGATTCCCAATCCAATGGGAGTAGGAATCATGAACGTTGTCATGATACTATTTCAGTTAACTCATTTTTAAATAAAAACATGATTGAAGTGGAAAATTCAACCCCCATAAGAAATAAAAAGTCACGATTCAGAGCTTAATGATCTAAAGGCCTTCTACTTTTAGTGGGTTATATGATCCCTCAATCTTAGAACAACGGATCAAGTCTATTGTGAATAACTTCTCCATCCATCAATTTTCTGAATAATAGAAGGTTCTTCTGCTTAATTATCATATAGATGGTGAATATAATAAATGGTGGACATTGATAAAAAAATACGATGCCTATGTAAGAGATCAACACATTGGAATGGAAGGATTTATGGGAAATGTTTTTTGACCAAAATTTTCTTCACACCCTCCGACATAAGATGGAAAGGGAATACCTTTCCCTCAAGAAAAAGGTGATGAATCTATCAGAGCATATAAGGAAAAAATTACCGGGTTTGAATGATATGACTCTGGATTTGTCATTACCCACGAAATCAAGGTTGAACACTTATTTGGTGGGCTAAAACCAAGCCTACGAAAATACCTAGTGATCTGAGACTATTAGAGCTATAAGAAAATTGTCTGATGTGCCCTCAAAGTTGAAATGGAGATCGCCAAATATCAGGAGTATCATGGGGATAAGAAGCATAATGTGGACTTCAATTCTGGAAGTCTAATGGATAAATCAAATGGGGCAAAGAAAGTCTATCACCCCACATGAAAATAGTGTGGAAAGAAGAACCACACAAATTTCCACAAGGGGATGAGAAAATGATTTAGGTGTGGAAGAGAAGGGAACCTATCTGTTAACTACCGGCAAGAAAACCCCGAAGCTGTGACATAGGAAAGTAATGCTCTATTTGATACTCAACGCATTGTTTATTACTTCAACCACAAATAATCGGGGAACTTTAAAAACTAGTGCACTAAGCCCATGGTTTTCGGAGGCAACAAACAATGTCCAAGGCAGCATGGGAAATATTTTTCCATCACTACTACTGAAGTGAACTCCAAAAATAAAGTGGTGATAGGTACTCCAATTATTCATTCAGGAATAGTGAATTTACTTTTTTGATTCTTGTTCTACACATTCTTTTATATACCAATTTTTTATTATAAAAATCCCAAACCACCAAAAATTATGTAAATAATGATGTCGGCGAGAATGAAAAATGGGGAAATCCTTGCATCCCATGGATCAGATGATTTTTTGTAAGGAAACATCCATCCTTAAAGACATTCTTATTGTTATGGAATTCATTGAAGTGTTTCTTGAGGAATTCTATGGTCTTAATCCTAGAAGAGATGTTGAATTGACAATTGAACTTATACCTGGGGCATTTCCAATATCCATGACTCTGTATAGAATGACTATTGTGGAGCTTGAAGAGTCGAAGAAAAAACTACATGAGAATCTGGATAAAGGGTTTATACACCCAAGTGCTTCACCATGGGGTGAACAAGACCTCTTCATCAAGAAGAAGGATAGGTCAGTGCACCTTTTTATTGATTATCATGAGCTCAAAAAAATAATGATAAAGAACAATTATCCTCTTCCATGAATGGATGACTATTTCAATCAATTATGTGGAGCACAATACTCCCCTAATGTGGATTTGTGGTCAGAATATTACTAGTTAACGGTAAAGAAGTATGATATACCCAAGACTACTTTTCATACAAGATACAATAACTATGAATTCATAGTAATTCATTTAGGACTCACTAATTCTCTATAAATATTCATGGAATTGATGAATTGAGTATTTAGATATTACCTTAAAAACTTTGTGTTATTCTTTATTGAAGATATTATAATATACTCTAAAACTAGTTAGGATCATGAGGAGCATCTAAGCACAGTACTATTGACTTTGAGAAAGGATAATCTCAATGAAAAGTACATAAAGTGTAAGTTTTAGACAAATGAGGTCACATTCATGGGTTATATCATCACAAGTAATGAGATATCTGTGGATCCCTTCAAGAAAACTGCAATAAAGGGGTGTATGAGGCCATCATCAGTGACAGATATTCATAGATTCTAAGGGATATCTCGATATTATCGTTGATTTGTGAGAAATTTCCCACGATTGTCAATCCCTCTAGCAAATCTAATTCGGAATGGATTCAAGTTCTCTTGGAGTGTTGAATGCGAAGAGAGCTTCCATGAGTTGAAAAGGAGGCTTATCACTGCTCCCTTGCTCACGGTACCCACAAGTGCAGAGATTTTTGTGGTATTTAGTGATGCTTTGAAGAAGGCCCTAGGTTATTTGTTGATGTAAAATGAAAACTTAATTGCTTATGCTTCACAGAAATTGAAATTTCATGAGAAAAACTATCCAACACATGATCTGTAGTTGGCTGCAGTTATCTTCACTTTAAAAATTTTGAGGAATTAACTCTTTGTGTAGAAGTGTGAAATATACATGTATCACAAAAGACTCAAGTATATATTCACATAGAAAGAGTTGAATATGCACCAAAGAAGATATTTAGAGCTGATCAAAGACTATAACTGCTCAATTCATTACATTCCTAGGAAAGTGAACATGGTGGTAGATGCTCTAAGTAAAAAGGAACCAGTGATTCTATCATTTATTTGAATTGAAAAGGATGTAATCTTCTTAGATTTTATGAATATGGGAATGAGAATCATAAAAAAGTTAATATCATCAATCATTTCAGAAATTATTTCTCAACCTTATCTTTTAGAAAGGATAAGCAATGCTCAAAATGGCGATGTAGGAATTCAGAATAAAATGGAAACTATGAGAAAAGGAAAATCCTCAGAGTTCAATGTTAATAAATATGTAATTGTGAGATATGGGTCAAGACTATGTGTTTCATCATGTTCGGAGTTAAATAAAGAACTTTTGTATGATTTACACTATTCAAATTTATCCATTTACCTAGGAAACACAAATATTTACTGAGATCTCCAAGAGCATTATTGTTGGGATATGATGAATAAGGAGATCTTTGAGTATACATAAAAGTTCCTAGTAGGTCAGAAAGTGAAGGCTAAGAGGAATAAGTCAAAGAGGATGATGCTTCCATTACCTATACCAACATGGAAATGGGAGAACACCACCATGGAATTGGCCACCAGACTTACGAAGAAATCACAAGGAAACAATGATGTTTCGGTTATTGTGGATCATCTTATAAAGACTAAAAACTTATTTACAATTCGACTGTAATTATCATTAGATCAATTGACTTAGATATATATCAGATAAGTGGTAATGATGCATGGAGGTACACTATCGATTGTAACCAATCGAGATCCAATATTCATCTATATGTTTTCGCAGAGTCTTCAACATTATCTAGATACACTACTGGAAAGTAGGTCTTTCCCTACACATATATATCCACGGTTTATAAAAACTATGGGTATAAGTGATATATTTAAATATATAGCCACGGTTTTGTTAAAACCCTCAAAATACATTGCTATAATCCCAAAATTTTATTAGTATTTCCCGTATAATTTATCATTTCTATCGAGGGCCTACCACATGAAACCTCCCCTCCCCTCCCAGACCTCGAGCTCCTGAAGATGTCCCCCCTCCCCTCCCAGCTCCCTCTCCTCTGGCGACATCCCCTACCACTCTCGGATCCCTCTCCTCCAGAGACATCCCCCGACCACCTAATCCTCTCCAATAGCGTACGACAACCCCCACGGCCGAACACCATGAGTGATGTCCACCGCTCTCATCTCCTTCTCCTTCCACCATCTCTACCGAATTTCTCATGAGTTATTGGTTGGTAAATAGAGGTATGCATTAATCTTATCTAATTATTTCATTTATTAATAGTTCTCCTCTCTCATGTTTCTCAGTTTCATTTGGCCGAACCCTAGGGGTTTTGAGGTTCTGATATTCTAACTTTGATCCTCATTTCTAGGGTGTATCATGGTTCTCTTGGGTCTGTCACATGTTTTGGCATTCGACAAAGTGGTTGGGATCATCTCGGTTCATCTTCCACCATTTTAGGTTATTTTAATCTTCTATTTTTGTTTGGCACAATTTAATAGGGGACATTTGGTGATTTATGCTCCTATCATAATGAATATAATACTCATTTTTATCAGTATTTTTCATTGGTGAATGGATCAATCAATTGATTATAATCAACAAATCATCACTTTGAATCCTCATTATATAAAGTATCATTTGGTGTGGTCCTACTTATTTTGAAAATGATGTAGTTAATAAGTCCATGATAGATTAGATTGGCATGAGATCCCACTTATTCTCTTCTTTCTATTCCATATTTTACAGATGTCATTTGTATATAATACTATAAGATTGAGATGATGATGTTTTCTCCATTGACATCAATGAGGGAATTGGGGACACAACTGGATAATTTAGTTGTTCCTTGTGTAAATCATGAATTTGAATGGAATATTTCACAGTAATCTAATAAATAAATTTACAAGGGTATCTATTGAGAATCTCCTTCCACAAACCATTATCCTCTGATGGATTAGTAGTGACAAAACTCACCAAAGTTGGGGTTTACCCAAATTCACATTCCCATAGTCAATAATCTACAAGATTATATCCTTAAATAGGAAGTAGTCATATAAGTTATTCCCTAACATTGGGAATAAAATGGGGAGTATGCAAGGATGTGATTCTAGTATAAGAGGTAGCTATGGTAGAATATAATACAATTGATAATATGGTGGCTATTGATTTATAGGCTCAAAAACATGATCACATAACATATAATCATAAAATCACATGTCATGAATCATACTAGTCAGTGAATTGGGTTTTAAGGTAGATATAAATACCACATAGTGTTCATCAATTCTCAATAAACCATGTATATTGAGATATAAAATCGGGTTTGTAAATCTGGGTCATATGGGAGTACATGCCCAGACATCCACTTAGCTATAAATATTGTGACTATTGGGGAGGAAACATTGTCTAATTGACCATTTACACTGAATTTATTATATGTATTATAGATTTTAAGATCACTTAGTTTATATTACATGATTTTATTGGAAAAAAGTATACATTCGGATAACCATATTGACTCACATTCAATATGAGTTAGTGGAAGATTCTATGTAGGTCTTAAAAACATAACCTATCTATAGCCTTATAGATATAGTTTTTCTATTAGTATAGACATGAAATTCAGAGAGTTTATCGGGTTGTAGCCTGGTGGTAGAAGAAACGATGTAGATCTACACCCGTAAGACCATGATTGAGTCCTGGTAACAACATATTTCAGGGGAGGGATTCATTGTGCATGGAATGGACATAGTACCTATATACATGACATTTGGACATCGGTGGAAGAGGAGGGTGCTACCATGGTAGGTGTGTTTTAGCAGTAGGATAATGGGTCTTGGGGTTACGTCAGTGTGGGTGTGGTGGACTTCTCACAACATCTGTGATGGTGAAGGTCTATGGTGTAGTGGGGGTCTAGGTAGTTGATAGGTGGTGACAACATTGCTAGAAGTGCAGGGTGATCCTTAGAAGTGGGATTATAGGTATTGGGGGAGAAGATAGTGGAAAACTTATCACATAAAGACATTGGTAAAGGGCCTCAGCATAGTGGTGACTATGAGAAGCTGAAAGATATTGTGATGGCATGGAAACTATTCATGGTGTGGAAGGAAAAAAGGAGGGTTAGATAATCAGTTGTAGATCCCTGAAGAGGTACATAGTAGGAAGAACCACTAGTAAATCTAACCAGATTGGTAGGGGAGAGGGTATGGCATTGGACATCGGTACCATGAAATATAATGTTCTATATGGGGTCTTTCATTCTAATTTTCCGTGCATGTTTTGAGTTTTGGAGCATCATAAAGCATAACTAGGTTATGGGATTCTATTTTAGAATATTATTTAAGCATTATAGTCATGTATTATGTGCATGTGCGTTTAGGAATATGGGCAATGTAAGGTCCCCTTCAAGCTAGTTTAAAAATGAATTACCCATAAAATAATAAAAAATTAACGCTCTCGGGCCTCATATCCATGAAAATTAGAGAAAAGTACATGTAATGTATTTTATTTTATATAGTTCCTCTCACACCTTATCACCTAAGTGTTATAATTAGACAAAAGAATAGTTGATTTAGGGGAATTGTTTTTACAGAAAATGCAATGGAATTATCCAATTTGTAATTCAAGCCCATTTATGAGGTGTTTAATGTGGCTTGTGTATCATAGATTCATTGAGATGATATTATGTATTTAATGTGAATGTAGGATTTGGTACTCTATTTGTGGTGATCAGCTATGTGATAGTATTTGATGAGTTTTGTGATAAATGTTGAGACTAACTAATCACAATTTCTTCCAGTGGGGTGACTGCTAGAATGTTGCCGCACCTCCTCCCGCTCCATTCGCTCCTGGACAAAAGATGTTGCCTGATGGTTTACCCTGGACCGGGCCAACACGCCGCAGTCACGCCACGGTCATTCCGTGGTCACGTCGTGGTCAAGCCGTGGTCACACTGCTGTAATGCCATGATTTGGACCTGCTCTAGGACGACACCCCGCGACAGTTCGAAGTCCTATCAGAATTCAATGTATAATACCTAGATAGAGTTATAAATAAAATTACCCACCCATAGTTAATGGGGAGGGCGGCCCTCAGGTAGAAAATATATATATTGAGTCTCTCATGAAAATATTTAGTCACCTATAGACAACAATGGAGATGAGGGTGAAGCTTGCTACTTGTATTATATAAGGACCATCTAAGTGCTCTAGGGACATCATAGTAAATTTTGGACAATAATAAGACTTGAGAATACTTTTATAATGATATTTGTAATTGGAAAAGTGTCCCTCAGAGTTTGATATTTTTATGATCTTGATGATATAATGAGTGTTTTGACCCTTGTAGAGAAAATGCTTCTACATTATCTTTTTTTTTCTGTGTGAGAAAAGTAAACAACACCCACCTCATATAGTGTAGTTGGAGAATTCAACAACAATGGGGAATCTGAGGGATGATCAGCTCTGTGATAGTATTCCATGAGTCCTGTGTTCAATGTTAAGACTAACTAATCACAATATATATATGTGGGGCGATGACCGAAATGTTGCCCCCCCTCCTCCCTCTCCCTTCGCTCTTGGCCAGAAGATGTTGCCCCACATATGACACTGGACCGGGATAACTGACCGCGGTCACACTGCGATTACGCCGCATTCACACCATGGTCACGCCGCAATCACGTTGCGGTCACACCGCGATAATGCTGTGATTTGGCCCTACTCTAGGATGACACACCGTGGCAATTCGTTGTCCTGTCCGAATTTGATATATGATACCTAGATAGAGTTTTAGATACATTACCCACCCATAGTTAATGAGGAGGGACGCCCTCAGGTTCCGAATCTCTAGATTGAGTCTCTCATGAAAATATTTAATCACTTGTAGACAACATTGGAGATGGGGTTGAAGCTTGTTACTTGTATTCTACAAGGACCATCTAAGTGCTCGAGGGGAATCATAGTAAATTTTGGACAATATGAAGCTGTGGGAATTCTTTTATAATGATATTTTAATTTGGAAATTGTCCTTCAGAGTTTGATATTTTTGTGATCATGATGATAAAATGAGTGTTTTGTCCCTTGTAGAGAAAACTCTTCTACATTATCTTTTTTATGTATGAGAACAGTATAGGACACACACATCATATAGTGTAGTTAGAGAATTCTACAACAATGGGGAATCTGATGGATGATCATCTCTGTGATAGTTTTCCATGAGTATTGTGATCATTATTGAGATTGAGTAATCACAATTTCAGTCAGTGGGGTGAGGGCAAGAATGTTGCCTCGCCTCCTCCTACTCCCATTACTCATGGTTGGAAGATACTGCCCCATGGATGTTGCTGGACCGGGCCAACACAGCACGGTCACGCTGCGGTCACACCGTGGTTAGGTCGTGGTCAAACCTCTGTCACGCCGTGGTCACGCCGCGGTCACGCCGCGGTCACGCCGCGGTCACGCCGCGGTCACGCCGCGGTCACACCGCGGTCACGCCGCGGTCATGCCGCGGTCACTCTGCGGTCACTCTGCGGTCACGCCGCGGTCACGCCGCCGTCACGCCGTCGTAGTTTCACAAGAAGTCCTAGTAGAATATAAAGAATATATCAACACTATATTCTTAATTTAAGACTTCGAATACTATGAAATATATATTACAAAAAATCATCTTTCAAAACATCACTGGCATGAGAGCTGAAAAATTGATTCATGAAAACATCTGAACCATGGAAGAGTTGCATTCACATGCTGTATGTTTATCCCCACGAACACTGCTGATTAGCCTCCTTTTCCTCACCTACAACCGTAGTTCCCATTCAATAATAGCTTCATGTAAGCTTCTAACTCCTTGTGCAACAATATTTATATAGGCCATTGAAATATTGTGTAACCTCATCCTACTAAACAAGTTAAAAATTTCTGCATCATTCATGTATTTTAAATTAGTTCTAGATTTTAGATATTAAGATCAATTCCAGTTTTAATATATTATCCACCTCTTTTGTTCAACAAGTGAATAGGATCCACATCCAATTTCCAACCTATATCAACTTTCGTACATACTCCAAACACATTTCAATATCTCCAAATCATGAATGTAATTTCATTATGAAATTCTTCCACGCATACCTCCTCGTCCAAGACTTATTCTTTATGTTGACACATCGAATTCACTATTTATATATATATATTTTCAACACATATTTAACACAACTTCATGCAATAGATCTTAATGTAATTATTCATGAAAAATCCCATGACTCTTTAATCAAACATTCCTCATTCATACCACATATATTTTAAACAAATCCAACTAATCAAGCCTTTTTTTTTTCAACAATCCCCCCCTTTGGATGATCCTGTTCATGAAGCCTGCGCCTCTACTCTTGTTTCTTTTTTAAGGGTGGACACATTAAAGATTCGATTTCCTTAACCCCTTCGGTTAATGTACAATTGGTTGGGAATGCTACAAACTTGTCTTACAAGTAGTCTAATAGTGATAGAACTTATTCCAGGGATAGTAATGGGGTTTCATCATTTGAGACTCCCATGAAAAATAAGGTAGAGAGCACAATAGGAACATACCTAGCACATCGTGTTAAGGGGACTCAAAAATTAAAGGTGAGTATTCACAATTCCATTGAATTTATGGCATCATGAAGTAGTGAAGAGGATGGGAAAACAAACAACTAGGTTTAATGATGCAGCTAGTTGATGTGGAAATTCTTGATGATGGAGATGGGCCATTGATAGTGGCCTACAATTCACGAAATACGTTTTTCTTATTAAAAGGTTAAAAATGATGTTTTATCGGGTTACTGTAGCAACCCAGTGCAACAAGGCTGTATTTTTTACATCCTCTATCAGAATTTATTTGGCTTCAATAAGAGATAAATGATTGTGATGATTTGACATTAAGAATTGTTTTGGTAATTTTCTGATAAGAACTTTTTCCTTCTGTAAACACTTTGGCCAACTCTTCTTATGTTTTAACAGGTCAAAACAATGCATTGTGGTTCCATTTTTTTTCATTCTGGTTTGCATTGATTCATAGGGGTTGGGGGCTTGTTTTAGTGAGGGAGGGCTGGGTGAAGAACGGTTGGGGGTGGGGGTGGGGCAGTGGGGGTGGAGGTGTACAGTGGGGGGGGGGGGGTAGTGGGGTGTTAAGGTTGGGGGGCAGTTTGGGTGAAGGGGGTAGGGGGTGTGGGGTGTAGGGGGAGGGGGTGTTTATGGGGGGAGGGGGTGTCTATGGGAGGGTAGGGGTGTCCAGGGGGGTTGTCTAGGGGGAGGGGGTCCAGTGGGGGGGGTCCAGTGGGGGGTGTCAAGGGTTGGGTGTCTAGTGGGAGGGGGGGCAGGGGGGTGTCGAGTAGGGGTGTCCAAGGTGGGTAGCTGCTGTTTTTGGGGGGTGAGCAAGGGGGTTCTATCTAGGGGGAGAGTAGGGGTGTGCAAGAGGGAGGGGGTGTGCTGCGGGGGTCTGTCTTGGGGGGGGGGGGAGGGAGGGGTTGTAGGGGGAGTGGGTGGTGTCTAGGTGGTGTCCAGGGTGGGTACCTACTGTTTCTGTGGGGGGGGGGGGGGTTCAAGGGGGTTATTTCTAGGGGTAGAGTGGGGGTGTGCAAAGGGGGAGGGGGGTTTTTTCCATGGGGGAATGGAGTGGCTATAAGGGGAGTGGTGAGGGGTTTCCAGGGGGTTTGTCTAGGGGGAAGGGAGGGGCTGCATGGGGGGTGGGGATGGGGTATCCAGGGGCTCTCCAGGGGGTTTCCAAGGGGTGTCCAATGTAATTAGACATTCCTTTCAGGCTGATCTAAACCTTTAAAGAATGATCAACTACCTCACTGTAAGTTTTCACCTTGGAAAAAATACATGAGAATAAATTTCTATTCGTAGTCCCATCTCAAACTTTTGATATTTCATCTACTAATTTGAAACGATCTAGGGTGTGTACTGCACTAGTTCAGAAAAATGATTTTTATACTCCATCACTGATTATCCACATTTGGAAAGATAAATAAACTTTCAGGAACTGGAATAAGATAGGACCTCAAGAAACTTATTCTATTTTAAAATGATCTTGAAATATTGCTACATATCTCTATAGTCATCCAAGTTTGAACCACTGAGTTCCAACGTCTTCGATTAAGACCCTCTAAGAAGAACAAAACACATTTTACTCTGGTATACTAAGGATTGTCATTAAATTCAAACATTATGTCTATCTTCTCAAGACACTCCTCTTCTTTATATGGATCAACATTACCTCAGAAGGTGTGAGTCATTTTCTAGAGAAACTCCAAAGCATTGTACTTTACAGGAGCTGGTTCCGCTTCCCTAACCATAGCGGGACTGAAACCCTCTCCCGGACCAAAATCATGAATAGAAAAAACTAGAACATACACTAATATCTGATCAATTATTGAGGTAAACACTCTCTATCATCTTCCCACAGTTTCACAAGAAGTCTCATGGGTTTTAGGGGGAAGGGTCTGTTTAGGAGGGGGCTATACAGGTGGGGGGGGGGTCTGTCTAGGGGGGAAGGGAGGGGCTGGGGTTTTAGGTTTAGTGGGTTGGGGGGGGGGGGGTTCTGTTTAGGGGGGCTCCAGGTCCACTGGGGGGCTACAGCGGGGGTATGTCCAAGGGGTGTTGCCAGTCCAGGGGGTGCAAGTCTAGGGGGTCTGTCCAGAGGGGAAGGGAGGGGTTGTATGTCTAGTGGGGGGCTATAGGAGGGGGGGGGGCTGTCTAGGGGGAATCTAGGTGGAAGGGGGGATGTAGTTATAATGGGGGGCTGCATAGGGAGTCTTTCCTAAAGGGGTTGTAGGTCATGGGAGGACTGTCCAGGGGTAAGGGAGGGGCTGCAGGTCCAGTGGGGGGTGTCTATCTAGGGGGTAAAGGAGGGGTTGCAGTTCTAGTGAGGGGCTGTAGGGGGGTAGGGAGGGGATTTAGGGTGGGGGGTTATCCAGGGGGAAGGGAGGGGCTGTAGGTCCAGTGGGGGTGTCTAGTTGGGGGCTGCAGGGGGGTATTTCTATGGGGGGAAGGGAGGGGTTGCAGGTCCTGAGGGGGGGGGGGGGGTCTATCCAGGGGGAAGGGAGGGGTTGTAGCTCTAGTGGGGGGTTCTAGTTCATTGCTTCGCAGTGGTAAATGTGGGTAGATTCATTTTCTAGTAAAACCATCTATACACATGGTTCAACAAACCACGAGTATATATGCTGCTTCGAAAATATCTATACCCACGGTTTGTTGAATTGTGGGTACGTTTACTGTGAAAGAAAATATCTATACTCACGGTTTAATTAACTATGGGTATATTATTTGGGCTGTAAAAATTTATACCCTGGGTTCTGTAAACCGTGGGTATATATGTATACCAACGGTTTACCAGAATCATGGGTAATATGTGATTTTAGTGGGATATACCCACGGTTTCTATAGAACTGTGGGTATTGGGCTACCCCAATGCCTCGGGAGCCCACAGTTCATGAAACCGTGGGTATAGACTATACCCACAGTTTCTTGGGATATACCCATGGTTTGAAACTGTGGGTATAGGGAAATTTTCTAGTAGTGACACTGAGTTGATCTTCAGTATGACATATCATCCTCAAACTGATGGTCAATATGAGCGGACTATCAAACACTTGGGGAAATGTTGAGGGCATGATCAATAGACTTCAAAGGAGAATAGGATCAACATATTTCTCTAGTGGATTTCTCTTAAAATAAAAGCTTATATTCAAGCATTCAAATGGAACCTTATAAAGCCCTTTGTTAGAAGATGTGAAAATCACTGACATGTTGGGATGAGGTTGGGGAGAAAAAACACCAAGGTTTAGAAATGGTTGAATAAATGGTGGAGAAGGTTAAGACTATATAGCAGCACATTAATGATGCTCATAGTTGACAAAAGTGCTATAATGATAATCAGTGAAGATACATAGAGTTTGATGTTGGAGACAAGTTATTCCACCGCATATCACTGTGGAAGAGAGTTATGATATTTGGGAAGAAGGGAAAGCTTAGTCCAAGTTTCATCGGCCCTTTTTAGATCCTTGATCTCATTGGAGGAGTGCCCTATCGACTTTCACTCCCACCAAACCTATCTCAAGTACATGATGTATTCAATGTATCACTATTGAAGAAGTACATACCAGAACCATCACATGTACTCAATCAATAGGTGGTACCATTGGAGAATGACATCTCTTATTAAGAGATGTTGATAAAGGTCTTAGATTGTAGGAAAAATTTTCTATGCAATTAGACAATTCCCTTGTCATGGTTTTGTGGATAAACCACAAGTTTGAAGAGGAAACTTGGGAATTAGAGGAAGTGATGAAGCAAAGTTACCCTCATCAGTTTTAGGGTGGGAAAATTAAATTTTGAAGGAGAAATTTCTAAACTGGTGAACATTACAACAGCCCACACTTTTATTAATTAAAATTCCTCTTGATCTAATTAAATTTCATACTATGTAAAATGTTTATATAACATATGTAATTATTCGATTTTATTTTTTTTATTTCAAAATACCATTAATAATTGTTACCATTGTTAATATAGTCAATGAACCGTGATCACATGATTACTATAAAAATAAGGCTTTAAAAATCTAATTTACTCAGAAAAAGGTAGTGATGGTCTCATCTAGTATAATTGCTCCGTACGAAGCCCATTTTTGGATCTTGAAAAGGAGGTTGTGTCATTGGGATTCACTGTTGACCAAGCCCAATAAATGCTTCAACCCGTTAAGCCTGAACAAAACTACCTATGGGAGAAGTGGAAGTTCATAGAGATTACCACCCGAGTAATATTATCCAAGCCACCCCAAGAGTCTGTCACCATCCACACCATACCATTAGGACTTATGAGTGTGTTATAAGGTGTTAGGATACAAAACCATTCACTATGAATATCTCCATTATTTTGTTTATGTAATAAATAATATACATTCATTTTATTATCGTTAATTTTTAAATTGGGTTTAAAGCACAAATACTATTTTTAGTTAATATGAAATTAAAAAATCTATTTTTTAAAGTTGAAGGATTTTTTATTTAAATAATATTTTAATAAAATATTATAATCAATTAGTTTTATAAAAATTCTTTTATAAGATTTATGAATAAAATTGTAACATTTATTAATTATTGAAAGCCGTTTTTGTCAAAACCCATGAATTTTCGATAAATGATAGTTTATATATTAATAGTAAAAATTCACATATTTAAAAATTATTTAGAGAAAATGAATATTTTCTTTTGGAATCAAGATGTTGAATTTATTCAATGGTAATTTTTTCATAATTTTCTGACACAATCAATTTTTTGGGTAAAAATTAAATACCGTTTAAATATATAATGTGTTTCATGACATCATAATGACTCAATAGTGATTTAATTAAGTTCTATAAATGTTTTTTCGTTAAATATATGTTTTATAATTATAATAATGTGGTTTTATATTTTTTTTATTAATTTTATGGTCATTAGTTGACCCTCCAAGACTTATTAAACGTTTTAGCTTTTTAAATTGATTTCCATGAGAGTGTGATTCAAATCTACATAATCAAGCCAAATATGTTAATAAGTTTGGCCTTTTCCCTTATAAAATAATGTTTTCAATTCTAATTTGAAAAAAAAAGCTGGGAAAAACCAAGGGTTGGTTTGTGGTTTTGATTAGTTTAATGTGTGGTGGTTAAAACCTAAATAATAATGAATTCCCACTATTTTCCTATACAAACCCACCCAAGCTCCCACTTCCTCTGTACTCAATGCTTTTGGAGATCAACCAACCTTGGACCTAATATCTCTAAAATCCTCCCAAGGTTCCCCAAGCTCACAATAAGCTTCTCTCAAGCCTCTCCCAAGCCTTTGGGATCACACTTCCAAGTAACGTATTTCTTCCATTATCATTTTTTATAACTTTCTATACGTTGTTATGCCATTTTAATTTCAATTAAAAATATCGGGTTATGATTATATCCTCCAAAATAAATCCCTAAATAGGTTTTAATGTTGAGATACCACTTTCCCTCTCATTAATTCCTCCCATGTACACCCATTACCATACCGAAATTCTATAAGGAATTTCCCTCTCCTCATTTGCATCAAAACAATTCTTCTGTATTATGTATCTAAATTCCAATAAATATGTTGGGACATGTATCTATATGACCACATTACATTCTATTTTATGTAAATATGATTATACACCCCTTTATATATCATCATCCATTTTTATGAATTCTTATGTCACGCCATTATGCTGGTGAAATTGCACCGCGAATTTCCAAGACAAAGTCAATGGGTAGTGAATACCTTACCCATTTCTCTATCAATAGTCTTCACCATTAAGGATATTTAATTATTGATTATATAGTTTCATGAATGAATTCTTAATTCCTATATATTAGAATAAATGATTATGTTTAATGATTCCATGTTATATTATCCATGTGGAACATTTATGCATGAAATGAAATGATTACGAAGGGTGCACCATGATAGTGATGTACTGCATTTGGTAAATATTATTATCATGGTATTTCAAGTGAAATGAGGGGATACAAATTCTAAATAAAGTGTAATGAGAGTTTACTCATTCTCTATGTTCAATGATACTTGGCTCATGCTAATATCTTGTTAAATGATATTGCCACATTTCTATGTTATGATAATCATGATATATCATGCCTTTATGATCATGTTTATATTATGCTCCATTGATATGCCTATTTCCTAATATTTACTGTATTCTTAATGTTATAACTTTTTTACTCTCTTACTGGGTTTTATAGCTCACCCTTTTCTTATGCATGTCTTTAGGTTATCCAATTCAATGCAAACAACGAAGAAATATTTTGTCCTTGTAAAAGAAGTTTTCAATAATGATGTTGTGTTTTATGTTCTAAGTTGTTATGTAATTTTCCTCATCCCCAAATACACTAGAACTGTTGATCTTATATCTTGTAACAAGTGAATATTTTATGTAATAAATTATGATTATGTGTCAAATAAAGAGTAGGGTTGTAATAGATAATGTTATGAGTAGATGGTTATCCCATGAAAGAAATCCCTACAAGGATAATACATGTGGATACCTTACATAAAATAGATGTAACTATTGTTAATAAACTTTTAAAGGGATGATTTGGTATTAAATAAATCTCTACTTGGTGCATGAAAAGAAGTTATAACTACACAACTAGTTTGATACACATGAAGGGATATGTATTAGTGGATCATATTCTCTTTATGAATGAATATGAAGAATTGATTTCCGAGTGAATTTTAGGGAATAATTTAACGAGTGTATGATAATGGAACCTAAACTATCCTATGTTAAACTAAGATATATATTGGTTTAACTAAAGGAACTATATGATTAGCAGATAATGTAAATTAACAATAATTTTTAATGATGAATTTATTTTATTATTATTATAATTCCCCAGCATTTTTTAATGTTTTTTCACCAATTTAAAATCATTAGGTGTTAGTAATGGCTATAACTAGAAGTAAACTTTTGTGTTAAGCAAAATGTAATAATTAACTGAATAAATAACCCCTTAAAATAAGATATGGAATGAGGAAACTTTTTAATATGCTAATACTATTTTCATATAATATAATTGAAATTGTGAACATATTAAAAATCCCAAATGCACAAAATAAGTAAAATATTGGGTCTCATGAGATATAATGTGATGAAGATGATGAAGGAAAATATGTACAATTTCTTTTATGTAAAAAATTCTAAAAGAAACACCATGGAAATGACTCATGGGGACTAGATAATGGTTCAATTGTTGTAACAATATCCAAATTGCATCAAACTATTGATGGAAAATTAAAATGTAAATAATATGAGGAAAGAAGTTAAAACTCATCCTTGAGAACTGCTAACAATTCAAGTTATTATTTTTAATGAAATCAAAAAATATATTAGTCAAATACCTAATCCAATGATTGTTAAGGATTGTAGAAATCTATAAACTATTTGATCCATGGAGAAAGAAAGATTTCATGTGTTGGATATCAATATAGAGGATAATAGTAAATTTGTTTTACTTGATCTTAACCACAATTTAGTGGAGGCACAATAGTTTTATCAACCATATTGTATATAGGTTTTTTTCTAGGAATATTAAGTCACAACCATCAATGTTTTTTATTTTATGTATAATATTCAGTGGTATGATTATTATGATTTTTGAATGAAACATTGTACGCATCATAATATCCTCCTCTAAGAAACTTATACTTTAAAAATAGAGTGAATATATTCAGTTTTACTACACTTAAATTTATAGAATAGGGAAAAGCACATTCAAAATCAACTGTAATAAACTAGTAGTGAAAGGATTACTATGAAGACAAATTAAACCTTCTAATGGGCCTTAATACCTAGTTTTGAGATTCTTTTCCTTGATTGGTTTAGGGAAAATAATTTTTTTCTATACATCCATATGATATCTAAAATAATATCTAATTATAGATAATATAACTAGGCGTATACATAATTTATCCATTATTACCTATTTTGAAATATAAATGACAATAAAATTATGGGCCCACAATATATTTAAGGGGGTATAATTTAACATCCCAATATTTTAGATCCTTAAAAATACATAATTTTCAATATAACAGTTTCCCATTCTATACCCAATATAAAAAATACACAAAATGGTTAGAAGAAATTATTAACAAAGCCATAATAAACACTAATAAAGTAAAGAATTAGTATTTTTTTTACCTTTATAATGTAAACAATTAATATTCATTAATATTGAAAAGGATACATCCAAAAAATAATTGTAACATGATTATTGAAATTAATATATATATATATATATAATAAAGATTACATTAAATATCAACAGAAATGTGAAACTAAGATACTAATGAAAAATATTTTATTAAATTTAATTATTTTCAAGAACAATATATTTCAATAGGAATAAAATAATAATACTAATTTAATTAGTAATTTTTAAAAAATAAGAAGAGGGATATATAATATAAAAAAATTCATTTTCTGATAAAAAAATATTTTTTAGCTATATTTTATATTATTAATTAAAAATAAAATTTCTTAATATTGGATTATAATTTTTAAAAAATAAGATCATTTTTATTTGTCTAGATCATATTTACATAAGAATAATTTTTTGTATTTTGTGAATGTAATTAATTTTACGATGAATAGTGAAAATACTGATTTTATTAATATTTTCACATTTATGAAATAATTTTATTATATTAATATATAGGACCAACCTTAAACATTATATAATCATGATTTTTGATCACAAATTTACTTTCTTTCACATTGAGTATCGATTCAAGTTTATATTTTTATAGAATTAGGCCATAACTATTACATTACAACACCAATATTAAAAATTAGACACCTATACTATATCTAATTGTTTCCCAACAAATAAAATATTTAAAAACAAGAATTATATTCTTGATAAAAATATTCTTTAATTCTTCCATTCTCTTACCCTTCCTTATAACTTGTTAAAAAAATTCAAAAATGTGGGATGAGCATAAAAACCTTAGTATGGGTTATAAAATAATGAAAGAAAAGCATTAGTCCATGAATACATAAAAATCAAAGAAATCATATTTTTCACTCATAAAACAAAAGCTCTCTAATATACCTCATGAAATCATAATATTTATGAATAACTCATAAGAATAATAAGTCATTAAGGTATCTTGTTTCATCCATAATATACTTACATTGTCCCTTTCATCGCTACATATGGAGTAACCTTCATGGTTAGGTTTGGAATACCCATCACAGTATATTACCTAAATCTCTTAGGAGAAACCTTAATGTTTACCTCTGTCACATTACCCAATTCATTGTAGATATCTCTTGAGCTCACCCACCTTTGGATTGTCACATAGCCACCCATATACGTAAATAATTCCTATGAACCATAACATAACCATAATACATAATACAAGAATAAAGGAAATATAACATTTCCACATTGCAATCACATGATTTTATTTAAAGATATTGATATAATCAATCCATTGTCAAAAAATGACTTTCAATACCCAAATACATAAAAATTAATTTGTTATTTAGTTTTATTTTTTCAAAAATTAAGTCTTGTAGAGGAAGGAAAATATCAAATAATGCTCGCAGCGGAGGAAAGGTCATTGTCGCCACAAAAGATAGAATAAAACATTACACTTTTTCATTTAGTAAAACTCATTGTAGGAAAAAATTACATTTAAAGACCATTTAATGGAATTAAAATTAAATGTATTTAAATATATACCATAGAAAATAAAGTCATGTATAAGTCAAAAAATGCTTCAATGAAAGGAGAATGAGACGAAGTCCCTTACATTGTGTCCAAATCGTCATGTATGTTTTTTGTAATTCATATATAATAAACCTTAGTTAATTTATACTTGGTTCATAACCCTTTACAAGTTTACTATTCATTTTTTACCATGTATTACCCACTTATAACACTCAAAAAATATTTTTCTGTCAATATCAGTTAATTTTTTTTTTGATATTTGATACTTCAGTTGAAAATGAACATGATTTGATGTAAATTTTCAATATAGTTAAAAGTAAATAATAACTATAATGATATTCATGATTGAAATATCTTATATATACAGTATATAGGTATTTAAAATATTCTATAACATTTAGATATTTAAATTAATTGAACCGCTCATGGAGACAATAGACCGTACGTACGCATTAACACTACTTTCATTTATTTTTTATCATAATGGTATGAAAAGTAAATGATACATAGGTAAGTTATAATTACAATATAATATCTATTTTATGGATGTTACATATTTTTATTAATACCATCCTTTATTCGTTCCACGTATGGCATGAATGAGTCATATCACTTTGAGGGGGAAGTAGTCTGCACCTCCTCAAATGAAATTATCATATTTACACATTATAGAATAAATAAATGTATTATGTAATTAAAAAAAATATTCATCGAGAAAATATATATATATATTATATATCATACATAAATACAGTTCCATCACAATGGCCACCTTGGGAGGTGGTAGGATAAAATTGAACAATCATTGTTTCATTAGAAAATAGTTTTCCTTACACAGAAACAATATGTTCGTATCGATTAGATGGGGGTGTATGTATGTGTAGATAGAATAATTCTCATAAAAAACCCTATTATATTGAGAATACTGGTTTAGTTATGTAATCATAGAATAATAATTGAATAAGGAGTGAAGAATGAAAATAAATGAGAAAAACTTTAGAGAAGACTCTACCTCTAAATCAGTTAACTCATTTGGATTTGAGCCAAAAGGATTTCTTGAATTTCCTTACACCCAAGTTAAGGCTTTTAGAAGGAATTAAGGTATGTTGGGAGATTATTTTATCAGAAGGTGTACGAGCCATAATGCTTGAGAGGTGTTAGTAAGTGGGTAGAGGTGTTGGCCTTTTATTAGAGGGAGGAGGTGGACTTTAGGAAAGTCTTGAAATATTATTTTATACTAAAATGATTTTAGAATATTAAATGTTCCAATGTTATATATTTAGAGGTTAATATGATTATGGGTAGAAATCCTCACAAACAATAGTTTTTAGAAAATTTTAGGTCTCAAAATTAACCTTATCATTTAGCCTTAACCCTTTGTAAAAAACATTACCTCTTACCATGTCTTCTTGTATTTTAATAATATATGGTTACAATAATTACTATAAAATTGAAATAGAACAAAAATTTGATCATTAATTACATTTGTAACATTATATATGTTAGTTGTCCAAATATTAGATTTTTAGGACTATTATACCATTAATTAAAATAGTATTTGTTTTAAAAATGCATTTATGTCTATTTTGACACAATATAGTAATTAATATTTTTTAAATATCATAAAATCTTTATTCCTTAAAAATAATGTAATTAAATAAAATATAATATATTAATAATATCCGTAATTTTTTTTTTGGGGTCAAAATATTAAAATTACATTTATTTTAATGTTTATAATATCATTTATTTGAATGCTTCACTAATAAGGTAACCACTTCATCATCATTGTGTCTTAAATAAATAAATTTATTTAATGTATATAAATTATATATAAAATATTATGACGTAGATTTTTGATATTTCTATTTAATATTTATAGTCTATGTTATCAGTCATATAACCCTGTATTAAATATTTTTAGTAAAAGATACATGTTTAAGTTATATTTCTCTTTACATTAAATTAATTCTTATAAAATGTCATTATTACAGCCAAGTGGCTCCATGGGGTCCCACAATTGACCAATGGATGACCATGGTTGGATATATCTTATAAAATAGGATTATGACATGTTTTATGGTAGTTTTATATTATTATAGTATTATTGAATACACTTATTTACAAGATTTACCATTTATTCATGGTAAATAAAAATAATTACTGATGTTACTATTCATAATGTCCAATAAATAAATAGTACTTATTTAAAAAAGTTGTAACTTATGATTCTTAATATGGAATATATTATTACAAATTAAAAAGACATGATTTCTAGAAATCAATTTAAAAATAATTCCAATTGTCATAACCAAAAAGCGATTTTTTAAGTAGTAAAAACTACCAATTGATTGACATGTGTTTATGTCCAATTTAAATGTGTAATTACTTCCAAAGACCAAAATTGTATTAAATAATAATAATAATATCCAATTATACATTATCTATAATTAAAAGTACAGTATAACTTTATAAATAAATAAAATAAATTTGCAGTTTTGAAATAAAATGTAGTATTTTTCACTATTCATTTAAAAAATGATATTTATTAGAAAATTACCAAAAATCAAACCAAATTAAATTTTGATTTCTCACCACTATTGAAGATTTTTATTTTGTCAAATATAACATATAAAAGTTACAAAAACTAGATTCAAAATTGTTTTTCCTTCAAAAGGCAGTAAACTGACCTTTTAAAAATATCAGAGTATTTTATGCTTAAAATTGGATTAATTCTCATTTTAAGCCTCTAAAATTTATTGTATAAAAGTAAAAAAATTAGAAAACCAGTGAAATAAAAATATAGTTAATTTTATTCAATCCCTCCAATAAAACATCTAGGTTTTAACTATCATTTAAAATAATAATATTGTTATATTATTTTTTGGTATAACTCAATGTTGTGTGAATCCTAAGATTTTAGAGAAACCCATCACGACATTTCAAGTGCGCTATTGAAAAAAGTGTCTTTTTTAATGAAAATTAATATCATATTCATAAATATTATTAGATATAAAAATTGTATTATTCTATAAATACCTGGGATCTTACATCATTCCCTCCTTTTGGAAATTTTGTCCCCATAATTCTATTTACTTTTCATTTAAGTGGTGATATTTATACCTCAATGAATTTTTAGATTCACATGTTTTCTCTTCAATTATATGGTTTTCTCACAATACCATTGCCTGATGAATCACATAAAGGACCCTAGAACACCTTGAGAGGGGTGGGTTGAATCAGGGTGTGAAATTTTTCATTAAAGCTAATGGATCTTGTTCACGCATTGGTAGGAACTTGTTGAAACTATATGAAGAGGATGTGCAGAAAATAAACAATCACAAGAAAATAAACGACACATCAATTTTACGTGGTTCACAACTAAGGGCTACGCCCAAGTAGCATACAATGACAGTTTGTATGTCTTTCCAAAACCACTATTCTTAACATGTTGCAGATTACATGTGTTTAGCACAGTCACTTTGTGCCAGGTGTACTACCTTTACAAGGTTTTAGGGATGGCACGCTGCATCCCTCAGATTACATCCACTGACTCCCCCTTGCTAATCAAATTGGAATAATATTCACTCAGTTTAATGACATGAAGGACGCTTCCATGTTTTAACATCACATCATGTATCCTCAGCTATAAATGGATTCTCTGTTGAAGTCTCATAATCACCCAAAGATGTAATTTAATTTCCCAAACAGTGATTTGTTTTGAAAATTAATTTCGCAAACTGATTTGGTTAATTTTTAGGCTTCCTTGGGTGTTTTTCATAATACTACTATTTCAGCGTACAACTACTGTTTTCGCATACCAACTTGCTCCTCCACGTACCGTACAACTCCTCTACGAACTGACCTTCTCGGCACACTACCCTACTCGGCATACTACTCCACTCCTCCACTGACAGTCCTGCTCCACGTACTGCTTTGCTCTACCAGGTACTGCGAGAGCAACCTGTATAAAACACACTCTCTTCCACGTACTGTTTCCGTATGCAGATGACTCTCTCTTCATACCATCTTATCCACCGAGTATCATTTCATACATCACCAAATTTCAACCCAAAATTTTATTCTCCAATGTCATCTCTTAACAAAGAGGATTGTGTTTCCTTAAATTGGCATGTAACTCTACAAATTTTGGTAATCGAATTTACCCAAAATTTCAATGTGGTATAATCTTCACTGTAAAATAAGCTCTATCCATGTACTATTAGTCTCCACTGTGTGCCTCACTTGTTTTGTGATATACAACAGTCCTTCAAAACATCAACATCCTGCATACCGTATGTCTTCACCGATTACCCTCTTTATGATCCATTTTTCATTTCTTCCTTCACATTCACCGTACCACCTTCCTTCACCTCATACAATTCCTATGAACTATTTTCAATTACAGTCACCAATCCGCACACTACTCCACACACCGAAATGTGAACCACTCCGCGTACCACTCTAGTTATGTGGAATGTGACCATGAACCATTCTTGAAACATGGTACACAATCCATGTTCTATTGTATGTGGTTCCCTTATTTTTCTGATTTTATTTTTCATTTCTCAAACCATTCATTCCTATCTGAAAACCCTTTGTTTTCCAACACCAAACCTCTTATATTGAGGCCAAAAAACTTTGAAAACACTGGGATAAAGTGCCACCTTCAATACTGATTTCAGGCTCAAACGTATGACATCATTCCTTACAAACCCCTAATCACCCATGTTTAGATTGACAAAAAATAGAGACCAAAATCCATTATTTTCAATGAATATACTTGGTTCCAATAATATCTCCTATTGGGTCTGTTGGAAATATCCAGATAAATTCATGGACATGCCAATAATGATTAAAACATGAACCTTCATGAAAAAACTCAACCATCACTCAAAGTCTATGTGAGTAGTGCTTGGTGTTGAAAAATAGAGAGTGGGCATGAATTGAGTTTTCATCATTTTATTTCTCCCCTATAGTTTCATTTTAGGATGTTTCTATTCTCCATCTTTCCTATTTTCAGAAAGAAACTGATCACGCTCCATTTAATTTATCCATTCTCCCCCATTGGAAAAAATCCGAAAACCAGATAATTAAACAATGTAGAGCCCAAAACAAATTCCCCTGGATAATATCTCTCCCATAAACCTGTAATACTTCTAAAACATATTAACACAATTAAAATAATTGGGGAGAGGGGAATCACATAACCTCTTCATGCATTGGGAGGTGGCTGAACACCATGGTTCAACTGATGTTTCTCAAACACAGCCACTAACTGTGTCTTGGTCATAATTTCAACCACTTTCTTATCAGTTCCCACATGTTCAATTTTGATCACATCTTGTTAAAATTTTCCTTGATTAAGTGATATCCGATCTCAATATATTTTGTACGATAATGCTGAACATGATTCTTCATTAGATCAATTTCTCTATTGTTATAAAAATAAATCACCATTGTTTGTTTCAACTCATCACCAATGTTAGTTAGTTGATACTTCATCAAAACTAATTGCGTGCATGACTTGGTAGAAGATATATATTCAAATTCAGAAGTACCATGAGAAGTAATTTCAAATTTCTTGCATAACCAGACCACACATTTATTCCCAATAAAGAATGATCCACCACTGGTAGACATTATATCCACTTCATCTCCAGCCCTGTCAACATTATAAAAATAGGATAATTCACTACCTCTTCCTATAGTAATGTATTGTCCATAATTATGTGTACCTTGAATGTAAATCATGATTCTTTTCACTTCCAACTTATGTTCTTCCTTCGGATTACTCTGAAAGTAGATTGAAAGGATATTTTCCAATACAATATTTGTTTGTGTCGCAGTCTGGTATAGTAGGCTTCTAATGATTCTTTTTTACATGGTGGGATCCAAAGAAGTCTCATCCTCATGATTCCCAATCATTATTCTAACTGCAATCAAAGTTGTAATTGATTTGAAATCATGCATATTGAATATCATTTGCATATCTCTTTCATAATTTTCCTAATAAATGAATGTGTAATGTTTCCTATGAATCAACTAAAACCACAAAATGTATATGAGTTCACCAATCATGTACATTTCAAATTCTGATATAATGTGATTAGAAAGTACGTCCACTGATCCATTCCTACTTCCACCAAAAATAATATCATCCACATATACCAATACCTTGAATTTATCATTTTGTAAATTTTTCACATAGAGATTATGATCCACTCCTCCACTTTTAAACTCAATTTTTCTCTGAAAAGTGTCCAACCATGAGTACGATGCCCATGGTGCTTGTTTCAAGCCATAAAGAGATTTCTTAAATTTAAAAAACTTCAGTTCAACATCGCCAAGAAAAAAACATACTGGTTGTTCAATGTAAACTTCTTCTACTAATACTCCTTTGAATAATTTCGTTTTTACATCCATTTTATACACTTTATAACCTCTTTGGATTGTAGTGGAAGGAAACAACATCATTGAATCTAGTCTTGCTATAGGAAAAAATGTCTCCTCAGTATCAACACCTTCGATTTGTGAATATCATTTACAGACCAAGAATGCGTTATTTCTAATTGCATTTCCATGCTCATCAAATTTGTTCATTAAAATATACTTTGTACCAATCAAATTGTGACCATCAGGTCTTTTGACAAGATCCCAAGTCTGATTTCTTTCAATCTGATCTAACTCTTATTTCATTGCTTTTAGCCATGAATCATCCTTTGCAGCCTATTCAAATGAGGATGGTTCCACAAATGATAGAATTGAAAAATGTGAATTATTTATGATTTTTATTGTTTGTATAGATTCAATCTGATCCTCGATAATGTTGGACTGATCAATATCATCTCTTCGATTTCACCTTTGCGATTAAACGAAACTCTCTCCAGCTATGGCTTCCTCTTCTGATTTTTCTTCAGATTCAAAATCATGATGTGACTCCTGAGAGTTTTGCAAAATTTCCTCAAAATTTTTATTAGCATTTATTCCTTGTTCACATCCTTCTTTATATTCTATCACATCAGGATAAGAATCCCTTGATGCATTCATGTTTTTTTCAATGATTTTTACATCAATGCTTTCCACAATACTTCCCAATCACTTATGGAAATATATTTTGGATTTTCTATTCATTGAGTATCTAAGAAATATTCCTTCATCTACATTGTCTCCATACATACATTGATTTCCTTCCTTTTTGGATGAAACATTTTTTTCCAAAAATATGAAAATACTTCAAAGAGGGATTGCTTCCATGATACAAGTCATAGGGTTTATCTGTCTCACCCTTATCTATCTTTGTATGATTTTTAATATACACTGCTTCTTTTACTGCCTCATTCCAGTAATTTCGAGGAATACAACTCTCAATATGCAATGTTTTTCCCATGTTGTTTACCTGTCCATTCATGTGCTCAACAACTCCATTTTTCTATGGAGTTCTCAAAACAACCATCTCATGTGGTATCCCATGCTTCTTTAGGTAATTTTCAAATTCAATGGATGTGTATTCCCCTCTATTGTTAGACTGCATGACTTTGATCATCTATCGAATATCATTCTTGGTGATTTGACGATAGGTTTTCATACAATCAATCATTGGTCGATTCCTGTGTATAACGATCACACATGCCATTTGACTATAATCATCTATGAAATGAACAAATTATCTTTCTCCATGTGTTCCAACAGCATTTATGCTCTTTTCTTCTTTAGTCAGTAGGAACTGCCGACCAGTTTCCCTCGCATGCACACATCACAAGTCTTTTCTTGTTAATTATTAAGATTAGGGATATCAATGACTATCTTCAGCTTATATATATTTTCAATGTCTTTTTGATTTATGTGCCCCAATATTCAATGACATAAGTTGTTTTCATCTTAAACTATTAAGTAGAAAATTTTCTCTTTGTTCTCAACAAGATATTAGTTTCCATCTGCTATATAGCTTTTAATGAGTGAATTCGATGAATTTACTTTTATAGTACAACCATTATGATTGATTGATACAATAAGACCTGATTCATAGAGTTGACTCACAATATGAAGATTGTGACATAGACCGTTCACATAAATGACTTTAGTTTTCTTCATCTCTCCAATTGCTAGCTCAGTACTTCCACTGCCTTTTATCTTCAAAACACCATCATTACCGAACCTCACTATTCCATCGACCGTTTTGTTGACATTCATTAATAGGACTGCATTACCTATCATGTGGGATGAACATATGCTGTCAAGAATATAGGTGAATTTGTTCTTTGTAACTTTGAGGGCTACTTCTGCAAAATTAAAATTTTCAATTTTCAACTTTTCTTTCCATGCGATATTGGATTGAGTGTAGGGTGTGGATGGTCTTTCAATTCTCTCTTCCATGTACACAGGTTATTCATATTAAAATTATTCTTCAAGAGGAGAAAAACTATTTGAAATAGCAACACCATCTAGTTGATGAGTTTTCCCTCGTCTCTAAGCATTGAATGAATTTCTCCTAGCTTACCTCTACCTGAAAAACACAGCTTTATGAAAAAATTTAGAACAATAAAACAATATCTATAGAAATTAATTATTATATAAGAAGTAGGATATGAATATGTTCTCCTTTGGTTGACTCCTAACTCTTCCCCATTCATATAGGTCCTTTCCTCTTCACAGTATGAGATGGTATGGCCCAAATAGCCACAAAACTTACACTTTATAAAAAGAAATATTTTATCACATTTATTTATACTCATGACTTCTTCCTTAGGAAAATAGTTTGACTGCCTATCATTTAAATAAACCTGAGGGAAAACCTTAATTATCCTTTCAGTTTGATTTAAGGGTTTTTTTTCATCACTTCTGGTGGCTTTTCAATATGATCAAATTTCATCTTGCCTTTATTCTAGTTCAATTTATTTATAGTATTTGGAATTTCAAAATCATAACCAATTCCACTATTTCCCATTAATGTGGGTATTTGATCACTCATGATCTTTTAAAATCCATCATAACCATTTTTTTCTCTCTCTAGCAGCTCAACATCTAAGAAACTTCAAAATTGAATTTTCTTGTTCGTTTGTTTTGAAATAGTTTCACTTTAAAGTTTACTTCTCAGAGTAACAAATTCTTCATTGAGTCCTTCAATGGTATTGGAATTCTCTTCATGTATTCAGTTCAGGTCATTTATGATCTTTTCTTGTTCATCAATTCCGAGTTTCAACTCCACAACATCATCAGTTCTTTCAAGGATTGATGATTGAACATTCACCATTTCATCCAGCCATTCAATTTCTGTTTCCAATTGATCAATATATTCAGATGATTCCACCACCATTTCTCTCCAATTATTACAACTCTTAAATTTAATCTATAGCTTACCAAAATCACCCTTAATAAGCAAATTAGGATTACCATTAGTAGTTAACTAATTATCTCCAACTTTATATGTCAATGGTTCTCACCTTTCAATGTTATCAATCACAGAGGCATGGTTTCTAGTATTAAATTCTGGTTCATATTCCTCACAAAATTCATTATCATCATCTCCCTCCTCATAGACAAAACTATTCTTATGTGCTTTCTTTGAGAATTTGAAATATCCCTTTTTGTATAATATTTTCTGAGGTTTCTCTTTGTTTTCAATTTCACTCTCTCCATCATCAAATTTTCTTGAGCACTGAGAGGCATTGTTCCCAACTCTTCCACTATGAAAACAAGCCTGAGGTAGCTTACCTTCAAATTTCTATGTTCCCCTCTTAAGCTTCTTGGAAATTAGAAAAAGAGTTCAGTTTTATTCATCATCTACATCAATGATATCTCCTGAAAATTTTAGTTTGTCCATGGATTTGAATGCCATTTACTTGATCACATGAGTCATATATTCTTTTAGTTTGATTCTCATTTATTAAGCTGATAGATTTATCAAGAGATCATCCACTAAGAGTTTGGAGAGATCTCTATCCTCAAGGGCTGACAACTTTTCATTTTAATGTGGTTGAAGTCATCTCAATATTTTCTTCACTTTGTCAATGTATTTTATTTCTTCATCCAGATATCAAATTTCTCCTTCAACTTCAGTAATTCATTTAAAAAGGAGTCTTTATTCTCATTAGGGTGTATCTTCATATCATCAAACCTTTTGTGTAGAACATGATGTTTTTACTCCTTCAAATTACTATCTCCTTCATAATTATTTTCTAGTTTATCCCATGTTGACTTGGAAGATGTGATACTCATTAACTTTAGATAAATCTGATCAGAAAGGGTTGTAGTAAGAGTATTTTGTTCATTTACATCAGCATCAAGAAATTTCCTATCTATATCTATCATCAACAGCCCTGTAGGATCATTGAATTTTATTCCATGCACAATATGAAATAATAATTTCATTCCAAGAGATATTAGGTGAGATATCATTATTTTGTTCCATATTTGAAAATTAATTTCTTCAATGAGGGAAACTCCACTTACGTTGACTGGATTCTCTATGACTGTAGAAAACAAGTTTAACACAAGAAACATTTACTCTTTGATATCACTTGAAGGATCCCAGAACACCCTAAGAAGGGAGGGGTTAATCACGGTGTCAAATGTTTCTTTTTAAATTGATGGATCTTGTTCCCACGTGGGTAGGAACCAGTTGAACCAGCTTGAAGTCGATGTGTATAAAATAAATAATCACATGAAAAGAAATGACACAACAATTTTACATGGCTCACCACTAGCGATTATATCCAAGGAGAACACACTGAAAGTGTGTATGTTGTATAAAAAACAATAATATTTACAAGTTGTGGATTGCAAGTGTTTACCACAGTCACACTGTGCCAGGTGAACTTCCTTTACAAGGTTTTATGGATGACACACTATGTCCCTTAGATTACTTCCACTGACTCCCCCTTTCTCACCGCACTGGAGGAATATTTTCTCAGTTTAAAGACTTGAAGGTCTCCTCAATGGTTTAGAATCAAATCATTCATCCAAAACTATAAAGGAATTCTCTGTTGAAGTATCTTAATCACCCACAAATGTAATTTATTTTTCCATACACTAATATGTTATGGAAATTTTGCAAACTGATTTGGCCCATTTTCAGGATTCCTTTGGTTTTCCGCGTAGTGCTATTGTTTCCACATGTCGTTACTATTTTCGCATACTATATAACTCCTCCAAATACCATCCCACTCCTCTTTGAACTTTCCTTCTCAGTGTATTGACATTCTCCACATAATACTCCACTCCTCTGCGCACTGTCTTGCTCTGCGTACTGCCTTGCTCCGCCGCATACTGCAAGAGCTACCTGCATGAACCACACTCTCTTCTATATAATATTTCCTTACGCAAATTATTCTCTCCATGTACCATCTTCTCCACAGTGTGCCATTTCAGACTTCACCGAATTTCTTCCCCAAATTATAATCTCTAATCTCATCATTTAACAAAGGGGATTACTACTTCATAAATTGGCACGTAACTCTGTATATTTCAAGAATCTGATTAACCCAAAATTTTAATGTGGGAGAATCTTGATGGTTAAATGAACTCTATATGTGTAATGTCAGGCTCCACCATGTACCGCTACTATTATTTGAACCACAATAATCCAACCAAACTTCAACATCCCACGTACTGTATGTCTTTATAGCTTACCATCTTGGGGAACCATTTGTCGTTTCTTCCTTCCACATTCCATGTACCACATGCCTTCACTGCATACCGTTACTATGAACCGTTTTTAGTTTTGCACACCACTCCACACACAGATCCACACCCCACTCCATGCACTGCAACGTGCACCGCTCCGCATGCTACTCCCCCTACCTAGAATGTGGCTGAAAACCATTCCCATAACATGGTTCATTTTCCATGTTCCAAGGTACGTGGTTCCATTTTTTTTCCAATTTTCTTTTTTATTTCACATACCATTTACTCATATTTGAAAACCATTTGTTTGAAAAATACTAAACTCATGATTTTTAGGATCAAAAATTAGGAAAACACTGGGAAACTTCACCACCTTGAATATAGATTTCAGCCTCAAATGTGTGACCTCATTCTTTGCAAACTCCCTAGTCATCCATGTGAATATTGACAAAAAAACACAAACCAACCTCCATTATTATCAACGATGAGCTTTGGTTACAACATCAACATATTCTACGACACTTTCTCTCTATGTTCAAGAATCTGTACTAGATATTCCTCATAAGAAAGATTAACTACCACTGGAATGAAAACATGAAATGGATCCGACATATTTATTCTCAAAATTGAAAAATGAAAAACATTGTGTACCTAGGATAAACATGGAAGTAAGGGAAGTTTATAGGAAACTAATCCAAATTTCTCAAGGATTTTAAAGTGACCATTGGTCGTCAGACTCAGTTTTTCCTTCTTACCAAAACACATCAAACATTTTCATAGAGGAACTTTGGGAAAGACATGATCACCTACCTCTAATTAAAGATCCTTCTTCTGGTTATCCGAATAACTTTTCTGCCTACTCTGAGCTGTTCTCATGTGTTTCTGAATCAACTGAACTTTATCTATCATCTCTTATTCTAATTTTGGTCCCATAAACTTTCTTTCACATACTTCATCCAAAAAAATTGGAGTTCTATATCTTTTTCCATATAATTCTTCAAATGGTTCCATCTATATACTAGAATGAAAACAATTATTATTAGAAAACACGACCATGGAATGATGTTGGTCCAAACAAACCTAGTAATCCATTGAATAAAGAAGTATCATATCTCCCAATATCTGAATTTTTCATTCTGACCACCCATCCGATTACAGATTAAAAGTTGTACTAAAATTTAATTCAGTTCCTAATAAATTCAGAAGGCTCTTCCAAAAGATAAATGTAAACATGGGATCATGATTAGATACAATGGAGAGGGAAACTCCATGTAACTTGAATATATCTTTAATATAAATTCGAGAACGTAGATCTAGAGACATAGTATCCCAAATAGAAAGAAAATGAGCACATTTAGTCAATCAATCAACAATAATCCATAATGCATTTTACCTTGAGAATCCATTGTTAATTCAACTACGAAATACATGGACACATTTTCCCATTTCCACTATGGAATTGGAAAAGGCTGAATTATCCATTTTGATAACATCCATTATTATTTAACCTATTGAAAAATCAAACATCTCATGGTAAATTCAGCGATATCTCTTTTCATTACATCCCACCAGTAATACTCTCAATGATCTCTGTACATATTTGTACTGCCAGGATAAAGTAAAAATGGAGAACTATAAACATCACCTAATAACTATTTTGATAACTATGAATAACAAGGAACACATTATCTCTTTAAAACAACAAAACCTAGTCTCTATTGATGTTAAATTCAATTAACTTACCCTTCCAAACCAATTCTACCTTTTTATGCAACTCTCTGTCTTCTTTTTTAACATTCTAAATTTTTTCTGAGAGAGGTGATTTCACAACCACCAGAAACAAAATAGAGGAATTCCCTGCACCAACAGCTTCCCATCCAAAATTCATTAAATCAAAAACCAAAGGATCTCATTCCAAACATTGCATGGTCAATATCAAATTAATCTTTTTAACTCAATGAGTTAACCACTTTATTTATTTTTCATGGATGGTAATGAATCATGCATTCATTTTACTGGATTAATTTCATCCATCCCCTCTATCTCATGTTAAATTTTTTCTATGTAAATATATACTTGAAAATTTTATGGTTTGTAAATATTTCACATTTTCCTCCATACAGATGATGCCTCTAAAATATTAAAGAAAAAAAAAACAACAACTAATTCCAAATCACGTGTATGGTAATTTAACTCATGTGTTTTCAACTGGAGTGAATCTTAAGCAATTAATAGATCATTATGTATTAGTACACATCCAATTCATTTCAACAAATCATATCTGTAGGTAACAAATTCACTATTTATGGAAGGTAGTGCCAAAACTAAAGCATTAAAAAACATTCTATTCAATTCCTGAAAACATTCATCCCAATATTTTGTCTATATGAACTTAACACCTTAATGAGGTAACTAGTCAGTGGGCTTTATAATCATGAAAAAATTTCAAAAAACCTCCGGTAATAACCAGATACAACAAAAAAAACTATGAATCTCACTTATATTTGTGGGTATTGTCCATTCATCAATAACTTTTGTTTTAACAAGATCGATAGTTATGACATCATTAGAAATAATGTGACCATGAAATGAAATATTTTATAACCAAAACTCAAACTTTCTAAATTCCCCATACATTTTATTTTCTTCTAAGGTTTTCAAGACAAAAAATCAAATAAAATTAATTCTCCTATTTAATTTTATAATATACCAAAATATCATCATTAAACACTACCAAAAACATATCAAAGAATTTATAGGAAACTCTATTTATAAAATCCATGAATACAGTATGTGAACTGGTTAACCCAAAACAAATTACTAAAAAATCATAATGGCCATATCTTATATGAAATAGAGTCTTCATAATTTATTCTTCTTTTACATTAAACTGATGGTACCCTGAACTCAAGTCAAACATTGAAAAATACTGATGTGTCTAGAGCTGATCAAAGAAATCATCAATATGAGGGAAATGATACTTGTTCTTAATAGTGATGTTATTTATGGCTCTATAATCAAAGAAAGGTCTCATTGAACCATCTTTCTTTTTAACAAAAAAGGCTGAATCACCCCATGGTGATGTTCTAGGTTGAATGAATAATTTTGCTAATAAATCATGCAGTTTCTTCTTTAACTATAAAAGTTTAACTTAAGCCATTCGATAAGGGGGTTTGGAAATTATATTTGCATCAGGAACTATATAAACAATAAATTCAACTTCCCAATTAAGTATTATACCAGGAAATTCATCAGAAAAAACATCAAGATACTCACTGACCACTACAACATCATTAATATGAAAAGTTACTTTGTTTCAACATTATGTGCAAGGAAAAGTTTATTTCCATATTGTACTAATTTCTCAACTTCTTAATATGTTATCAAATGGAAGGGATAAATCTTGTACACAAATAAAAAATTATTTCTAAAAAAACCTTTTTAGCTTTATAGTCAATCTTAGCATGATGAATGAAAATCCAATCCAAACACAAAATAACATCAAACTCTACAAGAGGAAAAACAATAAGGTTTATAGGTAGATTATTTCGGCACACAAGGATAGAATGGTTCTTATAATTTCTTTTTTTTTTCTCAAAATTTTGTCCAGGTGTTTTTACCACGTGTTTAGGATTAATATCTTGAGATAGAATTCCCATTTTACTAGAAAATTTTTCAGAAATTCATGAATGTGTGGACCAAGAGTCAAAAAACACATTGGGATAATCTGAATAAATAAACAATGTACCTGATACAACTTCATTTGATGGAGAAACATATGTTGTAGTTGTGCAAAGGATTTCACAACCCATTTCCTCTTGTTTTCTGGTTTCCTCCCATTATTTGAGTTCTTCTTCGGACTCTCATTTTCATACTGGTACATTTCACTGCACTTAAAAAATTTTACTAAGTGTAAATCATATTTTATCTTACCACTACGCTGATATTTTTCTGTGCAATTACGAGCCTTATGTCCAATTTTACTACATCGGAAGCACTTACCAGAATTGAAATAGAATTTACTAGTGTGCTTTTTACCACAATTTTCATGAACTATAAACTTACATTTTTTACCATGAGACATTTTTGAAGAGTTCTTCCCTTTTGTTTTCCACCTTGACCACTTATTTTGTTTTTTGTCAAGGAAGACCTGATCATCGACAAACTCCATTTCCCCCTTCTATGCACATCGAATGAGTTTCTCAATACTTTTGAACTCATGAGAATATAATTCCCTTCAATACCTTGGATTTAATCAGGACTAAAAACTATTGATTTTACTATCAAGATACCATATGAAATTTGGGGCATACCTTGCCAGTCATTTGAATTTTTCTTCATAACCATCCACTAAGTCATATTCCTGCCTCAGTTCCATGAATTTTTTTTCCATCCTACATTGAATCTCATTAGAATAATATTTCAAGAGGAACATACCTCTGAATCCATCCTAATCAAGAGATTAAATCTCCTTACTATAGTTGATATTTTTAATAATTGACCACTACTGATCGGCTTCATGTTCAAAATGGTAAAAAAAAGACAATCCTTTTGATGTTTTGAAAACCCTATGAAATTAGAAATCTTTTCCATATCATTAATATAATATTTTTCTAGAACAAGTTCAGATGGTCTATTAAATGGTGGGGGATATTGCCTCATAAAATACTCCACCACCTACATATTCCATTGTTTTTAACTAGATGATCTTGTGCATGGATACCACCACAATTTATAGCCTAAGTAAACAGTTACATCACTAAAAAAATCTATTCTGTCTCGATACCAACCATTTCTGGTTGTTGTTCTGGTACGTTTTTTTCTTCTTGATATCATCTCATAATGGCTTCCATGTTTCCTCTACGGAAAACCATTATGAAGACAAACATATCATAGACAAAGAAATATGGTAATATTTATATTCTATATCCTTTCAATCATTCAATAATGTAAAAATATTTTTTGGATATTCATTTAAAAATATATTAACATATAAGGTTATCTAAACCGACCTTTGAAACCAACTATACGGCCCCAACCGTAAATAATAAATAATCTAGATTTTTGATCCAGAATATACTTTCATTCAAATTAGGGATCCTTTCTGGTTTATATTTTTAGATAATTTGGCCATAACTATTATATTATGTCTCAAATATTACAATGTAGACACTTCCACTCGATCCAATTTTTTCACAACATTAAAATATGTTTAAAAAAAATTATTATTTTCATAATAAAAATCTTCTTGAATTATTACTTTATTTTACCCATCCATATACCATGTGAAAAACTTTTCAAAAACATGGGATGAGTATAAAAACATAAGTATGAGTCATAAAATAAGGAATGAAAACATTAGTCCCTGAATAAAAATAAATCATTGAAATCATACTTTTCACTCATAAAATATACACTCTTTAATATAACTCATGAAATCATAAAATTTATGAATAAATTATAAAAACAATAAATCATAATGATAAATCATGGAATCCATAACATACTTACAATATAGCTTTCATATCTACATATGGAGTAACCTTCATGGTTACATTTAGAATACCCATCATAGTATAGTACATAAATCTCTTTAGAGAAACCTTGACATTTACCTCCATCACATTAACCAATGTATTTGAGAGGTATATCAGGATCATATGCCCTTGGTTTATTATCAAACCACCCGTATATGTAAATAACTCCTAAGAACCCTAACATAATAATAAGTCAAGAAACAAAAATAAAGGAATGATAAAATTTCCACATTGAATCACAAGATATGATTTCAAGATATTGATAAAATCAATCCATTATAAAAAACCATTTTAAATACCAAATTAGCTATAAAGGAATATGGTATTTTAATTTTTTTACCAAACATTACATCTTTAAGAGGAATCCAAATATCAAGTAATTCTCAAAATGGTAGAAAGGTCATTATCACCGTGTACATTAAATGGAAACATTCATTTTTTACATTTAGTAAAAATATGTGTAAAAAAATCTTTTTGAATTCCATTGAATGGAATTAATAGTAAATGGGTTTTATTATATACCGTATAAAATGAATTCATGTATAAATTAAAATATGCATCACTAAAAGGAGATTGAGAAGAAGTCCCTTACCTTGAGTCAAAATCATCATGCATGTTCCTTTTTCATCCTAAATAATAATCTATAGTTAATTTATACTTGTTTTAGAACCTTTTTCATGTTTATTATTACTTTTATATCACTTATTACCTATTTATAACACTCAAATAATTATTCAAGTTCATATCGGTCGTTTTGTTGACAATCGATACTTATGTCGAAAATGAAGTTGTTTTGATGTAAATTCTCTATGTATTCAAAATTAAATCATCTAAATAATGATATTTATGATTTAAATATCATATATATCCAGTATATATGTATTTATAACAATCCATAACATTATGAAATAATAAATGAACATCACTATTCATGGAGATGGTAGGCCATACGTATGCATGAACGCTACTTTCATTTCTTTGTCGTATTAAAGGAATGAAAACTAAATGATACATAGGCATGTTATAATTATATTATAATATCCTTTTCATATATGTTACATAAGTTCATTAATTATATCATGTAACAACCCAAGATTTCATTAAACGTTATCTCTTCAAATTAATTCAATAACTTGCGCAACATACAACACCGAGTTCGAGCGCACCATGACTTACTAAACTAGCCGTTCAAAAAGCAGTTATGAATAGAATTAACTGAATTTCGAATTTTACATACTACATATAATTTTATAATACATATTATGTGTTTCCTATATATAATATATTAATAGATTCATTTTTAGATAATAGATGTACTTTAAAAAAATGCAATTTTATATACTTTTAATAGAGAACATGTTTTAAAACTTATATTTGATACTTTTGTATATTAAATTGAATGAAATTAAATTGTTCTATAGAATATATACATAAAAATTTAGTTTGGATAAATTTTGGGTAATTTTCTGATAATTTTAATATTTTGATGAATTGTGAAAAGTACCAAATTTTAATTGAAAACAACATTTTTAATCGAAATAATTTATAGTGTTAAGTTTTGCATTTAAAAAGTTTTGAAGTATAATTAGAATATATTTTTATCATTTAATAAAATTTAGGTCACTATATGTATTTTCACATTAAAATTTGACATAAACCCCTGTCAATCTTTTGATAGTTTTTACTTTTCAAAAACACGCTTTTTGGTTTTGACAATGAGAATTAATTTTAAATTAATTTCTGGACCTTATATGATTTGAATTTAGTAACATATAATTCATTTTTTTATTTTTAATATCAAAATTAGTTTATGTTGATGTTTGGGTATTTTTCGGAAAACATTCAATTTTTGATGAATTGTGAAAAACAATACGTTATTGTTTATAACAAAATTTTTATTTAAATATTTATTTATAATATTTAATATTATTTTAAGTCAAAATAGATATATAATACCTATATATGTTAAATTTAATTCATTGGATTCATTTTATAATAATATTAGATATATATCATTTTATAGAATTTTTTAACATCCTTTACCCACCTTCTA
The DNA here is from genome assembly GCA_963277665.1 of Viscum album. Lineage (NCBI taxonomy): Eukaryota > Viridiplantae > Streptophyta > Magnoliopsida > Santalales > Viscaceae > Viscum > Viscum album. The sequence continues at coordinate 1,355,378,332 of OY728131.1, forward strand.
GACAAATTTGCAAATTTTCATAAAAGAGAATTTTACCAATTATATGAATTTAATTTCAAAATTCTAAGAGAAACGTTTGGCATCCATAAGTAAAATGTGGTTCAATTAGATTAAGTAATTTTTGATGAATAGTAACTTTTGACTTTTATTTACCATAGTTAAAAGTAAATAGGGTAATTAAAGGTAAAATTGATATTATAATTACCCAAAATGATGTCCTAATTCTATTGGATAAGTTTATTTCGACCAAAAACATCTTAGGAATAAAATATTATTATTTTTTCCACTTGGATTATATTAGGAAATTGATTATAAATTTATTTAAAGAATAGTTAAAAGTGTTAAATTAAATGATTAATAACTAAACCATTTTTAATATAGGGTTATACATAAGATAAATTCGACTATAAATATTAATTATAAATAAAAAAATATTTACTACATAATGGTATTTTATTTTTAATTTTTAGGCATTTAATAAATAAATTTTTTATGACACAATAATGATGTAGTAATTACCATATTAATAAAAGATTAAAATAATTGGTATTATATATATCCAAATAAATTTAAATTGGGACTTTTAATCCATTAAACTAATTTTATATGTTAATATGACATGTTAGGGTTGCTTAACTAATTTTTTTCAAAGTGATAAAGTTTCTATGACTTTAACAAAAACAAAATACCAAATAGTGTCAAAATTGACATAAATTAGTTTTTGAAACAAATACTATATTATTATTTGATATAATATTTATAAAAATATAAGGATTGACCAAAAGACTTATATAATAATATATATTTCATTAATTAACCACTTTATGTAATATTGAAATTTTATGGTATGTTTATTAAACATATAATATAAAAATACAAGGGGATATGATAAATGTTATGCTATTTAACCACGATTTAAATCTAAATGATAAGGTTATTATGTTAGCCTAAACTTGTTAAAAAACTGTTGGATGAAATTAATTCGAACCATAACCACATAAAAATATAAATAAATTCATTTGGAGCCATTATAAACTAAATATTATTATATAAGAATATAATATTTCAATCTTTTCCTAAAGTGACCCTCACCTCTCTTATAAAAGGGTACTTTCCATTCTCTCAAAATCAGACCTCCAAATCAATTTGGATCAGCCAAACCCTACCCAAATCCCCTCCCAACATCCCAAAATTAAACATAGAGTCTTTCCATTGAGTATAAATCCATCCTAAAGATCCATTTTTTTCAAATAAAAAACAAACACCCAAAGAAGACGTAATTATTTTATGACCTCTTTCAAAGATATTTTCTTATTCCACGTTCTCTTTAATTATTATTTACATATCAAAATAATAAATCTAGTACCTTCTATATATTTTGATGTTATTATAAATATGGTTCTACTATATTCATTATTCTATCTATCATATAGATGATAATTTCACCAAGTGTGCGTACGTACGACTAACTTTCTCCACACCGTGGTGTAATTTGATATTCAAAACTATGTACTTGGGATGGATATGATGATGATTAATACACATATAAATAATAAAAATAATATGATAATTTCTATGTATTAATAATATACAATCAAATTCAACACATTTTAATCATTATTGAAATGATACTGTCACTCGTGTGTACGTACGACTTACCGTCTCCACGACACGATGAGATTCATTTCCACGTTCACCATTCAATGATGATTATAAAAATATATATTATTAATACATATGTAATATATGAAATAATAGTAGAACTTAATATATATATATATATATATATATATCAGTATGTATTTACTTATATATATCTTATTCACTTAATTCTGTTTAATATGACATGAAAACGGAAACATCATTTATGCGTACGTACGGCCTACGGTCTCCATAAATGGTGTTTTCCATTTCATATATCTACCTATTATACATATTTATTTTCTAAATATACATGATATATAAATCATGTTTTATATTCAGAAATTATTTAAATTATTATCTAAATAATATGATCCAGAATAACAAGTTAAAACACGTACGATAAAGAAAGTGACTATTACCCAAAATGATAATTTAACATGGAAATAAATTTTAAATAAATTTTATAATGTCATAAATGAATCATGTATGATATAATAAATATGAATAAAGTTATTTTATAATTTAATAACATTTTATGGTTATTATATCAGAGGATAAACGTACCTTCGACCAAAGGAAAGTGCACGGTAAGGGTTAATTAGTAAATATCATTATTATCAATGATTTTTTATGAGTAGGTAATTTCTGGGACATATTTATTATCCAAGTCCATGTTTCATAAAATAAATTTTATAATGATTCTTTTAACGAACTTTTTATCTAAAACATCATTTTAAATGTTTTAAATATTTATTCTTCTAAATCTTTCCCATTAGTTTCCATGTTTCAAAATAGTTTTATGGATTTATTTATATGGACATGATTATTTTAAAGTTATAATTCCTTTAAAAAGTATCAAATCAGTACGGGATACTTTAATTTAAAAATCTATTATAAATTACTTCCTTAATAAATATTTTATTTTTAAATGATTTCACAAAAAATAATATTTCCCTCAAAAAGTATTAATGGTCATTTTCAACTATGCCAACATTATTTACTAGATATTATTCTTGATTAAGGTTGATTTATAATAATACTATCTTCCATATTGTATCTAACGAGTTATGATATGTTTGAATATGGAAGTAATATTTTTATACCCTTCATGGGTTATGGTTGAAGTATTGACATTTCGTATGCTAGTTTTAATATGAATTTTTATGTTATCATTAAAAATTTTCATATGTGGAAGGAAGTGGACATAGTAGGTGATGGGTGGGGCCCTCTATATCCCCTAGATGCATTGATTGGTATAATGAGAAAAATTAGTTTCTTGGAACAATTTCTTGACAAAAATTTTATTTATTGTATTAGGACGAGGCATGGTCTATGTGTTAATGATGTCCGATGTTAGGAATTCTCTCATTATGAAATTAATTATTACATGTGATTATTCAAATAGTAGAATATCCATGTGCATGTTTATTTGGTTATTTTTTTATTTATTTTCTCCATATTATGTTCACGTTTATGTTTAAGAGGAAGTTGTTTTTATTATACATATTTCCATAAAAGTTTGTAGCTTTCGCTAAATTATTTACCATCACTAACCATATGAGCTCACCCGTTTATTATGTTTTTTCCCAAGATTCCTAGAAGTGTATTATTTTTTATATGTATGGTTATGCTAAGGGAATAATGGCGTCCTTAACAGATTATTTATGATGTGTTTTATGTTTCAATGTATAATGTAACATTCATGTATGTAATCTATTTTACAAGACTACTAAACTGATCGGTCTTTTGAGATTTGGTTCCTTGTAATCATGATAATGCCTTAAAATAATTCATTGACTCCGGGCTTTTCTGGTCCAGGCGTTACAGTTGGTATCATAGGAAGTTTACTAAAAACCTTTGAAACTATATTTAGAAAAACTCTGATTAGAGAACATTACCCTAAGACCGGCTTTGAGGATTAGTATGTAAGAACATCATAAAATATTTTTAATGTATATATTTAGTGTATTTTCCAAGAAATACATCCTTTTATAGATACGAGAAGGTAGAGGCGACTCTAGAACATTTGTACCTATGAGTGAAAACTCTTACAAGGAGTTTTGGGCTGGACCCGGGATATCCTCATACACAACAATGGGCCATGCCGCACTCCTGGTTATGACACTTCCAGGGGATATGCTTTGGATAATTCATATTTTTCTTAGAAGTAACTCTGAAGGATTTAAGAGTAAATAATTCCTCAAATAAAACATTTTTTATGATTATATATTATATACATAATATTTTGAATTTACATTAGTTATTTTACATGTTTGGAATTATGCATTGCCATTCATAAACTAATGTAGTGTAGGCCATTGTTTATAAATGGATCCTTGTAAAAGGAATGAGAACTCCAACAATACGCACGATCCCAAGAGTACGATGGATCATATAATTCATGGTATTAAGACATAATTTATATGGGAAATAGTGTCCCACGTATCCACATAATATGATGAAATAATATCAGGTGTTAATAAGATATGTAATGCATTATCTGTGTCATATGGCTTGGAAGGGATGCAAGAAAATAAGAGGATGACAGAGAATCACCTTGGTAACTGATTGAAAGGAATGGGAGTATGTTATATATGTGGAGAAAAGGGACACCACATTCGTGATTGTGAGGGTAAGAAAAAGATTTCAAATGTACAATGCTTCATCTACAAGGAGTTGGGACACTAAGAGAATCAATGTCCAAATCATCTAAGTATGCCCCAAATGATGCTATTGGATAATAATAAAGTTATGATACTACCACATATGAAGATTAATGGCTTGTATTATTATCTTTTTATTAAGTAATTATTTTATTTGAGTGTTGTATCAATTAACTACTGGTAACATGAATTATTTAAATAAATAAGGATTGAACTACAGTACTATTTTATTGAGGATTTGAAATTATATGGTACTAAGAAAAGTGACTCAACAACAAGTTAAACTTTTTGGAAAATAAATGGTTGTAGGAAAGAAAATCCTTAATATGGCCCTAATAGTGAGGATTTGATTTTGGAATAAGTGATTTTTGATTTGGATAAATTGTATTGGATATTCTTGACTACCTTGGAACTGATTAATGGTTTGTTTATTCCATCATTATTGGAGTATTCAAATTTTTTGGATATATGGAATATATATAGTATTTTATAAAGAATAAGGGAGAATGAATGTAATCAATAAGGTTTTATAGTAATTAATGGTGTTACCATGTTTTAAAAGAATAAAAGATAATGGTACTCACATGTTATTATGTGGCAATAGTGATCTTCATTATGTTATGTTGACCTTCCTTATAAATTCTTGAACTACGAGTTTCGACACAAGTATTTTGGATAAGTATAATGGTTAGAACATATTATGTTAGACATTGGATACTACAGTTAAATGTTAAACCATTTCATAAAATTATTTTTTGAGTTTTTTATGAAAAGGAGAACTCAAAGGTCAGGCGACAACCCGTCACATATGGCAAGGCCATGAGACTTGAACCCGCAACTGAAGGGAGACAAAGGTACATCACCTACCACTAGCCTACGTGATATCCTGGTTTTTATAATGTAGTTTTTCTAAAATGGTATGATAGTTGAATTATAAATTTATTTTTTTGAAACCCTACACGATTTGATTTAATAGAATATTTTTGAGTTCTATTATCATTTGAAGAGAAAGACGAGTTTGAGGTAGAAATTAGTTAATGGATGGAACTATAAAAGTCAAGTATATTTTTTATCTTATTCTATGAATAAATTAATTCTTAATCTTTTGGAAAGGCATCTTAAAACCAAAAATGTGTTATCCTAATACCTTATTTTTTGTTGAACTGATTATATTTTAAAGCATCATAGATTGATGGCTTTGTGGTGCTCAATTTTACACTTGTTTGTGATTGATGACCTAAATCACTCCCAATAAATATATGTGTTTTCTTACAATTATGTGTCTCTAATTTCCACCAATTTTATCCTAATAAAGATCATAATTTGGTGGTAAATTTTTCATTTCTATTTCCATCGTATTAAGACTAAATTGTTTTAAACCAATTTCTGATGTGGGATTTCCACAAAGGTATTTTTCTATTCTAAACCCTTTATTTTCGATGAAAAATTTCAAATTGCAAGGACACAATTTATTATAGGAGGGTATAATGTTACACACATGATTTCATAGTATGTTATCTCTTTAATGTAATTCAATAACTTTCTCTACACACAACACAAATTTTAAGCGCATCACGACTTACTAAACTAGACGTTCAAAAAGCGGTTATGAATAGTATTAATTGAATTTTGAATTTAATAGAGTACATATAATTTTAGAATCTATATTATATGTTTCTTATACATAATATAAGAAAAAATTATTTTTTTTCCAGATAAAAGAACTATTTTAAAAAAATGAAATTTTACAAACTTTTAATAGATATCTTTTTAAAACAAATATTTGAAACTTTGGTATATTAAATTTATGGAAATAAAATACTTCTTTAGAAGTGGGACATAATAATTTAGTTTGTAATTTTTTTAGTACTATTCTGATTACTTTCATATTTTGATGAATAATGAAAAATACTAAATTTTAATTGAAATCAAGTTTTTTAATCGAAATAATTTATAGTATTATATTATGCATTAGAATGTTTTGGAATTATTATTATATTATATTTTTATTATTTAATAATATTTAGGTCATAATAAGTAATTTCACATTTAAATTTGACACAAAAAAATGTCAATCTTTTGATAGTTTTTACTTTTTAAAAAACTGACTTTTTAGTTTTGACAACGGGAACTAATTTTACATTAATTAATGCAACTCCTAGGTTTTTTAATTTGGTTAAATTTAATTTATCTTTTAATTTTTAATATCAAAATTATATTAAGTTGAATTTTTTGTATTTTTCTGAAAACATTCAATTTTTGATGAATACTTAAAAACACACCGTTATTGTTTATAACCAACTTTTTATTTAAATAATTTTTTATTTTATTGAAATTTATTTCAAGTAAAATTAGTTATATAATACCTATATAAGTTCAATGTAATTCATTGAAGTCATTTTATAATAAGATTAGATGTATAAAATATTATGGATTTTTTTAATGTCTTTTACCCACCTTTTAGGCACATTTGCAAATTTTCATAATTCATAATTTTACCGCTTATGTGAATTGAATTTCAAATATCAGAGACACATGGTTGAAATAAGTAATTAAAATGTGGTTCAATAAGGTGAATAGTAACTTTTGACTTTTATTTGCAATAGTTAAAAGTAAATATGGTAATTCAAGGTAAAAATGATATTATAATTACCCTCAATCATGTCTCAATTCTATTGGATAAATGTATTTTGACCTAAACCAACCATATGAATAAAATATTATCCTTTTGGTCCACTTGTATTAGATTATGACATTTATTATTATTTTATTTAAAGAAGAGTTAAAAGTGTTAAGTTCAAAGATTAATAACTAAACAATTTTTAATAAAGGGTTATACATAAGATAAATTCTACTATAAATATTTATTATAAATTTAAACATATTTAATACATAATTGTATTTTATTTATAATATTCAGACATTGAATAATTAAATTTATTTATGACACAATGATGATGCAGTAATTACCTTATTAATGAAATATTAAAGTAATTGATATTATAAATATCCAAATAAAAGTAAATTGAGACTATTGAAGCATTCCACTAATTTTATAGGTTAATATGACACTTTAGGGTTTATTAAATAATTTTTTTAATTCATAAAATTTTTGTGACTTCAACAAAAACAAAATACATAAGTGTCAAAATTCACATAAATGAGTTTTTAATAAAAATAATAGATTATTAATTGATATAATATTTCTAAAAATATTTGGTTTAGAAAAAGTAATTATATAATATTATATATTTCATTAATGAACCTCTTGTGGTTCTCTAGTCATTTTTTAGTATGATTATTAACCATATAATATAAAAATACAAGCAGACATGGTAAATGTGAAACTATTTAATAGAGAGTTAAATCTAAAAGATAAGGATAATATTACAGCCAAATATTCTATAAAACCTATTGGTTGAAAGTAATTCGACCAATAAACACCTAAGGATTGATATAAATTTATTATGAGGCATAATTAACCGAATATGATTGTTTAATAAAATAAAATTTCAAGCTTTTCCTAAAGTGACCCTCACCTCTCTTATAAAAAGGTACGTCCTTTTCTCTCAAAATCACACCACCAAATCCATTGGGCTTGGCCACTCACTACCCAAATCTCATCCCAACTTCCCTAAATTTATCTTATCGGCCTTCCCTTGACCTGAAATCCATCCTATGGTTCCCGTTTATTCAAATCAAAACGAAACAGCCCAAGACGAGGTAATTATTTTATCACATATCTCAATGTTCTTTTCTTCTTCAACTGTATATTTCATTGTTATTTCCATAAAAAAAATAAATCTAGTACCTTATATATACTTTGATGTTATTATAAATATGGTAAAACTTTATTCACTATTCTATCCATCCTATGAATGAAAATGTCACCATGCGTGCGTACGTACGACTTACCGTCTCCACATCGTGGTGTAATTTGTTATTCAACACTATGTAATTTGAATGAATATAATGATGAGTAATATGCATCTAGATAATAAAAATAACATTATAATTTCTCTGTACTATTAATATACCATCCAATTCCATACCATTTAATCATTAAGAAAATGATATCATTACTCGTTTGTATGTACGACTAACCGTTTCCACAACGCGATGAGATTCATTTCCAAGTTCACAATTCAACAATGGTTATAAAAATATATATTAATAATTAGTATGTAATATATTACATAATAATTATAATGGATGTATATATATATGTACATACATATATCTTATTCACTTACTTCCATTCAATACGATATGAAAATTGAAACAATGTTTATGCGTACGTCCTGCTTACAGTCTCCATAAATGGGGTTTTCCATTTCATATATCTATATATTATACATATTTATATTCTAAATATATATGATATATAAATCATGTTTTATATTTTTTATGTATTTAAATAATTAGCTAAATGATATGATCAAGAATAACATGTTAAAATACGTACGATAAAGAAAGCAATTATTACCCAAAATTTTAATTTAACATGGAAACATTATTAAATGGGCCAAATAAAGTCATAAATGAATCACATATGATATGATACATATGAATATGGTTATCTTATAATTTAATAACATACTATGGTCATTATACAGGAGGATAAACATACATTCTACCAATGGAAAGTGCAAGGAAAGGGTTAATTCGTCAATGTCATTATTATATCAGATTGTTTCTGTGTAAATATTTTCAGGGATATATTTGTTATCCCTGTCCATGTTTCATAAAAGACATTTCAAAATTATTCTTTTAAGGTATTGTTTAACTAAAACCACATTTTAAATGTATTAATTATTTATTCTTATAAATCTTTTTCATTAATGTCCATATTTTAAAAATGGTTTTAATGATTTATTTATAGGGACATGGTTGTTTTAAAATGTTAATTCATTTAAAAATTTTAAAAGTGGTATGGGAAACTTTTATTCAGAATTCCCTTTTTATATAAATTCATTCTTAAATGTGGGACTTTTAAATGATTAAAAAAGAGAATATTTCCCTCAAAAAGTTTTTCTGATCATTTTCAACTATGTCAACATTCTTTATAGGATATTATTATTGATTATGGTTTATTTATTATAATACAATATTAAATATTGAATCGAATGATTTATGATATGTTTGACTGTGGATGTGTTATTTTTATACCCTTCATAGGTTATGGTTGAAGTATTGACATTTCATATGGTAATTTTAATATGAATGTTTATGTTACGTTTCAATATTTTCATATGCAGAATGCAATGGACTTAGTAAGTGATGGGTGGGGCCTGCTATAGGCCCTCGATGCATCAATAGGTCTCATGAGACAAACTAGTGTCTTGTCACAAGTCATTGACAAAAGTTTTATTTGTAGTATTGGCATGAGGCCCTAAAAATGTGGCAATGATGTCCGGAGTTAGGCATTTCTTCAATATGAAATTAATTACTACATGTGATTATTCAACTAGTAGAGTATCCATGTTCATGTTTATATAGTAATGTTTGATTTACTTTTTTATATTATGTTCATGTTTATGTTTAAAAGGCTGTTGTTTTTATTACACATCTTTCCTTAAGAGATTATAGCTTCTACAAAATTATTTACACTTATTGAGAATATAATCTCACCAATTTATTATGTTTTTTTCCCAAGATTCCATGAATTTTATTATGTTTGATATGCAGGGTTATGCTAGAGGAATAATGACATTCTCAACAGATTATTTAAGTTGTGTTTTATGTTTGAATGTGTAATGTAATGTTCATGTATGCAATCGATTTTCCATGACTACTAAACTGATTGGTCTTTCAGGACATGATTCCTTGTAATCATGCCAATTTATTAAAATAATACCTCAGCTCCACGATTTTGGGGTCGGGGCATTACACGTCTTTTATACATTCCATGTATGGCATGAACTTGTCATATAACTTTGAGGGGGCGGTAGTCCATACATTCTCAAGTGAAATTATCATATTTACACATTATGGAAAGCATAAGGGTATGATGTAAGTAAAAAATAAAAAAGAATAGATATTATATAAATATAATATATATCATTTATTAATATATTTCCATCATAATTTCCACTATGAGATATGGTAGGAGGAAATTGAACAATCATCGTTGTGTGAGGCAGTAGTTCACCGTACACAGAAACAGTACGTTTGTATCCATTAGGTGGAGGTGTGTGTTTGTGTTGTTATTAAACATATCATAAAAAATCATAGTATATTGCGTATACTGGTGTTTTTATGTAATAATTAAATAATAATATAATAGGGTGTGAATAGGAAAAATAAAGGAACGGAACTTTTGAGAAGACGCTACCTCTAAATCGGGTAACTCCTTTTGATATGAGGCAAAAAGAATTCTTGAATTTTTTTCTAGCCATGTTAAGAAATCTTGGAGAAAGGTAGTGATTTTAAGATACTATTTGATAATAATTGGGATTAGATAAGGGGATTTAGAGGTGTTAGTAAGTGGGTAGAGGTGGTGGCCTTTTCTAAGAGGGTGGAGGGGCACTTTAGGAATGTCTTGAAATATTATTTTATTACAAAATGATTATAGAATTTTAATAGATAAAATGTGATATATTTAAATAATAATATAATTATCGGTCTAACTCCTCTAGAACAATATGTTTTAGGCATGTTTAGGGAAAAAAATGAAACTTATCTTTTATCTTTAACCCTTAAATAAAAACATTGACTCTTACCATGTCTTCTTGTATTTTCATAATATATGGTTACTATAGTAACTATAAAATTAAAAGAGAAACACAAGTGGAAAATTAATGACATTTTTATATTATATAACTCTTTTAGAGGAATATTATATTTTAAGAACAATTATATCATTTAATAAAATAGTATTTGTTTTAAAAACTCATTTATTTCAATCTTGACACAATTTAGTAATTGATTTTTGATAAAGTCATAAGAACTGTATGTCTTAGAACCAAAAAAATTTATTCAAATTTAATATGTATATATCATCCATAAAATTCATGTATGGCATCAAAATATTTAAATTAAATTTATTTTAATATTTATAATATCATTTATTTGAAAGTTTCATTAATAAGGTAATCAATAGATAATCATTTTGTCAAAAATATATTTAATTATTTAATTTCTAAATGTTATAAATAAAATACCATTTTGTAATAATATTTTTATATTTCTAATGAATGTTTATAATAAAATATTTCAGTTATATATCCGTATATTAATATTTTTTTAATAAAAGATAAATGTTTATATTATATTTCACTTTACTTTAAAATAGTTCTTATAATATTTAATTATCACACACAAGTGACTCGATGGGGTCCCAAAATAGACCCCAGGTTAGCCATGGTCAAAAATATGTCATACAATCGGACTAGGACATGTTTTATGGTAGTTTAATATTATTATAATATCATTTTTCACCCTTATTTACAAAATTTACCCTTTAACCATGGTAAATAAAAATAATTACTAAACTTCGAATTCATAATGTCAACAAATAAAAGGTATATATTTAAAAAATTTGGACCTTATGATTCCAAATATGGAATCCATTTTTACAAATTCAAAACACAAAATTTGTAGAAATCAATTTAAAATTTATTCTTGTTTTCAAAACAAAAACCATGTTTTTAAGAAGTAAAAACTAACAAAAAATGACAGCTGTTTATGTGATATTTCAATGTGAAATTACTTCCAATAACAGAAATTGTATTAAATAATAAAATGTAATAAAATTATATTTAAAAAATGATAAGGATATTCTAACTATATAAATAAATTAGATGAAAATGCTGTTTTGGTTTAAAATGCATTACTTTTTTACTATTCAATTAAATATGAAATCTACCAGAAAATTACCAAAAAATTAACCAAAGTAAATTTTTATTTTCAACATATACAAAAGAGTTTTATTTTTCCATATAGAATTAATAAAATTGAAAAATTTAGATTTTAAAAGGGTTCACCATTTAAAGGTGATACATGGACCTTTTAAAAATATTAGAGTGTTTTATGCTCAAAATTGCATTCATTCTCATTTTAAGCCTCTAAAATTTATTGGATACATGTAAAAACATTTAAAAAATATGTCAAATCATAATATAGTTAATTATATTCTCTTCTTCCAATACAAAAACTAGGAGTTAACTACCATTTAAATTAATAATATTACTCTCACATATATTTGGATTAATGATTTTTTGTTTGATCCATGTCACATATTGAATTCTTCCATAATGAATTTTTATAATTTTATGTTTCTCTATATGGTTTTATCATTTACACATAATGTCTTATGACTATATATCATGATATTTATGTTTTAATTATATTCTTTTTCATCCTTGTGATGTGACACAATATGATATTTCTTTTTCCTTTTTGAGTGTTTTGGATCACCCCATTTTTTATTCGAATCCCCAGGTTATGAAGATTATTGTATCATGTAAGGTGTCTTGAAAGGATATATAGGATCATGATTATATATTAATGTTTTGAAGTATTGTAGAATAATATGTTTATATAGATAATCTCATATACACTAAACATTTTTGTCTTTTTCTTATGAAAATATTTTTGAGATTTACTATTAAAATCATGTTACTATTATACGGTTTATGTTAAGTTTATCCTCGATCTTTTCCGAAATAGAGTATTAAGGCCACATTTTGTTTCATACTATATTTAGAACCACTCCTTCTCCCATTCAGTTGGATCTAATATATTTTTGGATATATAACTCTAGGTATGTGTTTAATTTTTTTACTAGGTATGTATAATTATTAAATTCTTATAGATGTTTTTTATTTAATTTAAATCATTTTCTAGGGGAACATGTAATCTTTTTCTTTAGAAAATATCCAACCTAAAGAAAATGATTTTCACTTTCACAAGGAAACCTAATTATTCCTTTTATCAATAATTAATGGGAGTAATTCATTCCATAAAGATAATTGTAACAACCAAATATTTCATGATATATTTATATTTAAATAAATTTAATTTCATTAATATATTTATTTAAATGTCGCACTAATTTAAAAAAACCATGATTTACTATAAATATATTATTATTTAATTTGACAATTAATGTATAGTTATTGGATTGGTGGGTATGAATATGGATAAAATAATTATGAGAAAATATTTTTCACTTATTTATAAAATGAATTCATTGGTTTTTAGTTGGTTAGGAATACAAATAAATAATTTTCAGCTAAAAAGAGATATGTTTTTAAACAAGTAATTTTATATAAAAATTTGGTTTTTATATTAATAAATTAAATTAACATCTATTTATGACTGATTTTAGTTAAATTTTTAGATAATATACCAAATAAAATATTTTAACTTTTTCCTAATTGTATTTACATGGCGAGGAATGAATCTAAACTCAATTTTGTGCTTCAAAAGGCATTTTTAATGATTTTTTCTATTTTATGCACTAATTTTAAAGTGAATATATTCTAATTATAGAAATTTAAAATTTGAAATTTATTATATATTTTTAATCATAATATTTAATATGATTTAATAATTTTAACTTAATGTTTTCCATATTGAATAGTAAAATAGTAAAGATGTGTTAACATGGCTAAGGTCAAAATGGGATTTTCAGGGGTTAACCAAAGAGATATGGATTAAAATATCACACAATGCATAAATTCATTTGATTTATATATATTATTTTAATCATAGACTAATTATATTTGATTAGTTGTCATTTTTTAGCCACATGACTCGAGTAAGATATTATTATATTTTAATCTTTTGAAATTTCCAATTGTGCCCCCTCCCGTATAAACAAATACCACCTATCCTATGTTACTAACACTCAATGAGCCTTTTATATTATAAAATCACATATAAAATAAATGTATAACACACCTCAAACATTTTTAGAGGTCTTGTATTAGTCAAAATACCATCCTTTTAATTCTTAAAGTGTATATTAGTGGAGGTCTCACAATAAAGAGGTATAACTCTTAACTGGTAACGTTAAATTGTTATTTATTCTTATAATACCTAAAAATGTATGTTATACATTATAAAAAAATTAATTATTTATATTAAGTATACCTAATTGTTATTATGATGAAGTATAAACAAATTTTAACCTCATTTCTATCAAATGGTAAATAAATGCATCCATCGTGTGATTTTTTGGACTACCACCTCTATGTGGTGATAAGATTCATTTTCCATCATCATAATTAATGGTCGGTTATTATAACACATTAAATATTTATATATAATACTATGAAATAATTTTTCCTCTCTAACTATGTGATCCTTTATACGTTCCCACCATTCTATCAATTATAAAATGATAACATCACTAATGAGTGTGTGTGGACTGCAACTAAAACAAAGTGATGTCATCAATTTTTATGTCCACATTACAGAGATAATAATCATGATTCAATTTATATATATATATATATATATATGATTTTAATTTTATAATCTTGATTATTTATGGGTATATTATAATTTAAATTTATGTTATTCCATCCATCAAAAATTTAAAACATCACACTTACATTTGTGTTGACCACCATCTCTATGAAGTGATGCAAATAAATTTTCACCATTAATTTATATGAATAATTATAAATGCCTATATAATTAATAAATATTAAACTTATATCATGATTAATATTATCTAATTATGTATGTAGCACCATTTATATTTTATGAAATATCTTTTCTAATAGATTAAATTATTTGAAATCATTCATTATACGCAATACTGTGTAATAAAAAAGCAAAATATACGATTAAAATCATTTTTTAAAGGTGAAAATTATAACCCAACCGTTAATTTTTTTTGTATGAATAGGAGTAATTTTTTATTAAAATTATGTTTAATAGTTTTATATAATGAAATCATATTTTAAAAAAACCACTTAATTTTTTATTAAAGCCTTTATATGCTTTAAATATACTTTTTTACAATAATTGTATTTATTTATTTTGGTGAAAAGATCATAAAATTATTTTTCCACTTTTATAAAATTTAAATGAAGAAATTAGCATCATATTAGAAATTATCAGTTAAAATCAACTTACTATTAAATATGGAGAATTATTTGAAAAGATTCATTTTTTATGAATATTGGAAGATACAATTTTTTTACTGAAAAAATGTCATTCACTTAAAAAAATTAAAATGTAACATATATTTTTCTAAATGGATTGAAAATAAAATTATTTAAATAAAATTATTTAAATTTTAATTTATATCATTGTAATAAATTTCATGTAGAATTTGTATATCAACAATTTTCTACAAATGGACACATTTTCTTTAGAAGAATGTTTGTCGTCATGTGTGTGGGTTTAATATTAAATTAAACCCTACCAAATATGTGAATTGAATTTGGAAAAAATATAATATTTGTTTACATAGATAAATTAACATTATATAATATTTTCAACTTAATGGTTTTCATAATGAATAGTAAAAACATTAAAAATTATTTACATGAATTAAGGTTAATACAAATTTACCATAAGATAACTTAAAAATAAAATGGTTAAGATGACTTAAAACCTTGTTCAATTCATATTTTAAGGAATTATTTATACATTAAATCATCTCGTTTTTATTAATGGTAAATTTTGGAGGCTTTTTTTCAATTTTAAAATGTGTGTATAAAATTTTATTTTAAAATATTGAATGTGAGTCCTCTCCCCCACTTATAAAAGGGAACCTCATCTTCTCTACTCTTCGTAATTCCAAAGAGATTTAAATCAGAAAATAATATAAAAATCCATTTATAATATTCATACCCATATACTAGTGTCAATATTTTTATTTTTAATCCCTCTTATGAAGTCATTAGTGCTAACCTAAGGATTTTTTCAAAAGAAGATGTACCATTCTTAACTGATTGTTTTTTGTTTAATATATTATTACACCTCCATAAAATCATATTATACTATGATGATAAAATAAAATCATTGTAATACATATACGTATATTTTATTATTTTAATTTCATAACCAATATCATACTCCTCATCATTCAAATGGTAAACTAAACCATTGATCGCTTGTATGATGGAATACCACCTCCAGGAAGTGATGTGATTCATTATTGTTTTTATTTTGACACATTAAGTAATAATGATGGATTTAATGAATATATATTTTAAATATGAAAATAAAAATTAATCTATAAATGTGATATTTTAATTATCTTCCTTTGTTCATCCGTTGAGAAAATGGAAACAACTAACATGTGTATGTATAGAATACGATCTGCAAGAACGGTGTAATTCATTTTATATCTCTTAAAATAATAGAGTTATCTAAATACATGTATAATGAATATATTTGAAATTTATATAAATTTTTAAATTATATATATTAATAAATTATGAACAAATTAAAAATATTGAAACTACAAAAACAAAACATATAAGGAAACAAGGATGCAGTTATTACCTGAATTGTAATTTTAATAAAGAATTTATAATTAAACGATGATAAAAAAGTATAAGTAAAGTTTATATGATATTATACATATGAGTATGGTTTTTTCATATATTCATAATAAGAAAATATTTATTATATAATAAGTTTGAACATTTCCCATGAATATCGAGAGTCCAGGTAAGAGATTTTTGTCTCATTAATATTTCTATAAGATGCATGATAAATTCATGAATATTTTCATTTGTGTGGTTTATATACTACCAATGAATTTATTGAAGTATTATTATCCTGAAATTATGGTATATAAAAATCCATAAAATGTTCTTACTCTCATGGGGCATACAACTCAAAATATACCAAAGTGGTTAAGGTTTTATTTTTCGACCTCATTATTTATTTGGGTTGTTTATAATTATTTACTAAATTTGAAATATTATAATTTATCTCCATAGAAACTCTTGAATTCATCTAATGATATGTGTTTGGGGGAATTATATGTTTTCCTTTCATTTTCCACAATGTATATACTTAATAGATAAAAATAATTTCTATAAATAAAAACTGATTTTATTTCCATCGTGAGATGGAAAGATATTTTATTCCATGTCCATGTTTTCTAAAAATGTTTCAATGAAGATTTATACTATTTTATAATGGTTTTTTGAATAAATCTTCACTATTTTCACTTATTTATGTGGTTTAAAAATAACGATATTTTTATTCTATGAATGATGTATTTTTTCACTTTAAAAAAAGTAAAAGGAATCATTATATTAACGTTTACGACATGACGATATTTTTCACCATAATAACTATTAAAGGATTTAGAATATAATTTATGTGTTTAAAAGGATATTTTCAAAGTCATTTTTTTTATTTTTTGGAAAATTTTTATATTATAATCAAGTTATATCAAAATATAAAGGATATTTTAATTCAGAAATGTACCATGCGATCTTTCAAATGTTTTATCTATCTAAGAAAACAACTTATGATGATACAGAAGATTTACTGGGGATATGATCCAATGATACCATCCTTATTCTTTATCTGTATGGTTTGAAATTACAATGACATATTTTTTATCAAACATTTTCTTTTTTCCTTAGGTTTTTCTTTGGTGAAATGATGAAATGTTTATGAATGAAATTTCTTTTCAATGGGTCATTCTATGATAGAATGATTATGAAAACTATTTCATTAATGTGTTATGATGTGATGAACCTTTTATTTTATTGGGGAATACATTTTTATGAGTTTAATTATGTTACAGGTGGTCGCCAAGTTATATATCCTTCCAATGTATTGCATAAATGTTGATATCTCATGAGATAAATTGGACTAGAATGGGGAGTGAACCCAGTTTAATAAGTTACATTTTTTCTTTTATGATAGTTTTTGGAGTGATACTTTAATAGTAAAATGGTTTATGTAGTGAACTCATTCTACTATGATAGTCTTGGATATGATCCTAGAATACCATGGAAATAATTTTCTATCCTTGTGTGTATACTGTAATTGCTTGTGTTATGCCAATATTTTGCTTCCAGGGAACTTATTATTTGATTCCATTATGATTAATGACTTATAAAATTACAATCATTAATCCATGAATCATGATTATTATCCTTGATGTTTAGGATATAATTTTCATATTTTAATCCAATTTCCCTATCCATATTACCATGTTATGTTTATTTGAACATTGGTATCTCTATTGATTACCCTTAATGAGCAATTAAGCTCAACCATTATTACATTTCCTTTCTGGAAGTTATAAATAAAGGTAATAAGTATTATATATATAATAAGGGATATAATTATGAATGAAATAGTTAGAGGTTATATAGTTTAATTACGAACCAGTTGTCCATGTACCCCAGTTTCCAAAGGAACTAGACTTATTCAATTTTGGTGTTGATAATTATGTTATATAATGAATATTTATATATTAAGATGTGATATCTATATATGAAATGTGTTATTAATTATAGTTTTCATCAGAAAAAGGTTTAGTTAACCATTGGAAACTAGGATAAGAATACTTTAGTGAGAACCATATGGGTAAATCTAAGTATAGGAAAATATCATGGATTTTTGTTGAAGGATAGATTGAGTGGTTTTCAAAAATTACATCCCAGTTAGGATAATATAATTGGTTGTGGATATATCTCAACCATAACGAAGTGTAACAAAACCTAAAAGAGTGAATTTTGAGTTGACTTGATCATCACCTGGTGAATGAAAATGGGACTTAAAGCACACCTAGGGTTACACTCTTTAGAGACATTCTTTATAAATTCACTATCTCTTTATGAACCATTGTGATGGACTTGAATATATTATTACCATGAATGAACTATTTTAAACCTAAGGAACAATAGATTGAAAATAGGGTAAGATTATTTGAATATCCTATAGATTATTTTTCATGATTATGTGGTTTTCCCATTAGGATTATTATTTCTCTCACTATGATATTTGGTTTTATTCAATGGATATCACTAGGATGAATCATGTTAATACTAAATGTGATTGAAATTTAATTGATTATGAGATACCTAATTGGATAATTATAGGAGAGAAAGATATGGTTACTATACCTCATCCCATATCATGATTTATGATTATCGATATAAATATTGGTGAGATTTCTAAAGTATAAATTAATAGGAAGATGTAATTTTATGAATGTTTTAGTTGTAATGATGATAGAGTAAACAAGATTAGGCTTCTTATATGTTAAAAAGGTGGAAATAATTTCCTAGAAAAAATATCAAATGGGGGGAATGGTTTTTTATATGTGGAAATGAATATAACAGGGAAATTAATTAATAATTAATTTGACGTATTGTACGTGGGTAACTTGGGAATTATCTTATTCAATTCCTTAAACAAGTCGTGAAAATCTAGATCATATAAGGACCTATGTTATTCAAAATATTTGATTTAAAAGGGTTGATGTATTTATGTTTTTGGATTCTATAATTATATTATAGATTTTTTTAAGAAGGATTTTAGGTTATATGAATCTCGAAATATATAATGATTATTTTATTGTTGGATAAATATATTTCTTCATGTATGATTAAATTATGAGTTACAGATACCTTCATGGTATTATGAGTTTAATATTGATCTTACGTTCAAATTCATAGACACCATATTTTAGTTTATAAGTGATGATATTTTAATTTTATTACTGATATTTTGGGAGATGTTTTATTGGAATAAAGAATATGTAACTATTAGGTTCAACAAGATTTATTATTGGAGTAGGAATGATATTTTCTTGATTTTAATGGTGGTCATAACCATTAAGGTTAACATGACATTTGATGATTAATGATTTTAAACATATTTCTATTGATCTTGATAGAATTTCTTAAAATGGGTATTCTAAAATGTAAAACATATCCCATATGACAAGGCATCATAATTAAATGCATTACTAAAGGACGATAAGTGTGAAATGACTACTAATGACCTACATGATGCCCTAATTATTATGAGTTTTTTAAATTATGTAACAGTTAAAGATTATGTTGATTTTGGAAAAATATATTTGTTTCATAGAGATGATAATGGGTTTTAAAAATGATATGGTGATAGATTATGCATCATTATAACTGAATGTTCATGATAAAATTACCTAAGTCATGTTTAGGATTACTCTATCGAAATTTTGGAATTAAATTTTGGAATTAAATATCTATATTGAGTATGGTGTGATATATATAATGATTATAAGAGTTTAAATCATATATTCACCCAGAATGAGTTGAACATTAACATGAGATGATGGTTTCAGTTGATTAAAGAGTATGACTACACAATACATTACCACACATGGAAACGAATAAGGTGGATGATGATTTATGTCCAAAGGATCAATTATATCTTAACTATGTTGAGGGTAAAAAATAACCACTATTTAAGGAATTGTAAAGGACGGATCTACGTATTTTTATGGGAGTGGATGAATATTATATTTCTCAAATTAATGATCAATCAACTATCTATGTTAATATTAAAGAGACAAAAAAGAAAGATGTAGAGATCTAAAAGAAGGTGAAATTTTTTACTATGTTTATCCTTAGTTATAATTGAATGATAGGTTTTAGGAATCATGTATGTGTTCCATCAGTAAAAGTTTTGAATAAAAAGATATTAAATTAGGCTCATAGTGCTTCATTTTTTGAAATCCTCAAAGTAAAAAAATGAATAATAAAATAAAAACTGTATTTATGGTGGGATGAAATGAAGAAAAATATTGTAGGGTTTGAATCTCAATTCTCAGTAGTCTAGAAAGTTAAGATTGAGAGAAAAATTATAAGTGGATTTTACAGCCATTATGTAACACCCCTAGATTTTATAAAAAATATTATTTTAATTTCATTAATGTCTTGTGTTGTATTCTACACCAAGATTACCTTGCACTATACGCAACACCGTATTAGCTTGCAGTATACGCAACACTATTCTTGGATCGTGTTACACACAATTTTGATAATAGTTATTCTATGAAACATTGAGTATATATATATATATATATTCAATGTATAAATGAAATATGGTTGGATTCTGTTATACGAAACAACGAAGGATTCTTTCACAACACGCAACCCTGACTTGGCTTGCATTACACGCAATCACGACCTTCCTCGATAGCGTGTGTTGTACGCAATACCGGGTTTTAATAAACAATGTTATATTATTATAATATTGTCATGAACTAGCCGTTATGAATAGTATTAAATAAATTTTGAATTTTATAACATTATTATTCATCTTACACATTTCTAGAACATGGTATAAGAACAAAATAAATTTTTCGGGTAAAATAAGTATTTTTCAAAAAAATGTAGTTTTGCCGCCTTTTGATGGCGCACCCACTTTAAATCTAGTTTTTGACATGTTTATAAGTTCAATTTTACAAAATAAAATTATTCTTTGGAATCAAGAAATAAAAATTTTCTTTGGATAAATGTTTTATATTATTCTAGTAACTTTCACATTTTAATGAATAGTAAAAACACGCTATATTTTAATTAAAAACAACCTTTTTCATTGTAATATCATATGTGGTTAAATTATAATATTGAATGGTTTAAAAGTATAAATAGAATATATTTTTACCATTTAATATAATTTATGTCATTAGCATTGATTTTTCCTTGAATTCATAGGTTAAATCAATTCAATCTTTGGAATGTTTTAAACAAAAACCCGTGTTTATTCGACAACGGGATTAATTTTAATTTAATTTCTGCAACTTTTGTGTATTGAATTTTAAATAATGGATTCCATATTTTGAATCAGTGGGTTCAAATTATGTTAATAGGATACTTTTTATTTTTGGAAATTATGAATAGCAACTACGGTAAATTTTATTTACCATAGTTAAAGGTAAATCGGGTAATTAAGGGTAAATATAATATTTTAAAATTGCCCTAAAAATGTCAAAATCCTATTGGTTGACTAAAAATAGACCCATATCACCTAAGGGTCGGATTATATTCATTTAATTAAATTTTTTCAATGAAAATGATTTAATTATTATTAAAACCAAAGAATGTGACAACATGTCACTTTCTTAAATCATATAAGTATAATAATTTTAATCTAGTGATAAACTTCCTAAAACATCAAAAATGAATAGTATCCATAAATATAATACAATTATCTATATAATAGGAATTTATTTATAATTTTTAGGGATTAGATAATTATCATTTATAATGACACAAAGATGATGCAGTAATTGTCTTATTAATGAAATATTGACATAATTGATGTTATAAATGCCCAAATAAATGTAATTTGAGACTTTTTATGACTTAAAATAATTTTATAGGTTAATATGACATGTTATTGTTGATTTAAGTAACTTGGTTTGAACTTATCATTCTGTTATGAATTTATAAAAATCATGTACCAAATAGTGTCAAAATTGACATAAAATAGTTTTTAAAACAAATATTATATTATTAATTGTTATTTTATTCCTAAAAATATAAGGTTCGTACAAATGACTTATATAAGATTATATATATTAATAATAAACAACTTGGGGTTCTTTTAGCTTGATATAGTAAGTTTATTAACCATATAGTGTAAGAAAAAAAGACACGGTAAAAGTTAAATTATTTAACTTAGAGTTAAATCTAAATGATAAGTTTAAAATAATAACCTAAACTTTTCTAAATCCTATTGGATGAGAGGATTTAGACCCATCCCCACCTTAGCCTCGAAATAAATCAATTTGTATCTATTTAAAACCAAACTTGACTTTATAATAAAATAATATTTTTAGTTATTCCAAAGGTGCCCCTCTCCTCCCTTATAAAAGGGCACCTCCTCACTCTCTTCCTCACACAACTTTGAGCCTTCAAGCTCAGCCAACCTCTGCCAAATTCTCTTCTCCACTTCCCTAGAAACATCCTAGTGGTTCTTGTCTTCCTCAAAGACCAATTTTAGTGCCCTAAGAGGAGGTCTCAAAGAGGCACTTCAAAGAAGAGGTAATTTCCGTTACCGATTCTTTCACATTTATTTCTTCTTCCAATTATTCTTCTTAGGTTGTTTCATTATGAAGTAATAACATCAGTATCACTCATATACTGATATGTTATTATCTGTATGAAACAATCCTATTTCACCATCTATCCATCCTACGGAAAACGAAATCACCGCGCGTGCGTACGTACGGAATACCATCTCCACGCCGTGGTGAAATCTATTTTCCACCACCACCTTACTTGGATGGGTATAATGGTGTAAATAATAACTATATATTATTATTTTAAAGTGATATTGATTCTGAAATAGTATACATACACTCCAATACAGTCCCACGATCATGAGAACGATATCATCGCTCGTGCGTACGTACGGACTACCGTCTCCACGACGCGATGAGATTCATTCTCCACTTTAACCATTCATGAATGATTATAAAGTATATATAATAAGTAATCATGAAATATATCACATAATAATGATACTGTATTTATGTGTATATATATGAATGTCATCTTATTAATTCCGTTCAACTCAATAAGGAAACGAAAACACCGTTCATGCGTACGTACGGCCTACCGTCTCCATGAACGGTGTATTTCTTTCCATTTACTGATTTATTATATATATGTATATTCTGAATATATATATATATATAAATCATGTTTTATGTTCTAGAATTAAGTAATCATGATCTAAGTAATCATATGAATAATTACAAGTCAAAACATGGATGACAAATGAAACAATTTTACCCAAAACGCTCTTTAACATGGAATTTACAAATGAACGGGTAATATAAAGTCATAAGTGAACCGTATATGATACCATTACAATGAATATGATTCTATAATAAATCAATGACATTATTTAAATCATTATACAGGAGGTTTGGACACTTACGAAGCAAATCGGACCAAAGGTAAGGGAAATATCACAATCTCATTTTAATATGAGATTGTTTATACTTTGGTATTTACTGGGGTGTATTTTATCATCCACATACATGTTTCCTCAATATGTAATATTTATATCCTTCTATAATATTTTATATCCAATTTTACCCTTCGGTCAATTTTTAGTAAATGATATGAAAGGAATCTTTTCTCATTTTTCGTACGAGGTACTTTTTGACTTTTCTGACAAAAGTACGAGAAGAATGTTTTTTTAACTTATACAGAAGAATGGATTTTTAAAACATTATTTCCAAGAATATTCCTTTACAAGTGTTCATGTTTATTTTTAATCAACTTATTTTAGTTTAAAGTTTTATGACATGTTAAGAAAGGAAAAATGTTTTTGAAGAAGAAATGATATTTTCCTCAAGAATGGAGTTCAAGTGTTTTATCAAAATTATTTTCCATCTAAGATAATAAAGGGTTATATTTTTATCCCTATTATTACATCGATTTGATTATGTTGTGATGGAATTATTTTTATGAATTCCTTTATCTTATATGATTTTTTTTATGATGTCATGTTGTTTAAGAATCCCATTTTTATTACATGGGTTATGCAATGATGTATGATTTATGATTTTGTGGCACACATAAAAATGGTATCATTATGAGATGGGTGGGACCTATATCTCCCTCCATTGCATTGGGTAAAGATTTTATATCTCATGAGATAGACATGGCTGGAATGGTAGGTTATACCGGTTCAGTGAAACAGGACTGAAGCGAGGGTGACTCAGTTCAGAAAGGGACTTTGTCTACTAGGATAGTCTTGGAAATGAGTCTTGACTAATAAGAAATTATTCCCTATGATTATGTGTGTATGCCACAAAGTTTAATGTTTTATGTTATGATTATTGTGATTACATTTCACTGCCACAAGTTATTCCAGTTTATGAAATTCTGATCTCTTTTACAGGTTAAGATTTCCAAAAGTTATGTGCTTATGTATATGATGTGATTGATATTTCATTTGTTTACCCTTACTGAGCATTTGAGCTCACCCTTTTATGTTTTCTCTTCCCCAGGATATAAATAATGGTTTTAGGTATAAAAAAAGATGATTTTTATGGGAGATGTTGAAGATCTTTCACCACGACTAGAAGATTATATCCCGAGTTTCTAAAGACACTAAACTATTACGATCCTTGTGTGTGTGTTTGTTATGTACTAAGTATTCCGCAAAAGTAATGTAATGTCCATGTACGTCAGGCATCGAGTCTCTATAGTTGGTATCAGAGGAAGGGTTTAGTCAACCTTTGGAAACTAGGATGCGAAAACGTTAGTGAGATCCCTAGAGATATTTCTAAGGTATGTCTAGGGATGTCCCTAAGGATAAGTATACGTATAGGATATAGTCCTAGAACTATGACAATGATCTTAGAATTTAACCTAAGATGTTAGATATTGAGGGTGCTCCCCCTTTACTATATTGTCTTCCCTAGCATGATTTTGCTTCTCACAAAATTCTTTTTGTGTTTTAGTTAATGGAGGGAACCAGAAGGAATTCAGTTAACATTGAATTTAATGGACAAATTGGTGACTATGAGAAACAAAATTGTGTAATGCCTAGAGAGAAAGATATTTTGATTATGCCGAATTAGTCATCGCGATATATGATTAACAAGGTGAAAATTCGTGGTATGCCTAATTCATCAAAGAAGAGAAAGATAGAATATTATGCATGTTCGCATGTTGAGGAGCATAAAGAAAGGAAGATTGAGATTTCTAAAGAAGGGAAGAAGAACCTTGAGGAATACCTCAAATGGAGGGACCGATGTTATCTGTGTGGAGAAAAGTGTCATAGAGTGACAGATTGTTATGGAGTTCAATGTCTTATTTGTGGAGAACATGGGCATTACCCAACTCATTCCCCTGACCTAAAAAGTTACTTCTAAATCAAGGAAGGACTTATTCCAGGACAATCATTGAAGTGGATGGACTGAAGTGTTTATGTATTGGTATTCAAGAATAATGTTGTTGAGGTACTTTTATGGTGTACTGAAATATTTATGTATTGGTCTATTGTGGTTTTCAATAATTTTAAGGTACCAGTGACCATGAAAAGTGATTCAAATATTTTGGAAAGTAGATGATATGCGCATAATTAAGGGATAATGAGAAAATGAAATATTTGACAGTATTCATGAGCTCATGATTTATATAAGGACTAAGTGATATCATGGTTTGAGTATATAGAATTTTTAGAATTTTGGTATATGGAAAGTGTTAACTTTTAACTGCATTCATGTTTTCACTAAGGTTCAATGGGTATTCATTCTTCAAGAGAATACATGATTAAGGTATTCACATGTTTGTAATTTGACCAACAAGATATATCTTATGATATATGGGGGATAAATGATGGCATTCACGTGATTGTTCTGTGACATTTCAAGTAATCATTTTCTTTATACTATGAGCTTGGACCGAATTATTTTAGATAATCCTAAAGATTAGAATGGATTATGTTGGACATAAGTTAGGATAAAACGTTTTTCGATATTATTGATGGGATGTTATAGTAATATATCTTTAGAAAAAGGAAAACCTGCAGGACGGGCAACAGCCCATCGTGTCAGACAAGGCTGTGGGAATCGAACCCACAACCAAAGTGTGACTGGCCTTTATCGCCTACCACTGGCCTACAGGAAGTCCCTGGTTAGTAGAAACTAGTTTATATTTTATTAAGCGGTATGATATATGAAGTATAAGTTCATTTTTGGAACCATATACGATTAACCATAAGATGGACTTATAACAATTGCTAACCTTTTGTTTGAAAGAGATGGAATGACCCATCATTCTATCACATGATCTGCTAACACATCACGAATGACAAAATTCAACTTCATTTCTTTAAGAGATGAAGTGGAAATTGTCCAAAGAACGACAAACGGTGAGACTATACCAAAATCACGAAAGTATTTCTTCTAATTCCAATTTCATCAAATTTAGGGAAATGATCTTGAAAACCAAAAAAATGTTGTCTTAGTGCTCTTATATCGGATGAATCAGATGGTACCTTAGATCGTCACAAATTTATGGCTTTGTGATTTCTAGTTTCTCCATAGCCATGTTCTCTACCACTCTCCACCAGAACATGATTGTTAGAATTTTTCTTCCATATCCATATTTTCACCTGTGGAAACCCAGTGATTAGTTTATTTAGGTAACCGTTATGTTTCATACTTTCATTTTTAAAGATTGGTTTTGGTATTCCTTTTTACGATGTGGGTTTCTATTAAAGAAACTTTCGAATAGTAAACCATTTATAACCCCGATGAATTTCGAGGGAGAAATTCATTTTAAGGGGGGTAGAATGTAACACCCCTAGATTTTATGTAAAATATTCTTTTAATTTCATTAATGTCTTGTGTTGTAGTCTACACCAAGATTACCTTGCACTATACGCAACACCGTATTAGCTTGCAGTATACGCAACACTATTCTTGGATCGTGTTACACACAATTTTGATAATAGTTATTATATGAAACATTGATTATATATATATATATTCAATGTACAAATGAAATATGGTTGGATTCTGTTATACGAAACAACGAAGGATTCTTTCACAACACGCAACCCCGACTTGACTTGCATTACACGCAATCGCGACCTTCCTCGATAGCGTGTGTTGTACGCAATACCGGGTTTTAATAAACAATGTTATATTATTATAATATTGTCATGAACTAGCCTTTATGAATAGTATTAACTAAAATTTGAATTTCATAACACTATTATTCATCTTACACATTTCTAGAACATGGTATAAGAACAAAATAAATTTTTCGGGTAAAATAAGTATTTTTCGAAAAATGCAGTTTTGCCGCCTTTTGATGGCGCACCCACTTTAAATATAGTTTTTGACATGTTTATAAGTTCAAATTGACAAAATAAAATTATTCTTTGGAATCAAGAAATAAAAATTTACTTTGGATAAATTTTTCATATTATTCTGGTAACTTTCACATTTAAATGAATAGTAAAAACACGCTATATTTTAATTAAAAACAACTTTTTTCATCGTAATATCTTATGTGGTTAAATTATAATATTGAATGGTTTTAAAGTATAAATAGAATATATTTTTACCATTTTATATATTGTATGTTATTAGCATTTATTTTACCTTGAATTCGTAGGTTAAATCAATTCAATCTTTTGCAATGTTTTAAACAAAAACCCGTTTTTATTTGACAACATGATTAATTTTAATTTAATTTCTGCAACTTCTGTGTATTGAATTTTAAAAAATGGATTCCATATTTGGAATCAGTGGGTTCAAATTATGTTAATAGGATACTTTTTATTTTTGGAAATTATGAATAGTAACTACGGTAAATTTTATTTACCATAGTTAAATGTAAATCGGGTAATTAAGGGTAAATATAATATTTTAAAATTACCCTAAAAAATGTCAAAATCCTATTGGATGACTACAAATCGACCCATATCACCCAAAGGTCAGATTATATTCATTTAATTAATTTTTTTCAATGAAAATAATTTAATTATTATTAAA
This sequence comes from Viscum album, assembly GCA_963277665.1. Lineage (NCBI taxonomy): Eukaryota > Viridiplantae > Streptophyta > Magnoliopsida > Santalales > Viscaceae > Viscum > Viscum album. The sequence continues at coordinate 1,355,407,108 of OY728131.1, forward strand.
ACCAAAGAATGTGACAACATGTCACTTTCTTAAATCTTATAAGTATAATAATTTTAATCTAGTGATAAACTTCATGAAACTTCGAACATGAATAGTATACAGAAATCTAATACAATTATCTACATCATAGGAATTTATTTATAATTTTTATGGATTAAATAATTATCATTTATTATGACACAAATATGATGCAGTAATTGTCTTATTAATGAAATATTGATATAATTGATGTTATAAATCCCCAAATAAATGTAATTTGAGACTTTTTATGACTTACACTAATTTTCTAGGTTAATATGACATGGTATTCTTGATTTAAGTAACTTTTTTTGAACTTATCATTCTTTTATGAATTTTATAAAAATCATGTACCAAATAGTGTCAAAAATTGACATAAAATAGTTTTTAAAACAAATATTATATTATTAATTGTTATTTTATTCCTCAAAATCTAAGGTTCGGCCAAATGACTTAGATAAGATTATATATATTAATAATAAACAACTTGGGGTTCTTTTGGCTTTATATAGTATGTTTATTAACCATATAGTATAAGAAAACAAAAAGACATGGTAAAAGATAAATTATTTAACTTAGAGTTAAATCTAATTGATAAGGTTAAAATAATAAGCTAAACTTTTCTAAATCCTATTGGATGAGAGTATGTCGACCCATCCCCACCTTATCCTCGAAATAAATCAATTTTGATCTATTTAAAACCAAACATGACTTTATAATAAAATAATAGTTTTAGTTATTCCAAAGGTGCCCCTCTCCTCCCTTATAAAAGGGAACTTCCTCCCTCTCTTCCTCACACAACTTTGAGCCTTCAAGATCAGCCAACCTCTGCCAAATTCTATTCTCCACTTCCCTATAAACATCCTAGAGGTTCTGGTCCTCCTCAAAGACAAATTTTAGTGCCCTAAGAGGAGGTCTCAAAGAGGCGCTTCAAAGAAGAGGTAATTTCCATTACCGATTCTTTCACATTTATTTCTTCTTCCACTTCTTCTTCTTAGGTTGTTTCATTATGAAGTAATAACATATGTATCACTAATAGACTTATATGTTATTATAAGTATGAAACAATACTATTTCACCATCTATCCATCCTACGGAAAACGAAATCACCGCGCCTACGTACGTACGGAATACCGTCTCCACGCCGTGGTGAAATCTATTTTCCACCACCACCTTACTTGGATGGGTATAATGGTGTAAATAATAACTATATATTATTATTTTAAATTGATATTGATTCTTAAATAGTATACATACACTCCAATACATTCCCACGATCATGAGAATGATATCATCGCTTGTGCGTACGTACGGACTACCGTCTCCACAACGCGATGAGATTCATTCTCCACTTTAACCATTCATGAATGATTATAAAGTATATATAATAAGTAATCATGAAATATATGACATAATAATGATACTGGATTTATGTGTATATATATGAATTTCATCTACCTAATTCCGTTCAACTCAACAAGGAAACGAAAACCGCGTTCATGCGTACGTACAGCCTACCGTCTCCATGAACGGTGTATTTCTTTCCATTTACTGATTTATTATATATATTTATATTCTGAATATATATATATATAAATCATGTTTTATGTTCTGGAATTATGTAATCATGATCTAAGTAATCATATGAATAATTACAAGTCAAAACATGGACGACAAATGAAACAATTTTACCCAAAACGCTCTTTAACAAGGAATTTACAAAAGAACGGGTAATATAAAGTCATAAGTGAACCATATATTATATCATAACAATGAATATGATTCTGTAATATGTCAATGACATTATTTAAATCATTATACAGGAGGTTCGGACACTTACGAAGCAAATCGGACCTAAGGTAAGGGAAATATCACAGTCTCATTTTAATCCGAGATTGTTTATACATTGGTATTTACTGGTGTGTATTTTATCATCCACATACATGTTTCCTCAATATGTAATATTTATATCCTTATACAATATTTTATATCCAATTTTACCGTTTGGTCAATTTTTAGTAAATGATATGAATAGAATCTTTTCTCATTTTTTGTACGAGGTACTTTTTGACTTTTCCGACCAAAGTACAAGAAGGATGTTTTTTTTAACTTATACGGCAAGAATGGATTTTTAAAACATTATTTCCAAGAAGCTTCCATTACAAGTTTTAAAGTTTATTTTTAATCAACTTCTTTTAGTTTAATGCTTTATGACATGTTAAGAAAGGAAAAATGTTTTTGAAGAAGAAATGATATTTTCCTCAAGAATGGAGTTCAAGTGTTTTATCAAAATTCTTTTCCATCTAAGATAATAAAGGGTTCTGTTTTTATACCTATTATTACATTGATTTAATTATGTTGTGATGGAATTATTTTTATGAATTCCTTTATCTTATATGAATTTTTTTATGATGTCATGTTGTTTAAGAATCCCATTTTTATTACATGGGTTATGCAATGATGTATGATTTAAGATTTTGTGGCACACATAAAAATGGTATCATTATGAGATTTGTGGGACCAATATCTCCCTCCAATGAATTGGGTAAATATTTTATATCTCATGAGATAGACATGGTTGGAATGGTAGGTTATACCGGTTCAGTGAAACAAGACTGAAATGAGGGTGACTCGGTTCAGAAAGGGAATTTGTCCACTAAGATAGTCTTGGCAATGAGTCCTGACTAATATGAAATGATTATCTATGATAATGTGTGTATGCCACAAAGTCAAATGTTTTAAGTTATGATTATTGTGATTACATTTCACTGCCACGAGTTATTCCAGGTTATGAAATTATGATCTCTTTTACAGGTTAAGATTTCCAAAAGTTATGTGCTTATGTATATGATGTGATTGATATTTCTTTTGTTTACCCTTACTGAGCATTTGAGCTCACCCTTTTATGTTTTCTTTTCCCCAGGATATAAATAAAGGTTTTAGGCATAAAAAAAGAAGATCATTATGGGAGATGTTGAAGATCTTTCACCACGACTAGAAGATTATATTCCGAGTTTCCAAAGACACTAAACTATTACGATCCTTGTTTGTGTGTTTGTTATGTACTAAGTATTCCGAAAAAGTAATGTAATGTCCATGTACGTCAGGCATCAGGTCTCTACACATTAACCATACTATAATGGAGATGAAAAAACATTAACAAATATTTTTTCATTTGACTCCCAAAAAAATTAATGGTAATAATACTATACGGATTTTAGTCAACCTCGTTATGATGTAAGCACTCTTCATTAATATTAGAGAATATTTATCTCCAGGAAAACATCCATAGAAATTCCTTAATAATGTGGTAAAGATTCATGTAGTACCACATTCTATTATATATGATCTGGACATGGGGTTTACCTCGATGTTTTGATGTTCCTTTTAGAAAGCTCTAGACATGGAATTGAGTTCCATCATTGTGTATCATCCTCATATAGATGTTTAGTTTGAGAGTACCATTCAAACCCTAAAGGATATAATTTGATGTTTTTCTATATAATTCAAAGGAGGTTCAGATCAACACCATCCTCTAGTCTAGTTTAAATAACACAATATATTTCATTAAAGAATTCGTATGGAACATTATAAACCCATATATTGAAAGAAGTGAAGGTCTATCACTTTATGGGATGAATTTTGAGAAAGAATGATATTGGTAAATTTTCAAGAAGAGTAAATGGCATAGAATGTATGATCTATTCAATAGAACATAAAGGAAACACAATGTTAAAAGAAATTTTTTCTTGAAAATCATAATCATGATCTAGAATTTGATATTTGTGAGACGGGTTTTCTATGAACTTTTCAATGGTATAAGGTTATGAGTTACAGAAATAATGGAAATTTGAGACGAATTTATATTTTCTCCTTTTATATTATTGACCGAATATGGAAGGTCTCTTATCATTTTTCACTTCCAAAAAACCTCACACTAGTCCATAAAGTGTTCCATGTATCTCTTTTGAGGAAGTGCATAACTGATGTTTCACATGTACTAAGCTCAAATATTATATCAATGGACCATGATCTTTTCAATGAAGAAATTTGTTTTAAATTTTTTCAATCTTAGAGAGAATGTGTTATGAAATAATACCACTCAGATGGTCAAATTTGTAAAGACATAGTTTTTTCTTAATAAGAATTTGAAATATTTTAAAATATACTTCCAGTGCTAGGAACAGATATGGTGGGCTAATTCGAGGCCCAGTGTACCTGAAATTAATTTTATAAGAATATTAAAGATATTTCATTATGAAAAAATGATTAATTAAATAAAATGGTATTAATATCTATCAGTTTATTGTATTCTAATTTTGAGACCACTGTCAAGTTTGGAATGTGGTTTTTACCTTCGTAGTGATATAAAATGATTTAACACATGATGTTTATACCCCTCGCTCATTGGCATTGTATTTAAGTGAATTTGTTAATTAATAACTTTAACTCATTTATCCCAGGATAGATGTTTATATATTCCTTGTTATAAAATTTTGGCTAGGGTTAGCCTCATTATTTTCTGTATTTTTCAGTGATAGAACCTCCTTCCCCTAGATATTTCCTTCAAAGAACGATGAATCATTGGATCAAGGCGATTCAAATCACAACAAACACAACAGATCTTGGAGAGCACATTCTTCTTCAATTATGATCAATACAGTCCAGGTAGGACTCATATTTATTATTTTTTTATTACTTAGATTATACATTTAAGTAGATAGATAATTATTTCTTCGATCATCTCCCCATTCACATGTGCCAAAGGATTGAAACTAGATGATTTTCCTTTGTTTATCCGGTATTCCAAATCTAATGTATACATTCCTTATTATTGGAGAATAATTATTTTCCAATGATCGTAACACATTTTTCATGTGCATTCATCTCAATGTTATTCACATTCCTTGCTGATGGATCCCCACAGTTTTTGGTTTGACAATTTTCTAAAAACCAGTGCCCGATTGGGTGCTGGGATTTTCCCCAGATTGACGAAACGATGAAAAAATCATGTGTGTAGCATAGATCTGGAATTACTATGATGAATGGATGTTAGATTCAAATGTTTTACATCAGATTATCAATGAAAAGAATCATAGAATCATGTGATACAAATAACATAATTATATTTCATTCAAGTACCTGATTCCTAACAAATGATGACTAAAGAGGATGATTCAGATCTATATTTTATGTTTTTGGAAAGAATATTGGTGGTATCTATAGAGGTTTTACAAAAATTATAACAAAAATAATGATCTGCGGAAACATTTAAGTTTGGTAAAAATTCCAATAGCACACCTTGTTAGATGAATCACACACGATGTATAGCTCCCTTGGCTGTGATTCTATGGTTTTTGGGAAGATATGTATGAAAATATGTGTAGACCTAACTCACATGTCATGTATCCATTCCCCAACTGGACAACACGTGTGAAAGGTCGCATGGGTGGGGGCTCCATTTAAGATAAACACTTACATGAGTTGGCCACACAGGTGTAATCTTGTGTGTACTAACACACCATGTTCCAAAATACATGGAAACGAGGCCAGTTTACTTGGGAACAACCAGGAGACATGGATCGGTCCCTGGATTGGTGGGACACACTGTGTAGTTCACCTACATGATGTGTACCCCTACACAGACAGGACTCGTGTACTAACTAGAGACACAACAATGTAGTGAGGAAGAAACACACACCTTGTGGGTCACCTCACATGAAATTTTCTACATGAACTCATTGGGAAACCATCAAACCTTTGTATCTCCTTCGTTTGGACATGTATCTTGACCTAGGAGTTTCCGATCAGGATTGTTTTCCAGTTTAGAGTGAGATGGTTCCCTCAGTGGTGACTTTTAAGATACGATTCTATTGTTCTATGTTTGGAATTCTCTTAGGTGACACCAAATGATGTTAATGATCATACAGGATTACCAAATATGTACTAGTATCACCCTCCATCAGGGTTGACAAGTGGCATTCCCCAATGGCAGTTTCTATCCTACCATCCAGAAGGGCTGGACAGTGGTGTTCCCTGACGTCCTTTCATAGTTACCCTCCAGTTGGACTGGTTAGTGGAGTTACTTTATATTCTAGTTCTAATATTTATCTGGGATGGGTTTTGGAATTCCATGATGATATCTTCTAGGCGTAAACCTCCTGCCGGGATGGGTAGTGGCATTTCCATGACAACTCACTAGGCTTACCCTACATTAGGACTGGACAATGGCATTACCTGATGTCCTTCTCGAGTGGTACCCTCCAGCTGGGATGGTATGCGGCATTTCCTAATGACTAAGATAGAAGGACCCTCCTAACATACCAAGGCATGCGATCCTTTCATTAAACTAGCGACTTGTTGACTATGTGGCATAGCGATGAGGCGTGGTTTGACATACATTTAGACTCATGAGAAAGAGGTAATCTTTCCCCCAATAAGATGAAATATTATAATGTGACCTAAAATTCCTAGGGATATTCAGTTCCTCCTAAAGAAGATAATATAATGGTGTGGGGATTGAGTCCATTTGAATTGTGTGTCCTGGGATGATGCATGAGGTGTTGGGAATCATAGATGGATTTACTTTGGAACTATTGGAAAATCGTATTTTTGGGTTGAGATTTGAGATGGGGATCACCATACTCTCTCATTTGGACTTCTATTAATTATCATATATATATATGTATGTATCCTGTTTCAGTACCCACACCATGGGTTTTGGTTACTCTCTTACCATGAGAGTCGAAGACGCGTAGGTTATGCCTTGTGCTTTCTGTGTCTAGATTCTCATGGTTGAATAATTATCCTCAAATACTATTGGTAGTGAAGACTGAATGATAAGTTAATATTCTCACCCTTTTGATCTCCATGTGTTTGGATGAGATTAATTTCATGGTCTTATTAGGTTGAGTTGTACTCTTTTTCTATACCTTGTTCTATATATGGTTTTCCTCTTCTATTGTATCTCTTTCTACTCCCCCTTTACCTTTTTGGGGAATTCTACTAGGTATGTATATACTTACCCTTGAATGGGCTTCAACCAACACATGTTGGGTATTTTGAAGATGAGCGATAGACCAATCATGAATTTAGAGGAGTTTAGGGATACATACTAAATAGACCCCGTACGGTGTGTTGGGTCAGAACAAACGAGGAAAAGATGGCAAGAGGGGGGGTGAATTGCCTTTTAAAAAATGATTAACAATTTAAAATCAAAGTAAAGAATGCAGCGGAAATAAAAAGAGGCAATCACACAAGAAATTGTTAACGGAGTTCGGCCAAAACCCGGCCTACGTCTCCGCTCCCAACTCAACCGTTGAGAGATTCCTACCGCTTGCTTTTCAATGGTTTTAGCAAGAAACCCACTAGGCTTTGAGGTAGCACTAGGACCTATTACAGCTTGCTTTTTGTGGTTTAGCAAGAACCCACTTGCTTTCAATGGAATAGCAAGAACCCACTAGCCTTTTTAACGGGTGAAGGCTAGCTCACCGAAAACTCAAGCCTTTTAAAAGGAAAGGCTTGAAGAAACCTCTTCACACCTTAATGGTGGTGTGAGAACCCAAAAGAAAGGGGGATGAGAAAAGGTTTGGGGTTTGTAGGCACAAACCCAATTTTAAGCTCAAAATAAATAATGCAATAAAAACCATAATTGAGGAAGTCTTGGGCGCCTTTGATTGATTGGATATGTTGAAGGCCGCTTCCAAGCTTCTTTGAAGGTGCTCTTGGATGTGGAATTGGATTGGAGCACGTTGGGTTCCTTGAAGAAATCCGCCGGAGGTTCGCCAAAATGATCAACAATGTGTCCGGTGGCTTGGGTTAGGTTCCGGGGCTTCAAGGTCCTTTATTTATAGAGGGGGAACCCTCATATGGCCGTTGGAGGCCTTTGGAGCCGTTGGAAAGGCTTTCGGAGCCGTTGGGAGGCAAGTGGAGCAGCCTGGTCAAAGCTGCAACGACTAGTTTGACAGGGCCACCGGCTGGCCGGTGCAGGGCCACCGGCTGGCCGGTGCCTTGGCATAGGAGAGGGGATTTGGTCCAGGCTCTACCGGTCGACCGGTGGGGGAGCCACCGGCTGGCCGGTGGCAAGGCAGTAGCAAATACTATTTGGGCTGGGTGCCACAGGTCGACCGGTGACAGAGCCACCGGTCGACCGGTGGAACCTGGCAGTGGGCAATCCCTCTGCCAGTTCCACCGGCTGGCCGGTGCTATCACACCGGTTGGCTGGTGGACTGAATTTCAGTCCATTTCTTGTCCATTCTTGGGCCAATCCTTTGGCAATCTTTTGCCTATCATCCACAACACTTAAAAACAAAGTTAAACATATATGAAAGTGATTGTGATCATGAAAATCAAATAGTGTGGGGTACAACAATCTCCCCCTATTTTGATGATCACAATCACTTATCTAAGCAATGTAAAAACTTAAATGAAAGGCATGCATTAAATGATAAATTGAAAATAAATACTAAGCATGAGAGAAAAGATTCTCCCCCAATCAATCAAGAAATTTCTCCCCCTTTGTGATTATCAAAATAGAATGGGGCATAAAACTTGATTGAGGGAATTGCGTTGAAAAATCAATTGAGATTTTTGAAATTGAAATGAAAATTTGAATAACAGTTTGAATTGAAAGTTTTGAATCAAAAATTCGAATTGAATATTTTGAAATGAAAATTTTGATACCAAGAATTGAAATTGAACGTTGGAATCGAAAATTTTGAAATAAAAAATTTGAAATGAGAATTTTGAATGAAAAAATTTTTAGTTCACAAAAAGGCTTAAAAGAACCTAACTCCCCCTAAATAAAAACAACAAATCACCGGGGAGAGCTGTTTGAAACCCAAACAATTTTAGGCCCGGAGAGACTCGCTAGAAGGGATTTTTCAATCCATACTTGTCTCATGGCGGGTCTTCTCCTATAAAATTCATCCGAAAAGTAAATACTTTTGGGTTGACCATATCGGGCGTTTTTACAATTACATTCATAAATAAGGTGCCCGGGTTTCTTACAATAATTACAAAATTTAAAACTAGAGCTCCCCCTTACAAAAATAGTGGGTGCATGGGAGGAGGAAGCTATATTGGTGTAGCCAAGTCCATTGGTGGTTCTAGATACTCGTTGAGAACCTAAGAGTTTGGACAAATTTTGTTCACCTTGGGTGAACATGGCTAGGGATTCTCTAAGGTCCTTGATGGTTGATTCCAAAGAATCAACATTTGGGAAATTTTGGATTTTTAGGGAGAGTTCCTCCTTCTCTTTGAGAAGTTGGTCTTTTTCGGAGGAATGCTTTTTGAAATTCTTTTTTAAAGAAACAAATTTTGAAGAGAGTTCATGAAAACCATTTTCTAATTGGTCTCTAGCATGTTGGAGTTCTTCATAAGACAAATGATTGAAAGAATTAGAAGAACTAGAAGACGAGGAAGAAGAGTCGGAAGATGATACCTCATGATTTGCCATTAGGCATTTTTTACCTTGGTCGCTCGAGGAGAAGGAGGAGAATGAAGAGGTGGAGCTATCACTCCATGTTGCCTTTGAAGCCTTCTTCTTTTTCTTCTTCTTGGCCCTTTTCTTGTGAAGTGGGCAAACGGGCTTGATCTTTTCGTCGGGTTCTTGCTTGTTGTCGGGTTCTTGCTTTTGAGCCTTCTTAGTGCCTTCATGGGTTAGCTCTAAATATTTCCAAATATCATGTGAAGTAGAGCAAGAAGAAATATGATCAAAAACATTACGATCTAACCCACAATGTAGAGCATTCATGGCTTTGCCATCAAGCTCGAAATTTGCAATGTCTACGGGGGTCCATTGAGATTCATCTTTACAAGAGAGAGTATAACCATGCATGACAATTTTAAAAATAGGATATCCAATACTTTTAAGAAATGTGGTCATGCGGGTTTTCCAAAAACTATAATCGGCTCCATCAAAGAATGGAGCACGATCCAAAGAATGTCCTTTGGGGGATTGAGAGGAAGATGCGGTAGAAGCCATCAAAAAAATAGGATCTTTAATTTGAAACCGGTTAATGAATTATTCAAATACGCCCTCTGATACCAATTGTTGGGTCGGAACAAACGAGGAAAAGATGGAAAGAGGGGGGGTGAATTGCCTTTTAAAAAATGATTAACAATTTAAAATCAAAGTAAAGAATGCAGCGGAAATAAAAAGAGGCAATCACACAAGAAATTGTTAACGGAGTTCGGCCAAAACCCGGCCTACGTCTCCGCTCCCAACTCAACCGTTGAGAGATTCCTACCGCTTGCTTTTCAATGGTTTTAGCAAGAAACCCACTAGGCTTTGAGATAGCACTAGGACCTATTACAGCTTGCTTTTTGTGGTTTAGCAAGAACCCACTTGCTTTCAATGGAATAGCAAGAACCCACTAGCCTTTTTAACGGGTGAAGGCTAGCTCACCGAAAACTCAAGCCTTTTAAAAGGAAAGGCTTGAAGAAACCTCTTCACACCTTAATGGTGGTGTGAGAACCCAAAAGAAAGGGGGATGAGAAAAGGTTTGGGGTTTGTAGGCACAAACCCAATTTTAAGCTCAAAATAAATAATGCAATAAAAACCGTAATTGAGGAAGTCTTGGGCGCCTTTGATTGATTGGATATGTTGAAGGCCGCTTCCAAGCTTCTTTGAAGGTGCTCTTGGATGTGGAATTGGATTGGAGCACGTTGGGTTCCTTGAGGAAATCCGCCGGAGGTTCGCCAAAATGATCAACAATGTGTCCGGTGGCTTGGGTTGGGTTCCGGGGCTTCAAGGTCCTTTATTTATAGAGGGGGAACCCTCATATGGCCGTTGGAGGCCTTTGGAGCCGTTGGAAAGGCTTTCGGAGCCGTTGGGAGGCAAGTGGAGCAGCCTGGTCAAATCTGCAACGGCTAGTTTGACTGGGCCACCGGCTGGCCGGTGCAGGGCCACCGGCTGGCCGGTGCCTTGGCAGAGGAGAGGGGATTTGGTCCAGGCTCTACCGGTCGACCGGTGGGGGAGCCACCGGCTGGCCGGTGGCAAGACAGTAGTAAATACTATTTGGGCTGGGTGCCACAGGTCGACCGGTGACAGAGCCACCGGTCGACCGGTGGAACCTGGCAGTGGGCAATCCCTCTGCCAGTTCCACCGGCTGGCCGGTGCTATCACACCGGTTGGCCGGTGGACTGAATTTCAGTCCATTTCTTGTCCATTCTTGGGCCAATCCTTTGGCAATCTTTTTCCTATCATCCACAACACTTAAAAACAAAGTTAAACATATATGAAAGTGATTGTGATCATGAAAATCAAATAGTGTGGGGTACAACAATCTCCCCCTATTTTGATGATCACAATCACTTATCTAAGCAATGTAAAAACTTAAATGAAAGGCATGCATTAAATGATAAATTGAAAATAAATACTAAGCATGAGAGAAAAGATTCTCCCCCAATCAATCAAGAAATTTCTCCCCCTTTGTGATTATCAAAATAGAATGGGGCATAAAACTTGATTGAGGGAATTGCGTTGAAAAATCAATTGAGATTTTTGAAATTGAAATGAAAATTTGAATAACAGTTTGAATTGAAAGTTTTGAATCAAAAATTCGAATTGAATATTTTGAAATGAAAATTTTGATACCAAGAATTGAAATTGAAAGTTGGAATCGAAAATTTTGAAATAAAAAATTTGAAATGAGAATTTTGAATGAAAAAATTTTTAGTTCACAAAAAGGCTTAAAAGAACCTAACTCCCCCTAAATAAAAACAACAAATCACCGGGGAGAGGTGTTTGAAACCGAAACAAGTTTAGGCCCGGAGAGACTCGCTAGAAGGGATTTTTCAATCCATACTTGTCTCATGGCGGGTCTTCTCCTATAAAATTCATCCGAAAAGTAAATACTTTTGGGTTGACCATATCGGGCGTTTTTACAATTACATTCATAAATAAGGTGCCCGGGTTTCTTACAATAATTACAAAATTTAAAACTAGAGCTCCCCCTTACAAAAATAGTGGGTGCATGGGAGGAGGAAGCTATATTGGTGTAGCCAAGTCCATTGGTGGTTCTAGATACTCGTTGAGAACATAAGAGTTTGGACAAATTTTGTTCACCTTGGGTGAACTTGGCTAGGGATTCTCTAAGGTCCTTGATGGTTGATTCCAAAGAATCAACATTTGGGAAATTTTGTATTTTTAGGGAGAGTTCCTCCTTCTCTTTGAGAAGTTGGTCTTTTTCGGAGGAAAGCTTTTTGAAATTCTTTTTTAAAGCAACAAATTTTGAAGAGAGTTCATGAAAACCATTTTCTAATTGGTCTCTAGCATGTTGGAGTTCTTCATAAGACAAATGATTGAAAGAATTAGAAGAACTAGAAGACGAGGAAGAAGAGTCGGAAGATGATACCTCATGATTTTCCATTAGGCATTTTTTACCTTGGTCGCTCTAGGAGAAGGAGGAGAATGAAGAGGTGGAGCTATCACTCCATGTTGCCTTTGAAGCCTTCTTCTTTTTCTTCTTCTTGGCCCTTTTCTTGTGAAGTGGGCAAACGGGCTTGATCTTTTCGTCGGGTTCTTGCTTGTTGTCGGGTTCTTGCTTTTGAGCCTTCTTAGTGCCTTCATGGGTTAGCTCTAAATATTTCCAAATATCATGTGAAGTAGAGCAAGAAGAAATATGATCAAAAACATTACGATCTAACCCACAATGTAGAGCATTCATGGCTTTGTCATCAAGCTCGAAATTTGCAATGTCTACGGGGGTCCATTGAGATTCATCTTTACAAGAGAGAGTATAACCATGCATGACAATTTTAAAAATAGGATATCCAATACTTTTAAGAAATGTGGTCATGCGGGTTTTCCAAAAACTATAATCGGCTCCATCAAAGAATGGAGCACGATCCAAAGAATGTCCTTTGGGGGATTGAGAGGAAGAAGCGGTAGAAGCCATCAAAAAAATAGGATCTTTAATTTGAAACCGGTTAAGGAATTATTCAAATACGTCCTCTGATACCAATTGTTGGGTCGGAACAAACGAGGAAAAGATGGCAAGAGGGGGGGTGAATTGCCTTTTAAAAAATGATTAACAATTTAAAATCAAAGTAAAGAATGCAGCGGAAATAAAAAGAGGCAATCACACAAGAAATTGTTAACGGAGTTCGGCCAAAACCCGGCCTACGTCTCTGCTCCCAACTCAACCGTTGAGAGATTCCTACCGCTTGCTTTTCAATGGTTTTAGAAAGAAACCCACTAGGCTTTGAGGTAGCACTAGGACCTATTACAGCTTGCTTTTGGTGGTTTAGCAAGAACCCACTTGCTTTCAATGGAATAGCAAGAACCCACTAGCCTTTTTAACGGGTGAAGGCTAGCTCACCGAAAACTCAAGCCTTTTAAAAGGAAAGGCTTGAAGAAACCTCTTCACACCTTAATGGTGGTGTGAGAACCCAAAAGAAAGGGGGATGAGAAAAGGTTTGGGGTTTGTAGGCACAAACCCAATTTTAAGCTCAAAATAAATAATGCAATAAAAACCGTAATTGAGGAAGTCTTGGGCGCCTTTGATTGATTGGATATGTTGAAGGCCGCTTCCAAGCTTCTTTGAAGGTGCTCTTGGATGTGGAATTGGATTGGAGCACGTTGGGTTCCTTGAAGAAATCCGCCGGAGGTTCGCCAAAATGATCAACAATGTGTCCGGTGGCTTGGGTTAGGTTCCGGGGCTTCAAGGTCCTTTATTTATAGAGGGGGAACCCTCATATGGCCGTTGGAGGCCTTTGGAGCCGTTGGAAAGGCTTTCGGAGCCGTTGGGAGGCAAGTGGAGCAGCCTGGTCAAAGCTGCAACGGCTAGTTTGACTGGGCCACCGGCTGGACGGTGCAGGGCCACCGGCTGGCCGGTGCCTTGGCAGAGGAGAGGGGATTTGGTCCAGGCTCTACCGGTCGACCGGTGGGGGAGCCACCGGCTGGCCGGTGGCAAGACAGTAGCAAATACTATTTGGGCTGGGTGCCACAGGTCGACCGGTGACAGAGCCACCGGTCGACCGGTGGAACCTGGCAGTGGGCAATCCCTCTGCCAGTTCCACCGGCTGGCCGGTGCTATCACACCGGTTGGCCGGTGGACTGAATTTCAGTCCATTTCTTGTCCATTCTTGGGCCAATCCTTTGGCAATCTTTTGCCTATCATCCACAACACTTAAAAACAAAGTTAAACATATATGAAAGTGATTGTGATCATGAAAATCAAATAGTGTGGGGTACAACACGGTGGTCATAGCTTGGTATATATGATTTGGGCTCTTAATTGTTTACCCTTTTCTAGTTTGTTAGTTTTGGAAAAATTTGTTGCATGGAATTTAGTTTCCCCTATTATTTTTAGTTTACACAATCGTACTCTATTCGGTTTAGTGGTCCATACATCTATTTTTTATTTATATCATTTTTTTATTTTTTTATTCATTCCCTCTATGCTTTTGCATTGATTTGGATGCGTGCCTATGTATAGGTACATTGTTAATGGAATCCCTAAGTTAGTTTTCCATTCAGTGCTAGTCGCCACCCCTGGTTTATGATGGTAGGCTTAGGGTTGTTGTGGCTCGAGCCCCTGATATGTGTCGGGTCATGATGGATTGATATCAAAAGTGGTTTTTTCCTTGGTATGTTCTTCAAAAAATGCCTAAAAAGGATTGGTTGGTTTTAAGGAAATTATGTTGAATTGTATTGAGTGATGATCTTAGGAAATACTGTTCAGTGATTGTACAGGTGACCAACGTATCCATTAACCAGGATCATGATTACCCTCTTGTCAACATAGCACCTTAAGACATTTGTTGCAAGAATAAATGGTACATGCATAATCTAGTATTGTTTCTTTGATCATGATTCTTGAGTTAGCTCCCCATCGTTTTATTATCAATATGTAAAAATATATTCACATATGACTGTGGTACACCTGGATAACATTTAGGATACCTCCATGATGAAAATCATCCAGGATACGAGCTCAAATTTGTGGGAATGACCCTATAAGCAATGAGATATCAGTTTAGGGTCCATTATGCAATTCTCTTCCTCTAGGTGGGAAGGTTCTAGTTCCCCCACCAGTTGAGCAGTAGATAGTCCCAGAAGAGTTGGCTAACGTCATACATAGGCTGGGTACACTCCATAAGTTCTTGGGTCAGTGACCACTGAGGTTCCATAGCTATAAAGATCCCAAGGCGGTAGGGGATTGGAAAGAGAAAGTGGTTTTGATATCAGGATTGTTCAGACCATAAATGTCACGACCCCCTCCCACCAAAGATGCCGCTCCTAAGCTGGAAATGGTGAAAGGGGTATAATGACCCCCGAGTCCTGCCTCCAGTAGGCCCCGGGGTGGCGACTAGCACCAAGGGTATGAGTTCTCAAAAATATGTGAGGCATTACCCTTTTTATTATTTAAGATTGGGAAATAGGAAAAATCAACCACCCAAAAAGGAAAATAACAAGTGTATAGAAATAAACCAAAACCAATCCCACATGCATGTTTAAACAGTTATGAAACAAGGTACAAGTAAAAGAAAGCTCAAAAGTACAATACCAAAATAAACAAGTGTATAGCAACTACAACAACTCCAACTGTCCCAAATAGTAGGGTCCCTCACGGCCCTAGTAGTCCTCCTAGAAACCTGAAAGTAAACTAAGGGTGAGCATGCAAGTATACTCAGTAGGGAAACCTAAATCTCACATGCACAAGTGGGGAGACATCCTAATGTCCCGTGAGAACAATAGAAGAAACCTAACAAGGAAATCTATCCACCCAACCTCACCATCCACACTCACCAAAAACACAATCACAATAGGTAGTATTATATAAGAATAAGATTATTGGGTACCCCGCACCATTTCCCTTTAATTATCTGCTCTTCCTAACGGTGAACGTCCTGACGCTGCCACACTCTCCCTGCCCGCACACACCTGGGCCTCAAAACCACGTATCTCGCCTGCACACACCTGGTCCTCAGAACCACGTATCCCGCCCGCACACACCTTGGCCTCACAACCACGGATCCCTCCCGCACACAACTGGGCCTCACAACCACAAATCCCACCCGCACACACCTGGGAATCATCCTGAAGATTTCTGGGAAACAGTAAAACCTGCCCGAAGAGTCTTGGGCTAAATCCACCCCAATCGAAACCTACCTAAAGGGTCTTTGGTGTAAGGTCTCCTCAAGCCATCACAACCTAGGGACGAAGGAGCAGGAAGGAGCTAGTAACTAAGTGGAAAACACCCTCTCCCATGAAATGGGAGTGTTCGGTACTAAGTACTCAACATGGGTGGGGTGCGGCAAAATAAAAAGATACAGATATATATATATATATATATACCAAACACTCAGCCCAACCTATGGCTTCTAAACAGAGAACTGAGAACATGCCTCGACACTGCTACTACGAAGCATGCATACCACAAACAACCCCAACCCAATTTTGGTTTTCATGGTTCAACAGATTCTGTTTATTAGTTCCTTAAGAACTAGGCAACTATCCACAACCGACCACATCAATCGTTCGTAAATCATATCCCTGCCATCCACAAATGAAGTTAGGAAAACACAAACAGCACAACAAGTCCCTTCTTATTAACCAACACCCCTTTGATTATTTTTTTCGTTTCATTACCATTACCCACCATTCATCCACTTTTTATTTATTATCCACAACCCATAGTTCGTTCACATCAAGACCATCCCTGTAGCCCCGCTTCCAACCACCATAACGACAATCACACTGAAACCCGTACATTATTATCCCTTTAATACCATTTATCTCAGCCCCACTGCGCATCACCAACATAGCATTCACACCAACCCACAACCAAGCCAACCGCAGCCCACTTCTCACACGATCCACAACAACCCACAAAACACCCCCATCACATGCCACATATCCAAGCCAACACCCAGATGTTCATTATTTGATTTTGTTCAACTGGAGTGATCACACAATGGTTCTAGATTTTAAATGATCCAGCTTTATGTGATTAACCAAATTTGACATTCAACAAAGTCCCATTCACCGAAACTGTCTACAAAGATAGGGAAACATTTAATTGCACAAGCAAAGTCCCCCAACGACCATGATTTTTAGTAGGCATAATCCTATTCAATTCACAATATAATATCACAGGATATAAATAATGTAACTGCATTCACAAACTTCCCATCCCCGTTATATAATCCAATTATTATCTTTATTAAACCGGTTCAAATGTGTTTCACGTAAACAAGAGGACAACCACCCCACATGTTGCACAAATAAGAGAGACAAAGGTAAGATCCCCACTTCAACAGGTTCTGATCACAACGCTCCCCCCCCGTATCCACTTTAGAATACGTCCGTCGGCGTCCGTCACTTCTGTCGAGTCCCAGAAAAACCTCCTCGGGTGGAAGATGGAAATTAAAGGCCGAAGGAAAGACAATTTATCCAATATCTGATGTTCCACCTCGTTCTTACGATCCCGTGGCCACTAACGGATCGTAAATCGGATCTCAGATGAAGATGTTATGGATGAAACAGAGCCTTCGAGTCTCTTGGGAGAGCTCTACTTAGAGGAATGGGGAGGAGAGGGGTGAGTTGAAAAGGAGGAGGGGACCCCTCATTTTATAGGTGAGAAAAACAATAGTACACGGCCTGTACTTTATGGTACACGGCGTGTACTCGGCCATTTCACACGTTCACCACGCGGCTTCCAACACGGCCTTCAACGCGGCACGCGGCCGTTGACTGGTCAACACATGGCTTGAGGGTAACGCATACATGGGGAGGGACTACATGACGTGTAGTATTGTCTACATAGCGTGTACTCATTTATTACACACAGAGAGGACACAACTCCAACACGGCACACAGTCGTTGACTGGTCAACACACGGTTTGAAGGTAACACATACTCGGGGAGGGACTACACATTGTGTAGTATTGGGTACACGCCGTGTACCCCTTTATTTCACACGGTAAGGACACAGCCTTCAACACGGGTTATACCCAGTGAGGGGGTACACGGCGTGTACTCACACTACACGGCGTGTAGTTTCAAAATTATAAAAAGTGTGAGAAAAGTCCATTTTACCCTCCAGAACACTTCATAACCCTCTTTTTGGCAAAGGAATGGGTCGGAGAGGTTCGGGCCATTACATCAGATACCTCTTAAAACATTCTCATCTCGAGAATTCAAAATCCACCTAGAGGAACCCAACAAGATACCTATTAGGGACCACGTTATAACAGGAACCCAACCATCAACCCTAACCATAAGTGTTATGAATTCCCTCTACTATGTCAAGATATTATCCGCTTTAGGCACCACTGACTTTCCTGCATTGGTTTAATCACATCCACATTAATGTGTCTCGATTGAGGATTGGGCCTTCCAACCTCCATATATTAGGATTTTCCAACTTACACTGCCCCCAACACCGTACTACCCACACATTGCCCGAACACATGGTTTGGGGAAAATTTCCTTCTCCTATGTCGAGATATTATCCTCTTTAGGCAGCATTCACTCTCCCGCACAGGTTCAATCGCATCCGCATTAATGCGTCTTGATTAAGGGTCATGTTTTTCCCTTTCCCCACACATCTGGAAATTCTAAACACGTTCAGAGAACAAGGAAACAAAATGTCTCATAACCGACAAGCCAAGCATTCCATATATCAAAGGTCCATAGTATAACATCAGAACAAAGCTCAGAAGAACAAGGGAAAACACAAGTCAAAAAAACTCTGGGTACTGAGCGTGCATCTGAGTCTCCCACTCCCAAGTTCTCTCCTCAAGGCCGCCATGCCTCCACAACACACGAACCAAGGGAATGGTTTGTCCACGGAGCATGTTCTCTTTACGATCCTTGATTATCACTATTCGTTCCTCGAAGGTCCCATCGTCTCCCATATATAACTCTCCACAGTCGATAACATGAGATTCATTGTGTAAGTATCGACGCAGCTGGGAGACATGGAAGACATCATGAACCTTCTCCAACTGAGGTGGTAGGGCTAGCTAATATGCCACCTCGCTGACTCACCTTAGCACCTCAAAGGGTCCGATGAACCTAGGTGAGAGATTGCTCCCTTTCCCAAACCTCCACTACCCCCATCGAGGGGAAAACTTCAAGAACCCATCATCTCCCACCTCAATCTCCAAGGGCCTCCTCCGATGATCAACATAAGACTTCTGTCAGTACTGAGCCGCTTTCATCCTCTCATGCACAAGATGAAATTTCTCTAGGGAGCTCTGCACTACCTCTGGCCCAAGAGAACTTGTCTCACCAACCTCTACCCAACAAATGGGTGAACGACATGGTCTTCCATACAAAGCCTCAAACGGTGCCATGCCAATAGTAGAGTGGAATCTGTTATTGTAGGAAAATTATTCTAAAGGTAAGTGTCGTACCCATGATCCTATGAAATCTAGAATGCATGCTCGGAGCATGTCCTCCAACGTCTGGATTGTCCGCTCTGTCTGCCCATCGGTCTGGGGGTGGAAAGAAGTGCTAAGGCATAGCTGGGTGCCAAAAGCCTACTGTAACCCCCTCCAGACTCGTGAGGTAAACCAAGTATCCCAATCTGAGATGATAGTCTTTGGAACTCCATGCAAACACACCACCTCGTCTACGTACCTCTGTGCTAAGGTACTCACCGAGCCCGACTCCTTAATTGTTAAGAAGTGAGCTGATTTCGTCAGTCGATCCACCACTACCTAGATAGCATCATAACCACCCTGAGCTCTGGGTAGTCCTGTGACGAAGTCCATTGAGATGTCATCCCACTTCCACTCGGGGATATCTAAAGGATGTAACAAACCACTGGGAACACAGTGTTCAACCTTCACTTGCTGACACACTAGTCATTTAGCCACAAACTCTGCCACTTCCCATTTCACCCCTGGGCCACCAAAACTGTTCCCTCAGCCCTCAGTACATTTTTGAAACTCCCAGATGTACCGCCAAGGCTGATCTATGGAACTCAAGGAGAACTCCCTCATGCATCGCCTCTGGAACAAACAACCTTCCATGGAAAAGCATCTGATGTCGGCTATCCTCTGACCATCCTTCTGTATCATTTCCCTGATCAACACGATCCCACATTACTTCCACCTCGAAGTCCCCCCACAGAGACTCTTGTACCTGCTGCAATAAGGAGGACTGCACCGTCATCTGAAACAAACCGCCTCTAACACCTTCTACCCTTGCATCCAAGTGCAAGGCGTCAAACTCTCCCATCTCTTTCCAAGCATCAATGGATTCCCGAACCACTTCCTTATGAGACTTCTTACTCAGGGCATCAGCCACAACATTGCCCTTACCTTCATCGTAAGAGATCTCGAATTCATAGTCTTAGAGGAACTCGACCCATCTCCATTGCCGTAAGTTCAGGTCACGCTGAGAGAAGATATAACGCAGGCTCTTGTGATCTGAGAAGACCACAAAGCGCTCCCCAAAGAGGTAGTGTCACAAAAACATCAGTTCGAACACTAATACTGCAAGCTCTAGGTTATGGGTGGCATAGTTACACTCGTGAGGGCGTAACTAGCTAGACCCATAACAGATCACTCTCTTCTTCTGCATCAGCACGCACCCCAGACCAAGTCCAGAAGCATCACAAAACACCTCATACAACAACCCTTCCTCTGGCAACCTGAGTATGGGAGCACTGACCAGCTTCTCCTTTTGGTAGTCGAAAGCCTTCTGGAACTGCTCGCTCTATAGGAAGACCTGGTTCTTCCTAGTCAAAGCTATAAATAGAGCAGAAACTCGAGAGAAGTACGAAACGAACCTCCGATAGTAACCTGTTAACCCTAGGAAACTATGAACTTCTGCCATGCACTTGGGTACTACCCAAGAAAAAACTTCCTTCAACTTCAACGGGTCGACTGACACTCCATGATGAGACACTAAGTCCCCAAGGAATTTTAATTCTTGTGTCAAGAACTTACACTTCGAAAATTTCCCGTAAAGCTTGTGGTGCTGAAGGAATTTGAAGACTGCTCTGAGATGCTCAAAGTGCTCCTCCTCTGATCTTGAGTAGATCAGGATGTCATCGATAAAAACAACGACAAACCAGTCTAGAAACTCTCAGAAGACAATGTTCATAAGTCCCATGAACACAGCCAGTGCATTTATAACTCCAAACGGTATCACTACAAACTCAAAGTGCCCATACCTACACCTGAAATCCGTCTTCGAGGTGTCATTGTCCTTTAACGTCAGCTAATGATATCCAGATCATAGATCAATCTTATAAAACCGACCTTCTCCCCTCAGTTGTTCGAATAGATCATCTATCCTTGGAAGGGGGTAACGGTTCTTGACCGTTACCTGGTTCAACCTTCGGTAGTCTATGCATAGCCCAATACCACCATCTGCCTTCTTTACGAACAAAACTGGAGCACCCCATGGCGATATGTTGGGACGAACAATACCCTTATCCATCAGATTGTCAATCTGAATCCGAAACTCCCGCAACTCAAAAGGTACCATCCAACAAGGGGCCATCAAAATAGGACGGGCACCAGGCTATAACTCTATCCCGAACTCAAATTCATGTCGGGGGGGGGGGGGGGGGTAGAGTCACAACCTATTCAGGGAAAACATCGAGGAACTCCCCAAAAACCTTTAGGACATCCATCATCTCTATATCAGATGTAACCACTGATAACCCACCAATCAAGGAAAGGAGAGGCTTCACACGCCGGCTTCCCACCTGATAGCTCCTCTCACCAACAAAAGCTACATGTTTCCCATCCACGTAGGAGAACATGACCGTTCTTCGGAAGCAGTCGATAATGACACTAACGTAAAACAACCAATCAATGCCTAGGATGACATCGTATGGCTACATTTGTAACAGAAGAAGGTCCCCACTAGATCGATGTTGTCACAACGTCCGCCCACATCCCCAGCAAACACAAGATACGCTGGTCTGGCCTCCAACTGGTGTACTCAGCACTAGTGGTATGGAATGTCTCTCTACATCTATCCCCAAAGCATTGTCTAGAGTAGGTTCAACAACTGAGTACAAAGTTCCCGAATCGAACAAAGCAAAAATGAGAGTGGTGAACAAACAAATCGTACCTCGCACCACCTCTGGTCCTGCTGGAGCTTCCAACTCTACTGCGTGAAACTGTCCATGTCTAGCTCCTCTGCCTCTCTGTTGACATTTAGGTGCCATAGCAGTACGGTAAACAAAGATCGCCTAAGCCCAAGTAGTAATAAAATTTCTCAGGGTTTCATTTTATCATTTTATTTCAAATTATTTCCTAGAACACCCAAATCGAAGTAAAACAAAAACATGATGATGCATGTACCTTACCTAGGGTATCTACCCTACAATCAATGTAGTCTCACATGGTCATTCGGTAGGCTCAGAGTCCTTGCATCGGATCACGGGGGTCCCTAAAATCCCGTGTCCTAGCCGGTCTTCCCTGGCCTATGTCACGCACCAAGATTAACCAACATTATTTCCCTACCATCCAATAAAATCCTCACTGTGCCTAACTCTAGGCTCCATCCTATCCCTCAACCATCACCTCTTATACCATTCTATCACAACCCCCTCCCACCAAAGATGCCCCTCCTGATATTGCAATGGTGATAGGGGGATAATGACCCCCCGAGTCCCACCTCCAGTAGGCCCCGGGGTGGCGACTAGCACAAAGGGTATGAGTTTTCACAAATATGGGAGGCATTACCCTTTTTATTATTTAAGATCAGGAAATAGGACAAGTCAACCACCCAAAAAGGGAAAGAACAAGTGTATAGAAATAAACCCAAACCAATCCCACATGCATGTTTAAACAGTTTTGAAACAAGGTACAAGTAAAAGAAAGCTCAAAAGTACAATACTAAAAGAAACACGTGTATAGCAACTGCAACAACTCCAACTGGCCTGACTAGTAGGGTCCCGCACAACCCTGGTAGTCCTCCTGGAAACCTGAATGTAAACATAGGGTGAACATGAAAGTATACTCAGTAGGGAAACCTAAAGCTCTCGTGCACAAGTGGGGAGATATCCAAATGTCCCGTGAGAACAACAGAAGAAACCTAACAAGGAAATCTATCCACCCAACCTCACAAGACACACTCACCAAAAACACAATCACAACATGAAGTAGTATGTAAGAACAAGAGTATTGGGTACCACACACCATTTCCCTTTAATTAGCTGCTCTTCCTAATGGCGAACGTCCTGACACTGCCACACTCTCCCCGCTCGCACACACCTGGGCCTCACAACCACGTATCCCGCCCGATCACACCTAGGACTCAGAACCACATATCCCACCCATACACACCTGGGCCTCACAAACATGTATCCCGCCCGCACACACCTGGGCCTCAAAACCACGTATCCCGCCCACACACACTTGGGCCTCATCCCGAAGATTCTTGGGAAACAGTAAAACCTTCTTGAAGAGTCTTGGGCTAAAGCCACCCCATTCAAAACCTACCTAAAGGGTCTTAAGGGTAAGGTCGCCTCAAGCCATCACAGCCTAGGGAAGAAGGAGCCAGAAGGAGCTAGTAACTAAGTGGAAAACACCCTCTCCCATGAAATGGGTGTGTTCGGTACTAAGTAATCAACATGGTTGGGGTGAGACAAAACTAAAATATACATATATATATATACACCAAACACTAAGACCAGCCTATGGCTTCTAAACAGAGAACTGAGCACGTGCCTCGACACTGGTACTACGAAACATGCACACCATAAACAACCCCAACCCCAACCCCATTTAGGTTTTCATGTTACAACATAATCAGTTTATTAGTTCCTTAACTACTGGGAAACTATCCAAAACCATCCACATCAATCATTCATAAAGAATATCCCTACCATCAACAAATCAAGTTATGAAAACACAAACAGCACAACAAGTCCCTTCTTATTAACCAACCACCCCTTTGCTTATTATTCTCGTTTCATTACCATGACCCACCATTCTTCGAATTTTTATTTATTATCCATAACCCATAGTTCATTCACATCAAGACCATCCCTGCAGCCCCGCTTCCAACCACCATAACCACAATCACACCAAAAACTATACATTATTATCCCTTTAATACCATTAATCGCAACCCCAATTCCCATCACTAAT
The DNA here is from genome assembly GCA_963277665.1 of Viscum album. Taxonomy (NCBI): domain Eukaryota; kingdom Viridiplantae; phylum Streptophyta; class Magnoliopsida; order Santalales; family Viscaceae; genus Viscum; species Viscum album. The sequence goes on from OY728131.1 coordinate 1,355,431,204, forward strand.
ATAGAATTCACACCAACCCACAACCATGCCAACTGCAGCCCAACTGCTCACCTGATCCACAACAACCCACAAAACTCCATCACATGCCACGTATCCAAGCCAACACCCACATGTTCATTATTCCATTTTGTTCAACCGGGGTGATCACACAAGGGTTCCAGATTTTAAATCAGCCAAATTTACGTGATTAACCAAATTCCACATTAAACAAAGTTCCATTCACAAAAACGGTATAGAAAGATAGGGAAACATTTAATTATGAAAGAAAAGGCCCCCAACGACCGCGATTTTCAGTAGGAATAAGCCTATTCAATTCACAAGATAATATAACATGATAAAAATAATGTAACTGCATTCACAAACATCCCATACCTGTTATATAAGCCAGTTATTATCTTTATAAAACTGGTTCAAATGTGTTTCACGTAAACAAGAGGACACCTACCCAGCATGTTGCACAAATTAGAGAGACGAAGGTAAGATCCCTACTTCAACAGGTTCTGATCACAACGCTCCCCCCGGATCAACTTTAAAAGACATCCGTCAGCGTCCGTAACTTCTTTCGAATCCCGGAAAAACCTCCTCGGGTGGAAGTTGGAAAGGAAAGGCTGAAGTAAAGACAAAAGATCCAATCTCAGAAGTTTCTTCCCGTCGTTACGATCTTGTGGCCGCTGACAGATCATAAATCGGAGCTCGGATGAAGATGTTATGGAAGAAAAGGAGCCTTAGAGTCTCTTGGGAGAGCTCTACTCAGAGGAATGGGGAGGAGAGGGGTGAGTTGAAAATGAATAGGGGAACCCTCCTTTTATAGGTGAGAAAAACAATAGTACATGACATGCACATTATGGTACACGGCAAGTACTCGACCATTTCACACGGTCACCACGCAGCTTTCAACACGGCCTTCAACGCAGCATGCGGCTGTTGACTGGTCAACACACGACTTGAGGGTAACGCATACGCAGGGAGGGACTACACGACATGTATTATTGGATACACGGGATGTACTCATTTATTTCAAACGGCGAGGACACTGCTCCAACATGGCACACGGCCGTTGACTGGTCAACAGACGGTTCGAAGGTAACGCATACGCGGGGAGGGACTACACGACATGTAGTATTGGGTACACAGCGTGTACCCTTTTATTTCACATGGTAAGGACACAACCTTCAACACGGGGTATACCCGGAGAGGGGGTACAAGGCATGTACTCACACTACATGGCTTGTAGTTTCAAAATTCTAAAAAGTGTGGGAAAAGTCCATTTTACCCTCTAGAACACTTCATGACCCTCTTCTTGACAAAAGAATGGGCCGGAGAAGTTTGGGCCATTACAATAAAAAATTAGATGATAGATTTGGTAGCCAATATTTTCCGTAGAAAATTTGGGAGTTGGTTGAGCCTAGTTACACAGATGCACGTTGAGATGATTCTCTCATTGGATGACTTTTAGTAGCTATTTCTTGAGGAATACTACAATGACGTCATATGGTCTATTATGATTTCAGAGCTTCTAGAACATCATCATGTAAAGATGTAAGTGGAAGAGTATACATATTGGTTTTCAGAACATACTTGATACTCTCTAAACATGATCAGATATGGGTACATAAAATCAACAATATTTGAGAAAAAAATACATAGAGATATTTAAGCCATCATAGTTCCCTTGGGCATCCGCACCAATACTAGGGTACTGCAGCACACACTTGTGATAGAGAGGTTTTTATTTTAGGGATGCTAGATAGATGGAGCTGGTAGTGGGCATGATAGTGCTAAGTCATCTACAACAGTAGGCATACCCCAAAGATCTCATAATAGGAGACCCTTCCATGAGAAAGCATAGGGACATTGTCATAAAGTGCAGGGGAATTGCAGAGCAGTCAGGAATCCAGTTTTGGGTTTGTGATATGCTTCTGATCGGTGAGTTCATGTGGCACGAGACTGCGCGACCAGAAATAATGAGCATCCAATGAAAATAGCTAATGAAATACCATGGAAGAGGAAAAACCATGATCAGTGACCTCCTAGGTGGGGATAGGGTGTTTCCTAGGGAGGAACAACTGGTAGAGTTATTGGAGGAGCTATTGGGGGGGGGGATGAAGCTACGAAGTCAACCCACTAACACCACCAGGTAGACCACACTTTATTTAGAGATATGGTGGATGGGGCCACAGACATCTGCAAGCATTGGATGTTTATGAACTTATGGTGCATGAGATGATTTGAGGGAAAATATATGTTTATTATAATCTTGCCTTAGTATTATTAGACACATGTTCTAGCCATTCTTTTATCTCATGACTGTAATGATATTTGGTGCTCCTTGTAGAGGCACTAGCATAGCTTATTTGTCTCGAGGATCCTATAAGGGATGCTTCTACCATGACATTCATCTTCCGAAAGTGTGAGCTATCACTTAGAGGAGATAAGTTCTTATGGGACTTATTAGTCGGCATGATGAAATAGTATGATGTCATCTTGGGAATGGATTAGATTTCTAGGGTTCAATATAGAATGACTATCATTGTAGACTACTCATATTCTTATGCACTGATGGGATGGGGTTCTCCTTTCTCGGTGAAAAAGATCTCATAGCATGGTAGGTAGCTGCTGTGATTAGGGGCTACAACCTATTACCCATTAGTTAGAGAGTGTAACCCGTGGTGTAATAGACGCTTTAGGCATATGATTTATTTTAGATGTGGAGGATTATATGGATGTCTTCTTCGAAGAAGTTATGGGACTACCTCTAAAGATGGAGTTGGAGCTTTGAATTGACATATAATTAGGCACTACATAATTATCTTATATAGCATATTATATGGCATCCACTAAGTCCCAAGAGCCACAATTACATTTGGAGGACCATCACGTGAAAGGTTTCATCAAACCTAGTGTGTCCCTCTGGGTAGGTCCAGTTCAGTTGGTGAAAAAGGAAAAGTAGAGCATATAACTTTGCATGGATTGTCATCACCTAAACCAGGCCACAATAAAGAACATGTATAACTTGATGAGGAAGGAATATCTCTTTGGTCAGTTGTGTCATGTAATATGGTTCTCCAAGATCGATCTTAGGTCAGTCTACTAATAGTTATGGGTGCGTGAGACTGATATTCATATGTTTTCTTTCTGATGTCGCTATTGACGCTATGAGTTCCTAGTGATTCTACTTGGTGTAACGAATACCCCATCCATTTTTATGGATTTGATGACCCAGTTCTTCCAACATACATGGAAATGTTTTTTTGCCTTCATCGATGAATTACTTGTTTACACTACAACCGAGGAGGATCAATCATAGCTCTTGATGGAGGTCCTTGATTTACATTAGGAGAACCAACTTTATAGAAAGCCCTTGAAAATATAGTTTTAGATGTAGGGGGTTCAGATTCTAGGTCGTATCATTTATGAACAATGTTTAGGTGTGGATCAAGTGAATATCAACATATTTCTTACTTGGGATCCACCCAATAATGCATCAGAGGTGTAAATATTTCTTGATTTAGCGGGTTTATGGCATTGATTTGAGGCATACTTGTAGCCCCTTTGACCACTATGACCTGGAAGGGACATCCATTTACCTAGTATGAGTAGTGAAATAATTCCATTGAGGGGTTTGGGAAGAGGATGATGAGCCCTCCTATTTTTAGACTATCATATGAAGTCATTGAGTACTAAGGGTATTGTGATGCCCCGTGAGATGGGATCAATTGTTTGTTGATGCAACGACAGACAGTCATCACATACGGGTCGAGGTAGTTGAGACCCCATGATAAAAACTATGATACTCATGACCTAGAACAATCAATGGTGGTCTTTTCCTTAGGATATGGAGGAAATACCTTCTGGGATATTGCATTGAGGTTAACTAAGAACACTAGAGTCTCAGGTACGACCTCACACAGAGAGACCTAAACCTGAGGCAATGACACTGATCAAAGTTCTTGAAGGAAAATTTCTTCGAGATAATCTTTAATTCAGGAAATGGAAACATTGTATAAGATTACCCTAGTAGGTAGTCTTTAGATCACCTAGTATGGTACGCTTCTGAGCATTTAGATTCCCTGCAGCTGACCCTAGTGGAGTTGGAGGGTATAATCATTCTACATTGAATGGTGTTGAATCCTTCAGTCCTTGAGTGTGTTAAAGATTTCCAGTTGGGAGACATTGAATGTGAAATTTTGTTTGATTAGATATCCATAGCTGACACACTCTATGGATATTCTAAAGGATGTAATTTCTAGATCGTGTTATAGGGTAAGACAGTTGTTCCAGTCATGATGTAGGAGGTGGTGATGCCGGAGTTGCACATTCCCCATTTAGCATTACATCCCATTGTGGAATGATTTATACAGATCTATAGTATTAGTTTTGGTGGTCCTACCTGAGATGAATCAAGTCTAATTTTATCCTACGATGCCTCACATTTGATCATGTTAATGTTGGGCACCAGGTTCTAGTGGGTTTTTTGTAGCCTATTGATATTCCGTTGTGGAAATGCTATGCCATATCCATTGAATTTTTTAGAGGGATTCCATGCATAGTGAATAGACATAATTCCATCTAGGTGGTATTATACTAACCCAAAAAGTTAGAACATGCCATTTCTCTCAAGGAGAAGTGTTAGGTTGAGAGTTTATGGAAGATGTACATACTCGAGATCATCATCCTTCATAGGGTTCCCTTAATGATTGTCTCTGATCGTGACACGTGGTTTATGTCACGATTGTGGAGAGGCCAATAGAAGGTATTCGAGACCCATTTTTTGGATGAGTACAACCTTTCACCCCCAGAAATATGGGATGACGGATCACACTATCAAGGTGATAGAGGATATGTCGAGGGCATGCATGTTGGATATCAGGAAAAGCTGGGACAATTACATGCCTTTTTTAGAGTTTCCATTGGACAATTTCTACCACTCTACCATTAGTATGTAACATTTTGAGGCCTTATTTGGAAGACCCTTCATGTCATCCTTGTGATGGATGAAGATTATAGATTCATCTCTTATGGGCCCAGAGTTGGTGTTGGTGACAACTAAGTAGGTACAAGTCATCCTTGAATGGATGAAGATAGCCTAGAGAAGACGTAAATCCTTTGCAGATCATCATCATATGCCCTTGGAGTCTGACTAGGGAGACCATGTCTTCTTGAGAGTCTCCACACGATGAGTAATGTGGAGGTTTGGCCGTGAAAAAAAAGATATATTTTATGTTCATTTGGTCGTTCAAGATCATCTAGAGGACTGGAGAGGTTTCCTACCACCTCACATTATACCCACAGTTGAAGTGGGTGCACAACATCTTCCACCTGTCCCATATGGGGAGATATGTGAATGATCCTACGTATGTAATCAACTAAATAAAGAATGAAATCGAAGATATAGCCATATTTTAGAGAACCTGGTGGTGATTGAGGATTGACAGGAGTATACCTTACATGGATGGACCATCCCTTTAGGTTGCATGTTGTGGTAGCATAGAAACATGTAGGAGAGTTCCTGGGAGTGGGAGATCTAGATGTGGGCTAAGTACCCGGAGATGTTTGCTTAGTTGTTTTATAGGATAAATAAATAATGGAAGGAAGGATGTAGAGATATAGTTTTTTCCTCCTATGACCTTGAAATATTTATAAATATACTTCTAGAGCTAGGTACTCAGATGAAGTACGAATCCAAGGCCTGGTGTTCCTGGAATTAATTGTATAAAAATATTAAATATATTTTTATTGCATACAAGTGGTTAATTAAAGAAAAAGTATAACTCTAAAAAATTTATCAGATATTGAATCCAACACCATAGTCAGGTCCGTAATGTAGTGTTTATGCTAGGTGCAACATAAAATGATTTGGATCATGAAATCTGGACCCCTCTTTCATTGGGGTTTCTTTTATGCGAATTAATTAATAAATTTATTTAATTAACTTAACTAATTTAACACAGTACAAATGTATACAAATTACTTGTTATGAAATCTTATATAGGGTTAACCTCATTACTTTCTAAATTCTCTGATAGGAGAACCTCCCTCTACTTGGGAATTCCTTTTATGAACGACAAAACTTTAGATCGAGGTGATTCAAAGAGAGACAGACACAATAGAACTTGGAGAGCACCTTCATTCTCAATATAAATCAATAAAATGTAGATAGGACTCATATTTGGTGTATTTTTATGCCTTTGATTAAACATTTGAGTAGATTTATAATTATTTCTTCAATCTGCACCCCCTTCGCATGAGCCAATGGATTGAAAAATGATTATTTCTATTGGGTTATCAGTTATTTATAATCTAAATTTCATATTCTTAATAATTATAAAAGAAAACATGTAAAATGATCGTAAAAAAATTTTCTTGTGAATTCCTCCCTCTGTTCGTTGTGTTCATCATCGATGGAATCCCACGGTTCCTGGTTTGATAGTTTCTAGGTAACCCAAGCCAGATCGTGTGCCCATATTGTTTGCATACTAATGAAATGGTGTCAAAATCCCAATAGAATAATAGATCTAGAATCTCCACAAATAATAGTTGATAGATCAATATGTTTCATTCCAGATTATGAATGAACAGAGGCATAATAGTGATTGGTATAGAGAATTTGTCCCTTATTCATTCAGGTGGATGATTCCTGGTGAACGATTGCAGAGAGATTGATTTGCAGCTAGATATGATGTTTTTGGAAAGAATCATGGCCGTAACTGAAGAAGTTTTCCCAGATTTGGAGAATGGATGAAGATATATGGAAACATTGATGTTATAAGAAAATCCCAACAACATACACTGCGTGATGAAGAACAGACAACGTGTATCTCCCTTGGTGGTGGAACTTAAGTTTGCAAGAAGATAAGGATGACCCAATATGTAGTTATACCTCACATGATGTGTATCCCTTCCTCGATTGGACAAATCATGCATTGTTTCACACAGTAGGGGACACCGTGTAAGAGAAACATATACATGATTTTTCCACATGGGTGTCATCTCATGTGGACTAACATGCATAGTGCCAAAATACACGAACAAGGGGGTTTGAGTACACAGACACAACTAAGAGAAACGAATCGATCCCCAGATATGTTGGATATAACATTTAGTGTAACTAAATGGAACATACCCCTACAAGGATGAGTCCCGTGTACTAACTGGAGACACATCTAGTGGGTCCCATCACACATTTCATTTTACTTGATCTTTATGAGTGACCTTTAGTCCTTTGTATATCCTTCATTTGGGATCATATTTTGTCCTATGAGATACCTATCATGAGGGTTTTTTGTGTGTGTATAACATGAGGGTGTCATTAAAAGAACATATTTTTCAAAGCGGATAATATCAAGGTGTGTTGATTGATCCCCTTTTACTTGTGTGTCCTAGGAATACACCTGAGTTATTTGGCATCGTAGATTGATTTACCATGGAACTATTTGAGGTTCTTGTTCTTAGAATGAGCTGTGAGATGGATATTCCATTCCTCTCTCATTTTGGGATTCTTTGATTTATCACACACACACACACAGATATGTATATATATATATATATCTTATTTGAGTATCCACTGCAAGGTTTTTTAGTACTCTCCTTATAGGAGAGGCAAATACACGTGGGGTATTCCACGTGCTCCCCATGGATAGATTCTCATGGTTGGATGAGTTAAATATCCTACTATAGGTAGAAAATTATTGATGATAAGTTCATATTCTCACCATTTTGAGATCTTTATATTTGGATGAGTTTACATTAACTATCTTGTTGGGTAGAGATATGCTCTATTACTGTACCTTGTTCTATATACTACTTTCCTCTTCAATTGTATCTCTAACTACTCCCACTTCAACTTTTTGGGGTGTTCTACTGGGTATGTATATACTCACACATACCTGGGAATTTCCCAACACATGTCATGTCATTTCCAAATGACAACAAGGTTGTTCTTCACTTTAGAGGATATTACAAACAAAAAATTCTTGTATAATGTATGGTGGTTATAGCTTGGTCTGTAGAAATTGGTATTTCAGTTGGTTACTATTTTCCATTTTGTTAGGATAGGACATATTTTGGGTGGTCATGTATTTTTCCCTTTTCATTTTAGTTTAAACTATTATAGTTTGTTTTGATTAGTGGTTCATGCATATATTGGTTTATTTGTAGTAATGTTATATCTTATATTTATTTCACTCTACACTTTTTCATTGACTTGGAAATGTGAGTGTGTATATGTACATAGGAAAATTCCACCCCAAGATTGTTATGCCTTCGGTGCTAGTTTTCACCCCTAGCCTATGAAGGTGCGCTTGGGTTATTTTTAACTCGAGCCTCAGTATATGTCGGGTCGGGATAAAATTTTTGTAGGGGAACCCAGCAACATGAAGATACAATGAAGTAGAAGTATAATCTTTTTTTTCAAAGTGATGAAATTTAAATGGAAATTTTCAATTTAATATGGGTGTAATTTAATATCCTATAATTTTATGATTTTTTTTTATAAAAATAATAATTTCATCAACAAATTTCATTACACGGAACAATTAGTTTCAACAAACCACAACAAACTATTAATAATATTATTTTAACATGATGGTTATATCAAAGCCTTTAAATTTGGATTTATGAATAGGAATAATTTTTTTTGAAAATTATATATAGGAGATTTATATAAATAAATCATATTGATAAAAATTAATTAATTTTTTAGTAAAGTCTTTATATGCTTCAAAATCACTTTTCTCTCATAAAAATTTTTATTTTTTTATGAACAAATAATAAATGTAATTTTTTTGATATTTAGAATTTTGTTTTAAAAAAATGGACATAAATTTTGAAATCATAATGAAAAAATCATTTTAGAGTTTTTTTTTGAGAATTTTCTGAAAAGATTAAATTTTTAATGAATAGTGAAATATACTGATTTATATTCATAAAATAATATTCTTTTAATGAATATACAAAGATAAATAATGATTTTTGATAGATTAAAAGTAAAATTAGTTAAACTATATTAGTATTTTTAATATTTAGATCATTGGAGTAAAATTTAGGTAGGTTGTTTTATATATAACCATTTAATACTTATAAAAACGTTTTCTTTGGAAGATCATTTATTCAACGTGGCTACAAGTTTAATATTAAATTAAAATATGACGATTTTATGAAGTTAATTTTAAAAACTTGATTCAATATTCTAAATAATTATATTAAATATTATATATTATGGTAAACTTAATTTTTTTCTAAATTAATATTAAAAATAGTAAAAACTCATTTCCACAATTAATGTTCAAATGGGTTTACTGAGGGGTTAATCTAAAAATATAAGTGTTAAAATGCCTTAAAACATTCCAAACTCCTATTTTATGGACATAAATCAACATTATACCTTCTAAGTTTCTATAATGTTCTATTTTGGAGCTTTTTTCCATGTTTAACATGTTGGTACAACTTTTTCTTTTAAAAAGCTCCTATTATGTCCTATCCCCCTCTTATAAAAGGAAACCCCAAAACTGATCATATTAACATTTCCAATTCATTATAGTATTGAATATACCAACCTAAATCCCAAAATAAAATCCGTAAATATATTATATATTAATTATTTTGATTATGAAACATCCCAATGATGGATTTTTCTGTGAAGATAAGATTTGTTTCTAAAGAAGATGCATTATTAGTAACTAAGAATTTTTTTATTTATTTTTCCACATGAATAAAATATTTTTCAAATATGCTGTTATAATAACATAAGAATATTCCATGTATTAATATTTTATTTTTCTAATGGAATAACATATATCCATTTTCTCTTTAATCAAATGGAAAATGAAAGTTTTGATCACGTTTACTGTGGACTATCACCACACGAACCTACGTATTCCATTTTCCATCACCTCCTCCCATAGATGGAGATACATATGTATTTAATGGTTATATTTTTTATACTTATTTAAAAAAATATAATTATAATATCGCATATACCATCTTTTGTACCAATCATTTGGATAATGATAATGTCACTCATGCATACGTGTCGACTACCACCTCCACAAAGAAATGTGATTTTTTATTAACATGTATGGAAATAATGGTAGTTTTAATTAATAGATACTGTGTATATGTTATAAAAACTAATTTTTAAATGTGATATATTATTTAATAAGGAATTATAAATAAATGGGTGATAAAAAGTTTTAAGTAAATTATATATAGAATAATAAAAATGTCCATGGTTCTATCATAGATTAATAATAATCCTATATTTTTTATATAGGATGTTCTCACATGCCCGAAGAAATTTAAGACTTAAGGTGGGGTATTTTCTTCTCACTTTTATTTCGATGAGACAGAAGCCATATTCAACACTTTTTTCATTTGTGTGGTGTATATACATACCATGAATGTCTTTTATGATTAATATCTTGAAATTATGGGATATAAATATCCATATGGTGTTATTTATTTCATGTTTCTTATTATTCAAAAGATACCAATGTGTGAAATGTTTTATATTATATTCCTATTATTTGTTGTGCTTGTTTCTGATTAAATTTCTATGGTGAAATATTATGATACATATTTCAATAATCGCATAAATTTTTCATATCATCTAGTTATATATTGAAATTATATGTTCTTCTTTCATTTAACCACTTTATTAACTCAAGATACGAATAGATTTTTTTAAGGAAAACCATCATTATTTCTCTCTTTAGTTAAAATCATATTTTCCTTGTCGATGTTTTAAAGAAACGTTTTAATGAAACTTTTTACAATTATAAAATTTTATTTCATAGATATTTTTACCATTTATTATTATTTTAAACAGGTTGAAGAAAAACCCTCTTTTCATTTTCTAAATGATGTACTATTGAATTTTTTCCTAAAATATGAAACCAATATTTTCATAACATGAACAACATTAATTGTTTTCCCACCACCATTACCATGAAATTATTTAAATCATACTTTTTAAGATTCAAATGTTATTCTTAATCAATAATTTTTCTTTAATATTTGGGAAATTTTTAGTTTTTAAAGAAGTGATTTAAAAATGGAAAGGATATTTTCCTCAAGAAATATTCCCAGTGATATCTTAGAATTATTTTATTCTATGACAATATCCATTGATGTTACATAACAATTGAAATAGATATTACCAAATGATATCATATGTATTCTTTCTCTAGATGGTTTATATTCATGATTTATTGATTTTTATGAAGCCTTTCTCTTTTCAATGGGTAATACTTTGATGAAATGATGAAATACATATGAAACCCATTTCTTTTACTTATGATATGCTGTGATAAATGATTATGAAATGAATTTATTTTAATATGTTATGATATTATTAAGGTTTCTTGTTCTTATGAAACAAAATTTTATGATTTTAATTATGTGATGGATGGGCAAAAAAATTTATAGACCTCCATTTTAATGGGTAATGATTAAAACCTCATAAGACAAACAAGATTGGAATGGGTAGTGACCAGAGTTCAGTTAGGGATGTTTTCCACTATGATAGTCTTTGGATTGATCCTTGATTACTATTATGGTTTGTGGAGTGAGACCATAAAGAAACACAAATTTTTTTCATGGAAATCACAACATTTTTATGATAAAATACATAATAGGAACACTATAAATGATCTAGAGGTTTGGTATCATTGGAAAATTTTTCTCACACATCATGTATGCATAATAAAACATTAAAATTATAAAAAAAATTCTTTATTTATCCTTTTATGGATCTCATGATATTCTTAGTACAAGTAGTTACTTTATAATATAAACCAGTGAATTAGGTGTTATAAAATCCCAGTAATAGGAGGAATAAGGGACTAGAATCAATAGAAGAAGGGTGGGAAAAATCACCATCATCATATCATTGGAATAGTGTCATCATCATAATCTCGAGGGAAGAATTTAACATTGTCATTAATTTTGGAATATACATAAAAATCAATCATCTGGCAATAGTGATCAAATATCATACATTGTTATGAACAAAACTAGAATCATGTTCACTCATGACATATGTGAATAAATCATAACATCATTATTATGAACAATGATATAATCATTTTCATGAAAATGAATATAATATCATGACATAAATAACATTAAACAATGAATTTAAGGGCTATATAATTTTAGGCACACCCATCTCATTATAATATTTACATAATCATGCATGACACATAGAACATATAACAATCATAGTCATGAAATAACCCATGTAAAGGAATGGGTTTCATAAGGATTTCATAGAGAATAATTTTATGAACAAACATGGTGTTACCAAATGAATAAGGGAAAACATATTTGGCCTAAAAATAATCATTCTTGAGAAAATAATACATTATTCAAGAGGAGTCAAAGATATGTGTTAGAAATAAATAACATTTGGAAAATCACTAATTTTGGCTGATAAAATATGGTAAAAACCTGTATATTTATGAAAATATAAGGGAATAATAATTAAAGGATATTTATGAAAAAAATAGAGGAATATACATATTATAAATTTTGTGAAATATGGATAACCTAAAAAAATTGATTTAGGTTTGAGAATCCCCTTACGATGAATCCATCTTTATTTCATTGATATTCCACCTAATGGATAATAAATATAGTTTTATTAAAAAATTGAAAAATAAGTGAATTAAACAATTTATTTCACTATTTATAAATTATAATCAATTGATTTTATTTCTTAATTTCTTTTGTTAAATGGAAAATATTTTGATATCATGTTTTCCTCAAAATATCCACATTTTTCTCATATTTCCCATTTTGTTCAAGGTCACTTATAAATAAGTAGAAATCATTATTGAATCTTAAAATACATATATTTATTAATTTATATATCATAAATAATTTAATTTATCCATTAATATGGTTTGTAATAATAAAGTACAAGGAAATGTCATCATTTGGGGTTAACAGACCGATAACGAGACATTTTTTGATTTTAAGGCGTGAGATGTATAATATATGAGTGTATTAAAAATAAAATTTAAAAAGTATATTGAAATTATCATGATCATGTTAACATACCATATAATTTTTTTAATATGGTTTAAATAATAAAATATAAGGATGATATGATATTATAAAAGTAAACAAAATAAAAAGATAAAATGATATTACCACATTCTGGAGGTGGTTCCTTTTCTATGGCCTTTAGCTTATTGAAATATTTGTGTGTAATTACTCCAAAAATTAAATAAGAATGATAAGATGATTTTTGGATATAATACTATGGACTTTTTACATTTCAAATTATGGGAGGATTGGTTTTACAAGGGGTGGTAGATTGGTTATTTATAATTGAGTAGAGGGGTATTTTTTGAGTTAAAATATTTAAATAAATACTATAAAAAAGATAAACTTTGAAATAGTGATATTTTAGACATTATACACCATATTAAATTAAATAACATTATTTAAGACTTTTAATCACTATATAATTTGTATTAAATATTTTAATTAAATGAAATGGTGGAAAATGAGAAAATAATATTTTAAAATAATCCTCTAGGGGTTAGATTTTAAAAGTACTTTTTCGGATTAGAAATCATGATTATTTTATTTTAATAACTAATTTATCAAATTAAATATGTTCATCTAGAGCCTCATATTATAAAAATTATTATCCCATTATTACATCATGAAGGATTTATATAAATATACAATAGTTACAAAAGTGGTATTTTTACTATTCACCTGAAAATTAAAGCATTTCACGAAACTACAAAAATATCACTCTTGGAACATTTTGAAATTTTTATTTCTATAACTATATTCATTTTGTTAAAATAATTTTCTAACACATGTAATTTAAAATTTTAATATAAAAAATTTGATATTTACAAATAATTTTTAAATATAGTTTATTAAAAATGTGTTAATATTTTAATTGTGTTTTTAATATAGATATTAATTTTTTAGAATTATAATATATATATTTAAATAAATTACTAATGATAAATATTATTTTAATCACAATTTATTATTTCAAGTTCAAATTTCAATTCAAAGGTCGGGTTACTATTCAAAACTACGAGGATAATATTCTAACAGTAACATTACTATTCAAATGGCCACATTGCTATTTCAATAGAAATATGAACTACAATATATACTTATTCATTAATACATTCATTAATCACCTAAATTCATCCAAATGATCTGTTTTTCAATTTTTTATAATGTTTATTGGTTTACTAATTTTTTATTTCATTTATATAGTGTTGTTCATCATAGAAATGATTCTATCTGATCAGGGTGATCCAAATTTTCCCTCTCTAGTTTTTTTCTATTTTTCATCCCATAGTAATATCTCAAATTTTAATGGTTTTCATAATTGACTAATTTATATATTCTCCACAATGAATTAATGTGTTTTTAATTTCTTTATATACACTTTGTGTGTAATATTTAAATAATATTATTTAAAAAAAATATATATATGAAACACTATCATTTAAAAATTAACAATCATTACATTCATCCCCTATTTATAAATTTTTTCAAAAATTTATACTCATATTTTATGTTGAGAAATGGTGAGGGTAAATTTGATTTAGTTTTTCTTCTTGTTCCTATGTCCCCTCTTCAATTATATGGCTCCCCTACAAAAATTTCATAGGGTAAGTTGTATTGTGGAATAGAATATCATCTCAGTGGTCCCAGATCATCACCAAATGCTTCTCATAATAGAGTTACTTCTCCAATTGTACCACCTTCTGATTTAGTAAATTTGAGGGGTTCAGTATTTAGTTCCTCATAAGAGATATATGGAACACATATTGAACTTGATACATATTTAGGGGAATAAAATTTTGATAGGCCAGTAATTGAAAGAAAAAACATTTTTTCTAATCTGGTACAAATATCATTATTTATTGATTTAACCCTAGTTAAAGATATCTTTTTTGTCTTATACACTAATCTGAGCCACAAGCTAGTTGATTTATTCTTGTAAAAGAAGAGGAATAAGGGATGAATTTAGGATCTAGGTCAATTACATGATGTTTAAATGGTTTATATAGTGTTTAATCAATACACAATGTGTAATTTCTTATCATGGACCTTTCAAATCATGTAAAATGTTTTTTATTGAAGGATGACCCCATGCATTACATAATGTGTAATGAATTTATATATTTTGTAAAGTCTCAAGGATTTTTTCTAAAATAGAGTCATATGCATATTATTTGCGATATTACCTCACCGCATCATCATTAATGTATATGATCACCCCAATGATCCCTAAGGTTGTTTATTTGGTCTTTCTTCTATGTGGACACAGATTACAGATCCATCTGTCACATTGTAAAATCATAGGTACATATTTCACTCTGCAGGTCCCATTAACCATTTTTCTTCATATATTTTGTTTTGTTTTGGTTATGGAGCATATTACCCCTTTTTTGGGTGTTGATCCATTCTTCCATTTTCTCTTGATCTGGGCAAAATCAATGATCAACACTTGATGAAGAGAGTTTTATGATCTTGAGGTAGGTGGTCAAATAATTGTTCCTCAAGTTTTTATGTTTTATAATATTTTTCATTGTTCCACACACTGATTTCCACATGAGTTACGTTACAAATTGTATCTACCAGGAATTAGTTGACTTGTTTTAACACTAATAATATCATGGTCAAATACCATTTATAGAGCCATCAATTTGAGTGTTCCATCCACTTGCCTAATTAGATTTTTAGCTTTTACACCCAGAGAACCTAGTAGGGGTTTTGTATTTTTTTAAATGGTGATATCTTATTAATATGGAATAAATGTAGTGGCATAGAATGAGCGACAACCTTATAAATTATAATGATTTAAATTGATTAGAGGTAGATGGTAAGTCCACTTCAATTAATTAATTGGAAAATTGGTTACAACCTTTTCATTTGTAAATGTAAATTAATTATGAATTATGACATGGATCGTATTAAAACCAATGAATATTTTTACTAAGGATGAGTGGTCGGGAAAATAAAATAAAATTAATGAAATTAGGCATGATTCTTATTATGCATGATAAATATAAATTGGCAAGATGACCCTTCAACTTAATAATAAATTGTAATGATAGTTATTATGTATGTTTATCTATACAGGCATGGAGTCCCTTTATATAAATGTGACACATGCATGATGACCCATGTATGATATGATATGGGAATGTAATCCCTATACTTCGACATGATCATGGAATCCCTACATGTGATATATGGGATTATCATCCCAATTACTACTATGATACAAGGCATTGAATCCCTATTCTATTATATTAGGCATGGTGTCCCTATTCTGTGATACTGGGTATAGGGTCCAATTTCTTTGTGATATTTTATATGAAATCACTATACTATGATAATGGGCATGGAATACTTATACTATTATTTTTGTAATGGCATCCCCAATACTTGTGATATTGGGTATTCTGACACTTGATACATGTTTTGTGATGTATCAGCATAGGACAAAGCAGGTACTATCAGCATTGATTCCTTTTAGGAACTAGATCAAACCAATTTACAGTTATTATTATTTCATTCATTATTATTATCTATACATAATTATATAATATGCATGACTAGGTAGTTATATATGTCATTGGTGGTGGCCAAATGGGTTTATCTCAAAACCTATCCAGGTCACCGATGGTACCCAAGTATAGTACATGCTTATAGGTCTGGATTAGGGGAAGTATCCTTTTATGGATGCATGAATTTATGGAATGTATTAGGATGGGATCTTTCTAGCAGATGATCTGGTTGGAGATCATAATTCTTGGGCAGTTTTTATATATTTTTTAACAGAAATTACTATATTACTTTCATCCTTGTATACTTGTTTTCCATCTTTATAGAGACATTAAATACATTAGATTTTATTTTATATGAATAATTTTCAAGTATTAGTTGATTAATATTTTTCTCAGTTGTTGTGATTTATGTATTCTCCCACTAAGACGGGTTACTAGTCTTGTTTTTATAGTGTATACTTATGATTCATTTTCCATTATTAACATGATTCTACTATTCATATGATATTACCTTGTCCACAATGATATATTCTGGTAAGGATGGAATTGCCTCCCCTTGAACACACACTAACCCATTGCTTCTAGTTGGTAGTCTCTTGTGTCCGGGGAGATGTTCTTAAGGTCATGTGTTCTAACAGGCTCAGGGCATCTTTTAGTGGAAACCGGGTCATTGTTATCACAATGTGGTATGAAAGGCTATTTTTTTTCTTGCATTAATATTTTGAGACAATATAAAAAAAAATTATTGTTATGTTACTTGTTAATGTTCTATTACAAGAAGTAGCTAACCCACGTACTATGAAAAGAACAATTTCATAGAATGGGAATTTAATTTTTTCTATAACCTGAATAGTGTTTTCCTTATTTGGCTATAATAGACACCCTAACAAGTCAACTATGACACATTGTGTCATGGACCATTGGTCAAATGGACTAGAACATGTTATGGAATGGAATATGTGGATTCCACATTTAAATTCATAAGGTGTATGAGACCTGATGGATTTGAAGTGTTGAGCCATTTGTTTTAACTATTTTAAAATAATAAAAATATGAAATAGTAAATGAAATTGAAATTAAAAACCACAGAGTTGGACCCAATCCTGACCATAGTAGTGGGTTATAGGTATCATCTCTAATGTGATATATATGTGATTCTCTCATCCAAACCTAACACTTTTTTTAGAAGAGGGGTGAAACAATTATATAGAAAGTATTGTACCTATCCTATTCATGTAATCTGTGATTTTTTTATGTTAAATCATATATGAGGTGTGTGATTGGATTTTTATAGGAAAATTCCACTATGAAGAATTACAGTCATTTTCAATGAGGGTGGTGATGACCGTACTTTTGAGGTCATGTGACATTTTCCAGCGATTATACCTCTAGTAGTGACTCTTGGGGAACCTTTTTTTATTCAAAACATGGGTAGTGATTCCCAATTTTAGGGATATTTTCTATTGTTTAGGCTGATGATATAGGGAGCTTCACACTTTTCCCCTTTTATGAGAGAGTTTATTTGGGAGTTCTAGTATTAGCATCTACTCAGGATTTAAGGGGGGAGGTTGAACATAAGCTATAGAGTTATGGGTTGAGATAGTATTGTCTATATTTTAGGAATTAAAGACACCTCCTGAGAGGAGAGTAAAACTCACAATTTATATGCTTGGATGATCTACCAAATATTGGTGGGATATTCTAAATCTGGCAAGGTAGTATCAGAATGTGATGTGGTGGGATTTCTATTTGAGATTCTTTGATTATTTCTTACTAGAGACCTTGGGATCCAATTATGCCAAGGAAATTATGAACCAATATATGGATTCTATGATAGTTTTGGACTATTAATCATGTTTTAAATATATTTAGTGATTTACACCTTTCTATATCACTAATGATCCTGTGAAATAATGAAAATTTGAGGATGGTATAAGGCATCCAAATTGCTATCATGTAAATTTTTTCCAGTTGAATACCATATTTAATATAGTGAACAAAGACCTTATCACCATGAAAAAACTGAGGGAAGAAGACGATGTGATCCAGGGTGGTTCATATCCTAGAAAGGATTGTGGTTCGACTAGCGGTCAGAAGTGACAATTTTAGACTATACACATGACCATTAGAATCCCTAAGACTTATAAATATTGTTATGTATTTTTTCACTAGCATGGGGGCCTGGTAATTGGAGGCCCTAGTTTCATAGAAACCTCATCAAGTTCCAAGGATGTGGAAGATTGGGAAATCTTTATTAATTCTGTAATACACTCATCTATTCTAAGTGAAAGGGGTTCCTTGTTAGAACCATATTTAGAATAAGTTTTAGTGGTACAACAATAGGATGGTAGATAGATAACTACTATCCATAAATGCATAGGAGGAGGTCATAACCATGGTAAAAATGCTTCAGATATTTTGTGATAGTAGAGTGGACCAACATTTTGTATTCAGTTTATAGCATAGGGTTGTAGATCAGGCCAGATTTATTTAGTAAAACCTATACTATAGGGGAAAGATTATAGACCATATTCAGTTTGAGGTACTATTCTAGTAGTTTCTACTACCTTTTCTACCTTATTTGATATAGGTGTATCACATTCCTTCATATTTGAGCCACGTGCGGAGAGTCTTGGGACTAATGTTTAGTTTTCCTAGGGTGTTATGATTCTTGATATGCCTTTGGGTACATGTTCTGATAGTATATACCATTTCAAGGATTGTACTCTTGAGGTAAGCGACCATCACTTCTCATGGGGCCTCTTTTCCCTTGATATTTCAGTCTTTGATGCAATTATATGGATATTCTTGATGGTTACATATCATGACTATGTTGATTTTTATCACCATAGGGTATAGTTTACATCACCATAAGGTGGAACATATATTCACAAAGAGTGTGTTATTTCCATATGGTTTTTTCTAGACTATTGTATATTAGGTTGTGTGCAACACCCCAGGATTTCACAGTACGTTATATTATTAAAATAATTCAACAGCTTGCGCTACACGCAACAACAAGTTGAAGAGCACCACGACATACCAAACATGCAGTTCAAAAATAATTTATGAATAGTATTAACTACATTTTTTAAATAATCTTAACATCAATGATATGTGTTTATTATACATAATATAAGAACAAATTCAAATTTTTAGACAAAAAATGTATTTTTAAAAAAATTAAATTTTACCAGCTTTTAATAGAGAACCCTTTTTAAATCCAATATTTGGCACTTTTATATATTTAGTTTGACAAAATAAACTTCTTAATTAGATTTTGGACAAAAAAATTATTTTGAATAATTTTTTGGTACTTTTCTGATAACAATCATATTTTGATTAATAGTGAAAAATACCAAATTTTAATTGAGCACTATTTTTTTAATTGAAATAATTAATAGTGTTAAATTATTCATTTTAGTTGTTTTATTGTATAATTAGACTATATTTATATCATTTAATATAATTTAGGACATTTTATGTAATTTCACATTTAAATTGGACATAAACACATGTCAATCTATTGATAGTTTTTACTTCTGAGAACCCTGCTTTCTGGTTTTAACAAAGACAATTAACATTAAATTCATTAATGAAAATTATATTTTTTTCAATTTGGTAAAATAGACATCATTTTTTGATTTTTAATATCAAAATTATCTTAGCATGAATTTTTGGTATTTTTCTAAAACATTCAATTTTTGATGAATAGTAAAAAAATTGCATTATTTTTTAAAACCGACATATTATTTAAATTTATTTTAAGTAAAAATAGATACATATTACACACATTAGTTCATTTTAATTCATTGGATTCATTTTATAAAAATATTTGATGTATAAAATTTTATTTAAAATTTTAACATCTTTTACCAACCTTCTACGCACATTTTCAAATTTTCTTAAAACGTAATTTTACCTCTTCTGTGTATTGAATTTTAAAAATCTGAGTGACACAGTTTTCAGAACCTAGTATTTCATTTCAGTTATATTTTTCCTTTATCTAGAGTTTTTTATAAAATAAGAGTTTTTAGAAATTTCCGAAGTACACGCCATGTACTTTA
Source organism: Viscum album (assembly GCA_963277665.1). Classification (NCBI taxonomy): domain Eukaryota; kingdom Viridiplantae; phylum Streptophyta; class Magnoliopsida; order Santalales; family Viscaceae; genus Viscum; species Viscum album. Next base: position 1,355,451,833 of record OY728131.1, read on the forward strand.
TAAGTACATGCCATGTACTTTGATGCCACTCGAGGCTGTGTGCTAGCCGTGTCATGGCCACACATAGGGCCATAAAAGGGTGATGTGGAGGTCACTTAAATTGGAGAACAGAAAAGCCCAGTACACGCCGTGTACTCCAAAAGTACACGCCATGTACATTTTTTTCATTAAACGGACTGGGGCAGCGTCTTAACACCAAAACAATCTTCTTCTCCAGCTTCGTTGACTAAGAGAATTCTGAATGGCTACAAATATTATCTGATCCCCCGAGCCTCCGTTCGATCTCTGAATCGACCACCTTTGATTACGTTGGGACCACAACGGTAAGCTCTTACTTCTTCTAGAGCAACTTTTTCCAATTCCTCCTCTATTGCAAGTTATCGTGGGATGAAAATTTTAGGAATTTTCTTATATCTACGATGTTCTATGGAGATTAAATCCTCATGGATCAAGTATATCCATCTCCTATAATCAAGGTAGGTGGTTTGTTCCTTTCCGTTGGAAGTCTTTGAGTTTTATGTGCAATTTCCACCAATAGCCGTGAACGGGGTATCGCGTGTTTAATGTTTTTCCCCTATTGTTTTCCTACCTTGCTTGTATGATTGTGTAGAGGTAATCTGGCTTTGTATAAGGATAATATCTACGCTAGGATGTTTTTACATGCCCTGTTCTATTTTCTTCCTTTTGGTATTGCTCATCCTTTGGCCGTTATACATGTTTATCATGCCTTGTGACCGTAGGATGGAGTGATGTTTCCGAACATGCTTATTATGCTGCAGACTGGTTAGTAAAGTAGCTATATGGGATTACTTTGGCCTTATATAATTATTATGGACTTACTGGCACGAGTCCGAGAGAACCTGGTGCTATATACTATAAGGTGATAGACCAATTGAGCTTCCTCAGAGAGTCTTGGACAATATAGACTATAGGGGATAGACCGAGCGCGATTCTCAGAGAGTCTTGGATATTATATACTATAGAAAGATAGACCAATTTAGATTCCTCAGAGATTCCTGAGCTTTATAGGCTATACGAGGGAAGACCGAGTGAGCCTCCACAGAGAGTCTTTGTTTGTTTGAATTTTCCTTAAACCACTCCAGGCTATAGGAGGAATTGACCGAGTGAGCTTCCTCAGAGAGTCTGTGATCGAACTAAGGTTATAGAAGAAATTGACCGAATGAGCTTCCTCAGAGAGTCTCTAGACCTTGGGGATATTAGGGGAATTGACCGCATGATCATCCTCAGAGAGTACCTGACTACCGTAGACTATACAGGGAATTGACCGAGTGTGCTTCCTCAGAGAGTCTATATTTTCGTATGACCAAACAAGAGGGGTTAGACAGAATGTACTACCCGGAAGGTTGTTGGTATTTCTTGGATAGGACCAGAGGGGGTGGATGTGATTACTTCCTAGAGTGATTCCTATTATGGTTAGCTGTTTGCTTCACTGTTGCTCGTTTGATCTGCGGGTTGTTTACTGCTGTGTATAATCCTGTTTACTACTTACTATTTACTGTTTACTGTACTCTACCTACCATATGATCACTGACTATTAGGCACAGATCTTCGGGTGGTTTCCTACTGGGATTTATTCTCAAACCCTGTTTGGGTCATTCTTTTGGGCCCAAACTGATTATATTTTTGACGGTATAGACTAGGGAAAGTTCCCTTCTACTTCAGGTACTTGATTGCATTGGAGCTGGAGAGCATGGGACAAAGTCGAGGCTTGTGATGCTGAGGATTTTCTTTTTTATTTTCTTTCGTACTTTGGTTTAGTACTATTTTTCATCATTATTACTTGTTTATCTTCTTTCATAGACATATATGTATTACGCATCATTTATAATTATGTATGCTCCTACTATTTATCATATTTAGTCTTGAGCTATTCACTTGTGTATGGATTGTTTACTGCTTCCGTTATTGTTTATTATTTCTCTTTTCTACTGTGTACTCTGCCAATGAGGGAAAATTTTCCCCACTATCACACCCAAGTCCCTCGATGCTAGTCGGAAAACTCTGACATTTGGGGAAATGCGTTTGAGGCCATGTGACCAAACGGGTACGGGGCGCCCATGGGTGGCTTCCGAAACTGGGACATTACAAAGTGGTATCAGAGAAATTCTATTCTCTTGACTTACTATTTGGAGTCTATAGCCATGGATATGAAGGAATAGGTACTTGGTAATAAGCTGTGCTTGGGAGTAGCTAACCCGTGTATAGGGAAAAGCCAATCTACCTTGTTATTGCAATTTCATCAGGTTTTGAAATTTTTACACTTGATTTGATTTCACCTTGAGTATTTCACATGCTTTGTGCTATTACCATTGCAGTTATTGTGGTTCTATTTCTGTCGTAACCTGATGAGATGAGGGTATGTCATCTCATTCATCATATATGCACCTGTTAGAAATCACATTCCATGCATTATTTCCATGTCATCTTGGATGCATTATCGATTTCATTTTGTTGTGATAGACGTTGTGTAGATTATGCATAATATTGTGATAGATGCTTTGATAGAATCCCTGATGTTTGATAGAGAATTTGTTTGTATAGTACTTTGCTTAGATGCACGCAGGATTTTTTTCCTGAGGTGTTATTGGCCCCCATGGACTGGAATCTGGTGGATCATTTCCTGGTTTCCTTGTTAAAACCTGTATCAGATGCCAAGATTTTATTCACGGGGAGTATGAGCCCTCAAAGATTGGAATTTTGCACCTTAACTCTTTCTTTCTTTGTTTTCCGGGCTTTAGGGAAGTTTATGAGCTATTTCCCGGAATAACCCAGAACACACGACGTGTACTTTATTAATACGCGTTGCGTAGTTTTTAAACCGTATCACTGACTGTATGGGAAGAAACACGTGGTTGTGAAAAATCTTCAGAAACACGCCATGTATGGTAGGTAGAAGCCGTGTGGTAGTGACTGTGTGTCTACCAGTGTGGATAATGACACTGATGGATGAAACATTGACTTTACACGTCATGTCCTGTTTTCACACACCATTCCATAAGTACTCGGCTATGTCATGAACAACACAGGTCGGGGAAATTCTTCAAGTACATGTCGTGTGCACAGGGAGAATTCCGTTTAGAGTGAAGCTTGTACCCAGACTTGTCATGAACAACACGGGCCGAAGAAATCCTTAAAGTACATGCAATGTTCCCATGGAGCATGCCGTGTAGAGTGAGCCGTGTATCTGACCGTGTAACTAACAACACGGGTCATTGAAAATTTATCTAGTACATGAAGTTTCCTTTTTGAACACGTCGTATAGTTCTGGATTAAGAGGCCCATGTGGGTTAGCCATGTAAGGAGACTCGGGTAGGGGAATATAGTTCAAGTACATGCCGTGTGTGGGGAAAACACGTCGTGTGGTTTGGGCATTACATGACAATTTGTGGTATATGTACACGCCCATGTGAATGGATTAAAAGAACACGCCTTGTAGTTTATACATGTCGTGTAGTGCTGTTTTTTAAAACATAAATTTCTCTTTCTCCTATTCCCCTCTTGTACTCTTGTGTTCAGTCTTTGTTAATCCGGATCTAAGGTGTTCATTTGACCTTTCAGAGTTATTCCACTTAGACATCCACCAGTTGTATGTCAGTTGCCAGATGGTGATTAGACACCAGATATGGTCAATCAGGGTCCTCCTACAGATCCTCCTAGTGTGCCAGTCTTGGAACCAGCAGTTATACCAGTTGCAGGTGCTGATGCACAGTTTAGGGAAGATTTTTTAAGGATGATGTAGTATTTCCAAGGAGCCCCACCTCCTGCCCCGTCGATTGATGAGTGTACGCAGGTTTTTCAGCAGCAGCATCCTCCCAACTTCTCAGGGGAAGGAGGACATTAGGGTGTATAGTCTTTTCTAGGGGAAACAATGACAATTTTTGAGCATCTGGAGATACCTTTAGAGAAGAGGGTGAAGCTCGTGACCAATATGCTTTGAGACTCTTCCAAGAGGTGGTGGGATGTGATCTCATAGTTAGGATGCCATCAGAGTTTGACCTGTGATGAGTTTTAGCACATCTTCTATGAATACTTATACTTGGAGGCCTTGAGGGCCGATCGAGCCTGAGAGTTTATGAGTCTGGAGCAGGGTACCCTTTCCATTATGGATTACTCATCTTGGTTCACTGAGATGCAGCGTTTCACACCGATTACAGTAGGTGATGAGTTGTTCCTTGCACAGAATTTCTAGGATGGTCTGAGGCATGACATCTGCTCATAGGTGAACATCTTCAGGTTGGCTTTGATATCCTCTAGCATCAAACATGCGCTGATCACTGAGCACAACCTGAGGGATTATGGAGTAGTGAGACAGGGTGGTTAGACATCAAGATTTAGTGTTCCTCTTACTGATTGCAGGAAGTGCCATAGGGAGACTTCTTGAGGAGATAAGAGTAGGAAGAATCTATCTTTGGGCAGCCAGGTAGTATGCTACCAATGCCGGAGGAGCGGGCATACTAGGCCTCAGTGCCAGAGAGACCCGATGGAGTGCCGATCTTGTGGCACGATGGGCCATCTTCAGTATTTTTTTTCAGATCTTGTTACCTACATCTTGTGGTAGGGGTTCATCTACGACCCTGCGTACAAAAGATGCATCTCCATTTTCTCACCAGTCTGGGAACTGGAGTTCTTCCAGCTGTTTGGGCCAAGGTGGAGGTCGCGGTCATGGTGTTAAGTCACCAGGTTACCCACTATAGCAGAGTGGATTAGCTCAGAGTGGTCATCCAGGATCGCATGGCTGCGGTACAGGAAAAACATTCGCTGTGGAGCAGACCCATGAGGAGCAGGATCCTGGCCCTTCTATAGTTCAAGGTATGATCTTAGTAGCCTCAGTTTTATCTTCAGTTCTTTTCGATACTAGTGTTACGCATAGCTTTATCTCTGTTGATGTTGTGGAGAGCCTTGGGCTCTACATCTTTTCCTTTGCTGATACTTTGATGCTAGACACACCGTTGGGGACTAGAGTAGTTAGCGTGCATCAGTATAAAGAGTGACCTCTTGAGGTTGCAGGGTGTCACATCTTATGGGACCTCTATGTCCTATAGATGACGAGCTATGATGTCATTCTTGGAATGGACTAGTTAGTTCCCTTCCAGGAATTCATCGATTTCTATCACCGTAGGGTGAGTTTCGTATCACCAAAGGGTGGATCCTTTCTTCATATAGGCGATTGGGATGTCCAGGTGAGTCGAGCAAGACCCGAGCATCTTGGTCTAGGTGGAGTTAGAGCCGAGATTGCTTGTAGATATCTGGATGGGCAGGGGATTTCACCGTTAGACATTCCTCCAGTGGTGGATCTCTTTAGGGATGTCTTTCTAGAGGAGTTTTCAGGTTTTACTCCAGAGTGTGAGGTAGACATTTCTATTGAGCTTGTGCCAGGAGTGACAATGGTGTCCATTACTCCTTATAGGATGGGTACACCTGAGTTGCAGGATCTCAAGAAGCTGTTGGAGGAGTTGCAGGAAAAGGGTTTCATCTGACCCACTACTTCTCCTTGGGGTTTTCCAGTCCTATTTGCGAAGAAGGAAGATGTAACCCTTAGGTTTTTTGTGGATTATCAGAAGCTAAACAAGTTGGTAGTTAAGAACTGATATCCCTTGCTGAGGATTGAGGATCTCTTTGATCAGCTTCAAGGAGCCCGAGTGTTCTCAAATACTGAATTAAGAACTAGTTACCATCTGTTGTTCATTAAACCATATGATATACCTCTTACAGCTTTCTAGAGAAGGTATGGTCTATACGAGTATATAGTTATGTCATTCGGTCTCAAGAACGCGCCTGCATTTTTGATGGAATTGATGAACTGAGTGTTCCATCCACACTTGGATTTCTTCACGGTGGTTTTTGTGGACGACATCTTGGTGTACTCTCACACTCGACACAACCACGCTACCCATCTTGAGATCATTCTGAGTACACTAAGAGGACATCATTTATATTCTAAGCTCTCGAAATTCCACTTTTGGATGGATCAGATTCACTTTTTGGGTCATGTTATCTCATAGACCTGAGTATCAGTAGACCCATAGAAAGTGTGAGCAGTAGTTTCCTGGGAGAATCCGAAAAACGTCTTTGAGGTGTGGTGTTTTATAGGAATGTATGGATACTACATGAATTTTATACAAGACATTTCATGCCTAGAAGCACCACTGACAGGTCTGACCAAGAATGGGGAAAGGTTCTTATGATCATATTGCGGGGAGTCAGCCTTTTGTGAGTTGAAAGGGATGTTGACATCAGCACTGATATTAGTCTTGCCAGAGCCAAGAAAGAGCTACACCATCTACTGTGGTGCTTCAGGTATCGGGATGGGATCCGTGGTTATGCAGGGAGATGGAGTTGTTGCGTACAGGTCTCGGTATTCTAGGCCACATGAGAGGAACTACCCGACCCATGATCTCGAGTTGGTAGCTATTGTTCATTCCTTATACTATTGGATACATTAGCTTATGGTTGAGAATTTTGTTGTTTTCATCGACCACAAAAGTCTGAAGTACATCTTCACTCACCGTTATCTGAATCTGAGACAACATAGGTGGGTCGAGTATCTTCAGTCCTTTGACTTTAAGCTATCCTATACGCTAGGAAAGGGAAACGTAGTGGCTGATTAATTGAACAGGAGAACTCATATATAGAAATTTTAGGAGGCTATCAGTGAGCGGAATCTTATGGCTCTTTTCTCTAAGATGCATTTAGAGGTGCACGACAGTCAGGGGAAGACGTTTGTTTCTTCTGTAGCTGTTACCTCTACACTTCTTGATCGAGTACGGATGAGGCAACTATTAGAATCAAATGGCCTAGCCCTGCGGGAGAGTGTCTCAGGAGGGAACCCTCTTCCTGGATGGACAGTAGGCGAGGATGATATCTTGCATTTCTAGGGACTCGTATGAGTGCCAACAGACATACGTGAGGATCTGATACATGAATTTCATTCCTCAGTTTGGGAAGTTAATCCTGGCATCACCAAGATGTATCGTGATCTTCACCACCCATAATGGTTACTAGGTATGAAGAGAGATATTTTTGGTTTTATCATGAGGTGTTCCACTTTTCATCAGTTGAAAGTGGAGCATCAGCAACCAGAAGGTCTTTTGCAGCAGTTACCCATTCCGGAGTGGATGTGGAATGATGTTGCGATGGACTTCGCGACTGGTTTTCCGAGTTCTCCTCAAGGGAATGATTATTTTTGGGTTGTCCTCGACAGGATTACGAAGGTTTATCACATCTTTCCGATCAAGGATACCTTCAACATTGATGAGCTGGGATGGTTTTAAATCCGAGAGATTGTATGTCTATATGGAGTTCCACAAAATATTTTTTCAGAAAGAGATGTGTGTTTTACTTCTCGGTTCTGGCAGGGGCTTCAGAAGGATTTGGATACACAGGTACTTTTGAGTACAACATACCATCCCCAGACAGATGGCCAGTCTGAGCATACGATTTAGGTTCCTTGGTATATCCTTAGAGCTTGAATTCAAAACTTTGGAGGTTCTTGGGAGAAGCATATACTTTTGTGGAGTTCTCCTACAACAATATTTTTCAGGTGACTATTCATATGAAATCTTACGAGGCTTTGTATGGTAGGTCATGCCGATCACCTTTATGCAGGCTGGAGGCATGAGAGGCTGCTTTGCTGGGACCTATTCTTGTTCAAGAGACCTTAGAGCAGATAGAGATGATTCAGAAGAGGATGGCTACGACACAATCTCGATAGAAGTCTTAAGCTAATCAGTAGAGATTAACTCTGGAGTTTGAGGTCAGGGATCAGGTATTCCTTCTTGTCACACCGAGGATGGGACACAAGAGGATTCCGAGATAGGGTAAGATTTCACCACGGTTCGTCGGGCCGTTTGAGGTGTTGGAGAGAGTTGGGCCGGTTGCCTATCTGTTGCAGTTACCTCATAGGTACCGGGCTACACACGACGTATTCCACGTTTCTCCGTTACAATGGTACTTTTCTGACCCATCTCATGTCTTCCTACCTAAGGAGGTTGAGCTCGAAGTGGATGCATCATTCGAGGATCATCCAATCCAGATTTTCAATCACAGTATGAAGGTTCTCTAGGTCTGTTCTGTTTCTCAAATACGGGTGGTATGGCTGCATGGGCGAGTACAGGACGAGATCTAGGAGAGGGAGGCCGATGTACGATCGTAGTGGCTAGATCTGTTCGGGGTTTCTTCTTATACACCTCGCTAGAGAAATTTTTTATGACTCTCTTTAAGGGGGGAAGTTTGTAAGAACCCAAACTTTCGTTTCAGTTATGTTTTTCCTTTTTCTAGAGTTTTTTAGAAAATAGGTGTTTTTGGAATTTTTTGAAGTACACACCGTGTACTTTATAAGTACACGCCCTGTACTTTGATGCCGCTCGAGGTCGTGTGCTGGTCGTGTCATCGCCACACATAAGGCCATGTAGGGGTGATGTGGAGGCCGTATAAAGTGGAGTACGGAAAATCCTTGTACACACCATGTACTCAAAAAGTACATGTCGCGTACATTCATTTTTTTTCATTAAATGGACTGGGGTCGCGTCTTAACCCCAAAACCATATTCTTATACATCTTCTTCAACCGAGAGAGTTCCGTAAGGTTAGGAATCTTCTACGAGCCCCCGAGTCACTGTTCTATCTCTGAATCGACTGCTGTTGATTGCGTTGGGACTACAACGGTAAGACCTCCCTTCTTCTAGAGCATCATTTTCTAATTCCTCCTCTTTCGCAAGTTATCATGGGTTGAATGTTTTATGCATTTTTGTAGATCTACAATGTTCTAAGAAGATTCAAGCCTCGTGGCTCTAGTATATCGATCTCCTAGAATTAAGGTAGGTGGTTTGTGCCTTTCCATTCGATGTCTTTGAGTTTTATGTGCAATTTCCACCAATACCCGTGAACGCGGTGTTACGTGTTTAATTTTTTTCCCCTGTTGTTTTCCTGCCTTGCTTGTATGCTTGTGTAGAGGTAATTTGGCTGTGTATAAGGATAATTTCTATGCTTGGATGTTTTTCCATGCCTTGTTCTATTTACGACCGTTTGGTCTTTCTCATCCTTTTACCGTTATACTTTTTTTCCATGCCTTGTGACCGTAGGATGCAGTGCTGTTTCCTGACATGCTTATTTTTTCTGTAGACTGGTTTTCCAAGTAGCTCTATAGGTTTACATTGGCCTTATAGCATTATTATGCACTGACTGTCATGGGGCAGAGAAAACCTGGTGCTATACACTATAAGACGATAGACAGAGTGAGCTTCCTCATAGAGTCTTAGACATTATAGACTATAAGGGATAGACCAAGTGAGCCTCTCAGAGAGTCTTGGATATTATAGACTACAGGAGGACTGACCGAGTGAGCTTCCTTAGAGAGTCTTGAGCTTTATAGACTGTATGTTGGTAGACCGAGTGAGCTTCCTCAAAGAGTCTTTGTTTATCTGAATTTTACTTCAACCACTCCAGAATATAGGAGGAATTGACTGAGTGAGCTTCCTCATAGAGTCTCTAGACCTCGGTTCTATAAGGGGAATTGACCGTGTGATCTTCCTCAGAGGGTCCCTTACTACCTTATACTATAAGGGGAATTGGCTGACTGTGCCTCCTCAAAGAGTCAATATTTTTGTATGACCAAACAAGAGGGGTTAGATTGAGTGTACTACCCAGAGGGTTGTTGGTACTTCTTGGACAGGACCAGAGGGGATGGCTGTGAGTACATTCTAGAGGGATTCCTGTTGAGGATAGTTGTTTGCTTCACTATTGCTTGTTTGATCTGTGGGTTGTTTACTGCTATGTATTAACCTGTTTACTGCTTACTGTTTACTGTTTACTATACTCTACCTTCCATATGCTCACTAACTATTTGGCATAGATCTTCTGGTGGTTTCCTACTAGGATTTAGTCTCACACCCTTTTTGGGTCATTCTTTTGGGCCCAAACAGATTATATTGTTCCAGGTATATACAAAGGCAAGAACCCTTATATTTGAGGTACATTATTGCATTGGAGCTGGAGAGCATGGGACCAAGCCGAGGCTTGTGTTGCTGAGGAGTTTCGTTTCTATTTTCTTTTGTACATTGTTTTAGTACTGTTTTTCAACATTGTGACTTGTTTGGATGATTTCCTAGGAATATATGTATTATGCATCATTTATATATATGTTTTCTTCTAATGTTCATCATATTTAGTCTTTCGTTATTCACTTGTTTATGGATTGTTTACTACTTCTGTTATTGTTTATTATTTCTCTTTTCCGATCTGTTCTCTCCCAATGAGGGCATAGTTTCTCCACTATCACACCCAAGACCCTCGCTACTAGTCGGAAGCCTCAGGCATTTGGGGAAATGTGCAAGAGGCAATGTGACCAACCGGGTACAGGGCGCCCCTGGGTGGCTTCCAGAACTGGGACGTTACAACAGTTGACATCAGTAAGTAAAATATGGTTTAATGGGATGAAAATAATTTTTGGTAAATAGTAACTTTTGAATTTTATTTTCCACGGTTAAACATAAATAGGATATTTAAAGGTAAAAATGATATTATAATTACCGTAATATATGTCATAATTCTTTGGGATAAATGTATTTTGACAAGAATCTACATTAGGTATAAAATATGATCCTCTTTGATCCACTTGGATTATATTAGGACATTTATTATTATTTTATTTAATGAAGAGTCAAAAGTGTTAAATTCAAATTTTAATAACTAAATAATTTTTCATTTAGGGTTATATATAAGAAAAATTTGACAATAAATTTTAATTATAGAGATAAAAGTATATCTTACATAATCGTATTTTATTTATAATTTTTAGAATTTAAAAAATCAAATTTATTTATTTATGACACAATGATGATGTAGTAATAACCATATAAATGAATGATTAGAATAATTGATAGTTTAAATATCCAAATAAATGTAAATTGAGACTAATGATGCGTTAAAATAATTTTATAGGTTAATATGACATTTTAGGATTGATTTAATTTATTTTCTTCTAATTGATCAAGTTTTTTGACTTAAAAAAGAAATACTAAATAGTTTCAAAATTGACATAAATGAGTTTTTAAAAAAATACTATATTATTAATTGATATAATATTTATAAAAATATAAGGTTTTGCTAAAGGACTTATATAATGACATATATATCATTAATTAATCAATTTTGGTTCTCTTGGAATTTTATATTAGTTTTGATAACCATGTATTATAATAATACAAGAATACACAGTAAAAATTAATCTATTTAATTAATAGTTAAATCTAAATGATAAGGTTAACATGGTGACCTAAACCAGTATAAAACCTATAGGTTGAGAATTTTTCAATCTAGACCCACCTAATCCTTGAATTAAATCCTTTTTGAGACATTATAACCCTAATATTATGGAATAATACATTATTATTTCAAGCTTTTCCTAATGTGACCCTCACCACTCTTATAAAATTGTACTCCCCCTTCTCTCAAAATCACCTCCAACGACTTTTAGATCGGCCAATACCTACTCAAATATCTTCCAAACATCCCCCACTTCAACCTAGATTCCTTAATTTGATAAAAAAGATGACCTAAATATCTCTTTTGATCAAATCAAAAGGAAGCACCCGAAGAAAATGTAATAATTTAATCACCTAGTTTAAAGTTATTTTCTTCTTCTACTTCCTCTTTATTTGTTGTTTTCATACCGAAATAATACCTCTGGTACCTTATTCATATTTTTATGTTATTATAAATATGATACAACTATATTCCTCATTCTATTCATCCTATGAATGACAAAGTCACCATACATGCATACACACGCCTTACCATCTCCATGTCATGTTGTAGTTTGTTATTCAACACATTATTATTTGGATGGGTATAATAATGAGTATAATTGATGAAAATAATAAATATAACATGTTAATGATTATTTATATATAATATAACATCCAATTATATACTATTTCAATATCAATAGAATGGTATTGTCGCTCGGGAATACGTACAGATTATCGTCGCCACGAACGCGATGAGATTCATTCTCCATCACAATCATTCATGAAAATTTTTCATTTTTTGATAAAAAACATTTTTTATGATCTTAATACCATTATGGGTATGAATTAAATACATCCTATCCATAAAAAACATGACTTAACTAAAAAAACACATAAAGGAAAACAAATCAGTTAACACACGAAACAACGATACTATTGAAATATTATAAACAAAATAATATTGGAAGTTGACATATAATATAATATTAATCTATATGGTTCTTGTATAATTTAATAAAAATTATTTAACTATTATACAGAAGTTTAACGTAATATCAACCTAGGAAAAGTACAAGGAAATTATTAATTTTACAATCTCTTTATTATCTATGATTGTTCATACGTGAGTATCTACTCAGACCTCTTTTTCATCAACATCTGTGTTTCATAAAAATTTATTTCATTTTTTTTTTAATATTTTCTATAATATGGGATAAATTAACTTATACCCTTTTTTTCCTTTTATAAAATGTTTTTAAAGGAATCTTCCTATCATTTTTCCAACAAGGTACTTTATAACTTTTTTCAAAAAATCAAGGTAACAATGTTATTTAACGTATACGACAGGTGCAACTATTTTCTGCCATTATAAAATATTTGAAACGTCTCTTAAATACATATAATAATATTTTAAAAATAAATTTTTTCATTTATAATTATGCTACTTTTAAATGATTTCAAAATAGAAAGAGATATTTCACTCAAACCATTTTTATTTTATCTATGTCACCATCCTTTGATGGATTTTATAGTTGTTTGAAATTGATTTATTATGACAAAATCATTCATATTTTATTGAATCTTTTGTGATATGTATGACTATGGATGTGTTATTTTCATACTATTCATGGTTTATGGTAAAAGTATTAACATTTTTTATGCTAGTTTTAATACGAATGTTTATGTTATTTGACATCCTTTTCATATGAGAAATGCATTGGACTTAGTAAGTGATGGGTGATGCCCGCTATAGATCATATATTCATCGGTAGGTCTCATGAGACAAACTAGTGTATTAGCACAAGGACATGACAAAATCTAATATTTAGTCTTGGCACGGGGCCTTGACTATATGGTTAGGATGTCCGAAATTATGCATTCCATCATTATGAAAATAACTACTGTTATTACATGTGATTATTCGACTTTTAGAATATCCATGTGAATAAGTAAATGGAATTATTTTAATTATCTTATCCATATTATGCCGATGTTCATGTTTAAAAGTTTTTTCTTTTAGTCTTATACATTTCCTTAAATATTTATTCTTATTTATGATATTTTATGATATATTTTTATCTTTATCGATCATCTGAGCTCACCCCTTTCTTATTTTTTCTTTTTACTAGGATGTGAATAAGTATATTACAATTAACCTTCCGGAATAGGGTATGGGATATGTGTGTGTTCAAATGGGATAGAATGTTATTGTTTTTCATTTCATAATGTAATTTAAAACTTATGTATGTATCTTGTACTTCCAAGGATACTAAACTAATCAGTCTTTTGAGACTTATTCACTAGTGATCATGTAAATGTTATATAATAATGCACCGACTCTGGGTAACTAGGGTCGACGTATTGTATCTTGTATCAGAGTAAGTTTAGTAGAAACCGTGGAATCTAGATTTAGAAAAACATGGATTAGAGAACATTATCCTAAGGACACTTTAAGGATTAGTATAGAAGAACATCCTCAAATTTTGGAAACATATATATTTTGTGTACTTTCCAAGCAATACATCCCTATCTTGATACGAGAAGGTAGAGGTGGCTGTGGAATAGATGTACCTAAAATTGAAATCTCCGACATGGAGTTTCAGGGTTGACCCGGGGTATCCTAGTACATGACAACATGCCTTGCTGCGCTCTTGGTTATGACACTACCGGGGGATATTATTAATATAATTTACATTTTCCTTACAAACCATTATGAAGGATTGTTGAGTAAATACATCCTCAATGAAATTTTGTTATGATTTTGGATTATATGCATAAAATTTTGGATTTATGTTTGGTAATTTAAAAGTTTGGAATTATGAATTATGATTCATAAACTAACAAAGTGTATTCCGTTGTTTATAAATGGTTCCTAATAGAAGGAATGGGAACTCCGGCAATACACATGATCCAAAGAGTAATAAGGGTCATATATTTCATGTTCTTAAGCCATCATTTAGAAGGGAAATAGTCTCCCATGTATCTCATCATATGAAGAAATAGTATAATGTTTTAATTAGATAAGTAAATAATTCTATGATTCTAATGGCTTTGAAGGTATTCTCGAGAAGAAAAGGATGGTAGAGAGAAAGAGGGATAAAGGGATGAAGGGAAATATGGATTTTTCCATATGTGATAATTGTGGAAAGAATCACCATGATAAATTCATGAAGGGAATGCGATTTTGTTATAACTATGGAGAAAAATGACATGAAGTATGTGATTTCAAGGGTAATAAAAAGGATTCAAATGTACAATGCTTCATCTACAAATAGTTGGGACACTATGAAAATGAATGTCCCAATCATCAGAGTATATCCCAAATGATGCTATTGGATAAAAATAAAGTTATGATATTACCGTAGATGCGAAGGAATAATTAGTGTTCTTATATTTTTATTAATGAATTGTGTCATTTGAATGTTGTATCAACTATTTACTAGTTGTATTAATTATGGAAATAAATAAGAATTGTACTGAAGTACTATTTCATTGTGGATTTGAGATTATATGGTACAAAGAAAAGTGACAAAACAACAAGTTTAATATTTTAGAAAATACATGTTTGAAGGATAATTAAACTAAATATTTTACTCATAATGAGTTATTGATTTTGGAATAAGATATGGTTGATTTGGAAAAATTATATTGGATATTCTTGACTATGTTAGAACTGATTAATGGGTTGTTTAATCCATCATTGTTGGAGTATTCAAAATTTTTGGATATAAAAAATATATCTAGTATTCTATATGTAATAATGGGGCATGTATGTAATCAATAAGGTTTTATGGTAATTCAGGGAGTTACCATGTTTTAAGGGAATACATGATGAAAGTACTCACATGTTATTTTGTGGCATAAATAGATCTTCATTATGTTAGCCTTATAATTTTTTGGAATATGAGTTTAAAACCATGTATTTTGGATATGTCTAAAGGTCAGAATGGGATAAGTTTCACATTGGATTCTATTGTTTAAGGTTAAAACCTTTATTAATATTATTTTGGAATTTTATTTATTAAAAGGACAACACGAAGGTTGGGAGACAACCGATCGCGTCCGGCAAGGCCGCGAGACTTAAACCCGTTACTGAAGGGAGACAAGGGTCCATCACCTAGCACTAGCTTATGTAATGTACTAGTTTGTGTAATGTAGTTTTTTAAATGACCTGATAGATGAATTTTAAATTCATTTTTTTAAAATTCTATATGATGAAAATAAATAGAATATTTTTTAGTTCAATTATATTTTGGAGTGAAAGATGAGTTTGTAGTAGAAATTATTTAATGAATGGAAATCAACATGTCAAGTAATTTTTTTCTTATTCTATGGAGAAATTAATTCTTAAAAATTAGGGTAAGGATCTTAAAACCAAAAATGATTTATCCTAATACATTATGTTTTGATGAACCAATAGTATTTTAAGTCGTCATAGATTTATGTCTTTGAGCCCTCAACATTCTATTTATTGTTCATTGGTTTATGATTGATGACATTAATCAATCCGTATATATATTTATTTTTTTCCTCCAATTATGTGTCTCAAATTTCCATTAATGTTATCACATTCGAAATCATAATTTGGTTGTGACTTTATCATTTTTCTTTCCCTTTTATTAAGACAAAATTTTAATAACCCTATTTCTAACGTGGGTTTTCTGAAAAGGAATTTTCTATTTTTATCCTTTTATTTTCGAAGAACAATTTCAAATAACTAGGATGAAATTTATTGAAGGAGGGGATAAATTAGCATAAAAAAATTTCATAGTACTTTATCTATTTAATGTAATTCAATATCTTGCGCTACACGCAACACCGAGTTCGAGCGTACCATGACTTGTCAAACTAGCCGTTCAAATAGCAGTTCTAAATAGTATTAACTGAATTTTGAATTTTATATAATCCATTTATTTTTAACATCTATATTATGTGTTTCTTAGACATAATATAATAAAAAATTTAATTTAATAGATAAAATAATTATTTTTCCAGAAATGAAATTTTAAAACCTTTTAATGGTTTACCATTTTTAAATACCATATCTTAAACGTTTGTATATTAAATTTGACAAAATAAACTTCTTCTTTAGAAGAGGGACATAAAAATTTAGTTTGGATAAATTTTTTTCTTTTCTAATAACATTCATATTTTGATGAATAGTAAAAAATAATAAATTTTAATTGAAAACAACCATTTTAATCAAAATAATTTATAGTGTTAAATTATTCATTTGAGTGTTTTTAATGTATAATATCATTATATTTTTATTATTTAATATAATTTAGGTCATTGTAAGTAATTTCACATTTAAATTGGGCATAAACACATGTCAATATTTTGATAGTTTTCACTTCTTAAAAACCCACTTTCTAGTTTTGACAATGGGAATTAATTTTAAATTAATTAATGAAAATTATATGTTTTGAATTTATTAAAATAGATAGCACTTTTGGATTCAAAATACAAAAATTATCTTAGGGTGAATTTTTAGTATTTTTCTGAAAACATTGAATTCTCGATGAATAATGAAAAACACAACATTATTATTTAAAACTGACATGTTATTCAAATAATTATTTATTTTAATTTAATTTATTTTATGTCAAAATAGATACATAATACCTATATTAGTTCCATGTAATTCATTGAAATTATTTTATAATTAGATTTTATGTATAAAAGTTTATTTAAATTTTTAATGGCTTTTACCCACCATCTAGGAAAATTTATAAATTTTCATAAAACATAATTTTACCGCTTCTATGAGTTGAAATTAAAAAATAAGAGAGACATGGTTAACATCAGTAAGTAAAATGTGGTTTAATGGGATAAGTTTTTTGGTGAATAGTAAGTTTTGAATTTTATTTACCTCGATTAAAAGTAAATACGGTAATTATAGGTAAAAATGATATTATAATTACATTAACACATGACCTAATTATATTGAATTAGTGTATTTATACCCAAACCAACCTTAGGAACAAAATATGACCTTCTTGGATACGCAAGGATTAGATTAGAACATTCTTTATTATTTTATTTAAAGAAGAGTTAAAAGTGTTAAATTCAAATTTTAATAACTAATTTTTTTTAATATAGGGATTTACATATTATAAATGCAATTATAAATATTCATTAGAAATATAAATAGATATCCTACATAGTGTAATTTTATTTATAATTTTTAGACATTAAATAATTAAATTCACTTATGACATAATGATGATTTAGTAATTACTTTATTAATGAAAGACTAAAATAATTGATATTATAAATAAGAAAATAAATGTAAATTGATAATTTTGATGCATTGTAATAATTTTATTGGCTAATATGGCTTGTTAGGATTGATTTAATTTTTTTTAAAAGTAATCAATATTTTCAACTTTCACAAAAACCAAATGCTAAATATTGTAAAAAATGACATAAATGTGTTTTTAAAACAAATACAATATTATTAATTGAAATAATATTTCTAAAAATCTATGGTTTTGCCAAATGACTTACATTATTATATATATGTTAATAATTAACCACTGGTGGTTCTCTTTTCATTTTATAGTAATTGTGTTAACCATTTATTATAATAATACAAGAATATATAGAAAAATTGATACTATTTAACTAAGAGTTAAATCTAAAAGTTAAGGATAATATGGTGACCTAAACTAGTATAAATCATATTGGTTGAGAGGTTTTAGACCCAGACCCACCTTCATGATGAAACAAATCCTTTTGGAGCCAGTTTAAACCGAATATGATTGTTAATAAATTATTATTTCATGTTTTTTCTAACGTGACCCTCACCTCTCTTATAAAAGGGAAATTCACCATCTCTCAAAATCACACATCCAAAGGAATTTGGCTTGGCTAAACCTATCTCAAATATCTTTTCAACTACCCATATTTCATCTTAGAGGCCTTAATTTTATCAGAAATCCGACCTAAGGAGCCCTTTTGATCAAATTAAAAGGAAGCACCCAAAGAAGAGGTAATAATTTCATCACCTCTTTCAAAGTTATATTCTTCTTCCAATTCCTCTTTATTTTAATTTACAAACCAAGATAATAATTCCAGTACCATATATATACGGTGATGTTATTATAAATTTGGTACAACCATATATACTATTCTATCCATCCTATGAATGAAAAAGTCAACATAAGTGTGTTTACGCAGCTTACCGACTCCACGTCGTGGTGTAGTTTTTAATGCAACACTTCACTATTTGGATGGGTATAATAATGAGTATAATTGATGAAAATATTAAATATAAATTTTTAATGATTCTTTATATATGATATACCATCCCATTACAATTATTTCACCATCAATAGATTGGTATTGTCGCTCGTGCGTACGTACGGATTACCGTCTCCACGAACATGATGAGATTCATTCCCCATCTAACCATTCAAGAATAATTTTCATTGTATGATTAAAAATAATTCTTAAGAATTTAATATAATTCTAAATATTAATCAAATACAGCCTTTCCATAATAAACCTAACTTACATAAAAAAATATATATAGGAAAACGAATTAGTTAACACCCAAAATAATGATACTACTAAATTATTATTAAAAAAATATTAGAAGAACATATATAATATCCTATTTTTTCATATGGTTCCTGTATAATTTAATTAAAATCATTTAACTTTTATATAGGAGGATAACCTACCCTCGACCAAGGAAAATGACAAGGTAAGCGTTAATTTTACAATTCCTTTATTATCCGAGGTTGTTTATACGTGAGTATCTACTAGGACCTCTTTATCATCAGATTCTGTGTTTCATAAAAATGTATTTCAGAACAATTTTACTATTTCCTAGAATATGGGTTAAATTCATTTATACCCTTTTTTGAATTTTTATAATTTTTTTAAAAGGAATCTTTCCTTTGTTTTCCAAACAAGGTACTTTGTGACCTTTTCGACATATTAATGTAAGAATGTTTTTTAACTTATACAATGGGTGGAGCTATTTTATTCCATTATAACATCATCAGAGATTCCCCTACAAAATTATAAGAATACTTTCAAAATAAATGTTTTTTTTATAATTATGTGACTTTTAAATTATTTCAAAATAGAAAGAGATATTTCTCTCAAATTGTTTTTATTTCATCTTGGTCCACATCCTTTGATGAATTTTAAACTTGTTTGAAGTTGATTTATTATGATACAATCATCCATTTTGTATTGAAGGATTTGTGATATGTTTGACTATGGATGTATTATTTTTATACTATTCATGGTTTATGGTTAATGTATTAACAATTCTTATGCTAGTTTTAATATGAATGTTTATATTATGTTTCAAGCATTTCATATGAGGAATGCATTGGACTTAGTAAGTGATGGGTGGAGCCACTATAGCTCATTGATGGATCAGTAGGTCTCATGAGAAAAACTACTATCTTGGTATAAGGCTTTGACAAAATCATTTCTATTTTCTTGGCACAAGGACTTGACTATTTGGTTAAGATGTCTGACATTATGCATTCCATTATTATGAAATTAGCTATTTAAATTACATGTGATTTTTTGACATATATAATATCCATGTGAATAAGTTAATTTAATTATACGACTTATGTTTTCCATATTATGCAAAAATTTATGTTTAAAAGGATTTTGTTTTAGTCTTATAAATTTCCTTAATTGTTTATTCTTATGTATGATAGTTTCTGCTATATTATTATCCATACTGAGCATCTAAGCTCACCCAATTATTATGTTTTCTTTTTCCCAGGATGCGAATACATATATTATGATTAATCTATATGAATAGGCTATGGGATATGAGTGTTTTCAATGGGGAAAAAATGTTGTTGTTTTTTCATTTCAGAATGTATTGTAAAACTCATGTATATATCTAGTACTTCCAAGGCTACCAAACTAATCAGTCTTTCAAGACGTCATCTCTTATGATCAAGAAAATGTTATGTAATAATGAACTAACTTTGGGTAACTAGGTTCAGGGAATTACATTATGTGGAGTGACCTCTATGATTTTTAGCTTTTAAAAGGAGGGTTAAGAAATAAATCAGACTTATTTATCTCCTATAGTTGATTGAGTCAGAGATTTTTTTCACTGAGAAATTTTTTGGACTACCTCCTGAGAAAGGGGTAAAGTTTACTACTAATCTAGTGCCTAAATCCATTCAGGTTTCCATTCATCCTTATTCGATGAATAATACTGAGTTGTTGGAGCTCAAGAGGTAGATAGATGATTTAAAAACTAATGGTTTTTTACAGTCCCATATTTCTCCATGGGGCTCACCGGTCCTTTTTTCAAGAAGGTAAATGGATCCCTGAGGCTTTGTGTGGATTTCATGAAGTTAAATTAACATACAGTGAAAAAAATTAATCCCTTGCCTCCCAAAGACGATTGTTTGACGATCCTAGAGGAGGGAGGGTATTCTCGATGATTGACTAGAGATTGGGTTCTCATCAGGTAAGATTCTTAAAATTAGATGTTCCAAATATGACTTTTCATATCCAAAATGAATTATATTGGTATTTAATGATTCCATTTTTTCTTATGAATGAACCTTCCATTTTCATGGATTTGATGAGTAGGGATTACCATCCGTATGTACATTCTTTTTTTATGGTCTTAATATATGATATATTGGCATATTCTCAAACTCTAAATTACTATTCCACTCAAATTGAGATCATTTTGAATACACTGTGATATAAATAGATATATGATATTCTCAGTAATTTTAATTTATCTATCTACAATGTACACTTCCTGGTTCTTATTATCGTAGAGGTAGAAGTTTCATTTGACCCCGAGACTATGAGAGATGTGGTTACCTAGAAGTATCCCAAGAATTTATTTGAAATAATTGGTTTATTAGGGATAGTTGGTATGTAAATGATTTTTATATTGAAATTATCATGATTTTAAGAACCTAATACATGTTTTTATAAAAAGGGTTTTAAGATTATATGGTCTAAATTATTTGAGATATCATTTTAGGAGATGAAAGGGAGAATGAATTTAGTGTTGATCATGATTCTTACAGACCTAGTTAGAAGCTATATTGTGTATTGTGATGCATGAGGTATCATGATTGGAGTAGTTTTGATGTAGGAAGGTAGAGACATTTTGTACATGTCACAGTAGTTTAGGCCTAATGAGAGGAATTACCCATTGCAGGACCTCAAGTTGGAAGCTGTTGTACATGCCTTGATTTTGTGGAGGCACTACTTATAAAGTGAGTATTTTTTGGTTTTTACAGACCCAAAAATCCCCAGGTATATATTTATAGAATGATAATTTAATATTAGGATGTGAATATGTTTTGGATATCCATATTCCGTTGACTTCAAGATCGCCTATATTCCCGGGAAGGAAAATGTTGTCGCCGATACATTTTGTTGGAGGACTCAAAAATAGGAAGTTCAAGAGGCCAATAAAGAATGGTTCCTTATAGATATATTTTATGATATGACCATAGAGGTGTAGAAACATCATGGATAGTTTGTAATATAATCTATATTAGTGAAATCATCAATTTTAGAGATGTTGATGATGAGTCAACTTTTAAATCATGAGGTCTTGGTCCTGCAAGATGAGATTTCTCATGTGAACTCACATCCATAATGGAATATCGATGATGGTGACATTGTTCATATACATGGGTGTATCTGGATCCCTACTAACATAATGGAGGAACTTATTCATGAGTCACATGCTTCACAGTGGGTAGTTCACCTGATTATCTCAAAGATCTATATTGATGCTTGTTGAATGTATTGGTGGCTATGGATGAAGCGTTAGATAATAGGTTTTATCACTAGGCATTTCACATGTCAATAGGATAAAGAAGAAAAAGAGTGACCTATTAACTTATAAAAACCATTACTAGTTCTATAATGGAAATGGGAGGACATTATAATGTATTTTTTCATTGTCTTACCGAGGTCACCTCAAGGTAGAGATGCAGTTTTGGTAATCATGTGATGACTAATGGAAGTAGTCCAATTACTTATTATATAACATAATTTATCTATTGATGTAATTTGATGATTGTATCTAAATAAGATCATAGAACTACATGGGGTACCTCATAGAATCATTATTGAAATTGATTCTCATTTTACATCAAGGATATGATAGGGATTATAGAAATCCATAAGTACACTTGTGCTACTGAGAAAATCATTTCACCCTCAAGCCGATGTCCATTCGGAATAGAAATTTTAGGTTTGAGAGTAAATTATATGAGTATGAGTCCTTGATTTTGGTGGTTATTTGGAGAAGAATACCCCTCCCATCGATTTCTCCTACATTAATAGTTTTAATTTGAAAAATAAAGTGGAAACTTATGAGGCCATGTACGGGAGGCTGTTTCATTCAACCCTAGGTTGGTTTGAGGCTGGAGAGGCAATAATATATGGTCCTAAACTCATTCAGAATAATTCAGAGTAGATTCATTAGATAAATATGGGGATTTATACTTCTTATTATAGTTAGAAATCATATGTTGATCATCATTGATAACCTCTAGAGTATGAGTTCAAGGATCATGTTTTCTCTCGAGTATTATCCCAACATGGCCATAAATAGATATATATGAAAGAGAAGTTTTTTCTATTCATTTTCAGGAAATTTTTGAATCTATGGAGTATCAAGATAGTATCCTATCACTTTCTATTACTATAAAGGTAATGTTCCATGCATGACTTTATCTAAATTCAACAGCTTCGTCATCACCATACTGACTTGTCTCATACTTTCGATCCCGAGGATATTTAGCTTGATAATGATGATGTTTTTGTAGATTATCCTATATGTACATTTTATTAAAGAACAAAGGCTCTATAAGGTTGGTTTGTCACTTTTGTATGTTTTCTATAGAATAATGACTAGGTATTTGATGAGACTTCGGAGTAGGAGACTAATGTACGTGCTCAGTGAATAATGTTATTCTTAGTAAGTGTTTTTTTACCCATGAATGGATACCTTGTAGATGAGTTCCTTTAAGGGGGGAGACTATAAGAACCCAGTTTTTTCCTATCAGGTAGAGATATTTTAATTTTCAGGTTTAACCCTTTTTGAATATCCCTTTTTGAATTTTACCTTAAGACGAGTCATTGGTTGATATTTTTTGTTCGAAAGGAAGGGGAATTATGGATGAAGGTGGGATACAGGTCAATTACACGACAAATAATTTTTTTACATGGTGTGTATTTTAAAAACGACTTGTAATTTCAAGGAAAATAACATTCACATAGTTTAAATGGTTTTACCTAGGAGTAAAACCCCACGTTTTACGTGGTCTGTGAAGAATTTACACGTCACTTAATCGTCCAACATTTTATTTAAATAATATAGGCAGCAAACTCTTATTTTGTATGACCTCACCCCATCCCATCCCATTCATAGAAGCACCCCAAGGATCTCCAAGGTATTTTCTCCAATTTTTCCGCTATATGAAACCTCATTCTAGATCAATATTTCATGTTGGAAGTGTTTAACTATGTGCTTCACTCATTAGGATTTGTTCTATATTTTAATTTATATATATATATTCTATTTTGTAGGGGATCATATGCCCAATTTTAAGATGTTGTTTAATTCATCTGTTTTTTCTCAATCTTGAATAAATCAAAGCTCAATATTGGATTAAGAGAGTTGAATGAGATTGAGGTAGGTTTTTTAGTAACTATCCATCATCTTTTGATGTTTTATAACATGTTACATTATGACTTACACTGATTTCACTATGTGTTGCCTTAAAATTTTTATCTTCATTTAATTGGTGGACTTGTTAGAATAAAATCATATTAATGTCTAGTTTGTTACAGTAATCCATCGATTTGGGTGTTCCATAACTATGTATAATTGGATTTCAATCATTTACACAAAAACACATAGTGGTTTATTTTTCATCACTTATAAATAGTGATATCATATTGATATTATAAAAATGTAGTGGTGTGGAATGGATAGTGACATTATCAATTCTATTGAACTGCATTTACTAGAGGGAAGTGGTAATCCCATGTCACTTAATTAAATGGAATAATTGTTATGCCTTTATCATCACTAAATTTAAATGAATTATAAATTAAACCATAGATTTTATTAAAGCCAATGGATATTATTACTAATGTTTTTTGGGAATGAATACACTCTATAATTATGAAAATTGGGAATGTTGACCCCTATGCAAGACAAATATAAATTTGTATGGAATCCCTTCTGATTAATACTAAATGGGAATGATGACCCTTGTGTTTGTTATAACTATGGGGACATGAAAAACCACTATATAAATGTGACATGGTTTTGATTGACCTTGTATGAAATGACATGGTAATAGTGTACCTATACTATTACACAAGCATTGTGTACCTACATGTGATTATGGGATTGACACCTGCTCTACTACTGTGATACTGGGTATGGTGTCCCTATTCTATGATATTGGGCATGCTAACCCTATTCTGTGATACTGAGAATGGAATCAATTTACTTTGTGATATTGGGCATGTTGTCCATATATTGTGATATAGGGCATGGTATCCTTATACTATAATATTGGGCATGGTTTTCCTTACTCTTTTGATACTAGGCATTGAGATCCTAGAAACATGTTTTGAGATGTACCCACACAGGCTAAAATAGGTAGTGTTAGCATAATATCAATTTTAGGAAGTAGACCCAACCCATTTACAGTTATTATTACAACATTCATTATTATTATCTTCACACTTCCATATTATATTCCTAACTAGATATTTATAGTCATCATTATTGGTGGTCTACAGAGTTTACCTCACACCCTATTAGGGTCGTTGATGGTAAATATGAAGACTACATGCTTGCCGATGTAGATAAGGGGAAGCACTCTCTTAGTAATTCATGAGTTGTTTCATTTATTAAGATGGGATATTGTAATTAGATGACTGATCTAAAACCTAGGATTCTTGGATAAATTTTTCACCTTTTTTATACTATGTAATTTATTAGTTTCTAACTTTTATGCTTGTTTTACAGTTTTCTAGTGTCATGAAATACATTATCATATTTTTTATTTGATTTTTCTTCTAATATTAGTTGATTATTATTATTATTATTATTATTACTATTACCAGTTTCAATTTTTATACCTTCTTTTGCTATGGTGGGTTACTGGTCCCATAATTGTAGCATCTTCTATTGTTGTCATTTCCATTATAGACATACTTCCCCAATTAATATGACATTATTTTATCCAATGTTATCCACTATGGTAATGGGGGAATATTCCCCCAATGGACACACCCTAGGACCTCTCTTTTATTAAGAACCCTATAGCACTTGGTGAGATTCATTTGAAAAAATGTGGCCAACTAGGATCAGGGAACCAATTAGTGGAAACCGTTTCTGGGATGTTACAGTGTGGTATCAAAGGTTGTTTAATTTATTTCTTTTATATTTTGAAAAAATCGATAATAGATTTTAAAACTAATAGAATTTGGAAATGATATTTTCTTGGTAGTAGCTAACCCATGTATGGAGGGACGCCAAATTTAAGTGAATGAAAATTTATTTTCTTATATATTATTCATGTAAAAATTAAATTGATTTCACCATTGTATGGTAAAAATGAATGGGGATGCTAATAATATTACGATGGAGGTTTAATTTTTATCATATGCCTGATGATATGTGGTCAATGATGTATTGAACATTCATCACTGTAGGAACCTTGAAGGGAATTCACATTCCATGCATATTCCACGCCATATAAATTAATTGTGTCGCTTTCATTTGGCTATGATTTCTAAAATAGAATTGATTTAATTGAATAAAATTACTATTGGATAACAATTCTTTAAGAAAAATGTGAAAATATAGTTAGTACATAGGGTTCGTGGAATAACCTGATCAATGTTTTCATTCATAGGTTACAACAAACACCATAAATAGTGAACTATATCACATTGAGTCATGGACCATTGGTTATATGGACTAGAATGTGTTATGTTATGGATTGAGTGGAATCCACATTTCTGTTCATAATATTTATTGGACCTTATAGATCAGAAATGATGACCATTTGGTTCAAACATTTATATAAAATATAAATATGAAATTGTAAATGAAATTGAAATTCAAAAACACAAATAGTGAAAAAGTCTCGTCCTTAATAGTGGGTAGTATGTAACATCTGTTGTGTTCTATATATCTTTTTCTATCACACATAATATAATCTTTGAGCTAACATAGGGGTGAAACTATTACATTAAAATGTTTTTTCATATGATACTAATTTCATCTATGAAGTTTTCACTCTTAAATAATAAATTAGGGGTTTTTTGGGATTTGTTGAGTAATTACACCACAAAATCCTATGTTTATTCTCCAGGAAGGTGGTGATGAACATACTCTATTGGTGGTGGCCTCCTATGATTCCAGTTATACCTCCGGTTTTTCCTCTTGTGGAACCTCTTTCTATTCACAATGTGGGTGATAATTCTTGGTTTTGAGATGATTTTCTAAAGATTATGTGATGATATGGGGTGCTTCATGCACTACCCCTCAAATTGAAAAGTTGACTCGAGAGTTCTAGTAGAAACATCCACCAAATTATTTAAGGGGATGATGGACTACATGATAAAATTCTATGGCTAGATACAGTCTTATCTATATTTGAGCATCTGGAGACACCATCTAAGAGGAGACTGAAACTAGATACAAATATTCTTTGAGGATATGAGAAATGATGGTGGTATATTCTGAATCATGATAGTATGTTGCAACAAGTGAAGTTAAGGGATTTACAATTGGGTTTCATGGATTATTTATTTGTAAAGATCCCATGGGTTGATCATTCCCATGAATTAAAAAACATGTGACATGGTTCTTTGATTGTTAAAGACAATTCAACTAATTTCATAGAGTATCAAGGATTTATGCTTTTCTATACTCTTTATGAGCCATCAAAAGGGAGACAATTTGAGTTTGGTATGAGGAAACCCATTCCTCATAAGGTAAATTTAATATAGTTTAATATTGTAAATAATACAGTGAACTAGTCCCTTATCAACAAGAATAAGCTAAGTGAAGCAGATGATGTGAGCCAAGCGGTTTAGAATCCAGACAGAGTAAGGATTCGACTAGCGGTTGGAACACTGTGCATGTGATAAGTGGAATATATATTATTTCAAAGATATTTATGTGTTATTTCACAAGATTGAAATTCCTAGGAATAAGAGTATCATTGTCCTAGATACCTCATCAAGTGCTGAGGCTGCTTCATATTAGGGCATTTTCAGCTGTTCAGCAGGACCATCCCATTTCTTTTGAGTGAGAGGGGATCAATTCTAGATCCACGATCAGGAGAAGAATTAGTAAAACATATCCATGTAGGTATCTATAGTACTACATGTCATATGGGAAGAGGATTAGGTTGTTTCTATTTAAGTCATGCTTCATATATACAACACCAACAGAGCGGACTCGCTCTAGGTATTCAGGTTGTAACATAGGGTCATGGGTCATTCTAGGTTTATTCAGGTAATCCTTTACCAGAGGAGAAGAATGTTGGACCATCAATTTTTAAAGGTTCAATTATAATAGCCTATAATTTCATTTACAGCTTCTTCAATATAGGTGAATCACATTCCTTCATATATATTCCTATTGAGGAGATACTTGGGAACAATCTTCAGTTTTCAAATGGAATTATGAGGCTTGATATACCTTTTGGTAAAAATTATGAGATTATAAAACAGTACAAGTACTATCCTATTGAGGTATAAGACCATCTCTTCTCATGGGACCTCGTTTTACTTGATATGAGAGGCGTCGACATCATTCTTTGGATGAAATGGTTGGTTCCTTATCAGGAATATGAGTATTATTATGATCGACGAGTGTCATTAACATCACTAGAGGGTGGAACATTAATTCAAAAGGGTGAGAGGGATGGCTCAGAGGGTAGAGACAGACCATAAAATCTAGATCTAGATGGAGTTACCACCCAGTTTTCTAGCATTTATATGTAGGGCCAAAGAAAAAATCAAACTGCATTACCTTTTATTGTTGATCAATTTAGGGATATTTTCCTTGAAAAATTTCATGGACTTCATCCTTAGAGTTAGGTTGAGTTTTCTGTTGAGCTCATTCGTGGAGTTGTACCAGTATCCATTCCTCCTTAAAGGATGTTGACTTCAAAGTTCTAGGAGTAAAAGAGGTGGATAAAGGTTTTATAGGATAATGGTTTATATAGAATAATATTTATCCATGGGGTTCACTGATCCGTTTCCCCAAGAATGAACAAAGAAACTCCAAGCATTTAATGAATTTATACAATTTTATTATTGTTATAGTGAAAAAATAGAATCCCTTATCTCTCACTGATGATCTTTTTGGCTAGCTTAGAGGATAAAAGGTATTCTCAACGATCACCATGATAATGGGATATCATTAGGGTTTATTTAATCCTTCAAAAAATTTATATATGGATTTTAGTAGTTGGTAAAACTTAGATGATTATCTCATGAGGCATATTGGTATTATAAAAATACCTAATGTTTTCATGGATTTGATGAATAGGGGTTTCTTTCCCAATCTAGATTCTATTGTCGTGGTCTTCGTAGATGATATATTGGTGTATTGTCACACTAAATGATACTATGATATACATCATAAGAACATATTGAATACACCGATAAAGAACTTTCTATATGATATGCTTAGTGAATTTCATTTCTAAATCAACAAGTTACACTTCATCGGTCATATTATCTTAGAGATAAAATTTTTAGTTGACCCAGATAAGGTGGGAGTTCTAGTTACCTTTGAGTAACCCAAGAACATCATTGAGGTATAGAGTTTTTGGGGATATATGGTTACTAGATTCATATTATACATGACTTCTTGAATTTTAAATCATGTCTCCCAGGTTTTAATAAGGATGGATTATGTTTATATGATTTGAATAATGTGATAAAACCATTCAAGATCTAAAAGGGAGATTGAATTCAGTGCTGATACTGAATCTTCTAGGGCATGGAAGAAGCTATACCATGTATTATAATGAATCAGGTATCGATATGTGATCAATTATGGTGTATGAATCTAGATTCATTGCATACGGGTTGCATAAGTTGAGGCCTCATGAGAATAGTTACCTGACACGTGAGGTCGATTTGGAAATTATTAGACACCCCAGGCGTTGTTGGAAGAATTACAAGCTTCAAGGGTGTTTTGATGTGTTTACATACCACAAAATCATTAGGTAAATATTTACACTATGAGACTCCAATATTAGGAAATGAATATTTATTGAATATCTACATTCCTTTGAAAATGATCTATCCTATATGATATGGAATGTAAATCCTATTTTTTCATGGAGTAAAGAGACTCAAATACAGGCGGTTCAAGATGTAGGTAGAAAATTTCATCTTATTGATATATTTTCTGAGGTGTGTATAGAATTATAGGACCTTCATGGATAATTAGTACCTGCATCACTATCTGTGACCTCTTCACTTATGAAGAAGGTTAAGATGAGGTAGTTCTTAGATCCTGAGGGCTTGGTCATACAAGAGGGGATTTATGGCACTGAACCACATAAGAATTTTACTATAAATGATGATGATATCCTGTGTATACAGGGGAGTATTTGGGTCCTTAAAGATATGGGAGGGTAGCAGATGTAGGAGTTACATTCTTCTCAGTTAGAAGTTCACCCAATAATCACTAAAGTGTATCGTAACATGCACCATATATATTGTTTATAAGGGAAAGATATTAGGTTTTGTCACTATTTGTCCCACCTCTCAATAGGTGAAGGTGGATCAACAAGGAATCACTAGATTTTTACATCCATTACCATTCTCATAATGGAAATGAGAGGATGTTGTGATGGATTTTGTCATCATATTACCATGGTCAACTCAAGGAAGTGACACAATTTGGGTAGCCATGGATGGACTGAAAAAAGTATCCAACATCATTCCAATCTAGAAGACCATCTCAGGAGATGAACTGAGATTATTTTATGTCTGTGAGATCATATGAATTTATGGTGTCCCTTATACTATCAATATAGATAGGTATTCTCATTTTACATCAAGGTTATGGTAGTAATTGTATATTGCTATGGGTATACAGGTGCTTCTAAAAAAAACTATTCACCCTTAGACTAATGGTCATTCAAAATAGAGAATAATGTTTTTAGAGGGAATGATCTGATTATGAGCCATTGATTTTAGTGGTTCTTATAAGAAGCATATCCCTCTCATCAAGTTCACCTAAAATAATAGTTATCAATAGACAATTCACGTGGCTCCCTGTGTGGAACTATATGGTAGGCTATTCCATTCAACCATGTTCTGGTTAGTGGTAGGAGAGGAAACACTATAAGGTCCTTGTCTCGTTCAGGAGAATTTGGAGTAGGGTTTTCACATTAGGAACCAAATTTATTCTTCTTATTCTATATATAAATGTTATGATTATATCCATTTAATATCTCTGGAGTTTGAGGTCATGGGTCTTGTTTTCTTATGTGTATCACCTAGACCTGGTAATAGATTGATACACAGGCATGTGATGTTTTTACTGTGCATTTTCCAGAAATTTGATATTATAGAGAGAGTCAATTGTGTAATATATCAATTAATATTACTTTATAGTTACTATGACATGCATGATGTCTTCCACATTTCATAGCTTCTCGATTATCTTGCCGATCATTTCAAAATTTTGATCCCAATGATATTGAGATTGATGAAAATAATTCTTTTAAGGAGAATCATATACACATCATTGATCAGTGTATAATGTCTCTATGATGCCCGTCTATCCCTTTATTATGGGCACTATGACAGCACCATCATGTATATGATGAGACACGGGAGATGGATGCCGATGTACGTTCTCAGTGGCCAGAGTTATTTAGAGACAATGTTTATCCATCCTTGGAAGGTGAACTCAGGGATGATTTCATTTTAGGTGGGGGGGTTTATGAACCCATTTTCCTATTCAGTCCATATCGTTTTATTATCCGGTTTAACCATTGTAAAAATATCTCTTTTTTGTCTTATATCCTAATTCAGGCCTTAGGAAAGTGGGATTGTGATTATAATGGAAGAGGAAAGAGGGATAATGGTGGGATGCTGGTCAATTACACAACAAGTAATTGGTTTAGATCGCATGTAATCAATACATAAGGATTAATGTCCTTGTATGAAGATTATAATTTACCATATTTACCAAATTGAAAAACATTAATTTTATTAGTAGTATTGTAATGCACATAATACCTAATTTAAACAAAATAATATTTTTTCACATTATTCATAGTAAATTAAAATCAAAAACATTTAGATATTTTATATAGTTTATTAATATATTATACATTGACCAAAATTTTTATACTCATCCAATATATCTTATAAGAATAATATAAAAAGAAACCCAATTTTAAGCAACAAATACTATATATTTATAAAAACAATTTTACCGCCTTTTATTGGAGATCCTATTTTAAATCTAAATATTTATATTTTTATATTCATTTTATTTAAAAGTAATACTAATCTTTGAAATAATTACATAAAAATATTGTTAGGGTGATTTTTTGATATTTTTCAATTAGGTTTCATTTTTAATGAATTGTAAAAAATTGTCAAATTTAATTCAAAACAAATTTTTCATCCAATTTATATATACTGTTAAATTATATGTTTGAATATTTTCAATGAATAATTATATTAATTATTAATCAACCAATCTAATTTAGTCAATTATAATTAATTTTACTATGAAATTGGATATAAAACGGAGAAAACTTTTGAACATTTTTACTTTAAAAACATGCATTGTAATCCCATCTGCGAGATTAACTTTAAATTTATTTCTTAAAGTAATATGATTGGAATGTGGAAAAATGGATTCCATATTTTTAATAATAATAATTTTAAATTTCAATCAAGTTTAGCCTATTTTTTGACCAAAAAGATCAGTGAGTGGGATTAAAATCTTTTACAATGATTAAGGAGAAATTAAACTTAATAAAGATCTTAACATTAACCTAAAGGGCCAAAATGACATAGATTTTGTCCATAATCCTTTGGAAGGAAATATTTCTACCATATACAAACTTTTACTTTATTTTATCCATTTTTGGATCCCCTTTCAATGGAAAAAACATGACTATAATTCCATTTTCCAAAATTTACAAGAGTGTCACCCCCTCCTCCACTATAAAAAGGAACTCAAGCCTCTCAATTCCTCACACCTCTCAATAAACTATGTATCAACCAATATATTCCAAAATAACTCATTATCATTCCAAAAATCAACCTATAAACCTCATATTGGTTATAAATTCATTCAGGGATTCCCATTGGTGAAAACCAAATGGAGTTACCCAAACAAGAGGTAACCTCTTCCGTCAAGATCTTTAGTTTTATTTACATTATCCACCCCATAAAATATTATTATTCCATGAATATATAAATTTTTTATCTAGAATATACTAGGTTTTTGTTATGTTATGCGTTTAACCTGTTCTTACACTCAATTCCATCTAACGGGTAACGATCTCACCATTCTTGGGTACAGTGAGAAACCACACCAGGAAGTGAATTTTTTTGTTTTTCCTTTACTTCCTCTCATGGGGTAAATTATGATGGAAAATATGTTTATATATTATATATTTTATGTATTTATGATTTTTTTTAATTATTTTATAATCCACACCTTTATACTTTCCTTTTTTTTGAATACGATAACAACGCCTGTGGATGTTTGGACCACCGCCACCTCAAAGAGATGTTGTTCTTTCATGCAATGCATGAAACATATTAATGATGATTTTAATAATAATATGTGAAATATAAGATATTGATATGATATTTGACTTATAATATTTATATATATCTTTTAATTTTAATTCTTTTAATATGATAATGAAATGAAAGTAGATTTCAGGCGTACATGTGACATACTGTCTCCATGAATGATTCATTTCAATCCATGTAACTAAATATAAATAATTAGTATAAATACATATATATAATGAATATGTATGATATTTAAGTAATATTTAACATTACCGATATGATGAAACCATTATCTAATTTGTAACAACAATTAGTAACATGGAAAAACATACTCGACAAACTAGACAAATCACAAATGGAATAGTGAAAATATTGAATGATCATTATCAAACGGGTAATAAGATACTATAAGAATATTATATATGTTATTTTAAACATTAATAAGGTTCTATAATAAGTTATTAATTTTTTAAACCACTATAAAATATATTAACAACCAAAAAAATTAAGGTTATGGTAAGGGATTTCATCTCAATTTACATCCATTAATAATTATTTGTTGTTATACACCAATTCAATTTAATATGGAATGTATACTACACTTTGAAATGTTATATCATCAATAAAATTATTCTAAAGATATTATAAGTGAATTTTAATTTTATTCCTTCAATGTTATTATGATTTCAAATGCATCAATATGGTATGGGAAACTTTGGAATGTTTAAAGGTTATTTTTCTCAAGAATGTGTTTAAGGTTTACCATGAAATCTTAATTTCATTTTGGAATAGTAAATTTCTCATGAAACAATAAGTTTTTATGATAGTTTTTAATATACATTATATTTTCCATAAATATACATATTTTTATTTTAAGGATATATTTATTTCGGAAACTGCGTATTATTTTAAAAACAATGTCCACATTGATAGTTATTGGACCAGTCGAGGAATTATTGATAAATTCATATCATAATTTCAATAAATTTATTTGATAAGGCTTTTTTTAAATAAATTATTTGATATATGTGAAATTATTTGGATATGTACAACATTGGTGGGGCCCAGTTATAGATATCCACTAAATTCATCTGTAATCTCATGAGATGAATTAGTTATCCAAATTAGATGGGGTTTTACCCGATATGCTAAACCATATTATAAAAGGTATTAACGTTAAAGGATACTTATACCTGGGAAACATGGAATCCAATAATTAATCATTCATTCATTTATATTCATTCATTATTTATCGATGATATTTTTTCACTGACATTTTTATGAATGTATTCTCTTCCCATTTTATTGATTAAAGGTCATGTGTTCCAATTTCATATCATTATATATTGAAATTTACATATCTATTTATTTTAATGTCATGTTTCATAAGTTATTCATGTCTTTATGTTGATTATTCTAATAAATTTATTAATTCTTATGATTTACTTTCCCTTTCAGGGAATTTGAGGTCACCCTTATATTATTTCATATACTTAGGTTATTAAGATGAAATATTTGAATTAGATTTCATGGATGCTGCTTATTTTATTTTATTATGTATCATGTTTTCTTATATTTACCAATTTAATATGGGTATCGAGTATGCAATATAGTCTTTGAAAAATTCTAAACTGATTGATCCTTCAATATTTGATTCCTTATAATCATTCCAATGTAATAATATAATGCACTATATTTGGGATTCTAGTTTCAGGGCATTAGAGTTTATATCAAAGGTTGTTTTGAGGAAAACGTGGTAACATTATTTAGAGAACATAGATGTAGTAAAATAACCCAAATATTGATATTGAGGATAAGTAGAGGGGAACATACTAAAATTTTGGTATGGTAGATATTATGTGGAGATTCCGAAATAAAATCCATGTCTATATACTATATGTGGATGTGGTTTTAGAACCAATGTTCCTAGGGGTCAAAATTTTGAAAAGGTGTGTTGGGTATGACTCGGTGTAACCTATTAAAGGAAAAAGGTCCTTTTTATGACCTTGGGTTGACAGTCCATTGAGATACACTTAGAATAATTCACATTTTGTTATAAACCAATATGAAGGATTGAAAATTAAATATATCTCCAAAAAATTAGATCTTATAATTATACAATTTACTCTACATATATATTATGTGATATAACCTATTTGAAATTATATATTATGATTTCATGAGCTAATCTAGTATATTCCATTATTTTGAAATGGAATCTAGAAGAATGAATGTTATCCATACTTATGGAAAATGTAGAGAATGCCCATGTCAGGAAGCCAATACAACTTGTGTTGGAATATAGAAAATTATTCAAATAGTAGGGACACTAAATCTGGTTATGAATGATAACCTTTCCCAAATAAAGAAACATATTTCATAGAGATAATTTCATATGTTTGATTTCATTATGCAGTAGTTGCCCATATTAATCAGTGGGACTACTAATCTAGTTGTGTTTGAGAAATGGATTAAGTCTCATGGGATGATATTGATGGCATTCGGATGAAATGAAAAATAAAAGGTTACTATTATAGTGTATTGTATCCATGGTTCAGATGATCAATGGTGGTTATTGATCCAAAATACTAGGTAGGAATAAGAAACAAAACTCATCGAATAGAAAACATTTATTTTTACATTCTTAGATAAATACTTCCATTATGATCTAAAAATTGAGATAATGTGAAATTTATTTAGATTATAGATAAATTAAGAAATTTTTTTTAGATTATGAAGCTACATTTATAAGTATATCCTTGTATGCGACAAATTATATAAACAACATTGAGTGAATAGTTGAATACATTTATGAAGGTCAAAAGACAAATCTATGAAGGGAACTACTTTCCCATAATATTTCATCATACCAAGAAATATTTTTATGTTCCATCAAATCCAAGACAGAATTATTGAGATTTTACCTATTCAAAGGAAACCAAGAGAAGAATATGTATTTAGATAACCATAAAAAGGTAATGTATAAGATAATAATAAGAAGATTGTTAAATTTCCATATTATGGAAACTATGGAAAGGGTCACCCTAGAAAATCTCTTAAGTGGATGGGAGTTTTATTTATGTGTGGAAAATATAATCACTATGATAAATAAGGAAAAGGGAAGAAGGAAATCACTAGTAATCAGTGTTACATAAATAAGGAAATCGGGAATTAGGCAAATTAACTCCCTAAGAATCAAGGGAATCTACCCTAAAGAAGATTAGGAGAGATGGGAAGCTTATACAATCACTACATTGGAGGTCAAAGTACCAAATGAGGTGGTGATTGGTATATTAATCCTATATTCAAATTTATAAAATTCATTATTTGATATTGGATCATCACAAAATTTTATAACAATTCAGTTTGCTTAAAATATTTGAAATTTCCATTTCAATTTAATAATGGTGCTTTCAATCGAAACACCTGAGTGATGTAGCATTAAAAAAATGAATTTTATTTTCCCCATTATGACATACAAACATGATTTCATTACTAAACTTTTAATCATACCTATGGCTGGCTTTGATATTATCATCATTATGGAATGACACTTATAATATGATGCAAAATTTTATTTCATAAAGAAGGATATTATGACTTTTGAAGAATATTTAGAATCCCTCATCTTTAGAGTAGAATATTCATCCCCAGATTCTTATCTAGATCCACCACCAGTAGCTATACTGAATGAAATTATTGGAAAATATTAGAAAACAACACCTAGTGAAGATGACTACAATCTTCAAATTGAGGATGTAACTATTGTGAATAAATTCATTTTTGTATTTCATGATGAATTTCCTCGACATCCCATAGAGAATAAAGTTGTATTTTTTATTGATTTAAATCCTGATGCAAGGAGAATATCAAAGAATCACTATATAATGAATACCATGGAATAGGAAGAGTTGAATAAGGAACAAGATGATTTGTGTAATAAGGTATTTATTCACCTTAGTGTTTCACTATGGAATCCCCTACTCTCTTTTTAAAGAAGTCTGGATACAGAAGGTTATGAATTAAAAATATGGAAATCAATGTGATTATAATAATGAACAATTATCATTTAACTTTATTTCATGACTTATTTTATCCAAACTATGGATCCCAATAGTTTTTAAAGATTGATAATTATTCTTGATATCAATAATTGCAAGTATAGAATGATGAAATTCCGAAGAAAATTTTTTGGATGAGGTTTGTACATAATGAGTTCACAATAATACCATTTGGATTGATTAATACACCATCTATTTTTATGAACCTAATGAACAGAGTTTTCTATGATTATCTTGATGATTTTTTTATGTTATTCATTGATGATATTTTAGTGTATTGAAAAATTTGTGAGGAAGACATGAATCAATTATAGATTATTATTAAGAATCCCAAAAGGGAATAGATATATGAAAATTTAGTAAGTGTGATTTCTAACTTTAAGAAGTTTTTTTTCTTGGACATACTTTCTCATATGGGGGGAATATCAATTGATCCTGCAAAGACATAGACATTTGAAGAATGTCCTACACCAAAAAACATAGTAAATTTGTATAGTTTCATTGGTTGGGTACATTTATATCAGCGATTCACTTCAAGTTTTAGAGGACTGGCTAACCCATTAACCAATATTATATATAACTGGGTTATGTTTGTTTGGAAAAATGAATGCAATGAATGATTTGATAATCTAAAGGGAATATTAGTCAATTCAATTATTTTTACTCCACTATTTAGAAGTAATGGGTTTTTCATATATTGTTATGCGTTGAAGAAGGGAATTGGTTTTTTCCAAATTTAAAATAATAATGTTATTGAATTTTCATCAATGAAATTGAAGACTCGTGAAAATTACTCTCCATCCAATAAACTTGAGTCCCCATCTTTGATATTTTCTTCGAAAATATGGATAAATTACCACTATAGTGAATTATGTTACATATAAAAGAATCATAATAGCCTAAAATAAATCTTATCAAATAAATATCTCAAAATGAGACAATGGGGATGGCTCGAGTTACTCAAGGATTATGATTTCTTAATAGATAACCACCCATGGAAAGAAAAATAAGTTAGTGTATGCATTGAGTAGAAAGTATAATGGGGTTATAACCCAAATTTATATTAAGAAAGAGTCTATGTTCATGGATCTATGGATATGGAGATTTTTAGGGAAGGGGAGACATCAATAAATATTAAAATGTTTCTTTAATATTTTTCAAATTATTTAAAACTCATCATTAATAGAAAAGATAAAGAACACTCAATATGATGATGAAAACTTTCAGAAAAAAATAAAAAATTTAAAATATGGAAAAATAGAAAACATTATCATGTAAGATAGTGTTTTAAAATTTTGAAAAAGAAATTATGATCCATATATACCTGATTTAAAAAGAGAATTTTTGGGTGATGATAATAGATCATATTTATCTATAAACTATTATTGCACAAATATGTATAGGGACATGAAGGAACATTTTTGGTGGGATAACATGAAGAGGGATATCGATGATTAAGTATCCAAATTCTTGGTTTACCAATAAGTGAATGATGTGAGGGAAAATCCTAATGGAGTCATGCAACCTATTCATATTACAATGTGTAAATAGAATGAAATTTCTATGGACATTGTCATGAGACTTCCAATGACTCGTAGTAATAATGAGAAAATATGTGTTGTCATTGAAAACCTACCCAAATCTGCACATTTACATACTATGAGGGAAGAGATTCCCCTTTATCACCTTATATGGATCAATATTAAGATGTTTTATGGATTCATTGTGGACCACTATCAATTTTGGATAATTCAAATTCCTAATTTACATGAAAATTTTAGAAATGTTTTCAGAAGTATCATGACCTTGAGCTTCATTTGAGAACTTCTTCCATCCCCAAACTGATAGAAAATCCGAAAGAAAAATTCAAAAAATAGAGGATATTTTGAGGTCTTGATCACTTAACTTTAATGGTATGTGGGATCAGCACTTACCTTTGGTATATTTTTTATATAATAATAGTTTCCATTCATATATTCAAATGGATCTGTATAAAGCACTATATAGTAAGAGATGGAATCCTCTAACTAGTTGGCAGATATTGGTGAAAGGAAACTCATTGGCGTAAAACATTTGAATAGATGATGATGGAGGTAAATGTTTTCAGGATTATATTAAAGGAGCTCAAAGTAGGAAAAATACTTATACTAATAATTGGAGGAATGATTTAGAGTAATTAGTTGGAGACATTGATTTTTTGAATGTGTCTCCATGGATAGTTGTTATAGGGTTTAGTATGAAAGGGAAAATATATCCCAGGTATATAGGACCCTTCAGGATTCTTGAAAGAGTTGGAATTTTCACTTATCATTTTGAAATGCTTCCAAATCTATCAAAAGTACACAATATGTTCTATATATATTTATTAAAAAAGTATATCCCTCACCCAATGCATGTGCTTACGTCTGATAAAATAGAATTATACCATTACCATTCATACTGTGAGGAACCAATCAATATTATTGATACTAGATAGAATGTATCGAGGAATCACATGACTCATCTAGTAATGTTACTTTTGGGAAAACACAAAATGGAACAAGCAACAAGGGAACCAGATGATTCTATAATGGAGAGCCACCCAATCGGTTTTAGAAGGTATTAAATCTATACTTCTGAGGATAAATGTTTTGTAGTATGGAAGAATATATCACCCCAATACATTACCATATTTTCCATTTTGAATAATTTTAATTTTGTGGATAGCTTTGTAATACACACAAAAACAAATTTAAACAAAACACTACTTAATCACATTTTTAATTGTAATTTAAATTCAAACACTTTTAGATTATTTATATAGTAATTTTATATATTATATATCAAATTTTTTTTACACTCATCTAATATATTTGATAATCATAAGGTAAAAAATCAAATTTTACACATAAAATACTATATTCTTATTAAGGAAGTTTTACCGCCTTTTAAAAGTGAACCTATTTTAAAAATAAATTTTAAAATTATATAAATATAGTGGGTCTAAATAAACTTATTATTTGAAATCAGAACCTATAAATTAGGTTAGGGTGAATTTTATTTATTTTTCGGTGAAGTTTAAATTTTTAATGATTCGTGAAAAATAATGAAGTATAATTAAAAATTCCTTTTTCTTCTAATTTATATATTGGGTTAAATTATATTATTAAATGGATTAAATTTTTAATTATATTATTTATTATTATCAATTATTCTAATTTAGGTCATTTTAATTAATTTCACATTGAAATTGGATATAAAAACTTCAGAAACTTTTAAACGTTTTTACTTTAAACGCCCGCATTGTCCTCCCATATGTGGGATTAACTTTAAAATAATTTTTTTCCAATTATGTGATTTAAATAATGGAAGATGTATTATATATTTTAAATTATAATAATTTATAAATTATAATATTATCACATGATTTTTTACCAGAAATATTATTTAATGTGATAAAAAGTTAATTACAATGATTAAGGTCAACTTAAGCATAACAAAGAACTAAACATCACTCTTAAGGGCCAAAATGACCTAGAAACCTTTCTAAACGAAATTTTATTGACATATTTAGAACATAAAATCCATTTTATAAAATTTAGTCCATTATTGGGGCCCCTTTAAATGGGTGAAACATGGGTGGAATCCCCTTTTCCAAAATTTACAAAAGTGCCACTCAACCTCCACTGTAAAAAGGCACTCAAGAATCCCACTACCTCACACCTGTCAAGAAACATTGGATCAATCAATATCTACCCAAATATCTCCAAAAAATTTCTCCCCTAAACCTATATGATTAAACTTGGTCAAAATCAATCCATGGAATCCCTTTGGTTCAAACTAAATGGAGTTACCCAATGAAGAGGTAACATCATTCCCCAATATATTTAGTTTTTTTTTTCAATTATCCACAAACAAAAATCCTATTATTCTGAGATTATATAACAAATTAATATCATAAATATACTAGGATATTTTTAGTTAATTTTTTCGACCGCTACGTACATACACTTCCCTATAATGGGTAACGAACATACCATTATTGTGTACAACGAACCACTTCCACACACAGAGAAGTGGTTTTTTTTTCATTACCTCCAATCATGGTGGAAATTATGATGGAAAATATATTTATATTTTATATATATCAAATTTATTATTAGTTTATGGTTTTTTAATTATTTTACATCACATAATCTTTTTCTATCCATTTTGTAGAAATATGATAACAACATTTGTGGATGTGTGGACGACCGCATTGTCAATGCGATGTGATTTGTTCACGCAATACATGGAACACATTAAGAATTATTTTTATAAAATTATGTGACATAAATGAAGTTGGAATTATAATAAAAATATATATAATTTAATTTTCATTATTTTAATATGGTAATGAAATGAAAGTAGCGCCCTTGCGTACGTATGACATACTGCCTCCACGGACGATGCATTTCATTAACTATCTCCAATCATTTGAATTCTTATAAATAAATATATAAATAATTTATATCAAATTTAAATCATTTTTTAAATTCTATATATTTTGAAACAATTATATAATTAATATAAACAACAAGTAATATGTTATCACATAGTCGAAAAACTGGGTAATTAACACCAAGAAAAGAGAAAATAATGACTGACTATTATCAAACGGGTAATAAGATATTATCAGAAGATAATATATGATATTAAAAATATTAATATAGTTATTTAATAAGTTTTTAACATGTTTAAAACACTTTATATTAAATTAAATATTATACAAAAAATGGAAGGATAAGGTAACAAATGTCATCACAATTTACATTCCATTGAGTCTTACATTTTGTTATGCACCAATTCACTTTTATATGGTGTGTATAATACTATTTGACTTTTTATATTGTGAATATAATTATTCTAATGATACTATATGTTTCATTTAATGTTATTCCTTCAAGGGGATTGTGATCTTAAATGTTTCAATGTTCTATGGGATGATTTGTAATGTTTAATGATTATTTTCCCCAAGAATTTGTTTATTGATTACCTTGAAATATCACTTTATTTTTTGATTATTAATGTTATCATAATGAAATAAAATTCTTGTTATCATTATCATGGTAAATTTAATTTTCCTTAAATATCCATATTCTCATTAAATGGATAATATTATTTCCTAAATTGTATACCATTTTACATACATTGTTCACTTTGGCAGTTATTTGATTAGTTGGGGAATTATAGATAAATAAGTATCTTTTATTCAATATTTATATTTGATAAATAATATTGTAAAAAGAATAGTTTTATATTTTAGGAAATCTTTTGAAAGGTACTACATGAGAATAATTTCCTTTATTCTTAAGACTAAATGGGCATGATAAACCCTCAATTTTTTTATATCAGTAAGTGCATGTAATCCCTTTCTATAAACATGACAAAAAAAATAAAAAACCATGAATGATATGATTTTTATTGGAGAATATATACTATGACATAATAATAGTGTCCCTATATGTGATATTGGGCATGACATTCCTTTTACTCTTGTGATATTGGGAATGGCATCCCGATTTTGTGATACTAGGCATGGTGGCCCTATTACGTGATATTGGGCCTAGCGTACCATTACGTTATGATATCAGTCATGGTGTACCTATAATGTGATACTAGAAATTGAATCCATATACTTTGATATAGGGAATGTAAGCCCCTAATTTTTGGATACCAGGAATTTCTACTCTTGGTACATGTTTATAGATGTACCAACAGTGACCGAAGAAGGTAATGTATTCTTAGTTTCCTTTCCAGAACTAGATCCGATCAATTTACAATTATTATTACCACTTTTATTATTATTATCTACGTGATACCATATTATTTACTTGATTAGTTATTTATAGATGTTGTTAGTGGTTCCCTACTTAGTTTATCTCATGATTTTTCAAGGAAGATGATGATACCCTAGAAAACTACACACATGAAGGTGCAGATAAGGGGAATCATCCTCTTACAGATTTGTGAATTTTTGGAAGGTATTATGATTGGATCCTTTTAGTAGATTATTTGGATGTAGACTAGGATTATTGGGTAGTTTTTTGTACCCATATATATAGAATTTATTGTATTTCATGCAACCTAGTTAGTTTTTTTCCATCATTCTAGAGACATGAAATACATTATACTCTTTTGTGTATGATTTATTTCCCAGAATTAGTTGATATTTTTTTATTTTTAGTTGCAATTTTTTATAGATTATTCAAATATGGTGGGTTATTGTTTCCTTTATTATAGTTTCTGCTTCTAATTTTTTCCATTACAGACATGCTATTGCAATTCATCTTATATTATCTTATCTATTGTTATCCACTCTATTAATTAGGTCATAGTCACCCCACATATTCACCCTATGCCCTCACTACTAGTTAGAAGGATTTTTAATCCATGGAGATGATATTTAGATCATGTGTCCAACTGGGTTTGGGGCACAATTCAATGGAAACAGGGTCCAGGTCCTCACAATGATTTGATTTGATCAAGGTTCTCAAAGAGTCCAATGTACCTAGGACTAAGATTTCCATTATTTTCAAACAACATCATTCTATTCAACAGTGATATTAAAAGGAAACAATATATATCAAACTTCAGGAAATAAGTCCCATTGAGGATTTATAGAATATCTCTTTTGCTGACTCTGAACATCTTTTATATGTTGTAAGATGTATTGAACCTTTTCTATTATCTATTTGTCAAAATATGTTTGCATTAGATTTTTTACACAAACACCATCCAAACAAATAAGTGTTCTACTCCATTTACCAT
This sequence comes from Viscum album, assembly GCA_963277665.1. Taxonomy (NCBI): domain Eukaryota; kingdom Viridiplantae; phylum Streptophyta; class Magnoliopsida; order Santalales; family Viscaceae; genus Viscum; species Viscum album. The sequence goes on from OY728131.1 coordinate 1,355,495,765, forward strand.
CTATAAATTTCTATAGATACATTTAAATACTTTATTGGAAGTTGTTGTTTTATGAGAACTCAACTAATGAGAGTAGTTGATCATATCCTCCTTTATATTATATTAAACCAACTTTCAACATCTCCTCGAGTGTCTATGTAGTGCATTCAAATTTTCTATCATTTTTGGGGTGATGTGATACACTAATGATTTATTCAGAAATGAAATCCTTTTGAAGACATCTCCAGAATTTATTGGTGAACCAAGGATCGTGATGATAGACAATATAAAGTGGTCACCTAGGTATCCTCACCACATCCTTTAAATATATTATGAGATGTTAATAATGAGATAAATCATTCCAAATATAAATCAATTGGGATGTGTTGCTGAGTTGATCAACCAATACCCATATCACATTATTTATTTTAGATTCCTTCTAGGGACCAGTGAAAAATTCTGTTTTGATGTTCTCCCATTTCCATGTGGGTATAAGAGACTATTTCATCATCACATTAGACACATGTTTTTCTGTCAGAACTTTCTGACATACCACAAACCTTGAGATATACTATTTAATCTCATTATTCATGTTTTCCCACCGGATGATCTCTCAAGGATTATTGCACATCTTGGTACATTTAGAATGGATGGTGGAAGATGATATAAGTACACTATACAATAGAACTTTATTTATCTCATGTGATAAAGGAACCCAAATCATTTCTCCCAATAAAATCACACCACCCTTTTCAATATGTAACTCATAAATTATCACTTACTATAATGAATTAACAACTTTTTTGATGTTCCAGATCATTCCATTATTCTTCATTGATCTTAGTTTGGATAGATGGTTATGAAATACTCTGTGAATGGTAGGATATATTACTTTTAGTTATGATATCAAAATCTATTCATTTCCTATTCATTTATACAATGTATATTTCGATCAACTACAGAGATTAAATAACACGTTCTTTCAACTAAAAGCATCATCTAACTTATTCCCCTTTATATAATAGAATTGAATAGAGTAATCTTAGTCCTTGATTAGATCTACTAATCTTATTTGGTTCATGCTAAGATTCTTCTATTTTAATTTATATATTAGACACTTTGGATTTTAATATATGTCAAAAATTTCACCATAGAATTAGTGTCTCCAAATAATCAAGGTGAAGATCACAACTACTATGTTTTTACCATGCATCAAATATTTTTTTTCATGGATATTTAGTTTTCATGAGTTATAGGCTATCACAATCTCATTATGCATGTGTACACAATCAGATCATTTCTATAAATAATAACTATATATCACAAAACATTCTCCAATTAATGTTAGTGTGAGTAAGGGTGTAGTGATTAACCCATTTCATACCTCCATAAAGATTTCATCACATTCTTTTTTCCAAACATACTTTACCACTTTCCATGTTAATTTATATAGAGGCAAATAAAATTTTGATAAATTTATTACAAAACATCGATAGTGCATATAATAAAATAGAAAACTATGGATTACAATGACACTTTAGGGTCATGGGAATTCTTCAATTGAACTTTTCTTGGAAGGGTCCATAAAAACTCCCTCATAGGTCATAACATTTTCCAATAATGTGACTTTTTGTATCCAAAATTCATACATGTTGAACATAGAAACCATAATACTTATTTAATGTTGCCAAGACAATCCTTAATAAAATCCACATTCCTACATGATTTTGGAGTGAAGGAGAATAACATAAATAACGAATTTAAAATTTATTTGAGGTAGTATCCAACGAATGTATTAATTAAATCCATGATTATTATATGGTAATTGGTATGTATGAAAAGAATCACAATTAAATTATAGTGACCACAAATAGTAAAAAAATATTTATTATGAATATCTTCCTCAATCCACTTCATTTGATGATATCCGGAATGATGATCCACCTTTGAGAAGTACTAAGATCATCATAGTTGATTGAAAAATTCATCAATAGTTGGTAGAAGTTACTTTTACATTATGATGATACTAGTAAGAACTCAATAATCTATTTAAAACCACATTGATCCAATTTTTTTCATTATGAAGTTAAATGGAACACCCCAAGGTAATAGATTTGGATGCATAAACCCTTTTTCCAAATACTATTACACTAGCTTTTTAACTCCTCTAGTTCGATTGGGGTTATCCTATATGTGAATTTCATATATAAGTGTCTCGATATATAAGATCTATTTAAAAATCTACCTCAGTATCTTTGGGAAGTTTGTGTCTATCTTTGATAAATACTTTATTATGTTCCCTCGTTATAGAAATTTCAAATATGTTAATACCTCTTTTGGACTCAAAAATCTGTGAATGGTATGCTTCTTTATAGTGCCTAAATGACCACAACATTGAGGGAATTTTACAAATGAGATTATATATATTCCATTAATTTTTAGAGAGATATGGGTTATTTTTTATTATAGAAAGATATTTAAATTTCCTGAAATTTGATATGTGCTTCACATAATGAGATCCAATCATTTCCCTACATAGTATAAAATCCCACTCGTGGAATGATTATCATATTCTACGGAGAAATAATTTAATATAAGCTAATAGGAGAAGAGTCCAATAGTTGGGATGAAATGATACAACCCCAAGTGGTTTTTAAAGATATTTATATATTAAGGATTTAGAGATTGATTTAAATTATCTAAAAAATTATAGGATATAAAAAAATTTAATGACCCAAGATTAACAAAAACATTTACCATTCTGCAGTGAATTATAAGTTTACCTTGTATGAATTAATTTTCCTGATCCACCTTAGTAGTAGTGATGGATTAAACATTTCTTTTCCATTTTGGATTTGGTGTTCACATATGTGAATTACCCTTAGGGACCCATGGATTAATTCAATTTCTTGTATAGTTCCCTTTAACCCTAAAGATCAATAATTGAACCATGAGTGGTGAATTGAGAGTTATATTCTTTTCATCCATTATGTTGGATCAATTCTTCAGATCTCTTAAATTTTGATAATCTCAGTGTCCTATACTCTCTCTTGTATATAAATTTTTTCTCATTCCATTTGAGGAAATTCCAATTATAATTCTTCTATCATTTTTATCATTTAGGTGGTTGGTTTTTTTCCTCCATTTTCATTTTACCAATATCTTGAATCTCCATTATTCCCTTCTATTCTAAATTACCATAGTATAATTCACCAGACTCCATCTATAATTTAAGATTACATCAAACTACTTATTTATATATCCCAAAGTCATTGATAGAAAGAAAATTTTGAAGGTTTGGCTTTAAACCACAAAATAATCCATCTATTTTTCAATCATTATTGATAAAAAATTCATGAGTTTTATTTTACAATCCTCAGGATGATTTCCTTATATGAAATGGCATATTCACCTTCCATTTTCTCCATCTATATGAATTCTATCTCAAATATTTTCTTCAAGATATATTGTGAAATAAATGGTAAGAAATTTTTTTCACATCTTCCCACTCCATGAAATTTATGTCGTCCTTTTCCCAGATGTTCTTTATCAACTCCCACCATTGATTAGCCTCTCTATATAAATGATAGATGACCAGAGTCATATTCTCTATCTCAGAATAGTGGATCATAGAAAATATCTTCCTCTTGTGTTCACTCACCATTCTGTGAAAAGTGGATCAAAAAAATAAATTACTATTGGTAGTTGTTTCTATATAAATGACTTAATAAACAATTTATCCTTCTTGGGTGATGTTGAATATTCCACATTGTTTAGGATTCTATTCATATTATGAGACATCTAGGTAAGAATCACCATGATGTATTGAACTCCACCTCCTATTGAATAGTGGATTTCATTCAGATAATCATTATAATATCATTTAATGGGGTTTTTCATGGTTTATCGTGGTTCCCATAATTTTTTAAAATATATATTTTTTTCAAAAAAAGTGTAATAATAGAAATCATAAATAAATAAATTATCTTTTTTCATAATTAACTATAAAGGAATATCTTATGGGTCCCCTATGTTTATTCTTTTTCCAAAATTATTCTTCAATGATGTTTACCTATATATATTATTATACTAGCAGTTTTAACTATGGTAGTCTAATCCTAACGCCCATATAATCTAAACTATTCTATAATACAATCTATTCAAACCCAAAATTTTATTACATTACTATTACATCATCATTATGATAAAAAAAATAATAGGGATAAAATACATGATCCAAATGTTTTGTGTATTGGGAATATTTTTAGTGGTTTTCCATTGCTAGGTGTAGGAGGAGTTGTTTTCTAAGGGGAGGGATAAGGGTTATTTATAAACGAGGAGAGTGATATTTTTGGGTTAAAATATTGAATAAAATACTAAAACTAAGGTAAACCTTGCAATAGTTATATTTTTGAGAATATAACCATATTTTAATTAAATAAAATGGTTTTATGACTTTCAATAACATTATAATTATAATTCATTAGTGTCATCAAAAGAAAATGTGTAAAATGAGGAAATGTCATATTATTGAAATACTATTAATATCTGACTTAAAAAATTACATTTTATATTTAGAAATAATGTTTATTATATTTTAAATAATCATTTATAAAATTAAATATATTTTGGCTCATCCTAAAGTTATATAAACTATTGTGTCGTTATAAAATTCAGAATTATGTAATTTAAGATACATCGGTTGTGAATAATTGATTTATTACTATTCACATGAAAATCTATGTATTTTAAAAAAGGTACCAAAAAACTACACTTAAAAAATTCTATCTTGTTGATATGAAAAGGATATTCATTTAAAAAAATAATTTTTTACATAATTACTTTAAAATTTTAATATACAAATTATTATTTTAATGACATACCTTAAACTATAGTTTATTAAAAATGTGCTTATATTTTTATTGAGTTTTTAAATAATATTATATGATTTTAATCATTACAATATTTATATTTACATAAATTACCAATGATAAATATTATTTAAATAAGAATTTATTATTTTCATGTTAAAGTACTATTCTTATGGTGTGGTTATTATTTACTATGGATATGTTATTATTCCAATAGTCACATTACCATCTATAAATACAACTTCATTCTATTATTTTTTATTCAACTCAATTACTCTAAAGGTTATAAATTTCCATATTATATAATATTGATTGGATTAATAATATTTAGATTCATTTCTATTGTGTTATCCTTGGAGAGATGATTTTACCCGATCCATGTGATCCTAATTTTTCCATTATTATTTTTATATATTTTTTTTGTCCCATTGTAATAATTGGGATTTTAATGGGTTTAGTCATTGACTAATGTAATTATTTTAATTAATGTATTAATGTGTTGTTTATTTCTCTATATTAATTATGTGTATAATAATTATATTATATAATACAACAAATATTTATTTAGTAAACAATTATCATTTAAATAGTTTAGTTCATTACAACCCATTCAACTATGATAGTCCTACAAATGATACATGATTACTTTTGAAATGATTTTCTATAATTATGTTTAGACCATAATTCATTGTCTTATGACAACTTTATAAGTAAATGGAACATTTTATTTGATTAAATTATGATTCATGTCTTATGAACAATGAAAATATTTTCCAAGACACAATATTGTGATCATTGATTTGTTGTGTATGATTTTCAATTATTAACATCATGTTCTTATACCCTAATAATAATTTTATTCAAATTTTATCGTTGATATATCCCTTGGTTATACTTACTCAGTATCTAATCTCACCCTTTTTTATGTTTCAATTCCCTAGGTAATTAGGAAAGGTATTAAGTATGATATATCTAAGAAGGGTTACAATTATGAAGAACATAGTGGGCGATTATGTAGATTACTTATGAACAAGTTTTCAATATATAGAGATTTCTAAAGGCACTACACCTGTATGGCTATAGAGTGAATATTTATGTTATGTAATGAATATTCATGTATTATGATGACATATTAATTTATGAAAAATATTGGGTCGTTATAAAAGAAACATTCTCAAGGTTCATGTATGAGAACCATCAAATCAAAAAATACTTGAAAAATGGACCATTTTTCAACAGAATGATCATTTTAATAAATAAATTTTTAACAAAAGGATAAGAAAAATTATAAGAGGATTAATAGAAACACCATTATTTACAATAAGTACTCATTAAATCTTAATGCAGGTTGAATGAGAATTCTTATTGACATTAGGGATGCCACTATTCTATAGAAATCTTATTGCAACAACTCAGCTGGCAACTTTGTGATCCTTCGATGGTATTGAATCAATGTGATCTAAAACCAGTCGAAGCTCCCATTCGAGGTGTTCAAGTAATCTCTGATTCCTGGTGGGATCAAAATTTGTGTAGATGGTGCTTCCAAGGAAAACCTAGGTCCTGTGGGATGTGGGGAAATTTTCAAAGACTCTCTTGGGCTTTGTCATGGCTACTTGTTTGGTAGCTGTGGGATTACCACTTCTCTAGAGGTTATGATGATGGATGTGATTCATGCTATCACCTTTGTCAAGCTAAAAGGCTGGAATAACATCTGGATCAATTGTGATTCCACCACCATTGTCCAAGCTATCTAGAATGGTGTGGTTCACCTCACATGGCTTCTTACAATATGTTGGAAGATTTACCTTATCTCAATTCTTAAGATTAGATACATTGCCACCCATGCCTATTGTGAAACAAACATGGTGGCTGATGGTCTCGCCAAAAATGGAATCAACCAGGACATTATGTAGAGTGATTAATTGTCAACTTATCTTCTCTATACCTATGAAAAAGAATGTAATAAAATCTCCTCATTCATACTAATGTAGTTACCTATTTGTGTTTATAATAAATTGTGTCTTTGTCTTATAAAAAATTATATTTGAACAAGAACAAAGAAAGTCAGAACTTACGGTAAGTTTTTATGTTATAATCACATTTAATTTGATAATTATTTTAAAAAATTCCATAGAGTGAAATTATATTGATCATAACCGTTAAATACTTTATATTTTCTAATCACCTATTTACATCCAATATTTTAATCATTATTTTAATTTTTATTTATATGGTACATAAAATGATCGTGAAAACCTTTTTATGAAAAAGATGAAATTTTTTACACTTGGGTTAGTGAAATATTTCTTCCCTGTCCATAATATTCAATATTTTTTATGAGAATTCTAACAGACTAATATTTTAGAAAAGAAAACCTTGTTCAATAGTACATTTGAAAGGCAACACCGAGCTTTAATGACCCGAAATATATATAATTATTATTATATAGCCATTAAATCGGAGGGTAAGAATAATATTAACTAATTTATAATATATATAGATATATAATTTATACTAAATACAAATTATTGATTAATTTCTAACAAATAATCTATCAATTTTTAGTAATGTAATTTTCCTCTTCAAAAATATGTTTTGTTAGAAAATAATTTCTATTGCCTTTCAAGAAAAATAATTATACATAATTTTTTAAAATGTTCAAAAAATAATTTCATAAAATAGAAACCATTTTGTAAATTTTAATATAAAAATTCACTTTATGTATTTTTTTGGTATTTTATGGAAAATATTTATTTGTAGTGAATCGTGAAAAATACCTATTTTTGTAAAAATTCAATTTCATTCTATAAACTAAGAAATTTAAAAGCCATATTATTATTTGAATATGATTTCATATAACATAAATATTACTTATTTATATTTAATCCACTAAATTATTTTTTAATACAATTTATATTGAGTTTTATTACATGTTTGTCTTTGGGTATAGAAACATGATTTGTAGGAAAACTATTTTAAAGTGCATTATATTTCAATTTATTAATTAAATTAAATAAAACCTAATGATGAATTATTAAAATGAAAATTATAGGTTATATGTCAATATATATTAGTTTATATTCATAAAATAGTTCTGATTATTCATATTGTTAATCTAAAACCATCCTTTCAGGATAAGTACACTTCTTGAAAACCCAATTTTATATCACTTCAATGGTCATAATTGTAAATATAATTTTGACACTAAAAGGAATTGAAATAGGTAAATGGATTTCATATTTAAAATCAAGAAAATATATATTTTCTAAAAATTAAGACATAATTAGTTACTCTAATGAATATTGAATTCCGTGAAATTGAATTACTGCGGTTAATGTCAAAAAGAGTATAATTGGAGATCAAACTAAAAATGAAAGGGTAAAATTCCCTAAAAAAATTTCTAAAAAAATATTTTATGGAAAAATTTCAACCTTTTAAGGTATAATTTCTGTGAATTATCCATTTTTGAGCCCTATATAATGTGAAATATGTGGTTAGAAAATTTTATTTTGAAACATTATAACTGCTCCACGTAACTGACTTATAAATCGCCACCCTCTCCACTCTTCTAAACACATTAAAATGATTTTTGTTAAATAAATATCTGACTAAATAACATCAAAAAAGAAATAAATTCACCCTATAATCCTTTTTTATCATAATGAAATTGTAGGAATACATTACCTATAATATTTAAGAGCTGGTCTGAGAAGATGTAAATTTACTAACTATGTGTTTTTGATTTATTTGTTATTACACCTCCTTAAAAACGTATTAAAATGTTATAATATGATAAATAAATTATATAATATATACTTAGGTGTTAATAAAATAATTCTATAACCTATTCACATCTCTTTCTCCAGTAAATGCGATATGAACTCATCATTCGTATATATCACGGACCAAAGCCTCAAGAACCAATGTCATTCATTTTCAACCATAGCCTCTAAAAACATGTTTCAATAATGGATTTAAAGTATATATTTGAACCTTTGAAAATAATTATATTTATTTAGTTAATATATGACATATAAATATTTAATTTCCATTTTGTGGTGGATATGGTAACATCGTTTGTGTGTATAGTGGACTACCGCCTCATGAAGTAATGCAATTCCATTTTCATTAATTATTTACATGGAAGGTAAAAAGGATAATGTTAATTAATATATGTTATATAAATGAAATAATAATTATATTCATGAAATATTTATCATTATAAATAATAATAATATTTAATTATTTCCTACACTATAAAATGTTGATGTCGTTTGTGTGTGGGTGGACTACCGCCTCCACGAAGCAATTTGATTTTCTTTTCACCACCACATAATAATAATTTTATATTTAATAATATTATAACAAATAATATCTTATTTATGATATTATGATTATTATTTAATGGAAAAACAATACATAATTTGTTTCCATAATTATCATTGAAAAATGGAAACACTACACATGTGCATGTACGACACACTGTCTCAATTATCATAGTACATTTTATCATAATTAGTTTTAATAATATAATTAATGGAAAAATATGATAATTATTTATTAATTATTTTTTTGTATATGTTTTAATAATGAAATATTTAACCAAGATCAAGACACTAAAGTGGTTTTTATACAATAAACCAAACATCCAAAAAAACACACAATGTGGAATTAACTAATTAAGTATTACAATATGTCATTTTAAATAAATAAAATAAATTATTTATGTATATGCAGAAAAACATGGATTAAATTCTTAATAAATTAATTAATTATTTTAATATTATTATACATTATTTAAATGATATACATTGAATTCCTTGACATGAGGTAGCTGTTTTCCTCATCTTACTTTTTAGTTTTTTGATACATATTCCAAATTCACCACTTATTTTTAATTTTTTGGTTTATATAATTCCCCGTTTACAAGTAATATCATGAATCCAACATATATAATTTTATTTTCAGTTTCAATTTGTATTATTTACTCTAAGGTTAATTGACATGAAATTTACAAAGTTGTAAAGAATTTCGTATCTCAATTTTTTTCATTGGGTAATATGAGGTCTTATTTATAATTGATATTCAAAAATTATGTGTGAAATAAATTTTGAATACAATATATTTTATTATGAATTTTTATATTTGGATTTAGAATTTATAAACATAATCAAATCATTTATTAATTATCACTTACATTTTGTGATCATTGTATGGGACATCATATTAATTTTATTTCATTGAGTCATATTTTGATGTTATTAACCTATATTCATTAATATAGTGTTTAAACAACCCCTTTTAATTTTTTTTAATGAATTAATCTATTATATTTATATTTAATGTTTATTTTATATTTTATCTTTAATGGGGAATTATGATTAAAATATTTCCAAAGTGGTGAAGGAAAATATTCTAAAAAAATGCTTTTAAAGTTCCCTTTTCACATATTCTCAAAAGGGATGAATTTGTTGAAAAAAAAACATGAAAAAAACACTCCACCATAATAAAGCCTCAATTATTTGAGGTTTATTTTATATATTTTTCATGGTTATTTTAAGGTAAATATTTTTATTTTATTTTCTGCATAGTTTTTATATTTTAATAAATTATTTTTAAAAGAAAATAATTTTAATAATATTTTACTTGATTTCTATCATTGTTTGAATATATTTTTTCTTTCAAAATTAACTATTTTAGATAATGATTTAATAAAATTCAAAATAATTTATTAAATTAATCTTTACCCATATTAGTATATTAAAAAATGTTTTAGAAGAATTATTTCGATTATTTTCTATAATGTTTTATTTTTAATTTTACTAAAAATACGAAAAGAATAATTATTTTTACACAAAAAAATGAGTATATTTTGACTCCATCATGACCATTATTTTCATTGGAGTTTCATTTAAAAGTATAAATGATTATTATCATGATTTTTTTCAATGTAATTTATGATTATTTAAACTTTAAAAGTTATTTTCAATGTGAAATGTTTATTTTCATCAAGACTATTTTTAATGATATTTTAATTCTATTTAGATCCCACAACGTCAAAAACCCTAGTTTTTAAATATCGTCTAATAAGGATAATATATATTGAATCCATCATAATTATTCATATATATGAATTATTATTATTTCAAATAGATTGTCATGGTTCATGTTTCTTTTCAACTTGTTAATCAAGTTTCAGAGAGACTTTTATGTAACCCATTTATTTTATATGGATTAAAAATGTTTCAAATATATATTTTCGTATTCCATTTCATTTCTAGGGGTAATTCTTGTTTTAGAATAAATTTTTTTGGACATGTTTCATTTCCATGGGTTAATCAATTCTCAATAGATTATTATGGAACCCATTTAGTTTCCATAGGTAAATCATTTTATAAAAATAATAACTGTTATTTCACTGAGTTTGTGAAGAAATTAATTCTATATGTACTTTATTCATGACTCTGTTCTTGGGAATTTGTTTTTAATGTTGGGTGGTTATATTATAAACCAATAGATGGTAGTTCTGTTGTAAACCAAGGAATGGTGGTTATATTATTTACCAAGTTATAAACCAAGGATTGGTAGTTTCATTATAAACCAAGGATGGGTAATTGTGTTAATAACTATTGATGGGTAGTTAAATTATTGACGGATGATTGTTGGGTCCATTATATCCCTCCAATTAATTACGTACTCCATAAATGTGAAAGTCATCCATAATAGATACTCTATTTGTAAGAGTGATATGATGATAATGTTTCCATGATAGAAGTATGTTTTATCTATGATTTCTATGTGATTATAATGTTTCATCTGATCAATATTGATATCACAAGGCTCATGATTATTTTTTCAGATAACTCTTTCCTTTATAAGGTCCTTATTCAATGTTTTTCAGGTTTGAGGACATGGGTATTAATTTGTATTAAATTTCTTATATTATATTAATTCACTTTGATTATGTCATCTTAATCTTATGTACATATTATGATGACTGATTACACTCATTTTTTAATGCCCACGTTTACCGTTATTGAGCATTTGATCTCACCGTTATTTTATTTCCTTATTACATAGGCTATCAAGTATTATGTTGAATGAATTATGTCAAATAGGGTTTTATATGGATGATGATAATGACATAATGTGAGATATTAAAATATGGGTTAAGTGGGAGAAATGATCATTTAGAAACATAGATGTTATTCTTTGTAAGACTTGTTATAATTTTAAATAACTCTAACCTAAAAGGTGATTGGGTATTTAAATGATCCAATTTTTCTTTTTGATGTTGTAAGTCTTGGATAATGAAAACAGGGTCACCTTTATCCATATCAATGTCAACAATTTATAGTTAATGTCTTCTATGCATATCTAATAGTGCGGGCCCAAGGCTATTATTGTTTGTATTAAAGGAAAGGTTTAGATATCTTTAGAGATTAGGAGGTTTTCATTTTATTTTTTCATTATAGTTATGGATACCATCATATAGGTCTATAAGGTTAAGGATTATCATATGTTCATAGTCTTATACACCACTTTTAGGTTTTAAGTGATGAGATGATAATGTGTATAATGACAATTTAAGAGACTTTTTATTGGGATGAAGTGTATTTAATTATTCGGTTTAATGTAAAGTATTATATTACATTTTCTAGAAATAATATTTATGTTATTTATAAACATTAGTCATTAAAATATATTATATATTAAGTTAATTACGGTAAAACTAGTTATATCATATAGATAACCACATGATAGGAATGTGATTTTGTGACCAAGTGATTAATGTATTATTTCATTAAATGACAGTTTAATCATTTTTTAAACATATCATCACGTGCTAACCATTTTTTGTTTGAAATTTTTTTAAATTAATTTGAATAATTTATTATATTTTTCATGGTTATGTGGTTTTTAAAAGTTTGTTATAGTGCTTCAGGCATGAAAAAATCATATTGAATACTAATTATTTGATGAAAAAGATGAGATCATGGTGGAAATTGGATTTTATTGTAAGTATATTTATTTATGTTTTTAGTTTAGATAGTAAAATAATTAATTAGCTCTATGAAAAGAATATTGGGAAAAAATTATCATAGTAACTTCATTTCAGATGAACTGATGGTCTTTCCACTCACTATAGATTTAGGGGTTTGAGGTCCTTAACTCTATATTTTTCATTCAATTTCATATGATCCATGATATCTATCACTTCCCAAAATTATTTTTTCATTTATTCTATGTTCAAATATTCACTTACCACCCATTTTATCCAATTCTGAAATCTAATATGTGTTATTCTAGATGACCTTCACACTTCCCTTTCTCTTTTATCAAGAAGGTTTTTATTAAGCCTTTGATATATTATGGGTTTACAAAAAAAATAATTTTCATGTATCAAATCATCTATTACCAAGATAAATTTCACAATTTATGAAAATAATTCACTATTTGGGGGATTATGAAACACTCTAGTGTTTTAGAAAATTGATCTTTGTTCGAAAGCTTATTCAACACGCAACACCAAGAAAAATAATCTGCGATATATATAACTATTATAAACTAGCCATTTAATTGGTGGGTATGAAAAGTATTAAATATATTATAATATATATCCACAAAAACTAACTAATAAATATAAATTAGTGATAAATTTTTATTGAATAATCATTCAATTTTTGGTAATGTAATTTTATTCTTCCAAACTGGGTTTTCTGCAAAAATGTTTTTCTTGATTTTCATTAAAAAACAATTAATTTTTTTTTCACTTTTAGAAAATTTACTTTATAAAATAAAATTAATTTTTCAAATTTTTATATGAAAATTTAATTTGGGTGAAATATTGGGATTAAAAAAAATTGATTTTTCTAATAATAGTGAAAAATATCATTTTTTGTGAAAAATATCATTTTTTTTATAAATAATGAAATTTTTAGGTAAAATTAAATTTTGAATATGATTTCAAGAAACATAATAAATATTTATTTATATTTAATCCTATTAATTTAATTTTTTTAAACTATATATTGGATTTTTTTTATATTCATTTATTTGGGTTTAAAAATGATATTTTTATTAAACATATTTTAAAGGGAATATGGTTTCTTCTTTATATTTATTTAATAAAACACCTAATAATGAATGATTATAAAAAAATTAGATTATATATAATATAATTCTGCATTATATTCATAAAATAATAATTATTTGTTTTACTATAAATAATAAATCAATTTTTTCATAAAAAACATCTTGGAAACCCGCTTTTTGGTCGTGTCTGTGGGTTTTGATTTAAAATTAATATTTTACACTTATTAAAATTAAATTAGGTATAATGGAATTAATATATTTAATCATAATAATTTGTAGTATGTAATAATGATTTTTTTACATTAATTCATAGTGAAAAATAGAAAAAATAAATTACTATAGTTAAGGTGAAAATGGGTTTTCCTGGGGGTAAAACTAAAAAGGTATGCATTAGAATGAACTACAAACATATCCATAACCAATTGAATGTCGATATTTTGACCTTATAATGTATAATTTTATATATGTTTCAATTTTTGGCCCTGTGATATATAAAGTATGTCGGTACACCTATTTCATTTCCAAAATTGTAAGTGTCCCACTCACCTCACTTATAAATGGCCACCCTCACTCCTCTATTCTTTACACCATCAAACCATATTGGTTCAACTAAAAACAAAGAAAATCACTTCCCAAATTCCATATGAAATTCCAAGAATCATTTTATTTATTATTAATAAATTATATTAATACATTAGTTATACTCTTAAATATGTGGGTAGAGAAGAGGTAAAATTCCTACCTATGCGTTTTTTATTATATCTTCTTCCACCTCCTTAAAATCATAACAAATAATTATAAAATGAGAACATAAGTATAATATATATTCTTAGATGTAATTATATTAATTTAATAACATTAATATATCACATATTTATGTAAATTGGATACAAAATCATTATTCGTGTGTACGAAAGACTTCCGCATTGTGAACTCATGACATTCATTTTCCATCATCGACTCCCAAAACATTTTTTAACAATGGATTTATCATATATATATATATATGTTATTATTAACACATTTATACATTTTATTTGATGAAATCACATATATGTTTTTTTCTTTTCGTTATAAGTGGACACGATAACACCATATGTGTGTTTGAGAGACTACCACATTACAAAGTGATAAGATTCATTTTTTCCTAATTATTTTGGTTGGGAATAATTCCCTCAAGCTTCTCTAATAGTATGTTTTTGGTGTTATTGTGGTGGGTTACAAGTCTATATGACCACTTATTTGTATGGTTGGTGTTTTCCGAAGCACATGTTTAAGGTGGTGCAGTTTCCAAGTGTTTGAAAACATTTTGGGTCTCAAAATCGGGAGTTGGATTTTTGGAAAAAAGAATATTTTTTTCATATGATTAAATGGTATATGGACCGCAAACCATAGTTTCTAGAATGCATAAGGTGGAATGAGTAATTTTTAATGGAATCGACAACATAATGGAATCACGAAGTGCGAAATGAAGTCCGTGTATGATTACAGTTCGTGGGGATAAAATTGTTTACAACGAAGGCATGCAGTACGCAAAAGTATTGAAATATATGGTATGTCTTATTATTTTTGGAAATAATATGGTGATTTTAAAAGACATTAATGGCATCTTTGGAGAAAATATATGGTTATTTTGGTCACCTCGAAAGAGGAAATCCATTACATGGACTGTATAGAGAAATAGATTGTAGAAGGAGCAGTAACCGGTGAATGTAGTACTACATTTAAGATTTGGGTAAATATCGGATTAGAGGTTTTTATGGATCTATGTTCCTATATAGGTAGTTATAATCCAATAATTTAGTATAGTGATTTTCATAAGAAAACATATTTTCTTTGGAGGTTCATCCATGTATGAAAGAGGTTCATGAGGTGGATTTCGTGAAGGGTGAAGTAGTTCACATAAGAAATTCTGTGAAAGAAATATTTGAGTCCTTTAATCCTTCAACAGAAGAAGTGGTTTGTGGAAGAAGTAACTCTCTAGGTGATACAAAAGTGAAAACATGGTACGTAAAATCTAGGATAGTATGCGAAGGTGGTACCCAGAATTAGAGGAGATGTGGTCTGCGAAGAAGGAAACTTCACAACAGTGGATGTAGTCCATAGTGTGGTTATCTACGAAGCATACCCAATGAACAATATTTGGAGGAAGAAAGGAGGTTCACTAAGGACTCAAGGAAGGTTGAAAAATCACTAAAAAAGTTTGGGAATTCCATTTCTGCTCACCTAAAATTACACATAAAATTCAACTTTATTTATGGGTGTAAAATGAACTTCAATAGATCATCCATATGCAATTGTGGATGCATGCTTTCATGGAAATGAAGGGACCTAAAATTACATAACCTATGAGTGGATATTATCCAAGAGTATTGAGTGGGTGAAGAAGAAGATGATGATCATTTCCATCGATATTGAGCCAGAGAAAGAGACATAGTGAGTAACCATTGGGAATGCAGTGAGAAGACCCTAAATCTTGTAAAGGTGGTGAGCCTGTGCAAATAATATCTAGACAGAACCTTGTAATTGGAAGTGAGGTTTAGTGGATTTGGTATATCGATACATCACCATTGTCTGCTCCTTGGACATAGCCCAATGAGGGTGAACCATGTTAAATCACTGTGTATTGTGTATTATTTAATTTATGTTCATATATTGTTATAGGATAAAGAGAGAATTGTGATTTTTTAATTGAAATAACAAGATTTGAAGGGGTAGTAATTTTAATCTGTCATACCTTAATTCACCCCTATATGAGTATTTGACCTAGTGGACTTAACATTTTACATGACAGGTAATAAGGATACTGTTAATGACGTAAATGAAATAATAATTATATTCATGAAATATTTATCATTATTAAAACATAATATAGAATTTACTTTATGACATTGAAAAATGATAATGTTGTTTATGTACGTTTAGACTATCTCCTCCACGAAGCAATGTGATTTATTTTCCATCACCACATCCCAAGAATGATATATATTAGTATACTTATAGAAATAATATTTTATCTATGATATTATTTTCATTATTAAAATATAAAATAATATATAACTGTTTTCTATAATAGTATTGGAAAAATATAAACATCAACCATGTGTATATACGAGCTTCCATCTTCACGATCCTAACATAGTTTACTTTTCATAATAAATTTCTATAATTGGTATTCTATGTATAATTTATGTTTGATATGATAATTATCTAATTAATATTGTTTTTTAAATGTTGAAATAATGATAAAGTTGACCACGGTAAATACAAAGATTATGTTTTGAAAAAATGTATCAAACGCCCTAAAAAACACTATATGGACTTAAATAATTATTTTTTGAAATATTTTATTATAAATAAATTAATCAAATTAATTATGTATATGGATTTAAACCTGGACAATTTTCTTAAGGAATCAAATAATTTATGTAGTATTATTATATAGGAGTTAAAGGACATACATGGAAATTTAAGATATGTGCTAAGGGTTTTTCTCATCTCAATTTTTTATTTCTATGAGTCATATTCCATATTCACCACTTGTTGATATTTTGTGGTGTATATACCACAAATTGACATTTAATATCATTAATCCATCATATATAAATGTATTTTATGTTTATTAATTATTATATAAAAGGGGATTTGAGATGAATGTTAACATGTGGTAAAAAATTTCCTAACTCAATTTATTTTCATTTGGATATATTAATATTTATTTACCTTTGATATTATAAGATTAAGTGTGAAGTGAATTTTCTATATCATTTGTTTTATTTTAATTTTATATATGTTGGTTTAAATTTGTACCCATAATCGAATAATTTATTAATTTTCACTTCATGATTATGATCATTGTATGGGGATTCATTTCCAATTAATTTCACTACGGAATATTTTGATGTTATTAACCTATATTATTTTATGAGTTGTATATAAAAACCCTGAATTATAATGTTTTTTATTTTTGTTATCAATATTTCATGGGGATTTTGTTTCAAATGTCTCCAAAGGGGTAAAGGATATTCTATGAAAAATATAAGTTTGATGTCCCTTTTCAACTATTTTCAAATGAATTTATCTTTCTAATAAATAGATAATGAAAAAGAATAACCTTTATAATACCTAAATGATTTAATGTCTCCTTTATATATTCCTATGTATATTTTTAAATAAAAATGTTTCTTTTTTATCTTCACATTTTTTGTATTTTCAAAAGTTATTTAGAAAATATATCCTTTTATAAAAATTGGATTTCATTTCTCTCCTCATTTTAAAATACATATTCTTTCAAAATTAATGATTTCTTAAAATTCTTTCAAAAAATTGTTTATATAATTTTTTAAATTCATTTTTCCCACAATTGGATTTTTTTTAAAATCCATCGTTTATCTATTTTCCAAATAATTCCTATTTGGATTTCATCAATAACATGAAATGATTCACTATTTTAACATGTACGAAATTAATGTATTTTCTATATGTTATAACCAGTATTTTATTTTAATATTGTTTTACAAGTATCAAAATTTATTTTTGATGAAATGTTTTTTGAACATATGTTTTGAATTTTTCTTTTTTAAATGCGAATTTCAAATTGAAAAGGTTATTTTGCTCAATATTTTTTTATTTTTTTTAATGGTATTTTATATTCATCAACATCAAAAATACTTTTTATTACATACATTCCAGTAAGGATAATTTTTATTGACTCCACCATCATTATTTCTTTGAATTGAATAATATTGTCTTAGTGACGTTATTATGTAAGAAGTCTCTTTTCCATGAGTTAATGATGTTTCAAAGAGATTATTATGTAACCCATTTCTTTTATAAGGTATAATCATGTTTCAAGGAGATTTTTATATAACTTGTTTGTTTAATATGGGTTAATCATGATTGATGGATATTATTATGGACCCAAATTATTTTTTTCACAAAATAATCAAGTTTCAAGAGATTCTTGTAGAACCCATTTATTTTCCACGAGTTAATCATATTTCCAGAGATTTATATGGAACCCATTTATTTTTAATATGTTGATCATGATTTAAAAAGAATAAAGTTTTTTTCAATGATTTTATGATTAAATTATCTATCAATGTAATTTATTCATGATATTATTCTTGTAATTTTTTTATAATGATGTGTGGTTATGTTATAAGATAATGACAGGTTGTTTGATTATAAACCAAGGATGAGTGCTTTTGTTATTAAATAAATATGGTTGTTTCTGTTATAAACCATGGACATATGGTTCCATTATAAACCAATGTTGTTTGATTATGCTATTAACCAAGGATAGGTGGCTAAATTAATAACTTATGATGGGTGGTTTCATTATATACCTCAAATCCATTAGGTACTGTAGAGATAGAAGTCATCTATATTAAGTATTACATTTGTATGAGTGATTTAGGTATAAAATTTACATTAAACCAATACATTTTATCTATACTATATATGGGGTTATAAGGTATCTTGTGATCATGATTGATATCACCTGGGCTATGATTATGGATTATGATGTTTCTTCCCTTTATTAATTCCTTATTCCATGTTTTCATGTTAGATGATCCAGGTGTGGATGGGTTTGAAAATTCCTATATTATTGTAATAAAATTATATTATTCCATCATACCATTATGAAATTCTTATACTCACTATTGAAATTCAATTTTTAATGTTTATGTTTTCCATTGATGAGAATTTTACCTCCCCTTATTATTTTTCCTTTTCCCAAGTATATAAAAATTGATGTTGAATGATTTATATAATGAAGGGTTTTATATAGAAGATGATGATAACATAATGTGAATTTATAAAAACCTGGTTAAGTGGGAGAATTATTTATTCCACTATATCAGTATTCTTTTTGTAAGATAATGTCTTAATTCTGTAGAAATGAAAACCAAAAATTTCTTTGAGTATTTAAGTGGTCCCTTTTTTTCTTTTGATATTTTAAGTTTAGGATGACCGAATTGTGTCACCTTCATCAATATCAATGATCGAAATGTATGGTTTATGTTTTCAACTTCGGATCTAGTAGTGTGGGTCTGGGGATGATATAAAAATTTTGACCAAAACTTAAATTATGATAAAATATTCATTTTCAATACCATTGGATTTATTTATGATTTTTTAAAATAGAACAATTCTAAAATTTTTGTAACCAAGTGGTTATAGAATTTTTAGTAAATTTTGAAATGAATATTTTATTTTTATGTATAAAATTTGAATTTATTTTACTACTCACATGAATATTATTCACATTGAATCTTCCATTGTAATTGTTCGTGGTTATTTTTTTTTTAAAATTTATTCTTTCTATATTATGAAAATGTTTTGTTACAATCTAAAAAACATAAAATTATATGTTCTCATGCTTTAAAAGAATGGTTCACAAGTAATTTTAAAGGTGTTTGTTTTCTATTTCAATATTCCTCATGGATTTTAAACTTATATGGGGATATGATCTTATAATACCATCTATTTCCATTTATTGATGTCTTGATGATTACAATTTAAGGATCATTCTATGAAACAAATTTATTTCCCATGGGTTAACTAATTTATGATGAAACCATTATGAAAAACATTTTTTTTCCAAATTTTATGCTATGATAAAATTATGAAATTTTTATAAAACTAGTTTCCATTCGACTTGTTATGATATAATGATATGATGATATGATGATAAGATGAATAATATATGACCTTTTTTCATGCATTGTTATTATTTTCATTATGTGATAGGTGTTCCCATTATTATATAACCCTCTAATGCATTGGGTAATGATGGATATCTGATAATATAATAAGTAAAATAGCGGGGAGTGAACCAAATTTAGTAAGGGACTATGTCCACCGTGATTGTCTTTGAAGTGTTACAATGGGGTGTGAACCCAATCCACTTGGATAGGCTTGATTGTCAGCCTTGAATATAGAAATTACAATCCATTATTATATATATTTTCCAAAAACATATTTATTATGTTTATTAGATAATCTCAATGATCAAGATGGATTATTGATTATTCCAGACACTTATGAATTATGAATTTTGTTCTGAACATGTCTTATATCATGATTTATAATCTATGATCTTCAACTAATTGTTATAATTATTTATTTAATGATAGTGTTTTAATAACATTTTTATTATCATATTCTTACTTATGATCATTGATTATTATCTATTATGTTTAGACTTACTGATTATTTTATATTACCCTTTATTATGTTTATATTACAATAATTTTAAGGAAGGGTTTTACATAGGGTATGTCTAAGAATTTTAGTCTGTCGGAAGATATTTGTTGGAGAAGTTAATGATTGTTCATTAAATAAAATGCCTACGTATTTAGTCATTAAATAATCTAAACATATATGGTTCTAGAGCCTATTTATTTGAGATATGTATTGAATATTCATATAAAATTATATAACATATATGAATGAAATTGTTGGTTTTCCTCATTTTGTATCATAGAAGGGTAAATCCATTTTTCGATATTTGGGATAGAAATATTTTTTGAAAACCCTGGGGTTAAATCTACGTAGACAATCATATCATGAATCTTTCCTAAATTATATATTTATTGGTTTTCATAGAATACAAATCCCTAAATATATATTGGAATTTGAATGTGGTGATGGTAGAAATTCACCTTGGGAAAAAATCTATGAGAAAAAAGATTTGATATTAACTTGATCTTCACTGGTGCACAATGAGTTGGCCTAAGACTGCACACTAGGTTGGACTCTCCCAAGAAATATACCAGAGATAATTCATATTTCATAAATGAACCATTATAAATGATTTTAACAAATGATGATCATGAGTAACCGAGGTTGAACCAAATGTGTCATAGATTTAAAAGAACATGTCACAATTTAGACATAATGTGAATGATTTTTCATGATTACATGATTACCCATTATCATTATTTTTAACAAACTATAATTTTTGGTCATAGAAAATGGCTGGATCTTGGAATAATCATTTTAGGATAGAATTTTAATAGTAATACAATGACCATCCCATTGAGTAACCAAATGAAATGGGAGTTAGGATAAGAACTCGTCAGATTTTTCTCAACAAACTGTATGAAAATATGAATGGTAACATATATTATACGGATCATGAAAATATAAATATGATGAAACATAGAACTATGATGTTTTAAATGTAATAACGAAATGTTATTTCATGGGAACTGTCAAATGATGTGTGATTTTATTTGGTAAGTAGTTGCATTTTAGTGGATGACCAAGCTCATATCTCAAAGGAGGAAGTAATTTAGAAACATATTAAATGTATTTTTAAAATAAAATAAAATGGAATAAACAAAAATATATTGAAGGAGGAGATTTATTTTTATAAAATAAGAAGAATAGTTTTGTAGTAATAATATTTTATTTTTTCTTTTCTTCTTTTTGAAATGATTTTTTTTAAATAAAACACAACTAGAAGATGTTTTTTAGAAAACTATTTTAAAATGTTTAACTGATCTTACTCTGCCTCTTCATATACTTATTAATAATTATAATTAAAATTATAATACACTATATTATTATCCACTAATTTTCAAACCCTCGAACTCTATGTGAGGTAACTAAACCACAATGATGAAATGATTTGAACCCTAGACAAGCTTTGGAACGTGCAATCATTGCACCCTACATTGATTCCCATTCCAAAACTAGATTATGGTTAGTGGTGAATTAAGGAATATATAAATTATATAAATGAGGTTTAAGTCTATTTATAGATTATATTTTAACTCTAAACATTTATCACATGTGGTTTTGTATAACTGATTTAGGTTGCGCTCTCACAATTCACACAATCATCACCCTCATGCGTTTTTTTCATAAATTGTTCAACTTCATGCTAAGTATATTTTAATTCAAAAACATAGTTCATAAATCATAATATATGAATTATAGTCTCCAATAGATTCAAAATAATTAATTGAATTTTGTTAGAGTTAGATCGATTACTATGAAGAATTACGCTTCCACAGACGATGTAGTCATTGTAGATTCGTTTTTCATTTGAAAAAAGGTTGTTTAAAAGGTATAACCTATTCACACTTATACTCTTGATTTCAACTCAAAATAGGTAGATTATAAAAATAAAAAATTGAGAAAATAGATGAAATAGAAGACAAACTAATAAGGTTATCAAAAGAACAAAAACATTACAACAAAGAAGAGGAAAAGAAGATCATTTTGGAAGAGATTATAGCTTTGTTGCTTCCCACTTCAAATTGTGAATTGAAATGGAATGGAACAGCTTAATCTCTTCTCCCAATCTCTTAATTCACTTACCAACCCCTCCAAATTATAAAATAAATATTTATTGAGAGGAGTGTAGGCTAGGATAAAACTTGTTTCAAGTGTGAATGGGGAAATTATTCGAAATATTTTATCAGAATATGTACCACCTTCTTGACCAAAAAAATTCATGAATTTTCTATCCTTCAGAAAGTATGATTTTTGAAAAAATTGTCCTCTAGCTTCTCACCAAATTTGGATCCAATCCAAGGACATATGAAGAAGTTATGGACGAGTTACTGAATTGATGTCCAATCTAGCGTGTCCAACACACATTTGACTTAATGGACCATTTAGACAAACCAAATGAACTATTTAGATCCATTCTTATAAATGAAATTTTAATCTCCTTAGCTGATGAAATTTTTTATAAAATTATATGTTCCAATAAGTAAAATTAAAAGATATATGTTCAAAATAAGAATGTTAATTTTAAAAGTGTAAAACATTAATTTTCATAAAATATCAAAATAAATGAAGTAATCCAAAGTATTCTTAAAATGTAAACATTTACCACAATGTAAGGAAAATATATCATTTATTATTTATAAAATATTCAATAAAAATGGTTTATCAAGTCCCCCAAAATTATCCTTTTTTACTCCTAAGAAAATTCACATATCATGTCTTCCAAAAACAATTGTGATAAGATATGATTGTTCACATTACTCAATCCATAGTGACAATATAGAAAAGTAATATTCCCATCAGGATTCAATATCAATAAATCTTAATGTCATTATCTACTAAATTGTGTTAAAATAAAATCCAGTGGTATTAATGACACTAGTCAAAGAAAAACATGTTATGGGTCCACCATGACATTTATTCCCCACATGTGTGTGTGTATGTGACAACCATTTCAAGCTCATATCTCCACCCTCTATTTTGTATATTCAGGTCAGGTAAAATATTTCTTCATACCTATTTTAATTCACCAAACATGTTCAATGTTCCATTGCAATCAAATTCTAGGACCCACTCACTTAATCATTCCAAAAAGACAAACCTTAAGCACCCTACCTAGATATCTCTACATGTTGTACATTTCATCACTACATATTTATTAATATGTATTTATTTTATTTTATTTCATTTTTAATGATTTTTTTGATTTATTTAGGTGTACAATTTTTGGCTATCAGTTCTACATGCACAGGAAAATTCAGTACAATAATGAAAATTATCAGAAGGGAATTGAACATATGGAAAAACCCATTCATATAAGATGAATTTTATTACCTAACATGGATATACCTTCAATTGATTAGGAAAAATTTCACAAGACATGGTTGTCTGATATGTTTTGTGGAGAAAAAAATGACAGAAATTACCATGAAAAATATAAAAAGGAATGGTGTCAAAATCTAAAAGGTTTTATAATGAAAAAAATAACATCATCAATGACATACATTTTTTCAAAAATAAACATTCAATATTGAAATATTTTTCATTATTATCATGCCATAAATTTATTCTAAAAACATTCATTTTCAATATGTTCCACTTGTAAATTATAATGTTACATGATATTTTTTTGTTTTTCTGAACATTTTTACCAAAACCATAACATATAACTCACAGAATACACAAAAATGAATATCCTATATATCTACCCCAAAATGGTTTCCCCAACACACACATAAAATTTTGTATTATACTCAATTTGAAACTATGAGATGATATAAGAACATGAAATGTATAATTTTATATAGGACATGTAATATAAATGTGAAAGTGTTAAGAACAACCTAATATTTTCAAGAAATGATGGGGTCCTGCAATATGATGAAATCAACATCATTGATAAGAAGTCTCTCAATGTATTTTTTCAAATGTATCCCATTTACTAAAAATATCCTTATGGAGTCCTCTTATTTGATATACAATTCACCATAATGAAAAACCTTAGACACTACATAAAGACCCCACCATCTAGAATAAAACATTAGATGAATCTGTTCTATTCATGAACTGTTGAGAAAAACATTATCTCCTTTACAAAACTCCATTTTTTCGACCATTATATAATGATATTCTTTTGATCATTCCATGTATATCCTTGAGTTCTCATATGATGAAAATTAAATCTCCTCATTCTCTTGAATCAGTACCCTCTATATAATTCCATCATGGGACAAATCCATGTTGCATTTATTTACATCCCAAAAGTAATGATGCTTGACATCCCCATGAAGATGAAATGATTTCTCAAAAAAATCTAAAAAGGGGACATACAGATGAGAGTCTTGTATGCATTCCTATACTCGCACAATGCATTGTCCAAGCTCTTGATCTAATCCGTCCTATTTCGTTGCATGGTTTTCCAAAAAAAATTGTTTCAACTCCCAACTTGAAACCTCAACGTAGATATTTTTTGGGGATCGTATGGTTTTGATGTTTTTTGTGTCATCCCATACTAATGAAGGAGGGAAGCCAAATTATAATTAAAAATGTGTTTCCCTTGGTCAATGATGATGACCTTTTTTACTCCAAACCTACAAAAAATTAGTGCCTTGACAATGTACACAATAATATGAGAATCATCTATCCTGGTAGACATAGCCTTCACCTATTTAATTAAATAATCAATATAAATATATATATATATATATATAGAAAGGAAAATAAACTATAAAAAAGACCATTAAAACTGATTCCACATACATAAAAAAATATCTCTGAATAATACGGGTTCTTGGGGCATCTTGGGTCTCCTAGAAATGTTCCGAATGAGTTGAAAATGTGAGAATGTCTTACAAAACACATGAGTATCATGAATTTAGGTCAGAAAATATAATACAGAGTCTAAAACTTTAGTATCTTCGAATTGATGTCCCAAATGTCATCCACATGATAGAGTATCGCAGATATGAAGAGCAGACTCAAACTCTTGATCATGAAAAGACCTAATAATAACATGATCACTACATATACGACAGAGGTATGGATCATCCAAGACATAAAATCTTGGCTCACTTTTTAACCCTTTAACTTGATGTTTCTTTACATTTACAAGAATTTTAGAGGAAATAAGGTAGTTAAAAAAATCAGTGTATCAAGGATGTGAAATTGAAATGGAATAAATATGCTCATAGAGGAAAGTGTCTTGAAGAGGTACACAATCCATGGTTTCAGTATCTAATGAGTGAGTAAGACTACTCATGTGGTTCACCACTATGTTTTTTGACCACTTCTTTTCACTTAAATCATTATAGAAATATTGAAGAAGGATCGTCCTTCTGATAATCCTAGGACTTCCATCTAGTTTCTTCAGGAGGTACCTCAGATCATCATTGTTTAAAAATACAAAAACCTTAGACCCCAATAAATATGAACAAAATTTATCTATGGAAAATATGATGTCAAGAAACTCGTTTTCTATAGTGATCCTCCCTCTTCATACAATAATATTACATCATTATAAATATAAACAACATAATAGTATTACGATAGAAGGATCCAAAGGTTTAGTGTCTTATGAAAACAAAGACCAAACATAACTTTTACAACATTAAGCATAATCATTTATTTAATTCCTTCCTCTCAAGCTTATTATTGGCTCTTGAACTCTCCTTAGTACATCTAGTAACATGAGGATATACACACAAAAAAGGTTGAGCTGAAAGCCCAGTATTAGGATAGATATGAAAAATATAACAATGGGTGATCATAATCATAATATAAGAAAAACATCATGAATATGAGAGGAATCATTATTAAACAACAAGAAATGTGTAAATTCCTAAAAAATGAAACATCATGTCTTTGTGGTTATCTACCACACATAGTTGTGAAAAAAGATATAATATTTTGCACACATAATTTAACATTAACTGATGGGATTCATCACTTTACCCAATGCATTATATTGCAGTATAATTCTGGTGCACCTGCCACATTCAAACATTCATATTGCACTATACAGTTCCGGGTGCACCCGTCACATCATTAAATTATCAATATCATGCATGCCACATAGAAAATATATCAAAAATGAAAATAACTAATCCTTGAAAAATAATGGGTTTCATCTCATAGTAACACATTCATTAATATTATGTTTACAAATGAAAGTGGGAATAACATACATGATACAATAACCATCATCAATTAGTGAGAAATAAAAGGCATCTTTTGAAAGAAGAGTACTTTTGGAAAATATTTGTCTGACATAAGCTCTAGTAGAAAAAATTTATATCCTAGAAAATATAAGGTAATAATGAATAAATAATTTTTAAGGAGTGACCATTCCAAAAATGGAGTGAAATAAGGAGAACCCGACGAAATAATTTTATTTTCACGAATTTTCCCTTACCTTGTATCAGAATGCTTTCTTTACATTAAAGTCTTGTATAACCACATTAAATTCAATAATTTAAAATTAAATAACCTTGTGTATATTAATAAGGTTCATTATTGTTTCATTAAGTTATTTTATGGGACTTTTTATGAGTTATAAGATTCAAATCCATTATTCTGGAATGTTTATTTTTATGGTTTTCTTTGAACGGGTCTGTTGTATTCATAAATAGAAGTTTGTGTAGAACATGGGTAAGAATACAGAACTGATATTACTTGTTAATAATGACATTAAAGGAGTTTAAATTTTATTATAATGAATTATTTTATATACCATGCGTATGAATCATTAGATATAATTTAATGATGACAGTTTGGGTTAATTTATGCGATTTTTTAACCATAATGAACTTGTTTGATTTAATAATTTAATAATATGTACATAAGTTAGTTCAATAACATGAAATAGGATATAATAAATATAATATAATCTATTTCAACCATAAAAATGGTTTTATGACTAGATCTAAAGGCATTAATGGAAAAAACGTGTCATTCTTGAAGGTGATAAATTAACAACTCATGAACGACATTTTATTTTTTAAAATTAAACAAAGGGGAGAAGGGGTTTGATGATATATTATCCAATTAATATCACAAAATTTTATTATATGTGAAATAATGGAGTTAAAAAACCATATGGATGAGGATATGTGTGGAGATATTTGAAAAAGAACTTGAAATTTAAAGGAAATTAAAGGAAAAAGAGAGAGGGAAATTACCTCGTGAATCCTCCTTTAGAGATCCTCGATAATAAACCTAGGCTTGGGATTTTCATGAGACCATAGATAATTTAAATGGGAGAGGGGATAGGTAATATTATTGGTGTAACACCCTAGGTAAATAAAGAATAAGACATTTTCCCATGTATCTATATTTGTGAATAAAATATTAATATTACTTTAAAGAGGACACTATGCTCGATGGCGTACCCAATACGCAACAACGAGTTTCTTGGGAATCTTACGTTGCACTCTAATAAAAAAATATTATTATTTTAAATAGTAGTTAATGCCAAGCTGTTGTAATAGCGGGAATGAACATAACTAACTAAAAAATTATTATATATGTTTGTAAAATATTTTTACTTTTTACAATAAATGTTAGAGGAATAAAAATGCGAATGAATCCAATTTTAAGCGTAAACATTCTAATATTCTTTAAAAGGACGATTAACCGCCTTTTGATGGAGAACCTGTTTTAAATACACGTTTTGACAATTTTATGTGTTATATTTGACAAAATAAAATTCTTCTTTAGAATCGGGACATCAATATATACTTTGTGTAAATTTTTGGTATTTTTCTGATAAAGTACATTTTTAATGAATAGTGAAAAATGTTGTATTTTAATTCAAAACCTATTTTTAATCTAACTTATTTATATGATTAGATTATATTTTTAATGGTTTTTAAATTGAAATTAGAATATATTATTACCATTTAATCCAATAGTGGTCATTGGAATTAATTTTACATTGAAATTGGACTTAAACTAGTGTCAATCTTTTAATAGATATTGTTTCTTAAAAACACGCTATTTGTTTTGACAACGGGAATTAATTATTAAATTAATTAATGCAACAAATATGTTTTTAATTTTTTAAAATAGACATAATTTTTGAATTTGGAATATCAAATATATCTTATGGTGTATTTTTGGTATTTTTCTGAAAAACTTCAATTCATGATGAATTGTGAAACCACTAAGTGGTAGTTTAAAAACTGATTTTTTGTTTAAATGAAACTTTACCACTTCTGTTATTTGAATTTCAAAAATCTGACATACATGGTTGTCATTAGGATGTAAAATGTGGTTCAATGGGATTAAAATAATTTTTTGGTGAATAGTAAACTTTAAGTTTTGAATCGTGATTAGAGGTAATTAGTGTAATTTAAGGTAAAAATAATGTTTTAATAATAATAAATGACCTAGAAACATGTCCTACCCTAATTTTATGTGTCATGTATGACCATGAAAATCCATGGGTCAACTTTGGGACCCCACGGAGCCACTTTGGTTGGAATATGACATAAATAACTTTTTATTTTATGTTAAAATAAAAATGTCACAAGCATGAGTTGTTTTACTAAAACAATTTTTAAATGGGGTTATAAAAGTCATATTTTTTTACTATAAATATTAATTAGAAATATAAAACTATTTAATAAATCATGATATTTTTTTATAATTTTTAGTAATTATATAAATTAAATTATTTATGACATCGTGATGATGCAGCGATTACCTCATTAATAAAGGATTTAAATAAAATGAAAAGATATTGTTAAAACTATAACTTACAATTGTGAAAGACTTATTGGATGAGTATATTTCGAACCCTTACCACCTTATCCTCTAAATACATCAATGTAGGAAATTTAAAATACGAAGGTCATTTGAAAATAAAGTAACATTTTGTAACTTTCCAAGAGTGCCCCTCCTCTCCTCTTACAAAAGGCCCCCACCTCTACCAACTTACCCACACCTCTCAAGCCTTTGTATCGGCCAACCCCTAACCATTTCATCTATCCACATCCCTCTATTCACCATTTAAGCCTCACTTTAGGCCAAATCCTTTCTAAGGAAGCCTTTGATCTTAAATCACAGAGAGTTACCCGATTTAAAGGTAATGTCTTCCCTTGTGTTCTTTTGTTTTATTTTGCTTCTCCAAACCCCTAAACTCTTTTTATTACTTTTTTTTGTAAAAAAACATTATATTAAATATATTAGGATTTTTCTATAATAAGGATTCAAGCTACACACTCACACACCTTCGTCTAATGGTTAAAGAACATACTGTTTCTGTGGTTGGTGATTTTCTGCCTCACGAAACGATGAATGTTCAATATTCTTTTAACACATTTAAAGGTGGACATTATGATGTCACTGTATTTTATATATGATATATATGGTATTTATGTTTACAATATTCTTATGTATTTTATATTTAAGACATACCATTATTCTTTTCATGTTGTGCAAATACGATAATTTCATATGAAGAAGTGTGGACTACCACCTCTCATGTGATGTGACCCGTTCATGCAATACATGGAATGTATAAATAATGAAATTAATGAACATATGTGTCCTATATAACATATATATTATACAGGAATTATAATTTATATATATATATATCTCATTTATTTTTAATTCCATCAATATGACAAAAAAAATGAAAGTAGCATTCATTCGTACGTACGGCCTACCGTCTCCATGAACGGTGATTTTATTTTTTTTATCTCAAAATGTTATGGAATAGTATAAAATGAATATGTATTGGATATATATGAAATTTTAATCATTAATACTATTCTTTAAATTATTTACTTATAAATACATGGGCAATCATTTTCAAACAAGTTCATTTTTTTACTCATGTACCAAACATCGACAAAAACGTCTGATATGAACTAACATTAATAAACAATTATTTTAACATTATAATATATGATATGAACTGAATAATAATCTTTAAAGGAGTTCCTTATGCAATTATAAATTGACCAAAGTTTATTATTTAGGAATATAAATAAATGAACAAGACAAGTCAGACTTGAGGTAAGGGATCCTACCCCTCTCTTTCTTTTTAAGTGCACTCTTTTATGTTATTATTTTTAAGCTCATATTTCTTATGATTGGGATGTTATTTTATATTAATACTACTGTAATTTTTATGTTCATATGGTTAGAGACCCTATTTTCTCTCATCAATCCATTTTGGAAGTTTTGAGTGGCGCCGTTAGGCTGCCAAATTTTCGTAAGAGATCCAACCTCTCTCTTTCTTTTTATGTACTCTCTTTTATGTCATTTATTTTAAGATCATATTTATTATGTTTGGTTATGTTAGTTTATATTACTCATACATTAATTTTTATGTTCATATTATGAGAGACCCTATTTGATCTCATAAATCCATTTTTGGATGTTTTAAGTGGCACTATTAGGCTGCCGAGTTTTCGTAAGGGATTTTTCATCTCACATTTATTCCTGTGACATTTATGCTACGTTTTCCACTATTTACTTAGATTTCTGTATGTAATACCCATTATTATACACTTTTTATAGTATAATTTCATTTATGGGTATTTTCATCTTCATTGTATGACCCTTCCTCCATGGGGTGTATGTTTTGAAAGTTACCCAAGTCAGTAAGGGAACCTTTCGCCCTCCTCTTTTTAAAAGACTTCTTTTGTTACATCTTTTAATTCACATTCTATTTTTTCGGGATATGTTCTTATATATCCTTATTGATGTAAATTTTATTTCCAAGTGAATATATACCCTTTTTATCTCTCATCAACTCTTTTTCTGAATTTTGAAGTGACGCCGTTAGGCTGTCGAATTTTTGCAAGGAAACTTCTTAACCCAATTTTGATTCTTTGGGATAAACTTGTAATCCTTGAATATGTCGTTCTATTAATATGTGTGAATTTCCTCTGATTGTTTTACAATTAATATCCACTTATACTTAATTTATTCATTTGTCACACATAATTATGTAATTGATTTATCCTTAATCCAAGGATACCGCCTTTGTAAGGGACATCGTCTCAATCTCCTTTCATTGAGGCATATTTTGTTTTATACACAAATTTATTTTATTCGGTGTATATACCACTTTGACTATTCATTTATTCAAAATGAATCTTTTTATATGAAGCGTTTTACTAAACTACAAAAAGGAATGTTTTTCTTGTCGTACGTATAAGGCGATAACGACTTCTCTGACGTCGTGACCATTATTTGAGTTCTGTCTTCCTCTACAAGCCTTAACTTTTTTTGAATGAAAAATAAATACCATGTTTTACTCTTCTTTTATTTTGGTATTGAAAATGGTTGTCATAATGATTTTATATCAATGTGTTTTATTGATATCTTGTGATTTAAAAGTGGAAATGTTATGTTTCCTTTATACATGTTTTATGTGATACGATTATGTTATGGTTCTTGGGAATTATTATGAAGATGGGTGGTTCAATGATAAAATAAGGCCGGAGAGACTGATATAGCTCTCCAATGCATTGGGTAACGCGAAGGGGTTAAACGTTAAGGTTTCTTCGAAGAGATTTAGGGAATATACTGTGATGGGTATTCCAAATGTAACCAAGAGGGTTAATCCCTACGTAAGAATGTTATGAGTGCTTCAAGTTACCTTTAAGCCTTATGATTTCTATGATTTATTCATGATTTGATGAGGTATGTTAAAATGATTCTGGTTTATGTGAAAAGTATGATTTCATACATGGACTAATGTTTTCTTTTCGTACTTTTATATCCCTTAATGAGCTTTTTATGCTCATCCCATGTATTTTAAATGTTTTTCACAGGTCAATGGAAAGGTGCATGTTATGATGATAGTGTCACAGAAGTGTCAAGAAAGAATCCATGTTTTATTTTAAATATGTTTCTGTTGATGGGGAAAAACAAATACTATCTTTTTTGTAACCACTTTGTTTAAATGTGGAATGTAATTCATGATTTATGATCTAATTATCTAAAACTCTAAACCTGAAAAGATCCTCAATGTGAATTATTCATTTAATTCAATATTAAGTAAGGTTTAAGGTCGGGGCCTTATAGTTGGTATCAAAGGTCGGTTTAGACAACTTTAGGCATTATGAGTTTTGTTAGACACATGATTAGTCCCTATATCTATTATTTCAGTTAATTCCTTATTTTATAACTTTTTTCAAGTCTAGTAAAGCCGGTTACGAATGGAAGGATAAGGATCTCAAATTTCATTCCTTTCTCTTCCTGATGACATTATTGCAATAATTATTACAAAGTCATGTTTTGAAGATTGTGAATCTTTTTATAACATACAACTCACTTGCAAGAATTTGTTTGAGATATCAAACACCTCCACTATACCTCATTATCATCGTGGATCATGGGTTGTATTTACACAAATACAATTTTCACAATATTCTTATATTTTCAAGAAAGGAAAACATTATCCATGTATTTAAAAAATATTTTACCTTATCACAAGAATTTGAAGCATATTATGATTTTGAAAATGGTTCTAAGGAAGGACACATTGCACTACATATTTATATTTGATTTTAAAATATAGTCTCTCAGCACATACTTATGGTATTTTAGAAGGACCAATAATAGAAATTTTCAACTGAAATTATGTCCGACTATTTTATAGAAATTATGTTTTATCAGATTTTTTGCAATTATATGTTATACATGATTCATTTCCAAAACTGTTTTTCTGTGAACACCCATATGACCCATATAATACAATGTGTATTTGGATGGAGGAAGAAAATGATTGTTAAGGATCTCTAAATCATTATTGTAATGCATGGGACTTCTACCTACGTGAGCAAGATGACGATGAGACCGAGTGGACGCCATGATCAAGGTATGATGTTATTCATTTTGGGAATCTTTTTATTTTATCTTATGGTGGTGAAATAAGACTTCAAGAATTAATATGTTAAGATCATAATGAATTTGGATGAAAATGATAGGTATAAGTAAACTATTGAGGTTAAAACATGTTAGGGTTATTTTTGGAATTTTATAAAAAGGACAACACATAGACCGTGTGACAACCCGTCGCGTCGGACAAAGCTGCGAGAATTGAACCCACACCCAAAGTGCGACTGGTATTTATCGCCTACCACTAGAATACGTGTAACACCTGAGAATTTTATGTTATCAAAGTAATATTTTTCTACACAACACTTGCTTGGCTTGCTTTACACGCAATCGCGACCTTCCTCGATAGCTTGCGTCGTACGCAATACCGAGTTTCACTAAACAACAATATCCTATTAAAACTAGACGTTATAAATAGTAATAACCACTTTTTGAAATTTTATAAATTTTATTTTTCAAAATGGACTTCATTTTTGGACTCAGAATATCTAAATTAGCCTAGGGTAAAATTTTGGTATTTTTCTGAAAACTTTCAATTTTTGATGAATAGTGAAACCACTAAGTGGTAGGTTAAAAACTGAATTTTGCATAAAACGTAATTTTAACGCTTCTGTGAATGGAATTTCGAAAATCCGACAGACACGGTTGATATCAGTATGTAAAATGTGGTTCAATGAGATAAAAATAATTTTTTGGTGAATAGTAACTTTTTACTTTTTTACCGCGGTTAATAGTAAATAGGGTAACTAAGGGTAAATATGATATTAATATTACCCTAACACATGTCCTAATTCTATTGGATAAGTGTAATTCGACCAAAAACAAACTTAGGAATAAAATATGACCATTTAGGCCCACTTGGATTAGGTTAGGACATTTATTATTAATTTATTTAAAGAAGGGTTAAAATAGTTAAAATCAAAGTTTAATAAGTAAATCATTTGTAATATGGGGTTATACATAAGATAAATTCGACTATAAATATTCATTAGAAAGCTAAAAAGATTTCCTATATAATGGTATTTTATTTGTAATTTTTAGACATTAAATAATTTAATTTATTTATG
The DNA here is from genome assembly GCA_963277665.1 of Viscum album. Taxonomy (NCBI): domain Eukaryota; kingdom Viridiplantae; phylum Streptophyta; class Magnoliopsida; order Santalales; family Viscaceae; genus Viscum; species Viscum album. The sequence continues at coordinate 1,355,530,887 of OY728131.1, forward strand.
ACACAATGATGATGCAGTAATTATCTTATTAATGAAATATTGACATAATTGATGTTATAAACACAAAAATAAATATAATTTGAGACTTTTTATGAATTACACTAATTTTATAGGTTACTATGATATATTAATGTTGATTTAATTAACTTGGTTCGAACATATAATTCTTTTATGACTTTCACAAAAATCATATATCAAATAGTGTCAAAATTGACACAAAATAGTTTTTAAATCAAATATTATATTATTAATTGTTATTTTATTCCTAAAAATCTAAGGCTCGGCAAAATGACTTAGATAAGGATATATATATTAATAATAAACAATTTGGGGTTCGTTTGGCATGTTATAGTAAGTGTATTAACCATATAGTGAAAGAAAACAAAAAGACATGGTAAAAGTTAAATTATTTAACTTAGAGTTAAATCTAATTGATAAGGTTAAAATAATACCCCAAACTTGTCTAAATTATATTGGTTGATAGTATTTCGACCCATCCCAACTTTAGCTTCGAAATAAGACCCTTTGAAACCATTATAAACCGATTTTGACTTTAATATAAAATAATATTTTGAGATATTCCTAAGGTGCCCCTCTCCTCCCTTATAAAAGGGCACCTCCTCCCCCTCCTCCTCACACCAAATTGAGCACTCAAGCTCGGCCAAACCCTGCCATTTTCTCCTCTCCACTTCCCTAGAATAATCCTAGAGGTCCTGATCTTCTTCAAAGACCAATCTTAGTTCCCTATGTGGAGGATTCAAAGAGGCGTTCTAAAGAAGAGGTAATATCAATTACCGATCTTTTCAATTTATTTCTTCTTCAACTTATCCTTCTTTAGTTGTTTCATGATAAAGTAATAACATAAGTATTACTTACATACTGATATGTTTTTATAAATATGAAACAACCCTAATTCACCTTCTATCCATCCTACGGAAAAAATGAAATCACCGCGCGTGCGTACGTACGGAATACCGTCTCCACGCCGTGGTGTAATCTATTTTCCACCATCACTTTACAAGGATGTGTATAATGGTGTAATGAGTAACTATTTATGATTATTATTAAGTAATATTGATACTGAAATAATATATATATACTCCAATACAGTTCCACGATCATAGGAACGGTATCATCAATCGTGCGTACGTACGGAATACCGTCTCCACGATGTGATGCGACTCGTTCTACATGATCATCATTACATAGTAATTATATAAATTGAATGAATAAATATGATATATGTTACACTAATACCATTCTGGATATAAGGTATCTATAGCCTTAAAAGAAGAATAAGAATGTATTCGGCAAAACACGCATAAGAACAAAAGGCAATAAAGACCCGAGTAACAAGTAACAATGAAATATTACTATCAAGAAGCTAAGAATATGACCACATATGATATCATATCAATATGTATGATTCTGGAATAAGTCATTAACATTATTTAAACCATTATACAGGAGCTTCGGACACGTACAAAGCAAATTGGACCTAAGGTAAGGGAAATATCACAATCTCATTTTTATCCGAGATTGTTTATTCGTAAGTACTTACTGGGGTGTATTTTATCATCCACATCCATGTTTCATCAATATGTAATATTATTTCCATCCACCTACAATTGTTTAAATCCATTTTTACCCTTCGGTGAGTTTTTAGTAATATGTATGAAAGGAATCTTTTGTCGTTTTTCGTACGATGTACTTTTTGATTTTTCCGACAAAAGTACGAAGAATGTTTCTTTTAAACTTATACGGCATGAATGGATTTTTAAAACATTATTTCCAAGAAGCTTCCTTTACAAGTTTTCAAGTTTATTTTTAATCAACTTCTTTTAGTTTATAATTGTATGACATGTTAAGAAAAGAAAAGTGTTTTTGAAGTAGAAAGGATATTTTCCTCAAGAATGAAGTTCAAGTATTTTATCAAAATTATTTTCCATCTAAGATAATAAAAGGGTTATGTTTTTATCCCTATTATTACATGGATTTGATTATGTTGTGATGGAAACATTTTTATGAATTCCTTTATGTTATATGAATTGTTTTATGATGTCATGTTTAAGAATCCCATTTTTATTACATGGGTTATGCGATGATGTATGATTTATGATTATGTGGCACACATAAGAAAGGATTCATTATAAGATGGGTGGGACCTATATCTCCCTCCAATGCATTGGGTAAAGATTTTATATCTCATGAGATAGACAGGGCTGGAACGGTAGGTTATACCGGTTCAGTGAAACAGGACTGGAACGAGGGTGACTCGGTTCAGAAAGGGACTCTGTCCACTAAGATAGTCTTGGAAATGAGTCATGACTAACAAGAAATGATTTTCCATGATTATGTGTGCATGCCAAAAAGTTTCAAGTTTCATTTTTATGATTATGGGGATCTCATTTTCACTTCTATGATTTATTCCATGTTATGATATTATGATCTCTTTTGTAGGTTATGATTTTCAAAAAGATATGATATGATTTTTATTTCCTTTATTTTCCCTTGCTGAGCATTTGAGCTCACCCTTTTATGTTTTCTTTTCCCCAGGTCCGGAAGATGGATATTAACTAGAATATGCTAAATGGGACCCTAGATATGATGAAATAAATGGGAGACACTGTAGAAGATTTATGAACCAGTTGTTTATGTTTCCCAGTTTTTAAAGACACTATACCTATGCGGTCCTTTGTGGTTTTGTCATATGTTGTAATAAGTGTGCTTCAATTTTGATGTATTAACAATGTATGTAAAGTATGGGTCGTTATAGTTGGTATCAGAGGAAAGGTATAATCAACCTTTGGAAACTAGGATGTGAAAGCCATAGTAAGAACCCTAAGGATAAGTCTAAGAATAGAACACAATCTTAGTGTTTTAGAAATGTCCATGAATACCCTAGGATAAAACCTTAAGTGTGAAATTTTATCCTTGATTATGTGGTTTTCCTATTATAATTAGTGTTGCTCACACTATTCTTCTTGGTTTTAGTCAATGGCTGGAACCCGAAGGAACTGTGTTAATGCGGAATGCGATGGGCAATGCAATGATTGTCCCCCTGAGCAACCAAACGATATGGGAGCTGGAATGCAAAATCTTGTAGCCATGCTCACACAACTTTCTCAAGCTATGAATCACGCAGGACTTCCAAACGAGCAAAGGAAGGAGCAACATTCTGTTGAATCCTTCATGAGGCAGCGTCCACCTTCTTTCAGCGGGACTACTGATCCATTAGTTGCTGAACAATGGATTAGTACTACTGAAAAGATATTTTCAGTTCTTCAATGTTCTGAGCATGATAAAGTCATCCTAGCAGTGTATCGTTTGGAAGGAGATGCTGATCAATGGTGGAATCTTATTAAGAATATGAGGCAAAGGGATGAAATTGAGTCTATGGAATGGGACGAGTTCAAGAACTTATTTTTCAATAAGTACTTCCCTCGTATTCTCCTAACAAAGATAGAGAAAGTGTTCCTTGAACTGAAGCAAAGGGATGATGAATCTGTTGGTACCTATGAAGCAAATTTTACAAGACTTGCAAGGTACGCTTCTGGTATTATTATCCAACCTGAGAGTAAGATCGATCGATTCTTTAGTGGCTTAAAACCAAGTCTTCGAAGGGCGTTAGCCATAAGGGACTTCAATAGCTACGAGGAAATCGTTCGATGTGCTCTCAAAGTCGAGATGGAGATTGGATTAACCCAGCAGTCACATGGGTTTGATAAGAAGAGGAAGATGGAATTCAAAGGAAAATCTAAAGAGCACACGGAAAAGAAGATGAGCCTTTCCTTATGCTCAAAGTGTGGAAAGAAACATGGAGGGAGTTGTCTTAAAGAGACAAGTAAATGTTTTAAATGTGGAAAGGAAGGTCATCGGGAATTTGAATGCCGCGATAATGGGAAGAAGATATCTAATGATGCAAACAAAGGAAGGGATACACCGAATGAACATACTACACTTCAATGTTTCAAGTGCAAGGAGATGGGGCATTATGCCAATCAATGCCCAAACCCAAGGGTTGATGATGATGGTCGACGTCAACAAAATCTTAAGGCTAAAGACAAAGGAAAGTCACATGCAATTTCTATCAGCGATGTGGAGTATGATAACGAAGTGGTGAAAGGTACACTTACCATCCACTCTAAAGTAGCAAATGTTTTATTTGATTCTGGATCCAACCACTCTTTTATTTCTAAAGAATTTTCTAAGGGTATCACCCTATTACCTAAACAATTAGATGTTGAGTTAGCTGTGACAACACCTAATGGCACAACAGTCGCATCAAAAGTTTATAATTCTTCTCCGATCGAAGTTTGTGGGAAAGTGCTTCCTGCAAATCTTGTGATACTTCCTTTAATGGAATTTGATGTGATTCTTGGCATGGATTGGATTTCTCTACATGGAGCTCATATCAATTTCCAAAGAAGGGATGTCACATTTCATATTCCAGATCAATCTACGATCGTCTATCAATGCAAGGATGAACATAACCTTCCAGTGGAAATTCCTTCCATCTTATGGGTCTTGATTCCACTAAATGAAGGTTATTTATCTCAAATGGTTGGTGAGAAACTCACGATTAAGAATATGCCCATTGTACGGGAGTTTGATGATGTCTTTCCGGAGGAATTACCGGGTCTTCCACCAAATCGTGAAGTTGAGTTTTCAATAGAACTTGTACCGGGTGCTTTGCCTATTTCAAAGACACCTTATAGAATGGCCCCAATTGAGTTGCAGGAATTGAAGAAGCATCTCCAAGAGAATCTTGATAAGGGATTCATACGCCCTAGTGCGTCACCTTGGGGAGAACCTGTTCTATTTGTTAAGAAGAAAGATGGATCAATGAGACTCTGCATTGATTATCGTGAACATAACAAGATCACTATCAAGAACAAATATCATCTCCCACGCATTGATGACTTATTTGACCAACTACGCGGAGCTCAATACATTTCCAAGATTGATCTTCATTCAGGGTTTCATCAATTAAGGGTCAAAAGGGAGGATATACCAAAGACGGCTTTCCGTACAAGGTACGGACACTATGAATTTATAGTGATGCCATTTGGTCTTACTAATGCCCCTTCTATCTTCATGGATCTAATGAATAGAGTCTTTAAGGACTATATTGATCAATTTGTGGTAGTTTTTATAGACGATATTCTTGTCTATTCAAAGACCAAGGAAGAGCATGAAGATCACTTGAGAATTATATTGAAGACCCTGAGAAATGAGAAGCTTTATGCCAAATTTACCAAGTGTGAATTTTGGCTTCAAAAAGTTGAATTTTTGGGTCACATAATCTCAAAAGAGGGGATATCTGTGGATCCAGCAAAAACAGAGGTTATCGAAAGATGGTCAAGACCAACAACAGTAACTGAGATCTGAAGTTTTCTTGGTTTGGCTGGATATTATCGACGTTTTGTAAAAGATTTTTCACGATTATCTAATCCACTCACCAAGTTGACTCGGAAAGGAGTTAAGTTTGTCTGGACAGAGGAATGTGAAGAGAATTTCAAGGAGTTGAAAAGAAGGTTATCCAGTGCACCTGTGCTCACACTGCCTTGTAGTGGAGAAAGGTTTGTGATCTACAGTGATGCATCCAAGAAGGGATTGGGGTGTGTTCTTATGCAAAATGATATGGTGATAGCTTATGCCTCACGACAGTTGAAAATCCATGAGCAAAATTACCCAACACATGATTTGGAGTTGGCTGCGGTAATCTTTGCATTAAAGATTTGGAGGCATTACCTTTATGGTGAAAGGTGTGATATTTATACTGATCATAAAAGTTTAAAGTATATTTTCACACAAAAGGAGCTGAATATGCGTCAAAGAAGATGGTTGGAGCTGATTAAGGATTATGACTGCTCAATCCATTACCACCCAGGGAAAGCAAACAAGGTGGCAGATGCATTAAGTCGACAAGACCATGCTAGTTTATCCATGATGAGGATCACAAAAGATCCAATATTTATGGATTTACAAAGGATGGATCTTGGAATTATAATGGAAGGGGAAAAATCTTATCTTTCTCAAATGAATGTTCAACCATCTATACATGCGAAGATTAAGGAGGCACAGAAAGAAGATGTCGAGTTACAAAAGAAGGTGAGAAATGTTCCTTAATTCAACCTTGATTGTGATGGGGTAATAAAGTTCAGGAATCGGGTTTTTGTTCCTCCCATCCCCGAATTAAAGAAGGAGCTGCTGGATGAGGCTCATAGTTCTTCATTCTCTATTCATCCTGGAAGCACGAAGATGTATAGGGACCTAAAAGAGTACTTCTGGTGGGATAGCATGAAAAGAGATGTTGCTGAATATGTCTCTCGATGCTTGGTTTGTCAACAAGTTAAAGCTGAGAGACAGAAGTCTAAGGGGATGTTAAAACCATTACCCATACCCGAATGGAAATGGGAAAACATCACTATGGAATTTGTCATAGGACTTCCTAAAACATCCAAAGGCAATAATGCTATTTGGGTCATAGTTGATCGTCTTACAAAGTCTGCACACTTCATTTCTATTAGAGAGGATTTCTCTCTAGATCAGCTTGCCAGGATATATGTAAAGGAAGTGGTAAGATTTCATGGAGTACCACTTTCTATTATATCTGATCAGGATCCGAGATTTACCTCGATGTTCTGGAGAAGTCTTCAGCATACTCTGGATACAGAGTTGAGTTTCAGCACTGCTTATCATCCCCAGACAGACGGTCAGTCTGAGAGAACAATTCAAACCCTAGAAGATATGTTGACAGATTGCTCTATGGATTTCAAGGGGTTTTGGGATCAACACCTACCTTTGGTGGAATTTTCTTATAATAATAGCTTTCACTCCAGTATTCAGATGGCTCCTTATGAAGCTCTCTATGGAAAGAAATGCATGACTCCAACTTGCTGGGATGAAGTTGGGGAAAGAAAGCTATTAGGACCTGATCTCGTTGATGAAATGGCAGAAAAGGTTAGATCTATTCAACAACACATAAGAGCAGCTCAGAGTCGACAGAAAAGTTATGCGGACAACCGAAGAAAAGACCTAGAGTTTGAAGTGGGTGATAAAGTGTTCTTACGAATATCTCCTTGGAAGAGGGTTATGAGATTTGGAAAGAAGGGGAAGCTGAGCCCTAGATATATTGGTCCTTTCGAAATACTGGACCGTGTTGGGAAGGTAGCTTACCGATTGGCGCTTCCACCGAATCTCTCTCAAGTTCACGATGTGTTCCATGTATCTCTCCTGATAAAGTACATACTAGATCCTTCACATGTACTCAGCTCAGAAGTTGTACCGCTGGAGCAAGATCTTTCTTATGAAGAACAGCCGATAGAGATTCTGGATCATAGCGAAAAAGTCCTACGAAACAAGACCACTCGATTGGTGAAAGTTTTATGGAGGAACCACCAACTTGAAGAAGCTACATGGGAGCTTGAGGATATGATGAGGGAGAAGTATCCTCATCTGTTTGTTACAAAGTGACGAATTTCGAGGGCGAAATTATTTTTAAGGGGGGTAGAATGTAACACCCGAGACTTTTATGTTATCAAAGAAATATTTTTCTACACAACACTTGCTTGGCTTGCTTTACACGCAATCGCGACCTTCCTCGATAGCTTGCGTCGTATGCAATACCGAGTTTCACTAAACAACAATATGCTATTAAAACTAGTCGTTATAAATAGTAATAACCACTTTTTGAAATTTTATAAATTTTATTTTTCAAAATGGACTTCATTTTTGGACTCAGAATATCGAAATTAGCCTAGGGTGAAATTGTGGTATTTTTCTGAAAACTTTCAATTTTTGATGAATAGTGAAACCACTAAGTGGTAGGTTAAAAACTGAATTTTGCATAAAACTTATTTTTACCGCTTCTGTGAATGGAATTTCGAAAATCCAACAGACACGGTTGATATCAGTAAGTAAAATGTGGTTCAATGAGATAAAAATAATTTTTTGGTGAATAGTAACTTTTTACTTTTTTTACCGCGGTTAATAGTAAATAGGGTAACTAAGGGTAAATATGATATTAATATTACACTAACACATGTCCTAATTCTATTGGATAAGTGTAATTCGACCAAAAACAAACTTAGGAATAAAATATGACCATTTAGGCCCACTTGGATTAGATTAGGACATTTATTATTAATTTATTTATAGAAGGGTTAAAATAGTTAAATCAAAGTTTAATAAGTAAATCATTTTTAATATGGGGTTATACATAAGATAAATTCGACTATAAATATTCATTAGAAAGCTAAAAAGATTTCCTATATAATGGTATTTTATTTGTAATTTTTAGACATTAAATAATTTAATTTATTTATGACACAATGATGATGCAGTAATTATCTTATTAATGAAATATTGACATAATTGATGTTATAAACACCAAAATAAATGTAATTTGAGACTTTTTATGAATTACACTAATTTTATAGGTTACTATGATATATTAATGTTGATTTAATCAACTTGGTTCGAAAATATAATTCTGTTATGACTTTCAGAAAAATCATATATCAAATAGTGTCAAAATTGACACAAAATAGTTTTTAAATCAAATATTATATTATTAATTGTTATTTTATTCCTAAAAATATACGGTTTGGCCAAATGACTTATATAAGGATATATATATGAATAATAAACAATTTGGGGTTCGTTTGGCATGTTATAGTAAGTGTATTAACCATATAGTGAAAGAAAACAAAAAGACATGGTAAAAGTTAAATTATTTAACTTAGAGTTAAATCTAATTGATATCGTTAAAATAATACCCTAAACTTGTCTAAATTCTATTGGTTGATAGGATTTCGACCCATCCCCACTTTAGCTTCGAAATAAGACCCTTTGGAACCATTATAAATTGATTTTGACTTTAATATAAAATAATATTTTGAGATATTCCTAAGGTGCCCCTCTCCTCCCTTATAAAAGGGCACCTCCTCCCCCTCCTCCTCACACCAAATTGAGCACTCAAGCCCGGCCAACCCCTGCCATTTTCTCCTCTCCACTTCCCTAGAGTAATCCTAGAGGTCCTGGTCTTCTTCAAAGACCAATCTTAGTTCCCTAAGTGGAGGATTCAAAGAGGCGTTCCAAAGAAGAGGTAATATCCATTACCGATCTTTTCAATTTCTTTCTTCTTCAACATCTTCTTCTTTAGTTTTTTCATGATAAAGTAATAACATCAGTATTACTTACATACTGATATGTTATTATAAATATGAAACAAACCTAATTCACCTTCTATCCATCCTACAGAAAAATGAAATCACCGCGCGTGCGTACGTACGGAATACCGTCTCCACGCCGTGGTGTAATCTATTTTCCACCATCACTTTACAAGGATGGGTATAATGGTGTAATGAGTAACTATTTATGATTATTATTAAGTAATATTGATACTAAAATAATATATATATACTCCAATACAGTTCCACGATCATAGGAACGATATCATCACTCGTGCGTACGTACGGAATACCGTCTCCACGATGTGATGCGACTCGTTCTACATGATCATCATTACATAGTAATTATATAAATTGAATGAATAAATATGATATATGTTACACTAATACCATTCTGGATATAAGGTATCTATACCCTTAAAAGAAGAATAAGAATGTATTCGAAAAAACACGCATAAGAACAAAAGACAATAAAGACCCGAGTAACAAGTAACAATGAAATATTACTATCAAGAAGCAAAGAATATGACCATATATGATATCATATCAATATGTATGATTCTGGAATAAGTCAATAACATTATTTAAACCATTATACAGGAGCTTCATACACGTACAAATAAAATTGGACCTAAGGTAAGGGAAATATCACAATCTCATTTTTATCCGAGATTGTTTATTCGTAAGTACTTACTGGGGTGTATTTTATCATCCACATCCATGTTTCATCAATATGTAATATTATTTCCATCCACCTACAATTGTTTAAATCCATTTTTACCCTTCGGTGAGTTTTTAGTAATATGTATGAAAGTAATCTTTTGTCGTTTTTCGTACGAGGTACTTTTTGATTTTTCCGACAAAAGTACGAAGAATGTTTTTTTTAACTTATACGGCATGAATGGATTTTTAAAACATTATTTCCAAGAAGATTCCTTTACAAGTTTTCAAGTTTATTTTTAATCAACTTCTTTTAGTTTATAATTGTATGACATGTTAAGAAAAGAAAAGTGTTTTTGAAGTAGAAAGGCTATTTTCCTCAAGAATGAAGTTCAAGTATTTTATCAAAATTATTTTCCAGCTAAGATAATAAAAGGGTTCTGTTTTTATACCTATTATTACATGGATTTGATTATGTTGTGATGGAAACATTTTTATGAATTCAATTATCTTATATGAATTTTTTTATGATGTCATGTTTAAGAATCCCATTTTTATTACATGGGTTATGCGATGATGTATGATTTATGATTATGTGGCACACATAAGAAAGGATTCATTATAAGATGGGTGGGACCTATATCTCCCTCCAATGCATTGGGTAAAGATTTTATATCTCATGAGATAGACAGGGCTGGAACGGTAGGTTATACCGGTTCAGTGAAACAGGACTGGAACGAGGGTGACTCGGTTCAGAAAGGGACTCTGTCCACTAAGATAGTCTTGGCAATGAGTCATGACTAACAAGAAATGATTTTCCATGATTATGTGTGCATGCCACAAAGTTTCAAGTTTCATTTTTATGATTATGGGGATCTCATTTTCACTTCCATGATTTATTCCATGTTATGATATTATGATCTCTTTTGCAGGTTATGATTTTCAAAAAGATATGATATGATTTTTATTTCCTTTATTTGCCCTTGCTGAGCATTTGAGCTCACCCTTTTATGTTTTCTTTTCCCCAGGTCAGGAAGATGGATATTAAGTAGAATATGCTAAAAGGGACCCTAGATATGATGAAATAAATGGGAGACACTGTAGAAGATTTATGAACCAGTTGTTTATGTTTCCCAGTTTCTAAAGACACTATACCTATGCGGTCCTTTGTGGTTTTGTCATATGTTGTAATAAGTGTGCTTCAATTTTGAAGTATTAACAATGTATGTAAAGTATGGGTCGTTATACTACGTGAAGCCCATGGTTAGTATGACATATTCTTTTTAGTTATATGATTTTATGAATTAAGAGTAAGTTGATTTTGGGTTATCTATAGAAATTAGTAACCTATCATGGAGAATATGTGATTAGGTTAATTGCTATTCAATATGAGAATTTAAGAGAAACTGATGTTATTTGGAGATAATTGTTAATTTGTACCATGGAAGACTATGTGATTAAATCCTTCAAATATTTGGGTTTCAATCTTAGTTTCGTTTACTTTGAAGAATTTTATGGACAAATTGTATATGGAATGGTCTTTGTTGAACTTTGGGTATTGTTTGACAAATTTTGGAGATTAAGAATAGATTTTTTTTATAAAGGATTATCCTTTTTGTGTATTATCTGATCTCATACTAACCATTTAGGTTTTAGTTTTGGTTAAGGTATAAAGACATGGGAATTATATTATTGTTTTTTGTGGATTAGGTGATTCTCTAGTAGTTTATTCTAGCTCTCTTAATGTAAACAAGTCTTCCTAAATACTCATCATTTGGGGAAAGTATGAGTTTGTGTAAGAAATCTAGTAAAAGTTGAAAGTCAACATGAAAAGTTAGTATGTTTCCTTAAGATCAAAAATAAATTCCTCAATGAAAAGTAACATAGAACAAAAATGTTGACTATTAAATTTTCCTATGGGGGAATCGAATACCGTTTAACCCACCACAAGTATGTGATTTTATTGTGGTTAACTTTCTCCTAAACATGTTTTCTATCACTCTCCCTCAGAACATGACCCTTTGTTTTTTCCTCCATATCCATGTTTTCCTACATGGAATCCTAGTATGGGTTAACTTGGGTGACCTTTGTACTTCTCTTTCTTTATTTTAAAGTGATTGTTTTTCTAACTCTTGTTCCGATGTGGGATTTTCAATGAAGTTCCCAAGCCCAATTTTAAAATTGCGAGGACGCAATTCCCAAAAAGGGGGGGAAGGATGTAACACCCCAGGTAAATAAAGAATATGACATTTTCACATTTATCCATATTTGTGAATAAAATATTAATATTACATTAAAGGGGACACTATTCTCGATGGCATACCCAATACACAAAAACGAGTTTCATGGGAATCTTATGTTGCACTCTAATAATAAAATAATATTATTTTAAATATTAGTTAACGCCTAGCCATTTTAATGGAGGGAATGAACATAACTAACTACAAAATGATTATATATGTTTGTCAAATATTTTTACTTTTTAAAATAAATGTTAGAGGATTAAAAATGCGAATGAAACCAATTTTAAGCGTAAACATTTTAATATTATTTAAAAGGTCGATTAACCGCCTTTTGATGACGAACATCTTTTAAATCCACATTTTGACAATTTTATGTGTTGTATTTGAAAAAATAAAATTCTTCTTTAGAATCAGGACATCAAAATTTACTTTGTGTAAATTATTGGTATTTTTCCGATAAAGTTCATTTTTAATGAATAGTAAAAAATGTTGTATTTTAATTCAAAACCTCTTTTTTATCTAATTTATTTATATGATTAGATTATCTTTTGAATTGTTTTTAACGTAAAATTAGAATATATTTTTACCATTTAATCCAATAGTGGTCATTGGAATTAATTTTACTTTGAAATTGGACTTAAACTAGTGTCAAACTTTTAATAGATATTTTTTCTAAAAAACACGCTATTTGTTTTGACAGCGTGAACTAATTATTAAATTAAATAATTCAACATATATGTTTTGAATTTTTTAAAATAGAAATCATTTTTGAATTCGGAATATCAAATATATCTTAGGGTGAATTTTTGGTATTTTTCAGAAAAACTTCAATTTTTGATGAATAGTGAAACCACTAAGTGGTAGTTTAAAAACTGATTTTTTGATTAAATGAATCTTTACCAATTCTGTGATTTTAATTTAAAAAATATAACATACATGGTTTTCATTAGGATGTAAAATTTTGTTCAATGGGATAAAAATAATTTTTTGGTGAATAGTAACTTTTAAGTTTTTAATCACGATTAGAGGTAATTAGTGTAATTTAAGGTAAAAAAAATGTTTTAATAATATTAAATGACCTAGAAACATGTCTTACCCTCATTTTATGTGTCATGTCCGACCACTAAAATCCATGGGTCAGCTTGGGGACCCCATGGGAACAATTTGGTTGGAATATGACATAAATAACATTTTATTTTAAGTTAAAATAAAAATGTCACAAGCATGAGTTGTTTTACTAAAACAATTTTGAAATGGGGTTATACAAGTTATATGTTTGACTATAAATATTCATTAGAAATATAAAACGATTTCCTATATCATGATATTTTTTTTATAATTTTTAGACATTATATAAATTAAATTATTTATAACATCATGATGATGCAGTGATTACCTTATTAATAAAGGATTTAAATAGAATGAAAAGATAATGATAAAACTATAACTTACACATGTAGAAGTCATATTGGATGAGTATATTTATAACTCTTACCACCTTATCCTCTAAATACATCAATGTCGGATCTTTAAAATCCAAAACTCATTTGATAATAAAGTAACATTTTGTAACATTCCAAGAGTGCCCCTCCTCACCTCTTATAAAAGGCCCCCACCTATACCACCTTACCCACACCTCTCAAGCCTTTGGATCGGCCAAACCCTTCCCATTTCATCTCTCCACATACCTATATTCATCATTTAAGCCTCACTTCGGGCAGAATCCTTTCCAAGAAAGCCTTTGAGCTTAAATCAAAGAGAGTTACACGATTTAAAGGTTATGTCTTCCCTTGTGTTATTTTGTTTTATTTTCCTTCTCCAAACCCCTAAACTCTTTTTATTACATTTTTTTGTAACAATAACATTATATTAAATATACTAGGATTATTATATAAGAAGGATTCGAGCTAAACTTTCACACACATTCGTCTAATGGTTAAATAACATATTGTTTCTGTGGTTGGAGATTTTCTGCATCACGAAACGATGATTGTTCAATATTCGTTTAACACCTTCAAGGGTGGCCATTATGATGTCACTGTATTTTATATATGATATATATGGTATTTATTTTTACTATATTCTTTTGTATTTTATATTTAAAACATAACTTTATTCTTTTCATGTTGTGCAAATACGATAATTTCATATGAGGAAGTGTGGACTACCGGCCCCTCAAGTGGTGTGACTCATTCATGCAATACATGGAATGTATAAAGAATGAAATTAATGAACATATGTGACCTATATAAAATATATATTATACTGGAATTATAATATGTTTATATATCTCATTTATTTTTAATTCCCTTAATATGACAAAAAAATGAAAGTAGCATTCATGCGTACGTACTACCTACCGTCTCCATGAACGGTGATTTTAATTTTTTTATCTCCAAATGTTATGGAATAGTATAAAATGAATATTTAATGGATATATATGATATTTTAATCATTAATACTATTATTTAAATGATTTACTTATAACTACATGGGAAATCATTTTCAAACAAATTCATTTTTTTACTCATGTACCAAACATCGGCAAAAATGTCTGATATGAACTAACATTATTAAACAATTATTATAACATTATAATATGTGATATGAAATGAATAATAATCTTTAAAATAGGTCCTTAGGAAATTATAAATTGACCAAAGTTTATTCTTCAGGAATATAAATAAACGAACAAGACAAGTCAGACTGGAGGTAAGGGATCCTACCCCTCTCTTTCTTTTTAAGTACACTCTTTTATGTCAGTATTTTTAAGCTCATATTTCTTATGATTGGGATGTTATTTTATATTACTCCTACTGTTATTTTTATGTTCATATGGTGAGAGACCCTATTTTCTCTCATCAATCCATTTTGGAAGTTTTGAGTGGCGCCGTTAGGCTGCCGAATTTTCGTAAGAGATACAACCTCTATCTTTTTTTTATGTACTCCCTTTTATGTCATTTTTTTAAGATCATATTTCTTATGTTTGGGGATGTTAGTTTATATTAATCATACTGTAATTTTTATGTTCATAATATGAGAGACCCTATTTGATCTCATAAATCCATTTTTGGATGTTTTAAGTGGCACCTTTAGGCTGCCGAGTTTTCGTAAGGGATTTTTCATATCACTTTTATTCCTGTGAAATTTATGCTACGTTTGCCACTATTTACATTGAGTGGTGTTTGTACTTTCCATTATTATACACTTTTTGTAGTATAATTTCATTTATTGGTATTTACATCTTCATTGTATGACCCTTCCTCCATGGGGTGTACATTTTGAATGTTACCCAAGTCGGTAAGGGAACATTTCACCCTCCTCTTTTTAAAAGACTTATTTTTATATGTCTTTTAATTCACATAATATTATTCTGGGATATGTTATTATATATCCTTATCGATGTAAATTTTATTTCCAAGTGATGAGATACCATTTTTATCTCTCATCAACTCTTTTTCTGAATTTTGAAGTGACGTCGTTAGGCTATCAAATTTTTGCAAGGAAACTTCTTAACCCAATTTTTATTATTTGAGATAAACTTTTAATACTTGAATATGTCGTTCTTTTAATATGTGTGAATTTCCTCTGATTTTTTTACACTTAATATCCACTAATATTTGGTGTATTCGTTTACGACACATAATTATGTAATTGATTTATCCTTAATCTAAGGATACCACCTTTGTAAGGGACATCGTCTCAATCTCCTTTCATTGAGGAATATTTTGTTTTATACACAAATTTATTTTATATGGTGTAGAAACCCCTTTGAATTTATGTTTATTCAAAAGGAATCTTTTTATATGAATCATTTTACTAAACTACAAAAAGTAATGTTTTTCTTGTCGTACGTATGCGGCGACAACGACTTCTCCGCCGCCGTGACCATTATTTGAGTTTTGGCTTCCTCTACAAGCCATAACTTTTTTTGAATAAAAAATAAATTCCATGTTTTACTCTTCTTTTATTTTGGTATTGAAAATGGTTGTCATAATGTTTTTATATCAATGTGTTTTATTGATATATTGTTATTGAAAAGTGGAAATGTTTTGTTTCCTTTATACATGTTTTAGGTGATACGATTATGTTATGGTTCTTGGGAATTATTATGAAGACGGGTGGTTCTGTGATAAACTAAGGGCGTGTGAGCCCGATATAGCTCTCCAATGCATTGGGTAATGCGAAGGGGTTAAATGTTATGGTTTCTCTAAAAATATTTAGGGAATATACTGTGATGGGTATTCCAAACTTAACCAAGAGGGTTACTCCCTACGTAAGAATGTTATGAATGCCTCAAGTTACCTTTATGCATTATGATTTCTATGATTTATTCATGATTTTATGAGGTATGTTAAAATGCGTATGTTTTATGAGTAAAGTATGATTTCGTACATGGACTAATGTTTTCTTTTTGTACTTTTATATCCATTAATGAGCTTTTTATTCTCATCCCACATTTTTGAAATGTTTTTCATAGGTCAAGGGAAAGGATAATGTTATGATGATAGTGTCAAGAAAGTGTCAAGAGAGAATCCATGTTTTATTTTAAATATGTTTCCGTTGATGGGGAAAAACGAATACTATATTTTATGTAACCACTTTGTTTAAATGTGGAATGTAATTCATGATTTATGATCTAATTATCTAAAACTCTAAACCTGAAAAGATCCTCAATGTGAATTATTCATTTAATTCATTATTAAGTAAGGTTTAAGGTCGGGGCCTTGTAGTTGGTATCAATGGTCAGTTTAGACAACTTTAGGGATTATGAGTATTTGTTAGACACATGATTAGTCCCTATATCAATTATTTCAGTTAAATCCTTATTTGATAACTTTTTTCAGGTCAAGTAACGCCTGTTACGAATGGAACGAGAAGGATCTCAAATGACATTCCTATCTCTTCCTGATGACATGCTTGCAATAATTATTGCAAAGTCATGTTCGGAAGATTGTGAAACTATTTCTAACATACAACTCACTTGCAAGCAGTTGTTTGAGATATCAAACACCTCCACTATACCTCGTTATCATCGTGGATCATGGGTTGTATTTAGAAAAATACTATTTTCATAATATTCTCATATTTTCAAGAAAGGAAAGTATTATCAAGGTATTTTCAAATATTTTACTTTATCACAGGAATTTGAAGCATATTATGATTTTAAAAATGGTGCTGAGGAAGGAGACCCCTGCACTACCTATTTATATTTGCTTTTAAAATATAGTCTCTCAGCACATAGTTTTGGTATTTTAAAAGGACCAATAATAGAATGTTTCAACTCAAAATCTGTCCGACTATTTTATAGAAATCATGTTTTATCATATTTTTTTGAATTATATGTTATACATGATTATTATCCAAAACTATTTTTATGTGAACACCCATATGACTCATGTTGTACAAGGTGTATTTGGATGGAGGAACCAAATGATTTTGAAGGATCTTTAAATAATTGTTGTAATGCATGAGACTTCTACCTATATGAGAAAGATGATGATGAAACCGAGTGGATTCCATGATCAAGGTATGATGTTATTCATTTTGTGAATCGTTTTATTTTATCTTATGGTGGTGAAATAAGACTTCAAGAATTAAGATGTTGAGATCGTAATGAATTTGGAAAAAATGAGAGGTATAAGGAAACCATTGAGGTTAAAACATGTTAGGGCTATTTTTGGAGTTTTATAAATAGGACAACACACAGACCGTGTGACAACCCGTCGCGTCGGACAAAGCTGTGGGAATCGAACCCACAACCAAAGTGAGACTGGTATTTATCGCCTACCACTGGACTACGTGAAGTCCCTGGTTAGTATGACTTATTCTTTTTAGTTATATGATTTTATGAATTAAGAGTAAGTTTATTTTGGGTTATCTATAGAAATTATTAACCTATCATGGAGGATATGTGATTAGGATAACTACTTTTCAATATGAGACTTTAAGAGATACTGCTGTTATTTGGAGATAAGTGTTAATTTGTACCGTGGAAGATTATGTGATTAAATCCTTCAAATAATTGTGTTTAAATCTTAGTTTGGTTTACTTTGAAGAATTTTATGGACAAATTGTTTATCGAATGGTCTTTGTTGAACTTTGGGTATTGTTTGACAAATTTTGGAGATTAAGAATAGATTTTTTTTATAAGGGAGTATCCTTTTTGGGTATTCTCTGATCTCATACTAACATTTTAGGTTTTAGTTTTGGTCAAGGTCTAAAGACATGGGAATTATATAGTTCACTTTTGTGGATTAGGTGATTCTCTAGTAGTTTATTATAGCTCTCTTAATATAAACAAGTCTTCCTAAATACTCATCATTTGGGGAAAGTATGAGTTTGTGTAAGAAATCTAGTAAAAGTTTTACGTCAACATGAAAATTAAGTATGTTTCCTTAAGATCAAAAAGAAATTCCTCAATGAAAAGTAACTTAAAACAAAAAATGTTCACTATTAACTTTTACTATGGGGGAATCAGATACCGTTTAACCCACCACAAGTGTGTGCTTTTCTTATGGTTAACTTTCTCCTAAACATGTTTTCTATCACTCTCTATCAGAACATGACCCTTTGTTTTTTCCTCCATATCCATTTGTTCCTACATGGAATCCTAGTATGGGTTAACTCAGGTGACCTTTGTACTTCTCTTTCTTTATTTTAAAGTTATTGTTTTACTGACTCTTGTTCCTATGTGGGATTTTCAATGAAGTTCCCAAGCCCAATTTTAGAATTCCGAGGACGCAATTCCCAAAAAGGTGGGAAGGATGTAACACCCCAGGTAAATAAAGAATATGAAATTTTCACATTTATCCATATTTGTGAATAAAATATTAATATTATTTTAAAGGGGGCGCTATGCTTGATGGCATACCCAATACACAACAACAAGTTTCATGGGAATCTTACGTTGCACTCTAAAAATAAAATAATATTATTTTAAATGGTAGTTAACGCCTAGCCGTTGTAATGGCGGAAATGAACAGAACTAAGTACAAAATGATTATATATATTTTTCAAATATTTTTACTTTTTAAAATAAATGTTAGAGGATTAAAAATCAGAATGAATCCAATTTTAAGCGTAAACATTCTAATATTCTTTAAAAGGTCGATTAACTACCTTTTGATGGAGAACCTCTTTTAAATACACTTTTTGAAAATTTTATGTGTTATATTTGAAAAAATAAAAATCTTCTTTAGAATCGGGGTATCAAAATTTACATTGTGTAAATTTTTGGTGTTTTTCCGATAAAGTTCATTTTTAATGGATATTAAAAAATGTTGTATTTTAATTCAAAACTTCTTTTTAATCTAATTTATTTATATGATTAGATTATATTTTAAATTTTTTTTAAAGTTAAATTAAAATATATTTTGACCATTTAATCCAATATCGGTCATTAGAAATAATATTACTTTGAAATTGGACTTAAACTAGTGTCAATCTTTTAATAGATATTTTTTCTTAAAAACCCTCTATTTGTTTTGATAGCGGGAATTAATTATTAAATTAATTAACGCAACATATATGTTTTGAATTTTGTAAAATAGACATCATTTTTTATTTCGGAATATCAAATATATCTTAGGGTGAATTGTTGGTATTTTTCTGAAAAACCTCAATTTTTAATGAATAGTGAAACCACTAAGTGGTAGTTTAAAAACTGATTTTTTCATTTAAATGAAACTTTACCACTTCTGTGATTTGAATTTCAAAAATCCGACATACATGGTTGTCATTATGATTTAAAATGTGGTTCAATGGGATTAGAATAATTTTTGGTGAATAGTAACTTTTAAGTTTTTAATCGTGATTAGATGTAATTAGTGTAATTTAAGGTAAAAATAATGTTTTAATAATATGAAATGACCAAGACACATGTCCTAACCTCATTGGATGTGCCATGTCCGACCATGAAAATCCATGGGTCAACTTGGGGACCCCATGGATCCACTTTGGTTGGAATATGACATAAATAACTTTTTACTTGAAGTTAAAATAAAAAAATCACAAGCATGAGTTGTTTTACTAAAACATTTTTTAAATGGGGTTATGCAAGTCATATTTTAGACTATAAATATTATTTATAACGATAAAACGATTTCCTACATCACGATATTTTTTTTATAATTTTTAGACATTAAATAAATTAAATTATTTATGACATCATGATGATGCAACGATTACCTCATTAATAAAGGATTTAAATAAAATGAAAAGATAATGTTAACACTATAACATAAACTTGTAAAAGACCTATTGGATGAGTATATTTCTACCCCTTACCACCTTATCCTCGAAATACATCAATGTGGGGCCTTTAAAATCTTAAATGCATTTGAAAATAAAGTAACATTTTGTAACATTCCAAGAGTATCCCTCCCCTCCTCTTATAAAAGGCCCCCACCTCTACCACCTTACCCACACCTCTCAAGCCTTTGTATTGGCCAACCCCTACCCATTTAATCTCTCCACATCCTTCTCTTCATCATTGAATCCTCAGTTTGGGCAGAATCCATTCCAAGGATGCCTTTGAGCTTAAATCAAAGAGAGTTACCCGATTTAAAGATAATGTCTTCCCTTGTGTTCTTTTGTTTTATTTTGCTTCTCCAAACCCCTAAATTATTTTTATTAATTTTTTTCTGTAAAAAATCCATTATATTAAATATATTAGGATTTTTTTATAATAATTATTCGAGCTACACTTTCACACACCTTCGTCTAATGGTTAATGAACATACTGTTTTTGTGGTTGGCGATTTTCTGCCTCATGAAATGATGATTGTTCAATATTTATTTAACACCTTTAAAGGTGGCCATTATGATGTCAATGTATTTTATATATGATATATATGGTATTTATGTTTAATATATTCTTCTCTATTTTATATTTAAAACATACCTTTATTCTTTTCATGTTGTGAAAATGTGATAATTTCATATGAGGAAGTGTGGACTACCGCCCCCTCAAGTGATGTGACTCGTTCATGCAATACATGGAATGTATAAATAATTAAATTAATGAACATATGTGACCTATATAACATATATATTATACTGGAAGTATAATATATATATATATATATCTCATTTATTTTTAATTCCATTAATATGACAAAAAATGAATGTAGCGTTCATGCATATGTACGGCCTACCGTCTCCATGAACGGTGCCTTTCATTTTTTATCTCCAAATATTATGGAATAGTATAAAATGAATATTTACTAGATATATATGATATTTTTATCATTAATACTATTCTGTAAATTATTTACTTATAACTACAGGGGAAATCATCTTCAAACATGTTCATTTTTTTACTCATGTACCAATCATTGGCAAAAACGTCTGATATGAACTAACATTATTAAAAAATTATTAAAACATTATAATATTTCATATGAACTGAATAATAATCTCTAAAAGAGGTCCTTAAGAAATTATAAATTGACCAATGTGTATTATTCAGGAATATAAACAAACGAACAAGACAAGTCGGACTTGAGGTAAGGGATCCTACCCCTCTCTTTCTTTTTAAGTACACTCTTTTATGTCATTATTTTTAAACACATCTTTATTATGATTGGGATGATAATTTATATTAATCCTACTGTAATTTTTATGTTCATATGGTGAGAGACCCTATTTTCTCTCATCAATCCATTTTGGATGTTTTGAGTGGCACCGTTAGGCTGCTGAATTTTCGTAAGAGATCCAACCTCTCTCATTCTTTTTAAGTACTCTCTTTTTTGTCATTTATTTTAAGATCATATTTCTTATGTTTGAGGATGTTCATTTATATTAATAATACTGTAATTGTTATGTTCATATTATGAGTGACCCTATTTGATCTCATAAATCCATTTTTGGAAGTTTTAAGTGGCGTCATTAGGCTGCCGAGTTTTCGTAAGGGATTTTCATCTCACATTTATTCCCGTGAAATTTATGCTACGTTTGCCACTATTTAATTGGGTGGTGTATGTACATCCCATTATTATATAATTTTATTTGTATAATTTCATTTATGGATATTTACATCTTCATTGTATGACCCTTCTTCCATGGGGTGTACGTTTCGAATGTTACCCAAGTCGGTAAGGGAACATTTCACCCCCCCTCTTTTTAAAAGACTTCTTTTGTTATGTCTTTTAATTCACATACTATTGTTTTGGGAAATGTTCTTATATATCCTTATTTATGTAAATTTTATGTCCAAGTGATGAGATACCCTTTTTATCTCTCATCAACTCTTTTTATGAATTTTGAAGTGACGCTGTTAGGCTGTCGAATTTTTGCATGGGAACTTCTTTCCCCAATTTTGATTCTTTGGGATAAACTTGTACTCCTTTAATATGTCGTTCTATTAATATGTGTGAATGTCCTATGATTGTTTTAAACTTAATATCCACATATATTTGGTGTATTCGTTTTTCACACATAATTATGTAATTTATTTATCCTTAATCCAAGGATACCGTATTTGTAAGGGACATCGTCTTAATCTCCTTTCATTGAAGAATATTTTGTTTTATACACAAATTTCTTTTATACGGTGTATAAACCCCTTTTACTTTTCATTTATTCAAAAATCATATTTTTATACGAATCATTTTACCAAACTACAAAAAGGAATTTTTTTCTTGTCGTACGTCTGTGGCGACAACGACTTCTCCGCCGCCGTGACCATTATTTGAGTTTCGGCTTCCTATACAAGCCATAAGTTTTTTTTGAATGAAAAATAAATACCATGTTTTACTCTTCTTTTATTTTGGTATTGAAAATGGTTTTAAAAATGTTTTTATATCAATGTGTTTTATTTATATCTTGTGATTGAAAATTGGAAATGTTATGTTTCCTTTATACATGTTTTATGTGATACGATTATGTTATGGTTATTGGGAATTATTGTGAAGACGGGGTGGTTCCGTGATAAACTAAGGGTGGGTGAGCCCGATATAGCTCTCCAATGCATAGGGTAACACGAAGGGGTTAAACGTTAAGGTTTCTCCGAAGAGATTTAGGGAATATACTGTGATGGGTGTTTCCAAACGTAACCAAGAGGGTTACTCTCTACGTAAGAATGTTATGAATGCCTCATGTTACCTTTATGCCTTATGATTTCTATGATTTATTCATGATTTGATGAGGTATGATAAAATGCTTCTGTTTTATGAGTAAATTATGATTTCATACATGGACTAATGTTTTATTTTCGTACTTTTATATCCTTTACTGAGCTCTTTATGCTCATCCCATGTTTTTGAAATGTTTTTCACAGGTCAAGGGAAAGGTGAATGTTATGATGATAATGTCAAGTAAGGGTCAAGAAAGAATCCATGTTTTATTTTAAATATGTTTTCGTTGATGGGGAAAAATGAATACTATCTTTTATGTAACCACTTTGTTTAAATGTTGAATGTAATTCATGATTGATGATCTAATTCTCTAAAACTCTAAACCTGAAAAGATCCTCAATGTGAATTATTCATTTAATTCAATATTAAGTAAGGTTTAAGGCCGAGGCCTTATAATTGGGTAGAGTTTAGATAGGGATTTTAGATTGAGAGGTGTGAGGAAATGAGGGTGTGAAGGGTGGTATTTATAGTGGAGGGGAGAGAGGTTTTAATAAAATTTAATCATTAGATTATTAATTTCCTCCAAGATAAGAAATAGTGATGGATTCCATGACAATGAATAGTAAAGAGGGAATGTGAGTTCTATATTTGGGTTCTTATATCCCTTCTGATGTTCAGAATAGTGGTATTAAATTATATTGTATTTATACTTAAAAATAATTTATTTTACTATTCATCAAAAATTCATGTATTTCAGAAACATAAGAAAACTCACCCTAACCATTTTTCGACATGTAGAATCCAAAAATAAAGTCCATTTTTCAAAAATAATTTTCTAAATATTATTAATTTAATTTTTAATTGAAATTATAATTTACTTGAAAAATACAATTTTTAATACATTTGTTTACTTATTCCAAAACATAGGTATGTCATGCTTTCACATTAATCCCACATATATACCATATTATATGATTTTACTATTCATAAGGGTATATTACTATTCAGAATTGCAACATTACTATTCGTAAGGGTATGTTACAATTCACCAACAATTATGTTTGTTCTATTAGGCTCCAGACTTTTTACTGATTGCAATCGGGTATGTCAGATTTTTGAAATTCAACACATAGAAGTGGGAAAATTTTTTTAATGATAACATAATCTTTAGTATCATGATATTTCATTTTTCTTTCCAATGTTATTATACTATAAGTCATAATTATAAAAAGTTATTTCCATTGACAAAAATTTAGGTCGTTACATTCTTCCCCCCTTATAAAACGTTTCCCCCAAAATTTGATTTTACATAAATAGGTGTGGGTGCTTCTCCTTCCTCGCCTCTTCCAGTTCCCATGTTTTCTCATCAAACATTTGGTTCCTACACAAAACAATAAAATCGTGGCTTGTATTTTTTGCATAGAACATTATCTCTCTAGTCCATAATCCTTATTGGCTTCTCCTTATAGGGTTTATCGTCTTCCAACTGTACCACCTCTGTGTTCAGTAGATGTGAGAGATCTGTTATGTACTCCCTTAGCAGTGATATATGAAACACATCATGAACATGAGCCATATTCAGTGGAAGTGAAGGAGGATAGGCCATGTCTCCTATACGGTCATGGATCTCAAAGGGCCCAATGTACCTTGGACATAGCTTCCCATTCATTCAAAATATCATGAATCTATTCCATGGTGATATTCGAAGAAAGAATTTATCTCCAATGTTGATCTCTATGTCCCTTCGACGGTTATCAGCATAGCTCTTTTTCTAACTCTGTGTAGCTTTGATGCGTTTCTGGATGATCCAACCTTCTCTGTCATCTCTTTAATAAGATCAGGTCCAAATAGTTTTCTTTCTCAAATTTCATCCCAACAGGTTGGAGTTCTATATCGTTTTTCATATAGAGCTTCCTATGGAGCCATCTGAATATTCAAGTTGAAGCTGTTATTGTATGAAAAATAAACCAATAGAAAATTATGATCCCATCCACCTTTTAATTATAAAGGTTAGGATTTTTCCTTGTCTTGATTCGTCTAAATAGTTTTTCAAGATTGGAAATCTGTTTTGGGGTGATAGGCCATTCTAAAATTTAATTCATTACTCAAAGCATGATGAATACTTCTCCATAATTTAGATGTGAACCTTGGATCACAATCAAAGAAAATCGAGAGTGGAACACTATGATGTCTCACAACTTCGTTCACATATATCATTTCAAGTTGTTCAATTGAGGGGTGTTCCCGAATAGCGATAAAATGGGAAATATTTTTGAGTAGTTCCACTAAAACCCATATCACATTATTTATCTTTGACATCTTCAAGAGACCCATAAAAAAGTCCACATTGAAATTCTCCCATTACAACTATGGTATAGGCAATGGATGTATCAACCCTTTTGTACTTTTGTATCTCTAGTTTAACTTGCTAACATACCATGCACCTTGAGATATATTCCGTGATATCATTTTTCATGTTATCTCACCAGAAGTGTTCATGAAGATCTCAGTACATCTTGGCGCTACAGGGATGGATATAGAATGTTGAGATATGTGCATTGTCTAATATCTCCTTCTTTTTACAAGGTGACTAAGGCACATAAAGCCACATTCCAAACCAAATCACACATTAATATTCGATATAGAACTCTTGTGGCTTCCCTTCCATTACTACATTCACCTTCTATTGTTAATACAGATCATCCCTTTGCACCTCATTAATTTTCTCTTCGATATATGGTTGTGAAATCATTTGGATAATTATGATGTATCCCCTGCCATTATGATTTCCAAATATGTCTTTACATAACTAAGAAGATAGGGTATTTCTCAATCTGTAACATGGATAGAGTAGGGGTTCTTTTCTACTTTGAGCATCAGCTACCTTGTTCACCTTTCTAGGTTGATAGTGATTAGAGAAATCGTAATCCTTAATTAGCCCTAACCATATCCTTTTATCCATGTTGACCTCTATTTATGTGAATATATAATTTAGAATCTTGTGATCAGCTTACATGTCACACTTCTCACCATTAAGGTAGTTCCGCCAGATTTTCAAGGCAAAAATCATGGCTTCCAGCTCTAGGTCATGCATCTGGTATTTCTACGCATGGGTATTCAAATTTCATGAGGCATAGGCTATCAAATTATCATTTTTCATGTATAAACAACCCAAGAATTTCTATGAATAATCAATGTATAACACAAAAATATCTCCAATTTTTTGTAGTATGAGTACTGGTGCAGTGATTAGCCATCTATTTATCTCCTTGAAGCATACCTCACAGTCTTCCATACTGATATACTTTACCCCTTTCCTTGTTAACTTATTTTGTGAGACTGAAAATCGTGAGAAATTTATCAAAAAATGTCAGTAGTACCCAACTAATCCATAGAAACTACAGATTTTTGTGACACTAGAGGTCCTATCCCATTACTCAGTTTCCTTTTTTATGGTTTCACAGAAATTCCCTCACTTGTGATTACATATCCCAAGAACGTGAAATTCTTCATCCAAAAGTCACACTTTCTAAACATGGCGTACAACCTATCCATTATCAATGTCTATACCACAAGTCTTATATGATCTTCATGTTCCTCCTTGATGTTGGATTATATGATAATATAATCAATAAACACAATAACAAATTTGTTGAGGTAATTTCTTAAGATTATATTCATCAAATCCATCAAGATTTCAGGGGAATTAGTAAGTTGGAAGGGAATAACTAGAAACTCATTTTTCCCATACCCTTTATGGAAGACAATACTCTAAATATATTATTTCTTCACCATTAACTGATGATATCCAAAATGAAGATCCACCTTTGAGAAGTATTGATCTCCTCTTAACTGATCAAAAAATCCATCTATCCTTGTAAGGGGATACTTGTTCTTTAATGTGATCTTGTTATGTTCCAGATAATCGATGCACAACCGCATTGTTCCATCCATCTTATTCACAAAGTGCAATCATGCACCCAAAGGTGATGAACTATGACGTATGAACCGTTTTTCTAAATGCTCTTTCAGCTACTTATATAACTCCTCTGGTCTGATAGGATCCATTCTATAAGGACACTTTTAGATAGAAGTAGATCTAGGTATGATTTCTATTGTGAACTCTTCCTAATGATCTAGGGGAAGTCCAGGTTACTCTTCAGAAAATACATCACTGTATTCCCTCATGATTGGAATTTACGCAAGGATGGTAGTGTAATTTGACTCAACCATTTGAGATAGGTTTTTTTCTTCATAGGGAATCAACACCCACATAGATGAATGATTTTTAAAAGAATATTCATGAAACTAATTGCATGTTTAGAAGAGCATGGGATTGTTCGGAATATGAAAAGATATTTCCTTTTACCAGTAGTGGATACATGCTCTATATAATGAGATCCAATACATTCCCATTATAACATCAAATTCCACAAAGATAACTATTATGAGATTTCCAAAAAAAATCATCCCACATAGACCAATAGAAGAAGATTCAAATTCATGGGTTGCAATGATTTCACCACATTGTGTTTTTATAGATATCTCTACATGAAGGTTTTCGGGATTCGATTCTATAATTATAGTAAACATGAATGATATAAATGAATGCGTAGAACTATAATCAAATAAGACATTGTCCATTTGTGAATGAAAAGAAAGTGTACCTTGTATGACTTCATTAACATGCTCCACTTCTACATTAGTGATGGAATAAACCTTCCCTTGTTCCTTTGGCATTGGTGGCTAGTGACACTGATTACCCTCAAGGACACGAGGTTTAGTGTACTAGCATGAATATTTCCCTTGCTCCCTAGAATTATAGTACGGAACCATGGGTGGTTCTATCCTTTATTCCAAAATAATCTCCTTCCTTATCATGTATTTTTTAAAATCTTGAGCATTGTTAGATTTTTCCCACACTTGAAGCATTTACTCATCCCTTTGATGCAGTTCCCATGATGCAACTTTACACATTTTGGGGATGTGGGTCATTGAGTTTTCTCCATCCTTTATCAAAAGACCCGCCAGCATAAAACTCCAAAATTCATTTCTTATCACTTTATCTATGGAAGCATTCTCTAAAATCCATATATACTTTGAGATAACACCAAAAAACTTCTTCCTAACCCCTAAAGTCGCTAATTTCAAGATCCTTTCAAATGTGGGGTTTTAATATGTGAAAGAATCTATCAATTTTTCTATCATTATTTATAACAAAACCCAAAGTGTACCTCAAAATCCATGTGAAACTCATTTCATAGGTTGTGAAAGATTGTACTTCATTTTTCTTGAGCTATATGAATTCTCCCCCATCTTTGTTTGATGAGTTCTTGGGAAATAGTTGTTAAGAAAAATTATCTTAATGCCTTCCCATTCCATATCTTCCATTACGTCACTTGGAATGGTGTTCTTAATCAAAGCCCACAACTGATAGGCCTCTCCATCTAAATGATAAATGGCTATTGTCACCTTCTCAATCATATAATAGTGAAGAAATGAAAATATAATTTCCATGGAGTTGACCCACTATTCTACAATTAGTGGATCAGAAGATTCAGTAAATGTCAGTGGTCATTGCCGCAAAAAACACTCAACCACCAGTTTCTCCCTCTTAGGAGAAGGAGGAAGTTCACAATTATTAATGTTATTTTTCATTAAATGAGATATTTTGGTTTGAATCACCCTGATTTTTTTTAATTCCACATCTGAAATCATTGGGGATGTCATTTAGGAAGTCATTGCATTGGCCCTCACACTAGTTTTTGGCCTCGTTTCTTCTGGTTCCCACCAATATTTAAAATAGAAAAGGTTAGAACAAAACATAAGTCAAAAAGATATGAATTAATAACTTATTAATATGTGTAATTTTTAATAAAATAATGACTTATGGGTTCCCTATGTAATGATTGTTGTGTTAATATTTGTACATAATCTGATAATAGAGGTTTTCTCCAGGGTTTACTAATCTTAATTCCCAAATTAACTAATCCTTTCCTTCGATACCAACTATAGATACCTTTCCTTTTCTTAAATTACTATTAAAAAATTATAAATATAAACAACATAATAGTATTACAGCATGAGGATCCAGAGGTTTAGTGTCTTCGAAAACTTGTACCAAACACAACTTTTACAATATCAAGTATAAACATTTATTTAATTCCATCTTCTTTGGATTATTATTGGCTATTGACCTGTCCTTAGTACATGTAGTCAGCTGTGGATGTACATCCAAAAAGGGTAATATAAAATCCTTGTAAGTGGATAGATATGAGCAATACAAAAATGGGTGATCATAATCATATCATAGTTAAAGGATCAAGAAAATGAGAGGAACCATTTTTAAAAGACTTAAAATGTGGCAATGCATAAAAAATGAAACATAATGTATTAGTGGTTAACTAAGACACATACTTGTGAAAAAATCTAGAATATTTTTAAAACATTATTACACTTTATCTCATGAGATTCATCACATTACCCAATGCATTAGAGATCTCTATAATTCTGGGTACACCTTTCATATTAAAACATTTATATTGCGCCATAAAATTCTAGGCGCAACAGTCACATCATAACATTAACATTATCCTTCATGACACATAGAAAATATATAAATAATTAACATAACTAACCCATTGAAAGGAATTGGTTTCATCTTATAGGAACCTATTCATAAAAATTGGGTTCCCAAAAGAAATTTGGAATAATAAACCTACTACAAGAATCATCAACATTTAGTGAGAAATAAATTGTGTTTTTTGAATGATTCTTCTGGAAAGAATTTTTTTGAAAAAAAAACTCTAGTGGAAAACATTTATATCTCATAAAATGTAATATAAATATAAAATAAATAATTTTTCTATAGTGACCATAAAAAAATGGAGTGAAAGAGGGGGAACCTGAAGAAAGAATGTTGGGTTCGAGAATTTCCCATGACCTCTTATCTGAATGATTTCTTCACTTTAAAGTCATGTATAACAACATTTGATTAATTAATTAAAAATTTAAGAACCTTTTGTACATGAATCTGGTTAAATATTTTTTCATTATGTTATATTATGGTCCTTTGTATGAATTATAGGGTTTAAATCCATTGTTTGGGTATGTTTGTTTTTATGGTATTCTTGAAAGATTCACATGTATTCTTAAATGAAAGTTCACGTAGAACATGGGTAAAAATATATAACATATATTACATGTTATTAATGATATTACAAGATTTTAAATGATATTATAATGATTTATGTAATATAACATGTGGATGAATCATTAGGTAAAATTTAATGATGATTGTTTGGGTTAATTCTGGTGATTTTTTGACAATAATTAAATTATTTGTCTAATCACTTAGTTATATGTACATAAGTTAGTTCCAGAACATGAAATAGTTTAAAACACATATAATATAATCTGGTTCAAATATTAAAATGTATTCATTACCATATCTGAAGGTGGTAAAGGAAAAATTAAAACATGACGTTCTTGAAGGCGATAAATTGACAACTCACAAACATCATTTTGTTTTCTAAAATAAAATAAAGTAGAGAAGGATTTGGATGGTATTTTATCCAATTAATACCATAACATTACATTATATGTGATATAATGGACTTCACATACCATGTTGATGCGTATAGGTGTGGAGATATTAAGAAAAGAACGTGAAATTGGATGTAAATTAATGGAAAAGGGAGAGAGGGAAATTACCTCTTGAATCCACCACTTGAGATCCTCCTTAAAGAACATAGGCTTGGTATATTGAGGATACCATAAGGTCTTAAACATGGGAGAGGGTCTAGGGAATATTCTTGGGTAGATTTTAGAAATGGATTTAATCTTGAGAAGTTTTAGGAAATGAGAGTGTGAAGGGTGGTATTTCTAGTGTAGGAGAGATGGGTTTTCTAAATGTTTAATAATTAGATTATTAATTTATAGAAAGAAAAGAAATAGTGAAAATTCCATGACTAAGAATAGTAAATATGGCATCTGAGTTTGAGATTTGGGTTCTTACATTACTTGTGATGTCTGGAATAGTGTGTTTAAATTATAATGTTTTTATACATTAAATTAATGTATTACATTACTCACCAAAATTTCACGTATTTCCTAAAAATCCCGAAAATTCACTCTTAAATTTTATTGATGTGTAGAATCAAAAAATGAAGTCTATTTTTCAAAAACAATTCTATAAATATGATTAATTTTATTTTTAATTAAAATCATAATTTACTTGAAAAATACAGTTTTTAAAACATTTGTTAACTTATTCCAAAACATTGGTACATCATGCTTTCACATAAATCCTACATATATAATATCATTGGTGAGGTTTCCATTCATAAGTTATGTTACTATTCAAAAGGGAAACATTACTAATCACTAGGGTATGTTACTATTCACAAAAAATATGTTTGTTCTATTAGACTCCAAACATTTACTAATTGCAACCATATATGTTAGATTTTCGAAATTCAACACATAGATGTGGAAAAATTATGTTTAATGATAACATAGTATTTATTATCAAGATATGTTATTATTCTTTCTAATATTATAAAACTATAAGGCTAATTATCAGAAGGGATTTTCATTGAACAAAACACTGGGTCGTTAAATTTTCTATGGTTGTGGTGTAGTTTTATTACATTGAATCCAACATCATCAATTCATAGGCTATCACATGTGAACATCCCTCTACCCTATGAGATTAGACAACTCCATCTGCAAAGATATAGGCATCACACATAAGCTCAAATGGAATATCCCACCATGGGGGCTATAGGATCCATGGTGTGGTTAGACACTTTTTCTGCCCATCAAAGGAAGTCCTTCATGAATCATCAAAGACAAAATTATAATCCTTTTGAAGTAATCACAACATATGAAGAAAAGTATTCAAAAATATTTTATGATGTTTCGATAATATCCTCTGTTCCCTAGGAAATATCTAACATCACACATATATAAAGGATTGCGTAAAGATTAAATAATATATACCTTAGATCTATCAACTTCTTTCCCATGTTTTGAAACTACATTCCCCAAAACAAGGCAATGCTCTACCATGAAATGACACTTTTC
Organism: Viscum album; assembly: GCA_963277665.1. NCBI lineage: Eukaryota > Viridiplantae > Streptophyta > Magnoliopsida > Santalales > Viscaceae > Viscum > Viscum album. The sequence continues at coordinate 1,355,563,152 of OY728131.1, forward strand.
AATGTTCATGAGTAGATTCATCTCAATAAAATGGTTGAAAACCATTCTTAAAATGAGGATAAATTCATCAAATGAGGATTCATAAACTGTAAACACATCTATAAATACCGCTAAGTAGATCTTAATGAAATATGAATAAATAAACACTATGCATATCTGGGAGGTACTTATGGAATCACAAAGTCCAAATGGAATCCCTTAGAAGAACAATGTGTCGAATGGACCAGTGAATTTTGGATTCTCTTAATCCTCCGAGGCTGAGGATCCTAAAAAGATCCATAAAATCCATCCATGAATTAAAAATGTTTCTTCCTAGCTAGTCTCTCATGAATTTGATCAATAAATGGGAGGGGGAAATGATCCATGTGAGTGTATTGATTTAGTTTCCAATAATCAATACACACACTCCCACTGTTTTTCACCCTCATTTGAACTAATTCCCCCCTCTCATTTCTAAAAACAGTAACACCACTTTTCTTAGGCATAACATAAATAATACTTACCAACTTTAAATATGAAATGGAATAAATTATACCTACCTCGAGAAATTTTTTAAATTCTTTTTTAACAACTTCATGAAAATTTGGATTATTTCTCCTTTGTGGCTGCCTAACCGGTTTATCTCCATCCTACAATATAATCATATTAAAGAAAATAGAGGGGCCAATACCTGATATGTTAGCCAAGGTCCACCAGATTTCCCTGATGTTCTCCCTCAAAATTTTCAAAAGTCTTTCGTTATGATCAAAAAGGAGAATTTTAGCATGTACAACAACTAATTTCTCACAACATAACAAGTATTAGTATTTGAGATAATGTGGTGAGGGATAGAGTTCTAACAAATAGGGGTTCATTATGAATTGAGACATTGACGGAATTGAAATATGTTCAAAATTAACATCATTAGTATAATAAACATCATCAAAATCAGAGATTAATGCCTCAAATCCATCAGCATTCTCAATATCCCTGGCATTATCTAAGTGAACATGATGAAAATTAGATTATTAATCCATTTAAAAAAAATATAAATGTGTTTTTTATATTATAAATAGGTATTTAAGTGAACATAGACATCAAAATTAAACCAATTCTCATAAACTCTCTTAACATAATTCAATAAAAATCAATGGGGTTTTTACTACGTGGTTCAAAATGGGAGAAAACATAAGTAAAATTGCCCTATGAGGGGTACTTCATAGAGTTCATAATAATAAATATCACAACATCATCTCGAAACTCCATGAAAAGTGTACCCTCAAGGAAATTTATTGTAATTTTTGTAGTTTATTGAAGGTCCTACTTATGATAATTGGATCATGAGATCTTACCTAATCATTACCCATGTTAAGAACCTAGAAATTTGCTGGAAAGGTCTTGTCTCTTACCCGAAAAAGTCCTTCCTCAAGGAGTCCCACTGCATATTCCATAGCTCTATTAACAATCTAGATCACTACTCTTGTTAGCTTAAACTCACGAACCTATGATGAAGAGAATATAGCATAAGGAATCACATTTATAGAAGCTTCTAATTCACATAAATCATTATAAATGTTTAAATCCCTTATGGTTTATGGGATGGTGAATTTACTCAGATCCTTGAACATTGTTGGCATTGCTAGAGTTAGTGTAATGAGTACAGAAACATTCCTTCCAATATTGATCGTCTAATTTTCCATCAGTCCTATTCAATTAGTAAAATTTTCATTTCATAATATAGTATACATTGATATTTGTTATATGGTTTCATATAGTGGGATGTTAATCTAAACATGCTTAAATGTACTCAAAACCTTTTTTTGTATTGCCTCTTCTACCATATTCTTGGTTTTTAAAACTCTATTTGGAAATGGAAGTGGTTTAGGAGGAACATTATCAATATTTTTCATGCCACTTTCTACCTCATTGGATGTTCATCTTTTTTTTCTTGAATGGGGATTCTCAAAAGTTAAGGTAAATCCCAGTGGAATGATAAGTACAGTTGTATCAGTCATTTTATCCCCACATCTCAATGTTATTGCACTAACATTCACCTTGGGATTCGGAGTAGGTATAGAAGGAAGACTTATAGATTTCCTACATACCATTTCTTAGAGGGTGGTGGCAATATATCTCATTAGTTTGTCCAACTCCCTCAAATCAAAACCTTGACACTTCATCTCATTATTTTTTTATGAAGATTTTTTTTCAAAAGGTCATCATTCACAAAATCAACTTCGGTTTTGAATTCACTTTTTTGTTTACTTGTTGATTCTTGAGCCTCAAATCTGCTTTGGGGATGTTGGAAACCCTATTTTTAAGGAGGATTCAGCTTGATGTTTTGGGGAAAAGGGGGAATTTTTTATTGTCTCAATCCATACATCATGACTAGTTTGTCCTTACACCATTCACAGAATGTTGCTGAAAAGGAATAATACTTCATTTGGGTATGTAGTTTTTTTATACTGATATGGTCTCTCAAAGAATATTGATGCACAATTCTTCTTTTCTTGTATTTGGTGGAAACAATAAATTTGGTGGGATGTTTCAGTGAAAATTTCTCATGACCTTATATCAATGGGTTTGGATTTATTTTGAGACAAAGAAATACTCCTCCCCATAGTGGTAATTTCATTCAACATGGTATCAAATAAATGAATTTAAAGAGATTATTGACTTGCCTGATATACTACCCTGACATGTGGTGTACCTAGATCTCTAAATTGTTTTGATTTTTGTTCCATATTAACTATAAATGCTTGTGATTCTATTGGTGTTTTTACACCAATGATCCTCTTTCCGCGACATCCACCATGATCCTATACATTGATGTGAGTTCTTCACAGAAGTACTAGATGAGTACTTTCTCACTGCTTTAGTGATGTGGAATGATTACACACTACTTCTTCAATCTCTCATTGTACTCATACATTGACTCCCATTATGCTTAATTGATTCCTGAAATACTGTTATGAATAGAAGTGGTCCTTGATGATGGAAAAATCTCCACAATAATGTATGTTTCAAATAATTCCAACATGTTACATATTTTGGTTGTAAATAATACATCCATTCCTTTGTCATTCCATCAAGTTAAAATGGTAATGCGCTCAGTTTTATTTGATATTTAGATACATTTCATGGTTTAAGTCTTGAGAAAACCAAATTAAATTATTTAAATGTTCATTCGGATCCTCTCTAGATAATATATCAAATTTTGGATGTAGGTTAATTAACACAATTTTTTGTTCAAAGTACAATTTTGAGATTCGGTTATGAAACTAAATATTTCGGATAGTAAATTTCTATTGTATAAAATTATTGAATGGTTCTTTTAAAATCATTGTTATTGTTTTCAGAATATGGTTCTTGTTTTATGTTTGATTTAGAAGTGTTTCAAATTTCAATGTTATTATAGTGGATGAATTCCCTAGTTGGGTAAATGTCAACACATCACGTAGACAGAGGTTGTCTGATTCGATCCCTAAGGTTGCATTCAATTTCGGGGTCTTGATTGAATAAATCTTATGGATGAGATCACCTCATAAATAAAATAAATCGAGAAAATTATACCATAATATCATGAGAATTAAGATCAATTGATGGTTTAATAGATAATAAAAGATAGAGAGTGAGAGGAAGATGAAAGAATGAAAGAAATACCAAAATGAGAATGGGGAAAGAAGGAAGAATAAATAAAAAAGGATGAAATAAATGTAAAAAAATACATATAATTTTTGGAATAAAATAGTTTCCTCCCCATAAATGGTGAAAATTTGAAATGAACTGCCATGGCCACTCTCAATTGATGGGTGATTTTTTTTGTACTTAGGTGCCATAGACTTGATGACCAAGCTCATCTCTCAAAGGAGGAAGTAATTTGAAATCATATTAAAATAATTTTTAAAATTAAATAAAAAAGAAGATACAGACATAGATGTATGGGTGGGTGGGTATGTTTATAAAATAATATAAATAAGTTTTTTGGGAGAAGATTTTATTTTTTGTTCTTATTATTGAAATGAAATTTGACTAATAAATCACAATGAAAATATTTTTTTAGAAAACTATTTTAAAAATTGTAACTAACCAGAATCTACCTATTAACTTCCATATTAATCGTTAACATCTAAAATAAAATACACCTAATTATTATCCCCTAATTTTATAACCCTCTAACCCTAAAAAAGTTAACTTATCCACTACGATGAAATGAATTGAACCATAGGCATACTTCAGAAAATGTAATCAAAGTACCCTGCGTCGATTATCGTTTCAATACTAGATTATAGTTAGTGTTAAATCAGGGAACATATCCATTTTTTAAATGAATATAAATTGTGTTTAGAGATTGTATTTGAATGCTAAATATTAATCTAATGTGGGTTTTTATTAGCATTTATGGTCACACTCTCGCAATTCACACAATCCTCGACCCGAGTTTTTTTTCTGGAATTGATCATTTTCATGATTAGTTTTATTTAATTTAAAAACCCAATTCATAAATCATAATATGTGAATTATAGTATCTCATTTATTCAAAATACATATGTAATGGTGGTTAGATTTTTATCTACTACTAAGAAGAATTACTCTTCCATTGATGGTTTATTCATCATCGAAAAATTTTGCATTTAAAAAAGGTTGTTGAAAGGGTATAACCAATAATGTTTTTAATATTTATTTCTATACCAAATAGAATGATTAATATAAGAAAAAAATTGAGAAAAATAGTTAAAATAGAAGACAATATTTGATGTCTATTTAAATAAAAAAACATTTCAACAAATAAGAGGAAAAGAAGGTCATTTTGGAGGAGATCCTAGCTTCGTAGATTCCCTTCAACAATTGTTAATTAAAATAGTATTGAACCACTTCTAATCTCCTCAAAATATTCTAATGCACATATAAACCCCTAAAAATGAAAAAAAATAAATATTACAGATTGGAGGAAGGCTATGTTTAGAGTGGTTTGAAATGTGAATGGGGAAATTAGGCCAAATATTTTAATTCAACTTGCACCGCCTTCTATACCCCCAAAATGCTTGAAATATCTATCCTTTTAGTAAAACGATTTGTGAGAAAATGCGTCCTAGAATTTTTCTTCAAATTTGGGCCCAAGAAAAGAAACGATAAAGATGTAATGGCCTAAATATTGATGTTATGTCATATTTGGGGTGTCCAGCCCAACATTGACTTAATAGTCCATTTACTCTATCCAAATACGTTATTTTTATTCATTTTATGAAATAAATGGTGTATCTCATTTAGTGAATAAATGTTTTTTAAAAAATTTACTTTCAAATAATTCTAATTAAAATAATAAGTTATGAAATACTAAAATGATTTTTAAAATGGTAAAACTGGAATTTTCATTAAATGGGAAAATGATTGATATAATCCCATATATCCCATAAATTAAAATATTTACCAAAATGTGAGGACAATATATCGATTATTATCAATAAAAGTTTCAATAAAATTTTTCTTTATCAAATAACTTCCACATTATTTTAGTGGTTTGATTGATATGAAAATTTTTATGATTTGATTAGTACTAATGAAAATATATTTTCCATTGTTTAGTGTTAAAATAATGAATAATTTTTCATGAGAGTATTTTATTTGGATGATGAAACATATCAGTGGTGGAATATAATCAATAATACAAGGAAATAGTATGAAATTAACTCAACGTATGTGAATAGTTTATGATGGTATTTTTATGTAATTATTTTACTTGAACTATTCCCACAAAAATAGGAAGTGAATTATTAGAACTGAAGAAAAAATATAATGAATCTACAATTATTTATAAGGAAAATTTTACCAAACATGAAAGGTATACTTATAGTTTTTTCATCAACCTTGGATGAATTTTTGAAAAATTCTATAGCGTCTTGAGACCAAGATGCGTAATCATATTTTCTTGAAGAGAATTTAACAACTACGAAAAAATCAATGTTCTCTCTTGATAGAATTAGAAATTGGAGAGTCACAATGTTCTCATTGTTTAGAGGAAAAAATTAGAATGATTTAATTTCATAGAAATATTCATAATAAAAGCAATGGAGGAAAGAAAATTATTTTTCCTCTATGTTTGGATTGTGGAAGGAATCATGGAGAAAACTCCTTATGGGGTATGATATGTGATTTAACATTGGAAAATAAGTCCTTTGGGTAAAAGAATTTGTAATTGATATGAAGTGGAAATTCAATATATAGAACCATGAGAAATTTCAACTGAATGCTCCACCCACTCTATAGTGCTATATTTTCGAGGATTGTAGGTGTTCCCCAATCATTGCACTATATTAAGGGATAATGATGAAAATTCTAATTTGAATCCTATAATTCCAAAAGAGAAAGGGTAATCACATTCATTTATGGCTTCCAAAATGGATTATAATAATGAAGTAGTAAAAGGCACACTTACCATCCACTCTATAAATGAAGATGTTTTATTTTGTTCCATATATTTACAAACATTAATGTTTATAAAATTTTCTAAGGGTATCACATCACCATATCAATGATTATAAGTTTATTTATAATTAAAAATATATATTCGTATGATGATTGAATTAAAAGTTGATTACTAATCTACGATATAATTTCATTCTAATGTTATTCATAAAATTACCAAGATTCTCTCTATTGTTTAATTTTATGTGATTTTTGTCATGTATTGGATCCCTATATATGGAGACCATATAAATTTGCAAGGACGTAAAGTCAAGTTTTATATTATGAATCTACCTATGAACTTATTATTGTGCATGGATGGATATGAACTTAAAACAAAATTTACTTCTATTATATGGGTATTAATACATATACCTAAGGGATATTTATCTCTAATGGTTTAGGAGAAAATAAACACAAAATATATTCTTATTGTTTGAAAATATACAAATTTATATTTGTAATTCTTTATTATTCTTACCATGAATCATGTAGTTTAATTTTTAATGGACTCATAGATATTTCTTTTCCTACTTCATCGACTCTATATAGAATTTTCAAAATTGAGTTTTAGTGATTGAAGAAGAAACTCTAATAAAATATTGATATTGGATTTATACTCTCTAGTATGTCACTATGGAGTTCACCTTTTTTATAAGTTAGGAGTAATACTAGGTCAAGGCTTATTTTCATTCATTACTAGGAACCTAAAAGATCACAATAAAAAACATGTATCATACACCCCATATTTTTTAATTGTTTAATGAAATATATCGATCTAAAAAACAATTCCAAAAATGTACTTTATTTGGGATATCATAAATTGAGAGTCGAGAAGGAGGATACACATAGGAAAACCTTCTGTACGAGGTTTCGTCAATTTTAATATATTTTGATTCTATTTAGAATTACAAATGCTCTAATTATCATGTGGGTTTTAAGGAATTCATTATTTATAGATCAACTTGACCAATTTTTAGTAGTCCTTATAGATGATATTATTATGTATTCAAAGATTAATGGTTGGATTAAAGAACATTTGAGGATTTTTTTGAATACATTTTTGAAATATATGTTGTATATTAAATTTACCATGTATGAATTTTGGCTATATAAATTCTCATTAAAATGTCATAAAATATCACATAAGGGTTTATTAGTGGATCCTTCAATGATGGAAGTTATTAAACAATAGCCTAGACCAACTAATTTAATTGAGATCTGTAGTTATATTGGGTTATTATGATACAACTAAAACATTATGAGATGTCTCTCAAAAATATCAATTCCAATAACAAATTTGACTAGGAAGGGATCCAAGTTCATTTTGACAAATGATTATGAGGGAATGTTTAAGTAGATGAAATGGATGTTTGTCAGGTAACTTGTAATTACACTAGCCCATAGTGGAGAACGATTTGTAGTATTTAGTTATTCATAAAATAAGGTAATGGGATGGGTCGTCATGTATATAGATATGGTGATATATTATTTCTTACACCAATTAAAAATTTATGATACAAATTACCCGAGAAATGATTTTGGAGTATATAGTAGTAATTTTTGATCAATAATTATATAAAAATTATCGTTGTGGTGAGAAATGTGCAATGTTTAATAATTATAAAAAAGGAATTATTTTTTGACACAAAAATAGTTAAATATGAACCAAATTATATTTTAATATTTGATAAATGATTATGACTTCTCAATACATTGCCACCCAGGGAATGTGAACAAGGTAGTTGACACTCTGAGTAAGAAAGTCCATAATGTTTTTTCCATGACAAGGATTGAATGGGACCCAATATTTATGATTTTGAATAAGATGGATATTGAAAGCATGAGTAAAGGGGTTAGATGATATCTTTATTATATGAATGTTCAAACATAATTCTATGAGAAGATTAAAGGTTCACAAGAGGATGTTAAACTGCATAAGAAGGTGAGAAATATTTTTGAGTTCAAATGTGATTATGATTGAATGATAATGTTTCATAACCAATTATGTGTCCCATAAATAAAAAATTGATGAATGATTTGTCAGATAAATCTTATATTTTACAATTCTCTTTTCATCTCTTATGTAAGAGTATATATAGAGATTTTAAAGAGTATTTTTATTGGTACAATAGTTGAAGTGATATTTCATAATATGTTTCTTGATTCCTGGTATGTCGAAAATTTATGGATAATAGATTGAAGTATAAGGGTATGAAACAACCATTACCTATACCATAATAGACATGGAAAATCATTGTTTGTATTTCATCATCAGATACCCCAAAACATTGAAAGAGAATAATTCAATTTGGGATTTATTTGATCAATTTATTAAATTAGAACATTCCATTACCATCAGATAATATTTTAATCTTGATCAAAATTACAAGATATTCTTTCAGGATGTGGCATGATTGGATGTAGTGCCACATTCTAAAATAGATGATTGGGATATGAGGTTTTTCCTCGATGTTTTGGAGATCATTAGAAATAATTATATATCATGTAAAACATTAGTGATGTATATCATCCATAGATAGATAGTTAGTATAATAGGACCATTAAAACTCAAGATTATATGAAGATAATGTATATTATGGATCTCAAAGGTGGTTGTGATCAACATATTAAATTTATTAATTTTCTTTCAAAAATAGTTTTCACCTAAAAATACATATGGTTCCTTACAAAGCCCTATGTGGTAGGAAGTGAAGAACTCAAATTTTTTCTGATGAAGTTTTTTAAATAAATATATTAGAACAGGTGAAATATGTTGAAATTTTAGTGACTGTTATAGCTATTTAGAAACACATCAATTAAACTCAGAGATGAATGAATATTTTTAGCTTACGATCAGGGATGAGTTCAAGAGTATAAACTTGGTGATAATTCATTCCTATGAATATCCCCTTGGATAAAGGTTCTGATAATTTTAAGGAAGGGAAAATTTATCCCCAGATATATCAGTCACATATAAATTATAAATCATATTATGATGGTTTATTATTTATTGGTTCTTCCATCGAATTTATCAAAAGTTCACAATGTGATCCATATATCTCCCATGAGGACGTATATACAAGATCTTTTATTTATAAAGATCCCAAAATCCATACCAATTGAGCCTGATATATCTTATAAGGAATAACCTGTGGAAATTTTGGATTGATGAGATAAAGTGATGTGATATAATATAACTTAATCGATCAATGTTTTTTTTTGAGAAACCATAAATTTGTTGGTTCTATGTTGGAACCAGAATATGTGATAATAAAAAAGTATCCTATTTTGTTTTTATTGGATTAATATAACTTATAGATAAAATTATAACAAGTGGTATAATTTAAAACCACAAAATTTTAAAACATAATTCTTCTTAAGTAAATTTAATTTCTTTGACATCACGATTTACTTGTAACACCGAGTTTAAACGAACTGTGATATACTATTATTATATTGTTAAATAATTACATATTTTTCAGCTTACAATTGACTTGGAGAGAATGAATAAAACAAATTAAAATAGGAATAATAAATTTTTTACATATTTATGAAATGAATTAATTTGTTATCAATTGGTTATAAATGAAAATATAAGTATTTGGAAGTAAAAAAATATGTTTTTCTAAAAAATATTTATTATTTGAATATTTTTTTTTATCTTAATAAAAACAATTAATCTCATTTTAGAATTAATTTATTTAAACATTTATATGATTTTATAAATTAAATATTTTACCAACCATCTAATAAATTTTTCATGGAATGAAACAAAGGAAAAATAAATTTTATGCTTAAAAATGCATTTTTCTAAAAAAGATTTTATTGGCAATTTTCCTTAAGTTTTTAAAATTTTTTATATAAATTATTGAAATTGAATATTTTAATATATATTAATTTTTTAATAATACTAGTTAATATAATTTAGTAAGTTCATATTATTTTTTTCTCATAATGTATGATAAAAATAGTAAAAATTTATTACCACTGTAATGGTTAAAACTGGTTTACCGATGGAATTAACTAAATATATAAGTTTTAAACTATCAAAAAAACCTTATTTTTTTGTTATTTCAAATTTATTCTTACAATTTTTTAATATTATGAATTTTCGATCCACTTTACATGAGTATAACATTATTATATTTTAATTATTTGAAATATTGAATGTGTGTCCTCCCCCTCATAAATGTTTATCACGTATCCACTCTTCGCCACACTACATACGTCCTAAATAATGAAAAATAAAATTACTAATATCTTTCTACATTCCCTCCCAACATATTATATGTACTGGTTTGAACATAATACAATCCTCTCAATTATTAAGGCGTAAGAAGAAAGAAGGATTCTCAATGAAGAGTTATAATTATTAACTGAGTATATTCCGTTTTTATTTCCACTCCTACCTCCTATAAAATTATCACATACACTATAAAACAATTATTTCATTATCTTCAAAATAATTTATCACAATTTTGATGTTTTCTTATTCATTTTCCAAATCCTTTCCATTAAATAGGAAATGAATGTGTCACTCATTTGTTTGTGTGGGATATTGTTTCCGTTTAGAAATATGATTCTTTTACCATCTACATAATCCATTGTTGATTATATCAAAATAATTAAGGTTTATATATGGTATTTATGAAATAATTATTATTTTTATATTATAATATGTTATCTACATTCTTACATTTCTATCTATTAAAATAAAAATACATCAACTGTTTGTACGTGTGGATGACCACCTCCAGGAAGCCATGTTATCCATTTTTCATTTTTTGATTTACATGGATAGTAATAAGGATATATTTAGGGAATATATATAATTTTAATGATATAATAATGATTCTAAAAATGTTAATTATGATTTTCCTTTATTTAAATCCATTAATTGAAAAGAGAAAACATCACCCACCTATATATATAGAATACAATCTACACGAATTGATGTAATTCATTTTTCACCATCAATTTATATGATTAATTATTATACTGTATGTAATGAATAAATATAGTAATTATTTAATGATTAATATTATAGAGTTAATTAATCCATGACCATGGGGAATGTACCAATACCATCAAACTGAATCCTTCAGGGAAAAAAACAATTTTTAATAGAATGTTCGTTTTAATGTCGAAATTGTTAATAAATGTACAATAGAAAAATTTAATGGAATAAAACATAGTATGTTATGAATGAATATTATTATCTAATATTGTAATAAAAAAATATATTTATCATAAAGGAAATTTTAATTCATATTATGTTAGGTAGAAATTGAGGTAAGGGATTATATTATCATATCATTTATATTTAGGATTGCATACACTAAATTTACATTCAGGGAAATTATATAGATATTAACCTTTAAACACATCATGTTATCTTATACTCAAATTAAATTTTATAATATATATATATATATATATATATTAGTTCAATTTCCCTCTATTTATTAAATTAAATGATCAAGAAGATATTTTAAATGAAAATCCAACCTTATTTCATTATTTGTCGAAGAATTTTTTTCTTTTATCTACATAATCTTGAATTTCATGGAAGTTAATAATAAAAAATTAAATGTTTCAAAAAGGACTTTTTTCACTAGAGTTTACATTATTTATAATTTTTCAAAAAATAATATTTCTAATTTTCCTTTTAAAAAATGTCGTTTTATACTTTATCCAAAATTGTGAAAGGAGTTATTTTTTAATGAATACGACATGAATTGATTTTACCACCACCATGGAAATTATTTTATTTTATGATTAGTTTACAAGTTTCATTTTATACTTAAAATGAATATTTTTTTCTCAATATTATGATAATTTTATATTTAAATTTTTCCAAGCGTAATATTTTGTTTTTTAACAAATATATTGGATAATGGTAGAATTTACTTTTATTTGTATATAATTTAGATAATTATAGTTTTTTATATTTACTATTTATTAAAGGATACATATCATTTTTTACATCATAATATCTATTTGTGTAAAATATATTTAAATATTATTTTTTTCATTGTATATTCTATGTTCTAAAATATTCATGGAGGGTTACTAGTCTAAATAAGAAGTTTGGGACCTTAAAATATCATTTTACATATTTTAGAACTAAAATTTGGTAGATTCATGAAATGGATTTTTTTTAAAAAAATCTAAAAATGAACTTGAGTAGTAACCATGAGAACTAACCATGAGTACTAAATTTGAGTACTTACCAGGATATTGACCATGATTTTCAACCATGATTACTGATCATGAGTGAATATTTTGAAACATGTGGACCTGACCATGAGAGCTGACCCTGAGAGAATCATGGTAAAGTGTTAAACTTAACCATTTTATTTCAACCAAAAAATTGGATAAATAACTCCAAATTGAGTGATAATTATTTGATTTTTAAGATAAGAAAACAATTCATGGTTTAGTAGAATGAATAAAATTCTAAATCAATCGCTATATCATAATAAATTTGGTTACAATTCACTGCATGTTTTCATTCCAATTTTTACAGTTTTCAAGAAATTGTTTACTATTGCATTTGGATGATAAAATTAGATATATAATTATAAATAAGATTATTGTAAATTATTTTTAAATATAATGAAAATAAGTAAATATATTTCAATAGGATTTATATATGATTCTTCCATTTTTAATGTCTTTCTTAAGTCTAGATTTTTTATGTCAAGTTGCCTTCACATTTCTAGAATGACCTATGTGAGATATGGTCTCTAAAAAACCTATGGGATTTATGTCATGTGCAATTGGGAACATGAATCCAATTATGTAAATTAGGATACATATATTCATATTATGTTATTAGACATACTAGATAAATAGACTTATCCTTATAAGGGACTCCTCCTTATGGAAATTGGTATCAACGTGAGAATCTTATGAAGAATAGTGTAGGTATCCGATTTTTTTGATACCATACAAAAATTAGGGAAGGTAAATCTTTGATATATTTTAAAATGTTAAATGTTTTAAAAGACAACATAATGGAGTTAGTAAAACACTACACGGAACCAATCACTAATTCAACTTTATCCTAACCATGTCTTTGATCACAGAGATTCCCAAGGCACAATCATTGAAAATTTTAATCATCATTTAATTCATCACATCAAAAAATCGGACAATGCATGAGGGAAAAATATTTCTGTTAACATGTGTTTTAATCACAGGGTTGTTCGGTAAGATATATAATGTATTTAAATTAATATTCATCTTGTTCTATATAGTTGTGAGTTATTATAGCACAATAGAGAACATGGGATGAAGATAACTTCACAGCAAGGCTAAGAGCAGTTAAAGTAGAATAAATACTTCTATTCTAGTTCATGGAATGTTTTCATGATTTGGTATTAGGGCTTCTATTTATGTTTATTGTTGTTTTTCTTTGTTTTCTATGATCCAAATTTATATTTATTTCTTAATTATCATGAATTAATCATCTATATTGTAAGAACCCATTTTTTCTTTAAGGTATGGATATATTTGTAACCATATTTATTCTCTTGTTTATGTTATTTTTAGATTATACCCTATTCAAATATATGGGATGATTGGGTATTTTTAAAACAAAGGGGCAGAGGGTTGTAGGTAACCTGTAGTCCATTTACATTACATGTAATTAGAATAAATGATATGTATTAAATTATAATATGTATAATGGTCTGGATAGAATATTTCATGCCATGTAAAGGAAATTTTTAAGAAAATATATCCATATATTTACCCGATGTGCATGTCATTTATTCATAGTGTAAAATCTAGAGTCTTTTTAAATTAAGGGAGACCTATATTTTTTGGATAGAATCCATCACCTACCTTTAAACATGCAAGAGAACCCAATAAAGCCAAGATGTATGCTTTTATCCTATTTCAAGATTCAAACACCGTTTCATTCATCGTTGGTATTGTTAGACTCACAAAAGAAAGATGTCGATTCCTTTTTTTCCATTCTTCATTTGTCTTCCTATCAGTTGATCTTTTTTAGGTGTAACCTCATATGCTCTATTATTAGGGCATTGATTAATTTTTCATATTTCTTTCGATCCAGGCTAACCTAAATGATAATACAGGATTAGGAGAGTCATATGAGTTTGAGTTAGGGGGTCTCATGCCTTCCATTCTAAGAAACAAGGTTAACATATTTGTTCCATTGTGTAATACACCTAATACTCAGAGAGACATCTTGAAATGAACTTAGATACTAAAATTAAGTTTACTTGAAGGGCCTATGAATTTAAAGAGTCATCCAGTGAATGGTTATAGGTTGAGTTCCTTGAAATTTAATCCACTAATTTTGGTGTATTTTTTATTTAAATGGGAAATTTTTTCATATGAGTTTGATATCCTTTATGTGTACCCTTTTACCCATTTTATAGGTTGTGAGAATTGAATTGAATCCATGAATTGAAATGAAAATTGAATTGTAATATTAATTATGTATATTAATTAAACTGGATTAATGGGAATGGAAGGACGAACATAAACTTTGACTTGGTTATCTAATGTCTTATCATACGTGATATGCTTATTTAAATTAAATTTTCATGTTAGTAATTTTGGGAAATTCCTTATATGATTCACTAATATTTGTATCAAATTTATAGGTGGGGTATAAATTGAATTTTCTTGCTGATTCTATTAACATAATTAAATAATATTTATTAAATGTTTTGAATTGGATGAATTCCTGTATACCTCATGTGACCCACAGATTAAATTTATGAATGCCATAGACATAATCATTTGGATTGGACCTCCATAATTATCCTGTGAAACAAGGAATCCTTACATGGTTATCCAAGGATGTAATCATAGGGGATTGACTATTATATTCTAAGTTATACGTGGAATCAAAATGGATTTCTAATGACAGACTGAATGGTCATTTGATTGTATATTCTATGGATGATTCTCGAGACCACTTTGTAGACCTCTAAGGATGGACTCGATTAAAAGTGATTTTATCCCACACCTGGAGGGATACCTGGGTTCTTGAGAGGTTATATATGGATGAGCTCATAGGGTATTGGATTATATTAATCCTAGAGTGAGACTTGGATACTAATACAAGAATTTTAAGAACATGGTTTGGTTCTAAATTGACCAATTCAATGAAATGGTTTTTATGATTTGTTTCCCAACCCAAAGCACAAGGCCAGATTTGGTCTTTTCTTACACATTATGGATGGATTTTTTAGAAATCCATGAGTATATTACTATAGGGGACTCCCAACTACATGCAGGGTATCAAGACCTATTAACTAAATGAGATTGAATGGGTAGTTGATCTTGTTTATAAATGACACATTCATAACTATTAATTCAGATTGTTACATTTTAAAATAATTTTGTTGAATGAACTTTATTAAAAATGTGGACCTATTACTTATATGATGTTAAATTTTGAGTACTTTTTTTACTGGTAATATTTTTCTTGCTCACTGTTTTCTTATATTATCACTGGCGATGAAGTAGTCCTTGGCTGGTTCCCTACTAATAATATATCTGACACTGTGTTTAGGATGCCTTTGGGTACCCAAATAGAATATATAACTATATCTATTGATAAAGGTATTCTCCCTAAAACATGTTCCTAATTATTTCATAGGGGTTGGGGAACATTGTAATGATCTGAGGACTATGATGTTAGCTAGATAATTTTGTCCTTTTTACACATTTGAAACATGTATTTTATTTTACTATTGTGTACCAATTTTCCCTATTTTGTGTTAAAAAATGACATGTATCATTTTCATCATTATATATGAGCTACAATTTTACATAGTTATCTGTTTATACTATTTATATGTTGTTTGATTTTCATTACTGATTTTGTAATATATATATGATTGATATTCTATTGTGATACACTATAGGGATGAGGGAATAGTCTCCTCACAGACACACGTAATCCTTAACTTCTGGTGGGAATCTTTTGGTATTAGGGAGATGTTCTGGAGGCCATGTGGACAACCAAGATCGAGGAATAATTTGGTGGTACTATGAACTGAGATGTTACAAAGTGTTATCTTATGGAGAAAACTTCTGGTTTTCATTACAAATTTTCAATAATAGAAATGGATATGAAATAAATTTAGTTTGGTAATGAGTTGTCCCTGAGAATAGATAACCCATGTATAGGAAACAGAATGATTTCCTAGAATTAAATTATTTCTTCTTCTTAATTTTGACTAATTACAGTTGATTTCATTCCATCATTAGGTGATGCTCTTGATTTATGTAGTTATTATTGATATGATTATGGGTTATATTTTGTTACAACCTAATAAGATGTGAGTTTGTCATCTCATGCATCATGTATGAACTTGTTAGAAATCACATGCCATGCATTGGTCCGTGTCATTTAGAATGCATTACTTCTTTCATGACATTGTGATTGGTTTTCTGATAGATATATTTTCAATTGTGATAGGTATTCTAGAATTTTTACCGTTACAAATTTGGTGAACGCCACACTTTAATCCCTCAGAAGTATGGGCCCTCATGGACCATTATTTGGTGAACCACTACTGTAAGGACCTCAACCAATGTTTCCTAATTCCAATGCCTTATATTAATTCATTGGTATCTTCAAATGGATGAAACCCTCTAAGGACCTAATATTTTAGTAGTATTGGAAAACTTGTTACAAACATTATATTTACATTCCAACATGAACGCAAAAACAACACTTCAACTCCAGGGGAAACAAGCATAAACTCATAAATTATCCCTACAAGTAATTCAAATTAATATTCATCTTCTCAGCCTAGGAATAAATAAAACCTATCAAATGGGTGAGCTTAGATTCATAATAGTGGTATGTGAAATGTCATAAGTTATCATTAACATAAACATTAGGTATATTGAATAACTAAAAACCTATACCTTTAAAAATAAACATTATAATAATATGGTTGGAATGAAAGTTGATTACATATTTCCATAAAAATGATCAAAAGAGAATTAAAAAAACCATGGATATCTTACTAGTCAAATAATAACATGGTTTATCAATTACTATTATCATAATGAAGTAATTCATAATTCTAGACATCTGAAACATATTGTCAATGCCGCATCCAAAACATCTGTATATACTTGGGTAAAGCCTCAGCCAAAACCCAATTCATTTTTGTCCCATGATACTTACTGATACATCGAGCAGATATAGTGGGCCCCACCCATGAAATTCTATGTCCAATTATTTTCTCATATTAATGGGGATAAACATAAACAAAATGAACATATGAAATAACTTTCCACAATGACAAACAATTATCAGTAGCATGGTGAATGGTATCAAGATTGCACATCCATGGTCAAACTGATCATAAATCATTTAATAAGATATGTAATATGATTCTCATTAGTCTTTAATTTGAATAAATCTTATGATTAAATAGGTGTTATGAAATATATAGAAATTGTCTAATAAAATCACTGAAGAATTCATGAGATTAAGACACTTTTACTTTCAAAAAGAGAGTTATTTTGGAATATTATTTGTATTAAACTAGAAATTAACTAATGTAATTTTTCAATGGTAAAATTATAGGAATTATAAAAATAATAATGGCATAGAATAGATTATAGAGTGAACTTGGAAACAGGTAAGTAGTCAGTAGGTTCCCTTTAATTGGGCCTTTTTATGCTGAATAATTGAGAAGGGGACCCTTTTAAAACATGTATTTTCCTAAAATGAAAGATGAATTGATTAGAATACATGATTACAAAAAATATACCAAAAATATATAATAATTATATAATATAAATTAATAACTACATTGGTTTATAGAGTAAAAAGGCACAACTTGGATGAAAATGGAGGTTCGGGAAGAAAACCCTTAACTTATGTTAGATTGAGTTCTACACTTGAGCTTAATGTCCTAGATAATAAATTTAAATCTATTAAATAATTAATTGATAACCTATTTTATAATTATTTTAATCATTATAGATTTATTATATTAATTTATGTCTTTATTGATGAGTTATAGAGTTTAATTTCATAGTTCAGGAGCATTCATCATCTTGGTTTTCATGATCAGTTCACTTGTTTATAAGTAATAGAGTTCTGGTAAATTGGGCATAATTCTACAGAATTTTAATTAAATATTATTAATGAGAATAAAAAATTTAAATTTTTTAGATATATCATATTTTCATATGGTATGAGAATGAATCATTAGATAATACATTTAGTGATAATCATTGAGATTATTACATCGATATTTCGATAACCATGAAATATCCTTGTTGTATGATTGAGTATTATTTGTATATACTAGTTATAGAAAATTTAAAAGATTATAATACATATATTATAGTCTATTTTAACCATAAAAATTGTATCATTCCTATCCTTTAATAAGAAAATAAGGAATGAATGTTCATCGTCCATGAAGGTTATAAATCAGCATCTCCCAAACGTTGATTTTTTTTACAAAATATAGAGAATAAGGATAATTATGATGGTTATTAGATTAACATAAAATAATTCCAGTATATAAATGATACTATATTTATCATTCTCATTTTGACTATGATGAATAGTGGATAATAATAAATGAAAGAACATGAAGAAAATAAAAGAAAATGATGTGGATTTTACCTCTTGAATACTCCTCATTGAGAATATTTTAAAGGGGATTTATTTTGGACTTTTGAGGAATCCAAGAAATTATAATTGTGGGGTACGATATTGGGAAGATTATTGGGAATTTTTTTTTCAAGGCCTGAATCTTGGAAGGTGTGAGAAGAAAGTGGGTGAGGGGTGGTTTTTATTTTGGAGGATAGGGGTAAATTGTCATCAAATAATTATTCCGATCAAGACAGGAAATAATATTGACATTTGTGACTAAATAAATTAATAATTGAATTTGAGTTATAAACTAGGGTGATTACATCATACATGACTCTTGTAATATGTTATTTTTGTTATAATGTATTTATACTGTAAATTATCGTATTTCAATATACACTAAAAATTCAATTATTTTAGGAAAATATGAAAAATCTGCCATAACCCTTTTTTGATGTGAAGAAATAAAAAACGAACCCCATTTTATGATTTTTTTTATAAATATGTGAAATTTATTTTTTAATTAAAATAATCATTTACTTGAAAAATATTGTTTTTAAAATTAAAATTGATTTTACAACACTCTGAAAAAATATACAAGGTCTTATTAAATTATCCAAAAATCATAGGAAAAAAATATAAATTTTATGAATATGAATTTTATATTAAATAAATTTATTAATTATAAAATTGTAATTAAATATTTATTACTCACAAAAAAACCAACACATAATTTTTAAAATATTCACTTATGTATACCATTATTCAATTATATCAGACTTTCATTTATTAGGTGCCTGAAGTTATTTATACTTTCATGGGTGAGGATACTATTATAAGGGTAATATTACTATTCATAAGAAAAACATTACTACACAAAAGTATCAAGTTACTATTCACTAAAAATTATGTTGATCCTATCAGACACTAAATATCATATAGATTACAACCGTGTCTATCTATGTTTCAATATTAAAATAAAAAAAGTGAAAAAATTATGATTAATGAATGGGTTTAAACTATATTGGTTAAATAATTATAATAACAATTTTCTTTTCTATAGTGACTTAGTGTAGTGTGCATTACATTCTATATTAAATTTATTTTTAAACTATTAGGGTATTACATTTTACCCTACATCAAAATATTTCATCCTAAAAATTACAAGAATATTACCTTATAATATTATCTGGGTAGATCTTCATTATAAGTACCCTAGGATCCCACGACACCTCTAAAATTTTATGATTTTTCTAACGTACCTTTACCAGTTCAGTGTCTAGAATCTGGAAAAAATCTTCACTGTAAGATAATTCACATTCTAATTATACTCTTTTAGAAGTGAGTAAATGAATGTGATCTATAATTTAATTCATTATCAAGGAGACATGGAATACATTTTGTACCTTAGAAAGTCTTGGCGGTATTGCCCAATGAAATGACACAACTCTGATTCTCTCACGTGTTTCAAAAGGACCAATGCACATGGTTTTCAATTTCCCTTTCTTTCTAGATCTTATAACACCATCAATGGAGGTGCTTTCAAGAAAACATGATCTCCCACTTGAAATGAAAAATCATTCCTTTTATTATCATTATATCTATTTTAACTCCATTGAGTTTCTTTCATATAGGTTGGAATAGTCTTCACCTTTTCCATTTCTTCGCTTATAAGCACCGGGCCTACAAGATACCATTCACCAACATCATCCCAACATGTTGGTGTATGAAATACGTTTCTATAAAATGATTCATATAGAGCCATTTGAATAAATGAATTAAATATATTATTGTAAGAAAACTCTACTAGATTAAAATAATAATCCAACATACCCTGAAAGATGAGGTAACATGTTCTCAACATTTCTTATATTGTTTGAATGGTCCTTGCTGACTGCCCGTTAGTTTGGGGGAGACAAGAAGAACTCAAATGAAGCTCAATGTCCAATGATTTCTGCATTTTTCTCTATAACTTCAATGTAAATCATAGATAAAGATTAGACATAATTGAGATAGGTTCTCTAAGAAGTTGTAAAACATTATTAATATAGAGTCATTCTAGGTGCTCTATTGTAAAATCCTCCCTTATAGAAATGAAAGATGAATATTTGGTAAGTCGATCAACAATTAACCATATTTCATCATTCATTCATGGATTATTTGGTAATTTAGTGAGAAAATACATAGTAATTGTCATCCCATTTCCATGTAAGAATAGGAATATGTTTCATGACTCCCGTAAGATGATGTCTTTTAGCTTTCACCTGGTGACAAAATAAAAATATTGATTCATAATCCGTAATTTCACACTTTATATTATCCCACTAGAAATATTCCATAAAATCTATATACATCATAGTGCTACCAAGGTCTATAGAGATATTTGAGTTTTGATAATCATCAAATAACTCCCTTTTTAAGCTCAGGTATAGTGGGAACACATAGTATCCTCCCAGATATTATATTTCCATCTTTATACACAATGTCTTATAACATTCCATAAATCACATCATTAATTTTCATTTGAAGATTTTTGTCATCAGGATAATAACATATAATAAATTCTAATAAGTATGGTTGAACAAATAATTGAAAATGTAGTGATGTTACACCTTCTTTGAAAATTTCCATATCTATCTTTACTAGATCCATGACCACATGATCCCTTTCAATCTTAATTTTTTTAAAAACACTATGATCCTTCCTACTCAATTCATCAGAATCATTAATTTCCTTCCATGGGTGGTAGTTTATGGAACAATCATAATTCTTGAGTAGATCAAGCAATCTCATTTTCCTCATGTTGAATTCTTTATATGAGAAGATATATTTTGATCTCATGTGATCCATATATATCTCACATCTCTCATATAGAAATAATGTCTTCATATCATCATAGAAATATTGTAGCAACTAACTAATGATCTTGAGTCAGATAGTTCTATTCATGAGTTTTTAACTATCTTGATTCATCGGCAATAACTCTATCATTTTGCATATGGTAATAACCAAGTCCATTCATTGATGCATCACTATAAAACACAAATCCACAACTTCCTAATGGTAGAGTAAAGATCATAGAATTCACTAATCTCCACTTCAATTCTTCAAAAACATTGTTCACATTCTTTTTTCAGTATGAACATAAACCCTTTACGTGTAAGATTAGTTAATGGGTTAGGTAATCCGAATATGTTATAAAGAAAATGTCGATAATAACCTACTAAACCAATAAATATTTATACCTTATTTATGTTCATTGGAGTAGTTCATTCACAAGATGCCTCTATATTTTCAAAATCAACTAATATTCCATCCTTGGAGAAAGAAAAGAAACTATTTGAAGCCAGAATTCACCATTTCTAAACATCCCATACAACTCATTTCTTATAAAAGGATTCAGAATACTGCACAAGTGATTATCTTGATCTTGGAATATTTTTTAGTAAACTAAGGTATCATCAATAAATATTATGAAAAATTAATCTATATTTTCCTTGAAAACCCTATTATTTAGATCCATGAAAATTGACGTTGTATTAGGCATTCCAAAAAGCATTAATGTAAAATTTTAATGTGCATACCATATTCGAAATGATATCTTTGAAACACCTTCTTTCTTCACAAGCAACTGATGATATCCAAATTGAAGGTCAATCTTCAAAAAATATTGGGCTCTGAGAATTGGATCAAATAAATCATCAATACAGGGAATAAGATACTAGTTTTTTATCATAATAGTATTGGTTTCTCTATATTCAATACATAACCTCATCGATCAATCCTTCTTCTTAAAAAGGATAACATGGGATCCCCTTAGAGAATAACTAGAGTGAACAAATCCTTTATCACTCAATTCATCTAGTTGTTTTTTAAGCTCCACTAATTCCACTATAGCCATTATTTAAAGAGTCTTTGATAAAGGCCTTTCACTAGGAATTAAATCAGTAGAAAACTCAATTTAGTGCATTAGATGATGCCAAGGTAAATCCTCTAGAAGTACATTAATGAATTCACTCACAATAGGTATATACTAAATTTGATGATTTCTTTCCCCACCTACTGATATTGTGTTCTCATCATCCCCATTTATTGAATTTAGTAGAGCCATTGGGGGTGGATCCTGATAAGAATTAGATGGTTATGTTTTTTTATAAAGATAAGGTACTTTACATCTACAACACAAATTATAATTTCCTTATTTATGAAAAATATTTTCTCACCATATTTGGAAATCCAATCCATACTGAGAGATATTACAAATTCAACCATAGGTATGATGATAAAATCAGCAAATACAAGAAGTTTATATTCCATAATGAGAACTGACAGAAACGTATTTTTTGTAATTAGACTCTACTGGGGTATTTTGACTGACAACTACATTGTTATGAGAATTAGAATTATCATATTTTTATTGAATACTGGGAAGATATAATGGAATGCAATGATCCAGAATAAAATATATATTTACCTAAATTTGAGGATATAATTAATGTACCTCCAACCACAACATTTAGAACATAAACCTCATATATTGTGATTCCATATGATTGTCCATTCTCCCAATGAATTTTATAAGGAAAATTTCCTTGTTGTGTAAGACAAAAATTTCATAGTGCCCCATCTCTATATAACTGTAGCATTGAAGATGGATAGTTTTTTTCTTTCCCTTGAAATCCAGAGCATGGTGACCTTTTTCTCCACACTTCTAATATATTCCTTTTCTATTTAAGTGGGCTTCAAGGTTATTTCTTCTATAGGAATGACATGTTAGAAAAATCCATTTCTTATTCTTCCTTTTCCCATTCATTCTTCTACTTCCCTCTTCTTTTATTGATTTTATTTAAATTCCTATGTCTTAGATAATTATTTCTCTCTCTGGATTTCACATGAGACTATATCTTTGTATGATGAAATTTTTTGGGATACCAGCTCCCTTAAGATAAGTTTTTTTTAAACCATCAATGAATTGAACAATCCTTCTCCTCGAATTATGTATGTAGTCCCTGTCCTGACTTGATAACCTTGTAATGACGGTTTCATAATTGGAAACATTTAAATCATCCTTGTTACTTATATTTAGTCATTTACTTTCCATATCAACTCATTGTTTTCGGGGAAAATATTTTTATAAGAAAATTTAATTAAAATTCCACCATTCAATATTTTCAATCTAGTCCTTCTCCATTGTGTTTTGAATCAACCAGCACCATTGATCTGCATCTCCTGACAGATGATAAACTATAATGACAAGATTTTCTCTTACATTACTTCTCAAAGAAAGAAATATCTACTCAATGAAACATACAAACTAATCTTTTAAGAATGGGTTTTTGTCCCATTAAATGATATAGGATACTATCATATATAGAAACCTATCATTACTCCACTATATTTTGGATCATGATGCTCTATATGGGTAAGGTTGTTATTTATAATCTGAGTTAGTTTTCCTAGTATAGTTTTAATTTTATCAACACATATCATGACTATAGTACCAATATCATTATCTTTCAAAGGTGGGAAATCCTATCTTGGGATACATGCCTTAATGTGGTTTCTTTTCCTAACATTAGGAACTATTTCTAAATAATGGCATATAATAAATTAGGCAATTAATCATGAGGTATAATTTCAAACTTGAAAATCACATAACACAGATTGTAATTCAATGTATGTATAATATCATAATCATAAGAATGGTTTCTTTAGA
This sequence comes from Viscum album, assembly GCA_963277665.1. Taxonomy (NCBI): domain Eukaryota; kingdom Viridiplantae; phylum Streptophyta; class Magnoliopsida; order Santalales; family Viscaceae; genus Viscum; species Viscum album. The sequence goes on from OY728131.1 coordinate 1,355,587,934, forward strand.
GACATGTTGATAATTAAATACTTAATAATTGTTTTAAATAAAATGTAGAATATCCTAATCATCTCCCCTAGGAGTGAAAAAATAGTTTCATAGTAAGTCTTGTTGTCTTGTACCCGGTTACCTTGAGTTAGGCCTACAACACTGTGTTAGAGTTGTTACTCTAAGGTACAATTGTGCCAAAACCACATCAACTTATAGTATCCATTCAGTTTTTTTATTGAAGGATCCAAATAATATATACCATTCAGAAGTTATAGGATGTTATTGTATGTTTATCACAAAAGCCTATATAAGGGTTATCTTCCCCAATCTACTGTTTCTATATCTAGTTTTCATGGTTTCAACTAAAATAACTTTGATTACAACTATAAATAATATGACCATAGTTTCCTAGATCCATTTCCATAAATTAATACATTCGGTTTTTTACAAGAATTCTGATCCATAAGGACTGAATTTATTATTATATTTGTAAAATCAGATACAAACATAAGATTTACATTACAACTTGAAATAAAAAACAATATTGAAACTCCATTGCAAAAAACCATAAACTATTGATTATTAAGGAAAGACATTAATAATAATATTTAGCTTTTTATCCTAGGAAAAAATAAAAAATATAAAAGTAGTTACCTCAGATGCTTAGTATGTTTTATTAATATAGTGGAAGTTATCATAAACATAAACATTTGGCATGGTGAATAACAAAAAGCACATGTCTTTAAAAATAAACATGAGCATAATATTCCAAGAATAAAATTTGAGTATATAAAGACATATAAATAATCATATGATAGTGAAACATAATCATGGTTATTCTAATAATCAAATAATCCTGTGTTTTATCAATTACTATTATCATAATGATGCAATTAACAAGCCCAGACATCTAAAAAATATTGACAAGGCCTCGGCCATGACATTTCAATAAAATAGGGTAAGGACTCAGCCAAAACCCAATTTTGATATGTCTAATGCTAACTACTGATGCATCGAGGAGATATATTGGTCCCTAACCATAACTTTCTATGTCAAATTCATTCCACATATAAGTAGGGATAAATATGAACAACATGAACATATGAAATATCTTCCCACAATCACTAACCATTATGAGCAGCATAGTGAATGGCATTATGATTGCACATCTATAGTAAAAATGATGATAACCATTTAATAAAATATGTTATATGATAATCATAATAATTAAATCTTAATCAAACAAAATATTCATTAGAGAAGTTGAAATAGATGAAAATGATCTGATAAAATTGTAGATGAATTATTTATAGCAATACTCTTTTACTTTGAAAAGAAGAGTTCTTTTGACAAAATATCTGTATATAACATGAAATTAACTAATATATGTTTTCCACTATAAAATTAATGGTACTAGAAAAATAATAGTGTCCCAAAAAAGATTATAGTGTTTACTAAAAAATAAGTGATAAATCATGAAGTTCCCATTAATTGGACTTTCTAGTCTTGAGGAATTAAGAACCTGACCCTTTTAAAAAATGTGTTTTTAAGAAATAAAATTTGAACTAGTTAGAATATAAGTTTTTGGAACATATTACTATAATCTAGAGGAATTAGATAAGATAAATTAAAAACTACATTAGTTTATAGAGGAAGAAGTAACATCCTGAATGAAAATGGATGTTCGCGAAGAATACCCTTACCTTATGTACGAATGAGTTCTGCACTTGACGTTAACATCACGGATAATCAAATAAAGTAAATTAATTAATTAATTTACAATATTTTATATATGTTTTTGTTTCATTATAGTTTTATTAAGTTCATTTATGGCCTAATTTCTAAGTTATAGATTTTACTTTCATCATTATAAAGCATTTATTTTCGTGGTTTCCATGATTGGTTCAATTTTTTAAAAGTAATAATGTTCGTAAAAAAGGATTATAATTCAATAGAATTTGATTAAATGTTATAAATTAGTATAAATAATTTTAAATGGTTATATATATATATATCATATGGTTATATGCTATGAGGATTAATCACTAGATAAGACATTTCGTGATCATCGTTTGGATTATTATGTCAGTATTTCGATTACCAAGAACTAGTTTTTCCATTTGTATTAGTATTATGTATATAAACTAGTTCCAGAACATTAAATAAGATATAATTCATATATTATAGTCTGTTTGAAGCACAAAAATGCTATCATGACAAGGATAGAAAAATAATTTGAATAACTAAAGTTCATCATCCAGGATGTTTATAAATCAGCACCTCCCGGATGATGATTTCGTTTTTAAAATACTAGAGAGGTAGAGATAGAGAGAGTAAAGATATTAATGATATTTATTCATTTAAAATGATTTAATTTGAGTATAAAAATGATACTGGAGTTATCATGCTCATTTAGATAAAGGTGGCCAGGATAGAATAATAAAATAATGAACTTGAAAATAAAATAAATGGAAGAGGAAGAGGATTTTACCTCTCAAATAGAAGTCATTGAGAATCGTTTTAAAGAGATTGATTTTGGTCTTTTTATGAGACAAAGAAATTATGGATGTGGGGGAGGATCTTTTTAAGAGTTTTATGAAGAAATTTGACCAGGCTTAGTGCATGTCATGTGTGTGGAGAATAGGGGATGGGGTGGGTTTTATAGTGGTGGAGAGGGGAATTTTTTCATTATTTTATTCACTATTTTATTATTTTTCACAAGATAATCGGTAGTATTTATTCTAATGAATAAAAATATCAATAATTTCATGTGATTTGGAACGTTAGAGTTAATATACCAAAAAATGGGAACCCTATCTAATACAGATTATTCAGCCAATTTTACTAGGCTATAAAGCGTCACACCAATTATGATGGGTGATGAGATATCTATGTGGAAGTGATTTGAGGATTGTATTATGTATGAAATAAAATCATAGGTGAATTTATTTTGGTTGACTGACATTTTTTGAATAGTAAATCATGCACTTATCATAGAGAATATCCTGAGAGAGTCTATAGGTGAGATCTTGGGTGGTTCAACATCTCGATCTATTACTACATGAACCAGTTGTATGAATCATAATTTGGATATTCCACCAAGTGATATTTGGATCCATATAATGTACTCAGGTTTCCATGTGAGGTACTAATAGTTCGTAGCCCAGGACATATGAGACCACAATATATGAGGGGCCCAGTTGAGTGTTAATCATGCAGCAGGATGGGTTAACTACAAAACTTTTGCATAACATTTCCTCTAGAAATTAGTGAGATAGGGTCTACATTGTATCCTTGTTCAAGAGCGGGGTCAGTAGATTTCTAACAGGTATGGAGCTGAAGTATAGCTCATCGATTAGGCCACGGTGGTGTTCGTGGATTTGGTATTCATGACCAAATTTTTTAGCGATAGATGAGTGGATCTTCTCATCATAGCAAGGTATTATCACATGTTCATGGTTCAGGGTAGGTATATGTAGCACAATAGACATTTGGGGATAGGGATCCCATGCCATCTACTCTCAGAGGTACTATTCTAGTAGCCACTAATTTTTTGTTCTTTACTTTCAAATATAGTTTCTTCTGATAGATTTATATTGGTTCTTGTTATTAATAGGATTAGGATTAGTGTTAATACATTTTATGTTTTTATTATTCTGGACACTCCTATGGGGATTAGAATAGAAGGTGTACGTCAGTCCAGGTAGTTCCCCCTTGATATCGGTGGGTGTCAATTCACGTAGGACCTATTTCTAATTGAGATGATTGGGTTTTATGCAATTATTAGGATGGAATGGTTGGTTTCCATTCATGCTTTCATTAGATGCTATCAAATTAGGGTGGACTCCACATCTCTTATTGGAAGAGATTATGAAAATAAGGGGGAATATGATTTCTAGGTGAGCCCATATGGACCCAAGCATCATATGTTTGGTGGGATAATAGACTAGAGTGTGATATTATATCTAAAAGATTAGGGGACACATCAAGAATATTTTACATCTTGTGGTTGATCGTTGAAACGATGATTTCCTGGATAGATTTTTAGGATTAACTCCAGTGAGCGAGGTAGATTTCTATATCAAGAATATTCTAAGAGCTACAACAGAATCCATTCCACATTATAGTATAGAGAATACTGATGTTATAGATCTCACGTGGCAATTGATTAATTTATAGGAAAAAGGTTTTATCCGAAAAAATAATTCACTTTGGGTTTCAATATTCTTTTTTGTGAAAAAGGTTGGTGATACCCTCATAATTTTTATAGATTATCAGAAATTGAACCATCATATAGTTAAAAACCACTATCATCTATTGAAGATATATGATCACTTTGACCGTCTTCAAGGAGACCAGTTATTCTGAAATATTGATTTGTGATTCAACTATCTCCAGATACGTGTTGGACCATCATTCATACATCACATAACATTTCATAGATGAAATAGTCTCTATGATTATTTTTTTATGTCATTCGGTCTCACTAATCCACCATTCTATTTATGGAACTGATGATCTAAGTGTTACATCATTATATTGACTCATTTGTGGTGGTTTTCATGGATGACATTTTGGTGCATTACCAAAAAATCATGACCACACCAAACATCTTGAGATCATATTGGATACACTATGAGAGAATCAATTATATGATAAGCTCACAAATCTCCACTTTTGGATGGATCAGATTCACTTCCTGGGTCACATTTTCATAACAAAAAGTGTATCAGTCAACCTTGAGATGGTGAGAGATGTGTTTCCTGGGTGTATCCTTATAATATCATTGAGGTATATAGTTTTTTAGGCAATCTAATTACTATAGTAATTTAATACAGGACTTCCCACTCTTATCATCACCACATAAGAGTTGACTAGAAGGGTTTGAAGTTTGTTTGGAATCATTCCAGTGAGAAAAACTTTCAAAAGGTGAAAAGGAGAATAAATTTAGTGTCAAAACTAAATTTCCAAGAGTTAATAAGGGGATACCCCATGTTCTACAATGCATTCAGTATGAGGCAAGGATCTATTCTTATACCGGTGTATAGAGTCATGGCATATGAGTCTCGAATGTTGAGGCCACATGAGAGGAATTATCCAATGTACAATTTCTAGTTAGATGTAGTTGTTATCAAATCATTTTTTTGGATACATTAATTATTGGGAGAGATTTTTGTGGTGTACATAGACCAAAAAATCATCAAGTACACTTTAAAGCAGTGTGATCCGAATCCGAGGCTACGATGGTGGGTAGAGTATTGAAAATATTTTGATATCGTGCTTAAATACACACCTAGTGATGTAAATTTAGTGACCTATCAAATGAGTAGGAACAATCCGATAAAATAATTTCAACCAGTCAGTAGTGATTGGAAAATTATGAATTTATTCTATGGTATGTAGTTAGAGGTGTGAGATAGTCAGGGGAAGAATTTTCAATCATCCTTAGCTATGACATATATCCTACTCGATAGTGTGAGGATGAGGAAACTATCTAATTATGAGATCATGGTCCTATAGGATAGTGTAGTAGGTGATGAACCTCATCTTTGTTGGACCATAGGTGAAGATGAAATTATTCATTTTCATGGACGTGTATGGGTTTTAGGGGACATACATGAGGCAATGATATGATACATATAAGATTTAGCATGGGAAGTGCATCCTATGATCACTAAGATGTATGACTATTTATATCACCAATAGTTGGGGTTGAGTATTAAAAGAGTTATAGCAGTGTTTTTCATTATATGTTCCACCTGTCAGTTTGTGAAGGTGGAAAACTTGTAACTAGTCAGACTTTTACAGTAGTTACCTATCACTAAGTGGAAATGAGATTTTGTTGTCATGTATTTAATGATATTTTTACTGAGGTCCTCTCTAGTTAATTACATTAAATGTTTTTTTGAAATACTTATAAAGGTTGATCATTTCATTTCAATAAAGGAAAGAATTATTGTTAATGAGATTGGAAGGTTGTACATATCTGAGAAAGTACCTATTTATGAGGTATCATGCCCTATCATTTTAGAAAGGGATGATCGTTTTACTTCATGGTTCTATAAAGGGATATCGAGGGACTTTAGTACATAGGTGTTTTTATCATCTAGTACCACCCCTAGACTTATGGGTGGTCAAAGAACACAATTTAGGTGGTTGAGGACAAGCTACGAGAATGCATCCAAGATTTCCTGGGCTCTTGGGACAGGAATATACCTCTATTTTAATTATCTTACAACAAACTTTTTCATGATAATATAAATATGGTGCCTTATGTGGTTTTGTACGATAGGCCATGTTGATCACCCCTATGTTTGTTAGAGAAAGGATTGGTAGCTATGTTGGGACCTTGTCTTGTTCCGGAGACCATAAAATAGGTTCAATTGATTATGAATTGGATGGATGGCACACGGTCTTCACAGAAATCGAACACTGATCATTAAATAAAACCTCTATAGTTTTAGGATGGGGATATTGTCTTATTTCACATTACACTAGGGTGGGGACATAGGATATTAGGATACAACATAAGAATTTACCATATAATGTTGGACTGTTTGAGATTCTTGCGAGAGTCGGACTGGTAGTCTATCAGTTGCAGTTACCATAAAGGTACTGAACCATGCACAACATCTTCCATGTATCTCAGTTATTCAACTATTATTCAGACTAGTATCATAAAATTTTTTCTAATTATGTTGAGTTATATTTAGAATCATCATTTGAGGAGCATCCAATATTTATTTTGGATCATAGCATGAATGTTCATCGATGCCAATCTATTCCTATAGTACAAGTTCTGTGGAAGAATGACTGTGTATAAGATGAGATTTTAGAGCAGGATGTCAATATATGATTGTAATTGCTAGAGTTATTCTTAGTATAAGCTCCACCAACCCTGGAAGGTAAATTCTGGGACAAATATTTTTAAATGGGGGGGGGGAGTTTATACGAAACTAGTTTTTTCTTTCTGGTATGGATCATTTTTTTTCTTTATAATGTTGTTTAATTTTTTTTATTAGTCTCTAAGTCGGGTCGGGGTCCGATTGGGTAGTTTTTTGAATGGAATGGGAAGAGGGATATAGGATGACTTCATGATAGTTAGATGATTTGTAATTTGGAAACACAATATGTATTCAATTACACAACATGTAATGGACTGGATAGAACCATTCATGCTAGGTAAAGGGTTTTCAAAGGGGAAAATATCCTAATATTCATATGACATGTAAGGAATGTAGCCTTCATGTATATGAATGTGTTTTTTTTTGTAAAGGATGGGACTCCAATATTTTTTAGACAGAATCCATTACATCTCATTTCACATAGAAAAGAACCCAAGAAATTGAAGAGGTGGGATTTTCTATTATTTTTTGGTCTGGACTTAATGTATTTTTCCTTCAGTCTTGTTATGTACGAACTATTAATAACTCGATTACTTTTTAGCCATTCTATGTTCTTATTTGTATCAGAAAGGCTATTTAGGTGCTGGATCGTATACCCTATTTTAGGGTGTTGATCCATTCGTCAGATTTTTTCTAATCCATGATAATCTAAAAGGATATACTAGATGTGGAGAGTAATACATGTATGAGGTAGGTGGTCTCATTCCATTCATTAAATGTAAATGTGTTTATATATTTATGTTGTTGTTTTATGTGACCAATTTTTAGAGAGATGACTAGAAATAAACATAGATCATTAAATTATCTTTATAGGCATGGCCTGTGTAATTATAGAGTCTACCAATTATTTGTTATAGGTTGAGTGACTTGAAATCAAAACAAACCCTTTGGATTTATTTTTTATTTAAATGGTCTATTTTAATGTAATATGAGTTGTATATACTTGAGGTGTTCAATTTTACCCATTTTCATGGGATGTGAACATAAAATTGAATCCTTGAATGTAAATTTAAATAGAATTGAAATATTAATTATGAATTTCCATTGAAATGGATTAATGGAAAGTGATATATGACCATGATCATGGCCTCAATTATGTAATGGATTGTTAATATTGAGATGTTTATTTAAATAAAATGACAATGTTAGTAATTTAGAGACAATATTTATTAACATGACCTATACTTGTGTAACATTATTAGGAGAGGTCAAAATAGAATGTTCTTGGTTCTAACCATTAAATAATTAGATGAAATTGATTAAATGGTTTGTCATTGGTTAAATTCTTATGTTCCTTGGGTGAACCAATGATTTTATTGAAGAACTCCATGGATGAACTCATTTGGATTTGATCTCACTTACGGCCAAGTGAATGTTAGACTCCTTACATGGTTTTCTAAGGACATACTCATAAGGTTTTGACAATTATGCATTGATTGAGACATGGAATCAAAATAGATTGCTAAATATGGACTCAAGGGTAATTTGATCATATATACTATGGGTGATACTTGGGTTCCATTTGTGGACATATAATTATGGAATCAATTGGAAGTGATGTTATACCACACTTAGAGTGATACATGGGTTCTTGAGAGGTCCTCCATGGACATGATCATACGATGTTGATTTATATTACACCTAGAGTAAGACTTGGATTCCAACATAGGAATGGAAAGGACATACTCATGCTCAAAATTGTTTAATTGAAGGGAATTGTTTTTATGACATGTATTTTAAGGAAAGGAAATGTTTTGGTTCAGTATTGTATTACACTACACATACAATCTATTTATGAATCCATGATTACACTACTACAGGGGACACAAAGCTATGTGCCGGGTCTCAAGACCCATTGACTAAATGAGATTGAATGGTTAGTTGAAATTTTTTATAAATGAAACATGCCTAACTATTAATACGAATACAGAAATTTTAAATGAAAATGAATAAATTATCATGATACAAAATGATGACCCAGACCTTATAAGATGTTCAATTTTGAGTAAATCATTTACTTGTAATATTTTCCTGACATAATTTTGTTTTTTATATTCATTAGATGGTTGGTATAGACCTTGAGTGGCTTCTTACTACAATTATATCCCAAGAATTTTTTGGTAGGCCTTTGAGTACCCAAATAGAAAATATGATTGTAGGTATTGATAAGGTAATGCACCCTACTAAAATTTCATAACGTGTTCTTAGGTGTAGGGGAGAATGGGACCGATCTGAGGCTTGCAATCCTAGCTGGATACATTTGGACGATTTTTAATTTTGATACTTGTATTTTATTTTTCTGTTGTGTACCTAATTTTTCTATTTTGTAGATAAATGTGTAATGTATCATCTTCATCATTGTATATGAAATTCCTTTTTATAGTACTGTTTATTCCTTCAAGTTATGTATTTTTCAATTGTTATTACTTATTCTTATACTAGTATATGATTGATATTACACAGTGATATGCTCTGGTGATAAGGGAATAGTCCCCCCCCCTCGAAAAACCAAGGCCCTCACTACTAGTCGGAAACCTCTAATATTGGGTAGATGTACTTGAGGCCATGTGGCCAATCGGGCATGGGGAACTGTTGAGTGGCATCTGGGTCCTAGATTATACATCTCATATAACCTTCTCGACTTATGGTAAATGAAAAATTTATCTTGAGTAAGTAGTATCGCAGGGATGGTGAAAAAAGAAAAGAGGTCTTAAAATATTTAATAAACATGTAATGTAATGATGCAATTCTTAGTGTCGATGTGATAACATGGTTTGCCGCTTCTTTTTATTCCATTATATAATTATCTGACAAGAGTGATGATGATTAAGGGATGTATCCCAAAACGATAGGGTTATGTGGGGGGGGGGGGGATAACCCGACCTTAAAACTTTATTTGAAATCGATCATACTATATCTATATCATTTTACAATCTCCTGAAGAGTGGGATTGACGAACCTCAATAAAAATAGTTCATATTAACCAAGTAAAAAATAGTTTTTCTAATTATTATTTCTATAATTCACCCTATGTCATTCACTTGTAAAATATTTAGTTAACATTAGGATTAATTCCTTTAAAATCGGTCCACATTATTAATCATAAATTAGGTGGTATGAAAATGTGACCCAACCCTTCCTAGTGTCTGGATTCATCCTTATTCACCCATCCTCATGAATCAGTAAATTTATAGAAAACGTTTTCAAACAATGGAAACAATACAAAAATGGTAGTTAAAGTAAGATTTAATCCTTCCCTATAGAATGACCTCTGGAGTTCAATTATCTATATAAAACATTAGTGTTATTACTTATAAGGGTTTCATACATTTTAATTCTAAACATCGACCAACACTTCTAGAGGATGATGACATTTAAAGGCATGTCAAGACACTAAACATTTTGGTTCTGGGAGTGTCTATAGTTTGGATATGTTATATTTAATTATGGGAAAATTATTTAAAAAATATATAAATTTTATACATAGTTCATATATATTTTTAGAGTAGGTTTTAAAATTTTTCAGGGAATAGGTTAAGATTTATAAGATAAGAAACATAAATAAACATTATACATGTTGAAGTTCCATTTTTTGATATTAAGTATTTAAATAATATATATATATATATGGTATAATATTTCACATTCATATTATTTATTTATTTTATCCAATTATGACATTATTTTTTTATTATAAAAATAATACTTTTTGTTTTTATAAAAAGGCTAGAACCAAGAAAGAATGTGTAAATAATGAGTGTGATAAACAATATTGTGATTATCCCAATTAACATCCAAATGTGCTGGGATATTGTGAGAAAAACTTCCTTTATATTCTATCTCATGTTATAAGTAATAACATAAAACCTATAAATATCTTGAACACACAAAACAAGGATAAGTTTTCAATCAAGTTAGTCATGCAACATTGAAAATTATCCATTAGTTTCTATTTTGACCCATTGATGGGAAAATAAGAAATAAAAATAAAAAAATCTATTCTTTATTTCATGTAGATTTTTTGAAAATTTAAAATTTAGAGGGTAATGTCGACCAATGGAGATAAATGAAAAAACTTCAGGATATTGAAGAAAATTACTTCCTAGAATGGGTGAAGTTTAAGGATATATATTTTAGTAAGTATTTTTCATTGAATCTTTGAATCAAGATAAAGTGAGAAATCATTGAGATTAATAATTTATTAATGTTTGATTAATTTATTTAAGAAAAATTTCATGATACTTGAATAGTACTACTACAATATTTTTGTTAATTCTAAAAAAGAATTTATCATTTCTTTAGGGGAATAAAACCATGACTCATAAATTAATTAGATAGAAGGGCCATTATTATAAATGAATAATGTGAAAATGGAAATTAGAGAGTTATATTATTTATTATATATGTAGACAGGAAAATTAAAAAGTAGTTTTATATATACTCAAATTGGGAAGAACATCGTTAAAAATATTCAACCACCTACATGATTAAAATGTGTGAATAATCACCCAATGTATTTTCACAAAGGAATAAAAAGGTGTTTCCTATGGTAGCCTAGTCCATTAAGAAAGTTTTTAAAGAAATATGGATACATAAATTATCCGAATGGATGAGATGAAAGTTCCAACTGATGAACCACCAATACATCAAGTATTTTGATGTAATAAAATTTTTCATTATGAAAATCAATTCAACATTTCAAACCCTAATAAAAAGAATCAACATTACTAACATCCAAAACCAATGGATTAAAGAAGGTATTTTGAAATCAATACTATAAAATTATATCATGATAATGAAGTTATGTAGGGAAGACTCATTATCCACCCAATATCGATAAATATTTTATTTTATTACGTTTTTTACATTCCTTCATATTCTATAAGTGTTCTATTAATATTTAACCAATTCCTTAAACATTTTATATTTTATTTTCAATAAAAATTCATAGGAGTTAAATGATTTCATAAAAAGTATGAAAATATTATATAGTTGAGGTTTTTTAGAAAATCAATCATGGAAATCATTTTTTCCCTTGGTATAATTTTATTTGATATTGGGCTGGGATTTAGTCTCTCTATATAGAGTTAATATAAATTTTGAGATATATAAATTTTATTTAATATATTAAATAATATCAAAACCAAATACCATTTTATAAATGAATATAAACTCCCATTAAAAACAAATTTTGATATATAAGTATTTATATCTAATGAAAAATATATTTGATGAAATTATTGGAGGGAATTTGTCATTTAAGTCATACAAATTGTATAGGAATATATCTATATATTTCAAAAATATATATTTATTCTTTACCTATAATATGAATTTGAGTTTTAAATTTAACATATACTTGGTTTTATGCCCATATTAAATATCCCTTATAGAATGGACCCTAGAAAATTTAAAAAATTATAGTAATTTCAAGATATTTTTTAAAATGGTATAATTTACCAAATTACATAATAGTGTGTTATATATTCCTCTAATAAAATTACCTATGGTTCAATGTGTCTTTTCATCGATTATTCAGAGGCTAACAAGATCATGATCAAAAACACAAATTCTATACCCCATATGGATGACTAGTTTGATCATCTTTTACGGGATAAATACATATCAAAATTGGATCTTTTATTAGAATATCATCAACTAAGGGTGAAGAGTGAAGATATAACCAATAAAACCTACAATAATAGATATGAAAACTATAAGTTCATTGTGATTCCATTTAGACATACAAATTTATGGTGAATATTTATGGATATAATAAAAAATATATTTTGATATTTCCCAAATTTATTTTTGGTGGTATTTGTTTGTGATATTTTCATATTTTCTAAGACTAAGGAAAAACTGAATGTGCATTTAATGATTGTGGTAATGACCAAATGAATGGAGAAATTATATATGATGTGTATCACCTTAGCATGAATCTCTAGAATGACATCCAATTGAGGGGTTTCACTTAACCTCAGGTGTGCCTATCAATACACTGGAGGATATTAACTAGAGGAGATGGCCTATGATATTCATGAAATGTCTATTAACACTAAAATAATTCATGAAGATCATTCCCAAATCTACATAAAAATTAGCATGGTGAATCTGTATAATGAGAAGTCCAAAAACATTAAACATAAAATATTGATCCCAACAGGACCCCATAAAAAAGAATATAAATATTTAAATCTATATAACTGACTTTATTGTACAAAATAGAATGTAAACCTATAATAATGGAATAATAAGAATAATATATAATAAAAAACAGACTATTACGTATATTCTTACAAATACAAAATAGAAAAATACCCTTCCTTCAACCCAACTCACATAACCAAACTAACCATTTCCTCATCCTCCCAACATTCCAGACAAACACCATGTGTCTATATTCATGTGATAGATATGTCTTGAAATAGAATATGAAGGTCAGACCAAATACTTTAAAACCCATGCCATGTGCACATATAGCAGGTGAGTCTAACTTCACTATATGAATCCCCAATGATTCAACAATAATAATTGTTCCTATGTTCAAGTATATGCACATGTAAAATATATATTAGAAGTGTAGTCAAGTCCATGAAACACACCCACCCAGAATCATAACATGAATGGGAAATAAAACATGCATGTTAATTCATTGTATACTAACATAGAAACCTTGACACCTACCCTTACCATATTGGGCATGATACTTAAATTAATACATCCACCTCATACCAAAACCGTATAATATTTGTTGGTTCATAAATATATAACTGACCGAAATGATTCCCAACCATTCGTTCATTGTAATTGTCCTAGAATTTGCTCAATTTATTTTCTAGGATAATTATACATGATTCCATGAATGTACTCAAATACTCTTTGGAAAATAATTTGTTTAAAGTAATGATAAACCATAATATGGTTTTGATACCAAGGTAGTGATTTTGGAATAAGATATTATTGATTTGGATAAATTATATTCGATATTCATGACTACTTTGAAACTAATTAATTGTTTTTTTATTCCATTATTTTTGGAGTTCACATCATTTTTTGATATAATGATTATATCCAGTATTCTATAAGGAATAAGGGAGAATGAATGAAATCAATAAGTTTTTATGGTAATTCAGGGTGCTACTGTGATTTAAAATAATACATGATGAAGGTATTCACATGTTATTTTTTGGGAAAAAATATTCTCATTGTGTTTACCTTCTTTAAAAATTTTGTTTTGTGAGATTGGTTAGAAGTATTTTGGATAAGTCTAAAGGTAAGAATGAATTTAGTTTGACATTGGATACTATTGTTAAGGTTAAGGCATTTCTTAATATTATTTTTGGATTGTTATAAAAAGGAAAACGATAGGTCGAGCAAAAACCCGTCGCGTTCGTTAAGGATATGAGACATGAACCTGCAACTGAAGGGTGACAAGGGTGCATCACCTACAACTGGCCTACATGATTTATGGGCTTCTATAATGAATATTTTTAAATATTCTGACAAACTAATAGAAAATTATTTATTTTTGGAACCCTATATGATTAGGATAAATAGAATATTTTTGAATTCTATTATTTTTTGGAGTGAAAGATGAGTTTGTGGTAGGAATTAGTTGATGGATGAATCTCTATTTGTCAAGTATATTTTTTCGTCTTATTCTATGAATAAATTAATTATTTTACTTTATGTAATGGATATTAAAACCAAAAATAACTTATCGTAATACCCTGTGTTTTGTTAAATCAAGGATATTTTAAATCATCATATATTCATGGTTTGAGGCTCTAAATTTTACACTTGTTTGTGATTGATGACCTTAATAAATCCTTATAAATATTTATGTTTTTCGACCAATTATGTGTCTCTAATTACCATAAATGTTCTCCTAATCGATATCATATTTTGGTGGTGACTTTTTCATTTCCTTTTCCCTCTTATTAAGACTATATTTTATTAACCTAGTTTCTGATGTGGGTTTTCCCCAAAAGTATTTTTATATTTTAACCATTTATTTCTGAAGAACAATTTTAAATTGCAAGTACTCAATTTAATAAATTAGGGGGGAATTTAACACCCCAAGATTTCATAATATGTTATATCTTTAATGTAATTAAATAACATGCGCTATAGGAAACAATGAGTTCGAGCGCATCACGACTTACCAAACAAACCATTCAAAAAACTGTTATGAATAATACTAAATGAATTTTGAATTTTATATATCCTATATAATTTTACAATCAATATTATATGTTTCTTAGACATAATATAAGAACAAATTCATTTCTTCAGATAAAAGATGTATTTTTAAAAGAAAATGCAATTTTACCACTTTTTAATGAGGAACCCTTTTAAACCCTATATTTGACACTTTTATATATTAATATCAAGGAAATAAAATTATTCTATAGAAGTGGGACATAAAAATTTTGTTTGGATAAACTTTTGTTACTTTTTTTATAACCTTAATATTTTGATGAAAATCTAAAAATAATAAATTTTAATTAAAAAAAATTTATTCAAAATAATTCATATTGCTAAAATTTTCATTTGAATGATTTGAAAGTATAATTAGAATAAATTTTTATCATTTAATCAAATTTTGGTCACTATAAGTAATTTCACATTTTAATTTGACATTAACATATGTCAATATTTTAATAGTTTTTACTTCTTAAAAACCCACTTTTGGTTCTGACAACAGACATGAATTCTAAATTAATTAATGCAACATCTATGTATTGAATTTGATTAAACAGAATTCATTTTTGAATTCAGAATTTCAAAATTATCTTAGGGTGAATTTTTGGTATTTTTCTGAAAACATTCAATTTTTTATGAATAGTGAAAAACACTGTGTTATTGCTTAAAACTGACTTTTAATTTAAATAATTATTTATTTTATTTAAAAAAATTAATTCAAAAAATATATATAATACCTATATAATTTCAATGTAATTCATTGGAGTCATTTTATAATAAAAGTAGATGTATAAAATTTTATTGAACTTTTTAACGTCTTTTACCCATCTTCTTGGCACATTGGAAAATTTGCATATAACGTAATTTTACCGCATCTATGAGTTGAATTTAAAAAATCAAAGAGACATGGTGGAAATAAATAAGTAAAATTTTGTTCAATAATACGAAAATAATTTTTGCTGAAGAGTAAATTTTGACTTTTATTTACAACGGTTAAAAGTTAATAGGGTAGTTAAAGGTAAAAATGATTTTATAATTACCCTAACACTTGTAAAAAATCTATTGCTTAAGTATATTTCGACCAAAACCATCCTTATGAATAAAATATGATCCTTTTGGTCCTCTTAGAGTATATTACGACATTTATTATTATTTTATTTGAAGAAGTGTTTAAATTGTTATCTTAAAAGTTTAATAGTTAAACCATTTTTAATATAGGGTTATACATAAGATAAATTCGACTATAAATATTCATTAGAAAGATAAAAAGATTTAATACATAAGGTTATTTTATTTGTAATTGTTTGATATTAAATAATTAAATTTATTTATGACACAATGATGATGCGGTAATTACCTTATCAATGAAAGATTACAATAATTGATATTATAAATATAAAATTAAATATATATATATATATATATATATATATATATATTGAGGCTTTTGAGGACATCCACGAATTTTCTAGAATAATATGTCATGATAGGGTCGATTAAATAAATTTTTTTGAAGTGATACAGTTGATATGAGTTTAACAAATACAAAATACCAAATTGTATCAAAATAGACATAAATGAGTTTTTAAAACCAGTACTATATTATTAAATGAGATAATTTTTCAAAAAATCTACGGTTTGGCCAAAGAACATAGATAATGATATATATATATATATTTAATCACTTGGGGATCTCTTGTCTTTTTATTTTAACTTTATTTACCAATTATTATAATAATACAAGAGGACATGATAAAAGTTAAACTATTTATCTAAGAGTTAAATCTAAATGATAGGGGTAATATGGTGAACTAAACCAATCTAAAGCATATTTGTTAAAAGGATTTCTACCAATACCTACCTTATATTCTATATAAATCAATTTTGAGCCATTATAAACTGAAAATGATTTTATAATAAAATAATATTCCAAACTTTTCCAGAAGTGACCCTCACCTATCTTTTAAAAGGTTACTTCCCCTTCTCTCAAAATCACACCTCCAAATCAATTTGGCTCGGCCAGAACCTAACAAAATGGACTCCAAACTTCCCTCATTTAAAAATAGAGGCCTTCCCATGAGTATAAATACATCCTATGTTTCACTTTTGTTCAAATCAAATGGAAACACCCAAAGAAGAGGTAATTATTATATCACCTCTTTTAATGTTATTTTTCTTCTTCCACTTTCTATTTCATTGTTATTTACATTACAAAATAATAAACTCAGTACCCTTTATATAATATTATGTTTTTATAAATATGGTTCAACCATACTCATTATTCTCTCTATCCTGTGAATGATAATGTCACCATGAATGCGTACGTACGACTTACCATCACCACATCGTGCTGTAATTTGTTATTCAACACTATGTTATTTAGATTGATATAATGATTAATAATATATATATAAATAATTAAAATAACATAATAGTTTCTCTGTAAAATTAATATATCATCCAATCCCACATCTTTAATCATTTAGTAAATGATATTGTCGCTCGTGTGTACATACGGGTTACCATCTTCACGGAGTGATTAGATTCATTTCCATATCCACCATTCAATGGTGATTATAAAAATATATATTTTTAGTAAGTATGTAATATATGACATAATAATTTTACTGGAGATATATATATATATATACTTACATATATCTTATTCACTTACTTCCATTCAATATTATATGAAAATGGAAATAGCGTTTATGCGTATGTATGACCTACCATCTTAATAGACGGTGTTTTCCATTCCATATATCTACCGATTATAAATATTTATATTCTATATATATATAATATATATAAATCATGTTTAATATTATGGTATTATTTAAATCATGATCTAAATGATAAGATCAAGAATAAAAATTTAAAACACGTATGATAACGAAAGCAATTATTACCCAAAATGTTAATTTAACAAGGAAATAATTATTAAATTGGTAATATAAAGTCATAAATGAATCATTTATGATATAATAAAAATTAATATGGTTCTGTTATAATTTAATAACAAACTCTTGATATTATTCAGGAGGTTAAACATACCCTCGACCAAAGGAAAGTGTAAGGTATGGGTTAATTCCTCAATCTAATTTTTATCTGAGATTGTTTATGTGTAAGAATTTTATGGGACATATTTATTATCCATGTACATGTAACATAAATGAAATTTCAAAATTATTATTTTTAGTTACTATTCAGCTAAAACATCATTTGAATTTTTAAAAATATTTATTATTCTAAATCTATCTCGTTAATGTCCATGTTTTGAAAATGGTTTTAATGATTTATTTATATTGACGTCATTGTTTAAAATGATAATTTCTTTCAAAAGATCCAATGTGTTATAGGAAACTTTGATTCAAAAATATATTTTATTTTAATTCCTTTATAAAGTGCGACTTTTAAATTATTTCACAAAAAGGGATATTTCCCTCAAAAAGTTTTACTGATCATTTCCAACTATATCAACATTAATTACTAGAAATTATTACTGATTAAATATGATTTATTATATTATAATATTCCATATTATATTGAATGAGTTTTGATATGTTTGACTATGGATGTGCTATGTTTATACCCTTCATGGTTTATGGTTGATGTATTGACATTTCATATGCTAGTCTTAATACGAATTTTTATTTCATGTTTTAACATTTTCAAATGAGAACTCCTGTGGACTTAGTAAGTGGCGGGTGGGGCCTACTATAGCCCCTCGATGCATTGGTAGGTCTCATAAGTCAAAATAGTGTCTTGAAACAAGGCCTTGAAAAAACTTTTATTTGTATTCTTTGCACGAGGCCTTGACTATGTGGTAATGATGTCTGGGATTAGGCAATCCCTCATTATGAAATTAATTATTAAATGTGATTATTTAACTAGTAGAATATCAATGTTCTTGTTTATATGATAATGTTTGATTTATTCTCTCTATATTATTTTGAAGTTTATGTTTAAAATTATGTTTTTATTAAACATATGGCCTTAAAAGTTTATAGCTTCTACTAAATTATTTACACTTTCTGAGCATCTGATTGCACCCCTTCCTTATGTTTTGTTTTCCCAGGATTCCAAGAAGTGTATTATGTTTGATAATAAGGGTTAATCTAGGGGAATAATGGCGTTCTCAATGGATTATTTATGTTGTGTTTTATGTATGAATGTTTTGTGTAATGTTCATGTATGTGATCTATTTTCCAAGACTATTATATTTATCGCAACTTCGGGACATGATTCCTTGTAATCATGGAAATGTATTAAAATAATGCACATGTTCTAGGATTCTGGGGTTGGGGCATTAAAATTAAGAACATCCTAATGTAATTAAGATAGACTAAGGATCTGTTTCTATCTTTTAAGAAGAGTATGAGCTCTATATAAAGAGATTCATGGATGAACATTTCCCAAATTATAATGATGATATAAAATAATTATATTGGATCATGTATTTTCTAAATAGTTGATTTATTAGTTGGTATATTTCCACAAACTCCATTATACTAGAATTAACAATAGATGGGAAGTAAATTGTTTGGTCAGATTATCTGAGGGAAGTTGGTTGGATTAGTAGGATAATTTATGATCAAGGGGGGTTCCTATAACATTGGTAATTATTTAGATTTATAATGATAATAATGGATTTTCCCTTAGGAAAAGGAACCTTTGCCTCACCAATATACTAAACACATAAATCCCAAGTAACATCATAAGAAATAGACCATTTAGAGGGGTGGTGTTAAGATCAATCACGTGACAATAATATAAAATGAAGTAGATTCATTACTAAATCCATTCATATTAAAGAAGAATGATTTTCATGTATAGTCTCTAGGTATATAATACTCAAGATATTAATGTAATGGTTTAATAATATACCATGTTATTACAATAAAGTCAATCTCCACATATCATTAATTCATGTCTGTGAAAATTTATATCAAATTAATGGTGGAATGAAAACATTTCCTTAAATTAAGACTTTGAGTTGTCCTAGATTTTTTATCATCAGGGATTAGTATAGGTTTGAATGACATGTAATGTTATTCATGAATAATGGACTCAAGAAATAATATGTTGAGACAAATTATTTGGATTTATCATTCATATATATCATATAGAGTTTAATATAACCATCAATATAATTTATTGTGTATAATTATTATAAATTCTTCTTACCTGAGGTTAGGGAGATAACTATTAGAGAACAATCTCATATTTAATTATTTCTTATGTAATCCACTAAGACATATCTGATCATAGGGTGGTTGTGTATATTTATGATCTTGTCATTTGTCAGATCATGACAATGATTTTATTTTTATAGTCCTATGATTAGAAAATACATATGTCTCATGATTGAATTAGACTAAGGAAATACAAGTATATTATTATTTAATTAAAATGACAGGTATTCATCTTATTTGATTATGGAAATATGACGTGATCATCTACTAGATGATTGAAATCAAATGTATTGATCAACCATTTCTATCGTATTCATATAATTAAAAATTATGATATAGAATATACTAGATTGAAATTGTTTCATGCATATTGGTAATTTTATATCATGGGGAAATAGATTATATTTTTATACATATGATTTATATGATATATCTTTTGGTGGACATGTTCATATGAGAAATGGATATGTTTGACAGAGACAACACAACAACTCCTACTATATTGTGTAGAACTGATTATTTTCATTATGAATCTATTTACTAATATATACAGAATGAGGATTATAATAAAATGATACTATGATGTGCATGGTCACACAGTTAAAAATATGGTACTCTATTAATTTTTTTTAAATTGTTTTTATTCAATAATGGAGAGAGTTTT
The DNA here is from genome assembly GCA_963277665.1 of Viscum album. NCBI lineage: Eukaryota > Viridiplantae > Streptophyta > Magnoliopsida > Santalales > Viscaceae > Viscum > Viscum album. The sequence continues at coordinate 1,355,608,888 of OY728131.1, forward strand.
ACAATTCATTTGCAAAATAGTTTTGGTTCCATTCAAAATATTTGTGAAATATTTCATTAATTATACATGGATCTCAATTATATGTGGGATATTGGTGGATATACACCGAAAATGGGTATATTATGTTTAATAATATACACCATTGCATTCATAGTGACATTCATATGATTAATATCACAAGTTATGTATGGTTAATTCATAAGTGAAATATGAGATTCATCATCTACCTTATCATATTGAACAATTACATCAAAACTTATGATGAATGAGATATATCATGCATCTAACACAAATACCAGATATTTTATTTAGTCATATTTCATTATGGATGAGTTATACTTGGATTAGGTATTCATTTAAGGATTTAAACTATTTATCTTAGTGTAAGTAATGCTTCAACACCAAGAGAAGGAACTCAATGGATTTGATCATTAACACTCTTTGTTATATATAATATTTCAATGATGCCTATATAAATGGAAATTTTCCATTATGTTATTCCTTACAGTGTTCATGTGAAAATAAGATGAAGTTATCTTCTACCTAAGATGTTATTCATCATTGAAGTGAAGGTGGAAACACCCCATTGATGTTTTAGTAATCCCATGGTTTCATCATGGATCATTATGATTATAGAACTACTATAAATATATGAATCCTATATTTTATACACAATTTATCATCATTGATATAATATAAGAAGATATAGTATATTGTTTCATGTATACAAGCATACATTTCATTGATATTTCCTTGCATTCTAATTCCATGAGATTAGATCGAGTTGTATTTATGATTTTTTATGTTGTAAAATTATAGGATGTTCCCCTAAAACCCATCAAATAAAATTTATAAGAATTAACCATATCATGTTGGTTAAGGATATTAATAATATTCAATCTCTATTTTAGCTTTAATAAGGCTATCTCAAAAGAATTATACCACTCAAACTTCACCACTTCTTAGTTAGGGTTGTCATCTGTGCTATTAATCATGTTAAGTCTTGAATAAATCTATCACAGTATCCTATAAATACTAAAAATATAAATATCAAAAATAAGTTCCATTGATACTCTTAATAAACCTAAATTTAAACCTTCTAAGGGTAAACTAATAAATTATCCTTCGATATCATATTCCCTAATACATATACCTCTCCAATAAAAAAATAACACTTTTACATATTAGAATAATGTTGATTATCTACTAGTGTGCCTAATAAAATATATATCTATTGAATATTATATTGTCATGTTTGGAATTACATTAAAATATTATTAATTAATATTACCATAAATGAGTCCAAATATGGATAAAACTCTATTTTTCAATGTTAAAAACACTATTACTTCATTTATTAAACAGAATAGAGTGGGAACTCAAGAAAACCATACATAGTTCTAAATGAATATATTCTTCACCAAGAAGTAGTGATATCTAAACCACATATCAATATTGGATAACCACATGGATCTATAAAATAATCAAATAGTTCATATATACTAAGAATATAATAAAATTTCTCTCTCATCACATAATTCAACTTCCACTAATATACACATAGATATATGTTATTGATTACCTTTTTGGAAATTAGAACAATAATGACCCTAAGTTAATTTCTTATGAAAATAAATCCATTATTATTGAGGTCCTTATACTTTAACTTCAACTATAATGGATCCTCTATATCTATCATTTATAGTAGAATCCATGTGGTATGTGTACATAATATAAGATCAAAAGGAAACCCAACCTTTTTCTTGGAGGGAAACCCAAAGATATCATCTAGAAAGGAATCTGAAAATAGATATATGAGAGGAACAAAGTAAATCAATATTATTTATTACTATTTCCTTAAAAAAATTTATAATGTAGACCTAAATAATCCCTATCAATAAATGATCAGGTCCTGAGAAATTTTAATATACGTCCCAATCCCCAATAAAAGAAGTCCAATCACCAGTTTGGTGTCTGGAAAATACATACCTATATTAGTAACCAATAATTAATCAATATTAACTTATCCAATTCATTTACAATTATCAATTAAAATATATAAATCTCTAAAAAATAAGTACCAAAGGTTATCATTAATTCTAATCATAATGGAGCATCACAGACATCCCTAAACATCCATAAATCTCACCCCTATGGGTGTATCGATAGTTATCGGCCTCAAATAATAATAAATAAATAAACCCATATCATAAAAAAAACTATGAATAGTTAAATATTATTGATGAAACCATATCAAATAAAACTAATCCTATGGTATATTTCCATATAATCATACCATTTTTGGATGATAGATCCAAACAATGGACATATGGTCTTTTCTCTAAGGAATAGAGATGCCATGATACTCATCCACTACCTTGGGATCAAGACACTACGATACACTTAGGGGTATCACCATACTACCTCAATTACCCTTTAACCAGGTCACTACATCAATCTTCATATAAAAAATAATATAAGATTCCAAATATAAGAAATTATGTAATTCTTTTACTATAGATTATGTTCCATGAGTCATACTAAAACCATATCAAAAGAATGAATTATATGAAATCATACAAAACCAGTATTGGTGCTATATAAATTTATCCTAAGGGAATCCTATTTGTGGAATTTAATAATTAATTAAATGATTACCCAATCATCCAGGTTGTTAACCTTCAAGTTATATCCTCCCTAATTGGGGAACATATAAACCTATTTATTGATTAACCAACCACTCATCAACATAGTGAAAACTATAATTCCTCATCTTCAAACTACCTAAAAACCAACATCTAGTACTAGAAGATGAATAATCCTAACAATAAATACCACCCTTGACAAAGTTCCAATCAAATATAAGGGTTTGGTTTCTGATCTATGTAAGATACATCATATAGAATAATTCAACTAAAACATGGATGATATTCCTAGAGAATATTCAATGGAAAAAAATCTAGATACCATGTAAAAAAAATATGTTTAAATAAATGATAATTTATAAAAAAAAGATCCATATTGCAACATGAAAATTTATCCCTACATGAACTGAATAATATCCAAATCTATGACCCTCTTCATCTTCTGTGGAAATTATATCTCAAAGAATATTTCCGGAAACTTCTTCCTTAATAGTAAATCACATAGAAACTGTAACATCCCCAACTAATAAAGGGTTAAATGACTAAATGATATGACTCATGTCAACAAGGTGCACCTTCATTTTCGGGAGCCTACCTGATTAGAACTCCACAGTTAAGCGTGCTTGGCCTCGAGTAGTGATTAAGATGGGTAACCTCTTGGGAAGTTCCCCAGGGTGTGTGCGAGTGAGGACAAAGCACACTGGAAAGGACATGTGTCGGCCTGTGGGGACTATCATAAGTCAAATGACCCGTTCAGGCATGTGGGTGGACCCTGGGGTGGGCCCCACGTGTCTGCGGGGCAACTGGTGGTACCTGGTAGGCCAGGACCTGATGGCCATGTTAAGGCGGGGTGGTTGTGCTGTCACCGAGGCCCGGTTGTCACATTTGGTATCAGAGGAGAAACCCAGCCTTAAGTGTGATGCACTTCATAGGGTTGATATGTAGGGCCCACAACGAGGGCGTTGTGATCTAAAGGGGGGTGATTGTAACATCCCCAACTGATAAAGGGTTAAATGACTAAATGATATGACTCATGTCAACATGGTGAACCTTCCTTTTCGGGAGCCTACCTGATTAGAACTCCACAATTAAGCGTGCTTGGCATGGAGTAGTGATTAGGATTGGTGACCTCCTGGGAAGTTCCCCAAGGTGTGTGTGAGTGAGGACAAAGCACACTGGAAAGGACATGTGTTGGCCTGTGGGGACAATCATTAGTCAGATGACCCGTTCAGGCAGGTGGGTGGACCCTGGGGTGGGCCCCACGTGTCTGCGGGGCAACTGGTGGTACCCGGTGGGCCAGGACCTGACGGCCATGTTAAGGCGGGGTGGTTGTGCTGTCACTGGGGCCCGGTTTTCACAGAAACATATGGACCAAAACCTACCACCATTACATTTATTATACAAAAATCATATATATTACTTTTTCTACCGTCTAATGAACTAGGTGCTTAATCTGATCAAAATTACACTAGAGAGAATCCATCCATAACTCAATGGATTTTGGTTAACCCACACCAAAAAATAGAGGTTGTTGCTGTAGGTAGAAATCCATTGTAATATATGGCACAAAAATTTTAGCTCTTTGATCCGCATGGTCCATATAATATAAAACATCACACATGACGACACTAAGCATTTCAACCATATATACACAAGAAACTATAGGAGATTATTTCCCTATAATCGGTGGGATAGTCTCATCATATACTTCATAATTCCCAATCAAAGGTCACTATAATTGAATGTAACTAAAATTATAAATGAATATCATTTCTATGATAGTTCTTACCATCATAATTTAAGATAATTTAGTAATAGGGAATTCTTAAATCTACTTTTTACATAATAATATTGCCTAAGGGTCTCATATTACATGGTAATGCACTATCCCAGTCTACCATATCCTAGGGTCCCTATATAATACACATATGATTGAAACATGTAATTGAAACATATTGAACCAGTAACAACATGTTCAATGAAGTAATGTTCCCACAATAATGTATACATTAAAAAAATTATAATATATTTTTGTGACATTAAATAACAAATACCATTTGATAACCATGTTAATAATCATATACAAGAACAATAATACCACTAGAATACAATATGATGAATATGATACATGACTAGTGTAAGAATACTAGGATTTTTATTTTGTTACCTTTTTAGTAAATTCAATCTCTATGAAAGCGTGTGATGCATGGAACAATGAGTTTAAATAAAAATACTATATTATAATATTGTTTTAAACATGACCATCATAACCAAGTTGTAAAGTTTGAAACATTGAATAATTCAATGTAAATTATTAATATTATATTGTTTATAGTTTAAAAAAAATAAATTAAATGGATATATATTGACTATAAATATAATCATAACCATATGAAAGGAAAATAAATGTTTTATGAAAAACTATATTTTTCATAAAAAAATTGTTTTGTCAAATCATTCCCTCTTATGATTAAATTATGTTTTCAAAATTTTAGAATATTTATTTGATAAAAATAAAATATATTATTAAATAAAAATATATAAAATATATTTGGTTGAATTTTTGGGATCGTTCGGAGATGTTTTATTTTTTCGATTAATAAGAGAAAAAACTATTTTTTATTGAAAAAACCCTTTCGTTTAAATTATTTACAAATTGAAATTATGTTATTAATTTTTATTAAAGTAAAATTAGTTCAATTATATTATATTAAATACAATATAGGTGAATTTAATCAGTTTCATATTAATTTTTTTTATTAAACCTTTTTATAATTATGAAAACATTCTCATTGGAAACTCACTTTTTCACCGTGATTGTGGGTATAAATTTAAATTGATTTCAAAAAATTTTGTGAATTGTTTATGAAAACATGTTTTAAATATTTATAATATATATTATATTTTTTATTTAATAAGTTCTAATTTACTTTTTATCATTAAAAATAGTAAAATAATTAAAAATTAATAACAACGGTTAAGGTGAAAACTAATTTACCTAGGGTTAAACTAAAAATATAAAAGTTAAAAATTAACTAATAGTTTTCCAATACCCATTATATGGGAATATTTTGATCATATAATCTTTAAGGGTATATAATGAACCAAATTAATGGAATTTTGCATTATAAAAATGTTGATGTAACTGATTATTTTCAAACAAAATGTAAGTGCGTCTTGTACCCCATTAAAAAATTATAACCCCTCTCCTCACCACTTGAAACATAAAAATTCATTTGGATTGGAAAATAAATATTAAATATAATTAAAAACACATATAAATTTCTTGGATCCATTATTTCATTAACCAATCCTAGGAAATATTTAGGTGAAATCCTAATGAAGTTCCTCAAAAAAGAGTTAACATTCTTAACCGAGAATTTTCATTTTATTTCTTTATCCTCCTACCTAAAATATTTTTTAATAATGAAAAAATAATAAAAACATTATATATAATTATCTATTATAATTTTAATTTAATAACTTATATCCTTCTACACTTTTATCTAATGAGAAATGATATTATCTATCATGTGTAAGGCAAACTACAACCCTATAAACTGATGTAACTCGTTTTCCATCAACACCTCTCACAATTGGATATAACAATGGTTTTACTATTTATATATATTAATTATGATATATTTATAGTTTCTTAATTATGATATATTATATTCACTCTTATATTCTATTGGGTTTAAAAAATGATAATGGCACACATGTGTTTGGTGGACTACTACCTTGCGAAGCGATGTGAATCATTTTTCCCACACACAATACATTGATGGTAATGAGAAACATTTAATGAATATAAATCATATATAAAAAATTATTAAAATTATTTATTTTTAATGTATCATTACCTTCTTGACGTTTTCATTTTATATGGTAATGATATGATTTGTCATCGATATATATGTCTTGTCGTCACAACTAAGTATTGCGAATCATTTTACATATCCAAACATTAATAATGATTTTAAAAATTTATAAACATATTAAAAATTATATTTATAATGTTAATATAATTATTAAGATGATGGTACTATATAATATACGATTTAACTGGAATTTTAATGGAAAAAATATATGAGAAAACATGGAATTTAACCCCTATAACAATGATAATCAATAAATACAATTAAAAAACGGGAGGTAAAATGTTATAAGGAAATAATATATGATATTATAAATATATTTATATAGTTATATTATAAATTAAAAAATATATTTGATCCATTATATAGTAGGATCAATATCATTCAATCAAACGAAAGGTTGAGGTATGTGACTTCACCTCAATATCCCTTCGTTGAGGCAAATGTTATTGGTGTGAATATTTTTTATTTTATTTGGTGAAAATACAACCCCTTCTACATGTAATATAATTAATCATTCATGAATCCTAGTATTTTATGTTTTGGTTTTTCATTATTTCATCCATGATAACTTTACATGAACATTACCAAGTGGTAAGGGACCTCTTCTCTATTTCCCTTCACCCATGAAAATTTTATTGTTATGCACCATATTTCTTTTATATGGTATAAATACTACTCCATTTACATGTTATATACTTATTAATTCATGAATAATGTTATTTTAGGTTTCAATTTGAATTATTTCATCCATGACTTTTTGAGTTGAATATTACCATGTGGTATGGGATTTTATCTCCATTACCATTTCATTGAAACATATTTGTTGATATGAACCTAATCAATTTTATGTAGTGTATAAACTGACAATTTAATGTATTTAACATGAATATATATTTATTAATTGTTATTAATGATTCATTTACAGTTTATTCTTCAAGGGGGTACACTTTAAAAGTTACAAAATTGGTAAAGAATTTGTTTTGCGATCTCACTTTGTTTTGAGATTTTCTACATTTTCATGAGACAATCACGTTATTGTCATAAATTTTCTTTGTAAATTAAAATTCAGTTAAATTTATCTATTATCGTATAATGTATATTATTATTTTCTAAACTATAAATCATTATTATATACGGTTTTCACTTTGATGTTATTTTATTTACTAGTGAAATATTGTTAAATTTGTATGCCATACCAAATTCAGATATTTAATGATAAGAAATATTGATTAATGAGTTAAAACAATTATATGATATAGATGTAATTATCCAAACATTTAGATATGGTTAAGGAATGGTTACTTATAAACCCTCAATGTATCTATAGGTGTCATGATAAAAAATAGTTTTCTAAATCAAATGGGTTTTTACACAGTTGTTATAAACTATGATGTGAATGGAATTCACAGAAGAGGTATAAAGATTTTTGAGATCCATAAGTCTAAAAATTAAGTATTTTATTCATTGATAATTCAAATATAATTATTATAAATGATATTTTTACTATGATATTATATTTGGATTCATTTAATTATCAATTTATTTATTAAATGTCAAATATTTTCAGTTATTTACCTTTAGATATTAGTTATTACTTATCAAATAATGATAGTAATGTTATTGATTAAATGGAATCAGTGGTCAGTTATTTACCTTTCAATACTGATTATGATTTATTTATTCATGGTATCTCTCACTCCATGAAACTATTATGGAGTACTTAAGATCACCCCTATTTTGTTTCCATTTTCTATATTATAAATGATGAATCCCTTGAATGTGTTTCAAGGATACTGATAATTTCCTTTTATTATGTTTTATTTTATATTATTGATGTAAAATGGGTATCATGTAAATATATAGTTCTCCCATCATCTAAATTAACATGTCCAAGGGTATTTTATGCTTTGTATCTAAGCCAATGTAATAATTTTCACACTGACTCTAGGAAACTGGATTTAAGATCATTATATTTGGTATCAAAAAATGTTTAGTAGAAAATTATAGAACTATATTATGACGAAACAAAATTAAGATAGATAACACTATGAAATAATTTTAGGATAAGTATAAAAGAACATCATAATGATTTGGTAAGGAAGATATTATGTGTATTTTTTGGAAAAATATAACCATGTCTATATAATACAAGTGGATGTGGTTCTAGTAATGATGAACCTAGGGGAAATAAAACTAAAAAGGGCACATTAGGCTTGAACTAATCATTATCTAGTGCACAAAAATTTTCCTTAAGGCACACTTATTTTGACACATAATAGGGATATTCATATGACAATGCACATTATCATTAAAAACCATTATTAAGGATTTTAAAACCATGATATACTAAATAAAACCATCTTCATGACTCTGAGATTAACAATGCATGGATTTTAATATATTTTATGTGATTTACCATATTTAGAATTATAAATTATAAATTATTAATTTTATGAGCTAATCCGGTATATTCTATTTTTTTTAAATAACACCTGGAATGAATAAGGGTATTAATACTCATGGCCAATATAGAGATTTCCCTTATGTGTAAGCCAATATTTTGTGAATTATAATGTTGAATATCATGAATATAATAGTTTTGATTAGTCGGGTTATAACAAATATTCTTTCCCAAATGGAGACATATGTTCAATAATTTGATTTTCTTATGTTAGATAAAATCATGCAGTAGAATACCCCATCATATGGTAGTACTACCGATCCAATGGTAAATGATCAATTCATTAAGTCTTTGAAAATGATATTTATAGCCATGGAATGTGATGAAGAGTAAAAGGTCACACTTTATGTGTATTATCTGAAAGAATATTTTTATCAATAGTGGTCATTGATCTAGAATAACAGGGAAGAATAATAGATAGAATTCATGGAATGGAATGTTTCTAAAGAGGAATTCATTAAAAAATATTTCCACTATGGGCAACAAACTTAAATGAATTTTTTTTCTCATCATAAAGAGAAGGAACGATAAAAGAGTTTTATGTATGAAGATTTCTTTACAATGTTTTATAGGAATTATATAGACTACATAAAAAATAAAGAGTGGAATATTAACCATTTCATTGAAGAGATTATGCCAAGTCTCTGAAGTGAACTAGTCTCTAAAACATTTTCATCACATGAAGAAAATGTTTTATGTGCCCTCAAAATAGAGACGCAATTATATATATATATATATATTATATGTTCAATGGAAATCATGAAAATAATATTTTAAATTAGTACTAGGAAGATGAGAATTCATTTATGAATAATAAGAGAATGAAGCAATTTTTACCTTATGAGAAATGTGAATAAAATCATTCTGGGAAATGATTAAACGGCTAGAGATTGTTTTATATGTGTGGAGTTAAGGTTCATTGGGATAAATAATGCATGGCTAAGTGAGAAAAAATTTATATTTAGTGTTTCAACTATAGGAAAATGGGGAATTACAAAAAAAATCCTCTGATCATCGAGGTAATCTACCATAAAATATGTCAAGGGGTAATTCCAATATTATATGATCACAAAATATGAGGTGTAAGTACCCAATGATGTCATGGACGGTACTTCAATACAATATTAAAATTTATAAGTTTCATTATTTTATTATGGATCCTATCACTCTTTTATATATTCTAAATTTTCCATCATAATTGGATATTCCCTTATCACTTTATGAAAGTAATTGTGAATAAAATTTTTAGAGGAAGTATCACTAAAAAAATATGTGTGAGGAATACCACATTGTGATATAGAAAAATGTTTTATTTTCTGGTATTGTTATCATATAAATGGTTTAATTCAAAATAACACTTGTTGTGGAATGAAATTTAAAATATGATTCACAAATTTATTACAAGAAGAAGGATACTATGATTCATGATGAAGATATTGATATCCTTATCTTTAGAGAAATTTTATAATCATCAGAGACATTTCTAAATCCTTCCCCAGTGTCTCTAATGAATGTGATTTTTTAGAAATAAGAGTAAACACAATATTTGGATAGGCACTGTAAAATCAAAATGTAAATTTATGTAGTGTACATGAATATATTTATGTATTTATAGATTAATAACCTTGACATACCCTGGGGAATGATGTTGAGTTTTTGATATATTTAACCCTCGATGAAAAACCAATATCGAATATCCCTATAAAATGGACACTTTAGAATTAGCTAAGTTGATGAAACAACTAGAGGAGTTGGGTGATAAAGGATTTATTCACCATAATGATTCACCACGGAGAGCCCATGTTTACCTTGTTAAGTGTAATGGTGGATCCATGAGGAAATTCATTGATTATAGGGAAATAAATGACATTATATAAAATAAATCATCCTCTCACTAACATTGATGTCATTTTCGATCAACTTCATAGAGCCCAATATTTTTCAAACTCTTATATTAATTATAGGTATCATAAATTTTGGGTAAAGAAGGATGGAATTTAAAAGATATATTTCGTAATGAGGTATGAAAATTATGATTTTATTGTAATTCCATCTAGATTGAATAATGATATATTTTTTATGGATCTAGTGAATTGATTATTGATAGAATACCTATATGATTTATTTGTGGTACTCTTAAATGATATCTCAGTGTATTATGAATATTATGAGGACCAAGAGAATCAATTTTGGATAATTAATGATATTATATAAGGATGTATTTATTGTTGTAATTGATTTGTTGTGATTACAAGCTTCAATAAGTTTCTTTTTTTTTGGCTATATTGTCACCATGTATGGAATCTCGGTTGATCATATGATAAAAAATTCAGTCAAATAATGGCCTACACCAATGAACACAATTCATGTATGTATTTTCATTAGTTTTTTGGTTATTATCATTAATTCATTTGGATTTTTTTTGATTGGATAACTCGTTAACGAACCTTACATGTAAGGTACTTTTGAACAGGGAAATGTGAAAAATGTAGTGATTAACTAATGAGGAAATTGTAAAATGATACAATTATTACTATACCATTTAGAAATTAGTGATTTTTTATAGATATTAATGAATTGAATAAGGACATTGTTTATTACTAATAAAAATGTTAATGTTATTTCATAGGCATCAAATAATTTGAATAATCATAAATAGATCTATCCAAACCGTTATCAGGGGTTGGCATATGTAATATTTTCTTTAAATATGTACATATATTATCTCTATGGTGAATGATGTAAGATATACAAGGATAAAAAATCCTAAAATACATCTGTTCATTGTAAGAGATCAATATGATACAAAGGTGGTTTCTTGATATAATGAAGTATTATGACACCTTGATACACTACCACACGGGGAATGACAAAAAGGAAACATATTTAGTTAATATAAAATAACATTGAGTTATGACCCAATTGATGATTGTGAGGGATAATATGTTCATTTATATAATAAATATATATTTGGTAAATAATAATGAGGGGAGATGCATCACTCCTTATTCACTTTATTTTGAAAAAAATATTTATTAGAAATGACAAAAAGTTATCAATATGATAATGAAAACATTTAGAAGATTTTTAGATCATTTAATGATGGTAAATTATAATTATTAATTTTTTAAGATCGTGTTATGAAATTTTGAAAGATATTATGTGTTATATTTAAAAATTATCTAATTTTTTTGGGTGATTCTCATAGCTAAAACCTATCCACACACCCTTTTAGAAAATGTTTATACATGGATTTGAGGGAATAGTTTTGGTGGGATAACATGAAGTGGGAATTTATTATTTAGTGGTAGGACGTTTTGTTTTCAGGAAAGTGAAATATTTGAGACAACACCATATAGGAGTCAAGAATACTCACAATATACTTGTGTTGAAATGGGAACTAATTAATATGGGAATTTTCATAAGACCACTGATGGATTATATGAAGAATGATGAAATATGATTTATTGTTGATCTCCTAACCAAATCATCAAATTTACTCGATATAAGATAACAACTACTTATTTATGTCCTCACATCTACCAATATTAATGACATTGTAAAACATAACAATTAACCACTTTGGGTCAGTTATCCCAAAACAATGGAATAAATTTTGAGTTCATTATCCCATGACATTAAATTTATATGGGGTCTGTATTTACATTTGGAATAGTTTTTCATTATCAATTTTCTATATTAATCTGTTCAAATGTAAACTTAAAAAAATGTGGAAAAAAATGTCATACTCGAAATTTTTAGGATGTGGTTGGTGAAAGGAAACATGTAGTCCTGGAACATGATGAAGATACAAAAATAAAGGAAAATTCTATTTAGGATCATATTAAAAAAGGTCAATGTAGTCAAAAAAGTTAGGTCGATAATCAGATGAAGGATTTGGAAAGGTAAATGTGAGATCATGTTTTGTTATGAGTATCTCTATGGAAGGGTGTAATGAGGTTCAATATGAAATGAAAATTGATACCCATGTACATTAGACCATTTGAAATTATGCAATGGATGGGATCAATTGCATAGCTTTTGGAATTTCCCTCAAGTCTCTTAGAATTACATGATATGTTCCATATGTCATTAATATAGAAGTACATTCCAGACCCAACACATGTGATCACCACAGATGAAATAGTATTGGAATATGATCGGAATTACCAGGAATAACCACTCTAGATACATGATACTAGAGAAAAATTAGTGATTAATCATATGAAAGAACTGGTGATGGTACATTGGTGAATTCAAGAACTAGAATAAGAAATAGGGGAACTAGAGGATGCTATTAAGAAGAACTACCCTCATCTGGTAAGAATTAATTTCCAAAAAAATTGAGGATGAGATTTTTATTTGAGGGACTAATGTAACACCCTAAAACTTGATAGTTTATTTAATTTTAATTGAATTCAATCTATTTTAAATTTTTTAATGCACAGAATACTAGATTTCTATGAATGCAATCTGTTAAAATATTATTTATACATGACCATTACAATCTAGCCATTAAGTTGGAGGGTTTGATTATTAATAAATAAATTATGAAAATTATATGATTTATACTTGTATTAATAATTTAAATTGATATTTATTTATTATAAATAAAATAATAATAATTTGAATGAAGAATGAAATATTTCTTAAAAACATTTTTTTCAAAGTAATTGTTTTTGTCACTTATGTTGTACTTATGATGAAATTATTTTTAGAATATTTTAGAAACATTATTTGATAAAAGAAATTAATTTTTTATATTATAATATAAAAATAATATTTGGTTAAATTTTATGTATTTTTATGAAATCATTACATTTTTATGAATGGTGAAAAATTATAATCTTTATTGAAAAAATCCTTCTGTTTAAAATTATTTACAAAGTAAAATAATATTTAAATTTAATTAAAATTAAAATTAGTTTAATAATAATATATTCAATAAAACTAAGGTCATTTAAATTTATTTCATATTAAATATTTATATTATGACTTTACAATTATCAGAATTTTCTCTTTCAAAACTCAAATTTTCACAAGAGCTATGAGTATAATTTTAAATTGTATTCTGTGAAATATAATAATTTTTTATGGAAAATAGATTAAATATTTGGATGTAAAATAATTTTTAGTATCTAATACTTTCAACTTAATTTTGGACCATTATTAATAGTAAAATTTGTAAAAATTAATTATCATAGTTACAGTAAAAACTGTTTTTATGGGGTTAAACTAAAAAGATTCGGTTTAAAAATGACCTAATAGTTTTTTAAAATCCATTTAATGTACATATATAAACCTCATAATCACTATGGGTTAAAAATGATCCATTTTGGGGAATTTTGGGATGATAAAAATTTGGTCGTAATTGAATCTTCTCATAAATTCCAAGTGCATCCTCCCAACCACATATAAATGTTCACCCCATCTCCACCCCTATTTGCACTTCCAAAGTCATATAGTTTGGTAAAAACCTACCCAAATAACTTCTTTACTACCATTATATAATTATTTATCCCCTATTTTAATCATAAATCCAAAATAGGAAATATTTTTATGAAAATCTGAAAATATTCCCTTAAAAGAGGTAGTGTTCTTAAATTATTGTTTTCATTTTATTTATTCTTCTACATAACTCAATGGTAATTTCATAATTATAATACAATAAAAACGGTATATAACATATATTTATATGTTAATATGTTAATTTTATTACCTATATCCATCTGCACTTCTGTAAAATGGTAAACAAAATCATCAATCCTCTGTACAACAGACTACAACCTTATGAACTAACATAACTCATTTTCCATGAATAACACTCATAGACATATATAATGATGTATTTAATGTTTTTATAAAATATTTGTGATATAATTATACTTATATACTTATTATACCACATATTCCTTCTTAATTTTCATTTATTTTAAAATACTATAATGTCATTATTGTGTATGGTAGACCACTTCCCCATGAAGCGATGAGGTTTGTTTACTTAAATTTTACTTGGAAGGTAGTTAGGACTAATTAATTAATTTATGAGATTTATATTACATGATATAAATTATAAAATATTAATATAGGACCCACTTCCATACCATTTCACTCATTTAAGGAATGATATCGTCACTTGTGTGTACATATGTCTTACCATCTCCACGATGTGATACGATTCATTTTCCATATTCAACGTTAAATAATTTTTAAAAAATGGATATATTGAGTAAATATTATATTTATAAAATTAATATTATTATTTATATTATGTTAATATGAAATTTTTGTAAGAACCAAAACATTCATTAAAAATGTGTATGAGAAAGTATGGAAATTAACAACCCAAACAATGAAAATAATGAAATATTATTAACAAATGGTTGGTAAAATGTAATAAAGGGATCATAAAAGATATAATAAATATGAATATGGTTCTAATATAAATTAATAAGGTTGTTTAAACCATTATAAGTGAGGATAAATCACATTCAACCAAAATGAATAATGAGGTAAGGGACCTCATCTCAATTCCATTTTATTGTGGAATATTTTATTATTATACACATAATTACATTTATATAGTGTACATGAAACCAATTATATATGTAATATCAATAATCCTTCATAAACCATGATATTTTAAATTATTTTTTAAATTATTTCATCCGAGTGAATTTTTCTTTAACTATGATCTATGGTAAGTGACATGGTATCAATATCCCATAATTATGAAATATTTTATTGTTGTGAACTAATTAATTTTATATGTTTTTGATAAGAAAACTTTTATGAATAACATCATGAATCCTTAATAATTAATGGTTTATTAAGGTAAAATTTTAATTATTTTTTCTATGTTTATTTGATGTAATTGTTATCAAGTGGTAACGTATTTTGTCCCTATTTCAAATTTATTGAGACATATTTGTTGATATGCACATATCACCTTTTATTTGGTGTATACACAACCAATTTTATGTATTTAAAGAGAATAATTATTTATTAGTGATGGATAATGTGTATTTTCATGTTTTTTCTTCAATGGTATTAAATATAAAATATACCAAAAGAGGTAAATAATTTTTTGTCTTCACATTTTCACATAATTTTATGATTCTTCTCTTTATCTTGAAACAATCAATTCTTATGATCATTTTTCAATTGAAATTACATTTATATTAAATATAAGTATTATTGTATGATGAATATGATTATTTACTAAACTTTATTCTATTTTTATATAAGGTGTTTACTTTGAATTTTATTTGATTAACTCGGGAAATGTTGAGAAATCTACATCCTTTACTAAATACGGATATTTGGTGATATGGAATATTTTATCATGAATTAAAATGAATATATTATATAAGAGGATTGCATTATAATGGTATATACATGTGGTATTTATTAAATATATCCCCTCAATGCATTGAAAGGTCTCATAAGACAAATTAATTGTCCAAATAAGAATGTTTTCATCAAGTAGTTTTAAACTATATTGTGAAAAGAAATGATGGTAAAGGTATCACTACAACAAAATAGGCACTTAACTATGACAAAAGGGCATTTATTTGTAATAGAGAGGTATTGACTAATAGAGAGATATTATAAGCTAGATCCTTCTATCAGTGATAAATAAATGATGATAAAGGTTCCTTTTATCAGTTCTTATCAAATCACTGATAAAAGTGTCATTTATAATCTCTTTTAGATGCACCGAAAAGTGAGCCTAATGCATTTTGTTATAACAGAACACTACAGTACCAGTGAAGTGTGCTGTAATAGTACTCTACACCCCCAAAAACAATGAATTAAATAAAATAAAGTACAAATATAAGATTTAAATGAAGAGAAAACTATAATGGATTGTTTACTCAATTCGGGTTATGTGATGCACATTTTAAACTAAAAATATATATATTCAAAAAATTACCTTGGAGTCATATTGTTCACATAATTCATCGGATTGAGGTGTGAATAATTCTTATATGTCTCAAAAAACTAATGGATCATTTTTACAAAGTATCAATATAATCAGAATGTGTTTTCTTAGTCTTATGTATGTTACTTTTATTTTTCTACGAAAATGTCATTTTAGAATGGAAACATACACTTTGACTCATATTGGTCACATCATGTATTTTTTGGATGTGATACCCATTATTACACATCATAAATGACTTATAAATCATTTTCCAAAATTATAAATACAATATTAGCATATTTTATCAGTTTTTAGTGTGTAATAGCTATTGAACTAAAATGATGATTTTAAACTGATAACATACACATTGAATCATACTAAATACATTGTGTATTTTATTTAGGTGTGGAGTATTCATACACATCAAAAATTCAATATGGATCATTTTACTAAAGTATCAAAAAAATCTGAATGTGCTTTCTCAGTTTTGAGTAGGTGAGTTGTCCTTTTTACTAAAATTGATGTCAATTTTAAATAAACATATTCAATGGGAGTCATATCAGTCACACCGTGCATCGTATTGAGGTGAGTATAATTATTACACATCATAAAATTCTTATGGATAAATTTTATAATACATTAATGCAATTCTATTGTGTTTACTTTTGTTTGAATATGTCACTTGTCCTTTTTACTACAATGTCAATTTAAATTGGAAACATTCACATTGACTCATATAAATCCCATCATGTATTGGGTTAATATGAGAATGAGTCCATCATGTCACAAATGAATTATGAATAAATTAACCTAAATTATAATGAAAATTATAGTTCATTTTCTCAGTTTTTAGTGACTTGCATTTTTTGAACTAAACTGTCGATTTTCAAATGATAATAGACACATTGAGTTATACTGGGTACATAATGTATTTGATTGAGATGTGGATGATTCCTACATTACAGAAACGACTTATGAATCATTCCTCTAATGTATCAGAAAAATATGAATTCATTTTATTGGTCTTAAGTTGGTCAAATGTCATTTTTATTAAAATTGATGTCATTATTAAATAAAAAGGTGGACTTAGAGTGATACAGGTCACATTGTGAGTCATATTAAGATAAACCTAATTTATAAACATATAAAATGAAATATAGATCATTTTACAAAAAAAAACAATATTAATGAGTTTTCTTAGTTTTGAGTAGGTTAGTTGTCTTTTTTTAATAAAATTGATGTCATTCGTGAATAAAAAGATGCACATAGAATCATTTATATCATAGAATATGTCATATTTAGTTATAGATGATTCATACACATCTCAAATAACTTATTTATCATTTTATTAAATTAAAAAAACAACACGAATGTGTTATTTGGATTTTTAGTAAATTAATTTTCTTTAAATAAAATGTCATTTTAAATAAGAAACATACACTTTGACATATAATGACCACATCATGTATCATTTTGATGTGAGACTAATTCCAACATGTCAAAAATGAAATATTAATCGATTAACTAAATTATCATGAATATCCAAGAAATTTTTCATTGTTTTCATTGAAGGACATTTTTTGAACTAAATGTCGATTTTAAACTGATAACAGAAATATTGTGTCATAATAGTCACATGTTATGTATAATTGAGGTGTGACTGATTCATAACCATGTCGAATTCTTAATGAATCATTTACCTAAAGTATCAAAACAATTAGATTAGTTTTTATTAGTTTTTAGTATTTCAGTTATCCATTTTACTAAAATTAAAGTCAATATTAAATAAAAAATGCACTTGGAGTCATATCGATCACACTGTTTATCATAGTGAGTTGTATTGAATCCTACATGTCCCAATGTCTCAAAAATAATTTTAACTTCCATTTTTACCATATTTCAATTAACATTTTATTTCTAACTACCGACACATCAAATTGACTTGATGTTCATAGCTGGAAAACGTTTCTCGTTATTAGAAGTCAGAAGAAAAAAGTCTTTCAACATAGAGATAAGTTTTTCAACTAATAACATTGAATCAATATATAGTTTTGGTAGTATGAAAAAAAGTAAAGGAAAATGGAAATCATGGTAACATTTAATGAAGGAATCATTTTATGTATTTTTTTCTTGTATTAGATAGTTGAATGATTAATATGACTTCCCAAAAGATCGATGAAAAAACAAAATAATTATTAGATAAAAATGATAAGTAAATTAGTATACATATATTAGATAAAATGATGAAAATATTAACTAAATAAGTAGTAGGAAATAATCTTTTCCTGATGGTTGTATGAATTCATGATAAATTGTTTTATTTTGATTATCTCAGTTATAGGCTCAAAGTCCAATCCCTCTTGTGTCGAAGTATCTTCAAAAAAACCACACCAACTCAAAAATAAAACAATTATACCGTAAAAAAATTATTATTTTATTAATACTAAAAATAAATAGATTATATATATAAATATGGAAAATAAATTAATTCTATGGATAGTTATTTTACCATGAAAACAATATTGACCATAGGGATATGTTGAGAGTAATGAAAGAATGATTACAAAAAATTCCAAATAGATCTCACCAAAATATCAAAAATGAGTTATTATTATGAGGAAAAATTAGATACATTGGATTAAAGCTTTAAATCATCCAATAAAATTAAATGATATCTTATTGGGTTCAAACAATATTTATTTAGTACAATAAATAAAAAATACTCATAAGATTTTCATTATCAAAGGTGAATGTCTCCCATTTGTGACAATTACGTGGATTGTAATTAGTGATTCCAAAGGGTTGATGGAAAAAAATTCAAAATAATTTTCTTTATTTTTATGGATTAAAGTAAAAAATACTTAGTTTTTTAGATGTATGACGAAAAAATGAATTTATTTACAAGAAGTATTAATGTTTTTCTTATCATTTCAAAGGTGGATATATATTTTATCAACTGTAAGATCTACAATCAATGAAAAAATAAATGAATAATATGTAATTCGTGATTGGAATGTTTTGGTGAAAACATAAAGATGTAGGAATCTACAAAATACATGATTTTTTCACAAATAGAGCCTAAATTATTTGTATAGGATGACAAGGATGATAATTGGATCAAATATACGCCTGAATAGCCTGATCCAAATGAAAACTGTGTGATATATGTATATTGATCCATATAAGAACACTAGAGGATTATTATCGATCATGTTGATGCATATATTGTTCTAGAAAATGTCCATTAGTTTAAAAATACAAGATTTATTAAGTTAATTTTTTGAACAATTTCTGGAAAACTCTAATCACATAATGTCATTTTAGTATATTGTATTGAATTTTTTATGCCATGTAATTGAGATGGTTACATCTCTAAAGAATTATATTACCACATGAAGGGAATAAAAAATGGATTTATGATTTATTAGTAACCCATAAAATTCTATACAATTAATAATACACAGTGAACATAACATTCCATTTAATTATTAATTCCAAACAAATAATGTTCAGTTGAAGTTGGACTCCTAAGGTGTAATGATTTAATCAATAATTATTTTTATTTAAAAAAATGATTATATTAAAACATATTTATTAAATTTACAGCAATAAATTTTAATATTTTATTTAATCAAAATTAGTTAAATCTAGTGGTATATGATTAAACCTTTCCAAATTGAAAATACTTTTTTAAATATTTATAATAGAAAACTTTTCACATTAAATAAGTTTCTCATCATAGAAAATATAAAATTTGTAAATTTGTTGATCAATCCTAATGGATCAAGAAAAATAAATTCTGTCAACAATGTACAGTTTTTTGGAATCACGTAATGAAGTCGTATTTTGTTTCATAAAACACCATCATGCTAATATTTTTCCTAGAAAATGACTCATTCCAATTGCTTATTTTATGAAAATATTTTAACAACCAAATTCAAAATATCTATTAGTTGTAATCTAGATATCGGTTTTTCTTTTATAATATAGTCCAAGGATTACAGAAACTTAAACCTCTTTAATCTATTTTATATAATATATGTCATATTATTTGAATTGTATTGAAATATTTCAAAAACTAAAAGTGAAAATATTATACTTTTTTGTGAGTTAGTTATATAAAAATACAACATATCACACATATATAATGTTTTTCTCATCAGATTTTATATATTATTACAAATGATTTCATTGCAACATTTCACCAGTGACCCCTAAATCTATCAGAAGCCTCTTGAAGTTGTAACAATCATCATAAATAAATCCATTAATGTTTACCATATTTTATTTCTCGTTATCCTATTAAAAAATATCTTGAAAAAATCATTATATAGTTGTTCCCATGTGTCAGATATTTCATCATCCATTTTTTGGAATCAACTTCTTGAATTAAATTTCAAATTAAAGCGGATAATCTAATATTTTAGACCCTCCTCACTCAACCATCTCTGTTCCAATTATTTCACAACATAATTAAAGGCCACATTGATGATAGATATTTCATAATCCATGGATTTGAACTGTAATATTCCAAAAAAATGAAAATAGTGACCTCTATATGGATGAATTTTTCAAAAGATTATGATTGGAAAGAGGTATATGTCATGGAATGTAGGTATTAGGAGCCTGTTATACGTCAAAACAACAAGAACAAACATTGAGTTTGATATATTTTAAGACTCACAATACGAATATTGTACCATGGAGGCCAACAAGATATCAATGAAGCCGAGCCTTCAATATATACAATAAATAATCAATTTTGTGTTGGTTTATTATAAGATAGTGCATGTAATTTTTTTGGGATATACTGAGGTGAGATTAGAAGGTTTAGTTGATAAATGGGGGAAATTGTAGATATCAAAAAACCAATATTTTTTTCAAGTCGTGGTTCTGTTCAACCCTTGAATCACTCAAGTATTTGATTCAAGCCCTGGAAGAGTTAGATATTTGATTCTAGCATATATTTTATCTTGGATTTGATAATAAAAAGAGATGACAACATGAAACTTACCCAATGATATTTCAATATCATGAACTAGTTCATGATAGTTTGGTTTCTTAAAATAGATTGTGACATTTTTATCAATGCTTAAAAAAATCACAGATAAAGATACATTTTATTATTGTTATGTTAATAATCACTTATAAAATGAATCTTTATCATCACTTTTTTTTTGCATTGATAAAACATAATTTACATTAGTGCTAAAAATATACGGATAAATACTTATAATACTTATTTTAAAAAAAAATTATTTTTTAAAAAATATAATAATTGAATATATTTATAATTCTTATAATAATAATTTTTATAAAACAAAATTTTATAATTCAATGAATATATAATTATTTTTTTAAAATTATGCATATTTTTTTAAAAGAAATATCATTATAAATATGTATATAAATATATATATATATAAACATAGTAAATATATTGATTATTTAAATAAATTTATAATAAATTTATGAATATGGCTTTATAAAAATATAAATACTTTTTAAATCAAAGCCATTTAATTATTTATAAAAATAAATGTTTAAAAATAGTAAATCTATATTTATAAATATTTTAACTTATAAATATTTTTTTATACAAATGAATTTTTAACATTATTAATGAATATTTACTTTTATGTTCATGCATGATTAAAATGAGTAAACCTGATTACAAAAAAATGAGTACAATATTGATAATTTGTATATGATTTATTATTGTAAATCATTAAGAAATAAGTATATATTGAAATAAACATGAATATATTTTTAAAATATTAAAACACAATATATAAATATATATATAATAAATAATATTAATTTATTAAATTCAATTGTGTCTAGTCATATGTATATAAAAATGAATTAGTTACATATATGTGAAATCAATATAATAACTTTGATCTACTTTATAAATTGAAAAATCAGATGATATTCACTTAGGTCGATTACTCAATGCAATTACTCAATAATTTTTATTCATATTAATTATAAATTGTAAACGAATATTTACTATATATGTTACTATTTAATGTAAAAGATAACTAATATTTTTTATTATATAAATCATATTTATATTTATTAATATATATATATATTTATTTAATATATAGTACTTGTTAACATTATCAATAATAATACAATTAATAAAATATTTAGTATTTTTTCTCAATTTACTAATTTGTAATTTCAATTTGATTAATTTTTATTATATATATATCAATATATTTAATTAATACTATTTATTAGTATTTATAATTTATATATAGACAAATCAATTCATTAATTTATCTTAATAATTATTTAACTCATAAAATTTGTAATATATTTTTTAAGAAACTCAATTAATTTCATTTATTTAATTATTATATTTTATTTAATCGGGCCTTTATCTACACTAAAATAGCACTGATAAATGATAAAATTATAAATGTAAAAAATATAGCGATGATAAAGGGTTCCCTTTATCAGCGCTATGAATATAGTTTTAAGACATTGTACCCATTATTGGTGAAAAAATTAGAGTGTTGATAAAGGGACCCTTTATCAGTTCTAAAAAAGCACAAATAAACGGTTAAATTTTTCAGTTATTTATTTATTAATGATAAGGATTCCATTTATCAGTGATTTTTTATAGCACTGGTAAATACAAGAATTGTGAAACAAGCATTATTTAGTAGAGTATCGTGATGTGTAGAACATAATAACCAACAATTAACCATTTATATCATTGAGGATTCAATTATTATTATTATTATTCTACATGATATTTTGTATATTATATTATCTATAATTACATGTAATTTGTAATTTATTTATTACATGGAATGTGTTCTAAATAATTTATCCTTCCATATTGATTATGCCTTATATAATTATGATTGCAAGGTTGTTTATTAAATGGATTGGGTGTTTATTTATGTAAATTTTCTTATTGATTGTGGTTTATTGAATCATGATATCTTCCATAGTATGTTACCCTTATAGAAAATTTGATGTCAACCGTATTTTGTTTCCTTTCCACGAGTTATGAAGATGAATCCTTCATATATGATTCAAGGATTCATATAATTTTATTTTTGTATGTTTCACTTCCTATTACCTATGTAAATTGGGAATCTAATATTTATATAATTCTCCAAAACTGTAATAATGTTTGGTCATTTCATATTTTACTCATTCTATCTATTATAATGTAATAATGTAGGCACAGAGTCTAGGATAATAGACATTGAGTCGTTACAATTGGTATCAGAAAAAAATTTAATAGAAACCTCACGAACTACATTATGGAAATCTTGGTCTTGGAATGATAACCATATAAAATACTTTATGAAAAAGTATGTTTGAAAACCCAAATGTTTTTTGAGGAAGAGATTATGTTTTTTACAGAAATTAACTCATGTATAGATATTATAATTAGATTCCGTTCTTCAACATATGTACCTAGGGGAAATAAATCTAAAATGGGAGCATTATGTTTGACTTGATCATCCCCCAGTGAAAAAACATTCCTTAATGTTCACATTGATTGAAAATATTAGAATATATACATAAAATAATTATCATTTTCATTAAAACCCATCATTAAGGATTTTAAAATAGAGATGTCCCCATAAAAAATATGTACGATTATGATATTAAAAATAACTAAATTTTAATTTATGTTAACTATAACACCATATTTAAAATTATTCAAAATTATTCAAAATTCATAAATTTTTAAGCTAATAAACTATATGTTATTGTTCATAAATGGAACATGGGTAGAAGAAGGGTACCCATACACATGAAAGATGTTGAGATTACCCTTCTGAGACAGTTAATATAGCTGGTATAAGAATGGAGTACGTCATGTATATATTTGGTTAGTTTAATTTGGTTGTGAAAAATATCATTCACCGAATAGAGAGCCCTATTATATAGTGTAATTCTACTATGTTGGATTAATTCATGTGATAAAGCCCCCATTATTTAGTGGGATAAATAATCCAATGGTATATGACCAATGGATTATTTTTCTATATAATATATTTATACACATGAAATTTAATGAAAAGAAAATGGTTACAGATTAAATTTTTTTCTCAATGGAGTTGCTAATCAATGGAGGTCATTGATCCAAAATATTAGGTATAATGTAGAAATAAAAAAATAGAATAGATAGATTTTGATAATACATTCCTTGATAAATATTTTTATTATTGGAAATTAAATGAAATGTTGATAAATTTACATATCTTAAATTATAAGGAATAAGAATTTGTTTTTGAGTATGAATATACCTTGGAAATCTTTTTGAAGAATGGTATGTATTATATTAGCAACATGGAGAGAAAAAATGAACATTTCTTTAAAGGAATTAATCCTATTCTTAAAAGGGAAATGTTTTGTCAAAATATATCATCATTTTATGAAATAATTTTATATTCCATAAAAAATATGGAAGAATTATCTAGATATTACATATACAATGTAAATCAAAAAAAATAAGAGGTCAAATGAGAACCAAGAAAATGGGAATTTGATTAAGAAGAAACAAATAATGAAGCAATTTATAACTTTTTAGAACATTGGAATGAATCATCCTAGTAAAATCATGAAGGGATTAATATTTTGTTGAATGTGTGGAGATAAGGGTCATATATTAAATAATGTAAGGGGAATACATAAAACAATGTTAATTATTTTCTAAACTATCGGTATTTGAGAAACTACAAAATGGAATGACATAAAGAATCACGGGTAGTTATTATAGAAGATGTCATGTGTAAAATATTAAGATTATTTGATCACTACAGATGAGGTGTAAGTTCACAATAATGTGGTGGAAGGTATATTAATCAAATAATATAATTTAGCTAAATATTTATTTGATTCTCGATTTTCTTACTCTTTTATATCTTCTATGTTTTCCAAGAAAAATAAATATTTCCATATCACTTTCATAACGGAATTGTTTGTCAAAAATTGAAGTGAAATTCTCACTACAAAAAATATATGTCATGTAGTCCCTATAATGATACATAGACATGATTTATTTACTGAACTTATTATCATACGTAAGTTTGAATTCAATATAATACTTTTTATAGAATTACATTCATAATATATTGAAATTTTTTATTTAAATAAGATGTAAATTATGATTCATGGTGTTTTTGTAGAACTCCATATCTTTATAGCTGATACATACTCATCAGATAAATTTATAGATCCAACCTCAATAACTCTACTATATAAGATTATTGGGGAACAAGTGACGACATAATCAAGTGATGGAAAAGGTAATCTTAAAATTATGATTGTACCTATTGTACAAGAATACATTAATGTATTTCAAGGGTAAATACCAGGACATCTATTAGAGTGTGATGTTGAGTTTTCTATTGATTTAACATGTAATGTAAGAACAATATAAAATAATATCTATAATCATTACTATATATAATTAGGCGAGTTTATGATAAATTTAGAGGAGTTATGTGATAATGGATTTATTCATAGTAGTGTTTCACCATGGGGAGCCCCTATTTTCATTTCTAAGAATAAATACAAAAAAATCTGGGTTTTCAATGATTTTAAGACAATTAATTATATTATAATAATGAAAAAATATCCCCCACAACACATTGGAGACTTAGTCAACCAACTTCATCGTGAAAAATACTTTTCAAATAATGACCTTTGTTTTGGGTTTCGTCAACCATGAGTAAAGAAGTAATATAATATAAATAAACCATTTTGAATAATTTATGAACATTATAACTTTATAGTAATTGCATTTAGATTGACATATTCACACACTATTTTTATAGACATAATAGAATGAGTATTCTAGTAATTTATAGGTTTTTTGGTATTCATTGATGATATATTAGTGTATTTTAAAATCTATGAGGACCATGAGATTCCTTTGTAGATGACTATTGACACTCTCATAAGGAAGTATTTATATGATAAATGTTGCTACTATGATTTATATTTTTGAAAATATTATTTTCTTTGTTATATTGCCTCAATTGATCAAATCTAAGTTGATCTTATTTAAAACTAGAATTAAGAGAATGGAATATACCAATGAACATAACTGAGGTATATAATTTCATTTTCATGTAATGTTACTATTAGATATTAGTTCAGAATATTGACTTCTTGGATGACCTATTAACGAATATTATATTTAATTAGGTTATGTTTATTTGAAAAATAAATTTTAATAATTTTCTAAACTAATGGGGAGATCATTCAATGATCTAGTTTTGAATCTACTATATAAAAAATAAATGTTTGTGATATATATTAATTCATTAATGAAAGGACTCCATTATTTCCGAATAAAAATTATAATGTTACTGAATATGAATCATGGAAATTTAATATCCATTAACAGAACTATACAACCCGTGATCTTTAGTTGACATCTGTATTACATTCATTGATGATATGGAGACATAATTCCAATGGAAAAAATGTGAGATATAAAAAAATCAGAAAATCAGAAAATACATAGTTCTTGTGAAATAGATAAATATAAGACAATGTAAATTTCTCAAGATACTCAAGGATTTTGATATTTCTATAAATTATCCCCTGAGGAATGTGAATTAGGTTTTAAATTCATGGATTAGAAAATATCATGGTGATCTTACCAAAATCAGGATTGGGAGGGATCCTATATATATGGATCTAGTAAAGATGGATAAGGAAATTATTATGAAATGTGATACATAAATCTGTTTCCTAATTACTTCAAAACCATATTCATTAGAAAATAAAAAAAAAATATCAATCTGATAATGATAACATTCAAAATAAAACTCAAGGTCTTAATGATGTGAAATTAGTTGACATTATTATTAGAAATGTTGTTTCGTAATTTGGAATGAAATTATGCATTCAATTTATACTTGATATATAATGTTAATTATTGAATGTTTTACATATATATATGTTATTCATACACCCTAGTAGAAAAAAGTATTATAGGGATTTGAGGGAACAATAGTGGGATAACAAAAAGATACCAACTAATTATTATATGTCTAGAAGTTCGGTTTGTCGAAAAGTGAATTCTATAAGTCAATATCCTAATGTATTCACACAACTTATTCCTATTTTTATGTAGAAATTACATTACATTACTTTTAATTTTTTCACAGTAATATAGAAGACTCCATGAAATATGGGATATTGTTGATAACATAATTAAATTATAAAAAATCTTCATTATAAGGGAAGATTTAAATATTTAATTCCTAGCAAGTCTCTATATTAATGAATTTTCACAACTTTATGGTTCTCCAATTTTGATCAGTTTTTCTCCTTATCCCCATTATACATTGAAATTTTGGATGTGTCTTCTGAATACACTTTATAATGATCTTCATTTGCATACTTCATACCATCCTGGGACTCTTGGATTGTCTAAAAGGACTATCTAAACAATTGGATACATTTTTATATCATTATCACTTGAAATTTATTGTATATGGGGTTAGTATTTACCTATGGAAGTGTTCTCCTATAACAATAGTTTCAATTCATATATTCAAATGGATCTATGTTAATAATTATATGGAAAGAGTTATTATACTCTATATGGTTGGGATAATGTTGGTGAATGGAAACATTCTAGAATAGCAATTTATTAAGAGACAAAAACAATGTTAAAGGCTATTAAAGATCATATTAAGGAAACTCAATATAGAAAATAGTGTTATGATGACAATCATAGGAAGGATATGGAATTCCATGTTAGATATCATGTTTTATTGAGACTATATAATTTGAAGGGTTCCATAAAATTTGTTAAGAAATTACAACTAATCCACATGTACATAAAAACCATTGAAATCATTGAGTGTCTTGGATTTGTATCTTACCACTCAACAATTTCAACAAGTCTCCCGAAATTTCATAATATGTATCAAATATCATTATTAAGGATCTACATTCCAAACCCAATGCATGTGCTCACCTCTGATGAAATAGAATTAGAACCAGATCTATCTCAATAAAAAAACTGATCCAAATTCTCGATACTAAAGAGAATTTATTGAGGAATATGTTAACTCTAATTGATATGGTACTTTAGAGAAATAAAAAATGGTGGAAGGAATGTGGGATTCCAAATATGTTATGGAGAAGAACTACCTTCATTGGTTTAAAAGGGAAAATCAAAAAACATTAGTGGATTGATTTTTTTAAGGTTGAAAGATTATAACACCCCAATATAACATGATTTATTTACTATTAATTAAAATAAATTTATTTTATAGTCTGGGATGCATGTAACACCACGTTTAATTAAAAATAATCAATTAACATATTATTTAAACATCACCGTTATAACCCATTTGTTTATTTGATGGGTGTGAATAGAAATAACTAAATTATGAAAATTTAAAAGGCCATAATAATTCAAAATAAATAATATTTATATCTAATTATTATAAATAAAATAATTATCATTTGATATAAAAATACATGTTTTCTCAAAAACTATTATTTTTCAATGAAAATGGCTTCGTCAATTCTTACGAAATTATGATACAATTATTTTCTAAGAAATTTAGAAAAATAATTTTATATAATAAAATTAATTTTTTAAATAATCATATTCAAATTATATTTGGGTTAATTTTAGGTATTAACCTAAAAAGAAACATTTTTTGGACGAACACTTAAAAATTGTGATTTTTTATTAATAAATATATTGTCATTGAATTTTTTTAAAATTTAAATTATATTTCATATTTGTTTTAAAGTATAATTAGTTCAATTATATTATATTAAATATAATTTATTTCAGTTCAATCAATATAATATTGTGATTTTATATCAAAAACTTCTTTGCTTATATGAATTTTCTCTTGGGAAGATGACTTTTTCATCGCTTTTGTTGCAATATCTTTAAATTGGATACTTCCACTTCTATGAATTGAAATTAGAAAATTTTATTTCATATTTGGAATAATAATATTTTTTATTATATAATAAAATAAACCTGTTTTGACTATTATGAATAGAAAATGTTGTTAAAATTAATTATAGTGGTTATGTTAAAAACTGATTTACTAGGGGTTAAACTAAAATTATAAGGGTCAAAAATTTCATAAAACGTTTAAAACCCCATTTTAGTAAAATATATAGACCCTATAACATCTATTTTTATATAATTTCATTTTTCAGTCTTTCTTTACGATAAAACGTGGGTGTAATAAATTCTTTTTTAAAATCTTAAGTGTGTCATGTCCCCCACTTCAAAAGGCTTCCCACTATCCTACCATATTCACACATAAAAATCCATTGGTTCATCCAATACCTACAAATATCACTTACATAATCCCATACCAACATTCTAGAGCCCTTATATTGATCATAAATCCATCCCAAAAAAGTATTTTTTGAAAACTTAATGATATTCCCCGAAGATGATTTAATGTTCTTAAATGACCATTTTCATTTAATTTATTACTCCACCTACATAAAATATTATTTAATCATGTTAATATAATAAAAAAATTATATAACCTAATATATTATTTTATTATTTTATTATCATAATCACTATCCATTTCCACTTACATCAAATGGGAAACCAAGTCGTTGATCATGTGTACGTTAGACAGCCGCTTCACGAACCGATGTAACTTGTTTTTAATAAAAACTTCTCAAAGATAGATATAATGGAATATTTAATGTATATATATAATATTTATAAAATAATTTTTCTAATGGGATTATTATATCACCTATAACTTATTAATTTTAATTCCACTTAATAAATGTTATCACTGCTCGTGTGTACGGCGGACTACCACCTCACAAAGTGAGGCTATTCGTTATTCACATAGACATTACATGGAATTTAATGAGGATAAATTAAATGAATATAGGTAATTTATATGAAATTATAAAAACTATGTATGATTAATATATCACCCAATTAATTTCCATTTCAATCATTCAAAATGTTATTGTCGTTTGTGTATATGTACGACTTACCGTCTCCATGAAGAAATATGATACATTTTCCATTTACAACCATAAAGTATTATTATAAAAATGTAAATAATGATTAAATGTGATATATATAACATTAATATATGCCTCAATACAATGTTATTATGTTATATGTTCATGGAATTGATCTTTTATGGAAAAACACATTTGAGAAAACAAGGCATTGGACACTAAAAAAATGAAAATAGTGAAATATTTTTAACAAATGGGGGATAAAATGATATAAAGAGATAATATACAATCTTATAAATATGAATTTATGTTTTTTATAAATTATAAAAGTTTCTAAAATAATTATATAGTAGATTTAATCATGTTTAACTCAAAAGAAGAGTAATATAATGGACATCATCTCAATTTCCCTTCATTGAGGATTATTTTATTATTGTGCACCAAATTTATTTTACACGCTATAGATACTATCCATTTTGAATTTAAAATCATTAATACTAAATTATTAATGGTATTATATGTTTAAATTTGAAATGTTTCATCGAAGGTAATTTTAATTTAACGTTACCATGTGGTAAGGCACACCATCAAAATTTCCAGTCATTAAGGCATATTGTATTGTTATGCAGTTAATTTATTTAATATGGGATATATATATAATATTTTAAATTAAATATCACAAATCATGAATAATTCATGGTATTTTTTGTTTCAATATGAATTATTTCATCCAATTTGATTTTAATTTCACATGAACATGTCCTAACTGATTTCATCTAAATTTCTATTTCATTAAGATATGTTAGTTAATATGTACCTTCTAATTTTTATGTGGAGTATACACATAATATTTTATGTGTTTAAAATTAATACCTATATTATCATCAAGATTAATGTTACTTTTTATTTTTAATTCTCTAGGTGTTTCAATTTAAATTTACCAAAGAAGTAGATAGTGGATTGCACAATCACACTTTATTTTGTGATTGATTACATTCTATTGAAATAATTGATTTATTACGATAAGTTTTAATTGGATATTAAACTTAAATTAAATATAAATATTATTGTGTTATTGATATTATTATTTCTTAAACTGTATAACATTTTTACAAACTTTGTTTTCTATTAAATTATTTGATTAACTAGGTAAATACATTATCAATATATATTCATTAATATATATATATATATATATGATAAAAAATATTAATTTCTAAATTAAATAGGTTTTTGATATGTGAGGAATTATTTGGACACATAGATACTAGTGGTACCCAGTTATATGTATCCCTTCAATGCATCGATAGTTCTCATGGGGAAAATCATTTTTTCAAATAAAATGTGGTTTTGACCAATAGTTTTAAATTGTCCTATTAAAAGACTTGACAGTATGGATATCATGATGCCTGAGATTAATATGTTCAATGGTATATAATTTCCCTCATTTATAATTAATTTATTATTATTATGTATGAGATTTTATGTATGAAATTATCTATAGATTCATTTCATTAATAGTTTACTGATTAAATAGCATGTGTTTTCAGTTATTTACATTTCTATAATGATTTGGATTTATCCAATTATGATATAAAGTTATTGATTCAATAAAATGTTTCTTCTATTTCTCAAATCTATATATTTATTATGATTTATTTATTCATGATGGCTTCCATTGTATGTAACCCCTACTGATCATTTGAGATCACCCTTATTTTGTTTCCTTTTCCTACGTTTTCAGGATAAATGCTTTCAATGTGTTTTCAAAATTATAAGAATTTAATTTTATTACATTTTATTCCCCATTACCCATGTAAAGAGAGCATCATATATTTCCCTAGTTCTTTAAAACTAAAAAAACTAATTTGTCCTTTAGGATTTAACCTTTTGTATATATGCTAATATAAGAATGAATGCACCAACTATATGCTACTAGAGTCATTGTCGTTATTGTTGATATCATAGGATGTATAGTAAAAACCATGAGAACCAGATTATTTACGTCATATATTAGTTTAGATTACCATATTTTATAATTTTAGGATATGCCTAGAAGAACATTCTAATGCTTTTATAGTGAAGAGTTTATGTTATTTTTCCAAGAAATAAATCCATTTTAATACTATAAGTTGAAGATTTTCTAGAATAACATTACCTAGGGACAAAAATTATATTAAAAGGTGTATTGGGAATGAACTAATCATCTCCTAGTGCAAGAAAATGGGCCTTAATACACACCATGTTGGACACTCCTCACGGATATTCTTAGTATAATACACATTTTCTTTAGTAACCATTATAAAGGATTTTAATATAAAGATATCCCCCAAAAAATAATTTTTAGGATTATAAGATTATCAATTATTAAATTATAATTTTTTTAAGTTTTAAAAAATATTTAGAATTATACATTGTGATATATAATTCAACATTTTATTAGTTAATATAATATATTCCAATGTTTAGAAATTTCTTATGGAAAGAATAATGGTATGAATACTTGTGGACAATGTAGATATTTCTAGACTGAGAAACCCAATAGAACTATAGGAATGTGAAATATAATTGGTACATAAGGGAATCATAATAATTTTATGGAAAATAACCATAACATAAGGAAACAACCTATTTAGAAGCATGATTTACCTATGTTGTATTGCTCCATGTGATAGAATCACCCAACATTTTGTGGGGGATACAACTCCATTATTAATTGACCAACAGATAAATTCTATGGAAAGGAAAAATATTGCGATGGTATGTGATGAATAATAAAAGGTTAAACATTCAGTGTATTATGTAAAATGAGATGCTAATAAATAATGGTCATTAATATATAATACTAGAAAAGAATGGAAAATATAACTCATGAAATGTGATTCTTTTAAGGGAAATTATTTGTTAAATATTTCCCCTTGGGAAACATAGTAAAATAAATAAAATGTTCCTCACAAGAAATAAAAAGGAATAATGATATATTTATGATTATGAGGTGACTATAACAAGGTTTTTTATCTATAATACAGATTACATATGAAACACATAGTGTAATATTGACAATTTATTTAAAGGAATTAGTCCATTTATCTGAATGGTTCTAGTCTCTCAAAATTTTTATTCATATGATGATATAGTTTTATATGACATCAAAATAGATAAAGAATTATTTAGATCCTTCATTTTAAATTTAAATCAAGAAAATAATAGGTCAAATGAAAACTAATAAAAGAAAATGTGTCAAATAAGTAGAGAACAATTTAATTTCTAGCCTATGAGAATTATCAAAAGAATATTATTCATAAATGCATGAAGTGATTGGGAGGCATAAAGATAAGGTTCATCTGGATATGGAATACAAGGTGATGAAATAAAAAACTAATATTCAATGTTTCAAATATAGGTATATGGGGTAATATGAAAAAAATGCTCCAATCATCAAGGTAATATACCAAAGAATAGTCTTTGGGGACAAGGCCAGGG
The DNA here is from genome assembly GCA_963277665.1 of Viscum album. Lineage (NCBI taxonomy): Eukaryota > Viridiplantae > Streptophyta > Magnoliopsida > Santalales > Viscaceae > Viscum > Viscum album. Next base: position 1,355,643,265 of record OY728131.1, read on the forward strand.
TTATTCGATCACTACAACAGAGGTGGAAGTTCCTATTGATGTGGTGAAAGATAAACTTCTCATATATTAAATATATCAAATTATTTATTTGATTCAAGATCCTCTCACTATTTTATAACATCCATGTTTTCTAGGGAAAATATATTTATTTGTAGCAATTTGACAAGGGAATTGTCAACCAAAACAATTAGTGATTGTATGACTCTAACAAAAATGCTTATGATGGTCACCATTATAACCCAAAAACATGATTTATTTTCTAACAGTATTATCACTATTATTGATATATTTGATATAATCCCTGTATTAGAATCGATTTCAAAATATATATATAACAATTATAGTAAGAATAAAGAAATTATAATTCATAATATAGATTAATAATTTCATATGTTTAGATTATATACATCGTCATCAGAGTAATGTATATATCCAACCACAATAGAAATAATGAATAAAATTTTTAGGTAATAAGAAAATAAAAATATATTTAAAGATAAATATACAACCAGATTGAGGATGAAACTATTTTACATGAATACATTGATTTATTTCCTATGGAATTACCTAGACACCCCTGTGTGACTGAAGTTTATTATTACATTAATCTAACATCGGATACAATAATAATATTAAAGGATCCATATAATAGATATTAATAAATAAGTGGAGTTGATGAGAAAATAGATAAGTTTTTTGATAAAGAAATTTTCACCCTAGAGTTTTACCATGGGGATCCCATACTCTCTTTGTTAAGAAGAAAGTTGGATCCATGAGGATCTGTATTTATTATAGGAAAACAAATTCTATTGTGATTAAGAAAAGGTATCATCTTTCTTGCATTAAGGACTTATTCAGTAAAAGTCATAGTGAAAAATATATTTCAAATATTTAACATTATTTTGGGTATCCTCAATTGAGATTAAAGAAGGTATAAATTCAAAATTTAGATTTCTGGAAAAGGAATGTACATTAAGAGATTACAATAAGTCCATCTCGATTAAATAATGAACCATCTATTTTTAGGGATCTATGGACCCTACTATTTAAGGAATATCAACATGGGTTTTTTGGTTTTAATTGATTACATCATGTGGTATTATAAAATCTACGAGGACAATGAGAAGCACTAGACAATCAATATTAAGACTCTTAGAAGGAAGGAGTTATATTATAAATTTAGTAAGTGTGATTTCTGGAATCATGATGAATATTTTAAAGGTTATATTATCTCTATGGATGGAATCTCAGTAAATCCTATAAAAATAAAAGAATTCAAAGAATGGTATACACTAATTTTCATAAAAAATGTATATAGTTTCCATGGTTTTAAATGTTACATTTAGCAATTCATTCATAATAGTTACCAATTAGATAACCCAGTAACCAATATTACATATAAATGGGTTATGTTCATTTGGACATAGGAATGTGAATAATGTTTTCAGAAACTAAAGAGGATATTTTTTAATGCTCTGATGTTGACTCTAAAATCTAGAAATTAGGATTTTTTGATATACAATGATGCATTACAGATGCGAATTGTTGGTATCTAAATGAGAAAATATAATGTTATTGAATATTCATCAAGGTAATTGAAGAATCATGAACAGAACTTTCTAACCCATGATCTTGAGTCAGAAACTGTAATCATTTCATTGAAAGTATGGAGAAATTATATCTATGTTTAAGAATTTTTGATATAAATGTATCATAAAACCCCGAAAAAATCATATAAAAGGATCAATGCGGGCCAAATTTTATTGATCAACATGCTTAAGGATTAAATTTTCTCAATACAGTTCCACTAGAGGAAAGAAAACATTGTAGTGGATGTAATGAGTAGAAAATATCATGGTGTAATAACACCAATGATGTTTTAGGGGGTTCTTATTCTCATTGATCTAGTGGATATTTATATGTATATTATTAAGGTAGTAGATACATCACTCCTTCCTATGATTAAGAAACCATCTCTATAAAAAAAGAAAAAAAATTATAATCAGATGATGAGAACCTTCATAAGAATATTAAAGATGTGAATGATGGGAAATAAGATAACATTGATTATGAAGGTGGTGTTGCAAAATTAGGATGGATTTTTTGTGTCCCATCTTACTTGAGTTAGAAAATAAATTTATGGAAAATTCCAAAAGCTCTAAATTCTTTATACACCCTCGTAGAATAAAGATGTGTAAGGATTTGACTAAACATTTTTGGTGGGATTCCCTGAAGTGGGATATTTCTAATTATGTGTCTTGATTTTTATTTAATCAAAAAGTAAAAGCCATGTGATAGCATTCTAGAGGACTCACGAAACATCTTCTTATTCATGTTTTTAAATATGATGACATTGTTAAGGTATTTTTCGTAGGACTTCCAAATTCTACTTGAATTAATGATGCAATATTAGTTATTGTTGATATGCTAATCAAGTGTTCACATTTCCTCACTAGAAGAGATGATTTACCTATTTAGTGCCTTTCTAGGATCTACATTGATGAATTTCTAAAACTTCATCTTGATAATCTTTCGATCATGGATGACTGTGATCCCATTTTATGATGATATTCCAAAAGTGTCATTAGAAGGATACTAAGACATTGATTCATTTGATCACTACCTACCATCAAAAAATTGATAGAAATTATGAAAGGATTATTTAAACAATGGAGAAATTTTTAGGTCATGATTAATTAACTTTCAAGGTATGTGGGATAAATATTTACTTTTTTTAGAGTTTTCCAAAAAATTTGTTTGCCATTCACGTAATCAAACAATGCCATATCAAACATTACATGGAAATAAATGTTATAATCCAACTTATTGGAATGAATTTGATGAAAGGAAAATTGGGTCCCTATAAATTATTGAAGATATACCTATAATAATAAAGGATATTTAGGATCTTATTAATGTATTTCAAAGTAAGAAAAAGAGTTATGTTGAAATGGAGATGAAGGATTCAGAATCCCATGTAAGAGATCATATTTTATTGAGTGTAGCTCCATTGAATGGATTCTCAAGGTTTGATAAGATATGGAAAATGATCCCAAGGTACATTGGAGACTTTAAAATCCTTAAATGGATTGGAGAAACATCATACTTCATGTAAATTCTTCCATTTTCCTTAAAAGTACATAAGGTGTTCTATATATCAATACTGGAAATGAAGGATATACCAGTATATTTTTCCCTATGGATTATGAAAAATGTTGGAATAGAGATTTTTATAGGACTTTGTCCAATGGTTTCAATAAACCATTAGAATAGAGTTGATCTGGTGAGTTTTAACCAACAGTTTTACAGAACTATTGGGATATGTGAGACTTTTCCTAACAGTTTTACAAAACCATTAGTAAAAATATGTTTTTGGAAGCCTTAGCCAACAGTTTTAAAAACAGTTGGTAAATCTAAACTTTCACAACAGTTTTATAAAACCATTTGGAATGTTTTCCCCAAAAATTGTCACAATACCCAATCCCCCATCCGCTCGATTGTGTACCTAAATCCAAGACACAGAGCTCTCGTTCTCATAAAATTATTCCACACTTCAATGAGATAGTTTTTTTGTTCTGCACTTAAAATCTATAAGTGGTACCTTAGATTCAATGTTTTCCATATATTTGTTTTGTTTTATGTTTAGATTTGGCCAAACCTAGAGGTCTGTGTGCTATGGTATACCCAAAAATTGTAATTTTATTTGTTTTTTGTTTTTTCTCTACACTTAAACTATCAGGATTCTTTGAGTTAGATTTTGTGAGTAAACTTTATTTTATGTATCTATAGACACTAATTTGTAGAGTTAGTGAACCATACGAAGAGGTTTTGGCCGGTTAGAGTAGTGGTGCAGGTGGAGCTGAGGTGGAGGAGGGGTGCCTGTGGGGGTGGGTTGTGCAGGGTGGGGGTGTTGGGGGGGGGGGGCTTTGCAGCGGGAGTCTGCTAGGGTGAGTTTGGTGTGTGTGTGGGGGGGGGGGGGGGTGGGTTGTGCTGATGGGGGTGGGGGAGGGGGGATGTGCAAGTGGGGGGGGGGGGGGTGTAGGTTGCGGGGGGTGTAGTGGGTGAGGGGGTGGGTGTGCATGTGGGGTGTCTGCAGTGGGTGAAGGGGGATGTGTAGGTGGGGGTGTGTATTGGGGGGGGGGCTATATAGGTGGGGGTGGTGGGGGGGGGGGGTTTGTGCAAGTGGGTGGGGTGGAGGGTAGTCTGCAAGTGGGTGGGTGGGTGGGGAAAGGTAAAACCAGATTATTTGAAAATTATTCTCTTGAAATGTAAAAATAGATTATTTGAAAATTGAAAGAAAATAATTTGGTTATTTTGGTTTTGTAATATTTTTATGGAATCATTAGTGAGACCATACCGAGATAGTAATTTCACACAATGACTGTGGATTTAGGTTTCTCTAGATTATCAACTTCCTAGTTTGCGTAGGGGAAAGTCACCAGTTGGTGTTATTTCTATATGTTGAAATACTGATCTGGAGTTATACATCTCTTGGGGATCTGAGAGTTTTCCTTCCTATTTTTATGGTAATGTTGTATAGTACATTGGCTTGTTTATTCTTGTTTGACATATAGTACACATCTTCCATTGGAGTTATTTTCTATGTATACTATATTTTTATCTTGATTTCGCAATGCTAGTGGAAAATCATTCCAACGTTCATTTTTAATGATGTTAGGTCCTATTCACCATCCCATGGGGATCATGAATCCCCGTGGAAAGCCAGCCACCCCCTGGACACCCCCTACCCCCTAGACAGCCCCCCACCCTGAGGACAACCCGCCCCCATGGACACCCCAACCCCCTGGACAGCCCCACCACCCCCGTGGACAGCCCGCCCACCCCCCAGGACACCCTATACCCCTTTGAAAAGCCCTACCGCACACGTGGATAGCCTGAACACCCCCCATGGACTCCCCATACCCCCTTGGACAGCCCTAACCCCATGGATAGCATGCCCAACCGCCTAGACACCCCCATCCCCCGGACACCCCCACACCACCCCCTAGAACCCCCATCCCCCGGACACCCCCACCCCCCAGACACCTCGTACCCGCTATATATACCCCCACCCCCATGGATAGCTTTCCCGCCACCTAGACACCTCCTACCCCCTGGAAAGCCCCTCCACCCCTGTGGACACCCCCCCTATGGACAGCCCGCCCACCCCCTCAACACCTCCTACCCCCTAGACAGCCCTGCCACCCCCACCCCCACCCCGTGGATAGACCCCCACCCCCTGGACACCCTATACCCCTGGACAACCCCTCCACCCCTGTGGACAACCCGCCCATGCCCCTAAACACCCCTACCCCCGCTGGACAGACCCAACCCCATGGAAAGCCCATCCACCCCCTAGACTCCCCCAACCCGCGGACACCCCATCCCCCTAGACACCCCCATCCCATAGACACCTCGTACCCGCTTGACAACCCCCCCCCCCAGTGGAAAGGCCCCCCCTGACACCCTTACCCCCATTGACTGCCCTGCCACCCCTATGGATAGCCCCGCCACCCCTGTTGACAGCCCCCCACCGCCCTGGACACCCCTGACCCCTATGGACAACCCCCACCCCGGGACATCCCCCACCCTCTAGACACCCCCACCACCTTGGGAAGTATATGTGATCACTCAAATAATCTACTAAAATATAAAAAAATTTGATCTAAAATTTACTCAACTCCGATATAATTTTTCTCCACAAGTGTAAATGATCTTTCACACTCATGAATAGTTCATCATAGATATTTTTTATAAAAATTTTATTTTTTGTCTTTTATATTAAGATTCTCTTATATAGTAGTGTGTTAGTTACGGTTTCCTATTAAGTAAACTATTCTCATTTACTTTAATATATTTTTTATTAAACTTCAATATTATGGAATTGATTTTGATGAAATGAAATAAAATATTTTTTTTCAAAGAATGTATAGAAGTTTGATGTATTAAACTGATTATATATCAAGAAATTTTCAAAAAACTTTGGAGTGATTTTTAGATTTTTCATCTCACAATGCTTTAGATAGTGGTCGCATACACTACCCTAGTTACAATTATGTTTTAAGACCTTGGTTATGCCCTGAAAAAGTCATCTACCACATTACCGAATATGGTTTTCAAGAAAATGACTATGTGTGGTAACACTATGGGGAGAAAAAGGAATCACAAATTTCTAATGATCCAAATGAGAGGACTGGATTGGAAATTTTTTTATATGATCTGTTTCTATTTAATCGTCATCATGAAATAGAAATGATTCTAATCCATGAAGATTTCGATTTGAGAACACATGATGCGTCTAATGAAAATGATGATGTTGTTATGGTGAAAAATGTAATGATGCTGCCATGACTCTAGTATATCGACAATGCGGTAAAATGAAAAAGATGGAATTTTTAATGTGATTGTTTCATGTGAAAACTATGTATGGGATTTCTAATACTGCCATCAATTACATTCTCACCTTCTTGAAGGACTTACATCCAGATGATGTAGATATTCCCTTAATCCTCTATATGGAATGGATGTTAGTGGAGTAATGTGGATTTTCAAGAAACAGAATTCATGTTTTCCGAAAAGATTGCAGTTTATTATAAGAGGAAAATGTAGAATGAAATTATTATATAAAATGGGGAACATCACGCTCTAAGACGAAAGCTGATGAAACACCATCAAGTGTTCCACAGAAAGTAATGCGGAACTTTCCTTTGATCCCAAGAATCCATAATATTTTTATTTTATATGAAATATCAATAAAAATGTGATGGCATGATACCGAGAGAAAGAGGACTAATGATGAATTAGTTCACCCTGTAGATGGATTTTCATGGAAGAGATTTGATGCTCGATATCCTGATTTTGTAGCAAATGTGCGTAATGTGAGGTTGGGTCTTTCATGTGATAGTTTTAATCCATTTAGGAATATGCTTAAATCGCACATCACATAGCCAGTTTTTATACACATTTATAATATTCCCCCATGGTTGTGTATAAATTTTTTTTTCACTTTCATGACTATACTCATAACTGGACCTTCTAATCCTGGTAATGATATATATGTATACATGAAACCTTTATAAAAGATTTGAAACTTCTTTGGGATGTTAGTGTGCGCATATACAATGCATGTTCGACAGACATATTTCAGATGTGTGTTGCGCATATGTGGACAATCAATTATTTTCCTACTTATGAAATGATTTCTAGATGGTGGACAAAGGTAAAACTATAATGTCATGCTTGTATGAATAATACACGATCCAAAAGACTGAAACATCGTTGTAGTTTCAGTTTTATGGGACATCGATGATTTTTTCCAATGGAAAATCCATTATGAAATAATAGTCAAGTATTTGACAATACCATAGACACCGATGATCTACCTCCGCGTATGTCTGGAAGTAATGTGCTGAATTAATTGAAATATTTTAGTTTTTCATTCGGTAAGGGTTAAATGAAATCTGGAATGATAAAGAATATTTCCATTGAAACCTGATATAATTGGAAGAAGAGAAGTATCTTCATTGATTTTCATTATTGGTCAACCAATTTTTTATGTCATTCCATAGATGTAATGCACATTAATAGAATATATGTGAAATGTTGCTTTCGATTCATCTAAATGTTAAGGGAAATACAAAAGATGATTTATGGCCTCTGCGTGACTTGGTGGATTGGGGCATCATACTAGAATTGTATCTTGTGCGCATCAGGGAATATAAATGAAACGTTCCATGTTCTTCTTATGTGTTGAAACCTATAGAAATAAGAAATCTCTAAAATTACTAGAGACTATTCATGTTCCTGATGGCTATTCAGGAAACATATCCAAACGGGTCAACAGAAGAGTATTGAAGTTAAAATCACAGAAGACTCATGATTATCACATCCTTATTCATGAGTTGATTCCAATAGAAATTAATCATCTTTTATCCAAATAATGAAAGGGTGGATATTATTCAGTTGTGATATTTGTTTTGAGATCTTTTTGCTTTGAATTTTTCCATGTATTTCTTACAAAAAATGCTGGCAGATTCCCTATTAATTTTGTGTGAGTTAAAGAAAATATTTCCTACTTCATTTTTCACATGCATATTGCTTCTGACTGTCCATATTCCAAATGAAGTACTTCTTGGAGGACCTATTTCTTTTCATTGGATGTATCCTACTAAAATAAATATGTACACATTAAATTCTTATGTTTGTAATAGGAATCATCCTGAAGGTTCTATCATGAACAGTTACATGGCTCCTGAATGTATGTCTTTCTACTCCATTTATTTGTCTGATCTTACTTCAAAAATGAAAAGACCAATGAAAAATGATGAAGAAAAGTATGAGAAAATTGACCCCTATTTTCCATCACTTCCTCAAACAGGTGGAATTCCTGGATGATATACATTGACGACATTAAGCGTTGAAGATCGAGAGATGGCACATCGCACAGTTTTGTTCAACTGTGATCTATTCGATGACTACATCTTCTATGTAAATTCAATATGTATAATATATATATATATATATATATCTGTAAATCTATTCTTATTTTTATCTTCAGGGAACATAAATCGATGATAAATAGAAAGCATCATTAGTTATATTTGAGAAGGATGTGGACTTTTCATAGCAAAGAGTTTTCATCTTTTCAAAATTGAAGGTAATAATATTAGTGTTTAAAATAATTAAAATAATTTGTAATTAAGATTTATATTGATTTATATTTCAGGTATTGAGTTTTCCTACTGACTCTGTCTCTGAGGAAATAAGAGCATTGAATTTTCGTCCAAATACCATGGTTTGCGAGTGTAAATCAATTTTTATCAATGGGTACAAATTTATTATCATGTAATGAAAAAATAACATGAGAACACAACATGATGGTGTTATGGTTACTGCCATAATATATTGTTATGCTAGTCCATCAAATATTAGATCGAGATTTGAAAATGTTGGTTCTAATGGAGTAATTGAAAAAATAATAATATTGGATTATTATTTTCATGGACGAGTGATGATGATCAAATGTCTATTATTTGATTCGATGATGAGGCAATCAACATTTATTGATGATTGTGGATTTCGAGTAATTGATATGACTCGCACTCTTGAAACTGATGAACAATATGTATTGGCATCAATGGAGAAACACATTTTTTATGTCAAAGACCATCTTCGACCTGAATTTGGTGTCATTATTGAAGTAATTCCAAGACATATTTTTGATGATGGTGATGATGGAATTGACACCATCCCTACATGCATTTGATAACATCCATTTATTACTTTTGATGACTCGGATAGCTCAATTATCACAGTTGACTCTGAACCTAATGTTGTGGTGGGAAATATATAAAATCATCCATAGAAGTTATCAATTCTTTTGGTTTACCACAACATGGGATATTAAGGTTGTTACTATTCAAATTTATTTAATATTGATTACAAATATGTTGTATCCGACTAGACCATCATGTGAATTTTCAATGTTTATTGGGTTCAATTTTATTTGAATTGCATTTTATAATTTGGAATTGAACTGTATTCAAACCGACGAAACCAACATATCTAACATGGTGAAGATTTCAATGCTTCAACTGTGATTTGTATAAAATTTTTAAAACACTAAGACCTCTATTTAACATTTTACAAGTTAATGAACATGATGGTTTGTATTATTCTGCAAAACAAGTATTGAAATAATATATAATTTCATGTGCATAATTGTTTTTAAACAATATTTCAGGATCCATCTATTAGGCCACAGTTATTTGATGGTGGACTACAATGAAGATAGTCAAATGATTGAAAAACTAGGGTTGAAATGTCGGAGTTTTTTGGAGACGCTTGCCAAATAATCTGACATCATTCCTATCAGCCCACTCTCATGGAGACACCTTCAAAATGAGGTCGAGAACAATTCTTGGGAAGAGATATGGGTAATAAATCTGTTTTATTTATAAGAATTAATATTTTGGTGTCATCTACGGTTTAATTTCCTCGATGGTGAGGGTGCATGGCTAGAACGTACAAAGGATTTATGTGAGCTTTGGAGAGATTATAAGAATAAGATATACATTGGATGAAAAGCTAGAGTGGGCACATAGTTAGAGGTGGTCCCTATAATGGATGATTTTCTATTAGAAAATTACTGACAGATGATTAATCATTGGAGGAGTAACCAATTTATGGTATTAATCACATCAGAGGTATTTAAATGAAATTTTTTCATATTTTTCATTAATACTAATTATTGAATTTTATTTATTATTAATCTAAAATAAATAATAAATATTGATTCTAATAAATACTCCCACACATTGGGACGTACAATGATGCTAGATCATGAGAGGCATCAGGTATGACAGTTTATAACTTTTATTTACGAACTTCACTTTCAATTGCTACCACCATAATTTATTCGATTGCGAAATTTATTATATAATATTAGTTATGTCATTAATTATTGGTATCCTTTTTTTAATTATGGTTTCCTTCATTCAAATTCATTATAGAGGCATAAATATAAATAGAAGGATGTGTTCCTCAAGCAAAACTATTTTTCTTAAGTAGAAGGAAGAAAGCTGGAAGTGTGGTTAATGAACAGACTCAGTAGCAGATTGTATGTTTTAATATATAGATTTAAAATTTTCATCTCTATTTTGTAACTTATTAATCTATTTATATTTGTAATAGGCTTCTTTAGAGGCCCTTGATGCCTATGAACCTGACAATTTTGGGCCAAAAGATCACTTACATCTGGTGTTGGGAGATAAACACCATGGTAGAGTACACTGCCGACCAAAAAAGCATTTATTTCCGACGAGGTATTGTCCCTCCACAGGTAAGCGTTGTAGTGCCACTTAGTTCCACCAGGTTAAGGAACATGCAAGAATAGGCTGATAAAAGGGCCACATAGATGGTGGAACAGTCTGATAGGGAAAACACTGCATTTTTGAAAATTATGGACGTTTTACGTCCATCACATCCTGAGAAAACCACTAGTTGTGATGAATATATGTCATCAATGCATTCTATATATAGTGCACCAGGTGGCAGTTCTAGTGGAGGTCGAGATGATGGAAAGGAGGAGGCCGAGGTGGAGGAGGAGGATGGAATGGATGAGACCGAGGCAGAGGAGGAGGGAGAGGAGGAGGGCGAGGCGGAGGAGGAGGGCGATGAGGAGGTTGAGGCTGTGTATGAGGGAAAGGATGAGGGAATTGAGGAAGGTGGGGATGATAATGAGGATGACGAAAAGGATGAGGATGTGGCTAATAAGGACAGTGATGATATTTATGGTGATGAGACATAGATCGATCTTTTACATTTTTGACTGATATTACTGAGCTTTGATGCTTATTGATTTGTTGTGCCAGAATATATATTTGATTAGTTAGGTAACATTATCTTTATTATTTTATCTATAAATAATAAAACATGATTTGACTATTTTCTATGACTAATTCCCCCACCCCCAAGACTGCCCCCACCCCTGTGGACAGGATACACACCCCCTAGACACCCCTTACCCCCTAGATAGCCCCTCCACACCCGTGGATAGCCCCCCACCCTAGTAGATAGCCCCACCACCCCTAGGGATAGCCCCCACCCTCGTGGACAGCATTCCCACCCCCCTAGACAGCCACACCCACCCCCTTGATACATTGTCCCCCCCCCCCCCCCCGTGGACAGCCCCTACCACCCCCAAGGATAGCCCCACCCACCCCCCTAGACAGCCTCACCCACCCCCTGGACAGCCTACCCACCCCCTGAATAGCCCTCCCCCAGTGGAAAGCCTGTATCCTTTGGATAGCTTCTCCCACCCCCACTGGACAACCCCACCACCCATGGACAGCCCCCACCACCATGGATATCCCTCCCACCACTATGGACAGTGCGCCCACCCCCTTGGATAGCCCTCCCTACCCCATGGACATCCCGCCCACCCCCCTTGGACACTCTTACCCCCTGGACAGCCCTACCACCCCTGTGGATATCCCTCCCATCCCATGGACACCACCCCACCCCTAGATACTCCCAGGGAGAGCCCCACCCCCACCCCACCACCCTGGAGAGCCCCCACCCCCTAGACACCCCAACCCCCTGGACGTACCCCACCCCTCCTAGACACCACCCCACCACCTAGACACCCCTATGGACACCCCCACCCTCATGGACAGCCACCTCCACCACTAGGAATCTCCCCACCCACTTAAACCACCTCCAACCCCCTGGACCGTCCCCCACTTCCTAGACACCACCCCTCCACCAGGACAACCCCCACCCCTGGACACCCCCACCCCCTATAAATCCCCCAGCCCATGGACACCACCCCCTGGACACCCCCCATAGACAGCCCCCCCCCAACCCCTGGACACCCCCCATAGACAGGCCCCCCACCACCCTAGACAGCCCCCACCCCCTGGACACCCCAACCCCCTAGATAGCCCCCAACCCTCCTAGACATCACCCACCTCCTGGACCCCCACCCCCTTGACACCCCCACCCACATGGACAGTCACCCCACCCCTGGACATCACACACCCCCTTAGATAACCCTCCAACCCCCTCGACCTCCCCCACCCCCTGGACACCACCCACCCCCTAGACACCACCCCACCCCCTGTATACCACCCCACCCCCTGCACACCCCACCCCCTGGACACCCCCACCCCCTTGATAACACCCCAACCCCCTAGACACCACCCCGCCGCCCCTGGGATAACCCCCAACCCCTAGATCGCCCCACCCCCTAGACACCTCCCCACCCCCTGGACACCCCTACACCCTTGGACACCCCCACCACTAGAAATCCCCCTCCCCAACCCCCAGGACACCACCCGGACTCCACCCCACCCCCCTCAACACCACTCCACGCCCTGGAAACCACCCCACCCCCCCTCAACACCACCCCATCACCCTGGAAACCACCTCACCCTGTTGGACACCCCCATGGATACCCCCTGACCCCTCGTAGACACCCCCATCCCCCCAGACACCCCCACCCCCTAGACACCCCTACCCCCATGGACAGCCACCCCAAATCCCTGAACATCCCCCAACCCCCTAAATTCTGAATTGAATTCTTTAGGAATTTAGTTAACTTAAGAATTATGTGTTAATGAGGTATGGGTATACTTGTTGTATGTTTATAATGTCTGTAATTACCTTATGAATTATGGATTAATTCAGTATGTGTGTAAAGGGTAATTAAATACAGAATTGGTGGTATTCAGATTTATGTATGAATTATGGGTCGGATGAATTCTATATGAATTCACACACAATTATTTATGTATTATAATGTCAATGGTGTTAATAGTGTATTGTTGGGTTACTTTTTCTGTGTCTATGTATTATCCAGGCCTATTGTGTTTGATTTTTTGTGGAATTAATGCAGCTGAATAGGGTAAATTGATGCACCTGCACAGGGGTTGCTGAACCTGCACTGGGGGAGGTCAGTAATTCAGCTTGATGCAGGTCAAATGATATGCCAACAGTTTATAACCATTGGAATATGTTTAAAATCAGAGCTTATACCAATAGATTTATGTAAACTGTTGATATAAGTATATTCCAACGGTTTACAAACCCATTGGGATAAATAATTTTACTTCATATTTACCAACAGTTTTTGGGAAACAGTTTTTAAATGTATATCACAATGTGTTTCTAAACCGTTGTTATAGAGAGAATTCTTCCTGTTAAATATGGTTTAAAACTGCTGGGAAACATCTATACCAATGGTTTACTAAAACTGTTGGCATACAAGGAATTTTTTATATATATCCCAACGGTTCTATGAGAACTGTTGGGATATGTCTATCCCAAAGGCTAAAGACCCAACGGTTTGGACAATCATTGGTATAGTTTATACCAATGGTTGTCCAGCCATTACCAACAATTTTAAAGATTTGGAAATCTATAATTTGTAGAAGTGTATCATTGTTAATGAAATGAATACAGGTCCTAAAATTTGTGATCAAATTCGATGAAATATAATTTAAACCCAATATATCTTACTATGAAGAAACTATCCAAATTCCTGATAGAATTGAGAAATTGTTGATGACTTTGATAACCCAACTGGTTAGAGTACATTGTAGAAATCAAAAATATAGGAATGAATTTGGGTACCAAAGGATACAATAAAGAAGAAACACAATCATATATTTAGAAGCTAATATCCAAAAAAATTTAGGATAGATTTTTTAGGAGGGAGGAATGTAATAACCCATTGAAATATATATTATTTCTCTTTAATTAAATTTAATCTCTTCAAAATCTTATGATTCAAAGAACACAGGTTTAAATGAAAATAGTCTACAAAAATATTATTTAAATGTGACTATAATAACCTTGAAATTATTTTTGAGCGTATAAATTGTACTAACTAAATTATTAAAATAACATGGTATATAATTGTATAAAATAAATTAAATATTAAAATTTATTATAAATAAAATAAGAATCTTGTGATTGAAAAAATCATTTTTGAAAATCATTTTTTCAAATAAAAACATCCATCGCTTCTTGCACTCTTATTTTAATAATATATTTTTAAAATTATAAAACATTTGTTTTATTAAATTAATGTTATTTGTTAAATTTTCATATCAAACTTATATTTGGTTTATTTTTACTTATTATACTGAAATGCTTCATTTTTTCAATGAATATTAAAAAAATACTAATTTTGGTTGAAAATTTCCATTTCATTCAAATTATTGAAAATGATATATTATATTACAGTTTTTATAAAGATAAAATTAGTGTAAATATCTTTTATTCAGTAAAATATAGGTTAGTGGAGTCAATTTCATATTTAATTTTTATATTAAAACCTTCTATGCTTATTAGAATTATCTCTTTGGAAGACGAATTTTTTATCATGTGGTACAATTTAAAATTGGTTTCATCCGTTTAATTCAATTATTTTTTATTAAAATAGACTTTTTATTTGGAATCAATCACATTTTCATTATATAAAAATTTGGATTTAATATTTTACAATTATTAATAGCCAATGTTGTAAAAATGAACTATTGTAGTTAAGGTAAAAACAGATTTACTAAGGGTTTAAACTAATAACCTAAGGGTTAGAATGATCTATAACATGTAAAACCCCATTTTGGCCTTATTTCAAACCTATAGACTATAAGGGCCAAAAGACCAATTTTTTGGGCTTTTTTCTTTAATAAAAAGTGGGTGTAATTAATTCATTTTAAAAATTTAATGTGTCTCCTTTCCCCAAATTATAAAATGCCACTCACTCCCCTCCCTTTTTCACAATTTGAAAGCCACTTTTTTTCCAATACATGTAAAAATAAAATTTTTATTCCATTCAAAATAATTTATAAAAATTATTTTGTCCAAAAATCCATATAATTAATTTTTTTTGAAAACCAAATGAATATCATCCAATAAGAGGTTATGTTCTTAATAGTGATTTTTCATTTTTTTTATTTTTCTTCCACTTTGCTAAAATATTATTTTATAATGGTAATATAATAACACCAATATATGCCATATAATTATATGTTATTATTGTAATGTAATAACTAATATACATATATTGTTCCATAAAATGGAAAAAAATCATTGATGGTGTATATGGTGGACTACCACCATGCGAAATGATGTACCTTGTTTTCCATAAACACCTCTCAAAATTGGATGTAATGATGGATATAATGTTTATATATAATATTAATGACGTATTTATAGATATGTAATTATTAGATCACATACAATTCCTAACATACCATTCCATTTACAATATGGTAACGTCACTCGTGTGTCCAGTAGACTACCACCTCACAAAGTGATGTGATACATTTTTTAGTTACACCTTACATGGATGGTGATAAGGATAAATTTAATGAACATAAGTACTATTTATGACATGATATACGTTATTTAATATTAATATATCATAAAATTAATTACCATTTCACTTGTTAAGGGAATGATATCATCAGTCATGCGTAGGTATGACCCTCCATCTCAACAAAGTGATGCAATTCATTTTCCATGCACAACCTTCAAGAATTATCAAAACAATGTATATAATGAGACAATATGATATTTCATAAATTAATGTAATTATTTATATAATTTAACTATATAATATGTCCAAGAATTAAAACATTCATGAAAAAACATGTGTGGAAAAACAAGGTGGCTAACAAATGAATAAATGAAAATATAGAAATATTATTAACATATGGGTAGTAAAATGCTAAAATGGGATTATATATGATATTATAAATATCAATATTGTTATGTAATAAATTAATAACTATATTAAAACCATTATAATGGAGGTCAAATCATGTCCAAAAAAAATTAAATGTTAGGTAATGGACTTCATCTCAGTTTCCTTTCCTTCAGGCATATCTAATTATTGCACAACTAATTTATTTTATATGGTGTAAGTAATACAATGTTTTCATGTAATATCATGATTACTCCATCCTTAATGGTTTGTTAGGTATAAATTTTAATTATTTCTCAAAAAAAAATTACTTGAACATTACCAAGTGGGGACTTTATCTCAATTTCCCTTTAATGAGGTATATTGAATTATTGTGCAGCTAATTTCGTTTATATAGTGTAAATAATTGCCATTTCATGCGTAATTTATTGAATATTTCATAATTTATGTTATTATAAGATTCAAATTGAATTATTCATCTGTAAGTATTTTACATTAACATTACCATGTTATAACATATTTCATCTCAATTTCCATTAAATTCATATTTTTTTAATACTCACTTGTTCACTTCTATGTGGCATATAAACTACCAATTTTTTTATTTAACATGGATACATATTTATTAATTATAATTAATTTTTATTTTAATGTTTATTTATAAATGAGTTATAAATTATAATTTACCAAAGAAGTTAATAATTAATTTTTTAATCTCAGTTTCATTTGTGATAGTGGACATTCTGTTCAAACAATCCCTTTATTATGATATTTTGTATTGGAAATTACAATTATAGTAAATATAAATATTATTATATGACATATATTACTATTTACGAAACAACATAAAATTTATAAATATAGTTTTTTCTTTGATATTTATTAGATTATATGGTGATATATTGATAAATCGATATACTTTAGTCAATACATATTTTTGATGATAATGAATATTATGTCCTGAATGAAATTTATTTTTTGATATATGAAGAATTTTATGTAAATGTATTTATGGGTGGTTCCAAATTATAGATAACCCCTTGATTCATTGATAAGTCACATGAGAGAAATTTGTTTTCCAAATTAGTTGACTTTTTCCTAGTTGTTTGAAACTGCCTTGTGAAAGGACTTGGTGGTTGAGGTATCATGTTGTGTGAGATAATGATGACCAATAATTAATCATATCCTTCTTTGAGAATTATGTTATTTTTAAAATGACATATTTTCTATGATATTATGTCTCATTTCATTTTATTCTCATGCTATTGATTAAATGACTTGTGTTTTTAGTTATTGACCCTGAATTATGACACATTTAATTATGATAATCATGTTATTAATTAACTAGAATGTGTGTAAATTTATTTACCTTATTATATTGATTATAGTTATTTAATTCATGATCGATTCCACTATATATAACCTTTACTAATCATTTACTCTTAGAATTATTTTGTATCTATTCCCCTGGTTACGAAGATGAATATTTTGAATGAGTTTTAATGATACTGATCATTTTATTTTATTATGTTTATTTCATATTCCAAATATAAAACGGGTATCATATATGTATATTTTTCTAAAAAACTAGATACACATTTCTATCATTTTGGATTTTTTCCTTTGTATCTATGAAAATCTAATAAAGTATGCATCTTTTCGGAGCTACTAGAGTCAGGGTCCTTAAAATTTTTGTTAGAGATGGCTTAGTAGAAACAATTAGAACTAGATTATGAAAAAAATAGATTATGATAGATAACCATATGCTATAATTTTTAGATATGTATACAAGAACATCATAATGTTATGGAAATAAAGTTATTATATGTTTTTCATGGAAGAAAACCCTTATTCTAATACCAAAAGTAGACATGATTCTCAAATTGATGTACCTAGAGGTAATAAATCTGAAATATGGGCCTTGGGAATCAATTGATTGTTACTCGGTGCATGAAAATGGTCCTTAATATGCACCTGGTTTAAAACTCCTAAGATATATTCTTAGGATAACTCAAATTTTATTTGAAAACCATTATGAAGGATTTTAATAGATAGTTATCCCCAAAGAAACCATATTTATAATTCTGATATTAAGAGTGATAAAAGTACAATTTATGTTATGTGTTAAAAATATTTATAATAATAAATTATGAATAAAAAATATTATCTTATGTACTAATATAGTATATTAAATTATTTAGAAATGAAACCTGGATAGAATAAAGTTATTAATACTCAAGGAAAATGTAGATATTTTCCTACTAAGAAATCCTATATTTATAGTATTAGAATAGAGAATATAATAACTATATTAGGGAATCACGACAAGGTAATGAGAAATAACCATTTTTGAATGGAAAATATAGTTTCATAGTAAGATTTTTCAATCCTAGATCTCTTCATATGACATAATACACCATCATTTAGTGGGATTACTAATCCAATTGTAGATTTTAAATATATTAAGTCTCTCGACAAGATATACATGGATTTGGGATGTGATAAAATGGAAATGGTTACACTTCATTTTTATTTTATCAAATTTGATGATTATATATATTTTTCATTAATCCAGCATAATAGATAGGAAGAGGATGTAGAACTCAGGGACTGGAAATTATTTAACGATACGGTCTTATAAGAATACATCCCTCGCGAGAAAATAACTAATATGAAGAAAAAGTTCCTCAAATTAAATAAAATGTTTTAATAATTTTTTTTGAGTATGTGGATACCTTTACATAGTTTTATATTCATTCTATAGATTATAAACATAACATGGACTGCAATATTAACCATTTATTTAATGGTCTTATGCCATGTTTATGAAGGGTGGTCATCTCTAATTCATTTTTTTCATATGATGAAATAGATTTATTTTCCACTTAATTAAATAAGTAATTCTTTATATATTAAATTTACAAAGGGAAATAAATAAATGAGAGGTCAAATGAAAAGTAAGAGAAATGGAATGTATTTAATAAATGGAAGAGAATGAAGCCATATTATCCTTTGGATAATTGTAAAAATAATCATCATGGGAAATTCCTAAAGGGAAAGGGTGTTCCATATAAGTATGGAGATAATGTTCATTGTTCCAAATAATATAGGGAAAAAAGAAGATAATTATATTCATTTAATCAACTATACAGATATGGTGAACTAAGAAGACTAATTTACAATGATCCACTGGAATATTCCATAGACGTGTCCAAGATGAGAAAGCCTAACTCATGTGATCAAAACATCTAATATTGAATTACCCAATGATGTGGTGGTAGGTTATTTAATGCTATATTCAAATTTAGATAATTATTTATTGGATTCTAGATCCTATAACACTTTTTATTTATTCCATGATCGAAAAGAAAATTATATATTTACCTAGAACTTTAAGAAGGGAACTATTTGTCCAAACCCATAGTGGAAACCTCAATGTAAAAAAATATGTTCTATTTATTTCCCATTATGAAACATAAATATGATTTATTTTAAGACCATATTATCATAAAAATGGTATAATTAAAAATATATTTGTTGGTATGGAATATATTTCAAAATATGAAGAATTATTTTTTCCAAGAATAAGTAAAATATGATTCAGGATGAAGATATATAATTTCCTATATTTAGATAAGAAACTATTATTCATAGATATGTCAAGATCCATCACCAGTAGCTTTGTTGTATTTTATTCTTGGGGGAGAATAACATAAACAATATTGGGATGAAGTAGGTAATCTACACTGTTATAATGGACCTATTCTATATGAATATGTTGATATATTTCCGGAGGAATTTCTTGGACACCCACAAATATTAGAGTTCAATTTTGTAATGATTTAAAAAATAATGGAGGGCATATATCCAATAATCCCTATATATTTGAATCTTAAGAATTAGTGGAGTTTGAGAAACAACTAGAGGAGTTTTGTGATGTGGGATTTATTCACTCTAGTGTTTCACCATGTGAAACACCTTCTATTTTTATTAAGAATAAATATATATCAATGAGGTAGTGCATTGATTATAGATAAATCAATGATACTACAATATTAAAAAATTATACTATATCTCACATTGATGACATATTTGATTAACTTCATAGAGCCAAATATTTTTCAAAGATTGAAATTTGTTATTGAGTATCATCAGTTTCCTATAAAAAAGTAATATATTTAGAATATAACATTCTAAATTAGCTATGGATATTTGGAGGTACAGAAATTCAATTGGGATTGACTAATGGACCCTTTATTTTAATGGATCTAATGAATTGTTTTTTAAATGAATATCCTGTTGATTTTGTGGTGGTACTCATTATTGATATCATGGTCTATCCGAAAGTCTATATAGACCATGAAAATAACTTGTATTCATTATTGTGTCACTTATAATTAAATATTTATATGTAAAATTATTAATTACAAACTCTATCTTCAAGAAAATTCTTTCCATGTTAATATTGTATCTTAGGATGGAATCTCAGTTGATCTTGTGAAGAAAAGGTCGTCATTGAATGTTCTATACCCTTGAACATAACAAATGTATGTAGGTTCATTGTAATAAATGGTTAATATCAATTATTATTTTGAAATTTCCCTGATTGGATAATAAATTAACAACACTTACCCGTAAAATGGATATGCACATTTGGAATATGGGATGTGAAGAATGTTTTGATGAACTAAAGTGGAGATTGGTCAAAAATTTGATTCTAAATCTACCATTTAGAAATGATTATTTATTGATATATAATGAAACATTGAATAAGTGAAATAGTTGTGGAATAATGAAAAATGATAAACTCATTTCATATGAATCATGGAGACTGAAGACTCGTGAATATTACAATGCAACCCAAGATATTGAGTTAGAAGTCATAATAATTCCTTTGAATATATTGATATATTATCTTTATAGAGATATATTTGAGATATACACAAATAATAATTCCTAAAATACTTATTTTCAATGAAAGTTCTCAATATCTGAATTTTTTTATGGCTCAACCTACTCAACGATTACAATTTTTCTATAAACTATCGCCTAAGGAAAGCTAATAATGTATCTAATTCATTGATTAGAAACATTCATGGTGTTATAGGCCATATGAGGACTAAGAGGTATCATATGTTCATGGATCTAGTAATGATGAATATAGAAGTTATATTGTAATGAGATAAAACAAGCATTGTTTCTATTTTTTGGAATCCATCAATATTAGTAACAAAAAATAGTTATTAATCCGATGATTTGAACATTTAGAAGAAAATTATAGATTAAATTATTTTAAATTAGTATAATTCAGTTTTGAAGATTGAGTTCTAAAATTTAGAAACACATAGTGTGTTCCATAAATACCAGAGTTGAAAAGTGAATTTTTGTATAATTTTCATAACACTATATTCTTAATACCATAGTATCTCAATTATGAATACAGATTTGAGGGAACATTTTTATTCAGAAAAGTGGAAGTGGTATATTGTTGATTATATGTCTAGATGTTTAGTTTGTGAACAAGTGAATTTTAATAGACTTCAGCATAGAGGATTCATGAAATTGCTTCTTATTTTTTTTGGAAATATGTTAAAATTAATATTGAATTTTCCAATGGAATAACACCAACACTTGAGAATAATGGTTCATTATGGGATATTATTGATAACATATAAAATTATAAACACTTACTCACTATAAGATAATATTTATCTCTTGAGTACCTCACAAGGATCTATAATAATGAAATTTAAAGGCAACATTGAGCACTAATTTCAATCATGTTTAACAATGATCCATGGTTCACATTGATATTATGGAATTGTCTTCAGAAGGATCTTGATATTGAGATTCAATTGAAAACATCCTGCCATACTCAAACTAATGGACCATCGAAAAGGACTATTCAAACAATGGAATATATTTTTGAGATCATTATCACATAACATAAAAGGTATGTGGGATAATTTATTATCCTTGGTAGATTTTTACGATAAAAATTGTTTCCATTGAAGTATTAAAATAGTTCCATATGAATTAATATATAAAAAGTAATGTCAATCACTAAATTGTTATGATGAAGATGTTGAATGGAAACTTGTGGGACCAAAACATTTTGAAGTGGAAATAACATTGCTAAAGGATATTTAGGCTCATATTAAAGTATATCAAAATATTAAAATAAGATATAATAAAAATCGGTTGAAGGAATTTAAATTATAAGCTGGTGATATTGTTTTCTTAAGCTTTTCTCCTTGTAATGAAATGATATGGTTTTTTAAGAAATGGTAACTGAGCCCCAGGTACATCAAACCCATTTAAATCCTTTAAATGATTGGATCTACTGCTAAATACTTGGATATTCCACCAAATCTCTATGAAATTACATGAAGTGTTTCACATATTATTGTTATGAAATTAAATCCCATACACAATTCATGGTATCACTAGTGATGACATTGAATTGGATCTAGATCTATCGTACTATGAAGATCCAATATAGATTCTATATTCTAATTACAAAACATAAAGGTGTTGGATAACTCAGCATGTTATGTTAATTAATAGAAATCACAAAAATAGATGAGTAATGTGTGATATATAGGATATTATGAATAAGAAGTACCCTCATATATTTAAAAGGTAATTTCCACAATATTTTATCGATGGAAGTCTGTATGATGGAATGATTTAACACCCTTTGACTTCATGATTTATATCTTTTTAATTAAATTCAATCTCTTAGATATCTTATTATTTAGTTTCTTTCATTCATGGGGATTTTATATGAATATTACCAAGTGGTAATGGGTTTCATCTCAATTTCCTTTTTATTGAGAGATATTGGTTGTCACGATCCTATTAAATTTTAGGTGGTGTATACAATAAACCTTTCGTTTGTTTAACATGAATACATATTTTTCATTTTGATTAATGTTTGATTTAATGATTATTCTTAAAAGGGTTTCAATTTAAAATTTTCTAAATTGGTAAAGAATTTATTGTACAATCTCACTATCTTTTATGATTTTTTAATTTCTCATGAAAAAAATCATATTCTTATTTCCATTTTCATTATACAATACACTTCCATTAAATATAAATATTCTAATTTTATTGATATAAATATTTACTAAACAGTAAATAATATCTACATATGGTGTTTACATTGAACATCATTTGATTAACTAGGGAAATATTGATAATTCATCCTCCTTTACTCAATATATATTTTTTTATAAGGCATATTTATTCATGATTTACATTATTTATTATAATATGAATAATAATTTTGAAATTCAATTAAGGGTGGGATTATGTTATTGGTAACGCCATAATATATTGATAGGTTTTAATGAGAAAAATAAGTTGTCCAAATCAAATGGATTTTCACCCAATAGTTTTCAACTATCTTGTGAATATAATTGATATTCAATCTATCATGATGACCTAGATAAATCTGTTCAATAATAAAGTATTTACTTCATTGATAATTTTGTTATTATATCTATAATATTTTACATAGGATAATATCCATGGAATAATTTTATACTAATTTTATTGATTAATTGACATGTGTTTTAACTTATTTACCATTCATTATGCCTTGTCCATTAATGAAGTTCAATTAATGAATATAATTTAATGTTTTTTTAGTTATTTACCTATCCATATTGATTATGATTTATTGGTTTATGATGTCTTTTATTGTATGTAACCCTTACTAATCATTTTATTTCACCATTAATTTTTTTCTTTACACAAGATATGAAAAAGAATCCTTTGATAGATTTTCAAGGATGTTGAGAATTATATTCTATTATGATACATTTTATATTCCCAATATAAAAAATATATAATGTTTTTATATAGATATTCAAAACATCTATACTGATCAATCCATTAGGACTCAACCCTTTGAATATATGCCAATCTAATAATGTAGGGTGTGTCTCTAGGCTACTGGAGTTGGGGGTTATTAAAATAACTATATATCATTCTACCATAGTTTAATAGAAAATTAATTATCCATAAATCACAAATAAAATACTTTAATAATAAAAAAAATGTAAAACTCAAAAACCAGGGAAAATAATCCACAACTCTAGGAAAATGGAATTTCACTATATAGTTTTAAAAACACATAAAAGGGTATATCCCATTTTTTGAATAGTATTATCTACAACTACAACATATGATGTCATAAAAAGGGAAACAGGGATCTGATACCATTTTTATTCCTCCTTGGCCTAATCTGCCGAAACAATTTTCTGTTAGATGATCCACGTAACCTTATGTATGACTCCCCATAAACAATTGTATTCCAAATAGTAGTGTGGGTATATTGATAATTCTAATAGACCCTTCCATATATCCATTAATGAAAAATAAATTGGGAAATAATAGTAAATAGTTATTCATAACAAATATAAAAATATGGAAAATTTAGATATCATTCATCCATAATGAAACATCACCTGATATAACAAAAGATGAGAACACTTTACTATCATTCATGGATTTCGTAATTAAAATATTTATTTATCATTTGATGTTGTAAAAAAAATACAAATTACACAAAATAAAATTGAATCCTACAAACAATGGGTTCAGGGATCTACTTGGTCCTATATACCAATTCTTCCATCCCTCTCAGCTCAACAATTTACTATAGGGCCATTACCCAAACATGAATCCCTGTTTATGATTTTTTAATTCCAATCAAAGAAAATATGTTTGGTGATATAAAAATACTATATAAATAACCATAAATGATTTTCTAGATTACTCTAGTAATATTTGGGCACATTCACACAATGATATGATATCAAAATTAACATCATAATAAAGATCATTATATCAATGAGTTCTATGGATCCACATAGATTTGAAATCGTGCCTACTTTACACAATCATAAAATGGTATGATACTCACACAATCTGATCATTATTTTATGGTGAAAGAGTCTTCTCAAAATCAATAACAATATAATAAATGAGAAATCAAAATTCTACCTGTTAAGGGAAATGATTTATCACATTATCATCATCATGTTTAATGTCATATCACAATTACTGTACAGAGGTGAATGATATATCACAAATCCATTCATAAGATGAATAATGAATCAATTAAATAACTATGCATTTGTTTAAAAATGTATCACCCCACATAATTGATATAGAGAATGAAAAATCACCATAACACTACATGCATAGGTGAATGATATATCATTGATACCATTTTCCATGTGAATATCATATCATCAATCCAACTATCCAGGTGTTTGATTCAACGTTGATACATAACCTATTGTTAATGTTATGTCACTAATTCATCTTACTATGTTGAAAGATATATATCCAATTACTTATCAATGGGGTAATATTTAATACCAATATAATGAGAATCCACAGAACAATGCTGGATAGTGTATCTCCTTCTATATAACTAAGGGTAAATGATCTACCATAAAAACAAAAAGTAAGGTGAATAGTATTTATTTTCATATAATAATTCAATAGTGATTGATTTATCACCAAATAATTATAAAAATAAATTATTCATTATAATAATAAAAATTATATATGTGAATGTATTATCACAACATTTCCAATTCTTGGGAATTCTTATAATCACCCATCTCATAATGAAAAAGTTATAATGGATACTACCCATCCTAATTTATCATAAAAAATAAAACTCATTAGTATCCTATCATATATGAAATCATAAAACCATTAGTTAATTCTCAAGGACCCTTCATGTAGAGACCCGTATCTTGACGTACATTGACATTACATTACTTTTGCGGAATACTTAGTACATAACAAGAACACACACTAAAGGATCGTAATAGTTTAGTGTCTTTGGAAACTCGGAACGTAATCTTCTAATCATGGTGAAAGTTCTTCAATATCTCCCATAAAGGTCATCCCTTTTTTCTACCTAAAACCTTTCTTTATATCCTGGGGAAAAGAAAACATAAAAGGGTGAGCTCAAATGATCAGCAAGGGCAAATAAAGGAAATAAAAATCATATCATATTTTTTTGAAAATCAAAACCTGCAAAAGAGATCATAATATCTTAACATAGAATAAATCATAGAAGTGAAAATGAGATCCCCATAATCATAACATAAAACTTGAAACTTTGTGGCATGCATACATAATCATGGAAAATCATTTCTTGTTAGTCATGACTCATTGCCAAGACTATCTTAGTGGACAAAGTCCCTTTCTGAACCGAGTTCACTCCTCGTTTCAGTCCTATATCACTGAACCGAAATAACCTTCCATTCCAGCCATGTCTATCTCATGAGATATAAAATCATTACCCAATGCATTGGAGGGAGATATAGGTCCCACCCATCTTATAATGAATCCTTTCTTATGTGTTCCACATAATCATAAAACATACATCATCGCATAACACATGTAACAAAAATGGGATTCTTGAAACATCATGACATCATAAATCAATTCTTATAAGATAAAGGAATTCATAAAAATAATTCCATCAAAACATGATCAAATCAATGTAATAATATGGATAAAAACAGAACCCTTTATTATCTTAGATGAAAAATAATTTTGATAAAACACTTGAACTCCATTCTTGAGGAAAATATCCTTTCTTCTTCAAAAACATTTTTCCTTTCATAACATGTCATATAACTTTAAAATAAAAGAAGTTGATTAAAAATAAACTTGATAACTTGTAAAGGAAGCTTCTTGGAAATAATGTTTTAAAAATCAATTCATGCCGTATAAGTTAAAAAAACATTCTTCGTACTTTTGTCAGAAAAGTCAAAAAGTACCTCGTACGACAAAAGATTCCTTTCATTCATATTACTAAAAACTCACCAAAGGGTAAAAATGGATTTAAACAATTGTATGTGGATGGAAATAATATTACATTTTGATGAAACATGGATGTGGATGATAAAATACACCCCAGTAAATACTTACGAATAAACAATCTCGGATAAAAATGAGATTGTGATATTTCCCTTACCTTAGGTCCAATTTGCTTCGTATGTGTCCGAACCTCCTGTATAATGATTTAAATAATGTCATTGACTTATTACAGAATCATATTCATTGTTATGATATCATATATGGTTCACTTATGACATTATATTACCCGTTCTTTTGTAAATTCCATGTTAAAGAAGCGTTTTGGGTAAAATCGTTTCATTTATCGTAGGTGTTTTGACTTGTTGTTCTTGACATAATTAATACTTATATCATGATTTACTTACTTCCAGAATATAAAATATGATTTATATATCATATATATTCAGTATATATATATATAATAGATAGATAAATAAAATGAAAAACACCGTTCATGGAGACGGTAGTCCGTACGTACGCATGAACGCTGTTTTTCATTCCTTATTGTCTTGAAATGGATGTAAGTAGATTACATACATATGTATATATATACATAAATCTAGTAGCTTTATAATGTCATATATTTCATTATTATTTCTTATATATACATTATAATCATTCTTAAATGGCTAACATGGAGAATGAATCTCATCGCGTCGTGGAGACGGTAGTCCGTACGTACGCACGAGCGATGATATCATTTCTATAAATATTGAATTGAATTGGAGTGGATTATACAATATATCAGAATCAATATGATGTTTTAATAACTATGTATTGTTATTCTTTACACCATTATACCCATCCATGTAAGGTGGTGGTGGAAAATAGATTACACCACGGCGTGGAGACGGTATTCCGTACGTACGCACGCGCGGTGATTTCTTTTTCCGTAGGATGGATAGATGGTGAAATAGGGTTGTTTCATACTTATAATAACATATCAGTATATGAGTGATACTGATGTTATTACTTCATAATGAAACAACCTAATAAGAAGAAGTGGAAGAAGAAATAAAGATGAAAGAATTGGTAACGGTAATTACCTCTTCTTTGAAGTGCCTCTTTGAGACCTCCTCTTAGGGCACTAGAATTGGTCTTTGAGGAAGACCAGAACCTCTAGGATGTTTCTAGGGAAGTGGAGAAGGGATTTTGGCAGGGGTTTGACGAGCTTTAGTGCTCAAATTGGTGTGAGGAGGAGGGGGACGAGGTGTCCTTTTATAAGGGAGGAGAGGGGAACCTTAGGAATATCTCAAAATATTATTTTATATTAAAGTCAAAATCGGTTTATAATGGTTCAAAAGGGTCTTATTTCGAAGATAAGGTGGGGAGGGGTCGAAATCCTATCAACCAATAGAATTTAGACAAGTTTAGGATATTATTTTAACCTTATCAATTAAATTTAACTCTAAGTTAAATAATTTAACGTTTACCATGTCTTTTTGTTTTCTTTCACTATATGGTTAATAAACTTACTATAACATGCCAAACGAACCCCAAATTGTTTATTATTAATATATATATCCTTATCTAAGTCATTTGGCCGAACCTTAGATTTTTAGGAATACAATAACAATTAATAATATAATATTTGATTTAAAAACTATTTTGTGTCAATTTTGACACTATTTGATATATGATTTTTGTGAAAGTCATAACAGAATTATATGTTCGAACCAAGTTGATTAAATCAACATTAATTTATCATAGTAACCTATAAAATTAGTGGAATTCATAAAAAGTCTTAAATTAAATTTATTTTGGTATTTATATTATCAATTTTGTCAATATTTCATTAATAAGATAATTACTGCATCATCTTTGTGTCATAAATAAATTAAATTATTTGATGTCTAAAAATTACAAATAAAATATAATCATGTCGTAAATCTTTTTAGCTTTCTAATGAATATTTACAATTGAATTTATCTTATGTATAACCCCATATTAAAAATGATTTACTTATTAAACTTTGATTTTAACTATTTTAACCCTTCTTTAAAAAAATTAATAATAAATGTCCTAATCTAATCCAAGTGGGCCTAAATGATAATAATTTACACTTAAGGTTGTTTTTGGTCGAGATAAACTTTTCCAATAGGATTAGGACATGTGTTAGGGTAATATTAATATCATATTTACCCTTAGTTACCCTATTTACTATTAACCGCGGTAAAAATAGTAAAAAGTTACTATTCACCAAAAAATTATTTTCATCTCATTGAACCACATTTTAGTCCTTGATATTAACTGTGTCTCTCGGATTTTTGAAATTCCATTCACAGAAGTGGTAAAATTAAGTTTTATGCAAAATTCAGTTTTTAACCTACCACTTAGTGGTTTCACTATTCATCAAAAATTGAAAGTTTTCAAAAAAATTCCAAAATTTCACCCTAGGCTAATTTCGATATTCTGAGTCCAAAAATGAAGTCCATTTTGAAAAATAAAATTTAAATAATTTTAAAAAGTGGTTATTACTATTCATAACGGCTAGTTTTAATAATATTTTAATAGCACATCGTTGTTTAGTGAAACTCGGTATTGCGTATTACACACGCTATTGAGGAAGGTCGCGATTGCGTGTAATGCAAGGCAAGACAAGGATGCGTGTTGTGCAAGATCCTTTTGGTGTAGCGTACAACACAATAAAATTAAAAAGAATATTTCTTTATAAAATCTTGGGCTGTTACATTCTACCCCCCTTAAAATGAATTTCGCCCTCAAAATTCGTCGGGGTTATAAATGGTTTACTATTCGAAAGTTTCTTTAATAGAAACCCACATCGTAAAAAGGAATATCAAAACCAATCTTTAAAAACAAAAGTATGAAACGTAACGGTTACCCAAATAAACTAATCATTGGGTTTCCACATAGGTGAAAATATGGATATGGAAGAGAAATCTAACCATCATGTTCTGATGGAGAGTGGTAGAGAATATGGCTATGGAAAAGCCAGTAATCACAAATCCATAGATTTGTGATGATATAAGGTACCATCTGATTTATCAGGTATAAGATCACTAGGACGACATTTTTGGTTTTCAAGATCATTTCCCCTAAAGTTGAAAATTTGAATTAGAATAAATACTTACTTTATTTTGGTACAATCTCACTGTTGTTCGTGCTTTGAACAATTTCCACTTCATCTCTTAAATAAATGAAGTTGAATTTGTTATTCGTGAAGTGTTAGCAGATCATGTGATAGAATGACAGGTCATTCCATCTGTCTGAAACAAAAGGTTAGCAAAACTTATATACATAAGTCGATCTATAGTGAGATTAATCATATATAGTTCCAAAAATGGACTTATACTTCATATATCATACTTCTTAATATAATAAAACTAGTTTCTACTAAACAGGGACTTCCTGTAGGTCAGTGGTAGGCGATAAAGGCCAGTCGCACTTCGGTTGTGGGTTCGATTCCCACAGCCTTGTCCGAAGCGATGGGCTGTCGCTCGTCCTGCAGGTTGTCCTTTTTCTAAAACTATATTACTACAACATCCCATAAATAATATCGAAAAAACTTCTATCCTTAAACAATACTAACTTATGTCCAACATAATCCATTCCAATCTTTAGTCCTATCCATAATACTGCAGTCCATTCTAATAATATAGTGAAAACGATTACCAGAGATTTAATACCATCGTTGATCCCCATATATCATAAGATATATCTTGTTGGACACATTCCAAACATTCAAAGGCCTTAATCTTGTACTCTCTTGAATACCCATTGAACCTTAGTGAAAACTTGAATGCAGTTAAAAGTTAACACCTTCCACATACTAAAATCCTCAAAATTCTATATACTCAAACCATGATATCACTTAGTCCTTATATCAATCATGAGCTCATGAATACAATCAAACATCTCATTATCGTCTTATCCCTTCATTATGCACATATCATCTACATTCCAAAAATATCTGAATAACCTTTCATGGATACTTGTACCATTAATTATATACTTTCAAAACTCAAGGAAAGACAACAGTGTAACAATCCTTAGATGTCTTTTTATTCCATAGTACCATGAGATTACTTATACAACATTACACGTGATAAACATGTAATCATTCCACTACATTCTCAATTCTTTCATCTCACATATCATTTGTAGTCTCATCATCATCATCCACATAAATACTACCCATATGACCATACTGATTCTCTTCATGAGTCTTTCCCTTAGGGCATTTGTTTGCATAATGCCCATACATTCCACATTTAAAACACTTAACTATTTTTGATGTCGTAGCAATACCATTATCCTCATCCATGGTGTTAACCGAACCTTTTCCTTTGCACTTACTTGCTTTGTGTCCTTCTTTTCCACACCCAAAGCATCTTCCAGTTCCCTTGAAACATTCTCCTTGATGCCTCTTCCCACATGATTTACATAGGGGAAATTGAACTTTCTTTCCTCTATGATCATCATGAAACTCCATCTTTCTCTTATTAGCCGAGTCAGGAAACTTACCAAATTTTACTTTATTGATCATATTATGAGATTTCTGATTCGGCATAATAATGATCTTTGGACTTCCAAATCCCATTTCATTTGGTTGCTCATGAAGAATATCAATCCATTGTCCATCATATCCTCCATTATCGCGAATCATCTTGTTTCCATCCATTTTCTAAAACCCAAAATGAATAGTGTGAGAGGCAAAAATCATGCTAGGGAAAACAACATAATAAAGGGGTAGTTCCCTCAATATCTAACATCTTAGGTTAAATTCTAGGATCGTTAGAGCAATTCTAGGACTATAACCTATACGTATACTTAACCTTAGAGACATCCCTAGACATACCTTAGAAATATCTCTAGGGATCTCACTAACGTTTTCGCATCCTAGTTTCCAAAGGTTGACTAAACCTTTCCTCTAATACCAACTGTAGAGACCCGTATCTTGACGTACATTGACATTACATTACTTTTGCGGAATACTTAGTACATAACAAAAACACACAATAAAGGATCGTAATAGTTTAGTGTCTTTGGAAACTCGGAACGTAATCTTCTAATCGTGGTGAAAGTTCTTCAATATCTCCCATAAAGGTCATCACTTTTTTTCTACCTAAAACCATTCTTTATATCCTGGGGAAAAGAAAACATAAAAGGGTGAGCTCAAATGCTCAGCAAGGGCAAATAAAGGAAATAAAAATCATATCATATTTTTTTGAAAATCAAATCCTGCAAAAGAGATCATAATATCTTAACATGGAATAAATCATAGAAGTGAAAATGAGATCCCCATAATCATAACATAAAACTTGAAACTTTGTGGCATGCACACATAATCATGGAAAATCATTTCTTGTTAGTCATGACTCATTGCCAAGACTATCTTAGTGGACAAAGTCCCTTTCTGAACCGAGTTCACTCCTCGTTTCAGTCCTGTATCACTGAACCAAAATAACCTTCCGTTCCAGCCATGTCTATCTCATGAGATATAAAATCATTACCCAATGCATTGGAGGGAGATATAGGTCCCACCCATCTTATAATGAATCCTTTCTTATGTGTGCCACATAATCATAAAACATACATCATCGCATAACACATGTAACAAAAATGGGATTCTTGAAACATCATGACATCATAAATCAATTCATATAAGATAAATGAATTCATAAAAATAATTCCATCAAAACATGATCAAATCAATGTAATAATATGGATAAAAACAGAACCCTTTATTATCTTAGATGAAAAATAATTTTGATAAAACACTTGAACTCCATTCTTGAGGAAAATATCCTGTATTCTTCAAAAACATTTGTCCTTTCATAACATGTCATATAACTTTAAAATAAAAGAAGTTTATTAAAAATAAACTTGAGAACTTGTAAAGGAAGCTTCATAGAAATAATGTTTTAAAAATCAATTCATGCCGTATAAGTTAAAAAAAACATTCTTCGTACTTTTGTCGGAAAAGTCAAAAAGTACCTCGTACGACAAAAGATTCCTTTCATACATATTACTAAAAACTCACCAAAGGGTAAAAATGGATTTAAACAAATGTAGGTGGATGGAAATAATATTACATTTTGATGAAACATGGATGTGGATGATAAAATACACCCCAGTAAATACTTACGAATAAACAATCTCGGATAAAAATGAGATTGTGATATTTCCCTTACCTTAGGTCCAATTTTCATCGTATGTGTCCGAACCTCCTGTATAATGATTTAAATAATGTCATTGACTTATTACAGAATCATATTCATTGTTATGATATCATATATGGTTCACTTATGACATTATATTACCCGTTCTTTTGTAAATTCCATGTTAAAGAAGCGTTTTGGGTAAAATCGTTTCATTTATCGTAGGTGTTTTGACTTGTTGTTCTTGACATCATTAATACTTATATCATGATTTAATTACTTCCAGAATATAAAATATGATTTATATATCATATATATTCAGTATATATATATATAATAGATATATAAATAAAATGAAAAACACCGTTCATGGAGACGGTAGTCCGTACGTACGCATGAACGCTGTTTTTCTTTCCATATTGTCTTGAAATGGAAGTAAGTAGATGACATACATATGTATATATATACATAAATCCAGTAGCTTTATAATGTCATATATTTAATTATTATTTCTTATATATACATTATAATCATTCTTAAATGGTTAACATGGAGAATTAATCTCATCGCGTCGTGGAGACGATAGTCTGTACGTACGCACGAGGGATGATATCATTTCTATAAATATTGAATTGAATTGGAGTGGATTATACAATATATAAGAATCAATATGATGTTGTAATAACTATGTATAGTTATTCTTTACACCATTATACCCATCCATGTAAGGTGGTGGTGGAAAATAGATTACACCACGGCGTGGAGACGGTATTCCGTACGTACGCACGCGCGGTGATTTCTTTTTCCGTAGGATGGATAGATGGTGAAATAGGGTTGTTTCATACTTATAATAACATATCAGTATATGAGTGATACTGATGTTATTACTTCATAATGAAACAACCTAAGAAGAAGAAGTGGAAGAAGAAATAAAGATGAAAGAATTGGTAACGGTAATTACCTCTTCTTTGAAGTGCCTCTTTGAGACCTCCTCTTAGGGCACTAGAATTGGTCTTTGAGGAAGACCAGAACCTCTAGGATGTTGCTAGGAAAGTGGAGAAGGGATTTTGGCAGGGGTTGGACGAGCTTGAGTGCTCAAATTGGTGTGAGGAGGAGGGGGAGGAGGTGTCCTTTTATAAGGGAGGAGAGGGGCACCTTAGGAATATCTCAAAATATTATTTTATATTAAAGTCAAAATCGGTTTATAATGGTTCCAAAGGGTCTTATTTCGAAGATAAGGTGAGGAGGGATCGAAATCCTATCAACCAATAGAATTTAGACAAGTTTAGGATATTATTTTAACCTTATCAATTAAATTTAACTCTAAGTTAAATAATTTAACTTTTACCATGTCTTTTTGTTTTCTTTCACTATATGGTTAATAAACTTACTATAACATGCCAAACGAACCCCAAATTGTTTATTATTAATATATATCCTTATCTAAGTCATTTGGCCGATCCTTAGATTTTTAGGAATACAATAACAATTAATAATATAATATTTGATTTAAAAACTATTTTGTGTCAATTTTGACACTTTTTGATATATGATTTTTGTGAAAGTCATAACAGAATTATATGTTCGAACCAAGTTGATTAAATCAACATTAATATATCATAGTAACCTAGAAAATTAGTGGAATTCATAAAAAGTATTAAATTACATTTATTTTGGTATTTATATTATCAATTTTGTCAATATTTCATTAATAAGATAATTACTGCATCATCTTTGTGTCATAAATAAATTAAATTATATGATGTCTAAAAATTACAAATAAAATATAATCATGTAGGAAATATTTTTAGCTTTCTAATGAATATTTACAATTGAATTTATCTTATTTATAACCCCATATTAAAAATGATTTACTTATTAAACTTTGATTTTAACTATTTTAACCCTTCTTTAAATAAATTAATAATAAATGTCCTAATCTAATCCAAGTGGGCCTAAATGATAATATTTTACACTTAAGGTTGTTTTTGGTCGAGATAAACTTGTCCAATAGGATTAGGACATGTGTTAGGGTAATATTAATATCATATTTACCCTTAGTTACCCTATTTACTATTAACCGCGGTAAAAATAGTAAAAAGTTACTATTCACCAAAAAAATATTTTCATCTCATTGAACCACATTTTAGTCCTTGATATTAACCGTGTCTCTCGGATTTTTGAAATTCCATTCACAGAAGCGGTTAAATTAAGTTTTATGCAAAATTCAGTTTTTAACCTACCACTTAGTGGTTTCACTATTCATCAAAAATTGAAAGTTTTCAGAAAAATACCAAAATTTCACCCTAGGCTAATTTCGATATTCTGAGTCCAAAAATGAAGTCCATTTTGAAAAATAAAATTTACAGAATTTTAAAAAGTGGTTATTACTATTCATAACGGCTAGTTTTAATAATATTTTAATAGCACATCGTTGTTTAGTGAAACTCGGTATTGCGTATTTCACACGCTATTGAGGAAGGTCGTGATTGCGTGTAATGCAAGGCAAGACAAGGATGCGTGTTGTGCAAGCTCCTTTTGGTGTAGCGTACAACACAATAAAATTAAAAAGAATATTTCTTTATAAAATCTTGGGCTGTTACACTTCAAAAGGTCGAGTTTGTTGAATAATAAATAATAAAAAAATAGTTACATTATTTAAATATCCGAGAAAGTTTCTAAGGATACACAGAAATAAATGATAATGGATTAAATTTTTAGGGGACATATAATTCCCTAGATAGTATCTAATAATTCCTTACAATGAAATGGAACCAAATCTAATTCCTTTTTATATTATTCTCACAAACCCACCTTCACCAATACACCATATACCAAATGAAAATTGTATAAATTAATTAAAAAATATAGGTTTCACATACATTGTACACATAGATATATAATCATTGAATATATATCGGAATAACTAAAAAAAGTTATTATTGATTCATAATTAAATTTAAAATCCATAAATTTAAGAATATAGAACCGAGAGTGAGGATATAATGATGAAAACCTAGAATAAATTTTCAGAGGGGATTACCTGTACAGATTATTATTAATTTCAATTGATAGAAAATGATTAAATTTGTAATTAGAGAATATGTATATAAATTCAACCAAGAATCATGTATGTTTTATCTTTCCATAAGTGGAATAAAATTATAATCAAAATAATGATTTAAATAAAGGAAGAGTAGTGAATAGGAAAAAAAAGCATTAAAATATTTTAGGTTTGGGGACTACCTAGACATTGGTGTAATCATAAAATCCTTTTCAGGCTCGTATGGGACACATTTAAGACAACCAATCCCCTAATAGAGAGGTATGGTTTTATTTAATAGTCCACTAAAAATCCAGTGGCCCCCCATTGGGTTTCAAGTATCAATTTTCTCCTGGGGAATTTCTTCCACCCAATCATTTTCTAATTTTATTATCTAATGGATTTACTAAAAACAAATTTTTTTTTTGTTAGAATACACCTGACATAAAAGAATTTAAAGCAAAAATAAAACCTCATGGATTATGGGTAAAAAGTATAAAAAATTTAACTATGCTAAAAGTATATATTAACAAAAGACTCAGGCACTGTGGGTTTTCATCATGTTAATATTTATCCTACTTCATTTCCATACCAAGATACAAATTTTATTCATTGATTCAATGGATGGATTTATTGGTATCTTTTAAAAGTAGATCAATTTTAGTTTCTTCCCCTTTTACTTCACCATGTTTCCATAAAGAATATCTATCTAGTTTTTTATTATTCATATATTACTTATATTCCATTATCCAAAGTTTTTCTAAAATAATTTGAATTCAATTTTATAACTTTGTTTTATTAATAACACATTCAGTGAGTGAATAGTATGATTTTTTTACTAAAAATGCATTATTAGGTTCCCATAATAACTACAGACTCTTTAAAAATATTTTTATTATCTCCTATACTAATAGGGTTATGTTTAAAACAGTTAATCAAAATGTAAATAATATATGGTTGGTGTGTGGAAAAAGAAAACAGATATCAAATAAGAATATGTATTTTTATCAAAAATCATTTATTACATAGTAAAAATAGCTAAAAAATCGAATAACCCATTATTTTAATTGTGTAGTTTTTTTATTTAAATTTTTTATATAGTCTTTAAATGTCATATTCTTTTTATTTATTTTTTCATGAATAAAACTATATCCAAAATTACCTAGCTTCCATGGAATGAAAATATTATTTTTTTTCATACAGATGTGAATGGGATTAATTTTATCATTGATAAATGAGTGAGTACTATGTCAAATTTATTGGGGCATGTGATTTTTCTATAGATGTGTTTCATTAAATTATTATAAAAAAGGAAATAAATATATAATTTTCGATATATAGATCACACTAGATAGATAAGAAGATAATGAATAAATCAAGTTCCTAACTAATAAAATAATCTATAATGGATTGATACATCTACATGAGTTATTCTTTATGTTAGGGAAATATAAATTTAATTGGTAATCCATATCCCATCAATAAATTTTTTAATGTGTACAAGTGATAATCACTCATTTTACTAAACACTACATCAAGTAATTTTGGGGTTTCTATATAAAAACATAGTTCATTATAAGGTTTCCATTAATTATTAGTTTATGAAGATTAATCATTTAGTATATTATTTAAATTTCTTAAATTCCTTGTATTTTAATAATTTCTCATTATGTAGATTTATCTAGTGTTAAGAAATTAGTTTTAATTTTACCAGTTGATTTATCACTCCTAATTTCTGATCAACCACATAGTGTCTAACTAAATAATCATTATGTACAATGAAACTAATATATAAAAATTATAAAAAAAGGCCAAAAAATCCATATCATCTAGAATAAACCATAATCACCCATTCAATTATTATTATTTGAATTCACAAGATAATAGAATTTAAAATATAATTGGAAAAGTAGTATTAATTAAATTCATGCATATATCTATTGGATGAATCCTATAAATAATTATAGTTCTCAGTGACCTTCAAATCAGCCACATTTAAGATAGTTATATAATATTCTCCATTGATTATCACTTTATCTCAAAATAATGTATTTATAGGTCCCTCCACTTGGAGTGAATTCCATGATCTTCTCTCCACTCTACCTATTATAACTCTTGATAAATATTTCATGGAATTTCATTTTCTTACAAATGTAATTTTTATTCTTTTAGATTCATTTTTATAAACTGTGATCATTCCACTTAAAAGTAGGAATGTGTGTTTAGTTTGAATGAATTTTTAGGATTATACTCTATAATCATCCTTATATGCACCTTTACAAGGAACAATAAATCAACATGTGTCCCATGACCTTTATATTTTATTTTATTCTATGAGGTCACACCATAAAATCTTTTATCACATTATTCCTCATTTACTATCAAAAAATTAAAGTAATTAGACACTTTTATGATCATGCTATGCATACTCTAAGTTAAACAAAATTATTCATCATCAAAAATTGTCATAACTACAAATACTTAAATAATAATTTTAAATTATTTTTTTGTAAGAAATCATCACCGTTAATTGGCCATTATAGATTTTATTAAAAATTTAATATAAAAATTTTAACTGATGTAGTGCATCTTCAATTACCTTGATTAAGCATCACCAATAGTTTTAGGATGTAAAATCTCCCTCAATTATTAGATAGCTCACAATTTAATAGAAAATGTAATTAATCCATGGAGTCGTACATCAATAACATATGGAGACTTAACACTTACAGTTACAATATTTTTCACTAATATTTATCTTCCTAAAAGATGCATATCATGAAACAAATATTTTTAGGGGAGTTTTAATTTAGTGATATGATAGTTTATTTACAAATAAAATGTTAATTTCTAATGAAAACCTTTTTGTGTACTAATTAATTTGGTAATTTTTTATCATCCCAACTAAATACATCAACCATTTATTATCATTCATACCTAACAATATACATGGAACCATAAATTATAATATCATCAATAAATGTATTATTCATCCTTCAGAAGAACCAAATAAATTTATTGTCTTCCATCTTACATCCTATGGCTCAATTATCATTACTAGTGTTGTCAAGAATGTCTTTATTGAATCATGTATATTTATTTCCAATATTAAGGCCCCATATCATTCCCATTAAACAAAGAATGTTATGATGGAATGTGTAACACTTTCAAATTTAATAGAAAACTTTCCATCAAACATAAATTTGGTTTCATATGAACATTATCTTTACTATAACATTTTTTATGAAAAGGAATAACCGTCTTGTGGAACAATTTTTAATCTATAAATTAATTTATAATTCAAAACTTTAATAGATTTTCCAATATCCTCAGACATATTTTATATAATATACAACCTTTCATTCATTATTCATCAATGATTATATAAAAATTTTAAGACTCATAAATAGAATAAAAATCCTTTATATAGAATAATAATTCATTATCATTACATTAATAATATTATCAACCATATATTGATGTCAGTGATTTAAACACTACTTCTTCAATGAAATATCTCATGATCCCATGTAGTGGGGAATTATTTTGAATCAATTATTCTTATAGATTACACCTTTATATAATTATACCTATAGTTAATTTAACCACCAGTAATTTTTTATTTCATTGCTTTTATAAATTTTTTCATCATCCATTATGAATACCTGAAACACAACTACCTGATGATAATAAATCAAAAAAATATTTTTTACAAACTTTATTGAAAAAATCAAAAGATGAAATAAAAATATCCATAGAGGTATATTTTTTCTTTCTCCCTATCTACAAATATATATAAATATATATAAAAAAGTGAAAAAATTTAAAATGAGATTAATTCATAATACATTATACACCAAATAATATTTAACACTATATGAAATAAATTTTCCATAATTTACACATCTAGTGAATGTGAACACCATGTGAACTAAATGTTTTAATATATACATACCGTGAGAATGTTTGCCAAAAAAATGATCACATTATATACATGAATTTTTTTAAGAACTTAATTTTATTGTCTATAATACGTCTAATTAAGCTCAATATATCTCAATAATCTCTCACATTGATACTGATTCAAGGTATAATATTTTCTTCAACTACATTTCTTTAATTTTGTTTCTACAATGTGTTTTTCATCATCATTGAATCCCAAATTATTTAGATTAGTTCCTCAAATTTAAATGACCCTAACTATGTTCATAATATCTATTATAATCAATTACATATGTTCATTCCTCATGTCTAGATATTTGTAAAGTAATAATCCCTTTAATAAAATTATATTTTGGCCAAAAATGGTTTCTCCTAAAATAAAATACTATATTTTTTACAAGATTTATTACACTCTAGATATAAAAAATATTGGATCCCTTTGAATCCTCATGCCCATCCATTTCATGTTATAGATTGAACAATCCACTCAAATCAAGAATTATGATTCTAAGTCCACATCAATGATCGTGATTCAGTTCCCGAATAGTAGTCTACTACAATATAGGCATTGACCAAAAAAATAGATCGAGATGATGTTATGATGTGTTTTTCAATTCAGTAGATGTTAGATCACTCAATTGGGTTAGATTTCCAAAACATGATGATGTGGTCATTTTATCTATGGTATCCAACCAGTTCTGAAATTATAGGGATGATTGATAGTTAAAATTACATATAGATAACAACCCTAAAATTTTGGAGGCCATCTTAGTTGAATGAATGGATAAAACTAACAATAAATATGGGATGGAAAAACCTAATGATGTGTAACATGATTAATTTCTAAGAGTAATTTACATTGCTTATAAGTTATGATTTATAATCATTATACATCCAATGAAATATATTTGAAATGTTCTCCCATGAATGTGGGATAAAATTATAAACTATTTAAACTGAAAAGTTTCTATTACATTGGAGAAATTGTTTTTAATTATTTTTATATTTTTTCGTTAATTCTATGTGTGTGTTGATTTAGGTTTATACAGCTTCCAAATTATTAGTTCATTATGACTTGGGAGGAACGTGTGTTCACCACATGTGATTTCTTGAGGATTTATTTCATTGGATTCATGATACTGCTTTTGAAGGTTAAAAAACTGATGAATTCATGATTTTCACATGTTCGTTGCCCTTCCACAATAATTTAAATTAGATCTTAGTTTATGAAATACTCAAGATACTTAGGCATCATTATTCTATTTTATACCATAGTGTTTTAAAATTCATTGACTGTTATTGCATCTGTGTAATTGAATCAAAAGATGGAATGATTAAGATTAATAAGTTTGAGGGAAAGTACTATGTCTTATAGAGGATAAATATATAGTGATATCTCATCTAATAAACCTATATGTTCAGTTTTCTGGTGTAAAACCAAATAATATAGGGAAATATTAGTGGGAATGACTAGATCATAAGAAACTCTGATTGATTCCGATGTAGTTTCAAGGATTTCTGCTTTCATCCTTTAATGTAGAATATGATAATAGTAATAATAGAATCCTTGATAATTATTCATCAAAAAAACATCATCAAACAATGTTTTAATGATTAAAATTTTGTTCAACATGCGATCTTCAAATGGAAGACCCATGTTAGGCCCTTTTAATGATTATAACATGATCTGGAGCCATCTTGAGTTAGAAAAAGTCACTTTCTACGATGATGTATTGCCCCAAATTTTATTTTAATAGATACTAAGGAGTTGGTATGTGATAATAATGTTTTTTCGTAGTTATACATGAAAATATCACATTTTATTTGAGGATATCATGAACTTAATCGTAAATAAAGATCCCCAGAGGATGGAGGTTAATGCACAGTAGATTTTAAAAAATATTTAAAATTACATTCTTATTTCACAATTTATATATAAAATAAACCAGGAACTATTTTTTTACATCATTTCTATAATACATAATGTAATAATTATCATGAAGTGATTTCTTATGTCATTTATTAGTATATTAATCATAAAACCTTTTTAAAAAATTTACAATGTTGAGAACCAGATTTAGTTTTATTTCAATACTTTTAAAAAAGTATAATCAAACTGAATCCTACCCTATATCCCTTAAACAAAACCACCTTCTTTTTCCTTCACCCACATTAACCACCACCAAGAGTCACTAACACCCCTATAGACCACTGTTACCTCTATTCCCCAACGCCCTTCTCAACCATTGTCTTTGGACTCTCTCACACTTCCGCCCCTACTATTTTCTTTCTTCCATGGATTAAAGGTTTATATTCCAATATTTAGTTTATTGTTTCTTAATAAATAGGATTATTTTCCATGAATTATGAGGTTGATTTTTAATTATTACATTATTCTTTTGTTCAATTTTTTCATTGATTTATATTATAATTTTTTATTTTTAACTTGATTTCTTGTTGAACATGGAAGAGAAAAAATGATTTATATTACATTATATATATTATCTTATGAAGGTATCTTATATGATGTTATAGTTATTATGATATCGAATTTCATTTCATTGTGTATTAAAAATATCTATCTTATGATTTAATAAACTTCCATCCTATATTTATTTTACCAACATGAATATTTTATAATTTGAGGCACCTCATAACAGTTTATTTTTATCATATCATTTTCCAAATTTTATATAATATTTTGAATACAAATTGTTTTTCATGTTTTGTTATTACAATTTGAATAATGTGTCATGTATTTTTAGTGACATAGTGATTTATTGGCTAGTGATATCCTCTAATTTTCTAGTACAATATCAAACCCTTCACATATTTTTCCACTCTTGCCTTATTTGATATTTTATGAAAAAGGTGACCTCCTCGAGTCACTAAATTAGACAGAACTTGTTCTTAAATAGTTTTTGGGATTTCAAATCAAGTACATGGCATCCACATCCCCATTATCATCTAAACCAAATATCAACTAAATCATTTAAAACACAAAATGAGGTCATTAATATTTTAATATTTAATTATATTTTATGTAAATATTGAATATATATTTACTAAAAAAAATAAAGAAGTATTGAAAAACGTTGTTATACTAGTCTTTAACATCTCTAAAATATATTAAATGGAATTTTTTTCATACCATTCACCGTTTCAATAATTTTTTTCATAAAGGGTGATAATAAAAAAAGTCAAATGTAATAAATTTTTTATGAAAAATGTTATAGAAACTATTAAGCCAGAGAAAAATAATTAGGTGATAATTAAATGAGTCTAATGAAGTGTTTTTTCTGATGAAAATTTTTATCCTCAAATTATTTGTGAATTAAGTTTTCTTTTTTTAATTCATATTTCCATTTAAATTTAAAAATATAATAACATTTATTTATTGAGTAAAATTTATATAGGTGATATTGAATCATAGTTTGATTACATCATAATAATCATGTTGTCACGAAACAAGTCATTGTTCCCCCAAACCGGACACCCAACCCTATCTATGGCATGGCTTGAAGGGCAATCTCGATCCCCACAACATCAAAATAAGTGTCTGGGTATCAACAATGAAACTTGGGAATGATTTCACCAATGAAAATAATCATAAACAACAAACTATAATAAATAAACAAAAATATAATAATAATAACCAAACGTGGTATATCAATTTTTAAATTCAATTATTTTCAACATAAAACAAAACATAGGGTCTAATCCATATATGAGTAGGATTCCACCCAACAAAGTGATTCCATTCTACTAATATTAGAAGATTAATTATCTTGAATGTTTTATAAAACAAAACAAGAAT
This sequence comes from Viscum album, assembly GCA_963277665.1. NCBI lineage: Eukaryota > Viridiplantae > Streptophyta > Magnoliopsida > Santalales > Viscaceae > Viscum > Viscum album. The sequence continues at coordinate 1,355,687,301 of OY728131.1, forward strand.
GATTTTTGAGAAAACATTTTAGTGTAAAACATTAATTCATTTCAAATAACTATCAAATCATATCATATAAAAATGGTGAGTACAATACGACAAAAGAGTACTATTTTCTAGTAAAACCCTATATGAACTAGATCTATGGGACACTAAGTACATCGTATCATGATGAAATGTGGTATATAAACCACAACGAAAAACATTCTCATTCATGATCCACTAGGAGGGGACAAACCATGGACCTAGTGGTCTACAATACAATTATTCTATAGTTATTTTTTCATCGTCAATCATACTAGATGCATTTGGGACAAGACACTTCTGATTCAACAAGTGTACTAGTCTTATTTCACCCACCTTGACACCCAGTTTAACCTTCATGCTCAATTTCCACTCCAAATATCACAGACAATGTCACATTCACATAAATGTATACCAAACACCATAACAGACACCATAAACCACCATTTTTCCATTCAAACACATTTTTTAAACCAAACATAGGTCAAATCCATTTCAAAATTTCTTTCCCATAATCTATAAATTTTATAAAACACCTTAAAGACACAAAACATGGGGGATTATATGAGATACACATGGAACATATACCATTTTTTTGAAAAGTCATTTTTAACAACAAATCACCTTGAATGTTTTCAAAAACCCTTTTCACAAATAACATACATTCCATTAGACAAAAAAATTTGAAAATCAAGGATATTAAACTCAATAAATAATTATTAAGCAAGGAAACACAATCCTCAAATAAAGAATCATCAAGAAAGCGGTGTTAATCCACAACCACACCTTAGAAAAACCCTATAGAGGAAATATAGATCCATAAAGAGTGACATCAAACACTAATGATCGAGATCTATCCATAGAATTGTCACCCATCCTACTAGAGATAGGAAACCCCAAATAAGGAGGAAGATAAATCTAGAAAAAAGGAATAAACAATGAAAGAATGGGAACTACTTGAAGAATCGAGAACCCACAACAATTACACCATGAAATTAAATATACATGTGAGAATTCGGTAGGTAGGAGGCGGTAAGTGTGAAGGGTCTTGAAGGAGAAGGAAATTGGGGGTTTAGTGTTAAAAATCATAGAGAGAGAAAACATAGAAATACAATTTTTAATGACGTAAAAAGGCCTCACTATTTTCCCATATGATTTTTGAAAAGATTTAGAATTCATGCGCCCTTACTGCATAAACATGACATAACCCATTGGTAGCTCTCAAGGTATATAAACCATGAACTAAATGTGTGATAATACTCTATCCAAAATACAACTTGGTCGTATAGTTACCAAGGAAACAGTTCACAATTCAAAAAATAATGCACCAACCATATACACCATGTTGTAAGGCCCAAAAACATCTTTTCATAGACTAAAAAAAACTGAATCAAAATGGAAAATGCCAGAAAACAATGAACTGAAAATACCTAAAAAATAAATTATCTGTGTGACAATTCTACCCACCAATATAACTTTCCGCCATCAGAAATTCATCCAAAGAATGATCATAGAATAAAAATGGGTATTACATGTCCATCCAATAATTCTTCTATGAAGTCTCATGCATATCATTACCATGTTAACATATAACATGGATTATGTAATAGATGTCCCTCGAAGAACTTTCTCTTGGGAATCCACAATCCTCACCGGCTTCTCAAACACATACAATTCAAGTTATATTTCCAAAATTTCCAAATTTAGAACATGAGATGAATTAGGGGAATACATATTCAAAATGGAGACAAGAAATATTCCATAAATTAACATCAATTGTTAAGGAAAATATAGCATGTATGCCACCTTACCTATCCACTCATTGATCTTAAAGGGTTTGTTATTCCTCAGTGTTAGATATTCTTGCTTTCCCAAATGATGGTGACCCGAGTGAGTTTCCACTTTCCAAAACACCCAGTCAACCAAATAAAATTCCATATCATGGAAACTATAATCAGCATAGTATTTAATGCGGCTTTGAGAAGTCAATAACTGATTTTTTATCTACATGACCTTCTCAGATGTCTCAAGCACTAAGCTCGGTAATAGCAGTGATGTCGCACCTACATCATCCAAATATTAATCAGACCAACACGAGTGACCATAAAGTTCCTCAAAAGGATCCATTTGAATAGAGTATTTGTAATTTTTATTGTTAGAAACCTCAACCAATCCCTAATGGCTATCACAAAAACCACCAAAATCTAATACTCTTGCTCGATGCGTGTCTCCCGAGTATAATTTTTTTTCTCTATCTAACAATCCATTTTAGGATTCTATTCCATGATAAATTATACCTAAAACTTCATCATCAATTAATATCCTTCCAAAAACCGTGAGTAAATACATGGGTCCCTATTTAAGGTGATTTCTCACAGCACCCCAAGAAGCGTCACTACCTTCTGAATGTAATATCATCTCAACTCATCCACTATTATTGAATTTTTTATCAGAATTAAATAGATAGATTTCGTCAAATGGATAATCACCACTCAAATGGAATTACTTCACCATGTTTTACAAGGTAAGAAAATAAATATGTGTATGGAGATCTCATCCCACATCTAGATAGGAATGGGTAGTGGATAAAGAAAACCAGAGGGCCTTTGATGCTCTTCCTTGATCTTTTATCACAATTAAATCCTCAATGTGAATTCATCTTCATACCACCGAAAACATATCCACCATAAAATTCAACTAAAATCATATTACATCTTGTTTATCCCATTATAAACCTCAAACTAAAACTTGTAGTTATCTGGTATCCCCACCATCCTCAAAGAAAATGACATCACAAAGAGGAAACTGAAACATAAAACACTTTTAGGAGAAAACTACCTATATCAAGGTGTATCCCCTCCCTGAAAAGATTTCATAGATTTATTCCATAGTTCATATCTAGGATTCTCTGGGCAAATCAACTCCATAAGGGAAGGATCCAAAATAACAGTAGCCAGTAATTAGACGCCACTATACTCCTTAGTCTCTAGGTCCATCTAAGAAATAATCCCCATCAATGTCCACTAATCACTAGATTCATTCAATTTTTAGCAGCATATTTCATCTCAATTCATCAGATAAAAAATTACCATTCATGGGGTATCGATTGTATCAAATTCAAACTCTTAAAGGTACTCAACCCAAAAATGTTTCCTCAAATTGAAATCCATTTGGTAGAAATTTTAGGCCATGAATTTGGGATCTGAATAAACTAAAAATTTATCCCAAAAAGATAATGATTCCACATACTCAGTTAATGTATCACCACTTATAATTCTAGGTCATGGGTTGGGTAGTTTCTTTCATGTCATTGGAGTTTGTGAGATCCATAAACAACCACATGGTCTTCCTGTATATGGACACATTTGCGACTAATATATGAGGTATCACAATAAAACACATATCCTTTTTTATATTCATTTATTATCAATAAAATAGTTGTAGTCAATCTAACTGTTATCTCATAAATGGACTCCTGAAACTCCGGTATCCATTCAATCCACACCCCCTTCTGGGTGAGTGTTTTTGTTGGTGAATCAAAATGAGAGAAGTCCCAAAAAACCATCTATAATAATCTGCCATACCAAAAAAACTTCAAATCTCAAACAAATTCTTCAGTTTCTTACATAATATAATTGCACTGATATTCTCATGGTCCACTGAAACCCTTTATTATGAGATCACATTATCCAAAAAACTATACCTCCTTAATTCATAGGGTACACTTAGAAAATTTGGCATAAAGACGATGTTCCTGATGAATTTCCAAAACAATCTGATAATGAAATTTATCCTCCTGCTTAGATTAGGAATAAAACATGATTTCATTCACAAATACCATGAAAAGGGAATTGATATCTTAGTGAAATAACCTATTATTGAGTGTGATGAAAACTACATGATCATTTTAATCATGAAATACATGAATAATTACTCCAAATTGAAATATATTTTTCAGAACAATATTTTTAGGACATCCACCAATCTGACTCTGACTTGGTGATAACAAGAATAGAAGTTCAATTTTTAGAACCATATTTCCTCTTTTAACAGGTCAAACTAGTAATTGATTTGGGAAAAAATGATATTTTTTCTTGACAATTACCTTATTTGGCTTTCAGTAATCAATAAAAAATCGGAGAGATCCATCATCCTAATTTATGAAAAAACTACGACGGCCCAAGGAGGGACATTTAGGAAAATGAATCCTTTGGAATCAAAATCATTCAAATGGAACATTAATTACCTCATCTTGGTGGGCCCATATGATATGAGGGAAGTGATATCAGTTGTGTTCTCACGGAAAAATATACAGGGAAATTCACATCCCACTCTAAAGAAAAATTGAAAAATTCATCTGGAAATATCTATAGGAAATCATACACCACATGAGGTAATTATCCAAAAAGAGATCCACTATATTCTTACAATGTAAGCTATGATCACTACAAAATTAGTGTACCAAATTCTAGTAGTAGAGGTCCAAGACGGCTCAACCGAAGAGCCAATTCTCAATGAAAGATAGGTGTACTTCTATAATGTATTGTAAAACTCACTCGATGAAAATAAAAATCGATGTGGCCTAAAAGAGAAAAATCAAATCCCCACCAAGGATTATTTCAAAGAGATCGACATCCAATACTTGGAAATACCATTCTAGCTTGACCCCTTACATGGTGAGTATACATGACGGACACTATGGACCCTATAACTTTTTTTAACAAAAAGGGTCACCCACTCCCTTACATACATCATAAGCTTAGCTGATAAACTAAAAGTGCCACAATACATAGAGAGAAAAATTAAGTATATTCAATAGTGTAAAATAAATAAATAAATATAGATGATGGAATAAGAGTTGCAGATAGAACTATCTCATGTCCCACATCTGATTATGTTAGTTCTTGATCCATCGCAAAGAGCTTATTTGTCTTATATAGAGCCTTAGAATTACAACTATCATGTGGCTCTACCTTGAACTGACTCTAGCTAGAAGTTAAACCCGCTATACATCCATGACATCTGAACCATTATAGCACTATCCTAGATAGATCTGACTGAGCTGAAATCCTTCTAGAATCTTCCGATACCTCACCACTTAGATGTGGGCATGTCACTTTTCAAAAACACCATAGGTTCCATATAGCTCCACACCGATGACAGGTTTAGGAGGATATGATAATGTAGATCAGATGTTTCCAACCTTCCTAAAATGATGGAATACAACTGACCTAAAATCAGAAGACACTAATAAATATTGTAGGGAAGGATGTCCTTAAATACCACCATTCTTCTTCCCCCACTCATCCCCCTTTATCTTCTTCTCAGATGACCATCCACTACACATTTCTAACACAAAGCCAAATGAACCAGATCTTTCCCTAAAATGAATATCTTCTATACAGTCATGGTCAAACACTTTAACATAGTATTTCACCTTGAACAGAATGACTTGGGAAAATGCTCTAGCCACAACCCCTCCTGAACCGATGAGCCTTCATCTTCTCATTGGAAACAATTTCGGGTGCGTACCTAACTACCTAAAAAAAATATTGGAATACTACATCATAGGCATGTCCCCTTGAAAAAGATCCAAAAATTCTTGGAATATTTTATAGGTGAAGACCTTCGGAAAATATTGATCATTGGAAAAATCATTTAGGACTATCTAGTTCATATGCTCGTGCTTTCCAGTTTGGACCATTGAATCCCACCACCTATGACTAAGATCTTCTAGAAAGAACAATGATACTATCACCAAAACTTCTCCAAGAGTGTCAATAAATTCAAAAAACCATTCTATATTCTAATTCAAATCATCTACATTCTGAGGTTCTATGATAAATCGGATGTAATGAGGCTTGTTCTTACTGAAAACACGATCGTTTCCTTTCCTAGGACCAGTTTCATCATCTCTAACCAGAGAATTACTAGAACCCACTCTCTATACAAAATCATCAACATCTAACCATTGTTTCAACTAGTCATTATTCAATTTGTGAGGTATAAATCTCCCAATCATCTTCATATAGTAGCACATTAATTATTTGGGGGAGTTATTTTCCAACAAGAAGCAATGACCACAAAAAAAATTATCAATACACCAAATATGAAATGTTTTCAAGAATGAAAACATATACCAACATTCCATAAATCCAATCAAGTTAAACAAATAACTATAACATAACAAAATAACCACTTCACCAAAAATCAGTTTCCGCATATAGTTTGCAGCGTATATGTCTCACCTAGAGAACAAGTCAAACAAAAACCCAAACATCCTCTGGTGACTCATGATCCATCATGAGGTGTGATGTTCAGGAACCATAGTCACAATCAAAACATCAAGTCCTAATAGTCCAAGTTCATGTCTATCCAGAATTATCCCAAAACAACATGTACCAAAAAGAGAAAAATATGCTCTAATACCATTTTGTCAAAAAACAAAGATAGAGTGCCCTCCAACCCGACACCTAACTCAGTCTATGGTATGGCTAGAATTTCATTCATGATCCCCATGTGATGGAAAAAAGTGCATAGGTATGAACAATGAAACTTGGGAATGATTTCCCCCAAGTTAAAAATCATAAAGAACCAATTATAATAAATAAACCAACACATAATAATCATAAGAAAACATGGAATAAAATTTTCCAGATTCAATGATTTATAACGTAAACAAACCATACTTGCTACAAAAACATAGGGAAAAACAACTATCTAAGAACATCATGAGATAAGTGGAACACCATCCTTAAGATACCATGACCTACACCGGCAAAGAACGGCCATTTATATTCAAAACCCTAATCTCCAAACATCATTCATTTAACTATATCAAACATAACCACGAATACTTACACACAAAGGTACTTGTTGGGTGCGATGAAAATCCTTGTAGGATTCCACCCAACAATGAGATTCCTTGCTATAAACATTATAAGATAAATTAACAATCATATTTTATATAAGAGAAATAGAATCATTTTTTTGGAAAACAGTTTAGAGGAAAACATGCATTCTATTAAAATAACCAACATATTATACCATATGCTGACGGTGAGTAAAATATAAAAAAAGAGAACTATTTCATAGAAAAACACTATGGGAACTAGCTTAATGGGACACTAAGTAAATCATATCTCAGGGAAATGTGTTACAGAATCCAGGACAAAAAATTTCCTCATTTCTGATTAACTAGGATGGGACACCCCATGGGCATTGTGGTCTCCAAAATAATCTTTTTTTTTATTGCGTGGTCATCATCAATCATTCTAGATGAATCTATGAGAATCCACATCCGATTAAAATATCAAACTAGTCCTAGTCCACCATCTGGGATAACCATGTTTCCATTCTTTTATAATTTACATTCAACACGTCACATAAAACATCACATTCACATAAACATATGTCAAATGACATAACACGGATAATGAACCACAATATTCTAATATCATACTAATTTCAAACACCACACACACCAAATTCCTTTCAAAATAGGTTTCCCATCATCTGTACATTTTAGAAAATAACTTCAAGACACTGAACAAAGGGGAACATATGAGAAACACATGGAACATAGACCATTTATATTGAAAAATAATTTTCAATACCAAAACATGTTGATTATTTTCAAAAACACTTTTTAGACCTCACTTACAATTCATAGAACATAATGAAAAAATAAACCATATTAAAATAACTAAATAACGTTGAAGCATGCTACCCCCAACCTCAAATTATGAAACTTCAGAAAATGGTGCTATACCATAACTACAACTCATGCGTTCCCTATAAATTCAAGATCTATCCATAAAATTGAGATAAAAACATAAAAAAATATATATAACTCTTAAAATTTTACCAAAACTACTAGAGATATGAAATCCTAAATAAGGGAAAATATTACCTTATAAATGTGGAAGAAACCATGAGAAAAGTGTACTTAATTAATGAATTGAGTAGAAACCACACCAAATGTACCAGAAATTGAAGAACCACGGGAGGAAGAGAGATGGGGGGAGGAGCCTAAGGTGAATAATCCTGAAGGAGAAGTAAATTGGTGATATAAGATAAAACATCATGAAGATAGAAAACATAAAAATATAAATTATTAATAACATGGATAAGTTTCACGGCTAGCCCACATAGTTTTCCAAACTCTATAGAAAACTGCACACCACTAAATTTTAAATAATGACAATCCGCATGGTTAGCCTGCATGGTTTACAAATTGTGCAATATGCCTATGTTTAAAAACACAACTTGGCCGCACAGTTACTTTGGAAACAACATAGGGTTTGTAAAACCGTGCACCAACCATGCACACCATGGTGTAAATCCCAAAAACATCCCTTCTCAACAGAAGAAGAAAGGTAAAACAAAGGAAAAATACTATACCAAAAAAATATAAAATACCTTTAAATGAAATCATGGTTGTGACAGAAGTAATGAATATTAAGAAAGGGTTGATGCTATTTGAGATTTTCAAAATGAATTATTCCAAAGAATGAATTTTATATATCCTTGCTTTAAATGTTTAAATATGTGACTGATAAAATGTAATGAACTAAAATCTCATTTAATTTAAAATACTTATAATAAAATTTATAGTTCATGGATTTTATATGGATAAATTGGGTATAATTAAAGATATAACAATGTTGGTTATTTTAAAAATGATAGTTTTGATCAAATTGATGAAATTGTTTATGATATTAAAGTAGAGGAAATTTAGAAAGAAATATAGACTGATATATTATATATTGATGATGAAAAAACATTATATCCAAGTTGAATAAAAATCATATATTTTTTAATATTGTATGGATTGGTGAACATGAAACCCCATAAATGATATTGTAAAAAGAGTTTAAAAATATTTATTGAGTTATTAGAATATTTACATCTAAAGGAAGATGATCTTATTTATTTAAATTATAATGTCAAAAAAATATAATGCATAATTTTATTAGGTAACAAGAGGATACATGACTTCATTATTGATTTCCTATTATATTGAAAGGAATACTTAAGACCTCCATAGTGTCTTAAATATAAGAAATCATAGTATATGTTAAATAAAATTTCAAAATTAAATTTATCCATTATGTAAATTAATAAGACTCTTTCTCATGTTATTTGTTATTGACAAATAATTACTCATTTAAAACATTTATTTGAAAAATAAATTAATCATAAAATGTTAATATGGAAAGTAAATGAATGAATATCTAATATAAAATAACACCATTTGTGTGATTACCAATAATTCCTGAGAATTGATCAAAAAATTTATAAATTTGGAATTAACTACTGAAATCTCAGATATGGGTTGGGAATAGATGCGAAAAATCCATATTAGATCCTTAGAAACAAACATAGTTCACAACTAATTTTAGTAGTACATTAAAACTACTCTCCTGAATTTTATATGGAACAAAAATATATATTATCTAGATTAATGTTTTTTGTACCAAAACATATTAAAATAGATATTGATATTTACAGTTCATAATTAATTGATTGTTTCAAACACTTATTGGAGAAATGAATGATAAAATTAAGATCCTTATAGAGAGAAAAAACTTCAAATACATGTGATTATTATGTTCCCTCTAAATGAAATCCCAACATATAGTTATTTTTATGGAAATTTTATTAATGGGAATAATTTTTTTTGATTTATAATGAAGGGAATTCTTTTTCTGAACTACTGTATGGGAGGAAAATAGAGTACATGTGTCATCAATTTTGTTATCTTTGAATCACTATTATCAATTATTAAAAAAAGTATTCATACATTATAAGAATATAATATTTTTAAAAATACTTTTTAAACTAATCCTTGTTTTTAGATGGTGAAAAATAGTGATTTCATTTTTAAAAATACATAGATATATTGTAATGATAAAAATATATTGATGAAAAAATCAATATTTTTTGAGCTTCTATACTGATGATATAATGATATTAAACATTACATTGATTTGATTCATGTTGAGATGAATATTCATGAATGTTTGGTTTGAACATTGCTAGATATTAAGGTAATAATGAAGGGTGGTTTTAATGTAATATTTAATTGACTATTAATGGGAATATATTTAGAGTTAACTCTAACTCCTAATAAAAAATGAACATGAACACATTAGACTTTTCATAAATTCTACTATCGGGATAAAGAAGTTACTGAATGTTCCTCTTGGTAATTCCTAAACTATAAAAATTATTGTGTCACTAAATTATATTAAGTTAATTGTCATTAAATTTAATTACTGTAATGTTTTAATGAAATGGACCCTATAATATTCACTGTGTGGAATACTATCCATTCATTACATATTTTCTATCATTGATGTTTTTTTAAATTACATATGTAAAAAATTGATAGATCTAAATTAATTGAATATATATAAATAATTTTTCAATATATATATTTTATAATCTATAAATTTACATTACACCTTATTTAAAGGGTATCAGGGTACATTTAATGGGTAATTGTTTTCAAGAAAAAAATATAATTGGGTTTGTATATCAAAATTTCATGTATCCATTTAATAGGTATATAATGATATTGATATAGTATATTAATATTATATATCAACTAGAACCCCCATTGTTGATAATTATATTTTTGGGATTGTGGATAATTTTTTTTTAAAAACATTTTTGTAGTGAATTTGATAGGTTTACATATATCTCCGAATAAACAAGCCAGTTTAGGGGGGAAAATGGATTCATGGATTCCAAATAAAATAATTTACATTTGAAAAAATGAATAATTTATATATAAACATATTAAATTACATAAATTACATTCATCCATATATGAAAATCAATATTAATGGTTTATAATAATTTAATCCTTAAAAGAATGATATGTGAGTACAAGTGAGCAGAAAAAATGTTTTTTCCATTATTTAATGATACCGTGAAAAGTAAATCGAATGCGTCAAAAAAAATTATATGATTAACGGTGAACCAATGTTTAAATGTGATGTAATGGTTTGGGCCAAACATTAATAGTTATATATTTTATTCCTAATATCATTTCAATAAACGGCAATCCTGATAGCGGTGTATCAGTGGTTTAAGAAGTAGTTCATTTTTCTTGTGAGAATGAAAATAAACCCAATCTCTACAAGAACTGAATGTTATAGAGATTTTCTAGAAATACAGGATTTGGAATAAATAATATTTATAGGTCATGTGTTAAAATATTAATTAATTTCTTGAAAAAATATTTTAGAACATGATGATATTGTTATAATAGTTGTAAATCCGAATAGATTTGAAAAGTTAGATGACTATTTCATCATGTAAACACATGAATTTTTTTAATGATCTAGATCCCTAAAATTTGTAGTATTCTACAATTTTTCAATGGAAAAAATTTAAATGGAAAAAAATATAATGACGATGAATTATGTGACAACCCTTCAACAATTGAAATATTATCAGAGGATATTAATGACCACCTCATAAACACGGCTTGTTCTATACATAACTATAAAAAAGGGAATATGGTAAAACATTTGGTTAGTAATTTATTTAAAAATATGTAACATATATTTATTTAATATATAGAATTTCAAATTATATAAAATTTTAGGTATAGTATTTATAATTTTTTAATTTTATTTATTTCAAAAACAATAACAAATATGATAAATCGGTTTTTTAGTTTTATTTTTAAATTGTTTAATCTTACAATTATTCATTTTTATATATAAAAATTTGATTTTTATAAATTTTTTACAAAGGTTTTATTTTGTTATTACTATATTATTCTAGGTCTTATAAATTTTTTTCTAATTTTTTTAAGCAAATTTTATCCTTCTAACAGATACGGGAAGAGTTTTTTTATTTCTGTTGTTTTATTTTTATGATTTATAAAATGTTATAAAAATTTATATATAATAGTTGTGTTTTTATAATTTTTTAGTTTTGTTTAAATTTTTTATATCATTTCACATCCCATAATTATTCTTATTATGTTTGAATCATAGTTTCTAACTATAATAGTGAATATGACAATGAGTTTTTTTGTATCATTTTTCTATTTTTGTTACATTTTATTTGCTATTAGATTAGTATAATATCTAACATATTTTTTTCTATCTATATAATTTAATGTCTAAAAAAATTTATAACATTATTTATCATTTTAGTTGACATATTAATTGAATGTAATTAAAAATGTATTTATTTCAATTTCATTTTTATTTGATTATTTTTCAATTTTTAATTAGTTTTATATATAAATTTTGGATTCGATTAATATTTTACTAATTTTTTTTTATTTTTAGGATAACTATTCTAACTGTTGAGTGACCTTGATATTCTAGGGTGGTCCCTACACGTACCTCCATCGATTATAGTTTTTATTCTTATACATGTAATCCTTCTTCATTCACAAGGAATCATAAGGAATGTAGGGTTGGTATTCTTTTTAATACACAATTACCTAAATTATAACTAGCCTTTTTCCAAGACCAGATGATATCTATTTAGTTTTATGGTGATGGAAATTCTAGGGGGTCCAAATTTGAGACAATTTATGTGTTTTATTTCTTTGAAAGATCAGTAAATATTAATCATTTTTATTTCTTATTGAACTTGTAATGATAAAAAGACACTATTTCAGGTATGGTAGACTCTTTTTATAAGCTCATTTATTATTATTTTATATAACGTGACATGTTTTTACTAAATAAGTTATTGGTCTCCTTATCATCAAATTAAAAAGAATTTAAAATATATTAAAATTATTAGAGGATTGTTTTCCTTTTTTTTACTAGTAGAATGCAGGAGTTTGAATCAACCATATCTTTGGATTTATTTTTTGGGGTAAGAAAAAATGAAAATGTAATATATATATTTATTCTTTTCACGATGAAAGTAAATGTAATTTTTTTTCTTAATTTGATGATAATAATATTTTTTTTCGGAATTTCAAGGTTATCTTTTTGAAATATATATATAATTGCATAAAATGATCATATTAATGATTATTTTGTCCTTATTTAATGGGAACAAGGGATATTTTACTGGGATATAGAATCATAAAAATATAAACCCTTATACATTATATTTTGGAGGTTATATGTTATTGGAAGAAAAAGGGGATGTAACATTTGAATAATTTATAGTTACGTATGCATGATTTATAAAGATTGTCCATCCTCCCCTAGATAGATAATAAAAATGGAAAAGGGATTAAATTCCCAAAAAAGATCAAATCATACCAAATAATAAAATGATGTAGATTATAATAATGCATTATATAATTTTAGTTATTTGGGTTTCTTTAAACTCTTATTTTTAAATTCACTGATTAGATTTACCAATATTTTATACAAGAAATAGTTAATGAATAGAGAAGGCAATGGACCATCATACTTGAGAGTACGAAGAAAATTTATCTATATTTTTTTTAAATCTCTAACACCAAGGTCATGTTCAATGATATGAGGTTGGTGTATCAATTAGAAAATTTCTCTTTTGTACATGAATATCTTTGAGGGTTGATGTATATATGGTTAAAAATAAATTCTCTTGGAGCTAATGTTTAGTAAGTAGCTGTGAAAATGGAGGATAGGATAAGATAATTATTTTAGTATATGTTTTAAAAAATAGAGATAAAATTTTAGGATTTATATTCAACTCCTCCACCTCCTTCATCATATGCCACTCTTCCACCTCCTCTTACTAATACTACTCTTACGTGTCCTATACTATAGGAATTGATGTATTGTGTGTTATATGTTTTGCATCCATAATATCATATTATAGTATCGGGGATCATATATTATATTATGAATACCCTACAACATTAATATATGGAGATGTATTATATTGGGGTTATGATACATGAAATTATAGATGCATTATCTTGAGTATCATTCCATAATGAAGAGGTTTTTATAGTAGAAAAAACTGTTGAACATTTTTCTATTGGCTATCATGAATGGTATGATAAAATACCACCAAATTATATATATTTCATATCCTTTATTTCATATTATTGTTAATTATTTTTAAATATTTTATAAAATATTTTTTATATAAATATATTAATGGTAAATACATGATGTACTGAAAAAAATTATCATGTTCAGTTCCCTTGAAATTCATATACTACCCATTCATAAATACAATCAATATTATAATTATATGAATATATGTTATCAAATGTTTGGGATATTACAATGAGTTTTGAATTTTGTGATTTCTATTAAACAGTGATGATATATTTGAGATATATCACAATTCTTTTAATTGTAATAATCTTAAGTCTACAAGTTATGAGAATATTTCCCATTTAAATTGGTTATTATAATTCATTTAATTATGTTAATTGGACCCAAATTAAAATACTTGTTCATTTTTTATTATGTATCTTAGTACACATTTTATTCCTTATGATATGAATTCAGTGTATGAATTCATGGGCAATTAATTTATTTCTCATTTAATGACCAAAAAGTAAGATGGTAAAATAAAAAAATATATTTTTTAATGTATTAAAATTAATGAAATTCAGTTTTTGATTCTTCCTTATCTTTAATAGTATGAGGCATATATTTCAAAAAGTATTATTTATCTCAATTATATAAAAAATAATATAATATTATTATATATTAGTGTCTCTTAGATGTTGACTGTTTTTTATGTATCAAATGATAACTTATTGGTTGTCATCCATCATATTTATATGCATGAAAACATTAAATACGTATGACATTTTATTATTTTAATATATATATATATATTATTCTCTTTTAATTTTATTTTATACTTATAATTATCAAATAGGGAATGAGTGTGTAAAAGAATGTAAATTATTTAGAAGAAAAAATATCCAGTATGTTTTCCCAAAGGTGAAATGAATTATATGTGCTATAATTTAGTAGAAATTTTAAATGTTAATTTAATTTGATTAATTATTTTGAAATAGAAATTTCATGATCATTGAGTAAAAAAATGTATATATTACATTTGAAGATTTAGGTATGAAATAATTATAATTGGAAAAGTTACAAAATTCAATAATATGTTATTTTATTATAATTTTTCATTTTATTAATTTTATAATTATATTTAAAATGCATGTCCAAAATATTATTTTTAATTTTTAGCTTTTTAATTAACCTCACTATTATAATGGAAGTTATTTAAATCATTTACATGGAGTATGGGTGTATTATTTTACAAATTTGACTTATTTTTACATCATCTCTATATATTATATATAATTCTTAGTTTAAATTACATTTTTAATGTTTTCATAATTTAAAATTTGTATCATCATAGTGATGTTTTATTAGTTTTATTATATTTTTTATCTGTTAAATGATCGGTAAATTTTATTTTAAAAATAATTAAAAATAATAATATTAACATTGGTCATAAAGGCCAATATAAAATCTCTAATTTTTTGTTATTTTAAATTACTTAAACGAAAAATCCATATTTCTTGTTAATTAATTTATATATTTTTTTAAAAATTTTTTATTGATTTTACAATTTATGAGTGTATTTTATAATTTTTTCTATAATAAAATATGTAAAACATCATAATTTACATTAGTCATTTAAAACAAAATTAAATTTCACATTCAAAGAACTTGGTAATTATCTGATGATAAATTATTTCAAAAAAAATGCTGAAATCCTTTTTCTACACTAATGGATCTAATTTGAAGAGAATTAAATGTAGTTTTTAGAGGATGTTCACCTAATCATAAGTAGATGAAAAATAATGAAAATACGTTTACGGATATTTGTAGAGGTAAATATACCAGACCAGGATCTATATATTAGAACATCGATAAGTGGGGTCATCTCAAGAATGATTGAAAATACCAAAAATTTTGTTATTTAGGAAAAAATTATGAAATTTATTATTTGTTAAATTTAATAGAATATATATGTTTCTTATTATTATGTTTCAATGTTCTGGTGGATAGATAGTTGGTTGATTTTCTAGAATAATTCCTTTCACCATAAGAGTAGTTGTTCATGTGTGTATCTAGAAAATTTGGAATGGTACACATGGTATAGGATGAGGTTAATGACGTTGTCAGAAAGGGTTATGTGAATATCTATATACCAAATGGGGACATCATTATGTTAAAGGTAGTGATACACATCTGAATTTTATGATAAAATTATAATTTCCATGGGACAAATGGATGGATAAGGATATGATATGAGATTTCAAATTGGTGTATTGAAGGTTACCCAAGGATCAATAGTTGTGGGTGAAAGATTTAATTATATAAAATTTTATATAAAAATATGATTATATGGATTTTTGGGGGTCAGAAAAATAACTTTCATAAGTCTAATGTTATAATGCAATTGACATGGACACCTTATTGAGAAGAATATGAATGTTTTATAAACAAAGGGTGTAATGATGATTGATCATACATAGGTCAAAACTTATTAGAGTTTTATAATCATGAAAAATGATGTTTAATTTTATTTTAATTGAAGCAAACATAAATTCTAGAATTATGAACTTCGTTGATTTTATAATTGAGGGTTTTCCTAATTTTACTCTCATGTATGTTCCTTATATTTTTTAAAATTTACTGATTATACAATAAGTAAATTGTTGATATATTTTCTTAACCCCATGTAAAAAGTGTTAACTATTTGAACATAATATAAATTAGAGTTTTTAGGGATGATGGAATAAGGATTGAATATCATCTATTAGAAAATGGAATTAATCATAGAAGAAGATACTATAAATAATACTATAAAAATAATGGAATAAGACATGAGAAACATATACTACAATGAGTGGGGAAAATGGCTTTTCTAAAAAAAAATAGTAAATAAAGCTATAAGGATCATAAATTGATGGAGAATTAGGATATATCTAAAGGAATTTGGGTGTAATAACTAAATTGTTTTATGTAATTAGTTAAATAATGTCTATTTTAACTAGTAGAGAGAGATATTTATGAGCATCTGATGTCTATGATAACAAAACAAATTAGTAATTTAGATGTTTTTTAATGTATTATATATGTTCAAATTGATATTAAGGAGAGGATAAACACATGTATAAGTCCCATTATTCATTCTTTGTGGGATATAGGGATTTAAACTTCATGTATCTACTATTGGAAGAAAATATTCATATGTTAATTAGAGTTTAAAATGTTCTATTTAATTATAGAGTCTTATCCAAGGACTAAAACTTTGAAGATGTCGAAGAAGAGGTCAAATAATCAATAAGAATTACTAAATCTGATCTGCATGGGAGAACCATAATTATTCTTGTTTTGGTGAGTTTATATATTGGCTCTGGAATTCCCAAAGAAAAAGCAGTAGAAGATATACATGAATTTTCAATGGTTGGAGTGGCCCGATACAATCCTCTATAATATAAAACCTTGAGTTATAGGTTATTAGAGTATTCAACACCTAATGGAAAAGAATAATCATATATTAAATTTCAAGGTCATTTAAATATAAATAACCAATATAATGATATAGTAATGTATTGTACAATTTTCGTCTAATGGATGAAGAAGAGAAATAAGCCACAAAATAACATTAATCACTTACTGATTCATACATGTAGACCTTATCTGTTGAAGGGGAAATGAATTTAATATTTTCAAATGAGACCATAGCAGTAATGGATCTACCATGGGGAAATAATGTTCTTGAGAATAAAAAGGTTTATGAATTGAAGGAATAAGTAGACTAAAAAAAGTTCTATAAAGTTATGCTAGTGGTGAATAGTTTTCAGTAAAAACAAGGTCTGGATTTCTCTAAAAAGATCACTTTTAGAAAAAATAATTCTATATGGATAGTCTTAACATTGGTTAGAACTAGTGATTTTTTTATATAACAAATAGAGGTAAAGGATTCATTACTTTAAAAATATTTATAGAAATATATTTAAATGAATCAAATAAATGGTTTTGATATTGATTAGAACAAAGACTTTTGTGTAATCTAAAACATAGTCTATATAGATTGAAAAAAGAACCATTGAAATATCACCATAAATTTTAACCATTTATTGTTGAATATGGTTTCATTTGAAGAAAAAAAAATCATTTTTCTATTATAATCTATTTATAAATGATTTCTATATCAAAATCCAATGTATATTGATGATATTATTTTTGGGGGACCATGCATTCTTTAGATCTTATAAAGGAAGTAAGAGTTATAAATAAATTAAGAAATGAAATATCTAAGTGTTTATAATATTATTCTTATAATGATTGTTATAATATATTTTAGTAAAGGAAGTTTTGTGTTATCAAAAATTGAATACATATAGAGAGTAAATGAGTTATTTTCAATACATAAATTATATTCAAATACTTTAGAAAATATCTTTAAATTAGAAGAGTTTAAAGTTCCACCAAAGTAAGATAAATTTAAATATATGGAAAAAAATTTATTTACTAATCAAGAGTATGATTTTTTTTCTATGGTATGCACCTTCCATGAAGTTGAATTTGCGAGGAGATTCATGTGGTTGTATTTATAAAATCATTATAAATAACACTATAGAAGATTCTAATTGGATTATCTAGTATCTGAAATCTATAAATTACATGAAATTATTCATTGGGATATCCAAACAATTTCAGTGGTATTTTGATGTGGATTTTGTGGAAGATTCATATACTCACAAGAGTTTTTCATTTTCGCGTCTACTATTGGATGAATGGGAACCAGATGGATGTATACGTTATATTTTATAGATAGACATTATACTATAGAGGTATGGGATGTAGCCATAGATAATATATTAAAGGATATGGTTTATTTGAATTTTTTTTAGTGGAACACAACAGGATTCAACAAGTTAGTTTTCGTTAATGGGAGAGGAAAAGTGGATTCATTTGACAAATAATATCTTGATTTATTAAAACATAACTATTTCAACCAAAAATACCACAACATTTAAATTTTCTTGGTTATTGATACTTATAACTATATTATATTAGTGGTTGAAAAAATCATGATACCATCTGCACTAAGTATTTGATCTATGAATGCATAAGGTATTTTTGTGCCTCTTTTGGATTGGGGAATCCATAAGGTGGAGGAGATCCCAACATGTAAGCGAGTGGAGTATGGAAGTTTTAATTTTAATAAATATTTGAGGTTTCTTTAAATATTTGAAACATTATTCAACTGGGATATTTTTTTCATTTTGAAGCCTCTTTGAGGGTCTATGATCATTTTTTGGAAAGGAGGGGGAATTTGAATATACTTCTTCCAATAATAGGTAAATAGAAAGGTATTTATAATGGTTTTTTCAATCTATTTTTTTGGATCACTCAGTGAGGGTATGATTAAAAAAGATAATTATGCCCTTGGAGAAATGGTTGTAACAATTTAGTTGAGTATTCTAAAATTTGATCGATAGTTACTAGTGGAATCAGATAGAGTACCATGAATATAAAAGGTCATTGTAACTATATGAATGGATATATACCACAATAAAGATGGTGTATGTTTACTAGTAAATGTGTAAAACTATTAATTTAGAAGAGTGATCTACATGGATAAACTTTTTAGAGATTAATTTTTTCTAATTTGGGAGAAATATTTTTTCAGAGTACTATTATGGATATATGATGAAAGTTGGAAAAATATATTTAGAAAAGTCTTCTTTAATTTTACCTAATTATTTGGATAGTTTATAATATTTTATATATTTTTTCCCAGTGTCTTAGTTTACAGTTATTTAGGATTTTTATATCTTTCGATGTTTTAGTGATCTAAGTGTAATGAAGTTGGTGTGTAAGAAACAAATGATGTTTGGAGGTCACATTTTTTTTATAATATCCTACTTCCAGAGGTTGATAGTTAAGTTACCTTACCATTTTAACGTGTTCTTCAACATTCCATAAAATCATCATAATTGATATAGTTATAGGATCCTTTCAAAAAAATATAATATTTAACATTGGTCATTTTTTAAAGGTGATTATTGATAATGAAATCATAGTGTTTAACCTTCTCTAACCATATTCATTAGTTCATGATGAACTAATTCTATAATAATATATATGATATATGTATATGATAACTACACATATAATTATTTTATCTATAGAGACAATTTCACTATGTTTATAATGAAAATGTTACCACTACCAACTCCATATCAACCATAAGGTATATTTTCACATGTATATTTAACTATATTAAGGAATATATTATCACATTATTATTTTTTATAATTACAGAACCAAAGAAATTATTTTAATAGTCATTAAATATCATAATCCATTCCATACAGAAGGGAATTTTGAGTATTGGTGTAGTTATTTTCCTCTAGTTCGACTCCTTATGTCATTTTTCACATCATTGACTTTAGAAACCCATTAATACTTGTCAATTTATCCTTAATATGGGATTCTAAAATTGTGATAAATGTATCAAAAATAATCGATGGTATAAAACTAGTCTAAGTAAATTAGGGATTCCCTTCATATATGTTTCTGTATAACATTATTCATTAACTATTGTATTCAAAATTTATATTGACATCGCTTCTTTTGTTATTGCATTCCTCAAGAGTGTTACATGACATCTTTAGAAGTCACATTTACTATAAAATTTATAATGACCTCTATTTGAAAACAATTTGACATGGTAGTCAAGTAATGTTCATGATATTACACTATTTTGGAAATAATGATAATATCATTAATTAATAAACCATAAATTTATCAATGAAATATGAAAAGTCTCAATTCATCTTGTTCATAATGATTTCTATTATATTAGAAAATCTGAATGGAACCATTATGAAATCATAATGTATATTTTTTTTGGAAATATAGTCTTTGTAATATCATATTTTTTCACTAATAATAGATGATACCTTGATCAATGATCCAACTTATAGAAGTAGTGATACCCATTTACTGTAACCATCGACCATTACCATTACGCTAAGTTGATTTGGAGTTATTAACTGAATAACCGCAAAATAATTTCCAAAAAAATATTAATTTAATAGATGAATAAAAATGATAAAAACCGATAATAAATATGATTTAAATATTAAATTATTTATTAATATAGTAATTAATTAATATAACATGACTATTAAAGAGGTTGGTGGATCATCTAATGAATTATGAGACTCAATGGAAGGGGTCCTTCTTTATCTTTATTGACCTTCGGTTTGTGTTGTCTATAACTCAATATCCCTATCTCTTACTTATTCACCATTATTAATTTTGTCCCATATTTTTATTTATGATCCCTTTTAAAATTTATAGGGATATTCAGGCCTACAATTTTCCCTCCCTATTATTTCATTATATTTAAATTGATGAATTTTGTGATGGGATGTTTTCCATTTTATGTATTTCTCCCCAAAATTCTTCTAATATTGTTCCTCTATATTCATTCTTTACATTATTACCGAATTTATTATTTTATGTTTCAAGCCTTTTATTTAAACATTCAATATGACGTACTAACTTCTAATTTTTTGTATCAATATGATTAACTATTTATCAAATCTTATATACAACATTATATAACTTATTTCTTTATCATATGTTTTTTCATGATTATGATTGATATATAATTATGGTTTTGTGTGGTACTCAAAAATATGATATTTTATGATTTGAAGTTCAATCGAAGATGTATACTCCCTTTATTCGATTTGGTAGTTCTTATATCCCATTAGATACTTCATTAAGTGACATAATGGCTATCTTAGCGCATTATGTTTTGATATCCTAGCAACGAGCCTCAAATTAGGTTTATAATGATTTTAATTATGATTTTACACTTCTTATGATTCTCATTATTTCCAATTTCATATTAATGATGAATTATTATAACATATTTCTATATTACGACTTATAATCCTTCCGTTTATTGATTATACATTATAATTACAGACTCATATGATCTTTTACTGCATGTTTATCATTTTTTACCCATGTATAGAGATTTTTAACACAATCTACTAATTTATATATATACATGGTTTCCACATGAAGGGATATAAGTATACTTTTCTATAAAAGAAATTTATGTAGGTAGAAATTATAGATTATATAGTTTATTTTAATTGTCTTATTATGTATCTAATATCCTAAAGAAAGTGGGATTATTAATTCTAGAAGTGTAGTATATGAATTTTATTTGAAAATTTTCACAATATTATATTTATGTGAGATCATCCTATGTATAATGGTAGATATATGAGAGGGTATTAATTAGACATAAACCACATTTTAAAATTTTATAATTCTATTATGAATATTTAACCCACCCTAGTAATTGAAGATATATTTTTAGTTAGTGAAAATGGATAAATAAATGTTCTAACCAAGAAATATTCAACCACATGCATGAAAGTAATAAAATTAATAGGTGAAAAATATTTTTAACAATGTTTAGTATAAAGACCCACTCATTTCCTTGATATGCTCCACTTCCCAATTAAGGATTCTACAATTTAATCCAGTTAAAAACATTGTTTTCGGTGTTTGTGTAATCTAAACTTATTATAGTATCACTATTTTAAGAAATTACTATTAATAATATGATTATCACATAATAAACTCTACACTGTAATTAAATCTTTTCAAAATGTCACCCCTTTATATCATAATTCACACTTGATCTATGTATCTAAAGCATATATTTGTAAGTTGTTTCTTGTGTGTTCCTTTTTATAAGTATATATATGATAACATAAGTGATTTATATTCATCGATAGAATATATCTCCTTCAACTCATTACATTTTATATGATCTCCCATAATTCCAGAAGAATAATATTTGACATAATGTTTATTTTTAGCTCAGATTCACAGATCATCAATGAAATTTATTACATGGATTCTTATTCAATAATATTTTTTAGTAATAGTTTTCATATGAATTAATTCATCTTACTTTAATTCAAATCCTAAAATATTTTATACTTTATCACAAGTTGTATTCCCATTCATTGAGATATTTATTCATGCATTTGTTATGGAAAAAATTCTCTTAGTTTCTTTAATTCTAAAATATATTCTCTTAGAATATTTTTCTTTTTATAAACTAGTCATAATAAATAATATTTTAAAATTTTAAAAAATACAAAATCGTCAAAAAATTAGTTTCAATGATCGTCTCATTTAAGTTCTCTACCACTGATTTCTCTCATGATACAAGCCTCTAAACTAAAGTCTCTTATACATTTATAGGAGAGGAACTTATTTTTTTCATTTCCATTTTCATATATCAGTAATTGATATATCTTATTTATTTTTCATGTAAACATATCATTAACAAATCATGAAATTTTAGGGGTAGTTAAAATTATAATAAATAAATAGGAAAACACACTCTTGATTTATTTTCTCATTTAAACTCCTTCATATATTAAATCTCATTTTCCCCTCAAAATCCAAATCATTTCAATCATTTCACATAAACATTTCATCGTTATATGCAAAACTCATATCCGAATATGACATCACACACTTTTAGTTATCCTTTAGTATTTGATTGAATAATTATTATTTTATTGATCGTTATGTTTAATCACTGAAGAATATAGAATAAGTACTATTTGAATAATTTATCATTTAATGTGTAATATCCTAAAATTTATTATTATAAATAATTATAGATATTCTCTATTGATTTTATCTTCTTCTCCCATAATCAAAGATGATTAATAACATATATCTTATTTTAACCAAACACCCATATTGGTGTTTGTATAATTTTGAACCCTAATGAATAACATCATCATAATCAAAATCTACTTTAGCTTAAGAACATAAAATCTATAAATCTACAAAATATTATCCAATACATATGTGAAATCACCATACATGTGTTTTTATTCATATAAATTGGTTTGGATATGTCTATGGATTTAACTACATTAAATTTAATATGTGAAGCTTCACATATATGGATGACCTAAATTTTATATGTTTCCAAATTCGAAATCATTTTCTCAAATTATTATCTGAATCATGTATATAGTTGAATAAACTTAGTGGGATTCATTTTATAACATAAAAATAATGTTTGGTCAAATCCCCTTATCTAATTATCAAGTACGAAAACATTTCAATATGTCGTGGTTGATAGTTCTGAATTTTCCGACATGAATCACATTCCATACGTGAATCAATATATATAGAGATTTACGTGTGTGAAAAGTAATACATTTTAAACAAAATTAGACATCAATAATTTTGATCTAGAGATTAATTAAATTATTTATATCCATTATTATCTACTTATGAACACCTCAAAAACACCATTTTGTATTTATGAAAAATTGTTAATACTTTAGAACAATTCCCATGGATTCACAGAATATATATACTCATGTAAGAGTATCTTCAATATTCCACTAAAGATAAAGATTTAGTGAAAAAAAAACAATAGAACAGTTTCTTTCATCACTGATTTAAATAGTAATATGTTGTAACCCAATAGGATAGCCTTACTTTAATTCTCGGGGTATTCAATCTCGAATCAATCAGCTTTTCAACACTACATATGACAAATTATTATGTTGTTCACTGTATATAATACTCTTTATATTCAAACCTATTATATACAATACCACATGTTTAAAAAAAATTTATGAACATGTTGATCATCTCAAAAATATTTATATTTTATGGGGATATTAAAAAATTGTCCATTTATATATTCCATGTTTCCAATTATTTGAAACAAGTATAAACATAATCTATACACTACTTCATAGTTTATGGAATCAAAATATAAAAATAAAACATGATATAGATAGAGATTTCAACCTCAAATGCACTTCTCAAAGGCATATTAACCAGATCTATAATCATCTGATGGATATGCTTCTATCATGAATATTTACAACTAAGTATTTAAGTGTAGTAACACATCATCCTTGGTGGGTGAAAACTAATACAGTAGACCAACTTATCCATAAATAAAAATTATTCTAAATATCAAATAGAAGAAAATACAATAATTACATCGAAAATACTTTCTGGAACATCAATATCCATCCTTTTATCTGTTTTCAATTCATCATTAATTAAAAGATATTTTTTCTTACACTCCTTTATTTAAAATTAGTTAAAAGGTATGAAACAACTATTCTACCCTTACTATAATAGTTATCTCATCTAATCAAGTTTCTTCTCCCCCATTCATTCATTAATAAAAACTAAAATCTCTGTAGATAGAGGATTTCCAAAAAATTTATTATTAATGATCAGTCAGTCAATCAAACTAAGTCTACTTGGTAGAACATGATGTAGAAAAAAAATATTTTAGATATTAGATATAATAGTTTTCTATAAACTATTTACTTGTGATAACCAATCAGTTAATTTTTTATTTGGGGAAGTAAAACATTATATCAAAAAAATAGTAAATCTATACTCATATTAAAAAACATCATAAAGTCCATGTAAAATTAAATAGATTCCACCATTTTGGCAGTCACTCCTCCATGATAAATAATAAAAAATATGGAACAGAACTATAAAAATAGTTATTGAATATCATACCTCAAACATCATAACTATTGGGGTTGTCTTGTTTCTAAATTTTTTAAACATATGAAATATTTGACAGGATTTAATTCATCTATTATCTCTCCCTCAAGTGATGCATCCCATACATCATAATATTAAATTCCCAATATTTTAGTACCATTATATTTATTTTTTTACTTTAGTAGAAATCACCACATTATAAGTAGTTTCATTAGGGATGTGAATTTTTTCTCAATATAGTTGAATTTTTCATAGAATCATTGATATATATGATTTTTATTCATGGGTGCATCCTCTTTCAGTTTATGGACTTGTACTACATTGTTATTTTTAAACTTATATTCATTTTCAGCTTTCTTTCCATCTAGAATTGATTTATTCTCTTGAACTATAATAATAGTTTCATATTTTTATTCCTTCCATACCCTCTTTTCTTCTACCAATAGATTGGTGCATTTGATCAATATACCATTATGTTCATGTACATCCTAACTTTCCATTTTGGGACGATTCCTTGTAAAAATAGATTTAAAACCAGTGTCCAATGATATATTCAATTTAAAAATATTTAGATCTTTTTTTCAGAAAACCAATTTACACAAATGTTTGATACATGACCTTCCCTATTTCACATTCCACACACAATTTGAATAATCATTACCTTTTCCTTCATAGTTATATTATAAATATCATCATTAGTGATGTTAGTAACTATTTCTATAATAATGTGCATCTCCCTAATTAACATCCAATTTTTTTCTTATTTCTTCTTCTAAATTTTGTTTCCATTGATTTACTACAATTTTTCTTAATGATTCCTCTATACCCAAAATAGAATTATATTTCTCTACATGTTTCAAGATATTGGTTTTCCTTCTTCTAAAGAGTTTCATATTCTTTTGGTTTTCCATTCAATTAAATATTAACTCTTATTTATTCAACCTACATATACTATATTGATTCATTTTCTTCATATCATTGAAAGAATCAAGTTGTGTTATATAAAATCAACCCTCTATATATAAATGTCTATTCACCTTACGATATTTATATAAATTCACCAAATATTCAAATAATTATTTAAAATATAGATTAATATATTAAATTGTAGATGGTATCTTCTAAATTTTATCTATAATACCCATAAATTATGTAACATTACCATTTTTAATAGTTGAAAATTATTCCAATAATCTAGTTTTATGTGATCTAGCCTCTCGAAATTAATAAAAAGCAAAAAAATATCTTTTTTTCATGTTGATGGAATCTATTGAGATCTTTATACCTGAAGTCTATATTTTTATGAGTTATCACACAATTTATTTGGGATCATAGAGGGGAAATATTATTTTAGACGTAACTAAATCCACCTTAGATCCTTTTTTGGGTTTTCCAAGATTTTTGATAACCCACATTCATATATAATTTATTTTTTGTTCATAATTGTTTAATAAATTTGATTTAGTGGATGTATAATAGTTTAGAATGGTGGTGTTCCTTTTAAAAGTTATTGATATGGATGTGTTTCATCATGACATCATTCACTCTTAACCAACATTTTGAGAATTATTTAAAACATGACTCACCTCTAAATCAAGGTTGAAAACATAATTCATCTTCGTAGTGTTTTGTAAATATCATGTGTTTGTTGATTCAAGATCTCTCATTTTCATAATTAACTCCAATAAAATCCTGTCAAGAATATACTACTCATCCTCCAGTTATATAAACATGGAATTCCAATCCTCCTTTATCTTTTTAAATTTATTTTCTTATGAATCCTCTTATCTATTTAATTTTGTTATCAAATTATTTCACCTTTTCTTTTTCACATATAGTTGTGTAGCCTTGGAATCCATAGTAAACTTTCCTAGCCTCTAATGTACATGGAATAATTTAGTGCATACATTCTAAAATATACGCATCTCATGAAAATTCATGTTTAATTATTCAATTACAATGGAATAATGTTCAATAGAAATTGTTGTTGTATCAGTCTTAGATTTTAAAATTTTTATAAAGGTGATACATCTTCTATTTGTTTTCTAATACTTCTTTCACAGCATAAATATTGTTCTTTAATTAATATTTTTTCAGCATCAGGATCTTGAATAAAAAATAATATACATTTAACAACATCACTAGTAACTTCATTCAAAAATTCCTCAACCTCATAATAGAGATTATCACCCTCTCAAATACATTATGTTTCATAACAACTTGAAATACACAAAGAAAAATGAAGGGGATACATAAAAACATATTATTCTAAATAACTCTAAATAATTTTAACAAATTTAATAATAATATGATAAAATTATTTCTTCAAACATTTTATTTTATTCATTTCCTATTTATTCATCATATTTTTCCTTAGCCTTGGATGATAATTTAGTGTTTATATTAGTTGGAGTGGAAGAATACCTAACTAATGGAGGTAGTTCAGACATCTCAAATATACTCCTATAAAATGAAAACAATACTCATTCGGTCATATGATAGATATAATTAGAAGAAATTGTAAAGGCCCGAAGCCTGACGTACAAGGACATTACATTAATTTTGCAGAATACTTATTATATAACAAAAACACACACACAAGGACCGTAATAGTTTAGTGTCTTTGGAAACTCGGAACGTAATCTTCTAATCATGGTGAAAGATCTTCAACATCTCCCATAAAGATCTTCCCTTTTTTTTCTTACCTAAAACCTTTCTTTATATCATGGGGAAAGAAAAACATAAAAAGGGTGATCTCAAATGCTCAGTAAGGGTGAACAAAAGAAAAATCAATCACATCATATTCATAAGAACATAACATTTTGGAAATATTAACCTGCAAAAGATATCATAATGTTATATCATGGGATAAATCATAGTACTGAAATGTAATCCCAATAATCATAACATAAAACATGAAACTTTTTGGCATACACACATAATCATAGAGAATCATTTCTTATTAGTCAATACTCATTGCCAAGACTATCTTAGTGGACAAAGTCCATTTCTGAACCGAGTTCACTCCTCGTTTCAATCCTGTTTCACTGAACCGGTATAACCTACCATTCCAGCCATGTCTATATCATGAGATATAAAATCGTTACCCAATTCATTGGAGGGAGATATAGGTCCCAGCCATCTCATAATGATACCATTCTTATGTGTGCCACAAAATCATAAATCATACATCATTGAATAACCCATGTAATAAAAATGGGAATCTTAAACATCATGACATCATTAAACAATTCATATAAGATAAAGGAATTCATAAAAATAATTCCATCACAACATAATCAAATCAATGTAATAATAGGGACATAAACAGAACCCTATATAATCTTAGATGGAAAATAATTTTGATAAAACACTTGAACTCCATTCTTGAGGAAAATATCCTTTCAAATTCAAAAACATTTTCCTTTCTTAACATGTCATACAATTTTAAACTAAAAGAAGTTGATTAAAAATAAACTTGAAAACTTGTAAAGGAAGCTTCTTGGAAATAATGGATTAAAAATCCATTCATTCCGTATAATTTAAAAACAACATTCATCTCATACTTTTGTCGGAAAAGTCAAAAAGTACCTCGTACGAAAAATGACAAAAGATTCCTTTCATATATTTTACCAAAAACTCACCGAAGGGTAAAATTGGATTTAAACAAATTTATGTGGATGGAAACAATATTACACATTGGGGAAACATGGATGTGGATTATAAAATACACCCTAGTAAATACCAAAGTATAAACAATCTCGGATAAAAATGAGATTGTGATATTTCCCTTACTTTAGGTCCGATTTGCTTTGTAAGTGTCCGAACCTCCTGTATAATGATTTAAATAATGTCATTGACTTATTCCAGAATCATATTCATTGTTATGATATCATATATGGTTCACTTATGACTTTATATTACCCGTTTTTTTGTAAATTCCATGTGAAAGAGCGTTTTGGGTAAAATTGTTTCATTTATCGTCCGTGTTTTGACTTGTAACTATTCATATGATTACATAGATTATGATTAATTAATTACAGAATATAAAACATTATTTATATATAATATATATTCAGAATATACATATATATAATAAATCAGTAAATGGAAAGAAATACACCGTTCATGGAGACGGTAGGTCGTACGTACGCATGAATGCTATTTTCGTTTCCTTATTGAGTTGAATGGAATTAATTAGATGACATACATATATATACACATAAATCTAGTATCATTATTATGTCATATATTTCATTATTACTTATTATATATACTTTATAATCATTCATGAATGGTTAACGTGGAGAATGAATCTCATCGCATCGTGGAGACGGTAGTCCGTACGTACGCACGAGCGATGATATCATTCTCATGATCGTGGGACTATATTGGAGTGTATGTATACTATTTCAGAATAAATATCACTTTAAAATAATCAAATATAGTTATTATTTACACCATTATACCCATCAAAGTAAGGTGGTGGTGGAAAATAGATTTCACCACGGCGTGGAGACGGTATTCCGTACGTACGCACACGCGGTGATTTCATTTTCTGTAGGATGGATAGATGGTGAAATAGGGTTGTTTAATACATATAATAACATATCAGTATATGAGTGATACTTATGTTATTACTTCATAATGAAAAAACCTAAAAAGAAGAAGTGGAAGAAGAAATAATGTTGAAACAATCGGTAACAGAAATTACCTCTTCTTTGAAGCACCTCTTTGAGATCTCCTTTTAGGGCACTAAAATTGGTCTTTGAGGAAGCCAATAACCTCTAGGATGTTTCTATGGAAGTGGAGAAGAGTAATTGGCAGTGGTTGGCCGAGCTTGAAGGTTCAAAGTGGTGTGAGGAAGAGAGGGAGGAGGTGACCTTTTTTAAGGGAGGAGAGGGATACCTTTGGAATAACTAAAACTATTATTTTATTATAAAGTCAAATTCGGTTTCAAATAGCTCATAATTGATTTATTTCTACGCTAAGGTGGGTATGGGTCGAAATCCTCTCATCCAATATAATTTAGACAAGTTTAGGTTCCTATTTTAACCTTATCATTTAGATTTAACATTAAGTTAAATCGTGTCTTCTTGTATTCTTATACTATAAGGTTAATAAACATACTATAACAATACAAACTAACCCCAAGTTGTTTATTATTAATATATATAACCTTATCTAAGTCATTTGGCCGAAACATAGATTTTTAGGGCTAAAATAACAATTAATAATATAATATTTGTTTTAAAAACTATTTTATGTCAATTTTGAAACTATTTAGTAATTGATTTTTGTGAAAATCATAACAGAATTATTAGTTAAAAAAAAGTTAATTAAATCAATACTAAAATTTTATACTAACCTATAAAATTATTGGAATTCATAAAATGTCTAAAATTATATTTATTTGGGTATTTATAATATCAATTATTATAATGTTTCACTATTATGGTAATTACTGCATCATCATTGTGTCATACATAAATTAAAATATTTAATGTCTAAAAATTACAAATAAAATACAATTATGTATGAAATCTTCTTATCTTTCTAATGAATATTTAAAATAGAATTTATATTATGTATAAACCTATATTAAAAATGTTTTAGTAAATAAACTTTGATTTTAACTCTTTTAACACTTCTTTGAATTAAATAATAATAAATGTCCTAATCTAATTCAAGTGGGCCTAAATGGTCATATGTTATTCCTAATGTTGTTTTTGGTCGAATTAATCTTATCCAATAGAATTATGACATGTTTTAGGGTAATAATAATATCATTTTTACCCTTAATTACCCTATTTACTTTTAACCGTGGTAAAAAAAAGTAAAATGTTACTATTCAGCAAAAATTATTTTCATCTCATTGAACCACATTTTACTTACTGACATCAACCGTGTCTCTCGGAGTTTTGAAATTCCACTCACAGAAGCAGTAAAATTATGTTTTATGAAAAATTCATTTTTTTACTACCACTTAGTGGTTTCACTATTCATCAAAAAATGAAAGTTTCCAGAAAAATACCAACAATTAGGCCTAAGCTATATTTGATATTATGAACTAAAAAATGATGTCTATTTTTTCAAATTAAAAACATATCAGTTAAATTAAATAATTTAAAAATTAATTCTCGTCGTCAAAACAAATGGCGTGTTTTTAAGAGATAATAACTATCAAAAGATTGACACTTGTTTATAACTGGTTTAAATGTGAGATTACATCCAATGACCAACATTGTATTAAATTGTAAAAATATATTCTAAATATACTTTAAAACAACTAAAATTAATAATTTATCACTATTTATTATTTCGATTTAAAAAGTTCTTTTTAATTAAAATTTAGTAATTTTCACTATTCATCAGAATATGAAAGTTATCTGAAAAGTACCTAAATTTCACCATAGGCTAAATTCGATACTCCGAATCCAAAAATTAAGTCCATTTTGATAGATTAAATTTCTAAAATTTTAAAAGGTGGTTATTACTATTCATAACGGCTAGTTTTAATAATATTTTAATAGCATATCGTTTTTTAGTGAAACTCGGTATTGCGTACTACACACGCTATCGAGGAAAGTCGTGATTGCTTGTAATGCAAGGCAAGTCAAGGATGCATGTTGTGAAAGCTTATTTTGGTGTAGCGTAAAAAAGAAGACATTAATGAAATTTAAAAGAATATTTTTCATAAAATCTCGAGGTGTTACATTCTACCCCCCTTAAAATGAATTTCTCCCTCGAAATTCGTCGGGGTTATAAATGGTTTACTACTAGAATGTTAATTTAATAGAAACCCTCATCGTAAAAAGTAATACCAAAACCAATATTTAAAAACAAAAGTATGAAATGTAATGGTTACCCAAATAAACTAATCACTGGGTTTCCAAATAGGTGAAAATATGGATATGGAAGAGAAATCTAACCATCATGTTCTGATGGAGAGTGGTATAGAACATGGATATGGAAAAGCCAGCAATCACAAAGCCATTAATTTGTGACGATCTAAGGTACCATCTGATTCATCAGATATAAGAGCACTAGGACATCATTTTTGGTTTTCAAGATCGTTTCCCTAAAGTTGATGAAATTAGAATTAGAAGAAATACTTTCGTGATTATGGTATAGTCTCACCGTTGGTCGTTCTTTGGACAATTTTCACTTCATCGCTTAATGAAATGAAGTTGAATTTGTCATTCGTGATGTGTTAGCAGATCATGTGATAGAATTATGGGCCATTGCTTCTATCTCAAACAAAAGGTTAGAAAAATTATCAAAAAATACATAAGTCCATCTATAGTGAGATTAATGATATATGGTTCCTAAAATGGACTTATAATTCATATATCATACTTCTTAATATAATATAACTATTTTATACTAAACAGGGACTTCCTGTTGGCCAGTGGTAGGCGATAAAGGCCAGTCGCACTTCGGTTGTGGGTTTGATTCCCACAGCCTTGTCCGACGTGATGGGTTGTCGCCCGTCCTGCAAGTTATCCTTTTTCTAAAACTTCATTACTATAACATCACATAAATAATATCAAAAGTTCTATCCTTAAATAATACTAACTTATGTCCATCATAATCCATTCCAATCTTTAGGAAATACTTCGGTCCAAGCTCATAATATAATGAAAATGATTACTTGAAATGTCATCAACCAAGCATGTGAATACCATCATTTATCCCCCATATATCTTGTTGGTCACATTCCAATAATGTGAATACCTTAGTCATGTATTCTCTTGAAAAATGAATACCCATTAAACCTCAGTGAAAACATGAATGCTGTCAAAAGTTAACTCTTTCCACATACCAAAATCCAAAAATTCTATATACTCAATCCATTACATAACCTTCTCCTAATATCAGTCATGAGCTCATGAATACTATCAAACATTTATTTTTCTCCTTATCCCTTAATTATGCGCATATCATCTATATTCCAAAAATATCTGAATATCCTTTAATGGATACTGGTAACATTAATCATACACTTTCAAAACTCAAGGAAAGACAACAGTGTAACAATCCTTAAATGTCTCTTTATTCCATAGTACCATGAGATTGCTTATACAACATTACAGTTGATAAACATGTAATCATTCCACTACCTTCTTAAACCATTGACTGAGCTTCAAAAATTCTTTCAACTCACATATCATTTGTAGTCTCTTCATCATCATCAACATAAGTACTACTCATACGGTCGTACTGATTCTCTTCATGAGACTTTCCCTTAGGGAATTGGTTTGTATAATGCCTGTACATTCCACATTTAAAACATTTAACCATTTTTGATGTCGTAGGAATACCATTATACTCATCCATGGTGTTAAATGAACCTTTTCTTTTGCACTTATTGGATTTGTGTCCTTCTTTTCCACACCCAAAGCATCTTCCAGTGCCTTTGAAATATTCTCCTCGATGCCTCTTCCCACATGATTTACATAGGGGAAATTGAACTTTCTTTCCTCTATGATCATCATGAAACTCCATCTATCTCTTATTAGCCGAGTCAGGAAAATTACCAAATTTGAGTTTGTTGATCATATTATGAGATTTCTAATTCGGCATAATAATGATGTTTGGACTTCCAAATCCCATTTCATTTGGTTTCTCATGAATAATATCATTCCATTGTCCATCATATCCTCTATTATCTTGAATAATCTTGTTTACAACAATTTTCTAAAACCCAAAAAAGAATACTGTGAGAGGCAAAAATCATAATAAAGGGGGAGTAACTTCAATATCTAACATCTTTGGTTTAATATAATATTGTTACCATAGTTCTAGGACTATATCCTATAAGTATACTTATCCTTAGGGGCATCCCTAGACATACCTTAGAAATATCTCTAGGGATCTCACTAACGTTTTCGCATCCTAGTTTCCAAAAGTTGAC
Source organism: Viscum album (assembly GCA_963277665.1). NCBI lineage: Eukaryota > Viridiplantae > Streptophyta > Magnoliopsida > Santalales > Viscaceae > Viscum > Viscum album. Next base: position 1,355,721,780 of record OY728131.1, read on the forward strand.
TAAACTATTCCTCTGATACCAACTGTAAAGTCCCGAAGCCTAACATACAGGGAAATTACATTACTTTTGCGGAATACCTATTACATAACAAAAACACACACACATGGAGCATAATAGTTTAGTGTCTTTGGAAACTCGGAACATAAACTTCTAATCATGGTGAAAGATATTCAACATCTCCCATAAATATCTTCCCTTTTTTTCTTACCTAAAACCGTTCATTATATCCTGGGGAAAAGAAAACATAAAAAGGGTGTGATCAAATGCTCAGTAAGGGTAAACAAAAGAAAAATCAATCACATCATATTCATAAGAACATAACATTTTGGAAATCTTAACCTGCAAAAGTGATCATAATTATATAACATGGGATAAATCATAGTAGTGAAATGTAATCCCAATAATCATAACATAAAACATGAAACATTGTGGCATACACGCATAATCATAATGATTCATTTATTATTAGTCAAGACTCATTGCCAAGCTATCTTAGTGGACAAAGTCCATTTCTGAACCGAGTTCACTCCTCATTTCAGTCCTGTTTCACTGAACTGGTATAACCTACCGTTCCAGCCATGTCTATCTAATGAGATATAAAATCTTTACCCAAGGCATTGGAGGGAGATATAGGTCCCACCCATCTCATAATGATACCATTCTTATGTGTGCCACAAAATCATAAATCATACATCATTGCATAACCCATGTAATAAAAATGGGAATCTTAAACATCGTGACATCATCAAACAATTCATATAAGATAAAGGAATTCATAAAAATAATTCCATCACAAAATAATCAAATCAATGTAATAATAGGGATATAAACATAACCCTATATTATCTTAGATGGAAAATAATTTTGATAAAACACTTGAACTCCATTCTTGAGAAAAATATCCTTTCAAATTCAAAAACATTTTCCTTTCTTAACATGTCATACAATTTTAAACTAAAAGAATTTGATTAAAAAAAACATGTATACTTGTAAAGGAAGCTTCTTTGAAATAATGATTTAAAAATCCATTCATGCCATATAAGTTAAAAACAACATTCTTCTCGTACTTTTGTCAGAAAAGTCAAAAAGTACCTCGTACGAAAAATGACAAAAGATTCCTTTCATATCTTTTACCAAAAACTCACCGAAGGGTAAAATTGGATTTAAAAAAATGTAGGTGGATGGAAACAATATTACATATTTAGGAAACATGGATGTGGATGATAAAATACACCCCAGTAAATACCGAAGTATAAACAATCTCAGATAAAAATGAGATTGTGATATTTCCCTTACCTTAGGTCTGATTTGCTTCGTAAGTGTCCGAACCTCCAGTATAATTATTTAAATAATGTCATTGACTTATTCTAGAATCATATTCATTGTTATGATATCATATATGGTTCACTTATGACTTTGTATTATCCGTTCTTTTGTAAATTCAATGTTAAAGAGCGTTTTGGGTAAAATTGTTTCATTTATCGTTCGTGTTTTTACTTGTAATTATTAATATGATTACTTAGATCATGATTACCTAATTACAGAATATAAAACATGATTTATATATAATATATATTCAGAATATACATATATATAATAAATCAGTAAATGGAAAGTAATACACCGTTCATGGAGACGGTAGGTCGTACGTACGCATGAACGCTGTTTTCGTTTCCTTATTGAGTTGAATGGAATTAAGTAGATGACATACATATATATACAAATAAATCTAGTATCATTATTATTTCATATATTTCATGATTACTTATTATATATACTTTATAATCAATCATGAATGGTTAATGTGGAGAATGAATCTCATCGCGTCGTGGAGACGGTAGTCCGTACGTACGCACGAGCGATGATATCATTTTCAAGATCGTGGGACTATATTGGAGTTTATGTATACTATTTCAGAATCAATATCACTTTAAAATAATCATATATAGTTATTATTTACACCATTATACCCATCCAAGTAAGGTGGTGGTGGAAAATAGATTTCACCACGGTGTGGAGACGGTATTCCGTACTTACGCACGGGCGGTGATTTCATTTTCCGTAGGATGGATAGATTGTGAAATAGGGTTGTTATATACTTATAATAACATATCTGTATATGAGTGATACTGATGTTATTACTTCATAATGAAACATCCTAAGAAGAAGAAGTGGAAGAATAAATAAAGTTGAAAGAATCAGTAACAGACATTACCTCTTCTTTGAAGCACCTCTTTGAGATCTCTTTTTAGGGAACTAAAATTGGTCTCTGAGGAAGACCAGAACCTCTATGATGATTCTGTGGAAGTGGAGAAGATAATTTTGCAGGGGTTGTCCGATTTTGAAGGCTCAAAGTGGTGTGAGGAAGAGAGGGAGGATGTGCCCATTTATAAGGGAGGAGAGGGGTACCTTTGGAATAACTATAACTATTATTTTATTATAAAGCGATATTCGGTTTTAAATAGCTCCAAATTGATTTATCTCGAAGCTAAGGTAGGGATGTGTCAAAATCCTCTCATCCAATAGAATTTATACAATTTTAGGTTCCTATTTTAACATTATCATTTAGATTTAACATTAAGTTAAATAATTTTACTTTTACCGTGTCTTCTTTGTTCTTATACTATAAGGTTAATAAACATACTATAACAAGACAAACGAACCCCAAGTTGATTATTATTAATATATATAACCTTATCTAAATCATTTCGCTGAACCTTAGATTTTTAGGAATAAAATAACAATTAATAATATAATATTTGTTTTAAAAACAATTTTATGTCAATTTTGACACTATTTAGTAATTGATTTTTTTTGAAAATCATAACAGAATGATTAGTTCTAAAACAGTTAATTAAATCAATACTAACATGTCATAATAACCTACAAAATTAGTGTAATTCATAAAAAGTCTTAAATTATATTTATTTGGGTATTTATAATATCAATTATTATAATTTTTCACTATTATGGTAATTACTGCATCATCATTGTGTCATAAATAAATTAAATTATTTAATGTCTAAAAATTACAAATAAAATACCAGTATGTAGGAACTCTTTGTAGCTTTCTAATTCATATTTACAATAGAATTTACCTTATGAATAAACCTATATTAAAAATGTTTTTGGAAATAAACTTTGATTTTAACTCTTTTAACTCTTCTATGAATTAAATAATAATAAATGTCCTAATCTAATCCAAGTGGTCCTAAATGGTCATATTTTATTCCTAAGGTTGTTTTTGGTCGAATTAATATTATCCAATAGAATTTGGACATGTGTTAGAGTAATAATAATATCATTTTTACCCTTAATTACCCTATTTACTTTTAACAGTGGTAAAAAAAGTAAAAAGTTACTATTCACCAAAAATTATTTTCATCTCATTGAACCACATTTTACTTAAGGACATCAACCGTGTCTCTAAGATTTTTTAAATTCCACTCACAGAAGCGGTAAAATTATGTTTTATGAAAATTTCATTTTTTTAACTACCACTTAGTGGTTTCACTATTCATCAAAAAAATGAAAGTTTCCAGAAAAATACCAAAAATTATGCCTAAGCTATATTTGATATTATGAACTCAAAAATGATGTCTATTTAACCAAATTCAAAACATATCGGTTACATTAACTAATTTAAAAATTAATTCTCGTCGTCAAAACAAATGGCGTGTTTTTAAGAGATAATAACTATCAAAAGATTGACACTTGTTTATAATTGGTTTAAAAGTGAAATTACATCCAATGACCAACATTGTATTAAATTGTGAAAATATATTCTAAATATACTTTAAAACCACTCAAATTAATAATTTATCACTTTTAATTATTTCAATTAAAAAAGTTGTTTTTAATTAAAATTTAGTAATTTTCACTATTCATCAGAATATGAAAGTTATCCGAAAAGTACCAAAATTTCACCTTAAGCTAAATTAGATACTCCGAATCCAAAAATGAAGTCCATTTTGAGAGATAAAATTTCTAAAATTTTAAAAGGTGGTTATTACTATTCATAACGGCTAGTTTTAATAATATTTGAATAGCATATCGTTGTTTAGTGAAACTCGGTATTGCGTACTACACACGCTATCGAGGAAGTTCATGATTGCGTGTAATGCAAGGCAAGTCAATGATGCGTGTTATGCAAGCTTCTTTTGGTGTAGCGTACAACACAAGACATTAATGAAATTAAAAATAATATTTTTCATAAAATCTCGGGGTGTTACAGAAATAATCCTCAAATTCAAATTCAAATTCATCTAAGGATAAGTGAAAACCCATATAAGGGGGTGAATTCAATGTTCAGTACATTCAGAAAAATACAAATTCTCTTGGGAATCTTTAACCCCCACAGGTAATTTAACCACAATTGATTGTTTTTGTAACTGAATATATAATTTTTTTACCTAAAAACAACCAAATGAGATCATGAAATTATACAAATGAAGAGGAACATGGTATTTTAAAAAAGTTGGTATAAATACATACTCTATGCCTTGATTGTTTGTTCACCACATTATGTATTCTCCACTTTAATAAATGTGAGTTCAATGTGTTCAGTGTTTCCCAACATAGCATTACTATATTATAACTCGTATTACAAATTTTTATTCTATATAGTAATTCCAAAAAAAATCACACAGTAATCAATGATTTTTACTATGTTATCCATGCATAACATGAGTCACAGAAGATTAATGGATTTACACCATGTATATGTAAGTGGAAAATTTCAGACTCCATTGAAGTTGATCTTTGATCGGCACAACAAGGAATCTAAATATATTGAATATATATCCTTAAAATCAATATACGGTCTCTAAAATCTAATATTTCTTCAAGAATACTCTATAATTTGGTCCATACATATAGCTCATATTCACAGATCATCATGGAAACTATATACCATGATTCTCAATCAGTAAAATAATATAACAATTAATGTCATGGGAATCACATCTTCAATTACATTGAAATCTATACTATCTACAATTTCATTATAGGATCATATTATTTTTATTTTAAGTAATTCATAAAATTTTTACAACATAATAGAAGATATTGATTTCTTTTATTCTCACAACTATTCTCTAAAAATATTTCTCTATTTGTGTATAGTTTATAATAAATAACACTATCCATTTTTAATATGATTAAAATCATCATGAAATTAGTTCCTAGTATTATTATTTAATTTATTGATCATCTATGTCACCCTTGGTCTTTCCCCATTTACCACTATATCGTAAACATTTGAAATAGTCCCCTCTCCTTTTAACATTCCATTTCCTCACATCTATTGAATATATATCTTCTCAATTACTTTATAAAACACATCATTATAATCTCTAGATAATTTAACGTTATATGTAATCATCAAAAATAAATAGTTGAACATAAACCCAATTTATTTTCTAATATAAAATCATTCAAATTTCTCATCTTCAGTTCCCTCTAAATCTATTAAATTTAAATATTTTCACATACATATTAAATTATGATGTGTGAAACTCATATAATCATATAGCATCACTATATGTTTACAATCCTCTATTCATGGATTAAAACATGATCCTTTTATTTATATTAATTTCTAAATACTAAATAATATAATACATAAATTATTTCAATAAATTCTCATTTAATATTTAATATCTTAAATTTAGTTCATCGATATAAATAATTTTTAAAATTATTTATAGAATCAATATTATAATGTAATTCTTGTAATTTTAGAAACTTAATATAACCTGAATGAATTAGGCACAAATAATTATGTTTGTGATATTTAGAACCATAAAGAATAGCATAATCATATTCAAAATAAAATTTATCCTACAATTATAAAATCTATAAATTTGTATTAGTTTACCCAGTATTTGTGAGAAACTATCTTACATGAGTTTCTATTTATAGACATTGGTTTGGATACTTCTCTAGAATCAAATATTTTAAATTTCATACATGTTTATTTATGTATATAGATTCCCAAAATTTCATACATTAATAAATTTATATACGATGGCCTATTCACTTTTTTTAATCTTGTATGTAGCTAAATATCCTTATAGGGATATTTTGATATTGATATGATGGGTGATTCATATATAAGAAGTAGAAATATTTTTCCATGTTTATACATTTTGAGTTACAGTTTTCATTTTGGTGTCATAATTAAATTAGATATTTTTGTTTTATATCATAAAATTTGAATATCGACATTTTATATAAGTAATATATGATATGATATGGATAATAATTTTACTAATGGAGTTTCGTATTTAAAAAGGGGGGAATGTTTTTTTTACAGTCATATCATAATAAATAATAAAAAAATTTGAGTTTTTCATTCTAGTACCAATCATATTTTTCTAAAATAACATTTAATTAAAAGATTATTGAAATATGGAGCTCTAAGAATGAGGATCTTTAAGAGAATGAATCCAATAGACATGATGCTCATGGTGATGGTCATTTAATATTAAGGAAATGTTTTTCCATTGTTTGGTTTTAATGATGATGACAGACCAAGGGGTGAATCATTATTAGAGGAAAATAGTAGATTAAAATATTATCTTTGTAATCTATCTCATTGTGCGATATTTTTGATTTATGTAGAGCACACTTAAACATTACCTTTGAAATATAGTAGATTTATTTATATTTATTTCACATGGAGGGGCTTAACTATTTTTTTGGCTAACATTCTCATGGTATGTACCGGATGAAAACCATTTCACATGGTTTTCAGCATTAACTAAATTTATAAATGATAAAAAAAATTATTTCACATAGAGGTCAACATTTTCCTGTTCTGTACATGTTGAAATAAAATATCACACATATTACTTATTTCTAATTTTTTAAATTTCCATTCAATTTATATATATCTATGGAAGATTAAATAATATACCTCTTTAACATGTAATGTGCATGTAAATTCTCCATAAAATTGTGGAATTTTTTTCTCTCCTCCCTGGAAATTAGGAAACAACCTAGACAACCTAAATTATTTAAAATCATCATTTTTTTCTAATTTCAGTATTTTCTCTTGTGTTTTCATAGTATAAATTTACTGATTTATTAAAATAAATTATTCTTATATCTATTATTTATATTGAAAATTGAAAATATTGTCAATGAAATATAAACAAAAAACAAATGGTGATAAATTATCCAAATTTTAAATAATAGAAATGTGTTATAACCATGTATTAGTGTGTAATAACAATTAACCACAACATATCGATCATATGAATATTCATTTTATCATTTATTGTTGTCATTATGTACATAAATATAATATATCCTATATTGTGACGTCCTGAATCTTGGTGCCACACAATGGGTACCCTGAACCCGGTTGGTCACATGACCTCAAGCGTATTTCCCCAAATGCCAGAGGCTTCTAACTAGTAATGAGGACATAGGTATAATAGTGGGGAAACTATGCCCTCATTTGTCAAAGTGTAGCGTAGTGGAAAAATATAAACATACCCAAAAGTGGAAGCAGTAAACAACATAGAGCTGAAATGGAAAACGGAATTATAGTAAAATATAATCAGCAGTCATATATAAGATGATTACACATGTCCCTAATTCTAAGAAAGCATCCAAAATAGAATACAAATCTATCAAATATAATATAGAACTAGGTATATAATATAGTAAAGAAAAATCACAGTACTGCAACAGGAACTCAGCAGCATCGCAAGCCTAACCTCGGTCCCATGATCTCCTACTCCTCAGTATCAATCATGTACCTGTATGGGGACCCTTTACCATATCAAAACCTGTAGCAACATAATATGTTTGGGCCCTATACATGACCCAAATAGGGTTTGAGAAATAAATCCAAATAGGAAACCACTGAATTCATGTGCCCAACTATCAGTAAAAATGTGCAACAGTAGTCTGCAATAATAAAATGCAGAAAACTAGGAAGTACTCAACGTAACTATATCTACCAGTTACATTGCCATTTTAATAATTATTTATCAATTCCATGCCTGAGCATTAGATTGGCAGGTACAACATCAGAAATCCCCACAGTGAATATTCAAGTAAACATTATCCTCACACATAAAAATCCTTACCCTCAGACCAGCAGAATCAAAACCCTTAGGTCACTACACATAGGTATAATGAATATTTCCCTCAGGCATACGATATATTTACCATATTAAAGTAAGTCACTGCCCTTGGATATAAGAATCATTTCCCCCATGCTAAAGAAACACATCCCTCAGTCATTCTGTAGAACAAAAAAGTAATCGGGCCGAGCCCAACACACAAACAAACAATTAATATATGTGTCCTCTCAGGAAAACTAAAAAAATGCTATAGTCATGGCATACCCACAGGTATCCTGACCAAATGGATAAAAAAGGGAAACTCACCCACGGTTTGGCCCTCGATTAAAGCAACGATCCCAAACAGTAGTTTATTAGATCACTGATGAAATTCTAGGTATCTCAACAGTCAAGGTCTTAACAACACGACACCCCGAACATGGGCGCATGGTACAAGGATACAAAAAATCAACTCAACAGTTGTAATTAAACACAAGACCACCTACCCCTATCTCCTCTGATCGATATACATGAATTCCACCTTCCGAAACAACCATGAATAACATAGATCTGTGATAGAATATTACCATTCAAACATAAATTACTTTCCATAGGGAAGTAATTGGAAGGAAAAGTTCAATAATAGGGAAGACCATACCAGTGCGTTCCAAATGAGATCGGCGATGGATGTAACAGAGTTCTGGTGTGCGATCAGGAGCTCCTCCAAGCTTTGACCTCCTCTCCCGATGCTGCAAATGAACCCACTTCCTCCTCTTCAAGATGACATGGATACATCCAATTTATAACAAAAAAACATTCCTACATGGCCTGTACTCTCAAGTACATGACGTGTAAAATTTTATTAACTGTTACTCTAGAGGCTATTTTTCACCGCCACCCTATTCATCTGCCGACAGATTACATGGCATATATTACTAAGTACACGACATGTAGTTAGTTATTACATCTTGAACCGATGACAACTCTATATGCCCTATGAACTTGTCCAACACGGCCAAAGTACATGGCGTGTAGTTTGTTTATACCGAAAAACCTAAGCGCACTATATTCACATCCCACCTAGCCGAAGTACATGGCCTGTAAACAAAATGTACACGGCGTGTGCCCATAAAGTTGGTTTTTTTCAAAAATTTCCCTTGTTTTCTCAAAAACTCTTAAGAAAAAAGGAAAAGAAGAAACTCATACCTCAATAATAAGAACCGAATTCATACACACTTCCCCCCATAAAGCAATTCATCCATGAATTTTCTTTCCTAGGGTGGTGATGATAAATCATTGAAAAACGCTGGCCATAGAGCACGTACATCGGTCTCCTGCTCCCAGGTTTCGTCCTGCACTCTCCCATGCTGCCATAGCACCTATAAGAGAGGAACAGACTGGTCTTGGAGAACCTTCGTGCACCTATCAATAATACGAATCAAATTCTCCTCAAAGGATTTATCTAACTGAAGTTCAAACTCTTCGGGCTGAAAATCTTGAGACAGGTTTGAATGATAATGGAAAATCTAAGATATGTGGAAGATGTCGTGCATGGCCCGGTACCTCTATGGTAACTACAGCCGATAGGCAACCGGCCCCACTCCCTCTAGAATCTCAAATGGCCCTACATACCACGGTGAATGTTTACCCAGTCTCCTGATCCACCTATGTCTCAACCTCAATGAAACGAATAAGAAAACCCGATCCCCGACCACAAACTACAAGGGTCATCTCCGTCGATTAACATAAGACTTCTGATGTGACTGTGTAGTATCCATCTGCTTCTGAATCAATTGGACCAACTCTGAATTCCCCTATATGAGGCATGGTCCTAGTAAATCTGCCTCACCTGCCTCTAACCAGCACAAGGTTGATCGGCATGTCCTAATGTATGATGCCTCATAAGGTTCCAAATCAATAGTATCCTGAAAACTATTATTATAGGAAAACTCTTCCAGGGGTATGTGCTTCTCCCAAGAGCCCCCTAGGTATAAGACGTATGCACGCAGCATGTGATCTAGCACCTGTATTATACGCTCTGACTAGACATCAGTCTGAGAGTGGTAAGATGTGCTCAGAAGCATCTGTATACCCAGTTCCCTTTGATAAATCTTCTAGTAAAGAGACGTAAAATGGGTTTCCATATCTAAAATGACAGAACGAGGGACCCCATGAATATTCACTACCTCTCGAATATTAAACTTTCCGATATTTTCAACACCGAATGACTCCTTGATCATAAAAAAGTGAGATACCTTTGTAATTCTGTCTACAACAACCCATACGACATCATTGCATTGAGGTGACCTCGACAACCCAGTCACAAAGTCCATCGCGACATCATCCCATTTCCACTATGGAATGGGTAACTATTGTAAAAATCTGGTTGGCCTATGAAGCTCCGCCTGCACCTATTGACAAGTGGAACATCTCATAACAAAACCAGCTACCTGTCTTTTCATACATGGCTACCAATACATTTGTCTCAAATCACAGAACATTTTGGTAACTCTGGGATGCACTGCCCAAGCTGAATCATGACATTCCCACATCAACTCCTCATGTATATCACATGGAACCCACACTCGTCCATGGATACGCAGTACCTCATCATTTCCTATCGTCCAACTAGGAGGAGGGTCTTTACATTCCACCGACTCCTGTAGAACTAGGACTTCTGAATCTGATAGCTATCTCACCCTCACTCTATCAAATAGGGTAGAATTCCAAGCTAAGGATGAAATATAGGTTTTCCCCGGACTATCGTGCACCTCCAAAAGCATCTCAGAGAAAAAATCCATAACCTGTGATTCACCCCTGGCCCCCTGTACTGCCTGTATCTAAGTCCTCCAGCTTAGTGCATCAGCTATTGTGTTATCATTAGAAGGCATATAGGAAAGCTCAAAGTCGAAGGACTGAAGGTATTAAACAAACCTTCACTATCTCCAATTCAAGTCACCCAGGGTAAAGATGTATTTGAAACTTTTGTTGTCCATAAACACCACAAAATATTCTACCAAGTGATAATGTCTCCAAAAATGTAACGCATGAACAACTGCAGCCAACTCAAGATCATGTGGTAGGAATTTCATCTCATGTGGCCTCAACTACAAAGACTCGTAGGAAACTACTTGATTACCCTGCATCAAAACTGCTCCCGACCCAATATCTGATGCATCACAGAAAACTGTATATCTCTTTCCATGCTCTGGAAGTATCAGGACAGGGGCTGAGGTCGACCTTCCCTTCAGTTCTTGAAAGGCTATCTCGCAAGCTTCTGTCCAAATGATCTTCATTCCCTTCTTAGTCAAACCCATCAACGACACTACTAAGCGGGAGTAGTCTTGTATAAAGAGCATGTAGTCACTAGCCAGCCCTAAAAAACTCTATATTTCAAACACATTCTTTGGCATCTCCCAGGAAAATTTTTCTCTCACTTTCTCTGGGTCTACTCCAACTCCAGCCTCTGAGATAATATGACACAGGAAGTGAATATGGTCCGTCCAAAAGTGTCACTTTGAGAGTTTAGCATATAACTGATTCTCTCTCAGTGTACTCAGTAAGATCCCAAGATGGTTGGCATGGTCGTGTCGAGTGTGAGAGGACATCATGATATCATCCATGAAGACTACCACAAAATAATCTGTATATGGGTGGAACACAGGATTCATCAGAGCCAAGAAAATTTTTGGCATGTTTGTGAGTCCAAACAGCATGACCAAGTACTCTTATAGACTATATCAGATCTAAAAAGCTGTAAGCGGTATGTCTGATGGTATAACGCACAACTGATGATATATGTATCTCAAGTCAAACTTTTAGAACGCTCGTGCTCCTCGATGTTGATCAAAAATATCATCAATCCTTGGTAAGGGATATCGTTTCTTAACTGTCAAGTGGTTTAGTTTCCAATAATCCATGCAGAGTCTGAGGGTAGCATCTTCCTTCTTAGAGAAATGCACAGGAAAACCCTAGGGTGAAGTACTGAGTTAGATATAACCCATGTATTGTAACTCTTGTAACTGCCTCTTGAGCTCCTATAATTCTAGCATAGCCATCCTATAAAGAGGAATGGACACCGGTGATGCTCCTAAAAAAATCTCAATAAAGAGGTCCACCTCTCGCTCCAGAGGTAGACCAGAAAAGTTGTCTCGGAAGACATCCATGAAATGATCAACCACTATATGGAAATACTTCTGAAAGGTTTCTCGGTCATCTATATATAAACTCGCAATCTAGGCTATAACTCCACCTCGCCCACGATGCTCGGGTCCAGCTCAGCTCACCTGGACATCCCATTGGACCTTGTATTGAAACTCTCATCCCTCTGGTGATGTAAAACTCACCCTGTGATGGTAGAAATCTACAAAGGCTTGAAAGGGTACCATCTAGTCCATCCCAAGAATGGTATCACAACCCGAAATACCTAAGACATAGTGGTCCCTTAGAAAGTGACACCCACCAACCTCTAGGGGGAACTCCTTGCACTAACACACACCTACCATTATAATTCCCAATAGAGTGTATAACATCATGATATCCGAAGAAGAAGAACCCCAGAATCGAAGGATTTCCACTACAGGCACATATATAAAGCTATGTGTAGAACCAGTATCGAAATGTACAGAAGATAAGACAGAAGAAACTAGAATAGTACTTTTGACAGTGGAAGGTCCAAGATCCTTCTCTTGTTGGGTCTATTTCACTGCATATATCTGCCCAGTATTTTGGCCCTGCGACACAGCTTGGATACCCTGAGCTGACCTGCCCTACTGTCTCTGTGATCCTGGTGTCTGGATACCATAGCCATGACCTCTACCACAACCTAAACATCCTAACGTGTTTGAATTCCCTGACTGGTAAGAATCTACTTTCCCTGCTCCCACACACGAAGACTGCACAGAACCACTATCACTAGTCATTGGTGGAAACACCCTACAAAAAACGCTTAAGATAACCCATCTTGCCACATGCTCAGCACACCCTTGGGTCACATGGACACTGAGGTCTCTTGTACCCCTCTTTACCACACTGGTAGCACATTACCTGGCCACCTAAAGAATTATTGTAGCTTGTAATGCCACCGTGACAAAAATCCATCTGTCTCTTCCTCTTACTAGATGAAATAGTACGATAAACTGGTACCGAACTTACCCAGCCCGTTCCAATAGATTCCCGTAGATTCCACTCAGTAATCAATGGCTGGTTCACAATATAATGCACTATTGGCAACCTAAAAACATTCACTAGTGCTCAGATGTCTTATCAAAGAACACCCTTAAAGCGTCTATCCCTCAACGTCTTGTCACCCACCAGAACAAGTGAAAAACGTTGTAGCTCGGTGAAGTGGGAAAAATAGTCCATCACTGACATGGAACCCTACTATGGATTTATGAACACTTGAGCTCGATCTTCCCTTAGAGTCTTTGGGAAGAAAAATTCATAGAGGACTACTTGAAAATCATCCCACGCCATGTATCAGTGACGCTCAGACAGGGTGGTAACATCCCACTATCTCTTGGAGGAATCCGGTAGCATGTATGTAGCGAGCTTGACCCTCCTCCCAGGAGGCGACTCAAGATTCTCGAATATCGTCTACATAGAACCCATCAAAGACTCCGCAACCTATGGTCTGCCATCCCCAAAAAACATTGGTAGATGCTACTGCAGGAATATACGTGTCGGCTCTTCCATAGATATGGCAACCTCCGGTGCTCCCTGGAAGGTCTGTATGAACCACATGAAGCTTTTATGGAACTGCACATCCATTCCTACATCTGTTATAACAGCTGGCATTGCATCTGGCATTACTAGAGGATCCATTGGTAGCCCATGTCCTACCATCTCAGGATTATAATCGTTGCCGCTCTCTTGGCGAAAAAATGGTTGCCGCCTCGATGTTATGAATCTACAAGGAAAAAATCACGCCTTAGATTAAGAACAAAAAGGACTAAGAACTCGGAACATAAGAATGGAACATGAGAAATAATATGTTTATGTTTTTTACAAAACAAGACTACACAGTGTGTATAATAACTACATGGTGTGTTCCTTTGAGTCTTTCACATGGGCGTGTGCTTCTGCCAGAACTGGTCATGTAACACCCCAGACACGGCGTGTTGTCCTTCCACATGGAATGTACCTGAATTTTGTTCCTTTTCCCAAGTCCTACACGGCAAAGCCACACAGCTCTCTTTTTAACGAAACTACATGTCGTGTATAATTTCTACACAGAATTTACCCTTGAGCCCTTACATGGTCATGTTCTGATGCCGGCCTGGCCGTGTCTCAACCCTATATACATGGCGTGTGACACCCACACACAACGTATACACTAATTTGTTTCCCAAGCTCCATGACCCAATCCACACGATCTCTTTCCAGTCAACACTACAGGGTGTGTCCCATAGGTACACGACATGTACTAGAAAAGATAACACCGACCCATGTTATTTGGGACACAGCCAGCATAGCCAGGTTACACTACATGGTGTGTTCCAGATGGACACGACATCTACTAATAAATGATAACACCCACCCATGTTGTTAGTGACATGCCCAGGAACCTGGGTAAGACTAAACAACGTGTTCAAGGTTAACATGGTGATTATAACTTTAGGTTCCTCAGTATGTGTTTTCAATCACATGGTGGACATAGGGTCTATGCTAAACATAGTGTAAAACCAGTATACGACATGTTCCCGCAAGAAATTCCATATACTGTGTCTCTGCCCACATGGCTTACGACACGGTTAGAGACTACAAGGCGTGTATATGGTCTACATAGTGTCTACATAATTTTTTTTACTTCTTCTTGAACAGAAGAGTATATGGCATGTAGTCAAAACTACACGTCTTGTATTCTGGGTTTTTCAAGACATCAAGCCTTAGAAACTACTCCGTATCCTAGAAAAACACAGAAACCAAAAGCTAAGTGAAAAATTCCGATCTGTGAGGTCCAATACTCCCCACGAATCAATTATTGTAATCTTATACATGTTATAAACAAATTAAACAAGTCAATGATCCACCAAATTCCGTTTAATGAGGACCCATACTCCTCAAGAACAAAATTTATGCCTTCATTCTACAAAACCTTAAATAACAATACCCGATCAAATTGTAGGTATTTTATCAAGGAAACTACAACAACATCATGTATTTTCTAGCACAACATCTATCACAACAACATGAAACTTCTAATGCACCTATATGGAATAGAAACTATGCATGAAATTTGATTCTAACATGTTCGTAAATGATGCATGGAAGGTATACCCTCATCTCATCGGGTTGCAACTAAATAGAACCCAGTATAAAATATAAAAAGCACACCACAAGTGTGTCACCCAATGGTGAAAATAAAATCAATTGTAATAATCATAAAAGGAAAATCACAGTTTAATTCAAGGAAATAAGGCATTTACCTATACACAGGGTAGCTACTCCCAGGTATAGTTTATTTGTTGAACCCATTAACAATCAATCTCTTTCCATCGTCGCCAAATAATAAAATAACCTAGAGAAAAAAACTGTCTCTCATACCACATTGTAACGTCCCAGATCCGTGTTCCACACAACGGGTCCCCCGAACCCGATAGGTCACATGAACTCAAGCACATTTACCAAAATGCTAGAGACTGAAACTAGTAGCGAGGGCCTAGGTCTGATAGTGGGGACACTATGACCTCATTTGTCAAATTATACCGTAGCAGAAAAATATAAACATACCCAAAAGTAGATGCAATAAATAATATAGAGCTAAAATGGAAAACGGAACTGCAGTAAAAGATAATCAACAGTCATATATAAGATTATGTCACATGTCACTAATTCTATGATTGTAGCCAAAACAAAATACACTACAATCTAATAGAATATAGAAACAGGTACAAAATACAGTAAAGCAAAACCAATGCAGTGCAATAGGAACTCAGCAGCATCGCAAGCCTAAGCTCGGTCCCATGCTCTTCTACTCCTCTGCAACTATCATGTACTTGGATATGGACCCTTCCCCTTATCAACACATACAACAACATAATCTGTTTGGGCCAAATACATGACCCAAACAGGGTGTGAAAAATAAATCCTAGTAGGAAAATTCTGAAGGTCCGTTCCCAACTGTTAGTGAAAATGTGCAACAATAGTGTGCAATAATAAAATACAGTAAACTAAGAAGTAATCAAGGTAACTATCTCTACCAGTTACATTGCCATTTTAATAATTATTTATAAATTCCAATCAGTGATTTAGCTTGGCAGGTACAAAATCAGAAATCAACACAGTGAATAATCAAGTAATCATTTTCCTCAAACATGAAAATCCTTACCCTCATACAAGAATAAACGAAACCCTTAGGTGACTTCCCACATGAATAACTAATATTGCCCTCATGCATATGAGACATTTCCCGTAGGCACGAAAGTTACTGCCCACAGGCATAATAAACGTTTCCCTCAGGCTAAACAAACACTGCAATGAGTCATTCCATAAGAAAAAAAGTAACTGGGATAATCCCAACCGACAAACAAGAAATTCATATCTGTATCCTCTCATTAAAACTCAAAACATGCTATAGTCACGGCATACCCACAGGTATCCTGGCCAAACGACTAAACAAGGGAAACCCACCCACAGGGTGGCCCAGGATCAAAGCAACGATCCCAAACAGTAATTTATATTTGTTCATTAGATCACCTATATAATTATAAGTGTATCTATAGTCAATGTATCAACCACAAGCCACCCCCGAACATGGGTTCATGGGACAACAATACACAAAATCAACACGACATTTGTAATTAAACACAAGACAACCTACCACGATATCCTCTAATTGAAATACGTGAAAGGCACCTTATGAAACGACCACTAACGATATAGACATGGGAGAGAAGATTACCCATTAAAATGTTAATAACAATCCTTAGAGAAAGAATTGTAAGGAAACGTTCATGAAGAGGGATGACCTTACCCGTGCTGTCCAAACAAGATCAACCGTGGAAGAAATGGAGTACCAACGGGTGATCGAGAGATCCTCCAAGCATCGGCCTCCACTCCCAGTGCTCCAAATGAACCCATTGCCTCCTATGCTGAATGATGAGGCTACTGCCCATTTATAACGAAAAAACATAACTACCCGGCATTTACTATCAAGTACATGGCGTGTACTATTTTTTTAACCGTTAATCTGGCGGAAACATTTCACCACAACCATGTTCATCTGCCGACTGATTACATGGTGTGTATTACTATGTACACAGTGAGTAGTTAGTTATTACATCCTGAATAGCTGACAAGGATACACACCCTGTGTTCTTGTCCCACATGGCCAAAGTACACGACATGTATAAGAAAGTACACGATGTGTATTTTGTTTTTACCGACAAACATGTGATCCCTGTATTCTCATCCCACATAGCTGAAGTACATGGCATGTGTAAAAAAATTACATTGTGTGTACCCATAAATTTGGGATTTTTCCCACATTACCCTTGTTTTCTCAAAAACACGTAAGGAAAAAAGGAAAAGAAGAAACTCGTACTACAAGAATAAGAACCGAGTTCTTACATATATTATTATAAAAGAAAACAATAAATATTATAAGGAATTTAAGACTACATATTCTGCTTATGAGGAATCATAATGGTTATATAATGAATAATTAATAGAGAATTAAGTATTATAGGTTATGTAACTAATGTGAACGGATAATATAAAATCTACTCAAATTTTAGATTTTTATATGGGCCACAAATTATATAAATTTTATAATTTCGATAATTCTGTTTCATGTGATATGATATAGTAAAATGAATTTCTTAATTCTACATCCATTATGAATTATGATAATTATATTATTGGAGTTTAAATAACTATATTTATTAGTGTAATTCTCATTTATGAATTGATAAGATATGGGGTACTAATATATAATAAACATATATATGATTCAATAAGGGCACAATTATCATTAAATTTGGGTTTCAAAAATATTTATGAACTAAACCGTGGTATGTAATCTAAAAGGGGTGAACTATATTTGGAACTACATGAGGATAAATAATACAGTTGTGGCTCAAATTATAAAAAAAGATCTCATGTAAGATGATAATTATGTATTCTAAAAACAAAATGTTACGTTATTTAGTTGGGATGATCACAAATTATAGTGTAAATTTATACACCATGGTATAATCATCAGTAGGATAACATTTTATCATAAAATATTCAATTATATAATTTAATTCAGTCACAACATTAATAAGGAGTTACATATTTTGAAAATTTCATTATGTTCAAATTTATTCCTACGAAGTTGTTACTGTTAGTGTTAACTCTCCAATTAGTATTGAGTTACAATTATATAGATTAATTAAATATTCTAGTAAAATATGACCAATATAAATATTGAGGAATATTTTGTATCATATAATTTTTGTTTTAATGTGGTTAAGAGAATCAACAACACACTATATGGGAATTAAATTTTTTTTTGTTAAATTACGTGTAGAAGTAGTAGTGAATAATCACTAGTAGATATTCTAATGGTCATGAAATAATTTAAAATAATTGTCTATATATTTTTCATCGAGTCGATTTCATATGATAAATAATTACACAATAAGTAGTTTATAGATAAAAAATCCATGATGTCGATAATTACTTTAATTTTTTGCAATAGATATGTTATCAAGTGAGAATAGGATGTGTTGTGTTCCCTCATCACATTTTAGAAAAATTTAATGTCATATGACACCTACTAAGTTATTATAATATTCATTGGAATGCATGGGGATAATCTTAGATTATTAACTATAAAAGATGTTGTGACTGAAATAACATTTTTCATTCTATGTGGAATGATCATCATTGATGAAAATGGTTCTGGAAGCATCAAAATTATTTATAGAATACAATGTAATGCTTTAAAATATTTACAAAGAGTGATAAAAATAATAGGTAAAATTTGATGATAGATTTTTTCCTAATAGTGGATCTAGTAACAGAGGATTCAAATATATAGTGACAATTGAAGACTGATATGAAAGATCTGACTATACGGCGTCATATTTAAGATGGAGGATCACCACAATGACTATGAGGAGACTTTCTATAGATATTATTAATTTCACTATGATCTTTTTTACATTTCAACTATTATTTATTATTCTTTTTCTTTTTCATTCAACCTTAAAAAACTGAATTATGAGTTATAAGTTTCTCTATATTATAAATATTTATTTTTACCATTTTACTATTCATTGATGTTTTTTTCAATGTGCATAATGCTTATACATCTCATTATTGGGTAGATGATCATAGAGTTTATGTGATGAATTGGTCGGTGAAATTTATAATGCTCACTAGAAACTAAAACACACCACTTTACAAAAAACAATTAATAAATATATGTTATTAAGTCATTTAGATAACAAACTAAATTATTAGTCATGTTTAACTAAAATGTACATGAGACATCATGGGAGAAAATGGTTTGATTAAGAAGATAAAAAATGACCTGGTTAATCATATGGGTAAATGGGCGAATGTTTCTTTAAATCACTTAATTACTTATTTATAGTTTTATCTCCATAAGTTAAATTTATTTTTCATTACATAGAGAGTCAATATAGTGGATATCTCTAACCATTATAGTTGAATTGATTGTTTGATCACCTTTTTAATTCATTATTTCAAATATAACCGATGTGATGTAAAAAATTAGAAATAAATATTCTCTATCTGTTTATTTTTATAGAAAATGAATAAAACAAAACCATAATGAAAACACATGTCCCTTTAAATTTAACGCAGTACAAACTGCTTTATCTAGGATGAAATCAAACCCACACACTTATGGGTAACAAAAAATATGTTAATTCCATTTATTATGTAAGGAAATTGTTTCTTTAGTTGTTTCATAAAAATATATATTAAAAACACCAGTAATACAAATAAAATATAATGACATAAATCTAAAAAAAACGAATAAACTTTTTATCTTCTTTATAACTTATTTGAATTCTGTGAAAAATTATTATTGACTGTAAAATGTAAATATAGTTCATATATTATTTTTATACCATACACTCCACCAATATTTTGACATTCATTATATTCATTACATAAAATGAAAGATAATTAATGGTGTTGACATAATAAAATATTTTTATGGAACAGTATATGATACAGGAACACAGTAAGGAATTGTTTGTTTAACAAAAAAATAGTGGTATTTAGGCTCTAATTTATTGTATATCCCAACTTAGTAGAAACAAATATAAGTATAATAATTTTAGGAAAACCTGAGAAGATACAAGTGGTAAAAGAGAGGAATACCAAAATCCCTGATCATGTTTCCTAGTGTATAGAAGAATAACAAAAAAGGGTACACACCATGATGGATCTATTTTCCTTATAGATTTAGGATAAAATCTGTAGTTTATGAGTCAAATTTGGAATACTGGTTATGAAATAGAAGTGGAAGATGAATATGAGGAAAAACTAGGGTTACCGGGCCTTTAATTAAAAAGGATTATGGCCACATTTATTTAGATAATAAATTTTAGGGGTAGAAAACTCTATAAACTCATGTGTGAATTTGATTTAAATTATTCAATGATTGTGTAAATGAAGATACCGTGGACGAAAAAGTGTGTGATGGAGGTATGAGTTTGGAAAAGGTGAAAATATATTGGTGACAAAAAATTATGAAATTGATTATTACCACCAAAATCCTGATGGGGGGAACCAGACATCCAATAACATCTACAATGGAAACTTCCCTCGCCATTAAGGGTTTGATGGTCTACTTTAGGCCCTAGTGACCCTTCAAAATTATGGTGGGTCAAAAAACCCTAATCTTCGTAATGGAATGCTTGTTTCTTTTCACAAATCCTCATTCATTTATTACCATATTTTGGCACACATTTGATCCCACACATGGGATTATAATCTTATGTTCAATCTGTGACAAATATTTGTCCCTTTTCAATGATTCATAATCAATTTGAGTTCCACTGGTTTTGATTAACACTTATTATTATGGTCAACCTCAATGACTATATGTTAAAAACTTTCATCATTGAATCAAAGATATGCATTCAAAACCACTAAAGTGAATTGTTTTCATCTACTTTAGATATTTATATATATTTTTATGGTTCCATATATTATTTAAAGAGTTATTTTTTATGAGTATTATGTAGGTTGTCTTTAATTTATTTTTCAATTGTATTTAATTTTCACTATTATATGGTATATAGGGGTAGATGGGTTTTTAGAAAAAACAAATAATAAACAGAATGGGGGTTTCATTCATATTGAGAAATTATTAGTAAATATTCATAACATAATCTCTCCTATAAATATAATATGCTGATTTTGTGGTCACCAATGCCTATTACCCCTTGGGAGAGTTGTAGGATATTAAAAAAATGGAAACCATGAGGGGTGCAATTATTAATGATTCTATTAACACATCCAAGTGAAATTCCCTTGAGAATTCCTTAATGATGTTAGGTTTTTATATAGTTTATTGTAGTGGTTACATTCCATGGTTATGGGGATTTGGTCTTTTTAATAACCAATACGGAAAGACCCTTCTTAGAGGGGTGGTTACAAGAATTTCTAAGAATTGGTAATATGGTTATAAATGATTCACCTAAAGTTTGATTATATTATATTGAATCATTTAGTTTTTTATTTAAATAATTATATATAATTATCCCTTTCTTTTTTACATGTACCAATATATAGATCAACATTCTTATTAGTTTGATGGTAATCATGAACTCTAGGTTATATAGATCAAGATATAACATTCAACCTAGCATTGTAGTTTGTTGTTATATTAGGGTTAAATAGTCAATTATTTCTATGAAATTATTGATGTATAATACAACTTTGTTAGTTTTATATTTAATATAACATTTATCATTTCTATTTTAATTATGATTCATCACTCACTTGGACTGTTGGTTCGATGACAAATTCTTCACCTAAAGTGAGAAATTAGTGATATATTTTTCACATAATATTGATGTGTTATAGTGATATATCATTAAGCTTATAGAAATATTTATGATATTCATTCACTTTATGGATAAATATGTATATGTTATACCATTAATATTATGTATAGATTGGTCATACATCATTAATTAATGGTGATATATCATTCACAATGTTTGTAGTATACAAATAACCCATCCACCATGAGTGGTAATAAATTGATGTTAGAGTCACCTTTGTGTAATTGATTTAGAGATTAATTATTGATTATCTAATTTAGATAAGTATATTAGTGCATCATAAAAATATATAATATTCTAAATTTGGTATGGTTTCTCTCCTAGGTGGCTTCTTTATACTTTGTGATATGATTATGGTAAGGGCCTATGGTTATTGTATTCTCTAAAATTCATTCATGTATTCGGGATGACATTGAGTGGAAACTAATAAATAGTTCTTATATATTTATATTTTTTTAATAATTTTCACGTAATGAATCAAACCATAATAATAATAAATTTTAGTATAATATTAATATGATAATATGGGGAAATATGAATTTAATTATTTTTAAGGGTAGGTTATTTTTCGTTTTGATTTTATTTTTTGGATTTTTTGGATTAAAGATGATATATATGATGTCTATGGATATATTTTAATGTTTAATAAAGGATTAAAAACCCCATTCTGAGATTTTGGTGTGGTCATAAGTGGATGAGAAAGGGGAACAATGGTTTAGGGACCTCCAAAACTCTAGTAGATGTCCACCTGAATTTTAGTGGTTAACCAATGTCTATATAGACACTGGAATTCCACGAAAATTCTAGATGATCACTACTAAAACTATGATGTCCACTAAATAGTTTTTAAAAATGGTTCAATAATGTGATTTTTGTAATGATCTCTTCCAGTACTTTTAACCAATGAAAACCATCCTTTTCCCCTCAATTCTTAGTGTTTAACAGCACTTGTGGATCTCTATTTCATCACCAGAAGTACCTATCATATCCATTTGACATAGAAAATGTTTTCTTAATATTATACCATGGTCATTTATATTCACATAACACCATGAAAAATTATGTCAAAATAATAATATTCTTGATTTCTTTCTTAAGACGCAACACAGAGATTTAAGAGAATTGTGATATACTATAGAAATATTATACTTAAAATGCGACCATTATAACCTAGATGGTAGGTATGAGTTTCTGTATATTTATTATCAAATATATTCAAAATGGTCCTACATAGTAAAATTTTATTTATTAATTCATAGGAAATAATCACTCAAATATTAGCGAATTCATTTTATGTTTAAAAAATATATTTTCTTAAAAAAATTGTTTTTCTTTATTTTATTGTTTAAATATTATAATACATTGACCAAAATTTTAGAAATTATATTTTCTAAAATGGATATCATTTTTGAAATAATCATATCAAAATTAAAATTTGGTGAAAGTTTGACAATATCTAATAAGATTATTTTTAGTGATGAGTAAAAACTATGAATTCTATAGAAATGTGTTTTCCTATTCAAGAATTTAAAAATTACCATTATTTTTTTAATTTAATTTTAAATTTATTTCATTCAATATTACTAAAATAATCCAATAGAGAATATTTTAAGAGACATAACACATACTTTTGGTATACAAGAATTTCGTAAAAAAAATTAAATTCGTTTTTAATCATGATTCGTGGCGTTATATTAAATGTAATTTCATAAATAAATAAATAAACATACATATAATTTTATTAAATATATTAAATATTTCTAATAATGATGTAGGAATTTTTTAAATAGGTTATATTAATTTTTGGTCATTATGAATCATAATCATGGTAAATATTTTTCACCTTCGTAATGGTAAATATACAAATTGTGGTTTGAAATAATTTTATAATAATATTTAAATATATATAAATTCTGAATTACATGAATTTTTTGAGTTTATTATAGATATAATCATCAAATATTTCATTAGATGGAAATTTTTTTCCATTTTTTCTTTCATAATGACCTTCATGTTATTTTATGTATTGAATAAATCCAAAAATTCCACTTACTTTATTTTAATAACCGTAATATTTTTTGCAGGTATAAAAGAAGTTTAGGTTTAGTTATAAATGTTTATTGGAAATATGATAGAGTTATTTTTCATTGTAGTTTATTTATTATTTTTATTTTAAGAATAATCTATTTTAAATTATTATGCAACGCTCACACGATGATTGTTCAAGTAGTAGAAAAATTAGTTAAATGGTTTTACATACCTATTTAGTATTTTTTTAGTTATGGTGTTATAAGAATTTTTTCATTAACTATAACATAATATTTTTGTTTTAATAGTTCATATTATAAAATTCAGTATTTCCATTATATTGTTTTAAATCAATTTATTTGAATTGTATACAAATGTATTTTGGGTATTATATGTTGAATAATATTTCATTAAATTATTTAAATTCATAAAAACGGTATCTTTTACCAAGTAAATGGTATATGGTTGAATATTTCTACCATTTTCCACTTATGGGTCACTTTACTTTTATAGTATCTTTTTTGATCCGTATTGAATTAAATACTTTTCTATATCGGTAATCGCCAAAAGTGTTAACAAGGATGGAATCTAATACATAGGGGTTAAACCATCACCTAAACATGCCTATTTTTTATATATGAGAGTATTTAAATTAATATTAACACTATATTATAATATATTAATTTTTATTGATATATATATCAAAATTAATATAATATTTTATTTAATTTCAAGGGTACATGTATTCTCTCTATTATAGGGATAAGACCCTCTTCTCTTACTCACCCCATATAGAGCCACTTAGATCAAGAAAACCCTAATTTTTTTTATTAATTTCAATATATAAATTATATTTGTTATGGAATTCTTAAATAACCATCCCTACATTCCATAAACAGTTATACAAGGAAGTTCCTCAAACATGATGGAATCATCATAATCGAGTGTTTTCATTTTACTTCTTCTTATACATTATTCCAATTATTCATAAAACCTGAAGTATAATAGATTCATTATCTCCCATATAATAATATATTATTAGTTTAATTTAATAAATTTATTCATTAACTTTTTCCATCAAATGAGAAATGAATGTATCACTAATTTGTACATGTGGACTTCCACCTCTATTAAGAGTTATGATTCATTTTCTATAACTACCTCACATTGATTTTTATAATGACATATTTATTAAAAATATATGATATTTATTATTAATTTAGTATTTTATAATGATAATATATTGTTTATAATTCATTCCTTGTTTTCTTTATGAAAATGAATTCAACATTCATGCATACATACATGCAACCATCTCTATGAATGATGTAATTCATTTTTCTATCACTACCATTTATGGTTGGTTCTAAATATATATATAATTAATATTTATTAAAAAATAAATAACAAAATTCTTGAGTTTATTTAAATATGATCAACATTCATGTACCAAAACAGTTGAATAAAGATTTATATAGAAAACGAAGCTTTTAACACCTGGAAATGAATATTTTTACATAGAAATATTGATAAATATTTGTTTAAATAATATAATTAGATTATATATGATATTAGATGTAATTATAATCTTCTATTATATATTTAAAATATAAATTTATTTAATATACATTAATTTATATAAATGACAATGTAATTCAGTCATGAGGTATGGGTTCTTTATCTTAATTTTGTTTCATCGAGACATGTTTGTTGTTATGCATATATTTTTATTGTGATATTTCTATACTACCCCTTTGAAATATCATACAATGGATCATTATTAATTATTATTATAAAATGTTTTAATTGGGATTATTTTAGACAAGGGGTTTTTATTTGGAATTTAAAAAATTGGTAATGATATATTGTCTCAAATCATCGTTTTAGTGAAATATGTTATGTTATGCACTTATAATCTTTTATAAGGATTAAATAGTGACTCAGTCACTTTTTTATCATTAATATACTAATTTTAATTATATTTAAAGTATCATTTTATGATATTCTTTCATGGGGATTATGATTAAAATGTTTCCAAAGCTGTATGGGTTAATTATTCTATATCCATTTTAATGGGGACCATTTATGATTAAATTTATTTTGGAATAATTATATTATTAAAATAATATAAAATATCATTGAATTTATTCTCAAATTATTAATTTGGAGGTTTTAAATATTTTCTCCTCATTTTCCTCTATATTTTACTCAGTGAGAACCAAAATATTTTTTTGAAGGAAAACTGGCTTTATTTCTCATTGTGGTTGGGAATTTTTTTTGTTTCATGGCCATATTTTGTAAAAGGTTTTTTAAATGGTTATTTAATTTTCTATAATAAATTTATTCAATTAATTTATAACTATGTTGATATTTTTAAAAAAATTAATAATAATAATCTTCTTGACATTTTCTGACTTTGGAACATTTCATCTTTTTACCAATGCATGAAAAGAATATTTTTTTAAAAATAAATTGTATAAGATAATTTTCCTACCATCATGTCTAATATTATGATAATATTCGTTTACAATTTTCCATTATTTCCTTCAAATAAAATAATTTTCACAAAAATCTAGTAATTTTTTACTCTAATTATACAAAAAAAAATATTTTCCATGTTTTCAAATAAAATTCTTAAATAATATTTTAATATAATTTTCCATTTAATTAAACACCCTTCAATGATCCTTATTCTCTACTGGGGATTTTTTCTTCTGATACCATATATATTATTTCTCTGTATGATTTATGATGATGTGGTAACTAAAATGGAACATGTTTTCTTTCAATGAGACAATTAATCCATGATGAATTTTTTTATTGAGATGATTATAGGTTTATGAAAGCCTATTTATTTCACTTGATATATAATATGGTCATATAGTGAATATGATATGATCATTTGGAATAAGTATGAATGTATTAGGATTATTATATGGATGTGACTAGAATTGTATATCTCTCTAATACATTGTGTAATGATTATAGAGTTAACATGGTTGAAGTTACTCTGAATAAAATATAGGAATTTTCAAGGGTGTACATTCCGTAATGAGTTTATGTACACTAATAAATTTTGGGTTTTAAGTGATCCTTGATAAATTATTTTTACGATTATGATTATGTGACACTTTATTCCACTCTCTTAAGACATAATCATAATAATATGTTTTTTTAATTATCATGAATTTGGATTCCCTTATTATTCATGTATTATTAATTTTTATGATTTACTCCATGAATCATAATTTTTATCTATTAATTTTTGGGTATGATTTTTTATTATCATTTTCATGTTTTTTACCCTTAAAGTGATTTTAAGATTACAAATGATCATTGATTGATATCTCCAATATTTTTCCATACCGAGCTTCTCATAACACCATTTCTATTCATTTTCATTCCTCAGGTTATGTTGAAATGTTTTGATAACGTTATTCAAAATATGGATAATAGACATGAATAACTTAGTACTATATGATATATATTTTTAAACCACTTATTTATGTGCCTATTTTTCCAAATAAAATAAAACTCTACAGTTCTAGATTGGAACATAATGACATACAATGAATATTGAATTAATAAGATGAAATATTTATATATTTTATTCTTGGGTATCCTCATTTGGTATCATAAAATGGAATAGTTATTTTTTGAAAAAAAGGATGAGAAAAAATTATTGATAACATCTAGGATGAGAGTATTTGTAAGAGAAAATCCTATGTTATTTTAAATAAATGAGTATGGTTTTACTAAAAAATACATCCTTGTCTAAATAATGGAATGTGGATAAAGTAATAGAATAAATAAACATAGAGGTAAGAACAATGAATGGGGTGGATTGGGTGTCAACTTGTTCATCAATGATTCATTAGGAATGGGTCTAATACTAGAAAACTCCCTAAACACTCTGAGGAGATATGCTTTAATAAATTTAAATTTATTTATGAATCATTATGATGGATTTGAAAAGATCATGAATACGGATCTGGTAGGTTAGACATAATGTGTTATATATTTAAAATATGGTTTCTTGATTTAGATATCCAATGAATGATTTTTAATTATAATATGGTCTATAACTATTTTTTTCTTACAATGTACTTTTTGGTTTCCTTCAATGGATGGAGCAGAGAGAATTCAGATTGGAACTGAATTCGATGGAAAATTTAATGAATTTTATCCTAAGAATAAAAATGAAAAGGGATCTACATTGAAGCCCTATTGATTATGCCTAATAATCTATCTCATTATATAATTAACAACACTATCTTGCATGAGTTTTGGAATGAACTAAATAGGGGAAAATAGAGTATTGTAATGGTGATGGAGGAATGAAGGTTTATAATGAAAAAATATTATAATATAGGAATATTCATCGAGGAAAGTATATTAAAGGAA
Source organism: Viscum album (assembly GCA_963277665.1). Taxonomy (NCBI): domain Eukaryota; kingdom Viridiplantae; phylum Streptophyta; class Magnoliopsida; order Santalales; family Viscaceae; genus Viscum; species Viscum album. The sequence goes on from OY728131.1 coordinate 1,355,750,326, forward strand.
TTATGACATTTGTTATGTATGGGAATTCAGGTCTTATAGAAACAAATATATATGTAAAATAAATATTTTAGTGGAGGAAAATAATCTATATTCTAAAGTAAAGTATATAGTGAAATGTATTATGTTTGTAGAACATGGGAATTATTTTGTCCAATTCATAATAAAAAGGTTAACTCTTAGAACAAGGAAGGTAATGTGGTATTCGAATCGATGAAGTGAGATTAATGGAGTGCATATATATTGGGATTCAAGAATTATGTTTTAAAAACTTTTTATCACTGTTATTCATTTTATAGGAATCATAAAATATCTATATATTGTTATGTAATTTTTTCCTCTACTTTTTCATGTATATGATTAATGGTATTAATAACAATAAACTCATTTAGTGTTAAAGTGATATTTTGAGGAAACAAATGAGATTGAGCGATAGAAAATCCATAATCTATTTTAAATGTCGAGATCATAATATTTTTTAAGTTAAATAGATAGTTGATATTGATAAACAAAATTGGATAGTATTGATGACCTTGGAATTTATTAGCTATTTTATGAATATGTGGTTTATGTTATATTTAATTATGATTACAACATTTTTTGATTTATGTAATAAATTTTATTGTGTGTGATTTTACTTATGGAATAATGATGTATTTAATTACGTGACGAAATTATGTTTTCATTGAGTGATTATTGTGATTCATGATATTAAAGGATTGGGTTATCATGTTTCAAGAAAAATATATGATCATTTTATTCACATGTTAGGAGTGAGTCTTTATGAGAAACATTATATTGTTTTTTGATTAATGATTAGTTAATTTTGTAAATTTTATAGTATTAATTATAAATTTTTGGTATTTGAATTTTGTCAAACAAATTTTGAAGGATCCTTAAGGTTAACTACTTTGGGAATTGATTGAGTTGAAATTTGTTTGTTTTTTTAATGTTTTACATATTTATCTATTATTTTATGATACACATATTTATCAATATTTGGTAACTTGTGCTACTAATTTTGGTTTTGGTAAATATGTTGATATAGGAGGAATAAGTTTTCATTATTTTATGGATATTATAATGTATTAAAATATAATTTCAGTACTCAAGGAATTAAAAATTCTATATGAATATTAATTTCATGGAGTAATAGATGGAGTAGAAATTTTTTGTAGGAAAAAAATATTAAATTTTGCTTATGAAATTGAATGATATTAAGTATATTGTATCTTTTAATATATTTTCAAAGTAATAAAATCACCAAGATCTAGGAAATATATCTTGAATTAGAAATTTTGTCTTTTTACCTTATTTTTTGATGATTTTATGATCTTTATCTATTGAATAATTACTGTTTCTGATAACTACCTTCTCAAGATCATGTTATTAAACACTCATTATTAGTCCTTGGATGTTACTTTTCACCACTATATCTATATTTTATCTTCCTTCCATTGTTCTCATTATCTAGAAATTTGATTTTTTGTTATTTCAATCATCTTTTTTTGTTTACAACTCCATTTTCATAGTAGTTGTTATTTTCCCTTTTATCTCATGTTGTTTTTCAAAAAATTTATTTCCAAATATTGAACCTTTTATAATACAAATAAAATTTTGGTGAAATTTTTTATTTAAGGACTAAAATATAAAAATTATAAACATTTTATTTAATATTATTGTATTGAAAATATATTTCTTTTCTTGCAGCACAGATATTTAAGATAATTGTGTTATACTATAGAAAAATTGTTATTTTGTTGTTTGGTTTGTGGTTGGGTGGTACTCACCATTGGCCTCCAAATCCTATATACCAATTTTTGATTCTTGACATCCCCTGAGGGGATTTAAAGGTGGTGAAGTAGGAAGATATTGATGCAGGAAAGCGATGATGTAGCCATTCATGTAGTGTGATGGTGATTAAATCAGACACATGCATGATAGAATATGTATGTTGAAAAATTCGTGGGGGGGTAAACACCATCTTAACACTAACATGGTGAATGGCCTTTAGAATACGTAATGGGATTTAATCCCACTAGGCCTTTAGGACACTCATTGTAATAAATTCGATATATGGATGCAATATCCATCGAAGGGGGGATATGATACATATTTTCATCCTACAGGTGTTTGTGTGTGTTTCATTGTATTTTATTCCAAATAACACACATATAAAAATTACTATTTAAATGTGATTGTTTTTATCTAGTCTTTGGATTAATGTGTATGAATATGAGTAGTTTTATTATGAAATATATATATATATATATATATATAATTTTCTTACTCAATAAAAAAATATTTATTGATTACTAGGAAATAAGAACATACTTTATAGTGAATTTGTTTTATGTTTGAAAAAATTAATCCTTCAAAAAATTGTTTTTTTATTTTCTGGATAAAATATTTAAATTTATTCATGGAAAAATTATAAATCATTATATATGATATGGTTATATTTTTTTAATTAGTATATCAAAAATATATTATTGTGTAATTTTTTAAATATTCTAAAAAAATTAATTTTTCAGTGAATAGTGACAAAGAACTATTTTTATATAAAATGGTGCTTTATATTTAAGTATTTACAAAGTCTGATTTTTTAATTAATTTTAAAATTTAATTTTTCATTTACATTAAAAATAATACAATAAATTTCATTTCAATTAACATTATGCCTAATTTTAGAATAAAAATATTTTTGAACTTAATTTATCATTTTTCTGGAAAACCATTTTCATCATGTTTTGTTAGTTAATTTCAAATTTATTTTCTTCCCATTATTTGATTTGAATGTGTAAAATTGGATTCCAAAATTGGAATCATAATTTCCAAATAATTTAAAGTTATCATGTTTATTATTCGTCCTCATGAATAGTAATAATGTAAAATATCTGTCCCTATGGAATGTGTAAATTAGTTAATTAATGTTAAAATAATTTTATATGGATTTCTTAAATAAATTTAAAAAATATATTTCTAATAGAAGAATTTATTTCAAAAAGACTTCTCAGAAATTCATATATATGATCAATTCATAGCATTTTTCTTTGATAATGACCTCAATATTAATTTATGTAAAGAAAAAACAAATAATGTCACTCCCATTATTTAAATAAATCAACAAATTCCCATTAGGATAAAAGTAGCTAATGTTCATTTCTAAATGGTAATTAGAAATATAAAATATTTTTTAATTATATTAATCTTTTTTAAAAATTTAGTATCAATATAATTACTCTAAATGCTTACGCAATAATGATGTAGTGATTGTTCAAGTAGTTGAAAATTCATGTAAATGATTATAAAAAAATAAAAATTATTATTTTTAGATTGGTTTATGGAATTCCATTTTCTTTATAAAAAATTTTATGAATAATGTGTTAAAATATTATATTTCAACTACATTACTATTTTTTATTTTTTTGACTCAATTATATGAATAGTCTTAAAAATGACTTTATTGTAATTTTTGTACAAACATATTTTATTAAATTATGTACATTCTAAAACATATTATCATTGAAGACATTTGTGATATATGGTAAGTAAATTGACATTATTTTCCACCTTTGTATAAGCTTCCCTTTTATAGTAACTTTAATGATCCCCAAAGAGTAAAAGAATCTCATATAATTGTAGCCATAAAAAACTATTAATGGGGATTAAAACTTATAGATGAGGGTTAAACCATAACAAAAACATATCTAAATTATGCTTTGTAATATTATTTCTACTTATATTGGTCATATATACTCAACATATAAATTTTTATCTTCATGGATATCAAATTTAATTTATTACAATAAGTAGTTCCAAGGGTGATATTTTTGTCTCTTATACTAGGACACCACCACTTATCACTTCCATACACCACCATGGGAAACTTTTATAATAAAAAATAAACCAAAAAAACTACTTAACCTCATTAGATACATTATAGTGTTCATTGTTCTCTTTTATATCATCGAAATGGTCCTTAAATAGATATCCAAAGGAGGTTCTTCAAAGAGGACGCAATCATCTTAACTAGACATCTTCAATTTATTTGTTATTCTACCTCCATAAATTATGACCTACCCAATAAAATATAATAAAAAATGAATTTATGTTTATAATTTTTTAGGTGGGATATCCTTATTCATATCCTTTACCCATCATATGGGAAATGAATGTATCTCTCGTTCATATGTGGGGACTACAACCTCCACGAATCCAAATGAATCATTTTACATTGCGCCCACACCTGGATGTTTATAATGACATATTTGATAAATATATATGATATTTCTTATATAACCAAATATTTTTAATGTAAAAATATTTTTTATCTTCATATCGTTATTTTTTATATAAAATTAAAATAGCTTTCATGTGTACGTACAGACTGCAATATCTATGAACGTTGTTATTCATTTTCTATCACTATCATTTATAGATATTTTTCAATAAATAAATAAATATATATATATATATATATAATAAATCTATATTATATTTATATCATTAATTTTATTTTGGATATTATTTAACCATTATGAATATGAAATAACATGAACAATTGAACTGATATTTTCATGAAAATTAAATAATATTACCCGGAAAATATGATTTTAATAAATAATATTTGATAAATGGGTTTTGAAATGATATAATTGAATCATATATGATATTATATGTATTTATATGGTTATATTATATATTTATAATAAATTAAATTTATTATATAGTAGGTTATATCACATATGAAACAATTGATACACGAGGTAAGGATTCTTCATCTAAATAATATTTGATTATGATATGTTAGATATTATTCACCTATATATGTTTTTGAGGTTATATACAGACCATGTGACATGTCATATAATTTATCACAGTTAGTTATTGTTATTTACTGTTAAAAATCATATTATTTTTCCAATGGGGATTTATTCAAAAGTTACCAATTTTGAAAGGATTTATTGTCCAAAATCATCTTCTTTTGGACATATGACATGTTATGAACCTATATAATTTTATAAAGTGTATTTATTTCACCATTGAAATTTTAAATCATTAATATAATTATGATCATTATTTATAATATTTCATTTTGTTTTATTTTTTATTGGGCTATATAATTCATCAGTTACTATAGAGGTAAGAGACAATTATTTGATCTCACATTTAATTGTGATCATTTAGGTTTAAATTTTATTTGTGGTAATTTTATTCTTTATCTCAAATAAATTCTAATTTATTATATTATTATCTTTTTAAATATTATTTATTCATTTTTTTATTCTCAATTTCCCCTCTTTCTTCTCAATGTGAAACTATATAATGTTTTTAAGGAACATCAATCTTATTTCTCATTTTAGTTGGGACTCATTTTCATCCATATCCATATTTACGAATTTTTTAAGGAATGTTATATTTTATGGTCTGATGAAATATTAATTTTATTTTTAATTTTTTTTTAATATTGATAAAAAATTTAAAAGTAATCTAATTTTATTTTTTAAAATGATGCCTTTCTATCATTATACTGATATAGGAAAGGATTAATATTTTTATCATAAAAATAATGAATACATTTTTCCAAATAATTGTGATTTATTTCCATTGAATCTTAATTTATATGATTCCAATATTATTTTCAATGAATATTTTTTCCCATTACTATGGGAATTTTTATTTTTAAATATATAAAATCAAATGGATATTTTCAACATTTTCAAAAAATTGGATTAATTTTTCATTTTAATGCTTTTCCCTCCAAATAAATATACTTTGGTGTTTTTATATGCTATAGGGGATAAGATATTATTATAGATTCTATATTATTTTGCTATATGTTTTATGATAATTTCTAAATTCACATGAAACATGTTTTAATTCAATGAGTCAATTAATCCATGATGAATGCATTTCTAATTATGATGAGTTAATATTTATGAAACCTATTTATTTTATATGGGATATGTTATAATGAAATAAGGAATTTTTATGATCTTTTGAAATAATTATGAATGGATTATGATATTTTTTGAGGTGGACATGTAATTAAAAAGACATATAATTCATTGGGCAATGATGATTGAGCTAATATGGGAGATGTTACTCCTAAGAGATTATTTGAATTGACCCTGTAGACTATTCCATAATGGGGTTTTTACAATAGAAATAATTGTCATATTAGTGAGACTTGAAAACTAATTTCTATTTTTATGATTATTAAATACATTGTGACACTCCTTTATGATATGATCAAATGGGTAAGATATATTTTCACGGATTATTAATTTTGATTCTCTTTTAAATTAGGTATTATTAATAGCCTAGTTTTCACCATGAATCTTGATTAAGATCTATGAATTATTGTGTATGATTTTCTATTTTTAGGATCATGTTCTCATAATCTAGTTCTTATGTTATATATATAACTGATCATTGGCAAATATCTCCAATGTTTACCCTTACTAGGTATATGATATCACCATTTATTATGTTTTCTATTCTATAGGATATAATGAATAGTATTACAAATGTTATGACTAAGAGGGGAACTACATATAAAGAACATAATGAGAGATGATGTTTATTTTTCCATAACCAATTTTATATGTATCCATGTTTACGAACTCAAAAAACCCAATCCATTTCTAGCATGGATAAAAGTTATATATTATTAATATTAATCAAATAAGATGAAATATTTATGTATGTTATGCTCAGGTCATCTCAGGGTAAGATTCATTATTTTTTCCACTCTATTCTCTATTCATTTCATATTATTATCATATAATTTATTAGTTACATAAATTAAAATTTAACTAACTTCATGGTGAATTACATTATGATCCCTTGGGATCTTCTTTATTATATTAGAGAATTCCTAAATGGTTTATGTCCTTAAAAATGTATCAATATTTTTATATAGATCAATTAAATTTTCATTGTTTTACATATTCATTCTTTTAGACCTTAGGTTATGGATTATTGTCTTTATTATAATTTTTTATATGATGGTGATGTAATTAGGTCAATTTTTAGATTATTTTTCCCCATTTTTCCCGTAGTTTAGTTGTTCTTTATCTTTTGAGACTATATAATTGGAGTTCCTTGTTTATTTGTTTTTACCTAATGATAATTCAAGTCTATTTAGTGTATTTTGGGATGTGTTTTGGAGATAATTGGTTTGGAAATACATGAAACTCATTAAATTATATATCTATCAACTCATTGGGTGAATTTATTTACATCACATGTAATATAGCCGGCACTATGATTCTAAAGTTAATAATAAACCCCCATGTTATTTTTTGAACTAAAAATTGATGAGTTCCTTAGATTTATTTTATAAAACCTGGATGATAATCCTATTTTGGGTATCCATGAGATTTAATAAAATGGTTTTAATTAAACAATTTTAGACCAATGGTTTTTACCTTGGTAAATAAATGGGTTTATAATAAATGTTTAATATTTTTGAATTACTTGATTGAATTAATTTCATTCTAGTTATATATGATTAACAAGTTTTGTAAATTTTTCAACTTGATATATCTCTTTGTCTTTTTAGTTTTTATTTTTATTAATTATAAAATATTTCATTTCTAGTGATTTTATTAGATTATTAAGGTTAGCTTCACATAAATGGTGTTAACCATGCTATTCCCTAATGTTTTTAATTGTCAATATGATATGATATTTATATGGAATAATTGGTTTTTTAATTATGTCTTACATACGTATAAATTTGGGTCCCCATTCCATGTTTCCATAAGTTGGTAACTTCCTTTCACAATCGGTAATATGACGGAATAGCGTAGTTAAAAACATTTATGTGACATTTCCATAAGTTGGTCAATTCATTTTACCATAGTAAAAATAATTTATTAGTTATGTCTTAAAATTGACCATGGTTAATACATGCATCTAAGGTTACACAAAAATCAGGATAACATCATAGGAGGAATTTAAATGGATTTTATTTAAATATATTCTCCAAAAAATTAAATTTTTTATTAGAAATTATCATTTATAGAATAAAAAATATTTTTATATTGTGTTGAAACTAGTTTTAATTTTCCCCCTTTTTAAATCTTGATGGATTTTTATGAAATAATTTCAATCATGGGAAATATAACATTATTATATTTTGTATCAATGGGAAATTATCATAAATTAAGTAAATATATTATATGTGATATAAATTATGTTTAAAATATTTAAAAATAATAATAACATTTTATTTAAATATTATTCTCTCAAAAAAGTGTATTAGAATAAGTTAAACCCTCTTTTAAAAGGAGATGGTCTTGAACCAATTTTCTAAAACAACATGTGTTCTTTATATAAACATACATAAGGGATACTATAAGGAAACATCAATAAATTTCAAATTTGACCTTGAATTCCACCTAGATAACTACTAATAGATAATTATATACGTCCCTACCATGCCTTGTACAATATATCACAATGAATAAATAAACCATGTGATGTATTTATTACAATGTTTTTTGTTGATATCTTTTGTCACCAAAACAATTGAGGGGAACATGACTATATATCGTATACAATGTATGTATTTTAATATTATAACCCTTATGTTTATTAAATGTCAATTCATGATTTATTAAGGAGGAACTTATATAATACAACTAAAAATATAAATATATAAGGACCCAGCCTTATAACATCACATAATATTGAATTAAATGAATAATTCCCAATGAGGATCTTTTCAGGTTTAGAGTTTTAGAGAATTAAGACATAACTATTACATATAAAAAGATTACAAAGTAGACACTTTTACACAATTTCCATTTTTTCATAAAATAGAAACTATTGAAAAAGGATTCATGACTTGTTCCAAGTTTTAGACGGCATTAATTTTCCTTGATCCCATCCTTGACCCTATTCATCTTTATGTCTTGTGAAAAAATTTCAAAACATGGGATGAGCATAAAAAGCTCAGTAAGGGTTATAAAAAAAAGATTAAAAACATGTGTTCATAAATACATACAAAACATTAACTCTTTTACTTGCCTCATGAAATCATAAGATTTATGAATGACACATTGAAATCATATATCATAAAGGTATCTTGTGGAATCCATAACATACTTACATTATAGCTATCACAACTACATAGAGAGTTACATTGGAATAACCATCCGAGAATATTACCTAAATCTCTTAGGATAAACATCCAAGTTTACCTCTGTCACATTAGCCAATTCATTAGAGAGATATCTCATGCTCACCTGCCCTAGGTTTATCACGGAACCACATGTATACATAAATAATTCCAAAGAACCGTAACATGATCATAACACATAACATAAGCATAAATAAAAGATAAAACTTCCACATTGCAATAACAAAATATCATTTCAAAATATTTAGATAATAAATCCATTATCAAAATCATTTTCAATACCAAAATATGTAAAAAGAGTAAATGGTATTTATTTTTCCTTTTAAAAACATTTCGGCTTGTTAAGGAAGCCAAAGATCAAATAATACCCACGGCGGCTGAAAGTGCATTGTCACCGCTTACGTAAAAGAAACATTCCATTTTTTCATTTAGTAAAAAGATTCATATAGAAAGAATCCATTTGAATGAAATGAAAAGTTAAAGGGGTTTACACACCATATAAAATAAAGTTGTCTATAAAACCAAATATCCCTCAATGAAAGGAGATTGAGACGAAGTCCCTTACCTTGTGTCCGACATGACTCGATCATTCATTAATCTCCTGAATAATAAAATATACTAAATTTATACTTTCTTAAGAACCTTTTTCATTTTTATTATCCCTTTTATATCAATTATTACCATGTTATAAACATTATGTAATCATTTAAGTTAATAACGTCCATTTTGTCGATATTTGGTACTTGAGTAAAAATGAACTCCTTATATTTATAAGATGTCCAAGTGGTTAATAGTCCATTATATCCAGAATGATAGTAATGATTTATATATCATATATATCATATATATCCAGTATATACATGTATTTATAATAGTACATAACATTTTGAGGTAAGAAATGAAATTCATCGTTCATGGAGACGGTAAGCTGTACATACACATGAACGCTACTGTCATTTCTATTTTTTATTTTAATGGAATTAAAACATAATGAAACATAGGTAAATTATAATTCCAGTATAATATAATATATAATATCATATATAATAACATTAACTCCATCCTATATACGTGCCACATATGGCATTAACGAGTCATATCACTTTGAGAGGGCGGTAGTCCGCACTTACTCAAATAAAATTATCACATTTAACCATAATGGAACCATAAAGGTATGACATAAATGGAAAATACAGAAGAATAAAGAAATAATATACATAATATATATCATATATAAATACATTTCCATTATAATGTCCACCATGAGAGGCGGTGGGAGGTAATCGAACAATTACCGTCTCGTGAGGCGTTAGTTTTCCATCAACAGAAATAGTATGTTCTTCACCCATTAGATGGAGGTGTGTGTAATTGTAGTTATAAAACCTCTTATAACAACATCCTATTATATTGAGGATAATCGTGTTGTTATAAAATAAATGAAGAAAAGGATTTTATGGGTTTCAGAAGTAAAATAAATGAAAAGAATTTAAGAGAAACCATTACCTTTAATTTGGGTAACTTCCATTGGTTTGAACCAAAAGGACTTTTTGAAGTGTCTTCTACCTTAGTTACGGATTATAAAAGGAGGATAGATATGTATGGAGCTTAATTGTGAAGAGGTTGGATGAGCCAAATGCCTTTAGAGGTGTGAGGAATTGGATAGAAATGGTCTTCTTTTATAAGGTCGGGGGAGGGGCTCTTTAGGAAAGTGTGAAAATATTATTTTATTATATAAAGATATTCGATTTCTAAAAGTCCAAAAATCATTAGAGCCGAAGATAATATGACTAATGGTCGAAATAAAATCATCCAATAAGAATTGGACAGGTTTTGGATAATATTTTAATAATTATAATCTTATTTATTTAAATCATTTATTAATGGGGTAAATACTGCATCACTATTGTGTCATGAATAATTCAAATTATTAGATGTATAAAAATTCTAATAAAAATACTATCATGTAGGAAAGATTTTTATATTTATAAATAATATTTATAGTCGATACTATGACTTAAATAACACCGTATAGAAAATAAATTTACTAAAATAGTTTTTTATGTCATCTTTTACTTTACATTAAATTAATTAATCTAAAGTGTCATTATCATTGATAAGTGACTCCATGGGGTCCCAATGTCGACCAAAGGATTCCCATGGTCCGACATTAATCATAAAATAAGGTTAGGAGATGTGTTAACTTAATATTGAATTATTATAATATACGTTTTAACTGGAATTACCGTATTTACCTTTAACCACGGTAAATAAAAGTCAAAAGTTACGATTCGTCAAAAATTATTTTCATCTAATTGAACCAAATTTTACTAACTAATAACAACCATTTATGTCTGATTTATTAAATTAAATTCACAGAAGTGGTAAAATTTCATTTAAATGAAAAAGTCAATTTATTAACTACTACTAAGTGGTTTCACAATTCATCAAAAATTGATGTTTTCAGAAAAATACCAAAAAATCAGCCTATGATATATTTGATATTTCAAATTCAAAAATGTTGTTTATTTTTCCAAATTAAAAAAAATAATAGTGTCACTAATTAATTTTAAAATTAATTCTCATTGTTAAAACAAATAGTGTGTTTTTAAGAAACAATAACTATCATAAGATTGACACTTGTTTATGTCCAATTTCGAAGTGAAATTAATTCCAATGACCAAAATTGGATTAAAGGCTAAAAATTTATTCTAATTTAACTTTAAAACAAATTAAAAAGAGAATCTAACCATATAAATAAATTAGAGTAAAACATAATTTTGATTTAATATGCAATATTTTCACTAATCAATAAAAAATGAACTTTATCGGAAAAATTCCAAAAACTTTCACAAAGTAAAATTTGATGTCCCCATTATAAAGAAGGATTTTATTTGGTCCTATAGAATGTATTAAAGTGAACAAAACTAGATTTAAAGAGGGGTTTCCACTAAAAGGTGATAAATCGTCCTTTTAATGTAAATTATGCTTAAAATTCGATTCATTAAAATTTTAAGCATCTAAATTTTTATTGGACAAATGTAAATACATTAAAAAATCATGTATAATAATATTTAAGTTAGTTTTGTTCATTACCACCAATACAATGGCTAAGAGTTAACTACTAATTAAAATAATAATATTATATTATTAGTGTGCAATGTAAGAAACACTTTGTTACGTATCATGTACGCTATCAAACATATAAACCCTTTTAAAGTAAAATAAATATTTAATTCAAAAATAGTAATAAATATGAAATATATATTATTCTTTATTTACCTGGGATGTCACATCTTTCCCACCTTTTGGAAATTTCATCCTTGTAATTTTTATTCACTTTTCAAAATAAGTGGGGGGTATTTATATCTCATACCATTTTTAGATTCCCACGTTTCCTCTTCAATCATATGGGTTTTCCAAAAAACCCTTACCTTGTGAATTACCCTATTCAGAAAAAAAATTCCCTCTACTTTAATGAATCTGGACTGGTTGTTCTTCATAAGAGAGATTCTCTTCCAACTGAACTACCGATGGGCTCAAAACATGAGATGGATCTGGTATATGTATTATGAACATCGAAACATGAAAATCATTCTGTACTTGGGATAAAAATGGAGGTAAAGCCACTATGTACGCAACTGATCGAACTTTATCCATAATTTCATAAGGTCTAATAAACCTTGGACTCAAATTTCCCTTCTTACCAAAACACATCACACTTTTCCTTGGAGAAACATTGATAAAGACATGATCACCTACCTCAAAAGAAAGATCCTTCCTCCGATTATCTGCATAACTTTTCTATCTTCTCTGAGCTATTCTCATGTACTTCTGAATCAACTGAACTTTCAATTCCATCTCTTCTACCAATTCTGGTCCCATCATCTTCCTTTCACCTACATCATCCCAAAAAGATAGATTTCGACAATGCATTCCATATAATGCCTCAAATGGAGCAATATGTACAGGAATGAAAACAGTTATTATATGAAAATTCAACCATAGAAATATGTTGGTCCCCACTTCCCTAATAATCCATCGAGCAAGAACGTAACATATCCTCCAATGTCTGAATTGTTCGTTATGATTTCCCATATGATTGAGGGTGAAAATATATACTAAAATTTAATTTATTACCCAATGACTTCTGAAGGCCTTTCCAAAAGATAGATGTAAACCTTGGATCACGATCAGATACAATAGAGAGGAGAACACCAAGAAATGTGACTATCTCTTTAACATACAACTGAGCATGTTGATCTAGAGACAAAGTATCTCGAATAGGAACGAAATGAGCAGATTTAGTCAATCAATCAACAATTACCCATATTACACTATTACCTAGAGATGTCATTGGTAATCCCATAATGAAGTCCATGGAAATATTTTCCCATTTCCACTCTGGAACCGGTAATGGATGAAGCATCCCTTTTGGTAAAAACCGCTATCCTTTAACCTCCTGAAAATTCAAACACTTCATTGTAAAATCAGAAATATCTCTTTTCATTCCATCCCACCAGTAATACTCACAATGATCTCTATACATCATTTTAATACCAGGATGAACTGAAAACAGGGAACTATGAGTTTCACCCAACAACTCATTCTTCAACTATTAATCAAAATGCACACACAATCTCCTTCCAAATCTCAAAACTCAATCATTATCAACGTTAAAATCAGGTAACATACCCTTCTGAACCAACACTACCTTTTTCTACAACTCACTGTCTTCTTTCTGTGCTTGCTTTATTCTGTCTGATAGTGATGATTTTACTGACACCTGAAACAAAATAGAAGAATTTCCTGCACCAACAACATCTATGCCAAAGTTCATCAAATAAAAATCCAAAGGATCTCATTCCAAACGTAGAATTTCTAATGAGACATTACTTTTTCGACTCAAATCATCGACCACCTTATTTGTTTTTCCTGGATTGTAATGTATCGTGTAATCATAATCCTTGATTAGTTCTACCAATCTCATCTGTCTCATGTTCAATTCTTTTTGAGTGAATATATATTTTAAACTTTTGTGGTCAGAATATATTTTACATTTTACTCCATAAAAATGATGCCTCCGAATTTTTAACGCAAAAACAACAACAGCTAATTCCAAATCATGTGTAGGGTAATATGACTCATGATGTTTCAACTGACATGAAGCATAAGAAATTACCTGATCATTCTGCATAAGTACACATCCAAGTCCTTTCAATGAAGCATCACTATAGATAACAAACTCAAAATTTCTAGATTGTAATGCCAAAACTGGAGCATTCACCAATCTTCTTTTCAATTCATGAAATCAATCATCACATGATTTTATCCATATAAACTTAACACCTTTTCAAGTTAACTTAGTAATTGTACTAGATAACCGTGAAAAAGTTTCAACACACCTCCAGTAATAACTTTCCAAACCACGATAACTACAAATATGAGTTATATTTTTGGGTCTTGGCCATTCTTGAACTACATTTGTTTTAGCAGGATCAATAATTATTCCATTTTTTGAAACAATGTGACCATTGAAAAAGAATTTTTTATCCAAAACTCGCACTTGCTAAATTTCCCATAAAGTTTAATTTCATTTAATGTTTGCTTGAAAACCCTTAAATGATTTTCATGTTCCTCTTTACTTTCGGAATAAACCAAATATCATCAATAAAAAAATCCAAAAACTTTTCCAAGAACTCACGAAAAATTATATTCATAAGATCCATGAAAATAACAGGTTTATTGGTTAAACCAAAAGGCATAACTACAAATTCATAATGGCCATATATTGTACGAAATGCGGTCTTCAGAATGTATACTTCCTTTATATTCAAATGATGGTACCCCAACCTTAAATCAATATTTGAAAATTATTGAGCTCCCTTGAGCTGATCAAACAAATCATAAATATGAGGCATATGATACTTATTCTTAACAATGATGTTATTCAATGCTCTATAATCAATGAAAAGTCTCATTGAACCATCTTTCTTTTTAATAAAAAAATACAAGATAATCCCATGGTGATGTGCTAGGTTGAATGAAACCTTTATCTAATAACTCATGCAATTGCTTCTTTAACTCTAAAAGTTCAATTTGAGCCATTCAATAAGGGGTTTTTGAAATTGGATTAGCATCATGAACTAAGTAAATAGTAAATTCAACATCCTGATCAGGTATAATACTTGGAAACTCTTCAGGAAAAACATCAAGGTACTCATTTACCATTGGCACATCATTAATCTGAATAGTTCCTTTGTTTTCACTAATATGTGCAAGGTAACACTCATTCCCATCTTTTACTGGTTTCATAGCTTTTTGATATGTTATCAAAATCAAGGGTTCATTTTTGAATACAAACTGACAATCATTCTGAAAAGAAACATCATTTTCTCTACAGTAAATCTTAGTATGATAAACAGAAAGCCAATCCATACCCAAAATAACATCAAACTCTACTTGAGGGAAAAAATTAAGGTTTGTCGGTAGATTCTTTCTTCACACAAGGAAATGAATGTTCTTATGTTTTCATTTTGTCTCAACATTTCTCCAGGTGTTTTTACCATAAGTTTCATATTTATATCTTGAGATGGAATTCCCAATTTACTAGAAAACTTCTCAGAAATGAATGAGTGTGTAGACCTTGAATCAAACAACACATTGGCATAATCTAAACAAACAAACTGTATACCAGATAAAACTTCATTTGATGACCCAACATCTGCTGAAGAAGTTTCTAAGGATTCCACCACCCCTTTCTGCTTGTAGCCTGGCTGCTTTCCTTCGGTTGAGTTCTTTGTTGGAAACTCATTTGGATAATGACCCATTTAATTGCACTTAAAACATTTTACTGGCTGTAAATTATATTTTGTCTTATATTTACCCTGATCCTTTTCAGTGCAATTACGAGCCTTATATAATATTTTTCCACATCTATAGCACTTACCCGAATTCTGAAGAAATTCCCCATCATGCTTTTTACGAAAATTCTCACAAATTATAAAATTATGTTTCTTACCATCATACTTTTTTGAATAGTTTTTCCCTTTCACCTGCCACCTCAACCTATTATTATTTTGTTTTTCAAAGAGCACCTGATCAAGAGAAAACTCCGTTTCCACCTTCTCCGCACAATGAACAAGTTTTTCATAACTTTTGAACTCATGAGAAGCTAAATACCTTCGATACATTGTCTTTAATCATGAGTAAAAATGGTTGATTTTACTCTTAAGATCTCGTATGAAATTTGGAGCATACCTAACCAGGTGAGTGTATTTTTATTCATAACCAGCCACTGAGTCATCACCCTACCTTAATTCCAAGAATTGTTTTTCCATCCTAAGACGAACCACCTTAGGGAAATATTTCACAAGAAATATACCTTTGAATTCATCCCAATCAAGAGCATTAATCTCCTCACTATCCATGCTACTTTTCACCATCGACCACCACTTATCAACTTCACGTTCAAAATAGTAAACATCAAGACTAACCTTTTGAATTTATGAACAACCCATGACATTGAAAATCTTATCCAGTGCTTTAATCCACCCTTCTGCTGGAACCTAATCAGAAGATCCTCTGAATGATGGGGGATGTTGCCACATGAAATGCCCCACTAATAACATGTTCCTCTGTGGTTGATCTGGTGGATCTCGTACATGGATACCACCAACATTTATAGCATGATTCAACTATTCCATCACTACAACAAACAATTCTGTTCTGATACCATCCCAGGTTACTGATTTGAAAGGTTGTCTCCCTCTTGATGTCATCCCATCATAGCTACCCTATTTCCTCTATGAAAAACCATTATGGACACAGTAATATCTTAGACGAAGCAACATGGTAATATGTAAATGCTATATGATTTCAATATTAACATAAATTACACTATGGATATTAATTTAACAATACCCTAACTCCAAAAGTTATCTAAACAGACCACTGATACCATCTATAAGGACCCATCCTTATAAAATTTCATAATCTTGAATTAAAATAATAATTCACATTGAGGATATTTTTAGTTTTAGAGTTTTAGAGAATTAAGACATTACTATTACATTTCAAAAGATTACAAAGTAGACACTTCTTCACAGTTTCTATTTTTATTCATAAAATAAAAACTCTTGAAGAAAATAGTCATGTCTAGTTAGAGGTTTTATATAGCATGACATTTCCTTGATCCCATCCTTGACCCTATTTATCTTTAAGTCCTTTGAAATCATTTCAAAACCTGGGATGGGCATAAAAACAACGTAATGGTTATAAAATAATGAATGAAAACATTTTTTCATAAATACATACAAATCATGAATTATTTTACATACCTCATGAAATCAAAATATTTATTAAAGACACATAGAAATCATATATAATAAAGGTAACTTGTGTCATCCATAACATACTTACATTGTAGCTATCACAACAACATAGGGAGTTACTGTGGAATACCCATAATAATATATTACTTAAATATCTTAGGAGAAACATCCACGTTTACCTCTGTCACATTACCCAATCCATTAGAGAGATATCTCGGGATCACCTACCCTATGATATCACAGAACCACCCATATACAATAAATAATTCCCAAGAACCATAACATGATCATAACACAAAACATAAGCCTTAAAGAAAGATAAAATTTCCACATTGCAATAAAAAAATATCATTTCAAGATATTGAAATCATGAATCCATTTTCCAAATCCTTTTCAATACCAAAATTCGAAAAAAATGTATATGGTATTTATTTTTCCTTTTAAAAACATTTCTTCTTGTTAAGGAAGCCAAAGATCAAATAATACTCACAGTGGCGGAAAGTTCATTGTCACTGCTTATGTAAAAAAACATTCATTTTTGTCGTTTAGTAAAACGATTCGTATATAAATATTCCCATTGAATGAAGTGAAAAGTAAAATCGGTTTGTACATCATATAAAATAATGTTGTGTATAAAACTAAATATGCATCAGTGAAAGGAGATTGAGATGAAGTCCCTTACCTCGTGTCCGACAAGACTCGATCATTCTTTAATATCCCGAATAATAAAATAATGTTAATTTATACATTCATAATAACCTTTTTTGAGTTTATTATTCTTTTGATATCACTTATTACCATGTTATAAACATTATGTAATCATTTAAGTTTATAATGTCCATTTTTTCGATATATGGTAATTGAGTAAAAATTAACACCTTATATTTACAGGTTGTTCAAGTGGTCAATAGTCCATTATATCTAAAATGATATTCATTATTTAGATATAATATATATCATATATTTTTATTATATACATGTATTTATAATAGTTCATTACATTTGGAAGTAATAAATGAAATGCACCGTTCATGCATACGGTAAGTTGTACGTACACATGAACTGGACTTTCATTTCTATTAATTATTTTAATAGAATTAAAACATAATGATACATAGGTATATTATATTTCTAGTATAATATCATATATAATATCATTAAATACATCATTTATTCATCCCACATATGTCATTAACGAGTCATATTACATTTAGGGGGAGATGGTTAACACTTCCTTAAATGAAATTATCGTGTTTACCCATAATGAAAACCATAAAGGTGTGATATAAATGTAAAATAAAGAAGAATAAAGAAAGAATAATCATAATATATATCATATATAAATACAGTTCCATCATAATTCCCACCATGAGAGGCGGTATAAGGTAATCGAATAATCATCTTCTCGTAAGGTGTTAGTTTTCCTTCCACATAATCAGTATGTTTTTCACCCATTAGATAGAGGTGTGTGTAATTTTAGTTCGATTACTTCTTATAAAAACATCCTAGTATATTTAGGATACTGGTGTTGTTATAAAATAAATTAATAAATAGAGTTTAGGGGTTAGAGAAGTAAAATAAAAGAAAAGAAGTTAAGAGAAACTGTTACCTTTAAATTGGGTAACTTCCTTTGGTTTAAACCAAAAGAACATCTTGAAGTGCCGTCTGAATAAGGTAAGGATTTTAGTAGGAGGAGAGGGATGTAGGTATCTTAATTGGGAAGAGCTTGGACGATCCAAATGGCTTGAGATATGTGAGGAATTGGATTGATATCTTCTCCTTTTATAAGGGCGAGGAGGGGCTCTTTAGGGATGTGTGAAAATATTATTTTATTATATAATGATATTCGGTTTCTAAATGTATAATAATAATTAGAGTCAAAGATAATATGGATCATGGTCTAAGTAAAGTAATCCAATAGTAATTGAACCAGTTTCGGATAATATTTTATCATTATAATATTATTTATTTAAATCATTTATTAATAGCGTAAATATTGCATCATTATTGGGTCATGAATAATTTAAGTTATCCGATGTCTAGAAATTATAAAAAAATTCTATCATGTATTAAATCGTTTTATAATTCTAAATAATATTCATAGTTGAAAATATGACTTATATAAGACCATATAAAAATTAATTTACTAAAATATTTTTGTTTATGTCATTTTTGCCTTTACTTTAAATTAATTAATCTAAAGTGTCATTATCATTCATAAGTGGCTCCAAGGGGTCCAAAAATCGACCCAAGGATTTCCATGGTCAGCCATTACTTATACAATAAGGTTAGGACATGTTTTAAGGTAATTTTAATTTATTATATTATTCTTTTTATCTTAAATTGCCCTATTTACCTTTAACTGTGGTAAATAAAAGTCAAAAGTTACTATTCGCTCAAAAATATTTTCATCTTATTGAACCACATTTTACTAACTAATAACAACCATGTATGTTGGATTTTCGAAATCCAATTCACAGAAGTGGTAAAATTTCATTTAAATGAAAACGTTAGTTTTTTAACTATTACTAAGTGGTTTCACTATTGATCAAAAATTGATGTTTTTTAGAAAAAAACCAAAAATTCAGCCAAAGAAATATTTGATATTCTGAATTAAAAAATGATGTTTATTTTTCCAAATTACAAACATAAAATTTTCATTAATTAATTTTAAAATTAATTCTCATTGTTAAAAAACAGCGTGTTTTTATGAAACAATAACTATCAAAAGATTAACACTTGTTTATATCCAATATCAAAGTGAAATTAATTTCAATGACCAACATTGGATTAAATTGTAAAAATATATTATAATTTTACTTTAAAACCAATTAAAAATTTAATCTATCCATATAAATCAATTAGATTAAAAAATATTTTTGAATTAAAATCCAATATTTTCACTATTCAATAAAAAAATGTACTTTATCGTAAAAATTCCAAAAATTTACACAAAGTAAATTTTGATGTCCCCATTATAAAGAAGGATTTTATTTGGTCCTATATAATGTATTAAAGTGACCAAAACTAGATTTAAGGAGGGTTCTCCATTAAAAGGGGATAATTTGGTCGTTTAATGTAAATTATGCTTAAAATTAGATTCATTCACATTTTAAGCCTCTAACGTTTTATTGGATAAATGTAAATAAATTTAACAATTATGTATGATCATATTTTAGTTAGATTTTTTCATTCCCACCAATACAATGTCTATGAGTTAACTACCAATTAACATAATAATATTATATTATTAGTATGCAACGTAAGAAACTCATTGTTGCGTATCAGGTATGCTATCGAACATAGCAACCCCTTTAAAGTAAAATTAATATTTAATTCACAAATATAAATAAATATGAAATATAACTTATTATTTATTTACCTGGGATGTTACAAAATAATCCTACAGTCTTTGGGTTATTAGGTACTTGATGCAATTAATGTAACATGGATTCAAAAAAATTATTGAAAACATCCATAATAATCTTCTGAAATTATTTATCTTTTAAAACTGCACGAGATATCTTCTGGGAATACACATGAAATGGGTGAGCTATAAAGAAAAATAAGTGAACTGATAAATAAAACCTGAATAAAGTATTAAATCTTAAACAATAAGCATTTAAACATGATAAAAAAGTGGTGATAATCATAATTATGAACTATGAGGAATGATATAACATGATAACATAAATGAAACATGAGAATGTGTCAGCAAAATTAAACATGATATCAGAAAAATAGATTAAGGATAACCTAAAAGACTCCATATTATAATTTTATTTGGATAACCACCTATATACTATATATGGTATCTCATGAGGCTAAAACGTTAGAAAATTCATTAGATCACTAAATAATTTGGGGTGCACCCGTCGGTTCCAAACCCCGTACATGCATATGTGTGCCACATAGATCATATAACATAATAATGTCATTTAGAAATTTTAACCCCATAATAGAGGAGTCTTGTTTAAATATAGGGGAATCCAAAATAAATTTAGTATGGGTAAATCAAGGTAATTACCCTTGATTAGAAGTGGGGTTTATATTCATGACAGAATCATTTGGATTGAAATATCATAGTAGCATTTTGAAGGCATAGTGGGAGTACATAATGATTCATAAAATGATTTAATAAGAGTAAGTGAGATATCTCAATTTTTCATATAAAAAGGTAATTTAGAGTTATGGGGAGAAAATAACCCAAAATTAATAATTGGAAATCAAATAGAATAAAACAGAAAAGATTACTGAATAAAGTGGAGGAGATACCATAAAACATTTAAGCACAGAAGTGTCTTAAGAAAAGGATATAATGAGGGGGGATAAATAATATATGATTATTAGGAAATCAATTTTAATATAGAGGTATCTTTATAAATACTAGGAAACATACAGAATCGAGATGCAAACGGCTGCTTAGAAATAAGGTTTCAGATTTGAAAACAAGTGGGAGAGGTCCCTTGCCTTGGGAGGGTGATTCCAAAAAATTTGGAGGAGATTATTGAAGGATTCAAAGAATCATGAGGAATATTGAGATGTAATGGGAGAGTGATGAGGTGATATTGTGTTTTGAGTGAATAGGAATGGGAAATTGAGTGTGTTCATGTTGGAAAATAGAGGGGAGTTCTTTATTATTTCTTAAACATAGGTTTTCAACTATATTTAATAAAATAATAAAAAAACAAAAATTATCACATTTATTTTCTCCATGTTTTATTCTACATATGACTTCTCTTAAAAATTTTATATGTTAAATGGAAAAATAATCAAAATATTACCTTTGGTGATGTGTATGTAAATCGTGTGTATAAAAAAATTATTTTAAAACCTTAAAATATAAAATAGGTTTTGGATGATTTATAAAGGATTTTGAATATTAATAACATAATATAAGAAAACATTATATTAAGGTGTTAACGTATAGTTAATCATGTATCCTATTTATACCATTTACTACATCAATTTTTGGTCAATATGATGTCATAATACACACAATATATTTACATCGTATTTAATTTTTACCCAAAAATTTGATTGTGTCGTAAAATTATTAAAATATTACCATTGGATAATATAGATGTGATTATTCCCAATATAATGTTTTTTATCTAACTAAATCTATAGATATTTTAATTTTCACTTTTAAAAAGAAAAATGAGATTCTTTGGGAAAGGCTGATTTTTTTACAATAACAGTTTTCAAACGCTAATAATAATTAAATTTGACATCACAAAACTTATATTATATTTTATAATTAATAAAAATTTCATAATATTATCACTTAATTATAATAATATTTGTTATAAATTAATTAATTTTTAAAATGAATTTCTTAATTGAAATTTTTTATTACACAAAAATACAATCTGAGTTTTCTCCCAATAAAAATGAATTTTTATCAAACTCACTACTCAATAAATTATATAGTAAAAAAAATAAGGAATAGAAAAAAAATATTTAATTGAAAAGTAAATATGTATATTAATACTGTTTGGGTTACCCTTTATTTTCATTCTTATGTAATTATTTTACCATTAATTAACTAATATTACTTTTACCATGGTATTAAATATTTATTATAGATATAATTCATATTGTTAAAAAATAAATTAATTTAATTAACTAATATTAACTAATATTATTTTAAATATCAAATCCATTTTATAAAATTCAATTCAGTTAATTTATGCAATATAATTCAAAATAAAATAGGCATGTGCAAAGAAAGAGGTTTTTCGAAAAATGCATTTTTTTAATTAATGGATGATATTACATTAAATCAATAACTTTTAATATTAATTGTAAGAATTTAAATTAATAATTGTAGATATATAATCTATAAATAAAAATTAAATAATTCTCCATAATGGGTAAGATTTAATTAATTAATATTTGGAAACATTATGCATTTTAAATAGTTTCAACGAAATGTGTTTTCAAGGATAAAAAACATGTACTAAAATATGGTATAAAAATGATTTAAATTTAATTAATTAGATAAAATATTACTAAATAATACATATTATCCTTCCATATAAATAAAAATAATAAATGTACATTAATATTTCATAATTTATCTAAATAAATGAATGTTTTACAAAAAAATGGTATATTTCACAATTCAGTAACAATAAATATTTTCAGAAAAATCCAAAAAATTACCCTAATTTAATATTGAAATGATGATTTAAAAATGATATTAACTTTTTTCAAATGAATTTTAGTAATATTTTTTTAATTAATTATAATATTTTTTATTAAAGTAAAGAAAAAACTTTTTTTAGTATAAAATTACATTACTACTAATTGAGTGATTATTTAATAAAATATTATATAAATATATATATTGGGAACGATATATATATATATATATTTCATAATGTTTTTAGTCTTATTTATATATGAAAATTTAATGTGCATGTTAAACTAGTCATAATTAAATAAAATTTTTCTGTTTGGGATCGGTGATGCATATCACATACATTATCAAACATAGTTTTCTCTTTTTAAAACCCAACTCAATAAATTATTCCCCCGTTATTAAATTTCATCCCCACAATTTTAAATTGATATTGTTAATAAATTTTTATTTTAATTGAAAATATATTTATTGAAATCCCTCATTGAAAATTAGGATAATAAAACATCCACATGAATGTAGAGAAAGTGACGTATAAAGGCATTCACATAACCAAGATTCCAATTGGGATAAAATTATTAAGAAGTAAAAATAAAAACATTAAATGAAATTAAACAAATACCAATAAATAAAAGAGATTGATAGGGAATGTGGTTAGGTGAAATTCAATAACGATAAAACCATAAATCTAATATGAGTGAAAAGACCATCAATTATTCATAAATTATCATTATATGATAAAATTTTGGATTCAAGATTATTTTTATTATATTTAAGGAACTACAATAACATTTATACTAGTGATATAAGTAAATATACATTCGTAACATGTATAGTTTAATCATTTAATCAATTTCTACTACAATCCCTTCTTTTCTCCAAGTGATGAAAACTTACGATGAACTGTTTTCCTAAAGCTCTAGAATATGTTTTTAACGGATCACATAAACCACTAAAGATTAACAATATATTACCATTTTCTTTACTAAATTGAAATGTTTTATCATAATGTAATATAATAGTATTATTGAATAATCCATAAGAAATTGATATCTAAAATTCAAATAAAATACAAAAATGTTTAACCAAGATCCCAAAAATACACCTATATCTATAATGACAACAATAATCTCACCATTAAAGAATGTTTTATCCTAGATGTTGATCTAAACCCCTTTATATTATACCTTCAAAAACATAACATCATTTTTCATGAATAACCCACTATATTAAACATTATCAGTATATATATATATATATCAAACCAATAATAAATATATGGAAATATCATTAATCACCTTAAAATTTAAAAAAAAACTGATCCAAAAATATATTTCCCAAAATATCCTTAATCAGGCATAATATTCATCACATAAATCACAAATAAGTAGTTTCAATTCTATTAAACATATTATTAGACTTATACATATCATAACATAAATCTTTAGTATTATTCCAACATCAAACACATATTTAGGGTTATCAATCTCTCAATCACAATTTTTCCAAAATATAACATTATAACTAAATCACATTTACTGGTTATCAGTGCCATTAAAAATACATTTCAAATACTTATAAAATAAAAAATGTGGAGAAATACATAGATGATTCCTGATTCTTATGTCCATAATTTCATTGATATACTACTTCAAAAACATATTTATTAAATAATAATACTAAAACATGTCAATAATTTCTATATAAATATTCCTTCCTTAATCTTATAATTAACCCTTTAATTAGGGAATTGACTCAGATAATGCTCATATTATCTACACATAATGCATTAAACAAATTTTTTTCCATTTGATGTAATTCGTTACCTTAGATAGTAATATATTTTTTTTATAGAAATGAGTTACTTTTTGTGCCATTTTCCAAAACTGAAAACACCTTTGAGATCGTTTCCACATTTTCCCTAAATTCAACATTCTACATTTGAAATTATTGGAAAGTTAATATTCATTCATTTAAGACCTTTATTATATTAAAATTATTGAGGCTTCATCCTCCTCTTATTTTATATTTTTCGAAACTCATTTATGTGTCAATTATTAATTATGATTCTAGATAAATGATTTGTCATAACCACATGATGTCTTTGTTGAACTCTCATATTGTTGTGTATCTCATTTGTAAATTCATAACATTTCCCATCACATTTTTGGTTGACTCCATTCCATATATTTCCATTCAATTAATAAAATAAAAGAGAATTATGGATGATTACTTTAAACTATTAAACACACAAATTTTAAGCCAATAATAAGGATATCTTATAAATGAAATGCATTTCATTAACAATGAATTTCTTTGCATTAATCTAGAATTTCAATGGTCTCTTACATATACATGAATATTATGATATTTTTCTTCCACTAATAATGGTTTATAATTGGATTGTGAATCTAGAAAATCATATCCCCCCAATAGTGTCAAATTAGGTTTTCCAAAAGGTGGATTTTCATGCACCAGTTCCAAATTTGGTATATCTTAGTAAAATATTTGTGTTATTTCCACCACTAGGTACATATATTCTATACCACATCATATTGTAATATACAAAAATAGATATATTTTCATGGAAACTAAATAATAAATATTTTTACCTAAACATAAGAACGTTTCTTATACAAAGTACTATTTCTCAGGCTTTTTCTAGAGTTTTCTAATCCCATTCCAAAAAATAACTTGAAATTCCTATAATAAAAACCATAGAACTATGTAATTTTTTCTAACTGAATATAATTGATATTAATAAAAGAAATAAATGGGTGGTTACAGCTCCTAATAGAGAAAAGGAATCATCTGAATTGGAAGACCTTTCATCGTTAAGCCCTTGAGTGAAGAGTCTTGCTCCATCCAACACTCACTTGTAAGAGTTCCCAACAATCAGATAACAACATTTGACTCTGATACAAACTATGACAACCCATGTATTTATTACAATAAAATTCATGAATAATTATATTGAAATGAAGATAATACAAACCATAAGATTTATAATATTATATTCTTTGGTTAATTAGTTACATTAAACAAACACATGATTAGTTGATACAAAAACATTATTTAAAACATCAAAAAAATGATTCTAAAATTCAATATCTTTCAAAACACTGTGAGATATCTTATTTGTGTACCTAAGAAAGAGGTTATATATAAATCCCAGTAGGGTAATAATAAAATAATAACAATAATAAAGTATTATATCATAAAATATATAAATCTTCTGTGGACATAAAAGTGTTGATAATTATAATTACGAACAATAAGACATGATATATAATTAAAAGATAATGGAAACATTAGAATTTGGAAAAAAAACTAAACGTGAAATCACAAAAAAAAGGTCACAGATAATATCCAAAAAATAATAACATGTTTTTCATATAGTAAAGTAATGTGGACCATGCATGAAATATACATATATTAAAACATTTACCAATGCACTATAGAACTATAAAATTTTGGGCTGACCTGTCACATTCATATCATGTACATGCATAAGTGTACCACATTTATCATATAACATAAGATTTTATTTTATAAATATTATCCCCATTGTCAATGTGTATGGGTAAAATAAATGAAAATACATAATAAATTAAAGATAGGTACATATATATGAATAAACTTGAGTGAAAAGGTGGTGGGGATGTGGATATTCATGACACAACCGTTTTCCAGGAAAAATCATAGTGAAATTTCTAATTCATAATGGTATTACAAAATGATTCAAAAAATGGTTTAATAACAGTGAAAAGTGACTCTAATAGTTTTTATATCAAATGTTAAGTAATATGTATGTGTAAAAACATATATCATCATTAGGAATTGGAAATAAAAAGGTATAAAATATAGAAGATTCCCAAATAAACTGGAGAAGGAGAGTATCCCTTACTAAATTTTTGATATAGTATGGTCATTGGTAAATGTAATAATTAGAGGTGTAAATGATATTTAATTACTAGAAAATAAATGTTACCATATAAATATCTGTATAAAGTCATATAAACAAAACTAATTTCGAATTGAAATTTAAATTACAGAGATCGACTTGAATGGAAAAGAAGAGAGAGATAGAGAGGACCTTTACCTTGGGAGGGTGATTCTAAAAGATTTGGAGGAGCAACTTGAGATCTTTGTGGAAATTTGGGAGGACTATATATAGGGGAGGTATGAGTTAGGATGTAATAAAATGTTTTTTTAGTGAAAATTAATGGGATATTGGATGGGTTTATAAGGGAAAATAGAGGGGAGTTCTTTCTTATATCTTAAATATAGGTTTTGGACTCTATAAAATAAAATAATCAAAATAAAAATATTTCCCATGGTTTATGCACTTGGTTTCATAAAAATAATAATTTTTTGAATTATTTTATATTTAAAAAGATGAACTCATTAAAATTTTACCCTTCAATATGTGTAAGTGAGCCATGTTTGTAATGAATTGATTTTAAACCCTTAATATATAATATAGCTTTTCGAGGATTCATGAAGGATTTATCAAATTGATAAAATAGCCTCTAAAATTTATTTTAAATACAAAATATATATTGGGTCATGGATACCATTTTTTACAAATATTACAATAATTTTGGGACATTATATTGTAATAATACCCAACATATATTTATATTGTATTTATTTTTTACGCTAAAATTAGAATATCTCAGAAAATTATGAAAATCCAACATTGTATAATAATGAAATGATGATTTCAAAAAATATTTAATTGATCAAAATAAGTATATAAATATTAAAATTTTCACTTCTAAAATAAAAAAAATGACATTTATTAAGAAATGTTGTTTTTTTTATATTAACAGTTTTTGAAACTGTATAACAATTATACATGACTTCATACAAATTAAATTATCATTTATAATTGATAAAAATTAATTTATAGTATTATTTTAAAAAAATATTTTTAATTTTTATAATTCATTAATTCAACAAATGGAATGTCTCAATTTAACAGTTATATTTCACAGAAACTCAATTTGAGATTTTTCAAATTAAAAAATATTTTTTTCAAAATTAGTAATCACTAATTTATAAATAAAAAACAATGAATTAATGTTATAAATATTTCACTGAAAAGGAAATATTTTTATTTTTATTTTTAGGTTTACCATTTTTTCCTTGTTATGTATATTTTTTTACACTTAATTTACCTATTTTATTTTTATTGTGATAATAAATATTTACTATGGTTACTATTCATATTATCCCAAAATTTTGTTAAACATATTTGCTTATATTATTTATTATTATTTTAAATGTGGAATAATTTTTAGAATATTCAGAAAACATACGTTTATAATTTCATATAAAATAAATCACGCAAGCACCATAAATAACATTTTTCCCAAAAATGCCATTTTGTAATGAAAGGATGACTTTAAATTAACTCTATAACTAGTAATATTCCATATATGAATTTAAAATAATAATTATAAATATATAATTTATATAGTAATTTTAAATTATTCCCCATTAAGGGTTATTTTTAATTAATTAAAATCTAGAAACGTTATGAATATTATTTTTTTAAATTTTTTTTCAACTATAAAAGTAAACATTTAATAAAACCTATTATAGTAATTATTTTAATAAAATTAATTTGTTTAAATATATCTAAATTATAATTATTTTTCTTTAAAATAAAACTAAAATAATAATGGGACATTTAAATTAATTAATTTCTCAATATAAATCACAATATTAAAAAACAATATGTATTTTTCACTGTTATGTGAAATATAAATATGTTCAAATAAATCCAAATATTCTTCCTGAATTTAATTTTGATTTTCCATTTTTTGAATGATATTAATTTTATCCAATAATTTTTCTAAATTTTCAATAAATTAATTATAATATTTTTCCCAAATATAATTAAAAATTATTTTTGATGAATATTTATTTTTTGAAGAATATAATGAAAATACTACAAATAGTTTGATTATTTACTTAGAATTTATGAATATATTTATGTGGATTAAGAAATATATATATATATCATAATTTATTTAATCCCATTAATATAGAAACATTTATTATACTAGGTTTTAATGGTCATATTTAAATAATAATGGTTTGTTTGGGTTCGATGTTGAGTACTGCATACACTATTGAACATATTTTTCTATTTTATAAACTTTCGGTGTTATGTTTTACATATATAAATGTTTGGAATTTATCAAGATTAAAAATAATGTTTTTATTTGTGAAACACTTTTAAGGAAATGTGAAAACCACATTCATTAAAATAGGAGGAAATGCCTCCTTAGTGATTATGAAGTTACTGGAACAAAATTTAAGCCTTTTACTTGATTCCTGAATACTATGTTTCTAAGAGATAGTATACACCTGTGTATCTAGATCATTGATAAGGAGGACTTAAAAGTGATCTGCCATCTTATCCCAAGTTTGAAAATAATATTCTTTACTTGTCTTCCCTTCATCAATACCCTTTATCAGTATAATATCTCGATTGTCGATCCATGCAGCCTTATCACTATTGAAAGATACTCAAATTGGACTACCCATAATCTTTTCTACCTCATGTTGTATTATTGATTTGTGCATTCTTTATTCCTTGTTTATAACAAACCAATAACCATACCATGATTAAATGGTAGTTAGTGTAGTGTAATGAATAATGTATGTCATATTATGTAACAAAAACAACGTTTAATTTAATGAAATGTTTTAATGAGTATTATTAGATATTTGATAAATAACAGTCATGTAGGAAGATATATAAGTATTATTGTCATATAAAATAAAATAATGTATTCCAACAACTCATGTATTGGTTTTTAAGGGGTATGTTATTTGTTCCCATTCCCTTGATGTGGGATGGGATCATAATACCCTACCTCTTTATACACATTACACTATTCTATATGATGGGTTGAAACATTTCCCTATCTTGACATACTTAATTCTATACATGACATTTTTCATTAGGACCCTGGAATTTTTGTTAACATATACTAAATTATTTGGGATTATATGTTTATATTTGTAATATTTCTATATGAAATGTTATTTTCTACCATAGGGAATGTCATTGAGTTATCATCTAAAATTACATGTTTATCCAAAAGTTGGTATGATTGTTATGGTCCTTCTTGGTATATGGAGTTATAAGTTATAGTTAATTCTGACATATAGACTATTATTCTATTATTCTACTATGGTACTTTGATTTCTTACTGATGAAACTATTTTATAATATCCATATGTAAATTCATAAACCTATTAATACATATATCTGGGTATTCAATATTAATAATCGAAAGATTTTTAGTGCCCTATAATTAATGTATCTTCGATCACAATGCAAGGATTCTTCAGTATACTTATATATTCATGTTTTATATTTAATATACCTTTTTATATATGTAATGTTTATACATATTTTTCTATATGGTGTCATTGATGTTCGATGAATGGGTATATTCTCTTGGATTTAACTATAGATATGTTGAGTAGATACACAATGGTTATCCTCAGTTGGTATTTTGTAGTTCAGATGTGAGAAATCTTTCCATGAGATCAAATTCAATGTTTATATCATCATATTTTAAGGTAGTGTATTATTTTTCATTTATCATACAATATATATTTTATATGTATTTTTTTCTATTTTTTTAAGTATTAATTTCATCGTATACTTGTTACAAATCTTATTTCTCATAATTATTGATGTTTAACTACACCGAATATGGGTATCAATGATTTTTATTTGTTATTTATTGACCACTAGTGTCATTTTCAAGTCCTAGAAGACAAACTATTGATTTTTATGGGGGAAACTACCTCCTCACTATGTTATATTAAACCCAAAATATTTACACCACCATATAGAGACTAAGAGGTGCACCTGAGGTCTTACATAGGAATAGCTAGATTCAATATGGTTAAATAGGTCATCGTCATTAAAAATATTTATAAAATTAGTGTTATATGATTATCTAGGATTTTGGATTTTTTGGTTTAGATAAGAGTTAGTATTTCAGTACTTACGAGTATATTGTGTGCATTTTTTGGGCTGCATATATACAGTGAAAATCTATTTAATTAGGGGTGTAGAGATATATAGTCATGAAACTATAGTTGTGAATTATAAATTTATATGAGTATATCAATTTCAATTTTAGTGAATTTGGGAAAGAGAATACAGGTCTCAGTTAGGAACCACTACTTGTATTGGTCCATGCATAATATATTCTACAGACCCACTCGAATAAATATATTTCATCTAAATTATCATAAATAAAATATGTAAATATTCGTAATTTATTAAATATTATCCAATAGAGAAAATTATTTCTTCCAATATACCATTTTAGTATATATCTATTTAACTAATATAATTCACATAAGATTTTGAGCTATGTTAAAATATAAAATAACTAGTGAGAATATATCATTGAATTGTAATATGATTTCAACTCATGAGAAACCTTTTGATTTCATTCTTAGTCTTTCATTTCATGTTTTCAAATTGTTTAATTCTTAGGGATATATTGGTACAATTAATTTATTTTTTATATTTAAAAAAGATATTTCTTTCTCTCATTAGAATACATTGATGATCATATACTTTTTTATTTATGATTAATAGTTTTATCTAGGGATATATTATTGTTATTATATGAGATTTATGAATATACTATGATATATTTTTATGTTAATAATTCCTCTTGTTACTTGTATAAAAAAATATGAATTAAAATTTTTAGAAAACATATATTTATGAAGAGAAACAATTGTAAAATGCACTGAAGAATTGGAAATATTTTTCTTTTTTAGAAAAATATGGGGTAAACATTTTTTTAAATAGATATGTGAAAGGAATTACATTTATGTAAATGGTTTTTTAAATGGATTTTTTTGGAAATTAGTTTTGTAAATTTTTCATTTATGGAAACATATTATAGAGTGTGAAATATTGAATAAATTGGGAGTAATTTTATATTGTAAATATAATGGAAAGTATTTTTTGTAATTTTTTTCATAAATTAGAATCGGTTTTTAAAAATAATTATTAATTAAAATGATTTTCCAATAGTAAATTAATTAAAAATACTTTTTCGATGAAATTTACCCAAGAACTATCATAATTAAGTAATATAAAGGTAAAAAAAGAGTTTTTAATGTAAATTTTGAATTGGGAAGGTATTTTTGAAATATCAATTTATATAATAAGATATATTGGTAGAGTTACTATTTTAACAAGTGTATATACCAATTGTACTAGAAAAATGGAATTTATTTCCGAGTAACACTATTTTGATCGGTGACATTTTATGAAATAGAAACTTAGTGGAAGGTTATGTATGGGTAACACCAATATATTTCTTATAGTTGGTAGAACTATGAGATATAATGACTTTTGTGTTGGAATTATATTTTAATGTGGGTTGTAATTCGTAATATGATTTTAAAAGATGGAACATTATTGTCTTAGTTCCATGATGTATTAGAGATTATTCTTTTTCTGATATGGCTTATAAATTGTTTTATATACGTTCACCTTATAGATAGTGATATTGATTTTAAAAAACTGTTGAGTTTATAGATTATAATGCGTAGTAATATTGTTTAACTAGCACAAGGAGCAATGAAAGGTGTGTAATTATTTGTTTCAGGGTAACCCTATTTTTATTTTTGTATGATATTATAATAGATTAATTAAGTTATGTATTTATATACTATTTGTGTATTTTAAGATTTGGAGTGGTATAATATGTCATTTGGGTTATTTAATTTTTTCTATAGGATTAAATATGATATAGTGGGGATTTTTCAATGACCCTGACCTTGGTCCTTACATCATTTTGGATTTTATAGTACTGATATTGTGTAAATGTTTTTATTTTTAATGGTAGGTTATTTTTAATTTTGGAATTAGTTCATGGATTATGATGTTAAAGGATGCTATTTTTGGTATTTTATGGCATTACCTAAAGGTTTTTATATATTTGAAAATATCATGTTGAGATTTTAAAATCTCATGTTGAGGTTTAGGTGTGTTTGGGGGAATAGGTGAAATGAAAATAGTTTATTAGTGACCATTAGTTCTCTAGTGGAGATCCACTGAATGTGTTTTGGTTAACTATTTTATATGTTTTCACTAGAGTTACATTGGAATTATAGTGGAGGGATTCTAAAAAATTATCTTTCCAACTATATAGTTTTTTTTTAAAAAATCATTAATGTATGGTTTTTAATATTTAGTTAATGAACTTTTACCTCTGCCCCTTCCTCTTTCCTCTTATTTTCCATGGTCTATCACCGGTTAGGGGTTCTCACATTCCTCTTCTCAAGTACCTCTCATCTCCCATGAATATAAAGATTTTTGGTGTTGTTTGTTCTATCCTTAAGGTTAGGTATGCATTAATTGTCTTTAAAAATCTCTTTATATTGATTTTCATCTTGTTATCCTAACATAAATAAGTTCAAAATAATAGGATTTCTCAATATCTATTGTAAAATTTATTTGGATCACATGGGTTCTTTCATTATCAGGATAATGATGACCTAAAGAATCAATTTTCTTATATTTTTAAACTATTCTGTTAAAATTCCAATCAAAATGTATTTTTATTAGGTTTTCTTCTTATTTGAACTTGTTTCAAGACTTATTGGGTTTATTAAAAATTTATATTAGGGTGCCCATGACTTTGGGTTTATTTTTATGTTATTTTACCTTGGGTTTTCATGGGGTTTATACATTCATTAACTGTAGTAATGTTAAACTGGAGTTCTTTTTATAGATTTAGGCCCAATGGATCTCAAGTGATATTTTGTAAACTCTTGGATATTCATTATTGGTAGTTGAATTTGGAAATCAATCTATCCATTATGGTAGGGAAGTCTTAACTAACCGAGTGAATTTCAAAGATATGCATGGGACATATCTAAAGCATCTGTGACCCTCACTCTCAGACCCATTTCAAGAAATATATACCTTACACATATGATTTTTTACATATTCACATTACTCAAAATAAAGATATATTTATTTTATATGACTTAAATTATTTAGACATTATATCTCACAATAAACAGAAAATCCAATGAAAAAAAGTTTTAGTATCTTTGAGGATATACTACATGCATAACTTATTTTATAATACGTGTAAACATTTCTCTATAACATAACCACTCTATACCCCCTTCATGACTCCTCATAGTTCATACAAATATTCATAACATGGGGAATAGACACATAAAAATGAGGGGAACTCCAACGCTAAATAAAGGAAATCATATGAATACTACATAAAGGGTTAGATCATAACAATATAAGAAAATATGAGTAAACTAGATCATAAAACAATAAAAGTTATCAATATGTCATGATATAAAAACACATAATCTCAAATTATCAAACATATACCATCGACTAAGCATGTGAAATCATTATTTTATAATCTTAATTAATAAATAATAATATAGGTATATATCATAGTTATTTTGTATAATCCAAAAATATCATTATATTATAAACATATAAATCCATATCATGTATACTATAAATCTTATGAACTTATATAATAGTATATTGTTTACATTAAAACTTGTGAACACAATAAACTACATTGTGACCTCACTATAGCTTACTACATCATTTTCATGTTCAAAATCCTTACCATATTACATATAAGACCATATCTAATCAATGGGATGGGGATATAGAACACAAATTATAAACATATATACATATGTGTTTCTTTATATATAAATCATTTATCACACTATCAAAACCCCATGAATTTTTTTTTTGGTTTTTTCAAGTTCCTATTGGTATCACATGAAATTATATCAAAAGTATATTAATTCATACAAAATATTACATCACCCAAATTTATTATATCATAAATTAATTTATAATTTTATTTTTAAAAAATTTCCCTAGTGGAGAAACATAATTTTTAGTTAATGATGAAAATTGAACAGAAGTGTAAGATTCATTAGATTATATTTGATAACATTACTATAAAATTAAAAAGTTATGAGTCACTTTAGAAAATATAAATATTGAGAAATTGGAATGAATAATTTTTCTATTATTATTTTTAAATAATATTTTATAATCGATCCTTGAAAATTCAAAAAGTAAATATTGTGGGAGTGTTTGGTGTAAGATAAAATGTAAAATTTAGAAAGGGTAAATAATTTAAAAATATGGAAAATTCATTTTTTATAACCATATCAATCAAAAATTGATAATAATTCTATTTTAAAATTGTTTTAAATAAATATTAATACAATTAGAAATTATATATATTTGTGTATTTTGATTAAATATGTTTGAACATTGTCGGGGAGAGTGATCATTGATATAGAAATTAAAGAGCTTAATTTGAGGGAAAAAATTATTATTAACATCATAAAATTTTAGAAGAAGTAAATACAACATTATAATTATTTAAAAAGTTATATTTAAATGAATTATAATATCATCATATGAAATAATAAAATCATTCTATAACACCATACTGAAAAGGGAATCATTATGAATCATGAAAAGAAGTTGTGTAATTAAAACACCATACCTTAACTCTCGACATTCATAAAAGATATTTAATCTTCTACATCATAAATATATCTATATAAATCACCTATTACAAAAACATATTCTTATATATTACCATTTTACTCTTCAATTATAAATATTTTTTTATACATTTTTTAGTTAGATATAGTTTATTTTAATCCTCATATGTTAGTGATTATAATTATTTTGTGATTTCTTTAATGTGTAAATATTGATCTCCATTTAATGATACAAATTTCATCACTCATTCATCATACAAAGTAATATAAAAGTTTCTTTGTAATGGTTTATAAACTTCTATTTTTTATTCAAAG
Source organism: Viscum album (assembly GCA_963277665.1). NCBI lineage: Eukaryota > Viridiplantae > Streptophyta > Magnoliopsida > Santalales > Viscaceae > Viscum > Viscum album. The sequence goes on from OY728131.1 coordinate 1,355,786,855, forward strand.
TGAGTTTTATCCTTCATTCGTGGAGAGGAAATCCATTTTGAGATTCTTTTGATAAATTTCTATGAAAATGAATTATTTTGTTAATAAAATTTTAAATATTAATATAAAAAGTTTATTTTTCATAATATAATTTTAATTTATTATATAATATTTTATATCCATCCAACTATAGTGTGGAAGGGAAAAAATATGTCGTTTTATACATGAAGTAGTCAACACAGAAACACGGTGATGTTTTCATTTTCCATAGAACTATAGAGAAAGGAATAAAATATAATATTATTTATAAATAATAAACATGTGATAGATATCTTATTTATTCAAGAAATTCCATTTTAGTACCACAAATAAAATATGTTGTTTCATGGAGGCAGTTTTCTACATGTACACACGAATAAAGTTGTAATTTTTATATAGAAAAATGGTGAAAAGTGTTTATTATTTATTCCATAAATATAAAAACATATAAATATTTAAATAAAACTTATTTATTTAATTTTTAATATGTATGATAGGTTTTGAGTATAAATACAGATATGTAAGAATCATAGATATTAATCATAATTTTTGTTTAGAATTAATTATTCATGTTAAAGAACATCCTAGAAATAGAGGATATAAGTGAACTTATTATAACCTAAGTATTAGGAATATTGAAGATGATTATAGTGGAATTAAATTTGAATATTTCTAAAGGAACTTTTAATTTTTAGTGTATCATTTAAGAGGTGATGGAAGGACCCTTTTATATGCGAAGGGGTTGACTTATTTTAAAATATCACTTATTTATATTTTGGAATCATAAGATTCATATAGATGGTGGACTAAAAAGTGTAAAATAATGGTTAGTAGTTGTGTTTTAGTCAATAAAAACTTCAATAATAAATAAAAATAACTGTCTTTTATTTTTTTTATAAATTATTTTAAAATTATATTATACATTCTAAACCTATTTGTTTTTTTACACCGGTAAGTAATTTTTATCAAAAATATTTTAAGCCAAAATATGAAAAATAAATTTTTCAATAATCAATAAAAAATAAAAATATTAAATTCTTTGTATATAATAAAATTTCTATCGGTGAGAAAAATTAATTGTAATATTATCACAAATAAAATTATTAAACAACTTTTTGAAAAAGAATATTTTTATGAATAAATTGTATGTTTGGGATAAAGATAATAGTGTTATGTAATTACATGAAATTTATTTAATAATGATAAAAAAATAATATTTACATGTCATTAAATTAAATCCCAAACTAATTTTCACCATCAAAATATTTAAATAAAAGAAAAACGAAGAAACTGTTATTAGAAAAATATTTTACTTAAGATCCTAAATGTTAAAATTAGATTTTGATAAATTAAAAATAAAATTTAAATATATAATTTATATATCAAATAGATATATTACTAGGAAAATGGATTCATAAATTTTTAAGTCACACTTATATACTAAGGATGTCATAAAATTCATGTTATTTTTAAAAAAAGTATTTTGTACTATACGCCTAAAACCACTCTTTCTAGGAAAAACCCAAAAATTAATCCTAAACAGATAATAATATGGTGAATCAAAAACTATGTATATTTATTCAAAATATAAATTAAACTATTAAAAATGTTTCTAAAAAATATAATATACAATAAAAATAAGTTTTTCTACAAAATATGTATAATTAATGTTCTACATATTATTACTGATTAACTAAATGTATAAATTATGTTTCACTAAATTACATTGTAATTTATTTTATATTTTATTATAATAAATCATTATTTACATGAATCAATTTTTTTTGCAATGCAATCTATCAAACACATCAAATTTATTATTGAGAAATATATTTTAAAACATAGATTGTTATATATTACACCCTTATCGGAATTTAACCCTCAAGATTATTTTATTCTAATAAAATATGAATATATGAATTCCTCAATACATTATTGGGATCCAATTCAGCATCCTTAAATTTTTTTAGTTCCCCAAAAAAACATTGAATAATGCGTTGTCTTATTGATCATTAAATTATCTATTTGATCCGTAATCTCCATTATTTGTTACCTATAAGAGAGATCATGCATTAGTTTTATGGCCTCTGAGATTAGTACATGTGATGGATCAGGTATTTACTTATACAAAGGAGATTCATGGAACACATATAGAATATGGTTGAGGTTTGGTTGAAGTTCAATGTGATAAGATACTGTTGATATGATCAAGATTTTAAAGGGACCAATATATTTAAAGATCAACTTCCCATTATTTCTAAATCTCAAACATTGTTAAATGTTGATATCTAGCAGAACACCTTTTCACCGACATCGAATTGAAGATCACATTGGTGATTATTTTTTATAATCATAAATTGACATTATTCCTCATTCATATTACAAAAAATATTTTACACATTCTCTATTATTTCTTACGTAAGGTCAAATTATATCTCTTTTTCTCCCTAACATCATCCCATCATGTTGGAGTCTTGCTTCCCTTCTCATATATTGACTAGTATGTTTCCATATTAATATTTTAATGAATGCTATTTTTATATTATAAATATACTAACGGTTGTTTTTATCCCAATCTCTTTGGAAATATATTGAGCAAGATATTAGTATATCCTCAAGTGTTTGATTAGTCTTTTAGACTATCTATCATAATGATGTTTATTTGAAGAGATTAAAGTAAACTATGTCACAAAATCCCTTGAATGACTTCTACAAAACCTCAAGGTTCACCTCATATATTGATCAGATAAAATAGTGGGTGGAACTCCATGAAACCTTACATCTTATTTCATGTATATCTAAATGAGGTATTCGAAAAAATCTTATTTGATGGAAATAAAATGAATTGATATTACATAATGATATATTACAAACAAAATAGAATTTTTTTCCTTTTCATGTCCTAAGTAGTCCTATGAAAATATTCATGGGTATTCTTTCTCCTTAACATACTTAAATGGGTAATGGTTTCCTCATCCCATTATACCCCTGTTATTTACCATTAACTTACTGACATTCACAACATCGAGATGTGTATCCTATAATCTATCTATATGTAATCCCACCATATTTTTTTCATTATATATTATCACATATTAATTATGATTACATGTATAGATATTGATGAGTTATTTAAATCGTAAAAAATTTAATACTTTTTTTATATTTTAGTGGAGCCCATATTGACGCTCGAAACCTTTTAACTCAATCTCTTTCAAGGTCAAACTCTATAATATTCCGCACTTTTTTTGTAGCTCCAAATTATCTATTGGGGATTATTTGATCATTATATGGATTGAAGGTTGATATATCATTTAGATAAGATCATATTTCTTAACATCCCATATGACATTATGATTCATTATTTTATGAATATTCATCGCATTAAAAAATTATATGCTAGAGTACCATAATATTTTTGTGTATTTGGAAACTTTGATCAAAATATTCTAACATAGTGAAATATCAAGATTTCTTCCCAAAAATATATTCACATTTAGTACTTCAAATTAAAAACCATATTCAATACCTAGGGAAAATAAATATTAATAAGGGGTGGGATTGAATGCTCTATAAGGGAAAATAAAGAAAATAAGTAAGAATTAAATTATTACAAAGGAATGAGAACATGTGAATAATATAAGAAGATCATTCCCTATATATAAATGATTCGAAACATGAGATATGGCCTAATGATTGGTAGTTTATAAGACATGGTTCATAAGATAATGAAGAACATGAACCATGTGATCATGTGATATGCATAGGACAAAGAATTATTGGAAAACACATAAACATGTAATTTTAATCATTATAATCCAAGGATAATTACCAAAAACATATGAGGGGACATTAAGGGAACTACGCCAACATTGTAGGACACACCACCATCCCCAATCTTAGTCCTTTTATTTTATGGTATCTGGTTTCCCCATCTTCCCATAGTGGATCGAGGTCCCAATATTCCCAAAGTGAGACGAGTTTCCCCATATTCTCATCATGGATCAGGTTTCCACAACTTTCATAGTAGATCAAACTCTTCAACATGAATCTTATCATTATATCATGATATATAAGTCATTACCCAATTTATTAGAGAGAGATATAGGTCACATCCATCTCATAATGAAATCAAGCATACATTTTCAAAAAATTCAATAAAAAAATCATATCATAACCCAGTAAGTGTAATTGGTGTCATAATCATGTAATCATATCGTAACAAGTAAAAAATGATAGGTTTCATGATCATTTCATTAATTCATAACCCATGAAAAGAAGCATGTTTTCTATGTACATAACCCATGAAAGAGAAATAGGTTTCATAAAAATCATTCCATCAAAACAAAAACCATTTAGAGGAGTATTATGAATGGTTTCATTGGTTTATATCCCTAGTAGATCCTAAACTGTATATATAGATACCATTTTAGATAGAGACAGATATTGATATATGAAATATAATATAAATTTTGTAAAAATAAAACATTTTTAAAATTATTTTCTTTGAAACAAGTTATAAAACGTATAAAGGAAACCTGAAAATCATTTTAAAACATTTCTTGAGGTGATATAAATTCTATTTTGAAATGAATTTCCTATGAAAAATACTTTTTGTCAATGTTTCTCTTTTAAAATACATTTGAAATTTTATAATAGTATATTTTAATCGTATTCAATCATTTTTCCATGAAATTTTATTAAATTATATTAACAAATGAATAAAATATTTTTAAAATTTAAAACATTTTTAAAACAATTTTTCTATGAAAATAGCATTGAAAATCATTAAATAATGCATCGAAAAACATTTAAAACTTTTCAAGAACAATAAAATTTATTTGAAAAAATATAATTTTAAAAAACCACATAAAAATGAATGTATAGATTATTAGGAAAAAAAATTCTTAAAACATTAATAGTTTAAATTTTTTTGAATGCTTTATATAATTTTGGTCATGACGGTGGATAAATCCATGCATTCAAAACATTTATTTTATACCTTAAATAGTTTTGAAATGATCATAACAAGGAAATAATAAGAATATTCCTTTCCTAAAACCATTTTATAATGTTAAATCATAAGGAAAAAAATGTATTTTATAAATCGTATGAGAACATAAAAATACTTAAAAACATTTAGAAAACATTTTTTTGAGATAACACATATTTTTAATCGAATCGAGAAGAAAATTTAGATTTTATTTAAAACACGTTCTTAGTTATCATAAGTTTTAATGTTTTGAAAAATGGTACTAATAAATAAAAATATCATGAAAAAATAAAGGATAATAAATGTGATGTTTTTTCTTGAGAGATTCATTGTTAGATTTCATCAATATAATCATAACCATAAAAAATCACGATAAACGATGAGACTGTTACAATAAAATGTTGCCTCATTTTATTTTAAATCAATCAACCCATGTATAAAAATGGGATATCATGAATATTATACTATCATTAAAATAACTATATTGTTTATATTAAAAGTAAAATTTCAATATATACATCTCATAAATGAATGTAGGTTCATAAGTAAACATGTGTCTCAAAGAAGGCAAATTGAGGAAAAATTACACTACAGATTTGGTAACATTAGAACGATAACCCCCATGAATAAGGGATCATGAAATGGATACATAAATAAAGAATATTTAATTATAATAATAATATAATAAAATAAAGATTATTATATGCACCATGAAAAATACATGAGTAATGACTAAATAAAAAGTCTCCTAGAAAGAAAAGTGAGACGAGAAAACCCTTACCTTAAGTATTGAGTTTCTTTGTACATGTTCAACCCACATGTATAAAAAATATATGTTTATTATAAATCTAAAAAATATCTATATTAGTATAAATAATATTGAATATGTTATTATTAAGACTTTATATTACCCATTTATTAACAATTCTATGTTAACATCACATTTCAAGTAATATCTACTTTGTATTTCATAAATGTTTTGACTTATTATGCATGATCCAATTACATATATCAAGAATTTAATATTTAAATTATTTAAATATATATATATATATCATTAATATTCAGTATATAAATATTTATAATTATATATATAATATATATATATATATGAAATGGAATACAACATTCATGGAGACAGTCAGCCAAAAGTACCAATGAACGTTGTTTCCGTTTTAATGATGTATTGATTGAATTAAATTAATTGAAGTATATGTACATATATAAAATTATTAAATTATAATTATTATTTCATATATATCATATAAATTTACTAAAACCATCCTTAATACTTTTCATGCAAGGTGTGAAAAAATCACATCACTTTGAGGAAGCAATAGTCCACACATCCAAAAATGATGTCATCATATTTACGAAAAATTAATAGAATTATGGTATGTATTATATTATAATTAAAAATGCATAAAAACGTCATAAAATCATATATATCATATAAAAATATATTTTAAAAAATAATTTTGGACCATAATAAGTGGTAATGAAACGAAACATCACCGTTTTGTGAGGAAGTAGTTTGCTGAATATAAGAACTGTAAGTTTTCTACCCATTAGATAAAATTAATTTTAAGTGTATGTATACAACGTATAATTAAATCATTTTATTTTACATAGGATAATGGGCTTATTATATAGTAATATAATGATAATATTTTAGTGGGAGGATCATGAAAATAATATAATGGAGCACGAGGAAGGTTGTTACCTCTTCTTGGGTATCGTCACTTGGTTTCAACCAAAGAGCTTATTTGGTTGGATTTACTAAAAAATTTAGGATTATAGTGTTAATATATGGATTTTTAGAGATTATTTGAGCCGTGTTTGGGAAATCTAAAGGACTTTATTAGTTTGAATAAATGGGAGGGGTGGATACTTATTAATAGTGGAGGAGGAATGGAAATCATCTAAATTTTTGAAAAAGAAAATTCCACTCTCATATTTCCTTGTAAATATGGCTCCAAAATGAAAACTATTAAATTCATGGAGTTATAGGGTCTCTATTTGGACATAAAATGGTCTTTTTACAACTGTATATGTCATATTTTCCCTTAAGTGTAAGTTTTAGTCCATTATTGATCTAAATACATCTTAATCATTGTAATTAATTTTTATTACTTTCAGTAATATTTTTTTGAAAAAAATTGATTTTCCCTTAATATAAATTATAAAATATGATTATTCCAAATATTTTATCAATTTGTAAAATTAAAATTAGATATGTTCTAGTATTTGGTTTAAAATTTATCCCGTTGAAGTGCCACGACATTCAGATTTTAAGAGAAAACTTCCAAATGTTTGAAATGGTTTTATATTCAATATCAAAGTGAAAAATGTTATAATGAAGTATATTTTATTAATGGATTAATTATTCATATAATAAAACATTAAAACATAACTAAAATATAATTTAACTATAAAAATAAATTATATGAAAAATTAGTTTTGAATTAAAATTCAAGGTTTTTCACTATTTTTCAAGAATTTAATCTACTCAAAAAAAATACCAATAATAATCCCAAAGTGAATTTTGATATTACAATTCCAAAAATTATGTTCATTGTGTCAAATAAGAATTATAAAAGTTTTATCAAAATAATTAAAAATCGTTTCTCCATTAAAAGGCGTTAAAATTACATTTTAAAAAAATACTTCTTTTTATTCATAAAAATTTATTTATTCCTATCTATTATATATAAACTATATTGGGTGAGTATCAAAAAATATTTTTTGAATATATAATATATAAATTTTATTTAAAAAATTAATCCAAATTGTTTTCTTTTAATTTATTGTTATAATGTTTTGTTTGTAGATAGAAAACTATTTTCCGTGAAAAGTAATTTATTTTATTTCAAATTATTATCATGTTCACTTATAAGAATTAAAATCCAAATGATTAAATGTATATATATTTTTAAATAACGTTTTCATAGTTTTATTAATCATATTCATGACATCCATTGCAAGAGTAAGGTGGTAGCTATAATAATACTTTAATAATATTATTAATAGTATGTTTTAAATTTGATAAAACTCAACCTTGCGTGTAACACATGCTTTCCAAGGGACTCAGAATTATATTTTAAACAAGACAAACACAATTCTTCATGTAAAAGAAATCTAATCAATTTGTAGCGTGTAGTGAAATATTAAATTGGAGTTGCGTATAACGCATGCCACATATAGTTCAATCATATAAAAAGATATATTCAGTGTTGCGTGAAATAAAAAATATAAAAAGTAATAAATTAATTAAAAAATAATTAAAAATTCTCATGGGGTTATATTCTAGCCCCATTAAAATAAATTTATCCAGAAATATTCGTTTGGGTTATCAAATCTATAATACATATAAGTTCCATTATTGGAAACCACATCTAAAAAATAAGTTCTAAATCTTTTTTTAAAAATAGAATGTTGGATACATAATGGTTACAAAAAATAACACATAACAAGGATTACAAAAAGTATACCATATGTGGGATGTAAAAACATGAACATAAAAGAGAAATATAACTATCAAGTTCTAATATAGAGTGATAAAGACACGTGTAGGTGAAAGTTAATGATACCAAAACCATAAACCAATTATGATTAAAGTGGCTATTTTTTCGTCAAAAATCTTGGTACCAGAATTAAAAAATTGGTTTCATGATCCTTTTTCATAAAGTTGAATAATATTCATGAGAATATTTACTTATATAATTTTAGAAAATCATCACTTTTTGTTGTGTCTTGATCAATTTCTAATTCATATCTGGTTCCATGAAACAAAGATAATTTTTTAATTCATGAATTAGTAAAATAGAATGATATATATAAATTAAATGATTGGTTATTCCATATATATTTATTTAATATCACTATAAAATGGTTATCACATGTTATGTAATATGCATAAATCTTCATATGGTGAGATAATACATTAATCCTTAAAACCTCATCTCATATTTACCATAAAACCTTCCACAAATGGTCAACCTTATAACCCTTACAAAAGATGAAAAACTGAAACAATTAGAAATAAGTTAACTAATTTTTCTTAAAATTAATCACTCATATATAAAAAGGTAGATCTTTGTTCTCACAAAACAAATATGTCATTAAATCCATCAGGTGTTCTATTGAAACATGGTAATGACTTGAATTACCATAAATCCATACTAAATATATGTATATTTACTTATTCCAATGTTTATTATTTGTATTAATAAAATCCAAAAATAATTTAAACATCTTAAATGATTGAAAAAACTATATTCCTACAAATCCATTATTAATTATGAGGTAATCAATACAATGAAATTAAAAAATTTATATTCAACACATCTTTTTCAATACATAATTATATATATATTATAAAAATATTAAGGGTTTTATTTCCATTAATAAAGTGTTTTATATCAACATCATCTTTCCATTAAATCACATTTCAATCCCACTAAATCATTTCAAAAAATTCTTGTAAATCCTTAGGAAAAAACAAAATGAACAATCCTTATATCTTTAACCATTCACAATTCTTGAATTCAAATAAATATACATAATTATTATTATACTTCATCCTTAGGACATTAACAATTCTACCTCAAACTATTATTCAATACATCTTACCTTTCACATTTAATTTTTAGTTTCATCATCAATATTTGTAAAAAAACTACTCATACCACATTGGTGGTTCTCATCATGATATATCAACAAAGAAATTGATTTGAGAAATTACAATTCACTCCACAAATAAACAATTCAATCTTAAATGATACCATAGGGAAGAAAATATTCTCATCTGTTACACTGACAAAGATTTTCATTTTTCCTTCCCATTTACTGTCTTTATTTAAAAATTTTGCAAAGAAAAATTATCTTCTTGTTCCACTAATACATTAACATAGGTGATTCTATTCACATTCTTGACACATAGGAAACTAAATATTCTTTCCACCATGTTCTCTTATACCTGCACTTTCAGTGAAATCCTTCCTTATCCTCTTTTGTGAGACTGATATTTTGTTAAGGTACATGTTCTTAATCATGTTCCATGAATGGTGATCAGGAATTATGAAAATATCCTTCACTCCATTGATCACCCCATTTAAATACTCATCATAAAATTTTCCATAAAAATCAATTTTAATCCATTTCCTTATATTTAACTCCATTTACTAATCCTAATATAATAGTGTCAGCATCACTAATCATAGTGTAAAACTAGATAATAGTGAAAAAATACTTATAAGAGGTCTAAATCATGAAACCTGCTTCTTTATTATATAACAAATTAGGTTTATCATAGGTTATTGATAGTCATCCTCTATTTAAATCCTACATTATGGTTCACAAAGAGTTTTTGAATTCCTATACCATATCCCCCAAGAGTATCAAACTAGGTGTGCTGCCAAACCTGTTGTCATGCACCAGTTCCAAATTGATTCAATCCCAATATAGTGTTTTTAGAGTTTTTTCCCCTATGTGAATATGTTCCAGATCTCTATCCACTTGAATAATCTGTACCATGATTTATTTCTAAGAAACTACTTACTGTATCTTTTAACAAAATCAGTGGACAATTTCCTAAATATTAACTCCTCCTTAGGTTCATCCTTACTGGAATCCCTAGAAATAGCCTTTGAAATAGCCTTAGGGACCTAACTAAAGTATTATCATCATAGTTTCCAATGGATGAATAACAATTCCCCTTGATACAAAATATAGAAAATAGTGTTAAAACACATGGATATTAAATCATTTTTTATAAATATTTTTAACATTAAAAAATTACATTCCCAATGGCCTTAATAGTATAGTGTTTTATGTAAATATGGGGAAAAATAGTTTATCATTGTAAATTATCATCATTGTTTCAGAAAATTATTTTCCTCATTAGTACTTATACTTAAAACCATTTTTCATATCCTAAGGAATTGAATCATAATAATGTAGTGAGTTCTAATTCTCACTAAGGGTAAATAATATAACTCTTTTAGCATAACATGAACATAAGTTCATAAGAACATGAGCATATAATTTTATGATAATATCATGCTTGTAAAATATCAATAAAATGAGACATGGAACAAAGATTGGTAGCTCATAATATATGAATCATATAAATGTAAATAACATTAATTGTGTGATTATATTATATTAATAAGATATATAATTCATAGAAAACAAAATAACATGTAAATTATTTCGCTATACGTTAAGTGTCATTTCTAAAAATATATCACGTGACTTAATGGGTACTATACCTATTTGGTGGGACACACCAGCATCCCCATTTCTACCCCTTTCATTGCAGGGGATTGGGTTTCCCAATCTTCACAAAGTGTCTCGTGCTTCCCCATTATCCAATAGTGGTATAGGTTTACCCATATTCCCATACTAGATCAGGTTTCACCGTCTTATATAGTGTATCAATCCTGTCAACATGATAACCATCATTATCTCATGAGATAGAAAAATTTACCCATTTCATTAGGGGAGATATATGTCCCAACCATCTTATAATGAAATCAAACAAACATGTTCCACCAATTCATAAACAGTCATACCATAATCCATGAAATGAAATGGGTTTCCTTAAATTGTAATGATATCATAAAATATATAAAAATTTAGTTTTCATAATCATTTCATCAAGTCATACCTGGAGGAAATAATTGGGTTTCATAATCATATAACCCTTTTTAGAGAAACAAGTTTTTTAAAAATAATTCCATAAAAACATAAACCATTTGAAGAAGTAATATTAATATCTTCCATGGATCCAATCCCTAGTAAATACTATACTATAACCGAGGATTTAAACTTATATGGAAGAGGATTTTGAAATATCACATGGAACATAACTTTTTAAAACATATAACATTTTTTATTTTGTTTTCATTAAAACAAATTACAAAAAAAATATAAATTATGTAAATTGTTTTAAAAAATTTCTTGAGGGAAATATCTTTCCCTCATTGAAAAAATACTATTTAAAACATAAAGCAATTAAAAACCCATTTTTTTGAAAATATATATGAAAACATATAATGGAATCTTGAAAAGATATTAAAACATTTTTCCCATGAAAAGACATTGAATAATACTGAGAACACTTTTAAAACGCTATTTAATTGTAATATTTTGTTAAAAAAATCATTAAAAATATATTTGAAAATAATTAAAGGAATCTATAAAAATATTTTAAAACTCATTATGAACATAAAACTTGTTTGAACAACATTTTATTTAAAAATCCTAATAATGAATTTCTAAATTATGAGGAAAAAGATATTTCTTAAAAAATAATCTACTATAATTTAAATTCAATTGTTAAATAATAATTTCCATGATGGTAGATAAATCCATAAATACCAAATATTCCATTTACTGTGTAAAATTTTTAGAGAAGTTCCTCGATTATAAAATTTCAAGAATATTAATTTTTAAAATAGTGTCACGACCCATCCCCCGAGCCCCGTGACGTGACTACCCCAAGCCAGCCTTCCATAGGCAAGGGGTTGGAGACTAGCACCAAAGGATAAAATCCCTAAATGTGGGAAGGCATTGCATTTGTAAAGTGTAAACATACACAACAGAGTATGGTGTAGAAGTAAAACACTAAGAAAAATTGTATACAAAGGAGTGCTGAAACATAAAAGGGGCCGGAAATACAAGCCCAATAGGAAATTACAAGTAAAACTGAAGAAAAGGTAAATAAGGTACTAGTTCATCCTCCAGGGATTCTTACCTGATGGGTAGGTATATATAGCCTCCTCAGTACTCCATGTCCGTTAGTCTCCTTTGTGTACCTACTTGTCATAAAGTCCACCTCCGGGTACCATCCAAGCCTGCTACTATGATCTTGAATTAGTGTTTTCTGTCACTTGGAACCAACACAATGAGGTGTGGGAATAGCCCGTGCGGGGGTGAGTATAATGATACCCAGAAAGGATCCTAAGACCCTTAAGGTCTCACAAAATCCAACAAGGATAAACCAAAAAGTAATAATTCAACGATATCCATTACTTAGGTATATTCCTATACATATACCTAAGTTATCAAGTATCCCATCTCAATCATGAGGAAAAAACAAATGTCACTGACCCACCTCACAAGGGTATATAACTTATGTAAAGAGATATAGATGATCAGGTATAGCCACTAAATAATCAGAGCTGTCAGACCAACACATGATCCAGGACCAGCTATTCTGTCAGACAAACAAATGATCCAGGAATAGAAGTCAGAACTGTCAGACCAACACATGGTCTAAGAATAGTTGTCAAAGCTGTCGGACCAACAAATGATCCAGGTCCAGCTATTCTGTCGTACCAACAAATGATCGAAGAATAAATGTGAGAACTATCAGACCAACACATGATCCAAGAATAGTTAGTAGAGTTGTCAGACCAACACTTGATCCAGGTCCATCTATTTTGTCAGACCAACACATGATACATGAATATAATTTATAACCATTGGACCAACACATGATCTAGGAACAGTCATCAGAACTATCGGACCAACAGATGATCCATGAACAATAAATAGTACACAACCAGCCACATGGTTTCCATAAAGTACGCTTGATTCTGGGTGGGTCCGCTCCTCAAGACAAGTGTCGATACATAAACTGCCATGAATTCCCCAGTAGAATTATCTCAATGTTCCGCCTCGTCATAGGGATCTCAACGCAACAGATGGCGCATTGATCGGACGCCAGGTCTGTGAGTTGTTAACCTTTTAGTCCCATGGGCCTGGTTGGATTCGTGTATGATCCAACCTGACCGTAACTCAAATATACCCCGAACTCTAGTGGGGTAATATCAAAGGGACTATCTCATTACATGAATGCCAGCACTGCTGACGGTTCGTCAAACGGATGTCAGGTACCAAAGATATGGCCAAAAGAAAGTACAGCGGTCAGTAGTGGGCCCGGGTTTGGCCCGACCCGGTCGGACAGACTCGGCCCAAACCAGTCTGGGCCTACCCAGTCTGGGTCGACCCAGTAGGACCTGCTGGGTCTGACCCAGCCCGTTGGGTAGGTCAGCCCGTTAGGTTCGTCCCAGTCCACTCAGTCGGGCCCAGCAGACTACGGGGGCGATTCGGCCCAGTGGTCTCCGCGTAGGTTTCTCAACACAGAGGCCAAGGGCCGGTTCAGCCAGTGCCGTGAGGGGTGTGTCTCAAGTGAATCGTCTCGGAAGGTCGAGCCAATCCGGCTAGCGACGCCGCAAAGGACGCTGCAGGCCAGCGCTGGTGGTTGGAGCGGCTCGGCCTGTTCGACCGGAAGCCGGGGTGTGGGTAGGCCATGCGGGGTGCGAGCAGCGCTTGGGAAAGCCGGCGGAGTGCCTGGCAGTGTGCGGGCAGGCCGAAGGGTGTGGTCAGGCGTGCGGGGCATGACCAGTGCACTGGCAGGCTGACGGGGCGCGGGCAGCGCATGGGCCCGCGGCCAGTGGCGACCGAGAAGGCCGGTTCGGCGTGGCTCAAGCCGGTACGTGCCGGCAGTGTTCGGCCAGGAAAACAGGTGTGCCACAGGGGTGGTGCAGTTCTCAGAGGCCGCAGGTAGAGCGGCCTTTTTCATTGCTACTTTCTTCACATTGTTTCCGCCAAACACTTCCAAACCCAAGGTGAGTCAGCTCGTTGACGACGCTCCACATCGGTAGGTGTCCGAGGAAGAAGTCGAAGAAGGTCGGCGTTCTTCGTTCTTAATTGGAGAATGCACAATACTCCAAGTCTTGGGCGTCGTGTCACGTTTCTAGCATTTCGTCGCTTGGTGAAGCCATCCCAAAACATCCCGAAATCTTCCTTTAAATAGGAGCGGGAGAGAGGTAGGTAACGATCGTTAGAATTTATGACGGTTCATTTATTAGGAACCTTTTTAAATTCCAATGATGCAGTTATTTAAAATTAAAAGGAGCAATCCAATTAAGTTACATTGGCACAATTTAAGAGGTGATTTGTCTTGAATTAATGGGAGGATTCTGGGAGGCTCCCCCTCATTAATAAGGGGGGTTGGGAGGTTTTCCTCTCCTCCAATTAATAGGGGAGTTAAGCCCCGTGTCATCCCCACCTCATTTATCCTCGCATGGGAGGTTGAGTTTGGGTGGGCCTCACCACCATAACCTCTCATGGGAGGATAAGGTGCGGTGGCCCCACATCTAACTCCCTTGAGGAGGTTTTAACCACCCAACCTCCACGTGTCGGCTAAAAATAAAATAATGTGTTACCTCACTTTATTTTATTAATTTTTTTTATAAAAACCCAAAATATAACATTAACTCTCAACCAACTTTCATCAAGGTGAATGTATCCTTAATTGAATACAGGTGCTGGGAGTTCAATGGTTCCCTCATATTTTAATTCCGAGCACCTTTTCAAAAGTTACAAAATGTCACTCGTACATTTACTAAACGTACCTGAAAAAAAATGTTTGGAAAGTTATTATCAGTCACCCTCAACTCACGCCGGTCGAGGTTAGGCTATGCCTAAATGAAACATGCCCCAAAAAACCCAAAAATACACTTGGATTTTTAATCCGAGTCACCATTTAGAAGATATGAATTTTAACAATAAAATTATTGTCACTTAATTATTTTATTTGCGGCCGAAAACTAACTTTTTCTGGTGGCCCACACCGGCCAATGTTAGTATCTTATTAAATAAAGAATAAACTCACAATTTCAGCGGTGGTCTCAGATTCTTAATTCGAGTTCCAATTTATAGTTATAAGTATTTGAAAAATAAAATATTTAATTATTTTATTTGAGATTATTCCATTTTTGGGTTTCCTCACAAGAGGCCCACACTGACTAATCATAAATTGCTCCATGGGTAAACGTGCCATCCTGTGCACAATGGTGCCCTCAGATATATTATATGAGTTACCATTTAAGAGTTATTCCACTTTTTCAGGAAAACTACTTATTCCTATTAACTAAAAGTTAACTTAAACTTTGACGGATCGTTCCGGGCACTTCGGTCCTCAGAATCGCGCACCGTCAAATTTCACGGACCTGTATAATTCCCATTTAATTAAAAATAATTTACATAGAAATTCCGGGTCTGTAAAAATACATTATTTTAAAAAGGTAAAATATCATTAAAAATTTCCTTCATAGATTATTTGATATTATTTTATCATTTTTAAAAACATTTATAGAAAACATTATTTTGAAAGAACCCAGATTTCTTACCAAAGAGAGAGTTAATGTCATTTTTTCTTAAAAATAGTTTCACATTTATATTAAGAACCAATGAGTGTAATAATAATAATAATAAATAAATATTTTCTAACTAACAATATTAGTATAAAATTCATTAGTTTCATTCTGATATAAATCACAATATTTCCTTAATGTAAAGAAAAAAACTATCTCGATAATATATGATTTTGATTTGATAAACTCTTAACTCTTTGTAACTATAAATCAAACTCCATGGGTAATAAAATGATATTAAATGAAGCTTATAATATCAATAAAATAATTATATTCATGACATAACATGTCAAATTTAATTATATACACCTCTTAAAATAATATTGGTACATAACCAAACTTATGAATCAAAGAATAAAAATTGAGGCAAATTTGCTCTATCATTTTGGTACGTTATGAACAAAAAAACACATGTAAAATAGATGAAAAACTAAATATTTAAATTAAATTAAATTAAATTATAATAATAATATAGTAAATCAATTTCAATTATATACACTAGGAAAAAGAAATTAATCGTGAATTAGGGAGAAGTCTCCCAGAATGAAAAGTGAGACGAGAAAACTTGTACCTTAAGCCTTAACTTTCATTGTACACATTCAACCCCCTAGTATAATTAATATATGATTAAAAACATATAAAAAATAAATAAATATATAATATAATATATTATTTTATTATAATTTTATATTACCTTTTTGTTAACAATTCCATGTTAATGTTATCTTTTTGGTATTATGTATGTTGTTTCTCCTTTATGTTTTGAATTATAATTATTTATCCTCTTAGTAAGATAATTATTTACATATCTACATAATTAAAAACAATATTTATATATCAAACATATTCTTTATTTAAATATATATTATAATCTATAAAATATAGATATATGAATTAGAATACACCATTCAAATAGACGGTATGTCATACATACACATAATCGTTGTTTCCGTTTTTCTGTGGTAATGAGAAAAAAATTAATGTATATATATATAATCATTATAAAAGAATTATTATATCATATAAATCATATATTTTCACTGAAATAATCCATAATACATTCTATGTAAGGTGTAAACAAATCACATCGCTTGGAAGAGACAGTACTCCACACATCCACAAATGAAGTTGTCGTATTTACACCAAATGGAAAGCATGAATGTATGTTTTATATAAAAATTTTAGAAGAATAAAAACATAATAAATATCATATATATAATATAAAAATATTTTTCCCATAATAATTCCAAACCATAATAAGTTTTAAATGAAAAACAAATAACATTGTTTCGTGAGGGAGTAGTTCGTAGTACAAAAAAATTATATGTTTGTTACCAATTAGATGGTAGTGTGATTAAGTGTAGTATAAACCCATATAAAAACTATAATTATATTTAGGTTATGTAATTTGTTATATAATAATGTAATAATAATATTTTAGACAATTACGAATGGAAATAAATAAATAGGATCTTAAAAGAAGGATGTTACCTCTTCTTTGGGTAACTCATATTGGTTAGTACGAAAGGGATTCCTTGGTTGGATTTATGGCCAAAGTTATAAATATAGAATGAAATGAGGGATTTTAGGATCTTATTTTATTATAAATTGGTCTATATAAATTACTTCATGTGTGTTAATAAAAGGAGGGGGTGAGTGCCTATTTATAGTGGAGGAGGAGTGACATTCTAGTGAATTTTTGAAAAGAGAATTCCCCCCCATATTTTTCCTTGGAATGGCAAATAAAATGATAAAACAATTATATTAAAGTTATAATAAGGTTTAAATATGTCCATAAACTAGCTTTTGGAAAAGTATTTAGTTCATTTTGGCCATGACGTTTTCGGTTTAGTAGCTCGTTAAACTAATTATCCCCTTAATAGTTGTAATTAATTTTAATTACACGAAATAATATTTTTGGTGAAAACTCATTTGAACTCATTATACATTATATTTTTTATTATTAAAAATAATTATTTCATTTGGGAAAATTGAAATTGCATATGTGGCAGAAATTAATTTAAAATTAATCCTACAGACATGACAGGACAACGAGTTTTAAGGCGAAAAGGTCTGAGAGATTGAAATGTCTATATATCCATTTTCAACGTAAAATTCCTTCCAATTACATAAATTGGGTAAATTTAAATAAAATTTATCTACTTAAAATTTATAACAAAATTAAAATATAATTTAACTATATAAATAAATGAGACGAAAAGCTGTTTGAATTAAAATTCAGTGTTTTTGAATATTCAGAAAAAAATGGAACTACTCCAAAATATATGATAAGATCACCCCATGTATTATTTTTATATTCCTATTCCAAAAAATATTTTTATTTTTTCAAATAAATATTAAATAAATCCAAAAAACATATGTAAAATTGGTTGACCATTAAAAGTTTCCAAAATTACCTTTTGGAAATAAATATATTTTTATTCATAAAATTGGATTTATACATATCATATATACATAAAATATATTGGATATGTATCAATAATATTTGTTGAATATATATATTATTTATTTTATTGAAAAAATTAATTATTTTTTTAAAAAAATTATTATGATAAAAATGTTTTTGTACAAGAAAAATAGTTTTCTTAGAAATGAAATTTCCTTATTTTCAAATTGTTATAATGTCCAATTCTACAAATTTATAACCAAAGGAATAATTATATATACATTTTTAAATCATACATTCAAAATTTAGTTAATCTTATTTGTAAATTCCATTCCAACGGCTAGGTGGTACATATAATAAAATTTTAATATTGTTATTAATAGTGTATTGTAGTTTAGTAAAACTTGACCTTGAGTGTGAGAAAATTTGTTGAAGGGGAACATAATTATGATTAATACAAAAAGAAAATATTTCTTCATTTACCAAAATATTATCAATGTGTTTTTATATAGAAATACTGACTTTGTGTTTTTATAATGAAAGCCACACTTAGTTCATTAAACAAAAAAGTTACAATCAGTGTTGCATTAAATGTAAAGTATTTAAATATTAAATTAATTCTAAAAATAATAATAATTCATAAAATCATGGGGTGTTACATTCGGTATTTTTCAACCATCATCATGTATAAGGTAGAATGTCATTTTCTACATAGAGAATCAGCCATAATGTTTTCCCTCCTTTGGTTGTAATATATTGAGAAGTCACACAATTTAATCAATTTCAACCATCTCCTATAGAACAAATTTATCTCCATCTGTATGAAAATATATTTTATTATTATTTAATTAGTATATATATCACAATTTCCCACATATAAATAATTCTCCCAAATCAATAAGGAAAAGATCACTATTTTAGTCTCCAAATCATTCATCATGTAATTTTTCTATAGTGATTATAATTCATGTGAGGCATAGATAATTAGATAATAATTCTAAATAATGATTCATCCCAAAACCAATATTGTTTCATCACTATATATTAAAAAATCTTCCCCACTACAGGGTAATTTATGTATAGGTGGAGTGACCACCCACTTCTATAGTTCATTAAAACTATCCTCACATTCAAATATTAAAGGAACATGATTCCCATCTTGGTTGACCTGGTTCGTAATATTTATATCTATGCTAAATTTCTCAAATTTTTTTGATAGTATCAAACTAACCAAATAAAAATATATATCTCAATAAATTTAGTTTTTTTGTGTTGTTTGTCAATAACATCCATCTTTGAGGGATCTATAGATATGTCATACATTGTGTTTACATAAACAAAAAATGATACTTTCTGTAGAAGTATTTTACTCCTACTAAAATTATCATATAGTTTATCATATTGTAATGACTATAAAAAAGCCAAAAATGATCTTCAAACACCTCCATTAATTTATAATATATGATAATGTTTTCTATGAAGACAACCCCAAAATCATCACAGTTGTCTCAAAACAGTAAATACATGATATCAATTATGATGGAAGGATGGTTTATATGACCTAATGGAATGGATTTATATTAATTATTTACATACATTATATAGAAATACTTCCTCAAATTATCCTCCAATTTTTCACTGAAATTATCATATCTATATTGATTGTCGCTCTTTGATATGTTCTAACACCCCCTGAGTTTATCTATCAGATCAATGATAAGGGTTCGAAGATATGAGATGCCCCAAACATGCACTACTAGGTCTAGTGATAAACACACATACATTACACATAGACTAGATACCAAGTGAGTTGAACCAAGATAAAATATATTTATTTTACATCCTCTCTTGGTGGTATACATTTAATCGTTAAAAAAGTCAAACTATATAATGAATGGATGGATTAATGTAGTTGAGGGTCAATATAATAAGAAACATATTTCATGATACTTGTGAATATGTTTAAATAGTATAACTATACTAGATCCCCATCTATACATATCATAGGTTATAATCATCTTAACAACCTATGAAATGGAAACATAAGAAATGGGTGTGATTAGATTAAATGCAATTAAAAAATTAATCAACATTTCATTAATGGATATATCTTAATAATTTGAGAAAATACAAGTAGAGGAGAAATATATTATTAAAATGAACATAGTATAGTTTTATCTATCTATAATTCAAGATATAAGGATAGGTAATCTCAAATTGGAAAACATTTATCTTGTAATATGATTTTTTATGGAAAACATGATTCATGGAGCCTTATCGTAGATCTATGACATAGATATATTGGATTTCATTGAAACATAGAAAAATAATGATTACGGTACAAAACATAATAAATTATAATCACTATATTATGATAATATAAAATAACCCTCACCCTTTAGTTTATGAGAATACTCAATAAGGACTTTAAATATGATATAAATCAATTAAGGCATTTACATTATGTTGTGAGTGCAATCTAAGAAGGCTCTCACTTTATGTTGTTAGTGCAAGACAAGAAGGACCACAATTTTGGTTATGATAATAATCATAGATGTATCATACTTTATGATCTGAATGTAATATAATAAAGATCATTCAATAATTTCTGAGTGTAATATAAGAAGGATCACTCTTTTTATTTTGAGAATAATCAAAGAAGGTTCACCCGTTATGTTGAAAGCATAATCCAGGAAGACTCTCTCATCCTACTGTGAGGATAATACAATTCGGAATGCCATTTAAATTATAGAAACTCCATGTATGTCAATCCCTCTTTATATCATGAGACATAAAGCATTAATAACTTCATTTAAGGGGGATATAGGTACCCACCATCCAACATATATAAAAAATTATTCCATTTTAAATCAATCATTAATTATGTCATAAATAACAGATGAAAATTAAATGGGTTTCAAATCATTCTATAATGGCACCACATAAACTGAATTTACATTTTAGAATGATTGATACAATCATTCAATCAATAAAGTGGAATATTTTATAGAACAACATGTGGGATTATTTAGAAAACATAACTCTATAAGAGTTGGATATTTTAAAGGGTAAAATAGAAAATAAAACAATTAAAATTTGTTCTTATGAAATAATTATTAACACTTTCCTAAATAGATGAAATTATGAACCACTTTCAAAATATCAATAAGGTACCAAGCCAAAATATAAAAAACACTATAAATTTAATCTAAATAATTGATATTTAAAATATAAAAAATGGTTTCTTATAAGAAATTTTTATAAGATAATAAAAATATTAACATGAAAGGGAAATACTTCTTCATATTTTTACAATACCAGTATTGAAACTCGTATCCTAAAGAGTGATTTAAATATTTAATTTGAAAATATTTTAAGATAATTTATGAATTTCATAAATAAAAAAATCTATGTTTCAATATAACAAAGGAGAACATTACTCTCAAGAGTAAATATGAATATGCAAGAGAAAGATATCGTTTGGAGAATATGGGAATTATTCTTAACATCATTAACTTTTAAAAGATGGAAATTCAAAAAATAAATTTAATATAAAATAATAAGTAAATTAATCATAAAATAATAAGATAATAAAATAAAACCAATATGTAAAACCATATTCAACGAAAAATCTTTATGACTCAAAGAAGATGTTGAATCAACAAAAACTCCCATATCTTTAATCATGAATTTCAAGAAAATGATTTAATATCTGATATCATTATCATAACCATATTAATCACCCATTTTAGGACATTATTCATAACAATTAGGACCTAAAATATTTAATTATAATTTTTTATTATAAATTTAAAAGTTATTTATTGTTTTCCTCATCATTGGATGATAGTGATTTTGATTTTTAGAACATTTTTTAATTTTTTTATAACGATTCTTGTTAATTTATTACTATATAATCATTCTTAAAATATCCAAAGCACTAGGGTATATTCATTATAATGATTTATAAATATAATATTCTATTCCTAGGTAATTTTAGTCATTATTTATGAATACAGACATCAATGATGAGTTTAGTTTGGTAATTTTTTACTAAAAAAGTCATTATGTTAATAAAATTTTAAATATTAATATTAAACTATAATAAATATAATAATTTATTAAAAAATTAATTCATTATATTATTTTTTATAAATTTTCATGAGTGGTGGTGACTAAAAGTAATTAAATCATTCAATGGCGGTGGTATTTGACACATACACATAAGAGATATTTTCATTTTCTATAAAATTATAAAAAGGTTAAATTGTTTTTATATTTTTTGAATAATAAAAATTGTATAAATTTCCCAATTAATCATAAAATAATTTTTCTTAATAACCCACTTAAGGTACTTATGAAAAATAATTTATTTTCCTTCATGGATTCGTTATTTTTCATGTATGCATAAATGGAGATATCATTTTTCTATGGTTAATGGGGGATAGGTGGATAATGATTCTCCCATCAACATATTATCAATTATCACAAAAAAAATACTTATTTCATTATATATAAATATGAAAATAATATTTTCAAGAGAAATATAGAAAATGAATGAGGTTAAGGAATGATTTATACATATATTGAAAATGTGATATTTCCATTAGAGGACTTCTAGGAAATGAAGTACATAATGGTTAAACAGAG
The DNA here is from genome assembly GCA_963277665.1 of Viscum album. Classification (NCBI taxonomy): domain Eukaryota; kingdom Viridiplantae; phylum Streptophyta; class Magnoliopsida; order Santalales; family Viscaceae; genus Viscum; species Viscum album. Next base: position 1,355,810,151 of record OY728131.1, read on the forward strand.
AAAAATGTTCTTAAAAATTTGGTATAATTATATAAAAGGAGTTAATGAAGATATATTTTCAAATGTAAATAAAATTGTTTTAGTTTTGTTGAAGGGGTGGTGGAAAGACAATTTTATAAGTGTGTTGAGTCAGATTTGCGTAAAATGTAAAAGGAAAACTCAATATTAAAATGACATATAGTTCATTAATGGAATATAATGGAGGGGGTATTAGTGTCATAAAACCTCAAAAATACAATTTCAAGTACTTTGTCAACATTTGTTTTAGTAATTTACACTTATATTTTTTCCTTTTCAATTTTTTGTACCATGGTAACTAGTTTATACCTATGTTGTTGAAATTTAATTCCCAAAAATAAAATGTTTAATATCTTGAAATGGATTTCATAAATTGGGTTCGTCCATTTGATCCTCATGAAGGACCCAAGCACACCTCCCCAAACTCCATAGACTATCAACTAGGAGACATGGCCTATTGTGTGATTGTAGGATATTATTCCCTCCTACTATAGTAATAAAATAGTAGAAAAAATGATATGTCAAGGATAGAAATAATTAAACATAGATTGAATGTGTTCAAAAAATTGAAATATAAATCTTCTATAATAATATAAAAAATTCAATAAAATCTCTCACAACCATAGCATATAAGCATTATTGATCACCCATTTGTTGAACCATATATATACAAGAGTATATAAATGAAACTAAAATAAAATTATAGGGAATTTCTATTAGCTCTAAGACGAACCACATACCCCTCCTCCAAGAAGAAACTGAGTTGCAACATCCCGAATAAGAGAATCAAAATGAGTGACACTACTCGATCATCCAACCACATGCCTCATCCCTATCCACCATGCAATCAATTCTCAACCATAAATGAAGACATAAGGTCTAAATTCCGAAAAAGGTACACATATTGGGGAGAGATATAATCTCAATATGCCTCCACAATTATGAACATATCGATATATCAGGATAATTTCATGCTTATTCCATATAATCATCCAAACCGAGACACAACATAATATAATAAATAAAGTGAATAAAGTGAAACCATAGTTGATACCTCAGTCTCTGATCCTAGTAAATTGGTAATTTATTCATGTATATATACATTTATATATATACATTCTAATAAATATAAATATATGTTATTGTGGTGAAATAAATAGCATGAATCAACAATAGTCAATCTATGGGCCTATAAACCCAACCATTTGTACATCCTGTGAAACATGAATTAATTTGGATGTTGTACCGCTAAGGTTTTGTATAATTATTCAATCCTTGTGTCTACAATCTAGATCAAAAATACCTATTTTAGGTAGTGCAAGAAATTTACTAGAGGAGATACACCTCTATATAGGGACACATTTACTAACCTTGGGATCACTCATACTCGTCTCCAATCACTATAATGAGTGTGTCATATACTAAATAAATAACATATAAATAGTCATTGAGTTGGATTCCATACCACTCAATACATTTAAATCCATTCCAATGTTTGAATCAAAGGACCTGGTCCATAAGAAATAATGACATTGAGACTCAAATAATACCTAAGGGAATGACCCAAATCTGATCAATAATGGAAATCTCTTTGTAAAAAATTATATACTAAATATCCATTTTTATAAACAAATTAACAACCCCATCCCCAAGAAGTAAAACTAGGTGATTCAATAATGGTTTATATAACTAATCCTAATTAGTATCCTAGTAATCTATGTAAGAGATTTAAATAGTTTTTTATGTTCTTGTCTCATGATATAGCATGATTCCTTTACCAATGGAAGAACCAATATATTATGTAAAAACTCCAAAACACACCCTTAGTGTCCTCAAACCACCTAAAGGGGTTTAAAATTGTAAAATAAATAGATACACCTGAAAATAGAATAATCATGTGTCCAATTTTGAGTATGGAATTTAATGATATAAGAAACCTTAAGAATGGTAACATGGGAGCAGTACAAGTAGTGTATACCCTAGATGTAACAACCCGATATTTTATGATAAGTATTATTTTAAATTTATTTGATGTCATGTATTTTATGCTACAACAATATTATCTTGTGTTATACGCCACACTGTATTAGCTTGAAGTATACACAACACTATTCTTAAATTGTGTTACACACAATTTCAAGTTCGTTTTATAATAGTCATTCTATGGAAAATTGAGTGTATATATATATATATATTCAATGTATAAATGAAATATGTTTGGATTCTATTATACGAAATAATAAAGGATTCTTGCACAACACGCAACCCTGACTTGGCTTGCATTAGACGCAATCACGACCTTCCTCGATAGCGTGTGTTGTACGCAATACCGGGTTTTACTAATCAACGATATATTGTTATAATATTATTATTAACTAGCCATTATGAATAGTATTAACTAAAATTTAAATTTTATAACAACATTATTCATCTTACACATATTCTAGAACATGGTATAAGAACAAAATAAATTTTTTGGGTAAAAAAAGTATTTTTCAAAAAAATGTAGTTTTGCCGCCTTTTGATGGAGCACCCACTTTAAATCTAGTTTTTGACATGTTTATAAGTTCACTTTTACAAAATAAAATTATTATTTGGAATCAGGATATAAAATTTTACCTTGGATAAATTTTTCATATTATTCTGACAACTTTTATATTTTAATGAATAGTAAAAACACGCTATTTTGTAATTAAAAACATCTTTTTTCAACATAATAACTTATGTGATTACATTAAAATATTTAATGGTTTAAAAGTATAAAGAGAATATATTTTTACCATTTAATATAATTTATGTCATTAGCCTTGATTTTACATTGATTTCGTAGGTTAAAAAAATTCAATCTTTTGCAATGTTTTAAACAAAAACCCGTTTTCTTTCGACAATGGGATTAATTTTAATTTAATTTCTTTAACTTCTGTGTATTGAATTTGGAAAAATGGATTACATATTTGGAATCAGTGGGTCCAAAATATATTAATAGACTAATTTTTATTTTTGGGCTTTATTATTAGTAACTACGGTAAATTTTATTTACCCTAGTTAAAGGTAAATAGGGTAATTCAAGGTTAAAAGAATATCATAATAATTCAAAATTACATTTAAACTTGTCCTAACTTTATTGGATGAGTAGTGTCCGACCATGGTCATCCTTGGGTCGATTTTGGGACCCCATTTAGCCACTTGGTAGTGACAATGATAATTTGAATTAATTAATTTAATGTAACAACAAAATTGACATTATCAAAAATCCTTTAGTAATTAATTTTTATAAGGGGTTATATATATTATATTTTAGACTATAAATATTAATTAAAAAGATAAAAATATTTACTAAATATTTATATTTTTTTTTAATTTTTATACACCAAATAAATTAAATTATTTATGACATAATAATGATGAAGTATTTACCTCATTAATAAATGATTTAAGTAAATAAGATTATAATGATTAAAATATTTCCCAAAACATGTCCAATTATGATTGGATGATTTTATTTCGACCATGAGTTATCTTATCTTCACCTTTAATGATTTTTGGACCTTTTTAAACCGAAGATAAGTTTATAATAAAATAATATTTCCACACTTTCCAAAGGTGCACCTCTCCTCCCTTATAAAAGGGCACCTCCTCCCTCTCTTCCTCACACCACTTTGAGCCTTCAATCCCGGCCAAACCCTGCCAAATTCACTTTTCCACTTACTTAGAAACATCCTAGAGGTACTGGTCTTCTCAAAAGACCAACTCTAGTGCCTTTAGAGAAAGATTAAAGGAGACACTTCGAGAAAGAGGTAATACGCTCTACCGTTTTCTTCAAGTTCCATTCTTATTCTACTCCCTCTTATTTAGTTGTTTCATTATGAGGTAATAACATCAGTATCCCTAATATAATGATATTTTATTATAAATATGAAACAACCCTATTTCATCTCTTATCCATCCTACGGAAAACGAAATCACTGCGCATGCGTACGTACGGAATACCGTCTCCACGCCGTGGTGTAAACTATTTTCCACCACCACCTTACATGGATGGGTATAATGGTGTAAATAATAACTATATATGATTATTGTAAAGTGATATTGATTCTATAATAGTATACATACACTCCAATAAAATTCCATGATCATGGGAATGATATCATCGCTCGTGCGTACGTACGGATTACCGTCTCCACGATGCGATGAGATTCATTCTCAATGATTAACCATTCATAAATGATTATAATGCATATATAATAAGTAAAAATGAAATATATGACATAATAATGATACTGGATTTATATATATATATATATATGTTTGTCATCCAATTAATTCCATTCAATTCAACAAGGAAACAAAAACAGTGTTCATGCATACGTACGACCTACCGTCTCCATGAACGGTGTATTTATTTCCATTTATCGATCTATTATATATATGTATATTCTGAATATATATTATATAAATCATGTTTTACATTCTATATGTATGTAATAATTATCTAAGTAATCATATGAATAATTATAAGTTAAAACGCGAACGACAAATGAAACGATTTTACCAAAAACGCTACTTTAACATGAATTTAGAAAAGAACAGGTAATATAAAGTCATAAAGGAACCATATATGATATAATAACAATGAATATTATTCTGTAATAATTCAATGACATTATTTAAATCATTATACAGGAGGTTTGGATACGTACGAAGCATATCAGACCTAAGGTAATGTATAACTTTTTCAATCTCGTTCTTATCCGAGATTGTTTATTCATAAGTATTTACTGGGGTTATTGTTCTCATCCATGTCCATGTTCCCTAAAAAAATTTCATGTATGTTTAATGTAATTTTTACCCATTTTCTACTTTTACTACATGGTATGTATGGAATATTTCTTTTACGAGGTACTTTTTGACTTTTCCGGCAAAAGTACGAGAAAATTGTTTTTTTAACTTATACAGCACGAATGTATTTTTACGGTTTTATAAAGCCTTATTTTCATGAAGATTCCTCCAAATGATTTAATGACTATTTTCAACAAAATAATTTTCTTTTAAAATTGCATCATATTTTGTGAAAAGAAATTGATTTTGAATAAGAACGGATATTTTCCTCAAGAATTCATTTAAAGTGTTTTATCAAAACAATTTTTCATCTAAGTTGAAATTATTTCATATGGGTATGTTTCAAGTATAATGTATTTATGATTTACATGGTTTCACTTTTCTTATTATGAAATGTTATCCATTTATTTTATATAGATTATGTGATGGTGGGTTGATGTTTATGAAACCCATTTTATTTATTTGGTTTTTATGAATGATGTAAGTTTATTTTGTGGCACAAGTAAGAATGATTTCATTAATGGATGGGTGGGACCTATATATACCTCCAATGAATTGGGTAAAGATTTATATCTCATGTGATAGACATGGCTGGAACGGTAAGTTAATCTGGTTTAGTATTACAGGACTGGAACGAGGAGTGAACTCGATTCAGAAAGGAACTTTTTCCACTAAGATGGTATTGGAAGAAATGCCTTGGCTACTATGGAAATCATTACATGTTCTTAATGGATGACATAATTACATGTTTTATCCCCATTCTATTTTATCATGACTTATGTTCCATTATGATCTATGCCTTATTTACTTCCATGTTTTATGTCTTTGCTCAAGATTTATAATGTTCATGTTTTTTTAAGTTCAAATTTATATGGTAATTTTTATTTTATCCAATCTTAACCTTACTGAGAATTTGAGCTCACCCTTTTTATGTTTTCTTTTCCCCCAGGTTTAAAAGAACGATTTTAGGTAAGGAAACAAAAAATTTGAAGATCATTATGGGAGATGTTAAAGATATTTCACCACGATTAGAAGATTACGTTCCACGTTCCAAATACACTAAACTATTACGGTCCTTGTGTGTATGTTTTTGTTATGTACTAAGTATTCCGCAAAAGTAATGTAATGTCTATGTACGCCAAGCTTCGAGTCTCTATAGTTGGTATCAGAGGAAAGGTTTAGTCAAACTTTGGAAACTAGGATGCGAGAACTTTAGTGAGATCCCTAGAGACATTTCTACGGTATTTCTATGGATGTATCTAAGGTTAAGTATAGGTTATAGTCCTAGATTTATGGTAACGATCTTAGAATAAAACCTAGGATGTTAGATATTGAAGGTAATCCCCATTTATTAGGTTGTTTTCCCTAGCATGATTTTTTCCTCTCACGCTATTCTTTTTGGGTTTTAGACGATGGCTGGGACCCGAAGGAACCGTGTTGATCAATGTAATGGACAATGCAATAACTGTCCTCCTGACCAAAAAAATGTCATGGGAGATGGAGTGCACAATCTTATTTCTGTACTTACACAAGCTATGAATCATTCTGGATTTCAAAATGAGCAGTGAAAGGAGCAACATTCGATTGAATCCTTCATGAGGCAACGTCCACCTTCATTCAGCGGGTCTTCTAATCCATTGGTGGTTGAACAATGGATCAGTACTACTGAAAAGATATTTTCAGTTCTATAATGTTCTGATCATTATAAAGTCATCTTAGCTGTATATCGTTTGGAAGGTGATGCTGATCAATGGTTAAATCTTATCAGGAATACGAGGAAAAGAGATGAAACTGAGTCCATGGAATGGAACGAGTTCAAGAACTTGTTTTTCAGTAAGTACTTCCCTCATATTCTTCGAAAAAAGATGGAAAATGTGTTTCTTGAGCTTAAGCAGAAGGATGATGAATATGTTGGTATATATAAAGCGAATTTTACAAGAATTGCAAGGTGTGCATCTGGCTTTATCATCCAACATGAAAGTAAAGTTGATCGATTTTTCAGTGGCTTAAAACCAAGTCTTCAAAGGACATTAGCTATAAGAGACTTCAGCAGCTATGAAGAAATTGTGCATTGTTCTATCAAGGTAGAAATGGAATTTGGTGTTACATATCCATCTCATGGTTTTGACAAGAAATGAGAGATGGAGTTCAAGGAGAAATCTCATAACAATGGTGAAAAGAAGATGAATGTTTCCTTATGCTCAAAGTGTGGAAAGAAGTACGATGGAGATTGTCTTAAAGGGGCTAGAAAATGTTTTAAGTGTGGAAAAGAAGGTCATCGCGTAGTTGATTGTCTATGTAATGGGAAAAAGTTTTCTAATGATGTGAATAGAGAAAATACTACAAAGAACTCTCCACCAACACTTCAATGCTTCAAGTGCACGGGAATGAGGCATTATGCTAATAAATGCCCAAATCCATGGGTTAGTGATGATTGACATGAGCAACCACTTAAGACAAAGGATAAAGGGAAGTCACATGCGATCACTATTGGCGATGTTGAATATGACAACGATGTGGTGGAATGATTAAATGTTTATGTAATGGGATTCGAAAATAATGTTACATATAGTATCATGGAATATTGGAATATTTATGTATTGGTCTATTGTGGTTTTCAATAATTTTATGGTACCAGTAACCATGGAAAGTGATTGAGATTTTTTTGGAAAAAAAGATGATATGCACATAATGAAGGGATAAAGAGAAAATGAAATGTTTGATAGTATTCATGAGCTCATGACTGATATAAGGAGAAGGTTATATCATGGTTTGGGTATATATAATTTTTGTGATTTTGGAATGTGGAAAGATTTAACTTTTGACAGTATTCATGTTTTCAATAAGGTTCAATGGGTATTCATTTTTCAAGAGAATACATGATTAAGGTATTCACATGATTGGAATGTGATCAACAAGATATATGGGGGATAAATGATGGTATCCACATGCTTGGTTGATGACATTTCAAGTAATTATTTTCTTTATACTATGAGATTGGACATATGTATTTTGGATAAGCCTAAATATTGGTATGAATTTTGTTGGACATAAGTTAGTATTGTTTAAGGCTATATTTTTTTCTGATATTATTTATAATGTGGTTGTTGAAAAAGGAAAACCTGCAGGACGGGCGACAGCCCATCGCGTCGGACAAGGCTGTGGGAATCGAACCCACAACCAAAGTGTGACTGGCCTTTATCGCCTACCATTGGCCTACAGGAAGTCTCTGTTTAGTAGAAACTAGTTTTATTTTATTAAGCGGTATGATTTATGAAGTATAAGTTCATTTTTGAAATCTTATATGATTAACCTCACCATAGCTGGACTTATGTATATTTGATAACTTTTTCTTGAAACCGATGGAATGACCCATCATTCTATCACATGATCTACTAAATCTTCACGAATAACAAATTCAACTTCATTTCTTTAATAGATGAAGTGGAAATTGTTCACAGAATGAACAATAGTGAGATTGTACCAAAATCAAGCAAGTATTTCTTCTAATTCAAAATTTTCAACTTTAGGGAAATGATATTGAAAACCAAAAATGTTGTCCTCGTGCTCTTATATCTGTGGAATCAGATGGTACCTTAGATCATCACAAATCTATGGATTTGTGATTTATGGTTTTTTCATATCCATGTTCTCTACCACTCTCCATCAAGAACTTGATGGTGAGATTTCTCTTCCATATCCATATTTTCACCTATGTTCTCCTACGTGGAAACCAAGTGATGTGTTAATTTGGGTAACCGTTACATTTCATACTTTAGTTTTTAAAGGAATGTTTTCTTATTCCTTTTTACAATGTGGGTTTCTATTAAAGAAACTTACGAGTAGTAAACCATTTATAACCCTGATGAATTTTTAGGGCGAAATTCCTTTTAAGGGGGGTAGAATGTAACAACCCGATATTTTATGATAAGTATTCTTTTTAATTTATTTGATGTCATGTGTTTTATGCTACAACAAGATTATCTTGTGCTACACGCTACACTGTATTAGCTTGAATTATACACAACACTATTCCTAGATTGTGTTACACACAATTTCAAGTTCGTTTTATAATAGTCATTCTACGCAACATTGAGTATATATATATATATATATTCAATGTATAAATGAAATATGGTAGGATTATGATAAAATAACTAATAAAGGATTCTTGCACAACACGCAACCCTGACTTGGATTGCATTACACGCAATCATGACCTTCCTCGATAGTGTGTGTTGTACGCAATACCTGGTTTTACTAAACAACGATATATTATTATAATATTATTATGAACTAGCCGTAATGAATAGTATTAACTAAATTTTGAATTTTATAGCATTATTATTCATCTTACACATTTTCTAGAACATGCTATAAGAAAAAAATAATTTTTTTGGGTAAAATACGTATTTTTCAAAAAAATGCAGTTTTGCCGCCTTTTGATGGCGCACCCACTTTAAATCTATTTTTTGACATGTTTATAAGATAAATTTTACAAAATAATATTATTATTTGTAATCAGGATATAAAATTTTACTTTGGATAAATTTTTCATATTATTCTGACAACTTTTATATTTTATTGAATAGTAAAAACACGCTATATTTTAATTCAAAACAACTTTTTTCATCGTAATAACTTATGTGATTAAATTATAATATTGAATGGTTTAAAAGTATAAATATAATATATTTTTACCATTTAATATAATTTCTATCATTAGCCTTGATTTTACATTGAATTCGTAGGTTAAATAAATTCAATCTTTTGCGATGTTTTAAACAAAAACCCATTTTCTTTCGACAATGAGATTAATTTTAGTTCAATTTCTGAAACATCTGTGTATTTAATTTGGAAAAATGGATTCCATATTTGGAATCAGTGGGTCCAAATTATATTAATAGACTACTTTTTATTTTTGGGCTTTATGAATAGTAACAACCGTAAATTTTATTTACCATAGTTAAAGGTAAATATGGTAATTCAAGGTTAAAAGAATATCATAATAATTCAAAATTACATTGAAACTTGTCCTAAAATTATTAGATGAGTAGTGGCCGACCATGGTCATCCTTGGGTCGATTTTGGGACCCCATTGAGCCACTTGGTAGTGAAAAAGACAATTTGGATTAATTAATTTAATTTAAAGACAAAATTGACATTAACAAAAATCCTTTAGTAATTAATTTTTTTATGCATTTATATAAATTATATTTTAGACTATAAATATTCATTGGAATGATAAAACGAGTTAATACATAATTATATTTTTTTTATAATTTTTAGACACCAAATAAATTAAATTATTTATGACATAATAATGGTGAAGTATTTACCTCATTAATAAATGATTTAAATAAATAAGATTATAATGATTAAAATATTTTCCAATTCATGTCCAATTCTGATTAGATGATTTTATTTCGACCATTAGTCATCTTATATTCATCTTTAATGATTTTTGGACCTTTTTAAACTGAATATAAGTTTATAATAAAATAATATTTCCACACTTTCCAATGGTGCCCCTCTCCTCCCTTATAAAAGGGCACCTCCTCCCTCTCTTCCTCACACCACTTTGAGCATTCAATCTCGTCCAAAAACTGCCAAATGATCTTATCCACTTCCTTATAAAGATTCTAGAGGTACTGGTCTTCTCAAAAGACCAACTCTAGTGCCTTAAGAGAAAGTTAAAACGAGACACTTCGAGAAAGAGGTAATACCTACTACCGTTTTCTTCAAGTTCCATTCTTCTTCTACTCCCTCTTCTTTAGTTGACTCATTATGAGGTAATAACATCAGTATCCCTAATATACTGATATGTTATTATAAATATTAAACATCCCTATTTCACCTCTTATCCATCCTACGGAAAACGAAATCACCACGCGTGCTTACGTACGGAATGCCGTCTCCACGCCGTGGTGTAATCTATTTTCCACCAACACCTTACTTGGATGGGTATAATGGTTTAAATAATAACTATATATGATTATTGTAAAGTGATATTGATCTGTAAAAGTATACATACACTCCAATAAAATTCCATGATCATGGGAATGATATCATCGATCGTGCGTACGTACGGAATACCGTCTCCACGACGCGATGAAATTCATTCTCAATGATTATCCATTACAAAATGATTATAATGTATATATAATAAGTAATAAAGAAATATATGAAATAATAATGATTCCAGATTTATGTATATATATATGTATGTCATCCAATTAATTCCGTTCAATTCAATGAGGAAACGAAAACTGCATTCATGCATACGTACGGCCTACCGTCTCCATGAACGATGTATTTCATTCCATTTATCGATCTATTATATATATATATATTCATAATATATATTATATAAATCATGTTTTACATTATGGATTTATGTAATCATGATCTAAGTAATCATATGAATAATTACAAGTTAAAACATGAACGACAAATGAAACAATTTTACCCAAAATGCTACTTTAACATGAATTTACAAAAGAACGGGTAATATAAAGTCATAATTGAACCATATATAATATAATAACAATGAATATGATTCTCTAATAAGTCAATGACATTATTTAAATCATTATACAGGTGGTTTGGATACGTATGAAGCATATCGGACCTAAGGTAAGGGATAACTTTTCCTATCTCCTTTTTATCCGAGATTGTTTATTCGTAAGTATTTACTGAGGTTATTGTTCTCATCCATGTCCATGTTTTCTAAAAATGGTTTCATGTATGATTAATGTACTTTTTACCCATTTTTGACTTTTACTATATGGTATTTATGGAATCTTTCTTTTACGAGGTACTTTTTCACTTATCTGACAAAAGTGCGAGAAGAATGTTTTTTTAAACTTATATGGCACGAACGGTTTTTTACAGTTTTATAAAGCCTTATTTTTATGAGGATTCCTCCAAAAGATTTCGTGACTATTTTCAAAAAAATCCTTTTCTTTTAAAATTGCCTCATATTTTGTGAAAAGAAAATGATTTTGAATAAGAATGGATATTTTCCTCACGAATTCATTTCAAGTGTTTTATCAAACCCATTTTTCATCTAAGTTGACCTTATTTCATATGTGTATGTTTCAAGTATAATGTATTTATGATTTACATGAATTCACTTTTCTTATTATGAAATGATATCCATTTCTTTTACATAGATTATGTGATGATGGGATGGTGTTTATGAAACCCATTTTATTTATTGGGTTTTTATGAATGATGTATGTTTATTTTGTGGCACAAGTAAGAATGATTTCATTATGAGATGGGTGGGACCTATATCTCTCTACTATTCATTGGGTAAATATTTATATCTCATGAGATAGACATGGCTGGAATGGTAAGTTAATCCGGTTCAGTATTCCAGGACTGGAACGAGGAGTGAACTTGATTCAGAAAGGGACTTTGTCCACTAAGATGGTCTTGGAAGCAATGCCTTGGCTACTATGGAAATAATTACATGTCCTTAATGGATTCCACAATTACATGTTTTATCCCCATTCTATTTTATCATTATTTATGTTCCATTATGATCTATGCCTTATGTACTGCCATGTTTTATGTCGTAGCTCAAGATTTTTAATGCTCATGTTTTTTTAAGATCAAATGTATATGGTATGTTTTATTTTATCCATACGTACCCTTACTGAGCATTTGAGATCACCCTTTTTATGTTTTCTTTTCCCCCAGGATTAAAAGAAAGATTTTAGGTAAGGAAACAAAAAATGGGAAGATCTTTATGGGAGATGTTGAAGATCTTTCACCACGATTAGAAGATTACGTTACAAGTTTCCAAATACACTAAACTATTACGGTCCTTGTGTGTCTTTTTTTGTTATGTACTAAGTATTCCACAAATTAATGTAATGTCTATGTACGTCAAGATTTGGGTCTCTACACTAGAACACAACATATACTCTCGAAGCCCTACACAGGTGTGTACCTGAGCTGGACATGGCATGTAAAATACATGTACACTACCTGAAATAATGGTACATTTTTGTTCCCTTGATGGGGTACCTACTAGTGTACCTCACACGACCTCTATATGTATTTCTCCTAGTCATGAACCTCTACATGGAGTGTGACCAACACGATGTCTTATCATGTACTCTATATGGCCAAGTGCCCCCACGGGTTTTCTGGACAAATACTTATAAATAAAATCAAGTAATAGTACCAAGTGTTTATATACTATAGATGTAATGTACTTATAGAAATGTTATATTTCTCAAATGGAAAGAACACCTGAAAATTATTCAAGATCTACTCATCCTATGATTAGGATTTCTGAATGGGAAACCCCTCAAATCAGCTAGAAACTCTGTACTCCTCCCCATAAGCTATAGACAAACCATAAAGTCATCCTTTGAAGAGATAATAATACTATAAATCTATAAAAAATGTATTGATTGGAATTTAAAAAAAATTATGAACAACCTACCTTTGGTTTGGATCCGTTGATGAAATCCACGTTTTCACACTATATGATTGCCACACAATGATTTGGACCCTCCATAGATCTACAATCGAACATCCATTCTTCCATAACTATCTATATTCATCTATCTAGACCTCCCATATCCAGTTCATGGTGAAAAAACCCATAGGTGTTCATATATGAGAATCAAATGTAGGAAAGAGAAAAGAAATAGGAAAATAAAATAAGAAAAAGAAAGGGAATGGAAAACTATGCCTGGGCCTGGCCCAAATTCCCAACATGATTTTATGACATTCCTTCTAAAAATTCCCCATTATAAAGTCACTATAACAGACATAATCTCAACTAGATCCTCCATTTGAATGATATATCCAAATTATCATGTGAGAATGAATTAATATTTATTTGATTAAATATTAATTATTAATTATTATCTAAAAAATCAAACAACTCAACATTCTAATGAACTTATGAACTAAGATAAAATCACCATTCTAGTACCAATAGGGTGTTTATAAATGTTATTTGAGGACATATTTGTGAGTGAAATTGTTATTTTACACCTTATAAGCATCCACAAGAAAAAAATTAAAATTTCTAATCAATTCCAATTAATCAAAAAAATGATAATCAAAAAATACAACATATTTAATATTTTGGACATGATGATTAAAAAAATGAAATATATTTTTTAAAATAATATTCATAAGTGTGATAAAAACATAATTTTTATATAATCACATATAATGTGTAGTGAATTTTCATGGAAATGCGCTTTCTTAGGAATAGAATTGTGATTAAGATAAAATTATTGATGTCGTTTGTTTTGTGACATTAATTCATTTATAGTTATCCAAATAATAGTTATTTATATTTAGAAACAATAAAAACCTTGTTACACATTGTTGGTACTTAGTAATAATAAAAATAGAAAAAATAGTTTTTATTAATGTAAAATATTACTTCATCTTCCAAAAAATTCAACATCAATTCTATAAATTCATATATAATTTTTTAAATTAATTATTTTATATTATTAATTTATATTTTCTATATAATTGTTTTTTCAAAAAAATATAAATCAATAGTTTATTTTGAAAATTTCTTAAATGTTGTATTATTTTCAAATTTATTATTTGTCTCTATTTTCCTAGAAATTAAACATTAAAAAATTATCAAAATTTATTAAAATGAAAATTTTTACATGATAAAATAAAAAAATAAATTAATTTTATATTATTTGTCTTATAAAATATTAAATTACAGTTTTTAAAATATATATATAAATAAAATCTTGTTTTTTTGAAAAATATTTCATTCAAATGTTCTTAAAAGGTTTTAATATCAAATTATAATTTAAGGAACATTAATATATTATTTAATTTATAACACTGTTTTCAAATTGATATATTATACATTATTACGGTAAAATAAAACACTACAAAAATTTATTTATTTGAGAAAGAATTACCTTTTTTAATATAAAATCATATTAATTTTTTAACCACAAAATTTATGAAATATTTATTGTCTAATATATTTTCATTTAATATGGTTTTTATTATTATTAAATTTTATTCATAATATTCCTCTAAAATATCATTGATAAATTTTGTTTGGTGTTCCATATATTGTGTAATATTAGAAATAGTTTTAAATTATAGAGAAAAGATATTCCAAAACCCAAAAGTGTTACGTTCCCTTCCTAGGAGATTAAATAATTTTATCCTTGAAAATATTTAATCATCTTTTACTAATGAATGTATCTAATTTATCCATAATAAGATCATAATATATTTTTCATTGGGATATAAACCATAAAATCTTATATTTTTAGAGACTCATCATTTCACATATAGTAATCAGGTAATAAAATTCACCTTTAACTCAATAATTTATAACAAATATGCTTCCTTATTTTGTTATAAGAGTTTTTAAGGACATAATTTTCATAGATTCCTTTTTAAAATCTCTCCTCGAAAAAAATTATATGCCCCAAATGGTTAAAACACCATCAAATAATTTGAGAGTATTTTTTCATATTAATATAAAATATCAATCATAATACATGTTCTACAATTTCACAATAATTTTGGACAATGATACATTAATTTAAAATATGACACAATTGGATCAAACTATGTCACTTTCAGTTTAATGTAGGTTTTACATGATCATATCCTCAATCAGTTCTCTTACCCATTTATTTTCATATTATATCATCTAATTCCATTTAAATTATTTATAATTGTTTATAAAGAAAATATGAATCTCCAAAAAATATCCCCCATGGGTGATATACTCTTTGTGTAGTTATGTATCTTTTTTATGCACCAGGTGAAGATAAAGTTATTATTTAACCTTTATTTTAGGTTTATTTCCCCCAGGTAAGACTATACCATAGCCTATATCAAATTTCTATATCCATATATGAATTTCATTGATAAGAAACTAAACAATAATAACTTTAACAAAACATTAGGATTTTATTCTATGTATAAACTTATTAGAACGATTTTCACTAAATTTAACCCATATAAATACCAAAAAATAACTAATTTAATCACCAATAATAACTTAACACTACTCCAATGGAAAATGGGGTGTGCTAGGATCACGCTCTTAGGCCTAATGTTAGAAAACATATTTTACACATAGGTTTAACCCCATGTGAGATTACCCATGATAAAATTTTCATTATTTTTAATCATATTCATATGTTAAACCATAAATGTCATAATTAATCACATAATATCAACAATTTAAGGTTAATTTTCATTGTGGATTATCTATATATGAATCTAATTTATGAACCCTCTGAACATTTCTCTATAGTATAACTAGACAATATTAACATCTTTAAATATATTAGGATATATTAAACTTCATAAAATATAAAATGAAAATATAATATATGGGTGATATCAAACAATATTTAAAGTGAAAACCCATCATCATTTCATCAATTCATTAATCATAATCATAGTAGAAAATACAAGAAATGGGGGGAATTAGTAATTAAAAAATCGGGAACAACAATTGTAATCCATAATTTATGATAGAAGGACATGTGATCACAAATGAAAAAACATGTACCAAAACCTAAGTGTGTGATATAATAAAAATTATCCATGGGGCCTAATCTTATAAATTCAACACAAAAATATTATATCACATTAAGATATAACATAAAAAATAATTATGAGGAAAAACATAACCAAATGGAATCATCATATTGTGCATATATCTAAGAGGTTATATCATTAAGCTTGCAACTATATCTAAAAAGTCCCCACATTTATATTATAGTAATAAACCACAAAGTCCCACACATTATGTTGTGAGGGTAATATATCATGGATCACCATTTATGTTATGAGTTTAATTGGTGAAGGATAACCTCTTATATTTTTATTATAAGCAACGTTGTATCAAACATTATTTTATAAAGGTAATTCAAGAAGGATAATCCTTTATATTGTGAGCTTGATACATGAAGGACATTCTTTATATAGTGATTATAATTGATTATGGATTACCCTTTATATAATGATTTTAATCAAATAAGGTTCTTCCATAGTATTGTGAGTGTAATCGAATATGGGTCACCCATTATATTTTCAAATAATCAATTTATGTCCATGCTTCATTATCACATGAGATATAAAATGTTATCAAATTCATTTTAGGGTGATATAGGGACCCACCCATCAACATTTACATATATGTGTTCAATTTTATTTCAATTATACATCATATAATAATGTACCCATGGAATGAAAATGTGTTTTATATAATTTTCAACTGAAATTTCATAAACTAAAATTAGGAATTAGATCAATTTCCACCAACATTCATTCACAAAAAAATAATCACTTCACATAGGAATTCATTCGGTGATTCATGAAACCAAGTTCCATTAGATTTGGATGTTTAAAAATAATTTAATCGAAACCATGAATAATAACTTCAAGAAAACAAATCTTAACATCTTTGTAAACTGATGAAATTATTATTGACATTGTAAATTTATTTTAAAGAAAGTAAAATGAATAATTTTCAAGATTACAATTTATAAAAGAAAACTAATTGAGAATTGAATAAAATAATAATGTTTTACCTAGGAAATGTGGAGTGAAAGATAAAAATACAATGTTAAAATGGAAGTCCTATTTATCATTCCCAGAATGCATTAAAAACAGACATCATAAAGAGATTGAAACATATTTTATTATAAATGAGGTAAATAGAAAATTTAATATAACATGAAATAAAAAATATTTTTATTTTAATATAAAAAATTACAACATTAGTGGAAGAGTGAATTTTTATATAGAAGCGAAGGATCACATTTTGGGAGGATCTGGATTATTCATAACATCATCAACTTTTATGAATTGATAAATGAACCAGTGTAATTACTTATAAAATAATGTGAAAATGAAATATAATATCATTATAAAATAGAATGAAAGCATCCTATAAAAGTATATTCAATGAGGAATCACTATGAATCATGAAAAAGAAGTTGATTCAATAATAAACCGCATACATTTAGCCATAAATTTAGAAAAAATAATTTGATATCTTGTATCATAAATATAAATATAAAAAAAATTAGAAAATTATTAATATATGTTACCTCTTAAAATCTTTGATTTTATTTATTTATTAAACATTTTCTAGTTATTTATAGTTTATTTCCATCCTGGGATGATGGAGAATTTTAATTGTATCATTCATGATTTAAAGTGTTGATGTGTTTTCCAATTAATTAATACCATGTTCATCATTACTATAATTTCTAAGGTACTATAATAGATTAATTATAATGATTTTAAATTCTCATATTTTATTTCCTTATAATTTTAGTCACGATTTATGACTGTGAAAATCGATGATGATCATGTTTATATATTTTTTGATGAAAAAATGTTAGTATGTTAATAATGTATTAAATATTCATATAACCCTAATATAACATTAAAATTTTCATATAAAGAATTTCAATTCATTATAATTTTTTAGAATAACAACTATTGTAGTTGGGAAAATGAAATTTGTTCTTCAATATAGATGGTGGTTTGCACGTACACATAGGATGTGTTTATATTTCCATATAACGAGAGAGAGATTGAAAATGATTTATATTATAAGAATTTTAAAACTATTATAAATATCCTATTTATTGATTTAAATTCCTATTTTAACCACTTGTAAAATGTAGTTATAAAATAATGAAATATGATTATTTGTGGAGGTGGTGTTACATAGGTATGCATGAATAATAACATCATTTATCTAAAGGAAAATTGGAAAGGTTGATAATTATTATTACTTATAAATAATGCTTTTAATAATATAAACAATACTTATTTAATTTTAAAATATATAGAAATTGATCTTTAGAAGATAAATATTGAAAATAAATGAGGTAAGGGAATGATTAGTGTTCAGGTTGTAAACGTGAGATTTATTTTATAAGAATTATTAGAAAAAAAGTAATTAGGTATATTCTTTGGATATGCGGGATAGAAAACAAGGGGTATGAGACTATGTGAAGAAAAAATGGAAAAGTTTATAAATGAAATATCAATTTCTAGATCCCTTCATGTGGTAGTGAAAGCCCCCATTTATAAGTGAGGTGAGTAGCAGTTTTGTAAAATATAAATCAAAAAGTCACTATTGAACGGTCAAATGGATCCAATAATGAAAAATAATTGATAGGTATAAGTGATGTTTTTAATTTATGTTAAACCATAGATCTTTACAGATGTTTTTAATTCATTTAAAGTCTGATTTTCTCACTTTTATAATTTTTGGGTGTTATGGTGAAAACTAATTTTTACTTATGTAATTAAATATTACTGACCAATAATAAAATGTGTATTTAACCATAATTTTCGAATAATTATTCCAAATATGGAAAGAATTTTTTATAATTAAAATTTTAGGGGTGTTAAAAACCCTTTCTAATATTAGTGTACATAACCCGTAAAAAACATTTTATAAATATTTTTATTTTATCCATAAAAATAATGATTAAGAAAACAATATGAATGATGAATATTTATATGAAATTAATTGTTTTTTTAATAAAATACCTTTAAAATATATTAAAAAAATTTCTAAATTTTGGATACTTTGTTAAATGAAAACAACCAAAATTAATTTTTTAAGAAAAATATTACTTATGTTTAAAAAATGTTAAAAATGTGTTTTATAAATTCAAAATTGTTTTTTATTTTTTATTTAAATTTAGGAAATTAGTTTTTACAATTAAAAATTTCCATAAAATTTCTAATCATTATCATATTATGATAAAGTCAAAAATGTGACAGTATTTTCAAAATCAAAATTTTTCACTACTCACACTAAAATTCGTCATCTTTAAAAAAACTCAAATATTTATCCTAATATTATTTTGGAATAAATAATTAATAAATAAAATTAATTATATATTTATCTTCTTAAAGTATGAAATTTTAGTTGACTAATATTTTTCTATATATTTATAGTTTGTATTCATTTAATTTTATCAATAATATTCATCTAATATGTCGCAACTCATTTTATATTGATTTTACATGTTGTTCAAGATATCGAACAATGTATTAATTTAAGGGAAAAAATAGTTTAGGACATATCATGGTGTGACAGGGTAATTTTTATTGATGATGATATAATTAATAACATGATAAAATAATATAATGATGTAATAATGCATCTATATTTTTAATAAATAGTACCAGTGAACCCCATGGCATAGTACCTGGCCACACAAATGCATTATACAGATTCCATGATGTTTTTTATATAAATCTTCCAACTCAATGGGGGCTATTAAGTAAGGATTGTTTGAGATAGAAATGGATCATGTCATTAATTTAATTGAATACTAAACCTCTCCCAATCTCACAGAAGGCCTAGTAATTCATCAAATAATATATCAGTATATTCCATCACGATAAATATGTCCTCAATAATGAATTTCTTACCACGTATTTGATCTATAATTCCCTTATTACCAAGTATCATAACATGTAATATATAATTTTCTCCCAAATGGAGTTCATAAACATTATTATGTTGATATTTTTTAACTAAATGATTCACGATATGTAATAATATTTCATTACCCTAGAAACCGATATGTTATATATACCTAGAAATACAATATATACCAAATATTATGACAAATGAAACAATAGAATAGATAAATAGATCATTATGAATTATATTTCAACAAAATTGAACGTTGATGATTTACTTATCTCATATGTGATCATTAAACAACCACTCGATTCAATAAATTGTTCTATATCATATTCACAAGGGGGTAAATTGGTACTCTTAGCAAACATTGATGATATTAATTAATGTGAATACCCAAAATAAAATAATTCATTAACTAATCTTTATTGGAGAAAATTTTTACTATTCATCTCATCATTATCCTAATCTAAATTAGTGGTAGTGATAGAAAAGGATATTGTTTGTTCTTTTTCCTTAGGAGGATTCTTAGGAATATTTCCCTCATTATACCTAATATTTCAGAATCAATTTGTATAATTCTAAAAATATCTGAATGTGATGATTGAACATTGTGAGAGTATTATTAGGGAATATGTTTTCCATGGTTTCATTAGCTGACCTTTTTCTCATATATAAAAAAAATTCTTTATGGTTGTCCTTACCACACTTAAAAAATTTATGATTTCCATCCAAGACATTTCATGGTTGATTCCTCCCACATTTTTGGAATTTGGGTGACTATAATTATATCCCCTAATATTTAAGAATATATTTTTCTCTAAATTAATATTATGTTTGATCGGTTTCACTATAAGAACATAAAATAAGATTGAATCGTGATATATTATATATTTATTTTTATGAAAATTATAAAAAACAAAACCGCAACTAAATAATAAGATTTTACTCATGTTCAATTTCATACATTAATAAGATAAATCCCAAATATGATATGAAGTAAAAATATATTGTTCATTATAAAATAAATATTTTTTTTAGATTTTTTGTATATGTTATCCTAATTTAAAAAAATTAATTGTTTTTATATATGTACTAATAAATTAATATTATTCAATCTATAAATTGATCTCTATTAATATTATGAATAGTAAAACATTATTTTTTTAATAAAAATGGTTTATATATATATATTTTATAGTTTACATTTAAAAATATTATATAATTTTATAATTTTATGTTTATAATATTAAAATCATTTTTGAATTCTCTATTTCAAAATTAGGTTAAAATATTTTTTATGATTTTTCTATTAAAAAAATTTAATATAATGAAAAAATATAGTTTCTATTGATATAATATAACTTTTTACTTTAAAAAAACTATGTATGACTATAAAAAATAAACAAAAGTACAATAAAAAAATACATTTAATAATTAAATTAATTCATTTAAATAATTACTATATTGTATTTAGGAAACTAATGTGTGGAATTTTGGAACATAAGTAATATTTTTTTCAACAAAATCTAATTTTTAATCAATTTATTTTATTAGTGATTTCTCTAAGATTCCTTCAGATTTTACATGATTTGAATTCCGAAAAAGAACATATTTGGTTAACAAAAAAATTAATTTCATATAAATTAATTATATTGGTAATTTTATCATAATCATAATTTTTAATATTGAAAATAAGTTTTCCTAGAAAAAGTTGTTATGCCTTAAATGTGTTAATATTAAAACTAATTTTTATCATCCATATTAAATTTATTTGAATTAAATTATAAAATTTAGATCATTTGTTACTAATTATGTTAAAATCCCCATTTTTTCTATGAATTTAATATAAATTTATTATTGAGAAATGAGTTATCGTGGTAAAATGAAAATTGTAAAATGGTTTAAATATGCGTAAATGAACAAAAAAATATTAAAAATTGCCTGAAAATTAGGGTAATAGAGGTGTATTAGACTTTAATCTCCCCTTATAAATTATTTTATATTATTGGATTCAATTAACCATTGAATAGTAACTTGTCCTTTTATATTTTACAAAAGTTCCACTCACCTAACTTATAGATGGGACCTTCCACCACTACTTCCCAGGAACTCAAAAATTAATTCTCTAGCAAAAATTCCACCATTTATCTTTTAAATGAATACATATCCCATTTCTTAATCACATTATAGATGTAAAATCCTTATGTCCTCTATTTTAAAAAACTCATCCAAGGGAAATCTCAGTTTCTCAATGTGAGTACTAATAAATCTATAACCTCTATTATATTCGATTATTATATAATAAATATTATTATTAATTTATTATATAATTTAATTGGAATTTATATTACACTTAATGATGTTATTTTTATGGAATAATCATGATCAACCATTCCACATTTCCTTTAACAAATTGAAAACGACATCTGTGCATATTTTTCAGAATACTGCATCCCTGAAGAAAAAGTTTTCATTTTTTATAACCACATTATATGAGTTATTATAAAATGGAAATTATTGAATAAATATATTATTTATATTATTTTTAAGAATATAAAAAATAAATCATTTTATACCTATCTCCTGTTATATGGAAAAGGAAAATAGTACTCATGTCTATGTATGGATTACTACCTCCATGGAATGACATATTTGTTATTTAATCACCACCCCACATTAAAGGACAAAAATAATTAATGGATTAATATGATATAATTATTTAAATATTTTTATTTATGTTCTAGAAAGTTTATATTAATATTTAATGTCATATTAACATACAAACTCTTCTTTACAAAAAATTACTCAAATTATCTCAACACACTTTTTAGTCTTCATGATTCATGGAAAAAATAATCATGGAATGGAATTAGATCATTATAAATAGTTACAAAGATATAGTTACATTACCCTTATAAAATCATTGAAATACTAACTTAGTATCCATTAAGGGTAATCAACATCAATAGTTTAAATTATTTGTGGATGAATCAAAATTTCTAACATCTGATGATGAATATAAAATATAAAATGTATAGTATGTTAATATAATTAAAGAATAGAATGGTAATAATTGTGAGAATGTTTATAAAATAGTTGATTAATATTTTTATGTTTATGATATATGATATTAATTTAAGTTCATAATATTTTAGTGTAAAGGTAATGGAGTTTTCTTGACCGAACTTTTTTTCTTGAGTCATGATGATTCCACTTTAAATTTGGGTTTTAAGATGGTCTCCTTATAGTATATGATGATATTATAAAACATTTAATAATTATTCAATGGTTTACATTTCTATTAACATAATTTTAAATTAAATATTTATCAATGTATTTATAATGTTCGTTTCAATAAGTTATTTTCAAAACAATAAAAATGATTATCTATTAATGTTAATATTTTCATAATTCACTCCAATTTTTTTTTGGAAAACCATACATATTTTTGATGTCATAGTTATATGGATTTAATATGAAGTGTTTTTAAAAAACATGTAACCATTATGAAATTATCTTTTTAATGTTATTTTTAATTTCAACTATTTCTGTCAATGTTAAGAAGTGTTTTATAGAATCTATTTTTCATAATTTAATTTCAATTTTCCTCATTAAATTATCTTACTCTATGTTATGTTTTATGAATCACCCTATGAACACTTCTATGAAATACTCAGCTTGGGTGACTGGATATTGGTATTGATCTACCGAATCCTATATTTTAGATTATGTGATAATATTTGAAAATGATATGTATCCCATTTTCATTCAATTGGTTATTCATGCAATGATAAATTGTTAATTTAAAATAGCATGCATACATATGTTTATTTGATATTGGGGTCCTATGTCATGATACTATTCTTTTATTTTTGTTTTATATCTCAAGATATAATGTAATATGAACCTACTTGGATATGTTTACATCATAATGGCTGGATCATCTTGTATTACAATATCAACATAAAGGATGTGCCTTCCTAGATAATGCTCGCAACATAAATGGTAAACCTTCATATATAATGCTTAAAACATAAAGGTTGATCCTTCATGGATTAGACTCCGAGCATAAAGGGCGAGATTTCATGGATAAAGCTCATTACACTATGGTTAGGAATCTTTAGATTATTACAACAACATAATGTGTGAGACTTGATAGATTATTTTCAGAATATAAAGGGGGTGGGTCCTCTTGGAATACTCTCAAAACCTAATGGGTGAGGCTTCTTGAATTATACTCATAATATAATGTGTGAACTTTCTAGTATTACACCCATAACATTATGGATATCCCAACTTGTATATGATCACAAATTAAAGGGTGTCATTTTTGAGATATTATCACAATATTATGATTCATTGTGCTCATTTATATGCCAAAATTATTTTTTATTCTATTTTTCAATGGAATGTTACATTTTAATTCCATATACCTTGATCATTCTCTATCTATCTTGTTTTTTATCTCATGATTCCAATCAAATTTTTAGTGGTATCCGTTTATTCATTTGATATTACATTTCACTTTTTAATACATTATATGAACTCTTATTATTCCATACTCATTTTAATATTATATTCCAGCCTAAATAATGTTTTCTCATATACATATGATCTACCCCATAATGTAAATATGAATATTTTTCATGTACTGAGTGTTTTATATCACCCCGTTATTTTGTATGCATTTCTTAAGATATAAATATAATTATAACTTATAATTATAGTAGGGGATCTTGTGTTGATCAAATATGCAGACATGGCTATAAGTGTTGTGAAGAAAATTCTCTTGTAAATATTTCTCAAAGACACTAAACCTTCTATTCCAAGGATTTTTTGATTATTTCAATATATAATGTTTATCCAATAGATATATTAAAAAAATATTTTCTTCTCTAGTATCCTTGCATGGTTTTAATTAATACGCATAAAGTGTGTGTTTTTACCACCAAACATGGGTTTGTCGGTATAGAGTGCCTCATTGGGCATCACAATAATGTTTAGTTTTTTTGGATTAGTTTAGTTTTTTTGGTAATTTATATGAGATAAATTTATTGAAAACCATAAGAAAAAGTATATATAAATTATAAAATTCTGCAATATTGGTAATGTATATAATGTGTGGTTTTTTAGAATTGAAATAACTATATAGATATAAAAAAGATGATGCATTATCTAATACAGATGTATATAGGGGTAGTAACCCTAAATGGGTTGTATTTGGGATTAACTCAATCATTAGTTGGTGTATGATAAAGTGTCCTAACTATAAACCGTGTTTGAAAAACCTATCATGGTATTATTTTTGTGATTCTAATTATATTTATAAACAATTATGAGGGATTTCAATATAGTTTTGTTTGATAACATAATAGTAAAATGACCAGGGATAACGTATATTGAATCCTTGTTATTCATAAATTAGAATATTAGAATATTTATTTTTATTCCTTCAATATATTTAATTAAATATAATTAATTTATGTATTCTATACATTAATCATTCATTGATTTAATTAATAAATAGAGAAAGGAGAAACCAAGTTGAAAAAGGATGTTATGGATAAAGAGATGATTATCCAACTGAGAGACCAAATAAGATTGGATATGAATTGAAAAATATTATGATTATTCCTAAAAAACTATCACCTATTATAATTAACAACAGGAATATATTTGAATTCTCAATCACAATAAATAAAATAAGAATATATTTTAATTCAATTTTGGATTCTATATATGGTAAACTAAATAATATTTGATTTCCTACATGTTGAAATTGAGGTAAGAAGCACCTAATGATATGTCAGTAATTATTGGAAATATAATTTATTTTTAGAAAATGTGTTCATTTAGAAACTGAATTCCAAGTACGGATGATGAGTTAAATTGGGGGAAATAATGAACATCTTAAACCACAACTAATAGGTTAATGTATTTAATTTGGGGAGCATGTGCATCATGCATGTCAATTCCCTAACTATAGGGATACCCAGGATAATAGACATATGATTTCTCCTATACCAAGTGAAGAAGAAAAAACCTTTGGAATGATTAATTTTTGAATGTATCTAGATATTTAAGGAACCTTTTTCCTCCACCATGGAGTTCTTAATGTCTTGTTGGAGTTTGATTCTAATTACTATAGTATATCTACGAATCATTACAAGTGCATAAAATCACCACCCCAAATGTTTTTATTATCAAAGAATAATTCTATTTATATGATTATTTTATTACAAGATCATTTTTATAGGAATTTTACTTATTAAAATCTTATTATCATTCAATTAGATGAGTTTAATTTTCTTTTAGAAATTGATTGGGACTCAATAAAATGATGGAAACAATTATATATCGAAATTAATAAATAAAATATCATTTAAAACTATGAAAATATTTCAATGTAACGATGGTTTTGAATACCATTTAGAATAAAATTATATAATATGGGTCTTAATACTGAATAACAGTAGACTCATTTCTATAGTGTTGTGGAAAACTCGGTATTGGGGATAAACTATTCCTAGGAAAAATATATGATTGCTCAATTTTTGAGGTTGATGAATTTATAGAAATTATACCTAGATATGTGTCTACATTTTAGATTCTATTATCTAGTTTTAATTAATTATTTACAATTAAAATTCAGATCATTAAATTTATTCATATGGAAGAAAATGTATCACTTGGAGATTTTAGAATATATATTTCCCAATTTTAATAATATGTTTGATATGTTTCTCTTTGACAAATAGTGAAATAAAATTATCTATGGAATATAATATGAATATTATTAAGAAAAGAATAATATTAATAAAACCTCTACTTAATATAATTATATTACTCAACTAAAATTTCAAATATTTAGATGATAAATAATTAATATGATTAGATATTAAAAAGGATTTTTCCCTAAAATAATTGTTTTATATCTATGTTTTATACTTCAATGTAATTGAAAACATTTTAAATTATATTATTTGGAAACTAATATATTGAAAATTTTAATTTATTAATTTATTAGAAATTATATTCAAAATACCTTAAAACATATTTTTTCAACAAAATTTTTTTTATATTTTTTAGGAAAATTCAAATAATCGACTGAAATTAAATTTTTTAAAAATAAAATCAAATTTATATCTTTAATATAAAAATAATATTAGGAAGGCTTTTTTATATTTCTTTGTTAAAGACAAATTTTTATGTGAATAGTGAAAAATAATTTTTATTAATACCATATCATTTCAAAAAATGTAATTCAATTTTGGGTTTATTATAAATCCACATAACTATTATATATTTAATAATAAACTAATTAATTTCATATAAATCCACAAAATTTATGATTTTATATTAATCGAACATTTTATACATAAATTAATCTTTTCCTAAATATGGTTCTTACGAGTATTATGTAATAAAATTAAAATTAAAATGTAACAACATTTATTTTTTTATTTTAACAATTTTATTTAACATTTTGAATAATTATGTACATATTATTTTATACATCCCATTTTATTTTTAGGAATTCAATTTAAATTACTTGGGTAAAAAATGAGTTATCGTGTTAAAAGTGGGAATGGTAAATGGGATTCACATAGAGTAAAAGACCAAAAAACATATAAATTTCCCCAACTGATTAGATGAGAAATTACTTGGTTTTACCTCACTGATATATATTATTTTGTATTATTATATAAATTTTACATTTGAATAGTTACTGGCCCTTTTATATTTTAAAAAAATACCACTCACCACACTTATAAATAGGGTTTTCTGGTGCCCTTAAAGGGAACTCCAAAATTATCATTAATATTTGTCCACATCCATTTAGACTTCCTATATACCTTTCTATGAATTATACAAGACCTTTGATATATATAAAATTCCATTGTCCCCCAATTTTATTAATTCTTCTAAGGTAAATATCAAGTTCTCCATGTGTGTACTAATCATACCATAACCTCTTTTCATTTCAAAATTTATCTTTTATATCAAATTTTCCTATTATTATATAATAGATTTATTATTTATTTCATAGTGAATTTTCATTATGTTATTAGAATAATTATATCACCCTAAGATTTTATGAAAAAAAAATTCCAAATAATTTTATGTTCATTTATGTTTTTCTCTTCCCACAATAATGATTTTTTTTAATAAAGGGCATGCTATTAGAATTATAAAATTCAATATGATATTTATCACCCTGTCAGTGGAATGGAATGAATGAATAGTTTTAACTAAATTATGAAAATAAATTTTTTACACAAGTATATAAAAATAATTAATTGGAGGCAATTTAATTATAAATTGGTATTAAAATCATTTTAAAATAAATGTAATCATTTTCTGAAAAAAAAAACTATTTTTATATACACAAACATGTTTTATAACAATAAATAAAATAAAGATTTAAATTGAATTATTTAAATGATATTTATATATAATATATTCAATAAAAGTTTTAACATTAATATTATGTGTTTTTTTTAAAAAGATAAGTGAAAAATCTAACATTATGCTTAAAAACATATTTTTTTAAGAATCAGTTTTGTCACATTTTTTACTCTTATTTTAAAAATAATCTGTTCCAATTTTATTAAATTTAACTCAAAAATATAGTATATTTTTAAATCAAAATTAGAAACTAATACTGGAGTTAATTTGTTATAAATTTCTGAAAGATAGATTTTTCGATGAATACTGTAAAATAAAGGGTTTAATAAGGGTTGTCATTTCTTTCAAAAAATTTAAAAACAACTAAATTTTTTTAGATGTTTTTAATAGTAAAATTAAATATATATATATATATATATATATTCAATTTAGGTCATTTTAATCAGTATCATAATGAATTTTGATATAATTGTTGAGACATTTGAACATTTTCTCATTAGAAACTCGTTTTATCATTGTATATGTGAGATAATTTTTTAATTAAAATTTTCCAATTTTTGAATGGAACTAATAAAAAATTATTCCATAATTTGAATCAAAATAATTTCAAATATATAATATGTTAAACACAACATTTATATCCTAATGTATAACAAAATTAATAAAAATTATTTAACACAGTTAAAGTGAAAATGGATTTACCATGAAATAAACATAAAATATGAGGGGAAATATGATGTAGAATTTCATAAAACACATGTTTTCCAGTTATATTTTGACTATATCACATCTAGGGTTCTATAATGGTTGTTTTTTTTCTTTGTGTCATGTGAAAAATATAAGAACCCATTTTTAATTTAAAAAATTACACATCTTCCACTCAATACACTTATAAAAGGCGACCCCTTATCCTCTACTCTTAAAATTTAAAAAACATTTTTTATAATACGTACCCTAATAAATTTATTAATTTCCTTCCATAATCATATATTTTTTTTATGATAAAAAATCTATCATAGGAAGGCAGTTTGTGTAAACGAAAAGAAGTATAAAAAAAGAGGTAATGTCCTTAATCAAACATTTTATTTTATTTATTCCTATACTTATTTAAAATATTGTTAAAAATTGATTATATATTAATATCGATATATTACTTATTTTTTATTTTTATTATTTTATCTTCTTGAACTAGAACCCTCTCCTCCACTATAAACCGCGAATTGAAATAGTTTATCGTGTGTACGACAGACTACCACCTCGTAAAAAGACGTAATTAATTTTATATGAACTCTTCTCATGTATGAATATAATTAATATATTTGATATTAATTAGATTGTTATAATTATGGAATTATGATATCATATATACCTTCTTAATTTCCAATCCATATAGAATTTGATAATTTCATTCGTGTGTATGGAAGACTACCGCCTCACGAAGCGATGTGATTTGTTTTTAAAGTATGCATTATATGGAAGTTAATGAGGAATAATTAATTTTTTTTAGATAATTATTTCATATTAATAATTAAATAAAAATAAGTATATGTTATACATTCTTACTTATTAATCTATTTAATAAATGATTACGACGTTCATGTATATGAAAAACTCCCACATCACGATGTTATGTTATTATTTTTCAACAAACACATTACATGGATGGAAAAAAAGAAAATTTTAGTTCATATATATGATATATATGAAAATAAAATTATTCTTGAAAATTAATATATAGTAAAATTCTTGACACTTTTAGTCGATAAGGAAATGATAATGTTGTGTGTGTATACATACGACCTACTCTCTCCAAAAAGTGATGTGACTCATTATCCATGTTTAAAATTAAATAATGAATATAAATATGTATATAATAAAAATAACAATGATTATAAAATTTATATAATTAGGGAGATTATATAATAATAAACTATATTTGATATCCAGGATATTCACAACAAAACCTATAGAAGAAAACAAGGAAATTAACACCTGAAGAAATTATGATAATGAAATATTTTTGATGAACAAGAAATAAAATTTTATAAAAGGATCATATATTATTTTATAAATAATATTATTATTTACTCATAATTTAATAAAATTTTTTAATCCACTCTATAGTATTTTAATGTGTTTTCAAATGAATACATGAGTGAGGTAGGGGATTTCTTATCTCAATGTCCATTTATTGGGTTATATAACAAGTTTATTGATTTTACTATGTCAAAATTATGAGTGAAATGATTTTTATTCCATTAAGTTATATTTAAATATTTTATTATTTTTAAATATAATTTTTACATATAATCACCCCATTGATTAACTCTCACCTCAATTAAATAAACTTTGAATAAGTTTTTCTTATCAAGCATACTTGTTGATATATATGTTATTTTTTGCACCTAAATTCTGTTGAATGGTGTATATGTTTCCCCATTACATAGTATACATAGGATTATTCCAACATAATAATATTTTCAGGTATAAATTATCAACTTTACTCATGGTAAGATTTAAAATTTTTTACCAAAATTGTAAAAGTTTACGTTTTAACATTATTTTAATGGGGATTACTTATGCTTGATTTTTCATTGAAGGAAATTATTTTATCACAATATATTAAAACCTTTTAATTTTTTTCTCCTATGGTTTTTAATAATGTTCTTAAATTATTGTACTATTATTTTCTCTTTGGTAATTAAAATGATTTATAAACTATTTTTAAGAGAATACAACATCAATTTTCTCCTCATTTAAAAATCCTTATTCAACAAAATCCATGTTTTCTAAAAAATTGCTTCAAAAATATTTTAAAATGATTATCTAAATTATATTTTTATATTGATTTAATTTTTAGAAAAAATTAATGGTATATTGATATCATTTTTCTAAAAAGGATCATTTTAACATTTCAAATAAATGTGAAGTGAATCTTTGTTTTTTAAAATATTCAAAATGAATGTAGCTATTCTATAATAAAAACTACTCAATTTTTTAAAGCATCGTTTATAATTTTGAGAGGCTATTTTCCAAAAAAATTAATTTTAGAGAAAATATTATATTTTAAATATTTTTTTTTCAAAATGGAAATGAAATTTTCATCAAGAAATTTTCAACGTGATATTGTGTACTTATTTATCATCTATGATGATGTCATTTTATGTTACTCAAGGTGAAAATGTTATTTCAGTCAAGAACCGTTTTCAAATAATTTTTATCGACAACCACAAATAGTGATGTTATGGATTACATATAAATTATGTATATATGTCCCTCACATATGTACCTTTCTTATTATCCCATACTTTTATTGGGTAATACAATCCTTGTGATTATTTCTTAAATGGATTCATTGTTAAATTTTTTTTAATAATGTTCTGCTGTGTGATTATGAAACCCATTTTCATTCCATGGGTAATTCATATGTTATACTATATGGTTTAGTTTATTTACCTGATACACATAAATCAAGAACATTTTATGATGGGTGTACCTATATATCATTCTAATGCATCGGGTAATGGTATCATCTAATGAGATTTCACATATAGTATAATGTAATGAACCTAATCCATAATAGGAAATTATTTTCCATGTTATATTCTCTAGGATTTTACACTTGAATCATGTTTATGTCATTTTATGTATAGATTCCACATTTAATGTGAAAAATTTATCTTATGATACCATGTTCATTATGTTATGCATCCACGTGATTAATCTTGTGCATTGTCTTTTATAGTATTATGTTATATCTTTGATTCACACATTATGTTTCCTTATCATTTCCATTCCCTTACTTTGTTTTTTATCTCACCCTTAATTTATGTATTACCAAGGTAATCCCATGTAGATTTATTTCCTTGAAATGATTTTGGGTTTTTATTATGGAAAATAAAATAGATACTCAATGTTTTATGTATTATGAACCAATTCATCCAAAGACACTATACCATTACGATCTATATGTTTTATTAAAGCTTATTTAAGTTTATAATTCATGTAATAATATGTGTAAAATTCTCGATCCACCATAGTGGTAATCAGAGTAAAGTTTCCATAAATATTTGGAACTAGGATGAGAAAACATTAGTTATTTTCTTATAGATAAGTGTTTAATAAGACTATTTATAATAAAATAACCTAGAAAATTATTGATTCATAGAGTGAGATGATTCAAATAAATTTCATCCATGTCTGGAAACAATAGTAGGATGTTGTTTTGGAACATATGTTCTATGGTGTAATAAATTTGAAAAAAAGTGTGTTAGGATTGACATGATTGTTACCTAGAACATAATAAGGAGTATTACTACAAAACTCATTTTTCCCTCATATGGGAAATTATTTTTAAATTCAAAAATTTTTTATCGACCATCATGATGGATTTTAATAGATGATGATCACAAATGACCTAGGTTAAACCTATGGCGTCATATATTGAAATTAATGTGTCATCATTTAGATATATTATAAAAAAAATCATGATTATTTTGTTTTCATATTTTAATATTGTTTCTCACACTATGCTATGTGGTTTTAATTGACGTTAGGAACTAGAATGATCTAGGTTAATTTTTAATAAGATAGAAAATTTTATGATGAGAAACAAAATTGGATAATAATTATAGTGAATGAATTATTATTAATCTTAATCTATTGTGATGATATATGATTAACTACATCCACCTTAACCAACACTCAAACTTGCTATATAATATAAGAATAGAGTTAACTAAGAGTTCTGGTGTTTAATACCCTGGAGGAAATAATATTTAGTTTCATATATGTCATGAATGTGTGAAGAAACTCTCTAGGGGTTGTCTCAAAGGAATGATAACATGTTATACATTTGGAGAAGACAAAAAAGTAATTACATGGGAAAAAATTGAAAGTCTAGTTCATAAAATGGATGTGAACAATGGTTTCTATAATGAATCTTCAGTTGTTTAATGTTTTAAATGATGAAATAATGGGAATTATAAAAATTTATTTCATAGTGGGAAAGCCAAAGAAGAAGATCAACATCGTTGTAAAAGTAACGTTTTCACTATTGATGATGAAGAGACTAAAAATGAAATAGGAATATAAAGACTATTTAAGGAATAATATTTTGAATTCTAGTTAATGGTTTAACATTAAATGGGGTTGAGTTATGTGTTTATATATTGGAATTAATGAATTATTACATATATATTGAATTTTATAAATTAGTTTTTCCTTAAGTATGTGCAAGAATATGTTGAATTATACAGATGACAAGGAAACATGATTTTATAGGAAGGTGATATTTGATGTAAAATACATTATTACGGGAATATAACCCTTAATATGGTCATGAGGCTGAGAAAATCATGATTACATTGGATAAAGAGAATATTGATATGGAAAACATGATTATTATAGTATTGATTCCATTGAAAATGATTAATGATTTAAATAAAAAGTGATTCAAATTATCATTTATATAGTTTATATTTTTTTGGATTTATGGTATATTTTTAATAATATATTATTTTATTAGTAAAATGTAAAATTTTGAAAACATGCATGTTTTCAATAAGGTTTTATGATAATTTATGATATTACCATGTTTTATGAGAATATATGATCAATGTATTAACATGTTTGGTAAATGATAATAAGAAATACTTCATGTTGTTTTGGGGATTATTGATAAGTTGACAATGAAAATTTATTGACCTTTTCTAAACAAATTTGGATTTTAATTTTGTTCATACATGGAGGAGCATTAAATTTATAGAATGGTTTATATTCAAAAATGGATTTTATTGGATAAAATGTGGTGAAAATTTTATATTAAATAATAAATAGAGGTATAATTAATGAATTATCATTAATTTATGGATATAATGATCCACTAGTGCTTCAGCCATAATCAATTCCCATTTTTTCCTCAATGTTATAGTTGGTATATAAATTTATCGAAGCTCAACTAAAGGTTGAGATTGTACTTATGAAATAGAATTAAATCATGTAAGTATATATTATCAATAATAAATTTCAATATCATTAATAGGATATTGAAATAAATTATAGTTCTATAGCAACTATTTATTATTATGTCATTGGCCTTTTCACAATACTTTGGATCATGGTTTTGTGGTGGTTTATTTTCTCATGATAATTCATATTCTTTTGTCCAACGATCTATGTCACTCTTCATAATTATTCAGACATTATGATTTTTTTCTATGTCAAAATCATCAATTAACACCTATTTAATCCTATTTAGAAACCTATTATATATTTTTTTAGATGACATTCACAGATACCATTACTTATTTTTACGAGAAAGTTTTATTAATCCTTCTTACGATGTCAGTTTCCCACAATCATATTTTGAAATGTTAAACTCTTGATAATAGAGGCAAAAGATAGATTTTCAAGAACAAAATTTATTTTAATGGGGTAGAATGTAATGTCCTTTTTTTATGAAATATTCTTCGAAAATAATTTTAAATTCAATGATGGATTTCACTACACACAACACTGATTTTTAATAAAAGATGATATACTATTAAATATTTATTATATAAAATATTATTTATCACTAAATAATTTGAATGGTGTGTATAAATAGTATTAATTAAATTATAAAAATATATTCTTTAGACATGTATATAAAATTATTTTTATGGTGACCAAAAAAAATAGAAATAGAAAATTAAAACCACTTGAAAATAATGGGAATCATTTTCTATGGAAAACAATTATGTTCAAAAACATGTTTTATAACAATAAATTAAATTAAAAAAAATTGAACGATTTTAATAAAATTTATATATATATTATATTCAATAAAATCCTTAAAATTATTCATACTTGTTTTTTTAGAAAAAGAAACAAATATATCTAATTTTACGCATAAAATGTATTTTCAAAAACTATTTTGTAACCTTTTGAGATTTTATAATAAATTTAATTTTTTCTAATTTTAGATAATTTATTGAAATCAAATTTAATCATTTAAATCCTCATTTAAAATATATAGTTGATTTAATGTTTTATAATTTTCAAAAAAGAACTTTTTTTGATTAGTAATGAAAATTAGTGGTTTATATTAATATTTGTAATTTATTTTAACGAAGTTAAAATTGTAAAAAAAATTCATTTTGATTTAAAAGATAATTAGTTTAATAATATATATTAAGATAATTTTGATAATTTTAATCATTATAATTTTGAATATCGGTATAAATGCTTTTTAATCTTTTGAACATTTTCTCTTCAGAAAAATTCTTTCTCATCGCATTTGGGGGATTAATTTTAAATGAAAATGTTCATATTGTTTTAATATAATTTTGAACATTGAAAATAATTTTTTTAATAAGAATAATATCTAATATTTAATATTTTAAACATAATTTTTTACCATAATTAATAGAAAAATAATAATAAATAACTATCATGGTTAAGGTTAAAATTGGTTTAACAGATTTTAATATAAAATGATAAGGGGTAAAATACCTATAAATTTGTAAAAAACAAATTATATATGCATAGTTCAAACCTATTTTCACATTGGTTTATAATTTACAATTTTGGAGACTTTTATTATGAAAAAACTAGGGGTACACCATTTTCCTTTAAACAATTATAATTGTTCACTCACCTCACTTATAAAATGCAACCCCTTATACACTCTACTCCACACATCCAAAACCTATTTGGTAATATAATATCATTGAATGTTATTTCCTTATTTCAATCCCCTAATATAATAATCCTTGTTTTTCTGGTAAATCCATACTATTTTTTATTTTTGTGCAATGAAAATGTTATTGTATGAAGAAGCGGTTACGTCCTTAACCGAGAATTTAATTTTTTTTTCTTCCCCAACCTCCATAAGATACTAGTAAAACATAGTGATATAATAACCTCAGTATCTTCCATATAATAATATTTTTATATGTTATCTTAATTTCCTAAAACCATATCTTCCTTTTTGAAATGGAAAATGTAACGATTGATCATCTATACAGTGAACTACCTTACAAAGCATGGTAATTCGTTTTCCATATGCACTTCTCATAGATGAATATAATGATATACATAATTATTAAATATGATATTTATGATATAATTATACTTTCTGAATTATAATATCATATATACCTTCTTCTTTTCCATTTCCTAGATAATGATATAATGTCGTTCGTGCGTATGGTGGAATACTTTCTCGCGAAGCGATGTGGTTGATTTTTCACTTACGCTTCATATGGAAGGTAATGAAGATTAAATTTGTGTTTTTATATGAGATTCCTGAAAATTTAATTTTTATATCAATGAATTATATTTTATTATTTCTTACCGTATCATCCATTTAATAAATTAAAATGTCATTTGGTTGTTTGAGGGACTACCACCTCGTAAACTAATGTGATTTTCTTTTCAATTTAATTTTACATGAAAGATAAATATGATATATCTAATGAATATATAAGATATATATGACCTGATATTTTTGCATAACAATTAACTTATAATCCACTTCCATACCCTTTCATCTTTTAATAAAATGATAATGTTGCACTTGTGTATGTACGACATACCGTCTCCATGAAACGATGTGATTCATTGTCCATGTTCAAAATAAAATAATGATTATGATGATGTGTGTGAGTAAAAAACGAAAATGTATAATATTAATATCATTATGTATATCATGGAATTATAAAATAATTTCATGATATATAAAATTCATTTGGGAATGTGTAGTTGAAACATGGAACTTAACACAAGAAAAGAATTTCATAATTAAAGAATATTACCGAATGAGTAATAAGATATTATAAAAAGGGATATATATAATATTATAAATAATAATATGATTTTATTAAAAGTTAATACCATGTTTAAATCTTCTATTAAGTAATTTAAATGTGCTCAACTAATGGTAATCACAAGGTAATGGGTTTTTAACTCAATTATAATTTATTAGTTTAAACAAATACATCATTTATTATATTGATAAAAAAAATTGACTGAACTGAATTTTGATTGATTTATTTTTTATTTAACATTGTTTTTTTGTGAATATAATTTTCTTACACATAACAACCCCATTAATTAAGTCTCACAATAATGATATATACATTTAAGGGTTTCCTCCCGAACATCCTTCATTAAGACTTGTGTTCTTTTATACACCTAATTGTTTGATGGGTTTATCAAATTCCCCATCAATTACAATAAAATAAATCCTTCATACGTTGTGATATTTAATTTTAAAATTCATGTAATTTATTCCTGTATTTTTATGATTTAAAATTTACCAAAACTATAAGGTTTTCTATTACAATCTCATTTTAATCAAGAATGTATATGCTTGAAGATTCATTGAAGGAAACTATTTGATTATTGCATAACAAACCAGTGTAATTTTATTCTGCTCTGGATATTCATGAGGTATTCAAGAAATATTACCCTTTTCCTCTATTTGGCACTTAAAACTATTGAGAATTTTTGTATGAAAATATGACTTCATATAAGTTTTTAGTAAAAAATCACTCTTTGTCCAAATTTAATTCTTTTGAAAAATTATTTTTAAAATTGTTTTACTATGATTTTTTAAAATTAAATTTAATGTTAATTGTTTTTTAAGGAATCATTCGAACATTTTATGAAAAATGTAATTTTTAATTTTCTATAATAAATGATAAGGAATATTGTTTTTTTAAACATATTAGGAACGGATGGAACTCTTCCACCATTATAAAAAATAAATGTTTAAAATAATCCATTTTAGGTCTCAATGATTATTTAAAAAAAGTGTTCCTTAAATATTGAGAAATTATTATTTTTAAAATATGTTTTTTCAGAATTCAAATGATATTTTCCTCGTTAAATTTTCAATGTGTCATTTTATAATGATTTTTCATTAATGTTTACATCCTTTAATGTTACCCAAATTGATAAGGTAATTTTTCATGAGAATATTTCTTACATGTATTTTAATAAAATAAAAAAACCTTTTATTTTTTAAATTACTTTTAAATTATGTATACATGTCTCTTAGATATATAACAATATTATATTACCTTCTTTTTACATGTCAATACATTCATTATGATCATTTCTAAAAAGACTTAATTAAAAAATTTCTTCTAATTATGTTATGAAGTATGACCATGAAACACATTTTATTTCCATGTGTAATTATTTTTTTATGACTTATGATTTCTTTTCTTTACGTGTAAAACATGTATCATGAACCTATTATGCTGAGTTAACCATTATAACACTCTAGTTTAATGGGTAATGTTATCATTACATGACACTTCATGTGTATGTGTGGAATTCTACCTCCATAATGAAACATAATACGTTTTAAATAATAACCACACAAGGGGGTCAAAAAATGGAACTTAATGAATAAATAGTATATCTAAAACATTTTTATGATTCTTAAAACCCCATTTTCTACCATTATATTTTTCTATATAAAAAAATCCTCTCTTTTGTATGTGTGGACTACAACCACCACATAATAAACTACTTATTTTTTAGTCTCTACCCAATATCAAGGATTTTAAGAATTTAAATAATGAAAAAAGAAGATATTATTATTTAAATAATGTTTTTATGTTTATGAAGAGTTATATAAATATTTAACTCATTATTATCATAATAACTTATCATCACCAAATATTATCAAAACAAGTTCGTTATTGAATTTTGGCTTCACCAATAGTGTCAAAAATTATCATGGAATGGAATTAGAGATTTATAAATAATTCTAAAGAATACATTAGAACACTATGGAAAATAGATGATTTTTTACACCATATCAATTAAAAATAATAAATATTTACACTCTGATGCTTGTGTAAAACAATCAAAATGACTAATATCTACTAATGAAAAAAATATATATTAAATTTAAGAAAAATTATTATAATTAATGTGTGGGAATAACTCTATAGATTAATAAGGTTATAAAATTATTAATTATGATGGGTTTTCAAATTATATAATATAAAAAAGCACAAAAGTAGAGTAAAGATAAGGGGTTCACCATGATTGAAATATTTCATTGAATCATAATGATTCATCTTTAACTATTGTTGTTGTTTGATGATATTATAATGGATTTTCCGCTTCTTTTCTGGGGAACTACATTAATTAACTTTTTTTATTTGTTGGATTTTATGATGTTATGAATAATTCTCATCCTCTCTGAATGAGATATTTATCCTCTATATTGAAAATCAATATTCTCGTTAATGTTATCCATTTATATATTGAAACCAAAATATGTTTTATTTTTTGTAAATATTAATATTTATATTTACTAATATTACAATTGAATATTTGTCACTCTTTATATGATGTGTATTTTAATAAAGTTATATTCAAATAATTAAAATCAGTTACCCTTTCAGTTTTATTTATTTATCTTAAACTCCACATCTCATAAGTAAAACCATTATGAAATTGTAGAGGCTTAATTTTTAAATTGCATTTAAAGTAGTTTTAAATAAATCATGTTACCTTATTGAAACGAACTGTTAAATTGATTTATAATTTGTACCATCTTATTTCCACCAATAAAGTACCTTTTCACTCTCTCTTTTGTTTCCATTTTTGGTTAGGTGTATTCTAGGCCTTTTTAGGTAAGATATTATTCATAGATGAAAAACACCTATTGTTCTGGGATATATGTTTATTTGAAATAATGGATTATAGTTATAAATGTGAGAAAAAAATTATATATCATCAATATTTTGATGAGACTTTCTATAGGATTCTATGTTTGGTATTTACGATAATATATATTTACACCGTAAATATCAGGATTATGGTGTAAGATCAGTGTTGGGAACAAGAAATTGAAACACTTTAGCTGATATAAAATTTTATAAAATAAAATGGTATAATATATTAAAACCTATTACAATGATCTAAAATCACTACTCAAGATAATTTAACCCATGTTTATGCTTTTTTTACATAAATGAGTTATAGAAAATTTATAGTGCTCAAAGGATACATACACCTAAAATATATCATGTCCTGATGGATTTATTCTCCTCTTACCTAACCTCAACTTATTTTATATATAAACCATCCCACTCAAGCCCAAGCTCTCTCTCATTGTGTTTGGTGTGTTTCATTCCCTTTGGATCATTTTCTTAGTTCAGTTAGTGGCCATTGTGGTGGAATTTCTATCTCTAGGTATGTATGACATTCCTTTTCCTAGTTAACTTTATTGACCTTGGTTTAGAACTGGTATGCACTATGCTTTTCCTTGATTTAACCAATGATATATGATCTTTAATTATCCCTTTAATTTTTCCCAATTCATATTTATTTAGAGGTTGTTATTCTTCTTTCCAATCTTTGTTGTTGAGGGATATTAGGTTTCCTCAATTCTCGAGGTATGCACTTATATAAAAAGGGTTAATTTATGAATTGTTGTCCGAAATTTTCAATTCCATTAGTTTTATTAAATGAATAATAATTCTTTAAAATTTGAATGGTTTATGTGGATGAGAATCATATTTTTAAATGTGGTTTCTTTAAAAATGGATTTTCCCACTCTAAGGGTTTGTTTAAATGATTTAAATGGTGGTTTTGGTTTTGATATGGGTCTTTATTCATAAATGTGGAAATTCATAGATGTGAAAATATTAAATTAGTTGTGATCATGTTTTGTTAATGGATTTTGATAAGACTCTAACATTAGGTAACCCTAGGATTTTTTGGAATATACTTTCCACACTTTTTGTTTATAATTCCATAAGTGGTTTTATATCACATTAGTGTGTGTACTTCTACTAGAGGTTAAATCTGTTAGATCAAAATTAGTCATATAATTGGTATTTTTATTAAAATTATAATAAGTATTTATGTAGTTTAAATTCTGAATGGTGTTCATTATGATTTATGATTAGTTTATCTCCCGAAGGTATTCTTCATGGTTATCTTCTCACATGATTATTATATGGTCTATCAATGGTGGTTTATGTGTCATCATTATTAATTTACATAGTCCTAGATTTATTGTGTATGTAATTATTTTCGGATAACCTAATGAATGTTTTATAAAACGGTTTTACTTTTTGTTAAATATTTTAAAAGTATATTTTTTTAAAGCTAGAACTGATTCCTTCATGATATTAGAGATTGTATAGATTATTTGTTAATATTATACTAGGATTTGTGAAAACACACTACTTTTGAAATTGGGATGATGTAGATATTGTTTTTTAAGAATCAAGTATAAGGAATATAATTTAGTAGAATGTTGGTTTATCATAATAATATTATCTTTATAGTTGGATGGTCTAGTAGGGATGGATTTTCATATACAGACATGTTTATTCTACTCATGATTTAACTTTTTGAATTTTTTTATCATGCATTTATATTTATCATGTATATTTTTTCATTATTCTTCAATGTACCCTGTGGGTTTTCCATTTTCATGTTTTTTATGATACATGTTTCATTCAATTTGTTTTACTTCAACATGTGTAAAAACCTTCTTCAGTGGGTTATCCGACCAATCCATGTTGGTTCGTTACAAATTAATATCAAATAATTTCCCATTTTGAAGTGTTTTGATACTATATAGGTTTGGTTCGGTGTCTTGGTAGACCACAATTAGGACCATTAGAATTCATATATTAGGTGCAGAAAATGGGCCTAACGAGCTCACTTTTGTGAAAAGATTGAAGGTACAGTGCATGGTTTGGTATTTTTCCAAGATTTAGAATTAGTGGTTGGGTATTATTTAAATGAACATAATATGGGATTTAATTAAATATAAATCTTCATTCTTTTTAATATTTCTATTTTTAATTAAATCATGAACTGATTTGAATTCATGTACATTAAAAACCTTAATATTGATACATGATGTTGGTTTTGTGGTTTTTTAATTTTCTATTTAAGTGATTCACAAATATATTATTTTTAATAGCCAATTCCTTTGAGATGAGCTCTTACAAATATGAGATAGGAACTTTGTGGTTATGTTTCCAACGTGAATCATCTAGTAGACCCTTTCTTGGTAGAAGGTGTAATCCATATTATTTATACTCTATGTTAGGAATGTGTTGAAAACCTAGGATGAGTGGTGGCTCATAGCTCATAATTTACTAAGCTATATCCACCTATATTTATTTGTGAAAATGGATCCCCGTAACTTGATGAATGTCTTGAGAGGGTTTTGGGGATATTCAAATTCATAAAATCTCTTGAAGACTCCATGTTTGGTTTTACCGTGTATACACTCGAGGGACCAGGAAGAAGGTGGTTGGACTCTATTGTGCATGATATAATGAATAAGGATCTATCAAAGAGATATTTGAGAAAATATTTAACAAATTTTATTTTCATTTGACATTATGAGCATAAATAAATAATATTTTCTTATCATGTATCAAGGGGATCATATCGTTCATTGACTATTCCATCTATTTTTCTGGTATGGTTTATTTAGCACCAAATATTTCCACTAAATATGTTCTAATGGATCAGATGATTGATTTTGGATTGAGGGATGATATATGGTCGATGATGATTCTAATATTTCTTCCAGCCTATGTAGAGGTAGTCGATTGTAAGGCTTTGGATGAGTCAGATATATCTAAGAAATCATGTTTGGTCATAACTTCAGTTTTTGTTGTTGTTATTTAGGGTGTTACATTTACATAGAAAAGGATGTTCAAGGGTATCCAATTTTTTTTATACCCTTTATTTAGGATCCTTAAGGATAAAATTAGTCTATATACTCTGAATGTAGACTTATTTTTCATGTCAAGCAGAATTTTATGAATGTTCCCATGAATTTTCTTCATTGTAGAAAATCTTCACATATGATTTATTTTTATGAAATGATGTCCCATGGAAGTAAGTATGGATCCACTATTATTATGGTTTATCATGTCTGTAATCATTCTTCCAAGAATGGTGGGTCATATCCTTAAGCTAATGTGGCATTCCGGTGGTTTTTGAAACCATTAAGATGTTCTAAAATCGGTCATATTTTTGAAATATAGTATGCACCAGAGTAATCTAATGTAGGGATATCTAATATTAGAGGTAATATTTATTTCATATTTTGTGGTGACATTTTAGATTGATAGGTGTTAATTTCATTCTATCACAATAACAAAGTTCGTTGATGTGTTGGGATTTCATTCGTATCTTATTCAAATCTTGTTTTATATTTCCTTTCATTTGGGAAAGTGGTCTGAACAAGGGGGCAGGTATTCCACATGTTGAGGGAAAATATCTCACCTTGAGGTGGAGTTGGACTACTTGGTGATTAATATTTATATCTTCGACCTAATTATTAGAATGTATTAGATTTTTAGTATTTAGGTCTTTATTGACTATTATCATCTTTGGGTTTAGTTTTTATCTCTATAGGGTGTCAACCATGTATTACAGGGTGGGTGAGATTATATTTCTGGGAGAGGAGGGAATATTATACATTATTCAAGAGTTTTATCATGTTAGTTGGTGGAGATATTTCATGATGTTATTGATCTAATTATTTGTAGTCCAAAATTTTTGTGGATTATACATACCTCGTGGTATTTTCAAATTATGTCTTTCTCATTGGATTTTTCCATACCTTTTGGGAAAGAGGTATCAGATAGGTTTCTAGTATTCCACCTATCTTTTGAAATTGGATAACCTTCTGGTCGAGTGGGAATTCATGGTTCTTACTATTTATATATCTGACCTAATTATTAGAATGTATTATATGATTATTTTTAAGGCCCGAATTAACTATTATCATCTTGGGGTTTTTGAATCAATCACCATAGAGTGTCACTCATGTATTCATGGGTGAGTAATATTCTAGATATGGGAGAGAATGTATTATTATAACTTATTCTACGGTTATCACATTGTAGTTGATGGAGATATTTATTGATTTCATTGATCCTATTTTGGGAAGCCCACACTTCTTGGTGGTTTTTTCATAAACGGGCGTGTTTACAAATTAGTGGAATGTATCGTATGATTAGAATTATGAACTAGATTGACTATTTTCATCTATGGTTTTAGTTTATATATTTATAGGCTTTCACTCATGTTTTCATGGGTTATTTGGATTATATTTTTGGGTGATTTGGTATTATTATACATTATTTTAGGGGTTTCTATTGTAAATTTATGGAGATCTGTATTGTTCTCGTTGATCAAATTTTGTACAGTCTACAGTTTGTGGAGGTATGTGCAT
The DNA here is from genome assembly GCA_963277665.1 of Viscum album. NCBI lineage: Eukaryota > Viridiplantae > Streptophyta > Magnoliopsida > Santalales > Viscaceae > Viscum > Viscum album. The sequence continues at coordinate 1,355,855,102 of OY728131.1, forward strand.
ACATAGAGGTATTTTAAAATTATTTGTTCGGTTTATCACCATATATATAGGTATTGTTTCCAGTTTACCTTCTACATATTACAATGTGTTTTTTTCTATATTATCATATAGAACCTTCTAGGTGAGTAGAATATATATTACAGTTTGAAAAACTCAATGATAATGTATTTATTCATCCAAGTGTTTCACAATGGACTTCACATGTCCTCTATATTAACAAGAAATAAATTCACCAATTTTTTTTATTATCAAATGTGAAATATAGAGAATATCAAGAACAAATATCACATTCCTATTATTGATGATCTCTTTTAATCAACATTGTTTGGGCACATTGGTTTTCAAAAATAGTCCATCGGTTAGGGTACAACTAATATTGTGTCCGAGAATAATATATACCTAAGATAGTGTTTATGAAATGTTACAGGAATTTTAGGTTTCTAGTTATGAAATTAGGCCTCACAACACACCTGTGGTATTTGGGTCTTTAATGAACAATATATTTCTTCATTTTTTGAAATATTTATTTTTTATGTAAGAGGATTGTATTTTTGTGTACTATAAGATAGAGGAGGAACAGATGGACTATTTGAATATAATTATTAAAACATTGTGGGAATATAGTTTTATGGAATGATTTCTATGTGAAATTTATGGATTCAAGAAGTGATGTTTTTGGGGATTGTTTTACATGAGAGGGGGATATTGGTGGATACTAAAATGATAACCATGGTTTTATACTATGAGTATCCATGAAATTTTGTTGAGATTAAGAATTCTTTAGGGTTGGATGGTTATTATAGATTTTTCCATTTAGTATTTCTCTAAGCATGTGTGTTTGATGACATCATAAACCTGTAAAAGTGTAATGCTTGAGTTGAATTGTAAATGTCAAATTTATTTTGAGGAACTGAAGAGGTGGTTGAATTTTGCTTTTTTTTATTCTTCCAAGAAAATTTTGGGTTATGATATTTTTTTAAGATCCTTTTGGTATAGGTTTGGGGTTTTTCTTGATGGATGGGAGATAAGTGGTGGCCTACGGTCCTCGTCAGTTATGTCGTCATTAAAATAATAATCCTAAAAATGTTATTTATCTATTAGTGGTTATGAATTCTCTACAAATATGGTTTTATAACCTATTTTAAGAGTAGTATATGTTATATTCTGATCATAAAATCTAGAAGTATATTTTCACTCATATGGATCCGAACAAGTAACAAGGATGTTGGGTTGAGTATCTTATTAATGTTGATTTTTATATTTATTATTTTCCTATTAAATTGAATGTGTTCTCTAGTGAATTGAGTAGGAAATTAATGACAAAATCCCAAATTAATCAGTATATGAGAGGTCTATGATGAGTTTTTTCTGAGATAATCTTAGGAGTGGAAGAAGATGGTGGGTTTGTGTGATTTTCTTAAAAAAATTCTTACACACTTTTTGATGAGATGGGTCAGCTATATAAAGTACCTACCATATATTTATAGTGATTTAGTTAAATCCTATATTTTGGGGATGCTTTGGGGGAGTAGTCTATGTATCCCAATAGAGGTTTTTATTATTAAAGTATGTTGGTTGTTCTTATTTCTCTGTGCAAATTGTTTCTATATAGTGGAAACTATTCTTTTTTATCTATTCACATTGGTACTATAATTATGTGTAATTAATTTAGATAATGGTAAATTTTTCCAAGGGTGAGATGTTAAATTCTAAATTCTGAGTCATAGAGTCTTATTTTTCAAAGAATTAAAGAAGATCAACAGATTTTAGCTAGTTTGTTATGGCCCATCCCAATTCCGATATGTAATTAGGATAAAATTTCTATAAAAATCATCAATTTCTAACATGGTCTCATAGTGGTAAGGATTTGATTTTTGTTATCATTGAACAACATAAGAAATTGGAACATCTCATCCCTTCCAATGAGATAATGAAAGTATAATAACTTCATAACATGTATGTTAGAGAGGTACTGGTACTTCATGTGGTTCCCACTATGATTATTTCTAATCGAGATCATAGGATAATATCTAGTTTTTTTAATGGTTTTAAAGAGGTGAGGGATTCCCATTTGAAATTGATAATGTCATATCATTCATATATGGATGGATATATAGATCAGGCTATCCAGTTTCTTGATAATATTATTCAGGTGTCTGTTCTTTATTTTGGTAGTTCATGGGAAAATAATGTTCCCATGTTTGAGTATTCCTATAAAAATAGTTATCAAGACTTGATTAGGATGATTACCTTTGAGGATTGTATGGGAATTCATGTAGATATCCCTTATGATGGGAATAGTTATGGGATAGGTCCTTGGTTGGGATGTGTCTTGTCCAATATATAATCAGTATAATGATATTGATATTGAAGATATTGGGTGTGGAATCGAGTTTTCTGAAGTCTTATACAGATTATCATTATTATCCATTGGTGTTCACAGTTGATGATTAGGTTTTTCTCATAGTTTCACCAATATTTTTACATCTTAGGTTAGGTATATTATGTAAGTTTGAACCATGTTTTTTGGGCTATTTGAGATTGTAGAGGATCTTGGAATAGTGGTGTCTCAGTTATACCTTCAATCTCATTTTATGTTTTCCATGATTTGTTTCATGTTTTCCAATAGATGAGGTATTAAATGGATCTTAAATATGTGATTGAATAAGAGAATATTTATTTTTATCATCAAATAATTGTAGTTAAGAAACCAGTTTAGATTATGGATTGAAGAGATAAGTTATTACATGGTAAAACAATGTCATTGGTCTATGTATTATAGCACTGTAGATGGGATAAACATGACATGTGGATATTTTTTTACACTTTTTTCACATTTTTTGGTTTGTTTAAATATATTTAGGTATATAAGTCATTTTTAGTTGAAATACGATTTCTGATAGTTTGAACTAATGGAGTGTATTAATAAATGCAAAAAACACATTAGAAGGACTAAGGATGTTGATGGGTATTTTTTATAGTGGTCAGTTTTTTGTACATCCTATAAGACAAATTTATGTTGTAAATGTCTATATTTTCGTGTAATATAATCACTAGGGACATGATGTGGAAACACATGGGCCCATAAAACATTTTATTTCTAAAAATGGTTTTAAATTATAAAATACATCCTTAAGTTGTAAAAGGATATCTATGTATAATTTAACATGAGGCTATATGTTTTTCAGAGTAAACAAGTTATAAGAAATTTATGGAATAAAATTTATATTTAATATATAAATCTACCATGTCCTATAGGTATTATTAAATTCTTATTTAACCCCCATCTTGTTTTGATGTGAATTCATATCTCTCAATACCTTGGTATATCCTTGTGTATTTGGGGCGTTTCATTCTATATGGATTGTTTTTACTCATGTGATTAATCACCAGTGGAGTGGGTTATCTTCCTTCATATATGTCTGATATTTCTCTCCATGCCTTGTCTTACATATATTAATCTTCTTGGGAGGCTTTTCAAGGTAAATTAAGTTGTTTAATGACATAATTTCATCTCAGTATATCAATGTTAAGAAGTGTTTTTTAAATCCCATTTTGATGGCTCTATTTCCCCTTTCCACTTAAAAGATATAAATCTAATGGATTGAAGTATTATGGTTCATCCTATAAATGCCACAATGAAATAATCATTTTTATTGAATATTGGTATAAATCATTTTGACTCTTCATTTCAGTTTATGTGATACCATTGGAAATCATATAATTCCCATTTTCATTCCATGGGTACTTTATGATATTGACAATGATTGATTTCAAATTCCACATATATATATATGGATTTTGATGGTTGGGGTCATATACCAACCTAAAATTCAATGGTCAAGGTTTTATATCGCATTAGATAATAATGTGTAGATGTAAATTTATTTATTCACGGCATGGGTGAGCCTTATAGAATTACTCTCAAAATAAAAAGTGTGAAACTTATTGGATTATCCACACAATATAGAGGGTGAATGTTCATGGATTACACTCATAACCATAAGGGTGGTACTTCTTTGATTACGATCACAATATAAAGAGTGATACTTCTTGGGATTCACTCAATAAATAAAGGGTAATCCTTATGAAACCCTAGGATTATAAAATACAAAAAATATGTTTGATAGTGTATAAAACACACGACAATGATCTTAAATCCTCATCATTATAATTATTTATTTATAAAATAGGAGTGGTAAAAAAGGAAAGGAAAAAGTCAAAAGATCAGAGAATTGCCCCTTAAGGTGGTTAGTATTTGTGAAGCCCAAGAGAATCACCTCTAACCAGATTCACCCCCTTGGGTGGAAAAAAAATCTTGGATGGATATAATGTTACACCATCCACATGGTTAGATAAAGATGTGAGAATGTATACTACCTTGATTCTTTCATGACAAGTGTGATTAATCTTAGAATGGTTGAAAATAATCCCCCTTCACCTTATGGTTATATAGGTAATTGACTAGAGAGAACCAATGATATTATTTAATGAACTTCATATGAATAAAGATTCGATTTCCAACTATATTAGTCTGACATTTCAATGTCTACATATAAGTAAACTCATCATCATCTCCATGGATTCATATTGGAAGGAATGGATATATAAAAAATAATCTGATATTGCAAAGATAACATTTCCTCTAGAATAATGTACCACCCCTCCTCCACACATTAGACCCTTGGAGCATGATCTGTTGGTGTTAATTTTGTTTCTTGATCATTGGGTGTCTCAACGAACCTAATTCCCAAAAGAGGAACCAAAAAATGAGTGGGAGAAGTACTTAACATCACAGATAGGATGGATGGTGGGAGTATCTTACAAATAAATCATGAGCCAAATCATATCCTGTGAAATATTTTTCATTGTAAACAACAGGGTCTTGCTCGAGTATGTACCCCCTTCAAAACAGTTGTTGTTATTTTCTTTATATAAACCCCAACACCCATTATAAAAAACAACATTGAATATATGGCTATGAATAGAAATAACCAGAAAATATATTATATATAATATTTCTACTCAATTCAAATTTATTGATTAACTCTTCGAAAATAAGCATTTACTTTTATGATTAAAGTAATATTACTCTTCATAAATATAGTTCCATCAAATATAATTTTATTTTCATTTTTGAGAAATTATTATACTTCATTTTTTATTATCTTATTAAATATATTTAATAAAATTTAATCCATTTTGAAGATTAATATATCAAAATTATATGAGTGAATATTTAATAATTTTAGAAAAAAACAGTTTTCAATGAAAAGTACAAAAGTACGGATTCTTATATAAATCTATATTCTTTTGTAATTTGAAAATTTTAATTTTTTTGAAATGGTTATAAAGTAAAAATATTTCATTAATATTATTATTAATCTATCTATGTTCCTTAGAGTCAATTCTACGGTTCAATTTTGCAAAAAATATATTTATAAATTAAAAGGAATTTTTTCTTGAAACTCATTTGTTGTTGAGTTCTAGGTTTTTCTATTGAATTAATTCAACCTCTTATAGACATTGAATCATGAAAAAACTATTTCCTATTTGGAATAAGAATTTAAAAAGTATTTAATTATGTCACTTTTATTTTTGTTCAATATGACTAGTTACCATAGTAGAAACAATCATGTCGTCAAGGGTAAAATCAGTAAAATATTGTCACTACATTAGGATAATGATATAAAATTTATATAACACTTGATTATATCATTTATTTTTTGGATATAAATAATTTTCATATAATTATTGAATATATAACCCCTTTGGTTTAATTTTTCTTGGATTATAACATGTATATTATTATAAGTAAAAGATAATGTCAAAAGTCTCACACTCATAACTATTATAAATTTAATATATTATTATATGGTTTAAAGGTGGTTATGTTCATCCATAAATAATTATTGGAAATATAAATTAATTTTATTTATTAAATTAATTTCTTTTTATAATTTTCAATATTTTAGTAGTTAACCAACATTATTACGTGATACTGACATTGTATTTAATAAAATAAACGAAAAGAAAAATTAATATTTTCAAAAATATTAAATGTATAAAATTTGAATGAATTATTGTGTTCCACTAATATTTTATATAAATATGAGATATTATATATGTTTTAATGTTTCTTATTTGAGTTCTATTTCTTTTATGTTGTGTTCAATATTGAATTATATGAATTTTTTCAAAAATGACATTAATAAAAAAATTGAAAAAAATATTTATTTATTTATACTCAAAAATTTTTAAAGAGGAAAAATATTATGACAATTAAAAAAATAATCATTTTGAATTTTTTTTTGCAATTTTTTACATTAAAAGTAAAATTATAACCCATTAAGTGTGAAAAATACACTAATGTAGTTACGGTTATAATAGGTAAATAAAGGGTTTTAATAAATAAAATTAGGTTTAAAACCACACTTAGGAATCTTAATATTTTTTTTGGTTGATGGGATTATATCCTAATTATACCTTTCCTTCTATTATATGGCTATGTGGATATATTTTTTATTGATATTTACTTTTTTATATTTCAATGTTTTATGAAATTCTATGTGTGTTTATACACTCACTTATAAAATGAAACAACTACTTTATCTTGGTTACACCACATTGAGACATATATCTAAACCAAAATCAGAAAAATTCTCTTATTTACTACACTATACATTACTTATAAGTGTTGGTATTCTAAAATGACCATTTTTAATGTCCTTAATAAGAGACCAAAGGACACCTACCGATTAAGAGGTAATCGTCTTACCCAACCACATTCAATTGGTTTCTTTCTATACCTCTAATAATTTTATAATATTAATCCTAAAATGATAAATTAATTATTATAAATATTCTGAAATTTAATTATTATTATAAAACCTCCATTATTCACGTTCTTTTCCATCAAATGAGAAGTGAAAGTATTGCTCGTGTATATGTATAATCTATCATCACCACATAGTGATACAATTCATTTTAAATCAACGTGTTTAATGGACGGTTATTATGATGGGTTTGATTGTTATATATTATGTTAATATTTTTTATTAATAATATCATATCTACCAACATACATCAAATCCTTTGGAAAATGATAAAGTTAATTAAGCATTCATGTGGACCACAACATCCATGAAGTGATGTGATTTGTTTTCCATTTATGATTCACATGGGTTTTAATAAGGATATATTTAATGAATATATATGATATAATTATTTTTTTTAATGTTGAATTATTTTTTACCTTTTCATTCCATCCATCAAAAAGTGAAAACTACATTAATGTATAACTATGATGTATCATTCACTTTGAATGGTGTAATTCATTTTCCTATCTGGAACTGTAATAAATTAAGATAATTAATTATATAATGAATATATATGATATTTATATAAATGTTATCATTATGGTAATGATGTAACCATGATCAATGTATATGGATTGATCTTTTTGAAGCAAAATATGCATAAAAGACAATGTGTTTATCACAAGGAATATAGATTTTAATAAAAAACTTATTAATATACAGAGGATAAGATTTTATATGTAAACTATATATGGTAATATATATAATTATCGTTTTGTAATACATGTATAGTATTTTTTATAGAAGAGTTTTAAATTTATATGAAGAAAGGCATGATGTGAGGTAATGGATTTTCATCTCACTTTTACTTTTATGGGACACATATCATATTCCCCACTTCTATGTTTTATGTTGTGTATATATTACACATTAATGGGTTTCATAATTCATCTCATAGAAATTATTGGAAATGAGCCTTTGGTGATAGGGAATGATTTTCTATGCTTATGTGTTTGTAATATTCCATGTTTTGTGGTAATGATATTTCCTCATGGATCACGTTCCTTCATGACTTATGTCTTATGAACCTTCATGATATATTCCAAGACATAATATTTGGATATATGTTATAAATGGTATGGTTTTCAAATGTCATGTTCATGTATTTACATTCTTATTTTCATGTTATGTTTCCTATTTTTCTTTTTTACCCTTACTAAGCATCTGATCTCACACTTTTCATATGTTTTTTCCCCATGATATAAAGAATCATTTTATGTAGGATAAATAAAGGGGAAATCTATTATAATATATCTGAAAGATCTTCCAACAAATTAGAAGAATGGGTTTCATGTTTTCAAAGGCACTCAACTGATACTACCTTTGAGCATTTATTTGAATAATGTATTATGTATTCTATTAAAGTAATGTAATTTCCATGTACATCATTCCTGTGTCATTTTATTAATTCATCATAAATCATTCAAAACAATGAATGATAAGCCCATGTCTACCCTCAATGGGAATTGATATAAATATATGGAAATCCCTGGTATAATAAATAGTAGATGTCAAGGTATAGTCTACAAGAATAGTACCTCTCACATTAATGGTTCAGGATTCTTCTCCTTAGGTATTAGTTTCTCGACATTTATCTGGCATGTTCTGTGGCCCTGTGATAAAGCCTAGCTACCCTAAGTAGATATTATCTCTTGTCACTATATATACGTGGTATAACTACCACCACCATGAACTAATTGTCTATATTCACAACATATTTGTACATGAAAATAAGCTTCTAACCCTTATCTTTCACGTGGAGTCGGTGGAGACCCCTCTCACTATATTTCAGAGGAAAGGTCTTACATTAGTGCTATAGATGACCCATTTTTTCATAAGATTGGCACTGTACTTAATATCCCATGAACTGAGGTCTCATATGTACTAGTATACTACATTGTAATCACGTCACCTAGATATATAATTACATGATATATCTACCAATTTCTCTACCTGGAAGCTCCAGACGGTGCTTCCTACCACCAATTGATGAAGTTACAGATCAAGGTGCATAACCTCCTTGGTTCTCACCCCCAGTCTCCCTCAGGTTACTCTCCATGATAATCATGTTATTCTATATTCCAAAAATTATAGTTTTCCAAAATAAATTCATATGTGTGAAGATGTAATTCTCGAGACCATCCTCGAATCAAATGGATTTAGATTACATGTCAATCATCAGAATAAGTGTGAAGATCTGGAGTCCTGCAAAATGGGTCGAATAATCCATCACTAATAACACACAATATTCTAATTTCATGAAAGCTCAGTCAGTATCAGCCCTCATTGTCTTGTGGAAAAAGTAATCATATAATGTCATGTGAAAATATTTCCATTCAATCTTATGATGATGATCTATCTGAGTAATGAAATCTTACATCTCCAAGAGGAATCACAAATCATATATTTTTGGTGCTTTACACTCCTCTCGGATGGTGTTTTGAGATGTTCAAAGATAGATACTATTTCCTATATCATTGATATCATAGACTGTGGTTCACCATCCCCTTAAAACATGGTCAGATTCTACATTTAGAACTCATATGTCAACTCTTCTATCGTTAGGGTTGGTCATGGTTCTCCCTAATGGTCTGAATTAAATGTATAAAGCATTCACATAACTTTTCCCCAACACCTATGTCTGGTACAACCACTAGTTCCTTCACTGTCATTATTGTAGTATATACTAGTATTCCACAGAACACCTCCTCTAGAGCAAGATTTTTTCCACTATTTTTTAGTGTGACTATAGGATATCATGGTTTCATACCTCAACAAATGTTGAGAACATGCCTCAGATAAATAATTATATCAAATTTCAAAACGTAAATCATAGTAATTGAAATACGATAGGTAAAATCCATCCCACATAATGAAACACACCTCCTTATCCTCCATGATTCAATGATGGGTGACGTATAGATCCAAATAATGAATAATATTCTATGTACTTCGTACTAATATACTATGTAATCCCTAATAATCTTGGTCAGGTCTAGATCAGGTTCACTACTATAAAAATTTTCAGTTTACTTTTTATTCTTATAGTCATTCCCATTATATCACATACCATTTTATATAGCTGAAAAAAAAAATTAAATAAATTAAATCCATAAGGGCCTACACTCATCATTAACAAAATTTTCGAGTCCTCCAAATCCCTACCATAACACATTCCATTTCATTAAACTGATGGTCTATGACTCAATGTTTGATAATCTGCATCTTTGGGTGTCTATAGTATCCTAAACATAAAAACATTATTTTTGGTTACATCAAGCACTATAAGTACTAAATATATTTCCTCAATCCCCTGTACCAAATATCTATCACACAGAATATATATCATTCATTGATCTTATCACAATATCATGTATTCAAGATATACATCCTATATGAAATGGAATAATCCATGGTATCTAAATTCTAACTGATTCTTAAGATGATGCATGAGATGGAATAACCTAAAATCATCATGTTGAAACAAAATAGATCCTGAAATCAAATTAATAAAAACATCACCTCTCTTGTTCATTACAAAATAGTAAAATCAAATAAACTATAACAGTCAAAATCCAAAAAAACATCAATTTTTAATTTTAGTTAATCATGGATTTTTCCTATATGGGTGTTAGATACACCTTGGAAAAGCTCATTAGTAACTTCATACTCCTTCACATCCCATTATATTATCTCAAAATAGTAAAAAAACAAGAAATTAAATGGTTATGATACCGCTTTGTAATATCAAAGACTCAGATTCCATAAAAAGGTTCCCTCTTCTTGGTTGGCCACATGGCCTCAAGTGAATATTTTCAAACATCAAAGGCTTATGATTAATAGTAAGGGCCTATGGTGTTTAAGTTGGGAGACTATGACCTCCTCACTAGATTGTAGCACAATCGATATACAATAACACACAAGTATTATGATCAATAATTAAATAAAAAATATGATAAATAAATAATATGAGAATATATGAATAATTATAGAAGTAATCTCATATACATATGATCATTGTACATATCATGTCTCTACAAAACAAAAAATATAGGTTTACGTGGTAGTTGTGAAATACATGTAAATAAGTAAGAAAATACAAAAAACAATCCCCATAAGAATCAAAAGCCTCACCTCAGTCCTATTTCTTCCTTCTCTTAAGATGAAATCAGAAACCTATAAAAGATAGAATTCTGTTATTCATTCCTCAATCAATAAAGTCTGCTAGGGCATGCAACGACTTCCTAAAAAAGGTGAGATAAATAATCCGAGTAGGATATCACCCAAATGTATGATTTCATGAAGTAATTAAATATATAATAATAATATTCTTCATGTAGTAATATAATGTGTAGGAGGTATTGAATGAAAACAACCCATAATGATCTATGTTCCCATAGAGACTCAACCCTTACAAAAATCATTAGCTTTAGCCAAAAGGTCTCAGAAAAACATTCATTCCTATCTCAATTTATCTCATGGTGATTTAATTAATTAACAAATGTTATTTTAATAAGTAAATGTCAGTACCATGAATGTATATCAATTCCCCCCAGTGTAGCTTTGTGATTGGAAGACTCCCAATGAGGACATCAATAAAGAATGAGACACTGATTGAATCCAAGCTTCTTCATTGGATTAGAAGATGTGTCATATAGATAATTTAATTAATCAATTATAAATCTAATCCCTTTCTTGGAATTCATTATTCGGAATCCATGTATCACTCTACGCGTAACATAAACTAAGCACCTTATATTCCTATCCATGGCTATCTTCATAGGAACCCATGTATCTCTCTATTTGTAGTATAACATCAATAATAACTAATTTCTTCCTTAATGGTCTGATAAGGGGTCTCAAGTGTTACCCATGGCATATATAATCAAATTCCCTATGATTTATTCCTTGGAAATACATATAAGGATTCCAAGTGTCACTCAAGTGTATATTATTAAATCCCTTGAGTTCAATCATTTCTATCTTATATGGCGTCCAAATGTCACTCGAGCATGATAAGAGAATAAATAAATGATTCTATTACTAAATTTCATATGAGAATCCATTTATCACCAAATGCATATAATAAAAATTAAATCAATGCAATTTAATTATGTCAAAGTCATCATTATGATTATTTCATTTGGAAAATCCCCTCAGAAGGTGGTTTAAGGCATGTGATAAGCTTAAAAGGTCAATACAATTGATTATATCACATGGTAATTTTAATGTAATAAGAAACTCATGATTATTAGTGAAGGTACATTTCCATGTCCTTGGGACATGTTTATCTATCCCCGTTATTTAATCAATTCAATTTAAAATTATATTTAATCCATTAATATCCCATATCAAGGCATAATGGTGGACCTAAATGTGATGAATTCATATTCCACACATGGTGGTCCATTTAATTAAAAAAATCACCCAAGGGGTGGTTACAATTCAAGGTTAATAGACTTTATTTTTTTATAAAGGGGTCTCTTTAATTACATAGGGCATGCCGATCCATTTCAAATAAGAATTAAATTTCATTTCAATGGCATCACTTGGAAAAGTTGGTGTACAGTACAACAACATATATAAAAACACGTTGAATATATTGAAAAAACAACAATACCACCTATTGTAGCTCTATAGTATTGTAATGATTGAGTATCATCTCTTAATTGATGTAGATTGGGAGAAAATTTAAGAACAGATGACAACTTTTAAAATAGGGGAAACAGTTTCACTTAAATAGTGTGGCTTCTAAAAAGAAGAATAAGTAATGAAATAAAAGTAATAGAGATCTTAATGAGATGAATCTGATCCACCAGAGGGATCTTGATTCAATGCTTGAATAGAGGCGATCACTTGATTATATTTTTGGACATCAAAGTGATCTCTCAAATGGATCGAGGTAATCCAATTAATGAACTGAGAAATATGAATATGTTAAATAGAATAATTAATTTCAGATTCGTAATTTCACCCAAAATAATGGGTCACAGGGTTTGGATTCATGGTTAGAAACATCTTGGAAAAACTATAACCCATATTCTATAAGAAGGGGAACCTCGCATAGATTATATGCACGATTTGACCAACATATGTAGAAACATTGTCTTAGCCCACTGTCAAAAACTAAAAATTGTATTTCACAGGAATGTTCCCTAAATCACATGGTTCATTAAACAATGTATTCCCCCTTCTATCTACTTAGATTTTCATAGTTTGGAGTAACTATGAAACCTACCATTCAAGGATTAAATTAACCGTGTGGTAGTCCTTTTTATCCCAAAAAGTCATGTTTCGAGCTTAGAACAAGCCCTGGATACCCTCGATATACCCCGAACCTCAATGCATATTCACATTAGGATGTAACTAAGAATTTAAACTTAAAACTGATGATATTAATAAACTTTTTCACCTTATGGAATAACCAGCGTCTTATAGTAAAAATGAAATGTTCATCATGAATGTTAATTTCATAGAGTATTAAATGATGAGGAAAATCATCAACGCAGAACTGAAGGGTGAAATAATGATAATGTAATAGACATAAATAAATTAAATAAATTTTTTTATATTCTATATCATTCTAGTTTGGTGATATAAAAATATAATTAAATGTATCTTGAAATAAAATATTTTATTTTTAACTTTATTTTCGATGAATTGATAGTATCTTTTTACAACACATATTAATAGTTTTCTGGTCAGTAACATTCACCTAATCAAGTGACCTATGACTAACTATTAGTAATTGGGTATTATTTTTCTCCTCCAAATACATATTTTAATTTCCAACTAATGTTTCCCAATTTGGAATCATAGTTTTTTCCTTTTCTGGATAAACTTAAAATTTCATTTTCATTCTTTGTTAGAGGATTTTTTATTTCTTTATTTATGGTATATATTTTCCATAAATGATTTTTCAAATTTAAAAACCTCGATTTGCAAGAACAAGTTAGAATTTCATAGATTAAATTTATAAATTGGGGGAAAATTCAACACTGTGATATTTCCAAAGAACTTTTTATTCAATATCATAAAAAACACAAAACAATAAGATAACTGAACCATGACATATTATTATTTATACTGGAACATTATATCCTAGTCATGGAATTCGAGTATATGAATAGGAATACCCACATTATGAAATATATATAATTGTTTTAATGATTTAAAAAATATAATAATATATAAAATAATAATTTTTATGTAATGTAATTTTAGTATTCAAAAAGGAGATTCCTTTAGATTTGACTTTTATTAATTTTTTGTATGCAAATTTTATATTTAATTTTGGGAACTTTTAGATAAATTTATTTTATAAAATGAAATTAATTTTTAAAATAGTAATGTTAGTAGAAAATTATAATTAATTTTATGAATTTTTATAAAGATTTATCTTTTTTTGAATAACAAAAAATATTGATATTTTTTAAAGATAATATTTTTGTATCAATGATTTTCAATGTTTCATTGTGTTTTAAAATGAATTCAATGTAAAACTAGTTTTATTATTTTATTTATAATTCAATTAAGTTCATTGGATATTGTTTTATGTTTTAATTTGACATAAAATATTATCATACATAGAAAAACATTTTTCTGAAAAATTGTTATTCATTGTGTTCTTTTATTTCTTAAATTATTTTTATCCAATCCTAGAAATTTAATCTTGAGATATGAATTTTATATTTGGAATTATAATTTATAAATTTGAAAATAGTTCCATTTTATTTTTATTCAATATGATTAATTAATATAGTAATTTCTTATCACTATAGTTAGGGTAAAATAAGAAAAATAAGGTTAATACATTTTGACAGAGAATTATAATTTCTATAACACGTTCCTTTATAATATTTTATTACTGGATTTAATCCATTATTATCCATTTATTGAATATATGGCCACTTGGTTCCATAATTGTTTATTATAAATTTTATATTCATCTATATAGAATACGAAGCTAAAAGTTTCACACCCTTAACTTGAATATATTTAATATTTTTTCATAAGGGAAAAATGAGGTTACTTTTTTTAATATTTTTTATAAATTATAAAATAAATTTATTTCACATAATAATTTATTATTAATTTTTAGTGATAGAATAATTACCCAACATTCTTATGAAGAACCAATATATTATATATTCAATTAATAGAATATTAAAATAAATAACTTCAAATATATTAGTAATCAAATTTGGATTAATTTTTATCTTCAATTTTTTTTAAAAATAAAACATATTATATATATTTTAAATATTTATATTATAATTCCATCATTTATAGGTTGTGTTCCATGATAAATTATATTAATAGTGTCATAATATTTTATGAAACCAAATATTTTGTTTAATTATTTAAAAAACATAAAAATATTGAAAGGTGAAAAGAATGATGGTAAATGTTCAAAATTATCGTACATTGGTCATTTATGATCCAATATTTATCTTTTTAGTTAAATTATAACCCTTTATGTGTTAAAAATATCTAACAATAGTTTAGATTAAAATAGGTTAATCATGAGGTTAAACCAAAATATAAGGATTCAAACAACACATCAACTAGTCCAAATATTATTATTTTATAAGATTTTAAAAAAATGATACCTTTTCTAGGAATTTAGGGTGATTTTTAAACATTTTCATTAATAATGAACTTATTTTATTTTAATCCTTTAGGATATTCCAAGAGTACTTATCCCCTCGCTTACAAAATAGAACCCCTCTATTATATCCATTACACAATTATGAGTCATCTAACTCCACCAAATCCTACCAAATTATCTTCTAAAATTAGATAAACATTAATTTTAGTTTCTTTTCTTCTTAATATTATTTTCCATTAGTTCTTATAAAGGGACCTAATGTACTCTTACTGATGAAGAAGTAATCATATTGTATGTTCTATTTCAATTTGTTTCATCTTGTAAATCCTATAAATTTTTAATAATCTTCTTAAAAAATAACTTTACTATCCTAAAAATCCTAAAATATTATTTTTATTATTATTAAATCACCTTTATTCACCATCTTTTAATCAAATGGTTACTGATAAAATTGAGTGTACATATGTATGGATTACCATTTTTACTTAACAATAAGAATCAATTTCCCTCACCACATTTCATAGATGGTTATTATAATGGTTTTATCATTTATATATTATATTTTTGACATGATTATAATTTTAGTATTATAATACCATATCTACCTACTTAGTTCCAATCCTTTGGAAAATGATATTGCTTCTCGTGCGTATGTGTGTACTGCCACCTCCACAAAGTGATATGATTAATTTTTTTCCTATTTACATAGATGGTAATAATAATATATTTAATGAAAATATATGATATTAAAATAATTATCAAAATTTTGATTTTTATTTACCCATATTTTATTCCATCATTCGAAAAGTAAAAATAATGTTTACACGTACATATGACCTACCATCCCCATGAATGGTGTAATTTAATAATCTATCTATACCTTTTATGGATAAATATATATATAAAATAAATTTATAAGATATTTATTTCATGATTAAAATTTTGGTGATTTTGGAACCAATATAAATTTATAATGATTATGGATTAAAAACCAGGACAATAATGAAAAATGAAGTGGTTATCACCCGAAATAGTGAATTTAGTAACAAATTGTTAATAAATAGAAGATAATATGTAATAAGTGAATAATATATGGTATGATATATATAAATATATTTTAAATTATGGATCTATAAAACATTTTTAAAAATTATATATATATTATATATAGGATATTTGAATGCATTCAAAGAAATAAAATATGTGAGTTAAGGGATTTTCATCTCACATCTATTTCTAAGAGACACAGGCCATACTCACCAATTATATAACTGGTATAGTGTATATAGTTCCCATTAATTTCTATTATTATTATCATCATGAAAAATCTATGCTATTAATATAAATATTAATTTATTTATATCATGTTGATAATGATTCAAAAGTTACTGAAGAGGTAAGGGTTTTACGTTACAATCTCACAATTTATTGGGATTATATATGATTAAGTACATATGATGAAAAATTATGTTCATCATATAAATGAATTCATTAAATATATTATGTAACATCCCCAAATAATAAAGGGTTAAATGAATAAATGATATAACTCATGTCAACAAGGTGCATCTTCCTTTTCGGGAGCCTGTCTGATTAGAACTCCACAGTTAAGTGTGCTTGGGCTGAAGTAGTGATAAGGATGGGTGACCTCCTGGGAAGTTTCCCAGGGTGTGTGTGAGTGAGGACAAAGCACACTGGAAAAGACATGTGTTGTCATGTGGGGACAATCATTAGTCAGATGACCTGTTCAGGCATGTGGGTGGACTCTGGGGTGGGCCCCACGTGTCTACGGGGCAACTGGTGGTACCTGGTGGGCCAAGACCTGAAGGCCATGTTAAGGCGTGGTGTTTGTGCTGTCACCGGGGCCCGGTTGTCACATTTGGTATCAGAGGAGGAACCCAGCCTTAAGTGTGCGGTGCACTGCCTTGGTTGAGATGTAGGGACCACAACGAGGGTGTTGTGCTCTAAGGGGGGGGTGATTGTAACATCCCCAAATGATAAAGGGTTAATTGAATAAATGATATGACTAATGTCAACAAGGTGCTTCTTCCTTTTCGGGAGCCTTTCTGTTTAGAACTCCACAGTTAAGTGTGCTTGGCCTGGAGTAGTGATAAGGATGAGTGACCTCTTGGGAAGTTTCCCAGGGTGTGTGTGAGTGAGGACAAAGCACACTGGAAAAGACATGTGTTGTCCTGTGGGGACAATCATTAGTCAGATGACCCGTTCAGGAATGTGGGTGGACCCTGGGGTGGGCCCCACGTGTCTGCGGGGCAACTGGTGGTACCTGGTGGGCCAAGACCTGAAGGCCATGTTAAGGCGGGGTGGCTGTGCTGTCACCGGGGCCCGGTTGTCACATTTGGTATCAGAGGAGGAACCCAGCCTTAAGTGTGCGGTGCACTGCCTGGGTTGAGATGTAGGGCCCACAACGAGGGCGTTGTGCTCTAAGGGGGGGGTGATTGTAACATCCCCAAATGATAAAGGGTTAAATGACTAAATGATATGACTCATGTCAACAAGGTGCACCTTCCTTTTCGGGAGCCTGTCTGTTTAGAACTCCACAGTTATGTGTGCTTGGCTTGGAGTAGTGATAAGGATGGGTGACCTCCTGGGAAGTTTCCCAGGGTGTGTGTGAGTGAGGACAAAGCACACTGGAAAGGACATGTGTTGGCCTGTGGGTACAATCATTAGTCAGATGACCCGTTCAGGCATGTGGGTGGACCCTAGGGTGTTCCCCACGTGTATGCGGGGCAACTAGTGGTACCTGGTGGGCCAAGACCCGACGACCATGTTAAGGCGGGGTGGATGTGCTGTCACCGGGGCCCGGTTGTCACATTCAATTTAAAGACCAGGAAATTTCAAGGGAAATGTTTTTCCTAAATTTTTTTTGGAATTTTACAAGAACACAGTTTCTGACGGCACCTGATTCCGAGGCCCGGTGTGCCCGTAATCATTTTCTGAAGTTTGGCTCGGGTATGTTCAGTGAACGGACGAGCGGGTTTTACTAACATTTGAACCGGTGCCCGGAATCGAATTCTGAGGGTACCGATGGAATCACCGCACCGCTACATGCTTAGAAACGCCTCTTCCGGAGTTGCGTGTGCTCAGTTGTGGTATTTAATTTTTGGGTTTTAAGTTATGAAATAAAATAATGTTGTGCGGCAATTTTATTTTTATTTCACTTAAAACCACTTGAAAATCACTTTAAGCTGCTTAAGCTCAGTTGAAACAGATAGGGTGTAACACAAAATATCCTATCCACTTGGTAGGATATTTGTGGGGTGGGGCCCACACGAGCCCCACCATTTCTTTCCGCTAAGTATTTCACCCACGAAAACCCCTATTAAATAAAAGTAAACTGGGGTGTTTTATTAAACAATTAAACGCTCCTACTAAATGGACAGTTCATTCGTTGAAATTAATTCTATGAATTAATTTCGTTCGTTTCTTAAGACGTTTTCGTTTTGTTGGCATGTTAATAAAATAAGGCCAACACACCTTCCTTTTGAAAGGTTGTGTTAAACTTTTGAAAAATCTCTAAGTATCTTCCTCCTTCGTCGCGAAGAACGCGATGAACGCGAAGAACACGAAGAACACCGGCCTCCGGCGAAGAACGCATAACCCGTGGAGATCAGCGATGTGACGCCGTGTACCGCGACGCCGACGATCCAGCCCTGCGACAACCTTCGATCGACAGCGACAAGATCGTCGACATGACGCCCTTCCGCGACGCGATGCTCCACTTGTTCCGCGACGGTCAATTCCGCGAAGAACGCACGTCTGGCGAGGTAGGGTTTTTAATTGAGAATAATAATACCCTTTTTCCTCATATGTTTCCTTTTGAAAATAAAGAACACGGATCGAACCAATATTAAGTTGATCCGTGGGAATATTGGTTGTGGGATGAGTATTCTTGATTGCGGGAAATCGGTAAGGGTTTTGTTTGTGAAAGAATTATTTTTATTCCGTGGTTGTTTCCTTTCAATACAATGAACCCAGATCAAAAAAACAATTTTAATTTATTAAAATTGTATCCTGTTACGTTTTCATATGATAATCTATTTCTACAGACTATTATCATCTAACGCGGAGGGTGCGGGCCCAACGAACACGGCCCGACAACCCTCCGCAGTTCTTCGCTGTTGTACGGATTTGACGGGCGACGACAAAACGTGCCACAAGGGCGATTTGATGTTTCCGCAGTGAAGAGCGGGTCCCAGGAGGAGCAGCGGCGCGGGTCGCCAGCGGCGCCAGCGGACCCACGACCGCACGGGTCCGGCGCACACAGGACGTGGCGAAGCCGCGTCTGTTGACCTGGGCGGCCCCCCGCCTTACTCGGCCACTCGGCCGAGCCGAGCCGGGCCGGGCCGCGTTCTGGCCGGTCCGGACCGGGTCCAGCCCGGTCGGACCGGGTCGGGTCGACCCTGTTCGGGTCACCCGGGTCGGCCCGGGCCCAGACCCCCCGTTACCGGACCTTTTCGGTCTTTTACTCATATCTTGAGCTGCGAGACTCCAAACGACGCGTCGTTAGTGGAAACGCGATCCTTGGATCGAGACGGTCATTTCGGTGTATTACACTCAAGGTTTCGGAATACTTTGTGTTTGGCGGGGTTGGTTCATCCACAAAACCAACCGGGCCCTCGGAGTGGAAACACTCATATCTTGAGCTCCGGACGTCCGATAGACATGTCGTTGACTTTGATGGATTCCTTTAAGGGAGACGGATCTTTTGGCTTACTCCGCTCGAGGTTTGGACGCAGTTGGAGTACGGTTGGGTTGGTATTGACATAAAAACCAACCGGGCCCCCGGGACTAAAAAGCCAATAACTTCCAGACCGGGCGTCTGATTGACGCGTCGTCTGTTGCGTTGCGTTCCTGTTGACGATACGGAACTTTTGGCATCCTCCGCCCGAGTTTTGGATGAATTTGGGTTATAGCCGGGATGGATTGTACCCGAAATCCAACCGGGCCCTGGAACGGAAAAAGAAGATATCTTTCAGACTGGATGTCTGATTGACGAAACGTCAGCGGCGTTGGTGATCACGTTGAAAAAAGGTCCCTATGAGTTTACCCTATGAGAGTTCAGGGTACAGTTGAGATACGGCCGGATTGGTTCGCACACAAAACCAACCGGGCCCCGGGGACGAAAAGGCTAGTAACTCACAAACCGGGCGTCCGATTGACACGCCGTCTGTTGTGTTGAGACCCCTGTGACGAGGAGGTCCTTTGAGATACTTCTTCGTGGGACTTGTGATGTTTTAGAGTATCGACCAGTAGCTCGTGGAGCAAACCCTCCCGGAGATGAGCGTGCGGAGTACGGAGATCGTGTAGCCGGCTGAGACCTGATGACTACTTGTCCGATTCGACTCGGAGTGACTTGCATAGCCCAGTGGGGAGAACTACATTGTGAGGTGGCAGAACCACGGCGGAGGAGCACTACTGTGTGAGGTGGCAGACCCGTGGTACTCGACAGGAGAAGTACCTCTGTAGGCTATGAGTGGGAGCACTACTGTGTGAGGTGGCAGAACCATGGCGGGAAGCACTACTGTGTGAGGAGGCAGGACCGCGGTACTCGACGGGAGGAGTACCTCAGTAGTCTTAGATTAGTGATCATTACCTCGGAGTCATGAGAGGACCTCTGTACACTCTAGAGACGATGTTCTTCGGCAGTTACGGTTTCGATAATGAAAATCCTGGTTTGAGCTGAGTCTATGATTTTTGTGTTTCCTCATGATTGAGATGGGTTACTTGATAACTTGGGTATATGTATGGGCATATAACTGGGTGGTGGTTATCCGTTGATTTCATAATCCCTGTGTTTTCTCATGACTGGGATGGGTTACTTGATAACTTAGGTATATGTTTGGGTATATACCTAAGTAGAGGTTATATGTTTAGATCTTCTTGTGGTTATCCTTGTTGGATTTAGTGAGACCTTGATGGTCTCGGGGTCTCTACTGAGTATCGTTATACTCACCCCTGCACGGGCTATGCCCGCACCTTGTTGTGTTGGTTGCAGACGACGAGCAGTGTTGACGGAGGCCGAGTGTTCGAGGACTGAACGGTACCCGGAGGTGGACTACACGACGAGTCAGTACCCGGAGGTGGACTACACGACGAGACGACACTCAGAGGAGGTTGACGGGTGAGAGCGTTGTGGAGGCTATCTGTACCTACCCTTAAGGTAGGATCCGTGGTGGACGATCCAGGAGCTGCTCCATCTGTACCTACCCTTCAGGTAGGATCTGAGGAGGACGACCCAGGAGCCGCTTCTGTTCTTCCAGCTGTTGACTTTTCCTTTTGTACTGGTTTAGTTGTAGTTTTACATTCTTTTGGGTTTGTATTCTGGCCCAATTACTTTTCAACACTTATCTTGTACTTAGTATTTACTTTCTCCACTTGCTTACTCTGTGGTGCTTGTTTACTTTTATAAAGGCAATGCCTTCCGAGTTATCGGGATTTACGCCTTTGGTTCTAGTCGCTAGCTCCTGGCCTATGGAAGGCTGGCTTGGGGTAGTCATGGAACGGGCCCCGAGGACGGGTCGTGACAAATTTGTATCCGAGGAGTTTGGTTCTACCGCAGAAATTATAACTCTGATATTTTTATTTCTATGAAGCAATAGTGTTATGAGTACCAAGTGTAGTTTTCAGTTCAGGGAGTCCAGTGTTGGTGCGGGCGGCTGACGTATCCATACACCAGGACCCTGAAAACTAGTTTCCGACTTTGTGCACGAAGACACCGATTGCGTGTGTGTTTCCAGAAGTTTGTAAATGTCAGCTCAAACCAGGTCAGCTCACCAGGAATAATCTTTTGACTGTGTCACGTCGTTTCTTTCAGGATGCCTCCCCGTGGACGACCAGCTAGAGCCCCGAGAGTGGTACGTACTGACAGCCCACCGAGCGACGAGGCCTTAGTACATGGCCCTATCCCAGTTGAGGCACCAGCGGAGGCACCCGCGGTACTACTACCCGTTGGGCCACCGATGCCACTAGCCCCAGCAGCAGAGGATGCACGTCGCTTGAGCACACTACATGAGTTCCAGCGCCAGAGGCCACCCAGGTTCCAAGGAGGGACGGACCCGCAGGCGGCTGAGGATTGGCTGGAGGCTGTGGTGAGAGTCTTCAGGCTAGAGGGGACGCCGAAAGATTTCATGGTGATCCGTGCTGCCAGTCTTCTTCAGGAAGCAGTAAGCAGATGGTGGAGCCTGATGCTTTAGATGCATTATGAGGTGACACTTCTATGGACAGACTTCGAGAACCTGTTCCGGACAGAGTTTGTACCAGCCACCCTTCGAGCGGTGCCTATACATGAGCTACTTCATCTACGGCAGGGCAGCATGTCAGTGGCGCAGTACTCAGTGAGATTCACAGACCTCTCGCGCTACTCTACAGACACGGTACGGGACCCATTCTTCAGGGCCTGAACCTTCGAGCAGGGGCTCAGGCGGGAGATTGGAGCTTCGGTTGTATCGCACAACATTCCGACACAGACAGGGGTGTTGGAGGTAGCCCTCTTAGTGGAGAGTTTCCTTAATGAGCAGTCTCCAGTAGCAGGACCCACCACTAGCCGGCATGTGCCAGAGTCTTCTGCAGCAGGCAGTAGACAGATGACGCAGAGGTCCAAGAGGACCAGACCTACATGTGGTCGACCGCGTGACTCAGGGTCGGTAGTGCGAGGCACCAAGGGAAGTGATAGAGCCAGACCTACCATGAAGTGTTACTCCTGTGGCGGGATTGGTCACATGGCACGTGACTATCCGACCCGCCATATAGATGACCAGAAGTTAAATGAAGAACCTCCCAGGCAGAGGCAGAGGTTCGATCAAGGCAGACCACTAGGAGTAGGTGACCATGGCGGAGGAGCTGGTCGTGCAGCTGGAGGTGGACAACGCTTCGGGGTGTTGCCACCACCACCACCAGGAGGTCCACCCCGACTACAGGGAACTGGTGGACATGGGAGAGCTCATCTCCAGGTAGCTGAGGCCTACGATCATGGAGCTCCAGAAGCAGATGAACGGGAGCGGGACTAGCTCCAGACCTGGAGACTTTTGTTTATGCTGCTTCTAGCTTTGTTGATGTTTGTTGTAGATGCCTCGTGTCTTTGTATTATGAGCTGAAATAATAAAAAGACTCTTATCTTTTTGATGTTTTCTTCCATGTCATTTTTTTGGGTTGATATTGAGAGGTCCTGGTTAAAACTGTTGACTTGACCCTCACTTTCGAGTTTTCTACTGGAGGAGACTCAGTTACCACACACTGATGCCGACAGTGTGACTCAACCCTTGGAGGCGAGAGTAATGGTTGATTCTATTGGTAGTAGCGTCGAGGCCTTACGACGTCCTACTTAGTATGGATTAGTTTCATCCATGTCGGGATTGACTGTATTAGGCAATGAACGAGGTTCATCCAGGGGGTGATACCAGATTTCTCTTATCGGCAAAGAAGAAATCATAGCAGCTCTTGTGGGACCAGGGATGGTCCAGGCCATGACAGAGAAGGTCCAGGTCATCCAGGAGTGGATGAGGACAGCTCAGAGCCGGCAGAAGTCTTATGCTGACCGGAGGCGGAGGCCACTTCAGTTCGAAGATGGCGACCACGTCTTCTTACGGGTCTCACCTCGACGAGGATAATGGAGATGTGTCCAAGGCGGCAAGTTATCTCTGAGGTTCAACGGACCATTCTAGGTCCTCAGCTGGGTAGGCGGGGTGGTTTACTGCTTGACCCATCCATCGCAGTTGCACTAGGTGCATGACGACTTCCACGTATCTCAACTTAGGAGATACGTGCTCGACCCTTCGCATATCATCAACCATGAGGAGCTAGACGATGGCGATGGGGTATCTTTCACGGAGGATCCAGTATGGATCGAGGATCGACAGGAGCGATCCAACGAGGACGATCGATTCCTCGGGTGCACTTTCTTTGGCAGTACGGGAAGCTCCACGTGAGCACATGGGAGCGGAAGGCTCAGATGCGTGCTCTGTACCGCTTTTGTGACCCTAGTTTATGTTGAAGCTTTACGGGGACGTAAAGCCCTGTCTTGGGAGTAATGTAATGACCCGGAAATTTCAAGGGAAATTTTTTTCCTAAATTTTCTTTAGAATTTTACAAGAACACAGTTTCTGATGGCACCTGATTCCGAGGCCCGGTGTGCCCGGAATCATTTTCCGAAGTTTGGCTCGGGTGTGTTCAGTGAACGGATGAGCAGGTTTTTCTAACTTTTGAACCGGTGCCCGGAATCGAATTCTGAGGGCACTGATGGAATCGCAGCACCGCCACTTGCATAGAAACGCCTCTTCCGGAGTTGCGTTTGCTCGGTTGTGTTTTTTAATTTTTGGGTTTTAAGTTATGAAATAAAATAAAGTTGTGCGAGAATTTTATTTTTATTTCACTTAATGCTGCTTGATGACCACTTTAAGCTGCTTAAGCTCAGTTGAAACGGATAGGGTGCAACCCAAAATATCATATCCACTTGATAGAATATTTGTGGGGTGGGGCCCACACGATCCCCACCGTTTCATTCCGCTAAGTAATGCACCCGCGAAAACCCCTATTAAATAAAAGTCAACTGGGGCGTTTTCTTAAACAATTAAACGCTCCTATTAAATGGGCGTTTTATTCGTTGAAGTTAATTCTATCAATTAATTTAGTTCGTTTCTTAACACGTTTTTGTTTTGATGGAATGTTAATAAAATAAGGCCAACACACCTTCCTTTTGAAAGGTTGTGTTAAACCTTTAAAGAATCTCTATGTATCTTCCTCCTTCTTCACGAAGAACGCGAAGAACGCGAAGACCGCGAAAAACGCCGGCCTCCGATGAAGAACGCCGAACCCGTGGAGATCAGCGACGCGACGCTGTGTACCGCGACGCCGACGATCCAACCCCGCGACAACCTTTGATCGACAATGACAAGATCGTCGACGCGACGCCCTTCCGTGACGACGCGACGCCCTTTCGCGATGTGACGCTCCACTTGTTCCGCGACGGTCAATTCCGCAAAGAACGCACGTCCAACGAGGTAAGGTTTTTAATTGAGAATAATAATACCCTTTTTCCTCGGATGTTTCCTTTTGAAAATAAAGAACGCAGATCAACTCAATATTAAGTTTATCCGCAGGAAGTTTGGTTGTGGGATGAGTATTCTTGATTGCGGGAAATCGGTAAGGGTTTTGTTTGTGAAAGAATTCTTTTTATTCCGTGGTTGTTTCCTTTCAAAACAATGAACCCGGATCAAAATAACAATTTTAATTTATTAAAATTGTATCCTGTTACATTTTCATATGATAATCTATTTCTCCCGACTGTTATCATCTAACACGGAGGGTGCGGGCCCAACAAACACGGCCCGACTACCCTCCGCAGTTCTTCGTTGTTGTGTGGATTTGACGGGCGACGACAAAACGTGCCGCAAGGGCGATTTTATGTTTCCGCAGTGAAGAACGGGACCCGGGAGGAGCAGCGGCGCAGACGGGAATAGAATCAGACCACCGGAGCAACTCTGGGGGCCCGCGGAAGCCACCGGCGGCACGGGTCGCCATCGGCGCCCCAGCGCGCGACGACGGCGGCAGCGGACCCGCGACCGCTTGGGTCTGGCGCACACAGGACGCGGCGAAGCCGCGTCTGTTGACCAGGGCGGCCCCCCGCGTTACTCGGCCGCTCGGCCGAGCCGAGCCGGGCCGTGCCCTGGCCGGACCGGACCGGGTCCAGCCGGGTCGGACCGGGTCAGGTCGACCCGGTTCGGCCGACCCAGGGGGGTCGGGCCGGGTCGGCCTGGGCCCAGACCCCCCGTTTCCGGACCTTTTCAATCTTTTTCTCATATCTTGAGCTGCATGACTCCAAACGACGCACCGTCAGCGGAAACGCGATCCTTGGATGGAGACGGTCGTTTCGGTATATTACACTCAATGTTTCAGAATACTTTGGGTTCGGCCGGGTTGGTTCATCCACAAAACCAACCAGGCCCTCGGAGCAGAAACACTCATATCTTGAGTTCCAGACGTCCGATTGACGTGCCATCAAATTTGATGGATTCCTCTAAGGGAGACAGATCTTTTGACTTACTCCACTCGAGGTTTGGACGTAGTTGGAGTATGGTCGGGTTGGTTTTGACTTAAAAACCAACCGGGCCCCCGGGACGAAAAAGCCAATAACTTCTAGACCGGGCGTCCGATTGACGCGCCGTCTGTTGCGTTGCGTTCCTGTTGACGATACAGAACTTTTGGCATCCTCCGCCTGAGTTTTGGATGTAGTTGGGTTATAGTCGGGTTGGATTGTACCCGAAATCCAACTGGGCCCCTGGAACGGAAAAAGATGATATCTTTCAGACTAGACGTCTGATTGATGAACCGTCAGCGGTGTTGGTGATCACGTTGAGAAATTGTCCCTATGAGTTTACCCTATAAGAGTTCAGGGTACAGTTGAGATACGGCCGGATTGGTTCGCACACGAAACCAACCGGGCCCTAGGGACGAAAAGGTGTAACTCACAAACCGGGCGTCTGATTGATGCGTCGTCTGTTGTGTTGAGACCCCTGTGATGAGGAGGTCCTTTGAGATAATTATTCGTGGGACTTGTGATGTTTTGGAGTATCGACCAGTAGCTCGGGGAGCGTACCCTCCCGGAGACGAGCGTGCGGAGTACGGAGACCGTGTAGCCGGCTGAGACCTGATGACTGCTTGTCTGATTCGACTCGGAGTGACTTGCATAGCCTAGTGGGGAGAACTACTTTGTGAGGTGGCAGACCCACGGCGGAGGAGCACTATTGTGTGAGGTGGCAGACCTGCGGTACTCGATAGGAGGAGTACCTCTGTAGGCTATGAGGGGGAGCACTACTGTGTGAGGTAGCAGACCCATGGCGGGAAGCACTACTGTGTGAGGTGGCAGGCCCACGGTACTCGACGGGAGGAGTACCTCAGCAGTCTTAGGTTAGTGAGCAGTACCTCAGAGTCATGACAGGACCACTGTACACTCTAGAGACGTGGTTATTCGGTAGTTACGGTTTCGATAATGAAAATCCTGGTTTGATCTGAGTCTATGATCTTTGTGTTTCCTCATGATTGATATGGGTTACATGATAACTTGGGTATATCTATGGGCATATACCTGGGTGGTGGTATCTGTTGATTTCATAATCCCTGTGTTTTCTCATGATTGAGATGGGTTACTTGATAACATAGGTATATGTATGTGCATATACCTAAGTAGAGGTTATCTGTTGAGATCTTCTTTGTGGTTATCCTTGTTGGATATAGTGAGAACTTGATGATCTCGGGGTCCCTACGGAGTATCGTTATACTCACCCCTGCACGGGCTATGCCCGCACCTTGTTGTGTTGGTTTCAGACGACGAGAAGTGCTGACAGAGGCCGAGTGTTCGAGGACTGAATGGTACCCGGAGAAGGACTACACGACGAGTCAGTACCTGGAGGTGGACTACACGACGAGACGACACTCGTAGGAGGTTGACGGGCGAGAGCGTTGTGGAGGCTATCTGTACCTACCCTTCAGGTAGGATCCGTGGTGGACGATCCAGGAGCTGCGCCATCTGTACCTACCCTTCAGGTAGGATCCGAGGAGGAAGACCTAGGAGCCGCTTCCGTTCTTCCAGCTGTTGAATTTTTCTATTGTACTGGTTCAGTTGTAGTTGTACTTTCTTTTGGGTTTGTATTCTGGCCCATTTACTTTTCACCACTTCTAATGTACTTAGTGTTTACATTCTCCGCTTTCTTACTCTGTGGTGCTTGTTTACTGTTATAAAGGCAATGTCTTCCTAGTTATCTGGATTTACGCCTTTGGTGCTAGTCTCCAGCCCCTGGCCTATGGAAGGCAGGCTTGGGGTAGTCACGGCACGGGCCATGAGGACGGGTCGTGACATATTAAATACTATTTTTTTTGTAAAATATGTTTTTACATTTCATTTAATATTTTTAAGTAATCATGATATAAATTTAATATTTGGTAAAAGGAAAATAAATTCTATTTCTCACTTTGGGAAAAAATACATTCTATTCTATATTATGGTTTTTGAAAAAAAATTCAAGAAAATATCAATCTTCACCTATGATTTTTTAAATTTATTTTTACCCATGATCGGATTTTAAATAAAATTATTTAAAAGTAAACTTATTTGTATTTCATAAATGAGTTACTTATGCTGTTTATCATAATAGAGAAAAAGAATATTATATTAACAAACAAATTATGAATCGAATTTCCCATTGTTATTAATGATTGTTTTTGTAGAGACCCGAAACATGACGTACATGGACATTACATTACTTTTGCGGAATACTTAATACATAACAAAAACAGACACACAAGGACCGTAATAGTTTAGTGTATTTGGAAACTTGGAACGTAATCTTCTAATCATGGTGAAAGATCTTCAACATCTCCCATAAAGATCTTCCACTTTTTGTTTCTTTACCTAAAACGTTTCTTTTGATCCTAGGGTAAAATAAAACATAAAAAGGGTGAGCTCAAATGCTCATTAAGGGTAAGAATGTATAAAATAAAACATACCATATACATTTGAACTAAAAAATATGAACATAATGGTTAAAGATCAAAATCTTGAGCAACGAAATAAATCTGGAAGTACATAAGGCATAGATCATAATGGAACATAACCCATGATAAAATAGAATGGGAATAAAACATGTAATTGTGGCATCCATTAAGAACATGTAATGATTTAAATAGTAGCCAAGGCATTGCTACCAAGACCATCTTAGTGGACAAATTCCCTTTCTGAATCGAGTTCACTCCCCGTTCCAGTCCTGTAATACTGAACTGGATTAACTTACCATTCCAGCCATGTCTATCTCATGAGATATAAATCTTTACCCAATGCATTGGAGGGAGATATAGGTCCCACCCATCTCATAATGAAATCACTCTTTCGTGTTCCACAACATAAACATAAATCATTCATTATAACCCAAAGAATAAAATGGGTCTCATAAACATCATCTCATCATAACATAATCCACATAAAACAAATGGATATCATTTCATCATAAGAAAAGTGAAACCATGTAAATAATAGAGACATTATACTTGAAACATAAACATATGATATAAATTCTTCTTAGATGGAAAAATGTTTTTGATAAAACACTAGAAATGAATTCTTGATTAAAATATCCTTTCTTCTTGAAAATAAATTTATTTTCACAAAATATCATGCAATTTTAAAAGAAAGAGATTTTTTTTTGAAAATAGTCATGAAATATTTTGGAGGAAGCTTCATGAAAATAAGTCATTATAAAACCATAAAAATCTTTTCATTCCGTATAAGTTAAAAAACATTCTTCTCGTACTTTTTCTGAAAAATTCAAAAAGTACCTCGTAAAAGAAAGATTCCTTCTATACGATGTGGTAAAAGTAGAAAAGGGTAAAAATTCCTTTAAACATACATGGAAGAAAAGTAAACATTTTATGAAAACATTTTGAGAACATATGGAGATGGATAATAATCATAACCCCAATAAATACTTATGAATAAACAATTTCGGATAAGAATGAGATTGGAATAATTATCCCTGACCTTAGGTCTGATATGCTTCGTATGGATCTGAACCTCATGTATAATGATTTAAATAATGTAATTTACTTATTAAAGAATCATATTAATTGTTATGATATCATCTATGGTTCACTTATGACTTTATATTACCCATTCTTTTGTAAATTAATGTTAAAGTAGCGTTTTGGGTAAAATCGTTTCATTTGTCGTTCGTGTTTTAACTTTCAATTATTCATATGATTACTTAGATCATGGTTACTTAAATACAGAATGTAAAACATGATTTATATATAATATATATTCATAATATACATAAATATAATAGATCGATAAACGGAAAGAAATACACCGTTCATGGAGACGGTAGGTCGTACGTACGCATGAACGCTGTTTTTGTTTCCTTATTGAATTGAATGGAATTAAGTAGATGACATACATATATATATATACATAAATCCAGTAGAATTATTATGTCATATATTTCATGATTACTTATTATATATACTTTATAATAATTTTGAATGGTTATCATGGAGAGTGAATCTCATCGCGTCGTTGAGACGGTATTCCGTACGTACGCACGAGCGATGATATCATTCCCTTGATCGTCGAATTGTATTAAAGTGTATGTATAATATTACAGAATCAATATAACTTTAAAATAATCATATATATTCATTACATTTACCATTATACCCATCCAAGTATGGTGGTGGTGGAAAATAGATTACACCACGGCGTGGAGACGGTATTACATACGTACGTACGCACGATGATTTCATTTTCCGTAGGAGGGATAGAAGGTGAAATATGGTTGTTTCATACTTATAATAACATATCAGTATATTACTGATACTGATGTTATTACTTCATAATGAAACAACTAATGAATAAGAAGTTGAAGAAGAAAGAAAATTGAAAGAATCGATAACGGATATTACCTCTTCTTTGACACGCCTCTTTGAATCCTCCTTGTAGGGTACTAAAATTGGTCTTTGAAGAAGACCAGGTCCTCTAAGATGTTTCTAGGGAAGTTGAGAAGGGAAATGGGCAGGGTTTGGCCGAGCTTAAAGGATAAAATTGGTGTGAGGAAGAGAGAGAGGAGGTGCCCTTTTATATGGGAGGAGAGGGGCACCTTTGGAAATATAAGAAATATTAGTTTATATTAAATCCCAAACCCACTTAAAAACATCCAAAATGGATCATATCAAAATATTAGATGAGATAGGGATGTAATATCATCAAAAAATAAAAATTATACATGTTAGGAATTTATTTTAAACATTATCAACATGATTTATCCTTATTTAATCAATTTAATTTTAGTTTTGGTAATAACATTCTAAATTTTAAATTATATTTAATAATTACTTATTTGTTGTGAATTATCCATAATTGGATACTTTATAAAATTTTAGACCATATAAATTTAAATCTATAATTTTTCAATATTTTTTTGATTTTTAAACAATTTTATAATATGTTATTTTTATAAAATAACAATAGTGTCAATTTTGACACTATTCATTTATTTGAATTTAAATAAAATATATACAGAAGATATGTTTGAAATAAAAGAATTAATATATTCATAAAAGGTCATATGTATCTATAATATTAGTGGAGAACATTAAATAGTTCATATAATATTTATTTTGTTATTTTTAAAACCATTTATTTGGATTATCTCTTAATAAAATAATTACTACAACAGTTTTGTATAATTATTTAATATACTTATTTGTTGCATAAAAATTAAAAATAAACTACTATGATGAATATATATCTATTAAATTTTATAATAATACTTTTACTCTAATTTATCATCTAAAATAACTATATTTAAATTGTTATATTTATTAAATTATGAAGGTGACAACATTGGCATCATTTAAAATAAACTAATATAAGTGTCAGAATCGCTTTTATAAGGCTTCAAATGGTCAAATACTCCACCATTGGATGATTATATTTTAAAGTAACATTACCAATAAGTTTTGGCCAGTGTTTGGTGCCTTTTATGGTCACTATTAGTTTAATAAAAAATATATTCTTGATTTTTCACTAGATAAACAATTTCTGCATCACTATTGTGTCACAATTAATGATAATTATTTAATCCCTAAAAATTATAAATAAATTCACATGATGTAGATAAATGTATTAGCTTTCTGTATACTATTCATTTTCTAAGATTCATGAATTTTATCACTAAATTACAATTAATATACTTATAAGATTTAAGAGAGTGACATGTTGTCACATTCTTTGGTTTTAATAATAATTAAGTTATTTTCATGGAACAAAGTCTATTAAATGATTCTAATCCGACCCTTAGGTGATATGGGTCGACTTTTAGTCATCCAATAAGATTTTGGCAGGTGTTAGGGTAATTTTATAATCTTATATTTACCCTTAATTACCCGATTTACCTTTAACTATGGTAAATAAAATTTACCGTAGTTACTATTCATCATGCCCAAAAATAAAAATTAGTCTATTAATATAATTTGGACCCACTTATTCCAAATATGGAATCCATTTTTCAAAATTCAATACACAGAAGTTGTAGAAATTAAATTAAAATTAATCCTGTTGTCGAAAGAAAACGGGTTTTTGTTTAAAACATTACAAAAGATTGAATTGATTTAACCTACGAATTCAAGGTAAAATAAATGCTAATGACATACATTATATTAAATTGTAAAAATATATTCTATTTATACTTTAAGATTATTAAATATTATAATTTAACCATATAAATAATTATGATGAAAAAAGTTGTTTTTAATTAAAATATAGCGTGTTTTTACTATTCATAAAAATATGAAAGTTATCAGAATAACAATAATTTTTTGTCCAAGGTAAAATTCAATATCCTTATTCCAAATAATAGTTTTATTTTGTAAAATTGAACTTATAAATGTGTCAAAAACTAGATTTAAAGTGGGTGCGCCATCAAAAGGTGGGAAAACTGCATTTTTTTAAAAATACTTATTTTACCCGAAAAATTTATTTTGTTCTTATACCATGTTCTAGAAAATGTGTTAGATGAATAATAATGTTATAAAATTAAAAATTTAGTTAATACTATTCATAATGGCTAGTTCATAATAATATTAAAATAATATATCGTTGTTTAGTAAAACCCGGTACTGCGTACAACACACGCTATCTAGAAAGGTCGCGATTGCGTGTAATGCAAGCCATGTTAGGGTTGTGTGTAGTGAACGAATCCTTTTTTGTTGCATATAACAAAATACATTGAATATATATATATATACTCAATGTTTAGTAGAATAACTACTATCAAAAAAACATGAAATTGTGTGTAACACGATCCAAGAATAGTGTTGTGTATACTGCAAGATAATACGGTGTTGCGTATAGCGCAAGATAATCTTGGTGTAGCGTACAACAGAAGATATGAAAGAAATTAAAATGAATATATCTTATAAAATATCAGGTTGTTACATTCTACCCCCCTTAAAATGAATTTCGCCTTCGAAATTTTTCGGGGATATAAATCGTTTACTATTCATAGAAACCCACATCGTAAAATGGAATACTAAAACTTAATTTTAAAAAATAAAGTATGAAATGTAACAGTTACCCTAATTAACTCATCACTAGTTTTCCACATAGGAGATCATAGGTGAAAATATGAATATGAAGGAGAAATATTACTAGCAAGTTCTGATGGAGAGTGGTAGAGAACATGGCTATGAAAAAGCCAACAATCTCAAAGCCATAAATTTGTGATGATATAAGGTACCATCTGATTCATCGTATATAAGAGATCTAGGAGAAAATTTTGGTTTTCAATATCATTTCCCTAAAGTTGAAAATTTTGAATTAGAAGAAATACTTACTTGATTTTGGTACAATCTCACTATTGTTCGTGAATTGAACAATTTCCACTTCATCTCTTAATGAAATGATGTTGAATTTGTCATTCGTGATGTGTTATCAGATCATGTGATAGAATGATGGGTCATTCCATCTTTCTTAAAAAAAGGTTATAAAAGTTATCAAAAATACATATGTCCATCTATAGTGAGATTAATCATATATGGTTCCTAAAATGGACTTATACTTCATATATCAGGATGATTAATATAATAAAACTAGTTTCTACTAAACATGGACTTCTTGTAAGCTAGTGGCAGGCAACAAAGGCCAGTCGCACTTCGGTTGTGGGTTCGATTCCCACAGCCTTGTCCGAAGCGATGGGCTGTCGCCCATCCTGCAGATTTTCCTTTTTCTAAAACTACACTACTATATCATCCCATCAATAATATCGAAAAATGTTCTATCCTTAAACAATACTAACATATGTCCAACATAATCCATTCCAATATTTATGCTTATCCATAATATTGCAGTCCATTGTCATATTATAGTGAAAATGATTACCAGATATTTCATATAACAAGCATGTTAATACCATCGTTGATCCCAATATATCATAAGATATGTCTTGTTGGTCAAATTACAAACATGTGAATAACTTAATCATTTATTCTCTTGAAGAATGAATACCCATTGAACCTTAGTGAAAACATGAATCTTGTTAAATTTTAACACTTTACTCACACCAAAATCCCAAAAATTATATATAATCAAACCATAATATCACTTAGTCCTTATATCAGTCATGAGATCATGAATACAATCAAACATCTCATTATCTTCTTATCCCATCATTATGCTCATATCATCCACTTTCAAAAAATATCTGAATAACCTTTCATGGTTACCGATACCATTCATCATACACTTTCAAAACTTAAGGAAAGACAACAGTGTAACAATCCTTAGATGTATCTTTATTCCATAATACCATGAGATTACTTATACAACATTACTCTTGATAAACATGTAATCATTCCACTACCTTCTTAAACAATTGACCGAGTTTCAACAATTCTTTCATCTCACATATCATTTGTAGTCTCTTCATCATCATCAACATAAATACTACCCATACGATCGTACTGATTCTATTCATGAGACTTTCCCTTAGGGAATTGGTTTGCATAATGCCCGTACATTCCACATTTAAAACAATTAACCATTGTTTATGTCATATAAATACCATTATCCTCATCCATGGTGTTAACTGAACCTTTTCCTTTGCTCTTACTGGATTTATGTCCTTCTTTTCCACACCCAAAGCATCTTCCAGTTCCTTTGAAACATTATCCTTGATGCCTCTTCCCACATGATTTACATAGGGGAAATTGAACTTTCTTTCCTTTATGATCATCATGAAACTCCATCTTTCTCTTATTAGCCGAGTTAGGAAACTTACCAAATTTGAGTTTATTGATCATATTATGAGATTTCTGATTTAGTATAATAATGATGTTTGGACTTCCAAATCCCATTTTATTTGGTTGATCATGAATAATATCATTCCATTGTCCATCATATCCTCCATTATCGTGAATCATCTTATTTCCAGCCATTTTGTAAAACCCAAAAAGAATAGTGTGAGAGGCAAAAATCATGATGGGAAAACAACATAATAAAGGGGGAGTACCTTCAATATCTGACATCTTAGGATTAATTCTATGATCTTTAGCGCAATTCTAGGACTATAACCTATATGTATACTTAACCTTAGTGACATCCCTAGACATACCTTAGAAATATCTCTAGGGATCTCACTAAAGCTTTCGCATCCCAGTTTCCAAAGGTTAACTAAACCTTTTCTCTGATACAAACTGTAGGGACCCGAAGCATGACGTACGTGGACATTACATTACCTTTTCGGAATACTTAATACATAAAAAAACAAACACCCAAGGAGCGTAATAGTTTAGTGTCTTTGGAATCTTGGAACGTAATCTTCTAATCATGGTGAAAGATCTTCGACGTCTCCCATAAAGATCTTCCACTTTTTCTTTCCTTACCTAAAACCTTTCATTTGATCCTGGGGGAAAATAAAACATAAAAAGGGTGAGATAAAATTCTCAGTAAGGGTATGCATGGATAAAATAAAACATTCCATATACATTTGAACTTAAAAACATGAACATATTGTTTAAACATCAAAATCTTGAGCAACGACATAAAACTGAAAGTACATAAGGCATAGATCATAATGGAACATAAACCATGATAAACTAGCATGGGAATAAAACATGTAATTGTGGCATCCATTAATCACATGTAATGATTTCCATAGTAGCCAAGGCATTGCTTCCAAGACCATCTTAGTGGAAAAAGTCCGTTTCTGAATCGAGTTCACTCCTCGTTCCAGTCCTGTAATACTGAACCAGATTAACTTACCGTTCCAGCCATGTCTATCTCATGAGATATAAATCCATACCCAATTAATTTGAGGGAGATATAGGTCCCACCCATATCATAATGAAATCATTCTTTCATGTGCCACAACATAAAAATAAATCATTCATCATAATCCAAAGAATAAAATCGCTCTCATAAACATCATCCCATTATAAGATAATCTATATAAAAAAAATGGATATCATTTCAACATAAGAAAAGTGAAACCATGTAAATCAAAGATACATTATACTTGAAACATTAACATATGATATAATGTCATATTAGATGGAAAAATGGTTTTGATAAAACACTAGAAAAGAATTCTTGAGGAAAATATCCTTTCTTCTTGAAAATCAATTGTTTTTCTCAAAACGTCATGCAATTTTAAAAGAAAGAGATTTTTTTTGAAAATAGTCATTAAGTCTTTTGGAGGAAGCTTCATGAAAATAAGTCATTATAAAACCATAAAAATCCTTTCATTCCATATAGGTTAAAAAACATTCTTCTCGTACTTTTTCCGGAAAAGTCAAAAAGTACCTCGTAAAAGAAAGATTCCTTCCATATGATGTGGTAAAATTAGAAAAGGATAAAAATGACTTTAAACATACATGGAAGAAGAGTAAACATTTTATGAAAACATTTTGAGAACATATGAAGATGGATAATAATCATAACCCCAGTAAATACTTACGAATAAACAATCTTGGATAAGAATGAGATTGAAATTATTATCCCTTACCTTAGGTCTGATATGCTTCGTATGGATCCGAAACCCATGTATAATGATTTAAATAATGTCATTGACTTATTATAGAATCATATTAATTGTTATGATATCATATATGGTTCACTTATGACTTTATATTACCCATTATTTTGTAAATTAATGATAAAGTAGCGTTTTGGGTAAATCGTTTCATTTGTCATTCGTGTTTTAACTTGTAATTATTAATATGATTACTTAGATAATGGTTACATACATCAATAATGTAAAACATGATTTATATATAATATATATTCAGATAAAAATATATATAATATATCGATAAATGGAAAGAAATACACCGTTCATGGAGACGGTAGGCGGTACGTACGCATGAACGCTGTTTTCATTTCCTTATTTAATTGAATGGATTTAGGTAGATGAAATACATATATATATACATAAATCCAGTAGCATTATTATGTCATATATTTCATGATTACTTATTATATATACTTTATAATCATTCTTTAATGGTTATCATGGAGAGTGAATCTCATCGCGTCGTCGAGACGGTATTCCGTACGTACACACAAGCGATGATATCATTCTCATGATCATCAAATTGTATTAAAGTGTATGTATAATATTACAGAATCAATATCACTTTACTATAATCATATATATATTCATTACTTTCACTATTATACCCATCCCAGTAAGGTGGTGGTGGAAAATAGATTACACCACAGCGTGGAGACGGTATTTCGTACGTACGCACGCGCGGTGATTTCGTTTTCCATAGGATGGATAGATGGTGAAATATGGTTGTTTCATACTTATAATAACATATCAGTATATGAGTGATACTGATTTTATTACTTCATAATGAAACAACTAAAGAAGAATAAGTTGAAGAAGAAAGAAAATTGAAAGAATCGGTAACGGATATTACCTCTTCTTTGACACGCCTCTTTGAATCCTCCTCTTAGGGTACTAAAATCAGTCTTTGAAGAAGACCAGGACCTCTAGGATGTTGATAGAGAAGTTTAGAAAATAAATGGGTAGTGTTTGGCCGAGCTTAAATGCTCCAATTGGTGTGAGAAAGAGATGGAGGAGGTGCCATTTTATAAGGGAGGAGAGGGGCACCTTTGGAAATATAAGAAATATTTGTTTATATTAAATCCAAACCCCACATAAAAACATCCAAAATGACTCATATCCAAATATTAGATGATATAGGGTTGTAATATCATCAACCAATAAAAATTATACATGTTAGGAATTTATTTTAAACATTATCAACTTGATTTATCCTTATTTAATCAATTTAATTTTATTTGTGGTAATAACATTCTAAATTTTAAATTATAACTAATAATTACTTATTTTTTGTGAATATTACCTAATTGGATACTTTATAAGATTTTAGAACATATAAATTTAAATATATAATTTTTAAATATTTTTGTGATTTTTAAACAATTTTATAATATGTTATTTTTATAAAATAACAATAGTGTCAATTTTGACACTATTAATTTATTTGAATTTAAATAAAATATATACAGAAGATATGTTTGAAATAAAATCTTTAATAGATTCATAAAAGGTCATATGTATCTATAAAATTAGTGTAGCACATTAAATAGTTCATATAATATTTATATTGTTATTTTTAAAACCATTTATTTGGTATATCTCTTAATAAAATAATTACTACAACAGTTTTGTATAATTATTTAATATACTTATTTGTCTCATAAAAATTAAAAATAAACTCCTATGATGAATATAAATCTATTATCTTTCAGAATAATACTTTTACTCGAATTTATCATCTTAAAATCACAATATTTAAATTGTCATATTTATTAAATTATGAAGGTGAAAACTTTGGCATCATTTAAAATAAAATAATATAAGTGTCATAATCGCTTTTATAAGGCTCAAAATAGTCGAATATTCTACCATTGGATGATTATGGTTTAAATTACCAAGACCAATAAGTTTTGGTCAGGGTTTTATGACTTTTATGGTCACTATTAGTTTAATAAAAACAATATTTTTGATTTTTCACTAGATAAACAGTTTCTGCATCAATATTGTGTAACAATTAATGATACTTATTTAATCCCTAAAAATTATAAATAAATTAATATGATGTAGATAATTGCATTAGCTTTCTGGAGACTATTAATTTTCAACGTTTCATGAATTTTATCACTAAATTAAAATTAATATACTTATAATATTTAAGAGAGTGACATGTTGTCACTTTCTTTGGTTTTAATAATAATTAAGTTATTTTCATTGAAAAAAGTACATAAAATGATTCTAATCCGACCCTTAGGTGATATGAATCGCCTTTTAGTCATCCAATAAGATTTTGGCAGGTGTTAGTGTAATTCTATAATCTTATATTTACCCTTAATTACCCGATTTACCTTTAACTATGGTAAATAAAATTTACCGTAGTTATTATTCATAATGCCCAAAAATAAAAAGTAGTATATTAATATAATTTGGACCCACTGATTCCAAATATGGAATCCATTTTTCCAAATTCAATACACAGAAGTTTCATAAATTGAATTAAAATTAATCTCGTTGTCGAAAGAAAACGAGTTTGTGTTTAAAACATTACAAAATATTGAATTGATTTAACCTACGAATTCAAGGTAAAATTAATGCTAATGACATACATTATATTAAACGGTAAAAATATTTTCTATTTATACTTTAAGACCATTAAATATTATAATTTATCCATATAAATTATTATGATGAAAAAAGTTGTTTTTAATTAGAATATAGCGTGTTTTTACTATTCATTAAAATATGAAAGTAATCAGAATAACATGAAATTTTTATCCAAGGTAAAATTTTATATCCTTATTCCAAAGAATAATTTTATTTTGTAAAATTGAACTTATAAAAATGTAAAAAAAACTAGATTTAAAGTGGGTGCGCCATCAAAAGGCGGCAAAACTGCATTTTTTGAAAAATACTTATTTTACCCGAAAAAATTATTTTGTTATTATACCATTTTATAGAAATTGTGTATGATGAATAATAATGTTATAAAATTAAAAATTTAGTTAATAATATTCATAATGACTAGTTCATAACAATATTAAAATAATATATCGTTGTTTAGGAAAACCCGGTATTGCGTACAACACACACTATCGAGAAAGGTCACGATTGCGTGTAATGCAAGCCAAGTTAGGGTTGCGTTTAGTGCATGACTCCTTTGTTGTTGTGTATAAAAAAATACATTGAATATATATATATATATACTCAATGTTTCGTAGAATAACTACTATCAAACAAACATGAAATTGTGTGTAACACGAACCAAGAATAGTGTTGCGTATACTGCAAGCTAATACGGTGTTGCGTATAGTGCAAGATAATCTTGGTGTAGCGTACAACAGAAGATCTGAAAGAAATTACAATGAATATATCTTGTAAAATCTCGGGATGTTATAGTTTTTTTATGTCTTGCATTATAGTTTACGTAATTATTTAAAAAAAATTCTATAATTTTTTTAAAAAATATATATATTAAATTATTGATTTCAAAATTGAAAGGTTATTTTCTTCAATAAAAGTTCCAAGTGATATTTTAATGGTATTTTCATCAAATATTTTGTGATTTGATGTCTCTTATGATTTAATAGGGATATTTACCAATGATTCTATCTTTATTCTTTCATCTGAT
The DNA here is from genome assembly GCA_963277665.1 of Viscum album. Lineage (NCBI taxonomy): Eukaryota > Viridiplantae > Streptophyta > Magnoliopsida > Santalales > Viscaceae > Viscum > Viscum album. Next base: position 1,355,895,845 of record OY728131.1, read on the forward strand.
GGTTATAAATATGATGATGAAATATCAGAAAAACATATTTTCATTTCAATGCGTAATTTTTTTGTAGAATGTTTTGCATCATACATATGAATGGATTTATGATTATGTGTTTGGTGTGCTAGAATTATATATCCTTATAATTAATTGGGTAAGGATGGATAACTCATAAGATAAATATCTTTTGTGTGAATCTAGTTTTGTGTTCATAATATTATGCATGGACACTGACTTTATGACCTTAATATTATCTATTGAAAATTTTATCATGTCCATATGATTATTCATGGACATACATTCATGTCCATAAGTGTATATGAGGTCCTTGTTATATTGCAATGATTTTATGAGTAAACATGCTTCTATTTATTCATGTTTATTTTTTTATAATCGTATGATTTTACATCATTCCTATATTTTTTTATGATTTCATTGGTCATGTTCTTTTACTACATTACAATTATAGAGTTATGAGCATCCTTGATTTAATCCAAAAATAGGATTTTGATCTATGATATTCATGGAATGGTTTTCATATGTTAATATTATATTTTCCTACTATTATTTTCATACTATTCTTAAGTGATTATCAATATATCCCTTGTTTACCATTACTGAGAATCCTATATCACCCTTTATTAGGTTTTATTTCCCTCTATTATGAAGAAACATTTATGTAGGGAATTTAAAATAAAATTAATATGTTGGAATATCACTCTGGGGGTGATATGAATATTATTAAATAATAATATTTTGTATCTAGCCTATAATAACATGAATCTTTTATGTATCGTAGGTGTGTATTTGTAAAATATATTGGTTATTCATATATTATGATTTAATATATATGTAAGAATAATTTGGGTGAATATAAAACTATTTATATTATGATAAAAATATGTAGGGTCATCCTTCATATAGATTATTATCACAATAAAAAGGGTGATCTTGTTTTATTATTCGCACAACATATAGAGTGACCCTTCTTAGATTACAATCAAAATATAATGGGTGACACTTATTTTCTTACACTGAAAAAATTAAGGGCTTTATTACATGGATATTCTAACAATCTAATGTGTGTCCCTTCAGAGATATTCTCACAATATGATTATTCATTGTGCTTATGTTTATTCCAAACATAATTGTAAAACTAAGTGAATTTACCTTTTCTATACAGTATTTAGTTGATTATGATCAATGTATAATGTTTATTATATCATGAGTATGCACTATTTTCCATTTTATATTGAAATTCATTTGAGATTTCATTTCCTCTTCTCATGTCTTATGGAAAATTATTTTCTTTTTTTTAATAATAAATTTTTCGTTGATTAGTTTTTTCTCATATGATTATGATCAAACAGTTGATGTCATATTGATTGGTTTTACTGTACTGAGTGTTTGAGATCACCCTTTTTCTGTTTCAATTCTTAGGTAATGAATATATGTGTAACTTATGAGATGTCTATAGAAACTCTTCCGGAAAAAATCATTTGTTCTATAAAATACGTTTCTTATATAGCTATTTCTCAGAGAAACTAAAACTTCCATTTTTGATATTGTATGTTTATTAGGATATCTAATATTAAAATTATATAAATCAATAAAAATATAAATATTTATAAATTGTTTTACCTAACATTGTATTAATTCATATGTATAATTTATGTGTTTTTAGGACCAGACCCTAGATTTTGGGTCTAGGGTTCCTAAAAAAATCATAAATACATGAGATATTTGTTTTGTGTTTCAATGAAAGCACATATTTATTTCTTTATCTATATAATAATGGGTCTCTAGTTTACATATCCACTTCTAACACACATCATATAATATATTTAATGCTTTAAATCTATCTTATAGCTAAAAAATAATGAGTAGTTGGATTTTATCCACTAAAGAAATGATGAATTTACTCTCAGGGGAAGAGATAAAACCAATGAAATAACATTCCTCTCTTGTGAATTTTTCATTGAATGTTATAATAGATACATCCCCATTTGGAATTGTCTTAGATAATTATCTCTCTGAATTCATTTAAAGTGGTTTAGGCAAATACTTGGTGAAGAATACTCTCCTAAACTCCCCACATTCATTATAGTGTATATCCTTATTTTTCATTACAATCTAAATAACTATCCATAATTGGTCTACCTCACCTTCTAAATGAAAAATTTTCCGAAAAACCTATTCTTTTTCAATGTAATATAGAAAAAAAATTTATTCCTTCACACGGATCTATTTATTTGAATTAAGTATATTTGAAGAGCTACTGAATGAGGGTGGACATTGTCATATTAAATAATCAATTTAATGATTATTCTTCCTTGGTTGTTTTGTATATCATCAATGTTTTAATTATTATTTATATTTTAGGATAATTGAGTGAGAATCAAAACAATATTTTCTACTCCTTCTAATATTGCTTTCTATTTTTCATTAGTATAGTCATCACATTTCACATCACACCCATTATTAACTCAGTTTTAATTTTCCCCATCCATTTTTTAAATAAAATAATGTTTAGTTATTATAATTTTATAATCTTATAAAATCTATGAATATTATCATAAATTTAATAAATCTTAAATTACTTTTTAACCTTTACTTATAAATTTCTACGTTCAATCTTGGTTATTCATTACCAACGTCGTATTATGTTTTCTAACCATACATAAAAAATTTTATATAATCATTCATAGTTTTTTAAAAGGGTATGTGATTCATCAAAGAATATTTTATAGAAGTGTCAAATAAGGTGTTCAATTAGGCTCTTTGTCATGCAAAAGGTGATGCTAAAGGAAATACTTAATTTTCCATTTAAGGATTATTACTCCTAGGTTAATATATGCAAAATCATGTGTTTATGTGTTTGTATCTAAACTGAGATTTCATTATAAGAAAGACAAAAAACCATTACCTTGATGAAATTCGATAATTATATCCTCTACAAAGACATATTCCAAGAGTTTTCACTGATGTTATCTTATATTAATCCAAATAATAACTAAACTAATAACAAAAAATAACAAAACACTGATGTGATCCTAAATGAGGCACTGAATACCTAAACTCTCATGTTTGATTCTAAAAACACATACTTTACATATCAGATTTAATACAAAATTTGATTATACAAGATAAATATGTAAATATTATAACATCATGTTACCTTGATCGGGTATGTTTACACTTTTTATAAGTTCCCTTTTCATTCAAATTCCTTAGAATCATTTTTCGGGATTTTCTATTGGTTGTAGAATAGGTACACCCCATGCACTAGAAGTACACACTTAGTAATGGAAGTACAGTCTGTGTATTAGAGGTATACAATGTGTACTAGTTTCTAGATTATTGTCGTGAACGGAGAGATCACTCTGTGAGTAGGTACACATCGGGTGCTTTTGGTAAATGTTGGGTCAGTGTTAAATAGAAGATTTTTAACAGAGGCAATGAGTTTTTAGGCGTAACATATCATGTGTGGCCTAAACACCATGAATAATGGGTATACGTCCTATCTTTTCCCACACCCAGCATAATGACACAGGTTTGGCATTTTCGATAAACCCTCTCTTCCCAGAAATCATTTCTCTCGACCCTAGGATTCTCCAAGGTGACTTTTAGAGGTGCCTCACATTCTAGATTAATCTGATTCGCTTTCCATCTTCATCGTATATACGGTGTGTCTCTCCAATTAAGTTTTCCTTATGGTTCCTCCTTATGTTTGATCGTGAATGTTTTCTAGATTTTTGTTATCAGATCTATTGAACTAAGTTGGATGATTCTTTTTTCTTTTTCAAGATCCGTTCTTAGATCTCATTCCATATGCCTTTTCCTTAGTTGTGGTGTAGAAGACGTCCTTTCTTGGGGTATGTGGATTTTCTTCTATCCTCCAAATCATTATCTTTTAAATCGAATCAATCTTTATATAAATTAGATTATAGGGCCTTCAATGACATTTTTGGGGTTTATCGATCTTGGATTCCCACTGTGGGCGTGTGAGGCATGAGCGTCGAGTAAGGTGGTTCCGTATCTAGCCTATGATAATGAAACTAATTTTTATTTCCTTGTGAATTGATTTTTTAATTCAGTATAATTGTTTGTCAGTGTGAAAAAGGGTTTAAAATAGAAATGGGTTCGCCCTAAATTTTGATAAATGTATTGTGAAATGGTTTTCAAAGCATTGAAATTACGTTTTCAAATCAATCACATGGGTTACCTTTGGTACTTATGTTGAAGGTTGGTTTTGGGTTCATCGTCCACTATTTTGGGACTATCAAGGGGGTTTCTCTTTGGGAATTCTTATATTTCCTAGGGATATTGTTCTAGGGGGACCGATATTGACATTTTGGGGGTCTACACATGGGTATTCCTCTAATTCCTAGGAAGGTTGTTATGGGATATGTTTTTGTGCACTTGTTTTTTATGGTATGATTATTATGTGGCCTAGTCATATAGTATTCTATGGTGTTGTGATACCTGTGATTTTGTTTTATATTTCATGGATTTCTGATATAGATTTGATATGCCTATTTATGCTTGTGGAATGTGATACTGTAAAATATGATTTGAAACTAATATACCTTCTTTTGATTAGAATTGTAGAAAAGGGAAATGATTACCACATTATCAATAAATACCTATTTACTTCATATCATTCCATGTTTTATTTCAAAATATTCATACATGATTTATTATATAGGGACTTGTTTTTGAATAACTGTGTGTGATCCTACTAATCATGTTCGCTCACACCCTACGCACCTCTTTGGTGGTGTGTAGACCTTTTTTTCATCCAATGAAGGGAAAATAAAGGTTCCACACTGATTTCTTGAGGTTTCTATCAGTTGGTATGGGTAGCTAGTGGTGAGATTGTGGGGCTTTGTCCACAACATCGCTTGGAGTAGTTTTTAATTGTAGTCTCTTGCAGTTGGACTTGTCTACTAGAGTTTTAGATACTATTATAGTTTTTCTATTTACTATAATATTATGGAATATATATTACTATGTATTCTATTGTTTCTTTTATTCTATATATACAAATATACTACGTGGTTGTTCAGGTTGGGTGAAAATGTTCCCTTGGTTTTTTCGTTCGATGCCCAGGTGCATGTCGCCAGCCTGTGGGGATCAAAAACACCCTTCAGGTATGTGACAGATTGGGTTTGGGGGAATCCTGGTTCAGTTCATTAATGTTTGGTGTTATAGGAGGCATGTCCTTAAGAATATTTTTCTTGGGATGTCTGTTAGACTTGAGATAGGATTTTTGGGACTGGAGAGGTATGTTTGGATAAGTTTCTGGCCATCTCATGATGTAATGAGACTCAAGTTTCCATGGGATGTTGGGATGTGTGTCTCCATTATTGGTTTTTGTTTTAAATTTTTTTGTTTTGTCTTAAGGGTGTTCTAGTTTGAAATAATATTTGTTTTATTGTCTGGTCATTCTTATGTTTTTTGTGTAGTAGTATACCTTTGAGATGTATTCCATGAGTTCCTCGTCATGGTGTAGTTGATGATCATCAATGGAACCCACATATGGATCAGAATACCATTGATAATTTTATATAGATAGCCCAAGTTTTTGATCAGTATGTTCCATGAGTTTAGAATTATATTATTGATGTACAACCAGGAGCTGGAGGAGAGAGAGAGAGAGAGAGATCACAAGAGTTCTTGCACAAGAATCCACTGTCCTTTAGAGGAACAATAGAACCAAAATACATGTAGGATTGGATGGACATGATCGATCAAAACATCGAAATAGTGTAAACACCTGAGAATATCAATCTAAAGTTTGTGGGGTTTATACTAGAGGGTTCCGACAAGCATTGGTGGGATTCTATGGTCTCAAAATAAATATATGTGGGTTTGAATTGGAAGGGTTTCGAAACCCTATTCTTTCAGTTGCATTATCCATAGTCTTTGTTGCTGTAAAATTATAATGAGTTCTTCTCTTTGAAATGGGATATCATTCGGTGTTGGTATAAGACAAATAGTTTTTTTGACCTTGTCTGTTTTTCTCTGGACGTGGTAATGAATGACCAGCTGAAGGTGCATAAGTACCTATAGCGTTTGAGACTAGATATCATATCACATCTATTAATGTTGAAGATTTCTACCTATGTAGAGACATTAGAAAAATTTATAATGGTTCAGATGAACATGGATGACATGGTAGGTGTTAGCACCTCATATCTTCCATCACAAGACATATTCAATGGAATGAATAGGAAGAACAGGAAGTGGTTGGATTGTCACAGAAGCGGTGGAGGTGGGTATATATAGTGAAACTAATCTAGACCATACATTGTAGCTAGAAGTGTTCCTATTACTTGATATCAGGGTGGAAAGGGAGGTCCCAATAGATGTTCTTTCCCTATTCCCATGAAGAATTGCAATAGTCATGGATTTATTGGTCATCTACATAATTTTTGTTAGGCCATGAAAAATCCTCATTATTGTCAGGGTTCACCGAGTCCAAATTCTACTACAATGCAGTCAGAAGCATTAAATACTATGTGGCATTGACCACAATCCTCAGGAGTAAATCTGTTAGACACAGTAGATGAATGTCCAATGGAAGTTGATCCAGGTTCAGAAATAGTGAGAGCTTCACTTCATGTTGCATCATCAGTATAAATTGCTTTTTTTATACTGGTTCCCCCACATGCTTATATCTGTACACATTGATGATGTTCTAAAACATCCAATAGAACTTATAAACTTTACAATTTTGTTAGTGAAACCTCTCGAAAAGAGGAAAGAGTAGTGTTTTCAGTGTCCTTGTTCGTTACTGAAATTTGATCTGGAGTCGGTTAGGGATTTTCTCTTTCTTGATATGTATCTATTCGACATCATCATTGGTATGGATTGTCTTTTTTCTCAATGAGCTAAGGATGCTTTTTATCATCATCATATTTCATTTATTAATATCGAAGGAATCTCTAGTGTGTTTCCGGGAGAGTGGGACATGTGGTATGGTCTTATAGGACCTTACCGCCTAGAGATCAAGAGTTTGTTGGTTGTTGTAGCCTTTGAGCCCGATGATGTTTCTTTCATTGATGAAATTCTGGTTATTGACCGAGATTTAGATGAGTTTTTCCTAGATGATTTCTTCATACATCCTCTAGAGAGAGAGAGTGTTTTTGATTGGCCATGTTCCAGGTACACAGCTGATATTGATTCCTTCATAACGTATGGAACCAGAGGTGTTGAAAGAACACAAGATTCAGTTGGAAACCCTATTAGAGAACAGATTCATTTTAACTAGGGTTTCACCTAGGGAATCCCCTTTGATATATTCCATTAAAGCTGATGGTTCGACTTGGTTATGTGTGGATGATAAGAATTTAAACCAAGTAACAATTAAGAAAAAATATCCTTTGAGTCGCATGGATGATTTGTTTGATTAGTAGAAGGGGGAAAAGTGGTTCTCGAAGTTTGATCTTTGATTGGGTTATCATTAACTCAAATTTCAAGAGTCTGATCCACTTAAGATATCCTTTTGGAGAAGGTGTGGAAATTATGAATATATTTTGATGCCTTTTGGCCTATCTAATGATTATATAGTTTTTATGGATTTGATGAATAAGATATTCCATAAGTATCTTGAAACATTTTTGGTATTGTTCATGGATGATATTCTGGATTATTTAAAATTTTTGTATGATCATGACCACCATTTGAGTCTGGTTCGGGAAATTTTTTGAAGTAGTTTTTTTGTAAGGAATGATTTCAAAATTTTGGATTTGGATTCGAGACATGATGATCTCGGGGCGACGAATTTCTGAGCATGGCATATCAGTTGATCCAAAGAGGGTAAAAGTTGTTATGTCTTAAAATGAACTATATAACATCTTTGATATTAAAAAATTCCTTATACTTTCCACCAACCATTCAGTAAGGATTTCTCCAAGTTGGCATCGCCATTGACTTATAATACCTTGAATGTGGGGAAATTCACAAGGGATTCATAATGTCAGTCTTTATTAAATGAACTGAAAGAAAATCTAATATCGTCTACTATTCTGATCTTACATGAGCCCAGTAAGGCATACGTTGTGTTTTGTGATGCATTTGGTGCTGGTTTTCAATGTATGCTTATGTAGTATGATCATGTGGTAGCTTAAAACTCTCTTCAACTCCAGATGCATGAGAATAACTACCCCACTCATGAATGAGATCTTTCTGTGGTTATTCATGCACATATTATTTGGCGGCACTATCTCTTAGTGGGTAGTTTTACAGTATTCTTTGATCATAAGAGTCTGGTTTATATATTTTCCTAGAAATAGTTGATAACAAATTGAGATTATGGATAAAATATCATTATATTTTAAACATAAACATAACTTACATACTAGGGAAAGGTATTGTTGTTGTAGATACTCTATGTTGGAAGTTACCATCACATGATGTTTTGGAATCAAATGGGGAATGGAATATTTTGGGGTATTTTTCTTAGTTGCACTTGGACGCTTAGATTAATGTTTCAGGTATGGTTCTAACCAGTTCCTAGTTGTCATAATCTCCCATTATGTCTATAATGCAAGTTCAGAATTAGGATGAAGAGTTTTAGAAGACATGAGAAAGCCTTTAGGGAGGACCATTATTCATTGATATATTTCTTCAGATTTCATACATTAATTCTAGAAGAAATCTGTCATCCCAACACCTGAGAGATGTTCAGTATTGTTTTTTTTTCAAAGAACATTATGGGCTGTTCATCTAGGTTCAATGAAGATGTATTATGACATGAGAAGAATATTCTAGTCTCTAGGTATAAATCATGACATTATAGATTATGTGTCCCAATATTTAACATACTAATGGATAAAGGTAGAGAACAAGAAACCCCCTAGTTGTCTCTAGTATCTTCGGGTTCTTATTTAGAAATTGGATGAAGTAACCATGGATTTTATTTATGGGTCTCCACAAAAACCCCAAGGGAAAAATTCAATATGGGTGGTTGTTGATCGGTTGAGGAATCATCTAATTTAATTTCAATCAAAGACTCCAATAAAATTGAAGACTTGGGTACGCTGTATGTGCAAGAGATTGTGAGGTAACATGAGAGCCTTTCTTCCATTGTTTTAGATAAGGATCCATGGTTTACCTTGTGGTTCTGGAAGAGTCTCTAAGAGTCAATGGGGACTCAAATCATGTTGAGCACAACTTAACATCACATAACAACGATCAGAAAGAGCATGTAATTATGATCCTTGAAGTTATAATTTTCCCATACGTTGTTGATTTTAGTGGATCATGGATACTCATCTTGAAATGGTTGTGTTTTTTTTAAATCAGTAGTTATTATTCCTTGAAAGGAATGGATCCCTTAGAGGAATTATATGGTCACCCATGTAGATCACCTCTTTCATGGGATGAGGGGGGAATGGTATATTTTGTTGGACCAAGACAGGTTCAGGAGATGTTGAAGAAGATTGAGGATGTGTGGTGACATCTGGTGATATCCCAGTACAAAAAGATTTCATATGCAGGTCGGTGGAGTTGACCATAGGAGTTTTCTGTGGATGACTAGCTTTTATTGAATGAATATACTCGTTTGGGTTAATTTATGATTGGAAAAGAGGAAATGTTGGCTCTGAGATATGTTGGACCATTTTGGATCACTAAACGACTCAGACTGGTAGCTTATCTGTTAGAAATTCCTACTCGGTTGACATTAATCCTTGATTTTTTTCACATATCTCGGCTCAATAATTATCACCTTTATCCCTCTTATATTTTTATTTGGGAAGAAATTTAGTTAGAACCATTTGATTCTCTTCTAGAGAAACCCGTTGAGATCGTTGAATCTCAAGAGAATGTCTTTCGTGGGATGTCATTTCTGTTTGTCAGAGTTCAATGGAAACAAGGATCAGATTCTCATGATACTAGAGAACATGATTTTTTGATGAGGTAGAAGTGTACTCATCTTTTTCCAAGAGTTTTATCTTCCAAATTACTTCCCAGGGATGAAAAGGCATTTTAATGTGGAGTTTTTTGCATCCCGTTTCCTTGATCTAGTATGTTTTTCCATTTTATAATTTACATTTGGATAAATAAAAATATAAGTCTTTTCTTGGATTTTATTCAGGCATCATAGGAGGTACTCTCCATGTACTAGAAGTAAACATTGTATATTAGACGTATACATCATGTATGAGAGGAACACGTCATGTACTAGTTGCTGGAATCATGTCATGAATGGGGAGGTGACGCTATGAGTAGGTAGACATCGTGTACCTAATGTATGCATTGTGTAGAGGTTAAATAGAAGAATTTCAACATAGGTGATGGGTTTTTTGGTGTAACATATCCAGAGTGGCCTACATGTCTTGACCAAGGGGTACACATTAGGTCTCTTCCCACACCTAGTATAAAGTCACGCATTTGAATTTTTTTCTCAGCCCTCTCCTCCTAGACATTGTTCTCTAAAACCTAGGCTTCTCTTAGGCGATTTTCAGAGGTACCTCACCTTATAGATTGATCTGATCGGGTTTATATCTTCATTTCATCTATGGTGCATCTCACTAGGTAAGTGTTCCTCCAGTTCTTCCTTATGGATGATTGAGATAGTGTCCTAGCTTTTTTTTATGAGATTCGTTAATCTAAGATGGATTATTATTGTTGTATTCTTCTATATCAATTGTGAGATCTAATTTCCAAGGCCTTATACTTTGTTATTTGTGGTGAGAAAAACTTATATTCTTGAAGTATCTAGATTTTCTATTATCTTTCAACCCCTTTTTTCTAAATTTAATCATTATTTATGTAGATTAGATTCTAGATCCTTCATTAAAATTGTTGGGTTTTATTGATCTTTGATTTCCATTGATGGAATGTGTGACTCGGACCTTGCGGTGGGTGGTTCCGTATCTAGAATATGATAATGAACCTAATTCCTATTGCTTTATAAATTGATTTATTAAATCAGCATGATTATTTGTCTATGTGAAGAAGGTATTTGAAAAAGAATGTTTATTCCCTGGATTTTGATAACTATATTTTAAAATAGTTTTGAATGGTTTTAAATGCATTGAAATTAGTTTGTGAAATTGAGAACATGGGTTACAATGGTTATATAGGTGGATGGTTTATCATGAGGCCAACATTCATTTTTTTATAATTAAGGCGTTTTTTAAGCTTTCCTATATTTCCTAGGCCCATTGTTCGAGGGGATAGATATCGAAATTTTGGGCGGTTTACTCCTTGGGTATTCCTCGTCTTCCTAGGCCCGTTTTTCTAGGATCTGTTTTTATTTCATTGATTATTGTGGTACGAGTAGTCTGTAGCCATTTCTTATAGTATTCCTTGGTGTTGTGATACCTATGATTTTTTTACTGGACATATTTCTTAATTAACATTGATATTCATGTTTATGCTTCTGTAATGTGATATGGAAAAATATTCTGTGAAACTGATATATTTTCTTTTGTTTAGATATGTGGAAAAGGGAAATGTTTAACATGTTTTCTTTAAAAACTGCTATACTGCTTATATTGCAATATTTTAATTTAAAATGTGCATAAAGGATTATTATGCAGAGACTTGTTGTGGAACACATGGGTGGGATCATACTAATCCTATTATCTCACACCCTTCACACCTATTTAGTGGTTCATAGAGCTTTGTTTGTATTCTAGTGTAGGGAAATGAGAGGTTTCCTAGTGAGGCGATGAGGTTTGTGTTATCTAGGATGGGTAGCTACTGGCGAGATAGTGGGGTTTTTTCAATTCCATCTCTTAGAGTACCTGTTGGTTTTAGTCTCTTACAGTTGGACATGACTTTTGGAGTCATAGCTGCTGATACAATTATTTATTTTCTCTAGAATTATGGAATATTTATATTTTATTCTTCATCTATTTCATAATTCCTATATATGTATTCTAGGTGGTTGTTTAGGTTGGTCAAAATCAGTCCCTGGGTTTTGTTGTTTGATGATCAGTTTCTTTTCAAAATCCTATGGGGATAAAGAACACCATTCGGGTATGTGACATATCATGTTGGGTGTCATGTTTGAGGAAAACTCAGGTTGGTTCGTTACAGATATTATAAATAAATTCAAAATTTCAAATTTTAAATCTCATAACAAACACACAATCCTAATAACTAAAGGTATAATGCCTTTTGGGATCATATATATAATTTTTTTTTACAATAATTGTAAATTTTCTCCATAATATTATGACACTACACCCCATTCATTACTCCTCGTAAGTTATAGTCATCTTCTTATCCTATGTAATTGAATAATAAGATAGGTGTGAGCTCAAATGAATAATAAGGGAAAAAATTTCAAAATATCATTAATCATTGGATAATAAGAATATGATAAAACATGATCACTAGTGAAAAATATTATTAAAATTAATATAAAATAATAAGAGCTATCAATAACAGATGATAGAAGAGTATGAAATATAAAATTGTCCCAAATATAAAATGGACAGAGAGTGTGAAATCATTAAACTATAATCATGATCCATGAATAATGAAATTAGTATATTCCATTGAATTGTGGCAGAAGCATTGAAAATAATGATTCCACGAACATATCTACATGAATTTTTTCTAATCTAAACCCTTTGAACAATCAAATTGTATCATGTTCAAGCTAAATCATGTGAACATATATAACCACACTTTGGTTATTTTGTATCTTGTGAACAATGTAAACCGCATCATTTCCATGATCATGATCATTATATAATGAGATATAAAATCTTAAGAATAGAATATTAGGCTATTATAAGACCGCATCCTTCAATATAGATACATATGTGTGACATAAGATATCAATAATCCTTCATATATTGAAAACCCATGGAATAAATATGGGATTCATATCATTTCCAAAAGGTATCACATAACATGATATCAAAAGAAGATCAGTTAATACCAAAAATTAAATCACCCAAAATGAGTATTTCAAAGATTCATTTAGGATGTGATTCATAAAACATGGCTCTATATTAGTTTGATCATTATTAGTTAGTTTGGAAAATGAAATCAAAGCATAAAAGCATCTTTTGAAAACTATTGTGAATATTTAAATAAAAAAAAGATACAATCCACTTTAGAAAATATAAATTTTGTTAATTTGAAAAAAATTATTTTTAAATAAATATTTGTAAATATATTTAAATAAAATATCATTTAAATTACATAAATTCCATATATATTAAATGTGGAGAAAAATCTAAAATTTAAAATATAGAAAGAAAAATTCTTCCCAGCATAATAAAAAAACTATTAATAACAACAACATCATTAAAAGTTTCAAAAATATTCCATCTAAAAAATTGGTAAAATAAAATATATGGCCTAAAAGATAAGACATATTTGAATTTAAAAATGATAATGGATAATATAAGTGAGAATAGTGAACATGGATATAGAAGAGAAAATATTATTTGGAAAGATTATTAATTATTCCAGTCATCATTAAATTTTATAAATAATGAACATGTTATTTTAATTACCCAGTAAATAATGGGGAAATTTATTATAATATCATCATATAATAGAAGAAATACATCATCTAAAAATATACCAAAAAATATCATTATGAATCAAGGAAAGAAGTTGAGTCATGAAAACCCTTTACCATTACTATTTACTTCCATGATAAAGATTGAATATCATGTATTGTACTTATAACCATGTTAACAACATATTTATGATCCTTCTTTATATATATTAGAATTCATTCTATTTAATTGTAATTATTTATTATACATTAATTATTTGGATATAGTTTATTTCCATCATCATATGTTGGAGATTTTGATTGTTTTTCACATGAATTAAAATATTTGTATTGATTCCTATTAAATTATATTAACTTCATAATTCGTATATTTATCCAAGGTACCATAATAGGTTCCTTATAAATATTTATAAATCTATAATTTTATTCCATTTTATTTTTATCTATGTTTTGTTAAGATGAAATTTGTGACAAACTTATTTTGGTAATTTCTTACAAACCAAATTTAGTGTGTTAATTACATGATAAATGCTCATATAACACTTAAAAAACCATTAATATTTCCTAAAAATATTTATTATTCATTTAATAAATTATTATAACAACCCAAGTACGTTGGTATTAAAAATATAAAAATATTGTTACATAGAGGTCGTTGTCTGCACGTACACACTGTCAACGTTTTTGTTCTCCATAGATTAGTAGAAACACATAAAATTCAATATCAATAAAAAATCATAAAACTATTATAAATATTATATTTATTCATCAAAAATCCTTTTATAACCACCCATGTAGTGTTTATTGAAAAATGAAAAAATATTCATTAAGGTGGTATACCTCACGTATGCACAAATGAGGTTTTCATTTTTAAAGGAAAAAATGTAAAAGGCAGCAAATGTTTATTATATAATCATAAAAACATATCAATATGAAAATAAAATTTATTTTTTTACGTTTTAAGGGGTAAAATATTATTTAATGAGAAATATAGGTGCAAAAAATTCCTAGAGCATGATTATTACTTATGTTGTGAATTTAAACATTCTCTTGATGTACTTCAAGGAAATTGATGAAATAGGGAAACATCATACCACCAGAGACTTTTAGGATTATATGAAAAATAATATTGGTATATTTTGTATGTAACGTCTAATTTATAGAGTACCATTGAAATTGTGGTGAAATTTTCCTTCTTTAAGTGGAGGTAATGGAATTGTTTAATGTATAACTTCTTAATATAAAGTGTAAACATGTTTGACATTGAAAGATGACTAAAATGTGGAAAAAATATATATTATATATATTTTGGTTGGTGTAAACCACAACCATAAAATTCAATACATGTTTATAATTTTTTTTTGTCGTTTGCCCTTAGATTTTAAACATTTACAATTTCTAGTTCTTACAGTGGTTAATAATTTTTACCTTAGTAATTTATTTCTTGTTCCAAAATGTTGTATAGAATCATTAAATAAATCATACCTACTAATGGAAATTATGAAATTAATTTTATTAAAAAATATATATATGTGTAAGAAAATTTTAATTTTAATATTATCATATATAACTAGTTAAAAATATTTTTAGAAAAAAGTTTATTTTTAACCATTAAAATAATGTTTTGGATTAAATGAATAATGTTGTTTATTTCTTTAACATTAATCGTGGGTTTGTAAATAAATATGAAATATGTGGTTTAAAATAAATCAAACAATTAATTTGACCATGGGAATATTTAAATAAAATAATAGAATAAAATAGTTTAAAAAAAATATATTACTTAAGTTTAAAAATGTTAAACATTGATTTTTCAAAATTGAAAATTATCTTTTATATGTATAATTTTAATTAATAAAACATATTTTACTATGAATTTTTTTTAATAAATTTATAATTCATGATTATATCCTAATGATTTCATAAAAGTTTTTGCATTTTTAAGACTATATTTTGTAGTATTCACATAAAATTAAACCTTTTAAAAAAATAATAAATATTCTTAAGAGTATATGGTTATACTAATTTAAAAATGTGAGTTCATATTTTAAAATTTAAATTTTCAATTATTATAGATTTATCAAAATAATATAATATACAATAAATACAATTTATTATAAAATATGAATAATTAATGTAGTTCTTCTTGTAATTACTTAATTTATTTTAATAATTAGGTTTCATGTATTTTCATTATAATATATTCCATTCATTTTTGTGATGGAAAATTATTTAAATAATTTTTCATTTATGGTAATCACTAGGTATCGAACACATTGAATTCATTAAAAAAAATTAAACCAAAAAAATAGTGTGTTACATAGTGACACACTGTGATTCTAAAGTAAATAATACACTGTATCATTATTTTACCATATAAATAAATATATATATATATATATTTATGATATCCTATTATGTATTTTATTAAACTATGTTGGATATCCTATGATTGGTTTTCATAAAATAAAATAAAATGGATTTAAATATAGTCTTTAAGACCTATGGTTTATACTTTTATGAATAAATCAGTTCTGAAAAAAGTTTAATTATCTAAAAATTACTTGATAGAACTAAATCCATGTTAGGAATTTTTTATGGTTTTTATGCATTATTCACTACTTTATTCGATAAATTTCATGAAATTTGGATTTATCCTTTTCTTTTTAATTATTCTTCTTCATCCTTTTAAAATATTTCATGCCTGAATATTTTATCAGGTTCCTTATGGAAAGTTTAACATTGATGATGATGACTGTAATGACCTGCCAATTCTTATTGGCTTGAGATTACAACAAGTCATTACTATGCCATATGCGACATCCCCAAGATGCCAAAAGTCAGCAATAAATGCCAAAGGGTTTCAAATACAACTGGGTGACAATTTACCCTTTAGGAAATAAACCAATAAACATAAAAACCATAACCAAACATTAACTATATGATGCATGAACGAATGAAAGACAAACCAAATTCTTCATCTATCTGGAAACCATATCAATGTATCCAATAGTGGAATAATAACCATGTATCCAAGTACACATCGGATAAATGATACAAGACACACAAAATACCACAAGACTCCATGCTCCATAAGCTCCAAGCTCCACAATCACCGAACAACCCAAACGTCATGAGGTAGTGCCAAATATGTGTGAAACATTACCATTTCCACTTTCCCAGATGATACCAACTGCAAAATCACCAAAGTGCCAAAGCAGTGGTGAGATTAAAACTCAGTAGGTTTTCCCCAATTATTTACCTACTCACACTACTAGGATAGAAAATTTAGTCACATTTATATAAAACAATTTATACAAAATAAATTTACCAAAAAAATTTATTACCAAATATAAACAATTTTCCAAAACCATTTATAACCAAAAGAATACATGTGCAATTGAATCTAATTTTTACAACAAGTAATTTTTTCATAAAAATCACTAAAAAAGCTTTAAAACCATTTCTCAATATTCCTTTGACATAGCCAATTCATTCCATACATCCACACAACCAACCTTGAAATTTACCTGGATCTCCCTATACTCACGAGTGGTGAGTCATACTTTCACTAAGTCATCCATAGGGAACCAATTGATGGGGGGAGCCCTAACACTCCAATTCTCATTGGCATGAAAGTACAACGAGTCATTACTAGGTCTTAAGTGACATCCCCAAGATGCCAAAGGATGGAAATAAATGCCAAAGGATTTCAAATACAAGTGCTGAATGATTCACCATTTAAGACATAAACCAATACACCTATAAACCATAACGAAACAATCACTATTTTATGCAAGAATGAATGAAAGACAACCCAACATCTTCATTTATCTCAAAATCATATCAATGTATGCAACAATGAAATAATAACCAAGTATAAAAGGACACATCTGATAAATGATACAAGACTGCCAAAATACCAAAAGACTCCATGCTCCACAATCTCCAAGCTCCACAATCATCAAACAGCCCAAACGTCACGGGGTAGTTCTAAATATGTGTGAAACATTACTTTCTCCCCTGTCCTGGAAGATAACATCTAAAAAAGCACGAATGTTCCAAAGTAGGGGTGAGTATAAAAAAATGTAGGTTTTCCTCAATGACTTCCCTACTCATGCCACTAGGATAGAAAATTTATTCAAATTTATATAAAATAGTTTATATAAAACAATTATCCAAAAATGTTTATAAAAAAATATAACCATGTTTACAAAACCATCTATAAACAAAAGTATAAAAGTGAAATTGAAAACACATTTTCGTACATGTAATTTTTCCAGAAAAATAACTAAACAAGCTTTAAAACCATTTCTCAATTTTCCTTTGACATACCCAGTTTATTCCACGATCCACACAACCAACCCACCATGTAACATGGATCTCCCTATACTCATGAGTGGTGAGTCATCCTTTCACTATGTCTCCCCAAGTGAACCAATTAACAGGGGGAGATCCCTAACCCTTATCCATCATGTTAATGATGTGGGATACCCCTAACCCTTATCTGTCCTACATTCACCCTTTGACGGGGGGGATCCCAAACCCTTATCCATCTCATTAATGATGAGGGAGACCCCTAACCCATATCGATCACACATGCAACCCTTGATAGGGGAGATCCCTAAAAATTATCCATCCCGTTAATGATGGGATATACCCCTAACCTTTATCCTTATCATATGCTCGTGAACACACACAACCGTCATGTCAAATAAAATTTTGTTCAACCAAATCAAACCATTTCAATAAAACTGTACTTTTATTGAAACCCAAAGAATAAACCATTTCCAAAATAGCCATTTATCTTCAATAAAAATTCACTTTTATTGAAAACATGTAATCCAAATCATGTGTCAAAAATCTAGAAAATCCCCATTTTAAAATCCCTATTTTAAAATTAAGAACCAAGGAACACATTCCAAATCCTCGATTTTCCAGATTTCACAACCATCACTCAAGAAGGATTCAAACAAGTGTTCAACAACCAAATCATAATCATTTCAACACAACACATTCAATTTTAATGCATTCCAATCTGTTCTAAAAATTGGAGTCGAGAAAGAAGCCTCTGACCTTAATGGTTTTGATGAAAACCACGATGAACGAATAGCGCACAAGAAAACAGAGATGATTCTTCCTGAACCTGCCTTAAGTCTCTTCTTTTGAAATGGAAAGGACCAAATTTCATCATATTTGTAATCCAAACACTTACATCTACCCATAACAGAAATATATCTATGAAACCAAGAGAATATGAGAATTAAATCTATGAAACATATCAAAATGATGACGAATGATCACATTCCTCAAGAATTTTTCTTTGGTTTTCCAAGGAAATCCTTCGGTTTGACTTCAAAATGATTGGGTGAGGATATCCTACCTTCAAGGGAGATTGATCCCATGTTATGGATTCTTAGGAGAAAAACGACCCATTTAGAGGCAAAAATATGTGAGTTCCACTTTTTTAGGGTCTCACTTAAGTAAAAGTACGGTTAGTCCACACAGTTAGACAAACTGTGTGCTAACCTTGCATTAGCCATGTCCTTGGAAGACCCTCGCATGAACTCCTTGTTTTGTCTCCTGTACCGTGCTCCACCCATGTGGGAGCCACTACCTCAAAAGTTCCAACTACAACGGTTTGGACTCATTATTAGACAAACCGTGCGCCGCCCGTGCGACAACCCCTTTGCCACAAAACCTCATTCCAAGTTCTCCCGACTCTACCATTCATCACCATTTACAATATAACCATTAAAATAATTAAGTAATGGTTACATTCTAGAAACCGGGAGTACTATATTCTCCCCTCCATTGGCCTTTCCATCCTCAGAAAGAGGAAAATATTCACCAAACATAAAGAGTTTCGGCCACTACTCTTTCATTTCCTTCTCATGTTCCCAAGTCGCTTCCTGAATCTGACCCTGCGGCCATAAAACCCACACTAGACAGATGATTTTTCCCGACAAGACATTCTCTTGCCTATCGATAATCCGTACTGGGATATGTAAAAGTGATGCATCTGGTTCTAGCTCAACATGATCCCATCTGATCACATGGTTAGGATCAAGGTGATACTTTTTCAACTGGGATGCATGGAACACATTATTCACCAAACAAAACTATGGTGGTAATTCCAACCAATATGACACCTCTCCAACCCATTATAGTATCTCAAAATGGCTAATGTATCTACTAGATAACTTTCTATACTTCCTGAAACAACGATGTCCATGCCTTGAAGTGATTCTCATGAAGACATGATCACCCATAACAGACTACAACGGTCTTCAACGCTAATATGCATAAGATTTCTGATGAATCTGAGACATCTTCATCCTCTTTCTAATTAATTGGATCTTCTCTATTGTTTCTCGGTCAATGATTGTCCCGACTAGTGAAGTTTCACCCATTTCCACCAACATAGTGGAGAACAACAAGGACGCCCATACAATAATTCAAACACAGCCATGTATAACGAGGCTTGACAGTAGTAATTGTATGAGAACTCTACTAAGGGTATATGATCCTCCCACAAGCCACCAAATTCCATTACACAAGTTCGAAACATTTCTTCTATTGTTTGAATCATCTGCTCGAATTGTCCATCCATTTGAGGATGATACATCGTGATCATAGTCAACTGAGTACCAAGGTCTTGCTGTAATGATTTCCAAAAATGAGATGTGAACCTTAGATCTCTATTTGAGACTATTGACACTGGTACACCATGCCCCTTTACCCCTTCTCAGATATAGATTTTTGAAAGATCCTCTACCATATGAGTTTCAAAAATAGGGATGAAAAGGTCCGACTTGGTTAGATGATCCACTATCACCCTAATGGCATTGGGTTTCCATATGGTTCTTGTAAAATATATAACAAAAACCATTGCTATCTAATCCCATTTCCACATTGGGATGGGAAATGATTGTAACAAACCAGCTGGTCTCTGATTATCTGCTTTAACCTACAAACAAGTTAAGCACCACGAGATGAACTCATCCACCTTCCTTTTCGTCCCGCTCCACCAAAACTGTTCCTTAAATTCCTTATACATCTTCTCTGTACCTGGATCTACATCCAATCTCGAATGGTGGTAAGAATGAAGGATTCATTCTAAAAAAACCGTAGTTACAACCATCCAATCTCTGAACAGAAAATAGAATCCCCATCATGTTTACAGCCATTGATGGTCTCCCCACCATTGTGTTTTGAACTTACAACCAGAAATTGTGCATCATATGTTTTTGTGTATTTGATCAATTTTACTAAATCAGGATCAAGTGTATCTGAATAGAAAACTGTAACATCACCTTGGTCTTCACATTCCACATGCATGTTGGCTAAGACTGACATCAACTGCCATTCATATGAAGCTTATTTCACCAACTGAGCATATGAATTTCTACTCAATGCACCAACCACTGAATTTCCATTACATTTTTTATAAATGAAGTAAAATTCAAACATATATAGATAATCCAACCATATTCGTTTCCTCGGATTCAAATATCGCTGTGATAAAATTTGTTTCAAGATTTTGTGATCTGTAAACACAGTAAATTTCTCACCCAAGAGATAATGTCTCTATGTTTTCAAAGCATGAAAAACTGTAGCTAACTCCAAATGTTGTGTTGGGCAATTCTTCTCAATGCACCCTCAACTTATTTGAACCATTATAAACCACATGGTCTCCTTTCATGATAACATATCCCAACCCTGATCTCGTAGCATCACCATACACCACATACCCCGGTACAGATTCTAGCATGATCAAGATAGATGCCAATGTAATCCAAACATTTACTTCCTAGAAGGCTTCTAAAATTCCTCCGTCTATTGGAATAGAGAATTATTCTTTGTCAAAGCTATCATTGGTGAATCTATTCCTGATAAATCAGGCAAAAATAATCGGTTGTAACCTTCTAGACCAAGAAAGCATCGTATTTCGAACACATTCTTCAGTGGTTTCCAAGAGTCAATAGATTCTATCTTTTCAGGATCAACAAAAATGAATTTATTATAAATTAAATGGCCAAGGAAACATGATTCATTTATGATAAAATAACACATTGATAATTTGGAATACAAATGATGATCACCCAAGATCTGTAACGTTGTTTCCAGGTGCACCTCATGATCACCCCTTGTCTTTGAATAAACCAAAATGTCCTCCACAAACAACATAAAAAAAGGATCCTAATATTGTTGAAATATTTGATTCATTAATTCCAAGAAGACTTTTGGTGTATTCGTTAGACCGAAAGGCATGACTACATATTCATAGTTTCCATATCTACTTCTATAAGATGTATTTGGAATATCCACTTTTCGAACTCTCAATTTGTGGTATCATCATCTTATTTCAGTCATGGACAACCAATGAGATACCCTTAACTGATCGAACAGATCAACAATGCATGGAAGTGGATATATGTTCTTCATCATAGCTTGGTTAAGATTATGATAATCAACACACAGTCCAAGAGTTCCATCTGCCTTCTTCATAAACAAAACTGGTGTAGCCCATGGAGACGTACTTGGTCAAATGAAACCCTTGCTTTCCTGATCCTCTAACTTCACATTCAATTCATGTAACTCTGTCGGTGCCATCCTATAAGATGGAAGGGAAATAGGACTAGTCCCCGAAATGAGATCAATCGTAAACTTCACTTCCCATAGAGGTGGTAACCCTGATAGTTTCATGGGAAATACATGTGGAAATTGATCCACAACAGCAAGAAAACTATTTATCTTCAATATCATGAACTGATTCCAAATTAAAAGTAACCAATGAGTAAGAGATCATTCCCACCATTGGTTCCAACAAGCTCTTTCCACCCTTCTTTACAATCCTCTCTCCACTAATGATATTCTTTATACCATCCTCAGTCATGAAACTAATTGTTCTCTTATAACAATCTATTTGAGCCTTGAACATTGTCACCCAATCTATACCCAAGATTACATCCTATACATCCATATCCAACATTGAGAAGTCCCATTTTAGCTCAGCTTAACCAGACGTTACAACACATGCTCTACAAACAATGGCTTGACATTCCCTTTCACCAAGAGGAGTTTTCGGTTTCAAAACCGAATGAATAATTTCCCAACATAGAATGTCAATAGCATGTGAAGCAATGAAGGAATGTGATGCACCAATATCAAACAACACTTTTATAAAGGTATAATTTGAAATAATCATACCTTTCACTATAGATGGTCCAGCCTGATCATCGAAAATCATCTTCTCAACTCCATTCAATTTATCCTTTACTTTACTTATCTCCTTGTTTCCTTGCTGAGGTTGCCCTGATTGACGAGTCATTTTATTTCTAGAATCACCATCGCTATATCTACTCTGCTGACGATACTGATTCTACTATCCTCGTCCAGTATAAGCATACGATGCATGTGACAACTGAGAAGTGTCTCGAGTACTTGACATGGGAGAACTTCAACAATAGAACTGAAGATGTCCCATCTTGTAATAATTATGACTTGCTCTTGGTTGTTTCATAAAATCTCTCTTTATGTGTTCAATAGAATCCCATTGAAAACAACATGCTTTTCTATAGGGTCGTGGAGAACGTTTTACTGATCTAGCCGTCTAGTTCTGAATTCCACTTGCACCGTGGAAATAGGTGTCTCTTTTCCTCTTGTACCCAGTGGCTGAGATCCCCCCATTTCCTGTAGTTATCATCATTCCTCCTCTAATCGATCATGAGATATCACATTCAGAAACAGTCACTCAGTTCACAATATTTGTATAATCTATAATACTGAGCACCACAATCTACGATCGAATCTCTTTATTTAGCCCCGATTCGAATATGTGTCCCTTCAAAGATGCACATGCCGCAACCTCTACTGCAAAATGGACTAAATTCATGAACTTAGCCGCATATTCTGAGAGAGAGAGGCTCTCCTGTTTTAGGCTAATGAAATTTTTCATTTTCTAGATTTTGAACCTGTGAAGATTGATTTGTTTGTTGAAAAATTCTTCAAAATCCTCCCATGTAAGGCCTTCATCCAATTTAGCCCACATCGCTAAATACCACCACTGAAGTACAAGATACTCAATAATATAGGTCACCAACTTGACCTTGAGCTCTGATGGTGTGCTGATGAAATCAAAGATATGATTGATCCTACATAGCCACACCTCCACCTTCTCGGGTTCAACATCACACTGAAAATTCAGTGGATTCTACTTCATGAACTGGATGGTATGATCCACATGCCATGGTTTATTCCAGTGGTTCACTGTATCCGTATCATGAAAACCCTGTACAATACTCTAAACCAGCTCTTGGTTCACATGTGGTACAGCTGCAAGCACATTCTCCACAGCTTCTTTGGTTTCGTTTTGACAACGCCTACTGGGTGCCATTTTCTAAACCAACGACAAACTCTGTCAATATCAGTCTCTAGAAACTTTATGGCTTAGAATTTCAAATTCTATCACATCAATTATCACAACATTGCTTTCCAAATCATCATTTCTCTCAGGTTCAACTATTTTTCAAACCATTTCACATGATTTTAAAAATTAAAACTTTTTTAAAATATGATAATCATTCTCTTTTTCAAAATCATTCTTTTGAAAACCAATTCCATAATTTTTGAAAATGAACACTTTATTTTCACAACATGAATCATTTATCGAAATGATGTATGTACTTTAAGTGGGAAGTCATTTTTCTAAAATGAATTCCATTCTCATCTCGTTGGGTAATCCCATGACAATGAGATTTCAAAATCCTAGAAGTGTCTCCAAACACTTATTTACCGAACTCTGTGGTAACTTGAAGTTCAGAATAAAAGGGTTAGCTATGTCCTTTTATTCTATAAATTTCAAGTTCCTACTAGCCTACTCCTTTCTTTGATTCCCACCCAAGGAATATACAAGAAGGGATTTAATCTCCATGACTAGGAACATCGAAGACTACTTGTTAGGCAAGGACCAAAGAAGTTGATACCATTTGTAATTACCCACCAATTCTCATAGGCTTGACAGTACAACTAGTCATTACTAGGCCTTAAGTGACATACCCAAGACGCCAAAGGCTGGAAATAAATGAAAAAGGGTTTAAAATATAAGTGGGATATGATTTATCCTTTAAGAAATAAACCAATACACCTACAAACCAATACCAAACATTCACTATATGATGCATGAATGAATGAAAGGAAACCCAACATCATCATGTATCTTAAAACAATATCAAAGTATGAAATAGTGGTAGAATAACCATGTATCAATGTACACTGCGGATAAATGAAACAAGACTCTCAAAATACAATAAGACTCTATGATCCACAAGCTCCATGCTCCACAATCACCGAATAACCAAAACGTCATAAGGTTGTGCTAAATACGTGTGGAACCTTTACATTTCCCCTATCCCGGAATATAGAATCTGCAAAAGCACCAAAGTGCCAAAGCATGGGTGAGTATAAAACTTAATATGTTCTCTCCAATGAGATCACTACTCACGCCACTTGGATATAAATGTTAGTCACATTTATATAAAACAGTTTATATAAAACAATTTTCCAAAACAGTTTATATCCAAATATAAAAAAGTTTCCATAACCATTTATAACCAATAACATACATGCGCAGTTGAAACCAATTTTTCCAACAAGTTATTTCTTCCGAAAAATAACTAAACAATATTTAAAACCATATCTCAATATTCATTTTACATACCCAATTAATTCCAAACATCCACACAACCAACCCTACATGTAACCTGGATCGCCCTATACTCACGAGTGGGGAGTAGTCCTTTTCACTATGTCAACCCTAGTGAAACAATTGATGGGTAAGAGACCTAACCCTTATCCATCCCGTTAATGATCGGGGAGACCCCTAACATTCATCTATCCCACATGCACCCATTGACGGGGTAGAACCCTAACCATTATCCATCCCGTTAATGATGTGGGAGACCCCTAACCCTTATCCATCTCACATGCACCCTTTGACGGAAGAGATCCCTAACCCTTATCCATCACATTAATGATGGGGGAGAACCATAACCCTTATCCGTCCCACATGCCTGTGAACACACACAACCATCATGTTAAAAACCAAGTGTCTTCAACCAATTCAATCCGTTTTAGTAAAACTGTACTTTAATTGAAAACCAAAGAATAAAAAAATTCAAAATAGCCATTTCACTTCAATAAAACATTACCGTTTATTTGAAACATCTAATCCAATCCATTTTTCACATCTCTAGAAAATCCCCATTTTAAAATCGATATTTTAAAATTATGATCCAAAGAACTCATTCAAAATCCTCTAATTCCAAGATTTCATTTCCATTACTCCATAAGGTTTCCATAAAGTGCACAACAACCAAATCACATTCAATTAAACAACACATATTCAATTTGAAATTATTCCAATCAGTTCTACAAAGTGGAGTCGAGAAAGAAGCCTCCTACCTTGAAGGTTTTGATGAAAACCACAACGAACGAAGAGTGCATAATAAAACTGGGTTGATTCTTCAAGAACCCTTCATAAATCCCTTCTCCTACCTATTAAAAGAAAAAATCTCGTCATATTTCGCATCCACACACTTAGAACTACCCATAACGGGTGTAGATCTAAGAAACTGAGAGAATAGGAGAAGTAAATCTATGAAACCCATTAAAACGATGATGAACGATCTTATTCCTCTAGAATTCATCATTGATTCTCCAAGGAGATCCTTTGGATCGCCTATAGAATGCCTGGGAGAGGTTATCCTACATTCAATGGAGAGTGATCCCGAGTTATGGCCGCTTATGAGGGAAAAAGATCCATTTAGAGGCAAAAAATTATGAGATCCACATTTTTAGGATCTCAATTAAGTGCCCGTACTGTTTGTTCACACGGTTTGACAAAATGTGTGCTATCATTGTGTTATCCCCTTCCTCGAAATTCCATCGCATGACCTTCTCACACGGTATCCTGAACTATGCTCCAACCATGCAGGAGCCACTACCTCAAAAGTGACAACTACGCACGGTTTGGCCGCACTGTTAGATAGACTGTGTGTTGTCCGTGCAACATACCCTTTCCCTCAAAACTTCATTCCAAGTTCTCCTGACTCTCCCATTCATCACCCATAACTTTATAACCACAAAAAGAATTATGTAAGGGTTACGTACACGAAATTTAGGGTACTAAATTCTCCCCACCATTGGTCTTTCCATCCTTAGAATGTAGAAAACCATCACCCAACTTAAAGTGTTTCAGCCACTGTTCTTTCATTTCTTTCTCAAGTTCCCAAGTCTCTTCATGAATCTGATCATGATTCCCAAAAACCCACACTAGATTGATGATTTTTCCCCACAATACATTCTCTTTCCTATCCGTAATATTCACTAGGATATGTACTAGTGATGCATCCAGTTCTAGCTCAATGTGATCCCATCTAATTACACGGCCAGTATTAGGGTGCTACTTTTTCAACTGCGATACATGGAATACATTATGAACCTAACTAAATCATGGTTGTAATTCCAACCAATATTCAACCTCTCTAACACATTATATTATCTCAAAATGGCCAATGTATCTAGTAGATAACTTCCCATGATTCCCAAAATGATGACGTCCAAGCCTTAGAGAGATCCTCAAGAAGACATGATCACCCATAATGAATGAGAACGGTCTTCAACGGTGATATGCATATGTTTCTGATGACTCTGAGCCATCTCCATCCTCTTTCTAATCAACTATATCTTCTCTATTGTTTCATGGACAAGGCTTGGCTCGACTAGTTAATTTTCACCCGTTTCAACCCAACATAGTGGAGAACGACTAGGACGCCCATACAATGCCTCAAACAGAGACATGCATATCGGGGCTTGATAGATGTTATTGTATTATAACTCCACTAAGGGTATATTATCCTCCCATGAGACACAAAAATCCATTGCACGAGCCTACAACCATGTCCTCCAATGTTTGTATTGTCTTCTTGGATTTCCCATTCGTCTAAGGATGACACACCGTGCTCATAGTCAACTATATCCCTTGGGATTTCTGTAATGATTTGCAAAAATGAGATGTGAACCTCAGATATATATCGGACACTATTGAAACTGGTACACCATGCCTCTTTACCACTTATCGGATATAGATTTTTTAAAGATCCTCAACCATATGAGTTTCACGAATAGGGATGAATTGGGATGACTTGGTTAGACGATCCACTATCACCCAAATGGAATTGTGTTTCCGGACCGTTATTACAAGACCTATAACAAAATCCACTACTATCTGATCCCATTTCCACACCGGGATGGGAAATTATTGTACCATACCAGTTGGTCTCTGATTCTCTACGTTAACTTTCTGACAAGTTAAGCACTGCGAGGTGAACTCGTCCTCCTTCCTTTTAATGCCGCACCACCAAAACTGTGCCTTCAATGTCTTATACATATTCTGTGTACCTGGATGTACAACCCATATCAAATGGGGGTAAGCATGAAGGAGTTATTCCTAAAAAATCATAGGTACAACCATCCGATCTCTAAAACACAAAACTGAATCCCCATCAAGTTTTTAGCCCTCGATGGCTCCCCACCATTGAAATTTGAAATTACATCCAGACATTCTACATATGATGTATGTGCCACTGTGATCATTTTTATTAAATGAGGAACAAGTGAAGATGGAAAAGAAAACCACAAAATCAACTTGGTCTTCACATTCCACATTCTTGTCGGCTATGACCGACATCAACTATCATTCATCTAAAGATTATTCCTCCAACTGAACATATGACTTTCTACTCAATGCATCTGCCACTGATTTTCCATTACATATTGTGTACATGAAGTCAAAGTCAACCATTTGGAGGTACTCCATCTATCCCCATTTTCTCAGATTCTAATATCACAATGAGAAAATGTGTTTCAAGATTGTGTGAACCATAAACACAGTAAATTTCTCACCATAGAGATAATGCCTCCATGTTTTGAAAGTATGGAAAACTGCAGCTAACACCAAATCATGTGTTTGGTAACTCTTCTCATGCACCCTCTACTTCCTTGAACCATATGCAACCACATGGTCTCCTTGCAAGAGAACACATCCCATCCCTGATCCTGAAGCATCACTATACACCACATACCCCTATCCTGATTCTGGAAAAATCAAGATAGGTGCCAATATAAGCCGAACATTCAATTCCTAGAAAGACTTCTGACATTCCCCCATCTATTGGAATGGAGCAATCATCTTTTTCAAGGCTATCACTAGTGAAGCAAGTCATGAGAAATCATGCACAAAGAGTATGTAGAAACCAGCTAGACCATGAAAACTTTATATCACAAACACATTCTAACTTGGATTCCACGAGATAACAACTACTATCTTTTTAGGATCAACAGAAAAATATTTCTCATAAAATACATGGAAAGGGAAACATACTTCCTATATCCAAAAATCACACTTTGATAATTTGGCATACAAACAATGATCTATCACAATTTTAACACTACTTCCAGGTGCAGCTCATGATCATACCTTGTCTTTGAATAGACCAAAATGTCATCCCAAAACAGAAAAACAAAAGAATCCTTATATTATTGAAATATTAAATTCATCAATACCATGAAGACTTATGGTGAATTCGTCAGACCAAAAAGAATTACTACATATCCATAGTGGCCATATCTACTTCTGAAAGCTGCCTTTAGAATATCCTCTTTCCAAAATCTCAATTGGTGATATCCTGATCGAAAGTCAATATTGGAGAACCACTGAGCTCCCTTTAATTGATTGAATAGATCATCAATGTGTGGAAGTGGATATCTGTTCATTATTGTAACTGGGTTAAGCTTAGGTTAATCAATACAGAACCGAAAAGATTTATCTTCCTTCTTCACGAACAAAACTGGTGCTGCCCATGGAGATATACATAGTAAAATAAAACCCTTTCTTTCTAGATCCTCTAATTGAACTTTCAATTCCTGTAACTCTATCGGTTCCATCTTATTAGATGGAAGGGTATTATGACTTGTCCCTAGAAAGAGATCAATCAGAAACTCCACATCCCTTAGAGGTGGTAACCCTGAGAAGTTCATAGGGAAAGATATCTAGTAATTGATCCACAATAGTTGTAAAACTATTTTACTTTATCTCTTCCATTTACTACAAAGTCAAATTTTCCAATTAGTAAGAGATTATTCCCACCATAAGTGCCAAGAAGCTCATTGCACCCTTATTT
This sequence comes from Viscum album, assembly GCA_963277665.1. Classification (NCBI taxonomy): domain Eukaryota; kingdom Viridiplantae; phylum Streptophyta; class Magnoliopsida; order Santalales; family Viscaceae; genus Viscum; species Viscum album. The sequence continues at coordinate 1,355,925,584 of OY728131.1, forward strand.
ATAATCCCCTATCCTCTAAAGAGATGCCCAGTTCTGTCCTCAGTCATAAAACTAATTCTTCTCCTATAATAGTCGATTTGAGCCTTGAACATTTTCAGCCAATCCATACCAAAGATTGCATCATAGAAATACATATACAAAATCATGAAGTCTGATTTTATCTCAGCTCCATAAAACGTTATAGAACATGCGCTACACACAAAGTCTTGACATTCTCTTTCATCAAAAGGATTTTTCCGTTTCAAAACAGAAGGCATAATTTTCAGTTTTAAACATATCAAGTCAATAGTATGAGAAGAAATGAAGGAATGTGTTGCACCGGTATCAATCAACACTTTCAAAAAGGTAGAATTCAAAATAATCATACCTCTCACTATAGATGGTCCATCCTGATCATCGACAATCATCTACTCAGCGCCATACAATTGCTTCTTCACGATACTTTTGTCCTTGTTTCCTTGCTGAGGTTTCCCTTGTTGAAGAGTCATGGTATTTCTAGAATCACCATGCCTAGCTCTGCTCTACTGACGAGACTGATTCTGTTGTCCACATCCAGTGGAAGCATATGATTCTTGCAACATCTAAGATGTGTCTTGTGTACCTGACCTTGGAGCAATACGACAATAGCGCTGAAGATGTCCCATCTTGTTACTATTATGACATGCTCTGGGTTGTCCCTCACAATCTCTTTTATGTTTTCAAGAGAACCACATAGAAAAAACCTACTTTGCTCTGGGGTCGTGAAGGAAGGTTTACTGATCCAGTCGTCTGGTTCTGATTTCCACTCGCATCAAGGAAATAGGTGTCCCTTTTTCCCCATGTTCCCAGGGGTTGAGTTCCCACTATTTCCTATAGGTATCAACATTCCTTTCCCTATCGATCGCGAGATATCACGTTTAGCAAGAGTCACTTTTTTCACCATCTATGTGTAATCCATAATATAGAGCACCACAATCTTCGATCAAATCTTCTACATTTTCCCCGATTCGAAGATGTGTGCCTTCAATGATACACTTTCCACAACCTCTAGTGAAAGCAGACTAAATTCATTAACATAGCCGCATACTCTGTGATAGAGAGGCTCTCTTGTTTCTTGCTGAAAAAGTCAGTCATTTCCTAGATTTTGAAAGTGTGAGGATAGAATAGTTTGTTGAATCATTCTTCAAATTCCTCCCATATAAGGCCTTCATCTAATTTAGATTTGACTTCTAAATCCCACCTCTAACGTTCATGATCCTTGAGAATATATGTTGCCAACTTGAACTTGATATCTGATGGTGTGCTGATGAAATCGAAGATACGATTCATACTACATATCCACATGTCCTCCTTCTCGTGTTCATCGTCACCCACAAAGTTCGATGGATTCTACATCATGAACTGGATGGTATGATCCACATGCCTTGGTTTATTCCTATTCTTCCCTGTATCCACAGCATGAAAAGCCTTTACAATACTCCGAACCATCTCTTGGTTCACCCATGGTTCAGGTGCAACCAAATTCTCTACAATTTCTATGGTTTTCTTCGATGACACCTATCAGGTTCTATTTTCTAAACCAACGAAAACCCCATCATTCTCACTCTCATGAAATTGATGGCTTAGCATTTCAAATTCTTTCACATCAAACATCCCAACACTATTTTCCAAAACATCCTTTTTCCCATATTCAACTATTTTTTAACCACATCCCATGCTTTTGAAATTTTAACAATTTTCGAAATATGATAATCATTCACTTTATAAAAATAATTCATTTGAAAACCAATCCCAAACGTTTCAAAAATTGACTCATTTTTTCACAACATGAATCATTTCTCGAAATGATGTATGCACTTCTAGTGGGAAGTCATATTTCTATAATGCATGTCATTCTCATCTCATTGGATAAACTGGTGACAATGAGATTTCAAAATCCTAGATGTCTATCCAAAAATTTATCTACCCACCTCCCTGGTAACTTGATGTTCAACATAAAAGGGTTAGCTATATACTTTCATGCTATACATTTCATTTTCCAACTAGCCTACTCCTTTCTATGATTCCCACCCAAGGAGTAGACAATAAGGGCTTTCATCTCCAATATTAAGAACATTGATGACTACTTATTCAGAATGGGCCGAACAAGATGATACCATATGTAATGACCCACCAATTCTCATTGGCTTGAGAGTACAACAAATCATTAATAGGCCTTAAGAGACATGCCCAATATGCCAAATGCTGGAAATAAATGCTGAAAGTTTTCAAATACAAGTGGGAGACGATTAACCCCATTAGAAATAAACTAATAATCCTACAAAACATAATGAAACTTTCATTATATATTGCATGAACGAATGAAAGATGACCCAATATATTCATGTATCTCAAACCCATATCAATATATGCAATAGTGGAAGAATAACCATGTAGGAAATTAAATAGCAGATAAATGATACAAGACTCTCAAAAGACTACCATACTACCTGATCCACAAGCTCTAGGCTGTGAAATCACTTAACAACCAAAACGTCATGAGGTAGTGCTAAATACGAGGGAATCATTACCTTTTCCCCTATCCTGGAAGACAAAATCTACAAAAGAACCAAAGTGCCAAAGAAGGGGTGAGTATAAAACAAGTATGTTTTCTCTAATGACTTCCCTACTCACACCACTATGATATAAAAGTTAGTCACATTTATATGAAATAGTTTATATAAAACAATTTACCAATATAGTTTGTAGCCAAATATAAATAGGTTTCCAAAACCATTTATAACCAAAAGCATAAAAGTGCAATTGAAAACAATTTTTCCAACAAGTTATTTTTCAAGAAAAATAATTAAACAATCATTGAAACCATTTCTCAATATTCCTTTGACATGCCCAATTCATTCCATACATCCAAAAAACCAACCCTACATGTAACGTGGAACTACCTATAGTCACGAGAGGTGATTCATCCATTAACTAAGTCATCCCTAGTGAACGAGTTGATAGAGTAGATCCCCAACCCTTATCCATCCCATTAATGATGGGGAGACCCCTAACCCTTATCTGTCCCACATGCACCATTTTAACGGGGGAGAGCCCTAACCCTTATCCATCACATTAATGATGGGGGGGACCCATATCCCTTATCTGTCCCACATGCACCCTTTGAAGGGGGAGATCCCAAACCCATATCCATCCTATTAATTATGGGGGAGACCCCTAACCCTTATTCATCCCACATGAACGTGAACACACACAACCATCATGTCAAAAACCATGTGTGTTCAACCAATTCATAACATTTCAATGAAACTGTAATTTTATTGAAAACCAAAGAATAAACCAATTTTCAAATATCCATTTCACCTCAACAAAAAAATTCCCTTTTACTAAAAACAACTAATTCAAACCATGAGTAACAACTCCATAAAATTCACATTTTAAAATCACTATTTTAAAATTAAGAACGAATGCACTCATTCAAAATCCTTAATTTTCTAGATTTAACAACCATCACTCATGATGGATTCCAAAAAGAGTTCAACAACCAAATAAAAATCAATTCAACGCCACAAATTCAATTTGAATGCATTCCAATCATTTCCACTAAGTGGAGTTGAGAAAGAAGACTCATCCCTCAATGTTTTTTTATGAAAACCACAAAGAACGAAGAGCACACAGGAAAAACAGGATGATTCTGGAAGAACCCATCTTAAAACCCTTCTCCTAGAGAGGAAAAGACCAAATCTTATCATATTTGGCATCCAAGCACATTGATCTACCTATAACAGGCGCAAATCTACGAAATTGAGAGAATAAGAGATGTATATCTAAGAAACCGATCAAAATAATGATTAACAGTCACATACCTCAACACTCCAGCTTTAATTCTCCTAGGAAAGCCTTTAGATAACCTCCAAAATGCTTGGGAGAGGTTATCCTACCGTCAAGGGAAAGTGATCCTGAGTTATAGCCACATAGAAGGTAAAATGGGTCATAATGAGGCAAACATGTGTGAGATCCACATTCTCATGATCTCACATAATTGCCCACACGGTTAGTTCGCACGGTTTGAAAAAATGGGTTCTATCCACGAATCATCCACTGCCTTGGTAGACCCATGGACAACCTCAACCCACGGTCTCCTGAACTATGCCCCAACTGTGTTGGAGCCACTGCCTCAAATGTGCTAACTATGCACGGTTTGGCCGCACAGTTAGACAAACCATGCGCTGCCCGTGTGACTTCCCCTTTGCCTCCAGACATCATTCCATGTTCTTCCGAATCTCTCATTCATCACACTTAACATAATAACCACAAAACAAGTTATGTAAGGGTTACATACCATAAAACAGGGGGTACTATATTCTCTCCACCATTTGAATTTCTGTCATCGGAAAGTAGAAAACCTTCACCCAAATTAAAGAGTTTCGGCCACTGCTCTTTCATTTCCTTCTCATGTTACCATGTCTCTTACTGAATATGACCATGCTTCCATAAATCTGCACTAGACCAATGATTTTTCCCTACAAAACATTATCTTGCGTATCCAAATTCCATACTAGGATATGTACGAGTAATGCATCTGGTTCTAGATCAATATGATCCTATCTGATCATATGGTTAGGATCAGGGTGATACTTTTTCAACTAGGATACATGGAACACATTATGCACCAAACTAAACCATGGTGGTAATTCCAACTAATATTCCACCTCTCCAACCTGTTCTAGTATCTCAAAAGGGCCAATGTATCTATGAGTTAACTTACCCTACATTCCGAAATGATAATTTCCCATCCTTGGAGAGATCCTAAAGAAGACAAGATCACCCACAACGAACAACAATAATCTCCAACAGTGATCTGCAAAACATTTATAATGACTCTGAGGGGTCTCCATCCTCTTTCAAATCAATTGATTCTTATCAGTTGTTTCGTGGACATGGATTGGAACGAATAGTGATGTTTCGCCCGTTTCCACCCAACATAGTGGATAACGACAAGGACACCCTTATAATAATTCAAACAAATCCATGTCTATCGAGGCTTGATAATTGTTATTGTATGATAACTCCACTATGTTTGTATGATCCTCCCATGAGCCACCAAAATCCATTACACTAGCCCATAACATGTCTTCCAACATTTGTATCATCTGCTGGGATTGCCCATCCATCTGAGGATGATACGCCGTGCTCATAGACAACTGAGTCCCAAGGGATTGTTGTAATGATTTCCAGAAATAAGATGTGAACCTCAGATCTCTGTCTGTGACTATTGAAAATTGTACACCATACCTATTTACCTCTTCTTGTATATATATTTCTAAAATATCATCCACCATATGAGTTTCCAGAATAGGGATCAAATGGGCTGACTTGGTTAGATGATCCACTTTCACCCAAATGACAATGTGTTTCCAGACCGTTCTTGGAAGACCTGTAACAAAATATATTGCTATCTAATCCCATTTCCACACTAGGATGGGAAAATATTGTAATACAACAGTTGGTCTCTAATGCTCTGCCTTAACCTTTTGAAAACTTATGTAACGCAAGAAGAACTCAGCCACCTTCCATTTCATGCTACTCCACCAAAACTGTTCCTTCAATGCTGTATACATTTTATGTGTACCTGGATGTGAAACCCATCTCGAATGGGGGTAAGCTTGGAGGAGTTGTTCTTGACAAACAATAGGTACAACCATCTGATATCTGAAACACAAAAGTCAACCCCATTAAGTTTCCAGCCCTCGATGGTCTCCCCACCTTTGAGTTTGGAATATACAACCAGAAATTCTACATCAGATGTTTGTGCCTCTTTGATCATTTTTACTAAATATAGAACAGGTTTAGATGAACAAAAAACTAAAACATCTCTTTGGTCTTCACATCCCAAAAGCATGTCGGCTAAGACCGACATCAACGACCATTCATATGAAGCTTCTTTCGCCAATTATGCATATTAATTTTAACTCAATGCATCCTCCACCAAATTTTCTTTTCTCTAGTGTTTACATCAAGTCAAAGTCAAAAATTTCGAGATACTCCATCCATATCCTTTACCTCATATTCAAAACTATCTATGAGAAAATGTGTTTCAAGATTTTGTTTTCCGTGAACACTTTAAATTTCACACTATAGAGATAATGTCACCATGTTTTCAAATCATGGACGACTACAGCTAACTCAAAATAATGTGTTGGGTAATTCATCTCATGCACCCTCAAATGCCTTGAACCATAAGCAACCACATGGTTTCCCTACATGAGAACCCAACCCAACCCTGATCCCAAGCATCACAACACACCACGTACCCCTGTCCTAATTCTGGAAAGATCAATATAGGTGATGATGTAAGATGAACTTTCAGTTTTTGGAAAGACTTATGACATTTCTACATCCATTGGAATAGAGCATTTTACTTTTTCAGATCTGTAATTTGGGAAGCTAGTCGTGATAAATCACACACAATAAGTCGGTAGAAACCATCTAGACCAAGAAAACATCATATCTTGAACACATTATTCGGTGGTTAACATCAGATAACAACTTTAATCTTTTCAGGAACAATAGAAATGCCTTTCTAAAAAATGAAATGGACAAGGAAAGGTACTTCATGTTTCCAAAAATCACACTTTTGTAATTTGGCATAAAAATGATGATCTCTCATGATTTGTAACACTACTTCCAGGTGAACCTCATGATCATCCCATGCCTTTGAATAGACCAAATTGTCTTCCACAAGCACTACAAAAAAAGAATCTAGATATTTTTGACATATTTGATTCATAAATGCCATGAAGACTGCTTGTGAATTCATTAGACCAAAAGGCATGACTACATATTCATACTGTCCATATCTTCCTTTGAAATCTGTCTTTGAAATATCCTATTTCTGAACTCTAAATTGGTGATATCCAGATCACAAGTAAATCTTAGAGAACCATTAATCTCCCCTTAATTGACCGAACAGATCATCAATGCGTGGAAGTGGATATCTGTTCATTATCCTAACTTGGTTAAGCTTAGGATAATCCACACACAGCCGAAGAGTTCTATAGGCCTTCTTCACGAACAAAACCGGTGTCGTCCATGGAGATGTACTTGGTCGAATGAAACCCTTTCCATCCAGCTCTTATAACTGCACTTTAAATTCTCGTAACTCTCTTGGTTCCATCCTATAGATTGTAAGCGAAATAGGAATATTCCTAGGAAAGATATCAATCGTAAACTCCACCTCCCTTAAAGGTTTTAACCCTGGGAAGTTCTTGAGAAATACATCAAGAAATTAATCCACAACACCTGGAAAAATATTTTCCTAGATCTCTTCCACTGATTCCAAAGTCAAATATCCCGATTGGTAAGATAACGTTACCACTATTAGTTCCAACAAGCTCTTTTCACCCTTCTTTACAATCCTCTATCCTCTAAAGAGATGCTCGATGTCGTCCTCAGTCATGAAACTAACTATTATCCTATAACAGTCTATTTCAGACTTGAACTATGTCATCTAATAAATACCAAAGATTACATCATGGGAATCCATATCCAACATCGAGAAGTCCCATTTTAGCTATCCTCCATAAAAATTTATAGTACATGCTCAAAAAAAATATTATTGACATTCACTTTCACCAAGAAGAGTTAGCAATTTCAAAACCGAAGGAATGATTTCCTTTTTTAAACATTGGAAGTCCACAGCATGAGAAGCAATGAGGGAATGTGATTCACCAGTATCAAGAAACACTTGCACAAAGGTATAATTCAAAATAATCGTACATCTCACTGTAGATGGTCCAACCTGATCATCGATAATAATCTTCTCAGCTCCATATAATTGCTTCTTCACTATATTGGTCTCCTTGTTTCCTTGATGAGGTTTCCCTGGTTGAGGAGTCATGGAATTTCTATAATCACCATATCTAGCTCTGCTCTACTGATGTGACTGATTCCACTATCCTCATCCAGTCAAATCATACGATGCTTGCGACTACTGAGAAGTTTCTCGAGTACCTGACCTTGGATAACTGCAACCATAGCGCTAAATATGTCCCATCTTGTTATAATTATGAAATGATTTGGGTTGTGTCTTATAATATTGCATTATGTGGTCAAGTTAATCCCATTGAAAACAACATGTTTTTCTCTATGGTTGTGGAGGAAGGTTTACTGAACCAGTCATCTAGTTCTGATATCTACTTGCACCATGGAAATATGTGTCCCTTTTCCTCTTGTTCCCAGTGGTTGAGTTCCCACCAATTCCTGTAGGTATCATCATTCATCCCCCTATCGATCCCGATTTATCACATTCAGCAACACTCACTCTGTTCACCATCTCTGTAAAATATGTAATACAGAGCACTGGAATCTTCGATCAAATCTCCTGCCTTTGCCCCGATTAAAATATGTGTGCCTTCAAAGATGCACATGTTGTAACCTCTAGTGTAAAACTGACTAAATTCACGAACATAGTCACATAATCTATGATAAAGAGGCTCTCATGGTTCATGATGATGAATTTTATTTTTTTTGGGATTTTGAACATATGAGGATAGAATTTTTTGTTTAGAAATTCTTAAAAATCCTCCCATGTAAGGCCTTCATCCAACTTAGTCTGCAATGCTAAATCCCATCACTGACTTGAAAGATCCTCAATCATATACATCACCAAACATGACCTTGAGCACGGATGGTGTGCCAACGAAATCATAGATATGATTCATCCTACATAGCCACACCTTGACCTTCTCGGGTTCAGCATCACCACGAATGTTCGGTGGATTCTTCTTCATGAAATGGATGGTATGATCCACATGTCTGGGTTTATTCCTCCACTTCCTCGTATTCACAACACGTAAATCCTATAAAATACTCTAAACTAGATCTTGGTTCACCCATGGTTCAGGTGAAACCACATTCTCGGCAGCTTCTTTGTGTTGGTTTCGATGATGCCTATCGGGTGCCATTTTCTAAACCAATGACAAAATCCCTTAATCTCACTCTCTAGCAACTGATGGCTTGGAATTTCAAATTCTATCACATCAACTATCACAACATTGATTTCCAAAACATCCTTCTACCATTTTCAACTATTTTTAAAGCACTTCACATGATTTTGAAAATTAATCCAATTTAAAAATATGATAATCATTCACGTTTTCAAAATCATTCCTTTGAAAACCACTTCCATACGTTTCAAAAATGAACACTTTTTTTCACAACATGAATAATTTTTCAAAATTATGTATACACTCCTAATGGGATGTCATTTTTCTCTAATGCATGTAATTCTTGTCTCAATGGCTAAACCCACGACAATGAGATTTCAAAATCCTAGAAGTTTCTCCCAAAAGTTATTTACCCAACTCCCTGATAACTTAATGTTAAACAAGAAATGGTTAGCTACATCCTTTTATTCTATTCATTTCAAGTTCTGACGTTACAAATACATTATATTATTCCCTCCCATGGAATTGTTAAGAAGGAATTTCATCTCCAAAACATTTAACATCGATGACTACTTGTTATGCAAGGACTAGACAATATGATACCATTTGGAATGGCCATCCAATTCTCATTAGATTGAGAGTAAAATGAGTCATTACAAGACCTTAATAAACATACCCAATATGCCAATGGCTGGAAATAAAAGCAGAAGGGTTTGAAATAAAATTGGGGGATGATTTATCCTTTAATAAATAAACCAATAATCATACAAACCATAACCAATCATTCAATATATGATGCATGAACGAATAAAAGACAACACAAAATCTTCTTGTATCTCATTACCATATCAATGCATGCAACATAGAAAGAATAACAAAGTATCAAATTACATAGTAGATAAAAGATATAATACTCTCAAAAGACCACAGGTCTCCGTGCTCCACAAGCTACGAGATCCACAATCACCGAAGAGGCCAATTGTCATGATGTATTTCCAAATACGTGTGAAACATTACCTTGGCCCAAGTCCCAGAAGATAGCATCCTCAAAAGCACCAAAGTGGCAAAGTAGGGGTGAGTATAAAACTCAGTAGGTTTTCCCAAAATGACTTCCCTACTCATGCCACAAGGATATAAAAATTAGTCACATTTATAAAAAAAAGTTTATATAAAATAATTTACCATATCAGTTTATAACCAAATATAAATATGTTTCCAAAATCATTGATAACCAAAATCCTACAGGTTCAATTGAAACAAATTTTTCCAACAAGTTATTTTTATAGAGAAATAAAAAATCAATCTTTAAAACCATTTCTCAATATTCCTTTAACAAACCCAATTCATCCCATACATCCACACAACCAACCGTGCATGTAATTTGGATCTCCCTATAATCGCGATTGGTGAGTCATCCTTTCACTAAGTCATCCCTAGTGAAACAATTTACGTGGGAGAGACCTAACCCTTATATATATTGTTAAGGATGGGGGAGACCCCTAACCCTTATCCATCCTACATTCACTCTTTGATGGGGGAGATCCCTAACACTTGTCCATCCCATTAATGATGGGGGAGACCCCTTACCCTTATCCGCCCCACATGCACCCTTTGATTGGGGGGAACCCTAACCCTTATCCATCCCGTTAATGATGGGGTGACCCCTAACACTTATATGTCCCACATGCACCCTTTGACGGGGGAGAGCTGTTACCCTTATCCATCTCGTTAATGATGAAGGAGACCGCTAACCCTTATCTGTCCAACATGCTCATGAACACACCAAACCATCATGTCAAAAACCAAGTCTGTTAAACCAATTTAAAACATTTCAATAAAACTAGACTTTTATTGAAAACCAAAGAATAAGAAAATTTCAAAACATCCAATTCAGTTCAATAAAAAATTCCCTTTTATTGAAAACATATAATCTAAACCATGTGTCACAACTCCAGAAAATCCCCATTTAAAAATTTCTATTTTAAAATTAAGAACCAAAGCACTCATTCAAAATCCTCAATTTTCTGGATTTCACAACCATCACTCAAGAAGGCTTCCAACATGTATTCAAAAACCATATCACAATAAATTCAACACCACACATTAAATTTGAAATCATTCCAATCAGTTCTACTAAGTGGTGTCAAGAAGAAGCCACATACCTTGAAGGTTTTGATAAAAACCACAATGAATGAAGAGTACATAAGAAAAACTAGTTGATTTTTCAATAACCCACCATATATCTCTTCTCCTAGAAAGTCCAAGACCAAATCTTATTATATTTGGTATCCACACATTATATCTACCCACAATGGGCTTTGATATATGAAACCGAGAGAATAGGAGAAGTAGATCTATGAAATCGATCAAAACGATGATGAACAATTACATACCTCAAGAATCGGGCTATGATTCGCCATGGAAAGCCTTAGGATCACCCCCAAAATTCTTGCGAGTGGTTATCCTACCTTTAAGGGAGAGTGATCCCAAGTAATGGCCTCTTAAGAGGAAAAACGAGACATTTAGAGGCAAAACATGTGAGATCCACTTTTTAGGATATCACTTAAGTGCCCACATGGTTAGTTTGCATGACTTGACAAATCGTGTGCTAACTGTGTGTTATCCACTACCTCGGAAGACCCTCACATGGCCTCCTTGAATATTCTCAATAATCTTGATCCAATCGTGTGGGAGAAACTGCCTCAGAAGTAACCACTACCCACGGTTTGGCTGCACGGTTAGACAAACCGTGTGCCACCCGTGCGACTTCCACTTGGCCTCAAAACATCATTCCATGTTCTCCAGACTCACCCATTTATCCCCCTTAACATTATAACCAAGAAAAAATTAAGTAAGGGTTACATACTAGATATTGGGGGTACTACATTCTCCCCATAATTGGTATTTCTATCATCAGATTGTTGAACACCTTCTCCCAACATAAAATGTTTCGGCCACTACACTTTCATTTCCTTCTCAAGGTCCCAAGTCTCTTCTTGAATCTGACCATGCTTCCATAAACCCCTCACTAGTCCGATGATTTTTCCTTACAAAACATTCTCTTGCCTATCCACAATCTGCTCTGGGATATGTACCTGTGATGCATCTGGTTATAGCGCAACGTGATCCCATCTGACCACAGGGTTAGTATCAGAGTGATACTTTTTCAACTGGGATACATGGAACACAACATGCACCGAACTAAACCATGGTGGTAATGCCAACTGATATGCCACCTCTCCAACCCATTCTATTATCTCAAAAGGGACAATTTATCTAAGATATAACTTTCTCTACATTCTCGAAACGATGATGTAACAACCTTGGAGAGATCCTCAATAAATCATGATCACCCACAACAAATGAAAACCGTATTCGACAGTGATTTGCATAAGATTTCTGATGACTCTGAGCTCTCTCCATCATCTTTCTAATCAATAGGATCTTCTCTGTTGTTTCTTGGACAAGGCTTGTCCAAACTAGTGACGTTTTTCCCATTTCTACCCAACAGAGTGGAGAACGACAAGGACACCCATATAATGATTCTAACAGAGCAATGCATATCGAGGCTTGAGAGGTGTTATTATATGAGAACTCCACTAAAGGTATATTCTACTTCCATGACCCAAAAAAGTCCATTAAACAAGCCCTCAACATGTCTTCTAATGTTTTTATCATCCACTCGGATTTCCCATCCATGTGAGGATGATATGCCATGCTCATAGTCTACTAAGTCCCATGGTCATGTTGTAACGATTTCCTGAAACGATATGTGAACCTCAGATCTCTATCTAAGACTATTGAAACTGGTACACCATGCATCTTTACCACTTATCAGATATAGATTATTGAAAGATTCTCCACCTTATGAGTTTCACGAATAGGGATGAAATGGGCTGACTTGGTTAGAAGATCCACTATCACCCTAATGGCATTGTGTTTCCAGGACGTTCTTGGAAGACCTGTAACAAAACCCATTGCAATATTATCCCATTTTCACAATGGGATGGGAAATGATTGTAAAATACCAACTAGTCTATGATTCTTTTCTTTAACCTGCTGACATGTTAAGCACCGCGAGACGAACTCAGCCACCTTCCTTTCCATGACGCTCGAGAAAAATTGTGCCTTCAATGCCTTATAAATCATCTATGTGCCTGGATGTACATTCCATCTGGAATGGTGGTAATAATGAAGGAGTTGTTTGAGGAAAACCATATTTACACCCATCTAATATCTTAAACACAAAACGGAACCCCAATCATGTTTCCATCCCTTGATGGTCTCCCCACCATTGAGTTTTGAACTTACACCCAAACCTTCTACATCAGATGTTTGTGACTCTTTGATCATTTTTACTAAATAAAGTACATGTGTAGATGAAAAGAAAACCACAACATCACCTTGGTATTCAAATTCCACATGAATGTCGGCTAAGACCGACATCAACTGCCATTCATCTGAAGCATCTTTCACCAACTGAGCATATGACTTTCTACTCAATGCATTCACCGCCGAATTTTCTTTCCCTGGTGTGTATATCAAGTAAATGATAAACATTTGGAGATACTCTATACATATGCTTTGCCTCATATTCAAATATCGTTGTGAGAAAATATTTTTGAAGCTTTTGTGATCCATATGAACAAAACATTTCTCACCAAATAGATAATGTATCCATGTTTTCAAAGTAAGGATGACTACAGCTAACTCAAAATCATGTGTTGGGTAATTCTTATCATGCACCTTCAACTTCCTTGAACCATATGAAACCACATAGTATCCTATCACGAGAACAGAACCCAACACTGATCCTAAAGGATCACAACACCCCCCATAACCCTATCCAGATTCTGGAAAGATCAATATAGGTGTCGATGTACGCAGAAAATTATGTTCCTGGAAAGACTTCTGACATTTCTCTGTCCATTGGAATGGAGCATTCATCATTGTTAGAGATGTCATTGGTAAAGATAGTCATGGGAAATAACGCACAAAGCTTTCGTAGTAACCAGATGGACCAAGAAAACTTCGTATCTCGAACACATTATTTGGTGGTTTATAAGAGATAATGAATTCTATCTTTTCATGATCAACATAAACACCGTTCTCAGAAATGACATGGCAAAGGAAACGTACTTTATTTATCCAAAAAATCACACTTTGATAATTTGGCATACAAATTATGATATCTCAATATTAGTAACACTATTTCTAGGTGCATATCATGATCATCCCTTGCCTTGGAATAGAACAAAATTTCCTCCAAAAACACAACGACAAAAGAATCCATATATTATTGAAATATTCAATTCATCAATTCCATGAAGATAGCTAGTGCATTAGTTAGACAGAAAGGCATGACTACATATTCATAGTGGACATATCTGCTTTTGAAAGCTATTTTTGGAATATACTCTTTCCTAAATCTCAATTGCTGATATCCTGATTGCAAGTCGATCATGTAGAACCACTTAGCTCCCTTTAATTTACCGTCCAGATCACCAATGTGTAGAAGTGGATATCTGTTCTTTATTGTAACTTGGTTAGGAATACGATAATCAACACACAGATGAAGTGTTCTATCTTCCTTCTTCACGAACAAGACTGGTGTTCCCATGTAGATGTACTTGGTCAAATGAAAACCTTGTTTCCATCTCCTCTAACTTCTCTTTCAATTCCCGTAACTCTGTGGGTGTTATCCTATATGATGTAAGGGATATTGGACTTGTCCCCATAAGAAGATCAATCATAAACTCCACTTCCCTTAGACGTGGTAACCCTGAGAAGTTCTTGGGAAGGACATCTAGAAATTGATCCACAAAATTTGGAATACTTTTTTCCTTGATCCCATCCATTGATGCCAAAGTTAAAGCTTCAAATTGGTAAGAGATCTTTCCCACCATTGGTGCCAACAAGCTCTTTGCACCCTTCTTTACAATCCTATCTCCTCTAAAGAGATTCTTGATGTCGTCCTTAGTCATGAAACTGAATTTTCTCTTATAATAGTCTCTTTAATCCTTGAACATTTTTCATCCAATCCATACCCAAGATTAAATCATATACATCCATTTCTAACTTTGAGAAGTCCCATTTTAGCTCAACTCCATCAAAAGTTATAGCACTTGCTCTAAACACAAAGGCTTGACATTATCTTTCACCAAAAGGAGTTCATAGTTTCAAAATAGAACACTTCATTTCTAGTTTTAAACATAGAAAGTCAATAGCATGATAAGAAATGAATGAATGTGATGCACCAGTATCAAAAAAATGTTTCACAAAGGTAGATTTCAAAGTAATTGTACCTCTCACTATAGATGGTCCAGCTTGATCATCAACAATCATCTGCTCATCTCCACACAATTTCTTCTTCACTGTAATGTTCTACCTGTTTCCTTGATATGTTTTCCCTGGTTGACAAGTAATGGTATTTCTAGAATAACCTTGGCTATCTATTCTTTGCTAAAGAGACTTATTCTACTATCCTCATCCATTTGAAGCATACAATGCTCTCGATAGCTGAGAAGTGTCTCGAGTACCTGACCTTGGATCACTGTCACAATAGCACTGATGATGTCTCTTCTTGTTACAATTATGACATGCTCTAGGTTGGGTTGTATAATATTTCTTTATGTGGTCAATCAAACCACATTGAAAAAAACATTCTTTTCTCTTGGTTCGTGGTAGAGGGTTTACTGATCTAGCCGTCTGGTTCTAATTTTCACCTGCACTGTGGAAATATGTGTGCATTTTCCACTTGTTCCCAGTGGATGAGTTCCCACCGTTTCCTATAGGTATCATAATTTCTCCTCTTATTGATCAAAATATGTTATTTTTTAATTTTTTTTAAATGTGTGAAATAGATATTTTTTAACATATATGGATTGAGAATAATTTCTCCTTAATAGTAATTTTATTCTTTAATAGAAATAATCTTAGTTATTTTATGTTTTTACAATATAAAATCAAATTTTCTATTCTTTTAAAACTTTTATTTAATGTGTTTTCAATAAAAAAATTATTTTTATCATTATTTTACACATAACCTAAATATTAATTTATATTTTATAAAAAGATTATTTTCTAATATTTTCTGATGAAAATTCGACATTATATTTATTTTACGTATTTAGAATCCTTTAATATTTTTTATTATTATGATAAATCCAAATATATCACTCCAATTAATAGGGTAAAAATTATATTATCCATATAATAATGTTGAAATTAACTGAGTAGGTTATTCTATCTCTAAGTGTTCATGTAAGAGTTATATAAAGATGATTTAACACAGAACATACATGAATAATATATGCATTAAAGATATATTTCTTTAAAATATTCACACTTAATAAAGTAATATGATGATCTTGGTTTATGGAATGAGTTTGACCCATGAGGTTGAAAGTTGGGTTTTTATAAAAATACATTTCATATATTTTAATTTTTCTAAGAAACACTAATGAATATAATTTTTCAGTTATATTTTATGATAAATTTACTTATGAAAAAAAATTGGGTATTAAATATAATTTCATGTGTAATAAAATAATTATTGCTCCTCCAATTTCATTATGTTAAAATGAAACTATCTTATATGATGTTATGGTTTTCAAATGGACTAATGAGTCTCATATAATTTTTATATATGTAACATAAAATGATTTTTTTTCTCATCACATTTTTTTAAACGATTTTTCATAGGGTTTAATCATTAGTTGAAATTTTAATGAAATATTCTATATATGTTAGTTACCTTGAATAATGAATGAGAACCCATATAAAGAATACGTTTTTTGGGAAAATTAATATCATATGGAAATTTCGTCTTTGTTATGTAAGATTTTTTCTTAATTCTGTAAAAGTATAAACCCAATAAGTCCATTGGTATGAAAGGTATGTAATAATTTAGTTTTTTGTTGTATGTTTTTGGTGGCTAAAATTAGGTCACCATTATCAGTATCAGATTACGAAATGTGGAGATTGTATTTTCATAATTAGATATGGGTGTGTGGGTTTTGGACTGTTAAAAACCCTAATTTTATAGGAACGTGTAAATTAGTAGACCTATTTAGGAATGTATATTGTTATTTTGTGCTGAATTTAGTTACACTGGGGGTTATCTACAGAATATGTATAGAATTTAAATCTATATATAAACAATGGCGGATGTTAATATTCATGTGATTTATTTGGGGTACTTCATTAGCTTAGAAATATTTGTGGATCTGTTGTTCTGGGGTTTCTCTAGAGTTCAGTTCATGGTAAAATTCACTTGGTGTTGTTGGTATATATGAAATATAGTTAAAAAATTCTTTTCCTTAGTTGGGTTTATGGAGTTCCCACACAATGGACCTCCTACCATGGGACCATAGAGAATGTATGGATTTTTGTTTTGGTGGATAGTTTATTTTTGTTAATTGTTTCAACGTTTTATACTTTATAGGAATTTTATTTATTATTCTATCCATGAATTGTTTTATATAGTTTTTATTGCTATCATTTCTTGAAACTATTACTTTTTATATACATATATAATGGGTACTAGTAATTTGGTTTTGATGTCTCTTGACCCCTAGGATTAAGATGAATTCTCATCAATCCGCTTACCACTTTTATTTTGACATTTACAGATACCATACAACCAACCATTGTTAATTAAATACATGTAATTATTTATGGCCTTTTTTTTAATATTTGGTTTTCTTGAGGTCTTGTAATAGCCTGTCCTAGTGATGTGTGGATAATCAGGTCACAATAATTACATTTTTTAATTTTTCTCACTAGATCGACCCATAAAGAAACATATTTCATTTGGAATTACATGTATTACATTACAATGGGGGTATATTTTTTATATAATGTGGTTTTTCATTATGGTTGGGTGATTTATATAATTTCAATATTATTATTCGTTATTCTTTTCAAGAAACAAATTTGAAAGCCAGATTTGATATCATGCATATCCTTTTCTAATAATAAATATATATTCTTTGTATGAGTGCTCCATTTCATGTCCATTCAAAAATTAATGTCACACTTGTATGTTCATCACATTCAAATATAATAGCAGGACTACTAGAATTCAAAAAATAAAAAATAATTTAAACTGGCATTTTACTTTGTAATTTCACTTGAAAGACTATCATCTTCAGGTGAAATTGTTTATAATTTTTACCATATATTAATAGATGAAAATATGATAAGATCTTCCTACATCCTTTCATATTGGTTATATAACATGCCACACTTTATTTATTCTTACTTATTGTGTAACCCTTTTGATTCCCCCTAAAATGAATAAAAATCAATCACTACAGAATAATAATTCATGATTACTATATATTGAATTTTTAACACTTCTTATTAAGGGCAATGATACCAAAACTACATGATCCAATAAAAAATATGATGATCAACATGTGATGATGTAATTTATTTGAAATAAGCGTACATGTTTATTAATCCTTTTAATTAATTATCCTTTTATTCATATCATAAACTTTGTTTTTTATATAATATTTCGAATTTTTTCATTTTTATTTATGAATACAATAAATAAAATTATATTTTACTAATAAATCAATATATTTTTTTATGTGAATTTGTGATCAAACATAAAAATTGTGAAGGAAAAACCCCATTATTAAAAAATTCATGGATCAAGAAATATAAATAGATCAATATAGAAGATTAAAAAACTATTTTTTAGAGAATTTATATGTTATATGATGGGAATATTTTTTTTTCCATCCTCTCTAACAATAAATAAAAATGTGTAACATCTAAATAATTAAAATAATTGATCCATAAGAAATAAATTCATCAAACATTTATTCTTTTAGTGAATGTTGACCTCCATTTGAAGTAAATTTCCCACCATTTTCACAACTAGTGAATATTGATGACTATGTTAATCAAATATTTCATCATACAAGTAACTTTATAATATTAGAAAAATGTTTCCAAATCCTTAATGTGAAAAATATATTGATAACACAACCATTGATTCTAGATGACATTTATTTAAGCTCTACATATTTCAAAAATTTCATTCCTTCACAATAATTATAGGAATATTCTTTTAAACTACTATTTTCACCAAATTGTGTTACTACCCTTGATCTATCATCATGTTGTAATCATAACTAAGGCATATCATTGCTATAATTTTAAATTATTATCACCAAAGACATCATTTTCTTTGAATTTATGATACCATGAATCTTTCTCAAATACAATTATTAATCTAAAAAACATACTATAATGAAATGATTATTCAGCTTAATATTATTAGTAATATATTGAAAAATTAGATTTTTTATAGGTTTTATTACACCCTGACTAAAAAATGTTATTTTCTTTCTACTTTATCTATAAAAACACATCAATGTTTATTACCATGTCATACATTTGGTTATTTCTATAAAATAAATATTCTACATCATTGATATACAGTGCCACTTTCTTCTATAATTATAAAAAAAATTACAATTATATCTCCATAGGTATAAAAATAACAATTTATTCATTTTCTATATATAATATATCCATGAAAAAATTCAAGATTTCCTTTGACAATTATGGGGTTGGTATGTTTTTTTCATTTTTATTTGTTGAATGTGTGTTAATATAATTTTGGGAATATTTGGAATAAGATACTAATATTTCATATCCATGAATTGATTCTTATTATTATAGAATCATTAATTTTGGGGTAATTGACAAATGTTTGGAAACATTTCATGTTAAATTAAAAGGCAATGTATGTGTAAGAAAAATAATTAAATAAAAAATTCTAATTTAATTAAGGGGTTAGAACTTCATTGGAAAATAATATAAACTACATTGGGAACATTAATTATATATACCCAATCAAATATAGAAAAATCCTAATGATTGAGATGGTATCAGTGTTTCAATATATATTCACATTTATTCTTGAGAGTCCATTACCACGAAAACAGTGCTTTAAATACGACATTGAGAATATATTAGGTAAAATTGATCCTCAAATCATGTCCTGAGAATTATTTATTATACTAATGTGATAAAATGTTCATCATCTTTGGATTTCATCTTTTTTATGGATTATATTGCATCAATATACCAGAACTAATCCATCCACAATGTAAAGAGGTTAATAAACGTGAGAGTAAATGGATTTCAATGTTGTGTTGCAAATGAAAGTTCATGATACATCTAATCCCTAATATATATTGTTAATCTAGCACAAATTAGAAACTGATGAAAACCTAACGAGAGCCTTAACAACCAATTCATACGGAATTGAAAAATTTGGGAAAATGAGGATACAAACATAAGATAATGTGACCCATGTTACATCCTAAGGATATGCTCACGCCAATATAACATATATCATGCCTCAAGAATGAATATGTGATCTCATATAATATCATATAGATATGAAAGACCAATTACCATATATATTTAATATATGGGATTCATTCGTGATATTGTGTTATTGGGAAAATGCTATTTAAAGTTCAAATGAAAAAAATATCCAATGGATATTTTATGCTCAATTTGAAGAAATGTTATAGTTCAACTAGAATGAAACTAGGAATGTTGAAGAGGTGCTAATATATACATGAAAAATTGTATAACAATGTATAAATGCATGATTTTGAAATAATGAAGGGAAAACAAGCATGACAGTCATTTCACAAAGTGTTGACCATGTATAGAACGTGATAAACTTTTGGGGACCAATGGAATCCTTGTAGAATCATGTATAAACTATTTGGGTGATTCAATAAAATATTTAATAAGGGTATAATCTCTATGGGGGAGAGAAGAAGGTCCATTTGAGAATGGTAAGTAGATATTAACCAAGTTAATGATTTTTTTGCACATAAATGATCCTTAACACTTAAATACTTAAATATAGAGATCCTGTAAGGTGAGAAGAAGTATCGGAATGATATTTCATTCATAAGAATATATTTTGATAAATTATTGAAGAACTAGATTTTTAATGTTCATACATTAATGAGAAAATGTATCTAAGTATCACCATAGATAATAATTTTCATTTTCTTTATATATTTATTATTATATAAAGATAATGTTTTGATAACTTTATAGTGGGCTTAGGATGAGGTGTAGTTTTAAAATACTGTTACTTATTAAGTGAATAATCTTCTTTCTATCTTATTACCATGTTTAGTATTCATTATTGATTTCATCATTGATTTTATGAATCTTCAAGTCAGGGAAATTTATAGAGAGGGAATTCCCAACCTTTGTACTAGTGTTGAGCGATCAGTTCTCTAGAGAATAAAAGTTAATTAAGAGACCAAGTCATAGGCACATCACTCAATGTAAATCTAGACCCCCTTACTATAGCTTGTATAAGAAGCCTAATGAAGAGATACTGTTATTTTATGGAGATATAGAGTGATATAATAATATATTTGAATTGTTTAGGGATACTTATATTTAATATAACGCCCCGAGCATGCTCTTCCGGAATCGGTGCTTGAAAAATTCTATTTAATTTTTTTAATATAGAAGTGACATAGAAATTACACAACACTTTAAAAAAAATAGGATCTTTTATTGGTCTATGTTCTTGAGAAAATATACATGCTAAAAAACATTAGAGATTGAAAATAAATTAAAACAAAAATAAATATCAACTCTGCTTCCACGCGCGCTAAAACAAAGTTGTTCAACTCTGGATTCCAAGGCATCCAGTGAAAAACATTTTGAAAACATAAGGTGGGCACAAAAGGTGCCCAGTAAGGTGTTTTTAAAACCTTTGATATATCTATCTTAAAAATATCATTGTGATAATACATTTGAAATATTCAATTAGAAATACATGTAAAATAATGCTTTGAAAAATAATTATACTTTGAAAACAATTTTAAATTAGTCAAGTGATTCGATTGAAAAAATTAAGCAAGATCATAAAATCAAAATGTCTGAGGCCACTTGAAACATTGTAGGATTTCTTGGGCCTACCCACATGAGGTATGAATTCATTATCCAACTACCTATCATATTTACCATGTTCAAGAAACCTTATCTTTATAAAACATATTTTTAGCTTGCCTTACTTACATATAATATTCACTGGACTTTTAAATTTAGGAAACATGTTACTAAATTAAAATAGACATTACACTTATATTTATATATATGATTGTGTATTCATGTATGTATATATATATTCTTATATATACATATGAACATCCATTGTATTACACTCTCATGTTTGGTTCTGACCAAACATTTGTCACACATACCATTCCAAAATATCCATGAATCTAAACATTTTATGAAATGGATGATTTACATATTGTTATAATGCAATATTTAAAAAAAATTTCCAACGACATACTTGTTTAATTATTTTTATGCATGATATAGTTTCATAAATATATAAAGTATTAATAATGATATGTAATTTATATGTCACACATGAAATTATCAATAGCATTTCATATTCACTCTGTCACGAGTATATATATATACATATTTGTTTTGAAGAACCCAATTTCAAGGACATAAAAGTTTATATATACGAAATCAAAAAAAGTGAAGTTAGAGGGTATTGATCTCAAACGTCGAATAAATCAATTTTTTGTGTTAAATTAATATGTAACTTTACATTTTATACCCATGTTGGATATTTATATGATTTATTAGAAGTATAAAAAACTCTCATTATAAATCCTATATGTCTATATATATATATGTTTATTACACAAAAATTTAATAAAATACACAAATATTCAATTCTTTAATTACAAAGATGAACATGGATTTTATGCGATTATTAAACCAGCAAGCATAAACATATACGTTAAATTAATCAATTTCATAAATGACTTATGTAATTTTCAAATATGGTCATTCCTAAAAAACAAATGACTTAAATAAAATGATGTTTTAATAAATTCATCTTCCTAAAACATCATATTTAAAATTTGACAACAATAATTTATAAATTCTTTTAGTATGATGAAATCACCATTAACATATATATATAAATTAAAATTAAAATAATTTTTAATACAAATACACCTTACTCATACAATAAATTAAAGAATATAAGATGAAAAACAATATATTGTATGCCGCTTACAAAAATAAAATGAAATTGAAAGTAAAAGTAAGTAATCCCTTACTGATTTTTTTATTGAATAACAATTCCCCCCATGTGCGAAAAGCATGCAGTTCCTTAAAATGGGCATGAAATACCCTCTATATTTATCATACCAAATGAACAATATATACAAAAAAACTATTAAATTTAATCAATACAATGTCCCCTCAAATTGGTCTTATTGGAATGCTTATTGAGAAATCATGATATATTATATTCATATATTGTTGTAACTAGATTGAAGAAGTTATCATGTTTATTTTTTGAAAATTTGATTGATACGTATTATATTGGATAATTGGGTTGGATTAGAAGCTTCATGGTGAAGTTTCAATACACAAACACACACAAAAAATATGAATCTAAAATGAGAACAATTATATGATAATAATGTCATGGAAACTCTGTCAAATTGAGACAGATTTAACGATCAACGACAAAAATACAGATGTAATAGCATCTATTAATTACAGAAATAGAGGCTTCTCTAGGACACATCGATCCACTCCCATACATAACCAAACTAAATTACTGCGAACCAAAACACACATAATCTAATACTATTTTAAACATCTATGTTTGAAGAAAAATACAAAAGGAGGTGATGAAATAATTACACCAACTAGACCAAACATTGAATAAAAATACAAGTGCGTGAAAATTGACAACAATAGAAGTTAATGTACAAAAATTGAATCTAGAAATCATTCAAAAATTTCAGATTCAGATACCTAAAATTGAATAAATATTACCTGTAAATTGGATGACGCTAGAAATATCTAAAAAAATCAAAAGGCTATTTTCAACTAGATCCCACTCATACATATATAAAACTAAAATCTGGTGTTGAATTCCAACTCATGCGGGTCTCCGGTCTTAGTTAGAACTACTGTATCAAAACACATCTGAGCTCAATCCTCCTTACTCGCGACCTTAAACGGTCTTGAGTCAGGCTCGACTCCTCGCTCGGTCTAACAGTAATCTGATGGAGATGAAACCATTGATCGAACCACCTGGACTCCCGAAGGACAATGCTCCCAGCTCTCATCCATCGATGTACGGATCCTACACAAAAAGAAACCCTAACACCTAAAATTTGATTATTATTATTATTTCATTTCATTTCATTTTTATTTATTTATTTATTTTTATTCAATTAATGAAATTTTTTATATTATTTTCTTAATACTAATAATATTATTTACAAACATTTACTTATACTATTTTAACTTATTCTAAAATTTTATAAAATTACATTAGTGAAACTATATTTCATTTAATATAAGTTTTTTAAAGAAATAATATGTTTAACAATTATCATGGTAATAATAATAATACATGCATTTTCTTAATAGTTTTTATATTTTATTTAGTATGAAGTGACTTTTCTAAAATCATTTGTTTAATGGTATACAACTTATATTATAATATATATTGTTCTTAATTATTATAATTTTATAAAATATTGATTTTCTATATAAAAAAATAATCTATTAAATGTATTTATTATTAAATATAATACTCATATATATGTATATATATATATATCCTTGTAATAAATTTATATGATATGTAAATTAATGAAATATATAAAAATATAAAAATATAGAGTAATAAGTTATACTTAGATTCAAAACACATTTTGATTATTGAAGATATTTATAAAACAATTTTATTAAATCAATCCTTCATTAGTTTTAATTATATACAAAATACTTTTTTAATTTTCTTAGGGTGTTCCATTCTCCCCCATCAATAGAATTGCTCCCTCTCAATTCTTGCTTCAAACATCATAAAATTATTAATTTTCATCTTCAGAATTAAATAATTTCTAAGGAGGCTTATCTACCTAAAGAAAACTCAACCGCGAAGATTTAATTTTCATTAAAAAGACTAAATCTATTCTCCAAAGTTGTCTAGGTCATTCCTATGATACCAATTATAACACCTTGACCCCACACTTTTGGACTTGGTTCTTGAAAAATGTTGTGTAATATTTTTATATATATAAGTGACATAACAATTACACAACACTTTAAACAAACGAGGATCTTTTATCGGTCTAGGTTCTGGAGAAAAGATACATGAAAAAAACATCATATATATATAATAATTTCATACAATAAAAAGATCAACTCCACTTCCGCACGCACTACAATAAAGTCATTCAACTCTGGATTCCAAGGCATCCTGTGAAAAACATTTTGAAAACGTAGGGTGAAGAAAAAAGGTTCCCAGTAAGGTATTTTCAAAACCATTGATAAATCCATTTAAAAAATATAATTTTGTTAATACATTTGAAATATTCTATTAGAAATACATGTAAAATATTTCATTGAAAATAGGTATACTTTGAATTTTTTTTAAAATTAGTCTACTGTTTCGATTGAAAATATTAAGCATGCTCTTAAAAACAAAACGACTGAGGCCACTTGAAACTTTGAAGGATTTCTTGGGCCTACACACTTGAGGGATGGATTCATTATCCAACATCCTATCATATTTAAAAAGATCAACCACCGTTTTCATTATAAAACATTTTTTATCTTCCCTTACTTGCATATAATTTTCACTGGAGTTTTAAATTTTTTGAAACATGTTACTTCATTAAAATAGACATCACACTAATATTTATATATATGATTATATATGTATGTATATATATATATATACTTATATATACATATGAACATCTAGTGAATTACATTTTCATGTTTGGTTCTGACAAAAGTTTTGTCTCGCATACATTTCTTAAATATCCATGAATCTAAACATTTTATGTAATACATGATTTTCATATTTTTATAATGTAATATTGAATAATAATTTCCCACAACATACTTGTTTACTTATTTTTATGCATGAAATAATGTAATGAATATAAAAAGTATTAATAATCATAGGCAATATTTATGTCAGACATGAAATAATCAATAACATTTCATATTCACTCTTTCATGAGTATATATATGTATACATATATGTTTTGATAGAACCAATTTCAAGGACAAATAAATTTATATATGTGAAATAAAAAAAGTTATGTTAGATGGTAATGGTCTCAAACGTCGAATAAATCAATTTTTGGTTTGATTAATATGTACCTATATATTTTATACCTATGTCATATATTTATATGATTTTTTCGATGTTATAAAAAAATAACTCTCGTTATAAATCATATATGTGTATATATATGTTTATTGCATAAAAATTTAAACAAAAAACAAATATTCAACTCTTTAATTATAAATATGATCATGGATTTTATGCTTGTATTAAACTATCAATCATAAACATATACTTGAAATTAATCAATTTCTTAAACGACAAATGTAATTTTCAAATACAGACATTCCTAAAAAATGAATGACTTAAATAAAAAGATTTTTTAATAAATAAAACTTCCTAAAAATCATATTTATAACTTAACAATAACAATTTATAAATTCTTTTAGTATAATGAAATCACCTTTAACATATTTATAAATTAAAAATTAAATAAGTTTTAATACAAATACCCCTTACGCATACAATAAATTATAGAATATAAGATGAAATACAATAGATTGAATGTCCCTTACAAAAATAAAATGAAATTAAAAGTGAAAATAAGTAATCCCTTACTGATTTTTTTATTGAAGAACCATTCCCTTCATGTGCGAAAAGAACATAGTGCTTTAAAATGGGAATGAAATACTATCTATATTTATAATACCAAATAAAAAATATAGACAAAGACACTATTAAATTTAATAAATACAGTGTCCCCACTAATTGGTTTTATTGGAGTACTCATTGAGAAAACATGATATATTATATTCATATATTTATACAATTACATAGAAGAATATATATTATGGATTGTTTGAAAAATTGAGTCATATGTATTATATTGGTTAATTTGGTTGGATTAGAAGCTTCATGGTGAAGTTTCAATACACAAACACACAAAAAGATGTGAATCTAAAATCAGGACAATTATATGATAATAAAGATAAGGAAACTATGTCAAATTGAGACAGATTGAAGGATCAGTGACTGAAATACAGATGCAATAGCATATATTAATTAAAGAAACAGAGGCTTCTCTACCGCTCATCGATCCATAGCCATACATAACTAGACTGAATTATTGAGAACCAAAACACACAACACCTTATACTATTTTAAACATCGATGTTTGAGGAAAAATCCAAACGGAGTTGAAGAAATCATTACACCAACTAGACCAAACATTGAATAAAAATATAAGTGGAAGAAAATTGACAACGATGGAAGATAATGTACTGAAATTGAATCAAGAAATCATTCAAACAGATCAGATTCAGAAACCTATAAATCGAATAAATAATATCTCCAAATTGGACGACACTGGAAATATCTACAAAAATACGAAGGCCATTTTCAACTAGATCTCACTCATAACTGTATGCAACTCAAATCTGGTGTTGGATTCCAACTCATTGGGGTCTTCGGTCTCAGTTCGAACTACTGTATCAAAACCCATCCGAGCTCAATCCTCCTTACTCGCGACCTTACTCGGTCTTGAGTCGGCCGCAAATCCTCACTCGGTCTGCAAATAATCTGATGAAGATGAAACCATTGCTCGAACAGCCTATACTCCGGAAGGGCGATGCTCCCATCTCTCATCCCTTCGATGCACGGATCCTACCCGAAAATAAACCCTAAAACGTAAAATATGATTATTATTATTATTTCGTTTCATTTTTATTTATTTAACTTTTTTTATTCAATTAATGAAATTTTATGTCTTATTTTATTAATACTAATAATATTATTAAACTAAATTTACCTATACTATTTTAACATATTCTAAAATTTTATGATATTACATTAGTGAAACTATATTGCATTTACTATAAAAAAATTATTTAACGAAATAATATGTTTAACAATTTTCATGGTAATAATAATATTACATTCAGTTGTTTAATAGTTTTTATATTTTATTTAGTATTAAGTGACTGATAAAATTGTTTTATAATGGTATACAACTTATATTATAACATATATTTTTCTTAATTATTATAATTATATAAAATATTGATTTTAAAAATAATAAAAATAATCTATTAAATGTATCTATTATTAAAAATAATACTCATATATATATATATCCTCGTAATCAATTTATATGATATTTAAATTATTGAAATATATTAAAATATAAAAATATAAAGTAATAATTTATACTTAGATTCAAAACACATTTTTATTAATGAAAATATTTATAAAAAAACATTATTAAATCATTCCTTCATTAGTTTTAATTATAAACAAAATAATTTTTAAATTTTCTCAGGGTGTTACATTCTCCCCCCTAAATAAAATTGCTCCCTCACAATTCCCGCATCAAAGTTCGGAAAATTATGAATTTTCGTCTTCCAAATTAATGAATTTCTAAGGAGACTTACCTATCTAAAGAAAACTCTAAAGTGAAGATTTTATTTTCCTCAAAAAGACAACATCTAATCTCTATTTTTTTCTAGGTCATTCCTCTTGATAAAAATTATAACACCTCAAGCCCACTATTCCGGACTCGGTGCATGAAAAATGCTGTGTAATTTCTTTTTATATAGAAGTGACATAAAAATTACACAACACTTTGAACAAACGAGGATCTTTTATCTGTCTAGGTTCTTGTAAAAAATACATGCTAAAAAACATCAGAGAGACATAATAAATTAAAACAAAAAGAAAGATCAAATCTGCTTCCGTGAGTGCTACAACAAAGTCGTTCGACTATGGATTCCAAGGCATACTGTGAAAAATATTTTGAAAACGTCGGGTGAGACCAAAAGGGGCATAATAAGGTTTTTTGAAAACATTTGATGAATCCCTTTTAAAAATATAATTTTGATAATACATTTGAAATATTAAATTATAAATACATGTAAAATAATTCTTTGAAAAATAATTATACTTTGAAAACAATATTAATTTAGTCCAGTGATTCGATTAAAAATATTAAGAATGCTCTTAAAAACAAAACATATGAGGGCACTTGAAACATTGAAGGATTTATTAGGCCTACCCACTTGATGGATGGATTTGTTATCCAACTCCCCATCATATTTACAATGGTCAAGAACCATTTTCTTTATAAAACATTTTTTTATCTTACCTTACTTACATATAATTTTCACCGGAGTTTTAAATTTTGGAAACATTTTACACCATTAAAATCGACATTACAGATATACTTATATATATGATTATGTATGTATGTATATATATATAATTATATATACATATGAACATCCATTTATTTACACTTTCATGTTTTGTTCTGACCAAAATTTGGTCACGAATACCTTTCTGAAATATCAGTGAATCTGAACATTTTATGAAATACATGAATTCCATATTGTTATAATGAAATATTGAATAAAAATTTCAAACAACATACTTGTTGAATTATTTTGATGCAATAAATAATGTAATGAATATATAAAGTATTAATAATCTTATGCAATTTTTATGTCACACATGAAATTATCAATATCATTTCATATTCACTATTTCATGAGTATATATATATATACAAATGTGTTTGGAAGAACCCAATTTCAAGGACATATAAATTTATATATACAAAATAAAGAAAAGTCATGTTAGAGGGTAATTGTCTCAAACATCGAATAAATCAATTTATTTTTGATCGATTAATATGTACCTATATATTTTATACCCATGTCGGATATTTATATGATTTATTCGAAATATAAAAAATTACTATCATTATGAATCATATATTGGTATATATATGTTTATTGCATAAAAATTTAAACAAAAACACAAATATTCAATTCTTTAATTACAAATATGAACATGGATTTTATGCTAGTATTAAACCAGAAAGCATAAACATATACATGAAATTAATCAATTTCTTAAACGACATATGTAATTTTCGAATACGGTCATTCCTAAAAAATGATGACTTAAATAAAATAATGTTTTAATAAATTAAACTTCCTAAAACATCATATTAAAAATTTAACAATAACAATTTATAAATTCTTTTAGTATGATGAAATCACCTTTAACATATATAAATTAAAACTAAAATAAATTTTAATAAAAATACCCCTTAAGAATATAATATATAATAGAATATAAGATGAAAAACAATATATTGTATGTCACATAAAAAAATAAAATGAAATTTAAAGTGAAAATAAGTAATCCCTTTCTGATTTTTTTATTGAAGAACCATTCCCTCCATGTGCGGCAAGCATGAAGTGCCGTATAATGGTCATGAAATTCTCCCTCTATTTAAAATACCAAATGAACAATATAGACCAAAACACTATTAAATTTAATAAATACAATTCCCCCACAAATTGCTTTTATTGGAATCCTCGTTTAGAAATCATGATATATTAAATTCATATATTGCTGCAACTAGATAGAAGAAGATATTGTATTGATTGATTGAAAAATTAATTCATGCATATTATATTGGATAATTTGGTTGGATTAGAAGCTTTGTGGTGAAGTTTGAATACACAACCACAAAAAAAGATGTGATTCTAAAATAAGAACAATAATATGATAATAAAGGCAAGGAAACTCTGTCAAAGTGAGCCATATTGAAGGATCAGTGAAAAAAATACAGATGAAATAGAATATATTAATTACAGAAATAGAGGCTTCTCTACCACTCATCGTTCCACATCCATACATAACCAAAATGAATTATTGGGAACCAAAACACAAAACATCTTATACTATTTTAAACATTGATGTTTGAAGAAAAATCCAAATGGACTTGAAGAAATCGTTACACCAATTGGACCAAACATTGAATAAAAATACTAGTTGATGAAAATTGACAACTATGGAAGTTAATGTGCCTAAATTGAATCATGAAATCGTTCAAAGAGATCAATTCGGATACCTAAAATCGAATAAATAATACCAGCAAGTTGGACGACGCTGGAAATATCTACAAAAATCAAAAGCCCGTTTTCAACAAGATCCCCCTCATACCACTACGCAACTCAAATCTAGTGTTGGATTCCAACTCCTGAGGGTCTTCTTTCTCAGTTCAAACTACTATATCAAAATCCATTTGAGCTCAATATTCCTTACTCACGAACTTACTCGGTCTTGGGTTGGCCTCAACTCCTTTCCCGGTCTGCAAATCATCCGAAGAATAAGAGACCATTGCTCGAACCGCCTGGACTCCCGATGGACGATGCACCTAGATCTTATCCCTTCGACACACAGTTCCTACAGGAAAAGAAACCCTAACACCTAAAATCCAATTATTATTGTTATTTAATTTCATTTTTATTTATTTATCTATTTTTATTCAATTAATAAAATTTTATATCTTATTTTCTTAATACTAAAAATATTATTAACACACATTTACTTATACTATATTAACATATTCTAACATTTTATAAAATTTCATCAGTGAAACTATATATCATTTACTATAAAAAATTATTTAAATAAATAATATGCTTAACAGTTTTTATGGTAATAATAATAATACATGCATTTTCTAAATAGTTTTTATATTTTAATTATTCTGAACTAACTTTGCTAAAATCATTTTTTAATGGTATAAAAAATATATTAAAACATATATTGTTCTTAATTATTGTAATTTCATAAAATATTTATTTTCTATATAAAATAATAATAATTTTTATATGTATTTATAATTAAAAATAATAGTCATATATAGATATATATCGTTGTAATTAATTTATATGATATTAAAAGTATTGAAATATATTGAAATTTTAAAATATAAAGTAATAAGTTATACTTTGATTCAAAACACATTTTTATTATCGAAAATTAATATAAAATAATTTTTTTAAGTCATTCCTTCGTTAGTTTTAATTATAAACAAAATACTTTTTAAATTTTCTCGTGGTGTTACATGTAATAAAGGAATTGTTGGACTCCTCATGTGTTAATAATATTTTAATGATCACAAATCCTATTACTGATTAATCTCAATATTCATTGCACATCTTGGTAATGCTCTTCAATCTCAATAATAACTACACATCATGTTTTAATGATAACAAATCTTATGGATGTTAATTACTCTCTTTATTATTTACAAGTCTTATGCATCATTACAAATCTCACATATATTATCAACCCTTTATATTTAGGATTCAAGTTCTTTTACTCTCTAATGATTAAGCATAATCCATATTCTTCATATTACTATCTAAGTCTAAATACAGGTATTTGTCTAAGTATGGAGACACCATGAAGGACAAACCGTGACCCAGACACCGTGACCCAAACACCATGAAGGACACACCGTGACCCAGACACCGAGACCCAGACACCGTGAAGGAATCACCGTGACCGAGACACTGTGAGCTAGACACCATGACATTGACATACCGTGAAGCTCATACCATGAATCTCATACCGTGAACCTCATACCGTGAACCATATACCATGAAGAAGATACCGTTTACATAATCACTATGACACCATTTCTTAACTTTTTGTCAATATTATTTAAATAATGCTAATGGTCATATTTGATGTTTTTAATGCAATTAATGTTATTTAATGATAGTTGTTGGCATGTAAGGAAATTGTATCTCGTACCTATGAAAAGTGAATCATTCCTACTGCAAGAACTCATGGAATATAAGGAAGATTAAGATGAAGAACACATATAAGATGCAGTACATGTGCAAGTAGTGAAGCGAGAAAAGTGTGACGATACAACAAGAAGAACATACATACACCTGAGAGCACTGTGCTGAACAAGGAGAAGAATCCCAAACAAGAAGGAGATTACAAGACTTTAAAAGAACTCTCATGAGTTTAATCCAACAACACTGAACAACACACGATGAATCAAGAGATCTTTGTCACTCCTGTTGAATATGAGATGAACGACGACACTCTTTTTTTCAACAGAAAAACCAGAGAATGACTCAGAAGAATTCCTACTGAATCCAACAAGTCCAGAGCTATATTGATAATCACTATAGCTTTCTAAACCCTTATCTATCTTCTCTAAGTGATTGGTTTATTTACATTCAAGCAGCGTGGTGTACTCTATATTTCTTATACAGACACTGTCTCTTGTACTGAACTAGAGGATATGAAATCCTCAATCCAAAACTCAAAACCCTTTTTTACCCATGTCAACTGTGGAAGAGGTCCTTGTGTGGCTTGGTATTTGTTTTGTTTCCCAAAAAGAGTAGTGGTAGAGGTCCCTGTGTGGCCTGGACAGTTTTGTAAACTGTTGTTAACCCCGATCCAGGGTGTGGATCAAATTTATGTAAATTTGAGAGGACTAAGTCTTGTCTTGAGACTTAACCTCTTGTTATATCTGTTGTGCATCGTTAGTTTATGTTTAAATTATACTACATATATCTTTTATATTCAACTACTATTAATTTGAAATACAAAACTATTTTAATGCTACTTTGATAGTTAAATTATCAAGTGTTTATACTTCTTGTAAATATGTAGGTTAGTTTCAAAAGTTAGATTAATCTCATGGTTAAATTAACTGAGACCTAATCAATCTTTGGGAAGCAAAGTGAACATTTAAAATCTATATAAATTCACTACAGTTTAAGTCGTTTTATAAATTGGGGGATTTCTAAATAGACAATATTTAAAAAAAATTAATTGGAACTCAATTCACACCCCTCTTGAGTATCCAATCCGACCAACATTTGGTATCAAAGGTGTGTTTTGTTTAATGATTTTTGAAATACTCTGTTTTTCAACTGTGATTTTAGTTGCATCATTAAAAATCCTAAATTTCTGTTAGTTCTAAATATTATCTCTTTAAATTATCTTTCTAAAATCTAGATATGGATAATAGACTAGAGGGTGTTGCTACTAACAGGACACCTTTCTTCAATGGTACAAACTATGCTCAGTGGAAGCATAAAATGAAAATTCATTTATAAAGCATGGGTTTTGATATTTGGACTGCTATAGAATGTCAATATAAAATTCCAGAAATCGAAAGAACAAATTGGGATGAACATACAAAGACTACTAGGAATAATAATTATAAAGCAATGAATGCCATGTACTGTGCTCTAGGAGATGAAGAGTTTAACAGAATTTCTGCTTGCAAAACTGCTTTTGATATTTGGGATACTTTGGGTGTTTCTCATGAAGGAACAACCAATGTTAAAGAAATGAGAGTAAATACTTATACTATTAAATACGATTATTTTAAAATGAAGACTGGTGAAACCATTTCTGATATGTATCTCAGGTTTAATGAGAAATTCAATACAATGAATTCACTCAAAAAGGTTGTTCCGGCAAAAGAACAAATTATGAGAATCTTGAGAAGTTTACCAGACCGATGGACAGGCACATCTGTTTCACTTAGAGAGTCATGTGACATTGCTGCTCTACCTATCAAAGACCTCATTGGTAAGCTTATGATGTATGAGGAAGAACTCAAGGTAAATAAAGAGGAAGATGATGAACCTAAGAGAAAGTATATTTATTTCAAGACTACTACTTCAAAGAACAAAGACAAATATAAAGCTCAAATACAAACTGACAGTTCAAAAACTGAAAATTCAGACTTTGATAGTGATGTTGAAATGGCTCAGATAGCCAAAAGGTTTAAGAAATTTTATAGGAAGAATTTTTTTTTCAGAAAATCAAATTACAAAGGAAAGTATAGAAATAAGGGACATTGAAATAAGGATTGTAAAAATCTTGATATAAGTGATGAAGTTGTTTTCTATGAGTGTAAATGAAAAGGACACATTAAAGCAGACTGTCCAAAGTTAAAATTCAAGAAGAAATATGTTTACAAGGACAGTAAGTAAAAGAAAGCAATGAAAGCAACATAGAGTGATTTAGAAGACATCACATGTGAATCATAAATGTCTGATTCTGAAAGAAATCGTGCCAACATGTGTTTTTTGACTAAAACATCTAAGGTAACCTTAGATACTCTTGTTTTAAATTCTTATTATTCTGAAGATGATGCAGAATATGATTCTGATTCGGAAAACTTGACTAGTGAGGAATTATTTGAATATTGTAATATGTTGGAAGAGACATGAAATAAATATGAGGATAAATAAAAATCATTAAAGAAACATCATGCTCTCACTACTACTGTTAAAACTGAACTTACTATTGAAAAAGATAAAAATGCTCAACTGTTAAAGGATAACACTGAACTGAAAATGTCAAATGAGAAATTTAGAAAGGACTTAGAGATTTTCACAAAGGGAAAGGATACAATAACTGAAATGATATGAAAGAATGTTGTGCCAAAATACACTACTAGAATAGGCTACAAACCTGGACAGAGACAGATTACCAATAATAGATTTATTCCTAAATCTGGATAGAATACTGCTAGTTCTAGTTCTGGAAATCCATATGCTTCACCTAGATATTCACATAGTTATAGATCAAATAGAGTTTATCTTTAAAAATCTTTTGATTCTATGAATTATATGAGACCCATCAGAGCAATTTGGGTACCAATATCATTGATTGCTAACCTGTCTGGACCCAAGAAGATTTGGGTACCAAAGTCATTTTCGATCTAAAACTATTTTGTAGGAAACCAACTTGAAGAGTTCCAACAAGAAGACATGGTATTTGGATAGTGGATGTTCAAGACATATGTCTGGGGATTACTCATGCTTCAAGAGTTTAATAAAGGTTTATGGAGGCTATTTCACCTTTGGTAATAATTCTAAAGGAAAGATCATCGGCCTAGGACAAATTGGTAACATTGATTCAGTTTTAATTTCTACTGTTTTATTTGTTGATGGCCTGAAATATAATCTGTTAAGTATTTCTCAGTTGTGTGATGATGGTTTTAATGTCAAATTTGAAAATTATTCCTGTAATGTTTTTAATTCTAAAAATGTTTTTGCCCTTTCTGCTTTAAGAAATGAAAATGTTTGTGCTGTTGATTTAAATTCCTTAGCAAAGAAAAATGTTACCTGTTTAAATGATTTTCATATGGAGTCTTGGTTATGGCATACAAGATTAGGACACTGCAATATACATTCACTTAGAACAATTCCTAGGAAGAACTTAGTTAGAGACCTACCTAAACATGAGTTTCCAAATGACAAAGTTTGTAATCCTTGTCAAAAGGGAATGCAATATAAAGTTTCTTTTAAATCAAAGAAAGAAGTTTAAACTTCTCAACCTCTCGAGTTGGTTCACATGGATTTTTTTAGACCATATAGAGTTTCTAGATTAAATGGGAAGCACTATGTCTATGTCCTAGTAAATGACTTTTCTAGATATACTTGGGTACACTTCTTAGCTCACAAAAGTGAAGCTTGTTCTAACTTTGTTAAATATTCCAAATCTGTAGAAAATCATAGTTGACTTAAGATTAAAACTCTAAGAAGTGATCATGGTCGTGAGTTTGAAAATAATGAATTTGAATCATATTGATCACACAATGGCTATAATCATAATGTTTTTGCTCCTAGGACACCTCAGCAGAATGGTGTAGTAGAAAGAAGATATAGAACCCTTCAAGAAATAGCTAGAACTATGCTTAATGAATATGACCTGCCTATTTACTTTTGGGCTAAAGCTGTGAATACAGCTTGTTATATTATTAATAGAGTCTTAATTAGACCTTTTCTTAAGAATACCCCATATGAGTTGTGGAAATATAGAAAACCTAAAGTTAGTTACTTTAGAGTCTTTGGCTGCAAAGTTTTTATTCTCAATACAAAAGATAATATTGACAAGTTTTCATCAAAGAGTGATGAAGGAATCATTTTAGGATATTCTTTAACCAGCAAAGCTTATAGAGTTTTCAAAAAAAAAGAACCAAGTGTGTGGAAGAATCTGTTCACATAAAGTTTGATGAAACTAATCCGCATGAGCCTAAAACCTCTCTTGAAAATCATGAAGAAGATTTATCTGTTCTGGACCTTAATGAAAAATCTAAATAACCTGCTATAAAGACAACCGGTTCTGGACTTATTCCAGAATCTGCTACTAATGAACCCGAACCTAGATAAGAGCCTGAAATTTCTAGTCCTACCATTACTAGATCAACTATAATTCTAAAGAATCATCCTTTAGATGTTGTTGTAGGAAATCATGATAGAGGGACACAGACTAGAGCTTCTCTTAGAAATCAGGTTGAACATCAAGCCTTCTTGTCACAGCTTGAACCTAAATACATTTTTGATGCTATTAATGACGAATTTTGGGTAATTTCTATGAAATAAGAACTCAATCAATAAGAATGAAATAAAGTTTGGAATCTTGTTGAAAGACCTAAGGACACTTTCACCATAGGCACTAAATTGGTGTTTAGAAATGAAGTAGATGAATATGGAAATATAGTTAGAAACAAAGCTAGGCTAGTTTCACAAGGATATAGTCAAGAAGAAGGTATTGACTATGAGGAGACTTTTTCTCCAGTAGCTAGATTTGAAGCCATTAGGACTTTACTTGCCTACGCTGCACATCTAGATTTCAAACTATATCAAATGGATGTCAAGAGTTCATTCTTGAATGGATATACTGTTGAATATGTTTTTGTTGAACAACCACCTGGATTTTCAAACACTCGTTTTCCAAATCATATTTTCAAATTATTAAATTCTTTATATGGTTTAATGAAAGCTCCAAGAGCTTGGTTTGATAGATTAAGTACTTTTCTAATTTATAAAGGTTTTACAAAAGGAATAGTTGATCCTACTCTGTTTATAAAACGAATTTTTAAAGTTGTTTTATTTGTACAAATTTATGTAGATGATATTATTTTTGGATCTTCAAGAAATTCCTTATGTAATGATTTTTCTAAAATGATGCAAAATGAATTTGAAATGAGTATAATGGGAGAACTCAAATTATTTCTTGGATTTCAAATCTTTCAAAACGATGATGGAATTATTTTAACTCAAATTAAATATACTAGAGATCTTCTAAAATGTTTTGGATTGGATAGCCCAAAAAGTAGTGACACTCCCATGAGTACCACTTGTATGTTGGATCTTGGTAAATATGGTAAATCTGTTGATCAAACCACATATAGAGGAATGATTAGAAGTCTACTCTACCTGACTTCTAGTCGTCCAGATATTATGTTTAGTGTGTGTATGTGTGCTCGTTTTCAAGAAAACCATAAAGAGTCGCATTTAAATGTTGTAAAGAGAATTTTCAAATACCTCAATCATACTTCCAATTTTGGACTATTATATCCCAAAGGACAATAATTTGAACTAGTTAGTTATTCTGATGCTGATTTTTCATGATGTAAGTTAGATAGAAAAAGCACCTCTGGAACATGTCATCTTTTAGGAAAGTCACTAGTATCATGGTGTAGTATGAAACAAAATTCTGTTGCATTATCTACTGCAGAATCTGAATACATAGCTACTGGAAGTTGTTGTGCGCAAATTTTGTGGATGAAACGCACATTACTAGACTATGGATATCAATTCAGACATTTAACAATAAATTTTGGAAACACAAGTGCTACTAATATTTCTAAGAACCATGTTTCTCATTCTAGGACAAAACCTATTGATGTAAGACATCACTTTGTGAGAGATCATTATCAAAAAGGTGATATCACTTTGGAATTCATTGGTACTGAATATCAACTTGCGGATATATTCACTAAACCATTAAATTATGAAAAGTTAGACAACATCATATATGATCTTGGTATAATTAATAATAAATGAATATCTTACTGATCTTAATGTTTAATAATTTACTATATTTTACTTTACGTTTTCATACTCACTGTGATACAGTTACAGTTTCATGCTCACGGTCTCACCATTAAAACCCTGTGCTCACGGTCTGTCAACTAATTGTTTCACCGTGAAGACCACCAACTGTCTCACCATGATGACTGATTTTCATCACACCATAATGCCTACTCACGGTATCACTATGAAGATTATGTAAATTCTTATTTTAACCCATATCACGGTAATTTTTATTTCACCGCCATTTTATTTCCCGCGTCTTTGTTTTTATGACGTTTGACATTCCCAAATGATAAAACTTAGGGGTTTCATTTGATTCCTTACCCAAACTCTCTCTTGAACCTTCTCTTCCCTCTCTCCTGAACCTTTAGTGGATACCAAGGATGAAGCGTCCATCTTCACCTTCGTCTGAGAAGCGCCGCTCTAAGAAGTAGAAGAGGATACCGCGAATAGCTCCCGAAGGACCTCAAATCCCAAACATAGTAAGCCGGACTGTTGTACCTGAAAAAGAAGTTTTCCCTGAATGGTTTCTATCTAGAAAGTCTTTAGTTTTGAATGTTTTAAGAAAACATGGATGGCTTGAATGGTTCTATGGAAAAAATAGATCGATTTACCCGAGGCGGGTATCTCAATTCTATCAGTATGTGATGTTTTCCTTGAAGTTTTGAGAAAGCATTATGGTGACAAGGTGGATAAATGGTCAGAAGTGCTCTTTCTCTTCAAGGCTGTGGGCTGCATGCCTAAGAATTCCACATGAAGGAGTTTGTGAAAACTACCAGAGAGACCCTCCTCCATCTTCTGATATCTTCAATATAGAAAATGCCTTGGAATTTTTAACTTGTAATGGCACCATGCGAAGGGCCATTGCTGCAGATCTAGATGGAGAATCTAGACTTCTGTTCAAATTTGTTCAAAATATGATTAGTCCGAGAAAAGGTGATTTTTCTGTATTGAAGTATCAGGATGTGTTCCTGATTCACCTATTGAAGAATGGCCATAAGATCAATCTTTTCAAGTATGTCATTAACCACATCTGTGCGCTGATTAAAGTCACTTCCAAATCCACCTCCCTGTTTTACTCAAGTATGATTTTAGATCTGTTATTTTCCAATGGGATGGATGGACCAAATGAAGAAAAGTTAGAGGACTTTGATTTCTGCCTATCGATTCCTATCATCATAAGGATGAAGATTAGCTAGAATCCCTGGAAGCAACAGTGGGTTGAGGATAATGACCAACTATATAAAAATTTTATTCCTATTGACTATCCAAGAAGGCTTAAGAATCTATCTTATCCTGGTTTAGAACTAGATGAAGTGGCTAAGTATTCAGAAGAAGAAGAAGAGGAAGTGGCAGTTGAAGTATCACCTAAAGAAGAAGCTGAAATATCTCCAATGGAAACAGCTCCTATTGAAAAATAAAGGACTGTTGTCCCTACTGTAATCCCTACTGAAATACCTCAAGAAGAGGAAGTTGATGTTGGTTTGAGAGAAGAGGAAGCTCCTTCTTCTAGTGAGGAAGTCAATCCAGAAACTCATCCTCATGCTACAAGAAAATTGGTTTTTTCTGATTCAGGACAACAAGCAACCATAGAGACAAATCCTGTTTAAGAGGATCTCCCCGTTTGGAAAGAAGCAAGTCTGGAAGCTCAACAAGTGGAACAATTAGTTCCTGAGTATATTCCCTCTGCTGAAGAGAGGATGGAAATTGCCTTTCATCTAGCAAGACAAGAGTTTGCTGAAGAGATTAGAGTTGATCTTGTGGATTTTGACCATGTTCTTGAGCCCCAATAATCTGGACGGGAAGCTAAATTTGAGGGGGAGGAACCTCAAAACCATGAGATTATTGAATCTGGATTTGCTGAAGCTTCTCAATATTCTGTCTCATACTCTTTGCAAAACCGATATTT
Source organism: Viscum album (assembly GCA_963277665.1). Lineage (NCBI taxonomy): Eukaryota > Viridiplantae > Streptophyta > Magnoliopsida > Santalales > Viscaceae > Viscum > Viscum album. The sequence goes on from OY728131.1 coordinate 1,355,966,294, forward strand.
TATTCCATGATTTTATGATGTGAATGAGTCAGAGCAAGTGTCTAAAACTGGAATGGATCTTTCTTCTATGTTTCAACTGAAGTCTGTAGCTCATCCAGAACAAAAACCAGAGCCCCAACCTCAACCTGATTTAGAATCTGAGTATGAAGATAACTCTTAATTTCATCCAGAACCTTCTCCACTACCTTTACTTGCACCCATACCTGAGCAACACTCATTTATAAATAAAGATGATCTGAAAGTTTTTGGAGAAACTCTGTTAGCTGGAGTTGAGAAAATTGTATCCACTAAACCTCGTCCAATGACTCAGTTATGTCAAGAAGATGCATCAATTCTCTTAGAAAATATAATATTGCATATTCAACCATGGATGATTTGAGAAATTCATGAAGTCAGAGTGGAAAATAAGCTGCTGAGTGCTGATGTTACAAACCTGAAAAATATGGTAGAAAACTTGCAGAATAAGTTGTATTTGAGATCTGTGCATGCTCCTGTTTCTTCCCCTACACCTGTTTCTACTTCTCCTGAGACATCTTATTCCATCCTGTCTAGGGATATTGTGTCCCATGTGAAGTGCACTGTGTTGCATTTGTTGTCAATGAGACATGTTGTTGTCTTAGAATGAATGGATGTCAAGAATTGTCAAGATGTGAATGCCAAAGGTTGTGATGGTGTTGGTGATGAGTGGAGAATGGCCATGGTACTAAGATGCATGTCACTTAGGAGATTCACTAAGAGACATAGGAGATGATGGTTGAAACATTCTCTAGTTACATCTGACGATTGGAGAATGGCCATGGTACTATGATGCATGTCACTTAGGAGATTCACTAAGAGACATAGGAGATGATGGTTGAAACATTCTCTAGTTAAATCAGACGATTGTTGAGCTGCTCTTTAAGTTCAAAGAACTTGTATCAACTGGATACAATGTCACAACATGATTAGAAGACCATGCATTGTAGTGACAATGCATGAGGAGTTGAAGAAGCAAGATGATCCATTCACTACTTCTAAGTGGATGAAGTGGTTTAATGAATTCCATGCACTATCACTTAGTGCATGTGAATCAGAAGTTGATCCAACTTGATCTCTGATTGGATCAATGAAGAACATTGGAGATTTTATGTGATTCAAGAGCTCGGTTGATGAAGAACCTTTGGAATTCCCTCCTAAGTTGTGAAATGTTGAAAAGTTATTAAGAACATGAGGAGGAGATGGGAAATTCCTAAGAAGAAGAAGAAGTATGAAGAAGTGGCTTGGAATTTGGCATTTTACATATGGGATACTTTGATTTTTAATGAAGTGTTTATTCTGTCCTTTGCCAAAAATTAGGCCAGCCAAGGCCAGCCCACGGGTTCAACCCCAAGGCACTTGTGGGCCGAAGGCGCCACGCCCATGGGGGATCCCATGGTGCAAGCACAAGGCGGCAGGGGGCCGTGTGTAAGCCCCCGAGGACACGCGGTGGTGAAACCCGCGCGCCCGAGGTGCATAGTGGCGCTAGGTGCGCACCTGCAGGGAGCAGAGAGTGGGCGCAGAGCGCGCCCGCAGGGAGAACTCGGTGCGGGGCGGCACCGAGAGGGGAGGAGATTCAACTGGCCGTTCATGGGAGCACCAGGATGATAAACCGCAGAAAAACAGGAGCCCGTTTCGATGTGGGACACGGAATTTTTCCGCGGGAGCGATCCTGGCCGCACGATCGATCGCGCGCCAGATCTCGGCCGCACATCTGATCCGCGGCGAGGCGATCTGATCCAGGCCGTCAGAGGATAATTGATCGCCTTATCCAACGGCGAATAGCGTGTCTTCCTCCTCGAGCTCGCCCGAAGCCACCCGCGATCCCCGTTCGAACCAGGCGCCTCCCGATGACTGCATTAGAGATTCCGGCCACCTCCGACGAAGATGAAGACACCATTGAGCTCGTCTGGACACACTGAACATATACATGCAATAAAATATGCATGCAAACGTTGTATGGAGAAATTCGATGAAGGCCGAAGGCAAACGAAGTGCCGAGGCCACACGGTGTTCATGTTTTTCATGGGATGGGCCAAACAGAGGCCATGCATGCGGTTTCATGTGCATGCACGAGGAGGAGGAGAAAATATAAGAAGCCCGCGTGAAACAGAGGATAAAAATCAAGATTTGAAAAGATTTTTAAAGATCCGAAGATCTCGGGAGTTTGAGATTTATCACGCGGATGAACCGCACCGCCTCTGCCTATATAAAGAGAGGCCGAGACCTCGGTGCTGCTTGCTGAAAAACTCGAGAGAAGTCCCGTGAGTGCCTTTGTGCCTCGCGAAGAATGAAGCCCCGTGCAATCTATTTGCGTGGCTGAAGTCCTCGGTTCCATCTTTGGCCCAAAGGAGTCCCTTGCGCGCAACTCATTTGCGTGACAAGAAGAAGAGGTTGGGCTGCGCGATAGAACCTTGCACACCCCCTCTGTGCACCGTGCCCCCTGTGCGGTCGCACTTGCGCGCCCACGGTGCCTTGCACCCGAGGCTTGTGCGGCCTAGAGGCCTTGTGCTCTTGCGCGGCCAGTGGCACCCTTGTGTACCTTGAGGACTTGCGCGCCTCCTTTGAGGCAGGAGAAGACCCGAGGCCAAGACTTGTGCTTGTGTGCCAAGTGAAGGAGTGCACCTTGTGAGTGTGCCACTTGGGAGAACACCCTACGGGCAGTGGGTGTGCAAAGGTGGAAGGCCACCACATTTGTGTGTGTGAAAAACAAGAGGAAGACCCGATGCCTTTAGTGCCTTGTGTGTGCACACTTTGAAGAACAAAGAATAGTTTGTGTGTGTGCAATAAGAAGTGAAAGGCCAAGCTTAAGTGTGTGCAAAATGAAGAATAAATTGTGTGTGCAAAACAAGTGAAGGCTGAACCTATGTGTGTGCACTAAGTGAAGTGTGTACACACATAGAAGAAGAAGAAGAGGATACTCACACAAAGTATAACACACATTTATGTGTGTGTAATCAAAAGGAATTAAACGTGTGAAGGAGTGAGAAGGTGTGTGCTTAAAGTGTTACACCCTTTGTGGGATTATTGCACCTAGAATAAAGAGAAGGAGAGTGCATGCATGCATGCATGCACGTGCACATGTGAAACAATTCAAATTTGCTTGTGTGCATTTGAGTTGACCAAGACCAGAGGATCTTGAAGAATTTGAGAAGGCCATGCAGTCAGTGCATGAAGATGCAGAGTTTCCATGCACTCAGTGCATGAAGTTGAATTGAAGTGAGACTGAGCCAGACTGAAGTGAAAGATATTGTTTGTCTGAGTTTGCAGTAGATTGAGAAGATCCTGATCAATAGAAGTGATCAGAAGTTGCTGATCAAGACCAACAGACCTTTTCAGAGGCTGTTGAAGATTCTTGAAGAACGAGGCCAGGTCATCCTTAGAAGAATTAGATAAAGCCTGAGCAAGACGAGAAGACCTGATCAACCACAAGTGATCAGAAGAGAAGAGCAAGGACAGCAGCCTTTATCCCAGGCTGCTGAAGTTACATGAAGAACTTAAAGTGAAGAAGAGCTACTCGTGTGACTCGAGGAGCCAGGAGAAGACCCTGTGGGACTCAGGGAGAAGAAGTCTTCAGTGGGATTCTGGAGCAGGCCAGTGGGACTCTGGTAACACTGTGTGAAGCAGTATAAAGACCCTCCTGTGGGACTCAGGAGAGATACAGTGGGACTCTGTATCGACCATTGTAATACTAACCGATTATAATGGTAGAATCCATGCTGGGAGAGCATGGAAAGGATGTAGGCCTTTGGTGCCGAACCTTGTAAATCCTTGTGTCCAGTGCCTTTACATTTACTGCATCATTCGTGGAAAGGTGAGAGATACAAGAAGAGTGGATCGAGGCTTTAACCAGCCATAGAGGTTTAATTGATAAAGAATCAATTAGTAAAAAGTTTTATGGGATCACTGATTCAACCCCTCCCCCTCTCAGTGATTCACATGATCTGGGCACTTCAAATGGTATCAGAGGGAGGTTACCTCTAAAAGATCCAAGAGAGTCTATATGGAGTGCAGATTTGAGGAAATGAAAGAACAGCCTCAAATGGAGATATCTGCCAAGACTCTGAAAAACAGAATGAAGAAACAGGCAAAGAAGATGAAGAAGAAGGTTGTTGCAATCAGAGAAACTCCTTCTATGGAAAGAAATGTGAAAGTCACATCAGATGACAATTCCTTTTATCATTCTTCTGATGAAGCCTTCTCTAGCTGTGATGAAGATGGAAGGAACAATGATCTTCTAAATGCAATCAAATATCTTTAGAAAACAGTCCCCAAGGAAGTGGCAATGTGTATAGCAACAGGCCTCCTTGATCTTCAAGAAGAAAAATTACAGCTAGAAGATGAAGCCAATTCTCTCGAAGTCCAATTGGCAAAAAGGGTTGGCATAACCAACACTCTCAGAAAGCTGGTGAAGGCTAAAGATGAAACAGTTTCTCTTTGCAATGAAATATATGAAGACACTGCTGAAGAATTGCAAAGAAGCCTTTCTGAGAAAGATTTCTTTAAAATAATGGTCAGAGATGTTTTCCATGCACTGGAAAAGAGACACAAAGTGTCAATGAATGTCAGAGATGCTCAACTCAAAGACAAAGTCAAAATGGCGAAGGAGATGGACAATTCATTGCAAGAATTGAAGAAGGTGCATGAAGACCAGATGAAACAACTGGTGGAGAATTGGGAAGGAAAGCTAAGAACTGTTGAGGATGAGAAGAACTCCCTCAACATGAAATACTTAGAACTTGAGGTGATATTGAAACATCTGCAATCACCTAAAGCTGAATCCTCCCAGTCAGCTAGAAGAAGACATGTTGCTACTCAAGTATGCTTTGAGCAGGATGATTCTAAGAGAAAGACATCCTCTAATAAAAGTGCAACATCTTCTAAAAAGAAGGTACCATCCATCCCATCTTGTAATCATGTTTCTAAATGTGTTTCCACAAAAAGTGCAGGATGGAAGAATAATTCCAAACAAATATGGATGAAGACAGTAAAGAAGCAGAGCTCTCCTGAAACAGCACAACAGGTCAAGAAAAGTACCCAACAATCAGAAGGATTGAAGAGGTCAAGATTTGTGGGTCAGTGTTGGTGTTGTAATAAGTATGGGCATTGTGCAAAGGATTGTTGGTACAATCCACTGAATGCCAAAGCACAGAGGAAGCCCATGCCAAGGGGGAGCAAGCCAGAAGAAATGAAGAAACATCCACAGGTCCAGAGACATCTGTTTACTGCAAATAGATTTGGATTACTTGACAACATCTGGGATGGTTGCAAAAGTGGTCAAAGAATTGATACATATCAATCTACGAATGTTTCCGAAGCTGGAATGAAGAGAAGATCACTGAACCTGGCTAAGAGAGATTCCTTGGGAAGCAAGTAGAATAAAGTGGAAGATTCTCCCAAGAAGAGTTTGAAGAATGAAGAGAAGACCTTGGAGTCTAAATCCAAGAAGGGTGATGTATCCAGAAGGATCACCAAGAAGAAATGCTTCTACTGTGGAAAGAAAGGGCATATCATGGATCTTTGTAAAGAATCCATGAAATTCAAAAGAGGCAGACTGAACTCAAACAGACAATCAATCCAGAAGAAGCAGAAGGGATTGGTTGAAAACAAGTTTCCTAAGAAAGGTAGCTTGAAAGCATCAAAGGAACCATGTGGAATATCCAGAACTGAGGCCACACTTCCAAGTGACTTACTAGTCATATGTCCAAATCAGTTGTAACTTGCCAAAGATCTGCAAAGAGCTGAAGATGAAGTTCTGGCAATTGCTAAGGCAAAAGGGAAGAAGAATATTTCACATGAAGATTTATTGAGATCCACACCAGCACAAACATCATTGAAGATCAAATGTGCAAGTGTGAAGAATGGTGAAAATGGGACATCTCGGTTGAGAGAATCTTCTCAACCTTGTTGTTCACATTAATGAACCAAGGAGGTTCCATCTTATTCCCTTATACTCTTGGTATATACATGTGCTAACATTGCAGGGAATTGAAGATGATGATCATTCTCATCTGAAGGATGGTTTGGACAGAACGGAGTGCACCCCTCGAGGGGGAGCCAATCTGAAGAAGATGGGATTCTGAGATTAATACCATCTTGAGAAAAGTGAAGGTATACCAATCATACTTTCATCCCTTGTTTCTTAATTGAGTTTATATTGTCAATTAAGGGGGAGTATGGATTGAAGACAAATGGATGAAAGGGGGAGCTTTATCTTTGCACTGAACTTTCTAATGAGTCTTGTGAAGTATGTGCAGGATTTAGCAATTCATTGTTATATCTGAAAAATTTCAAACCCCTAAGAATGATCTCACATGTGTAGAGAGTTATGGACAACTTTTAATTCCTTGGTTACATCACTCTTGTTTTCTACACCGGGTTAGCCCAAGTAGACTTAGAGTTGATTTACTAAAGGTTTTTTTTGCTAAAGAAGAACATGTGGCATCATCCCTCTCTTAGTGATTTTCAAGAAGATGCTATTCAAAGGGAGGAAGATATTTTTAAAAGTGAACCACACCACACCTTTGCATTTGATTTCCAATAAGGGGGAGAAAATATTCGCACACATATTGACCCATTCATATGTGCTGAAGTGGTGTATTGACAACAAATACAAAGGGGGAGATTGAAGTGCACTGTGTTGCATTTGTTGTCAATGAGACATGTTGTTGTATTAGAATGAATGGATGTCAAGAATTGTCAAGATGTGAATGCCAAAGGTTGTGATGGTGTTGGTGATGAGTGGAGAATGGCCATGGTACTAATATGCATGTCACTTAGGAGATTCACTAAGAGACATAGGAGATGATGGTTGAAACATTCTCTAGTTACATCTGACGATTGGAGAATGGCCATGGTACTAAGATGCATGTCACTTAGGAGATTCACTAAGAGACATAGGAGATGATGGTTGAAACATTCTCTAGTTAAATCAGACGATTGTTGAGCTGCTCTTTAAGTTCAAAGAACTTGTATCAACTGGATACAATGTCACAACATGATTAGAAGACCATGCATTGTAGTGACAATGCATGAGGAGTTGAAGAAGCAAGATGATCCATTCACTACTTCTAAGTGGATGAAGTGGTTTAATGAAGTCCATGCACTATCACTTAGTGCATGTGAATCAGAAGTTGATCCAACTTGATCTCTGATTGGATCAATGAAGAACATTGGAGATTTTATGTGATTCAAGAGCTCGGTTGATGAAGAACCTTTGGAATTCACTCCTAAGTTGTGAAATGTTGAAAAGTTATTAAGAACATGAGGAGGAGATGGGAAATTCCTAAGAAGAAGAAGAAGTATGAAGAAGTGGCTTGGAATTTGGCATTTTACATATGGGATACTTTGTTTTTTAACGAAGTGTTTATTCTGTCCTTTGCCAAAAATTAGGCCAGCCAAGGCCAGCCCACGGGTTCAACCCCAAGGAACTTGTTGGCCGAAGGCTCCACGCCCATGGGGGATCCCATGGTGCAAACACAAGGCGGCAGGGGGCCGTGTGTAAGCCCCCGAGGACACGCGGTGGTGAAACACGCGCGCCCGAGGTGCATAGTGGTGCTAGGTGCGCGCCCGCAGGGAGAAGAGAGTGGGCGCAGAGCGCGATCGCAGGGAGAACTCGGTGCGGGGCGGCACCGAGAGGGGAGGAGATTCAAATGGCCGTTCATGGGAGCGCCAGGATGATAAACCGCGGAAAAACAGGAGCCCGTTTCGATGTGGGACGCGGAATTTTTCCGCGGGAGCGATCCTGGCCGCACGATCGATCGCGCGCCAGATCTCGGCCGCACATCTGATCCGCGGCGAGGCGATCTGATCCAGACCGTCCGAGGATAATTGATCGCCTGATCCAACGGCGAATAGCGTGTCTTCCTCCTCGAGCTCGCCCGAAGCCACCCGCGAGCCCCGTTCGAACCAGGCGCCTCCCGATGACTGCATTCGAGATTCCGGCCACCTCCGACGAAGATGAAGACACCATTGAGCTCGTCTGGACACACTGAACATATACATGCAATAAAATATGCATGCAAACGTTGGATGGAGAAATTCGATGAAGGCCGAAGGCAAACGAAGTGCCGAGGCCACACGGTGTTCATGTTTTTCATGGGATGGGCCAAACAGAGGCCATGCATGCGGTTTCATGTGCATGCATGAGGAGGAGGAGAAAATATAAGAATCCCGCGTGAAACAGAGGATAAAAATAAATATTTGAAAAGATTTTTAAAGATCCGAAGATCTCGGGAGTTTGAGATTTATCACACGGATGAACCGCACCGCCTCTTCCTATATAAAGAGAGGCCGAGACCTCGGTGCTGCTTACTGAAAAACTCGAGAGAAGTCCCGTGAGTGCCTTTGTGCCTCGCGAAGAAAGAAGCACCGTGCAATCTATTTGCGCGGCTGAAGTCCTCGGTTCCATCTTTGGCCCGAAGGAGTCCCTTGCGCGCAACTCATTTGCGTGACAAGAAGAAGAGGTTGGGCTGCGCGGTAGAACCTTGCACACCCCCTCTGTGCACCGTGCCCCCTGTGCGGTAGCACTTGCGCGCCCACGGTGCCTTGCACCCGAGGCTTGTGCGGCCTAGAGGCCTTGTGCTCTTGCGAGGCCAGTGGCACCCTTGTGTACCTTGAGGACTTGGGCGCCTCCTTTGAGGCAAGAGAAGACCCGAGGCCAAGACTTGTGCTTGTGTGCCAAGTGAAGGAGTGCACCTTGTGAGTGTGCCACTTGGGAGAACACCCTACGGGCAGTGGGTGTGCAAAGGTGGAAGGCCACCACATTTGTGTGTGTGCAAAACAAGAGGAAGACCCGAGGCCTTTAGTGCCTTGTGTGTGCACACTTTGAAGAACAAAGAATAGTTTGTGTGTGTGCAAGAAGAAGTGAAAGGCCAAGCTTAAGTGTGTGCAAAATGAAGAATAAATTGTGTGTGCAAAACAATTGAAGGCCGAACCTATGTGTGTGCACTAAGTGAAGTGTGTACACACTTAGAAGAAGAAGAATAGGATACTCACACAAAGTATAACACACATTTATGTGTGTGTAATCAAAAGGAATTAAACGTGTGAAGGAGTGAGAAGGTGTTTGCTTAAAGTGTTACACCCTTTGTGGGATTATTGCACCTAGAAGAAAGAGAAGGAGAGTGCATGCATGCATGCATGCACGTGCACATGTGAAACAAGTCAAATTTGCTTGTGTGCATTTGAGTTGACCAAGACCAGAGGATCTTGAAGAATTTAAGAAGGCCATGCAGTCAGTGCATGAAGATGCAGAGTTTCCATGCACTCAGTGCATGAAGTTGAATTGAAGTGAGACTGAGCCAGACTGAAGTGAAAGATATTGTTTTTCTGAGTTTGCAGTAGATTGAGAAGAGACTGATCAATAGAAGTGATCAGAAGTTGCTGAGCAAGACCAACAGACATTTTCAGAGGCTGTTGAAGATTCTTGAAGAAAGAGGCCAGGTCATCCTTAGAAGAAGGAGATAATGCCTGAGCAAGACGAGAAGACCTGATCAACCACAAGTGATCAGAAGAGAAGAGCAAGGCCAGCAGCCTTTATCCCAGGCTGCTGAAGTTACTTGAAGAACTTAAAGTCAAGAAGAGCTACTCGTGTGACTCGAGGAGCCCGGAGAAGACCCTGTGGGACTCAGGGAGAAGAAGTCTTCAGTGGGATTCTGGAGCAGGCCAGTGGGACTCTGGTAACACTGTGTGAAGCAGTATAAAGACCCTCCTGTGGGACTCAGGAGAGATACAGTGGGACTATGTATCGACCATTGTAATACTAACCGATTATAATGGGAGAATCCATGCTGGGAGAGCATGGCAAGGATGTAGGCCTTTGGTGCCGAACCTTGTAAATCCTTGTGTCCAGTGCCTTTACATTTACTGCATCATTCGTGGAAAGGTGAGAGATACAAGCAGAGTGGATCGAGGCTTTAACCAACCATAGAGGTTTAATTGATAAAGAATCAATTAGTAAAAAGTTTTAAGGGATCACTGATTCACCCCCTCCCCCTCTCAGTGATTCACACTGATCTGGTCACTTCACCATGTTTATCCATATCTACTATATTTTGATGAGAATATTGAATAACTACACACAATGATGTTGGAATGCATGAGGGAGCTTGTAAAAAATATGAATAATCTTACAGATGATTACACTGGATGACTGAATTTTTTTTTGAAATATCTCAATGTTCTAATCGAAGCTGTCAAAGCTTCTCCTGCTTCTGGTAAGACCTACTCACCTTCTTTGGATGATTCTCTGCTGAGATCCATAATCAAAGAAGAACTTCAAAATGCCTTCAGTGGCTTGGATCTATCTTCTTTGTCAGAAGTGGTTAAGAACAGTGATAGATCATTGGACATCGTTAGGATTCATTCTAAGATAGCCAATAATGCTCAATAAGAGATCACCAAGAAAATAGATTTTTATCTCTCCCATATTTTATCTAAAAGTTATATGAGAGATCACTTTAGATATCTTGTGGAAAATTTGAGAATCCATCTGGTAACTCAAGATTTTAAAACTCAAGTTCAGAAACATACAGAGTTCACCAGATTGTTGGACAACTTTATGGAAAATAAGGAAGATTTTGAAAATTCTATGCAATATGGTGTTGAAATCATTAATGATTTCATAAATCTTTTGAAGCCATATCTTCATGTTCAGAGTACGTCTATAGTTGCTCCAGCTGCTACACCCCTTAGACCTGGTCTACCTGCCCTAGCCTCCACTACCATGACAGTTAGCCAAGATCTTTCTCAGATTCGGCCATTCATTCTTGACCAACCACAGGCTAGATCTTATACTGCTCCTACTTTGGATCCATCTATTTTTGAAGGTCTACCCTTACCCTCTTTGTATACCACATCTATTCCTTATTCTAAATCGGCACCAGCTCCTGCTGCTAATAATGGCAAAGGCAAGGTGGATCCCTGAAGAGTCCAGGGACTGTTTTCCTTTTTGATGGGATGTCATTTGCTTTTTAATGTTTTTATTGTATTCTAAACCCTTTTTTATGAAAAATGACGTGTTTCATTTCATTTTTCTCTAGTTTTTGATAATCCCAAAAGGGCGATAAAAACTACAAGTATAAAAGGGGGAGAAAAACTACAAGTGTCAGTACTATAATTAGATATGCTCTTCTAATATGAAAGTTTGTTTAATGTTACATTTACTTTATATTTTTACTATACATGATTTGTGATCATCAAAAGGGGGAAATTTTTGAACTCCTCATTTGTTAAACATGTTTTAATAATCACAAATCCTATTACTGATTAATCTCAATCTTTATTGCACATCATGCTAATGCTCTTCAATTTCAATAATAACTACACATCATGTTTTAATGATAACAAATCTTATGGATATTAATTACTCTCTTTATTATTTACAAGTCTTATGCATGATTACAAATCTCACATCTATTATCAAGCCTTTATATTTATGATTCATGTTCTCTTACTCTCTAATGATTAAGCTTAATCCATATTCTGCATATTACTGTCTAAGTCTAAATACAAGTATTTGTCTAAGAATGGAGACACCGTGAAGGACAAACCGTGTCCCAGACACCGTGAAGGACACACCGTGACCTAGAAACCGTGAAGGACTCACCGTGACCGAGACACCATGAGCTAGACACCATGACATGGACATTCCATGAATCTCATACCATGAAGCTCATACCGTGAACCTCATATTGTGAACCATCGACTGTAAAGAAGACATTTTTTACATAATCACTGTGACACCATTTCTTAACTTTTTTCAATATAATTTAAATAATTCTAATGGTCATATTTGATGTTTTTAATGCTATTAATGTTATTTAATGATAGTTTTTAGCATGTCAGAAAACCGTATCTCGTACTTATGAAAAGTGAATCATTCCTACTACCAGAGCTCGTGGAATATAAGGATGATTAAGAAGCAGTACACATATAAGATGTAGTTCACGTGCAAGTAGTGAAGTGAGAAAAGTGTGACGATACAACAAGAAGAACTTACATACACCCAAGAGCACTGTGCTGAACAAGGAGAAAAATCCCAAACAAGAAGGATATTGTAAGACATTAAAATAACTCTCACGAGTGCTATCCAAAAACACTGAAGAACCCACGACGAATCAAGAGATATTTCTCACTCCTGTAGAACACGAGGTGAACTACGACACTCTTTTTTTCAATAGAAAAACCAGAGAAGGACTCAAAAGAATTCCTCCTGAATCCAACAAGTCCAGAGCTACATTGATAATCACTAGATCTTTCTAAACTCTTAACTATCTTCTCTAAGTGATTGATTTATTTACTTTTGAGCAGTGTGATATACTCTGTATTTCTTATACACACACTGTCTCCTGTACTGAACTGGAGGATATCAAATCCTCACTCCAAAAATCTTAACTCTTGTTTACCCATGTCAACTGTAGAAGAGGTCCTTGTGTGGCCTGGTCTTTGTTTTGTTTCCCAAGAAGAATAGTGGTAGAGGTCCATGTGTGTCCTGGATAGTTTTGTAAATTATTGTTAACCCCGAGCCAAGGTGTGGATCAAATTTTTATAAATTTGGGAGGACTGATCCTCATCTTGAGACTGAACCTCTTGTTATATCTGATGTGAATCATTAGTTTAAGTTTAATGTATACTACATATATCTTTTTTATTCCACTGCTATTACATTAAAATACAAAACAATTTTAAAGCTACTTTGATAGTTAAATTAGAAAGTGTTTAGACTTATTGTAAATCAGTAGGTTAGTTTCAAAAGTTATTTTAATATTGTGGTTAAATTTACTGAGTCCTAATCAATCTTTGAGAAGCTAAGTGAACATTTACAATCTATATAAATTCACTATAGTTTAACTTATTTTATAAATTGGTGGATTTTTAAATAGACAATATTTTAATAGAAATTTTAATTGGAACTCAATTCACCCCCCCCCCCTCTTGAGTATCCACTCCGACTAATAGGAATAAATTAATCATTAATATTATTAAATAAAAAACCCAAACACAAAACCTCACTGTTTCCATACTAAATCATTTAAATCAAAATTAATTTCACTTTTTCTCATCTCTTTTTCAAAATTACATTTCTACAGATCTATTCTAGTGTTACTCAGTTCAATATTGTAACACATACATTTACACTATTTGACATGATCTTTAAAAGTTAATGTATGTCTATAAATTTTTTCATTATAGAGATGACCTAGTTAATTATGATTTAATGGGACTCATTCCCCTTTTCACTTATAAGGAGGTTGTATATCTACAAAAAATAGTTCTCGATCAAGAATGTTTGGTACTACTTTTGGTGTTAAAATTTGACATTTAATTTTTTGGTTTTCTATACATATAGAAAAAAATGGTGTTTTCAATTTATACAGTATATTGAAAGAATTAGAAAATTCATTGTATTTTCATTACATCAAACTTACTGATACAGTTGTCTACATTTCACCAACATGAACAATATATGTATGAGTGCATACTCACTTCCAATCAAAATAAATATTGAGAGTAATTTTCACTAATTAAGGGAAATGGTAACTGATTATATGGAGGAAGATACTTTACCCAAAAATATATGAACCATAGTTTCCTGATGCAATTATCCATAATTAACTCGAAAACCCATGTATAAGGTAAATAAAATATCACAAGGAGTCTAGAAACCCCTCGTTAATCATACTAGAGATAAATAAAATATAAAAAAAATATAAAACAAATCAACTTATAAATCTAAAATTTTTAAATGGAATTCCATGAGAAGATGATTTTACATTTATAAATGAATTTCATTCAATTTTCCCATAGATTCCTCTCAATAAAGTGACTAAGGATGAGTTAAGAATGAGGTTCATCTATTAGTGTGTTAAGGGAAAATATATTACTTGGATACACAACATTAATATAGCACATTCAATATATGGGAGGAGTTATATAATTCATTTATTAAGAGAATTAAAACATACATAGAATAATGGACCTTACGAAAAGGATCTCCACATTCATACAAAGAATATAGAGGCATCCATTTTGGAATTGTATATCTTCAGGAATAACAACAATAGTTTCCTAATAAGTAGTATCCACACACACTACACATGAAATTTTTTTATGTATGGATCAATGTCATGGGATAAACATTGGTGGATATTACTATATAATTTCACTATGGAGACAATATATTGGATGAGCTAAAAAATCACTATAACATGCTTTCTAAAAATGATAAATACATATAAATAAGATGAGTAAGAATCTATGTCAAAAAATATTTAGTTGATGATAATTTAAATGCCCATATTAATGAATTTTAAAGATGAATTAAAATTATAATCTCAAGGATAGAAACTGCAATTGTGTAATGTAGTTATGCTGGGATTTTTAGACACAATTCCATTCAATGGATGAATTTTTATCTTTTATCACATGAATCATAACATAATACATTGGAGGGAGAAATATATACGGTAAATAATGGGACACATCTGACGTGAAATTATCCATTCTCCAATACCTATAATCCTTGATAGAGAAATCTCCAGAACCTATCCTAGAAAGAGGATGTTATTTTAAACCTGATAATATAAACTTAATTTCAGTATAATAAAAAATATTTTTATAATGATAGATTCACCATAGGATGTTATGGTAGACCATATTCAACATCATAGAGAATGGGTTTGGGAATAGATAAGATCTGCAATGTATTTTGGGAGATCAGGTAACAGAAATTTAAGATGAGTGATGTTTTTATTAACAAATTTAAAAATTTCAAGGAAGGATCAGATGATACCAGGAGAATATGATAGAATTAATAACCTTGAATTGATAGTTATAAAATATTCCAAAAAAACATGAGAGACATAGATACATTTCAAATCACAACTGAAACAAAAACTGGAGATAAATTAATAGAATTTACAACCACATGAGACAAGACATTCAATCAAATAGAAGGAGAATAGCACAAATAACCAAAATTAGAACTTGATCATTGTGAGAAAGATAAATAACCAAAAGTGAAAAATAAAATGGAAAATAAAATTTCATTGGGGAGATGAATTATATCATAATAAAATTTTAGATGACATAGATACTTTGGAAGAGTGATGCTTAAGATGGATGATGGTGATAAAAATGATTATGAACCACCTACTATATTTTTTGAAATAGATAGAGAACTGGATAGGAATTGAGATTGATATTTAAAAAGGTTTATCTAAATATTTCAAATGATAATAGTTTATATATCAATTTCAGAGGAACCTTCCAAAATTCCTTCCTATATAAAATTCTTAAAGAATATCATCTCACAAACAAAATTGATAGAGGATTTTTTTCATAGAAAAACTCACTAAATAGAATAATTCTATTATTCATTGGATTATTCCTCAAAATATCAAGGATATTGGAAGATATAAAATTAACTATAAATTTTAATGTAAGATATATTTAACATGGTCTGTGTATTTGGGAGAAAATTTTACTTAATTATATTGGTAGTTTATATAGAACATAAAATTGGTAAACTCATGCCCACAACTGGGGAACATTAATTAGTTGATTAGTTTATTATATATATAAAAAAAATTAATTAAAAGATTTTGTAGTCAGAGTGGGAAATTTGATCCTACTAGTTGATTTCATAGTGTTAATAAAAGAAATTGATGAGATAGAACTAGTCGTATTCAAGAGAATATTTTTTTACTGGGAGTGCCTTAATCAATTTTCCACAAGGGGAACTCACTTTTCATGTGGAGATGAAATGATCTTTAATGTTCGTTAAAATATAAAACCCATACAGATTATATGGTTTTATTTTATTTTATTCAATTTATTAGTATTGTGAAAACGAATTAAAATTTATAAGATAATGTCAATATCATGAACTGGATTACTTCACTAAAAAACATAAATTTAACCATAGATTTTATATAATATGATATAATTAATGACATGGGGTGTTATAATGATATAGTAATAAATTTGAAATAAAAATTGGTTAATAATTGTTTTATTATTAAAAACTACTTACATGAACCACCTATTATTATATTTATGTAGTCTCATACCAAGTTAAAATGTTCTTTTTTAAGAAAGGGATACATTGCATGTTATTTCCATAATAAAGGTAGAGACTCAACCACAATAAAGGGTTCTTGAAGTGTTTATAAGAAATAAGATAGATATTTATTACAATATATCTATAAAACCATAATATTTTAAAAAATATTTCAATTTAATAAATTTTATGTGTTTAATAGCTTCTAATTCATGTAACAAATATCATTAACAAACTATGATATCTTATAAAAAGGTATTATTTAAGAATGAATCCTACAACCTAATCCAAAGTCTATAATATAATAATAGGATTTATTTAATTATTAAATATTTGTTATAAATGTTACCCTTATTAAAATTTATTAATATATTCCTTGGAAATAAGTACACAATTATTAATCATTAAAATGGAATAATATAAGGTTACAAATAGTTAATGATTTATTTTTCTATTAAAATAAGTTCTCATTATATTATTTATTATTATTTAAAAGATAATTTTATGAATTTTAAAATTTATATTTTATGAAAATATCCGAATTTGTAAATTTATAATATCAGAATTTTCTTAGGATGATTTTTTAAGATTATTTTAAAATGGATGATTTTTGGGTTAATAGTGAAAAATACCAATTTTCAAATTATGTCACTTTTATAAACCTATAATGTTTTAATAATGACATGAATGTTCAAGAAAAAAATGTTTATAAACAATATATTTATTTAATGTGTAATATATGGCATTAGATAGTATAATGTTGCACTTAAAAGGCTATGTTTTATATTTTTTAAATATAAGTAATGTTTCTATTCAAATACCAACTATTTTATGCTCTTATATTTTAATGATGTTTTCAGAGAGATAAAATATATTTTTGTTTTGTTTTAGAGGAAAATAAGCGTATTTTTATTTTAAATAACTAAATTAATTCCATGGGAATCCATATTCTACAAAATTTTCGTATAAAATTATTTTTATGCCCAAAAATAATTTTTATAAAAACTATTTCTCATTTGAGTTTTTCACACTTATGATAAAATTAATTTTTTACACTACTAATAATTTAATATTTAAAAATAGATATTATATTTGGATTAAATATTTTGGAATTTGGTAAATATTGTAATTTCATTTTTTATAATGAATAGTATCCAAGGTAAAAATATGTTACATTGGATAATGATAAAAGTGTTAATATGGATTTAAACTAAAGTGATAAGGGATAGAACAACTAAAAAATGTCTAAAACCAATTGTTTTAATGTATTTAAACCTTATACCATCAAAACCTCTAAACTGATCAAATTTGGAGAAACTTATACATAAAATTTACTATATATAATTTTAATATTTGGAATAATTACAAGTGTGAAACTCCCCTTAATTATAAAAGGGATCCTCTACCCCTATATTATTTACACCTTCCGGAGCCACATATCTCTACAATAACCTATCCAAATATCTTCTCAACATACATATCCTTGTAATATGTGAAATTTCATTCTTAAAATACTCACTCTATAGTCTCTAAAAAAGATATCCAACATAGATTTTCCTTAGAATAAATAATCATCATTATAAAATCATATTTTATTTTTTTATTCTTATAAATCCTCAAAATATTATTTCACCATATACACAAAGTGGATCCATTAAAATTATATTACACAAATTTTATTATTTTAATTTAATAAAAATTATTTTTATGATATATCCCAACAGAAAATGAAAACGCATTCATGAGTATGTACATACTATCGTGTTCAGGAACAATGACTTTTATTTCTTATCATGAAACATCAAGGTTTTATATATATTTTTGGATATAATTATCATATAATTTTTATGGAATTATTATTATTATAATAGAAAAATATATTATCTACCATTTTACGCTTTCATCCATTAGAAATGATAATGTCTCTCATGCGTACGTATGGATTACCACCACTAAGATGTGAGGTGATTCTTTTTTTATTTTCACTTTACATGGATGGTCATATATATATATATATTTAATGAATATTTATATATATGTAATATATATGATATTATTGTAACTCTTGAATGTTAAAACATTATTTACATTTCTTTTCTTTTTTATATTATAAAATGAAAGATGCGATCTTGCATACATACAAAAAACCATCACCATATACGTTGTATTTCATTTATATATCCCCAAATTTCCATGGTTGTTTTAAATTAATTTAAATGAATAAATATGATATATATGACAATATGAACATTCTTAAGATGATTAAAACTTATACATGTTTTATAGACCGAAATTTCCATACTAAAACGTGTATGAAAAATTGAATAGTGAACATCCATAATGGTGAATTTAATGAGTAATTATTAAAATTGGTGTAATTGTAAATTACATGTGATTCATATCAGGTAAGATCATAATGAATATGAGTTTATTCCAATTTTAAAATTAATCTAAATTTTTTATTAAGGAGGTTAAGAGAACGTGTGAAGTGAGTATGGAATTTAGGTTAGTGTTTCTAATCAAAATTTTATTTGTAAAAAATATTCCATATTCACCACATTATATGTTTATGTGGTATATATAATTCCCATAAATGTATAATATTATTATTTTAGTAATTTTTTGTGTATTTACAAATACATATTTTGGGATTAGTAATTTAGTGCCAAAAAATCCCATATGATTTAGTTTTTGATGATCAACAATAACCTTCTTACTTTACTAATGATGTTAATTTTTTTATCAATTCTTATCTTATTTTAAGTATTTTGGTGGTTAAAACCCTTATTTTTAAAATTCTATATATTTTTCCTTAATTTTTCCTTTTTCTAGAAAATCAGATACGTAAGGCATTTGGATATCTGAAAAAAATAGTTATGTGAGCATTCAAATATATAAATCACCTACATGAAGATTTCATCTACATTTAATTTATAAATTGAAAAATAACATATGTGGAAATTACCTTCATTGATGAGATATCCTACATGATAAATCATCTTTATAGTTCAATCACACATCTTAATTTTTTACATGATGTAATTAGCATTGTAATTTAAGTACATGGTGAAATCATCTTGGTCTAATTTTGATACATGAGTAAAAGTAATATATGATGAAAATTTAGCTACATGATACAAAATAGTTATGTGATGATGTTCTTCATCAAATCTTATATGTATATTTAAATAAATAAATCAGATACAGCACGGTTCAATTTTTTTTTCATTGAATCACTTGGGTGAGGTTTTATTGTCATTATACTATATTTAAATGGTGGATAAAAATTTTATGGTAAATAATATTATAATTATAGGAATTTAATGGAATTAAAAAATGTACATGGATAATTAATTTTCCTCTTTTTTTGCTATGGTGTTTTATAGAAAATGTTATGTCTATGGTTCTAGATTCGTTTCGTTTCGTGTAATACATTTAAGTTAGAATATGTTCATGCATTTAACAGAAAATCACAATATCTCATGAAAATTAAAAAACGTTTTTACGTATAAAAGAGCAAAAGATTATTTATATATTCATGAATTTTATATCAAGGCTCTTCAACACTTCTCTGTCTGATAGAAGAAGAAGAAAAATAAGCTTCATGATCTATAGATATGCATTATCCTTCATCCATATTATTGATTTAGAAGACACTCCTTGTTAAATATTATTTTCTAATTATCTATCCTAGATATTTAATCATTCAATCAATTGTGTCTTATAACTCTATGTTACTTTTGTAAACACTTGGTTTAATTATTTTTTTCTATAAATTATCCTTATAAAATAAGATTAAGGCAGTTGTTTGTAAATTCTCATTGGTTATTAGTCAAAGGATCCTATTATTTTGTAAAAATTGTTTAATTATTTATCTAGTTCTAAATTCCCTATAAAAAGAACTGGTAGTACCCAAAAAGGGCCGACTAAGTGAAAATCACTATACTCGTGGAGAAGAGTGTTCGTGGAGTGCACTAGTGGACTTCTATTCCATGAACCAATATAAATATTTGTTTATTTTTCACTTCCTTTTTTACTTTATTTTATTCTACTTATTATATGGGAAGAACATGAGGTTTGTAGTAGATAATAGAGGGTTGTTTTCTATGTTATGGGAATCTCAAGAACTCGATCTCCTCAGAGTATTTTTCAAAAAATTCCAAACAACAATTAGTTTCATAGCTAATGACTCTTGTGTTCTCAGTTTTCAAAGGTTCAAGTTTAATGATCTTATTGAATAGAGATTTTATGACTAAATGTTGGGAAGGTGTATGAGTTGTATGATATCCCTACTTAAATGGTGATAATTATAGTTATTGGATAGTATAGATGATTATATATCTAAATAACCTTAGTCTAAATGTTTTCCTAAAAGTTTTTAATCCATATAAAAATCTAAAAACACAATGAGAGACTTTGTATAATAATATTGATGAATGTTATGATTTACATTATAAATTTCTGATTTTTATTATTTGTGGACTATTCCTTGATTAGTTTAATAGAGTATCTAAATTCCATACATCCCATATAATATGTAAGACCGTTTTTGTTGCTTTTTAAGGTATATGTTATATGAGAGATTTCAGATATTATTCATTAAAAATAAAGTTTGATATGTTCAGAATTATTGAAGGAGAGAGAATCAACCTGTTAAATTTAAGGATTATATAGATTGTAAAAAATATTACTTTTCTAAAATAAATTATTCAAGAGCCCGAACAAGATTTATGTTTTTTAAGATATTTCCACCTATGCAGAGTGTCATTTCTAATTCTATTTGGTAATCTCTAGAGGTCAAGAATTTTAAAATAAAATATCTTATTGGAACTATTATAATCTACGAGGTGGAGATGGAAGCTAAATATGCATAGAATATATTAGTTAAGAAGTAAAATTTTTCCATAAAATCCCCAACATAAATTTTTTAAAAGAATTATAAATAATTATAATGGATGAATTATATGATGAATTGACATTATAAATTTATGATTTAGACACTGTTCTTTTTCATAATTCTTTGAAATTAAACAAATTACAATAAAAGAAGACGTTTGAATTAACCCTTTAAAATTTAGAAGTCTGGAGTAAACACAAAATATTTTTGATTCTAAGAACAAACAATTATGGAACATATCATTCAATATTTTCCAAATTTATATGAAAAACCCATATCAGAAAAAAAAAGTACTTTAAACGGTTTGTTAAAACAATAATGCAATGAAATCCATGAATGTGACATGCATTGCTTCTAAAAATCGTAGTAATGTGCTTCTTCAAAATCATATTATTAACACTCTAATCAAAAAAACAACATGTGCTTTATATCACAATGTAATTAGGTACATTCATATTATTCTCTGAAGAATGTTCCTAAATTAGAAAACGAAATTTTATCTTATAATAAATTAATTAGATGGTGTACCATGAGTCAAACTAAATATGAGCCCTATAAAAATAAAACAAACTATTAAAATGTCCAACGGAGATATGGGAAATGAAAAAGTGGTTATAAAAAATAAATTTCATAATTAAAAACTATTTACAAATATTATGCTACCCAGTATCAAAAATGGAACTGAGAATAAAAAATATGAAAAAGAAGCTCAATATATTTAAGATGTTGACAGTTTTTCACTAAATATGAAATTTTTTTAAATAAAATCCATAGAAACAATAAACCTCATAAAAAATATAATAGGAATACAAGGTAAGTATAAAATTTTATAAAAAGTATTCTATTCCTAATTCTATGAATAAGAACCATTTTAAAATTAATTTTTCATTTCATATAATTACGAAATTATTCTAATAATTGTAGTATAGAAAATCACAAATGTTGTGGAGTTAAAAATGGATTTAATTTTAAAAAAAATCAAAACATAATTCTAATATTTCTGGATGGTAAGAACTTCTTTGGGTTCCAAAGCATTAGTTCCTAACATTATTGGACTAATGAAATTATGGGTACCAATAAAATTACTATTTTATTTGTCTTTGTGTGGAAACATTTCCAAATTTCATAAATGATATAAATTATTTATATAGTGGATGATCAAGGGATATGAATGGGTATTTCTATAAATTCCATTCTATTTCAAACATTGATAGAGGTTAGGACTCTTTTGGTGACAATGCAAAGCTAAAAATTCTTAGTGTTGCACATGTTGAAAATCCAAGATTAGTCTTTATAAAAAAAGTTATTTATGAGGAAATATTAAAGAAAAACATGATAAGTATTTTTATAATTTCTGATGAAGGTTATTTTTCTAATTTTTGAAATAGTTCTTGTTCAGTTTTTAATGATAAAACACTTAATGTTATGTCTCCTATAATAGATAATATTCATACTCTATATCTTAACTACTTGATTAAAAAAAATTAAACTATTTCACGTAGATATAGAATAGAATGTAGGAACATTATAATATTTATTCTTTAAAAAAGATATCTAAAAGGAATTTTGTTTTAATATTACCTTAGAATAAATTGAATTAAATAATCTATGTGATTCAGGAAAAATGGTAAAGAATCACAAGTCATATTTTAAACTAATTAAAAAGGTTACTACTTCAAGATCCCTAGAACTTATTCATATGGATTTTTTGGCCCGTCAAGTGTTTCAATCACAAAAGAAAAAAATAATTTTTATGTTTTACATTATTATTTAAATATAATTACATTGTTTTTATTTTTAAGTGTTTACAGTGATGCTATATGTTTTTTATATTTTTTTTAAATTGTTCAAAATGAAAAAGATGAAAAAAAATTCTTTAAGTGTAACCATGGAATAGAATTTAGAAACCACGATTTCAAGGCATATTTTTCGGAACATGGTATCAAAAATATTTTTTCATTCCCTAGAACAATTGAACAAAATGGTTTTTTAGAGGATAAAAACTAAAATTTATAAGATTGAATAAAATATCCTGTGAATATAACATATCTACTCATTTATGGGTGGAATCTGTGAATATATCATGTTATGTTATAAACAGACTTCTAATTATAAAAATTTTGAATAAAAAATCAAATGATATATGGAATAATAAAAACTCAAAAGATACATAATTTTTTTGGATATGAGGTTTATATTCTAAAAACCAAGGATAATGTGTGTAAATTTTATCCAAAAGTTGATGAAGAAATCGTCATTGTAAATTCTACTACTATCATAGAATATAGAGATTTAAATAAAATTTCAAAGATTAATAAAGAATAAAATACTAAAAAATTTGATTAAAATATTCCTCTTGATTAATAAATTACTCAAAATATTGAAATAATGATTCTTTTGAAAACATGTGACCTTAACCTCTATATTAATGTAAAAATTGGTGAGGATTTTAACATGATTTTTCATAACTAAAACTTAATAGAATAGATACTAGATAAATAGAATGTGTTGTCTCTAAAAAACCTAGAACCCTTATAAACCATAGCATAGAGACTATTATAGGATTCTTAGATAAAGGAATCATAACTATAAGGAGTGTATGAAACCTTGTAGAGTTTTCTTCCTTTCTATCTCAGCTAGAACATGTGTCTATGGAAGAATAATTACTATATTTGAGTTGGGTTTTTAATTCTAAAATAATTAAACTATTTTAACTAAAAAATTGTTTGGAATTTAGTAAATACACCCTATTAATATCTTTTTGAAGATACAAAATGGGTTTTTTGAATCAACAGGATGATCATGTTGTGATAAAAATGAATAAGTCAAGGATAGTAGATAATGTATAAATTCAGTGTGAAGGTATAAATTTTGAGGATATAATTTATCTTATATCTAGACTAAAATCCATTGAGATTTTATTATCCTATGAATCAAATATTAATTTTATATCATATCATATGGATATAAAAACATCTTTTCTAAATGGTATTCTTTTTTTGATGTTTTTATTGAATAACCTCATAGTTTGAAAAATCCTTATCTTCCAAATTCATTTTCAAAACATACCAATGTTCTTAGCCTTAAATAAGATCATAGTGTATTTTAATAATGATTAAGTTCATTTATATTATAAAAAAAACTTCAATAGGTAAGGATGATCATAAATTATTTATGAAGGAATCACATATTGATAATATAAATATATATATATATATGTTGATGATTTGATCTTTGGTTCTAAAAATAAGACACATGTGTAATGAATTTTCAAAAAACCTGGAAAAATAATTTCAAATTAGAATAATTTGTGAGTTAAATAATTTTCGAAGTTTTCATTTTTATCAAATGGACATTGGAAATGTGTTGAATCCAAAAATACATAATTTATGCTCTCTAAGGATTTGGACTCAAATGTAGTAATGTACATACAACTCTTATGTGTTATAATTAATATCTTTAAATTTATGAAGCTATGTAGCTAGTTGACAACAAGCGTTACTTTAGAATAATTGAAATATTATTATATTTAACTACTAGTAGACCATATATTATTATTACAATATGTCAATGTGATATATTTCAATAAAATCATTAAGAAAATAATTTAAAATATGATAAAAAAGTCTAAGTATTTAAAAGGAAAAATTTAATTTTCCTCACTTTTTACAGACACTCCAGATTTTATATTAGCTCCATATTCTGATACTGATTTTATTGGTTTTATACTATATAGAAATATTACCTTAGGAACCTAAAACATTTAGTAAAATCCCTGGAATACTAGTATAGTAAGAAACAACACTCTTCTTTATTATATACAATAGAAGAAGAATATATTCCTACTAGTAGTTTTCGAGAACATGTATTATTGATGAAACACACCATGAGGGATTTTGGACTCAATTATAATCATGATATAATTAAATGTGATAACACTAGTTCAATCAAAATTTATAAAAATGTGATAAATCAATGGAAAACCAAATATATATATTTAAGGAATCATTTTTTAATATTCTGCACTCAAAAAAGATATTTTAATCCGAATTTATTCTCTAATAAAAAGCAGTTTTCAAGAATTTTTACAAAAACCATTACATGTGAGTAATTATATTTTTTTATCAAAATAGAAATGGGGTTTTTTGAATTTAAATTAATTTTATTTATTTTATGTCAGATAATTTTAGTTTAATATTTTTTATT
Source organism: Viscum album (assembly GCA_963277665.1). Taxonomy (NCBI): domain Eukaryota; kingdom Viridiplantae; phylum Streptophyta; class Magnoliopsida; order Santalales; family Viscaceae; genus Viscum; species Viscum album. Next base: position 1,355,991,475 of record OY728131.1, read on the forward strand.
TATATCTATTTTAATGCGTTATAAAGATGTAATTATTCTATTTTATTTTGATTGTTTAAATGTTGCATTTGTAAATTAAAATTTCCCTCTTTAATATTTTATTTTATTTTGTTGGAATGAAACATAAAACTAATTTGGTTATGTAAGATTTTTGGAAATCAGATATATTACCTAAAATATAAATTGAACTCGTCCCATTATCCAATAACAAATGTATCTTCTTCTTAAAGATGACCATCTCCCTAAACATTGAGCCCTTAAATCCTTGATTGTCCTATATGTTTCTTTTAGAAATGGGGATAACCTTGTTTGTTTAAGGTTCATACATTCCAATCGGTTTCTAATGGGTTTATTCATAGAAGCGGAAACATCCAATGAGTCTATATCCATTTGGACTTACTTTCCAAAGGTAGGTGCTCATTAGTTGTGGACCGACGAGGCATAATAATTTTCATTGGTCAAGAGGATGGGAGGTCAAACTCATCACACATTTTTGGGGGGAATTATTGTCTACTCCGGGACTCTCTTATAGATTTGAGTAATGTTCGTGAATCATTATTAATTTACCAAGAATGAAAATGAGATTTCCTTTAGATCTGACAATCAATGATTGATTTTTATTAGAATTAGAGAATATTTTATATGTATTTGAGTTTATTCATCGATAGATAATAATCCATATTTATTAGAGATTATTAGTCAATGGTATCATTCAACACATTATATTGAAATCTCTTGGTCATTAAGACAACCCTACTGTTTTTAAAGCCACTCAGTGGGGCACTTGAAGTTTATTGTCATTCAGAAGGACATGGATTATTTCAAAGTTGGGATCATACCTGCAGATGGGCTACCTATGTATCCTTGTTAGAAAAGGAATCAGAACCCACGTAGTTTGAGTGACAATGTATGAGGTTTATGCAGGATTAATGGCTCAAAGAGAGATGTCATAATTACTTTTAAACTCTATGCTCATGTGAGTCATGCTCGGTGTGAAAAATAAGTGATATTAGTATAACATAACTATTGTTCCTTGAAAGATTAAATCATAATAAATGATATGGGGATTGCATATGTATGACTTCCCAAGTAAATGAAGATAAATACTTTTAGAAAAGAATACCAAGAGCAGGGTCCATAAAGGGGTTTGTACTTTATAGAGATTTGGGATTTTAACCCGGGACTTACTCCTGAAAAGGAATCCAAAATTTAATAAAGACATATGATTGGGTTTTATTCCTAAGATGAAATCTTAAATCAAAAGAAATTAAGACTGGGGCTTACTCCTGAAAAGGAGGCCCAGTTTAAGAGAAATTATGATTGGGGCTTACTCCTATGGAGGATGCCCATATTAGGGAATTTGGGTCATACTCCTAAGGAGTATTTCCAGATTACAGAACTCAGGGCCTACTCTTAAAGAGGATAACCATATTAGGAAACTTGAGGCATACTAATATGAAGTATGCCTATATTAGGGACCTTCTCGTCTTAAAGGATGAGGTTTAATGAAGGAAATATCTAACCATAGTGACATAAAGTTGTGTAAATCAAATGGTTTTGAGAGATGTTCCACATAATTCCTTTCAGATATGGAAGAAAACAAAGGAACGTTCCATATATGGCCTTGAAGAGGGTTTTGAAGGCTAAATCATGGAAAGGAGAGGTGGATTTGAGGAAAGTAATTGATTTGGAAGGAGGCGCACAAGCATTGTTCTGGCGTTCAAGTCCTGGTCGTCCAAGTATACTTTCATGACATGAGTTCACTTGGGTGATGAAGAAACAATGAAGTGATACATGGGAGACTTTGAATTGGAGCCCACAGTATCGTTCCTAGAGGCTTTCATATGGGTGGCGTGCAAGTTTCCTTGAGAGGGAAAGGCGGTGCAGAAGTATCAACACTTCCCTTAAGGGCTAGACACTTAGGCGCGAAAGTATTGATGAGTTCTAATACTTAGGCCTTATTCTTCCTCTTAAGAGATTCCATTCTAGGTAAAGAATTACCTTAGATCTGTTTAAAAGACTTCAGACAGAGACTTGGGTGACCAGAGCATGAATCTGAGTTTTGGATTTTCTTCTTCCAAATGGGGGGCCTACAGGGGGTATATATTGTTCATTGAGGACGTTGGGCGAAAAAAGAATAGGGCACTCAAGTGACTTGCATGAACCATATGTGGTGCGCTAGTATACTTGCATGACCATAAGAAAACTTGCGCGAACCATGCTTAATGGTTTCCTTGTTCATGCCTTTTTCAATTTTTTATGTTCTTCAAAGGATGAATCTATTTATGCTTATGGTATTCTCCTTTTTCATTCATTAGACTCTATGACGGAAAGGAGCATCAACACTCTAATAGACCATATTAGTCATAGGAAATTAAAAGTGTAAAAATGAAGGAATTTTGGGTTATTATATGAAATATAAAATTGTCGTCTCTCGACGAGTTCTAGCTAGTAAATCCATTGATATGGATTGGATGAAGACATCCATTATGTTACTAAATAATGATATTGAATTTGAAACATGGTATTCTTTTCTTAATGAAAAAATATTATCTTTCTATTTTAGGATGATGTTCATAAGTACATGAGTAATTCAATGATTCCATTTAATCATATAGAGGATTGGGTTTCATATATTTTCAATGAAAATATAGTGATAGTCACCTATTCCTAGATGAATGTGGGGTTTTATTATCATAATGAGGTGGAGTTTAGTTTTTGTCATACCATAGTGCCTACATGTTCTATTAGATTTTCAAATGTATTCATGTATTTTTTAGAACTTATTTCATTAGAATAAACTAACAAAATACTTTCCAAAAATGTTTATTGTCTTATAGATGTTTTTGGATAATGGGATAACTTATAAAACTAGTGAAATGGAGAAAGTTGTTTTTTTGGACATGTAAATATTGGACATTTGGATTTATAAACTGAAATTTATTTTTTCAATGTGTATGATTATATTCATGCATCATTGATGCAATGGTAAGGGTAGGATAAATTAATAAACTTATGTAATACTAATATTTTCATTCAAAAGTTAATATAGGTTTATATCAATAAATGAGATGTAGTAATTTTCCACAAGAATAAAACATTTTTTGTTTTCTTGTTGAAGAAAATCAGGTACTGTTACAAACCTCTATCAAATTACTTTAAAGAAATCTGATAAGAAATTATGGATCATGGGGATACATCTCATAACGTGGTGATCACATATATAACACCTATCTATATAGTGCCTGCTAGGGGAGTGGAGGACTCAGTACCTACTAGTTCCAAACCATCAACACTAGTTGTATGTTCTGCAATAGTAGAACCCATTTAGAGTTAAAAGGGGGATATTAATAGGCATGATGAATTAGTTTCTATGAATAAAGAATAATTTAATCATAAGGAACCATTTTGTGAGTAAACTACTTCAGTTCCAAAATTAAGGCCATTTAATATTGATCCTAGGATCTCTAGTATTGAATCCTAAGATTGAGATAGACTAGAAGCCACACAGAAACATCATAATACTTATTGAAATGTTTCTAGATATCTTATTATAGGGAAAAGTGGGTGATAATTTGAATATGGGATATACTGAGTATTCAACACACATCCTGAAGTATATCACCTCTAGTTGATCATGAGGATGTCCCTTGTTATAGTAAGAGAGCAGATATCTCAAGTAAGATATCATTTTCATCTAATGTAATTGATTAGTTTGATAATATAATAAAAAAACATTATGATCTAAACTTGGAAATTGTTTCATAATAACATTACATTAGATAAATCAAAGAGTCCCCTAATTCATTGTCTGAATTTTATAAGATGGTTGGATTTTTATCTACCTGGGTAGAACTAATAAAAAATATTTTATCAGTAACTATTTTTTAACCAACTTATACATTTATGATAAGTTATAAAAACATAAATATATAAAATTTCTAATGATTGGGTTTAAGGATGTTTGTACTACAAAAGATGAATTTGATAATCTTCATATTTAGGTTTCATATTGAAGATATTTTTTGGAACTTTATTTTGATACATTCAACTGAATCACAAAAAGTTCTTAATGAATAAAAAAATTTAGGAAAAATATGGAAGAAACCTTACATGCATTATGAAGTATGTTTATAAGATAGTTCCAATTTATAAAGAGGTTTCAACCTACTGTTGTGGTTTCTCCCTCAAAACTATCAATTTCACATGTTTTTCTACTAAGAATTGGTCAAGTAATCATTGAATTAAGTTAAATGTCCTTATAGTTTTGATGAATTATATGTGATTATAAATGTTAATTTATAATGTAATAATTATAGTAATATTTTATTGGTGAATTATAAGACACTGAATATGTATTTATTAATCATGGTGATGGAATCAAGATTTGATTGATTTCCCATTGTGGTCATCTTGAAGTATATCTTGGGTATTTGGATGAAGAAAACATGGTATTTTCTAATAAAACAAGAGATATGGTGTCATTATCTATAAGAATAACTAATGAAAACACTCAATTATACTAAAACATATCTTATACCCATTGTCTAGATGAGTGTGTATATCCCAAAAAAATGTGTATAACATATACCCATAGTTTTACGTACCATGGATGATTGAGCCATCAGTATAGCCTATTAGATTATATCATACAAATTGATCATTTTAAATAATAGGTATATATCGATACCCATATTTATGAGAATTTTGGATATATATTTTCCCATAATAATCATATTCCTATACTTCAGTGACTGGTGGTTGTCGCTACCTATCCCCATTGGGCAGCTGCAACCCTTTCATCTCATCTTGAACCTGAAAATAAAATAAAAACCATAATAAACATTCAATTAAATAAATATATTGTATATTTATCCTTCAACCAATGTATTATAATTTTATAACACCATTAAAAATACTATAAAATTCATATACATTCATACGACCAACAAATTCAAGGCATCAAAGAAAATACACATGCTTATTTACTTCCAACTGAAAAATATATGGGATCGGTATCTTTTTTATCACTATTATTCTCATCCTCATCACCATTAGAAACATCCTCATCGCCAAATGAATCATCTAGAGCACCACCACCACCACCACCATCATTACCATCATATTTATCATCGTTATCATCATCACTAACACCATCTTCTCGACTGCCAAGAGAACCCTCATTGAACGGACTCAGGAAATCATATAAAGATATAATTGATTCCATTCTTGAATTAGAAGAAGTATAATATTCTGATTTGGTGTATGGAGTGATAATTTTTTTATCTTTTAGGAAGTATTCTGTGATCATTTTACATCTTTCGTTCTCTTGTAAATCTATTATTTTGGCCTCAACTAAAATATCTAGAGAATTTTAAAGATTGTTGGTCTAATCGGTTTGAGAGGATCCCAATGAGGGCCACTACCTAGTGGGGATGATGTTTTTCCATGGTCGACATCAAACTCTCCCCTGGTGTTCCTCACCAAATAACTTTATCAAATGATCATTTGTCTAGATTTCATCATCTTGTTTCTCATTGAGGGCCTCTATATAACATTATTGAAAATATAAAAAAGTTTTTTAAATATTTATTACAAATAAATATTTGAAAGGTTAATAAAAATGTTAAATATTTTATTTATATTCATTGAACATACATACCTTTTCTTCATACAAAAGGAAAGTTAATTTTCTTGAGGCGTACGACCTTTGATTCCCAATGCCACTTGTTACAAATGACATTTATTACAATAATAGTACATTATTTAGTAAATATTAATGTGATAAAACAATAATTTATAAATATTTTGATTATTGAATAAATATACGAAATGAAGAATCTTTTAAATATAAATTTAATTAGAAATTCAATACTAGTGTCTTCACATAAACCACACACACTATTTAGTATGATAATCATTTATATGATATAAATTCCTCTTGTATGTTTATTAACGCTAAATTCAATTTATGTTATTTTATTAGGTGATTCAGTCACCTATTAATTTTGATTATTTTGTCAATAGGTTCATTTTTAGGTTTCGTTGTTTGGTAAATTAACTATTTTTTCATTTGTCTGTTTGGTTATTGGCCATTTGGCAATTTCCCCATTTGGCAATTTAGCCATTTTTTTAGACATTTTTCCATTTAGACTTTTGTCCATTAGTTCTTTTAGTTTAATTAGTCCAATTAGGCCAATTAGAACATTTACCGCGTTTAGGAAAAATAGTAAAAGTAGGCCATCTAGGACAATTTGGACAGTTTGATCATGTACGAAAACTGGCCCATTTAGGCCATATAGTTCAGTTAGTCCAATTAAGTAATTTTGGTCATTTTCTTCATATTAAAAAATAATGTCATTTTGGAAAATGAGGAAAATTAAGAAATTTGGTCCATTTAGTCCATATAGGCATATTATTCCAGTTAAGAAATTTAAGCGATTTAGGCAATTTACAAAAATATGTCCATCTAGGCCATTTTTTTCCAATTATGTTAATTAGAGCATGTATTTGGATAAAATAGGATATTTGGGATAATTTAGGAAACTTATACCATTTATTTAATTTAGTAAATTTAGTTCATTTACCCAATTAGGATGCTTAGGTCGATTTCAGCTAATTAGACGAATTAGGCCATTAAGGGAAATTAGGTGAATTTGGCCATTTAGACCAATTATGACAATTATGCAATTTAGATAATTAGTCCATATAGTATAATTAGTCCATCTTGGATAATATGGGGAAATTATTCCAACTATGACATTTTTTCAATCAGGAGAATTAGAAAACTTAGGCTAATATGTCCATTTTGGTCATTTAGTCCATTTAGTCCATTTAGAACAATTAGGAAGATTAGTCCATTTAGGCCATTTAGGCCATTTCACTGGGCGCAGATGTGCAAGCTCTACACTCTGGACTGATGCTTTGTAAGAGGGTCGACTGGCAGACATCGGAGGTGGAGTAAGACTCTGATATTCTAGTGCGGGATTTAAGAGGGGTAGGTGTGATTACTTGGGACTTGACTTACCTAGTTCGTGGTTATGACTATGAAATTTCTCGTGGAGGTGTCGTTCTTTATATACATAGAGAGGCCAATTTTTTCACTGATGCTCTTTCTTGAGGTAGTTGTCCTGAAGAGCTGTTGATGATTTTTTATAATTTGGGATCCCTTCCATAGGAATGTGTTGGTATTGTTCTGGGGGATGCTCTTGGGCTCCACCATCACAGACCGTTGTAATCCTTTGTATTATGTAAGGTTTTAAATGAATAAAAATAAATAAATAAATAAATTTCAGTCAGGGAGGTCAATTAGTTCATTAATATCATTTATTGCATTTAGAAAATTATGTAATTAGGATATGAGTACATTAATTCATTATCCCCTTAGTCCATTACTAAATTTTCACATTAGGCCAGTTGGCCATTATGTCATCAGGTCAAATGGACAATTGGATAATTGGTCATCAGGCCATTAGTCCAATTGGAAATTGGGCCATTAGGATGTTTGGTTGTTTATCCAGTTGTCTAATTGGTCATTAGTATATTAGTATGTTTGTGAAATTCTTCATTATTCCATTATCCCATTATTCTATTAGACCATTAGTCCAATTGGCTAATTAGGCCATTAGGATATTAGAAAATTGGCCAATTATGCCATTAGAACATTAGTCCATTAGGCCATTAGGCCAATATGCCATTAGCACACTCTTTCTTTATGTAATTAGGGAAATTGGTCTTTATGGAATTATTATATTAGTCTAGTTGGCCAATTAGTCCATTATACCAATTGTGCATTATGACATTAGGCCAATTGGCCAACGGGCCATTAGTCTAATTGGCTAATTGTCCATTACAACATTAATCTAACTAGATATTCATCGAATATGACAATTTTCAAATTGGATAATTGGATGTTTGTCCCTTAGCCCAATTAAACATTAATAAATTAGGTCATTAGTCTAGTATTCCAGAAATTCCATTAGGATATGCCTATTCTAATGCATGCTCTGGTTGATCTGCAAGCACTGAAGTGGAAGATAAATTTTAAGAATCATCATATTCGAGGTGGATAGTTGAATGTGGAGGTGAAATAGACATAGTATAATATGTGTAGTAGGGTTTTTTATATAACAATCTATATGGATATGGTAAAGTATGGAACATCCCTTAATGTGGTATGGTATGGGAAAAAGAGTTTAAATGAGATGATGAAAGATGCATGGTTGGGAACATCCATAGATGATCAAAAAGAAGATGGAATGTTTTGGTAAATGGGGCTTCCACTACCGGGTCAGGGAGGGAATGTATATGATGGGTTCTTCTTTTAGCTCTAATAGGACCCCCTATTAAACCCACACTCGTAGTCTGAGCATGATTCAACTCTATTTGAACTGAATTTCCCTAAAAAAAATTTGAAAATATGAAGAACAAGACATTGTATGTAATGGAGATGGAAATTATTAAAATTATTATAATGAATATTGTAACTTGAGGAGGAAACCTACATTCATTAACCATTTGATATTTATCAAATAATCACTTCCTTTTAGATTCTTCAATATTGGATAATCTACATAAGAATGAAATGACCATTTTTAGAAATAGTTTTTAAAAATTAGGCATACGGCATAGAATTCAATGAGTTGACAAACAATTTCATAAAATGGTTTAACAACATTAATTTAAAATGATGTTGTATATTTTTAATAAAACCAATTTAAACACATTTTTTGAATTGGAATTAATATATTTTAATTAAATGAAAACTTTCAATAATAAAAAAAATATCATTCCAAATTGAAAATATATTATAGTAATTATAGTAGTACCAACATGGAAACCCCACGTCAAGTTAAACTAAATTATATGTAAAAAATATAGGGTTTCATCGATATATTACCCACCATGTCATTACGTTCAACATCAAATCACACAATGGGATAATTTGAGTCATCGAATGTAATATTTGTTTTAAAACCAATGGGTGCATCAATGGTGTCAGTTTCATCCTCCAAATCAATTAAAATATGTCATGGTACTACATTATTAATTACACCATAATCTTGTATCATATAATATTTCAAATAGAACCCTTATTTTCATTGATAAAAAGATGTATGGTTCATCGGTATCCAAGAATTGACTCATGTCAATAAATCTGAATCCACATTCATCAATAAATGCACCATTTCACGTCATTGAATCAAATCATTTAAATTTTGTCATAGTGACTCGATCATGAGAGTAGTAATAAAACTAAAATACATTATTAACAATTCTTTAATAAGAAAAACATTCATATTGAGGCCTATTATCTGATGCACTAGAATAACAGTCCATTGTAGCAGTTAATATAATCCCATAATCTTCTGTTCTCATTTTCACTACCCGGTCTATTGCAACAAATTTATAACCATTTCTTATTATGAATAAAAATTAACTTTTTTCTTGAAAACACTTTTAATGGAAAGACATAACCCATTCTAGTACAAAATACAAAACCTAAAAACCCATACAAAATGGATGATCTATTAAAATTTAATTTGACTCTATTTGACATGTTTCCTTAAATAATTTCTAGTATAGATTTCATCCCTCTATAATAAAGTAATATTTGATAAGATCTTCAAACCAATACTCCATATTTTCTCACAATTGAATTTACCCCAACATCATTAATTTCCCAACATTGAAACCTCTTACCATAATTAGGTCCTTCTTATTGATCCACTATGTATGCACCTTGTTTATATCCACAAGTAGAAGTCACTCCGTAATTTTATCAATCTCTTCATGTGAGGCATTAATAAAAAAAAATTCAATAATTTATTCCTTATATTGGTAAATTAGTGAGAAGAGTATTACTGGAACATTTTTGCAAGTATGCCTTTCATGGTCATTGGGAACACCCCTAAAGATCAACTCGGTCTGTGGTGTTCTCAACCACCACCACTAAGGCTTACTAAATGAAACTTGTTTCTCCCATCACACCACCATATTCTAGTTCAGCACTACCAGATTATTTTTTTCACCATGAACCTATGCACTGAGTTTCTAATCCTTCACTTTTTCATGGGTTTCCAGGTCAGTCATAGTCCTTGAATTCATGAAGATTGTGTCTCCATAAGTTTTGGAAGGTGTGAATAGACCTATAATCCTTTTTTTCATATTTTATCTTCCTTAATATTTATTTTTGTTCCACCCCTTCTTATGTAACATATTGTGGAACCCTATTCCATGGTCACCCTCTATACATTCATATGAGAAAATTCTAGAGAACCCATCACTATAAAAAACCTCGAGAATGCATTGAAATTTATTAGAGCACTCTGCACAATGTGTGTCTGGTTGTTCCAGATGCAGTCTTTCATCAGATAAGAATTCAATTCTATTTCCTAGTTGAATCAACGATCTAATAATTGAAATTGACCGTTTATCATATGAAATAGCACACCTTGTGTGCTGAAAACATATAATTGGGAAATATTTCACATAATTCACAATTGTAATCTAGATAACCATTAAAATAAAGTCCTCCACATAACATTATTTAGCATGGTAACACTTCCAACTCCTAAGACCTCAACATGATAGGCTACATTTGTAAAGGTAGAAGGACAAGTGGCATGTGATTCCTCTACCCCCTGGCCTAGCCATAACCTTGTATAGTTGATCCATCCAGATCGTGATGTAATATTCTAAAAACATCTACAACATTGGGATTAACCTCACTCAGATGAACCTCCATCTGGGTTGGAATCATTTTTTCTGCTACACCCAAACCTCACAGACTTGTTTCCTCACTAAATTTGGATGTTAAAGCTCTTTTTTGGTCCCTCCTTGCAAACAAGACGCCTCCACAAACATCATCTGAACATGGTTCTTCACTTTGGAAATTGAAATTTATTCTCCCATCCTCAGATCCATGCCTCCACATTTGACTCCTCCCAGGTAACAGGAATCCAAATATCCAAGGAACTTACACTTCTTGAAATAAGACACCCATGATTCTAAGAATCACCTGAATTCTTCACTGACATCAACCCACATCCACTCCCCTAGTTGGTTGGAGACTTTTCCCACAACACATATTTGTGGGTTAATAGGGTGATTAATAGAGAGGTTTCTATTGTTAGAACATGGAAAATGACCTACCAAATTTCCTTGAAATCAAAGTATTGTAGGGTTTTAAAAAGGAAATGGGATATTTTGGAAAGAATCCCTTATCATAACTAATGTAGAGTGTCACCTAATTTGAAAATTATAACACCATCAAAAGAGGAAGAATCTATAGTCAAAGCACATGCATAGAGAACTAGACCATATGCAGATAAGATTCTATTATGAGCTGAAGTGAGTCATTAGTTGATTATTATCGAGAAGAATGAAAAAAAACAAGCTCTTGTAACCCCCAAAATACAAAGAGGAATTGGTCAAAATAATCCATGGATGGTAGACAGTTCCATAAATAGGCCTCAAGGGTATGATCCAATAGGATTGAAGCTTCCGTGGACACCAATTATGGGCCATAAGTCTATGTGATGTGTCACATCCCAATCTTTAAGGATCTGTGTATCCAATATATATAAACCCTGAATTCATTATATTTGAGGAGGAGAAGGAAATTCTAGATCAATTTCCACATAATTCTCATCTTTATTTCTCGTTGTTCAGTTATATCTTTTTATAACATCATTAAAATGCATTGAAAAAATCCATATATTCTAGAGCCAGATAACCTCTCATAATGGAACTTTCTAGATGATTATTGTTCAAGACATAATATTTCTATTTGAAAATATTTCATTTAGTATGATATATACATAAAAAAGAAATTGTTCCCTAAAAAGTTTTCAGTTTAATAAGATATATTAATTGTATCATGCCAGGGAAAATTTAATGTTTTTTTTCAAATCACAAAAAAATTAATGGTGCATATTTCTGAAATTTTTACAAGAAATACATAGATAAAATTATAGAACAATGGACTATAAAATTGTTTCAAGAGAATAACTATCACCCATACATTATTGGATAAAAAACTATATATTTCTATTGGAATCAATATAAGAATCATGATGTGAAAATCAGGAGTTTTTTTGTATTTTCGTTTCAACTACCTTATGTTGAAACATTTAGATATGTTTTTGGAATATTCATCAGGAACCTTGATATTCTCCAATACATCAAGAAATTTATTTTCCTCCCAAAATTTCATCACATAAGCAGCCTAAGGAACATTCCATTTGTTTGCAAAGATTTAAAAAGGATGATTTTCTAGTCGAATACCACAATATAATAAGTCCTAGTGAGATTAGAAGTCAACATTTCTTTTCCCCTTCATAGTTTGATGAATTGAATGACCAATTTCACTGACATTTTTCTTAATGCGAATTACACTTAAATAATGACTTAACAAATTGGTAGACCAGTATGGAAACTCAAAATATATACCTCAGTTTTTCAACTGTAATGGGATTCATTGTCAATATTCTTCCTCATTTTAAATTTCATCTATACTTTATCTAATTAAAAACTGAAATCATTCAATTTATTTGGAACATAAGTTCTATACATGCCTCTAGGTGGTTGTTTAGTGTCAAAATTATTATGAAACATCTAAAAATTATACTTGTATTAATAATCCATTAGAATGAATTATTGATGCCCCATGAAACTGAATCAATGATGAAATGTAAGAACTCTTGATTATTTATCAATAAAAAAATAGGACATGATAGTTATCCATTCCTGATCCAAGAAGACATCATTTCACAATATGGAAAATCCATTAATGTGCATTGAAGGGAAGAACACAACTGAAAAATATTTTTTGAGGAACCATTGAATGTGTGCACACCCATATACCGAAGCTTCTTTAAATATATTGTTAAGGGTTTCATGTTCACATCTATATCATTGCCTGAATTATAATGTCCCAATATTATTATACCCAAGAAAGTGAAATTTTTGGTTATTAAAATACATGGATGAAGATAATAAATGTGAATAAAGACAGGTCATGTGCTATGAGCAGTAAGTATCTGACCACCAAAAATTAAAACCATCACAGGGTAGATCCATCCTTACATTTTGTTCTATAACTACCAAACTGGGATGTTGTACATCAATTAACTTCTATGTAAATCCATCATTAGGATGAACTAACTCATCATTACCTTTAATTCTCTTGGAATCATGTCATCCCATATGGTTTAAGATTTATATAGACATGAATTGTTTTTAAAGCATGGTAATTAATTGAATGTTCCAAATGACTTTCTATGGCACATGAGATGGTGTTCCAGAAGTATTTTCCTTCTATTGAGAAGTTCCACACTCTTTATATTCAATAAGGTTAGTTATTTCTTCCCATAATACTCTATATTATTTCTTATAAGTATTAATTTAATTAGTAAAATATAAAATCTTATTATTTAACTTCCATGTCTTATAATGATTTGAGAGAATATCTGTACCATATGGAAGCAATTACTTAAAAAGATATGAATATAATCAATGGAGGTATTAGAAATTACATACATTGTTTTTCAATGATATAATCCCACGACAAATTCCAATTTTTTTTCATTTTATTACATTCCATATATAAAGGATCTCAAGCATCAACCATTTATTTTTCCACTCTCCTAACATCAAAATCAATAGTATTTTCCTCATGTGTATTTATATAACTATCTTCTTGCACTGGTATACTATCTATCTTGTTATGATTTAGAAATTGAAACTAATCAAATATCATACTCCTGATACCACTTACTTTTTTCATTCACAAATCATACAACATTTTATCATCTCTATATTATGGAACAAACCATAATAGTTTTTTTAAAATAAAATTTTTTAATAGGGTATATAACTTAATCTTACCTTATCAATGACCATCCAACACAATTAGAACATGATTATTTTATAAAACCTCAATATGAAGAATTGTTAAATGAAAAATAAAAAAATCCAAATTGTTTTAAAACATAGTTGGAATCTGACTGGTAAGATACATCCAGATTCTATATGATCACTTATAGGGGATAAATTATGATACAACAAACATTTTAAACAATAATTAAAAAAATTCATTACAATCAATTTCAATATTAATGTCATCAAGGAAACTATAATTTTAAAAATAAAAAAATATATCCAAAATTTAACAATGGAGAGGGAATCATGAAGCTTTATGCTATTTTAAATTCAATTAAAATCATTTTAGATGAAACTAATCATCCAAAATTGGAAGGGTTTCATTTCTAATTTCATATAAAATCATTATTATAATTATATGTTATGAATGGAAAACAATTATTTAACCATATTACATGAATAAAAGAAATATCATGTTCATTGAGAGTAATTATACATTATTTGACGCATTTTTATAAAAGAAATTAAAAATAATCCATTTAAATAATTTATCTAGAGAATCATAAATAAACATTTCCAATATAATTTAAAAATATTCATGGGTCATATAACTCTTTAAAAATAAGTAAGAAAAGTATTTATTTATTTTTAAAAATATTTCAATATTCCATTCCATTAAAAATATTCTATTTAATTAAAAATAATACCTAGAAAAACTCCAAAAGAATATTTTTAAATATAATCACTGAACTATTTTTTGAATATTTGAAATCATGTGTAGTCGCATCATTGGAATATTCTTAAAAATGACATGTATGGAAGATAATACCTACCAATAAAATCTATTGATTATCTCCTCAAGATTTTGTATAAATAAATCAAACTACTTTAATGAATAAATAAATTTGAATAACAGATTGATTCCTAGTTTGTAATCTCAAAAAACAAATAATAAAAAATATTCAAAAGAAAACCATTATAATAAGTTTTAATAACCTTTATAAATAAAATTTAACAAAAACCATTATTTTACTGACTTAATAAGATCATTATTTCAACCCATATTAATTAAATCCCCAAAATAATTTAGAAGAAATATTAAAACAAAAAAATGGGGAAATTTTTTAAAATGAATAGCCTAAAATACTTTTTCTAGAGAATATGGAATTGTCATCACCTAAACTAAATTTTGCATTAACATTATAAAATTCAATCAAAATATCTACTCTAAAAGGGGGTATATAAACTTAAGAATATTAACAGAAATAGTATAAGATATCCAAAAGGGAAAATACACATTTAAACACGAAATATTCATAATAATTAAAAGGTAAAATCATAATAGTTATTCCTAAAATCAGAAACAAAGTAAACACAATGGTATGAATATACCAGTACATCTATCATGGATATAAAATAAAAAATCAAACATCACCCAAAAATATACAATAATGGAATACCAAATGATCATCCCAATTACAATCAGTAAACCAAATTCTCCAAAATAAAACATCACCCACAAAGAACCTTATTTCATATAACAAAAAAGAATCGTAACCTAATTGAATATTGGATATGTTTTCCAACATATATAAAAATGAATAAAATATTCATAAGAATAGAATATGGATTTGGAAATCCCTATTGATGAATTTTGAAATCAAAAAATTTATGAATCAATGGAGAACAATGGAGGAGGAGATGTGTATATCATTGCTCAGGTGAGGGAAACTTGGCTCAGCCTATGTGGGGGAGATGTGGCTCGACGAGTGAAGGGGTATGGTGGGAGGAGTAAATGGAAGACTCTAACCCGATGGTTTTTTAAACCATTTAGAATAGATTAGCTATACCCACTGTTTTCATAAAATGTTGTTACAGACAGACTACATGATATCTATACCCATGTTTTTTTGTAAACTATGGGTATATCTAAGTGAGGATAGCCAGTATTTATAGTAGTGTATATTATTTTCAAGTTGTTATAATAGATCCATCTAGGGATTATTGAACTTGATTATTAATATGAAAAAGATGGTCCATGTTCAAAAATAGAAACTACCTTAAAAGTTTTTATTTTAGTTACATTGAAGTAGTTATTTGTTTATAAACATGTAAGGATAGTTATCTTTTTAAATTGGGTTCTCTTCCTCTTATGGTATCAGTTCATTTTGAATCCAAGCCAATTATTGGTATTATGTTATTAGAATCCCTAGTTTGGGACTTGAAAGAGATTTTTATGAACTTTTTAGATAACTTGGAATGCATGGATTAGAAGTTAAAATAATTGAATAGAACGATGTTAAACATAAATAGTTTAGTTGAACAGATTATGACAAATATTTTAGTGAATTTTCAATCAACACCTTACATTACTGACATTTCACCCTCTACTCGGTCATGAAGAAGTCAACCATCCTTCTATTTTTACTTCATGATTGACTGAATTTTGGAGGGGATTATCATGAGTGTTTTTCCATTTATTTATCATATTCACAAGAAATCCTATTTCATTGTCCTCAATTTCAACAATTCAAACATTGTTCCAAGGATGGAAATCTGGGTTGAAGTTTTTTTTCAAATGAGAATAAGAAGGAATGTTATCCCTAATACTCATAAATATTATATAGGTACTAGATAAATTAATGGAGTGGTTTATGTTCTATTATTTTTCTATCAGAACAAGAAAACATTGTATTCTTATGAATTGGCTTTTAAGTGTTCTTAGGGTGAAAGATATTTATTCTGAACCTATAATGAAAGTCCCTTTTCAGGATGATAGAACCTACCACTTCAGTCTACGTCATCAACCTCTGAAAAATATTCTTAATGTTCTATTTCAAAATCATAAAATAAACATTGTTTTTGGTTCATAAATTTAATCTATTTGGTGGTTGAGAAGGATAGATTGCCATCATAAATGCCAAAACCTCCATAACACAACCCACCTTCAAGCCACCTCCAATAAAATCAACATCTCTTTTTGAGCTTATACTTAATTTGAAGTCTTTAAACTGATATATATTATATTTTGGAATTGTGTTCATTAAATTTATTTATATTTTTATATGATGAAGATTAATGAAATGATTCTTTATTCATTTATTAGGTTTTTTATTCCTTTTTTTCATTCGAAGTTGTTTATGTGTTATTGTTTTCCATTAATTTTATTTATTAATTTCATTTATTTTACATAATGATTTATTTCATTTAATTTTTTAATCAATTTTTGTTAACTAACATCCTTTATTTAAAAATTCCAATACTCAATTTTAACAAAATAATCCAAAAAACATCATTACTCTAAAATTATACCTTAAATTTTTTTTCACCCATTTTTCCATACTTTTTACTGAAGTTAAATGGGGTGAAGTTTTCATCTTTTTTTAAGGGGGGATTAGTTTTCATATTTTACAAATTGGGGAGAGTTTATCTCTAGGGAAAAATAAATTTCACACTACGGAATAGAAATAAAAGTTAAATAATATATTCTCAAAGTTATATATTATATATTTTTTGTTAAAATTATGTAAAAATCTATTTCAACCTTTTATAATATGGAGTTGTATTTAAAACGGGTTTTATGATCATCAAAAAGTGAGATCTTTTTGTTCTGATAATTTTATGCCAACATATACTATGTAATTTATGTTTTATGGATATAAAATACCCTTTATACATTACTTGTAATTTTCTATATCCATTAGTTTTTATCTTCTTTTAGGGGTTCCATGTGATAAAATTATTATGTTTACAATTCTATACATTTTTTTATGTTTTATTATATCTATAAAAATGGACTGCGTAAGGCATTTATATATATGTATATTGGGATAAAGGAGAATGAAGATATATAAATCACTTACATGATGGTTTTAGCAATGTAAAATAGATATGTCATGGAATCACTTATTTGGAAATTTCCTACGTCGATGAGATCGCATAAGTGAGAAATCAGGTACATAGATCTATCAGGTATGTCAATTAGCAATGTGATGTAATCAACTATATAAATTTGATACAATGTGAAATCATATATTTCATTTCAATAAACTATCTCATATTTGGATATATGATTAAAAATATTATATAAATAAAATTCATCAATGTGATGCAAAACCACTACACGAAGAAGTCACAAGTCAAATCGGTTATGTGGATTTGAATGATGAAAAGAAACAAGTATAAAAATAATTTACTTTATACATAATTTCTGAGGTATTTTAGAAAAAATGTACTGTATTTGATCTAATTCTCTAAAAATCATGTGTTATGTGATTAAGTGATATATTTTTAATTCATGAAAAAATATATCATGATATCTCATATGGAAAAAATAAAGATAGCTATATAAAAGAATATAATAGTATACATATATTGAATAATTATATCTCAAAGCTCTTCAATTCGTCTCTATTTTATATAAAAAAATTTGAAGCTTCATGATCTATAATTGTGCATTATCTATCATTCTTACTATATTTTAGAATACCCTCATTGATCTATTTTTTTCAATCATTTCTCTTATATATTTATTCTTTCTATTTGGTTGTATCTTAAAATTGTGTGATGCATCTATAAACTATATTTTTTTCTTATATATTACATAGAGTTTCTTAATAAAATAACCTAGAGAATGATTTTTGTAATCATTTTTGGATCATATCTTAATTATCATGTGATTTCATAACAAGTTCTTCATATAATTAGTTGTGTAGTCTTTGGTTAAAGGAATGGTTATCAAAATAAAAATTTCCAGCCTAGTGAAAATCAATATTTTCATGGATAATAGTATTGATGGAGTGGGTTTGGGTACTTATATTCCCCAAACCACTATAAATCTATGTGTATTTTTTCATTTTACATTTATTTTCCACCGCTTCTTACGATAAAGAGAGAATATGAAGTTGGTCATACCCAAAAGATTTCAGGTATTTATATGAATAAAATTTCAAGAACATAATTTACCCACCACCCCTACTGATTATTTTTCATGAAATTCAGGACAAATAATTTTGGGTTCTCACTTTAATGAGTTTTTTATAAATAGATTACCAATATATTAAGGTTATTCATTTTCTTATTTTTTGAATCAGGTTTTGTTCTATGAAACTATTTTTATTTTTATTGTATGTATATTACCCTATCAATATATTACTTCATGAATCTATCCTTATTCATTATAATTAACATTCTATTGGATGTTATTTATTTCGATGGGTTTATGATTCAATAGTTACTCAGGCATTAAGGGTTTATTTTACAATCTAATTTCCTTTTCTGATTCTCTATATTAAATTTACAAAAATGGAATTATGTTATCTATATTTTTAAAAACCATATATCATTTTATAATTTTGTTATTTTATATATTTTATATATTTTATGTATTTTTACCATTCTCCAGTATTTGGTAATAAAAATGATCAAGAAATATTTTTATAGCCAACCTCATTTCTTCTTTCTTCATCGAGAATATTTCTCCCCATGTTTAGGTTATTAAAAGTGTTTTACAAAATTTTTATACATACTAAAATATTGAAGAATGTTTTTTCTTGCATTATTTTTTATATAAAAATTATTTAAATGAATATTCTAAAAATTCATTTGAATCAAATTTGACTTTTTATAAAAACATGAAAGTAATATTCTCTTATAAAATATATAAGTTGATAATATCTTCTTATTTTCATCCCCTTCATTTTTAACGAAGCTTCCTATACACAATTCTATAGTATTTTATTATTATTTTTCCATTATTCTATAAGTTTTTTTTATAAAATTCTAAAATTAAATGAATATTTTCTCTTCATTTTCAAATCATATTTTAAATGATATATACAAATATATTTTCATCAATATCAACATCATTTAAGGATTTTAATTCTTAAATGTGGATATAATCTAATGATACTATCTACTTTATTTCATGGGATTCATTATTATGATTGTGTGTTTATTATGATTCTAAGAAAATTGTTAATTTCTCACAATTTAATTAAGTTATAAAGAAATTATAATGAAACCTATTTCATTTCATGGGTTTTGTTATGATAAATGTTTTTATGATCAAGTGAAGAACTTATGAAATTTCTTCATTATGTGATTGTTGGCTTCATTATAGATCCTTAATTAATAGCGTAATATTATATAGATATCTCAGGAGATGATCATAATGATAATCATGCACATGGTTTCAAATAGCTATCTTCACATATAGATGCATGAGTATGATTACTTTATGATAAGATAAAAATAGTATGTGTGAAAATGTTTGAGAATAACCATGTTCACATCACAATGAAAGAGTATAACTTACACTATCTATGATCAAAATATTATACATGTAAATGATTTTGATTATCTATATTCACAAGATTACTATTTACTAAAAATAATATTCCACTTTCCAGAGTTTAATGCATGAAATAATATTTATTCTTTGGAAAATTTATGAATTAGGCATCTAGATGTTAAATTATTAATAATTAATGATCGTTGATTTTGTTATAATTAATATTTTTTTATGATTTTATGAAAAATATTTTTTATCATAAAATAATGATCATATTATGCTCACTGATTATGGATATCTCCCATTTCACCCTTATTGAGTATTTTAACTCACCCTTCCTTATATTTCCATTTCAATAGGTTATTGATAAATAATTTTGTGTAAGTTCTGTATATTATGGAATCATGTGTGAAGATTATTTTCAAGAGATGTTCAATAATTCTTCTACAATATGATAGTTCATGTGTTGTGGGAAAATTACTATTTGATGATTAAATAATGTGATTTGTTAAATAAAGGGTTTTCCTTATTTTATAAAAAAATTCATCATAAAAGGTCTTCAGAATGTTAGTGAATTTATGTTTGTTATTTATATTGTAACAGTATATTTTTAAAATTTGGTCACCTCGGTTGGTGTCAAATCTCCTATGTGAAAAAAATACATTGTAGCACTGTATTTCGGTGTATGGGCATCAGTATATCTATGTTGGCATCATATTAAGATTAAAATAAATCTATAGGTTATAAATTTATCATATGAGGTAATTTAAGAGTTATTAATACCATTATGGGATGACAAGTTCAAAGGATAATCTTATATTTAAGGTATAAATACCGGTTTCATATTTTCAGTTATGGGATTTTATGATGATTAATTACATTTTAGGAGACATAATAGATTCTTGATGTATATGTATCCCTTGGGATTAACATGTGATTTTTTCTGATGTTATTTGGGAAGAATGAAATTGGGGGCCTATGTTGAAAGAAAAATAAACTATTTAAGGTTATTGCATTTTATGATGATTATTATGTAATTATAGTTAATTGGAATTAAGGGCTTATCATTTTTTGGGAAATATATGTTTAGATATTTATGATATTGAAATTTTATTTAGTGACTAAGTGATTAAGGTTATTTATTTGGAAATACACTACATTTGGACAATTATATGGTTAAAATAAAATAATTTTATTTAATATAATGGAATTTTATTTGAAGAAGAAATATTGTGTGTCCCTTTGGAAGCATATATGTTTTTTGGTATTTTTTGGTGGTTTAGGTTAATTTTTGAAATGATTATTATATATGGAAGAATATATGATGAGTTTATATGGATTTTTTGTATGTTATTATATGACTGATTAATGTTATTTGGGAAAAATTTTATGTGGTTATTAGAAAAAAAATGTTATTAAATCGTTCTGATTTTGGGGTTTTGAATTTGCTAAAATATATTTTTGAATATTATTAACGTTAATTATTTATTTAATTATTTAAGAAAATCATTTAATGTTATTTTTTGATTTTTTAGAGATTAATATAGTATTTCTTCATATTAGATAATATCTTAACTTGTGATAATAATTTCTAATTTTGGATAATAAATTGAAATACTAATAATAAATTTTCATCCTTTTACGGATCATGTGATCAGTTGAAAATTATTTTTAGTGCTTCATAAATGTAAAATTAATCATTGTTATTTATATGAGATGAAGAAGAGGTGGAAAACTACTTGAAACCCAATTTAAGGATAAAAATATTCTTATTTTCTCATATTCTATATATTTTTGTTAAATAATTACTCAACTCAAGTAAAAACTAAGATATGTATAGCATGTCCTATAGAGAAAATATACATCACATATGACGGTATTCATTATGACACCCAATCACATGTATGAGTCTCATAATGGAAAATCCATGGTTTATGATTTTTTTTGGAAATGATAATTTTCCTAGTGTTAAGTGAAATAGAAAAGTTCTTTTGAAAATGGTATTTTATTAATATGGATTAAAAAATATTTCTCTACACTGATTTATATTTTTCTTCCACTCCTTCTAATTGATTTGAATTTTTTATACCCTTTTCCATCAAATATGAGATTAAATAACGAGGACAAAATATATTTAAGGGGGTATAATGTAACATGATATGATTTTATAATATATTTATATATAATAAATCTTACTTTTCGATGCTTCGGATGCATTGAACACATAAATTAAATAAAATGGAATATTATATTGAAATATAAATATTTAAATATCATGGTTACAACCTAGTCATTATTTTGGAGGGTATAAAAAGGATAAACAACATTATGTAATATATAATGAATTTTTTCCCATTTTCAAATTTATTGATTCATGACTCGTAAATAAGTAATTACTTTTGAATGATAAGAAAAAAAATAATATAAGGTTAAAAATAGTAAAATAGTCAATTTAATATAAAATCGTATTATCCTTATATTCTCTATTTTCATTTGAATGATAATTTTTGAATTTTTTTTACATTTAATTCAATTAAATTAACTTCCTTTTTTTATAAATATTATCAATATTTACTTAGGATTAATTGTTTTGATTTTTGAAAAGGGATTATTTTTTGATTGAATAGTGAAAAATACAAATTTTACAAATAATGTCACATTTATGAAATTATCAAGATATAATATTGAATTTATATTTAAAGAATATATTTCTATATATATATATAATATTTAATATTTAATATTATGTATATCAAAATATAATTTTAAACTTATAAATCTATGTTTTATGTTTTTGAAATGTATGTAATTATTTTATAAAAATTAAAACCATTTTTGATTATTTTATTTTCAATCATGTTTTCAAATGACTAATTTTGGTTTTTTAATTATAATGTTAAATAATACTCAATTTAATTAATCAAATATAGTTAATTACATTTTAACCATCATTAAAATAATTAAAAAAAATATTTTTTTGCATCAAACTTTATTTTTCTAAGAACTAAATTTTGTCTAGTTTCTAAATTTGTATTAAAATTTATTTCTTACATTTTTATTAATTAAATCCTGAAAAGATTATATAATATTTATAATTATTATGTAAAAAATTTATAAATAATTCAATTTCATTTTTGGTAATAAATAATAAAAAAAAACATAAAAAATCATTAACTCGATAAATATTAAAGGGTCAAGAAGGGGTTAAACAAAAGATATTATGATTAAAATAACCTAAACACTTAAATAAATATTATTTTTTGTTGAAATTGGACCATATCTCATACCACATACTAAATGGATCAATTTTGGAGTATCAATTTTATGAAAGTGACATTATATTATATTATACCATAGAATAATTACAATTGTGTCACTCTGATTACTTATACAAGGGAGCCTCATATCCTCTCATCTTTGCATATTATTGAACAAATTAGCTCAACCAAAACCTATAAAAACCAATTTTAGACATAAATTTATGTGTTCTATAAGATTTTTCATTTATAAATATTAACGGATGTGTCTATAAGAAGATATCCAATGTTTATTTATCAAAGAATATGTAATCATCTTCATCAATTCCTTTTAGGTGTATTTCTATTCTACCACATATAAATAGTTTATAAACATATTAAAATTATTAAATAATCGAAATTATCTATTTGACATTTTATTATGATAATATAATAATCACGATCTATTTATGTTCAATCCTAATGTAAAATGAAAAATATCATCTTGTGTACGTATAAACTACCATCTACACAAATAATGTGTTTTATTTTTCATGAACTCATTTGATGAATTGTAATATAGAAGGAATATTAGATTATATATTTTTGTTAAAAAAATTTTATGATTTTTTGAAGATAAAAAAATTATCAAACTTCTAACCCTCCCATATATTGGAAGATGATAGCATCTCCCATGCGTAATGTGGACTACCACCTAATTGAAGTTATGTGATTCATTTTTCATTTCTGATTTACATTGATGGAAATATGGATATATTTAATGAATATATATGATATTAATGATATTATTAAATAATTATAATTATAATATTATTATTTAAATTTATTTTTCTTTCATAGAAAATGAATGAAACCTTCAAACTTATGTTCATACTACCATCATTATGATCGATTTATTTCATATCTTTATCCCCCCTTCCCTGGATGGTTATCAAATTTTATATAATGGATAGAAATGATATATATTACAATATTAATATTATATATACGAATAAACCATGATCAAGAGGCAAGGGATGGAACTGTTGACCTAAAAATGTCTAAAAAATGTAATAATGAACACCCAAAATAATTATTTTAACAAAGAATTGTTAGTAAATGAATCATTATAAATTATAACTAATTAATATCGGGTAATATAATTATTAATATACTTATACTATAAATTTATAATAAATCTAAATAAATAATACAAGTTGTTAAGATCACATAATAGGTATCTCTGGACATGAGGTAACGGTTTCTCATCCCACATATATTTTTGTGACACATACATAATATTAACCACATGTTTCATTTATATCATGTATATACATCAAAAAACTGTAATATAAAATTATTCTATTGAATTTTATATGGATCCATAAATTCTATAAATGTATCTCTTTCATGAGGTTATGATTGAGATATTTTCATCTGTAATGTTTCTTTGTCTAAATATGGTTTCATTAAAACATATTTCTTGTTATGAACAATGTTTTTTTATTTGTTGTGTATAATGAAAATTTTATATATTATATCATGAATCTATTCATATTTATTGTATTTTAATTTTATCTTAGATGTTATTTATTTCCAGGGGTTTCTGATTCAAATTTTACCAAAGTAGTAAGGGTTTATGTTACAATCTCATTTCTTTTTAAGGTTTCCCGTGTTAAATTTACAATTACAGAAATTATATGATAGTTATATTTTTAACCTAATTTATTTACTTATATTTAAATTATTTCATTATTGTAACGTCTCGGATCTGGGTGCCACTCAACGGGTACCCCGAACCTGGTTTTCCATGTGACCTCAAGCGCATTTACCCAAATGCCAGAGGCTGCCGACTAGCAGCGAGGGCCCAGGTCGGATAGTGGAAAAACTATGCCCTTATTTGTCAAAGTACAGTGCAGCGGAATAAAATATAACCATACATCAATAGCAAAATCCATAAACAATACACATTCAACATAAACAACTGCAGTAAAGATAACCAACCAGTTATATATATATAATGAAACATGTCTCATGTTCTAAGAAAACAACCAGATCATGTTACGTAACAGAACAATACAATACATAGTATAACAAGAAAAACAAAACAGTTTGTCGCATCATGAGACTACGCCCATTCCGATGCTCCCCTAATCCTTAGCAGCAATCATGTACCTGTATAGGGACCCTTGCCCTTATCCACACCTACAGAAATGTAATCTGTTTGGGCTGAAAAGAATGACCCAAACAGGGTTTGAGAAATAATCTCAGTAGGCAACCACCAAAGGCATGTGCCCAAATGTGTGTAAATAGGAAACAACAATGTAAAAAAGTAAAAATAATAACTAATAATTACTCAAAGTAATTAACTTACCAGTTATATTTCGATTTTATTATTCAATTTACCCATTTAAAATAAGAAATAACCACAATGAATTTCTAAGTAAATAGTTGGTGTTCTCAGACACGCAAACCCTTACCCTCAGGTAATCAGAGTATCGCCCTCAGGCAATCATAATATCTCTCTTAGGCATAACAGATATTTCCCACAGGCGTATGAAGTGTCGCCCTCAGGCATAGAAGTCACCGCCCTCAGACATACAAAAGGTTTCCCTCAGGCAAAAAATAACATTGCCCTCAGGCTAATCCAGTCATTCTCTCAGGATAATGTAAAACACCCCCCTCAGGCACAAGTAACCGGGCCGAGCCCAACATTTAAATAAGAAATTCACATACAAATCCACTCAAGGAAATTTAATAAACATTATTACAATGGCATACCCTCGCGTATCCTGGCCTATAGGCTAAACAGTGGAACACACCCCTAGGGTGGTCCTGGATCTAAGCAGCAATCCCAAATAGTAGTTTATTATCACATTTAATCACCTATACATTTCTAGGTAGTTAAAATAGCTACTACCTCAGCCATAAGACACCCCAACATGGGTTCGTAGCACAAAAATACACAAAAACGCACAACAGTTGGAAATTAAACACCAATCCACCTACCTTAAACACCCAAGAACGGTATACGCGAACGACACCATCTGAAACGTCTAAGAAAGTCATATATACGAGGTAAAATAATTGTCATTCAACCTCAAATAACTTCCCTTGGAGGAAGAATTGTCAAGAAACATACAAGGAGAAGGGAGGGTTTACCCGTGCGGTTCCAACGTGATCGGCAGAAGTGGGATCAGATTCCTGGTGCTCGATCGGTTCATCCACGAAGATTCAGTCATCCTCTCCCGATCTCTCATCAGGTTCTAAGACGATCCTGTGAATAGGGTTGTCTACTTACCATTTTAAGAGAAAAAACAACGTACATGGTGTGTATTTTTGACTATACGTCATGTACTTCCCTCATTTAATTGTTCTTATGGCGGCACCACCTGTTCATCTATCGACATGCGTACACGGCGTGTATTCCCGACTATACGGTGTATACTGTCACCCAGCTGACGACTGCATCCACTGCCATACTATTTTCCTACCGACTGACTACATGGCGTGTAAATATATATTACACGACATGTAGTCAGTTTTTACACCCTTTTTCGCCGATATGGCTACACACCCTGTGTACTCATTCCACATGGACAAAGTACACTGCGTGTGGAATAGTACACGGCGTGTAGCCCCAAATTTTTGTATTTTTCCCATATTCCCTTATTTCTCAAAAACAATTAAGGAAAAGAGATAAGAAGAAACCCGTACCTTAAAAATAAGACCCGGGTTCTTAAAAACTTCCCCCCTTAAAGAAATTCGTCCTCGAATTTCCCTTCCAAGGGTAACAAAGATAAAGCTCAGAACAGCTCTGGCCGCTGAGCACGTACATCGGTCTCCCACTCCAACGTTTCGTCATGCACTCAGCCATACTGCCATAGCACCCATACGAGAGGAACTGACCGGCCTCCGAGAACCTTTGTTCTCATATTAATGATACAAATCGGATGCTCCTCAACAGATACATTGATCTGAAGCTCAACCTCCTATGGGTGAAAGACGTGAGATGGGTCTGAATGATAGCGGCGCAACTGAGATGCATGGAAGACGTCATGCATGGCCCGATACCTCTGAGGTAACTGCAATCGATAGGAAACCGGACCGACTCTATCCAAAATCTCAAATGGCCCCACATACCTCGAGGAAAGTTTACCATGTCTTCTGATCCGCATGTGTCCCAACCTGGGAGAAACATGCAAGAAGACCCGATCCCCGGCCACGAACTCCAAAGGTCTTCTGCGGCGATCATCATAAGATTTCAGATGAGACTGTGTGGTAACAATCCTCTTCTGAAACAACTGGACCAGCTCAGAAGTCTCATGCACGACACGTTGTCCTAGTAAAGCTGCCTCACCTGTCATTAACCAGCACCACGGTAATCAGCATGACCTACCATATAAAGCCTCGTATGGTTCCATCTCAATAGTTTCATGAAAACTGTTATTATAGGAAAACACGACTAGGGGTATATGTTTCTCCCAAAAGCCCCAAAAGTCTAGGACGCATGCCCGCAGCATTTCCTCAAACACATGTATCGTATGCTCTGACTGGCCATCGGTCTGATAGTGGTATGTTGTTCACAGAATCACCTGTGTACTTATTTCCCTCTGAAAACCCTTCCAGAAACGAGATGTAAAATGGGCGTCCCTATCTGAAATGATATAACGAGGAATCCCATGAAGACGTACGGTCTCTCGGATAAACAACTTCCTGAGCTCATCAACACTGAAGGTATCCTTGATCAGTAAAAAGTTTGATACCTTCATATGTCTGTCCACAACAACCCACGTGGAATCATTGCCTCAAGGTGACCTCAGAAATCAAGTCACGAAATCCATCGCGACATTATCCCATTTCCTCTCCGGGATGGATAACTGTTGTAACAGCCCGACAGGCCTCTGATGCTCCGCCTTCACCTACTGACAGGTATAACATCCCGTAACAAAACAAGCTACAACTCTCTTCATACCCGGTCACCAGTACTCACGTATCAAGTCATGATACATCTTGGTCACCCTGGGATGAACTTCCCATGCTGAATCATGAAACTCCCGAATCATCTCCTCGCGTATATCCCCTGGAACCCATACTCATCCATGGAAACATAGTACCTCATCATCGCCTATCGTCCAACTAGGAGGAGGGTCCTCACTAGCCACTGAATCCCATAGAAATAGGCCTTCTGAATTAGATAGATGTCTCATCCTCACTCTATCCAGGATATAGAAGTCACAGCCAAAGATGAAAGACAGTTCTACCCCTGACTGTCATGTACCTCCAAATTCATCTCAGAAAATATCCATGAGCTGCAATTGTCCACTGGCCTCCCACACAGCCTGTATCTGAGTCTTCCTTCTCAGTGCATCAGCTACTGCGTTACCTTTACCAGGTGTGTAGGCAAGCTCAAAATCAAAGGACTGAAGGTATTCGACCCACCTTCGCTGTCTGAGATTCAAGTCACGCTGGGTAAAGACATAATTGAGACTTTTGTGGTTGGTGAAAACCACAAAATGATCTCCCAAGAGATAATGTCTCCAACAGTGCAACACATGAAAAACTGTAGCCAACTCGAGGTCATTCATCATGTAATTCCTCTCATGTGGCCTCAACTGTCGAGACTCATACAAAAAAACATCACCGCACAGCACCAACACTTCTCCCAGCCCCATACCTGATGCATCATAGTACACTGTGTAGCTCTTTCCATACTCTAGGAGTATTAGGATTGGTGTTGATGTCATCCTTCTTTTCAGGTCTTGAAAGTTTGTCTCCCAAGCTTCTGACCAAACAAACAACACACCTTTCTTAGTCAAACCTATCAACAGTGCTTCTAAGTGGGTGAAGTCCTGTATAAAGCATCTGTAGTAACTGGCCAGCACCAGGAAACTTCGTATCTCAAACACATTATTTGGATGCTCCCCGGAAACTACTGCTCTCGCCTTCTCTGGGTCTACTGCAACTCCTGCCTCTGAGATGATATGACCCAGGAAGTGAATCAGGTCCATCCAAAAGTGGCACTTTGAGAGCATAGCATATAGATGATGCTCTCTCAGTGTACTCAATACGATCTCAAGATGGGTGGCATGGTCATGTTGACTGTGAGAGTACAGTTAGATGTCGTCTACGAATACTACCACGAAATAATCTAGATAAGGATGGAACACGCAATTCATAAGAGCCAGGAAAACTGTCGGCACATTCGTGAGTCCAAACGGAATAACCAAGTACTCATATAGACCATATCTGCTCCGAAAAGTTGTAAGCGGTATATCCGATCATCTCACGCCAAGTTGATGATATCCAGATCTCATGTCAATCATAGAGAACACTCATTCTCTACAAAGTTGATCAAAAAGATCATCAATCCTTGGTAAGGGATATCGTTTCTTAACCGTAAAATGGTTTAGCTTTCGATAATTCACATAGAGTCTGAGGGTAACGTCAGCCTTCTTTGAAAAGAGGACAGGAGAACCCCATGGGGAAGTACTGGGTCAGATGAAACCCTTTGCCTGTAAGTCCTCTAACTGCCTCTTCAGATCCTGCAACTCTGGTGTAGCCATAATATAAGGAGGAATGGACACCGGTGCTGCTCCTGGCACAAGATCAATAGGGAAATCCACCTCTTTCTTTAGAGGTAGACACGAAAAGTCGTACTGAAAGGCATCCATGATACAATCAACCACTAGAGGGAAATACTTTTGACATGTCTCCTAGTCATCCAGATATAAAATCGTAATCTGGGATGTGACTCCACCTCACCCATGATGCTCAGGTCCATCTCGACTCGCCTGAACATCCCATTCGCCCTTGTAAAGAAACTCTTCACCCTCTGGTGACGTGAAAGTCACCATGCGATGATAGCAGTCTACAAAGGCTTGAAAGGGAACCAACCAGTCCATCCTAAGAATGACGTTATAAGTATTCATATCTAAGACATAGAGGTCCTAAAGAAAGTGACACCCACCAACCTCTAGGTGGAACTCCTTGCACTGACGCACATATTCTGTTCTAGTTCACAACGGAGTGTCTAGCGTCATGATATCAGAAAAAGTAGAAACATAGAGCCAAAGGCTCTTCACAATGGGAACAGATATGAAAATATGTGTAGCAACCATATCAAAAATTACTGAATATAAGACAGAAGCTACTAGAATAGTACCTATGACAGTAGAAGGTTCGGGATCCTGCTCCTGCTGTCTCTGTTGCACTGCATATGCCTGCCCAGTGTCGCGGCCCTGCGACACAGCCTGACTACCCGGATCTGTCCCGCCCTGCTGCCTCTGATATCCTGGTGTCTAGCTACCATGGCCATGACCACCATCTATGCCTGCACGCCCTGACATATTGCATTTTCCTGACTGGTAAGAATCCACTGGTCCAGCTCCCGCACGCGAAGTCTGCACAGAACCCCTCTCACTAGCCACCGGTAGAAACTCCCTACAAAAGTGTTGCATATGACCCATCTTGGAGCAAGCATGGCACTCCAATGTGTCTCGTGGATACTGAGTTCTCTTGTGCCTCTCTTTACCACACTAGTAGAAAAAGATCAGGCCACCTGAAGAAACTGCATGGCTAGTACTGCCACCGTGAATAAAACTCATCTGTCGCTTCCTCTTCCCGGTAGAAATAGTTCCAGAAACCGGTGTTGAACTACCCTAGCCCACACCACTAGGTTCCCGCAGGTTCCTCTCTATAATCAATTCCTGATTTAAAATAGCATGTACTGATGGAAACCTGAAAACATTCACCAGTGCTTGGATGTCATAATGAACACCATCCTCAAAACGTCTGTCTCTCAACATCTCATCACCCACCAGCACGGGTGCAAATCACTGAAGCTCAGGGAAATGAGCAGAATAATCCATCACCGACATAGCTCCCTACTGCAGATTAATGAACTCTTGATCTCTATCTGCTCTCAGCGTCTCTGGAAAGAAGAATTTATAGATGACTGCCTAAAAATCTTCCCACGCCATGTCTCTATGATTCTCTGACTGGGTGGAAACATCCCACCAACTCTTGGCGGAATCACACAACATATCAATCGCGAGCTTGACCCTCTACCCTAGAGGCATCTCCAGATGCTCGAAGATAGTCTGCATAGACCCCAACCAAGACTCTGCAGCCTGTTGTTCGCCATCCCCTGTAAATGTAGGCGGATGCTGCTACTGGAAATACGAGTCATCTCAACCATAGATGTGGCAGCCTGCAGTGCTCCCGGAAAGGTCTGCATGAACTGCATAAAGACTTCAGGGAACTATGCCTCTGTGCCTGTGTCTAGTATAACAGCTGGTGCCACATCTGGCTCTGCTGGAGGATCCACTAGTAGCCCATGGCCCTCCATCTCTGGAATATAATCATTGTCGCCCTCCTGGCGAACAACGCGTGGTCATCTCAGCGGAATGACTCTACTAGGTCAAATGCAAACCTTAGATCACGATTTATCAAGGACTGAAGCGAAGGATCTCTAAAAGGGAACATGAGGAATAAGGCATTCAAAATTTTCAAAACAAGACTACGCAGCGTGTATAATGACTACACGGCGTGTACTTGACTTTTCTTCCCCTGCCCGGGTCCTTCTTCACAGCTAAGCCACACGTATCCCGTTGACAAAACTACATGGCATGTATATAATCTACACGGAATGTATCGTGTAATTTCCAACTGCCCGTGTCATTTGTGACATGGCCCACTACTCAGCTTGATACTACACGACGTGTTACACCCGCAGACGGTGTGTACACTACACGGTTTTCTCAGTCACACGGTCTGGTCAACATAGTATGTCCTCGGACAAGACTACACGGCGTGTCCCAGAGCTACACAACATGCACTTCACTGACCCGTGTTGTTAGTTACACGGTCGGACACACGGCTGACACTACACAGTGTGTTCCATATACACACAGCATGTACACGAAAGGATTACACTGAATCGTGTTGTTAGTTACACGGCCGGATCCCAGGTCATACTACACGGCTTGTATCATATTGGACACGGTGTGTATGTCTTAAGGTCTTAAGGTCTCCTCCGTCCATGTTGTTAGTTACACGGGCGGACTCCGGGTCAACACTACACGACATGTACATCAGTTACATGGCATGTTCACCCCAAAAATATTCCTTCCCCGTGTCGCCACCCACACGGTTTGTGACACGGGAAGAGACTACACAGCGTGTACTCAGGGTACACGACATGTACTCAAAAAGTTATCTTTTCTTCCCGAACAAAAGGCCAAGAACTGCATGTTTAAAGTACTACAGGGAGTTTATACTGGGTTTTTCAGGACAATTTGCCTCAGAAACTTCCCCGAAAACCAGAAAATACCAAAAGACAACACCTAAGTGCCAAATTTCAATCTATGAGGGCACATACTCCTCGCGAATCACAGTTTGGAATCTTATCTGTGTTATAATAAAATAAACAGTCAATGATCTGCCAAATTCCGGTAAATGGGGGCCCATAGAGCCCAAAAAACCACTGTTTGGCGTTCATTCTATAAACTGGCTCACACAAAAATACCCTATCACATACCAGGTATTTATCAAAGCAACTATCATAACATCATGCTTTTCTAGCACAACAAATGTCACAACAACATGAAATTTCTAATGCACCTATATGGTATGGAAGTTATGCATGGCATGTGATTCCTAGCATGTGCCTAAATGATTCATGAGATGGAATACCCTCATATCACCGGATTGCAACTAAATAGAACCCATGGATAAAATATAAATAGCACAATCACAAGTGAATCACCCAAAGGGGAAATCAAATAAACAATAAATTTTAATAATTAGAAAAATTGCAAAAATACAAGGTAGACTGGATTTTCCCTGTACAGGGGTTAGCTACGCCCGGGCACAGCTCATTACCAACTACCGTTCTCTTCCTATCCAAGACTACGGCTCCAAATAGTATGTCAAAGAAAATAACTCCTCTGATACCACTTTGTAACATCCCGGATCTGGGTGCAACTCAACGGGTGCCCCGAACCCGGTTCACCACGTGACCTCAACTGCATTTCCCCAAATGCCAGAGGCTGTCGACTATTAGCGAGGGCCCAGGTCTGATAGTGGGGAAACTATGCCCTCATTTGTTAATGTGTAGCGCAGTGGAATAAAATATAACCATATATCAAAAGCAGAAGCAATAAACCATACACATTCAACATAAAAAACAATAGTAAAGATAACCAACCAGTTATATAGATATGATGCAACATGACTCATGTTCTAAGAAAATAGCCAGAACTTGTTACATTGAACAATAATACAATACAGAGTATAACAAGCAGAACAAAAAGCCGATAGCATTGCGAGCCTAAGCCCGGTCCCATGCTCCCCTACTCCTCAACAACAATCAAGTACCTATATAGGGACCCTTTACCTTATCCACACCTGTAGAAATATAATCTGTTTGGGCCAGAAAGCAAGACCCAAACAGGGTGTGAGAAATAATCTCAGTAGTAACCCACCAAAGGCTCATGCCTAACTATGTGTAAACAGGCAACAAAAATGTGCAAAAGTAAAATCAATAACTAAGTTGTATTCAAAAGTAGCAAACTTACCAGTTATATTGTCATTTTATTATTCAATTTATCCATTTAATATAAGAAATAACCAGAGTGAATTTCTAAGTAAATAGTCGGTGTCCTCCACGACGCAAACCCTTACCCATAGGTAATTAGAATATCGCCCTCAGGAAATAAAAATCTCACCCTCAGGCATAACAGATATTTACCTCATGTGTACGAAGTGTCGCCCTCAGGCATAGAAGTCACCACCCTTAGGCATACAAAATGTTGCCCTCATGCGAAAAAGAACGTTTCCCTCAAGCTAATCCAGTCATGCCCTCAGAAAAAAGTAAAACAACACCCTCAAGAACAAGTAACCGGGCCAAGCCCAACATGTAAATAATAAATTCACATACAAATTATATCAAGGATATTTAACAAACATTATTACAATGGGATACCCTCAGGTATCCTGGGCAATCAGATAAATATAAAAACGCACCCTCGGGGAGGTCCTGGATCCAAGCAGCGATCCCAAACAATAGTTTATTATCACATTTAAACACCTATACATTTTTAGGTAGTTAAAATAGCCACGACCTCAGCCATACAACACCCCAACATGGGTTCTTAGCACAAAAATACACACAAACACACAACAGTTGGAAATCAAACACCAAGACACATACCTTAAACACCCAAGAATGGTATATGCGAACGACGCCTTCTGAAACATCCAAGAACGTCGTAGCTCTAAGGTAAAAGAATTCTAATTCATCCTCAAATAACTTCCATTTGAGGAATAATTGGAAAGAAAAAAACAAGGAGAAGGAAGGGATTACACGTGAGGTTTCAACGTGATCGACAGAAGCGGGATCGGATTCACGGTGCTCGATCTGTTGATCCACGAAGATTCGACCGTCCTCTCCCGAGCTCCCATCCGGTTCTAAGAAAATCTTATGAACAGTGTTGGTTACTTCCCATTTTAAGAGAAGGAAACAAATTACATGGCATGTAATTTTTACTACACGGCGTGTACTTCCCTCATTTAACTGTTCCTCTGGCATCACAGCCAAACTGTTCATCCATCGACATGAGTACATGGCGTGTATTCCCGACTACGCGGCATGTATTGTCGCCCAGCTGTTGACTTCTTCCACCGCCTTACTATTTTCCTGCCGACTGACTACACAACATTTATATACATAGTACACAGCGTGTAGTTGGTTTATACACCCTTAGTCGCCGACATGGATACACACCCTGTGTACTCATTCCACACAGCCAATGTACATGGCGTGTGGAATAGTATATGGCGTGTAGTCCCAATTTTTTATATTTTTTCCATATTCTCTTATTTCTCAAAAACACTTAAGAAAAAGTGATAAGAAAAAAAACCATACCTGATAAATAGGAACCGAGTTCTTACAATTATTTTAAAATTATTTTAACCATTCTTCACTATTTTATGACCAAAAAGATCAAGAAAATGTTTTTTTAAAAGATGACCTCATTAATTCCATTTGGGTTGAGAACATTTCACCCCCCAAGTTTGTGTTCTTATAAAGTTTTTATAAATATTTTTATATATACACTAATTTTGGAGAAAGTCTATTCTTACCTCCTATAATTATATTTAAAAATGATTATAAGGAATCATCTCAAAAAAATCATATGAATCATTTTTTACTTTTTTCAATAGTATAAAATAAATGATCTCTTTTAATATATACGACATGAGAAAATCTTTCTACTATATTTTCCTTATTAACCCCAAAACAATAATTTACATGAATCCATGGGTTTTCCAAGAGAAATTTATTTCCATTATTCTAGATATATTTTTTTAAAATTTACCGAAGCTAAATGTATCTTTAAACTAAATTTTGAAAGATTATTTTAAAATAATTTTTAAAATAATTTTTTTTTCTACATCAACATTATTGAAGGATTTTAATGATTCCATAAGGATTTGATCTTACGATATTGTCCAAATTATTTCTTTTTTTGTATTATTATGATTATTTTTTAGGATGATTCAATGAAACCCATTATTTTCCCATGGGTTAATTAAGTTATGATTAACTCTTTATGAAAACCACACTATTTAATGGGTTATGATATGATGAGTGACATTATGATTTTTAGGTACACATTTATATGTAATAAATTATTATATGGTTGGTTTCATTATATCCCTTCAATATAATTTTTAATTTGATGTAGATGTCCCATAATATGATGATTATAGGAATGAAAATTGTTTTGAAAATATATGTTCAAATCATGATGCGTGAGTATGATTGTTGCTAGTTATTATCACATGGTTTTGAGTGGACAAGATTGAGAATATATATGGTCAAATATTTATCAGTGATTTTGATTGATTCTATCTATTATCACAATATTATCTGTTGACATGATTTTTAATATATATTTTTACAAGATTATAATTTGATACCCTTATGACTCCGCATGCGTATGTTATATCTAATAAATAATGATTTGTTCTACGAAACCCTTATGAAAAAAAATTTTAAATATTATTTTAATTTTTTAGTAATGATCTATGATTTTATGGTCTTGGATATTTTAAATTGTAATTGTAAACTTTATTATGTTATCATACCCTTATGATCATATAATGGTAACTTATGATTGATACAACATCCCTCCTTTTTATTATATAAATTTTCATTACATTTTACAATATAAGGATCTTTAAAGTCTAGTGTCTTGGAAATCGGGAACATAATACATGAAAAAAACATAAAACATTCTTCTAATCCACTTGTAAGGCTTCATCATAGGTTTATCTTATGTAAAATTACATAATCTCATATCCTGGAGACATACATCAAAGAAAAGGGTTAGCAGAAGGATCTGTAAGGAAAACAATTGAATCAGTTGACATTTGATCTTGAGAAATATTAATAAGAAAATGATAGAAGTCATAAAGGCTTGAGAAACTAATGAATCTGAATATCATAATAAAAAGAACATGAATCGTAACTTGAATATGTGTCTACAACATATCATTTAGACATTAATTAACATATCACCACGGTTTATCCCTGAGGTGTTATAAAAATTACCAAGGTTATTCACCAAGGTATTGTGAAAATTTTCATATCTAGAGATTAATTCTTTACCCAATGCATTGTAGCACTATCAAGACGCACCCTTAATATGTATTTACTTATGTGTGAGCTACAAAGATTATAATAAAAAATATCATAAATATCCCATAGAGGAAGAGAGTGAGGGTTATTTGTATGTCCATTATAGAATAAAATATATCCTTTTTATATACTTATGATCACCCATTTAAACGAAATAGTTTGGGGTATTCACATAAATAAACATGATTATTTCTTTAGAGAAAGAGACAGATATTTTGAGGTGAAATTTCTGCAGCATAACGGCTATATAACAGGGTTATAGAAAATAATAAAAAGAGAGGTGATAAGGGTAACCCATTCATAAATAACTCATATTACAATAGAAGTACGGAATTACATGGAGATAAGAACATGGTATAGATATTGGAATGACATACCACAAGAAAAGGTAACTTTAAAGGAAAGAGAAGATGTGATTTCTTTTTCATGAAATTCGGCAGCCTAACGACATAACTTAAAAATTCAGAAAACAAATTGATGAGAGAATAAAGGGTATCTCATAATTTGGACATGAAATGGACAGAAATAGTAACATATAAGAACATACCTTCAACATATAGAGATGTGAAATATAAGAGACAAGATAAAGGAATTCATGACTTAAAATAGGAAGGTGAAAGAATCC
Organism: Viscum album; assembly: GCA_963277665.1. Taxonomy (NCBI): domain Eukaryota; kingdom Viridiplantae; phylum Streptophyta; class Magnoliopsida; order Santalales; family Viscaceae; genus Viscum; species Viscum album. The sequence continues at coordinate 1,356,029,220 of OY728131.1, forward strand.
CTTACTTTGAAGAGTAACTTCAAAAGTTTGAAGGTCAGGACCTTGGGAGGCTTGAGGGCACCTTAGTAGGACTCCTTGGGAGTTAAGGAGACCATAATATTATTGAGGATGATATTGGAATTAAATTATTGAGGTAAATGGATTGGTATTTATAGGAAAAGTGAGTGAATAAATTATTAATTTTCAAGGGACACCTCATCGGTGGTATTTGCAAAACCATGGGCTTTCCCATGGTATTTGCCCATGGTATTGGGCACTTGGGACACCTCATAGAATATATCACTCTTAAATATCTACCAGAAAGCATAAATCATTATTACATCATAAATGATGTCATTAAACACCCGAAACTCAAAACTGCATTTTTTTCTATTCACCGAAAATTCATCTTTTTCAGAAAAAACCCAAAAAATCCACCCTAAACTAATATAGATGCTCTGAAATCAAAAATGATTCCCATTTTAGGAAAATAATTTTCAAAATATTTTTAATTTAATTTTTATATAAAATCATTATTTTTTCCAAAAATACAAATTTAAAACCATAACTCATTTTTAACACATTAAAAAAGTAATCAAGGTCCCATAAAATTATCGTATAACCATAAGAAAATAATGTAATAATTTATGATTAAATTTTATGAAGATAAATTTCCATTTCAAATTATTAAATTAATTATAAAATTTTAAATAAAATATTTATGGCACACAAAAATTCCAAAACTTAAACTATGATCGTTTTTTCACTTTTAAGATGTCTAAAATGTATTTATACATTCATAGCTGAAGTTTCAATTTTTCGATCAAATTACTATTTATTTATATTCATTACTATTCATATGGGTATGTTACTATTCATAATTTACTATTCACTAAAAACCAAGTTGATCTTATTAGACTCGAAATTTCTCACTGTTCACAACTGTAGAAGACCATTTTTTGAAAATCATTTCACATTATTAATTATTTAATGAATAAAAAAATATTTTAAAATAACCCTTTTTCCTAAATTCATTAATAATACACATCCTATATTTATTTGGATATTTTAAATTCACAAACGTTTCCATAAGAATAAATAACGATTTTATTTATATAAAGGATTATACAAAGAAGCTAAGGTCTCATTACATAGCCCCTTATTACACCAGCATAGGACCTAAGTTTTAGGTGTGATATGGTGATAGAATCTTGGGGTGGCTCGAACAACATTTCCTGATTGGTGATTTCTATCAGCTTGAACTTCTCCCTTAGGCAATTACATTCAAGATTCATACGATGATGTTTGGCTTAGTCTTTGTCCAGAGAAAAGCCTAGTGATGCTACCTCCTTCCCAAGCTCCGATAGATGGGCTTCATATGGCTCGAGTCTACTGGATGGGGCCATTCATTCTTCTTTCTAAATTAATTAACCAAGATAGCTGTATTTATAAAAACACAACGTTATGATTATAATTTTTAATGGTCATATTGACCAATGGTCATATAGCTATCGAAACACAATGGTCAAATTTTAATTATACCCATAAAATTAGGAAACAAATATAATTTAATATTTTGGGTCTATACATTCTTCCCCTCCCAAGAAATTTCATCCCTGAGTTTTTATTGCATACCCTCTGATGGGAAAAGGTGTGGGTACTTCTGTCTCACAGACTCATCTGGTTCCCCACGTGGCTTCTTCATATTTTTTCTTCCTCCACAACACCTTAACAAGGTGGGTAGTCTTGTTGCGTGGAACCTTTTCTCTACGATCCATGATCTCCACCGGCTACTCCTCATAAGAGAGGTCATGTTCTAGTTGTACCACCTATGGATTTAGTACATGTTAATGGTCATGTATGTAATTCATCAATAGGGATACATGGAAGACATCATTAATTTGGGCTAGATTTGGATGAAGTGCAAGCTAATAGGCCACTGCTCTCATGCGATCAAGGATTTCATAAGGGCTAATTTACCTAGGTCTGAGCTTCCCTTTCTTCCCAAACCTCATGACTCTCTTCTAAGGTGAAATATAAAGAAATACTGTCACCAACATCAAACTCCAAGTCCTTTCGACGGTTGTCGGCATAGCTATTTTTCCAACTCTGAGAAGACTTAATGTGATGTTGGATGGCATTGACCTTTTCTATCATCTCTTACACAAGATCAGGTCCAAGAAGCTTTCTCCCACCAGATTCATCCCAACAAGTAGGAGTTTCACATCGCTTCCCATATAAATCTTTATATGGTGCCATTATAATTCTCTATTGGAATCTGTTGTTATAAGATAACTCAACTAAAGAGATATGTTGATCCCATCCACCTTTAAATTCCATTGAGTAGGTTCTCAGCATATCCTTGAGATTTTGAATATTCCTTTCAGATTGGACATCAGTTTGGGGGTGATAGGCCATACTGAAATTCAATTCATTGCTCAGAACCTGTTGAAGACTTCTCCAGAATTTCGATGTGAACATTGGATCACAATCAGATACGATAGAAAGTGGAACTCCATGTAGCCTTACCACTTCCTTCACGTAAATCCTGGCAAGTTGATCAAGAGATAAATCTTCCTGAATAGAGATAAAATGGGCAGTCTTGGTGAGATGGTCCACAATAACCCATATCGCATTGTTTTCTAGAGAAGTTCTCAAGAGACCAGTGATGATGTCCATAGTGATATTGTTCCACTTCCATGTGGGTATGGGTGGTGGTTGCAATACCCCTTTAGGAAGTTGTCGCTCTACCTTCACTTGCTAACATACCAGGCACCTTGAAGTTTACTCAACAATCTCCCTTTTCATATTATCCCACCAATAATGATCATGAAGGTCCCTATACATTTTTTTGCTACCAGGATGTATAGAGAAAGTAGATCTATGAGCTTCATCTATCAGCACCTTCTTTATTTACAGAATAGATAGAACACATATTTTGGTACGAAATTTTAGTACACCTTCTTGATCAGTATTGAACTCAAGAAACATCCCGACCTTCACAGCCTCAAACTGCTTCTGTAAGAAAGGATCATCTTTCTGAGATTTCTTGATATTATCTAGTAATAACAGTTGAGAAATCACTTGGATTAGGGTTGATGATGTCCCTTCCCTTATAATTCCTATGTCCTGTTTTACTAGGTCATTGATCAAAGGACCTATTTGAATCCTCATAATGGATAGAAAAACTAGGTCATTCCTACTTTATGCATCAGCGACTTTGGTTTCTCTTCTGGGATGATAATGAATTGAATAATCATAGTCTTTAAGGAGTTCCAACCATCTCCTTTGTCTCATGTTCAATTCCTTTTTTGTGAAAATATTTTTCAAAATTTTATGGTCTATGTATATATCACATTTCTCCCCATAAAGATAGTGCCACCATATCTTCAGAGAAAAAATTACAGACGCTAGCTCCAGATCACGTGTAGGATAGTTTTTCTCATGAGTCTTTAACTTTCAAGATGCATAAACAATGGCCTTGTCATTTTTCATGAGGACTCTCCCAAGCCCTTTCAAAGATGCATCACTAAAAAATGAATCATTTTCCACTTGAGGGTTGAGTTAACACAGGTGTAGTAACGAATCTCTTCTTCATCTCTTGCAAACGTTCCTCACACTACTTTTTCTAGATGAACATGACCCCTTTTCGAGTTAACTTGGTTAATGGATTAGAAATTCGTGAATAGTTTTTCACAAACTTCCTATAATATCCTACTAATTGAAGGAATCTACAAATCTTAGTTATTGTTGTAGGATGAGGCCACTTTTTTACAACTTTTATCTTTACACGGTCAACTGTGATTCCTTCATTGGTTACAATATTCCCCAAGAATTCAACTTGTTGTAACCAAAATTCACATTTATGGAACATCCCAAAAAACCTCTCCTTTCGTAGTGTTTGTAAAATAGCCCCTAGATGATCGTCATGATCTTCATGACTATTGCAATATATCAGAATATCATCAGCAAATACTACCACAAAGTTATCAAGGTAGTCCTTAAAGACATTATTCATCAAATCCATAAAAATAACAGGTGAATTAGTCAGTCGGAAGGGCATAGATAAATTCATAATCCCCATATCTTGATCGGAATTCAGTTTTCAGAATATCTTCCTTCTTCACCCTCAATTGATGATAACCAGAGTGAAGATAAATCTTATTGAATAATTGAGACCCACTAAGTTTGTCAAATAAGTCATCAATTCTTTGAAGAGGGTATTTGTTCTTTACTTTGATTACATTCAGTTCTATATAATCAATCCATAGCCGCAATGATCCATCCTTATTCTTCACAAAGAGAACAGGATCCCCCCAAGGAGACACACTTGGTCAGATAAACCCCTTCTCCAAATGATCTTGGAGTTGTTTATTTAATTCCTCCAGCTCCACATTTTCCATCCTATATAGGGTCTTTGATATTGGATGAGATCTTGGTACGAGTTCAATGGAGAACTCTACCTCTCTTTCTGAGGGAGGTCCAGGAAACTCCTCAGGAAATAGATAAATGTATTCTAGGATGATGGGTATATTTTCTATCCTAAAACTCTCATTTCCTTCTTCTTCTTCATCAATCAATTCCATAAAGAAAGATATTTGAGGTTCTTTTAGACAAATATCAGGTTGAGATATCTCTCCTTGGAAGACAACTGTATGTTTTCCATTCAAGACTACTGAGATTACCTAACTTCTGCATTTGATCATAGCATTATACATTGGGAGCCAGTCCATCCCTAGTATAATTTTGAATTCCATCATCAAAATTACTACTAGATTTGTGATAATATTGTGCTCACCAAAGTAAATACTAGAGTTTATAAACAGTTATGATTCTTGGATAATCCCACCCAGAGTCCTGATCGATAACTCTAATTTTAGCAAGTCGGGGGTTGATTCTAAATTCCTTGCAAACTTATAGGAAATAAATGAAAGCTTAGGACCAGAAACAAACAATGTACTTGATATATTTGAGAGAACAACATGATTAACTGCTACCACATCATTTGGATCTTCAAATTCAGCTGTCTTGATATAAAAAGCACGACCTTTCTCCCTTGTACTTTTCTGAGGCTGATGGTGGTTCCCCTCCACTGCCTTCAGATTTGGACCGTGATTGGAGAAGAGCCCAAGTTGTCCATACATAACGCACTGGACATCAGGTAGGGCGTTCACCATCTTCCACTTTTCATTATTGTTTTGATGTTGAGGTTTCACCTCACTTTGATAATTCCTCACAATATGGTCATATCTTACACACTTATAGAATTTCGCGCTCCCGATCTGGCAGTTCCCCGAAATCTTCTTCCCACATTTATTACACGTGGGATATTGCACTTGCATGCCTCATCTTCCTTGATCAAAGGTCCTCCCTAAGCTAGGTTCCATTAATATCTTTTTGTCTTTTGATGTATGAGACCATTGCGTCTCACCAAACTCTTGTTCGACTTTCATCGCACTCTGCACGATCTCCTCGTAGCTATCATAGTCTCGGTTGGCTAGATTCTTCCACAGACGAGGTCTCAGTCCACCGATGAATCTATCAACCTTACCATTTCGATCCATGAAAAATATATAGGTATATCGGGAAAGTTAGGTGATGTGCATCTCATAGCTTTTGACATATTCGTTCTCCTTCTACTTCAGCTCGAGAAACTCCTTCTCCATTCGTGTTCTCATGGATCGAATGAAATACTTACTGAAGAAAATCTTTCTGATCTTTTCCTACTCCATAGCTTCAACCTCCACTCTTTGGCTTGTGTTTTTAATCAACTCCCTCAACTGATCAGCTTCTCCTTCTAAGTGATAGACATCCAGGGTGACCATCTCTTGCTCTGAACCGCAGATCATAGAAAAGATCTTATCAATAGAGCTGATCCACTACTCAGCAATCAATGGGTTAGTCAATCCACTGAAGGTTGGTGGTCGTTGACGCATAAAGGTCTCAACAGAATGTTGTTCCCTTCACAGTGAGATTGGTCTCTCAGCATGATTCATGTTATTTCTCATAACTTGAGTTAGTTAATTCATCATTCTCATGGATGTTTCCCTTCCGGCTTCCATCAGAGGACCGTCAGTGCATGGTCCATTGTGGTCACCATTTGCACGGTTCCTCCTATTTCCTTCCATTTCTAAAACAATAAAACCATAGTGAGAAACTTATTTCATTTACGAATATTTTAACTATAAAGGATTTATGTCTAAAACATCTTTAAACAATTCTATTTTTTTATAAATCCATCATAATAATTCATAAAAAGCTTATGATTAACCAAACATATCCATCGGGAGTGTCGTAACCAAGAGTGCAGTAAGCCCTATTGTCGTGCACCGGTTCCCGTTCGAGTCTAGCTCAATGTGGTGTATTCGGGTATTAGCCCTATATACATCTGTGCCAGATCCGCCTCTACCTACTTATATCCAGACAAGGATATATTTTCTTGATAAACCACTTACTTAATACTCACCAAAATACCAGGAAGTTTTCCTATATTTAAGATTTTATATAGGAATATTCCTAAAGATTTTATAGCCTAATTTACATAAATAACTAAACAATTATTTGATACCCACTATTTAGTCCTTCCTTTTCATTACACAACTGTTCATTACATTTTACAATCTGAGGATATTTAATGTCTAGTGTCTTAGAAATTAGGAACATAATACATGAAAACAACATAAAATATTCTTCTAAACCACTCGTAAGGCTTAATCATAGGGTAATACTATGTAAAATTATTGAATCTCATATCATGGATAAATGCATCAAAGAAAAGGTTGAGCAGAAGGCTCAGTAAGGAAAACAAGTGAAATAGTTGACATGTGATCTTGAGCAATATTAATAAGAACATGATAAAAGTCATAAAGGCGCGAGAAAAGGAAGAATATGAATATCATAATAAAAATAACATGAATTGTAACTTGAATATGTGGATACAAAATTTCATTTATACATTCATGAACAAATCAACAAGGTCTATCCCTGAGGTGTCATAAAAATTACCAAGGTTATTCAGCAAGGTATCGTGAAACGTGTCATCTCAAGAGATTAATTATTTACCCAATTCATTGGAGTGCTATTAGGGGGAAACCGTAATATGTAATTACATACATGTGATTCATATATATTATAATCAAACATACCATAAATAACCTATAGAGAATAAAAGAAATGGTTTTCATTTCAAAATCTTGACGTTTTAAATGTTTTTAAAAATAAGATCATTATATCATTTATAACCCATGGAAAGGGAGTGAGGGTTATATGTATGTACATTCCAGAATAAAATATATCCTTTTTATATACTTATTAACACCCATGTAAACGAAATTTTTATGGGTATTCACATAAATAGACATGTTAATTCTTGAGAGAAAGAGATAGAAATTTTGAGACGAAATTTCGGCAGTATAATGACTATATAACATGGTTTTTGAAAATAATAAAAAAAGAAGGTACAAGGGTAACCCATTCATAAATAACTCATATTAAAATATAAATACAGAATAAAATTGAGATAATAACATGTTATGGATATTGAAATGACATACCACAAGGAAAGGAAACTTGAAATGAATGAGAAGATGTGATTTCTTTTACGAGAAATTCGGCAGCCTAACGACATCACTTAAAAATTCAGAAAATAAATTTATGAGAGAATAAAGGGTCTCTAATCAATTGGAAATGAAATGGAAAGTAATATGAACATATAATAACATACCCTCAATATAAAGAGATTGGAAATATAAGACACAACATAAATGAAGTCATGACTTAAAAGAGGAGGGTGAAAGAATCCTTTACGTTGAAGAGTAACTTCAAAAGCTCAAAGGTCGGGACCTGGGGAGGCTTGAGGGCACCATGGGGGGACTTCATGGGAGGTAAAGAAACCATAACATCGTTGAGGATGATTTTTTAATGAAATGAATGAGGAAAATGGCATGGTATTTATAGAAAAAGTGAGTAAATAAATTATTAATTTCCAAGGGACACCTCATCGGTGGTATTTGAAAAACCATGGGATTTCTCATGGTATTTTCCCATGGTATTGTTGACATGGGACACCTCATAGAATATATCACTATTAATAAGTTGACCACAAATCTTACATAATTATTACCTCATAAATGATGTCTTTAAACACCCGATACTCAAAACTGCATTTTTACTATTCACCGAAAATTCAACTTTTTCAGAAAAAACCCAAAAAATAACCCTTACCAAATTTCGATGCTCTAAAATCAAAAATGAAGTCCATTTTATGAAAATAATTTTCTAAATATTTTTAATTTAATTTTATATAAAATCATTGTTTATTCCAAAAATACAACTTTAAAACTATAACTCATTTTGTAACACCTTTAAAAAGTAATCATGGTCCCATAAAATTATCGTATAACCATAAGAAAATAAAGTAAAAATTCATGATTAATTTTTATGAAGATACATTTAGATTTTTAATTATTAAATTATTTAAAAAATTTAAAAAAAAATATTTATGGCATACAAAAATACCAAAACATAAACTATCATTGTTTTCACTTTTAAGATGTCTAAAATGTATTTATACATTCATGGGTGAAGTTTATATTTTTTTGGTCAAATAACTATTAATTTCTATTCATTATTATTCATATGGGAATGTTACTATTCCTACTTTACTATTCACTAAAACCCATGTTGATCTTATTAGACTCTAAATTTCTCACAACTCACAACTATAAAAGACCATTTTTTGAAAATCATTTCACATTATTAATTATTTAATGAATAAGAAAATATTTTAAAATACCCATTTTTTCTTAAATTCATCAATAATACACATCCTATATTTATCTGGGTATTGGAAATTCACAAAATTTTCAATAATAAGAAATACCAATTTTATTTATATAAAAGGATTACACAAAGCAGCTAAGGTCTCGTTACATAGAACCTTATTACACTAGTATAAGACCTATGTGTTAGGTGTTTTATGGTGGTAGAATATTGGGGTGGCTCGGAAAACATAGCCCGAGTTGTGATTTCTATTAGCTTGAACTTCTCCCTTAGGCGATTCCGTTCAAGATTCATATGTTGAAGTTCAGCTTGGGCTTGGTCAAGAGAAAAGCCCAGTGATGCTACATCCTTCCCAAGCTCCAACAGATGGGCGTCATATGGATCAAGTCTACTGGATGAGGACATTCAATATTATTTCTGTATTAATTAACCAAGATAATCGTATTTATAAAAACACAATGTCATGATTATAGTTTCCAACGGTCATATTGAGCAACGGTCATATTCACCAACGGTCATATAACAGTCAAAACACAACTGTCCCATTTTAATTATACCCACGAAATTAGGAAACAAATATAATTAAAAAGATTGGGTCATTAAAATTGATATCTCTCATATCTAACCTTACTCAGCTTATGAACTCACCTTTTATGATGTTTATATTTCTCTAGGTTATGAAGAAATAATGTTATGTAATCTATTTCTATAAGGGTATCTTTTTTTGGATATTGTTTTTGGGATATGTGGAAGACTTATCATGGTATAATAAAAACAGTCTATAATAGGAAAAATTTCAATTTTATGAGAAAGGAATGGATCTTGTTATGTAATGGGTCTATCCAAATAATGTAATGTAGAGTCAGATGATATAATTCCAATACAATATAAACATTATTTTAAAAATAACACTACAATATTATATAAAATGTTTTACTAACTTAAAACATCTTGAGGTTTTACAAACTTTCTATAGAAAATGTATACATTTTACTTGATTTAGAAAAAATTTCTTATCAGAAATTTTTTGTAATCATAAGATATTTATAATCGGATGAAGATTCATAATTATTCAACATTTAATCAGAAATTTTTTTATAACTTAATGATAATTTTTAATCTAGTTAGACTATTAATTTTATATTAAATATTGAAGTTTAAAACATTGAATCTCTTGAGAATCTAGATCCTATCAAACAACCAATTTTTATTGTGGATGACTACGAAAAATTGGGATACTGTATGAATACCTTTATTATCAATATTGGGGTAGATAATTTTGTTATTATTGCTTGGAATTATCTTATACCAGATAATTAATTTTCTACTTTAACAAACCAATAGAAGATTTAATATAAAATGAGTTATAATATAAATAATACTTTACTATTTTCCAAGATAAGAATTATCTATAGTAATATTTCTTATTGTGATGTATAAAAATGTATTTTGAAGAATATGGAAATTACACATTTTGGTTAATTTAAATTTATTGAAAACATAAAATCTATGTTGATAAAATAATATTGGGCCATTGATTTCATACCTGGATAATCTATCGCAAAGATGCATCCGAGTTTCATGATCATTGTAAATAGTTTTCAATCATCTTGTGATAATTATCTTACTAAGGATATTTTTTTTGGGAAATATAATGGATATTATACCCAGAGAATTGGAATCCAAAACAAAATCTCTTGATGTTACATAGAAGATTACTAAATTTTTCTTAAATGATTTAATTGGAACTGTTATGTAGTATTAGGTTAGATTGAAGAGATACACTAAAAATATGAAAAGTAAAACTGGAATAGATTTGTCTTCAATATAATCTATTTCTAAAAAGGTGAGATCTACATTGAAATTTTATAAGTCATTAAATAAAAATAATGTTCATGTTGAATTAGATATTATTTCTTTTGAAAAGCCTCATTATTACATTGATAATATTGAAAAACAATGAATAAGATATATAGAAATATGGATTTCAAATATAAGCATAAGAAAATTACAATAAACATAACTGAGAAAAATATTATTATTATAAAACAATATATTATTAGTGAAAAATAAAATTCATAGATCACCTGATTGTCACAAGCGTAAGAAAAAAGATTAGAATTTTAGAAATTATGAGATGAATCAAAAAAATGATTTACATGAATAAGAGTCCGAACATTTGGAAATAATTGGAGACTTGGAGTTCATTTGAAGGAGAAATTTTATCTCAAACTACTCTTACATAGGATAGTAATGATCAGAAGAATGTCAGTTTATTTAATAGAATTATGAATAGTAATAATATATTAATAGATAAGGTATCTATTAAAACCATGAGAAAATATACATTAAATTATTTTTATCATAAAAGTAAAAATCAAAAATCTCTACAGATTAATATGAAGAATCTACTTCATCAAAAGAGAATAATAATTTTCCTATCATTGAGAAAATTTTAAAAAAATTATACAGTTTTAGAAAAAATATAATAACGTTTCTCTAAAATTTTATTTTTTGAGGTAATACTTCTAAATAAAATTTTAGAGTTTATAAACATAATATTAAAATTTCAAATATTTTAAATGAATTACATAAAAAATCATTAGAAAACTAATTTTATAATATAGATAGAGAAACTAAATTATACTGCAATCTTTTTTGAGGAAAAAAATTTATTTATAATGCTAAATTATGAAATATAAATTCTAAAATATATATTATCAATGTTTACATTGGTAAATGAAATTTTATATAATATGTATAGGAAAATAAAACATCATAGGAATGTTTCTAGAATAAAATTTTCCAATAATAACATAATTTTTAAAACAAACCTTTCATTCTAAAAAGTGAGCCATTTTTTACTTATCTTCAAATTATAGAACATTGGAAAGTTAATGTTCCATAAATAGAGTAAAATAATTATGGTTTCATAAAGCATGAATTTTTTAAAAAGTTGAAAAATTCTCAACACAATAAAGTTGTAAGGATATGGATCCTAAAAGTATTATTTTATAATAATACTAAACTGAACCAGGTTTGTGTTCCAATACACTAACCATCTTACTTTCATGAAAATAAGATGATTACAAATAGAAATATGATTTTTTATGTGGATAGTAAATTTTTTATAAATATTATTAGGAAAAAGGATTTCTTTTATAATATTATTAAATTTAAAGGTGTAAAAGTCTATTTTTTATGGCAATTATAATATAAAAATTATTGGAATATGTAATATCATTATTATTTGAAAATATTTAATTTACAATGATTCATTTTTTATATACCTTACTAATAATATTTTCAGAAGAAATGAATTATGTGATGACTTCATCATATGATCTTTTATTAATGATAAATGCATTTTCTATTGTCTAGATGATAAATTTATTATTTTAACTGATTAGAAAGAGAATTTATATACATTGAATTTATAATACCATAGAATATATGATCTTCCTTATCTTAGTGAAATGGAAGGTCAATATTGGTTATCGAATTGATGGTTAGTACACATTAATATTAGAACATTAGCTATACTCTCTAAGAAAGTACTAGTTAGAGATATATAAAATAATATGTTTAGTTATTCAAAAATTCATGATCCTTTTTAATTTTGAAAAAAAAACATACGTATTTCTTTAAATATCTTAGTGAATGTTCATATTATGGTGATTTCTAGTTAATACATATGTACTTATTTGGTCCAAAACATACAAGAAGTATTTGTGGAAGTACATTTTATTCGTTTTAGATGATGACTGCACTAGATATAAATGGTTTTTTTCAAGAAAAAAGTATGAATCATTCTTATTCAATAAAAAAATTATAGTCTGTGCTAAAAATTGGAACAATTTAAAATTGTAAACTATTCTTATTGATCATAGTAGAGAATTTTTAAGTTATCTATGGGAATTTTTTTAGTAAAAACGGTACAATACATAACTTTTAAGTACATATAACACCATATAAATATTGTATATTTAAAAGAAGAAATATAATCATATAGGAGAATAGTTGAAAAAAGTTTTTTGTATAATTAATTGATTAATATTTATATGTTAAAATTGTTAGTACCTACATCTATACTACACATCATGTTTTTCTAATACCTTTTATTTAGAAAAATCATTACGAGTAATGGACTATAAGAATGAAAAACATTATGAATCCAATGTTTTTGAATGTAAATTATTCTTCTTAAAGATTGTATAATGTTTGTATAAATTATCCCCAAATTATAATTATGTATTTTATATGATATTCTACCACAATTAACGATTATAGATTTTTTAATAAAATCACAAGTACTGTTGAGGAGACAATACGTGTTAAAAGTGTTAAACATTTACTTTTTTCCAAGTAACCTCAAACAACATATTAATATTCTATTTCAAAAATTAACATTCAACCCATTTTGGAATGTCCATATTATTAGAGATCAACTGATGAAATTTTCTCAAAAACTCTATCTCAAAAATAAATCCTTCCTCTTATTGAATAATATATTTCTATAAAACCATGTAATTAGTTAATACATAAGAATAATAATAGTTATAATATAATTATTAATATAAGTCAATTTGATAGAACTATAAATTCATAATGATATGAAATTGAAGATTGTGCATTTTTATCATAATTTTAACCTAAGACTCTTTATGAGGCTTTAGGTGATTATAAATGCATAAGAGATATGGAATACTAACTAAATTAATTTGAGAGAAATAAAGTATGTACAATGGTAAATATTCTTAATGATTAACTATTAATTGGAATAAATAGAGTTTCTCAAAATAAATGGGATGAAAATATATTCATAGGGAGAAATAGTGTGGGGAATTTTGAACAATGTTGTAATCTTCTAGAAGGAATGACCTAGAAAGACACCCATGATGTACTTTAATGACTTGAAGCAATCCATATACATCTATAATATGTATAATTTATAAATTATAATCCATTACAAATAGATGTTCATTGTGATTTTATTTAATTATGGCTACAAGAGAAGGTTTGTAACGTCCCACATTATAGAACTCTCTCATGTGGCCAAAACTAGTTAGTTATGTGACCTCAAGAACTCCTCCCCATATTCTATAGGCTTTTGAATAGAAGTGGGGGTCTGATATGTGTAGTGGAGAGTCTATAGTTCATGGTTACAGAGTTACAATATTGAAAAATAATCCAATAGTGATTGTTAAATACCATAGTTTCGAAATATTGGAAATAATATAAAATAGGGGAAAACAAAAAATTAATTCCAAATTAATAATCTAATAAATAATAAAGGAAAAATTATATTATTTATTAGAATTTAATTAAATTTTGGGATATAATTAATACAATTAAAATACAATAATATTCAATAAAGACTCAATAGTCCCAAGTCCTGAACCTGATGTCGGTCCCATCTCCAAACTACATACAATATAGAAAGTAACAATCTACAAAAAATCTATTTTATATTGCCCAATCCGATAACCATTTAATATGCAATGTTACCAAATGGATACCTGAGTAGGATGTGAGTGTATTTTAGTAGGCTAACATTATGATGTATAAAATTAACCAATTTTATAATAAGTGTAAAAAATTGAAAGAAACTGGTGAATTAATTATGTAAACAATTAAATTAATTCCGCGTCAACCTACTTCAGCCCCATTCTGGAATATCTCTTAGAATGCTTCACCACCATGCCAACAATAACCATATAATCAAGGTATAACATAGCATGCCTTAGTGCCCTGATGGAAAGTCTTTGATCATGTCTCACAATCATTCCAAGAAAACCATAACAATATAACCATGGTATAAATCACAACACAACAGGGTCAAAACCCTATATATAATCATTTCATCATTTATTCAGGTTTGATCCTGGTATATAATAATTTTAGCTTGTATTAGGGAATATTCAAATATATACTAATTTAATCCTGTTTCACTGATCATATCCCTCTATATAATCATTTCATCATGTATTAGGTAATAAAAAGATATATATGTATTCTATAATGTATTGGGGAATAACCCGATATATATGAATTTTAGTATGTCTTGGGGCATTACCCAGTATATAATCATTTTAGTATTAAAACTGGGCCAATTCCCTATATAAAAATTTCATAATTAAATTTGGATAATAACCTATATAATCTTCATAGTATTGAATTCATGACACATGTTATAGAAATAAAGATATCTCAATACCACGTAATAAGGCTTAATGGTTAATTATAAAAATAAAAAGTTATCTTTTAATTATAAATTTCATTTATCCATTGGTTGTAACCCAACAAGAAGAAAATTATTTCAATAAAAATTCTATGAAGATATAAATATATTTATTGTAGACACCAACATCCATGTCATGTGAAACATAATTAATTCCATCATTCAATTAATTTATAATCAACTATTCTCTCATCTGAATTGTAACCACAAGCTAGGTCACTAGACAATTAAATCCAAATGGATTCCAATGAAAATCCAATTAATTATTTAGTAAATATATGCACATGATAGATTGGGGCAATTAAAATAGTTCACATAATTTTTAATTAAACAGGTCATATGTTTAATGTATATACCTCGTACCTTTAATTTTTTTCAACCTACACCTCCAATGGAAAACACCAAGGAGGATGCAGGCACATACAACCACATGAAAGACCCTAGATCAAAATAGGTGATGTTCAATACTAACAATGGACACAGTTAAGATATGACTCCAAAATGCTGAAGAATAATGGTAGATAACTAAGAAGTAAAGAAGACCCACTTACTAGGGATATGATGCATGATTGGGTTGTCTAGAATCAAGATAGGTGTGGTGAAATCATTGGGTATATGATAGACATTCTTTTTATTACTTATTAAATCATGATTTATAACAATATATTAATAGTGAAAACCCTCAAAAGATTGATAATTCCGTTATATTTTTTAAATAGGTACAATACATAACAATATAAAATAGTGAATTCAACTCTATTATTGAAAACTTTCATAACATGAACATAATATTCCTTTGTACTTAAAACTATACGGGATAACCATGGGACATACATAAGAATGGGGTGATATATAAAGCCTTATAATTGATTACATGTGTAATCACATGAATAATTTAATACATGTTAGACAATAGGCATATCACTGGTGAATAAAAGGAGTGAGACTCATAAAAATGAACAATGAGGCATCATATATCATGGTAATCATAAAATAGAAATGGAAAATGTGGAAACATCATAAAACACTACTTTATAAACATAAGTCAAGGGTAAATACAAATAAATCATGATGTAAAAAGTAGGCTAGGGGATATGTAAAATTTATAATCCTTTGAATGGTGTTTCATGAGACAAAAACATTACCCAATGCAATAGAGTGCTACATATTTTTGGGTGGACATGTAACATTCATTTCATTGCCATACTTAAGTGTTCTATATAGAACATAATACATGGAATAATTATTAATTAATTTTTATTCCATAGTCATGAAGTGTGGAATAAATACATCTTTTCCCCCTTAAAATAAATATAATTTCATAATGGTTAACACCATTGATAATAATTGGGTATGGGTATTCACTACACTTTATTTATCATGGAAAATCCAAGTGAAATCATGGCCCCATAACGAGGGTGTATAAATGTTCATGGAAGGGATTGATGAGAGTGGAATCAGTATCTCATCATTTATGCATCATAGAGGAAGTATAGTGGATGTCGAATGACATATCCTAATATTAATAATTAGATAAAAATTATATAAGATAATGATGATACTTGAATAAAGAGATAGAAAAGAACCAATACCTTTATAGTATGATTCCAAATGCATGGGAGGAGAATATTGAGAGATTAAGGGATCCATTAAAGGAATATAGACACGATAGGATAGAATATGGACGTTCTATATGGTTCTTGTGTGAATGGAAATGGGATCTTTGGTGGGTTTATATAATAAATGAGTGGTTAATTCTTTACCATTTCTCAAACACATATTTCAGACCCTATATAATAAAATAACATAACCACAAACCATACCATAATTATTTAAAATGGTTTCCAAAAAATATGAGTGATTTTAATTATATTATAATTATATATACTGAACATAATAAAATAATATACTTGGTGATGTGGAGATGAGTTTTACTCTTAAACAAATGCTTTTAAAACCATAATATATATTATAAGTTCTTGAGGATTCATAAACACAAGAAAATTTTAATAAAATAAACATAAAATCACATTATTTTAAAGTGAAAATATATATTTTTTCGTCGATATAATTTTTAATATTTATCACATCACTTTTTTCCATTATTTTATCATAACACACACCATATATTTATATAGAATTTAATTTTTACCTAAAAATTTGAATGTCTCGTAAAATTAAGAAAAATCCCCAATTAGATAATTTAAAAATTATGAATCTAAAAATTATATTTATTTAATCAAAATAATTTTCTATGTATATCAAATTTCAATTTTAAATTAACAATCAACTTTTATTAATAAATGCCCTTTTTTGAAAATAACAGTTTTTGAACCGTTATAAACATTACATTTGAATTTATTAAAACGATAAAATAATTTATATTAAATAAAAATTATTTAAAAATAATATGTCAATAAATTGTTATTTATTTTAAAAATACATTATTTCATTAACATAAATTCATTAATTGAATTTGAATTCAACCCAAAAATACAATATGTCTTTAATTGTATCAGAATCAAAATCAAATATAAAGTAAATAAAATGAAAATTTAATATAATACTTATTATATTTACAATATAATATAAATATTCATATTATTATGTAATAGATACATATCCATTTAATACACTAAAAACACCCAATGAGCAGAGTTTTTGATAGTATGACTTTCATTGGGTGGTTCGTCGTACATGGTTTGGTTCATGATCTCTATAAGCTTGAACATATCCCATAAATGGTTTCTCTCATACATAAGTTGTTTGATATAATCTTGGGATTGGTCAAGGGAAAATCCCAACAAGGATATTCTCCATCATATGAATTTATAAATTCGATTTGTATGGTACAAACCTACTGGTTGAAGTTATCACTTCCTTTATATATTTTAATTGGATTTGTTAAAGCCCTATATTTATATTAATAAAATTTTCATTGTTCAGTGGATATATTATGAACCTTTATTATAATTAATGTTCTTTTAAATCATAAATGATATTAAAAAAACAATATCTATTTTTTTCTATATCCATAATATATAACAATTCATTTAAATAAATATCAAGGGGAATTTTATTAATAAACATTCAGATTATTACAATCCTCCCCCCTTTAAAAATATTTCCATAAAAATATTATTCCCACCCCATAAAATATACATTTTTAATTTTTTTGTCACTTACTCTAGTTCAATCATCTTTTCTTCAAACCTGTGTTTTCTCCATAGCACTTTGATGAGGTTCACTGTCCTATTCCGTAGATCTCTGTCTCAATAATCTGTGATCTTTGATGGATTCTCCTCATATGAGACATCATTAAAAAATAGTACCATATCTTTATTGATTACATGTGAGGGGTCTATTATGTACCTACTCAGGTGGGATATATAAAATACATCATGTTCTTTTGATAGGTTGGGTGGGAGTTCCAGTCGATAGGTCACCACTCTAATGCGGTGAATTGTCTCAATGGGAATAATATATCTTGGACTATGCTTTCCATTTTACACAAACGTCATGAATTTATTACACATAGATATGTGTAGGAATATAATTTATTTAACCATAAACTCTATGTCTCATAAATTATTTTCAGTATACATTGTTTGAACTCTATGTAGCCTTGATGTGTCATTTAATTGTCATTGATTTTTCCACGATTTACTCATCCTTTTTAAGGCCTACTTTTTTTTCCCAAACTTCATCCCATTATGCAGGTGTTATTCACTTATTCTCATAAATGGCTTCATAGGGATACGTTTGGATTCTCGAGTAGAAATTGTTATTTTATGAGAACTTGGCCATAGAAGGATATTGATCTCGTCCTCCTTTGAAGTCAAATGACAATGCCCTCAACATGTTCTTGTGTTTATTGATAGTCCTTTTAGATTAGACATAATATTCTGGGTGATAATATGTAATAATTATTAACATAGTATTTAGTGTATGTTGAAGACTTTTCAAGAATATAGAGGTAAATCTTGGTTCTTAATCAAATACAACCTATAGTGGTGTTCCACTAAGACACACCACTTTTTTATGTATATTCATGAAAGTTGATTGAGTGAGAAGTTAAATCTTATTGTAATGTGGTGAGAAGTATTTGTAAGAAGATCCACCATATATAATAAATCATTATTTACTCTTTATGTATTCTAAGGACCAGTGAAAAATTCCAGGGGGTTGTTTTCAAATTTCTATATAGGTATGGGTAATGGTTGCATCGTCTCAATGGACTTTTTTACTTTTAGCTTTCATGAGATTAAAAAATATATTGATTTATATTATAAGACATATTCTTCATATTTTCCCACAAATAGTGATCATTAAGATCTAAATACATCATTGTGATTCCCGTATGGATGGAGAAAGTCGAACTATGTGAATCATCCAACAAATTATTCATTAACTCAAGGTTTGATGGTAAAAATGGTTTCAACACAAATCTCACGCTTCTTCTTCATTAACATTTAAATATGAGGATTTACCAATTATAATATAATTTATATTCTTCTAAATACCCAGATCATCTCTTTTATCATCCATTATCTTTTCCAAAAGGGACGGTTGACCAATCATTTGTGAAAAGGATTAATGATGTTCTTTTATTGTTGATTCCCATGCCCATTATTTATATGTATAAGAATATTGAGTCCATCTCATTTATCATGAAAGATAAAATTGTTGTATTCTTTCTACTTATATCCTCTATGAATTTATTGGATTTCCCGTGATGGTTGTGGATTGAGTAACGAAATTCCTTGAATATCTATAAATATATTCATTGGTGCGTACTCATCACTTTCAGTGTGAATATAAACATTAGGATCTTATGATCCATATATATTTCACAAATCTTCCAAAAGAGGTAATGTCGGGATACATTCAATATGAATATAAGTACATCCAACTATAGATCATTTTTTGTGTATTTTAAGTCATGAACGTGCAATTACCATGAGGTATAGTATATCACATTGTAATTCTTCATCAACACATATCCCATTCTCTTCTTTAAAGAATCATTGAATAATATAAAATGTTCCCCACTTTTCAGTAGCATAATTATAGGTGTAGAGATAAGACACTTCTACAACTACTTAAACCTATCTTCACATTCTTTATTTTGAAAAAAACTTGAATCCCTTCTGAGTTATCTTGGTTAGATGGTTTTACAATCATGGTAAGCTTCTCCCAAATTTATGATAATACCTAGCTATTATGAGGAAACTATCAATATAAATCATAGATTTTTTCCTTGTAAAACCTTCAAATTCTTATTTCTTTTAAGGGTCAATAAATATCCCATTATATATGAAAATTTTCCTGAAGAATGTGTCTTCCTTTAACTAGAATACACATTATATACATTTCATAAATTGTCTCCTTTTGAAAGGCCTATAGCATAGTGATCAAATAATCCTCATGCTCCTCATTTATATTAGAGTATATTATAATATCTTCTATATAGACTACCCTAAAAAATTTAAGGTAATATATTAAGAATCTAGTCATCATGGCCGAGAATACTTCTAGATAATTAGTGAGTCTGAATGGAATTACTATGAACTCATAATGCCAATTACTTTTACGGAAAGAGGTCTTGGGGATATCCTCCTTATCCATCATTACATCATAATATCCCAACAGAATATCCCCCTTGGAGAAGTATTATTCCCCATGTAACTGATCAAACCACTAATCGATCCATGGTAGATGAGACTTGTTCTTCATCTTGATCTTTTTGATCTGATGATAATCAATGAAAATGAACATTAACCCTTCATTCTTTATGAATGTGAGAACTAATGAAACCCATGGTGGAGCACTTGGGTGTATGAAACCTTTATCGATATTTTCATTCAGTACCTTTTTTAGAACCTCATGTTACACAAAACCCACTTTATATGGAGTCAGGGATAATGGTAACACCCTAGGTAAAAGTTAGATAGAAAATTCTACCTCTCATCTAGAAGGAAGACCAAAAAATTATTTGGAAAACACATCATCATATTCACTATCAATGGGAATGTCTTTAGGGATGATCTTCTCTTAGACTAAATCATTTCATCTAGATATCTTTTCTCATAGGGAAATAATATTTTTTCATGAGATATTTGTGATAATGAATATTCATCCTCCTACATGAAGTTATATTGAATATGGGGTATATTCTTGATACAGAGAGTGATTTTTTTATCCTAGAAATTTATGTGGGATATATATAGAGAAAACCAATTCATACCCATAATAGAATCAAATTCAACTATATTGAGTATCATATGGTTTATTGGAAATTTTATCCAATAAATTTTTACAAGGGAGGAGTTATATATTCTAGATGCAATAATTTTTCCATTTTCTTTTTTCACCAACAACTCTACATCATTATTTGTGGTGGTGTTTTAATATTTCTTCTAAACTTTCATGATAAGAAGGAATGTGTAGAATTGGAATCAAAAGGTACATTTATTATTCATGAATTAATATATATAATAACTATCACCACTTAATTGTTGGGATCCACCTCAGTGGTTATGATGGAAAATTATCACCCTTAATGCTTTAGAGTTTATTGGTTGTCTCCAAAAACCCATGGCTTATTGAATTGGATTTTAAAGTGTCATGGCTCCTTGTAATTGAAACAATGAAAAATGCATTGGGGTTGGATGGATAATTCATTTTCTCCATCACATTAGATAGATTATCCTATTTGTAATCACTATCTAGGTTTCATTCCTTTATACACCTAAATCATTTCCTGGCCCCCCCTTAAGCAATTTCTAATGTGATTCTTTCTCCACATTTCAGAACTAGGGTGCTAACATTTCATAGAATCATTATATTTCTCTATCAGACCACCTAAAATTGATCTAAACTCTCGACTTCATATCCCCATGACACCCATGGCATTCACCCTTCTCCATTTAAACTATGAGGGGGAATCAAATAATTTATTTATGTCTATTAATGTATCGGATTTACAGGGATTTGTTTTACTATTTTTATCCCACCAATGAAGGAGACAATTTTGAAATCAGGGGAAATAATAAATATAGATGTGTATCATGAAATTATTGTGAAGTTTTTCTCATGTACCCTGATAGATTTATATTAATTTTTCTTAAGTTAATGGAAATATTTTCAATATTATCTCAGATTTCGTGGGGAAAATATTTTTTAAAATAAATTTTCAGGAATTACTTCCACCCCTTTTCTTCGATCCCTTCCTATGGATTCACATTCTTGATCAAGGTCCACCATATATTTGTTTCTACCTGTATACGATAAAAATCCAATTGAACTTTCTATTTTTTAGAACATTGAAGGATAGATAATAACTTCTCAATTGAGTTGATCCATTGTTCCACCAATAAGGGATCTGACAATCCAATGAATGTCGGAGACATTTTTCAGGGAAAGGTCTAAATTGAGGCTTGTTATTTATTATAGGGACGTGGGAAGTCCATATGATCTAGGTTTATATTTAGAACCTGAGTTATCTAAGATATTATCATTATAAATTTCATTATTTACCAATCCCGCCAGGTTGGACATCTCATTTGTAGAGTCATCAGATTTCCCTTCACATTGGTTATTTTCACAATTCCTCCTATTACCAGCCATTGGATATAATAACTGAAAAACTAGGGATGATCATTTTTATAATATTAAACATGTAAATTATAAATTCAATGACATTATAGTTATAACTTAAAAATGTAATTTATTTCATAACTTATGAATTTTTAGGATTCAATATATATATCGATGATTTGTTTTCTAAAATATAATTTTAAGGTTTTTTCCTTAATAATGGATTTTAATGAAAATTTAATGTTTCTAAAGGATTTACCTAGGGATTTTAAGACATACTAAACAAGGACTATTGTCGTGCACCAGTTCTCATTGATTCAAGGTCAACACGTTATTTTTGGGGGTTTTCCTTCTGTATATATGTGCTAGAGCCATGTCCACTTATAGTATCCAGGAAGAGATGTATTTTCTTAATAAAATACTTACTATATAAATTACCAAAATTCTTGGATGTTTTATTTTACACGGTTTTATCCACATGAATTTACTAGAGTTTTATAATACTAATACAAAAATTACTAAACTTTTACTTTGATGCCAACTATAACAACCCTTCTTATTGTTACACATTAATTTATTATTTATTAAAAAATATTACACATAAAACAACAAGAAATATTGATAAGATGAGTGTATTTTGGAAATCGGTACATTAAATAACAACATAAATCAAGAAATACCTCTCAATTATTGAAAGTTACTTAACATAGTCATATAATCCCATCATAATTAAATCTTCATGGGAAAACATGGGGGAATACAAAAGAAAGGGGTGTGATATAAAACCCATTAAGGGGGTAAACATGGAATAACCTAAGTAAATAAGTACATTTTAGGTAGTATAAATTTCAAAGGGGAATAAAATAAGTGAGAATGATAGACCTGAACAATGATCCATGATATAGTGTGACAATCATAAAGGTAACATGTTAAATGTGAAAACAACTTAAAAACACACCATCGGAAACATAGGTCATGGGAAACTGTCAAAAAATAACGATGTACTAAGTCTTGAGAAATATTTGGTTCACTCCCTAATCTGTTGCATGATGTATCATATGAATAAAACATTACCCAATCCATTAGTGTGCTATTTATTTTTGGGTGCTCCTGTTACTTTCATTTCATTCTCATGCTTAATTGTTCCACATAGATCATAAGACATGGAATCATTTTTAATCACTTTTTATTCCATAATAAAGGATTTTGGAATAAATAAATGTATGTTCCAATTAAATAAGTATTATTTCATAATTTTTAAAACCATTTATAAGAGATTGGTATGGGTATTCACAACACATTTGTTTTACATAGAAAATCGTGGGAAATCATGGCAGCATAACAGGGGAGTATAAATGATCATGGAATGGATTAATGAGATGGGAAGGGGTATATAATTCATTATGAGTTATATTTGAACTAATGAGGATATTGAATAACATATCCAAACATTATAAATTAGTTAAAAGGGCATAAGATATTAAAGATACTTGAATAAAGAGATGAAAGAAAAGAACCCTTATTTTGAGAGTGTGATTCCAAATGAATTAGAGGATAATATTGTGTTCTTGGAGGGACCATTGGATGACCATAGAGAGACTAAATAGTATTAGTGATTTGATATATGGTTTTTAGTGAAGAGAAATGGGATATTGTGTGCGTTTATATAGGAAATGAGTGGGGAATTCTATATCATTTCTCAATCATATGATTTGGAATCAATATAATCAAATACCAAAAACTATAAACCATCCCATGGTTTTTTCTCATGGATTATAAAAGATATGGGTGGTTTTCATTATTTTTTTAAGAAAAATTTATCTTCTTTTTAAATTATTAACCTTTCTGATGAGGACGTGAATCTTAATCATAAAACATAATTTTAAAAAATTAAAATATTTTATTGGTTTTGGAGGATTCATAAAGTCTTTAAAAAATAAAATAAACATAAAATCACATTATATTAAAAGGAAAATATTTATTTGGTAATTTAAACCCTAACTAGTATTTATTAAATCACTTTTAGTTCATTATGATGTCACAATACATAATGTATATTTATAAGGTATTTAATTTTTACCTAAAAATTCGATTATCTAAGAATATTATGAAAAAATTTCCATTGGATAATTTCAATTTTCAAAATCCAAAACTAATATTTATTTTATTTAAAAAATTTTATAAATATGAAAATTTTATATTTTAAAATAATAATCAACATTAATTGATAAATGCTCATTTTTTGACAGTAATAGTTTGGAACACTTATAAAAAATTCATTTCACTTCCTAATAAATATATGACCATTTATATTTAATTAAAACTATTTAACAATAATATTTCAAAAAAATGTTATTTATTTCAAAAAATAATAATTCAACAAAATAAATTCTTTAATTGAATATGTATATTACCCAAAAATAAAATTTTTGTTCTATTGTATCAAAATAAAAATCATTCATAATGTAACTATAATAATAATTAAATATAAATATTTTTCAATTGAAAATAAAATATAAATATAAATATTATTATAGTCATGAAACATATCCCTTTAATATACAAGAAAATTCCCTAAATGTGAGGTGTTTTATGGTGATACATTCATGGGGTGGTTCAACAAACATGGTTTGGGACTTGATCGCGATGAGATAGAACCTCTATCATAAAAAATTTATCTCTTTCATATGTTGTTGGATCTCATCTTGGGATTGTACATGGGAAATTACTAGTGATGTTTTCTTCCTCATAATCTTTGATAAATTGGCTTTGTATTATATAAGAATAATGGTTGAGCATATCTCTTTTTTTCTATGTCAATTGTATTTATTATAACCCAATATTTATAATAATCGTATGATAACTCTTCAATATATATATTATAAATGGTAATGATATATAACATTGTTTTAAATATAACAAGATATAATAAAAATAAATAAGTACATGTTTTTTCTATATACCTAATATATAAAAATGTAATTAAATAAATTTCAATGGGAATTTTATTTATAAAAGTTCTAGTCATTACCTGGAAGCTGTCGTAGGGTCAGGAAGTGGATTATTCACATGAGGTAATGAGATAAATCTCATGCACACCATCCCTCAAAAACATGCATGGGGAATTAAAATATGGGAAATTCAGTTACTCATTGTTTTTTAGATGGATGTAATGAAAAAATCATCACCACAGGTGATTTTTTATTCTCCATGAACATTACATGATTTGTAATGCGTTCACTAAATATATATCACATAATAAACCAGGATCATGGATTATTCTTTGAAATAGTTACACATCGTGGTACATCATTACACAACATGTAATTACTCTGAAGATAAACATCAGTATGATTTCCATGGAATGAACCTGAACCACCTCTTAATCAATCCATTGCATGGAAAACCCTCATAAACCCATTTAACACAATTATACCCAAAATCCATTAATTCAAACAAACATATAACCCTTGAAATTTTCCAACCCCAATTTCCCAGAGCTGGTGGATTGTTTTATTCTATTGGAATGATCACATGAATGTTTTATTCTGAATGAACAGTTAGTTTATTAGTTTTGGAAAACCAGATACATATATAACATCAACATGACACATTAAAATAAAATAAAAAATAGTAGATTCATTAGGAACTCCCATAACTTCCAGATTATCCATGCAATTCATTATTAATACACTTCTTCATATCCTGGGAAAATATCTAACATCATAAATGGGTGAGCATAGATGCTCAGTAAGAGTAAATAATATAGTGGAAATAATCCTAAACATAAACCCCGAGCCTGTTGAATAACTAGAAACAAATTCCATTAAAAATAAACATGAGTATAATACGGTATGAAAAAAGTAATTAAATAATTCCATACAACATTAACATCGGTATTCTACTAATCTAATAATAAAATTGACAATAAATATCTATTTTTATAATGAGGTAATTCATAATTCCATACATCACAATCATTATGTCAAGGCATAGTGCCAGGACCATACATAAACAACTAGAAACCAAAACTAGATTGTCTCAAGAGACATACATATGAATTGGGGGGATATAGTAGCCCCTCCCATCACTTAATAAGTTCAATTCATTCCTTATATGAATGGAGATAAACATAAATAACATAAAAATTCGTATTTAAAAGAACTTATGAAATGTAAATAACTTTCCTTAAAGATTATATATGACCACAAACCATTTAGAGAAATACGTTGAATGTTATCAAGACAGAAAAACCCTAGTAAAAAATAATAAACCATTAAATAAAATATTGAAGATTATATCATATAATATCAATACAATTTAGTCATAAGTATCAATAAGAGGGTTAAAATATATGTCAATAATAATATAAAATAATCGAGTAATTTCTAAGATAATTACTCTTTTTCTTTGAAACAAATTGGTTTTTTTGTAAAAAAATTTGCATAAAGGAAGACGTGAATTGATGTATCTCTTAATAATAAAATGAGAGATTTATAAAATAAATTTGTGTCTAAAATAGATTATATAGAGAACTTTAAAATAGGTAAAAATTCCAGAAGTTTCTTTGAAATAGGCTTGTTTATTGGAATTAATTTTTGAAATTTCCTATTAAATCATGTAACTCTCCATAAAAGAAAGAAGGATTATGATTGTTACATATATATAGAACATTCAAGAATAAATTATGAGGATTAAATAATATTTATTAATTATTTCAATGGGTTGTATAGAGAAAAATATTAACCCAAATTAAAATGGAGGTTCGGGTAGAAAACCATTAACTTATGTTTAAATGTGTTCTACACATGACCATAACTTCTTGGATAATGAAATTAAATCCAATAATTAATTAATTAAGAACATTGTCTACATTAATTTGATTCATTTTAATTTTATTAAGTTCATTTGTATCCTTATTGATATGTTATATGATTTAATTATGTCATTCTAGAGTGTTCGTTTCCATGATTTCTTGATCGGTTCACTTGATTTTAAGAAATGATGTTCTTATAAATGGGTATAATTATCCAGAATTGGAATTTAATGTTTTAAATGAGAATCAATAAGTATTAGTGGTTATATATATCATTATATTATATATTATGGGGATGAATCATTAGATAATATATTTAGTGATAATTTGTTAGATTATTACGATAGTTGTTGATCTTAAGAGACACATTTTTATTATCACTTGTAATTATGTAAATATGTTACATCCAGAACATAAAAACGGATGTAATATATATTTTAAAATCGTTACTAAGAAATACAAATTTTCATGAATATATTTTATGAATAATTTGAATAATGAATCTTTTTCGTCCATGATGGTTACAAATTGGCACCTCTCAGACAATGATTTCATTTATAATATAAAAGACAGAGAGTAAGGATATTTATAATGGTTATTACATTAACAATATATATTATATATATATATATATATATGATTCTTGAGTTATCATGATAAATTGGAAATAGGATGATATGAGAGAACATGAAAATATGATAAATTGAAATGAAATTAAATGAAAAAGGATTAGGATTTACCTCTTGTAATAACCTCCTTGGGCACTTCCTTAAGGGAAAGGGTTTTTATATTTTCACAAGACCAAGGGATCATGGAAGTCTGGTGGGAATAGATAATATTATTTTAGATTAAAATTTACAATCATGAATGCTTAGAGGAATAAATATAATCACAAGTGATTATGGCTTTTATATTGGAAGAAATGAGTGATTTTTGAATGTCATATTCATTATTTTATTATTTTTCTCTAGTAAGTAAATCATATTGATTATTTTGTCCTTAAAAAGTAATAAGTGCATGTGGGATTGAAATACGTGTTCTTAAATGAAAAATGATTCATGTAATAGTGTATTTTTCTTTTAATTTTTTATACCATAAATTATAGTATTTTGATATTCACCAAAAATTCAAGTATTTCAGAAAAAACCCAAAAAATTATCCATAACCATTTTCCACATGTATAATTAGAAAATGGACTCAATATTATAAAAAAATTATAAATATTTTAAATTTAATATTTAATTAAATTAATTATTTACCTGAAAAATGAAAATTATAAATTTAAAATAGATTCTATAATACTTTCAAAAATTAACAAAGTTATCATAAAAGTATCCTAAAATCATAAGAAAAAAATATTTATTTAAAAATACATTTTATGGAAATAAAGTCTATATTAAATAAATTAATTAGTTTAACGTTTTAATTTAATATTTATTACACTCAAAAATATCAAAACATATTTATTAATTTTTATAATATTCACTCTCATTTATAAGGTGCCTCAATTTTATTTCTAATTAAATGGGTGTGGTTACTCTTTATAAGGGTCATCTTACTATTCATATGGGTACATTTTTATTCATAAATATCAATTTACTATTCACTAAAAGTGAATATTGATCCTATCAGGATCAAAATATATTACAAATCACAATTGTGTATGTCTGTATTTTAAATTTAAAATACTAATTCAGAAATATTTTCTCTAACAACAAGGTTATAAATAACTTCTATAATAAAAAATTGTTTGTTCCATAGAGAATCAGTTTTTCATGCATTCTATATTAAATTTATTTATAATTCCTTGGGGTTCTACATTTTTACCCCCTTATAAAAAAAATTCATCGAAATTACCAAATTGTTTCCTTGTAAAAATATTTGTGCAGTTTTTCATCATAAGATCCTTAGGCTCCCATTTCGCCTCTTCAATTTTACGATTTTTTCAAAGTACCTTTACAAGATGAGTTGTCTTATTCCTCAAAACTTGTTCTTTAGTGTCCAAAATCAGGATAAGATCTTATACAAAAGATAAGTCAGTTTTCAGTTCAATACCTTCAAATGTGAGTACATGTGTTGGTTCAAGCATGTACATCCTTGATAGTGAGATATGGAACACATTGTGTACTTTAGAAAGTCTAGGTGTAATTTCCAAAAGATAAAACACATATTCAATTCTCTCTAGAATTTAATAAATACCAATTTTCCTTAGGCTTAGTGTCCCTTTCTTACAAAATCTTATAACATCCTTCTATTAAGATTCATTAATGAAAATTTGATCTCCCACATGAAATTCCAAATCCTCCATTCGATTATTAGAATAGTAATTTTTCCATAATTGAGATTCATTGATATGGGTTTGAATAGTATTTACCATTGTTGTTGTTTCATCTACAACCTCTAGGCCTACAAGGTTTATTTGACCAACTTCATCCCAACATGTCGTTGTATGATATCTCTTTCCATACAATGCATCATACGGTTCCATTTGAATACTAGAATGGAAACTATTTTTTAGGAAAGATCTAATAAATGTTAAATTATGAACCCACAAACCATAAAAGTCAAGTGAAAAAGATATAAACATGCCTTATAATGTATGAATCATCCTTTTTTATTTTATATCAGTCTTAGGGTGATTAGAAGTACTCAATTTATGTATAGTATACAAATATTTTTTCAGAAATTTCTTGAATTTCAATGTGAATTGTGGATCATGATCATAAAAAATTGCGATAGGTTATCAATGACATCTCACAACTACATTGATATAGAGTCGTGCAAGGAACTATAATGGTAAATACTACCATATAGTAATGAAACGTGTAAATTTTGTAATTCAGTCCACAATTACCCATATTTAATCATTCTTTTTTAGAGTTCTGGGTAATCCAGTGACAAAATACATAGTGATGTCATCCCATTTCCTTGTTGGAATAGGTATATATTAAATGTCTCCTCCAGGATGTTTTCATTTAGCCTTAACTTTTTAAAAACTAAACATCTTGAAGCATAATTAGAAATTTCCCTCTCCCTGTTGTCCCATAATAAATGTTCCTCCAAATCTATATACATTTTAGTGCTACCATGGTGTATAGATATATTTTATCTATGGGAATATTCCAATAACTCTATATTTTCTTAGGTTTAGGGGAAACACATAGCCTCTTCCCATATTTTATAATACCATCCTCACACATGAAGTCATCCAATTTCACATCATTCACACCTCTAATGTTCTTTTGAATATTCTCATCATCAGACTAAGAAGTTTTAATTCCTTTCAATAAATATGGTTGGGAAACCAATTGAAAAAGTAGTGATGTTTCACCTTCCTGGATAATTTCCATATCCATATTTAATAGATTCTGAAATCCAAGATCCCTTTCAATCCTCATTTTGTTTAAAACTCAATTTTCATTTCTTCTCAATGCATCGACTACCTTATTTTCCTTTCCTTGGTGGTAGTGTGTGTAACAATCGTAATCCACGAGGATCTAAAACAACCTCATTTTTCTCATGTTGTGTAATTTCTATGAGAATATATATTTCAAGATCTTGTGATCTATATATATCTCAAATAGTTCACTATAGAGATAGTGTCTCTATATATTCATATCAAATATTACATCTCCAAACTCAAGATCAAGAGTTAGATAGTTCATTTATTTTACCTTTAACTGACTTGATTCATAGACAATAACTCTATCATTCTATATATGAAAAACCCTGAGTCCTTTTTTTTATGCAACACTATAGATCAAAAATCAACCATTCGCTGATGGTGGTGTTAGGATCCGAGCATTTACTAATCTCTCCTTAAATTATTCAAATAATTCTTCACATAATGTTTTCCATTAAATCTTAACCCCATTACTACTTATCATAGTCAATGGGTTGGCTAAATATGTGAAATTCTGATTGAAACGCTGATGATAACCTTCTAAACCAATAAACATACATACCTCGTTTAGGTTTATTGGTGTAGGACATTCATTAACTGTGTTTTTATTTGTAGGATCAACTAAAATTCTATCCTTATATTCAATATGATCTAGAAACAAAACTGCTTGAAGCTATAATCACACATGTTAAACATCCCAGTTAATTCATTTCTTCAATGAGTCTTCAGAATAATTCACAAGAGACTCTCATGATCTTCATAGCTTTGGCAGTATAGAAATATTTAATAAATAAATACCATAACTTTTTCATCATGATACTCCATGAAAACTCTATTCATTATATCATTAAAAAAAGGTTACCTTAGTTTTTTCAAAATGTATTATTGTAAAAATGTAATTCACATACTTGGTTTGAATTATTATTTTTTGAATATGTTCATTCCTCAATTGTAATTGATGATATCAATATTGAAGGTTAATTATTGAAAAATGTTTGTCTCCATGAAGTTGATCAAATAATTCATCAATTCTAGGAAATGATACTTTTTCATTACTATAATAGCATTGATCTCCCTATATTCAATGTACAGCCTCATACATCCATCCTTCTTCTTGATGAAAAGAATAGGGGTTCCCCTTGGAGAATCACAAGAGAGAATAAATCATTTATCACTCAATTATTCCGCTAGTTTCTTCAGTTATACTAACTCTACAGTTGATTTTCTATTAGGATTCATTAATGAAGTCCTTGAACCATGAAATAAATCCATAGTGAACTCAACTTCCTACGTTGGAAAATGTATAGATAAATCCTCTAGAATACATCAATTTATTCTTGAACAATAGGTACATCCTCAATTTGAATATTTATTTCCTCATTGATATATTTTTGTTTCTCATCCTCCCAATAAATTTCATTTAGTAGAGATAATGGGGGTTGATATAGATTTGAATCAAATGACGTGGTTTTTGATCTAAATATAATTGATCTAAACCATTTTTAAAAAATGAATCCTTCATCTTGCAATAAATTCTCACATCATAGGTTGAAATCCAATTCATACCAAGATATATATCAATGTAAATCATGGGTATGGTTATAAGGATTGCAACTAAAGAATGTTTGTGTGTCTTAATGGGGAATTATTGACCCATGTTTGTTGCTATGCGAACTACCTTTGGAGATTGACCAAATAACTCCTTTTATTTAACAAAATTAGAAATGATAAATTTTCATGGAAAACTGGGAAGATAAAAAAGAATGAAATTATTCAGAATCAAATAATTAATTTTCTATGTATGAGGAAATTATTAAAGTACATGCCACCACATCATTAGAAACATCACCCTTAGTAGTTGTGATCACATAAGATTGGCCTTTCTCCCTTGTCCTTCTATAGGTAATGTTTACTAGAGCTTATGAAAACCATTTTTATAATGTCTCATATCTTGGAAATTGTAGCATTGAACATTGGTGTCTTCTTTCTTTCCCTTACAATCAAGGTATTTGTGGCCATTTCCTCCACATTTGTAAGAAATACCCATACCCTCTGTGAAGGTACCATGGTGTTTCTCCCCAAAATTATAATAGGATGGAAAATAAATTATTCTCTTGTTCCCACTTTTATTTATTTATTTTTTCGAGTGTTCAGTAGACCTATTCTTCTTTTACATTCCCTTAAATTTATAAGACATAGAGAATTCTATTTTATTTCGTGATTGCACATGAGAGTTTAATATTATATGGTGGGAACCTTAGGGAGACCATTTCCCTTTTGAGGAATGGTTTTAAACCCTAAAATAATTGATCAATCTCGATCCTTGGATTACATATGTAGTCAGTGACATTCCATTTTAACCTTGTTAATTTATGTTCATTCTTTCCCACATTCCCATCCTCTTTTATCCATAGATTCAAAAACGGCCTTTCCATATCCACTCATTGTTCACGAGGATTGTATTTTTCTAATGAAATTTTATTAATATCCCTCCATTCCATATTTTCAAAATCTTCCTCTTTTGTTTTTTGAATTAGTGACCACCATTGATCTGCATCTCTCACTAAACGTTAGATTTCCATGAAAACCTTCTATCTTTCATTACTTCCCAAAGTCAGAAATATATTTTTAAGGAACTTATCAACTACTCTACTACGATTGGGTTTGTAGTCCCATTATATGATATAGGATGTTGTCACATAATTAGGTCTAACATTTATTCTCCATTTTGTGGTTCAAGGTGCTCTATATGGGTGAGGTTATTGTTCATAACCAAAGTCAATTGTAACAATATAGTTATAAGTTTCTCAGCACTAGTGGAATCTCCCGAACAAACATCATTATCATACATTGGATGGAAATCCCTATATGGGATACATGTTCCCCTTTAGTTTCCATTCCTTCCACTAGGATCCATTTATAAATGATTTCATACACTAAATAAGTTTGAATAATATTGCATAATCTCAACAAGAAGAATACTTCTCATAAATTGAAATCTTATGTATAACTAATCCCATAATCATAAACATTGTTTCTTTGAGGAAAAATTTACTATTAAATACTTTATAGTAGATTATAAAGAAGATATGAATTATCCTAAATATATCCCCCATTAGTGTCAATCTAGGTGAATATTGTGTCTAGTTTTCTAGTACAAATTCACCTTAGGAAAAGCCTAAAACACATTATCAGAGTTGTTACTCCTAAGTACATCAATTACAGAACCATATACACTTGTTATAACCAATCATGGATGTATTTTCTAGTAATAACCACATAATCCATTCCTTATAAAAATATTAGTACGTTTATATATTCTTACCCTCAAATTATACCTTAGGGTTTTGTTCCCTAATCTATATTTTCTAAATCCGGTTTCCCTGTTTTCTATTAAACAACCAATAATATTAAATGTAATAAACTAACACTAGTTTCCCATAACTGATGTATTATTTTATTAAATTTTAATTATAATAATAAATTCACATCCTAATGTTCTAGGTAGTTTAGTAGCTTTGGAAAACCAGATACACACATAATCTTCACATTATAACTCAAAATGAAATACAAAATAGCAGATCCATTAGAAACTCCCATAACTCTTAGATTATCCCTAAATTTCATTTATAATAAACTTCCTTATATCCTGGGAAATATAAAACATAAGAAAAGGGTTATCATAGATTCTCAATAAAGGTAAATTATACATCGTAAGTTATCATAAACATAAACCCCATAAATGATGAAAAACAAAAAACACATTATTTTAAAAATTAACTTCTGAAAAATATAAAAGAAATAAAAACTAATTAAATAATGACATCAAAAATAACCATGGATATTATACCAGTCATATAATCACATGGTATATCAATCTCTTGTTTTATAATGAGGGAACTCATAATGTTGGACATCATAACCATTCTGTCAAGGCCTAACTCCAAAATCGTACATAAACAAGTAAAAACCAATTCAACTTTTTCTCATGAGACCTACCGATGTATTGAGGGGGTATAGAGGGACCCGACAGTCACATAATAAGTCCAGTGAAATCCTCATATAAATAGAGATAAACATAAACAACATATACACTCAAATTGAAACTAACAAATGAAATGTATGTAATTTTCATCGATAATTAAATATGACCACTATTAATTCGGAAAAATATGGTGAATGATATCAAGATAGAAAATCCAAAGCCAAAATAATCATAAACCATTCAATAAAATATGTTATATCATATCATTAAATATTAATCCCATTTAAAAATAATTATCATCAGGATTTTTGAAATATTGTAAAACACGTGTTTAAAATAATCGAGTAATTCCTAAGATAGATACTATTTTACTTTGAAAATAAGAGTTATTTTTGAAAAATCATATTATAAAAAAAAATTAATTAAAATATTTTTTTAATAATAATATTCTTTTACATTAGAAATTTATTGGTTGATAAAAAATATTATATGGTTCATTTGAAAATATGTATGAATTTGAGAAGTTTCTTTGATACATGCTTGTCTAATCGAAAGAATTTTTGAAAGATCACTTTAAAATATATAACTCACCATAAAAGAAAGAAGTATAATGATTGGTACACACATATAAAACATTTCAAAAATAATTTTTTAGGAGTAAATAGGAATAATAGATAATATCAATTTTGTATAGAGAGAAAGGCGTAACTCGAATGAAAATCGATGTTTGTGTTGAAAACTCTTACCTTATATCCGACTATTTTTTGTACGTGAACATAAAACCCTATCTAATCATATTTAATCCATTAACTAACTAAATCATAATTTTCTATACATGTATTTTATTAATTATACTTTTATTATGTTCATTTATGGCCTTACTGATAAGTTATACGATTGAATTCTGTCATTCCAGAGTGTCCGTTTCCTTGATTTCTTAATCGGTTTGATTGATTATTAGTAATGAAGTTCAGGTAAAAGGGTGTAATTCTAAAGAAATGGAATTTAATTATTTTTAATTAAAATATAAAAGTTTAATTGGTTATATATATCATTTGGTTATATATTCTGATGATGAACCATTAGATAATAAATATAGTGACAATTGTTTATATTATTAGGATAATTAATGATCTTAACGAACTCATTTTGTATTATCTATTAATATTATGTTAATATGTTATGTTGAGAACATAAAAAGGGTTATAATATTAATTTTAAAATCATTATGAACCATTAATTTTTTTTCATAAATATCTTTGGAGAAGAATATGAAGAATGAAATTTTTTCATCCACAAAGGTTGTAAATTAGCCTCTCCCAGGTAATTATTTTGTTTATAAAATAAAAGTGTAAGAGTAAGGAGATTGAAAATGGTTATTACATTAACATGATATAGTTAAATTATTTATATGATACAATAGATATCATGTTCATTTGGATATATGAGGTTATGATATGATAATAAAATAAGATAAATGTAAATGAAATTAATTGAAAAGGAAGAAGATTGCTTCTTGAAATAACCTCCTTGAGAACCTCCTTATAGGAAATGGTTTTGGTATTTGGAAATATAAACGACTCCAAGACGTAGATAGGGTCTAGGGAAGATTATTTGGGTAGAAATCTTGGAATATTCACGGGTTAGATGATTTAATAGAAGAGGGAGTGAGGGGTGTATTTTATTGTGGAGAAGAGGAGTGATTTTTGAATGCCTTATTCATTATTTTATTGTTTTTTAGAAAAGAAATGGTGTTGATTATTATGCCCAAAAATAGTAATAAGTGTTGTACCTATCGAACCCCTCGAGGTTTGATTTTCATGATCACAATCACCCACTTTCTTATCTAACTTGTTTTCAAGTGTTTGTGTTGATAGGCACAAGGTTGCCAAGAAAATGGCCCAAGAAAGAATCAAGAAGTGGACTGAAATTCAGTCCACCGGCCAACCGGTGTTATAGCACCGGCCAGCCGGTGGACCTGGCAGAGGCATTGCCCACTGCCAGGCTCCACCGGTCAGCCGGTGGCCTGACCACCGGCCAGCCGGTGGCACCCAGACAACAGTGGTAGCTACTGTCTGCCCACCGGCCAGCCGGTGGCTCTGGCACCAGTCGGCCAGTGGTTCCTAGAAAAGAAGATCAGCTACTGCCAAGCCACCGGCCAACCGGTGGCTCCTCCACCGGCCAGCCGGTGCAGCCTGCACTCAAAGCATCTCCAAATTCTCAAACACCGGCTAGCCGGTGGAGCTGTACCGGCCAGCTGGTAACCCAGTCAAACTAGCCGTTGGGTTTGACCAGTCAACCCTCTTTTGGCCTCCAACGGCTCCGAGGCCTTTTCCAACGGCTCCAAAGCCCTCCAACGGATACTTGAAGGTTCCTAGCCTATAAATAAAGGCCTAGGAAGCCCCGGAATGTCATCTAAGCCACCGGACACATTGTTGATCTTTTTGGCGAACCTCCGGCGGATTTCCTCAAGGAACCCAACGTGCTCCAATCCAATTCCACATCCAAGAGCACCATCAAAGATGCTTGGAAGCGGCCTTCAACAAATCCAATCAATCAAGGCGCCCAAGGCTTCTCCCAATCACGGTTTTTAGTGTTTTATTTCTTTTTGAGCTTAAAATTGGGTTTGTGCCTACAAACCCCAAACCTTTTCTCATCCCCCTTTCTTTTGGGTTTCACACCACCATTAAGGTGTGAAGAGGTTTCTTCAAGCCTTTCCTTTTAAAGGGCTTGAGTTTTCGGTGAGCTAGCCTTCACCCGTTAAAAAGGCTAGTGGGTTCTTGCTATTCCATTGAAAGCAAGTGGGTTCTTGCTAAACCATCTAAAGCAAGCTGTAATAGGTCCTAGTGCTACCTCAAAGCCTAGTGGGTTTCTTGCTAAAACCATTTAAAAGCAAGCGGTAGGAATCTCTCAACGGTTGAGTTGGGAGCGGAGACGTAGGCCGGGTTTTGGCCGAACTCCGTTATCATTTCTTGTGTGATTGCCTCTTTTATTTTCCGCTGCATTCTTTACTTTGATTTCACATTGATTTTTATTTGTTTATCTTTTTTTAAAAGGCAATTCACCCCCCCCCCTCTTGCCATCATTCCCGTTTTTCTCCGACCCAATAATTGGTATCAGAGGAGTAATTTGAGTAATACCCTAACCCGGTTTCAAATTTAAGATCCATTAAGATGGCATCAACCTCTTTCGCCCCCGAGGGCTACTCATTGGGTCGGGCTCCTTTTTTTGATGGGACCGACTATAATTATTGGAAAACCCGCATTACCACTTTTTTAAGAAGCATAGGATATCCTATTTACAAAATTGTCATGCAAGGTTATTCTTTGTCTTCCCCCGACGAATCCAAATGGACCCCCGCCGATATTAAGAATTTTGAGCTTGATGGAAAAGCCATGAACGCTCTTCATTGCGGGTTAGATAGAAATGAATTTAATCGTGTATCCACTTGCACATCTTCACATGAAATTTGGAAGCTTTTAGAAGTGACCCATGAAGGCACTAATAAAGTCAAAGTTACTAGATTAGATATGTATAGACAAGACTTTGAATCTTTTTCAATGCATCCAAATGAGTCCATTTCTGAAATGTTTACACGCTTCACTGACGTTTGCAATGGTAGAAAATCTCTTGGTGATGATGTTTCAGCTGAAGCAATGGTCAAGAAGATCTTATGGGTCCTTCCGAGCTCATGGGCACCAAAGGTGACGGCAATCCAAGAAGCTAAGGACGTCAAAAATATGCTGGTAGAGGAGCTCATCGGATCTCTCATGAGTTATGAGATCACGATGAGGAGGCAAGCACAAAAGGAGGGCACACCAGTCAAGAAACCAAAGAACATTGCCCCCAAGGTACAAAAGGAAGTAAGCTCCTCCTCATCTTCTTCCTCATCTCCTTCCTCATCGTCCTCATCATCAAGCGGCGACTCGGAAATGGAGAATCTCGCCCGCCAAATGCACAAGTTTATGAAGAAGCACAAGAAGAAGAAATCCCGCAAGCACCGAAAGCAAGAACCCACCGCAAAATCCGAGCCCAAGGTGAAATGCTACGGGTGCGGCGAAAAGGGCCATTACAAGCCCGATTGCCCACTCAACAAGAAACGGGCTAAGGAAAAAGGAAAGAAAAAGGTCCTCAAGGCGACTTGGAGTGACACCTCCTCCTCATCCTCCTCCTCCTCCTCCTCGAGCGACCAAGGTACAAAATGCCTAATGGCATTTCATGAGGTAACTTCTTCCGATTCGTCTTCCTTATGTTCTTCAAATTCAAATTCTTTAAATCATCTTTCTTATGAGGATCTCCAATACGCTAGAGATCGATTGGAGGAAGGTTTTCACGAACTTTCTTCCAAATTTGTTTCTTTAAAAAAGAATTTCAAAAAACTATCTTCCGAAAAAGAACAACTTCTCAAAGAGAAGGAAGAGTTGACCCTCAAAATTCAAAATTTTCCAAATGTTGATTCTATGGAATCAACCATCAAAGACCTAAGGGAGACCCTAGCAAAGTTCACCCAAGGGGAACAAAATTTGAACAATTTTCTTGGTTCCCAACGTATATCTAGAACCACCCAAGGACTTGGCTATACCAACCAAGCCTCCTCCTCCCATGCACCCACTGTTTTTGTAAGGGGGAGCTCCCTATTTAAATTTTGTAATTATTGTAAAAAACCCGGGCACCTCATTTATGAGTGTAATTGTAAAAACGCCCGGTATGGTCTACCCAAAAGTATTTTCTTTTCCGATGAGTTCTATAGGAGAAGACCCGCCATGAGACAAGTATGGATTGAAAAATCCCTTCTTGCGAGTCTCTCCGGGCCAAAAATAGTTTCGTTCCCCTGATGATATTTTGTATTATTTAGGGGGAGAAATTTTCTTAAATTCAAAAAAAATCTCTTTCAATTCTTTTTTCAATTTAAATTTTCAATTCATTTTTGCTTCAAAACTCTCAATTTCAAAAATCTCATTTGGTTTCAAACATTCAATTTCAACCCTTGGTTTCAAAATTTTTCAATTCAAAATTCTCTATTCAATTTTCATTCAAAACTTTCAATTCAAACTGTTATTCAAATTTTTATTTCAAAATTTTGATTCAAAACTTTCAATTCAAATTTCAAAAATTTCAATTGGTTTAAAATCTCTTTTTTCCCTCAATCAGGTTTTATGCCCCACGCTATTTTGATAATCACAAAGGGGGAGAAATTTCTTGATTGATTGGGGGAGAATCCTTTTCATCATGCTTATCATTTCCTTTCAATTTCAGTATTTTACATTAATTGTTTTGGTGATTGTGATCATCAAAATAGGGGGAGATTGTTGTACCTCTCGAACCCCTCGAGGTTTGATTTTCATGATCACAATCACCCTCTTTCTTATCTAACTTGTTTTCAAGTGTTTGTGTTGATAGGCACAAGGTTGCCAAGAAAATGGCCCAAGAAAGAATCAAGAAGTGGACTGAAATTCAGTCCACCGGCCAACCGGTGTTATAGCACCGGCCAGCCGGTGGACCTGGCAGAGGCATTGCCCACTGCCAGGCTCCACCGGTCAGCCGGTGGCCTGACCCCCGGCCAGCCGGTGGCACCCAGACAACAGTGGTAGCTACTGTCTGCCCACCGGCCAGCCGGTGGCTCTGGCACCGGTCGGCCAATGGTTCCTAGAAAAGAAGATCAGCTACTGCCAAGCCACCGGCCAACCGGTGGCTCCTCCACCGGCCAGCCGGTGCAGCCTGCACTCAAAGCATCTTTAAATTCTCAAACACCGGCCAGCCGGTGGAGCTGTACCGGCCAGCCGGTAGCCCAGTCAAACTAGCCGTTGGGTTTGACCAGTCAACCCTCTTTTGGCCTCCAACGGCTCCGAGGCCTTTTCCAACGGCTCCAGAGCCCTCCAACGGATACTTGAAGGTTCCTAGCCTATAAATAAAGGCCTAGGAAGCCCCGGAATGTCATCTAAGCCACCGGACACATTGTTGATCTTTTTTGCGAACCTCCTGCGGATTTCCTCAAGGAAGCCAACGTGCTCCAATCCAATTCCACATCCAAGAGCACCATCAAAGAAGCTTGGAAGCGGCCTTCAACAACTCCAATCAATCAAGGCGCCCAAGGCTTCTCCAAATCACGGTTTTTAGTGTTTTATATCTTTTTGAGCTTAAAATTGGGTTTGTGCCTACAAACCCCAAACCTTTTCTCATCCCCCTTTCTTTTGGGTTTCACACCACCATTAAGGTGTGAAGAGGTTTCTTCAAGCCTTTCCTTTTAAAGGGCTTGAGTTTTCGGTGAGCTATCCTTCACCCGTTAAAAAGGCTAGTGGGTTCTTGCTATTCCATTGAAAGCAAGTGGGTTCTTGCTAAACCATCAAAAGCAAGCTGTAATAGGTCCTAGTGCTACCTCAAAGCCTAGTGGGTTTCTTGCTAAAACCATTGAAAAGAAAGCAGTAGGAATCTCTCAACGGTTGAGTTGGGAGCGGAGACGTAGGCCGGGTTTTGGCCGAACTCCGTTATCATTTCTTGTGTGATTGCCTCTTTTATTTTCCGCTGCATTCTTTACTTTGATTTCACATTGATTTTTATTTGTTAATCTTTTTTTAAAAGGCAATTCACCCCCCCTCTTTCCATCATTCCCGTTTTTCTCCGACCCAACAATAAGTGCATTTTATTTGAAACCAAGTGTGAATAATTAATCCCTGATTCATGGAATAGTGTATTTATCATATAATGTATTAATACTGTATAATATTGTATTTTATTATTCACCCAAAAATTCATGTATTTCTGAAAAATCCCAAAAATTTGCCAAAACCATTTTTTTACATGTATCATTATAAAATGGAAACAATATTATCAAAATAATTTTTTAAATATGGGAAATTTAATTTTTAAATAAAGTAAATTTTTACATGAGAAATACATATCTTAAATTTAAAACTGATTTTATAATAATTACCAAAATTAGATGAGGTCTTATAAAACTATCCAAAAATCATATAAAAGAAAAATATTTATTTATAAATACAGTTTAGGAAAATTAATTTTATATTGAATAAATTTTTTAATTTAAAATTGAAATTAAATATTTAATACTCACAAAATCATCAAAACTTAATTATTAATTTTTAAAATATTACCTTATATTTTTAGAGTGGCTACATTTTATTTCTACTTAAATGGGAGAGGTTACTCTTTATAAGGTTCAAATTACTATCCATAAGGGTATATTACAATTCATAAGGATCAATTTACTATTCTCTAAATATGTAATTTGATCTTATGAGACTCTAACTATCTTACTGATCACAATTATTTATGTCTATTTTTTAAAATTCAAAATACAGAAGCGATAAAATTATATATAAAGTCTAGGTTCTAACAATATTCTATAAGAAAAAAGTGTTTTTTCTAAATAGAATCATTATTTGATGCATTATATATTAAATTTATTTGTAATTCTGTGGGGGTTCTTGATCCATAAATAGTATTTTATTTTCCCTATCATTTTCAATTCCACATTGAAAAAGACTCAACCAAAATGTCTCAAATGAGAAACTCAAATAGAGATGTACAAAGAAAAAAGATAAGATATTACAACATCACCACCATATAATAAATCATCCCCGATATGGTCAAAGAATGATTGTGGGTTCAAAGCAAACACGTCTAAAAACTATTCTCACATATCAGACTCCCTCTCCCATGTCTCCTTCTACACTCACCCATTCTTACACTACAATCAATCTTAAGGAATAAATCTAAAGCAAATGTACATCTCACTATGGTCCAAATTTCATATAGGATTATCCTCAATGGATGCATCAACAATAAGATTAATGTAAGCTAAATTTACGACATGATAATGGTCAAAATAATGGTCTGAATAATACCTTTGATAAAACCTTCGGGCCATTCCGACAGATGATGAAACATGTAAAACACAATGTTCAGGGAATTGTTGCAATGTGGAAGGGATAGTTGGTACTCTACTCGACTAACCTTATCCACTATCTCAAATGGTCTGAAAACCCTGAGTGATAACCTTCCCTTTTTCATTATATGATGTTTCCCCATCCATAGAGACACTTGAATGAAAACATGACGTTCAACCTCAAACTACATTGGTATTCTACAACGTTCAGTATAGGAACTATTCCTAACATACGCGGTCACTAACTACCTCTAGATCAACTAAACCTTCTCAAACTTCTCCTTCATGAGACTAGGCCCTATAATCACTAACTCGCCTAACATAAACCAACAAATAGTTGAAATTAATGGATGTCTATAAAATTCCTCAAGAGGTTCTATCTATATTGGTTCCTAGAATCTTTTATTATATGCAAACTTTGAAATAGCCTTATGTTTCTCCCATTAATCACTAAAAAAACACAGGATCATAAAATATTCTCTAGAACCAGAATAGTCCTCTCTTATTGACCATCATTCATAGGATGGTAGGCCATACTCAAAAGAACCGACAATATAAAAGCCCTATGAATACCCTTCTTGAGTCACGATGTGAATCAATGATCATTTTA
Organism: Viscum album; assembly: GCA_963277665.1. Classification (NCBI taxonomy): domain Eukaryota; kingdom Viridiplantae; phylum Streptophyta; class Magnoliopsida; order Santalales; family Viscaceae; genus Viscum; species Viscum album. Next base: position 1,356,072,540 of record OY728131.1, read on the forward strand.
TGAAATTATACTCCTTGAACACCTTGCATCCAAACTACCACACAGATGTAAAGACTAACCATATCATTAGCTATAAAGCTCTCCCTGATCGGAATGTAGTGGGATGACTTCATCAGTTGATCAAAAATATCCCATACAACATAACTCTTATTGGTTTTTCTTGGAAATACTATCACAAACCATAGTGACGTCATCCCATTTTTACTCAGGATTCGAAAATGTCTTCAAATTCATTACTAGCCAATTATGCTCATCTTTCACCTGCTGAAAAGTGAAACATTTAAACAAAAATCCCACTACCACATTCTTCATTCTTGACCACTATTATTGTCTATAGAGATCAGGATACATATTTTTCAATCCCTGACATACCTCCCATCTATAATACCTAAAATCTCTCATCAGATCCTCATGAAATCCCATAGGAACCCATACTCAGACAAATAAAATAAAAGAATCTCCACTACCATGAAACCATCCTATTGGTGTCCCATGACCATATAATCTATCTCTCAAAACTAATCTCTTTGGATAAGATAAATTATTTATCTTTATCTGGCCCACAAGCATGTGTATAATAGATGCTGATGTTAGAGCATCTTTCCCATAATACTCCTCAACAACTAAATGAATATCTATAAAAAATTCCATTATTCGATTGTAATAACAAGACTCAATCGCTACCTTTATCTGCATTTCTAGCTCAATGCATCGACAATGTTGTTTCCCTTTCTTGGTGTATAAGCCATCTCGAAGTTGGAAGATTAAAAATTCTACAACCGCCTCCTCTAAATAAGGTTTATATCCAACTATGGAAAGGCGTACTGAGGCTCTTGTTGTCCATGTATACCATAATACTCTCACCCATGCGATTATTCCTTTGACATATCTGGTCATGTACGATATATAATAACTCAAAATCATGTGTAAGATAATTCCAATAAAGTGTTATTAGTTGTCTAGATCAATAAGAAACAACTCGACCTCCATCATCAGAACTTCCCAGAGTCCAACTACAGATACATCATTGAACCCAGTATATGATTTACCCAGAATAGGTAAATGATTAATGGTGTTGAGGTAAGTATTCCTTTTAGATCCTAAAAATATCTCTCAAAAGAATATGCTAATAAATACTCACTCTATTCTTGTTCACCCTTGAAATATATGAATCAAAATAGGAAAAGTCATATATAAATCGTTGATAATAACCTTCTAATCCCATAAATCTCTGAATATTGAATAAATTGTTTTTCTTATACCATGATACCATGGATGAAATATTATATAGGTCCACTAAAACTTCTTCCTTTTAGATGACATGGCCCTAGAATATCACTATATAAATATATAAACTTCATTTGTTTACCATTGTGTAATGTTGATTCTATCTCAATATACTGAGGACGATGTCAATATGTTGGGAATGATCATCTACTGATTGGGAGTACACTAACATGCCATCGACAAAAAACCACCACAAATGAATCCACCAAAAGATGAATAATACTATTTATCATGTCCATGAATATCACTAATGCATTAAACTACCCAAATGACATCACTATGAATTCATAAAAGACAATCCTACTCCAAAATGTAGTCTGAGGTATGTATTATGGTCTCACCCTCAGCTGATGGTATCCTAATCTCAAATCAATAATGTATTAGATCTTATATCCATTGAACTGATAGAATAGATCATTGATATATAGAATAAGATACTGGTTCATGACCATCATCTGGTTTAACCTTCAATAATACACACATAAGATAAAATAAAAATCAGCCTTCTTATCAAATAGAACTAGAGAACCCTAGAGAGATGTACTAGGAAATATACAACCTTTATCTTCATGATATTACAACCTAACATTAAACTCTATATTCTATACTGGTTCTATTCAATAAATTGGAATATAAACTGACTCTGATCCTGATTCCAACTTTATTATAAACATGATTTATTTCTCTGCAAAACAGTCATAGAACTCTATAGGAAAGACATCCTAAAATAGCCTACCACTAGAGAAATAGAATATTTTTTTCATTCCACCATAATCTAGATCTATACTAGATGTCTGGGCCACTAGACAATGTAATCTTCACAAAAATATTTCATCAATGACCAGCCTAATAATCCCACTAATCTTTGTGAGAATAGATTCCTCTTTATGGAGATAGAAAGCTAACTCTCCTCTAGTAATAGTTGATATGAGGTTATTATAGGTCTAATGAATCCATAATATACATAAAATCAAAGCATGTTATCTCGAACATAAATGATTCTCAAAATAAGTGGAACCTACAAAACATTTAAAACCACACCTTGAGTGGTTTTATATTTTATAACTACACTCCCAATGGTGTGTCTATGGTTAAAACACCAACCATTTATTCCACATCCTAGCCCATAAATGTTTTAAAAATAGTGGATAAAAATGAATGTAATGGTTTTTTATCAAAAAAATCAAGGGTATATTATATAAGAATCATATCCTTGAATCCAGACAATCCTACATCCACAATAACTATCGTAATATGCATAATGTGTAGCTTAGAAAACCCTCTACCCTGGGCTCCCTCCTAACTCCCCGCAGATATTCCCTCTTCCTAGTGATTTCATTCCTGTATTAAGGTAGCACATCCCCCATCTCATCTAGAATTTCATGTCAAATACTAGCTACCTATATGCTAATGTTTTGTAGAGTCCTTTCAAGACCCTGGTATTTGTCCTGATTCCCTTCCACTGATATGTTGTTTTATGCCTCTATAAAACCATTATTGGTGGCCCACTCCTCTCTAATAATGAGACCCCAATGAGGGGTATGGATATTGAGGACATCTGTGGCCCATCATGACAAAAAGATAGTACTAAAATAGATCAGAGTCTTCAGATGGCTTTCCAATACCCTAAATACTCTAACAACAACTTCCTTGGTGAACACATTAATAGAAACACTTCTTTCTACAAGAATAAGAGTTAAATCACTACTCAGGGCCTCACTCAGATTTTCTCATGTGACATGTTCCACTTCATCATAATTTAATAAATTATCATAAATAATATTTTCACTTATGGAATGATCTTATAGAGAAGACCATCCTAAAAATATATTACCTTGTAGATCTCATCATCATCCAAAGATTCTGTAGATAACAGTTGGTCAGAGAAATTTTTATTATATTCCCGCACTGAAATACTCACCTACGTCAAGTGCATGAACTCATTATCATTCTCATCCTTAAATGTCTTGTTATACAATGGGCTCAGAAAAATAATCTATAATTCCTTCCAAGATAACTTATCTTTTTTCCCAGCATTCTCTAGAATGTCACACAAACACTTGGATGGTCCAAAAAAACACATATGTATCAACCTTAACCCTCTTCTCTGCACGTGTCTCCTAATTCCTGAAGATCATCTTGACTGAATTTAACTAGAACAAAACTACATGGGGCCCTTCCTCTCCAAAAAAATAAGTTCCAACTGCTACTGGAACTCTCTCATCAACATAGACATCGAAGGCACAATGTGAATAGTCTTATGTTCCATGGATCTCATAAACCTCAAAATGTTGTTATGAGGATGACCATCCATCTAATCATCAAGATCTACACAGATATTTGAATCAGCATGGTTTGGATTATGTGTATTTTCACTCGCCTATCAATCAACTCAAAGATGAAGAGTACGAATATCTTATACAAGGTAAAACACTCCTTGTAACATTGGATAAAAAACAATTTCAAACTCATCAGGTGAAAATAATAGAGAACCACTACCCTTGGTCTCTATAAAAATGGGTTACATGTGTTTCAGAATGACATATCAATTTATTTATTTCATTTATCAGATATATTCGGTATCAAATATTATAGATCAAAAGGAAAGTATATATCACATGAAAAAAATGTGTCTATCATGAAAAATACATATAAATATTTTCTTATATTCCTATAATGATTCATGCATACTCATCTTATTCCATGCCAAGATATGAGTATAAATATCATGAAGAAATATCATCATGAAACAATATCCACACATAACATTGAATCACTAAGGGTGAAATAACATTAATTGTATTAAGTAAATAATATAAACAATATTCGACCTATTGGAACACATATTTTCATCCATAAATGGGATAACTAATCCCATGCACAAGCTCATTATATAGTCCTAACAAATCCTAGTATCATTTATACCTTTCTTAAATAGAAAATAAAAATAAATGAAACAGGGATCTAATACATATTTTTAATGTCCCTTGATCCAACACTGTCTCATATGGTCGAAACTGGTAAGTTAAGAGACCTCAAGCATACCGACCCATACACCAATGGTAGCTGACTAGCAGCACAATGTGATATATATACAAGGGACAAAATACCATAGTTTATTTTTTTAAAACACAATATAATGATTCATTATTTATAGATAAATATCAGAGTGTCGAAATAATGAAAATAATATAATACAATGGAAACCATCAATGAAATATGAAAAAATAATCAAATAAATAATAATGGAAATACATAAAGATATACTGGAATGTTAAAAAATTTCATGTTAAAATTAAAAAAAACCAAAAACTAGAAGACATAGAAAAGAATCAAATATCCCTAGTCCTAAACATCATGTTGGCTCCATCTCCAAACTCTAGCCCATTCACCATGAAACAGTCATCAACAAGGTCCATTTCCATTGTCCAACCATGTATCCTTGTAATTTTATCCGGTACCAAATGGTGGCCCATATAGGGTGTGAGTATAACTCAGTAGGTCGACACTTCCATGTGTAAATATTATCAATATAATAATATGTGTATACAACAATGAAAAAATAGGTGTATTAATTAAATAAAATATTTAATTAATACCACATCAACCTACTTCGACACCATGCATGAATATCGCTAAGAATGTATCACAACCATGCCAACCATAACCATATAAACATGGTAAAACATAACCTACCTCAGTGCCATTCCAAAATCTCTTTGAGTATGTCCCACAATCATGCCAAAAAATCCATAATCGTATGACCATGGTAAAAATCAGAAAAAAAACTCGATCAGAACCTTCTATATAAGCATTTCAACATTTAATTAGGGATGAGATATCTATATATGAATTTCATCATGTATTAAGGCCAATATCACTATATATGAATTTTATATTATGTCATAGGGAATGACCCCCCCCCCCCGATATTAGTATTTTATCATGTTTGATGGCATAACCCAGTATATAATAATTTAAAAATGTTTCAAAGAATTTCCTGGTATATAATAATTTCAACATGAATTAGTGAATAGCCCAGTATATTAGCATTTAATTATGTAAACAAGGTCAATTACCTATATGAACATTTTCCAATTAAAATGGGACAACACCCTATATAAGCATCACAACATAGAATTCAGGACACGGGTCATAGTAACATGGTTATCTCAATACCACATCATAAGGCTCAACGGTTAATTATGAAAATTACGATTTATCTTTTAATTACCCACTTTATTTATCTTTTTTTAAAAAAATTAAAAAATCCAATCATTTAAATAATTGGTCCATCCCAAGGTGAATATATATCAGGAAGACACCCAAATCTAGGTAATCCTCAACACACTATAAGTCATTATACAATTCATTTATAATCAAGGGTTTGATCACAAAAAAAGTATCCACATGCCAGTTCAATAAAAAAATGAATCCAAATGGATTATATGTAATAATCCAATTCATAATTTAATTAATTTAGGTTCATGATATTTATAAACAATTGAAATATTTCACATACATTATAATTAAACAGACTATAGCTTAAGGTTAGGACCATGTACCATTAATCGTTGATCAACAGAAGCTTCCAACAACGAATTCCAATGCGGAAGAAGGTGTTGATTAAGGAAATAAAGATCCTAGATCCAAAAAGAAAATATAAAAACCAAAAATGAACATAGTAAAAATCATGATGTAATAGCTATAGTGTAAAGGGAGATAAGGGAAAACTAAAGTAAAACCTATTACCAAGTATCATATTCATGATCGAGACATCTAGAATCAAGAGAGGTGCTCCAAAATTACATATAAGATTACCTTGGGTCATTAAGAGGAATATGAACAAATGGGAATGTGATTAAACTCACAAATGAAATAGTTTAAAATCCTTCTTGGGAAATTACATGGTGTGGAATTTAATAAACATCGTTAATTTATTTTTAGAGGGATACTCTGAAAAATGCATCACCGCAATTGATTTTTATCACTACCCAAACATTTCAGGACATGTAATACTTTCACGGTGTGTATACATTTCACTTCATGAACCATGCTCATAGATGGTTAGAGTAAATAGCTACTCATCATGTAACTCCATTACATGACATGTAATTACTCTACATATAACCTTTAGCTTATTTCCCATGGAAGAAACTCAATCCACCTATGAAGCCATATAGGGCATTGAAAACCCTTTTAATCCCTTTTAACAAATTTATACCCTGATTCTATTAATTCGGATATAGATATTTGAATGAACATTAGGTTAGTTTCTCCAACAAAGGGTCTATATCTCTGAAATAGAGTCCTAGACCAAGCCTCAAATAAGAAAATTCACGAGGGAAGTGCCTGAAAAAATACATGATTTTACCACCCCTCCCCCTCCCTCCATATAACCAATCATCACCAAATGGATCCAATCATCTCTATGGGTTCCCAGAGAACAAGTCTAGTCACTGAACATGCATATTACAATCCATCTCTTAAGTATGTTCTTTTACTCAACCATGCTACCACTACAATCAAACCAAATAAATATCTCTACACTTGAGATACATCTAAGTAAATTGCACAATCTATATCGGATACACCTTAAAGTATTCATTTACCCAAACCTTTAAATCTTATATGTCTATCACAAGATAAGGGTCTGAATAATATCTCTACATTGGTGCCCCTTAAAACACATTTTCCATGGAATTTTCTCTTTGTGGAAGGGTCAATTGGTGTGCTACTAGACCTACATCATCCACTATCTAAAAGAGATAGATAAACCTAAGTTTTATCTTTCATTGTTTCTTGATACAACGTGTCCTCATCCTTGGAAACACTAGATGGAAAATATGATGACCAAAATTGAACTGTAGTGGTCATTAATAATGATTAGTTTAGGATTTTTTCCTACTCATCACAGTCACCAAATGCCTCCTAATCAACTAAACATGCTCATATATCTCCTTCAAGATTCATTTCACAAAAAATCACGGACTCGCCTACCTCCAACCAACATATAGGTGAAAGGAAAGGACTTATGTAAAAAGACTCAAAATATTTCATCTAGATTGATTCTTAGAAGCTATTATTATAAGAAAATTCAATGAGTTCTATATGTTTCCCCCAAGAACCATTGAAATCAATAACATAGGCTTATATCATATCCTCTAGAACCTGAATAATCCTCTCTGATTGACCATTAGTTTAAGGATAATAGGTTGTACTCAAAGGAACATGCAATCCCAAAGCCTTATAAAGATGGTTCCAGAAGAACGATGTGAATTAAGTATCTCTAATTTAAATGATACTCCTCAGAACATTGTTCATCCAAATTATCTCACACACATATTGAATAACCAAATAATCAAATATTAAGGTATTTCTAATAGGAAATTATTATGATAACATCATCAATCAATAAAAAATAACCCATTTATCATCATTCTTTTGGGATTTCCTTGGTAATCCTGTCAGAAAATCCATAGTGACATCATCCCATTTCCACTAATGAGTGGGAAAAGGATGAAAAATTACATCTAGCCTCTGATTCTTGGATTTTACCTACTGAAAAGTGAAACATATATCAACAATGAATACCACTTATACCTTCATTTCTCACCACCAATATTATATAAATAGATCATGGTACAACTTTGTAAAACTATGATGTACTTTCCATTAAAAAACATGAAACTCTATCATTATCTCCTCATGCATGCCCTTAGAAACCCATACTCATCCATGCAAAATAAAATAATTTTCACAACCAAGAGACCATCTGGATTGTGTCACGACACCATATTAGTTTTCTCTCACAAATTAGACCAATGGATCCCGTAACTTATCTATCTTGATCCAGTCAAAAATCACAATTATAATATATATCAATGTCTAAGCTTCTCATACCTGATATTCATGAACATCTGAATGAATATCTAAAAAGAGGTATATTATTTTCTAATCACCACACAACTCCCACACAAGCTCAATTTCTGTTTCCAACTCAATACATCAGAAACGACACCACCCTTTCTCGATGTATAAGATAACATGAATTAAAAATACTATAGATACTCATCCCACCTCCTCTAATTATTGTTTAGGTCCTGTGAAAAAAATATGTACCTAAGCCTCTAATGGTCAGTGAATGTGAAAAAACTTTCATCCATGAGATAATCCCTCCAGCATCTCAGGGAATGTACTGATGCTACTAACATCAAATAATGAGCATGATAATTCCACTCATGTAGTCTCCACTATCTGGAGCTATAAGAAGCCACTCGATCCTCTTGTATAAGAACTACCCTGAGTCCATCTACAAATGCATCATAGTACATAATTTATGATTTACTATATATAGTTAAAGTGATGATAGGTGTTGTGGTCATCCTATCATTTAGATCCTAAAAATATCTCTTGTAAGCATTAGATCAAACAATCTTCTCTCCCATCTTGGTTAGCCTAGATATCGGTGCTGTCAAATGGTAATAGTCTAGGATAAGGTTCTACTAATAACATTATTAACCCAGAAACCTCTGAATCATGAAAAAATTAATGGGATTATCCCAAGATACCATGGATACCACTTTCTATGGGTACACTGATACGCCTTCTTCTAAGATGTCAAAGCCCAAAATTTTCAGTTCAAAAATTCAACAACAAAAATTTGTTATCTTAGAAAAAATATGATTCTCTCTCAATGTACTTAGGATGATGTTAAGATTTAAAGAATTATTTTTTACATATTGAGAGTACAATAAGTTATCTTTAACAAAAACCATCACAATCCATTCCAAAAAATGGGGAAATTTCATATTCATCAAGTCCATGAATACTATGGGTTCATTAGTCAACTCAAATGGCATCATTATGAATTATTAAAAGCCACTCATACTACTATATGAAGTTCAAGGTATGTAGAATGGTCTACCATAAACTGATGGTGTTTTAGTATCAAATAAATCTTGGAGAATACACTTTCACCTCTCAAATAATTAAAGATAAGATCCATGCATGGAAGAGGATATTGGTTCTTCGTTGTTATTTATTTAAAACTGTAATAATACACACATAAGCATAAGAACCCTTCAGCCTACATGGTAATGAAAATTGGATAACCCTATGGATTTTTACCAGGATATATGAATACTTTATATTCTAGATCTTCCGACTGAACATTCAACTCATGAAGTTATGTTGCTTCTATTCTATAAGGCATAATAAATACCGTCATAACTCTCTGCACCAACTCATCCATAAAATTAATCTTTTAATTGGGCAATAAGTGATAGATATCATCATAAAATACATCCAGAAAATGGAATACCACTAAAGGAAAATAATAAGGCTACCGTACACCATCATCTAGAGAAATACTAGATATCTGAGCCATGAGAACATCCAATCTTCAATGGATTGTTTCAATATAACCAGCTTAATGATCCCACTCATATTGGTGAGAATAGATTCCATCTTTTAGAGAAAGAAAGAAAAATATCATTGGGAAAAAGTTGATATGAACATAGTATAGTACTAAAAAATACAAAGTAATAATCAAATCAATGCCTTTTATTTAAAAAAAATTGGTTCCCAAAAGAAATTGTGACCAAAAATCAATATACAACACACCTTGCAATGTTTTATATTCACTGCCTCTACTCCCAACGAGTTTTCAATGTTCAAAATACCATCCAAACATTCCAAATAGATGCCCAAAATTTTTTAAAAAATGGAAGATAAAAATAGAATATTATACTATTATATCAAACAAAACACAATAAATGGTAGAAGATACAAGATTGATACCCCTGAAAATACCCGTTCCTTTATCTAAATATCTTGAGTAGTCTAGATAATGTGAAGTTGACCAGTCTCTTTACCATGGGCTCTATGATGACTCCCCAAAGATATTCCCTCTATATCGTAATATAGTTCTTACAATGGGGTTCCACATCCCCTAAATTTAACTGATCATCATGTGGAACCCCTACTACCTATGTGTTGAAGATTAGATGAGTCCTTCCTAGAATCCAATACCTATCATGATCCCTTACCACTAATCAAATGTTGAATTACCCTAAAAACCTTTGTATGTGGCCCAATCCTCCACAGGCATGACACTCAAATGTGGTTCATGGGCACTAAGGATAGTTGTGGCCCTTATTCCACACTGACTTAACTACAATACAATGCAGTCCAAATAGGGTTTCCCACTCCCCCACTACTCTGATCGGTACTTATTTGGTTTGAATTATCATAGTGATGCTTCATTCCACAAGAATAAGAGTTCATAGTATTCATTACTAAAACAATCTAGCAGAAGTGTAACACACAGAGATTTTATGAGAAATAGTTTTTTATGTCATATGTTATACACAACACCAAAGGAATTTTTCACAACACACAATACGGACTTGGCTTGCATTACACACAATCACGACCTTCCTCGATAGCGTGTGTAGTTCGCAATACCGAGTTTCACTAAACAACGATATATTATTATTGACTAGCCATTATGAATAGTATTAACTAAATTTTGAACTTTATAACATTATTATTCATCTTACACATTTTCTAAAATATGGTAATAGAACAAAATAAAAATTTTCAGGTAAATTAAGTATTTTAAAAAAATGTAGTTTTTCCACCTTTTGATAGCGCACCCACATTAAATCTAGTTTTTGACATTTTATAAGTTCAATTTGACAAAAAAATTATTATTTTGAATCAGGGTATAAAAATTTACTTTGGATAAATTTTTGATATTTTTCTAATAACTTTCATATTTTCATGAATAGTAAAATACTCTAATTTTTAATTAAAAACAACTTCATTCATTGAGATAATTTATATTGTTAAATTATAATATTTAATGGTTTTAAAGTATAAATATAATATATTTTTACCATTTAATATAATTTATTTCATTAGCACTACTTTCACATTGAATTCCTAGGTAAAAACATTTCAATCTTTGGCAATGTATTAACTTCTAAAACTCATTTTCTTAACAACGGGATTTATTTTAAATTAATTACTGCAACTTATATGTTTTGAATTGTGAAAAATGTATTCCATATTTGGAATCAGTGGGTCCAAATTATGTTAATAGGCTACTTTTTATTTTTGGGCATTGTGAATAGTAACTACGTTAAATTTTATTTACCATAGTTAAAGGTAAATCGGGTAATTAAGGGTAAATATAAGATTATAAAGTTACCCTAACACCTGAAAAAATCCCATTGGATGACTAAAAGTCGACCCATATCACCTATGGGTCTGATTAGATTCATTTAATGGGCTTTTGTCCATGAAAATAATTTAATTATTATTAAAACCAAAAAATGTGACAACTTGTAACATTATTAAATCTTATAAGTATAATAATTTTAATTTAGTTATAAACTTAATAAAACTTCGAACATGAATAGTATGAAGAAGGATAATACAATTATATACATCATAGGAATTTATTTATAATTTTTAGGGATTAAATAATTTTCATTAATTATGCCACAATAGTGATGTTGAAATTATTTTATTAATTAAAATATCAAATAAATGGTTTGAAAACTATTAAAATAAATATTATATGAACTATTTAATGTTCTCCACTAATTTTCTAGATACATATTACATTTTATTAATCTATTAAAGATTTTATTTCGAAAATATCTTCTCTATATATTTTATTTAAATTCAAATAAATGAATAGTGTCAAAATTGACACTATTGTAGTTTATAAAAATAACAGATTATAAAACTGTTTAAAAATCACAAAAATATTTAAAAATTAAAAATTATAATTTATATGGTCTAAAATGTTATAAAGTGTCAAACTATGGAAAATTCACAACACATATGTAATTATTTATAATAATTTAAAATTTAGAATATTTTTACCACAAATAAAATTAAATTGATAAATAAGGATAAATCAAGTTGATAATGTTTAAAATAAATTTCTAACATGTCTAAATTTTATTGGTTGATGTTATTACAACCCTAAATCATCTAATATTATGATATGAGTCATTTTGGAAGTTTTTAATTGGGGATTGGATTTAATATAAACTAATATTTCTTATATTTCTAAAGGTTCCCCTCTCCTCCCTTATAAAAGGAAACCTCCTCCCTCTCCTCCTCACACCAATTTGAGCCTTCATGCTCGGCCAATCCCTGCCCATTTCACTTCCCCACTTCCATATAAACATCCTAGAGGTCCTGGTCTTCTTCAAAGTCCAATTTTAGTGCCCTAAGAAGAGGTCTCAAAGAGGCGCTTTAAAGAAGAGGTAATGTCTGTTACCGATTCTTTCAACATTATTTCTTATTCCACTTCTTCTTATTTAGTTGTTACATTATTAATTAATAACATAAATATCACTCATATACTGATATGTTATTATAAGTATGAAACAACCCTATTTCACCATATATCCATCCTACGTAAAATGAAATCATCGCGCGTGCGTACGTACGGAATACCGTCTCTACGCCGTGGTGTAATCTATTTTCCATAAACACCATACATGGATGGGAATAATGGCGCAAATAAATAACCATATATTATTATTTTAATGTGGTATTGATTCTTAAATATTATACATACACTCCAATACAATTCCACGATCATGGGAACGATAACATCGCTCGTGCGTACGTACAGAATACCGTCTCCGCGATGTGATGCGATTTGTTCTACATGATCTTCATTGCATAATGATAATATAAATGAATTGAATGAATAAATATGATATATAGTACACTAATACCATTCTGGAAATTAGGTATCTATAGCCTAAAGAGAAGAATAAGAATTTGTTCAACAAAACACGCATAAGAACAAAAAATAATAAACACCCGAATAACAAGTAGTAATGAAATATTACTAATAAAGTGCTAAGAATATGACCATATATGATATCATAATAATAATTATGATTCTGGAATAAGTCAATAACATTATTTAAATCATTATATTGGAGGTTCGGACACTTACGAAGAAAATCAGACCTAAGGTAAGGGACAATCTCACAATCTCAATTTTTATCTGAAATTGTTTATACTTCAGAATTTACTGGGGAATATTTAATATCCACATCCATGATTCCTCAATATGTAATATTATTCACATACTCCTGAAATTGTTTAAATACAATTTTACCCTTCGGTGAGTTTTTAGTAAATGATATGAAAGGAATCTTTTGTCATTTTTCGTACGAGGTACTTTTTGACTTATCTGACAAAAGTACGAGAAGAATGTTATTTTAACTTATATGGAATTAATGGATTTTTAAAACATTATTTACAAGAATCTTTCTTTACATGTTTTCATTTTTATTTTTAATTAACTTTTTTTGTTTAAGATTGTATGACATGTTAGGAAAGGAAAAATGTTTTTGAAGTAGAAAGGATATTTTCCTCAAGAATGGAGTTCAAGAGTTTTATCAATATTATTTTCCATCTATGATAATATAGGGTTATTTTTCTATCCATATTATTAAATTGATTTGATTATGTTGTGATGGAAATATTTTTATGATGTCACGATGTTTATGATTCCCATTTTTATTACATGGGTTATGCTATGATGTACGGTTTATGATTTTGTGGCACACATAAGAATGGTATCATTATGAGATGGGTGGGACCTATATCTCCCTCCAATACATTGGGTAAATATTTTATATATCTGGAGATAGACATTGCTGGAATGGCAGGTTAAACCGGTTCAGTGAAATAGGACTGAAACGAGGAGTAAACTTGGTTCATAAATTGACTTTGTCCACTAAGATAGTCTTGGCAATGAGTCTTGACTACTAAGAAATGATTTTATATGATTATGTGTGTATGCCACAAAGCTTCATGTTTTAGGTTATGATTATTGGGATTTCATTTCACTTCTATGATTTATCCCATGTTATGATCTGTTTTATAGGATAAGATTTTCAAAATGTTATGTTCTTATAAATATGATATGTTTGATATTTCTTTTGTTTACCATTACTGTGAATTTGAGATCACCCTTTTGTATGTTTTCTTTTCCCCTGTTCAGGAAGAAGGATATTAAGTAGGATATTCCAAAAAGGGACTCTATATATGATGAAATAAATGGGAGACAACGTATATGATTTATGAACCAGTTGTTTATGTTTCCCAGTTTCTAAAGAAATTATACCTGTACGGTCCTTTCATGGTTTTGTTATATATTGTAATAAGTATGCTTCAATTTTTAAGTAATAACCATGTATGTAAAGTATGGGTCGTTATAGTTGGTTTCAGAGGGAGGTTATAGTCAACCTTTGGAAACTAGGATGTGAAATCCTTAGTAAGAAACCTAAGGATATGTCTAAGAATAGAACACAATCTTAGTGTTTTAGAAATGGCCATGAACAACCTATGATAAGACATTAAGTGTGAAATTTTTTTCTTGATCATGTGGTTTTCCTATTATAATTATTGTTCCTCACACAATTCTTCTTGGTTTTAGTTAATGGTTGGAACCCGAAGGAACCGTGTTAATGCGGAATGCGACGGGAAATGCAATGATTTTCCCCCTGAGGAAACAAACATTATGGGAGTTGGAATGAAAAATCATGTAGCCATGATCACACAACTTTCTCAAGCTATGAATCATACAGGACTTCGAAATGAGAAAAGGAAGGAGCAAAATTCTGTTGAATCCTTTATGAGGTAGCGTCCACCTTTATTCAATGGGTCTCATGATCCATTAGTGGATGAACAATGGATCAGTACCACGGAAAAGATATTTTCAGTTCTTCTATGTTCTGAACATGATAAAGTCATCTTAGCAGTGTATCATTTGGAAGGTGATGCTGATCAATGGTGGAATCTTATTAAGAATACGAGTCAAAGAGATTAAATTGAGTCCATGGAATGGGACGAGTTCAAGAACTTATTTTTCAATAAGTATTTCCCTCGTATTCTTCGAACAAAGATGGAGAAGGAGTTTCTTGAACTGAAGCAAAAAGATGATGAATCTGTTGGTACCTACGAAGCAAATTTTACAAGACTTGCAAGGTATGCTTCCGGAATTATTATCCAACATGAGAGTAAGATCGATCGATTCTTTAGTGTCTTAAAACCAAGTCATTGAAGGGCGTTAGCCATAAGGGACTTCAATAGCTATGAAAAAATTGTTCGATGTGCTCTCAAGGTTTAGATGGAGATTGGTGTAACCCATTGGTCACATGGGTTTGATAAGAAGAGGAAAATGGAATTCAAAGGAAAATCTAAAGACCACATTGAAAAGAAGATGAGTTTTCCCTTATGCTCAAAGTGTGGAAAGAAACATAGAGGAAATTGTCTTAAGGGGACAAGCAAATGTTATATGTGTGGAAAAGAAGGTCATCGGGAAATTGAATGTTGAAATAATGGGAAGAAGATGTCTAATGATGAAAACAAAGGAAGGGATACACCGAATGAACCTAATACACTTCCATGTTTCAAGTTCGAGGAGATGGGGAATTATGCTATTCAATGCCCAAATCCAAGGGTTGAGGATAATGATCGACGTCAACAAACTCTTAAGGGAAAAGACAAAGGAATGTCACGTGAAATTACTATCAACGATGTGGAGTACGACAACGAAGTGGTGTGAGGTACACTGAACATCCACTCTAAAGTAGCAAATGTTTTATTTGATTCTAGATCCACCCACTCTTTTATTTCTGAAGAATTTTCTAAGGGTATCACTGTATTACCTCAACAATTAGATGTTGAGTTGGCTGTGACAACTCCTAATGGAACAAAAGTTGCATCAAAAGTTTACAATTATTCTTCGATTGAAGTTTGTGGGAAAGTGCTTCCTACAAATCTTGTGATCATTCCTATAGTGGAATTTGATATGATTCTTGGCATGGATTGGATTTCTCAATATGGAGCTCATATCAATTTCCAAAGAAGGGAAGTCACATTTCATATTCCAGATCAATCTATGATTGTCTATCGATGGAAGGATGAACATAACCTTCCAGTGGAAATTTCTTCCATCTTATGGGTCTTGATTCTACTAAATGAGGGTTATTTATCTCAAATGGTTGGAGAGAAACTCAAGATTAAGAATATTCCCATTGTATGGGAATTTGATGATGTCTTTCTGGAGTAATTGTCAGGTCTTCCACCAAATCGTGAAGTTGAGTTTCCAATAGAACTCATATCGGGTGATTTGCCTATTTCAAATACACCGTATAGAATGGCCCCAATTGAGTTGCAAGAATTGAAAAAGAAACTCCAATTGAATCTTGATAAAGGATTCTTACGCCCTAGTGTGTCACCTTAGGGATCACCTGTTCTGTTTGTTAAGAAGAAATATGGACCAATGAGACTCTTCATTGATTATCGAGAACTTAACAAGATCACTATCAAGAACAAATATCCTATCCCACACATTGATGACCTATTTGACCAAATACGCGGAGCTCAATACTTTTCTAAGATTGATCTTCATTCAGGGTATCATCAATTAAGGGTCAAAAGGGATGATATACCAAAAACGGATTTCCGTAAAAGGTATGGACACTATGAATTTATAGTGATTCCATTTGGTCTTACTAATGCCCCTACTATCTTCATGGATCTGATGAATAGAGTCTTTAGAGACTATCTAGATCAGTTTGTGGTAGTCTTTATATATGATATTCTTGTCTATTCAAAGAGCAAGTAAGAACATGAAGATCACTTGAGAATTGTATTAAAGACCCTATGAAAGGAGAAGATTTATGCCATATTTACCAACTGTGAAATTTGGCTTCAAAAAGTTGCATTTTTGGGTAACACAATATTAAAAGAGGGGATATCTGTGGATCCAGAAAAAACAGAGGTTATTGAAAGATGGTCGAGACCAACAATAGTGAACAAGATCTGATGTTTTCTTGGTTTGGCTGGATATTATCGACGTTTTGTGAAATATTTTTCACGATTATCTAATCCACTCACCAAGTTGACTCAGAAAGGAGTTATGTTTTCTTGGACGGAGGAATGTGAAGAGAATTTCAGGGAGTTGAAAAGAAGGTTATCCAGTGCACCTGTGCTCACACTACCTTGTAGTGGAGAAAGGTTTGTGATATACACTGATGCATCCAAGAAGGGATTGGGGTGTGTTCTTATGAAAAATTATATGGTGATAGCTTATGCCTCACGATAGTTGAAAATACATGAACAAAATTACCCAAATCATGATTTGGAGTTAGCTGCGTAATTGTTGCATTAAAGATTTGGAGGCATTATCTTTATGGAGAAAGGTGTGACATTTATACTGATCATAAATGTTAAAACTATATTTTCACACAAAAGGCGTTGAATATGCGCCAAAGAAGATGGTTGGAGCTGATTAAGGATTATGACTGCTCAATTCATTTCCACCCTGGGAAAGAAAACAAGGTGGCGGATGCATTAAGTCGACAAGACCATGCTAGCTTATCCATAATGAGGATCACAAAAGATCCAATATTAATAGATTTAAAAAGGATGGATCTTGGATTTTAATGGAAGGGTAGAAATCGTATCTTTCTCAAATGAATGTTCAACCATCTATACATGTGAAGATTCAAGAGGCACAAAAAGAAGATGTAGAGTTACAATTGAAGGTGAGAAATGTTCCTAAATTCAACCTTGATTGTTTAAATAAGGTTCAGGAATCGAGTTTGTGTTCCTCCCATCCTAGAATTAAAGAAGGAGCTACGGGATGAGGCTCATAGTTCTTAATTCTCTATTCATCCTGGAAGCACGAAGATGTATAGGGACCTAAAAGAGTACTTCTGGTGGGATGGAATGAAAAGAGATGTTGCTGAATGTGTCTCTTAATGCTTGGTTTGTCAGCAAGTTAAAGCTGATAGACAAATGTCTAAGGGGATGTTACAACCATTACCTATACCAGAATGGAAATGGGAAAACATCACTATGGACTTTGTCATTGGACTTCCTAAAACATCCAAAGGTAATAATGCTATATAGGTCATAGTTTATCGTCTTACAAAGTCTGCACACTTCATTGCTATTAGAGAGGATTTCTCTCTAGATCAGCTTTCCAGGATATATGTAAAGAATATGGTAATATTGCATGGAGTACCACTTTCTATTATATTTGATCAGGATCCAAGGTTTACCTCAATGTGCTGGTGAAGTCTTCAGTATACTATGGATACAGAGTTGAGTTTCAGCACTTCTTATCATCCTCAGATAGACGTTCAGTCTGAGAGGACAATTCAAACTCTAGAAGATATGATGAGATCTTTCCCTATAGATTTCAAAGGTGGTTGGGATCAACAAATACCTTTGGTGGAGTTTTCTTATAATAATAGCTTTCAATACAGTATTCGGATGGCTCCTTATGAAGCTCTCTATGGAATGAAATGCAGGACTCCAACCTTCTGGGATGAAGTTAGGGAAAGAAAGCTATTAGGACCTGATCTTGTTGATGAAATGGCAGAAAAGGTCAGATCTATTCAACAACACATAAGAGCAGCTCAGAGTCGACAAAACATTATGTCGACAACCGAAGAAAATACCTAGAGTTTGTGGTGGGTTATAAAGTGTTCTTACGAATATCTCCCTAGAAGAGGGTCATGAGATTTTGAATGAAGGGAAAGTTGAGCCATAGATATATCAGTCCTTTTGAAATTCTGGATCGTGTTGGGAAGGAATCTTACCGATTGGTGCTTCCACCAAATCTCTCTCAAGTTCAAGATGTGTTCCATGTATCTCTCCTAAGAAAGTACATACCTGATCCTTCACATGTACTCAGCTCAGAATTTGTACCGCTGGAGAAAGATCTTTCTTATGAAGAGCAACCAATATAGATTATAGATCGTAGTGAAAAAGTTCTACGGAACAAGACCACTCTCTTGGTGAAAGTTTTAGGGAGGAACCACAAATTATAAGAAGCTACATGGGAACTTGAGGATATGATGAGGGAGAGGCATCCTCATCTGTTTGTAATGAAGTAACGAATTTCGAGGGCGAAATTAATTTTAATTGGGTAGAATGTAACACCATGAGATTTTATGAGAAATAGTTTTTTATGTCTTATGTTAAACAAAACACCAAAGTATTATTTCACAGCACACAATATGGACTTGGCTTGCATTACACACAATCGCGGCCTTCCTCGATAGCGTGTGTAGTACGAAATATCGGGTTTCACTAAAAAATGATATATTATTATGGACTAGCCATTATGAAAAGTATTAACTAAATTTTGAATTTTATAACATTATTATTCATCTTACACGTTTTCTAGAATATGGTAAGAGAACAAAATAAATTTTTCAGGTAAAAAAAGTATTTTTCAAAAAATACAGTTTTGCTGCCTTTTGATGGCACACCCACATTAAATATAGTTTTTTAAATGCTTATAAGTTAAATTTGACAAAATAAAATTCTTATTTTGAATCATGGTATAATAATTTACTTTCGATAAAATTTTGATATTTTTCTGATAACTTTCATATTTTGATGAATAGTGAAAATATGCTAATTTTTAATTAAAAACAAATTATTTCATTGAGATAATTTATATGGTTAAATTATAATATTTAATGGTTTTAAAGTATAAATATAATAAATTTTTACCATTTAATATAATTTATTTCATTAGCACTAATTTCACATTTAATACCTAGGTAAAAACATTTCAATCTTTGGCAATGTTTTAACTTCTAAAACCTGTTTTCTTAAAAACAGGATTTATTTTAAATTAATTACTGCAATTTATATGTTTTGAATTTTGAAAAATGGATTCCAAATATGGAATCAGTGAGTCCAAATTATGTTAATAGGCTACTTTTTATTTTTTGGGCATTATGAATACTAACTACGGGAAATTTTATTTACCATAGTTAAATGTAAATCGGGTAATTAACGGTAAATATAAGATTATAATGTTACCCTAACACCTGACTAAATCCTATTGGATAAATAAAAGTCGATCTATATCATCTAAGGGTCGGATTAGATTTATTTAATGGACTTTTTTCCGTGAAAATAATTTAATTATTATTAAAACCAAAGAATGTCACAACATGTCACTTTCTTAAATCTTATAAGTATAATAATTTTAATTTAGTGATAATCTTAATGAAACTTAGAACATGAATAGTCTCCAGAAATCTAATAAAATTATCTACATCATAGGAATTTATTTATAATTTTTAGGGATTAAATAATTATCATTAATTATGCCACAATTGTGATGTTCAAATTATTTTATTAATTAAAATATCAAATAAATGGTTTCAAAAATATTAAAATAAATATTATATGAACTATTTAATGTCCTCCACTAATTTTCTAGATATATATTAAATTTTATAAATTTATTATAGCTTTTAGTTTGATCATATCTTCTGTATATATTTTACTTAAATTCAAATAAATGAATAGTGTCAAAATTGACACTATTGTAGTTTATAAAAATAACATATTATAAAATTGAATAAAAATAACAAAAATATTTAAAATTTATAAATTAAAATTTACATGGTCGAAAATTTCATAAAGTGTCAAATTATGGAAAATTAACAACACATATGTAATTGTTTATAATAATTTAAAATTTAGAATATTTTTACCACAAATAAAATTAAAATGATAAATATAGATAAATCAAGTTGATAATGTTTAAAATAAATTCCTAACATGTCTAAATTTTATATGTTGATGATATTAAAACCCCATCTCATCTAAGCATTGGATATGAGTCATTTTGGCTGTTTTTATGTTGGGTAGGGATTTAATATAAACTAATATTTCTTATATTTCCAAAGGTGCCCCTCTCCTCCCTACTAAAAGGGAACCTCCTCCCTCTCCTCCTCACACGAATTTGAGCCTTCATTCTCGGCCAATCCCTTCCCATTTCACTTCCCGACATCTCTAGAAACATCATATAGGTCCTGGTCTTCTTTAAAGACCAATTGTAGTGCCCTAAGAGGAGGTCTCAAAGAGGCGCTTCAAAGAAGAGGTAATGTCCGTTACCGATTCATTCAACATTATTTCTTCTTACACTTATTCTTATTTAGTTGTTTCATTATGAATTAATAACATCAGTATCAATCATATACAGATATGTTATTATAAGTATTAAACAACCCTATTTCATCATCTATCCATCCTATAGAAAATTAAATCACCGCGCGTGCATACGTACGGAATACAGTCTCCACGCCGTGGTGTAATATATTTTCAATCACCACCTTACTTGGATGGGTATAATGGTGCAAATAAATAATTACATATTATTATTTTAAATTGGTATTTATTATGAAATAGTATACATACACTCCAATAAAATTCCACGATCATGGGAACGATATCATCGCTCGTGCGTACGTACGGAATACCGTCTCCACGATGTGATGCGATTAGTTCTACATGATCTCCATTGCATAATGATTATATAAATGAATTGAATGAATAAATATGATATATAGTACACTAATACCATTCTGGAAATGAGGTATCTATAACTTAAAGAGAAGAATAAGTATTTATTCGACAAAACACGCATAAGAACAAAAAGTAATTAACACCCAAATAACAAGTAGTAATGAAATATTACTAATAAGAAGCTAATAATATGACCATATATGATATCATAACAATATGTATGATTCTGGAATAAGTAAATAAGATTATTTAAATCATTATACAGGAGGTTCAGACACTTACGAATCAAATCGGACCTAAGGTAAGGGACAATTTCACAATCTCAATTTTTATCTGAGATTGTTTATACTTCAGAATTTACTGGGGAATATTTATCATCCACATCCATGTTTCCTCAATATTTAATATTATTCACATCCTCCTACAATTTTTTAAATCCAATTTTACCTTTCGGTGAGTTTTTAGTACAAGATATGAAAGGAATCTTTTGTCATTTTTCGTACGAGGTACTTTTTGACTTATCCGACAATAGTACGAGAAAAATGTTTTTTTTAACTTATACGGCATGAATGGATTTTTAAAAACATTATTTCCAAGAATCTCCCTTTACAATTTTTCAAGTTTATTTTTAATCATCTTCTTTTAGTTTATGATTGTATGACATGTTAATAAAGAAAAAATGTTTTTTAAGTAGAAAGGAAATTTTCCTCAAGAATGGAGTTCAAGAGTTTTATGAAAATTATTTTCCATCTAAGATAATAAATGGTCCTATTTCTATCCCTATTATTACATTTATTTGATTATGTTTTGATGGAAAAAATTTTATGATGTCACGATGTTTAAGATTCCCATTTTTATTACATGGGTTATGCTATGATGTATGGTTTATGATTTTGTGGCACACATAAGAATGGTATCATTATGAGATTGGTGGAACCTATATCTCCCTCCAATGCATTGGGTAAAGATTTTATATCTCATGAGATAGACATGGCTGGAACGGCAGGTTAAACCGATTCAGTGAAATAGGAAAGAAATGAGGAGTGAACTCGGTTCAGAAATGGACATTGTCCACTAAGATAGTCTTGGCAATGAGTCTTGACTACTGAGAAATGATTTTCTATGATTATGTGTGTGTGACACAAAGATTCCTGTTTTAAGTTATGAATAGTTGGATTACATTTTACTTCTATGATTTATCTCATGTTATGATCTCTTTTACAGGATAAGATTTTCAAAATGATATGTTCTTATAAATATGCTATGTTTGATATTTCTTTTGTTTACCCTTACTGAGAATTTTAGCTCACCCTTTTTTATGTTTTCTTTTACCTAGGTTAAGAAGAAGGATATTAATTAGGATATTCCAAAAAGGGACTCTAGATATGATGAAATAAATGAGAGACAATGTAGATGATTTATGAACCAATTTTTTATGTTTTATATTTTCTAAAGACACTATACCAATACGGTCCTTTCATGGTTTTGTTATATGTTGTAATAAGTATGCTTAAATTTTGAAGTAATAACCATGTATGTTAAGAATGGGTCATTATAAGAAGCTCAGGGCCTCTCTCATATTCCATTATGTGATGAGTGCCTAAATCATAACATGTTTAAAACATCTTAGACATAACATATTCACCAATTACTTAATCTCAATGTGAATACCATCCTGAAAATGTTCCACCTTAATGATGTCATTAGCATCTAATGATAGTGAAAATCTCTACAGGTCGGGGAAATGTTCATCATAGTTCAATACATAAATTCCCTCCTGTGTCAGGTGCATGAACCCACAAGCCTTCTCATCCCTCAACACAATGGGATAGAAATGGATCAAGAACCATATCATGATGTCCTTACAAGAAAAATCATAATGAAACACAATGTGTTCTAGAATGTCCCACCAACCCATGTCTAGTCCATGAAATATATATACAACAAGATTTTACTTCCTATTTGTAGGTGTCTTAATATGATTTAATATCAACTGGTCTAATTTGAAACATAACACAGCTGGATAGGGTAATCCCTCACTAGTGAATATTGGTTGATTCTATAACTACAACACTCTCATCATCTTAAACATCAAAGGGATGGATTGAATAGTTTCTCTTTCAGAGGATCTCATGACCCTGAATAATTTGTCACAAATCTAAACATCCATATGATCATTAAGAACTAGATGAAGCTATGGATTATCTGGGTAAAAAACATTCTTATTTCCACTCTCATGATTATCAACACAAATATAGTGATGAGTCTTTTTATCTATAATAAAAACACACTCCTTATAACATAGAAAAAAACATGTTCAACTTTAATAGGTTACAACAGTAGAGAAAAAACTCTCTTGGTCTCTCTAAAAATGGATTAAAAGTGATTTAGCATAAAATATCAATTTATTTATTTCATTTATCATATATCATAGGTATCTCATATAAATATTATACAATAATGTATATATCACATACAACAAAGGAGTCCCTATCATGAAAAATGAATTTCAATATATCCATATGTACCTATCATGATGCATGCATACTCATATCGCACAACATGGACCCACAATTATATATCTAAAGAACTATTATCATTATAACAAAAATAACCTCACATAAAAAGTGAATCACTCTGAGAAAAATAGCATCAATTGTAATAAGAAAAAACATAAAAAAATCTATTTACCCCTGGTCACTCGGATTTCCTGTCACGACCTGTCCTCAGGGCCCGTGCTGTGACTACCCCAAGCCCGCCTTCCATAGGCCAGTGGCTGGCGACTAGCACCAAAGGCGTAAATCCTGATAATTGGGAAGGCATTGCCTTTATAAAAGTTTACAAAAAATCCCAGAGTACAAGTGGAAGTAATACACTAAGAAAAAAAGAAAGTGTTGAAAAGTAAGTGAGCCAGAATACAAACTCAACTGAAAGTACAACTACAACTGAACGAATGGACATCAAAAATAGACAAACAGATGGAAGAATGGAAGCAACTCTTGGATCGTCCACCACGGATCCTACCTGAAGGGTAGGTACAGATAGCGCAACTCTTGGATCATCCACCACGGATCCCACCTGAAGGGTAGGTACAGATAGCCTCCACAACGCTCTTGCTTGTCAACCTCCTATGAGTGTCATCTCGTCATGAATTCCACCTTCGGATACTGACTGATCGTGAGGTCCACCTCCGGGTACTGACTCATTGTGAGGTCCACCTCCGAATACTGACTTGTCATGAGTTCCACCTCCGGGTACCGTCCAGTCCTCGAACACTCGGCCTCTTTCAGCGTTGCCCGACGTCTGCAACCAACACAACGAGGTGTGGGCATAGCCCGTGCAGGGGTGAGTATACGATACTCGGTAGGGACCCCGAGACACTCAAGGTCTCACTAAATCCAACAAGGAAAACCACAAAGTAGGATCTCGAAAGATAACCCTTACATATGTATAAGCCCATACTTATACCAAAGTTATCAAGTAACCCATCTCAATCATGAAGAAACACAAAGGTTGTGAAATCAACGGATAACCACAACCTAGGTATATGCCAATACATATACCTACGTTATAATGTAACCTTTATCAATCATGTGGTAAACACAAAGGTCGTAGTCTTAGCTCAAACCAGGATTTTCATTCTTGAAACTGTAACTAATGAAGAGCCCTATCTCTGGAGTGTACAGTGATCCTGTCATGACTCCATGGTACTGCTCACTAACCTAAGACTACTGAGGTACTCCTCCTGTCGAGTTCCGCGGGTCAGCCACCCAAACACATTATTGCTTTTCGCTGGGGTCTGCCACCCAAACGTAGTAGTGCATCCCCCCTAATAGCCCGGATAGGTACTCTCCGGTCGAGTACCACGAGTCTGCACCCAACCTCAGTAGTGCTCCATCCACCATGTGTCTGCACCCAAACAATGTAGTGCTCCTTCCACTGGGCAAGTCGACTCACTCCAAGTCGAGTCAGTCAAGCAGTCGTCAGTTCTCAGCCGGCTACACGGTCTCCGTACTTCATATGCTCGTCTCCGGGAGGGTCCGCTCCACGAGATACGGGTCAATAGTTCAAGTATCATAATGTCCCATGAAGAAGTATCTCAAAGGAAAACCTCGTCATAGGGGTCTCAATGCAACTGACGGCGCGTCTATCGGACACCTGGTCTGTGGGTTATTAGCATTTTCGTCCCAGTGGCCCAGTTGGTTTCGTGTACGAACCAACCCAAACGTATCTCAACTGTTCCCCGAAATCTCATAGGGTATACTCATAGGGACCCTTTCTCAACGTGATCACCAACGATGCTGACGGTTCGTCAAACGGCCGTCTGG
The DNA here is from genome assembly GCA_963277665.1 of Viscum album. Lineage (NCBI taxonomy): Eukaryota > Viridiplantae > Streptophyta > Magnoliopsida > Santalales > Viscaceae > Viscum > Viscum album. The sequence goes on from OY728131.1 coordinate 1,356,098,555, forward strand.
TCTGAAAGTTATCAGCTTTTCCTTTCTAGGGGCCAGGTTGGATTACGGGTACAATCCATCCCGGCCACTATCCAACTGCATCCAAATCTCAGAAGAGGTATGCCAAAAGTTCTGTCCCATCATGTGAAATCCAAAAAATTTGACAGCAGGCCAAAAAGACGTACAGAGCTCATGTTATAAGTGTTTCCGCTCCGAGGGCCTGGTTGGTTTCGCGTACGAACCAACCTGGTCGTACCCAAAGTTCTCTAAAACCTTGAGTGTAAGATACTGAAACGACCATCTCAATCAAGGATCGCATCGCAGTTGACAGTGTGTCGATCAGTGGTATGTAGCCCATGTTATGTGAGTTTGAACGAAATCTCCCTGAAAATACGGGGTTCGGGCCCGGTCCGAACCGGCCCGAGACCCCCAGGGTCGGCCCGAACTGGGTCGACCCGAACTGGGTTCGTGTCCGACCCGTTTGGGCGCGGCCCGCGTGGCATGCTCGGCTGGCCGAGCTGAGCGGAACAGGGGGGAGGTGCGCGCCCCCTGAGTGAATCCCCCCCCCCACGCGGGGGCCGCTCCCTTGACCGCCGGGGGTTTCGACCCCCGGTCTTGCCACTGGTCACGCGCAGTCGTGGGACCGCCATCTACCACCATAGCTTCAGCTGTGGAAGACCATCCTGGCAGCACGCTGGGCGTCGCCGCCTCCTGGCGGCCGGACGGGGACGCTGTGCCAGCGTGGGATGCCTGCAGGATTTTCTGCGGACCACCGGACGCGCTCCGGTGGTCCGTTTTGCTTGCAGTCTTTGTCGGTGGTCCTCATGGGACCGACACTTCTCTGCAAAGTCTTCAAATCACGATTGTGGCCCATTCCGTCATTGCTCGACGATCTGCATGTCAAATTAACAAACCACGGACTCTTCATGGTTTCCCAGCGTGGCGCGACGGCGTCGCTGCTTTGTTCGACTTCAACGGTGCGGCACAACGGCGTCGCTCTTCTCCACCCATCCTTCATTATTTCTGCGCGTGCAACGGCCCCGCGCTGCCTTGCTCGTGCCGCAACAAAATCAAGCATCAAGTTGGGAGGAGAGTCGGTCGTGTTCGTGCGGTCCGACCTCCTCCCATTATTGCGATAATAGGCGGCCAACTTATAGAACGATGAATGGTGAAGAAATATTCACGAACAAAAACAATAAATCACCTACCTTGATAACAAGATGAAGTTCAATGAGCGTCGCGGAAGGCGACATCGCGGGGTGAGGTTCCTTACACATTGACGGAGATTGTCCGAGGTGGAACAGTGTCTCCCTTTCTTTGATGTGGGAAGAGGAACAAAGGATGGCGCTTCGTCGTTCATCGGAAAAATGTGTGACAGCGTTCTTCGTCGTGGTAGAAAAGTTCTTCTGCGGGAAGATGAAGTTCTTCCAAATTGAGAAGAATCCCCCCCCTTCAACACAACGAATTAACCACAATAAAATAAGGCCTTAACCTCATTTTATTTCCTTTGCTAACACTTTTAAATTTTGAACATCAAAAACTAAGTCCACTTATTTAATTAAACATAACTTGTCAATATTTAATGAGGTGATAAGTTGGAAATATTAAATGGGGGGTTTTAAGGATTTAGGAAAGTGAGGGGTTGGGCTCGTGTGGGCCCCACCCAACCTTTATCCTCTCATGTTTGATTAACAACATGTGGGTCCCACCCCCCAACTCCCTTAATTAGTATAAAACTACCTAGTGGAAAATAAATAAAATTTGTAATATAATTTCATTTATTCCTCACTAAAACCACAAATTAACAACTCCTCCCGAGAGAAAGCACCTACAGAAAATGTTCTCCTAAGCAATTACTGGCACTGCGAGTTCATCGGTGCCCTCAGATATCGATTCCGAGCACTGGTTCAAAACTTAGGAAAACCCACAAATTCGTTCACTGAATGTACCCGAGCTAAGCTTCGGAAATTGATTTCGGGCACACCGGGCCTCGGAATCAGGTGCCATCAGAAACTGTGTTCTCGTAAAATTCCAAATAAATTGAGAAAAAACATTTCTTGAAATTTCCAGGATATTAAATTACTCACACCTCAGGGCTTTACATCCTCGTAAAGCATTAACACAAACTAGGGAAACAAAACTGGTACTGAGCACGCAGCTGAGCCTTCCACTCCCATGTGCTCACCTAGTGGTTCTCTTGCTGCCAGTGAAATCACACTTGAGGAATCGTCCGTCCATGTTGGACCTGCTCCTGTCGATCCTCAATTTCCACTGGAACATCTGTGAATGTCACCCTGCCATCGACGTCCTACTCCCTGCGGTCGACGATGTGTGAAGGGTCATACACATATCTCCTTAGCTGAGATACGAGGATGACATCATGCACCCGGTGCAACTGAGGTGGAAAGGTAAAGTGGTCAAACACCTCGCCTACCCTACTGAGGACTTAGAAAGGTCCGTTGAACCTCAGAGATAACATTCCACCTTGACCACATCTCCGTAATCCTCGTCGAGGTGAGACCCATATAAGGACATGGTCTATATCCTCGAACTCTAGAGGCCTCCAATTCTTGATTAGAACTGATACTCAAAACTCCTACTGCCATGAGGGTAAGGTTGGCTGACTCAAGAATGATCGGCTACACCATCCCATGCACGAGTTTATCCTGTGTTGCCTGGGGTTTCCTTTTCGCCGACCAAGGAAAACACATCCCGACATTTTCCTAATACCGTCAATTTGAGTATGAACAGTGATTGCCCAATCCATACTCAAACTAACATCGTAAGGCCTCGACGATACCACCAATAGATTCCAACCGAAACTCTCGCCTCGTGGTTCATCCCTCACTGTCGGTGTAAGTGTGATTATCGAGTCTCCTCCCAAGGTATCTCCAGACATGAGGGTCAAGTCCACGGCTTACCGGAAACTATAAGTCTGGGACAAGATTTGTGGAAGGGAGGAATGATTATTATCAACATATGTTACTACGGTAGATAGTATTAGACACAGACTGTCCCTTGAATCATTTTTAGAGCCATTGGGTCTCACTCCTTGGCCGCATGCAGCTACTCTCTTCTCCTGTCGTCCAGCTCCCTGATCCTGGAGGGAATAACAAAGGATGGTGATTGTAACATTTCGAAAAGTACACCACCCCATGCTTCTCTCCTAGCTCTGCTTCCACATCTGTTTCTCTGTAGATTTTTCTGTCCTTAACATTTCTTCTTCTTCAAATATTTTACAGACCCATGTCTCCGAGACTGGCGCCAGTTTCCAGCTTTCCCACTGCTAACCTTCACTAACTGCATCCATTCAGCAAAAGAATTCTCAACCACAAAGGTTCTTTCTAGCACCCTAGAATAAGTAGGAAAGCATAGAGAAAAGGTGCTAGCTCGGATGCTCTATCCCAGAAGCACCGATCACATCGCATTCATCGAGTACCAGGAATGGTTTGGTACGCCCCGATGAATTCTCAGCTACCGACATGTCATTCGGCCGAAGCTGTATAAGCTCTAGAAAACTCTCAGCCACCTCCTCAAGCCAGTCCTCAACCACCTGTGAGTCGGGTTAGGCTCGGAACTTGAGGGTATCTGATGTTGGAACACGTGTAAGGAAGTAAGTCTACATGTGTCACATAACGGTATTGTCGGTTGTAACTAATGACCAATAGGTAGTGATGTATAGCTGGCACACTACCCGAAGTCACTATCTCAGGCATCAGTCCACATACTGAAGCCTTGTCACTATGTAGATCATCCTCATGGTCATTCACTGGAAAACACTAGGATCCAAGTCCACCACCCACTCTACAAATGTCTCAGCTAGGCAGAAAACTCTAGAAATCGCCTCCAGCCAGTGCTCTACTGTTTGGGAATTTTCCTCGCCTCGTAACCTCGGAGGATGCTATTGTAGGAATTCATGAAACACACTCTTCCATCATGCATAGTTTGCTCGTATGGATGGTGGCATCTGCGGGCCAACAGGTGGTGGTGCTGCTGGTACACCACCTGAGGGTGCCAACATAGTAAAAGGGACCAACACCGGAGCCTCGTTGCGCGGTGGGCCGTCATCGTGTACTCTCTCGGAACTCCAACTGACTATCTGCGAGGAGAAATCCTGGACAGATGTGACACGGTCAAACGATTTATACCTAGTGAGCTGACCTGGTTTTAGCTGACTTTTAAGCTTTTTGGAAACACAGATGCAATCAATATTTTTCATGCACAAAGTCAGAAATTAGAAGTCAGGGTCCTGGTGTATGGATACGTCGGTCGCCGCACCAACACTAGACTCCCTGATCAGAAGACCACACTCGGTACCCTTAACACTATTTCGTCACAGAAAAGAAAGATTAGAGTCCTATGTTCTATTGTAGAACTGACTACTCTGATACCAATTTGTCATGACCCGTCCTCGGGGCCCGTGTCGTGACTACCCCAAGCCCGCCTTCCATAGGCCAGGGGATGGTGACTAGCACCAAAGACGTAAATCCCGATAACTGGGAAGGAATTGCCTTTATAAAAGTAAAAAAAACATCCCAGAGTACAATAGGAAGTAATAAAATAAGAACAAAAGAAAGTGCTGAAAAGTAAGTGAGCCAGAATACAAACCCAATTGAAAGTACTACTACAACTGAACGAAAGTAAACAGAAATAGGCAAACACCTGGGAGAATAGAAGCAGCTCCTGGTTCGTCCTCCTCGGATTCTACCTGAAGGGTAGGTACAGATAGTGCAGCTCCTAGATCGTCCACTACGGATCCTACCTGAAGGGTAGGTACAGATAGTGCAACTCCTGGATCGTCCACCACGGATCCAACCTGATGGGTATGTATAGATAGCCTCCACAACGCTTTCACTAGTCAACCTCCTCCGAGTGTCTTCTCGTCGTGAAGTCCACCTCCGGATACTGACTCGTCGTGAGGTCAACCTCCGGGTACTGACTCGTCGTGAGGACCACCTCCGAATACTAACTCGTCGTGAGGTCCACCTCCGGGTACCATCCAGTCCTCGAACACTCGGCCTCTGTCAGCGTTGCCCAACGTCTGCAACCAACACAACTTGGTGCGGGCATAGCTCGTGCAGGGGTGAGTATACGATACTCAGTAGGGACCCCAAGAACCTCAAGGTATCACTTAATACAACAAGGAAACCCACAAATTAGGATCTCAATAGATTACCCTTACTTAGGTATAAGACCATACATATACCTAAGTTATCAAGTAACACATCTCAATCATGAGGAAACACAAAGGTTATGAAATCAATGGATAACCACTACCTAGGTATATGCCCACACATATAACTATGTTATCAAGTAACTCATCTCAATTGTGACGTAAACACAAAGGTCATTGTCTCAGCTCCAACCAGGATTTTCATTATCGAAACTGTAACTGCTGAAGAGCCCCGTCTCTAGAGTGTACAGTGATCCTGTCACGACTCCGATATACTTCTCACTAACCTACGAATGCTGAGGTGCTCCTCCTGTCAAGTACCGCAGGTCAGCCACCCAAACACAGTAGTGCTTCCCGCCAGGGTCTGCCACCCAAACATAGTAGTGCATCCCACCAAATAGCCGGCAGAGGTACTCTCCGGTCAAGTACCGAGGGTCTTCACCCAAACTCAGTAGTGCTCTGTCCTCCATGGGTCTGCACCCAAACAATTTAGTGCTCCGTCCACTGGGCTAGTTGACACACTCCATTTCGAGTCGGTTAAGCAGTCGTCAGGTCTCAGCCGGCTACACGGTCTCAGTATATCGTATGCTCGTCTCCGGGAGGGTCCGCTCCACGAGCTACTGGTCGATACTCCAAGTATCAAAAAGTCCCATGAAGAAGTATCTCAAAGGACCACCTCATCATAGGGGTCTCGATGCAACTAACGGCGCGTCTATCGGACGCCCAGTCAGTGGGTTATTAGCCTTTTCGTCCCAGGGGCCCGGTTGGTTTCGTGTACGAACCAACCCGCCCGTATCTCAACTGTACCATGAACTCTCATAGGGTATACTCATAGGGACTGTTTCTCAATGTGATCACCAACACCGCTGATGGTTCATCAAATGGACGTCTGGTCTAAAAGTTATCATCGTTTCCGTTCTAAGGGCCCGGTTGGATTTCGGGTACAATCCAACCTGGCCACTATCCAACTACATCCAAATCTCAGGTGAGGTATGCCAAAAGTCTTGTCTCATCAAGAGGTATCTAATAAAGTTGATGGCACGTCAAAAAGACGTCCAGAGCTCAAGTTATAAGTGTTTCCGATCCGAGGGCCCGGTTGGTTTCAGGTTCGAACCGACCCGGCCATACCCAAAGTTCTCCAAAACCTTAAGTGTAATATACTGAAATGACTTTCTCGATCCAAGGATCGCATCGCAGCTAACGGTGCGTCGATCAGAGGTTCATAGCCTAAGTTATGGGTGTTTGAAGGAAAACTGCCCGAAAATATGGGGTTTGGGCCCGGTCCGACCCGCCCTGAGACCCCCTGGGTCGGCCCGAACTGGGTCCGGCCCGTTGGGGCATGGCCCGTGTGTCCTGCTCGGCTGGCCGAGCTGAGCGGAATAGTGGTAAGGCATGCGCCCCCTTGATTGAAGCCCCCCCCCCCACGTGGGGGCCGCTCCCTTGACCGCCGTGGGTTTCGACCCTCGGTCTCCCCTTTGGTCCCACGTGGTCGCGGGACCGCCGTTTGCCGCCGCGACCGACCCTCCTGGTGGCGCGCCGGGTGCCACCGCCTCCTGGCGGCTGGACGGTGCTGGCCACCGGCGCCGCCCTGCCAGCGTGGTGCGCATGTAGGATTTTTTGCGGACCACCGGACGCGCTCCGGTGGTCCGTTTTGCATGTGGTCTTCGCCCGTGGTCCTCCCGGGATAGGCACTTCTCCGCGAAGTCTTCAAATCACGACTGCGGCCCATTTCGTCATCACCCGATGATCCGCACGTCAAATTAACAAACTGCTGCCTCTTCATGGTTTCCCGGCATGGTGCGACGGTGCCGCGGCTTTGTTCGACTTCAACGGCGCGGCGCGACAGTGCCTTGCTTCTCCGCCCATCCTTCATTATTTCCGCGTGGTGCAACGGCCCCACGCTGCCTTGCTCGTGCCACAATAAAATCAATCATCAAGTGGGGAGGAGAGACGGTCGTGTTTGTGCAGTCTGAACTCCTCTCGTTTTTTTGATAACAGGCGGGACAATTAGAAAACGATGAATGGCGATGAAAATATTCACGAACAAAAACAATTAATCCCCTACCTTGATAACGAGATGAAGTTCGAAGAGCGTCACGAAAAGCGGCGTCACGGGGTGAGGTTCCGTACACGTTGACGGAGATTGTCCGAGGTGGAATGGAATCTCCCTTCCTCTGACGTGGGAAGAATAACGAAAGATGGTGCGTCGTCGTTCTTCGGAAAAAGGTGTGACAGTGTTCTTCGTCGTGGTAGAAAAGTTTTTCACCAGGAAGATGAAGTTCTTCCAAAATGAGAAGAATGCTCCCCCTTCAACATAACTATGTAACCACAATAAAATAAGTCCTTAATCTTATTTTATTTCATTTTCCAACACTTTTAAATTCTGAACATTCAAAATTAAGTCCATTCATTTAATTAAACATAACTTGTCAAAATTTAATGAGTTGATAAGTTCGCAATATAAATGGGGGGGTTTTGAGGAGTTAGGAAAGTGAGGGGTTGGGCTCATGTGGGCCCCACCCCACCTTTATCCTCTCAAGGTTGGTAAACAACATGTGGGTCCCACCCCCAACTCCCTTACTTAGGATAAAACTACCTAGTGATAAATAAATAAAATTTGTAATAAAATTTTATTTATTCCTCACTAAAACCACAAATTAACAACTCCTCCAGAACAAAAGCACCTACAGAAAAGGTGCTCCTAAAAAATTACCGGCACTGCGACTTCATCGGTGCCCTCAGATTTCGATTCTGAGCACTGGTTCGAAACATAGGAAAACCCACTCGTTCGTTCACTGAACGGACCCGAGCTAAACTTCGGAAATTGATTCCGGGCACACTGGGCCTCAGAATCAGGTGCCGTCAGAAATTGCGTTCATGTAAAATTCCAAAGAAATTAAGAAAAAAATTTCCTTGAAATTTCTGGGTCTTTACATTTCCGCCCAGAAATGGGTAATTAAATCACAAGAACAAGATCATTACCATGTACCAGAACATCCTAGTATCTTTTATACCATTCCTAAATGAAAAATTAATAGAAAAGTAACTTGGATCTAATACCACATTGTAATGTACACCGACCAGACACTCTCTCACAGGGGAAAAATAGGATTCTTTTGTGACCTCAATAATTCCTCCTTGTATGCCAGAGGTTGTGGACGGGTAATGGGGGCCTGAAATGTTTTGTGGGGAGACTATAATACAAGTTAAATATTTACAATACTATGGAATAATAAAATAGTAATTGATAAATATAATAGTGTGGAAATAATGGGAACAATACAATGCATTTAAAACTCATCAATGATATCCAATTAAACAAACCAATAAATAATCATGGAATAATGTAATGATATTATGGAATATAAATAAATTTCATGTTATAAGTAATAATAAAAATTTACAAGAAGACTCATTAAAGACTCAAAATTAATTATTCACAAACCCCTTGTCAATCCCATCTCCAAACTCCATCCCATCTAGTAAGAAACAATCAACAACAAGGTCATTTTCCTTGTCCAATCCTACATTCATGTAATCTACATAGATACCAAACGGTGTCTAGGATTGGTTGTGAGTATGACTCAGTACATCAACACCACCACGACTAAACATAAGTAGTATTATAATAATTGTATGAAACAGTGAAATAAATATGTGTGTTAATTAATTAAATAGTTAAATTTATACCACCTAAACCAATTTTGGAACCATTCTAGAATATCTCTATGCATGTCTCATAGTCATGCCAACTATAACCTTATAAACATGGAAAAACATAACCTACCTCAGATCCATTATATAATTCCTATGAACCAGACTCACAACAAAGATAATAAAACGTAACCATATAAACATGGTACAAATAACAAAATAACTATGTCAAACCCCGCTATATAATCTTTTTATCATTCAATAAGGGTTGAGACTGATATATAATCATTTTAGAATGTATAATGTCCAAGATCTGTATATAATAATTTTAACATGTTTCACTACTAATATCCCTCTATATAATCCTTCGGTGTGTCTTATTGTATAGCTCAGTAAATGATCATTTCAATATGTCTCAGGGTATAGCTCAAAATATAATCATTTCAGTATGTCTCAGAGCACTGCCTAGTATATAAGCATTTAATCATGTATAGTTGGGGAAATTCCCTGTAAGAAAATTTAAAAAATGGGACAATTAACAATATAATCATAACAACATATATTTTCATGACACATGTCATAGCGATAAGAATATATTAATACCACATCATAAGGATCAATGGTTAGTTATGAAAATTTCCATTTTTCTTTGAGTTATCAATTTAATTTTTCTTTTTGTGGTAATGAAACAATAATTCAATAATTTTAATTATGATCTAAATCCAAGGTGAATATTTATCAAGAATAAAACCAACTCTATGCCATGGTAAAAAAATTTAATCCATTAAAAATTTATTTACAATTAAGGGTTCACTCACCCAAATGTTAAGAAAAAGACATGTAAATACTTAATTAAATCCTTAATGATTCGAAAGAATAAATAAATTCGTCATTTAATTAATTTAGGCACGTGATATGTTGGTGAAATTTAAATATTACACATATATTATAGTTAAACAGACCATATGATTATGTTTCATACCCACATCCTTTAACCATCGATCTTATAACACATGCAATAGAAAAATCCAAGGACCAAGAAGGAACATATAAATTCAAGAAGGATCGTAGATCAAAATAGACCAACAATGAAACCAATACTGACCATGGTCAAGATATTACACTACAATGGACATGGAACAAAGTGAGAGAAGGGAAAATCGAAGTAAAACCACTTACTAGGGATCTGATGCTTGATCGAGACTTCCAAAATCATGAGTGTGACTTAATAAATCATCATGAAGCTTTTATAGGGTAAAGAGGAGGAACGTTCACATGAGGGGATAAGATTAAAATCACACATGAAACAGTTTATAAACCTACTTTCTAAATTATAATGTTCGTAATTTAGCTACACTTTACGTATTTATTTTTATAGAGATTCACATAAAAAAGTGTTACCTTAGGTGATTTTAAACACTACACATGCATTACAAATTGTATAATGAATTCATAGAATATATAAATTTAACCTCATGAACCAGTCATAAGGATTGTATTAGGAAATAGTTACATGTCATTTAACTTCATTACATGGTTTTTAATTTTTCTACATATTTATTTTATAATATTTCACATGGTAAGGTCCCAAACAACTTCTAAATATATCAAAATCTTGTAAAATCTTTATGAACTCGTTTAACACATTTATTCATAGATTCCATTTATTTAAAAATAATATATCTTTAAACCTTAGTCCATTTTCCATATTTCATGTTCTCTGTCTCTGAAAAATACTCATCCACCTAGGCTAAAATAATAAAATAAAAGAGGGACATATGTGAGGAAAAGATGATATATTATAAATTTTACATGTAATAACCAGATTGTTTTGAAAAATATTCCAGATCTTGTTTTTAGTCTTACTATGGTAATTTATGGACTTAAATAATCTACTAGAGACTAGTATGATAGATTAATATTATTTTTATTAAATATCATTTTTATGAGATCTGTGGAGAGACACATTTTATTAAAATAGTTTATAAATAAACCTTCATTATTTAAAATTAAGTTTATGACATTATATTAGGATTAAAAATAAAATCTTACATATTTATTTGAACAAATTAAAAAATCTATGATTGGTATGAGTAATATGGTAAAACATACTTATTTTATAGGTTTTAAATTTCAAAAAATTCAAGAAGATGTAAGTACATAAAATATATATCTAAAATGTTTATATTTGATAACAAAAAATTATTATTACTCTTATAAGAACCTAAAATATTTTAGAACATGATGAATCTTGGAAACCAATATATGAAAAATAAAATTAGTGGAATGATTGGTAATTTAATTTAATTCACAGTTTTCCATCTAGAAATAATGACTTCTACATTATTATGTGTAATATATCAAGAAAATAAAAAAGAAACTGACCTTCAATATATAAAATTAATTTTTCATTATCTTAAGAGAATTTATGATATTTTTTTTATTTTATTCTTATATTGAACTTGATATTTTTCAAATGCTGACATTGGTCTATGTAAAATGGATAAAAAAGTACATATGGAACTTTACAATTCTTACGAGAATCTATAGTTTATCATTAATATAATAAATAATATTCTATTGCATGTTTGAGTATTGAAACATAACGTTTAGTATCTAGAAGTTAGTGTGAACATGGTTTGTGGATGTAGCACACACTCACAGACATTGGCTGGAGTTTGAGTAAAACTTAAAATATATGTGATAACACATGTTATATCAATTTATGTTAAAAACCAACACACCAATCATGAGATAAGTTCATAGATATAAAAAACCATTTCCTTCAGAACCAAAAAGAAATAAGAAATATCATTTTACAATTCATCAGGACGTAAGAATATCTTGCTGATATGTTTAATAAATCTATAAACATCATCGGATTTAAATATATTAAATAGAAGAATGAATTAGACAACATAAAATGATAATTAATATCTAATTCTTGTTTACCAATATCCTTACATTAGTAAATTTATTTCTAAATTGTGATTATATAAACTATTGTTTTTCTAAAATAATTATTTTTTATAAATTGATTATTTTTTTTATAAAATGTTTAGATTTTATTAAAAAACAATGTTTTGAAAAAATAACTTTCTAGAGAAATTTAAAAAAAATCATAAGAAAATTCAAAAAAAAATTTATAAAAAATATATCATGAAAAAATTTTCTTGATAAACTCAAATACCCATTACAGGAAAAACATTACACTAAAATTTTAAATATTTATCTGAGAGGTAATTTATTTAATCATGAATTATTTTAATAATTTCATTCAATTTATTTTTTGTTATTTATAACTTTTACTTTCTATAATTTTTTTATAAATATATTAAAAAAATTATTGAATCTCTTCTAGAAAAATTTTACATCTGATAATGTTTTTTCCAAAAAAATAATCATAGTTTATAAAATATATTAAATGATTTGAAGTTATTTTGAAAATATGGAACTGAAAAAGGGATTTTAATGTGACTTTGGATCTGTTAATTTGGAAGATTCACCCCTTGAGTCTTATATAGAGGATTTTTGTTCACTACTCCACTTCCAGTACTTCTCTTCTACCAATAGCTCTCACCATCCTCTACCATGTCTTTCAGTTATTTCATCTTCGTCTAATCAATAATGATATATCCATTGTAGAATGTTGGAACCCATAGAATAATTATCGATCATAGAGATGTAAATAAAAAATCAATAGAAAAGTTATGGCCAGATAATACTTATTCTTTACAGAATAATATGATTATATTTCAAGGAGAGGTTGATATTTTCATAGTCAAAGAAGTCATTGATCTTTATTATCGTAATTTGGTATGTGATTTTTAATATTTATTAGTTTTTAGTGAAGAATACGTAATGAAATTTATTACATTACACATAGTGGAATTTCTATACATGTTAACCATCAAACATGTTTTAGATTTGATGTGAGTTCCTATTGAAGGCATGAAAGATCTAGTTAACCAAAAACTACTAGATATGTTGGGCTTCATTGATAAATCAATGGTAAAAACTGATTATTTTCTTCTTATGATATCTTAAGTAAGAAATTTTAACTATAATCAGATTCAAGAGTAGCGGAAATATGGATTCAAAACTGTCTTATCCCAAAGAAACGGTATAGAAACACATTGATGTATTGTGATGTCAATTTTTTAGATTATATCTATGTGATGTGTATGTCCAATTTGGTAGACTTTGTTTTTAATTGTTTATTCTATAAAGAAATGTGCCATTATGTTTACGATTCTTATACTTCTATTTTTCATAAATTAAATTTTGGTTTATTGGAAGAAATTTCAATACATCAAGAATACAGTTACAACCTTGAGGGAGAAAGTTTCATTCTTCAGATAAGAGACCATTAATATGATTAATTTTGTGTATATTAAAAATATGAATTGGATTATAGATAATTCAGATATGGATTTGTCTATGGTTGAAGTTCAACATTTAAAACGCAAAGTTCAAGAGAAAGTAAAATTCAGTGCTTCTCCTCCTCCTCTAAAGAATAAAGTGAAGACTATGTTGGATTATTCTTATGTATAATTAAAAAGATATAAAAAAGTTTCTAAAACTAGGATCTCTAAAATTTTTTTCATAATGTAGAGGCCTTAATTTTGAAATAGAAAATTTATAACAAAAAGTCAAAAAACGTGGAAAATATGAAGAGACCGAAATAAATATTTGATGGGTCTAAAGTTATATAAATCCATATAAATGGTGTGAAGTGAGAAAATGGATAATTTCATGTCTCTATTCCATGATTACCTAATCATTTTCCTTATTATTCGTTTTTCAACTAATACCTCCTCTATTTGATCCCCTAATAGTTCCCCATACTATTCTATCATAATGATAGTATTTTGGAACTTATATTGTTTATTAGTTTGTTTACAAAATGAAATAAATGTAATTTTTTAATGAAAAGTGTCCATCTCATTATAATGAAAAAATAGGTTTTGAATGTTTTAAATAATTACAAAAATGAACTTCTAAGATCAAATAAGTATCTTTCTAAAGATTTACCGAAAGATTTAGAAGAAGAAAAAAATAATGTTATTCTGAGTCATCTTTTTCTTCACATTCCATGAAAGATACTGATTTGGAAGAATCAGAAAGCAGGTAATGTTTTTAAGAATATGATGACCAACAATCTCATACCAGACATACAGCAAAAGTTGAGTACAATTTTTTTGAAGTTATAGATGTTTCTTACGTACTGAATTATAACGAAAACAAAAACGTTAGGGCTTCTAAACCTCGTTTTCTAGATATCGTCTTTTATTCACCTAATTTAGCTAGAATTTATTAGATAAAAGTTTGTATATGATGAAAAAATATTTTAATGATGTATTAGGGAAATAATAAGATTCACATAATTATTTTCTGGACATCTATTTTTTTGTAAATATATACAAGGATAGATGGATTTTTAAAAACAATTCGATTGATTTAATTCATCTATATGAGACATATGATCAAAATTATTCATAACTAAAAACCATAAAAAGTATTTCTATATATGAGAGAATATGTTTTTAGAAATCAAAATAATATGGGTCAAATAACTAAATGAGATACAAGGTATCATGATAATCAGATTGAATGTTTTAAGAAATCAACTTTGTGTGTTATGAATTCTTTCAGATATATGTATTTCTATGTTTCTGAAAATACAATGGTTGAATATAATATTATGATTCTTTCTTTGTCTCAAAAAAAATTACGTAACATAGAAATTAAATTCTGTTTCTTGATGATGTTGTTTTGAAATTGAATGTGGAGAAAATAAATATACTATTTCATGAAGTATAATTTATGAGATTACAACATGAAAATAGGAATATTCAAGTTCAAGAAGATTATATTTATAATATAGTGTTTTTTTAATAGATTTAGAGAAATTCCATGATGTTTTTAATATTATGAATTTTATTATGTACTTGTTAAAAAATACAGAATGATTTTTCTTTTTCTCTAAACTCTTGATGAATTTGAAATAATTAAATAGTATCAAAATATTAGTTTAATGGATGTTATTACATATATAATTTATTGAATGTTTTCCAATATATTTTGGATGAATTTTTATCAATATTTTCTTGATTAATATTCTTTGATATTAAATTTTATTATAATTTTTTTATAAAACATTTCTGGTAAACATTCTCCCTCCTCTTCTTTTGAAAATCACAAAGGGGTAGAATTTGAGAAAAGGAACTGTCGTAAGAATGTTGATAAAATATAAATTTTTAATAATTATTTCCGTAAAACATTTTTAAATGTATGGGATAAATAAAGATATGTGAGAAAAGAAATAATAAAGAAGAATTATTTTCTGATGATTAAAGTAAAAATAATAAAAGTCATAAATTATATAGGTAAAAGAGAAAGTATGGTTTCAATATATTTATCTTTAAGGGTTGGGTTTTACTCTTTTTAAAAGGAAATATTATTCATTTTAAATTTTTACTTTCAACACATTCAATTTTTTTTTTGAAAATCACAACACTTTTTTATTAAATACTATGTTTTCTAACTTTTTTCTTCTTGTGGTTTCTAATTTTTTTCTATAAAATATAAATTTTTCATTAGTTGTAGAATTTTTTTAAGTAGACAATATTTTATAATCATATGATATTGATAATTAAATGATATATTATAATCGAATGAAATTTAATTGGATAACATTTTATAATTAAATGATATATTATAATCAAAGGGAACTTTATAATATGATTGACATTTACTTTGTACACAATATAACACACTTCAGGTATAACCAAATAATGTATTTATAATTTCTAACAATAAATGTTAACTAATTATATCTAAATTATGTTTCGCTATATTAAACTGATATAAATTCATCCAACTGAGGTAGGCGTACTCTCTAAAAGAAACATTATAAAACTATCAAATATCATTTTTGATTTCACCAAATGAATAAAAAATTTCTTAATAGGTAAAAAATGTTTAGTCTAACATATATTAGATATTACATCTCTATGATGATGCTACCTAGAAACCATAGGATGAAGTATGTGCATGAATAAATATGTTTCCCAAGCCCATTGGAACAAACTACATGAATCATAAAATATGAATTTTGGATCTTTACCTATAAATAGATGCATGTTAAAGGAGTGGGATCTAATACGTTTTTCAAATCAATCGATCTAAAGATTATTTTTAGCTTTTTTTAACAAAATTTACTAGTACAATCATTGTAATATTTTTATAATTTTTTGTTTTAAGGAATTTTTTGGGGGGATTATAAATTATTTAAAACATTTTTTAATGTATTCATTATGCCCATTCAATTTTGATTTAGGAATTCCAAGGAGAGTAAGATAAGGATATTTCTGATATTTTGATCAAGGACTTATGGGAATAGGAAGATATATCTTTTACAATATTTTTTATGAAGGTATTTTCTGATGAAGAAGGATAGTACCCTAGGAATAGGTTTAAAACCAAGGAAAACATATTTCAAGTCGATTAACTTCTATTAAACTGATAGTTAATGATTTGATATTTTTTATAATGTTTCAATAATATTTTATAGATCCTTATAATGTTTTAAATTTCTTTTTATTATAAATTTTATTTTCACTATTTATATATAACTAAATGTTTAATTTTTTAAAACATCTATTATTAATATATTTAAATAATGTATCAAAAGAAATTGTATCTGATAAAAAAATTTATACATCGATAGAAAGTTCATTTGATCAATAAAAAAAGAGAGTTTAATAATTATTTATGTATTATTTTATAAACTACTAAGCATCTCCCATCTTCTTATTTCAATTTAAATAATCTTATGATACTAGATCTAAAACTCTAAGCCTAAAATTTCATGGGAATGTAAATGTATCAATGTTGATTATTTATGTTGTAGTAGTAAATTGTTAAAATTGGTTTTCATTATGTGGTATCAAATATATTATGTGGAAAAAATAGTCTTTTAGCACCAAATCCAGGTGAATGGGTCTTGTTCAATCCAAATATTAGTCACATATGGGATTAATCTAACCATCTATTCAAACATAATCTCATTGATGATAGTCTTAAAATAAATATTTATTCTTAAAGAGGAAACATCTCTAATATAAGGGAATTGTGGGACAACATTATAACTATAGACCAAGATTCAATGCTAAAAACATATTCTATCAATAATTACTTTTATACTATATGAAATGACCCAATTTTAGCCATCCATAAAATAAATTTAAATTAAAAAATATCATGTCAGTTACATACCCAATAAGTATTAGTTTTTTAGTTTTACAGGAATAGGGAAAAACCTGTTACATAACAAAACCCATCTTTTTTCTCATTAGATGCGTATTTTCTTATTATACCTAGATTATCTTGTTCCAGAAGAATATGTGAACATATCTCATGAATGAATCCATACATGAAACTCTTCTGGACATATCTTATATAATTTCATCCTTCATGACCTGTGGAAATGGAAACCTGAGAAAGGATGAGCATATATTTTCTAATTTTGAAAATATGATATATCAATTGATGATAAGATGTTATAATGATATTAGAATTAGGTTATGATAGCTTGATCATAACATACAAAATTAATACCAAATCCTTAAATTTTATAAATCATCGTTATTGTAATAATTATTTTCTATAACAAAATACATAAGTCATAATATTTTCAAAACAATAATAATTAATCATTATCCATAAGAATATATAATAATAATTATACAAAAGTTTACTGCATACATATAAGTTTAAAAGTAATTTATTTAGCCATGGTACACACTGTAAGACTATAATAATAAATAAATTCCCATGTTGGATTAGTTTAACCCCCCATTACCAAATTTTTATAGTCAACGATCACTCCCAAAACTTTCATAGTGGGCATATTCCATTACTGATCTAGGATCACTCCCTATTTCAATATATATTACATCATAACAAATAAATTTTCCCCAATGCATTGTAGGGATATATTGTAACATTTTTATGTTGGGTTATCTTTTTAAATAATTTTTTTGGGATGATTTATGAATGGAATCATAGTTTCAAATGGGAATTTGTTTTTTTTTGTGCAACAGGGGTAGGACAATGACCATGGTGGTGCCCATGGTGTTCCCATGCGTCCTTTATGAAAAATAATCAAAACCAAAATTTCCAGTGTTAGTAATGGTATTTAGTGTGGATTCTAGGGAATCCCCCTCTAAAACACTATTAGTCAACCTCCACTACACTGTAGTGTTGGGCATGGTGGTTCCAAAAGAAGTTATGTTTTTAGACCACACAGTGGTTGTTCAGAGTGTCAGCCTTCATGGTGTTGTGTGATCATGAACTCCAGGGTAGTAGTGAAGTTCCAACACACCACACTATTTTCTATTTTAGGAATTAAAATATATAGATTGTCCACATATTTTTACGGATTTTTCGATATTTATGGAGACACATAGGATCATTATAAGGGGATTTTTAATGCACTTTTGACTCAGCTTTATTTCATTTAATCATTTTGTTCTTATTTAAAATTAAATTATTCCATTTTATCTAATTTTGGATAATAGATTTGGATTATCCTTATGTGTTATATATTTTTTAATTGGTTGTTGGTAACTCTAGACTCAATTCTTATTCTACCTTACTATGATATCATTATGAATGAGATAGTGCTTGACATTCCTTCTTCTTTTAGTGATCGATCATTTGTTGTAAGAAATAACCTCTACCATTGTTCACTTAGGGATTTCAATTGTTTTTAATTTCTACTCCTCAAATTGGGATTTCCTATTTCTACTTTTTCATTCCTTGTCCTATTTTGTTTTCGATTTCATTTGATTGTATGAAATTATAAATGGTTAAGGTTGGTTTAAAAATCATCTCCCTTTAAAATTGAATCTATGATTGGTTATTCTTTCATCATGGGATTTCGATGTTTTCAAAAATTGAAAACATACATATACTATCTAGTAAAATTCATTATTTTCTTGTAAGCTTCTGATAAAATTAGAAAAATGTAGGTTTGATATATGATTTAGAATAAAAACTATTTTAAAGGAATATAACATTATTTTGGAAATTGTGATTATTATTTTTCTCTTGATAAATGGACATTATGTTGCTTCTGATGTTGATTTACTGTATAAAGGGAAACATGTTTCTTTCTATGATTATATGTGTTTTATCATTTTCAATAAAATGATTTTGAAACTAGTATTGAATGAAATGATATTATTTATAAATAGTTTTGTAAATGGAATTGAATTGTCCTTGAAAAACATATCATTTAGATTAGACTGGGGAATGTCCTAGTTTGAAACTCAAATAATTCACTGGAAAATAAAAACCCTTAGTACATGCCCCTTTTAGAGTAATTGAAATGGTGGATGTGTTGAATTCATGTAATGAGGATTCATTTCATTTTATCGAATAGGTACCATATCATCCATAGTTGTCCATGGAATATTCTTTAATGGATTGGTTTTCTTATTAATGTATTAAGCTTGATATTTCATATGTTTTCTTTCCTCTCAGACATAAAACTTATGGTTTGGTGGTAAGGTAAGCAATCAGGGTCAAAGTAGACATGGAAGGAGCACCAAAGATGTTATATGTCTCTCCAAATACTTGGTGTGATGGGGGAAGATCCATCAAGGTAATAATTAAGGGATCTATGCTATGACATTTCAATAGTAGTATAAAAATTCTTTCATTTTTCTTATCATTATATTTCCCTATAAATAAGTAATTTGTTTGCTTCTAGTGTTGAAGGGAGAGGCAAACAAAGAATTATTTTGAAAATTATATTAATGAATGTCATACATGTGGTCTTTAAGGCCATTTTAAAAAATATATAAAAATGATCTATTAAAATTAAATGGGTGGTGAAATTTATATATTCAAAAGATCCTATGTTTATCACGTTGGACCAAATGTTAGAGTAAATACCATTTGAGTTTTCTTTGATATTTTTTTTCTCATTGAATTTGTGACATTTAGAGTTGTTATTTTCAATTATTGAAGAATTTCATAGAGATGTTATAAAATAAATAGTGTCATTATAGAATTCTATTTTGGTGATGTATGAATTTATTTATGTGTCTTTTCACATTATCTTTATATTTTATTAAATTTTCATTTCTGACGAGTCGAGTTGGAAGAGTTTAAATAAGAGGGAAATCCTAAAATGCTGGGGAGACCTTCATTTGGTATCATTAAAACAGGTATAATTGTTTCCCCATTATTATTTGTGTTTTTTTGTTTTTGTATTATAGGGTAAGGAAGATGTAAGGTTCTAAAAATGTTGAATCCGTTGAGCTGTTCATGTGAAGTTTGTTTCTAATGTTTCCCTTGACTTATCTTATATGGGATGATGCATGTGTTGGAAATTTTCAAGCCATGGTTATTGTGTTTATAACTTAACTTTGAATTAATTATTACTTTTATTAGGCCAATGGTTTGAATAATTATACATTTGAAACATTAGGTGAGTGTTCAGGAGAATGGGAGCCTATGTCTATGTGCCATTATGTTATTATTATATTTCCCTGATTTGATTTTTCAAAAGCATGACCCTGGATTACTCTCACTTGACCTAAATCTAGATTATATAGTTATTTTCAGGGATTGATACTATTTGGTGCATTTCTAATGATTCTTTCATAATATTCATGTTTTTATTCTTGTGTGATCTATCTTGGTTTCTTTTCTCAAGGAGGTGACACTATATACGTCACGCTTTTAACAGCGCTAAAAATTTGATTTAACTACTCAATTAATTTAAGAACTATTAAAATCATAATTCTATCTATGCTAAAGAAGTAATGATAAAGGCACCATTTATGCGTGCAATAAAAGTGTTGATAATGCCCCCCTAATTGATGTTTTAAAAAATGATGATAAAGTCCCCATTTAGAAACACTTTTTAAGAACTGATAAAGGGGTGTTTTTTGAATTCTACTCCCACATGTCAATGCCATCCCCCCTATTTGTCAGTTGTTTTCACCCACTCATCCCCACCACACCTCTTACCAGATTTTCCTCACACCCCCACATTTTTCAGCACAAGAATTTCCCTTTATAGCATTTTTCCAAAGTATAACATTATTTTCAGTACCACATTCACACCTGGAATAGATATTTATACCTTTATTTTTAAACTGGAATGCCTTTACAACTACACCATGATGTTTTTCTATCTATTTTATGATATATATATATATATATATTAACATATAGTTTTTTCTTATATTCATATAATTATTTTTAATTAAATTTATAAGATATATGTTTTTGTTTGTGTGATATTTATATAATTGAATTTATTTAAATATATTATATATAAATATTCATTTACATAAATTGAAATATAAATATAATCTTATATGTTTTTGTTAATACATATATATATCTGTATATAAAAATAAAATATATTTTTTTCATAAGTATATATATATATATTCATATATTTTTATAATGTGAAAAAAATTTACATATTGTTATAACAAAAATTTTGAATACTTTATGTAAATATGTTTAAATATTTATTTATAAAATTGATTTATTATAAGTAAATATAATAATATATACATATATTTAATTTTAAATAAAACTCCAATATGTAAAATCATAAACTTTTAAAACAATTATATCTATATTAATGTAATACCTGGGAATGAATTCAATATCCATTATAAAGGGATAAGTAGACATTCTTAAATGAAACTAAAATTCAATAAAATATTAAAATATTTGGGTATTCTGACTAAAAAATTAGTTTTTGATGCCTCCTGGGCATATTTTACTCAAAAAATTAGTGATCATTCTCCCTAGTCAACATGGCTTTGATCTATTCATAGGCTTCGATTTGAAATGTGGTAGATATCAAATGGACCCCTATCCAAAGTTAGAATCATTTCAAGTTCAAGTCCTTTTTTAAACTTATCTTAGATTTTTAATTAGTTTATTTGATGTTTATATCATCCAATTCTTATTAAATGACTATTATTGAACAATAATTTTTATATAACTACTTAATATTATTTTTTTAAATATTTTTCACTAAATATCTTTTATATTAAGTGTAAATTAATATGTTTCTTTATCTAAATCATTTTTAATAAAATATGTTTTATTTATATCAATATAAATATATTTATATATAAATATTTTATTTTAAATTTTATATAATCTATTAATTAAATATACCCTTTATTAGTACATTCAAAAAAATATTGAAAAAAATGTGAATTTAACATTGCTAGAGAAAATTACACTAATAAAGGGGGCCCTTTATTATTAATTTTTTGCACTAGTAATGGAGGACCATTATCATCACTTTTTAACTATAGTAATATAACCCCTTCATCAGTTTTTTTCTAGAGCTAATACAATGTATCATTTATCAACACTAAAAAATGATGATAAAGCCCCCTCCTTTATGAGTTTTTTTTGTACAGATAAATGGCCCCCTTTATCAATTATTTTTTACTTGTGTTGATAAATGGATCGCTTATCAATGTTTTTTACTTGTCATAATAAATGGCTGCATTATCAGAGCTTTTAGCTAGAACCAATAAATTCAAGCTCTGGATAAACAAAAATTTTTAGTAGTGTGATCTTTTCAAGTTCCTTGATTCATTTTGATGTCTAAATTTTTAAACGGATGGTTCATTTTGGGTTTATTTGGGATAATTATAGGAATGTTCAATTAAAATTGAGTAGTTGAGGATCTATCATCTAGTTAATGAAAATATATTCCTTAATGAATATTTTTCTTTGGATATTTTTTCAGTATTTATCAAAAGTTGTTACTCCTTTCTTCCTCAAAATTATCCACAATCTTCTTTATCAGCTTCTAAAAAACATCAACATCTTTCCTCACTTCATCAACTTTCATGGAATAGAAATTTTTTCCCTACAACCAATCCAAAAATCTATTAGAATAGTTCACACACTTACATTCAAGATTCAAAACATACCCACAAATCACCATTTATTAATGCTTACATATGGATATATTTATAAAACAATTATCCATCTTGAAAATAATAACTAATCAAAGAATATAGAAGGTACAAAAACACATACCTCAACCCTTACAAGAAAGTGTTTGGATGCCCATGTTCAACCAAAATATATATATTAGTTCCTTTGGAAAAGGTTTTTTGAATATGACAAAAACTTATTTCAATGTAGGAGTATACTCTAGATTCAATTTATTCTTCTCATTGTTCACTATGATGAAGTGTTAATTTATTCCAATGTATTTTAAATTAGAATGTTGTAAATGATCCCCTTTATGGTTGATTTAAAATTGATTATTACATCCTTACTGAACGAGTAACTTTACTTCCCAAAGTAAGTCATCTAATTGTGTTTTCATCCACATGACCTGGGTAATAGTTTTATTGGCACCCATATAATCAGATTCATCTGTGAAATGATTTACTGAATTATATTTCTTTATATGACAATAAATACAACATTCCCCATGGAAGAAAACTACACCAGATGTGGATCTTCTATCATCAACAATTCATATCCAATAAGTATATAAATACCCAAAAAAAGTCAATACATTCTGAGCTATCACACCTAATTTTATATTTTTTGTGCCTTTTATATAACTAATAATTCATGTTCAATCAATTAAATGTGATTATTTAGGATTACTTAGAAATAATTCACATAAGGTAACAACATAAAAAATGTCAGGTCTTGAGGAAGTCAAATATAACAAACATCTAATAATCTTCTGGAGCTCTTTTAGATCAACTTCTTCGCCTTTACCATCTTTTGAAAACTTGGTTACAACTGAAATCAGTGTGGAATATTGTTTCCAATTTCCATTCCAAACTTCATAAGAAGTTCCATTGCATAATTTTCTTGAGAAATAAAAATAGGTTTCTTCTTTTTTAATATATTTAACCAATGAATTAATTTCATTTCTCCCAACAAGGAAATCTAAAACAACCTTTTCATATATTTAGAAAATATTTCACAAGATCTTTCATCATTTCTATCAAATATAATTTCATTAACATAAACAATTAAAATGAGTTAAAAGTATTAACATTATTTGATAAAAATATTGTTATCATATTTTTCTTTCTTGAG
This sequence comes from Viscum album, assembly GCA_963277665.1. Classification (NCBI taxonomy): domain Eukaryota; kingdom Viridiplantae; phylum Streptophyta; class Magnoliopsida; order Santalales; family Viscaceae; genus Viscum; species Viscum album. Next base: position 1,356,122,496 of record OY728131.1, read on the forward strand.
ACTAATCTTCTTTAACCAATAATCCTACTTGGCGTACCATGCCCTGAGATCCAATTTTATCCCATACAATGCTTTCTTCATCTTGAACACATGACTTTCATTTTCCCAATAACAAACCCACATGGTTTTTTAATGTAAACATCCTCATCAAGATTTCCATTTAAAAATACGGACTTCACATCCATTTGAAATATATTTTAACTTCATAGTGAAAAAATAAAAAGAAGTATTTATATTGTTTCTAGACATTCCACTAGATCAGATGTCCCATAAAAATCGACACCTTTAATTTGTGAGTACCCTTTGTACACTAATATTTCCTTATTCCTTATCACTTCACATTCATCATTCAGGTTGTTCCTAAAAAACCATTTTGTGCCAATAACATTTTTGTTATCCTTCTACGGTTAGAGTTCCCTAGTATCAATGTTTTTTTCTGATCATGTAATTAATTCATATCCTAAATCAAATATAGATTCTAAACAGCTTTATTCCCATTATTCATCTCGAATTTTGAATACAAAGAAGTGTGTGTAACATCTTTTGAAATTATTCCTATTTGAAATGAATGATTTTGATCACTAATAATTTTATGAGCCTCCACTTACTTTCTCATACTAGGATGGCTTATTTGAATATCATCCTCATTAAATGAAATATCTCGGTTTAATTATTCTTCTTGAGTTGGATTACCATTGTTGGCAACATTATCTCAATTGTTAATAAAACTTTTTTTATCCTGGTAAACATCCATAAAATCATAATTATGATTTTCTTCCTCATTATTTTTAATTAATTTCTCATTAGTGAAATTAAAAATTCTTTTATTTACTCAATTATAACATCTATATCCTCCTCTATCCGGATCATCGCGGAGAAAAATTCTATCTGCACCTCTGTTCAAATTTTCCAAGGTTTCCAACTTTCTTATTTATAATGCATGGACTTGAAAAAACAATTAAGTGTTTCAAACAAAGATTTTTTCCAAAAAAAAATTCATGTGAATTCATATCTGAACATTTCTTATAGAATAATTATTTTTGAATATGCATATTAGTACTCATGGAATTCCTATAATATAAATGAGATATACCATGTTCAAGTGACATAGTTTTCACCTTTTCAACCAAACTTCCATTCTTCCTTTCATCAGACTCATTTTTTGATGTTTTTATGGTGAAATGAACTCGTACATAATTCCATGCTTCTAAATATAACATTAAATTTCATGATTCTTCTATTCACCACCACTATCAGTTCCCAACTACTTTATTGAATACTCCCATTCCTTATAATCTTCCCACCTAGAACATTTAAACATTTTTAGGGAATATGACTTATGTATCATGTAAATAACATAAGTAATATGATTTAAGTCATTAATTAAAGTGATGAAGTACTTATATTATTGTTTTATTATCTTTTCATTGGCCCATGTTTATTATAATGAATATGTTCAATGGGTCTTCTTGAAAAAACATCTACTTTATTATGACCAAAATTTGTAATCTTTCCTTTTTTACAAACTGTAAAACCAAAATCATTTCTTCCAGAAATATCTTGAATACCTCAAACATTGCCTTGCATTGATAACCTTCTCATGTTTCTCTAACATGTGCATCCCATCCATTTGTACCGTAATTGATTTTTTTAGACCACACCCAAGTAAAAAGTGTTTCGTATTTCACCAACATGGAATACGTTTCCTTTTTTACGTTGGAATCTGGTAACTATATTTATATATACCTCACTTTTCAGAAAATACCCATCTTTTCTAAAGATAACTTTGTTACACTCATCAAAAAGTTGAGAAACACACATCAGTTTTTGTATCATCTCATCAATGTAAAACATTTTCAAGGATTTTATCCTTTCATTCCCAATGATGGATTATCCAACTACTTTGATTATCTGAGATTCATCATTTCCAAATGTCACCATTCTAAATATGAAATCTTTAACATTATTTGAAAACCTTATTTATTCTATAATATGATATGAACACCTAATATTAAGAATCTAAGGTTGTTCTCCTTTCATTGCATTCAAGGAGGTTTCAAAAATAATTGATTTGTATTCTTCCCTTTTTTTCAATACCCTCCAATTTATGAATTGTTAAGAAAATTTATTTGTTTTAATAACAAAAAAATAAAACACTTACAACGAAGAAGGTTGTTCACATCTTTCACAAATAATCTCCTATAGTTGGAGCCTATTTTTAACATTCACACCAACCTTCACATATTTCTTCTGAACTTTCTCATACTTATTCTTTTGAATGGATTTACTACGCCTTAAATATTAACTTTCTATAACCTAATGAATATTAGTAATGTTTTTGGTGAACTAACACATATTTAATATTTGTCATAATCCACCAAAATACGAGAAATGTCCATTGAAAAAGTATTTTCTTATGAAATTTATTTATTGATCATTTTTTGGAGTATGTTTCTCAGAATCCTTATTAATGGAACATTTTTAAACATAAACCTTTATTTTTTCAAAGACTTATTCTTCAGCATAGATTTATTTCCAGACATATCTATACTAAAAGTAATAGATATATTTTGAGACTCATGTTTTTATGATTGTTTTGATTTTTCATCATTGTTATGTTTAGCCACATACAAAACACTCCTATCATTCTCATTATTTGAAAAATTCCATCATTCATCTCAAAAATTGAAGTGAAATTTTCTTGATACTTTATAGGTTCATCCTTACTATAACCTTCACCCACTTATGTGATAATTGTTTTGAATCTTACACCTCTCTATTCACCTTAGAATGTTTATGTTGGGGAAATTATATCTCTTCTCATATTTACTTCAACTTAACTTCTAGATGTCAATTATGATTCTTTTATTTATCAATCGAATTATTTAAATCCTAAATTTATTTTTTAATCTTGAAATTATCATTTGGAATTACTTCTTTATTTTTAATGAGGTATTTTCATTTATCAACTTTTTGTTTTCCTTCTCAAGAATTCTAATCTTTCTCAAACATTGTGTCAACACTTATTTCAAATGATATTCAAGTTGAGTTTCTATTTCTTTAGATATGCTACTCCGTAAATCATCATTATTCACTTCTATAAAAAAGCTATTTTCTCTATATTTCATAGAAAATGTTTTTTCAGATTCAACTTCACTATATTCTTATTTTTTCTTCATTAGACAAAAAACATATTATTTTGTATTTGATGGAATTTTTATCCTTCTGCCTATAAAATATTTTTTTTCACTTTTTCCCCCATGACGATCTTTTCCTTATTTAATCTTCATCAATGTCTTATTATTTCTTTCCTTGATGTATATTATCATCAAAGTGTCCAACGGATCCAGATATTGTAATTCATTACCTCAAGTATCAAAATCCCATTACTGTTCAATCAATTCATATTGTTCATCACAACATCTCTTCAAAACATAAGAGAAGAATAAATGAAGGGAACCTTAGACTCTAATACCAATTAAAGTTTCCTATTTAGGATTTGAGTATCACTAAGTGTGGGATTAGTGAATCCGTGATATATTTTTCTATTATGTTTCCCTACCTAGGAAACAACCTTCACTAACTGTTAAAGGATTATTTACATGATGAGCATAGTTCAATAACACATCTATAGGAACACAAGAATTTACAAGACTCACTAGTCAATGATTATAGCTATGTCATTAGAATGGTTTGAAAACAATTCAATACCACATTGTCTACTATAAAATAATCCTTTATTGTGGAATTGAATGAGTAAGATATTCCCTTACACTTGTGTGTCACTGTGAAAAATATATTATAGTTTAATTACTAAATCTATCACAAGATTATGAAGTATAATGTTGTGGTTCTTATTGATCAACTTTCACTCATTTGATCATTTGAAACTATTTTTCCCTATCCTACCTTGAATATATTAAAAAATTACTGAAATTCTTGAACAACATAATGACACTCATTCCTATCCCCCTACAAAATTTCCTTGTTCATGTCGATCTTATTTTATGTTCATTTAAATCTATTTTTATTTCAATCAAATATCCAAAACAAATTCTCTTCAAGAACCCTCACAAAGCTCAAAATCTTCTTAAATAAAACTACCGTCATTGAACAAACTACCATCACGATGATCACTTGGTAAAAAATGAAAATCTCATCCTCTTAAAGATATTATTAGTTAAGTGATTTTAAATCAGTTAAGACATTATTAGTCTTTTCAAGATACTCAATATTTCATGGAAATCAAGCATTGTGGAACTCCTGTACCTCTATAAACTTAGAGAAATTATAATTTTCTATGATTATTTTTTTATCCCAAATAAATTGGGGGTCACCTCATATTTATAGGCTCTCACATTTGAGATTCCCCACCTCTTCCAGTGAATTTTTTAGAACACTCAAAAATATCATCACAATTCTCTACCCATTACAATGATTCTTTTATATTTTTCATTTTTCATGGAGATCACCATCAACCATAATCTGATCACGATGATCCAGTTATCCTAATCTTAGATATTACTGTCACCATTCATGCTGCTCCACATGTCTTGGAATCTGATACCATCCCTAGAGAAACCAATGACATTACCATTTTTATGAATTTTCATTCCGAGAAAACAACCTTTCCTGATGCTAGCCTCTTCCTCCATATTTTGAAACCAAACATTTATAAAACACTTGGAAATTATGCCACTATAAAAATATTCTACAACAAAAATAACCATACTAGTTTCCAATCATCAATCTTTGTCCAAAAACACAAATTATTAAACCATTAATGATTCATCCATATTCCTACCAAAATTAAAATCATTCCAAAATCACTCAATTTATTTCATCCCGAACCATATCTATCGTGATATTTAATCATTCATTGATCACCTTTAGCATCATATTATTTACTCATGAAAGTATTGTAACTTTCATGTCTTCCACCAATATCTTTCCATCGTAATAAAATAGACATTCTTAAGAAATGTGTGTCTTATTTCCTGAATATAGTGGTCACTATGATCATCCACATTTATAAATAGTGGTGATTTACGTTCTTTTCAAACATCCTTGAAAACAAAACACAATACTTGAAAATGATCATCTTACTTATCATCATGGTCCTAAATATCTATCCCTTTGGATTTTTCTATCAAACAAGCTTCATAAATCACTAAATTTTGTATCCTATAGTAGTAGATTACTCATCAACAAATCTAAGCATTTGTGATCTAACTCATTATAGGGAACACGAATTATTGACTGCAAAAGTGATGCATTCTAATATTAGTGACTGATTTCTTCCTCAACATTCTTCACCACCTTCTTTCTCAGCTACTGAAAAGAATCCTCATCTTTATTCACTTACGAATCTTTCCTAGAATAAAAAAAATTGGTTTCCTACAAATACTCAAATAAACTATTAGAAATTTTTCCTCACATAAACATTGGATACACAGCTAATCTATAACTCTCCCTTAATGCATGCTTCGATAAGTATATATTTCTGAAACCATTCTCCCCCTTGAAAACACTATCCAAATGTAAGAACATAGAGGGGATAGAAACACATACCTTAACATTGTTGATAAATAGGTTGGATACCTATGTTCATCCTCAATTTATCCAATGGTTTCTTTGGTATAGGTTTTGTGAATAGTTCATTAACCTGATCCGATGTATGAATATACTCCATCTTCAATTTATTCTTCCCCATACTCTCTTTGATAAAGTATCACTTTATGTAAATATGTTTATAATGAGAATGTTTTACCAGAGTATTATTAATATGAATTTATATTTGATTTTCTCATTTGAAAAGAAAGGGTTAATTTACATCAACAATTAAGCCCTCCAACAATGTTTTCCTCCATATATGTAGGGTAGCATCTTGAGTGGAAGAGACATTCATAGCTTCATCTATGCTAACAGTTACTACATTCTATTTCTTATGCCAACTAACATGACATTTCTTGAGCAAAAACGCTACACCAAATGTGGATCTTCTATAATCAACATTTCCTTCAAAATTAGCATCTAAATACTAAAACAAGTCAATAATTTCTCAGTTATCATACCGAATTCCAAAATTTTGTTGTGACTTTGATATATTTTAGAATTATTTTTATCTCAATTAAATGTGATACATTAAAAGAGCTCTAAAATCTTTCACATAAGGAAAAAACAAAAACAATGTCAGGTATTGAAGAAATAAAATATAAAAAACATCCAATCATCTTGAAAAACTCTTTCTGATCAACTTATTTTTCTTCAGAATCTTTCGACAACATCAAACCCAATGAAATTGGTATGGAAATTTTTTTTGAATTTTCCATGACAAACTTCTTAAGAATTTGTATATCATAATATTATTTAGAATTAAAAATGTGTATAATCTTTTGAAAAATTTCTAACAAAATAATGTATTTAGTTTCTCCTAAAATGGATATCTCAAAAAAATCTTTCATCACTTAAAAAATAATTAACCTTATCATTCATTATTTCCAAAAAAGATAATGTCATCAACAGTGACAATTATGATAACAGATAACTCCTGACTTTCTTTGATATAAAAATTGATATCAACTATTAATTTCTTAAAACCCATCTTCTTTAATATGGGTTCCAACAACTAATCCACATGAATTTCATCTTTCCCAACCACAAATATATGTGTTTGTTTAAAGTAAACATCTTTATCAAGATCCACATTCTAAAATGAGGACATCAAATCTAAATGAAAAATTTTGTAAATTTATTTTGTAGAAACCGTAATAAAATTTATGTTTGTTTCTAACCTTTAAACTTGGGAAAAGGTTTCATCAATATCGAAAAATTAATTTTTTTAGTATCCATTTCACACTAATCATGGCTCATTTAAAATCACTTATCCTTCTTCATTTAGCTTGTCCTAGAAAACCCATTTTTTACCAAGAACATTTTTGTTATCTGGATTGGGTGTGAGTTCCCGTGTATCATTATTTTTTATCTAATCAAGTTATTCATTCATTTCTGGAACCCATTATATATTCTCAAAATCTTCATTAACATCTATCGACTCCACATGTGGATACAAATAAGTGTGTGTAACAACATTTGAATGTCTTCTTGTCTGATCATTTTTATTTTGAACTCTAATAATGATATGAGCTTCCACTTTATTCCCCATCCTAGGATGAGTTATTTAAATTTCCTCCTCTTTACTTAAAATAGTTGTGTATCATTCTTCTTCATGAGTAGGATTACCACTATCATCAGCATTATAAAAAATGTTAACAAATTTTTTTCTTATCCTACTCGACTTCTATATCATCATAATTATACTTTTCTTCCACATTCTTTTCAACAACATCTATATAGATACTAAAGAAGGTTTTTATCCACCACATGTTTACCTATCAGCAATTCTCTTAAATATTCCATCTCCACCCGATTATACTCCCTTGACTTCTATCCTCTCCATCTAGTGATATCTCTCTCCATATCCATGGTTTTTCGCCTCATCTTCGCTCCATCATCCGGTACTCCATCTACACACACCACCCTTCCAATCCCCATATCTGGAACTCTTGGATCATAATCTCCATCTCCTCCAATGCGTGATCCTCCTTCAGCTCCTCTGACATCGGCTCCTCCGACTATGGCTCCTCCAATTTCTGCTCCTCTGATTTATGCTCCTTTGATTTCAGCTTCTCCAACTTCCCATCGATTTCTCATTCTGCTCGAGCTGTTGATCTAGGGTTCATGATGTATGTACTCATCATCTACCTTCATCCCAATCGACTAATTTCCTTCCTTCTCTCTCCCACAGAAGGTTTTACCCCGATTGACATCCCACTCGCACTTCAACTGTACTCGACCTATGGTTCTAGTATGCTGAAGCCCACAACTACCGGCATCAAAATCCCATAATCTTCTTGGGTTCCCATGCCTCCAATTTATACTTTTACTTTGATCAGATACTCCTCCTCCCATTTATAATCTGTGTTAACTTGTTTTTAGGTTCATGTATGTTTCATTGCAATCCTCATCATCAATAACTGGTTCTCCTAGTTATTTTTAGGTCCATACACTCGTTTTAGGTATGTTTCATTGCAATAACTTGTGTAATAGAGACTCTTATCATTTTTTCTGTTTCCGGGTTTAAATAATTTATATGCATGCTCATCCCTTTTGATGATTGTAAAATTCAATCTATTCGCATGTGCCTGCCATTATTCTTACTGAGAGTGAACTACCTCAAACATGGAGACAAATATATTGTGAGGATACTCTTAAATAGTCAATTCATGTCATAGCTTCTTGGAAATTGAGTGAATTAATGTAACTGATTATGTTTATTTTTTTATTATCCTACAATTTCATTGGATCTGCCTTTTAATTTTGAAAAAAATTGACTTTGTTCTTTCATATATCATAAAAAGAGCGGTTGTCCCTTTTTATATTCCAGGTCTGTCAAAAAAACCTAGGTTGTGACATTCAAATAGTTCTATTTTATATATTTACATTATATCTATATTTTTTCAATGGTTATATGTAATTTTTATTTAATATTACTATCTATTTAATTATTAATTATTATTATATATTAGCGATTCAACCAATAACTCTCAATATAAGTTCCCTTTATTGATGATTTATTTCCTAGTGAGCTTTATATTCTTATTTTTGTAAGTCTTCTATTAATCAAACAAATTATATATGCACTTAAATATTTTTTTGTTCAATATTCTGTTGAAATTTATTATTTATTTGTTTGTGAACTATTCAGGACTGATAATCAATAAAATTCCAGTATTTTACCAGCATTGATATTGTATACTTATCATTGACAAAGGTCTTTACAAGAAACACATACATAAATCTGCTTAACTTTTTAGGTATTGACTCTAATGATATTTGTTTTATTTCTTGGTAATTTCTTTAACCTAAGACATGAAATATTTTATATATTAAAAAATACTTAGATATTGTGATGTATTTTTTTTGTATAATTGTAATAGAACTTATAATGAAACATCTTATTACTGCTATGTAGAGATTTCCTAGATATTATTGAACATGATCTCTTGACAACAGTATTGTTGTAAAGGAACCACATGGTATTGTTATCATTTCATTGATTTAATTTATGATTTTAGGTCAAGCATCATAAGAAATAATATTGACAGCAGTATTGAAATGTTCATTACAAAAGGGTTTTGTGGGGAGAACTTTATAAAATTTTTGTAGTTTGACTATGCCTCAATTATCAATTTATATTTATTGTAATTTTATCCATCTTAGACATTAAAATTGTCCTAATTATCTTAGATTCATTTACAATTTAATTTTTTCCAAATCTTTTTTAATTTATTTCATTTATGAAATCTATAATTTTCATGTTTAATTCGTCAAATTATTCATTTATGTAAATTATTTTTCAATTATTTAAAAATATTCTTATGTGGATTTCCTATTTTTTATTTTGTGTAACTTTTCATTTTTATATAAAATACTATTGTGTCTCCTATGATAATTTTTTATTTATTATTTCATTAAACACATAAGTGAATAACCCAATTATTTCAATAAAATGTGTGTATTAATTGGTTATAAACGCAATATTAAAATATTCATTGTTTTAATGATGTCACTTTGACATTCTATTCGAGCAACACATCAAGATTTTCCAAGAAATCAGAATTCTGTACCTATTTTTGCTGCTTCTTCATGTTAGGTCACTTCTTTTGATTTTATATTTATTACATTGGGTTCACACTATTATATGGATTAATTTCAAACAATTTAAATTATTATAGGCTATCATAGTTCATTTTATATCAAGTATATGAAGAAAATGACATTTAATATATTATATATTTTCATGAAAAAAAAATCATAACTGATGCCTGCATGTTTGGGGGCTTCATCACCATATATGTGTACAGCGACTCACTGCCCAGAAAGTGTATATATTAATATCTATGTATAGATATTGTTTAATGTCTATGTACAAGTATTGAACTGTTTTTCATATATTTACATAATTTATATATAGAGATTAATATACTAAGGATGTTGGAAATGAAAAAGTATATATTTTTAGATAATATATGGTTCAAAATTTCCCAACCAATGTAATAATTCACTTTCACTACAGTTTTAGTGTGGATGAAACACTATAAGAAAGGAATCATTGTAGTTAGGTTTCGCCCTATATTTTATAGGGTTTTATTTCAGGAAGTGGACTCATTAGAGGAGTGGAGATGTTACATGATTAGGTAGATCTCTAAATGGACAATGTTTCAATCCAATCCAACCACCAGCTATTGGTGGTATATTCCAAACTCACAGTGCCATCTTCTGGGCCCATATATTGATGAATACAAGGGAGGGACATGATTAGGTACTGCTCGAGATAGTTTTAGTAATGATATGTGAATTATATATATTCTCACTTATAATCTGAATTCTCTTACAGTGTGGTTTTACTATTGGGAAATATAGGTTCTATATGTGTTCAACTGGAAATAATGTGTTCATGACTCTTTCCATGCAGAGATAAGGAAATTTTGAATCAGATTACAGTTTCAACTGCTCTTGTAGTCAGAGCCACCACCATTCTGTACACATTTGATTCATGTATAGGTGTAATTATCCAAATCAAAATTTCCATCAAATTGCATAGAATATGTGATAAATATATTTCTTATTGGTGATTTTTATAATTAGATTCCTCCTCACCCCATCTTTAACAGAGGTCTATAGACAGCCAATATGGGGTCAATTCTGTGACAGCTACATTGAAGATCCAAAGAACGTTCAGTGTATGACTGATATTATAACATGATTACATTGGAACAGTCCATCCAATTACCCCCAAAACTTTCCTTATTTGGCTGGACTGCCTGCATATTTCACACTACTTTATTAAACAGGTTTTAATATTTTAACAGAAATTATTTGGTTGTTTTATTTTAAAGTTTACTATATAGATCCTTAAATAATCATATATTACATATGTACTAACATAATTTGTAACATTTTCCACACATTATTATGGATTGTTGGAAAATATCTCTCAAGAATTTAGTTATTCATGTTGTCCAGAAGATACACTCTGTAGAGGGAGGTTCTATGGAAATATTTGGAGGGATATTCATTAAAAATTATAATGAAGAATGCTATGGATGTGAAGTCCACTGAATGTTATACCGATTGGTTCTTAATTTAATATACATCATGGTTTTGGGTTTCATGCATGGTGTTATTAGGATTTTTGGATTCTTACAGTTTCTTATGAGATAAATGAGTTTCTTGTGATCATTTCAACCCCCTTAGTGGTATCAAACCTCTTTCACGTTCTTGGTTCACAAGGTCATGTTCTAAAATGAAGAAATTTCATGAATCATTCATGATTTAGAAAAATACAGCACCACACTTTATAAGAGATGGTGTAAATTATTAAATATGACTAGAAGATGAAATAGTTAGTATTATGAAATTATGATAGGTGCTTAATTAATATTACATGGTCTAACCACATAACACACATAAGATTAACTTACTATTGTCACACAAGTGTCCTGAAAAACATGTCCACTACAATAGTTTAAATCACTAGGTAAAACTATTTTCTATCAGTACATACTAACTATTATTTTTATTTACAGTGAGTTGTCATTCAATTTTATTGGACAGCTTTTTGGGTATCCTAATTACTCTAATGGACTTTTCTCCCAGGTTGTAGTACCTTACCAGGATCGGATCTGAAATAGAATAAGCGATGGGCATGAAACAAAAAACTATTTCCTATTCATAAGGATACTAATATTGGAATTTAGAAGGGTTCCAGAGGTAAGTATATAATTATTTTTTTTTAATTTTATTTCATGTTCCAGTCTTCATGATATATTTTCTGTTTAATTGATCACCCACATTACAAGTTTACCTATTGCCTCAACTACCTTACCTTATGTTTCTCAAAAACAAACATCCAATTCAAATATGTGAAAGGACAACCATATAAATGATGAAATGATAACTAAATAAAATATTTTATGAAAATAGAATATTAAAGAATATCCACGTATGGTTTATGTCCTCTATATATGGTGACATAGTTAACCGAATAGTCAAGTTTGAATAAAAAAAGTGTTCTGGAAAACTTTTCCGCTACTACAGTTTCAAGAATTGGGTGGAGTTATTTTGTATCAGTACATACTAACTCTTATTTTTATTTACAGCAAGTTTTCATCTAGATTGTTGGACTTGTTTTTGGGTATCCTAATTACTCTAAAGGAATTTTCTCCTAGGTTGTAGTACTTTACCAGGATCAGGTCTAAAACCGAACAAGGGATTGTCATGAAACAAAGCTCTTTCATGTTATGAAGGATCCTAATATTGGAAGTTATATGGGTTCCATATTTCGCAGTTAAGGTGTTAAAACATGTGATGGAGCTACATTTTTAATGCCATTATACACATACTCTGAAAACATAACCCATTTTAACTGTTAGGACCTGTGTTTTTTCAATGAAAACCCGCTCTAATAATAGTTTCTACTTTAAAATATGCTCTTTTTTAACTATAGTTTTTTAATCATAGATTCTTACATGGAAATTATTATTATTGAATATCTTATCTTATTAGTGCAGATATGGATGACACACCTTCCAAAAATAATGAAACTTTCATGATGAGTAGGCTTGGAAGACTATTATTTCTATCTATAGGTATGTAAATTATTATTTTTTTAATTTTATTTCATGTTATTTTATTCATGATATATTTTCTATTTATTTGATCACCCACATTACAGGATTACCTATTACCTCAACTACCCTACCTTATAATTCTCAAAACCAGACCTCCAATTGAAATATGGGAAAGGATAGCCATATACATGCAGAATTGATGATAGAATCAAATCTTTTATGAAAATAGAATATAAAATAATATCCATGTATGGTTTCAATCATACATATATGGTGACATAGTTAACCAAACAGTTGAATTTGAATAAACACATTGTCTTCGAAAACTTTTCCACTATTACACTTTCAAGCAATGGGTAAAACTCTTATGTATTAGTACATACTATCTCTTATTTTTATTTATAGTGAGTTTTAATTTAGTTTTGTTGGACCGCTATTTGGGTATACAAATTAATCTAATGTAATTTTCTTCTGGGTTGGAGTACATTACCAGGATTGGGACTACAACTGAATAAGTGATGGGTGCGAAACAAAAAACTCTTTCATATTCAGAAGGATCATAATATTGTAATTTAGAAGGGTTCCACATTTTAAAGTTAAGGTGATAAAACATGTGATAAATCTATAGTTTTAAAAATATAATACACATACTCTAAAAACATAACCCATTTTAACTGTTTGGACCCATGTTTTTGCAATGAAAACCACCTCAATCAATAGGTTCTACTTTAAAATATTAACTTTTATTACTATTGTTTTTTAATATTAGGTTTTTCATTAGAATGTATTATTATTGAATATCTTATCATATGTGTGCAGGTAATGGAATACACACCTTCCAACAATAAATAAACCTTCATGGAGAGTTGACTGGAAAGAGTATTATTTCCATCTATAAGTATGTATATTATTATTTTTTAAATTTTATTTCATGTTCCTTTCTTCATGATATATTTTATGTTTAATTGATCACCCAAATTTTAGGTTTACCTCTTACCTCAACTACCTTACATTCTAATTCTCAAAACCAAAATTCTAATTCAAATATCAGAAAGGACAACCATATACTTGAAGAACTGATGACATGTCGTATCTCTATCAGTAGCCAAGGTTGTGTTCTTACTATACATATTTATTTTAATGCTAATGTAAAACAATTCTTTAATATTATTATTTTAGTATCCATTGTTGACTCAAAAGATGCACATTATTTTTCTTTTATCTTAATTTAATTTCTAATAACAAATATTTTGTCTTAGTTGTTTAATAATAGGGTTCAAGTTGGATTTCCCCATTTTAAAACATCACCTTGAATCAGAGTGTTCAAGATGGATGTCCCCACATATATTATGGTGTTTTTGTAAAAAAAATAATCATTATTCTATTTCCTTTCCATTCATTCATTATTTTTATTTTGAATTCTAAATCAATGTTTCTGGAGTCTGTATGCACTTATGTGTGCGTATATTCTATATGCACTAATAATTTATACAACTTCAAGTTTATATAGAATAGTGATATTATCTCTCATCCTCTATCAATGTTCAATTTGTTTTCATATATTTTTTTATTCAGTTTCATTTTTTCTGGTCCTTTGAGGTGGTTGAAGTCTCTGCTTACCCTAGATTTGTCTCTATTCAAGTGGGGTTTAAAACCCACAATCCAGTTTTCATTATAAATTTCTTGACATTTTTTTTCAGATGTAAACTATGAATCTCCTATGTAACTACCTTCATGAGTTCAAGTGGATTTTATTGGATAGAAATTGGAATATGTATATGGTTTTATTGATAGATAATTTTTTTTATTTATATGATTTGAAACCAAATTTAATAGTCTCGTGTATTTGCATGGGCAGAGTACTAGTTCACATCACAATAATAAAAAATTAATACTATCACTTTGTAGAAACATCAATATCCTCTTCTATTTGATTCATATATAAGAAAACATTCATATTCACCACTTTTCTAAAGTTTTATATGGTTTTATCCTTCTTATTGATAATGAATGGACTTCGAAAAACAAATAAGTTTTTGAAACAAGGAGTTTTAACTTAAAAAATTTTATATGGAGTCTTATCTGAACAGTTCCTATAGATGCATCGATTTTGAATATACACAACAGTACTAATGGATTGCATCTAATAGTAATGAGAGGGTTGATTTTCAAGTAACATAGTTTTCCCCATTTCAACCAAACTTTTATTCTTCTATTCAATGACCACATTCAGTTGATGTATTAATGGTGAACTGAACTCCTCAAGAATTTAATTCTTATCAAGATTGAATTAAAATTATTCATTGTTATATTCACCATAATTTTCAGTTCTCAACTTTTTCACTGAATATTCACATTCCTTCTCATCTTTCCTCCTAATTATTTTAAACATGTTCAGATAATATCAATTATTTCCAACGTACATAATATAAGTAATGTTATTAAACTCATAAATGAAAGTGATAAAGTAATTATCTCCATTTTTTTATTGTTTTGTATTTTCCCATAGATTTCATAATCAATATGTTATATAGGTTTTTTGAAAAAATTAAGCTTTCTTATGCATGGTATTTGTAAACTTTCCTTTTTGTGAAATATTGTAACACCAATCTAATATTCAATACATATCATGAATATATCATGAACTATCTCACTTTGTTAATTTTCTAATGTTTTTCTGACTCACATGTCCTATCATTTTATGCCACAATTTATTTTCGTACACTCTACCAAAGTAACAATAGCTTTTCATTTCACCAATGTGGTTCAGGTTTTCTTTTTGTACATTGTCCACTTGTATCTATATTTCCATCATCCTCACTTTTCATAAAAAAGATCCATATTTTCTAAATATAAATTTGTTACCCTCATTAAAAATATGTGAAACACTCCAAATGTTGTGTTATGGAACATCAACATATAAAGTTTTCATAGATTTCACCATTCCATTACCAATGATGGCTGATCCCACACCTTTGATTGTCAAAGATTAATCACATCCCAATGTCACCATTCCTTCTCTAAAGTCTTTAACGTTCTGCAAAAACATTAATTTTCATATTATATGAGAAGAACACCCACTATCAAGAATCCAAGGTCATTATCCTTTTATATATTTCAAAGCGGTTTCAACAATAGATTCATTTATTCATTTTCATTATTCACCTCCATCTTTTGGGAACTATTAATAAAATGTGTTTTGATATTAAAAAAATAAGAAAACCCTTAGTGAGATCTCTTGATTTTTCACGTTGTTCACAATAGTTTCTAATAGTTGGAACATATTATCATCTTTCACACCAACCATCTCATATTTCTTCTAAAAATCATTCTATAAATTATTCCTTTGAGAGGATTGACTACCCCTCGGACCTTGACTTTTATAACCTATAGAATAGTAGTAGTGTTTTTGGTTGAACCAAAAAATATTTTTCATATGTTTGAATCCACCTCAATACCATAAATAAGCATATAAAGATTTAATTATTCTAAAATTTTCAGAGCACATGGTTTTCTGAGTATGTTTCCCAGAAACCTTATTAACATATCATTTATGACCATCAATCATTGGGTTTTCAAAAGAAACATTCTTATTCAGATCATATTTCATTCCAGATATATCAGAACATGAAGTAATGCATATTTTTCATGAGTCATTATTTTTTAAAATTTATTGTTTTTTAACATTGTTATCTTTGGTCCCATACATAACATTCCAAGCCTTCTTCTTTATAGAACCAATTAAATATTTCCTCTCAACCATTAAGGTATTTTTTTAATCCTTATTAGGTTCATCTATACTAGATCTTTCACCAACATATAATATAGAGTTTTCGAAACATGTACCTTTTTGTTCATCTATAGAATGTTTTTATTGGAAAACTTCAATCTCTTCTTATTTTGCCTTCATTTTAACTTCCATATATTCATTACCATTCTTTTATTTCTCAAGATAATTATTTAAATCATCAATTTTTTTTCATAATGAATTTATCATTAGGAAATCCTTTTTGATTATTTAATGATTAATTTCCATTTAAAATATTCTAGTTTTTCTTCTCATGCTTTATAATATTTCTTATAAATTCTTTCAACTCTTCATTCATATGAGATTCAAGTTGACTCTCTTCTTCTTCAGAACTGCTTCTCTTGAAATAATATTTTATTCACCACTATAATTAAGATATTCTCTCCTACTTTATTAAAAAAATATTTTTTAAGATTCAAATTCACTATCTTTTAATTTTTCATCTTTAGAAAAAAAGCTTCTTATTTTATATTTGATGAAAATTTTATCCTTACCTCTATAAAAATAGTTATCTTTATCACCCCATTTCATCTTCTCCCTTATTTTCATTCTCTAATATTCATCATTATCTTCTTATTTCGATCACTAAGGACAATTATCTAAAAAGTGGCCAACAAATCTATATTCAAAGCATTTCAAGGGATGTTTCCTTTTTTATTTACCTATACCTATTCTCAATTTTTTTAATATAAGGATTAAAATTTAGCAAGATTTTTTCATACCTTATTTTTAGAGTAAGTGTCAGCAACATCATCTTCCACAAGATCCTTTTTAGACTTTTCATTATTAGTTTCTTTGAAATACATTTATCTGTCACCTTTTCCCCTATTATATTCATATCCCTTATCATTTCAAAATTTATGCGAGTCCTATGAAAATCATCTATTGATAATGTTTTAGGGTCTCTATATTCTAGTGAATAAACATTAGCATAAATATTGTTTGGAATAATTATTATGGTATTTTCAAAAACTATAGAATCATCCAACATTCCACCAAAACAACTTATAGTGCTAAAAATCTCATTTAACATGGTAAAGAAGTCCCCCAAATTTTCAAACTCTCCCATTTTCAATCATCATACATCAACCACCAAATTTTTAGTTTTCATTCTTCACTTTTTTATTTACTTCGTAGATGTTTTTCAGATTATCCCATATACCTTTAGCTGTGTTAACACCTTTCACTCTTAAAAATAACTTTAAGAAAGTGATGAGAGTAAGGAATTTTTACCACTTCCTTAATTTTAAATATTCTTCTTAATGATATGTGTAAGAGGAACATTATCATCAATAGGATTGAATCCATCTATTTTAGCTTCAAGAACATCATCCCTTACACACATATAGCACTATAAAAAAAATAAAGTAGTGTGTGTGCATATTCTATCACAAAATGATGCAATACAATGTTATGAACCTTCTTGATCAACATTCTGTTATTTGATATTTGAAAAAAAAATCTTCACTTTCTTACCTAGAAGTTGGTAAGAACTTTTTGAAATTCCTATAAATTGTAATGAAACTCTATCTTATACCCCACTATGATATCCATGTTCACATTGGCCTAATTTTATGTTCGTTAAACGTTGTGTTCACTTAAATCAAATATCCAAAATTGATGTTTACTAAGAACCCTTGTGAAGATCACAACCATTATGAAGAAAGTTATCCTTGTGGAACCAACTGCCTTCATGAAGTTCACTGAGTCAATGTGTAATATCCCATTATCACAAAGCACCAAATAATTAAAAGCAATATCATCAGCTCAGGCTTTATAACTATTTTTACGATGCTCATGCTTTCATAGAAATCCAACTTCTCATATCTCCTCTAACTCTACAAAATCATTGCAATTATGATTTTCTCGGATTATTTTTTATCCCAAGTAAAGTGGGTGTTGCCTCATATTTATAGGACCAACCATTCAATATACTCCTCCTCCTCCCATACATTTTTCAAATCAATAGAAAATATCTTCGTGGTCCTCTTCCATTTTCAATTCTACTTTAATATTAAAAATTTTCATAGAGATCACCATCAAACCATCATGTTACATCAATAATCCACTTTTCATAATTCTATAGATTACCTTCACTATTTGCGATGTTCTACATATTCTCGAATCTCAACATATCCTTCATGAAATCAACGCCTTCATCATTTTTAGTATGTTTCATTCCCATAAAGAAATCATTGATGATGATGGCCTCTTCTTTCAGATTTTGACCACAAACATTTGGCTTGCACTAAGAATTTACGTAACCATAAAAATATTATTCAAAAATAACAACCATACTATTTTTTAGTCATATATATTTGTGAGAAAACAAAAATTGACACATCATTGAAGCTTCATCCATATTTTTACCAAAATGCACTTCATTCATAATTCCCTTGATTTCCTTCATCCCAATACACATATTTTGTGATATTTAAACATTCATTGATCGATGTTATCATCATATGATTTACCATGTAATTTATTGTAACCTCCCAATCTTCTAGCAACATATTTACTACCTAATCTAATTTAATCTATTAAGAAATATGTGTATGATTTATTAAATATGGTGATATGTTTAATCATAAACTTTTACAAAGAGAGGTGATTTCATTTATTCTCAAAATTCCTTGACAAGAAAAGAAAATATGTGAATATGATAATACTTCTTATTGGTTTGGCCCTAAAAAAACCCATACTCTAATTCCATATGGGGTTATCACTCAATAGATAGAGGACCCTCACCCAAATGTGGTATGGGTACCACTCTGATTAGCACAAATCAATTGAATAAAATGATCATTCTCAAACAATTTGATCAATAAATGATGAATCCATGAATTGATGAGACTTTCCCCAAATCAGTTCACTCATCAATTAAGAATGTTCTTTCTAATGAAGAATAGAAGTCATTTCATTCACTATTCCTCAATTTGTCTGATTCTGATAGTTCATGGAGCTCTATTTCTGATTTTACAACAATACGGTGGAAGGAGAATCCTCTCAATGGTCCTAGGGTTATGAAGATAACACTGGGTATCCTTACTAACAATTATTTTACATATGAATCCAATTTTAAGTAATTTAATAATAATAATTAAATCTAATTATTCATTTTAAAATAAACACACCCGAAAATGGCAATTTTATCGGAAATCACTATACCGACCAACATTAGTTCACACTTAAGGTTAAACTCACATTTCAGACTCAAACGTGGCCCCTAATATTCGATCGATGATTCAATTTATGAGTTATCCCAATTTGTTTAATAACCCACTTATATGTAATATTAAATATATTGATATTTTTTATAAAATTAATTCCAGGAACATGGGGCCTCAGAATCTCAAACAGTCTTAGTGCCTGGAAATGAAAATATTTCTAGATATATTTTAATGTCTCAAAAGGAAAAAGATGGGGTCTCTATATTATTCACTCCTTAAATATTGTTGTCCCAAAAAATACAATATAAAATAATATATGGATACTAATATGCATCTGGCTCTCCTGCTCCCAAGATCATGCCTACATGATTTCATACTCCCAAAACACACGAACCCAAGGGGTGGTTCATCCACACAGGGTCATCTCTTGATGATTCTCAATCACAATCATCTACTAAAAAAAGAGGATCCATCCTCAATGTCAAGATTTTAAAATTAAATATAATGCATGGGGTCATGGACATGTCTCCTCATATTAAACATGTAGAAGAAAAATTATTCTCACTCCAACAGTAGGGGTAAGGTAAGGTGGTAAGAAAACTCACAAACCCTCTAAGGAATATCGAATGACAAGATGAACCATGAGGATATCATGACTCTATGAAAAAATCTCCATAATCCTCTACATGGGGGAAGTCTCTGGAAAATTTGGTCTCCTTAATCAAACTCCAATTGAATACAAAATCAATCTGTGTAAGATTTATTCATACTATTGGATATCATCGTCTACTCGAGGATTACCCTGACCTTATCTGTTATCACCTATACCATCTCTAGGACAACAAGATATGTCTTAATGATATTTGTCTATCATAAGGTTGACCTACAGGTCCTCCCATAGTGGGCCTCAAAATGTGTCATGTAGATATTGTATTGGTCACTATTATTGTATGTGAACTCTACCAATAGAAAGGAATCCTCCAAGCTCGACCTAAAGTCTAGCATGAAATCCCTCAACATATCAGCAAACACCTACATAGTATTCTTTATCTAATAAATCCTCCAGTATTAGAAGGCTATAATTTTCCTCATCTAGGTCAAGACCACATCATATAGGCCTCTACATAACTATGATGTGAACCACTCATCATATTCAGAGAAAATTTTCTGGGGAACTACATGACGGTGAAAAATATCTCTCAAGTAAACATACCCAAACTCTCAATTGAACTCTACTCCTTGATCATAAGAATGTGCCCCACCTTTTTTGAGATGGTAAAAAATAACCCATATTTAATCACAAAATCTCACTTTTTGTGTAAATCCTATCACAATGTTCGTGGATATTTCTTCCCACTTAAAATTTAGGGTCCCTAAAGGATTCAACAAACCCACTGGAACCTATTTCCCACCCTTCATCTATAGACATGTGAGGCACTATAAGAATAACTCTGCCACAATATTTCTCATGTCATTCAACTAAAACTTCTGTTGAAGGTAAATTTATCCCATCCCCATATGGTGATGTAAATAAAAATTAGATGTGTGAAAATATCTCATGAAATCCTCTTATATCAATACTGGGGCTGTAATGTCTCGTATTTTTCCACATGTTATTCTAAAATTATGTGGGAATTATTTCAAGACCATGATTTGAGTCGGTGTTCAGTTCTGAGGCCCGGAGAGCCCGGAACAAGTGTTTGAATTTAATTAAATAATTAAATTACACGCGCATGTGGTTTTCCTGAAAAAGTGGAATAACTCCTGAAGTGGTTCTCGGATCAGAAATATGAGGGAACCTTTGCATTTAGAACAGGGATTTTACCTTATGCGAGGCCTAACATCGGTTGGTGTAGACCGATGGTGAAATATTGTTTTTGGATGTAACCGTAATAAAATATTTATTAAAATTTTTTTATTAAAATTTTTTTGTAATGAGAATTTTTATCTTTTTTAAATAAAGGCTTTCACATGGTTCTAGGGGTACAAACCTGATAACCCTGAAACCCTTGGAGGCTCTGAGAAAGGCTCTGGAGGAAACCCCCAACTCGTCGGTGACGTTCTTGATGAATTTCGCCAGGGGCGACGACGCAGTGACTGGATCTTCTCCAACCAACTCCGTGGATCCAGGTAGGATGTTTAATTTTTGGTTTTCTTTACCGTTCTTGATTCCTATGACAAACACGGGCTAATACATGAATATATTAGCCCGCGGATCGATCATATTTTGCGGGATGGGCTATTGCGGGGATTTTAGGGATTCAATTCTTGAAGTTGTTTTGGTTCGTTAATCTTCGAACGGTGACGAACCAAGATCGACACAAACATCAATGAGGTTTTTCCCTCTTGATTTGTGGTGCCTTTCTTCCCATATTTCTCACATTCTTCGTGCGCGTTCTATGAATTCTTCCCAAGGATATGAACGATCGATCATTGTGTACCCATTGTGGGACGCAATGATCCCAAATTTAAGATCTGGCGTCGGTACAGCCCCAAGGATGTGCGGCTGCGGTGGAGACGGACGGATCGAAGAAGATCGGAAGAAATCGTTCTTCAAACGATTTCTGCATGGATGACCGGAATCGGATTTTGGAGCCGATCAAAGGCCTGAAACCCACAGATACGACATCATGGTGTCGAGGAGACCCATGATCTTGTGTTTCGCGAAAAATGGACTATAGAAACGTAATTCGCAGAACCAGCCGAGGCGCGTGGAGGAGGAGGATGCTTCTGGATATTTCCAGACTACATGGCGTGTAGTATAGTCTACATGGCGTGTGATCGTCAGGGATTGCCTGGCGTGTACTCCGGAAGTACACAGACACGGGTTGGGTACACGACCAAGGACACAGTGTGTATACCCTTTCCTGGCCAGACCTGACCAGATACACAGGATACCCCATGTACTAGTACACAGGTAGGCAACATGGATGGACTCCGTGTACAAGCATATATCCAGGGTGACCGAGGGTTTTCTTAGTTGACATGACACGACATGTGCTTTGACTTTCAATCCGTGTAAATTATTTCCTACACGACTCTGACTTCTGACATGGTTTGTTTCCAAGGGTAGTTACTGGGGTCAAGGAACACATCATGTAACCCTACTACACTATGTGTAGTTGAGTTTGAAATAGCATATACGTATGACACGAGTGGTTACACGGGTAGTACCCTGGGTCATGGAACACGGCGTGTAACTATACTACATGCCATGTAACCTGTTTTACATGGCATGAGCTAGTTATCTTCTGATACATGGACTAGTTTCCTTAGGGTTTTCCCCTTGGTCTTTCTCTTGAAAGTTTCCTGTATCATTTCCTACATACAGAAGTATGATCCCTTTAGTAGGAATTCCTAAATAGAGTTGTTGGAATCCCCTCTATGAGACTTGGAGCTGGATCCTCTATTCCTTCCATGTACCCTAGGTAGAGTCCTTGGTATCGACGTGACCAAGTTTACCCGGGTGCCGATCCTCTGCTTAGCAGATTTGTTCAGACTGAGTTGTTAGAATCAACCCATGGCTATTGGTTGTGATCCTCATCCGATCATTGTGTTCATATGTACATGTGGAGTGTGTTCTCTCGGAACGAGTACTTCATATCTCTATCTTCATACCTAGGAGTGTGTTCTCCTTGTTACGTGCTTAGTGGAATATTCGAGCTAGATCATAGTGGTGGTATCGCGATAGTCGATCGTGTATGAGTATATCTGGATTTTCCTGTTATACGTTCTATAGAATTATACTGTATGGAGCTGACTGTATCTTTCCTTTGTGGTATTTCCCCTATTTTATTTTATTTGTTGTTTTGGGGTGTCCTACTCAGTATTGTTATACTCACCCCTGCACGGTTTTTTCCCGCTCGTGTCGTGTCTTTTAAAGACGAGCGAGCCTTTGACAGGATTCTAGGTGGACCAGGATCGGATGGTGCTCAGTGAGATCAGACAGGCCGAGGTATTTTCCTACGATAACGGATTGCAGTCCCAGTACCTTTATTTATAGGTTGGACATTATTAAAGACTCTCTTTTGGTGGGATTGTACTTTTGGCCTAGGGTTTTACATTACTGTACTTTACTTTCCTATCGTACTCTGTTGGTTGGGATTTTTAGTATATGCATGAATATCCTTTTTAGTAGTTTTTACTTTTCAGCTTTGTGGGCTTCAAGATGTCAGTGCGTGTGTACAGGTTTATAGGCAATGTCTCCCATGTTAGTGATATGCTTACTCGGTTCTAGTCACCAGCCCTTGTCTTATTGGAGGTGGGTTTGGGGAGTTGCGGCTCGAGCCCCCCTAGGACGGGTCGTGACAAAGTGGTATCAGAGGTGGTCGGTTTCTACCTTAAGACCGAGAGTCTGTGAGTTGGTTTGGGGAAATGGTGTTAAGTGTTTCGAGTTTGACTTTCAGGTCAGGGACCCCAGTGTTGGTGCGGGCAGCCGACGTATCCATACACCATAAGTCTGATAACTTGCTTTTCGACTAAGAACATGAGAACACTAGTTTCAAGGGGAAAATAATGGTACATGAATCATATATGAATGGTTTGTGGTTTCCATGTCCTTTTTGAATCAGCTCTCTAGATTTACTCACCGACTGATATACATCTTATTTTCTTTAGAGGATTCCTCCACGACACGCACCCGCTAGGATCCAGTAGCTCGATCATGAGTATGACCCCCTCAGTGATGAAGCTTCGATATAGGGACAAGATCCCCCAGTTTTACCTTCTGATGGTGTGCCAGTTATTCCACCACCTATGGAGTAGTGTTTAGTTCCCGTTGCACCAGTAGAGGAGGAGCGCAGGCTGAGCGCACTCCACAAGTATCAGAGACAGAGACCCCTCAGGTTTCGTGGCAAGTTAGACCCTCAAGTAGTAGAGTAATTGCTTGAGGAAGTGGCCAGAGTCTTCCGTTTGGTCAGGACACCAGCATACTAGATGTTGATCGAGGCAGTGAGCCTTCTGCAGGGCTCGGCAGAGCGATGGTGGAGTTTGGTTATCCAGACCCACGATGAGGCAACTCTTGCATGGTCAGAGTTTGAGCATCTCTTCAGGGAGGAGTTTTCACCAGATACCCTAATAGAAGTATGTATACAAGAGCTTCATCAGCTCTTCAAGGAAACCATGATGGTGGCTGACTATTCATCAAGGTTTACCAACCTCTCACGGTACTCAATGGATATGTTCAGAGATCAGTACTTCAGAGCTCAGAGTTTTGAGTGGGGCTTGCGCAGATACATCCGAGCTAGCATCATCATTATGAGCATTTCTACTTATATTGGGGTGCTCGAGTGGGATTTGGTGGCGGAGCTTCTTGGCAGAGCAGAGACAACTGGTAGTTGTCAGCAGTGAGGGAGCTGGAGCAGAGACCTCGCCCACAGGGAGATGACGTCAGGGACCCAGGCATGTGAGATTTTTTTAGAGGAGATCCCAGGATAGGGGATCTGCTGTGCAGGGTTCACAGGGCACATCCATACAACCTCGAGAGAGGTGATGCTAATCATGTGATTGCAGGGAAAATCTCACTCGGGATTTTCTGACCCACTGTACTACTGACACGGGAGCAGTGGATAGACCACCGAGGTAGAGGCAACATGTGGAGAAGACAGATCCATGGGACTGAGGATGCAGTATAGGAGTTGGGAGAGAAGCTAGAGGTGGTCAGTGTTTCTATCTATTGCCACCACCACCCCCAGGAGGTCCACCCCAGGCTCAAGGAGGAGGTGGACAGAGGAAAGGACAGCTACAGGCAATAGAGGATTATGACCAAGGTACTCCCATGATGATTAGAGGTACAATCTGTGTCTTTTAAACTTTGGATGGAATACTGATAGACACATGTTCTAGACATTCTTATGTATCTTCTTATCTTGTTCGATACCTTGAGATTCTTGTTGAGCTGTTGACTCGACCCTTACACTTAGAAACATTGACTAGAGAAGATTCATAGATCACACATATTTGCAGATAGTGTGACCTGGCCCTTGGAGGCGAGATTTTCAGTTGGAACCTCTTGGTGGTAGCGTCGAGGCCTTATTATTTCATTGTTGGTATGGATTGGCTATCCACATTTCATTCCCATATTGACTGTTTTAGGCGAAGGGTGCGGTGTGTCCACAGTGATGGAACGAGGTTCTCCTTCATCGGTGAAAAGGCGACCCAAGCAGCACAGGATGAACTCTTACATAGGAAGGTACAACCGATTTCACAACAACTTGCTACCCTAGCCCTTGGTATAGCAGATGTTATGAGTTTCCATTTTCCAGAAGTAGTGGCTAAGTATGAGGACGTCTTTCCAAAGGATGTCCCCAGACTACCTCCTCGTCAAGAGATAGATTCCTGCATTGAGTTGCAACCCGGAATGACACTGATATCAGCATCATCATATCGGATGGCTCCTGCAGAGCTTCTTGAGCTAATGGTGTAGCTGGAAGACTTGTAGAGGAAGGGATTTGTGAGACCTAGTGTTTCACCCTAGGCGGCCCCAGTGTTGTTTGCCAAGAAGGCAGACGGGAGCTTTAGGCTGTGTGTGGATTACAGGTGCTTGAATCAGGTGACCATGAAGAACTGGTATCCACTTCTGAGAATCGATGACCTCTTTGACTAGTTAAGAGGGGAACCATGGTTCTTTAAGGTTGATCTATGATCATCCTATCACCAGATTCATGTACAGGATGAGGATATACCAAAGACGACTTTCATATGTATCTACGGTCACTATGAGTAATTGGTGATTTCCTTCGGTGTGATGAACACTCCAACATTGTTTATGGGACTCATGAACTAGATCTTTCAGCCATATCTAGATCGGTTTGTGGTGGTCTTCATCGACTATATCCTTGTGTACTCTACGTCCGAGGAGGAGCATGCGAGGCACCTAAGTAAGGATCTGGACACACTCCGAGAGGACCAGTTGTACGGGAAACTCTCGAAGTGTCGGTTCTGGATACAGGAGGTCCACTTTCTGGGACACGTTATCTCAGCAGATAGTGTAGCAGTGTACCTAGCCATGGTAGAGGCATTTTTATCATGGGATCCACCCCGGATCGTGACAAAGGTGCGGAGTTTACTTGGGTTTCCGGGCTACTATCGGAGATTCATTCTTTATTTCACCTAGATTTCAGCACCCATGACAGCTTTGACCTGAATGCGGCAGCCTTTCATGTGGACCGAGAGATGCTAGCATGCTTTGCAGCAGTTTAGAAAGAGTCTGACGAGCGCCCCAGTCATGAGATTACCGAAAGAGGGTATCAAGTACATGGTGTTCTGTAACGCATCAGGAATCGGGCTCTCTTGTGTCCTGCTATAGAGGCAAGGAGTGATTGTCTATGGCTATGAGACCCATGATCTTGAGTTAGAATCTGTAGTCTTCGCATTGAATATATGGCGGCACTACTTGATGGGCGAGCATTTTACCATCTACTCTGATCACAAGAGTCTCAGATATATCTTCTCATAGAAGGATCTGAATTTGAGACAGAGGTGATGGCTTGAGTTCCTCCATGAGTACGACTTAGAGTTCGTTTATACTCCGGGGAAGGGGAACGTTGTGGCAGATGCTCTCAGTAAGAAATCCATTTCACAGTTTTAGGATGAGGCGATGATATAGTTGGCCTCTTTACAGTTATCCTTTATGGATAGAGATGAGGGAGCATACCTTCAGTCGATGGTTGTTACCCCTCCACTCTTATAGTGAATTAGGGAAGCACAACATGAGGATGCTAGATGGGAGAATCTACGTGCTCAGATATCTGCATGTGATTCTTTCGATGGATATTCAAAAGGTGGGGAGCACATTATTCTTTTTAGAGGGTGCTCAGTAGTATCAGTGATGTTGCGGGAGGAGTTTCTGAGGGAGATCCATACATCTCCATTGGAGGTGCATACAGGCATGGAAAAGATGTACCATGACCTCTGACGTTAGTTCTGGTGGCCAGGAATGAATAGGAGTGTGGCAGAGTTTGTTTCTCGGTGCCTTACTTGTTAGCCAGTAAAGGCTGAGCACCATGTGCCAACAGGATTGACTCAGCCCCTTGAGGTGCCATTGTGGTAGTGGGATGGGATATCCATGGACTTCGTGATGGGTTTTCCATGTACGTCCAGGGGACATGATTCCATCTGGGTGATCGTTGATCGACCCACCAAGTCGGCCAACTTCCTAGCCATACGGGAGCAGAGTTCGGTAAAGACCATGAGACGCCTCTACATATAGGATATAGTTAGACTTTATGGAGAACCATAAACGATCATCTTAGATCATGATGCTCATTTCACATCCCTGTTGTGGAAGGGATTTCAGGAAGCTTTTGGGACTCAGTTACGCTTGAGCACAATGTTTCATCCTCAGACTGATGGTCAGACAGAGTCGACCATCTAGGTTCTGAAGGATATGATACGAGCTTGCATTATTGACTTTTTTCGTAGCTGGGAGGATCACCTACCAGTGGTGGAATATTCTTATAACAACATTTATCATTCCACTATTTTTATGGAACCATTCGAAGCTTTGTACGGGCGACCTTGCAGGTCCCCACTTCGCTGGACTGACCCAGGAGAGTCAGCACTCATGGGCCTAGAGATGGTGCGAGCTACTACAGTGAATGTGCATATCATCCAAGAGCAGATGAAGACTGTACAGAGTCAGAAGAAGTCTCATAATGACAGGAGACAGAGGCCCCTGGAGTTCGAAGAGGGAGACCATGTGTTCCTTTGGGTCTAACCTCGACTGGGATTATAGATATTTGGCCGAGGCGGCAAGTTGTCTCCGAGGTTCATCAGCCCTTTCCAGATTCTGAGTAGAGTTGGCGAGGTGGCGCACCGCTTGTCTCTACCTCCTCAGATGGACTGTGTACAAAACTTCTTCCTTGTGTCGTAGCTGCAAAAGTACATGCATGATCCATCACACGTTATCGACTGGGGCGAGCTGGACATCGACGATGGAGCGACCTTTGCGGAGTACCCAGTGGAGATCAAAGATCGGTAGGAGAAGATCCTTCGTGGGTGAGCTATTCCTTTGGTGCGTGTCCGGTGGTAGCACGAGAATCTCCAAGAGAGCACGTGGGAGCGGGATGCTCCGATTCATGTGCAGTACCCACATATTTTTGAGTAGCCTTTGTTTTCCCTTTTCGGGGACGTAAAATCCCTAAGGTGGGTGTGATGTAATGTCTCGGATTTTCCCTGTGTTATTCTAATATTATTTGGGAATTATTTTGAGACCAATAGTTGAGATGGCGTGCAGTTCTGAGGCCCGATGATCCCAGAACAAGTGTTTGTATTTAATTAAATAATTAAATTACATGCGAGTGTGGTCTTCCTGAAAATTTGGAATAACTCTTTAACGAGTGCTTGGTTCAGAAATATGAGGGCACTATTGCGTTCAAAACATCGATTTTACCTTAGGCAAGCCCTAACATCAGCTGGCCAGACCAGTGGTGAAATCTGGTTTTTGGACATAACCGTAATAAATTATTTATTAAAAATATATTATTAAAATTTTTGTTGCAATGAGATATTTTAACCTTTTTAAATAAAGGCTTGTGCAGGGGTCCCGGATGACAAACCTCATAACCCTGAAACCCCTGGAGGCTCTGGGAAAAGCTCTGGAGCAAACCCCCAATGCGGCGATGACGTTCTTGATGAATTTCACCGGTGACGATGATGCAATGACTAGATATTCCCCAACCAATGCCGCAGATCCAGGTGGGATGTTTGATTTTTTGTTTTCTTTCCCGTTCCTGATTCCTATGACAAACGCGGACTAATCCACAAACAGATTAGCCCGCGGATCGATCGTATTTTTTGGGATGGGCTTCTGTGAGGATTTTGGGGATTCAATTCATGATGTTTTTTGGTCAGTTAATCTTATAACGGTGATGAACCAAGATCAACAGGAACATTGATCGAGGTTCATCCCACTCGATTTGTGGTGCCTTTCATCCTAGATTTCACACGTTATTCTTGTGTGTTCTATGTATTCTTCGCAGGGATATGAACGACGGATCGTGGTGCACCCATTGTGCGACACAAAGATCCCAAATTGAAGATCTGGCGTCAGTACAACCCCACGGAGGTGTGGATGTGGTGGCGATGGACGGATCGAAGTGGATCGGAAGAAATTGTTCTTCGAACAATTTCGGCACGGATGAGCAGAATCAGATTTTGGAGCTGATCAAAGGCCTGAAACCCATTGATTCAGCATCATGACATTGAGGCGACCCCTGATCTAGAGTATCACGGAAAACGGACTAGAGAAACGTGATCAGAAAAACCAGCCGAGGCGCGAGGAGGAAGACGACGCTTCTGGAAATTTCCCGACTACACGGTGTGTAGTATGGGATACACGGTGTGTGTTCATCGAGGATCACCTGGCGTGTACTCTAGGAGTACAGAGACATGGGTTGGGTACACGACCAAGGACATGACGTGTATACCCTTCCCCGACCAGACCCGGCCAGATACACGGGATACCTCGTGTACTGGTACATAGGTAGGCAACACGGACAGACACCGTGTAATGGCAAACGGCCATGGTACAAAGGTGTTTTCCCAGTTGACAGGACACGACATGTGCTTTGACTTAGACGTCGTGTATATGCTTTCCTATACAACTCTGGCTTCTAACACATGCCATTTACATGGGAAGTACTTGGGGTCAAGAAACACTGTGTGTAACCCTACTACACGCCAGGTAGTTGCGGTGTACATAGCTTGGATGGATGACACGGGCCATTACACGGGCAGACCCAAGGTCCAGGAACTCGGCGTTTAACCACACTACACACAGTGTAACCTGTTTTACATGTCTTGAGCTAGTTGCATTCTACGACTTGGACTAGTTTCCTTAGGGTTTTCCCCTCCTGAAGGTTTCTCGTATCATTTCCTACACATATGAGTATGAACCCTTCAGAAGAACTTCATGAATAGAGTTGTTGGAATCTCCTCTATGAGACTTGGAGCTGGATCCTCCATTACTTCCTGGTACCCTAGGTAGAGTTCTTGTTATTGACATGACCAACTTTACCTGGGTGCCGATCCTCTGCTTAGCGGATTAGTTCAGACTGAGTTGTTGGAATCACCCCATGGATATTGGTTGTGATCCTTATCTGAGCATCATGTTCACAAGTACTTATGGAGTGTGTTCTCCTGTAATTAGTACTTCGTATCTCTCTCATCAGACCTATGAGTGTGTTCTCCTTGTTACGTGCTTAGTGGAATCTTTGAGATGGATCTTAGTGGTGGTATCATGATCGTCGATCGTGTATGAGTATATCTAGGTTTTCCTATTATATGTTCTGTAGAAATATACTCTGTGAAGCTGACTGTATCTTTCCTTTGTGGTATTTCCCCTGTTTTATTTCCTTTGTGGTTTCAGGGTGTCCTACTAGTTATTGTTATACTCACCCCTACACGGGCTTTGCCCGCACATGTCGTGTCTTGGGCAGACGAGCGATCCTTTAATAGAATAATAGGTGGACTAGGACCAGACAATGCTCAGTGAGATCAGACAGGCTGAGGAGTGTTCCAATGATGACGGATTGCAGTCCCAGTACCTTTATTTATAGGTTATACTTGGTTACAGAATCTCTTTTGGTGGGATTGTACTTTTGGACCAGGGTTTGACATTAATGTACTTTACTTTCCTATTGTACTCTGTGGGATGGGATTTTTAGTATATGCATGCATTTCTTTTTTAGTAGTTTTTCCTTTTCAGGTTTGTGGGATTGGAGATGTGTGTGTGTGTGTACAGGTTTATAGGCAATGCCTCCAATTTTAGTGATATTCCCACTCGGTGCTAGTCACCAGCCCCTGGCCTATTTGAGGCGGGCTTGGAGAGTTGTGGCTCAGGCCCCTCTGGGATGGGTTATGATAGGGGCCTCTATCCATCCCTGTAAAATAATGACGTGATTCCCTTATTTAGAAAATTCATCTCATGAATCTCCTAAGGATATCTGGTTATGAAAGACATCATTGTCTATGTATCCCAACTGTAACTCTCTCAATTTCTAAAGGAGAAGAGGATTCAAAGTCGTCTACTAATGAAATGGTTCACCCTCCTACTCAACTAGGGTCATCTAGACTGATTCCAACTACTCAAACCACTTCTGCACCAAATGATCTTGGGACTTCCATCTATGGGAATATGCCGCTATATTTCTCATCCTAAGAATATAACAATAAGAATGTCATAGTCGTATAGAAAATCCATCCAAAACCTATATATCAGGTTATATTCTCTCTTTGTTAAGACACACATGAGGCTATTCTTCTCTAAGTATTCAATAATGTTCTCCCCCAGAAGATAGTTCTTCCACATCCTTAGAGAGAAAACTACAATAGCCAACATTAGGTTGTGAGTCACATAGTTATGATCATCAGGTCTCAACAACAACTACCCATATAATATAAATTTGTATCTATGAATCAACACATAGTAGATTCTATCCCTTGAGGCATAATAATACACTAAATACTCCCTGACCTCCTCTGGATGTCTCAAAATTGGAGCACTCTTCTGCTTCATCCTCAACTCCAAGAAATCTCTAGAAAATCTCATTCCAGGTAAATGACATCCCTTTCTATGTTGATGTGGTCAAAGGGGATGTAATGCTCGAGAAGTCTTCAACAAACCTCATGAATTACCCCCTCCAAACTAGGTAAACACCGCACCTACGACACACTCTTTAGTGTCTTCTGATAAAGCACTAAATCAATATTCATTGAGTTCACATTCACACAATGCATAGAAATAACATTCCTTGTGAAGTGAACCTCCGAAATATAGAACATGAACTTCATTATTTTACCATAAATCCAGTATAACACCCCAGGATTTCATAGTATGTTATTTTTTTCAAAGTAATTCAATAACTTGCACTACACGCAACATTGAGTTCAAGCACACCACAAATTACCAAACTAGCCATCCAAAAGAGGTTATGAATAATATTAACTGAATTTTTGAACTTTATATAATGATTAAAATTTTAGAATCCATATTATGATATTCTTAGACATAATGTAAGAACAAATACATCTTTTCAGATAAAAGAAGTATTTTACAAAAAATGCAATTTTACCGCCTTTCAATGGAGAACCCTTTTTAAATAAAATATTTGAAACTATTATATATTAAATTTGACAAAATAAAATTTTTCTTTATAATCAGGACATAATAATTTAGTTTCAAAAATTTTTTGGTGTTTTTCTTATAACTTTCATATTTGGGTGAATAGTGAAAAATACTATATTGTAACTGAAAACAAATTTTTTAATCAAAATAAATTATAGTGTTGAATTATACATTTTAATGGTTTGGAAGTATTAATAGATAATATTTTTACTATTTAATCCAATGTTGGTCATTTTAAGTAATTTTACATTGAAATTGGACATAAACAAGTGTTAGTCTTTTGATAGTTATTATTTCTTAAAAATACACCTTTTGGTTTTTCCAACGGGAATTAATTTTAAATTATTAAATGAACATATATGTTTTTAATTTGGTTAAAAATACCTTATTTTGGGATTAGGAATATTGAAAATATCCAAGGGTGAGTTTTTGGTATTTTTCTAAAAACATTCAATTTTTGATGAATAATGAAAAACACTGAGTTACTATTTAAAACCAGCATTTTATTTAAATAATTATTATTTTTATTTAAATTTATTTTTTGTCAAAATTGATACATAATACCTATATAAATTCAATGTAATTCATTGGAGTCAGTTTATAATAATTTTAGATATATAAAATTTTTAGCAAACTTTTTACCGTCTTTTACCCACCTTCTAGGAGCATTTGCAAATTTACATAAAACGTAATTTTATCACTTCTGTGAGTTGAATTTAAAAAATATGAGAGACACAGCTAATATCAAGGAGTATAATGTGTTTCAATAAGGAAAAAACAATTTTTTGTGAATAGTAACTTTTTACTTTTATTTAATAAGGTTAAAAGTAAATAGGGAAATTAAGGGTAAAAATGATATTATTATTACCCTAACACATGTCCTAATTCTATTGGATAAGTGTAATTCGATGAAAAACAACCATTGGAAAAAAATATCACCCTTTAGGTCTACTTGGATTAGATAAAGAAATTTATTATTATTTTATTTAAATAATAGTTAAAAGAGTTAAAATCTATGTTTAATAACTAAATCATTTTGAATATAGGGCTATTCATAAGATAAATTAGACTATAAATATTCATTATAAAGATAAAACTTTTTCCTACATAATGGTATTTTATTTATAATTTTTAGATATTAAATAATTAAATTTATTAATGACACAATGATGATGCAGTAATTACCATATTAAGGAAAAAATCAAATAAATGGTATTATAATTATTAAAATAAATATAATTTAAATATTTTTATGACATACACGAATTTTCTATGTGACTATTCCTTGATAGGATTGATTCAATGTATTTTTTTTGAAGTAATCATGCTCTTATTGTTTTATCAAAAAAAAATACCAAAGACTGTCAAAATTGTCATAAAATAGTTTTTAAAACAAATATTATATTATTAATTAATATAATAGTCCTAAAATTATATGGTTTTTCCAAAAGACTTATATAACAATATATATAACATTTCTGAACAAATTTTGGTTCTATTGACATTTTATAGTAAGTTTATTAACCATATAATATAAAAATACAAAGAGACCTGGTAAATGTCAAACTATTAAACTATGAGTTAAATCTAACGGTTTGGGTTAATATGGTAACCTAAACTTATCTAAAACCAATTTTTTGAGTTTTTGTGGACCCATACCCACCTTATATTTTAAATAATTCATTTTGGAGCCATTATAAACTGAAAATGATTTTATTATAAAATAATATTTCTTTCTTTTCCTAAGATGACCCTCACCCCTCTTATAAAAGGGAACTCCCCATTATCTCTAATTCATACCTTCAAAGCCATTTCTGTCTACCAAACCCTGCCCAAAAATCCTACCAACTATCCTAAATTAATCATAAAGGCATTTCTTTTGTTAGAAAGCCACCCTAAGATTCCCTTTGGATCAAATCAAAAGGAAGAACCCGAAGACGAGGTAATGATTTCACTACCCTCTTTCAAGTTCTCTTATTATTTCACTTATTATTTCTTTGTTGTTTCCATTATAAAATAATTACCTGAGTATCTTCAATATACTGTGATGCTATTATAAATATGGAACAACTATATTAATTATTATATCCATCTTATGAAAGATAATGTCACAATGCGTGTGTACGTAAGACTTACCGTCTCAACGTCGTGGTGTAATTTATTATTCAACACTATGTTATTTGGATTGATATAATGATGAGTAATATGTATATAAATAATGAAAATAAAATGCTAATGTCTCTGTAAAACTAATATATCATCCAATTTGACACATTTAAGGAAGTGATACCGTCGCTCGTGCGTACGTACGGATTACCGTCTCCACGAGGTGATGAGGTTCATTTCCACAAATCATTCATCGACGATTATAAAAATATATATTACAAATAAGTATATAATATATGACATAATAATTCTACTAGAGAGAGAGATATATATATATATATATGTACTTAAATATATCTTATTCACTTAGTTTCGTTCAATACAATATGAAAACAGAAAAAAACTTTATTCGTACGTACGGACTACCGTCTCCATAAACGGTGTTTTTCATTTCATATATATGTCTATTATAAATATTTATATTCTAAATATAAATGTTATATAAATAATTTTTAATATTCTGGAAGTATTAAAATATTGGTCTAAGTGATAAAATCAACAGTAACAAGTTAAAACACGTTCGATAAAGAAAGCGATTATTACCCGAAATATTAATTTAACATGGAAATTATTAACAAATGGGTAGTTTAAAGTCATAAATGAGTCATGTATTATAACATAAATATTAATATGGTTCTGGTATAATTTAATAACATACTAATATCTTTATACATGAGGTTAAATGTACCCTCGACAAAAGGAAAATGCAAGGTAAGGGTTAATTTCACAATCTCTTTATTATCCGAGGTTGTTTTTACGTAAGTATCTATTGGGACATATTTATTATCCATGTCCATGTTTCATAAAATAGTTTTCAAAGGGATAAATTTAAGCTAATTTTTACTAAAACATAATTTTAAATGTTTTAATGATTTATTTCGCTAATCCATTCTCATTAATGTCTATGTTTTTGAAATTGTTTTAAGGATTTATTTAAATGGACATGAATGTTTTAAAATGTTAATTACTTTCAAAAGTTTTAAAGTGGTATGGGAAACGTTGATTAAAAAATGTATTTAAATGTCTTCCTTTCTAAATTGTGTGACTTTCAAATGTTTTCCTGAAAAAGGGATATTTCTCTCAGAGATTTTTACAAATCATTTTCTTCTAGGTCAAAATCCTTTAATGAATTTTAAAATCATTTGAAGTTGATTTATGATGATAAAAATATTTCATATTTTATAGAAGGTTTTGTGATATGTTTGACTATGGATGTGTTATTTTTATACCATTCATGGTTTATGGGTAAAGTATTGAAATTTCGTATGCCAGTTTTAATACGAATGTTTATGTTATGTTTTAACGTTTTCATATGAGGAATGAATTGGACTTAATAAGTGATGGGTGGTGTCTGCTATCGGTCCTCAATGAATCGGTAGGTCTCATGAGACAAACTAGTGTCTTGAAAAAAGGCCTTGACTATGTGGTTATGATAGTCTGAAATTATGCATTCCATTATTATGAAAGTGTCTATTGATATTGCATGTGATTATTCGACTAGTAGAATATCCATGGGAATTAGTAAATTGAATTATTCTATTTTATCTTTTCCATATTATGCTGATGTTTAAGTTTAAAAAGGATTTTGTTTTAGTATTATACATTTCCTTAAATGTTTATGTGTATTTATGAAAGTTTCCGCTATATTGTTATCCATATTAAGCATCTAAGCTCACCCCTTTCTATGTTTTAATTTTCATAGGATTCCAAGAAGTGTATTATGATTGATAAGATGGGTTAAGATAGGGGATTAATGGAATTCTCAAGGGATCATTTATGTTGTGTTTTATTTTCTAAAGTGTAATTTAACATCCATGTTTGTAATCTATTTTCCAAAACTGCTAAACTGATCGGACTTTTGGGAATTGATTCCTTTTTATCATGTCAATGTATTAAAATAATGCCCCGACTCTAGGTAACTGGGGTGGGGGCGTTTCAGTTGGTATCATAGGAAGTTTACCAATATCCTGGGAAACTAGATTTAGATAAACTCTGATTAGAGCACATTACCCTAAGATAGACTTTTAGTATTAGTATATAATAACTTCCTGTAATTTTGGTAATTTATAGATTTTGTGAGTTTTCCATGAAAATACATCCCTGTCTACATACGAGCAGGTAGAGGTGGCTCTGGCACAGATGTACCTAGGGGTAAAACCTGAAAACACTACATTGAGCTAGACTCAAACGGGAACCGGTGCAAGACAATGGGCCTTACTGCACTCTTGGTTATGACACTCCTGGGGGATATGCTTTGGATAATTATCATTTTGTTTACAAATCATTATGAATGATTTATGAGTATATATCTTATCAAGGAAAATAGTTTTATGGATTTTATCCATAAAATGTTCAATTTATGTTAGGTATTTTACAAGTTTGGAACTATTAATTTCAATTCATAAACTGACCTAGTGTATCCCATTGAATAGAAATGGAACTCAGTAGAAGGAATGTGAACTGCAGCAATATGTATGATCTAAAGAGTAAGAAGGATCATATCTTTCATAGTATTAAGCCAACATTTAGAAGGGAAATAGTCTACCATGTATTCTCAACATATGGAGAAAAATAGTATTATGTGTTAATAAGATAAGTAAATATTTATCTAAGACCTATGGCTTTGAAGGAAAGCAAGAGAAGAAAAAGATGGAAGAGAGAAAGATAGAGAAACGGACGAGGGAAAAGAAGGATTTTCCTATATGTGATAAATGTGGAATAATTCACCTTGGTAAATGATTAAAGGGAAAGGGAGTTTGTTATAAGTGTGGAGAAAAGGACACCAAATAAGTGATTTCTAGGGTAAGAAAAAATTCAAATGTAAAATGCTTCATCTGGAAGGAATTCAGACACTACGCGAATCAATGTCCCATTCATAAGAGTATAGTGCAAATGATGTTATTGGATAATAATCAATTTATGATACAACCTCTGATGAAGAGGAATGACTAGTGTTATTATGTTGTTATTATATAATAATTTCATTTTAGTGTTGTATCAACTATATACTAGTTACATGAATTATAGAGATAAATAAGGATTGTACAGCAGTACTATTTTATTGAGGATTTGAGATTATATGGTTATATGAAAAGTCACTTAATAGTAAGCTATATTTTTTGGAAAATACATGGTTGTAGGAAAGGTAATCCTTAATATGGTCCTGATAATGAGGTAGTGATTTTGGAATAAAAGATGGTTGGTTTTGGATATTCGGGATGTTGCGGTGTTGTAAAAGAATACACGATGAAGGCTTTCACATGTTATTACCCGGGAAAAAGGATCCTCATTATGATTAACTTCCTTATAAATTTTGGACTGAGAGTTTAGATATAAGTATTTTTGATAATTCAAAAGGATGGAATGGATTATGTTTGAAATTTGATACTATTGTTAAGTTTATTTTTGGATTTCCATAAAAAGGATAACCCATAGGTCGGGCGGCAACCCGTCACGTCCAGCAAGGCTGTGAGACTTGAACCCGCAACTGATTGGACACAAGGGTGTATCACCTATCACAGACCCACATGATGTCCTGGATTGAATAGTGTTTTTTAAAGGGTCTAGTAGATGAATTATTAATTCATTTATTTTGGAAACCTAAACAAATAGGACAAAAAGAATGATTTTTGTGTTCAATTATCTTTTAGAGTGAAAGAAGAGTTTGTGGTAAAAATTAGTAAAAATATGGAACTCTACTTTTCAAGTATATATATATATATATATATATATATTCTTCTCTTATTCTGTGAAAAAATAAATTCTTAAACATTAGGTAATTCATCTTAAAACTAAAAATGTGTTATCCCAATTCCTTATGTTTTGATGAACCGATGATATTTAAAATCATCATAGATTGATGGCTTTGAGGCCCTCAATTCTATATTTTTTTGTGACTGATGACCTCAATCGCTTACTATAAGTATTTATGTTTTTCTTCTAATTATGTGTCTTTAATTGAAACCAATGTTCTCCTAATCATGATCATAATTTTGTGGTGACTTTTTGATTCCACATTTCCTATTATTAGGACTAAATTTCATTAACACAATTACCGATATGGGTTTTCCTAGAAAGGTATTTTCTATTTTCAACCATTTATTTTTGAAGAAAAATTTAAAATTGTGAGGATGCAATCTATTGAGGTAGGGAATAATGTAACACCCCATGAATTCATAGTACATTATTTCTTCAAAGTAATTCAATAACTTGCACTACACGCAACACTGAGTTCAAGTGCCCCAGGACTTACCAAACTAGTCGTTAAAAAGAGGATATGAATAGTATTAACTGAATTTTTAACATTATATAATCCTTATAATTTTATATTCCATATATGAGTTTCTTAGTCATAATGTAATAACAAATACATTTTTTCAGATAAAAGAAGTATTTTTCAAAAAATGAAATTTTAACGCCTTTTAATGGAGAACCCTTTTAAAATCCAATATTTGAAACATTTCAATTTCACAAAATAAACTTCTTCTTTATAATCGGGACATAATAATTTAGTTTCAATAATTTTTTGGTGTTTTTCTGATAAATTTTATATTTGGGTGAATAGTGAAAAATACTATATTTTAACTGAAAAAAACTTTTTTAATAAAAATAATTTATAGTGTTAAATTATTCATTTTAATGGTTTGGAATTATAAATAGATTATATTTTTACCATTTAATATAATTCTGGTCTTTCTAAATAATTTTACATTGAAATTGGACATAAACAAGTGTCAATCTTTTGATAGTTTTTATTTCTTAAAAATTGGCATTTTGGTTTTGACAACGGGGAATAATTTTAAATTAATAAATGAAACTTATATGTTTTTAATTTGGTTAAATAGACATCATTTTTGGATTTGGAATATCGAAATTATACTAGGGTGAATTTTTGGTATTTTTCTGAAAACTTACAATTTTTTATGAATAGTGAAAAACAATGAGTTATTGTTTAAAATAGACATTTTATTTAAATGATTATTTATTTTATTTAAATTTATTTTAGGTAAAAATAGATACATAATACCTATATAACTTAAAATTATTTCATTTGAGTCATTTTATAATAATTTTAGATATATAAAAATTTTATCGAACGTTTTACCGCCTTTTACCCACCTCCTAGGAGCATTTGCAAGTTTACATAAAACGTATGTTAACCACTTCTGTGAGTTGAATTTCGAAAATACGAGAGTCAAGGTTAATATCAAGGAGTAAAATGTGTTAAAATAAGATAAAAATATTTTTTTGGTGAATAGTAACTTTTTACTTTTATTTACCACGATTAAAAGTAAATAGAGTAATTACGGGTAAAAATGATATTATTATTACCCTAACACATATCATAATTCCATTAGATATGTGTAATTAAACAAAAAACAACCTTAGGAATAAAATATGACCCTTTAGATCCAGTTGGATTAGATTAAGGCATTTTTTATTATTTTATTTAAAGAAGAGTTAAAAGAGTTAAAATCAATGTTTAACAACTAAACCATTTTTAATATATGTTTATACATAAAATAAATTCGACTATAAATACTAATTAGAAATATAAAAGGATTTCCTACATAATTTTATTTTATTTATTTTTTTTTGAGGATAAATAATTTTATTTATTAATTACACAATGATGATGCAGTAATTACCTTATTAAGGAAAAAATCATATAAATGGTATTATAAAAATTAAAATAAATATAATTTCAAAGTTTTTGTGACATCCACGATTCTTCTAGGGGAATATGACATGTTATAATTGGCTCAATGTATTTTTTTAGAAGCAATCATGATGTTTTTATTTTATCAAAAAACAAATACCAAAGAGTGTCAAAATTGACATAAAATTGTTTTTAAAAAAATATTATATTATTATTTGATATAATAGTCCTAAAAATCTAATGATCATCCAAAAGAATTCTATAATAATATATATTACATTAATGAACCAATTGGGGTTCTATTGATATTTTATAGTATGTTTATTAACAATATAATATAAAATACAAATATACATGGTAAATGTCAAACTATTTAACTAAGAGTGAAATCTAAAAGTTTTGGTCAATATTGTAACATAAACCTGTTTAAAACATATTGGTTGAGTTTTTTTCGACCCATCCCCTCCGTTTATTTTAAATAATTCATTTTGGAGCCATTATAAACCGAAAATTATTTTATTATAAAATAATATTTCTAGCTTTTCCTAAGATTCCCCTCACCCCTCATAAAAAATGGCACTCCCCCTTCTCTCTAATTCACACCTTAAATGCCATTTGAATCAGCTAACCCCTACACAAATATCCTTCCAACTATCCTAACTTCATCCTAGAGGCCTTCCTTTGGTCGTAAATCCATCCTATGGAGCCCTTTTGATCAAATCAAAAAGAAGAACCCTAAGAAGAGGTAACGATTTCACCACCCTCTTTCAAGTTCTCTTATTCTTCCACTTACTATTTCTTTGTCATTTACATTCTAAAATAATAACCCCAGTATCTTCTATATACTGTGATGTTATTATAAATGTGTCACAACTATATTCATTATTCTATCCATCTTATGAATGATAATGTCACCATGCGTCCGTACGTACGGCTTACCGTCTCCACCACGTGGTCTAATTTGTTATTCAACACTATTTTTTTGAATGGATATAATTATGAGTAATATGTATATAAATAATGGAAATAAAATGCTAATGTCTCTTTAAAATTAATATACCATCCAATTCCACACCTTTAAGGAAATGATATTGTCGCTTGTGCGTACGTACTGATTACCATCTCCACGATGCGATGAGATTCATTTCCACGATCACCATACATCAAAGATTATAAAAATATATATTACTAAAAAGTATGTAATATATGATATAATAATGCATCTATATATATATATGTACTTACATATATCTTATTCACTTAGTTCCGTTCAATACGATATGAAAACAGAAATACTGTTTATGCGTATGTACGAACTACCGTCTCCATAAACGGTGTTTTTCATTTCATATATATGTCTATTATACATATTTATATTCTAAATATTTATGATATATAAATGATGCTTTATATTCTGGAAGTATTTAAATCTTGTTTTAAGTGATACAATCAAGAGTAACAAGTTAAAACACGTACGAAAAAAGTGATTATTACCCAAAATATTAATTTAACAAGGAAATTATTATTAAATTGGTAGAATTAAGTCATAAATAATTCATGGATGATATCATAAATATTAATATGGTTATTTTATAATTTAATAACATACTACTATCTTCATACAGTAGGTTAAACGTACCCACAACTAAAGGAAAGTGCAAGGTAAGGGTTAATTTCATAATCTCTTTATTATTCGAGGTTGTTTTTACGTAAGTATCTACTAAGAAAAATTTATTATCCATGTCCATGATTCATAAAATTGTTTTAAAAGGGATTATTTTAAGTTAATTTTGACTAAAACATCGTTTTAAAATGTTTTAATGATTTATTATTCTAAACCATTCTCATTAATGTGCATGTTTTCAAAATGGTTTTAAGGATTTATTTAAATGGAAATGAATGCTTTAAAAACATGATTACTTTCAAAAGTTTCAAAGTGGTATGGGAAACTTTGATTCAAAAATGTATTTAAATGTCTTCCTTTCGAAATTGTGTGTCTTTTAAATGTTTTATTGAAATAGGGATATTTCTCTCAAAGAGTTTTACAAATCATTCTCATCTATGTCAAAATGATTTAATGGATTTTAAACATGTTCAGAGTTGATTTATTATGATACAAATATTCCATATTGTATTGAAGGTTTTGTGATATGTTTGACTTTTGAAATGTTATTTTTATACCATTCATGGTTTATGGGTAATGTATTGACATTTTTTATGCCGGTTCTAATAAGAATGTTTTTGTTATGTCTAAACCTTTTCATATGAGGAATGCATTGGACATAGTAAGTGACAGGTGGATCCCACTATAGCTCCTTGAAGAATTGGTAGGTATCATGAGACAAACTAGTGTCTTGTCCCAAGGCCTTTACAAAATATTATTTTTAGTCTTGGAACAAAGCCTTGATTATGGGGTTATAATAGTCTGGAATTATGCATTCCATCATTATGAAATTGGCTATTGATATTGCAAGTGATTTTTTGACTAGCAGAATATCCATTTGAATAAGTAAATGGCATTATTTTATTGTATCATTTCCATATCATGCTGATGTTTAATTTTAAAAAGGCTTTTGTTTTAGTCTTATACATTGCCGTAAATGTTTATGCTTATTTATGAAAGTTTATGCTATATTTTTATCCTTACTTATCATCTAAGCTGACACCTTTCTTTGATTTAATTTTCTCAAGATTCCAAGAAGTGTATTATGATTGATAAGAAGGGTTAAGCTTGGGGATTAATGGAATTCTCAAAGGATCATTTATGTTGTGTTTTATTTTCTAAAGTGTAATGTAATGTCCATGTATGTAATATATTTTCCAAAACTGCTAAACTGATTGATCTTTTGGAAATTTATACCTTGTAATCAATCCAATGTATTAAAATAATGCACCGACTCTGGGTAACTAGGGTCGGGGCATTACATCTAGTGCTATTAAAGAATATCTACGGTCATCCTCAATTTCTCTACATAATCCTCCTCTGACATGGAATATATGAATATGCCATCAATAAAGATAACAAAAAACTGGTCCATGTACAACTGGATAATACGGTTTATCAAATCCCTAAACACTGAAGTGGAATTTTACACACTGAAGGGTATCATAAATAACTCAGTGTCTATAGATGCATCGTAATGGTTATTTTGAAATATAATCCTCACGAACACTCAATTGGGGGTATCTGGATGAGAGATTGATCTTTTATAACCAACTCACACCTCAGAACTGATCTAGGAGATCATAAATTCCAATAATGGGGTAATTTTTCTTTCTAATGGTTTGGTTCATGAAATGATAATCAATAAAAATGTATAATAACTCATCCACCTTTTTCAGGAATATCACCAGATATTCCCATGGGACACATTGTGTATGATAAAACCCTTCCCTCGAAGTTCTTCCAAATGCAATAGTAGATCTCAGAGCTCGGTAGGTGACATATGATGTGTTAACATATATCCAAGAAATCATGGGACAA
The DNA here is from genome assembly GCA_963277665.1 of Viscum album. Lineage (NCBI taxonomy): Eukaryota > Viridiplantae > Streptophyta > Magnoliopsida > Santalales > Viscaceae > Viscum > Viscum album. The sequence continues at coordinate 1,356,166,604 of OY728131.1, forward strand.
AAGTCGATAGAAAAATACATCTACTACATCCAAGGTAGTCCTAGAATGTTCCCATGGAAGAAATCCATAAAATATTCCATGAACAAAGGAATCTATTTTCTAGATAAAAATGATGCTCCAAGGGATACACTCACCAATGGATGGGGAATGGTATATAGTATCGTTCATGTAAAACCCACTCATCCAGTCATGACAACAATCTTATTCATAAATTAAATCTCCATCCCATTAGTTCAACAACATCTCAATCATCTATAGTGATATTAAATCTAGGATCAAACTGTGGATAACCAATATATACCTAGGATGACATCACATGGTTCCATTATAATAACCAAAAGGTCCCACATGAACCTCTCCCAACCAAGAGATAGCTCAGAAGGTCTTCAAAAAAATATATAAAAGAACCATTCCCTCAAGGAATCTGAAGAAAAATCTGTTGGGATAAAGCTTCAACTGGGACCCTTATCTCACAAATTGATATTAAAGATATTACTAAATGACTCACCAATGTTTCTACTAGTATTGGTGATTTTTTAAAATAAATTTATATCATACTTCTAACCATATCATGTTTTGCAGGGTTATATTCCTATATCACCTGTAGTTGTCTATGATCCCTCCCGCTAGATCCATGTACTTGTCATGGGTTATCTAGGAGTGGTAGTGGATGGATTTCATAGTGTCATCCACCACCAATATCTCCTCCCCATGGAGCTCCACCTTCTCCTTTTTCTGTTATGCCTCCCTCGGTGCCACCATTACCTCACATTGGATATCTATAATCATAACGTTGTCTCTACTATGGCAGTCCATTCGCTACGTATATTCACTCCTTATAGGTATGGTTTGGAAATCATGTTCCATGTGATCCCACACGTATGATAAATTACATTGGCCCTCTACAGAATAAAATGGTCCCCTACATGGACCTTGTGTCCCTCAACCACATAACTTTGTTTTTCAATCGAGGGTTCTACTTCATAGATATCCTTCCGATTAGTGCATACTGTTTTTTGAAGACATATCAACCCTATAAAATTCATTGTATGCTCCAGCTACCTGGTGTCCCTCTGACAGGATGTTCTTCACCACCAATACCCACTGCAACACCACAATGTATGTGGGAATTTACATGGGTACTACACTAGAAAGAGTATATATATGGAGCCCCTACTCAAACATCATCTTCTAGAAGTAGCTATCTTGAATAATATCAATGGTGTACCTCATCAGGTATGTAAACCTCGCAACATACTCTAAAACATTCATCCATCTATAATCAAGCTCCAGAATCTCATGAATATTAAATGAATGCAGAAAGTATTAGTTGTACTCCTCACAGAATAACTACAAGAAGTCTGTCGATGAGAGTGTCAACTCATCATGTATTTGACTAACAAGACTCCACTAGAACCCATATACTCTATGAAAAAATCTATCTTCTAGGGAAAGCACATGATTAGTCGATATCGGTATATGCCTAAAGTCTTTGATAACCAACTCTAGAAAATCCTCTACTTCTATCGGATCTAGTGCACCATGGAACCTCAATGGAATCTAACACAGGTACTCTCATAGCGTGTTAATCCTGCATGTATCCTCATCATATCCAACTGGTATGATCTTCATCTCAATAGTTGGGGGTGATGCTACCAATTCACCAAGACAAATAACCTCATACAATAAACCCAAAACTAATTCCTCATCACTTATCAGATCTTCATCATGATCCAAAATTAGAAACCTGGCTACTTGGGTTTGTGGAGGCATCCAAAAAATTTATTCTAAACATACCATGGTCTTACGAGCATGTATATATATATTTAATGGAATGATGACTCAATAAGGACTATAAAAAGACTCAATCCAATATAATGCATATACCATTGATCCCTACATCCAATGTATAAGGATTTTGAGTCCACAAGTAGGTATTGAAGCTCCTAGTGAATGGATAAGTTGGTCGAAGCATCAACCCTATATTCCCTAGCCTGAAATCCAAACTCAAAAAAAATGATACTATTTCCCTAAATCAAAAAATAACAATCATAAGGGGAAAACTAAAAAATAAATCCCAAGGAATGAAGCTCTATGATACCAATATTTCATGACCAGACCCAATGCAGCTGGAGCCACAACTATCCCAAGCCAACCTCCAGAGGATAATGATGGAAACATGCACCAAAAGGCATAACTAATATGGGATTCCATTACCTAATGTACCTACACACATACCGTAACATCTCCATGTAAAAGTGAAGAGGACTAACAGAAAAGGATGCAATATCTAAGGAATAAACCATTCATGTAAATCATCAAGGGAGTTTATGAGTATGAAATTAGAAACTAAAAATTAAAAGGGAAAAAATATATGCCCCCCAAGGATATCCAAACCTAAAAAACTAGAAATGTAAATATTCAGAGATCAAAGCTCTTAATCTCAAATTCCGACCACCATACATGATCAAATGATTTTTGGTGTCCCTATGCTCTTATATAGTCACTGTTAACATATTTATCATTTACAAAAGACACGACATGTGGGGAAAAAGACCATACATGGATGAAAATATACATACCTAGTAGGAATCCCCATAAATGATGGGGGTTTAGTAAGAGACGCAATAAGAATAGAAATATCCACCTATGAACTAATGTAACAAAATCCAATGGCATGGATATCGATATATATATATATATATATATTCTAATCAAAATAATCCCATATGAGAGAGACAGGGGATATCCATCTCATATTCTGGGATAGGAAATGAGTTCCAACAGTTCTACAGGTCCATCAATTATGACCATTTTCTTGTGTGTCTGTCCATAGGAGTAACCATGTGGAGGTCCCACACATTGTGATTGTGACACACAATCTATGACTCTCATCCTCTTAGAAGATAACCCAATTCCTTGTACATCAAGGGGTTCTACTCATTTTTTGGAGGACCCTCACTATAATTCCATTGGTGGTAACTCTCATTATATAGAGTACCCACACCCTAATTACATGGAGTAAACTACTATGTAGATAGAGGACCCACATCCTAATTCTATAGTGGGGTAACACTCAGTAGATAGAGGACCATCAAACTAATGGAATTGGGGGGGGGGTACTAGTCAGTAGATAGATGAATAGAACCTTAATTCAATAAGGGGTACCACTCAGAATATTGAGGACCTTCACCCTAATTCCATAAGGGGTACCACTCAGTAAATATAGTAACTACACCCTAATTCCATAAGGGGTACCACTCTAATGATCCTACCAGACCCCTTCTATCATCATGTGTTTCCTGAAAAAGGGTCACACTCATAACACCTCAAATCATCTCTAAAAATCCACTACAAAGGGCAAAATTATGTTCTAAATAGAAAATACTTAGGATAGGCTAATCATTGGCCAAAATATGAGTCCAAATGAATGATATTTGTTGGGTAAAAGGTTACTCAAAAAGGAAGAAGGGGTACATGATGTGTAAGGGGCCTAAGAAGCATGTGGTCCAACTTCTCTACCTTCTTCAGTCCATACTAGTATATGGATCAATACTCATATAGACCTATATAACTTGTAGGGGGACTACATGGCATGCCTCATCCATTTATGGTCCCACCAGTTATTCTATCTATAATTGTGCCGACTTTCTTGAGTCTATGTGCTTTGGTACAAGACATGTTCACCCACACAGGGTCATGCCTATGATCCTAGCTATATCCCTCTAGAGTATATCGTGTATGTGTACTTTTGAACATGGAATGTTCTCTTGAATGGGGTCCTACCCATGCACTCTATCACATGGGATCTCTACCCTATGAGGGTCCCATGGTGTGTGGCCCAGCCGCACAATGTGTGATCATTAGCTTTTCCCAAACCCTAACACAATAGCCAATATGGGAACTATATAGAGTGTTCTCATCACAGTAAATGTTGTGTTGTCAGATTTTTTACAAAAAGATAGATCATCTTCCATTATTCAAGATTTGGTCTCGCATCCTTGGATATCACCTCCATGATTCCCTAAATCAAATAGAGCGTCCTCATTTAGTTTTTTAATCCATTTTCGGATAGAAAATTGATTTATATTGGTCCTAATGAATCCCATATGCCTTATAAGACTCCTGTCAAGTGCATTCATTCATCCTATATCATGGATCCACAATACAATCATCTGTAACCCAAAAATTCTAAAAATTCATCCCTAATTCTCCAACACATTACTCATATGTGATTATTCCATGAATCTATGGGACCAAAAGGGCTTAGTCTTGTTTGGAAAAGTTGAACTAATAACTCATGGGCCAATCAGTTAATAATACAATGAATTATAGGGCAAAAATCACCAAAAGTTATAGAAATAACTTTCCAAGAGTTATTATCCAAATAATTTAGATTGGGATTCTGAAGGTGAGAAAAATAGAATAAATAATTTAAAAATGGATGCATGGACACAAGAAAAGGCTTAATTAGAGAAAATAAAATGTATAGTATAATTTTTCTCAAATGGTTTAGTAAATACGGGCCGAATCCCAAAAATTTAAGATTCCTACAAAAAATTGTATCATTTTTTATAATGAACATACTCACTAATGAAGAAGAGGTGTAGTTTCATTCCATGCACCTTGATTCTCTTGGATTTGGTAGATCATTGTCATCTATGTCTGATTCTCAAATGAGAGGATTGAAGGAGAATCCTCTCAATGATCCAATGGTTTTGCTGATAACCCCAGAAATCTTTCATAATAGGTACTCTATAGAAGAACCTGATTTTAGGGAATTTAATAAAATAATTAAATTTAATCATTTATTTTATAATAAATGAATCCACCAATGGTTATATTACAAAAACACCATGCAGTGACCAACATTAGGTAATTATTAAGGTAAAACATACATGATGAACTCAATCATGGTATCATGTTTTTACCAAAGATTTAATATATAAATTCTTCCATTTTTTTTATAAAACCCTTTGTGAATAATATAAAATATATTTAATAATTTTATGAACATAATTCTAGGAACATTGGGGCTCCAAATGATACTTCTTCTTATCCCCTATATACAAAAATACATCATGATTTATTTCAATATCTTATATAGAGTCCCCATGCTCTCTACCTTATGTATTTGGACCATGTTGTGGTAAGTCAGAATGTTAGGAATAAAAGTGTAGAGCTATTATGAATAATACTGCCAGGATGAAGGTACACCATGAAATGGTGTTTTCTATTTTAGGTATTAAAATATCTAGATATGCCATATTTTTTGAGGAAAACTTTTCTCCTATTTATGGAAACAAATAGGATCATTGTGATGGGGGTTTAAATGTTATCATGAATCAATTTTATATCTATTATGCCTCTTATTATCATTCAGTTTCTTGGGATTCCATTCCATCTTATTCTAGAGGGGATATTTGGATGATCCTTGTGTGTTCCAAATTTTGAAATGGTTAATTTGGTTCCTTTAATATTAGTACATATTATTCCTTTCAAATAGATCGGTGTGATAGCGGTAAATCTTGAATTTCCATGATAATTCAGTGGGATGTAATTTTCGGTATGCAATTAATTTTACCCTTATAGACTAAGATATTTCTAATGTTGTTTTTGTTAATTTGAATTCCCTATAGTATGATATCTAAATGTTTTTTTGTCTTCTTCCTCATTAGCTATGGATTCTATTTGATTATATAAAATTCTATGTTTTTAAGTTATACGTCCCAATAAACTCCCATTGAAATTCAATATATAGTTTCTTGTGCATTGTTATTGGGTTTTCAAGGACTTCTATTGTTTTTATATAATATCTTATAATTATTTCAAAGAATTTTTTAATGTGATAGTTTGATAAAAGTGTAAAAGGGGGTTTATTTTATTATTTTGTATGAAAACTATTTTAAAATAATATAATCTTATTTTTTAAATTGAAATTTCTAGAGGGATCAAGAAAAAAGTCCTTCATGTATTATTAGGAATTCTATTTCCCAAATAATGGGGAATTTATTGTTTTATAAGATCAGGTGTTTAACATTTTCTTGAAAATGACTTGGAAACAATTATTTTATAGAATGAAATTATTAATAAATGGTTTTGTAAATTGGATTGAATTGTTTTTTAAGAGTCACTATTCATAGTAGAATATGGAAATGCATGAATAATACCTTAAATTATTTATTGGATAATTTTCAATCTATATGAAAATTTAATTAGTGAAATGGAAATTATGGATGTTTTCAATTCTTATAATGACAGGAAACTTTGGAGGTAGTTTGAATTTAATTTATTTTGTTTAACTGGATAAAGTGGGATATTCCTATGTGTGAGTTAGAAGTTCTAAGTGGTATAAATATTTATTCTTCTTATATAAAAACTTGGTATTATATCACATTAATATTATAACCACTATTTGAAAAACATTGGAAGCTTAATTGGAGAAGTACGAAGTCTATGTACACTTGTGCACTAGTTTAGAGTCATGCTTTGGCCAGGGGAACTATGTGAGAAATATGTCTGTATATGTGAAATGTACCATTGGATGGGATAGGATAGGTGAGGACTGGTTGTTTGGGATAGGGTCAATTAATGTGTAATTGTTTTCTATTGCTTAGAATTTGTTTCATTAATGATGATGTTCCCTCTATTCTATATTGTTCCCCTTTAGTAACTTTAGATTCCATGATGATGATATATGTATTATTCTCAATAGTAGTAATTTATGAATATTTAAAATGATATCATTTTTACATTTAAGTTATTCCTTTAATACAATTTTAACTATGATTTATAGATTTTTTGTTAAGAAAATATAAATTTTTGTCTTACAATTAAAAAAGGGTTATATTTTTCAAAAATGATTTTTTATGGGAAACAGTTTAAAATAATTTTATTTAAAGGTCCCTTGAAAGAAAATTTCATTTTTTATATTAAAACATGTATAAAATACGATTAAATTTTAATCATTGTGATTTGGGTTAGTGGAGGCAACCTAATAAGATTTTAACTCATGCTTTTATACAATAAAGGATTCTATGGTTTCTCGATGGAGAGTCTAAAATTATACCTCTAGGTTTGAGTTATAGTAGGGGTCCATGTGGTGTTTCAAAACTTACAGATGGACATGTTTTGTTTTGTTTTATCCTTTTTTTGTTGTCTATTTTTCCATTTATCATTCTTGTTATCCTGTCTATTGTACTTATTTTGTTTCTTTTTCTATGGGATATCTGTAATTATTCTCTTTTTGTTTTTTAAATATTATTCCCTTTTATGATAATTTTTTTCAGTGAAATCATTCCCATTCCATTATTTCTCATGATAATGTACTTATCACCAACACATAGGGATCAGAAAAACCCATTAGGCCCGACCTCATCTATCTTGGGTGTCCTGTTTTGGGATGACCCATGTTGGATCATGAAAAATATAGTTTTTAGAAAACCAATAACTTATCAAAAATCATATATAATTTTTCTATAATATCATTAAAACATTCTTTATTCCATCATATCATATCCTAGGGAAAAGAAATAGGTTTCATGAAATCATCATTAGAACATAATGATCATAATTCGTCTAGAAAAGTGAATGGTGTCATAATATTATATCCCTAATAAATAATAAGAGTCATAAAAAGATGTTTTCCTAGAAGAAAATTACCTTCAAAATAACATTGAATATTTTCGTTGAAAACATAGTAAAAATATCCTTTTAATTGCATAGAATTTTAAATAAAAAATCCATGAATATTGTGAAATTATTTTCTTGGAAAATAATTATATAAATATTTAATGGAATCTTAAAATAAATAAAAAATTATGACCATTGTAAAATCCATTCATGCTCTATATATTAATTTATAACATTCTTTTTATACATTTTAAAAAGTGAAAAACAGAACATTTGGAAATCTTTTTAAAAGAATTATTAATAAACCTATGTAAATGAAGTAAAAGGTAGTAAAAATAACCATTTTAATAAATAATATATAGATAATAAACTTTATAAAACTATTTTAAGAACCTGGAAATGAAAAATAAGGATTTTCGACCGAAAAATAAGATATATGTTTTTCTTTCCTTAAAAAGATTTTCCCAGTCATTATAAGTACTAGTGAGAGGAAAAAAGTAATAATACATGAAAATTTCAAAACCATATGGGATACAAACATATGTAGGATAATAGATAAATATCATATAGTTCCTCAAATAAATATTAAATCATACACAATGTCGATTAAAATGAAATTTCAATATAAGAACATTCCTCTTTGTTCACATTGAATCAAAACCCCTTGAAAAAAATAACATCAAATGAAAATTAAAATATCATCAATATAAATTGATTCATTATAAAACATATCAGAGGTCCTATATATAACCCATATAATCACAACTAGGTTCACAACATGAAACATGTCACAACAAAACATAATTGATAATAATAACCCTTGAAAATATTATGACAATTAATGATTGATTCAATAAATGAATTGATTCTGTTAAATAAATATAAAACCATATAAAACATGTTTAAATACAACATAAATAACAAAAATTCATTTCATAAATATTTTTTTAATAATATAGTCAACAAATAAGTAATATAACCTAATAAAAGTAAATTTAGATAGGATCAATTATATTTCGTAAGTGAATTAAACATCATTATTAACAATTTATATTTCATTTAAATACCATATAATGTGGTTCATATTATAATTTATAATTATAATTCAAATAATTTCAAGGTTTTGTGCATCAAAATCTATCTAAAAGTCATATTTATTAAAGATAAAATGTATTCCAAATTTTTATGGTGTTACACTCTAAACCATTATGAAATAATGTCCAAGAAATGTTATCTTACAACTGATAAGATGGATTTAAAACATTCTTAGAATCAATTATAAGTTATAAAATATAAATATACCTAGGTTGTAAGAGAGAAATTTTATTCCACATAGATAACAATTCCTTTTAAAAAATACTTTAATGACTATAATAAGTCTAGGAAACTTATAAATTACAAAATATTTCTTATATGATACATTTTACATTGTGAGACTCCTACTTTTGAATTAGTTTCATAAAATGTGCTACACAAGAGCCTCATCCCAGTTGGTAAGGACTTAGAAAGTGCATCCAAGAGACCCGAGTTCAAAACTGACGAGAGAAATATATTCAACTACTATAGTAGTACTGTAGTAGGTACTATAGCAGGCACTATAGTAGAAACTGTTTGGTGTTGTACCAGCTAGAACTATTCATCTATTTGGGATTTCAGGCCACCGGTTTGGGTCTTGGGTAATTAAAGGCATTCGGGCCACCCATGGAATTCAGGCCAGTAATTTCTCTTTGCCTCCTCTAGGCCTTTGGGCCACCGCTAGGAAATTGGGAAAACAGAAATTGTGCTTAATGACCAGACAGACTCTACAAGGAGAAAAATCTAGATGAGGATTCAAAGTAGACACATTCACCAGTGCATAATATAAGAAGATTAATCAATAAAAGTGGGTATGTCATTGCCATCGGGACCGGCCTGTGCATGAACATGAAGCCTAGACAAACAATCCATGTCAAGGTGAAAATTTGACATCACAATGAATATGATATGGAGGATAAGTTCCATGTAGTTGTAGTCTATATATTTATTAATACCTACAAGTCCTATAATCCCACGTATAAGGTCCTTGTAAGGGTTCCCCCTCATCCCTTGAAAGGGGAGTTATCAAAAATCAATAAAAAAGAAGGCCTTCAGGCTATTTGAGGAGTTTTATAAAAGGTACCTTCCCCAAGGAGAGATATGTTCCATATATGAATTAATGTGTTTATCTTATTCTTACTAAATTGGATGAATTATTTTACAATTATGAAAGAGAATTAGAGAAAATATACATTCTTGACAACATTAGGTACCATAAGTGTACATTTTTCCTTCGGTACTGTTTTATGAATTTTTCACCTCTATTCAGTCTCAATTTCTATTCGATGACTTTTTCAATATTGAATCACTAAAATTAACTTTCATCATATCACAATATCCAAAAAAATAGATGAAATGGTATTTCTTCCTTTTCTATCCTTTCTTAAAAGAAGGGGTCAACACAAGATACTATAATATCCAATATGAATAATCCTTCATACGAAGAAATAATACATTAATAACCAAATTTTAAACATTAACACAGAAGGTCAAACATTAAAAAATCAATATATAACAATCCATGAGTCTCTTTAAAATATGTCTGACCTAATTTAAAAACCAAAAAGTCAGAAATATTTGATTACATATCCATTTAAAATCAATACAACATTTTTCTCTAAACAACATTAATCAATACAAAGTCTCATACCAAAAATGTATATTCCCTAATCATGTAATCTCCAAAATATGTTAATATGTTCCAAAAATAACTTGAATCACCATAAATATTAATAAAATCATATATACATCCAAAAGTTAACTCAACCATTATACATCAAATAAAATCCCATCTTCACAAAGAATATTACTTTTACCATAATAATCTATTATTCCCAATATACTAAAATTATTTACAAATAACAATAATAAAATAATAAAAAAATCAATTTCCAATCTAATTGTTATCTAGTCATATATTACCAAAATATGATAAACACATTATTCCTATAACCCATAATTAAATCTTCATCAAAGAACATATTATCCTAAAAGGTTGTCTGTTTATTTCAAAAAAATGTCTCCAATAATATTATACGAAAAACACTTAATACTAAATAAAAAGATACAAATATGGGTTAGATATACCTCAATGATATATTAAAACCCAATATAAATTTCCCAAAATATCATTAGTTTCTTAAAAATCCAATAATATAAAATCTCATAATGATATCTATGTTCTTAAAATTATGATCATACATTAATTTACCAACCCTTATTGTTATTCTTAACTCTCAAATTATATTCATAAGATAATTTCAAAACATACAATGTTATCTAAAACCTTTTGTGATTCCAAAAGAGATAACTCGAGTCCCGTACACCTAGATCAGGTGCTAAAAACATATTATTATCAAAATGGATTTGAAAAAAACTAAAAATGACCCAATATTAAAAACCCATAAATACAATATCTCTACCCAACCTTGAGGCACTTATATACTCAGGACCATTTATTTTTAGAGTGTTAGATAGAAATTAAAAACCATTTTCGTAACAAAACTAATGTATTTCTCATCTAAGGGGTATTTTTCCCATTATTCCCGTATTTTCTTATTCCATAAAAATACATAAACATATAAAACATAATTATCCACAAATAAAACCCTTCTATAAATTTCATATTTAATACAGTTCGTCATAACTAGGGGAGATGGAATCATGGGATGGGGTGAGCTTAGATACTTGGTAAGGGTAAATAAAGAAGATAACAATTGATGATCATATGGATGAAGAAGATAAAAATAAGGGTATGATAGCATGACTATATCATAAATAAGTCATACCCAATCATTAAATTTCATTAATACTGAATTATAGTATAAGTCAATCTCATAACAAATGATATAGGTCTTAATAGTATATATTTGTCAATAATAATTCATTATCCATCAGAACATAACTTAAGCATAAGAAATAATTATTTGGAATACACATAATAATATAAAATTATTTATTTTTTCATGGTTCACTTCTAATATGATCATAGTAGAAAAACTCAAATAGTGGATTATGTTCACTCTCCATACAATTATTTGTATAGCATGGTTCACTCACAATATTGTCATAGTTGATTGATTTTCTTATTAAACTAGGTTCACTCCCCATTCTAGTAAATATTTTCTCATGATATATAAATATTTACCCAGTTAATTGGAGTTATATATAATTTATTTCCAACCATTCACTTAATTAAAACTATATAAATTGTTCCATAAGAACATAAAAATATTCATCATTCCTTCATATCATATGTCACATAAATAAAATATTATTCATGAAATAATTCTAAGAACATCATCATTATAATTCAATTTTAAAATTGGATGGTATAATAATATAATATCCTCAATGAAGAAAAAAACAACAAATGATGCTGAAATAGATGAAGAAATCCATTAAAAGAAAATTTTATTCTTTCTCTAATAACATAAAAAAATTTATTTTCTTTTGAAAAAAATAAATAAAAATTAACAAAGTGTTGAAAGAATAATTTTCATTGAAAATAAAAATGATAAATTATAAAAGAGTATTCAATGAATGAAATATTTATACTGTAAGGAAAATCCATTCATTACAACTTCTTTTAAAGAGAGCATTGTTTTTACACATATGTAAAAATCAAAATATGATTATTTATAAACAAAACTAATGTGATTGATTTTAAACCCATGTGAATAGAATATAATGTATTTGAAAATGCAAACATTAAATCATTTCATGTGTTCCTAAAAAATATTATAAAATAATTTTAAGAACATGGGTAATGAAGGAAAATTTTACTGACTAAAAATTAATAAATAAAGTTATTTTTTACTACTAACTATTCAATGTACATTTTAAGTACCAACAATTATAAAATATCACTAATCCACAAAAATTACATAATAATTAGATTAAAATATATCGATTTCAATAGTTAAATATCATATAATTCCCCAAAATCATTTTTGAGTAAAAACAAAATGAATTAAAAATGAGATTGGAGTACATACCCATAAGGGTTTGGTAACTTTTGAATCATAACCCCGTTTAATGAAATAACTTCAAATGAAACTTTAAATACCATTATAACCAAGATAATTATCATATATCATATCAAATGGTATGTATATACACCATTTCAACACAACCAGGTGGATAACAAGAAACTTGTCTCAATGAAACAATATTGAGATGAATAACCCATAAAAAATCATGACATATAATATCAAATTCAATCAATGAAGTGATTATGTGAAAAAAATTAAATATACTTTAAATAATTGAAAATTTAACATAAATAATAAGAATTCATTTCACCTAGATTGTCGGTATAAATTTTGGAAGTATGGTGATCTATGCTGAAATGTTTTGGTTATGATTTTTATTAATTTGATTAAGGTGTGATCTTGTTTCTTTATACTTATGTTTCACAATTTTTAAAAATAATAAAATGGCTATAATAATTAAAAAATTAGTAGAATATGGAATCATTTTCCAGTGATTTGATTTTTTTTATTTTATATTTTCGAATGTAGGGTTTTTCTTCATAATACTATTATATGTTCATGTTAACTCATAAGTTAAAATGGATCACATGATCTTGTAAGATTGAAATAGATATCATAATGATTTCTCATGAAGAACATGAGTGAATAGGTATTATGTGACTCTGTGAATAGGTTATGGTTGATCATATAATCTTAAATATTCCACTTGATATACGTGATAGGTAGATCATTGTAATTAAAAAATAGGGAGTACATTAAGAATGTTATAGTTGAAGTGATGGGATTTTTTTTGTAAAATACATTCATGCAGTGCATATTCATATATAGATCACACATTCTAATGAATTTATTTGGGTCTCATAGTGTCCTTATAAATTCACATAATGATATTTTTTCTCTCTATATAATCATCAAACCACGTTGGTCATGTAACCAAAAATGGATAATGCATTATAAGTTAGGCGATGGGAATTGTGTGACACACTTAAAGAATTATATGTTGTCGTAGTTGGAGTAATCATGATGTAGAATAAAATGAAAAACATGTTCAGTATAAAAACATTATTGTGGTGGTATTGAAAATATATTTACATGATCAAATGTTTTGGTGTTCTTTATATAATCAGTTTTCAATGAGTTCAGGAGATTATTCCAGTCAAATAAGCTCCTATTTTTTATAGACTTGGTTAGATATATTAAGATGTCTTTTTAGGGGATTATTAACATATAAGGGCCTATAATAACAATTAAAAAATTAGTAAGTCAATAGAATAATATTAAGTGGGGAAACGTGAAGTAGAAGTATTTAGATTTTTTAGTGACATAGTTATGCGATTACTGTTTGTGCACTATTTTTTTGTGACTTGGTTAAGTGATCTCAAAACTAGTGAAGTGATATATAGTCGAAGTCATGAAACATGGTTCATATGGATTAGGTCTCGTGGAGGTTATTCTCACTTCAAGCCTCGTACACCGACTCACACAATTAGTTTTATGTTCCAGAAATCACACATAGTTGTTACAAACCCAAATTCATGCGCTTGGGGTCATACGACCGATTCATGGACTGGCTTTACGTGATGCACAATGTTTTTAGGTAAAAAAAATTAAACACCAAAGGAAATTTATTCCAATGTTATTTTGAAAATCAAGGAGCTTATTAAAGTATCATATTCTAAATTTAATGATGATAAATAATCCACATTATTTTAATATAGATATTATGGAATTCATGTCAATAAAAAAGGAAGAATTCATCAATAGTAGTGTTCAGAGAAAATTTAGTGGAGGTGATATGAATGAATTTTTGGGTTATCCCTAAATACATTATAAATTATATCTGTATATAACATAGTTTCCTTTAAAAAAACAATTGTAATAATCAAATACTAATGAATCCAAGAAGATTTAGGTATAACTAACACAATGTAGAAATATGGTCCATTTATGTATCCCAATGTGTTGAACCATGAAAAATTTAATGTGTTCTACTTTAATTTAAAATACCTGTGTGATTAGTGTTTGTGTGGTACAATCTAATAGGTCTAATTTATTCCAACCAACATTATTAAAATATCCTTAAATCAATAAAAAGGTTGAATCCATAATTCACCACTCTCATATTAGGGTATCCTAAGGTCTAACATGTGCTATCGAGGCTAGGATACTGATGTTGAACCTATTTTATAAAAAACCTATCTCATGGAGAAGATTTTTAATGGTCGAGTAATTTCTATATTTGATGTGGGAAAATATTTAATATGGAAAAATATAGTTAAATATAATCTTAATTCCCTTAGTATATAATTGATCTTTGTTACATTAAATGCGGTCTACGTCTGTGAAACGATAAGACTCTCTATGACTAAAATAGAAAGAAATATTATAGATACAAATAAGAAAGCATTAAGTTCATTAAATAGAGATCTACTAGATAAAATGTATATCAAATTAACTAGATTCACTAGGAATAATTTTATATGGGATAAATTTGAATATATATATATATGGTATAGAAAGGTGAAGTAAGAAAACTATTATCTTTTTAGTAATAAATTATATAATCTTAAAATACACCCATATTAAAATGAAGATATTTTAACCAATATAATCACAGAGGTTGTCACACCCCATCCTTTTTAATTACTTTTAATTATTAATTTTCTGGGTGTAGATAATTTTTTGGGCTTCAGGTTGAGTTTTGGTTTGATTTTTTTTGTGTTTTTATTTAAAGATTATTTTTTGGGAATGGGGGCATTTAGCTCATGGGCATATCACATATTAGATACCTTGAATCATCACACTAGTCAACATGCTTCCTTCCTGATGTTCAAAATATATAAAAATAAAATGAATAATAACATAATTTTAATTTCATGTGAAACTAAAATAATAAAAACATTAATAGAATTAAAATTATTATTTTAATAATGATTATATTGATAATATTATTATTAAGAATATTGTAATTATTATTATTATTAGTAGTGATATTATTATTATTATTATTATTAGAATTTTATTATTATTATTATTATTGGTATTATTTTTTAGGGTTTCTTTTCTATTTTTTATTTCTTCCATTTCTCCCCTCCCTTTCCCTTCCCCCTCACGTAGCCCCTCCTCTTTCAAGGTTTGGGGTGCATCACCCCCCTACTGGTCAGATCCCTCCCCATTAGCAGCACCCTTCTCTAGTGCCCTCCTCTACCTTGTGAGACCCCCTTTGACATATTCCTCTCTAGTGTGCATGTCCTAGATGGAGGCCATCTCTATAGTGTGCACTACCTTTCCAGCATACTTATCCTCCGAGATCCCTCTCTAATTTTTTGGCTCCAACATTTTTAGCCATGATTATCCTTCTAATAAACATTATACATCTCTCTACTCCCTCCTCTTATGACTTACAACAATTTTTTAGGATCCCTATTTCCCATCTCATTTCGAATAAACACCTAGGGTTAGAGATACCCCCTTTTCTAGTTTTCTTTTATTTAGTGTTGTGTGGATGGTGTCTCAGGACCCATTGGTTTGTGTTTCAGAATCCTTGCCGAAGGTGTGGTAGCTTAGGTCAATTCGCTCCACTATTATAAATTTGGGGTTCGTTTTTAAACATGATTTCTATTTAAATTACTCTAAATTAGGTATTTATTGTGTTTTTGAGTCCCAATGATTTATTGTATGGATTTGGGATCCGTGTATAAGGCAAGAACACATATTTCCATGTATGGATATATAGATATAAATAGATCTTCTATGTACATGTTCCCTCATATATAAGGGAACACGTTCATCAATTTAATGATGTGTGTGTGTGTGTGGAAGTGCATGCATGCAGGTGAGATGTTCGTTGAGTTAGAAAGATTTATATTGGCCATGCTATGAGGTAGGATCCATTTTCACTAATCTTATAAAGTTAAGATTTCATTGATTTAATCCTTTTTAGTCCTCCCTTAATTATTTAGTAGTGGTTTTTCAGTGTTAGAATAATTTTCCTAGTGAAATGAATTTTTATTATTAATTGCATTAAATGTGTGATCATGATTTTATGGGTTTTTCATAGTAAGTGTTTGTTAAATTCCAAGGTTTGATTTTTTATATAGTTTTTCATTATTAATGTCATGGTTGTGTTTTATAAATGATTTTGTGATATTAAAAATGGTGAGTGGTGTTTCAAAAATGAATTTCTAACTTGTTTTGGTACGTAAAATGTCTTGTGTGATATTTATTATAAATTGATTGATGTGGGGAAATAAAATGAAGACTGTTATGAATTTTTATTAAATGGATTCATTTGGAAAACCCTTCTCAGGTTATGACACTTGACGTTTTGGTTGACCAGGAGATAGGAGTGTCCCCGGTATGGGACCTCCCTTGTGTAATAATTAAATAAAGGAAAGGGAATACCCATTGAGGTTTCTCAGGTGATACTATTTTGTGTCATATGTATAATGGAATGTGTATGTGTCTTGTTTTTTGGGACATTTTGTTATACCCACATGTGTACATAGCATCGGAACCTAGCATAGAAAATATGAATTCTAAGAATTATTATTGCCCTATTCTAGTTTATTTCACTTGCTAGTGGCCCATATAAATAGGTTATATTGTTATTAATTCAGTGGGATTGTTCACCTCAGTTAGGCCAGGTAGGGAAATAGCCGGTCATTTGGGTGTTATGATGTCATTAGGTAGGGAATTCCTTCAGGATGAGTCACATGTATAGTGTTTTATGGTTCTCCTCTAAGTTCTCAGGTCTTCCCCTGTTCCTCTGATACTAGTACAGTTTGTGCCATTTCTCTCGTTTTGTGCAATCATAATCCTTATTCTTGGTTTTGGAGATATTTTGATAAATTTTGACATTGTGGTTTGTAAAATATGTCATCAATAAGGATATGAACAAGACCTCATTTTTTGTCTCCACTTTTATGAAAAATGAACAATCCCTATTTGGTCTCCCTTCTCATTCTCCCCTTGAACCTTGTTTTAAAACGTGGGGGCAGTGGATGGTGAATGTGATTTGGAAATTTTAAAATTGAAATTATGGGAAGAAATATATTTATATATTTTATTTCAAAAATATTATTCAATTTTTCATTATTTAAATGATGTGAATTAGGAAAAATATTATTTGGGCCTTTCTACTATGTTTTAATACCCATGCCTATAGTCTTTTCTTATTTTTAGCTTCTTCTACATGTTCGGACATTGGTTAGATCACCAAAATCAATGTTTGGTATTGGATTAGAGTGTGACCCTTGGGGTCCCATGGAGACATCATGGTTTTAAGGTTCTGTTTGGGTTTCCTTGTGTAGTTTTTTTTTTGTTTTTTTATTTATTATTTGGAATGAAAATGAGGTAAAAATATTGGTATCCATGTCTATTTTAGTTTCTCTTCATTTATTTAACTTCTTTTGATTATTTTTTTGAAAAATCCATTCTACATGTCTCTAATTATTCATTTGGAACAAGCCTCCATCTAGGGAGGATCAGGAACACCTCTTGAGCCTTGCGATGGATCAGCTTGGGTGACCAGATTAGAGTTGACCAGGGTTGGCTCATGATAAAATGGTTTCGTAACACGTTACCTCTATAGTGTGACATTCATTTTTATATCACTCGTTATTACTTAGGTATGTCTATGTAGAATTAGTAGGATTGTTGGGTATTCGGATGTAGGAACAAGAAGGATGTTATGAACCCTTTTCCATTTTGAACCTAATGTTACTATGGGATATCTAGGATCACTGGTGTCCTTTAATTCATGTGAGTTTTTTTTTGTATTGGGAAATGAAAAGGGAGTTTGGAAAGTTGCCTCTATGAGATCGTAGGGCCTAAAAATGCTCATGAAATCAGATACATTACCGTCGAATTCTCTATATGATGGTGGCATGATTGGTATAGACACCAACCATGTGTCTGAACCCCCCCCCCCCCAACCCCACTAACACTAGTTTCCCACTTTTGAGGCATTTTGGACTTCATTAATTCTAAAAAAAATAATGTTTTGAATCAGACAAATTGTATGTGGGAACGATTTTTAGTGGGATGATATGTTTTAAAGATAATGTTTTGGTGTCCGAAAATGGTTTGGATTGGGTGTTTAGTGAATCTTTGAGAAGTGTCTTAAATTTTTAAAATGAATGAAATATCTTATATATCATGTGAAAATCCTTGAAATCAGTTTCCAATTATATGGTGGGCATTTATCTGGAAATGTTTTTCCAGTATTTAATTTGGTTTTTGGTTTTGTTGTTAACATTTATTGAAAATAGGAATTATGGTGTTTGAAAAAGGAAGTGTTAGTTGAATGTTTTTTCCTTCAAAAGTGTTATTGGCCTTTGGTGTTTCTATTAGAGACTGAATACATAGGTATGTATGAGAAAGTTGATGGGTGCCAAGTGAGGTAAAACAATACACATTGGTGAGGCCCTTGGAATACCATTGGAGGGACTAAAATCCTTAATTCTTGTTTATTTTTTCAAAATTTCTTTTTATAAAAAAATGCATTCTTTTTCTAACTTTTAGTGGTGTGTTTTTTCACTTTTATATTTGGATTTATGTTTCTTTTAGGTTGTTTGAGATGAAGAATCTCTGTTATTGTATTAATCTTGATTAGGTTCCTTATTTCCTAGTTTCTAAGTGTCTACCCCCATAGAAATTTGATGGATTCCCAAGGTGTGTATTTAGGTGGTTCATATTTAGTGAACACTCCAATTGATCAACCTATAGACTACATTCCTGAATTCTAGAAGTTGAATCTTCCTCTCTTCTATGGACATGCGTATCCTCTCGAGGTAAAGAGAGGATGTGGTGGATTGATATGGACTCCAATTCACTTGTGTTTAATAAGTAATTAAAGGTAAATTTTTCTACCTTTATGATCGATAGTCCAACATGGAAATGATGGAAGTATATGTCTCGAAAAATTCCCTAGGAAGATCTTAACTGGGAGTTCTTAACATCATCATTCATCTAATAGAATTTTTTTGAGATGGTGAATGAGAAGTAGAAAATGTAATATTGTGGTCCTCATCAAGTTGTTGGATCAGTGTTGGTGTTCTATTTGTGATTATTAGACATAGTTATATATGACCCTAGATATGTTGCAATGGATCTCATGAAGGATTGACATTTTGATTTTGGGTGCCATCCTAAACTGTAGTCAAAAGTAGGAGATCCCAACATATCCACTTTCTCTGATGTGGTGAGGAAATCCATTCATGTTGATGCATAGTTAGTTGGATGGATATAGATGTTGAATACTTCTCTGGTTATTGTAATCGGTAAATAGGATTCTAGTAAGAATAATAGGATGTATCTTGATTCTGGTTGTGGTGGTAGGAGAATAAAGAGGCGTTATATCCTATCATCAACCTATTTAGGGAGTAATACCATGATTTGTCATTAGTGTGGAAATCATGGTCATAGGAGGTTATCATGCCAGAGTGATCCAAGAACCAGACATACATTTGGAAGCTTATGTCACTTGTACCAGTTCTTTCGAGGTGTTTCCAAGAAGTGTCGTGAAGTTAGAACCAACTCTTCAAAGGTCATTCCGACCTATTCGAACGAGTAGGGCAATGTTTGGGATCAGGTTGGTGTTTTCTCTCTCTAACGTTCCATGGGTGTAATAGCCATATCTAGTGGTTTTTATGGTGATTCTTTCTTATTCGATTACAATAATGGATGTTGTGAGACCTTTTAGAGTGTCAATTTTAATGGAAGTGTGTTTATGAAATTATGATTTATGTGTTATGTTTGGGGTTTTCTAATTCCTGACTATGAGGAAAGATAAGCTTCAACCATCAGAGATCCAACCATAGGTCCCAGTGTAAAGATGGAACACAGTCAGGAACCCCATAAAGGTTATAAGGATCTTGGTATAGTGTTTCCCTTTAGTTTCAGAAGTTCATGTAGTTTAAACCACATGTGTAGATGCTTCATCCCAAATGATCTTGTTTGTTTGAAAGGACCATGGGGGCCCAGTTTCTTGTGTGTGGGTAATATGGGTGAATGATTCCCTCCTTAGTTATTCAAAGGAGTGGATATCTCTTTTTTTAGCCTCAGTGGTGTAATCTTGTGGCTATGAATGACTGAAAATAACCGTTTTTATTTATTTTGAAGGAAAACACACTTAACAACAATCATGGATGTATGAAAAAGTTCAAACCAAGTGCATCATTAATAACATGATGAAACCCCTCCCTTTGAAAATACCCAAGAGTAGTGAAAGAGGACAAACATTGGTCCGGTGAAGCCACAGATCCCAGAAAATCTACAACCCTGTTCACCTCCCACCATGTGTGAAAAACCTCAATGTGATGTCCCAAAAGATGTCTGCACCATCGAATTAGATATTCAATTTTCCATGGAGTAGACCATGTTCCCAAGATAACCATGTCAGGTTTTCCTTGTTGATCGGTGATAATCTGTTAAATTGGTTTGTTCTTATATAGGGGAGACCCATAGTGGGTCTCACCATGTTACCCCTTAAGTAGTTCATTATTAGTCTAATCCTAAAGGTAGGGAGTCTGTTTTGGCCTCCCCACTCTATTGTGATTCCATTTTCATCTCGAGTTTTAGATTGTTACTATCGGTTGGGAGTCTGTTTGCCCCCCCCCCGTATTGGACTTATTAACTCTCTTCAGTCGTTAGGTTATTTATAATTATGGGATGTTCAATAGAGACTCCACATATAATAAATTCTGATTTTTCTTTCCGGGCGTAATCCTTCTTTTTGGTGGTCTCGTTTGTAGTTATCAATCCTCACTCTACTCTCTTGAGTAAATGTTGGGATTAGGGCATGCCCAAGAGGTTTAATGAAGTAATATTATAAAAGTAATCTCGTCAGTTTCGTTAAATTTGGGATGTTGTTTGATATTGTTTTCCCATTTTAGGAATGTGGTATGGGTTTCATTTGGTAATTTCTTAGTTGTTTTGGTTTTAGAGGTTGGATTTCAGCATGAGAGTGTCTTTCATATAATCGGTCAATTGAAGGTGTCATAGCTTACGTGGGTGGGTGACACTTATCTAGGATTCCATTATGGGTGTCTTTAGTTTTTTTGTAGGCCTATTTCCTTGTTGATATTGTTCTTGCCTCTTAATATTTATCAACTATTGGTGATCTCCTAAAATTGTAAGGGATTATCAGTTTTGTTTTAGAGTTAAACCATCTCTTTGTTTTCTAGTGGAGGAAATCATTACTGTGGGGATAGTTATTACATTCTGACCTTTGTAATTACTTTATGTTTATTATTTTTAAGGATTTGGAAATAAAATCCGTGTTTTTGTTGAGTCTTAGTTTTAATTATATAGATTTTTTTCATTAAAGATAGGTGTTATGGGTTTGGCAGCATCTGGCGCACTGGTAGAACACTATTTGTAGACTATGAGGCTTCACTCTGGTCATTGTGTAACTTTCCCAGAGTTAAAAATAAGTAAATTTTAAATGAATAATAAAATAATGTTTAATGAAATTTAAAATAATGTAAGAAAAAAGGTAATAGATTTAATATTATTATTTTAATAATGATAATATTATTATTTTGAATATTATTATTATTATTATTGGTATTGTTTTTTAGGGTTTCCATTAATTATTTCTTATTTCTTCCCTTTCTCCAATGCCTTTCCCTTCACCCTCACACATCCCCTCTATAAGCATGCATGTTACTCTTCTTTTTGAATAATATAATACCGTGCGATGTACGCAACACCGAGTTGAAGCACACCACGAACTATCAAACTAGCCATTTATAAAGTTGTTATGAGTAGTATTAAAAACATTTTTACTTTTATATATATGTCATCTAATTTTAACAATCATATTTTTTTTCTCAAATATAATATAAGGACAAATTCAATTTTTCAGATAAAAGATTTATTTTTCAAAAATACAGTTTTTTCACCTTTTAATGGAGAACCCTTTCTAAATCCTATATTTGACACTTTTATATATTAAATTTGTTGAAATTAAATTCATCCTTCCAATCAGGACTTAAAAATTTAATTTCGATAATTTTTTTGCATTTTTCTGATAACTTTCATATTTTGATGAATATTGAAAGATACTAAATTTTAATAGAAAACAACTTTTTTAATAAAAATAATTTATAAGGTTTAATTATACATTTAAATTGTTTTGAATTATAATTTGATTATATATATATCATTTAATCTAATATTGGTCATTGAAAGTTATTTCACTTTTGAACTGGACATAAACACATGTCAATCTTTCAATAGTTTTTAATTCTCAAAAACCTGCTTTCTGTTTTTAACAACTCGGAATTAAATTTAAAATAATTAATGAAAAATAGTTGTTTTGAATTTGGTAAAATAGAAATTATTTTCAGATTTGGAATATCAAAATTATCTTAGGGTGAATTTCAGGTTTCTTTCGGAAAAAATTCAATTTTTGATGAATAGTGAAACATTGTGTTTTTGTTTAAAAACTGAGTTTTTCTTAAATAATTAATTATTTTATTTTTATAGATACATAATACCTATATTAGTTAATTTTAATTCAATTGAGTCATTTTATAATAAAATTAGGTGTATAAAATTTTATTGAATATTTTAACATCTTTTACCCACCTTCTAGGTAGATTAGTAAATTTTCATAAAACATAATTTCACAGCTTTTGTGAATTGAATTTAAAAAATCCGAGCGACATGGTTGATATCAGAAAGTAAAATTTTGTTCAATAAGATTAAAATATTTTTTGGTGAATTTTATCTTTTGAATTTTATTTACCACGGTTAAAATTAAATATGGTAATTAAAGGTAAAAATGATATTATAATTACCCTAACACATGTAATAATTTAATTGGATAAGTGTATTTCGACCAAAATCATACTTAGGAAGTAAATATTATCCATTTCGCCCACTTGTTTATTATTGGGACATTTATTATTATTTTATTTAAAGAGTTAAAATTGTTAAATTCAAATTTTAATAACTAAAACATTTTTAATATTGGGTAATACAAAAGATAATTTTGACTGTAAATATTCATTAGAAATATGAAAATATTTACTATATCATGGTATTTTATTTATAATTTTTATACATTAGAAAATTAAATTTATATCTGACACAATGATCATACAGTAATTACCTTATTAATGATATATTAAATTAATTTATATTATAAGTATTAAAATAAATGTAAATTTTGACTTTTGATGCATTAAAAAAATTCAAGGTTAATATTACAAGTTAGGGTTGATTAATTTTTTTTTTGAAGAAATCATATTTTTATGGCTTTTAGAAAAACCAAATACAAAATAATGTCAAAATTGACATAAATGAGTTTTTAAAACAAATAATATATTATTAAATGATATAATAGTCCTAAAAAATAAATGTTTGGCCAAAAAACTTATATAATAATATATATGTCATTAATAAACCACATGGGGTTCTCTTTCCATTTTATAGTAAATTTATTAACCATATAATATAAAACTACAAGGAGACATTGTAAATAGTAATCTATTTGACAAAGACTTAAATCTAAATTACATGGTTAATATGGTTACAGAATCCTATCTAAAACCGATTGGTTGAGAGGTTTTTGACCTAACCACACATTAGACTCATAATAAATACTTTTTATCCATTATAAACCGAATATGATTGTATAATAAAATAATATTTCATTGTTTTCCTAAATTAACCCTCACCAGTCTTATAAAAAGGTACTTCCCCTTCACTCAAAATCACACCTCCATAGCCATTTGGATCTGAAAAACTCTACTCAAATATCCTCCCAACTACCCTTTCTTCAACCTAGAATAATTACTTTGATCAGAAATTCAACCTGTGGAGAAATTTTATCAAATCAAAAGGAAGAACCCGAAGAAGAGGTAAATATTTCATCACCTCTTTCATTGTTCTTTTCTTCTTCCACTTCTTCTTTATTTGTTTTTTCCATACCCAAATAATAAATACTATACGTTATACATAATTTGGTGTTAGTAGAAATATTTTACAACTATATTCATTATTCTATCCATCCTATGAATGACAAAGTCACTAAACGTGTGTACGTTCGACTTATCGTCTCCACATCATGGTGTAGTTTGTCATTCAACACTTAATTATTTGGATGGGTATAATAATGAGTATAATTGATTTAAATAATAAATATAACATGTTAATTATTATTTATATATGAAATATCATTCAATTAAATACGATTTATCCATCAATATAATGGTAGTGCCGCTCGTGCGTACGTACAGATTATCGTCTCCACAAATATGATGTGATTCATTCCCCATTGTAACCATTCAAGAATAAATATAATTTTAGAATTAAAAATTAGTTTTATGAACATAATTTCATTATGGATATGAATCAAATACATCATATCCATAACAAAAATGGCTTAAGAAAAAAACATATAAAGAAAAACGAATCAGTTAACACCCAAAACAATGATACTACTAAAATATTATTAAAAAAATAATACTAAAAGATCATATATGATATCGTATTTATGTATATGGTTATTTTATAAGTTAATAACAATTATTTCTCAATTATATATAATGTTGAAATATCCTCAACTTAGTAAAAGATAATGGTAAGGTGTTTTCATCTCACTTTTATTCCCATGAGATTCATGTTATATTTTCTACTCTTTCCTTTTGTGTGGTGTATGTACTACAAATGGTTGTATTCATTGGGTAATATAATATAATATATGATTTTTTAAATATTCATTATTTGATCCTCCATTAATGGTATGTATGTTTTTTAATTTTCCAAATTGGTAAGTGAATTTCTAATTTTATTTTTCACTCATTAGGTTTTACACAAACATCATTGATTATTTTACTCCAAGATTATGTGTGAAATCGCTATTTATGTATTTACATTGTAATTACACTCCCCTCTATGTGGATCAAATTTAGATGTGCATAATTACTCTATTTATAAATTCTCATGTCATCAATATAAACTTGTTAAGTGTAATCTTAACTCAATTTCCGTTCATTGAGTTAAACATAGAAGTCATAGGTGTGGTTTTTACAAGATTATTTGTGAATTTACTCTGATTGATTTACACAGAATATCATATCATGTTTAGTGTATTTATATTTTTCACACATAATTATATCATTTATTTATCCTTAACTTAAGGATAGGGTGTTTATAAGGGATTTCATCTCAATTTTCATTCCATTGAGACTACTTTGTTGTTGTGCATGAATTCACTTTTATGTGGTGCATATACTGAACTTTGACATAGTATATCCTGAATCCATTTATTCTCACGATGTTATAATGTTTTTATTACCTCAATTATTTATATTCAAGAGACTCTCATTTGGATATGAACTCTAACTAAAATATCTTTTAAATGTCTTAAATATTTATTCTAACAAATCATTCTTATTAATGTCCATTTTTTAAAAAATGTTTTTAAGGATTTTTTTATTTGGACATAATTGTTTTCAAATTAAAATTATTTTTAAAAGTTTCAAAGTGGTATGGGACACTTTTATTCAAAAATTTATTTTTAACAGTTTCTTGATAAATAGTGATACATTTAAATGTTTTCAAAAAAAGGGATATTTCTCTCAAATAGTTTTACAGGTTATTTTCATCCATGTCAATATCCTTCATTATTCTTTATTGAGGTTGATTTATTTTAATAAAATCTCCCATATTGTATTGAATGAATTATGTTTGACTTTGGATGTGCTATTTTTATACCAGACCTTTTTTTATTAAGAGTCCACTTTTTTGGAAAAGTGAGGACCATAGAAATTCCACCACATATCACCCGCACATACCCCACCTAGATGATTCCCATACAACATGAAAATTCAAAATTAAAAAATACTGTAGGAAAACCCATCCACCACTTATTTCTACCCAAAATCATAAAATAATAAATTCAAAAATAAAGATATCATCAACCAAATTTGTAAACATTTCCTCTCGATTCCAGAGTCACCTTGAGCCTCACATCCAACCTCGATTCACACACCTTACGCGACTTCTACCATGTCCGCATCAAAACAGACTGCCAGCGAGTTTCATTGATGTTCATTGTCACCATCATCGTCAACGTCAAAAGATTCATTATCTCCACCATACGCGAATCATGAAACGTCACACCGTCATCCATTGGTTTAGCCGATTCGTGACACCAGACCATCTCCAGCTTAACACCACCACCATCATCCTTGACCGAACACCACATCATTGTCGAGGAAAGACAAAGACATAAAAAAATCATACCAGTAACAGAAGTTGAAAAGGACTCCAACCAAACCTCATATGAATCCACCACCATAGAAGGAACAAACAAAAAATAATCAAAACCAGGAGAAACATGTCGCACGAGAAGCATCAGTTGCCACCAAATTCCACCTCTCAATACCTTTGAGGAACCACTGCTCCAGCACCAACTAGGAGAGGAGAAGAGGTCCATGCGGTCAAGGAAGGGATAAGAGTAGTCGACGCCTCCAAATGACACCATCTCGCTTGAAATGAAATATGAAGATGAAATCAAGAACACGACGACATAAGAGAAACTGGAAATACCCCAACCACCATTCTAATTTTCCCAAAACCACAAAGTACCCATCTCTTGATATTTGACCTGGATAGAAGCACTGGAACATGAGGTCATAGAGGGGACGAAGTGGACTGGGGATGCAGAAACAACCATCATCAGGAGCAACAACCAAACTTTTAAAAAAGACCAAAAAATCAAACCTCTAAAGATAAATAACGGAACAAAGAATGAAATAGAGTGGTTTCAAAAAGTGAGAGGAAGGAATAAAAGAAGGAAGAGAGTGAGAGGAGAAGAAACGATGTTCAGACGCGCCTCCATCCCTGAATATAAATGTTTTGAGAGAATCCCTATACGAGGCCTAAAGTAGGATGGGGGAGCTGGGGGAATGCATTAGACTTATAAAGTGACGAATGTATCCCACTATAGCTCATCGATACATCGGTAGGTCTCATGAGACAAACAAGTGTCTTGGCACAAGGCCATGAAAAAATATTATTTCTTAGTCTTGGAAAGAGGCCTGGAATATATAGTTATGATGTCCATAATTATTCATTCCATCATTATGGAATCAGCTATTAATATTAAATGTGATTATTCCACTAGTAGAATAAGCATGTTAATAAGTAAATGGAATTATTTGAATAATATTTTCTATATTATGCTGATGTTTTAGTTTAAATGGATTGTGTTATAGTCTTATACATTTCCTTAAATGAATAAGCTTATTTATGAATGTTTTTTCTATATTGTTATCCTTACTGAGCATTTGAGATCACCCCTTTCTTTGTTTTATTTTTAACAGGTTGTTAAGAAGTATATCATGATTAACCTATAGGAATAGGCTAAGGAATATGAGTGTTTTCAAATGGGAAATAATGTTGTTTTAATTTATGTCATGATGTAATGTAAAACTTATGAATTTATCTATTACTTCAAAGGATACTAAACTAATCGGCCTTTCAGGACGTGATCTCTTGTTATCATGCAAATGATATGTAATAATGCACCGACTCTGGGTAACTAGGGCCAGGGCATTACAGTTGGTATCAGAGTTAGTTTAGTATAATCCTTGAAATATATTTAGAAAAAAACTCTGACTAGATAACATTACCTGAAGACATACATTGGATATTAGTATAGAAGAACATCCAAAAAATTTGGTAATGTAAATATTTTGTGGGTTTTCCATGAAATACATCCCTCTCTGGATACGAGAAGGTAGTGGCGGCTTTGGAACAGATCTACATATGGGTAAAACCCAAAAACACCACTTTTAACTAGACTCAAATGGGAATGGGTGCACGACAACAGGGGTTGCTGAACTCTTGGTTATGACACTCATGGGGGATATGCTTAGGATAATTCACATTTTCTTTAAAAACCGATTTGAAGTACTTTAATATAAGATGAGAATAAATAACCTTGGTTAATCCTAAGGTGTTTTAGATTGAAAATATAGTGTTATGATATTCTCTAGGTGATTTTATTAATATTTTTACTCATACAATGCTTTCTGGTTTTAGTCAATGGGTGGATTCCAAGTAAGTCATAGTAATATTGAACATGATGTACAAGGTGGGAATAATTGTGGAAATGAGCAATGAAATGGAATTTTGATAGGAGTAAAAGATACCATGATCATGCCGAATTAGTTTTACAAAAATATGATCTATAACATATATATTAACCAACTCCAGGAATCAACAGAGAAGAGAAATGTGGTGAATGATAATAGTTCCAGTAATGGAGACCATAGAAAAAAGAATGCACAATTTCTGTCAAGAAAGAAATGTGGAAGGAGACACCCAGGAAAGTGCCTGAATAGAAAAAAGAAATTCTTTATGTGTGGGAAGGAATTACATAAAGTAAATAATTTCCAAGGAAAAATGAAGAATACTATGGAAGAAAAGAAAAATGATACCAAGAATCCATTTATAGTAATCAATAGTAAATATTGGGGACCTGAGCTTTACCTGAGTCAATTCCATATTCTATACGATAACCTCTTGGTCATTCTAGAACCTATGTTGAAATAAATTGATAGAGAAATTTTTAAAATTATTAGTTCTCTTTGTTGATGAGATTACATTGGAAGACATTTCTCTTGTATGTGTAACCCTACAGTTTGTTATGTAAAAATGCTATTCGAGGAAGAATTATATTTTCTTTTTTGGATATAGTTATAAATAACCATTTAAGTTTATATGATCCATGAATTTGAGGTAATTATAGGTTATTAATTTTTGGGATGAAAATGAAAGGTATGAGATAACATTTTTGGTTAAATTATGATATGGTTATTTTAAGTAATTTATCTCATTTTGGGAATGTTATAAAATATAGTTTTTGAAAAAGGAAAAAATGAAGACCGTGTGAAAACCTGTCACATCAGACAATGGTTTGGGAATAAAACCCACAACCAAAGAGCGACTGTGATTTATCACCTACCGTTGGACAAAATTATGTTCCTGGTTAGTGTGTCTATTTCTTTTTAGTTAAATGATTTTATTGATCTATAATTTTTTAATTTGGGATCTTATGTTTTGTGATATGGATATCTTTAGTGTTGGAAAATGATTTGGGGATTATATGATAAATGCTATTTTCGAAGACGTTCACTTTGATGGGAACACTATATGCCAAAGGAAAATAGAATACAATAGGATTTCATTTTACGAGTAATGGTGGATATTTTTTCTAGGTTTTTATTGGGGTTTTATAGTGATTTGGGTTGTTTATGAAAATGATTAACTTATTATTAAGAATATGGGATTAGGTTAATTACTTTTAAGTATGCGACTTTAAGAGTAATCGATGTTATTTAGATATAAAATTTTAGTTGGAAGACTATGTAATCAAATTATTCAGAGTTTTGGGTTTCAATCATAGTTCGGATTATATTGAATGATTTTAAGGAAAATTATTATTGAATGGTATTTATTGACCTTTGGGTATTGTTTCTTTAATTTTAAAAACTAAGATTTTTATTTATTTCTCTAAAGGATTATCCTTTATGGGGATCATCTGATCTTGTTCTAACCATTCTAGTTTTGGTTAATCTCTAAAGATTAGGGAAATATATAGTTCATCCATTATAGATTATGTGATTCTATATAGGTTGATTCTAGCACTTCAGGTGTGACCTAGTCATCTTGAATACACATCGTTTGGAGTGAAAGATGTGTTTGTGGTAGAAATTAGTTAAAGTATGGAACTCTACTAATCAATTATTCTCTCTCTCTATCTCTTATTCTATGATGAAATTAATTCTTAAACTTTAGGGAAAGTATCATAAACCCAAAAATTTGTTATCCTAATACCTTAGGTTATTCATCATAGATTTCTAGATTTAACACCCTCAATTTTCTATTCACCTGTTTGTGATTGATGAACTCAATCACTCCCTATAAATATTTACATTTTCCTTCAAATTATAATTTCCACCAATCTACTCCTATTCTAAATACTAATTTGATGGGGAATTTTTCATTTCTCTTTCCCTCTAATTAAGACTACGTTTTCTCATCCCTATTTTTGATGTGCGTTTTCCATTAAGGTATTTTATATTTTTTTAATATCTTATTTATGAAGAACAATTTAAATTTTCAAGGACACAATTTATTGAAGGAGGGAATAATGTAACACACCAAGCTTCCACGGTACACTTCTCTTTGAATAATACAATAGTGTGTGATGTACGCAACATAGAGTTCTAGCGTACGACGACCTGTCAAACTAGCCATTTAGAAAGCAGTTAGAAAGAGTAATAAAAAATTTGTGTTTTTGATATATCCCATATAATTTTATCATTAATCATTTGTGTTTCTTATATATAATATATAGAAACATTCAAATTTTCAAATAAAAGAAGTAACTTTCAAAAATGCATATTTTCCACCTTTCAAAGGAGAACCATTTTGAAATCCAATATTTGACACTTTTATATATTAAATTTCATGAAATTAAATTCTTATTTAACATAAGAACATAAAAATATAGTTTCGATAAATTTTTGGTGTTAATCTAATAAATTCCATATTGGTGATGAATAGTGAAAGATACTAAATTTTAATAGAAAATAGCTTTTTTAGTCAAAATAATTTGTGGTGTTAAATTATACATTTGAATGGTTTCGAAGTATAATTTGATTAAATTTAAATAATTTAATATAATTTTCTTAAATGGTAGTAATTTCACTTTTAAATCGGACATAAACACATATCAATCTTTTAATAGTTTTTAATTTTCCAAACCGACTTTCTGGTTTTGATAATGGGAATTAATTTTAAATTATTTAATACAACTTATATGTTTTTAATTTTGTAAAATAGAAATAATTTTTGGATTCTCAACATCAAAATTAGCTTAGGGTAAATTTTTGGTATTTTTCTAAAAACATTCAACTTTTGGCAAATAGTGAAAAACACTGCATTATTATTTAAAAACCAACTTTTTATTTAAATAATTATTTATTTTCTTTTTATAGATATATAATACCTATATTATATCAATTTACTTCATTGGATTCATTTTATAATAAAATTAAATGTGTAAAATCATATTGAATATTTCAATGTCTTTTACCCACCTTCTAGGCAGGTTATCAAATTTGCAAAAAACGTAATTTTACCACATCAGTGAATTCAATTTCAAAAATCCAAGATAAATTTTTTACATCATTATGTAAAATTTGGTTCAATAAGATGAATATAATTTTTTGTGAATAGTAACGTTTCAATTTTATTTACCACGGTTAAAAGTAAATAGTGTAATTAAATGTAAAAATTATATTATAATTACCCTAACACATGTCATAATTATATTAGATAATTGTATTTCGACCCAAATCAACAATAGGAATAAAATATGATCCTTTTGCTTCACTTGTTTTAGATTAGGACATTTATAATTATTTTATTTAATGAAGAGTTAAAAGTGTTAAATGAAAATTTAAATAACTAAAAAAATTTTAAAATAGGGTTTTACATAATATAATTTTGACTATAAATAAATATTAAAAATATAAAAATATTTACTACATCATGGTATTTTATTTAGATTTTTTATACGTTAAATAATTAAATTTATTTATGACACAATAATGATATAATAATTACCTTATTAATGAAAGATTACACTAATTGATAATATAAATATTAAAATAAATATAAATTGAGATTTTTGATGAATTAAAAAAATTAGGTTAATATTACATGTTTTGGTAGATTTAATTTATTTTTTTCAAAGAAATCAGATTGCTATGAATTTCAAAAAAACCAAATACTAAATAATGTCAAAATTGACAAAAATGAGTATTTAAAACAAATACTATATTATTAAAGGATATAATAGTCCTAAAAACCTATGGCTCAACCAAAGGACTTATATTATAATATATATGTCATTAATGAACCACTTGGTGTTCTCTTGGTATTTTATTGTATATTTATTAACCATAAAATATAAAATTACAAGGATACATGGTAAATAGTAAACTATTTAACCAATAGTTGAATCTAAAAGAAAAGGTTAATATGGTCACCTAAACCTATCTAAAACCTATTGGTTGAAATATTTTCAACCCAACTCCACCTTATCCAAAAAATAAATTCTTTTTGATCCATTATAAACTGAATATGATTGTATAATAAAATAATATTTCGAGGATTTTAGAAAGTGACCCTCACCACTTTTATAAAATGGTACTTCCCCTTCTCTAAGAATCACACCTCCAATGCCATTTGGATTAGCCAAAACCCAATGAAAGATCCTTAAAACTACCCTTACATCAACCTAGCAGGCATAATTTTATTAGAAATCTAACCTACGGATCAATTTTGATCAAATCCAAAGGAAGCACCTGAAGAAGAGGTAATTATTTCATCACCTATTTCAATGTTCTTTTCTTCTTCCACTTCCTCTTTCTTTGTTATTTCCATACCCAAATAATAAATCCAGTACCTTATAGACACTATTATGTTATTATAAATATTTTACAACCATATTCATTATTCTATCCATCCTATTAATGACAATGTTACCATACGTCTGTACATAGGGCTTACTATCTCCACATCATAGTGTAGTTTGTTATTCACCAATTAATTATTTGTATGGGTATAATAATGAGTATAATTGATGTAAATAATAAATATAAGATGTTAATTATTTTGTATATATTATATACCATCCATTTACATACTATTTCACCATCAATAGAATGGTATTGTTGATCGTCCGTACATACGGATTACCGTCTCCAAGAACGTGATGAGATTCTTTCCCCATCATAACCAGTCAAGAATAAATATCATTTTATGATTAAAAAATAAGGTCTAAAAACACAATATCATTCTGGATATGAATCAAGTACATCTTATCCCTAAAAAAAGTCGTACGTAACAAAACATATAATGAAAAAAGAACCAGTTAACACCTGACACAATGATACTACAGAAATATTATTAAAAGTGTAATATTAAAACACCATATATGATAACATATTTATGTATATGGTTCTTTTATTATTTAATATAAATTATTTCACCATTATACAGGAGGTTAACGTACCCTCCAATATAGAAATTTACAAGGTAAGTGGTTTTCATGTCACTTTTATTTCCGTGAGATTCGTGCTATATTTTCCACTATTTAATTTTGGGTGAGGTATTTTATGCACATGGTTCTATTCATTGTGTAATATACATTAATTTATGAGTATTTATATCTTCATTTTATGATCCTTATTTCATGGGATGCTTGTTTCTTAATTTACCAAATCTATAATGGAATTTCTAATTTCAATTTTCACCCATTGGGTTTTATGAAAACATCATTGATTATATTACTACAATTTTATGTGTGAAATAAATATTTATTTATTTATGTAGTAATTTACATTACCCTTTGTGTGGATATAATTTTGATACACATAATCAATCTATTTATAAATTACCTAGTCATGAATATAAATTTTATACGAGTAATCTTAACTCAATTTCCATTTATTGAGTTAAACATCAAAGACATTTGTATTGTTTTTACGAGAATATGTGTGATTGTACTCTGATTGATTTACACTAAATATCCAATTCTATTGAGTGTATTTATATTTTTCACAAATAATTTGGTCACTTATTTATCCGTAACTCTTTGATATGGTCTTTATAAGGGATTTTATCTTAATTTATAATCCATTGAGACTTCCTTGTTTTTTATGCGCTAATTCACTTTTATATGGTGTAAATACTATAACTTATCAAAGTATATCATGAATCACTTTATTTTCATGATATTATAATGTTTTTATCACCTCAATTATTTATATTCAAGCATCTCTCATTTGGTTAGGAACATTATCTAAAAAATCACTTTAAGTTTTTTAAATATTTATTCTTTTGAATCATTCTCATTAATGTCCATGTTTTAAAGAATGGTTTTAAGGATTTATTTATATAAACATAAATGTTATAAATTAAAATTACTTTTAAAAGTATCAATTTGGTATGGGACACTTTGATTTAAAAATCATTTTTAATAGCTTCTTGATAAATAGTGAGACTTTTAAATGATTTCAAGAAAAAAGGTACATTTCTTTCAAATACTGTTACTCGTTATTTTCATCTATTTCAATATCCTTAATTATTCTTTATTGAGGTTTATTTATTATAATACAATCTTCCATATTATATTTAATGAGTTATGTTTGACTGTGGATGTGCTATTTTTGTACCATTCGAGGATTGTGGTTAAAATATAAACATTTCGTATGCTAGTTTCAATATGAATGATTATGTTATGTTTCAACCTTTTCATATGAGGAATGCATTGGACTTAGTATGTGATCGTTGGAGACCACTATAGCTCCTTTATGCATCAGTAGGTCTCATGAGACAATCTATTGTCTTGGAACAAGGCCTTGACAAAATATTATTTTGTATTCCTGGCACGATGCCTTGACTATGTGGTTATGATGTCTGTCATTATGAATTCCACCATTATGAAGTTAGCTATTGATATTACATGTGATTATTCAACTAGTAGAATAATTATGTGAATAAGTAAATGGAATTATTTGATTTATTTTTTTCATATTATACGAGAGTTTATGTTTAAAAGTCTTGTGTTTTAGTATTATACATTTCCTTAAATGTTTATGCTTATTTAATAATGTTTCCTCTATAATGTTATCCTTACTGAGTATCTAACCTCATATTTTTCTATGTTTTATTTATCCCACTATGTGAAGACGTATATCCTGATTTACTTGTAGGAATAGGCTAAAAGATATGAGGTGATCAAAGGGGACATAATGTTGTATTTCCTTATTTCATGATGTAATGTAAAACTTATGTATGTATCGAGTAATTACAAGGATACTAAACTAATCGGTCTTTCAGGACTAGATCACTTGTTATCATACCAATGATATATAATAATGCACCGACTCTGGGTAACTAGGGTGGGGCGTCAGACTCTCCCCCTTTCTCAACTCGGCATACACGACCCCTTGTTGGCTTGCCCCTCTCCTCTAGCACCACCCTTATCTAGTGGAATCTTATCCCTCATGAAACTCCCCTGTTGTGGCTTCCTCTCTACCATGCATGACCCAGTATACAATCTTTTCTCTAACATACACCACCTCACCAGTGACCCCTCCTCTGAGATCCCACTCTGATTCGTCGACTCTGCCATTTTTTCTCATGATTATTCTTTGAATCGATACAGTATGTCTCTCTGCTGCCTCATACTAAAATTTTATGTGATTTTTTGGGGTCTACATTTCCCTACTTGTTTCAGCCAAACACATAAGGTTAATGATATCCACTTTTATGTTTCTTTTGATTTAGGGTTCTGTGGAGGTTGTCTCGGGACCCATTGGTCTATGTTACATTAATCATGGTTGAAGGAGAGGCAGTAAAGTAGATTCACTCCACTGCCATCAATTTTGGTAATTTTATAAATCTGTGTTTGGTTTCTAACCCCTTGAATGAATTCTTTTTGGTGTTTTTTAGTCACAGGAATTTATTGTTGGGACATGCAATTGGTTTTGAAGGAATGCACACATATTCCAATTTTTTAATATATATGTATATATATATAAATTTATATTTTCTCTATGTGTTTGTTCCCTCATATAATAGGTAACACATTCATCTGTTTAAAGATGTACATATATATATATATATATATTTAAGGGTGTGTGTGTGTGTGAGGGATTCGCAATGAGTTAGAAAGATTTTTCTTATCCATCCAATGAAGAAGAATCCCTTTTATATCTCTATTAAAGTTGATATTTCATTGATTTCATGATTTTCTCTCTTCCCTTGATTATTTAATAGTGATTTATCATTCTTATAATTAATTTTCATTGATAAAGTTAGTTTTTTTCTTAATATAATTGAATGTGTGATGTGGATTTGAAGGGGTTTCCGCAGAAATTGTTTGTTAAATTACTCTCCTAGCTTTACTAAGTAGTTTTTGATTCTTAAAGGAATGGTTGAGTTTTATAAATGATGGTGTGATATTAATAATCGTGAGTGTTGTTTCCAAAATGAACTTATAAGTTGTTTTCGTATAGAAAATATCATGTATTATGTTTTCTATAAAAGTATTGTTGTGTGGAAATGACATGAGGTTCATTTGGAATTTTTACATAATGGTCTATTCGGAAAATCCTTTTTTGTTTAGGTCACATGCCTTTTTGGTTGACCATGAGATGAGATCACCATCAGTATGTGCCCTCCCTTTGGTAATAATTAAATTTTGGAAAGTAAATACCCCTTGATGTGGTTGGGGTGGTGCTAGTTTTTGTGATATGTATAATGGATGTGTATGTGGATATTTGTTTGGATTGTTTGGAATGCCCCTTTGTGAACATACCATGGGAACCTAGAATAAAAATGCGGAATTGTGAGAACATTTTCTACACTAGTATAGTTTATTTCACTAGTTATTGGCCCATAGTAGGAGGTTATTTTATTTTTATTGAAACAATATTAGACCCCTCGGTCAGGACAGGTAGGTTGATGACTGGGTTTGGGCATTATGATGTAATCAGGTAGGTAAGGCCTTTGGGATGAGTCATATGTATATAATTTTATAGTTCACCTATAGTTTCCTAGGTTTTCACTTGTTCCTTTAATACTAGTATGGTTAGTGTTGTTTCCTCGTTGTGTGGAATCATAATCCTTGTTCTTGGATTTGGTGTTCTTTTGATAAGTTGTGAATTTATGGTTTGTTAAAAGGGTTTTCAAGAAGTATGAAAACAAGAACTCATTCCTTTTCTCAACATTTATGAAAAAGTAACGATCTATATTTTCTCATCCTTCCCCCTCTCCCCTTGATCCTTATTTTAAAAAAATTTGGAAATAGATAGTGAATGTGATTTAGATATTTTATAATTGAAAGTATTGATAAAATTAGATTTATATATTTTATTTCAAACATGTTGATCAATGTTTCCTTACATAAAGTATATGCATTGGGAATGGAATTAATTTGGCCTAACTACTGAATTTTAATACTCATTATTGTAGTATTTTATTATTATTATTTTCTGCTGGAGGTTCTATCTTTGGTTCTATCACCTTAGGTGTTGTTTGGTTTTGGATTGGAGAATGAACCTCAGGGTCACATCGATACATTGTGGTTTTATGGTTCTGCTTGGTTTTCCTTGTGTAGTTTATTGTTCTATTTTTCATTTGGAATGTGAATGATGTATAAATATTGGTAAGAATGACTATTTTAGGTTATCTCATTATATTTGGCTACTTTTATTTACTTTTTTGGGAGAAATTTTTCCTGTTATCTCTAATGATGCCATTTGAGCTTTTTGCCTACCTAGGTGGATTGGGAATACCTCTTAGACCCTACCATGGATCTTCTCGGGTGATCGATTCAGAGTCGACCCGGGTTGGTTCGTGATAGGTTCTTATGGATATATAAACACATGGATAATAAATAAAATATATAAGAATCATAAAAAATATTTCATTATATCTTCAACTGAGATACAATTGTAAAGTATCATTTCATAAAGAAAGAGATTTATCTCATCTTTCTCTAGATTGCCTTACATAAAGTCTTACTTAATATGAAATGTGAATTAAACAAGAGATGAATTAAACCCAATCTATTAAAAATTTTCCTTTATGGTAATGGAAAATTTAAATGTCAGTGAAGATGAAAATAGAAAAGATATTTAAAATGATCCTCTATTAATGGTTATTGAAGATT
The DNA here is from genome assembly GCA_963277665.1 of Viscum album. Classification (NCBI taxonomy): domain Eukaryota; kingdom Viridiplantae; phylum Streptophyta; class Magnoliopsida; order Santalales; family Viscaceae; genus Viscum; species Viscum album. Next base: position 1,356,205,085 of record OY728131.1, read on the forward strand.
TAAAAATAGGAAAAGGAAAATTCAATTTAAAACTACCTATTTCATAATTTTAATGAGGAAAATCTAGGAACCTTACTAAATGGTTCTTAGATCTATTTGATAATTAACAAATTAATTATAATTTTCATTAAATCCATAAATTATCTTCCCATCTAAAACTTGGAGAATATATGGATTAAGTTTTACAAGAAGATCGTTATCATAGAAGAATAATGTTGTGATTAAGACTATTTAGAGGATGTTAAAATAGAATTAATGTCTGATATTGAAGGTTATATGATGGATAATATTTAAAATAAATAGCCAATATTAAAAATATCAATGAGATATACGGAGTAGTGTAAATCAATGTGGAATGGGATTGTTCTCTCAAATAGAATGATATTAAAAGAAATAATCATTGAATTATTAATGGATTTCAAACGAAATTATTTACATATTTGGAATAACATTAAGAAAATATTTTCAAACTATAAGAAATTTCGTATGATCATTTTTCTCTTCTTTGAAGTTATAATAATTTTAAAACTCCAAGAGAAAGATATTAGTACTAATGAAGATGATTTATGACCATAATTTAGGTAAAAAAGAGAGAACAAAGAAGGTGGAATCCTAGAAGAATATATTTATTCTATATGAAGAAAACTATAGTCCTGAATGAAAAAGGTATATACAGGAAGAAACTAAAATTATAGAGGATCATAGACCATAAATTGATAGAAAAAGTCAAGAGAGGGGTATAAGGTGTTAGTAGAATTATGAATGAACAAACTACATGAATTATAAATAAATTTGGAATTAGAAATATGGATAAGACAAAAAATGTTGTAGATATGATGGAATTTTAAAAGTGAAAGAATAAGGTTGTTTATCTTTTTGAAACAATTAAATACAATCTATACAAAAAATTATTTTCCCTATTAAACGAAATAAAACTTTTAGAAACACCGCTAAAGTAAAATGGGATCTCCAACAATAGAAAATTTCTAAAAAACCTTGATACATGTGATTTAATGGAAGGGAAAATGTATTTAATATTTTGAAATGTTTGTTTTGTGGCTATATTTTTTACACAAAGTCCTATTATGATGAATCATAAATCTAATGGAATGTTTAAACACCATGATATAAGCAATAGAGAAAGTGACCATATCCACTATATCCGTGAATTATTTCTTTTTAAGGACATTTTTTTATTTATATAACTTTGAAATAATGATATAAATGGTATGGAAAGGAGAAGAGGTTGTTATTATCATATAATTAAAAGGAAAAATGATATTGATTAAGATAAATAATATTTCATGGAACAATATATACTCACCTTTGGATGATGAATATGACTATGAATACATGTCCTATGATAATGAAAGGAATTTGAAGATATTGTGTTCTCCAACTCAAAAAGAAATATCATATAAAGAATAGATAAAATATGATAGGTCTAATAAAATATAAATTTCTCTCAAATAAACAGTGAACATGACCACCTAAATTAATAATATTGGTTTTCATCCCATATGACAAGTAATAAGAACATTTGGAATAATATTAATAGATGTTTTAATGGAATAGTATGTTTCAAGAATGATGGGTCCTTGAAAATAATATATTGTGGTAGTATATGGTTGGCTTAATATGAACTACCTAAAATAGAATTCATCTATATTCATGTATTCTAACACAATATCTTGAGTGTGGGTCTATTATGTAACTTGGTACATGAAGTATCATTCAATTGGAATGGATTCCTTATCAAAGGGAAAACTATGAATTTTATCATAAATGGATTGAGGACACAATATAATATATAAAAGCTGGATAACAAAGGGGATTCCTATATTTTAAATATTTAATATGAAAACAACTTGTGTCATAAGAAGCTTAGACAAATTGGACAACAGAACCTGGAGAACATGTCAAAATTAACACCTACAGTGGACATTTCAATTATGAAATATGATCATAAAGGAATGTATGATGAATTAATGATGGAAGAATAGCCTATAATATATATTGACCAAATAATAAATGTGTTTCAAATCTAATCTACCTAATTCACATAATTTTTTGCTCTAATAAATATATTTGGGTTATATTGTGAAAGAGACTTCATTCTATTTATTAATTATTATAGAATAATGGAATGTTTAATGTTCATTATAAAACTTCAGAGTTCATGGGCTGCATAAAGATATATATAAAAATATATAAATATGAAATTGGGTGTACTATAAAAATATTTTTGATTCTATAATCGAATAGAGTACACATGCATTTATTTTGAGATCTACCTCAATATTCAAGGCATTAAACAAGTGGTTTCATTGGTCATAACACCAAAAAAATGGGGGTTTGAATAAAGTTATTGATTTCTTAATTGTATATCTAAATTTTTTAATTAAGACTACAGTTTCTCTTCACTACTAGAAAGATGTTGTTCATGGTGATGTGTTCACTTAAAATTGAGTAGTGTTGAGTCCAGGGGAGGAAGGAACACCCTATGAAATGTTTCATTGGAAGAAGGATTCATTAATGAATTTTGGTGTTTTTTAATTCTACTATATATATTTAACGATGAAGGAAATCAATGATAGTATGGATATGTAATATATTAAGGAGTATTTCTAGGATAATAATTGGAAATTAAGGTTTACAAATACTACAACAATGGGATTTAAAAATTTGGTATTGTAATGATATTAATATCATTGAATAGAATGATTAGAGAAACACTGAGAATTAGATTTCATATATGTTTGTTAAGTAATAATATGAAATAAGATTAGTTTTTAGTTCAAATATTTATATAGTGAAAGATTCAACCAATGATTAGGAATCCACAACTGATAATGATTCAGTGGATGAATCAAAGGAGGAAATTTATATTGAATAATTTAATCATGTACCATAAAGATGAAATAAAATATTATAAATTAATATATATATATATATATATACAATATTATTAGTTTTCAATATTCTCTAACTTCTAAAAATAGGATTATGAGTATATAAAAGTTTAATCTATTATATGTAATTGATCCAACCACATTTGAAGAAGTTGTAAAAGTTAATTCTTGGATTATATATATGATTTATGAACTGGGTCATATTGAAAAAACTAAGGACTTGTGAATACTATAGTTATCCAAACATGATATGAAAAAATGGATATTTATTAATTAGTATTATAATATTGGAAATGAGATTCAAAATAAGGCATCCTTTGTGTGTGATGGATATTCAAAAATCAAAGGTGTTTATGTTGATGAAACATTTTCTATAGTGGATAAACATTATTACATCTAGATCTTGATGTAAATGGATATTCAAACATGCTTCAAGGTAAATCAAATGGATATAGAAATATAATTGTTGAATGGTATACATAAAGATGTGATTTATATAAAAAATATTGGGTTTTGTGATTCAAAATAATGAAACAAAAGTATGTAGATTTTGGAAGGCCTTATATGATCCAAAGTAGACAACTAGGTCATGGTATTGTGAACATGGATCATATTTATGAATGATGAGATTCTGAATAATGGGATGATATCATAATATTTATGAAAAACAACCTATGAATAATAGTTCATTTTTCCTATCAATGTTCATGATATCATATTTGACATAAGCGTAGAAATTAAGTGGAATAATTTAAAAGACTAATGATCATAAAATTTCAAATTTCTATGACTAGTGAATTGGAATATTTTCTTAGGAGAAATGTGATTCAAAAAAAAGAGATATAATTTTTATCTACTCGCAACATTATAACAAAGTGATGCTTCAAAAGATAAAAATGCATGACTCTATTTTAATGTCAACTCTGATTTTGTTTGGGAAAAAATTTAGGAATCATAAGGGTGGGAAATATATATATCCTACCTTATATAAAATGTTAATTGTAATCTTTCAATACTTTACTACAACATTATATGATATTATTTCTACAACATATTTAGTGTATCTTTTGAAGAGTAATTAAAATGAATAATATATCATAATTTTTAAATTAATTTTAAAATTAATCTATGGTATAATTAATTTTTAATTACACTTTGATGTTGTAAAGGAACAAGAAATGATTTTTTTTTTCTAATGAATATTGGGTTTGATTTGTGGTAGACTTTTTGTCAATAAGTTGTGGTGATTCTTTCATCGGACAATAATGTTTGGTATGGATAATTAAAAAATAAGAAAAACATCACTGAGTACCATATAAGTAGAATATATCTTGGTAAATAAGTCATTTTCTTAGCTATAAATATGAAGATACAGTTTGAATGTATCCATGAAGCTGTCAAATACCATATTGTGATATTCTTTGTTGTAAAGAATTATATTAACCTCTCAAAGAATCATATAGAACACTATTGTGCTAAATGTAACACCCCAGGTAAATAAAGAATATGACATTTTTATATTTATCCCTATTTCTAAATAAAATTTTAATATTAATTTAAATGGAACGCTATGCTCGATGGCTTTCCCAATACACAACAACGAGTTCCTTTGAAATCATACGTTGCACTCTAATAATAAAATAATTTTATTTTAAATGGTAGTTAACACCTACCCATTGTAAGGATGGGAATGAACAGAACTAACTAAAAAATTATTATATATGTTTTTCAAATATTTTAACTTTTTACAATAAATGTTAGAGGATTAAAAATGCGAATGAATCCAATTTTAAGCGTAAACAATCTAATATTCTTTAAAAGGTCGATTAACCGCCTTTTGATGGAGAACCTCTTTTAAATCCGCTTTTTGACAATTTTATGTGTTATATTTGACAAAATAATATTATTCTTTAGAATCGGGACATCAAAATTTACTTTGTGTAAATTTTTGGTATTTTTACGATAAAGTTCATTTTTTAATAAATAGTGAAAAATGATGTATTTTAATTCAAAACCGCTTTTTAATATAATTTATTGGTATGATTATATTATCTTTTGAATTGGTTTGAAAGTGAAATTAGAATATATGTTTTCCAGTTAATCCAATATTGGTCATTGGAATTACTTGTACTTTGAAATTGGACTTAAACTAGTGTTAATCTTTTAAAAGATATTATTTCATAAAAACACGCTATTTGTTTTGACAACGGGAAATAATTATTAAATTAATTAATGAAACTTATATGTTTTGAATTTTTTTAAAATAGACATCAATTTTGAATTTGTAATATCAAATATATCTTAGGGTGAATTTTTGGTATTTTTCTGAAAAACTTCAATTTGTGGTGAATAGTGAAACCACTAAGTGCTAGTTTGAAAACTGATTTTTTGTTTAAATGAAAATTTACCACTTCTATAATTTGAATTTAAAAAATTCAACATACATGGTTGTCATTAGGTTGTAAAATGTGGTTCAATGAGATTAAAATAATTTTTTGGTGAATAGTAACTTTTATGTTTTAATCGCGATTAGAGGTAATTAGTGTAATTTAAGGTAAAAATAATGTTTTAATAATATGAAATGACCTTGACACATATCCTAACCCTATTGGAAGAGTCATTGGCGACCAAGAAAATCCATGGGTCAACTTGGGGACCCTATGGAGCCACTGCGGTAGGAAAATGACATTAATACCTTTTTATTTAAAGTTAAAATTAAAATGTCACAAACATGTGTTATTTTACTAAAACAATTTTTACATGGGGTTATACAAGTAATATTTTTTACTATAAATATTCATTATAAAGATAAAAATATTTCCTATATCATTATATTTGTTTTATAATTTTTAGACATTAATTAAATTTAATTATTTATGACACCATGATGATGCAGCGATTACCTCATTATTTAACGATTAAAATAAAATGAAAAGATAATGTAAAATCTAAGACCTAATCTTTTCAAAAACCTATTTTATGTGTTTATTTCGAACTATTATCACTTTATCCTAGAAATATATACTTGTGGGACCTTTAAAAACTGAAAATATTTTTATAATAATGAAACTTTTCAAGACTTTCCAAGAGTGCCACTCCTCTCCTCTTATAAAAGGCCCCCACCTCTACCACCTTACCCACACCTCTCAAGCCTTTTTCTCAGACAACCCCTGCCCATTTTGTCTCTCCACATATATATATTACTCCTAGAAGCCTCAATTTTGGCATAATTCTTTCCAAGGAAGCCTTTGAGCTCAAATCAAAATGATTTACACGATTTAAAGGTAAAGTCTTCCCTAGTGTTCTTTTGTATTATTTTGCTTCTCCTACCCCCTAAAATCTTTTTATTTATTTCTTTTGTAACAACACCAGTATCATAAAAATACTAGTATGTTGTTAGGAGGGGGATTCTAGCTACACTAAAACACACCTCCGTCTAATGGTTAAAGAACATACAGTTTCTGTGGATGGCGAATTACTACCTCACGAAACGATGATTGTTCAATCTTCTCATGCAAGCTCTCATGGTGGCCATAATGATGGAACTATATTTATTTATGATATATATTATATTTATTTTCTCTCTATGCTTCTGTATTTTATAATTAAAACATACCTTTATTCTTTGCATGTTGTTCAAATGCGATAATTTCATTTGAGGAAGTGTGGACTACCGCCCCCTCAAGTGATGTGACTCGTTCATACAATACATGGAATGTATAAAGAATGAAATTGATGAACTTATGTGATATATAAAACATAGATATTATACTATAATTATAATAATATATATATATAGATATATCTCATCTAGTTTTAATTTCCTTAATGTGCCAAATAAATGAAAGTAGCGTTCATGCATACGAACGGCTTACCGTCTCCAAGAACGGTACATTTCATTTCAAATCACCAAATGTTATGTAATATTATAAGTACATATATATAATGTATATATATGTTATATATTACATCTAAATGATGTATATAATTCTGGAATTATAATATATATCTCTCTCATTTAGTTTTAATTCCATTAATATGAAAAAAAAATGAAAGTAGCGTTCATGCGCACGTACGACCTACAATATCCACGAACGGTGCTTTTCATTTTTTTTCTCCAAATGTTATGGAATAGTATAAAATGAATATTTACTGGATATATATGATATTTTAATCATTAATACTATTGTGTAAATGATTTAATACATGGTCATTCATTTTCAAACAAGTTATTTTTTGACTCATGTACCAAACATCAGCAAAAACATCTGATATGAACTAAAATTATTAAACAATTATTATAACATTATAATATGTGATATGAACTGAATAATTATCTTTAAAGGAGGTCCTTAAGCAATTATAAATTAAACAAAGTTTATTACTCCGGAATATAATGAAACGAACAAGACAAGTCGGACATGAGGTAAGGGATCCTACCTCTCTCTTTCTTTTTAAGTACTCCATTTTATGTCATTTATTTTAAGCTCATATTTATTATGTTTGGGGATGTTATTTTATATTCATCATTATTTAATTTTTATTTCCATATTACGAGAGACCCTATTTGATCTCATAAATCCATTTTTGGATGTTTTAAGTGGCACTGTTAGGCTGCCGTGTTTTCGTAAGGGATTTTGCATCTCACTATTATTCCCGTGAGATTTATGGTAAATTTTCTACCATTTCTTTTTAGTGGTGTATGTAATGCCCATTAATCAACTCATTGTGTAATATATTTTCTTTTATGGGTATTTACATCAATGTTGTATAGTCCTTCTTTCATGGGGTGTACGATTCGAAAGTTACCCAAATCGGTAAGGGAACATTTCACCCTCCTCTTTTTAAAAGACTTCTTTTGTTATTTCTTTTAATTTACATCTTATTATGTTTTTATATTTTCTTCTATATCATTATTGATTTAAATTTTATGTCCATGTGATGAGATACCATTCTCTCTCTCATCGACTAATTTCCTGATTTTGGAAATGATGTTGTTAGGCTGTCGAATTTTTACAAAGGGACATCTTAACTCAATTTTAATTCTTTGTGTTAATCATCTACTTCATGATTTTATTATTCCAAGATTATGTGTGGAATATATATGTTGTAATTTCCACAATCCTTTGTGTGGATATACTATTTCTACACATAATCATCTCATTGATTAATTCTTACGTCATTTAGACGAACTTGTATGGGAAATCATAACTCAATCTCATTTCATTGAGTTAAATATCTATGTCATTGGTTTTGTTTTTCCAAGATTATGTGTGAATGACATATGATTGGTTTACACTTAATATCCACTTATATTTGGTGTATTCTTATTTTTCACACATAATCATGTAATTGATTTATCCTTAATCTAAGGATACCGACTTTGTAAGGGACTTCGTCTCAATCTCCTTTCATTGAGTCATATTTTGTTTTATAAACAACTTTATTTTATACGGTGTATAACCCCCTTTTACTTATTCATTTATTCAAAAGGAATCTTTTCTATACGAATAGTTTTACTAAATTACAAAAAGTATGTTCCTTTTTAACGTACGCGGTGACAATGACCTTTCCGCCGCCGCGAGTATTATTTAATCTTTGGCTTCCTCAATAAGCCGTTATATTTTTAAAAGTAAATAAATACCATATAATCTATTTTGGTATTGAAAATGGTTTTGACAATGGATTTGTTATGTCAATATATTTAAGTGATATATTGTGCTCGAAATGTGGAAATGTTTTCATTCCTTTATAATAGTTTTATGTGTTATGATTTTATAATGGTACTTGGAAATTTGACGGGTGGTTACGTGATAAACCATATGACGGGTGGTGCCGTGAATACCAGGACAGGTGGTTACGTTATAACCTCCAATGCATTGGGTATGGAAGTTGGCCATATGACTATTCCGTTAAGTGAAATGTGTGGAAGTTGACCGTACAGTTATTCCATTTAAGTATGTTTATGTCCCAAGTTACCTTCATATGTTATGTATATGTGTTTTATGGTAATATTTTGGTTAAAAAAGGGTATGTAATGATCTTTTATTCATTGAAGAGTTTATACTACTTCATAAAGGTGAAAAGTATTACTTTGATAAAGAATTCATGGTTTACTTGTTGTTTTGAAAAACTAACAGTTTCCCTTCTTTATGTATCCCTTACTGAGCTTTTTATGCTCATCCCAAGTTTTTTTCTTGAAATGTTTTTCACAGGACATAAAGTTGAATAGGGTCAAGGATGAGATCAAGGATATGTTAGGCTCTCTAAAACATGGAACTAGACATGTTTCTTTTTAAGAGATTTTATTTTATGGAATCTTAGTAGAAGTGTCTACATTGTAATCTTTTGAGATGTAATAGTTATGTCCTAATTCTCTAAAACTATAAACCTGAAAAGACCCTCAATGTGAATTATTCATTTAATTCAATATTAAGTAAGTTTTAAGGCCAGGGCCTTATAGTTGGTATCAAAGGTCGGTTTAGATAACTTTAGAGGTTAGAGTGTTGCTTAAGAATAAGTGACAAGTTGTGTATAACCACAATGGTTAGTATTTTAGAAGGAGTCATTGTTTTTTTTGAAAGTTAGAATTAGTTTGAGATAAATTGGATAACTATATATTAGTGTTTATCTTCCTCATTATTATATGATGATTTTACTGATATGATCACACTGACCTTTTTGGTTTTTTTAAATGGATGGATCTAGCAGGCACCAAAGAAACAGTGGATGTGAAGGAAACTGTGACAGTTTTCTGAGCGAGCAACTGAATGATATGGGAGCTACAATGAGTACTCTTGTGTTTATCCTCAACCAACTATATGGAGTCATGATTGACCGCCTAAACGATGGTGATTTTTATAAGTCATTATATATGCGAGAAACAAATCCCTACGGAACATCAGGTAATAAACATAAAGGTAAGTGTGTTCAAAAACCTATATGTCAAAGATGTGGAAAGAAACACCTAGGAAAATGTTTAAAAGGGATAGAAATATGCTATAGATGTGGAAATTAAGGTCATAAAGCAAGAACCTCTCATGGAAAAAGGAAGCATCCAGTTGACTTGAGGAAAGGGAAAGCAGTTCTTCCTGAGGGATCAATTGAATGTTTTAAATGTGGTGTGCATGGTCATTATGCAAACACATATCCTATGAAGATGTTTCGGGAATGCGATCACCAAGATCGTAAAAATATTCGTTTACCAATACCTAATTCCATTCCGATTGAGGATGACGAAACTGACAATGACCAATAAAAGGTATGGATTATTTCTTAACATTTTTCTTCTTATTTTGGAATCTTAGGATATGATTCATGATTTTTTTGTAGGAAAGAAGTATTACAGAATAATTTGGAAAGGAGTGGTTAATGGATCATGAAGAATGTTGAATGAGTATGAAGTCAACATATAAGGGCTTCAAGAGTTATGGTGAAATTCTTAAAAATATTTAGTCTCTTTTGATGATGGGGTTACATTAGAAGACTTTTTATAGTATGTGTAACCCTGATGTTTGATATATGAAAATTTTATTCATGGATTAGTTATATGTTCTTTTGTGGACATGGTTATAAAGGACCATTTGGGGTTATATGATCCTTACTTTTGAGGTAATTATGGGTCACTATATGTTATGATGGGATATGAAAGGCATGAGATAAAATTGAGGTCAAATTATGTTATGGTTATTTTTGATGATTTTATATCTTTTTGGGGATTGTTTTGAGAATTATATAGTATGTAAAAAGGACAAAATGCAGACCGTGTGACAACACATCGCATCGGACAAAGCTATAGGAATTGAACCCACAACAAAAGTGCAACTGGTATTTATCGCCTACCACTAGACTACGTGATGTCCTTGGTTAGTATGACTTATTCATTTTAGTTAGATGATTTTATGAATTAAGAGTAAGTTTATATTGGGTTATCTATGGAAATTATTAAACTATCATGGGGGATATGTGATTAGGTTAATTACTTTTCAATATGAGACTATAAGAGAAACTGATGTTATTTGGAGATAAGTGTTAATTTGTACCTTGGAAGACTATGTGATTAAATCCTTCAAATATTTGGGTTTAAATCATAGTTTGGTTTAATTTGAAGAATTTTAGGGAAAAATTGTTTATCGAATGGTCTTTATTGATCTATGGGTTTTGTTGGACAAATTTTGGAGATTAAGAATAGATTTTCTTCTTATGAAGGGTTATCCTTTTCTGGATTATCTGAACTTGTTCTAAAAATTTTGGTTTTGGTAAAGGTATAAAGACATGGGAAATATATAGTTCTCTTATGTAGATTAGGTGATTCTCTATATGTTTATTATAGTACTCTTAATGTGAACATGTCTTCCTAAATACTCATAATTTGGGGAAAGTATGAGTTTGTGTAAGAAATCTAGTAAAAGTTGAAAGACAACATGACAAGTAAGTATATTTCCTTAAGATAAAAAATGAGTTCCTTAATGAAAATTAACATAAAGAAAAAATGTTGTCTATTAACTTTTCCTAATGGGGAATCGAATACCGTTTAACCCACCACAAGTTTGTGATTTTCTTGTGGTTAACTTTCTCCTAAACATGTTTTCTATCACTCTCCCTCAGAACATGAACCTTTTCATTTTCTTCCATATCCATGGTTTCCTACATGGAATCCTAGTATTGGTTAACTTGGGTGACCTCTGTACTTCTCTTTCATTCTTTTAAAGTGATTGTTTTAACGACTCTTGTTCCGATGTTGGACTTTCAATGATGTTTCCGAGCCCAATTTTAAAATTGAGAGGACGCAATTCCCAAAAGGGGGGAAGGATGTAACACCCCAGGTAAATAAAGAATATGAAATTTTTATATTTATCCCTATTTTTGAATAAAATTTTAATATTATTTTAAAGGGAACTCTATGCTCGATGGCTTACCCAATACGCAACAATGAGTTCCATTGAAATCATACGTTGCCCTCTAATAATAAAATAATTATATTCTAAATGGTAGTTAACACCTATCCATTGTAATGACGGGAATGAATAGAAATAACATGAAAATTATTATATATGTTTTTAAAATATTTTTACTTTTTACAATAAATGTTATAGGATAAAAAATGTGAATGATTCCAATTTTAAGCGTAAACAATCTAATATTCTTTAAAAGGTTGATTAACCGCCTTTTGATGGAAAACCTCATTTAAATACACTTTTTACAATTTTATGTGCTATATTTGACCAAATAAAATTCTTCTTTATAATCGGGACATCAAAATTTACTTTGTGTAAATTTATGGTATTTTTCTGATATAGTTCATTTTTTAATGAATAGTGAAAAATGTTGTATTTTAATTCAAAACCTCTTTTTAATATAATTTATTTATATGATTAGATTATCTTTTTAATTGGTTTTAAAATTAAATTAGAATATATTTTTACCATTTAATCCAATAGTGGTCATTGTAATTAATTTAACATTGAAATTGGTCTTAAACTAGTGTCAATGTTTTAATGGATATTGTTTCACAAAAACAAGCTATTTGTATTGACAGCGGGAATTAATTATTAAATTAATTAACTCAACTTATATGTTTTGAATTTTGTAAAATAGGCATCATTTGTGAATTCGGAATATCAAATATATCTTATGGTTAATTTTTGTTATTTTTCTAAAAAACATCAATTTTTGATGAATAGTGAAACCACTAAGTGCTAGTTTCAAAACTGATTTTTCATTTAAATGAAACTTTACCACTTCTGTGATTTTAATTTCAAAAATACTACATACATGGTTTTCATTAGAATGTAAAATTTGGTTCAATGGGATTAAAATAATTTTTTGGTGAATAGTAACTTTTAAGTTTTAATCGCGATTAGAGATAATTAGTGTAATTTAAGGTAAAAATAATGTATTAATAATATGAAATGACCTTGAAACATGTCCTACTATTATTTAATGAGTCATGGCCGACCAAGAAAATACATGGGTAAACTTGGGGACCCCATGGAGCCACATTGGTAGGAAAATGACATTAATACCTTTTTATTTAAAGTTAAAATTAAAATGTCACAAACATGTGTTGTTTTACTAAAAAAATTTAAATGGGGTTATACAAGTCATATTTTTTATTATAAATATTCATTAGAAAGATAAATAAATTTTCTACATAATGATATTTGTTTTATAATTTTTATACATTAAATAAATTTAATTATTTATGACACCATGATGATGCAGTGATAACCTCATTATTTAACGATTTAAATAAAATGAAAAGATAATGTAAAATATAAGACCTAAACTTGTCAAAAACCTATTGTATGTGTGGATTTAGAACTATTATCTCCGTATCCTCGAAATATATAATTTTGGGACCTTTAATAACCGAAAAGAATTTTATAATAATGTTACTTTTCAAGACTTTCCAAGAGTGCCCCTCCTCTCCTCTTATAAGAGGCCCCCACCTCTACCACCTTACCCACACCTCTCAAGCCTTTGGCTCGGACAAAACCTGCCCATTTAGTCTCTAAAAATCTATCTATTACTTCTAGAAGCTTCACTTTGGGCATAATTCTTTCCAAGGAATCTATTGAGCTCAAATCAAAACGAGTTACCCAATTTAAAGGTAAAGTCTTCCCTAGTGTTCTTTTGTATTATTTTTCTTCTCCAACCCCCTAAACTTTTTTTATTTACTTATTTTGTAACAAAACCAGTATCTTAAAAATAATAGGATGTTTTTATGGGGGTCATTAGAGATACACTAACACACACCTTCGTCTAATGGTTAAAGAACATATTGTTTCCGTGGATGGCGAATTACTGCCTCACGAAACGATGATTGTTCTATCTTCTCATACCACCTCTCATGGTGGCCATTATGATGGCACTATATTTATTTATGATATATATTATATTTATTTCCTATATATGGTTCTGTATTTTAAAAGTAATACATACCTTTATGATTTTCATGTTGTGCAAATGCGATAATTTCATTTGAGGAAGTGTGGACTACCGCCCCCACAAGTGATGTGACTCGTTCATGCAATACATGGAATGTATAAAGAATGAAATTGATGAACTTTTGTGATATATATAACATATATATTATACTGTGATTATAATATATATATATATATATATCTGATATAGTTTTAATTCTCTTAATATGCCAAAGAGATGAAAGTAGTGTTTATGCGTACGAACGGCTTACCGTCTCCATGAACGGTACATTTCATTTCTTATCTCCAAATGTTATGTACAATTATAATTACATATATATAATGGATATATATGATATATAATAAATATAAATGATGTATATCATTCTGGAATTATAATATATATATCTCTCATTTAGTTTTAATTCCATTAATATGACAAAAAAATGAAAGTAGCGTTCATGCGTACGTACGACCTAACGTCTCCATGAATGGTGCTTTTCATTTTTTTATCTAAAAATGTAATGGAATAGTATAAAATGAATATTTACTAGATATATATGATATTTTAATCATTAATACTATTCTGGAAATGATTTACTACATGGGAAATCATTTTCAAACAAGTCCATTTTTGACTCATGTACCAAACATCGAAAAAACGTCTAATATGAACTATCATTATTAAACAATTATTATAGCATTATAATATGTGATATGAACTGAATAATTATCTTTAAAGGAGTTCCTTAAGAAATTATAAATTAACCAATGTTTATTATTCAAGAATATAAAGAAACGAACAAGAAAAGTCAGACTTGAGGTAAGGGATCCTACCTCTCTCTTTCTTTTTAAGTACTCCCTTTTATGTCATTTCTATTAAGCTAATATTTTTTATGTTTGGGGATGTTATTTTATATTCTTCATTCTTTACATTTTATGTCCATATTACGGGATATCCTATTTGATCTCATAAATCAATTTTTGGATGTTTTAAGTGGCACTGTTTGGCTGCCGAGTTTTCATAAGGGATTTTGCATCTCACTTTTATTCCCGTGAGATTTATGCTACATTTTCCACCATTTCTTTTGAGTGGTGTATTTACTTACAATTATTCTTCTATTTGTGTAATATAATTTCTTTTATGGGTATTTACATCAATGTTGTATAGTTCTTCTTTCATAGGGTGTACGATTCAAAAGTTACCCAAATCGGTAATGGAACCTTTCACCCTCCTCTTTTTAAAAGACTTATTTCATTATTTCTTTTAATTTACATATTATTATGTTGGTATATGTTATTTTATAACCTTATTTATGTAAATTTTATGTCCTTGTGATGAGATACCATTCTCTCTCTCATCGAATAATTTTCGGAATTTTGAAGTGACGTCGTTAGGCTGTCGAATTTTTGCAAAGGGACTTCTTAACTCAATTTCAATTATCTGGGTTAAACCTTTACTTATATATTTTATTATGCCATGATTATGTGTGGAATCTCTATGTTGTAATTTCCACAAACCTTTGTTTGGATATACTATTTCTACACATATTCATCTCGTTGATAAATTCTTACGTCATTTAGACAAACTTGTATGGGAAATCATAACTCAATCTCATTTCATTGAGTTAAATATCTATGTCCTTGGTTTTGTTTTTCCAAGATTATGTGTGAATGACCTCTGATTTTTTTTCACTTAATATCCACTTATATTTGGTGTATTCATATTTGTCACACATAATCATGTAATTGATTTATCCTTAATCTAAGGATACCAACTTTGTAAGGGACTTTGTCTCAATATCCTTTCATTGAGGAATATTTTGTTTTATACACAACATTCATTTATAAAGGTTATAAACCCCTTTGACTTATACTTTTATTCGAAATGAATCTTTTCTATATGAAGCATTTTACTAAATGACAAAAAGTATATTTATTTTTAATGTACCCGGTGATAATGACCTTTCCATCGCCGTAAGTATTATTTAATCTTTGGCTTCCTCAACAAGACGTTATATTTTTAAAAGTAAATAAATACCATATACTCTTTTTTGGTATTGAAAATGGTTTTGATAATGGATTTGTTATGTTAATATATTTAAGTGATATATTTTTCTTGAAATGTGGAAATGTTTTCTTTCTATTATAATTTTTTAATGTGTTATGATTTTATAACAGTACTTGGACATTTGAAGGGTGGTTACGTGATAAACCATATGACGGGTGGTGCCGTGAATACCAGGACGGGTGGTTACGTTATAACCTCCAATGCATTGGGTATGTAAGTTGGTCGTATGGCTATTCCATTAAGTGAAATGTGTGTAAGTCGACCGTATGGTTTTTCTATTTAAGTATGTTTATGTTCAAAGTTACCTTTATATGTTATGTATATGGGTTTTATGGTAATATTTTGGTCACAAAAGAGTAAGTAATGATCTTTTATTCCTTGAACAGTTTATACTAATTCATAAAGGTGAAAAGTATCACTTTGATAAAGAATTCATTGTTTACTTGTTGTTTTGAAAAACTAACAGTTTTCCTTCTTTGTGTATCCCTAACTGAGCTTTTTATGCTCATCCCAAGTTTCTTTTATTGAAATGTTTTTCATAGGACATAAAGTTGAATAGGGTCAAGGATTGGATCAAGAAAATGTTTGGCTGTCTAAAACATGGAACTACACATGTTTCTTTTTAAGATTTTTTATTTTATGGAAACATAGTATAAGTGTCTACTTTGTAATCTTTTAAGATGTTATAGTTTTGTCCTAATTCTCTAAAAATCTAAACCTGAAAAGATCCTCATTGTGAATTATCCATATAATTAAATATTAAGTAAGGTTTAAGGTCATGTCCTTATACTAAACATATTTAATTCTGTTATCATTTTAATAAAAAGGTGGAAAAAATTATTTTTATATAATAATGTATTAGAAAAAATGGGTAGGTGGATAATATCATGAAAAATCCTTGTCCTCTCTATTGTTGAGAAGAATGATTTAACCTCAGTGTTAAACAAACTCTCTTGGCCTACAGATGATTAGAAGTTCCCCTCTCCAAATTGTATATAATTATTTAACAATTTTTTAATGATTTGAAAGCATCATCACATTGGGTTTAATGTTAAATTATGATAATGATTCAATAACATTTAATGTTTTGTGTATTATGTTCTTCTAACAGGTGGAAGGTGAGACTTAAATCACTCTCTTAATTATGGACATTTTCTATTGTAAAAATCCAGGTGAGATATGATCTATGTGGAGGTGATGTGTTTTCTTGGTATATAAGTTTCATAATGAATATATTCATGAGGTTTTTATAGAAAATATTATGGAATGAATATATCTCTCGTACTGTTGTTTTCAACACTAAGATCTGATCAGATTCACTTAGACTGATGAAAGAGTTGTTCTATGTTCATCTAAATCATTTGCATATGTGAATTTCAATTTATATATTTAATAAACCCAAAGGGGATATGTTTTTTTTAACTAAGGTTATGTATGTAGAAAATATGGTGTTTTTTTGTTCTCAATGTGTATTAAAAACCCTTGTTTTCATATATAGACATACATTACTTTTGTGAAAAACATAAAACATTATACAAACTGAAACCCGAAGACCTTATTAAATTAGTGTCTTTGGTCACATGGAAACATAAACCCTAGTATGTAAGTGAGATGTATTATCTCCCACTAGTTTCTTCCCGAAAAGAACCCTTCTTAGACACACAATAATTAATACATATCTTCATATTCTGAGGAAGTAAACATAAAAAGGGTGAGGACAAATGATCAATAAGAGTATATAAGGGAAACATATATGCATGAACATGAGCGTTGGGGTATGAGAACATGATCATGACATTAGAAGATCATAACCTGCATATCAAACATCATAACATTAATCATGGAATAAATCTTGGTAGTTCACAAGACATGACTCATAAACAAATAAAGAACATAATCCGTAAAATCGTAATATATGAATAAGACATGGAATTGTGGAAGACACATAATCATATAAAAATTATTTCAATAGTAGTCATGGAATCTCTTCCAAGACCATCTTATTAGCATGAGTTCACTCCCTATACCATATTGGTATTCATGGTTCACTCCCATGGCCATGTGTGTAGTATGAGTCAACTTATCATACCATCATGGCAGTTTTGGTTCACTCTCATGGCCATCTTAGTAGTCAAGGTTCTCTCCTATGACCATCTCTGTCTATCTCATGAGATATAAATATTTACCCAAAACATTAGAGGGATACTGAGGTCCCACCAATCTCGTAATGAAATAATACCTCCATATTCCACAATATCATAAATAATTAAATCATAACACATGAAATGAAATGGGTATCACTAACATGTAATAATATCATAACCTATGAGAAATGATATAGGTTTTATAATAATTTCCTCAAAATAATATCCTCTAAACATAGTTGGGTTTCAAAATCATATAACCCGTCAAATAAGAGTGTTTTTTATAAACATAATTCTATCAATATAGAAACTATTTAAAAAATAATATTAATGAAAAAAACGAATAATTTCTCGAGAAATAAGAGAGTAATATCAAAGGATTTCATCTTAGTCGAAAAGTTGTTTGAAAGATCCTTGGAGACAATTTTTTGAGGAAAATATCTTTTATTGTTTGAAAAAATAATTTTAACACCTAAACCCTTTATAAAAAATCTTTGAAAACGCATTGAAAACAATGAAATAAGTCTTTAGATAAATTCAAAACCCTTTTCCATTATAATATATAAAAGAAGAATAAAAAATTTTGAAAACCATTTTCCATAAAAACATATAAATGAAGCTTGAAAACATTTTTTAAAATATTTTATTTAGAAAACTTATAATATAATCATGAAAACAATTTGAAAACCATTCTCCTTAAAACATATAAAACAAGCATAAAAACAATTTTGAAATTATTTTTCTCTAAAAACATATAAAAGTATCCTGAAAACATTTTTAAAATAATTTTCATTGAAAATATATAAATGAATATTGAAAAAAATTGAAAACCATTTTCCTTGAAAACATATAAAATAAGAATCATAACATTTTTTAGACCTTTTTCTTTGAAAACACTTTTAAAAAATATAAATAAATATAAAAAACTTTTTGAAAACCATTTCTATAGGAATACTTTGAAAACATATAAAGTATTATTGAAATTTTATTTTAAAAATTTTAGTTTAAAATTCTTGGAAGAATTACAATGAAATCTTGAAATCATTTTGAATCCCTTTTATAGAAAACAAGGTTTTTAATGAACACATATTTATGACCAAAGAAAGAGGTAAAGTATAACTTTATTAAAAAAATCATAATAATATAATGTCACAAAGAGTATAAAATGATGAAATACATGAATATATCATTTAGATACATATAAGAATAAAATTCATGATTTCTCTTGAGATATGGATCATAATATTTCCTCAATGGAAGCAAAATCCTAAATAATATCGATAAACGATGATATTTTTTCAATAAAATATTACCACTTGGTAACATTTAATTATACTCCCTATGTAGTAATATGAAGTTTAATGTAGCCTAAAATATCATGAATATAAGGATATTCGTGATTTAACATTTCATATGTAGTATACAAACCTCATAGAAAAATATAGGTGTATTATATTGCTTCTGTCTCAAAGAAGTAAAATTGAGACAAAATTATTTACAAATTTGGTAAATTATAAAACCCAAACCCCATGAAAGAAATATCATAAAATTGATATGTAAATACCCAGAACCATAATTATAATAATCAAATAATACATCTCCATGAATAATTCACTACACATATAAAAAAATACTAGGTGAACATGGCATGTATCTCACGGAAATAAAAAGTGATATGAAATTCTCTTACATTGTGTCTTGACTCTCGTCACACTAAAACATAATACAGGTATAAAAAATATAAAATTAATATAGAGCTATAAAATAACCATATTATTATATCTAATACAACTTATGGTTTTATTTTAACTTTATATTACCCTCTTTTTAACAATTTCATGTTATGGTTACCCTTCGGGTAATATTCTATTTGTTTTTAGCATGTGTCTTAATTTGTAATATCATTGGTCCGTTTTCATATATCAAGATTTATATAATTTAGAACAAGATATAAACGTAACATATTTTTATTATATTTGTATTATAAAAATCTATATAATATATAAGTATTAAATGGAATACACCGTCTATGGAGATGGTAGATCGTACGGACTCAGGAACGATGTTTTCGTTTTAACATCGTATTGAAATAAACAAATGTAATGAAAAATATGTATATATATGTATATAATATCATTAAATTGGAATTACTATTCCATATTTATCATATAATTTTACTAAAAAACCTAAATACATTGCAGGTAGTTTGTGAACGAATCACATGGCTTTGAGGGGGCAGTAGTCCACACTTCCTCAAACAAAATTATTTTATTTAAAAAAATTAGAAAGTATAAAGATTTGTGTTTTAAAATAATTAAATAAGATTAAATACATAATATGTATCATATATATCACACATAAATATATATTTTAA
This sequence comes from Viscum album, assembly GCA_963277665.1. Classification (NCBI taxonomy): domain Eukaryota; kingdom Viridiplantae; phylum Streptophyta; class Magnoliopsida; order Santalales; family Viscaceae; genus Viscum; species Viscum album. The sequence continues at coordinate 1,356,225,514 of OY728131.1, forward strand.
CATAATTCCTCGCCATGATTGGTGTTAAAGGAAAAACAAAAAATCGTCGTTTCGTGAGGTGTTAGTTTTCTATATACATAAACAGTGTGTTCATTACACATTAGATAAAGGTGTTTGTAACTATTGGTCAAACCATTAGTATAAAAACATCTCAATATATTTAGGATATTTTTCTACAATAATGTAATAAGGTGATTTTAGGGGGTGGAGAATCAAAATAAGATTAAGGATCTTAAAGAAAGATGTTTCCTCTTCATTGGGTAAATCATTTTAGTTTTCACCAAAGGGCTTACTTGGATTTTTTATTCACAAGTTTATTTTTATTGAGTAAGTTAGGTATGTTTTAATGTGTGTTGGTAAGTCTTTTTCCTAAACTAACTGATTTTAGATGTGTTAAGAGGGGGGGGAGGTGGTGGCCTTTTATATGGGAAGAGGAGTGGCACTCTTGGAAATACCAAAAATTACACAATAATGGGAGATCTCTCTTACCTAATGTGCCTCAAAATGGAAAAATAATGTAGTAAAGGTTAATCATGGTTGAAAAGAATCTACACCACCAATAATTTGGGCATTTTTATAATTTTGTTCCTTGATATCTATGTTTCTCCAAATTTATCATTTTGTTTTCATTAAAGTATCTACTATTATAACATAATTAATTTAAAAATTAAGCCTAAATTAAAGTGAGACTTATTAGAAAAAAAAATACCAATTGAATTATCAATAATATAACAAATTTAAAAAAATGAGTACTGGAAATTAATTTTAAAACTACTACATATAACATGTAGAAATTTTGGTTTAACTAAGATCGTGAAGACAATGCTTTTACCATCTATGGGTAAATATGACAATTATAAAAGATTAATTGTGTAACACCCCAACCCCAGTTACCCAGAGTCGGTGCATTAATACATAAAATTGGCATGATCACAAGAAAGATCATGTCTTGAAAGACCGATTAGTTTCGTAGCCTTAGAAACACTAGATACATTCATAAAGTTTACATTTACATCACAAAGTCAAAAACTATAACATCATCTTGTGTACATAGACTACACTTGTATCCCCTCATACTAACCCTACAGGTCATTCATAAAATACTTCTTCACATCCTGCGAAAAATAAAACATAGAAAGGGGTGATCTCAGATGCCCAGTGAGGATAACAATATTGAGAAAACATTCATAAATAAGTATAAACATTTATGGCAATGTATAACTAAAACAAAAGCCTTTTAAACTTGAACTTCATCATAATATGGAAGAAATAAAATTAAAAAATTCCATTTACTTATTCACATGGATATTCTACTAATCGAATAATCACATGTAATATCAATGACCACTTTCATAATTATGGAATGCATAATGCTAGAATATCATAATAATGTATCCAAGGCCTCATGCCAAGACTACAAATAATATTTTGTCAAGGCCTCATTCCAAGACACTAGTTTGTCTCATGATACCTATCGATGCATCGAGGATCTATAGCGGGCTCCACCCCTCACTTATTAAGTCCAATGCATTCCTCATATGAACAGGTTTAAACATAACATAAACATTCATATTAAAACTAGCATATTAAATGTCAATAATTTCTCCATAAACCATGAATGTTATGAAAATAACACATCCATAGTCAAACATATCACAAAAACCTTCAATACAATATGGAAGTTTTGTATCATAATAAATCAACTTCAAATAATTTTAAAATCCATTAAAGGATATTGACATAGATGAAATCAAAACTATTTTAGAGAAATATCTCTTTTTTTGAAATCATTTAAAAGCCACATAATTAAAACATTTACTTGGAAAATATTCTTATAATCTTTTAAGGTAAGCTTTGATGATTTTATAATGGCGGAAAATAGCGGCACCCGCCGTATAAGTTAAAAAAACATTCTTACCATAATTATGTTGAAAAGGTTAAAAAGGACCTTATTTGGAAAACGACGGAAAGATTCCTTTATAAAAATCTTATAAAAATTCAACCAAGGGTATAAATGACTTTAACCCATATTCTGTAAAATAGTGAAATTGTTTTGAAATATATTTTTAAGAAACATGTATGCAGATGATAAAGAGGTCCCAGTATATAATTACGTATAAACAACCTCGGATAATGAAGAGATTGTAAAATAAAACCTTAACTTGTACCTTTACTTGGATGAGGGTAGGTTAACCTCCTATATAATGGTGAAATAATTGTTATTAAATTATAAAAGAATCATATACATTAATATGATATCATATATGATATTTTGACCTTGATTTGTTAATATTATCATAGTATTATCATCATTTCGGGTGTTAACGAATATGTTTTCCTTTCTATATATTGTTACATAAGCTGTGTTTGTTATGGATAGGTTGTATATTATTCATATACAGAATGATATCATGTCCATAAACATTATTTTTAATCATCAAATTGGAATTATACTTTCATGGACACTATGGGGAATGAATCTCATCGCGTTTATGGAGACGGTAGTCCGTACGTATGAACGAGCGAAAATATCATTATTTTGATATTGAAATAATATATAATTGGATGTTATATAATATATACAGAATCATTATCATGTTATATTTATTATATAAATCTATTACACATCATTATCATACCCATCCAAATAATAATGTTTTGAATAACAATTACTCCACGATGTGGAGACGGTAAGTCGTACGTACGCACGTACAATGACATGTCATTCAAAGGATGGATAGAATACTGAATATGGTTGTACCATATTTATAATAACATCACAGTATATAGAAGATACTGAAGTTATTATTTTATAATGGAAATAACAAATAAATATAAAGTTGAAGAATAAAGGAACTTGAAAGAGGGTGGTGAAAACATTACCTTTTCTTCGGGTTCTTCCTATTGATTTGATCAAAATGGCACCATAGGTTGGCTTTATGATCAAAATAAGGACATTAAGTTGGAGTGAGGGAATTTGAGAGAATATTGGGGTAGGTTTTGGCCGAATCAAAAGGCTTTGAAGTTGTGAATTAGAGAGAAGGGGGAGTGCCCTTTTATAAGAGGGGTGAGGGGCACCTTAGGAAAAGCTAGAAATATTATTTACAATGAATTCATATTAGGATTATAATGGATCCAATGTGGATTATTTAAATCTTATGGTGGGGATGAGTCGAAAACCACCCAACCAATAGGTTTTAGACAGGTTTGTGTCACCATATTAACCTTATATTTTAGTTTTAACTCTTAGTTAATTAGTTTCACATTTACCATGTCTCTCTGTATTTTTATATTATATGGATTATAAACTTACTATAAACTTCCAATAGACCCCCAAGTGGTACATTAATGATACACCTATCACGAAATAAGTCTTTTTTCCAAACCTTAGATTTTTAGGAATAGAATATCAACTAATAATATAATATTTGTTTTAAAAACACTTTTATGTCAATTTTTACACGATTGGGTATTTTGTTTTTGATAAATTCATAAAAGCATTATTACATCAAAAAAATCATATTAACAATATTAATATGTCTTATTATCCTAGAAAATTAATTTAATTCATAAAAAAAATCCCAAATTACATTTATTTGGGTATTTATAATATCAATTATCTTAATCTTTCAGTAATATGGTAATTACTACATCATCATTGTGTCATAAATAAATTAAATTATTTAATGTCTAAAAATTATAAATAAGATATCATTATGTAGGAAATATTTTTATCGTTCTAATGAATATTTATAATCGAATTTATCTTATGTATAACCCTATATTAAAAATGTTTTAGTTATTAAACATTGATTTTAACTCTCTTAACACTTCTTTGAATTAAATAATAATAAATGTCCTAATCTAATTCATGTGGACCTAAATGATAATATTTTATTCCTAATGTTGTTTTTGGTAGAGATACACTTATCCAATAGAATTAGGACATGTGTTAGGGTAATATTAATATAATTTTTACCCTTAATTACCCTATTTACTTTTAACTGTGGTAAATAAGAGTACAAAGTTACTATTCACCAAAAATTATTTTCACCTTATTGAACCACATTTTACTCCTTCTTATTAACCGTGTCTCTCAGGTTTTCTAAATTCCACTAACAGAATTTTTAAAATTATGTTTTATGTGGATTTTCAATTTCTCCTAGAAGGTGGGTAAAAGACGGTGAAAAGCTCAAAAAAATTTATATATCTAAAATTATTCTAAACTAGATCCAATGAATTACATTGAACTTATATAGGTATTATTTATCTATTTTTAAATTAATAAAATTTAAATAAAATAAATAATTATTTGACTAAAAATTTGTTTTTTAACTATAAGTCAGTGTTTTTTCACTATTCATCAAAAATTGAATGTTTTCAGAAAAATACCAAAAATTCAACCTAGGATAATTTCGATATTCTGAATACAAATATGAAGTCCATTTTGAGAGATAAAATTTATAAAATTTCCAAATTTGGGTATTACTATTCATAATGGCTAGTTTCATTGGTTGTGGTGTGTGTTAGAACTCGACGTTGCGTACAACACACGCTACTGTATTATTCAATGAGAAGCATTCCGTGGAAGCTTGGGGTGTTACATTCTCCCCTCCATCATATAATTTCATCCTCCAAATTTCTATAATTCTACCGCATGAAAATACCTAGGTTATTCTTCATCATAAGTTCCTTGGGTTCCCACGTTGCCTCTTCTATTTTATTGGTTTTCCATAGAAATTTTACCAGACGAGTCATCTGGTTTCTCAGCACTTGTTCTCCTGTATCAAGAATCCAGACATGCTCTTCGCAATAAGCCATATTGGGTTCTAGTTCTAATTCCTCATAGTTGAGTACATGCATTGGGTCATGCATGTATTTTCTCAATAGTGATACATGGAACACATCGTGAACTTTGGAGAGACTTGTTGGCATTGCCAAATGGTAACATACATCCCCAATTCATTCTAGAATTTCGAAAGGTCCGATGTACCTGGGACTCAATTTACCCTTCACACCGAAACGTATAACTCCCTTCCATGGAGATACCTTCAAGAAAACATGATCTCCTACATGAATTTCCAAATCCTTCCTTCGGTTTTCAGCTTAGATCTTCTTCCTACTTTGATCTTCATTGTTGTGGTTTTGGATTACTTTCAATTTTTCCATCATTTCCTACACCAGTTCTGGGCCTACGAGTTTTCTTTCACCAACGACATCCCAACAGGTTGGTGTGCGACATCTCTTTCCATATAACGCTTCATATGGTTCCATCCGAATACTTTAATGGAAGCTATTGTTATAGGAAAATTCTACCACAGGTAGATATTGATCCCACATACCCTGAAAGTCAAGTGAGCATGATCTCAACAAGTCTTCTAAGGTTTGAATAGTCTGTTCTAATTACCCATCTGTTTGAGGGTGGTAGGCAATGCTCAAATGAAGTTCAGTATCCAAGGCCTTCTGAAGACTCATCCAGAATATTGAAGTAAAACGGGGATCACGATCAGAAACAATCGATAGGGGTACTCCCTGAAGTCTCACAAATTAATTAATATATAGTATTTCTAGATGTTCAAGTGGTAAATCATCCCTTATAGCAAGAAAATGTTCTGATTTGGTAAGACAATCAACAATGACCCATATTGCATCATTCCTTCTAGGAGTCTTTGGTAGTCCCATGAAAAAGTCCATCGTGATATTTTCCCATTTCCACTCCGGTATGGGAAGAGGTTGCATGAATCCTCCAGGATGTTGCCTTCCATATTTCACTTGTTGACAAACCATACATCTTGACAAAAAATCAGCAATCTCCCTCTTCATGTTGTCCCACTAAAAATGTTCCTTCAAATCCCAATACATTTTGGTGCTCCCATGGTGTATAGAGAAATTGGAACTATGAGCATCGTCCAACAATTCCTTTTTTAGATCAGGGATATCGGGAACACAAAGTCTCCTCCCAAATTTCAAAATTCCATCTTCATACACAAAGTCACTCAGTCTCCCACCATTCACCGCTTTAATCTTCTTTTGAAATTCTTCATCATTAGTCTGAGAACTCCTAATCTTTTCTAGTAAAGATGGTTTGGCAACCATTTGAAAAAGTATTGATGTTTCACCTTCCATGGTTATTCCCAGATCCATCTTTACTAGATCCATGAAAATATGATCTCTTTCAATTCTCATCTTTTTTAAAACTCCATGTTCTTTTCTGCTCAATGCATCTGCCTCCTTATTTTCCTTCCCCAGGTGGTAGTGTATCATGTAAACATAATCTTTTAGTACTTCAAGCCATCTTCTTTGCCTCATGTTGAGTTCCTTCTGTGAGAAAATATACTTCAAACTCTTGTTATTGGTATATATCTCAAATTTTTCACCATAGAGATAATGTCTCCATATCATAAAAAAATAAGATTACAGCAGCTAACTCGAGATCATGAGTAGGATTTTTCTGCTCAAGAATTTTCAAATGTCATGATGCATAGGAAATAACCCTATCATTCTGCATAAGGACACAACCAAGTCCTTTCTTCGATGCATCACTATATATAACGAACCCATCATTCCCTGATGGCAGTGTCAATATAGAAGAATTGATTAATCTTCTCTTCATTTATTCAAAAAATTCTTCACACTCTTTTGTACAAAAAAAATTTAACCCCTTTACGCCTAAGATTTGTTAATGGGTGAGCCAATCGAGCAAAATTCTGGATGAAATGTCGATAATAACCTGCTAAACCAATAAAACTACATACCATGGTTATACTCGTTGGTTCTGACCATTCCTGGATTTCTCTTATCTTAGAAGGATCAAAATAGATTCCATCCTTATAGAAAATATGGATAATGAAAGAAATCTCTTAAATCCAGAATTCACACTTGCTAAACATCCCATATAATTCATGTCTTCTCAAAGTATTTAGGATAATGCGCATGTGATTATAATGATATTCGTAGCTTTTTAAGTATACCAAGATATCATCAATAAATACCACTACAAAATCATCAATATATTCCTTGAAATCTATGTTCATTAGATCCATGAAAACAGAGGGTGCATTAGTTAGCCCAAAAGGCATTACTGTAAACTCTTAATGCTCGTACCAAGTTCGAAATGATGTTCTCAGAATGTCTTCCTTATTCAAACACAACTGATGGTATCCAGATCGAATGTCAATCTTTGAAAAGTATTGAGATCCATGTAGTTGTTCAAATAAATCATCAATGTGAGGTAGGGGCTATATGTTCTTTATTGTTATAGCATTGATCTCCCTGTAGTCGATACATAACCTCATAGATCCATCTTTTTTCTTAACAACAAGGACAGGGGTTCCCCATGGAGAAACACTATGGAGAATAAATCTCTTATTACACAATTCCCCTATTTGATTCTTTAGTTCAACTAATTCCATAGTGGCCATTCTATAAGAAGTTTTCAATATAGGCCTTGATCCAGGAATTATATCAAAGGAAAACTCAATTTCTCACTCTAGAGGATGTCCAAGTAAATCATCCGGAAACACATCAACATATTCTCTCACAATAGGTACATCCTCTATTTGAACATTACTATCCTCACCCATAGTTATTTCATTCTCTTCCTCCCAAATAATTGAATTTATTTGAGCTACTGGGGGTGGATATATATAAGAATTAGGTGGTGGTGATTCTGCTCATAAGATAAGGTGTTCTTTATCATCATCATCAAAAGTTGAAACCTCCTTATTCTTTCCATAAATCTTCACATCATGGTCTGAAACCCAATCCATACCATGAATTATATCAAATTCAATCATGGGTATGATGATGAGATCAAAAGAAAAAGAACTTTTATATTCTCTAATGGGAACTGATTCACAGAACATTGTAACAATGATACTTCCCGTATAAGTTTTAACTGATAACTCCCTTGTTAAATCAAATTGGAAATATCTATTTTTTTAGAAAACTGGGAAGATATAAAACAATGCGATGTTCCATAATCAAATAAATCATTTTCTAAACTTGAGGAAACCATTAAATTATCTACCACCACATCTTTTGGAGCTTCTACCTCAGCAGTAGTGATAGCGTAATCTTGTCTTTGATCCCTTGGAATTTATTGAGGTATGTTCCCCTAACAATTAGGACATTCATTTGAATAATGTCCCATTTCTCTAAAATTATAGCCTTCCACGTTGACAACAACTCTCTTTCCCTTGCAATCATGAGCTTGGTGGCCTTTTTCACCACACTTGTAACAGACTCTCATTCCCTTCAAGCAAGTATCGGGGTGTTTCTTCCCACATTTACTGCAGGATGGATAATCAACTTTTCCCTTCTTCCCTTTATTTCCATTTCCTGTGTGGTCAGCAGATCTCTTCTTATCTTTCGTTTCCTTAATGTCACAAGACTTAGCGAATTCTTTTTCTATCTTGATAGCACATGAGACAATATCTTCCTACGAAGAGAAAGATTTTGATACTAATGCTCGATGGAGAAATAGTTTTAACCCATTAAATAAATGATCAATATTGCATCTTGGGTTACTTATATAATCTGCTGCATGCCTCGCTAACCTTGAAAATTTATCCTTATTCTTTGCGACATTCTCATCCTCATTTTTCCTCAGACTCAGAAATTTCCTTTCCATATCTGCTCAATGGTCATGAGAAAAGTATTTTTCTATGAAAGTCTCTTTGAACTCCCTTCATTCCATATTTTATACTTCTTTATATTCCTTCATGTTTTATATCAATGACCACCATTGATCAGCATCTCCAGTGAGGTGATAAACTGCCATGACAACTTTTTCCTTTCACTACTCCCCAAAGCCTGAAATATTTTCTCTAGGGAACATATTCATTGTTTAGCTACTAATGGATTTGTACTCCCATTGAATTTCGGTGGTTTATGCCTCATGAAGTTATCTAACATTGATCCTCCACGCTGCGGATTTGGGTGCTCCATAAGGGTAAGGTTATTATTCATTACATGATTGAGTTGTCCCGGTATGGTGATTAGCTGATCAGCACCAGTTGCAACACCAACTCAACTATAATTATCTTGAGCAGGATGGAAATCCCTAGATGTAGTGTGTTCATTGATACGGGTTCCATTCCTTCCACTAGGCGCCATTTCTAAATAATGGCATAAACTAGATCAGTTTATGAATCAAAATACATAATTCCATACTTGTAAAAAACTTTACATAAATTAAAATATTTATGTATACAATCCATAATAATAAAAAATGTTTTTTTGATGATGTATATACTCATAAACCCTTCATAATGTTTTGTAAAGAAAATGAGAATTTTCCTAATCATATCCCCTGGGAGTGTCATATCCAAGAGTGCAGTAAGGCCCGTTGTCGTGCACCAGTTCCCGTTTGTGTCTAGCTCAAAGCGGTGTTTTCGGGTTTTAACCCTAGGTACATCTCTGCCAAAGCCGCCTCTACCTTATCGTGTCCGGACAGGGATGTATTGCTTGAAGAACTCACAAAATCTATAAAATACAAAAATTATAGAATGGTCTTAAATACTAATCCTCAAAGACTATCTTAGGGCTATGTGATCTAATCAGAGTTTATATAAATCTAGTTTCCAAGGATTGTACTAAACTTCCTCTGATACCAACTGTAATGCCCCGACCCTAGTTACCTATAGTCGGTGCATTATTACATAACCTTGGCATGATCATAAGAAAGATCAAGTCTCAAAAGACTGATTAGTTTAGTATCCTTGAAAACACTAGATACATTCATAAAGATTACATTACATCATAAAGTAATAAACTACAACATTATATTGTGTACATAGACCACACTCATATCCCCTCATACTATCCCTGCAGGTCATTCATAAAATACTTCTTCACATCCTGGGAAAAATAAAACATAGAAAGGGGTGAGCTCAGATTCCCAGTATGGATAAAAATATAGCGAAAACTTTCATAAATAAGCATAAACATTTAAGGCAGTGTATAACTAAAAAAAGCCTTTTAAAATTGAACTTCAGCATAATATGGCAGAAATAAAATGAAATAATGTCATTTACTAATTCACATGGATATTCTACTAATCGAATAATCACATGCAATATCAATAACCACTTTCATAATGATGTAATGCATAATGCCAGACTATCATAACCATGTAGCCAAGGCCTCGTGCCAAGACTAAAAATATGATTTTGTCAAGGCCTCATGCCAAGACACTAGTTTGTCTCATTAGACCTACCGATGCATCGAGGAGCTATAACGGGCTCCACCCATCACTTATTAAGAAAAATTAATTCCTCATATGAACAGGTTTAAACATAACATAAACATTCGTATTAAAACTAACATATGAAATGTCAATACATTCTACATAATCCATGAATGGTATAAAAATAACACATCCACAGTCAAACATATCACAAAATTTTCAATACATTATGGATGTTTTGTATCATAATAAATCAACTTCAAATAAGCATAAAATCAATCAACGGATGTTGACATAAATGAAATCAAAACTATTTGAGAGAAATTTATCTTTTTTTGAAATCATTTAAAATCCAAATAATTAAAACATTTACTTTGAAAATATTCTTATAGGATTTTAAGGGAAGCATTGAAGATTTTATAATGGTGGAAAATAGCCGCACTTGTCGTATAACTTAAAAAAACATTCTTACCTTAATTCTATCGAAAAGGTTAAAAAGGACCTTGTTTGGAAAACGACAGAAAGAGTCCTTTATAAACTTCTTATAAAAAGTCAAAAAAGGGTATAAATGACATTAACCCATATTCTGTAAAATAGTAAGAATGTTTTGAAATAAATTTTTATGAAACATGGTTGTGGATGATAAAGAGGTCCTAGTAGATAATTACGTATAAAAAACCTTAGATAATTAAAAGATTGTGAAATAAAACCTTACCATGTACTTTTCCTTGGTTAAGGGTAGGTTAACCTCCTGTATAATGGTGAAATAATTGTTATTATATTATACAATAATCGTATAAAATAATATGATATCATATATGATCTTTTAACTTTGATTTGTTAATAATATCTTTGTATTATCATTGTTTCGGGTGTTAACGAATTTGTTTTCTTTTATATATTTTGTTACATAAGCCGTGTTTATTATGGATAGGTTGTATCTTATTCATATACAGAATGATATCAAGTCATTAAAAATTATTTTTAATCATCAAATGAGAATTAGACTTGCATGGATACGATGGGGAATGAATCTCATCGCGTTCGTGGAGACGGTAGTCCGTACGTACGCACGAGCGACAATATCATTCTTTTGATATTAAAATAATATATAATTGGATGGTATATCATATATACAGAATCATTTTCATTTTATATTTGTTATTTACATCAATTACACATCATTATCATAATCATCCAAATAATAATGTTTTGAATAACAGTTACACCACGACGTGGAGACGGTAAGTCGTACGTACGCACGTATGGTGACATGTCTTTCAAAGGATGGATAGAATACTGAATATGGTTGTACCATATTTATAATAACATCAAAGTTTATATAAGATACTGGAGTTATTATTTTATAATGGAAATAACAAATAAAGAATAAGTTGAAGAAGAATGGAACTTGAAAGAGGGTGGTGAAAACATTACCTCTCCATTGGGTTCTTCCTTTTGATTTGGTCAAAAGGGATCCTTAGGTTGGATTTCTGATCAAACTAAGGCCACTAGGTTGGAGTGAGGGAAGTTTAGAGAATATTTGGGAAGGGTTTGGCCGAGCTAAAAGGCTTTGAAGTTGTGAATTAGAGAGAAGGGGGAGTTCCCTTTTATAAGACGGGTGAGGGGAACCTTAGGAAAAGCTAGAAATATTATTTTACAATAAATGCATATTCGGTTTATAATGGATCCAAAGTTGATTATTTAAATTTTAGTGTGATTATGAGTCTAAAACCACCCATCCAATAGGTTTTAGATAGGTTTGGGTCACTATATTAACCTTATCTTTTAGTTTTAACTCATAGTTAATTAGTTTCACATTTACCATGTCTCTTTTTATTTTTTTATTATATGGATAATAAACTTACTATAAACTTCCAACAGACCCCCAAGTGGTCCAGTAATGATACACATATCATGATATAAGTCTTTTGGAAGACCTTATATTTTGAGGAATAGAATATAAATTAATAATATAATATTTATTTTAAAAACTCTTTTATGTCAATTTTGACACTATTGGGTATTTTGATTTTGATAAATTCATAAAAACATTTTTACTTCAAAAAACTCATATAACCAATCTTAATATGTCATATTAGCCTAGAAAAATTATTTAATTCACAAAAAGTCTCAAATTACATTTATTTGTGTATTTATAATATCAATTATCTTAATCGTTCATTAATACGGTAATTACTCCATCATCTTTGGGTCATAAATAACTTAAATTATTTAATATCTAAAAATTATCAATAAAATACCATTATGTAAGAAATATTTTTATCTTTCTAATGAATATTTATAATCTAATTTATCTTATTTATAACCCTATATTAATTTTTTTTGTTATTAAACATTTATTTTATCTCTTTTAACTCTTCTTTGAATTAAATAATAATAAATGTCCTAATCTAATCCAAGTGGACCTAAATGATAATATTTTATTCCTAAGGTTGTTTTTGGTCTAGATACACTTGTCCAATGTAATTAGGACATGTGTTAGGGTAATATTAATATCAATTTTACCCATAATTACCATATTTACTTTTAATTGTGGTAAGTAAAAGTAACAAGTTACTATTCACCCAAACTTATTTTCATCTTATTGAACCACATTTTACTCCATTATATTAACCGTGTCTCTCGGATTTTCGAAATTCCACTCACATAAGCGGTAAAATCGTGTTTTATGTGAATTTGAAAATTCTCCTAGGAGGTGGGTAAAAGACGGTGAAAAGTTCAATAAAATTTTTATATATCTAAAATTATTCTAAACTAACTCCAATGAATTACATTGAAATTATATAAATATTATGTATCTATTTTGAGCTTAATTCAATTTAAATAAAATATATAATTTTTTAAATAAAAATTCTTTTTTAAACTACACCTTAGTGTTTTTCACTATTCATCAAAAATTGAATGTTTTTAGAAATATACAAAAAATTTACTCTAGGATAATTTCAATATTCCGAATCCAAATATGAAGACCACTTTGAATGATAAAATTTATAAAATTTCAAAAATTGGTTATTAATTTATTCATAACGGCTAGTTTGATTGGTTGTGGTGTGTGTTTGAACTTGAAGTTGCGTACGACACACGCTACTGTATTATTCAAAGAGAAGCGTACTGTGGAAGCTTGGGGTGTTATAAATTGGTCCATTAATGGACCATATTTTATATTCATTAAAAAATAAAAATAAATTGAAAAAAGGTGGTATTTTCATTAATTTTATATCATTTCATAAATATCATCTACTGTAAAATAAAATTTTTGTCAATTTTGAAATTATTTATTTAATTTTAGTTTAATAGATATCAAATATATTGGAATCCAAATATATTAATTTCATAGATTTTTAACCTGGATTATTCATCTACAAAAATAAATAATGACACTAATTCAACTTATTTCCTTCACTTTTAATATTTATAGTATCATTTATTTTAGTTAAATATGAGCTAAATAATCACTACGTTGGTGTTTCTTAATGATGTTTTGTAAATAAATAATCTCTAATAATTATTGTAATCTATCAGGACAAAAAAACACATTTATTTTTGAAAAGAATATGTGTAACCATAAATTTTTTGTTTTTTCCATATCTCAATGTTTTATAAATTTTAAAGGAGTGGAAAATTACCTTTTTGACTTTTTCTTTACATAACATATGATATAGGGAACCATTAATGAATAGTATTTCACTAACACATAAAATAAAAAAATTAAGGAAAAACAGAAAAAATATGGGTATACAATGGCTTTTAAATAGTATTGTAATTCATTTTGGCCTTTAATATTATGTTTTATTCCCAAATACATCATAATTTTACCTTAATCAATGTTGTTAATTTTAATCACCTTCAGAAACCATTCTGGTCAAACAATTACTCAATATTATTAGGCTAAGAATTTCATTTTTAGTAAAACCATTTATTTCCATTTTTTATAATTCAACCAACACAAGTGGGTAGATTATGTTTGACGCTGATCCCATAAACATGGTGGGGAAGAGGGGTTTTAAAGTAAAAACATTCAAAAGTTCAATAAGTTTTTATAAAAAATTTCAATATAAAAAATATTACAATGAACCAAATTAGATTAATATATATATAATTTATCTATTTTGACTTAAAATTACAAATTAAAATATAACTTTCTATTAAATTTTATTTAAACCAAAAGGGAGTTTTAACTAAAATACATTATTTTTTACTATTCATTATAAAATTAAAATTATCAAAAAAATACCAAAAATTCATCAAAAGATAATTTCAAAATTACAAAAACAAAAAAATAAATTATTTTAATAATTAAAATTTATGATGTCATCAAAAATTATTTTTAACATAGGTGTTTCATTAAAAGGTTGTAAAACTCGATCTTGAATATAATGTATGTTAACTCGTATTGTCTGTACCGCAATCCAATGTATGTGTTGCATATAATGAAATATCATGTTGGTCTTTCATATAGTAGAATCTAAACTTATTTATTATATAATTATAAATAATATATTTTTCATTTCATTAAATTCCCAAGATTTATTTTATTTGATAAACAATTCACAAAATATATGTGTGTTACATTCTACCCCCATTAAAATAAATTTATCCCTTGAGATTAAATGGTATTTTCAAAGATTTAATAATTTAAAGTTCCAATCATAGACAACCAAATCATATAAATAAATACTAAAACTCCATAAAGATAAATTTTTAACTATTAATATTATCGAAAGTAACTCAAACATTCTTCCCATAAAAGAGAACATTGGAGGGAAGTGAAAACATGGACATTACAATGAAATATTACCATAGTATTCTAATGAAGAGTAATAGAGAACAAGGTTAGGGGAATGTTAACAATCATAAAGACATAAATATTTGATGACCTAAGAGGCCATATGATTCATCAGAAGCGAAGGTACTTGGATAACATTCTTGGTTTCAAGATATTTTTTTTCTAAAGTTGAATAATTTTCACGAAAATACAAAATTTAATGACGTCAGGAAAAAATTGTCATTTTTTGTTCGTTGATCCACTTCACATATTTCTACAAAATGTAAGGTGAAATTTTCATTCCTGATGTACTTATATATCATGATATCCATGACATCCCATCCCATTTTTCATCAATTATTATCAACATAGTGTTTTTAGAACAAATTATCCAATATTTATAAATCATTATATGGTGAGAAAACACTTTTATCTTACTCACTTCATCTGAAGTTTAACATAAATATTCCATTAATGTTTAACCTTATAACCCATATGAAAGTTAAAAATCCAAAACCTTAGAAAGAAATTAATGATATAATCTTAAAAATTATCCCATACATATCATAAAGTGTCTCTTGGTTTTCCCAATCGAAACATGTGAATACCCTCGTTGCATATTCCCTTAAAACATGGTAATAACCCAAAATTCCATAAATATTTTTGGAAAGAATATATGATTATTTAATCTAATGATTTTTGGATACATTATTTAAACCTAAGAAATTTTAAACTTCATCCATGACAACATAGGCCACTTTTTCAATTATTAGTGCTACGGTAATCTATACCGTCCAATTTACTCATTCATATCCAACACATCTTTATCCAAACATCATTATATCAATGTTAGGAATTAATTAAGGTTATCCATACCCTAATAAATATATCACTTTTCTATTTATTCATCACCATTCAAAATGGCTTTTTCAATCCTTAATGAAATCTTATACTGAAAATACTAATATATTTCATGATTCATATAACTTATAATTTTAATTCCAAAACAAAAAAACCTTATTCATCCAACATTATTCATAAACCATTAATCCTTCTTCATCAACATATTCATCAATACGTCATTCATATGTTATTAAATACAAATCATGTCTTAATGTTCTTCAACCTCAATCTAATCATTCTTCTTATTTTTAATTTAAACAATACTAGAAGAACACCACATACCTTTCTCATGTTGTTTGATGTCACTTTATCTTCAGATGTAGTACCAATACTCATGCCACCATCCAGATTCTATTTATGAGATTTTAACATGTGAAATCAATTTGAATAATTCCCATACATTACACATCTGAAAGAATCAATGTTAACCTTGTTCCATCTAGTTTTCTCCATTCATGAAAACTATAAATCATAGTGTTAGAATCATTAATCATAATGGGATACCATAAAATCATGAAATTTTACTTGTAAGGTTCCTAAATCATGGATCCTACTGGTTTATTCTTTGAAACCACATGTTTAAAATAGGTTATTCAATGTCATATTCTACTTAATTCCTTCATGATGGATCATAAAGAGTTTTTTAATTCCTAAATGATACCCCATTGGGAATTTTTGCAAGGGTTGTTGTTGTGTACTAGGTTATGTCTAGTTAGTCTAGATGCACATTTTCGATGTTTTTAACCCTATGTACATTTATTTTAGTGCGACACCCACTTTTATTATCTAGACAAGTATGTAATCTAAGGAACTATCTCAATATATCCTTTACTAAAATTCCTTGTGATTTTCCTAAACATTAACTCATCCTTATACTTATTCATAGAGACATCCCTAGACATATCCATAGAAATATTCCAAGTGATATCATTAAATTTTTCTTATCCTAGTTTCTAAAGGATGAATAAACCATTTCTTTAATACCAACATTAGCCAAAAATTCATTTCATACATATACATTACATCACTTTTTCAGAAAACATGAAATATTATTCAAAAAGAATCATAAAGACTGTATTAGTTTATTGCATTTGGAATCATTGAAACGTAAACACTGTTATATTAGTGAGATAATTTAACTCCCACTAGGATATTTTAGTCGAGAATTCTTATTAGACATATCATACTTAATACATATCTTCATAATATGAGGGGAAAAAACCTAAAAAGGGGTGTGATCAAATTCTTAGTATGGGTAAACAAGAGAGACATATAAGCTTTAACATGAGAATGGTGATATGAGTGAATAATTCTAACTTTATAAGATGATAACTTTCATATCAAATATTAGAAACATAAATCATGGCATAATTTTGGGAAGTTCATAATCCATGAATCATAAGGAAATAAAGAAAAAAACCATGAAATTATAACATAAGAAAAAAACATGTAATTATGTCTGAAAAATAATAATAAAACAATTATTTCAATATTAGTCATAGAATCCCTCCCAAAACAATATTAATATCATGGGTTCACTCCCTATACTATCTTGGTAGTCATGGTTTACTCCCATGGCTATGTTAATAGTATGGGTTCACTCCTCATACCATCTTGGTAGACATGGTTCATTCTTGTGTCCATATTTATAGTCATAATTCACTCCCAATACCATATAAATCTATATCATGATATTTAAATTTTTACCCAATAAATTTGGGTGAGATATATGTCCCACCGATCTCATAATGAAATAATACATACATGTTCCACAAAATAATAAATAATATTATCATACCCCATGAAATGAAATGGGTATCATAATCACATAATCATATCTTCTCATGCGAAAAAGTATACATGATTCATAATCATTTAATAAATATCATAGCACATTAAAAGGACTGGTTTTCAAAATCATATAACCCGTTGGATAAAAGTGGGTTTTCTAAATATCAGGTCATCAAAATATAAAGCATTTAGAGAAAGAATATTAATGGAAACAATGAATCATTTCAATATAAAGGCCTGAGTAACATCAATGAATGTCATATTATAGTGAATATAATTCTTAAATATCCTTTAAACCCATTTCTGAAGGAAATATCCTTTCTTCTTCGAAAAAATATTTTTAAAACCAAAATATTTTAGGATACCCATTTTCTATGAAAATGAATTAAAATTTTTTAAATAAGTCTTGAAATCATTTTTAAAACCATTATCATTTAATACTTATACAAGAATCATGACAAAAATTTGAAAAAAATGTTTATTAAAAACATATAAACTAATCCTGATAACTTTTTGGAATATATTTTTCCTTGAAAATTTAATAATGAATATTGGTAAATTTTTCAAAACAATTTTATTTGAAACATTTAAATGAATGTCGAAAACATTTTTCAAAATACTTTTCCTTGAAAATTTATAAAAAATCATGAAAATATTTTGAGAAAAATATTTCATGAAAAGATATAAAAGAAGTTTGAAAACATTTATGATAAAATTTTCCTTTAAAACATATAAATTAAGCATCAAAACATTTTAATAACCTTTTTCATTGAAAACACTTTGAGAACATATAAATTAAACTTGAAAATGTTTTGAAAACCATTTATTTGTAGATATATTGAAAACATAAAAATTATTCATGAAAATTTATTGAAAATAGTGCATTTTATAATAGTTATAAAATGTATAAATAAATTTTGAAAACAATTTGATACCCTTATTTAGAAAAATTAGTTTTCAATGAACACATATTTTCAACCGAAGAGAGATGTAAAGTCAGACTTTCTTATAAACACTTTATTAATCATATTATGTACCAAAGAGTATAAAAATTGTACCAATAGATTATGATATCATTAGTATATATAGGATAAAAATTCCATGATTTATCTTGATATATGAATCATAGTATTTCATCAATATAAGTGTAATCATTAACAATATCAATAAATTATGAGATCCTTTAAATAAACTCTTACCACTTAGTAAAATTTAATAATATACCCCAGGTTACAAAATGAATTTAAATTAATCTTAAAATAACATTAATATGATGATATTCAATATTTATCATTTCAAATGTATTATATACACTTTATAGAAAAATATAGGTTCATAATTTGGCATGTGTCTCAAAGAAGAAAAATTGAGACAAAATTACTTTACCAATTTGGTAACATTTAAAACAAAAACCCCATGAATGAAATATCACCAAATGGATATAAATATACACACAATTGTACATATATGAATCATAGAATGAATTTATGGTCAGTATACACATCACATATAAGAAATACATGTTGAACATGGCTTCTATCTCATGAAAATAAAAAGTGAGTTGAAATTATCTTACCTTGTGTATTTACTCACGTAGTACTCATACAAAATTAATGTATAATAAATATAAGTTTATTATAAATATATATAAGAACCATATTATTATATATAATACCATATATGGTTTTATTATACCTTTTTATTACCCGCCCGTTAATAATTTCAGGTCAAGGTTACGCATTGGGTAATATTTGTAGAGTTTTTCACATGTGTCTTAGTATTTTATATCATTAATCCTTATGTAAATCACTACTAGAATGTGGGTTTTTCCCCACACTTCCATACCAATGGTTTCACGAAACTGTTGGTAATGTATGGTTTAGGAAATCTTTTACCAACTTTTCCTTAGAACCATTGGTATAGGTGTGTTTGTGGGATCTTTTACCAATGGTTATAAGGAACCATTGGTAAAGATATAGTTTAGGGGAGTTTTACTAATGGTTCAATGAGAACCGTTGGTATAGGTGTGGTTCGGGGAATATTTTACCAACAGTTCTAAGGAACCATTGGTATAGGTTTAGCCTAAAGACATATACCATCAGTTTTTAAAAACTATTTGTAAAACATTCCCCCAAATTATAAGTGGCTCGTCCTCTCCCCCATTCAGGATACAGAACCCTAAAAGGGAGCAGGCGATCTTGGAGCTCCTTCGGCGAAAGCAGTTTGGTGATCTTAGAGCTCCTTCGGCTTCCTCTTCCTCCATCCCATCCAAGGCGATGAATCTCCTTCCAAATCTTATCAAACCCATCCTAAATTAGGTATTTCATTAACTGGTACCTTATTTTTATTGAAATTTATCTAATATTTCAGTTTTTAGTTTTGATTTTAATGTGTATATGGTTTTGTTTCTGTTTTGATTTAACCTATATGTGATGAGATTGTATAGTCATTAAGATGTGTCCAATGGTTCTTTGATCATTGTTTTGTGGAGAATGAATGGTTTAGGACTAGCATTAGAAGTATCTTCTAGTGAGACCATTTTAGTATAAGGGGAAACAAGATTATGATCTACAAGGGGGTTATTGAGTTGGTAGAGACCAAACATAGTTTGTTCCTTGTGTTCAAGAACCATAAATAGATTGTTCCAATTAGGTGGTCATCAGTAAAGACGTAGGTAAGATTTCTAGGTCCTGTTTCATGATGTTGAATATCTGTCACTATAGTGGTTTTGGATTGTTTGAGGTACTCTTAGTGTATTGTAAACCCTCATTTTTTCCATATTCATTTAAATTGATTTAATATCATTTTTTCACACACACCATTATATCCTCTCAAACTATATTTAGAGTGTATTTTTATTCTTATGGTGTTAAACATTTTAGTAAATGTCCATACTAGCTTCTTTTATGTGTTCTAGGGGTATAGAATGATGACAGGGCTGCATGATTATTGTGGGTGTATTCTTTTCAAATAAATATACCTATACTATGTCATCAAATGAATAAACTAGTTATATTGCTTACAGATTTTTATCAAATGATTCTGAAGGAGGGTTGGGTAATCATATGGGGATAGAGAAAATGTAGTTTTCCTTATTGAATGGGAATTTTTAGGTGGGATGTTGATATGTGGACCACCTAGTTTATGTGATTGTTCATACATTTAAAGAATAGAATAAAGCTATTATGTTAGAGGATACCAAGGTTGTTAGGTTTTTTATTTTTTTTATTTATGAGGTGGTTGTGATGATACCCCCTGGACATGATGTTGAGATTGAGATAGACCAAAATCCTAGTGCGTCTCTAATTTCAATAGCTCTTAGTCTCTTGTATCCAATATTGAGACACAAAATTATTTTTATAAATAAAATTTTATTGAATTATAATCATTAATATGTCACAACATCAATCATTAAAAAATAATTTCATAAACTATATTGTTATTTCATCAATAAATATAATGACTAAAGAGACATTATATGGATGGAAAATCATATTCATGAGATCTATGAAGAAAATTATAGTGTTTATCAACCAAAAAGTAATGGAAAAAATTAATAAAAACCATATAAACTCTTAAACTCATTCTTGGGAATGATTCTTTATATGACCCACTACGAATGGTATTGTTAAGGATATTAATCCATATAAAGCAACAAAATGACCTATAACAGATCAATTTTTCCTAATATTTGTTATAGAGAACTTCTTCATCTCTATTAACTAATTAAGATTCATTTAGTCCAAAAAATACATAAAATACCTTCTTACATCTACGAAAATATAATTTTATCACCTTATAGACATGTGCCCTGTATGATAATTATATTTCCCTAAAACACTTCATAATACATTTTATATACTCAGAGGGACCATCCCACTCTAAGAACCTACCATGATTCCAATCCATCCTCATAAGCATTTCCTCATCACACTCTAGGTGTAAAATTTCCACACCTATCACTACCCTTGTTGACAGCCCACCCACCCCACCCTCGGACACCTGCACACCACCTTGGACAGCCCGTGCCCCCCCTAGACAACCCCCCCCCCCCCTTGTTGACAGCCCGCCCACCCCACCCCTGGACACCCACCCACCACCCCCCAGACACCCCCATCCCCCCAAATGCCCACCACCCCTAGAAATCCCCACCCCACCCCCTAGAAAGCCCCCCTGACACCCTCGACCCCACTGGACACAACCACCACCCACATGGACAGCCCGACCCCCCCCCCATAGATATCCCCCCCCCCACCCTCTGGACACCCCGCTCACCTCCTTGGACAGCCCGCCCAGCCTCTTGAACTCCCTCTACCCCATTGGATAGCCTGACCACCCCCGCGGACAGCCCGCCCACCTGGACACCTCGACCCCCCTAGACAGCCCACGACCCCCTAGACACCTCCGACCCCCCAGACGACCCCACCACCCCCTAGACACCCTTCACCCCCTGGACAACCCGCACCCCCCTTGGACAGTCCCACCACTCCCTTGATCCTCATCCTACACCTCATCCTAATCTCCCTGATGAATTTAAAGTATAAAACTCATGTACTCCCAACATGATCCTTAAGGATTATGTATTCCTTGATCCGCTTCCAATATCTTCCTGGGAAATCCTTCAATATAGGCATTAGAAATTATGTATCTTATTTTCGTATATACACTGTATTTTGTTGTATTTATTAATATTATTCTCATATAGAGTAATGTGTCAGTTATGCTTTTATATAAATAAAACCATTGTCATTTACCTAAATATTTTTTTGAATAAACTTCAATATTATTGAATTTCTTTGAAATGACTTATTGTAATTTTTTTTACAGAATAGACAGAAGTTGGATGTACGAAACTGATTGGATTTCAACTGATTTTCAAAATTATTTGAACAGCTTTCTAGATTTTCCATTTGACAGGGCTTCAGATAGTGGTCGCATACACTGCCAATGTTTTAATTATGTTGGAAGACCTTGGTTGAGTTGTGAAGCGGTTATCTATCATATAACCAAATATGGTTTCCAAACAAACAATTATGTGTTGTATCACAGTGGAGAGAAAATGGAATCTCAAAATGTTGATGATCCAAATGATAGGACTGAATTAGAGAGTTTGATATATGATCGGTTTCCATTTATTCGGCATCCTAAGAAGGAAAGGATGTCCATCCAACAAGATCTCAATACAAGCACACATGATGTGTCCAACGAAAATGATGATGTTCATAGGGTGAAAAAATTAAATGATGTTGCTACAACTCCAGTATATTGGAAATGTGGTAAAATGAAAAAGTTGGAATTTTTAATCTGATTGTTTCACTGGAAAACTATGTATGGGATTTCAAATATTGCAATTGATTACATTCATACCTTCTTGAAGGACTTACTTCTAGAGGATGCAGATATTCCCTCAAACAACTATATGGCATGGAATTTAGTTGATGAACTTGGATTCCCAAAAAACAAATTCATGCTTTCTCGAATGATATCAGCTTATTTTGGGAGGAAACTGCTAAAAGAAATGATTGTATAAAATGTGGAACCTCCCGATAGAAGCCAAAAGATGATGGAACACCATCTTGTGTGCCACAAAAAGTAATGTGGCACTTTCAATTGATCCCCAAATTATAGAACCTTTTCATGTCTGATGAAATATCCATAAAAATGGGATGGCATGACACCAAGAAAAATAATAATAATGAAGAGTTGGTTCACCCTACAGATGGATTTGCATGGAAAAGATTTGATGCTCGATATCCTGAATTTGCAGCCGACGTGCATATTGTGAGACTGGGTGTTTCATGTGTCTTTTTTAATCAATTTGTGCAGATGCTTACTTCTCACAACACATGGCCGGTTTTCATACACATTTATAACCTTCCCCCATGGTTGTGTATGAAAAATCCTTACACTTTCTTGAGTATACTGATATCCGGCCCTTCTGATCCCGGCAATGATATATATGTATACATGCAACCTTTAATAAAAGAGTTGAAACTTCTTTGGGATGTGGGTGTGCCCACATACGATGCATGTTCGAAAGACATATTTCAGATGCGTGATGCACTTATGTGGATGATCAGTGATTTTCTTGCTTATGCAATGATATCTGGATAGAGCACAAAAGGAAAATTGTCATGTCCTATTTGTATGAATAATACTTGATCGAGAAGACTGAAATATCATCATAGTTTTAGTTTTATGGGACATCGACGATTCTTTCCAACGAACCATCCATATAGAAACAATCGTCGATGATTTGACAATACCATAGAGAATGATGATCCACCTAAGTGTATGTCTGGAACTACTGTGCTTAATGAAGTGAAAGATTTCAGTTATTCATTTGGGAAGGGTGTGATGAAATCTAGAAAGGGGAAATATGTTTCCAATGATACCTATTACAATTGCAAGAAGAAGAGTATATTCTTTGAGTTGTCGTATTGGTCAACCAACTTGTTACGTCATTGCTTAGACGTAATGCACATTGAAAATAATATTTGTGAAATGGTGCTTTCAATTCTTCTAAATGTCAAGGGGAAGAAAAAATATGATTTACGATCTCGGCGTGACTTGGTAGATGGGGGGATCCGAACAGAATTGCAACCTATCAGTATCAGTGAACATATATGGCAAGTTCCTTTTGCTTCTTATGTGATGACACCTGCTGAAAAAAAAAATATTTCTGGAAGTGCTAGAGACTATAAATGTTCCTGATGGCTATTCAAGCAATATATCAAAACAGGTCAACAGAATAGAGTTGAAGTTGAATTTTTTTGAAGACTCATGATTATCACATCCTTTTGCATACGTTGATTCCAATAGCAATATGTTATCTCTTGTCCAATAATGTTAGAGTCTTAGTTATTCAGTTGTGCTATTTGTTTAGATATTTTTGTGCTAAGACGTTGTCCAAATCCTTCTTGAAAAAACTATTGGTAGAGAGACCATTAATTTTGTGTGAGTTACAGAAAATATTCCCTCCATCATTTTTTACATGCATGTTGCATCTGACTGTCCATCTTCCGACCGAAATACTTCTTGGAGGACTCATTGCTTTCCATTGGATGTATCCAACTGAAAGAAATATGTGCACATTGAAATCATATATTCGGAATAGGAATTATACTGAAGGTTCTATTTTGAACGGTTACTTGGCTCAAGAATGTATGGATTTCTGCTCAATGTATTTGTCTGATCTTACTATGAGAATAAATAGACCAATGAGAAATGAAGAAGAATAGTATGGGAAAATTAAACCCAGTTTTCAATCACTTCCTCAGATAGGAGGAATTCTAGTATCATATACATTGATGACATTAAGCCTTGAAGAGTGAGAGTGTAACACCCCAAGCTTTTACGGTACGCTTCTCTTTGAATAAAGCAATAGCGTGTGCTGTACACAACATCGAGTTCTAACACACCACAACTTATCAAACTAGCAGTTATGAATAGTAATACATAGTTTTTGAAATTTTTTTAAATTTTATTTTTCAAAATGGACTTCATTTTTGGATTCGGAATATCGAAATTAGCCTAGGGTGAATTTTTGGTATTTTTTTGAAAAACTTCATTTTTTGATGAATAGTGAAACCACTAAGTGGTTGTTAAAAAAACTAAATTTTTCATAAAACTTAATTTTACGTCTTCTGTGAGTGGAATTTCGAAAATCCGAGATACACGGTTAATATCAAGGAGTAAAATGTGGTTCAATGAGATGAAAATAATTTTTGGTGAATAGTAACTTTTTAATTTTATTTACCAAGGTTAAAAGTAAATAGGGTAATTAAGGGTAAAAATGATATTAATATTACCCTAACACATGTCTTAATTCTATTGGACAAATGTATTTTGACCAAAAAAACCTTATGAATAAAATATTATCATTTAGGTCCACTTGGATTAGATTAGGACATTTATTATTATTTAATTCAAAGAAGAGTTAAAAGAGTTACAATCAAGGTTTATTTACTAAAAAAATTTTAATATAGGGTTACACATAAGATAAATTCGATTATAAATATTAATTAGAAAGATAAAGATATTTCCTACATAATTATATTTTATTTATAATTTTTATACCTTAAATAATTTAATTTATTTATGACACAATGATTATGCAGTAATTACCATAATAGTGAAAAATTAAAATAATTGATATTATAAATACCCAAATAAATATACATTGAGACTTTATATGAATTAAAATAATTTTCTTGGTTGATATTACATGTTAGGATTGATTTAATTAACTTTTTTCGAAGTAATAATTCTGTTATGATTTTCACAAAAATCCATTTCCCAAATAGTGTAAAAATTGAACTAAAAGAGTTTTTAAAACAAATATTATATTATTAATTAATATTAAATTCCTAAAAATCTAAGTTTCAGCCAAGATAAATATATCATGATAGGTGTATCATTAATATACCACTTTGGGATCTATTGGAGTTATATAGTATTTTTATTAACTATATAATATAAAAATAAAAAGTGACATGGTAAGTGTAAATTAATTAACTAAGAATTAAAACTAAAAGATAAGGTTAATATAATGACCCAAACGTGCCTAAATTATATTGGTTGAGTGATTTTCGACCCATCCCCACATTAACCTATAAATAATCCACTTTGGAGCCATTATAAACTGAATATGAATTTATTATTAAATAATATTTATGGCTTTTCCAAAGGTGCCCCTCACCCCTCTTATAAAAGGGAACTCCCCCTTATCATTAATTCACACCTTCAAATCCATTTATCTTGGAACAACTCTGCCCAAATACTCTCTCAACTTCCCTGACATCCTTTCATAGGACTTCCTTTAGTCAGAAAGCCAACCTAAGGATCCCTTTTGATCAAATCAAAAGGAAGAACCCGGAGAAGAGGTAATGTTTTCACCACTCTCTTTCAAGTTCCTTTCTTCTTCAACTTCTTCTTTCTTTCCAATTATAAAATAATAACTCTAGTCTATTATATATACTACGATGTTATTATAAATATGGTACAACCATATTTAGTATTCTATCCATCCTTTGAATAACAGGTCACCATACGTGCGTACGTACGACACCGTTTCCACGTCGTGGTGTAATTGTTATTCAATAAATTATTATTTGGATGGGTAAAATAATGATTTGTAATTCATTTAATAATAAATATAACATGATAATGATTCTGTATATATTATATACCATCAATTTATATATTATTTTAATATCAAAAAAATGATTTTGTCGCTCGTGCGTACGTACGGACTACCGTCTCCACGAACGCGATGAGATTAATTCTCCATCGTATCCATTC
Organism: Viscum album; assembly: GCA_963277665.1. Taxonomy (NCBI): domain Eukaryota; kingdom Viridiplantae; phylum Streptophyta; class Magnoliopsida; order Santalales; family Viscaceae; genus Viscum; species Viscum album. The sequence continues at coordinate 1,356,252,489 of OY728131.1, forward strand.
AGGTTTAATTATCATTTGATGATTAATAATATTATCTAAGGACTTGATATCATTCTGGATAAGATAAATATACAACCTATCCATGAATAATATGGCTTACATAACAAAACATATAAAAAACGAGTAAGTTAACACCTGAAACAACGATAATACTAAGATATTATTAACAAGTCAATGTTAAAAGATCATATATGATATCATATTAATGTATATGATTCTTGTGTAATTTAAAAACTATTATTTCACCATTATATAGGAAGTTAACCTACCCCAACCAAGGAAACGTACAAGTTAAGGGTTTATTTCGCAATCTCTTCATTATCCGAGGTTGTTTATACGTAATAATATACTGGGATTTCTTTATCATCCACATCCATGTTTCCTAAAAATGTATTTCAAAACATTTTTACTATTTTCTAGAATATGGTTTAAAGTCATTTATAACCTTGTTGACTTTTATAAGTGGTTTATAATGGAATCTTTCCCTCCTTTTCCAAACAAGGCCCTTTTTAACCTTTTCATCAGAATTATGGTAATAATGTTTTTTAACTTATACGGTGGGTGCGGCTATTTTCAACCGTTATAAAATCATCAAAGCTTTTATTACCGGCTTATAAGAATATTTGCAAAGAAAATGTATTATTTTATAAATATATGGCTCTTAAATGATTTCAAAATAGAAAGAGATATTTTTCTAAAAAAGTTTTGATTTCATCTATGTCAACACCTTTGATGGATTTTACGCTTATTTGAAGTTGATTTATTATGATACAAAACTTATATATTGTATTGAAGGTTTTGTGATATGTTTGACTGTGGATGTGTTATTTTTATACCATTAATGGTTTATGGATTATGTATTTACATTTCGTATGCTAGTTATAATACGAATGTTTATGTTATGTTTAAACCTTTTCATATGTGAATGCATTGGACTTAATATGTGATGGGTGGAGCCCGCTATAACTCCTCGATTAATTGGTAGGTCTCATGAGACAAACTAGTGTCTCGGCACAAGGCCTTGAAAAAATATTATTTGTATTCTTGGCACGAGGCCTTGGATATGTGGTTATGATAGTCTGTCATTATACATTCCATCATTATGAAAGTGGTTATTGATATTTCATGTGAATGTTCGATTAGTAGAATATCCTTGTGAATAAGTAAATGGAATTATTTCATTTTATTTTTTTCATACTATGTTGAAGTTCAAGTTTAAAAGGCTTTTGTTTTAGATATACATTGCATTAAATGTTTATTCTTATTTATGAATGTTTCCGCTATATTGTTATCCTTACTGGGCATTTGAGCTCACCCCTTTTCTATGTTTTATTTTTCCCAGGATGTGAAGAAGTAAATTTTGAGTGACCTGCAGGGATAGTATGAGGGGATAAGAGTGTGGACTATGGAGGCTATATTGTTGTAGTTTTCAATTTATGATGTAATGTAAACTTTATTAATGTATCTTGTTATTCCAGGGGTACTAAACCAATCGGTATTTCGATATTTGATCTTTCTTTTGATCATGCCAATGTTATGTAATAATGCACTGACTCTGGGTAACTGGGGTCGGGGCATTACAGTTGGTATCAGAGGAAGTTTAGTACAATCCTTAGAAGCTAGATTTAGATAAACTCTGATTAGAGCACACAGATTTAAGATGGACTTTGAGGATTAGTATTGAAGAACTTCCTAGAATTTTGGTATTGTAGAGATTTTGTGAGTTTTTGGAGAAATACATCTCTGTCTAGATACGAGAAGGTAGAGGCGGCTCTGGCACAGATGTACCTTGGGGTAAAACCCGAAAACACTGCTTTGAGCTAGACTTGAACGGGAACTGGTGCACAACAACGGGCCTTGCTGCACTCTTGGTTACGACACTCCCGAGGGATAAGATTATGATAACTCTCATTTTATTTACAAATAATTATGATGGGTTTATGAGTATATACTTCCTAAAAGATTTTTTTATGATTATGGATTATATCCATAAATTGTTCAATTTATGTTAAGTGTTTTATAAGTATGGAATTATGTATTTTAATTCATAAACTGATATAGTTTATGCCATTGTTTAGAAATGGCACCTAGTGGAAGAAATGGAAACCGTATCAATTCACACACTCCATGTAGGGATTTCCCTCCTGCTCAAGATAATTATAGTGGAGCTGGTGATGCAACTGGTGCTGATCAACTAATCACCATACTGGGACAACTCACTTAGGTTATGAATAATTACCTTACCCGTATAGATCACCCTGATCCACAGCATGGAGGATCAATGTTAGATCGCTTCATGAGGCAGCAACCACGAACATTCAATGGGAGTAAAAATCCCTTAGTTGCTGAGCAATGGATATGTTCCCTAGAGAAAATACTCCAGGATTTGGGAAGTAGTGAAAGGAAAAAAGTTATCATGGTAGTTTACCGCCTCACTGGAGATACTGATCAATGGTGGTCATTGATTCAAAACACGAAGGAAGATGATGAAGTATCAAATATGAAATGGATGGAGTTCAAATATCTATTTTTATAGAAATACTTTCCTCGTGACCATCGGGCAGATAAGGAAAGAAAATTTCAGAGTCTAAGAAAAAATGAGGACATAAATGTCGCAATGTATGCGGCTAAATTTACAAGGATAGCAAGGTATGCTAGAGATTATATGCGTAACCCAAGAAGTATGATTGATAATTTCTTTGATGGGTTAAAACCATTTCTCTGTTGAGAATTAGTCTCACAATCCTTCTCGTTGTACGAAAACATTGTCTCATGTGCTATCAAGACAGAGAAAGAATTCTCTAAGTCATATGAATTTAAAGAAAAGCAAGAGAAGAAGAGATCTGTTGATCAATTTGGGAATGAAAATAAAGGGAAGAATGGAAAAGTTGAGTATCCATCCTGAAGTAAATGTGGGGAAAAACACCCTAGTACTTGCTTAAAAGGAACGTGAGTCTGTTACAAGTGTGGTGAAAAAGGCCACCAAGATCATGATTGCAAAGGGAAGAAGGAAGCTACTGATGTCTGATGCTACCAGTGCAGGGACATGGGACATTATTCAAATGAATGTCCTAAACATCAGGGGAACTTACCTCCTAAAAGGCTAAGAGATCAAGGACAAGCTTATGTTATCACTACTGCTGAGATAGAAGCTCCAAAAGATGTGGTGGAAGGTAATTTAATGGTTTCCCCATGTTTAGAAAATGCATTATTTGATTCTGGATCATTGCATTGTTTCATATCTTCCCAGTTTGCTAAGAAAATTAGATATTTCCAATTTGATTTAACAAGGGAGTTGTTAGTTAAAACTCCTAAGGGAAGTATCATTGCAAAAAAAATTTGTGAATTAGTCCCCATTACAGCACAAACATGTTCTTTATCCGCTGACCTCATCGTCATACATATGATTGAGTTTGATATAATCCTCAGTATGGATTGGCTTTCAGACCATGATGTGAAATATTTATTGTAAGAAGAAGGAGGTTACGATTTTTGATGATGATGATAAAGAACAACTTATCTTTCGAGCAGGATCGTCACCACCTAATTCTTATCTAGATCCACCCCCAGTAGCTCAACTAAATTCAATTATTGGGGAGGAAGAGGATGTAATTACAGTGGGTGAGGAAAGGAATGTTCAAATAGAGGATGTACCTATTGTGAAAGAATATGTAGATGTGTTTCCAGAGGATTTACCTGGACATCCTCCAGAACGAGAATTTGAGTTTTCCATTGATTTAATTTCTGGATCAAAGCCTATATCGAAGACCCCTTATAGAATGGCCACTGTAGAATTAGTTGAACTAAAGAAACAACTAGAGGAATTGAGTAATAAAGGATTTATTCTCCCTAGTGTTTCTCCATGGGGAGCCCCTATTCTTTTTGTTAAAAAGAAAGATGGATCTATGAGGTTATGCATTGACTATAGGGAGATAAATGCTACAACAACAAAGAACAAGTATCCCCTACCTCGCATTGATGATTTATTTGACCAACTACATGGAGTTCAATACTTTTCAAAGATTGACCTTCGATCTGGATACCATCAGCTGTGTGTGAAGAAGGAAGACATTCTGAAGACAACAATTTGAACCAGGTATTGGGCATTATGAGTTTACAGTAATGCCTTCTGGATTGATTAATGCACCCCTTGTATTCATGGATATGATGAATATAGTTTTCAAGGAATATCTCGATGAATTTTTGGTGGTATTTATTGATGATATCTTTATATAATCCAAAATATAAGAAGATCATGAAAATCACTTGCACATTATCTTGAAGACTCTGAGAAGACATGAATTATATGGGAAGTTTAGCATGTGTGAATTATGGCTTCATGAGATTTCTTTTCTTGGCCATATTGTCTCTAACGATGGATTCTCTGTTGATCCTTCTAAGACCAAGGCAATCCATGAATGTCCTGCACCGATGAGTATAACTGAGGTATGTAGTTTAATTGGTTTAGCAGGTTATTATCGACGTTTTGTCCAGAATTTTTCCCTGTTGGCTAACCCATTAACAAAGCTCACACGTAAAGGGGATAAATTTGTTTGTAAAAAAGAGTGTGAATAATGTTTCGATGAACTGAAGAGAAGATTAGTCAATGCTCCTATATTTACTCTACCATCAGGGAATGATGGGTTCGTTATTTATAGTGATGCATCGAAGAAAAGACTTGGTTCTGTCCTTATGCATAATGATAGGGTTATTGCATATGCATCACGACAATTAAAAATTCATGAACAAAACTATCCTACTCATGATCCCATGTTAGCAGTTGTGATCTTTGTTTTGAATATATGGAGGCACTACCTCTATGGTGAAAAATGTGAGATTTATACTGATCACAAGAGTTTGAAGTATATTTTCTCACAAAAAGAACTCAACATGAGGCAAAGGAGATGGCTTGAATTACTCAAGTATTATGATTGTACGATACACTACCGCCCAGGGAAAGGAAACAAGGTGGTAGATGCTTTGAGTAGAAAAGACCATGGAGTTTTGAACAATATGAGAATTGAAAGGGATCCAATTTTAATGGATCTAGTGAAGATGGACATGGTAATAACTAGGGAAGGTGAAACCTCAATTCTTTTTCAAATGGTTTCCAATCCATATTTACAAGAAAGGATTAAGAGTTCTCAGATCGATGATGATGAATTTCAAAAGAAGATTAAAGCTGTGAATGATGGGAGATTGAGAGACTTTGTGTTTTAAGATAGAATTTTGAAATTCGAGAAGAGACTTTGTGTTCCCGATATACCTGATCTAAAAGGGGAATTGCTGGATGATTCTCACAGTTCCAATTTCTCTATTCACCATGGGAGCACCAAAATGTATAGAGATTTGAAGGAACATTTTTGGTGGGACAACATGAAAAGGGAGATTGCTTATTTTTTGTCAACATGTATGGTTGGTCAACAAGTGAAAGCTGTAAGGCAGTGGCCTGGATGAGTCATGAAACCTCTTCCTATTCCGGAGTGGAAATGGGGGAATATTACGATGGACTTTGTCAGGGGGCTACCAAAGACTCATAGAAGGAATGATGCAATATGATTTATTGTTGATTTTCTTACCAAGTCAACACATTTTATTGCTATAAGAGATGATCTACCACTGGAAAGTCTAGAAATACTATATATTAATGAAGTTGTGAGACTTCATGGAGTACCCCTATCGATTGTTTCTGATCATGATCCCCGTTTTACTTCAAGATTATGGAAAAGTCTTCAGAACGCCTTAGATACTGAACTTAATTTGAGCACTTCCTACCAACCTCAAACAGATGGACAATCAGAACGAACTATTCAAACCCTAGAAGACATGTTGAGAACCTACTCACTTGACTTTCAGGGTATGTGGGATCAATATTTACCTCTAGTAGAATTTTCCTATAAAAATAACTTCCATTAGAGTATTCAGATGGCACCATATGAAGTGTTATATGGAAAGAGATGTCGCACACCAACCAGTTGGGATGACGTTGGTGAAAGAAAACTTGTAGGCCCAGAACTGGTGGAGGAAACGATGTAAATAGTGAAGGTAATCCAAAACCATATCAAAGCAGCTCAAAGTAGGCAGAAGAGCTATGCCGATAATCGAAGGAAGGATTTGGAATTTCAAGTTGATGATCGTGTTTTCCTGAAGGTATCTCCATGGAAGAGAGTCATAAGTTTTGGTAAGAAAGGTAAATTGAGTTCCAGGTACATCGGACCTTTCGAAATTCTAGAACGAATTGGGGTTGTAGCTTACCATTTGGTAATACCGCTAAATCTCTCCAAAGTTCACGATGTGTTCCATGTATCACTATTGATGAAATACATGCCTGACCCAACGCATGTACTAACCTATGAGGAATTAGAACTGGAACCCGATCTGTCGTATTGCGAAGAGCCCATCAAGATTCTTGATACGAGAGAAAAAGTACTGAGAAACCGGACGACTCGTCTGGTAAAAGTCTTGTGGAGAAACCATAAGATGGAAGAGGCAAGGTGGGAACCCGAGGAACATATGATGAAGAACCACCCGAGTCTTTTCATGCGGTAGTATTCTAGAAATTTCGAGAACGAAATTATTTTAAGGAGGGGAGAATGTAACACCCAAGCTTCTACAGTATGCTTCTCTTTGAATAATGCAATCGCGTGTGTTGTACGCAACATCGAGTTCTAACACACCACAACCAATCAAACTAGACGTTATAAATAGTAATACCGACTTTTTGAAAATTTATAAATTTTATTTATTAAAATTCACTTCATTTTTGGATTCGGAATATCGAAATTAGCCTAGGGTGAATTTTTTGTATTTTTCTGAAAAACTTCATTTTTTATGAATAGTGAAACCACTAAGGGGTAGTTAAAAAAACTGAATTTTTCATAAAACATAATTTTACTGCTTCTGTGAGTGGAATTTTGAAAATCCGAGAGACACGGTTAATATCAAGGAGTAAAATGTGATTCAATGAGATGAAAATAATTTTTGGTGAATAGTAACTTTTTACTTTTATTTACCACGTTTAAAAGTAAATAGGGTAATTAAGGATAAAATTGATATTAATATTATCCTAACACATGTACTAATTCTATTGGACAAGTGTATCTCGACCAAAAACAACATTAGGAATAAAATATTATCATTTAGGTCCACATGGATTAGCTTAGGGCATTTATTATTATTTAATTCAAAGAGGAGTTAAAAGAGCTAATATCAGGGTCTATTTACTAAAATATTTTTAATATATGGTTACACATAAGATAAATTCTATTATAAATATTCATTAAAAATATAAAAAGATTTCCTACATAATGATATTTTATTTATAATTTTTAGACCTTAAATAATTTAATTTTTTTATGACACAATGATGATGCAGTAATTACAAAAATCGTGAAAAATTAAAATAATTGATATTATAAATACACAAATAAATATAACTTGAGACTTTTTATGAATTAAACTAATTTTATAGGTTAATATGACATGATAGGATTGATTTAATTAACTTTTTCCGAAGTAATCATTCTGTTATGATTTTCACAAAAATCATTTTTCCAAATAGTGTCAAAATTGACATAAAAGTGTTTTTAAAACAAATATTATATTATTAATTGATATTCAATTCTTAAAAATCTAATTTTAGGCCAAGGGACTTATATCATGATATTTGTTTCATTAATATACCACTTGGGGGTCGCTTGGAGGTATATAGTAATTTTATTTACTCTATAATATAAAAATAAAAAGTGACATGGTAATTGTCAAACTAATTAACTAAGAGTTAAAACTAAAAGATAAGGTTAATATAATGACCCAAACCTATCTAAATTCTATTGGTTGAGTGGTTTTAGACCCATCACCACCTTAAAATTTAAATAATCCAATTTCGATCCATTAGAAACCTAATATGAATTTATTATAATATAATATTTCTACCTTTTCCAAAGGTGCCCCTCACCCATCTTATAAAAGGGCACTCCACCTTCTCATTAATTCCCACCTTCAAATCCATTTGGCTCGGAAAAACACTGCCCAAATACTCTCTAAACATCCCTCACTTCATCCTAGAGGCCTTCCTTTAGTCAAAAATCAAACCTAAGGATCTCTTTTGATCAAATCGAAAGGAAGAACCCGAAGAAGAGGTAATGTTTTCACCACCCTCTTTCAAGTTCCTTTATTCTTCAACTTCTTCTTTCTTTCCCATTCTAAAATAATAACTCCAGTATCTTATAAATAATCTGATGTTATTATAAATATGGTACAACCATATTCAGTATTCTATCCATCCTTTGAATAACATGTCACCATACGTGCGTACTTACGGCTTACCGTCTCCACGTCATGGTGTAATTGTTATTCAATAAATTATTATTTGGATGGGTATAATAATGATGTATAATTCATGTAAATAATAAATATATCATGATAATTATTATGTATATATGATATACCATCCAATTATATATTATTTTAATATCAAAAGAATGATATTTTCGCTCGTGCGTACGTACGGACTACCGTCTCCACGAACGCGATGAGATTCATTTTCCATCGTATCCATTCAAGTATAATTCTCATTTGATGATTAATAATATTATCTAAGGACTTGATATCATTCTGGATATTATTAAGATAAAACCTATCCATGAAAAACACGTCTTACGTAACAAAACATATAAAATACAACGAGTAAGTTAACACCCGAAAGAATGATAATACTAAGATATTATTAACAAATCAATGTTAAAAGATCATATATGATATCATATTAATGTATATGATTCTTGTATAATTTAATAAAAATTAGTTAACCATTATACAGGAGGTTAACCTACCCCAACCAAGGAAAAGTACAAGGTAAGGGTTTATTTCGCGATCTCTTCATTATCCGAGGTTGTTTATACGTAATAATATACTGGGATTTCTTTATCATCCACATCCATGTTTCCTAAAAATGTATTTCAAAACATTTTTACTATTTACTAGAATATGGGTTAAAGTCATTTATACCCTTTTTGACTTTTATAAGGTGTTTATAAAGGAATCTTTCCGTCGTTTTCCAAACAACGTCCTTTTTAACCTTTTTGACACAATTAAGGTAAGAATGTTTTTTTAACTTATACGGCAGGTGTAGGTATTTTCCACCGTTATAAAATCGCTGAATCTTCCCTTACAAGCTCATAAGAATATTTTCAATGAAAATGTTTTATTTTATAAATATATGACTCTTATATGATTTCAAAATAAGAAGAGATATTTCTCTAAAAAATTTTTTGATTTCATCTATGTCAACATCCTTTGATGGATTTTACGCTTATTTGAAGTTGATTTATTATTATACAAAAATTCTATATTGTATTTAAGGTTTTTCTGATATTTTTGACTGTGGTTGTCTTATTTTTATACCATTAATGGTTTATGGACGAATTATTTACATTTCATATGCTAGTTATAATAACAATGTTTATGTTATGTTTAAACCTTTTCGTATGGAAATGAATTGGACTTAATATGTGATGGGTGGAGCCCACTATAGATCCTTGATGAATCGATAGGTCTCATGAGACAAACTAGTGTCTTGGCACAAGGCCTTGACAAAATCTTATTTGTAGTCTTGGCACGAGGCCTTGGCTATGTGGTTATGATAGTTTGGCATTATGCATTCCATCATTATGAAAGTGGTTATTGATATTGCATGTGAATATTCGATTATTAGAATATCCATGTGAATAAGTAAATGTAATTATTTAATTTTATTTTTTCCATACTATGTTGAAGTTCAAGTTTAAAAGGCTTTTGTTTTAGTTATACATTGCCTTAAATGTGTATTCTTATTTATGAAAGTTTCCGCTATATTGTTATCCTTACTGGGCATTTGAGCTCACCCCTTTTCTATGATTTATGTTTCCCAGGATGTGAAGAAGTAAATTATGAATGACCTACAGGGATAATATGAGGGGATAAGAGTGTGGACAATGGAGACTATATTGTTGTAGTTTTCATTTTATGTTGTAATGTAAAATTTATTATTGTATCTAGTTATTCCAAGGCTACTAAACCAATCGGTCTTTCGAGATTTGATCTTTCTTGTGATCATGCCAATGTTATGTAATAATGCACCGATTCTGGGTAACTGGGGTCGGGGCATTATAGAGAGATGGCACATCGCATAGTGTTGTTCAATTGTGATTTGTTCGATGAGTATACCAAGTAAGTAAATTGTACATGTATCTCTTATCTTATCTCTTGTAATTTTAAATATTTGTTAAACTAATATTATTTTTATCTATAGGGAACATAAAGAAATGATATATAGAAAGAATCGTTCTTTATCTATGAGAAGGAAAGAGACTTTTCATAGAAAAGGGTATTCATCTTCGTTGAAATTGAAGGTAAAAATATTTATTTAATAACTAAATAAAAATAATATTTAATTAAATTTACTATTTGTTTATATATCAGGTATCGATTTTGCCTGCAGACTCTGTTTCTGAGGAAATAAGAGATTTTATTTTGGTCCAAATACCATGGTTCATTCTTGTAAATCACATGTGATCATTAGATACAAATTTATTATCACATAAAGAGCAAGAAACATGAGAAAACATCATAATGGTGTTATGCTAACTGCCACAACAGACTATTATGCAAGTTCATCGGATACTAGACCTCGTTCTGAAAATGTTTCTTATTTTGGAGTCATGGAGAAAATTATAATTTTGGTTTATTACTCGCATAGTCGAGTCACAATGATGAAATGTCAGTGATTTGATTCAATGATGAGGCAAGGCACCTTTATTTATGATTATGGATTTCGAGTTATTGACATGACTCGCACTCTTTCCGCCGATGAACCATATGTATTGTAATCAATGGTGAAACATGTTTTTTATGTCAAAGATCATCGTCATTCTAAATTCGGTGTTATTATTGAAGTAAATCCCATACATGTTTTTGATGATGGTGAAGATGAAGTTGACACTATCCCTACTGTAATTGGAAGCAATCTGTTTATTACTTATGATGACGCCAATAGCTCAATTTTCAGAGTTGATTGTGAACCGGAAGTTGTGGTGGGAAATATATAGAATCATATAGTCGTGTTCTAACCTACATGTTTCATCTACATCATTCAGAGTGTGTATCCTAATACTTACCTTCAAACCACCATAAATATTCTTTTACTTTATGTTATTTATCAGAATGGTTTTTCTATATTTTTTTTGGGTTACACATTAGTTATCTGTTTCTAATTACTTCCATATTTGTTTTCATTGCAGGAAATAACACCCATTGAAGAGAGACGATGGAAAAAGATGACAGATAATAATCGTCGCATGATACAGATGGGTGTTCCTCAACTCATCCCTGTTGTGAGTATTATATTTCAAATATAAATATTTCAATAACATATATTATCATGTGTTTATTTTTGTGTTAAACTTTTATTCAGGATCGACCCCCTAGATGAGAGATATCGGACGAGAAGCTTGATATTGCTCCCAGTAGAGAGGCTGGTGGTAGGAGGGGGTGGTGTCAGAGATGGACGATCATCTAGTTGTCCCGGTACTGAGGCCGGTGGTACGAGGGCTCGTGGGGCGATAGTTAGACGATCCACTACCATAGAAGTATCTTCTTCGCCCCATTTTGATCCCAGCGTGTGTTCAGGGACACACGGGATATTTAGACCACCGATGTTTACACTACCAGATGGCCAGCCGTCTATGCCATCAACTTTTGCTTCTGATTCATTATCTCTGAGCTATTATATTCCACCTTATTCGACTCCTGCTGCGACATAGTAAGTGGCTAAGGAGCGTACACTGAGGGACACTCCACCTATACAGGATATTCCTTCAGCTTCTGCACATCCAGTGACTCCCATTGATCTGACAACCACATGTATATTTATATAACACTATCAAATATTTATACCAAAATTTATTTTATTATAACTTGTACTGATATTATTTTTCTTTAATAATAGTTTCATCTACTGATAGGAGGCAGGGGAGGGGGCGTACTCGCTTGCGTGTGTTATGGAACCTCCAGACACAGTTGATGGTTGAATACAATGTTGATAGAAAAATGATTGAGAAATCTGGGCATGAATGTCAGGGTTTTTTGGCGACGCTAGCCAAATACTCCGATATCATTCCGGTCAGCCCTCTCTCTTGGAGACATCTGCTACACGAAGTCAAAGATAATGCATGGGCACAAATATGGTTAAAAAATATGTTGGATTTCATGTAGTATTTTTTTTGTATTTATATGAACTAATCTATTAGGTTTTAGCTTCATTTTAACTTCCCTGATGGCGAAGCTGCACGCCCAGCACATTTAAAAGAGTTAGGAGAGCTTTGGAGAGCTTATAAGCATGACCTGTATTTTTTCTAGTGTGATAGAGTGGGCATGGAGTTAGAGACATTACCTATCGTGGATGACTGCCCAAGATAGCAATATCGCCAAATTATTACCCATTATCCGACTACCAAATTTAAGGTTTTAATCACATTTTAGGTATTTAAATGAGACTTTTCATAATTTTCATTCATATAATCTTATTTATTATTAAACATTATTTAGGAATATTATTAAAAAAACAAAAAAAACATTGATTCCAAGCATTACCTCCACACTTTGGGGCGCACAACTATGTCAGATCATGAGAGGCAGTTGGTACGATATAGTTGTTTATAATTTCTCTTTAAGACTATCCCTTTTTATTGTTTCCTAATTAAATTATGTGATTTATTTAATATTGAATATATGATTATACATGCACTTTATATTGTTTCAATTTCATTACATAATCACAAATTGAATATTGAAGGATGTATCCCACGAGCAAAATTTTTTTGCTCAAGAAGAAGAAAAAATATCGAACTGCGGTAAATGAATCAACCCAAGAAAATATTGTAAGTTGTAATTTGTTTATTTCAATTTTTAATATCTATTTTGAAATTTAGTAATCTATTAATATTTTTAATAGTCTACTTTAGAGGCTCTTAATGCCCAGGATCCTGACAATTTTGGGCCACACGATCATTTATATCGGGTTTTGGGAGAGGAGCACTATGGTCGAGTACGCTGGCGACCTAGTAAAAATAAAGTCCCAAAGAGGTATTGGTCCTCTCTATGTATCTATTCTAGTACCACCGAGTTAGAACAGGTAAATGAGCATGCAAGACAGTCTGATAAAAGGGTCACAGAGTTGGAAGTACAAGTTCAAACGAGGGACAAAGAATTTATGAAACTGATGAAATCTTTATCTTCATCACTTCCACCAGAGGCTATCCCGGCTTTTCAAATATTTATGTCGTCGATGGGTGCATTATCCAATGCACCAGGAAGCATCTCTAGTGGTGGTCGAGATGATGATGTTCCTAGTGATGATGAGGATGCTGAAGAGGACGAGGGAGAGGATGAGGATGAGGGCGAGGATGGGGCCAAGGGTGAGGATGGGGCTGCAGGTAAGGATGGGGCTGAGGGTGAGGATGAGGCCGATGATTAGCATGGGGATGATGAAGAGGACGATAACGAGGACAGAGATGGTGGCGAGGATGAGGCCGATTATGACAGTGGTGATGGTGATGGTGGTCCGGGGCTGATTTATCCATTACATTTTTTAATTATGTATAACTCTTTATTTTTGAACCTAGTTTTCCACTCTAGGGTTTTCCTCGGTTTCATAGGGATGTTGTTATCAGATCTCTTTTTTTCACTTGATTCTTATTGTATGATTAGACTACTACCATTTCCTTTAGTATTCCATGGTACTGTGATACCCATTTTTCTATTTTGTATTACTTAGCTTTCTTAGTTAGCCATGTATTTCATGTTTATGTCATTTTCCCATAGAAGTGCATTTTATTTCATTTATGCCTGATAGTTTTATGCCTGATAGTAACATGTTAGGAATAATCACATGCAAATAAATGTTGTTTTGCATGTAGTAATTGTACATTATTGTTTTGATCATACCAAGGTCGTGATTGTAGCATTATTTTTCATCATCTGTTCAATTCTCAAATGTTCTCCCAATGCACCTTGTCCTTAATTCCTTCACGCTTCACTATTTCAGGGAGATGTGTTGGTAATAAAAATTTCCGGCAAAGGATCCTTCTGCACTTGGTTTGTATACTTTATCACAAGAAATATTTTTCTTTTCATGGTTGTAGCTGCAAAAACCATTTAATTGTAATTAAGTATTAATGCTTTGTGAAAGAATTACGTGGGACCAACACTATTGATTGTATATATAATGTTTCAAATCCATAGTAATCTTTTATTTAGTGCAGGTATATTAAAACCCTACAACTATTAAACATCATATTTGTGCTTCAATGATTTCAAGTGTCACCTATACATTTTTCCCATTCATTTTTAAGAGTTATATATGAGATTGTGTTATTTACTTTTACTCTGCTCATTTAAAAGTAGACCATGTTTAAGAATAACTCAACCATATTTTCAGATATAATTCTTTTTCTATACACATTTTTTTATGTTACCTTTCATCTGAACTATCTCTTCCACTTTCTTATACAATTATTTCCCAATTTCTCATACATAGTGTTTTTAATGACTTCTTTTGAATAACTGTTTCCCTAATGATTATGAAAAACGGTTTCCATATTCCTTATGGTCACCATTGTAGGTTAATATGAATAGATTTATATCTATAATTATAATGAACTTAATTATTCCCTGTATGATATCTGGTTTGATAAGTTAATATGGTCATCCTAATGTTCAAAAACAATCACTCAAAATATTATTGATTATAGTCTTATTTTTGTGTTTTTGAAGTGAATCATGCTGTTTTTGAATTTCCATTCTGTTCTGGGGATGATTTCTGTTTTAGTAATGGTGGATCTTCTGGGAATTTTGGGTATGCAAACTAAATTCTAGAATGCTCATTGAAGTGTTTCGAAATTTATCATAATTACTATTTTAACAGACTTCTTATACATAATTATGAATTTCTTATTAAATCGTTTCCTTATTAGTCATACATAGTATGTATTGTTATATTTAAATATTACTATATCTTCATGTAAACTTATTTCATGAATGAGAAGGTGTTGGGGGAAGAGGTTGGGCATGGGGGAGGGGAGGGGAGGGGGCTGCTGGGTGAAAAGGGTGGGCAGGAGGGGAGGGGCAGGGGGCTGTTGGATGAAAATGGTGGGTAGGGGGAGGGGAGGGGAGGGAAGGGGAGGGGGAGGGGAGGGGAGGGAGTTGATGGGTGAAAAGGGTGGGCATGAGGGGAGGGGCAGGGGATGCTCGAGGAAAAGGGTGGGCAGGGGGGAGGGAGGGGAGGGGAGGGTAGGGGAGGGGCTGGGTGATGGCAGGAGGGAGGGGGATCCTGGAGGAAAAGGTTGGGAAGGGGGAGGGGGATGCTGGGGGGAAAGGGTGGGCAGGGGGGAGGGGAGGGGTTGGGGCAGGGTAGGTTGGAGGGGAGGGTAGGTAAGGGGAGGGGAGGGGAGGGGAGGGTCATGGAGAGGAGGATGATGGCAGGAGGGAGGGGGTGCTGGGGGAAGAGGTTGGGCAGGGGGGAGGGGAGGGGCTGCTGGGGAAAAGGGTGGAAAGGGGGAGGGGAGGGGAGGGGAAGGGGGCTGCTGGAGGAAAAGGGTGGGCAGGGGGGAGGGGAGGGGAGGGGTAGGGGCTGGGCAGGTTGGAGGGGAGGGCAGGTAGGGGGAGGGGAGGGGAGGGTAGGTGAGGGGTATACTGGGGGAAAAGGTTGGGTATGGGGGAGGGGTTGCTAGGGGAAAAGGGTGGGCAGGGGGGAGGGGAGGGGAGGGGCTGGGGCTGGGAAGGTTGGAGGGGAGGGCAAGGAAGGAGAGGGGAGGGTCAGGGTGGGTCGGGGAGAGAAGGATGATGGCATGATGGAGGGGGTGCTGGGGGAAGAGGTTGGGTAGGGGTAGGGGAGGGGAGAGGACTGTTGGGGGAAAAGGGTGGGTAGTAGGGAGGGGAGGGGTAGGGGGATACTGGAGGAAAAGGGTGGGCAGGGGGGAAGGGAGGGGAGGGTCAGGGGCTGGGTAGGTTGGAGGGGAGGGCAGGGAAGGGGAGGGGAGGGGAGGGTAGGGGAGGGGCTGGGTGATGGTAGGAGGGAGTGGGCTATTGGGGGAAAAGGTGGGGTAGGGGGGAGGGGAGGAGAGTGGCAGTGGATGGGTAGGTTGGTATGTTTTCAAATGTATTACATCATGTTTTTAATAACATTTTCCACTGTTGTGGTCAATGTTTTTTATGTTTTCCACTTTTTTATGGCCAGATTCTCTCCCTATCATTTATTCACATGATGTACTACTATTTTTTATGTTCTCCAGGTCGATTACTTCTCATGATGCAGTACTGTTTTTTTTCATTGACAAATGTTGTTGATCCTATTGGTGGAATAAATGGGCTATGTAAAGTCAACTATCCTTCATTCTTACCAGCCATCACAGGTAGTGGATTACCTATATTTTCACATGTTGATCATATCTATTCAAAAAATTAGATACATGTTGATTTCTCATATGCTTCCATCATTCATTGCACAGGTTGTGTTGAACGAAACATGGAAATTTTTTGGAGAAGACATGTTATACTTGATGGAAGAGCTGGGTAGGGCGGGATGGGAGGGGGAGATCTGGGCAGGGGGGAGGGGGGCCGCTGTGGGAAAGGGCTGGGCAGGGTGGGGGAAGAGGTTGGACAGGGGGAGTGCTGGGGGAAGGGGTTGCGCAGGGGCGGTGGGGGGGCTGAGGTGGGAGGGGGAGGTGTTGCATGTTTCATTGATTTTGTTTCCTTTTATTATTTTAAATGTATGTTACTTTAGGATTACTATTTCAATTTGTTGAGAATAATTTTTTCAATCCTATTCCAATATAATTTATGGTTTCTATTGTTGCTTAGCTGTGCAGATGCGTGGTGGAAAATTATTCAGAGAAATCAACAGTTTGGTTATTATGATGTTAAATGTGTCTTTTGTTATGGGTCTTCTCTTAAAGAAAAGGAAAGGTCTCTTCTGCGGGGATTTATGATATGAAGTCAGCACCAAATGGTTATTGCTGAAGTGGAATCTCATTTGGGCCAACATGTGAGTTTTAAACATGGTATAAAAAATTCTCCTTGGTTGGAAACTAATATTGTTATAAGGTGAATAATATTGATCATTCATGATGTCCTCTTCAAACAGACCTTTAGGGAGGGTGTCTTCATTGCAGATGCATTTGGTTCTCAAGGTACTATCTCCCATAATTGTATCATTTATCATGAATAATGGTCATTTCCATTTATGAATCACTCCAACGTATTATTAGATATATTTCCATATCTATACATATTTTCTAGCATTCCAATGGAATTAGGCTCACTTATTACAAATGTATTATAAAACTCAACACTTACTATAAGAAGATAAAAAAAATAATGGTTTATAATATTTTGATGCAGAACATGTAGTAAAAGTTCTCAAATTCAGTGCTTATGAAGTTCTACCAAGAATGAAGGAAATCATGTCCCTCCCTAAATGGTACCTTCTTAGATATTTCATTTGATGATTTTTACATGATCACTATGTCATTGATGACAAATATAGGTTGTACTCTGAAATTGATCCAGAACAATGTAAATTAATTTCGATGCATTCAGGCTTAGATGTTATGAGATGGTTCTGGTGTAGCAAGAGAAGGATTCAAAAGTTCTTAGGTTGTTTGTATTTCCGTAAACTAGATAAATAAATACTGTTTTGGGTTCTATAACATCTTATTACAATTGATATTTCACATTATGTAACTATCATTCCTCAAATTCCTAACATTATTTCCCACACAGTCAGTCTTCCTATAACTTTTATTCTTTATAGACTGTTACTCATTATGTACCTTTTTTCCTCAATATCATTAACTTTTATTCCTCCATTATGTATTTGTAATTTTTTTTTCAAAACGACATCATTTTAAGTGAATACAAAAACTAAAAATACAGAAAACCGAACAAAGGCATTCTAATTCTGTTGAACCTTTAGAAAAAATATACATGGGTCATATATGACATGTACGAGTCAACCCCGCCACAATCTGAGGCACGATGTGGCCGGTACCACTCAAACTGTCTAACTTTTATTAGAAATGGACAGGATTTAATGTTAAAACAACAACCGGCATACGGAAAACTGACTAAACACATTCAGATTCAGTTGATACATTAGGAAAAGTTTCCATGGGTCATTTGTGACATGTATGAGTCATCCCCGCCTCAATCTGAGGCCTAGTGTGGCTGGTACCACCCAAAGTGTCTTATTTTTTATTAAAATGGATGCGCTTTTAAGTAAAATAAACGACATATGGAAAACTGACCAAATGCATTTTGATTGTGTTGTTACTTTAGGAAAACGATCCATGGTTCATTTTTGATGGGTAAAAGTCAACCCCGCCTCAATCCGAGGTGCGGTGTGTCTGGAACCACTCAAAGTGTCTCACTTTTCATTGAAATGGACAACAGTTTAAGTCAAAACAACAACTGACATACAGAAAATGGACCAAACACATTAGGATTCTGTTGATACTTTAGGACAAGTATCCATGGGTCATTTGTGACATGTACGAGTCAACCCCGCCTCAGTATGAGGCACGGTGTGGCTGGTACCGCTCAAACTATCTCACTTTTTTTTGAAAGGGATAGGATTTTAAGTGAAAACAACAACCGACATAAGGAAAATTGACAAAACGCATTCAGATTCTGTTGATACATCAGTAAAAATTTCCATGGGTCATTTTTGATGTGTACGAGTCAACCCCACCACAATCTGAGGGCCAGTGTGGCCGGTACCACTCAATGTGTCTTTCTTTTGATTAAAATGGATGTGCTTTTAAGTAAAATAAACGACATACGGAAAACTGACCAAACGCATTCGGATTGTATTGATACATTAGGAAAATTATCCATGGTTCATTTGTGATGTGTATGAGTCCATCCCACCTCAATCCAAGATGCGGTGTGGCCGACACCACTCAAAGTGTCTCACTTTTCTTTGAAATGGACAATAGTTTAAGTAAAAACAACAACTGACATACGGAAAACGGACCAAATGCATTCGGATTCTATTGACACTTTAGGAAAAGTATCCATTGGTCATTTGTGACATGAATGAGTTAACCCCGCCCGAATCTGAGGCACGGTGTGGCTGGTACCACTCAAACTGTCTCACTATTATTTGACATGTACATGATTTTAAGTGAAAACAACTACATTCAAACGGAAAACTGACCAAACACATTCGGATTCTGTGGAAACTTTAAGAAAAAGATCCATGGGTCATATGTGACGTGTACGAGTCAACCCCGCCTCAATCAGAGGCGCGGTGTGGACAAAACCACTCAAAGTATCTCTTTTGTTTAAAAAGGACTTCATTTTAAGTGAATACAACTGAAATTTACACTCATCAACGATAGTCGCAAACTATTTTTCATGAGTTGTGTAGTTTCACTCATGGGGCCATAAGTGATGAGACTCCTAAGAAAATACATTTTCACCATATATTATAAGCAATACAAGTTCAATGAAAAATTCATCAAAAATCATTACATACCCAAATCTAGGATCAGAAAAAAAAATTGGGATATAATCCAATTTCAAATTCTTATTCAACTCTAATAGGTATTTATCAAACAATTCTGCCTATTAGAATTTAATGGGGAGGTGGGGGGCTGTGCTGGTTGGGGGGTTGTGCAGGGGTTAGGTGAATTACTACCGGATTATTGTTGTCATATTAACATTGAAATAGGGAATTGTAGTACATGACATGGTTGGAAGAGTTTGATGGTTTTATGTGTTTTTTGTGATATTTTAGGTGTTTTTTATACTTTTTAAAGTCTGTATGTGGTTTTTGTGATATTGTTATGCAGGTGTATAGTGGAGGGGCTACTGGAGGGGGACTAATCTGCAATAGTTCTGGAAAAACTCAATACCAACGGTTCTAAACCGTTGGTATAAGAGTACTGGAATTCTGGAAAAATAGTATACCAATAGTTTAAAACCATTGGTATAGGTGTTTAGGAATTCTGGAAAAACACTATACCAACGGTTTAGAACTGTTGGTATAGGTGTTATGGAGTTCTGGAAAAACACAATACCAACGGTTCTAAACTGTTGGTATAGGTGTTCTGAAAAATCACATTAGCAACGGTTGAAAACCGTTGGTATAATAATTCTCAAAAAATACAATACCAATGGTTATAAACCATTGGTATACATTGGGAGAAATTTAAAAAACAATATACCAACGGTTTAGATCAAACCGTTGGTATAAGTCTTTAGTCACGGCTTACTACCCAACGGTTTGGAAAACCATTGGTATAGGCTATACCAACGGTTTTCCAGCCTATACCAATGGTTTAGAACCATTGGTATAACCTTATTTTCTAGTCGTGAATATAATTATGTAAATAATTTAAACCATGATATAAATATCATTTAAATTAATTATATTTTTATTATGTTAATTTATAGAATATAGATGTATGAAATGGAATACACTATTCATGGAGATGGTTGGTCGTACGTACGCACCGACATTATTTCTATTTTATTATCATATTGAAAGAAAGAACTAAAATGAAATATATGAATATATGTGTAAGAAATCAGTAAAATTTCATTACAATGTCATATATATCATATAATTTTACTAAACACAACCTTAATACATTCCTTTTAGTGTGTAAACAAATCACCAAGCTTTGAGGGGGCGGTAGTCCACTCTTCCTCAAAGGAAATTATCATATTTAAGAAAAATAGAAAGCATAAAACTATGGGTCGTAAAATAATTAAATAAATATTTGAAATAATTTGTATCATATATATATAATATAAACCTAATTTATATCATAATTATTAACAATTAAGGTGGTAAAGGAAAAAAAACAAATAATCATTGTTTCATGAGGTGATAGTTCATCGTACACAGAAACAGTATGTTTGTTACCTATTATATGGAAGTGTGTATATATTTCATAATAAACAATATAATAAAATAATATATGTAAATTTAGTATTGTATTTTTTTGTGTAATCATTTGATAAGTAGAGTGTAATGGTGTGAAATGAAAATAATATAGAGGAGCTTGAGGAAGGATGTTACCTCTTCTTTGGGTAACTCTTATTGGTTTATACCAAAGGGATTCCTTGGACTGATTTTTAACCAAAGGAGGATTAGAGGAGGAAGGTAGTAATTTTGGGATGTATATTTGGAGGATTTTTTCTGAACATAAGTTGTTTGAGATGAGTGAATAAGGGGGGGAGGTGGTTCCTTTTATAAGGGAGGAGGAGTGAAAATCTTGTAAATTACAAAATGTATACAATAATGGGTGATCTCCCCTATATAATATTCCTCCAAAAAGAAAAAATATTGTATTAATGATAAATCATGTTCAAGAAAAATCTACAAAACACAAAAATAAGTGCATTTTTATAATTTATTTTCTTAACATAAAAGTTTCTCCAATTTTATCATTTTTGGGTTTTATTAAAGTATCTAGTATTCCAACATAAGTAATTTAAACATTGAGCCAAAATTAAATATAGATTTATGTGAAAAAATATTCCCACTGAATTATAATTATGATATCTAACTTTCAAAAAAATTATAACATGTTTTTTGGAAATTATTTTGGAAAAACACGCATGTAACCATCGCAAATGATTCCTTAATCGGGACCATGGTAACAATATTTTTACTATAAATTGGTCAAAAAGTTATTTATATAATACTAATTTGTATATTATTGTACCATATTTTAGATTTATTAAAAAATTAAAATAACTGGTCATAAAGTAGTATTTTTATTAATTTTAAATCATTTAATAAAATATCATTTATTGAAAAATAAATTTATTGTCTATTTTTAAATTATTTTTTTAATTTTAAAATAAATAATATAAAAACAACACTGGAATCAATATATATTAAGTTAATAGATTTTTTAAATGATATATTAATCTTGAAGAATAATTAGTGATACTTATTCAGTTGATATACTTCACTTTTAATATTTATTGTACCATTTATTTTAGTCAATTATTAACAAAAAAATCACTACATAGGCCATTCTTAAGAATTTTATGTTACTAACTCATGTATAAAAATTGTTGATAATTAATCATGATAAAAATAAATTCATTAATTTTCAAAATTACATATTTGAATAAAAATATGTTTTTCCCATATCTCACTGTTTTATAAATGTTAAAGTTGCGTAAAGTTCCCTTTTTGTCATTTTCATTTCTTAACTTATGAAATAGGGAACCATTGTTGAATAGTATTCCACTAACTAATATAATTAGAACTATTAAGGGATATAGTTGAAATATGGGTAGAAAATGGGTTTTCTAGTTGTATAATTCATTAGGGCCCTTAAGTTTATAGTTTTGTCCCAAATTGAGCTTAATTTTACCTTAATCATTGTTATTAATTTTAATCACATTCATTAATATTTTTGGTCAAAAATTAATTGACCATTTTAAACATAAAATTCCATACAAATTATAATGGTTAAAATTTATTTTTTAAAATTAATCTCACAGAAGCGGCTAGATTAATTTTAACATTAATCCTTCAAATGTGGTGATAAAATGGGTTTTTAAAGTAAAAGTGTTCCAACGCTCAATAAGTTTTTATAATAAATTTCAAAATAAAAAATATTACAATGAACTTCATTAGGTTAATATATGTATAATTAATCTATTTTGACTTCATAAATCAAATCAAATTATAAATTAATATTAATTATTATTTGACCAAAAATGTGTTTTAACTAAAATACAATTTTTTCACTATTCATTGAAAAATTTATCTTCTCAGAAAAATACCAAAAGATATCCCTAAGATAATTTCAAAATTATGAATTCATAAATGATTTTTATTGTGACAGTAAAAATTTATAAAGGTCTCAAAATTAGTATTAATATAGGCATCCTAATAAAAGTCATTAACACTCGGTCCTACATGTGACACTTCTTAACCAAGAGGTGTGTATACCACAAGCCAATATAAGTGTTCAATTTAAGGAAATATCATCATGGTGTTTCATATAACACATTCCAAATTTATTTATTATATATATATATATTTATTTATTTATAATGGATACATATTTTATTTTATGAAATGAAATGGATTAAATTAATTAGTGAAAAAATCCAAAAAATATCTGGATGTTACAATAGGATTTATGCTGATCTTGTTGGATGATTCATAATTAAGCTTAATTTTGTGAAGAAGAAGGTCATTTTTGAATGTGAATATTGTTAGATAAGATTGAAACATTTTCTGATGATTTATAATATTTTTGGACATAAATTTTGGAGTGATTGTGTTTTTCCTCAAGGCCCGGTAATGGACATATGATTGAGTAAGCCATAATGGATCACATTATCACATAAGCTCAAAAAAGATATCATGATAATGACTCGTGATATGAATGAGTGAATAAGATATCATTAAACCATGAGAGTGGGTGATGGTTGATTTTTTAATGTTAAATATTCCACATGATGATGGTGAATGGAAAAGCATTTGTTGTGTGAGGTTCTGATCACATGAACAATTCTACATTAAAAATGATGGATAGCCTTTTATTGGAAAATTCTTTCAAGAAATTTATATTCAATTATGGATCATGAAATATCATTTTTGTATGGATCTCACGGTGTCCTTACATGTTAATGTAAGTGAATTAAGTAGTTCACATATTCTTTTCAAACCATGTCATTCTTGTAACGAAGAAGGTGTCGCACAATGGAAGTTAGGTGATGGGAATCACACAACCCATGTAAGAAAAGATACACTGTTAAAGGTGGGATAACCATTATACCCCATAATATAGGAGGTATGTTTGGGATGGACTAATTGTGATAATTATATCATTGATACAGTCACATTATCATGTGTGTTGGTTGGATATATGTGATCAGGTTTGGGTGAGTTTATGTGATTCTATCAGTCAATAACATGACCATTTTTTGAGGATTTGTTTTCATGTGTAATATATTATTTTCATAGGATTGTGACTATATATATTCATATAACTACATATATTAAAATATAATTATTTAAAGTGAATTGTTTTAATGTTAAAACATAATTTGGGTGAGTTTGGAATATTTTTTGTAACAAATTCATGTGATCTGTGTCTGTGAATAATTTTTCCAAGGATTGGAAAAGTGATCGCATAATTGATGAAGTGTTACGCGACCAAGGTCACGAGACATGATACTTCTGGAGTATGTCTCATGAAGTTTATTTTCACTTGGGACCTCACTAATATGATCACATAGAGTTTTCTATGTTCTAATAGGTACTTATCCAGATTCTTTTACTTGGGGTCAGTTGATCAAATCGTGCACCAGGGTTACAGGATGCATAGATTTTTCACCAATTTTTTTAATACATAATGATTTATTTTACAATTATATTTTCAATATATAAGGTAATATATCATCATCATTTTTTGTATTTAATTATGATAAATATTCATCATTATTTTACTGAGGAGGCGATGACCTTCAAGTCATCCAACTGAGGAAGAATTCATCTAGAGAAGAAAATAAGGAGGAGTCAACATAGGTAATATAAGGGATATGATGTGATATCCTTCAATGCATTATGTAGGAAGTGTTTCTGGTATGTATTTGATGTGGTAAAATTTTAATCAAAAAATACTAGTATAGCATAGTGGATTTACGTATGATCAACACATATTTTATGTCTCCTCTTTGTGCTTAGACCTTTATAGTAGGCTATGTAAAATTAATTATGTTCGGCATTAATTCATTTATCTTATTCAATCATTGTTTTTGTGATGAAATTAAAACAAAATTACATAGTTAATACCAATTTTTGGGAATGATCCATAAATCAAATAAAATATGGACACCCTTATTCACTCATACCCTCTCAAGGTTTCCCAAATCCAAATAGGTAGTATAATATGTATGTTACCACTACTGAGCATGTTTTATGTATAAAAATATTATATTGAAAATTGTCAATGTTATAATAATTTCACTATTATATGAGAGAAAGTTTCAGATATGAAAAGTCTTGAAGAATTCTCATCTCTAATATCGTGGGATAGAAGTGATTTTGTTACTTTAAATGGTTATTGAGTTAGGTATATGTTACAACTCTATATAAATGAAACAGATAGAAAACTTATGGATACAAATGGTAAGGCTTTAAGTGAATTAACTAGAACTATAACATGAAAAAAAAATATCAAAGTAGTTGGCTGAACTAGTTCCAATGTTATGTGGTAAATTTTTTAAAATATATATGAAGGAGAATTCAATGTGAAGAAAAAAATATACAAGTGATTCATTATAGATTTTATGATATTAAAACTCATCTAGATGAAAATTCCGATAGTTTCATTAATATAATAACAAAGGTAGTTGAATATATCCTTGGACATAGAGATAAAATAAATGATATATATACATATATATCATCAAAAAGTTTTTACAAAAATATTTTCCAAGAAACAATCATAAGGATTCATCTCTTAAAGAATTGTATTTAACCCAACAATCTTAGGATGATATTGTTGAAAGTGCGTTCCAAAGACCCAACTTGTGATGTACATATATTACCAATACATATATAAATTTTTGTATATATACCTGTTTTTATCATAATATAAAAGTGTTAAAACTTCTTAATCCACTATATGTATGGCCATTTACTAGGATTACATGTCTTATCAATTATTCACAGCAGTTCCCAGTATATGATGAGAACCTAGAGATAATATGACAATAATAATAAATTAATATCTTATGGTCTAGTTACATCATACAAACAACACACAGATGATGTGTGACTATCAAGTGATGGGATCCCATAATTATTAATACATATTCTCATAAATTTCTTATGTAGAGATCTCTAGTAGTTGAGGTAATGATGATAGACCCACTAATAGAAACCCGCCATGTTTTAGGTTTCATTGGTTTTTATGATCTATGGATATGTGTATTGGTCTCCTGAATTGAGATCATTATCAATGAGTTTTATTTGATTGTGTAATTTGTTGAAAAATTAAAAAATGATAATAAGGTATTGGAGTTGTAGTTTGTGATGTTTCTGTCATTAGTTGTATGATATTGGTTGAATGATCAAGATAGAATTTGTATCTTCTGAGTTGAGGAAGTGATATCTCAGGCCCGGTTGACCAGGATGGTAGTACCTTCATAAATACCTATTCATGGTAGTATAAGGTAAATATAGCTAGATAGATCAAAAAATAATATATAAAAAAATTAAAATTACTTAATTTTGATTCCTCCATTACGATATATCATATGATAAAAATATTATATTACAAAATCTGTATTCAATTGTTGGATTCCATTTCTATGGCTATTTCATTTCTGTTTAGGTGCCTTCATGGATTTCAAGAATTTTCCCTTTTCCTATGAATACTATTAACTTCTATAGAGATAAGGGATTATAGGGTCACTCACAATGGCATATTCAAGAATCTTCCCTATTCTGTGGAATATGGATTTAGGATGTGGATTGGACCAACCATATGTTCTGAGTTTTGTTTTTTATCAATCACAAATAAATAAATAAAATAATTTTCATTCTTGTAAATAATAATTTGATTGATTTTTTTTATTAAAAGTATTAACAAGTAGTTAAGTAAATACATGGAATGATATTATATGAACAAATATTATTTTAATATTCTAGGTAATTTTAATATTTTTGAGAGTTGTGAGTTGAGTAAATTGTTAAGGATTATCACGTAATATATTTAATTTTTATTAAATGTATGAGAGAAAATATTTATAATATTTATGACATAGTTAGTTCACCATAATTACCTATTTATTAATTATTTAGTGGATGAAAAAAATATGGGTTTGGGGAACCCTAATTTCGTTCTTTAAACATCCACAATATATGCTGAGATAATCTCATACCAATGGCCTATTCACTCACAATGAATTGCGATATTCTCTCTCCTCCTAAATACTGGAGAGATAATTTACCAATCAAAGTGAACTATCCAAGTTTTCCATTGTGAATCAAAGGTAGAGTCTCATAGTGATTGATAAAGTGTTGAATAGATCATTGGTTCTTCATGCTAGAACCTGAAATCCAATGAACAACATACACATAGATTCACAAATCTTGTGTAGAGAATCTTGAGGGGTTCAGTGTTGGATCCTTTGAGAAATGGTCATCAACAACTTTTAATAGATGATAATGATTCATATCGAAATGAGGTATGTATTATTTTATTTTCAATGCTCCAAATAAACCATGTGAGAAAATCGGATAGTACAAGGTCCCAAATTACCAGAGATGGTGATGTTTCATTACCTCGATCATGGAGAAATATTAAATCCCCTGCCCACCAACTTCTATAGTGTAACCTAGTACCAAAAAATTGTATTATTGAATCATATAGTTTTTATGATCCTAGAAGAAATTATTTTATTTTTTAAGATATGTATAGATTTTGAAATCTGTCATAGAAAATCTGACTAGGCATCAATCCAATCTAGAATGGCCAAGTAAAAACCATATGAAACTAAATTTAACGATTGGCTTCGTCATTTTCCAATTCTAAATTATCAGAAATTAATTTTTGAGGGATACAATATATATTTCTTGATCGTGTTCTAGTATGTGGTGATTTATGGTAAAAAGATAGGCTGGAATCCATCCACTGAATTTTCTCTAGCCAGTGACTCATTGTTTACATGAGAAGAAATAAAAATATTATATTATTTATGATTTCTTATAATTTTTTATTTTACTAACAAAAAAAATTGGGTTGATTAAATAATATAAAAAATTATGTGGGAAATTTTGTTTCACATGCCTCGAAGTTCTAGTTGGAATGTATGGAAAATAAAAGGGGCTAGTTTTTCTTCTATCTGTGTGACATTATCAGAATGAGAAAATAAAAAATTAAGTGTCTTGTTGTAGAATCATCACTATTGCATCTTTACCACCCTTCATAGGTTCTAACACAACCCCTGTAGGCTCTCTATTATCTCATTCCTGATTGAAGTCATTGGTCACCCATATCGGGACCACCGCTTCTACTTGACGACCATCGGCTCCCGCTTTCCATGTCCCAATGCCACACCTATCGAGCCCTAACCACCTGGTAGCCACCAGAATGGCTGAAGTCCGTGCACCACCCTTATAACTAGCTACCTCCCTCGCATGTTCATGTAACCATCTACTAGTTCCTAGATGTCTACACCACTGTCGTTTGAGGCTGGACCAATATCCGGCCACCTCCTCATATGAAGGTCTAGCAACCAGCCTTAATAACATTCGAATGGGATTGTTGGTTAATTTTGCGGTAATTATTCACCTAGACCACCTATTCAAGGTCCACCCACTATATCCATCTAGATCCCAACTGAACAAGGAAACCCATGCCACTATATCCCACTAGCAGTACCTCCTCCCATATTCAATATTAACCACATGACCTCCTCCATTAGCTATTCCCAACCATACGCCCACCTCCAGCACTGAACCCCATGTGATGAATGCAGTTTGTGTAAGGTAACCCATGATACAGGACCCAATGGTCCTGATCAACCCTGATATGGGGCAGGGCAGGTCTGCCTGACTCTAAACGGGTCTGGGTAGAATGACTTGGCCCAGAATAACCCAACATGGGGTGTCACTTTCCCTAATGGACTTGTTGGGATATGTTTAGGCTTGCAAAGGGATAGGGTGGGGGTTTTGGGGATCAAGTTAAATTAATATAATCAATAATGAATGTGGTTCGTGGATGCAAGGTAAAACACATAGAATAGGATAATATACATGAGGCATGGGTGGTCATGTTTCTCAACACAAAATGAGTACATCATCTTGAGGTACTTGATCCCTTATGATATCTTTTTTTGTATTGAAGCTTGGATGTTTTGTATTCTCCTCATCTTGTCACTTTTTTTTCAATAAATAGGGTCTCTGAACCTCATCCTTTTATAAAGAAAAAATAATTTATTTGAATACTCCCTAAATTTAAATTTATTATAATTTAGTTATAGGTTTATTCATTATACTAACTCTAATTTCACTAGATACTCTCTTCTTCACCATACCTATTTATTTTTGGGATATTTGTGTTAGTTATTTGTTACATAAATTTTATGATGACAATAAGTATGTAAATAAATAATGTTTTGTGCATCGCCTATTTGTTTAATATGTATAAGGGTCTGCGTGTCTAATTTATCTTTTGTATACTACACACCTAGACCCCTCTCAAGTGTGTGAGTATATTTGTACATTGGAAGATGACACTGTAAGAAGATGTTTATGACCAGAGGAGGCAGCACAATAAAAGGGGTGTGAATACAAAAGGTTGGGGACAACTATAATATGATTCAGGTCATGACTCAGGTATCAAAATAGCTAGGTCAATATTGATCTGTTATTTTTAAAAATAGATCAATCACAATTATATTCTCAAGGCTAGTTGGGTAGAAACCTCTATTAATTTTTATATCTTATGCAACTTCATGTTTACTAAATAAATAATATGAAATAGTGAGGATGTAAAATGCATAAGGATGTGATGTATTTTTTCCCTATTAATGCATGTACAGTTATGAGCGTGTCAACAAAGATTGAAAATATTTAATATAAATTCATTACATTTTTTATGAAATAATAACATCCATGAAATATATAATAATTTCTAATGCCATATGTTCCTCAAATTAAAAAAAACGGGTGTTTGGTGTGCTCTTTAGACATATATGACATTTCCTCCCACTTACACGGAGTTCATATGCTAGTAATGGGTTGTCTTAACTAGTTTTGGTAGAAAATTAGTATTCATAGCTAGTTTTCAATCACTTTAGAGGAAAATTGTTGGGGGAATCAATTTTATGATTCTGATAGTCATTGAATTTACTCAACAGATCACAAAACAATGAGTTAAAGCAGTTTTCCAACTTAGAGCCAACTATGTAACTATCAAAGTAGTGGCATAGACATAGCTTGTAGACTAATAGGGGAGGTTTCAAGGATCCTTGACACTTGAATACTCAAGTTATAGTGTATTCTGAATCTAGTTGTGAGGGAAATTGAGGATCTAAAAAATTGTTGGAGATATTAAATTATTTAATAATTAATTAATCAAAATGTGTAAGAGGTAAATAAGATAAATTAATGAATACCAAATTTATTTTATGTATATAAAGAAAATTTAAATCACCGACACCATCAAAACATTATCACTGTGATCTATATTGGATAATGAAAATATCTTAACTATCCATAACTTCAAGGAGTGGTATAGGTACTTGTGTATAGTATTATACCCTGAATGGGAGATTATAGTGTCTATGTCTTCACTTCCTACCGAGCCTTTTCATGGAGAACACAAGTAGGATAATGATAAGTGATAACTTTATATAGATGATTCACTAGATTTATCGTGCATCATGCTATCACCTATGTCCAATAAATTGAAAAAAAATCATGAGGATGAAGATACATACAAGTTGTTGAATCATCTTCATGAATTCTGTCAAGAGAGGACATTGAAAGAATGATAACAGATATCCAGATCCATATATAGGTGTAGGAAAGAATTTGGGAATCATAAGCACATCTTTTACTCAAGATGATTTGGAATATTGAGAGACCTGAAGACCCTGGGATCAAGATTAACCAATAACTAGTAACTAGTCACATTATTTCAACATTACAATCAAACTTTTTGACTTTCATTATTAAATACAATATGAATCACATAAAAGGATTCTCTCATACCTTTTTTCTTTACTTGTCCATGAGTGATAAGAATATTAAGAATACCAATTCTTCATCCCTTATGTTGAAAAAGGGGATGGAGGAAAACGCTATTGGGAAAAAGCGTATGTTCAATCCAAATATATTAAAACACCTTCCTTTAAAAAAACCTAGGATACATGGTCATGGAAATGATAAGGTGACTGTCTTCTTTCTATGTGGAAATAAATCACAGTGGAATAATAATTATGGAGCTAGAAATATGAAGAAAGGTTATAATTCTACTTCAGGTATTTTTTCATTGATTGAAATATGTTATTATCTACTAGTTTGGTATTGGATACAGATAATGGATCACAGATTGTATTAATATATTGGAACCAAATAGATTTATGAAGATTGTAAAAGGAAAAGTGAATCCTTGAAAAACAAATTTTTTATATCTAGAAGCCTTATCAATTGGATATTATCATCTGACGTTGCCTAGTGGTTTGGTTCATGCACTGAAAAAAATATTATCTACTTTTAGTTACTAAAAATATAATATCAGTGTCAACTCTAGACACTGTGGGATTTAATTTCATTTTTGGAAATAAATGTGTCCACTTTTACATGAATAACATGTGTTATGGTATGGAATATCATAAAATTGGAATATATATACTTGAACTCAAAAACCCTATAATGAAATTTAATGAAAAATGTAGTGAGCATAACTCTTACAAATCCTATATAGGGAACTTTAGGCTCAGTTGTGTAAATGATAAGAAATTACCAAAATTAAATCAATCCAATAATTTAGAAATAGTTGATTAAAAGCCCTTGGATCTATGTCATCTTTGTTTACAAGAGAAAATAACCAAATCACCTTTCATTAAGAATGGAGTAGGCTCCACTGTATTACTGAATTTAATTTATACATACATATGTGGTCCATTTATAGTAGAGTCAAGGGGATGGTTTTCATACTTCATTACATTAACAAATTAGTATTGTAGGTATGGATATATCTACTTAATGTGGTATATGTCAATTTTTTTGATGTATAAGGAATACATACTTGAAGTAGAAAAACAACATGGTATGATGATTAAGACACTTTTCTCAAACCAAGGTAGAAAAATCCATAACAATGATTTCATTGATCACTTGATGAAGTTTGGGATATTATCTCTACTCACTCCTCTTTTTAGATTACATCATAATGGTGTTAGTTGAAGGAGGAATCAAAACCTTCTAGACATGGTCAGATCAATGATTAGTCATAAAACCAATACATTATCCTTTTGGGGATATTCCTTGTATACAACAGTGTAGACTCTTAACTGAGTACCAACATAATTAATATTTGGGATTACATTTGATTTAGTGTATGAAAATAATCCTATTATATCACCCTAATGTGTGTGGGGATTCAATGCATTTTTCAAGACTATAACTACTAAAAAATTACCATCTTGAATCTTGAATTTAATATCAATATGTTATCCCAATGAACCCAAGGGATATTACATATATAACCCTTTAGAAAGTTAAAAATCCATGTGAATGGTTTATGAGAATAGTTTTACGTATTTTCAATCTATGAGAAGAAATAAAAAATCAATTTATGATTAATTACTATATATTTAGTGATTAATAATATAATAACAATGTTTGAAATACATTTGTATCTATTTAAGAAGATTAGTGGTGATTCTGGTAGAATTATTATGGATTCATATAATGGAATGGAATGTAATTCTTGGACAATTATCCTTATAAAACTAATAGTTTTTAAGGGATATTAAATGAAAAAGTCATGTTTCGCCAAATAACCCTTTCTACGACAAAATTTAATGAAATAATTGAAGTCCATAAAAAATTTTCATTATTTCATAAGGGGTTTTTAATTTGGTTAATTCAATGAAAATATAAATGTGCATAAGGATGAATTATTGAAGGCCGTCATGAAAAAATAAATTCATATTTTTTTCATGAATATGTATTTAATATGGGAAATTTATTTGTCTTATCTTGTGAAGAATATTGTTTTCTTGGAGAAATAATTTAATTCTGTGAATATGTCAGGTATCTTATTTTCTAAGAATTTATGTGAGTATAATGCTAAAATATCTATCCATCCAACTTAAAAATCCTTGACCAAGAATAACCTTGAAATATGAGGGACTCAATGGTCTACCATGAAAATGGAGCAACCTGATCCATCTTGCGGGTAAAAGAGGAGTATGGGACATGCATAGTGCCCACAATGTGTAGGTGGGGCCAGGTAAAATGCCTAAAGAGCCTAGTAGCAGCACCACCCATGTGGGTTGGTATAGATGCAATAGTAACTGATATGGGGAGGTAGATGATGGGGTTTGAGAATTCTAGCCACACATGATAACCACTATTTGATATACCATGGTCCCAACACATGTGAATCCCAATGTGTGACACATAGGCTAAGAGTACTATTCACACATAGTTAAAATCTGGATATAACTCCCGTGGTTAAATGCGATTGATCTACAATGTCCATTCAATACAATGTGTTGTAAGATATAATTAACTAAAATTCCACTTTTTTAATCGAATTATGTTGTACATATTTTGAATATCTCCCATCATCTTCAACCTCTTGAAGAGATCTATCTGTGTGAGCTTGAGACAACTAGACCCCTCATACATTTAAATGACTGAGATAAGAAATAATGAAAGAAACATATGTCATAATAAACCATTATGAGATAAAATGACATTTCATGATTTCATCAAATGATATGATCAAGATCTAATGACTGAATGTCTCGATATAGTGAATACATGTCAACTATGATTCTGGATTTATATTATGTTCTCGAATATGTCCACATGAATGAAAAGATACTATATAAATAATAGTGTATCTATGATCATGAATTTATAACATATACTGAAGTTAATATTGTATGATTTATTTTTATTTTTTAGAGGATATCCACTGATTATGTAAGAGGATTCATCATGAAATTGTAAGAACATCAGTGAGCCATCACATGATCAGCAAAGTGATCATGTGACACAATAACATGGTTCGTTTGATCCCTCTAGTGTTGTTGAAGAAACCAAATGTTTTAAAATTAAAGAGAACCCTAGATCCTCTTATGTTATAAGGATAATTTTCTCACATAAAAATCAAGGACACATGGTATCAAACCACCTATATAAACTAAGTATGCTTCAAGAGTTTTCTTTTGTTTAATTTTTGATAAATTGAAGAAATCTCTCAAAACAGAGAAAAAATGTGTGATCCAATCTTGAGAAGAATTATTCTGTGTGATCTATGATCTCCTAAAATATTTTTTAGATGGATTCCATGTAAATCTTCAATTTTCTCATAAAGGTGGATCCTGTGAGACATCCTAGTTTTTTAAAGTAAAAAAGGATGGATTCTTGTAAAGAAAGTCATAGAATATCAATTATATCAGAAAAGAGACATTGAGGATAATTAATGTCTCATATAGTAAAATCTTGCAAGTCATTAGGTCTCATAAAGAAAAGAAGAAGGAGCTCTTGGACACTCCCAGTTCCACATGATGTATGTACACAAATCTTCTAGTCTAGCGATGATGATTTTAGAGACACCTATGGAAAACAAATTCTATCATAATAAAGAACTAGCAGTATGTACCTTGATCGCAAGAAGGATTTTAGGATACACTACAAATGGTATCCCCTATAATGTGACTCCATTGTGTAATCAAAGTAAAATTTAATAATATGAATTCATGTCATCTTTATTTGATCTTTAGAAGAAGGAAATTACATTGCAATATCTCTTCACATGCAGGAGGAGTTTCACCTGCATTTCCTTCTAGGTTTTTAAATAAACTATGGTGCTCGATTGAGGAGCCTAATCCACACTCGGGTCATGAAAAGATAGTAAACATTTATTGTTCCATGGTTGGCCAAGGTTAGGGATTGGACACTTTTCTTGAAATATTAATGAAGGTAAGAATATAAAATTTTCTGGTAATCCATGCCACTCATTCTTGCTCTACACCACTAGTACCATGCTTTACAAACACCAAGTGATTTGAATAAAAAATCTATGAAGAATAATAAATTGTTTATTTTGATGTTTTCGAGATTAAAGGGTTGATTTTTTAAGAAAAAAAACAAATGATATTTATTGATGGTTATTTGAAAAATTTATACATTCATGAATAATGTTTTAGACTGAAGCAAAGAAATTTATTAGAAGATCTTACATCTAATTTTATATTGTCTGAGAATTCAAGAAGATAGTCTGAGATAAAATTATGAAATAACATTATTACATATAATATTATTAAGAAATATGTGTACAACTTTTACACACAACATTGAGGTTGGGAAATTAATCATTGAATACCTGAGCATTTGATAAAGTAAGGATGATGTAAACATTCATTACATTGATTAATTCATTCGTTTTTCACTCAAAAAAAGTATAGAGTTAAAGTAGAGGATGCATATTCACCTTATTAATATAGTATAAGGTTGATATGAATAAAATATTATTAATTTAGTTATAGTCAAAGACCTCATAATATGAACTATATTATTTAGTTCATGCATGGGAAAACAGTATAGAAAAGAGATATTTTCTAATGCGATTATTGAATCTCATGAGAGGAGTGGTTCTAGTATAAAAACACCATTAAAAACTGATGGTACCAGTATAAAGAACACCAATAACTTAGAAAGAGTGTTTACATCCTTATTAAACATTATACACCATTTTAAGGGATTTTTAATCAAAATAAATGAAATCGATTGGATAATACGTGAATCAACTACATGTTGATCATAGAAAGGAGTATGTATTATTAACGAACATTGTAAAAATAATTATTATCTTCTATCTCTTTTATTATCTATGTTTCATGTGATTATAATTGTTTATATCATACAATAGATCAATTCCACTTAACTATGTTAGAGGACAATGTGTAGTAGGGGATAATTGATTAGAAAGTAAACTCATTTAAAATTTCAGTACACTAATTCAACACCCCCACCTCTCTCATTATCCATGCAAGATCCATCTTGGTTGTTTAAGTGGTATTATTGAATATGTATACCACTATTTGGATCAGATGTTTCTCCCCAATTGTTTATACACGGTCCGTATTA
Organism: Viscum album; assembly: GCA_963277665.1. Lineage (NCBI taxonomy): Eukaryota > Viridiplantae > Streptophyta > Magnoliopsida > Santalales > Viscaceae > Viscum > Viscum album. The sequence continues at coordinate 1,356,288,415 of OY728131.1, forward strand.
AGTGCAGATTTGAAGCTGATTCTGGAGCACCTAGTGTTAAAAATTACATCTTCACTACTATAAAAAAATACATAAAGTTTTCTTCCAAGAATAAATAAAACATGAAGAATAGGGATGTAAAAATATTGAAAAAAATCCCAAAATGAAGAAAAGGATCAATTATATCTTTTCAAATCATTAGATTATGATTTTGATGATGAAAATAGTTCAAGATGTATAAAGTCTGAGTAAGTTGAATCTATCAAAATTATTGAATGATTGTACTCCCAATATGAATTATATGTGAATAAATTTCTTTAATAATTGATATCATATTTCATTTTTTCATATAAGGATAATTTTGTTGAAAAAAAACATCTTGAAGAAAAAATCAAAAAATAATAGGATGAACTTGAAAAGAAATTCATAAGGTGAAATGTTCTCACAGATATCATTCAAGAAAAGGAAAAAATTGACCCTTTGTAAAAAAAGATATTTTAATAATTGAAGATGAATTTAAATGTAATACTTATGAGAAATAAATTAGTAAACATGATTTTGGATAAGTAATCCATGCACTTGAATCATTGTTCATAATTTCTATGAATTTTAGAGAGGCTCAACTTCATGAAAAAACATGTTAGTTGGAAAATATTAACATCTTATTGGATGAAAATAACAAGCATCATGAAGAGTATGTGAATGATATCCATGCTCTATAATACTTAAATAAAGCTACCATTAGTATCAAGGAATCCAAAATGGATGATAAAAACAGAAAAATCAAAGGCCATGTCATCTATCTAAATGAAGGTAGTAGATAACATGAAGAATAGATCAATAAAATGAAAAGTGAATGGGAAGGTAGACTGACATCAGTTCAAACTGATAATTTTTCCTTTATCATGATTTTTCTTGAAGATGATCTTGAATTAGTAAATTTAAATGAGACATAAGTGAGAAATTCGAATATAGGTAAGAAAATGAATTCTTCCACCCAAAAAAAATAGAGTCAGGATCCAAGAAAGTGTATTACTTAAAAAATAGTTAATGAGACTCATTTGTCCAAAGATAATTTTATTGGTGGAAAGAAGAACTCAATATCATCTCTTGATCAAACTTCCACAAAATCATAGAAGAACATAACCCATAAACCAGTTAATATTTTTCCACTAATGTAGCATCAGCTCATACAATAGGTTTTACGCCAAGTGTTTTGAAAATTTAGGTTGTTATATATACTGAAAATCACAACAAAACATTAAGGTTTGATATTGTAATGATCAATAAATATAACTCCCAGAATGATACTTCATTGAAGGAAAGGAAAATCCAGAAACAAAAAAGTACTAATTCTTTCCGTACTTATACTACAAGTAAAAGAAGTATATTTTTAGCTATTTTTGGTGTTTCTAAACATTTAGTAATCATTCCATTGATTTTAGGAATAATGTGTTATCATATGAAAATAATATAAGGGATTCATTTAGTAATTTTAATTGGGTTTAAATGAAGAAACCTACCAAACTAAATCAAAATAAATAAATGAAAAACAACATGTTTATCAAGAAATGATTTTATTATATGGAATCCTTACAAGATTATTTCAAGATAATTGGTCATATTTATGATGAGTGGTGGTATATTGCAACCATTCACTGCACATATATTGATGAGAATAAAATATCACAACTTATTCAGAAGAATATAAGAACATCTAAAAATTATTCTTTTAGGAATATTCCGAAAATAGAAGTAAAGAAAGCTATGAAACAATATAATCTCAAGAATAATACTAATCTGGATTCTAATAATATAATATAAACAAAGAAGATATGATTCTACTATGTAAAGTGGGCTCATAACATGGTTCTCTATAAACAAGACAAGTAAATGGATTGAAGCAATCCAATATTAATAAGAGAATCAATCAATGAGAAAAACCAGAAGATAAGATTGATTAAAGACATTCCTAAATAATATGTTGATTATTTGCCTAATAAAAACAATTGAATATTCAATGTGAAAACTCTAATATAGAATATTTTAAGAATTAGTACTTAATATTCACCCCAGATAAATTGCATGTTGCTATAGAAATATAGAAACATGAGGATGAAGCACTACCTAGAACAAAGGAAAGAAGTAAAACATATTGTTCCACATAAAGAATAATTTGAATATAATTAGAGTTTCTCAACACATAAAAATTAAAGTGTCTCAAATAAGTTATGAGTATTTGTTAAAGAATGATGTAAATATTGAGAAAAAATGTATAATTATTCTACAAGTTCAAAGAGATATATAGATGATTGAAAAAAAATCACAGAGGGAAGCTACCACACTACTGGTGGAAGTAAAGATAAATAATCAACACATGATGAAGGTGAATGGAATAAGTGAGTCTAATCTATCAATTAAAGATAAAAATGTAAAATTTAAAAAATCATAGGCATGAAGAGTACTAGAAATGTTATAGATAAAAGGAAAAGAGTCCATGGGTAGATGGGAAATTCTAATCAATTTTTCACCTATTAAGAATCTCACAAGTGTTAAACCTTATTACCTTACATATTGTATTATATTTTAATGATTCTATTGTAGAAAATTTTAGTGAATATTTCTAAATTTGTAATATAACAAGTAGAATTGATTATTCACATTCTAATAGAAACATTAATTTTCCATAATCATGCATTATCAATAAGAATATCTTAAAGAATATCTCTTGAAATTTTCAACCTGGTAAAATAGAATATATTTCACCCATAGAGGGGGAGAAAACATAAAGGATATGATATTAAGGATTATTTCATGAATATTTGGAAACTCTTTTCATCTGAATAGATGTTGAAAATGGAAGTAACCCAAGTACAGTTATTTCCCTTGTATTGATTATATCAAATATGTGGATCAAGGGGGTGTTTTGGTTGATGAGTAATATCATAGAAAGGGGGATTAAAATATTCATTCACGTGAAATTTCTTATGTTCTCTCTAATGTATGAATGATGATATATTACCTAAAAATATGTTTCATATATCCTCCACTTTGATAAATAAATATGTTATGAACATGATATCATATACATGATTTTTAAAGGACATATTAGACTCATTTTTTGTATCTCCCATGTTTCCTACATCAGGTTATGCCACATGGACTTCGAGTAAACCACCTAAAGTCTCTTTTACAATTTAACCATGTGGTGCCATCCTTATTTAATAATAGGTAGAATTAATTTTTTTTAATTATTGAATGGTTGATGAAAACCCATGTATTTTTCCTTTTCATTTTCAGTCAATGAGGGGAGAGGGGACATTTACGTTAAATAAAAGAAATCGTATTGAAAAAAATATCCAAAGGGGGTATTTAAAAGTCCATGTAGATGGTTGATGAGCGTCATTTTTTTTAAGGTATAAGAATAAGTCAAATATAAATGTTTCATGAATTCCTTTTTGATTAATAAATAAACATGGAATGAGAATGTTATAATTATTTTTAGATATCTTCATAACGATTATTGATGATTCTTGGAGAATTGTTATTTATTCATCTAATGGAATTAGATGTCATTATTGTATAATTATCCTTCTTACACTGATTATTGTTTAATTGGAATTAAATTAAAAATACATGTGACAAAGGTAACCAAATTTTTGGACCAAAAAATTTTATGAAAGAAGTAAAGGCCCTGAAATATGTGCATTATTTCATAAGGGGGTTATAATTGAGTCAATACCATGAAAATGTTAACATTAATAGGGATTATTTACTGAAGGTATCCATGAAAAAATAAATTCATATTTAATTTTTCATGATTTTATTTATAGATGGATGGTTTATTTGGCTTCACATATGATGAATAAAGTTTTCTTGGGTGAAGAATTTAATTCTATGCATATTCTAACTATTTTATTATCCAATTATTTATATAAGGCTTCTATAAAAAAATATTTACAATCCACTTAGCAAGCCTATTACAAGATCAGCCATGGAATATGTGGGACTCGGTGGTCTGACATGCCTGGGAAGCAACTTGAGTGTGCTTGTGGGTGGCAGAGGAATATAGGGCATGCTTAACACCCATAAAGAGTAGGCATTCCTATGTATAAGGCCAGCTGAGGGCAGTGGTGGTTCCACCCATGTGGGATAGAATGGCAGCAAGAGTAATTAGTATTGGGAGGTACCAAAGGGGGATCAAGGGTTATGGTTACTCATGATAGTGGGTAACTGATATATAGTGGCCCCAACACATGAGAATTATGTTATGGGATATAGAGGTAACATATAATGTTTATCCAAAGTAAAAAATAGGATATATTTTTGTTCATTGGTTGTGATTGATCTATGTTTTCCATTAAATATCATGATTTGTGAATTAAAATTAACATATCTTGTGCCTTTGTAATTCAAATTTATCCCTTCATGTTTTGAATATCATACATCTTCTTTAATATTTTGACAACGTCTATCTACATGAGATTTGGTAAACCAAACATCTCTACTCATCATATGGAAATATTAGATCACTATTAAATTATGAATAGTGATGTTGTAAACATACATCACGAGATACATTGACCTTGCATGATTCTATTAGTTTATGATATCAAGATCACATGACCAAATAGACAGATCTAATGAAGACATGTTGGTAGTGATCCTGGTTTCATATGATGTAATATGAAACTCTCACATGAAAAAGAATTAATCGGATAAGGAATAGTGTATTTATGATCAAAATATTCTACCATATTTTGAAGATAATTTTAAATGATTTATTAATATTTTTAGGAGGATATCCACTAATTGTGTAAGAGTCATCATTGTGGAATCAAAATAAGTCCATTAATTCATCACATGAACAATGAAGTAATCATGTAACTCATTCCAATTACTCACATGATCACTCCAACATTGTAAATGAAACAGTGAGTTTCGACATTAAAGTGATCCCCAAATCCTTGGGTGTTTGATGGAGTCATCAGATCACATGAATGATTGGTGATACATGACTTATAAACTAATGTTCCTTTAAGTGTTTTTGCTACTACTATATTCTTCATAAATTGAGGAAATATCTCAAAATAGGGAAATCATGTATAGTTAATCATATTAAGGATTATTTCATGAGATCTCTAATCACATGAATGAATTGTTAGGGGGAATATGTGGATATCAACCATTGTCTCATGAAGATGGATCCTATGAGACATCCATGTATTGTGATGTAACGATGGACAATCATTTTATCTCTCAGAGGAACTCTTAGATAGCCCAATTTAAAGTGATAGAGACATTGAACAAAATATATGTCTCATGATGTATAATACCATGAGCCACCAGGTCTCAGGATGTAAAAGAGAAAGAAACCTCAAACACCCCCAACACCACTCGATGTATATATGCGAGTATTCTGATCTCATGATGATTATTGTAGAGACACCCATGGACAACACGTTCTATCTCACAATGAAACAAGAGGAATATCCCTTGCTCATGCGAAGGAGTTTAGAATACACCACATATAGTAAGCCCTATCATGAGACTCCGTTAAATATGGGTACTGTAATTAAATAATATGAATTCACTTGACCACTGTGTGATCATGAGAAGAAGCTAGTGAGATTTCAAGATCACTTCACATAAAGGAGGAGTTTCACCCAGAGGTCCTTATAGGTTTTCAAAGAGAAAAATCTTATTGAAGGAGTGTTACCCACACTCGGATAATGAAAATACAATGAACATATCATGCACCTATCTTGAACTTGGACAAATATCATTTTCTTCTTATGAAATATTAAATAAGGTAAGAATAAATAAGTTGTAGGAAATCCACGAAACACATGCATGCTCTACACTCTAAGTACCATGCTATTTAAACATCAGGTGATTTAAAAGAAAAATCTAATAAGAACATTAATGGGTACTCTTTAATTATTTGAAATCATATAATTAATTTTATAATGAAAAAATTAATTATTAATGATAAATGGTTTTTTGAAACATTCATACAAGAATTAATAATATTTTAGATTGAACATGGGAAGATTATCAGATCATATTAAATCTATGTTGACAGTGTTTGATAAATCAAGAAGATAGACAAATTTCATAGTGTGTATGATCATTCTGGAATATAATATTCATTAATAAGTTGTGTTCACCACATTCACAAACACCATTGAGGTCAATAACTTCATCACAAATAACCTCAGTAATAACAAAGTGAATAAGAAGTAAAATTGTTGTGCATTGATAAATTTATCTATTTTTTATTTTGAGTGATCAAAGAGTTGAAGTGGAGGTTTCAATGTCCACATATTAAATGAGTCCAAGTCTGATGTTCATATAATCTTTTTGATATACATATAGTTCAATCCATTTAGAAGAGAAACAATATTATTTAGTTGGTGAAAGGTCATATAGTATAGAAGAAAGATCTTGTTTAGAGTGTTTATAAAATATCATTAAAGAGATAGTGGTTCTATTATAAGAAGAACCATGGAATACTGGAGGTTCCATTATAAAGAACACCATTGAATTAGAAAAATTATTTACTTCATTCCTGAAAGTTGTAATCCATTACTGAGAGTTTTAAATCATTGAAAATTATAATGATAACAGAATCCAATAATTAACCACAGGTTGATCACAGTTAAGAGTAGGTAGTAGAGTTGAACTTTATAAAAATTATTGTGTACACTAATTCTCCCCTCCCTCATAGTTCCCCAGTACGATTCCTCTAGGATCTACCGATAGAAAAGTAAATGAGGAAACACAAGACATGTTTCTTGGAATGAAACACATCTCTAATGGAAATAGTGGTAGAAAGATTAACTTTAATGAAGTCATTGATCCAGATGAGTATGATATCTTTTGGGAATAATCTCCACACGAGATAGTGGTGTAAATAGAAGTTCATGAGACACAAGTAATTTGTAGGTCAATTCAAGTGGTTAGATGACTAGATTGTAATGTTTTTATAACCGAGTTATGTTAAAAATTACTAATAGTTGATGATAAAGCTCCAACCTATTAGGAAGAAGTTTTAGTAAAGGATGTTTTCAAATGGAAATATTCTATGCATTTGGAGATGGAGTCCATGTATCTGAATAAGTTTTGATTTTTGTGTCCCCCCAACAGATGTAAAACATATTGGGTGAAAATGGGTATTAAAATAAATTAGGCATGGATGGTAATGTCAATACCTATAATTAATGTCTGGAACCAAATGGTTTTAGAAAACATCAAGGAACAACCCATGGAAAAATCGTCTCACCAGTAGAAATGCTAAAAGCCATCAGAATATTTCATGCACTAACATCCTTCAATTATTACAATATTTTTAAAATTGATGTAAAAACTAATTTTCTAAATTTTTATTTTTTTTATGTGTATACATTGATCAACCCCAAGGGTTTTTTAGTTCAAAGAATTTTAGTAAGGTGTGAAAGCTACAGAGATCCATTTATGAGTTGAAGTAAGAGTCATGATCATGGAATCTTCATTTTTATGTGACCATAAGAGAATTTTGTTTTTTTCAAAAATGAAATTGGGACTTGTGTCTATAAGATGGTTAATGGTAATGTCATAGTTTTCCTAGTATTATATGTTGAGGACATATTAATTATGGGAAATGAAGTTCAAGTCATACAATTAGTTATGACTTGTTAGATGAATGATTCCCTATGAATGAATTAGGTGAAACATCATACATTCTAGGGGTCAATATCTATCAAGATAGATCTCGTAGGATACTTGGACTAAGTAAAATTAAATATATAGACAGGGTAGTTAAAAGGTACACTATAGGACAATCCAAAAGAGGGTTATTTCCCATGCCACGTAGTACCAACTTATCCATGAAAATGTGTCCAAAAAAACTAATGGAGAATTACAGAATGAGTTTAATCCCTTATTTCTTATTAGTGAGATATATCATGTATTCCATGATATGTACTAGGTTTGAAGATTCATTTTATTTAATCATGGTGGTTAGATATTAAGCTAATATAGGAGAGCAATATTGGGTAACTTTCAAAAAACCCTAAATTAATTAGGGCGTACAAAGGATATTTTTATGGTGTTTGAAAGAGATAAGAAACTAGTAGTGATGGGATACACTTATACTATTTTCAAAATAGATCTTTCTGATATGAAATAATATTCAAGCTACATATTTTCCATAAATAGTGATGTAGTGAGCTATAAAACGTCTACAATACCTATTTTCTCCAACATTGCAATCGAATTTGAGTATATAGTGGATGTTGATGTAGCTAAAAATCCAGTCTGGATACACAAATTTATCTTAGATATTGGTGTTGTGCTAAGCAGTGCAGAACCTAATCCAATTTATTTTGAAAATATTATAATAGTGTTTCTTTACAGGGATCCCAGATCACACTAGAAGACATATAATATACTTTTCGAGGTTTAACTCTTGAGGGATTTTACTTAGAGAATGGAAGTCTTAGTTAGTGGAGTATCCATGTAGGAAAATGTAGAAGAACCCTATCTAAATTTAGATCCTAGTATAATCATGATTCTTATATGAGGGAAAGTTAATTGATACATGTTATAAGTTGTCTCTAGTGTGAGTGGGAGTTTGGGACGTGGGTTCTTTATAACAAACTGGGGATGTACTTTTATTACCAATACATGTATACAGTTTGATATTCATAATTTTTTTATCTAAATATAATATTTTATATACTTCTTCATCCACTATATTTATGTTAATTTCCTTGGATTATGTGTTGTATAATATGTTTATAACAGTTCCCATAATATAATGATAATCTAGAGATACTATGAAAGAAATCATAATGTAATTTACTATGTTCTAGATTCATCATAACAATTGGCCATAAAATATGTGCAACTATCATGTGCTAGAGGATCATAATCATTGATACATCTTCTCATGATGTCTTCACTTTGTGATCTCTTGTAATTTATATCATGAGGATAGACCCACCAATAAAAACACTACATGATTCAGGTTTAATTGGTTTTTATTATCATTATACATGTGTATTGGTCTCCTAGATTGAGATCATTTTCAATGTGTTCCATTTGGTCATATGCTTTGATTGAAGGAGAAAACCATGAAATTGAAGACATGATGTTGTGTTTGTTGTTTGGTAAGTCATTGGGGGTATAGAATTGGTTGAATAATCATGGAAGAATTTTTCACATAAAAGTTAAAGAAGTGATATATCTCTCCTATTTGATTAGGATGTAGGTACCTTCATAAATCAATGGTCATGTTAGTCGAAGGTAAATCCATCTATATAGGTCAAGAAATAATAAAGAAATACCGGATGATGACACAAGTGTGAATCCTGCTTTATGATATATCATATAACAAAGAGATTATATGACAAAATGTGTGTTTGTAAGTCGGTGGTCATGATTGTGATTATTCATTATCTTTTTAGGGATCTTAGTGAATTTCTAGACTCTGCTCTTAGTATATGAAAAATATTTGTGACTATAGATATAAGGGCGCAAAGGGTCACACAAAATAGTGTATTCAAGAATCTAACTTATTCTAGTACATATGTATATAGGAGATGGTACGGCCCCACCAAGGGATCTGCGTGTTGTCCATGTCTTATTGATCACTGATGAGTAAAAAAATTCATTATTATTCATGTAAATAATAATTATTCTGAATTTATTCATTAAAATTATTTACTAGTGGTAATTTAAATAAAAGGATTAATATTATATGTGTGAATATTATTTTAATATTCCAGGTTTATTAAATATTTTTGGGAGTTATGAGTTGAGTTAATGAATTTTGATTATCACATAATATATTTAATATATATTACATGTTTGTGATAAAAAATATATATTTATGGTAGAGTTAATTTTTCATAATTTATTATTTATAACATATTTAGTGGACGTTAAAAATATGGGGCCATGGAACCCTAAATGGGTTCATTGAAAATTTACTATATAAGTGGAGATAATATTATTCTAATAGAATATTCACTTAGTCAGAATTGAGATCTTCTCTCTCATACTAAATACTAAATAGATAATCCCTCAATTCGGGAGAAGGATCTATTTTCTCCATTGTGAATATAACGAAAATGATATTGGTGATCAATACAGTGTCAAAGATATTTTTAATGCTCTATGGAGTCACCCGAAATCTGACGAACAACATACACTCAAATTTGAGAAGCATGTGTCGATAATCTAGGGGGGTTCAACATCATATCATTTAAGAAAAAAATTTTGATGACTTATGGTAGATGAACATGACTCATATCAGAATGAGGTACTTTTTGTGTAATTATCTATACTCCCAATAAACCAAATGATATCATCAGACCAAATCACATTCCATATCATAATATATGATTAAGATTCATCAATTGTGTGATGGAAAACATTTTAATTCCCAGTATATCATCTCTTGTAGTGTACCCTGGTAAAAAAAAGATTTAAAATCAGTATTGTGAATTCTAAAATGTAAATTGAATCAAAATATAATTCAAAATATACTTGTATTGAAATTGAATATATTTTCATGGAAAATATTAATTTCAATAAAGATAAAAATGGATAATATGTTGAATATGATATTCGATCAATAGTGGATAGAAAATTTAATTACCTAAAATGAATATATGAGTTCAAACTACCTCCTAAATGATTTTGATGTTGGAAAGTTGGTAACAATATGACAATGTTCCTAGGGATATTTTATTTTAAATAAAGTGAATAAAAAGTTTCCTAAGTTTCATGAGTAAACAGCCCACATAAAACTGAGTGATCATATAGAAATAAATTTCAAAGGATGACACTTGTGATCAAAGAACAAATTGATGATAAGGAATATATAGAGGAAGTTGAGATGGAATTAAAATATTATATGGAAGATTTTATTGTGGATATTGTTTTAAATAAATAACTTAAATAAACAATCAATGAACTGAAATGATCATTTTATCTCTTGACAGAACATGAAGTAGTTTTTTGAGAGTATGATATTAAAATAAAATAAAAGAAATTGATTAGTGGATTGATTAATGAATCCTCTAAATATGTTGAGCAACATAAAGAGTTGATTTGTTGACATCATGAAGATTTTTATGACCATTAGTCATGTCAGATAAGATCAAAATAAGTTATAAACTATAAGATAATGATAAAAAAATAAAAAGGTGATTAATGAAATTAATTATTTTATACAAGTGTAAAAAGGTGTAATCACTTGATGAATAGATTATTTATGTTAGAAAAAAACTGGACACAAAAATTAGATAAAGTTATCCATATAAGAGACCCTCAAGAACAATATTTATCTTAGTGAGACCTATGGGGTATTTTAAGTGGATTTGGACCCCCTCTCCCTACTAACGATGTGGTATTTCTTCCTCCACCATCCTTAAAATCTCTGTTGTTACCCTTTATCCCTTTACCAAACCTAGATTTCTTCTTTTCATTATAGGGTATCCCAATTTTCACATCCATAGAGTTATTTTAAGGGATTTTTTCTTTTATTTTTGGTATTACCTTTATTCGATGGATTACCTAGGTGTTTTTCAAAGAAAAATCGATATTTTTTATATGGACAGAAGAAGGAACACAATTAGTATAAACCATGTTCCAGACCATTGAAAAATATGTGACCATAATAGTTCCACTATACTATAAACATGACCTACTACAATGGTATACAGCTTTCGCAGGCTAATCATGTGACTAGGATAGTGGAATTATCTAGGATGACTGTCTAGGAACATGACTGTGCTCCCCCTATAGGTAATCTATGCAAAACCTTTTTCAACTTGTATATAGTTTCCACGAGTTTGGAATAGGATTTGGAAAACTATGCATCCAAACCACAGGACCAGCCAAATCATTAAATATCTAGGAATTCCAACATTACCTCTTGCTGATTTTATGACCCTAACTCATATTTATCACCAAAATAAAACCCCTCTACCCTAGAAGAACCTCCCTCTCCTCAAACACTACCTTTGGCTATAATTGTTTGGAATTGTTTTCTCAATTCTTCGTGAAACCATCATTTAAGTTCCTCCTCCGATATCTTATCCCCTATTCATGGTCAATTCCATCTAATTTCTTGTGTTTTCATTCTTCAAATATTATGATGAACAAATTTGGGTTCAATATCATTTATTGGGGTTGAATCATTTTGTTATTGGTGTTACCATTCCTTTATAAGGTCTCTTCTTTGTGTGGTTTGTCGTTTTCACACAGATTTGAGAACATTCAAAAGAAAAAGGTTGGTGGCTCTTTGATTAGATAATTTTTAAAGATTTAAATATTATTTCATGATTATTTATTGTTTCTAAAGTTTTTTTGTTGTGTGTGAATGATTTATTTCCCTTTTTAGTGACCATGAAGTTTTAATGTAGTTAAACCCCCAAGTTAATTATTTTTTTAATAATTTTTTTCCTTTGATTATGAGTAAAGAGGTACTATGGTTTAATAAGGTAGAAAGAACATTGAAATATTTGGTATATAGGTGGTAATAATATGAAATTTATTCCATAAATGATCATGTTTACCTATATTGTTCACGAAAAAAACACTAATTAATCATTTATTAGGGATATTGGATGGATCGAGTAGGATATGCAACAGCTTGTAACAGTTTCATCACTGAGATTATGAGGATCCTTGGTCCCCCCTAAATCTATTTACATAGATATTTATTATGATAATTATACTATATTTCCTTTCATTAATTACATGTTGATTTTTCTAACAAATAATATTTTAAATTAAATTATTTTCTTTATTTAAAAAACTACAATGTTTAATTTTTTTATAATAGTTATGCATTAAATCAATTGGTGGTATTCTTCTAGGAATGTGAGATCGCACAATAAAAACACCCTCAGGTGTATATAGAATTTGGTTTGTCTGAACCAGGTAATGAAAGGTCTTTATATGGTGGTGATGGTGGTAAATTATGCTAGCAACCCTTTTGAACTAGTGTCAGTGGGGGTGGAATGGGGTGTGACCCACATGCGGCATTGAGGTTTTAATATTATAGTTGATCCCCTTCCCATTTTTGATAGTCATTTTCCATTATGTAATTGTAATATACCTAAATCACACTAGTATTGTTATTCCAATTTTTTTATGGAATGGATTGAATATTAGTTAAGTTGTATTCATTCATTGATTTTTATTCGATAATTATATCATTGGATAATCAATTCCTAAAGGATTTCCGTGAGGCCAAGGAACTAGTTTTCAAACAATAGAGATCAGTAAAACCATTGAGGCCATGTCATGGGATGAGCAGGCTGTTGGGTTTGATGTAATCACAAACAATTTCTTCAAAAAACAGTATATGATAAGGATTTTCCCTTTATTTGGTTCATGTAATTTTTGAGGGTATGGTTAGACAACCGTTCGATCAATCAAGGCTTGACATTTTGGATTTATGTGGGGTTTCTGGCCAACACTCCGTATTATAGGATGTTGGTCCCCATGGGATTTTTGGGATTTCCTATTACTCATCCTTCATGTATGATGCATATGAATTAGACTATGCATGGAATCCAATTTCAGATGGAGCGATATAATCTGTTTTTTATGTTCATCATGGTTTAATTTTTATTATATGGATGATTAAATAATGGAATGGTTATAACCTTTATTGGTAGTGTATTGACGGTTTCTCTTATCTTGATAATGGATTTACCATCATGCCTCCCCATCGAACTCTCATAAAACCATATAAAGACATGTAAATGTGTGATCTATGTGTCCAGCTTCACCATAAACCTTCCATCTATGTGGTAGTTTGGATCCCTTGAAATGGTTCCGTAATACTGGTCCACCCACTCATATTGGTTCAGGATCATCGGTGTAGAAAGAATTTCCCTCTCAATCTAGTGTGTCATGGTCTATGGGTTCTCATACTTTTATGTGTTGTGGTAAAGATAAATTTTCCCATGGCTAGATTCGTCCCAATGTTGAGACATATGTTAGTAATAAACCATAGGTATCAACGAAGAAGAATGACCTCAATGTTTTGGAGTAGTCACCAATAGAATCATATATACACCCCACACTAATGTGAGGCACTGTTTCTATTGTATTTCCAATAGCTTCCACTTTATTTGATATGATTGGTTATAATTATTTTATTTATACCCTTCTTGTAAAATAACTGAATTTACGAATAGAGCTTATGACTTATTCCACGGTATTGTTTACACCACTTGATAAGAAGAGGGAACAAGTTTTTAGATATGTGTATTATACTCTCAAATTATTAGGGATCGAATTAGAATGTTACTTCTGGGTTATAGAAATGGATATTTGGGATGTGATCTTGGGGATGGATTTTATGATATGTTTCATTGTGCATATAAATTTTTATAATTAGAAAGTAACTTTTACAACACTTGATGTGAGTACTTGGGTCCTCTAAGGTGAATGGGATCCATGATCAGGGGAAATTAGACCTCCACTTCTTGAGTTTTTAATTATTTTTCTCAATCATATTCTATTATACTAGGGGATGATGGTAGAGGTTATGATAATGGGTTCCCTCCTATTGTATATTATTTTATAATGGTTTTTCTGGAGGATTTCTCTAGGAAACCTCCAAAATTGGATATGAATTTTATCATCAACTTAGTACTATGAACACATCCAATATCTATTCTATAATATAATTTTTCCCACACTGAAATGAGGGATTTAATGATGCAATTGAATTACTGGAAATTCAAAGGATTCATTTTCCAAAGAGTCTCACCATGGGTTGTCTATGTTTTTTCTTCCAAAAAGACTATTGAATTCCTCCGGTATTGAATTGATTACTAAAAGTTGAATAGGGTCACCATAAAAAATAAATATACATTACCCTATAATGATGGACACTTTTATTAGATCAAGGTGGAAAGATGATTTCCCGTGATTATCCATTACTCTGTGTATCATCTAGTCTGGGTCAGAGAGGAATACCTTCCCAAGACAACCTTCTGAAGAAGGTATGGACAATTTTCATGTTGGTTCATTCCATTCTAGTTGAAAAATTACATGGTAGTGTTTTTGGATATTATGAATTGATTATTTCATAAGTAACTTGTATAATTTGTTATGGTGTTCGCAGAGGATTTCCCACACTTCTTTGGCATAGAGGTAGAGCATGGGAAGCACCTAAGAACCATTCTAGGAACTTTTTTAGACCATCATATTTATGTTACACTCTTTGGGATGTGCGGGTCATTTCGTCGTTGGTGCTCCAAGAGGTGCATCCCTTGCTGGACTAAATATGAGATGTGATGGTATTAGTTGGATGGATGGTGTGAGTGGTGTTGGTGAGTTTCCTTCTACGCTGGTGATGGCTTCCTCAGTTTGGGATGTGGTCCTGATGGTTGTCTCTCCTTTGAAGCCAAGACTGATACCTTCGCTACTCTGGCATCGTTCTACTTGCACTGCTCTCCCACTCAGTCGGTTTCACTGGTTTCAAGCACGCTTTGGGATGTGTGTTCATTTGGCCATGGTGTCCTAGAAGGCAACTCTAGTTCTGGATCCGGGTTGATGAAGATCTTCGTTGCGGATGGTATGAATGGTTGGTTTGTTCTTCTGATGTCTTTTGCAGTGCATTCGAGTTTTTTTCTGGTTATTGGGATCTATATTCGGTGATGTTCTATGATGGTGGAAATGGTGTTTGGGGTGGCGGTGAGGACCTACGTGATGGGCGAGTCGGACAGTGGCTTTCTCAGCGATGACATGTGTTCTTGGATGAGCGTCGGTGTCTATTTACATTATCGAAGGTGGTGTTTAGATCTGATGAGGATGATCATGGTGAGTAACTACGGGTTGATGATGGGCCGATGATGATGTTTTCCGGTGGATGGTGTCGTTGGTGACCTGCTAGGATGTGATGATGGAAGCGCATGATGTTAGGGTTCCCGGCTTGTGGTAGTTGTGTGACCTGAGGGGTCGCGTGGCATGCGACGTTGCGTGGACCGAGTCACAGAAAAGATTCTGCTCAATCTTTGTGATTTGAAAAATATGAAAATTGGATTGGAATACTTGGGTACTGCCACGTGATTTGTGATTTTTGTGTTCTCCTACTTTCATGTTCGGTTACCGGTAAGACTAAAACCGGATTTTTAGAAAATTAAAAAAATTTCTTTGAGGATAAATTCAGAACAATGACTTCATAAAAAAATAATGGGCAATGTCTTTGAGATCATAAGCTTCTTTGGACATCTGGGGTATTACATATGGTTTTTTTAATTATTTTTCTTGGATTTATTCTCCTACGACTATGCTTACCTAAAAAGGGGTAAGGATTGAATGGAGCCTAAAATTTGATGAATCTTTTTTAGAGATCATTTGGTATTTTCCCACCAACATTATTTTAATCCCACATGAATCTATAATAGGGTACAGGGTCTAGTATGATTCTTTTGGTACACATCTTTGGTGTGTGTTAACGTAGGATGATCATGTGAAAGCATACGTCTCTCACCAAATCTGGCCACACAAATAGAATTATCCAACCCATGAACTATAAAGAGAAGTAGTAATGCATTCGATAAAAACATGGGTCCAATGTCTCTTAATGGAGTAATTTACACTCTACCCAAAGTATAATATTTTCTCTACATTTTCTTTTAAAATGATATTAATCTGAGTCAATGTCAATGGATGGAGTAACTTTAGGGGTTCGAATTTTATATTTTATATACCTCTGGAATAGGTAATGTGGTGGTGGACACATTAAGTAGGATGATGTCAGTGCATACTTTAATAGAGCTTAGTTATGGATGGAATTGGATGGGAATTTTTTCTCAAATGCACTTGGAATCCAAGGAGCATAAGGGAGACACATTCTTGGATAGCATCCAGTTAACTCATTACCTCCTAGATCTTATTATATAAGAATAGCCAAACGATGAGGTGCGTAATAACATTAGGATGATTCTAATTAGTTGGGATGTTTCTGGTTTTTATTCAATTTTTTCTCAGGGATTCCTTTAGTTTGACGGTCTCTTTGTTGCATTGTTATCTTGGAAAAATGTGGTGATACCTAATAGCCACCAGCATCACTGGTCCATTCATACTGAGAACACCAAGATGTTTTATGATGTAGGATGCCAATTTTGGTGTCTAGTTATGAGGTGTGATGTATTTTAATTTGTAATATTTTTTACATTCCTAAATACTAAAGTTGAGCACTAGAGGCCATCATGGATTCTACATCCAGTCCCCATTCCTACATGTAAGTGGGATTAGGTCACATTGAATTTCACCATCAGGTTTCCACATAGTTCATGGGAAAGGAAGTAAATTTTGTGGTTATTGACCATTTGAATAATCATCCCATTTCATTATGATCAAGAATTAAACTAAGGTGGAAGAATTGTACTATTTATATATTCAAGAAATTATGAGGGTTCCTGGTGTGCTTGTCAGCTATCATTTCAAATAAGGACAACCAATTACCACTTGGTTTTGGTATAGACTTAAAACATCAATTGGTTCTCAGGTTATGATTAGTATGTAATATCATTCCCAAATGGATGGTCATACTGGGTGAGAAAATCAGATTTTGGAAGACATGATTTCTGAGTACATGATCAAATTTGGAGGCTCTTGGTATAACCATATGGTATTGCTAAAATGTTCCTATAATAGTATTTAAAAATAGATAATAAAAATTGATCCATTTGAAGAACATTATGGTTGGAAATATTTGCCTCCCCTATTTTTGTATTGAATTAGTTTAGACCACATTGTTAGGAATAAGCCTTCTATAATATACATAAGATAGATTCAGATTAATGAGGTAATAAATATTGATATAGTACAGCCACCAAAAGTATTATGTCGATCGGCGATACCAATCCTTGGAATTTTTATTAGGTGATCATGTGTTCCTAAAAATTGAAACATATTTATGTCACATTCATCATAAAAATAGGTTAAACTTATACCTGGTTATGTTAGACCTTTTGAGATCACTAAAATAATTGGTAAGGTGGAATACTAATTGGATTTTTCATCCCAATTAACGTTAATCCACGATGTGTTCCTTATCTCATGATTGATGAAGTATACCCTATACCCATCTAACAAACTGAACGTGGACGATATGGAGCTAGAACTAAATTTTTCTATGTTCAAGAAGTATGCATGTATTGTTTATTATTAAGTGAAAAGGCTTCGAGGGAAATCTATACCTTTGGTTTGGGTCCTTTGGCACAATGTAAATGATGAGAATGAGATATGGGAATGGTAATCAAGGGTGGAGGAGTAGTTTTATCATTTATTCTTTGATTATACACCATTTAGACAATCCAATGGTAGAATTGTTTCATGGTGGGGAAAATTTTCACTTCCATGGTGTTTTCTTTTTTGGTATTTAATCTTTTATTTTTTTATCATACCTTCATTTCCTGGATTTCTCATATGTTTTAAAGAAATATTTATATTTTTAGGAGGATATAAGGAGGTTTAAAGTTTGCTCAGGGTTAATAGAAACTTTTCACTAGAATAATGAAAATTGTGAAAGCGGGAATGTTTCCCTGCATATGACGCATGACCTAGCACATGGGTGTGCATCCCTCCCAGGATAACCGTGAGATCAAGATTGAGGAACTATCTATGATGCATGACTATGTTCATGGACATTATTCCTATCCAAGAAAACCTTTCATCCACTTTTTCTTCTTGGAAAAAGTTTTCTCACGGTTAACACGTAGTTTGGGAAACTGTTTGACCAAATCATGCAGCCTTCTAGATCATTAAAATTTTGGGAATTTAAACATTTCCCATACCCATTTTTAATACCCTAATCCCTATTTCTTACCCCATTCGTCCTCCTTATCCCTAGTAATACCTCTCTTTGGATCCATATTTTATGTATATTTTTCTAGGATTCTATAAGAAAACATCATGTAAGTTCCTTATCCCTTGCATTTTCCCCTCTTCGTGGTATCTTCTCTCTTCTATGTCCTGTTATCATTCTAAAACAATTAGGTTGACCTATGTTGGGTTCAATATCATTTTTGTGACATTTTTTATTGGTTTTGGTGTTCCCTTTCATTTATAGGTTCTCTTCTTAGGGAATCATGTACTTTTCACCCAAATTTTTGAATATTCCATGGGAAATTTCAGAAGATCTATTCTTACTTATTGTTTGATGATTTAGATATTATTTTTTTACTTCATAAATGTTTTATAAAGTGTTTCTGGCATGTTTCAATTATTTATTTCAAATTATTTGTGTTTGTATTTATTGAACGAGGTTCAACCGCATAGTTAATGATGTTTTTGATTATGTGTTGGATTTCATTGTGAATAAATAAGATCCATTGATTAAGAAGGGAGAATGAACAATGGAATAATGGGTATCGAGGTTTGAAGACTAGGATAAGTATGGTAGGCATGACCTGCCATTCATATATGGTTCACGATACAACACTAACTAAAAATTTGTGATGGAGATTGTTTTAATCAAGATGGAAACGAACCTTTTCATCCTATTTTGATAACTGAGAGAATAAGGATCCTCGTTCCCTACTAAATGTAGTTCCAGAAAGACCACCCATTGTAGTAATACTATATTTTCTTTCTTCCATTACTTTTTTATTTTTATAAAAATAATTTTTTCAATTAAATTTTTTTATTTAATTTAAAAAAAATAATGTTTAATTGTCTTATGATTCCTAAAAATGGACTCATCTGGTGGTATCCAACTGGGTAGGTGATCCCACACCCTACATACACCCTAAATTGTCTGTAGAATATTCATTATTTGGACTTTCTAAAGGAAAGGCTTGTTGTTATAGAGATATTGGTTCCTTTTACTAGAGAACCTTTTGATCATGTGTTGGTGGTGGTGGTATGGGTTGTCGACCCACATGTTCCATGGAGCTTTTGTTCACCTAGTCAATCCACTCACCATTTTTGATAGACATGTTTATAGTTGTACATGTAAAATGCATAACTCACTTAGGTAATTTTATTCCCATTTTTATAATTCCATGACATGAATAATAATATAGTTGCATGCATTCATTGTTTTTTATTGGTTAATTAAGTCATGCGATAAACAATTCAAAAAGGTTTCCCTTCACAGCCAAGAATAAGGTAACATCTTCTGAGAATTGGGAAGTCCCTTCGGGCCAAGTCATGGGTTAGGTAGGGTATCGATTTAGATGGAATCCCAAAGCGGTTCATGACATTGATGTTCCTAAAGTTTCACGACATATTTTATTATTCTCCAAATCTTGTTCATTAAACTTCAGAGTTAAAAAATGCATCAGGTCTTCTAAATCCTTCCATGGATGATTTTATAAGACCACATCAGCCTTCGATTGACTCTTTCAATAGTTTTGTCTTTGGTTCTTGGGTTTTATAGGATGCGAAAAATTTCAGAATCCTCAAAAAATGGAGCATCGTGATTACATTTTCCTGAGAAAAAGACATGGTCATTTCTTGTTGCAAATCCCCTCTGTAATTCCCTAACCTGGAATCCACTAAACTAGTTCTCCGATCAAGGTGGTTACATGACCTTAGAAATCCATGCCAATATGCCAAAGGCTTCTAACTAACAGTGGGGGTGTGAATAGTCAATTGGAGAGACTATACCCCATTTTATCAGAGTAATCCAAAATAGAAGTGAAAAAAATAGCGAAATAACAATCAATAATACAAGAGTATGTATAAACAGCCATTCCCCCAAATGGGATAAAACCATGTCCAAAAGTAAATATCCCATGCCAAGCTACAATTGAAAGGGTAAAAAAACCCAAAATGATTAAAAACTACATAATCCCCAACATTGTCCTGACACCATGTCTGGGTCCTCCTCCACGTTCATCCATGCCTACCCAGCTGCCTTACCAGGACCTTTTCCCTTCTCATGACTTGTAAACATGAAGTCTGCTCAGGTACCCAATGGAGGCTAGGGTAGGGTGTGAGTACAACTCAGTAATAAACCACCAATGGGGTCTAAAAAATATGTGGTATATCCAATTGTGCATGAAAAAGGGAAATGAATAATAAATGACAAGGAAAATATTAAGTGACCTTGGCCAGTTTAGGTCCATTAACAACATTTATTACCATATCCATATCGTTCCTTGTCACCACATTTCTCAGGTGTTTATTAAACACAACCAGTCATATAGTTTATAGTACACAATCACATACATGAGAAAAACACACAGGTTCCCTATCTCACTAGGACAAAATTTCCCATTCCAAACATATCCTCACCTCAAAGCATCAGTTCGTGAGGGAGTCAACCATATCCTCCACTCAAAGCATCAGTCTAGGTGGATGCAACTAATATCGAAATAGAGCATCGGTCTTATCCATACCTCATGCATCAAGGGTGGAGTTTAGATCCCCTGTCCAACATGACCCATGGGTGTAGAACCTCGGTCAAGAACCTCAATCAATATCCCAGACTACCAAGATATGTGCTAATGGAATAGATATATGTAACCATTAACCATTTGCACAACATTATAACCATTTACCAAGGAAAACATAAACCATACCAATAACACGAGGGTTAAATCCATTCCTTAACACATTAACACATTTACCAACGTCACATCATTTAGACATTTAACCCAATTTAATTTCATTATGCTTATCTCAATAAGTATTCAATTGTTGTGCCTATCTATCTAGGATTTGTTCATTATGCCTAATTCACTAGTATTCTTTACCATGATCATGTCCTATTCCATTATTCTTTTAGTCATTTCAACATCTTAATACAATATCCCTTAGATTATAATCATGATTAGGTGAACCGCCAAAATTCTAACCCAACACACACAATCACAAAAACATGTTTATGAGGGGATCTACACAAATACTCAACAACCTCACTTGTTCTTCACAAATCCCTATGTTTGAGATAGTTGGATCACCCGTGGGTGGCCCTAGTTTGGTCTCATAACCCTCAAAGAATCCCATGGGGATTGTGAGGATTCCCCTTTACCATTTTAATAACCATTTTACCAAAAAATTCCATGGGTAATCAAAACATACCAAGACACACCCATGAAAAAAACCACACATGCACAAATCCTTAAATAAACCATGGGTGATAACTTGTAGGCCTCCTACCTCAATTCCACAGTTTAACACGCTCTTAATGAAGACCTTAGATTCCAATTCAACCAACCATTGAAGATTCAACCTAAATCCCACCCAAAGAGTACGATTTTAGTGCTTTGAAAGGATATGAGAAGAAGAAACAAACCCTAAGCTCAAAAGAGAATAAAGAATGGTATTAGCCTAACCCAGATCTTCGATATGAAACCAATGACACCAAAAACACCTTATAAACAAGGTAGATTGATCTTTTGGAGCCCTTGGGATGTTTAGTTCATTCCTAGGGTGAATAGGGGTGAAATGGGAGGAAAACTAGAGTTGGGATTAAAAAATACTGGGGTGCAATATTTGTATATTTTTTAAATTTCTAGGTCACATGGTATACCCACACAGTTTACCCCGCATGTTTTTCCAAACTATGCGAAAACCATGCGGATGCTTCTTCCAAAATGACCCCCTCAAATTGTTTACCTGAATTATTTTCCAAACTGTGTGCAAACCATGTAGAGGCTACTATCCGAAAGACTTCCTCTTTGTTGGTTTACCTGGTTTGTTTGCACGGCTAGCACTAACTACACACAGACTGTGTGGCATACCCAGAAACCCCTTTTTTCTCTACTTTTTATGTCTTGAACCCTCGGAACACCCCCTAGCCTCCTATATGACTTAGATAGGAATATAATTAACAAAAATAAGGTATTCAAAGAAAAACATAAACAAGAACATAACATTCCCAGATCTGGGATCTTACAACCTCCCCACCATAAAACAGATCATCCTTGAGCCAAGCTCCCAAGCTTCATTTCACTTTAATGGAAAAGAGATCAAGACACTATGTAACATCCCAGGTAAATAAATAATATTACATTATAATGTTTATCAATATTTGTGAATAAAATGATAATACTACTTTAAAGTGAATGATATTCTCGATGGCGTATGAAATACGCAACAACGAGTTTCATTGAAATCTTACGTTGCATACTAATAATATAATAATATTATAATAGTTAACGCCTAACCGTTGTAATGGAGGGAATGAACAAAAATAACTAAAAAATGATTACATAGTTTTGTCAAATATTTTTACATTTATCCAATAACTGTTAGAGGCTTAAAATCCAAATGAATCGAATTTTAAGAATAAATACTCTAATATTTTTAAATGATTGTTTTACCACCTTTTGATGGCGAACCTTTTTTAAATCTAACTTTTGACAATTTTATAAGATTTATTTGTCAAAATAAACTTATTCTTTATGATTGGGATATTGAAATTTACTTTGGTTAAATTTTTGGTATGTTTCTGACAATGTTCATTCTTTTTAATGAATAGTGGAAAATATTGCATTTTACATCGAAACTGCTTTTTCATCTAATTTAAATTTATGGATAGATTATATTTTTAATTTATTTGAAAGTTTAATTAGAATATATTTTTTCAATTTATTTCAATGGTTGTCATTATAATTAATTTCACTTTGAAAATGGACATAAACAAGATCCAAACTTTTCATAGACATTTTTCCAAAAAAAACCCGCTATTTGTTTTGACAGCGGGAATTAACTATATGATTTATTAATGAAAATTATTTGTTTTGAATTTGGTAAAATGGAAATAATTTCTGAATTTTAATTATCAAATATATCTTAAGGTTAATTTTTGGTATTTTTCTGATAATGATTTTTTTAATGAATATTGAAAAATACAGTTTTTAATTCAAAACTGCATTTTAATCCTACTTATTTATATATTTAGATTGTAATTTTAATTGTTTTTAAAGTATAATTGAATTATTTTTTATCACTTAATACAATTTTTTTCATTTTAAGTAATTTCACTTTTCAATTAGATGTAAAAACAAATCAATCTTTTGATAAATTTTACTTCTTAAAAACTCGTCTTTTGTTTTGACAACGAGATTTAAGTTTTATTTTAATTACTACAATTTATGTGTTTTGAATTTGATGAAATGGATTCCATATTTGGAATCAGAATTTCCAAATTATGTAATTAACACTCTTTTTTTTTTGGACATTATGAATAGTAATGACGGTAATTTTCTTTAATTATCGTGTTTAATTAGTAATCGGGTAATTAAGGGTAAGAAAATAATAACATAAAAATATAAAATGACCCCAACATGTGTCCTAATTCTATTGGTGGTGTCATGGACGACCATGAGATGCCTTGTTCCAACCTTGGGACCCCATGGAATCACTTTATTGTGATAGTGACCTTTTATCATAATTTTTTAAAGAAAGCAAAATGTAACCAAAGTATGTAACACCTAAGTAAAATAATTTTAATTTTGTCTACATAAACTATCTCTTATAGTATAAATAGTAATTTCAAAGCTAAAAATATTTTCCTCATCATGATATTTGTTTTATAATTTTTAGACATTAAATCAATTATTTTATTTATGACACCGTGATGATGCGGTGATTACCTCATAAATGAACGATTTAAATAAAATGAGAAAATAGGGTGAAATATAAGTCTTAAACTTGTAAAAAAGCTATTGAATGGGTGTATTTCGAAACCTTATCACCTAATACTTGACAAATATCCTTTTGGGACCTTTAAAAAACTAAAATTATTTTATAATAAAGTAATATTTTATAACTTTCCAAATGTGCCCCTCCTCTTCTCTTATAAAAGGTCCCCACCTCAAAAACCATACCCACACCTCTCAAGCCTTTGGCTTGGACAGCCCCTGACCATTTCATCTTTCCACATCCCTATCTTCATTATTGAATCCTCTACTTTGGAAGAATGATCTTCAATAAACCCTTTTGGTTCAAACCAAGAGGAGTTACCCGATTTAAAGGTAATGTCTTCACTTGTGTTCTTTTGTTTTATTTTTCTTCTCCAAACCCCTAAACTATTTTTATTCATTTATTTTGTAAAAAAACCAGTGTATTAAATATAATAGGATGTTGTTATGTGAATTATTCGAGCTACAATTACACACACCTCCGTCTAATGGTTAATGAACATACTGTTTCTGTGGATGTCAAATTACTGCCTCACAAAACGATGATTGTTCAATCTTCTCTTAAAACATTTCATAGTGGCCATTATGATGTCACTATATTTTATATATGATATATATGGTATTTATGTTTTCCAAATTCTTCTGTATATTATATTTAAAACATACCTTTTTTCTTTTCATGTTGTGTATATGCGATAATTTCATACGAGGAAGTGTGGACTACCGGCCCCTCATTTTATGTGACTCGTTCATGCAATACATGGAATGTATAAGGAATGAAATTAATGAACTTATGTGACATATAAAACATATATACTATACTAGAATTATTATATATATATATCTCAATTATTTTTAATTCCATTAATATGTCAAAGAAATGAAAGTAGCGTTCATGCGTACGTACGTCCTACCATCTCCATGAATGGTGCATTTCATTTCTTTTTATATCCAAATATTATGGAATAGTATAAAATGAATATGTAATAGATATATATGATATTTAAATCATCAATACTATTTTGGAGATGATTTAATTATAACTCCATGGACAATCATTTTCAAACAAGTTCATTTTTGACTCATGTACCAAACATCGACAAAAACCTCTGATATGAACTCACATTGTTAACCAATTATTATAACATTATAATATGTGATATTAACTTAATAATAATCTTTAAAGTAGGACCCTATGCAATTATAAATTGACCAAAGTTTATTATTCAGGGAAAAAAGAACCGAACAAGACAAGTCGGACTTGAGGTAAGGGATCCGACCTCTCTCTTTCTTTTCAAGTACCCTCTTTTATGTCATTTCATTTATGCTCCATGTTATTATGTTATAGGATATTATTTTATATTAACCATACTGTAATTTGTATTTTAAAATGATTATATACCCCCTATTACTCTCATCAATTAATTTTTATAATTTTTAAGTGGCACCGTTAGGCTGCCGAATTTTTGTAAGGGATCCTACCTCTCTCTTTCTTTTTAAGTACTCTCTTTTATGTCATTTCTTTTAGTCTCATATTTCTTATGCTTGTGGATGTTATTTAATATTAATCATTCTGTAATTTTTATTTTCATATTATGAGAGACCCTATTTGATCTCATAAATCCATTTTTGGATGTTTTAAGTGGCGACGTTAGGCTGCCGAGTTTTCATAGGGTATTTTTCATCTCACTTTTTTTACCGTGAGATTTATGATACGTTGGCCACTATTTTCTTTTGTGTGGTGAATTTAATTCACATTATTTTACTATTTATATAATATAATCTCATTGATGGGGTAGTTACATCTTCATTGTATGACCCTTCTTTCATGGGGTGTACGTTTCGAAAGTTGCCCAAATTGGTAAGAAAACCTTTCACACTCCTCTTTTTTAAAGACTTATTTTGTTATGTCTTTTAATTTACATATTTTTATTTTTGGGATATGTTCTTCTATATCCATATTGATGTAAATTTTATGTCAATGTGATGAGATACCATTTTCTCTCTCATCGACTAATTTTATGAATTTTAAAGTGACACCGTTAGGTTGTCGAATTTTACCAAGGGAACTTTTAACCCAATTTTGATTTCTTTGGGTTCAACATGTAGTTATTGAATATGTCATCCTTTTAATATATGTGAATGAAATTTTATTGTTTTAGACTTAATATCCACTTATATTGGGTGTATTTATATTTGTCACACATAATTTTGAGATTGATTTATCCTTAATTTAAGGATTCCTTCTTTATAAGGGATTTCATCTCATTTTACATTTCCATTGAGACTTCATTGTTGTTATGCACAAATTCACTCTTATATGGTGTATATACTATCCTTTGGAATATTATATCATGAATACATTTATTTTCATGATATAATAAAGTTCTGATTAAATGTTATTTTTCAATTATTGTATTCAAGTGTCTCTAATTTTCGTAAAAACACTTTAAATAAAATATCACTTTAAATGTTTTAATGATTTTTTCTTATTAATATCTATGTTTTCAAAATGGTTTTAAGGATTTATTTATATGGATATTAATGGTTTAAAATATTAAAAGCTTCAAGGTGGTATGAGACAGTTTGATTCAAAAATCTCTTTATTAAATGTTTTAAATGGTTTTCAAATTGGTTTTTTGAATGGATTCATTATCTTAAAATGTTATATTATTATTGCAATGTGGGAATATTATATTTCTTTTATGATTATGTTATGTGCTATGATTATGTTTTGTTTCTTGGCCATTGTTTATGAAAATGGGTGGTTTCGTGATAAACTAAGGGTGGGTGAGCCTGATATAGCTCTCCAATGCATTGGGTAACGCAAAGGAGTTAAACGATAAAGTTTCTCTGAAGAGATTTAGGGAATATACTGTGATGGGTATTCCAAACGTAACCATGAGGGTTAGTCCCTACGTAAGAATGTTATGAATGCGTCAAGTTACCTTTATTCCTTATGATTTCTATTGAGTTATGCATAAATCTTATGATTTCATGTGGTATGTTAAATTGCTTATGTTTTATGAGTAAAGTATGATTTCATTGATTCGTATGTATACATGGATTGATGTTTTCTTTACATACTGTTATAACCATTACAGAGATTTTTATGCTCATCCCACGTTTTTAAAATGTTTTCACATGACATAAAGTTTAATAGGGTCAAGGATGAGATCAAGGAAATGTCAGGCTCTCTAAAACAAGGAACTAGACATGACTCTTTTTTTCAAGAGTTTTTATTTTTGTGGAAAAATGGAAATTGAGTATATTTGTCTACTTTGTAATCTTTGATATGTAATAGATATGTCCTAATTTTCTAAAACTCTAAACCTGAAAAGATCCTCAATGTGAATTATTCAATTTAATTCAAGATTAAGTAAGGTTTAAGGACGAGTCCTTATAGTTGGTATCAAAGGCTGGTTTAGATAAATTTAGAGGGTAAGGTATTCTTTTATCATAAGTGGCATTACCATAATGGTTAGGATTTCAGAAAGAGTCATAGTTTTTAGATAAAGTGAATGAGTAAGTATATCATAGTGATTATCTTCCTAATTAGTACATGATGATTTTGTTGATATGCTCACACTGGAATTTTTTGTTTTAGTAAATGGATGGATCTAGAAGGCACCAAATTGACAATGGGTTTGAAGGAAAATGTGGTGGTTCTATGATTAAGAGACTGGATGAAATGGGGGATTCAATGAGAAATATCATGGTTATTCTAAACCAACTATTAGGAGTCAGGATAAACCCCTTGAACCTTGGTGAGTTCTCTCATGAATCTTGTATGAGAGAACCAACTTGATGTGGATGTTCAGGTGATAATTATAAAGGTAACCATTAGGGTTTATATGATCCTTACTTTTGAGGTAATTATGGGTTACTATATGTTATGATGGAAAATGAAAGGCATGAGATAAACTTGAGGTTAAAATATGTTATGATTATTTTTGAATATTTTATCTCATTTTGGGGAATGTTTTAAGAATTATATAGTTTTTCAAAAAGGACAACACACAGACCTTGTTACAACCCATTGCGTCGGACAAAGCTGCGGGAATCGAACCCACAACCAAAGTGCGAATGGTATTTATCACCTACCACTGGACTACGTGAAGTCCCTGGTTAGTTTAACTAATTATTTTCAGTTAGACGATTTTATGAATCAATAGTACGATGATTTTGGGTTATCTATGGAAATTATTAACCTATCATGGAGGATATGTGATAGGTTAATTACTTTTCAATATGAGACTTTAAGAGAAACTCATGTTATTTGGAGATAAATGTTAAATTATACCTTGGAAGACGATGTGATTAAATACTCCAAATATTTGGGTTTCAATCTTAGTTTGGTTTACTTTGAATAATTTTATGGATAGATGTTTATTGAATGGTCTTTGTTTAACTTTGGGTTTTGTTTGACAAATTTTGGAGATTAGGAGTAGTTTTTCTTTTTGAAAAAAAAAATATCCTTTTGGGGTATTATCTGATCTCGTACTAAAATTTTTGGTTTTGGTTTTGCATAAGGTCTAAAGACATGGTAAGTATATATTTTTCTTTTTCGGATTATGTGATTCCCAAGAAGTTGATTATAGTACTCTTAATGTGAAAAAGTCTTCCTAAATACTCATCTTTTGGAGAAAATATGTGTTTGTGTAAGAAATCTAGTAAAAGTTGAAAGTCAACATGAAAAGTAAGTATGATTCCTTATGATTTAGTTAATCTCAAAAATACATTCCTCAATGAAAATTAAGTTAAAACAAAAATGTTTTCTATTAACTTTTCGTACTGGGGAATCGAATACCGTTTAACCCATCACAAGTTTGTGATTTTCTGATGGTTAACTTTCTCCTAAACATGTTCTCTATTACTCTCCCTCAGAACATAACCCTTTTTTTCTCCTCTTTATCCATATTTTCCTACTTGGAATCCTAGTATAGGTTAACTCGAGTGACCTTTGTACTTCTCTCCCTTTCTTTTAAAGTGATAGTTTTACTGACTCTTGTTCCGATGTGGGACTTTCAATGAAGTTTCCAAGCCCAATTTTGAAAGTTCGAGGATGCAATTCCCAAAAGGGGGGAAGGATGTAACATCCCAGGTAAATATATAATATTACATTCTAATGTTTATCAATATTTGGGAATAAAATGATAATACTACTTTAAAGGGAATTCTATGCTCGATGGCGTACCCAATACGCAACAATGAGTTTCTTTGAAATCTTACGTTGCACAGTTATAATATTATAATATTATAATAGTTAACGCCTATACATTGTAATGGATGGAATGAACAGAAATAAATATAAAATTATTACATATGTTTATCAAATTTTTTAACATTTATTCAATAAATGTTAGAGGCTTAAAATCCAAATGAATCCAATTTTAAGAATAAATACACTAATATTTTTAAAAGATTTTTTTAACACCTTTTGATGGTGAACCTTTTTTAAATCTAACTTTTGAAAATTTTATAAGCTCTATTTGTAAAAATAAACTTATTATTTATGCTTAAGATATTGAAATTTACTTTGGTTAAATGTTTGGTATGTTTCTCACAATGTTCATTCTTTTTAATGAATAGTGAAAAATAATGCATTTTACATCAACACTGATTTTTCATCTAATTTAAATATATGGTTAAATTATCTTTTTAATTGGTTTTAAAGTTTAATTAGAATATATTATTAAAATTTAATCCAATGGTGGTCATTCTAATTAATATCACTTTGAAAATGGATACAAACAAGTGCCAACCGTTTCATAGATATTGCTTCCAAAAAACCCACTATTTGTTTTGACAATGGGAATTAACTATATGATTTATTAATGAAACTTCTATGTTTTGAATTTGGTAAAATGGACATAATTTCTTAATTTGAAATATCAAATATATCTTAGGCTTAATTTTTGGTATTTTTCTGATAATGATTTTTTTAATGAATAGTAAAAAATACAGTTTTTTATTCAAAACTGCATTTTCATCCAATTTATTTTTATATTTAGATTGTCATTTTAATTGTTTTTAAAGTATAATTGAATTATTTTTTTATCACTTAATACAATTTTGTTCATTGGAAGAAATTTCACTTTTCAATTATATGTAAAAACAAGTCAATATTTTGATATATTTTACTTCTAAAAAACCCGTCTTTTTTTAACAACGAGATTTACTTTTAAATTAATTACTACAATTTATGTGTTTTGAATTTTATGAGATGGATTCCATATTTTGAATCAGAATGTCCAAATTATGTAATTAATACTCTTTTGTTTTTGGACATTATTAATAGTAACGAAGGTAATTATCTTTAATTATCGTGTTTAATTATTAATCGGGTAATTATGATAAAAAAATAATATCATAAAAATATTAAATGACCCCAACATGTGTCCTAATTCTATTGGTGGTGTCATGGACTACCATGGGATGCCTTGTGCCAACCTTGGGACCCCATGGAATCACTTTAGTGTGATAGTGACCTTTTATCATATTTTGTTTTAAAGAAAGGAAAATGTAACCAAAGTATGTAACACCTAAGTAAAATAATTTTAATTTTTTCTAAATAAACTATCTCTTAGACTATAAATAGTCATTGTAAATATAAAAATATTTAATAGATAATGATATTTTTTATATAATTTTTAGACATTAAATATATTATTTTATTTATGACACCGTGATGATGTGGTGATTACCTAATAAATTAATGATTTAAATAAAATGAGAAGATATGGTGAAATATAAGTTTTAAACATGTCACAAACCTATTGGATGGGTGTATTTTAAAAACGTATCCCCTTATCCTCGAAATATATCATTTTGGGACCTTTAAAATTGGAAAATCATTTTATAATAAAGTAATATTTTATAACATTCCAAGAGTTCCCCTCCTCTTCTCTTATAAAAGGCCCCCACCTCTACCAACTTACCCACACCTCTCAAGCTTGTGGCTCAGCCAACCCCTGCCCATTTCATCTCTCCACATCTCTCTCTTCATCATTGAAGCCTCACATTTGGTAGAATGCTCTTAAAGAAACCCTTCTGGTTCAAACAAAGAGGAGTTACCCGATTTAAAGGTAATGTCTTCACTTGTGTTCTTTTGTTTTATTTTGCTTCTCCAAACCCCTAAACTCTTTTAATTAATTTATTTTGTAACAAAAAATGTATATTTAATATACTAGGATGTTGTAATTTTAAGTATTCGAGCTAAACTTACATACACCTCCGTCTAATGGTTAAAGAACATACTGTTTCTCTGGATAGTGAATTACTGCATCACGAAACGATGATTGTTCAATATTCTCTTAACACCTTTCATGGTGGCCATTATGATGTCACTGTATTTTATATATGATATATATGGTATTTATTTTTTCCATATTCTTCTGAATTTTATATTTAAAACATACCTTTATGCTTTGCATGTTGTGCAGATGCGATAATTTCATACGAGGAAGTGTGGACTACCGCCCCCTCAAGTGATGTGACTCATTCATGCAATACCTGGAATGTATAAATAATGAAATTAATGAACTTATGTGACCTATGAAACATATATATTATACTGTAATTATAATATATATATCTCTCAGTTATTTTTAATTCCATTAATGTGTCAAAGAAGTGAAAGTAGTATTCATGCGTACGTACGGCCTACCGTCTCCAAGAACGGTGCATTTCATTTATTTTTGTCTCCAAATGTTACGGAATAGTATAAAATGAATATTTAGTGGATATATATGATATTTAAATCATTAATACTATTTTTGAGATGATTTAATTATAGCTACATGGACAATTATTTTCAAACAAGTTCATTTTTGACTCATGTACCAAACATCGACAAAAACGTCTGATATGAACTCACATTATTAACCAATTATTATATAATTATAATATGTGATATAAACTGAATAATAATATTTAAAAGAGGAACATAAGGAATTATAAATTGACCAAAGTTTATTATTCAGGAAAAAAAGAAACAAACAAGGCAGGTCAGACTTGGGGTAAGGGATCTGACCTCCCTCTTTCTTTTCAAGGACCCTCTTTTATGTCATTTCATTTATGCTCCATTTTATTATGTTGGAGGATGTTATTTTATATTAACCATACTATAATTTTTATTTTCAAATGATTATATACCCCTTATTACTCTCATCAAATAATTTTTATAATTTTTAATTGGTTCCGTTAGGCTGCCGAATTTTTGTAAGGGATCCTACCTCTCTCTTTCTTTTTAAGTACTCTATTTTATGTCATTTCCTTTAAGATAATATTTATTATGTTTGGGGATGTTATTTTATATTCCTAATTATGTACTTTTTATTTTCATATTATTAGATACCCTATTTGATCTCATAAATCCATTTTTGGATGTTTTAAGTGGCGCTGTTAGGCTGCCGAGTTTTCGTAGGGGACTTTTCATCTCACTTTTATTCCCGTGAGATTTATGCTACATTGGCCACTATTTACTTTTGTGTGGTGCATGTACTTCCCATTTTTTTACTATTTATATAACATAATCTCATTTATGGGTAGTTAAATCTTCATTTTATGACCCTTCTTTCATGGGGTGTACGTTTCGAAAGTTTCCCAAATCGGTAAGGGAACCTTTCACACTCCTCTTTTTTAAAGACTTATTTTGTTATGTCTTTTAATTTACATATTTTTATTTTGGGATATGCTCTTATATATCCTTATTGATGTAAATTTTATATCAAAGTGCTGAGATACCATTTTCTCTCTCATCAACTAATTTTATGAATTTTAAAGTGATGTTGTTAGGCTCTCGAATTTTACCGAGGGAACTTTTAACCCAATTTCGATTTCTTTGGGTTTAACATGTAGTTATTGAATATTTAATCCTTTTAATATGTTTGAATGACCTTTTATTGTTTTACACTTAATATCCACTTATATTGGGTGTATTTATATTTGTCACACATAATTTTAAGATTGATTTATCCTTAATTTAAGGATACCTTCTTTATAAGGGATTTCATCTCACTTTACATTTCTATTGAGACTTCATTGTTGTTATGCACCAATTCACTCTTATATGGTGTATATACTGTCCATTGGAATATTATATCATGAATCCATTTATTCTCATGATATTATAATGTTCTGATTAAATGTTATTCCTCGATTATTGTATTCACGTGTCTCTAATTTTGGTAAAAACCCTTTAACTAAAATATCGCTTTAAATGTTTTAATGATTTGTTCTTATTAATATCCACGTTTTCAAAATGGTTTTAATGATTTATTTATATGGATATTAATGGTTTAAAATATTAAAATCTTTAAGGTGGTATGGGACACTTTGATTCAAAAATCTCTTTATTAAATGTTTTAAATGGTTTTGAAAATGGTTTTTTTGAATGGATTCATTAGATTAAAATTTTATATTGTTATTGCAATGTGGTAATGTTATCTTTCCTTTTTGATTAAGTTATGTTCTATGATTATGTTTTGTTTCTTAGGAATTTTTTATGAAAACGTGTGGTTTCGTGATAAACTTTTGGCGGGTGAGCCCGATATACCTCTCCAATGCATTGTGTAACGCGAAGGAGTTAAACGCTAAGGTTTCTCCAAAGAGATTTAGGGAATATACTATGATTGGTATTCCAAACATAACCATGAGGGTTAATCCCTATGTAAGAATGTTATGAATGCGTCAAGTTACCTTTATGCCTTCTGATTTCTATTGAGTTATGAATAAATCTTATGATTTCATGAGGTATATTAAATTGCTTATTTTATATGAGTAAAGTCTGATTTCATTGATTATTATGTATACATGGACTGATGTTTTCTTTATGTACTGTTATAACCCTTACTGAGATTTTTATGCTCATCCCAAATTTTGAAATGTTTCCACAGGACATAAAGATGAATAGGGTCAAGGATGAGATCAAGGAAATGTCAGGATGTCTAAAACAAGGAAGTAGACATGACACTTCGTTCAAGAGTTTTTATTTTGTGGAAAAATGGAAACTGAGTAGATTTGTCTACTTTGTAATCTTTGAGATGTAATAGATATTTACTAATTCTCTAAAACTCTAAACTTGAAAAGATCCTCAATGTGAATTATTCAATTTAATTCAAGATAAAGTAAGGTTTAAGGTCGAGTCCTTATACAGTATGCACACATATCTGATTCCCGCTCCCTAGTTTCTTCTTAAACATCTATATGTTTCCATATTACTTACACAAATGGCAAAACCCTTCCTCATAAGACATTCTCACTACGATCCATGACATGAACCAGATGCTTCTCAATGGACACATCAGCCTCAAGAACAACATATTGAACATCCACCATGTGAGTTGTGTCAGGTTGATACCGCTGATTCTGTGGCACATGAAAGTCATCATGAATTCTTCTATACCACTATGGAAGATCCAATCGGTACACCACCTACCCGATCCACTCCACTATCTCAAATGGACCCGCATACTTTGGCGCCAAATTTCTCTACTTCTGAATCCACCGGTGACCCAACCTTGGAGACACCCAAAGGAACACGCTATCACCAACCTCAGACTCAAGAGTTCTACACCTCCAATATACTTAGGACTTCTACCTACTCTGAGCCGTTTCCTTCTGTTTCTAAATCAACTAAACCTTCTCTGATGTCTCTTGCACGAGACTCAGTCCCAACAGCTCAGTTTCACTGGCCTCCAACACAATGGAGATCTACAAGGTCTCTCATATAGAGCCTCAAATAGTACCATCTAAGCCATATCATGAATACTATTGTTGTAGGAAAGTTAAATAATCTATAGGTGATTCTCCTAGGAAACACTGAAATCCAAGACACAAGACCTCGACATGTCTTCCAACACTTGGGTTGTACGCTCCGATCATCCGTCCATCTGCAGGTGGAAATCCGTTATCAAAATGACCTGATTACCTAGTGCCTTCTACAACTCTTACTAGAAAAAGGATGTGAAACAATGATCCCGATCTGAAACTATAGTCCATGCTACACCATGCAACTATACTATTTCTCGAACATACAACTTACCAAACTAATCAACTATATAAGTATCCTAAATCGTTATGAAATGAGAAACATTTGTTAGCTGATCCACAACCACCCTCATTGCATCATTCTTCTGGGGCGTCCTTGAAAGACCCACCTAAAAATCCATTTTCACATCATCCAACTTCCATTCCATAATGGGAAATGGTTATAACAGTCCACCTGGGTGTTAATGCTCAACCTTCACCTACTGACAGGTAAGGCACTGTGCCACAAAGCCAGCAACATCCTTTTTCATTCCCAACAACCAAAACTACCTACGAATATCACGATACATCTCGGCCAAACCAGGATTCACTACCAATTTTGATGCATGGAACTCGTGCATCAACTCTTCCCAGATGCACACCGACATAACCACATGATCATGAACACAAACAACCCCATCAACACTTATGGCCCAACCTGAAGGTGGATCCCCACCATTAAGTATTTATTTCATGAAAAAACATTCATGATCGTCATGATGACTCCCCATAACATAGAAAAAATGTGTTGATTCAACAAACATAGAATAAAGAGTCACCTGACCATTTTCCTCCCGCACCTCCAGGTGCATCTCCGCAAACAAGGCCATCACCTTCCACACAGTGTTGGATTCTTGAACCACCTATTTATGAGCCTTCCTGCTCAATGAATCAGCAACACTGTTCAATTTCCCTAGTTTATATACCATCTCAATGTTGAAATACTAGATATAGTCAACCCATATTCACTGTCGAAGATTCAAATCCTATTGAGAAAAGATATTCTTTAATATCTTGTGGTCGGTATACACCATGAACCATTCCCCCCAACATGTAGTGCCTCCGGCACTTTAAGTAATACTCTGTTGTATCCTACTTAAGATCATGAGTGGGATAATTCTGCTCCGGGGGTCTCAATTTCTTCAACCCATATACCACAACCCAGTCATATTTCATCAACACATCCCCATGCTCGATGCTGAATGCATCACAAAATAAGACGTACTTCCTACCTAACTCAGGTAATATTAAGATCTATGTGGTATTAAATCGATTTTTCAACTCTTTAAAGGTACTCTTACAACACACCTACCAATAAAACCTTATTATCATATTATTCAAGCCTCAATGTGGTGCTACCAAATGAGATAAATCTAGAATGAACCTCTAGTAATACCATGCCAAACCTTGAAAAATATGAAAGTCTGAAACAATCTCAAGCTGCTCCCAAAACCCAACCGCCTGTACTTTCTCTGGATCCATCGAAACAGCTACCTCAGAGAAGATGTGACCCAGAAAATTCACTTATCCAATCCAAAACTGAAACATTGACATATTAGCATAAAGATGATGCCCTTTTAGTGTACTCAAGATGATGTCAACATGTTGGACATGATCGTCTTGTGTTTTAGAGTACACCAAGATGTAGTCCACAAAGACAACCACAAACTAATCCAAATAAGGTTGAAAGGCTCAGTTCATCAAAGCCATGAACAGACCTACTGCATTGGTCAGGATGAAAGGCATCACCACAAACTCAAGCAACTTGTACCGACTCCTGAAATAATCCAGCCGTACATTCGAAGGCCTCACCCTAAACTGGTGATAACCTAATCAAATATAAATCTTAGAAAACACGGATTCACCCCTCACCTGGTCCTAAAGTTCATTAAATCTTGGAAGAGGGTACCTATTTTTCACCTTCATCTGATTTAACTTTTGATAATAAACGCACATCCTTAATTACCCATAAGCCTTCATTGAAAAAAGCATTGGATATCCCCATGTAGATGTACAATGACATATGAATACCTTACATTCCCACTCTTCAAGTTAAACCATTAACTCTTGGAGATCTGTCAGTGTCATTCGATATGGCGGAATAGAAACTAGCTCCACTCCTAGTAACAACTCAATCGTCAACTCAACATCCATCTTAGGTGGAAACCCTGAGAAATCCTCAGGAAACACATCCTGAAACTGATCCACTATTGGAGGGAAGACATATTGTTCCCCACATTCATTATCAAGCACAAGACAATCTACATGAGTTGTGGACCTATCCAACATTCAGTAGAATGGTGCTACACGACCTGCTCAAACAACCCACTCTCTGTGATAGACATAAGTATCACCCATAAGTGAGATGAACAATACCCTACAATAGTAACAATCCATGTGCACCTGAAACAACAATAACCAATCTATACAAAAGATCAGGTCAAACCCATACATCTCGAAAATGAATAAATCCCACAGGAAATGATACCAACTGACTTCTAAAGCACATACCTTGAACTGCCTGATGTCCTCATTCTTTACCCACAATGGAGTTTTAATCGAAATAACCCCACACACATTCTCAATAGGCTAACCCAAAACTACCACAAGTTGAGAAGAAATAAAAGAGTGTGTGGCACCAATGTTAAAAAATGAACTTGCAAGCATAGAAGCTACAAGGATCATACCTCAGACAGTCGATGGACCAACCTCACCCTCACCAGGTGAAGACTGAAATGAATGAAGCTAATTGACCCCTCTACCATGGTCTCCAACCTGCATGCCCTACACTGCACTACCCTGCAGGCAGGGGCGATTCTTCCCCGAAGTTCCACGTCCACCGCCCCTGCCTGTGCGGCTCGTGGATCACCAACGTCATGCCTGATACGGTGCAACTAATCTCTTTCCTCGGATTAGAATATGTTTGTCACCAAAATTAATTCTCCCCTTCTGAGGGTTCCTGCAGAACCACTACACATTCCCCATTTTACCTCACGATCGACACACAGCTGGAGGTCAAGGACACTGGCCACACATGTGCATCGGCCTGCCACACTAGTAGCAAAACACCTTGTCTCCACCCTAAGAGGCAGACCCTATCTTCTGACCACCATGCACACTTTTTTCATTCTAAAATCATTCAAAATGATGCTTCATGCCCTCGAAAGCTTCACCCTTATCTGCCTAGCTAGTACGACCATCCCAATACCTGAAACTATTTTCCGGTTCCCTTCTGATATCAACGCTTGAACCACTACCACTATAAAACTCTTCAAAAAATGATATTTAGGTGAGACTTGATCTCGTGTCTCATCACATCCTAGAAACGCCTCACTACTGCTACCTCATCCCCTACCAATGATAGAAAAAAACATCACAAGTCTGTGAAGCGACCAGCATACTCCATCACCGACATTGATCCATGAGTTAGGCTCATGAACTCTATATCCCACTCTTGTCTAAAAGTCTATGGGTAAAAATCCCCCAAAAACGTTTTCTGGAAATCATTCCACAACATCCCCTCAGCCTACTCAGTCCGAGCCAAGAAATCCCACAAACTCTTTGCTTGACACCACAACATATAGGCTTCCAATTTAAACCGTTTCACATCAGGAGTATCCCTATGATCATATATTGTCTAGACCGACTATATCCCGAACTCTGCTGCCTCTGGCCCACCCTCTCCATTAATGTTCATAGGGTGCTGTAGCAGAAACTCTTTGGTTAGCTCAAACATACTCAGTGCAACCTGCCCAGGGTCCTGATCCATCATCTGCATTAAAAGATCCATGTTCCCTCAGAACTACTCTTCCCCGCATTCTTGGATCATGACATTCTCATGTCCATCTACTGGACGAGTTTTTTCAACAACATTCCCTTGTTACCCAACTGACACTCGACGACATGGGGTAATTTCTCTACATTTCCAAACACGAGGTTTAG
This sequence comes from Viscum album, assembly GCA_963277665.1. Classification (NCBI taxonomy): domain Eukaryota; kingdom Viridiplantae; phylum Streptophyta; class Magnoliopsida; order Santalales; family Viscaceae; genus Viscum; species Viscum album. The sequence continues at coordinate 1,356,327,771 of OY728131.1, forward strand.
AACACATGCCAAAGAACAATCACAATTTTTCATCAAAAAGCCTCTTCACTAGCCACAAGAACACATTGTACATCCACCAACCCAATAAACCATTGTATTTTGAAAACATCACCCCGACCATCCCTACCACGGGCCATGGTCCCCAAGGGGTAAACAACCATAGACCACCAGAAAGATCACACATCATGTTATAACAACATTTTAAATTCCTTAAAACCCTTAACAAAACATATTTCATTTGTCATCACTTATCATTCATTTATCTTAACCCACTTGCATTGTTTCATTTTCCACATTTTCCCTTTCCAATTATCAAAATGTAAGGTGGATTCTATCTTTCATGCCTCACACACACAACCTCTGTGTGCCTACCATGATTCATGTCACCTACCTATCTAGGTTCGTACAATAATGCATGAATGGAAAACGTCGTTGCATTGAGTCCACATGCCAAATATCATAAATCAATCACATCACACAACTTTTACATCACCCAATAGTGAAATATCATCAACTGTAACATCGCACAATCATGAACAACAATTCCAGCCCATGGTGACATGGGTTAACTACTCCCAAGCATGAGCTCATTACCAAGGCCCAACACATCCTAAATCGTGTATACCATTCCAAATAACAAGATATTAGATAAGAAGAAAAAATAACTCTTATGATACAAATTTTTAATGTCCCCGACTGTGAATCCACTAAACCAGTGCTCTAATTCAGGTTGTTACATGACCTTATGCCCTCCTCCCCATATACCAATGGTTTCCGACTTGAAGCAGGGGTTTGAATACTCAATTGGGGAGGCTATACCCCCATTTATCAGATTAAGGCACAATAAAATATAATAAAAATAATGGAATAACAATAAATAATACAAGAGCATGCATAAACAACCATTCCCCCAAACATGGTTCAACTATGTCCAATAGTAAATATTCCATGCCATGCTACAAGTGAAAAAGTGAACAAAACCCGAAATTAATACAAAATGAAAAATACCCAGAATGGTCCTGACACCATGCTCATATCCTCCTCCACTTACACCCATGCCAACCCAGCTGCCAAACAAGGGCCTTTTCCCTTCTCCAGACCTGCAAATATAAAGTCTGCTCAAGGACCCAACGGCGACCCGAGTAGGGTGTGAGTACAACTCAGTAGGCCACCACCAACGGTGTATAAAAAATATCTTGTATAAACAATTGTGCTTGAAAAAGGGAAATTAATAATAAATGACAAGGAAAGGATTTAGTGCCCTTAGCCAGTTTAGGTCAATTCAAAAAATTTATTACCATTTCCATATCTTACCATTTCACACCCTTTTGTGAGGGGTTTATTAAACACAACAAGTTTCACAGCTTAAAGTACACAATCACATACAAGAGGAAAACATATTATTTTCTTATCTCACTAGGGCCAACTTACACATGTCAGCCATATCCTCGTCTCGAAGCATCAGTTCAGGTGGATGTCAACCATATCCTCACCTCGAAGAATCCTTCTGGGTGGATGCAACCGATAGGGAAACAGAGCATCAGTCCCATCCCAACAACATGCATTAGGGGTGGAGTTTAGAGCCTCAATCTAACTCAACCTGTGGGTGTAGAACCTTGATCAATACCCCACACTACCAAGCTATGTTCACATTCTATACATATATGTAACCATTAACCATTTGCACAACATCACAACCATTTCCCAAGGAAAACATAAAACATAAAAATAACATGAGGGTTGACACCATGCCTTAACCCATTAACACATTTTCTACACTTCACATCATTTAAAAATTTAGCCCAATTCCATTTAATTATGCTTATCTCAATAATCATTCATTCATTGTGAATATCTCACTAAGTTTGTTTCATTAATCCAAACTCACTAGGCTTCATTACCATTCTAATGACCCATTCCATTCTGGTCTTTAGACATTTCCACATATTAACCCAATATCCCTTACCTTAATATCAATAATAGGTTCCCCACCTTGATTCGAAATCAACACACACAATCTCATAAACATTTTTATCAGGGGATCTAAAAAAATAATCAACAATCTCACTTGTTCTTCACAAATCCCTATGTCTAGGAAAGTCATCTCACCCCATGGGTGGCCATAGATTAGTCTCATCACCCTCAAGGAATCCCATGGGGATCATGAGGGTTCCCCATTACCTTTTTAATAACAATTTTCCAAATCATTCCATGGGTAATCAAAACATACCAAGATACACCCAAGAACAAAACCACACAAGCACAAATCCTCATATAAAACATGGGAAATAACTTGTAGACCACCTACCTCGATTTCGTAGTTAAAAACACTCTTAACCAAGCCCTAATATTCCAATTCAACCAACCTTTGATGCTTCAACCTAAATATCACCCAAATAGTAGGGTTTTAGTGCTTCGGAAGGATAGGAGAGGAAGATACAAACCCAAAAAACAAAAGAGAAGCAAGGATGAGAATAGCCTTACTTGGAGCATAGATCTTCAAACAACAGCACTGAAAATGCCTTATAAACAAGGGAGATTGATCTATTGGATCCCTTGTGTGATTTTGTTCATTATTTGGGTGAAGAGGGGTGAAATTGGAGGAAATCCCGAGTCGGGGTTAAAAAAATCTAGGGGTGGAAAAATTGTAATTTATTTTTAAGTTTATGGGACGCATGGTTTACCCACACAGTTAGCCAAACTATGCGCAAACTGTGCAGATGATTCTATCAAAAAAAGTTCACTCACATGGTTTATGAGCATAGTTTCCCAAATCATGCACAAACCATGCGTATTCTTCTACCCAAAGGATCTCCCTCACAAGGTTTAGCGGCATAGTTTTCCAAAACGCGTGAAAACCCTGCGAAGGCTACTGTCCGAAAAACATCCTCTTGCACGGTTTACCTGGGATGTCCTCATAGTTAGCACTAACTATGAATATACCATGTGGCCAACCTAGAAAACACAATTTTCTCTAATATTCTTTTCGCGAACCCTCAGAACACCCCCAATCCTCCTCTAGGACTTAGGTAAGAACTTAATTAACCTAAAATAAGGGATTCAAACCAAAACATAAACGTAAACATACCTTTCCATGATATGAGATCTTACACCCTTGAACCTACAATGGGATCCATTTATTTTTATTCTAATGATCTTACAGTTTACCTTAAATAAGATTCCCTTACTTCAGTGATGTCGGTAAGATTTACTAAACTCCCAAATCCTTTCCCGAACACCTTTAGAATTTATATGTTTAATAATTTGGTTGTCTAACACTTTTGTTTTGATAATAGAACAAATTAATTTTCCACCCAATATCCCCTCACATATGTGTTGAGGTTGATTTTTTAAAACATCTGGTGGAGTGGGTTTGGATCCTAGTTGAGGAAGAGTTTTGATGCAAATAGGTGGGAATATTTGTGTTGTGGATTGATTATTTCTCATCTTTTAAACAACATGGTATTTTGTTCTCAAATTTTCATTGAACTGTTATAGATTGAAATGGGATGAATGAATTGATAAAACAATAGTGGTATGGGATAGAGTATTTTTATTCCCCCATGGTTGATCAGATGTTTAATAAGGATTCAAAACATTTTCATTCCATATATAAAGAAATAGGACCTTTAAATTACAATATGAAGGATTGGGCATCTTTGTCCCTTTGAAATGTAATTTGGTTGAACATAGGTTGATAGAACAGGGCTTTCCATGGACTAAGCGTATTGAGGAGGTGCATGAAATAGATTTTTCAGAACCAAATACCAACTTACCTTAACATTCATCCTATATCGAGGCAGTCTGTCTTAGAGACTGACCAAAACATAAGGTGGTGATAGAGTAAAAAAGTGAAGTAGTTTCATTAGGCCACATGTCCCATGAGATTTTTATACATATCACACTAGTTTAATAGGTGGGTGGGTGAATATAGTGATTAGGATAATTCCAAGATGAAAAATTCTGACAATTAATCTTAGCAACTGATTTAAAGGGTTAGAAATTAAAATCCTGGTTAGTATTAAATGGATTAAAATAGGTAGAGAACCCCACAAAATGTATAGTATGAGATGGGGAAGAGGTATGGTATGATATTTCTATCCATTTTTTAGTTGATAGTGAATATGTAAGACATGGTAGATGACTTCATAGCACAAGGAGTAAGAAGGGGAAAGGGAGATAGGGGTTCAGGGGATTTCATTGTTCTAAATAGGAAATCTATAGGGTGAAAGCACTATTCCAATTTAACTAAACCAATGGAGACATGGTCTGTCAAAAATACTAGTTCGAAGGTAATGAATTTAGAAATTACTGTTAATTTATAAGATTGGAAGATGATTTTGAATCATTATAGTGAAAACCATATGGATGAAGGTAGATATTGTAAAGGAAATGAGTATGTTAGTGGTATAGTGGATGATATATCTCAGTTTTAGGGATATTTGGTGATTGTGGATGATATTTTCTGTGGTACCATCATTGATATTGTTGACCCCGTTAAGGATGTGTTGGATATCCCATAGTCAGAGGCTAGTAAGGAGGCTATGAAAAAGTTATAATCATTAGATCTTATCATTTATTTAGAGGAATAAATTCTATAAGAGGTTGTCCCCATTAATTCCACTCATGAATTTGTTGATAGGGTTACTAAATGAATGAATCTTGTAAATTATAATAACGAGAAGTGTTCATGGATCAATAAGAATGATCTTTTTTTGACATGTGGCTTCAATTAACAGAAGATAAATTTGTTGGGAAACAATCAATCTTGGGGTAATATAGCCTATCATTTTTAATACTTTATTAAGCATGATACAGATAGAATGGTAACTACACTTAACTAGAAATTATATATCATAAGTGTTTTTAACAAAATTAAACTCACCTTTAATTATTTTTTGATTTCCTTTAGTGTATAATGTTTTTATGGATTGAATTTGTGTAGTTTGCAAATTATTCCATAAAATTCATTTTAAAATAAAATTTATTTTTTAATTAGTCTGGTATACATAGAGGAAACATTATTTTGTGAGGTTCATAGATGGTGAACTATTAAAAATAGGAAATTTAGTTATATAAGGTTTCATAACTATTAAAAATTAAAAAAATATAGACTTGTAGGTAAAGTAAAAACTGGATATGATGTTGAGACATTGAACAATGAAACGATGATGGAGCAAGATAAGGGAAAGAATGAGGTTGATGATATTATTTTCAACACTAAAAATAAAATTGAAGAAAAATGTTACACCTATTGAAGTAAGTTAAGATATTTTAAACACCACTCAATTAGTAAGTGTTCACCTATAATAGAAGAGTTTTAAAAAAGTTGGAGACAAGTGGTGGAATGGGGGAATGATGATATTTCAGATTATAAAATGTATTTTTATTGAGTATCTTGTTCACTCCATGTCCTATCAGGATGAATCTAGAAGAATTTTGATTAAATAAATCAGTTGATTCAAAAAAGAGAATTGGAACATATCCACCATATCATAAAATAATTTTATATAGATATTATTTTGATTATTATAATTTTTGGTAAAAGTCTATTAAATGCTAGGAAAATATAATAAATGATTCCTATCAAACAAGTAAATGAAAAATAAGGGAACTTCAACACAAAAATATTTTTATTGAAAATATATTCTCTTAGTTATAGGATGAATATGGGTATGAAAAAAAATTATATATTGAATAAAGGAAAGTTGATTTTTTATTTAAGTCAACCATAAATCTCATCAAATTAATACATGATAATTAAGAAGGTTAATCTAATAGAAATTGCTCTCAAAAAAAAGAACCACACCACCATGACTCTTGATAGTAAATGATCATCTTATATGAGTGGTAATAAGAATATTTGGAATGATTTATAGGTAATAGTTGATTAAAATGTTTTATTTTTGAATTATGGTTCCTTAAATATCATAGGATATAAAAATAAATTATTTTTAGAAATGAAATAAAGAAAATAGAAGTTCTCTATTTAGAGAGATAATGAAATAATCCTTCTTTTATGATTAAATTGAGTAACTCAGGACTACAAGACTCATTCAATCAAAAAGGACACATTATTAAAGGAAAAACATGGAATTATCTAATCAATAGCTATAGGACCAATGGTAATTTAAACCGAGTAAACATCAAAGAGAGTGACCATCAGATGATAGTTGAAGAGGAAAATAACATGTGATTTCATGGGCTTCAATAATTTCACAAAAATAGTTTATGGAACTTATCTAAATTAAAACTTTTAGTGGACATTAAAACTTTGAAATGTGATCAAGAAATAATATGTGATGCATGTATGATGTAATAATTTTCTGAAATCCATATGAACTGAAGAAAAAAATGGGTGTCAAACATTCTAGATCTAATTCACACTGATGTGTGTGGTACGATGAACATATTTCTGACATATATTGAAATATAATTTCCTTTAAATATATACTATTTTAGAAGAATGGAATGTGTCTTCTTCATGAAAATAAAGTGAGACATCATGGGATGTATAAAGATATATATTAGAAGAATTAAAAATGACAATATTTTTACTATCAAAATTCTCTAATTTGACAATTGAATATTGTACACATTCATTGATTTTGATAAATGTATTAAGAAGCATGGAATTATTCATGGGGTGTCATTGTTCAGAATTCCAAATAAATGGGTTTATTGAACAATGATATTTAATGGTAAATAATATATCCAAAATAATATCTATTGAGAGTGGTGTTTCTCATCTCTCCTAGAAAGATGATGTTCAATTTATTTCATACACACAAAATCAGGCAGTGTTGAGTCTAGAAGAATAGAGACACCCTATGAAATGTAGAATAAGAGGAATCTTTCCCTAAAGAACTATCATGTTTTTCAAAGCCAATTATATATCCAAAATAAATAGGTTAATTAGGTAAAGTATGAAGATAAAATAGATGAAGGTGTATTTCATGTATAATCTATGAAATGTAAGGCTTACAAATTCTATATAAATAGTATGAGAAAAATAATAGTGAAAAGTGTTGTTATGTTCATTGAAGATAATGATATAAAAAACCATGAATATAATTTGTGATATGTTTGCTAAAGAAGGAGATAAAAAAGTAATAGTTCAAATACTGAAATAATTGAATATTAATGAAAATGTTTTCGAATCCAAAATTATAAAGATTCAGTGGATGAATCAGAGGAGGATATTGTTATTTAATAAAGTAATCCTTTAGAAAAAAGTTTATATATATGATTAGATATTTATTTATCTAATATTATTGGTGATCAATCTGCTCGAAATATAACAAGTATGATTAATATTATTGAATGTACTACTTTATTGTCCACTGTTGAGCCAAGAAAACTTAATGAAGTAGAAAACGATGATTAATGTATTAGGTCTATGAATGGAGAAGAAGATTATACTGACAAAAACCCAACCACGGAACTATGGAAGAATATAAAATATCATAACATGATTAGAAAAAATGGATATTTAAGAATAATTATGATGACAATGGAAATTTTATTTGAAAAAAGGTATGTCTTGTGTGAAAAGGCAATACAAAAATTAATATTGTTGATGTTGATGAAACATTCTATCTAGTGTCTCAACATGAGTCCATCCAACTTTTATTGAAATAAATAATTAGGGAGTCTTCAAGGTATATCAAATGGATGTAAGAATATCATTCATGAATAATATTCTTTAAAAGGAGTTCTATATTGAACAATTAGTATGTTTCCTGATTGAAAATGATGAAACAAAAGTATGTAGATTAAGGAAGGCCTCATATGGTCTGGATCCTGAAGGATATGAATGGTATGCTTGACTTCACTCATTTTTAAGAAATATTTAATTAAAATCAGGTGGAGTAGATCATAATATTTATCCAAAAACATATCAAGTAGTGTAGTTCATAGTTCTTGTCTAGGTTGATGATATCATATCTGGTATGGGAAAAACAATTGTGGAATAATTTTCAATATAGATGACAATATAACTTTAAATTTCTATGATTGTTGAATTGATATATTTTCTTAAGATATAATTGATTTATAGAGAGATATATAATTTTTTAATAAATTTAATGTATTAAATAGAGCTGCTGAAAAAGTTTAACATGCATGACTCCAAACCAATTTCAACACCAATTATGGTTAAGAAAAAAATAAGGATGCATGAGTATGGGAAATATATGGATCCCACCTTGTATTGAAGATAATTGGTATATTTATGTACTTGACTATATGATCATAAGATATTGCCTTTAGAATATGATTAACAGATCATTTTTAGAGTAATCGGAAGGAAGGGAATCCCATATTAGTGAAATGAATCTTAGGAATCATACAAGGTAATCTTAGTTTTATATTACTAATTCCTTAAGTAATGGATAATGAAATATATTCTTTTAATGATGTGGATTATAAAAAATATATGGTAGACCAGAAATCTATATGTGTTGGTGAATTCTTTCTGAGTAATATTTTTTTGGTATGGCTATGTAAGAAGTAAAAATGTGTTACACTAAGTACCATATAATTATAATATATTATGGAATGCAAGGCCTCTATATATCTTATTTGGATGAAGAAACCATAGAAAAATATTTGTTAAGAAATCAAACATCCTATAGTGAGGTTCTGTGTCAACAATAGTGTTATTGATCTCACAAAGAATATAATATCATACACTCCTAGAGAAAATATCGATTTTTGTAAAATTTTATAGAAAAAAATATTGAACCATGTATTTTAATATTATAGAATTCTAGAAGAAATGGTTATGTGGCTGATATTTTGATAAAAAATCCATGTCCATGCTGATGATTGAGAAGCATTGATTGAACCTCAGTGTTAATCTACCTCCCTCTTCCTAAGGATGTTTATATGTTCCCCTCTCCCTATTATACATATTTATTTGTCAAATTTTCCACATTTATAATGCTCATTTACATTGGGTTTATTTTAAATGAGGGGGAAAAGACTCTATTAAATTCAAGGTTTTATATGATCTTTTATACTTATAGTTTTTTGGTGAGATTAATATAACACTCTCATTCAAGGGGAGATTCTAGTGTTGAATTTAGGAGGAGATAAAATCCATGGGATGTGTAGTGTGTTCAATCTATGGAAGTTTCATAATGCATTAATTCAAGGTGATTTTATTGAATGTCTCATGGCATAGATTTGTATATGAAACTCTTGTTTTCTACACATGGAATTACTTATGTAAACATAAAATTATGGAAGAGTATTATTTTCCCATAATAATGGAGTGAATAATTCAATGTTCCATTAGATTTTTAACAAACCCAAAGAGGTAGAATGTTGGATCCAAGTCAATCTATAATGAAAATAATTTGTTGATTTTGTTCACAAACTAATTCTGCTATAATTTTATTGGTTGATGGTTAAAGAATTTTATTTTTGTGAATATTAAATCCAGTTGATACCGTTATGAATGTCAAAAAAGATGGCATAATTTTCAAGTGTTTGAAAAAAAATTGGTCTTAAATTCTGGTTTATAGTTAGGTTTATCCCCTAACCATAAAATCTTCACACAATCGCATAAGATAGAATTTACCACATGGTCATGAACGATCGAGAGAGATATCATAATGAGGTATCATGAACCACATGAGTGAAGAGGATATTATGAAATAGTGAGAATTTTTTGTTGTTGATCATGTTATGTACATGATAGGGAGATCATGAGAAATGAGAACTGGTGAATGTATTAAGGGAGTTACGCTAGAACTGATGAAACCTTTTCTGGAAAATGTTTTCATGGGGTTTATATTTATGTCTAGATCATAAAATTACATGTGTTTATATAGCCCTCATGTTTGTATTATTAAATCACATAAGGATATTAGGTGGTTACATATTTATGTCAAACCAATCGATTCTTATAACAAAGAAAGGGTCACATGATGTAAGTTAGGCGATAGAAATCACATGACTCACGTAAGGACGATACATTGTAAAATGAAGTGAGATCATACAACCATCTACACAAGGAAGAATGTTTGGGATGGATATTTTATGATTGAATTATCACAAAGATAGTCATTATATCATGTGTCTCGTTCTGATTTAGAAAATTAGGTTTTAGTGAGATTTTGTTATTGTGTCAGTCAAAGACATGGGAATTAATTTTTTTTTATTTTTACATGTTTTATGTGATATTTTTAGAATATTACTCTTATATAAATACATTTTATTTAATATTTTAAAAAATAATAAAATTTTGATAATGTTTTAAAATGTAAAACCCTATTTTGGGAGAGTTTAGAGTATTTTTTGTGACATATTCATGCAATCATGTTTCAGGTAATATTTTTTTTTTGTTTGTAAAGAGATTTAATAACTAGTGAAGGGATACACACCTAGAGTCATGTTATGTTGTTAATTTGGAGGTCTCACAAAAGTGATTCACCCTCAGTTCCTTGTGCACAGGTTCATACAATCTGTGGTACATGCCAACAATCATGTAGAGTAGTCGTACAGATAGAGTATTGTGCTTTGTTTCATGTGACTGGGTCATGAGCCATGGTTATGTAATGCATTGTTTTTTTGGTAAAAATTTTTTGAACTCCCAAAGATTTTTTTTCCAATTCTAATTTGAATACTGTGGATATTATTAATTCATCATATTATATATTTTATGATAAAAATTACTCAACATTATTATAATGAGGATGACATCGTCCATAGTATTTCACAATGAAGAATAAACATAAATTATCCAAGGGTGGTAGTGTTCTATCTCTGGATATATTTTGAATATAGTGTTCCTAGAATGTAGTATATACTAATAAAAAATCTAATTCACTAATACTAGTGAATTATATTTGATAATTGTATGACTGACACATCATCAGCATATGATCCTTGGGTGTATCCCTTTTTTGTGAAACAAGTAAAATCAATTTCACTCTAATTTAAAATTTATTACTTCTATGATCAGTGTTTTGTGATACCATATGATTGGATGAACTAGTAACTACTAATATGTGGAAAAGATCATTAAATCAATGAAAAAATTTACACCGCCATTCACCCATCGCTTGTCACTGTGTTGTTGAAGTTTGTTCCCTAAAACAAAATTATACATACTTTGCGATTACCAATATTCATTAATTTGAATATTAATTAACATCTCCTGACATCATTATTTTTCATTGGCATGATATAGTATTTTATTATTTCTTAATATTCATTATCGTAATGGAAGGTAATAAAAATTCCCCACTATGATGAGAACCCATAAATTCCATAATATCATTCTTAAATATATGTTATAGACCCATATTATATCCTTTTTTGTGAAAAAAGTAATGCATTATATCAGGGGTATATGAAAATAGGACTCTATGGAACTTTATCTTGGTGTACACCCTTAGTAATTTCCATTGTATGAGATTATGATAACATAACCCACTCTTAAAAAACTATATTTCTCTGTTTCATTCGATATTTATATTTTTTTATGTGTGTATTGATCCTTATAATTGAAAATTAATATTAATGGGTATTATTAGTTGCATACTTTTATTTATTGGAGAAAATCGTGATTATATATGTTTGTAGTGAGGAAGGACATTTTTGTTATGGCATGAGTAATATTACATTCATGAATATTGATACAAAGAATTTGTCCCTTATATTATGGAATAGAATTTGATATCTCATGACATTTTATAGAATTAAAATATCATAAAGAAAACCATTTACATATTGTTTTAGGGGAAATTTTATTTCCAAAAAAAACAATGAAAGGGAAATCATTCACATTGGATGATAACAGTAGTATGAAACTTTAATGATTTTAGATATTGGAATAAAGGGATTATATTACATAGTAATCATTTTTATAAGTTATTATGTCATTGTAACATCAAATTATTTCTCTCTGGGTGCCTTTTATTTTTTCTAGACAAGAAACATAGACATTAGGCAGTTCCTCCTAATGAAACAGGGAGAATGGCCTAGAGGATAACACACTAAATATATCCAAAAACTTGGTTAAATGGTATTAATATTTTTTATTTAACAAGTTAAATAAAAAATATGGTTATATATTCATTAATAATTATTCGTGTTTTCTTGATCACATATATAATGTCACTAGAAATTTGATAACATATTTTTTGATTATATTTTTTTAGTAATTACTTATTATTTAGTGACAAAAATATTTATTTATTTATTAGTGAATAATGCAATAATATAAATTTTTTAAATAATTTTTCATTATTCAGGGGTTGATAAATATTATGCAGGAATAGAAGACTGAGTTAACTAGTCTGGTGAGAAATAATAAATAGTAAATATTCTTTGAATAAATTTTAAATAATTTATTAAAAAATAAAATTCAATTAATTCAATGGGTTATCACATGTCGACAAATACTAATAATATCTTTATTATTGTAGATAGTGGTTTTGTGGGGATTAATGAAATAATGACGGTGCATGTAAAATTATTATATCTAACCCTTGAACTATTTAAACTCATTTATGTTATTTCCAACCCTAACACAAACCATTGTGTTAGTTATGTACAATGACTCCAAATAAATCTCTCAATCTCTAGAGAGAACCTCTCTCGGAATTCTATGAGGAACAGAGATTTTCCCCCATCCACTAAATCTCCCAATTATTTAGTAAATATGGTGAATTATTCTTTGAATTGATTCACATGGTGATCAAGGATGAATGATATAATAATTTAGATCTTCTACACTAACACTCGTGGATTCCTAAGACAATTGTCGAAGTTTCATGTTATATGCGTGGACAACCTCTAAAGGAACACTAAAATTGATTCCTCTGAAACAACAATAGTATGATGTAGAGAAATTTTTAGATTTATCAAAAAATAAATAATTAATTGCATTGTACTTTTACAATTTCTTAAATTAATTATAAATTAATCATGTTGTGATCATAGGGTTTCTTATATAATTTTTATATCAATTTATATTTTATGTAATTATTTTGGTTATAGAATAATTAATTGATTTACATCTTTGATTAATTATCAACAATGATAAAATGATCTAGTGGGGCTTGCCTGATCGACACTACTAATGTGTCAAAAACCTGTAAGTGATACAAGAGATATTGTATAATTATTTAATGATATTTTATTCATTCATTCATTTATCATTAGTTTTAAATTCCTAGTTAATCATTATTTAATATGATTTGTGAGGTATTATCTTCTTCCTTTTCATTCTCACAAATATAATAAATAAATGGATTAATAGTGAATAAAGAAAATAAAAATAACCCATCTAAAGGTTCTGTGGATTATGGTCAGATGGAAAAAAGATAACATGATGTGTTTCCCATTATTAAAAATCAGGTTTCGGTATTTAACGCACTAATAAAACTCAATAAAGATTATTAATTAATTCAGATTAGGTGTTTTTATTACCCACATTTTGTATGTAATAAAGTAAATATTGCTCAGGCTATCCCGGCACGTTGTTAGTTATACTATATAGTGTGTAACTTGTAAACTCAAAATGTAGTAAATTATTAAAAAATGGGAAGTGTATTTTCTTACATGACCTACATGACTGGTGACCATGTAACTTTGAGACCACATGATGTGTATCACAAATATATTCCATGTACTTCATTAATTTACATAGAATGAAAATTCTCCTAGAACATAGGTGTGTGTCACAGATAGATGGTGAAGATCTATTCACGATTTTGTATGTGGATAATACATTCAGTGTATATTGCATGTTTATAAAAAAATTTAAATTAATTTATTATAATATTTAAACGTTATTAAAAAGTTTTTTAATATATCATTCATGTGAATCATACAAACCATGTGATGTGTTTTATATATATGAAATATCTATTTATTTTGTATATAATATTTTAAATTTAAAATCATGTATAAGTTATAATATAGAAACTACTCTGCGTGCATTAAAACATAACATACTATGTTAATGACATGTGTTCCATATGTCATCAGGTTGAATCAGGAACCATGAAGTTACATGATAATAATTTTATACTATATGTTGTAAGAGTAAACAATATACAAATATAATACATACAGGGTAGTTTGATGGGTACTCAGTATGTTTCATATAAGGTACCTGTTTTATACATATCCAATTTTTAATAAAATTTTTTATTCTTTTAAAAAAATTGATAGATGAGAAACTCTTGAAATTTAGAATGAGAGTTAACATAATATAATTTATTAATTAAAAAATATACTTAATTTACTCAAGCATGGTTTGTCTTATATAAGAATTATTTTGAGAGAATGATATTTTATTAAATGTGTATTTCATTTCATGTATATGGATGAGAATGATTGTGGTATAGTCCATTGTTTTTTAATAGTATCCATGAAATTAATTATTAAATTAAATTGATATTAAGTGTTTCTTTCCTCCTCTAATTATATAAGGGATTGTGGGTCCCTCGATTCCTTTTATGTAAACCACTTTAACCAATACTTTGGTTACCCTCACCTATATGTGAGTGTAATATTATGTAATGTATGTAGATCACTAGCCAATGGAGGTAGTTCAAATTTGGAGTTGATGAGAACCCAATCAAAGAGATATATAAGTGGAAAGGAGGGAATATGAATCATAAACCAAGCCATGGTTCAAGGTGTCTCTCCAATAAGTCAATGGGTTTTTTACCATCTACTAGATTAACTATCCATTAGTAAAATATCTTAATCATACAAATCTTATTACTATATTTATTTCAAGTTTCATGGTTAATTTCATTATAGATGTCTTTTTTGGGATCACATGAATTAATGAATTAAAAAACATGAATGATATAAGTAAAATAAATTTTATTAAGCTAAAAATTTATCTAATACATGTTTTATCAGTTAATTAAACCCAGTTAATTTTAGAAAGCATGTATTAATGATTAAAATGGGATATTTTCAAATAATGAAAAAAATAACTCAATTATATATATTAATTCAAAATAGCCTTCCATTATTTATGTTAAAACTGAAATATAGTTCAATGTGTTTGATTGGACAGTTTTGGGATGATTTCAATAATCCAGGATTCTAACATGAGTTTTGGGTTGAATTAACATAGTTTACATCAATGTTTATTGTCAAAGAATAACATTTTGTAATTGGGAGGTAAGGGTCAAGAAAATACAATTTATGGATTTTAGGATTTCAGAGTCCGCTAGACAAATAACTTAATTTTATGTTAACTTTGTTGGAAATGTTATACCTACCTAAAAAATAAAATAAATTTCTAGAAAAAATTAAATGTAATGAGAAGGGGGATGTGGATACTTTCCACTAGAATGTCCAAGAAATAATATGTTCTAAATCCAACAGTGAGGGTTTTGGGGAATATAGAAGATAGTGGTAAATTAATAAAATTGGTATTTAATATCTATTTTTTATATATAACGTACTAATTTTTTATTATATTCTTAATTGTAGAAATATTAATTAACATGACTTCCACCTCATCATAGCGATCCTTTCTTAGAAAGGAAAACCTTATCCCTAGAACTAATTTTAACGAATGTTAAATGTTATAAAATTTTATTCTATTAAATGAAATAAAATTTTATGGTCTTGAAACAAAATTATTAAAGAACCTAGTCAATATGCAATTGAAGAAGAGTTTTCACTCAATGAGAAACATTTGGATGATGTAACAGATATCTAATTTTTAAGGATTTATTTAATGTCCAATGTCCATATAAAGAAACATTGGGACATGGATTCATATATAATGATGTATCACCTTCATGATCTCTATCAAGATAAGGTTAAATAAGTGAGATATGAGATCTCCATGCCATTTTTTCTCCATCTAATAAATCATAAACCCATGCTAATTATTTATTTATTTAAAGATGCATTCAGTATCCATTACTTGTTTTATTCTATCACCATCTAAGAATTCATGGATAAAAAAGCAACATGATGTGACTCTCCCTATGCATTTATGTTGTTTTAAAATAATTACTAATGTTTATTTTCTCATCAAGATAGTATTACATGTTTTCTTCCTCTATTAAGAATTCCTCTTTACTAATATGTAAATATTACTCATTGTATCTATCTTTTTTTATAAGAGAACTTCTTTTTTATAACTACTCAGTCAATGCCTTTCTAATTGCTTTATAATATTCAATTAGAATAGACTTTTCATTATAGAGATTCTAAATATAACAAATTTTTTATAAATAAATTCAAAAAGAACCTTTTAAAAAATTTCAGACATTATAATAAAGGTCGTCAACAATTTTCATTTCACATATCTCATCAGATCAAGTACTACTAGCTCCACAATAACTCCATTCCTCTTGTGGTGGGTTTTCCTAATTTCTTGTGGTTCTTCTATCTTCATGGTTTTTTCATTATCATATTTTACATATTCTTGGTTGATTCTTCAATATATGTAATAACAATATTATATTATGATTTTTCTATATAAGGATCATCAAAATTTTCAAATATTCCCTTAATAATCTCAAATAAAATTCAATGGATCTTCACAAATTGATCCAATTATAGGCAAGCTACTAAGATAAAAATTCATATGCACAATATGACCACTAAAAACACCTGATATGGGGGTGAATCAGGTGTTTCCTACTTTTTTCCAAATTCCAAACAATCTAAAAAAACCCTTAAAATTTAAACTATTTTTCTAGTTAGTGTATATTGATATATTTTATATTTAACTAAGTAATCATTAAATTCATGTAGTGAAAGTAAATTATTAAATAAGTGAACTCTATTTTAACAAGGTTTTGTATAATGACCTAGTCCTTCCCTTGATTGGTTATTTACCCAATGAAGTATTCTTCACTATAATCCGATGATTATTGTAATGGGTGGTGTTTCACACACTAACACTAAGTCTCCCAATGTTTATAATGCATCTATCTCATATTTATTTTTAATCTAGTATCCCATTATTCTTATAAATTCCTATTTCACATAGGACCTCCACACCCTGTGATTCACCCAGTAATCATAGATTCACACTATGGTCATCATTCATATGTTGAGTCACATTTTTTCTGTGGATCCACAAAATATATACACAATAATTTATATAATAATCCTTCGTGGAAGTTGTTCACTATATATCTATAGTGTGATCTGGTATCAGAAAAATTTATCACCTTTAATATAACGTAATGTCTTCGAATGAATTTTTTTTTCAAGACAAATTCAATGAAAATTGGTCCTAAAAAATGAAAAACATTATAAGACATAAAAAATATGACTCATCCATATTACTCAATCTCCTCTAAAAGCCTTGTCATTATAAAGATAAATGTAATCAGTAGTGTAAATTTCTCCTCAAATATTTCTTTTCAGTGTTTTAAACCATGTTTTTCATAGGATCAACTTCTTCTAACATCTTCTTCAATACCCATTTAATGACACCTTATTATCATATTATTGGATTCCTTCTTTTTTCACTAGGATAATTATTCATATATTACACATCTTCTCAACCCTTGCAGAATCAATCCTAAAAAACACACTAAATCAGTTATTCGTAATTATTTTTATATATATTCCCCCGTAACCTTATCATTGAACTGGTGTACATGTGGAGATCATTAAATTATTTCATTTCATTTCCAAATAAAAAAATGGGTTTTGAGAAAACAAATCATCTATTAGAACAAACAAAACGTAATTAATACCCTTCAGTAAATGGATTTTATATTTGAAAACTTATCCAAATTTATATTTACTAAACGTCTACAATAGTTCTAGCCTCATCTTCTTCAACAAATTTTATAGAAAATACACATATAATTTCTCTTAACACGCATGTATATATTACAAGAATGTTGTGGGAGTATGTAGATCATATCATGGTTTTATATTTAGAGGTTCTTTATGGAACTTTATAGGTTCTATGTTGGACCAATATACATTATATGACATCCCATTATTTCTTCTCCTCCTCTTACTTGAATTATAAAAATTTATGTGATATTTACTCCACTGAGTAATATAAAAACACATCAAGTAATTTTATTTCCCAAAAAATTAATAATTTTTGGAACTCCCTTTATATGTTGTTTTAATATTCCCTTTATATAGATAAAGATCATTTCTCCATTTTAAAACATATTGGACCACACACCTTTTAAGATGTTCATGGTCTTTAAATAATTAAGAAAAACATTCATAATTTTCTGAAATATTTAAATCTATAATTTCTTCATTATTTTTTCATTTCTAATTCCCTAGAAATGCTACTTTCATAGATCCTTTCCACCAATCTTGAGGATCTGCACTTATTAATTAAAAGCATGTAATTTATAAATTTTATGATATTTTAATCATACAAAAATATTTTGATCATAATTCCTTTGAATTATTATTTAGATTATAAATCAATAAATATTATAATTATTCGCCCAAAACATAGATAAAATTTGGTGATGTAGATATTTAGTATAAAATAGATATATAAAGATTAGATATTCCATAGAATCCCATACACGGAACTTCACCTATCAAAAATTAGATATGTTGTGATCCTTAGTAAACATTTCTAAATGGTTCCTATTTTGGTAAGTGAATTTTATTTCACGTATGTGGTTTAATGGGTTCCAATAAAATGAAGAAATTATCTATGGGAATATATTTTGTTACGAATATCCTATTATATGAAACTATTTTAATATGTGTTTCTTTCACGTATACAAATTTTGTGTATATGTGAATCCATCATATATATTTTCATTTTTGGTTGTTCTACCCAAAATATCATGTATGTAAATTTTTTTATATGGAGCCTAGATATAGGAATATTTTCTTGATTTTACATAGTTCAAACCATAGAAACTCTAGTTTAATTCCATCCATTCTCATGAACTCATTGACACTTTGAAAATGCCTTTGGGAATTTTTGACTCCTTCTCAAACATTAAAGATATTTACCAAGTAATCATAAAATATATACACTAATTAATGTATCTTTAATATCACACAATTCTATTCTGATTTTATTCTATTTAAAACTACTACATCCAACTATGTTTTCATCACTTATTTCAGAATACATAGGTAGAAGCAAACTGGGATAGCCTTCTATAAATTACTTGGATCTTCAAATTCTTATTATCTATATTTTTTTAAAACTTATTCCTAACAAATATTTATTTAGTTTACAACAACAAACATTATTTTGATTAAAAATTGTTTCATAAAAGGATGGATCCATTCCTTTAGAACTTTTCCCGATTTATCCTTGAAGTATAACACCCTGATTTTTTATGAACCAATTTTTAAATAAATTAATTATATTTGATGTATTTAATTTCCTGATACACTAATTCAAACATTATTTAAATACTATGAAAAGTTATACTTTTTCTGGATGTAATACAGGCTTCGCTTTCATTACACACATCACTAAGTTTCTACGAAACAACATTTTATTATATTAATTTTTTAAATAAGATAATTATAACATAGTATTTAAACAGAATAATATGAATGGTAATAAATACCATTTAAACATTGATTATAATGGTATTATATAAATAAATCATATTTATAATAAGACATAAAACTATCAATGAAGCCTTTAAATGTTTGAAAATACAATTTTCATAAAAAAAACTTTTTGTGTCCTTTTTTAAACAATAATAATATTAATTTTAGACACTTTTATAAATTTAATTTAAATAAATAAATTTTATTCAATTAATAATGTATAAATTATATTAGGGTTAATTTTTTATATTTTTCTAAAAATCATTATTTTTGGATGAATAATGAAGAGTACTGAATTTTAATTCAAATTTTTTTTTCATATAATTTATTTATACTGCTAAATTATATTTTGATTTTGTTTTAAAGTATAAATAGATAAATTATAAATATTTTTATCATATTTATGTCATTTTATCCAATTTCACAATCAAATTGGACATAAAAACATCCAAAAAATATTATAGATTCTTTCTTAAAAAACTCGTAATCACGACATTTATACTGGATTCATTTTAAATTAATTCATACTAAATATGCGATTTTAATTTATCTATATGGATTATATTTTTTTAGTAAGAATATTTTTTATTATATAATAATTTAAAATTATTTTTTTTACAAAATTTACTAGTGAAATTGGTAAAAATTAATTATAGTGATGGAGATAAGTATTAGCTTAACAAAGGACTAAACCTTATACTTAATGCCCTAAATAACCAACAAACTTTTCTAAAGTCCATTATTTAATATTTAGACCTTATAATACCTATTCTGTAATTATTTCCATTATTATAGTCACTTTTTATTAGGAAATCATGGGATTAATTAACTTTTCAAAAATTTACTAGAATGTAACTCCTCTACCACTATAAAAAAGACAATCACCCCTCCCACATATTCACACAAATTAATCCCCATGAATATAATAAAATCTGATTAAATCTCCAAAAATATCCATACCTTCATCGTATAATCACCCCTTTGGTGATAAATCAATCCAAGGAATCCTTCTGGTGTAATCCAAAAGAAGTTACCCAACGAATAGGTTACATCATTCCACAAGATCTTTTATTTTATTTTCATTATCCACACCCTAAAATATTCTAATTACATTATTATATAATAATATAAGTATCCTCAATATAATTATATTTTTTATTCTAAGGGTTATACATACACTTACACAAACTTCCATATAATGGGTAACAAACTTACCATTCTTGTGTACGGAAAACTATCACTTGATGAAATATTGTTGTTTGATTCTACTTTACCACCTATTATGGGTGGTAATTATGACTATAAATTTATTTTTATAGTATTTATATGATATTTAGGATTTATTTATTCTTATTTAATTATTAAATTACACATATATTCATTCGTTCCATTTTTTGTAAATACGATAGTTTCGTTTGGGGAAGTTTGGACTACCACCTCTTCAAAGAGATGTGATTCGTTCACACTCATTAAGGAAGGTACCGAGGAAGGGTACAGTAAATTTATATGATATATATGACATAATAATAATATTTTAATTAGTTTATATGAATATACACATACATTTCATTTAATTTATTTCTTTCAGTATTCTAATTAGATGGAAAAAGAGTTCAAACATACGTACCACCTACCATCTCCATGAACGGTGTATTCAATTTCATATTTATATATTTTATATATTGTTATATATATATATATATAATTAATAAAAATGATATTTATATTATTTATTACATTCTCAGAATCATTATTTAATTACGATGTCCAAAAATATAACAAATTAAGACACATTCAATGAATACAGCAGATATTACCTAAAATGTATCCTTAACATTAAAGTGTTAATAGGCGGGTGATATAAAGACATATATGTTATTAGATATAAGAATTTATTTATATATTATATTTATAATAAACTAATATTTTTTATAATGTAGGTTTTAATGAGTAAAAATGGAGTCAAGACCTATGGTAAGGGGATTTCAAGTCTCACTTTTATTTCTGTGAGAATTATGACGTATTCGCCACTATTTTTTGTGATGTATATAATTACTTGGAATATATTATTTTATTATTATCCTTAAAATTTATGCTTATTTACATTTCCATTACATGATCTCTATTTATTATGGTTTATGTTTCAAAAGTTACCAAAATGGTAGAATAGTTTTTTCTCAATTCGCCTTCTTTGAGACACAAGTCATGAATATCGAAAAATATGTTTTCAAAAATGTTTTATAAATTATATCCAAAAATGTTTCTAAAGATGATATTTAATTACCATTTTAAGGATAAAATTATTTAATTCTTTATTTTTTCTAATCTTCCTTTATAAGTGTTCAAATAAATTTTTGAATAAAGAGGTTTTTTAAAGTGATTTATGTTTTAAAAATATATTTTGAAGAAGAAAATATATTTTCTTCCAAAAAAGTTTTTAAAAGATATTCCCAAATTATTTTCCATCTATGACAACATCCATTAGTTTTAACCATGCCATTATGGGTAAAATATCTAAAATTTTCATTCATATTCAGTCCCTGTATGGTTTATGTTTTTGTAGTATGATTTTTATGAAACCTATTTCTCATTCCAGTTTTATATTCTTATAGAATTGGTTCTTTTCATGGGTTATGCTCTGATGAAATTATTATGAATCCATCCTTTTCTATATGTTAATATATTATTACCTTTTTATGACACCCATTTAATTTCAAGTTTAATATTATGGTTGTTTATGATCTTATGGCACATGTATGTATTATTTTTTTATAATATCTATGGAACCTATATCTCCCTCTAATTCATTGGGTAATGATTTATATATCATGATATAATTGTAGTATTTAAGTAAAAGGATTGATCTGCTATAAAATATGGGGAGAACCCATCCCCTATGGGAAGATATGGAAACTCAATACACTAAAAGAAGATAGGGAAACTAGATACACAATGGCATGATAGTGAAAATATATCCCTTTCATTGAAAGGATTGTGACTGGGGATGGTGGTGTGTCCCATCCAATAGGTTTAGTCCCTATAAAGCTCAATGTTATGTTTTATCAATGCAGTTTACTTTTTAGGGAACTATGTTACATATTTATGTGTCTTACACAATTCAATTTCTTATTCCTATGTTTTGTTTTTATGGATTATTTTATTGATTGACTTATGATTAATGACTTATGAACATCCAATATTTATTCCATAGTTCATGTTTATGATATTTTCTATACAGGGTATGATATTATAATGTCATGATTAAGTTCTCATACCCTTACGCTCATGTTAATGCTTACATATCTCCCTTGTTTACCTTTACTTGGCATCTGATCTCATCACTTTTCATATTTCAATTTCCCAGGTTATCAAGATATCTATTATTTATTATGTGTATGAGAAGGGTGATAGTAATGAATAACATAGTGGATGATAATGTATTTCACTTTTATTCAACTTTTTAAGATTCAATGTTTTTAATGGCACAATACTAATACGGTTGTTGAGCATCCATTTGTGTAATATTTTAATAATTTCATAAAATGATTAAATACTTATATATGAAAAATATATGGTCTCTATATTAATTATAGATCATCAACCACATAATATATAGAGTCTAGGAATATTTAAATCAAGTTATTCTATGAAATCATATCTTCAATCACATTTCCCAAATATCTATAATGATATAACTTTCAAAAAATATAACCAAAATAATGGTAAAATTTAATTATTATTTGGTGGGTGGATACCTAATAAATGACCCTCAATAGCACCTTCACATGACTAAATTGAAAATTAAAAAAATAACAATTTATTAATATTAAAATCATTAGCCTAATGGTACTTTAACATTGACAGAGGGAAGGTGGATAAATTTTCCACTTTTCAAATTAAATATTGATAACCCTAAGATTCAATTTAACAACTAAAAACCAATGTCCATTTGTAATTTTCTTAAGATATGGACTTTTTTCTTATTCTTTAATAAATAATAATCATTTCACCATCTGTTTATATTTATTTCATTTTGATGGATCGATAAAAAATTCAATATTAAAGTGTAATGAAAAACATACACCCCGTAAAGAGAGATACGAAGTGGGGGATTATTTTAATTTACTTATATATTTCATTTTATATTACTAATATATCATATTTTCAATATCTAGTATCTATTCATATTGATACCTAAGAAAAAATCAATTGTGTTGGAGTGTAGTTCATGTACTAATATAGATAACAATTTAGAATTTTATTCATCAGTTCTCTGGGAAATAAAAATCCTTGAAAAAAATGAGTCTCTTGTATTTAAAATTGGTTAATGGGGATAAAAATGGAACGATTAAGTTGGATAATAATCTAAATTTATATATTTTACTTTTGAACATGGATTTAGGTAAATTTTCTTCTATAAGAGAGTAAAACCTTAAATATCCAATATATAATACAATGAGATAATACCTTTTAAAAAGAGTAAAATGGGTAGTTATTATCCCACTTTATGGCTCTACTGTGATTAGTCACAAGGTGTGCATGTGTTAAAAAATATATCTACAAATAATATAAAAATTATAATTATGAGATTTTTCTACCCTATATTCCTTCCATTCATTTTTCTTATCACTAATAATCTCATGATATTATTTATATAAAGGATAGTTTAGTTGCAAATTAGTCACACTAAAATAATAATTGAAAACTAAAATCCATTGATTAAAATTAGAAAAACATGTGTGAGTCATTAGTTATAAAAATTAATGGATGGTGAGAAGAATATTAAACCCAAATAAAGAAGGGTAAATTTAATAATAAGAATTTTATTATATCTAGGAAGTGTGAAACTAAATAATGTGTGGGTAAACTAAAGGGAAGAGTTAATTGAAGGTGTTTTATTTTAAAATAATGATTCATCAAAATTATATTCATTTAATCTTCAATGTCATGGAAATAAAACGTCATATGATTTAGGATCTTTTTAGTACATGTTTAGAAAAATTACATTATGAAAATTAATCACTCAGTTGTAGGATAATTTTATTTCACATATATGAATTATTATCTATTTTTTATTTGGATTTTCTAATTTTTTATTTAATCAATGTTATTTCATAATTATAGAATATTTTGATATATGTTCATAATATTGGACATACATGAAATTATTAGGATCCATTCATGTAACAATTTAAAAAATGATTAATTTTTAACTAAATCATCAATGTTTGGATGTGTTTCATTACTAGGGAAAGTTTTATATAAGAGTAAGAAAAATAATGAATTAATTATGTTTGATTTAATTGAATATAGTAAGACTACATTTGGTGTAATGTAATATTTCATGGAAAACTTAAGGATACATCACCAATACAACATATTGTAAAACAAAATATATAAAAGGTGATAGAGATTTTGTGTAGGGTCATTGTCAGATCCATAGAAATCATTGAAACCAATATTTTATTGTAGATATGAGATTAAGAATACATGATGGAAAAAATCCCTTATATAAATTAATATGGATACGTTGGTTACCTAATATAATATGACATTTATTATCCTGAGACTATATTTAATCCTCAAAGTGTGTTGCATCATTTTACCAGGACTATACCAGTCTCAATGTAATGTGCGAAAACACATGAGTGAACTTTACTTCCAATGTTGTGTATAATTATCAATACCATGATTAGTTCAATCCATAATGTATCTTAATGATTCTACACAATTTATAAACTCAAGAAAATATAACCATCATTATGACATCGTATATTGCAAAAATTAAAAGGTAAGAAAAATGATGATAAGTTCTAAATCCAAATTGACATGCGTGATATCCCAAGTATTTTTCTATATCAATGAATACGATGTCATATCCCAATGGTGATTTCACAATCTTACATAACACTGAGAAGTAATAAAAGGTCTAGTACGATTACATAATAATCCAATGCAATCTGTATTTGGACTACATCATTGGGCCAATTCCACTTTAGGTGCCAATGTTAGATTCATTTTCTCTAATGGATACATAGGTCACAATTGGAAGAAATACATAAATTAAAAACTAATGAACCCAATAATGTTTCATAAGTGTTCATGTATCCTCAATCCCACAAAATGTACATATTATTCATAAGTTCATATATCCTATAGATGATGAAGAATAAATCTAAATGCCTAATTTGGAAGGAATAAAGAAAAACTAGGAATTGGGAGTTATTGATTGGATGATGTTATATATAGATAGAATGCATGTACTTTGGGGTCAAGGTCCAAATTATGTATTTAAATAATAACATGTATATATGAAGGTAGATACGTAATATAGAGAAAAAGCTATGTGTTAGAAAATGTCGCGGATTTTAACTACTTTTATAAAATTTATTATCTATATAGATGGATCATAACATTCATATTCTTATATTGGTACATAATTTAAGGTGAGAAGAAGTAGAGTAAAAAAGATCATATTCACGGATAAGAGGATTGATCATCGCCTTTTAGAATAACTAGAAGGTGGAGTAATATTCATTGAAGGAAGATTAAACCAAGGATCACCATATAGAATAATTTTCTTATTATACTGGTATTGATTATTATAACATGAAAATGTGTGGATAAATTCATAGTGGGGTTAGGTTTTTGTGTAGATGTGGAATAATTTTAATGCTAGATTGAATAATTTTCTTGTAATATGCTTTTATATTTCATTGATATTGACACCTATTGTATACAACTATAGGTTTTGGTGAAGTAGATATAGTGTAAGTCTGACTTATACAATATGTTGACGTAATAATTCTATAAATATTGAGGGTTATCTAATATAATAATGCATATATATATATATATCACATATTATAAATCTAAATCCACATAGTTCTTCTTTCATAGGAATACTTACAGGGACCTGTAGCTCTTTTAAGGAGTTAAAGACTGATTTGAGAGGGCATTCAAAAAGAGAGAGTTATTGTTTAATCCTTGATTGTAGAAAATAAAGCATTAGAAATATGAAATGGTTAAACCAAAACAAATACCCCTAAAATTTCCTAATTGAAACCATTAAACAAGTATTTATTACTCTTATGATCATCTCCTTCTCAATAATACATTGTTACATCATTGTTCCAATCTTAGATATTTTTATAATACAACACAAAATTCAACACAATTGTTCCTACACAACAATACAAAAATTTAGTCTCTGATTTTCCTCTCTCATCCTATTGGATATCACCAAGGTGACTCCCTGTTAATGTTTTATAAAACCTGATTCACTTATTGGGAATTTTTGTATATACCACTACATGGTTCCCAATCATGAATGTATATCCATCTAACTGAGTATCAAAAAATCCTAATACATCTATTATAACTTCCCACATCCCATGACAATAATATTTTAATATTTCTTCCACAAAATCCATATAAAACACATCTATAAATATTAAGGTCTACATTCATTGGGAGAAAATAAATATAATAAAACATTTTTAATTATACTATATAATATTTTTTTTATATCTTACTAATTGTTTTCTAATATCTCTTTATGATCACATTCCTACATATGGTAACTTGTGTAAATACCTAAAAGAAATATAAGAGCTAAAGAATCTACTATGGTGAAAAAATAGGAGAAATAAGTTGTGAGAATTCATAATAGGCTATAATCCAAACATAAAATCAGTAAAGGGGGGAATCCTAAACCATAGAAACATAGAATAAAAGATATGATTTCATTAGATAATATTAATCATGAGAATATTAGTTTTGTGTAAAAGCCTAAGACATTCCATCGTAACCATAAGTTGAGTCTCACTACTATGAAAATATAATATAATGTTAATATATAATTGATTATAGAGGATAAATAGTATATCATGTGATCTAAGCATTTCCCAATTGATTTTCCCATTCCATTACTCTTATCCCGCTCTTCACAACAAAATATTTCATGATTATGAGTTCCACATAGAAAATACAATGCATTAATAAAAACATTAAATAAAATCATGAAAAATAAATGAGGTACATATTGATGTCATAAGTATTTTTCAAATGTTGAATCATATAAATGAATAAACTAAAAAGGGAACATAAAAATAATGGATATTAAAATATTCAATACATAATAAACTATTTTCATTTATGAAGGATATAATAAAAATTAATGAATAACATGATAACAATTGGGGAGTGAAACAATAAAAATGGAATTGTTCTCTTTGTAAAAATCAATGGATTTGACAGAAAGAGATAATAGGAATGGAATTATATAAGCACAAATATCAGTAAAAAATAAGGAAAATAAATCATAAAGAAAATAAAGGTATCATTTTAGAAATAGGTAAATAGATATAAGTAGAGGGATTTTGAGTGAACAAAACCCTAAGAATGAGGAATACGGGGAAATATCCATTCCCTTTAATCCTTAAATTCTTCAAACACTCTACTAACCTCTTGAATAGTAACTTTTTGTTTATTAATTAACTAATTCAGAAAATATTCATATTTTTTCATCTCTAAAATCCATTTATTATTAGGTTTTATTCATTTATTAAATTAAATTTTGTTTGCATCAATAATTTTTAGTTTGTTAGGTTTATTAATCTATATACACTTTTATATAATGGTAAAATCCAATTGTAATTTTCTAAATGTTTAATAAAATGAAAACATTTTATGGAAAACAATTCAAGTCATTCCAAAAGTATAAGAGTTTAATATATTAGACCAAATAGTTACAAATAAATTAGTGTTTGTTTGTCATATTTTTTTTAGATCATTAATGATGATTGTTCCTACTTAATTTTAATATCATTATTATTTCTCTTATTTTATCAATAGTGTAACACTCTATGATTTTAAAACAACCCTATGATTGAGAGCGTATAAAACACACAATGCTGATATTAATAAAACAAGGATATAATATTAAAATATTATTATTTAAACATAGCCATTATAACCTAGCCATTAATATTGGTAAACCATATTTTGAAAAATGTTACTAAATATTTTATATAATTTATTTATTAATTCCTAATAAATCAGTACTTAGATTTTAGTAATGTCATTTTATACATCCAAAATACATTTTCATAAAAATTATTTTGATTTATTTTTCAGAAAATATATTTTAATTAATTTGTGGAATCTCTAGAAATTTTATTTTATAAAATTAAAATAATATTTAGAATAAAAAAATCAATATTAGTTTAGGGTAAAATTTAGGTATTTTTCTAAAAATAAATATTTTTCAGTGAATGGAGAAAAATACTAATTTTTTATAAAAATTTGATTTCTTTTAATAAATTAATTAATTTAAAATTATATTTATTTTTTTAATTTTATTAAATAGTTATGTAAGTAATAAATAGTTATATTTATTCCAATAAATTATATTTAAATCGTTTTTATATTGTATTTTAGTGTAATTTTATTTTTAGGAATAAAAACACTTTTTTATAATTATATTTTAATGTTCATTTTGTTTTTAACAATTTAAAATAACCCATAATGATTAATTATTTTAAATAAATTTATATTAAATATATATATATATATATATATTATTTTAAATTAATATAAAGATTATTTTAGTTCATACAGCTAATATAAGATCATCTTTTCCTTGAAAATGTATTTTTTGGAAAACTGTTATTCATCGTACTTCTGTGTTTTATTTTAAATTAAGTTATACCACTTATATAAATTGAATTTGGTAAAATATATTCCACATTTATATCAGAATAATATTTTTATATATTATTTTCAACTTAATTTTTATTCATAGTTAATAGTAAAAGTAGTAAAAAAATAGTTACAAAGATAAAAAAATTAAAATAGTAAAAGTGAGTAAACTTAGTGGTAAAAAGGGTAACCGATTTAAAAAATAGTGTGGCTTTAGTGGTAGAGTTATGGATAGACCTTATATAACCTATAATCCTATGTTTTTTAATTTTTTAGGAAATTATCTTGAGAGTTACTTCCCATTATTGAAATTTTTTTGGTATTTACAAAAATGTCACTCCTCCCACTTTATAACACCCACCCCCCCCCCCCCCCTCATTTATTCAAACCTATAAAACAATTTTTTTACAAAAACCTAAAATATATATCCTCAAAATTTCTATCCATATTCTGTAGATTATTTTTTCCCAAAATTCAAACCATATTTTCCTTAATATGAGATCCAAAGGAGGTTCTTCTAAGAGAAGATGTTCATCTTTATTGAGATCCATATTTTTACCTAATATTTTTAAAACATAAATTATCTATTCAAAATTAAAATATAATTAGACAAGTATATTTAATATAATAATATTTTATTATGATTGGTAATAATATGTATCAATCTCATCTTCCATTTAATGGGAAACAAAACCATTATTCGTGTGTTCAGCGAACTAGCGCTTCACAAACTGATTTAATTCATTTTCCAACATCTCCTATCATAGAAGTTAATGATGAATGATTTAATGTTTATATATGATATTCATGTAATATTAATATTTCTAGAAAAGTAACATATCATATACATTCATACATTACCATCCATTGAAAATGATAACATTTTTTTTGTGTACAGTGGAATACCGCCTCACAAAGCAAAGTGATTCGTTTTAAATAACCAAAAAAATGATGGTATATATATAACTATAATATTATAATTTTGATATAATTTTCCTTTTTAATATAAAATAACAATTATCATATTTCCATCATGATCATTGAGAAATGGAAGCATTACCCATGCATATGTATGCCCCACCATCTCCATCGTTGTAACATAATTCATTTTTCAAAACCACGTTTCATGGTTGGTTTTACATTGATTCCGTTTGGAATTTATGAACTTAATATCTTCAAAATACCCATGGAGGACCAAAAATATTAATTACCTAAATATATTATTAAAATAAATAAAAAAATGGTCATATTATAAGGTATTGAACATGGAAAAAGGTTTTTAAGAAAAAAAATATTTTATTTTATTATATTATAAATGAGAAAAAATACAAACCTAAGAAATCATGTACTCGAGGTAAGGGTTTCCATCTCAAAAATTCATTCTTTGAGACACATGTTCTTTTATACACATAATTAATTTTATATGATGTATATACTGAAAATTTACATATTGAATCATGAATCCTTCATAGTACATGGTATTTTATGTTACAATTCACTTACTTCATTCATAGGGGTTATGATTGAAATGTTACTAAGGCGGTTAGGGTTTATGCTTCAATCTCATTTTAATTTGGTTTTTTTATGCTTGAACCTATATTAACGAAAATAATTTGATTATTGTCCATAAAAACCATTTAATTTTATTATATTCTATTGAATCATGAACTTTTAATGTAATTTTACCATTTTTCTCTATTTGGTATATAAAATTATTAAGTAAATGTTTTTAATAAAAATAGTATTTATTTTTCTATTTGGTCGAAAACCGTTTAACTTATGTGTTCATGTTTTCATTTAAGTGTTTTAAAAAATTATTAGACTATGATTGTTTAAATTCAGTTTTACACATGTTTACTTTTTCTAAAAAAAATAAACAAAATCTTCTTAATTTTTTTCTTAATGAGGTATTTTTTGGCTTTTTACCAATGTATGAAAAATATTTTTTATAAATTATACAAAATATGTGGAATTAACTAATATCATAATAATTATTTTCATTTAAGAATACATTATATGTTTATCAGATTATTTTCAAATAATAGTATTTTCCTAATATATTTGGGATTTTTTTTAGTTTTTCAAAATCTATTTTTGAATTGTAAAGGTTGTTTTCCCCATGATTGTTTTTAATATTTTTAAATGTATTTATATTCATAAAAAAACATTTAAGGTAATTATATTATTATAAACATGTAAATACATTACTTCTGATCTTTTTTCAAATGCATTCATTATGTAATCTACTTTTATGATAATATAATGAAACATTATGTACCATATTTTATAACCATGGTTAATTCTCATGATTATTCCTTGTGATTGATTACCTTATGTTGAACACGTAATAATGTACATGAAATAAATTTTAAGGGTGGAAATAGAATTATATATACCTCAAATAATTTGGGTAATGTTTTAGTCTCATGATACGTCCTGTATAGGATTATAATGTAAGCTTAATCTATTGTGGGAATTTTTCCACCATGTAATGTTATCTCGATGGTTATTCTAGACTTATTTTTATGCCATGTTTTATGTTTCTTCCAAATTCACATTGTTTCTAGGATCTTATTATACAATTTTCATTCTATTACTCTTCTATTTTATTACTTTTGATCTATATATTTTTTGATATCATTTTTTATCTTTGACTTGCATGTCATTTTTTCATATTAATATTTTTACTTACTATTATTTTTAACTCATCCATTTTTTCTATATATTCCACAGGTTATCCCCTATTGTTTTAGGAGATAAAAAGTATTTAGGATATCACTATTAAAAATAAAATAAATATGTTTTATTTTAGCCTCACATTGATGAATTATGAACATATTCTTCCAAATACACTAAGAATCATGATCTATGGGTTATAACTAGTGGATTTTTACATTTAAACTCATGTATTAATTTTTTTTAAAAGGTTTTGGACACTATAGTTTGTATCAGATAAAGGTCTAGTAATATTTACTATTAGGTGAGAATCATAGGAACTAGTATAAGGATATACATGAGTATGGGAATATATCCTAGAATTTGTGTGAAGAATAGAGCAAGTAGGTTATGAAAATTATATCCATGTCTAAAAATTATTAGTGAATGTACATATGCTAAAGTTGTACACAAGGGTAATAAATCATTAAATGGTGTATTAAGGTCGTTATGATCATCACTAATGCAAGATAATGAGCATTTATACACACCTAGTTCTACACTCATGGAGGATCTGTTTCAGAAATTCACCAATTCTTTAAGAACCATTATGAAGGAATTTAACAAATTCGTATGTTTGAAAAACTATTTAGAAAATTTACCGTGGATAACCTATATTAAAACCTTTATACTCATATGGTAATATATACTAATATTTTATAAGTTACGACTTCTCGATTTATTTGATTCCCTTTTCTATATTAATTAATTCTTGTCATTTTTTTTATTATTTTATATAATAGTGGGAAATATGAGAAAGCATGCTGATAAACCAATGTCATGAAAAATGTATTGATTTCACAAATGATATTTCCAACCTAAGGGAATTTTTATGTAGACATCTTATCATTATTCCAATTGAGCTATCTCAAATTATAATTAACAACAATAATGTAGTTGAATTTCTAAAAACATCAAATAAGGGATGGATGGAATCTCATAGAAATTCAAGTGTTAAATATGTTAAAAAAATTAAGATTAAATTTCCAACATGTCAAAAGTTTGGGAAGTGGAACAATTTGAAATTTCATAAAATAACTATAAGATGATTTATGTGTAGAAAATGAGGTCAAAAGTAGCGAACTGGAAAAGAAATATGAGGAGTTTGGATAACAAGATGCACGGAAATAATGTACAACCTAAGGCACCACAAATAGTTAAATGTTGTCAGTAATATGTTTTGACAATAATTGAAGTGTAATTATTGAAATATTTTTTTGTTATAACTTAGAATCATGTTGATGAAGAATTTTTGGTTTTCTAGACAAAAGAATCATTAATCTTATATGTTTTGTTCTACCGTAATTTTCCCATTACATTTATCAAGAATATTTTTAATGGTACTCATGAATTAGAAAGGTGATTAAATTATATGATAGTATTTTATGAAAAACAAAATCTTTTAGTAATATATAAACTTATATATTCTCTTAATTTTAGCATAATTATACTCAATTAAAACTATTTATTTTTTTAGAATAGAATGTGTTGTATGGAAAACCAATGAGGTTTAAAAATTTATTGGAGAGATAAGTTTATTTATAAATATATGAATCATTTTATTGAGAATTTTATATGATAAAGGTGACTTATGAATATGATTATCACTTTTTCCCATAGTTTTAGAGAAGGACTACCTGAAATCCTAGTGATAACCCATCATTGGGATGAACCCACAATTGAACGGTGAAAAGTGTTCAAGGCCTATATCTAGCCTATGTGATGTTCTTGTAAGTAAAAAAAATTAATAAAAAAATTTAGTTGATGAATAATAAATTGATATTTGAAAACATATTATCGGAACGAATATTTTTTATTTTTTTTGGATTTTGAGTGATTGGTGATATTTTGGGGAAAAAATTCTTTGTGTTGATATATATATATATAATTTTTAGTTTTAATGTAAATTATTATTTGGGAATAATACTATTATGTTTTGGGAGATATATATTGGAGGGTATGAGATAAACATAGAGGTTATAACCATCTTTCATGTTTGTGTTTTTGAGGTTATTTGGGATATAGTGTACTATATACATGGAATGATCTATGTTACACCTTTGGTTTTATTATTTAATTTTTAAAATTTAAATATTATCATTTATCTTGGGTATAATCTTACATTGCGCAAATAATTATGGTTTTAAAAAGGTATGTGGAATATTTTGTTCATTTAAATGGATCTTATGATCCATTAAAAGTTATTTTTATTTCCTCAGGGATAAAAATATTCTTATTGGATATGTATTACTGAGAGTAATAGGTGAAGTGGAATGTGTTCGAAGAACAACCAAAGGATGAAATTGTGTTTATGGTATAAAAATATATCAAGTAATTATATTGTTTTGGGTATTATCTATCTTGAAAGTAAAATAATCCCTTAACTCTTGCAAAAAGGATCATGAAACAAAAATGATATCATATTAAATTCATATCTAATGAATCAAGGGTGTTTTAACACATCATGGATGTATAGTTTTATGGTAATTAACTTTCAATTAATCCTTCAATTTATTTAGATCATTGATCTCCATAACTATCTATAATTATTAAATCTATTCTTCAATGTTCCTATTTTTATTTCCCACCAATGTTCACCTATATTAAAACCTAGTTATGTGTTATTCCAAATAAACATTGTATACCCCTTTTCTTCTTTTAATAGGGACCTTTATTAACCCATTTTATTATGTCTATTTTCGAAAAAATGAATTTTAAAATGATAAACTAAGCACAAGGTATAAATGGGAGGACAAGATTTATTTTATGGGGTATAATTTTACACCTGAAAGTTTTAAAATAACATTATGTTCAACAGTGTATACCACATGCA
Source organism: Viscum album (assembly GCA_963277665.1). Taxonomy (NCBI): domain Eukaryota; kingdom Viridiplantae; phylum Streptophyta; class Magnoliopsida; order Santalales; family Viscaceae; genus Viscum; species Viscum album. The sequence continues at coordinate 1,356,362,545 of OY728131.1, forward strand.
ACATAGATATTAAATGAATAGTGATATATTTTAAAATTATTAAAATTTAAAATGAATGTTATAACCTATACTTCAAAATTGTAATTATGAATATGAGTAATATTATTATTAAATTTATCTCTAATGTTTTCATTAAATGTATTGATTAACTCATAATAAATAAATACACAAATTTCAATAGTCATTTTATATTTGAAAAATAATTTTTCATCAAAGTGATTTTTGTTGATTTTGTTAGAAACTATGATTATTAAATTTTGAATCATTCAGAAACTTTATTTTATAAATAGAAGATAATTATTTAAAAAAATATCAATATTACTATAGGAAGAATTTTTTTTGAAAGATATTAATTGTTCAGCGAATATTGAAAAATAAATATTTTTCTAAAAATATCATTATTTTTTATAAATTAAGTAATTTAATATTAAAATTATTATTATAATTTTTTTAAAATTAAAATATGTACTATTTAGATATATATTAAATAAAATTAACTACATTTAAATCATCATTTTACTTGATTTTATTATAAACTATTTTTGTGGCTTAAATTTTTTTTCTTCTAAAAACTAATTTTAATTGTGTAATTTTTCGTAATTTTAATATAAAAAAATATTCTTGTTTTTTTCATAAAATAATGATAAATATATTGAAAAAAACAATGGGAACACTTTAAACATTAATGGTTCTCTAGGCCTACCAACTATTCATAAGAATGAGTTTACTCCTCAATCCCCTTTCATGTTTACATGTCCAAGTGCTAAATTTTATAAAAACATTTTGAGTATTCGATATATATATATACATTATTCACTGGAGTTTTCGTTTTAGAATCATAAAAATGCATTATACACATGAAAACTTATATTTATATATAAATATATCAGTATTAAATTTCTTAGAAAATTAATTGTGGGATTTGGTACGTCCAAAGATCGTGACAATAAGCTTTTTATTTGACTGTTAGTAATAATGAACATCCATGTATTCAAACATTAATTTATCAAATAATGAAATACATTTTATTGAATTAGGATATAAAGTGATAAGTTTTATAATTTAAAACTCATCCTTGAATAACTAATTGTCTTAATTAAAAATTGAGGCTCTTACACATAAAATATTTGTGTAAATATATAATCCCTTCACATAAAATAACAGAATATGAAAATTATAATTCACATCAAATAAAAGATATCTAATTTTTCATTCTTATAATAATCATAGGGATAAATATATAATAAACATAAAATTATAATATGTAATGTTTTTAAATAAACCTTTTCAAAACTACATAATTTAAAAATTATCTGATTAACCATGGTCATAACCTGAGATTATGGTGAATTTCAATGCATATGAAATATGACTAATTTCAAGTCATGAAATGATAATTAATGGTGTATATATATGTGTGGTTATATATATTTTCATCAAAAGTATAACATTATTGAATCATTGAGATTACTCTCTTTATCACATAAAATATACTCGGAAAGCTTAGGGAATAACCCTATTTATTAAACGAAAAGAAAAAAAGCCCACTTTAAGGTGGAGAGGGTAACCCATTACATGCCCAAAGGCCAAAGGCAACCAGCCATAGGTTCAAGAGACAAAAGTCTACAAAACCGAGTAAGGGAAACCACATTACAAGGTTCTAGGCTCAGAGGGATCAAACCCATTGCAAATCGGTACAAACCCATTAGAGTGTTCCAAAAGAGGGAAAAGCCCATAAAAAGTGAGAAGTCAACCCAATTAACTCCATCTTCCACTGTTACATCGATCAATGTCGCTACCGTGACCGCCGGGAAGCCCACCGACACCACTGTCCGACGCATCAGCACATGCCACATCCAGGAGGCTGAAGGAATCACTGATGCAGTCTCTGCCACAATCGACCTCTGTCTTCAACAAAAGCACTCATACCTGAAAACCCACCGCCATAAGCAGTCAGTCTGCCTGAAGCGGATCACCTCCTGTTGACACACCGTAATGCCGCCAAGCCCACGAGACGCACCGGTGGGAGACAGATCTGAGTTAAATGCAACCAGATCCCCAAGATCTATCCCGGACGGCTGAAGATCGACACACCCCTGAGCCATCATCCACCGCCGTAGTGCTGCACGGACCACCGTCACCGGACCCGCCGAGGGCCCCCGAAGCCTAAGGCATGCGCCTCATCTGCGACTATGTCGCCGCCTGAACACACCTGCACCACCGTGACATCCACCGGGAGCTCACTATAGAACCCCGTCACCGGCTGAAGCCCCCAAGGAGCATCTGTTCCCCGGAAATATGTCGACCAATGCCCGCTAAGACCACCACCGCACTACCAGGGAAGCCGTCATCAGATCCAGAACAGATCTGGAAGCAAGATTCCAGATCCAAAGGATTCGCCACCACTTGAGCCACCAAAAATCCTGAAGGAACCGATGACGGAAACACACCACTGAAGCCGTCGTTCCATCAAAAGTCATCACCGCGCCATCGAGAGCCACCGCTGAGAGCCGAAGCCACCGCGCCATCAAGAGGAAGCCACCATTACATGGGGATTCACTGCCAAGGAAGTCGAGGAAGCCGAGTAAGACGGGGAAGAATGGTTGAAACCCTAACCGAGATCTCTTGGCCGAAGATGAGAGCCCTGAAACGTGGGTTCATCACATAAAATATAAAAAATATAAAATAATGGTGTACATACTAGTAATTAAGAAATTACTATTTTCTTAAAATAATTATCTTAATATATATATATATATACATATGTACATAATTTTAGTTTCATAAATATTTATAATAAACAAATAAAATCACCATTAACATATAATTTTAAAATTAAAATTATATAAAACATATAAAAATTATTAAAGTTATGATTTTAAAATAAAAATTTAATCCTTGATCAACTTGAAAGTATCATATTCTGTAAGATACATGATTTCAAATAAATTTTGTATTTATTAGAATCATTAATTAATAACCAAACTTGTATATATATATATATATGTGTGTTTCTATATTTATACACATATTTCATTAGTATGAAAAATATAACTTGAATATAAATTTAGTGTACATATATAATTAGAAGTACATGCATATATGTTTATTGAGATCCTAAACATGATTATTTAAAAAATATACATATGTGCATAATTTTAAACTTGAAATTTGTAATTGTAAAATTTAATGATCTTGAACATTAATCATATATATATATATATATATATTTGTATTATTTATACATATATATAATACACCCATAAAAATAATTACATGATTTAACATTAGATAATAATAGTGTATAAAAAAAATAATTAAAAATATATGTCAAGATTAAACTAAAAAAATACATAAATATATATATAAATCGTGAATTTACATCCTAAAAAATAATTACTAAGTAATAACACACACACACACACATATATATATAAATATATCAGAATTCAAAATATTTTTTTGAAATAATAAAGATCCCATTAACAAAATATTTATTTTAACAACACTTTCTTAATTGAAATGAATAAATTTTCACTTCAAATTAATACATATATAATTATACATGAGGGAGTTGAAAATATAAAATATATATCTATATTCTTGAATTTTTTTATTAATATATATAAATATATATAAATATTTTCCCTTACCTGTGCAAGAAACTAAAGGGAATAAGAGGGAGGTTTTGGGGTCTTCTTCAATGAGTGGATTTGTGGACTTCTATGGGTGGTGAGTTCAAGGAAGTTGGGAAGAGGTGCATGAAAGGAAACGTCATCGGCATGAATTCTTGCAACAAGGTAGTGGAGTATTCTCCCAAGTGAGATAAATCTTATATATATATGGAGGATCGGGGAATGCCAAGTCAAGGTCTTGTTTGAAATATATATATATATATATATATATATTATAAATTATATTTTTATGTTCCCAACATTACTATTGATTCCTTGATTCGGAATGAGGTTTGACAAGACCATAGGGATAAAATTTTGGTTTGAATCATAGCTATTGGGTGAGGCCGATGAATGGTCACATGATTGGGTGGTCATGGAGAGTGAGACAAGATAAGAGGAAGACAATACTGAGGGGTTGATCAGATGGTTGAGGCATGTTTGAGAAGTTGGTCGTACAATGAGTGATCAACTATATAATGGGCTAGGAATCCATTATGGACATTGAGTTCATTAGGATGAAGATGATCAAACTCAATCTAATAGTTGATATGTACTGATCGAAGGCATAAGGCTCATCCAGACTGAAAAAATCGATCCCACATTGAAACAAAATATGTTCCTGACATTCCTTATAAACAAAATTTTAAAATCCATTTGTTGGAATAAAAATGTCCTTACACATGAGCTTAAATTAATGCCCTCCTTCCTCTATCACACTCCAGGTTACGCCCCGCATTCCTAATTCCCTCGCAGGCTTTTCCCAACCAATGCCTCATGTGGGGTGATGTTGCATTGTAGCTACTCGAACTTGGGTTTGGTGAGCCCTCCGTGTGGTTGACCCTCAGGGGTCCCACAGTTAGTTTAAGGATCCCGAGTTTGGCAATAAGGGTTTGGTATAATTTTATACAAATTATAAATTAATATTTAGTGATGTAAAATAATACTATAAAAATTTATTATAATTAATCATTTTTACCTTCAACTACTAAATAATTATTAAACTATATATTAACATTAACTTATATAATTGTTTTTTTAAATTAATTTCTTATGTGATAACATTATAGACTAAAATAATTAATTAGTGGATTCATCAAACAATAACTCTTAAGAAATTTTATTATATAAAAATTAGCACACTTATTCATAATTAAATAACTACACTAGTAACTTATGAAAGTATCACATACACTTTGTGAATTTTTTTAATAATTTATAATTATATGTGTGTGTGTGTGTATTTTACAAAAATGGTTTAAATGATTATATTTTTATTTTATTATTAAAAACAATTTTTCATTTTTTGAAAGCCTTGATTGATTTAAACCAATTACCCAATAAATAATTCTATAAATAGTCCACATAGAAGGTATTTTAATAACTGGAATTTATGCATTTATGTATTTTTCTCGATATTATGATTTCTATTTTTCTACATATTTTTATTTTTATCATCATCATCTTGGGAGAGCTCCTAAGGATGATGGATCCAGAAGAAGTGAGCAATAATTCTACAACTAGAATGTTTGTTTTACTCCCCCATATTCCATAATGTTGTTCTATATTTTTAATTCTTGAATATTTAGTCTATAGATGTGTTATTATACTATTATTTCAGAAATCATAAACATTTCAACATGATATATTTATTCATAAGGTTTATTAATTGCATATATTAGCAAACAGAATCCTATAAAATTTTAGGGATATTTGATTTTACCCCCATTAAATAGAATTGCGCCTCAAAATTATTCTACATATAAACTAAGACTATGTCTCACTCTCAATGCTTTAGACAAAAGGATCTTTATTCCTACAAAATGGATTCATTTTTAAAAACGACGTTTGAAATTTTGAATTTAACAATTTCATAGAAATAACTCATACCTTTATCAATGTAACCATATATCCCCATTGTCACGTCACTCGTGAAGGTATATAGTCCAGACTGTGCAGTGATGTTTGAGATATCCCTCAAAACTCATTGATTCTTTGGCCCAGAATCATTGTGTATTTCTAGGGTTGTATTCATATTCTTAAGGGAATTGTCCTAGAAAACAATCAATATTGATATATAATTTCAGAACATCTGATAGGACATGGTTTTTAGAATAAAATCAGAGTAAGTCTATTTTAAAACATTTGATCAGGGGTCCTTTCAAAATAACAAGTGTGTGACATAAAACATTAGAGTTTATTAGTAAATATATATAGGATTCATGATGATCCCCTACATCTATATCCAAGGAAAAATCATAATGTGCTTCAAAATTTTCAAACAAGGAAACATATTTATAATTTCATTTTAGATAACTTCCCTTTCAGGATAGGTGGGATAATTGGGAATATTGGAAATATCACAAAACATTCCATTATCTGCATTTATAAATGATTATAGAGGAGGATTGGGATATGTCATATAATTATTTGAATTTTTTTTTAATATTTCTGAAGATTTAGATATCAAAAGTGTATGGATTTTAGATGATGATCGCAAGAATGTCATTGGTAAGAGATAAAAGTGTTGTTTCATTTTCCCCCTCCCATTCTTAGAACTGATATTTAACAAAAAAAAAAAAAAATTGGAGCAAGTAATTTCTTAGAAGAATTATTATTTAAAATTGAAAGATATATAAAAATATACTTTTTGAAAAATATCCTTTTAACCAAAACGTCCAAATATCCAAATTTATTTAAATATTTCCTCTAATACAAACTATAATGCCCCATACCCACACCTCCAGATATGTTACTAAATATTATGTATATTTTTATTTTAAGTAAGTCACTGAAAAATATATAGTCATTCAGATCTAGGGATCGTTTCCAAATCAATGATTTGGAGGAAAGGAACAACTCTTACATATTATCAAATGTAATACAATAAATAAAAAGGGAGTGATAAGACTCTATTTTTGTTAGCTCTTTATTGAAGATAAACTCCATGAAACCACTAAATAAACATAAAAATAGTTTATAAATATGTTGGGAGAGAAACATTTCCCATTAAATATTTTTTTTAAATCCAGTAAAAAACCATTTTTTAGAAATACTTTTGAAAATAATTTTCAAAAATATCTTTTAAAATACATATGGATAATAATATTGGAAGTTACTTTCGAAAATAAATTTAATAGATACTTTTGGGAAATACCTTTGAAAATAATTATAATTTTGAAAACAAAATTTTGAAATCACTATTCAAAATCAAATATCTTTTTTGAAACTCTTTTGAAAATCCCTTGAAAACATGATTTTCAAAATGATAGTGAAAATAATTACACCATTGAAAATTTTAATATTACTATTTTGAATGTACTTATTCTTTTGAAAATGCTATAAATACATTGAAAATAATTATATTTATGATGTCATTTTAATTATTTTTAAAATAATTATTCTTTGAAAATGATTTAAAATAATCAAATGATTTTTCATAAATTACTATTCTTGTTATTGAAAACAAAATAATGGGTTCACATTAAACATTGAAGGATGTATAGGACTACCTAAATTCCTTAAGAATGGATTTACTTCCCACTCCACTTATAATTTTTACAATTTGTAAGTGCTAATTTTTATTTAGACATCTGAAGCTTACCTTATATATATATGTTTACATTTTTTACTAGACTTTTTTATTTAGAAACCAAAAATTCCTTAAATGTGTATGGACTTATATTTGTATATGAATAAATAAATATTAACAATTTTACAAAATCACTTTTGAGATTTGGAACATCCAAAATTCCTAACAGTTAACTTTTTCATGAACTCTTAGTAATAATGAACATCCTTGAATTCAAACAATATTTCATCAACTCCTGAAATACATTATATTGAATTAAGATTTTAAGTGATAACTTTTATCATTCAAAACTCATCCTTGAATAACCCATTTTCTAAGTTCAAATTTCATTCTCTTACACATAAAATATTTGGATAAATATATAAACCATTAACATAAAATAAGAGAAATTTTAAATTTTAATTCTAAAAAAATAAAATATATTTTATTTTTCTTTAAAAGAATAATCATGTCCATATGTATGCAATACACATAAAATTATAATAAGTAACAGTTTATAATAAAAATTTTGTTTTAGCAAAATAGTAAAATTATCAAATTAAGCTAGAACATAACTTGAATTTATGGTGAATTTTCTTGGATATGAATTATTACTTATTTAAAATCACACAATAATAATTAATGGTGTATAAATATACACGCACATAAAAATTTCAATAGTATTTAATCTTATATATTACTCACTTTTTCACAAAAAAATATAAGAATATAACTTAATGTAGTACATAATAGTAATTGTAAAATTACAATTTTCACAAAATAATTATTGTAATATATATATAAATACATAATTGTAACCTCATAAAAAGTTATAATAAAAATAGAATATACCCTTAACATATAATTTTGACAAAAAAATAAATAACTCACATAAAAATATTGAAGTATCATTTCTAAAATAAACATTTCATCCTCGCTCAACTTTGAAGAATCAAATTGAGTATGGTACATGATTCGTAATGAATTTCATATTCATTGTAATGATATAATAATAATATATATATATATATACATGAATTATTAGTATGAAAAACAATGATTAAATATAAACTGAAAGTACTTCCATAATTAGATGTACATGCATATATGTTTTGAAGATCATAAACATGAATTTCTATATAAATTTACATATGTTCATAATTTTAAACATGAAACTGGTGGTCTAAAAATCAAATGATCTTGAACATTAAAAAAATCATATATATATATATATATATATAAAATACATATATATAACACACCCATAAAAGTGCAAACATGATTTTTTAGTAGATAAATATAATGTATCAAAATAATACTTATATAAAAATATCAAGCATAATCATAAAAACTACATGAATATATATATTAATCATGAATTTACATCCAAAAAATATTAACATGAAAATCATATATATATATATATATTACTCGTAATATGAAATTGTTTTTATGATTTAAAAAAATAAGAACATTCCCCTTACCTAATTATTAATTTGATTTACACTTTCTTAAATTAAATGAATAAATTTTTACATGAAATTGATACATGTATAGTTATAAATCACAAAAATTGAAAATATTACATATATATGTATATGTGTCATATTTCAGTTTATATATATAAAGAGCTTGCATTACTAGTGCTGTAAATCGAATGGTAGAAGAGGGAGTGGTGGGTTATTCTTTATTGAGTGGCGGTGTGGCCTTTTATCTGTGGTGAGTTTGAGACAGTGGGTATGAGGTGAAAGCAAGGAAAAGGATTTGTCTTCTCTTTTTACAATGATGGAGAAGTATGTTCTCCTGGGTGAGCATAATAATATATATATATATATATATATTCATGGGGTTTGGGGGAAAGCTGAGGCAATGTCTTATTTGATAGATGTATATAACATTGTTTTAAACTGAATTATTTATATTCAAGTTGATACAGATTATTTTTTTGATTTAGAATAATGTTCGAGAATATGGAGGGGTGGAACTGTCTGATTAAGCAAGGATTATGGGTGAGGTCGATGAACATTCATGGTATTGGGTGATCATGGGGATGGAGACAACTCTAGAGGAAGACAACACTGAGGGGTTGATCGAATGGTTGAGGTAAGCTTAAGAAGCTGGTTGTAATGCAAGGGCTTGACTGAATTGTGGGAGAGGTATCTATGATGGACAGTTAAGTCATGAGGAGGAAGATGTTGTAAATTTATTGGACAGTTGAGGTATGCTGATCCAAGAGGTGTGGTTCATCCAGACTATAAACTTTTATCACACATTGAAACAAAATAGGGTCATCACCTTACTTAAAACAAATTCATGATTTCTAATCTTGATATTTAAAAAGGACTTACACATATACCTACATGTATACTAACTTACCTCTTAGATGTTCTGGGATATAGCCCGCCTCCTCAATGATCATGAGGGATTTTCCCAACCTAGACCCCATGAGGTGCGAATTTCTTTTGTTGCTACTTGAACTGGTCCTCAGTGAGATCTCTACATGGTTGACCCTTAGGTGTCCCATAGTGTGTTGAGGGCTCTCCTGATTGGTTGAGAGAGTATGCTATTTTTTATAAAAATTGTAAATTTATACTTAGTGAATTAAAAGAAATATATTAATTTTTTTATCATTATACATTTGTACCTTTAAATACATAATATTTAGTAAACCATGTTTTATCATAAACATAGTTTATATTTTTTTAATTCATTTATTATGTGATAATTTCCAAAACTAAATTAATTATTTAGGTGATTCATAAAAAATTATATCTTATGAAAGTTTCTTACATAAATATTAGAATTATCTTTATAATTAATAAAATTCAGTAATTACAAATTAACGTATCATATACACGTTGTGTATTATATAAATAAAATAGAAATAAATATATTTATATAGGAAGAATTTAAAAAATGTGATTTACTGGTATTATTTTAATTTTATTATTATCAACATTTTTATTTTGTTTGAAATACTCAATACCTATAAACCAAAGGCTGTAAATTTTTTTATAAATAGTCTACAGAGAAGTTAATATAATAATGCGACTCTATGAATTTCATTATCCTAAACAAGTGTGTGATTCGGATTCTTCCACTAGTTTTTTTATCATCATCATCTTCAAATGGATCATAATAATGATGTATCCAAATGAAACGAGATACAATCTCATAGGTGGGATGTTTGTTTTGATTTTCCCACCTTTTATTCTTAATGGATATTGTACATTTGAAATTCCTGAATGCTTAGTCTAAATAGGTGCTCTTCCACTATGTTTTAAAGTATAATCAATGTTTTAACATGATATATTTTATCCAAAGGATTATTTATTTAATTTTTGAAAAAAATCCTCTAAAATTTCTTTGATGTCACATTATTATTTGATTGTTTAAATTTATTTTAACCCATGTTGTCTTTTTTCATGAATTTATATAAAATAAATCTTTTTTTCTTTTTCTGAATGATGTACTTTATTAAATTTCACCATTATGTGAAAGGAATTATTTTTAACTTGTACAAAAATATATAGAATTACATACCATCATGAAAATATTTTTCATTGAATATTACTTTATAATATTCTAATATTATTTAAAAATAGTATTTCGGCTATATTTTTTGATTTTTTTATGTTTTTAAAAAGTTATTTTCAATGTGGAAAGTTTATTTTTCTTAAAGGTTATTATTAATATTTTTAAACTATATTAATTAATCAATGATAAAAATCATTAATGTAATGGAGTTCTTATAAATTATGTATATATGTCTCTTACATGTGTACTTATCTCAATCTCCCTCCATTTTATGTGGTGACACATACCTTATGATTTTTTATCAAATGAATTATTTATGAAATATCTTTTTATTATTAAAAGATGCAAGATTATGAAACCCATCATTTTTTCAAGGGTAATTTTTATGTTTACGCCTTATGATTGATTTTATTATAAAGAACACATATGAATGTGCATGAAATTAATGTAATTAGTTGGCCTAGAATTCTATATCTATCCAATTCATTTCGTATCTTTTAAGTCTCATGAGACGTCATGTGTGTGATTAAGGATGAACGTAATCTATTATGGTCTCTATCCACTATATGGGGTTATCACAATTGTTATACTTGAATTATGATTATGTAATCATTTATATTACTGCTACATTTCATATGTTACTATAAGATTATGAAAATACATCCTTTTTATTCCAATTCAATTTGATTACTCTTGTGCCTTCTCCTTTTTTATATCATGTTATACCTTTGACTCTTGCATTATTTTTCCTTATCATGTTTATTTTCTAAGTGTTATTTTTCACTCACCCCTTTCATATATGTATCCTTTGAGTTATCCTATGTAATTTTAGGACTTCTAAATGACTAAGGATCTCATTATAACGAGTAAAACATGGATGTTTTATTTGAGCCCCACTTTATTGTATTATAAACCTAGTCTTCCAAAGAAATTGGGCCTCACAATCGTTTCATTATTACTAATTTATGTTAATGTTAAAAATCCTATATTAATTTTTATACAAGTTTTGGGTTGCTATAATTAGATCTCATAAACATGATAGTATTTTATTATTAATTCTATATTCAATCATGATGTCTATTTTTAATATTACCCACGAAAGGAATAAGTGAAAAATAAAACATCATCATTCAATTTGGTAAAGTAACACCACCGTGAGTGAATAATTTTTTTACGTTTTCAAAAGGAGGAAAAAACTTATTAACATTTGATTTGTATAAATATATTAAATAATAATTAAACTAATAATTTATGGTTACTTTTAATGATCACTTGTATAATAAAGGTGTGATATATTAATTGAAATCGGATGACATGGGTTTTTGAACCCTTACTTTGTGCATTAAGTATTCTCTAATGAATTGAGTCACAATCCCTAGAAGGTGGATCTTTTTCCTAGAGTATCTCAATTATATTTTAGAGAGGGTTTTGGGTTGATATTTTGAGAATTAAGAAGATTTGGAAGTGTGGAGAACGGGGTGGAGGATGGGAGTTTATATATCCTTGTGGGGGCATAGATTTAAATTAAATGTTCATTACTTCTATATTTAGGCTCAATACAAGGAATGTTTTTAATTATTATGATTTTTATTATTATTTTATTCAATAAATATTGATTTTTTATTTGAATAAAATATAACGTATTGTTAAATATTTATTTATAAGGATAGAAATTAAATATATTATTTTTTAAAAATTTGTTTACTCATTAAATACATTCTATGTCATCAAAAATCTTTTACAAATTATTGATTCGTTTTTACATAGAAATTGTAACATAAATTATATAATATATGCAACAAAATAAATTTTTTATATTTCACAAAAAAAAATTATTTAAAAAAATAAATAAAATTCGCCTTAAGCTAATTTTGATAGGTTAATTAAAAATGAAGTCAATTTTATCTAACTAGTATTATAAATATTTTAAATTAAAATTTTAAATTATATAATATTATATGTTGTAAAAAACTAATTAATATGATTTATTTTCCAATATATCATTACATTTATAATTGTTATTATTTCATAATTATTATATGATTAATAATTAATTAGAATATATAATTTATTCAAAATAAATGAATAAATTAGGTTTTTAAGATAAATAAATTTTAACACACAATTAATGTTTTACTAGATAAGTTAAAACTTATTTAGCTAAAACGGTATGCTTATCCATAATTTTAGTTACGTGATTTAAGATATGATTTTATGATGTTATGATATATATATATATATATATGTAATACTTTATTCATGTTAAATATTAATAATTAAAAAAATTACTACACCTTAGGGTTATATAACTATTTAAATGGACATGTATTATTCAAATGGTCACATAATTATTATACTACCTATAAATGCACAATACTTCATTATTCATTCACTAAATTTTCTATAATGGTTATTAATATTTCATTTACATAATTTCAATTTTGTTTATAAATGTTTATTTTCATTGTATAGTTTTTTTTGTGGTTGTGATATTTATATAAACTCATTAATATATAGATTTTTAAATTCTATTCAAGTAATTTATATCATTCAATTCTGTCATTGTACAATTATTAATTTTATATATTGTATTTTACTTCATTTTTAAAGTTCTGTTTACATAGAAAAAATTGTTTTTTTCTCTATCTTCTGTATAATTTATATTATATATTTTACATTAAATTAATCTATATATATTTAGAGAAGGTAATTTTTCATATTTGAAAATTTGGTTTCATTACTTTTTCCACTTTTAGAAATTTAATATTTAAAATTTCAAATCCAAAACAAATATGAAAAAGATGGAGATAATTTTATTTAATTATATCCTCAAATTCCTATGTGACCTCTTCATATATATGATTTCACTATCATACTCTAACAAGATGAATGATCATTTCTCATAGAACTATATCACACTGATCTTATATTTCCACTCATTACTCCCAATAAAATAGATAATATACCAATTTTAACACCAATGGATTCATCACATGTGTTGTATCTGATATGTACCATTTAAAGAGAGAGATATGAAACACATTATGTAATTGATATAGGATCAGTAGAAATGAAAGTAAATAGGTCACATATCCAATGAATCAAGTATCTCAAATGGGGTGATGGATATATGATTAGATTTCCCTCCATCTCAAACCTCACTATTCTCTTTTATTGAGATATTATAATGAAAACTTTATCTTAAACATCCAACTCTATGTCAAAAAACTGATTGAGAAAATATCTATTTTATAATCTCAATGTTATAATGATTTGTTATTTAATGGCTTAGAACTTCCTTATAATATCTTATACTAGTTTTCCCCCATATATTCTTCTATTTAACTTCATCCTAGAATTCTATAGTTCTATATTTATTGTCATATATATATTCATATTGATCTATTTGAATTCTTACCTGAAAGTTATTTTTATATGATAACTTGATTACACAAAGGTGTTGATCCTAGAATCCTTTTAACTACATGGAGAATGATATATGAATATACTTCATATATTTAATGATCATATTAGATTGAACATCTATTTGAGTGTGATGTGTCATAATGAAGTTATTATTTATTTTTAATGCCTTCTTAAGGCTCCGCTAAAACATTAAAATGATCCTTGGATATCGTTCAGATACAATTGATAGTAGTTGTAATGGAACCTCAGAACATCAATGAAAAATATCATCTAAGATTTAGTATGTGATAATTCTTCCCAAAGGCCGATGATGTGCTAAGGCATACATTACAAGTGGACACTTATACTCAGTATCCATTTTCCCTTAAAACAAATGTTTTAAAAGGAAACATGTCATTCTTTATTATAAGTCATCATAAATTTTACCATGATCTCATCCTTGTTCCTACTCATTCATAAATACCATTGAAAATATTTTTAAAACATGATATAAGACAAAAATTATTAGTAAGGGGCATACAAAGTAATAAATCCGTTAATCTTGTGAAAACTTGTATACCCATGAAAAGTTTTTTCTTAAAAAACAAAAAAATTTACCATAAACATGTATAATAACTATTTTAAATAAAACTTTTTTATATTACCTTTTGAAATCAATTATTTTCAAGGAAAAAAAATTTGAATGGAAAATTCATGGAGGAACATTGGGACATCATTATCATGTCACTCTAATAATCACTCTTAAAATCACTCTTACAAATAGAATAACCATGTGATCGTCTTCCACCTCCAAAAACCCCAATGAACTGGACATATATAATGGGGCTCACCATTAATATAATCTATATCATTCTCACAAATTTTCATAATCTAAAATGGGGCTCAACACTTTATTTAAGCTATATCAGTCTCACCTACGAGCGATAATGGGGTTTAAACCTTCGTATAAGTTATATCAGGCTCACCAATTACTCATAGAATTACCATGTACCATGTCATAAATATAAAGTTTTTCTATTGAACATTTTCATCATAAACCCATGTTAAAAACATTTTTAAATAAAATACAAATTTATATATCAAAACACTATTTTCTTTTACAAATGGATTTTTGAAATCTAATAATTGCACACATCATAAAGAAATAATTTTCTTTAACAATAACCATGTAAATTTATAAAGGAAAATTAAAATAATTAAATATTAATAATTTTGGGAAAATATGTCCAATATGCATATTTTAAATAAATACATTCATTTTAACTTTTCTAAAAATAGATGGAAGAGGAACTTTATGACATGATTTTTAAAAGTATCTTACCTTGAGTCTGATTTTTCTTGTACATTCCTTGTCTTGAAAAATAATATAGGTTAATTTTTACCTTACATAAGAACATTTTTCAATTTTATTATTCCATTTATATTAGTTATTTCCATGTTATATAAAATTCATTAATCATTTATAGCCAAGACATACATTTTGATGACATTCTGATCATTAGTACAAAATGACATCGGTTGGTTAAATACGGTAAAAAAGGATCATTATTTTGTCACATAATAAATAATAATAATGAAATTATTATAATTATTACAACTAAATTATTATTTTAAATCCATACCTTAAATATGGTTATTAAAAAATGAACTATGTTACAATCATAGAGAGGGTAGTCCGTACGTACTCATGAATAACATTTTCACTTTTCAATGATCATTACAGAAAGAAGGTATATATTATTTTATATTTATAGGATGATAAAAATATAATATATTTATTATTAAATCATTAAATATACATATATATATATATATCATCAGTTTTATGTCATGATGAAAAATGAATCAAATCACTTTGTGGAGGTAGCAATCCACTTGTACGCACGAACGATGTTACCATTTTTCAGTGCATGAAAATTTTAAAAGGTAAATAATATATTATATTTTGATAATTTTAAAATTATAATTAATATAATATATTAAATTTATTTATAATATTATAATTCATCCATGATATAGGGTGATGAAAAACAATAATATCGGTTCACATAGTGGTGGTCTGCCGTACACACAAATGACGAATTCCTTTCTTATTTGATGGAGTGAATATGGAAACGGTCATGAAAATAACATAACTACATTTAAGTATATTTAGGATATTTTATTAAAAATATCAGTTTTTTTTATTACAGTTTTTTGAATGTTTATGAAGAAGAAAAAAATAAAACATGCATATAAAAACCATAACTATTCTTTGGAAAACCACTTTTTCATAACACCTTAAGACCCCTATGATTTGTATTATCTATAAACTGTGACTATATATAATTATATTAAGGATTATATTGATTTATTTTGGATGTTATTGTATGACCAAAATTTGTTTCAAAGTGTGAATAAATGAGAATAAGATTTTACCTTTTATAAGAGAGGGGAATGGCACTCTAAGGAATTCTTAAAATATAAAATTAATATAAATTAATTTATAATTCTAAATAGCCCCAAAATTAGTTAATTATAATTTAATATAACTTTATATATAAATAACCACACTAAACATAAATTATATAATTTTTTAAAATATTTCTACCCTTATCATTTGGTTTTAACTATTATTTAACCCTATTAACTCTTACTCTAACAATATGGGTTTTTTACTATTTGAGGGTTAATATAAATTCTATAAAATGGACAAATATTCATAAATTATCCATGTTTCATATTTGAATAATTAGAATAATATCTTGGATGAATTTTATATTTTTAATAATTTTATATCATTTAATAAAGTATTAATGATTATAAAATATCTTTAATGTCAATTTTGAGAACTATTCATTACAGTGAGTTTAATAATCTAAATATAACACATATAATTTAAAATACAATTTTTTATATCACTATCATATTAAAGAAATTTAGAAAATTAATTTATTATATTAATTATATCAAATTATATTTATTTTAATATTCTAAATATAATTTTTTCCATTTTTTCCTTAATTAAATAATAACAGCATCAACATTATGTAATAATTTTATGTAATTATTTATTTAAAAAATATAAAAAAATTAGAATGATGAACATAAATCCCCTATATTTCAAAATACTATTAATATTTGAACATATAGTCATGATAATATCATATTAAAAATACTAAACTTATTTAAAACAAGAGCATGACATGTTTGAAATTTCATTAAATAAAATTTTATAAAAGACATAATAACAGACATGTGGTACAAAATATTAATATATTCGACCATTTTATTATTATGGTCTATATATACTCTTATAGTATGATTTATATAAGTTTTTGGGTCATTTTATTATTCTTATCATTTTTTGTAACCTTAATCACTTGATTTACCCTTTACCATAGTAATAAAATTACTAAGTTTACTATTCATATTGAAAAAAATAAAAGAGACCAAATTATTAAATTTGGACCACCTGATTTCAAATATATAATGCATTTTTTAAAATACATAAATTAAATTTTTTGTAGTTTAATTTAAAATTAAACTAAATAAACCCAATTAAAAATAGATTTTAAAAAACATGTTTTTATACTAAATGTTTGTGTGGAATCCATTTTAAGAAATTATAATTAGACTATTTTAACTTAAAATTAACTAATTCAAAGTTAGAACTAAGATAGAAAAAATATTGACCTTGTAAATACATTAAAATAAATTGAGGGTTTCAATTAAAATATGCATTCTTTAGTATTTTATAAAAATCATTATTTTCGGAAACTTATCCAAAATTCATCATAAGATAATTTTGATATGATTAATTTAAAAATTACATTAATTTTTTTAAATTTAAATTCGTTAGTTTTAAATTTAAGCATTTAAATGAAATATTTTATGAAATTAGTTTAATAAAATCATTCCCTTTTTGAATGTAAGAATTATATTATAATAAATATGATACTAATAAATATTAAAATGAATTATTCTATCATAACTTGAGTTGTTAAATTCTACCATATTTTAGAAATTTTACCCTCTCATTTTTACCTTGGGTTCAGTAACCAGGGTTTGACTTTTCAAAATACTTTTGTTGAAAACTCATATCATAAAAAGGGTTAATAAAACATCCACTTAAATATAGAGTAAGGGAAGTAGAGAGGTCATCTTGAATAACACATAACTAGATTTTAAATTTTGATAACATCAATGGGAAGTAAAAACATAGAAAAAGAATATAAAAATAACTCCCAAGGTGTAACGTCTTGCAATTTCTGTGAACTTTTTTTATGGAATTATTTCAGGAATACGAAATTTAAGAGAACATAATTCTGAGGTCTTCAGATCCCGTAATGGAATTTTAAACTTTTTTTAAGGTACGTTCAGTAAAAGTTTGAGCTGGATTTTCCATCATTTCAACCATTTTTCTGATCAAAAATCCAAATGCACCATTGAATTCAAGACACTGGGTTTTTCATAGAAATGACTTAACTTCGGCTGACAAGGGCAAAGTGGAAGTGTTATTTTTTTAAACTTTTCGATAAAAATTATAAAATTATTTATATGAATTATTTTATTTTCTTTCTCTCTTTGTAGTGGATGACAATGATGCTATAGGTAAACGACATGGCGACGATGATGTGCATCCATGAGTCTCATTAATGGGTCGTTAAAATCGTTGCATAACAATGCTTTAATGACACGTAATAGAGACATTGTTTCTTAAATAAAATAGTGTAACAACGCGGCATTACAGCTTAATGGGAACGCTATGATGTACTCTAATATATATTCTAACGCGTTGAGAAAATATGGAATAAGAAAATTGGAGGATTCTCAGGCGAAGATCTGATGGACTTCCACCACAGTAAAGAATGAAGAATGCCAGCAAAACATTTTCTACATCATCAAGCCTTTTGAAGATCAGAGCAGAGAAGTGACATCAACATCATAACCCCTCGAGGACGAACACGCCACAATAAAGTTCAAAAAAGTAGAGTTTTTGGATCTTTTGTTCTTTACTGTCCATTTATAAATGGCCAACGTGGATTAACCCATGAATAGGTTAATCAATGGACTGTTCATTCTTGTGGGAGGGTGACTTCTTTAGGGTTACTTTTTCAGGGATCAAATTATCTTTGTTATTAAAATTAAAATTCCCAGACCCCTTGTTTTGTAAACATCTAATGAGGAGGGCCAGAGCTCACATGAACAAGGACGAAGCCCCTCCGTCAGGGGTTTTCTTCATGGCCATACATTTAAATCGATGGCAAGGAAGTTTTGAGACTATCATGGTGGAGAGGTTGATCTCTAGAATACACTGGCATAAGTGGTATGAATAACCCACCACTAGTATGGACCTTGTGGTTCATGGAAGATTCGGTCGGTGCGCCGATGCCGAAAGTGGCACCAGCGACTGATAGCGGTGGCCCACGGCGGCAAATGTGACTGGGAGGTGGTGCACCACGATGGTACATGAGATGAAAGGCCTTTACTAGACCAGGTTGGGGCATAGCCGGAGAAGCCGCCGGCTGAGCTAGTAGCTGGAGGCGGCGGATGTGGTCGCATGACCGCGTCAGAGGGTAGCAGATGCAACACTAGGCGGTGTCCCACATGGAGGGTCGCAGTCGCTTGACCGTGGAGAAGGAGGCACCCCACGACGACCCATGGGGCGATGGAAGGGCATGGACGTGGCTCCAAACCACGTCCAACGAGGTGGACTGGATAACCTCTTGCGAACCAGACAGGGTGTGAACCCCAACAAGGCTCGGCCCTGACTGCGGGCCGGACCAGCTGCCTAGTAGAAAATACCTAATCCTGGGGATCCATACCACACTGGTAAGAAGGACATGCACCAAGAAGGCCGGACCTGCACCCTCTTCGGGCCTGACCAGACTAGGTTGGGTCAGTGTGTGACTCTGCAGGCTGGACCCCCGGCCAACCGGGCCAGGTCCAGCAAGGCCTATTAGGCCAGGTCCACTGGCCATATCGGACCAGACTGACCCCGACCCACACCAAGTCATGTTGGGTTCATTATAATTGACCAGGGTATGTAGAACCCTTAAGATGGGTTGGTTGGGCCGGTCCAACCAGGTGGGACCATGCAACATCGTAACTGGCCCCCTGGTTACTAAAATGCTCAAATCATGCAAACTGTGTGTCTGATTGACGGGTTGTTTGCAACATTGAGACCCCCTTGAGAAGGCAGATATTTCGAAATAATTTTTGGTGACTTTAATTGACTCTGAGAATTGATGAATGGAGGTGTGTTTCTCCCAAGAGCATTATGTATGGAACCTTTTGGTTGGATGAGACTTGAATATTTCCCGATGATGGCCTTGTGGGAAGTGGTTATGTATGACCCAGTAGGCCCATGGTGGGGAGCAGCTGTATGTGACCCCACAGACCCACGGTACTCGACAAGAGGATTACCTCCATTCGTCTATGGTGGAAAGAAGATTGTTGTGACTTGACATTCCCAGATTGGGGAATGGCTCTGTGTAACCATGCATACCCATAGCACTCATCACAGATTAGTACCACAATAGTTCATGGTTAGTGGGAAACCACCCTGTGGGACCTGGTATGCCCACTTTACTCGATAGAGGTGGAGTTATTATATGGACAAGGAGCTCAAATTTTGTGACTGATGATGCAAATTTTACTACCCTAGAGTATACCGGGTGTGAGATGCCTTGTGTTTCATACATTATAGTTCTTTCTAGTTTTTCTTGGGTTTTTATTTTGTCCCACATTCTTTTAGTTTTATAGGAAATCCGTTTATTCAATGGTATGATGTTTCCCTTTTGTGAGTGGGGGCTTGGTTGGGTGTGTGTGTGCCTATAGGTGTCCTGGCTAATGCCTCACACATGCAGGATGACCCCATTGGCACTAGTCACCATCCCATGGACATCGGAGGGCGGGCATGGGGTTGTCACGACACGGGCCCCGGTGGACGGGTCATGACACAATCACTGATACTGAGTGATAGAGTGCATGTTCATGTGAAATATGACCATAATAATACCATAAATTTGTAATGCATTAAATGTCTAATGATTTCGTTGTAAGAAAATTAGATAGGTAACATTTTTCTTCAAAACAAATTTACCAAATCTGATTTGTTATTATTCTGTCAATATAAAATACATAAGTAAATATAATTACCTGACAAGAATAAATTCATACTTTAATCAATATTCACCACAATCTCATCTCTTTTCTATAAATGATGAGTACTCAAGAAAAAAATTTCAAGCCGAAAACTTTTTAATCAACTTCTATGTTCATAAAATTCACAAAATAATAACTATATATTCCTCATATCTTTAGGCCTTAACCAAAACTAAAATGGTTGGGAAAACATAATTTAATTCCCCAAAATAATAAACCTTTATATGATGACAAAGTAAATTAATCTCAAAAATTAAACAAATATCATGCAATAAATAAATATACACAAAAATATTTAAAATTAATCTAGAGAAAGATTGAAAATCAAAAATCAGAAGGATCAAATCACATAGTCTTCCCTGAATTATTTAACATTTATATTAAAATAACATCAATGACACTTAATGTCTCATAAAAAGGTAAATTCCAAAATCATATATTCATTGATATATGCTAATCATTTCTTTAAAAATCTTGAATCTCCATAATCCACAATAAAATCATATACTCTTACAAAATTTATTTCAAAATTTATTTATCAAATAAAATCCCACTGTATTATACAAGGTTCCCAAAATAGTATTCTTATTCTGAAATAACATTGATCACTAAATAAATTTATGATAAATAATACATCCCCAAATTGTGACATCCCATAATTACCATAGAATTATATATCATAAAAACCATAATGGTTGTTCATACCATTAAACTTACATACAAAACAATTAAAGGAATTATTTTTCACATAACATTTTCAATAAAACCTATACTAAACCTAAAGTTTCTATCAGCATAAATGTTTCTAAAATACTCTTAGTCATCATAGTCATCAAATAATTAAAACCTAAAAAAGGGGTGTCTAAGACATTTAACATAAGATTAACCTTAAAGTTATAAAACCGTGATGGAATTCATAACTGTTCAGATTACAATACCTGAAAACATCCTAATCTCTAAAGTTATTTAAACCCTCCTCTAATATCTACTATGAGAAATAAAAATTAATAATTTCATATTCTAGTATCTTTGAACTATAATTCACTTTCTCAAAATCCAAAGTATATTCTCTATTTAGAGTTGTAAATAATTCAGACAAAAATTTACATACTAAACTCATACATTACAAGTGTACATTAATAATCAGTATCTATATTTTCTATAAAACAAAACATTTAAAAATAAAAATGATTTATTTTCATGAAATATCATTCAAAATTTTATATCTGCATCATCCATGATTCTAATATTACTTAAAAACCTATGTAAAATGTTTTAAAATGTGGTATGTGCAACAAAATCTTAGTAAGGGGCAAAAAATTATTAATTAAATTAGTGTAGTGAAAAAACATGAAACCCCATGAAATTTTTTCTTAAAAACAAAAATGTTTAGCCTAAAATTGTGTAAACATTGTTTCACCACAAATTATATTTAGCATACTTTTTAAACTCACTTATTTCCAATAAAACTCATAATTCATCATAAAAAATTCATGTACGGACCTTCGAACCTCATTATCATATCACACTTTCAATCACTTTTATAGGTAGAATAACCATGAAACGAACTTAAGACTCTGGAAAACCTAATGTATTATAGAGATATAATGGTCCTAACCCTTTATATAAGATATATTGGGCTAACCCATTTTTCATGAGCTATAATGTGGCTCAACCGTTCATATAAGCTATATCGGTCTCCCTCATAAACTATGATAGGGGTTAAACCTTCATATAAGTTGTACCAAGCTCACATATATTTCATATAATTATCATGTACTAGATAATGAACAAAAAAAATTTATTCTTAATCCTTTTAAACATAACACCATTTTTAAACCCCTTTTTAATAAAATTTTCTTTTGAATACGAAAGCACCATTTTCTTTTAAAAATGAAAATTTAAAATTTAATAATATTTCACAATATAACGAAACCATTTTATTTAAAAATAGCCCTGGAAACTTATAAATGAAACATTAAAGAAATAAATCATCATTAATATGATAAAATTAAATAATTCTGTATAAGTAAAAAAAATATAATCCTATTTACTTTTTTAAAAACATTTTAAATATGAACTTCAAAAGTAGATTTTAAAGGATTGTCTCTTACTATGAGTTTGATTCATCACGTACATTCCTTATCATCCTGAATATTAAACATAAGTAAATTTTATACAAGATTAATAACATTATTCAATTTTCTTATTCGTTTTGTATAAATTATTTATATTTTATATATAATTACATAATCAATTAAGTTTACATCAATCATTTTGATGATATTCTGTTCGTAAATCCAAAATGACTTCGGTGGGATGACCGTGGGTAAAATGGTCCTTATTTCATTACCTAAAAAATAATATTTTTTAAATAATTAACATTATTATACAAAAATTTTAAATTTAAATCCATTAATTTATTATGGTTATGAAAAATTAACTATGTTAAAATCATAGAGATGATAAGATATACGAACTCGTGAGTAACATTTCAAATTTTCAACCATAATTATTTAACGAAGGTACATATTATTTTATCTTTAGAAAATGATAATAATATCATATATACAGTATTAGTTCTCTAAAAATACTTATATATATATCATCTATTGAATTTAGTGATGAAAAATGAATCACATCACTTCATAGAGGTAGTAGCCCACATATGTGAACGAACAACGTTACCATTTTTCAGTGCATGGAAAGGTAAGAAGGTAAGTAATATATTATATTTAAATAATGATAAATATTTAATTAATAAAATATATAAATATTAATTCCATAAATATAATATATACAATATAAATGGTGATGGAAAACAAATTACATCGGTTCATGAGGTGGCAGTCTTCCATACACATGAAAGATGAATTATTTTTCAATTTGATGGAATGGGAGATGGATAAAGCTTATGAAGCAAACATAATAAAATTTCATTATATGGGGTACAATTAATTTATAATCTTATCATGGTTTATGAAGGTTTAATGGATTTTTAGTTAACAACAAAACTAAACCATACATAAAAAATGATAATCATTCCTTGGAAACCCTCCTTTTCTTAACACCTAAAGGCATCTAATACTGGTATTGATTCTAAACAATTACCACTATAATTAGACAATAGATTTTATTAAAGTAATTGGGTTTTTATTTTTTGAAATAAATGATTTTTTGAGTATTAATACATGATAATAAGATGTTTTCTTTTATAAGAGAGGGAGGGGCACTCTTAGAATTTTTCAAAATATTAAATTAATATAAAATAATTTTAAATTAAATATGTATAAAAACTGAATTATTTATAATTTAATATGATTATTGATTAAAATATCATCATAAAAATATAATAAGATATTTTTTTTCTATATTTATACCTTTATCTTTTGGTTTTAACAAGACCAAAAGATAACAATATAATTACTATAAAATGAAACAAGACCTATAAAAGGGAAAGGTTTTATATTTTCAACCTTAAAATAATCAATAATACTAATTTAATATTTTTTTTGAAATTTTATAACATTTAATGAAATATTATTTCTTATAAAATATCAATAATTATATTTTTTAGAAATTTTCATTATATTGACTTAAGTAATATCAATATAACACATATAATTTGAAAAAAAAATTTATAATATCCTTAACATTTAAATTTTATATATAAGATTATTTTATTACATTCAGTATCTCAAATTATATTTATTTTAATTTTTTTAATATCATTAATTTTAATTTTCTATTAATTATATAATTATTTAATCAGCGTTGTGAAAGTATTTAAGGTAATTATTTGTTTTAAAAAAATAAAAATAAATTAACAAGAATAAAATAAATATTTTATATTAAAAAATAATATTTATTCCCAAACATATCCTCTGAATAACACCATACTAAAAATATTAAACTTATTTAAAATAAGAGTGTCACATGTTTGACTTTTCTTTAAATTACACAATATAAAGTTAATAATCTCATCCAAGTGGCCCAAAAAGGTTATAAATTCTACCATTAGATGATTATGGTCAATATATAATCATACCATAAGATTTAGATAATATATTTGGATATTTGATAGTTCGTTTCATTTTATTTGCAACCTAAATTATCAAATTTACCCTTTATCATGGTAATAAAATTACTAAGACTACTATTCATATTTACTAAAATAAAAGTGAACTATTTACTAAATTTATACATACTAATTCAAAATATTGTATCTATTTTTCAAAATTAAAAACACAATGATTTTTGAATTCAATTTATAATTAAAGTGAAAAAATATAATGAAAATCAATTTTTCATGAAAATACCCCTTTAAAATATAAAATGGTTTTTTCTAATATAAATTACAAAATCCATTTTATAATGAATAATTGAATTATTTTAAATTAAAAATGACTAATTGAAATTTAAAACTAATTCTTAACAGAATTTTACCTTGTCAATACATTAATATAAATTACAGTTTTCAATTAATATAATTATTCTTCATTATTTTTTGAAAATTAGTATTTTTAGAAAATTATCAAAAAATCATCCTAGAATAATATTAGAATAATAATGTTAAAAACTAAAAGGATTTTTCAAAATTAAAACACTATATTTTTTAAATGAAAATTTTAATTGAAATCTTATAAGAAATGAGTTTAATAAGACTATTCCCTTGTTAATTCTATGAATAAAATTATAATGAATGTAATACTACTAAATATTAAACTGATTTATTATATCATTACCAGGGTTTTTAAAATCATGTCATTAATTGATAAATGATTTCATTAACTTAGTTTTTATGTACTAAAGTAGCATCAACCTTAATTTTGGGGGTCATGGGTGTACCTTAAACACCCCAAGAATTTTCCCCAGGATAACCCATTTAATTCACACTCCATTTATGTCTATAAAATTCTTTATCTATATTCATATGGATAGTACGTGTAAAATATATTTCAAAAAATATTTTCTTTAATTCATTGTATTCCAATGAATTTATGAAGTCCTTAGGCATGGTAATCTTATTCAGTGTACACCAATAATCTCTTTCTCCCACTAATAGATAAATGATCAAGGTAAATTTCTCTTGATTGTATTATTAAATCAAAAAATATAATTTTTAAATAAAATTTATCCACTAATACACATTTAAATAATTTCCAGATTCACAAAAAGAGGGGTTTTATCACCTAAAATAATCAACCATAATTTTGTACTTATTTAGAGAATATTGGATCTTGGTATGGTTAATGTAATTATTCCTAACTTGATTGAATTGAGAAAGTACCACCATGTGGTTTTCAACTCCCACTCCCATAATATTTGGTATCTCATTTGGAAAATCTTTTCATTTCCTATAGTAATGTTTTTTGTAATGATACTTATTATATACATTCATTTACAAAAACATCGGAAATTTAAGGATGAAAAAACTAAAATTAACATGTATAGAAACAATTTGGATTTTGAAATAATAACTAATAAATCACTAGAATATCATGACTCATGAATTTTTAACATTCAATATATGTTAATTAGGGTGAATTTCCTATTATGTTATTTTAACAACCTAATATTTTGGATCCTTTAAAAATTATTTACTATGTTATATAACATTTTTCACATGATAAACCCAATGTACACAAACCACAAAAAATTCAGAGGACCTTATTAATAATTCTATAACAAACAATATAATTATAAACCACTAATAGTTATAACCTTTAAAAGGTAAATAATTAATATAAGTTAATATTGAAAATGTATAATTTCAATAAAAGAAATTTTATTATATTATATATTTTAATTTGAAAACTAAATTTAGAAATTTTTAGAATTTAATTTGATAAAATAAAATTCATTTTTGAATTTTTGAGAACAAATTTGTCTTAAAATATATTTAGTGATATTTTTCTAAAATAATTGATTTTTGGTCAATAGAAAGAAAATACATATTTCAATAATAACATTTGTTTTATATGGGACAAAATGTTTTGAAACATTTTTTATATGCAAAATGTATATTTATAAATTGAAACAATTTACTTAAAGTCGCTATTTTCAATTTATTATAACAATGAATGTTGTTTTTTAAAATCAAGTAAAAAATGGTATCTTCAACAAAATCAGTCTTCATATACATATCATTTTTATCATTAAATGATTGATTTCAAAATGTTATAATTTTAATAAGAAAAAATAAACCTTATTTTTTTATTTAGCATATATAAATTTACTTATTTTAACTATTTTATCATTTAATAAAAAATTTGTTATTGTTTTGTCAAAAAATATTGGATTTAGAAAAATATAATATTGACTATATTATCACTATGTAAGAAAAAAATAGTGCATTTAAAAACTAATAAAAAAAATAAATTATCAAAACAAGGAATAATATTTTCGATTTTTAAATATAATTTTTACATAGAAAACCTATGCCAAACATTTTTATAAATAAAGTAAAATGTTACACTAAAAACAATATTTTTCATTTCTTTTAATTAATTAATGTTTTGGTAAATATTTTTTTTCTATTGATTAAAAAGTTACATAACCTTATTTTTGTAATTAATAAATTAATTTCATAAAAATTACTTACATTGATAATATTAACTGACACATAAAATTTATGCGTAAAAACGCAAATTTTCATAAAATAGTTTTTATATGTTATATACATTTATTTTGAAACTAGAATTTATTAAACGTATATGTTTAATTAGATAAAAAATCATATTTACTAATATATTTTATCAAATCAGGTGATAATTAAAAATTTAATGTGGTCAATTTAATTATACATAATGTTTAAAAAATAAAAATAACCAAGGTAAAAGGACTCATGGTTAAAAATAAAATTCAAAGGGAAACCCCATGAGTTTCTCAATTATTCATCCAAAATGATTATATGGTAGGAATTATATAAATAAAAAAATTTCATACTAAATTATTTTGAATGTTTGGAACCATTTTCCTTGGAATAATGTCATGGAATTATTAAAATGTGAACGGTGTTACTAAAAGGTCAATTTTCATCCTGTATAATAGTGGATCAATTACATTACTTCAAAGATATCCCTACTATTAAAATTACTCCAATAAATTATGAAACAAAATTCTCCCTATATCCTTACGATATGAAAATAGTCCCTTCGTCACTCATAGTTTTCCTAATCCCTTCAATTTTAAGGGACCTCCAAGGAAAAATCAAATCTCCAACATGAGTATGATCTCTTTCTTATGTTTTATTCTTAATCTTACTCTTACAAATATATTATCACTGTAATAATATGATGAAGTCATTATCACTAGTATACTTATATTTTTCTATATTTATGGTACAATCCTTTGTAATTAATTTCCATCCTTATTGAAAAACAAACTACTGTCAATCATGTTTGTGCACAGACTACCTCCTCTATGAAGAATTGTTTTTTTTCTTTTATTTTTTAATTACTTTTATAAACATATTAAAATATCGTTAACCATAATAGAAAAAAAAACAATATCACTATTATTATAATATAATGATATTATTTCACTATAAACACCTCATTAACCATACTCACCAATCGAGTTAAAGCGTGTTCAAGATTGAGAGGGATTAACCACCAGCTTGATTAATTATATGAAATTATATCATGAAGGATTATGAAATATTATTTTTTGGTATTATATGAAATATATATATATATATATATGTAAATAATGTTTTTTTGGATTTTGGAAATGATACATCAGTATTTAATTCATTAATTTAGAGAGATGCCCTTTATTGGTTAAAAAACACTAAAAACATCCTTTTTTGTTTTCACCTTCTAAGATAAACACTAAAGTACTCATGAAAATAAATTTTAACATAATACATAATTATAAATAATATATTATAGAAAATTTAATGAACATCAAATAATAATAAATACCATCACCAATCCAATGAAACTAATAAAAATGGCCAGAGCTATAAACACCTGGTGTGGGAAAATAGGAAAAGATTTAACTAATAGACAAGTAGATAATGATTATAAATTGAAATTTTAAATATTTACAGGTATGAATATGATTCATAAATTAGGTTTTAATATATATATATATGACTGTTATATAGGATCTTATATTGAATCTGACCTAGCAAATAAATAAGGAATTGTTTTCATCTAAAAACATCATTTTTGAGACACGAGTATTTTTATCCACATAATTTTATTTAAATGATTTTTATAACAACTATTTTATATGTAATATCATATATCATTTTTATTCATATTAGATAAACATTGAATTCAATATTTCCCTCTTTCAAGGGGTTTTATTAGAATGTATATTAAGCCATAAGGGTTTTCCAAAACTCATTTTCCTTTCTTTAAGTTATAATGGTTGTTTGTGAACCCCACTCTTTTAAATTGAATTAATTTATCCTATAATTGTATAAAATATTATTTAATCTTTAATTTTAATTTATTTATAATTATTTCCTAGTAATTTATATCCCAAGGACCATTACTTAAAATATGTTGATATTCATAAGGGATTCTTGGTCTCAAATCTGAATCACTTAAAACATATTTAAGATATACACCATGTTTCCATTACAATGGTGTAAATAATAACATAATGTCACTTTTTTTATGATTATATTACACTTCATGATATTAAATATTCATTTAAAGTATATACCTCTTATGTAGTTTTGGTTCAAATGTAACAAAGGATGTAAGGGGTTTTCATTACTCAAATCATTTTTCTTGGTTAATAATCACTCTTATTCAACTAAAATATTTTAGGATTTATCTAAAATAACCTATGATTACTTTATTTTCATTTACAACTTCTTTTATGATGAAATAATGTATCACACTAAAGTATTCTACATTCATTATGTGATTTTATTATGGGCATGCATTATTTTAGAATAATTTCCATTTATTTTAATGAATTTTTCATCAATGAAAATGTTTTTACATCCCACAAATGATCACATTTTAATAATAGAAACTAAAAAAATTATCTCCAAAGAATATTTTATTCCCCTTTATTTATTTCAAAAAATCCATATTTTTAAACATTTGGGTTTTTAAACAGTGTTATTTAAAAAATTTCAAAAGGTTTTTTCATCCTTTCAAAATAAAAATGTTTTATCACACACTCCAATAATTATTTTGATAAAATTTATGTAATTTTTAATGTACTTATATTAAATAATGTTTTTAAATATAAAAATTTTCAATGTATTTCCACTTCCATTTTTTTAAAAACTTTATTTTTTCTCAAGTCTCCACTAGTTAATATTATTTTAAGATTAACGTTTTTTGTATGTTTAATTATCATTTATTATAAACATTATTTATTTTCTAATATCATTCATTAGTAAATAATTATAATAGTTCTTTAAAAAAAATATTATATTTCCCTCAAATAAATTTTTTAAGAGTATTTTACCCCTCATCTTTAAAGGAAATACTTGAAAGGTTTTATAAAAATGTTTTCATTTCATATATATTTACCCTCCAAGGTTTATCATTCATGAAGTGATGTTTCGACCAACCTTTTTATTTTATTATGATATGATTTCATTTAGATATTTCAATTTTTGATAATATATGATTTATTAACTTCATTTTATGTGTCGTTTTTTATTGTTTTCATAAAAAAATTCTTTTTCCATAGGTTATTTATAATTTTTTTAAACATTGATTTTCAAGTGGAACACAAAAGGATGGATTAAGAGATAGGTGGGAACAATTTCACCCTTCAATGCATTGGATAAATGATTATATCATGCGATAGAAATTTTATGTGAATAGGTTAGTGATTTTCATAATTCAAAAAGTTTGAGTGTGAGGGTGTTATGTTCTAATCATAATTTTTTGTTTGAATAGTTTATCAAGTAGATAGATATACAAGGGTGAGTTTGATGGAATTTATTTCGACTCATGATTTTATGAATGAATGGGTTAGTGGGTATCAAGATTAAAAAGGATATTAGTTACTAAGTTTCTGATTTTGTCACTTTATTTTCTATGTTCATGGATCCAGTTATATGATTCATGTTTCATTTTCTCATTCCATGATAAATGTGTTGTCGTTTGAGATTTTATGCCCATATTCTATCCTCATTATTAACACTTATATTTTTTATGTTCTTCTAAATTTGATAATTTTCTTTATTCATGATTTTAAATATGATTAAGATCTATAAATTATGGCCTCTATTAAGTTATCCCTTTCTGAGAATTTTATCTCACTCCATTCTTATGTTCCCATTCTCCAAGTAACCAAACACTGAGATTAATCGAACAATGATATATTATTAAAATATTATTCTTTAAACATGACCATTATAAAATATCCATTAATTTTAATCAAATAAATTATGAAAACTATCTCTACATATTTTACTTAATTTATTTATTAATTCATAATAAATAAGAACATAAATTTTAGTTATGTTATTTAATTCTTTAAAAATACATTTTCCTCAAAATGATTTTTATTTCGTTTGATAAAATATATTGTAATTTATTTATGAAAATTCTAAAAATGTTATTTTAAAAAATTAAAATCATATTTTGAATCAAGAAATAAATATTAACTTAGGGTAAATTTTTGGGATTTTTCTGAAAGGATACATTTTTAGTGAATGGTGAAAAATAACAATTTTTTTAAAAAAGTGATTTCTATTAGTAAATTAAGTAATTTAAAAGTATATTTATTATTTTAGTTTTTTTCAATTGTAAAATAAGTAATATTTAGTAATATTTTATATAATAAATTAAATTTAAATCATATTGATACTATATTTTAGTATAAGATTATTTTTAGGCTTAAGAATACTTTTTTCATAATTATATTTTAAAGTGAATAATGTTGCTCCATTATAATAATTAAAATAAACCATAATGATGACTTATTTAAAATAAATTTATATTATATATATTGTAATTTAATTTCATATAATTATCATTTCAGTTCAAATAGTTAATATAAGATCGTATTTTCCATGAAAATTTAATTTTTGAAAACCCATTATTTTTCATACTTGTGGGTTTTATTTTGAATTAAATTCTTCCACTTATATGAATATAATTTGATAAAATGGATCCCATATTTTAAATAAGAATAATTTATATTATATAATAAGTTCAAATTAATTTTTAGTCCTAGGGAATAGTAAAAATAGAAAAAAATAATTACGACTATAAAAAAAATTAAAATGGTAAAAGTGAGTAACCTTAGATGTAAAGAGGGTAACATGTTTAAAAAATTTAATTTTCAGTGGTAGACGTGTCGATAGTCCTTATATATCCTATAATATTATATTTGTCAATTTTTGAGGCACTTATCTTGAGATTTACTCCTTATTATTGAATACTTTAGAGTATTAACAAAAATATCTCTCCTCCCCATTTATAACAGGGCACCCCTCCCTTCTTCAAACCTGTAAATCAATTTTTCTTTAAAAAATCCGGAAAACTATATCCCTAAAATCCTTATCCACGTTCTTTTGATTCTTTTCTTCCAAAAATTCCAACAGTAGGGTCTTTAATAATAGATCCAAATTAGGTTATTCTAAGAGAAGGTGATTGTATTCACCCGGATCCTTCTTTTTTACTTATTCTTTTTCCTACATCAATTATGTATTAACAATTATAATTTAATAACACTATAATCTACTATATAATAATATTTTTTTTCTAATGAAATTATATTTATTCATCTCATCCACCATTGAACAAGAAACTAATCCATCGTTCATGTGTTTGGTGGACTAACGCCTCACAAACTGATGTAATTTGTTTTCTATCATCTCTTATAAAAGAATTATATGATGAAATATTTAATTTTTATATATTATATTCAAATAATATTAGTAATTCTATAAAAATATCATATAAAATACCTTCTTAACTTACCATCCATTGAAAAATCATAACATTATTCCTGTTTTTAGCAGACTACCACCTCACAAAGTGATGTGATTCATTTTTTTACCACACAAAATAGATAATATATATATATATAAGTACAATATAATATTTATGATATAATTGTCATTTTCTAAATAAAAATTACACTTAAAATCTTTCTATTATGATCATTGAAATGTGAAAACATTACCCATGCGTAGTTACGCCCCATATTCTCTATGGTTGTAATTTTCTTCGTTTTTTATAACTATGCTTCATTTTTTATTATAAAAATATAATTTATGAACAATAATTATAATTATATAATGACTATTATTTTTGATATTATGGAATAATGACCTCTTTTACCATGTTCAATGCACTGATGTTGTTTTGAATTTATGAACTAAAGACACCTACCGGGGACAAAACTAATTAAGTAATTAAATATATAATTAAAATAAATGAAGAAAATAGTTTCATTATAAGGTATTGAACCAAGAAAAAGGTTCTTAATAAAAAAAATAATTTATTTTATTTTGTTGTACATGATATGAAATACATACATGAAAAATCCTTGACTTGAGGTATGGGTTTCTATCACAAAACAAAATTCTTTGAGACACATGTTCTTTTATACACCTAATTTATTTTATATGGTGTATATAATGAACCTTTACATATTATATCATTAAACCTTCATAGTTCACAATATTTTATATTACAATTCACTTAATTTATTAATAGGGGTTATGAATGAAAATTTACCATATTGGTAATGGTTTATGATTTAATATCATTTTAATTTGGATTGTTAATGCTTGAACTTACATTGTACAAAATAATTTGATAACTGTACATTTAAACCATTTAATTTTACTGTAATATATTGAATCTTAAAATATTAAAGTAATAGTACAATTTTTCTCTATTTGGTACTTAAAATGATTGAATATATGTTTTTAAGGAAAAACAACTTTATTTCTCTATTTGGTCGAAAACACTTTATCTTCCATGTTCATGTTTTTGTTTAAAATGTTTCAATATTAATTTATAATTGTTTAAATTTATTTTTAACAATTTTTAGGTTTGTAATAATTTTTTTTAAAATAAATATTTTTATTATTTTCTGAATGAGGTATATTTTTACATTTTACCAAAGTATGAAAGGAATATTATTAACTTATAAAACATGAAAGGAATTACCCACCATTATACTAATTATTTTTTTGAAGATAACATTATAATGTTACGTGTCTATTTTCAAACAATAGTATTTACATAATATTCTGTGATTTTTTTGTTTTTTGAAATCTATTTTCAATTGTGATGTTTATTTCCTACATGATTATTTTTAATCTTGTTAAAGGTTTTTATATTAATCAACAAAACAAAATTTAATGTTATGAAATTATTATAAATTGTTTATATATGTATATTACATATTTTCCTAGATAACTATACCTACCAAAATCATATAAATACATTCCTTATGATCATTTCTCAAATGCATTCATTAAAAAAAAATTATGATGATATGAGGTAACATTATGAAACCAATGTTCTTTCATGGGTATTTCTCATGTTTATTCCTTGTGATTTATTTCATTTTTTGAAACACATTTTTTTATACATGAAATAAATTTTATGGGTGTAAATAGAATTATATAGACCTCAAATACTTTGGGAAATGTTCTGGTCTCATGTGACATCATGTATGGGATTAGGAAGTAATCCTAATCTTATTAACTTATCTAGATTGTTAGTCTTGACTATTGTATATTCCATATTTTATTATTATTATAAAATTCATTTGTGTCTATGATATTATTATATAATTCAAATTATATTATGTTTCTATTTTATTACTCATGTTCCATATATTTTATTATATTATTTTTTACCTTTTACTTGAATGTCATGTTTCATTATTATTATTTTTCCTTACTGGTATTTTTAGCTTTTTCCTTTGGTCTATATAATCGATAGGTTATCCCATGTTGTTTTAGGAAATCAAAAGGATCTAGGATGTCACTATGGTGAATAAAATTAGTACGTTTTATTTTAACCTCACATTGATGTATTATGAACCTAGTCATACAAAGAAACTAAGACTCAAGATCTATGTGTTATAACTAATGTATTTTAATGGTAAAAATCATGAATTTTTATGTTTAAAAGGTTTGGGTCACTAAATTTAGTATCATAGAAATGTATAGTTGTTTTTTAGTTTTATTTGAGAACCCTATGGACCATTATATGGATATATATGAATATAGGAATATATCATTGAATTTTGAGGAAGAATAGAGTGAGTAGGATACGAGAAATTACATCCCTATCAGGATACTATTAGTTGTTGTTACTATAATATAGTTTTAGCCAGCGGTAATAAATCATGTAATGGTGTATTGATCTATTTAAAATCGTCTCCCAGTCCATGAAAAGGATCCTTTATACAAACCATGTTTGACACTCCTGAGGGATATGATTTAGAAATTCAGAAACTCTTTAAGAACCCTTTTGATGGACCTGATCAAATTCTTATTTTAGAAAACCTATTTGGAAATGTTCCCACGGATTATCTAGATTAAATATTAAAAACTCCTAAGTCATGATATACTTATCAGTTATAAGTTATTATTTCTTGGATTATAAGCTTCCATTTTCTTTATTAATCTATTCCTCTCTATTTTCTTTTATTCTTATTAGTTAATAGTGGGAAATAAGAGAAATCGTACCAAAAACCAATGTCATGAGAAGTGTAATGATTTTAATAATGACATTACTTACCTAAGATAAATGGTAGGTAGAAATATTATTGTCATTCCAAATAAGCTATCTCAAATTAAAATTAATAACAGTATTAAAGTTGAATTTCCAAACACGTCAAATAATCAAAGGATGATATCTCAAGGAAATTCAAGTGTTAAAATGAAAAAAATGAAGATTAAATTTCCTACATGTAAAAAATATAAGAATTTGAATCATGTGAAATAACATAAAAGAACTATAAAATGATTTATGTGTATAAAATGTGGTCATAAAGTAGCTAATTTAGAAAGAAATATAAAGAGTTCGTTCAATAAGATGCATGGAATTAAAGTTCAACCTAAGGAACCGCTAACCGTACAATGTTTTCGGGTATATTTTTTGATAATTTTTGAATTGTAATTGTTGAATTATTATTGTGTTATAACTTTAGAATCATATTTTTGAATATTTTTTGGTTTTCTGGATACAAGAATCATGAAACTTATAATTATTTCTCTATAATAGTTTGATATTATGGCTTTTTAAGAATATATTGAATGGTACTAATGACCTATAAAGGTGATGAAATTTTATAATGGTAATTAATGAAAAAAATCAATAAGGAAGATATAATATTCGATATACTCTTAATTTTATCATATTTATTGAAAACTAAAATTATTTTATTTTTTAGAAAAGATTGATTTTTATGGAAAACCATAGAGGTAAAAAAAGTGAGTTGACTGAAAATGTTATTTTAAAAGATGTGCAATATATTTTTAATAATTTTATATGATAAAGGTCAATCATGAATATTATTATCAATTCTCCCATAGTTTTAGAATATCACAACCTGAAATCCTATCAGCAACCAATTACATATATGAACCCATGACCAAAGGGTGATATGGGATCAATGCCTACTTCAAGAATATTTAATGTTCTTATTAGTATAACAAAATTCATAAAATTTTTAGTTGATGACTAATAAGTTGATACTGGGAGACATATTTAAGGAACAAATATTTTTCAATTTTTTTTGATTTTGAGTGATTGATGATATTTTATAAAATGATTATTTTTACATATTTAAATATATATATTATTTAGTTCTAATATATAGTATTATTTGAGAATAATACTATTATGTTTTGGGAGATATATTTTGGAGGGTATGAGATGTAATTGGTGGTTAAAACCTTCTTTCATTTTTAGTTATTTGAGGTTATTTGGGATGTAGGGTTATATATTCAAAGAATGATCTATGTTAAACCATTGGTTTTATTGTTGAATTTTCAAAATTAATATATTAATATTCATTTTGGGTAATATCTTATATTGTGCTAATAATTATGGTTTTAATAAATGTTGTAGGAATATCTTGTAACTTTTAATAGATCTTATGATCTGTTAAAAGATTTTTTTATTACTAAAGGCATAATAAAAATTTATTGTATATTTATTAATTAGAGTAAGTGGTGAAGTTGAAATTGATTAAATCACTACCAACAGATAAAATTGGGTTTATGGTATAGAAAGATATCATGTATTTATATTTTTTGGTTCTCTCTTTTTTTATAGTAAAATAATCACTCAACTCTAAGAAAAGGATATTGAAACAAAAATTATATCCTATCAAATTCATATCCAATGAATAAATGTTCTTTTAACTCATACTGAATTTAGGGTTTTATGGTCGTTAACATTCACTTAATCCTTCAATTTAACTAGATCAATGATCCCTATCATCTCTATAATTATTTACTATTTTCTTCCATGATCATATTTTCACTTCCCACTAATGTTCTCCTACTAGTAAACCTAGTTATGTGTTATTCCAAATTACCATTGTATACTCATTTCCTTCTTTTCAGAGGGAGTTTCATAAACCCATTTTATTATGTATCTTTTCCACAAAGTAATTTTTAAATTCCAAACTTGGCACAAGTTAAAAATGGTAGGGAAAGATTTATTTTATGGGGTATAGTGTAACACCCCAAAATATTAAAATAACACTATGTTCGATAGTGTATACAATTCACTAAACTAATATAAAATCAACTCTGATATATTTTTAAAATGTTAATAGTTAAACATGAATGTTATAACTTAGCCTTTAAAATTGGTGTTATGAATATTAATAATATTATGATTAAAATTATAACTAATGTTATTAAAAAATATTTTGATTAATTCTTAATATATACATACAAAAATTTCAATAGTCAATTTTTTCTTCAAATATATGTTTTCATCAAAATGATTATTAATGATTTTTTAGAAACAATTCTTATTAAATTTCAAATCCTTTATAAAATTTACTTTATAAATGAATAATAATTTTTTATATTAAAATATAAATATTAACAATGGATGATATTGTAGTACGTTTTAGAAGAGATTTATTATTCAGTGAATTTTTAAAATTACATTTTTTTTAAAACTGTGATTAATTTTAATAAATTAAGAAATTTAAAAATATAATTAGTATAGTGAATTGATTTAAAATTAAAATAAGTATTATTTTGTTAGGTTTAATCTAATTTATTACATTTAAGTCATCATTATACTATATTTTAGTATAAATTCATTTTTATGCTTAAAACATTTTTTATAAATAAACTATTTTAAAGTGCATAATGTTCCTTCATTTTAATATAATGTACTAATCCAGTGTTTTTTTAGAAAATAATAATAATGATATTCAAAACAAACAAGTGGACCACTTCTAACATTGAAGGTTGTCTGGGCCTACCCACTTTCCTTAGTAATGAGTTCACTCCCCCAATCCCCTTTCTTGTTTAAAATGTCTAGGTGCCAATTTTTGTAAATTTTTTTGAGTTTTCCTTGTATATATATATCACTAATGTTTTTTTTAAAAGATAAAAATTAATTATATACATGAACACTTATATTTATATATAAATATATAAATATTAACATTCTTATGAAATCATATGAGAGATTTTGGACATCCAAAACTCAAGAAAATAATATTTTTCATAGACTTTTACTAATAATGAACATCCATTTATTCAAAAGTTCATTCATAAACTCATGAAATAAATTTTATTGAATTAGAATATAAACTTATAGTTTTGTCATTTAAAACATATCATTAAATAACTAATAGTATTACTTCAAAATATGATGGTTTTACACATAAAATATTGGGGTAAATATATAAACCCATCACATAAAATAATCAAAATTTAAATTTTAATTCACATAAAATAATATATATCTCATTTTTTATTCATATAATAATCATAAGGATAAATATATAATACACATAAAATTATAATAAGTAATATTTTTAGATAAAACATTTCATTTCAACATAATTTGAAAATTATTTAATTTAGAAAGATCATAACTAGAATTTACGGTGAATTTCCAAGAATATGTAATATAATTCATTTGAAATACTAAAATTATATTTAATGGTTTATATATATATCTATATTTATATATATACACACACATCAAAATTATAAAATTATTTAATCTTTGAGATTTATCTCTTTTTCACCTAAAATATAAAAAAATAATGGTATACGTAATAGTTATTATGAAATTACTATTTTCTTAAAATA
Organism: Viscum album; assembly: GCA_963277665.1. NCBI lineage: Eukaryota > Viridiplantae > Streptophyta > Magnoliopsida > Santalales > Viscaceae > Viscum > Viscum album. Next base: position 1,356,402,164 of record OY728131.1, read on the forward strand.
ATTATCTTCATAAATATATATACTTATGTGTATAATTTTTAATTCTGCAAACAATTATCTAAAAAACTGCACCCATAACTTATAATTTTCAAACAAAAAATTTAAAACACACATAAAAATTATTGAAGTATCATTTTTAAAATAAAAATTTCATCCTTGATAAACATGAATGTTTCAAATGGAGTAATATACATGATTTTTAATAAATTTATTATTTTTTAAAATCAAGAAATAATAACCACAATTTTATATGTATTTATATGTTTATATATTTATACACATATATCATTAGTATGATAAACCGTACTTAAATATAAATTTAATGTACTTGTATAATTAATAGTACATGCATATATGTTTTGAAGATCGTAAACATAAAGACGTATATAAATATACATATGTACATAATTTTAAAATTTAAAATGTTTATCATTAAGTTTAATAATCTTTAATTTTAATAAAATCATATATATATATATATATATGGGTGTGTGTGTGTGTGTGTTTGTCTAATTTATACATATATAAAATATACCCATAACATTACTTACATGATTTCAACTTTGATAATCATAGTGTATTAAAAATAATAATTAAAAATATATGTCATGCATAAACATAAAAACTACATACGTATATATATGTTATGAATTTACATCCTACAGAAATAATAAATTTTGAAATCACACACACACGGAAATATATATATATATATATATTGGAATTTAAAATTGTTTTTTTATAAAAAATTTCCCATTACCTAAATCTTAATTTTAATTTCACTTCATTAATTCAAATGAATCAATTGTAATTGTAAATTAATACATGTATAATTGTATATAAAGATTTTAAAAATATTAAATATATATCTATATTGTTGATATTTGAAATTAATATATATATATATATCATTTCCTCTTACCTGTGCTGGAAAACGAAGGGAAAAATAGGGAGGTTTTGGGTTCATCATTTCTGAGTGGAGGTGTGGCCTTCTTTGGGTGGTGAGTTTGAGGAGGTGGGTAAGAGGTCTAATAAAGGAAAAGGATTTCGATTTGATTCCTAAAAAAAGGGAGATGGGAGTTCTCCTTGGTGAGATAAATATTATATATATATATATATGTATATATATTCATGGAGTCTCAGAGAACGCTGAGGAAGTGCCTTGTTTAGAATATGTATATATCACGATTTTTAATTTTATTATTTAAGTTCATGTCAATACTATTGATTCCATGATTCGAAATGATGTTTTAAAAGATAAAAGGGGTGGCGTTGTTGGATTTAGCATAGCTTGTGGGTGAGACCAATGAATAATCATGAGATTGGGTGGTTACGATGAGGGAGAAAACTTATGAGGAAGAAGACACATAGGGGTTAATCAGATGGTTGAGGAATTCTCCAGAAGATGTTTGTAACATTATGAATCATCTAGATTATGGGAGAGGAATCCATGATGGATAGAGAGGTTGTGAGGATGAAGATGATCAAAATCAATCAGATAGTTGAGGCATACTTATCCAATGGATGAGGTTCATCCAGACTAAACAAAGGGATCCCACATCATTATAGAATATGTTTCTCACCTTCCATATAAAAACTCGTTGAATTCTATTGTCAACAATAAAAAATTTCTTTACACATGGTCCTATATGTGTACTCTCTTACCTCTTTATCACTCCAAGTTGTGGCCATCATCCCCAATGAACATGCCGAAATTTCGCAAATGTGGCCTCATGTGTGGGGACCTTCCATTGTGGGTACATGAAATGGGATTCGGTGAGCTATCCATGTGGTTGACCCTCGGGGGTCTCATAGTGTGTTGAGGCCTCCCTGGATTGTCTGAGAGGGTAGGCTATATTTTTATAAAAATTATAAATTTCTACTTATTAAATTAAACAAAAATGATGAAAATATTTTAACATGATAAATTTTAACATTCAAATACTTAATAATAAGTAAGCTATATTTTATATTTTTCTTATATTATTATTATTTTAATTTAATTTCTTAGGTGATAACTTTCTAAACTAAATTAATTATTTATTGTATTCTTCAAAAAATATATCTTATGAAAGTTCATTAATTAAATATTGGAATTCTTATTCATAACTACTTAAATACCCTAATTACTTGTGAAAGTATCATAGAAACATTGTGCATTATTTTAATAATTTATAATTATATATATATAATATTAAAAAGGGTTTCAAGAGTTATATTTTTATTTATTATTAATAATATTTTTATTTTGTGTGGAATCCTCAATGGGTTTATTCAAAAGTTACAAGAAAAAATTATATAAATAGACAACATAGAAGGTATTTTAATAACCAAAGTTTATGTGTTTTATTATTCTGATCAAGGGTATGATTCATATTATTATAATTATTTTTATTTTTATAATCATAATATTTAGAGGGATCCTACTGGTGCTGGATTCAAGTACAATGAGATACATCCTAACTACTAACATGTTTGTTTCACTCCCCTCCCCCACCCCTTTATTCCTAATGGATTTTGTATATTTGAAATTCCTAAATCTTTAGTCTAAATAGTTGTTAGTATAATATGTTTTCATATATCATCAACGTTTGTAACATCATATCATTCTTCAGAAGGATTATTTATTGAATCAATTAACAAATAGAATCCTCTAAAATTTCCTAGATGTCGCGTTCTACCCTCGTTAAATAGAAATGTTCCCTCATAATTATTTTACCTATAAACAAAGACTGAGTATCACTCTCTATGAAATAGTCTAAAGATTCATTACCCCTAAAAATTGATTATTTTTTAAACCATTAATTAAAATTTTTATTTTATAAATTTTTTAGAAATAACTCAGACCTCATCAAAGTATCCATATATCCCCATTATCAGATCACTCATAAATTTAGACAGTATGGACAGTGCAACGATATTTGACAGCTCCCTCAATCCTCCTTTATTCTTTAGCCCATAAGCATCATGTAAAAATTGGGTTTTATTGATGGTCAATAGTTAATTATCATGGAAAACAATACTTATTGATATATAATTTCATAACATCTGATAGGACATAGTTTTTACAATACACTCGGACTGAGTCTACATTAAAACATTTGATAAAATCTCCCTTCAAAATATAAATATTGTGAATGAATAGATTATAATTTGTTATTAAATATAGGTAGAGTTTATGAGGATACCCATCCTTTATAGCCAGGTAAAAATCATTATGTGCTTAAAAATTTTGAGACACGAAAAAATGTTTATAATTTTATTGGTGATACATCCCCTTTTGGGAAAGGTGGGTTAATTGAAAATATTGGAATTTTCTTAAAACATCCCATGATCCTTGGTTATATAAGATTATAGCACAGGTGTTGCAGATTTTGTATAATTATTTTCATGAAATTCTAGTGATATTAATGTTTTATATACCAAAAGTGCATGACTTTTTAATGATGATCGCAAGTATGTCATTAGGAAGAGATAAAAGTGTTTTTTGATATTTTCCTCTTCTCCTTATTGAAACTCCTACATAACTAAAAATAATTCAAGGAGTAAGAGCACTTCTAAAGGAAGTATAAATTATAAGTGGAATAAATATATATATATATATACTATCTTAAAAATATAAGTTTAACCGAAATGTCATAATATAAAAATTTATCTAAATATTTCCTCTAATATCAACTATAATGCCCCACACAATCATTTCTAGATATGGAACCGAAAATTAAATAAATTTTACTTCTATAAAAAGTAACCGAAAAATATACAATCATTTACATATAATGATGTTCTTCAATCATGGATTTGGATGAAAAGTACCATTCTTACACCTTATCAAATTTAATAAAACAAATAAAAAGGCGGTGATAATACTCTATTTTCATTATCCCTTTATTAACACTAAACTCCATGAAACATCATCATGAACCTATTTTTTTAAAAACCATAGGGTGAAGAAAATTTCCCACTAAAGAATATTTTTAGAAATCCTGTGAAAACCATTTTTGGAAATACTTTTAAAATACTTTTGAAAAATATATTTGAAAATACATTTGGAAATTAATTTTCAAAAATACCTTTGAAAATACTTTTCAAAGATAATTTTGGGAAATACCTTTAAAAATTCTTATAATTTTGAAAATATAATTTTGATAAAGCTTTTCAAAATATAAAATATTTTTTAAAATTATTTATAAAATCCCTTGAAAACATGATTTTGAAAATGAATTTAAAATTACATACACCTTTGAAAACACTAATATTACTCTTTTTAAAGTACTTAAGCATTTTAAAATTATATAATAACTTTGAAAATACTTATATTTCTAAAAACAATATAATTATTTTGAAAATTATTATGCTTTGAAAACAATTTATAATAATCCTATCATTTTTAAAAAATTACTAAGAAAGTTATTTAAAAAAATAATGGTTTCTCTTTAAACATTTAAGGATGTCTAGGAATACCCACTTTCCCTAAGAATGGGTTTTCTCCCTACCCCCCTTTCATATTTAAAATGTCCAAGTGCCAAATTTTTTTTAAATCATTTTGGCTATACCATATATATATATATATATATCCATTTTTACTAGAGTTTTTTATTTGAGAACATAAAAATGCATTAAATATATACACACTTATATTTATAGATGAATACATAAATGTTAATTTTCTTAAAAAATCAATTGTGATATTTGGAAAAAAAAAATTCATGATAATTATCTTTTTTATGGACTATTAGTAATAATTAAAAACCATGTTTTCAAAAAGTCATTCATCAACTCATTAAATAAATTTTACTGAATTAGGATATAAATTTGTAAATTTTATCATTAAAAAATAATTTTTTCATAACTAATTTTCTTAAAAACAATTGATTCTTTTAAACAAAAAATGTTTGGGTAAATATATAAACCCTTCACATAAAATAATTGAAATTAAAAATTCAAATTTGTATAAAATAATAGATATTAAATTTTTCATTCTTAGAATAATCATAGGCATAAATATATAATACCCATAAAATTATAATTTGTAATATATTTAAATAAAACATTTCATTTCATCTTAATTTCAAAATTATAAAATTAAGAAAGGTCATAACAAGAATTTATAGTGTATTTTCAAGAATATGGAATTTTAATTTTTTAAAATCATGGAATGATAAGTAATGGTGGATATATATACTCACACATGAAAATTATAGCACAATTGAATATTTTAGATTATTCACTCTGTCCCAAAAATTATAAGAACATAAAATAATGGTTTACATAATAATACTTTTAAAAGTAATATTTTTATCAAACAATTCTCTTAATATATATATATATTCATAATTTTACTTTCATCAAAAAATTATAAGAAAAAGATAATATACACTTAAAATATAATTTCGATAAAATATTATGTAACTCACGTAAAAATTATTAAAGTAACATTATTAAAATAATCATTTCATCCTTTCTCCCTAGGAAGAATCAAATTGAGTAAGACACATGATTCTTAATGAATTTATTATTCATTAAAATAATGAAATGATTTCAAATTTTTTGTGTTTATATATATATATATGTATATATATTTATAAACAATCATCATTAGTATGAAAAACACTACTTAAATATAAAATGAATGTACTTTCGTAATTATAAGTACATGAATATTTGTTTTGAAGATCATAAACATGAATATGTATATAAATATACATATGTTCTTAATTATAAACTCTAATCTAGTAGTATGAAAATTAAATTGTCTTGAACATTTAAAAAATCACACACACACATATATATATATATTACATATATATATAATACACCAATAATAATAATTACATGATTTTAAGTAAATAATCATAATATATGAAAAATAATACAAAAAAATATGTCTAGCATAAACATAAAAACTACATATATATATTTATAAATCATTAATTTACATACTAATAATTAGAAACATGGAAATCACATATATATATATATATATTTATTTGTTTGAAATAGTTTTTTTGATTAAAAAAATAAAAATGTTCCCCTTGCCTAAATATTCATTTCAATTATGTTTCTTGATTAAAATGTTTTAATTTTAATTTTAAATTAACACATTTATAATTATACATCATGAAATAGAAAATATAACATATATATATAATTTAAAATTAATATATATATATATATATATCGACTTATATAAATAAGAGCTCTCATTACCGATGCTAGAAACTGAATGACAGAAGAGGGAGGTGGTGGGTTCTTTTTCACTAAGTGGAGGTGTGGCATTCTGTCTATGTTGAGTTTGAGATAGTGGGTAACAAGTGAAATAATAGAGAAGGATTTTTATGGGCTCCTTCCAATCATGGATAAGGGTGTTCTCCTGGGTGAGCCAAAGCATATATATATATATTCATGGAGTTTTGGGGCAAGACCTGGAAAGGTCTACAAGTATATATCATTGTTTTAAATTTAATTATTTATATTAATGTTGATATGTTTGATTCTGTGATTTGTTAGAATGTTTGATAAGAAATACGGGTTGTGTTTTCGGCTTCATCATAGATTATGGGTGAGGTCGATTAACAGTCATGGGATCAGGTGATCGTGAGAAGGGAGACAACTCAAGAGGAAGACGACACTGAGGGGTTGATCAGGTGGTCGAGGCATACTGAAGAAGTTGTACATACTACGAGTGCTTGAATGCATTATGAGAGAGGGATCTGTGATGGATAGTTATGTCATGAGGGGGAAGAATATCGAAATTGATCAGACATTTAAGGCCTGCCAATCTAATGGGTGAGGTTTATCCAGAATAAAAATTATAATCCCACATTGATTCAAAACAGTTTCATCACCTTCCTTATAATAAAAGTCTGGAATTCTAATCATGAGAATAAAAAAGGCCTTACACATGGACCTAGAGGAATACTCTCTTACCTTTTGCACACTCAAGGTTATGGCCTACCACCTTAGTGCTCATGCGGGCGTCGCCCAATCTAGACCTCATGTGGGGAGAATTTCTTTTACTGCTACTCTAACTAGTCTTGGGTGAGCTCTCAATGTGGTTGACCCTCTGGCACCCCTAGTGTGTTGAGGGATCTCTAGCTTAGAATAGAAGTTTGGCTATATTTTTATAAAAATTATGAATTTATATTTAGTTAATTAAAAGAAAAATGTGAAAATGTGTTCTCATTAGACATTTTTACCTTTAACTACTTAATATTATGAAGTCCATATTTTATCTCATACATATTTTATATTATTTTAAATTTCATTTATTATGTGATAATTTTATAAACTAAATTACTTAGTTAGTTAATTCTTTAAAAATTATCTCTTATGAATGTTTCTTAATTAAATATTAGCATTCTTCTTCATAATTAATAAAATTCACTAATTACTTGTGAAATTATCATATAAACATTGTGAATTACTTAAATAACATAGATTTATATATATACGTCTAAGTTAAAAAATGGGTTTCAGTAGTAATTTTTTTATTTTTTTATTACTAACATTTTTCTTTGGTTTGAAGACATCAACAACTATAATCTAATGGACCCAAAAAAAATTTCTATAAATAGTACACTTAGAAGTTATTCTAATAACCGAACACTATGCATTTTTGTATCTTTCTCATGAGCATGATTTATATTTTCCACATATTTTTCTTTTTATTATCATAATATTTAGAGTTATCCTACTAGTAATGCTTCTAATTGAACCGAGCTACAATCTCAATGCTAGAATTTTTGTTTTATTTTCCCCACCCTTTATTCCTAATGGATATTGTACATTTAAAATTTTGGAATATTTGGTCTAAATATAACCTCTTCTAATATGTTTTAATATTTCCTAAATGTTTTAAAAGGATATATTAATTCATATGTATTATTTATTTCATTAATTATCAAAAAATCCCTTAAAGTTTCGGGGATGTGGCATTATTCTATTATTTTTTAAAGTAAATTTTACCCATATTGTCTTTTTTCATGAATTTTTTTGAAATAATTCTAATTTTCATTTTCCAAATGAGGTATTTTTTGACTTTTTACCAAAGTGTGAAAAGAATTATTTTTAACATATACGACATATATAGAATTACATACCATTAAGACAATATTTTTTTTAATATTACCTTATATAATTTCATGATTGTTTTAAAAAGTATTTCCACAATATTTTGTGATTTTTTATGTTTTTAAAAATTTCATTTCAATGTAGAAATGGTATTTACCTGAAGATTGTTTTTAATATTTTTAAAATTATATCCATCCATCAATGAAAAAACCATTAATTTTATAGAATGATTATAAGTTCTATAAAAATGTCTCTTATGTATGTACTTATCTCACTCTCCCTCCATTTAATGGGGTGAAACAGACCTCATGATCATTTCTCAAATGACTTGTCTTTTAAATATCTTTTGATGATTATATGATTCAAGATTATGCAACCCATTTTACTTTTATGGGTAATTATTATTTTTATTACTTAGGATTGATTTTTTTATATGGAACACATATGAATGTACATGAAAGGAAGGAAATGAGTGTGCTTGGTATTATATATTTATCCAATTCATTGGGTAATATTTTAGACTCATGAGATGTCATGTATAGGATTAATGAAGAACCTAATCCATTATGGTACTATATTCACCATATGATGTTATCTCAATAGTTAGACTTTAATTATGTTTATGTAATGGTTATATTTCTACTTATTTTCCTATATTACAATAATATTATGATAATACATCCTTTTTATTCCTATTCCATTTGATTACTCATGTACCTTAGGTTTTTTGGTATCATATTACACCTATGACTCACACGTTACGTTTCGTTATAATGTTTATTTACTTACTGAGATTTTCCCCCTCCCCTTTTTTAAATGTATTCCTGAGGTTATCCAAAGTAATTTTAGGACCTATAAATGAATTAGGATCTAATTATAGAGATAAAATTATGTAAGTATTATTTTCTCCTCACATTGATGTATTATGAACCTAGTCTTCTAAAGAAACTAGGCCTCACAATATTTGCATTATGACTAATGTATTTCTATGTTAAAAATACTAAATTAATATTTATAAAAGGGTTCGGTTTTTATAATTAGATCATCATAAAAATTATATTATTTTATTATTAAAGTTATATTCAATCATGAGATATATTTTTAATATTATCCATGAAAATAATAAATGAAAAATAAAATGTCATAATTCACTTGTGTAGATTAAAAACATCATGAGTGAATAAATTTTTTATGTATTCAAAAGATGGGAAAAAATAATTAACAATTGATTTTAATAAAAATATTAAATTAAAATTAAACTACTATTTTATGGTAATTTTTAATGATAACTTATATTATAAAAAGGGTGAGATATTAATTGAAATGTGAAGACATGGTTTTTTGAGCCCTTACCTTGTTCGTTAAGTATTATCTATCGAACAAAGACTCAATCCCCAGAAGAAGGTTATTTTTATGGAGTGGATCCTTAATAACATGTATATGGGGGTTTAAAGAGGGGTTTGGGTTGATATTTGGAAAAGGAAGATACTTTTGGAGTGAGGAGAAAGGGGTGGAGGATGAGTGTTTATATATCCTAGCAGGAAGCAAAGATTTAAATAAAATATTCATTAATTATATATTTAGGATCAAGGAATTTAATAGTTTTAATTCATATGATTTTTAATAGTATTTTATTCAATAAATTTTTTTTTCTTTAATAAAATATAACATAGGATTAATTTTTTAAAGGCTATAAATTAAATTTATTTTTAAATAAAATTATGAAATAAATAAATTCAAAGTGGCCAAAAATGTTTTATAAATTATTGAATCATCTTATACATTTTAATTATACCATAAAACTTATAGTACATAAAAAACTATATTTTTTATATTTCACCAAAAAATAAAAAATTTTAGATAAATAATGAAAATTCATCTTAAGCTAATATTGATATTTTAATTAAAAAATGAATTCCATTTAATCAAATTTATTTATAAATATAATAAATAAAAATTTAAAATAAAGAATATAATGTGCTGTAAAAAATTAAATTAATATTATTTATTTTCCTATGAGTGGTGACATTTATAATTGTTATTATTTCATAATTGTTTTATGATTGATAATTTATTATATTGTAACATTTAATCAAAATAAATTTCTAAATTATATTTCCATAGTATATAACTTTTAACGTAAAATGTTTTCTTTTACTATATAAGTTATAACTTATTATGATAAAATTGTACGCTTATCCCTACTTTTAGTTACATGATTTAAAATGTGATATTATGATATTATGATATATATATATATATATTAATTTATTCATGATAAATATTAATAATTAGGCATTTTTATAAACCTAATGGTTAGGTAACTATTTAAATAGAAGTTTATTATTACAATTGTCACATAATTATTATACTTTTTATAAATATACATTTTGTACATATTTATTAATTATCTTGATTTTTATTATGGATATTTATATTTCATTTTCATAATTTCAATTTTGGTTATAAAATATATTTTTCGTTGTACAATTTAGTTTGTGGTAGTCATATTTATATCCACTCATGAATTTATGGATTTTCAAATTCACTTAATGTTATTTATTTGTTTATACGGTGTTAATTCTATATAGTGTATTTTTTTCTTATTTAATGATCAATATGGATAAAAATAATTTACTCTATCATGTATATGATTAATACTATACGTTTTACATTAATTTACTGTATAAATTTTTAGGGAAGGAAATTATTCATATCTTAATTTTTTTATCATTACATTATTACCCCTTTAGAAATTTAATATTTAACATTTCAAATAAAAACAAAATATGAAAATAGATGTTGATAACTTTATTTCGTTATATCCTAAATTTACTATGATACATGTTCATGTATATGATTTCACTATAACACATTGACAAGATGAATGATCATGTTTTATTTAACTACATTTCATGATCAAAATTTCCCACTCGTTACTCCTCATAAAAGAGACACTACTCCCATTATGCCACCAATGGATTCGTAACATATGTTGGATCGGATATGTACCTTTTAAAGAGAGATATATATGGAACACAATATTTAATTGATATAGGATTAGTAGAATAGAAATTAAATAGGTCACATATCCAACATAGTCATGTATCTCAAAGAGGGTGACATACCTATGATTATATTTCCCTCTATCTAAAAACTCGCAACTCTATTTTATAGAGATATTATAAGGAACACTTTATCCTAAACCTCATAATCTATGTCACAATAATGACTATCAAAATTTCTCATCAGTCCTCTCAATGTCACAATGATGTGTTATTGAATGAATTGGAAGTACTCATTCATCACTTATACTAGTTATGGTCCCCAGATTCCCTTATTTAACATCGTAATATAATTTTAATGTTCTATATTTCATCCCATATATATTCATATGGATCCATATTAATTATTATGTAAAATTTATTTTTATATGAGAACCAGATAAAACTAAGGTGTTGATCCCATAATCAATTTAACTCTAGAGGGAATGATATAAGAATATCCTTAAAATTTTGAATGATAATATTAGATTAACCATGTATTTGGGGGTGATGTATCAGAATGAAGTTATTATTTATGTTTAATTCCTTCTTAAGGATCCTTTAAAACATTTATCCTTGGATCTATATTAGATACAATTTATAGTGGTGCTCCAAGGAACGAAGATACTTTTATTATATATATCGAGTAAAATTTGGTATGTGTAATATTTTTCCAAATCCTGATGAAGTGGGAAATAATTGTTTGAAAATACACTTTAAACCCTATGGAATTGTTTCATTTATATTTTTTAGATTACCTATGAAGATGTACAATGTGTTCTTCTCTCATATCCATGTTGGTATAAGTAATGGTTGAATAATCCCCTTTTTTATCTATCATTATGGCTTAACTTATAGGGAAAAAATCTCTTTGATGTATATTTTAAAATATATTTATTTGTAATATCCCATTATTATTATTCTAATGGATCTCTATATTTATTTGTTCTTTATGAGTGGATATATATTTTTTGAGCTATGAACATTATCTTATTGGAATTTATTTATCTCAATATCAAATGGTATATATAATTATGTCTCAAATCTTACTAATTTATATTATATATAGTTTATATGTAGATTTTCCCTTTAATTATTTTTTAACCATATTTGGTATCAATGCATCATCCCTTTGATATTCTTTAATCTTCTCCAAGATAGATAGTTTATAAATCATTTGAGAAAGATGTGATTTAATATATTCATTACTAATTCCAATGTCAAACCTTTTAATGTCTAATAATATTGGATCCCTTTTAATCCTAATTGTTGATAAGGTTGTAAAATCCATTATGCATAGATATTATGCCACTTTGATCACTTTTTGAATGAATTTTTAGTTATATTAGTTAGGAATTTAATCATATCAGACTGTATTTGTGGGTTTATATTGAGACCCTTCTATAGGAATATATAATATTGGATTTTTTAAATAGTATATATGTCCCAATTACATCTATATATATAGTTTCTTCATACATTTATGGAAATTAATTCCACCATTGAATCTAGAAAAAAATTTAGGTAGTTTTTCTCATGAAACATCAACTATCTTGTGGTATATATGTTTACTTTATCATTTTTCATGAAAACAAAGTTCAAGACATTATTTTGAGAATCGTTTCTTTAAAAAAAATCATTCAATATTAAAGGGTAGTGTGAGTTAAACTTCTATGAATTGAATATTCTATATCTCCATGAATCTCTCTTTATTTTTATCTATACAAACTATATTTATTCTATTCGAAGTAATCATTATTAAGGTATCTTACAATCATGATAATTTTTTTTATAAACCATTGAAATTACCCATCTACTCTATGGAAAGTATGGATGTCTAAGAAGGATATTGTTATAGGTTAATCATAAATTTTATTAGTATTTTAATTATCTAAAGATGTAGCTTTTCTTGAGATGACATTCCCCAAGGATAATGAATTATCTTTCCGAAAATCAAAATTACTATAATTTGAATATAAGTTCACCTTTTTCAAAGTATTTAACACTGTATATAATTTTTTCATGATCTTACCTAATTGTAGAATATATGAGAATATAATTAAATATTACGACCATAATTTTTCTGAGGTAATCTCAAAGAACTCTATTCAACATGACTCTGAAGATTATTAGAGTATATTTGAATATGAATGGAAAAACTATAAACTCATTGGGTTCATATATTTTATTAAAGGTATTTTTGAGTTATCCTCCATGTTATATTATAGTTTATTATTCAATTATCCTAGCTTCATGGTTTCATTTTATAGGGAATCATCGATATGGTTATATATTTGGTTTTAAAGTCAATCGAGAACTCAACCGCTCGATAAAGTGGGAGGTCAAGAAACTCTTTGTTGAAAAATGAAATAAATCCCTAAAAAATGGGAATGTATTGAAGGATAATAATTCCATTTTTCTTGATCATTTAATACAAGAATTATTGATAATAAAGTAATAATAAACATGCTAAATAATGATTTTCCAAAATGAATTCATAATCCTAATTACACTTGTATATAATCAAGAGATGGTTTAGGATATGGAAATTGATTTTACTCCCCTAGCGGCTGATATTATCTCATATAAAGAAAACAAGTCCCTTACTAGTATAATATTAAAGTTTTACATAGTTATAATAACTATATTTAAGAGAAGAGTCATCCCGTAAATATTAATTGTATAAGAGTTATATACTTGAGATGAAATGATTGCACCAGTTATTTTGTTAACAGATAACTTGACAAATATGACTTGAGTTGGATTTTAAATATTTCTAGAGAAAACACATAATATTAATGAATTAAAAGAACCCTAAAAATATAGAAAATATGTTATCCATTAATTAATAATAGTTAAAATTTTCACTACTTTTTTTAATATTTCACCTTAGAGGTAGTGATAGCATAACAACTTTCTTTTACCCTTGTATTTAGATGCTATAATCATCAGTTATCCTCAATAACCCTAGGATTTCTGTATTGACTTAGTATCTATTTTACTTATAGTATCGACATTGTATCATAGTTTAAGGATTTATCATAACTATCTATATACCCATTATAATGAATGGATTCATCATGTCGCTTCACCATTCACAAGTTTTTTCCATTATTTTCCATACTTCAAGTATCTCCTCATTCCTTTTAGGTATTTTCCATGGTGCTTCCTCCCACACATTTGACATAGGTTTAGTTGAATATTTATCCATATATGAACCTTTTTGAATAACATTTATAATGAATTTATATTATTATATTATTATATCAAATCCTATGGGACCATTTCTATTCACCAATCTTCATCTCGACCTTAAGGATGCATCAAACTATTTCATTATATTTATAAATGCAAGGACATAGCCATAAGAATTCTATATTTTAATGTCTTTAAATTATAATTAACTTTCTTAAAATCCCACTGATCTTTTTGATTTATTATTTTAGCTAATTATCAGAAACTCTTATATTGTAAACCCATATATTAAAAGTGGAAACTTATACTAAGTATCCATTTTCAATTAAATGTTTTTTAAAAATAAACATTTTCCTTTCATGATATACCATCAAAAAATTGATCATTATCTCATCCTTGTTCCAACTCATCCTTAAATACTTTTTAAAACATTTCAAAACATGAGATAAGGAAAAAATATTCGTAAGGGACATAAAAAACTAAATGTGTTAACCTAATGAAAAACATGTGAACCCATGAAAACCCATTTTATAAAAACACAATTTTTTACCATAAAATGATATAATCTTTTTTTAAATCTAATTATTTTTATATTTCCTTTTGAAATCAATTATTTCCATGAAAACACATATTCTAGCAAAGAAATGTTAGGTAGGAACCTTTGGACATCATTATCACATCACTCTTGCAATCACTCTTACAAATGTAAAAAACATATGATCAACTTCCACCTTCAAATAACCAAGGGAACTAGAGATATATAATGGGTGTCACCATTTATAAGATCTATATCTAGCTCACTGATTTTCATGAGCTAAAATGGGGCTCAACCCTTCATATAAGTTATATCAAGCTCACCCATTAGCAATAATGGGGCCCAAACCTTCGTATAAGTTGTATCATGATCACCCATTTTAATATAACGACCATGTATCATTTAATAAATAAAAAGTTATATTATTTAACAATTTAATAATTAAACCCTTTTAAAATCTTTTTTAAATAAAATAAAAATTTGTATATAAAAACACGGTTTTCTTTAAAAATGAATTTTTGAAATTAAAGAATTGTGTACATCATAAAGAAACCATTTTTTTAAAATAACCAAATAAATTATAAAGGAAATTTAATGGAATTAAATTTTAATGAAGGTAGTAAAATAATTTTATTATGTATAATTTAAATAAATACATTCCTTTTGAGTTTTTTAAAAAAAGCATAAAGAGGAACATTAAAACATGATTTTTAAAAGTACCTTACCTTGACTCTAATTTGTCATGTAAGTTCCGTATCTTACAAAATAATAAACATAGGTTAATTATTTACATTCATAAGAACATTTTTCATGTTTATTATTCCTTTTATATTATTTATTTTTATGTTATATATAATTAATTAATCATTTAAATTATCGTCATACATTTTGATGATATTTAGATCATAAGTCCTAAATGACTTCGGTAGGGTAACTATAGTAAAAAAGGTGTATTATATCATTAAATAAATAATAATATTAATGACATGATTATAATTAATATAAATAAATTATAAATTCAAATTCAACCACTGAATACTGTTATGAATAATGAACTATGTTACAATCATGGTCACAGTAGGTCGTACGTACTCATGTGGAACATTTTAATTTTCCAATGATCATTATGTAAAGAAGGTATCTATTATTTTATATTTATAAAATGAACATAACATAATATATGTAATATTATTTCATTAAATATACTTATATGTATATATATATATATTATCCATTTGATGAAGTGATGAAAAATGAATCAGATCACTTCATGGAGGTAGTAGTCCACTTGTGTGCACGAATGATGATATCATTTTCCAGTGCATTAAATGTTAATAAGGTAAATAATATATTTTATTTTATTAATTTTAAATATTTAATTAACATAATATATAAACATTAAATATAACATTATAATTCCTCCATGATATGTGGTGATGGAAAACAAATTACATTAGTTCACATGGTGGGGGTCAGTCATACAAACAAATAATGAATTTTGTTCCCATTTGATGGAATAAGATACGGGAACAAGTCCTGAAACTAACATAATAAGTACTATAAATAAGTAGAATAATGTATTTATTATTTTTGTATTGTATACTAAGACCTTTGGGATATTTATTAAGAAAAAAACTAAAACATTCCTATAAAAACCATACCTCTTCTTTGGAAAACATCCTTTTCTTAAAACCTTAAGAACATAAAGATTGGTATCATCTCTAAACCCTGACTATATATAATTTTTGGAGGGATTCTATTGTGGTATTTGGAAAGTTATTTTCTGAATGAAATGGGTTTTTAAGTTTGAATAAATGGAAAAAATGTGTTCCCTTTTATAAGAGAGATGAGTGGCACTCTAGGAATTTTTTATAACATTAAATAAATATAAAATAATTTAAAATTGAAAATAGAAAAAAATGGATTAATTATAATTTAATAGGATTATGAATCAATATAACCTCACTAATTAGAAATTAGATGTGTTTTGACTAGATTTCTCCCCATATCATTTTGTTTTAACCATTATTTGACCCCTTTAACTCTTACCATAACAACATAGGTTTTTACTCATTGAGGGTTAATATAGTTTCTATAAAATAAAAAAAATATTTATAAATGATCCATGTTTGATATTTTAAACCATAAAATAATAACATGGATAAATTTAATTATTTTTAATTTTTTATCTTTTAATATAGTATTAGTTATTCTAAAATATCAATAATTTTACTTTTAAGAACTACTCAATAACTGTGTTTAATAATATAAATATAACCCTTATAATTCAAAAAAAATTATGTCCCTAACATTTATAATTCTTATATAAAACTATTTTATTACATTAATTATGTCAAATTATATTTATATTAATATTATTAATATAAATTATTTTATTTTTCTATTAATTAAATTATTAATTCACCAACATTGTGCAATATTTTAAGGTAATTATTTATTTACTAAAAATTAAAATGAATTTCAATGAAAAAAATAAACAGTTATATATCAAAATACAACTAATCTTTTAATATATACTTATTATAACTGCATATTTAATATATTACGCTTATTTAAAACATGAGTGTGACATGTTTAACTTTTCTTTAAATAAAATACTATAAAGATCAAATTCACATAAATGTAGTCCCAAAAAGATATAAATTCGATAAATTTTTCATTATGGTCTATATATACTCATATAATTAGATTTAGGTATATTTTTAGGTCATTTTATAGTTTTTACCATTTTTTGTAACCTTATTTACTTGATTTACCCATTACCATGGTAATCAAATTACTAAGATTACAATTTATATTGACCAAAATAAAGGGATCATGATTATTAAATTTTTAAATCTTGATTTAAAAAATACAATATATTTTTTAAAATTCAGAACACAAACTTTATATAATTTAATTTAATATTAAACCTGAAAAACACAACGGAAAACAGTTTGTTAGAAACATACCCGTTAATAAATATGAAAACATTTTTATATGAAATTATTGTATGAAATATGTTTAATAAATGATTATTATAATATTTTAAATTTAAATTAACAAATTAGAATTTAAAAGTAATATAGATGATATTTCTACCTTGTAAATACTCTAAAAATTACAATTATTAATAAAAATTAGCATTCATCAATATTTCATAAAAAATAAATATTTTCAAAAAATTACAAAAAAAACATCCTAAAATAATGTTGACATTATGAATTTAAAAATTAAATTCATTATTTCAAATTCTAATTTTCATGACCTGTAACACCTCGACCCCTCTTACCTAGAGTCGGTGCTTTATTGCATAACATTGGTGTGATTAAAATGGATCATGTCCGGAAGGGATGATCAGATTAGTATTCTTGGAAACAATATACATACATTAGTTCAACAGTACAACTTGAAAAGAAATAAAAAAATAATTTATTCCATTAGAAACATGCAAGCCTCTTAGATTATGCCTGCAATTCACTCATAACTAACTTCTTCATATCCTGGGAAAATGAATGATAAGAAAGGGCTGAGATCAAACATGAAATAAGGGTAAGAAATACGATGTAAGATAATATAAACAATAGGTATGTTGAATAATTCAAAACACATTCCTTTATAAATAATAAACATAAACACTTTATGGTATGAATATAAGCTAAGAAAATAATTCCATAATAAAACATAGACATGGGTATAATACTAGTTGAATAACCACATGATCCATAAATATTATTTTCATAAAAAGGTAATGTTTAATGCCAGAAATTCTGAAACATTTTATCAAGGCTTCATCCAAGACGTCTAAAAATAATTAAGGTCTCGGCCGAAACTATGTATCCAAAATTGGGAAAGGCCTCAGCTAATTCCACGTATAATTGTCTCATGAGACCTACTGATTCATCGATGAGCTATAGAGGGCTCCACCCATCACTTAATAAATCCAATACATTTCTCATATGAAAGGATGAAATATAATCTAAACATTCAATTCAACACTAGCATACAAAATGTCAATATTTTAACCACATGCCATGAATGGAATAAAAATAGCACATCCATAGTGAAACATAACTCATTTAATACAATATGGATGTTTGTATTATGATAAATAAACCTAAATCAAGAATACAATACACTAAAGGATATTTACATAGTTGAAAATAGTCAATAAAACTGTTTGAGAGAAATATACCCTTTTTCGTGAAAACATTTAAATGTCACACTATTTATCAAAGAAGTCGTTAAAAAATTATTTTGGAATCAAAGTGTCCAATACCACTTTGAATCATTTAAAAAGAATTTTAATTTCAAAACATTCATGTCCATATAAATAAATACTTAAAACCATTTTTAAAACATGGACATTAATGAGAAAGTATTAGAAGAATAAATATTTAAAACATTTAAAACAATATTTTTGTTAAAGAGTTCCTAACCAAATAAGAGACACTTGAATACAAGTAATTGAGGAATAAAATTAATCAAAACATTTTAATATCATAATAATAAAGGGATTCATGATATAATATGTCAAAGGACAGTATATACACAATATAAAAGTGAATAAGTGCATAACGACAAAGAGGTCTCAGGAGAATGTAAATTGAGACGAAATACCTTATAAAGACCGTATCCTTAGATTAAGGATTAATCAATGAAATAATTATGTGTGAAAAATATATATACACTCAATATAATTGGATATTATGTGTAAATAAATCATATTACATTCACAAATATTCTTGTAAAAACAAAACCAGTGATTTGGATCTTTAACTCAATGAATAGAAATTGAGTTAAGATTTGACGTAAAAACATTATATCAATGGAATGAGAAATTATAAATGTATTAATTATTTATATAAAAGGTATATAAATAATAATATGAGTATAATGTAAAACTTAATAAATAAATAGTGATTCCACACATAATATTAGAGTAAAATATTCAATGATGTATGCGTAAAGACCAATGAGTGGAAATTGAAATTTGAAATTCCCTTATCGATATGGTAACTTACGAAACATACACCTCATTAAAGAAGTTTCATAAAATGAAGATTTAAATACCCATAAATTAATGTATATTTCCCAAATAATACAATCATGTGCAGTACATACACCACACAAACTAAAATAGTGGCAATATACCATGAATCTGACAGAAATAAGAAGTAAGATGAAAACCCCTTACTTTGTACATTTCCTTGGTCGAGGGTATGTTAACCTCTTTAATAATAGTTAAATAATTGTTATTAAAATATAAAAGAACTAAATACATAAATTTGATATCATATATGTTCTTCTAATATTTATTTATTAATAATATTTTTGTAGTATCATTGTTTCGGGTGTTAATTGATTTGTTTCATTTATATGTTTTTTTACTTAAGAAATTTTTGTTATGGATAGGATGTATTTGATTCTTATCCAGAAGGATATTTTATTATTTAATATTTTTTTTAATAATAAAATAAAAATTATTCTTTAATGGTTACGATGGGGAATGAATCTCATTGTGTTCGTGGAGACGGTAATCCTTACGTAGACATGAACGCTGCTTCTATTATTTTATTTTAAAATGAATGAAAAAAAATGATACATATGTATATTTTTATTCCCGTATAAAATAATATTTTATATATTTTATTTAAGTTCATTAATTCCATCCTTTATACGTTCCATGTATTGTATGAACGAGTCATATCACTTTGAGGGGGCGGTAGTCTGCACTTCCTCAAATAAAATTATCACATATATACAACATGGAAAGAATAAGGGTATGATATAAAATATAATTATATAATATTATGGATTAAAAAATAATAAATATCATATATAATTACAGTTCCATCATAATGGCCACCATAATAAGTGGTAGTAGAAGATTGAACAATCATCGTTTCATGAGGTAGTAGTTCGTCATCCACAGAAACATTATGTTCTATACCCATTAAGTGGAGGTGTGTGTAAGTATTATTCAAATAATTTTCATAAAAAGAACCTATTATATTGAGAATAATTTTAAAAAAATAAAGGAATAATGATATTTTAGGGGGTTTGAGAAGTAAAATAACGAAAAAGAACATAAGAGGTGATGTTACCTTTAAATCGAGTAACTCCCTTTGGTTTGAACCAAAAGTATTCCTTGAAGTGACTTCTTCCAATGGTAAGGCTTCTAAAATTAATAGAGGGATTTAAGGATCTTATTTGGGCAGAGTTTGTATAAGCTAAAGGGGCTTGAGAGGTGTGATAGATGAGTTATAAGTGAGAGATTTTCATAAGGGGGGCATGGGCTCTTTACGAATGTTTGAAAATATTATTTTATTATATAATGATTTTCAGTTTCTAAAGGTCCAAAACTCATTAAAGATGATGATAAGATAAATCATGTTAGAAATAAAATCATCTAATAATAATTTTAAAAGTTTTTTATTTTGTTTTAATTTTTATAATCTTATTTATATAAATTATTTATTGTTGAGGTAAAAACGGCATCATTATTGTGTCATAAATAATTTTCATTATTTGATGTCTAAAAATAAAAAAAATCCACGATGTAGGAAATAATTTTATCTTTAATGTAAATATTAATAGTAGAAAATATAACTTAATTAACAACATCTAAAATATATTTTACTAAAATATATATGGTTTTGTCATTTTTGTCTTCACTTTAAAATAATTAATATAAAATGTGAAAATCACTCTCAAGTGGATCCATGGGGTCCCAAAATCAACCCAAATATGGCTATGGTAGTATATTTATCAAAAAATAGGAATAGGACACATGTTAAGATAATTAATATTATTATTATATTTTTTTACCCTCATTTACCAGATTTACCCCTTTCACCATAGTAAATAAAATATTTATTGAAGTTAATATTCATAATGTCTAAAAATAATAGTAACCTATTTTAACAATTTAGACATCCTTATTAAAAATATGGAATAAATTTTTCTAAATTCAAAACACCTAAGTGTAAGAAATTAATTTAAAATTAATTATCCTTGTCAAACCAAAGAGTGTGTTTTCAAGAAATAAAAACTATCAAAAGATTGGCACTTGTTTGTCTCCAATTTCAAAGTGAAATAACTTCCAATGATCAAAATAAGATTAAATTATAAAAATATAATCTTATAATACTTAAAACCCATTCAAAAGTATAATTTATTACTATAAATTATTTTATTTAAAAAAGTTGTTTTCAATTAAAATTTAGTATTTTTCACAATTCATCAAAATACGAAAGTTATCAAAAAAACATCAAAATTTAATCCAAAAAATTTGTATTTCCAAATAATAAAGAATAATATTATTTTTTCAAAATTAATATGAAAAAGTGATAATTATTTATTTTAAAAAGGGTTCCCCATTAAAATGCCGTAAAATTTCATTTTTTTATAAATACTTCTTTTATCTGAAAAATTTAATTTGTTCTTATATTATGTCTAAAAAACACATAATATAAATTATAATATTATATGGAGTATTTAAAATTAAAAATTCAGTTAATACTATTCATAACCGCTTTATGAACGGCTAGTTTGGTAGGACGTGGTGTGCTCAAACTCGGTGTTGCATGTAGCACAAGCTATTGAATCACTTTAAAGAAAATAACATACTATGAAATCTTCAGGTGTTACATTCTTCCCCCATTTTGGAAATTGTGTTTTCGCAATTTTTAAAATTGGGCTTGGGAACTTCATTGAAAATCCCACATCAGATAAATAGTCAACAAAACTATCACTATAAAATAAATAAAGATAAGTACCACGGTTGCCCAATATAAACCATACTAGGATTCAATGTAGGAAAACATGTATATGAAAGATAAAAAAAGATCCCATGTTCTGATGAAGAGTGATATAAAACATGATCAAGAGAAAGTTAACAACAAGAAAGCTATAAAATTATGATGGGATAAATGGTCATTAGTTTCCCAGTATGAAAAGTAAATAGACAACATTTTTTGTTTTAAGTTCCACTTCATAATGTTGAGGAACTTATTTATGAGATTGACTAAGAACATAAAGTGATATACTTACTTTTTATGAAGAGTTTCATCTGTTAATTAATTTATACCCCTAACTCATATTTTTTTTCAAATAATGATTATTCAATATGACTTGGTCACACCTGATGTGCTTGAATCTACTTTTAGAGAATCACGTGATCCACAAAAGATAAACTATATATTTACCTTGTCTTTTGAAATTACCCAAATCCAAAATGGTTGGTACAAGATCAGATGATCCCCAAAAATGATAATCATTTAGAAAAAGAAATACTAATCTTAATTTCTAAAATTAAATCAACAGTACCCAAAGTTCAATAAATACCATTCAATGAACAATTGTATTTAAAATCCTTCAATATAATCCCAACTTATATTGAAACTCAAAACTTAGAAGAATTTGATTACGTAATCTTCCACGATAAATTGTATCTCCAAATAACATCGACTACTCTTAATGTCACATACATAAATGTAATTAACCTAATCACATATTTTCTATGATAGGTTAATCATTTCAATAAATAACCCAAATCGATACAAATACACAATATAAACATAGATAAAAATCCATCATTACTCCAAAAAGGAAATCCTATAGTATTCTATTTTCCTTTGTCATATAGTGTTCCCAACAGAGTGAACGTCTTCCAAAATAACATTTATCACTTAATCAACAAATAATTTTCCTATACAAAGGATATCCATTTGATAAGACATAAGATCCCAAATAAACTTATTATTGATCAATAAAACAGTTAACAAAAAATAATTAGTCACACTAACTAGGGACTTCACGTAGTCCAGTGGTAGGTGATAAATATCAATCGCACACTAGTAGTGGGTTCGATTACCATAGATTTGTTCGACGCGATGGGTTGTAACACTGTTTTTGTGTTGTCCTTTTTCATAAACTATATTTTATATAATTCCCAAAATGAGATAAATTCCTCAAAATAACCCTAAAATATTTTCACCACAAATGTTATCTCATACCTCACATTTTCTTCCCAAAATTTAATAACATGTAATTTCCTCAAATTCAGGGATCTTATAAACCCAAATTGTTATTTATAACTATATCAATAATTGAAAATATTATTATTCCTAAAATAGAATTTTCACAAAACAAACTATTGGGTTACACATACAAGAGAAATGTTTTCCAATTTAATCCCACCAACAAAGAGCACTAATACTTTTAAACATTTCACCATCCATTTATTTCCACATAGGTTCTTCCATGACAAAGAGGTTATCATATAGAATAGGGCATTCACTCTGTTAATTCCTAGGTCCCTTACATTTATAGAAAATGACTGTAAATGGATTCTTGGGATCATTTTTATTTTTGTACATAGTACTCTTCATTTTTCCTTGGAAATTCATTACTTTATATCTATATTTCCCGCACAGAAACCATTTATTTGTTCCGTTGAGACACTTCCCTAGGTGTCTCCTTCCAAATTTCATACATGATGGAAATTGATCTTTCTTTTATCCAAGGTCCCCACTACTTGATCTTTAATCATTCGTCTCCTTTCACTTCATTGTTGGTTCTGGGAGTTGGTTAACATATATGTTTTTGACTATATTTTTGGAAAACTAATTCTGCGTGAACATGACATATTTTTCACCTATCATCATTCCATTTCATTTCTCATTTCCACAACTATTACCACCTTATACATCATGTTCAATGTTACTATGTCTTCCTTGGAATCCAACCATTGATTAACATAAGAAAGCATAGTTTGAGTCATAAAATCATATAGAGAATATCATAACACCTTGTTTTCAATCGGAAACACCTTATATTTAACCATGGTTATTTATTCTCATCATATATTAAAATACTTCAAATCGGTTTGTAAAGATAATGTGAATTAACCTAAGCATATCCCCCGAGAGTGTCATAACCAAGAGTGCAGCAGGGCCCATTGTCATGTATCAGGATACCTCGGGTCAAGCTTAAAACTCATTTTCAGTGTTTTCTCTCTTAGGTACATCTGTGCCATAGCCGCCTATACCTACTCATATCAAGACAGGGTTGTATTTCTTGAAAAACCCACATAATATTTACATTGCCAAAATATTTAGATTTTCTTCTATACTAATCCTCAATATGTATCATTGGGTGGTGTGATCTAATTAGAGATTGTCTAAATCTAGTTTCCAAGGATTGTACTAATCTTCCTTTGATGCCAACTATAATGCCCCAACACCAGTTATCCAGAGTCAGTGCTTTATTACATAACATTGGCATGATTACAAGGAATCATGTCTTGAAGGACTGATCAGTTTAGTATTCTTGGAAAAAAGATAAATACATAAGTTCTACATTACAACTTGAAAATAAATACAAAATTAATTTATTCCATTAGAATAATCCAAACCTCCTAGATTATGCTTGCAAGTCAGTCATAACTAACTTTTTCATATCATGGGAAAATAAACCATAAGAAAGGGTTTAGCTCATAAAATCAATAAGGGTATGAAATAAATTGTAAGGTAACATAAAAATTTGGCATGTTGAATTTTTCAAAACACATGCCTTTACAAATAATAAACATGAACACTTTATGGCAGGAATATGAGCTGAGTAAATAATGCCATAATAAAACATAGTCATGGGTATTATACTAGTAGAATAACCACATGATCCATCAATATTATTTTCATAATGATGGAATGTATAATGTCGGACAGTCTGAATCATTTTTCCAAGGCCTCGACCAAGATGTCTAAAAATGATTAAGGCCTCGGCCAAAACCATATATCAAAAATTGGGAAAGGCCTCGGCCAATTCAACGTCTAATTGTCTCATGAGACCTACTGATGAATCAAGGAGCTCTAGTGGGCACCACCCATCACATACTATGTCCAATACATTTTTCATATGAAACGGTGAAACATAATCTAAACATCTTTATTAAAACTAGAATACAAAATGTCAATATTTTAACCGGAAACCATAAATGGCATAAAAATAGCACATCCACAGTCAAACATAACTCATTTAATACAATATGGATGATTGTATTATGATGAATCAACCTCAATAAAGAATAAAATACACTACATGATATTTATATAGATGAAAATAGTCATTAAAAATACTTGAGAGAAATATCCCCTTTTTCGTGAAAACATTTAAATGTCACACTATTTATCAAGGAAGTATTTTAAAAGAGATTTTTGAATCAAAGTGTCCCATACCACTTTGAAACTTTCAAAAGGAATTTTAATTTCAAAACATCCATTCCCATATAAATAAATACATAAAACCATTTTTAAAACATGGACATTAATGAGAAATAATTAGAAAAATAAATATTTAAATTATTTAAAACAATAATTTTTTTAAAGAGTTCCTAACCAAATAATAGTCGCTTGAATATAAGTGATTGATGAATAACATTATTATAAACATTTTAATATCATGATAATAAATGTATTCATGATATAATATATCAAAGGACATTATATACACCATATAAAACTGAATTGGTGCATAATGACTGAGAGGTCTCAAATGAATGTAAATTGGGACAAAATACCATATAAAGACTATATCCTTAGATTAAGGATAAATAAATGTAATAATTATCTGTGAAAAATTTAAATAAACTCATTATAATTGGATATTCAGTGAAAATCAATCCGATTACATTCACACATGTTCTTGTAAAAACAAAACCAATGACTTGGATGTTTAACTCAATGAATGGAAATTGACTTAAGATTACCCATTACAAGTTAATATAAATGGAATGAGAATTTATAAATGGAATCATTATGTGTATAAGAGGTATATCCACAGAAAAGGGAGTGTAAATTACTACATAAATAATAAGTAGTGATTCCACACATAATCTTGGAGTAAAATATTCAATGAATTATGTGTAAAGCCTAATGAGTGGAAATTGAAATTTGAAATTCCCTTACCGATATGGTAACTTACAAAACATACACCTCGGGAAAAAAGTATCATAAAATAAATATGTAAATACTCATAAATTAATGTATAATACAAAAATAATACAATCATGGGTAGTACATACACTGCAGAAAAGGAAATGGTGGTAATATAGCATGAATCTCACGGGAATAAGAAGTGAGATGAAAACCCCTTACCTTGTACTTTTCCTTGGATTGGGGTATTTTAAACTCTTTTATAATTGTTAAATAATTTTTATTAAATTATACAAAAACTACATAGTTAAATATGATATCATATATGATCTTTTAATATTAAATTATTAATAATATTTTAGTAGTATCATTGTTTTGGGTGTTAATTGATTCATTTCATTTATATTTTTTGTTACGTAATTCATGTTTTTTTATGGATAAGATGTATTTGATTCATATCCAGAAAGATATTATGTTACTAAATATTTTTTTTAATAATCAAATGAAAATTATTCATGAATGGTTACAATAGGGAACAGATCTCATTGCGTTTGTGGATATGGTAATTCGTACGTACGCACGAACGCTACTTCCATTTTTTTAAGGAAAGAAAAACAAATTATAAATAGGTATATTATTGTTAGAGTATAATGTAATATTTTATATAATGATATTTATATTCATTAATATCATCCTTTATATGTTACATGTATGGTATGAGCGAGTCATATCACTTTGAGGGGTGGTCATCTGCACTTCCTCAAATGAAATTATCATATATATACAACATGAAAAGAATAAGTGTATGCTATAAAATAGAATTATAGAATCTTATATATAAAATAAATATCATAAATATAATATATAATTACAGTTCCATCATAATGTCCACCATAAGAGGTGGTAGTAGAATATTGAACCATCATTGTTATATGAGGCAGTAGTTCACCATCCACAGAAACATTATGTTTTATACCCATTAGATGGAGGTGTGAGTAAGTTAGTTTAAATAAATCTCATGAAAACAACCTAGTATATTTGTTATATTTTTTCTTTTATAAAAAAAATAAATAGATTTTATAGGGTTGGAGAAGTGAAATAAAAAAAACTTAAGAGGGGATGTTACCTTTAAATCGAGTAACTCCCTTTAGTTTGAACCAAAAGGCTTCCTTTAAGTGCCTTATGCCTATGGTAAGGATTTTAAGTGGAATAGAGGGGGGGTAAGTATCTTTTTTGGTCAGATTTTGGATGAGCCAAGGGGCTAGAGAGGTGTGAGAGATGAGTTAGAATTGAGGTCTTTTTATAAGGGGGAGGAGGGGCACTTTAAAAATATTTGAAAATATTATTTTATTATATAATTGTTTTCGGTTTCTAAAGGACCAAAACTCATTTAAGTAGAAAATAAGATGAATCATGTTCGAAATAAAATCATCCAATAATAATTTGACAGGTTTTTGATTTTTTTAATTTTTATAATGTTATTTATTTAAATCATTTATTATTGAGGTAAACACTGCATCATTATTGTGTCATAAATAATTTTATTCATTTGATATACAAATATTATAAAAAATTACTATGATGTATGAAATTTTTTTATATTTCAAATGAATATTTAGAGTTGAAAATATAACTTATATAACCCCATGTAAATTTTTTTTACTAAAATATATATGGTTATGTCATTTTTGTCTTCACTTTATAATAATTAATATAAAGTGTCACTATCACTCTCGAGTGGCTCCATGGGGTTCCAAAATCGACCCATGGATAACGGAGGTCGGATATTTATCAACCAATAGGAATATAACACATGTTCTGGTAATTTATTATTATTACAATATTATTTTTTTACCCTTATTTACCGGATTTAACCCTTTAACCACGGTAAATAAAATATTTACTGAAGTAAATATTCAAAATGTCTAAAAATAAAAGTATCCTATTTAAAAAATTTGGACTTACTTATTCCAAATATGTAATCCATTTTTCCAAATTCAAAATACAGAAGTGGCAGATATTAATTTAAAATTAATTTCTGTTGTCAAAACAAAGAGCGTGTTTTTAAGAAATAATAAATGTCAAAATATTGGCACTTTTTTGTGTCCAATTTCAAAGTGAAATTACTTCCAATGAACAAAATTAAATTAAATGGTAAAAATATAATCTAATTATACTTCAAACCCATTAAAATTTATAATTTAACACTGTAAATTATTTTAATTAAAAAAAATTCAATTAAAATTTAGTATTTTTCAATATTAATCAAAATATGAAAGTTATCAAAAAAACACAAAAAATTTATCCAAACTAAATTTATATGTTTTGATTATAAAGAAGAAGTTTATTTTGTCAAATTGAAAATAAAAAAGTGTATAATATTATATTTAAAAAGGGTTATCCATTAAAATGCGGTAAAATTGCATTTTTTGGAAAATGATTCTTTTTTCTGAAAAATTGAATTTGTTCTTATATTATGTCAAAAAACACATAATGGG
Organism: Viscum album; assembly: GCA_963277665.1. Classification (NCBI taxonomy): domain Eukaryota; kingdom Viridiplantae; phylum Streptophyta; class Magnoliopsida; order Santalales; family Viscaceae; genus Viscum; species Viscum album. The sequence continues at coordinate 1,356,431,448 of OY728131.1, forward strand.
TAATATAAAATTATATGGAGTATATAAAATTCATAATTCAGTTAATAATATTCATAACCGCTTTTTGAACGGCTAGTTTGGTAAGTCATGGTGCGCTCAAACTCGGTGTTGTGTGTCGCTCAATTTATTTAATTACATTAAAGAAAATAACTTACTATGAAATGTTACATGACCCCCTCCCCCACAAAGAGAATCCCTTTTGTCCAGGCAATGTGATAAAAGGGAGAATGACCCTTGAGTCCCATCTCAAATAGGCCTAGGGTAGGCGGATAACACCAAGGGTATAGAAAAAACATAGATGGGAGGAATTACCCTCTAAGATAACTCATGTGAAATATAGAGATAATTTAGATACCAACCAAATCATATTCAGAATACAATATAAATGAATCCCAAGTTCACATATGTAATTTCATGCAAAAACTACTAAAACTATAAGGGAAACTGTAGGTTCAAAAATAAAGTAAAACGGAAGCGACCAAGAAGCTCAAACGTCTCCTAAAAATCCCCAAGCTAGTAGTAACTAGCATGATCTCCAACATGATACAACTGACATAAAAAAAAGTTTATATAACATAGTGTAACTATAATAGTATACTAAGTAGGATCCTCCATAGATCATCTTATGAAAAAGTAAAGACAGCATGATAAAGAATATAGAAAAATAAGTGAAACTAACTTATCAACTAAAAAGTTATACTAGGTTCCCATACTCACCATGGCTACTCTCACCATGTATTATGTAACATCCTGGATCTGGGTGCTGACCAAAGGTTCCATGAACCTGAATCGTCACACTACCTCAAGAGAATTTCCCCAAACACTAGAGGCTACCGACTAGCAGCGATGGCCAATGTTTGATAATGGGGAAACTATGTCCTCATTGGGCGAGCATACACAATGGAATAACAAATAGTAAGCAGTAGAAGAAGTAGTAATACCATACAACAGAAGTAAACAACGAAATAATGATATTATAAACAACTGAAGCATATATAAATAATTTATTCATGTAACATGTATCTAGGAAAGTAGCCAAAAATGTCACGATGCTGGAGATACAATAATGAAACCAAAGTATAGAAAACAGAAACTCCAACAGCATCGCAAGCCCCATATTGGTCTCATGCTCTCTATCTCCCACATAAATCAAGTACCTGATAAAGAACGTAGCATACCCTTATCTGTACTTGCTACCATATAATCTGTTTGGGTTCAAAAGCATGACCGAAATAGATTGTGATACAAATACAAGTAGGACACCACCAAAAGATATGGGCCTAATAGTTAGTGAATATATATAGTAGGTAATATACATATATGGTGAAATAAACTAGTATGTACTCGAAATTAAACAATCCAATAGTTTTCAATTACATTCATTTTCATTTATTAATTCTTCAAACTGTTGAATAATAAATTTTTGGATCTAGCCTAAGATCTATATCCCTCCATGTAATAGTAAAAATAGAAGTCTCATAAGACCGTCTAATAATCATGTAAGATCAAGTCAAATCTTGTTCTTTGTCTCGGAAGACTCGTCACAAAAACAATCAATCCTTTATGATAACCCTCTCAGAAAACACTCACAGACTAACCCCTTTGGTTTAAACGTAGCTCTAAAAAAATTCAAATGACCACATGGGCATCTCTCACACTCAATTCCCATGGGTCCACATGGCATAATTAAATTACACACAACATTCGGGTATCTCTCACAGTTAATACTCTATGGGTCAATGTAGTATAAATAATCATAAATGAACTCTAGGAATCTCTTGTGTTCATTAACCCCAGTGTCAAAATCTTCACCAAGGCTCTCACCATCTAGTGTAAATAAACAAGGAAACCACCACATGTTTCTTGGTCTAAGGATCTCATGGTCCATTAGAATATCAGCAAGCATACAACATTCATTAAAGGCATTACATGAAATTTAAACTGTTAAATGGATCAACATTAATCAATTCATAAAAACAGTCATCAAATATAAGCCACCAACTCTATCCTAAACAACTAAAGGAATGTAAAACATGGTGTGCCTCATATGAAAAATAGGCCACACTCCCCTAAACAGTCAATCTAGGGAAACACCCACATGTTATAGAGACCCAACCTTTTCATACATTAGAATTAATTCATTCTAAAGATAAAAAAATAGTATTACACATATAGGATCCAAAGGTTTAGTTTCTTGGAAAAACTAGGACCATACATAACCAATAAACCATCAAGCATAATCATTTTTTTAATTTATTCTTCTCTAGCTTCTTATTGGAACTTGTCCTCTCCTTAGTACATGTATCCACCTAAGGATATACATAAAAATGGGTTAGATAGAAGCCCATTAAGATGATAGATAAGAAAAATATAGCATGGGGTGATCATAATCATAACATGTAAAAAGATCATGAACATGAGAGGAAGCATAAATATAAGACTTGAAATGTGGAAATTCATAAAAATGAAACATCATGTCTTAGTGGTTAACTACCACACATACTTGTGAACCAAGATAGAATCTTTTTCACCCATCATTTCACATTTACTCATGATATTCACTCTCTTTACCTAATGCATTGGAGCACTTTATAATTCTGGGTGCACCCATCACATTTAAACATTCATACTGCGCTATATAATTTCGGGTGCACCAGTCACATCATAACATTATCATTTATCATGCAAGCCATAATGAAAATATATCATAAATAAACATAATGAACCCATGAAAAGGAATGGGTTTCATCTCATAAGCACACGTTCATGAACATTGGGTTCCCAAAAGAATGAGGGAATAACATACATGTTACAAGAACCATCAATCTTGAATGGGAGGTAAAAGGTGTGTCCTTGAAAGAAGAGTTCTTTTGGAAAACATTTGGTTTTTCATAAATACCAGTGACAAACATCTATATCCCAGAAAAGTAAATATAATGATTAAAAAACGATTTTTAAGAAGTAAAAATATCAAAATGGAGTGAAAGTGGGAGAACCTGAAGGATGAATGTTGGGTTCAAGAATTTCCCCTTACCTCGTATCTGAATGCTTCCTTCTCTTTAATGTCCTGTATAATGATATTATATTCATTAATTAGAAATTCCAGAACCTTTTATACATTAATAGGGATAATTCTGGTTTCATTATTTCATTTTATGTTCCTTTGGATGACTTATAGAGTTTAAAAACATTGTTCGGGGATGTTCGTTTTTATGGTTTTTCTAGGGTGGTTCACTTGTATTCATAAATTGAAGTTCGGGTAGAACATGGGTAGACATCCAGAACTGATATTACATATTATTAATGATATTATAGTTGATTGAATGATTTTTTTATGAATTATATTAGATCCATGTGGATGAATCATTATATAAGAATTAAATGATGATTATTTGGGTTAATTTGGGTGGTTTTTCGATCACAACAAACTTGTTTTAACTTATCACTTAGTAATACGGACATAGGTTATTTACAGAACATTAAATAGGAAATAATACATATAAAAAATTCTGGTTCAACCATAAAAATTGTTTCATGACCAGATCTGAAGAAATAAATGAAAGAAGAAAGCATGTCATTCTTGAAGGTGATAAATTAACCCCTCACAAACAACGTTCTCTTTAATAAAATAAAATGAAGAGGGAAACGGGGTTGGATGGTATAATATCCCATTAGAATCATAAAATTCTAGTAGATGTATAATATTTTAGTTACAATACCATTTTGATGAAGATATTTGGGGAGAGATCAAGAAGTGAACTTGAACTTGAAATGAAATTAAAGAAGAAGAGGGAGTGAAATTACCTCTTAAATCTTCCTCTTGAGATCATCCTTAAGGTCCTAAGCATGGTCTTTTGATGAGACCAAAAGCTCTTTAACGTGGGATAGAGGCTAGGGATGGTGTTTGGGAAGAGTTTAGAGAAGGATTGGAGCTTTAGAGGTGTGAGGAAATGAGGGTGTGAAGGGTGGTTTTTATAGTGGAGGGGAGAGGGGTTTTCTTAATATAAAATTCATTAGTTTATTATTTCTCTACAAGACAAGGAATAGTGAGTATTCCCTGACAACAAATAGTAATCATATGATGTGATCCCGAACCAAGTGGGCTTACATCATTAGAAAATCACACATGGCACTATAATTAGCTTATTTAGCTTATTTTTGTAAATTATGGTATTTCACTATACATCAAAAATTCAAGTATTTCAGAAAAATCCAAAAAATTTACCCCAACCATTTTTTTACATGTAGAATCCAAAAATGAAGTCCATTTTTAAAAAATAATTTTTTAAATATGATTAATTTAATATTTAATTAAAATCATTGGTTACTACAAAAAATAGTTTTTAAAACATTCATTTACTTATTCTAAAATATAGCTACACCATACATTCACATGAATTTTATTTTTGTACTATCATAGTTAAGGTTACTATTAATTACGGTATATCACTATTCATAAGGGTATGTTACTATTCATAAGGGTAGGTTACTATTCACCAAACATTATTTTTGATTCATTAGACTCCAAAAATCATCTTGAACACAACTGTGTATATAGGATTTTTAAAATTCCAAACACAAAAGTTACAAACTTATGTTTAAAGGTCACCTATCACTTAGTAGTTCATTATGTTGTGTTTTCATGTTATTTTATGACATAATTATAAGAAGGTAATTTCCATTGAAATGATTTGGTTCGTTACATTCATCCCCCTTAAGAAATTTCACCCCCAAAATTTTACTTTACATAAACAGGTGAGGGTAATTCTCCTTCATTGCCGATTCTGGTTCCCAAGTTGCTTCCTCAAACTTATGGTTATTCCACAACACTTTGACAAGATGGGTTATCTTGTTTCGTAGAACCTTATCCCTCTTATCTAGAATCTTTACTGTCTTCTCCTCATAGAATAGATCATCTTCTAGCTACACCACCTATGAGTTTAGTACATGTGAGGGGTATGGTATGTACTTATTTAGTAATGATACATGAAACACATCATGAACATGAGCCATATTCGGTGGAAGTGCAAGATGATTTGCCACATCTCCTATGCAGTCAAGGATCTCAAAGAGGCCAATATACCTTGGGCTTATCTTCCCTTTGTTCCCAAATCTCATGACTCTCTTCCATGTAGATATTAAAAGGAAGACTTTATCTCTAATGTCGAACTCCAAGTCCCTTCGACGGTTGTCATCATAGCTCTTTTCCCACTTTTAGAAGCTTTGATGTGTTTCTGTATGACTTGAACCTTCTATATCATCTCTTGAACAGGATCGGGTTCAAGTAGCTTTCTTTATCCAACTTCATCATAACAGGTTGGAGGTCTACACTACTTCCCATAAAGAGCATCATACAGAGCCATCTGAATACTTTAGTGGAAGCTATTTTTGTTTGAGAACTCAACCAATCGGTGATGCTGATCCCAACCACCTTTGAATTCAAGAGAGCAGGCTCTTAGCATATCTTCAAGCATCTAAATAGTCCTTTCAGATTGGCCATCAGTTTGGGGGTGATTGGTCGTGCTGAAATTTAATTCAGTACTCAAAGCATGTTGAAGGCTCCTCCAGAAATTAGATATGAACCTTGGATCACGGTCATAGACAATTGAGAGTGGAACACCGTGCAGTCTCACCACTTCTTTCACATATATATTTTCAAGTTGTTCAAGCGAGAGATCTTCCCGAATGGCGATAAAATCGTCATTCTTGGTGAGTCAGTCAACCACAACCCATATGGCATTATTTCCCTTTGACATCATTGGGAGACCCATGACAAAGTCCATAGTAACATTTTCCCATTTCCACATGGGTATAGGAAATGGCTGCATCATACCTTTGGACTTTTGTTTCTCACCTTTAACTTACTGACATACCAAGCAGCTTGATATATATTTCGGCAACTCCTTCTTCATGTTATCCCACCAAAGGGTTCTCAGAGATCACAGTAAATCTTTGTACTCCCAGGATGGATAGAGAAAGTTGAGTTATGTGCATTATCCAATAGATCCTTATTTATCCTGGGTGATGAAGGAACACAAAGCCGCGTTCCAAACTAAATCACACCATCATCGTTTATATGGAACTCTTGCATCTTCCCTTACTTTACTGCATTCACCCTCTTTTTTATCTCTACATCATCCTTTTGTGCTTCCTTAATCTTCTATTATATGGATGATTGCGCAATCATTTGGGAAAGGTAGGATTTATCCCCCACCATTATGATTTTCAAATCTATCCTTTGTATATCTATGAAGATATGGTCTTTCTCAATTCGTAACATGGATAGAGTAGCAGGTTCCTTTCTATTTAGAGCATCATCTACCTTATTCACCTTTCCAAGATGATAGTGAATAGAGCAATCGTAATCCTTGATTAGCTCTAACCATCTCCTTTGGAGCATGTTCAGCTCCTTTTTTGTGAATATATACTTTAGGTTCTTTTGGTCAGTGTATATGTCACACTTCTCACCATAAAGGTACTGCTACAATATTTTCAAGGCAAAAATCACGGCTGCCAGCTCTAGATGATGCATCGGACAGTTCTGCTCATGGATCTTCAACTATCATGAGACGTAGGCTATCACTGTGTCATTTTTCATGAGTACACAACCCAAGCCTCTCATTGAAGAATCACTGTATATCACAAAACATTCTCCACTTTTCGGTAGTGTGAGTACAGGTGCAGTGATCAGCCATCTCTTTAGCTCCTTGAAGCTTCCCTCACATTCTTCTGTCCATACATAATTTTCCCATTTCCTTGTTAACTTATTTAGTGGTCTTGAATATTGTGAGAAGGTTCTCAAACAACGTCGGTAGTACGCAGGTAATCCAAGAAAACTACAGATTTCTGTGACACTAGAGGGCATGTTCCATTCATATATCACTTTTTTCTTTGAAGGATCCATTGAAATTCCCTCACTTGTGATCACATTTCCCAAGAACATGACTTGCTTTATCCAAAAGTCACACATGATTAACTTGGCGTACAACTTCTCCTTTCTCAATATTGCCAACAAAAGTCTTATATGATTTTCATATTCCTCCTTTATCTTGGAGTATATGAGAATATAATCGATAAACACAACCACAAATTTGTTGAGGTAATGTCTAAAGACTCTATTCATCAAATCCAAGAATATTTCATCAGCATTAGTAAGTCTGAAGGGCATCACCAAAAACTCACAGTGCCCATACCTTGTACGGAAGGTAGTCTTCTGAATATCTTCCTTCTTCACCTTTAACTGATGATATCTAGAGAGAAGATCCACCTTTGAGAAGTATTGAGAACCTATTAACTGATAGAACATGTCATCAATCCTTGGAAGAGGATATTTGTTCTTTATGGTGATCTTGTTGAGTTCCTGATAATCGATACACAACCGAATTGTTCCATCCTTCTTCTTCACAAAGATCACTGGTGCACCCCAAGGTCATGCACTAGGGCGTATGAACCCTTTTTCAAAATGCTTGTGCAGCTGCTTCTTTAAAACCTCCATTTCGATAGGAGCCATCCTATAGGGACACATTGATATTGGAGTAGCTCTAGGTATGAGTTCAATTGAGAACTCTACCTCATGATCAGGAGGAATTCCAGGTAACACTTCAAGAAATACATCATTGTATTCCCTCAAGATGGGTATTTCTTCAAGGTTGTCACTTTCCTTCAAGTCAACCATTTGGGCGAGGTATGCTTATTCATAGGGAATCAACACCCACACCATTGAATGATTTTTCAAAGGAGATTCATGATCTTCCATGCATTTGTAGAGGAACATGGGATGGTTCAGAATATGAAAAGATATTTCCTTTTCCTGACAGTTGATATGTTCTCTATATATAACAAGAGCCAATCCATTCCCATTATAGCATCAAATTCCACCAAGGGAAGCATTACAAAACTTTCCTGAAGAATCTTCCCACATATTCCAACAAGAGAATATTCAAACACTTGGGTTGCAATGATTTCACTACTTGGTGTTTTTACAGAGATCTTTACTTCACGGTTTTGGGGCTTCAATTCTATAGTTATAGAAAACTTTCATGATATAAAAGAATGCGTAGAACCAGAATCAAATAAGACTTATTCCATTATTGAGTGAATAAGAAGTGTACCTTGTACAACTTCATTATCATTCACCACCTCCACAGTAGTGATGGCATAAGCCTTACCTTGTTCTTTTGGCTTTGGGGGTTGCTGACATTGATTACGCTCGAGAACTCGAGGTTTAGTGCACTGGTTTGCATAGTGCCATAGCTCCCTACAGTTGTAGCATTGAACCATGGGTGCTTCTCTCCTTTCATCAGCTACATTATCCTTCCTTTTCGTGACTTTTAGACACTCTTGAGAATGGTTTCCTTCTTTCACACACTTGAAGCATTTCCCCATCCCTTTGAGGCAGTTCCCATGGTGAAACATCCCACATTATTGGCATATGGGTCATTGATTTTTCCTCCCACCTTTTTCATTAGATCCACCATCTTGAAACTCCACATTTCATTTCTTGTCACCATAGCCATGGGACCATTCTCCAAACTACATATCCAGTTTGAGATCACCCCGAACAACTTCTTCATAACTCCCAAATTCTCGAATTGCGAGAGCCTTTTGATGGTGTGGTTTTAATCCACTAAAGAATCTATCAATTTTTCTATCATTGTAGACAACAAAACCCGATGCGTACCTTTCAAGCCTGGTGAAATTTTCTTCATAGGTTATGAAAAGTTCTCCTTATTTTTTCTTGAGATCTATAAATTCTCTATCCATATTATTGTGAAGATTTCGTGGGAAATACTTATTAAGTTGCATTATCTTAAAGTCTTCCCATTCTATCTCTTCAATTTCATCCCTTGGCTTGGTGTTCTTAATCAAATCCCACCATTGATCGGCTTCTCCATCTAGATGATTAATGGATATAGTCACCTTCTCCGTATCAGAACAGTGAAGCATAGAAAAGATCTTCTCCATGGAGTTGACCCACTGTTCTGCAACTAGTATATCATAAGATCCACAAAACGTCGGTGGTCGTTTCCGCATAAAACATTTGATAGCCAGTTTCTCCCTCTTTGGTGAAGGAGTATGTTCCCCATTATTATGTTTATTTTTCATAACCTACCATAATTGGGTAATAATTGCCATGAAGTTTTGAACTCCACCTCCCAAGACATTGGGGATGTCGTTCGGGAAATCATTGCATTAGCTCTCGCACGTGTTGTTGGCCTGATTTCTCCTGGTTCCCAACATTTTCTAAAATAGAAACGGTTATAACAAAACATAAGAAAACAATTCATGAATAACGTATTAATTTAAAAAATTTATACCAAAAATATAACATATGGGATACCTAAGTAAAGATTCTTGTGTGCATATTTTTACTCAGTCTCATGCTAGAGGTTTTCTCTAGGGTTCACTAATCCTAATTCCCAAATTAACTAAACCTTTCCTCTGATACCAACAATAGCGACCCAACCCTTTCTTACATTACTATTACATCATTTTAAAGATAAACAACATTATAGTATTAAACATAAGGGATCTAAAGGTTTAGTGTCTTGGGAAAACTATGACCATACATAACTAATAACACATCAAGCATAAACATTTATTTAATTTCTTCTTCGCTAGCTTCTTATTGTCACATGTCCTCTCCATAGTACATGTAGCCACCTAAGGATATAAATCAATAGCGGTGAGCTAGAATCCTAGTAAGAGGATATATAAGAACAATATAGCATGGGGTGATCATAATCATAACATGTAAAAAGATCATGAACATGAGCGGAAGCCTAAATATAAGACTTGAAATGTGGAAATGCATAAAAATGAAACATCATGTCTTAGTGGTTGACTACCACACATTCTTATGAACCATTCTAGCATCTTGTTCACCCATAATTTCACATTTACTCATGAGATTCATCACCTTTCCCAATGCATTGGAGCACTGTATAATTCCAGGCGCACCCATCACATTTAAACATTCATATTGCGCTATATAATTCCAGGCGCACCTATCACATCATAACATTATCATTTATCATGAATGCCACAATAAAAATATAACATAAATGAACATAATGAACCCATGAAAAGGAATTGGTTTCCTCTCATAATAACACATTAATAAACATTGGGTTCCCAAAATAATGAGGGAATAACATACATGTTACAAGAACCGTCAATCTTGAATGAGAGGTAAAAGGTGTGTTCATGAAAGAAGAGTTCTTTTGAAAAACATTTGGTTTTTCATAAATACTAGTGACAAGCATTTATATAATAGAAAATTAAAAATAATGATGAAAAAATGATTTTTAAGAAGTAAACATATCAAAATGGAGTGAAAGAGGGAGAACCCGAAGGATGAATGTTGGGTATGAGAATTTCCCCTTACCTTGTATCTAAATGCTTTTTTCTCATTAATGTCATGTATAATGACATTATATTCATTAATTAGAAATTCCAGAACCTTTTATACATTAATAGGGTTCATTCTGGTTTCATTATGTCATTTTATGTTCCATTGGATGACTTATAGATATTAAAAACATTGTTCAGGGATGTTCGTTTTTATGGTTTGTCTTGGCTGGTTCACTTGTATTCATAAATTGAAGTTCGGGTAGAACATGGGTAAACATATAGAACTGATATTACATGTTATTTATGATATTACAGTAGTTTTAATTATTTTTTAATGATTTATATTAGATCCATGTTGATGAATCATTAAATAAGAATTAAATGATGATTATTTGGGTTAATTTGGGCGGTTTTTCGATCACAACAAACTTGTTTTAACTTATCACTTAGTAATATGGACATAGGTTATTTCCAGAACTTTAAATAGAAAATAATACATATAAAAAATTCTGGTTCAACTATAAAAATTGTTTCATGTCCAGATATGAATGTAGAAATGGAAGAAGAAAGCATGTTGTTCTTGAAGGTGATAAATTAATACCTCACGAACAACATTCTCTTTAATAAAATAAAAGGAAGAGGGAAAGGGGGTTGGATGTTATAATATCCCATTAGCATCATAAAATTCCTATAGATGTATAATATTGGATTTAAAATACCATTTTGTTGAACATATGTGGGGAGAGATCAAGAAGTGAACTTGAACTTGAAAGGAAATTAAAGAGGAAGAGGGAGAGAAATTACCTCTTAAATCTTACTCTTGAGATCCTCCTTAAGGGCCTAATCTTGGTCTTTTGATGATACCAACAGCTCTTTATTGTGGGAGAGGGGCTAGGGAAGGTGTTTGGGTAAATTTTATAGAATTCTTGGACCTTGATAGGTGTGAGGAAATGAGGGTGTGAAGGGTGGTTTTTATAGTGGAGGGGAGAGGGGTTTTCTTAATATAAAATTCATTAGTTTATTATTTCTCCACAAGACAAGGAATAGTGGGTATTCCCTGACCAAAATAGTAATTTTATCATGTTATCCCGAACCAAGTGGGCTTACATCAGTAGAACATCACACATGACAATATAATTAGCTTATTTAACTTATTTTTGTAAATTATGGTATTTCACTACTCACCAAAAATTCAAGTATTTCAGAAAAATCCCAGAAATTTACCCCAACCATTTTTTGATGTGTAAAATCCAAAAATGAATTCCATTTTTCAAAAATAATTTTTTAAATATGATTAATTTAATATTTAATTAAAATCATTGTTTACTACTAAAAAACATTTTTTAAAAGATTCATTTACTTATTCTAAAATGTAGGTACATCATACTTTCACTTGAATATTATTTTTATACTATCACATGTAAGGTTAATATTAATTAGGTTATATCACTATTCATATGGGTATGTTACTATTTATATGGTTAGGTTACGATTCCCAAAAAATTATCTTTGTTTCATTAGACTCCAAAAATCATCTTGAACACAACTGTGTATGTAGAATTTTCAAAATTCCATACACAGAAGTGACAAAATTATGTTAAAAGGTCACTTATAAATTATTAGTTCATTATGTTGTGTTTTCATGTTGTTTTATGACATAATTATAAGAAGGTAATTTCCATTTAAATGCTTGGGGTCGTTACACATGTGGTGTCCCACAAACAAGGGTATATAGTATTATGCATATGAAACAACACTAAATCAAACAACCAAATCATAGGAGGTATTAAATAGGGCCAAAATCAAAAATACACAATACCCCAACATGGGTATTCACAAGTTTAAGAATATATAATCCAAAAAAATCTAAAAAAGGAAAAAACCACCTATGTCAACGTTGTACCAAGAACACTCTTTAACTTAAGTCCTTGAATCAGCCTAGAACGACGTAGATCTACAAAAAGGTTAAAACATCCTTCATCCTTGGATAACTCAAGAGAGGGGATAAATTATGAAGATATGCTCCATGGGAATAGGGATCTCACCGGTGGAAATCCAGCACACCTAGTGGTGTCTCAATCGGAGCTGAAAAGAAGTAAAGGTAGGGGTTCAAAGTTCTTATCCATCTCATTTTTCTACCATATGAATCACAATAAGAAGAAGATGGTTCTGAAGATTAGACGTGACCCTGCTCCGATTAATCAATTAAAAAGAATAGGTCATGTTCATTTAATGTACACACCATGTACTATCCTCAACTGGCTCCCACTTTAGGCGGTTTTCCAGGTCACCTGCCCAGCCATGTACTAGGTTCTTACAAGGCCAACACATGGATACATGTGGCAATCAGGTACATAGAGTGTACACATGATTATACATCGTGTACTAAAAAAATTTCCATTTCATCCTTTTTCTTAAAAAAATGAATAAATATACATTCCTTAAATGAAGACCTCGGTTATTACAGACATCCCCCTATAATAAATTATTCCCCAATTTTCCCTTCTAATGGTGGTGAAGAAGAAACATCAAACAATTAAGGCCACTATGATCGTATGTCGGCCTCCCTCTCCCAAGTCCTTCCATGTACTCTCTTGTGTTGCAATATCACACATACCAAAGGAACAAACTAGTCACATAGAATCTTCATGTTGTGATCCATAGTCTGTATATGGTGCTCCTCAAAGGATGCATCCTCCTCCAACTCAACCTCCTCAGGTTTAAAAATGTGAGATTGGTCACAAAAGTAACATCATAGAAGAGAAACATGAATGATGTCATGCATATCTTGGTACCTTTGAGGTAATTGAAACCAATAGCAAATCGGACCAACGCTTTCGAAAACATCAAATGGCCGATGTATCTCAGTGAAAGCTTTCCCTATCTCTTAAAACTCATATGCACCAACCTCAATATGAACCATAAGAAAACATGATCTTTGGCCTTCAACTCGAGAGGGTATCCCCATCTATCAACATATTATTTCTGCCGAGACTGACATGTATCCATACTCATCCGAATCAAGTCCACCTGCCCAGTGGTCACCGGGACAAGAAGAGGTCCCATTATAGATGCTTGTCATACCTCTATCCAACATAGGGGTGATTGGCATGGCCTACCATACATTGCCTCATATGGTTCTATTTAATCATCTCCTGAAAAATTCTATTGTAGGAAAACTCCCCTAGTGGTATTTGTCTATCCTAAGAGACCCCTAAATCTAGGATGCATGCTTGAAGAATGTCCTCAAACACCTAAATCATGCACTCGGACTGAACATCTATTCGGTGATGGTAAGTTGTACTCAGAAGTACCTGTGTAGGAAAATCACTATGTAGTCCCTTCCAGATGTAACATCCTGGTTCTGGAAGGCTGTTAAAGGTATATCTGATAGTCTAACATGCAACTGATGATAACCGGACCTCAAGTCAATCTTCAAGAACGTCCGAGATCCTTGCAGCTGATCTAATAGATCATCAATCCTAGGCAAGGGATATCGGTTCGTGACCGTCAACTGGTTCAACTTTTGATAGTCTACAAAAATCATGAGGGTACCATCTGCCTTCTTCACAAACAGGATAGGCGAACCCCAAGGAGAAGTACTAGGTCAGATGAAACCCTTTTCATGAAACTCCTCCAACGGCTTCTTGAGCTCATGCAACTCAGGTGTGGCCATCCTATAAGGAGGAATGGACACTGGTTCCACTTAGAAACAAGATCAATAAAAAATTATACCTCACGCTTTAGAGGAAAACCTAAAAATTCCTCTGGAAAGACATCTCTGAAACAATCCACCACTAGAGGGAAGTGTAACTGAGATGTCCCCTGGTCATTCCGATAAAGAATAGCAACAAGGGCTATAAAGGATCCCAACCTATGATGCTCTGGACCCACTCTTCTCTCCTATTCATCCCACTCTCCCTTATGAAGAAAATATCTACCCTCTGGTGATATGAAACTCAACCTGAGGCGATAATAGTAGGTGACTGCCTGGAAGGGAACTAGCCATTCCATTCCAAGAATGACATCATATCCTGTCATCTCTAGAACATAGAGATCCAAAAGGAAGTGACACCCACCAAACTCAATAGGGAACTCCTTGAACAGAAGTAAACCAGATTTTCTTGTCCCCAATGTAGAGTCTAGTGTCAAAACATCGGCAGAAGAAAAGATATAGTGCCCAAGGCTCTCCACAACAGCGTAAGATATAAATATATGTGTAGCACCAGTATCAAAAAAATGGATGAAGATAAAACCGAGGCAACTAGTATCGTACCTCAAACTGTAGAGGGTTCGAGATCCTTATCCTGAAGGGTCTACTCCACTGCAAAGGTCAGGCAAGCTTCGTGGCCCTATGGCCCTACCTGACTACTCTGATCTGATCCACCTTGTTGTCGCCGGTAGACTGGTGACTTAACACCATGGCCTTGACCTCCACCTCAGCCTGAATGGCTGGAAGAACTCCAGTTCCAAGACTGGTGAGATACTTTTGGAGATGCTCTTGTACGAGGAGTCATAGATGAACCCCGGTCACCAACTGCTGGTGAGAAGACCTAACAGAAACGCTGAAGGTGTCCCAACATACCACACGATCATCATTCCACTTGGTCTCTCTAGCACTGCGGGTACATATACCCGCTTATCCTGTACTGGTAGCACACCACCTAGCTAGTAGAAGATGCGTCCTACCTAATTGGAACTCCCGGTGTAGTCTCCTTGTGGCGCTTCTGGCTATCAACTTGTGAAGCACTAACTCAAGATGTCGAGCCGCCCTAGCTCACAACCCTAGATTCCCTCAAATTTCTCTTTGTGATCAGTTCTTGGTTGACGATGGCAGCGATGGAAGTCAACCTGAAGATATTCACCTGACATCAGATGTCCTGTCTGAGGCCATCCTCAAACTTCCTTGCTAGGAATAACCCATCTCCTACATTGAAGTGTTTGAAATGCTGATGCTCGGTGAAACGAGAGGAATACTTCATAACTGAAATATTACCCTACTCTAGACTCATAAACTCCTAGGTTCGATTGGCCCTCAGGGTCTCCGGATAGAAGTAGTCATAGAAAATGCACTGGAACTCTTCCCAAGTGATAACCTACTGAAGACTTGCCTATGAGATCACATCCAACCATTTCATGGAAGAATCCTACAGCATATAGGTAGTGCTCTTTACAATCCTCTCTAAAGGAATCTCTAGATGCTCAAAGATCATCAGCATGGCTTCTATACATGACTCTGCAGCCTGGGGTCCTCCATCCCCTGAGAAAGTGGGAGGATGTTGCTGCTGGAAGACCCGCATCAAATCAGCCATCAACAGGGCAGGAGTTGGCCCTCACTGAAAGGTCTGTATCATCCTCATGAAACCTTATCTGGACTATGCATCAGCATCGGTAATTGGTATAACTGTTATTTCCATGATTGGCACAACATGAGGATCTGCTAGAAGTCCCTGATCAACCATATCCGGTGTTTGATCACTACTCTGTAACTGGAAGACAGCCGGAGGACGTCTCGGTGGCATGACTCTGTAAGGTCAAGCACACACCTTAGATCAGGATTAACAGGGACTGAAACAAGGAAGTGTAAGAAGAGAACTAGATAAAGAAACATTCATGTTTTACAAAACATGACTACACGGCGTGTACACTTCTTACACAGCGTGTTCCCTGAAGTCATTCACATGGCGTGTACTCCTGCCTAAACTGGTTGTGTAACACCCCAAACACAAGGTGTTTTGTCATAACACATGGCGTGTACTTGAATCCTCTTTCCCTACATGAGTTCTTCTACACAGTTAAGCCACACGGATTTCCTAAAACAAGAATACATAGTGTGTTCAAGGTAGACACGGCATGTACTAGACAAGATTCACCTAGCCTGGGTTGTTAGTGAAATAGCCTGACACACGGATCACACTACATGGCGTGTATGAGAAAGGATAACACCAACCCATGTTGTTCGTGACACTACTGGGTACATAGGTCAGAATACACGACGTGTTTAGATGGCACATGACATGTATTAGACACGACTCGGCCAACCTGTGTTGTTAGTGACATGGGTGGGCATGGGGTCAACACGACACGGCATGTAGGGAAGATACACAACATGATCACACCAGATTTTTCCCATCCCATGTCTCTGCCCACACGGCTTATCACATGGTCAGAGACTACACAGCGTGTACTTAAGAAAAATTGTTTCATCGCGAACAGAAGAACACATGGCATGTACATAACATTACACGGCGTGTATTCTGGGTTTTTCCAGACAGTAAGCCTCAGAAACTACTCTGAATCCTAGAAAACACTGAAAAAAGTATTGAAAGTGCCAATATTTGATTCGTGAGGGTCCATACTACCCGCAAATCAAATTTTAGCATCCTATACAAGTTATAAACAAGAAAACACTTCAATAATCAACCGAATTTCGTTCCATGAGGGCCTATAACACCTCAAGAACCAAAGTTTTCCGTTCATTCAAACAAAACCTTACACACAATTCCCTATCAAATAGTAGGTATTTCTATCAAGGCATCTATCATAACAGCTTGCATATTCTACACAACATCTATCACAAAAAAAAAATGAAATCGCTAATGCATCCTAGATGGAATGGTAAAAATGCAGGGCATGTGATTTATACTAAGTGTCTATATGATGCATGAGATGGAATACCCTCATCTCATCGGTTTGCGACAGAAATAGAACCCCAATAACATCAACAATAATCGCACAAAACATGTGAATCACCCAACGGTGAAATCGAATCAACTATAAAATTGTAAACCAGAAAAAATTGAAATAAACAAGGTATATTGGATTTTCCATGTACACGGGTTAGCTACTCCTGGGCACATATTATTACCAAATACTGATTCCATCCTATCACTAGATCAAGTCATCAAACATTAAATCAAGAGAAAATAATTCCTCTGATACCACTTTGTAATGTCTTGGTTCCGAAAGCCACCGAGAGTCACCCCATACATGGTTTCTCACATGGCCTCAAGAACATTTCCCCGAACGCCAGAGTCTATTGACTATCTGCGTGGGCCTTAGGTGTGATTGTAGGGAAACTATTCTCTCATTGGTATAGTATGTAGTAGAAGTAAAAAAAAATACATACAAGAGCAGAAACAGTAATAATAGAATACAGTAGTAACAGCAGAAGACTGAAAGTATAAACTGGAGAACACATATATAAAATGATGCATGATACATATGTCTAGGAAAACATCCAAACAAGTCACAATGCTGGAATACAATAGTGCTAAACCAAAGTTAAAAAGAAATAAGATGAACTCCTCAGCATCGCAAGACAAAGCATGGTCCCATGCTCTCCATCTCCATAGCATGTCAAGTACCTAAAGTAGAAGGGCGCTTTCCATTGTCTATACCTACAACAATATAATCTGTTTGGGCCCAAATGCATGGCCCAAACAGGGTGTGAGATGAATCCCAGTAGGCTACCTCCACAAGATTTGTTCCTAACACTCAGTGAATATATGGTAGGTAAATGTGTAGAAAGCAGTAAACAAGGAAATCACTAAGCAGTAAACAATCCACAAAGCATGCTATAACAAAATAGATAACACTATAGGCAACCCTCTGGGAAGTACCCACAGCCTATCTCCTCTGGTCCTACCTATCAAGTACAAGAAACCCTCTGGGCACCACACATAGTCTCACCCCTCAGGTACAACTAATGTATAGACTCTCTAAGGAAGCACTCACCATCATTTCCCCCTATAGTCTTGTATAGTACTAAAGGTGCTCTAGGGAAGCATTCAACGTCAATTCCACCTCTGGCCTACATTGAGGAACTACAGACACTCTGGGGAAGCACTCAACATCAATTTCCCATGTGTTATCGCATCGTATAATTATAAAGACAATCTGGAGAAGCCCTTAATGTCAATTCTCCCTCTGGTCTATACACTAGGTCCTCACGGCCCTGTGTAAGTCAAGCAAGTATAGCATCACTTAATGGCCCAAGTAAACCTCAAGAACTACTTGGCTACCATTCTACAGCACAACAGCATAATAGGACAATAGTCACACCATCCTAAAATACTAGGCATGGGAAAGTAAACAGTAGCCTAACAGGAAAACCATACCCAAAGGTCAAAACAAGAAAAAACAAGCATGGGAAATAAATCCAAATCAAAAAAAATCACCCTAATCCCAATAAATTATCATCTAATCAGGCATACCGGCATAGTAGAGAAACAATAGGGCTAAAATGGTAAATACACAATACCCCTTTCATGGGTATTGGAAAAAATAGAACATATAACTGAAATACTTCCTACAAAAAGGCACAAACCACCTACCTCGGGTTTAGGAGATCAATATACTTGAACCTCAAAGCTTGAATCTCCTTAGAATGCCATATAACTAAGAAAACATCTTAAACGTTCAACCCACAATAACTTCGAAAAGAAGATGAATCACGAAATGAGGTTCCAGCAGAAAAGAGAAATCATCAATGCGATTCCAATGCGACCGATGGTGTTCGATTCAGAGGACGGAAGGAGGCTCGGGGGATCATTGAAGATCTGCGGCTTCTCGGTGCTCTCAGACGAATGTGACCTAAAATAAGTTCATTCTGGCAATTAGACACGACCCCAATGCATTTATTGAATAAAAATAAACTACACTGAGTGTACTTTTTAAGTACATGGCATGTACTTTCTTTTTCCGTACTCCGTATTAGGCAGCCTCCACATCACCTCACATGAACATGTGTGTGACCATGACATGGCCAACACATGGCCTCCTGCGGTAAGGCAGTACACGGCGTGTACTCACAATGTAAAGGGCGTGTACTTCAAAATTTTTCTGAAACTCCCCTTTTCTCAAAAATGTCAGAAAAAAAAACATAACCGAAAAGAAGATCTGGGTTCCTACACCAGACATGAGAAGTAAATCATGTGTCCCTATCTGAAACAATATTGTGTGGAACCCGATGAAAACATACAATCTCTCAAATTTAAAACCTTCTAAACTCATCAATACCGAAGGTTTTCTTGATCAGAAGGAAATGTGCAACCGTTGAGAGTCTGTCAAAAACAACACAAATGGCACAATTACCTCTAGTCGACCTCTGTAAACCCATCATGAAATTCATCGTGACATCATTCCACTTCCACTCGAGAGTGGGTAACTACTGTAAAAGCCATGTCGGTTGCTGATACTCTGCCATCACCTACTGACATGTGGAATATATCATAAAAAAACTAGCAGCATCCATTTTCATACACGGACACCAATACTAATGGTATAGATCTTGATACATCATTGTAACACCAGTATGAACATACCAAACTAAGGAATTAAAATCTTACATCAAATCCCCGCATATGTCTGTTGAGACCCATACGCGTCCATGGAAACACAAGATATCAATGCCATCTATGGTCCACCCAGGAGTAGGGTCCTCTCCTAAAACACTATCTCATAGGACTAGTCCTTCAAAATCTGATAGATACCTCATTCACACTCGATCTATTAGAGTAGAGGTAATAGATATAGAAGAAATAAAATTTTTCCCCTACCTTTCATACACCTCTAAATGTATCTCAAGGAACAGATCCATAAAGTTCACTAAATTGTAAAATGTATTTATTAATTAATACATTTTAAGGACATGTTTTAAAAATGATATTTTTTATTCTTATTGGTTTAATGATATTAAATTTTAATACTTTTGTTACATAAGTTTCCTTTCATTAGTAAAAAAATATGGTCCATATTTAGTGAGGAACATAGAGTAGGCCTCAACCACATAGTGGACCCATTGGGTCAACCCCATGGGAAGCCCCACTAATGTTATCACACAAGAATGCTAAAACATTAGTGAATAATAGTATAATATTTTAGCATATGGGCCTATGTATAAGACCCACAGAGCATTACCATAGGTGGAAAGGATATTATAGTTCTCCCACTGGGTCGTAGCCCATATGTGTGTATTGTGTTTTAATTCAAACCAAGGATCCACACTGATTGTTCTTTATACTATTCAATTAGTGATTCTTCATTTCGATGTTAGATATTGTATTATTATTATTGTTCAGATGAGTTGAGAACTAGGATATAATTGTGGCTGTCAAATATGTTATATCTCATCGAGTTGATGTTACTTTTCTCATGTGAATTATTTTTTAACTCTCATGATACAATATTCAATTTTTTTTCAATCATCTTCTTTAGGAATTTTATTTTGCCTCTTTATCCATCTCATAATCATTTGTGAAATTTTGGTCATCGTCTTATCTCTTCCCTTCATGTTAAACCGTGATTTAATTTATCTTGGTAATAATATTAAAATGTTGCATTGGATTGAGTGAAATTCTATTAAAGCACATGTTCTAAGTGATTATCCTCTCCCATCTCTAATGGTTGTCATAGCTTGTGTATCAATAGTAGCTGATCTTCATCTTATTCTTTGGGTTTCCATATTGTCTAATAGTTTATCTTGCGACGATGTTGAGTCATGATTCGCCATTGCATACAATGTTGATTTGAGCCACCATTGGACATTAAAGGTGATTCTTTCCTCACCAGGTTGTTTTAATTTATTTTTTCTTACTTCTTTAATACTTTGATTGTTTAAGAAATAATATTTTTTGTCAACTTGGGAATCCAATGGCGAGTCATAAGTCACTATTAGAACCCAATATTAAGTTATGAGCCACCTCCAGGTTACAAAGGTGATTCGAGTGACCATTAGTATTCAAACGGTTGGATAGTTTCTCTCCAGTGACTATTTATTCTTCATTGTACATGATCTTGGAAGAATATTCTTCAAGATCCCAGGATTTCTTCTTATTGTTCCATCAGATGCAATAATGTTTTTATTTTTATTTGAAGTTTTTAAAAAAATTCTTCTTATTTAGAATCAAAATTATGTGTTATATGTTGTCTCATTATATTATTTGGATTTATTTTCTTCATAATTGTACTTATAATGGTAGATATGTTTTTATTTATTTTCTTGAATCATTTTGTTTACTAATAGCATGGAAGATGTTTTATTTTTTGGAACTTTTTTATTTTTTATTAAAGTTTAAATAGTAGCATATGTTCTTTTCTAGTGGTAGCTCATGAGCCATCAATATTTGTTTTCAGTGATGATACATGAGTCATGAACCTCAAAAATAATCCATCATTGGTTGAAAATTTTATTTATTAAATTTTTATATCTTATTTCAATTCAGGTTATCAAAAAGATTTTTTTGTAAAAATTTTTATTATTTTATGTTGAAATAAAATTACAAAGTGTGTATAAGTAATTAAAACATTATATTATGAATATTTATTCATTTAGAGTGAAGATTATGTTATGATATATTTTACTAAATTTTTTTTGGTGATATAATCTACAAGATTATATTTTTTTACAGTGGTTTCATAATTCTAAATTGTTTAAGATGATTTAATTATTATATTTATTGTTTTATTTAAAATTAACTGAATAAATATAAACACAGATTGTATTATATGTTTTTCAGTAGGTCTTTACAAAATAATGTAACATTTATATTATTCTAATATTATACACTAAAAATTGTTTGATGATATTGGACACAGACACACTCCTAGATGTTTTTCTTTTAATCGTCCCAGAGATCTCTTAATGAAATAAAAGCATTTGCCTATAAAGATCATCCATAGATAAAATGTGTGATTCATCACCAAAATTATTGCTACTCTCAATTATTTAGGAAATTTGGTGACTTTTTCACGCCATATGTGATCATATATGGAATTCACCTTCATCATTTGTTTCATCCAAGTGATCAACGATCGTCATGCTTAAAATTATTCTACATTTCTAATCATCTTCTTTTTTCTGATATTTTTTTAATTCATGGTATTAGTATCATTCTATTTATAATTTATTCATGTTTGGTTTATGATTTTCCCATCAAAATAAATTCTTTACTTTATTTGTTTATTCCACAACCTAAAAAAAATTTATGGTTGTGACTTTCGATCAAAATTCAGGTAAACAGATTGGGTTGGTCACTTATGTCAATAATCGGTTGTTCCTTCGGGTTTTTTAAAATTCAGGGCTTTTAATAAGGATCTACCACCTTTAATATTGAGTTTCTTAGATGTTACCAATCTCCACATGGAGTGGATGAGGTTTAGAAGTGTACAAGGATATTTTTGATCCAAACCACTATAAATCTTGTGTTCTTTCATTTTTATTTCTTTTATAACTCAACTTAAGCACACTGCACTCACTACTGTTTAATATTTTATAATATATGATTATTTTTTTCATTAAAATTTTAAAAATAAATATAAAACCTACTCTAGTCATATTTTCCATCACTAATAATCCTACAATAAGATGCTTATGTAGGTAATCTCGAAGATAATGATCATTTTGGTCTTTTGGTTGTTCAACTATTTGTGTATTGTATTGTTGAAATCATGAGACAAATGTTGTATCAATTTCAAGTTTATCTTGTGTCACTCTAGTTGGTATCATAGTAGGGTTTAGTTATTTTAATGATTAGATTAGTTATTTTTTAGATTATTTTATTTACCTTTTGTATTAGGGTTAGAGAACCTAATTAAAATCCTCTGAGTTAATTCCAATTATGGAATTATATCATGAAATATTATTAAATACATGAGTAAATTTGTTTCTGACAAATACATCCCGATCGGAAAAATATAAAGTGGATGTGGTTTGAACCTCATACACCTTGGGTTAATCAATAAGAAAAGGTTTTTTTGACCGTTGACTTGATCATCACCCTGATTCATGATATGTGGTCCTAAGGCTACATAACTAGATAGAACATCCAAGGGGATATTCATTAGTTGATCATATTCTCTTTATGAACCACTATAAATTATTTATTTCATAGTTACATTGAAAAGTGTAAGATGACATAACTGAAAGTAACCTATATCAAATTAAGATTTATATAGGTTAAACTAAAGAAACTATAGATTAACCTGATAATGAAAAATAATTTTAAAGTTTGAATTATATTTTAGGTTTATGATAATATCCCTGTATTATAAATTTTTCATCACTCATGTCAACCCTTTTCATTTTTAGTAATGGATAGAACAAGAATGAACCCAGCGTGAAAAGAAAAACATGAATATCACCTTAATGAAAAACCCATATAAATGGTTGTTGGAATAAGAAACCTTGTTCTAAATACAAACTAGTCATCATGAAATTTGATTAATAATGTGAACATATTTAAAACCACAACACACCATGGAATAAGATGTTGGATTCTTATGAAAGATCAAGTGATAAAGATTACTAAGGAAAAATTTTCAATTTCTTTTATGTTAAAATTGATTAAATAATAACCATGGGAATTAGTATAAGGGTAATAAAAATGTTGTACATATGGTAAATGAGATTATAGAGCATCAATTCATCAATGGAAAATGAAGAGAAGAGCTGACATAAGGAAAGAAGAAGACCTCATCCAAGGTGACCACTAATAATTCAGTGTATTATGAGAGGAGAACATGAGAATTATCCAAGCCAATCCTCTAATCAAACAATTGTTGAGGATTATAGTATTATACAACCTCTAAAACATAGTAATCATATATGAACCTATGCAATGACTATCGACGATGCAGATAGTGGTAATGAGGTTTCACTTACCACCCACCTTGAATTAGTGGATGTATTCATGTTTTATCAAAACTATTTTATCTATGGTGTTTTCTATGAAAATTAGGTCACCACCCTCAACGATTCATATTTTTTGGAAAATATTTAGTTGAATGATTATTATATTTGTGGAAATAAACTTTTTCAAATAATAAATCCTACAATAAAAAATGACCTTTTCAAATTAAAATACATATCTTCACATTGAATCCCTATTAATTTATATAATAGGGATAATTTAATTATAAATAAACTCTTACCATCAATTAGTGAAAGTCCAACTATGAATAATTTAAGAAGAAAACTAAATCATTCACATGGACCATAATATTATACTATGAGATATGTTTCCTTAAAATGATTAGGGAAATCTGTGTTTGAGTATCATATATTATTAGAGATAGTATATCAAGTACTGTCAATATTTTCATAACCTCTATTTATTAATATAATTAAATGATAATTAAATTTTTAGGAAAAAATTTATCTAATGGTGTAGAATCTAACAACACAAGATTTTTCATCCTCAAAAAATACATAATATGTTCTATAACATGTGTCACATACTACGCCAAATGTATTAAACCCACAAAATATTAATATGATGTTATTTATATTTCTATAATAAACACTAAAATGGTAAACCATCAATAGTTATTACCCTTAGAAGTTCAATAATTAATGCTAGTTAATATTGAAAAATGTTATTTTGAATAAAATACATTTTGATTGTATTATATATTTTATTTTAAAAAGATAAATTTAAAAAAAAATCAGAAATTAAATTTGAAAAATTAAAATTCATTTTTTAATTCATCATTAAAAATTTATCAAATAATTTATTTTTGATTTTTTTCTAAATTAGTCTATTTGTAGGTGAATAGTAAAAAATACTTATTCTACTAATACCATAACTTTTATATGAACTATAGTTTTTTTAAACCATTTTTATATAAACAATGTATATTTATATAGTGAAATAAATCATTTAGAATTATTTTTCAATTTATAAAACCCATGAATATAATTTTACAAAATCAAATTAAAAGGTCATCTTTACTAAAAGTAGTTTCTTAAAAAATATCATTTTCCCATTAAATGATAAATTTAGAAAATGTATAATTATAATTAGATAAAATAAAACTCATTTTTTATTTAATAATATAAAAAATAACTAATTATTATTTTTTTAGTATTTTTCAAAAATGTTTTACTTTTAATTGAAAAAATGAGGGATTAACAGAAATTATAATTTCCTTGATTTTATTATGATGTAATAATAACCTAAAAGATTTAAAAACCTCTAAATAAATAAAATACGAAATTAATTAATTAAATTATGCCTTTCTAAATATTATTTTAAAAATAAAACCTGTGATGTACATTTTTAGAACTAATATAAAATGTTACATTAAAAACTGGTTTTACCACATTTTTTAATTAATTAAATTTTTGGTAAATATTTAGTTCTTACATAATTTAAATGTAATATAACCATATTGTGGTTTATAAAAAATATTTTTATTTCATAAAAATTATTAAATTTGATAATTTTATCACACACATAAATTTAAAGTTTAAAAACATAATTATCCTAAAACTATTTTTATGAGATAAGTGCATATGTTTTAAAAATAAAATTAATTAAAAATAGAAATTTTAGTATATTATATTATTTTCCTATTTAGTATTATAATTCTCAAATCATTTGATAAGTAAGGAATTTAATTTTTCTCATTTTAATTAATTACAATGGGTAAAAGGAAACGTTTCCTAGGTAAAAGTATACTTGGGTAAAAAAATAAAAGGGAGAAACCTTAAATACATCAAGGATACCTTCAAAATGATTGTATGGGATGAATTTTATACCTAAACATATCCCAAAATCCATATTTTGACCTTTTTATTCGTTGAACTTGGAATAGAGTTGTGGAATTAATAAAATATTAAGTGTGTTACCAAAAGTACCATTTTCTCTCTTATAAAATGGGATCACTTACATCTTTTAATAGATACACATCCATTTATAATTTATAATTTATAATCTTCCATTTTAATCTCCCTTTAATCCTCTCCCACTAAAATAATCCTTTTTTCACTCCAATTTATCCAAATATGTTTAATTTTAAGGGGAAATCCAAGGAAAAATCAAGTCTCCAACGTAAGTATTATATTCCTCTTATGATTTATTTTTAACAATACTCTTAAAAATATATTATCACCATAATAGTATTATGAATTTAGTATCACTAGTATAATTATATGTTGTTATATTAAGGTTACAACTCTTTGTTATAAATTTCCACCCAATTAGAAAAACAAAGCAACATCAATCTTGTGTCTGTGCGGACTATCGCCTCCATGAAGAATAATTTTTTCATTTTTATTATATTTTTTAGTTATTTATAAAAAAATCATAAATTATGGTTAACCATAAAAAATAACATTATTCTTCTTTTATAATGGAATTGTTTTAAAATAAACACCTCATTAATTATACACATCGATCGTGTTAAAGCGTGTTCCATTTTAGGATGGTTTAACAACCTTTTGAAAAAATGATATGAATGTATTTCATTGATGATTATGAAAATGTAATTTATGATCATATTTTATATAAATATGTAATTTTATCAGTTTTAAAAAGGGTGCATAAATATTACCTCGTTAATTAATAAAGATACCATTCGTTGGTTTAAAATTGCAGAAAAATGATCATTGGAAATTTCAACTTCTCGGATAAAGAATAAAGTACTCATGAAATGAAATTTTAAATATAATTAATACTTATAATTAATTCTTTATATTAACTTTAATGAAATTTTAATTATGAAATTTTGAAGAAGAATAAGTACAGACACTTCTCCTATAAAACCGTTACAAACAGTCAAAGTTATAAACACCCGATGATGGAAAATAGGTGAAAATAACTAATATATATGTATATATTGATTTTAGAGAGGAATTACATATATATATATGTGTGTGTGTGTGTGTGTATATGTATATATGGATTTTTTATTGTATTTATTAAGATCTTTATGGTTTTTATACAATTTCATAAAGTGAATCCGACTAATGAGGGAAACAAGTTAAGGGTTTTATCTCAAAACATCCTTCTTTGAGACCTGAGTTTTTTTCTGAACCCAATTTAAATTAAATGATATTTATATTTTCTATTTGATATATATATTATCTTTAATGATTTTTATCTATTTTATTAAAACTTTAAATTTTGTATTTATCTCTTCCAATGGGTTTTATTAGATTGTATCTTAAGTCGAAAGCGTCTTTCATAACACATTTTCCATTCTTTTGTTCATAATGGTTATTATCGATCTCCATTATTCTATGTTCAATTATTTTATACAATAATTTTATATAATTGTGTGAAATTATATTTCAACATTCATTTATCTATATTTTAAATCCATTCACATGAATTCTTTTCCAAAGGATCGTTATATCAAATATTGTGATATTTGTTGGGGTTTCTTTGTCTCAAATTAGAATCCCTTGTGAAATGTTTAATATATATATAATGTTTCCTTTTCAATTGTGTAAATAATATAATTTTATTATATTTTATAATAGTTCTATTATATTTCATGATATTCATTGTAATTTTATGGATATTTCTATTATGGGGTTTTAGATTAAACTATATAAATTTTGTAAGGGGTTTGCGTGATTCAAATATTTTACTTGGGTCATAATCATTGTTATATGACTAAAATAATTAAATATTTATATATTATAACCTATTACACTGTTATTTTTCTTTTTTAGATTTTTTTATTTAGGAAACCATTTTTCACACTGAAGTGTTCTTACTTCATGAACTAATTGTTCTATAAAAATGCATTGTTTTTAAAAAGAATTACCATTTCTTTTAATGTATTTTTCTTAGATGTATATGATTTTACATCCAAAATTTTTTCTCCATTCCCTAGTGGGAAATAATTTTTTTATATCCAATAATCATTTTATTCCTCTTTATTCATTAAAAAACAATGATTTTAACATCTTTTTAACAAAGTTTTCTTTTGAACATGGTTATTTCAAAATATTAAAAAAGGTCTATCATTTCAAAATAAAAAGGATTTTTTATACACTCATAATTTATTTTGATTAAATTTATATATTCTACAAGGTTCCATTATTAAATATTATTTTTAAATGTAAAATGTTTCTCCATATTTCCACTTCCTTTTTTTAAAGAATTCTTTATGATCATGTCTCCATAATTAAATATTATTTTAAGAGTAAAGGTTTTTAATTAATTTTAAATTATTATATTTTAAAAAGCTTTATATATTTTCAAGGATCTTTTATTTTGACCCCTTTATAATACGGTTTTAAAAAATTCACTATGTTTCCCTTATCTAAATATTTTTTAAGAGTAATTTGTACCATGCCTTTTAAACCAATATTTAAAAGGTTCTTTAAAAAAATAATATTTCACATCTACATACCATCCAAGGTTTATCTTTCATCAAGTGATGTTTCACGTGCCCTTTATATGTTTGTATGAAATGATTTCATTTGGAAAATGATATTTTTGATATAATTTTATTTCATAATTCATGTTTTTTGTTTTTTTCTGAATTTTTTAGGAAACCCCTTATTTTTTCATGGGTTATTTATGATATTATAAAGGTTTAATTTTCAAGTTTCAAACAAATTTATGTATTATTTGGTGTATAAGACCTATATATCCCACCAATGAATTTTTTAAAGGATTATATATCATGACATAGAAATGTTATGTTAATATATTAGTGATTATCTAGGATCAAAAATAGTTGGTGTGCTATTGTCAAGACCCACTCATAATTTTATGTGTGAACTGGTTAGAGGTTATTAAGGTTCTTTTAACATCCCTACCCTTCCTTGTTGTCTTGAGAAGGTGTTGAGATGTTACATGGCCTTTGAAGACATTCCCAAGGCTACAAAGGTGGGAAATAAATGCCTAAGGATTTAAAAACAACTGGGGAATGATATTACCATATAATGAAACCAAATCTCAAAACAAGGAATAACCATCCACAACTACATGATGCATGAAAACAAAGTAAACCATGATAACACATTTTAAAGAGACAACCAAACAAATAAACTCTTTCATAATGATTCCCAAAAATAGTCACAACTAAATCACAAAAATCTAAAAAATATAGTTCCCAGAGGAAGACTCATCAACAAGACCCAAAGGAAACAAAGACACAGTCTAAAACTCCACACCAATATTCATGCTCCAAGCACCACAATACCAACCAAGAATCATGATAAACAACTAGAAAAATTAGATATTTTACCTTTTCATGTATCCCAGAATACCACATCGATAAAAGAACCCAAGTTCCAAAGAAGGAGGAGATTTATAATACTCAGAAGGTTTTCTTCAAATTAATTCCCTATACATGACACTAGGATAGAACTATTTGAAAATTTATATAAATAAACATATTGAAAACATCAAACAGTCCAACAATTTCCATCTAACCAAACACACCATTACAACACCACTTATAACCAAATCTGCACAATAAGAAAGAAATCCAACAGTCTTTCTATAATAAATTTTACCATCGTATATTAGAATAAAAATTTCCACCTGGAATAAAAAAACACATAATAAATACATACACATAAATTTTCACACACTCAACCAGGTTTATCAATCATGGTAGAACTTTCTGTTCAAGCATGTTTTGTACTTTCCCAATATAGTGGTACTTCTCACCCACTTTTCCTTGAGGGTGGAATTTCCATCCACTGTACATACACTTTTTATAGTGGCACTCCCCTCCCACTTCACATCATTCCAACACAATAATAAAATTCTCAATCCAACAAACAAGAACAAACACCGGCTAAATCCACAACAATACACAAACAACTATTTAACAAACAAACAAAACCATATGAAATCATCCATTACAAATTAAATTTATATACAGAAACCCATTTTATTGATAATAATTTTCAAAATCCATTTTCATAAATCAACCTGAGATACTGATTTTAAAATCAACATTTTATAATCATACAAAAAACAACATTTCACCAAAATAACCTATTTTCCCCAAAATCCAAAAATCATTGCAAAATGAATTTCAACTTGACTCTTACATCATAATCACCAAATAATACAAGAAAAATCCACCAATTTAGAACAAGGCTTCTAGTTATAGAAAAATGGATTTTAGAGAGAATCCACATACCGTAGGGATTCTATAAAATCAACCAACTCACAACAGCACCAAAAATCCATGTTAAATCTCCACCAAAACCACTATAGATTCTCTTGGACTAACATAATAAATACTAAATATCTACATTTTAGGAAACAACAATGCTATATCTACATGAAATGGTTATAGATATTGAAAATCAGGAGAGAGCGAGAACTAGATATAATGAAGACCAAGAAAGATACAAGAGAGTAGGCTTACCAGAGAAGAACTACATTAACTGCACCATTAAAACCCTTGTAATCGCCTTAAAAATGAGTGGGATAGGTTTGAGAGGAATTTTTTGAGATATAGAAAACACTTAGAGAGGGGTGAATCATTTTTGGGGACGTTTTAAATCAATTCCATCTTTTTATCCCTATACCGCTTGACCTATTAGGATCTTCATTCTCTTATTCTCTTTTACCTATCACATGAAATAATAGAAGAAGTAGAAATATGAACATAATATTTTTACAAGGTTCACTATTCAATAAGAGAATCTACATCCTTACCCTGTATGGTGATGACCAAAAAATGGATTTATACTATAATGTAGTAATTGTTATATCGGGTTAACTGGGAACACAATCCTCTAGTTAGTGTGACTCCCTACACTTTTGAGGGGATGGGAAAAAATCCACTTCCCTAGGCTGGAGATGACCAAGTCCAACTTGTAGCTCTTTGACGGTTCTTTATACTACCTCTGAATATAGTCATCTCCCTATTGAATAAGGTAGGCAACACCAATAGATTCTTCCACCTGTTGAGACATATTGGATGTCACACTACTACTTGATATTCTACTATTCAATTTTTTCTTTCTTAGAAGCATGCAAGTAACCATATTCTTCCTTTCTAGCAGTAAAATAGAATGTTTCACGGTTTTCTTATCCTTCTTCTTCAATGAAAAACCAACTACACCAAAACTTCTTATTCTTTTTGCAAAAATCACAAACTCCCCTTGTGATTTTCAAATAATGGGGACCATCTTAGCACAAAATCATAATAGTTAGTATGGCATGAATAATTGAATATAAATTGGCCACACTCTTTATTCTACTCTAATAAAAATATTATTAATGAATGAAGTAAGAGTTCACTTCTGTGTATTTTTTCGGCTTCTGCAAACATGCTTACACTGCGTACTACAAGTGTTTCTCGGAAAAAAATATTCCTCTATGGACTGTCTATGCTCTATGTATTGCACCTTATCAATGTGAATCACCTGTTATGTGTACCGCACCATCTCTGCATAACATGATTTCTCTGTGTATTGGGTCTTCTGCATGTACCTTGCATGATCTACATATCATGTGTTCTCCACATGCATGCTCCGCTTACCACAACTACTCCATGCAATTTTCCTGCTCTGTGTACCACGCCTGCTCCACATACCACCTGCTTCATGTACCACTTTTACATTTGTAGCTTTTTCAGCATACTTCTATGGCATATAGCTTCTGTGTACCACTTATGGTTCTGCATAACTTTTTCTTCATCATATTGTTTCTTCCTATTCTGTTTACTTTTTTTCAATTATGCATACTTCTTCATCCATGTTATACATAATTCCTTCTTCTACGGACCATTTCTCCCAATTCCTAAAATTGTTTCGTCTTCTGTGTACCACTTTTTCCTATGAAGAATCTCTTCTACAGATTGCTCCTATTCTCAGAATTCACCCTTATAAACTCTTTTGGACAGAGGAAAATTCTTCAACCATTGATGATCTTTTTGATTAAATTTCACTCTAATTAATGATAGGATTATTACATCATATATTGGACAATAACTCTGAAAAATATTCTAATCATATTTACCCAAATTATTAATATGGGACAATATTCACTGTAGACTATGCTCCTCCTACGTACAGGGAGCCTCCACCGCGTACAGCGACCCTACTATGAAATTCGATCCTTCACTACATACCATGTTCCTTCTACATACTATTAAACATCCATGTATTTTATGCCTACCAATTTGTGTAATGCATCTCTTCCACCAACGATGACTCAACCCATGTACTACAACTCATTCTGTTGCAAACCATTTTTGGTAGTGCAACCCATTCTGTAAACTCTCCCACATTCCTTTTCCTCTACATGGAATGTGACCACAAATAGTTCATGTATGTGTTCTGTGGTCCATGTTATGAGGTACATAATTTTCATCCCCTGCTTATTTCCTTCACCATTCCACAAACCATTCTCTCCTACGAGGAAATCCTTCCACTTCCATAAACAATTCTTGATTTTGTGGCCCAAAAAATTGGCAATCACTGGGAAACGATTCCACCTTAATTATATACATTGGAAAGAACACCCATGCTTCATCACTATCATCTATCATCTTCAACAATCATCTACATTCATCATGAAATTTATCTATCATGATATATAGTCTTTAATCGAGCACCTTCAACATCTTCTTATTTTTTAAGGAAAGTATTGCAAATTCCTTGTCTTCTAGTAAAATCATTATTTCCAATCAAAAATGAATATGATTTGAGTCACATTTTCTCCACCATTCCTTAATAGGTCTTGAATCACAAGTTATCTAAAAAACATATGATATTTATGAAATAAAAATCATCAAATAATAATCTAATTTTCTTCATGCTACTCAGAGTCAAATTTTCTTCATCCTCTTCAATAGTTTTCTTGAAACAATGAAATATTGCATGACATCCTTTTCTTCATATGATATTTTTCGAATATGAACTCTAAAAAACTCTTTATCCTTGAATGAATGCAACTTCACTACATTAACACTATGTCACCTTTGACACAAGTTCTTTAAACTTAGGACCAGTGCAAAAATTGTATGATTTCAAACAACATGGATAATTTTTCAAGTGTGGAATCCAATGCTATAAATCCATAAAAATTCTCTAGGAATCATCATTTCTACCAATCTTCACCATATTAGGATTTCCTTCTTCATTTTTAGCATTATTTAAAACTATTTACAATAAATACAACTTATCCACAAAATCGGTCCCAACAAGATTCTCTAACCCTTGAGGAGACGAAATACAGAGTGGGGCTCAAGTGGGAGTAAGTTTGGGTGTTTTAGGTTTACTCATGAGTGATCTATTTTTAAAAAATCCATTTCAAAAAATACTGCATGGTTAGATCACACTGTTACACAAATTGTGCTCTAAACTTTCTCCATCTACTCTCCAAATGATTCCCGACATGGTTTCCTCACATTGATATACAACCCGTGTGCAAACTGTGTGAAGCCCACTACCCCAGGATTCACGATTTCCTGGGGGTTCTGCATGGTTTTACCTAACTATGCTCGAACTATGCACCCTTATAAAAGGCACAAAACCATTCCAAACCCATATAGAACTCACCAAAACATTAACCAACCACTTTAACAACATAAAAGGAATTAAAATGGGTTACATACTTCAAAATGGTGGTAATAAATTCTCCCCACCATTGGACTTTCCAAAATAAAAAATTATAGAATGATCGCTTTGTCGAAAGAGCTCAGGCCATTGCATGGCTATCTTTTTTTCCCACTCCCATGTCCCCTCCTGAATCTGATCACACTGTCACAAAACCAAAACTAAACTGATGATTTTACCCTGAAATAATTTCTCTTACCAATCCACAATATTCACTAGTATATGCACCAATAAATAATCTGACTCACGCTCAAAATGATTCTATTGAATCACATGGTCAGGATCTAGATAGATACTTCATCAACTAAGAAACATAAACTATATAATGAATCACACTGAATCATGTTGGAACGTCAAACCGATAAGACACCTTCTAAACCCTCTCATGTATCTCAAAATGCCTAATATGACTTAGAGATAAATTTCCATTCTTTCCAAACTGATGATGTCCACGCCAAGGAGAGATTATCAAGAACACATTATTACCCACCTCGAATGATAAAAGATACATAAAATGGTCTGCATAATATTCCTGATGACTCTGAGACATCTCAATTCTCTTCTTGATCAAATTAAACATCTTTATTGTCTCTTAGACAAGGATTGTCTGAACCAATGAATTTTATCATATTTCCATCTAACATAGTGAAGAATGACATGAACGACCATACGATGATTTAAATGGAGCCATATGTATTGAGGCTTGTTAAGAATTATTATATGAAAATTCCACTAATGGAAAGTTCTCCTCCCATGAGCCACCAAAATCAATCACATAATCCCATAACATATCTTCAAAATATTTTATCATTATCTCGGATTTCCCATCCCTACAAGGATGATACAACGTACACATCGTCCACTGAATCCCAAGGGCATGCTACAAGGATTTCCAAAAATGGGATGTGGACCTCGAATATCTATCTGATAGAATCAAAACTGGAACATCTTCCATCTTTAATACTTCACCATATGAGATTCATGAATAAGGATGAAGTGGGCCAAATCTGTGAGTCAGTCCATTCTCACCTATATGGTATAATTCTTTCTGACCATTCATGGGAGACTTGTAACAAAATTATTCACTATATGTTCCTACTTCCATATTGGTATAGATAAATATTTCAATATACCTTTTTTTAGCTAGTTCTCTTCCTTGACTTTCTATCAAGTCAAGAATCTCGAGACAAACTCCACCACTTTCCTTTTTATACCGGTCCACCAAAATTGTAATTTAAATTATTTAGAAATTTTTTGATTTCAAGGGAACAAACAATATGAAATGATGATAATCCATGAAAATATCAGCGTGAAAATCCACCAGTACATCCATACAATTTCAAAAACACAAAACTGAATTCCCATTTAGTTCCCATCTTTCAATGGTCTCCCCACCATTGAGTTTTGACCTCATCTCCATATACTCTGAATTAGACACATGTTCCTCTTTAACCAAACCAACCATGTTAGGAACCAAGGATACCATAAGGAAAAATAATCTTTCACCCCAACCCTCAAATTCCAACCCCATGTCAGATACGACCAACATCAACTACCACTAATTTGATGCTTGTTTCACCTCCAGAGTATATAACTTCCTACTTATTGAATATGCCATTTAATTTCTTTTACCTTGTGTGTACATCAAGTCTAAATCAAAAATTTGTATATACTCCATCAATATCCTTTTCCCCAAGCTCAAATCTCTTTGTGATAAAATATTATTTAAGATCTTTTGATCGGTTAATACCATGAATTTCTCACCAAATAGATAACGATACAACATTTTCAAAGCATGAACCACATCCTCCAACATTAAATAATGTTGTGGGTATTTCTTATCATGCCCCCTAAACTATCATGATCCATATGCAACCAAATTATACCCTTTCATGATAACCCACACCAACCCTAATCTTAATTCCTTACAAAACACCATGTACCCTTTTCCTTGTTCTGGAAAAACCATGATTTTTGCATATGTAAAGAGACTCTTAATCTCTTAAAAAGTTTTTTGATGCTTCATATTCAATTGAAATAGAAAATTCTTCCTTGTCAATGCTTGGATTGGTGAGGCCAATCCTAAGAAATCATGAAAATATTGACAAAAATAATCAGTTATACCAAGGAAGCTCTGTATCTCAAAAACATTCTTTTGAGGTTTCGACAAAAATAACAACCTCAATATTTTCAGGATCAACTAAAACACATTTCTATGAAATAACATGGCTAATGAAACGAACCTCCTATATCAAAAAATCACACATCAATAATTTGGAATATAACTAATGATCTATCAAGATCCCCAACACAACCTCCTAGTGTTTCTTATGATCCACCCTTGTCCTCAAATACACTAATATATCATCAACAAATACTACTGTAAAAAATCAAGATATTTCTGAAATATTTGATTAATCAATGAAATAAAAACCAATTGTTCATTCATCAGACCAAAGGGCATAACCAAATACTCATACTGGCCATATCTACATCTAATGTTTGCTTTCAAAATATCATCCTCCCACACCCATAGTTGATGATATCTGGACTACAATTCAATATTCGAGAACCAATGAACTCTCCTAAGCTGATCAAAAAAATCATCAATGTGTGGAAGTGTATATTAGTTTTTTATTATAACTTTATTTATCCTTTGATAATAAACACACAGCTACAGAGTTCCATCTACCTATTAACAAACAAGATAAGTGTTTCCCGTGGATAGGTGCTAGGCCGAATCAACCCTTTGTTTTCTAACTCATCCAAATACACATTTAACTCCCTAAATTCGATTGGTTCTATATGGAAAGCTGAAAGTGAGATATGAAAGGTCCCTAGAAAGAGATCAATCATAAAATACACTTCTCTCATGGGTAAAAACCCTAATAATTCCTCGGGAATGACATCCCGAAACCGATCAAAAACTACTAGAAAACACTATTTTGAACACATTCAATTGATTCCAATGACAAAGCCACTAACTGATATGAGATCATTCCAACAACTAGTGCAAACAATCTTGTTGCACAAATATTCTCATTCTTCTCTCCTCAAAAGAGATGTTCAACACCATTATCCATTGTGAAATTAATCATTCATGCCTAAAAGTCGATGTGGGACTTAAACATTTCCAATGAATCCATTCCTAGGATTATATCTTAAGAATCCATCTCAATCACTAATAAAACCCATGATGACTCAACCTAATCCACAACTATAAAAAAAAATTCTACACAATAAGGCTTGAAACTCTCTTTGAATAGAAGGATTTTGAAGTTTTAAAAGTGAAGGCATCTTTTCCACAATTAAACCCATCGAACTAAAAGTGTGAGAAGAAATAAAATAATCTGAATCACCCATAACAAACAACACTTGAATCAAGATGAAATTTAAAATAATCATTTCTCACACTATGGATGGTATAGACTGATCATCTATCACTACCTACTCAACTCAAAACAACTTCTTTCTAGCAAAACTCTTCTCTTTGTTGCCTTATTGAGGTGTCATCATATTCCTAGAATGACCATGACTAAAATTACTCTGCTGGCGAGGGGTATTCTACTTCCCCCATCCTATTTAGGAATTGTATGTATGTGACCAAAGATTTGTGTCAAGAATTCCAGACCACTTAGCATTATGACAATAATGCTAAAGATTTACTATCTGATTATAGTTATGAAAAGCTCAAGGTTGTGTCATACAATCCCCCTTGATGTGGCCGGTGGAGCCACATTTAAAACATGTTGGCATACTCTAAGGATTCAGAGGAAGATTCACTAATACTGTCAATGGATTCTAAGCCATACTTCTACCCTAGATATAAGTGTCCCTCCTTCACTAGATCCTAGAATTATAGTTCCCACCATTTCTCATGGGTACCAACATCCTTCCCACACCTGTAGCTTTAAAAATATCCCATTTAGATATTGTTTCTCTATTCATGATTTCTGTGTAATCACTTAAACCTAGAATAGATATTTTTGAATGAATTTACAACCTTACCCCAGCTTCAAAAATACATTACTTAAATGATATACTACCCACCCCCAAAAGTTAAAACTATACTAAGTTCATAAACAAAGTTGTATATTCTATTACCGAGTGGTTATCATTCATTAAACTAAATAAACATGTTGTTTATAGACTTTTTAACATTTGAGGGTATAATTTTTTGTTAAAATTTTTCTCAAAACCCTCCCAGGTCATACCTTGGTATGTTCCATCTTAGACTGCCAAATCCCACCACTAAAGGGTAATATATTCCAAATTGTATGTTACAAGATTCACTTTTAGCTCCACCAGTGATCTAAGGTCTTCAAATATCCTATTCATTATATTTATCCATTCCTCTGCCCTTTCAAGTTCGGAATCACCAAAAAATATGGGTGGATTCTAATTTTGAAACTGAACCACATGATCCACCTGATTTGGATCCTCTGGTTTATTCTCAATTTCTATAGCTTGGAAAACATTCACTATACACTTCACTGGCTACTAGTTCACCTTGGGGTCAGGTGAAACCACAATGTTAGTAGCCTCCGCTGGTTGGTCTCTACAATTCCTACCCAGTTCCATTTCTACCAATAGAAAAACTATTATAAGAATCACTCCCTTATCATGAATGGCTTGTAATTTCAAATTCAATTACATTGAAAATATCACAACTAGGATTTACACAAGTTTATATTTCCCATGTTGTACCATTTAGAAAAAATACACCATGTTTTGAAAATTGTCCTATTTTTAAAATACCAAAACTATAAACATTTAAAATTCACACATTTGAAAAAAATTCTGGATTTTTCAAAGTCCATATATCCATTCCAGAACAAAAAAACATTATGAAAATGAAATATTCATCCTACTAGTAAGTCATTCCTATCATGAATGTCATGCTTATCTCATTGGATACACCCATGATAATTAAATTTCTATTTCTTATAAGTTCCTCCAAAACACATAGGTACCCAATTACCAGGTAACTTGAAGTTCATCATAAAAGGGTCAGCTTCATACTTTTATGATATACATTTCATGTTCTGACTATCTGACTCCTTGATACCATCCTGACTCAAGGAATAAACTAATAATGAGTGTCAAATCTAAGAATCAAACCAAGAACTAATGTTAAAGTATCAAACAATGGACACCACATGTAATTTCCTGCTCATTCCTCATTTTCTTGAGAAGGCATTGAGATGCTACTTGGCCTTTGGTGATATTCCCATGGTGCCAAATGTTCGTAATAAATGATGATGGTTTCAAGAACAATTGGGGAATGACTTACCCTTAAAATAAAACCACCCCAACCCACATGTCATAACCAACCGCAACTACATGATGTATGAAAACAAAGTAAACCATGATAACACATTACCAAGAGACAACCAAACAACTAAACTCTTCCACAAATATTCCCAAAAACCAACACAACTAAATCAAAAAAATCAAATATTAGTGTATCAAGAATAATCCTCATCAAGAATACCCAAAGTAAACCCTGACATAATCCACAGCTCCACAACAAACTCCATGCTCTAAGAACCACAATACCACCCAATCATCATGATGAGCTGCTAAAAAAATGAGATGATTTACCTTTTCATGTATCCTAAAATACCACATCTGAAAAATCACTGAAGTGCCAAAGAATGGGGTGAGTTAAATTAATTAGTAGGTTTTACCCAAATTACATCCCTACACACGCCACTAGGATAGAAGTGTTATCACATTTATAAAAAGACTATTATAGAAAAAATAAAATAGTGAAACAATTTCCATCAATCCAAACACGCTCTTACCAAGCCACTTTTACCCAAATACACAAAATACAATTGAAATAAAATAACCAAGAAATAATAAATTTTACCATCACATATTAGAAAAAAAATTCCACCTTTAATAACCACACATAATAAATACATAGCCATAATGTTTTACATACTAAACCTGGTGTAACAATCACTCTAGAACTTCATGTCCAAGCCCGTTTACTAATTTCCTAATCTAGTGGAACTTACATCTCACTTATCCTTAATAGTGTACCTTCCATACACTATCTAACCCCCTTTTTTAGTGGTACTCCCTACCTAATTCTCATTATTCCAACACAAGCATAAAATGATCAATCCATTAATCAAGCACATACACCCACTAAAGCCACAACAATGTGAAAACAACTATTTCACATCCAAACAATGCCTTAAGAAATCATCAGTTCCACGATAAAATTCTATAAATTAAACTATTTTATTGAAAAACATTTTCATAAATCATCCCGAAAAACTGATTTAAAAATTAACATTTTAAAATCTGAAAACAAAGAACATTTCAACGCAATAACCCATTTTCTACAAAATCTAGAAATCATCCCAAAATTAATTTCCAAAAAGCATCCCACATATAATAATCACAAAAAAATACAATAAAAAACAACCAATTGAAAATAAGGGTTCTATTTATAGAAAAATGGATCCAAGATAGTAGCCACATACTGTAGGGTTTTAGTGAATTTGACCAACTCACAACTGCACCACAAATCCGGGTGAATTCTCCACCAAAAATACCTTAGATATATTTTCCTAGCATGAGCAATCTTAACTCACAACATGTTATTCAACAAAAACCCAAGAAAAAATTGTGATGGTTGTAAATCTATAAAATCAAGAGAGAGGGAGAAATAGATCTAAAGAAAACCAATAAATATTCCAGAGGGGTGGCTTACTAGAGAAGAACCTACTTCATGGAACATTGAAAACCTTTAAAATAGCTTACAAAATTAGTGGTAGAGGTTACCTAACCGTTGATAAGAGTAAATACAATGTGATTCTTGAGTGGCAGGAGGTTTTTTGTGTTTTAGGTTAAATCCTGAGTGATCTATTTTTAAAACCCCATTTTTAATGTTGTCCATGGTTAGATAAAACTTACACTAACTGTGCTCCTTCTACTTTCCAAAGGGTAACC
Organism: Viscum album; assembly: GCA_963277665.1. Lineage (NCBI taxonomy): Eukaryota > Viridiplantae > Streptophyta > Magnoliopsida > Santalales > Viscaceae > Viscum > Viscum album. Next base: position 1,356,472,102 of record OY728131.1, read on the forward strand.
CACATGGTTTCCTCACATGATTAGCCAAACCATGCACAAATTGTATGAAGCCCATTGCCTAATATTAAACGGTTACTTGGGGGTCTGCATAGTTTCACCTAATATTTCCCAAATCGTGCACCGTTAGAAAAGTCCCAAAACAATTTCAAACCTTCCCAACCCTTAGAAACATTACCAACCCAATTTGACCACATACAAAGTCATAAAAAGGGTTACATACCTCATATCATGGGTATTGAATTTCATAAAGGGTATGTGTGATGGAATATTTCCCTACTCATGATTTTATGAGTGAAAAGGTTGGTGGGTATCCAAATTCATAAAGATAAGAAATATTATGTTTATGATTATTTCACTTTCTTAACAATATTCATGGATCATGTTTTATGCTTCATGTTTAATATTATCATGCCACAGTAAAAGTTTTATCATTTGAGAAGTTATTCACATCTTTCATGATAATGGTTTATACTTATTGTTTTATATTTGTTTAAATAAAATATTTTCCTTATTCATTATTTTCCACATGTTTATGATCAAATCATTGTGGCCTTTATTACATTATACCTTATTGAGTGTTTGATATTTCCCCTTTATTATGTTTCCATTCATTAGGTTATGAAGATTATTATATCTTGTGAGATATATAGAAATGATCTAGAGGAGCTTCATTATAGAGAAATGTTCTCAAGTGTATTAAAATAATATATTTGTATAGATAAGATCCATAACATTATAACTTTTAGTATTTTGGTTGTGTCACAATTTTTGAGATGGATTATTGAAATCATTATATTAATGTGGTATTAATTTCTTATTATGGATTGGTTTCTATAACTATACTACCTAATCTAAAGACCAAATAATCCTTTCTATATTATTAATTATAATTACCCACTTCCCATAAATAGAATATTACAACAATTTTCCTATAAAATCTATAAAAAACATACACATAAATATTTAGTTTCATTATCATTTGGAAATTAATTATATAATAGATAATTTTTAAATGAAATACATAGTATTTTATTTCCATATTTAAGTATTGTTTCTAGATGTCATCATACTCACACCCTTACATGGGGTTACCTGGGGACATATGCAAATGCAAGTAGTGAGCTAAAAATTCCATTATAGGGTTAAAACTAGGTATTCATGTGCTTATAAATTATAATATTTAACAATCATAACATGGAATAAATAATGTTAAGGGCCTTAAACCTTTAAGTAAAAACAATTCATAAGATATTATATATCATAGGAGTATTCTAATCATGAGAATAATAATAACGTGGAATAAAAATAAGACATTTCATCATAAACATTTGACAGGGCTCACTACTATGACAACATAATATAATGTGATTGGCTCACTTCCCAAGAACCATACACATTTTCTCATTATATGTAATAATTATTAAATTTATTGGGGTTTTTATATTTTTTTCATCACAAACTACATCATAATTTTCCATATGTATGAGTTACACATAAAAAATAAACATGAATTAATCATAAACATGAAATAAACCCATAAAAATTTGGTAATATAATGATGTCAAAATTCTCTCTCAAATGGAGAATCATATAGATAGCCAAAATAAAAAAGGAATACATCATATTTTATGTTAAAATAAGTTTAAAAATATAAATTAATATTTTGGGTATAATTACCCATACATTTATAAAGTAAATTGCTTTCTGATTGATTAAATTTAATATTTAGTGATGTAGTTATATATAACAGATGTGCTATATTACATTTGTTATTTTGAACCGTAATAAAATATAGCTCTATTTTTTTATTGGTATTAAAAGACTATTAAGAAGAATATATATTTTTAATATAGTCATTATATGGGTAATTTTATAATTAGTATATATGAAGGGTTATAAGAAAATCTAATTTACATATAAGGAAGAACTGATGATCTCAACCAGTAGGATCATGCCCTATGAAACCTATTTTTTAAAGCTTTCAAGGGAGTTAGGATCACTAGGATTTTTCTCTTAACCATGACATATATGAGATTAAATACTTTAAACTCAATGAAAAAAATTTATGAGATACATCCAATCTTATATAGATTACTCCCCAAACCTTGTTTGTTAAACCACCCCTAAAAAGTACTATCATTAGACACCTTACCCTTACAGCATACACTAGTTTAATAAAAGGTTATGTGTCTAGTCTCGAGTAGTATGAATTTTTTTTTCTATATTTAATGATAAAACAATATTTTTGTTAATACAATTTCATTGATATCTTATACACATTAATATAGAATGATTCTAATAGAAATTCGATTTTGATACAAATAAAAACATTTAAAATATATAGTTTCAATTAAAAAATTACACTATGAGAAACTCTAAAATTATAAATAAAATTTATTTTATTTAAATAGTTTAAAAAATAACTTTTTATTTATAAATAATTGGTAATATAAATTAATTAAATCCCATGTAATTTTTATTAGGGTTGGAAAGTTTTTTGTAAATACTTGTACTTTTTCAATAAATAAATATTTTTATTTAAGTGTTGGAATTAATATATTTGAAAATTTATTTTGGTAAAATAAATAAAATTTTTGAAACCATCATTTCAAAATTATCCAGTGGTGAATGTTTCATAATTTTCTAAGGTAGATGAATTTTTGGGTAAAAATTAAATACAGTAAAAATATATGGTAAGTATTATCCCATATTAATGTTATAAAATTAGATTCATTAGTACTATAAAACTAATAATCAACCAAATTTTTATCTAACATTAAAATAATGTTTTTAAGTTTTCATGCTAATTTTAAAAACATATAATGAATCCTTTAAAACATATATTATATTTTATGGTTTTACAAAAATTTATTTATCAACATGACCCGTATACACATCCTGAATGGTATTATTTTCATGTGTTACATTATTAATATAATAAAATATTCACATCCACTTCTATTATGTAGAGGCCATGTAAAACAACAATGTTAATATTGGTGTTTTTTAATTATTTTATAACGTGGAGTCCAAAAACTATGTTTAGAAATTAATAACGCAATCCTTTACATTTTTTATAAATACACACCATGTGTCCTTTTACTCTTAACTTTAAATCCTTTAATAATAAATTAACTCTTCCTATAGCTTTCTAAGTCCCTCTAAAGGTGTTCCAAATCTATTAATATTATCCTTTCAATATTTTTTAAGCAGACCCTCAAGTAAAGGATTCACATCCTCTTCCTCTTTATTCAATCACTTTTTTTTTATTAAGCCTTTAGAATAACAGTTGATTATGTTATTATGTGTTTATAAATATCATTTTATAGTCTAATTTATATTCTAATAATTATATATTATCTATCCCATATCAATATAACCTTTACCTAAACCTTGATTATGTAAAAGTAAGGAATTCTCTTCCTCTTCCTCTTCACTCGAGAACTTTATTTTAATTACACTTTTGATATATAAATGTTCATGTTGACATATTTTTTTAAAAATCCATTTACTATACATATGATTCTCATGTACCGAGAGACCACCTTTATCTCTCATTTATCCCTTACATGAAACTTTATGTACACCTGTTATAGTGCTGAAATTATTTCATGATTTACTATGGCAAACTATTTTATTATGAATACCCATACCCATTTTTACATAATGGTATTCCCAAGTTATATTTGTCCTCTATTTAGTAGGTACTTACATGTATACTACCGAACCTTTGTAATCATGGGATTAAAAATGATGAAATATGTTCTTATGTTGTATTTTTTATATGGCCCAAAAATTCTTATTACTATTGTGAATATTATGGGTGGTCCTAAAATTATACAAACATCCAATATATTGGGTAATTTTGTTATATCATTATATACTATATAATTTTCACAGATAGTTAGCCTATGAAAACTAGGTTATGATGTATTAGGTGTTATCCTTGACTTATGCTTATAATTTCATGTTTTATTTTGTTTCTATATTCCAGTAATGCCTTGATGTTATCATCTTAAATCATTCCTTGATTTTAATGATTATCATTCCCACCTTTCTATGTCACTATGTTATTCCTCTTTACTCACTATAATTTCTTTAATTTATATGATGGTTATATTATTCCCTTACTAGGATTTATAACTCACCCATTTATTTTGTGAGTCTCTTGATTGTTCCCTATAGTATTATGAGAACAATGGAATTTAAGATCTTGTTAGGGAGTTTTTAAATAATTTCATTGTATCTCTATTTCATGTTAATATGCTATGTATCCAATTTCCTAAAGACACTAGTCCTCTCAATCATCAAGGACTATATCATGTGTATCATTATGTAATAAATCAGGAAATAAACTATAAAAATGATATGGTATTTTATATTAGGTATATAATTAAATAATAAATACGGAAGGAAAGTATGAAAAGAATTTGGAAAAGTAAGAGAATTGAAAAAAAAATTATAATCATCCTAGGTTTTGACATTAAAAAATTTAGAAGGGAATATTATAGGCATGCATATCCTCAAAAAAGGTAAAAGTAAGAATAAATAATATAAATTAATCAAATTATAATGAGTTTTATAGTAATATATATATATATATATAGAGAGAGATTTCATTTTTGTGTGTTTCTGTGTATATGTGTATGAGGGAGTGGTAGAGTAAATAACCCAAAGAATGACAAAGAGAGGGAAATACCCCATACCCCAAGTCTTAGATTGCTTTAGACACTCTACTATCCTCCTAAAAAGTCAAGGTGTATTCAATAATCAAATTATTTGTAACTCTTTTCATATTTATCTCATCTATATAATTCTTTTATTACTATTTTTTATTCATTTAAAAAATTAATATTGTTTGCATCAATTGTTTCTAGGTTTCTCTGTTTAGGACACTAAATATTTTTGGATATAATGGTAAAGGTATGTGGTAACATTTTAATGTTTTAATAAGATATTTGAGTATAATTCTATAATAATCATGTCATTATAAAAATATTATAATACAATATTTCAATATATTTACCCAAATAGTTCAAATTTAACGATAATTTCTTCTTAATCTTGTTCTAGATGTTTAAAAATGAATTAGAGTCCATGATTTTAATATCATTATTATCATGTCTATTTCATAATTAAATAATTATATACAATACATTATTTCATTATTAATGCTATATTAAATCAGGAAATTTACTTTTCAGAATAGTTATAAATGGAATAAATGAAAAATAAAACATCATCATTCACTTATGTAATATCAAACCACCACATACCAATGATTTTTTTAAATTAATTTAAAAGCTGGGAAAATATGATAAATATTTGAGTTTTATAAAAAAATTGTATGATTAATCTAGTATTTTAATTTTACTTTTATTTATCACTTATATTATATAAGGGTAAGAGTGTAATTGAAATGAGGAGGCATGTTTTTTGAAACTCTTACATTACTCTTTCAGTTGTCTCCATTAGAAAAATTCTATATTAATTGGTAGAAGGTTATTTTAGCTAAATAATCATTAGGAACATGGATATGTAATTTTAGAGAGGTATTTGGGCTAATAATTGAAATATAATGAATCTTTTGAATTGATGAGAAAGTTGTGGGGGATATGTGTTTTTATATCCAAGGGGAAGGGGTATCATTGAATAAAATATTAATACCATGGTTTTTTAGGCTCAAAACTATGAATAGATCCTATTATTATGAAATTTATTAGTGTTTTATTAAAACAATATAGGTTTATTTAACATTAAAATACACTAAAACTGAATGGAACATTGGAAATATTTTGAACAAAGTAAAGAATAAAATAATGGTATTTACTGAGAAAAATTTAACTTAGGTTGTGAAAATTTATTTATATATCTTGAAATTAAATTTTTTATTTATAAATTGATTTCTTTACTTATTAAAATCATTTTGAGTCCTAAAAATGTTTAATTAATATTTATGTTATTTTTACATCATATTGTGGTCATCAAATTTATGGTGTGTGAAAAACTATATTTTTTGTAATTTAACAAAAAATAAAAATTTAAAGAATAATTCTACAATGTCTCCTTATGTTAATTTCAGTGTGATAATTCTAATAAAATGAAATCTATTTAGTCAAATTAGAATTTTAAATACCATAAATTTATCTTTTAAATAAAAACATTTAATACATTGAATGTAATTCTCTAGAATAATTTATTTTTCTTTTTTTGAGTGATTGTGTTGCTATTTTTTATTATTTCATTATTATTATATTATGAATAATTTATTATAATGCATATTTTAATAAAAATTAAATTCTAATTTTGGTAAATATAATATTTAAATCCTAACAAAAATTAATAAATAAATTAAAATGTACTTTTCAAAATATGTTTAATTATATTTAATTTTATTTACATTATGATATAATTTGATGATTTTATAATTTTTATTTTTATTTATTTATTTAGTGTAAATATTAATTATTATACATTTAACTACTCTTTATTATCATGTTACTATTTCAATGGTCAATTATTATTCCAAATTTCAAATAATTATTATACTTCCCATAAAGTCCTCTTATTTATTTCATTGTCAATTTTATCATTTTTGTATCACGTTTGTTGAAATTTCATTTAAAAAAATATAGGTGAATTTTTATTTTATATTTTCCTATTCAGGGAAATAGTATTTCTAGAAAATCCTAACATTATAGATTTTTAAATTATTATAATGTTATTTATTTATTTTTGATGTCCCGTTGTAATATTTTAATTTTTATGGAGTGTATATTTCATCATATATAATGCTCTCTATTGAAAGAATATAGTTTGTTTTTAATATTTCTCTTTTCTGATTTTTACTATATATTATACTAAAATATGACATACATATTTGTAGATAAGGAAAATTTTGGTATTCAAAAATATGGGTTGTTTAATTATACCTCCTTTGATGCAAAAATACATTTCATTAATTCTATTAAAATATATTAGAACACACTTTACATCTTCCTAGTATTACATTCCAAAAAATAATGTCCCTGTTAACAAAGCCAATTTCTTGTGCTTTTTCTAGCAAATTTTTTACCATAGAGTATATCAAAAGCCCCGTAGTTTAAGAATAAATAATTTTCATCATGTATCGATGCCAATTATCTGAATTAGTAACTACTATTTTGATAATTTAAGTGACTTTCAAGGTGAATAAAAACTTTTTTTCCTCTATAATGATTAACTTTCTCAAAATAATCGCCATATAATCTATTTTTGATAGCATATAGGTTAAAATTGCGTGTTCATGTATGATCCTCATCCTAAGATTATTTTTTTGGATCTACAAGATCATTCATTTAAAATTTAGTTTATAATATATCTTCAAATAATTGAACCTCTATTCATGATACCGTACAATGATAATATCATTTTCATATAATAATATTTTAATATAGGAGTTACAAAAATATTTAAATTGACAAATTGATCAATGTCACATCTTCATTAATTTTCATTTCCCCTAAATGCATCAAATTTTTGATTCCACAGTCTTGGTGCTTGATTCAGCCCATACAAACTCTTTCTAAGTTTGAAAAAAAATACTTTTTCTTATAAACATAATAAATTTCATTAGTTTCCTATTTAAATATTCTCCTCCATGGCTCAATGAAGATAGACAGTTTTCACATATATTTATTATAATTTTAATCCATCTATAGTTAGATTACCTAAAAATATAATAGTTATTAACATAAAAACATGATAAAAACAATTCAATAAAATCAAAACTCTCCATTTATTAAAATCCATTCACAACCAGTCTCTCTTATACCTTTTACTTCCATCATGTTTTTCTTTCTCCTCGTAAACCCATTTATTTTTAATGCTTCATTTTTTATTATTAAATATATCAAGTCTCATGTTGGATTTATGTGAATAGATGAAATATAATTCTTCATTTACAGTTCTAATATCCTTGCATTATTCACCAAAATTTCATTCTCAATGCATATGATTTCTAAAATATCAATATATAAAAAATAATACATTGAATACTCATATAATTGTGGAAATATATGTGCCATATTTGATCTCATTATAGTATTTTGATTATTAAATTGAAATTTGGGATGAACTATATCGTCCTATGATATCTCTTCATGCTCAACCTATGGATGAATTATAAAATTCCCTGATATACCTTCACGATTAACCTATTTTTGAGAAAATTATACTTTCTTCCCATCTTAGATTTGACATCATGTATATCCTTATAATAAATATTAAAAGATAATTTTTTTCTTCAAAAGATTTACTTTTTATTATCATTATTGGAGAGATAATAGACTCTACATTTCCATAACCAATGATTTTTTTATATTTAGGAACTAACTTTAAAATATATTAGAAATCCAAGAGAACATAAGAAATATAAATAAAGGCTTATAAATATAGTAAATTTACCTCCATTCCAATCCTTAACAACTTCCTAGTTATCTATCTAAATGGTATAGATAGATGTTGATTTATCAATTATAATGTCACATTTATTACATCCAATGAAAATTCATTAGGAAATCCAACATGAAACATCAAACTCCGGGAACACTCAATCTGTGTCCCATTCATTCATTCTATCATTTCATTTCATTTGAGACATCCCCATGACATTATTAAGTAATATATTATATAATTAAGAGTTATTTTTAACTTTTATTTTTGAGTTTTAAAAACATTTATTCTTAAATTAATAAAAAAATCTAATGTTTCATGGTTTCTCTATAGAAAACACATGTTTACTACTAACTGTGTGAGGAATTTGATACAAAAGTATTTCCTTCAATGAAGGATGCATGGTTGTCTCAAAATTAGTGATTACCATGAATTAATCCATACATTTTTAGGTAAATAGTAAATGCATGGTAAACCCCAATGTGATAAAAAATGTAATTTTTTATAATAAGATTCCCAACCACATGGGACCAACAGGTATACATTTATTGATCATTCCAAATGATCTATCTCAAATTACAATTAACAACCAAGATATAGGTTAATTTCCAAACTCATCAATGAAAATAAGTAATATAACTCATGGAAATACAAGTGTTAAAGATGATAAAAAATAAAGATTCAACTTCTTACATGTCAAAAATTCTGGAAGTAGATCCATTTAAAATTATATAAAGGAACTTTAAGATGATTTTTGTGTGGAAATATAGGTCATAATGAAGCTACTTTCCAAATAAAAATGAAGAGTTTTGTTAATAAGATACAGGGAAATAAATTCCAACCAAAGGAACTAATAATAATTCACCATTATAGGGACTATTTAATGATAATAATTTTAGGGAAATTATTTAATAATTTAGGTGTTGGAACATGGTAGTCATTATTTTGATTTATTTTTTATTTTATTGTTATAAGAATCAAGAAACATATATGGATTGTTCAACATTTGTTTTTCTTTAAGGATTTTCAAGAATATGTGGAATTGTAGTAAGGACCTAAAAATGTGATCAAATGGTATGGTGTTATTTTATGAAAAAAAAATCATTATGGAAAATATAACCTTTGGTTTGTTCTTAATTACGGGGTAATTATAGATAATTAAATTTATTTTATATTTTTGAAATGAAATAGCTTGATAGAAAACCATAGAGTGTAAGAAATTGATTTGAGAATGAATGTTATTTTTAAATATATGCATCATATTATTGATAAATTTATATGATAAGGGTTCAATATGAATATGATTATCAATTTTTCCCATAGTTATATAAAAGGAAAACATGAAATTTGGGAGTCAATACATCACATGCTTGAACCAACAACCCAAGGGAGATAAGGGTTCAATGCCTACTAAAAGCCTTTGTGATGTTCTTTTTAGACTAAAAAATTCTTAAAACAAATTGTTGAAAAATAATAAGTTAATATTCAAAAACATATTAGAGGAAAGAATATTTTTAAATTTTTAGTATTTTTAGTGATTGATGATATTATTTAAAATGTTTCTTTGATTTGAGATATATATAATCTTTACTTTTAATATAATTTATTATTTGTGAATAATTATATTATGTTTTGGGAGAGATTTAATAGATGGTATGAGATAAAATATTAGATTAAACCCATATTTCATGTTGAGGTTATATGTGTTATTTTTGATATAGGGTTATTTATTCATGGAAATATCTGTGTTTTAGATTTTGTTTTATTATTGAATTTTCAATATTAATATATCTATATTCATTATGGATATTATTTTACATTAGGATAACCATTTTGTTTTTAATAATGATATGATCAGTATCTTGTTAATTTTTATGGATCCAAGGATTCGTTAACAGTTAATATTACTGATTTGGGCATAAAATATCTTATTGGATATTCATTTATTAGAGTAAGAGGTGAAGTTTAAATTGATTGAAGCACAACTAATGTATGGAATTATTTTTATTAAATAAAAATATATCAAGTAAATAATCCTTTGTTCTCTATCATAATTGTAAAATATCCCTCAACTCTAGGAAAATTATTTGTTAATAAAAAATTTATCCTATTACATTCATATCCAATTAATCAATGGTCTTTTAATTCATAAGGATTTTTGGTTTTTTGAGCATTAACATTTACTTAATCATTCACTTATTGTGATAAATAATAACCATCACTCTCTATATTTATTTATGCTTTTCTCCATGAAATTATTTTCACCTCCCATAAATGTTATCATACATGGAAACCTAGTTATGTGTTATTTCAAATACTTTCATATACCAATTTCATTAATTTAAAATAAGGTTTTACTAACAAATTTTATAATGTCAGTTTTCTAAAAATGAATTTTCAAATTCCAAAATGAGCACAAGTTCATATTGAGAGGGAATTTTTTTATGGGGAATAATGTATCGTTGAATTTCTTTTAAAAACAATATTTTGGATAGTGTATATAACATGCAACACTTGATTAAAATAATAGTGACATATTATTAAATTATTAATATTTAAACATGACCATTTCAATATATCCATTAAAATTTGAGGTGGGAATATGTATAATATTATTATTAAAATTATCTCTAATTTTTTTATATAATTTATTTATTAATACATAATAAATAAATTTAAAATTTTCAATAAATTCATTTTATGATTCAAAAATAAATTTTCTTCAAAATGTTTTTTATTAAAATTTTAAAAAATATTATAATTACATTTTTGAAATTTTAGAAAATTTATTACATACAACGAAAATATTTTTTGAAATTTAAATATCAATATTAACTGGGTATTAAATTTTTTATTTTTTATGAAGAGATTTATTTTTTAGCGAATATTGAAAAATACCCATTTTTATAAAACTGTCATTTATTTTAATAAAATATTTAATATAACATTATTATTATTATTTTTTTTTATTATAAATTAACATGATTTTTATTTAGTTATAATTAATCCAATTAATTATATTTAATCATCATTATACTAGATTTTAGTATAAGTTTATTTTTACGATTAAAAACACTTTTTCTTTTGAAAACTTATTTAAAGTGCATATTGTTCATCTATTTTAATATATTAAAATAAGCCCAAATGATTATTTATTTAAGTAAAATTTATACATTATATCTCAAAAAAATTAATATCAATACATATAATGATGATTTTTATTTATACATTTCATAAAAGATCTTCTTTTCCTTGAAAAATGGTTATTTGGAAACCAAATTTTCATCATGCATGAGAATTTTATATTAAATTAAATTATGAGACATATATAAATCTATTTTAATAAAATATATTCCAAATTTTTAGTCATAATAATTCATAATATATAAAAAATTTAACTTAGTTTTTGTTCATAATGAATAGTAAAAACATGAAAAAAATATTATCATGGAAAACAATTAAATTGGAAAAAGATAGTAATCGTAGAGGTAAACATGATCACATGTGTAAACACCCAGAATTCCTATTTAATTTTTTTTAAATATATGGGAATTTTATGAGTCCTCAGAAATTTATGATGCTTGATTTTGAGGCCCGGAGTGCTCGGAATGAATTTCTGAACATTATTTCGGGTACGTTCAGTAAATGTGCGAGCATATTTTTCTAACTTTTGAACCGGTGCTCAGAATTGAAATCTGAGGGCACCGTGGAACTCGCCACACTAGTATTCGCTTAAGGAGACTTTCACCTTGATAGCATTGGGTCGAGAATGAAATATAGTTTTTGGGTTTTCAGGGAAATAATAAAATAAAATAAGCTCATATTTTATTTTAGTTTGATGTAACCCCCACCATGTGGATGTTCAGGGGTGGGGTCCACATGAACTAAACCTCATATTCTTGATTTATTATGGTGGGTACCACACGACCCCCTATTAATTGGAGGAGAGGAAAACCTCTAAACCCCCTCATAAATGTGGGGGGAGCCTCTTCAACATCTCTACAATTTTAATTGTGCCAACACACCTTATTAATTATGCCAAATCCTACCCATTAATTAATTAAGCCAATACATCAATTAATTATATAAACCATTTTTTGAATATTATTCCAACGACTTAATAGATATTTCAGTCTATTATTTTGGCTACGAATTCACTTTGGTGGAACTGGGGAGAGGAGGAGCTGATGGGAAAAAGCTTCTCCAATGAAGAACGCTTCCTCCACGAAGAACATCGATGCCATCAATCTTTTTCCACAGAACATCCTTCGACCTAGGATGCCTTCTTCTACAAAGAATTTACGTTCGCCTTCTTGCACCAATTTCAACCAAATTCGAACAAGGTAAGGTTTTTAATTAAGTATGATTTTATTCACTTGATTATTTCCTTCTAGAAACCAAGAACATAGATCAAATTATTATCAAGTTGATCGACGGATGTTTTCCATGCGGGTTGGGAATAAATTGTTGCGGGAAAATATAGGGTATTATTCATTATTTGATTAACACTTACCATGTTCTCCCCTCTTTTTTTCCTTTGAGGGGTTGGGAATAGACATTATAGAGTGATTATGGGAATTGATTATTTAAAATATCTTCCATGCATGTTCTATTTTTATGTTCTTGTTGAACCACTTGCTACCACTCTAAACGTGAAGGGTACCGGTAAAACAAACATGGTCCGAACCCCCATCGTTCTTTTTTGTGGTGTTCTTCGAAATAGAGGAAGGTGAAAACGACGTCAAAGGTGACGAAGGCGACGTTCGTGCCACCCATGACCTCCGCGACCTCCACCGTCCCCACGACACTCCAACACCCTAGCAGAATCGGCTCCACCTCCCTGGGACGAACTGCGCTGCCCGCCGTTCGTGCCTCCCACCGACCGCGTCGGCCGCGTCACCCTCTATCACACACCTCCTACGGCCTTCTGAGCCACCCCGGGCATGCCAGCCCACCGGCCTTTCGAGCTGCCCCAACTGCGCCAGCTTTCCAGACTTCCGAGCCCCCAGCCGAACCGACCCCTTGCGGCGCCCCGGCCGCCCCAGCCCGCGCCCTAACAGCACCTCGACCGAACCATCCATGAGCCCTAGGCTGATCCTCCCTTGTGGCGCCCTTCGGGCCTCGCCTCCCATGCAGCGCCCTCCAGGCGGAACCGCCCTCGCCCCGACCCGCAGCTGGTCTGTGCCCTCGTGGATGGTTTGCGCCCTCTCGGACCTTCCAACGCCACGCGGCCCATGGGGCGAGGCCCAACGGGCCTGGACGAACCCAACGGGGTGTGCCAGACCCAACTAAGTTCAGGTTGACCCAAACCGGGTCATCCCAGATTGGGTCGGGTGGGGTCGGTCCGATCAGGTCGGACCGGACCTCGGCCCACTTTGACCCTTTCCTTTTTTTGGTCATATCATTGGCACCGGAAATCTGTTTGATGAACCATGAACAACGCTGGTAATCTTGGAGCATGATGGTCCCTTTGAGTATACCCCACTAGAGTTTGGGGTATAGTTGAGATACGGTCAGGTTGGATCCTACACAAATCCAACCGGGTACCCAAGACTAAATGATTAATAACTCACAGACCGGGCGTCCTATTGACATGTCGTCTGTTGAATTGAGACCCTTATGACATGGAAGAACATTGAGATACTTCTTCATGGGACTTTGTGACAGATGGAGTATCGACTAGTAGCTCATGGAGCGGATCCTCCCGGAGATGAGCAAGTGTACTGCGGAGACCTAGTAGCCGGATGAGACCTGATGACTACTGATTGTTTGACTCAGAGTGACTCTACTAGCACAGTGGGGAGTGCCTTGTTGTCGCGGTCAACCCATTGTGGAGGAGCGCTCTTGGTGATGTGGAAGAACCACGATACTCGATAGGAGGAGTACCTCAACAGCCTATGAGGGGGAGCACGCTTTGTGACATGGCATACCCATGGTGAGGAGCGCCTCTGTGTGACGCATAAGACCCATGGTACTCGACAAGAGAGGTACCTCAGCAGTCCAAGGTTAGTTGGAAGCACGCTTGGTGTCCCGACAGGCCCACTATACTCGATTGAGCAGGAGTTCTCCAGCAGCCGAGGTTTTGATAATGTGATTGGGGATGTTACTAGATACTACCCCTAAAATAAAATCTTGGTTGAGTTGAGTCAGTACATTTTTGTTTTCCTCATGATTGAGATGGATTACTTAATAACATTGTAATATGTATGGTCGTATACCTAATTAGGGAAATCTGTTGATTTCATACTTTGTGGTTTATCCTTGTTGTATTTTGTGAGACCTTGAGAGTCTCGGGGTCCCTACGGAGTATCGTTATACTCACCCCTACTCAGTCTATGCCCACACCTTGTTGTGTTGGATGCAGATGATGGACAGCGCTGACTGAGGCTGAGAGTACCAGGACTAGATGGTACCCAGAGGTGGACCATACGACTTGTCAGTACAAGGAGGAGACGAGTGGACGTGGAGTACTGAGGAGATGATATGTACCTACCCTTCAGGTAGGAACCTTGGAGGATGATCCCGTAGCTATCTTTTATTTTTCTTCATATATATTCCATTTCAGTTGTACATGTACTTTCCACTTGGTCTTGTATTCTAGCCCGTTTTACTTTCAGCACTCTTTTTTTATACAGTTTACTTGGTGTTTCGTCTAGCGGTGTTCTTTCTTGTGTGTGTGTGTTACAAGTTATAAAGGAAATTTATTACTTGTTTTAGGGAATTATGCCTTTGTTTCTAGTTTTTGGCCCCTGGCATATAGAAGGCAGGCTTGGGGTAGTCACAGCACGTGCCCCGAGGGACGGGTAGTGGAAAATTGGTATCAGAGGAGTCGGTTCTATCACCGAACATAGGACTCTGATCTTTTTAGTGTAGCAACAGTGTTAAGTGTAGTGAGTGTGGTCTTCAATTATGGGAGTCTAGTAGTGGTACGGAGGCTGACATATCCATACACCAGGACCCTGACTTCTGATATCTGACTTAGTGCATGAAGACACTAGTTGAGTGAGTGTTTTCTATAGATTTATTTAGGTCGGCTCAACCAGGTCATCTCACCAGGTATAACTTTTAACCGTAGCACACCTGTTTCTTTTCAGGATGCCTCCACACAGACAATCGAACAGAGTTCTGAGATTCATACACACTAGTAGCCCACCGAGTGATGAGGCCTCAGTGCAGGGCCCTTTTCCAGCAGAGGAACCAGCGGTACCACTCCCTATTGGGCCACCAATGCCACCAGCCCCAGCAGCAGATAGTGCAATCCATTCAAGCATGTCGCATGAGTTCCAGCGCTAGAGGTGACCCAGGTTCTGGGGAGAGACAAACCCACTGTCAGCTGAGTATTGGCTGGAGGCTATGGTGAGAGTTTTCCGACTGTTAGGGAGACCAGCAGACCTCATGGTGATCCTTGTTTCCAACCTACTACAGGCTGTAGTAGGAAGATGGTGGATCTTGATAATGCAGGTTCATAATGAGGTGATGCTTCTCTTGGCAGACTTTGAGAGCCTATTTCGGGAAAAGTTTGTTCCAGTGACTCTCCGCGCAGTGCTCATACAAGAGATTCTTCATCTGCAGTAGGGGAGCATGACTATAGCTCAGTACTCAGCGAGGTTCACAAACCTCTCACTCTACTCCAATGAAATGGTGTGTGACCAATTATTTAGGGCCCGGACCTATGATCAGGGGCTCAGATGGGAGATTAGAGCTTTGATGGTCTCACTCAGCAACTCGATGTTGGCGGGGGTGTTAGAAAGATCCCTCTTGGTGGAGAGTTTCCTTGCCGAGAAGTCAATAGCAGAGAGACACACTAATAGTCGTCACATTGTGGAGTCTTATGTAGCTGGCAATAGAAAGACGTTACAGTGGTCCAAGACGACCAGACCTATAGGTGGATGACCGCATTACTCAAAATTGGTTGTGCAGGGCACCCAAAGTGGAGACAGACATGCCAAGAGAGGGCTGTGTTACTCATGCGGCAGGCATGGTCACATGGCCCATGACTGTCCAACCCACCATATGGATGATCAACAAACGGTCAAAGGACCACCCAGGCAGAGATAGACATTCGATTAAGCCAGTCCGCAGGGCGCAGGTGGGCGTGGAAGAGGAGCCGGTTGAGCAGCTGGCAGTGGGCGACGTTTTCAGATATTACCTCCACCACCACCATGAAGTCCAACCCGATCACAAAGAGCAGGTGGATAGGGGAGAGCTCATCTCTAGGCATCTAAGGCTTATTATCATAGCACTATGGAGATGATTCAAGGTACGATCTGTGTCTACTCCACCGTAGCTACAGTACTCATAGACACAGGTGGCAGTCATTCTTTTATTTCCACCTCCCTCGTTCGAAGCTCAGAGATTCGGATGGATCTGTTGTATCGATCCTTACAGCTAGAGAATGATACAGAAGTAGATTCGATGATTACACACTAGTTTCAGAAGTGTGAGCTTACTATAGGAGGAGAGAGCTTTAGCTAGGATCTCCTAGTAGCTTTGTTAAGGCCTTACGACGTCATCTTGGGTATGGACTGGTTATCAACTATCGATGATCAGATTGACAGTATTAGGCACAATGTTGGTGTGTCTACATGGATGGGACCAGGTTTACCTTCACTGGTGATAAGGGAGCCTTTACAGCAAAGGATGGACTTTCTCAGAGGAGAGTTCAGGCGATCACTCATCAGTTGGCTAGCCTTACCCTCGGAGCTGTTGATGGGGAGAGTCTGAGTTATCCTATAGTGGTGGAAAAGTACATGGATGTTTTCCCTGATGACGTCCCAGTTCTACTGCCTCGTAGAGAGGTGGATTTTTACATTGAATTGTACCCAGTGATATCACCGATATCTACACCAGCATATCGGATGGCTCCCACCGAGCTTCGTGAGCTGCAGGTACATCTGGAGGACTTGTAGGGGAAGGGATTCATTCGGCCTAGTGTTTCACCTTGGGTAGCCTCGATTATATTCGACAAGACGGCGGTTGGGAGATTGAGGATTTGTGTCAACTACCATCGCCTGAACTAGGTGACCGTGATAAAAAAGCACCCACTCCTGAGGATTAGTGAACTGTTTGATCAGCTGAAGGGAGCACAGTGGTTCTCAAAGATTGAAATTAGATCAGGTTATCAGGAGATCAGATTGCGAGACGAGGATGTGCAGAAGACGGACTTTAGGTGTCAGTATGACCATTACGAGTGCTTGGTTATGCCATTAGGCGTCACCAATGCTCCAGTAGTGGTCATGGGACTCATGAAGAGGATCTTTCATTTATACCATGATCATGTTGTCGTTATTTTTATCGATAACATTATGATCTAATCGAATACTGAGGAGCAGCATGCCTATCACTTATGGGTACTACTGGACACACTCTGAGAGCACTAAATTTATGGTAATATCTCGATGTGCCACTTTTAGATCTGAGAGGTTCTCTTTCTAGGTCATGTCATATTGGAGGTTAGAGTTCCAGTACATCCAGTGAAGATTGAGGCAGTACTTGCTTGGGATCCACCCATGAGTGTGACGGAGGTATGGAGTTTCCTGGGTTTGGCTGGATACTACTGGATATTTTTTCCATATTTCTACAGAGTTGCAACACCACTATCATCCTTGAAAAAAAAGGTTAAAAACTTTCTGTGGTCAGAGAGATGCCATCAGAGATTTCAGGAGCTGAGGCAGAGGCTGAATAGTGTCCCCATCATGAGGCTTCCTGAGAATGCGTAGAGTACCAAGTCTACTGCGACACATCAGGGACAAGACTCGGATGTGTCCTGATGCAGGAGTGAGTAGTGATCGCATATGGATTTTGACAGCTGAGACAACATGAGTATAACTACACTACCCATTACCTAGAGTTAGCAGTGGTGGTCTTCTCATTGATGTTGTGGCGACACTACCTGATGGGCAAGCGTTTTACCGTGTACTCTAATCATAGGACTCTTAGGTATATCTTCTCTTAGAACGAGCTTACCCTGAGAGAGTGATGTTGGTTTGAGTTTATCCAAGACTATGACTTTGAGATAGTCTATACACATTGGAAGGGGATGTTGTTATTGATGCACTCATAAGGAGATCTAGTATACAGCTGCTAGGTGAAGCGACAGAGCAGCTAGATGCTTTGCAGATATCCTTTATGGATAGAGATGGAGAAACTTTTTTCCAGTCTGTTAAAGTCACTTCCCTACTTCCATAGTGAGTTAGGGAGGCATAGCATGTGGATGCTGACTATGAGACACAATGTTCTCAGATATCAACCGGACATGCACTTGATGGATTTTCTGAAGGTGGGGAGAACATCATCCTATTTAGAGGGCATACCATGGTACTAGTGTCACTTTATGAGGAAGTGTTGAGGGAGTTCCACACATCCCCTCTAGCGGTACATCCGGTAGTGGTGAAGATGTATCAGGACCTCTGACGACAGCAATGGTGGATGGGAATGAATAAGGTAGTAGCAGAGTGTGTCTATCGATGCCTCACTTGTTAGCAAGTGAAGGCAGAGCATCAGGTACCAGCAGGCTTGGTTCATCATTTAGAGGTTCCAATGTGGGAGTGGGATGGGATATCCATGGACTTCATTACTGGACTACCATGTACATCCAGGGGACATGACTCGATTTTTGTGATCGTTGACCAACTCACCACATCGGCCCACATCCTACCGATCAGATGGGACACCTCTATGTGTAGGAGGTTGTGCGGCTACAAGGAATACCCATGACAATTGTCTCTAATCATGATATGAATTTTACTTCCCAGGTATAGAAGGGTTTGTAGGAGGCTTTCAGAATGCAGCTTCGTTTGAGCACTACCTTCCATTTGTAGATGGATGGTCAGACTGAGCGGACCATTAAGACCCTCAAGGATATGTTGCGTGCTTCTGTCCGTGACTTCAGTCGCAGTTGGGAGGATCACTTACCCTCGGTGGAGTTTTCCTAAAACAACAGCTATCACTCCACCATAGGGATATAACCTTTCTCGGCATTGTATGGAAGACCTTGCAGATCACCTTTGTGGTAGATTGACCCAGGGGAGTCAGCACTAGAGGGACCAGAGATGGTACAGACTACCACAAAGAAGTTGTATATCATCCAGGAGCAGATGAAGACTGCATAGAGCATGTATAATTCGTATGCTGACATGAGACGGAGACCTCTAGAGTTTGAGGAGGGCGACCAAATCTTTATACGGGTCTCACCTCGATGAGGTTTGCGGAGATTTGGCCAAGGCGGCAAGTTATCTTCGAGGATCATCAGACATTTTCAGGTCCTCTGTAGAGTTAGCGAGGTGGCATACCGCTTAGATCTTCCACCTCAGTTGCACCGGGTGCACAACGTCTTCCACGCATCCTAGCGGAGGAGATATGTGCACGACCCTTCTCACATCATCGATCATGGTGAGCTGGATGTCGACGATAGGGAGACTTTTACGGAGGTTTGGAGATTGAGGATCAACAGGAATGTGTCCTTCGTGGACAGCTGATACCTTTGGTGTGCGTTTTCTAGCAGCACGGGAACCTCCAAGAGAGAACATGGGAGCGGGAGGCTCAGATTTGTGCTCAGTACCTCCACTTGTTCCCTTAGTTTGAGTCGTGGCTTACAGAGATGTAATGCCTGAGGTGGGGAGAATTTAAGGACCCAGAATTTCCATGTATTTTTTTAAAATATATGGGAATTTTATCAGTCCACGAAAATTTACAGTTCATGATTCTGAGGCCCGGAGTTCCAGGAATGAATTTCAAAACTTTATTTTGGGTACGTTCAGTAAACGTGTGAGTGGGATTTTCTATCTTTTGAACTAGTTCTTGGAATTGAAATATGAGGGCACCATTGAACTCACCGCATCAATATTCGCTTAAGGAGTCTTTCACCTCGACGGTAGTGGGTTGAGAGCAAAAGATAGTTTTTGGTTTTTTTGGAAATAATGAAATTAAATAAGCTCATATTTTGTTTTATTTTATTGTAGCCACCCACCATGTGGATGTTCAAGGGTGGGTTCCACCGGAACTAAACCTCCTCTTTTTGATTTATTGTAGTGGGGACCACCCAAACCCCTCTTAATGGGAGGAGAAGAAAACCTTTCAACCCCAACATAAATGTGGTGGGAGCCTCTTCAACACCTCCACAATTTTAATTATGCCAATGAACATTATTGATTGTGTAAAATCCTCCCCATTAATTAATTGATCCAACACGTCAATTAATTGTTTGATCATTTTTTTGAATATTATGCCCACAACATAATAGATATTTCAATCTATTATTTTTGCCATGAATTCACTTTGGTGGGATTGGGGAGCGGTGGAGATCTTGGGAGAAATCTTCTCCAATGAAGAACACTTCCTCCATGATAAACGTCGACGACTTTGACCTTCTTCCTCAGAACTTCCTTCGATGTAGGACGTGTTCGTCTACAACGAATAGACGTCCGTGTTCACATGCCAACATCAACCAACTTAGAACAAGGTTGGGTTTTTAATTAAGTATGATTTTATTCCCTTGATTATTTCATTCTAAAAACCAAGAATGCGGATCAACTTATTATCAAGTTGATCCTCAGATGTTTTCTTTATGGGTTGGGAATAAATTGTTACAGGAAGTTGTAGGGGTTTATTTGTTATTTGATTAACAATTCTGATGTTCTCTCCTCTTTTATTTCCTTTGTGGGGTTGGGAATAGAAATTATCAAGGTATTATGGGAATTGATGATTTAAAATATCTTCCATGCTCGTTCTTTGTTTATGTTCTTGATGAACTGCTTGCTACCACTCTAAATGTGGAAGGTGCGGGCCAAAGAAACATGGGTCGGCCCCTCGTTGTTCTCCTTTGTGGTGTTCTTAGAAATGAAGGATGGCAACAATGGCGTCAAAGGCGATGAAGGCAACAGGCGTGCCCCCTATGTCCTCTGCAACCTACGCCGCCCCTGCGACACTTTGATGCCCTGACCGAACCGGCTTTGCCACCCCAGGCTGAACCCCGCCGCCCGCCGACCGCACCTCCTGCCGACCGCGTCGCCCGCCGGCTGCGCCTCCCGCCATCTCGCACCGCCTGCTAGCCTCCCGAGCTGCCTCGGCCGCCCCAGCCCGCCGGCCTTCCGAGACACCCTGGTTGCGCCAGCCTGCCAGCCTTCCACGCCCCCGGCTAAAACGGCCCCTCGCGGCTTACCCGCGAAACCCTGGATGAAGTGGCCCCGTGCCCTGGGTAGAGCCAGCCTCATGACGCTCTCCGATACGAGCAGCCCACATGGATACCTATGGGCCAAAACTCCCTCGCACTGACCTGTGGTCGTTCTGCACCCTCGTGGTCGGTCTGCGCCCTCTCGGCCGTCTGCGGCCCCTCGGGGCCCGCTGGGCTGGACCCAGTGCACTGGGCCAAACCCAATGGGCTGGCCTGCCCAACGGGCTGGTCCACACCCAACGGGTCATGCCGGATTGACCCTAACTAGGTAGTCCTAGACTCAGTCGGACCTGGTCAGTCCAATCATGTCGGACCGGACCCGAGCCCACTACGACACTTTACTTTATTTTGGCCATATCTTTTGCATCTGACGTCAGTTTGATAAAATGTCAGCGGTGCTGGTAATCTTAAAGAAATAGGGTCCCTATGAGTATACCCCACTAGAGTTTGGCGTATAGTTGAGATACTATCTGGTTATATTGTACAAGAATCCAACCAGGCCCCCGGGACTAAAATAATAATAACTCACAGACCAAGCATCTGATTGACGCGACGTTTATTGCGTTGAGACCCCTATGACATGGTAGAGCTTTGATATAATTCTTCATGGGATTTCATGATATATATAGTATCTACTAGTAGCTCATGGAGCGGATCCTCCTGAAGAAGAGCGAGCATAGTGTAGAGACCTAGTAGCTGGATGAGACCTAACGACTGCTGACCATTTGACTCAGAGTGACTCTACTAGCTTGACAGGGAGCGCCTTGGTGTCACGGCATAACCACGGTGGAGGAGCACACATGGTGATGTTGCAGACCCATGGTACTCAACAGGAGGATTAACTCAATAGGTTTTGAGGGGGAGCATGCTTGGTGATGTGACAGACCCACGGTGTGGAACGCCTCTGTGTGACGCGGTAGACCTATGGTACTCGACAAGAGGAGTACCTCAGTAGTCCACGGTTAGTGAGAAGTGATCTCGGTGTCGCGGAAGGCCCAAAGTACTAGACCGAGTAGGATTTCTCCAGTAGCTGAAGTTTCGATAATTTTATTAGGGTTGTTACTAGATACGACCCCTAAATTAAAATCCTGGTTGAGCTAAGTCAGTACTTTTTTGTTTTCCTCATGATTGAGATGGATTACTTAATAACTTTGGTATATGCATGAGAATATACCTATGTCAGGTTATCTATTGATTTTATACTTTTTCGTTGATCCTTGTTGGATTTTGTGAGACCTTAAGGGTCTCAGGATCCCTACTGAGTATCGTTATACTCACCCCAACATGGGTTATGCCCGCACCTTGTAGTGTTATATATAGATGACGGATAACGCTAACTGAGGCTGAGAGTACCAGGACTGGACGGTACTCGGAGGTAGACCATACAGATTGTCGGTACATGGAGGAGACAAACAGACCTGGTGTGCTGAGGAGATGATCTATACCTACCCTTCAGGTAGGAACCTTGGAGGACTATCTAGTAGATATCTTTTATTTTTCTTCATATGTATTTCATTTCAGTTGTACTTGTACATTCTAGTTGGGATTATATTCTGGACCCTTTTACATTCAACACTCTTTTGTTATACGGTTAACTTGAGGTTTCTTCTAGTTGTGTGCTTTCTTGTGTGTGTGTGTGTGTTACATGATATAAAGGTAATGCCTTCCCAATTTTAGGGATTTACACCTTTGGTGCTAGTCGCCAGCCCCTGGCCTATGGAAGGCGGGCTTGTGGTAGTCATGGAACGGTCCCTGGGGGACTGGTTGTGAAAACATGTTTATTTTTTTAGGGTTTTTTGGCCTTGTCTATCTTTCACAATTTTATTTTTCAATTTCAGAT
This sequence comes from Viscum album, assembly GCA_963277665.1. Lineage (NCBI taxonomy): Eukaryota > Viridiplantae > Streptophyta > Magnoliopsida > Santalales > Viscaceae > Viscum > Viscum album. Next base: position 1,356,495,546 of record OY728131.1, read on the forward strand.
ACACGTGGATTGATAGTTACTTCCAATTATTGAGTAGTTTGGGGTATTTGCATAAATGCCACTCTTCCTCAATTATAAAAGTGTACTTCATACCTTAACTTATTCACACATATTAATCCATTTGGATAGATAAAAACCATTGAAAATGTATACCTTAAATCCTCATCCACAATATATAGATTCTTTTTTTTCAAAATACCAACCTTAGGGTCCTTAATAAGATATATAAAGGGGATTCTTCTAAGAGAAGGTAATCAACTTCACTGACTCCTTTTTACTTCTTATTTATTCAACATAAATTATGTCTTATAAATTAAAATATAATAACAACATTATATCATATATAATTATAAATTATTATTTTCATATCATAACATTTATCCCTTCCCTCTTCCATCAAAGGGGAAATAAAATGATCAATTTCGTGTAGGGTGGACTACTGCCACGTAAACCAATGTAATTCATTTTCTATCATCACCTATCTCAACTATTTATAATGATTTATTTAGTGATTATATATTACATTCATGAAATATTAATCATTTTATAAAATGAACATATCATATACCTTTTTACATTATTGTTTATTGAAAAATGATGACATCGTTTGTGTGTACAATTGACTACCTCCTCACGAAGTGCTGTGATTAATTTTTTTGTTACCACATAATATAGATGGTAAAAGTAATTATAATATGATATTTATGATATAATTATAATTATATAAAGGTTAAATAACACTTATCATCTTTCTATTATGATATTTGAAATATGGTATCATTTCACATGCGTATGTATGGCCTACAATCTTCATGATTGTAACGTATTTATTTTTCCATTATCATATTTCCTGGTTTGTTAAAAGTATTATATATTTGAAAAATTATTATTATATCATGATTATTATTCTGGATATTATTTAATAATTACACAATTAACAATAGTTAACACAACGATGATGATTTGAATTTATAAACTCAACTTCTTCAAAACACCCAATGTGAACTTATTTGATTAAGTAATTAAATAAATCATTAAAATAAATGAATTAAATGGTTTTGGAATAAGGGTAAAAAATATAATAGCCTATTAATAAAACTAGTAATTTATATAAGTTTATTATGTTGGAGTTAAAATCCATACACGAAAAATATTGCACTCAAGGTAAGGGTTTCCATCTCAACACATCATTATGTGTGACACATGTTCTTTTATACTCCAAATTTCTATCATATGGTGTATATAATTCCCATTTACATATTATATCATTAATAATTCATAATTCATGTTTATTTAGGTTACACTTTACTTATATAATTCATGGTTGTTATGATTCAAAATTTACCAATGTGGTATGTTTTTGAACTTAATATCACTTTAATCAAGATTGTTTATGAATTAATTTTCATTGAATGAAATAATTTGATGATTTTATATTCAAACCCATTAATTTTATTTTCTGAAATTTAATTATGAAATTTTAATGCAATGTTACCATTTATCTCTCTTTATTCACTTAAAATGATTGAGTAAACATTTAAAATGAAAATCAACATTATTTCTCACTTCAGTTGAAAACCCTTTCTCTTCTATATCTATGCTTTCTTTGTTATGTTTTTTAAAATGTTTTAATATTATTATATGATTTTTAAAATTAAATTTTACCAATTTTATATTTTAAAAAATTTAAAATAAATATTCTTTTAATTTTATGAATGAGGACCTTTTGACTTTTTACCAAAGTGTGAAAAGAATGTTTTATAACTTATAAGTAATTTATATAATTATCTATCATCATGAACATTATTTATTATTAATCATAAATTATAAGTTACCAATTTTATTTTCAAATAAAATTGTTTCTTTTGTGAATTTTTTAAATTTATTAAAATTTATTATCACTGTGGAAAAGTTATTTTCTTCAATATTGTTTTCAATACTTTTAAAAGTATTTATATTCATCAATTAAAAAAACCTTTAATTTTTTTAAATTATTATAAATTAATTATATATGACTCTTACATATATACATATCTCACTCTCCCTCCATTTTATGGGGTAACACATACCATATGACCATTTCTCAAATGACTTATTTATGAAATATCTTTTTCTTAAGATACGAGGAAAGATTATGCAATCCATTTTCTTTCCATGGGTAATTATTATATTTATTACTTATGATTGATTTTATAATATAGCACACATATGAAATTGTTTCCTACACTTTCGCCGGGGCGCGCGCCCGTCCGTCCGTGGGGGAGGACATGCGGCGCTTCTATTTCCCCGCATTCCCGCTTTCCAAAGGTGGGCGGCGTTCGCTCCTTATTCAGGGATGTCTGCTCCTTGATCGAAACGGGATGATGGGATGTCGGTTCTTCCTCCTGTGGATTCCTCCTCAAAACTCGTCACCTAGTCCGGGTCTCCCTTATAGATTTAATATGTAGTTCGTGAAACTCTTCCCAATGCCATGTTTCCATGGATGCCGGTTAATTACACTGCTTCTGTCGGGACATTCCAAAGGGTCCAGTCAGGGCAGCAACCTTCAGTCAGGGGAGTAGTCACGTTGAGGCATCAGTAGCGTGTCTGGATGCTGGGGTACCTGGCATGTCTCTCTGTTAACGTTGACCACAAGGCTTCTCAAGGGCGTGGAAGCCCGAGGCATCCCACATCGAGCGCGGGGAATTATATGTCGTAGACACATATTTGAGGTTTTCCTCAGCTTCCCGTGCTCAACATAGGGTATGCCGCAAGTTTAACGTCCAGCGGAGACGGATCAACCCAACCAGAGCATTAGCTAGGATAGATCGGATTGAGGGATCCTCCTTGAAGGGATATCGATACCGGGGCCAGCCCATGGGCGACAGTGAAGAAGAGCATACCGACATGGTCTCACCAGGATAAGATGGTCGGGGCGAGAATCGGAATGGGTGGTAGGTTGATGAATGGAGTGGAAGGAGAGTGAAGTGGGACCATCGCAGGGGCGATAGTGAAGTTGGGCTTGAGCCTTGACGAGGCTTCCTACGTATCCCTATGGCAGGGAATCAAAGTCTGCGTAGTTTAGGATGACGTCGATAAGCTGACGTGAAGGTGGACCATGGCCTGATGAGCATCGTCAGAGTACCGACATGAAAGTAGACCTGTGGGCCCACTAGTGGTGGGCTTGAACCTTGGGAAATCCTCCTACGTACCATGCCTTGACATGGATCAAAGACCTCGTAGTTCAGATGGGGGTTTGTCGGTGAACCGACATGAAAGTGGACCTAGGTCCGATGGGTGGTGGGATTGAACCTTGGGAAGGCTTCCTACGTACCATGCCTTAACATGGATCAAAGACCTCGTAGTTCGGGTTAGTCACAACGGCTTGTCGTCGGACTAGAATTGGGTGTACAATTTAATGTCATGCGGGACAAAAGGAGGCATGCAGTTTAACGTCATGCTGGACGAGGGCGAAACTCGACGTGAATGAACGACCGAGCAATGTGGCTTGAACACCATGGAGGCTTCCTACGTACCATGCCTTGACATGGATCAAAGACCTCGTAGTTCAGGTGGGAAAAGGTCACAACAGCTTACCATTGGACCAGAATGCAGTTTAACGTCGTGCTGGACCGGGGTGAGACCCGATGTGAAATGACGGGTGGGTTTGAACCTCGTGGAGGCTTCCTACGTACCATGCCATGACATGGATCAAAGACCTCATAGTTCAAGTGGGATGGGTCGCAATGGCTTACCACTGGACCAGAATGGGACCCGACGTGAAATGACGGGTGGGCTTGAACCTCGTGGAGGCTTCATACGTACCATGCCTTGACATGGATCAAAGACCTCGTAGATCAAGTGGGATGGGTTTGTCGGTGAACCGACGTGAAAGTAGACCCGGGGGTCCACTATTGGTGGGCTTGAACCTCGTGAAGGATTCCTACGTACCATGCCATGACATGGATCAAAGTCCTCGTAGTTCGGAAGATGGGTTGGGTCGCAATGGCTTACCACTGGATCGGAGTGTAGTTTAACGTCGTGCTGGACGGGGGTGAAACCCGACGTGAAAGACGGGTGGGCTTGAACCTCATAGAGGCTTCCTACGTACCATGCCTTGACATGGATCAAAGACCTCGTAGTTCAAGTGGGATGGGTCGCAATGGCTTACCACTGGACCAGAATGGGACCCGACATGAAATGACGGGTGGGCTTGAACCTTGTGGAGGCTTCCTACGTACCATGCCTTGACATGGATCAAATACCTCGTAGTTCAAGTGGGATGGGTTTGTCGGTGAACCGACGTGAAAGTAGACCCGGGGGTCCACTATTGGTGGGCTTGAACCTCTTGAAGGCTTCCTACGTACCATGCCTTGACATGGATCAAAGTCCTCGTAGTTCGGAAGATGGGTTGGGTCTCAATGGCTTACCACTGGACCGGAGTGTAGTTTAACGTCGTGCGGGACGGGGGTGAAACCCGACGTGAAAGACGGGTGGGCTTGAACCTCATAGAGGCTTCCTACGTACCATGCCTTGACATGGATCAAAGACCTCGTAGTTCAAGAGAATATTCGGGGTCAGGGTCGGTGCTCACTCTAAGCCCACGTGAGTCATGCTCGGTGTGGGAAACAAGAGGTTGTAAGGACCTGACGATCACGTCGCGAAGGGTGCGTCCGTGAGAAGCGAAGAGGGGCTTACGCGTTGAGCGGCCCATGGTGTTGGGACTTACACCAGGATGGAGGCCCATGGCGCGACAGAGCGCGGGAATGATGGACCTTGGTCCGACGATGGGAGGTGCCCCGTTCCCTATCACGCCCTCCACTGACCTTGGTAGTGGGGAAGTACGGAGATGTAGAGGTGCAGCCATCCGTTGAGGGGGCTAGGGTCGCCCTTCTCTTACGAACATACGCCACTCTAACAAGAAGGATCTCATTCCATGTGAGGAAGAGTTCCATTCTCGTGGAGACGAGTGGTGTAAAAAAATGTTCGAGCTGGGGGGACCCTTCGTGAGGGGCAGGAGGTCAGATCACAGTTTAACATCATGTGTTGAGGACGTGGTGCTTGGCAGTTTAACGTCCTACAGCTCGTACGAGGTGGGTTCACTCCACACCCCTAGGACATACATAACCAGTACCCTCTGGTCCTTGGGGAAGGGAAGGTACCGGTAAGGCCATGGTTAAGGGGGGTAGTGGAACGAACCATCGAGGGGACCACGTTAGTGTGGCTATGCGAAGAAGCAATAGCCGTTAGTATGCCTATGCGAAGAATCATTAAGTGAAGCAACGCTATGGGTGGTATTGTCCATGGGACTTTGAAATCACATCGTGCAAACCTGGAGGGCCGCACGGGAAGAGGAATCGCTAAGCAGAGGAGTGTGCTTTGCGAAGTGGAGTGCCTTGGCCTTAGCATGGGGCATAGGTGTGAGTGGAAGGTGCTTCGCGAAGTGGAACAGTGTTCGTGGAGCACTGCCTCGCGAGGAAGGGGTGCCTCGTGAAGCAGGGTCCTGCGGATCAGTGTGCTTCGCGATGCATAGTGATCCTGCCTTGGCATAGGGATCACTAGCGTGGGTTGGGTGTTTCGCGAAGCATAAACGCTCCGCGGCTGCCCGGGTTCCCTTGGGAATCCCCTTCCTTCGCGAATTCCCTTGAGCTTCGCGAAGGGCATCCCTCTCAGAAGAGGGGCTCAAAACGAGACAAAGCAGAGTCGTCTCGCGAAGTAGAAATACCTCACGGATCTCATGATTCCCGGGGAAAAGAGTGCTTCGCGATTCGGGATAGGAGAAGCCGAAAGGTCGGATTGTCCGTCCTCGGGACTCAGGGGGAGTCCAGTATTTATAGGGAAGGGGCGCCGCGAAGCAGGGATCGCGCGCCGCCTCCGGTGCTTCGTGGCGCGCTCACGAACGTCAACGTCGTCCACGGAGCATTACCGCCTACGGAGCTTCGCGGTGGCTCGCGAACGTCAAATCTTTTTGTGGAGCATTACCGCCTCTGGTGCTTCGCGGCGGCTCGTGAACGTCAAATGGGTTCGCGGAGAATTACCGCCTCTGGAGCTTCGCGAGGCCGCGAGGTTCGGGGTGCTTCGCGTGGGTGCTTCACGGCGGGGCTTCGCGGCTGTGCTTCGCGAGGCAGCGCGCCAGCTGTCTTTTTCCTTCCTTTCTTTCGGGCCATATTTTTGGCGCCAACAGATGCCCCCCCCCCTCAGACTTGGATCCGCGGAGGGAGAAGGGTCGAAGTCTGAGGGAAAATCGCCAAAATTGTCGGTGGTTCACGATGCAGCATCGTGAAGGGGCCCCGCGATGCTCACCGGGGCCGCGGATCCGGACGCGCCGTGATGCTTGGCGCGGGTGAGGCGCGCCGCGATGCTCCGGGGTCGCCGCCTATAAATAGGTGGTCCACCCTCTTTTGTCTTCACGTGCCTTCCTTGTCTTTTTGTGCTCTCTACTTTGAGAAGCTCCGCGTACTCCGCGACAGCACTCCGCGAATCGAGCTGCGCGGCGAACCGCGGGTCTCCGACCCTGCGTCCGCGCCAAGAGAACATCTGTTTGTCGGCCTTGTCTAGACTTCGCGGCTTGGTCTCACGACCGATCTTCACGATCCGGCTTCATGATCGAGCTTCGCGGTCGAGCTTTGCGATCCATCCGAAAGAATCCTTTTCTGAGGGCCAGAGTTAAAATGGCCCATCAAGAAGCTGTCTTGGGGGTCCTTACAGATGCTGCTCGTCGAGATGAGATGGCCAACCGTACAGGCTTGGGGGAGATGATCCGGAGCCACTCGGACCACACTTCTTTGACGGATCTGCTCTCGGAGGGTCAGAAAGATTATCCGCAGTGCAAGAAACTGCCGTTGTATGGCTTCGGGCTGAGGGATGATGTCTTCATCCCTGAGGCGAGTAGGGATGAACCAGCTTGCTGGTTCAGGAGCACACCGTGCCAGCACCAATGGTTCAGGGCGGCCGATGGTCACGCGCGGGAGGACTTCACACCCATTACCGCTGGCTGTCTCTATAACCATGTGAACGACATCGACATGAATCCATTACTGCCGGAGACTTCCCCTCCCCTCTATCGTACCATGCTGAAGGCGGCCTTGCAGGATTCGAAGAAGGGATGGTCCGATGAGTGGGACCGGTGCCAGGGTGGCAACTTTACTGATGACTGGGCCTGGGCCTACTGGGTAGGCGCCTCATGTGAGGAGTTCGGGGCCAAGTTGAGGAGAGTGGGGTTGTATGAGGTGGCATGGGCCTCCCAATTCCACATTTACCAACCGAAGCAGCTAATGCTGGAGTTGCTGAGTAGATGGTCATCTAGGACCAACACTTTTCACCTGCATCACGGGGAGGTGGGCATCAGCCTGTGGGATGTCCACCAGATTTCTGGGGTCCCAATCTTGGGGGCCATGTATGACGAGTTCCTCCCCGTTTCCAGTGCGTGGGGGGATGCGGAGCAAATGCCGCGACTGGCATCGGCGCTGATGGCGTTTGTCCCTGGAGAGGACAAGGAGGCAGTGAGGGACGTCCACTTCAAGAGGTGGTTCAAATTATTCCTGAATTTCCCAGAGAATCGAGAGTTCCCTCCGAGGCCTCGAACTTGTCCAAGGGCGGCCCAACGGGGCAAAGGGCACTCGTATTGGCGGGTCTTGGAGGACAGCCAATGGAAAACTTGGGGTTTCAGTGTCAGCACTGAACAACAGCCGATAGTCAGGCTGGCGGTGTTCATCGCGGCTCTCATCTGTGGTTGGATCCTACCGGTGAGAGATACAAGCATGGGGGTACGGCCCAGCTCGTTTATCATGGCGTCGATGTTGGCCATGGGGCAGCGGATCAACCTGGGGATCCCGATGCTCACCAAACTGTACAGATTGTTGCGGCATATTAGCGAGGGCAAGAAGCCGCCAAGGATATGCAGGCCCTTCCACCTCCTGTATGGGTGGATCGCAGCGCATATCAGGGGGATTTACGAATATCAAAACCCCATTTCGCCACCGGGATCAATCTTTCTCCCCTCCATCCTGAACGCGGTCGAGAGCTTCCCGTTCAAACTGGTCATTCCGATGGTGCTGAATAGGGTGTGGAGGGCGGACGAGTTCAACTTCCATCCCTTCCCATTGCCCAAGGGGATGCTTACTGATGACGGACGGGGAACGGAAGAACATCGGGCTTACCTTCTGGCCTTCCGAGGTGGAGTTTTGGTGGCACGAATAGATCATGATCCTCTCTGTGAACCGTACACTCCGTATCGGTTTGCGAGGCATTTTCGGTGCCTCCAAAGGCTGACCTCGCAGGTATACTGGGAGGTGCGTCACGAGGAGCACCCGTGTGTGATGAGGCAGCTGTGGCTCATGTTCACACGTGAAGATGGAAAGATGCAGATTGCATTGCCTCCATCCACCGCCGCCTTCGGATTAGTGAAGGAGTACGCCATTAGTTGGGAGGCCGCTTATCCGGGGGAGATGCTGAAGCAACCAACGATCCGGGTTGGTGACGGTGGGCCTCCTCTATCTCGAGGTCGGGGTCCGAGGGCTGCTAGGGCCGCTCGCGGTAGCGGGGCTACCATGGTGGCGAGACCCACACCGGCCGAGGGTATGGCAGCAGTGGTGGATCCGGTGATTCCGGGAGAGCAGGGTCATCCGGAGGGGCGGCCACCGAGGGGATTCCGTAGGATATCCACTCAGGCTCCGGGGAAGCGCCTGCGTCACATTGACATGGCAGAGGACGCCGTCATCCCGGAAGCATGGGACATTTGGGACGTCAACCGGCAATTCCTCAGCCCATCCGAGATATGGGCCCACCTGAATCGCCTCGGGATGGAATTACCGGGTATAGGCCCAGTTTGGGCTGGATTCATGGCGTCTCCGGCGGAGGCAGAACAGTACCTAGAAGAGCTGGAGGATTACGTCCACTCCAGTGGTGTCCCTCACCCAATGACAGACCGGGTGAGGGTACTGTGGAATTAGACGGTCCCCCCACAGTTATCGGCTGCCGATCTGAGGGAGCGCTTCCCCTTGCCGGAGGAATCAGAGGACTCCTCTCGGGAGGATGAGGCTGGAGGAGGGAGCCCGCTGGAGGAGGGCGAGGTCGGAGACCAAGGCTCAGAATCCGATGATTTCGGGGAGGCTCTCGAGGTAGCATTCCGAACTTTTCTCCTTACGATATGTTCTTGGATCCCTATGGACTTCTCACCAATGTTTGAGCCATGCAGGAGGAACTTGTTCGTAGGCCTCGTTCTCGCTCCTTGGCGGGTGATGATGCGGGACCTTCAGAACCCGCCCCTATGGCTGCGTCCAGTTCTGCGTCTGGTGGGACCAGGGGGCCCGAGGTGGCTCCTCTAGAATCCCCAGACCTTCCAACAGTTTACGGGGGGCCTCGCCTCGGGGTCCCATCAGTACCGGCTCAAGAGCAGCGGTCAGAGGTCGATCTTCGTAAGTCTCCTCCACCGGTCTCCTCGTTGTCACATGTAGGCCATGCCAACTAACGTTTATGTCCCTCTTTGTCATGCAGTTCTTCGACTGGTGTGGGCTGCTGCGGCAAGGCTGGTCGGGATGTCTGGTGGCGTCCCACCTAGGGGCATGCCAGTGATGGTGGCAATAATCCCTCAATCTCCCCAAGATGTGATGCACATCATCACTGGCGGGTCCGCCAGTAGGGTCGTACCCGAAATCATTGAGGTGGACTCCGAGGAAGAGGATCAACCGGTCGGTCCCAGCTCTGTCGCACCTGCTTTGGCGCCAGGTGTCACACTGGATTCAACACCGGATATTGATCCTGCCGAGGATTTCCTGCAGGCGTATCCCGCGTATGAGCCTGCCAATCACGCAGACTGGGACGAAACGGCCTCCGACGAGGAAGACAACAGCATAGTTCACCTCCGGTCGTGGAAGCTGATCGCATGATTTATCAAGGACAATCCCCAAGCACAATGGCTGGCCGAAATGGATAGGCCTCGCTCGCAGTTGCGCGAACTGTGCGCTGGGGGAGTGGATGCCCAACATCCTCATGCACTCATCCGAGATCTTATGGCTGAGAATATATGGGAGCATGATCGTGGGCTCAGCGTGGGCTGGTAGCGGAGGAAGGCGACCAGCATCAAGAAGTTCCAGGAGGCTGAAGGCGAGGTTCAACGGATGCAGACCCGGGCAGACGAGCTTTCAGCCTCTCTTGATGCACAAACTGGGCTGGTCTCACGGTTGAAGGCCCAACTGGCGGAGGCAAAAGAGCACATGAGGCAGACCTCTGAAAAGATGGATGTCGTTCAAGCTGATGTGGAGAGGGCCAAAGCCAGGACTGACGAACTGCGCCCCGCCGCTGCGGAGGAGGAGCGAGATCTAGTTCAGCGGCAGCAAGCCTTGGATGCCACAAGTCAATGGGTGGCGGAGCTGCAATGCTCTTTTGACGGGGTCAACCCGTCCATGGGGGAAGTCAACCCCCGAGTATTGTAACAAACCAAAAACCCTTTTATTGGTACCTTTGTGCTTCCAAATTTTACCTTTGTTTTGAATGTCGTAGCACGCACGATTTCCACTGTTGAATTTCCATGTCACATCCCTACAATGTTTGCGGGACGTTTGACGACAATTCCCCAAGCCAGTCCAGATTCCCGAAAGATGGGGAAGGCTTGATCGGAGGAGGAACTTCCAGGATAGCCGAATTACCGTTTCTTCGACGTGCTCTTATGCACGAACGGGGCAACACCAGGGGCGTTGAAATCGGTCCAAACAGATGAAAATGGGAAGTGTGAATCATGATACCCAATATTCGGAACAATGTGGGGATGGCGTGACAATAAGGGACAACAGTTAACCTTGGAGGAGAAACGGTACCCTTACTGCGTTAGCCCGAAATGGGGACAACAAATGAGCATCGACCGCTGACCATATTCACAACGCGGGATTTTATCAATTTGTTGTCGATCAATCCTTCGGGACGTTGGCCCGTAACGGTAGGAGAGCCCTTGGGCGTAGTATCCAGGCCATTCTTGGGGGTCCCTCCAAACATGACCAGTCTTCCGGGACGTTGGCCCAAGATGATAGGTGAGCCGATGCGGCATGAGACCAGGCCGTTAGGGGGTTCCTTTAGACATGAAAGAGGATGAGGGTCTGAATAAGGGGCACGCAAAGCGTGGAATATGGGGTGATGGTCTGTCCGAACAGAATCCAACACTTAGGTAGTTACACCACCGTGGTGGGAGTACGTGCGATAGGCGCATCGGTTTGACCATGGATCATTCCTTCTTTTAGACAGGGCCTCTCTGGCAAGGGGATCCGTCACTTTCTAGTGGGATCTTGGGGCATCCTGAACTTGTTCAGGGCAGAACTGCAGTTTATTGTCATGCGTTGAGGACACATAGACTCCTGTAGTTTAACGTCATACGATAGGACGTGGAATAAGAGGGAAGGAAGCGTGTGGCGCGGTAGATATGAAACCGACGCGAATGAGGACTTGGAGTCCAAATCACACCACATACCCCCGGAGGACACTCTTCAGGTCGAGGGACCAAGAGTGAGGATTGGGTTGGGCCCGAAGCAAACTGTTCGTGCATTCCTACGTACCCCATGAGGATGGGAATCAAGCCATACGTAGTTCTGAAAGCGCATTTTAACGTCATGCAGGATGATGAGCAGCCCGACCGTGTTGGTACACATCCTTCCAAAACTACTAAGGCCACGTGAGTCATGCTCGGTGTGGGAAACAAGCAGTAGTGGTGGGAATTTCCCGACACAGAGAGGGGATAGTTAGGGCAAAGGGACGCTCGGTGAATCCCGGCCCAGTGACACTAACACGATCTTGAGGCGCACCTAGATGCCCGAAGAGAAAGAGTCGAGTATGATGGAATTCCACTTGAACGTGGGGAAGTGGAAATGTGTGAATCATGATGCTCGAGATCCAGATCACAATGATGGCAGCGTGACGACAGAGGGTAACTGCTGACCGTATTCGCAACCCAGTGCCCTGTGGCGTTAGCCTAGAATGGGGACAGACAAATGAGCATCGACCGCTGACCATATTCACAATGCCGGATTTTATCGATTTGTTGTCCAATATCCATGGGGACGTCGGCCCAAAATGATTGAAGGGCCCTTAGGTCCAGCATTCATGGAGAGCCCTTAAGCTTAGTATCCACGTCGTCTGAGGGTCCTTTTGGATGTGGAATAGGATGAGGATCCAAATAGCGAGTTCACAAAGCTTGGTCGTGGGATGAGGGGAATGTCCCTGTGAAAATCCCACACTTCGGGCTCTTTGTCAAAACACATCTGAATACAGCAACGAAACGTATTAGAGAGAGGGAGCAGATTCCTTTCCCTTGGGGAGATCTTAGTTTAGGGTCATAGAATTCGGACCATGAAAAGTTAGACTGGGCCCGCGGGGAAGTGCTCGGGCGCTCCTACGTATCTCATACGGATGAGAATCAAGCCTTACGTAGTTCTTGATGGACCTTAGACCATAAATAGGTAAAAGGGAGCAGGGGACGCACGTCATCAAAACCCGATGTGAAGGAGGACCTAAGCCCTACTTACCATGCATTCTCTGGGGAAATGCTCGAGTCGAGGGACCGAACACAAAGGTTAGGTTGGGCCCACGGGGAAGTGCCTGGGCGCTCCTACGTATCTCATAAGGATGAGAATCAAGCCATACGTAGTTCTGGAAATGACATGGTAAGATACCAGTGCCAGGGGAAAAGGGGAGTGCGGGCATGGCCCTTGCACTAAAAGAAGCGGAATTTGATGTATCTTGTTTGTTCTTTAGGGTGAATGGTTTTTTTTTGTGAAGCGACAGGCCTAGAATAGTAGGTCGTGATGTCGCCACAAGGATCAAGCCGCGATGGGCATTGACAAATGGCATGGCGCGTGGCTAGTACCCAACGTGATGTCCTCTACAACGAGGTTACCACAATGCAGTGCCGTTTTTCGTCGTGCGGCCAGGACGATAATGTTACAGTTTAAGGTCATATGATAGGACCAAGCATGCATTTTATCGTCATGCAGCGCAGACGTGGCAGAGATGATCCTAGGCGGGAAATGTGCGCAGTGTTATAAAACACAATTGACAGAGACATGATCCCACATCAAATTGTACGCCATCCGGAGAGGGAAACCTTAGGCCGAGGGGCCTATACAGAGGTGAAACAGGGAGAGAGACTGGCTTCCTGAATGGGTTATACCTGGAGACAGGGCGTCTGGGCGGTCCTACGTATCCCATGAGGATGGGAATCAAGTTGAACGTAGTCCCGAATGGGTATTAGTTTATGGTCTTAGAGCTCCGACCATGGGAGCCCCAAAGGATGCCAGATTGCAGCTTTGTCCCCCTAGCATGCAAAGGTGCACTGAGGGATAGCGCCAAAAGTGTCTAGATTCCACCTGGACATGATGGGGTGGAAAATGATGTGAATCATGCAACCAACATTCAAGGACTGAAGGGGCTGGCGTGACGACAGAGGATTACTGCTGACCATGTTCGCAACACAGCATCCTGTTGCGTTAGCCTGAAATGAGGACTAACAAATGAGCATCGACCGCTGACCATATTCGCAACGCGGGATTTTATCGATTTGTTGTCCAAAACCCTCGGGGGCGTTGGCCCGTATCGGTAGGAGAGCCCTTGGGAATAGTATCCATGCCGTTCTTGGGGGTCCCTCTGGGTGTGAATGGTGATGGAAGTTCGAATAGAGGGGAACACGAAGCTTGACAAGTGGAAGGAACTTGATCAAGTTGAATCTGACACTCTTGGTCCTAGACTAGAGTGCTCTTAATACATGGGTGAACCACTTCAAGGAGTCAAGGGACTCAACTTTGAGGGTGATCGAGATATGGCAGGTTCCCGGGGGAAGGGGGAACGGTGCCCAAAACCTTGTATCATACCTACACCTCCCCCTCCTGGAGTGGGATAGGCCAAGTGGCCTAGGGGACCGAGAGATCAGGAGATCACTAGGAGGTGGGGCTGGACCTCAATCTTAAACATCCAGGTGGTCCTATGTATCCCATGAGTATGGGAATCAAGATACACGTAGTTCTAAAGGGTGCTTTTTAATGTCATGCAGGACAAAGAATAGGAAGGACAACTCTCAGAACGGGGTGTGCGTGGTGCAGCTATTGCAAACCTGACGTGAATGAGGACGTAATCCTACACTACGCCCCACGGTCCCGTGGCCGGGGTCCCAATGGTAGGACCCGAGAGAGGTGAACTTGCTGAACTCAAGCTGGACCCAAAGACAAGGGGTCTTGAACGTAGTTCCAGATGAGAGTCTTATTTTATGGTCTTAGAGCTCGGACCATGGATGGTGACAACTCCCGAGTAAGCACAGATGTCAACCCAATCCCTAATCCCATGTGAGATAAACTCGGTGTGGGAAACAAGGGGGGTATCCTCATCGCAATACTTGGGGCGTCCATCAAAGGGGAGTTGACGGAGAGTTTCGAAGGACACCTTTGATGCAGCTTGTTCTCCCAACGTGCAGACGTGCACGGAGGAAAAGTACCAAGAATCTTGAGACACTACTTGGACATGACGAAGTGATGAAGGGTGTGAATCGTGTACTCGACATTTGGGCTTAATGGGATGACGTGGCAATAGAGGAAAACTGTTAACCATGATGGAAACACAGAGTCCGTATCGCGTTAGCCTGAGGTGGGAACAACAAACGAGCATCGACCGCTGACCATATTCGCAATGCGGGATTTTATCGATTTGTTGTCTGAAACCCTGGGGGGGCGTTGGCCCATATCGGTAGGAGAGCCCTTGGGCATAGTATCCAGGCCGTTCTTGGGGGTCCCTCCGGGTGTGAAAGATGATGAAAGCCCTGATGCGGGGATACGCAATGCCTGGAAAGCGGGTGCGGACGTGTCCGAGTAAAGCTTGGCATTCCAGGTAATAAACCAGAGTACTCTTAAGCACATTGGTGAACCGCCGAAAAAGGGATCGACGAAACAGCTCAGTAGGGGGGGGATCATGGCGTGGTCATTACAAAACCGTCGTGAATGAGGACATAATCCCACACCACACCATATAATCCTCTCATGGATGAAGGATAGGCCAAGGGGCCGGGATGGGATGAGGATTCCCGAGAGATGGGGCTAGACCCGAATCTTGGACAACCAGGTGGTCCTACGTATCCCATTAGGATGGGAATCAAGCTGCACGTAGTTCTCTATACGTAGTTTAACGTCATACTGGACGAGAAGGGGAAGCAATATACCCCGAAACAGAGGAGGTGTGCGGTATGGTGAAGAATCCGACATGAATGAGGACATAGTCCCACATCACACCATACACCCTGGGTAAGAGGGGACCTGGGCCGTGGCCCGGAAAGGCCAAGGGGCCTAAGGTCAGGCATCAGTCAGGAAGGCCTGACTGGTTTGCAGTTTAACGTCTTACATGAGGACAAGGGTCGGGGACCCGAGATGGCCAAGGGGCCTGAGGCTGGGCCTCGTAAAGGGAGGGCGTACGACATGGTACATGATCCTGACGTGGATGAGTACGTAATCCTACACTACGTCGTACACCCTTATGAGGAATCCTGGGCCGTGGCCCGGAGAAAAGGGAAAGTTATTAGTCCGAAAGGCCTGACTGGTTTGCAGTTTAACGTCTTATATAAGGACGAAGGTCGGGGACCCGAAAAGGCCAAGGGGCCTGAGGCTGAGCCTCGGAAGGGGAGGGCGTACGACATGGTACCTGATCCCGACGTGAATGAGGACGTGGTCCTGCACCATACCGTACACCCTTATGAGGAATCGGGGTCGTGGGACCGATCGCTAGCACCACCTGGGGGAAGTTTTTCACCTCGGGATGGGGCAGAATGAATCACTGTTCTTGATGCCTGGGACATCTCGGGGTGGACCCGAAAATCCAGGACACTGTTGACCATGTTCGAAACACAGCGTACCTATGGTGACCCGTATGGGGGCAACAAATGAGCGTCGACCGCCGACCAAATTCGCGACGTAGGACTTGTATCGGCTTGTTGCTTGAAAACCCTCGGGGGCGTTGGCCCGTATCGGTAGGAGAGCCCTTGGGCATTGTATCCAGGCCGTTCTTGGGGGTCCCTATGGGTGAGAAAAATGATGGAATCCCAGTCAAGGAGTGGGTGAAGCAAAGTTGTATCCATCCACGAAAGGGGAAAACACATCCAGGGGGGAATGTGCAGCCGGGTCGAGGCTTGCTCGATGTGGGTCGGGGCAAAAGTGTGCACCCTGCCATGTCTTGACCCGAGGGGAAGATTTTGGCTTTTGGGCTGGGCCAACGGACGAAGTGTCCAGGCGTTCCTACGTATCTCATAAGGATGAGAATCAAGCCATACATAGTTCTTGAAGGTCATGCAGTTTAGCGTCATGCGGTGAGGATGTGGGAGGATAGAAGAACGGGAGTGGGTGCATGGTGCGACCCTTACCATCTTTGTGCGAGCGGGGTTGCATTAGCGGGGCCAAGAAAGCCTACTCCCTGCTACACAAAGATCCTCCAAGAAAACTATTCCTAGGGGGGATAGTGGAAGGGAAAAGTTTTGGGCTGGGCTCAAGACGAGGTGTCTGAGCGTTCCTACGTATCTCATAAGGATGGGAATCAAGCCACACGTAGTTCTAGAAGTGCAGTTTAACGTCATGCGGGACGATGAGAAGCACCTCATTTGGGGATATGTATGGTACAACAAGTAATCCGACGTGAATGAGGACGTGGTCCTACACCATACCGTACAATCCCACAAGAGGGTAACTCGGGAAAAAACAACAAGGGGGGGGGGGCTGGAGCCAAACCGCGGTGGAGACGGGGCCAGGGGCCCAAGGAGGCCAAGCGGCCTGAGGCTGAGCCTCGGTCAGGAAGGCCTGACCGGCTTGCAGTTTAACGTCCCGCTGGACGAAGACGCAGTTTATGGTCGTATAGGACTTTACGGTTTAGAGTCATGTTGGACTATAGTGTCCAGTTTAAGGTCATTTGGGACCGTTTCACAGTTTATCATCTTGCAGGACGAAGATGCAGTTTAAGGTCGTGCGGGACCATTTTGCAGTTTAAGGTCGTACAGGACCTTCACGCAGTTTAGGGTCGTGCTGGACCTCTCTTTTTTTTCCCTAAGAAAAGTACCGCTTGAGGAACATGGCATTGGTGGGGGGGGGGTTATACGCTCTTCATCCGTGGCCACCAAGGAGTATGCTCCATTGGGGTAAACCTTATGGATGATATAAGGCCCTTCCCATTTGGGTTCTAACTTGGGCGGTTTCCTACCAGGAATCATTGGCGCTCGAAGGGCCAGTACGAGGTCACCCTGTAGAAAAGAGCGGAGACGAACCTTCTTGTCAAAGGCTCTCTCTATCTTGTCCTGATTCCTTTCCAGATTGTGCAGGGCACGAAGTCGGTTCTCGTCCAGTGCCTCTAATTTAGCTAGACGGATCTCGGCTACCTCATCTGATGTATGGTGATCATAAACTGCAGTGCATAGCGACGGCAGCTGGATCTCAATGGGTAGGACGGCCTCAGCTCCATACACCAGGGAATATGGGGTCACCTGGGTAGAGTTGGGAGTCGTCGTCCGGTAAGACCAGAGGGAGTTGGGGAGCTTGTCCAGCCAACTCTTCTTGTTCTGACCAACCATCATCTGCAGAATGTTAGAGAGGGTCTTGTTGAACGCCTCGATCTGTCCATTCGCCTGCGCGTGGTAGCGGGAGGTATGGTTCGACCGGATTTCGTACTTAGCGTACAATTTATTCAATTCACCTGCTCGGAAGTTGGTGCCGTTATCGGTGAGGACGGCGTGAGGGACTCCAAACCAGTGGATAATGTTGGAGTTCACAAAGTCAACGATGGAACGGGCCTTGACCTCTTTGAGCGGAACTGCTTCTGCCCACTTGGAGAAGAAATATGTAGCAGTCAGGATGAACCTACACTGGCGGGCTGTTGTCGGTGGATACGGTCCCACTACATCAAGTCCCCATACCGCAAATGGCCAAGAGTACTTGGTGGGGTGGAGGGGCTCCTGCGGACGATGAAATAAGTTGGCGTGTACTTGGCACGCGTGGCATCTCTTGGCGTATCCAATACAATCGTGGATCATAGAGGGCCAAAAGTACCCCAACCTCCGGATTTGATGGGACAGTTTCGGTCCAGCTTGATGGGCGCCACAGGAACCGGCGTGAACCTCTTGCATAACTTGAGGTATCTCCCCTCCTTGGATGCAACTGAGGAGGACACCATCAAAACTCCGCTTATAAAGGATCTGTTCCAGACTGGGGCCGCTCCGGAGGGTAAATTGCAGCGCGCGGCGTCAGATCTGCTCGCGTTCGGCCCGGTCGTCCGGGAGCTGACCATTTTGGAGATACTCGACAAAAGGTGCTCTCCAGTCGGGGGTGGTTTCAACCACTGCATCTGACGAACCCGGGACTCCCGATATGGAGGGTCCGGCGGTGAGATGACTTACCAGTAGGCTATCACGGTCCTCTTGGGTGACGGGGGCAATGACTCTCCGGTGGGCCACGTGTATGACCAAATCATCTTGCTTGGGTTCTGCGAGCGACGCGGCTAAGCCAGCCAGGGCGTCCGCTTGGCCATTCTGCGACCGTGGGACATGGGTAACCTCCGGTCGAGAAGAGAACTGGGCCATTAGGAGGAGGGTGTACTCCAGCAATGGTGCAAGCTCTGGCTTCCTGACGACGTAGTCTCCATTAACCTGCATGATTACCAGCTCGGAATCTCCCTTCACATGTAGATGGGGAACATGGATCTCAAGGGCCAACTCGAGGCCGGTGATGAGAGCCTGGTACTCTGCCTCGTTGTTCGTACAACCTTCTGACAACAGGAACGAGTATGGCAGGACGTCTTGTGACGGGGTAATGAAGACAACACCCAGGCCCACTCTGTTGAGCTTGGGATCATTGAGCTTCCTACCGGTGGGGCTCCGGGAGGTGCCGTCGAAATTCATTTGCCAACACGGGGCAGCATGATCGACTGAGAGGATCGTCTCATCAGGGAAATCCAGGTCCAGGGATTGATCCGCAGAGGTTGGATGGGTAGCTAAAAAGTCTGCCAACGCCTGTCCCGTAATGGCCTTCTGAGGTATAAACATGATATCAAACTGCTGGAGAATCACCGCCCACCGTTCTAGTCGGCCAGTCAGCATGGGACGACTCAGGATGTACTTCAGTGGGTCTACCCGGGATACCAATTGCACCTCATGGTGCTGCAGGTAATGTCGTAACTTCTGCACGGCGAAGACGAGCGCAAGGCAGCTCTTTTCGATAGGGGAGTATCTGACCTCCGTATCGAGAAGCATGCGGCTGAGATAGTAGAGACTATTCTCAGTACCCTCATTATTCTTCTGGGCGAGCACCGCACCGAGGGATCTCTCCAGGGCGGTCACGTAAAGGACCAGCGGCTTTCCGGGGATGGGTGGCATCAAAACCGGAGGTTGGAGCAGATACTGCTTGATTTCCTAGAAGGCAGTCCGACACTCCTCATCCCATTCATAGGTGGCGCCCTTCTTCATGAGCCGGGAAAAGGGCTTACACTTGCCGGCCAGATTCGCAATGAATCGGCGTATATAGGATAAGTGTCCTTGAAGGCCTCGGAGCTCCCGAATGTTGCTTGGGGGAGGCATTTGGATGATGTCCTTGATCTTCTCCGGGTTGATCTCGACGCCTCGGTATCTGACAACAAAGCCCAGAAACTTCCCGGAGGTGACCCCAAAAGAACACTTCAGCGGGTTCATCTTCAGGTGACGAAAACGGAGGAATCCGAACACTTTCTCAAGGTCTTTGAGATGGTCCTGGCGCTGGCATGTTTTGACTACAAGTCATCCATGTTGCATTCCACCAATGTCCTGAGGATCGGTTTGAATATGCGATGCATGGCCCTCTGAGAAGTGGCACCTGCATTTTTCAAACTGAATGGAATTACCTGGTAACAAAAGGTACCCTGGGGAGCCCTGAAGGCAGTGGACTCCTCGTCTTCAGGGGCCATCCGGATCTGGTTATACCTGGAATACCCATCCATGAAAGAGAGGGTTTGGAACTCGGCCGTGGCGTCAATCAACAGCTCTGTCACTGGGAGTGGGAAGTCATCCTTTGGGCAGTGGTGATTAAGATCGCGGAAGTCGATACAGACTCTGATCTGCCCATTCTTCTTCCAAACTGGCACAATGTTGGCAAGCCACTTGGGGTACTAGACCTCCTTAACGATGTTGGCTTTGATTAGCTTATCAACTTCGGCCTCAACCATGGCACCATGAGAAGGGTGCATCTTTCTGGGAGGCTACTTAAACCCACGATGTTTTGCCGGGAGGCCCAGACGGTGGACGACCACTTGGGGATCCAACCCTGGCATCTCATCGTAACTCCAGGCAAACACATCACGGTGCTGTTTGAGGAAGCCTACGTACTGCTTCCGCTCCTCGAGGGACATGGCTGCACTGATCAATGTGGGTCTCGGATCTGCCTCGCTACCAAGGTTCACCTGTACCAGTTCATCAACCGTGTTAGAGACGCCTTCTTCAAAGGCTGGGGGAGCATCCTCCAAGTCTTCCTCCTCACCCATGGGGGGACTTACCGTGATGGGGGGGGGGGGATTCTGGGCTATAAAAATCCGAGGGGCAGCTCCTGCCGGCTTGGGCAGCATCGATCATCACATCGGGAGACTTGCTTGCCATTGAGACCATAGTAATGAAGGCAGTCGACCCTATCCCATCTGGCTTTCGGCCTAAAGGGCCACGTTTGATGATATCAAAGCAGTGGTAACGTGTCGGCCTGAGTCAGTTAATTCCATCCCGGCGGAAGAGACACGTATGGCGCACCGCCGTTGTCATGAGCTTGACGTCCCGGTACCGTACAGGGGTAGGGGTTCCGGGATGACTTGAGCCCGGTTGATGTAGGAGTACGAGGTGATTTTCCGTTGTCGCTTGGACACGGGAACATGCCTTCCTTGCGTACCCGAAACAACGAAACATTGTCCCATGTCGGGGGTCGTGGCCTCCAACCGGTGGATCGGGAGGATGTAGGCGTCATCCTTGCTTGCCCAGGGATCACTTGTGATCGGGGCGGGCTCATCCTCACTTACCAGGATTTGCTTGTCCTTACTTTTGTAATAACCCGCATCCAGATAGAGGGACTCACAAGAAGCGAAAGGGGACGCATCTCCTTGGAGCACGCCTACTCGACCGTTGAGCGAGTACTTGAGGCACTGGTGATACGACGAGGGGACCGCTGCATGCAGATGGATCCATGGACAACCCATCAATGCGTTGTAGGCGGTGTCCTGAGAAACAACCATGAACTCGGTGCTAGAAATTAAGCCACCGAACTGAGTCTTCAGGCGGATCTTGACGTCCGAGGTTTGCTCTGTCCTGTTGTACCCCTGGATCCTGAGGTCAGAGGGAGTTAAATCACCTTCGGACAGACCCAGCTTTCGCAGCGTCTGGGTCGGAATTAGATTGATTCCAGAACCTATGTCAACGAGGCAGTGGCGGACTTCCACATCGTTGAAGTGGCCAGTGATATACAGTGGGCGAATGTGCCCCTGTATAGGAGGGTCCTCATCTTCACCAGAGAACGAGATAACCGCCTGACATTCGGCGTTTTCAATCGTCTCGGTATGGAAGACTTCCGCAGCTGCTACTTCCGTCTCGAACTGGAGGGGGCTCTTTAGGGCCTCGGCGAGTGCCTCGCGCATTTTAGATGACAGGCGAAGGGCCTCAAGGATGGAGAGCCTCGCTGGGATGCCGGCCAAGTGCTTCAGAACATCGTACTTTCGTGCCAAACGCGAACCTCTACTTACAGGGGGTCGTTCGGCATTTGGATACACAGCGGGTCCGGCTGGCTGGACCGGAGATTGACTAGTACTGGGTACATCTTGCTGCCTACCAGTAGAAGCCTGAAGATTAGTCGCCAGGCTAAGATCAGACAATGGAGTTTGGCCTGTAGCCGGTCAAGACTGGTTGTGATACGAACGAGGCGGCTCCCCCCGATCCAGTAGCATGAACGGCGGTGGAGGTAGAGCCGAGGGTGTTGGATGGGTCTGAGCGTGCTGAGATTTGCGCTGAGCCTGCTGCCTGGTCTCGGTAGCGTGCATGTCTTCGCCACAAGTGCCTGCTGACGTACCTCGATGACCGGCGCGATTGCGATTCCGCTGACGTTGACGCCGGCTGGAAACATTGGGGAGGTCTGCCTGGGGTTCCCCCTCGTCGGGGGTCATATAGGGCTTTACCAGCTCCATGGTGTTAACCGAAGCGTACCCTTGGCTATCGCTCGAGGAGTCATCCACCGCTGGGCGGATTCTGGGAGGGATCCCCATTTCGGGGGGCATAAAGTCGTCGAGAGTGCGGGATGACGACGGCACTGGCGGTGCACGTTGCTTCTTCTTGCGTCGCCACTGCTTGCCCTTTTGGGCAGAGGTCGACTGTGAAGACGATGCGGAGGAACCAGCTACTTCTTCTGAAGGTTCCGACTACTTCAGGCGCGCCCGGATGATACCCTGGGCACAGACGATGGTTTTTCGAGCCATCGAGTCATCATATTTTTGGGATCCGCGGCTAGGGACCTGCTGCCACTCACCTTTACTGTCGCTGCCGATCTCTGATCCTGCAAAGACACCTGCCACTTGCGCTGGTGCTGGGCCCAACATGACTATGTTGTTGTTGACTTGGTCATGAAGCCAGTCTGTAAACACATAGCATCGCTTGAGGGTGTTCCACAGGATCCGATGATAAGGGCATTAGTTGGGGTGATCGGTGAGATGCGCCTCTGCCGGCCTCCTGCACTCAGGCAGACGAACAATCCCTTGCTCTAGAGCACTTTGGAAGTAGCCAGGGACCTGATTTTCGTTGAACGAATAGGTCTGGTACCTTCTTTCCGGATAGGGGGCCCTGGGGGCCTGGTCCTGACGAGGGGCCGGAGGGGCCTGCCGAGGAGGCGGCGCCTGATTGTCTCGCCTAGGTGGCGGTGGCGCGTTGCGCGGGGGAACCTGTCAGTTCTGAGGCGGTCGCTGCTGGGCGGGAGCCTGTGCTTGAGGTGGAGGACCTCTACAGGGTTTCGGGGGTGGTGCCACCGGCAGCAATTCCAGCTACCTCGGGGCTTCTATTTGAGCCACCGCGGCGGGTTCAGCCCTGGCATTCCTCCTCACTGGGATCATAGGGGGCAACAAACGTGCCTGACTGGCCTGTTGCAGGGCTTCCTCGAGGAGTTGAGCCTTGTCCGAGAAATCTCTGAACCCTCCACGGTAGTTCTGGGTAATCAAGGAGGGTACCAGCTCTTTCTTGACGTTCCCCACACACATCGTCAGTAATTGTTCCTTAGTCAGTGGCATATCGAGGGAATACGTAAGTCCCTTCCACCGGGCGATGAAGTTTGCGACTCGCTCATCAGGCCTTTGCTTGCACTTGAAGAGGTATACAATGCTGGTCTTTCGCGTGGTGGAGCTGAACTGATATAAGAACTGCCGGCAAAGATCCTCCCAACCGGTCACCAATCTGATAGGGAGCTGGCTGTACCAGACGAATGCCGGACCTTCCAATGTCTGTACGAAACATCGAAGCTTGGCGGCTTCTTGCTGAGCCGGGGTCCCCAGCATGGGTCCACACCTGGAAAAAAATGAGCCAAGTGCTGGGGTGGGTCCCCTATCCCGTTAAAGGGTGAGAAAGTGGGGTTCCCAAATCCCGGAGGCGCGGGCATATCATCCACCCACACGGGATAGGGCTTGCCATCCGGTGGGACCGCCACCTGCCGCGTTTCCAATGCCTCGAGGCGGGCTGTGAGTGCCGCAATAAGATCCTCCGGGTGGGTGTACCTGTCTTGACGGGGATCCCTAACCACAAGTGCATTGCCAGGTTCTTCAACACGGTAGACGGCCTCGGCCGCTCGTGGGTCAACTGGCTGGACGACCTGCGGGGCGACTGGGGGAACCCGGGTTGGGTTCTTCAGATTGTCCCGTCGCTTGGGGGGGGGTGGCGAGACGTATCGCGCCCTCTTGCCGTATGTTCCGGCTTCCGCCCTGTCTGCGGTAGTAGCATGATCAGGGTGGCCTGGAGGCATCTCGCCGGGGGGAAATTGTTCCTGCCCCTGCTGCCCCGGCCTGGGATTACCATAGTTGGGTCGTCGCTCTGCGGCGCGTTCAGCCAAGAGTTCGTCAACCATCCTTTTCTGATCAGCAAGCTGCTGGCATAATGTGGCCTTCTCGGGATCTTCGTCCGTTTTCTGCACGGAGGCGGACGGGTCGGAGTGCTTGACTGTTCCGACGTGCTCCTTACCCTTGCCAGTGCTTCGACCGAGTACCAGCGACTCGGTGGGTACGGGGAGACCTAGCAGGTTCCTCAGATGAATGGTAACTCTCCCTGACGGGTCGAGCAGCGGCGGTACGCCCTCGGATGGTATGTCTCCATCAAGTAACTCAAGCTCATCTTCCTTATCCACAATTTCGGCCATGTGGACTGCGACCCCTCTTGAGGGCATATCTTCAATGTCGCATAGCGAATCAGGCTGCCGTCAGATAGGGTCGAAGAGGAGAGTGGTATAGTGTCCCCAACCATGGACATGCACATGGGGGGTGGCTTCCCTGACGATTCTGCGGAGTGCTTTAAGACTCTGAATGCATTTTCGTTGAAGGGATCTCTGGTGGCCTGGCGACTCAGGGTGCTGGGCCACAAGAAGTGCGGCTGCATCGATCAAGCGGAACTGCTCGCCGATTTCTTCGAAGTGCTCACGACTTCTGGGGTACACCACCCGTTCATAACGGAGGCAGAAGTGTGTCTCCCACAGGGTTTGACAAAAGCACCACACGTCTTCAGGGGTAAGAGACTCTCGTATGCGGAAATTCAATGTCGTCGTCGGCCAGAACTTCTCCGGGAAGTAATCCGCTACAAGGATGCTCCAGAAGCTCTTAGGCTCGGACTCAGGGTCTGGCTCTGTGTTGCCCCACTTGTCAACCAGGGGCAGCTGAGGGACCGGTAGCGGTACCGAGGCGGACCTTTGGGATAGTAATCTCGGCGGTGGAGAATACGGCAAACGAGCTGACTGGCCGCCAAATTCTGGGCCATCCTCCGACGAGTGAGGTGACCTGGCCACGATGTCACGATACGACGGGCTGATAACCACAGCTTCCGGAACAGGAGCCGCAGCTACTGGCGACAAGTCGTGTTGTCTCTCTACCGTCTTTGGCCCCCAAAATAACTCTACGTGATCTCTGGTAGAGGTAGTGGGATCTTCTGGTGATAGGGGCGGTGATTGCGTGGTCGAGACCTGCGGAATTCCCAAGATTTATTCCTCCTGGATGTACCTGCAGAGAGAGAGAGAATCCGGTGGACCTCAAATTCTGGGAGAATGAGGCTAATGCGTCTGGTTCCTGCCCCAGTCCTTGATACGGAGGAACGAGGAGAAGGTTCCATCACTGAATCACATTCTGCTTCTGAGTCGGAGAAGCGGGCAAGTTTGATCTCCACCTGGGCCTTCCCAGGATTCTTCTTGTGGCGGCGACGACCCGCTCTTCTGTCCCGGGGTGGCTCTTCGGGACAGGGTTGACCCCTATCAGGCAGCCTCGGGGTGACGCTGGTGCTGTGGCGGAGAGGTCCCCCACTCGAGATAGCCGGGGTGCGAGGGGCACCGGGGCAAATGTAGAAGGGTACATGGGGAGGACCTCCATGAACAGTACCCATGTGGGCGGGGCCTCTGTTGGAACTGGCAGGAGCATGGGGAGGACCTCCATGGTCGATGCGGGTGGAGCGAGGCTGACCTTCACTCCTCGAGTTGCTGGGGCGAGGAGGACCTTCTCCGGTTGCAGAAAGGACGTAGGGAGGCCCCCCACGTTGGAGAGGGACCGGATGGACGGTGTCTTCAGGTTGGCGGCCGGGGGCAGGAGGATGGACTCCATACCCTGTATAGTGGGCGCGGGAAATGTTTCCGCACTGAGCGTCATTGTCGCGGAGCAGGTCTTCCTGCAGGATGGGGGTAGCACGAGGAATGCCTCCATGACGAGCCTCGGAGCGGGGAAGGCCCACGCTCTGTGGAGTAGTGGTACGAGGAGGACCTCCGTACGGGGTGACATTACCGTGGGTTAGCTCGCGGCAATCACCACCTGGGCCTGCAACCCGGAGAGTCAACCCAGCCTGCCTGTGGGGCGGTTGGGGTCTCAATCCTGGTTGGGTGAAGGAGTGCCCCTGCTCAGTGTATGCAGGGGATTCACGATGCACGTCGGCGGTGGCTCGGGCCACTGTAGCCGTCGACGTTGACGCGCCTAGGCGAGCATCCTCAGCCCGTGCCCGGCGCTGACGTCGGGTTAGGAGAGCTGGTGCAGGTGGTGCAGGGACGTAGTCTGCCTGTTCTTCCTGCGGGGCCGGACGGCGGCGCTGACGCAGCCGGGCGGGAGCTCTCGCTTGGGGCCCTTGGGTCGGGACCCTGAGCGGGCTAAGCCGGGCGGCGCCCGCCTCTTCAGCGTAAGGCGAGGAGTCGTCAAGGCGTTCCGGAGACAAGCTCCCGAAGCGGTTGAATGTTGGGCTGGGGAGCAGAGGCTCCCTGCGCGGCCTGTTAGGGCGGCGTTGACGGTGGGGCCTGGAGGCCTCCAGGTCCAGGCGGGCCATATCCCGGGTTGGGATGACCCCTTCATCCTCATACCTGCGCACGAGGTTGTTGATCACCCTTTGATGGATGACCTCTGATGGGGAAAGGGGACGTGGGCGCCCCGTATTCCTCGATGTGGCGGCCGTCGTGGCGGTAGCGGCGCTACGTGGGGTGGTCGTCGTGGTGTTGCCCCTGCCTCTACGTGGGTGAGGAGCGGACGGTGATCGCGTCTCTATAACAGCAACCTGGTTCCTTAGAAATGAAGGGATCAACTCATCAGTACTGAGAGGAAAAGGATTGACAGCTGGTGCCCCAGCATTCTTCCATTCTCCATGTCTGTGAGAAGGATCCACGCCGATACGCTGCAGAATGGAGTGCCCCAAGTTCTACTGCCCAGACTTCCGGTGAGTTTCACGACAGGCCCGCTATTTGCTTGGCGGGACCAAGCACCAGATATCTGGATCCGGTGACACGTCAATCTACTGGTGTCTCAGACGCTACTAATCTCCATATTAAGGAGAAGAATTTCACGTCGGGTTCACCATTTCTGTTTCTGACGCTTTCGCCGGGGCGCGCGCCCGTCCGTCCATGGGGGAGGACGCGCGACGCTTCTGTTGCCCCGCATTCCCGCTTTCCAAAGGCGGGCGGCGTTCGCTCCTTATTCAGGGACGTCTTCTCCTTGATCAAAACGGGATGATGGCATGTCGGTTCTTCCTCCTGTGGATTCTTCCTCAGAACTCGTCACCTAGTCCGGGTCTCCCTTATAGATTTAATACGTAGTTCGTGAAACTCTTCCAAGTGCCATGTTTCCATGGACGCCGGTTAATTACACTGCTTCTTTCAGGACATTCCAAAGGGTCCAGTCAGGGCAAAAACCTTCAGTCAGGGGAGTAGTCACATTGAGGCATCAGTAGCATGTCTGGATGCTGGGGTACCTGGCATGTCTGTCTGTTATCCTTGACCACAAGGCTTCTCGAGGGCATGGAAGCCCGAGGAATCCCACATCGAGCGCGGGGAATTATATGTCGTAGACACATATCTGAGGTTTTCCTCAGCTTCCCGTGCTCAACACATGGTATGCCGCAAGTTTAACGTCCAGCGGAGACGGATCAACCCAACCATAGCTTTAGCTAGGATAGATCGGATTGAGGGATCCTCCTTGAAGGGATATCGATACCGAGGCCAGCCCATGGGAGACAGTGAAGAAGAGCGTACCAACATGGTCTCACCATGATAAGACGGTCCGGGAGAGAATCGGAAAGGGTGGTAGGTTGATGAATGGAGTGGAAGGAGAGTGAAGTGGGATCATCGTAGGGGCGACAGTGAAGTTGGGCTTGAGCCTTGACGAGGCTTCCTATGTATCCCTGTGGCAGGGAATCAAAGTCCGCGTAGTTCAGGATGACGTTGATAAGCTGACGTGAAGGTGGACCTTGGCCCAATGAGCATCGTCAGAGTACCGACATGAAAGTAGACCCGTGGGCCCACTAGTGGTGGGCTTGAACCTTGGGAAAGCCTCCTACGTATCATGCCTTGACATGGATCAAAGACCTCGTAGTTCAGATGGGGGTTTGTCGGTGAACCGACGTGAAAGTGGACCTAGGTCCGATGGGTGGTGGGCTTGAGCCTTGGGAAGGCTTCCTACGTACCATGCCTTGACATGGATCAAAGACCTCGTAGTTCGGGTTAGTCACAACAGCTTGCCGTCAGACTAGAATTGGGTGTACAGTTTAATGTCATGCGGGACAAAAGGAGGCATGCAGTTTAACGTCATGCTGGACGAGGGCGAAACGCGACGTGAATGAACGACCGAGCAATGTGGCTTGAACCCCATGGAGGCTTCCTACGTACCATGCCTTGACACGGATCAAAGAACTCGTAGTTTAGGTGGGAAAAGGTCGCAATAGCTTACCATTGGACCAGAATGCAGTTGAACATCGTGCTGGACCGGGGTGAGACCCGACGTGAAATGACGGGTGGGTTTCAACCTCGTGGAGGCTTCCTACGTACCATGCCTTGACATGGATCAAAGACCTTGTAGTTCAAGTGGTATGGGTCACAATGGCTTACCACTGGACCAGAATGGGACCCGACGTGAAATGACGGGTGGGCTTGAACCTCGTGGAGGCTTCCTACGTACCATGCCTTGACATGGATCAAAGACCTCGTTGTTCAAGTGGGATGGGTTTGTCGGTGAACCGATGTGAAAGTAGACCCGGGGGTCCACTATTGGTGGGCTTAAACCTCGTGAAGTCTTCATACGTACCATGCCTTGACATGGATCAATGTCCTCGTAGTTCGGAAGATGGGTTGGGTCGCAATGGCTTACCACTGGACCGGAGTGTAGTTTAACGTCGTGCTGGACGGGGGTGAAACCCGACGTGAAAGATGGGTGGGCTTGAACCTCATAGAGGCTTCCTACGTACCATGCCTTGACATGGATCAAAGACCTCGTAGTTCAAGTGGGATGGGTCACAATGGCTTACCACTGGACCAGAATGGGACCCGACGTGAAATGACGGGTGGGCTTGAACCTCGTGGAGGCTTCCTACGTACCATGCCTTGGCATGGATCAAAGACCTCGTAGTTCAAGTGGGATGGGTTTGTCGGTGAACCGACGTGAAAGTAGACCCGGGGGTCCACTATTGGTGGGCTTGAACCTCGTGAAGGCTTCCTAGGTATCATGCCTTGACATGGATCAAAGTACTCGTAGTTCGGAATATGGGTTGGGTCGCAATGGCTTACCACTGGACCGGAGTGTAGTTTAACGTCGTGCTGGACGGGGGTGAAACCCGACGTGAAAGACGGGTGGGCTTGAACCTCATAGAGGCTTCCTACGTACCATGCCTTGACATGGATCAAATACCTCTTAGTTCAAGATTATATTCGGGGTCAGGGTCGGTGCTCACTCTAAGCCCACGTGAGTCATGCTCGGTGTGAGAAACAAGAGGTTGCAAGGACCTGACGATCACGTCGCAAAGGGTGCGTCCGTGAGAAGCGAAGAGGGGCTTACGCGTTGAGCGGCCCATGGTGTTGGGACTTACTCCAGGATGGAGGACCATGGCACGACAGAGCGCGGGAAAGATGGACCTTGGTCCGACGATGGGAGGTGCCTCGTTCCCTATCACGCCCTCCACTGACCTTGGTAGTGGGGAAGTACGGAGATGCAGAGGTGCAGCCATCCGTTGAGGGGGCTAGGGTCGCCCTTCTCTTACGAACATACGCCACTCCGACAAGCAGGATCTCATTCCATGTGAGGAAGAGTTCCATTCCCGTGGAGACGAGTGGTGTAAAAAATGTTCGAGCTGGGGGGACCCTTCGCGAGGGGCACGAGGTCGGATCACAGTTTAACGTCATATGTTGAGGACGTGGTGCTTGGCAGTTTAACATCCTACAGCTCGGACGAGGTGGGTTCACCCACACCCCTAGGACTTACATAACTGGTACCCTCTGGTCCTTGGGGAAGGGAAGGTACCGGTAAGGCCATGGTTAAGGGGGGTCGTGGAACGAACCATCGAGGGGACCATGTTAGCGTGGCTATGCGAAGAACCAATATCCGTTAGCATGCCTATGCGAAGAAGCATTAGGTGAAGCAACGCTACGGGTGGTATTGTCCATGGGACTTTGAAATCACATCGTGCAAACCTGGAGGGCCGCACGGGAAGAGGAATCTCTAAGCAGAGGAGTGTGCTTTGCGAAGTGGAGTGCCTTGGCCTTAGCATGGGGCATAGGTGTGAGTGGAAGGTGCTTCGCGAAGTGGAACAGTGTTCGCGGAGCACTGCCTCGTGAGGAAGGGGTGCCTCGCGAAGCAGGGTCCTGCGGAGCAGTGTGCTTCGCGATGCATAGTGATCCTGCCTTGGCATAAGGATCACTAGCATGGGTTGGGTGTTTCGCGAAGCATAAATGCTCCGCGGCTGCCCGGGTTCCCTTGGGAATCCCCTTCCTTCGCGAACGCCCTTGAGCTTCGCGAAGGGCATCCCTCTCAGAAGAGGGGCTCAAAACAAGACAAATCAGAGTCGTCTCGCGAAGTAGAAATACCTCGCGGAGCTCATGATTCCCAGGGAAAAGAGTGCTTCGCGATTCGGGAGAGGAGAAGCCGAATGGTCAGATTGTCCGTCCTCGGGACTCAGGGGGAGTCCAGTATTTATAGGGAAGGGGCGCCGCGAAGTAGGGCTCGTTCGCCGCCCCCGGTGCTTCGCGGCGCGCTCGCGAACGTCAACGTCGTCCGCGGAGCATTACCGCCTCCGGAGCTTCGCGGCGGCTCGTGAACGTCAAATCTGTTCGTGGAGAATTACCGCCTCTGGTGCTTCGCGGCAGCTCACGAACGTCAAATGGGTTCGCGGAGCATTACCGCCTCCAGAGCTTCGTGAGGCCGCGAGGGTCGGGGCGCTTCGCGTGGGTGCTTCGCGGCGGGGCTTCGTGGCTGTGCTTCGCGAGGCAGCGCGCCAGCTTTCTTTTTCCTTCCTTTCTTTCGGGCCGTATTTTTGGCGCCAACAGAAATAACATGAAATAAATGTGATAGGTGGGTCCAGAATTATATATCCATCCAATTCATTATGTAACATTTTAATCTAATGAGACATTATGTATGGGATTAAGGATGAACCTAATCTATTTTGGGACTATTTTTACCATGTGATGTTATCTTGATGGTTATCCACGAATTATTTTTATGTAATGTCTTATATTCCCGCCAATTTCCTATATTACTAGGATATTATGATAAAATAACCTTCATATTATGAATTCATTTTATTAATCATGTTCCGTTACTTTTATGATATCATGTTATACCTTTGACTCACATGTAGTGTTTCCTTGTCATGTTTATTTCCTTACTCGGATTTTTAGCTCACCACTTTTTTCGATCTATTCCCATGGTTATCCCTAGTAGTTTTAGTACCTCTGAAGGATTTATGTGCTCAATATGGTGAATAAAGTAAACAAATTTTATTCTCACAACACTTTTATATATTATGATCCTATTATTACAAAGACACTAGGTCTGATGATCTTTGTGTTGTAACTAATGGATTATTTGGTTAAAAATAATGTATAAATATGTATAAATTGATTTCGTTTCTCTTATTATATCATCATAAACCTGATATTATTTTTCTAATAATGTTATATTCAATTATGAAATATATTTTTATGATTATACATGAAAGGAAAAAGTGAAAAATAAAACATCATCATTCACTTAAGTAAAGTAAAACCATCATGAGTAAATAATTTTTTAAGCATTAAAAAGATAGGAAAAACTAATAAAAATTTATTTTCAAAAAAATATTAAATTATAATTAAAAAAATATTATGGTTGCTTTTAATGATCATTTATATTATAAAAGGGGTGAGATATTAATTAAAATCGAAAGATCGGTGGTTTTGAACCCTTTGTTCATTGAGTATTATTCATTGAATTGATTATCAAGCCCTAGAATGAGGACCTTTTAGCGCTAGTGGGACCTTAAAAACATGGATAGGGGAGTCTATAGATGGTTTTGGATTTATCATTTGGAAAGGAAGATGTTTTTAAAGTGAGGATAAAGGGGTGGAGGATGGGTGTTTATATATCCATGGGGGCATATCTTTAAATAAAATATTCACTACATTTATATTTAGGCTCAATAAAATGAATAGTTTTAATTATTTTTATTTTTATTTTCATTTTATTCAATAAATATAGGTTTTTTATTGGAATAATATATAACATTTATTATAAAAAATTATTTATAAGTCTATAAATAAAATTTGTTATTTTTAAATGAATTATTCTACTCAATAAATAAATTCTTTGTCAACAATTTTTTGTTATAAATTATTGGTTCATTTTTTACGTTGTAAGTATAACATTAAAATAATAATACATACAAAAGTATATATTTATTACATTTCTCCAAAAAAATAAACTTTTTTTGAAAAATACTAAAAATTCACCATAAGATAATTCTGATGTGTTGATTAAAAAATGAATTCCATTTTATAAATATTTCAAATTTATTTTTGTATAAAATAATACATTATGTAGTAAAAAATTTGAAGAAAGTTTTTTTCTTTTCATGTGACTGACTATATTTCAAGTTGTTATTATTTATTAGTTTTTATGGGATTGATAATTAATTATAATATATCATTTAATAAAAAAACTAAATAAGGTTTTTATAATATATAAAATATATCATAAAAATTAATTTTTTAATAGGTAAGTTAAAACATACTTATTTAAAAATATATGTTAATTCATCATTTTAGTTAAAAGATTTAAGATATGATTTTATGATATTATGATATATATATATATATATATTACTTTTTTAATGATAATTATTAATAATTAGGCATTTTAAAAACACCCAATTGTTAGTTTGTTATTTAAATGGAAATTTATTATTCCAATGGTGACATAATTATTATATTTACTATAAATAAACACTATTTACTTCATTATTAATTCACTCAATTTTCTATTATAGTTACTTACATTTCAGTTTCATAAATTGAATTTTGTTTCGAAAAATTTTGTATTCTTTTTACAATATATTTGTGGTTGTGATATTTATATCCACTCATGACTCTTAAGGATTATTAAATTCTCTTAAAGATATTTATTTTTTATTGGATTCAATTTTATTTTTTTAGTTTTATATAGTTTATATTTCCATCATGTCTAATGATTATTTTTGACAAAAAAATTTACTCTATCACGTAAATGATAAATACTATATAGTATGAAAAAATTTAATGTATATATATTTTTTGATAATTTAATTTTTCATACTAGAAAAGTTTACTTCATTATATTATTGCCACATTATAAATTTAATATTTATAATATCAAATGAAAAAAAATATGAAAATTAATGGGGATAATTTTATTCCATTTTATCGTCAGGATACCATGTTAACTTTTCATTCATAATATTTCACTATATTACTTTGAAAAGATGAATGGTCATGTTTCATAAGACTATATCTAAATGAGCCAAAATTTCAACCAGTTGCTCCTTAGATAATAGATACTACTACAATTATACTACCAATGGATTAGTAACATGTGATGGATCTGATATGTACTTTTCAAAGAGATAGATATGTAACACATTATATAATTTTGATAGTCTTTGTATAACAGGAATTCAATAAGTCACATATACAACATAATATTTTATATAAAATGGGGTAATGAATCTATGATTAGCATTCTCTCTATCCCAAAACTCATAACTCTATTTTATAGATACATTATAAGGAATACATTATCCTAAACAGTAGACTCTATGTAAAATGAATTATTGTCAAAATTTCCCTTCTGTCAGCCATATATTGTAATGATGTGTTATTGAATGTCTTAGAACTTCTTTGTCATCTCTTATACAAGTTCTTGTCCACATAGATTCTTTTCTCTACCTTCATCCTAGAATTTTATAGTTCTATATTTCTTCCCATATATGGATTCATATGAATCCATTTGAATACTTAAGTGAAAGTTATTATTATATTAGAACTTGATTAAACAAGTATGTTGATCCAAAAATCCTTTTAACTCCAAATAGAATGATATAAGAATATCCTTCAGTGTTTTAATGATCTTATTAGATTGACCATATATTTGAGTATGACATGTCAAATGAAATTATTATTTTTGTTAAGGCCTTATGAAGGCTCCTTTAAACATTGAAGTGATCCTTAGATCTCGGGTAGATATAATTGGTAATTGTGTTCCATTCCACCTCAATAATTCTATGATATATATCATGTATAGTTGATTATGTGTTAAGTATTCCAAAATTCTAATGAAGTGGGAATACACTGTATGATAATACACCACAAAGTATATGTAATTGTTTCGTTTATATTTTTTCGGAAGTCCTATAATAGTATCCACCATAGTGATGTTCTCCCACTTCCATTTTGGTGTAGGTAATGGTTGTATAATACCCTTCGAATTCTATCATTATTCCTTAAATTATTGGAAAAAATCACATTTATGTATATTTGAGAATATCCTTCTTTATATTATCCCATTAGATTTATTCCAATGGATATCTATATTTATTTATTATCTCTGAGTGGATAGAAAATTTTTAGCTACCAGAATCTTCTAATAGTTAGTTATTTATCTCATGATGTGATGGTATATATAATCATGTCCCAAATATTAAAAAAAATTATTTATAAATATTTGATATAGAGATTTTCCCCTTCATAATTGATTCCACCTTCTTTTATATCTCCACATCATCCCTTTGAGATTTCTTTAATCATCTTCAAGATAGTTAGATGATAAGTAATTTTAGAAATATATGGTTCCATATATTCATCAATTATTCCCATGTCTATTATTTTAATGTTAATGAATATTAGATCCCATTGAATGGTCATCATTGAAATGGTTTTATAATATTTTATACTTAGAGAATCCACCACTTTGATCAATTTTCCAAGATATTAATAGATAGATCAGTCATGTCTTTAATCATATTTAACTATATTTGTTGGAATATATTGATATCCTTCTGTAGGAATATATACATTATGATTTTATGAATAGTATATATAACCCAATTTACTCCATAGATATAGTTTCTTCAATTATTTTTGTTAATGAATACAACTACGGAATCCAAATAATATGTTAGGAAATGTTTCTCATTTACTTTTACTATCTTGAGGAGTATAATTGCACTCTATCATTTTTTATGACAACACGTCTGAATACATTATTTTAAGCATAGTTTATATAAAAAATACATTCCTATTTAAGGGTAATGTGAGTATAGGTTTTATGGATATCATCTTCCTTAACTCCTTGAATCACTCCCCATGTTTATCTATCTAAACAAACCTTATTACATTAAAAGTTATATTTTTTGGGTTTATTTTAAAATTGGGAGAATATTTTTATAAACAGTTGATAATACCCGTCTTTTTCAAGGAAAATATGGATTTCTAGGATTGATATTTTTCTTGGAAATTCATCAATTTTCATAGTCTTTACAAAATATATAGATTTCTATTTTTTGTGATCACATTCCATAAGGATTAGGTAATCTATACCTAAAAGTCATATTTACTATACATTCAATATAATTTATCCTTTTGTAATGTATTTAAAAATGTATATAAATGTTCTTTTTGTTATTACCTAATATTAGAATATATAAGAACATCATTAATAAAGACCACTATAATTTTTATTGGTAACCTCAAAAATCTCTATCCATCAATTCCATGATTATTATTAGAGTTTTTTTGAATCTTAATGGAAATAGTATGAACTCATAGTGTTCATATATTTTATAAAAGGTTGTCTTGTAGTATCCTCCAAGTTATATTTTAGTTTCTTCTTCAATTATCCTAGTTTTTTCATTTAATTCTATATAGAATAATATATATATATATATATTGTTAGATAATTGGTTATGAACTCAATGTATAACTCAACCGCTCAATAAAGAGGAAGGTTAAAAACCACTTTGGGGAATATAACAGCATATCCCTTAAGAATGGGAATGTATTGAAAGATAATAATACCCTTAATCTTGATAATTTAATCTAAATATTATTAATCGTAAGTAAATAATATTAATTCAAGATAATAAGTTTCCAAGTCAGATTCATTATTATTATTTCACTTCTATAGAATCATGTGTCAGTTTAAGATATGAAAAGTTATTTTCCTCCCATAGCAACTGATATTATATTTATATAAATAAAACTAGTCTATTACCAGAATAATATCAATATATACCATAGGTAGAATAACTATATTTACTATAAGACTCGACCAATTAATATGGATTGGATAATATTTATATACATTAGATGAAAGGATTTTACCATTTGTTATTTTAAAATATAACTCAATATACATGTCTTGAGTTTGCATCTAAATATTTACAAAGAACCTAAATGATATGAATGCAGGCATAAAACGTTAATAAATGGTCAATATGAGATTATTTAATGAATAACATATATAATTTTCACCACATTTTTTTAGTGATCCACCTCATAGGTAGTGATAGCATAAAAACACCCTTTTTCCCTTTGATTTATAGGTTTTAATCATCAGTTATCCTTAATTACCCATATATTTGTGCATTTAATTAGAGTTAATGTTTTTTATAGTATAAACATTATACCATAATAAGAGGATTGATAAAAAAACATCCCTATACCCATTATATTAATGGGCTTTATCATATCCCATAACCCTTCACTAGATTTATTCCTTTATTTACCATACATTAAGAATATCCTCATTCCAATGAAGTAGTTTCCAGAGTAATTCCTCCAAAACTTTGACTTATGGGTAAATGAATATTCTACAATTAATGAACATTTTTGGAATAAGATCTATAATTAGAATCTATTATTCTCTTTTTATCTCATATCCATTGGGTTAATTAAGATTCACCAGTATTCATCTCCACCATAAGGACACATCATTCAATTTCAACATAGTTTTCAATATAAGGACTTAGCCATAAGAACTATATATTTTAATATATTCAAATTAGAATTAACTTTATTACAATATAAATGATCTTTTTAATTTAATGTTTTAGATAATTATGAAAAAATCTTACATAGTATACCCATATATTACTAGTGGACACTTATACTCAGTAACAATTTTCCCTTAAAAAAAATCTTTTAAAGAGAAACATGTTTTATATTCTTGAAGTATAATTAAAAATTTGATATTGACCTCATAATTATTCCTACTCATCCTTAAATACATCTGAAAAACATTTTGAAATGTGGTAAAATAAAAAACAATATTAATAAGGGGCATACAAAGGAATAAATCTGTTAATATACTGAAAAACATGAAATCCCATGAAAAACCATGTCTTAAAGACATTACATTTACCATAAAAAGGAAAAATAATTGTACTAAAAAAATGATATTAATATTACCTATTTAAATCAATGGTTTCAAGGAAAACACAAAATTCATAATAGAAAATTCATGTAGGAACCTTGGGACATCATCATTATATCACTCTTATAATCACTCTTAAAATCACTCTTACAAATAAAATAAAAATGAGGTATACTTCAACATTGATAGAACCCAATTAATTAGATGTCTATAATGGGTATCACCCTTCATATAATCTATATTAGGATCCCCAATTTTTTCTGCTCAAAAATTGGGCTCAACCCATTGTAAAAGCTATATCGGGCTCACCCATGAGCTATAATGGGGCTTAACCCTTCGTATAAGTTCTATCAGTCTCACCCATTTTTTATATAATGATAAAGTAGAATTACGTGAATAAAAAAATTATGGGTAAAAATTTTTCATCATAAAATCATGTAAAATACTCTTTTATATAAAATAAAAATTTGGATATCAAAACACCATTTTATTTTAAAAAATAACTTTTTGAAAGATAAAAAAATTAAACATCATAAAGAAACTATTTTCTTTAAAAATAACCATGGAAATATATAAAGGAAACTTCTTATCAATAATTCCTCATGAAGGTGTAAAAATATTATCTTTCGTTAAAATTTAAAAAGAATACATTCCTTTTGACTTTTGTAAAAAGGGTTAAAAGAGAAACTTTAAAAGATCATTTTCAAAAGACCCTTACCATGAGTATAATTCACCACGTGCACACTTTATCATCCTAGATAATAAAATTATGTTAATTTTTTACTATATTTAGAATATTTTT
The DNA here is from genome assembly GCA_963277665.1 of Viscum album. Classification (NCBI taxonomy): domain Eukaryota; kingdom Viridiplantae; phylum Streptophyta; class Magnoliopsida; order Santalales; family Viscaceae; genus Viscum; species Viscum album. The sequence continues at coordinate 1,356,533,725 of OY728131.1, forward strand.
CAAGTTTATTTATATTTTTTTATTAATTATTTTTTTGTGATATACAATTACTTAATTATTTAAGTTCGAGTCAATCATTTTGATGTTATTCGGTTCAGAAGTCCAAAATGACTTGAGTAGGTTGGATATGGAAAAAAATTTATTATTCTATATTAAAAATAATAATATTATTTACATAATTATCTTTATTACACAAAAATTATAATATTAAATTCATCCATTGAATATGGTTACGAAAAATGATCTATGCTATAATCATTAAGACGGAAGACGTACACATAAATAAGTAACGTTTCCATTTTTTCAATGATCATTATAGAAACAAGTAAAATATTTTTTTATATAACCATAATGATAATAATATCAAATGTTTAATATTTTTTCATTAAATATAATTATATATATAATACATGTGATGTCGTGATGAAAAATGAAGTATATCACTTCGAGGTTGTGGTATCCCACTTATACGCACGAACGGACTTACCATTTTTAGTGAAAGAAAAGTTAAGAAGGTAGATAGCATATTATATTTTAATCATGGTAAATATGTAATTAATATAATATATAAAAATTAATTTTATCATTATAATTCATCAATGGTATATGGTTACAGAAAACAAATCACATCAATTCGTGTGGTGGTAGTACGTCATACACTTGAACAATGAATTATTTTCCCATTTGATAGAATAGGATATAAATACACGTGATGAAACCAACTTAATAAAATAAATTTATTTGTAAGAAACTGCATTTATTATTTTATTATAGTTTATTATGGTTTTATGAATTTTTAAGAAAAAACAAAACAAAAACTTGAAAATAAAAACCATTCCTCTTTTTTGGAATAAATATTTTTCTTGACACCTTAATACCACTAAAATTTGAATTAATTTTAAACCATAACCTCCTTAATGATATTAGGGATTATATGAATTTATTTTGGCATGTAGTTTTTGAAAAAAAATCGATTTTAATTGTGAATAAATGTGAAGAGGATGTTACGTTTTATAAGAGAGGGGAATGACACTCTTGGAGTTTCTTAAAATATTAAATTAATATAAATTATTTTATAAATAAAAACGGATCCAAAATGAGATTATTTGAATCTAAAATGATTATAGGTATAACTAACCTAATTTTATAAAAATTATATAATTTTTTACTATATTTATTCCCTTCTCTTTTGGTATTAACCCTTATTTAACCCCTTTAACTCTTACCACTACAACATGGAATTTTTTTCTTTATGGATTAATATTTACTATAAATTAAAAAAAAGTTACATAAATGATTAATATTTTATATTTTAAACATTTTCATAAAATCATGTCTGAATTTGATATATTTAGGAATTTTATATCATTTAATAAAATATTATTTATTATAAAATACTAATACGGTCAATTTTTAGAACAATTTGTTGCATTGTGTATTAGCCCGGGTTTCTGGGGTCCATTACTTTGTGAAAATCTCATGTTAGGTTTTCTTGTCTGGGAACCTCGGTGAAGTTTGGCCTAACGGTAGGCCTACTGGTAGCCTTAGCCTACCGGTAGCAAGCCTACTGGTAGCTCGGTCTACCAGTAGCCGCAGCCTACTAGTAGCTTTGTCTACCGGTAGCTTGGTCTATCGGTAGCTGAAGCTACTGATAGCTCGGTCTACCGGTAACTCGATCTACCTGTAGCTGCAGCTTACCGGCAGCTCGGTCTACCGGTGGCTCTTGCCTACCCCCATGGGGTTTTTTTTCCAGTAGTGCTCCCTCAAATTGGGTTTTAAACCATATTTTGACCTCTTTAAGCTTGTTTTAAAGCCCGATAACGCCCATAAATGTTTTAATTAAATATCTAATGAATTATCCTGGTGTGTACATCGGTTTAAACCGCCCGACCCTTTAATAACGTGTGGGGCCGCGTCGTCAACCCACAACCCCCGCTCCTTATGTGGTTCCACATTGATATCTCAAGTGTCCCCGACCCTTATAAACTAAAGGGTTCACCATGGGTTTCTTCTTTTCTCACCATGTGCTAGTAGTACCCTTCATTTAGATGAACCTCTTTTCATTCAGGCGAGCCGCATCGCTATCCGTGGAGTTTCGCCCCAAGCTCAGCGTCGAACGTTGATCAACAAGTAGGGAATTTCTCCTTCGTCTCTCCCTTTTGTGTATCATGCGGGGTGAGCATGCTTTTGATTCTATAGAATTGGATGAACCAAACCTAAATAAAGATAATAAAAGGATTCTATAAAGAACGAAGGGGGGTGTGATTGATGATGCTACTCCATTTTATGATCTTATTTTCTGAATTTTGTGGGCTTATGCCTACTGAAAATCATGGTCATTGGTGGTCTTTCTATGTGCATGAATGAACCCCGGGTGATGTTTTAAATGGATTGTTTTTTAGTTTTCAACTACTGCTGTGAAAATTAAATTTGTTAATCACATATATCCAGATAAATAAATTGAGGCACCAGGATCAATCCTTCTATGATAACCCCGGTTAAAGCACACAGAAATTGAAATCATGGAGTGTGTTAAATCTTATAAATCTGAAAATACAGGCATGGGCCTTCTTAGTGGTGATGGTTTGGTTGTTTTTATTCACGGTCTATTTTCTGGGTTATGTGAGTGGGGATGGGATCCCTTGTTGTTATGCATTCAGTGGTTTTGAATTTTTATGAGTAGGTGGTTACCTTGTTTGTATCACGAATTGTGGTGGAATCCTTTGTTGTTGAGAAACCTTTTGGCTCCTGGATATTGGACATGGGGTTGTATCTTTGGGTTTTCTTTGGTTGTTAGGGATTTACGAGAGAGCCGAGTGTGGATATTGTAGTTAATTCTTGACTGTTTTCTTTCCTGGACTTCTTCCTATGCTTACTGGTTTCCCAAGTAGGTGCAGAACATAATTAAAGATCACTACTGAACATGAAAACGAATGGGACAGATGGGTTTTGTTGGTGAGAGTGGTGACTCGGACTTGAGTGTTGTTTGTGTTCCTTAGGCTGGCTGAAAAACCTAAACTTGGGAGAGTGATTATTACCTATATATTTATACTTTTAGTTTTGTGTTTATTATTCGCGCCCCACCCATGTTGAGCACTTTGTGCCGAACACACCCATTTTATGAGGGATGGTGTTTTTTCCAACACTGTTATTAGTGGCTGGTAATTAGCTCATTTTCTGCTCCCTTTCCCGGATAGCCCAAGTATTTTTAGGCAGGCTGTGATGGCCTGAGGACCATTATTAGACGATGAACCTTCGGGCGGGGTAGTGTAGTGGTTATGGCCCAGGTGTGTGCGGGCAGGTAGTTTCCCAAGTATCTTCGCGATGAGGCCCATGTTTCTTTGGGCGCGGCAGTGGATCTTCTAGCCCAGGTGTCTTCGGTCTTGGCGGTGGTTGTTCTGGTCTAGGTGTTTGCAGGCGTGGTTACGTGTGACAGTTGTGGCCCATGTGTGTGCGGGCGGGGTGTGGTAGTGGGACTGCAGTGAGAATGGGGGGATTGGTTCGATTCGTAGGATGTCTTCAATAACCAGTGGGAAAGTGGTGCGGGGTATCCAAACATCGATCTGCTCTTATTATATATATTACTTGACTTGCGTTATTTGGGGAGTGTGACTTGGAGAAGCTTGGGTGGATAGTTTTCCTTGTTAGGTGTTTGGTTTAATTCTTTTTCTCATGGGACTTTAGTACGTTCCACCACTTGTGCACGAGAGTCATTGGTTTTCCCTACTGAGTATTCTTGTATGCTCACCCTACATATATAAAACTGCTTTCAGGTTTCCAGGATGACTTCAGGGATCGCGTGGGACCATACTAGCTAAGACCTTTGGGGAAGTTGCAGTTTCTACTTTTCTTTCTTTGTTACTCTTCCCTTGTAGTCACTTTGTACTTTATGGTTTTTACTTTTGTAACATGCATTGGGAATGGTTCTTGGATTTACTTTTACTTTCCTCTTTTGGTGTTGTTGGGATTTACCATCTTATCTCTTAATCCTATTAAAAGAAAGAGGGTAATGCCTTCCATTTAGTGTGGGATTCTATACCCTTGGTTCTAGTCGCCACTCCGGGGCCTATTGAGGGCGGGTTTCGGGGGCCATTATATCTCCTTCAACTTAAATAAGGAAGGGCCTAGCAATCTGCTGAACCTTCCCTCCTTATGGTGAAGGTGGGTCGTGACAGAATGGTATCATAGGGGTTGAGAGATACGATGAGGTATGGAGTTAGGTAAAGAGAGGATTTCATGGGATGGTAGGTAAATAGTGTTGGGTGACCTTGGTGCGTGAATTAGGCCAGGGAAGACCAGCTAGGACACAAGATTTTATCCCCCCCCCCCCGTGATCCGATGCAAGGACTCTGGACCTACCGAATGACCAAGTGAGGCCACGCTGATTTCAGGGTAGAGACCATAGGAAAGGTACATGCATCATAATGACTTGTGTTCTCTTGTTTCTAGGGTGTCTTGAGAATTAAGAATAAATAAAAAGTGTAAGATGTTTTAAGAACAATATTCTGCACAACATGGGCTTATGCATTCCTTTTTTACAGTGAAACTATGGCACCCGGAAGGCGACCCCATTTGGTGCGGGCGATCGAGGCCCTGGAGTCTACCTTGGCCGATCGGCAGAGAGCTGATCGAGAGGAGGAGGACGACCAGTGTCAGAAGACACTTCGGGCCTTCCAGCGACAGACCCTCGATAAGTATGAGGGCAGCACCTCTGATATGAAGACGGAGGGCTGGCTAGAGGAGCTAGTGATAGCCTTCGTCTTGATCTGGTCTTTGATTGAGTAATGGATTCCTCTGGCCGTCATCCAGATGCGGGGAGCGGCGCGTCAGTGGTGGACACTTTACCAAGGGGAGAGGAGATAGGCTGAGGTGGTATGGGCTAATTTCGAGAGGGTGTTCCGGGCGGAATTCCTCTTTTCGACGATGAAGGCGGAAAAGAGACAGGAGCTACTCTCCCTTCAGCAGGGGAGTATGTCAGTGATGGAGCTATAAATAAAGTTCAAGGACCTCCTATGTTTTTCTCAGGACCTCTTTCCCGAGGAGAAGTCTCGGGCAAGACGTTTAGAGGAGGCTCTTAGACCCTCCCTCCAGTATGTTATTACCCCCTTTAACTTGCCGACGTACTTGGAGGTCCAGAAGATGGCCGAAGTAGTAGAGAGGATACACGCTCTTGAAGGTGTGTCACGAGAGGGGATCCAGCTGGGACCATCGATGGGGAAGACCGTCAGCACCAGGCCTCTAGTGTCAGGACCCTTCAGGTTCCGACCAGCAGGGAGCAGGCCGCAGCAGTTCCAGTTCTGATCCACTGGTCCTCGCCCTTTTCCTTCGGGCCCGGGACCGCGATACATCGTCTGTTATAGCCATGGACATCTCCGGAATCAGTGCCCGGACCGGGTACAGTACGGCGGTGGCGGACATCCCTGGCACCCACCCCAGTAGCAGCTTCCTGCCAGGCCTTTCCAGCAGCAGCAGCAGGGACAGCGAGCTCCCGCTCCTCCGAGGGCAGACGTAGGAGGAGGAGGCCGACCTCAGGGTGCTCCATAGGGACCTCAACCAGGGCGTGGTCGGAGAGGTGGCCGATAGCCTAGGGGTAGAGGAGATGGGCGTGGACAATTACATGCCATGGAGGCAGCAGTTCCAGCAGGTCCGGAGGTTGTTCGAGGTACGATCAGTTTGTTCAGTACCCTTGCATATGCCTTGTTCGATACCAGAGCTTCGCACTCCTTTGGTGCACCCAGTCTAGCACGTGCCTTGGGTCTAGATGCCAAGAGACTTCCAGTGCCCCTAGTGCTGAGCACACCAGTCTGAGGTCAGACTGACTTGTTATTTGTTATCGAGGATACAGACTGATGATAAGGCCACATCAGTCGGTTAGGGATCCTCTTCTGCTATAGATACAACCATACGATGTCATCATAGGCATCGACTGGCTATTCTATGTGTGTTTCGTCATCGACTGCTTCCGAGGAAGGTTTCTGTTCTCAGACTTGGGCGGCCGACATGTTTCCTTCACCGGCAAGTGGAGCAGTCAGAAGGGAAGCAGGCGAGAGGGACCCCTCCTCTCCTTATTAGATGATCTGTCAGTAGAGTCAGTAGATGATGAAATGGTGGAGGTGTCAGAGATCGTCAGTGAGTTTATGGACTTCTTTCCTGAGGAGGTGACGACTCTACCCTCTTGACGGGATATCGAGTTTCAGATAGACTTGCAGCCTGGTGCTCATCCGACCTCGATGGCTTCTTACCGGATGGCACCTTCGGAGCTACGGGAGTTGCGGATTCAAATTGAAGATCTGACAAAGAGAGGTTATGTTCGACCAAGTGTGTCACCGTGGGGTGCCCCAGTCTTGTTTTCAAGGAAGGAAGATGGTGGTCTCAGGTTGTGCATAGACTACAGGAGGCTGAATCAGGTGACGATTAAGAATCGCTACCCTCTTCTGAGGATAAATGATCTTTTCGACCAGCTGAAATGGGTAGGATGGTTCTCAAAGATAGATCTGCGGTCTGGGTACCACCAGCTGAGAGTAAAGGAGGGAAAAATCTGGATGACGGCATTCAGGTGCAGATATGGGCACTTCGAGTTCGTAGTCATGCCTTTCGATGTTACGAACGCCCCAGCTGTGTTCATGGGGCTTATGAACTCCATCTTTCGGGAGTGCTTGGATCAGTTTGTGGTTGTGTTCATTGATGACATCCTGATCTATTTGATATTAGAGGAGGACCATGCGGGGAACCTGAGGATGGTTTTGGAGGTCCTCCGACAACATCAACTCTATGGGAAGTTGTCGAAATGAAAATTTCGGACACGAGAAGTGCACTTCCTCGGGCATGTGGTGTCTGAGCAGGTCGTAGCAGTGGACCCATCAAAGGTTGAGGCAGTTGTTTCTTGGGAAGCACCCAAGAATGTGGCAGAGGTCCGTAGTTTCGTCGGGCTGGCGGGTTACAATCGGAGGTTCGTACCCAACTTTTCTCAAGTTGCAGCCCCTTTGACAGCCCTGACCAAGAAAGACCAGGTTTTCGTGTGGAGTGAGAAGTGCGAGTCAGCCTTCGGCTATCTGAAGGAGAAGTTGGTTATTGCCCCAGTGCTGAGATTACCAGAAGAAGGGGCGGCGTATGAGGTGTTCTGTGATGCTTCAGGACAGGTCCTGGGATGTGTGTTGATGCAGCGACAAGGGGTGATCTCTTATGGGTCTAGGCAGCTACGCCATCATGAGCGTAATTATGCCACCCACGACTTGGATCTTGCAGCGGTCGTTTTTTCACTGAAGTTATGGCGGCACTACCTCATCAGAGAATTATTTTTGGTCTTCACAGATCACAAAATATTGAGGTATATCTTCTCCCAGCGGGACCTAAACATGCGGAGGTGGAGGTGGATGGAGTTCCTCCAGGATTACGACTTTGAGATCTCCTATACTTCAGGGAAGGGGAATGTAGTGGATGATGCCTTGAGTAGGAGATCATGGAAGGATGTGGTCTGAGAGTCAGCAGACACTTGGAAGGCCATGGAGGAGTTGTCTGCCTTACACCTGGATGCGAGGATGGATAGCGATAGAGTTTGCTTGTATCAGATGGCAGTACAGTCGTCTCTGTTTCAGCAAGTGGAGGAATCTCAGTGGGGAGACCCATAGTGCGAAGTGATGCGCGACCTAGTTGGCCAGGGCAATGCTCCGGAAGGATGGACATAGGATGGACAAAACATGATGCTTTTCCAGGGAAAGATGTTTGTTTTAGAGGCGATGCGCGGCAAGGTTCTCAGTGAGTTCCACAACTCACCCCAATCTGTACACCCTGGAGTGTCCAAGATGTACTAGGAATTGAAGAGACACTTTTGGTGGCCCGGAGTGAAGAGAGAAGTGGAAGAGTTTGAGTCCAAGTGCTTAGTGTGTCAGCAAGTAAAGGGTGAACACCGAGTTCCAGACGGCCTACTGTAGTCTCTAGATATCCCCGAGTAGAAGTGGGATGATATCTCGATGGATTCCGTCACGGGACTACCCAAGGTCCAAGGGGGATACGACGCTATCTAGTTGTTAGTGGACCGGTTGATGAAATCGGATCAATTTCTGGCGATCAAGGAGTCGAGTGCAGTGGATGCTTTAGCACGAAAGTACGTGGATGAGGTGGTGCGGTTGCATGGAGTTCCGAAGTCTATAGTCTTGGATAGGGATGAACGGTTTACCTCGCGAGTATGGAGATGATTGCAGCATGCTTTTTGCACCTAGATGCACCTTATCACTGCTTTCCATCCCCAGACAGATGGACAGACATAGCGCACCATCCAGACCCTGGAGGATATCCTACAGGAATGTGTTCTGGACTCAATAGGATCATGGGTGCGATACTTTCCTCTGGTAGAGTCTTCCTATAGTAATAGATATCACTCTACCATTGGTATGGCCATGTTTGAAGCCTTTTATGGGAGGCTATTTCTTTCACCTGTGTGTTGGACCGAAGTAGGAGAGGTAGGAATCCTTGGCCCGGAGGTGGTTCAGAGCACCACAGAGAAGGTTCAACTCATATAGGAAAGGATGAAGGCGGCCCAGGACCGACAGAAGTTGTATGCTGATACCAGGAGAAGGCCCTTGGAGTTTGAGGTTGGAGACCACGTGTTCTTGAAGGTCTCCCCTCGATGTGGACAATGGAGGTTCGGCAAAGGGAGTAAGCTTTCTCCGATGTTCATCGGACCCTTCGAAGTGTTGCGGCGGGTCAGTGAAGTGGCTTATCAGATGGTGCTACCACCGCTGCAACTAAGGATACATGATGTATTCCATGTGTCCCAGCTTCATCGTTACCTGCACGACGATTCACACATCCTTGATTGGGAAGAGCTAGACGTCGAGGATGACGTGACTTTTGTGGAAGGACCAGTGATGATTGAGGATCGTGACGAGAAGGTGCTCCATGGGCGAACTATCCCCTTGTTTCGTGTGTTATGGAGACATAGTGGGCTTGAGGAGAGTACGTGGGAGAGGAAAGCATAGATGTGTGCCCAGTACCTAGAGTTGTTTTTATTTTTGTATTGTTTGGTTTATAGCTGTTGTGATAGAACGTTCTACCTTGTTGGCTATGAAATAATAGTTTTCTTTCCTCTAAATGTGTGTGAAAAGTCCTGGCTATGGGGAGGGGATGACCCGACCCCTATTTAAGACGCATTAAGGTGTATGAGATTAAACACGTGCGGGCGAGTCAGTGCCGCCCAAAGAGGATAGTATCTTGACATGGGGATGGAGACAACCCAACCCACATGGCCGGGCAGTTTGACATGGTAAGATGCTTGGTTCTTGAAATAAAGGCGTTCTTAGTTAACAATGAGTTTCACTCCTGAGAGGTATCTTTCGAGGTAGTTGTTCGGACTCTCTCTTTCCTTCTAGGTTGTTTTGATTCTCGAGGACAAGAATCATTTAAGATTTATTTGATGTAATGGCCCGGGTTTCTGGGGTCTGTTACTTTGTGAAAATATCATGATGGGTTTTCTGGTCTGGGAATCTCGGTGAAGTTTGGCCTAACGGTAGGCCTACAGGTAGCCTTAGCCTACCGGTAGCAAGCCAACCACTAGCTCGGTCTATGAGTAGACACAGCCTACTAGTAGCTCTATCTACCGGTAGCTCGGTTTACCGATAGCTGGAGCTACCGGCAGCTATGTCTACCTGTTTCTCGGTCTACCCGTAGCTGCGGTTTATCGGTAGGTCTCACCTACCGGTAGCTATCAACCATCGGTATCTCTTAGATACCAGTGGCTCTCACCTACCCCCATGGGGTTTTTTTCCCAGTAGCGCTCCATCAAATTGGGTTTTAAACACTATTTTGACCCCTCTAAGCTTGTTTTAAATCCCTGTAACACCCATAAATGTTTTAATGAAAATTTTAAAAAATTAACCTTGTCTGTGCGTCGGTTTAAACCGCATGACCCTTTAATAACGTGTGGGGCCGTGTGGTCAACCCACAACCCCCGCTCCTTACGCGGTTCCATGTTTATATCTCAACTATCCCCGACCCTTATAAACTAAAGGGTTCTCCATGGGTTTCTTCTTTTCTCACCCTATGCTAGTAGTCCCCTTCATTCAGATGAACCGCTTTTTGTTCTGGCGAGCTGCATCGCTATCCGTGGAGTTCGACGCCCAGGATCAGCGTCGATCATTGATCAACAAGTAGGTAATTTCTCCTTCGTCTCACCCTTTCGTGTATCATGCGGGGTGCAAATGCTTTTGATTCTGTAGAATTGGATGAACCAAACCTAAATAAAGATAATGAACTGAGTCTATAAAGAATTAAGGGGGGATGTGATTGATGATGTTGCTCTGTTTTATGATCTTTTATAAATTTTGCGGGATTACGCCTACTGAAAATCATGGTCATTGGTGGTCATTATCTGTGTATGAATGAACCCCGGGTGATGTTTTAAATGGCTTGTTTTGTAGTTGTGAACTCCTGCTGGGAAAAGGAAATTTGTTAATCACGTATATCTGGCTAAAAAAATTTAGGCACCAGGATCAATCCTTCTGTGATAAACCCGGTTAATGCACACGGAAATTGAAATCATGGAGTGTGTTAAATCTTATAAATCTGAAAATACCAGCATGGGCCTACTTAGTGGTGGTGGTTTGGTTGTTTTTCTTCACGGGCTGTTTGTTGGGTGATGTGGGTGGGGATGGGATCCCCTGTTGTTATGGATTCAGTGGTTGTGAATTTTTAAGACCAGGTGGTTACCTTGTTTATATCACGAATTGGGGTGGAATCCTCTATTGTTGGGTAACCTTTTGGCTCCTGGATATTGGACATGGGGTTGTATCTTGGGGTTTTCTTTGGTTGTTGTCGATTTACGAGAGAATCGGGTGTGGATGTTGTAGTTAATGCTTGACTATTTGCTTTCATGGACTTATGCCTATTCTTACTAGTTGCCCAAGTAGGTTAAAACTCAATTAATCATCACTACTAAACATGAAAACGAATGGGAAAAATGGGTTTTGTTCGTGAGAGTTGTGACTCGGACTTGAGTGATTTTTTTGTTCCTTAGGCTGGCTGAAAAACCTAAACTTGGGAGAGTTCTTGTTACCTATATATAAATACTTGTAGTTTTGTGTTTCTTATTTTCTCCCCACCCATGTTGAGAACTTAGTGTCGAACACCTCCATTTTATGAGGGAGGGTGTTCTTCCCAACACTGTTATTAGTGGCTAGTTATTAGCTCTTTTTTTGCTCCCTTTCCCAGATAGCCCAAGTATCTTTGGGCAGGCTGTGATGGCCTGAGGACCATTATTAGCCTAAGAACCTTCGGGAGGGGTAGTGTAGTGGTTATGGACCAGGTGTGTGTGGGTAGGTAGTTTCCCAAGTATATTCGGGATGAGGCCCAGGTGTCTTCGGGCGTGGCAGTGGATCTTCTGGCCAAGGTGTCTTCGGGCGTGGTGGTGGTTGTTCTGGCCTAGGTATTTTCAGGCGTGGTTACATGTGACAGTTGTGGCCCAGGTGTTTGTGGGCAGGTTGTGGTGGTGGGACTGTGGTGAAAATGGCGGGATTGGTTCGATTCGTAGGATGTCTTCAATAACCAGTGGGAAAGGGGCGCGGGGTACCCAAACATCGATGTGATCTTATTATATTTATTACTTGACTTGCGTTATTTGCGGAGTGTGCCTTGGTGAGGCTTGGGTGGATAGTTTACCTTGTTAGATGTTTGGTTTACTCTTTTTCTCACGGGACTTTAGTACGTTCCCCCACTTGTGCACAGGAGTCTTTGGTTTTCCCTACAGAGTATACTTGTATGCTCACCCTACATATATAAAATAGATTTCAGGTTTCCAGGAGGAGTTCAGGGATCGCGCGGGACCATACTAGCTCAGACCATTGGGGCAGTTGCAGTTGCTGCTTTTCTTTCTTCGGTACTTTACCATTTTAGTCACTTTGTACTTTGTGGTTTTTACTTTTGTAACATGCATTCGGAATGGTTCTTGGATTTACTTTTACTTTTCTCTTTTGGTGTTGTTGGGATTTACCATCATATCGCCCAATCATATTAAAAGAAAGAGGGTAATGGCTTCCATTTAGTGTGTGATTCTATACCCTTAGTGCTATTCGCCACTCCGGGACCTATTGAGGGCAGGTTTCGGGGGTCATTATCTCTCCTTCAACTTATAGAAGGAAGGGCCTAGAAATCTATTGACCTTTACCTCCTTTCGGTGAAGGTGGGTTGTGACACATTGACTTTAAAAATATCAAGAAAAAACATATAAATAAATAAAAAAATGATTTCTCTAAAATTTAAAATTAATCTATAAAATTATTTTATTACATTAATTATTTCAAATTATATTTATTTTATTATTTTTATTATAATATATTTGTTCATTCGATTTATTAAATAATTATTCCATTAGAGATATGTAAGCATTTAATGATGTTATTTATGTAATAAAAAATTAAAATAAATATCAATGAAAAAGATAAATACATTATATTTTAAAATAATACTTATATTAGAATATATACACTAGATAACATCTTATTAAAAATATTACACTTTTCAAAAACAAGAGAATGACATATTTAACATTCCAATAAATAAAATACTATTAAGGTCATAATCTCTTATAAGTGGCCACAAAAAGTCATAAATCATATCCTTGGATGATTATGGTCGATATATACTCATATAATAGAATTTAGGTAGTTTTGGGTCATTTTATTGTTCTTATAATTTTTTTATATCTTTAATTACACGATATGCCATTTAATATAGTAATAAAATTACTCATTCTATAATTCATATTGACCAAAATAAAAGGTACCTATTTTATAAATTTGTACCTCTTAATTCCAAATATGGAATATATTTTTAAAAATTAAAAACATAAAATTCTCATTATTTAAATTCAAATTAAACTGGAGAATGCAATGAAAAATATATTTTTAGAAAAATACCTTTTTTAAAATATCAAATGTCTTTATTCTAAATTAATGTATAAAATACATTTCATAAATAATAATTTTAAATTTTAAAATCAAAAATAACTTTTTAAAATTTAAAATTAATCCATATAGTTTTTTTCATTAAAAATAATTTAAAAAAAAATTCATTTTTCAATATAAATCAATATTCTTCACTATTCCATGAAAAATAAATGTGTTCAAGAAATTCTTAAAAATCATCCTACGAAAATTTTGGCATGTTGACATTAATAATTAAATTCATCGTTCATATTAAAAGTCCATAATTTTAAATTTAAATATTTAAATGAAATCTTATAGGAAATGATTTTAATAAAATCAATCCCTTTTTGATTTCAAGAAATTCTTAATAATGAATATAATATTAGTAAATATTAGAATGATTTATTTTATGATTACTTGGGTTGTTAAATTCTAACCTCATTTTTTGAATTATTCCCTTTCAATTTTTAACTCAGTCCCAATAACCATGGTTTCACTTTTCCAAATACATTTTTTAAAAACTCATATCTTAAAACGGGTAAATATAACTACAACTTGAAAGAAGACTTAGGGAAGTACGAAGGTCATACAAAATAACACATTACTAGGTTTCCAAATAGTATTACATAAGTAGGAATTGGAATCATGGATATATAAAATAAAAATAATTCATAAGGACTGATAGAGTGTGATAGAGAATATAGTCATGTGAAATTTAACCATCACAATACCATAAATATATAATGATCTAAAATTCCATTGATTTCTTGTTCAGAAAATTAGATGAAAAAAAATTCATTTCAAGTTAATTTTCTTAAAATTAAGGAATTATTTTACTACCTAGATTAATAAAATAAGTAACTATACTTTCTTGATAAGTATAATTTCATCCTTTAATCAATATTAATCATAATCACATATTTTTCTACAAATAATTAGTATTCATGATGAATTTTTCATGCCTGGAACTTTAAAATTGACTTCTATGGATCATAAAATCTATAAAAAAATAACTATTTATTCCCTATCTCTTTATTAATTAACCCAAACAAATTATTATTAATAGATAACATATTTCTCAAAAAATAATAATCCTTTATATGATTAAAAACTACTTTAATCTCCAAAAATCAACAATAGTGACCAAATTTTATCATATATCATGCAATAAATAACTATCCTAAAAATTCTTAAAAAAATATTATAAACTAATATTGAAACCAAAAAATTAAAAGGATGTGATCACATAGTCTTCTGAAAATAATTTAATATTTATCTCTAAATAACGTCAATGACTTTTAATATCTCATACCAAAATGTAATTTCACTAGATATTATATAGGATATACTAATGATTTCTATAAATAACCTGAATCTCCATAATCCAAAATAAATTCATATATGCTTTCAAAATATAATTAAATAATTATTTAAAATATAAAATCCCATGATATCATATAATGTCCCAAATATAGTGAGCTTATTTCGAAATAACATTGATCACTAAATCAATTTATGATAAAGAATAATTTTACAAATTGTAACAACCCACTATTAACTCAAAATCATAGGTTAAATAAACCATAATAGTTATTCATGTTAGGACCAAGTTGATAAGAATTATCATCATATTCAGAAGTTGTATTTCCTTGTCAGGGAATATTAGAAAGAAAAAAAAATCAAAAAATTGGGTAATTAGATTCACCATCGTATTTAGGAAATAAAACTCAAAATTCCTAAAAAATTCCATCAAATTGGGAATGTTTTTCCAATAATAAAAGGTTTATCGAACTCACCTTGGGTTTGGAATGTAAGGATTGTCGTAATAAAGAAGGGAAATGGATTCTTTGTGGATATGATGTAAATATGATGTTGATTTTTTTATTTCTCAAAAATATTAAGTTGGTTATAAAAATTATGATACTAGCATAATGAAGGAAAGGGGGAGAAAAAGTTATGATAATCATATTCATATGGTTGGAATGAAATATTTCATTGGAATAGGGGGATGTTAAAAAACTTTCCATTTTATGTAAGATGACGATGAAGCTGATCTTAAATGATTTCAAAGTCTTAAAGAAGTAATTATAACAAGCAAGAAGTTGAATAAGAGGAAATATTTTTTAAAAATAGTATAGTATCATTCCATTTGTATGATATTACTATCCATAGATTTTTTTAACAAATTTGATGAGTATCATATTCAAAAAATAAATATTTTTTTGAAATCTAAGTTACTGGTATCAGTTTGTAGGACTATTTATACCATCGTAATCATTAGAGGATTAATTTTTTCATTTGGTGTTTTTATGACCAATAAAAAGGGAAAGAAATAGTTTTATTCTATGTTGATAGGAAAATAAAGTCATAGACTAATAAAAAATGTAGTAAACTATTTTAATCAATTTGATTTGTTAGTTGAATTGATTTTTAGTATTAAGTGGTTAAAGAGAAGAGAAAATAGGTATTCAGTGTTTCTATGATATAATTGACAATTGGGTCAAGATCCATTGGAATGAAGGAGACACTAATTCATTATAATTAAGATGAGACATATTATTAGGTGTAAACTAACACTGATAAATTCATTGAATTTAGGATCATCGATATAAAGAAAAGAGAAGAAGAATTTTTTTTGGTGATTTTTAGAAGTGATGTCAAAGGGTGACAATAAGCATGAAGAGTTTGAGGAAGAATATGTTTTTTTTCATCAGTTGTTATGGACCATTGTTATTAGAAAACATACATTTTACAATTGTCATATTTGGTATAAGGGAAACATATGAAGAATTTATTTTCTTCATCATAATTAAGAAATAAAAATGGGTATTAGTTATTTAATTAGTTCATAGAAACAAAATGAGGTGTTATTAGTTCTTATTTTTTTTACAAGTGGTTCATGAAAATCAGAATGACCAAATTCTTTTATCTTAATGAAGAAATCATATTTGTTAATTGGAATTGGAATCAGAATTGGAATAATGTTTTTTAATAAGTTTGAAGTGAATTAAAGTGAATATAAGATTCAAAAATATTTGAGAATAGTTGAGATCTATTGAAAAATTCATATATATATATCTTTTATTAAGGTGAAACAAATATTTTAGGAAATTTGGTTGGGCAGGAAAAGTTTTAATAATCTCTTATAGTGTTTACTTGGATCACCTATAAAAAGAGAAAGTACTTAATACATTTAACACAAGCACTGATCACATGTGAAGATGGAGAATATTTAAATTTCATAGGAAAAGAAGTTTTTGGATTGAAAATTCACGAGAAATTTATCGGAATAGAATAATAAAGGAGAAGAGAAAGGATGGTATTTAGGGTTTCTAGACTAGGATGAGAAATCAGACTGTGATTTTCAGATTCACATAGAAGCAGTTCAGAATTGTCTCAGCGGTATTCTGATAGAGAAATATTTCCTTATTGATCAATCATACCTGGGAATCGGACTAAGAAATCGTGTTGAGTATCATTATAATTTCCCGGAATTTCTATCCTAGTGCTGGGTAAAAATGTGAATAATTTTTTGAAGCCAATATTTTTTAAATTTTATCAAGAAGCATAATATAATGCTTGTTACAAACACATTTTTTTACATCATTATGATACGTGAATCACATTCCCTATTGTATTGATCATAGTTCTACACTAGTGAAATGGAATATCCTACTCATTATATTCTACACAAAAGTATTGTTTTCTATTAGATTCTGTGGTATTGGATTGTTTCCAAACTATACCAAGTGCGTAGCTACTCTTATTGAGTAGTGAACCATGTATATTATTTTGTTCCAATGGATGTGTTTTTTTTATAGGGAATGAAATATTTAATAGGAGGAATAATATTTTTCAAATTTAAGGAAACATAAAATAAATATATCACTAACTCACCCCCTCCCCCTCTCATTGACACAACTATCTTGACTACGAAATTATAAGTGTTATCAAACCCTGAAGGTTCCCTTCATTTATTCAATTATGAATTTTTTGAATATAAGTTGATGTCAAATATAAATTGGTTAAATAGTAAAGGTATTTTGGTATTTTATGGTAGGAACTATCATATATAGAAATATAGAATCTTTCTTTATCTTATTTCTATTGGGTTTGATGTTCTTGAAGCTTCCTTGAATGGATTTCCATCACTTTATGATAAAGTAATTATTACATATATTGATATGTAGAATATTTATAGTGATGGAATGGATAATAATTTATTACCCTCATCACTTTTAGAATGTGAATTTTTAAGAATGAATGGTTTTTACACCTCGAAAGGTATATGAGATAAGTTTAAAAACATATATGAAAGCAATAAAAAATTAAATATGGAAAAGTTACAAACATGGGGGATGATGTATGAAGATCTCAACATGGGTGAATATGAATCTATTGGTGACTTCATTACTAGGGTGAATTAAATTGTCACCACTATCAAATTTCTTGTTGAAATGTTATAAGATTCTACAGTTGTAGAAAAGATCTTGATAATTGTTCCTGACATGTTTATTGCTAAAGTTTCATCATTATAACATAGATATCCTAATAAATTATCTCTATATGATTTCCATAGAACTCTCATCACTTATGAGATAATAATGGAAAATGTTATGAAAGTAAAAACACAAAAAATGATAGAGGAATGTATTTCAAGGATTCCAATAAAGAAAAGTAAAAGAATATTTTAGGTGAAGAGTAATCTTCACAAATGAGATATATAGAAATATTTATGGATTTTCATCCTTTTTTTCTAAAAATGTTAGAAGATGTACAGGTAAATAAAAATGGAAAATTCCCTTGAAATTTTTTTAATGGGGAGTAATTGAGAATATTAAGTCCCATTTTCCTTAAAGAAATAAATAATAAGATAGTGAGGAAGATGATAGAAGGCAGAGAAGATCAGGGAATAAATTAAGTGATAAGGATAAATATTATTCCAATGGAAAGAATATAAAATTATCTAAATCAAAAAGGAGATTTTTTCTATATATGTTAAGTAAAAAGTCTCTTTTTTACTTCTTCATTCCATTTATTTTGAAAATCAAAAACTCTTTCTTAAATATTTAATTTCTAATTTTTTTCATGTCCAACGTATTTTAACAATGTTCATATAAGAAAATGTGTTTCAATTTATATTACTTACATTAATTCTTTTGTCTTACATAAATAATAATTTTATCAATGTAATTTTAGTAATGAGTATGGATACGACATATATTGTACTTGTAAAAACTGTTGTAGTGAAAAACCTCCATGATTGTCATAATGAGCATTGGATATGATTTACATAATACATATCATTTGATGACTAATCAATTTGCATAGTATTTTGTTCTAACAAGAATTTCATAATCAGATGATATCAATATAAATCATACTAACACTCAAAATGATTATCTTCATAATAATTACAATTTATTTTATGCCCAGAAAACATAAAAAAAATGTTAAGAAATACTTTAGATCCAAATGATGTCATGTTTTATGTGTTAATCAATATGATGTCGTTCTTTCTGTTATCATACGACCATTGGAGTGCCAAGTGTCCAGGTCCTCCCAAAAATATCAGAGAAAATACGACCATTGGAGATCAAGATGACCATTGGAAGGAATACTTATAAATAATAGGTCATTTGATCATTTCAATATACGTGTGATAGATGGCATTTTGTGAGATCTCTTTATAATTTTCTTATGTGTGTGATAACTCTGATGTTTACACAAATGAGATACTTATTACATGTCCTTGTAATGTTTGATTTTATACTTTATTTGTGAGACACTGATTATTGTGATTACAATATAGGTCTTCTGAGGTTAGGAAGATAAGGGATCTGATCACCTTCTAGGTCGAGGTCTTGTGGGGATAGTATGATAGAGTCGATCATCGTATCAAGGGATTCCAAGTATAGGCAGACAGAAACCAATTTTCCATTCGAGGGCTTACCCTAGAGTGGGTAAGACATACTTTCTTAAAATTATATATCATGAGAACTTTTTCATATTTTATTGGATACCCTTCTCTTTAGTTTAAATGAATTGTATTAATTTGTTTACTTCATTCATACAAGTCTTTCAATTCTGTTACAATCGTATTAGAAAGTGAATTCATTTGTATAAATCTTTCTATCTGTATTTAAATTATCATAATAGCTTTAATTACTATTAATTTATTTTAATATGAATAAGATTCGACACGCTTTAAAAAAGATTCATTATTTTGTATTACTCTGATTAATCGTAGCCACTGTAATTATGATATTCTTGTACTCTGACGTATTGTTTCAATCCATGAATACAATTATACCATCATTAACAAAAGATGATTCTACTCACTAGAATAAAACATGTCGATTACATATCGGAATCATCTTGAATATGGTATGTTTTTCATTAAAACCTTGGGACTATTCATATTATAGTTTGAAAATAGGATATGTTTGTGATTTGGATTTGTTTGATATTATTAAACAAAGTTTATGTAAAGATTAAAAATTAATGTTTTTAAACATACAATTAACCTCCCCCCCCCCTCTTATATTTAGCCATATATATATATATATATCGATCCAACAATTGTTATCAGAGCCAATTCTCTATAATATTGATACTCACATTTGGTATCAAATAAGGTTTCAAGTACTAAAATACATGCTAATTATTTTACCTTTGCATGTTAGCTTTGTTTCTTGTTATAAACATTTTGTTTATAAATATTTGTTACACTAATGTATCTCATGGAAAATATTTTATTTGTATCTATTCTCAAATAAGGAAAGACTAAATTTTGGTTCTATATACAATCTCAATCCTACCAAACCCCCAATTTTTTATGGTAATGATTATGAATACTATAGGGATATAATGAAGACTTTTGTGATCAAAACAAGTGTTGATAATTTTTTTATGCTGACTGGTGAGTAAAAACTTCTTGAACAATAAATCACAACATTTACAAATCATGAAAATATATAATGTCAGCTAAATTACATGCTATAGAATAGTTTATTATTTTCTATGAAAAGAGACATATATAGCCAGATTTCCTCTTGTGAAGAATCTAATAGTATTTGGGAGAAGTTATAAATCACTCATTTTGGAACATATAATGTTGTTGAGATTAGAATAGTTATGTTAAGAGTTGATTATCAAAAAATTTAATTTTCTTTATGGAAAATCTGGTGTTAAGGTACAACAAAAGTGTATGAAAACTAATAATAGTTTACAATCAATGAGTGAAAAATGATTATATGATAAAATTATTGTTTAAAAGGTAATTGATATTTTTCCAAATGAATGGGAATGATTGAGAATAACAGTCAAAGATTCCATGAGGATTACAAATATTACACTTGATGATTTATATGGAACTCTTTTATAGTATGATTATAGGATAAAAATAAATGAGAAGAAATATTCAACAAAAAATGGAGGAGTTTCTTTTACTTATACTTCAAATCTGATGAAATATCAAAATTAATAAAATATTGTTAAATCAACAAGGAAAAATATTGTTACTCAATTATATTCATGTGATTCAGAACATTCTGAAAATGAGTTGTCCAATCATGCTAGAAGAATGAACATGATTATCAGTAAAAATTATTTATAGTATTGTTAAAATAAAAGTAATTAGGAATGAAATAAAAAGAAATATTCTGAAGTAACATATTTTGAATTTAAATTAGATGGATACATAAGACCTGGTTGTCCAAAAAATTAAAAGGAAATATAAAAAGGAAATTAATTATGATAGAAATTATAAAAAGTATTAAAATTCAAATGGAAAAAAATTCATTAAAGATTCTGACTAATAGAGTGAAATTGGGGTATATTCTTCTAATGATTCTTTAGAAAATGAAATTATGGACTGAGGAATGTTGGTCTTTATGCTGGACACCCTTTCGAAAATCGATGTTTTATGGAAAAGGTGAACACTTATGATACTTTAACAAATATATATTTAAATAAAAACCCTTTATTTGAGAAAGGTTATATTTATTATGATGAATTAATTCTACAATATAAGATAATACTTTTTTTCATATAAATAAGTATCTAGATTTTCTAAATTTATTGAAAAGGTAAATTGTAAAGTTAGTGAGAAACTTGGGAAAGAAAATTATAGAATAATTGTTTTAATAAAATAACTATCAAGTCATTTAAAAGATATAGATAAGAATTCTTTTGAAATTGATTCCATTTCTAAAAATTGTGAAAAAGATATTTTTGAGAATGATTTTCTTTCTAAAGATTTTAAAAAAGTCATTTATGAGAAAAATATTTTAAAAAGAAAACTCACATCAGAATCCAATTCTAATGTGGATAATAATTAATTTATAAAACATTGTTATAAATTTTTTTCTTTAAAGAAACATTTATGATACGTTACCACTAGTAAGGAATGATTTGATGAAATATACGAACAACTCCATCTATAAGGTCCTAGTTCAAGAATAAAATATACTCATTCAAAACCATTTTTAGTAACAATTATTTTATTCCTGAAAATCCCCCCTTTTCGCACAATGTAAAAGTGGAGGTCACTAGAATAAAAAAATATTTAAATAAAATTAAATATTTAGGATTTCAAAAACAACATTTTTCAAAAAAAAATGTGGATTCTGAAGATTTTGTTTTCAAAAGATTCGAAACAGAAGAAATTTTTGGCTCAAAAAGTTTAATTGTTTTGTTTTCAGGAAAAAAAGGATGTTTCAACAATAAGAATACATGGTACATGGATAGTATTTGGTCCCAGAATGTAACTTGTAACAAATAATTCTTTCAAAATATAATCAAGATTAAAGTTGAAAGAGTTACCTTTGGAGACAATGCTCAAGGAAAGATTGTTGGAATATATAATATTGTTCTTCATGAAAAAAAAAATTCAAATGTTTTATATGTAAATGGTCTTAAGCATAACCATATAATCATAATTCAATTAATCAATGAAGGTTTCCTTGTGAATTTCATGAAAAATAAATGTGTAGTACATATTTCTAAGTATGAATTAATTATTTCTTCCAATCGTCATGATATTGTTTATACAAAACACATAGAAGACCATAAAAGTCAAGACATACCTTGACTTAGTCCAATAGAAGATCAATATTGGCTATAGAATTGAAGGTTAATACATTTTATCCTTAGAAACTTATGTAAATTAACTATGAAAATACTTGTTAAGGATCTACCCGAACATAGATTTGATTCCTCAAAATCCTGTGATCATTTTCAATATGGAAAGAAACATTAGTATAGATTTAAATCTATTAGTAAATTCTCAACTAATGATTATTTACAGTTAGTTCCCATGGATCTTTTTACTCATACACAAACTAGATGTATTGGTGGAAAGTACTATGTATTTGTTTCAATTGATGATTACACTAGATCTACTTGGGTTTATTTTATAGAAATGAAATATGAATCATTTTTTCTTTTTAAACCCATTATAGAAAATGTTAAAATGACAAAAATATTCCCTTGATAACTATTCGTAGTGATCATGGTAGAGAATTTGTACACTCTATTTTTGAAACTTTTTGTAGTAATAAATCCATTACGAATAGTTTTTTAGCACCTAGAACTCCTCAAAAATGGTTTTGTTAAAAGAATAAATTGTATTATTCATGAAATAAAAAGAACCATTTTGAATGGATACTTATTTTCAAAGCACTTTTGGGAAGAATATTTTAGTAATTATTATTATACTATATATAAATCCAGTTTTAATTTGACCCTTTATTAATTAAAAACCATATGAATTATGGACAGGATGAAAACCAAAGTCTTATACTTCAGAATATTTGGATGAAAATTATTTATCTTGAATACAAAAGATAATTTACAAAAAAATTCACCCAGATCTGATGAACAAATATTCTTATCCCATTCCACTACTTTTAAGTCATATAAAGTTTTTAATAAATATTCGTGTACTATTGAATAAATAATACATGTAATGTTTTATGAAATGGATCGTTTTTTTGAAAATCCTATAAAACAACCTCAAATATGTTTTTGCAAACTTATTTTCATCATTTGATAGAAGATTATTTTAATAAGGAAAATACTCAAGAAATTGTTTCAGAATTATTCACTCCAAAAGACTTTCTATATTATGTTTTTGAATAGGTTTTATAAAACCCTTGTCAATTATTTCTTAAGAATCATCCATGTGATTCTATCATTGGTGATGTAAATAAAATATTAAGGACTAGAAGTTCTCTAAGAAATGAAGTAGAACATCTTTCTTCTCTTTCCCAATTTGAACTTAAAAGTCCTGATGAGGCTTTAGGTGATGAATATTGTATTTAGGTTATGTAATATGAACTAAACTAATTTGAAAGTAACAAAGTATGTACATTGGTTGAAATTACTAAAGAAGCCTCTACAATTAGTGTAAAATGGGGTTTCATAAATAAATGTGATAAAAATGTAATAATTAATAGAAATAAAGAAATACTTGATTCTAAATTTTATAATCAACAGGAGGGAATATATTATAAAGAAACATATTCTATTATAGCTATAATTAAATCTTTGTCTACTCTATTAGCCTTTATAGATTTCTTAAATTAAAAAAAATCAAATAGATGTGAAGTATGATTTCCATAACAGATATGTTTAAGAGGATTCTTTTTTTTGAACAACCTCCTAGTATTAATGAAACAATGAATGCTGAATATTTTTATAAACTTACTAAAGCTTTATATATAATTTAAAAATCCCCAAGATATTAGCTTGATAGATTAATATGTTTTTTTGTTACAAAAAAATAATTGTAAGGGAACTGCAGATCTAACTCTTTTCATAAAAAAATATAATAAAAAATTGATTTTTTAAATCTATGTTGATGACATAATATTCAGATAAACTCAATAATCTTTCATATATTTCTTTGTGAATCTTATTAAATATGATTTTGAAATGAGTATTATGGGTGAGTTAACATTATTTCCAGGCTTTAAAATTTCTCAAAAATCATAAGGATCCTATATATCCCAACATAAGAATATCAAGGATCTAATTAAAAATTATGGCTATGAAATAACTAAAAGTATTATTACTCCAATTGATACTTCAAATACATTTGATAGTGATGAAGTTGGGAAACCATTTGATTAAACAATATTTAGAGGTATTATAGGAATCCTAATATACATTCCTACTATTCTACCATACATATGTTTTCGGTATGCTTATGTTCAAGATATCAATTGAATGGAATATAATTTAAAATATATTAAAATAATTATTTTGCTATTTAATGGAAACCATAGATATATGACTTTTCTATTCTTTTGGAAACGATTTTTAATTGAAAAGATTTTTGGATGATGACTTTGGTGGTTGTATAATAGATTTATAAAGTACATATGGAACACTTTATTTCATAGGATATTCATAGTTTGTATGTCTTGTTGGAAACAACCCCTTGTTGCACTTTCCACTGATGAAGCTGAATATGTAGTAGCTTGAAGTTGTTGTGCTCAAGTATTGTGCATGTAACACAAACTCACTACTACAGAACAATTTTTTAAAAAATCAAATACTTTGTGATAACACAAGTTCCATTTCCCTTAAAAACCATTCGCATCACTCTCATGAAAAACAAAACGATATTAGGCTTCACTTTCTTAGGTATCACCCACAAAATGGAGATATCATTTTACAATTTATCAGAACAAAAAAAACACTTCCTTATATCATTAAAAAACAATTATCTTTCTATAGATTTGAATACATTAAACAGAATCTTGTAATGATAATTATAATGTAATCATTAATATTTGGTTCTTTCGTAAGCCATACCCTTACAATAAATTACTTTTTTTAAATGGGTATTACATATGAATGACATTTCATAA
The DNA here is from genome assembly GCA_963277665.1 of Viscum album. Taxonomy (NCBI): domain Eukaryota; kingdom Viridiplantae; phylum Streptophyta; class Magnoliopsida; order Santalales; family Viscaceae; genus Viscum; species Viscum album. The sequence continues at coordinate 1,356,558,521 of OY728131.1, forward strand.
AATTATTATTATTGGAAAAAATTTTGTAGTAATATTTTTAGTATTTAATATTTTTTTGTACAGATATTTTTTATACTCATATTTTTCATACTTATATTTTTCTTAATCATTTTTTTCGTAATCATATTATTCATACTCATATTCTCCGTACTCAAATTTTTTATATTCAAAATTTTTTATACTCAAATTTTTTAAGAAGAACTAATTATAAATCCCAATAGCTATGCCTTCAAACTCTTAAAAGTGCAATTTATTACCTTACACTTTTTTAATTCAAGTATAATTTTTTGTTTTTAATTTTTTTCAAATTCATTTAGAATATGATAAATTTTTTCATTCTTTCTTAAAAATCTTTAAGAGTTCATTTATTTTTATCCATTACATGATTCTTATTAAATAGAAGCCATATAATTTGAACGGTCTCCCTTCACAGATTATATTCAAGGGACCCCTCACCCTATCCAACCCCAAATTTCTCATCTTTTTCAACAAAGATTTTTCTCCCTTCAAAGATTTAAGTTCACAAGTTTCTTTGATCTGTGAAGGTTTTGGCTGTCATGGAAGAATCAATGACACATTCTTCCAAATCAATGGCTCCTAAAGGATTATAAACTATAATATCCTTTAAATAAGGGTTTTTAATAAAATATTTTTATGAAAAGTAAGATTATTCATTGAAAGGGTTATTAGATTTCAAGTATGAGAATAAGTTTGTTTAGAATTACCTGAGACTAATAAAGACCTTATCCATGTTGAAAAAGTAAGATAGTTTTATAGTATTGTGAAAGTCTATAAGGATTTAAAGACAACTTTTTTATGTATGGAAAAGAGATTATCCTATCTATGAAAAAAGCCACTAATTTCATTAGTGTACCCTCATAGGGTGATGTTTTTTGTCCATATCATAAGTTTTCTAAAGAAAAAGGGACTTTCATTAAGAACAAAGATGAGGACTCACTCTCTGAAATTCGTGAGGATAGAAAGAAAATTTATCATCCCTCTTTTAAAAATTTTATTATAGACCTTTAGATGCAAGGGTTTTTTATTCCATGAAATATTGATAGGGAAACCCTGAAGGTTTTAGATGTTTTTATTCTTTATTACCTAGTAAAAATGAGGATGTTAAATTTAATGGGTTATATTTTTCTAACCATGAACAACTTACAAATTGGAGACATAAAATCTCAGTGGATACTGTTTCCATGGATCATAAGTAAGATTCATACCAAGAGATTTATTTTTTTCAAAGACTCTATCAAATAAGAAATAATGAAAATAAAAAATCAACATATCAGTGATGATATGATAAAATGGATAAAGTTCCATTTTAGTTTAGAATCAAAATAAATTTTCAAAGATGTAAATTTCAATCCTTAAAATTAATCTATTGATGGTTCATAGAATGTTTTAAAAGAATATGTACTAATTTTTTCAGTAAAGAAAGGGAAATTATGGTCTATTTCTCCAAAAAAAAAGTCAAAAAAAGTCTATATTGATGAAATTTCTTCTGAATAGAGAAAACAAAAAATTGAATGAAAGAAGAAGACAATTTTTTTGGACTTTTCCCTCCCGAGGCATTAATGGAATGAATGTGTACTGATGATGCTTTTAAATTAGATGAAAAGAAAACGAAGATAAAAAGACAAAAATAGATGTTTTTATTCTGATAAGTTTTTAAAAGGTGTTAAAAATTCATGAAAAAGGAATAATAATCATGGAACCTATTCAAGAAGGTATAGTTACTCCCTCTATCCAAGATAAGAGAAAAGTAAAGAAAACAGTTGGAAATGAATCAGTGCCACAAAAATATACTCAAAAAACATCCATATGAAAAAAGAGATAGAGAAATAATACATAGAAATGAATATGTTGGTGAAGAGGAATAAAGACAAGAAATAAGTGAAGAAGAAGAGGAATAATGAGAAGATGAAGTTGAAAAAGAAGTATGAAAGGAGGAAGATGGGAATGAAATGGAAATTATTCAGAGATAAAAATCTCACTCTAATATTTTACCCATGATATCTTCATATGAAACTTCTTGTAAATTACCATTTCTAGGAGTTGAGTCTTCAAAGAAATATACTTATAGAGTCTAGTCTAATAAATTTATTCATATTTCTAACAAATAAGAAGAAACCAAGACTGATGAAAATCATAATCAGTCTTTAAAATACATGGCTAGTGAAACTCATTATGGTTAACTTCGTAATGTTTTGGAAGATACTGACTTAGATAATACAATTAGAATCAAATGAGGTCATTATATAGTTCAATCCTTAAGAATACTTGGAAAGAATATTCCATATTTTCGAACTCTCTAAGGTAAAATGGATTTGGTTTCTGAAATACAAAATAAAATATCCAATTTAATAATAGTTTAAAATGTTTGACTAATAAAACTGGAAGTTGATTTCAAAGTGTTTGAAGAAAGTGTTCAGGATCAAGAAAAATTCATGAAACAAATAGGTAAATAGGTTTCAAAATTACGATTCAAATATCAAAGATCATGAATAATTGGTTTAATACGTAAGGAATCTAGAAAATAATGTCTCAGTTGTATTCAAAAAGCTTGAAAATGACATTGTTGGTAAATTAAGATTATTAAAAAAATTTAAGGCCTCAAAAGATAGCCAGTGCATAGAAATAAATGAGATAAATGGGCATATGAAATACATATCATTAGAAATTTCATGGTTAAATAATTACAAGGATTGAATAATTTATTTGAATAATCTAATTGTTTTCATAAATAATAGAATTGAAATACAAGAAAATATGAGAAAGGTTCAACAAGATAATTTCCATCTTTTGGAAGAACATTTTCATACTCAAGATCATAAAATATATGCCCAAGAAAAAAATATTTGTACTATTGAAGAAAATATATACTCCTAGGAAGAATTGAATTAGAATAAATATGAGTGGTTTTTTGACCAGAAAGAACAGTTTCAAACACATCAAAAATGTATTGAAAACATAGTGGATGATAGAAATTAATTCAAGAAGATGAAAATAATCATTTTGGACCTCATTTATAAGAAATGATTTTTTTAACTCTTGTTTTTTCCTTTTGGGAAACATCAAAGAAATAATTTTTCATCTTTATTGAGTTTGATTGATTGTCTTCCAATTATATTAGTTGAATATTATTTTATTTATTTTTAGATGATTAATCACTTAATTATTTCATATAGATTGTTTTTTATAACCCCTTTTTAGGTACCTCAAAGACCATTTTAATTCCTTTCTCAAAATCACAGTGGGAGAGAATGATATAGATAGGGGAGAAAATTATATAAATAGGGAGAATGTTATAGTAAGGGGAATTTTTTTAAGAGAATATGATCCTTAGGGATATTTTTATCCTAAGGGGGGTTTATTCATATTCATCGATGTATTTAGATGAGTTATAAACTAAATGGAAGATAATTATTAATGTTTACTTCAGAATATGAATGTTCTTTAAAATAATTTTAGACATGTGTTTTTAGAGATATTTTCTATTCAAGATCTATGGTTTGTTCCTTCCAAAAAGGATTACATTTTTAAGTCAAAATTACCATTTTTTTTATCTATTCCTTTTTTTTGAGAATCAAAAACTCTTTTTTAATATTTGATTTCTAATTCTTTCATGCCCAAAGTATTTTAACAATTTTCTTATAAAGAAATGTATTAAATTTTTTACTGCTTACATTAAGTATTTTAACTTATGAAAATAATTATTTATCATTAATTTTTTTTAATGACAATAGATATCATATATATCATACTAATAAAAACTATCATAATGAAAACCCTCAATGATTATCATAATAATCATTGGATAATATTTACATCATATGTATCATTTGATAACCAACCAATCTTCTAGTTTTTTATATTAACAATAATTTCATAATCAGATGATATAAATATAAATCTCACTAACACTCATAATGATTATCATCAGACTCATTAAAATTTACTTTTTGTTAGAGGAGTTCAACAAACAAAAAGAAAATTTGTTTCAAGTTAGAGAAGTAAGAAACTATTGTTACTTGGGCATTGTGTAAGAAAATTAAATGTGGCATAAGAGGCTAAGACACATGTGTTAGAAGAAACTGGGAAAATTATCTAATAAAGAAAGTTTCTATAGTATTATATATTTGTCAATAAAAAGATTTGGTGTTTCACTATTTCTAGAAAGGAAAGAATAAAAAATTGCAAAATAAATTTGTCATTTGTTCAAAAAAACCCATGAAACATATCCATTATGATATGTGTGTGCCAATGAGAAAACAATAAACTAGTGTAGATAATTACATCATCACATTCATTGATGATTTTTCTCACATTAATTGTGTTATATATATATATATAACATAAGTTAGACACTCTAAAAATTATTAAAACATTTAGGAGGAAAGATCATAAGAAATGTGAGTATTTAGTGATGAAATTTAGAACTGATAATGGTGGGGAGTACAAAAATGAAGAATTTGAAATTTATTTTGAGAAGTGTGGAATTTTTTATTAGTTCAGTTCACCATAAAAACCTCAACAAAATGGTGTTGGTGAAAGGAATAAGAGGTGTTTGGTGGAAATGGGGAGAACTCTGTTACTTGAATGTGGTCTTTCTCATTTCTTTTGGAGGCAATACATGAGTACTATAGTGTATATCCAAAATATATGTTTATATAGGCCAAGTTAATATATAAATCCATATAAAATGTTTATGATAAAACTCTAATTTTCCAACACTTAATAGTTATGGGGAGTCCATGAATCATAAAGAAAAGAGGTTGAAACCTTGTAAAGTTTGATAATAGATGTGAAGATGGATTTTTTCATAGATATTCTCTTAAGGAAAGAGGTTATAGGTGTTTAAATAAATAAATTGGAAGAATGCATCATTTTGTTGATGTGAATTTTATTGAAAAAGAGGGGGAAGATAAACATACTAGGACTGATAAGGAAGATGACCATGATAACAAAATTTTTGTTAGAAATCCTGATAAGGATACTGACAATAGTAATCCTACTTAAGAAGAAGAATCAGATTCATCTATTTCAAGTGATGATGATGAAATTCAAAAATTTAATCCTATGATTATTAATAAAATGGAGGCTCAGAACGTTATAAGTAATCAAAATCATAATCTTAAAATAACAAGAACATAAAAAATTGTTACACATACTTCATTGTATTCAAAAGTTGATCTGGTTGATGTGAATAATGATTTTGAGCATTCAGAATGGGTTCGGGCCATGAATTAAGAGATGGATCATATATAAAATAATGATACATGGGAACTCAAACCTAAGAAAAATAAAAAACAATTATTGGTAAAATAAATGGGGATTATAAAATATGTAAAATGAAAAAGGCGAAGTAATAAGGACAAAAATAATGATTATTATAAAAAGGTTACTCACATATTGATGTTTTTGGATTTGATTATACTTTTCCCCTAGTTTAATGGTTAGAAATTGATAGAATATTTATATATATTGTTTAATAATTATTTTACAATATCTTTAAAATGGATGTGATGTTCACATTTCTAAATGGGGATCATGATGAGGAATTTTACATTTAACAACCTTATGGCCTTATTTTTGGTCAAGATGAAGGTAATGTGTTTAAGTTTAATAAATACTTGTATGGGATAAAATAATCACCAAGTGATTGACATTATAAATTAAATACATTCTTAAGGAATATGAATTTTAATAAATAAATAGTTGATATCAATCTTTACATCAAAGAATTTTAGGCATTTTACCTAAACACAATTTTTTATGTTGATGGAATTATCTTTTCTATGAATAAAGAAATATTTGTTGAATAGATTAATTTTTTTTGATATATCCATGCTGGAGGAAGTGAAATACTTTATTGGGTTAAAAATATTATAAAACAAGGAACACATTTTTCTTTCTTAATAAAATTGTGCTAATGAAATTCTTAAGATGTTTGGAATGTAAAATTTGAAACTTGTTTCCACACCAAATTTTGTGGGAACAAAGTCTTCCAAAGATATAGTAGGCAAGGAGGTTGATTGGAAAAGGTTTTAGAAGTTGATTGGAAGTTTTTTATATTTGAATACCTCAAGACCTAATATTTTTTCTATTGTTACCCTATGTGAAATATTTTAGAGTTCTCTTAAATAATCCCATTTACATACTGGAAAAATAATTCTCAAATATATTATAAGAAAAAATATCAGAATTAGGTATGATAGATCTGATAGTATTGACTTGTATGGGTATTTAGATGCTGATTGGGTAAGAAATATTAATGATAAAAGATCCTCATCTGGTGGATTTTTCTTTTTGGGAAAAATTTGTTTAAGTTTTCATACAATTAAATAGTATTAAATAACTCATAGAATAGTTGATGATGAGTATATTTTCGATACTCTAAAAGCTAGCCAACTTATGTAGATTAATACGTAGTTAGAATATTTATTTGTTGAAGTAAAATTACCCTTGATCTTATATTGTCATAATGAAAGTTCAATCAACATTAATATAAATATAATACAAAATTCTTTGTCAAAACATATTGATATAAAAAATCATTTCATCATAGAGCATGTGGAGAAGAATTAATTAAAGGTGGATAAGGTTCCTACAATATAATAAGTATCTAAAATTCTCCCAAAATCATTACTGAAGGATCCTTTTTCTAAATTGAGGTTGAACATGGGTGTAAAACCTATTATTTATCAAGTTTTAGGTATGTGAATTTTTTTCTATCTCATCTTGACATGGATAGTGTTGTCAAATGGGGATAATGTTTCAAAAATATATCCATTATTATATGCTAAAACTTTTACGGAAGAATATAACAATGGGGAGGTATGGGTAAGTTGTAATTTTGGTAATGTAAATGTTTCAAATATTCTAACTATTTGTTTGATTGGTCATAGGATTATTTTGTTAAGAAGGTAAGTGAATGAGTTAATAAATATGTGAATAAAATCCGAGGAGGTTCTCATGATCACTATTTTTGGATATTATGGGTTTTCTATCAATAATTCTTCTTTACTATAATCTTTTAGCTCCCATAGTCTTAGAATTGTGGATAAGTAATCCATATATTGAGGTTAAAATGTTTAGTGACTTATGAACCTTGGTTAAAAACAAAATTCAAAGGGGGGTATTTTTAACACCAAGCTGATAATAAAGATGAACATATTCAAGGGTTATCTTTTTTTAAGGATGTTTAAGAATAAAATAAATCACCTCAATTTGTAAAAGAGTTTAATTAGATTCATCATCATATTCGGGAAATCAAAATCACTATTCTTAAGTGATGCCTTCATATTGTGAACGTTTTTTCTGGAAGAAAATGTTTGTTTGATTCACCTAGGGTCCAAAATTTAAGGAACATAATAATAAGGAAGGGAATAGATTCTCCATATATCTGATGATAATATGATGATTCTTTGTTTTGTGGTATTTCTCATAAATAATAAGTAAGTTTTAAAACTTGTGATACTATCTTGATGAAGTAAATGATAAGAAAAGGTGATGCCAATCATATTCATATTATTGGAAATAAATATGTGTTTGGAATATTGGTAAGTTACAAAAATTTCCCTTGCGTGTCAGATGATGATAAAGCAGATCTAAAATATTTTCAAAGTCCTAAACAACTCATACTTATAAGAAAGAAGTTGAAGAAGAGAAAAGTCTATGTAGAAAATCCTTTATCATCTCATTCAATGGGATTACTAGACATATATTTGTTTAATGAGTTTGATGAGTATCTTATTTAGAAAAGAATGAATTCTCTAAAGTTGAAGCTATTGATACCAGTCCATTATAATCAATATTACATCATAATCAGCATAGGAAAAATTATTTTACTAGGGAGTTTTTGGGACCAATGAAAAGAAAAACAAGTAAATTTTAAGGGGGATGATATGAAAACGAAAATAAGATAATATTCCACAATGTAGTCAACCATTTTAATCAAGATTAATTGTGGGATGAATTGGTTTGTTTTAGTGTCAATTGGTTCAAGAGAAAAGTTACACAAGATCCTATACCTAGTTAGTGAGGACTCAGCAAGTGCATCTAATAGACCTGAGTTCAAAACCTGGTAGAGACATATTTTATGGGTACTTAGTAGTCACTAGAGAAGTCACTATAACAGCCACTGTTCGGTACTGTAACAGCCAGAACTATTCATCTATTTGCACTTTTGGGCCACCGGTTTGGGCCTCTGGTCCTTTAAGACATTTGGGACATCTAAAGCCGTTGGGATAATAAGGCTTTCGGGCCACCTCAATGCCTACGGGCCACCGCAAGGCCTTCGAGCGTACTCAACTCCTTCGGGCCACATAAAATTGTGCAGAAATGATCACACATACTCTATAGGGAGAAGACTCCATATGGGGTTTCAGAGTAGGTGAATTCACCATAGTAGAATCTAAGAGGATTTGTCAGAAAGATAGGGTATGGAATTTCTTTCGAGACTAGCATGTGATTTCATGGGAAGCCTAGCTGAATAGCCATGCGAAGGTGGATAGTTGATATCACAATGAAAAAGTTGGGAGGAGGAGTTCCAGGTATAGTCTGTATATTTACTAAAACCTACTAGTCATGTAATATCTAAGCCTATGGGATTTTTAAGGGTTACCACTCATCCCTTAAAGGGGTGGTTATCAAAAATTAATAAAAAAAAGAAGGCCCTCAGGCGATTCAAGAAAGAGAAAAGAAACAGTGTTACTTAGTGTTTCTCTGATATGTTTAATAATTGGGTAAAGATACATAGGAATGGAGGAGTCACTGATTAATTAGAGTAGATATGAGACTGATAATTAGATTTATCCAGAAAAGGATAACTTCATTAGATTCAGTATCATTGGTCCAAAGAAAAGAAGAAGAATAATATTTCATGGATATTTTTAGAAGTGTTGTCAAAGGGGGACAAGAAGCTTGGAGAGTTTGATGAATAATATGTTTGTTTTAAATATTTGGTATGGACCATCATAATAGTAAGACATATATTTTACATTTGTCACATTTGGTATAAGGGAAAAGTAATGAAGAATCTATTGTCTTCATCTTAATGAATAAATAAAATAGGTTGATCAGTCTTTCAATTGGTTCATATTAACATAATGAGATGTCTTCAGATATGATTTCTTCTCAAGGGGGTCAATAAAATTGGAATAACCACATTAATTTATCATAATAATGAAATATTATTTTTCAATCAGAATCAAATTGATTTTTTTAATAAATGTTAAATTTGATCAAGTTAGTAGAAGATTTAAGAAGATTTGAGGAGATATAAATATGTTATCAAATTCATAAATGTATCTCAAATTCAATGTAAATCTAGATTTAGGGAAATTTTTTCAAGGGGGAAGATATTTTATAATCCTTCCTAAACCTTATTTGGATCACCTACAAAAGGACAAAGTACTTTATAATTTCTCAAACAAGTACTATTCATAGGTGAAGAGGGAGAAGCTCCAAATTTATTGGGAGAAGATGCTTCGGGATTATAAATTCTTCAGAATTCTAAATTGATAAAAGAATAAATGATAAGAGATAAGATCATATTCATGGTTTCTAGATTTGATTGAGAAATTGGACTAGGATTTATGAATTCTGAAAAAATCAGTTTAGAATTATCTCAACAATATACAGAAAAAGTAATATTTATATATTGAGTAATCGAACGTGGAAATGGGGTAGGGAAATCCTACTGAGTATCATTACAATGGCCATGATGTTTTTTTCTTCATATTGGGTACTAAAGTGAAGAATTTTTTTGAACATTATATTTTTGAATTTTGACCAAGAAGCATCGTAACATGCTTATTACAAAAAAAAATTGTATTACATCTTCATTCTACTTTAAGTACATGAACTTTTTTATTGATCATAGTGCTACACAAATGTTAGGGAATATCATATTCATTTTATTTCATAAAAAATTATTGTTTTCTAGTATATTGGGTTGTATAGTATTGTTTCCAAACCATACCAATTATGTATCTAATTTTGTTGAGTAGTTAACCTTGAAAATTCTTCTGTTCTTATAGATGTACGTTTGTTTTTTTAAGCAGGGAAACAAAATCTTTAATATAAGGAAAATGTTATCTCATAAGTAAGGAAACATAAAAGAAAAAGATATCATTAATTCATCCCTCCCCATATCATTGACACCACTATCTTTACTAGGAAATTAAAATTCATAATATGAAACTTATCTCTAAAAAATAAAAGGAATTAATCTTTAAATAATATTTTTAGATAGACCTACACTAAACATAAGTGTTTTTATTACCAAAAATTTCTCTCAAAATACTCTTAATCATGTTATTCATCCACCACTTAAAACATAAAATGAGGTGTCTTAGACTTTAAACATAAGATAAATATTATACTTGTAAACCCATTTTGGTATACATAACTCTTCATATTATCATACCTGAAAACATCCTAATCTCTAAAGTTATATAAAGCCTCCTCTAATACCAACTATAAGGACCTGACTTTAAGCATTTCATATTATATAATATTTGAACTACAATTCAATTCCTTATAATCCCAAGGATATTTTCTATTTATAGTTTTAAATACTTGGGACAATTTTTTACATATTAAACCCATGAATTACAAGTGCACACTTATACTCAGTGTCTGTTTTTACGAGAAAACAAAACATTTAAAAATAAACATGTTTTACTGACATATGTTCAAAATTTTGATATTGACATCAATATTGTTTCTACTCATCCATAGATCCCTATGACAAAACATTTTAAAGTGTGGGATGATCATAAATGTCTCAGTAAGTGACATAAAAAAAGAATTCCATTATTCCTGTAAAAAAATTAAAATCCTATGCTAAAACATTTTCTTAAAAAAATTACCCAAAGAGGGTATCATAAATTTTTTACAACAAATTATATTTATCATATATTTTAAAATAAATCATTTCAAATAAAATTCATAATTCAACATTGAAAAGTCATGTAGGCACCTTGGTTTATAATATTCATATCACTCTTGCAATCACCCTTAAAAATGGAATAACCATATGATCAACATGCACTTTTGTACAACTAAATTCATTGGAGATATATAATGGGGATCACACATTGTATAATATATGTTGGAATCACTAATTTTTCATAACCTATAATGAGGATCAACCCTTCATATAAGTTATACCAGGCTCACCTATGAGCTATAATGGGGTTCAACTGTTCATATAATCAATATCGAGCTCACCCATTTTTCATACAACGGTCAAGTACCATATCATGAATAAAGAATTTTATTATTTCACATTTTCATCATAAAACCCTTTTAGAACCCCATTTAAATAAAATTTACATTTTTATACCAAAACAACCTTTTCTTTTAATTTTTTTTAAATCTAAAAACTACGCACAACATAAAGAAACGATTTTATTAAAAAATAACCATTGGAACTTATAAAAAATATTAAATAATTAAATCAATGTGATGGTAAAAATATTTAATCATTCCTTATATGTAAAAAAATACATTCCTTTTTAATTTAATAAAAATATGTGAAATATGAACTATAAAAGATTATTATTAAAAAAATTCTCTTATTTTGAGTCCAAGTAATTGCATATATTGTTTATCTTCCTAAAAAATTTACATTAATTGTTTACTTGATTAATAACCCTCTTAATGTTGATTTTTACATTTATATCTCATATTTAAATTTAAAATACAATTACATGATAAATTATTCTCACATCTATCATTTCGACTATATTGAGTTTATAAGTCCAAAACACCTTTGATTGGTTGACTATAATCGAAAAGGTAATTATTCCATCACCTCAAAAATAATATGATTGACATAATTGTAATTATTATACATATATAATACATTCCAATCCATCCATTTAATTTGTATATGTAAAATAAACTATGTTACTACCATGGAGATAGTAGGCCATAAGTACGCATGAAAATTGAACTATGTTACAGCCATGGAGATAGTAGGCCATAAGTACACATAAGTAACGTTTCCCTTTTTCAAAAAAAAATTATTAAAAGAAGGTAAATATTATTTTATGTTTAGATATTGATTATAATATAATATATATAATATTATTTCATTATATATACATATATATTTTATCCATGTGATTTTGTGATGAAAAATTAATCACATCATTTTGTGCAGGTATTAGTCCACATGTACGCACGAATGACGTTATAATTTTTCAGTTTAAGGAAACGTAAAAGGTAAATAATATATTATATTTTAATAATGAAATTTTTTTAATTAATATCATATATAAACATTAATCCCTTCATTATAATATACCCATGAAAAAAGGAAAAGGGAAAAAAATTACATCAGTTCACGAGGTGATAGTCCTCCGTACACACAAAAAATGAATTCATTTCCCTTTTGATGGAATGAGAGATGGATAAAGGTACTAAAACCAACATAATAACTCCTTATTATATGGATTATATTTTATTTTTTGTTTTATCAAGTATGATGAAGGTGTTAAATATTTTTAAGAAGACATAAAACTAAAACAAACATATAAAAACTATACCTCTTCTTTGCAAAACCTCCTTTCCTTAACACCTTAATATCTCTAATATTGGTATTATTTTTAAAAAATATCCTCTATAATGAGATAAGTGGTTATATTAAGGTATCTGGATAGGTATTGTTTAAATCAAATTCTTTTTTAAGTGTCAATAAATGGGAAGAAAATGTTCCAAATTATATGATAAGGTAGGGGAACTCTTGGAATTTCATAAAATACTAAATTAATAATATTTATTTTTTATTTAAATGTTAATCCAAAGTGAATTATTTGTAATATATGATAATAATTTATCTAAATTCCCTCATGAAATCAAAATTCGGTAAGTTTTTTCTATATTTCTACCCTTATATTTTGCTTTTAACCCTTATTCAACCCCATTAACTCTTTCCACAAAATGTTGATTTTTAATCAGTGAGGGTTAATATAGTTAATATAAAATAATATAGATCCATAAATGGACCATATTTTATATATAAAATGTTATCCTAAGTAATTTTCTAAATTTATGATTTTTATAAATTTAATATCATTTAATAAGATATAATTTATTATAAAATATTAATAATGTTAATTTATAGAACTATTCAGTACATTGACTTTAAAAATATCAATATAACAATTATAATTAGAACAAATTATTTTAAAATATCCCTAACATGTCATGTTAATCTATAAAAATATATTTTTTTATATTAATTAGGTTAAATTATATTTATTTTAATATTTTTAATATCAATAAATCTATTTTTCACAATAATTAAATAATTACTACATTAGTGTTGTGAGAGTATTTATGGAATTTTTTTATTTAAACAGTTAAAAATAGATTAACATGATGAAAATAAATAATTTAGATTTAAAAATTATATTTATAGTCAAACATATCATCGGGATAACACCATATTAAAAATATTATACTTATTAAAAATAAGATTGTGGCATGTTTGACTTTTTTAAAAATAAAACACTATAAAGATCATAATCTCAACCATGTGGCCCAAAAGGCCATAAATTATATTTTTGGATTATTATGGTCGATATATACTCATAAAATAAAATTTAGGTATTATTTATGGTCACTTGACAGTTCTTATCATTTTATTTGTAACCTAAATTATCGGATTTACCATTTACCAGAGTAATAAAAATACTAACTGTAATAATAATATTGACCATAATAAAATGGACATATATATAAAATTTATACATTTTAATTCAAAATATAGAAGCCATTTTTTTAAATAAAAAACATTAAAAATTCATATTTTCATTTAAAATTAAATCGTAAGAAACGAAAAATAATTTTCCAAAAAAATACCCTTTTTAAAAATAAGATATTTTTATATAAATTAAATTATAAAATCTATTTCAAAAACCATAATTATATTATTTTAAATTATAATTAACTAATGAAAATTTATAAATAACTTAAAAAATAATTTTACCACGTAAATACTTTAAAATAATATGCAGTTTTCAATAAAAACTAGCATTCTTAACTATTACTTGAAGAATAAATATTTTTAGGAAATTATAAAAAATTCATACTAAGATAATTTGGACATGATTACTTTTAAAATCAAATTGATTTTTTAAAATTAAATTCCAGAAATTTAAAATTAAACTTTTAATTTAAATATTATAAGAAATGAGTTTATTAAAACTATTCCTTTTTTAATTTTAAGAATTATGTTATAATGAATGTAATATTAATAAATAATAAAATGTTTTATTATATCATTTCCTGGGATGTTACTCTCAATTCTCGAATGGATAAATATTTTCAAACACATAGTTTCGTGTTACTAAAGAAGTTATCAACCTTGATTTTAGGGTTATTGGTGTACCTTGAAAACCATATGAATTTTTTCCTAGATGACCCATTTAATTCATCCCCCCTTTACATCCATTAAATTCCCTCTCAATTTTCGTATGGAGAGTACATGGAAAATATTTTTCAGTAAATATTTCCATTATTTCGTCTCATTCCATTATTTTGAATATGTCCAAAGGCTTGGTATTCTTAATCAGTGTACACAACTAATCATCTTATCCCTCTAAGAGGTAAATGACCAGGATCAGTTTCTATTGTTTTCATTATTAAAGCATAGAAAATATTTTTTTCAATTGAAATTATCCACTAATCTTTGTTTAAACAATTATAGGATCCCCTAAAAGAGGGTTTTTGTTATCACACAAATTAATCAAAAGAAATTTAATCCTTATTTAAAAGACTTGAGAAATTTTATTGTTCAAGTAATTATTTATAACTTGATTCCGTTGAGATAGTACCTCCATTAGGTTTTCACCTCCCGCTCCAATAATATTTGGTATCTCATTTGGAAAATCATTTCATTGCCTATAGTACATTTTTTTGGACATGATACCTATTATGTACATTAATTTATTAAAATAAAGAAAATTTAGGGATAAGAATACTCAAATTAATAAGAATATAAAACAAAAATTGTGATGTTAGAAATAATTACAAATAAATATCTAGCATATCCTAACTCATTAATTTTTAATTTTTAATCTATTTAATTAGGGTTTATTTCTTATTAGGTTATTTTAATAAACTTAGATTTTTTATCCTTTAAAAAATATATATTATGTTATATAACATGTTTTACATGCTACACCAAATGTACAAAAACCAAAAAAAATATATTTACTCCATTTTTAATAATGATATAAAAAAATTGTAAACAATTAATAGTTATTACATTTTTAAGGTAAACAATTAATATGAGTTAGTGTAGAAGAAATTTATACTAGATAAAATCAATTTATTTATATTATATATTTTCAATTAAAAAACTAAAATTAAAAATCTTGAATTTAATTTGATAAATTAAAATTATTTTTTAAATTCATCTCAACAAAATTATCTTATAATCCTTTTTTCAATATGTTTCTAAAATAATCAATTTTTGGTGAATATAAAAAAAAAAAATAATTCAATAATACCATTTCATTTATATGATATTTAATTTACTGAAACTTTTTATGTATACAAAATTTATATGTATAAAGTGAAATAATTCATTTAAAATTAGTATATTTATTTTATAATATCCATGAATATCGTTTTAAAAAATTAAGTAAAAAGGGTATCTTCAATAAAAGTAACTATTTATTATATTTTATATTTTCCATTAAAATCTATAAATTATAATTTTATAATTTTAATTGTATAAAATAAAATTAATTTTGTAAGCCATCATATACATATTTACTTATTATTAATTTTTGATCTTTTTATAAAAAGGTTGCTATTTAGTTGAAAAATACGGGATTTAGAAAAAATTATAATTTCTAGGAATTTATCACTATGTAAAAAAACGAAGATTAAAAAAAATTAGGGAATAAATTAATAACATTATGAATTTTAAAATATTTTTTATACAGAAAACATATTCCAAAATCTGTTATAACCAATGTAAAATTTTACATTAAAAATAAATTCCCCAATTTCTTTTAATAAAGTAAAATTTTCATAAAAATTCATTTATAACATGATTTAAAAATTTAAAAACTTATTTTTTTATATACAATCAACATATTTCCTAAAAATTACATACATTGATAATATTATCTCACATATAACTTTTAACCTTAAAAAACATTTTTCCTAAAAACTATTTTTATGTGTTAATTACATTTATTTTTAAACTAACATTTCTTAAACATAGAAATTTTATTTGATACATTTATATTAAAATTTATAATTATAATTCAAAATATGGTGATAATAATAAACTTAATTTTGTTCATTTAAATTAGAAACCTTAGGTAAAAAAAAAGAAAACTTCCTCGGGTAAAACTACACTCAGGTAAAAACAAAAGTCAAAGGGAAAACCCATGAATCACTCAAGTATAACACAAAATTGACTATATGGTATAATTATATACATAAATATTCTACATACTACATTATTTTGAAACATTGGGGCCATTTACCTTGGAATATTTTCATGGCATTATTAAAATATAAAGGGTGTTACCAAAAGTGTCATTTTTGTCTCTTAAAAAAGTAGACCAATTACTCCATTTCAAGGATACCCCTTAAATACTAATTCCTCATTTAAAATATGAGAATTAAATCTCCTTATAACCCTATACTAATAATATAATCCCATTTTCACTCATATTTATACTAAGCCCTTCAATTTCAAGTGGACTTCGAATGAAAAGTCAAGTCTCTAATGTAAGTATTAACTATTTATTATGTTTTCTTCTTAACATTACTCTTAGAGATATCTTATCATTATAATAATATAATTAATTCAGTATCAGTAGTATAATTATATATTTTTATATTTACGGTACATCCATTTTTTATTAATTTCTAACCACACAAAAAAAACTAACTAACATAAATCATGTGTGTGTATGAACTATTACCTCCATGAAAAATGGTTTTTTTTGTTGTATTTATTTTTTTAATTATTTATATAAAATTATTCAGATATGGTTAACCATAATAATAAAAACAAAAAAAATCACTATTATTCTATTACAATAATATAATGTCAAACTAAACATCCCCTTAACCATACCCACCAATCAAGTAAAAGTATGTTCAAGTTTGGGTCAATTAAACCACCTGCTTGAATAATGCTACGAAATTATATCATGGATGATTTTAAAAATAATAATTTTTTTATTACATGATATAAATATGTAAATAATGTTTTTTCTGTATAAATGACTCATAAATATTTAATTTATTAATTTAGAGAGCCACCCTTCAAAGGATGAAAGTCAATAAAAAGGTACTTTGGTGATTTCATGTTCCAGGATAAAGACTAAAGTACTCATGAAAATAAATTTTAATATAATAAATTATTTGAATTCATATATTATAGTAATTTTAATGAACTTTTAATGATAAACATTTAAAGAGTAATGAATACTAACACTACTCATACTAAAATTGTATGAATGGAAATAGATATAAACACTTGGTCTAAGAAAATATGCAAAAAAACTAACTTATATACATGTAGATAACTATTCATAATAGAAATTATAAAAATTATCAAGTATTCATATTATTATTAAATTATTTATTTAGATATTTATAACTATTATAAAGAATCATAGAGTGCGTCTAACAATGAAGGGAAAAAAGAAATTGGTTTCCTAAAAAAACTTATTTTTTGAGACACAAGTCTTTTTGTCCACATAATTTTATTTAAATGATTTTTATAATACCTAATTGGTATATATTATCATTAATTATATTTATTCATAGTATTTTAACTTCAAATTGAATCATTTCCCACTTTAAGGGGTTTCATTAGAATGTATCTTATACCATAAGGGGTTTTCATATCAAATTTTCCTTTCATTGAGTTATAATGGTTATTTGTGGAACCCATTATTTTAAGTTGAATTACTTAATCCTATAATAATATAAAATGGTATTTAATCTTTTATTTATGTTTATTTATTATTACTTATAATTAATTTATTTCCCAAAAATCATTATTTCAAATATTGTGATATTCGTACGGGTTTCTTGGTCTCAAATTTGAATCCCATAATACATGTTTAAGATATAAACTATTTTTCCTTTATATTGTCATTTTTATCATGATTATCTTATATTTCATGATATTAAATTTTCATTTTGATTATATACTTCTCATTGGGTTTTGGTTAAAAATTTCAAAGGTCATAAGAAGTTTTCATGACTCAAATATTTTCCTTGGTTAATAATCACTCTTCTTTGACTATAATATATCAAGATTTATCTATTCGAACATATGATGATGTTATGTTTTATTTCCAAATAAATTTTGGGGAAAATAATTTTTCACTCCAAATTTTTCTTCATTCATGATCATATTATATTATAAACCTGAATTTTTTTAGAATAATTCTCGATTATTTTAATTGATTTTTTTTGATGTCTATATTTATACATCCCATCAATGTTATCACTTATATAATGGAAACTAAATTTTTTTATCTCTAATATTCTTATTATTACTCTTTATTTATTTCAAAATAATTTTTTTTCCATCTTTCTAATCATATGGGTTTTTGAACAATTATATTTCAAAATTTTCAAAAGGTTTTTTCATCATTCAAAAATAAAAATGTTTTATCCTAAATCCCACAATTAGTTTTGACAAATTTTATGCTTTTTTTATTTCTATTATTAAATATTCTTTTTAAAATTAAATTTTTTAAAAGTATTTCTACTTTCCTTTTTTTGAAAACTGTATGTTTTCACAAGTCTCAATTATTAAATATTCTTTTAATAATAAATTTTTAAATTATCCATTTTTATAACCTTTGTTTATTTTCCTGGATCATTAATTTGGAAATCTTCATAATAAGGTTTAGAAAATTTATTCTCATTCATTACTATAAAATGTTCATTTTAGGAGTAATTTACACCTCATATTTTAAGAAAATGCTTGAAAGTTTTTATAAAAACTTTTTTATTTCACTTAGATTTAAACTAAAAGTTTTATCATTCTTAAATTAATGTTTTGGTCACCCATTATATTTTATTATGATATGAGTTCATTTGGAAACATAGAGTTTTGATATTCTCTGATTTATTATGTTCATGTTATGTGATGTATTTTAATGTTTTAAAAAACTATTATTTTTACATTGGTTCTTTTAGAGATTATGAATATTTTATTTTCATGTTGAACAAAAATGTAATGATTATGAGATAGGTGGGAAGTATATCTCCCTCCAATGCATTTTTTAAAGGCTTATCTCATGAGATAGAAATGTTATGTGAATAGGTTAGTTGTTTTCTAGGTTCACAAAGGGTTAGTGTGATGTTTCTAAGCTCTAATAATAATTTTAGGTGTTAATAGGTTAGAAATTATATATGTTTAAAAGGGTAAGTGTGATGTAAATTCTCTCTAATCATGATTTTATGATTGAATGGGTTTGTCTGTATCCAGGTTCAAAAGAATAATATATCATATGTTTATGATTTTATCACATTATTTTATATGTTTAGGTATCCTATTATTTGCTTCTTATTTTATTTTCACATACCGTGGTAAAATATTTGTTGATTAAGATTTTATGCCCAAGTCTCATGTTCATAGTTAATTTTTTTAATATATTTACTTATTTAGGATTGTACACAAGTTTAAGATCTATCAATTGTGGCCTTTGTTATTTTATCCCTTATAAAAAATTTGAGCTCACTCATTTATTATGTTTCTATTCACCTAGTTATGAAGATGATTATATAATGTGAGATATATAAGAAAGGATCTGGAGGAGCATGATTATAGAGAAATGTTCTCAATTTTAGTAAATTAAATGTTATTATTAAAAAGTTCTTTAATACTTCATCATTATTTCTAGTTTTGATAAATTAACCTCCATTTATTTTTTATTAAATTATCATGTTCGTTTAATTTTCAAATATTTAAATTAATTAATAATTTCTAATTACATGTTTGAAAAAAAAATCTTATTGTTTTAATGATAATATTTTTTTTATTTTTTATTTACTTATGTTTATTTTGTTTGGTAATTAATATTATACATCTTTAGCGTGAAATCACGGCTTTCCCTCAACCACATAGGGGACCCATTGGGTCAACCCCATGGGAAGGCCCGCTAATGGTAGCCCACAAGGAGGATGAAACACTGGTGAATAATAGGGTATTATTTTACCATGAAAACCCATGTATAAGGCCTGCCAAGTGATCCCTCAGGTGAAAAGGTTGGGATAAGTCACCTGTTAATTGATGGACCATGTGTGTGTAATGTGTTTTAATTCGAACTAAGGACTAGCACTGATTGTTCGTTATAATTTTCACTCTTCACTTCTTCATTTTTATGTAGGAAGCTATTTTGTTACTAATTTTCATCTGTGTTAAAATATTTCATATAATAACAGTCATTGAATATGTTATATCTCATCCATATGATCTTTCTTTTATCCCACATGTTATTTTTCAAATCGCATGCTCCACTATTTGATTTTTTTTTCAGTCATATTCATCGGGCATCTATCCACCACTCTTCATCCATCTCACTGGTGTCTGGGCACAAATATTTTCCTTCCCATCTCTTACCTTCATGTTCAACTATGATTTTATTAATTTTTGTAGTCATATTGAATGGGAGGCATTGTCTTGACTGGAATTTCATTAAATAACTCCTTAAAAGTTTTACTCCTCTCCCTACTCCATTGGAAATAATATATTGTGTTTTAATAGTATCATTACTATTCTTATTTAGCATTCCATATTGGCTATTAGTTTCTCTAGTTTCAACGATGACTCATGAGTCTCCATTGAATCCAACAGGGAGTTGATTTATCATTGTACATCAATGGTTGGTCTTTCTTAACCCAATTTTTTTAAATTATTTTTTATTTATTCTTTTATAATTTTCACCTTTGATCAACATTTTTTCACTAATTGGACCCAAAAGGGAGTCATAAGTCACTATTGGAACCCAGCAGTGTGTCATGACCAATCGTCGGGTTACAATGGTGAGTTGAGTCATCGTTAGTCTTAAAACTATGAGATACTTTCTCCCCACTCTTTATTTCTTATCTGTTATACAAGATCTTGTTACAGTCATCTTCAAGCTCCAATAAGAGCTTCTCCTTATCCCATCGGCTCTATTAGAGTTTTCCTTTTTATTTGAAGTTGTTTTAATTTTTTTTTATATTTTTGTTATCTGTTGTTTCATTTTCTTTAAATTGTTTTTCAGTGAGCCACTATTGGAAAACTCCAATGGTAGTTCATGATCCATCATTGGATTCATAAAATGATGAGTCATAAGTCACCATTATACTTGAAATGGTAGAAAAGTTTTTATTACCTCTCTTAAAGCCTTTGTTTTATCAGCATCTTGGAATAAATTTTTTTATTGGATTTTTTTTATTAAAATTAAAATTGTGGAATTGATTGTGTTCTTGGAGTGGGTCATGAACCACCGCTCTCTATGTTCAGTTGTTGGTTATGAGTCACCACCCAAAAAAAAATAAGCCCTCGTTACATAAAAATTTTATTTCAAAATTTTATTATCTTATTTAAATTGATGTTTTTAAAACAAATTATTTTGTTAAATGTTTTGTTATTTTATTTTGATATAAAATTACAAAGTGTGTAGAAATAATAATACAATTGTTTTACGAACATTTATTCATGAACATATAAGTTCATTTTATGCCCTATTTTGTTTTATTTTTTATATAAAAAATATAGAAAATTATATTTGTTTTAGTTGTTTAATAATTATAAATTATTTATAACTGGTTTACATAATATATTAATTGTTTTATTTTAATATTTCATGATGAAATATAAGTCTAGATTATATTTTATGTTTTTAGTGAGTATTTTATAAATAAGGTAATTTTCATATTATTTTATTATCATAGACTAACAAGTTCCTTGTAGATATTAGACATGGACATAATCCAAAATGAATTTATTTTAATGTTATTGGAGATCTATTAAATGAATAAAAACTTAAACCTGTTTTTATCATTCATAGAGAAGATGTGTGATACATCTTCGACATTCTTGGTTCTCTCAATTATTCATGAACTTCTGTGACTTCTTCAATATAGTTGTGATCTCTCAAGGAATTCATCTTACTAATTTGTTTCTTTTAATTGATCAATAATAATTATTCTTAATCTTCATTGATATTTTCAGTCATCTTATATATTCCCTATATTTTTTTTTCATTTTATTTTTTTCTTTCTATTTTTATTCTTCATGTCTGGTTTATGTGTTTCCCATAAAAATACATTCTTTACTTTCTCTATTTATTCTACATCATAAAAGTAAGTCATGGTTGTAACTCAAGATCAAAAATCCAATAAACAGACTAGGCTAGTCTCTTATATTAAGAATAGGTTATGCCTCTGGCATTTTTAAAACATAGGGTCTATAACATGGTTTCCACACCTTTAAAATTGAGTTTCATAATGGATACCAATCTCATTGAGGTTTGTAGGAGGTTTATAAGTGGACTATGATCTTTGTGATCTTAACCACTATAAATCATGTGTTCATTCATATTTATTTCCATTACAAATCCACTCAAGAACAACGCACTCACTACTATTTAATATTTTGTAAACTCTGATCATTTTTTCATTAAATTTTAAAATGACTATTCACACCTAGTCATATTTTCTATCAATAGTGATCCAAAATATTGGTATCAAAGGTAGTTCAATAGATTATTTGTTCTAATATAAAGAATTTGGTATCAAAACGTTCTCTTTGATAGGTTAGTCTTTCAGATCTTTATTTTTAACATTGTGTTAACCTAGAAACCAAGACTTATCATCCTAATGAATAAAATAAAAAAAATTAATATGTATGGTATCAATAACAATGATGGCTATATTTCATAAAAAACCCACATTCTTTGAAGGTTTTGAATATGGATACTTGCAAGATAGAATAGAAACATTCATAAAAAAATTAAGTGTATATCAATAGAATATAATGGAAAATCCATATGAGCTACTCAAGGTTGATCCAGATACACATGATAGAAATGGAAAGTTAAAATATGTTTTGAATTATAATGTTAAAAATATTTCATATTTTTTAAAAAGTATAATGGTCTATATCCATGTTTCATTTTGTAAGACATCACATAAAATATGGAGGATACTACAAGTTACTTATTATGGGATTGAAAATATGAATATAACCTGGCTAGTAATTCCCCAAAAATAATATCATGACTTCAAGAAGAGATATAAAGATTATGTAAACCAGATGTTCTGTCGGTTCATATAACAACCCTGCTTTTTTATTACAAAATTAAACATGATTTATTACATATACTCTTCACTTGATACAACATGTAAGATCGATATTTCTAGTTTTTTTGGGTATTAGGATCATTACATAACATCTTAAAACGTGAAATTAAAAATCTTTATTGAAAACTTCCTTTACATGACCACTACATTCCCTCGTACTTAGCATTGCATGGGATAACCTGAGGACATGCATAAGAAAACGGTGAGATATATAGCCCATTAAGGGAATTAACATGGAATAACATGAGGAATACAATACATTTTAGACAATAGGCATTCCAATGGAGCACAAGAGAAACATGAACATAAAGGCATGACAGAGAATTGTAATCATAACATGGAAATGTGGAAACAACACTTAACATTGAATTAACATGAGACAAGTCTCATTGCACATGGAGCATGAGTAAACCCTCATTGTACATGAAGCATGAGTAAACCCTCGTTGCCCTTGAATTATCATGAGTCAAAACTAATTTCACATGACGTATCATGATACTATACTATACCCAACACATTGGAGTTCTATTAGGGCGCACACTTCTTAAACATTTCATTTCATGCATAAGTGTGCCACACGGATCATACAACATGGAATCAATCATCATAATTTATTCCATGATAAAGGGATCTGAAATATATACTTGAAGACTTATAATTAATAAGTAAATGTCCATAAAGGTGAATACACTTGATAGAGAAATGGGCATGGTATTCACTACACAATGAAATTGGCTTGGAAAATCGTAGTGCATTTTCAGTAGCATAATGGTGTGAAATAAGAACTCATAAAAATGGTTAATGAGAGAGAAAGGGGTGTCTCATAATATTTACATAAAATGTATAGTATGAAGGTAATATAGATACATGTCCCAAAAAACGTAATGGAATATAGATGCATAATACAAAAGAATTACTTAGATGTAAAAGAGGAGAGATAAATCCCTCACAGAATTTCAGTATGGTAAAGGGTGCACATGGGAAGAATTAATTAGGGATAAAGGGGTCTCCCATCATCCAAAAAAATAGGTAAGTACGGGGGTGGTTAAAAATCATACCCCAACAATTTTAATTGAAAAAATAAGGGCATAACTACTTAAATAAAATTGGACAAAAATGAGAAAGGAAGAAATCCCTTACGTGGAAGTGTGATCCCAAAGGCTTGGGAGAGGCTTGAGAGAGGTGTCATGGGAGATTGGGAAACCTTTGGATGATTCTAGAGAGATGAGGTCAGGGTTTTTTATAACTCAAAATTCTTTGAGTGAAGATGAACTGAGATCTTGGGTGGGTTTATAGAGGAACTGAGAGGGAATTATTTATTATTTAGGTTTGGAACACCTCACATTAAAATAATCAAAACCACAAACCATCCCATGGTTTCTTAAAACAGGGATAGGAAAAAAATATTTTTTAACTCCAGTGGACGAAATTCTTAATATAATAGGGTTTCTTATGTGGAGGTGAGTCACATTCTCAAGGAAAACAATTTAAAAGGACAAAATGTTTTATAAGCCTTGAAGGGTCCACTACAGCATTTAAAAAAATCAAACAAACCCAAAATAAAATTATTCTAATTTTAAAACAAATATTGACATAACAAAATGTTTATATTATTTTATTACATCAATATTGGGTCATTATGATGTCATAAAACATGTTATATATTTAAACATTATTTAATTTTCACCCAAACATTAGATTATCTCATAAAATTATGAAAAATTAACCATTGGATAATTTTGAAGTCCTAATTCCAAAAATAATATTCATTTAATCTAAATAATTTTATAAATATGTGAATTTTTTACTTTTAAAATAAAAAACAACATTTACCAAAAATTCATGGGTTTTGACAAACACAGCTTTCAATCTTTAATAAAAATTACAATTTCATTCATAAAATTATATGATCCTTAAGTAATTTAATATTAATTATATTTTATTAAAATATTATTTAATTCAAAAATAAATTAATTCATCAAAACAGATTTCTTAGTTGAATATTAACTAAAAATACTATTTTTTTCTTTGAATACTATTTACAAAGTGACAATAATAAAATGAATGCACATTATTTATACAAAAATAATGTACATAGTCATAGTTCTAGAGTCTTGTTACATAACTCGTTATGAAACCTACATAAGACCAAAGGGTAAGGTGTGAGATTGTGATAGACTCTTGGGGTGGGTCGGATAACATTGCTCGGGTAGTCATCTCTATTAACTTTCACATCTCCCATATTCGGTTCCACTCAAGCTTAACATGTTCAAGCTCGGCTTGGGATTGGTCAAGAGCGATGCCCAATGACACCACCTCCTTTCTGAGCTCTGAAAATGGGATTCATACAGGGAAGGTATACTAGATGAGGCTATCACTTCATTTGTCTAAGTAAATTGGATTTGTTAAAGCCCTATATTTATACAAATCAGGTGATCACTGTTCAATGGCTATATTAGAAATGGTCAAGATTATTAACAGAATTTTAGAATCCAGAAACATAAAACCAATGAAGTTCACATTTTAAATTACCATAATAATACATTTAATTAGATTAAGAGGAAATTTCATTAATGAAATTTTGGGTCGTTACAATCTTCCCCCGTTAAGAAATTTTGCCCTCGAAATTTCCTTTTCCCACTCTAAAACAATTGTGGGTAACTTTGCATCATCACTTCCTATGATTCCCACATCGTTTCTTTAAACTTTTGGTTTTTTCCACAATACCTTAACAATGATAATTGTCTTATTTCGTAGAACTTTTTCTCTGCGATCAAATACCGTCCCTGGTTGCTCCTCATAAGAAAGATCATCCTCTAGTTGTACTACCTCCGAAGAGAGTACATGTGAAGGGTCTGGTATGTACTTCATTAAGAGGGATACAAGAAATACATCATGTACTTTTTCCACAGTAGGTGTAAGTGCTAGTCGATAGGCCAAAACCCCGACACGATCATGAATCTCAAAGGGGCCGATGTACATAGGACTTAACTTCCCTTTGTTTCCAAAACTCATGAACTTATTACATGGGGTTATGTGTAGAAATACCTTATCTTCATCTTTAAACTCAAGGTATCATCGACAGTTATCTTCATAACTCTTCTTTCGGCTCTGGTCTGCATTGATATGCTGCTAAATGGTTTTAACCTTCTCCTCCATTTCTTCGACCATTTCTGGTCCAAGAATCATATGCTCACTGACTTCATCCCAACATGCTGGTGTTCTGAACCTCTTCCCATACAAGGCTTCGTAACATGCCATTCATATGCTAGAGTGGAAACTGTTTTTATAAGAGAATTAAACCAGGGGATATGTTGATCCTAACCTCCTTTAAATTCTCTTATCATATATCCTCAATTTTCTGAATAGTTTGCTCATATTTTCCATCAGTTTGAGGATGATAGGCCATAATAAAGTTAGTTAGGTATCCAGATAATGTTTGAGAATCTTCCAAAACATATAGGTGAATCTTGGATCTCGATTGGATACAATAGATAGTGGTACTCCAGGCAGCTTTACCACTTCCCTAATATATATCTGTTCCAGTTTATCTAATGAGAAATCCTCTTGAATTGCAATGAAGCATGCAGACTTTTTAAGATGATCAACAACAACCCAGATTGCATTGTTGCATTTGGATGTCTTCGAAAATCTAGTGAAAAGGTCCATGGTGATGTTATCCCATTTCCATGTTGGTATGGGAAATGGTTGCATCATCCCCTTAGACTTCTGCCTCTCTACCTTAACTTACTGACACACCATGCACATTGATGTATACTCAGTGATATCCTTCTTCAAATTATCCCACAAATAATAATCTTAGATATATCGATATATCTTTGTGTTTCCTGTGTGAAAAGAGAAATTTGAACTATGTGCATCATCCAAAAGTTGCTTCTTCATCTCTAGACTTGGTGGAACACATATTGTTTTCCCAAATCTCACAATTCCTTCTTCATTAAAATTAAACTCCGAGGATTTCCCTTTTCTGATAGCTTCCACTTTCTTCCAAATTACCACATCATACTTTTGAGCATCCTTTAACATTTCTTAAATAGATGGTTCAGCAATCATTTGTGAAATGATTGATTATGTTCCCTTCTTTATGATTCCCATGTACATATTCATCAAGTCTAAGAAGAATGGATCCTTCTCAATTCTAATCAATGATAAAATTGTTGGGTCCTTTCTACTTAGAGAATCCTCCACCTTGTTTTCATTCCCAGGGTGGTAATTGATTGAGTTGTCATAGTCTTTGATCAGCTCTAACCATCTTTGTTGGTGCATGTTCAACACTTTCTGTATGAATATATACTTGAGGCTTTTGTGGTCCGTATTTATTTTACACTTCTCCACAAAGAGATAATAATACCAAATTATTAAAGCGAAGATCACCATAGCCAACTCCAAATCATGTGTTGGGTAACTCTACTCATGAACTTTCAATTTCCTTGAAGCATAGGCAATGAATTTTTTATTTTCCATCAACACGCAGCCCATGCCCTTCTTCAAAGAATCACTAAATACCACATAATGTTCTCTACTTGTGAGTAAATTGAGTACAAGAATAGTGATAAGCCTCCTTTTTAACTCATCTAATCTTTCAAAACATTCATCACTCAAAGAAAACTTTACTACCTTCTGATTTATCTTGGTAAGAGGGTTGGAAAATCGTGATAAATTATTCACAAATCGTTAATAATATCCTGCTAACCCCAAGAAGCTAAGGATGTCTGTTACCGGTTTTGGCTCCATCCATCCCTCAATTGCATCTATTTTGGAGGGATCTACAGATATCCCATTGCTTGTGATGATATGACCCACGAATGAGACCTCCTTCAACCCAAACTCACACTTTCTGTACTTTTTATAGAGCTTCTCCTTCCACAAGGTCTCTAGTACAGTTCATAGATGCTCCTCATTATCCTCCTTGGTTTTGGACTATATCAGAATATCATCTATAAATACTACCAACAATTTTTTGAGGTAATCCATAAAGACTCTATTCATCAAGTCTATAATGATTTCTGGAGTATTACTGAGTCCAAAAGGCATTACAATGAATTCATAGTACCTGTATCTTGTATGAAAAGTAGTCTTCGGAATATCTTCCTTCTTCACTCTTACTTGATAATATCTCGACCGCAAATCTACCTTGGAAAATTATTTTTCTCCATGCAACTGATCGAACAAGTCATCAATTCATTGGAGATGATACCTTTTCTTTATTGTGATTTTGTTAACCTCGTGATAAATTATAAAAAGGCGCATTGTCCCATACTTCTTCTTGACAAAGATGACTGGTGCAACCCATGGAGAAGCACTTGGGAATATAAACCCTTTATCTAGATTCTATTGTAGTTGTTTCTTCAGCTCCCCATGTTCCACAACATCCATTCTATGTAGAGTCTTGGATATTATCAAAGCCTCACGTATAAGATCAATTGAGAATTCAACATCTCTTCTAGAAAGAAGACCTGGAAATTCGTCGGGGAAACACTCCAGTGAATTCCTTCACAATATGCATGTCTTCATGGATAGTTTCCTCCTTATACTATATCATCTGAGCCAAATAAGCTTTCTCTTAGGTCAGTAATATCCATGCTTGAGATGATGGATATAAAGAAGATTCATCTTCCTCCTTACACTTGTATAGAATCGGGGGTCGATTCTCCACATGGGGAGTGATTTACCTCTTATAGAAATTTATGTTTTCTCTATATAAAGAAAGCCAATCCATTCCATGAATATCATCAAATTATACTAGAGGGAGTATGATGAGGATTTCTGGGAAATTCAATCCACAGATTATGATAAAGGAGGAGTTATATTCATGGGATGTAATGATCGCCCCATTTTCCGTACTCATTGACATATTCTCTTCCATGATTTGTTGTGGTGTTGGTATTGTTCTACTAAACATTCACGATATAAAAAATGAGTAGAACCTAAATCAAAAAGTGCATTCACTATTCTTTAATTAATAACTAGTGTACCTGTCACCACTTTGTTGTTGGGGAACACTTTGGCAGTAGTGATGGAAAAAGCTCTCCCTTTCTACCTTGGAGGTTGTTGGTTGCCTCCGAAAAACCTTGGCATAGGGAACTAATTTGTAAGATGCCCTGTTTCATTGAATTTTTAGCAATGAATAACACTTTGAGGTTCGAACGGAGAATTCCACTCCTCTATTGCAGCTGCATGATTTTCCTGTTGGTAGTTAATAGCTAGGTTCCCTTTTCTTCTACATCTAAAGCATTTCCTCGTCCCCTTCAGGCAATTTTATAGGTTCTTCTTTCTACACATTTGGAAAGTGGGGTGTTGGATCTTCTTAGCACTGTGGGATTTATCCATCGGACTACCAACATTAAAGTCCACCTTTCACTTCTTATCTCCATGATACCCCTATGATTTTCCGATCTCCATTTCGACCTTGAGGTCACATTAGAAAATTTCATCATAGCTGTCGAAGTCATGAATCATCAGAGATTTCCGTAAGCTAGGTTTCATCCCATAAATGAAGCGGTCAACCTTGCATTTGGGGGTAACGACAAAGACAGATGCATATCATGAAATACTTGTGGTGTTTTCCTCATATGCTCTGATAGATTCATCACCTTTTTGCTTGAGGACAAGGACGTCCCTTTCCATCTTTAGTCAGAGGGTGCGTGGAAAAAAATTTATTAAAAAACGTCTTCTGTAAATCCTTCCATTCTAAAGCCTCGATCTCCTCCTTAGGCTTCATATTTTTTATCAATGTCTACGATTGACCAGATTCACCATTCATTCGATAAGTATCCAGGAGAAACTTCTATTGTTAAGAACATTTAAGGATGTAGAAGATCTATTCAATGGAGTTGATCCATTTTTTGGCATTTGATGGATCATATAATCCATTAAAAGTATGAGGCCTTTGTCTCAATAAGCTCTCGATAGTTACTTGTTCTTTCTTAGGGGGGTTGAACGTTCCTCTTGACCCATGTTTCTATTCAAATATTGAGTTAATTTATAGAGAAGCATGACAAGGTTTGTGATTCCCACTCCCATCGGATTAGGCATCTCATTTTCATAGACACCACATTGATCTTCACATCGGTTGTTAGAATGAGTCCTCCTATTACAGACCATTCTCTAGAATAAAAGGACAGTTAGGGGTAACACATAAAGGGTAATCATAGGAAAAAATGATGAATTGTAAATAACTTGTAGTTCCTTAACTTATGAATCTATAGGCTTCAATCTATGCTATTCATCATCTACATTCTAATATAAATTCCTAGGGGATTTTTTAATTCCCTTAATAAGGGTTCATACCAAGTTTGTGAATTTACCAAAACATTACCCCTGGAGTATCGCAACCAAGAGTGCATCATGGCCCGTTGTCATGCACCAGTTCCCATTCAAGTCTATCTCAAAGCGGTGTTTTCGGGTTTTACCTATATGATACATCAGTACCAGAGCCGCATCTACCTGCTCATACCCAGATAGAGATGTATTTTCTTGATAAACCACTAACTCAATACTCACCATTACTTAGGGATGTTTTCATTATACTTATTCCAGTATCTAAGTATTCACTATGGTTTCCTAATCCTAATCCCAAAAATAACTAACCATATCCTTCGATACCAACTATAACAACCCTACTCTTTTATTATAAACGTAAACATGATTTATTACATAAACTCTTCAATTGATACAACATGGATGATCGAGAGGTATAGTGCCTTTGAGGTTTAGGATCATTACATAAATACTTTAAACCTGAAATACAACATCTTTATTGAAAACTTATTTTACATGACCACTGCATTCCCACGTAAATAGCACTGCTTGGGATAACCTAAGGACATGAAAAATAAAAGGGTGGGATATAAAACCCGGTAAGGGAATAAATAAGAAATAACATGAGGAATAATATAAATGTTAAACAATAGGCATATCAATAGAGAACAAGAGTAAGATGAACATAAAGGAATGATAAAGCATGATAATCATAACATGGAAATGTGGCAACAACACTTAACATGGAATTAGCATGAGTCAAGGCTCATGGAACCTAGAGCATGAGTAAACCCTCATTGCACATGAAGCATGAGTAAATCCTCATTTAAATTGAATTAGAATGAGTTAACACTCATTGCACATGATGTATCACGATATTATACTTTACCCAATTCATTGGATCCCTATTACGGTGCACCCTTCTAAAAACATTTCATTTCATGCATAACTGTGCCACTTGGATCACACAATATAGAATCAATCATCATAATTTATTCCATGAGAAAGGGATGTGGAATACATACATGAATCTTTATAATCAATAATTAATGTTCATAAAGGTGAATACCCTTGATAGAGAAATGGTCATGGTATTAACTATACAATGACATTGGCATGGAAAATCGTAGTGCAATTTCAAAAGCATAACGACGTGAAATAAGAACTCATAAAAATGGTTGATGAGAGTGAAAGGGGTGTCTCATTGTATTTACATGAAATGGACAGTACAGGGTTAATATAGATACATGTACTAAAAAATTTGATGGAATATAAATGCCTAATATAAAAGAATTACTTGGATGTAAAAGAGGAGAGATAAATCTCTCACAGAATTTCAGTATGGTAACCAGCGTACATGGGAAGAATTAATGAGACAGAAATGGGTCTCCCATCATCTATAAATAAAGAGAGAAGTATGGGGGATGTTCAAAATCATACCCCAAAATTTGTAATTGAAAAAAATGGTATAACAACTTAAAGAATGTTGGACAAGAATGAGAAAGGAAGAAATCTGTTACTTGGATGTGTGATCCAAAAAGGATTGGGAGAGGCCTGAGAGAGGCTTATTGGGAGCTTGGGGAACCTTGGGGGATTCTAGAGAAAGGAGGGCAGGGGTTTGTAGAACTCCAAAAGCTTTGAGTGAAGAGGATGTGGGAGCTTGGGTGGGTTTATATAGGAAAGAATAGGGAATTCTTTACTATTTAGGTTTGGGACACCTCAAATTAAACTAATCAAAATCACTAACCAACCCTTGGTTTTTTCCAAAAATGAGTGGAAAACAATAATTTATATGGAAAATGGCCTAAATACTTAAAGAAATAGGGTTTCATATGTTTAGGAGAGTCACACTCTCAATGAAAACAATTTAAAAAGACAAAATGTTTTACAAGCCTTGTAGGGTCCACTAAAGATTTGTAAAATAAATCAAACCAAACCAAAATCACATTATTTTAATGTTAAAAAATATATTGGCCGAAAATAATGTTTACATTATTTCATTACATCAGAAATGGGTCATTATTATGCCATAAAACACATTATATATTTACACGGTATTTAATTTTTACCCAAAAAAAATCGACTGTCTCAGAAAATTTTGAAAAATTCACCGTTGGATAATTTTATCGTCCTGATTCCAAAAAAAATATTCATTTTTTCTAAATAATTTTATAAATATTTGAATTTTTACTTTTAAAATAAAAACCGACATTTACCAAAAATTAATGGGTGTTGGAAAACACAGCATTCAAACCTTATTAAAAATTACAATTGCATTCAAAAAATTATATGATAATTAATAAAAAGTAATTTAATAGTAATAATATTTTATTAAAATGTTATTTAGTTAAAAAATACATTATTTCATAAAAATATATTTCTTATTTGAATATTAACTAAAAATCCTATTAGTTCTTTAAAAACTATTTACAAAGTGACAATAATAAAATGAATGCACATTTTGTATACAAAAATAATGTACATAGTAATAGTGCTAGAGTCTTATTACATAACCCATTATAACACCTGCATAAGACTGAAGGGTGAGGTGTTCGATGGTGATAGACTCTTGGGGTGGATTGGATAACATCGCTCGAGTGGTAATCTCTATTAATTTCCACTTCTCCCGTAGTTGATTCTGCTAAATCTTAACGTGTAAAGCTAGTATAGGTCTTGGCCAAGAGTGAAGCGCAATGATGTAATCTATTTTCTGAGCTCTATCAAATGGGCTTCATATGGGGCATGTCTACTCGATGATGTCATCGCTTCCTTTGTTTGAGTAAATTGGATTTTTTGATGCCCTATATTTATATTAATCATGTGATCGTTGTTCAATGAATATATTAGCAACGGTCACAATTCTTAATAGTATTTTAAAATTCAGAAACATAAAACCAATGAAGGTCACATTTTATATAACCATAATAATACATTTAATTATATCAAGAGAATTTTAATTGATGAAATTTTGGGTAATTACTATTCACTACTATCACCAATGGGATGAGTTCTCTTAGAGAATTCTTGGACAACAAAAATCATGTGAAAAGAGTATTGAGATATCATACAGAGACATTGAATGAAAATAATTTTTTCATCGATGAGAGTAATTATTTTCTGGAATATAATTTAGATGAACTTATAGTCTTTTTTTAGTAGTATAATATAGAGCCGACAAATGTTGCTAATGGGGAGACTACTAAATGAAAAGATATTGAATTTAAATAAAAATTAATTATATAATCAAATTCTTATGAATATGAGTGTTAGGAAAGTTACAAGGATATTTCTCACTTGAGGAATTTGTTTTTCATGTACATGAAAAACGAAGGAGGTAAGAGGTAGTTCAAGAGGAATTTTAAAAAGGACTACAAGAAAAGTAATATTAATAAAAATAATGATTTTTCAGAATTAACCTTTTATAAGTTCAGGAAGAAAGTTCACATGAGGAATTATTTCCCAAAACTCAAATATCCAAATAAATACAAAGATAAAATTACAAATTAAAAAACAATCTTTTTTTGGAGGTTGGGACTGCACAAAAATTTATCACTCAAGTTCTAATTCTGTAAGTGAACAGAAGACATGAAATATTTTTCTAATTGGAATTAAATTTGAGGTAAATGATTATTTTTTTTACTTAGTTAATAACTTCTTAAAATATTAATCATAATAATTTATCAATAAATGATACTAAAATTGTTTCTAACTCATGTTCTAATTTTGATTCATAAAATTAAATAGTTAACAAAATACACAAAGAAAATGAATAATTATAGAATGATGAAGAAATAATTATTGAAAACTATACTAATTGAAAATTAATAATAATAAGTTGAGTAAAGAAAATGTGAAATTTATATTAGAATGCGATAATCTAAAAATATTATTTTCCAAAAATTATAAATCTAAAAAGGATTATAATTATTAATTTCTAAAATTAAATGTTGAAAGTGAAATAATTAAGAACTTTTTTGCTATAAACGATAAAGAACAACATAGATAATTTTATTTCTTTCTTATTATCTAACTAAAGTATAAAATTAGTGTAATAAATTAAATAAATGAAATAAAAAACTAATAAACACACATTCTGGATCCAATAAAAATATATTTATTGATGTAGAAATAGTTTAAAACCAGAATATGTTTTTAAAAAATTAGGTTGATAGTCTAAAAGAGGAATTACCTACATTTTCTAAAGGAAAAAATAAGATAAGGTTATTTAGTTAATGAAACTAAAAACTAATAATAATAGTTTTGGATATAGTCATACGACTCCAAGTTTAAATTACACTAACATTGTAAAAATATCAAAAACAAACATTTCAAGTGCAACCTGTTTTAAATGTAGAATGAAAGGGTATTATTCAAATAAGTATTAATTAAGATTTAAATATTCTTTTCGGTATACTATAAATTTAATTTCTAATGATTAATTTTATACTTATCCCACTAGTGAATTTTTTAAATCTATTTGGGTGCCTAAATTTTCCTCAACTAATCCTATTGAACCAATGATGGAATCAGTAAAAAAATAGAAACATTGTTTAATTTCAGGAAATCTTCTTAAGAAGTCTCAATTACTCATGGTACATGTATATTGTAATCTCTATTCACATGCTAGGTGGAATTTCAAATTTTTATCTTTTAATTCATGTAATGGTGGATTGTCACTTTTAGAGACCACTATAATGGTCAGATTAAAGGTAATGGTGAAGTTGATTTTTCTAAAATAGTGATTATTTTAAAAGTATTATATGTACATGGTTTAAAACAAAATATTATAATCATTTCATAATTATGTGATGTTGGATTAAATTTATTATTTGATAATGATAAATAGTTTTTTTTTTGAAAAACCAGTTCGTTTTGTTTTCTTTAAATCGGAAAAAAATGTATATAAAATTGAAATTTCTAATTCTTAACAAAAGGTTATGTTTATAAATTCTATATAAGAAGATAAGATTATGTTACATTAGAGTATTGGACATGAAATTTCAAATCATTTCACAAACATTCAAAGAATGAATAGGTTCTGCAACTGCCTGAGATGTATTCAAGTAAGTACTTCGTGTGTGATTCCTTCTAAAAGGGTAAAGATCAAAAAAAGATTTAAATATATAAATTATGTTAGTACATCTATAAGTTTATAATTACAGCATATTTACTTATTTGGACCTATGTAACATGTTAGTTTTTATAGTAAAAGATATTAATTTTTAATTATAGATGATTACAGTTGATTCGTATTGATTGATTTCTTGTCACAGAAAAATGAAATATTATCCAAATTTGGTGATTAATTTAAAATTATTCAAAATATCAAAATTGATTCAATAATCTATATCATAAGTGTTAAAGGGGTTATTTTTTATTATTTTTTATATTTTTTGAATCAAATGGTTATAAAAAAAATCTCAACCCCTAGGACACCACAACAGAATAGTGTGGTAGAAGGAAAGAATAAATATATTTAGGAAATGGCTAGATCTATTATAAAGGAATTTAATATACTTAAATACTTTTGGGAAGAAGATATAAAAACATATTTTCATGTATAAAATCGAGTTTCAATTAGACCTTTCCAATATAGAAACCCTTACAAAATATTAAAAGGTTTTAAACCTAAAGATGGTTATTTTAGTTTCATTGGTTGTAAAGTGTTTATCATAAATACAAAAGATAATTTAGAAAATTTTGAATATAAATAATATAAAGAGATATTTTTAGGATATTCCAATTCTATAAAAACTTATAGGGTTTTCAATAATAAAACTTTAGTTGTTTTAGAATCTATTCTTATTAAGTTTAATGTAAAAAATATATAATTAGAAGGATTCTGAATATTTGAAATAGAATTATGAGTTTATATAATTTAATTTTGGTGAAGATTCTGAAAAAAATTTATAATGAATCACCTTAATGGGATAATTTCACTTAAAAAATAATCCAAAAGAGTTAAAACTCTTAAATATAACCCTGTTAAAAAATTAATTGGTAATTTAAAATACGGAATTCAAACCAAAAAATATTTTTTTCTTTAATGTACTAATTTTTCATTTGCAGATAAATTTTTTCTTTCTAGTGTTGAAGATGATTTAAGTTGTTCGAATTAGATTAAGAATATTAATTATTTATTAAATCAATTTTAAAGGAATAAAGTGCGGGATTTAGTTTCTTTTCTAAAAGGTGAAACTATTATATAAACTAAATGGATTTTTCAAAATAAACTCGATGAATTTGCAAACATAGTTAAAATTAAAGTAAGACTAGTTGTTCAAGGTTGTTCTTAAGAAGAGGGAATTAAATTTGGAGATTCTTTTTCTCTTGTTTCTAATATGGAAGTAATTATAATTTTATTATCCTGCAATAGTTTTAAAACATCAAATTATTTAAAATGGTTTTCAAAAGTTCTTTTTTAAATGGATTTATTTTAGAGGAATTCTATGTTATAAAACCCATATATGTTAATTTTAAAAATTATTTTTTAAACATAATAATTCCTTATGATGTCTTAAAAAATATCCAAGATCTGGGTATGAAATACTTACATAGTTTTTATTACAAATTGATTTGGTTAATGGTAAGTTTGTTCCAACCATATCTATAAAAAGTGTTTTAAGTGATATACTAATTGTACATATATTTTTTGATGTGGTAATACTCATCGTAACAAATTATTCTCTGTGTAATGATTATTTTGTGAATATAATAAGTGAATTTGACATCATCTTTGTTGAAGAATTAAATTTTTTATACTTTACAAATTAATCAAATAAAGGATGTTATTTTCTTAAATCAAGACATGTATGTAAAAGAACTTATAAAAAGATTTGGACTTGATTCTAGTAAAACTATAAAAATATATTTGAGTATTAATTACAAATTAGACATAGATTAATATGCTAAGTTAGTTGATATTAAATAATATATAGGTGTGATAAGAAGCCTATTTTATCTCAATTCTTCTAGACCAGAAAACATCTTCTCAGTTTTCTTGTTTTCCGGGTTTCATTCAATCCTAACATAAATTCACTTTAACGTTGTTAAAATATTAATAATCTGTATCATATGAATTTTATGTACTGTATAATTCTATTCTAGTGAGAATGTTTTTGATTTATATTCTTATTCTTATTCTGACATTATAGGTTGTAGAATTTATGGGAAAATCACTATAGGTATGTATCAATTCACAGGAAAAATTTCAATTTCATGGAGATCTAAGAATCAACTTTTAGTATCACTATCAAAAGATAAGACTAAATATGTTGTTTCTGCTTGTTTTTTTTGGAATATTTGGATAAAACGATCTTTTTATGATTCCAATATTAGTTTTTTGTAAGATTACTATTTACTATGATAACTCAAATGTTATTTAAATTTTAAATAACTTTATTAAACATTATATAACAAAAAACATAAATGTAATATTTAAATTTCTATGGGATCATCTAAATAAATGTGATATATGCATGGAATCTACTCTCACTATGAAGTATCTTGATGACATTTTCACAAAACTCTTCGATTCAATTAAATTTGAAAAGATGAAATTTGAGTTGGCTATGTTAAAAGCATAAAATATATGTTATTATAATCATTGTTATTAAATATGTTTACATTATTTTGGTATTTAAAAATATTATCTTCTACTCTGACTTAATTATAATTAGATTATGCAGTTTAAAACTACCATGTTAAACAATAACATGGTCTTAATTTTACTTTCACTGAATTTTGTATCTATTTATTTACTCTCATGATAAATATATACTATGATACATTTACAATAGTTGTTTGTGATTAAAAATAGATTTTCTTTATTATGAATGTTTTTTTATAAATTTCAAAAATGGGGATATGTTTTTTGAAATTTTAATGAAAAAATGAAATTAAAAAAAATGGAGTTTGTTACTATTAGAAAGTTATTTAAAAATGTATCATTATTAAGAATTTTGATAAATTACACTTCAATAAATTTTAATTTAAAATCTTATGTTCATTAAATTTTCAATTTTTTTAAGTAATTAAAAACATTAATTTAAATTTTATAAAAACGTTATTTGTTATTCTTATTATTTCAATGGTACTAATGTTTTTATATTTTTTTACTTAAGTATATTTTTTTAGTAAAAAATATGGGCTATCCTTATTGAGGAACCTCATCTTTCCTACAACCTCATAGGGGGGCCATTGGTTCAACCTTGTGGGAAGTCCTACTAATGATAGACCATAAGGAGAATGAAATATTGGTGAAGAATAGTGACCACTTTTACCATGAGGGCCCATATATAAGGCCCATAGAGCATACTCTTAACTGAAAAAGTTAGGCTATGTATCCCATAGGTTCATGAAATATGTTTTTTCACTGTGTTTTATTTTGAAAAAAGTATAATGAAAATTGTTTTCTATAATATTTTATCTCAACTTATTTATTTTTATGTCAGATGATATTTTTTATTACACTTTATTTGTGTTGAAAACTCAGATATAATCACCGTCGTTAGATATGTTATATCTCATCTGTATGATCTTTATTTTATCACATGCATTCTTTTTAAACGATCATGCTCAATTGTTTGATTTTTTTAGTCATCTTCTTTGGGTATCCCACCATCCCTCTTTATCCAAATCATTGGCGTTTGTGCAGTAGTGGTCGTCATCCTATATATTCCCTTCAATTTCAACTATGATTTCATTTATTATTTGTAATAATCTTGAACTAGTTGAATTGTCATGATGGATCTTCCATTAAATCAAAAGTTCAAAGATTTACCCCACTCTTAGATCCACTAGTTATCATATCTTCTGTTTCAGCAGTAGCTACACTTCATATTCTTCATTGATGGTCCATCATATATATTGGATTCTCTTATGTCGATGGTAAATCAAGAGCCAATGTTGGAACCAATAGTGAGTCGAGTCACCACTAGAAATCAATGGTGAGTCATTATTTACCATGAATTTTTAATTTATCTTTTCGTTTTATACATTTCATCTTTGATAAGAAATTTTTTTCCACAATTGGAACCTAACGGTGAGTCACGAGTCACTATTTTAACACTAGAGTGATTCATGAACAACCACCAGTTTACAATGATGATTCAAGTCATTGTTGGACTAAAAATGGTGAGACAATTTCTCTTTATCACTTATTTATTTTCTATTATACACGGTCTTGGTAGAAGATTCTTTAACTCCAATAGGATATTTTCTTCTTATATTGGGTGAATCCGTGTTTTTTTTCTATTTGAAGTTGTTTTAAATTATTTTCTTATTTTGTATATAAATTTTATGTTATCTGTAATTTAATTCTATTGTATAGAAATTTTTTCCAGTGTGCCACCTTTGGAAACTTCCAATGGTATTTCATGAGACATTATTGTATTTATATAATGGCGAGTCTTGAGTCACCATTTGACTTCTAGTGATAGAATTTTTTTTATTTCTTCTGTTGAATAATTTCGTTTCTCAGTAACCTGGAATAATTTTTTTTGTTTTTATCATTTTATTTTTCATTAAATTTGAAATGGTAGCATCTTTTCTATTCTAATGGTATGTCATGAGCCACCACTATCTGTTCTCAGTGGTGGTTCATGAGCCACAACCCACAAAAAAATCCACTTTTAGTTAAATTTTTATTTCTAAAGTTTTTATTTCATATTTGAATTTATGTTATTAAAAATAATTATTTAGATAAAATTTTAATTATTTTATGTTGAAATAAAATTATAGAGTGTGTAAATATAATAATAACATTATTTTATGAAAATATATTCCTGCATGGTTAATTTCATTTAATACTTTGTTTTACAACATTTTTTCTGTATGTATAGATTATATAATTATATATTTTTAGTTGTTCTATAATTGTAAATTATTTAAAAATGATTTTATTAATATATTAACTATTTTATTTTAATATTTCACGATGAAATGTAAATACCAATTATATTCTCTTTTTTTTAACAGGGATTTAAAAAACAAGGTAACAGTCATGTTTTCTTATTGTTATAGACTAAAAAGTGTGTGTAGATATTAGACATAGACACACTCCTATAGGATTTTTTTAATGATCTGAAAGATCTATTTAAGGAATAAAAACATATACCTATACAGATCATTCAAAGAAAAAACATGGGATACATCTTCAAAATTCTTAATCCTCTAAATTATTCATGAACTTATATGACTCTTTCACCCTAGTTGTGATCACTAGAAGACATCATCATTGACATTTGTTCCTTCCATGTGATAAAAAATCATCATGCTTAAACTTCTTCAAAATTTTCAATCATCTATTTTTGTTTTAATTAATTTTTTTTATTTGTGTTATCTATTTATTTATATTAATAATTTTATCATGTCTGGTTTCTAATTTTTCCCATAAAAAGTAATATTTCTTTTATCATGTTATTCCACCTATTAAAAGGAAGTCAGGGTTGTGACTCCTGATAAAAAGTCAGGTAAACACACTTGGTTTTTCTCTTGAATCAATAATTGGTTGTGACTCCATGTTGTTTAAATTGTTTTAAGGCTTGTAACAAGGTTATCACTCTTTTAAAAGTGAGTTTCTTAGTTGCTAATAATCTCATCAAGGAGTAGAGGGGGTTGAGGAGTGTAATGGGATATTTGTGATCCAAACCACTATAAATATTTTGTTCTTTAATTTTTATTACATCTATAACTCAACTCTAGAACACCATACTCACTAATATTTAATTATTTATAAAAACTAATTTTTTATTTATTTAATTTTAAAAATAATATTCACCCCTATTCATATTTTTTTTAAATAACCATCCTTTAATAAGATGATTATTTAGATAATCATCAAGAAAAAAATCCCTTTAGTATTTATGTTGTTTAACTATTTCTGTGATGTATTATTCAAATAATAACACAAATGTAGTATTTATATCATGTTTAACATGGGCCGCTATAGTTGTTATCATCGAAGGGTTTAGTTATTTTGAAGATTAATTTTGTTATTTTAAGAGATTATTTTAGTTAACTTTGGTATTATGTTTAGAGAGCCATAAAAAACCCCAAAGTTTATTCCAAGTATTGGATGATATACAAAAATATTATAGAATTATTTAATAAGTGGTTTTGAAAAAAATACATCCCTATTAAATTACTATCAAGTGGATGTGGTTGGGGAATGATAAACCCAGGGTTAATCACCATGAAAAGGGTTGGTTTCCCGTCGACATGATTATCATGGTGATGCCAGATATGTGGGCCTAACAATAAACACCTTTATAGAAAATCCTATGGGATATGTTTTGGTTGATCATATTCTCTTTATGAACAACAATTAAAGATTTATTTTCTAGTTACATTGGGGAGTTTAAGATAACATGACTTAAAGTAACCTCGATCAAACTAAGATTTATATTGGTTGAACTAAAGAAACTATAAACCAAAATGATAATGAAAAATTGTTTTTATGGTTGAATTATATTTTATGATTATGATAATATCCTGGTATTATAATTGTTTCACCACTCATGTCAACCATTTTTTCTATTTAGTTATTGCTAGAACTATAAGGAACCATGGGTGCAATGGGGAAAATGAATATTACCTCAATCAACAATACATATAAATGGTTATTGTAATAACAAAACTTATGATAATTCAAAAATACATACTGTGAAATATGAATAATAATGTAAATAGGGTTGAAGTCAA
This sequence comes from Viscum album, assembly GCA_963277665.1. NCBI lineage: Eukaryota > Viridiplantae > Streptophyta > Magnoliopsida > Santalales > Viscaceae > Viscum > Viscum album. The sequence goes on from OY728131.1 coordinate 1,356,600,875, forward strand.
AAACACACCAAGTAAGAGAAATTTTGAGTATTATGAATGATCATGTGATGAAAATGATGAAGGAAAATTGTTCAATTTCTTTTATGTCAAAAATGTTTAATGAATAAAAAGTAATTAAATTAAGGGGATTATAAGAATATTTACATATGGTATAGGTGGTCATCAAGAATCAAATATTAATTAAAGAAATGATAAGTTCAACTGACATGATGAAAGAATAAGAACTCATCAAATGGAACCACTAACAATTCAATATATTTTGAGAGGAAGAAATAACCATTATCCAAGTGAATACCCTAATCAAAGGATTGTTGAAGATGGTAGCAATCCACATCCTCTAAAACCTAGGAATAATAGATGAACCTATGTAATGATTATAAATGAAGCAGATAGTGGTAATTAGGTTTCACATACCCTCCACCTTGAATTAGCATATGTATTATATTTTTATCAACCCTATTTTATCTAGGGTGTTTTATAATAACATAAAGTCACCACCCTCAGTGACATGTATTTTATGGAAAACATTTACTGTAGTAATTATTAGGTTTATGGGAATAAACATTATTCAAATCATAACATCCTTCTCTAAAAAAATGACTTGATTTTCAAAATAGAATAAATATCTTCACTTTGACTATGTATTAATTACTAAAATAGGAAACACACATTGTGAATAAACATTGATCGTCGATTAGTGCAAGTAAAATTATGGATATTGTAATAATAAAATTGAATCATTCCCATGGACCGTAATACTAAGCTATGAGTTATATTTCCATGAAATGGTTAAGGAAAATAAAAGTTTCAGTAACATATCTCTGTGGATATAATATCTAGAGTAATGTGAATATTTTCACCACCTTTTTATATTCTTCTAATTAATTGACAATTAAATTGTGAGTACATAATTTATTAAAGGGTATAGAATGTAATAATTTGAGATTTTGGATCCTCAAAAAATAAATACCATGTTCTATAACTTGTGTCACATTCTATACCAAATGTAAAAAAAATAACAAAATATTAATAGAATATTATTTATAATTCTATAATATAAACAAAAATGGTTAACCATCAATATTTATTATCCTTATAAGGTGAATAATTAAAGCTGGTTAATATTCAAAAAGATTATTTTTAATGAAATATATTTTCGTTATGTTTTATATTTTATTTTAAAAGGATTAATTTTAAAATATATAATTTAGATTTCATAAAGTAAAATTCATTTTTTAAATCCTCATAAAAATTTATCTTAGAATTTATTTTTGATATTTTACTAAATTAATCGATTTTTAGGTGAATAGTATAAAATACTGATTTTACTAATACAATCACTTTTATATGACTTAGAAGATATTGAAACCATTATTGACATACAAAATTTATATTTATAAAGTGAAATAATTTTTTTTAAAATATTTTTTTCAATTTATAAAAATCATGAATATTATTTTATAAAATCAGGTAAAAAGGTATCTTTTATAAAAGTAGTTGTTTAAAAAAATAATTTTCCATTAAAAGATAAATTTAAAAAATGTATAATTTTAAATAGATAAAATAGAACTCATATTATTAATTTATAATTTAAAAAATACTTATTATGAATTTTTGAGTATTTTATAAAAATTTTTATTTTTAATTGACAAAATGACGGATTCAAGAAAAATTATAATTTCCATACTATTATCCCTATGTAAGCATAACCTATAAGATTTAAAAACCATTAAATATATAAAATATAAAATTAAGGAATAAAATAATGCACTTCTAAATATATTTTTTACATATAAAACCTATAAATAAAAATTTTAGTACAATAGTAAAATATCACATTAAAAATAGGTTTTTACCTGTTATTTTAATTAAGTAATATTTCAGTAAAAATCTAGTTCATACATCATTAAAAAGATACATAAATTTATTTTCATTTATTATTAATCAATATATGTCATAAAATTTATTGACATTGATAATTTTATTTCACACCTAACTTTTAATGTTAAAAAAACAATTTTCATAAAAATTATTCTTATATGTTAAGTACTTTTATTTGTAAACTCACATTTATTAAACATATAAAATTTATTTGATAAACTTATATTCATATTTAGTAATTATAAATCTCAAATTAAATTATATAGTGAAATTTAAATTTTTTTATTTTAATTAATTACCTTAGGTTAAAAGAAATGTTACCGTGGTAAAAGTAGACTTGGGTGAAAAAAATAAAAAGGTAAAACCCCTTAAATAAATCGATTTTACCAAAAACATGAGTATGTGGGATGAATTTTAGACCCAACTATATCCTAAAATCTATTTTTTGAAACTTTGTATCCATTAAATATGGAATAGAGTCATCGAATTAATAAAATATAAAGGGTATTCTCAAAAGTACCATTTTTCTCTCTTATAAAGTAAGATCACCTAAATTCTTTCAAGAATACACATACATTTATAATTTCTCTTGTAAACTCTTCCATGTAACTCTCTATAGAGTCCTCTCCCAATAACATAATCCATTGTTTACTCATATTTATCATAATTCCTTAAATTTAAAGGGGACTTCCAAGGAGAAATAAAGTCTCCAACGTAAGTATTATCTTCCTCTTATGTTTTCTTTCTAAACATACTCTTACAGATATATTATTACCATAATAATATGATGACTTTAGTATCAATATTATACTGGAATGTTTTTATATTTAAAGTACAACCCTTTGCTTTTAATTTCTATCCACTTATAAAAATAAAAGAACTACAACCATGCTTGTGTGATGTCTACAACCTCTATAAAGAATCATATTTTCATTTTTGTTATATTTTTTAATTATTTATCCAAACATCTTAAAGTCTAGTTCACCATGAAGAATAATCTTTTTCATTTTTATGTTAGTTTTTAATTATTTTTTCAAACATCTTAAAGTTTAGTTATCGATTATAAAAAATCAAAATAATATCATTATTATAATGTTATAATGATATTATGTCAAAATAAGCACCTCTTTAATATATACACACAAATTAAGTTAAAGTGTTTTTATGTTTAGGTAGGTTTAACAGCATACTTGAAAAATGATAAACAATTCTATTATTGATGTTTATAAAAATGTAATATCTATTATAATTTGATATAAATATGTACATATTGTTTTTGGTTTTGTAAATTATGGATAAATATTAACTCAATAATTTAGAAAGACACCCTTTGTAAGTTGAAAATCATAGAAAAAGGTTCATTGATGGATTCATATTTTGGGATAAAGAATAAAGTAATCATGAACGAAAAATTTTAATATAATTATTCATTATAATAAATAAATTATATTGAAATTAATTACCTTTTAATTATTAAAATTTTAAGATGGAATAATACAGAAAATGCTCCTATTAAAACTGGTATAAACAGTCAAAGCTATAAACACCCGATGAGGGAAAATAGGAAAAAATAACTAATATAAACGTAAATAATGATAGTAAATAGTAATTATATATTTTTTTTAGTTATATATTTTGTTATTATATTAAATATTATGATATTTTATATTTTTATACATGATTATAGAGTGCATCCAACTAAATAGGGAAATAACTTATTGGTTTTGTCTTAAAACTTCATTCTTTGTAACAAGAGTTATTTTATGTAACTAATTTAATTTAAATGATGGGTATACTTACTATTTGATATATAATATCACTAATTATCTTTATTTATGGTATTTAAACTTTAAATTTTTTCTTTATCTCTTTAAATGGGATTTATTAGATTGTATCTTTAGTCGTAAGGGTCTTTCATAACTAGTTTTCTTTTCATTGTTTTATAATGGTTATTCTTAAACCCCTTTATTATAAGTTGAATTATTTTATTGTATAATTTTATAAATTTTTATAAAATTATATTTCAACATTCATTTATTTATATTTAAACATCATTCCCAATAATACCTTTCTAAATTATCATTACGTCAAAGATTCTGATATTTTTAAGGGATTGTTTATCTCAGATTTCAATCCATTGAGACATGTTTAACAAATACAAAATTTTTCCTTTTAAATTTTGTAAATAATACCATTTTATCATATTTTTTCATTAATATCTTATATTAAATAATATTCAATGTTCTTTTTAAGGATATATCTCTTATAAAGTTTTATTTCAAATTCTAAAAATGTTGTAAGGGCTTTGCATGACTCAATTTTATTCTATGGGTCATAATCACTCTTATTAGACTATAATATTCAAATATTTGACTATTATAAACTATTATAATGTTATTTTTTCTTTACACCATTTTTACTAATAATATCATGTTTCACACCACAATATTCTTCCTTCATTAACAAGTTATTTTGTGAAAATGCATTGTTTTTAAAATAATTACCATTTCTTTTAATGGGGTTTTCATCGATATCTATGGTTTTAAATCCGAGAATTTTTTTCCCATTAACTATTGTAAAAATAATTATATATTTTAATCATTTTATTCTGCTTTATTAATTTTAAATAGAGGTTTCACCATTTTTTTAATGATTTTGGTTTTTTAAAAACATTATTTCAAAATATTCAAAAGTTACTTCTATCATTTCAAAATAGAATGGTTTTCTCATAAGATCATAATTTATTTTGATTAAATTTATGTTTTTCTAAGGTTAAATTATTAAAGATTCTTTTTAAATGTAAATTACATTATAGTATTTCCACTTCCCTTTTAAAAAAACATTATGTTTTCTCATGTCTCTGTAATTAAAGATTATTTTAAGAGTAAACTTTTTAAAACTATATTCAATTATCCATTTCGATGACCTTTATATATTTTCATGGATAAATAATTTGGAACTATTTTTAATACGGTTATAAAAAATTACACATTTTCCCTTCTCTAAAATGTGTTTTTAGAGTGATTTCCACCTTTTCTTCTGAAACGATGTTTAAAAGGTTTTGTGAAAACTTTTATATTTCACATATATTTACCCTCAAAAATTTATCTTTCATGAAGTGATTTTTAGGCCACCTATTATATATTATTATTATATGATTTCAATTGAAAAATGAGAGTTTTGATATTATTTATTTGTCTTAATACATGTTTTTTTTAATGTTTTATAAAACTCATTCATTTTCAATGGGTTATTTATGAGATGATAAAGGTTTTATTTTTATGATTCTCAAAAATTTATGAACTATTATTTATGTTATACCTATATCTATCTTTAATTCATTGGATAAATGATTACATATCATAAAATAGAATTTTTTTTAATAGATTAGTGAGTATATTGGTTCCCATAGGGTAAGTGTGATGGCATCAAGCTCTACTAATAATTTGTTTTTGAATAGTTTAGAAATTAGAAATTTTCACAAAGGGTAAGTGTGATGGAATTTTTCTCTACTCGCAATTTTATGGGATAAAGGGTTAGTGGGTATCCTGGTTTATAATGATAAAAAAATATTGTGTTTAGGATTGTGTCACATTATTTCCAATATTCATGGATCATGTTATATGATTCGTGTTTTAATTTATCATGCCACAATAAAAGTGTTTTCCTTTGTCAATTTATTTCCATTTTTCAATCTCATGGGTCATACATATTGTTTTAAGATCATTTTAATAAATTATTTTTTATTATTCTTGATTTTACACATTTTTATGATCTAACTATTATATCATTTATTATGTTTCCCTTACTGAGTGTTTGATCTAACCCCTTTCTTATGGTTCAATTCACTATATTATGAAAAAAAAATTATCTTGTTATATATATATGAATGATCTAGATGAGATTGATTATAGAAATATTTTTGCAAGTGTAGTAAAATAATATGTTTTTATACCTAATCTGCACAACATTTTACCTTTTGGTCTTTGGATTTTTGGAATTTTTATGAGATGTATTATTAAAATCATGGTATTAATGTATTATCAATGTCATGCTTAGGTTGTCTTTATATAACTATCATACATAAAATAAAAAATAGAACTTTCTATGATACTATGAATAATGAACCACATCCCATTCCAAGAAAATTATAACATTTGTTCCCATGAAATCTATAAAAAACTCACCAATAAATATTGATTTCTATTATCCTTGGGAATTTAGGTATATAATAGAAATTTTTTAAATGAAATAAATTATATTTTATTTCTATATTTAAATATTATTTATATATCTGATCATACTTTTACCCCTTCATGGGATAACCTGGAGACATATATACAAAAAAGGAGTGAGATAAAAATTCTATTAAGGGGATAAAACAAGGTAAACCTCTGGTTATAAATAATAAGAGTCCATAATCATAACATGGAAAAAAATAAATAATCATAAACCATCACATAGAAACAAGTAATAAGAGATAATATATCATAAGAATAAGATAATCATGAGATTTTTAAGAATTTGGAACAAAGACAAGTCATTTCATCATAAACATATAACAAGGCTTGATTCCATGACAACATAATATAATGTTATAGCCTCACTTCTTAAGAACCATACATATTATCTCATGAGATGGAAGCATTATCCAAATTATTTGGGGTTTTATAATTTTATTCTCTCATGTTCCACTATAACATGTCATTTTAATGAGTGAATCATAGAAAATAAAAAATTCTAACGCATAAACATGAAATAAACCCATAAAAATTAAATAGGATATATAATTGTTCAAAAAATTATTTATTAAATTGTGAATCATATAGATAACAAAAAACAAAAAATGAATACATTATATTAGATGTTAAAAAATAATATTCAAAAGATTATAAATTATTTTATGTGTAATGTGCCATACAATTATGAATTTAATTCCCATATTAAACAATAAATTACAAATTAATTGATCTAGTTATAGATAATAGATGTGAAGTGCCCAGATCAGTGTGAATCACTGAGAGGGGGAGGGGGTGAATCAGTGATCCCTTAAAACTTTTTACTAATTGATTCCTTATCAATTAAACCTCTATGGCTGGTTAAAGCCTCGATCCACTCTTCTTGTATCTCTCAACCTTTCCAGGATAATGCAGTAATGAAAAGGCACAGGACACAAGGATTTACAAGGTTCGGCACCAAAGGCCTACATCCTTGCCATGCTCTCCCAGCATGGATTCTCCCATTATAACTTGTTAGAATTACAATGGTCGATACAGCTTCCCACCGTATCTCTCCTGAGTCCCACAGGAGGGTCTTTATACTGCGTCCCACAGTGTTACCAGAGTCCCACTGGCCTGCTCCATAATCCCACTGAAGACTTCTTCTCCCTGAGTCCCACAGGGTCTTCTCTTGGCTCCTCGAGTCACACGAGTAGCTCTTCTTCACTTTAAGTTCTTCAAGTAACTTCAGCAGCCTGGGATAAAGGCTGCTGGCCTTGCTCTTCTCTTCTTATCACTTGTGGTTGATCAGGGCTTCTCGTCTAGCTCAGGATTTATCTCCTTCTTCAGGATGACCTGGCTTCTCTCTTCAACTACTGAATGCTCAGACAACTGATATCTTTAACTTTGGTCTGGTCCAGTCTCAGTTCAAATCATCTTCATGCATTGAGTGCATGGCAGCTCTTCATCCTCATGCACTGATAGCATGGCCTTCTCAATTCTTCAAGAACTTTATGTCTTGGACAACTCAAATGCACACAAGCAGATTTAGCTTTGTTCACGTGCGCACGTGCATGCATGTGTGCGTGCACTTTTCCTTTCCTCTTCTTGGTGCAGTAGACCCACAAAGGGTGTAACACTTTAAGCACACACCAACTCCTTGAACTTCACACACTTTATTCAATTTGGTTACACACTTAGAAGTGTGTTATACTCTAGTGTGAGTCCTCCCTTTTCTTCTTCTATGTGTATACACACTTCTTAGTGCACACACTAGGTTCGGCCACTTCTTTAATTTGCACACAATTGTTTCGCTTTAGCACACACATGAGTTGGCCTCCTCCTCTTCTTGTTGCACACACACACTTTAGTGTTCTTTTAGTTTTTTCTTCAAGGTGTGCACACACAAGGCCACAACCCTCGGCCTCTAACTTTTACTTTGCACACACAAGAGGCAAAGCCACTACCGCGCAAGGATGCTACTGCTTTGGGTCGTGCAAGGGTATCACTCGCGGGCTTCAACCAAGGGCGCGCAAGGGGTGCGGCCTCTTCTTCTTCAACAGCCGCACAAGCCTCGGGTGCAAGGCGTCTCAGCCGCGGGGGCTTCTGTCGCACAGGGTATGGAAACCACGGGCGCGCAAGCCACGGGTGTAAAGTACAACACCACGGGCTGCCTCAGTCGCGCTAGCCTCCGGGTGCGCAAGTGCTACCGCGTAGGGGGCCGCGGTGCACAGAGGGAGCGTGCAAGGTTGTGCAAGCTCCTCTCCTTCCTGTCGCGCAAAGAATTAGCGCGCAGGGGACTCCTTCGGGCCAAGGATGGCACCGAGGACTTCAGCCGCGCAAATATATTGCACGGGGCTTCTTTCTTCGCGAGGCACAAAGGCTTCTCACGGGTCTTCAAAACTTCAGCACATCAGCAAGCACTCCAAGGCCTCGGGCTCTCATTATATAGGCAGAGAAACGCCTCTGTCCATCCGCGTGTTGAATCTTGAATCACCGAAGATTTCGGATCTTCAAAACCTTTCCAAATTTTTGCGTTTTCTCTTCGGTGCACGCGGGTTCCCTTTATTTTTTCTTCCTCTACGTGCATGCGACTCATAACGAATGCACAGCCTTCGGTTTAGGCTCACCCATGCAAAAACACCAACCACGTGGCCTCGGTAGCTTCGTTTGCCTCGGCCTCATTCGAAATTCTCCATACATTGCATGCACACCATTTTTTTTATGCATGGCCGTGTTCGGTGTGGAGAGTCGAGCTCAATAGAGGTCTTAGATCCTTCAGAGGTGGCCGGGAACTCGAAAACTGGTGCTCAGAGGGCTCTGGTTCAGCCGCTGCTCGCGGGTGACCTTCGGTCGAGCTCGGGGTAGAAGATAAGCCGGGAGCCGTCGGATCAGATCTTCAACGGCCTGGATTAGATCGCGGCGCCGCAGATGGATCGTGCGGCGCAGATCAAGCGCGCGATGAGACGGACGGCCAGGATCTCTTCTGCGGGAAAATCCCGCGTCCCACATCGAAACGGCGAGGGGAATTGCCGCGGTTTATTACCCAGCCGCTCCCTCAACTCGGCAATTGAACTTCCTCCCTCCCGGTGCCGCCCCGCACCGGGTTCTCCCTGCGGGCGCGCTCTGCGCCCACTCTATGCTCCTGCGGGCGCGCTACTGGCGCCTACTATGCACACACGGGTGCGCGGGCTTCACCACCACGTGCCCTCGGGGCTTATACACGGCCCCTCTGCGCTCCTCCGGGCGTGCCCCAGGCGCCCATGCGGTGTCCTTGGGTGCGCCCCATGCCTCAAGGTTGCTGCCCTGGCCTTGAGGGTTCCCCATGGGCGTGGTGACCTTGAGTCCCACAAGTGCCTTGGGTGATGACCCTCGGCTGGCCTCCTTGGTGGCCTATTTTTTGCAACAAAAACACTAAGTCCTTTGTTAAACAAAGTGACCAAGTGTAACATGCCAAGTGCCACTCCAAGCCATTCTTCGTCCCATCTCTATTCTTCTTCTTCTTAAGAATTCCTCCAATTCTTCAACACTTATTTATCACTTAGGAATGGAATTCCCGAAGGTTCTTCATCTTCAACCGAACTCCTGAATCACTTAAATTATTCAAAGTGCTTCATTGATCTAATCAGAGATCAATTGGATCATCTTCATGTTCACATGCACTAAGTGATAGTGCATGGACTTCATTAATGCACATCATCCACTTAGTAGTTGTGGATGGAACTCCTTTCAACTCATCATGCATTGTGAAGACAATGCATGGTCTTCAATCAATGTTGTGACTTTGTATCATCATGATACAAGTTCTTTGAACTTAAATATCAGCTCATCAATCGTCTGATTTTCATGGAGAATGTTGCAACCACAATTTCCAATACCACTTAGTGAATCTCCTAAGTGACATGCCTCTTAGTACCATGGCCATTATCCATTCATCACCAACACCATCACAACCTTTGGCATTCACATCTTGACAATTCTTGACATCCATTCATTCTAAGACAACTTCATGCCTCATTGACAACAAATGCAACACAATGCACTTCAATCTCCCCCTTTGTATTTGTTGTCAATACACTCCTTTAGCACATATGAATGGGTCAATATGTGTGCCAATATTTTCTCCCCCTTATTGGCAATCAAATGCAAAGGTGTGGTGTGGTTCACTTTCAAAAATATCTTCCTCCCTTTGAATAGTATCTTCTTGAAAAACACTGAGAGAGGGATGATGTCACATGTTCTTCTTTAGCAAAGAACCTTTAGAAGATCAACTCTAAGTCTACTTGGGCTAACCCGGTGTAGAAAACAAGAGTGATGTAACCAAGGAACTCAATGTTGTCCACAATTCTCTACACATGTGAGATCATGCTTCAAGGGGCTTGAAATTTTTCAGATATAACAATGAATTGCTAAATCCTGCACATACTTCACAAAACTCATTAGAAAGTTCAGGTGTAAAGATAAAGCTCCCCCTTTCATCTACTTTCTCAAGATGATATTAATTTCAAAACACCATCTTCTCCAGATTGGCTCCCCCTCAAGGGGTGCACTCCATTCAATCCAATCCATCCTACAGATGAGAATGATCATCATCTTCAATTCCCTGCAATTTCAGCACATGTAAATACCAATAGTATAAGGGAATAAGATGGAAACTCCTTGGTTCATCAATGTGAACAACAAGGTTGAGAAGATTCTCTCAACCGAGATGTCCCATTTTCACCAGTCCTCACACTTGCACATTTGATCTTCAATGATGATTGTGCTGGTGTGGATCTCAAAACATCTTCATGGGAAACCTTCTTCTTCCCTTTTGCTTTAGCAATTGCCAGAACTTCATCTTCAGCTCTTTTCAGATCTTTGGCAAGTTGCAACTGATTTGGCCATATGACTAACGAGTCATTTGGAAGTGTGGCCTCAGTTCTGGAAGTTTCACATGGTTCCTTTGATGCTGTCAAGCTACCTCTCTTAGGCAACTTGTTTTCAATCAATCCCTTCTTCTTCTTCTGGATTGATTGTCTGTTTGAGTCCAGTCTGCCTCTATTGAATTTCATGGCTTCTTTACAAAGATCCATGATATGTCCTTTCTTTCCACAGTAGAAGCATGTCTTCTTGGTGGTCCTACTGGATGACTCACCCTTCTTGGACTTAGACTCCAAGGACTTCTCTTCATTTCTCAAACACTTATTGGGAGCATTTTCTACTTTCTTCTTGCTTCCCAAGGAATCTTTTTGAGCCAGGTTCTGTGATCTTTTATTCTTTTGAGCTCTGGATACAGTTGGAGACTGACATGTATCTTTTTGAACACTTTTGCAATCATCCCAGATGTTGTCAAGTAATCCAAATCTATTTGCAGTAAACAGATGTCTCTGGACCTGTGGATGCTGCTTCTTTTCTTCTGGCTTGCTCCCCCTAGGCATGGGCTTCCTCTGTGCTTTGGCATTCAGTGGATTGTACCAACAATCCTTTGCACAATGCCCATACTTGTTACAACACCAACACTGACCCACAAATCTTGACCTTTTCAGTCCTTCTGATTGCTGGGTAGTTTTCTTGATTTTTTGTGCTGCTTCAGGAGAGCTCTGCTTCTTTAATGTCTTCATCCATACTTGTTTGGAATTATTCTTCCATCCTGCACTTTTTGTGGAAACACAATTAGAAGCATCAGTACAAGATGGTATGGATGGTACCTTCATTTTAGAAGTTGGTGCCCTTTTATTAGAGGATGTCTTTCTTTTAGAATCATCCTGCTCAATGCATACTTGAGTAGCAACATTTCTCCTTTCAGCTGACTGGGAAGATTTGGCTTTGGGTGATTGCGGAGTTTTTAATATCACCTCTAGTTCTATACATTTCATGTTAAGGGAGTTCTTCTCATCCTCAACAGTTCTTAGCCTTCCTTCCCATTTATCTTCAAGCTGCTTCATCTGGTCTTCATGCACCTTATTCATTTCTAGCAATGAATTGTCAAGCTCCTTCACCCTTTTGACTTTGTCTTCTAGTTGAGCATCTCTGACAACCATTGACACTTTGTGCCTCTTTTCCAGTGCATGGAAAACTTCTTTGACCATTATCTTAAAGAATTCATTCTCAGAAAGGCTTCTTTGCAATTCTTCAGCAGTGTATTCATATCTTTCATTGCAAAGAGATACGGTTTCATCTTTAGCCTTTACCAGCTTTCTGAGAGTGTTGGTTATGCCAACCCTTTTAGCCAGCTGATCTTCCATAGCATTGGCTTCTTCTTCTAACTGTGATTTTTCTTCTCGAAGATCATGGATGCCTGTAACTATACACTTTGCCACTTCCATGGGGACTGTCTTCTGAAGATATTCGATTGAACTTTGAAGATCTTTCATTGTTCCAACATCATCACAGCTAGGACAGGCTTTCTTCATCTTCTTAGCCTGTTTCTTCTTTCTATTTTTCTGAGTCTTGGCAGATATCTCCATTTGAGGCTGGTCACTCATTTCCTCAAATCTGCACTTCATAATGACTCCCTTGGATCTTTTAGAGGTAACCTTCCCTCTGATACCAATTGAAGTGCCCAGATCAGTGTGAATCACTGAGAGGGGGAGGGGGTGAATCAGTGATCCCTTAAAACTTTTTACTAATTGATTCATTATCAATTAAACCTCTATGGCTGGTTAAAGCCTCGATCCACTCTTCTTGTATCTCTCAACCTTTCCCGGATAATGCAGTAATGAAAAGGCACAGGACACAAGGATTTACAAGGTTCGGCACCGAAGGCCTACATCCTTGCCATGCTCTCCCAGCATGGATTCTCCCATTATAACTTGTTAGAATTACAATGGTCGATATAGCTTCCCACCGTATCTCTCCTGAGTCCCACAGGAGGGTCTTTATACTGCGTCCCACAGTGTTACCAGAGTCCCACTGGCCTGCTCCAGAATCCCACTGAAGACTTCTTCTCCCTGAGTCCCACAGGGTCTTCTCTTGGCTCCTCGAGTCACACGAGTAGCTCTTCTTCACTTTAAGTTCTTCAATTAACTTCAGCAGCCTGGGATAAAGGTTGCTGGCCATGCTCTTCTCTTCTAATCACTTGTGGTTGATCAGGGCTTCTCGTCTAGCTCAGGCTTTATCTCCTTCTTCAGGATGACCTGGCTTCTCTCTTCAACTACTGAATGCTCAGACAACTGATATCTTTAACTTTGGTCTGGTCCAGTCTCAGTTCAAATCATCTTCATGCACTGAGTGCATGGCAGCTCTTCATCCTCATGCACTGATAGCATGGCCTTCTCAATTCTTCAAGAACTTTAAGTCTTGGACAACTCAAATGCACACAAGCAGATTTAGCTTTGTTCACGTGCGCACGTGCATGCATGCGTGCATGCACTTTTCCTTTCCTCTTCTTGGTGCAGTAGACCCACAAAGGGTGTAACACTTTAAGCACACACCAACTCCTTGAACTTCACACACTTTATTCAATTTGGTTACACACTTAGAAGTGTGTTATACTCTAGTGTGAGTCCTCCCTTTTCTTCTTCTATGTGTATACACACTTCTTAGTCCACACACTAGGTTCGGCCACTTCTTTAATTTGCACACAATTGTTTCACTTTATCACACACATGAGTTGGCCTCCTCCTCTTCTTGTTGCACACACACACTTTAGTGTTCTTTTAGTTTGTTCTTCAAGGTGTGCACACACAAGGCCACAACCCTCGGCCTCTAACTTTTACTTTGCACACACAAGAGGCAAAGCCACTACCGCGCAAAGATGCTACTGCTTTGGGTCGTGCAAGGGTATCACCCACGGGCTTCAACCAAGGGCGCGCAATGGGTGCGGCCTCTTCTTATTCAACAGCCGCACAAGCCTCGGGTGCAAGGCGTCTCAGCCGCGGGGGCTTCTGTCGCACAGGGTATGGAAACCACGGGCGCGCAAGCCACGGGTGTAAAGTACAACACCACGGGCTGCCTCAGTCGCGCAAGCCTCCGGGTGCGCAAGTGCTACCGCGTAGGGGGCCGCGGTGCACAGAGGGAGCGTGCAAGGTTGCGCAAGCTCCTCTCCTTCCTGTCGCGCAAATAATTAGCGCGCAGGGCACTCCTTCGGGCCAAGGATGGCACCGAGGAATTTAGCCGCGCAAATATATTGCACGGGGCCTCTTTCTTCGCGAGGCACAAAGGCTTCTCACGGGTCTTCAAAACTTCAGCGCATCAGCAAGCACTCCAAGGCCTCGGGCTCTCTTTATATAGGCAGAGAAACGCCTCTGTCCATCCGCGTGTTGAATCTTGAATCACCGAAGATTTCGGATCTTCAAAACCTTTCCAAATTTTTGCGTTTTCTCTTCTGTGCGCGCGGGTTCCCTTTATTTTTTGTTCCTCTACGTTCATGCGACTCATAACGCATGCACAGCCTTCGGTTTAGGCTCACCCATGCAAAAACACCAACAACGTGGCCTCGGCAGCTTCGTTTGCCTCGGCCTCATTCGAAATTCTCCATACATTGCATGCACACCATTTTTATATGCATGGCCGTGTTCGGTGTGGAGAGACGAGCTCAATGGAGGTCTTAGATCCTTCAGAGGTGGCCGGGAACTCGAAAACTGGTGCTCGGAGGGCTCTGGTTCAGCCGCTGCTCACGGGTGACCTTCGGTCGAGCTCAGGGTAGATGATAAGCCGGGAGCCGTCGGATCAGATCTTCAACGGCCTGGATTAGATCGTGGCGCCGCGGATGGATCGTGCGGCGCAGATCAAGCGCGCGATGAGACGGACGGCCAGGATCTCTTCCGCGGGAAAATCCCGCGTCCCACATCGAAACGGAGAGAGGAATTGTCGCGGTTTATTACCCAGCCGCTCCCTCAACTCGGCAATTGAACTTCCTCCCTCCCGGTGCCGCCCCGCACCGGGTTCTCCCTGCGGGCGCGCTCTGCGCCCACTCTCTGCTCCTGCGGGCGCGCTACTGGCGCATACTATGCACACACGGGTGCGCGGGTTCACCACCGCGTGCCCTCAGGGCTTATACACGGCCCCTCTGCGCTCCTCCGGGCGTGCCCCAGGCGCCCATGCGGTGTCCTTGGGTGCGCCCCATGCCTCAAGGTTGCTGCCCTGGCCTTGAGGGTTCCCCATGGGCGTGGTGACCTTGAGTCCCACAAGTGCCTTGGGTGATGACCCTCGGCTGGCCTCCTTGGTGGCATATTTTTTGCAACAAAAACACTAAGTCCTTTGTTAAACAAAGTGACCAAGTGTAACATGCCAAGTGCCACTCCAAGCCATTCTTCTTCCCATCTCTATTCTTCTTATTCTTAAGAATTCCTCCAATTCTTCAACACTTATTTATCACTTAGGAATGGAATTCCCGAAGGTTCTTCATCTTCAACCGAACTCCTGAATCACTTAAATTATTCAAAGTGCTTCATTGATCTAATCAGAGATCAATTGGATCATCTTCATGTTCACATGCACTAAGTGATAGTGCATGGACTTCATTAATGCACATCATCCACTTAGTAGTTGTGGATGGAACTCCTTTCAACTCATCATGCATTGTGAAGACAATGCATGGTCTTCAATCAATGTTGTGACTTGGTGTCATCATGATACAAGTTCTATGAACTTAAAGATCAGATCATCAATCGTCTGATTTTCATGGAGAATGTTGTAACCACAATTTCCAATACCACTTAGTGAATCTCCTAAGTGGCATGCCTCTTAGTACCATAGCCATTCTCCATTCATCACCAACACCATCACAACCTTTGGCATTCACATCTTGACAATTCTTGACATCCATTCATTCTAATACAACTTCACGCCTCATTGACAACAAGTGCAACACAATGCACTTCAAGATGCACGATATTTCATTCGTTATTTTAGACCACTATAAGATATGGCCAGATTTTTTAAATTGGTCTTAACAACAGTTATGTATTATATCCATTTTCAATATAGACATTCTATAGTGACTATTAATATTAGTATATATTAAGGGTTATGATAAAATCTATTTTTAATAGATTAAAGAAATGATGGTCTCGACCAGTAGGATCATACCCTATATAAGCCATTTTTCAGAGCATTCAAGGGATACAGAATCACTAAGATTTTCCAATGACCTAGACTAATCTACGATACAATAACTGAAAATCAAGCACAACTATTTATGAGAAATGTTAAATCTTATATAGATTTCATCCCAAACCTTATTTGTTAAACCATCCCTAGAAATTAGTATCATCAGATACCTTACCCTTAGGGTGTATGCTTGATAAGGGGTTATTTTCTATTACATAGTAGTATGAATTTTTTTAATCACTATTTAATGACAAAATAATGGTCATATTAATTCATTTTCATTTTTTATTTTATACACTTGAATATAGAATGAGTTTAATAGAAATTAGATCTTGATACAAATAAACCAAAATTTTATTTTTGGACTATATATTATTTCATTTAAAAAATTATTTTTTGAGGAACTCAATAATTAATAATAAAATTACCTTTAATTAAATAGTATTGAAATGAACTTTAATTTTTATACAAATGGTAATATTATTTTATTATGTCTCATTTAATTTTTATATGGGTTGAAAAGTTGTTTGTGTCGTAAAGACTAATATTTTTTTAATAAATTGGGAATTTTATTTAAAATTTGAAATTACTATATTTAAAAATTATTTTTGGTAAAATAAATATAATTTTTTAAATAATAATGTCAAAATTAACCAATGGTGATTTTTTCATAATTTTATAAGACAGATGAATTTTTGGGTAAAAATTAAATGCTGTATAAATATATGGAATGTATTATCACATATTAATGTTATAAAATTAGATTCGTAAATACTATAAAATAAAATCATCAAAAAATAGTTTTTTACTTTAAAATAATATTTTCTAAATAACTATACTAATTTTACAAATTTATAATGAATCCTCTAAAACCAATATTATATTTTAGGGTTTTAAAAACATTTATTCATCAATATGACTCCCCTAAACATCATGAATGGTATTATTTAAATGAGTTAAGTTATTAATATAATAAAATATTTAAAATTACTTTTATTTAGATGAGACCTAGTATAAATATATTTTTATGGTTTTATTATTTAATTATTTTATGACATATAGTCCAAAACCTATGTTTAAAAATTAAGAAAGAATTCCCCTCTCTTTTTCTATAAATACCCACCAAAACTCCATTTAATATTCACTCCAAATCCTTTTTGAATGAATTTACTCTCCCTATACCTCTCTAAATCTCTTATAATGTGTTCCCAATCTCTTAAAATTCTTCTTCTAAAAATTTTAAAGAAACCCCTCATGTAAAGGATTTACTTCCTCTTCCTCTTCATTCAATCATTTCCTTTATATTAATCCTTTAAAATATCAATTTTTTTATATTTTCATGTATTTATAAATATACCTTTACTATCTAATTTACATTCTAATAACTAAATATTATTTATCTCATATCATTATAACCTTTACCTAATCCGTGGCTATGTCAAAGCAATGGATTCTCTTCATCTTCCTCTTTATACAAGTAAATTATTTTAATTGATATTTATAATTTATAATTATTCATGTTGACGTGTTTTTTATACATATTCTTACTATAATTATAAATCCCATTTACTGATTGACCAACATTCCCTCTCACTGATCCCTACCATGAACTTTTATCTTTTTCTGTTATAAGGTTGAATGTATTTTATGATTTATAGTGCCAAACTTTTTTATTTTGAATACCCATCCCTATTCTGATTCAATGGTATTCATTAGTTATACTTATCCTCCATTTATTATGGACTTACATATATTCTACCCACAATACTTAGTCATGGGATTAAAATTTATGAAATATGTTCTTGTTTTGTATGATTTATATGGAACACAAATTCATGATCTTGATATAAATATGAAAGGTGATCCCAGAATTACACAATTAGTTATAAAAATAAAAAAAACATACTTTTTTGTGAACCCTTAAAATTATTATTTTCATAAGGATAAAATATATGAAAATACCTTATTTATCAGTTTTATAATTTTTTTTTTGGAAAATGGTTAGTGCATAGTTAGAAGTTACAGTGAAGCCTCATATAACATGTCTTTTATATATTCTGATTTGTCATCAGTAAATTGGACATGGGTTGGGAATGGTCATGGGTATCCATGAAATTTACTCTTGCATATGGGTTTGCATTATTGTCTATAGTTATAACATTAATTGTATTAAATCATGCGAGTTATAGTAATAAATTTGGAGATATCATTACTTGTGTGGTATTCCTTTAGTGAAATTTTCTTGGTTTTAGCATGTTTTAGAAAACAATAATTTTCAATCATGCATGGTTTTATAAATTAATTCCATTTGAGGCTATATAGTTAGTTCAAAATTTATTAAACTATATTTCAAAACCATTCAGCTTCTCATAAGTGAAATTTGTTGAAATGACTTGTATACGCCTCGTTGATTTATCCCTAATTAGACATCCTCTCCCCCTCATTTCACACAGTCAACCAAAATGAATCTTATATTATTCATTTTACTAACTTTTAATACCTTATTTCAAAGATTTAAAGTGGATTTATATGGTAAGGTCCTCTTTTCTCATAAATATCATTCTTTCTTCCATTTTCTCTTGGTTTCTTTTTCTATCCTAAACCCGAATGGCCATGGTTGTCAGACCTAGGGTTTAGATTAGTTTAATATTGTGAATTTAAATGGATAGAGCTGGTCTAGGTCATCTTACTCCAATTTATAGCTTATTCTCTAAATTATGCTTTAATTATAGAAATTAGGGTAGTTCTTTTTGTGAAATTATTTTGTATGACACATCATGTGATGCTTTAGTTTTTCACAATTAATTTTCTAAAAATTTATACCTATATATAATATCCATTATAAGTATTTAAAAACGTTTTCAAATATTTATACACATAGAATAAATTTTTTTACATGGATTTATTATTCTTGATTTCTAAAACAATGCTTATATAATAGAAGCATTCATATAAATTCATGATAGGATCAATTAAATTGAATTTAATATGAAAGAGGTGATTTGTCTCTACTTTAATTTTTAAAAATAAAGGCTTTCTTTGTAAATTTCTTAAAGGGTTCATTTTTTATGGTTTTATTTTCAAGGAATGTTTTATAACATGGTATTACAAGTTTATTTATTGTCCCAATTAGAAATTTTTAAATAAAAATGTATTTTCTTGATAGTTTTAACAACTTAGTATGGGCTCATATCCTACAGAGTCCTAGAATTTCATAATTTATTTCTTTTTCAATATATTGTTTTCTTCCCCTTCATATATTTCTTCTATACATTGAAATTATTGATAAATTGTTGATGTTTTCATGGACTATAGATAGTAAAAACTGTAGATCCTAGCCATGTATGGGTTGTTGTAAATTATAGTCTCTATTTAATGGTTGGAAAATGATTGGAAAAAATTGCATCCAAGCCATGAGGCATTCTCTAAGTCTATCTTGTGGAGGGTGGGAAGTTGGCATATGGTTTTGTGAACCATGTAAATAATGTGAAATCTTCCTCATTTCTTTAAAAAAAATTATTTATTTTATTTTCCCTTTAGACTTTAACCATTTATCCCCTTCATATCCTCCCATTCATGCTCCGCATACTGAGGCACCTATCCCTTGTATTTTCCTCTCTTTCCTGGTGATTATATATGGATTTCATTATATTTTAGGACCAATTTATTGAGGTAAACATAACTAAACCTCATTATCTATTTATTTACATCTTTTGTTTATCATATTCTTACATTAATTTTGTCTTGATGAACTAGGGTTTACCATGAAAGGAAATTTTTTTCAGATTATATGGTTTAATGGTTTCTTATGATCTTATATGGGTCCCTCATGCCTCATTGCGGTGGTTTTTCACAATCCATAGTGTAATATAATGAATTAAAGTTGGAAGATCCTTGCATAAACCATTAAAAATAAAAATTGGGATTTCTTTTTTCTATATTATTTTTAAAATTATTTATGAGACTTAATAATCATGTATATAATATCTTTTAGAAGTAATTGAGTTTTTTATTTGATTTTATTTGATATAAGGTGGGGTTTAAAATTAATTTTGAAACTGAAATTTGTTTTTGAAGACAATGCACACCAAGCACCTTATTGATTGAACATATAGATCCATCTAATTAATTTCATCACTTAATGATGAGTATGATTTTAAAATTAACTCTTTCAATGGTTTACCTTAAGATTTTGGTATTGTTAGTTATTTAAATGGGTGTTTTTAGTTTTTTTATTCTACAAAGAAAGTGTATCATGATTTGTAGAATTATTTAACCCAAGTGTTTACTTGGTTTATCAAATTATTTTATATTTCATTGATTATATGAGATAATTTATTTTTGTTGTGAGATTGTATTTTTCAAAAAGGATTTTGTAAATGGGTCTATTAAATTATATTTCAATAGACCTCTTGGAAACATATTAAATTACTTTTCATGGTATTGTATCACCCTCATTGTTAGTCCCTTGTATTTTTATTTTTGTTGTTAATGTTTATAATGTAAGAAGGTGTTATTTCTTTAGAGGGGTGAAAAGGGGATATGAGGTTTGTCATTTGTCATTATTATTAATTTGTTCAATTTTCATAAGTATTGTTTTTTTATTCCCCATCATTATTATCTTATTTAATGGGAATCATTAGTAGATATATATATATATAAAGATCTGAATGAGTGCTACACAATTACGGATTATGCAACGGATAATACAATTTGTATGATTATGTTTTAAAAATTTTTAACTTACAATGATACCATGAGGGAATGTCAGGGTTTAGTGTGGTTTATTTATCTTTTGGTTGTTCGATTATGTATTCGGTGCTCTATTTGTGAGGTCCTATATCATTTAAGGTTTGGTCCTAGTGAGATTACCATGTAGTTTATCTATTATTGATCTTTATATTAGGGTATTTATAATCTATTATTTGATTATATGCTCTAATTATTTTTTTTAATAAAAAAATTCTTGATATGATTTATTATTGGTTTATTATTTATTTCTATGATGGTGAAGTTTTTTTATCTATATTCCTTCTTCTATCTACATTATGGTTTTATTTTATACTTTTTTTGAAAAGGGGTATTTATTGTAAAATGTTATAAAAGAAGGTAAAATTATTTGGATTCAGTTTTATAAATTTTTTGAGTCCACCAATATATGGTTAAAAAAATTCCCATTTTAAATGGTGGATTCAACCCTTGGTTAGAATATTTTTTTAAAAGGTGTAAATCTCGTATTTTAAATGGAATAGTTTATACAAGAATGATATATTATTGATTGTTTATAAATGTGGAAAATATACATTTCAATTTTTATTTAAAAATATCTTGAAATGTATTTATCTTTATAATTTATTCATGGTGTGTGGGGATGATGCATACCATTTATATTTTTCTCACAGTTATTATATTTTTGGATTATATCTGGTTCTGTGTGGATATGGCATTTTATTTTCGGCCTATGGTCCATGTATGTTGGAGATATTATGTGAAGATCCTTCACGTGATTCATTTATATGGGTATATATGGCTTCAATTTATTTTTCATGGTATATTTTTCTTTTATTATATTTTGACATATTGGTATTTCAATTTTAGATTCTTTTTGTGAATTTTTTATAATTGTGTTAAATTTTAATGTTATTTTGATGTTGGAATGTATTGGATGGGGTTGACCTTATTTATTGATTATGATTTATGTTTATGTGTTTATACCATGTTTGTCTATGTTTATTTATGTAATTTATTATTTCTTATATGCATGCTTACCAAACCTATGGAATTTTTATGCTGAATTTCTAGTCTTAATTCTCTTGGTTTTTTATTTATTGGTGAAGTAATTTCCAATGCAGTATTTAGGATTCCTATAATAGGTTTCTTTCCCATTAGTTTCATTGAATTCCCTTATGGCCTAGTGGCTATTAGGGTTGTTTGACATGTTATTTAATCTTGGGGTAGTTTATTACAAATGGTATCAGAGCACCCAGTTGTTTGGGGTGTCCAGTAGTATAGACATAGTGCTATTAGAATTTAAGTTCTAGGTCATCAGTAAGTTCTTGATCATCACCTATTGAGGTGATTCATGCATAGTTTTCCAAGATTTTTGGGTTTTGGATTCTATAATTTTTTTCAATTATATTTGGGTTGTTTTAGTCTTTATTTGAGTATTTATATTTTTTTATTAAAATTTTATAAATAGTTTTGAAAAATAAATTCCTTAAAATATAATTTTAAAAGAATATATAGAACACATGGTTATTTTTTACAGTATGAAACCTATATGAATATATTGAATTCAACATAGTAAGGCTTCTAGTGGAATGCTCATGGTCAACACATGGTTTGTAATAGTACTCTCCCAAACCATGAAAAGTTTTTAATTTTCTAGTATATATATTTTTGGTCTATTGAGATTTTGAATTTTTTGATTCCATTTAATTATTTATTTAAGATAAAATAAGTTTTTTCGTGGGATAATTTGTGTTTTTTTTGGGATGATATGACTAGAAATTTTAAAATTAATAACATTAATGTTTTTTTTGAAAAATAATGGGTGTTTTTTATGAATTTAAAGTGGAATAATCAATGGTTTTGACCTTAAAAGGGGTTTGTTAAATGTTTAAGAACCATTATGAATAATTTTATAAAATATCTTGAGTATATTTTTGTTTTCTTATTTGGGAATTTCCTTAAAAACAATTATTTCAAATGATTGGAAATAAAAATTATCTATGGTCTGGTGATGGATTTGTTTTTAAATGGGGGATGTATAATCTATTATAATGTATTTAAAATAATTTTTTATAAAATTACGTTCAATTAATTTAAAGGTAGAGTGTTCCGGGATAGTGATTTTGATTTGTTTATAAATCAAATATAGTTTTTCTATATGTTATAAATTATGTTGAAGAAATTATTAAAGGGATTTTTTTAAAGGAACATTTCTTTAGGATTTGAAATCTACGAGTGCATTCAGGTTGTTTTAAAGTGAATGTTTATCTAGTCGGTTTTTTGTGTGAAAATGGATGTTTTGTAAATTTTATCAACTATGGAAGCCATGTTTTAGAAATTATTTTCCAGTGGGTTTGATTCTTGATTAATAATTTTAAAAGTGAATGGTTCTATAGTGAAATTTATTTAATATTTTAAATGGAATGTATTTTTTAAAAAAATATTTAGAAATACCTAGTTTGGAAGTGTGATTTTAACTTGTGATGAAATATGAATATAATTTGACATAGTTTTCTAATTTGGAGAAATATTTTATAAGGTTTTTTCCTTAGATTTTAATGTTTTTATAGTTTATTTAAAAATGGATTTTCACTTTGTATAAGGTTTTTGTTAAAGTTATTGTTTTTATTATATATTTTGTGACTTTTTTCAAATGAAAGTGGTTTTTATATAATAATTTTTAACATCATAGTGTGATGGTGAAATATTTCCTATAGTAATTATTTTAGTATATTGATTTATCAAACTCTTCCAAAAGTGTTGGGGATTTAAAAAGAATGTTTTTTTTCTAAAAAGGTTGAGGGTCAATCCCCCTTTATTAAACATACAAATGTAAGCCTATTTTAGAACAATAAAAATAGGGAACCCATTATAAGTAAGGTAAAAGGCATAAAAAAACAAGACACAATGTTCATAATGATTCCACATGTCCAAAATGAAACAAATATCAAGTTGAGCACCAAAAAAACTTTGTCTCCACCCTAACTAGCTAGTGAAACAACGAGTTCAGTTAAAATGAAGTGTCTTATACTTTTCCAAGAATTTTCACCTTATTCTTACAACATAACATTATAGGTAACCTCCCCAACTAATAGAAATATGTGGAATAGATCCAGATGAAAGGTTCCGACACACCCTTCCCTCTTTAAATCCACCCACCTAATAAAGCATGCAAGGAAATCTCAACAATTTCAACCTAATGCAATACAAATTATTATTGAGAACTATAATAAAGATTAAAATAAAGGAATTCACTTGGTTATTATATTTCTATAAATTTTTATTATTCTATATATAATTATGAATGTTTTAAATATTCTAATTCAATAGTGTTTTTATAACCTTATTATTTTTTATGTGATGTTATCTTCACGGTGAGTTTTTTAGGGGTTTTACATGGAAAGAATTGGGTGTGAGTTTGGGTAATTGGGATGAGTGTTATTATTATCTAAGATTCTTCTCTAGTTATAATTTTTTGGGTTTCTTTAAGATTATCATGATCTAGTGTCCTTTTAAGTCAGGCACAACAACCCATTATTTAAGAATATATATTTTATTGAAAATAAATTTGACAATTATTATATCTTGGGATTCGACAAAAAAATGGAATATTAATTTATTATAATAAAAAACTAAACATATTATAATTAAAATAAATGAATATTAGATATTAAAATCAATTGAGTTCTATTTTAATTATTCATGGCTAAATAATAAATGTTTTATTTAAAAACATTGTTTTTATTTATATACTACATAAGTTTTATTTAAAAGATAAATTTATAAATTTATAGAATTTTAATTTACAAACAAATATTTATTTTTGAATTAATCTGGTCAAAATTATATTAGGTGGATTTTTATAATTTTTTTGGAATTGTAGGTTTTTAGGTGAATAGTGAAAATACCATTTTTTACCAAGACCAAATCCTTTATGACATCATATGATGTTAGCATGAATTAAATATTTATAAAACATTTTCCTTGATAAAATATTTATTTAGTTAGTAAAATAAAATATTAAATAAAAAATATTAATTTCAATTTATAAACCTATGTTTGAAATCATGGAACCTATGTTATATTTTATCCTAATAAAAACTATTTTTGGTATTTTTATTTTAACTATGTATTCAAAAAGTATAATTAAGATTTAAATTGCTTTATAATCCACAAAAATTTTATTTCATTAATAATATTATAATTAATTTCATGTAAATCAACATAATTTATAATTTTATTCTAAACTCATTTTGATGCTTAAAATATAAGTTTTTCTAAAAACTGTTTTTAATGTGTTATACATTTATAATTTTATAATTGATTTTAATTATTATAAAACATTTAATAATTTTAACTGAATTTAATATTTTATATCATCATTTTAAAATTATTTTATGTGTTTTATTTCATTTTTATTCATAAAAAATTAAATTCATAGGTAAATGTTAATAAAAAGATAGAGGCTAAAAATTGTAAAAGTGTTAAATCATTAGTAAAAACATAAAATATCTTCAAAAATAATATTAAAATTATTTTCTGGGAAATTTATATAAAATTACTCACCTAATTCATTTTTAATAAAATTTTGATCCACATTTCAAAAAAAATACGTTTTTTTTATATTAAGTGTTCAGTGTTAACAAAAATGTCTTTCCCTTAACTTAAAAAATGAGCCTTCAACCACCCATTAAAATCCCCTCAAAAATTATAATACGTCGCATTAATCTATCAAATTTTTTTACAAAATAATACTATCCAATTTTCTTATGATTATATCCCTTAGAAATTTCCCAAACCCATTCATAATCAAAGTGGTTTCCAAGAGGAGATTAAATAATTCCACATAATAATTTTACTCTATTTAAACATTATTTGATATCTTCTTATTCTTAAACATGTTAAATATTATTTCTAAATAAATTAACATCTTTTAATGCTCATTAATCTTCTGTATGCCTATATATATAGAAACCCACTCTTTTTATACATAGGCTTTACATCACATTTGTAGAAAACATAAAACATTACACAAACAAACACCCAAAGACCATATTAGTTTAGTGCCTTTAGAAACATGGGAACATAAACACAAGTATATAAGAGAGCTATATTATTTCCCAATAGGTTCTTCATGATTGTATCCCTTATTAGACACATCATACATAATACACATATTCATAACCTGGGGGAGGAGAAATAAAAATTGCTGAGTTTAAATGCTCAGTAAGGGTAAAAAGGGGAGACAAGTAAGCATAAATATGAGAATAGGGGTATGATAATGTGATCATAACATTATAAGATCATACCCTTCATATCAAAGATCAAAAAAATATCAGGGAATAAATCATGGAATTTTATAAGATATGATTCGTATGGAAATAAATAACACAATCCATGAAATCATAGCATAGAAATAAAATTAGGAATTGAAGTAGACACATAAGATTAATAAATTAATTTTCATAGTAGTAAAATAATCCTTTATAATAAATTATTAGAAGCATTGGTTCACTCCCCATACTATCTTGGTATTCATGGTTCACAACCATGTTTATCTTAGTATTATGAGATCACTCATCATGCCATCTTGGCAGCTATGGCTCACTCCCATGGCCATTTTAGTAGTAAAGGTTCACTCCCAAGACCATATTAGTCTATATCATTAGATATAAATCATTACCCAATGAATTTTAGGGAGATATAGGTCCCAGAAATATCATAATGAAGTCTTACAAACATGTTCCACAAAATAATAAATAATCATATCACAACCCATGAAATGAAATGGGTATCATAAACATTTAATCATATCGTAACTTGTGGAAAATGATACAGGTTTCTTAATCATTTCATCAAAATAATAACTCATGAAAATAATAGGTTTTCAAAAGAATATAACATGTAAAAGATAATCTAATTTTATAAATATCATACCATTAAAACATAAAACATTCAAAGAAAGAATATATTAATGGAAACATTTAATAATTATTTCATAAATGCATGAGTAGCATCAATGGATGTCATCCTAGATGGAAAATAATTTTGAATGATCCTTTAAAACCATTTATTAATTAAAATATCATTTATTCTTTGAAATACTATTTTTGAAACCAAGAACCTTTAGAAAACCCATTTTATTGGGAAATTCATTGAAAACATTATAATAAGGCATGAAATCATTTTGAATAAATTTTTCTTTTAAAACATATATAATAATCTAGAAAAAAATTTGAAAAAAAATCTATAAAAACATATAAAAAATATTGAAATCATTTTTAAAATAGTATTACTTTAAAACTTATTAAATGATCATGAAAACATTTTATAACCCATTTTCCTTAAATATATATAAAAGAATCATGAAATCATTTTTGAAAATCATTTTTCTTGAAAACTAATAAAAGCATCCTGAAAAAAATTTAAAAAAATCCTTTAAAGAATATAAAAGAATCATGAAAAAAAATTGAAAATTTGTTTCCTTTAAAACTTATAAAATAATATTCAAAACATTTTAAACACCATTATCTATGAAAACAATCTATAAATATATAAATAAATCTTGAAAAGCTTTTGGAACCCATTTCATTGATGTTACATTGAAAAATTTTAAAGTATTCTTCGAAATAAATTAAAAAAATTATTTTGAAATAATTTAAAAACTGAAAAAAAAATATTGAGAAAATTTTGAAACCCTTTTTAGAAATCATGTTTTTGAATGAACGCGGATTTCTGACCATAGAAAGAGGTAAAGCTAAACATTCTTAAAAACACTTTCTTAATCATCTTATGTACCAAATAGTATAAAAATAGTATCAATGAATGAATATATCATGAATATACATAGGATAATAAAATTAATTAGTTATATTTGGATATGTATCATAATATTTCATTAATGTAAGCACAATTTTAAACAATCTCAACAAACGATGAGATTGATTCAATAAACTCTTACCACTTAGTAACTTTTAATTATACTCCCCATTTAAGAAAATAGAATTTTATGAAGCATAAAATATCCTTAATATAATTATATTATTTATTTAATATTTCAAAGGTATTATATACACCTCATTTACAAATATAGGTTCATAACATTACAAGTGTCTCAAAGAAAGAAAATTGAGACAAAATTACTATACCAATTTAGTAGCTTTTGTAACCTAGACCCCATGAAATAAATATCATAAAATGGATATGTAAATACCCATAAATATAATTATAAGAATCATATAATAATTCTATAGTCATTATACACACAACATATAAGAAATATGAGGTGAACATGGCATGTATCTCACAGAAATAAAATGTGAGATGAAGTTTCCTTACCTTATATCTTGACTCTCATTATACTCATAAACAATTCTTGTATAATAAATATAAGTTTATTATAAATATATCACACAACCATATTCATATATATATATTACCATATATTATTTTATTATGAATTTATATTACCCACTAGTTAACAATTTTAGGTTAAGGTTACACTTCGGGTAATATTCTCTTGGTTTTTTGCATGTGCTTTAATTTGTTATATATTTGGTCCTTATGTATTTATTTTTATTTCCATATTTTGAACCATTAAATAAATATCATTTACATTCAGTATATTTTTATTATGATAATAAATATAGTATAGAAGTATGAAATGGAATACATGATTCATGGAGATGCTAGGTTGTACGTACCCAAGAATGTTGTTTTCCATGTGTTGTTATGTCGAAAGAATAATTGAAAATGATATATATATATATATATAAATATGTGTATATTTATATAATATCATTAAATTAGTATTATAATTTAAAATATATCATATAATTTTACTAAACACATCCTTTACACATTCAATGTAGTGTGTGAACGAATTACATCGAT
Organism: Viscum album; assembly: GCA_963277665.1. Classification (NCBI taxonomy): domain Eukaryota; kingdom Viridiplantae; phylum Streptophyta; class Magnoliopsida; order Santalales; family Viscaceae; genus Viscum; species Viscum album. The sequence continues at coordinate 1,356,629,632 of OY728131.1, forward strand.
TTGAGGCGTGGTAGTCCACACTTCCTCAAAACAAATTACCAAATTTACAGAAAATAGAAATTACAAAGATATGTGCTATTAAAGAATTAAATAAAATTAAAAACGTAATATATATCAAATATATCATATATAAATAAAATTTCCATCATAATTCCCAAACATGAAAGCTATTAAAGGAAAAATGAATAATCATCGTTTTGTGAGGCGGTAGTTCCTCATACACAGAAACACTATGTTTGTTACCCATTATATAGAATTGTGTTATAGTGAAGGTATAAAATTTAGAAAAAAAACATTATGTTTAGGATAATGTTTTTATAATCATGAAATAAGGATAGTTTAGGGGGTGGATAATCAAAATAAGATAAAAGAGCTTAAGGAAGGACGTTGCCTCTTCTTTGGGTAACTCCTTTTAGATTTCACCAAAGGGCTTCCATGGAATTATTTATTCCCAAAGGTAGGATTAAAGGAGTAAGTTAGATATGTTGAGAATTTTATTGGGCATATTTATACTGAACCTAAGTGGTTTGAGAGTTGTTAAGAAGTGGGAGAGGTGGAGGCCTTTTATAAGGGAGGAGAAGTGTCACTCTTGTAAATTCCAAAAAGTATACAATAATGAAAGGTCTCTCGGACCTATTGTGCCTCTAAAATAGAAAAATAAGGGATTAATGGTTAATAATGGTCGAAAAAATATTCACCAAACAAAAATGAGTTCCTTTTTATACTTTTGATCCTTAGCTTCTATGTTTCTCCAATTTTACCATTTTGGTTTTAATTAAAGTATCTAGTATTCTCACATAAGTGATTTAATACTTAATACCAAATTAAAGTTATATTTATTATAAAAAATATACCCACTAAATTTTAATTATTATATAAAATTTAAAAAATAAAAATACCAAATGTGTTGGAAATTAATTTTAAAACAAGCGCATGTAACGCGTAAAAATGTTGCTTTGACTGGGATTTTACTGACAATGCTTATACTATCTATGGGTAAATATCATAATTATAAAAGATAAATTTGTCTATCAATAGACCTTATTTGATATTTTTTAATACTTAAAAGTCACTGGGAATAAGGAAGGATTTTTATTAACTTCAAATTATCTAATAAAATGTCATTTATGGTAAAACAACATTATTGTCAATTTTAAAATTATTTATTTAATTTTAATTTAATGAATATAAAAACAATATAAGAAACCAAATATATTGATTTAACAACTTATTAAAATAATATATTAATATAAAAAACAATTAATGACATTATTTAAACCAATTTACTTAAATTTTAATATTTATAGTATTATTTATTTTTTTATTTGTTAACTAAATAATCATTACGTTGGTGTTTCTTAAGGATTTTATGTAACTAAATCATCTATAAAAAAATTTTAAAGTACTTCATGATAAAAATAAATCATTTATTTTTCAAAAGGATATGTTTAAATAAAAATATTTTTTTCATAGCTTAATGTTTTATAAATGTTAAAGGTAGGGAAAGTTCCATTTTGGTCTTTTTTTCTTACATAACATATGAAATTGGGAAATATTATTGAATAGTATCCGACTAACTAATAAAATTCTAAGCATTAATGTATATATTAATAATATGGGTATATAATGGTCTTTAGGCAAGTTTCTAGGTCATTTTCCCTTATGTTTAAGGTTTAGTCACTATTAAGCGTAATTTTACCTTAATATATTTTATTAATCCTAATCACTTTCACTAATATTTTCGATCAAAAATTAAGTCGATCTTATTAGAATAAAAATTTCATAATGATTACAATATTTTATTTCGATTAAAACCCAGCTTTATGGCCGTTTTTGGGATTATCATTAAACTTATTTTTACATTAATTGTTATTTAATCTAAAATGAAATTTTTAATAGAAATATATTATTCGTTACTATTCATCAAAAAATGAAACTTCTAAGAAAAATACCAAAAAAAATTCCTAAATTTATTTAGACATTAAAATTTCTAAAATGATATTTATTTTGAAAATAAAATTTTATAAAGGTCCCAAAATTTATTTTTAACATATTTGCACCATTAAAAGATTGTAAAACTTAGTCTTGCATATAATGCATAATAACTCAGTGTTTTGGGTACCCCAAGCCAATCTAAGTGTTAGATGTAACGAAATATCATCTTTTTTCATATAATGAAATAAAAACATATTTTTTACACATATATAAAGACTATATTTTATTGTGTGAAATGAAATAGATTAAATTAATTCGAAAAAAAATTCACAAAATCTTGTGTGTTACATTCTACCCTCTTAAAAGGAATTTTTTCCTAGATATTTTTATGGTTTATAAAAGGTTTAACAATTGATATTTCCTTTCCTAGAAAACCAAATTGTAAAAATAAATACTAAAAATCACAAAAACGAGAAATTTGGAATTTTTCTGATTACCCAAAATAACTCATAGTTAGTTTCCCACATAGGAAAACATTGGTGAGAAGTGAAAACATGTACGTAGAAGAGAAACATTACCATCAAATTATAATGGAATTGATAGAGAACAATCTTAGGAGAAAGTTAGTAATCATAAATCCATAAATCAAGAATAACCAAAGGGACCGTTTGATTCATCAAAAACGAAGTTACTAGGAAAAAATTTTGGGTTGCAAGAACATTTTTTCTAAAGTTGAACAATTTTCATAAAAAGATATACTTTCATAATTTTTAGAAAACTTCACAATTTCTTTTTCCTTTATCCAAATCACCTCTTTCTCCAAAAATGAAGGATGATTTTTCATTCCATAAATACTAACCAATCACGAGATCCATGATATGCTATCCCATTTTTCATCAGTTATTATCAATACAATTATGTTAGAATAGGTTATCCAACATCAATATATCCTCATGTGGTGACATAAAACTCTAATCTTACGAAATTCATCTAATGTTTAACTTAAACATTTTATAAATGGTTAACCTTATAACCCTTCTTAAAGAAGAAAATAAAAAACCATTGAAATAAATTCATGAAGTCATCTTAACATTGAACCCCCATATACCACAACGTATCTATTTGTTTTCATATTGAAAACATGTGAATAACCTCATTGTATATTCAATTGAAACATGGTAATAACCTGAATTTCAATAAATACTTTTGAAAAACATGTATTCATCCTTATTCCAATGATTACTCGATACATTATTTAAATAAAATAAGTTGTAAACGTCATCCTTGATAACATAGACCACTTTATTAATAATTAGTTCTAGTGTAATTAGTACCTTCTAATTAACTTATTCATATGCAAAATATCTTTATACAAACATCATTATCTCAATGTCATGAATTTTTTAAGTGTTACCTCACCCAAATAAAAATATCATTTTTCTTAGTCTTCATCACCATTCAACGTGTCCTTTTCAATCCTTAATGAAAACTTATTCTAAAAATACTTATATATTTCATGATTTATATAAAATAATCTATGAATTCAAAACAAAAATACTTTACACTTCCAAAATTATTCTTAAACCATTACTCATGCTTCATCAACTTATTATTTAATACCTTCTTACTAGAATATTAAGTATGAATCATGTCTTAAGGTTCCTCAATGTCAATCTAATCATGCTACTTATGTTTATTGTAAACAATACTAGAAGAAAATCAAATACATTTCACATGTTGTTTGTGATCTCTTTAACATCAAAAGTATAACTAGTAATTGTACCACCTTCCTTATTCTATTTATGATATTTTCACTTGGGAAATTGATTCAAAAAATTCCCATAATCTCCGCACTTGAAACATTCAATGTTAAGCATGTTCCTTATAGTTCTTTCCATTTACTAAAACCAAAAAACATAGTGTGAGGAACATTTATCATAATAGGATACCATATAATCATGAAAAAATACTTATAGGATTCCAAAATCGTGTCTCCAACTTGTTTAATCTATGACATCTTATGTTAATCCTAGGTTATTCATAGTCATATTCTACTTAAATCCTTAATGATGGTTTACAAAGAGTATTTTATTTCCCAAAGCATGTACCCCAAGAATATCAATCCATGTTTGCAGTAAGGGTCCTTATTGTGTACTATGTAACAGTGAGTTAGGGCCGAAGAACCCTTTTGGATTTGTTACCCCTATGTATAACTCTGTTAGAGACACATCCACTTGTAGTGTCTAGAAAGAGATGTAACCCTAGGAACCCACTCACTCTATCCTTCACCAAAATTCCAGGACATTTTCCTAAATAATAACTCATCCCAATACTTATCCTCAGATACATTCCTACACATATCCTTAAAAATACTCATAAGGATCTCATTAATGTTTTCAAATCTTACTTTCTAAATTTTGACTAAAACATTTCTCTCATTCCAACTATAGTTACTCTCACTTTTCATACATATACATTACATAAAGGAAAACTTAAAACATTATATAAACAGACTCCCAAAGATCGTATTTGTTTAGTTCCTTTGTAAACATGGAAACATAAAAATTGGTATATAAGTCAGATATATTATCTCCCAATATGTACTTAATTTATAGAAACGTTTTTAGAAACATCATAATTAATACATATACTCATAACCAGGGGAAACAGATATAAAAATTGGTGAGCTCATATGCTCAGTAAGGATAAACAAGGGAGACATGTAAGCATAAACATGAGCATAGGGGTATGATAATGTGATCTTTACATTACAAAATCATACCCTGTATATAAAATATCATAAAATTTAATCATTCATAAATTTTGGAATTTAATAATACTTGAACCATAGGGTAATAAATAACATAATCCGTGAAAGCATAAAATGGGAATAAGACATGGAATTATAGAAGAAACATAAGAATATAAAAATGATTTCCATAATAGTTAATTCATCATTGATAGGACCATATTAGTAGCATGGGTTCACTCCTCATACCATCTTGCTTATCATGGTTCCCTCCAACATCCATCGTAGTAGTATGATCTCACTCCTCATACCATCTTGAGAGTCATGGTTCACTCCCATGGCCATATTAGTAGTCATGGTTTTCTCCCAACACCATCTTAGTAAATATCTTGAGAAATAAATCATTACCCAATGTATTGGAGGGAGATATAGGTCCCACCATTCTCATAATAAAATCATACATAAATGTTCTAAAAATAATAAATATTCATATTGTATCCCATGAAATGAAATGGGTATCATAAACATGTAATCATATCATAATCTATTGAAAAATATACAGGTTTCATAATAATTTCACAAAAAGTATAACCTGTGAAATGAATTGGGCTTCAAAAGAATATAACCCATGAAATAGAAGAAAATTTTCTAAACATCATGCCATAAAAACATAAGCTATTAATATAAATAATATGATTATAAAAATTAAATCATTTCCCCAGAAAAGCTTAAGTAACATCAACAGATTCCATCTTAGATGGGAAATAATTTGAATGATCCATTAAAACCATTTCATGAGGAAAATATTTTTTTCTTATTTTAAAATTGATATTTAAAACATAAAATCATTAGAAAAACCATTTCATTTGAAAATTAATTGAAAACATTAAATGAAGAATGAAAATAATTTTCAGAAAAATTTTGCATTAAAACTTATAATGGGTGTTTGAAAACATTTTTGAAACAACTTTCCTCAAAAATATATAAAATAATCTTTAAAAAAAATAGAAATTATTTTTCCTTTAAATCATACAGAAGGCTCTTGAAAATATTATGAAAACCATTTTCCTCAAAAACATATAAAAGAAGCTTGAAAAAAATTTTGAAAATCATTTTCCATAAAAACTTATAAAATAATCTTAAAAACATTTTGAAAACCAATTTTTATGAAAATATATAAAATAACATTAAAAACTTTTTTGGAAAATTTTTTCCCTAACAAATTTAAAAAAAATCATCAAAAAGTTTTAAAAAAACATTTCCTTTGAAAACATATAAGTAAATATTGAAAACATTTTGAAAACCATTTCATTTAAAATAATTTTAAAATTTATAAAGTATTCTTGGAAAAATATTGAAAACCATTTCTTTTGGAATAATTTTAAAACATATAATGAAATCATAAAAAAAAATTGAAACCCATTTTTTTAGAAAACATGGTTTTCAATCAACAGATATTTCTATTTGAATGGAGAGATTAATTCGTACTTTCATAAAAACACTTTATTAATCATATTATGTAACAAAGAGTATAAAAGGGTTCCAATATATTAATATATCATTAATATAAATGGGATAATAAACTTCATTAGTTTTATTGAGAAATGTATCATAATATTTCTTTAGTGGAATCATAATAATAAACAATCTCGATAAACAATGATATTGTTTCAATAAACTCTTACCACTTGATAACTTTCAATTATACTTTCCATTTAAGAAAATAAAATTATATAAAGCATAAAATATCATGAATAGAATTAGATTAATGATTTAACATGTAAATGTTAGTATATAAAACTCATAGAAGAATATAGGTTGATAACATGGAATGTGTCTCAAAGAAGGAAAATCGAGACAAAATTACTATAACAATTTCATAAATTTTGAAACCTAAACCCCATAAAGGAAATATAATAAATTTGATATGTAAATACCAATAAACTTAATTATAATAATCATATTATAAATATATGGGAAGTATACAGAACACATATAATAAATATGAGGTGAACATGGCATGTTTCTCATATGAATAAAAAGTGAGATGAAATTACCTTACCTTATGGATTGACTCTCACTATACTCATAAAAAATTCATGTATAAAAAATATAATTTTATTATAAATATATAATAGAACTATATTATTATATATAATACCATATATTCTTTTATTATAACTTTATATTACCCACTTGTTAATGATTTCATTTTTAGGTTACGCTTTGGGTAATATTCGATTACTTTTTCGCAAGTGTCCTAATTTGTTATATCTCTAGTCCTTAGGATTATATCATGATTTAGGGAATATAAACCATGATATAAATATAATAAATATTAATTATATATATATTATTATAATATATATAATATAGAATTTGGAAATGGAAAATATTGTTCCTGGAGACGGTAGGACGTACATATGCATGAACGATGTTTCCATTTTATTTTCATATTGAAAGTAAGAAAGAAAATAAAATTTAATTTTATATGTATATAATATAATTATATTATCATTATTATGTAATATATATCATATAATTTTACTAAAGACATCCTTGATACATTCCATGTAGTGAATGAACGAATCACGTCGCTATGAGGGGGCGGTTGTCGAAACACCCTCAAATGAAATTATCATATTTAAAAAAAATGGAAAGTATGCCGATATGTGTTTTAAATGAATTGAATAATATTTAGTACATAATATGTTTCATATATCATATATAAAAATAGTTTCAATTATAATTACCATCCATTCTAGGGGGTAAAGGACAAATGAACAATCATCGTTTCGTGAGGCGATAGTTTGCGGTACACATAAACAGTATGTTAGTTACCTGTTAGATGGAATTGTGTCTTATTTTGGGTAGAAAAATTAGTATAAAATCATATAATTTTATTTAGGATACTTTTTTGTATAATCATGGAATAATTAGAGTTTTGGGGGTAGAGAATGAAAATAAGATAAAGGTGGTTGAGGAAGGATGCTACCTCTTCTCTGGGTAACTCATTTTGGTTTTCACCAAAGGGATTCCATGGTTCGATTTATCCCAAACTGTAGGATTCAAGGAATAAAGGAGGGATTTTATTAATTTTTTTGGTCAGATTTTGGCTTAACCTATGTGGTTTGAGATATGTGGTGAAGGGGAGAGGTGGTGGCCTATTATATGGGAGGAGTGGCAATCTCGTAAATACCAAGAAGTATACAATAATGGGAGGTATCCCTTACCTAATGTGCCTCAAAAATAAAAAAATTGTGTCTTAAAAGTAAATAAGGGTTGAAAAAAATCTACACCTCCCAAAGATAAGTTCATTTTTGTACTTTTGTTCCTTAACATCTTTGTTTCTCCAATTTTATCATTTTGGTTTTTACTAAAGTATCTAGTATTCTAACCTAAGTAATTTAAACATTAAGAATAATTTAATGTGATATTATAAAACATATACCCACTGAATTATAATTTTTATATCTAATTAAAAAAAATTAAAATAACATGTTTTTTTGAAATTAATTTTTGAACAAGCACATGTAATATTCAAAAAATAATGCTTTAACTCGGACTGTGATAACAATGCTTTTACTATATATGGGTCTATATGTTAATTATAACATATTAATTGGTCCTTAAATGGAAAATATTATTTATGTATTAAAACTTAAAAATAACTTGGTATAATCTATTATTCTTATCAATATGTAATCATTTAATAAAATATCATTTATTGTAAAATAACATTGTTGTCAATTTTAAAAAAATTTATTTAATTTTAATTTAATAAATATAAAAACAATATTAGAATCAAAATATATTAATTTGACATAGTTTTTTAAATTATTTATTCATATAAAAAATAATTAATTAAACTAATTCTACCAATTTACTTCACTTTTAATATTTATAAAAAGATTTTTTTAGATAATTATTCACTAAAAAATCATTGTGTTCATGTTTCTTAAGGATTTTATGTAACTAAATAATCTATAAAATTTATAGAAAATCCATCATTATTAAATTAACTCCTTTATTTTCCAAAATTATATTTTTAACTAAAAATATGTTGTTTTTTCCATATATCAATGTTTTATAAATGTTAAGGGTGTGGAAAGTTCCATTTTTTTCTTTTTCCTTACATTACTTATGAAATAGAGAACCGTTGTTTAATAGTATCCCAATAACTCAGAAAATTAATACCATTAAGGTATATATTGTAAATATTGGAATCAAATGGCTTTTGTATAATTATCTATGTCATTTTCACTCTTAATATTAAGGTTTATTCCCTAATTAAAATTAATTTTACATTAATCACTATGATTATTTTTAATCACTTTCACTAATATGCTTATCCAAATATTAATTTGATCTAATTAGATCAAAATTTAATACTAATTATAATCTTTTATTCCATTTTTTCTAAATAATATCACATAAGTTTTTAGATTAATTTTAATGATAATCCCACAAACATGGTGAGAAAGTGCGTTTTTAATGTAAAAACATTCAGAAGTTCAATAAGTTTTTATAACTAATTTGAATATAAAAAAGGATTAAATTTTCCCAAATTAAATTAATATATGTATAATTGATATATTGTGACTTCAAAACCAAAATTGAAATATGATTTAATATTAATTATTATTTAAATGAAAAGGCAGTTTTTAACTAAAATAAAGTATTTTTCACTATTCACCAAAGAATGAAACTTCTCAAAAAGAAACCAAAACCTCACCCTAAGCTAATTTATACATTATAGATTAAAAAATTATATTTATTTTAAAAATAAAAAATTATACTGGTCTCAAAAAAAAATTAACATAGGTTCACCATTAAAAGGTTGTAAAACTCAGTCACACATGTAACGCATGCTAACACAGTGATACGTGTACTCCAAGCAAGTCTAAGTGTCTCATGTAATGAAATATAAACATGGTATTGAATATAAATCAATACAAAATTGTTTATTATATATATATAGACTATATTTCTTTCATGAAATGTTAAATATTAAATTAATTCGAAAAAAAATTCACAAAATCTCAGGGTGTTACGTTATACCCCCATTAAAAATAATATCCCCCTAAAAATTCGTCTGGTTTGTCAAAGGATTAGTAATTGAAAGTTTCTTTCATAGAAACCCACATCCTAAAAATAAATACTAAAACTCCCTAAAATAAATAAAGTTATAACTACGACGATTACCAAATGTAGCTCATAACTAGAATCCTATATAATTAAACATAGTTGGGAAGTGAAAACAAAGACATGGAAGAAAAATCATACCATCGTGTTATAATGGAGAGCGATAGAAAACAAGGTCAAGATAAAGTTAATAATCACAAGTCCATAAATCGTCAATGGCCTAAGGGGCCATCTGATTCATCAGAAACAACGGTACAAGGATAACATTTTTGGTTTGAAGATCATTTTTCCTAAATTAAAATAATTTTTATAAAATGGTATACTTGCACATTTTTAGGACAACCTCATACTTTTTTATTCCTTGATCCACTTCAACTATTTATCTAAAAAAGGGAATATTTCCCTCCAGAAGTAGTAACATATCATGATTTCCATGATATTATATCCTATTTTTCATTAGTTATTATCAACACAAAGTTATTATAATAGTTTATCCAATATCTATACATCCTAATGTGGTGAGATAACAATTTTATCTTACTGATTTCATCTAAATATTAACATAAACATTCCATAAATGTTAATCCTTATAAACCTTCAAAAATATTAAAATCCAAAACCTTAGAAATAAATTCATGAAATCATTTTAACATTGAACCCCATTGTATCACAAGTGTCTCTTGGTTGTCACATTCCAAACATGTGAATACGCTCATCATGTATTCCTTTTAAACATGATAATAACTTTAAATACAATAAAACCTTTGGGAAAACATATATGATTACTTATTTAAATGATGAGTGGATACATTATTTATATCCAAGAAGTTGAAAATTTTATCCATGATTATATAGGCCACTTTTTCAAAAATTAGGTCTAGGGTAATTCGTATCATCCAATTTACCTATTCATATCCAACACATCTTTATCCAAACATCATTATCTCATCATTAGGAATTAATTAAGGGATACCTTCCCCAAATAAAAAAATCGCTTTTATATTTCTTCTTCACTATTCAACATGTCCTTTATAATACATAATTAAAACATATACTAAAAATTATTTATATATTTCTTGATTAATATAATATAATCATTGAATTACAAAAGATAAATACTTTATTCATCCAACATTATTCTTAAACCAATACTCATGCTTCATAATTTTAATCCTTGATACCTCCTTATTAGAATATGAAATATGAATCATGTCTTAAGGTTACTCAATCCAAATCTAATCATGCTTATTATGTCTAATGTAAAAAAACTAGAAGAACATTTCATAACTTTCACATGTTTTTTGTGGTCCCCTTATCTTCAAAAGTATAACCAATACTCGTGCCACCTTTATGATGCTCTTTATGGGATTTTCACTTTGTAAATTAATTCACATAATACCCATACTCTCCATATATGACACATTAAATCTCAACCGTGTTCATTCTAGTTCTCACTATTGACGGAAACCGGAAGGCATAGTTTGAGAAACATTTATCAAAATGGGATGACATAAAATCATGAAAAAATACTTACAGTATGCCTAAATCATAGATCTTAATTGTTTAATCTATGACACCATATAATTATCCTAGCTTATTAATATTCATATTATACTTAAATCCTTCATGATGGTTCATAAATAGTTTGTAAATTCCTAAAGCATATCCCCCTGGAGTGTCAAACCAGGGGTTTAGAAAGTCATGTTGTCATGTACCAGGTTATTCCGAATTAGGCCCGAGGCACCTTATCGAATTTTTCACCCACTGTACATCTAGGCCAGAGTCACATACACTTGTATTATCTAGAAATGGATGTGATTATAATAAACCACTCAAAATATCATTCACCAAATTTCTAGTACATTTTTTTAAACCTTAACTCATCCTAATACTTATATTTAAGGACATACCTATATATTTCCTTATAAATATTCATCGGGATCTCACTAAAGTTTTATCATCCTATTTCCAAAGGTTTACTAAACATTCTCTCGGATACTAACTATAGAAACCCTATATTTTCATTAATATACATTAAATCAATTTTTAAAGAAACATAAAACATTATAGAAATAGACACCTAAGGACCATATTTTTAGTGCCTTTAGAAACATGGAAACATAAACACTAGTATATAAGCGAGATAAATTATCTCCCACTAGGTTCTCCAAGAATATAACCCTTATTAAATACATAATACATAATATATATCTTCATAACCTAGGGTAAAAAACATAAATTGGGGTGATATTAGATACTCAGTAAGGGTAAAAAATGGAGACATATAAGCATAAACATTAGCATAGGGGTGGAGAGCGAATCACGAGGCATATGCTGGGGAGGGGTGGTTTTAAGTTGTCATAATTTTTATGATTTCATAAGACCTACAAGTCCTGTAATGTCTCCAAGCCTACAAGAAATGTAATTTATATTCCTATAGGCCTTGTAAGGGTTCCCTGTCATCCCTTGAAATTGTGTTATCAAAAATCAATAAAAAAATAATGCCTTCAGACCATTTAAGCATAAACATAAATCAAAGCATGAATTTTTTTATGTCATAAGACCTAAATCATAAGGAAATAAAGAACATAATCCATGAAATCATTACTTATGAATATTATATGTAATTGTAGAAGACGCATAAGTATATAAAAATGATTTCCATACTAGTCAAGGCATCATTTCCAATACCATATTTATCGCATGGGTTCACTCCCGATACCATATTGGTAGTCATGGTTCACTCCCACATCCATATTAGAATTATGATTTCACTCCCCATACTATCTTGGTAGTCAAGGTTCACACCCATGGCCATCTTAGTAGTCAAGGGTCACTCCCAAGATCATCTTAGTATATCTCATGAGATATAAATCATTACCCAATGCATTGGAGGTTGATATAGGTCCCAATAATCTCAAAATGAAATCATACTTACATGTGCCACAAAATAATAAATAATAATATCTTAATTTATTAAATTAAATGTGTATCATAAACATGTAATAATATCATAACCTATAGAAAAAGATACAGCTTTCATAATCATTTCATCAAAAACATAACCTGTGAAAAGAAGCGGGATTCAAAAGAATATAACCAGTGAAAGAGAAGATGGTTTTATAAACATCATTCCATTAAAACATAAACCATTCACATAATGAATATGAATGGAAACATTGAATCATTTCCCCAAAAAAGGCATGAGTAACATCAATGGATGTTATCATAGAAGGAAAATAATTTTTACAGATACTTTAAAACCATTTCATGAGGTAAATATCCTTTCTTTTTTGAATTTTTTTTAAAAACCTACAGCCATTAGAGATACCATTATGTTTTATAATTCACTAAACACATTAAAATAAGACTTTAAATCATTTTAAATAACTATTTCCTTTAAAATTTACAAAATAAAATTGAAATGTTTTTATTTTTTCCCCATAAATACATTTAAAAAATCTTGAAAACATTTTTAAAATCACATTATTTTATAAATTATAAAATAATCTTGAAAAAAGTTTTAAAAACATTTTCCTTAAAAACATATAAAAGAAGCATGATTTTTTTTAAAATATATTTCATTTAAAACTTTTAAAAGAAGCTTGAAAATATTTTGAGAACAATTTTAATTTAAAATATATAAAATAATATTAAAAACATTTTTTAAATATGTTTTCCATGAAAATATATATCCTTGAAAACTTCTAAAATAATCTTACAAACAATTTCAAAACCTTTTCTATGAAAACACATTGAAAGAAAATAATTAAATCTTGAAAAGGTTTTGATAACCATTTATTTGAAAATAAATTGAAAACATATAAATTATTCTTGAAAACATATTGGAAACCATTTATTTGAAAATTATTTTAAAACATATAAGTAAATATTGAAATCATTTTCAATACCATTTTTAGAAAATATGGTTCTGAATAAATACAAATTTCTGATTGAATAGAGAGGTCATTTCAGACTTCCTTAAAAATAATTTATTAATCATATTATGTACTAAATAGTAGGAAAATTGTATGAATACATAATGATATAATGAATATATTGAGTAAAATAAAATTCATGAGTTATCTTGAGAGATGTATCATAATAATTCATCCATGGAAGCATAATAAAAAACAATCTAGATAAGTGATGAGAATGTTTCAATAAACTCTTACCGCTTGGTAACATTTAATTATACTACCCATGTAAGAAAATAAAATTACATGAAGAAAAAAATATAATTAGTATAATTATATTCATTATCTAACATGTAAAAATTTTGTACATGCACCTCATATAAAAATTCATGTGTATAACATGGCATGTGTCTCAATGAATGCAAATTGAAACAGAATTACTTTACCAATTTGGTAGCTTTTGAAACCTAATCCCCATGAAATAAATATACTAAAATGGAAATGTAAATACCCATAAATTTATGTATAATAATTATATAATATATCTATGGTTATTATACACACCACATATAATAAATACGAGTTGAACATGGAATTTATCACATGAAAATAAAATTTGATATGAAATTCCCTTATCTTATGTCTTGACTCTTGTCATACACGTACAAAATTCCTATATAATACATATGAGTTTATTATAAATATATCATAGAACCATATTCTTATACCTAATACCATATATGGTTTTACTATGACTTAATATTACCTTCTTTTTAACAATTTCGGGTTAATTTTACGCTTCAAGTAATGTTCTCTTTGATTTTTGTATCTGTCTTAATTTGTTATATATTAGGTCCATATGATTATAAAGTGAATTAAAGAATTTAAAACATGATATAAATATTATTAATATTAATTATATGTTTATTATGATTAATCTATAGAATATATATTTTTTAAATGGAATACATCATTCATGGAGACAGTAGGCCATACGTACGCATGAATAGTGTTTCCGTTTTATTTTCATATTGAAATAAATAAATAAAATTACATATATTTTTATATGTATATAATATAAATAAATTTTCATTATTATGTCATATAAATCATATAATTTTACTAAACACATCATTAAAAAATTTCATGTAGTGTGTGAACGAATCAAATCACTTTGAGGGTGCGGTAGTCCGCACTTCCTCAAACAAAAATAAAGTATTTGAAAAAATAGAAAGTATAGAGATATGTGTTATAAATTAATTATATAATATTAAATAAATAATATATAAAATATATAAATATATTTTTCATCATAATTCATAAACATTAAAGGTGGTAAAGGAAGAACTAACAATCATTGTTTCGTGAGGCGGTAGTTAGCCGTACATGTAAATTGTATGTTCATTTCCCATTACATGATAGTGTGTGTAAGTGTAGGAAGAACCCCTATAATAAAACCATATCAGTATATTTAGGATAATTTTTTTTATAATCATGTAATAAGGAGAGTTTTGTTGTGGAGAATGAAAATAAGATAAAAGAGCTTGAAGAAGGATGTTACCACTACTTTGGGTAACTCAATTTGATTTTCAAAAAAGGGATTTCATGGATTACATTATCCAAAAATTTTGGATACAAGTAATAGGGTAGGGATGTTGGGAATTTTATTGTGTATAGTTTTTCCAAGCCTATGTGGTTTGAGAGGTGTGAAGAAGAGGGGGATGTGGTGGCCTATTATAAGGGACGAGGAGTGGCACTCATGTAAATACCCAGAAGTATATAATAATGGGAGGTATCCCTTACCTATTATGACTCAAAAATGTAAAAAAAATTGTTTTAAAAGTGAATAATGGTTGACATAAATCTGAACCACCCAAAAATATGTTCATTTTTATAATTTTATTCCTTAACTTCTAAGTTTCTCCAATTTTATCATTTTGGTTTCAATAAAAGTATCTAGTATTCTAACTTATGTAATTTAAATATTAAGATTAAATTAAAGTTATATTTATAAGAAATAATATAAAAATTTAATTATAATTATTAAATCTAATTTAAAAAATAAAAATACCATGTGTGTTGGAAATTTATTTGAATACAAGCGAATGTAATGCATAGAAACACTACTTCAATTGGGACCATGCTAACAACGTTTTTACTATCTATGGGTCAATATGTTAATTATAAAAGATTAATTTCTATATTAATGGACCATTTCATTTTTTATTAACACTTAAAAATAACTTGGTATAATCAAATATTTTTATAAATTCGAAATCATTTAATAAAATATAATTTATTGTAAAATAACATTATTTACAATATTGAAATTATTTATTTAACTTTATTTTAATAAATATAAAAACAATATTGGAATCCAAATATATTTGTTTAAAATATTTTTAACATGATTTATTACTATACGAAAATAATTAATTACACTAATTCAACCAATTTATATCATTTTTAATATTTATAGTATCATTTATTTATGTTTATTATTAACTAAATAATCATTATGTTAGAATTTCATAAGTATTTTAAGTAAATAAATAATCTATAAAAATTATTTATATTTCATCATGATAAAAATAACTCATTTATTTTTCAAAATGATTTTTTTAACCAAAAATATGTTGTTTCTTCTGTATCTAAAAGTTTTATTATTGTTAAAGTTTTGGGAAGTTCCGTTTTTGTCTTTTTCCTTGCATTACATATAAAATAGGGAACGTTTGTTGAATAGTATCCAATTAACACCAAAAATTTGAACCATTAAGGTATATAGTCATATGGGAATCCAATAAATTTTGGAAAAGACTATAGGTCATTTTTTATATTAAGTTTAAGGTTTAGTACAAAATTATGCTTAATTTTTCCATAATCATTGTGTATAATTTTAATCACTTTTAGTAATATTTTTTGTCCAATATTAATTTGAACTTATTAGAATAAAAATTATTTATGGATAATAATATTTTATTTTAATATTTTAAAATTAAAATCACATAATTGGATATATTATGTTTAATGTTAATCCCAAAAATGTAGTGAGAAAGTGGGTTTTTAAAGTAAAATCATTCAATAAATTGTTATAACCAATTGGTACATAAAAATATTCCAATGAACTAAAATGGATTAATATACGGATAATTAATGTATTGTGACATAAAAAACAAAATAAATATATAATTTAATATAAATAATTATTTAAATGAAAAGGTTGTTTTTAATTAAAATACAGTATTTTTCATTATTCATAAAAATGAAACTTCCTAGAAAAAACCCAAAAAAATAACCACAAACTAATTTCGACATTATAAATTAAAAAATGAGTTTATTTTAAAAATAAAAATTTATAAAGGTTTAAAAATTAGTTTTATCATAGGTGCACTATTAAGAGGTGGTAAAACTCTTCCTGGCATGTAACGCAAGCTAACATACTGTTGAGTATACCACAAGCCAATATAAGTGTTGTGTGTAATGAATTATCAACTTGTTGTTGAATATAACCCAATCCAAAATTATTTTATTATATATATATATATATTATATTGTGTTTCATGAAATGAAAAAAGATTAAATTAATTCTAAAAAAGTCACAAAATCTAAAGCTGTCACATTCTACCTCCCGTTAAAATAATTTCACCCACAAAATTCGTCTAGGTTATCAAAGGATTAATAATTTAAATTTACTTTAATATAGACCCACATCATCGAAATAAATATTGAAACTACCTAAAAAGAAAGTTTTAACTGTGACGATTACAGAAAGTAACACAGAACTAGCTTCCCATATAAGAGAAAATTTGTGGAAAGTGAAAACTTAGACATGGAAGAGAAATATTACCATCATGTTCTGATGAATATTGAGAGAGAATAAGGTCAGGAGAAAGTTAACTATCAAAAATTTATAAATCTATGATGACCTAAGGGACTATTTGATTCATCAGAAACACGGGTTCTGGGGTAACATTTTTGGTTTCAAGATACTTTTTCAAAAAGTTGAATAATTTTCATGAAAAGATTTAATTGCATTATATTAGGAAGACCTCACACTTTTTTGTTCCTTGATCCTCTTTGCCACTTTCTCTAATAAAGAAGTTGAATTTTTCATTCTTGATGCACTAATAGATTTTGTGATCCATGATATGACATCCCATTTATCATCAGTTATTATCAACATGATTAGAACAGGTTATCCAATATGCATAAATCCTCATGTGGTGAGATAACACTTTAATATTACCAACTTCATCTAATGTTTAACATAAACATTCCCTAAATTTTTTACCTTATAAACCTTCCTAAAGATGAAAATCCAAAACCATTGAATGAAATTTATAAAATCCTCTTAACATTTAACCCATGTATATCACAAGCTATATCTCGGTTTTCACGATTTAAACATGTGAATACCCTCATCATATATTCTTTTGAAACATGATAATAACCTGAATTACCATAAATACTTTTGGAAAACAAGTATGCTTCTTTATTCTAATGATTACAAGATACATTTTTTAAATCCAAGAAGTTGAAAAATTCATCCAGGATGACATAGAAAACCATGTCAGTAGTTAATTCCAGGGTAATTCGTACCATCCAATTTACATATTCATATCGAATATATATTTATCCAAACATCATTTTCTCAATGTTAGGTATTAATTGAGGGATACCTTCCCCTAATCAAAATACCACTTTTCTATGACTTCTTCACAATTCAACATGTTATTTATATTCCTTAATGAGATTTTATTTTGAAAATACTGATATATTTCATGATTTTTATAAAATAATCATTGACTTAAAAAACATAAATACTTTATTCATCCAACATTATTCTCAAAATATTACCCCTGCTTCATAAACTTATTACTTAATACCTCGTTCCTATAATATGAAATATAAATCATGTCTTAAGGTTCCACAATCTCAATCTAATCATACTTCTTATGTATAATATAAACAATACTGTAATATGATCACATATGTTTTGTCATAAAACCTTTTTTATTTTATATTCAATGAGAGAAATAGAGAGTACCAAAATGAGATACAAGATGACCCCCATCATGGAAATCCGAAATATTGAAGACCCAAAGCGTCCTCTTTTGCAAACATATGCCCCTTGACAGGGAAGAAGGCGATGCTGGAATAATGAATCAGTCTCTCACGAGGTGTCACCTTATATTCTAGGAAATTTGCGACCAAGTTCCTTTTACTCCTTGTGTTTGAGATATCCATGTGATTGTGAAACATATTTTTCACCTTCTAATTAGACAGGTAATTGTCTAGGGAATATTGGAATTGCATGTATGAGCTTTGTAAAGGGTCAGAGAGTTAGTCTCCACTCCTTCAAGGGTGATGTTCAACTCGTCGCACAACCATAAACCCGTGACCATTTTTTGTTCCTTAGCTTGTAGATATTCTCCACTACCATATAGTTCCACTAAATCCACAATGATCGAGCCCCACATATCCCCAACCACACCTCCACATAAAATTCACATGTTTTTTGCAGTCTCTTTATCTTTAGAAGTATAACAAATACTTGTATCACCTTCTCGATTCTCTTTATGAAATTTTCACTTGGGAAATAATTTTGTATAATTCATATACTTTACAAATCTAAAACATTCAATGTTAATTGTGTTCATTCTATTTATCTCTAATGAATAAAACTATAAATCATAGTGTGAGAAACATTTATCAAAATGGGATCCCACATAGTCATGAAAAATTACTTATAGGATGCCTAAATCATGACACCTAATTGTCAAATATATGACACATTTCGTTTATCATAGGTTATTCATATTAATATTCTACTTAAATACTTCATTATGGTTCATAAGAATTTTGTGAA
Organism: Viscum album; assembly: GCA_963277665.1. Classification (NCBI taxonomy): domain Eukaryota; kingdom Viridiplantae; phylum Streptophyta; class Magnoliopsida; order Santalales; family Viscaceae; genus Viscum; species Viscum album. The sequence continues at coordinate 1,356,649,247 of OY728131.1, forward strand.
TTCCCAAATCATATCCCCTTAGAGTTACAACATAGGTGTGAATCAAGGCTCGTTGTCATGTACCAGGTTATACTGAGTTAGGCTTGACACACCATTTCAAAATTGTGACCCCTATATGCATATATACTATTTCCACATCCAGTTTTAGTATCTATACATGGATGTATTTATAGTAACCCACTCACTCTATCCGTCACTAAAATTCCGAGACATTTTCTAAAACCTTACCTCACCCTTATACATATCTTTAGAGACATCCCTTAACATATCCTTAGAAATATTCCTAGAGATATCACTAAATTTTTCTCATCCTATTTTCTAAAGGATGACTAAAGATTTTCTCTAATAACAAATATAGATACCCACTCCTTTCATGTATAGACATTACATCACGTTTTTAGAAAACCTAAAGCATTATACAAACAAATGCCCAAATACTGTATTAACATAGTGTATTTAGAAACATGGAAACATAAACACTAGAGTATAATATAGCTATAGTATCTCCCACTATGTTCTTATTGACTAGAACCATTAATAAGCACATCATACATAAAATATATCTTCATATCATGGGGTGGGAAACATAAAAAGGAGTGAGATCAGGTGCTCAATAAGGGTAATCAAAAGAGACATGTAAGCATAAACATGATAATAGGGGTATGATAATATGATCATAACATTAAAAGATCATACCATGAAAAATCAAAGATCATAAACATAAATAATGTCATAAAGCTCAGTAGTTCATAAGACATGAATCATAAGTAAAAAAATAACATAATCGATGAAATCAAAACATCAGAATAAGACATGGAATTGTGGAATACACATAAGAATTTAGAAATGATTTCCATAATATTCAAGGAATCGTTTATAAGACCATATTAGTAGCATGGGATCTCTCTCCATACCATTTTGTTAGTCATTGTTCACTCCCAAGACCATATTACTCATTCTCATGAGATATAAATTATTACCCAATCCATCAGAGTGAGACATAGGTCATACTCATCTCATTCTGAAAACATACAAACATGTGCCAGAAAATAATAAATAATCATATCATAACCCATAATATGAAATGGGTATCATAAATATTAAATCATATCCTAAACTATAGAAAAAGACACCAGTTTCATAATCATTACATCAAAATAATAACTCGTAAAGAGAAGTACGTTTCAAAAGCATATAACTTGTGAAAGAGAAGCAGGGTTTATGAACATGATTCCGTAAAAATGTTAACCATTTAGATAAATAATATGAATGGTATAATTTAATAATTTTCCCAAAAAGGCATTATTAACATCAATGGATGTTATATTATATGGAAATTTTTTTTAAAAATACTTCTGAACCATTTCTTCAGGTAAATATCTTTTATTCATTGAAAATTACTCTATAAAAACTAAAAACCTTAGATAAATAATTTTGTTTCAAAATTCACTGAAAACCTTAAAATAAGGCTAGAAATCATATTGAAAACCTTTTTCCATTAAAACATAAAAAATAATCTTGAAAAAATTTTGAAAACATTTTTCCCTAAAAAAAATTTAAAAGAATCTTGAAAACATTTTTGAAAATCATTTTCCTTGAAAAATTATAAAATAATTTTTAAAATATTTTGAAATCTATTTTCTTTAAAAATATATTAAATAACATATAATTTTTTTGGAAAATTTTCTTCCTTAAAAACTTATAAAAGAATCTTGAACAAAATTTAAAAACATTTTTCATTTAAAATATATAAAATTATCTTGAAAAATTTGAGGAAAACTATTTTCCTTGAAACCCATTTACCTTGAAAACTTATAAAATAATATTTAATACATTTTAAGACCATTTTTCTTTGAAAATACCTTGAAAACATATAAGTAAATATTAAAAAAATTGAAACCCGTTTATTTCACAATAATTTGAAAACATATAAATTATTCTTGAAAACTTATTTAAAAAAATTTCTTTTAAAATAATTTTAAAACTAATAAATAAATAATGAAAACATTTTGAAATCCTTTTTTAGAAAACCTGTTTTTGAATGAACATAGATTTGTGACCGAAGAGAGAGGTAAAGTCAGAGTTTCTTAAAATAGATTCTTAATCATATTATGTAATAAAGAGTATATAAATGGTACCAATACATTAAGATATCATTAATATAAATATGTGAATAAAATTCATGATCTCTATATAGAGATTCATTACAATATTTCATCCATGGAGGCATCATCATATATAATCTCTATAAACGATGATATTTTTTCAATAAACACTTTCCACTTTGTAACATTAAATTATACTACCCAAGTAAGAAAATGATATTAAATAAATCTCAAAATCTCTTGAATATATTTATATTCATGAATTAATATGTCAAAGTTAGTATATACACCACATTGAAAAATATAGTTGTATCACATGACATGTTACCAAACAAAGGAAAATTGAGACAAAATTTGTTTACCAATTTGGTAAATTTTGAAACCTACGCCCCATGAAATAAATATAATAAAATAGATATTTAAATAACCATAAATTTAAGTTTAATAATCACATAATAAATCTATTATCAGTATAAATACCACATAAAATAAATACAATGTGAACTTGGCATGTAACTCAAGGAAATAAAAAGTGAGATGAAATTCCCATACCATGTCTCTTAACTCCCGTCATACTCATAAAAAATTCTTGTATAATAAATAAAATTTTATTATAAATATATCATAGAACCATATTATTATATCTAATACCATATATGGTTTTATTATGACTTTCAATTTTCTTCTTGTTAACAATTTTTGGTTAAGGTAGTGCTTGAGTAATATTCAATTTGTTTTTCGCATGTGTCTTAATTTGTTATATATTTGGTCCTTGTGATTATATAATGATTTCCATAATTTAAAAAATTATTTAAATATAATTTTTATTCATTATATTTGTATTGTGATAATATATAGAATACATAATTATGAAATGGAATACACTGTTTATGGAGACGGTCGGTCATTCGTATGCATGAATGATTTTTCCGTTTTATTGTAATATTGAAAGAAAGAAAGAAAATTAAATATATGTTTTCATGTATATAATATAATTAAATCATAATTATTATGTCATATATGTTATATAATTTTACTAAACACATCCTTAATGTATTTCATGTAGTGTGGGAACGAATCACATCGCTTTGAGGAGCGGTAGTTCACACTTCCTAAAATGAAATTATCGTATTTACACAAAATGGAAAGTACAAAGATATGTGTTGTAAAATAATTAAAGAAGTTTTAAGACATAATATGTATCATATATATAATATATAAACATGTTTTTTATCATAAGTCTCAACCATGAAATGAGTTAAAGTCAAAACGAACAATCATTATTTCGTGAGGTGATAGTTCTCCATACAAATAAATACTATGTTTGTTACCGATTAGATGGATGTCTGTGTAATTTTTGGTATAAAATTTAGAATAAAAACATCTATATATATTGAATATTTTTTATTTATTAACATGGAATAATGAGAGTGATTGGGGTGGATAATGAAAATAAGATAATAGAGCTTGAGGAAGGATGTCACCCCTTCTTTAGATAACTCCTTTTGGTATTAACCCAAGGGATTAATTAGATTTATTTCTCCCAAAAAAGAGTATTAAATGAGTAGGTTGTGGGTGTTGGTATGTTTATTGGGGATATTTTGGATGATCATAAGTGTTTTTAGAGGTGTGAAAAAGGGGGTGATGTGGTACCTTATTATAAGGGAGGAGGAGTGGAACTCTTATAAATACTAAGAAGTACACAATAATGGGTGGTATCCCTTACATAATGTGCCTCAAAAATGGAAAAATAATGTATTAAAAGTGAATCATTGTCAACACAAATCTATAACATACAAAAATAAGAGTATTTTTATAATTTTATTCCTTAACTTCTATGTTTCTCCAATTTTATCATTTTTGTTTTTATTTAAGTATCCAGTATTCTTACAGAAGTAATTTAAAAATTAATTCTATATTAAAGTTAGATTTAATTATAAAAATATACACACATAATTATAATTATTAAATATAATTTAAAAAATAAAAACACCATGTTTTTTTTCAAAATAAGTTTAAATCAAACGCAAGAAACACGCAAAAACGATCCTTTAATTGGGATCATGCTAATAATATTTTTACTATATATGGGTCAATATGTTGATTATAAAAGATTAATTATTCTGTGAATGGTCCATATTTTTTATTTATTAACACTTCAATATAAAATGGAATAATCTAAGAGTTATATTAATTTTAAATCATTTAATAAAATGTCATTTATTCTAGAATAACATTATTGTCAATTTTGAAATTTTTTATTTAATTTTAATTTAATAAATATCAAAAAAAATATTTGAATCCAAATATATTAATTGAAAGCTAATTAACATGATTTATTGATTTAATAAAATAATTAATTACACTAATTCAACCAATTTAATTCACTTTTAATATTTATATTATCATTTATTTAAGTTAATTATTAACTAAATAATCACTACATGGGCATTTCATAAGGCCTTTAAGTAACTAACTCATCTCAAAAAATTATTGATACATTATCATGATAAAAATAACTCATTTATTTTTCATAATGATATGTTTAACCAAAAATATTTTTTTTCCATATCTCAAAATTTTATTAATGTTAAAGGTGTGTAAAGAACCCTTTTTCTTTTTTCGATTACTTCACTTATGAAATAGAGAACATTTATTGAATAATATCCCAATAACACATAAAATTAGAACAATTAATGGGTATAGTTCAAATATTGGAATCCAATGACTCTTGGAAAAGTTTCTATGTTATTTTTTCCCTTAAGATTATTTTTTAGTCTCTAATTATGCTTAATTTTACCTTAATTGGTGTGGTTAATTTTAATCACATTCTAAATTGTTTTGGTCAAAAATTAATATTACCTTATTTGAATAAAAAATTCATAACAAATATAATATTTTATTTCCATTTATTCAAATTATAATTATAGAATTTTTATATTAAGATTAACAACGAACATGAAAATATGGTGAGAAAGTGGGTTTTTAATGTAAAAATGTTAAAAAGTTCAATAAGTTTTTATAACGAATTTAAATATAAAAAAGATTCCAATTACCTAAATTGGATTAACATATGTATAATTGATCAATTTTGACTTCAAAACCCAAATTAAAATATAATTTACTATAAATTATTATTTAAATGAAAAGGCAGGTTTTTACTAAATACAGTATTTTCACTATTCATTAAAAAATGAAAAATCTCAGAAAAATACCAAAAATTCACCATAAGCTAATTTTGAAAAACTAAATTAAAAAAGTAAGTTTATTTCTAAAATATAAAATTATAAAGGTTATAAAAATTATTTTTAACATAGGTGCACTATTTAAATGTGGTAGAACTCGGTTTTGTATATAACGCATCAAAACTCAATGATGCATGTACTAGAAGCCAATCGAAGTGTTTCATGTAATGAAAGATCAAATTGGTGGAGAATATATTTCAATAAAAACTTATTTTTTAAATATATATACTATATATTATGTTTCATTAAATGAGATATATTAAATTAATTTGAAAAAAAATTCACAAAACCATGGGGTGTTATATTCTACCCCCCTTAAAAATAATTTCTTCATAAAACAATTTTTGGGTAATCAATGGTTTAATAATTAAAAGTTACTTTTATAGAAACATACATCATAAAAATAAATACTAAAACTCCCTAGAAGAAAAATTTTTAAATTTTGATGATTTCTCAAAGTAACTCATAACTAGATTCCCACATAGGAGAACATCATTGGGATGTGAAAACTTAGACATGGAAGAAAAATATTACTATAATGTTTTGATGGAGAGTGATAGAGAAAAAAGTTAGAAAAAATTTAACAATCACAAATCCATAAATATGAGATAAACTAAGGGACCATATCATTCAGAAAAAATAGAGGTACTAGGAAACAAAATTTGGATTCAAGATTCATTTTCCTAAAGTTGAAGAATTTTCAAGAAAAGATATACTTGCATGATTTTAAGAAAACATCACACTTTGTTTCTCCATGATCCACTTCACCTCTTTATCCAAAAAGGAAGGCTAATTTATATTTTCTAAAGTATTAACACATCCTAAGATCCATAATATTCCAGCCCATTTTCCATCAGTTATTATCAACACTAGGTTTTTAGAATAGGTTATCCAATATGCATAAATCCTCATGTGGTGAGATAACACTTTAATCTTACCAACTTAATTTAAAGTTTAACTTAAACATTACATAAATGGTTAACCTTAAAAACCTTATGGAAGATGAAAATCCAAAAACTTATAAAGAATTTCATGAAATCATCTTAACATTGAATCCCAATATATAACAAAGTATCTCTTGGTTGTCACATTCCAAGCATGTGAATACCCTCATCATATATTACTTTGAACCGTGTTAATAACATGAATTTCCATAAATAATTATGGAAAACATGTATGATTACTTATTCAAATAATTATTGGATACATTCTTTAAATCATAGAAGTTGAAAACATCATCCATGATGACATAGACCACTTTTTCATTAATTTGTTCCAGGGTAATCTGTTTCTTCCAATGTACTTATTCATATAAAACATATCTTTATATAAACATCATTATCTCAAACTCAGTAATTAATTAATTTTTACCATCCCAAGATAGAAATATCATTTTTCATGCTGTCTTCACTATTGAACATGTCCTTTACAGTCCTTAATAAAAACATATACTAAAAATTATTATATATTTCATGATTATTATAAAAAACATTGAATTATAAAACATAAATACATTATTCATCCAAAATTATTATTAAACCATTACTAATGCTTCATCAACATATTCATTAATACCTCCTTCCTATAATATTAAATATGAATCGTGTTTTAAGGTTCCTCAATCTCAATCTAATCATGCCTCTTATGTCTAATATAAACAATATTATAACAATATCTCAAAACATTCACATTTTATTTATGTTCTATTTAACTTTAAATGTTTAACCAGTACATTTCCCACCTTCCTAATTCTCTTTATGATATTTTCAAGAAATTGATTCACATAATTTCTATAATTTCCACATCTGAAATATTCAATGTTAATCATGTTCATTCTAGTTCTCTCTATTGAATAATCCCACAAATCATAGTCTGAGAAACATTTATCATAATGGGATAACATATAATCATGAATAAATGACATATAGGATACCTAAACCCAATCTCCTACTTATTTAATCTATCACACCATAGGTTTATCCAAGGTTATTCATAGTCTTATTCTAATTAAATTTGTCATGATGGTTCATAAGGAGTTTGTTAATACCCAACGAATATACCCCTAGAGTGTCAAACTATGTGTGTAGAAAACCCCATTGGCATGTACAAGGTTACACCATGTTAGTACTGATGCACCTTTTTTAGGGTGTTACCTCTATATGAATCTGTGCTAGAGAAAAATCCCTATCTAGTATCCAGACAGGGATTTAATTATAAGAACCCCCTCAATCTATCCTTCACCAAAATTCTAGGATATTTTCCTAAACCTTAACTCATCCTAATACTTATCCTTAGAGACATACCTAGACATATCTTTATAAATATTCCTAAGGAACTCACGAAATATTTCTCATCTTAGTTTGTAGAGGTTTACTAAAAAATTTCTATAATACCAATTATAGAAACTGTCTCTTTTCATATATAGAAATTACACCACTTTTTCAAAAAACATAAAATATTATACAAACATACGCCCAAAGACCGTATTAGTTTAGTGCCTTTGGAAACATGGAAACATAGACACATGTATATAAGGAGCTACATTATCTCCCACTGGGTTCTTAATAAATAAAACCCTTATTGTACACATCATACAAAATACATATCTTCATAACCTAGGGTAGGAAAAATTAAAAGGGGTGATATTAGATGCTCAGTAAGGGTAAACAAAAAAGACATGTAAGCATAACCATGAGCATAGGGGAATGGGAACGAGATCACAATAGTAGAAGATCATAATCATCATATAAAATATCATAAACATAAATCATGGAATAAATCTTTGTAGTTCATAAGACATGAATCATAAGAAAATAAAGAACATCAGCCATGAAATCATAACATAACAATAAGACAATGAATTTTGGCAGACATAGAAGAATATTAAAATGATTTCCATGGTAATAAAGGACTCATTTACAGTACCATCTTAGTATCATGTGTTCATTCCACATAACATCTTTATAGTTATGGTTCACTCCCATGGAAATATTAGTATTATGAGTTCACTCCTCATACCATCTTGGTTATCATGTTTTACTCCTATAACCATCTTAGTAATCAAGGTTCACTCCCAATACAATCTTAATCTATCTCTTGATATATAAATATTTACCCAATGCATTGGAGTAAGATATAGGTCCCAATCATATCATAATGAAATAATACAAACGTGTTCCATAGAATAATAATTAATCATGTCATAACCCATTAAATGAAATTTGTATCATAAACATGTAATCATATCATAACCTATGGATAAATATACAGGTTTCTTAATCATTTCATCAAAATCATAACCTAAGAGAAAGAGTGGGTTTCAAAAACATATAACCCATAAAAGATAATTGGGTTTTATAAACATCATTATATAAAATATTAACCATTTAGAAAAATAATATGAATGGAAATATTGAATCATTTCCCCAAAAAGGAATGAGTAACGTCAACAGATGTCATCTTACATAGAAAATAGTATTTAAATATACTTTAAAACCATTTATTGAGGTAAATATAATTTCTTCTGTGAAAATTTATTTTTAAAACCTAAAACCATTATAAAATCCATTTTTCGTGAAAATACAAATAAGACATGAAAAGAAGTCTTCAAATAATTTGAAAACATTTTTTATTTAAAAATTATCAAAGAATCTGGATAACATTCTGAAAACTATTTAAAAAAACATTTAAAATATTCTTGAAAACGTTTTTGAAAATAATTTTCCTTGAAACATTTAAAATAAGCATGAAATATTTTGAAAATAATTTTTCTTAAAAATATATAAAAGAATGTTGAATTTTTTTGAAATCCATTTTCATTGACATATTATAAAAGAATTTTGAAAACATTTTCAAAACCATTTTCAATTAAAATATATAAAATAAGATTGAAAAAAAATAAAAAACTACTTTTCTTGAAAACCATTTTACTTTAAGACTTATAAAATAACCTTCGAAAGATTTTAAACCCCTTTTTCTCTTAAAACAATGTAAAAACACATAATAAATCGTAAAAATGTTTTGTAAATCATTTTGTTGAAAATATATTGAAAACATATAAAGTATTCTTGAAAATGTATGGAAAATCATTTATTTTAAAATATTTTGAAAAATTATATATAAATCTTGATAACATTTTGAAACCCTTTATTTAAAAAACATTTTTTTGAATGAACACATATTTCTGATCGAATAGAGAGGTAAAGTCTGACATCCTTAAAAACATTGTAATCATATTATGTACCAAAGAGTATAAAAATGGTACCAATACATGAATATATCATGAATATACATAGGATAATGAAATTCATGAGTTCTCTTGAGATACGGATCACAATATTTCATCCATGGAAGCATAATCGTAAACAATCTCAATAAACAATAATATTGTTTCAATAAACTCTTACCACTTGAAAACATCGAATTATACTACCCATGTAAGTAAATGAAATTACATGAATCTTAAAATATCATTAATATAAAGATATTAATTATTTAACATTTCATATATAGTATATACACCTCATATAAAAATATAGGTACATAATATGGAATGTGTCTCAAAGAAAAAAATTGATACAAAAATACTTTACCAGTTTGGAAACTTTTTAAACATAAATCCCATGAAATAAATATAATAAAATAAAAAATTAATTACCCATTACATTAATTATAAGAATATTATAATAAATCTATGGAATTTATACACACCACAGATAAAAAATATTAGGTGACCAAGGCATGTATCTCAAGGAAATAAAATGAGGGATGAAATTATCTTACATTGTGTCTTGAATCTCTCCGTACTCCTAAAAAATTCCTGTATAAAAATATAATTTTTATTATAAATATATCAAAAACCATATTCATATATCTAAAACCATATATCGTTTTATTATTACTCTATATTACTGACTTGTTAATAATTTCAGGTTAAGGTTATGCTTTAGGTAATATTCTCTTTTTTCACATGTGTATTAATTTGTTATATTTTTTATACTAAAGCATATATCTTGATTTCAATAATTTTATACATGATATAATTATCATTTATATTCATTATATTTTTTTATTATAATATTTTAGTAAGAAATAGAATACAGCATTCACATAGACGTTAGGTCGTACATATGCATGAACGATGTTTTCGACTTATTATAGTATTGAAAAAAATGAAATAAAATGAAATATATGAATATATGTATATAATATAATTAAATTAGTATTATTATGTCATATTTATTATATAAGTTTACTAAACACATCCTTAATACATTTTAGGTAGTGTGTGAATTAATCACATCGCTCTGAGGGGAAGGTAGCCACACTTCCTCAAATGAAATTATCATTTTTACCCAAAATGAAAAGTATAAAAATATAAGTTGTAAAATAATTAAATAATATTAAATAGATAATATTTACCATATATATATATATATATATATATATATATTATAAATATAGTTTCCATCATAATTTCCAACCATTAAAGGTGATAAAGGAAAAACAAACAATCATCATTTCATGATGCGGTAGTTCATCATACACAAAAATAGTAGGGTTGTTACCCATTACATGGATGTGTGTGTAAGTGTTGGTCAAACCCTTAGAATAAAAACATCTTAGTATATTGAGGATAATTTTTATAATCATGGAATAAGAAGATTTTAGAGGGTAGAGAATGTAAATATGATAAAGGATCTTGAGGGAGGATGTTACCTCTTCTTTGGGTAACTCCTTTTGGTTTTCAACAAATGGCATCCTCGGATTGAATTACTCATAGAGGGGGGATTCAAATAGAAATGAAGGGATTTTGTTATGTTTATTGTGCAGATTTTTTCTGAACCTTTGTGGTTTTTGAGGTGTGTAGATTGAGTAAAGTTTGATACCATTTATAATGGAGGATGAGTGAAACTCTTGTAAATACCAAAAAGTATACATCAATGGGAGGTTTAACTTACCTAATTTGACTAAAAATGGAAAAAAATTGAGTAAATATGAATCGTGGTTGAAAAAAATCTACCCCACACAAAAATAAGTGCATTTTAAAAAAATTAACTTAAATTCTAAGTTTCTCTAATTTTATCATTCTATTTTTTATTAAAGTATCTAGTATTCTAACATAAGTTATTTCATAATTAAGCTTAAATTAAAGTGAGATTTATTCTAAAAAATATCCCCCTTGACCTCAAGTGCATTTCCTCGAACGCCAGAGGATTTCGACTAGTACTGAGGGAATTGGGTGTGATAGTGGAGAAAATATGACCTCATTGGCATATCAACATAGTAGAATAACAATAATAAACAACTATAAAAATATTAATACCATACAATAGAAGTAAATAGTGGAAGACTGCTAGTAAATAAACTAGAGCACTTATATAAATGATGCATTTCACATATGTCTGAGAAAGAATCCTAACAAGTCACAATGCTAGAAATACAACACGTAAAACCAAAGTACTGAAAACAATAAATAACTCCTACAATATCGCAAGCCTCATCTTGGTCTCATACTCTCCAACTCTAATAGTGATCATGTACCCAATGCAGAAGGAGTATTCCCTTATCTATACATGTACCATATAATCTGTTTGGGTCAAAAAGCATGACCCAAAGAGGCTGTAAGACGAATCCCAGTTGGAAACCACCAAACGATATGTGTCTAACTGTCAGTGAATATATATATATAGGAAGAAATATGAAAAATGATGAAATGATCAAGTAAGTACTCAAAAGTAAATAATCCTACAGTTTCTAATTACATTCATTTACACTTATTAATTTTACAAACCATTTAATAATTAAATCATGAGATCTAACCTAAGCTATGTATCCCCTGTATAAAAGAAAAACGGATGTCTCAGAAGACCATATGAAAATCAGGTAATACAGAGTCCAAGCTTGTAATTTGGTTTGGTAGGATTGTCATAATCATCAATAATTCACTTAAAACCCCCTGGAAAAGTTCTCACAGTCTAACCCCTCTGGTTCAACATATCATCAATTCAATATCGATATAACAAACCTCTGGGAAATCTCACACAATATAATCCATTTGGTCTCATAAAAACAAAGAATCTCTAGGAAGCACTCACCATCAATGTCAATTCCCCATATGGTCCCACAATGTAAATATAACACACTCTAGGGAATCCCTCAATGTCAATTTTCCCTATGGTCTAACTACACCAGGTTCTCATAGACCTATGTAACACAATCATACACAAACGATATCCAGAATCCAAAAGTAATCTCAACTTCTACAAGGTATCTATAATGCATAACATAGGAATTTAACAAGAACTAATAAGCAAGAAATTCCATCCTAACATGCAGGGAAAAGAGACAAGGTTTGCCTCATAGGAAACCTAGACCAAATGGCCATAAAAATTCAAACAAGGAAACGCACCCACAGTGTGTACCCTAAACATGAAATTTATCATAAATTATCAACAAAAACCCTTAATCTATTAATCAATCTAAGGTAGATTATAACATGGTTCAATTCCTTAAAATATATATAAATCATGGTTAATTGGCCATTAGTGATATATTACTCAAATAAAAACTCTAAAAGGCAACAAACCACCTAACATGATGTTGTACGATGAATAATCTTGAATGTAGGCCCTTGAATCGACATATAATGTCATAGATCTATAAAAAAGGATAAAATTTTCAACCTTGGATAACTCAATAAAGAAAAGAAAATAGGAAGAGAGACTCTAGGGAAAGAGAGAACTCACTGGTTAGAATCCAACACACCCAGGGGAGTCTCAATCAATGCTCGGATAGTGGAATAGGAGGCACTCGAAGATTCTCGGTCGTACGTCACTCTCACGTACAAGACAAGGGAAGAAGAAATGAGTTTTGAAGATGATATGTGACCCAAGTTCGATTAATCAAATAAAAAAATAACATGGCATGTTCATTTAATTTACATTCCATGTACTAGCCTCAACCAGCCCCTACTTTTGGATGTCCACATAGACATGTACTTAGTAGTTACCCAGCCAGTACATGGCTACCTATGGCAACTGGGTACACATATTGTACTCAAGAGTATATGGAATATAATTAGAAAATTTCCAAATTGTTTCTTTTTCCTCAAAAACAACCTGAAAAAAGATCCATACCTAAAATAAAGATCCAGGTTCATACAAAACTCCCCTACGTAAAGAAATTCATCCCCGAATTACCCTACCAAGGGTGCTGAAGAAGATATTTCAAACAAATCAGGCCACTGTGATGGAACGTCGAAATCCCACTCCCAAGTCTCATCTTGTACTCGCATGTGCTTCCATAGCACCCATACCAGATGAACAAACCATCCATGGAAAACCTTCTTACTATGATCCACAATTTGAATATGGTGCTCCTGGATGTATGCATCCACCTCCAAATCAACCTCCTCGAGTTGAAAAATGTGAGACGGGTCCAAAAAGTAACGATGTAGATGAGGAACATGAAAGACGCCATGCATAGACCAGTACCTATAAGGTAACTGAAACCTATAGGAAATCGACATGACTCTCTCCAAAACCTCAAATGGTCTGATGTACCTTAGTGAAATCATTGCTTTTCTTTTAATCATTATGTGTCCCAACCTCATCGTTACATCAAAGAAAACCTAATCTCTAACCTCAAACTCCATAGGTTGTCTCTATCGATCAGCATAATATTTATGGTGAGATTTTGTAGTATCCATCATCTTCCAAATCAACTCCACCTGCTCAATGGTCTCCTAGACAAGACAAGGTCCCAACATAGCTTCATATCCTACCTCCATCCCATATAGAGTTGATTGGAATGGCCTACTATACAAAGCCTCGTATGGTTCCATCAGAATTGTCACATGGAAACTGTTATTGTAGGTAAACTCCAATTGGGGTATGTGTTTATCCTAGTATCTCCCGAAATCTAAGATGCTTTCTCAAAGCATGTCCTCCAAAACCTGTATTGTGTGCTCAGACTGGCCATTTGTTTGGGGATGGTAAGATGTACTCAGAAGTACCTATGTACTCAAAGCCCCTTGTAGTCCCTTCCAGACATGATAAGTAAAACATACATCCCGGTTTGAAATGATAGAGTGAAGAACCCCATAAAACTGTACAATATCTCGGATTTACAACCTTCCATGCTCATCAATGTTGAAGGTCTCCTTGATTGGTAAGTAGTGTGAAACCTTCATAATTTTTTCAATGAAAACACAAACTGCATCATTCCCCAAGGCGGCCTTGGTAAACCTGTCATGAAATCCATCGCGACATCCTTCCCCTTCCACTCCGGAATGGGTAACTACTGTAAAATCCATACTGATCGTTGATGCTCCACCTTCACCTACTAAAACATGGAACACCTCATAACAAAACCAATAACACCTCTATCCATACCTAGACATCAATACTGGTGGTGTAGATCTCAATAAATCTTGGTGACACCAGGATGAACATCCCAAACTGAGGAATAAAAATCTCGCAATACATCCTCACGTATTTCTACTCACATCTATATGCGCCTGTGAAAACGCATGACCTCATCCTCTCCTACGGTCCATCCAGGAGTAGGGTCCTCTCTTGAAATACTCTTCCGTAAGACTTGGCCTTGAAAATCGGATAGTTTCCTCAATCACACTCAATCTAGAAGGGTAGAAGCAATAGCTACAAAAGAAAGAAATCTTTTCCCTTGTCTCTCATGCACCTCCAAATTCATCTTAGAGAACAAAGCCATAATCTTCTGAAGCACCCAGTTAGAATCCAAGTATCACTATGAGGGAGAGGGGTTGAATCCGTGATGTAAATTTTTTTCCCTTCATTTTGAAACAACCTTTGCCTCCAATTAAATAGTTTCTTCCCTACTAGACACACACAACCATAAGAACACAAGATTTACAAGGTTCACTACCCAACAAGAGTAGATATGTCCATGGTATGGTACAAAAACAATCTAGTACCACACAATCCAATAGAAAACAATCCTTTGATATGTAATAGAACAGTAGGATATTCCTTTACACTCGTGTAGCACTTGGAAAACAATCTTCAAGAACATGTGCACCCACTTAGCAAAAATAGGGAATTACAGTAAATCAGTTCTTCTTTACAACTGAACTGGTGTATTTTATGAAGTACAACTCTTAAATTTCCTACCCAAAAGCTGGTAGGAACTCCCATACACACAACTCAATATGTGAGAGGACCCCAATTTTTTCACGTAGCCTTCTAGGTGGCTTGCATGTAAAATTCAAACCTTGCCTAAAAAACACAATTTGGGATGAAAGTTTTTTTACAAAACTCTACTTTTTAGCGTAGCACTTCCTTTTTCATGCAACACTTATTTTCTATATAGCACTTCACTTTTTCACCCTGCACTTTCTTTTTCACGCAGCACTTCACTTTTTTCTCACAGCACTTTCTTTTTCACACCACACTTCACTTTTTTGCGCAACACTTTATTTTTCGCGCAGCACTTCACTTTTTCATGCAACACATCATTTTGCATAAAACAATCTCTCACTTATTTATATTACACACACCTTCCTAGATTTTTCACTCACCTCAGGACTTTGTCATTTTTCATCATTATAAACATGAAGCCACTCTTGCACGTAAAAAATAAAACCCATATTTTTCATACAACCAATTTTTACCCGCACAAGTCTGATGTTCCACGCACATTGCATGAACATCTCTGATTTTTGACGCGCCTCTTGCCTTTTCCATTTTTCGACATTCTATTCGCAATACACTAATTGTGAGAAAAATTCCACACTACTTTCCATATTGTGTGCAAAACCAATCTTTCACGCAAATACTTTTTCGCACACTCGACTCAATTTTTTTCACAGTCCATGCCATTTCCCTATTTTCTTATGTTGGACTTGTAAATCCACTTATGCACAAAATTCTAAACCACATTCCATATTGTGCGCAAAACCATCTTTCGCACAACATCTTTTTTGTGCACTTTGCCCAAGTTTTCATGCACTGCATGCCTTTACCAAATTTCGATATTCTAACCTTGAATCATGCCTTGGGCGCATAATTCTATTCCAACTTCAAACTTTCATGCAACATCCTTTTCCAAAAGAACATTTCTTCATCTTTAGATTTTTAGCCCCAAATATTTGGCAAACACTGGGAAATAGCGCCACCTTGAAATATACTTCAGCAAGAACACCAATGTTGCTTCACTATCTTCAATCCTATTCAACAAATAACTATTTTCACCACAAACTATATCTATCATGATATATTGATCTAGATCAAACACATTTAGCATCATCATATTTTCCATAGAAAGTACTATAACATTCCCTATCTTCTACTACCATCTTTCCTTCCAAACAAATTTGAATATAACTGGTAGCATCATTTATCCGCCTATCTTTAATAAGGCTTTCATCACAAGTTCACCTAAATTATGATATTTGTGAAATACAAATTAGCAAAGCATCTTCTGATTTATCAATCCATTACAAATTGAATAGATTTATCTTCTTTGACAACAAAAGACAACAATCTGTAACAAAAAACTCTTCTCAATTCCTTGTCTATCCAACTTGGTCCCAACAGCTTCCACTTAGTACTAGCCTCATGAATTGATTGTATTTGGGTCCTACTTCTTGACGCATCAGCCACAGCATTGCCTTTCCCATGTGTGTAGGCATGCTCAAAGTCAAAAGACTGAAGGTACTTAACCCACCTTCGCAGTCTCAAATTCAAATCACATTGAGTAAAGAAATACATTAGACTTTTTTGGTTAGTGAATACCACAAAAATAATCTCCAAATTGATAATTTCACCAACAACGCAAATCATGCACAACTACAGCTAAATCGAGATCATGCATTAGGTAATTCCTCTCTTGTGGCCTCAACTGTCGAGACCTATATGCAACGAATCCTTCTCCTTGCATAAGAACTGCACTCAGCTCGATACCTGATGCATCGCAGTAAACGGTGTAACTCTTTCCCAGCTCCAGAAAAATTAGTATCAGTGATGAAGTCAATCACCCTTTCAACTCTTGAAAGAATTAATCGCAAGAATTTGTCCTCCAATACTTTTCACCCTTCTTAGTCAGGACCATTAGTGGAACTTTTAAGTGTGAGAAGTCTTATATAGGGAATTTGTAGTATCAGTCCATCCCTATAAAACCACGTACCTCAAAGATGTTATTCGTATGATACAAGTAAACTACTGCTCTCACATTCTCTAACTCTACTAATACTCAAATCTATGAGATACCATGACCCAAGAATTGAATTTGATCCATCTAAAAGTGTCATTTTGAGAGCTTGGCATATAACTAATGCTCTCTCTATGTACTCAAAATAATCCCAAGATGGGTGGAATGGTCGTGTCGAGTGTGAGAGTACTCCAAGATATCGTCCATGAAAACAACCTCAAAGGATTACAAGTAAGGATGGAACACTAGGTTCATCAGTTCCATGGAAACTTACAGTGCATTCATGAGACTGAACGACATAACCACATACCTCTATAGACCATACCTACTCCAAACGGTTGTAAGAGGTATATCTAATGGTTTAACGTGCAAATGAGGCCAACCAGATCTCAAATAAATCTTTGAGAACATGTGGGATCCTTGAAGCTGATCAAAGAGATCATAAATCCCCAACAAGGGATATCGGTTCTTGACCATCAACTAGTTCATCTTCCAATAATCCATGAAAAGTCTGAGGGTATTGTCCTTATTTTCAAAAAGGTTAGGCAAACCCCAAGGGTAAGTGATGGGTTGGATGAAACCCTTTTCCTACAACTCCTCTAACTACTTCTTGGGCTCCTATAACACTGGTGTATCTATACTATATAGAGAAATGGACACTGGTGCCACTCCCAGAAAAAGATCAATAGAGAAATCTACCTCTCACTCCAGAGGTAAACCTGAAAAGTTGTCTAGAAACACATCCCTAAAATGATCCACCACTAGAAGAAAGTCCATCGGTGAAGTCCCTTAGTCGTCCAGATATAAACTATAAATCTGGCCTATAATTTCTCCCAACCCATGATGATTGGGTCCCACTCTACTTGCATGGACATCCCATTTTACTCACATGGACATCCAATTCACCATTCTATAGAAAAGACCTCCCTCTAGTGACGTGAAACTCACCCTACAGTGATAACAGTCAACAAAGGCCAAGAAAGTGACTAACTAGAACATCCCAAGAATGAAATATAATCTTTTCATCTCTAAGACATATAGGTAACATAAAAAGTGACACCCAAAAACCACAAGAGGGAACTCCTTGCACTGATGTACACTATCCATTCCAATCACCAATGGAGTTTCTGGCATCATAACATCCACATAAGTAAAGATATAGAGCCCAAGTCTCTCCGCAATAGCAATAGATATGAATCTATGGGAATCCCCTATATCAAAACGTGTATAAGCTAAAAATGAGGCAACTAGAATCATACCTCTAACTGTAGAGGGTCTGGGATCCAGCTCTTTCTGAGTCTACTCCAATGCTAAAGTTTGACCTATACCGCGGCCCCGTGACCCTTCCTGACTACCCTGAGCTAGTCCACCGTAAAATTGATGAAAACCAATAGACTGACTCCCATGGACATGGCCTCCTCCTCATCCTGAACATCTAGATGAACACCAGTTCCCAAACTGATGAGAAACAGGTGGTCATTATCTTAAATGTGGAGTCATAGCAGAACCCCTTTCACTAGATGATGGTAAGAAAAATGGGAAAAAAACGTTGAAGATGGACCATCTTGCCGCTAGATCGGTACTCGAATGGGTCACTCGGGCACTGAGGTATCGTATTCCCACTCTTACCACACTGGTAGCACAACACCTGGCTACCTAAAGGAATATCCCATCTACACGGATCTCCACACGTAGACTCTCTATGGGGTTCCTACTATTATTTAGAGAAGTACAAACTTTGGATGTCGAACCACCCTCGCTCACAAATCTTGAATCCCTCAGATTAAGCTTTGTTATAAGTACCTTTTTGACTATGTATGATTTGTAATAAACTTTAATATGTTCACCTAGGATCAGATATCATGTCTAACACCTTACTTAAACTTATTGGACAGAAATAACTCATCACCCCCTAGAATTGGTGTAAAGCACTACAGCTCTGTGATGTGCGAAGAATACTCCATGACTGAAAGAGTTCTCTATTCTAGACCGATGAACTCCTCAGGCTAAGTCAGGCCTCAAGGTATCTAGGTAGAAATAGTTATAGAAGGTCTGCTGAACTCATCCCAATACATAACTCATTGGCATCCTGCCTGCGATATCACATCCCACCATCCCTTGGTGGAATATTGAAGAATGTAGGTTGTGATATTCACCCTCTCTTCAAGATGTATCTCGAGATTCTCGTAGATAGACAGCATGGCTTATAACCATGACTATGTAGCATGAGGTCCTCCATCCACTGTGAAATTGGGAGGATGCTGCTGCTGAAAAACCTGCGTCAACTCTTCCATAGACAGGGCAGGATGCGGTGTTGCCTAGTAGGTCTGCATGAACCTCATGAATACTTATTAGAACTTTACATCACCACCTATGTCAAGTATAGAAGTTGTTTCCAAGACAGAAATGATGTTCAGATCTATAGGTAGTCCCTTATCTACCATTTCTGGTGTCTGTTCATTGCCCTATATCTGGCAGACAACCGGAAGACATCTCGGTGGCATAACTCTGCAAGGTCAAGCGCACACCTAAGTTCAAGATTATTAAGGACTGAAACATATAAGTACAAGAAAGGAATAATAGAATATAACATTAAATTTTATAAAAACAAGATTACACAGTTTGTATATCCTCCATATGGTGTGTTTCCATAGGTTTCAACATGGGCATATACATCTACCCAACCAGGTGGTGTAACACCCATACACATAGCATGTTCATTATATGACACGGCATGTACTTGATTCTTCCCTCCTGCTCGAGTTCTTCTCTATAGATAAACCACACGGTTCTCTTCTAGGTAACACTACATGGCATGTTAACCCTATAAACAACATGTGAAACCTAAGCCTTAACCACTTGTGTCGTTAGTCACATGTTGAGATGCATGGCCTCTATAGCACGGCGTGTACTCCTAGTGCACAGGGTGCTCTACCAAAAATTTACAGACCTATGTATCTTCTCACACAGTCAGTCACATGGTTTAAAACTACATGGAATGTACATATAGTACATGGCTTGTACCTAAGAAAAGTTATTTCTTCCAGAATAGAATAACACACGGCGTGTGTTCATAGCACCACACATCGTGTTGTTTGAGTTTCTGGATAGTAGGCATTTGAAAATTCACTATAACCCTTAACAACATAATTTTTTTTCCAAGGAATGACAAATTCTGACCTGTGAGATCCCATACTCCCAGGAATCAAATATTGGCATCCTTATTCATGCCATAATAGACAAAATTAAATTAAAGTATATACATGATCTACTAAATTCTGATCCAAGAGGGCCCATAACACCTCAGGGACCAAAGTTTGGCCTCCATCCAAATGAAACTTTACATATTAGTAATACCCTATTAATTATTATGTATTCTATCAAGGCATAAATCACAACATCATGCATACCTAGCACAACATCTATCACAACAACATGCAATCAGTAATGCACCCAAAATGGCATGACAAGGATACATGACATGTGACCTCTAGAAAGTGCTTATATGATGCATGAGATGGAATACCCTCATCTCCTTAGGTTGTAATAGAAATAGAACCACAATGATATAAATCATAACAACACAAAACATGTGTATGACCCAATAGTGAAATAAAATTGACTATAACGATTGCAAAATGAAGAAAAAAATTAATATTCGAGGTAACTTGTATTTTCCCTATACCGAGGTTAGATACTCTTAGGAAAACTTTTTTACTTACTAAATTTTCCTTCCTATCCCTATCTATAGGATAAAAACATTAAAAAATCCAAGAAGAACCCCCTTTGATACCACTTTGTAACATCCTGGATCTTGGTGTCGCCTAAAGGTGCCTTATACCCGGTTGGTCACATGGCCTCAAACGCATTTCCCCAAACTCTAGAGGCTTTTGACTAGTACCGAGGGCCTTGGGTTTGATAGTGGGGAAACAATACCCCCATTTTTAGAGTAACATAGCAGAATAATAATAATAAACAACTGCAGAAATAGTAATACCATATAATAGAAGTAAACAGCAGAAGACTGATAATAAATAAACAACTAGAGAACATATATAAATGAATCACACCACATATTTCTAGGAAAGAATCCAAAAAATTTACAATGCTAGAGATAAAAAACTTAAAAATGAAGTACTAAAAATAGTAAATAACTCCAATAGCATCGCAATCCTCATCTTGGTCTCATGCTCTCCATCTCCAATAGTGATCAAGTACCTGATGTAGAAGGGTGATTGACCTTATCTATACCTACAACCATATAATCTATTTGGGTTGAAAATCTTGACCAAAATAGGTTTTGGGACGAATCTCAGTAGGCAACCACAAAAATATTTGTGCCTAACTCTCAGAGAATATATATATATAGCCGGCAGTATGCAAAATAAAGCTATAAACAAGGAAGTACTCAAAATTAAACAATCCTATAGTTTCCAATTACATTAATTTACATTTATATATTATCTAAATCAATGATTAATGAAATCCTAGGATCTAGTATAAACTCTGTATCCCATGTATTAAAGAAAAACAGATGTATCATAACACCATCTGAAAGTCAATTAAAACTGAGTCCAAGCTTGTGCTTACGCTTGGTAGGCTTTTCACAATCAATCAATCATTCACATGCAACCCCCTTGTAATGTTCTCACAGTATAACCCCTCTAGTTCAATATATCATCAATTCAATAATGATATAATTACCCTTTGAGAAATATCACACAGTCTAACCCCTTTGGTCCCCCGAAAACAAATACTCTCTGAGGAAGTACACCTCATTAATTCCCCACGTGGTCTTTTAACGATAAACAATAGACTCTCCGAGGAATCACTCAATGTAAATTTTTTCTATGTACTTTGTAATGGTATATGATAAACACTCTGAGGTAGAACTCACCATCAATCCTCTCTTTGGTCTCACAATTTAAATATAACAGACACTCTGGGGAAGCCCTTAACGTCCATTCCCCCTATGGTCTAACTACACTAGGTTCTCACAGCCCTGTGTAATACAATCATACCAAAATGATATCTAGCAGCCCAAAGTAATATCAACTACTATAAGGCTAAGAAGCTAAAATTCATAACACATGCATTTAATAAGAAGAAACAAGAAATCAATTCCATCCTTATAAACAATGAAGGGAAACAAGGTTTGCATCATAGGAAACCTAGGCCAAATGGCCTTAAACATTCAAACAAGGAAACACACCCACATTGTGTCCCCTAAACATTCAATTTAGAAAAATGTATTAATGAAAACCATTAATATATCAATCTATATAAGGCATATGATAACAGGGTTCAATTCCTTATCATGAAATACCCTAATCATGGGTAATCAACACTTAGTCATATATAAATAAAAGATAAACTCTTAAAGGAAACTAACCACCAACCTCGACATTGTACGATCTACACTCTTGAATGTCAACCCTTGAATCGTCCTATAACATCATAGATCTATAAAAACATCAAAAACGTTCAACCTAGGAAAACTCAAGAAAGATTAGAAATAAGGAAGAGAGACTCTAGGGAAAGAGAGAAGTCACGGGTTGGAATCCAACGTATCTAGAAGTGTCTCAATCCGAGAATATATGGAGGAACAGGAGGTGCTCAAAAATTCTCGGCCATACGTTGCTACCCTGTATGAGACATGGGAAGAAGAAACAATCTTTGGAGATGAGATGTGATCTCAGTCTGATTAATCAAATAATAAGAAAAGTACACGGTGTGTTCATTTAATGTACATGTTGTGTACTAGCTGTAACCGGACCCCACTTTAGGTATTTCAGATGACCATGTACTTGGCCATTACAGATCCAGTATAGGGCTACCCGTGGAAACTGGGTACATGGAGTGTACTCAAAAGTACACGGTGTGTACTTAGAAAGTTTCCAAATTTATCCTTTTTCCTCAAAAACAACCTGAAATATATACATACATAAAATGATGATCAAAGTTCTTACAATAAGTTTTGGTTTTAATTAATATTAAACAATTTAATAAAATATTGTTTATTGTAAAATTACATTAACTTCCATTTTTAAATTATTTATTTTATTTTATTATAATATATATAAAAACAATATTGGAATCAAAATCTATTAATTTCATAACTTTTTAACATGATATATTCTTCTAAAAAATAATTAATGACATTACTTCCACTAATTAACTTTAATTTTAATATTTATAGTATCATTTATTTTAGTTCATTATTAACTAAATAATAATAAAGCTAGTGTTTCTTAAGGATTTTAAGTAATTAAATCTTATCTATAAATTATTGATAATTTTTAATTAAAAAAATAACTAATTTACTTTTAAAAATGAGATTTGAAACTTAAAATATTTTGTTTTTCTCATATCTCAACGTTTTACAAATGTTAAAGGTGCGGAAAGTTCCCTTTTTGTCTTTTTCTTTACTTAACTAATGAAATATGGACCTTTATTGAGTAATATCCCACTAACTCATAAAATTCAAAACATTAAGGGATATATACTAAATATGTGAATCCAATGGATTTGGGACACTTTTCTAGTTCATTCTTTCCCTTATTTTTATGGTTTTGTCCCTAATTGTGCTTTATTTTAACTTAATCAATGTGACTAATTTTAATCACATTCACTAATATATTTTTTCAAAAATTATGTTGATCGTATTAGAATAAAAATTTCATACTTATTAAAATCGTTTATTTCCAATTTTTTTAAAATAAAATTACATAAGTGACTAGATCAATTTTAATTTTAATCTCACAAACGTGGCGAGAAAGCGGGTTTGTAAAGTAAAAACGTTCAAAAGTTCAATAAGTTTTTATAACCAATTTCAATATAAAAAAGATTCCAATGACCTAAATTGGATTAATATATGTATAATTTCTATATTTTAACTTAAAACCCAAATTAAAATATTATTTAATATTAATTTTTATTTAAATTAAAAGGCCATTTTTAATTAAAATATAGTATTTTTCAATTTTTATCAAAAAATGAAACTTCCCACAAAAATACCAAAAATTCACCCTAAGATAATTTATACATTATAAATTCAAAAATTATGTTCATTTTGAATATAAATATTTATAAAATTCTCAAAATTTATTTTTAACATTGGTGCACCATTAAAAGGCTATAAAACTCGATATTACATGTAACACATTCTAACTTAGTGTTGTGTGTATCACAAGACAATATATTTTTTGCATGTAAAAAAAGATCAACATGGTTTTTCATATAATTCAAGACAAGCTTATTACTTATACATATATATATATATATATATATATATAAACACTGTATATTATGTTGCATGAAATAAAAAAGATTAAATTAATTTGAAAACATATTTCACAAAATCTCTGGGTATTATAGGGTAAGAAAGGCATATGTCATGGTTTCTCAAAATAAAATGACATATTACATGTCACGACCCGCCCTCGGGGTCCATGCCGTGACTACCCCAAGCCCACCTTCCATAGGCCAGGGGCTGGCGACTAGCACCAAGGCGTAAATCCCGGTAAAATGGGAAGGCATTTCCTTGTAAAGTAAACAAACACCACAGAGTAAGCAAGCGAAAAGTAAACACTAAGCAAAAACAGAGTACAACTGAAAGTGCGGAAAAGTTAATGGGCCAGTATACAAACCCAAACTGAAAGTAAAGTACAACTCGAAAGGGAAAACAGCAACTGAAAGGTAAAATCCGCTACTCCGAACTGTCCACTGGAAATCCCACCTGAAGGGTGGGTACAGATAGCTCCACTGCTCCACGGGTCCCGCCGTCCGCTCCGAGCACGTCCCGCCCAGTGGTCCACCTCCGGGTACCGTCCCGCTCTGCAAGCCTCAGCTAAGATCAACGTTGTCCGTTGTCTGCAACCAACACAACGTAGTGCGGGCAAAGCCCGTGCAGGGGTGAGTATAAGCTACTCAGTAGGGACCCCGAGACCCCTGAAGGTCTCTCAAATCCACAAAGGATAAACCACGAAGAAAGGAACAATCACGAAGTAACAACCGACACTGCTTAGGTATATGCCCATACATATACCTAAGTCATCAATTTCAAATACGCTCCAACCTCCGAGCCCAAGTAAAACTCAGTCCACACAGGAAAGTAAACGTATTCCACACAGGAAAGCAAAACGTAATCCACACAGGATAGCATAACACATTCCACACAGGAAAGCAACAGGATTCAGCTCACACAGGTATACTTCTTCAAAGGACGATAAAGATGATCCATGATCCATCTAAGTCGTCGGACCCACGAAGGATCGATAGTTAACTAACCCCCGCAAAAGACCCACACAGGATCGGGCCCACATAGGACCTGTAGATAATCACCGCAAAGACCCACGCAGGATCGGGCCCACACAGGACCTGTAGGCGCTGGTTCACACAGGACCGCTGAGCGCAAAGACCCACACAGGATCGGACCCACACAGGATCGGGCCCACACAGGACCTGTAGCACTGATCCACGTAGGATCGCTGAGTGCTGTAGTCGTCGTCGTCGAATCCACACAGGATCTCTGTACTGTCGTCGTCGCAGTCACAGTAGCAGTAGTAGCAGTAGTAGTCACAGTAACAGTCGCAGCCAGCACTAGGGTTCCCGCACACAGCAAGCTCGTTCGGAGGGTCCGCTCCACGATCCGAGAGGCTGATACATCAACTGTCACAAAGTCCAGAGTTGATGTATCCAAAAGTTCCGTATCGTCAACAGGAACTCAACGCAACAGACGGCGCGTCGATCGGACGCCCGGTCTGAGAGTTATTGGCATTTTCGTCCCCGGGGCCCGGTTGGTTTTTAAGGCAAAACCAACCTGACCGTACTCCACCTGCGTCCAAACCTCGGGCGGAGTATGCCAAAAGATCCTTCTCACTAAGAGGAACACAACACAGCTGACGGCACGTCAATCGGACGTCCGTAGCTCAAGATATGAGCGTTTCCGCTCCGAAGGCCCGGTTGGTTTCGTGAACGAACCAACCCGACCGAACTCAAAGTAATCTGAAACCTTGAGTGCAATATACCTAAACGACCGTCTCGATCCAAGGATCGCGTTGCCGCAGACGGTTCGTCGATCGAAGGTCCGTGGCTCAATTTATGGCCAAAAGACCGAATCTGATCCGAAATAGGGGGTCCGGGTCCGGGCCGACCCGGCCCAGTCGGCCGGCGGCGCGGCGGCGCGGGGGCCGCGGCGGCCTGGTGCAGCACGGAGGGTGCACGCGGGGGGCAAAGCCCCCGCTTTCTTGGAGGCGGCGGCGCGGCTAATTGCCGCGCCCTTTGCAAAAAAAAACGGCCCCCCACGTGGGGGCCGGCTTGAGGAAAAACCGGGGGGCTGCTGCCCGGCCCCCCTTCATGGAAACCGCCCCCCTCTTTATAAGGGGGGTTTTTATGTGCTGGACGGGGGATTAATTTCCCCCGGTTTTGACCATCCGGCCGGCCAGCTGGCCGGCCGGTTTTCTCCAACGGGACCGGAAGAATCTGGTCCCCTCTTCAGCTTCCGACGCCGGCGGCCCGGCCGCCGGTCTTCTCATCTCGCCGCGGCCCGGAACCGGCCGCGGTGTTCGTCGTCCGGCGCGGTACGACGGCACCGCGCCCCTCCGCCGCACTTTGATTTCTTTCAACGCGGCGCGACGGCGTCGCGTTCTTGATGTTTCTTCCATGGCGCGGCGCGACGACGTCGTGTAATATAATTGCACGATTAACCGCGTGGTGCGACGGCACCAAGCCACCTTGTTTCCACCCGTAAGGTAAAACAACAAGAACGATGGAGGGGGTTCGGCCGTGTTCATGCGGTCCGGCCCCCTCACATTAAACAATAACACTTTTATAAAACATACGTCAGTTATGCATGAACCACGAACAAGGATAAAATAATTAAACAAAACAACAACCCCTACCTTGGGTAAAGGTTCGAGGATTTGTCAACGTTCCGCGGAAGACAACGTCGCGGAGTTCGGGCGTCGCGGTCGCCGTTCGTCAAATCCGTTGACGAAGAGATACGCCCGAAGAGATACGTCGTTGGCGAATCTTCGTAGGCCGACGAAGAAGGTCCGAGGAGGAAGCGGCGTTCCCTCTCGTTGACACGTTTATGTAGTCGTGGAATATCGGTGTCGATTCCTTTGACGTCGGAGGAAGAGTCGTTGTCGATGGAGTTCGTCGCGGAAAACCGTCGCGGAAGAGATGATGCGGAAGAAGAACGTCACGTCGCGGATATGGCGTCGCGGAAGAACCGTGTTCTTCGGCGAAGAAGTTCTTCGTTGAAGAACGGCGTTCTTCGTGTGCTTCGTCGAGGTTGAAGAAGATGAAGAAATAAGAAGAACCTTCCCAACTCTCTCAAGGTGACAAAACTATTAACCAAAATAAAATAAGACTCTATCTTATTTTATTAACACAACTACACACTAGAATTTCAAGAGTTTGAAATTCAAAACACACACACAACTCACCTTATTTAAGTCTAAAGTTATAACTTAAGATATCATAACTTATGTGGGAGTTGAGGGGGTTTTAGAGGATATGAAGAGGTGGGGTTAGTGTGGGCCCCACCACCCTCATAACCTCCCAAGGGAGGTTGGGTGGTTACCCAACTTCCAACAAGAGATAAAACTTAGAGTAAAATAATAAAAATTGTAGTGTAATTACAAAGTAAACATCCACAATTTTTATTATCAACACTCGTAGGAACGCAACTCCAGAACAGGAGTTCCTAAGCGTTTACCGGTGCTACGGTTCCATCGGTGCCCTCGGAATTCGATTCCGGGCACCGGTTCAAAAGTTAGGAATTCCCGCTCGTTCGTTCACTGAACGTACCCGAGCCAAACTTCGGAAATTGATTCCGGGCACTCCGGGCCTCAGAATCAGGTGCCGTCAGAAACCGCGTTCTTGTAAAATTCTAAAGAAAATTAAGAAAAAAATTCCCTTGATTTTTACGGGTCTTTACATTACTCCCACCATAGGGCTTTACGTCCCCGTAAAGATACATCAAAAACTAGGGAAACAAATGAGGGTACTGAGCACGCATCCGAGCCTCCCGCTCCCATGTGCTCTCCTGGAGATTTCCGTGCTGCCATCTGATGCGCACAAGAGGAATCGATCATCCACGTAGGACCCGCTCCTGTTGATCCTCAATCTCCACCGGGACCTCCGTAAAAGTCGCCCATCGTCAACGTCAAGATCCCCATGGTCAATGATGTGTGTCGGGTCGTGCACGTATCTCCTCAGCTGAGACACGTGGAAGACGTCGTGCACCCGGTACAACTGAGGTGGTAGAGCCAGGCGATAAGCCACCTCACCAATCCTGCTGAGAATCTGGAAGGGTCCGATGAAGCGCGGAGATAACTTGCCGCCTCGGCCAAATCTCCAAATACCACGTCGAGGTGAGACCCGCAAGAAGACGTGGTCGCCATCCTCAAACTCTAGTGGCCTCCGCCTCCTGTCAGCGTATGCCTTCTGCCTGCTCTGAGCTGTCCTCATCTGCTCCTGGATGACCTGGACCTTCTCTGTCGTTGCCTGGACCATCTCCAGTCCCATCAGAGATGCAAGATTTCTTCTTTGCCGATAAGAGAAATCTGGTCCCATCCCCTGGATGAACCACATTCTTTGCCTAAAACAGTCAATCCTAACATGGATGATACTAATCCATACCAAGGATGACGTTGTAAGGCCTCGACGCTACTACTAAGAGATTCAACCGTTACTCTCGCCTCCAAGGGTTGAGTCACACTGTCGGCATCAGTGTGTGGTAACTGGGTCTCCTCCAGTAGATGTCTCACAAGTGAGGGTCAAGTCAACAGCCAAAACTGGAACCTCTTAGTAACATCAAGAAAGAGGACAGGAACGAAAATATCACAAAGGTATGCGTCTTTTATTATTGCAGCTCATAATACAAGACGCTACACAAATGCAACAAGGAACCATAAGTACAAAGGATGTATCAACTAGTTCAGCTCCTGTCCATCGGCTCCCAGAGCTCCATGATCGAAGGCCTCGACTGCCTGTAGTTGAGCTCTCGCATGTTCACCTACTCCCTGTGGTCGGGGTGGACCTCCTGGTGGTGGTGGTGGCAGAGCCTCAAAGCGTCGCCCACCACCGGCTGCTCGTCCAACTCCTCTGCCTCGTCCGCCACCTCCCTGCGGACCGCCACGGTCGAACCTCTGCCTCTGCCTGGGAGGTTTTTCACTTAACTGTTGATCATCAGCATGGCGGGTCGGACAGTCACGAGCCATGTGACCAATCCCGCCACAGGAGTAACACTGCCCACTCTCGGCACGCCTGACTCTGGCTTCACCCCGGATTTCCCGCACAACTGAGCCAGAGTCGTGCAGTCGGCCACTGGTAGGTCTGGTCTGCCAGGAACCCTGAGTCATCCGTCGGCTACCTGATGCCGAAGACTCCGTTATCTGCCGCCCTGCGGTGGGTCGTTGCGCTGGTGTAGACTCAGCAAGGAAGCTCTCGATCAGAAGGGCCCGCTCCAGTACTCCTGTCTGAGTCGGTATGCTGAGGGAGATCAGCGATGCCCTGATCTCGTGTCTCAAACCCTACTCGAAGGTCCGGGCCCGGAAGAATGGGTCCCGTACCATGTCGGTCGAGTAGCGCGAGAGATCGGTAAATCTCGCCGAGTACTGAGCGACCGTCATGCTGCCCTGCCGCAGCTGTAGAAGCTCCTGGATACGCACCGCACGAAGGGTGACTGGGACGAACTCCGAGCGGAAGAGGCTCTCAAAGTCCGTCCAAAAAAGAGATGTCTCATCGTGCACCTGGAGCATCAAGCTCCACCATCATCCTGCTTCTGCGTGTAGTAGGCTCGCAGCGAGGATCACCATGAGGTCTACTGGTGTCCTCACTAGCCTAAACACTCGTACCACTGCCTCCAGCCAGTCCTCTGCTGCCTGGGGATCCGTCTCCCCGCGAAACCTGGGCGGTCGCTGGCGCTGAAACTCATGCAGTGCGCTTAGGCGACGTGCATCGTCAGCGGCTGCTGCTGGAAGTATCGGGGGCTCGGCGGGTAGAGCTACTGCCGGTGCCACTGCTAACAAAGAGCCCTACACCGAGGCCTCGTCGCTCGGTGGGCTGTCGTCACACTCGACTCTCGGAACCCTAGCTGGCTGCCGTCGTGGGGCCATCCTGAATATGAAATAGGTGCGCCACGGTCAAACAGTATACCTGGTGAGCTGATTTAAGTAATCACAAAGAAAACTTTGAAACACACACGCAATCAATGTTTTCGTGCATTAAGTCGGAAATCAGAAGTCAGGGTCCTGGTGTACGGATACGTCGGCCGCCGCACCAACACTGGACTCCCTGGACTGATAACCACACTCAATACGCTAAACATTATTGCTTCACATAGAAAATATCAGAGTTCGCGGTAGAACCGAACTCCTCTGATACCAATTTGTCACGACCCGCCCGCGGGGTCCGTGCCGTGACTACACCAAGCCCGCCTTCCATAGGCCAGGGGCTGGCGACTAACACCAAAGCGTAAATCCCGGTAAAATGGGAAGGCATTGCCTTGTAAAGTAAACAAACACCACAGAGTAAGCAAGCGGAAAGTAAACACTAAACAAAAACAGAGTACAACTGAAAGTTCGGAAAAGTTAATGGGCCAGTATACAAACCCAAACTGAAAGTAAAGTACAACTCGAAATGGAAAACAGCAACTCAAAGGTAAAAGCCGCTACTCCGAACTGTCCACTGGAAATCCCACCTGAAGGGTGGGTACAGATAGCACCACTGCTCCACGGGTCCCGCCGTCCGCTCCGAGCACGTCCCGCCCAGTGGTCCACCTCCGGGTACCATCCCGCTCTGCAAGCCTCAGCTAAGATCAACGTTGTCCGTCGTCTGCAACCAACGCAACGTAGTGCGGGCAAAGCCCGTGCAGGGGTGAGTATAAGCTACTCAGTAGGGACCCCGAGACCCCTGAAGGTCTCTCAAATCCACAAAGGATAAACCACGAAGAAAGGAACAATCACGAAGTAACAACCGACACTGCTTAGGTATATGCCCATACATATACCTAAGTCATCAATTTCAAATACGCTCCAACCTCCGAGCCCAAGTAAAACTCAGTCCACACAGGAAAGTAAACGTATTCCACACAGGAAAGCAAAACGTAATCCACACAGGGTAGCATAACACATTCCACACAGGAAAGCAACAGGATTCAGCTCACACAGGTATACTTCTTCAAAGGACGATAAAGATGATCCCTGATCCATCTAAGTCGTCGGACCCACGAAGGATCGATAGGTAACTAACCCCCGCAAAAGACCCACACAGGATCGGGGCCACGTAGGACCTGTAGATAATCACCGCAAAGACCCACACAGGATCGGGCCCACACAGGACCTGTAGGCGCTGGTTCACACAGGACCGCTGAGCGCAAAGACCCACACAGGATCAGACCCACACAGGATCGGGCCCACACAGGACCTGTAGCACTGATCCACGTAGGATCGCTGAGTGCTGTAGTCATCATCGTCGAATCCACACAGGATCTCTGTATTGTCGTCGTCGCAGTCACAGTAGCAGTAGTAGCAGTAGTAGTCACAGTAACAGTCGTAGCCAGCACTAGGGTTCCCGCACACAGCAAGCTCGTTCGGAGGGTCCGCTCCACGAGCCGAGAGGCTGATACATCAACTGTCACAAAGTCCAGAGTTGATGTATCCAAAAGATCCGTATCGTCAACAGGAACTCAACGCAACAGACGGCGCGTCGATCGGACGCCCGGTCTGAGAGTTATTGGCATTTTCGTCCCCGGGGCCCGGTTGGTTTTTAAGGCAAAACCAACCCGACCGTACTCCACCTGCGTCCAAACCTCGGGCGGAGTATTCCAAAAGATCCGTCTCACTAAGAGGAACACAACACAGCTGACGGCACGTCAATCGGACGTCCGTAGCTCAAGATATGAGTGTTTCCGCTCCGAAGGCCCGGTTGGTTTCGTGAACGAACCAACCCGACCGAACTCAAAGTAATCCGAAACCTTGAGTGCGATATACCGAAACGACCGTCTCGATCCAAGGATCGCGTTTCCACAGACGGTTCGTCGATCGGAGGTCCGTGGATCATGTTATGGCCAAAAGACCGAATCTGATCCGAAACGGGGGGTCCGGGTCCGGGTCGACCCGGGTCCGACCCGGTCCGGTCGGTCGGCGGCGCGGCGGCGCGGGGGCCGCGGTGGCCTGGTGCCGCACGGAGGGTGCACGCGGGGGGCAAATCCCCCGCTTTCTTGGAGGCGGCAGCGCGGCTAATTGCCGCGCCCTTTGCAAAAAAAAAACGCCCCCCCACATGGGGGCCGGCTTGAGGAAAAACCGGGGGGCTGCTGCCCCCCCCCCCCCCCTTCATGGAAACCGCCCCCCTCTTTATAAGGGGGGTTTTTATGTGCTGGCCGGGGGATTAATTTCCCCCGGTTTTGACCATCCGGCCGGCCAGCTGGCATGCCGGTTTTCTCCAACGGGACCGGAAGAATCCGGTCCCCTCTTCAGCTTCCGACGCTGGCGGCCCGGCCGCCGGTCTTCTCATCTCGCCGCGGCCCGGAACCGGCCGCGGTGTTCGTCGTCCGGCGCGGTGCGACGACACCGCGCCCCTCCTCCGCACTTTGATTTCTTTCAACGCGGCGCGACGGCGTCACGTTCTTGATGTTTCTTCCACGGCGCGGCGCGACGGCGTCGTGTAATATAATTGCACGATTAACCGCGTGGTGCGACGGCACTACGCCACCTTGTTTCCACCCGCAAGGTAAAACAACAACAATGATGGAGGGGGTTCGGCCGTGTTCATGAAGTCCGGCCCCCTCACGTTAAACAATAACACTTTTATAAAACATATGTCAGTTATGCATGAACCACGAACAAGGATAAAATAATTAAACAAAACAACAACCCCTACCTTGGGTAAAGGTTCGAGGATTTGTCAACATTCCGCGGAAGACAACATCGCGGAGGTCGGGCGTCGCGGTCGCCGTTCGTCAAATCCGTTGACGAAGAGATACGCCCGAAGAGATACATCGTTGGCGAATCTTCGTAGGCCGACGAAGAAGGTCCGAGGAGGAAGCGGCGTTCCCTCTCGTTGACATGTTGACGTAGTCGTGGATTATCGGTGTCGATTCCTTTGACGTTGGAGGAAGAGTCGTTGTCGATGGCGTTCGTCGCGGAAAACCGTCGCGGAAGAGATGATGCGGAAGAAGAACGTCACGTCGCGGATATGGCGTCGCGGAAGAACCGTGTTCTTCGGCGAAGAAGTTCTTCGTTGAAGAACGGCGTTCTTCGTGTTCTTCGTCGAGGTTGAAGAAGATGAAGAAATAAGAAGAACCTTCCCAACTCTCTCAAGGTGACAAAACTATTAACCAAAATAAAATAAGACTCTATCTTATTTTATTAACACAACAACACACTAGAATTTCAAGAGTTTGAAATTCAAAACACACACACAACTCACCTTATTTAAGTCTAAAGTTATAACTTAAGATATCATAACTTATGTGGGAGTTGAGGGGGTTTTAGAGGATATGAAGAGGTGGGGTTCGTGTGGGCCCCACCACCCTCATAACCTCCCAAGGGAGGTTGGGTGGTTACCCAACTTCCAACAAGAGATAAAACTTAGAGTAAAATAATAAAAATTGTAGTGTAATTACAAAGTAAACATCCACAATTTTTATTATCAACACTCGTAGGAACGCAACTCCAGAACAGGAGTTCCTAAGCGTTTACCGGTGCTACGGTTCCATCGGTGCCCTCGGAATTCGATTCCGGGCACCGGTTCAAAAGTTAGGAATTCCCGCTCGTTCGTTCACTGAACGTACCCGAGCCAAACTTCGGAAATTGATTCCGGGCACTCCGGGCCTCGGAATCAGGTGCCGTCAGAAACCGCACTCTTGTAAAATTCTAAAGAAAATTAAGAAAAAATTTCCCTGGAATTTTACGGGTCTTTACATTACATACCAATGGTTCATGATAAGGAGTCATTTGAATTTAATAAAGGAATATATGATTAAAATGATTGGTCTGTCTTGTTGTCACTCAAAATCAAATGACTACAAGAGTGTCCATGTATCTCATGATGGAATCACATGATGTGCTTGAATAAAAATAATATAACCATAGAGGAATGGATTAAGACAAGAAACATTAAATTTAGGTTGATCACATAATCCAATAGTGATTATGATAATCACATAAGGTCGATGATTAGGTATTATAATGAATGGATGACCATGATTTATGAAGATAGACGAATGATTTAAGCTTATATGTACCCATTAACTCGTCCATAAGTGGTTATGTTATTTAATTAAGTGTTTTGATACAAATAAGTATAAAGGAGTGATTTCACATAAAGGTAATGGACTTACACAATTTCTTACGTTACATAAGATGAAATGCATAAGGCGGTTCACTTAAAGTGAAAGATATCGTGTAATTATGAATAAGCACAAGGGAATTATGTTATGGGTGTTTTATCGCATAGGAAGACCTATCAGGGTCATGTAATTCATGTAAGATAAATAGGTTCTTACACTATAATAATGTGATCCATTTATGATAAAAAGTATTTTTCCAAGGGTTCTTGGGAAGGTGTCTTGCACAAGGGTTACAAGCTCTGAGAGAAAAATTCTCATGCGAAGTTGGTTGTTATCTCTTTGATGAAATAGAATCATAAAGACACACAAAAGTGTGAATTAACTCATAAATAGTCATTATAAGATTATACTAGAGTATTAGTTCATTTACTTTTTCAAAGAGAGAGTAGTGAGGTTTTATATTGTTAATGGTTGTAAACTAAGAGGGATAATAATTCTAATCCAATCATTATAACAGTAGTGTGATTTAATATATTTGGTTAATCAGAACATTTTATTTATATTATCCTTGGATGTAAACCAATGAGGATGAACAAAGTAAAAAAAAATCACCAGGTTCATGTTTTAATTTCAATTTATAATTAGTTATGGGAATGAGAGAGAAGAGAGTCTTGTTTGATGAAAAATTAGGATCCAAAGGGGGACATTTTAATATAACATTCCTTTATTAACCCCCCCCCCCTAAGTATTTTATCTGTTTGGGATAAAAATTGGTATTATATCCAGTTAAAGTAAAATTTTCTTTCTCATCAAAATCAATTTAATTTGTTAACCACAAAGCAATTCTGGTCTACAATGGAAACAATGTTTATCTATAGAGAAATTTGATATAGAACTACATTTACAAATTTGGTATGGATTTGTTTAAAAATATAATAAATGGTATTTAAGCTAGTATGTATAGTGTATATTTTTCAAAATAATACTAAAGAGAACTGGATACTGATGCTAGAGGAATCACTACTTTATGTGGATGTTTCTCCAACATAATATACACGAAGGTTATGTCATTTAAGTTATTGGATTCCATGTGGAAAACGATGTTAAATATCTATGAAAGATATTCAAAAGTATTAGAATATAAATTTTAGGTTTTGTTGAAAAAATATGAGGGCCTGGTAATGCACCCAAATGATTTTGTAGATGCATTATTTGAGAGGGTGAATGTTTTTATGGAATATATGGAAGGCCTTGAAGAAATTCTTAATGATGTAAATATTTTTAATAACATATTGAGAGTAGTTTCACCTTTTTTAGATTCTAATGTATTTTTAATTTAGGATAAACATCAAAAGTAGATGACATTGTAAATAATGCATAGTGCTCTTGTCACATACGAAATGAGAAATGATGGTAATGAAGCTATTGAAAAAG
Organism: Viscum album; assembly: GCA_963277665.1. NCBI lineage: Eukaryota > Viridiplantae > Streptophyta > Magnoliopsida > Santalales > Viscaceae > Viscum > Viscum album. The sequence continues at coordinate 1,356,685,522 of OY728131.1, forward strand.
GGGTGTCTGAATATGTTCCATTCAGGGATGTGAAGAATATAACTATAGAAAATTCAATGGAAGAAAATGTAGTAGATGAGGTTATTGTATTCCATTTCTCGAAGATATAATGGAGAAAAAGGAATTTTAAAAGGGAAAACTTCCTCTTGTCTGATGTTTTTCTAGAAGGGTTATACATATTATAAAATACTTTCCTAAGATGCTTCAAGTTGATGATAATGATGATGATGAAATTATTATAAAAAATTAGTCAACCAATGTAGAATGTATGAAAAATACTAATAGATAATTCAACAAAAATAATAATTTTCTTTCATAAGAAAATGACGATTCATAAGAATCTAAGGCAGAAGAGGTGGACGACTGCAAGGATCATTGAGAAAATGATATAGTGGTAGTCATTGGTAACTCCGAAACAAGGGAATAAAATGATAATGATAAAGGAATTTTAAAAGAAACATTTCACCTCTATATTTAATTATAAGATTCTATTTAGGATATATACAATTGGATGTCCCAAAAATAAATATAATAGTGTGGATCATGATTCCAAACTCTCTATATATCACTAAGAAGAATATAAGTCTGAGCTATAGGATCAAATTAAAAATATCGTATTTAGAAATCCATAACGCTCAGAGAAATTCATTGAGTACAAGATCAAGGATAAATAGTAGACCTAGGTTATCGATATTTTGACTAACATATTAAATGATCAAGTCAAATGTATCAAATAAATTTACGAAGAAGTTATCATCCTACAAATAAAGGTAAAATATTAGGATACACTCATCAATCCTAGTACGATATCAGGAAATAAAGTCTCAAATATGATAAAAAGGAAAATTAATGTATGTAGGTCCATTAAAATTTCTTAAATAAATGTTATAAGAGGAAAAAACACATCAAAATGACACATATGGTTTTGGGATTGATTGAAAAAAATCATTAATGATTTATGTCAGCCCAAAAGAATCATCTTTGATGTTGAATATTGATATGGGTATGAATCAGAATTAGAATAATCATCGAACCTAAGGGAAAACTAGTGTAGTGTAAATGAAACATTGGATTTCACTTCATATCAGGTTTCAATATTTTGGAAGGATGGGACATTCTTGAAATTTTTCTTCTATATCCAAGAGCTACCAATAGACGTAAGATCGAAAGAGTCAGTCAAACAAAGCTCAATGTACTATGAATTCTTTTGATGGTCATTTTTTTGGTGTAGAGTATTTTTAAACATGGAAAAATATTTCTCACTAAAAATATGGAAGAATGAACCAAATCAATCCCAATGTGATTGTACTTAGCAACTTTATGTGTCATTGAATGGGTTGAGAATATAAAATCAAATTTGTATATTTACAGGATGAAGTTTTTTTATCATACTCTAATTAAGATCAAGAATGTCATTCAATGGCAAGTATGAAGTCAAATACATGGCCAAATATAAAATATATGAGTATTAATTAGTTTTAGATATTTCCATCAAATCTCTATATCACATTACAATATGGATCATTAATAGTGGATGCACCTTCCATATAATGAGAAATAATTTTCCTATGACAAGCATGAGGTATGAAAAGGAAGGTGCTTCTAGATTTGGTAATGATGAAGGCCTAAAGATTATTAGCTCAGTAAAATCCATGTTTGGGGGGGAATATATGATATGGGTATATGTCTTTGTTATTGAAGGTCTCAGTCATAACTTGTTAAGTGACAGTCAACAGTATAACTCGAGATATGCTATATGATTTACCAAGAAGGTGTGTATCATCAATGGAAAATATTATGCAGTTATTTTGTAGGGAAAGCACCTGACGGGGAATTTCTACCTTGTGATTATAGAATAAGAAATGGGATTTTATCCCAACGAATAAAAAAAGGTTGTGGAATAAAAATCAAATTAATATGATCAAAATATCATTGGAATGTCTGGTTTAATGTGATGTTGTTTTAGATCTACATAGGTTATTATGTGATCATACTCATACATGAGAAGATTTTCAATAAGTTAAGATCACTCAAAATATGTATAATGTGAAAGGGAAAAGGCCTTCTAATGTTCTTGAACTATTTCATATTGATGTGTGTGGACCTATTTCACCATTTTTTAATAATAGGAAGATGTATTATTTCCTCTTAATTAATGATTTTAAAAGAATGGAATTAGTTTCAATTATCACCCATAAGTTTGAGGTGTTCAATTTCATAACATGTTATCAGAGGAAATATGAAAAGATTCTTGTTCCAAAAATATAAATGTTCTAAATTTATAATAGAATGGAGTTCAAAGACATCCAACTGGGGAATAATTTTGAGAAACATGGGATAATCATGATGATTCAATAGTAAAAACTCCTTAGTAAAATGGAGTGGTTGAGAGAAGAAACCAAATTATCAATAGCATGGCTAAAATGATTATTATTGAGAAGGAACATCTAGAGAATATTTTGAAATAACAAGTGTTGAAAATGGCCTACATATTTAATGGAGCCTAATTTTTTCTAGAGAAATATAATACCCCCTATGAGATGTGGTACGGAAAGAAACCAACATTGAAGCCCTTTTGAGTCTTCAGAAGTAAGTGTTTCCTTATAGTTAAGGAGAAACATAGAATGTTTTAATCCCATGATTATGTAGGGATATTTCTTAGATACTTAGGAAAAATAAACTTATATAAATTCTATTATTGGAGGATGGATAACGTTTTAGAGGGAAATGATGTTTTTATGTAGGAAATGAGACTGATCTTTAGAAAATCCATGAATAGTCTCAGGAGGATAGTGGTTAAGAGATGAGTTTCTCAAAGGGAGTGTAAGTTACAATAGAAGATTCAAAAGAATATTTAGATTATGAGAAGGATAAACTTATACATGTATATATATAGAAGATGAAGATATTAGACAAAATTTATACGTAGGACATAATCAGTGATCAGGCAATGGAAGTGAAGACAATGACGATGAATACGCTATATAAACATTATTTCTTACCACATGTAGAGAAAAAGTGTTTTGAAGAAGCTACTAGATATGAGAGTTAGGTTTAGGTTATAAATGAAGAGATTGACCAAATTAAAAATATTAATACGTGGGATATTATTTCAAGACCAACAAAAAATAATTTCATTCGGACTAAATGGGTATTCTGTAATAATTGGAATAAATATTTCACAATAATTTGAAATAAATAATGAATAATGTGAAAGGGATACTCATAAATAGATAGTATTGATGTTTATGAAACATCCATACATATTACAATATTAGAGGTAATTTGATTATTATTGTCCATATTAGTAAAAAGGACATTCAAAGCACTCTAAATGGATTTTAGTCTTCATTTTTAAATTGATTTTTGTAAGAATAAGTATATATTAAATATCCATATGGTTTTGTTATTCATGAATATGGGAACAACGTTTTTCAATTAAATACGGTTTTATACAGATAAAAGTAGGTACCAAGAGCATGGTATTCATGACTTGATCAGTTTTTGAAGAATATTGGTTTTCATAATGGTGGAGGTGATTATAATCTCTAATTCAATAACATGATTAATTAAAGTATGATGTTGTGGGTATATGTCAATGACATAATATTTGGTGGATTGAATGAAATATACAAAATAGTTATTAAAGTTCATGAAATTAGAGTTTGAAATGTCAATGATTGGAGATAAAATATGTTTTCTTTGATTATAGGTAATTTAGGGAAGACATAGACCATTTATTTCTCAATAAAAATGTTCTAAAGAGGTTATGATAAAGATCATTAAAATCCTACTATAATGAACAGCGACATGACCCGATATTTTTTTCTACATTCCAAGAGTCAGGGTATTAATGTAACACCAAATAAATCTATTTACATTTTATGAAAATAATGCTTTGATATACCAAAGTCATGGTGGATTTTAGTTTAATATATAATGAAAAGTCCCAAAAAGATTAATTGGGTTTTACAGATGCCGATCAGTCCAATTCAACAGATGATTGAATTTCAACATTAGGTGGTTCATTCTATCTTGTTGTACAATGTTTTTCTTGGCTAACAAATAAATTATAATGAATTTATTTGGGAATTTTTGAAGTTTAATACATTGTGTCTACTCAATATTTTCTTATAGTTACTTTGGAAAAAGCATAAACATGATGATATGGGAGTTGATGTGAAGTCTCCAATTAGAACCCTTTGAGATAATTCATGTTCTATAAACGTTATAAAAACCAATCAGTTACTCAAGGTAAAAGAACATTAAAATAAAATATCACCTTATCAAGGAGAAAGTGGAGAATAACCTTTTTAATAAGAAGTATGTGACTACTAAATTATAGTTTGTAGATATCCTAACAAAGGAATTACCCAAATAAGTCTTTTAATATCATCGACTAGACCTTGAAGTTCATTCGAATCCTCATACTTGAATAATGTGGATGTGGGGACCCTCCCTAAGATATGGTGTTTTTTATACTATATATTGATAAGTGTTATATACCATGTTGTAAACCAAAAAGTATTTTCCTTTGTGTTAATTGACAAAGGGGAGATATATTGATCGAGAAAGGGGGAGAAGATGATATGGGGAGCAGTAAAAAAAGTGTATTTTTAAATATGGTGATGCTAAATCTGGTTTATCAAGGAAAAATAATCATGAGAATGAGTTGAATTTGGGTTTAGGTTTCTCATAGTTTATATTTGTGAGTCATGAAGTGATCGTAAGGGTTGGGCTTGTGTTATCTTTTGGAGTCTAAAAGGTCTTAAAATTAGGATCTAGAATGAATTGATTCATAAATAAACATTGTATGATACTCCTATTTATCATGTTGTTCTTGACTCATGTGATCTTAGAGTACATATTGAAAAATTCCATGATCACTACATAGGGTTGCATAAGTAAAATGGTTTTGTATGTGCATGAATTGTCAATAATTTTGTTCTTGAAGTTTTGAAGTGTTTTCAATAAACCCAAAGGGAGATATTATTAGTAAAACCCAATCTTTGTAGTTTTTTTGGTTGATTCTATTTTTTTAAAAGGTTAGAATTTTGTTGAATAAGGTTATTTGTAAAAGGAGGGATGAATTTGTCTTTAATTTGATATTATCTAGTTATGAAGAAGATTTATTGTTTAAGTCCTAAAGGATCACATGGATCCTGTAAGTTTTAAAGGATCTCTAAAAGCATGTAAGTTCCAAAGGATCATGTGTAGAATGTAAGTAAAAATAGATCAAATAGATCATGTAAGTATAGAAGAAACATATATTGTATGTAAGTCTTAAAGGATCATGTCGATTGTGAAGGATCCATGTGAATTTTATAAAATGGAGAAATCAGTAAATGATGGAGAAGTTCTAAAATCACTAAAAAAATGTGATCGCATCTTGTAACCACACGAGTGAACCATATGATCAATGTAAAGTTGTCTATGTAATATGTATCTCTTGGTTTCTTGGAATCACGTGATCAATTAAGTATCAATAGTTCATGTGAAGGAGTCATGGGAAGTGTATGAAGGAAGATTGGATGAAAACGACATAGTCATGTTTTGGTCACTTGAAATAATAAGACTATAAGAGTTTCAATGTATCTTATGATGGACTCACGTGATTTTCTTAAAGACAATGATGTTGACCAAGGATGAAGGTATTTTAACGTCCAACATTCCATGGAGGTTGATAGTGTAATCCAAAAGTTATTACACGAAGCATGTAAGGTCATTTCTTAAGAGGGGGAATGAAAGGATGACCATGAGTTGGGGAGTTAAGGTGGTAGATTTATTCCGATAAATACCCCTTCACAAATCCTAAATAGGTTAAGAAATTTACTTAAGTGGTTTAACCAAAAAAATTATAAAGCAAGGATTTTACATAAAATTAAAGGAGTTATCTGATTGAATATGTCGCATCAGAAGAAGCACATAAGGAGGTTTACGTAAAGCGAAGGAGATCATGAAATGCCACATATGTTCAATGGAGATATGTCTTGGTTGATTTATCACATAGGTTTACCCATCAGATTTACATAGTCAATGTAAGATGAACACGGTCTTGCATTAGATTCATGTGATTCATGTAAGCTAAATAGGTTCTTGTGAAAGGGTCATATAGAGGGCTTGCATGCTCCAAGAGGAAAAGTCTCACACAAATTTGGTTGTCATCTTTTTTTGAAATAGGATCATAAGAACAGAAAAAAGTGCGATTCGACAGAGAACTTATTTTGTATGCTTCTTCAACATGGCCTAATGTGGTAAACTAATTAAAAAACTGTGTCTTATACATAATTTAATTTATAATTATTATTCTCTATAAGAATAAGACAGAATAGAGTTTTTTTAATAATGAAACAAGATCCAAATGGGTAGTTGTTTTAATATATTATCCCTTAATTCATCCAACCCCCCCCCATCAAGGTATTTATCTTAGTTGGGCTAACACGTGTGTTTTTCATATGGTTTTTAAGGGGTTTTTCTTTATGGTTTGATTTTCAAAGGGTATTTTATAACTTATTTTTTCAAGTTGAATTAAAGTTCTAGTATGAACGTTATAAAAAAGGGTTTCTCATGATTCTTGTGACACCTTCATATGAGACATTTTTGTTGTTTGGTGTATATACGTTTCCCCTTATGAGCTGGATTAGATTATTATTTGTTTCTTGTATAAATTTGAAAGGAGTTTTTTCTTGAGAGTGTGTTGGAGGTGAGATGTAGTGTATTTTCAATTTTTATTATTGATTTCTATGCGTATCAAATGGATTATTGTTTTCTAACCACCTCATTAACCATGTCATGGGAATCTAATGTAACTAAGTGATTTATTAAGATGCATGTTACATGAGCTTATATTTTTGCACTAGATATTATTCCTCAGTGTATTTGACACCCAGGTTAAGGGAGATCCCCCAATGAGGATAGAGAGAGTAATTCATGTTTTTATTTATTTAGGAATGAAATAAAGGCCAAAAAAATGGTTACACTTGATTATTACTAAGGATCATCTCACATTAGTACCTAGTTAATTTTCAATGATTCTTATTATATTTTTGATGATATTAACATGGGGATTCATGTTGTAAATTTGGTCTACATACCGTTACTCTCATATTGTATTTGTGGACCCTTTTGTATTGTTGTTCATGAATATAATTTTTCATAAAAATTAATGTGACTAATTGATATTATTACTTATTTATTTTATGGTTTCTTTTATATTACAACATGATTTTTGATAGGGGATTCCCGTGAAGTGTTTTAAAAATGGGAAAAGTACATTGGTTTTTATTCACAAACATGAAATTATACATTTCTAGAGTTTTAAAGTTATTTAATTTTAATGTGGTGATTCAATTATAGAATTATAAAAAGGGGTATTTGAAAGAAATTATGACTTATTTCTTTTCTCACAAAATAATTGTTTTATACTAGAAAGTTCATTTTTTTCAAATAGGTTTCTACTTTTTAATTTATAAAATAAGTAAATTTTTCTATAAGGAAAATATATGATATGTGTTTTCTTAAAAATTATCATATACATGTGAATTTTATAAATGGTTTTTGAATTATCATTAATGAAATGTTTTATAAAAGTAATTTCATATACTGTTTAGTGAAATCCAACTAGGCCTATTTATCTAACACCATACATACACACCTTCATGTGTGTGTGTGTTTAGATAATATGCTTTCAAATAGCTGCTTCGGTTTTGATCTTAGGTTTGATATTGTTTGTGTGTCAAACTGAGGGATTTTTGGATGTGGTGAGTGACCATGTGACACATAAAGTTGATCAAGTAGTGGATCAGATTTATGAATAATCACGGGAAGTTATTATATTAGTTGATTCAAAAAAAAATTATTTATATTTTGGGTCTATATTTAACCCTCTACTTTTATATATTCTGATATATATTGTATTTATATTTTAAAAATGAGTTTGGATGATTATTATCAATTATGCTCGGTTTTGATGGTTTTATTATTTGTAATTTTTCATTTTATATGCATGGAAGTCCAATGTATAGACACGCCATGATGGATTCTTAGTTAGTTTTTTAAAAATGATTAACGTTTTTTGAGAGTGAAATAATTCCCATGGGTTATTATTTTTATGACTTACAACTAACTACCATCTCAGGGTGATTTGGAAAGTGTCTCATGCCTTATTTTGGGCTAGTTCAGGTAATTTGGCTGGTTGACATAATCTACTTATTGACATTATTTCAATGTCACAATAAAAATCATTTCAATTCAAATTCCATTAGGTTAAAAAAAATTAATAATATTTCAACTCTCATACTCTTTATCATTGTTGGATCTCAAAAACATCACCTAAATCCTTGTTTAATTTTCTATAAAACTATTTAATTTATGAAATTTAGAAGAAAAAAATCAATATTCTTTTTAGAAAATAAGTCTACATCTATATCATTAATTCATAAATTAATGTCACAAAATAAATTGATACTCCAGGAGAATATACTGGAGGAGTTCCCTAAACATCATAAATGATAAGTTATTCTTTTATTATATTAAATGTTTTGGATCCTCTATAAAAATAAATGTTCATGTGATTTTTTATTATAGAATCCTCACATACACAAATATATACTAATTGTGGATATTGTATGATTCCATTTTTATCTAGAAACTCCATTCTCTTTTCTCTTATAAAACCTAATTCATAATTATATGATTTTTAATTTACCAATAAATTTCAATATTTCACCATGTTCTTAGAATTTTATATCATTTAAAGTGTTCTATTATTTACTCTTTATAATATACCCCTGGAAACCTTTTTTACTTTTCCACAATCCCTATCCAAATGTATAACAATATCCATTGATTTCAAGCTTCCAGGTGGATATTAAATTTCTTTTATGTTTGGGAAAATATATAACATTATTTAACATCCAAATATTTCAATTTTGGGTTTTAATTTATACATCAAATTTTATAAAAATATAAAAAAGGTTCATTAAAAATAAAATTAACAAAAAAAATTTATTAATAGTTTTTTTATGGTTAAATGGAAGGAAGCACCAAATTCCAATATGCATGAATCTATAAGACTATTTACCATGATCACCATTGCATCATCATAAACTTATAATGTTATGTACATATAGTTACTTTTCACTCCTTGACATGTCCCTTCCTTCTATAAACCAAATATGTGGGACCTCATGATTTCTCATAATTCTATAATCTTGATTTAAAAATATGTCTAGAGACTCTGTGATTTAATGGTTTTACCCCACCATCAATATCCATCATCAATATTGAAAATGTACACAATTATTTTTTATGAAAACATATATTGAGATTAAAAACCAACCCTTATTTTACTTAAATTTTAAACTACCATATGAACTACTCATTGACATGATTATTGAATCTCATCTATCCAAAAGCAGTGATGGTAAAAAAAATATTTCAGCAATGAAATCAATTGACAGGTAATTATATTGAGAATTATCTAATTTGATATATAACATATTAAACCTCATCAATATTTAGGTTGAATAATCTAAAAATTATAAACGTCTTGTTTGATGTAGAATGCTTCTAGTAAAAATTTAATGATTCCTTTACCAAAGCAGTATTAATATTCTCCACCTTAATTTTTAATGAAACATTCCTCATAAATCTCAGATGCCTAATTCTCAAGGTATGAGGGTCTAGAAAGGTCTAATATTAATCTTACATCATTGTTGGATTTCCCCTATGAGTGGAAGGTGTATCTTCCTCTGGTACTGATAATCTATAATATGTATCTTCTTGAACCTGAAATCATTTGTATCAAAATAATTTATCTTCAACATTCCTCTACATTATTCAATTATTCATGAATAATTTATATCCTTTTGACATTAACCTTACTCTCAAATCACTTTTTACCGAAATGAGGAAATATAAATATAAATTGAAATTGAAAAATGATGATGCAAAACAATTTACACGATTTTAGAAATGTCCCAACATCCATGGAAAGGAGAAATAAATTTCACTATTTTTTAGGGAATTTAGATGTATTTTATGGGGCATAAAGGAATACATTTTCATCCACCCCAATGATAAACAAATACATGAAAAATAGAAAAAATTGAAATAGTAATGTGTATGAAATAAATTCACCAACATGTATACATCCAATGAATATAGACCTATGTGTGAAATAAATTCCCCATAATTTACACATCTAATAAATTTTATCCACCACAAGAAATAAATCCATCAACAAATACAAAAAATATGAATTCTTACATCCTAAAGGTTCTAACCCCTTAAAATTAAATAAATGTCACCAACTCTATTTTATTGAAAAAAGTAACACTATAATTATGCTTTATATATCTCAATAAGACTTATATTCAATAAATACATGAGGAAGTCATAGCATATTCCTCCCGAATTTGGTGTGTTTTTTAATATCATAGATTTCCAAATCTATTTAATGGTTTTAATTTTACTTATAATTTTATAAGCTTTCCAAAAGTTAATGATTTGTTATTTCTCTTGATTAACAGAATATTTCCATTAGAAAAGAAGTTCTATGACTCAATTATTTATTGGTGGTGGATATAATTTTTTTTCTCTAACCACATGGATTTTCATTATATTTATTAGAATTTTCATTCCTTTTTGTTGAACTGATATACTCAATTAATATGTCATATATGTGGTTATTATTATCCTCATATCAACCATATCTCTTATTTCTTATTCAAGCTAATATTTCATTGAATGAATGGTTGGTTTCACCAGGTCATTACTTCGATAAATCTTATTGTTCTTTCATAGAAGTGATTTGAAATGGTGAGACCCTTTAATATCATATCTTAAAAATCCTACAACCTCACAGATTAATCACATTCCAACATTAATTATCCATAAATGATCTCCCTTCATTTATTTCCATTTATTTTTGTATATTTCTAGTTTGAAACATACAACCCAACTATATTCTTTATAATGTATGTTTATGGATCCTTAGTCCCTTTATCATTAAAGCCACAAAAATCTTATACAGTTTTACACATACATATTCAACATTATCTACAACCTCCCTTCTTTTTTTAAACCCTTAATGGTTAATTGAAATATAAATACTTGGTTTAAATTAGATACCCATGATCACCCAACAGTAAAAATATAATAACATAAAATAGTTTAGTAAGGAGGCCACAAACTATTGTTTTTTTTCTTTTATATCCTTCTATTGTAAATATCATGAGGTTTAAGTTTGTGTTTTGGAATCACCTTTAATGAGACCATACCAACAATTTCCTAAGGTGGTTCATCTATTTATTACATGGATTTGGACCCCTATACACATTATACCAAGCAAGTCACATTATCTGGGAACCCATTTTTTGTAATTATTATCATTTTGGTGCCTCTATTTCATATATTGGTTGAAGATAAATCTACTAGCCTATAGGTTAATGTCTTGTATAAGTCTACCTATAGATCATCTAGTTCTTAAATGGAGTGAAAAATCTTCTTTGAAGTTATATATATCTTAATATTGGTGAAATTTATATGGGAATAAGAACTTGGGGAATTGGGGTTTTTCACTTCTATAACATTCTCCATCACCAGTAACATATTACATATATGAGTACTTGGAGAGTATATCTAAAAAAATCCTCTCATCAGATACTTTATAGTATAAATCATCCTTGAGTGGGAATTAAGTTTATCTATTTTAATGATTTTTATGCTTTAGATTCATGAGCTTACTATAATTATTATCCAAATGTAACCTAATTTACATAAGGTTTTTAATCATTCTATGGATCACATTCAAAGTAATCGAGGATAAGTGGGGCATTTCATATAGATATAATACATCTCTCTTCACCACTCTAAGTATTTATACTCTATATTGTTAAACTTGTAGCCTTGAAACCATTATCTTAATATATCATCATTATAATTTTCAATTCTTTAAAATAATCCCCCTAGACATAATCCATCTAATAATATCTATAATTATCCATCCATTTCATGGTTTTTTAAAGATCAAAATTTATTCTCTTGGGATATAAATTCTTCATCAATAACATCACTATTTGAATGGATGATAGGAATTTATAATAATTTACCTCCCCAACACCAACCATCAATGTTTTAAATTTAGATTATATCAAACACAATGTATAGATTTTAATTATTAAACTACTATGACTAGATAATGAAATAGATATGCTAATTTTCAAATTTATTTTTATATATTTATACTAAAAAGTTATAGAAAGTCTCATGAAAACCTCAGTACCCATATCATTGTAAAAAAATTATAATTATCATGGTCTAAAAATTCCTTAAAATAAAGTTAAACACCATATGATAATATTTCATGGGAACTCAACAATAAATCTAAAAAAGGATTATAAAGTTCTTATATTATCTATTGATTCCTAACCTCTATGGTTATTAGGTTAATCCAGTATCTTTTTATGGTTGGAACCACGTTTGAGAATGATTAGTGTTGAGAGAAAGATATAGTTTTAGAACTCATAGTTTTGATGATATAGGACATGATTTTTTTAGTATGAGGGATAATGTTGACATTATGACCTCAATAAAGTACCTAATAGAGTGAAATTGAGAATTCTCTAGATGAATATATGGTTTTTTTCTAAGAACTAAGGAAAAATTATAGAACATAATTTGAATCTGAATCATTTATCTATGATATGAGTATCTTCATGAATGATTTTTATCTTATATAATCTTTATCCAGATCTTCCAACTCCTTGTATATGGTTATAATAGTGGCGCCTAATCTATCAAATGATGTTGGGCTAACTATTAAAAACATATATTGTACATCAGTGTGTAACTTTCATGGTTTAATATGGTATTGTAGTAGCATGGTTACTGTAGTTTTTTAGACCTTTTTGATATGGTACTTTATCATCGTGGACTTTTTTGAAAAAAATACCTCATGATGATGAATTATTATTTTTGGGTTGTTGTGTTTCTTGACAATGTTAGTTTCCAAAGATCCTTTGTTTTCCTAAAATAAGAATTAAAAAGGTGGTGAAGCATCCAAATGTTTTCCATAGTTTTTAATGAAAAAATATGGGGAAATTAATATTTTTTTAGGTCATGTACGTGGACCATGTGGTGGATTTTGCAGAATATGAAAGAAGTTCACATAATAGGGAATGAATTTTATAGTTGTTGGAGTGTGAGGTCAAGTTTGAAGACACTGAAATGAGTCTGTGGAGAACCATATGGAGTACATGGTCATAAGGTATATGTTTTTGGTAAATTTTTGTGTTGATTATATGTTCATAAGGTGGAATTTTTTGTTGTTATGAATTTGGTTCTGGTACTATGAGGTGGAGTACATGGTACTGCAAAGTTGAAGTAATATGAAGTTGTGATTAAATTGAATATATTAAGTATAATTTTTTATTTAGTGGGGTTTTCAGATATATTTTCTTATATAAATGACCCATTATCACATCATTATGTATATATAATTACATTGATATAGAATCATCACTATACAAATTTGAATAAGTCTTAAGGTTGCCTATAAATTGTAAATCATTTGGTTGGAGTTTGTGGAGGAGTGTTTGCGGAAGGTGGTCTATGAAGTGTGAACATTTAGAACGAGGTTTAAAAATATTTTTCATGATGGACTATGTGGGGAAGTTCATGTAGGATAGAGTATTTAGGAGGAGTTCATGTATCTTATCTGTGGGGTTGGAGTTTGTGGTGAATGTCGTATGTGAAGGGGAGTTTGTAATGAACAGACTTTCTCAAAGTCAAGTATGAAGTGAATGATATTCCACAAACTAAAGTATATGGAATAGTATATTTCATATATTAAATGAAAAATTGGATTCATTCGACACCCATATTATTGTGAACACAATAATAACTAATATATATCATTAGAAGAATCTTCTTGACAAACTATGTGTTCACGTCAGTAGAGAGAGCATGGAGATTTCAATGTGTCAATGGTAATGAATAAAGGGGGACAATAAGTCCACTCCAAACATTTTAACAATATTCTTATTAGTTTATTCTAGTACATTATAATGTTACCTTTGTATTCTCCTTAAATTATCCTTGTTAGAGAAAACTAAGTAAAATTGGTGTGTCTCATGCATGATTTCATTTTATTTTTGATATTAATATGAGAAAATGATATAATAGTGTTTTTTTAACAATGAGACAATATAAAAATGGGTATTTCTTATAATTTTCACACAATGATTCACCCCCTCTAGTACTAATCCTAGTGGGACCAAAAATTGGTATCATAGATAACGTTTAAAATCATGGAATCTCTCTCAGTGGAAACAATGGAAGTAGTATATCACAAATGGATTCTAATATTCAATGGAAAAAATTTTAAATTTTGGAAGAATCATATGTATAACTACTTTTTATCTTTAGGCATTAATGTCTTTAAAAATATGAAATAGTGTATTTCAGTTAGTATGGATAATGGAGCTTTATCATAAGAAGACTGCATATAATTGAATGTTGATTCCATAGGAATCAATGATTTAGGGGGTGATTTATCCAATACAATATACATAAAGATAATGTTATGTAAATATTTACACTCCATGTGAGAAAAAAAAACTGATATATATATAAAGATGATTCAAAATTCTGAGAAGTCAAACTGTATGTTATATGGAACAATTATGAAGATAAAAGGATATACCTGAATGAATTAGTTGATACATTCATTGATCAAGTGAATTTTATTATGGATAACATGCATTCTCTTAGAGAACCCCCCAAATATATTAAGATAGTCAAGCCTATCAAAACAATATTTCCACCCTAGTTTAATTAACAAATATTTGAACTCAAGGAAAAATTTAAAAATGAATTTGATAAGTTATAAATACTCTTATTGTATATTAGAAAGGAAATGATGATAATGAGGCTGTGAAAAATGTGAATCTTAAGGATATAGAATTTAAGGCCATGAATAATCTTTCTATAGAGTATGGTTGGGATGAATAAGAGTTGGGTGAATTCATGTAATTAATTTTCTCAAATCTATAAATAGGGAAAGGAAATTTTAAAGGGAAACTTATTTTCATGTTCTTTTGATGTGGAATGGTTGGGAACCTTACAAAAAAGTGTTTTAAAAAGTTTTAAGATGATAACGAGGATGATAATATTTCTAATAAAAAATATTCATTCAATGAAAAATGAAAAAGAGTAATGAAACACAACTTCCTCAGTAATTAGAATCTACATTCACTAGAAAATAATGTTTCTAAATAAATTTAGGTTTAAGTGATTAAATACTACATGGAATATATTGTAAATTCCATGGTTTTTTATATTTTAATGCCTCGTGATTTTACAATATATCAATCATTTAAATAAATGTAATGTGTTCAATAGTTTACTCCACATGCAACACAAAGCAAAAATGATCAATGAAATATTATATTAATATTTTTAAGAAAAGTGTAAGAATAATAAAACCTCTAATAAATAAAAGGATATTACTCAACTAAAACTGCTAACATTTATTGGAAAAAAAGATTAAAATTTAAAAATGGATTTTCCTTTCTCAAATAATTATTTTATTAAGTGTTCTATATTTTATCCTGATAAATTAAATTGACCTATTAAAAATATTATGATATATAAATAAATATATATTAATAATATTTAAATTATAAATTGATAAAATGTAATATTGCAAACACTTATAAACATCACTTTTTAATAAAAATATTTTTCCTTGGTATTTTATATTTTTATTTAAAAAATAAATTTTTATAATTTTAAAATTTTAATTTTATTTAATGAACTTCAAATTTGAATCCATAATTTCAAAATTATCTTTGGATGAATTTTTTATATTTTTCTGAAAAGGTTTAATTTTGGGGTGAATAGTGAAAAAACCCAGATATTATAAATACTATCAATTTGATGAAATTATCATAATAAATTAAATATTTTAAATTTTAATAATATTTTTTATATGAAAATATATATTTATAAATAAAAATAAATCATTTAAAATTAAAATGTTTAATTTATAAAACTTATATTTAACATTTTGAAAACATAAGAAATGAATTAATTTATTAAAAATGATTTTTGGTCTATTTATTTTAATTAAGTATCCACTAGGGTGAATTAGGTTTTATATTTATTTTAATGAAAAATAAATTTTATTTGGTTAATAATAAACCAATTAATGTCATATAAATAAAAAATTATGACAATTTTATCTTGATAATAATTTTTAAACATAAAAATACTCTTTTTCTAAAATTGTTTTTATGTGTTATGTGTAATAATATTTAAATTAACTTTTACCATTATTATAAATTTTATTTTAAAAAAATATTAAATATTTTTAATAATTAGTTAAAAATTATAAAATCAGGCCCATTTTATTTTTAGAAATTGAAAGTTAATTACTTAGGTAAAATATTAGTTACCATGATAAAAACTAAAATTGTTACAAGTGAAAAATATAAGAGTAAAAGACTTAAAAAATGTTAAGAACATGTGATAAATTTTATTTTTGGGGATTTTTTTACCTTAACCCCTCCTAAACATAATTTTTTCAACTATTGGATCCATTTGACCTTTGAATAGTGGATTTAGCTTTTATATTATTATAAAAATATCACTCTTATCCTATATAAAAGTAGTCATCACCACCCCACTTATATTCACACCAAAACCCTCTTGTATTCAATAAAAATTAGGAAAATAATTACCCAACACTCTTATCTACTTATTATGGGTTATATTCTTCTCAGAAGACAACCACTCAAATACTTAATCCAATTTTCAAATGAGCATTTCTAAGTAATGAAAAATTCTCAATACTAAATTTTATTTAATTTTATTTATTTATTATTATACCTCCTATAAATATAATCTAAACATATTGGAATAATTATTTTATTTTCCCAATTAAACTTAAATTTTATTATTTTTATGGGATAACCATTTTCTAGTTTCCACCTACCAATTAAAAAAACTAAAAACATTGTTAGTGTTATGTGCGGACTACTACCTCCATAAGCGATGTGGTCCATTTTTTATAAATTTATTACATTGATAGTTAAAACGGGGTATTTAATCAATAAATTTGATATTTAAAACATTATTAATTATATTAAAATATAAACCATTTACTATATTCTTTTCATTCTTTGGAAAAAGAGAACGACACTCGGGTTTATATGCAGACTACCACCTCCATGTAACAACTTATTTTGTTTTTTATATATACTTTATTATTTGTAATAAAAATCTTAAAAACTAATGTCAATCCTTCATAACATCGAATTACTATCATTATACTTTTATAATAATGATATTATTCCAAAATAATCACTTTCTTAACCATACTCACCCTTTGATTATAGCATGTTCTTGTTTGTGTCAATTTAACCACCTACATGAACAATGTTATAAATGTATATCATAGATGACTATGGAAACTTAAATATTCATTTAATTGTACATAAATTATTAAATAATGTTTTTTAAGGTTATTTAAATGTTTTAATAATATTTAACATATTATTAATATACCACCCCTTGGTTCATTAAAAACTACAGAAACAATATTTTCACCAACTCCAAAGTCATTAATTATAAAAAATATATTTATGAAATGAAATTATAAAATTATAAAAAATTTATAGAAATTAAAATACCTATAATTATCTCAAAATTATTAACTTTGAAAATACAAAAAAATTGACACCACTACTACAAAAAGTATTACTCAACAAATAATTGAAACTAATAACATCTGATGATGAAAATAAAATATAATTAATAAATTTTTAACAAATTATTGTAAATAAATTTTAAGAAATGTTATAGGTATGAATAAGGTCCCAAAATAAGTGATTAAGATAGTTTTTTTGTTATAAATTATGTTATAACCCGTTCGACTAAGTGAAACTAAAGGTAAGGTTGTTTCGTCTCGATTTCCTTTAATTGGGACATGTTTAGTTTTATGCCCCTGATTTAATTTAAATGGTGTTTATAGTTAATATAAGATATATAATATCATTTATTATCATTTATTAATGGTAATTGAAGTTTAACTTCAACCTATCTCTTTCAACGGTTTCTATTAAAATGATTCTTAAGATGTAAGGTACTTTCTTAACTCAACTTATTTTCTTGAGTTATAATAATTTCATTTTGACTATGGTTTTACCGTAATTTTTTATTATATTCTATGATACTTTCCTCCATATTTTCTAGTTAATTAAATTAAAAAATTTATTTGTACATGAAATTGGCTGATGTTAAGAATAATTGATATTTTCTCCAAATTATATCTTTCTCTTCCATATCTCGGTTCACTCATTCCATTAATATTCTCTTGTCATACTTTAAAATCCAAATATATTTTTCTCATGATCTTCAAATTCCCTATTTACCTATTTTTTAATTAAATATTTACTAATCTCTTTATGAGGTGGGTTTTAATTATATTATTCTAAAAAATATATTAAAAAGGTTTTTCCTTTTTGGATTTTACATTTTATCTTCAACTCCATAATTATTTTAAATGTATATATATATATATATATTTAAAAGCTCAATTATTATAGATTTTTTTAAAAGTAAAATTTTTCAAATATTTTCACTTCAACTTTTGGAAAATTACATTTTATTGTGACCTATAACTTAATCTTTTATGCTCATGGTAAAAATGTTTTCTAAAAACTATTTTATTGTTTCTTTTACTCGTATGACATTTCTTCTTTAAAAAGACTCCTTTCAAATTTTAAAATTTTGTTCCAAATTATTTTAATTCTAAATTATTTTTAAAGTAAAATTAAATATTTTTATATTTTTTAAAAATAAAATTTTTCGTTTAAAAAGAAATTATTGGTTATAAAAAGTGATTTTAAAAAACTTTATCTAGATGTTTTTAGTGTTTTCATATATTCACGAATAATGTTTTTGAAAACATATTTACATTATAAAAATATTTCTTCCAAAAACGATTTATGGTTTTAAAGGGTAATTTCTAAAATGTCTTATCAAGGTCAAAGTATTTTAATTTAAATAAAACATTTTTAATGATTTTTAAAAGAAATTTAAAAATGGATATTTCTTATTGTTTTTCAAATTAATTTATCAAATAATTTTAAAAGATTGTTTTACATATATAACCAAAAATATATAACTCTTATAGAGTTATGTTTTATGAATATACTACTAAATTATTATGTGAAATACTCCATTTGGGTGATTGAAATTCTCTATATTTGCTAATCTCTTTTCGATAGCATGTTATGTGATATTATTTGAAATGATATGAAAGTCATTTAATTTAAATGGGTTTTTATGATATGATAAATGATTGATATCTTATAGAACATATGCCTATGGATTATGATGGGTGGGGTATTATATATCCCACTAATTCATTGGTTAAAAGTTTAAATATCATGACATATGTAAACATGGGTATAATTAAGTTGTCCCACCAAGTGTGGGTATGTGTAGTGACTCGTGAAGAGGGGGAATACATGTTTATAATTAAGCTATCCCCCCAAGAATTACTGTTAGTAGTTACTCATGATGGTTATTTTTATTTGGGTTTAATTTAGTTTGACCTCCAATTGTGTGGGTAAGTTATAATGCATGAAGGTTATGTTCCATGTGATTATGTTTGTGAAAAATTTCTTTGTTATTATATATTTCAAGGGGATGTTACATTTCTATGACATATGAAATTGATTATTCTTCATGGATAATTTTTACAATATCATGATTATACACACTATTTATATGGTATATGTTTATTTTTTTAGATTACAAGTCCTCTTATCATTGCATATTGGAAACTCTAATTATTAATTTTTTATTTTAATAAGATATTTTTTCTCAACTCATATTTTATTATATGCTTATGACATAACCCTTTGATGAAGTATTGATAATTAATCCCTTAATAAGGGTTTGACCTCACATATTTCTTATAATTCCATTCCCCATATTATGAATATGGGTATAACTAATGACAAGTCTTTAATAGAGTCTTATGTGAATCAATTATAGAAAACTTTTCATAAGTATTGTAAAATAAGTTTCTTATGTAATTAGTCCTCAAAGACACTAGACCTTAAATTTTTTGGATTATATTATTATTTGTGAGATTTAATGTTTAACTTATGGAAATGATGTAAAATAAAGATATTTATAGCATGGCTCATCTCACATGGTATAGAAGATAATTTGAAAACTATGTGTTTTTAGCACTAGATTTGAGAGTGTGGTGATGGGGATCCTCAGTTGATATCAGATTATGGTTTCGTTAATTTTTAGGATTAGTTTAGTATTTTGGGGGATTAATATTGGGGAGCATTATTGAAAACCCTATAGATAATTTTATGTATTGGATAACATCCTAAATCATTGGTGAAGCATATATTATGTGGATTCCTAGAAATTATATCCATGATTAGATACTATATAGTGGATGTAGCCGTGGAACTATTGTACCAAGGGGTAATCACCCAAAAAAAGCTTGTTTTAGTATCAAATAGATATTTTCTTAGTGTATAGTGAATGTTACTAATACTATAGACATGGGTTGATACTCTCAGGGGTAATGATTTGGTTATTTATAAACTCTTTCTGAACCATTATGAAGGATCTAAAGAAAATTTGACAATATAACATGTAACTAGTTAGGTTAGAAAGCTTAGTATGAAAATGAAAATGGAAAGATATGGTTAAACTGTAGGAGTTGTAGGTTGATCCAATTACATCATAGTTGAATTAAAATTATTTTATTTTAAAATGAAGGTTTCATTGGAGAATACATCTTAGAATTGAGTTTTCATATTAATATGATCATTAAATCCAATTTTATTGTATAGTATCATAACCATTTTTGATTTATTATTTTGTTGGGAACCAGATCATGAAAATGAACATGTGAATGAAATGTCTCTATAATTCTTAAGACTTATATAAAAATAAGGAATCATATTTTGAAAAAATGGTTGAGAATATCAATATATGCCAATTATAAAATAATATATGAGTTATATAATCTTACCCTTGATAGTGAGTTATAAATTATATCTTCAGTCATACCCTCAGCTAGTTTTCATTAGTGAGTTGTAATTAAACTTATGAGGATGTGATTTATTTAAGGGATATAATATAATGCCATAAGATTTTACTATATATATTTCATTTAAATAAATAAAATGATATTGACATTTTTCCCATGTGAAACAACAAACTAAAAAAATCATGAACTATTAGATAAATATTATCAATAATATTTTAAGAATACCAAAATAACTAGTAAATAAAAAGATATTACTCAACTAAAATCACTTACATTTAAAGGGGAAATAATTAATATTTAAAAAGGATTGTTCTTTATCAAAAAACTATTTTTTTAAAGTGTTGTATATTTTATCCTAATAATTTAAATTAACAAATTTTAGAATATTTTCATATATGAATTAATATAGTAACATTATATAGATTATAAATTTATATAAAATAATAATAAGAACTTGGAAAAATGTCATTTTTCAATAAAAATAGTTTTTATTTATATTTTCTATTTTCATTCAAAAAATAAATATCTAAATATTTAGAATTTATTTTTATAAAATGGATTTCACTTTTGAATCAACAATTTCAAAATTATCTTAGGATAAATTTTTGAGGTTTTTCTACAAAGGTTGAATATTTTTGGTGAATAGTGAAAATGTTGATTTTGTAAATATTATCAATTTTATGAAAATATAATAATAATAAAATGGTTTAAAATTTTAAGAATAAAATTTATATAAAAATTAAATATTTATAAATTAAAATAAATCAATTTAAAATAAAATTTTGAATTTACAAAACTCAATTTTGACATTTTGGAAATATGGGTAATGTTTTACATTAATAAAACCTATTTTCAGTATTTTTATTTTAACAATGTATCCAAAATTTGGAATTCGGTTTTAGGTTACCTTTAAATTCATATAACTTGTATTTTATTAATAATAAACTAATTAATTTCTTATAAATCAACAACATTGATAATTTTAACATCATCATAATTTTTAAGCATAAAAATATTCTTTTTTGCAAATAGTTTTTACGCGTTATTTGCACTAATATTAAAATAATTTTTTATCACCTTTAAATAATTTATTTGAAAAATGGATTTAATATTTGGAATTCTTATTTTCAAATTATTTAATAAGGTCTATTTAATTTTTAGGCTTCAAAAGTAAATTTCATAGCTAAAAATTAATTACAATGATAAAAAATGGTAATAGTGAAAAATCTGAGAGTAAAATACTTGAAAAGATGTGAATAACTATGTGGTTGAGGCTTCATCAAAATTAACCCTTCCTTTACCCCATTATTTTACATTATTTTATCCACTTCAACTTTTAATACTGACTTTACATGTATATTATTGCAAAAATTCCACTTTTTTTTATAAGAGGATCCATCACTAACCCACTTATCCTCACACCAAAAGCCTTTTGAATTCAACCAAAATGTTACATCCTAGACCCAAATACTGCCTCGAGACTGGTTGGCAACATGGAATCAAGCACATCTCCAAAAATGCTAGATTCTACCGATTAACAGTGAGGGCCTAGCTGAGGCAGTGGGGAGACTATTCCCTCATTGCCAAAGTATCACAGCAGAAGTCAAACATACAATAAATAATGAAAGTGAAATAAATATTAGAAAACTGAAATTTGGACAATATTGGAATACATATCAATAACTACAAGTTTCTCATATAAAAAATGATTTAGATGATACATGTATCAAGAAAAACAGCCATAACAGTACATAGAAATACAATACAGTACAAGTATCCCAAAACGAACAAAAGACCAAAAATTGTCCCAGCATTGAACGCCTTGACATGGTCATATGCTCCCATGCTCATAAACCATAATCAACAACCTGTACTAGAGTTATTTCCCCTATTACCACCTCTAACCATGTAATTTGTTTGGGTCATTGAGGAGACCCAAACATGGTATGAGATAAACATCCCAGTAGGCAACCACCCAAGTCTATACTGTTCTAATAGCAATATACAAAGTGCTATCATGTGTAAATGAAATAGTAAAGTAAGTGAGTATTAACATGTCATACGTCAACTATAATAAGTAATACAGAATATCCCCTCAAGGCTACTTATAAAAGAGTCATCTCATAAAAAGGAAGCTATAATTAAGTAAACAAGTCACACGTCCATGTCGTACATTCATCTGTATCAAATAATCCATAACCACACATTATAAAGAAGTAAGGAAAATCCCACATCCTCGTCATATAGTGACAAGTAGAATCAAATGGTCACACCGTATAGTGAAAAGCTTTCCCCAAGGTCCAGAACCAAGGTATCGCGTACCAAGGCATCCATGTAATGATTCTAGGCCATGAAGGGCCAGATCCAAGGATCTCATCCAAGGCATCTACATCGAGTCCCATGGGAATACCAGCGGAAACTCAGACTTGGAACTGGTTGGAGTTCAAGGAGCATATGCACCAACATGTCCTATGCAAGTCCAAGAAAGCATGATCCCTAGGGTAGCAAGGCCTAAGGCATCCCATGGAATCAAGACCCAAAGGGTAGAGTCAACCCAAGGCTTCCACTACTTTGTTCCAGATCCATGGATAGTAGTCCATGGAATCTATCAAACCATTCAATCAAATCATTCAATTTAAATCATTTCATTCCAACTGAGTATACCCACGCACCTAAACATTCACAAGCCATGAGTATACACTCTCATGATAAACATTTATAAAATACAAATCATATGGGACTACCCTCCCATCTAATCCATTTAACAATACATTAACCCTTTATATAGGTATACCCACACATATTATGCATTTAACAATATCAGTTAAATTAAACGGGGATTTAATAATCATATATCACTAAGCAAGGAGGCATTACATCTCCTAAGAAGATATTTAAACTCATTAAGTCCTTAATGGGATTCCTCTACCTAGGAATTCACAATCACACACCCCTTGGGAGGTTTGAAGAGAAATGAACAGGTTAAATACAAAAGTCACACCCCATGGGTGACCATGAAAAGTGCAATAGGGTCCAACACGCCTAAATGGAACCTACGGGCATCCTCACTAGGTTTGACTACAACTACTACAAGAAAATCACTGAAAAACGAGTCCATGTCAGAAATTCTGATGGGTGGAAAAAATGCCAAATGCCCAAAAATCACCCAAAAAGAAGAAATAAATTATAGACCACCTACCTTGACTCGGTAGTAGAGATATCATCCAGTATCAAGTCCTATTTTATCCTAGTTTAGGTGAAATATGAAGAATGGATGAAGAACGGAATATTAGAGAATGTGATCCTAAAATCAAATAGCACAATCGATTTCCAAAATAATCATATATGGATAAAAAATAATGTAGGACTTACTGATATGAATCCAATTAGATGATCCATGATCGAAATGGAGATCAGACAAACGATCTGGCTCAAATCCTAGGTTAGGTGCCAAAGGGTAGATCCTATGAAGGGGGGACTACTGTATGTTTAAGAGAAAGCCAAAAAGTAATTTTAAGTGGATTTTAGGTTTTTAATTAAAATTTTAAAAAAAATAATCTTGAAATCTCACATGGTTTACCGACACGATATCCTAAATTGTGTGAAAACTGTGTGTAGCTCTTTGCTCTTAAGGGGCACACTGCACGGTTTCACTGCACGGTCTGACTAACCATGTGTTTACCATAACAAAATTCTCTATCAAAAACTTATAATTTGTTAGACACTCTTCATGGTTGTGCGGCCTCTACTTCATGGTTTCCTTAACCATGAGGACCATACTTCTCCTCTTCCCAACCTCCCATGGTTCATTTGCATGGTTAGTCAAACCGTGCGGCAACCGTGTGCTAGGCTGAAAACCCAAAACTCTATATTTTGAGATCTAAAAAATCCTTGAACTCCACCGTAGCACCCATGAGCATGTTAAAAATTCAAATATGTCCATACATAAGAATCTAAAATAAAAAATGGGATTTTTATCTCATAAAAGCATGGGTTATTACAATCTTCCCCCTTATAGAAATTCATCCATGAATTTCTCTCTAAAGGGTGGTCAATATTTTTCTAAGAACAAATCGGGCCACTAAGCACGTACGTCAACCTCCAGCTCCAATGTCTCATCCTATAAACCTATATGTTGTCATAGAACCCATACTAGAAGAACTGCATAGTCTTGGAGAAACATCATAATCCTGTCAACTATACGTATCATATTCTCTTCAAAGGATGCATCAACCAAAATCCCAACATCCTCAGGATAAAAAATATGATATGGGTCTGAGTAATAGTAGTGAAACTAAGATAAATGGAAGATTCTAAGAATGGCTCGGTACCTCTAAGTAAACTACAACTATTAGGAAATCCACATGACACTCTCTATAATTTCAAACGTCCCAACATATCTCAGGGAAATTTATCCTACCTCCAGATCTACATGTATCTCAACCTTGGGGGAACATGCATGAAAACCTGATCCCCATCCTAGAACTCTATAGGTCTTCTGAAGTGATCGATGTATGATTTTTGACAAGATTGTGTAGTATCCATCCACTTCTGAATCAACTAGACCTACTCAGAGGTCTCCTACATGAGATGTGGTCCCTGTAAAGCTGCCTCACCTACCTCTAACCTGCATAGGGGAGAATGATATAACCTACAATATAAATCCTCATAAGGTCCCATCTATATCATCACCTGATAACTATTATTTTAGGTGAATTCAACCAGGGGAATATGCCTCTCCCAAGAGCCCCCAAAATCTAGTACACATGCTCACATCATGTATTCTATAACCAGTAGTAAACGCTCTGATGGGCCATCAGTCTGATGGTGGTATGTTGGGCTTGAAATCACCTATGTACCCAGTGCCCTCTAAAAACTCTACCAGAAACAAGACGTAAAGAGGTGATACATATCCTAAATGATAGAATGTGGGACCCTATATAGTCTTACTACCTCTCAGATATACAGCCTTCAAATATCATTAACATTAATGGTGTTCTTGATCTCCATGAAATAAGGGACCTTAATAAGCTTGTTAACAACAACCTGCACAACATCATTACATCAAGGAGACCTCAGAAAAACAGTCACAAAATCCATTGTGACCTCAGCACATTTCCATTCTAGAATATATAATTGCTATAAAATCCCATCTAGTCACTGATGTTCCTCCTTCACCTGCTGGTAGGTTGAACACCTTGAAACAAAACTATCCACCTCACACTTCATTCCTGGACACGAGTACTGACATCACAAGTCACGATACATCTTGGTGACCCCATGATGCACTGCCCAAGCTGAATCATGAAACTCCCACATCAAGTCCTCACTTATATCTAATAGAACCCAAACACATCCATGGGAATGTAGGATTTCATCATCACCTACCGTCCAACCAGGAAAAGGGTCCTCACCTCCTACACACTTTTATATAACTAGTCCTTCTGATTCTGATATCTGTATCATCCTAAATTTCTCCAGAAGGGTAGAGGTCACATTTATGGTTGATAGACACTCCTTCCCCTAACTATTATTCCAGATTCATCTCAAATGACAACTCCATGATCTACCACTCACTACTGGCATGCAAGACTACATTTATCTGGGATAATGTGACCCAGGAAGTGAATTTGATCCATCCAAAATTGGAACTTTGTGATCTTAGCATATAACTGCTGCTATCTCTGTGTTTGAAAATTGATCTCAAGATGGTTGGCCTGGTCGTGTCGATTGTGAGAATACACCGAGATATCTTCCATGAAAACCACTAAAAAGTAATAAAAAAGGGATAGAATTCTTTGTTCATCAGCACCAAGAAAACTGATGGTGCATTCTTGAGACTGAACAAAATAACAAGATATTGATATAACCCTTACCTTCTAAGAAATTATGTATGGGGTATGTCTACCGAGAAAACATGCACTTGATGACATCCAAACCTCAAATCGATTTTCGAGAACACCAAAACTCCTTGAATATGAAAAAACATGTCATCTATCCAAGGTAAGGGATATTGGTTTTTAATCATCATATGGTTTAGTTTCTGATAGTCCACACATATCTTAAGGTTACCATTCACCTTTTCACAAAAAGGACCGGTGAACCCCGTGGAGAAGTACATGGTTGAATAAACCCCTTTGCCTCCAAATCATCTATCTGCCTCTTGAGCTCCTGAAACTCTGTCGTACCCACCATGTAAGAAGGAATGTATACCGATGCATCTTCTTGAACTAGCTCGATGCATAAATCCACCTCTCTATCAGGAGGTAAACTATAGAAGTCATCGGGAAAGACATCCCTGAAGCACTCAACCACTAGAAGAAATTCATCCTAACTCACTGCCTAATCATATAGATATAAACTAGAAATCTAGGTTGTCATCCCGCCCATCCCATGATTCTCGGGTCCATCTTAGCTCTCTTATACATCACATTCACCCTTGTGAATAAACACAACACCCTATGGGGGTGTTAAAATCACCCTATGATGATAGAATTCAATGTACACTTGATACACTACTAGCCAGTCCATCCCAATAATAACATCAAACCCAGTCATCTCTAGGACATAGAGATCCTAGATGAAGTGGCAACCTCTGGTCTCTAGGGGACACTCCAGAGACTAGCACACATCACATGTTCTTAATCCAAATTGGGTATCTAGTGTTATAATTCCCTTAAAAAGAAACACAAAACGCCCAAGGCTTTTAACCAGTTGTCAGATATGAAACTATGCGATGCACCTGTATTAAAAAGAGGAGATTCAATAGTAGAAGCTACTAAGATCGTACCTCTCACCATAGATGGTTCGAGATCATACTCTTATTGGGACTGTTACACAGTATAATTATGGCATGTATCGTGGCCCTGTGACACTTCCTAGACACCCTGAGCTGATCCATCATGTTTTCTATGAGAACTGGGTGTCTAGAAAACATGGCCATGACCGCCACTACCTTTCCCTGACCAGCCTGCACTGCTCCAAATCCTAGCCTGATGTAGAGCTGAAGAACATGCTCCGGAACCTGATGTCAAAGATGGCCCCCTACTACTCATAGCTGGAGGGAAGGTCTTGCAAAACTATTTCATGTTCCCCATCCTACCTCTTTCTTGACACTCAACTAGGTCGCAGTCATACTGATTCATCAGGTGGCCTCGCCTACTACACTGATGGCAATACACCAAGCTACCTACACACATAGCCTAACCCGAACCAACCTCATGGGAAGCCTTGAAATGGAACTTCCTACCTAAATAAGTAGATCCAATAGGGTGAGAATCAACACTCCCTTGTTATGTACCCTCTATCTTCCCTCAATTTTCTCTCTTTGTTCATCACCTGATTCAAAATCTCGGTGATAGAAGTCAATATAAACACGTCAACATAAGATTTCATAGAATGTTTGATACCTTCATTGAATCATCTCTCCCTCAAAAACTCATCAGTAAGATACATCAATTCAAAATGTTGCAGCTCTATAAAGTGTGCGGATTATTCCATAATTTTCATCGTGCCCTTCTTGAGATGCATGAACTCACTATCCCACCCTATTGGTAGAGTCACGCGGTAAAAGTAGTCAAAGATGAGGGTTTTTAATTCATCCCTACCAATATTCTTCAAATCATCATCCTGGTTCAAAATGTCGCACCAAGGCTTTGCAGCTCCACATAGAATATATGTTGTGAGCTTGACCCTCCACTTCAAAGGTATCTCTAGATTCTCAAAAATCGATAACATGGTCTCAATCCATAGCTATGTATCATGTGGACTACCATCGCCCAAAAATGTGGGAGGATACTACTTCTAGAACACCCATGTCTTCTCGTCCGTAGGCATGATAGGCTTTAGTGCTCCATGGATCATTTTCATATATCGAAATAAGCATTCGTAGAACTATTTCTTAGCACCTATGTCTGGAATAGCCCTAGGTGACTCAGCTGGCACTAAAGGAGGATCAACCGGTAGCTCGTGGCCCACCATCTCTATGTATGTTCATCACCTCTCTCATGGCGTATCACTAGAGGTCATCCTTGTGTCATGTCTTTATAATGCGAAATGCCCACCTTAGAAGAGAGCAACATCAAAGTGCATACCTCAAAATAAAAGGACAGGTCAATACCCTCATAGAAATTGAGTCAAACCCATAGCCTACTCTTAATGCCTTGATTATATAAAGAACATCCATTGTATAACTAGAAACCATTCATCTTTCCCACTCAAAATCCAGGTTTAGTTCAAGTATCTATCATCACTTATAGTTACCATTTCTATTTCACATTTTTTTTATCCAGTAAATTCCACCAATGGTTTCCAATTCTGAATCCATGAAGGCCCATAACACCTCATGAACCCAAACTTGGTTCTCATTGAAACCATACGTATATCAAGTTCATTTAGAATTTCATTCCATTGGTGCGTAATTTCCTAATTCATAAGGTCCCATAGTCCTTATCGATTGAAAGATGATGTCACTCCTTCAACCACTCACCAAAATTGACACAATAATAGAAACAACTATCACAACAACTATCACAACAGTATGAAATATCTAATTCACCCTAGATGGAATGTAATAATGCATGGCATGTGATTCCTAACAAGTTCTTATATGATGCAAAAGATGGAATACTCTCATCTCATCATTTTAAAATATAAATATAACCCACAACAACATTAATAGTAATATAATAAATTAAGTGTGTCACCCAATGGGGAAATCATAACAACTATAATCGTCAAAATCTAAGAAAATAGAATCCATTCGCAGTAATTTGGATTTTCCCTGTATGTGGAGTAGCTACTCTCGGGCACAATTTATTACCAAAATATATTTCCTTCTTATCCCTATGTAATGTCACCAAATAGTAAGTCAAAATAGAAAACAAATTCTCTCTGATACCACTTTGTAATGTCTCAAACTTAAATGCCACCCAATAGTGCCCCGAGCCCGGTTGTCCACATGGACTCAAGTGCATCTCCCCAAACTATAGAGACTGACGACTAGTAGCAAGGGCCTAGGTGAGTCAATGGGGAGATTATTCCCTCATTACTAGAGAATCACAATGGAATCCAAACATACAATAAATAGAGAAAGTGAAGTAAACACCACACAAATGAATGTAAGATAAGACAAGAATACATATCAATAATCATAAGTATCTAATATACAAAATTATGTAGATGACAGAAGTATTTAAAAAATCCAGAATAGTACATGGTAATACAATACAATACATGTATCCCAAAAATAACAAAAGAAAAAATAATGTTGCCCAACATCATAAGCCTCGAATTGATCTTATTCTCCCCTACTCCAAAACCACAATCAACAACCTATATCAGCTCACTTTACCATATCAGTGCCTACAACCATGTAATCTGTTTGGGAACCCGAGTAATCCCAAAAAGGGCCTGAGATAAACATCGCATTATCCAACCACCGAGGTTTATACAGTTATAACAGCAATATACAAAGTGACAGAAAGTGTAATGAAAATAGTAAAGTGTGTATGCCCATGTCATAAGCCTACTATCATAAATAATACTAAACAACCACTCAAGTCTACTTACAAAAGAGCTAGCTCCTAAAAATGCAGCTATAAAATAGTAAACAAGTAACATGGCAACGCCATACATCCATCTATATCAAATATGCTACATCCATGTTGTATAAAGAAGCCATGAAAATCCCATGACCTCACCATATAATGAAAAGTAGAATCCCACAGCCAAGACGTATAGTGAAAAGTAAACCCCATGGGCCGGATCCAAGGTGTCACATACTAGGGAATCCATGTAATGATTCTAGACTATCAAGGACCATATCCAAAGAGCTTGTACAAGGCATCCACATCAAGTCCCATGGGAGTCCTAGTGGAAAATCAGTCTAGGAACTGGTTTGAGTCCTAGAAGCATGTGTACCGACATGTCCTACACGAGTCCAAGAAATCTATATCCACAGGGTAGAAAGGCCCGAGGAATCCGACATAATCAAGACCTAAGGGGGCTGAGTCAACCCAAGGTGTTCAATATGACATTCTAGATCCATGGAGAGCAGTCTATTTCATCTATCAAACCATTCAATCAAAGCTTTCAATCTAAATAATTCCCTTTTAAGTGTGTATACCCACTCACCTAAACATGCATAATCCTTGAGTATACCCACTCAAGCTAACCATTTATCAACAATGATGCATATGGGCCTACCCTCCCATTTAATCCATTTAACATGCCATCAACCCTTTATATAGGTTTACCAACCCATGTTATCTATTTAACCATCTTAGTTAAATTAAACAAGCATGACATAACCAGATATCACTAAGAAAGGAGGTAGGACATCTCTTAAATATATATTTAAACACATTAAGGCATTAATGGGCTTCCTTAACCTAAGAAATCACAATAACACACCAAATGGATTGTTTAAATAGGCATAAACAGATTAAATCCAAAAGGAACAGCCCATGGGTGACCTTGAAATGAGAAATGGGTTCCAATGAACCTAAAATGAACCTATCCGCCTCCTCATTAGGTTTGATTATAGCTACTACAAGAAACACGCTCAAAAAACAAGGTTACGCCAGAAAGTACGATGGGCGGAGAAAAGGTGGAATGCCCAAAAAGCACCTCAAAAATCCAAAATAAAATATTGACCACCTACTTTAGCTCGGTAGTAGAGAGATTATCCAATATTAAGTCCTAATTTATCCTAGTTTAGTATAAATATGAACAATGGGTGAAGAACAGAATATTAGGGCATATAAGCGTGTAATAAAATAGCGCAATCAATTTCTAGAAGAATAAAATATGGATAAAAAGGAAAGTAGGCCTTGCTGATACAAATCCAATGAGACGATCCACAATCAAAATATAGATAGGATGGATGAGATGGCTCAAATCATAGGTTAGGCACCAAAGGGAAGCTCTTATTAAGGGGGGTTGATGTGCATTGAAGAGGAACCCAAAATGGGGTTTAAGTTGATTTTTGGTTTTTACTTAAATTTTTTTAAAAAATCATCCAGCAGGCCCATATCGTTTACCCACACGGTTTTCCAAATCATGCAGAAACCATAAGTAGATCTATACTTCTAAGAGGAACACTACATGATTTCATCACACACTTTGACTAACCATGTGGTAACCATGGGAAAACACTCTATCAAAACCCTATAATTTCTCATACATTTTGCATGTTTGTGTGGCCTCTACTACACTACTTATTTAACTGTTCAGACCCTACTACCCCTCTTCCCAGCCTCACAGGGTTCTCCCACAAGGTTTTCCAAATAGTGCGTCAACCTTTTAATACACTAAAAACCCATGAAATCTAGTTTTCACGCTCCTAACTTGCTATGAACTCCACCATATAACTTTTGATCATATTAAGAATTCAAATAAGGCCATACATAATCATCTAAAATGAAAATAAAGGGATCCATACCTCATACAAAATCTTGTTTTTTTACATAAAATATTCCCCAATAACTCTTTAAATCTCTTATACACTTCCTATATTATTTTTCATCTCAAAATACCACCCATAAAATCCTAAATTAAATTTTCATTGGATCTCTTCCAAGGAGTAAGGTAATATTCTAAATTACTCCTTTTTCTTACCTTTTCTTTTCTTTCTTCTTTTACCACCTCATAATGTAATCAAACTATGTCTAATAATTACATATGTTTCATAATTATACTTAAATTTTATTATGTTTATGGGATAATGATTTTATACATTCCTACCTACCATTTAAAAAAGAATGTGTCACTTGTGTTATGTGAAGACTATCGTGTCCATAAGCCATGTGATCTTTTTTTTCATAAACACCATAAATTTATGATTAAAAGGGATTATTTAATGAATAAATGTGATATATACAATAAAATAAATAATCATTAAATATAAACAAATTCCATTCTTCTTTATGTTCTATGTAAAATGAGAACAATTTGTGTCTGTACATGCGGTCTACCACCTAAAAAATAAACATTTTTTAATTTTAATACAGACTTTTCATATTTATAAAAATCTCCTAAGATATTTATAACGACCCATACTTTACATAAATTGTTATTACTTAAGAATTGAAGCACACTTATTACAACATATAACAAAACCAAGAAAGGACCGTATAGGTATAGTGTCTTTAGAAACTGGGAAACATAAACAACTGGTTCATAAAGAATCTACTTTGCCTCCCATTTATTTCATCATATCTAGAGTCCCTTTTTGGTATATTCTACTTAATAACCTTATTCCTGAACTGGGGAAATAAAACATACAAAAGGGTGAGCTCAAATTCTCAGTAAGGGTAAACAAAAGAAATATCAATCACATCATATACATAAGAACATAACTTTTGGAAATCTTATCCTGCAAAAGAGATCATAATATCATAACATGGGATAAATCATAGAGGTGAAATGTAATCCCAATAATCATAACTTAAATCCTGAAACATTGTGTCATACACACATAATCATAGAGAATCATTTCTTATTAGTCAAGACTCATTGACAAGACTATCTTAGAGGACAGAGTCCATTTCTGAACAGAGTCACCCTCGTTTCAGTCCTGTTTCACTGAACCGGTATAACCTACCGTTCCAGCCATGTCTATCTCATGAGATATAAAATCTTTACCCAGTGCATTGGAGGGAGATATAGGTCCCACCCATCTCATAATGATACCATTCTTATGTGTGCCACAAAATCATAAATCATACATCATTTCATAACCCATGTAATAAAAATGGGAATCTTAAACATCATGACATCATAAAACAATTCATATAAGATCAAGGAATTCATAATTCCATCACAACATAATCAAATAAATGTAATAATAGGGATGAAAACAGAACCCTTTATGATCTTAGATGGAAAATAATTTTGATAAAACACTTGAACTCCATTCTAGAGGAAAATATCCTTTCTACTTCAAAAACACTATTCCTTTATTAACATGTCAAACAATTATAAACTAAAAGAATTTGATTAAAAATAAACTTGATAACTTGTAAAGGAAGCTTCTTGTAAATAATGTTTTAAAAATCCATTCATTCCATATAAGTTAAAAAAACATTCTTCTCGTACTTTTGTCGGAAAAGTCAAAAAAGTACATCGTACGAAAAACGACAAAAGATTCCTTTCATATCTTTTACTAAAAACTCACCGAAGGGTAAAATTGGATTTAAACAATTTTAGGTGGATGGAAATAATATTACCTATTCAGGAAACATGGATGTGGCTGATAAAATACACCCTAGTAAATACCAAAGTATAAACAATCTCGGATAAAAATGAGATTGTGATATTTAACTTACCTTAGGTCCAACTTGCTTTGTAAGTGTCTGAACCTCCTGTATAATGATTTAAATAATGTTATTGACTTATTCCAGAATCATAATTATTTTTATGATATCATAAATGGTCATATTCTTAGCTTCTTAAAAGTAATATTTCATTGCTACTTGTAATTCGGGTGTTTATAACTTTTTGTTCTTATGCGTGTTTTGTCGAATAAATTCTTATTATTATCCTTAGGTTATAGATACCTCATTTCCAGAATGGTATTAGTGTAATATATATCATATTCATTCATTCAATTCATTTATATAATCATTATGAAATGAAGATCATGTAGAACGGGTTGCATCACATCGTGGAGACGGTATTCCGTATGTACGCACGAGTGATGATATCGTTCCTATGATCATGGAATTGTATTGGAGTGTATGTATACTATTTAAGAATCAATATAACTTTATAATAGTCATATAGAGTCATTATTTACACCATTATACCCATCCAAGTAAGGTGGTGGTGAAAAATAGATTACACTACGGCGTGGAGACGTTATTCCGTACGTACGCACGCGCGGTGATTTCATTTTCCGTAGGATGGATAGATGGTGAAATAGGGTTGTTTCATACTTATAATAACATATCAGTATATTAGTGATACTGATGTTATTACTTCATAATTAAACAACTAAAGAATAAGAAGTGGAAGAAGAAATAAAGATGAAATAATCGGTAACGGACATTACCTCTTCTTTGAAGTGATTCTTTGAGACCTTCTTTTAGGGCACTAAAATTGGTCTTTGAAGAAGACCAGTACCTCTAGGATGTCTCTAGGGAAGTGGAGAGGAGAAAGTGGCAGGGTTTGGCCGAGCATGAAGGCTCAAAGTGGTGTGGGGAAGAGAGGGAGGAGGTTCCCTTTTATAAGTGAGGAGAGGGGCACCTTTGGGAAAACTAAAAATATTATTTTATTATAAAGTCAATTTCGGTTTTAAATAGCTCCAAATTGATATATTTCGAATCTAATGTGGGGAGGGGTCGATATCCTCTCATCCAATAGAATTTAGACAAGTTTAGGTTCCTATTTTAACCTTATCATTTAGATTTAACATTAAGTTAAATAAGTTTACTTTTACTGTGTTTTCTTCTGTTCTTATACTATAAGGTTAATAAACATACTATAAGCAGCCAAACGAACCCCAAGTTGTTTATTATTAATATATATAACCATATCTAAGTCATTTGGCCGAAACATAGATTTTTGGTAATAAAATAACAATTACTAATATAATATTAGTTTTAAAACCTATTTTATG
This sequence comes from Viscum album, assembly GCA_963277665.1. Classification (NCBI taxonomy): domain Eukaryota; kingdom Viridiplantae; phylum Streptophyta; class Magnoliopsida; order Santalales; family Viscaceae; genus Viscum; species Viscum album. The sequence continues at coordinate 1,356,721,236 of OY728131.1, forward strand.
TCAATTTTGACACTATTTAGTAATTGATTTTTGTGAAAATAATAACAGAATTATTAGTTCTAACCACGTTAATTAAATCAATACTAACATATCATATTAACCTATAAAAATAGTGGAATTCATAAAAAGTCTCAAATTACATTTATTTTGGTGTTTATAACATCAATTATGTCAATATTTCATTAATAAGATAATTACTGCATCATCATTGTGTCATAAATAAATTAAATTATTTAATATCTAAAAATTACAAATAAAATGTCATTATGTAGGAAATCTTTTTATCTTTCTAATGAATATTTATAGTCGAATTTATCTTATTTATATCCTTATATTAAAAAATATTTACTTATTAAACTTTGATTTTAACTATTTCAACCCTTCTTTAAATAAATTAATAATAAATGTCCTAATCTAATCCAAGTGGGCCTAAATGGTCATATTGTATTCCTAAGTTTGTTTTTGTTCGAATTTCACTTATCCAATAGAATTAGGACATGTTTTAGGGTAATAATAATATCATCTTTACCCTTAATTACGCTATTTACTTTTAACCGTGGTAAAAAAAAGTAAAAAGTTACTATTCGCCAAAAATTATTTTCATCTCATTGAACCACATTTTAGTCCTTGATATTAACCGTGTCTCTCGGATTTTCGAAATTCCACTCACAGAAGCGGTAAAATTAAGTTTTATGAAAAATTCAGTTTTTTAACTACCACTTAGTGGTTTCACTATTCATCAAAAATTGAAAGTTTTCAGAAAAATACCAAAATTTCACCCTAGGATAATTTCGATATTCCGAATCCAAAAATGAAGTCCATTTTGAAAAAATAAAATTTATAAAATTTCAAAAAGTGGTTATTACTATTCATAACGGCTAGTTTTAATAATATTTTAATAGCATATCGTTGTTTAGTGATACTCGGTATTTTGTACGACGCAAGCTATCGAGGAAGGTCGCAATTTCGTGTAAAGCAAGCCAAGCAAGTGTTTTGTATAAAAACATTCCTTTGCTGATTTATAAAACATAAAAGTCTCGGGTGTTACATTCTACCCCCCTTAAAATGAATTTCTCCCTCGAAATTCGTCACTTTGTAACAAACAGATGAGGATACCTCTCCCTCATCATATACTCAAGCTCCCATGTAGCTTCTTATAATTGGTGGTTCCTCCATAAAACATTCACCAATCGAGTGGTCTTGTTTCGTAGGACTTTTTCGCTACGATCCAGAATCTCTATCGGTTGTTCTTCATAAGATAGATCTTGCTCCAGCGGTACAACTTCTGAGCTGAGTACATGTGAAGGATCAAGTATGTACTTTCTCAGGAGAGATACATGGAACACATCGTGAACTTGAGAGAGATTAGGTGGAAGTGCCAATTGGTAAGCTACCTTCCCAACATGATCTAGTATTTCCAAAGGACCGATATATCTAGGGCTCAACTTCCCCTTCTTTCCAAATCTTATGACTCTCTTCCAGGGAGATATTTGTAAGAACACTTTATCACCCACTTCATACTCTAGGTCTTTTCTTCGGTTGTCGGCATAACTTTTCTGTCGACTCTGAGCTGATCTTATGTGTTTTTGAATAGATCTGACCTTTTCTACCATTTCATCAATGAGATCAGGTCCTAATAGCTTTCTTTCCCCAACTTCATCCCAGCAAGTTGGAGTCCTGCATTTCTTTCCATAGAGAGCTTCATAAGGATCCATCTGAATACTGGAGTGAAAGATATTATTATAAGAAAATTCCACCAAAGGTAGGTGTTGATCCCAACCACCTTTGAAATCTATAGAGAAAGCTCTCAACATATCTTCTAGAGTTTGAATTGGTCTCTCAGACTGACCGTCTGTCTGAGGATGATAAGCAGTGCTGAAACTCAACTCTGTATCCAGAGTATGCTGAAGACTTCTCCCGAACTTCGAGGTAAATCTCGGATCCCGATCAGATATAATAGAAAGTGGTACTCCATGCAAACTTACCACTTCCTATATCCTGGAAAGCTGATCTAGAGAGAAATCCTCTCTAATAGCAATGAAGTGTGAAGACTTTGTAAGACGATCAACTATGACCCAGATAGAATTATTTCATTTGGATGTTTTAGGAAGTCCTGTGACAAAGTCCATAGTGATGTTTTCCCATTTCCATTCAGGTATGGGTAATGGTTGTAACATCCCCTTAGACTTCTGTCACTCATCTTTAACTTGCTGAAAAACCAAGCATCGAGAGACATATTCAGCAATATCTCTTTTCATGTCATCCCACCAGAAGTACTCTTTCAGGTCCCTATACATCTTCGTGCTTCCAGGATGAATAGAGAATGAAGAACTATGAGCCTCATCCAGTATCTCCTTCTTTAATTCCGGGATAGGAGGAACACAAACCTGATTTCTGAACTTTATTATCCTATCACAATCAAGGTTGAATTCAGGAACATTTCTCACCTTCTTTTGTAACTCGACATCTTCTTTCTGTGCCTCTTTAATCTTCACATGTATAGATGGTTGAACATTCATTTGAGAAAGATAAGATTTTTCCCCTTCCATTATAATTCCAAGATCCATCCTTTGTAAATCCATAAATATTGGATCTTTTGTGATCCTCATAATGGATAAACTAGCATGGTCTTGTCGACTTAATGCATCTGCCACCTTGTTTGCTTTCCCAGGGTGGTAATGGATTGAGCATTCGTAATCCTTAATTAGCTCCAACCATCGTCTTTGACACATATTCAGCTCCATTTGTGTGAAAATATACTTTAAACATTTATGATCAGTATAAATATCACACCTTTCACCATAAAGGTAATGCCTCCAAATATTTAATGCAATGATTACCGCAGCTAACTCCAAATCATGAGTAGGGTAATTTTTCTCATGTATTTTCAACTGTTGTGAGGCATAAGCTATCACCATATCATTTTTCATAAGAACACACCCCAATCCCTTCTTGGACGCATCACTGTAGATCACAAACCTTTCTCCACTACAAGGCAGTGTGAGCACTGGTGCACTGGATAACCTTCTTTTCAACTCCTTGAAATTCTCTTCACATTCCTCCGTCCAGACAAACTTAACTCTTTTCCGAGTCAACATGGTGAGTGGATTAGATAATTGTAAAAAATCTTTCACAAAATGTCGATAATATCCATCCAAACCAAGAAAACATCGGATCTCAATCACTGTTTTTGGTCTCGACCATCTTTCGATAACCCTTGTTTTTGCTGGATCCACAGATATCCCCTCTTTTGAGATTATGTGACCCAAAAATGCAAATTTTTGAAGCCAAAATTCACACTTGGTAAATTTGGCATAAAGCTTCTCCTTTCTCAGGGTCTTCAATATAATTCTCATGTGATCTTCATGTTCTTCCTTGATCTTTGAATAGACAAGAATATCGTCTATAAAGACTACCACAAATTGATCAATATAGTCTCTAAAGACTCTATTCATCAGATCCATGAAGATAGCAGGGACATTAGTAAGACCAAATGGCATCACTATAAATTCATAGTGTCCATAACTTGTACGGAAATCTATCTTTGGTATATCCTCCCTTTTGACCCTTAATTGATGATACCCTGAACGAAGATCAATCTTGGAAAAGTATTGATCTCCACGTAGTTGGTCAAATAGGTCATCAATGCGTGGGAGAGGATATTTGTTCTTGATAGTGATCTTGTTATGTTCTCGATAATCAATGCACAGTCTCATTGATCCATCTTTCTTCTTAACAAACAGAATAGGTGCTCCCAAAGGTGATGCACTAGGGCGTATGAATCCCTTATCAGAATTCTCTTCGAGTTGCTTCTTCAATTCCTGCAACTCAATTGGGGCCATTCTATAAGGTGTCTTTGAAATAGGCAAAGCACCCGGTACGAGTTCTATTGAAAACTCAATTTCACAATTTGGTGGAAGACCCGGTAATTCCTCCAGAAAGACATCATCAAACTCCCGTACAATGGGCATATTCTTAATCGTGAGTTTCTCACCAACCATTTGAGATAAATAAACTTCATTTAGTGGAATCAATACCCATAAAATGGAAGAAATTTCCACTGGAAGGTTATGTTCATCCTTTCATTTATAGACGATCACAGATTGATCTGGAATATGAAATGTGACTTCCCTTCGTTGGCAATTGATATGAGCTCCATATAAAGAAAGCCAATACATGCCAAGAATAACATCAAATTCCACTATAGGAAGGATCACAAGATTTTCAGGAAGCACTTTCCCACAAACTTCAATCGGGGAAGAATTATAAACTTTTGATGCGACTGTTGTGCCATTAGGTGTTGTCACAGCTAACTCAACATCTAATTGTTGAGGTAATATGGTGATACCCTTAGAAAAGTTTTCAGAAATAAAGGATTTGGTGGATCCAGAATCAAATAAAACATTTGCTACTTTAGAGTGGATGGTAAGGGTACCTTTCACCACATCGTTATCGTACTCCACATCGCTGATAGAAATTTCATGTGACTTTCCTTTGTCTTTAGCCTTAAGAGTTTCTTGACGTCGACCATCATCATCAACCCTTGGAATAGGGCATTTATTGGCATAATGCCCCATCTCCTTGCACTTGAAACATTGAAGTGTAGTAGGTTCATTATGTGTATCCCTTCCTTTGTTTGCATCATTAGACATCTTCTTCCCATCATCGCGGCATTCAAATGCCCGATGACCTTCCTTTCCACATTTGAAACATTTACTTGTCCCTTTAAGACAACTCCCTCCATGTTTCTTTCCACACTATGAGCATAAGGGAAAGCTCATCTTCTTTTTAGTGTGCTCTTTATATTTTCATTTGAATTCCATTTTCCTCTTCTTATCAAACCCATATGACTGATGGGTTACTCCAATCTCCATCTCAACTTGGAGAGCACATAGAACGATTTCCTCGTAGCTACTGAAGTCCCTTATGGCTAAGGCCCTTCGAAGACTTGGTTTTAAGCCACTAAAGAATCGATCGATCTTACTCTCAGGTTGGATAATAATACCAGAAGCGTACCTTGAATGTCTTGTAAAATTTGCTTCATAGGTACCAATAGATTCATCATCCTTTTGCTTTAGTTCAAGAAACTCTTTCTCCATCATTGTTCGGAGAATACGAGGGAAGTACTTATTGAAAAATAAGTTCTTGAACTCGTCCCATTCCATGGACTCAATTTCATCCCTTTGCCTCGTATTCTTAATAAGATTCCACCATTGATCAGCATCACCCTCCAAACGATACACTACTAGAATGACTTTATCATGCTCAGAACATTGAAGAACTGAAAGTATATTTTCAGTAGTACTAATCCATTGTTCAGCAACTAATGGATCAGTAGACCCGCTAAAAGAAGGTGGACGCTGCCTCGTGAAGGATTCAACAGAATGTTGCTCCTTCCTTTGATCGTTTGGAAGTCCTGCATGATTCATAGCTTGAGAAAGTTGTGTGAGCATGGCTACAAGATTTTGCATTCCAGCTCCCATAACGTTTGGTTTCTCAGGGGGAAAATCATTGCATTGCCCATCGCATTCAGCATTAACATGATTCCTTCGGGTTCCATCCATTGACTAAAACCAAGAAGAATTGTGTGAGAAACACTAATTATAATTGGAAAACCACATAATCAATAATAAAATTCCACACTTAAGGTCTTATCCTAGGTTATTCATGGCCATTTCTAAAACACTAAGATTGTGTTCTATGCTTAGACTTATCCTTAGGGTTCTTACTAAGGCTTTCACATCCTAGTTTCCAAAGGTTGACTATACCTTTCCTCTGATACCAACTACAACGACCCATACTTTACATACATTGTTATTACTTCAGAATTGAAGCACACTTATTACAACATATAACAAAACCAAGAAAGGACCGTATAGGTATAGTGTCTTTAGAAACTGGGAAACATAAACAACTGGTTCATAAAGCATCTACTTTGCCTCCCATTTATTTCATCATATCTAGAGTCCCTTTTTGGCATATTCTACTTAATAACCTTCTTCCTGACCTGGGGAAATAAAACATACAAAAGGGTGAACTCAAATGCTCAGAAAGGGTAAACAAAAGAAATATCAATCACATCATATACATAAGAACATAACTTTTGGAAATCTTATCATGCAAAAGAGATCATAATATCATAACATGGGATAAATCATAGAGGTGAAATGTAATCCCAATAATCATAACTTAAAACCTGAAACTTCGTGGCATACACACATAATCATAGAGAATCATTTCTTATTAGTCAAGACTCATTTCCAAGACTATCTTAGTGGACAAATTCCATTTCTGAACCGAGTCACCCTCGTTTCAGTCCTGTTTCACTAAACCGGTATAACCTACCATTCTAGCCATGTCTATCTCATGAGATATAAAATCTTTACCCAATGCATTGGAGGGAGATATAGGTCCCACCCATCTCATAATGATGCCATTCTTATGTGTTCCACAAAATCATAAATCATACATCATTGCATAACCCATGTAATAAAAATGGGAATCTTAAACATCATGACATCATAAAACAATTCATATAAGATCAAGGAATTCATAATTCCATCACAACATAATCAAATAAATGTAATAATAGGGATGAAAACAGAACCCTTTATGATCTTAGATGGAAAATAATTTTGATAAAACACTTGAACTCCATTCTTGAGGAAAATATCCTTTCTACTTCAAAAACACTTTTCCTTTCTTAATATGTCAAACAATTATAAACTAAAAGAAGTTGATTAAAAATAAACGTGATAACTTGTAAAGGAAGCTTCTTGGAAATAATTTTTTAAAAATCCATTCATGCTGTATAAGTTAAAAAAACATTATTCTCGTACTTTTTTCGAAAAAGTCAAAAAAGTACATCGTACGAAAAACGACAAAAGATTCCTTTCATATCTTTTACTAAAAACTCACCGAAGGGTAAAATTGGATTTAAAAAATTGTAGGTGGATGTAAATAATATTACATATTGAGGAAACATGGGTGTGGATGATAAAATACACCCCAGTAAATACCAAAGTATAAACAATCTCGGATAAAAATGAGATTGTGATATTTCCCTTACCTTAGGTCCGACTTGCTTTGTAAGTGTCTGAACCTCCTGTATATTGATTTAAATAATGTTATTGAATTATTCCAGAATCATACTTATTTTTATGATATCATATATGGTCTTATTCTTAGATTCTTAGTATTAATATTTCATTGCTACTTGTTATTCGGGTGTTTATAACTTTTTGTTCTGATGCGTGTTTTGTCGAATAAATTCTTATTCTTATTTTTAGGTTATAGATACCTCATTTCCAGAGTGGTATTAGTGTAATATATATCATATTCATTCATTCAATTCATTTATATAATCATTATGAAATGAATATCATGTAGAACGAGTTGCATCACATCGTGGAGACGGTATTCCGTACGTACGCACGAGTGATGATATCGTTCCTATGATCATGGAATTGTATTGGAGTGTATGTATACTATTTCAGAATCAATATCACTTTATAATAGTCATATATAGTCATTATTTACACCATTATACCCATCCAAGTAAGTTGGTGGTGGAAAATAGATTACACCACGGCGTGGAGACGGTATTCCGTACGTACGCACGCGTGGTGATTTCATTTTACGTAGGATGGATAGTTGGTGAAATAGGGTTGTTTCATACTATAATAACATATCAGTATATGAGTGATACTGATGTTATTACTTCATAATGAAACAACTAAATAAGAAGAAGTGGAAGAAGAAATAAAGATGAAATAATCGGTAACGGACATTACCTCTTCTTTGAAGTGCTTCTTTGAGACCTTTTAGGGCACTAAAATTGGTCTTTGAAGAAGACCAGGACCTCTAGGATGTCTCTAGAGAAGTTGAGAGGAGAAATTGGCAGGGGTTGGCCGAGCTTGAGGGCTCAAAGTGGTGTGAGGAAGAGTGGGAGGAGGTTCCCTTTTATAAGTGAGGAGAGGGGCACCTTTGGAAAAACTAAAAATATTATTTTATTATAAATTCAATTTCGGATTTAAATAGCTCCAAATTGATATATTTAGAAGCTAAGGAGGGGATGGGTCGAAATCCTCTCATCCAATTTAATTTATACAAGTTTAGGTTCCTATTTTAACCTTATCATTTAGATATAACATTAAGTTAAATAAGTTTACTTTTACCGTGTCTTCTTGTGTTCTTATACTATAAGGTTAATAAACATACTATAAGCAGAAAAACGAAACCCAAGTTGTTTATTATTAATATATATAACCTTATCTAAGTCATTTGTCTGAACATTAGATTTTTAGAAATAAAATTACAATTACTAATATAATATTAGTTTTAAAAACTATTTTATGTCAATTTTGACACTATTTAGTAATTGATTTTTGTAAAAATCATAACAGAATTATTAGTTATAACCAAGTTAATTAAATAAATACTAACATATCATATTAACCTATAAAATTAGTGGAATTCATAAAAAGTCTCAAATTACATTTATTTTGGTGTTTATAACATAAATTATGTCAATATTTCATTAATAAGATAATTATTGCATCATCATTGTGTCATAAATAAATTAAATTATTTAATGTCTAAAAATTACAAATAAAATATAATTATGTAGGAAATCTTTTTAGCTTTCTAATTAATATTCATAGTCGAATTTATCTTATGTATATCCTTATATTAAAAAATATTTACTTATTCAACTTTGATTTTAACTATTTTAACACTTCTTTAAATAAATTAATATTAAATGTCCTAATCTAATCCAAGTGGGACTAAATGGTCATATTTTATTCCTAAGTTTGGTTTTGGTCGAATTACACTTATCCAATAGAATTAGGACATGTGTTAGGGTAATAATAATATCATCTTTACCCTTAATTACCCTATTTACTTTTAACCGTGGTAAAAAAAAGTAAAAAGTTACTATTCACCAAAAATTATTTTCATCTCATTGAACCGCATTTTAGTTCTTGATATTAACCGTGTCTCTCGTATTTTCGAAATTCCACTCACAGAAGCGATAAAATTAAGTTTTATTAAAAATTCAGTTTTTTAACTACCACTTAGTGGTTTCACTATTCATCAAAAATTGAAAGTTTTCAGAAAAATACCAAAATTTCACCCTAGGCTAATTTCGATATTACGAATCCAAAAATGAAGTCCATTTTGAAAAATAAAATTTAAAAAATTTCAAAAAGTGGTTATTACTATTCATAACGGCTAGTTTTAATAATATTTTAATAGCATATCGTTGTTTAGTAAAACTCGGTATTGCGTACGACGCAAGCTATTGAGGAAGGTCACGATTTCGTGTAAAGCAATACAAGCAAGTGTTGTGTAGAAAAAGATTCCTTTGCTGATTTATATAACATAAAAGTCTCGGGTGTTACAATATTATTCAAAACATTGAAAACATACAAATAATACCATTATAATTCTTTAATAATTATAACATGTTAAAATAATTACTTTCTTAACTATAATCACCCATTGATTATAACATGTTCATGTTTGGGTCAGTTTAGCCACCTACGTGAAAAATGATTTAAATTTATATAACATATTACTATGAAAAAGTAAATACTAGTATTATTAGAAAAAAATGATCAAATAATATTTTGTTTATGGTTCTAAAAATTTTATATTGATATGTAACATGTTATTAATATACCATTCATTTTTCGTTAAAAACTACCAAAACAAGTTTGTTACCAACATCATCATCATAAATCATGACCAAAATAATTATGAAATTAAATTATAAAATTTCAAATAATTATAAAAAATATATTAAATTACCAATAATTATCTCAAAATAATTAAATTTTAATATATAAACAAGAATTTACATCTCCACTATGAAACTAGTACTCAATAGATAATGAATGCTAGTAACATTTGATATTGAAAATAAAATATCAATAACTAATACATTTGTAATAAATAATTTTATATTTTGTTTATAAAAGTTTATAAGTATGAATAAGGTTCTAAAATATGTGATTAAGATATAAATTTTAATTATACTATAGGTTATAACATGTTCGGAAAAGCAGGATTCTAGGTAAGGGTGCTTGCTTTCAATTTTCTTTCTTTAAGACATGTTTTGTTTCATGAACCTAATTTCATTTAAATAGTATGTATAATTACTATTTTATATATAATATCATGAATTATAATTTATTCATTGTAATTGAAGTTTTATTTCAATAGCCCTTTTTCAATTGGTTTTATTAAAACATTTCTCAAATAGTATGGGGTTTTCTTGACTCAATTGTTTTATTAGCCATAATTATTTCATTTTTGCCTTTTGATTTATGATATGGATTTATTTTTTACTATAACTAATTTTTGATTTATTTTATAAAGAATTTAATTTAATAATTTATTTCTTCATAAAATATAATAATGTTAATAATAATTCCTATTCTCTCTAAATGAGTTATTTCTCTTCCATAGCCATGTTCAATTTTTCCACCTATGTTTTAATTTCTTACTTTGAATCAAAATATGTTTTATTGCAGGTTATATTCAAATTTTCCATTTATATATTTTTAAATGAAATATTTTTCACTCTCTTTATAATGTGGGTTTCAATAAATGTATTTTTAAAAAAATTTAAAAAGTTATTTCCTTTCCTGATTGTACATTTTATCATCCACTATATTTCCATTGAAAAAAAATTATTTCTTTTACATGGCTCCATTATTAGATATTTTTTTAAAAGTAAAATTTTTCAAAAGTTTTTACAGCACAATTTTGAAAATTAATTTTTATTGCGACCAATAACTTCATCTGGTACGTCTATGTTAAAAATGTTTTCTGAAAAGACAGAAATAGTTTTTTTACTGTTATGAAAACTATTATTTACAAATCTTCACATAAATTTTTTTAAAAAACAATTTATTTTAGTTATAAATGTTTTTTAAAAGAAAAATAAATATTGGTATATTTTTCAAAATTAAATTTTTTATTTTAAAAATAAATTTTAGATTTTAAAAATGGATTTTAAAGGTCTGTGTTTTTAAGTAATACTTAATTTTTTTCTCAAACAATGTTTTAAAGAAATAATTCAATTAATAAATTGGTTTTTTGAAAACCCCTTTATGGTTTTAATGGGTAATTTTTAAAATGTTTTATCATGGATAAAGTATTTCATTTTAAATAAAAAAATTATAGAGTTTTGCATAATTTTGAAATGGGATATTTCTTTTTGTTTTTCAAAGTGATATATCCAATGATTTTAAAATGGTTTTTAAAATCCATACCCCAAAATATATAAATCCTATAGATTTATTTTTTATGAATCAACTTCTAAATTCCTTTCTGAAATATTTCCTTCATGTGATTTAATTTTTTGTATCAATCAATCTACTTTTGATATCATGTTATATGATACCACTTGAAAATGGTATGATACCCATTTTATTTAAGTGGGTTTTCAGGATATGGTGAATTATTGATAGCTTATGGAGCATATATATATGGATGATGATGGTTAGGGCCCTATATTTCTCTTAAGATCATTGGTTAAAATTTTAAATCTCATAAGATATGTATACGTGGGTACAATTAAGTTGTCCCTACAATCATGGGTGTGAGTAGGGACTCATGAAGAGGATGTATACGTGGATAAAATTAAGTTTCAAAACCAAGTTTCCATTTGATTAATGACTCACAATTGTGATTTATAGGAAGTTTCAATTAATATTGACCACCATATGTGGGTGTGACTAGTGGATCCTGAATTTTATGTTCCATGTGATTATGATTGTGACAAATTTCATTGTTATTATATGTTTCAATGGCATGTTAAATTTATAAGTAATACGCAATTTATTTTTCTCCATGGATAATTTTTTTGATCCCATGATTCTATACTTTTTTTCTATGGTTTATATGTATTAATTTGATTATACATGTCATCTTATCATTATATATGGACGACTCTTATTGTTCCATGTTTAATTTAATAAGATATTTAAACCCTACTCATGTTTTATAAAATTATTATGATTTAACCCTTTGATCACATGTTGATAAGTTGTTCCTTACTGATTGTTTGAGCTAACCCATATCTTATGTTTCCATTCCCCGTGTTATGAATATGATTATAACTTATTATAAGGATGAAGTGGAGTCTAGTGTGGATCGATTATAGAGAAATATTCATAGGTATTGTGGAATAAGTGGATTTTATAGCTAGTTCTCAAAGACACTAAACCTTTTATTATTGGGATTTTATGATTATTTGTAATATTTAATGTAAAAATTATGAAAATTATGTAAAATAAATATATGTATATCCTGGTTTATCTCACATGGTATAGAATCTATTTAATAATGTATGTATTTTTAAAACAAAATCATGGTGTGCAGGTCTAGGGAACTTTGATTGTGGGTAATTCTTAGATAAGTGAAAAGATATATGATGATGACTGAGAAGTGGAAGGAAGATTTTATCACTAGGTAGAATCGGAAAACATACTTGAAGAGATATATGTTTTGATAGAGAAAATATATAAATCCTACAACGTAGTTTATGAATCCAAACACTATATATAGTATTTAGAAGAAGACAAGACTGAGCTGATGGTAGAAATTGAGAATCACAAATTTAAAAATCTAGAAAACTCAGAGAATATCATTGAATGTAAGCTGAAATTTAAAGAAAATAAAATTCATATATATGGTTTGTATAATACAATGAAACATTAATTCAAATGTATTAATGATATTGAAGAGGAATTTTTTGGTATGAAATGAAAAGTGGAGGATCATGAGAGAATTTTGACTCCTGGCCTGACATCGTTAAAGAAGGACACATAAGAAATGGAAAAGGTGAAATTATAGCATAGTGATTTAGTAAAACAATAAGGGTAATTTTAGAAGAAGAAAAATGAATATCATATTAAAAATATAGTATGGGGATTGATAGAAAATACAATGAATTAATGGTTGATTCTTGACCATAAGTACCCACTCTAAAGATTATGGTTTATTTGAGTATGAATCTGAATCGGAATATTTAGAGAACCCAAGATATATCCAATTATATATAAATAAAATTCAAGAATAAACCTAATATTGGGTGTTATTGTTTTAGAATTATGGTAATTTTCCAAAAAAATATATTTCATAGCCAAGAGGTACTAAAGGGTACAAGATTATAAAATCGTCCAAGTATATTTTAATATTACAGGGATGATTTTGATGATAATAATTTCAGGTTATGAGTATCTAGATAGGTTTTCATGTTTTTCTCATCAATTATGTTGAGGAATGTGTAAATAAAGACTAAAAGTGGGTGCACAAAGCAGCTGAAAGAATCATCAAGCGGGTTGAAAATGAAAAATTAATGTATAGCTTTGTAAGATGAATTTATCGCATAATAATATGAAGTGGATCAAAAATGTAAGTCAACACTTTGTTTGAAATGAAATATTGGGATTAAAAAGAAAATAACTAAGTAATCAGTGCTTTCATATATTTACCTAAAAGCATCAGATCATACTGGCGTATGGATCCTTCATAGCAGATGCACTTTCCAGCTGATGAGAATTAAGGATATCATCATATGACTCGTGAGTCATATAGAAGGTGTTCTTATATTAATAAATTATGAAGGCCTAAATATTATCAACTTCAATAAATCCATACATGGAGGAAAATATATTTCATTCACAAATGCTTGGTCATTTGAGGTTTTAGTTCAAACTTGATTAGTGTCAGACAAATATGTGACTTGGGGAAAGCAATAAATTTTACCATGAAGACCTGAATCAATAATGGAAAGCATGAATTAGTTTTTATTCATGGAAAGTTCATAAATGGGAATCTCTACATTATTATTTAAAAAGAAGATATGTTCTTTCTACCCAATGAAGTAGAAAACATGTTGTTGCATAGATGGACAATCTGTTTGATTCAACCAACCCTGGAAGATATAGTGAAATTTTATGGAGCTCATGATATCCCTTATATGTCATGTAATCATACATACATGTGCAACACCATCCAAAAAAATTAATATTATTCAAGAGACCTATAAAGGAAAATTTTAAAATACATTGACAGTTTTTAAGCTAGTGCATATTGATATATGTTGGCATATATATCTAAAATTTTTTGATAGGAATATATACTAATTTATTTATATTTATGATTACACTAGTATGGCATAAATTTTATCGTCACTCAAAATTATTAGTTGTTCAATTGTATAACAGTATATTAGAGGGAGGTTGAAAAAATTCTTGAAAAAAATATCAAAAATTATAAGTTGATAAATTCATGGTGTTTAATAACATCCAGGTGGAGTAATATCTCAAAACATCTTGGGATAAGGTATCAGTAGCGAGTACTCATCAGTATAATGGTGTATTTTAGAGGAGAAACTAGATCATTAATAAAATATCCATAGTAATGATTTTTGAAAATATCCTACTAGATAATATTTAGAAGGACATAGTCTTGACATTGGTTTATATTTCTCACAAAGCTTTGTTGTGTCTAAGAGAATAAAATACTATGTAAAAGTAATGGTATAGAAATAATCCATCATCAAATTCTTTTCAAATCATGGAAAGAAAGTTTATTATTATTAATAATAAGAAACATATAAATTTTGACTCTCATTGAGATGAAGGGATATTCATTGGTTATTCAAGAAAAATAAAATCAAATAAATTACCTAATAACTGGGTAAGGATTATTTTTTAAAAGAAATAAATTCCCTATGTTGGGGAATGAGAAGAATTTTTATTAAAATATTGAGAAGTTCTTGTAATAGATTAATATGGAGATAAGAAGATCAGGGGGATTATAGGTGGAAAATTATAATATATAAGAAGATTATAATAATAATTTGGATGAATTTAGACCTACGTCTATATAGAAGATAAATATTCAAGCTGAAATTGATAGGTATATTATCATCAATGATCATATAGCACCATTATTGATGAGGAGAATGAAGTCTTTATAGAAAAACTCTCTCCTATAATATGTATATCCAAAAAATTGAAGAAAATTTTGTATATGGGAATTTGGTCTAGGAAAGTAATGATTATATTGACCAAAGAAATAAGAATCAGACATGGGAGATTATTTCAAGGCTATTAGACAATAACGTCATTATGAAAAAATGAATCTTCTATAAAAAGTTGAAAGAATATGGAATAGTTATTCGAAACAAAGCATGAAAAGTGTGAATGTGGTACTCCTAGATTGAAGGAACCAATGTTGATGAGACATTTTTTCCTATTGAAGGGTTGGTGACAATTCAACTATTCCTATCCATATTAGTTCAAATACAATTGAAAGTTATCTAGATGTATTTAAAGTTATGATTTTTAAATTGAGTTATGGAAGAAGAGGTTTATTGTGAGGAGTTTGATGGTTTTCTTATTTATGAATATGAGGACAATTTTTATTAGGATTATAAGGCTTTATATGGGTTGAAGAAGGTTCCAAGATCATAGCATTTATGAAATGATCAGTACTTCAAGAAGCTAAATATGGAACACAGTGAAGTTGATTAAAATATTTATGTCAATAATCATATTAATTAAATAATTATAGTGTTAATTTATATGGATGACATTATATTTGATGTATTAGATGAGACACATTGAAGATAGTTTTCATAATTACTAAGGTGTCAATTTGAAATGGAAATTATTGGGGACCTAGAATTTTTCGTTAGTCTGTATATTTTACAAGAAATACATGGTATATTTATCTATCAATATAAATATATCAAGGAGATTCTAAGAATATTTAGGATAGATAATTAAAAGTATATGAATACTCTAATTTACAACCATATAAAGTATAAATATATGCCAAATGAAATGTGGTCATTATCATTGAATGCAGGTAGATTATTAGAAGCCTTCTATACTTAATAGATACATGGACTACTATTTTTTTATTACATGTCAAGAAGTTCAATATCAAAGTAAAACTATCTAAATTCCCATTATTTCAATGTAAATAATACTACATGATATCAAATGAATAATGGAGTTTACTTTTCTATACAATTAATCATCTCAGTGAGAGTTATCAAAATATACCCACACCAGTTAGGTTGGTTCAATAGATGATTTGAAATCAACATCAGTTGGTGTATTTTATATTATAATATATTTCATTTCTTTGCTTATCAATAAGCACGACTAAATTTATTTGATCTTGGTATAAGACAAAAATATTATGGATGCTCAATATTTCACATAGTTACTATTTATGAAACAATTACTCTAAGATATGAGAGCTGAATTTAAGTCTCTAATCAGAATCAATTGGGACAATTCAATTGATGTAAATGATAGAAAAAATGTAATCCATCACATTTTTAAAAATCAAATTAAAATCAATTATCATTTTATCAAGAATAAAATGAAGCATTGGTTGGTGAAACTAGAGTATATTCCTAGTGAACTACAAGACATAGACATTATTATAAAGGAAAGGTCTAAAGAAGCATTTGAATAAAATCATCTAGCTCTCAATTCCTAGTTTAACCGCTAAAAATCAACATTGTATATGTGGACTCAAACTCCCTGAGGTATGTTTTGAATTTCCCAATATACTGATTTGTATTCATTTCTATGTTCAAAACATAAAATGAGTGACTACTGGGTTCATTGAAAAAGGGTTATAAATCTTATTATTCTAGGGGAATCAATTGTTTATAGGGTGAGAATTGTTACTTGTTGAATCAAGGGGAGAAAAGAAATTAGGGGAGTTTTGTTAAATCCAATGATGTTGAAGATGTTCTATCAACAGATAGATATCAATACATTTTTAGCAATGGGTTAATGATTAATTAAATTATAATGTATGGTATAAGTGGTGTACTTCTCAAGAGATACACTCTTTTCATAATTTTTAATTAATTTGGTATTGGTCATCAATAACATTTGGTATTGGATTTCATGATCGGTTGGATCAGTTAAACTGTTTTTACTAGGAAAGGTTCAAAATGTGGTATTGAGAACAAAGTGTATCATTTATAGAATTTTCATGTTACTCTTATATATCATGTTTATATTATCTCATGTGGGTATAGAGTATGTTTTGAGTAAGTATTTTATTATTATATATAGTTACAGATTGGAATGGTGGTTTAAAAAATGTTTTTTTTCAAAAAGAATTATTTAGTGATATTTAAAATATTTATAGAAAAAACCAAGGGGGTATTTTTTAGAAGAATTAGACATTATGAAGATTTGTTTTTTTCGTAATTGTGTTTGTTTAAAATTTTGGTTTCTAAAGTTCCTTGGTTTTCCTGGAAGAAGGGTCAATGAAATTGGTGATTATTCCTTGTATTTTCCATATTTTTTGATGTGAAAATACAGGGAAAATAATATTTTCATGAGGTTAAGTACATGGTTCACAAGGTAAAGTTTTCAAACATTGATGTAAGTTCATATAATAAGGAAGTAATTCTATGACAGGTGGACCACAAGGTCATGTACACAAACTGTAAAATGAGTCTTTAAAGTGTAGAAGGGAGTATATATTCATAAGAATGATATTTTTAAAAAACCATGATGTTGATTACATGTTTGTAACATGTAAATTTTTATATACCTGTGATGTTGGTTCTTAGACCATGTGGTTGAGTATGCAGTACTATGAAATTAAAGTAGTGCATAGTTGAGATTAATGTTCAGGGATTAAATGGAATTCTTTTAGTAGGTTATATAGAAATAATTTTTTATATAAAAGACCCATATTCACTTCATTAATAAAAGATAATTTTAATAAGAGAGTGTCATTATTTTAAAAATTCATCTATTTATAAAAGTTATCTAGAAAGTGAAAACCCTAAGGCTATTGTTCTCAAAGGATATTTCACACAAAGTGATTTAGTAAGCGATATGTTACATAATAAGGTTTTTGGAGGTTTTTTTTTTGAATCATGACTATGCATGAAAATTTTGTGTAGGATAGACCATGGAGGAGGATTTTCCAGTACATGTCTGCAAGGTTATATTTTTTGGTCAATCTTGTTTGTAAAGTGGAGATTGTGGTGAATAGTGTTTAATGAAGTTAAGTATGTGGTGAATAGTGATACATTAATTAAAGTGTTTAAAAAAAATTCATCACTCAATTGAAAATAGGGATTCATGTTATACCCATCTTATTGTAAACCATATTTGGACAGATATAAATCATCATAAAATCGTCTAAAGGAGTAGTGTTTTAACTTCAACGGAGAGACTGGTGACCTTTCAAAGTGTGATTTGTAGTAAACCATGATAGATAGTGAGTCTACTCCAAACATTATAACAATAGTGTACTTATTATTTTCTAGTAAATTGGAACATTTCCTTTGTATTCTCATTGGACTAGTCTGGTTAGGGTAAAAAAAGTAAAATTAGTGTGTCTCATGTATGATTTCAATTTAATTTTTATATTGTTGTTATAAAAATAGGGGATGGTGTTTTTTTAATAAATAATTAATATAAAAAGGGTTTTTAAAAAAAAATATACCCTCATTCACCCCCCCCCCCCCCGAGTACTTAACCTAGTGGGGCCAATAACTTTACTGGTATGGGTGTTCAAGCTATACAGACTTACTCCCTCCATATTGTAGAAAAGTGGACCAACTATGAGGTTTTAGCATTGTAATAATATAGGTTACTATAGAGTTTTATTTCTTTATGATCTCATTTTAAAATAGGGTTTCTAAATTTTATTTTGTACACTTTATGTTTCTCCCAAGTATAGATAATTTATTTTTCCTCTCCATGGATGTATTTATTATTCTTAAACCATATAAATCTTATGTTCCTATTATTCTTCATAATTTTTTTCTCTATTTTACTCTTCTTCTATAATAAACTATCATTAGTGAACCTGAAATTTCTATGACAATTGGTATCAAAACCAGAGTTGTAAAGATCAAGGTTAGATTACATGAATTAAAAAATATCTATAAAATAATAAAAGGTGTAGATATTTCATTTTTCTGGGTCTAAAATCAGTTATATGAGGATGCAACTAAAATATTTCCTTTATTAGAAAAAAGAATCACTTGTATCTTTAGATTGTTAAACCAATAGAAAAATAGAAGAACTAGTTGGTTTTTTTGTATTTATAGGTGTTAAGATTCATGTTCCTTACATAAACTAAAAACATGGAATTCAACATATTATAGAAAAAGATAATGTTTGGGTTAATAAAATATATAATGAATATATAAAATAATCTATTTGTTACAAAAAAATGTACATGATATGATGGATGTCCAATCAAAATATTATTAAAGGTAATATCATTACTGATCGTGAAAATGAATTCAAAAGCGTCATAAGTCAATTTTCATCAATGATATTTGTTTTAGATGATGAGGTAGTTCACTAGATTTATTATCACTGTTACCTGATAGTTGAGAAGATGTTATGACAACCATGAGTGATCATTTAGGGAATAAAAATTTAAAGTTAAAATATATATAAGATCCAATCCTCAGAGAGTATATTCATAGAAGATAATAAGGAATATTATTTGTTTTTTTATTACACATATAAGGAAGTGGAAGATACATTCAATGAGATAATCGTAGAGGATAATCAAAATCAAGTGGACAGAGCCAATATAAGGAAAATGGGAATAATCTTTCCTGTAAAAGTTTTTAAGATATATAACACATCAATATAAAGTGAAAAATAAAATGGAAGGAACAAGATACCAAATTTGAAAACATAGTAGCTGAAGGATCAGATGATTTCATTGAGAATAAGTGAAAAGACAAATTGAAGGCGCCTAAAACCAACATATCAAACACAATAACTTAAAGAACTAATGATGTGTTATTGTTGAGAATTGATTCCCCAATTTAGTATTAGATGTTAGAATCTAATGAATACTTATATTATAAATTATAGAAAGGATTCCTAAATAATTATTTTTATATAAATTTTAATAAAGTACTTTTTACTAATGATAAGAATTTATATATTATGGGAAAGGGTGATACACATATCAATACCAATAGTGGAATCTTTCTCATTATATATAATGTGTGGTATATCTCTATAATGGGAATTAATCTTTTTTGTATCAATAATATTTATGATTGAGCATTTATCATGACATTCACTAGTGGTGGATATAAAATTACGAAGAGAACTATGGTCATAGATCATGGAGTAGAGAATGAATCCCTATATAATATGATAGAAAATTTAATGAAAATGATTGAAACAAATAATTATATTGGGGATTAAAAACTATGAAATTATAGTTTAGGTAATATGAGTGATAATGGGTTTAAAGTTATAGAAACAAAGCAAAACCATTAGATCTAAAGTTAGTACAAATTGGATTATGTGACGATTTTGTATTAGAAAAGAAAGAGAAATTATTTTTTACAAAAAGGAGGATAAACACTAAAGGTTGGGAATTTGGTCTTGGTATACAATAATGGTTGGGTGTTCACACTAGTAAATTACCTTATATGGTCACTATATTATGTTCCATTTATTTATGATTCAATAATTAATGTATGGTCTTTCTTCTAAAAATAAAATTTTGTGTATTTTCTATGTTTCAAAAGTGGAAGACTTTAGTGGAGAATGATTCAAGATAAAAGTTTAAGTTTTTGGGGTCTAAAAAATGATGAGATTATGATCATATATATTTTAGGTAATTTTATTATAATAACTAAATTTTGTTGGATAAGACTCTTCCATATACACTACGACATAACAGTGTGGTTAAAAGGATGAATAGGATATTTAACAAATGTTATCTGATTTTGAGACATCACTCAGGGTTACCTAATACCTTGTAAGTAGAGGTGTTGAATATGGTAGCATAACTCATCTATAGGAGTCCATATTTTCTGGTGGGAGAATGTATAACCAAGGATTTCTGTTTGGGAAAATAGGTAACGCTCCTTCATTTATGAGTCTTTAGTTTTTTATAATATATATATATATATATATGTATGTATGTATGTATGTGTGTCTGTGTGTGTGTGTGGGTGTGGGTGCGTGTTTATGTAAGTTAAAGTCGTGATTCTAAGTCTAAATCTTGTTTCTTAATTGGAAATGGTGCTTAAGAGTTTGGATATTTCTTTTCGGATGATGATGAAAATAAAATCATCAGAAGACATAATGTTATATTTAATAAATGTGATGTATAAATGTACCTTTATGAAGTTTAATGTGATAATGGAAATGAACCATCATGTTGTTGGGAGTAATTGGAGCATCAAGGTGTATGTGATAATGTGGAACCAGAACCGTTGGAGCCTACTCCTCAAGTAGAGTTTGGGAGATTCAAAATGAGGATAATACTAGTGTAAAAGTATTCATCGTCATTAAATTGTTTTTTATTTATTGATGATAGATATATTGAATTCATTGAAGAGGAATTGCTTTTAAAGGAGTCAAGAAAGTGGGAGCTGATAATGAAGGAGAATATTTCTTCATTACATAATAACAATACTTGGGAGTTGAATAAATTAACATAAGTAAAGAAATAATTTAAGAATAAATGGGCATACCTGGTCAAGTAATAATATGATGGTAACATGAGATATAATATATAGATGATGGTGAATTTTTTTTAACATAAGTAAGGCGTCGATTTTATTAAAAATTCTAAACTTGTAGTAAAGCTTTCCACCATCCAGGTGGTTCTTAGAATGTTTTCATCAAAGGATTTACATAAAGGTATTCTTGATGTAAATTATAATTTCTATCATGGATATTTTGAGTAAGAAATTTATATTGATAA
Source organism: Viscum album (assembly GCA_963277665.1). NCBI lineage: Eukaryota > Viridiplantae > Streptophyta > Magnoliopsida > Santalales > Viscaceae > Viscum > Viscum album. The sequence goes on from OY728131.1 coordinate 1,356,743,013, forward strand.
AGTTTAAGGGTTTATTGATTGAGGAAAGGGAAACTTGTACTAAAAATATTAGAAAATTTTATATGGGTTAAAGTAATAATTCTTGCATAAGATTAATAAATTTGATGAATTCATGAGTAAAATGAATAAAAATAGAATGTCATGAATCAATATTGTTATTTTAAATCTTTTGGTTATGGTAACATTGTATTTATTTTATATATGGATTAAATTCTCCATGTAGGGTCATGTATGTAAAGGATTGATTATTTGAAATTGAAACAAATTGAGGAGTTCAAGATGAAAGATCACTGAGAAGCTATTAATATTTTAATGATAAAGATCAAGAGAGACTATATAGCTATAACATTGATGTTATCACAGGATAACTATAATATAATTCTTTTGGCATATTTTGTATGTTATAACTAAAAGTAGTTTCTATACCCATGGAAATCTATTTTAAATTTTCAAATTATAAATCACTAATGACAACATTAGAGGTTGTGTATATGTAATGGTCCCCTTATGCATCAACTATTAGAAGCAAGATATATTGTAGGGTCTATACTCAACTTAATATTTATCATGTTGTGTGAGTTTTTATAAGGTACATGGATAACCCTAAAAACATTGTGAAGCTATGAGGTGCATGTTGAGGTATTTAAATGGAATAAAGTATCATTGTTCTTTCAAAAAGGAAATCCATTAATGGGTTATGTGGATATTTAAATTAAAGGTGGTTTCAACTATATTAGGAGTGATATAGGTTATGTGTTTATTTGGGAGTAATTATAGTGATTATGATATCTTAATTACATAAGGTGGTGAAACTATCAACCATATTGGAAGCCTGCATTTCCATAATTGAATCTTGGAAGCAGATTTTTTTGTTGACGAACTTATTAAAGGAGTGGGACATAAATCTAAAGGAAAAATTATTTCACTATGATAATCATAGTTATATACATATTTCAATGAACCCAGTGTTTCATGACTATAATAATAATATGATAAACATAACCTATGAAAATAATTATGAAGAGGGATATTTTTAGTTTTAGTGTGAAAACAATTCTATGTTATGTGTCAGAGCATTAGAAGTTTAGTCACTAATAGAAATACATGGGAGTATCCAGATGAAATAATTTAACTAGGACCATGTAATTCTATGTTTAAGTAGAAAAATTCAGTTCATTATAAGTTAACTAGGTGGATGGATTGGTTCCCTAAAAGTAGTAGTGCCAGTTGAGTGTAAGTTTTGTGGGAGATCGATGTGTTTGATTAATAGATGTTACCTAGAAAGTGTGATTTCACCAAAAGTTTAGTTGATATATCACAATGATGGTAAAGTATGGGAATAATTATGGAGGAATATATTCTGATTCATGTACTTAGATAGTATTCTATAGATATAGATTATTTTGTGTGGTTAATTTTATCACCATATGTTAATAGTCAAATGGGGTTCTGAAGGACCAGTAATGTGGGTGAGAAATTACATAACATACATGAAGTCCTTGGTGGAGGTATGTGTAATCTTTCCTAACAAAGGAAATTTTCATCAAGGAATCAGTTTGGAGATAGATATGGAATAAAATATTAACCAGGTGGCAATGGTCGATGCAACGAATTATACTTGAAATCATGAGTTATACAATCTAATAAAGGGACGCACGCATCTATTGAATGGAATTTCTAACTGGATGACTAGATAGATCCATATATAAGAAGGCCATTGGTATATTTGTTTATAACAATGGATAAACATTAATGACAACTGATAGAGAGGATAATAGAGATATAACTAAAGGTGTAAGTGGATTAATAAGGAGTTCACCTTAGTGCATGCAGCTACCAAAGGTTAAAATATTGAAGGCTGAGGACTGACAGGAGGAAAAATAATATGATATAATGTGGAGAAATTTTTTTTGAGGTTTCTTATAGTAGTCTGAGTAGAGCTTTTTGAAGTTGGAAAACCCTTATAACTTAAATATATTTCCATTGAAATAAAAGAGGTACTTCTATTTCTCACATGGATGTAGGACACAATATCCAAACCATTTAATCCCTATTTTTCATTGTGCTTATGTTTTTACTTTAATTTTTGTATAGCTATAGATTTCTTGATGAAATATAAATTTTTTGGAAGGTGGGTTTTAAGGAAATAGGTAACATATATGGACAATTAGAAGAATGACTTGATGTTTAGTTAGGGAGTGAGGTCTTCCATGTTCCTATATTTGATGTTTTGGGGGATGGATGATTGAAATAAACTCTTCTTATGATGTTTAAAGTTCTATTACGATATAGAACTAGTATTTTGAACAACCTTTTATCTAGAAAATCATCCAGATCCCCAATAAATAGTAATAGAGCATGTGTTATGAGTTTCTAGTGGATTGGTTTATCATGTATCAGAGGGAAGTTAGATGGAAGTGGTGATAATACCTAATGAATTATAGGATATAGAAATATCCCTTGACTAGAATAAGTATTGGGTAGATTTATATTTATCAATGATACTTTTTGAGATTGTTTATAGGAATATTGAATTCTTCATGATTAGTTGTTCTATTAAGTTGTCATAATAATGTTCACCAGAATATGGAGGGGGTACCGGTGGGTTGACTAGATATAAAACAATTCTTGGATACATGATTAATGTAGTGTATTTTATTCATTGGTTGGAGTTCTTTACCTTGGTGGAAGACTAAAGAAATTATGATTAGAGCTGATGGTCCCTTACACTAAATGAATTCCAGGGGAGATCACATTTCTAGTGTAAATAATTGGATGGGTTAGGCACGCTTTAATTATCTAGAGGAATAGATTGTAGACCATGGAGGATGGTGATGTTTTTACTTAGGGAGGGTTTGTATATCCTTTGTATGGAGAATTCTTCCATAAGCATAGTGATCTAGAAGGCCAAAATTGTAAGAACGTGGATTTTTTTAAAGTTCATGGTCATATATGATGATTTCTCATGGAAGGATCCATTAAATTATAGTTCATTCAATTCAAGGAAAATCATTAAAAGATTGGAAGTTATCATTCTAGGAAGTTAAAATTTCAGAGGATCTACAACTTAAAGCTAAAGTGGGTGATTGAAATGTTGTCAAATGTTCACTTGATCCCATCGTGGAAGACTTTTTGGTGCATCATGGTTCCCATGTTCAATGTAATGTGATCAATTGGATAGTAGGACAAATTCATAAGATCATGGTGGAATTAACACTTTGGGGGATTCTTGGTTATGGAATTATTGGATAGTGTTAGAATATATGAAATGAGTACTGAAATACTATGGATTAGATGAGTAAAATATATAATATGAGAAAAAATTTCATGAGTACATTGGAGTGAATGCGGAGGAAGGATAACAATTCAAAGTTGTATGAAGTATTGTTGGAACTCAATGAAAGAGAGTAAAATATTCGGCGACCATGATATAATTTCAAGATCTAGTGTTTTATCTTGTGAAAATCCATTATACTTAAAAGTAACTTCAAATAATAGTGAAGAACTATGATATACATAGACTAGAAGTTTTTATAGGGTATGATAGTAAAGATAAATAGTTTTATATCATGGTGGTGGAATTTAGAGGATTCTTCATAATTCTGGTAGCAGTACTTTTTTTATTTTGTCTAAAAGTATATGGAATATGATGAATTGGTCTATGTTAAAGTTAGAAAAAGTACCTACACCAATACCTAACTCACTTTTATTTATTGTCTTTCTAACATTATGGAAACAATAATTAGGTAATCATTAAATAATTTTAAGGACAATTTTAATGGATGTGGGTTAATTATAGGATCAAGACCAAGAGGAGTAATAGAAGAAAATGACCTCAAAGGCCTCAGTTGCACTAAGATGAAATTTTAGTTGGAGTTTATCATGTTGATGATATAAAAAAAATTATTAGTATTGTATACAGTTTATTTCCAATGTTTTCATTAGATTTTGGTGTACCGGGATCTCTTGGTTCGTAAGGACATAGTTATAGTATTAGGAGTAAATGACAAAACGTTTCATTCCATAGACCCAATGCATGGTGGATCTTATTTGTGGATGTTTAAAAAATCATAAGATGGAAACTCGGTTCCTATTTGATTTGGATAAATTATCTGGCTTCATTTTGATATGTTCCATAGATGCATCATAATGGAAAATCATGGTTTTGGAGGTTGTATTAAGATTTACATTAGTGTGAATCAGGATGATCTAAAGAATAATGGAATGTATAACCATCTGGTTGCTACAAAATTTGGGTGAATGAAAGGTTGGACTATGATACTTCATTGTGAACATAATAATATTCTTTAAGTGGGATATTTTTATACTTGACCTTTTAAAGAAATTATTGAGTGATATATTGTTAGTTTTGGAGGGAAAACATTTTCTTGGGTTATGTTTCAGAGTTTTAAAAGTTCCGTCCTTGGTAGAAAAAATTAGGAGGATCTAGATGGAGTCAGTTTACTGTCACTATGGAATTATGAGTTTAGGATGTAAAAATTAGTTCACTAGAATATCAGGAGGTGGATGAGTAAGTTCAATAGAAGAAGTACCATTAATTGAATGGAGAAACTATGGTAGCCTTAGGGTGTTAGATTGATGAATTTTGACTGGATTGGGTGATTTAACCATAATTTTACTGGAAAGATCACAGTGAAGTCCAATTATGGGAATGTTACAGGATAAATATCTATTGATCCATGTACTCAGGGAGTAGGTCACGAATCTAGAGGATTTAGTGAGGTGAAATTTAGGGAAGATAATTATAGCCTAAAGGAAGTCTGGAGAACTAGTGAAGTAGGAATGAAAGTTCATGAGTTGTATAAATTCCACAATGGTGGGAAATATAAGATTACGCATAAATGAATTTTTCATCAAGGAATAAATGTGGTGTAGAGAACATAATTCAATATTTATAAGTAGTCATCAATTGATGCAGTGAATGCTAATGGAAATTTGGTGTTAAAGGTCTAATGTAGAGATTTATACATATATCTGATGGTGATGTTGACTATATAATATAATGGGGTAGTTTATAAAAATTAAATTATACCTCATGTTACTACTAGAAATATGATCTATACCAATGGTTTTGGGAAACCCGTTGGTATAGTTCACTAATTTGGACATATACCAATGGTTTGGCCAAAACTGTTGGTATAGGTCACTTATATGGACCTATACCAACAGTTTGGCCAAAACCGTTGGTATAGGTCCACTATAGAGACTCTATACCAACGGTTTGTCCAAAGCCATTGATATAGGTCCCAAAATCAAAGAACATATACCAACGGTTCTCAAAACCATTGGTATAGGTACATGTATTTTTAATGGAATCTTCTTACAGAGGACAATAAATAAATCAAAATTTAAAATTCTTATGATAATACATATATATATTTATGAAATTATGTTCACAAAATTAAGTCAGGTTAGTGGTTAGGTTGTTCATTCACAAGCGGGAGGTGCTGGGATCAAAACCAAACAAATGATTATTTTTTGAATTTAATATGCCAACTGTTTTGTGGAACCGTTGGTATAGATTTTCATATCACGTATACCAACGGTTTTCAAAACCGTTGGTATATGTCTGTACAAACTTTTTTCCCAAAACTGTTGGTATAGACCTATCCTCATGGCTTACATGGAAATGGTTCTCCAAACCTTTGGTATAGGCTATACCAACGGTTTGGAGGCATATACCAACGGTCCCAAACCATTGGTATAGGGTGTTTTCCTAGTAGTGTGTGTAAATGATAATGGATGAACTTTGTTGATGACTAATAGATTGGCTAACGGGGCCAAACCCACAGGCTAAGGTGGATTCTTAAAAAGAACACATGTGTGCATCTAGGTGTAGAAAACTAAAACAATTAAGCCTAAAGACCAAGATATTAATGAAAGTGTCTAGGTGTTGCACAATAAAAATTTATATTTTATTCGTGTAAAAGATTAGTGAAAGAATCTAGATTCAAGATATTATTTTTGGATACTTGGAATGATTATGGATGAATTTTCTATCCCATTACACCTCTTTTAATAGACATTATAATTCCCCTTTATATAAAATATCCTAACCTTTCATATTGGTATACACCTATTATGAAAAGGAATACCTTTTCTAGATTTAATCTTGCTCATCGGATCACACCATTTCGATTAAATGGAATAAATCATATCCACCTAGTGAACATATGGTTCAATTAGATCATGTCCAATCTAAGAAATGGTTCAAATCATACTCATTTGGTGAACTAGTTCAACCCATTGGATACACTTGTTTAATCAAAATAACAATTTTTTATGACCCTAATGATTTATTATAAAAATAAATTAGCCTCTAAGAGTCCCCCGCTGATAAGGTGTATGATGTAATGACCCAAACATTTATAAATGGAATTTATCTCTTCTTATAGTAATTTCATATAGTATAAATCACATAAAATCGCTTTTATACCATAATAATTACTTTAAAAATTAATAATTAATGAAATAAGAAGTATGTCTAGAGGTTCAGGATCCAATACCGATGAAATAGTAACTTGATCTTAAGAATTGTAATATGTCCCTTACGAATTGTAAACTAGCCAAATGAATAGTAACCTCACCCATTAAAGTGAAAATAAAATTTATGCATATTATAAGTGAAAATATTATATAATTATATCATAGTATAAGTAAGTAAATATTTTTAAAATTAGTAATTAGGTGTTGACGTTTTTGTAAGTCATAAATACTTAAAAACAATTTTATGATTAATTTAATAATTTAAAAGAAAAATTATTTTCATAAAATTTATTCATAAATTAATATTTTTATGTCTTATTATTTTAAGATAATTTTAAGATAACTTAATTAATTTTTCAAAGTGCTATAGAATCAATTATAATTTTAAAAAATTTATTTTCCAAGTAAAAGATGATTTTAATTAAAATTTAAATTACTCATATACATAAATTTATTTTCATAAAATGAAATTCATTTTTTAATTATACTGATTAAAAAATGGTAAGGTTGAATTTTTTAATTTTTTTAAAATACATGAATTTTTTATGAATAGGAAAATAGGTGAATTTACAATAATAGAAAAATACATGAATTATGGAGTCATAGATGATGTAAGGATGATGTAAGACCCAAATATCAAAATATCATTCATTATTTTAATATATTTGGAGATAATTCTCAAATTATTCATGGTCATGAAACAAAATAACAAACTAATGAATATAATAATGAGATAACACCCCTATCCTCCATTGTAAATATCACCCATCACGCCCTTTTCTCCTCACACCTCTCAAAATTTGAGCCTTTCCCAAATTCTCCCCAATACTCTTCCCTAAACTCTACCCCACTTCCAAGACCTCTTGGTCTAATAAAAATATCAAAACCTTTTCACTAAGTATATTCTCAAAGAGGATAAATCCAAGAGGTAAAACCCTCTTCCTTTTGCATTTAATTTCTTTTCAATTTCTTTTCTTTTATTCTCTTCTACTCAGCTTCTCTTATCCAAATGGAATGGTAACTATTGTATGTTTTATATACTATTATGATATCATTTTAATTTAATATCCATCATTGAACTCCTCCCTCTCTCTCTTTTATTCTAAAAATGCAATCCTCTCCCGTTATGTGTCAATTTAGCGACATCATGGGTGATGCACTTTCATTTTCCTTTAACACCTTCAAGTATACTAATTAAACCATTAAATGGTTGAAAAAATATTTTAAATTTTATTTTATAACCCTTTTTATGTTTTTTATGAAACATTTATACATAATACTAAATGATAAAACAATACAAATTCATTGTGATTGAAAACCAGCCAAAATTAACCTAAAACGATCATAATTAACATTTATCTAATGATTCTTCCTCATTCTATATAAAAAATTATTTATAAGATCATTTAAACATCTATAAGATCGTTAATAACATATAATAACAATTATTTATATTTATATTCTCTTTACATGAACTTCTATTCATGTATACAAGTGAACCGATCATGAAAACTAAGAAAATGAACACTCTTGAATGATGAAATTAAACTATATAACTCATCAAAAATATCATAAATAAACTTAATAAAACCCTAATGAATAAAATTAGTGTATAAAATATTTTCTAATGTTAATTAAAGAATCTATAGTGATTAAATGAGATATTAAATTGAAGAAATCATTCGGATATAAGGTAAGGGGAATTTTTGAGTCCAACTCTCTTTATTTGGGTTTTCCCTCTTTCACCCAATTTATAGTATCGATATTCATTAAATATAATTTATTCCTCATTATATTACCTTTTATGGGATATAATTATTTTCTACTTGAGTTTATTACAAACACAATGTTATCCAAATGGTATCTTCTTTTAAAAAAACAAATCTTTTACTTCTTGAGATTGTTTCTTCTTCACTCAATGATGATGATTCTTATATCAATTATGTTATTCCCTCTAGGATCCCAAGTTACCGAAGTATTATATATTAAATGAAAAAAATTTATTTACATGGGTACTTTTATGTCTAATATTGATATACATTCTATGTGAAATGATTGATAATGTAAATGTTATGATGTAATGGGTGTGCTCAAAAATATATAGTGTAATGTAAATGTTACGATGTGACATGTGTTCTTGGAATTATATAGTGCTCAAATTCATTGGTTAATGTGATGTATTTGATGAGAAAAGTGAAATATTCATGAACATGATTCTATCTTTGTTCCAAACTATGTGTGGTAGTTGACCACTAAGACATGATGTTTCATTTTTATACATTTCCACATTTCAATAATTTTCATATTTCTTCCTCTCGTGATTATGATCTTATGAATATGTTATGATGATGATGTGTATGATCACCCAATGTTATATTGATTCATTTTCTTATCTATCCTCTTACTGGGATTTTATCTCACCCCATTCTTTAATGTATATCCTTAGGTGACTACTTCCACTAAGGAGATTGAAAGTGCCAATAATAATCTAGAGAAGAATGAATTAAATAAATGTTTCTGTTTTAATTTTTTAGTGTTATGTATGGTTTTAATTTTACCAATAAATTAAACCTTTGGATCCTGGTCATTTAATTATTTTATTTTTTATCATTAAAATGATGTAATAGTAATTTAAGAAAAATCAGGGTCCCTATAGTTGGTATCAGAGCATAGTTTCGCTAATTTGGGAATTAGGATTGGAGAACCTGAGTGAAAACCCATAGTATGAGACTAATTATATGTAAGGACCCAAGAAAATTTATTTTAGAAAATTATAAACATAGGGATCCAATATGATATGTGTTTATACTTAATTTGAATAAAGGAATAAAGCATTTATTCATGACTTGTTGACTTATTTTTTCTATTTTAGAAAATAGTAGGAATAATGAGAAACCTGGCCAACAACTCATGCGAGGGACAATGCAGTGATTTCCTGAATGATATCCTCAAATCCATGGGAGGTGGAGTTCAAAATTTCATGTTGATACTTTCCTAGATATATAAGGTTATGAACAATAACCTAAATAATTTAGAATGTCTACCTTCACCTAAGAGATAGAAACTAGATATCGAGTCATTTATACGGCAGCGACCACCAATGTTTAGTTGATATTCTGATCCACTAGTCAAGGAACTATGGGTTAACTCAATGGATAATATATTTTTTTACTTTACTATTCTGATATGTAGAAAGTGATCCTTTGTGTTTATTATCTAGATGGAGAGGTTGATCAATGGTGGGCCTTGATTATGAAAACCCAGACGAATGATGAAATTGAAGAGGTTGAGTGGGAAGACTTTAAGATATTGTTTATTAATAAGTAATTCCCTCAAACTCTTTATACAAAGATAAAGAGATAATTCATAAAATAGAAGAAAAATGAAGGAGAATCTCTCACAGCCTACTGGGAAATTTTCACACAGCTTTCAAGGTACTCTTTGGGTTTTTTATCAATAATGAAAAAAAAGAACATAAAGATTATTTAGTGTCTTAAAAACACACCTTGAAAGGATTTTTCAATTTGAGACTTTGGGAGTTATGAATATTTTGTTCAATGTTCCCTCCAAGTGGAGATGGAGTTTCTACAATTTTCCCATGGTTATGGTGATAGGAAACGAAAGATGGAGTTTCAAGCCGGAAGATCTAATGAGAAAGGTGGAAAGAAAACTCAGTCACCTTGACGTAAAAAATGCTCGAAGAATCATCATGGGAACTACCTCAAAGGGATGTGGAAATGTTTCCAGTGTGGGAAAAAAGTCCACCAAGCTCATGAGTGTAGAAAATACATGGGGAAGGAAGATATTTTGGTGGAGGAAAGGAGAGAACCACCCATTGTTCAATGCTATATTTTTTGGGAGAAAGGGAACTGTGAAATATAGTTCACTAATCCCCGGGTCCTCGAGGGTAATCAGCATCAGTATCCACCGAATCCAAAGAAGAACATAAAGGATTATTCCATCACTACTAATGAAGTGGATCAATAAATTGAATTCGTATAAGGTACACTTATTATTCACTCAATATTGGAAAATTATTATTTGATTTTATTTCTTCTCATTCCTTTATATCATACAGGTTTTCTAGAACTATGGAATTCAATCCCCGAAACCATGAAGTAGAAATATCTGCAAAAAACAACAAGTGGTGAAATCATTGTAACCCAAGTGTTGGACTCTTCTCATATTGGTGTATGTGGGAATATTCTTCCAGATAATCTCAGGATACTTCCCTTGGTGGAATTCTATGCTATTCTAGGAATATATTGGCTCTCATTATATAGACCACACATCATCTGTCATGAAAAGAATATATCTTATCATATTCCAAACCATCACATACTCCTCAAAAAATGAAATGAAGATCTTGAATTTCCTTTTGAAAATAGTTAAATGGTCTAGGTATTTATTCCTTATGAATAATCATACCTCTCTCAAATGGTTGAGTTAAAGGAAGTTATCAACCTGGGTGAAATTCCCTTTGTGAGGGAATACGTTGATGTATTTCCTGAATAGTTTCTCAGACATCCCGGGATTTTGAGGTAGAGTAATCAATACAATTCATATCCGGATATACTCTTATCTCGAAGTGTCCTTATAGGATGGATCCTATCAAATTATAGGAGTTAAAGAAGTAGTTGCAAGAGTATTTTGACAAAGGGTTCATACATCCCTAGTGCATGACCTTGGGGTGAGACAGTGGTATTTTTCAAGAAGAATGATGAATCAATGTAGCTATGTATCGATTATCGAGAACTCAACAAGATAAGCATAAAGAACAAGTATCCTCTTCCAAATATTTATGACTTGTTCATTCAGTTTCGAAGAGATCAGTTGTTCTCAAAGGTGGATCTTTATTTTTGATATCATCAACTAAAGGTGAAGAAGGAAGATATTCAGAAGACTGAATTATATACAAGGTATGGTTGCTATGATTTTCTAGTTATGTCCTTCAGACTTACAAATTTTTCTACAATTGGATTTTATGAATAGATTCTTCATACATTACCTTGAAAACATTTTTGTAGTGTTTATCTATGATATTATCATATACTCTAATATTAGGGGGGAACATGAAGAACATATAAGGCTTGTCTTACCGACATTAATGAAGCATAAATTGTACACCATGTTTTGTACGTGGGACTTTTGTATGAAAAAAGTCACATTCTTGGGACTTGTGATCACAAGTGGGGGAATTTCTATGGACCCTTCAAAAACAAAAAAAATTGAGGAATGTCCCAAACCCACTAGTGTCATAGAAATCCATTGTTTATTAGCATATAGTAGTACTACCTATATTTTGTAAAAAATTCATGATTGTCTACCCTGCTAACTAAGTCAATATGAAAAGTGGTAAACTATATTTGGACAGAATAATATGAGGAAATATTCAAGGAAACAAATATAAGGATGATCGCTACACCATTAATCACGTTAATGAAATGTGGATAATGTTTTGTCATATTTAATTATTCTTCAAAGAAAGGATTGGGTTGTGTACTCATGAAAAATGATAATGTGATAGCCTATGCCTCCCAGCAGTTGAAGATTCATAAGTAGAACTACCAGGTTCATTATCTGGAGCCAGCAACTGTGATTTTTTCTTGAAAATCTAGTGGCACGAACTCTATGGTGAGAAGTCTGACAAATATACCGATCACAAGATCCTAAAGTATATATTCACAAAAAAGGTGACCAACATGCACAAAATGAGATGGTTAGATCTAATCAAATACTGTTATTTCCATATTCTCTCTTATCCCAGAAAGGAGAATAAGGTAACTAGTTATCTTATCGTAAAATATCCTTCTACTCTATCCATGTTGTGGATTCTGAAAGACCCTATATTCATGGATATAAAAATAATGTATTTTGAAATCATAATGACAAGTATTACATCCTACCTTGCCCAAATTATTTCCCAACCATCTATCCAAGATAAGGTTAAGGAGCCTCAAAGGGATTATACAAAGTTAAAAAATAAGGTGAATGCATTAAAGGCAGGGAAAATACAAGAGTTCTATATAGATGATGATGGTGTGATTCAGTTTGGAACTAGGCTTTGTGTGCATTCATCACCAGGGCTAAAAAACGATCTATTGCGCAATGCACATAGATGAACATTCTCTATCCATCATGGGAGTACCAAGATGTATCTTGATCTCTAAGAACACATTTTATGGGAAAACTTGAACAAGGATATTTCTGAGTATATCTCAAGGTTCTTGATATTTATTTAATTTAAATTCGAGTGAAAGAAGTCCAAAGGGTTGATTCAACCATTGGATATACTCATGTGCAATAGGGAGAATGTTCATATGGACTTTTCCTAGGTCTCCTGAAGTCATCCAAAGGAAATAATGTGATATGGCTTGTGGTAGACCTACTCACCAAGACTTCCCACTTTATCTCTATTTGAGAAGATCTCTCATTTTTACAAATTTTAATGATATATGTGAAGGAATTAGTGATAATGCATGAGGTTACACTCTCGATTGTCACTGATCATGATCTCAGGTTCAGTTCTAAATTCTGGAGCAGTCTTCAAAATTATTTGTGTGTTAAATTAAATTTTATAACTCCCTATCACCCCCAAACTAATGGCCAACAAGAAAAGATTGTTCAGACACTCAAAGATATGATAAGATCATAATCTTTATAATTAAATGGTGGATGGGATCAGAATCTCCCATTGCTTGAGTTTTCATACAACCACATCTTCCACTCAAGTGTTCAAATGGCTTCATATGAACCTATGTATAGAAAGTGATGTAGAACCCATACCTATTGGGAAGAAGTTGGTGAAAGAAAGATAATTGGACCAAATATTATGAAAGAGATAATAAATAAGGTTCAATCCATCCATAAACATATCAAAGCTACTTAGAGTTTGAAAAAGAGTTATGCTGACAACCTTCAAAGGGACATGGAGTTCAACATTGGAGATAAACTATTCCTTAGAATATCACTATGGAAAAGATTCATGTGGTTTGGACAGAAAGGGAAGTTAATCCCAAGGTAGATTGGCCCCTTTGAAATTCTTGAACGCATCGGAGTCATGGATTCTCAGATTTCACTTCCACAGAAAATGGCTCATGTTCGTGATGTGTTTCACATGTCACTCTAGATTAAGTACATACCAGATCCCTCACATGTACAGAACATAGAGGTGGTACAACTAGAGGATGATTTATCATATGAAGAGCATCCAGTAGATATTATGGAATGGAGATATAAGGTTCTATGCAATAAGACAACCTACCTTGTCAAAGTGTTATGGAAGAAACAAAAGTATAAAGAAGAAACTTGGGAATTAGAGGAGGTGATAAAAGAGAATTACCTTCACCTGTTTATGTAAAATGAAATTTCGAGGGTGGATTTTCAGAAGTGGGAAGAATGTAATGAGCCAAATTTTTATCAATGGAATTTATCCCTTATTATAGTAATTTCATATAGTATAAATCACATAAATTAATTTATAAACTATAATGAAGACATTATAAATTACTAATTAATGAAATAATAAGTATTTCTAGAAGTTAAGGATCCAATACCAATGAAATAGTAACTTGACTTTAGGAATAGTAATATGAATCCTATGAATAGTAAACTAGCCAAATGAATAGTAACCTCACCCATTAAAGTATAAAAAAACTTTAAGAATCTTATAACTGAAAATATGATATAATTATATCATAGTATAAGTAATTAAATATTTTAAAAATTAATAATTAAGTGTTAGCATTTTTTTAATTCATAAATATTTAATTATAATTTTATGATTAATTTAATAATTTAAAAGAAAAATTATTTTCCTAAAATGTAATCATAAATTAATATTTTTATGTTTTATTATTTTAATGTAATTTTATGTGGCCTTATGTAATTTCTCAACGTTTTATAAAATTAGTTATAATTTTTAAATCTGTATTTTCCAGGTAAATGATAATTTTAATTAAAAATTAAATTACTCATATTTAGAAAATAATTTTTATAAATTTGAGCTAATGTTTTATTTCTACACATTTAAAAATGGTTGGGGTGATTGTTTTTGGATTTTTCTAAAATACATGAATTTTTTATGAATAGTAAAATACGATAATTTGAAATAAAAGAAAAAAACATGAATTATGGAGTCATAGATGATTTAGGGCTGATGTAAGCCCAAAATCTCGAACTATACTTCATTATTTTAATATATTTATAGATAATTCTAAAATTATTTATAGTTTTGAGCCAAAAATAATAAACTAATGAATATAATAATGAGAAAACACTCCTCTCATCCACCATAAATACCACCCCTCACCCCTAATTCTCTTCACACCTCTCGAGCTTTGATCCATGGCCAAATTCTACCTTATATTGTTTCCTAGAGTTTCCACCATGTCTAGGATCTCTTTTTCTCATAAAAATACCAAAACCTTTTCCCTATGGAGATTCACAAAGAGTATAAATCCAAGAGGTAAAACCTTCATCATTTTCCTTTTATTTTCTTTTCCATTTCATTTCTGTCATTCATTTCTCCTAAAATTATCTTATCCAAATGGAATGGTAACTCCAGTATGTTTGACATAATTTATTATATCTTTTTAATTTATTATCCATCATTAAACTCCACCCTCTCTTAAATTTATTCTAAAAATGAAATCATCGCCTGTGATGTGTCAATTTAGGGACATCATTGGTGATGCACTTTCATTATCCATTAGCGCCTCCAATGATTTTAATAAAACCACTAAATAGTTGAAAAAAGAATATAAATTTTATTTTATATCCCTTTTTATGTTCGATAAGTAACATTTATACATAATACTAAATGATAAAACAAACTGAATTCATTGCAATCAAAAACCCTCCAAAATTAACCTAAAACGATCATCATTAAATTTTATCTAATTATACTTCCTCATTCCATATAAAAAATTATTTATAATATCATTTAAACTTCAATAATATAATTAATAAGATATAATAACAATTATAGATATTTATTCGTATTTTACACGAACTTCTATTCATTTATACAAGTGAGCTGATCGTGAAAACTAAGGAGACAAACACTCTTGAGTGATGAAATTAAACTATATAACTCATAGAAAATCTCATAAATGAACTTAATAAAACCATAATGAATAAAATTATTTTATAAATTTTTCTATAATGTTAATTAATTAATATAGTGTGATTATAATGGATATTAAAGTTAAGAAAGCATTCAAACATAAAGTAAAGAGATTTCTCGAACCCAACACTATTTCTTTGGGATTTCCATCTTTCACCAAATTTATAGTATGTATATTCCTTAAATATAATTTCATTATCATTATCTGACCTTTTATTTTATAAAATAAATTTCTACTTGAGTTTATGACAAAAATAATGTTTTTCAAAAGAACTCTTCTTTCAAAAAAACAGAACTTTTACTTCTCATGATTGTTTCTTCTTTAATCAAGGTTGATGATTCTTATATAAATTATGTTATTACCTATAGGAACCCAAGTTATTAATGTATTGTTAATGAAATGAAACCCATTTATTTACATGGTTTCATTTATGTCTAAGATTGAAATATGTTTTATGTATCATGTATAATAATTTAAATTTTATGATGTGATTGGTGCATGTGGAATTATATAGCCTAATATAAATGTTAGGATGTGGTGGGTCCGTCCAAATTTATATAGCACTCTAATATATTCATTAATGTGATTTATCTCATGAGAAAAGTGAAATATGTGGGAACATAATTCTATATTTTTTCACAACTATGTGTTGTAGTTTACCACTAAGACATTATGTTTCATTTTTAGGTATTTCCACATTTCAAGACTTTTCTTAATGCTTATTCTCATGATTATGATACTATTACCATGTTATGATGATGATTTCTATGATCACCCCATGTTATATTGATTCATTTTTATCTATCCTTTTACTAGACTATTATCTCACCCTTTTATTTGATGTATATCCTCTGGTCACTACTTGTACTAAAGAGATTTGAAGGGCTAATAAGATCCTACAGAAGAATGAATTAATTAAATGTTTATGTTTTATTTTTTCAATGTTATATATAATTCTAATTTTCCCAAGACACTAAACCTTTTTATCCTTATCATGTAATTTTTTTATGTTTTTATCATTAAAATAATGTAATAGTAATGTAATAAAAACAAGGGTCATTATATATGATGTGTAAAGTACAAAGTGATCCATAAAATCCCTACATTGAATGATCATGTGAATTCACACACAAGAAAAGTGTGGTTTACTATTACTATAATATTTTAATCCCATAATTTAACATTTTTTAATAATGATAATGTTATTCCCTTTAAAATTTGGATCCATTCTCTTAAATTTTCAGATGTGAGATTCCATCTCATCCTATTTCCACCCCTTTAAATAAAAGAAGAAAACATTATAAGAATAAAATAAAATATAATTCGTTATTTCCTATAATATAAATTTTATTTTCATTCATTGAAGAGGATTAGAATGGAAGAATGATCATCATTGTCTAGACTACCCCATTCCTCTCTCATAAATTGTAATGAAATTTAATGCCCTCCATTGTCCAAATATTTAACTGATTTTCTTTAGGATGATGAAGAATATATATATATATATATATATATCAAAAATAATCATATGTTTTTTATAATAAGTTAAAATTTTTATTTGTTTATTCAAATTTATGGGTTTATAGATATTATCCAATGATCATTAGAAACCTAAATAAACCTATATATACCCACTCTATATTTACCAGTATCAATATGCATTGAGAATGAAGAAGACAATGATAGTATCAAACCTATAGTGTCAAATTAATACATATTTTAATATTTATTTTATTCCTGATTAATATTTAATAAGTGAAATCCAAAAACCTTAACCATCATAGAAGGTACACTAGATAGAAGATCCAATATAGTATTTTCTGGATTCTTGATCCCTAAAGGGGTGTTTTTCTTCCTCTATGTGGAAAATGATGATCAAGGATGAAGAGATTATTAGTTTGGATTGCATGTAATTATGGTACCATAATAATAATTATCACATCCCCTTTTATATATACTATTCATTTAACAAACATTTATTCGAGCATTAGTACTTTGGAGAACATTGCATGGTAAATGAAGGTTACTACTCATTTGTGAGTTACATTTATTGAACACTTTGGTTTATATATTGAGTATAAAAATACATTAATAAATCAATTAAATTGAATTATATCCAATGATAAACTAAATGAATATGTGGAATTGTCACATTAACTCACATCCCATGAAAAAAAATCACATTCCAGTCGTATGATATGATATGGGAAAAATGAAACATCTTATTCCACTTTACGATACAAGCATATCATATGTTGTGGCATGAAATATATACATGTAAAAGAATGTGGTATATCATATATTTTTGAATATGATATAACCTATATTCTATTTCTAATAATCTCCCACTATTAATAATATTACATAAAGACTCTACACAAAAAACTTCACAACTCTTTCTGAATCAATAAAAAAATTCTTTGGATACGGTTTATAAAAATATATTCATTTTAGAACAAAAACTTTTTAAAAAACATCATCCTTGTCCAAAATCCTAATTTTGTTACCCTGTGGGTCTTATTATCACTGAAAACAAATATGAAATCCTTATTTCATAAATGTAAGAAAAGATAAACTATTTTCAAATCATTCGAGATAATTGAGATACTATGGAGTCTGGTGTGATATCCATCAAGAATAAACATATCTACATATGAATATGTCCACCATAATGTATGTCATATACATCATATGTATACATATATAATCCCTTTTTCATGTCATCATGTGAATAATATGTATGGAAAATTTCAAATCTACTATAGGCCATCTCAAAATATCTTGATTATCTAAAAAAGACTAACCCAATCCATGAATACATCATATGTCATTAATTTAGTGGATGATCACATAACATGTACCACATCCAATGATCTGAAAACATAGTATTTTACTCCACTAAGAATGGCCATGAATTTCCTAACTCTAATTTAATCATATAACTAATGTATCTTATTACCAGAGGAGTGGAAAATCCCATCTTGGTTGAGATCCAGTCGTTAACATGATAGGAAACATACCTAGCCTCACCCTTATTAAATAAGCCTTAAGTGTTTCATAAGAAATGTATCAATGTATAAATTTTCTCATGTTAGGTATCTCTATAACCTTAGGTAAAAAATTATTGATATTAAACATACACACCTAAGTATATCAATAAATTTATGGAATTCCATATGATACACTTTTGAGGATCAATCCTAATAATAAGTCACCACTTATTATCTCATGAGTCCAATACTCATGTTAATATTAACATATCATCACAACTCATAATACTTTATTATAATAATTAATTAGGTACAAATCAATTTCATTATTTTGGGGATATTATCATTCCATTGTTAATGTAAAATAAATTACATCAAAAAAGAATTAATGATATATATATATTCCATTAATTATAAAAACAAGATACATTATTCAACAATTACATCAATATATTACATATCTTATACCAAAGACTCAACATGATCCTCATAATTTTTCTGAAATACTAGTATCATCAACAGATTAATAATGTTTTCATTTTTATCCACCCAATATATCCTAAAATCATCCCTCTCAATGATTTCTTATATGATATGGTATGTTTAGAGGATTTTTTTGGTCATCTAGTGAGACCTAGGTTCTTTGGCCTAAGAAGTGGCTCCATTATTATCGTTGTAAATCTTGAATTATCTCTTCTTTCTAGGCTCCAAAAAAAATTTAGAAATGAACTTCTTGGTCTAAAAAACTACCTTCATAGAATTTGATGAAATGATGTATTCTACCCTTATTTATAAGTCTACTACGGAGTCCTTCTTATAACTCTTCCAACTAATTTCTTCACTTTTTATGGAGAAAATGAAACAATATTGATATTTCATGTCATATATATTGTATTGAAAGCTCGCATTTATGTAACCCTTTACCCAAATCACATCCTCACCTACCAATATCAAGAACATATCCTTTGTTCCTCTAAATCACATAAGTATGTTCTTAAAAAAATCCAGTCACTCTCAACGAGATTGGATTAGTATCTAGTAGTTATTATAAGAGAATAAGTGATATCAGGTTGAGAGCATAGCTTTTCATACATCATAGTTTTGATGGTGGTTCCATAGGGAATTGTAACCGTCCTTTTTTACACCGTTTAAGGATCTTGAATCTTATAAATATTTGTACTATGTAACACTTAAAATACACCTTGTGGATTTCTCTATGATAAACCTATTTAATGCCATACCAATATATGTATCCTTACTTATTCCAAGAACCCTTTTAAATCTATCTATATAAATCATTATAACTAGTATGTAGACTAATTCTCTCATGTATTTCGTAGAGAAAAATTTCCCAACTACACCTTTATATAATATAAAGTTGAGATGTCATTTTTTATAAGAAATGTGTCATCTATATAAAATATAAAAAACACTAAAACTCTCCCATAAATATGCTTATATGTAAATGACTCATCTACATTTTTATGAATCCAAACTCATTGATTGAATTATCATGCTATATATTTTAACTTTGAGATTGTAAATTTATTCCATAAATGGAAAATTTCAACTTTGATACCTTAAAACCCCATTTGATACATAAAAACCTTTGAGTTCTATCATATATGCATCCTTGACTAAAATTATATTAATAAAAGTTGTTTTTACAAATATTTGGCATATCACTTAATCAAAATGAGATATTGTGATGATTAATATCCAAATAGACTCCATCATTGAAGGTTTCTTGATAGCCAATACCATGAATTTTCTTATAACCCTTTACCACTGGGAATGATTTATTAGTATACATTCCACTATCTATGTAATTTTTCATGAAAAGAACCCATTTTCACCTTATGGGTCTCACTCCTTCAACTGTGTCAACCAAGTTCCAAACATGGTTAGTGTATATAGATTTAACATCATGTGTTTTGTACTAGGTTAAAAATTTCTAGGTGAGTTTGAACTTTTCATTTTGTGGATGGGATAAATATTAAAATGACTTCTAGAATGTAATTATAAGAGATGGAAAATTGAAAATTGTATTTTTTTTATATATATTTAAGTCTTGAGATGTGTCTAGGAATTTTGGGTGAGTTTTGGGATCATTGGGAATCAATAGATCAATTTCCTTTGAAGAGATAGTCGTAGACGTGGGGTTGGTACATGGTTCGTACTAACCATGTGGATCAACCATGTAGCCAAATTTTTTTCAGGAATCTGGTTATCTTAACTATGTGGGATAACCCCAATCAACCATGTTGGACTTAGAGGGTGTCACATGGACCCTAGGCTTCATGAACATGAGAAATGCCTATAGTTAATTATAGTGGGAGACACACAGGTTGTACACAGTTTGTTAACCCAAGAACCTAGCCATGTGAGGGAGTGATCCACTTAGACAGTAGCTCCACATGTGTTGTGGATAGTTAGTCAAACCATGTGCCTAGTCATATGAGGTCAGGATTACATGGGAAATTGTTGTTTTATTGTTAGTTCATGGTAATTTAAAACATGTTTCATAACCCTATTCCTCGTTTAAAGTGGAAAAGGAATGTTTTTTCTCTCTAATATTAAATTATATTTACCCCATTCCCCCCCCCCCCTTCAGCCAGTAGCCCCTCTGTGCATGGCTCTCCTTTCTCCCTCTTAAATTGGTTTAAATCATCAATTTTTGGTTGGTTTTCTTCATCATTTATTATGTTGGAATCCTTTGAGTAAGTCTAAAACTCCTATTTCTTCTTCTTCAGATTCTCTATCCATATTAAATGTTATCTCAATGCTTACTAATTCACCCTATTTCCAAGAAGTTTTCCAAATTTTCCATTTTCTCTAATTTCATATAAAATAACATATCTATAATGGACCAATGGACCATCCTAATCATGAGGAAGGTGTTCTATATTCTTTAACCTTAGATTTATGTTGTTTATAGAAATTTTTATTATGCCATACATTGTAATTTTCTATACATTGACTATAAAATGTGAAATTCATTTAATTAAACTGTTAGACCATGCCTTTGGATACCTTTGACACTATATTATGGTTCAAGGTAATTCACTCAACCCAAACCACCATTTAGGATGATTTTAGTTAAATTGCCTTATAGTTCCTTTTCTGCTTTATGTTAAAGCCACCCCCCTCACTTGTGTTATTTAAGTATAAATTATCCAAGGCATTTCTTACTATAAATAACCTTTTGAGTTGTGTTACATTGTACCTTATGAAATAATTTAAATAATTAAATTGAATATAATGGAATGATGATCAAACTATAAATTTCTAATCAAACCACCTTTTAGGTTTGTTTTTTCTAAATCAAAAAGGTATTGATAAATGAAATTTTGGTTGGACGATTGAGTTGAAATCTGGGTGATTCTCATGAACTCTTTGTTGTTAATATATGGGATGGAATAATTTTAGTCAAGTTATTAATGTCATATAACATAATTTAGGCCTTGTATTATATTATGGAATGATTAAGTACATGGAATCTTGATTAATCATATGTGTAGTAGTGAATGGAATCCATATGAACATGTCTATATTTTTCGCTTAAATTTAAATGATTAATTGAATTATGTATTACTTGAGTGATACATGGGTTCCCCTTTATATATTTCCTTGGATGGTATCATAGGTATTTTGATATTATATATACCATGAGGGATACTTGTGATTCCTTTTTAATGAGAACCAAGGATGGGATAATAATTCACTTAAATTGTATTACTCATTGAGTGATACTTGGGATTCCTTGTTATGGAAATCCATTGAAGGGGTCATAAGATAAATTTTCCCCCTAATCTGAGCGATAATTGGGTTTTTTTATTTATGAATCGCCTTAGAATAGCTCATAAGAAAATGGAAATTTATGGGTAATACTTTGGTTTTCTATTTACGAAATGACAAGGAAGGGCTCATAGAATAAATGGAATTGCATTACTCTTTGAGATATAATTGGGTTCTTGTTTATAAGATTCTTTAGTAGGGTTCATAGAAAAACTAATTATAACATTTTTTATTAATTATGATAATGGTACCTTCCTTATGATGTTTAGCACACTCATTTATGGATGCTTGGGCTTATAGACATGTGTCTTAAGACTACATTATTATTATCACCTTTACTATCATGTGGGTTCCATGGATCCTCATTGGTGGATTTATGTCTACTTATATATATTTATATATATGATTATATATACATGTGATCTTGTTCGGAGATATTCTAACTTAGACCGAAGCAGGTATAGTTGGCTAGCTGTCATTTAAGAACCTGAGCTCAACTTATTTACATTTATTTATTTTATACCTTCTTAAAATATCTAAGCATTGCTTATTTTATATACATGAACTGGATATAATTATACACCATTTTTGGCGGCCTACGGAGTACATCTCACACCATATTTGGGCTTCCATTTCACTATTGTACCCAAACAGACCTCATAGTAGAAAGATTAGGTTCATAGATTGTGATTGCTTATTGTTATCATTCTGGATAGGATTCAATACCAGAGTATAAAAATAATCTTGTTCAAATGATTCTATTAGATATATTCATGGTGTTTGTTATTTATTTATTTCTATTATCAGTTTTCTATGTATTGTGTACACCTACCTGTACTTATTCTAGAACATGTCCATCAATGATTATTCATTATTTTATTCTTTTTTGTTATTTTATTTCATATTCCACTACTCTTATCTATTATCACGTATGTTATATTTATTTTTATGATCCATGGGGTATATTCTTCCCACCGTACATCCATTAGACCCTCACTACTAGTCTGTATCATATAGCATAGGGGGAGGTGTGTTTGAGGCCTAGTAGCCAACCAACTCAGTGAACCATTTAGTGGTTAATGGTTCAGGATGCTACAAGTGGTATCAGAGGTTTATTTTTATTTATCTAATTATTTTGGAAATATTATATAGCATACTTGAAATGTTTCGACACTTTTTAAATCGCTCATGTCGAGGTCCAGCCAATCCACGCATGAGGGAAATATCAACTTTCCAATGGTGGGATTATAGATTCTGAAACTATACCAACTGATTATTATTTCACGCAGGTTGATTGTTGTATTTTATCAAGTAAATTATTCATAGATATTTTCCTCCTGGCACAGTATGTAAAGAGAAGTTAGGAGTGCTCATACATCATTCAAGGCATATAGAGATTCACATGTCGTGCATATGGAATGCCATGTAGATTACATTTCTATGATGTATTATATTTTTTATGTAACTTGTGTGATTATTAAAATTCCTATTTTTATACCATGTTAGGTATTTTAGTAACATGATTATTTGTATACCTTTTAATGTATTTTATTTAGTATTATTTCCCATGTACCTTCCTAGGTGATTATTTATCATGCTTATTTCAATTCCATGCTTCTATAATTCAATTTATCATGATTCATTTTATACCATGCTTGGTTGTTTACCTACTTCCATAGTATCTTTCTGTGATTATATCCTTATTTAATTGTGTTATTGCTCTATTATATTATGAATTTTTAGGATTAAAATAATTAATTGGTTTTTAATGCTTCCACATCAACCTAAATGGTGTTTTCCCATATTTC
Source organism: Viscum album (assembly GCA_963277665.1). Taxonomy (NCBI): domain Eukaryota; kingdom Viridiplantae; phylum Streptophyta; class Magnoliopsida; order Santalales; family Viscaceae; genus Viscum; species Viscum album. The sequence continues at coordinate 1,356,767,244 of OY728131.1, forward strand.
TTTATACCTGAACCTTAAATAATCAATTATTACATGTTTGAATTAGGAACCATTGGATTCATGGACTGAAACATGAATGTTTACAATTAAAGGGATTTCAATTTTCCTATTTAAGAAGTATATGGGAACATTATAAACTGGGAATTGAAATCCATATAATTGGACTTATATGAATTATTGGTTACAGTTCCATGAATTGCATGTGTAACTTATAGAGGAAAGTACCTTTATAATTTAGGAATGGTTATTCATCTAACTAATTCAGGATATGTGTGTGTGTGTGTGTGTAAGTTTTGAATTTAAACTTGTATAGAAAAATTATTTCTTTTAAATGAAAGGTAAATTTTCACTTGTGAGGCGTGTACCTCTATCTTTTGGGAATGATGACTCATGTGACTAGATTATTAAAAGGTACAAATGGGCCCAAGTATGTTAGTTGGGGAATGTTACTTATGAGATAAATGGACTCATCCCATGTAGGAAATTTGTGATATGTTATGCTTATGTGTTGAACCTGTTAAAGGTGTTTTAAAATCTTGAATAAAATAGTGGGACCCTTATAGGTCTCCTTTTTTCTTTATATTTTATGGTAATTAACCCCATGGGGTGTTTAAATGATGAATGTGATGGTTGATTAATGTGTTCATGGCCAATTATATAATTAAATATAAATATAGGGTGGTAATTTACTTAATCTATCCCCTTTAAATGATTAAATATCGTTGTATATTTTATTACTTTTCTTATATTAGGATTAGATTAATTAAAATTCTATTTACAATATAAAGGGGTTTTCCTCTATATCATCATAACTAAAATTTTCTTTAACCAATATTATTCTGAGAACTTATACCTAAATTCTCAAATGCATTAAAAATAATTGTGAGATAGTTTTCCTGTTTCTCCATAGAATCATCCAAGAATGATGACAAGTATAGATTCTTTATCAATTGGTACTTGATATCTATTTAATATGAACTGTTTAAAATGTTTTAACAAATGTTCATTAGTTAAATCCCTTAAAATAAATTTTTTTTAGAGTTTTTTATAGCTTGAATCCATGTGTGTGTGTTAGCATAAATTTTTCCTTGATGAGTGCTTTGGATAAGAATGTGTACATTTCTTATGGGTCCTGGTTGTTGTTTTTTTGTAGGTTGCATTGGAAATAGACGTTAGGTGTTAAGGACTAGTGAATTTGATAAAATTCTATCCTAATAGTGGTAGAGATCTTAGAAACATTAATAATTGTTAAGTTTCTGTAATGAGTTTTCAATGATAGGTGTCATTCGGGTATCGTTTGTCTTAAGTAGGAATACTAATAATAAAGTGACACCCCCATGTAAAGGGTTTATCGAAAAAAAATTAATCATTTTTAATGTTATTAGAATCATCTAATTCTCTTGTATATAATGTTAGACACACCTTGGGAATCATTAGCTACTTCATTTTTCATGTGAACTTCCTTATTTCTTATGGGATATCACATTCCAGGAATGGGTAGAACCAATTGTACTACTCTAAAATCATAGTAGAATGCTTTGTTACATGTGGTTCTTATCGATTTAAATGTGTTATGAAAAAATTATATTGTTTAAGAAACAAATTCATATAATTATTTATTTTTTTGGTCTTGTGTTTTCTAAGAAAAGTCGTGAGTACATGAAGGCTATGTTTACGGGTCATCTCCAGGATAGCGTAACCTAGGAATTGTGTGCTCATTTCGAGTGTTGTACCTTTCAGATGAAAATAAAAAGTTATGTTTAGCCATTGATACAGGATGAGTTATATAATGGATCATGTAGTGTTTCATGGCTGATCTGGATTAGTTTTGGATTTTATGCTTGATGTTGATTGCGCATGTGGACTTGACCCAGGAGAAGCATCATGTGTATATCTAAATGTTAATTAGAACCATTGTACTTATGAGTAGTTGTTTTTCTCTTTTCTTATAATCTACTTTCTAAAATCAATTTGGTCACATCCATGAACTGGGTTTGGTGGTGATGGAACGTATTCCATTGGATGTTTTTAGTTCTCAGTAATGAAATGATGAGGATAGTCTAAAGGTGGGGAGTAACACATTGGTAGTAAGAAGCATTTCCTTCTATGTAGAATGAACAAAAACATTAGGGGCCGTTAAAAATTGGTTAAAATGGGATTAGATACTAAATAGTACTTGTGGATACCTATTTTTAAGGTTAATTACAAGGTATCTCTTGCCTTAATAAGACTGAAATGCCAAGTTTCATGGTCAATTTGGCCTTGATTATGAAAGACCTACTAGAGAATTAGTCGGGTCTTGAACTGGGTGGTATGGATGTGTACACCCACTACGTAATGCTTGTTTTGTACACTCTAGTCATGTGGGAAAAATATTTGACAACCAATTGATGTGTGTATGAGTGTGAGCTAAGGATCTATGGTTTCCTATAGACACTTTTGGGAAAGGAGACCTAGAGATTGAGTAAATTATAGAGAGAGCTCATGGTACGGGCTATCCTAGGATTAAATTGGGCACCGTAAGATTGTTGACCTTTGTTGGACCTCAAAAATCATGGTCTGGAGACATGGTGTCAGTTATTGGATAAGTCCATTGTAGCTTTTTTAAAATGTTTGTGTGGCTCAAAAGGATAAATACATGCCTTTCAGTGACATCTTGATGTGCTCATGATATAGTGTTGAGCCTGACCCTCTATCCTTACATCATCCAAAGTATGCTGAGAGAGTTTCAATGGTTCACTGATCTAAAAAAATAAAATTACCTTTATATTTTAATTGATAAAATCATCATAAGTATACTCAAGGTGAATTTTAAAGGAATAATTATGGTTTGGATATCATCATGGGTAGATGGAAAATGACCCTATTGAGAGAAGGCTCCTAAAAATCCAATACCAATCATTTGATTTTCTTTTGAAACTTGTATGTTGTTTCATAAAAAGAACCAGGAATGGTTTGATTAGGATACATCATCATAAGTCGATTATGGGATTCAGTTAATGTGCTTGATGCGATGTGAGATTCCTATTCTTAAATTCATTGGTATCTAGTACTTGAAATGCATGAGTCATATAAGACAAATGTTTTTTAGAATAGTTGGCCATAGGTGGTTTAACTAGATCTCTCTCAAAATGATAGATATGATCATCGTGGAAATATTTTGTGCACACCATTGGTTTAGCAGGTTGAAATTAAAAGGGTTATATTTCATTCTAAATGGAATCCAAAGTGTCCAATTTTGACCTAGATCAATTAGAGTTGATCGTTGAGGTAGTAATGGAGGCCGGGAGCAGTGTCCTCTCCCATAATCAGGAGTATCATTTAGATGAAAATTTTGGGAGTGTCATTAGAATTATATGGATATTATTTTATAGGAAGTTATGATGGTTCAGGTGTCTTGACTCATAATTTGAAGTTCAAAGATTAATACCTAATGTGGAAAGCACCTTAGGCCTCTTGATAGAAGAGATGACGATGTGATTGTGTCTCAATTTAGATAGGATCAAGCAAGCTTTATCTAGATGTTTCGACCTTGGTTATGAGTATTGGTGTAATTTTAAATGGTTTATGAACCATATGTTTGGAATGAATAATTGAGGTGTGTTGGGAATTTATAAATGCAACATGGTTGTTTGAATGAAACTTCAAAACATGAGTATGTCTGGGGATATTTTCATTATTTTCCAATGCTTCTCAGGGATAAGAAGTTACAAGGTGAGCATATTGCAATGTACCATTATAACACTCAAAGTAATTACAAAATAGATTTAAAATAGAATTAATGAAACACTGAGTCCCCAAAAAACACCGATTTTTTATAACCAATCCAGTAAACATAATTTTTTCACCTATATGATTTGAATTCTGAAAAACTGGCATACACGGTTGTGTTCAGTAAGATATTTAGAGTCTAACATGATCACCTTAAATTTTTGATGAATAGTAACTTGACTCTTATGAATAGTAACATACCCAAATGAATAGTAATGAATTGTAAATTGGACAAAATAGAAACTTCACCAATGAATGTATAAATACAATTTAGACATCTTATAAGTGACAAAATGATCATATTATATATATTGGTATTTGTGTATGTCATGAATATTTCAATTATAATTTTACGATTAATTTAATAATTTAAAATGGATATTTATTTTCATAAAATGTAATCAAAATTTTTTATTTTATTTTCTTATGGTTATAAAATAATTTCATGAGACCATGATTAATTTTTCAAGGTGTTATAAAATGAATTATAGTTTTAAAGCTGTTTTTTCGAATAATTTATGATTGTATATAAAGATTAACTTAAAACTCATTTGAAAATTATTTTGAAAAAATGGATTTCATTTTTTAATTCAAAATTTTGAAAAATGGTTGGGGTGAACTTTTGGGATTTTTCTAAAAAACTTGAATTTTAGGTGAATAGTAAAATATGATAATTTACGATAAATGCTAAATACATGATTTATTGCGTCATAAGTGATATAATGTTGATGTAATACCACTTGATTCGAAATCACATGAAATTATTGCTCTTTTTTCACATTAATAAAACACTATTTCTTTAATTTAGAAAAATAATTAAATAATGAATGAAATATTCAAAATTCACTCCTCTCCTCTACTATAACCCACCCTCCCCCCACTCGCTCCCTCTTCCCTTACCTCCTCTAAATCCTTGTTACTTGTCTAAATTGTACCCAAATATCCTCCCAATATCCTCTCCCATGTCCATCATCCCTTGGTCTCCTCTAAATACCAAATCATGTCCCCCAAGAATGCTCTCAAGGAAGAATAAATCAAGAGGTCAATTCCTAATTTCAATTATTTTACATTCTTTTCAAGTTCCATTGTTTTCTTTTCTATCCTCACCTATACTCATCCAATTTTTATGAAAAATATAGTAACTTACGTGTACTGTAATGTTATTATGATTATAGAATATGTTATTATCAACTCTCATTTATCCTTATTTTGTGCTAGTAGTAAAAAAACACCATCCGAGATGTGAAAACTTACAATATTAAAGGATGAGAGGTTTTCAATTTCTATTACCATCTTTAATTATGGTCATGAAACCATTATTATGGTTTAAATAGACTATAATATCTATATTATATCTCATCTATGCTTCTGGAATCTTTTTTTACCCATGTTTTTTATTTATAAATCAGAATGAGTTCGTTGTGTTCAAAAACCACCAATTAACCCAAACATTTATCATTAAATAATTTATATAATTATTTATCTTCAATCTAAGTAACCAATTGAAATTTAGAACCATGTATAATTATGGATGTTAACTAATAACATATAACTTCAATTCTGTACAACCATCCTCATTTTACATGATTCTCCTTTCATGTACATAAGTACACAGATCATGAAACAAACGGACTTGAACAATGAAATTAAACCTCTTAACCCATCAAAAAGGCCATGAATGAACTTAATAATGTTACAATAAATCAATTAAATGAAGATAATTTTCTGGAATTATTAATTAATGAACTGAAATTTTATTATTTAGGTCGTTAAGATCAAGTGGATAACACCTTCGGACATAATGTAAGGGTTTTATCTTCTCACTTCCATTTTTGGTTAGGTGTTCTTTATTCACCACTATTTCTTATTTACGGTGTATGTATACTTAAAATTTAGTATCATACTAGGAATAAATTTATTTTAATGGTATTCAATGTATTGTTTTATGGTTCTAATTTTTTCAATCATAAGAATCAATTGGTAACAAAGTGGTACGGATTTTCTACCCAAACCTCTATTTTCATTCTAGTTTCTCTTATTCTCTAATCACATGATTGAAATTATTACTTATTCTTATGTAATAAACATAAATTTTGTTTTAATGTTATATATATTTTTCCTAAACATAATCCTTCATTATTTTATGGGGAGTTGTGTATTTTAAAAGAATCATTCAAAAATTCTTCCAAAATGCAAGCCTGATTCAAAGAACCTCTCGAATTATTACCTATTTTGACATTCAAAAATTAATATATTTTAAGCCATATTTATCTTTCTAAAATAACACATTTTAACATGAAAAATATATTTTGTTTCATTTATAGTTTTATGAAAGCAAACATTCTTTTGCGCTTTAAGATCTCTTTAATGAATTCCTTAAACAGTGCTAAAATGTTTTAATTCTATAGATTATTTGAAAATAATTTTTACATAATTTCCCATCAGTGGGAAATCATTTATGCCTAAAATGTAATATCAAAGTCCTTAAATTTTCTTTTCTTAGATATACATGTTTTAAACAGGATTTATGAAAAATATAAATTATTTTCAAAAGAACTTCTCTTTCCAAAGTAATATAGATTTTTCTCACCTCACTTTAAATTTTATAATATATATGCCTTGTTCACCAATTATTCCTTGCATGTGGTGTATGTACTTACCCTTGGTATATAAAATCAAGATTCTCCTTATTCTCATGGTGTTTTAGTGGATTATGATTTGAATTTTTCAAGGTGGTATGGGACACCTTGGAACGTATAAGGATAATTTCCTCATGAATTTTACAATGGTCTCATTTAGAAGTATCTTTATTTATGTCAAAATACTTTGATGAATCCTGTATTTCATAGAGGTTTACATCTTATGATATAATCTAAAAAATGTTGTTTAAGGGTTTCTTATTAGTTTGACTATGGATATGCTATATTGATACCATTCACTACATTACTCTGAATGGTTAGTGTTTATGTTTAATGATTTGGGAAAGTATTTACATTTCATATGTTAGTTTCAATATGAATTTATATGATGCTTATGTTCACCCCATTCGTATGAAAAATTAATTTGACTTAGTTATTGACTGATGGGGCCCGTAATAGCCCCTCTATGCATCAGTAGGTCTCATGAGACACTCTACGGTCTCAGCACAAGGCCTTGAAAAATGGTTATTTATGGTCTTGGAACAAGGACTCGATATTATGGTTATGATGTCTTGTGTTATGAATTTTATCATATGATTCTGGTAATTGAATGTATATGTGGTTATTCGACTAGTATAATACCCATGATTATGATTTATTATGGAATTATTTATTCATATCTTTTTCCTACTGTAATGTTTTCATGTTTAATTTTAAAGGCATGTGTTTTAGTTATTCACCATTCCAAGTGTTTATGTTTATGATAACTTATGATTTATTATTTACCCTTTCTGAGAATTTGAGATCACCCCTTTCCTTTTCTTCTTTCCCCAGGTTACGAAGAAGATAATTTGGAATATGAATTTGAGGATGAATTTTATTTCATTATATTTCATCCTGTTATTTTTTTTCTTTTCCGAATTTATTATGGGTATCTTGAATGAAATCAGTCTTCCTAGACTGCTAAAATGATTTTTCCTTCAAGATTTTATTCCTTGTAATCAGGCTAATGTAATAGGATAATGCACCAGCTACGGGATTTTGGGGTCGGGGCGTTACAGTTGGTATCAAAGAAAGTTTAGTAGTAACTTTAGAAACTACATTTTGAAAATGTATATTAGTGAACAAAACACTAAGATAGACTTGATGATACACATATAGTAACATACTAGAATTTTGGTAAGGATTATATTATTTGGATCTTTCTAGCATATAAATTCCAATCTGGATACTAAAAATGGATGTGGTTCTAGCACAAATATACATAGGAGTAAAAACTCTGACAAGGTGTTTGGAGTTTGACCTGGGGTAACCTAGTACACGACAATGGGATTTACTGTGCACCAGGATGGACACTCCCAGGAGATATGCATAGGATAATTCACATTTTATTTATACACCACTGTGCAGGATTTATTCCCCAGAAGTAACCAAAGTACATGATTCTAGTATTTAGAATACATAAATTTATATTGTATGTTATACCAAGTTTAGAGTCATAGAGAGGTCATAATTTTATGAGATAATATATAATATTGAATTTATTATAGATGTAACCTAACGGAAGGAATGAGAACTTCACTAATGCATGCAAAGCGAAGTGTAAGAAGGATCATATCTCTAATAGTCTTAAGCCATCATTTCAAGAGAATATAGTCTCCCATGTTTCCTCATCAAATGAGGAAATAGTATCATGTGTTAACAATATATGTAAATAATTCTCTGAGTCCTATGGATTTTAATGGAAGAAAAAGAAGAAGAGGACTATAGAGAAAATTATGGATAAAGAGAAGAAGGGAAAGAAGAGTTTTTCCACATGTGATAACTTTGGAAAGAATCACCCTGGTAAATTCATGAAGGGAATGGGTGTTTTTTATAGGTGTGGAGAAAAAGTACACCAAGTTCATGATTACAAGTGTAAGAAATATGTTTCCAATGTACAATGATTCAACTACAAGTAGATGGGACACTATGAAAATAAATGTCCCAAGCATCAAAATAATATTTCCCGGATGATGTTACTAGATAATGAGAAAGTCATGATATTTCTGCAGATAAAGTGGAATGATTAATATGCCTCATCAAGAATCATGTCATTTAAATATTTTATCTACAATTTACTAGTTATTATAATTATAGAATATATGAGGATTGTACTACAGTACTATTTCATTAAGTATTTTAGGTTTCATGTTGATTTGTACCATGGATAAGTGACTTAGTAGAAAGTTAATATCTTGGGAAAGAATATAGTTGAGGGAAAATAAACCCTAGATATATTCCTCATTATTAAAATAATAATGAAGAAATGATTGATTTGGATAAGTACTGACTACCTCAGAACTGATTATTGACTTGTCGAAAAGTGGTTTATGCTATCATTGATGGTGTTTACAACATTTTTTGATGTAAGGAATGTATCCAATAGCATGATTAAGGATGAATGAATATTTCCAATAAGGTTGTATGGTAATTTGAATTATTACCAAATTTCAAGAAGACGCATGATGAAGTTATTAAGATGTTCGTAATTTAAAAAAAATTTGGGACGCTTCATGTTGAGTAAAAGAAAATAAGGTAGAAGATGCGTTGAGCAGGATAGATCGTGGAGTTATAAACAAATGAGGATTGCCAGGGATCCCGTGTACATGGATCTAGAAAGGATGGATATGGGAATGATTCTAAAGTTTTGGGTCATGATATTTTGGAAAGTTAAACCATTTAAGAAATGGTATAAGTTGATCATTTTATGCGGTTTTATAGATTAATGTCATCACATCAAGCAACTTGTGCTATGAGATGAAGTATAGATAGTTGAAGGCATAAACAAATGATAATTTTGTGTTTATGAAATAGAAATGTTTATTCAAACAATTATAAGGTGTAATAATACCTCACCCTTAGGAAAAGATCCTTAAATAAAAATGTTGTTGTATTATCATATATTTTTTCATAATATCAATAAAAATTTTCACAACTTTAGTTTATGTTTTTTTAATGATTTTTCATCTCATCATGTTCTCGATTAGTTTCCATCAAAACATTATGGTTTGATTATTCTTCCATGACCATGTTTTCTAATTAGAATTCATAGGTTTTTAGTAACTGAGGCATTTTCCATTCCCTCATATTAAGAGGATATTTTAATCGTATTACTAATGTGGGTTTCCCACAAAGGCATTTTCATGTATCAACTATTAACTTTTGAAATTCAATTTCAAATTTTGAGGATTAATTTTTTATAAGGAGGGGAGAATGTAACACCCAAAGAATTTACAAATAGATTTAATGTAGAATTAATGAAACACTAAGTCTCCACAAAACACCACTTTGTTAGAACCGAGACAGTAAACATAATTTTTCAACCTCTATGATTTGAATTTTGAAAAACTGATATACACGATTGTGTTTAGTAAGTAATATAGAGTCTGATAGGACCGACTTACATTTTTAGTGAATAGTAACTTGATTCATATGAATAGTAACATACCCTTATGAATAGTAATGAATAGTAAATTTTCCAAAAAAAATAGAAACTTCACCCATGAATGTATAAATATAATTTAGACATCTTATAAATGAAAAAATGATCATAGTATAAGTATTGGTATTTTTGTATGTCATAAATATTTTAATTATAATTTTATAATTAATTTAATAATTTAAAATGGATATTTATTTTCCTAAAATTTAACCATAAATTTTTATTTTATTGTCTTGTGGCTATAAGATAATTTTATGAGATCTTGACTAATTTTTCAAGGTGTTATAAATTGAGTTATAATTTTAAAGTTGTTTCTTTGGAATAAATTATGATTTTATTTAAAAAAATAAAATTAAAAATAATTATATTTTTAAAAAAAATGGATTTCATTTTTGAATTCTACATGTTGAAAAATGGTTGCGGTGAATTTTTGGTATTTTTATAAAATAGTTGAATTTTAGGAGAATAGTAAAATATGATAATTTATGATAAATACTAAATACATGATTTATTAAGTCATAAGTGATTTAATTCTGATGTAATACCACTTGTTTCGAACTCGCATTCACTTATTACTATTTTTGTCAGATGAATCAAAAGTTATTGCTTCCACTGAGCAAGATAATTAAGTAATGAATTAAATATTCAAAATTCACTCCACTCCTCCACTATAAAAACCCCCACCCACTCCCACATTTCTTCACTCCTATCAAGCCTTGTTCCTTTTCTGAATTCTACCCAAATATCCCCTCAATATCCTCTCCCATATCCAAAATCCCTTTCTCTCCTCAAAAGACCAAATCTTCTCCCCTAAAGTGGATCTCAACGAAGATTAATTCGAGAGGTAGATTCCTCTTTTCAATTATTTTACATTCTTTTCACGTTCCTTTGTTTTCTTCTCTATCCTCGCCTATCCTAATCCAATTGTTTCGAAAACTCAATTACCTAAAATGTGCCACAATTTTGTTCTTATTATGGAATAATTTAATATCATCACTCTTTTATCCTTCTTTTATACTAGTAATAAAAAACACAATCTCAGATGTGCTAATTCACCACATTCAAGGACTATGGGTTTTCAATTTATTTTACCATCTTGAATTATGGTAATTAAACCATTATTATGGTTTAACCATACTATAATATATGTATTATGTCTCATTTATGGTTCTTGGATCTTTTTTTACATGTGGTTTTTGATTTATAAATAAAAATGAGTTTGTTGTGTTCAAAACCCACCAATTAAACTAAACGATTATCATTAAATAATTTATATAATGATTCATCTTCACTAGAAGTAAAAAATAAAATATACAACCATATATCCTTCTGTATGTTCACTAATAATTTATATCTTAAATTCTTGGCAGCAATCCTCATTTTACATGATTCTCCGTTCATGTATATAAGTATATTTATCATGAAACAAATGAACCCAAACAATGAAATTGAACATCTTAACCCATCAAAAAGTCAATGAATAAACTTAATAATGTTATAATAAATCAATTACATAAAGTGTATGGTCTAGATTTATTCATTAATTAACCTAAATTCTATTACTCATATCATTAAGATCAATTGGAGAACACCTTCGGACTTAAGGTAAGAGTTTTATCTTCTCACTTTCACTTTTGTGATATATTCTTTATTCACCACTATTTATTATGTATAGGGTATGTACGATGCCCAGTGAGTATCATATCATGAATCTATTTATTTTAATATTTTTCAATTTATCATTCGATGGATAAAAATTTTTGGGCATAACAATCGATTGGGTACAAAGTGGTAAGGATTTTATGCCCGAACGTCCATTTTCATTCGAGTTGCTCTTGTTCTCTACTCACCTAATTGAAATTATTATTTATTCTTATATAATCCTCATAAATTATTTATTAATGTTATATATAGGTTTACTAATCAGAATAATTATTTATTTTATAGGGAGATATGTGTTTTAAAATAATCATTCAAAAATTTATCCGAAATGCAAGCCCGGTTCAAGGAACATCTCGAATTCTTACCTATTTTGAAGTTCACTCGATAGTATTTTTAAATCCAAATTTATCTTTATAAAATCACTTATTTTAATATGAAAAATATATTTTGGTTAATTTCTTGTTTTATGAAAGCAAACATTCCTTTGTGCTTTAAAATATCTTTAATGAATTCCTTAAACCGCACTAAAATGTTTATTTCTAAAGCTTGTTTAAAAACACATTTTACATGATTTCACTTTAGTGGGACATAATGTATGCCTAAAATTTAATCTCAATGTCCTTACCTTTTCTTTTTTGGGATATACATGTTTAAAACCAGCTTTATGAAAAATACAAATGATTTTTCAAAATAACACTTCTTTCCAAAGTAAAATAGATCTGTCTCACCTCACTATAACATTTATGAGATATATTCATTATTCACCACTTATTCCTTACATGTGGTGTATATAATACCCCTCGGTATATAATATAAATAGTATCATTATTATAATGATATTTTAAGGGATTATTATTTGATTTTTTCAAGGTAGTATGGGGAACTTTGTAATGTTTAAGGATTATTTTCTCAATAATTTATCAAAGGTCCCATTTAGAAGAATATTTAGTTCAGTCCAAATCCTTTGATTAACATTGTATTTCATAGAGGTTTATATCTTATGATATAATCTAAAAAATTTTTTTGAAGGGTTTATGATTAGTTTTACTATGTATGTGCTATCTTGATACCATTCACCACATTAATCTGAATGGTTAGTGTTTTTGTTTAATGATTGGGGAAAGTATTTACATTTCATATGTTAGTTTCAATATTAATGAATATTATGATTATGTTCACCCCATTCATATGAAAAATGCATTGGACTTAGTAAGTTAAGGGTGTGTTCCTTTATATCCCCTCGATGAATTGATAGGTCTACTGAGACAAACTACGGTCTTGGCACGAGGCCTTGAAAAAATAGTTATTTATGGTCTTGGAACGAGGCCACGACTGTATGGTTATGATGTCCTACATTATGCATTACCTCATTATGAAACTATTAATTGAATTTCAATGTGGTTATTCAACTAGTAGAATACCCATGATTATTCTTTATTATGGCATCATTTATTCAACTCTTCTTCCCAGCATAATGTGTTCAATTTTAATTTTAAAGGATTGTGTTTTTCGTTATTCACCATGCCTATTGTTTATATTTAAGATATCTTCCCCTGTATTTCTTACCCTTACTGATCATTTGATATCATCCCTTTCTTATGCTTCTTTCCCTGGGTTATGAAGAGGAAACTTTTGAATAAGCATTCATGGATGAAGTTTATTTCATTTTATATTGTATCTTATTGTTTTCTGTTTTCCTAATGTAATATGGGTATCCTGAATGTAATCTGGTCTTCCAAAACTGCTAAACTAATTGGTCCTTTTGAGTTTTATTACTTGTAATCATGCCAATGTAATAGAATAATTCACCGGATCTGGGCTTCTGGGGTCGGGGAATTACAGCCTTGTTCTGGATTGGGTTGAAATTTTCCAAGTCAGTTTGGAATTTTAATTTGGTGGATGGGCCAACTATTAAACTAATTTCAAGAACATAATTCCAATATATGGAACACTAAAACAATTATCTATTAAGTCTCAATAGTTTTCCCAAAAGTTTGTATGAGTTTATGTATCATTCATCATTGAGATATCAATTTAGGAAGAGATAGACTTGATGAACAGTTGGTGGATGGTTAGTACTAACCTTGTGACTTAACCATATATAACAATTTGTTAAGAAAAATAGTTAACTTAACCACGAAGGATAACCCTAGGAAAATGAGCAGGCCTTTGAGGGTGTCATGCAGTTTTTCAAACTATGCACTTGAGGCCGCACAGTTGTACGAAATGTCTTCAATTAATTATTTAGGGAGACACATGGTTTTTGCATGGTTTGTTTAACCATGATACTAGTAATTAGAAGGGGTGATCCACTTGGATAGTATATCTACAAAGTTTGTGCATGGTTAGTCAAACTGTGAACCTAGTCATGAGAGGTTAGGGTGCCTTAGGATAGGGATTATACACTGTTGGTTCATAGTTTGTTAAACCATTTAACCTAACCATGAACCACATTTAAAAGGGGAGAATTTAGTATTTCCCCTTTGATCTTAAATGGGATTTACCCAATTTTCTCTCCTCCTTTTTTCCATCAACCCCTATGTGTATTCCTCTCATTCTTTTCTCCTATATGGGTAGAAACCCCTTTATTTTTTGTTCATTTTCTATATTTTTTATCACATTGGAAGCCTCTTAGTATGTCAAAGACTCCTATTTCGTCCTTTTTTTAGTATCATTCACTATATTAAATGTTATCTCTATGTGTGATAATTATCCTTATTTCTAGGGTGTTTGTGAAATATTCTAATTTCTCTTGTTTCACCTCAAATCAAAGCCCTATAATGGATGGGTAGACCTTCCTAAGCATGTGGTAGGTGGTTTATATTATTTTCCCTTAATGTTATGGTATTTATAGAATATTATCATTTTGTCACATATAGGACGTTTCCATGTGTTTCCTCTAAAATATAAAATCCCTTTAATTAAAATTTTATACCATGCCTTTGGCTACCTTAGAACCTACAGTATGGTTGAAGGTGATGACCTCAACCTGAACCACCCTTTGGAGTGATTTCAATTAAATTACCTTATGGTTACTTGTCTTCTTTTTGATAAACCCACCCATTGGGTGTGTTATTTAAATATGAATTATTGAAAAGTGTTGCTTACTATAAATCACATTTTTAGGTGTGTTACATTGGGCCTTATGGAAATATTTAATTAATTAAATTGAATTTAATTTCATGATGTTCAAACTAATGAATTATAATAAAACCACCATTTGAGGTGTTTTTTCATCTAAATCAAAAAGGAAGTAATAAAGAAAAGTGTGATTTGATGGTCGAGTTAAATTCTGGGTGCTTCCCATAAATACCTTATTGTTAATATATGTGATGGTATAATTTTAGTTGAATTTTTATTGTCATATAATGTACTTTAATACTTTTATTATATTATGGAATACTTAAGTACATTGACTCATGATTAATCATATGTGTAGTAGTGAATGGAATGCATATGATCATGGAAATATTTATCACTTAAATTTAAATAATTAAAGTAATTATGTATGAATTGAGTGATACTCGGGTTCCCCTTTATGGAATTCCTTGGATGGGATCCTAGGATATTTGGGATTATATGTACAATGAGTTATACTTGGGTTTCCATTTTATGGAATTCTACAGATGGACTCATATGTCACTTGAATTATATTATTCCTTGAATGATACTTGGGTTTCCTTGTTACAAAATTCCATGGATAGGATCGTAGGCTAGATTTTCCCCATGCTTTGAGTGATTCTTGGGATTCCTCTTTATATAATTACTTGGAAGGGCTCAAAGGGAAAAGTAAATTTATGGCTGATACTTGGGTTTTCTCTTTATAAAACTCCAAGGATAAGCTCATGGAATAAATGGAATAATGTTTCTCCTTGAGTGATAGTTGGGTTTCTCTTTATGGGAAGCCTTATATGGTTTAATAATACAAATGAATTATATCGTGACTATTTATTATTACTTCTATCTAATGGTACCTTCCTTGTGATTTTTAGGGCACTCATTTATGGATTCATGGGATTATAGCCATGGGTCCAAGGACTAATTTACTATTATCACCTTTACTACCATGTGGGTGACTTGAATCCTAACCAATGAATATATATCTCTTCTTACATCACCATACATATGTAATTATATATACATGTGGGTTTTTTGAAAGATATTCTGGCTTTGGGAAAAGCAAGTTTGGTGGGCCAGGTATCCTTGAGGATCATAAGCCCAACATATTTGTATTTATTTTTTTATAACCTTATTAATATATATTAATATTGGTTATTTTATATATATAGACTGCATATCATTAGGAAGCATTGGTAGTGGCTTATGGAGTAAATATTACACCCTATTCAAGCCGCCATTCTACTTGGGTACTCAAATAAACATCATAGTTACAGGACCAACTTTGTGGATTATGATTTCTTAATGTTATCCTTATAGGATAGGATAGAGTATGTGAGCAGAGGATCAAGTTTGTACGTATTATGCTATTGTATATATTCATGGTTTCTTTTATTTATTTATTTATAATATTAGTTCCACTACATATAGTGTTTGTACATATTTCAAAACACGTTTCTAAATGATTATTAATTATTTTATTATTTTTCTATTTTTTGATTTTATATTCCACCACTATTATCGATTATTGATTTTACTATGTTTATTTTTTTTATTCATAGGGTATAGTCTCACCACCATACCTCTATTAGACACTCATTATTATTCAACATCCTTTAGCATATGGGGAGGTGTGCTTGAGTCCTAGTGGCCAACCGATTCAGGGCACCATTTTGTGTCCCATTGGTCAGGATGCTATAATTAGTATCAGGGGTTTCTTTTCATTTGTTTAATTATTTGGTAAATGGTAGACAGAAGACTAGAAACATATCAAAACTTGTTAAATAACCTTTTTCTTGGTCCATCCTACCCATGAACTGGGTAAATATCAAGTTTCTAGGGGTGGGATTGTTGAGTTTTTTGTTGTTATGGTTGATTATTATTTCACCATGGGTGATTGTTTTATTTTTATTGGTTACTAATTTATGGATTTTTACCTCTTATCCTGGTATGGTAAGATATGTAAGGTGTGTTCATGCATCATTCTAGTAAAATATAGATTCACATGTCATACATATTGCATTCCATATAGATTACATTGATAGGTTGTATGATATTTGATGATGTGCCTTGTGTGTTTATTAACATTTCTGTTTTTATGCCTTGTTAGGAATTTTAGTAACATGATAATTTATACCTTTTTAGTTATTCTATTTAGAATTTTAACATGTGTAACTTCCTAGGGTTTTATTTATAATTATTAGTTCTATTCCATGCTTCTATAATTCATTTTATCATAATGGGTTTTATACCATGATTGGGTGTTTCCTTGCTTTCATAGTATCTTTCCATGATTATTTCCTTTTTTAATAGTATTATTTCTCTATGATAGTATTCCATTTAGGATTAAAATAATATATTGGTTATTAAAGTGTATACATTAACCTAAATGGTATTTTCCAATATTGTTTGATGATATAACCTTAACTAATCAGTTACGACACATTTGAGTCATGGCCTATTGGTGGCATGGACTGAAGCATGAATAGTTTCAATTAAACGAATGTCAATTTTTCAATTTAAAAAGTTTATGGGTGATTTATAAATTTGGAATGGAAGTCTATATAATTAGTATAATATGAATATTTGGTTATAATTATATGAATACCAATTATAACTTATATATTCAGGTACCTTTATAATTTAGGAATTGTTATTCTTCTAACTATACTATGATTTATATGTGTGTAAGTGATAAATTTCAATTTTTATAGAAAGATGGTTGATTTTAAATTAAAGTTAAATTGTTACTTATGAGGTTTGTACCTTTATATTTTGAGTTTGAAGACCCATGTGACTATATTCTTGAAATAAACAACTACACCCAAGTAGGTCAGTGTGGGCCTGTTTCTTATGATATAACTAGACTCAACACAAGTAGGTCAATCAATATATGATATTATTTTGTTTTAAACCCATTAAGGGTGTTTTAAAAATATTTAATGAAATATTAGGACCCTTTTAGGTATAATTTTTTTTATATTCAATTGTATTTGACCCTATTAGGGTGTTTACAAGGTACATGGGATGGTTATTTAATGTTCTTGTGGCCACATATATGATTAAGTGCAAATGAATGGTGGCAGCCTACTTAATCAGTCCACCCTAAATGATAAAAGATCATTTTCTATTTTATTCCTTTTCGTTTATTAGGCATAGATTGCTTAAAACTAGAGTTACAACCTAAATTATTTTCCCTCTATATCTTGGAAACTGAAATTTTCTATAACCAGTCCAATTGTGAGAACTAATTCCTAAATGATAAAATTCATTAAAAAGAATTATGAGACATTTTTTCTATTATTTTATGGCTTCATCCAGGTAATATGATAAGTACAAATTCCTTACTAACTAGTATTTGATATCTCTTTGATATGAATTTTTTAAAATGTTTTAACAAATTCACATCAGTTAAATGGATTAAAATAAAGAGTTTTTAGAATAGTTTTTATCTTGAAACCCCATGTATGAGTTAGATTTACTTTTTACTTGTTGAGTTCTTGGGATAAGAATGTAGAAGTTTCCCATGGGTCCTAGTTTTCTTCCTATATTACATTGTACATAGTGGTTAGTCAATAAGGACTAGTGACATTGATATGGGGTTTTCCCGATAGTTCTAGTGCCCCCAAAACCTTTAACAATTTCTAAATACTCTTGATGAGTTTCTAATTAAAGGAGTCGTTCATGTGTCATTTGTCCTGAGTAGGACTCCTAATGATAAATTGATACCCCCGAGTAAATGGATAATCGATTGAAAATTTAGGCCTTGTTAAAGGTGTGAGCATTGTGTAATGTTAATGTTCATTAGGATAGATGCACCTTGGGATTCATAATCCACTTATTTCATCATGTGTCCTTTCTTATTTCTTCTAGGCTATCATGTGATAGGAATGTGTAATGCTAGTTGGGCTCCTCTAATATCACAGTAGCATTCATTGTTACAAGTGGAGACTCTCGATTTAAATGTGTTATATTTAAAGTATGATGTTTTAGTTTCAATTTCATGTAATTATTTAATTTTTTGGTCACATGATTTATTTTAAAAGGTATCTAGCACATGAAAGCTATTTTAATGGGTCGTATTGGAGGTAACGTGTCATGGGTGTTATGAGCTCATTACGAGCATTGTACCTTTGAGATGGAAATTAAAAGTTGTGTTGTCCCAATGATTTGGTATAACATTATACAAATTATCATGTGTTGGTTCATGGACGATATAGATTTCTTTTTGGATTTCATGCCTAATATTGATAATGCGCGTGAACTTGACTCAGGAGGAGCATCATGTGTGCGTCTAAAAGTGAATCTGATCTAGTTCACTTATAAGTAGCTTGTTTTTTACTCTTCTTGTGATATGATTTGTAAAATAATTTTTTCTATATCTAAGAACCTAGTTATATGATAATTTAATTTGTGTTGTTAGATGTTTTATGTTATCATTAATGAATTGACTATGACACTCCTATGGTGGTGAGATTTACATCAGTTGTAATAAGTGTTTCCGTACAAGTAAAAGTATTTCAATCATAAGGGACCACTAAAAATTGTAAGAATGGGATTAGATACTTAATAGAACCTTTGGATTATTGTTTTCAAGGTGAGTTCCAAGGTAGATCATGTCTTAATGAGACTAACATTCCATGTATAACATTCATCTAGTCCTTGATGATAAAAGACACACGAAAGTGTGATTTAGATCTAGAATTAGGTGGTATGGGAGTGTACAATTGCAACGTAAGGAAAGTTTAGTACATGATAGTTTCATGGTGTACCATTTTGATAACCATTCAATGAGTGGATGAGTATTATCTGAGGATTTATGGTCTCCTATTGATTCTTTTATGAATGGTGAACCAGATATTGAGTAAATTTAAGAGAGTGAATATGGCATGGGATATCCTCGGATTAAATTGGGTACTGTAAGGCTATAAATCTATGTTATACCTGGAAACTCATCATTGGGAGATGTGGTGTTGGGTGTTGTATAAGGACATTATATCCTACTTTAAATGTGATCATGGATCAAAAGAAGAAATACATACCTTTAGGTGACATCATGGTATACTCATGGTTTAGTGGAGCACATTAACCTTTATCTTAATGTAATCTTAATTACATTAAGGGAGCATCAGTGGTACATAAAGTTAAAAAAAATTCCTATTATTTTTTTATGGATGGACTCCTCTAAAGTGCACTCCAGGACTTGTTTAAAGGAATACTTATGTTGTGGATGTCACCATAGCTTGTTATAAGATGACCCTCTTGAGGGAAGGTTTGTGAAAATGCAGAACCAATCATTGGGTGGTCCTTTTGTACCTCATATGTTGTTTGATAAAAAGAACCAATAATGGTTTGATTGGGAGATAACCTCAAAATTTGGTTATGGTCTTCGATGAATGTTCTTGATGCGATCTTGATATGCCTCCACTTAAAGGCATTAGGATCTATCTTTTGAAATGATCTTCCTGTTTAAATTGGGAATTTATTAGAATAGTTGGTTAGAGGTTGTTTGACTAGATATATCTTGAAAGGAGAGATATGGTCATTGTAGAAACATTTTTTTCACACCATGGGCTTAGGCAAGTGTCATGGAAAGGGACATCTAGGATTTTTAATGGAAGACTAAGAGACCAATTTTGAGATGGATTATTCATAGTTGATCTTTGAGATTGTAATAAGGTCCAAGAGTAGTTTCCTTGGCCGTAATCAAAATTATTTTTTAGAGTAATGTGTTGGGAGCATCATTTCAATTCTTCAAACATGATTCGATAGGAAATTCTGATGGTTCAGCTGTTGTGACTCAGATTTGGTCATTCCAGGGTTAAGACCTATGATGGGAATCACCTTAGACAACAAGATAAAATAGATGATGATGAGATTATGTCTTGGGTTAGACATACTAGGGTAAGATCCATCTAGATGTTTCAACCTTGGTTACAAATGTTGGATTGAGTTTAAATGGTTTATATACCATATGTTTGGAATGAATCATAGAGGTGCATTGGGTGTTTGAAAAAACAACGTGTCCATTTGAATGAAACTTCATGACCCAGCTGAGTTGCGTGTTGTTTTAATTATTTCCTAAGGATTATTTGGGATGATAAGTTCTACAGTGAAGTGATTTTAATTTCCCATGTTTTTTACCTTGTTGAAAATTTAAAATTGTTTTTGAACTTCTCATCTGGTTGATGGGAAAAATATTGAACTGTGTTATGGAAAGTAATTTTGAGATATGGAACACTAAAAACTACTATTTTTGGAAGTGTTTTAAATCATGAATGTTCTATCATGGTGTTGGATGGTTTTGGGAGTGTTGGGCTTCGAGTAATCAATTCTGGAAGAGATAGCCTTAAATGCGTGTTCGGTGCATGGTTAGTACTAACTATGCCACTCAACCATGCAGCCTAATTTGTTAAGGAACATGGTTATCTTAACCATGTAGGATAACCCTAGGAAACCATGTAATGCTTATAGGGCATCACATGGTTTTTCAAACTATGCACCCAAGGTCACACAATTGTGTGAAATGTTAAAAAATAATTATGAAGGGACACACACGGTCTATGCATGGTTTGTTTAACCATTTTACGAGCCATGTGAGGGGTGATCCAAATGGATAATAAATTTACATAGGCTGTTTATTGTTAGTAAAACAAAGCACTTAGTCGTGTGGGGTCAATGTTCCTTGGGATGGGGCTTCCCCATGGTTGGTACATGGTTAGTTAAATCATTTATCCAAACAATATGTATAATTTAAATAGAAAATGGTTTTTTAAACCTATAATATTAAATTTAACGTACCCCATCCCCCCCCTTTCATCTATCATTCCCTCCACACATGCATCTCCTTCCTCCCACTTCCATGGGTGGAAATCCTCCATTTTTGGATCGTTTTCTTCTTTTTTGTCATTTTAGAATCCTCTCGGTATGTATAAGACTCTTCTTGCTTCATTTTTTAATTTCTATCATCATCTTAAATGTTATCTTTATGTGAGATAATTCACCATATATCCATGGAATTTGTTAAATATTTCATTTCTCCCATTTAGGTTCCAATCAAATATCTATAATGGATTTTGTACCATCTTAAGTATGTGGTAGGTGTTCTATATTCTTTTTCATTATATTTACATTGTTTATAGAATATTTTATTTGTGTCGCATGATGAACTTTTCCATGAGTTTCCTATAAAATGTGAAATGGCATTAATTAAATTGTTAGACTGCACCTTTGGATACCTTAGACCTTATAATATGGTTGAAGGTGATTACCTCAACCAGAACCACCCTTTAGAGTGATTTTAAATAAATTCGCTTATGGTTCCTTATCTTTTTTATGCTAAATCTACCCCGCTCAGGTGTGTTATTTAAATATGAATGATTGAAGAGAATTTATTATTATAAATCACATTTTCAATTGTGTTTATTGATGCCTTATGGAAGAATTGAATTATTTAAATTAAATTTAATGTTATGATGATCAAATGAAAAACTTCTAATAAAACTCCCTTTGAGGTGTGTTATATTCTAAATAAGAAACAAAACTAGATGGTTGAGTTAAAGTATGGGTGATTCCAACAAAATACTTGTTGTTATTATCTAAAATTTCTTAATTTTAGTAGAATTTTTAATGTTATATACTGTAATATAGGTTATGTGTTGTATTATTTAATTCCTAAGTACATTACCTCTTGATTAATCGTATGTGTAGTCATGAATAGAATTCATATAAACATGTCCATCTTTATCACTTAAATTTAAATTATTAAATGAATTATGTATTCCTTGAGTGATACTCGGGTTTACTTTATTGAATTCCTTGGATGGTATCATAGGATGTTTGATATTATATATACCATGAGCGATACTTGGGTTTCCTTTTTACGGAATTCCAAGGATGGGATCATAAGTCACTTGAATTATATTGCACCTTAAGAAATACTTGATCTTCCTTGTACCTTGTTACATAATTACATGGATGGGATCATAGGATATATTTTATCCACACTTTGAGTGATACTTGGGTTACCTATTTATGAAATTTCATGGACATGCACATATGGAAATGGAAAGTTACTGAAAATACTTGGGTTTCCTCTTTAAGGAACTCCAAGGATGGCATTATAGAATAAATCAAATTACATTACTACTTGAGAAATACTGGGGTTCCACTTTATGGTATTCCTTGGATGGGTTCATAAGAAAAAGAAAATTTATCATGCTTATATATTATTACTTATAACTAATTGTAACTTCCTTATGATGTTTAGCACACTATTTATGGATTCTAGGGCTTATATCCATGGGTCATAGGACTACCTTACTATTATCACCTTTACTACCATGTGGGTCCCTTGGATCCTCATTGGTGTATGTATATCTATACTTATATCTATTTATATATATTCTTATATATACATGTGGTCTTGTTTATAGATATTCTGAATTAGGCCAAAGTAGGTATGGTCGGCCTCGTTTTTTTAGAAACCTAATCTCGACTTATTTATATTTATTTACTTACTTCCTTTTTAATATACATGTACACTAATTATTTTATATACACAAACTAAATATCAATATAACACTATTGTTGGAGGACAATGGGATATATCTCACATCCTATTTGGGCCTCCATTGCACTAGGGTACCCAAAAAGACCTCATATTTTTAGGATCTGGTTCATGGATTATTCTTGCTGATTATTATCCTTTTGGGGTGGGATGGAGTATAATATAATAGTAATGAGCCTATACCCATAAACTTATTGAATATATTCATGGTGTATTTTTTTATTGACAGTTTCTTTTTGTATTATATACACTGAATTGTACTTATTTTAGAACATGTTCATACATAATTATTCATTATTTTATTATTTTTCTATCATTTGATTTTATATTTTTATTACCTTATCTATTATTGTTTATGTTGGGGTGGTTTTTTTTATCCATAGGGTATAGTCTCCCCACTATACCTACATTAGAACATCGTTGTTAGTTGGAAGCCTCTAGTGTATGGGGAGGAATGCTTGAGGCCTAGTGGCCAACCGTCTCGGGGCACCATTTAGTGGCTCGTGGTTCAGGACACTACAAAGGAGTCCATTTCAGATTCCCTAGATGTCAACCATTTCTCATAATCAAAACTCTCAATGGAATCCAGGTATGTAGTAGGCTCATCTCCTGTAAACACTATTTAATCATCATTAACAATGAAAAATCCTTATCTCTTGGGATCTTGAAGAATACTAGTAGGACTTTAAGGTACTTTTGTACGTTGAGTCAATTAATCTTCCACAATTCATTGTGGAACCAAATCAATATCTATCTCAGGAAATCTTTCTATTTATTGCTCTTGAAGTTCTCTATGTTCGAATTTCATCCAACAATTTCCTTCAATTGTATATTAATTCTAAATAAATATTCCAATTTGGGATACAAACACATTGTGTTTAGTAGTGTTATATAAATAATATCCCATGTGTTACTTGGGTTAACTAATAAACAATAAATTATCAAACTCGGGGACTATTTTTTCAGAATCCAATCATTGTACGAGTGCTTCAAAAACCTAAATATTTATAAAATAAATTTTGGGTTGTTTTAGGTCTAAATATAATATTGTGTATTTATGAATACTTTATATAGAATGTAGTTCAATAAAAATATAGTAGTCAATGGATCATAACCCCAAAATATAATAGCAAGGTCACACTGACTCATCAAACCATTTCCAAAAGGGTATAATTCAGCCTATTAGACACACAATTCCATTTTTGTATTCCAGGAGGAGTGATTCATAGAAAAATTCCTCAATAACTTATATCATCAGTGAATTTCTATCTCAATTATTCACCACCCCGATCTAATCGAATAACCTTAATGCTTTTCCTTATCTTATTTTGTACTTCATTTTGATAATATTTGAACCTTTAAAAAGTTTCATACTTTTTTCCCATTAGAAACACATATCCTAATTTATGATTCCATTTTCATTTCATTTTTAGATTATCCAATTTTTTAATAGGTTAATATTTAACTCTTACATGACCCACAGACTCATATATACATGACCAGAAATCCCATATAAACAAAAGAATAACAAAACATGTCCAAAGGCCAGAGTGACCCTCGACTAAGGTTAAATTAGCTTTACACAAATTTCTAACAAACTTCCATCCTGAATACATGAATGTTCATTTGAATCAATGTAACGTCCCAGATCTGGATGCCCCTAAACTGGTTCCTCGTACCCAGTTGGCCACATGGACTTAAGCATATTTCCACAAATGCCAGAGGATGCTGGTTAGCATTGAGGTCCTAGGGTGTGATAGTGGGGAAACTATTCCGTCCTTGGAAGAGTGTAACATAGTGGAATAATAAAAAACAATAACAGAAGAAGTAAACATAATATAACTAAAATAAACAATGTAAGAACGATAAGATAAATAACCAAGCATCATTCAATAACAAAGATGATGAAGCATGTCTTGTGTTCGAGAAATGAAACCAAACAAGTACACTATAGTAATTAAAAATATAATTATCAAAATAACAAGAGAAACAAAAAGAGACTGCGAATAATCGCAAGCTTAGGCTCGGTAACATTCCCTATGACTCCTAAGAAGCACATAAAGTACCTATAGAAGTGCACTTTCTGTGATCAATACCTGTAATCATATAATCTGTTTGGTCCCAAATCATGACTCAAACTGGGTGTGACACTAAATTCCAATAGGAAACCACCAAAGGTCTATTCCAATCTATCAGTGAATATATATAATAGGTAGTGTACAATATTGAAAGAATTTAATAGTAATTACTCAAAATCAAGCACAACATATGTCTCAAAAGACAAAGGTAAATAGGTATAAGTGAAGACAGAATCCAAGTTTGTGCTTTGTCTTGGAAGACGCATCATAATTCATCCATTTAATTATTTATATTCCATGAATTATATAAGTCTCATGGTTCAACCAAGGCCTAATAACCCCTGTATAAAAGTAACCATAAAATCACGACACAATAATCATTTAATCAGTTTCTAATAGAGTATAGCCTGGGTATCCCTCAATTTATCCTAGGTTTTCTCAACATTTTAAAATCGCACTCAATGATCCTGACCACCATATATTTGGATCGCTCATATACTTTACACAGTTAGCCTCTTGAGCTCGTCCATTATATTTTAACTAAGATAGTGTTTCAACCAAGGTATATAAGGTGAAAATATTCACATGAGCCCGACCATGTAGTTTAACCAAGACTTTGGCTCACCCATTGCAAATTGCCTTTTTTATCATTGAATTCAATTACATGTTCCATCTCAAAAGAAACATATGTGAACTAAACTATCACATGGAATTAACATAATCAACTTTCATGGTCTCGGTATACGTATAAAAACAAATACATTTTCAATAACCTAAGAATTATAGTTCAAGTCAAACTTCATAGTAATTCTCAGCCACACAGACATCCAAGGGAAAACCACCGATGGGGTGTCCCTAAATCCAGGTTCACAACCCAAAACATGCTTTCAAATCATTTAATCAATTACCTTATCATCAATAGGAAATAAAAATTTTCATTATTAAATAAAAAGACGACTTAAAAGTTGGTGCATAACACTCTGGAATATATAAACATCAATACAATTCACAAAAGGCACAGTACCACCTACCTCATCATAGTAATACTCTCCTTATATAGTGTCAGGATTTGATTCTCCCTATAATGTAGTAGATATAAAAATGGTTTTAAAAAACTCAACCTTAAATAACTTGATCGAGGGAAGAAATCAGGAATAAATACATAATTGGAATTAAGAGCTCACTGATTGGGTTCAAAAGCAACTGATGGAAAAAGAATTAGGGTTCAGATGATCGTTCGGGGAGGAAAAATTCTCTTGGCACAGCTGTTTGCAAACTCAGATGAGCCTCATGTCTATCTGATGAAAAATGACACTACTTCCAAATTTAATAATAAAAGAATTACACTACATGTAATTGAAATTACACACCCTGTCTATAGAGTTTTTTGGCCCAACCTTTATGTGGTCGTGTACTAGGATTACATGGAATGTATCCTTCCATGCAAAGTGTACCTATAAGTACATGGCATTTAGCTCCCAATCACATCATCTTACAAGCTTTCAGCCAACCCCTCGACCTATTTTCCTTCAATTTATTATGTATCAACTGGAAAGGAAATATCCATACCTCAAAAGAAGAATTGGGTTCTTGCAAAACTCCCCCTTAAATCAATTTTTCCCTGAATTACCCTTCCAAGGGTGGTGAATAAAAATATGAGAACAAATATGGCCACTTCGATTGTACGTCATCCTCCCTATCCCAAGTCTCATCTTTCTGTAGGATCGAAATAACTATGTATATGCTCAATATACAAGAAGGGGGGTGAATTTTACACTTTAAAAATATACTTAAACAAGGAAAGATCTAAGTTTAACAAAGTTAAACTAAGAAAATTCACAACACCTATAACACCAATTAAAATATTGGGGAAAATTATGAAGTTACAAACTTCTAGTTATATGCACTTGCTTAAAACTGGAAAGTGATTCTGAAAAAAATGTTCTGGAAATATGGATCTAGAAATTGAAACATAACTAAAGTTTACAATATGAGATTCTACATTAAAGCGTATGGAATCTAAATGAATCAGATTACACGTGTAAGGAAATATAAGAGGGTTATACATTCCTTACAATACAAAATTTCAGAAGAAAAATAAGTAACAAAAACAAGTAACAAGATATAAGTCTTTTAACCCAAAGAGAAGTGTTCCCAACAACATTGGATAAAGGTCCCTTGATTTATACTTTCAAGAAAGTATGTCTTAGCCACACCAGGGTAAGCCCTCGATATGAATATTGGAGTCTCTGTCTTTCTATCCCCGCAAGCCCTCAACTTCAAGGTAGTTAGAACCTCTGTCTTCCTCAGCAAGGAAGCCCTCAACTTCAAGGTAGTCAGCACCTCTGTCTTTCTATCCCCGGAATCCCTCAAATGTAATCACCAACATTCGGAGTCGCACGAAGCAAGTCTGCACAAGGAAAAGTTTGAACAATCTGTTCAAACTTTCTGCACGAAGCATTGAGAGTTTATATGAGCCTCTCTCTCTAGAAATCACCTCAATAGTATGTAAGCACAAGTGTCAAAGTTCAGTTGTGTTGAGCTCTTTCAAATGAGCTCTTATTTATAGGCTCGGTTGGAACGGTCGGATCCCTCCTCCAATGGTCATATTTTCTATAAATTTTGGAGGGATCTATACACATGTCATTAAACAAATGGTTAGTTAGAAACATAATGGATGACATCATTTTATAGAAAAACATGTCTAAGCATAAGAAAAACTGAAGTTCGAAATGTAAGAAAACAAATGTTCGGAGTCTAACCAAAATGGAATTTGGAGTATATAATAAAAGGATATTCTGATTCTGTAGTATAGGAATTTGGAACCTGAATTCTGTTGAAATCCGGAGATAGAATTTATAAGGAAACTCGGAGTCGGGTTTCACCAAAATTCAGAATTCGAACTTACATAGTTCAGAGTCGAGCTTGTAGAATTTCAGAGTTGAACTATTAAAAGTTTAGAGTCGAACTCATAAAAGTTCGGATTCGAACTCATAAAAGTTTGGAGTCGAACTCATAAATGTTCGGAGTCGATCTTATAAAAGTTTGGAGTCCATAATTCGGAGTGGAACTATATGAGAGTTCATATCCAGAATTCAGAATGGAACTATATGAGAGTTCGTATCCAGAATTCGGAATGGAACTTTATTAGAGTTCGTATCCTGAATTCAGAGTGGAACTTTATTAGAGTTTGTATCCGGAAATCGGATCCTAAAACAGAATTCTTCATATCTTAGCATTATATGATCAAGGTTTTTGGTATGAATCTGATTTTTATACTTAATAAAAAATATTTCTATGTATAAGGAATTCTAGGTTTGGTTAAATTTCTTTAAGGAAGGAAATTTTCCTTATAGAAGTAAAATATAGATTTGCTTAAGTATAAGGTGTTTGTGATTTTCAAAACAAGAAGGAATGGAAAAGTCATAAGGAAAACCTTATTGAATCATCAATCTCCCCCTTTTTGTAAAGCACAAACATCCTTACGAAAAAGAATATAAGGACTTTGAAAATTTTCATTAGACTTTGAAATTAAAATTTATCTCCCTTTGTTCATGGATGATAGTGAATACAACTAACTCCCCCTTAGGCATTGAAACTTTAAGGATTGTATTCTGAATTTCCGAAGTGAAGTTTTCATTATCATGAGAGTGAAAAACTTCATAATGAAAAACTCCCCCTTACTTTAGTGATATCTTCACTTAGAAATTTTTCCTTTTCCATTATAAATTTTCCATCTCCCCTTTTGAGTAGTTCTTTTTCCTTCTCCCCCTTTGTGATTTTCAAAATGTATTTCAGGGAATGGAAAAGAAATAGAGTACCTGAAACATTAGTATATTAAAACACAAGATACAACCAACCAAAATTTCATTATAGTTGAGAAAATTTTTACAAGGAAAGATAAATACAACAAAAGATCGAAGTGGGTTTATTTTCATTCCTTTTCCTTCGAGATTAGCTTCTTTAACAAGGTTTTTAGTTTCATCAAATCTATTTGATCCTCCTCAGATTTCCTCTCCAAGTCTTTTATCTTTTCATCTTGAGCTTTCAATACCTCTTCTTGAACCTTCATGGCTTCTTCCTGCATCTTCAACATCTCATCTTGCTTTTTCATATTTTCTTGAAACTCAAGCGGGAAATCTCTTTCAGCTTTCCAGTTTTGAGAAACTGAGTTGAGCTTCCCATTCATATCCCTTACTTGTTGATTCCGAAAATTTTGCTCAGTGGCCAGCTCATCCTGAAGAATCTTAATCTTGTTATCCTCGGTGTCAAAGACATCCTTTACCTCATTCTGAAAACGATCAAAGTCAGTTATGTATTCTTCATCTTTCTTAGACCACAAAGTGATTTTGCTGCATGATTTTTTGTGCACATCATAATTTATAAGGAAATTTTTATGGTCGCCTTCAATATTCACACACTTATCCATCACCATGGATAAGGATTCTAACTTCTAATTCAAACTATGTTGCAAAATCTAGAATCTGGATTCTATAGTGGGAAATATCGGAATGGTGTCCACCAACTTTTTTAAAGATTCAACCACAAAGTCATGACCATGTGCTAATGACTCTGAATTTGATAACTTTCTTAGGGATTGTTCTTCTTCAATATGCACCAACTTTATTTTAGAAGAACCACCAACTTCTTCCTTACTGATGATATATTTTGTTGGTGTATCCATGAGAACTTCATTTCCTTTATCAGTTTTCAGAATGGGTTCCTCATTATGAGATTCTTCCTCGGATTCAGATACTTGAACAATCTTGTCTTCATATGGTTTCTCCTTCTCTTCTCATTCTTCAAGAAAATACTTCTCAGATATTTCTTCTTCATACAATTCATACTCTTCTTCTTCATGTTCCTTATCGTCTTTGTTTCTTTCTTTCTCAGCTACCTTTTCTGGAGTGATAAACTTTGAAGATTCAGCCTTTTCTTGATAATCTTCTACTTGTTTAACCAAGGCATCAAGATCCTCACTTCCTTCTTCCACTTCTTCTTCTTCTTCAACAATCTCTTCCTCTACTTCTTCAACAAACTCTTTACCCTTAGACTTTTTCGGAGTGATATATTTCTTTGCTGGAGTTTTTGGTAAAGATGGTTGGATATCAAAGGTTTCCAGAATGGGAATATTCTCAGAGGATATTTCTATATCTCTCAATAGAGATTGTACAAGATCAGCTTTAGACACCTTTTTCTTAAACTTTTTCTCTTTTGGTTGTTTCTCTAACTCATCCGCAGCTTTTTATCTTAAGGCCTTAGCCTCATCAGGGTCCAATCCGAACTGGGGATCCCCTTCTTTTCTCTTCTCCTTATCTTCTCTCCACTTAGCAGGCACCTCATCTGGATATGCTTTCTGTTTTTTCGGCATGGGCGGTGCGGACTTGGTTCCCTTAGCATTAGGGGTTTTATCTTTAGCAACCACTTCCTTAAGATTCCTCTTCTTAGTAACTTTCTTCACTAGCTCATATTTTTCCAAATTTTCTGGAATGGTCTCAGCCTCTGCCTTTGGAAAATTATAAAAATATTTTTATTCCTAAGAAAAATCCATATTCATTATTTTCAGCGTGTCATCACGGACAAGCATAAGCTTTCAATTCCGAACCATAGACTTACATACAACCTTGAAAGAGTCTAAACACCGAACTATCATCTTTGATAGTAAGGCAGGGTACATGATGATTTGAGCTCTTAAATTTCCTACCTTGATATTCTTGATCGTCACAAGGACATGCCTCATCAGATTTATTTTTCTTAGATTCACCAAGAAGTCTAAGAAATATATGTCACTTTTCTTTAGGGTATCTTTATCACCCTTTCTCGGAACCAAGAATCCTTATACCCAAAGCTGAATAATCTTATTATTAGGAGATAGGTGAGAAATCTTGGCTGTCTTGACATCAGTAAGGCCAAGACATTGTAAGGCCTTAACCTTAACAAAACTACCTTGAGCATCCGAGAGTTTGTGTGAACAAAATTCAGATTCTCCTTCATATGATAGCCCCACCAAGCTTTCTGCCTTGATGTAAGTAAGTTTGTAAGTCTTTCCATAAGACTTGAAAAAAAACTTTTCTCTTCCATCTTCCTCATAAAAACTTGTTGATTCATAGAATTCTACATGCATCATTGGATAGACAGGATCTTGATCACTTGTCTTGGATACACATTCATCTTCCCAACCATTCAACTTGATATTCTTGGAGTTGATAGAATCGTACATGTAAAAGTTTGGATGGACCAGTCTTTCTATGTACACTTTACATTTTGAAATTTCTTTTGAGGAAGACCTATCTTGAGAAGTAGCTTCAATAGACATTCAGAATAGAGAGTTCTGGAAGATTCAGAACAGCTTAATAAATATCGGAATGGCCTTAAGAAGAGAGTCAGAGCTTCGAGATGCGAAATATTTGAGAAACCGATGTGGGAAGACCCTCGGGAGTCCCCTTTATATAGGAATTGATACGTCGGTTCAATTTCCACGGTTGATCGAACGGTTGAGATACATTGAGATTCGATCTCACGGTTGAGATACAAACCGTAAGGAAAACTTGACTCTGATCTTTTGAGGTTTTAAGAAAAACATTCGGATTTAAGAAAACAAGAATCCGAGAAATTTTATAAGAAAAATAAATTACTAGAAACTAAAAACGATTACGAAAACTTAAGTAGGTAATTCATACCTTTCATATTGGCCAGAAATTTTATTCGTAATAGGTGATATTCTTCTTGAAAAAAATTTGACTATGAAAAACTTATTACGAAAATTCTCATTAAGAAAATTCTCATTATGAAAATTTCATTACAAAAATTCCAGTACGAAAATTTCATTACGAAAATTCCAGTTCCAAAAACTTCATTACAAAAATTTCCAGTTCTGAAAACTTCATTACAAAAGTTTTAGTTACAAAGGTTTTAAAAAATGACTGCGAAAATTTTGATTACGAAAGAAAAAAAATGATTAAGAAAATTTTGATTGCAAAAGCAAGAAAAACTGATTAAGAAAATTTTGATTACACTAACAAGAAAATGTACTCCCCTATGAAAATGAGTTTATTACTGTAAGGAGAATTGTTCAACAAGAAGTAAATGAAGAAGGATTACCTCACGGTTATCATTCCTAACTTATGTTTAATGTATTCAAATCTATCAGAGGGTAAATATTTTGTGAAAATGTCAGCAAGTTGATCTTGCGTTCCGATAAACTGAAGAATGATATCTCCTTTTAGTGTGTGATCCCTAAGAAAGTGATACCTAATATATATGTGTTTTGCACAGGAGTGATGTGTAGGGTTTTTACTAAGGGAAATGGCACTTGTGTTATCACACAAAATTTGAGTCTTAGTAAAACTCAAGCCATAGTCTGTGAGTGTGTGTTGCATCCACAACACTTGAGCACAACAACTTCCAACTGCTATATATTCAGCTTCAGTAGTGGAGGGTGCTGCTGAGTGTTACTTCTTGTAGGACCAAGAAACTAATGAATCTCCTATGAAATGACAAGTTCTGGATGTACTTTTTCTATCCATTCTACATCCACCAAATTCAGAATCTGAAAAGCTTTTTAAGATAAAATCATTTCTAGAAGTATAAAATAATCCTAGATCCATGGTTCACTTTAAGTAGCGAAAAATTATTTTCACTGCCTTTAAGTGAGATTCCATATGATTGGATTGATATCTTGAACATAAGCATACTGAAAACATCAAGTCTAGTCGACTATCTATCAAGTATAGTGGGCTTCCTATCATACCTATAAAAGATGTTTGATCTACTGGTTTCCTAGCTTCTTCAAGATCAAGTGTGTTTGAGGTACCGATGGGAGTACTAATACTTTTAGTGTTGTCAAATCCATACTTTTTAAGAAGATCTTTAATATACATATATTGGGATATGTAGATTCCTTCTGGTTTTTGAGAAATTTGAAAACCAAGGAAAATGTTAACTCACCCATCATACTCATTTCAAACTCATATTTCATTAGACTTGTAAAATAATCAGTTAAATATTGTTGAGTTGAACCAAATATAATGTCATCAACATAAATTTAAATAGTCAAAAAAAATTCTTATCATTCTTTATAAAAAGGGTTGGATCTGCATTTCCTTTAACATAGTTATTTTGATGAAAAAATATTGTATGTCTATCATACCAGGCTCGTGGGGCTTGTTTAAGGCCATACAAAGCTTTGGTAAGTTTAAAGACATGATCAGGATTTTTTGTATCTTCAAAGCCAGGAGGTTGTTCAAAAAAACATCCTTTTGAACATAACCATTAAGAAAATAACATTTCACAGCCATTTGAAAAAGTTTAAAATTAAATAATGCTGCAAAGGCAAGTAATATATTAATAGATTCATGTCTAGCTACTGGAGAATAGGTTTCTTTGTAGTCGATTCCCTCTGGATGATTATATCCTTTAGCAACTAATCTATCTTTGTTTCTAACAATGACTCCATTTTCATCACACTTATTTCTGAAGACCCACTTTACTCTAATAACAGAATATTCCTTAGGTCTTTCAACCAAGGTCCATACTTTATTCCATTCAAATTCATTTAGTTCGTCTTGCATGGCTTTGATCCAATCATCATCACCTAAATCTTCATTAGTTCTTTTTTGTTCTAATTGGGAAAGAAATGTTAGATGTTCTACTTCATTTCTTAAGTAAATTATAGTCCTTATAGGTTGATTGACATCACCAATGATACTATCACTGGGATGATTCTTAAGAAACACCTAACTTGGGTTTTGTAAGACCCGTTCATCAACATATGGTAGAAAGTCTTCTGGGGTAAATGTTTCAGAAGTATCTTCTTGAACATTTTCCTTATCAAGATAATCTTCTAGAAAAGGTTGATAATCAGTTTTGAAAACACATCCAAGGATGTAGGTTGGGATGGTTAAAAACAAAAGGGTCAGATTCATCAAATTTTACATGCACTGTTTCTTCAACAGTACAAGTGTTTTTATTGAAAACTCTATAAGTCTTATAAGTTGTAGAGTGGCATAAGAATATTCCATCATAATATTTTGGTGATAATTTGTGTAAGTTATCTTTAGTATTCAGGATGAATACATTGCAACCAAAAACCTTGAATTAGGAAAGTCTTGGTTTTCTACCATTCCATAACAAATAAGGTGTTTTATTAAGAAAAGGTCTAATTAAAACTTGATTTATAGTATAACAAGAAGTACTTACAGCTTCGGCACAAAAATGTCTAGCTATAGAATATTCACTCAACATGGTTCTAGTTATCTCTTGAAGAAGACAATTTCTTATTTCAACTACACCATTTTGTTGAAGAGTTCTCATTGCTGAGAAGTTGTGAGTAATACCTTTTCTACTACAAAAAGTTTCAAAATCAGAATTTTCAAATTCTCCTCCATGATCACTATGTATAGTTTTCAGTGGAAGGTTTTTCTCATTTTTAACTTGGGCTCTAAAACTTTTTAAATAAGAAAAAGCTTCAGACTTCTTTGTTAGAAAATAGACCCATGTAAATATAGTGTAATCATCAACTAAGACAAACACATAGTATTTTCTTCTAATGCTTTCAGTTTGTCTTGGTCCAAAAAGATCCATGTGCACTAACTGTAATGAACCAGTTGTTGAGACTTCACCGATTGATTTAAAACTAGATTTATGTTTCTTTCAATATTAACAAGGATCGTAAACTTTAGAAGAATCAAATCTAATATCTGGTAGATCTTTAACTAGTTTCTTCTTAGATAGTTTTCATAAGTTTATAAGGTTACAGTGACCTATTATTCTATTCCATAACCAATAATGATCATCCATTACACTTAAACAAGGTAAATCTTGGCTTCTAAGGTCTTATATGTTCAATGTGTAAACATTTTCTTTCCTGTTGGCAGAGAGAATAAACTCTTCCTTGGAATTGTGTACTAAGCATTTTTCATTCCTAAAATTCACAAGGTATCCTTCATCACATAATTGAATTATGCTAATGAGGTTGTTCTTAAGACCTTTTACAAATAGAATGTTTGAAATCAATGTGTTTCCAAGGAGAACAATATTACTTATACCAACAATTTCTCCCTGAGCATTATCTCCGAAAGTTACTTTTCCTCCTTTCGTATTGATAATCTTTTTGAAATATATTTTGTTACCAGTCTTGTTCTGGGAACATCCAATATCCATGTACCAAGTGTTGTTGGAACTCTCCCTATTTTCCTGAAAATGTGAAAAGAATTAGTCTTTCGGAATCCAAACTTGTTTGGATCCGAGATTTTCAGATAACAAAATTTTGGGTATCCACATTTGTTTAGAGAAATATGCTTTATGAAACCCTAGAGATTGAACTCTATTCAAAGAACATTTTTTCTTCCAATGTCCACCACTTTGACACTTAGTGAAAAAAGGGTCTTTAGAAGGGACAAAATAGCTATTTTTGAAAACTAGTTTTTGGTGATTATAACCTACTCCAGTAGTGTTTCCATGAGGTTTAATTTGAGAATACATCTTTTCAAAATTTTCTTTCCCAGAGGTAAATTTTTCAAGAAGTTTCTTAAGAGAAAATATTTCGGATTTTAGTCTAATGACTAAATTCCTATCCTCAGGAATCATTTCCTTATAGTTATATTTTTCCTCGAAAACTTTTATTTTTGAAATAGAATTCTTAAGATCTTTAGAAAGTTCCTCCTTATCAGAATTTTCTTTCTCGAGGTCTTTAGAAAGTTTTTCTATAAGCTCTTCTTTATCTTTAAGATCTGAAGAAATATCTGAAATTTATTTTGTAAGAATTTATTCCCTAGTATTTTCCTTATCTAATTTATTATAAATTTTACAATTTTTTGCTTCAAGTAACATGGAAAATCTAAATACTTCATCAAATGAAGTTTCTTCATTTTTTGAGGATGAAGTATCTTTATTAGAAGTACTATTTCCAGAATAATAATTATTACCAAGAGATAAATTGGTTAAAGCCTCGGCAGAGCATACCTTGGCCATAAAACATGTATGTGGAAAAGAAGTATTAACAATGAATCCCATATTCTTCTGAGCTGATGAATCATATTCTGAAGATTCGCTTTCTGAAGAATCTCCAGAGCTAGCACTCCAAGTAGTATTAGCTTTCAGACTTTTCTTAGCTTTAGATTTGTAAAACTTCTTCCTAATCCTTTCATAATGCCTCTCTTTTCTTTCTTTCTTTTTAAGAATAGGGAAATTAGGTCGTATGTGTCCACTTCTCTTTCATTCATAGCATGTGGCCTCTTAATCTTTCTTATCTTTCCTTTCTTTCTTCTTATACTTTGATTAGAAATTTCTTTGACCAGCTATCTTGTTCATTATTCGAGCAAGATTTTCCAACTCATTATCTGAGACTTCACTCTCACTAGATTTGGATTGGATAGTAACCTTCTTATATTTGGATCTAGTTACTCTCTCAGGAGTCTTAGATTTCATGTGATTAGATGTTGTAGTAAAAGCAACAATACCATTCCCATTCTTCTTTTTGATGTTGTCAGCATCTCTCTTCATCCATGTTTCATGTTAGAGAAGAGTTCCAAATAGCTCGTCTAAAGAAATTTGAGTAACCTTTCTATTCTCATCAATAGTTGTTCTCTTTGATTCCCACTCATTTGGCATACTATCAATGATCTTATCTACAATAGCTTCATCTTTCAGACCTTTCTCTCCCATAGATTGTAAGCTATTTACGATAGTCATAAACCTTTGTTGCACCTTACAAATAGGTTCTCCATAAGAAAAGTTAAAACTATGATACTCAGCTCTAAGAATGGATCTTTTAGTCTCAATCACTTTAGATGTACCAAAATGTGTGACTTCAAGTTTCTTGCATATACAGTTTTTTGTTTCACAAGAAGAAATTTGGCTATATATATTCCTAGTCATCGAACATAGTAAAGTATTGCATACCTTATAGTTGAGTTGATAATCATGCTTCTCTTGATTGGTAAAAGTACTTACTTCCTTATCAAGAATTTTATAACCTCCAGTAATCATAACAAAATTTTCTAATCCAGTATTAATAACGAATGTCTTCATTCGATCTCTCCAATACTCATAATCATTACCATAAAAAATTGGTGGTCTTGTAGGATTTAGGTTGTCAATGGAACCAACATTCATTCTTTCCATCTTGGAAACTTTCAACACAGAAACTTGTTAATAACAAAATTTCAGATTCAAAGAAAATATTCCTAGGAAAGAAAAATATTCCTAAGCAAGGAAAATATTTCAAAGCATGAAAAATATAGAACAATGAAAAAACAGAGTAAGAAAAACTTATATGTGAGTATAAGTATTTCAGACACCACCCTCTGATACCAATTGTAGGGTCAAAATAACGATGTAGATGCTCAATATACAAGAGGGGGGGGTGAATTGTACACTTTAAAAATATACTTAAACAAGGAAAGATCTAAGTTTAACAAAGTTAAACTAAGAAAATTCACAAAACCTCTAGCACCAATTAAAAGATTGGGGCAAAGTATGAAGTTACAAACTTCTAGTTCTATGCACTTGCTTAAAACTAGAAAGTGATTCCAAAAAACAGGTTCCGGAAATATGGATTCGGAAATTAAAACATAACTAAACTTTACAAAATGAGATTCTAACTTAAAGCGTATAGAATCTAAATGAATTAAAGTACAAGTGTAAGGAAATATAAGAGAGTTATACTTTCCTTACAATATAAAATTGATTTGGAAAAACAAGTAACAAAAGCAAGTAACAAGATATAAATCTTTTAACCCAAAGAGAAGGGTATCCAACAACCTTGGATAAAGGTCTCTTGATTTATAATTTCAAGAAAGTATGTCTTACCCACACCAGGGTAAGCCCTCGATACGAAGATTGGAGTCTCTGTCTTGCTATCCCCACAAGACCTCAACTTCATGGTAGTTGGAACCTCTGTCTTCCTCAGCAAGGAATCCCTCAACATCAAGGTAGTCAGCACCTCTGTCTTCCTATACCCGGAAGCCCTCAAATATAATCACCAACATTCGGAGTCGCACGAAGCAAGCCTGCACAAGGAAAAGTTTGAACAAGATGTTCAAACTTTCTGCACGAAGCTTTGAGAGTTAATAAGAGCCTCTCTTTCTAGAAATCACTTCAACAGCATGTAAGCACAAGTGTCAAAGGTCAGTTGTGTCGATCACTTTCCAATGATCTCCTATTTATAGGCTCATTTGGAACGGTCGGTGCTCTCCTCCAACGGTCATATTTTCCTTAAATTTCGGAGGGACCTATACACATGTCACTAAACCAACAGTTAGTTAGAAATAGAATGGAAGACTTCATTTTATAGAAAAACATGTGTAAGCATAAGCAAAACTGAAGTTCAGAATGTAAGAAAACAAAAGTTCGGAGTCTAACCAAAATGGAATTCTGAGTCTATAATAAAAGAATATTCAGATTCTGCTTTATAGGAATTCGGAACCTGAATTCTGTAGAAATCCATAGTCTGAATTTCTAAGGAAATTTGGAGTCTGGTTTCACTTAAATTCAGAATCTGAACTTATATAGTTCGGAGTCAAGCTTGTAGAAGTTCAGAGTTGAACTAGTAAAATTTCTGAGTCGAACTCATAAAATTTTGGAGTCGAACTCATAAAAGTTCAGAGTCGAACTCATAAAAGTTCAGAGTTGAACTTATAAAAGTTCGGATTCCATAATTCGGAGTAGAACTGTATGAGAGTTCATATCTAGAATTCGGAATGGAACTATATGAGAGTTCGTATCCAAAATTCATAATGGAACTTTATTAGAGTTTGTATCCTGAATTCGGAGTGGAACTTTATTCGAGTTCATATCTAGAATTCGGATCCTAAAACATAATTCTTCATTTCTTAGCATTATATGATTCCGAGTTTTTGCGTATGAATCCTATTTTTATACTTAATAAAAAATATTTCTATGTATAAGGAAATCTAGTTTTGGGTAAATTTCCTTAAGGAAAGAAAATTTTCGTTATAGAAGTAAAATATAGATTTTCTTAAGGATAAGGTGTTTGTGATTTTCAAAACAAGAAGGAATGGAAAATTCACAACCAAACCCTTATTGACTCAACATGTTCGCTCATCTGTGCTGCCATAGCATCTATACCAAATGAATAGACTAGCCATAAAGAACCTTCATTCTATGATCCACAATATGAATGGGATGTTCCTCAAAGGACGCATCTTCCTGCAACTCCACTTCCTCGGGCTGAAAGGTGTAAGATGGGTCCAAAAAGTAACACCGTAACTGAGAAATGTGGATGATGTCATGCACATCCTGGTACCTCTAAGGTAACATCAATCGATAGGAAACCATCCCAAACATCTCCATAATCTAAAATAGGCCAACGTATCTTAGTGAAAGCTTACCATGTATCTTGATTCTCTTGTGTTCCATCCTCAATGAAACACATTAGAAAACTCTATCCCTGACCTTGAACTATAGATTTCGTCTATAATAATTGGAATAAGATTTCTAGCGAGACTATGTGGTATCCATATGCTTCTAAATCAACTGTACATACTCAACAGTCTCCTACCTGAGACGTGGTCCCATTAAAACTGGCTCACCCGCCTCCAGCAGGCACATGGGTGATCAGCATGGCCTACTATACAAACACTCATAAGGTGCCATCTCTATAGTCATCTGAAAACTATTATTGTAGGAAAAATCAACTACGGTAATATGATTCTCCCAAGTGCCCCCAAATTCTTGGACGCATGCTCACAGCATGTCCTCCATCAGATGTATCATATGCTCTGACTGGCCATCAGTCTGAGGGTGGTATGTTTTTCTCAAAAGCACATGTGTACCCAGCTCCCTCTGAAAACTCCACATGAAACGAGACATAAAAAGAGCAACCCTATCTAAAATTATTGAATGAGGGACCCCATAAAGTCATACCACCTCACAAATATACATATTCTCAATCTCACCAGCATCAAAGGTCTCCTTGATCAAAACTAAGTGTCTGACATTCATAAGTCTGTCAACCACCAGCCACACTACATCATTACCTCAAGGGAACCTAGGTAAACCCATCATGAAATCCATCACGACATCCACCCATTTTTACTTTGGAATAGGTAAATTCTATAATAGCACAAATATCTTCTCATTTCCACCATCACCTGCTGACAGGTGGAACACCTTGTAACAAAACCAGACACCTCTCCCTTCATATCTGACCACCAATGCTGACGGCGCAAGTCACAGTACATCTTGGTAACTCAGGGATGAACTGCCCAATCTTAAGCATGAAACTCCTACATAAACTCCTCATGTATGTGCATTGGAACCCAAACACATCCATGGATTTACAATATATCATCATCACCTACTATCTAACCAGGAGGTGGATCCTCACCTATTACACTCTCCCTCTGGACTAGACCTTCAAAATATGATAGTTTTCTCATCCTCACTCTATCTAATAGGGTACAAGTCATTGATAAAGAATAAAAGAATCTCTGTCCTTGATTGTTGTTCACCTCCAAGTTCATCTCATAGAATAATTCCATAAGTTCCCACTGGCTACTAGCCTCTTACACTACTTGTATTTGAGTCCTCCTGCTCAATGCATCAGCCATTGTATTACCTTTACCTGGCGTGTCGTCATGCTCGAAGTCGAAAGACTGAAGGTACTCCACCCACCTTCACTAACTTATATTTAGATCACACTGAGTAGAGATTTAATTAATACATTTTTGGTCTGTGTACACCACAAAATGCTCCCCCAATAAGTAATTTCTCCAATAGCGTAAAGCATGAAAAACTATGGATAACTCGAGATCATGCGTCAGATAGTTCCTCTCATGTGGCCCCAAATATCGAGACTTGTACACAATGACTTGATCCCCCTGTATAAGCACTAATCCTAACCCAATACCTGATGCGTCATAGTATAGAGCGTAACTCATGCCCGACTCTGGAAAAAGTAGTATCGGTGCTGACGTTAGTCTCCCTTTCAACTACTGAAAGGCCATATCGTAAGAATCTGATCATACATACTTCACACCCTACTTTTTCAAGCCCTTCATCAGTGCTAATAAGCAAGAGAATTTTGGTATGAAATGATTGTAGTAACCAGATATCCCTAGAAAACACCACACCGCAAAGATGTTCTTGGGATTCTCCTAGAAAACTACTGGTCTCACCTTATCTGGGTCCACTGATACTCCTGTCTCTAAGATGACGTGACCCAAAAAATGAATTTGCTCTATCTAGAAGTGTCACTTTGAGATATTATCATATAACTGATGATCTCTCAGTGTACTCAAAACAATCTCAAGATTTGTAGCATGTTCATGTCATGTTGATAATATACCAAGATATCATCCACAAAAACCACCACAAAAGAATCCAAGTAAGGATGGAACACTCAATTCATCAGTGCCATGAAAACTTCTGGTGCGTTCATGAGACCTAATGGTATAACCACATACTCATACAGAACATACCTGCTATGAAACATGGTATGAGGTATGTCTGAAGATCAAACATGTACTTGGTAATATCTTATCCCTAAGTCAATTTTCAAGAACACCTGGGCTCCTCAAAGGTAATTGAATAGTTCATCTATCTGTGGAAAGGGATATCAGTTTTTATCCAACAAATAGTTCTGTTTCGGATATTCCACACATAGCCTGAATGTACCATCCACCTTCTTTGCAAAAAGGACCAGTGAACCCCACAAAGAAGTATTGGGTCAAATAAAACCCTTTGCCTCAAAATCCTCTAGCTACCTTTTGATCTCCTATAGCTCTATCGTAGCCATCCTGTGAGGAGAAATGGATACTGGTACAACTCCCAGCACTAGCTCGATCATGAAATCTGCCTCCCAATCTGGAGGTAACTATGAAAAGTCATCAGGGAAAACACCCCTGAAATGATTTACCACTAGATGGAAATATATCGGACGTATTCCCTGGTCATCCAAATATAAACTGGAAATCTATGATTTCATCCCACTCAACCCGCGATGCTCAGGTCCATCTTGGATTGCCTGGACATCCCACTCTCCCTTATCTAGAAACTATCCACCTTCTGGTGATATAAAATTCACCCTATGATGATATAAATCGATGAAGGCTTAAATAGAGACTAACTAGTCCATTACAAGCATGAAATCAAAGATTGTCATCTCTAAGACATAGAGATCCCAAACGAAGTGACACCCACCAATTTCAAGGGGCACTCTTTGCACTATCACACACCTATCATTATAATCCCCAACAGGGTGTTTAGTTTCATAATGTCATCAGAAGTAACAAAAAAGGATATATGAAACTATGTGAATACCTTGTATAAAGGAGTTTAGAAGATAAAACATAGGTGACTAAAATAGTGCCTCTGACAGTATAAGGCCTTAGATCATTCTCTTTCTGGCTCTATTTCACTACATAAGTCTGGAATATACCATTGCCTTGATACACTGTCTGGCTACACTATGTTGTCCAGCCCTACTGTCGCTGATATCCTAGGGTCTGGATACCAGGCCATGACCACTACCATAGCCTAAACAACCAGACACATTCCAGTTCCCTGACTGGTAAGAAGTTGCGGACCATGCTCCTGAATGTGGAGTTGGTGCAGACCCTCTCTCACTAGGTTCTGGTGGAAACATCCTGAAAAAACTCTGTAAGTGGCCCATATTGCTGCAAGCTCAGCTCTATACAAGGTACATCAGGCATTGAGGTCTATTATTCCAAATTCTTCTACACTATAAGCACCTTACCCAGTTACTGGAAGATACGTTTTGAGTACTAGATTTTTCAGGTGTAAGCTCCAGACAATGCTTCCTACTACCATTCAAAATAGTACCAGATCTCAGTTCCAAACCACCCTGTCTCACCCATGCAGATTACCTATGATTCTGCTCCGTAATCAGCACCTTGTTACTATAGTAGATACAGTAGTCATCCATAAGATATTCACTTGTTATTAGATGTCATACCTTATACCATTCTAAAATTTCCTAGCCATTGACAGGTCATCACCCATCAGAATAGGTGTGAAGCGTTGGAGCTCAGTAAAGTGGTTGGAGAAATCCATAACTAATAGATCAACCTACTCTAGATGCATAAACTCATAGGATTTATTGGCCCTCAACATCTTGGGATAGAAATAGTCATAGAATACTATCTAAATATCTCTCCATGACATGTATCACTAACTCTCTGTCAAGGTGGTAACATCCCACCACCTCTTAGTGGAATCACACAGAATATAAGTTGTGAGCTTCACCCTCCTCTCTAGAAGCATCTTAAAATGGTTTAAGATAGATAACATGGACTATATCCATGACTCTATAGCTTGTGGCTCACCTTCAACCAAAAACATGGGCGGATACTACTGCTAGAACACTCGGTTCAGTTCTGTCATAGACGTGGCTGGTTGTGGTGATCCCTAAAAGGTTTCTGTGAACTTATAAAGCCTTCACAGAAAAGTGAATCATCACCCATGTTTGGTATAATAGATAGTGCCACAAATGGTATGTCTGGATGGCCTACTTGTATCCCATGGCCTACCACCTATGGGGTATGATCATCTCCACCCTCTTGGAATACAAATGGAGGTCGTCGTGGTGGAATTGCTCTGTAAAGTCCATCACATTCACCCCAGTATAATATTATTTATCAAGGTACATTGTTCAAGAGAATATGAACTAAATAGGAGAAGAAAAAACTCTAAATTTAACAAAATATGAGTACATAGTGTGTAGTAACCATACACAGCATGCACATCTAATCCCTTACATGGTTGTGTACTCCTGTTGGCCTGGGCGTGTAAACACCCTAGGTACATGGAGTGTCATCCTGACACATGACATGTCCCTTTATACTCTCACATGGTAATGTAACTCCGCATTTTTTTCGTGTAAAGGTCATAAATACATGTAGTGTTGGGCCTACCCATTTCATGTACTTAGATCTTACCTCCTGGCTAGGTACTTTTACATGGTCAGAGCCACATAGGTATTCCTATATTAAACTACATTGAGTGTGCATAAGGTACACGACATGTTCGGATCAAAACTCATTAACTTGTGTTTTATATCACATGGTCGGTGACATGGTCATCTACCATATGGTGTGTACTCATAGTACATGGAGTATACTTGGAAAATTTCTTTCTTCCTGAATAGAAGAACACATGGCATGTGTTCATAGGAACTCATGTCGTGTTTTCTAGGTTTCCAGAAAGTAAGCCTTAGAAACATCCGTAGAACCCCTATTTTTTCAACATAGTGAAACAGTGTGTCAAATTCCGATTTGTTGGGGGGAATACTCCCCGTGAATCAAATCTTGGCATCCACATATAGCACATAACCATAAAATCTATATCCCATGGATGAAATGTGATCCACCATATTCTAATCCAAGAGTACCCATACTCCTTGGGTACCAAAGTTTGGCATCCATCAAATTTAACCATAACACGTACCAATACACCTATCACAAAAGTAAGAATATCTATTATGATATTCATCACAAGATCATGCATATCTACAATGAAATCTATCAGAATAGCATCCAATTAGTAATGATCTCTAAATGGAATGGAAAGAATGCATGATATGTGATTTCTAACAATTGCATACATG
This sequence comes from Viscum album, assembly GCA_963277665.1. Lineage (NCBI taxonomy): Eukaryota > Viridiplantae > Streptophyta > Magnoliopsida > Santalales > Viscaceae > Viscum > Viscum album. Next base: position 1,356,812,152 of record OY728131.1, read on the forward strand.
ATGCATGAGATAGAATAACCTCATCTCCTCAGGTTGCAACAAAATATAACCACAATGATATCAAAAATAAAAGTACAAAACAATTGTGTCACCCAATTGTGAAATCGAATCAACTATAACATCTCAAAATTCAAAAATTAAAATTTCATTCGAGGTAATTTGGATTTTCACTATACATGGGGTAGCTACTCCCGGGCACAACTAATTACCAAATTCCATTTCTTTTATATCATCTCCAAACATTAAAGCAAAATTGGAAAGAAATCCTTTAATACCACTTTGTAACATCCTGAATCTGGATGCCACTCAACTGCTTCCCTATAACCGGTAGGCCACATGGCTTCACATGCATTTCCCCAAACACTGGAGGCTTCCAACTAGAAGCAAGGTCCTAGGGTGTGATAGTGGGTAAAATATGCCCTCATAGGAAGATTCTAACATAGAAGAATAATAATAAACAACAAAAGAAGTAGTAAACAACATATAACTAAAATAAATAGTGCAATACTAATAAGATAAATAATCAATCATCATTCCATACGAAAGATGATGTAGCATGTCAAATGTTCTAGAAAATAAACCAAACAAGTACACTACAGTAATATACAATATAAGTTTCAAAATCACAAGAGAAAAAAAAAAGACCAAGAATCATTGAAATCCTTAGCTCGGTTACATGCCCTCTGACTCCTAAGAAGCACATCAAGTACTTGTAGCAGGGCGCTTGTCCAGATTAATATCTGCAATCATTTAATCTGTTTGAGCCCAAATCATGACCCAAATAGAGTGTGACACTAAATCATAGTAGGAAACCACCAAAGGATTGTGCCAATATATCGGTGAATATATATAATAGGTAGTTTACAATAGTCAAAGTAGTAAACAGTGGGTACTAAAAAGTAAGCACAATAGATGTCTCAAAATACAATGGTAAATAGGTATAAGTGAAGACTAAATCCAAGCATGTGATTTGTCGTGGCAGACACATCATAGTTCATCCATTTCATTATTCATGTTCTGTTAATTATATAATTCTCAAGGTCCAGCCTAGGCCTGAAGACCCCCCATATAAAAGTAACTATCAACTCGTGACATAATAATTATTTAATAATTTTCCAATAATGTTTGGCTTGGGTATCTATCAATGTATCCTAGGTTCCCTAGGCATTTTAAAATAATACTCAATGAGCCTGACCACCATATATGTGGATCACTCACAACTTTACTCATTTAACAACTTGAGTCTGTCCATTATCTTTTAACCGAGACAATGGTTCACCAAAGGTATATAAGTTTCAATTAGTAAAATTAGATCGACCTAGTCTTTTAACCAATAATGTGGCTCACCCATTACTAATTAACTATTTTTATCATTTAATTAAATTACACATTCTATCTCAAAAGCAACACAAGTGAATTAAACTATCACATGGTCTTAACATAATCAACACATGTGGGCTCAGTATACATATTACAAGAAATACATTTTCAACAAACCAAGAATGGGACTTCAATTCAAGCTTCATATAAATTCTCATCCACACATCCATCCAAGGTAAAATCACCCATGGGGTGTCCCTAAAGCAAGGTTTTCAACCCCAAACATGCTTTCAAATCATTTAATAAATTACCTAATCATCAATAGGTAATAACAAGGTTCTTTATTCAATCAAGTGACACCATAAAAGTGGGTGCATGGAACTCTATCATATATAAACATAAAGGCAATTTCAAAAAGGCACAAAACCACCTACCTCGTCGTAGTAAGACTCTCTTCATCTAGCGTTGGGCTTTGATTCTCCCTAGAACAAAGTAGATATACAAAATAGGTATAAATAGTAAACCTTAAATAACTATACTGAGAGAAGAAATCAAGAAGTAATACTCAAGAGAAATTGAGAGATCATCGATCGGGTTCAAATGCAACCAGTTGTGAAGGAATCAGGGTTTGGATGATCAATCGGAGAGGAAAATAGCTCTTGGTGCAGCTGTTCATGAACCGGGATGAGGCTTCTATCCATCTGACAAAAAATAATTCTACTAACTAATTTAATCATAAAAAAAGTACACAGCATGTACTTGAGATAACATGCCATGTTTGTACGGTTTTCTGGCCCGACCTTTACATGGTCATGTACTGGGATTACATAGTGTCTATCCTTCCATACATGGAATGTAACTATAATTACACTGCATGTAGTTCTTAGTCACATCATGTAACAAGCATGAATCTAGCCCCTTAACGTATTTCCCACCAATTTCATAAGTATCAACTGAAAAGGAAAGATCCGTACCTCAAAAGAAGAACCGGGTTCTTACAATCATGTCATCTCTACCCCATGTTATTATAATGATCTCAAGGTTCTTCTTAGTATCTGGACATTTCATGACCAAACACACTGATGGTTGTACTACAATTTATCTTCTCCATTGACCAGATTCACTCCATTTTATCCATTGGTAGAATCTACTATATCATAATCAAATAAGAGAAACGGTGGTCATGGACCCTACATGGATGAATTAGAGGCCTAGTTACATGACCTAGAAGACCTATTTTGGTGAATTATATTTCTACTATAGTACCCCTCTATAGTACCATGTAAATTCCCCTCACCATGGATTTGATCCCAGGACATTGATGCAGGATCCCTGGGTCATTAACACTAATCCAAACCTCATCTCTAAAACACATATCAATACTAACTAAAATCATCGGTCAAATTAATGAAGTATCCAATAATATTCTTACTTGGGTACTTACTGGTCCACATACATCACTATTTATGAGATACAATAGTCCATTATCCCTTTCACCATTTCCACTAAAATGTCGTGTGGTGATTTTTTCTAATAAACAAGATTCACATGTATCAAATGATTTATAAATTAATTCTTCAAACAATCCACCTCTATAGATTCATGTATGATTTTCTCATTTATATTTTCAAGGAAACAATGGAAATGGTAGGTGGAATTAGAATCAAACCCTGGCCTCTTTATCATAAATATTATATATAGGATTATCCATATCCAAAATGTATAAACCGTTTACAATATTCCCAATAAAATAAAACATTTCAGTCTTATATATAGAACTATTATTCTTAATTATGAATGAAAATCTCATCAAATCTAAAAAATACACATAAATTAAATTTATATTTATACTAGGAACATAATTATAGTTCTTAAGTTTTATAACTAATCAACTTTGTAAAGCCAGATCATAAGTGTACACTTTTAATACAGCGAACCATGTTCAATTACTGACATGATGATCTACAAAACCCTTTTTTAATTCCCTTATATATCTGATTCTTTGTTTATCATTACAAATGTGTGATGCACTCTCGGTATTCAATACCCATTTTTCAGAGTTTATAAAATTGAGCGTAGTAACATTCACATTCTTATGCTCAAAATGCTTATCTTTGATAAAACATATCAACCTTAGATACCAATCTAGAATCATTTTAAAGGTCATAGATATATGGGATATCAAAATGATTATCATGATGTAATTCAAATTATATAATAAAGACATATCTACATGTGAGTATTATGTTTTATATATTTTTATTAAGGATCTTAAATGAAATAAATCCCACTAAAAATTATGAACCCATAAATAATATCCATTTAGTGAGCCCTGGTTTATATATAATTAAGTTTTTGTTCACTTTTTAGTATCTCCTATAACTTATCTATTAATATAAGAAAAATTTCCAATCATAATAGTAATGATTCTTGGATAGTTGAGTAGAATATTTTTCATCCAAATCTATCTTATGAATTAACTCAACTTTATTCCACTGATAACAAAATCCTATTAGGGTCTCCTTCGTTGTGTAACCTAAATAAAATTCCAATAATGGGTTTATCATCCTAATAGTATCTCCCATTTCTTGATTTCCTAACATAATATAATCCAAGGGCACTTAGCTTTAGCATTCCTTACCCAGTTGGATGATCGAGGTCTCAAAAAGTTCTAATTTAAAATAAATTTCACACTTAGTATTATAAGGGTTTTATATTAAAAGTCTCACCAACTTAAGATATATTTCATGCACATTAACTTAATAATTATTTCATCATATTCATCCTTTATTATCTCATGTTTTATTGTTTTTTTGTGTATGATTCTAACAATTTTGTTTGCAATCATTATTCTAACCACCGAATTAATTTGTTCACACCACATTAATGTGTAACTATTTACACAACAAAAAAATTTTTGTTACTCAACAAAAAATAAAATTCAAATATATTCATACATATCTAAATTCATCTCATAAATAAGTTACATTAACTCTTCATGTAATGGTTTAAATACTGGGCTAATAGATATCCAACCCCACCTATCTAGAATAAGGCATGAGCATCTGGGCCAGTGGGAAGTCCAGCCCCCAGTCCCTCTCCTAAGGGATACATTACTCAATTGATAATCCAATTCATTATAACTCTAAACCCTAATATGTTTAAACTATATTCAATATCTAAATTAAATTTAATAATGTTGAATACCAAATGAGTCCAAGGTATATGAAAACTATGACTTTTATTTTCATACCTAGAATGTAATTCATGAATAAAAAAAATTCATAAGAATTAAATTATCATATAAATTAAAGCATACACAATATTAATATTTCATATATAATTTATGAAAATGAATGATCTAAAGTAATAAATGGATAAATAAACACTTTACATATATTCAAAACATGATATTAAAATATGAACTTTTTATTTTAAATTTAGTCTTGAAAAATATACTTTTTCATGTCCTAATACTTACAATTTAAAAAAAATTATAAACCATAAAAAAAATATCAAAATATTAATTTTTAACATGTTTTCCTTATATCATATTTTATAACTGATAAAATGAATTATCAGTCATAAATTATGATTGATACCAGAGTGAAATAGTGTGGGTCAATCATATTAAATGGTATAAATTCAACTGTAAACAATGATTCAAATCATCACTTATAATAGAATATATTGCAAATAGCTTATCATATTTTATAATATAGGTGATTTCATAATTATTATACAATAATATGCTTTATATAAACTCTAGATTCTATCATATTTTATGATATCTCATATTATATCCGATGGAATAGATAAAATCTATGGGTTTCTAGCATATCACACCTTATGATATAGATTATTCATATACTATGGCTAACCAAAATCGAAGAAATACCACATAGTTTATTTTATGATATGGCCTAAAATGCTTTATGATAAACAAGTTCTTTGAAAAAACAATATATTAACATGTTTATCCATTTAATAACAATTATTTTATACCCAAAAGGGGTTTATGGTGTTAAAAAAATCCTTAGTAGTAGAAACAATACAATATATAAATGATTTTTCTTCAACATTATCATTATATAATTAAAACAAAGAACAAAATGGGTCAAGAAAACCTACATTTCTCAGTGATCCATATTTTACTCTTTGTTTCATGATCAATAAAGAGCACCTAAAAATAGTCAAAATCCTCCTACCACCATATTTTTTACACTAGTTCGAACATCTATGATCATATCATGAGTATTTATAATCGTTGAAGGGGTGTTAATGCCTTCTACAAGAGTGAAATTATTATTAAGTTCAAGGATATTTTTGGATTGGGTTACATTTAATGATAATACAAAAATATAAGGTATTGTATTCCCTTTTATAACTACTCTTCATGTAATGAAGTGTGATTTTAGTGTCCATACATTAGGTTTTATCACATGGTCGTCATAAATTATTTCCCATTGATGGGTTTTATTCATTGAGAAATTTAATGAATAAATTTATATAGTAAATCCATTAATAATCTTATGTCACTTTAAGATACAAACATATTGTATGTTGTGTCATGCCTCATATTCATTTCATTGCATATGATATAGGGTATATTATTATATATGATAAACCCTTTTAGTGAATCCCCAAAATAATATTTTTATAAAAATATTAAATTAAATAAATGTTATAAATGATTTTAATATATCAATAAAATAAAATATTTATAAAAATATATATTTTTACCCTAAAATGAATGTCTTTTAGTGTATTTTCATAATTAATCACTAGAAAATATAATTAAAATGGTACAAAATGTATGGTGAAAATTTCATTAATCAATAAACTCAAAAATATAGATGTTATAGTTTAAGAAAACGTTAACTACTTTGAGGATTATTCATTTAATAGAGGAATGTTATTTGAGGAGGAATAGGACTTAATAAAACTTTCATAAGATCCAATCCAGTAGAATCCCTATTTGAATCACACTTCTTTCTCTATTTATCTCCTTTACCTATTGAGGTACTACATGTCCTAAAAAACATGGTTGGTTATATGGATTCTATTCATGAATCATATAACTAGTGGATTAAAAGTAGAGCTTAGAGTCTTGTGGTTATTTATTAATAAAATCCATTATGTTTACGTAATATGTATCTTAGATCAATAGATATATAGAGTGATGAAGGATATGATATACCCAATGTATAGAATACAATATCCCAATTGTAATTAATGATTGGAGGGATATCATATGGCATGATTATGTCACTTCTTTAACATACATATTTAGTTATATTATATGATTAAGGTTGAATTGTAATTAAAGGATTGTAAAATCCATTCCGCTACCTCTTATATTTTATCATTTGATTTCTTGGTGTTGTAAGGAATGGCATGAAATTATATTTAATGTTAATTCCCATGAAATTCCACACAGTTATATTGTATGATTATGCCTCATCATAAATATTGGTATATGAGGCCTTTTTATATCCTCCAATTATATGGGTAGCAGAAATATTCCCCTAAAGGCTATCATTAAAACCATTCATTACATACGAAGTAACATAAGGGATGAGAATTTATGTAATAATTTCATGAATTGGTAGTGGAATTTACTCACGTGTTATAATTAATGAGTAAATATCATCTTACACAAGGATAATCATTGGGTTTGTTACTATAAAATGGTGATATACAATACTCATTTTGATTTTTTTTTGGAATTTCCCTACCCATGTATCTCTTCTACTACAAAATTTGTGTAAAGAGGAACTGGAATGAAATAGTGGGTGTAAGATCCTTCATGTACAAAATGTGATTCAATTATCCTATGGATACATTTTTATGTGGTAATTACTTTAAATGAAACTTATATGATCATTATAAAACATGTTTGAAGGTGTTCATAGACATATAAAAGTGATGAAATGGGTCAATACTGTAAGGTACACAAGTTTTATAGTTGTTCTTAATTTACAGTTTAAACAGCTTTTTTAAGATCTCAGACTTCATGGAGTTATATTATTATTTAAATTTTGTTTTTAATCCCTTAAAGTTGGATAATTAAATTTGTATAGTGTGTATGAGGAAGATTAGGGGTGTTTTGGGAGTTTAGTACAAGTAAGAAAGGGGAATCGGTCCATCTTGTTCATATTTCACGGTTGGTAAATGGTTAGTTCAAACTATTCAAGGGGTGAGGCAAAACCATGTAACCTTGGATAGATATATTTTTAATAGTTGGTGCACATCATGTTTAACCATTTGGAATTCTTAGGTAAATGTGTGACTTGGACCATCTATGGCAGAGTTTGGAACATGGTTGGCGCACGGTTTTACAAACCGTGTTGCCAAACCATTCGTCTCATTAAAAAGGGTATTTTACCATTTTCACCCCTGATATTTTATGTATCTCACCCAATTTCTTCCCCCATTTATATTTTATCAACCCTAGTGATGAACCATTTCTACCCAAATTCCCAAGGGTTGATCTCCTTCGATTATAAGCAGTTTGGAATTTTGTTGGTTGTGGATTGAATCTCTAAGTGAGTATAACACTTCTATTTCATCTCTATTTCAATTTGGGGATTTTTTTAGTTTCTCTTCTCCTTCCAAATCCCTAAAACTCCTTTTTTATGGAATATAATAGTTTGGGGATTCAAATGGTTCTTGAATCAGGATATAAGGTTAAGGTTAAGCATGAAATCAACTTCAGATTTGAGGTATGTGGTCTACAAGGTATACCCCATTGTCTTGATGTCAAGTGTGCATGTGTGGATGGGTTATTGGTTCCTTCATTTTTTTGATTTGATTCCTTTAGTGAGATTAGGTAAAATGGTTTTCTAAATAATTAATTGAACCCCTCATGATCCCCATGGGATATATTGAGGATTATTAGACATATTTAGGGTCACCCATAGAGTGCGTCAATATTTGGAAACTTGAAAAATTATAATTTTAAGTATATGGTTGATATGTGTTTTCTTAGATCCCTTGGTAAATATGTTGACATGTTATTCTGAATAAAAATTAGGCATTGATGGTAATTGTTTCTAGTTATTAGTATGGTATAAGGGGTTGTTTGGTTTAATTTTAATGGGTTAAATGTGTTATGGATTGTGGATAAAAAATAGCTAAATTGGGTTAAAGTATGTAAATGAGAATGTGTAAAAGGGTTAAGGCATGTAGATTGGTAAATCTGTTAAATTGGTTAATGAGTGTCAATTTTTAGATTAAGCTAAATGGTTAAAGTATGAAAAAGGTAATTAGGTTAAATGTACGATTTAATGTAAATGGAAAATGTGTTAATGGGTTAGATCTTGAAGATGGTTTATATGTTCAATGGATATTAAATTTAAATGGTACTTGATTGGTTAACAGGGAATGAAAATGAAACTAATGTAAATAAATTTTGATTGATAATATGGAATAAGAGGTCATTTGGAATAACATTGACGAGTTATTGAGAAATGAATTGTAAATTGTAAATATGTCATCAGATTATGGAATGAGAATGATTTACGTATTGAATGGTTGTGAATGGTGGATTTATTTGTGTATTTATTAGGCATGGTTTGTGATATGGTATATGTGGTTAATGGATAAATAATCATTTTCACATGTTTTGGTAGTTGTGGGGTATTGGACTTTAGGATCTACGACCATGGTTCGGGTTAGAATAATTCTCTAAACCCCACCCCATAATCCATGGGAAGGGAAGAGGACTGAGGCTTTGTACCTCTAATAGTTGAATTTGATGAGATTAACTGGACCGAGGCTCCAAGGTAAGTGTGATGTATTGTTTATGAAACGTCTAACCTTAATGAGATAAGGAACCTGACTTATCCCCTTATGCATGATAATTTTTCTTCTTAGGCCATTTTGTAAATGATGTAGATTCCTAACTCATAGAAAATGTGATGTAAATGAACTTAGTAATAAAGACGGTATAAGTGATGAAAATGGGAATAATAATGGAAATGACTAAAGTGAACATTGTTAACTAATGGAACCTGAGTTGGATTTGGTTTGTCTTGTCATTCATTTCATAAATGCATGCATTGTCTGTTTTGATTGGATATTTTATATACATTGTTGGTGGTGGCCTACTGGGTTGCACTCACACACTACCCAGGCCTTTGTTGCGTACCTGATAATATTTATTGGTTGCAGGTCAGCACAAGGGCATGGCTTTATGCTAGGGAGTTGATTTGGGCTTGGGATGTGAATAGATGAGGATCTGGACTTGGATTCAAGACTCATCTTGGGGATTCATCTATTTATTTCTATTTGGGTTTTTTCTATCATTTGATAATTTAGGTCATGACATGGCATATTTACTTTTGGTTATGGTTTTACCCTATTTGGTAAATGGTTGGTAATTCATGTTTCTAATTATTTTTCATTGTATTATTTATTTATTATGGTTATATGTTGTGTATTACTCTGATAAAGATGTTATAGTCTCCCCACATATCACATTAGACCCTCGTTTCTAGTTATCAACCTCTACAATACAAGGAGGTGTGCTTGAGGTCATGTGGAGACCTGGCTTGAGGAACAAATTTATTGGTTCCCAATTCAGGGACATTACAAAGGGATATCATTGTGCTTCTTCTGGTGGGATTACTATTTGGGTTGGTAGACGGGAGATTAGGATGAGTCGAGTTTTGGAAATGAGCTTGTTCTTGGGAGTAGGTAACCCATGTACAGGGGAAAATCCATGTGTCTGGGGTGGGATTGTTATTATTGGTGCACGTTGTTATAGTTTAATAATATTTCACCATTGGTTGATGTACTTTTTGTGTAGTGTGACTGATTTGTGGTATTTTAATCATGGTGGTAATGGTATGAGGTTGTGCATTCATGCATCAATATAGGAAGTTAGGAATATAGGTGGCATGCATCATGATAGGCACACATGCGATGGGTGTGTGGGACATGAAGGGCAGGATGAATTTTAACTTATTTAAAATTTGAATAAAATGGTGTCTAAAAAAGAGGATTCAAATGGGTAAATGAAATGAATGTAAATTAATGGTTAAAGAATAGTTTTCTTAAGAAAACAATATAAACAGGTTAAAATTTTTGTTACGATAAATCGTAAAGATGGAATGGTGAATAAAATAGAAATATTTATGTCATGATAGTAAAATAGTTGAATAATTGTTCCAAATTATGGTTGTGAAAGAGTTAAAATATTGGTTGTAACAATTTTCAAAATGGCAGGGGTTCCCAAAGAGGAAAGATTTGCATTGTGAAAGTGGAATGGTTAAAAAGAGGGTGTCTAATGAATGACTTATAACCACATTGGTTATAATATCCAATGTTGACCATGACCCGTAGTAGATATGGTTTAGGGTATTATTAGAGATGTGACCACGTCTGTTGGGATAGTGAATGTGGAGTGGGTTGATTATGACAGGTAGTGCCTTTTCTATTGTGGTATACACCGATTGGACTCTTTTTGAAATGTTGGTTGATGAAAATGTTTTGAAATATGAATCCTAATAAGTATTTATCTTTCAAATATTGGATAAATAGAATGTTATAAATTTTGAATCTTTTGGTTTTCAAAATGGTGAAGTTACTTATAAGATAATGTGAAATGATGGGATTTTTTGTGAAGAAAAGTTTTGAGTATTCCTTGTGTGGTTTATCTGGCCCTTAATATGGGTGGTTTGAGTAGTGAAAGTGACCTAGTATGAGACCTTGATTATATTTTGGGAGTCCTTGATGAGTCTCTACATGTGGATAAATGGGGGTTCCTTGTTATTCTTTTGTTAAGGCTATGACCATGAGGTTTTGAGATGTTTCCTAATGATGTGAAAGTGGGGACCCATATGGGTTTAGACGTTGAGAGTTGTGTTTTGGACCATAGAGTGGGGGTTTTGGTTCATGGTTCCAATATCTTTGTGTGAGTATGCTTGGTATGAAACCTATAGTGAATTTTTACCAGGGTTCATTGGATGAAGTGTTCTGGAACGGGGGTATGAGAGCCTCCCATGATGGGTGACTTGTTGTAAGTTGATGTATGTGGCCTAGAAAGAGGGGCTAGTGACTTATTACACTTAAACCTAGTTGAAAATTTTGTATCGTTCAATCCTTAATATTGAACCGTGATTTTGGTCGGTCATTTTTTCATAGCACTTGGGTTTTTGAGACACAGGTTGATGTTTTGGTTTTTGGAATGTGCATATTTTCTTAGAGAGATAAGTGGGAAGGTCATTGTTTCTGTGAGACATGAATCATGCTTTGGTAATGAGTTAGTATGTGCCTTGTAATATGAGGCATGGTTATGAATATATGGTGGAATCTATGCAAAATGAGAACCATAATGTTTTGGTAAATTGTATCGTTGTACCTTGGATCTTTCATAAGGGAACTTGAGTGCTTGTGGTTGGTTGTAAGCCTGGTTTTGAAGGATTGTATTATTTGGATTCTCAACCCATTTTTTGGATGATTATTAATGGAGGCCTCGATATTGATTTTGAGTTAAAGAGATAAAGGGTGACTGAAGTGTGGTTAGATGATTTCACTATGAAGGTGATTCATGAGGTGAGGGTGGTCACATGATTGATCTTATTTGTACAAATGGTTTTATTTTGGGGTGATATGTTTAGGATTCCTTGAGGCCAATGGTGTTTGCATACCAAGAAGCATGGTGAGGTTAGTATGAGAGAGTTTTTCTAGGCTATGTTGATGGTTTGATTATGAGAACTAAATTCAATTTTAATGTGTTGTTTTAGGAAAGTGCAAGACCTTGTGGACTTTGATGAGGTCTAGGTGCCGGAACGCACTAGTAAATAGATTCAGGATAATCTCATATCATTATTTATGAAAACTAAAGTTGGAATTGGGGTTGTGTGAGAGATCATTGGTTTTGATTAGTGTGGTGAACCATTGTTTTTGTTGTTAACTTACAAGGTTGTGCCAGAAGAGCTCGAGTTGTGTGGTGGTAGTAGTGCCAATGGAACATTGTGCATGTATTCTTGGTGAATGGTTGTGGAGTGATGGTGAGTCTTGGATGGAAATCTTGCCTAAGCAGTAGTGGTTACTAGAAGATGAGATGTGTGTGGGAAGGGAAGCCCAAAATTCATGGCAGATCATGGTGTCCCATAGTGGGAGGTGACATCCGTGATGGATAAGTTGGGTGATGTTATTTGACAACTTCTAAGTGTACTTTTAGCTAGTGATGGTCATGCACAACTTCTTGACATCATCCCGAATATCCTGAGAAGGATCTGATTTTACACCAAGAGACATGAACTTGTTTTGCTTTGATATAGGACATCAGGGATTTTATACTCATGGGGTGGAATATGTGGAGATGGATTGTGGGATGTACAGCATGGACGGTTTACGGGTGAGGTCCTCGGGATGGACTCGGTGTCAAAAAATGTCGTAAGTGTTGATCTTGGAATCTAGGAATGGGTATCAGATGATTTTTTTTGTTTTGGGAAAAGTTAAACGACCATGTACATGTTTTAGGGTTCTTCTTATGATCTAAATTTGAACTGTGGTAGTTTGAATTCCTTTATGAAATCAATGGAATGACACTCCTAATGTGGGGATTGATAATTCTGTTCTGGATGTGTGGAGTAGGTTGTGGAGTTGATGTATTGGCATCAAGATTCAGATGAGAAACTTGTGTGGTGCATGTTAGGTCTCTCAGAGAGGCCAGGTGGGCCTTGGATATGGTGGTTGATTGAGCCAAGCATTGGATTTGGGCTCTGGGTGGTTACAAATTAAAATACAAGATGCATGCATAAAAGTCTTCAAAGGGAATGGTGATACATGACAACGACTTGTTGAAAGAGTGGTTGGGTTCAAGAACTCCATCAAAAATTGGGCATGGACTCGAGTATTTTTCCTTAGGTGACATTGTAATGTCTTGAAGTGTGAAGTCACCTTGGCCATGTGATGCAGTTCCATGACAATAGTGAATCTAAGCGATTCAAGGATGAGTCAGTTAGGGACAGCTCGACTCATCTAGGTGAAAAATAAGAATGTTGTGAGTCATAGACTACCTCCAGTCGGTGTATTAGAGCAACAACTACATTACAAATTTGGTAACTGTTTTTGAGTAAGAACTTATCCATCTTTAGTAAGTGCATGGATGGTTGGAGTTATTATGTTTGGAATGTTGGTGGGTGTGGTGGAGCACAATAATGGTTTGGAGGATAATGGATTCCATGATGGTGGATTTCAAATAGAAGACAAGTAATGTTACTGGTAGGTGTGTTGGATGGTAGTGATGGGTCACAAGTCATTAAGTTCCTTAGGAAGGTGAAAATGGGTTAACATGCAAAAAGTGGAATGGGACCATTAGGCCTTGAGTTTTGGATCGATGTAAGTTGGTAAATTTTTTCATAAAGACCAGGTGTTTAGTTTGGGTGGTGTCAGGTTTGGGGTCACCACTAGAGTTTTGAAAATAGGGTAAATGGAGCCATGTGATTTGGCCTATGTGTTTTGAATAGGATCAGACCAATGGGGTGCTTATTGGATCTTCCACGATGGTATGATGTTGTGTGTGAAGTTTTCTTGTGTTAAGATTTAGGCGGTGTGTCCTAGGATTCCATAGAGAGTTATAATGGTTGATATGTAGTTAGAATTTGATGCGTCCTTTGTGGAGTATCCAGTTCATTTTGTGGATTGTAGTGAGAAATTATTTTGGGGAATGATCGTTCCTAATGTTCGAGTTTCATGGTAGCATGGTAATGGTTAGGAAGAGACTTGGGAGAGAGACTAATTTGTGGGATCGGTGACCCAATCTATTTACCTTAGAAGCTCAGTGATTCTTGTAAGTGCGGCTCAAGTAAGATCTATTATAATACTTCAAAAAAACAGAATATTAGTGGTGTTTTTTATAGGGGGTTATGCACATCCCCCTATAAATTCATTTTAGAGGGGGTTATGCAAAACCCCTCAAAAATGTTTAGCATAATTTTTTAAATATTTTATTTTATTTTAGATGGGGTTATGTCTAAACAACTACTAATTTAATAATTAGTGGCGCTATATATTCGATTGGATTTTAGAGGATATATATATATATACATATATATATATAATATTCATTTGGATATATATATATATATATATAATTTAATTTTTTAAAGAAAATTGTGTGGGTTCATATCCTCCTCTAATTTAATATATTATAAGGTGTTCATGAACCACTGTTAATCCTTTAGATTAAAGGGTGTTGTGAACCCCCTCTAATTTATGACATTAGAGGGGGTTTTGAACCCCCACAAATTGATGACATTTGAGGGGGTTTTGAACCCCCCCCCCCCTCCAAGTTATGACATTAGAGGGGGGTTGTTAACCCCCTCTGATTCAATAAATTTGATGGGATTCAGGAATCGCCACCAATCCCTTTGATTAGAGTGGGTTTTAAACCCCCTATATTTAAAAAAAACTCATATAAATTCCAATTTTATAATATATGTGTGTGTGTGTGCACATGCGTGTATATATATAATACATACACACATTATATAAATGTATTTAGAAGTATTATAAACATATATATACGGACATTATATAAATATTTTAAATAAATACTTATACATATAAACAAAAATGTATACATATATAAATATTGGTATACATAATATAAATGTAATTATAAACATATTTATTCAAATATGTAAAATTTAAATATGGTTTTATGAATACTATACATTTATTCTATGATTTATATTATACATATATTATATTAAATACATTTTTATTGTATATTTTTGTATAGATACATTTATATAATATTATATATACAAGTACATATAATATAGAAAAAATATAAATATACACATATATATTATATAATTATATTATATATATTATGTTATAAATATTTAATTATATATAAGTTTATATATATTACATATTTATTTTATATATGTTTTAGTATGGAATATTAGTTATAAATTAATTTTTTAAATATATATCATTTAATTAAATTATATATTTATAATTATATTAATGTATTTTGTTTTTTGTGCATATATATATATGTGTGTGTGCTATAATATAGATGTATATAATCACATACAAAAATATATAATATAAATGTATTTAATATAAAATTGTATAGTATTTATAAAACAAACATATAATTCTTATAGTTTATGAAATATGTGCAATTATTATTATTATTATTAATAATTATTAATATTATTTTTATACACGCATACATATATAAAAATAAATGAAAATGATTTTATAAATATATATATTATAAATATATTATATCTATAAATATTATATAAGTATATAAATACACACATACACAAATATAAATGTATTTATAAATATATGTATGTATATATATATAATTATTTATATATATATTATATACATATATATAATGTATATAAATATGTATATATTATACATAAATATATTTTATATTATCTAATATTATATGTATATATATATATTACAGACAAATATATACATCATATATTATACACAAATAAATTATATATATATATATTAGACACAAATATATATTATATATTGTAAAAATATATATATATTATATTATACCCAAATATATCATATATAAAAAATATAATATATTATTTATTTTTCCATTCACAAATATATATATATATATATATATATATATATATTATCTAACATTCCTGTTTCTAAATAAATATAAACTATTGTATATAATTGGCGTAAGGTATTTTGGTATAGTGATAACTGTGATGGAAGTCCTCCTCATAGGTACAAGGTTTGATACTCAATGGAGTATTTTTAAAGCCTTTGTATCTGGGTGGGGCGGTAGACTAGCAGAGTTGTGCGTGTGGGTGGGTCATAGCCCACGTGATAAAGGGGGTGGCATTGTTTGGGCTCACGGTCTCAGGGGGTTGCGGGGCATCTGTTAGGGTGTACCTGCAGTTGTCTATGTGTCTGTGAGGTGGTATTCTAGGTTGTTTGGGTTTTTTCAGGGTGTCTTCAGGGTTGTTTGGGTGTCTGGGGTTGTCAGGGTGTGTTGTTTGAGGGTCTAGGGGTGGTCAAGGTGTGTCAAGGGGTGGTTCTTGGGTGCCTATGCGGTATTCAATGGAAACTAGTGAGTGTTAAATAAATAAATGTAGTTTAGGGGTGGTTACATTATGGCAGTCCCTAAACTTGGTCCCATAATGTCAAATTAGGGGCAGATTTAGCTACCCCTAATCTATCCATTTATGGTGAATTTTGGGTAAAATTAGAGATGGTTAAAGCCCCATCTAATCTAACCGCCGCTAAACACCAGCCTATTTTACCAAGTCTTACATAGAACCTCCTCTAATCAGAGTAGGTGGCCACATTAAAGGTTCTTATAGGAAACTGTTGTTAAAGGTTTTAGAAGGGGTTATAACTCCTTCTAAATGAAAAAATAACCCCTACTAATCTCCCTTCTTTTTTGTCGTGTAAGGTGGGGAGGTTGTAAGATCCCAGAATTCATGGATTTATTATCTTATTTTAATTTTGGTTTGAATCCCTTAATGTTGGATAATTAAATGTTTACCGAGTGTATTAAGAAGATCAAGGGTGTTTTAGGGGTTTGAGACATGAAAGAAAGGGGAATCGGGCAATCATGTTCATGTTGCGCGGTTAGCGCATGGTTAGTGTATACCATGTAAGGGGTGAGGCCAAACCGTGAAACCTTAGACAAAGGAATTTTGCACATTTGGAACAAGGTTTTTCAAACCATGTAGAATCCCCAAGTAACAGTGTGACTTGGACCATCTTGGATAGAGGCAGGCACACAATTAGTTCATAGTTTGGAAAATAGTATGGCCAAACCATGTGCATTATTAAAAATGGTATTTTACCATTTCTTCCCTCTGTATATTAAGGATATAACCTGATTTCTTCCCCCATTCCTCCTCTATCAACCCTAGTGATGAACCATTTTGACAAAATATTCCCAAGGGTGGATCTCCTTCTATTTTAATCTGTTTGGAGTGTCATTGGGTTTGGATCAAAGCTACAGCTGATTATAATGCTTCCCTTTATTCTCTTTTTTGATTTATGGATTGTGTGGTTTCTCTTCTCCTTTTGAATCCCTAAAACACTCTTTTTTAGAGGATCATTGGTTGGGGAAGTCAAAGGGTTCTTGAATCTGGATCAACGGTTAAGTTTAAGTGTTTGTTCATCTTCAGATTTTAGGTATGTGGTCTGTAAGTTATATCTCATAGTCTTGATGTTGATTTTGCATGTGTGGTTGGGTTATTGGTTCCTTCATATTGTGCATTTGATTACATTAGTGAGATTTGGTAAATTTTTTTGATAAAAAATAAATTTAACCCCTCATGATCTCTGTGGGATAAATTTAGGATGATTAGACCGGTTTAAAGCCACCCATGGGGTGGACAATATTTCCAAACATGGAAAATTGGAATGTTAAGCATACGATAGATTTTTGTTGCCTTAGAGCCCATGGTAATTATGATGACATGTTAGTTTTAATGATAATGATACATTGATGGTAATTGTGTCAAGTTGTTATTATAGAATAAGGGGTTACTTAGTTTAATGTGAATGGGTAAAATGTGTTATTGATTGTGGATAAAAAATGGGTAAATTTAGGTAAAGTATGTAAATAAGAATGTATAAAAGGGTTAAGTCATGGTGATTGGTAAATGTGTTAAATTTTTTAATGAGTGAGAATTTTTTATTATGCTTGATAGTTAAGGTATGAAAAGGGAAATTGGGTTAAACAGGCAATGTAATGTAAATGGTAAATGTGATAATGGGTTAGATCTTGATGATGGTTAACATGTTGAATTGATATGAAATGTAAATGGTACTTTATTGATTAATATGGAATGGAAATTAAATTGGTGTAAATAGATTTTGATTAATAATATGACATAAGGGGTAATTTAGCGTAATGTTAATGGGTTAATGAGAAATGAATTGTAAATGGTAAATATGTCATTGGGTTATGGCATGATAATGATTTATGTATTGAATGATTATGAATAGTGGATTGTTTTTTGTATTGATTGAGAATTGTTTATGGTATAGTATATGTGCTAAATGGATAAATAAGCTTGTACACATGTATTGGTAGTTGTGGGGTATTGGACTTGAGGATCTGTGAACATGGTTTGGGTTATACTAATGCTCTAAACCACACCCTATAATGCATGGCTTAGGGAAGAGGACTAAGGCTTATTCCTGTAACGGTTTCATTTGATGACACTACCTGTATTGAGGATCCAAGGTAAGTCTGATGTATTGTTTATTAAATGTTTATCCCTAGTGAGATGGGGAACATGACTTACACCCTTATGCATGATAATTGACATGCTTAGGATATTTTTTTAAAGATGTAAATTCCTAACCCAAGGAACATATGATGGAAATTAACTTAGTAGTAATGATTTTATAAGTTTTGAAAATGGGAATAATAACGGAAATAGATAAAGTGAACATTGTTAACTAATGGCACCCGAGATGTCTTTGGTTTATCTTGTCACTCATTTCATACTAAAATGTGTTATATTTTTAGATTGGATATTTTGTAGGCATTATTGGTGGTGGCCTACTGAGTTGTACTAACACCCTTCTCAGGTCGCCATTGGGTACCCGAGGAGATTTTTTGGTTTCAGATCAAGACAAGGGTAAGGCCCAATGATAGGGAGTTGAGTTGGGATTGGGATGTTCATAGATGGGGATTCATACTTGCAGTCCAAAACCATATTTTGGATTCAAATATTTATTTCAATTTTGAGTTTTTATGTCACTTTACACTTTATAGCATGACATGGCATATTTACTTTTGGTTGTAGATTGTACCCTATTTGGAAAATGGTTGGAAATGAATGTTTTTGATTATTTGAAATTTTATCCTTTATTTATTATGGTTATATGTTGTGGGTTACTCTGATATAGAGCTTATATTATCCTCGTGTATCACATTAGACCCTCACATCTCATCGGTAACCTCTAGTGTGTGGGGCGTCACGTTTGAGGTCATGTGGTGACCCAACTCAGGGCATCGATTTAGTGGATCCCAAGTTCGGGAAGTTACATATTTTCTTATTCTATGGATGATGATCTTGGGATTGGGATTTTAACTACTTATATTGTATCTGTTAAGGGTTAATAAACCCTTGAAAATCTCATCAATGGTATCAGATCATCCAATTTTATTAGAATTTTGAAATCATTTAGGAAATTAATAATGTCTGAAATATATTCTATATCACTTTATTGTCATTAGATATGTTTAGATTATTTGGTCTATAGGTTTCACATTATAGAATATAATATAGGACATCATAATCCAAGAAATATATGAAATTAATGGAATTACAATTGTCATAGCATATGAATTACCCATATCAAAAAATACAATTCAACATAGGGTTTTCAAAAAAGAGAGTCTCGTATCACTATTGTCATTACTCATTATATCCTAACATATGACTCAAAAAACCTTAATCATAAGTTATATCATATTTTATGATATAAATATCAATCATAGAGTATGACAGATAGAAAAACCTTCCATATTAGCTTTATCATATTTAACAATATAGTTATCAGTCTTAAAATATGACTAATATCATGTTAATAGGTTACCATATAAATAATACCCTATGGGTGGTTTGGATTTTAAATTATTATTAGAAGAGAAAAAATTTATTTTCCATTATATTCAGTTATGAATTGAATTAATTATTTATAAATTGTTTATAAATAAAGATAAAATGATATTCTAAGAATTTTTATTAATTTATATATATTGTATACATTTTATTATTTATAAAGGGTTTATAATTAATTAATTAATGTTTATA
The DNA here is from genome assembly GCA_963277665.1 of Viscum album. Lineage (NCBI taxonomy): Eukaryota > Viridiplantae > Streptophyta > Magnoliopsida > Santalales > Viscaceae > Viscum > Viscum album. Next base: position 1,356,832,287 of record OY728131.1, read on the forward strand.
AAACATTTATTATGAAATATTTCTTAAATATTAAATATTAATATTAAAATATCTTTTATTAAATGATATGGAATGCCTTATGAATTAGATAAAGTTTTTATCTATTTAATCATAAGGGTAATGTATAAAGTGTTTATAAATTACAACATAAGGAAAAATATAAAGTGTTTATATTTGAATTATGAATTATTAAAATTGCTTAATTTATGTTCACATTAAAAAGATCTGTATTTGGAGATTATTTAGACCTTATCTAAGGATTTGGGATAAATTTATAGGATAAAAGGTTTAAATAATATTAATATATGATATTGATATTGTGTAAAATGTTTTAGTAACAAAAAATTGAAATATTAAATTTCAATATTTCATGAAATTCCAAATATTAAATAAAAAATACTAAACTATAAATATGTAGGAGTTCATATGGGATTAAATACTGAGTGTATATATTAAATATTATTAAATACCCATAATAAATATGTTAAATATTACAAAGTGTTTATAATTATATTTAATTATGAATTATTCATAAATAATTATCTCATGTTTAAATATTTAAAATGTTCATTTATTTAAAGTTTATTCCCTACTTTATATTTCATAGATATAAATTATTTATATTTTGAATAAGTTTTTTATTTGGTTGAAGTTGTTAAATTGATTCTTGTAAATTTTGAAGCCTTGAATTATATGTTATGTATGATTACATAAGAATTAGTTTTCATTTAACTTTACCTTGGTTTTTTATTGATTTTATGGGATTTAATTTAGTTATTTAATATAGTTTACATATATTAGGTTTTAGAGTTATAATGAATTGGATTCTCTCTTGGGTAAAGTATCCATTGGTAAAGGGACTTTAGGTCAAAATTCCCACTATCCAGGAGGCTTTTGACTTATTCTTAAAAGGTGGGGGTTGGATATATGTGGCATTGTGATTAATGATGTATATATTTTCAATATAATATAATTATAATCCTTTAAATTAAATATTCATGCACCTTATACTTAAGATTTATTTGGATATGTGTTAATATGTTTGGTATCTATATTTTGGTGAGTAAAAAATGTGGTTTATGTAAAAAGTTACACATCAATATAGTTTAAACATATTGATTTATAGGTTGGATAAAATTCCAAAACTATATCATTATAATCATTAATGCATAAAAAGAATAATATGATATAATATGGTGGGAATAAAACCCCTTCAAAATACTAAATATTAGATTCCTTCCAAATAAGCACTTTTCAAAACCATAATCTTCCAAATGGGTAGTTTCAAGACAAAATAGGGGGGCCTTGGATTATGTTCTATAAGTTAAGAAATTAATGAGTTTCACCACATCATCCTTGGGTAGTTTCACGCCAAAGAAGAGTACCCATGGATTATCTTTTGTTAGATTATTCTTGGGATTTTATTTAGGTTACACTTCGCTGGGAAACCCTAAGGGTTAAAATATGAAATTAATAGTATTTATTTCATATATATTATTGATTTGGAAAATATTTTATCCACTAAACTATCTAGTATTCAAAACTATTTTGGTTATGATGATACCCAACCTAAATATCTTAGTGTTGATATGAACAATAAAATGGACTCATTACTTAGTGAAAATGGGGCTTTTCCTAATAATGGGTGTGATGAGTTTAAAAGGTGTCATAACTTTAGTGGGATCCTATTTAATAAAATTCCTTATTATATGTAAATAAAATATTATACTCATTTAATAAAAACTTTTGTTGTAGATAAAAAACATCATCATCATCAAACTTAACTTTTAGATTAATCCTTGAATAAGAAAATATTAATGTAAGAAACTATTTAGTATGGTAACTTAGGATATGTTCTTTTATAAAATAAATTATATGCGTTAGAGAAACATTTTCCTTAGTAAAAAAGTGTTGATATTGTTCAACTGGTGAATCTAGATGAATATAGAAATCATATAATGATTAACTTATGGTTTCAAAGACATGAGATACAAAATAACCTAAGTAATTTTAGAATCCACTCATGTACTCAATATGATTGAGTATGTTAATGACTTTAAGAGACTGAATATTTCTTTGAGGATTACTATGTTTAAGGAATTAATTTTTTCTCATATATGGAATTTTTTCAATTAGATTAATGAATTTACCAATTATTCCCAGGTATTGAGAATATATGAACTAGGAAAATGATATCTAGGTTTTGGTCACGGTAAAAGTTCAAACTATAAGTATGAAAAAAATTAGAGAGTCCAACAATGTTTGTTTAAGTATCCAATAAAGGTTATTGAAACCTAAAGGTAATATAGGGAATAATGAATAATAATTCCATAATATGGATTTTGGGATGGTTTAGGGGGTTTTAGAAACACCATAAAATTTATATTCCATATATCAATTTTATAGAAATTAATACCTTGGTTTTAAAGGGTGTATAATACCAAATGTATAATTTACTTTAAATATACATGAGTTCAAAAACAAGTAAATAATTAATTAATATTGTAGATTTCATTCAATTGATAAGGAAAAGAGTTGATAAATTAAATATTTTATTATAAATTAATTTTTCAAGTTCATATAGATTTAAGAAAATGATGGGTATCTTCATCTCATTTATCATATGTGATAAGAGAATATGTTCAGAGAAAAGAGTTATTGTGAACAAAATGAGATGATTAATTTTATGTTAATGGTTTTTGATTCATAAAATTCTATAAAATGTTTTGAGATGAAGATAAGGGTGAAAATGTTTTATCAAGGATAACTTTTTATCTATATATTTTAACAAATATAAGGGAAGATGTTCCCACCACCCTTTAGAGTCATATGTTGATAAATAGAATTTTTTTCATTTTAAAATTCTCTAATCACATATAATACCATATGTGATATGGGAAAATGTTTATTTTTAAAATATTCCTACTAAGAGGAAATAATATTTATTTTATAAAAACAAATGAGTTTTTTGGATTTTTTATGATATTCTAAATGGAATATATTGTCTAAGAGGATAGTGGGGGTATGTTTGAAATTAGAGAAGTTAAAATTTAACAAATAAAAGGTTGTATCAGTGTTGACTTAAAGTGATTTATACATAATATAATGAATATTTTAGGGTATGTGATGGTGATATTTAAAGATTATATGTACTTACCGTAATATATTTGAATTTCACATAATACTAGAGGATTTTAGGATTTAATGTAATGTAATAATGTAAATAGTTACATTATTAACCATTATATTTCAAGCGAAAATTCGGATGGAAAAGGTTTATAGGATAATGATGCTAAAAATAAGAATGTATTAAATAAATAAAAATGGTTTACATCATAACATTTGATATTGTAAAGTTAATGAGTTTGAATATGTTGATGTAGTTGAACATTAATAATTTGATTCCTAAATATCACCATTATTTGAACATTATTTATTTATAGATGATACTCAAAAAAGAGTTTAGTGGGAGTTTTTTATAAAATGGTCACATATATATGTGGTAGTAATTACATATATATGTAAAGAGTTAACAAAACCCAAGAAATTACAGCAAAAATAAGTTTAATATAGAATTTTATCACATTTTAAATGTTATATAGGTGTGTATTTAGGGTTTTATTAAGTTTGTTTAAAATATTTTTAAAAATATTAAAAGAATCATAGAAAATTAAATCTTCAATTTATCATTCTCTCACATTGGTTGAATGTATGGATATATTGATATACATTTCATTATGTGTAATAATAAATGTCCTCTAAAAGTAAAACTTTATGTTTTCTATAATCGATGTTTGTCAAAGAGTTTTATAGGTTATATTAATATTTTAAGGTTAGAGTGAGTTAGATTCTTGTATGAGATTTCAAATGTTCTCATGAGGCACAAAATGTTTTTACATCAGATGGCCAACTAAGTATACAATATAGAGTTTCATAAACAATTTACTAAGTATACTAGTGTTCATGTATTATATAGGAGTATTCATTACCAAAGGTTGTCAAGATACATATCATGAGAACCTTAATATTTGTTACATTTATTATAAAATCCACTATTCCTTAGTTAATCATGTGTTGGTTTGGCATATTTCTAATAATTTCATCAGTTACACCTCAATAAAGATGGTATTTTACCTCTCATATGAATATTATGACATTTATGCCCTATATTAATATAGACTTCGGAGTGTGTGGTTGCAATTAGATAGTAAAAAATATGTGCTTATCTATTTTAATGAGGGGAATGTTATGTGATCATCCATAAAGATCAATGATATGCGATATATTCATCAAATTTGTAAGTCTATACTCGAAGAGTTGAAAACATTTGATTTGGATATATGGGATTGATATACTTTGTGTCCCATGATCACTCAATGTCTTAGATAAAGGGAATTTATGAGAATTTATACTATCATGAGATTTTTCTAATGGAAATAGGTACTAAGGTACATGTTTTTTATAAATATTATGTCTTATCCCATTGTAGCTTAATTAGTATTGACCCTTTTATAGATGTCTCTCTTTGATTATATTTATGGATCTGATGATTCATATTTTTTTCTAATGTTATAAAGGCATGTGGGGTAACACTTTGTGGTTGACTAAATGTAGATTTAATTTAACTCATAGAACTATGCTAAAAGTGTTTTAGAATTCATAGAATTGGTTTTTGGATGGGAATTTACAAGGTATTATATATGATGTGATACAATGTGGATTTTATTATATATTTACAAAAAAATGGAAAATATTTAAAATATTTTATGATATGGTTTCATAAGATATTTTATATGATATAATATAAGGTGAAATGGAAAAATCCATTTAGGATTTAGTGGTAGTGGGTGATTAAAGAAGATAATATTCTCCAAATCCAATTGTATGGGACACAATAACCCAATAATATTTTTTGATTAGATGGATATCATATAGAATGATAATTCCACTTCCTTCACACACCTATTCAGTCATATTATATGAATAAAGTTAGATCATAACTCATAGTATAGAGAAAAAATTTTATTGCCTCCTGTATTATATCATATAATGGTATAGAATCATAATTCATGGCATGAAATGAGGTTTTATACTACTACCCATGAAATAATATTGTATCAAAATTAATCATTATAAATCCTATAATATGATTCCTTGTTACTTCCTTCGATGATATATGTGGCATAAATTTTTCCATAATGGTTAATATTATAACCAGTCATTACAAAATATTTCATGAAAGGTATTAGTATTCATGAAAAAGTTGTATGAATATAAAGTGGAATTTACTAATGTGATATAATGCATGAGTAAATTCCAACATACCTGAGGAGAATCTTTGAGGGCTATTTAAAGCGGTTTGCTACCATGATATGGTGATATAAAATACTCTACTGGTTTGGTTGAAATTTCCATACACATTTCTCTCTTCTCTTATCACTATTTCATAAAGAGGTACAATAATTTCATGGTGGCTGGAATATCCCACTCATACAAAAATGGAAAAAGACCATTTAACATCGGTTATTTTTTGTTTTCAACATCTATTAAAAGGAGAATGTGTTTTAGATGACATTAAAAGTAATGATTCGATGTCAATTTTTTATTACTAATGTAGAAACATTATTTCAATTTTGGTTTATTTATAACTGATATGGGGAGATTTTTTTATTACCTTTACTAGAACATCCTACATTGGTAATACTAATAACCAATGTTTAATAGGACTTTCGACTTTAGTTATTTGGACACACAATATTTAATGAACCTTTTAAAAACAATTTTCCACTAAAATTGATGTTGAAAGTATTAAAAAATGACCTCAATATGATTTTTTATGTTATTTATGGGAAATAACTAATGTCAAAAGTGGATTTCAATGGTCATTTTCCAAATAACTAGTGTTAAAATCCCCTTTAAATGTTGGTTTCACAAATAACTAATGAAAAAAATTAAATATTTTTAAAATGTTATATAAATAAAATTTACCATCCCTATTGACAGAAACCGGAAACACAATAGCGTACATCATTAAACCAAAACATTTATCAGTATTAGAAAACAAAAAAACACAATGAAAACTTGTATAAAACATTTTTTCAATATGATACACAAAAAATAAACTTTTACATATACATCAATAAATTAATTAAGACTAAAAAATTGTCTTTAAATTCATCTCAAAATTGGTTTAATTGTTTATCTAAATAATATTTCAAATCATCAAAAACCTATAAAAACAATAAGTTTTATAAAATTTTTAATACAACATGTTTGTTTAAATCAAAAGATAAATAGTGGAACTAACCTTATTAAAAAAAATAATCATTCCAATTGTGATAATCTCATAAATGAATCATAAAACATAATATCCACATTGAACATGTCCTTTGTGATGATGAAATTTCATTTATGAAATTAAAATTTGAAAATAAAATAATTATTATGTGTTAGATAAAAAATATAGATAATAATATAAAAGGTATCTACCTACACTTGCATGTAATTAATTTTATTTGGGTTATTTATTGATAAGTTATTTACATTAAATGTCTTTCATGACCTTTTTTATATATTAATTACTAAAACATATGTAACATGAAAAAAAATTAGATTATAGTTTTAAAAAAATATTATAATACTTATAAATTCAAAAAATCTCTAAATTGGTCATGAATATCACCCAAAAAGAGCATAACCAATATGTTGTCTAGTCATGTATGTAGAACATGCATTACATCCAATGTACACTAAAACATAAAAAAATAACAATGATTGATATTATAATTAATATTATTTTATAATTATATAATTCTTATTACCCTTCAAGGAATCGAAGGTACCAACACTTAATCTCTATTTTTTCTAATCTTTCAGCTATATATTTAACTCTAACATTATACCTCATGTATTTCACAATTGTAGAAAGGAATTATGGATCCATAAATTAATAAAATTATGTTCTCTCATATTATAATAAAATAGTTTTTAGGTACCTAGTGAAATAAATTAAAAAATTAAAACACTATAAGTATATTTATTTAATAAAATAAACATAAAATTAAAAATTTAATTACTTGGAAAACATCGACACTGTGATTAATGAGAGCTCATCTCTGATAATATAATTCAACATATATTTTTTAAATATAATGTATAGTCTCTTCCACATATCTAAGTATTCATCAAAAAACTCATAATAACTCACAAACATAAAAGAATTCATTGAAAAAAAAATTAACCCGTGAGAAGTTTGAGAAGTATTTGATGGTGAAGGTTCTTGAAACCTTTGTTTATTTTGAAATGAATCCTTATATTTTAGGTATTATTATATAAGATAGTGTTAAAGAAAAAATACAAGTAATTTAAATATAAAAAGTAAATTAAAATTTAAAAAACGACAAATATATACCTCATAGGTTAACTGAAGAAAAATGGTAGCTGTGTAGAGTAAAAAAATCACTCAAACTCTATCCACCTATTTTTCCTCCATTGTAAGTAATGGAACTAGAGTAGTTTCATAAATAACATCATTTACCTATACTATTAATTTATGTAACTGCATAAGGTGATGATGTATGAAATCTTCTAGATGATATATAATACTTTATGTTACAATATGTTAGTAGGGATCCTCAACATGCTACTCATAGTAAACAGTCAGGTCTGAATGAGGAGGTGGTGGATATATATAGGTAGGGTGACTATGCTAGTGATGTTAGGGATCCTATATTTGTTACACCATTTATATAAACATAGACTATACAAATGATTTAATTTGTTAATTTTTTGACTGATCCATGTATTTCATATTATCATTCAAGGAATACATTTCTCCCTAGTATTATTCCAACCTCAATGTCGTACTAGTATAGAAAAAAACATTTCTTATACCTATACCCAAATCTTATTCACATAAATGGGTTGGGTGTTCTTTTTTTTCTAAAATAGTATCCAGAATATCTATCATTCCATTAGGGATAAAGTTCCCTTGCATAATTTCTCCTTAAGGTAATCTATAAATAATATATGAAAAAGATTTATTGGTGCAAGGAATTAATAAAAAAATATTTAAAAGAAATTATCTTTTTATAGACTTCTCACTGACGACTTTTTATGGATCTATAAGAAATTCCCCTATTTTTTCATCCTCACCTTTTCCCATTTTTTATGATGTGTAGGGTGAGATAAAGGGCCAAACAGAATCTCTTTTGAGCTGCTACTAGATTTAGCACTTAATTCATCAAATTTATTAGAAATAATTTACTCCTCTGATAATTGATATGCTACATGTGATAATATATTAGGGAATACACACTATAACTAATTACCTTGATGAAACCTCTTGGAGACCTGTTATATAAGAGTAAATAAATAAGTTTCTATATAATTAACAAGTAATTATACAAATTTATTTAATAATAAATAGTTTTTAAACTAGAATGGATTCCTCCCAATGGATGGAGAAAAACTCCATCCAAGTCTTTACATTTGTAAACCCATATTTGAAGCATGGATTTTCATCATGTTGTTTCCAAAAAATATATTATGAAGCAAATTTTGTTTTAAAGTATCTCCATCTAACTAAAAAAATACATCCACATATTTTAAATATATTTTGCATAATGAAATTAAAATGTAATATAAAATTGGAAAAATTAAATATTAGTCATAAAACATATGATACTTGTATATTTGAAAGAAAAAAATACAATAGATGAGAAATTATACCATAATAGACACCCAAAACTGGCCATTTAGACTCATGTCGAAGCACTTCCAGTTAGGAAATAAAATACTAAACATGTAATGATATTACATATCCAAATAAATTACAAATTGAATGAGATTTGGTCTTGGTGGATTATTATTTTTATTAAATTCAATTATCAAGCTTTTCTATGCATGAGAAAGTGAATGTTTTTGGAATTGTGAAATCTCACGTCTTCCAACTATGGGTATCATCTCTTCTGGAGAAGATGACTCCACTATAGGAGGCTCACTGATAGTCCTAAAAATAAGGTAGTACTAATAAAAAATTAATTTCAGTGTATCATTTATTGATTTAAAATATACTAATACGAAAAAATATATACACATACCTTAATACATGTTCTTATGCCTCTGTTTCTGTCATTTAAATAGATGGATTAATGTTATGAGACTCTATATACCGAGATTTATTAGAATAAAATTATTTTTAGAAGTAAAAAAAATTATTTTTAACAATTGGAATAATATTATATATATATTGATAACTAATACAACTAACGATAAATAAATATATTAAAATGATAAATACAAAGTAATATTCATAGAAAAATAATGATGTTAGGGTTATTCAACCATAAAATGTGCAACCAAAATTGATAAATATAATAATTAATATAAAAATAATATAAATGAATAGTATTTATAAATTTAAAAATTCATTGTAAATAAATTAGAGTCATTATATGTGTAAGTTTCATAAAAAATTTACAATATCAAGCTTCTTCAAAACAAGAATGTGTATGTGAAACTGATGAATATAAAAATTTGTTAAAAAATGAAATAAAAGATGAAAATATATAAATTTAAATATTCAAGTTAAAAAATGTTTCTACAACAGAAAGTTTCATAAAATAATAATTTCAGGTTCTTTTAATCAATAATTTTTTAATTGAAACTAATGAAAATAAAAAAATAATACAAAATTTTCTGTAATGATCAATATCTATAAATTTTAATGTCCAAGATAGACTATTTACGTGTATAAGTTTCACAAAAAATAGAAAATAGATATTTACCTAAATAATTAGGGGATTTACAGATTATTTTCTCATATCCCTTCCAAGTGATCATTTGATATTCCATGGACTACATATATGTAAAAATCATTTTTATCCTCAGGTAATCCTATAATAGATAATGAAATATCAAAAAAAATACTTAACATCATCAAAATTTTCATCACCCAAATGAATTTTTTCATATAAAATAATGGACTAATAATCATTTTATGATTCAACAACACAAAATATTTTCTTCATGTGTCCCCATGATAAATGATACATATATACAACTAAATATTTTTAAATCAATAAGTTTAAATCCATGTTCATAATGTTTCATACCACTGTTACTGTCAGCCTAATTACACTAAAACATGGGTTCTCAAAATTCAGTATAATCAATCCCCCTTATATCTTCAATAACTCTAAAATATGATTTTTAGGCATAAATTTAGTTTTATCTGTTACACTTGAAAAATGAATTTCATCAGCAATGACCATTACTCCAATATTTTGAAGAGTAATCTTATTGTCCTTATTTTTATGTAAACTTCATAACCATTAATTTCAAAACCAGGCCATGTGATCGCATTAAAAAATGGTCCCCTTGCAAACCATTTCAAGGTTTTTGATGCAGATAAATCAGAATTGAATTTATCCTTAAACCATGAATTAAATGTATTTTTATGCTCATTCATCAACCAATTTTCATTTATATTCAATATCTTATCTTAAAACTAGTAGTATTTGATTATATATATGGTTAAACAGTACTTTTATTGTTCAAAATGTACAAATGTACATGTATCACTTCATCATATGGAATTAACATTAACTTTATTCCATGAAACCATTTACCTTCACTATCAATTATAAAATGTTGAGATACAAGGAGACAAATTTTCTCTACATCATATAAATAATAAATACATAACTCAATCACCTCTTCATATATATATATTTAAATAACAGAGGCCTCTAGTTGGTATGAATTTTTAACATATTCCTTTAATAATCACATGTATCATTCAAATGGATACATCTAATATAAATAAAAATTCCCATATATTCTTATCTCATTCACCAAATGAATTATCAGATGAAGCATTATATCAAAAAAATGGTGGAAAATAAGTTTCCAGTAGAAAAATTATCAACATAGATTCATTTTTTGACACATTTAACAAATTTTGATCTATTACTTTGTTGAAAATGTAATTGAAAAAGTAAAACAACCTAATGATATACTTCCTAATAAGTATTAAGAATATTCCATACAGTGTAATCGATATCAATACATGAAAATCATGAGATTTCAAACCTATTAACTTTAGATACTTTAATGATAATAAATTTTCACGTTTTAAGAAAAACCTCAAGGTACTTTAATACCACATAGTCATTAAATTCCTCTTCTCACTCTTAACTAATATATGGTAATATGGAGGTAAATATATTTTGTTACCTTTCATGGTGGGAACTAATTCTAAATGTATTCCCATGGAATTTAAGTCCAGTCCTATATTCAATATATATTTTATATTTAATTTTTTATCTAACAATTTTCCAATAAAACTTTCACAATTTTTTTATCAACTTGTATAAAATTAATGTTATGTTTTACCTCTAAAAATATCTAACAAAGTACCTTGAATAATATGGATTGTTTCTTCCATTTTTTTATGAATAAATATTTCTTTATTTCTAAATGTGACATTAATATTTTTTACCCTATCATGGTATTCTTTAGCTGGTAATGGTTTTGTGGAAAAACTATAATCTTTTAAACCATTGAATGCCTTTTTTTTAATCTTTATTAAGGCTGATCCATTGTCCAAAATATTTGAAGTACCGTGTACACTGTCATTCTATCATTTTATAATTTTTGATATAATGTCCCTTCTAATAAAATTGGACTATCTTTATTACCCTTAACATTATATCTAGATATGTTTCTATATGTAGGAAAGTTATTTATAGTGAAAATTACCATAGCACATAAAACAAAATACTCTTTCTTGTATGTATAAAAAATTGTGGCACCAACTTCCTATATAAATTTCAAACCATTCCTCAATGGTGATAGATATAAATCAACATCATTTCCAGGTTTTTTTTGGCCTACAAATAATCAATCTCATCATAAAATATTTTTTATTTATAAAAATATATAGAAAAACGTTGTACAATAACAATATAACCATCCAAGAACTATGTTGGGTTTTAAGGCTCTAATGTGGATTCATTATATCTATTCATAGTTCCATTATTATATTTAAAAAATCATTTTAAAAAAATTGTCAAATCCATTCCATTATGGTGAATCGATAGGGTGATGTAGCTTTATATCAGAGATTCAGCCATCAATATTTCATCTTATCTTCTTTGCATCATTTGAATTTGTAAATATATGATTCAAATGTAGAGTTATTGGAAGATACTAGATTTATTTTGTGTGAGGTTTGGTTCTTATTCTTTATAGTGAATCAAAATTATATTTATCAACCATTTTATATCATAATGTCTCATATTTAGGAAATTCTAATATATTTTTATATTATTTTCTATACAGCACATAATTTTTGGGGAAATAATTTATTTTATTATACCCAAATCCAAATGGTCATAATATTTTTTTACATCAAAATTTTAATATGGAAGTTAGTTTCCTTCTGAAAGTAATTATCTCCAAAGTTCAAGCTATTTCTTGAAGTTGTTGTCCCTTCAACCATTTTTTTCTTTCAGATTAACAAATATTATAACTATTGACAGCACTATAAATTTAGTACAACCTTTTAATAGTGTTTTATTATACTATCTATACAATATTTCAAAACATTTTATTTTTTCAATGGTTTTAATGCTAGCATTATGAATTAATTCTTAAGATTGTCCTTGGTCTCATTTTGAACATATTAATCAATATTAGATCTTGACTTATTTTGTACTTCACCGTGATAGATCTAGTAGGTATAACATTGATTAAAAAATAGTAAATCATATGGTATTTTATTTCTATATTCTATACTTGTCTCATATCCAAACTCTTCATGTTTGGACTGAAATTTAAATCTTGTTTTTCAATATTTTTTTTAGAAATTTCCAAGAAATCACCAACCCCTTTATTGATTTGTCACTAGATATTCGTGATTTCATTCAATTATGATCCATTATCTAAAATAACAATATAATATATGAATATATTAAAAAATTTAAACATATATATAAACTGATAAATTTAAAACATATAAATATATAAGTATATAAAATTCTTAAATTCAAAACATATAGACTCAAATTATAAATACATGTACATAAAGAATATAATTAAAATAATTGATAAATTAATCATTTATTCATAAAAATTTAACCAAAATCAAAAATTATAAAAAATAAAAAATAATTAACACAACAAAAAAATAAATATAATATAAAAAATAAAATAATTAATAATTCATATATATATATATAATCAAAACCATTTATTCATAAACATTTAATAAAAACAAATAATTATAAAATATAAATAATAATATGGAAATTAAATGGATAGATTATAGTAAATAGATATAAATTTATTAGAAAAAATAATTAAATAAATACGATTTATAAATCACAAGAATTTAAAAAATCTTATAAATAAAAAAATAAAAAATTAATAGAAAAACATCACATATAAAGCCAATATATCTATGAAAAATAGAGAGAAAAAAATTTAAAATATAAACTACATGAAATTAAATTAGATCATGGTCCACAATAAATAAATGGTTAAAATTTAAATCCTAAAAATATTTCAAAAATAAAATAAAAAAATCAGAAAAAAAAATTTATATAGTGAGTATATTGAAAATTAATAGAGATAAAATTGTATTAAAATAAACTCAAATGGAATGTAATCAGGTGGAAGAATTTTTGAAAAATAATTAGAGAAAATAAATTTAGAAATCTATGTAAATAAATAGAACACCTCTGAGATCTCAAACTACAACAATGGAAATTGAAAAATGAATGATATAAGTGAAAAATCAAAATATCAAAGGATTAAACACAATGAACTATAGAATATGTGTAAATAAAATGGAGGGAGGTAATTTTGAAGTCATGGAAGTTAGGGTTTGAGAGTTTTAGGTTTTATGGAATGAAATTCAAGAGTCAAAATATGTATGTCTTTAGTTTTTTTTAAATCATTGGTTATTAAAATTTCTGATTTGAAAACATAGTTTTTTATGTCAGTTATTTTATTTAACGCCATGAAAACATCTTTAACATGGGTTTCCACATCATCTATTATAATAATTGATGTCTAAACCTTGATGGTCAATCTTTACACATCGGTTACTAAGATAACTGATGTGAAAAACTACACTGAAATGATTTTCAAGTTAGTTATTATAATGACCAACATGGAATCCCTAACACAAAATTTACTTTTTCTAATAGTTGTATGATGTGTGATCCATTCAACTTATGGATACCTCTAGAAGTAGGAATTCCTTCAACTACCACTTATTATATCATCATAAAATATGTTTGAAGGTATTCATATAAATATGAAGGTGATTTATTGGATCATCAATGTATAGGTACACATGTTTTACATTATTTCTTCATTTATAGTATGTATATATATTTCCTTATTTTTATATGAGGATCCTAGGATTGGGATTTCAACTAGTTCTATTACATCTATTAATTATTAATATTCCTCTAAGTATCCCCTAAAGTGGTACAAATTTTTACATGTTTTTTTATTTATCTAAACCTCTCCTAGGCGAATCATAGTCTGGATTTTCTATTTTTTAAATATGTTTAGACATATTAGATGTATCCAAAATCCTTCACTTCTTACCATGATCTTTCCAAGTGTTATTAACTCTACAATATTGAAAGAGGTCATTGAGTCTTAGTTGAGTTCCATGTTTACAAATCAATTTTGAAACTTGATTGATCTATCTAAAGAATTTTTAAATATAGAGTAAAAATGAGTTTTTTAAAGAAATATAAAAAAGGATAATAGAATGTTTACCTATAAAGTGAATCTGATCGAAAATGGATATAAATAATTCTATAATTTTAACTATGAATAATATTTATCTCCATTAACTATGATAAAATTCATCTAGGTTATGCTCTATATACGAACATACCATAATAATGTTATATACCAGATGGTAACAAAAATTTCATTCCTTAATGAGAACTCATTTGGGGATGTGTATAACATAAATCCTAAAACAATTAGTATTAAAATTGTGTTTCTGAGTGTTACAAGTTGAAATAATATATTTATGCATTTAAATAAATATCTTGGGATTGGAACATTTGTATTGATGATTTGGTCAAGGATTTGGGTTTCATTAAGAGTGAATATGGATTATATGATTCATATCTTTCAAGTGAAAGCATGTTCGTACTTCTAGTATTAGATATGGATAATATATTTCTTATTAGAAACGTCATGTAAAATTTATAATTTGAAAATATTTATTAGGGTAAATACTTCTTTATTAATAACATAAGATAATAAACATGTATAAAATCCATGAAAACTATATAGATATATCAAATAGGTTATTTGGGGTCACAAACCATCCCAGAAAACCCCTTACCTAGTAGCCAAGTTGACATGTGACAAGTCTCAAAAGGCATTCGCAATCTCCATGGGATGGAAACTTGTGTCTAAGAATCAAGTACCCACCTTTGGGAATGGTTTTTTCTTTATAAATAACTACTTAGGGTATATCCGGAGAATCTAGCATGACCCTGCCATAGTTTAGTAGTTAGGGAAACGTGGATAAAATCAAACATGACATAATAGATAAGAGATATAATCACAAATCAAGGCTGAAAATATAAAAATTTAATAATCCATAACATTATAATGCAATATTTAAGTTAATCATGTATATACAAAAAAATATGAAATGGATTATATTGAAAAATGGTATAGGAAGATGATATGGAGATATAAAAGTATGAGTCTACTATAACACCAAAACCAAAGGTAAACCAAAATAACCACTACCCATATCTATGTGAGACAAGGGATAACTCACGCCATGGTACCACATAGAAACACAAGCATATCTATTATGAGCATCCAATTCTTACTAAAAATTCCTTATAGAGACTCATTCTTAACATACATGGATATTATATCATTTTATATGAATATTTAGCACATTGTATAAAAATACATGCTAGATGACCATAATAGTTTAGTGTCTTTGGAAACTTGGAACACATTCTTCTAGTTTGGTGAAAGATCTTCAACATATCCATAAGGATCTTCCACTTTAGTAATCCTACTAAAAATCTTTCTTCATAACTTGGGGAAAGTAAACATAAGAAAGGGTTGATCTCAAATGCTCAGTAAGGGAAAATAAGAAGATATATAAGCATAATCATGAGAAAAATGGTATGATGACAAGATCGTATCATTAAATGATCACACCCTTCATATCAAAGACCATAATCAATAGTCATGGAATAAATATTTATAGTTCATAATGCATTAATTTATAGTAATCAAGTGCATAATCCATGAAATCATAACATATGAATATGATATGAAATTGTGACATCCACATTAACTTATTACATTGCTAACATGTATAAGTAAAACATATTTACTCATTAAGTTAAGGACATGAAATCAATCCCTCGCATAAACTTATGTACATGTAAAAAGATTCATATAGAACATTGTGAACAAGTATTTAGGCTCATGCATAAGCTTATGGACATGAAACCAAGTTCATACATAACATTGTGAACATGTAATTATGCTCATGGATAAAATTATGGACATGCTACCAGGTTCAAGAATAGCATTGTGAACATGTAATATGGCACACGTATAAACTTTTGTACATGAAAACAGGTCCACTCATAACATTTTGAACATGTAATAAGTTTCACTCATAACATTATAAACACCTAATAAGGTTCATGCACAAACATACGAATATGAAAGTAAGACTATGCATAACATTGTGAACACATAATAAGGTTCACTCATAAAATTGTGAACATGTAATTAGGTTCATGCATAAACTTATGGACATAAAACCAGGTCTATGAATAACATTATGAACATGTAATTAGTTTCATGCATAACATTGTGAACAGTTAATAAAGTTTACTTATAACATTTTTATCATTCAATCAGGTTCATGAATAAATTTATGGACATTCAACAAGGTCCATGCATAACATTGGGAACATGTAATCGGGTTCATGCATAACATTGTGAACATGTAATTAGGTTCACACAAAACATATATACTCATGAGTCATCCATCATTACCTAATTCATTAGAGGGAGATATAGGTCTTATACATCACATAATAAAATCATACATACTTGTTCATAAGACTAGAAACAATCATTATATAATGTATCATAAACATTTCATCTTATAATTGAAGTATCTTTTGAGTTAAATTTTATTTTTTTTCAACTTTTATGATTGGAATTGATGTCAATTTTATATTTATAATTATGTTAGTTGTAATTTTATTGATGATAAAGATGGTTTTGATAGTATCCTCAATATTTTAAATGTGGTGATTATTGAACTGGTCAGCAGTTCTGAAAACATCTGTCATTTTTTTATTGACACAATGTTTACAACATTAGAAGAATTGGATTGATTTAATATTTACTAGGATTTTGGATTAGATCTTATTGGGAATTTCATATATAAACATCATCTAAACCTTAGTTATCTAGACTAACTAAGGGATCCATCTAGGGCCGAGGAAGGAGTCATTATGGGAAGAACAATCAAGCTCGCATGCATAAATGGAATGAAAATTATTATGTGACGAGTCACCGACGTGCAGGGGTGGAATGATGGCCAACAGGAAGCCTGGAACGGTGAAGTTCCAAGTGGTATTAAGTGATCTCGGTAACCACTTCTGGGAGAATGAAGTAGCGGTTTGTATTATAAAGGGGTTGTATGGGGTGATCCTGTTTTGATGTGGGATTGTAGAGAATGGACCTAAACCTTCTGATCATTCAGTCAACTTATCATGGTTGTTAATTGACTTTGCTGAGCTCTGAAAAAATTATAGTTGTTTGATCTACCGATTAGAAGATCCAGGACTATCTGATCCACTTAACTATGTTTTCTTCTCCAGGAAGCTATTAAGATCTTCTATTCATCCGAATCTCCATTTCAATGAATATCGAAGCTTCATCCAAGTTCTTCAATCATCAATTCATCCTTATAAAAGTATGAGGATGATCGAAATATGATTTCATTTCATTTTAATCATAAATTGAAGATCAAACCATGGATTTACAGTGTGTATAAAATATATAATATCAGTGATAGTGATATTCAGAATCATAGAAGTATGGTAGTGGAAATGAACAAGGCTAGTTAAGATTCTAAAAGACTATACTATAATGAACATTTCCTTTAAATACTGAAGGGTTGGTTCATTGGTTTCGTAGTTTTTAATAGAGATTAATTTTTATAAGAAATATTAACTCAGTGATTGCTCTGGTGCCTGAAATATGTTCCACGCAAACTTTTTCTTGTCAAAATTATAAGAGATACTACAAACCTTCGATAAGTGTTTTAAACTCTCAAAGTTTCTTTGTGAATAACTAAGTTCCACAAATAAAATAGAATAGCATGATATTCTTATGCACTATTCTTCTAGTTTGCGTGAAGCTATTGAAATAGTGTGATATATTTCACATTAATTCTCTTAACTTGTGCAAAAGACAAATGTTTATTTCCATATTCATGTTTGAAGGTTTTTATGAAGGATACTGTGCTATTTAGTTTTTTGTAAAAGAGAAATGTACACATGGTGTGCATGATGCAGTGAATACAGTGGAAGTTGTATACACACATGGTTTTTATAGAGATTTGTTCAAGTGAACCAAGTATACAAAGGTGAGTGAAAAAATATCTGAATAGTTTGTGTAAATGGTTTGTGTACCAACTGAATAGTTTGGGTGGATAAATTTGAGAAGTGAAGAAGTATGTGTGACATCATACATGTACATGTTCTTAATCATTCATGAAATTTGAGTATCATGTGCATGTTTTTTTTCACAAAGTAAAAAGACCATACTATTTAATATTTACATGAATGAATATTTTTGTAGTGAACATGAAATTTATATTTATTAATCAGAGTGTGTTATTTTTCGATTTAAGTCGGGTTAGTTTGATTATCAATGATCTAAAACATTTTTGTATCTGAGTTTTTAGTGTTTAGTGAGGTCAGGTCTTTAGTAGAATAATGAATGTTTATCTGAGTAGTATTATACTAAGGTAGCTGATTGAAAATAGGTAATTAGAGTTTAGTAAGCTGAGTCAAGTTCAGATCAATTGATGATCAGTAGACAGCGATCGGGGTCAGATAGTTTTTTCTTAGTTGTCGAAGTTCCTGAATATTGTATACAAACAGATCGAGTGATCCAGTTTTTTTTGTGAGGAGGGATATCATCTTGAGGGAGTGTAGAAGTAGTCTAAATTCTTCTGAGATATTTATATCAGTGGATCATATCCAATTTGATTCAATATTTGTTGAAGTCTTCAATGGGATTTTGGAGCAGGTCAGTGGGATGCTGGTAACATTGTGTGACGCAGTATAAAGATCCTCCAGTAGGACTTATGAGTCACTAGTTTAGGTGGTAACTTGTAAACTCTAGTGTGAATCTAGAGTGGAACACTTTGGGACATAGTATTGAAGGTATTCGGACCTTCCCTGGTTATAACCATCTATATATAGTGAAGAATCTATGACAAGGTGTGACAACCAGTTGTAATAAAGACATAGGTCTTAGTACCGAACCTTGTAAAAATACTTGTGTGTTGTGCTTGAATTTTTTTATTTCCTATAAGTTGAGGCAGACTATTAAAGATTAGAGACCAAGAGTTTAATATTTTACATAGGTTTAATTAAAAGTAAAATATTTTTTTAAAACATTATACCACTGGTTCACCCCCCGCCCCCCATAAGTATCTAACTAATCCATTGGACACTTCATTCAGTATCAGGGAACAAGGTACCCTATATAGATCATGAATAATCTCTAAATATAG
Organism: Viscum album; assembly: GCA_963277665.1. NCBI lineage: Eukaryota > Viridiplantae > Streptophyta > Magnoliopsida > Santalales > Viscaceae > Viscum > Viscum album. The sequence continues at coordinate 1,356,852,136 of OY728131.1, forward strand.
GGAATTAAAATTCAAGGAAAATTCAAGGAGTTTCTTCTTTTTATGGAATGAACTATCATATTTGGTGGTATATGATGCTTCTTTATCTTTTATCACTTGGCCTGGAAGTGAGAGATGTGGAAATAGCGGGTTTCCCTCCTATTAATGAAGATGGTTCTATGACTTAAGTTGAAAAAATAAATATCTAATTTTATGGTAAGGCCTAGAATGAAATCTCAATGGCTTTTTTTGAAAAATTTTACACTAAAGTAATGGGTCTCCAAACTACCAAGGCGATCTGGGATAAATTGAGAAATAGTTATGAAGGAAATTTTAAAGTCAGAGAAGGCGAGTTGAAAATATAGAGAAGTAAGTTTGAAGATATCAAAATGGTTTATGATGAAAGTATTGACGGCTACATTACAAGAGTAAATGAAATATTTACCTATATCAGAAGTTTTGGAGAGAGGGGGGATGATTCTACTATTATGAAAAACATTATGAGAAATTTCCCAGATAGGTTCGACTCAAATATTTCATCATTAGAAGATATATAAGATCTATCATTGGATGAACTTCATAATACACTCATATCTTATGAAATGAGAAAAGTGCTAGTGTATAAGAAAAATGAAATATAATAGATGGACTTTGAGGCTATAAAAAATGGAATGTTCAAAGAAGTAAAATTTTAAGAATCAAGTGATTCTAATGATTATTATATTGATGAGTATCTTAGGGAATATTTTGATCTTATGTCAAGAGGTTTCAAAAGGGGAAATGGAAATTAAAAGGAAATAAACTGCTTAAGTGATTAAGATATAATGTCATTGAACATTTTTCTATAAATTTACAATGAAAAATAATGAATCAGAGTCTAATGATGAAAGTGAGAAATCTCATAAAAATAAAAAGGATAAAAAGAACAAAAATTATTCTAATTACAAAAGGAGTAATTTTATGAGAAAACATATATATGAAGATTATTCATCAAGTTTTTCTTCAAATAATGATCTTGATTTCATTAATTGTGTTAAAAAATAATCTAATTCTTCAAGTAGTGATAATTATGGTGATTTTATAACTGATCTAGAATGAATAATGAAGGAAGAGTTGGAAGCTACTCTTGAGAAAAATACTCAACTCAAGAAATAGAATAGTAATCTTTAAAAATGAAATAAGAAAATTAATTGTTGAAAAGTAATAATATGATAGAGGTGAAGTAGATCATATTAATGAAAATAAAATATACAAACTAGAGGTAGATGAGGTAGAAAAGATGTTTAGTGATCTTGAAGAAAAGTTGTCCCACAAGGAGGAAGAATTATCCAAGACACAATCCATATATCTTATATTCTAACATGAATTGAAGAAGAGTAGGGAAGACTTAAATAAATATATTGAGATAAAAGAAGAATCATATCAAGTTAGTGAGATGAAATATACCAATAGACAAGGTACACTTGTACCTATATAGTTACAAAATATATATGATGTTTCTAACAGTGAAGGTGAATCTATGAGGACCAAGAAGTCAAGATAAGTTCATTTGACTACATCAAATGATGAAAAGAAATTTCATAGAAAACAATTTACCTCTAATAAAAGTAAATAATGTCTTAAATCAAGAAAAAATTATGAATTTCATGAAAATATCTATCAACAGAATGTGATATCACATTTCAAAGGTTTTTCCTAGTGTTGTGGAAAATATAAACATACATCCTATTTTTTTTGTACAACATGTCATTTGTAGGAATCAAACATGAGTCTAGGTGGAGTTATAATGAACTAATAATAATAGTTTATAAAGGAAATCCAATAAAGGTATCAATACAAAATAGATATGAATTCCTAAATGAAGATTATGGAAGATGTGGATTAGAAGGTCATATTACTAAAGTATTCATGACTAACTTACCTGGATAGGTGCCCTGTGATTTGAATAGAAAGAAAAGATAGAAGGAAAAGAGAGATAAAGTCTTGTGAATTAGAGAATCAGTGTGAGACACTCAAAAATAATGAACATACAAAGAAGGAATGTTTGAATATTTGGCCATATCAGCTTTAATTGGCTAAAAATAGAGAAAAATAAATTTGACGATATAGTTGAGGGTAATCAGGTTATCTCATAAAATAAAACTGAATGTCAAAAGATTTCATCAACTTTTGATTATCTGAAGAATCAAAAGAATCTGTTTGAAGTAGTTGGTTATGACATGAATAATTCTATACAATCAGAATAAAAGAAATTTCATTTTCTAAAAAAGTGGAGAAAATAACTCCACATGAAGAAATAGGTTATGAGAAGTTGGATTTTTCAAAATTTGAGATCAAAAGAAAGAAGGGAAAGACTAGTTTGAGAGGAAACTCTTGGAATGAGTGCTATTTATGAAAGTCAAAAAGGTTCCTCATTATTCCCTTATAAAATATTTTTTTCTTACATGCAGTGAATTGAAAGAGATGGTACATCCCTTGAGGGGGAGCATAGATGATATTTTTGAGCTAAAAATGGGTGAGATGTATGTTTTTTTACTTGAAATTTCTGATGAGTTTGTTTATATGAGTGTAGGATAAACATTATTTCATGAATTGATTGTTTAAGAAGATTAGATGTATAAAGATAGAGTTATCTAATAATGGTGTCATATGTATGATTATTCTCAGACTTCATAGATCTCCTTGGTTATACACTCTGGTTAGGGTTTGACCATGTAGACTTAGTCTTGTATGGATAAAGGCTCTTTGAAAAAGAAAATATGTGGTATCATTCTTAAGAGAGTATAAGATGTTTGATGTGAATTTAAGTCCTTTATATGATCTTTGTATACATTTTCAAAAAGGTGAATAATGTTAAACAGATATATTGAGCTTGTTATTTCTTTGTGCATTGATAACAAATTAAAAGGGGGTATTGAAGTGGCATTTGAGTTATATTACATTTGTTGTCAACTGTGATGATTAGAATTGATTTCAATATGTAATTTATATTTGAGTCAGTTTTAATTGAGTGATAATAAAGATGGTTATGAGAGTATTTGTAATGACCTTCCAATTCTCATTGGATTGAGAGCTCAACGAGTCATTATTGGGCCTTAAGCGAAATCCCCAAGACGCCAAAGGCTGGCAATAAATTCCGAAGGGTTTCAAATGAAATTGGGGGATGATTTACCCTTTAAGAAACTAAACCCATCCATTAACCATTCACTATATGTTCCATGAACAACTAAAGACCAAAAAACAACTTCATTTAATATAAACCACATCAAAGTACACAACAGCGGAAGACTAAACCAAACATCAAAGTACACAGCAGAAAGAGAACAACACAAGACTCCCAAAACACACCACGACTCAGTGGTCTACAAGCTCTAAGCTCCACATCATCTCCCACACATCACCACAAGCCACTAGTTAGGAGATTCTTTACCTTTACCTGTGTCTCGGAATACAACATCTTCAAAAGAACCAAAGTGCCAAAGCAGGGGTGAGTATAAAACTCAGTAGGTTTTCCCCAATGACTTCCCTACTCACGCCACTAGGATAGAAAATTTAGCCACATTTATATAAAAACAGTTTATATAAAACATTTTTACCAAAGAAGTTTATAACTATATATAAACTAGTTTTCCAAAAGCATCCATGCTCAAAAGCATCAAAGTGAAATTTAAATTGGCTTTTCCAATACGTTATTTTTCCAGAAAAATAACCAAAAAAGTTTCCAAAACCATTTCACAAACATCCTGTTTTGGCATACCTAACCATTTCACAAACCCGTGAAATCAACCATGCATGTGACCCAGACATCCCTATACTCGTGAGTGGTGAGCTATCCTTCCACTAAGTTGTCACTTAGTGAATTACCTTGATGGGGGTACTTCACGACCTTATCCATCCCAACCTTTTGATGGGGGTACTTCGTGCCCTTATCCAAACCAATTCATATGAACACACACCACAACCCATGAAAGTCCATTCCCAAAACCAAGTGTGTTCAAAACCTTTCAACCATTTCAATAAAACTCTCTTATTATTGGAAACCCAAATCCATCATAATCATTTCAATCACAAACCATTTCAATAAAACACCCATTTTTATTGAAATCCCATTTCTCATCAAACCAATTAAAAATTCAACAATTTCATAATTTAAAATCAACATTTTAAATTCAAATAGCCAAATCACTTTGCACAACAATTAAACAAGATTTCACAATTTCCTCAAACCATAAATCATCCCTAAAGAAGATTTATTCCACGATTTTCACAAACAATATCATTCAAATAACCAATTTGAAACTAAGCCAACCAATTCTCTCAATAGGAGTCGAGAGTGAATCCATCTACCTCAACAAAAAGGTGAAACCAAGTAACGGACGAAGAACGCTCAAGAACGTCGGGTCAAAACTCCAAGAATCCTCCTTAGATCTCTTCTCCTAACACAAACAAGACCAAATATCATCATATATGGCCTCCACACACATAGATCTACCCATAATGTGCATAGATCTAAGAAACCAAGAGAAGACGAAAAGTATATCTAATTAGATCTAAGAAACCATTCAAGAACGAAGGAGAACGATCACATACCTCAAGAATCTGGCTTCGATTCGCCAAGAGAAGCCTTCGGATCGCCTCCGGAATGATGGGAGAACCCTCTTTGACTTTAGGAGAACCAAAATCCCGAGTTAGGGCTACTTAAGAGCTTTAATGAGGCAATTCGAGGTAAAATGGGTTAGATCCACAATTTAAGGATCAAACTTTAAGTGGCTGCATAGCTAGTCCGCACGGTTTGAAAAACTGTGCACTAACTGTGCATTAGATACTGCCTTGATCACCCTTCTCGCACGGTTAGACAAATCGTGCACCGAACGTGTGGAAGCCACTTCCTCCCATACCAACTCTGCATGGTTTGGCCGCACGGTTTAGACAAACCGTGCGCCTCCCGTGCGACTTCCCTTTTTTCCCCAAAACTCATTCCATGTACTATCGACTCTCCCATTTGTCACCCTTAACTTTATAACCAAGGAAAACATCATGTAAGGGTTACATACAAGAAACCAGGGGTACTGCATTCTCCCCACCATTGGCCTTTCCGTCCTCAGAATGTAGAAAACCAATGTTTGTCTGAAAGAGTTGTGGCCACTACTGTCTCATTTCTTTCTCACGTTCCCAAGTGTCTTTATGAATCTGACCATGTTTCCACAAAAACCGCACTAAACCGATGATTTTCCCCCACAAGACTTTATCTTTCCTATTCACAATCCGCACTGGGATATGTACCAACGAAGCATCTAGCTCTAGGTCAACATGATCCCATCTGATCACACGGTCAGGATCAGGTTGATACTTCTTTAACTGAGATACATGGAACTCATTGTGCACCGAACTGAACTGTGGTGGTAATGCCAACCGATATTCCACCTCTCCAACCAGTTCAAGTATATCAAAAGGGCCTAAATAACGAGGAGATAATTTTCCCTTCTTCTGAAAACAACGATGTCCAAGTCTTGGAGAGATCCTCAAGAAGACATGATCACCCACAACGAACACCAACGGTCTGCGACGGTGATCTGCATAAGATTTCTGATGACTTTGAGCCATCTTCATCCTCTTTATAATCAACTAAATCTTATCCATTGTTTCTTGGACAAGGCTCGGCCCAACTAGTGAAGTTTCACCCATTTCCACCCAGCATAGTGGAGAACGACAAGGATGCCCATACAATGCTTCAAACGGAGCCATACGTATCGAGGCTTGATAGTCATTATTGTATGAGAACTCCACTAAGGGTATATGATCCTCCCATAACACACCAAAGTCCATTACACAAGCCCGCTACATGTCTTCCAATGTTTGTATCGTCCGCTCAGATTTCCCATCTGTCTGAGGATGATACACCGTTCTCGTCGTCAACTGAGTCCCCAGGGCTTGCTGTAATGATTTCCAGAAATGATATGTGAACCTCGAATCTCTGTCTGAGACTATAGACACTGGTACACCATGCCTCTTTACCACTTCTCGGATATAGATTTTTTAAAAGATCTTCCACTGTATGATTTTCATGAATCTGGATGAAATGGGCCGACATGGTTAGACAATCCACTATCACCCAAATGGAATCGTGTTTCCGGACCGTTCTTGGAAGAACTGTAACAAAATCCATTGCTATCTGCTCCCACTGGGATAGGTAAAGACTGTAACATACCAATTGTTCTTTGATGCTCCACTTTAACCTACTGACAAGTTAAGCATCGCGAGACGAACTCGACCACCTTCTTTTTCATGCCGCTCCACCAAAAATGCGTCTTTAGCGCCTTATACATATTCTGTGTACCCGGATGTACAGCCCATCTTGAATGGTGGTAATCATTAAGGAGTTGTTCCTGAAAAACTATAGGTACAAACATCTGATCTCGGAAACAAAAAACTAAGCCCGCTTCCAGTTTCCAGCCATCAATGGTCTCCCCACCATTGAGTTTTGAACTCATTACCAAACATTCGGCAACGGATGTTTGTGCCTCTTTGACCAATTTTACCAGATCAGGAATAAGCGTATCTGAAAAGAAAATCATTACATCACCTCAGTTTTCAAATTCCACATGCATGTTGGCTACGACTGATATCAACTGCCATTTGTCTGAAGCTTCTTTCGCCAACTGAGCATACAACTTCCTGCAAAATGCATCGGCCACCAAATTTCCCTTACCCGGTGTATAAATCAAGTCAAAATCGAACATTTGAAGATACTCCATCCATCTTCTCTTCCTCAGATTCAAATCGTACTGTGAGAAAAGGTGTTTTACGCTTTTGTGATCCGTAAACATAGTAAATTTCTCACCAAAGAGGTAGTGTCGCCAAGTTTTCAAAGCACGGACGACTGCAGCTAACTCCAAATTATGTGTTGGGTAATTCTTCTCATGCACTCTCAACATCCTTGAACCATAAGTAACAACATGGTCTCTTTTCATGAGAACATAGCCCAACCCTGATCCTGAAGCACCACAATACACCACGTACCCCTGTCCTGATTCTGGAAAAATCAAGATAGGTGTCGATGAAAGACGAACCTTCAGTTCCTAGAAATACTTCTGACATTCTTTTGTCCATTGGAATGGAGCATTCTTCTTTTTCAGAGCTTTCATTGGTGATGCTAGTCGTGATAATTCATGCACAAAGCATCGGTAGTAACCAGCTAGACCAAGAAAACTTCGTATCTTGAACACATTCCTTGGTGTTTTCCAAGAGATAACGGATTCTATATTTTCAGGATCAACTGAAACACCTTTCTCAGAAACGACATGGCCAAGGAAAAGTACTTCTTGTATCCAAAAACCGCACTTTGATAATTTGGCATACAACTGATGGTCTCTCAAGATTTCCAACACTACCTCCAAGTGTTTCTCATTATCAGCCCTTGTTATTTAATAAACCAATATGTCATCCACAAACACCAAAACAAAACAATCCATATATTGCTGAAATATCTGATTCATCAAATCCATGAAGAATGTTGGTGCATTCGTTAGACCGAAAGGCATGACTATATATTCATAGTGGCCATATCTGATTCTGAAAGCTGTCTTCAGAATATCCTCTTTTCGAACCCACAACGGGTGATATCCTGATTGCAAGTCAATCTTGGAGAACCACTAAGCTCCCCTAAATTGATAAAACAGGTCATCAATGCATGAAAGTGGATATCTATTCTTTATCGTAACATGGTTAATCTTACGATAATCAATACACAGATAAAGAGTTCTATCTTCCTTTTTCACGACACACAAAGGCTTGACATTATCTTTCACCAAGAGGAGTTTGCAGTTTCGAAACCAAAGCTCCCACTATTCCCCATGGGTACCACCATTCATCCTCTGCCCGAAGCTCCCAACAGATCCCGCTGAGCCACCGATGCTTGATTCACCATCTCTGTGTGATCGCTGATACACAGCACTACTCTTTTGGATTGGATCTCTTTCCTTAACCCCGCTTCAAAGATCCTTTCCTTCAACGACGTGATACCCGCCACCTCGGGTGAAAACCACACTAAGCTCATAAACATAGCTACATACTCTGTCACAGACATATGCTCTTACTTCAGACTGATGAAATCAGTTGTGCGCTGAATTCTGAATGTATGTGGGTAGAATTGATTATTAAAAAATTCCTCAAAGCCTTCCCACATCAGACCCTGGTCCATTCCTACTTGGAATACAAACTCCCACCACTGAAGAGAAAGATTCTCTAGCTTACACGTTGCTAGATTTACTTTTATCTCTACTGGTGTCCCCAAGAATTCATAAATTATGTTCATTCCAGACAGCCACGTCTCTGCCATTTCTGGGTCAGAATCGCCACTAAAGAAGGGTGGATCCATCTTTTGGAACCAAGAAACATAATCAACATGCTTTGGATGTTCCCCTCTATTCACTCTTCCCACAGTTTAGAAAGCTTGCACTATGCTCTGGACTAACTACTGGTTCATCTGGGGCTCAGTGAAACCACATTTTCATCAGCCACTTCTGGTTGGTCTCTACAACACCTACCCGATATCTATAAATAGAACAACCAACCTTGAGTCTCACTTCCATAGACATCAAGAATTCCCATTTCAAATCACATTATACAACACTATTACAATGAGTCTTTCCACCTTTCCACATTTTCTGTTTTCTAAACGGACAATAACTATGTCAATCTCACTCTCTTGAAATTGTTGGCTTAGCATTTGAAATTATATCTCATAAAGTACCACAACATTTTTTTTCCGAAACAACCATTTTCCATGTTAAACCATTTTTGAAAACATTAAACATACTTTTTTAAAATCAATATATTTTCAAAATACACCAAATACCCTGTTTTCAAAGTCTTTTGGTTGGAAACAATTCCTGCATTTTTAAAAAATTGTCACCTTTCACAAAATTCTTACTCATTCCTCACAATGAGATATGCAATACTAGTGGGAAGTCATTCCTCTACAATGCATGTCATGCTCCTCTCATTGGATAAACCCACGACAATGTGATTTCCAACATTCTAGAAGTGTATCAAAAACACTTGTGTACCCAACACCCTGGTAACTTTAAGTTCATCATAAAAGGGTTAGCTACGTCCTTTTATGCTATACCTTTCAAGTTCCGACAATCCTACTCTGGTCTAAGATTTTAGCCCAAGGAAAGGAAAAGAATTAATTTCAACTCCAAGACCAAGAACATCGATTACTACCTATTTGGAAAGTACCGAACAAGCTGATACCATTTGTACCTCAAAGGAAGGACCAGACTGATACCATTTGTAATGACCCGACAATTCTCATTGGCTTGAGAGATCAAAGAGTCATTATTGGGCCTTAAGCGACATCCTGAAGATGCCAAATGCTGAAAATAAATGCTAAAGGGTTTCAAATGCAATTGGGGGACGATTTACCCTTTAAAAAACTAAACCCATCCATTAACCATTCAATATATGATGCATGAACAACTGAAGACCAAAAAACAACTTCATTTAATATAAACCACATCAAAGTACACAACAGCGGAAGACTAAACCAAAAATCAAAGTACATAGCAGAAATATAACAACAAAAGACTCCCAAAAGACACCACGTTTCAGTGGTCCACAAGCTCCAAGATCCATAGCATCTCCCACACATCACCACAAGCCACTAGTAATGAGATTCTTTACCTTTACCTGTGTCTCAGAATAGGACATATTCAAAAGTACCAAAGTTACAAAATAGGGGTGAGTATAAAACACAGTAGGTTTTCCCCCAATGACTTCCCTACTCACGCCACTAGGATTGAAAAGTTATCCACATTTATATAAAAACAGTTTATATAAAACATTTTCACCAAAGCAGTTTATAACTAAATGTAAACTAGTTTTCCAAAACCATCCATGCTCAAAAGCATCAAAGTGATATTTAAATAGGCTTTTCCAACACATTATTTTTCCAGAAAAATAACCAAACAAGTTTCCAAAACCATTTCACAAACATCTTGTATTGGCATACCCAACCATTTCACAAACCCATGAAATCAACCATGCATGCGACCCGGAGATCCCTATACTCATGAGTGGTGATCTATCCTTCCACTAAGTTGTCACTTAGTGAACTACCTTGACGGGGGTACTTCATGACCTTATCCATCCCAACCTTTTTATGGGGGGACTTCTCACCCTTATCCATCCCAATTCATATGAACACACACCACAACCCATGCAGGTCCACGCCCAAAACCAAGTGTGTTGAAAACCATTCAACCATTTCAATAAAACTCCCTTCTTATTGAAAACCCAAATCCATAAAAATCATTTCAATCACAAACCATTTCAATAAAACACCCCTTTTTATTGAAATCCCATTTCTCTTCAAACCAATTACAAATTCAGCAATTTCGTAATTTAAAATCAACATTTTAAATTCAAATAGCCAAATCACTTTGCACAACAATTCGCCAAGATTTCACAATTTTATCAAACCATAAATCATCCCTAAAGAAGATTTATTCCATGCTTTTCACAACAAATACCATTAAAATAACCAATTTGAAACTAATCCAACCAATTCTCACAAGAGGAGTCGAGAGTGAAGCCACCTACCTCAACAAAAAGGCGAAACCAAGCAACAGACGAAGAATGCTCAAGAACGTCGGGTCAAAACTCCATGAATCCGCCTTAGATCTCTTCTAATAACACAACCAAGACCAAATCTTGTCATATTTGGCCTCCACACACTTAGATATACCCATAATGGGCATAGATCTAAGAAACCGAGAGAACACAAGAGGTAGATCTAAGTAGATCTAAGAAACCATTCAAGAACGAAGGAGAATGATCACATACTTCAAGAATCCAACTTCGATTCGCCAAGAGAAGCCTTTGGATAACCTTTGGAACGATGGGAGAACCCTCTTTGACCTTAGGAGAAACAAAATCCCGAGTTAGGGCCTCTTAGGAGATTTAATGAAGCAAATAGAGGAAAAACGAGTTAGATCCACAATTTAAGGATCTAACATTAAGTGAATGCATGGTTAGTCTGCATGGTTTGACAAACCGTGCGTTAGCTACTGCCTCAGTCACCCTTGTCGCACAGTTTGTCTGCACGGTTAGACAAACCATCTGCCAACCGTGCGGAAGCCACTGCCTCACATACCAACTTCGCACAGTTTGGCCGCACGGTTTAGACAAATCATGCGCCTCCCGTGCGACTTACCTTTTTTTCCCAAAACTCATTCCAAGTACTCTCGACTCTCCCATTTGTCACCCTTAACATTATAACCAAGGAAAACATCAAGTAAGGGTTACATACCAGAAACCAGGGGTACTATAGTATCCTTAATATTTTAAATGTTATGATTGTCAAACTGTTCAGTAGTTCTGAAAAAATGTTTCATTTTTTATTGACACAATGTTTACAAAATTGGAAGAATTTGAGTGATTTAATGTTTATTATGATTTTTACTAGATATTATTGGGCATTTCATATAAAAAAATTAACTTACCCTTAGCTAGATCAACTAAATAGGGGATCCACACAGGGAAAATGTAAAAGTATTTATGGGTAGTGTAGTGGACCTTTCCTGCATAATGGGCATGGAGGTGAATATGTGATGGAGCGCCAATGTGCAGAGGTGGAAGGATGGATGATGTGAGGCCTAGAACGGTGCGGTTCCAAGAGGTGGTAGGTTCTCTCAATAAACTTTTCTGGGATAATGAAGTGGTGGGTTATATTATAAATGAGTTCCATGATGTTAGACTTTTTTGATGTGGTATTGTGGAGAATGGATTAGAACTGCCTGATCATTCAGTCGACTTATCCTGGTTGTTGACTGACTTTTCTGAGCTCTGAAAAAATTATTTTCATTCATTCTACTGATTAGAATATTCATGACCGTCCGATCCATCCAGTTGTGTTGTCTTCTCTGGAAAGTTGTTGAGGGATTCTATTCATCAAAAGATCCATTTTAATGATGACCAAAACTTCATCCAAGTTATCCCATCATCGATTCATTGTCCTAAAAATATGAGGATTGTCTAAATATAATGAAATTTTATTTTCATCATAAATTGAATATCAAACCATTTATTTTAATTTTGTATAAAATATATAATATCATTGAAGTTGATATTCTGAATCAAAAAATTATGGCAGTGGAAGTGAGAAAGGTTGGTATAGATTCTATAAGATTATTCTATGACAAGCACTTACTATAAATATTGTAGGGAGGGTTCAACAGTTTTTGTGTTTTTGAGAGAGATTCATTTTTTAGAAGAAATATCACCTATGTGGTCACTCTGGTTCGAAAAAAAAGTTCTTCGCAAACTATGTCTTGTACGAATTAGAAGAGATAACAAAAACTTTTGATAAGTGTTTTACAATATCAAATTTTTCTTTTAAAAGAACTAAGTTCTATAAATAAAATAAAATAGATCGATATTATTATGAAATGTTATTACGGTTTTCATGAATCTATTGAAATAGTGAGATATATTTCACATTAATTCTCTTGACTTGCATTAAATAACAAGGTTTTGTACCATATGTATGTGTGAAAGTTTTCATGAAAGAGATAGTGCTAATAATTTTTGTAAAAAATAGAAATGTACACATAGGTTTTCATGATGTGGTGAATGTTATGAAAGTTTTATATGCACATGGTTTGTACAAATATTTGTGCAAGTGAACATTGCATGAAAGGGTTAGTGGACAAGAATCTGAACAGTGTGTGTAAAAGGTTTGTGTACAGACTGAATAGTGTGTGTGCATAAATTTGAACAGTGAAGAGGTATGTGTGACACCATGCATGTACATGTTCTTAATAATTCATGAAATTTGAGTTACATGTGCATGTATGTTTTTCACAAAGTAATAAGACCATGTAGTGTATTATTTATATACATGAATATTTGAGTAGTGAACTTGAAATTTATATTTCTTAATCAGAGTGCGATATTTTGAAAATGAAGCTGGGTCAGTTTGATTATCAGTGATTTAGAAAATTTCAGTATCCAAGTCTTTAGTGTTTAGGGAGGCTAGGTCTTCATTAGAAGAAATAATATTTTCCTCATAAGTATTATACTAATGAATCTAATTATATATATGTAATCAAAATTTAGTAATTTGGGTCAATTTTAGATCAATTGATGATTAGTGGATAGTGAACAGGATCTGATATTTTTTTATTAGTTGTCAAAGTTCTTGAATACTGTACACAAATAGGTCAAGAGATATAGTTTGTTTGTTGAGAGAGATATCATATTGAGGCAGTGCAGAAGAATTCCAAAGCCAATAAAGATCCTTCAATCAGTGGATCATATCTTGTGTGATTCAAGATTAGTTGAAGTCTTTAGTGGGATTCTGTAGAAGGCCAATGGGATGTCGGTAACACTGTGCGACACGTTATAAATATCCTCTTGTGGGAATCAGGAGTCACTATTGTAGGTTGGAACTTGTAAACTATAGTGGGAGTCTAGAGTGGAACATTGTGGGACTTAATGTTAAGGTGATTGGGACATTCCATAGTTGTAACCATCTACATATTGTGAAGAATCTGTAACTAGGGTGATAACTGATTACAGTAAAGATGTGGTTCTTAGTACCAGACCTTCTAAAAATCCCTGTGTGTTGTTTTTGAATTTTGTTATTTCTTGTATATTGAGACTGAGCATTAAAGATGAGGGATCAATACTTTAATCAGTCAGAGATGTTGAATAAAAATTAATAGAATTTATAAAAATAGTATACCAGTGATTCACCCCCCCCCCTAGTGGTATCTACCAGATCCATTAGACACTTAAATCATTGCCTATAGAAAATATATATGTATCATAATCATTTCATCAAATAATAACCCATGAAAAGAAATGGGTTTAAAAATAATATAACATATGGAAGAGAAATCGGTGTCATAAAAATCATTCCATCAAAACGTAAGCTATTCATGAAATAATATGAATGGTATTCTTGGATTATATCCCCATTAAGTAATAAAATATAATGAAGTATGTCAACTTAGATGGGGAAGGATTTTGAATGATTGCATGGAACATTTCTTAAGTACAATAGCCTTTATTGGAAATTATATTTCACACAAACATTTAAAAAATAGTTTTATTATAAATAAAGATTTATAATTTCATTTAAAACATTTTTTGAGTAAAATTTGTATTCCTCTTTGAAAAAAACATGTTTTTTAAAACATAAAAAATTTGAAAACAGATTTTCCTTTGAAAACAACATTGAAAACATATAAAGGAAGCTAGATAACTTTTTAAAAACCTTTTATTTGAAAATAAATTTTAAAACGTAAAAAGTAAACTTGAAAAATAACCTTTTTATAAAACATGGTTTTCAAAGAACACATTTTTCCGACCGAAAAGAGAAATAAAGTTGGATTTTATTAAAAATGTTTTCTAAATTATATTATGTACCAAAGAGTGGAAAATGGTACCATTGATTGAAGATATCATGAACAACTATATGATAAAAAAAATTATGATATATCTTTAGATATAGATCATAATATTTCATCAATGGAAGAATAGTCATAAATAATCTTGATAAACTATAAAATTGTAGCAATAAACTATTACCACTTTGGTAACATTGAATCAAAATCCATCAGGAAATAAAAACACTACCTAAAGACAAAAATATAATTAAAATAAGTATATTCATGATATAACATGTCAAAGTTCAGTATTACACCTCATAGAAAATTATAGGTGCATAACATGGCAAGTATCTAAAAGAAGTAAAATTGATAAAAAATTACTTTACTGATTTAGAAACTTTTGTACCATAGGCCCAATGAAAAAAAGATCATCAAGTGGATATTTAAATAACAAAAAATTTAAGTAAAATATTCATATAATACATTAATGGGTACTATATATACCGCACAAAGAAATGATTGGTGAATAAGGCATAAGTCTCACAGAAATAAAATTGAGACAAGAAAACTCTTACCATAAGTTTTGAATTTCTTTGTACATGTTCAAAACTCTTGTATAATATGTATAATTTTATTATATATATATTTACCAAAGAGAAATATTATTATATATAATACCATATATGATTTTATCATTGCCTTATACTACCTGTTTATTAGCAATTCCATATTTAGGTTATGTTTCTGTTAATAACCGCTTTTTTTTCACACATGATTTGACTTGTTATTCTTGGTCCTTTTACATAGATTAGGATTTTATTATTTAAAAAATGTAAAACATGTTATAAATATCATATATAATCATTTTATATTTAATTATAAAAATATATAAAATATATAAATAAGAAATGGAATACATCGTTCATAGAGACGGTAGGCCATACTTAGGCATGAATGTTGTTTCGGTTTTACTGTCGTATTAAAATAAAGAAAGTGAATTCCATATATGTATATATATATATATATTATATAATTATAGTAGGATTATTATTTCAATTATATCATATGATTTTACTACAACTAATCATTAATACATTCTATGTAAAGTTTGAACAAATCATATTGCTTTGAGGAGGCGGTAGTCCACACGTCCACAAATGAAGTTATCGTATTTCCACAAAATGAAAATTATGAAGGTAAGATTTATATAATAATTATATAAGTATAAATAAATCATAAATATCATATATAACATATAAAAATAGTATTTTCATCATAATTTCCAACTATGATAGGTGTTAAAGGAAAAAATGAACAACATCGTTTCATAAGGCGATAGCCCGCTATACACAAAAAAAGTAAGTTTGTTACCAATTTGATGCAAGTGTGTGTAAGTTTATGTATAACAATTAGAATAAAAAAATATCAGTATATTGGGGATTATGAGGTTGTTATATAATAATGTAATAATAATAATTTTGGCATTGGAGTATGAAAATTAAACAAAAGAGCTTGTGGAAGGATGTTACCTTTTCTTTGAGTAACTCCTTTTGGTTTTCACCAAAGGGATTAATTGGTTGGATTTATACACAAATTTAGGCTTGTAGGTTTATAGGAGAGATTTTTAGAGCTTATTTGGGCATGTTTTGGATGAGACAATGTGTCTTGAGATGTGTAAGGATGGGAAATATTGAATGCCTTTTTATAGAGGAGTGGCATTATTGTAAATACCAAATAGTAAACACTATTGGGAGGTCTCCCATACCTCATGTGCTTAAAAAATGGAAATATAACGTATTAAAGGGAAATTATGGTTGATAAAAACTTCCACCACACAAAAATAAGTGTATTTGTATAATTTTTTTCCTTAACTTCTATGTTTCCCCGCTATTTTCATTTTTGTTTTTATAAAGGCAACTAGTTTTCTAGCCTACATAATTTGACCATTAAGACTAAATTAAATTGAGATTTATTATAAAATATATAACCACTAAATTATATATATGATATCTAATTTACAAAAATTAAATCTCATGTGTGTTGGAAATTAATTTTAAAACAATCACATGTAACGCGCAAAAACAATTCTTTAACTCAAACTGTGCTCACAATGTTTTTTCTATTTAAAGGTCAATATGTTAATTATAAAAGATCAATTAGTCCATTATTGGACCATATTTTATTTTAATTAAAATTTAAAAATAAATTAGAAGAATATAGTATTTTTAGTAATTTTAATTCTTTCAATAAAATATCATTTATTATAAAATAACATCAAGGTCAATTTTGACATTATTTATTTAATTTTAATTTAAAAATTATCATAATATTGTTGGAAATAAAATATATTAATTTAAATTATATGTAATGTGATATATTAATCTATGAAAATAATGAAACACAATATTTCATAAAATCTACATTACTTTTAATGTTTTTATCATCATTTATTTTATTTTAATATTAATTAAATAATCAATGTGTTAGAATTTGTTAGGAGTTTAATATTATTATATAATACATAAAATTAAAGTTAAATTTCCATGATAAAAAAAAGTCATTTACCTTTAGAAATAATTTTTATTACTGAAACTATGTAGCTTCTTCCATACTTTAAATCTTTATAAATGTTAAAGGTAAGGAAGGTCCCTTTTTTTATTTTTTATTAACTTATTATATAGGTAAATTTCATTTAATAGTATCCAACTAACTCATAAAATTATAACCAAGAGGGTATATGCCCAAAATATTGTCATAAAATGGATTTTGGACAAGTTCCTAGTTCATTTTGGCCCTTAAGTTTTAGGTTTAGCACATTGTTAAGCTTAGTTTTTCATTAAACGTTGTAATTAATTTTAATTACTTCCACTAATCGTTTTTGTCAAAAACTAAGTTGATATTATTATAATAAAATATTATATTGTTTATAATCATGTTTTTACATTTTTACAATTTGAATTCACAAAAGGGGCCAAATTAAATTTAAAGCTAATCCCACAAACATTGAGAGAAAGTGTCTTTTTAAAGTGAAAATTTTCAAAATTTTAATAAGATTTTATATCTAAATTTTATATGAAAATGATTAAAATTACATTAATTGTATTAATATATGTATAATGTATCTATTTTGGTTCTATACACTAATTTAAAATATAATTTAACATTAATAATTATTTAAACAAAAAAAGAAGTTTTTAAATAAAATGTAGTATTTTTCACTATTCATCAAAAAATGAAACTTCTCAAAAAAATAAAAAACATCACCCTAAGATAATTTCGACATTACATGTTAAAAAAGTTTATTTTGAAAATTAAAATTGTCAAAATTGTCAAAATTCAGTTTTAAAATAGGTGCTCCACTAAAAGGTTGTAAAACTCCACCTTACATGTAACAAAAGCTAACTCAGTGTTGCATGTAGCACAATATTATCTTGGAGTATCATATAAATAAATATTAACATGTTTTAGCAGAAAAAACAATAATAACTTTGTGATTTCATATAACATAATCTATGTTCAGTGTTGCATGAAATGAAACAAAATCAAAAGTTTAAATTAATTTGAAAAAAATCATAAAATCTCAGAGTGTTACATTCTACCCCCCATAAAATTAATTTGTCCATCAAAATTAATCTAGGTTGTTAAATTTTTTATTCTCTATTGTTCCTTTAATAAAAACCCACTTCAAAAAAATAAATTCTAAATTTTCATTAAAAAATAAATTTGGAACCTATTGGCTACCTTAAGTAACTTATTACTAGGTTTACATGTAGGATAAAATAGGTTGGGAGTGAATATTGGACATAAGGGAAAGCATAAATAACTATAAAGAGTGATTAAAGATCCCTGATCACTATAAATTTTATGATCAATTTAATTTAAAGGTCCTTAAACCCATAAATCTATGATGATTTATAAGACCATCAGTTCAACATAAATGAAGGTATTAGGATAATATAAATTAAATATCATTTTCCTAGAGTTGAAGAATTTTTCACAAGAATATATACTTACTTAATTTCATTCAATTCCCTATGTACAACCTCACCCCTTGTTTATTCCTGTATTAATTCCCATTTTATCTCTTACTCTACGGAATGAAGGTGATTTTTTCATTCCTAAATAACTAACTGATCATGTGATAAAAAATTGTTATGATGAGTCATTCCATATATCTTTAATTAACATTACCAAAAAATAGTTATCATGGGTTATTCAACATGCGGCGATCCTCATATGGTGAGATAATACTTTAATAGCACAAAATTTATCTATATTTTAACATAAAACTTCTATAAATGGTTAGCCTTATAACCCTTACGAAAGATGGAAATCGAAAACATTTGAAATATGGTCAATAAATTTAAAAAAAATCAACTTAACATTGATCCCCCATATGTCCTAAATCTTCTCTTATTTGTAAAATACTGAACATTTCATTACCTTTATCATGTATTCTCTTGAAACACGGTAATAACTTGAATTACCATAAATCCTTTTGGAAAATATGCATGCTTCGTTATTCCAAAGATTACTAGATATATTACTTAAATACAAGAAGTTGTAAACATCATCCATGATAACATAGACCCCATTTTCAACAAATCAATAATATGTTCATTGGTAATCATTACTATCTATCTTAATTAATCTGTACTAATCATATCTTTATCTAATATGAACATGATTTTCTTAATATCAAGAACACATTAAGGGTTACCATACCTTAATCAAAATATCATATTTCCATTAAATTGCTTTTCTATGTCTTCATCACTATTCGACATATCCTTTTCAATACTTAATGAAAATATTATACTAAAGATACTTATATATTTGATGATTCATAAAACATAATCTTTTAATTCCAAGACATATACACATCAATAATCCAACTTTATTCTTAAACAATTACTCAAGATTAATCATCTTATTCCTAAATACCACTTTTCCTAGAATTGGAAATATGAATCATGTCTTAATGTTCATAAACCTTAATATAATCATGCTTATTACATTTAATGTAAACAATACTATTATAACATCCTATACCTTTCACTTGTCATTTGTGGTCCCTTTATCTTAAGTAGTATAACCAATACCTGTATCACCTTCCTGATTCTCTTTCTGAGATTTTCACTAAGTAAATCAATTTTCATAATGCCCATACTTTCCATATTTGAACCAGTAAATGTTAACCATGTTCTTTCTAGTTATATTCATCGACTAAATACATAAACCATGGGGTGAGAAACACTTATCATAGAATAAAACCACATAATAATGAAAAATTACATATATGATTCCAAAATCATGTAACCAACTTTTAAATCTATGAAACCTTAGGATTTTCCATAGATTCATCCCTATAAATGTCCTTATAAATATCCTTACGTATCTCACTAAAGTTTTCTCATCTTAGTTTCCAAAGGTTGACTAAACCTTCCCTTTGATACCGACTATAGAGACTCAGGAATAACATATATGGATATTACATCATTTTAGATGAATATTTAACACATTACAAAAAAATACATTTTGAAGGACTGTAATAGTTTATTGTATTTGGAATCATGGAACACATTATTATAATTTAATAAAATATCTTTAACATCATTTTAAAGATATTCCCCTTTAGTAATCCTACTTAAAAACCATTCTTTATAACCTACGGAAAGGAAACATAAGAAATGGGTGACCTCATATGCTCAGTAAGGGTAAAAAGGAGATGGGTAAGAATAATCATGAGCATAAGGGTATGAGAACATGATAATACCATTAGGATATCATACCCTGCATATCAAATATTATAATAAATAGTCATAGAATAAATAATTAAAGTCCATAAGGCATGAATGATAAGGTAATCAATACCATAATCTATGAAATAATTACATAGGAATATGACATTGAATTTTGGCATAAAAATTAGCTTATAAAATTGTGAACATTTATAAGTATAAATAGGTTCACTCATTAAGTTAAGTACATGAAATCAAGCCCTTTTATAAACTTATGGACTTTCAATCAAGTCCACGCATAACATTGTGAACATGTAATCAGACCAATGCATAAACTTATGAATATGAAACCAGGTCCACGCATAACATTTTGAACACGTAATTAGACTCATGCATAAACTTATGGAGTTGAAACTAGGTCCATGCATAACATTTTGAACATATAATCAGGATCATGCATAAAGTTATGGACATGAAACTAGGTCCACACATCACATTGTGAACATGTAATAAGGTTCACTCATAACATTGTGAAAATGTAATCAGGTTCATGCATAAACTTATGGACATGAAACTGGGTCTATGAATAACATTGTGAAGACATAATAAGATTCACTCATAATATTGGGAACATGTAATCATGTTAATTCATAAACTTATAGGCATGCAACTAGGTCTATGCATAACATTTGGAACATTTCATCAGGTTCACTCATAATTTTGTGAACATGAAATAAGGTTCACTCATAAAATTTTGAACATGTAATCAAGTTCATGCATAAACTTATTGGCATATGACCAGGTCCATACATAACATTTTAAACATTTAATCATATTCACACATAACATATATACTTGTGATCCATCCAACATTACTAAATTCATTAGAGGGAGATATAGTTCCCACCCATCGCATAATAAAATCATACAAACATGTTCCAAAATATTATAAACAAACATCACATCATAACCCAACAAATGAAACGGTTATCATAAACATTTCATCATATCATTACCTATGGAAAAGAGATAGGCATCATAATCATTTCATCAATGCATAACCCATGAAAAGAAGGAAGTTTCAAAAGAATATAACATGTGGAAGAGAAAAAGGTATCATAAATATCATTCCATCAAAGCACAAACCATTCAGTAAATAATATGAATGGTATTCTTGTATCATATCCCCAGTAAATCATAAACTATAACAAAGTATTTCATATTATATGTGGAAATATTTTGAAGGATCAAATGGAACATTTCTTAAGTAAAACATCCTTTATTTGAAATTACCTTTCATAAAACTATTTCAAAAATACTTTTCTTATAAATAAATCTTTATAATTTTATGTAAAACATTTCGTGAAGAATATATGTTTCCCAATTTGAAAAAAAAACTCTTTTTAAAATATAAACATTGTGAAAACGTTTTTTTCCTTTGAAAATAACCTTAAAGACATATAAATAAATCATTAAAAAAAATTAAAACATTTTATTTGAAAATAAATTTGAAAACTTATAAAGGAATATTAAAACATTTTTAAAACCTTTTTATAAAACATCTTTTTAGAAGAACATAGATTTTTAATGGAAAATAGAAAAAAAAATCATATTTTCATAAAAATATTTTATTATTTATCTTAACTAGTAAAGAGTTACAAAATGGTACCATTTACAAAAGATATCATAAATAACCATAATATAAAAAACAATTTATGAGTATTATTAAGATATGGATCATAATATTTCATCAATGGAAGCATATTTATAAACAATCTCTATAAACGATGAGATTGTAGCAATAAAATGTTACCGCTTTGGTAACATTGAATAAAAGCCCCCCATAAAATAAAAACATTAAATGAAGCATAAAATAACATTAAAAGAATTATATTCATGATATAACATTTCAAAGGTCATTATATACACCTCATATAAAAAATAGGTGCATAACATGGTTGGTATCTCAAAGAAGGAAAATTGAGGAAAAACATTACTTTACTGATTTGGTAAATTTTGAACCATTAGCCCAATGAAACGAAGATAATAAAATTGACATGTAAATAATCATAAATTTAAGTATAATAATACTATAATACAATAATTATCATTATATACACCACAAAAATAAATGATTGGTGAATAAGGTATAAGTATCATAAAAATAAAAGTGAGACGAAAAATCCCTTACCTTGAGTCTTAAATTTATTTATAGACTTTCAAACATCATGTATAATAAGTATAATTTAATTATAAATATACAAAAAAACCATATTCGTATATATCATACCATATATAATTTTATTATTCCATTATATTACCCATTTATTAACAATTCTTTGTTTGGGTTTTGTTTCGGGTAATAACTGCTTTGTTTTTCATACAAGATTTGACATGTTTTTCTTGGTCATTTTATGTAAATACTGATATCCTTATTTCCAGAATGTAAAACATGGTATAAATATCATATATATTCAGTGTATATTTATTTATAATAATTTATAAAATATAGAAATAATAAATGGAATTCACCATTCATAGAGATAGTAGGTCGTACGTACACATGAACATTGTTTCCGTTTTATTATCATATCGAAAGAAAGAAAGTAAATGAAATATATGTATATATATATATATATTATAATTCTAGTGGAATTATTATTTAATATATATCATATATTTTCACTAAAACCCATACTTAATACATTCCATGTGAACTGTGAACAAATCACATCGCTTTGAGGAGGCGGTAGTCCGCACATCCACAAACAAAGTTATCATATTTCCACAAAATGGAAAATATGAAGGTATGTTTTAAATAAAAATTAAATAAGTATAAATACATAATAAATATAATATATTACGTATAAAAATATTTTTCCACCATAATTTCTAACTATGAGAGGTGGTAAAGGAAAAACGAACAACATCATTTTGTGAGGCAGTAGCCTGCCGTACACAAGAATGGTATGTTCATTTCCCATTTAATGGAAGTGTGTGTAGGTGTAGGTATAAACCTTAGAATAGAAACATCTAAATATATTTATTATAATGAGGTTGATATATAAGCATGGAATAATAATAATTGAGGTGGTAGAAAATGAAAATAAAACAAAAGAGCTTGTGGAAGGATGATACCTCTTCTTTGAGTAATTCCTTTTGGTTTTCACCAAAGGGATTCCTTGGTTAGATTTATGCCCAAATTAAGTATTACAGGATGAGAGGAGGTATGTTAGGAACTAATATATTTAGTTTTTTAATGTGCCAAAGTGTCTTGATATGTGTAAGTAATTGTAAGATTGAATGTCTTTTTATAGAGGGAGAGGGGTTGCATTCTTGTAAGTACTAATAGGTAAACACTATTGAGAGGTCTCCCTTAACTCATGTGCTTCTAAAATAAAAAAATAATGGAGTAAAGTTGAATTATGGTAGATAAAAATCTAAAACACACAAAAATATGTGTCAATTATGTTCTTTAACATCAAAGTTTCCCCACTTATCATTTTGGTTTTTATTAGGACAACTAGTTTTCTAACCTACATAATTTAACAATTAAGACTACATTAAAGTGATATATACTATAAAATATAGACTATCTTAATTATAAATATGATATTTAATTTTAAAATAAATAAATCCCTTGTTTCTCGTAAATTAATTTTAAAGCAAGCGCATGTAATGAGGAAAAAAATGCTTTAACATGAACTGTTCCCACAATATTTTTTCTATTTAAAGGTCAATATGTTAATTATAAAAGATAAATTGGTTCATTATTAGAATATATTTTATATTTATTAACATTTAAAAAGAATTTGGAAGAATATAGTATTTTCAGTAATTTTTATTCTTTTAATAAAATATTATTTATTGTAAAATAACATTAATGTCAATTTGGGAATTATTTATTTAATTTAAATTTTAAAAAAATATAAAAATATTTTGGAATTCAAATATATTAAGTTCACAAATTTTTAACATGATATATTCGTCTATAAATAAATGTAACAGAATAGTACATTAAATTTACTTTACTTTTAATTTTTTTTGAATCATTTATTTTATTTAATTATTAACTAAATAATCCATTGTAATAACCTGAATTTTCCCAGGCCCTTCATTTGTGAAAATCCAATGTTTAGGGTGTTCGGAGAGGCAAGGGTGGTTCATTTCAATAGATTTCCAATTTTTAGTTTTCTGTTAGCATGTCAGTGTGTCGACATGTCAGTGTGTCGGCATGTTAGTGCATCGACATCAGTGAGTCATGGGCGTTGGCATCAGTGAGTTAGGGGTATCAGCATTAGTGGGTTAGGGGCATCAGTATTGGTGAGTCAGGGCGTAAGTAGGTCATGGCGTCGGTAGGTCAGGGCGTTGGTTGGTTGTGGTGTTGGTAGCTTAGTGTTGGTGTATTATCATCGGTAGGTTGTGTTGGTACCTCACCCATTGGTGGCTCACCGTCGTTAGGTCACATTGGTAGCTCACCCATCGGTGGCTCAACCTCGGTGACTCTCCCGTCGGTGGATCAACATTGGTGTCTCATTTGTAGTTTTTTCCCCAGCTTTTCCTAGTTTTCAAGTTTCACCCCTCTTAAATTTTATTTGATGTAAACCATGTTTAAAATCTTATTCAATCATTTTTAAGGTCGTTTCAATGGGTATTGATTTTATCTTTAAATATCCTAACATCCCGAGCGATTTGAGATACTCAAACTGCATAATCTTGACCATGATCCCACAATTAATGTCTTTAAACCCATTCCTCCTTTAAAATAGGATATTACTCTTCAAAGTTCGGATATTTCCTTCCTTGTGTGTTTTACAATTTCCTTTGGTGACCCTAGATCATTCTTCCATTGAAAAGTCATGTGCGTGTTCTATAGATCTCCTGCTCTATTTTCTTGGAGTCTTGTACTGCTTGCGCAACCCTTGTTCTTGGCGCAAGGAGGAACTTCGATCCCTTGATAATCTGATAGGGATTCCTTTTGTATATATTTAACTGTGAATAATTTGGGGTGGGTGTACTAACGATTCCTTGTTAGGAATGGTGGAATAATTTTCTTAAAATTAGAATTAAATAAAAATAAAATGTGATCAAAAGATAGCAGGGATGAATAAAATAACGGGCATATAGTGGTGCGATGTTGATCGCCTATTTTATTTATTATCTTTGATTCTATTATGAATTTTTTTTATTGTATGCCTCATGAAAATCATGATCGTTGGTGGTATTTTCTTGTTCAATAGTGATGTTCTCTTTTTTGGGGATGCTTTAATAAGAGGTTGTAGCTTGAAAAACTATTAAACCACATATACTTGGTTAAATAAGTGGATTCCCCCAAGATAAAACCTATTTTGTGATCACCCTGGTTATAATTAAGTGTAATTGAATAACCTCTATAGGTTAAATCATAATATATATACACATCATGTTGATAGGTGTAGTTTATTGTTGTGTTATGTGGATTTTTATAACCTTGTGTGAGTTGTGTGGTGTTGTTGTTGGAAGCACTGTTGTGGGTACGAGGTTGGATAGAGGAGTTGGTCCTAAGAGAATGGTGTGGTGTGTGTGTGTAGTAGGGATATGGGTTAATATTAGTTTTTTTGTGATTTGTGTTTGGGATAGTATAGGGGTGTGTTGGTATCCCAATATAAGATATTGATTGATTGTGGAATGGATGAACTTGTAGGCAGCTGAATTGCCTTTGTTTTTGTTGTGGATGTCTAATAACGTTGGCAAGTGGGACTACAGTGTGGTTATGAATTTGTATACATTGGAACTTCATCTAGTCATTGTAAGGAAGTGGGGATGCAGAGATAGGTTGTGAGAGAAGGTTTGTGCGGAATAATTTTAAAGAATGGTTCTCAGCAGCAGCAGAACAGTTGTCTACGAATATTGGGGGTTTGTTTAGTTGAACTATAGTTTGGTTTTGCTTATTTTTTGGGGTGGTTGTGGTTGATATTTTCTCGTTAGTGATAGAACAAAATAATGTGAACCCCTTAATTAATAAATTTCAAGTGGTTAAATGAAAATTGGTTTGGCTTTGTTTTTTATTATGGTCATTCGTGTGGTTATGCTTATAGGGGTAGCAGCAAAGGTGCTTGTGTGGGTTGGTTGCTTGTTTGGAAACCCATAGGTTGGGTCTGATTGGTTGTTTACCTATATATATATATATATATATATATATATATATATAATTTAGTTTCTTGTGATTTCTATACACACCCCACCCCTATTGAGCATTATGTATCGAACACCTCCATTTCAAGGGAGAGGGTGTCTTTCCCTACATCATGGTGGTAGGATGGATGGCTGGTTGCTGACTTTCTTCCTTGAACCCTCTTTTGGGTTTATCAATGCTCGAGTGTATCCAAAAAATCTATAATGGATTGAGGCTTATCATAGTCCAAGATTCTTTGGGTGAGGGTTTGTTTTAGATGAGAGGCTTGGGTGTTTGCGGGCTAGGTTTGTTTTCCTAGGTTTCTTCGGGATAACTCCTAGGTGTCTTTTGGAGAATGGTGTGGTTGTTGTGGCTCATGTGTCTATGGGATGGATTGTATGTGGTTAGAGGCACAGGTGTGTGCGGGTGGGTTGTGGAATTGGGACCACATATGGGAAGAGTGGTAGCATCAAGACGTTAGCTGTTAGGGATGAGTAGCTAACCTATGGGAAGTTGGGTAGGGTACCCAAATATTGATGTGCTTATACTACTACATTACTTGAATTTTATTATTTGGTGAGTGTTCCTTGGTGGGGCTCGGATGGTTATTATCCATTGATAGGTGTTTTGATGTTCTATTGTTTTCTCATGGGGACATTAGTATGTTTCCCCACTTGATCACAGGTGGATTTAGTTTTCCTATTGGTTATACTTGTATACTCGCCCAATATATATAAAACATTTTTCAGGTTTCCTGCATGAATTTGAGGACCGTGGTGGACTTTACTAGCTTGGGTGTCATGATTTGTTTCTATTGTTTCTTAGTATCTTTTCTTTTTGTACTTTAGTTTGGATTTTTTTGGTACCTTGTATCAGCTTTACTTTTGAACATTCATGTGGGAATGGGTTTTAGTTTCACTTTTACTTTTGGTATTTAGAGTTGTTTCTGATTTACAATCTTATTTCTTAATCTTGTTTTATAAAAATGGTAATGCATTCCATTTCTGTGTGAGATCCTATACATGTGGTACTAGTCTTCACTCTAGGGCCTATCAAAGGCGGGACTCGAGGGGGTCATTATCTCTCCTTCAACTTGAGGAAGGAAGGGTGTGGCACCTTTTTGTCCCTTCCCTCATCTTAAAGAAGGATAGTTGTGAAAAAAATAGTATCATAGGGGAGGTTTTATGAGTTTCATAGATAGGATGGATTTCAAAGTGAGGGATAGTGAACATTTCAAGAGATTATAGGGAAATAATGTTAGGAAATACTAGTGTGTGAGATAGGTTAGGGAAGACTAGCTAGGACATGGGATTTTAGGGCCCCCTGTGATCCAATGAAAAGACTTTGTACCTACTAAACGACCAACTGAGGCTAAACCGATTACAAGGTAGAGACCGTAGAGAAGTTACATGCATCATAATGACTTGTATTCTTGTGTGTATTTGGTTTTTTAGGAATTTAAAATAAATAAAGAGTTAAAAGAAATGTAAAATAAATTTTCCACACTATTCTAGATTAGGAATTCCTTGTTTACTCTTTCAACTATAGAACCCGGAAATTTGACCTATGTGGTACGAGTAGAGGAGGCCCGACAGGTTGACCTGGTTGATCAGAGGAGGTCCAATCAAGAGTAGGAATATGACCAGTGGCAGAAAATGCTTCATGCCTTCCCGCGGCAGACTCTGCGGAAGTACGAGGGCAGCGTCTCAGACATGGAGACAGAGAGTTGGCTTGAGGAGATGGTAGTCTCTTTTAGATTGATCTGGGCTCTGACATAGTACTGGTTTCATCTGGTAGTGAACCATATAAGGGGATCAGCACTTTAGTTGTTGGAGCTTTACCTTAGGGAGAGTAAGGAAACTGAGGTTTCATGGGATGACTTTGAGAAGGTGTTCCGAGCAGAGTTCATTTCTTCCATAATGAAGGCTGAGAAGAGTCCGGAGCTACTCTCCCTCCTATAGGGGAGTATGTCGGTGAGGGAACTAGGGATCAAGTTCAAGGATCTCATATGCTTCACACTAGATCACTTTCCGGATGAGGAGTCTCAAGTGAGATGCTTAGAGGAGGCATTCTGGCCTTCTATTCAGTATGATGTTACTCCTTTCACTCTACCAACATACTTAGAGGTTCAGAAAAAGTTTGAGGTAGTGGAAAGGATGAACTCATTGGGAGTTTTTCTGCAAGAGGGGATCAATTTGAGTTCGTTAAATGGGAAATCCATCAATAGCAGGTATCCGTTGTTAGGGCCTTCCAAGTTTCGGCCAGTCGGGAGTAGGCCTCAACAGTTCCTATTTTGATCTTCTGGTCCTCCTCCATTCCCCTTAGGCCCAGGATCTTGGTTCATTGTCTATGTATTCCACAAGAATCATTGGAATTAGTGCCTTATTTGATCACCATACAGTTGGGGTGGGTAGTTTTGGCATCCACCTCAGTAACAGCAGTTTCTAGTCTGGCCCTTCCAGCAGTAGGGGCAGCGAGCTCCCACTACACTGAGGGTAGACAGTGTTCGGGGAGGTCGACCTCAAGGTGCTCTTCAAGTACCTATACTAGGGCTTGGTCGGGGAGGTGGTTGACAGTAGAGAGGTAGAGGAGCCGAGTGTGGCCAATTTCACACCACAGAGGTAGTAGTTCCAGTAGGCCCAAAGGTTGTTCGAGTTACGATCAGTCTGTTTAGTACTCTTTCATGTGAATTTTTTTATTTAGGAGCATCAAACACCGTTTTTTCACCCATTCTATCCCATTCTCTAGAACTAGACATAGAGAGATTTCACATGACATTGGTTATGAGTACTTTAGTTGGAGGTCTGACTAGTCTGTTTGATGTTTTTTGAGGATGTAGACTGATATTGGAGACACACCAGTCCAATGGGGATCTTCTTCTACTATAGATTCACCTATACGATGTCATCCTAGGAATCAACTGTTTATTTTATATGCATGCTTTTATCGACCGCTTCTGGAAAAGAGTCGCGTTCTCAAATATGGGTAGTCAACGTATTGCTTTCGTTGGAGATATGAGTTTCTAGGAGGGTAGTCGGTGTGTGGAGCCTTTTATGTCTTTGTTATCTGAGTTATCATTGGAATCAACATATATAGATATGGATGAAGTTTCGGGGGTTGTTAGTGAGTTACAGGATGTCTTTCCCAAAGAGGTTGTGACTCTACCCCCTCAACGTGATGTTGAGTTTGGGATAGACTTGCAACCCAGTGATCATCCAGTTATGAAGGCTCCCTATCGAACGGAACCTTTTGAGTTGTGGCAGTTGTGGATTCAAGTTGACTAACTGATGAAGAAGGGTTTTATCCAGCCAAGTGTGTCATTATGGGGTGCTCTAGTCTTGTTCGCGAAGAAGGTGGATAGTGTCCTAAGACAGTTCATATATTACCAGAGGCTGAATCAGGTGATGGTCAAGAATTGTTTCCCCCTTCTGAGGATTGACGATCCTTTCTACAAGTTAAAGGGGGAAGGTTGGTTCTCTAAGATTGATCTATGGTCAGGGTATCACCAGTTTACAGTAAAATAGGGTGACATCCCAAAGACTGCTTTCAAGTGCAGGTATGGGAACTTTGAGTTCTTGGTCATACCCTTTGGTGTCACGAATTCACCAGCCATGTTCTTGGGGCTCATGAAATCTGTTTTTTGTGAGTACCTAGACCGGTTCATTTTCATGTTCATTGATGACATCTTGGTCTACTCAAGGTTAGAGGAGGAGTATGTTGGGCATCTAAGGACTATCTTGGAGATCCTTCTACACCACCATCTCTACGAAAATTTTTCAAAGTTAATGTTCAGGATGCTAGAGGTGAACTTCCTCAAACCCGTGGTGTGTCAGCAAGGGGTATAAATGGAATCATCAAAGGTTGAAGTGATTGATTCTTGGGATGCACCCAAAAATGTGGTGTTATTTCATAGATTTCTGGGTCTTGAAGGATATTATTAGAGGTTCATACCCAACTTCTCTCAAGTTACATCTCCTATGATAGATTTTACCATAAAAAATCGGGACTTTATGTGGAGTGAGTAGTGTCAGGTAGCTTTCATCTATCTTAAGGGGAAGTTGGTTAGTTCCTAAGTGATTTGTTTGTCGAAGGAAGGGGTGATGTTTGAGGTGTTCTATGATGTTTCCATTATTGGCTTGAGATGTATGATGATGTAGTAGTTAGGAGTAACCTCTTATGGGTCTAGGTAGTTACAACCTTGTGAACATAATTATTCCCCCCATGATCTACATCTTGTAGCAGTCATGTTCACACTGAAGTATTGGTGGCATTACCTCATTGGGGAGAGCTTTGTGGTCCTCACAGATCACAATAGCTTGATGTATATATTTTCCAAATGAGACTCAAACTTGAGTAAGTGAAGGTGGATAGAGTTTATATAGTAATATGACTTTGACATCTCTTACACCTAAAGAAAGGGGAACATGGTGGTCGATTACTTGATCAGTAAATCGTAGAAGGAGGTAGTTCCGGAATCCATGGATGCTTGGAAGGCAATAGAGGAGTTGGATGATTTTCGCCTTGAAATTGGGGTGGACATCGGTAGATTCCATCTTTTTCAGATGAAAGTGTAGTATTTCTTGGAGCAACAGGTAGAGGAGTTTTATTGGGGAGACTCGGAAGCTGAATTGATGCGTGATCGTGTTGTCCATAGTGATGCTCTTGAAGGATGGTCAGAGGATGGAAAGAATCAGATGTTGTTTTGTGGGAAGCTGTTTGTACCAATGAAAATATATGAGGGAGTTCTCTGTGATTTCCATAGTTGACTCTTAGTAGTGAATCCAAGTGTCTCTAAGATGTACCAAGGCAAAAGGGAAAAATTTTGGTGCACGGGGTGAAGAGTGAAGTGGCAGATTTTGTGGTAAGATTCCTAGTGTGCCAGTAGGTGAAGGTTGAGCATCATGTTCCTAGCAGTTTTTGGTATCCCTTGGATGTTACCAAGTGGAATTGGGATGACACATCAATGGATTTCATCATAGTTTTACCTATATCTCATGGAGGATGTGATTCACTTTTTGTAGTAGTGGACCGGTTGACGAAGTCGGCTCATTTCTTGGCCATCAAGGAGTCAAGCGCAGTGGATGCCTTAGCATAGTGGTATGTAGGAAAATTAGTGATGCTACATGGGGTTCCAAGATCCATTGTCTTGGATCGATATACACGTTTCATGTCACGAGTCTGGAGGGGATTGGTACATGCCTTTGGCACCCAGTTGCACCTTAGCAGTGCTTTCCACCCTTAAATGGATTGGAAGACAAAGAGGGCCATCTAAACATTAGAGAATATATTGTTGGAATATGTCTTGGAATTCATAGGTTTGTGGGTAAGACACTTTCCCTAGGTAGAGTTTGCCTACAATAATAGTTATCACTCTACCATTAGCATGGACCATTCAAAGCTTTATACAGAAGACTGTGTCGCTCACCCTTGTGTTGGACAGATGTAGAGGAAGCATCCCTTCTTGGACTAGAGGTAGTGTAGGATACAACAGAGATGGTTTAGATTTTTCATAAGAGGATAAAGACAGATTACAACCTTTTGAGGTTTTGAAATGAGTTGTAAAGGCATCATATCAGCTGGCACTACCACCGTGGTTAGAGAGGACACACGACGTCTTTCATATCTCATAGCATCATCAAAATCTACATGATGACACCCATGTATTTGACTAGGGAGCATTGGATATCAAGGATGACGCAACGTTCATGGAGAAAATGGTAAGAATCAAGGATTGTGAGGAGAAGTTATTTCATGGACAGACCATTCCTTTGTTTCATATGTTATGGAGGCATAGTGGCCTTAAGTAGAGTACTTGGTAATGGGATCCATTGATGTGTGCCTAGTACCCGAAGATGTTCGGATTTTTCTCTTCTGTTTTTCCTTGTACCTTAATTTGGATGTAATGTTTGACCTCACTTGTTGTATGACAAGTTGTTTTCCTATTCTATGATTTTGTGTGAAAATTCATAAATATGGAGAGGGTAGGACCTGGTCCCTAATCATGATGCATTAGCGTGGATCCAATTAAACCTGTGCAAGCGAGACAGTGCCGCCCAAAGAGGATAGTATCTTAACATGGAGGAAGGAGCTCCCTAATCCATGCGTCTGGATGGTGTTAATTTTGTGTTTTTGTGGTTTCTGAGGAAAGTGGAGTATTATTGTGTCTACATTTGTTTAGGATATAGATGACAAGGAGGTGTTCTGGGATTTCGGGGTTTTATCTCTAATTTTAGAATAACACAAGGTGTTTTACTCCTGAGAGGTGTCATAAAGGATGGTTGTTGGGACCTCCTTTTATTAAAGGTTAGTTTTGAAATTATCAAGGAAAAGAATAGTTTGAGAGGTATCTGATGTAATAACCTAGATTTATCTAGGTCCTTACTTTGTAAAAATCCAGTGTTTAGGGTGTTCTGGGAGGCAAGGGTGGCTCATTTCAAGAGTTTTCTAGTTTTTAGTTTTCCATCAGCATGTTAGTGCATCAACATGTCAGTGCATCAGAATGTCAGTACATTGGCATGTCAGTTCATTGGAATCAGTAGGTCAATGGAATCAGCATCGGCTAGTAAGGGTCATCAACATCAGTGAGCCAGAGGAGTCAGCACCAGTGAGTCAAGGCATCGGTAGGTCATGGCGTCGGTAGGTCAGGGTGTCAGCAGGTTGTAGAATCAATAGCTCCGTGTTAGTGGATCATTATCAGTAGTTCACATTGGTAGCTCACCCTTAGATGGATCAGCATTGGTAGGTCATGTCGGTGGCTCACCCATCAGTGGCCCAGGGCCAGTGTCTCACCCATCGGGGACTAATCTGTAGTTTTTTCCCAGTTTTTCCTAGTTTTCCTATTTCACCCCTCTTATGTTTTTTTTGACATAAACCAAGTTTAAAACATTATTCAGGCATTTTTATTGTTTTTTCAAAGGGTATTTATTGTATCTTTAAATATCCTAACGTCCCAGGTTATTTGAGACACTCAAACTGCATAATCTTGACCATGATCTTATGATTAATGTCTTGAAAATCATTCTTCCTTTAAAACAGGATCTGACTCTTCAAAGTTAGGATCTTCCCTTCCTTATGTGTTTTAAGTTTTCCCTTGGAATTTCTAGAGCATTCATCCCTAGAAAATTATTGTGCTTGTGCTAGATATATCCTTCTCAGTTTTCTTGGAGTATTATACTTCTTTCACGACCCCTGTTCTTGGCGCAAGGAGGAACTTTGATCCCTATATCATATAGTAGGGATTCCTTATGTCTCTCTTTAATTGTTCATCATGCAGGTTGGGTGTAATAACGAATCCTTGTGATGAATGGATGAATACTTTTCTTAAAATGATAATTGAACAATAAGTAAATGAGATCAAAAGATAGGAGGGGTGAATAAAATAATAGGAAATGAGTGGTGTGATGTTGATTGACAATTTTATTTGTTATCTTTGATCCTTTTATGGATTTTTATGATTGTATGCCTCATGAAAATCATGAATATTGGTGGTATTTTCTTGTGCACTAGTGATATTCTATTTTTTTAGGATGCTTTAATAAATGATCGTAGTGTGAAAACTGTTAAACCACATATACTTGGTTAAATAAGTGGATATCCCCAGATCAAACCTATTGTGTGATCACAACAGTTATAATTATGTGGAATTAAATAACCTATACTAGATAAATAATAATATATATACACATCATATTGATAGGTGTGGTTGGGTGTTGTGTTCTGTGGAGTTCTGTAACCTTGTGTGAGTTGTGTGGTGCTGTTGTTGGAAGCACGGTTGTGGGTACGAGGTTTGATAGAGGAGTTGGTCCTAGGAGAAGGGTGTGGTGTGTGTGTAAAGTGGGGCTATGGGTTAATATTAGTTGTTGTGGGATTTGTGTGTGGGACAGTATAGGGGGTGTGGTTGTATCCCAATTTAAGATATTGATTAATCGTGGAATAGATGAACTTGTAGGCACCTGAACTCCCTTTTTTTTGTTGTGGAAGTATAATAATTTTGGGAAGTGGGACTATAGTGTGGTTATGAATTTGTATGCAGTGGGATTGCATCTGAGAATTTTTAGGCAGTGGGGCTATAGTGATGGGTTGTGACAGAAGTTTTTTGCGGAATAATTTTGAATAATGGTTATCAATAGTGGCAGAATAGGTGTCTAGGAATATTGGGGGTTTGTGCAGTGGGACTGTATTTTGTTTTTGCTTATTGTTTGGTGTGGTTGTGGTTTATATTTTCTCAGTCGTACTGGAACAAAATAATGTGAACCCCTTAATTAATAAATTACAAGTGGTTGAATGAAAATGTGTTTGGATTGTGTTTTATTGTGGTCTTTCATGTGGTTATGCATATAGGGGTTGTAGCAAAGGTGGTTGTGTGGGTTGGTTTCTTGTTTGGTAACCCATAGGTTGGGGCAGAGTTTTTGTTTACCTATATATATATAATGTAGTTTCTTGTGATTTCTATACACACCCCACCCCTATTGAGTACTATGTGTTGAACACCTCCATTTCATGGAAGATGGTGTCTTTCCCAGCATCCTGGTGGAATGATGGATGGCTAGTTACTGACTTTCTTCCCCGAACCCTCCTCTAGGTTTTTCAATGCTCGAGTGTATCCAGGTAGGCTGTAATGGATTGAGGCATACCATAGTCCAGTATTCTTTGGGCGAGGATTTATTATAGAAGACAAGACTTGGTGTTTGTGGCCTAGGTTTGTTTTCCCAGGTGTCTTTGGGATTATGGCTAGGTGTCTTTGGGAGAATTGTGTGGTTGTTGTGGCCCAGAAGTCTATGGGCATGATTGTGTGTGGTTTGAGGCCCAGGTGTGTGTGAGTGGGTTGTTTCAGTGGGACCACATATGGGAAGAGTGGTAGCATCAAGACTTTAGTCGTTAGGGATGAGCAGCTAACCAGTGGGAAAGTGGGGTAGGGTACCCAAATATTGATGTGCTTATACTACTACTTTACTTGACTTTCATTATTTGGTGAGTGTGCCTTGGTGAGACTGGGATGGTTAGTATCCGTTGGTAGGTGATTTGAGGTTCTATTGTTTTCTCATATGAACATTAGTGTGTTTCCCCACTTGTGAATGGGTGGATTTATTTTTCCTACTGGGTATACTTTTATACTTACCCTATGTATATAAAACTATTTTTAGGTTTCCAGTAGGGCTTTCAGGACCATGATGAACTTTACTAGCTTGGGTGTCAAGATTTGTTGTGGTTGCTGCTTAGTATCTTTTATTTTGGTACATTAGTTTGGAGTTTTTTGGTACCTTGTATCAGATTTACTTTTGAACATGCATGTGGGGATGGGTTTTAGTTTCACTTTTACTTTTGGAATTTGGAGTTGTTTTGAATTTACCATCTTATCTCTTGATCTTGTTCTATAAAAAGTTTAATGCATTCTATTTATGTGTGAGATTCTGTAACACCCTGATATTTTATGAGAAGTATATTTTTTTTATGTTATACGCAACATCAAAGGAATCTTTCACTGCACACAACAGTATCTTGTCTTGCGTTACACGCAATCGCGACCTTCCTCAATAGCGTGTGCAGTACGCAATATCGAGTTTCACTAAACAGCAATATATTATTATAATATTATAAACTAGCCGTTATAAATAGTATTAACTGAATTTTCAATTTTATAACATTATTATTCATCTTACATATTTTCTAGAACATGGTATGAGAACGAAATAAATTTTTCGGGTAAAATAAGTATTTTTCAAAAAATGCAGTTTTGCCGCCTTTTGATGGTGCACCAACTTTAAATCTAGTTTTTGACAAGTTTATAAGTTCAATTTGACAAAATAAAATTATTCTTTTGAATTAGGATATAAAAATTTACTTTGGATAATTTTTTCATATTATTCTGATAACTTTCATATTTTAATGAATAGTAAAAACACGCTGTATTTGAATTAAAAACAACTTTTTTCATCGCAATAATTTATATAGTTAATTTATAATATTTAACGGTTTGAAAGTATAAATAGAATATATTTTTACCATTTAATATAATTTATGTCATTAGCATTAATTTTACATTGAATTCATAGGTAAAAACATTTCAATCTTTGGCAATGTTTTAACTTTTAAAACGCGTTTGCTTAACAACGGGATTAATTTTAAATTAATTACTGTAACTTATGTGTTTTGAATTTTGAAAAATGAATTCCATATTTGGATTAAGTGGTTCCAAATTATGTTAATAGGTAACTTTTATTTTTTTGATATTATGAATAGTAACTATGGTAATTTTTATTTACTATAGTTAAAGGTAAATCTGGTAATGAAGGGTAAAAATAAGATTATAAAATTACCCCAACACTTGTAAAAATCCTATTGGATGAATAAAATTAGACCCATTTTACCTAAGGGTCAGACTAGATTCATTTCATGGACTTTTGACAATGAAATAATATAATTATTATTAAAACCAAAGAAAGTGACAACATGTCACTCTCTTAAATCTTATAAGTGCAATAATTTTAATTTAGTGATAAACATCATAAAACACCGAATATAAATAGTCCCTATAAATATAGTAAAATTATATACATCATATGAATTTATTTATAATTTTTAGGGATCAAATAATTATCATTAATTATGACACAATAGTGATGTTGAAATTATTTTTTTTATTGAAATATCAAATAAATGATTTTAAAACTATTAAAATAAATATTATATGAAATATTTAATGTGATCCACTAATTTTATAGACAAAAATGACATGTTATGAATCTATTAAATATTTTAGTTCTAACATATATTCTGTATATATTTTATTTAAACAAAAATAATTGAATAGTGTCAAAATTGACACTATTGTTAATTTATAGAAATTACATATTATAATATTGTTTAAAAATCACAAAAATATTTAAAAAAATTAAATTAAAATTTATATGTTATAAAATGTAATAAAGTATACAATTATGGAAAATTCACAACATATAAGTAAATATTTATGTTGATTTAAAATGTAGAATATTATTACCACAAATAAAATTAAATAGATTATATAAGGATAAATCATGTTGATAATGTTTAAAATAAATTCCCAACTTGTCTAAATTTTATTGGCAGATGAGATTACAAACCTATCTCATCTAAGCTTCAGATTTGAGTCATTTTTGGAGGTTTTTAAGTGGGGTTGGAATTTATTATAAATTTATATTTCTTATAATTTCAAAGGTTCCCCTCTCCTCCCTTATAAAAGCTCACCTCCTCCCTCTCCTCCCTTATAAAAGGGCACCTCCTCCCTCTCCTCCTCACACCACTTTGAGCCTTTAAGCTCGTCCAAACCCTACCAATTTCTCTTATCCACTTCCCTAGAAACATCATAGAGGTCCTGGTCTTCTTCAAAGACCAATCTTAGTGCCCTGAGAGGAGGTTTCAAAGAGGCGTGTCAAAGAAGAGGTAATATCTGTTACCGATTCTTTCAAATTTATTTCTTCCTATACTTCTTCTTCTTTAGTTGTTTCATTATGAAGTAATAACATCAGTATCACTTATATACTGATATTTTCTTATAAATATGAAACAACCCTAATTGACCTTCTATCCATCTTACGGAAAACGAAATCATTGCGCGTGCGTAGGTACGGAATACCGTCTCCACGTCGTGGTGTAATCTGTTTTCCACCACCGCCTTACTTGGATGGATATAATTTTGTAAGGAATAACTATATATGATTATTGTAAAGTGATATTGATTCTTAAATAGTATACATACACTTCAATACAATTCCACGATCATGGGAATGATATCATCGCTTGTGCATACGTACGGTCTACCGTCTCCACGATGTGATGTGACGTGTTCTACATTATCTTCATTGAATAATGATTATATAAATGAATTGAATGAGTAAATATGATATATATATTACAATAATACCATTCTGTAAATGAGTATATATAACCTAAAAATAAGAATAAGAATGTATTCAACAAAACACGCATGAGAACATAAAGTAATAAACACCTGAATGACAAGTAGCAATGAAATATTACAAATAAGAAGTTAAGAATATGACCATATATGATATCATAACAATGAGTATGATTCATGAATAATTGAATGACATTATTTAAATCATTATACAGGAGGTTTGGACATGTACAAAGCATATCGGACCTAAGGTAAGGGAAAATCTCACAATCTCATTTTTATCCGAGATTGTTTATAATTTTGTATTTATTGGGGTGTATTTTATCATCCACATCCATGTTTCCTCAATATTTAATATTATTTCTATCCTTCTACAATTTTTTAAATCCAATTATACCCATTGGTGAGTTTTTAGTAAAATATATGAAAGGAATCTTTTGTCGTTTTTAGTACAAGGTACTTTTTGACTTTTCCGGCCAAAGTACGAGAAGAATGTTTTTTAACTTATAAAACATGAATGGATTTTTATGATTTCATAGAAAATTATTTCCATGATGATTCATTTAATAGTTTTAAAGTTTATCTTTAATCAACTTCTTTTATTTTAAAATTTTATGACATGATAAGAAAGGAAAAATGTTTTTGAAGTAGAAAGGATATTTTCCTCAAGAATGGAGTTAAAGTATTTTATCAAAATTATTTTCCATATAAGATAATATAGGGTTATATTTATATCCCTACTTTTACATTGATTTTATTATGTTATTATGGAATTATTTTTATGATGTCCTTTTATGGATTATGTTATAATTACATGATGTTTAAGAATCCCATTTTTATTACATGGGTTATGCTATGTTGTATGATTTATGATTTTTTGGTACACATAAAAATGGTTTCATTATGAGATGGGTGGGACCTATATCTCCCTCCAATTCATTGGGTAAAGATTTATATATCATGATATAGACATTTCTGGAATGGCAAGTTAATCTGGTTCAGTGATACAGGACTGGAACGAGGAGTGAACTTGGTTCAGTAATGGACTTTGTCTGCTATGATGGTCTTGGCAATGAGCCTTGAATAATATGAAATGATTTTCTATGATTATGTGTGTTTGACACAAAGTTTCATGTTTTATGTTATGATTATTTGGGATTACATTTCACCACTATGATTTGTCCCATGTTATGATATTATGATATCTTTTGCAGGTTAAGATATTGAAAATGTTATGTTCTTATGAATATGATATGACTGATATTTCTTTTGTTTACCCTTACTGATCATTTGAGATCACCCTTTTGTATGTTTTCTTTTTCCCAGGTCTGGATGAAGGGTATTAAGTAGAATATGCCAAAAGGGACTCTAGATATGATGAAATAAATGGGAGACAATGTAGATGATTTATGAACCAGTTGTTTATGTTTCCCACTTTCTAAAGACACTATACCTATACGGTCCTTTCATGGTTTTGTTATATGTTGTAGTAAGTATGCTTCAATTTTTAAGTAATAACAATGTATTTAAATTATGGGTCATTATAGTTGGTATTAGAGGAAAAGGAGGTAGGAATGAATCTGATCCTTGGGAACTCTCACATGTGAGCGTTGGACGAAGCATGGCTCTCCGCCCAAGGGCTTCATGAGTAAATGGCTACCACTGGGGATGGTGGTGTGTCCCACCCAGGGGGTTTAGAAGCCCATGGAGTTCCCTGATAGGTATCAATTATAGTCCACTGTAAGTAATTCCAGACCGCTACAGTTGGTATTAGATGAAAGGTATAGTTAACCTTTGGAAACTAGGATGTGAAAGCCTTAGTAAGAAACCTAAGGATATGTCTAAGCATAGAACACAATCTTAGTTTTTTAGAAATGGCCATGAACAACCTATGATAAGACCTTAAGTGTGAAATTTTATTCTTGATTATGTGGTTTTCCTATTATAATTAGTGTTTCTCACACTATTCTTCTTGGTTTTAGTCAATGGCTGGAACCTGAAGGAACCGTGTTAATACGGGATGTGACGGGAAATTCAATGATTTTACCCCTGAGCAACCAGATCTTATGGGAGATGGAATGAAAAATCTTGTATCCATGCTCACACAATTTTCTCAAGGTATGAATCATGCAGGACTTCCAAAAAAGCAAAGGAAGGATCAACATTCTGTTGAATCCTTCATGAGGAAGCGTCCACCTTCATTCAGCAGGTCTTCTGATCCATTAGTGTCTGAACAATGGATCAGTACCACTGAAAAGATATTTTCAGTTCTTCAATGTTTTCAACATGATAAAGTCATCTTAGCAATATATCGTTTAGAAGGTGATGTTGATCAATGGTGGAATCGTATTGAGAATACGAGGAAAATGGATGAAATTGAGTCCATGGAATGGGACGATTTCAAGAACTTATTTTTCAATAAGTACTTCCCTCATATTCTTCGAACAAAGATAGAGAAGGAGTTTCTTGAACTGAAGCAAAAGGATGATGAATCTATTGGTACCTACGAAGCAAATTTTACAAGACTTGTAAGGTACGCTTCCTGAATTATTATCCAACCTGAGAGTAAAATCGATCTATTCTTTAGTGGCTTAAAACCAAGTCTTCAAAGGGCATTAGCCATAAGGGACTTCAATATCTATAAGGAAATTGTTCGATGTGCTCTCAAGGTTGAGATGGAGATTGGAGTATCCCATCAGTCATATGGGTTTGATAAGAAGATTAAAATGGCATTCAAAGGAAAATCTAAAGACCACACTAAAAAGAATATGAGTTTTCCTTTATGCTCAAATTGTGGAAAGAAACATGGAGGGAATTGTCTTAAAGGGACAAGAAAATGTTGTAAGTGTGGAAAAGAAGGTCATCGGGCAGTTGAATGTCGAAATAATGGGAAGATGATGTCTAATGATGCGAACAAAGAAAGGGATACATAGAATGAACCTCCTATACTTCAATGTTTCAAGTCAAAGGAGATGGGGAATTATGCCAATCAATGCCTAAATCAAAGGGTTGTTGATGATGATCGACGTCAACAAACTCTTAAGGCCAAAGACAAAGGAAAGTCACATTCAATTACTATCAGTGATGTGGAGTATGATAACAAAGTGGTGAAAGGTACACTTACCATCCACTCTAAAGTAACAAATGTTTTATTTGATTCTGGATCCACCCACTCTTTTATTTCTGAAAAATTTTCTAAGGGTATCACCGTATTACCTCAACAATTAGATGTTGAGTTAGCTGTGACAACTCCTAATGGCACAACGGTCGCATCAAAAGTTTATAATTCTTCTCTGATTGATGTTTGTGGGAAAGTGCTTCCTGAAAATCTTGTGATCCTTCCTATAGTGGAATTTGATGTGATTCTTGGCATGGATTGGATTTCTTTATATGGAGCTCATATCAATTTCCAAATAAGGGAAATCACATTTAATATTCCCGATCAATCTACTATCATCTATCGATGCAATGATTAATATAACCTTCCGGTGGAAATTTATTCCATATTATGGGTTTTGATTCCAATAAATGAAGGTTATTTATCTCAAATGGTTGGAGAGAAACTCATGATTAAGAATACACCCATTGTATGGGAGTTTGATGATGTCTTTCCGAAGGAATTTCCTGGTCTTCCACCAAATCGTGAAGTTGAGTTTTCAATAGAACTCATACCGGGTGCTATGCCCATTTCAAAGACACCTTATATAATGGCCCCAATTGAGTTGCAAGAATTGAAGAAGCAACTCCAAGAGAATCTTGATAAAGGATCCATACGCTCTAGTGCGTCACCTTGGGGAGCACCTATTCTATTTGTTAAGAAGAAAGATGGATCAATGATACTATGCATGGATTATCGAGAACTTAACAAGATCGCTATCAAGAAAAAATATCCTCTCCCACGCATTGATGAATTATTTGACCGACTACGCGGAGCTCAATACTTTTCCAAGATTGATCTTTGTTTAGGGTATCATCAATTAAGGGTCAAAGAAAGGATATACCAAAGACGGCTTTCCGTACAAGGTATGGACACTATGAATTTATAGTGATTCCATTTGGTCTTACTAATTCCCCTGATATCTTCATGGATTTAATTAATAGAGTCTTTAGAGACTATCGTGATCAGTTTGTGGTAGTCTTTATAGATGATATTCTTGTCTATTCAAAGAGAAAGGAAGAACATGAAGATCACTTGAGAATTATGTTGAAGACCCTGAGAAAGGAGAATCTTTATGCCAAATTTACCAAGTGTGAATTTTGGCTTTAAAAAGTTTCATTTTTGGGTCACATAATCTCAAAAGAGGGGATATATGGGGTTCCAGCAAAGACATAGGTTATCGAAATATAGTCAAGACCAACAACAGTAACTGAGATCCGAAGTTTTATTGGTTTGGCTAGATATTATCGAAGTTTTGTGAATGATTTTTCACGATTATCTAATCCACTCACCAGGTTGACTCGAAAATGAGTTAAGTTCATGTGGACAGAGGAGTGTGAAGAGAATTTAAAGGATTTGAAAAGAAGGTTATCCAGTGCACCTGTGCTCACACTGCCTTGTAGTGGAGAAAGGTTTGTGATCTACAGTGATGCATCCAAGAAGGGATTGGGGTGTGTTCTCATGAAAAATGATATGGTGATAGCTAATGCCTCACGATAGTTGAAAATCCATGAGAAAAATTACCCAACTCATGATTTGGAGTTAGCTACGGTAATATTTGCATTAAAGATTTGGAGGCATTATCTTTATGGTGAAATGTGTGATATTTATACTGATTATAAAAGTTTAAAGTATATTTTCACAGAAAAGGAGCTGAATATGCACCAAAAAAGATGGTTGGAGCTTATTAAGGATTACAATTTCTCAATTCATTACCACCCTGGTAAAGAAAACAAGGTGGCAGACACATTAAGTCGATAGGACCATGCTAGCTTATCCATGATGAGGATCACAAAAGATCCAATATTTATGGATTTACAAAGGATGGATCTTGGAATTATAACGGAATGGGAAAAATCTTATCTTTCTCAAATGAATGTTCAACCATATATGCATGTGAAGATTAAAGAGGAACAAAAAGAAGATGTAGAGTTACAAAAGAAAGTGAGAAATGTTCCTGAATTCAACCTTGATTGTGATGGGATAATAAGGTTTAGGAATCGGGTTTGTGTTCCTCCCATCCCAGAATTAAAGAAGGATCTACTGGATGAGGCTCATAGTTCTTCATTATCTATTCATCTTGGAATCATGAAGATGTATAGGGACCTGAAAGAGTACTTCTGGTGGGATGGTATGAAAAGATATGTTGCTGAATTTGTCTCTCGATGCTTGGTTTGTCTGCAAGTTAAAGCTGAGAGACAGAAGTCTAAGGGGATGTTACAACCATTACCCATACTAGAATGGAAATGGGAAACCATCACCATATACTTTTTCACTGGACTTCCTAAAACATCGAAAAGAAATAATGTTATCTGGGTCATAGTTGATCGCTTTACGAAGTCGGCACACTTCATTGCTATTAGAGAAGATTTCTCTCTGGATCAGCTTGCTAGAATATATGTAAATAAAATGGTAAGATTGCATGGAGTACCACTTTCTATTATATCTGATTGAGATCCGAGGTTTACCTCAAAGTTTTGGCAAAGTCTTCAGCATACTCTGGATACATAGTTGAGTTTCAGAACTGCTTATCATCCTCAGACAGATGGTCAGTCTGAGAGAACAATTCAAACTCTAGAAGATATGTTAAGAGCTTGATCTATGTATTTCAAAGGTGGTTGTGATCAACACCTACCTTTGGTATAATTTTCTTATAATAATAGATTTCACTCTAGTATTCAGATGGCTCCTTATGAAGCTCTCTATGGAAAGAAATGCAAGCCTCCAACTTGCTGGGATGAAGTTGGGGAAAGAAATCTATTAGGACCTGGTCTTGTTGATGAGAAAGAAAAAAAGGTCCGATCTATTCAACAAAACATAAGAGAAGCTC
Source organism: Viscum album (assembly GCA_963277665.1). Classification (NCBI taxonomy): domain Eukaryota; kingdom Viridiplantae; phylum Streptophyta; class Magnoliopsida; order Santalales; family Viscaceae; genus Viscum; species Viscum album. Next base: position 1,356,896,292 of record OY728131.1, read on the forward strand.
AGATTCGACAAAAAATCTATGTCGATAACCGAAGAAAATACCTAGAGTTTGAAATGGGTGATAAAGTGTTCTTATGAATATCTCTTTGGAAGAGAGTAATGAGATTTGGAAAGAAGGGAAAGTTGAGCCCTAGGTATATTGGTCCTTTTAAAATACTGGATCGTGTTGGGAAGGTAGCTTACTGATTGGTGTTTCCACCAAATCTCTCTCAAGTTCACGATGTGTTCCATGTATCTCTCCTGAGAAAGTACATACATGATCCTTTACATGTACTAAGCTCAGACGTTGTACCGCAAGAGCAAGATCTTTCTTATGAAGAACAACTGATAGAGATTCTGGATCATAGCAAAAAAGTTCTACGGAACAAGACCACTCTCTTGGTGAAAGTTTTATGGAGGAACCACCAATTAGAAGAAGCTACATGGGAGCTTGAGGATATGATGAGGGAGAGGTATCCTCATCTGTTTGTTACGAAGTGACGAATTTCGAGGGAGAAATTCATTTTAAGGGGGGTAGAATGTAACACCCTGATATTTTATGAGAAGTATATATTTTTATTATTATTTTATACACAACATCAAAATAATATTTCACTGCACAGAACAGTATCTTGGTTGCGTTACATGCAATCGCGACCTTCCTCGATAGCGTGTGTAGTACGCAATACTAAGTTTCACTAAACAACAATATATTATTATAATATTATAAACTAGCCGTTATGAATAGTATTAACTGAATTTTAAATTTTATAACATTATTATTCATCTTACATATTTTCTAGAACATGGTATGAGAACGAAATAAATTTTTCTAGTAAAATAAGTATTTTTCAAAAAATGCAGTTTTGCCGCCTTTTGATGGCGCACCAACTTTAAATCTAGTTTTTGACAAGTTTATAAGATCAATTTGAAAAAATAAAATTCTTATTTGGATTAAATATATAAAAACTTACTTTGGATAAATTTTTCATATTATTCTGATAACTTTGATATTTTAATGAATAGTAAAAACACGCTATATTTTAATTAAAAACAAATTTTTTCATTGCAATAATTTATATGGTTAAATTATAATATTGAATGGTTTGAAAGTATAAATAGAATATATTTTTACCATTTAATATAATGTATGTCATTAGCATTAATTTTACATTGAATTCATAGGTAAAAACATTTCAATCTTTGGCAATGTTTTAACTTTTAAAACTTGTTTTCTTAACAACGAGATTAATTTTAAATTAATTACTGCAACTTCTGTGTGTTGAATTTTGAAAAATGGATTCCATATTTGGATTCAGTGGGTCCAAATTATGCTAATAGGTTACTTTTATTTTTTTGATGTTATGAATAGTAACTACGGTAATTTTTATTTACTACAGTTAAAGGTAAATCTAGTAATTAACGGTAAAAATAAGATTATAAAATTACTCTAACACTTTTCAAAATAATATTGGATGAATAAAAGTAGACCCATATCACCTAAGGGTCGGACTAGATTCAGTTCGTGGACTTTTGACAATGAAATAATATAATTATTATCAACACCAAAGAAAGTGACAACAAGTCACTCTCTTAAATCTTATAAGTTTAATAATTTTAATTTAGTGATAAACATAATAAAACTTAGAATATAAATAGTCCCTATAAATATAATAAAATTATATATATCATATGAATTTATTTATAATTTTTACGTATCAAATAATTATCATTAATTATGACACAATAGTGATATTGAAATTATTTTATTGATTGAAATATCCAATAAATGATTTTAAAAGTATTAAAATAAATATTATATGAACTATTTAATGTGCTCCACTAATTTTCTAGATAAAAATGACATGTTATGAATCTATTAAATATTTTATTTCAAACATATCTTCTGTATATATTTTATTTAAACTCAAATAAATGAATAGTGCCAAAATTGACACTATTGTTAATTTATAGAAATTACATATTATAAAATTGTTTAAAAATCAAAAATATATTTAAAAATTGTAAATTAAAATTTATATGGTCTAAAATGTAATAAAGTATACAATTATGGAAAATTCACAACATTTAAGTAAATAATAATAATGATTTAAAATTTATAATATTATTACCACAAATAAAATTAAATAGATTATATAAGGATAAATCATGTTGATAATGTTTAAAATAAATTCCCAACTTCTCTAAATTTTATTGGCTTATGAGAATGCAACCCTATCTCATCTAAGATTTGTATTGGAGTCATTTTTGGTGGGTTTTAGGTGGGGTTTGAATTTATTATAAATTAATATTTCTTATAATTCCAAAGGTGCCCCTCTCCTCCCTTATAAAAGGGCACCTCCTCCCTCTCCTCCCTTATAAAATGTCACCTCCTACCTCTCCTCCTCACACCACTTTTAGCCTTCAAGCTCGGCCAAACCCTACCAATTTCTCTTCTCCACATTTCTGGAAACATCCTAGAGGTCCTGGTCTTCTTTAAAGACCAATCTTAGTGCTCTAAGAGGAGGTTTCAAAGAGGCGTGTCAAAGAAGAGGTAATATCTGTTACCGATTCTTTAAAATTTATTTCTTCTTATACTTCTTCTTCTTTAGTTGTTTCATTATGAAGTAATAACATCAGTATCACTTATATACTAATATGTTGTTATAAATATGAAACAACCCTAATTCACCTTCTATCCATCTTACGTAAAAGGAAATCACCACGCGTGCATATATACAGAATACTGTCTCCATGCTGTGGTATAATCTATTTTCCACTGCCATCTTACTTGGATGGATATAATTGTGTAAAGAATAACTATATATGATTATTTTAAAGTGATATTGATTCTTAAATAGTATACATACACTTCAATACAATTCCACGATCATGGGAACGATATCATTGCATGTGCGTACGTACGGCCTACCGTCTCTACGATGTGATGTGATTCATTATACATGATATTCATTGAATAATGATTATATAAATGAATTGAATGAGTAAATATTATATATATATATATATATATATATATTACACTAATACCATTCTGGAAATGAGGAATCTATAACCTAAAAATAAGAATAAGAATTTATTCGGCAAAACACGCATAAGAACATAAAGCAACAAACACCTGAATAACAAGTAGCAATGAAATATTACAAATAAGAAGCTAAGAATATGACCATATATGATATCATAACAATGATTATGTTTCTTAAATAAGTTAATGACATTATTTAAATCATTATACATGAGGTTTGGACACGTAATAAGCATATCGGACCTAAGGTAAGGGAAAATCTCACAATCTCATTTTTATCTGAGATTGTTTATACGTTGGTATTTACTAGGGTGTATTTTATCATCCACATCCATGTTTTCTCAATATGTAATATTATTTTTATCCTTCTACAATTTTTTAAATCCAATTCTACCCATTGGTGAGTTTTTAGTAAAGGATATGAAAGGAATCTTTTTTTGTTTTTAGTACAAGGTACTTTTTGACTTTTTGGCCAAAGTACGAGAAGAATGTTTTTTTAACTTATACGGCATGAATGGATTTTTATGGTTTCATAGTACATTATTTCCATGATGCTTCCTTTAAAATTTTTCAAGTTTATTTTTAATCAACTTCTTTTAGTTTAAAATTGTATGACATGTTAAGAAAGGAAAATTGTTTTTTAAGTATAAAGGATATTTTCCTCAAGAATAGAGTTCAAGTGTTTTATTAAAATTATTTTCCATATAAGATAATATAGGGTTCCGTTTATATCCCTATTTTTACATTGATTGGATTATGTTATGATGGAATTATTTTTATGATGTCCTTTTATGGATTATGTTATGATGACATGATGTTTAAGAATCCCATTTTTATTACATGGGTTATGCTATGCTGTATGATTTATGATTTTGTGGCACACATAATAATGGTTTCATTATGAGATGGGTGGGACCTATATCTCCCTTCAATGCATTGGGTAATGATTTATATCTCATGAGATAGACATGGCTGGAACAGAAAGTTAATCCAGTTCAGTGATACAGGACTGGAACGAGGAGTGAACTTGGTTCAGTAATGGACTTTGTCCGCTATGATGGTCTTGGAAATGATCCTTGACTAATATGAAATGATTTTCTATTATTATGTGTGTATGCCCCAAAGTTTCATGTTTTAAGTTATGATTATTTGGGATTACATTTCGCCACTAGGATATATCCCATGTTATGATATTATGATCTCTTTTACAGGTTAAGATATTCAAAATGTTATGTTCTTATGAATATGATATGACTAATATTTCTTTTGTTTACCCTTACTGAGCATTTGAGCTCACCCTTTTGTATGTTTTATTTTCCCCAGGTCTAGATGAAGGGTATTAAGTAGAATATTCCAAAAGGGACTCCAGATATGATGAAATAAATGGGAGACAACGTAGATGATTTATGAACCAGTTGTTTATGTTTCCCAGTTTATAAAGACACTATACCTATATGTTCCTTTCATGGTTTTGTTATATGTTGTAATAAGTATGCTTCAATTTTGAAGTAATAACAATGTATGTAATGTATGGGTCATTATAGACTCTATACTCGTGCTGCTTTTCTTCACTCTGGGGCCTATCAAAGGCGGGACTCGGGGGGTCATTATCTCTCCTTCAACTTGAGGAAGGAAGGACGTGGAACCTTTCCATCCCTTCCCTCATCTTGAAGGAGGGTCCTGACAAAATGGTATCATATGGGAGGTTTTAAGAGTTTTATTTATAGGATGGAGTCTGAAGTTAGGTATAGTGAGGATTTAAAGGGATTATAGGGTAACGATGTTAGGAAATATTGGTGTGTGAGATAGGCTAGGGAAGACCAGCTAGGACACAGGATTTTAGGGGCCCATGTGATCCAATGAAAGGACTCTAGACCTACTGAACAACCATGTGAGAAAACACTGATTGTAGGGTAGAGACTGTAGGGAAGTTACATGCATCATACTGACTTGTGTTCTTGTTTGTATTTGGTGTTTTAAGAATTTAAAATAAATGAAGAGTTAAAAGAAATTTAAAAGAAATTTTCCACACTATCTGGGCCTAGTAATTCCTTATTTAATTTATCATCTATGGAACCTGGATGTTTCCCATGTGTGGTACAAGTAGTGGAGTCCTGACAGGTTGACCTGGTTGATCGGAGGAGGGTCGACCGAGAGGAGGAAGATGACCAGTGGTAGAAGACACTTTGTGCCTTCCCGTGGAAGAATCTGTGAAATTACGAGGGAAACATCTCGGACATAGAGATGGAGAGTTGTCTCAAGGAGTTGGTAATCACTTTCAGATTGATCCAGGCTCTGAAATAATACTGGTTTCTTCTGGCAGTGAGCTAGATAAGGGGATCAACACATCAGTTGTTGATGCTTTACCTTGGGGAGAGTAAGGAAACTGAGGTTTCATGGGCTGTCTTTTATTAGGTGTTCCGAGAAGAATTACTTTCTTACACAATGAAGGATGATAAAAGGTAAGGGATACTCTCCCTCTAGTAGGGGAGTATGTCGGTGAGGGAACTGGGGATCAAGTTCAAGGATCTCATGTGCTTCACACCAGATCACTTTCTGGATGAGGAGTCCCGAGTGAGATGCTTAGTGGAGGAATTCTGACCTTCTCTTCTATATGATGTTACTCTTTTCACTCTACAGAGGTATATAGAGGTTCATAAGAAGGTCGAGTTAGTGGAAAGGATTCACTCATAGGGAGGTGTTCTGTGAGGGGTGATCCATCTAAGTTTGTTAAAGGGGAAAGTCTTTAGTAGAAAGTCTCTGACGTTGGGGCCTTCCAGGATTCAGCCATCGGGGTGTAGGTCTCAGCAGTTCTTGTATCGATCTTCTGGTCCTCTTCTTTTACCATCAGTCCTAGGATCTAGGTTCATTGTCTATGGATGCCACCAACATCTTTGGAATCAGTTCCCAGTTTGAGCACCATATGGTGGGGGTTGGTAGGTTTATCACCCACCTCAACAACAATAGTTTCTAGTCAGGCCCTTCCATCAGTAGTGGCAGTCAGCTCCTGCTCCCCTGAGAGTAGATAGTGTTGGGGGAGGTCAACCTCAAGGTTATCTTCAGGTACCTATACAAGGGCATGGTCAGGGAGGTGGTCGACAGTAGAGAGGTAGAGGAGCTGAGAGAGGGCAATTTCACACTACAGAGGTAGCAGTTCCAGTAGGGCCAAAGGTTGTTTGAGTTATTATCAGTTTGTTTAGTAATCTTGCATGTGATTTTTTTATTAAGGTGCCTCAATCTCCTTTTTTCAGCTGTTTTATCCCATTATCTAGGACTAGACATAGAGAGACTTCTTGTTCCCTTGGTGTTGAGTATGCTAGTTTGAATTCAGACTAGTCTGTTTGATGTTTGTCGAGGATGTAGACTGATGTTGGGGACACAACAGTCTAATGGGGATCTTCTCCTACTACAGATTCAACCATAATATGTCATCCTAGGAATAAATTGGTTATTTTATATGCACGCTGTTATCGACTACTTTCAGAGAAGAGTTGCATTCACAAATATGGGCAGCAAACATATATCTTTTGTTGGAGATACGAGTTGTTAGGAGGGTGGCCTATGTGTGGAGCCTCTTATTTATTTATTATTTGATTTGTCATTAGAATCATCATATATAGAGATATAGGAAGTTTCAAGAGTTTTTAGTGAGTTCCTGGATTTCTTCCCCAAATAGGTTGTGACTCTACCCCCTCAATGTGATGTTGAGTTTGGGATAGACTTGGAACCCAGTGCTCGTCTGATTTCAAAGCCACCCTATTGAATGGAATCTTATGAGTTACAGGAGTTGAAAATTATGGTTGACTACTTGATGAATAAGGGTTTTATCTATCCAAGTGTGTCACCATGGGTTTCTCTAGTCTTGTTCGCGAAGAAGGTGGATAGTGGCCTAAGACTGTTCATAGATTACCAGAGGCTGAATCAGGTGACAGTCAAGAACCTTTACCCCCTTCTGAGGATCGACGATCTTTTAAACCAATTAAATGGGGAAGGTTGGTTCTATAAGATTGATCTATGGTCTAGGTATCACTATTTTACGGTAAAAGAGGGAGACATCCTAAATACTACTTTCAGGTGCAGGTATGGGCACTTTGAGTTCTCGGTCATGCCCTTCGGTGTCACGAATGCACTAGCCGTGTTCATGGGGCTTATGAACTTTGTTTTTCCTGAGTAACTAGACAAGTTTGTTATCATTTTCATTGATGACATCTTGATCTAATCAGGGTTATAGGAGGAGCATGATGGGCATCTAAGGACTATCTTGGATGTCCTCCTACACCACCATCTCTATGGAAAGTTGTCCAAGTGAAATTTCTAGATACGATAGGTGAACGCCCTCAAACATGTGGTGTCTCAGTAAGGGGTAGTAGTGGACTCGTCAAAGGGTGAAGTGTATGTTTCTTGTGCTGCACCCAAGAATGTGGTGGAGGTTCATAGCTTCCTGGGTCTAGCAGGATATTATCAGAAGTTTATACCCAACTTCTCTCAAGTTACATCTCCATTGATAGCATTGACCATAAAGGACTAGGTATTTATGTGGAGTGAGCAGTGTCAGGTAGCTTTCATCTATCTTAAGGGGAAGTTGGTCAGTGCCGCAGTGCTTTGTTTGTCGAAGGAAGGGGTGATGTTCGAGTTGTTCTATGATGCTTACATCCTTGGATTGGGATGTGTGATGATGTAGCAGTGAGGAGTAATCTATTATGGGTCTAGGAAGTTACTTCCTCATGAACATAATTATTTCAACCATTATCTAGAGATTATAGCAGTCATGTTCACACTGATGTTTTGGAGACATTACCTCATTGTGGAGAGCTTTGTGGTCTTCATAGATCACAATAGCTTGAGGTATATCTTTTCCCAATGAGACTTGAAATTGTGGAAGAAAATTTGGATGGAGTTTATCCCGGAATACAACTTCAAGATCTCTTACACCATAGTAATGGGGAACCTGGTGGTCAATTCCTTGAGCAGGAAGTCACAGAAGGAGGTAGTTCAGGAATCCACAGATGCTTAGAAGGAAATAGAGGAGTTGGCCACATGGCACCTGGACACTAGGGAGGACAGTGGTAGAGACCATCTATTTCAGATGACAGTACAGTCTTTCTTGGTGCGGTATGTAGAGGAGTATTGGTGGGGAGACTCAGAGGCTGAATTGATGCGTGATTGTGTTGTCCATAATGATGCACCGTAAGGATGGTCGGCGGATAGCCAGAATCGGATGATGGTTCATGGGACGTTGTTTGTACTAGTGGAAATATGTGAGGGATTTCTCTATGAGTTCCATAGATCACCCCTGTAAGTAAATCCAAGAGTCTCTAGGATGTACCAAGGCCTGAGAGAACAATTTTGGTGGCCCGGGGTGAAGAGGGCAGTGGAAGATTTTATGGTAAGATGCCCAGTGTGTCAGAAGGTGAAGTCTGATCACTGTGTTCCTGGCGGTCTGTTATAGCCCTTGGATATTCTCAAGTGGAATTGGGATGACACGTTGATGTATTTCATCACATTTTTACCCATATCCCAGGGATGATGTGATTCCCTTTAGGTAGTAGTGGACTGATTGACAAATTTGGATCACTTCATGGCGATCAAGGAGTCAAGCATAGTGGATGCCTTATCATAGTGGTACATAGGTGAAGTAGTGCACCTATATGGGGTTCCAATATCTATTTTATTACATTGAGATACATGTTTCATGTCGCAATTCTATATTGGATTGTGACATGCCTTTGGAACCCAGTTGCACCTTAGCACTGGTTCCACCATCAGATGGATGGGAAGACAAAGAAGACTATCTAGAAATTAGAGGATATGATGCGGGAATGTGTCTTGGACTTCGGAGGGTCATGGTTATGACAATTTCCCCAAGTAGAGTTTTCCATAAATAATAGCTATCACTCTGCCATTGGCATGGTACCATTAAAATCATTATATAGAAGATTGTGTCACTCACCCTTATGCTGGACAGATGTAGGGGAAGCAACCCTTCTTGAACCGGAGGTAGTGTAGAACACAACAGATATGTTTCAACTTGTTCATAAGAGGATATAGTCGGATTACGACTGGCAGATGTCATATGCCATTCATAGGAGGAGACTTTTGTATTTTGAGTTTGGGGACCATTTTTTCTTAAAGGTCTACCCTCAGCATGGGCAGTGGTGGTTTGGAAGAGGAAGCAATATTTATCTTAGGTTCATCAAACCTTTCGAGGTGTAAATATTAGTTAGAAAGGTGTCATATCAGCTGTCACTAACACAACAGTTAGAGATGATCCATGAATTCTTTCATATCTCTTATCATCATTAGAATCTACAAGATGACTCCAATGTCATTGAATCGGGAGAGTTGGATATCAGGGATGATGCAACATTCATGGAGAGAACAGTAAGAATCAAGGATCATGAGAATAAGGAGTTTCATGGATAGACCATTCCATTGGACGTTGTGTTATGGAGGCATGGTGGCCTCAAGTATAGTACTTGGTAATGGGAGGCAGAGATGTGTTCCCAGTACCTGGAGATGTTCGGAGTTTTCTCTTTTTTTTCCTTGTACATTAATTTTGATATAGTGTTTTACCTCGCTTGTTGCATGATAAGTTGTTTCCCTATTCTATAATTTTGTGTAAAAATTCATAACTATGGATAGGGGAGGACATGATCCCTAATAAAGATGCATTAATGTGGATGTGATTAAACCTGTGTGGGTGAGATAGTGCCGCCCAAAGTGGATAGTATCTTAACATGGTAGATAGAGATCCTTAATCCATGTGTCTGGATGGTGTGACTTTTGTTTTTGTGTGGTTTCTTGGGAAATTGGATCATTAGTGTGTCTATAGTTGTTTTGGAGATAGATGACAAGGACGTGTTCTGGAATGTTGGGGTTTTCTCTCCAATTTTAGAATAACACAAGGTGGGTTGCTTCTAAGATGTGTCTTAAGGGATGGTTGTTGGGACCTCCTTTTCTTCTAGGTTAGTTTTGAAATTATCAAGGATGAGAATAGTATGAGAGGTATTTGATGTAATAACCCAGATTTCCCTGGGCCCTTACTTTGTGAAAATCCAGTGTTTAGGGTGTTCTGGGAGGCAAGGGTGGCTAAATTCAAGAGTTTTCTAATTTTTAGTTTTCCATCAGCATGTTAGTGCATTAACATGTTAGTGCATCAAAATGCCAGCGCATCGGCATGCCAGTTCATCAGCATCAGTGAGTAAGGGGCATCGTCATCAGTGAGTTAGGGGCATTAGCATTAGTGAGTCAGGGGAGCCAGCAATAGTGAGTCAGGGCATCAGTAGGTCGTGATGTCGGTAGGTTAGGGTGTCGGTAGGTCGTGGCATCAGTAGCTCAGTGTTGGTGGCTCATTGTTGATATTTCACGTCAGTAGCACTCGCTTTGATGGTCATCATTGGTTGGTCACATTTGTATCTCACCCATCAGTGGCTCAGTGTCAGTGACTCACCCATCGGTGACTAATATGTAGTTTTTTCCCAGTTTTTCCTAATTTTCCAATTTCACCCCTCTTTTGTTTTGTTTGACATAAACCAAGTTTAAAACTTTATTTGGGAGTTTCAATTGGCATTTAAAAGGGTATTTATTTTATCTTTAAATATCCTAACGTCTCAGATGATTTGAGATACTCAAATTGCATAATCTTGACCATGATCCCATGATTAATGTCTTTAAAACCGTACATCCTTTAAAATAGGATCCGACTCTTCAAAGTTAGTATCTTCCCTTCCTAGTGTGTTTTATGTTTTCCCTTGTAATTTCTAGATCCTTCATCCCTATAAAATTAGTGTGCTTGTGCTAGAGATATCCTACTCGGTTTTCTTGGAGTCTTGTGCTGCTTGCACCACCCATGTTCTTGGCGCAAGGAAGAACTTTGATCCCTTGATCATCTAGTAGGGATTAAATTTGTCTCTCTTTAATTGTTCATCATGCAGGGTGGGTCTACTAATGATTCCTTGTGAGTAATGGCTGAATATTTTTCTTAAAATTATAATTAAACAATAAGTAAATGTGATCAAAAGATAGTAGGGGTGAATAAAATAACATGAAAGGAGTGGTGTGATGTTGATCACCAATTTTATTTGTTATATTTAATCCTTTTATGGATTTTTATGACTGTATGCCTCATGAAAATCATGACTTTTTGTGGTATTTTCTTGTGAACTAGTGATGTTCTATTTTTTTGGAATGCTTTAATAAATGGTAATAGTGTGAAAACTGTTAAACCACATATAATTGGTTAAATAAGTGGATGCCCCAGGATCAAACCTATTGTGTGATCACCCAGGTTATAATTATATGGAATTAAAGAACCTCTATTGGTTAAATCTGAATATATATGCACATAATTTTGATAGGTGTGGTTGGGTGCAGTGTTCTGTGGAGTTTTGTAACCATGTGTGAGTTTTTTGGTGCTATTGTTGGAAGCACGGTTGTGGGTACAAGGTTGGATAGAGGAGTTAGTTCCGGGAGAAGGGTGTGGTGTGTGTGTAGTGGGGATGTGGGTTAATTGTAGTTATTGTGGGATTTGGGTGTGGGTAGTACAGGGGGTGAGTTGGTATCCCATTTTAAGAGATTGATTTATTGTGGAACGGATGAAATTTTATGTAGCTGAAGTGATTTTGTCTATGTTGTGGTCGTCGGACAACATTGGGAAGTGGGACTCCAGTGTGGCTATGAATTTGTATGCAGTGGGACTGAATCTGGTAATTGTTAGGTGGTGGGGCTGCAGATATGGGTTGTGAGAGAAGGTTTTTGAGGAATAATTTTAAAGAATGGTTTTCGGTAGCAGCTAAACAGGTGTTTAAGAAGATTGGGGGTTTGTGCAGTGGGACTATAGTTTGGTTTTGCTTGTTTTCTGTGTGGTTGTAGTTGATAGTTTCTTAGTAGTGCTGGAACAAAATAAAGTGAACCCCTTAATTAATAAATGAAATGTAGTTAAATGAAAAGTGTTTAGGCTTGTGTTTTATTATGGATTTTCATGGGGTTATGCATATAGGGGTAACAGCAAAGGTGGTTGTGTGGATTGTTTGATTTTTGAGAACCTATAGATTGGGGATGAGTGGTTGTTTATATATATATATATATATTTGTTTCTTGTGATTTATATATGTACCCCACCCCTATTGAGCACTATGTTCTGAATACCTCTATTTCATAGGGGAGGGTGTCTTTCCCAAAATCCTAGTGGAAGGAAGGATGGTTGGTTCCATAATTTCTTCATCGCACCCTCTTTCAGGTTTCTCACTACTCGAGCATATCCAGGTAGGCTATAATGGCTTGAGGCCTACCATAGTCCATGATTATTCAGGTAAGGGTTTTTTGTAGATGATAGACCTGGGTGTTTATGCACCTAGTTTTCTTTCCTAGTTGTCTTTGAGATAAGGGCTAGGTGTCGTCAGGCTAGTGGTGTGGTTGTAGTTTCCTTGGTGTCTTTGGGCAGGATTGTGTGTGGTTTGAGGCCCAGGTGTGTGCGGGCGGGTTGTGGCAGTGGGACTGCATATGGGAAGAGTGGTAGCATCAATACATTAGTTGTTAGGTATGAGTATCTAACCAGTGGGAAAGTGGTGTGGGGTACCCAAATATCGATGTGCTTATACAACTACTTTACTTGACTTGCATTATTTAGTGAGAATGACTTAGTGAGGTTGGGCTGGATAGTATCCCTTGGTAGGTGCTTTGAGGTTATACTATTTTTTCAAAGGGGAATTAGTATGTTTCCCCCACTTGTGAATGGGTGGCATTAGTTTTCCTACTGGTTATACTTTGTATACTCACCCTGTGTATATAAAACGATTTTGAGGTTTCTAGGAGGTCCTTAAGGACCGTGCTAGACTTTACTAGCTCAGGTTTCTAGATTTATTGTGGTTTCTTCTTAGTCTCTTTTCTTTTGGTACTTTATTTTAAAGTTTTTTTGTACCTTGTATTATCTTTACTTTTGAACATGCATGTGGGAATTAGTTTTGAGTTCACTTTAACTTTTGGTATTTGGAGGTGTTTGGGATTTACCATCTTCTCTCCAGATCTTGTTTTATAAAAATGGTAATGCCTTAAATTTCTATGTGAGAATTTACACCCTTGGTGCAAGTTGACACTTCGGGGCCTATCAAAGGTCGGACTCGGTGGGTCATTATCTCTCCTTCAACTTGAGGAAGGAAGGGCATGGCACCTTGTCTTCTCTTCCCTCATCTTGAAGAAGGTGGGTTGTGTCATCCATGTATTAGTGTTTGTTAAGCATTTATTGTAATTATATCATCTATAAAAATCAATGTTAAATTTCCATTATAGAAAAACTCATTCACATTTCAAAATAAGTTTTATAATCAACACTATATAACTTCTTCAATACTCTAAAACTTTATAAATGTTAAAGGTAATGAAGGTTCCTTTTTTCTTTTTCCTCACTTAACTTATTATATATGTCACTTTTAGGGAATAGTATCCCACTAACTCATAATATTTTAACAAAGAGGAAATATGGTATAAATATCTGCATCAAATGTCTTTTGGACAAGTGTCTAGGTCATTTCGGCCCTTAATTTTAAGGTTTAGTCCCTTATTAAGCTTAATTTTACCTTAATCATTGTAATTAACTTTATTTAGTTTCGCTAATATTTTTGGTCATAAACTAAGATGATATTATTATACCATAAAAATTATAATGATTAAAACTATGTATATCCATTTTTTAAAATTCAATTCATAGAAGTGGAAAAAAATAAATTTAAAGCTAATCCTGCAGACGTGGTAAGAAAGCGGGTTTTTATAATGAAAACCATCAAAATTTCAATACGTTTTTATATCTAAATTAAATAAAAATAATAATTCCAATTACCTAAATTGGATTAATATATGTAAAAAATATCTAATTTTACTTTAAAATAATTAAAATATAATTTAATATTAATAATTATATAAAAAATGTGGTTTTTAACTAAAATGCAGTATTTTTTCACAATTCATCAAAATATGAGAATTCTCAGAAAAAAACCAAAATATCAACCTATGATATTTTTGACATTAAAATTTAAAAATTTCATTTCATTTTGTTAAATAAAATTTATTGAAGTGTCAATATTTAGTTTTAAAATAGGTGTGCCACTAAAAGGCTGTAAAACTCGGTCATGCATGTAACACAAGATAACTTGGAGTTATGTGTAGCATAAGATTATCTTGGTGTAGCGTATAATGAAAGATTAAATTTTTGTAGAATAAAAATCAATAATAACTTGGTGCTTTCATATAACACAAGTTATATTCATTGTATCATGAAATGAAAAATATCAAAAGTTTAAATTTATTCAAAAAAAATAACAAAATTCCAGGGTGTTACACATTGCCTTTCCATAAATAAAATAACAAAGGCCTAAATTCACCTAAATGGTGTATGTAGGTTATTATCCCTATTATCTCAGTATGATCCCACCAAGTATTCCATGAGAAACCATTTCTATATAATTCAATAATGATCTTATGAAATTAAACATATCAAATATACTCTTTTAAATTTAAGAAAATAATTGACATGGGGAAAAGAAGGAAGATTTAATATAAATTGGAAATAAAGGTAAATAAATAAGTAAACTTGAAATTTCAATCAATATTCATGGTATATTCCTTAGGGTAACTAATTTAAAATATCCCTAAGATCCTCATAAAAATCCACATCTAAATAATGTGTCTCAAAATTTTAGCACCCCATTGTAGAATCCACTTATCGATTGCCCAATACAGTCGGTCACATGACCTCAAGAATGTCTCCTCATATGATCGAGGCTTCTGAATAGATGATAGGACCTAGAGTGTTTACATGAAGATATTATGCCCTCATATGTTAGAGTGGATTAAATTGGGAATCAATACTAAAGAGAAACTAATATAGAATAAATAATAATAAACATCCATAGTAACAAGTAGGAGGATGCTGGATAATTAATAGATAAAAAATTATGATGATGATAATGTAGCTATATAAAATTGATTACATGGGATAATAGGGGATACAATCATTTACCACATGCTATAAAAATAAAAAAAGCCAAAAAGTAGCTGCCACAAGCATCATGAGAATAGGCTTGGTCCCTTGCTCCCATAATCCATCCTGGTACCAATAATCAAGCATTGAATGTCAGATGCTTCCCTTTATCTATTACTATAATAACGAAGTATGATTAGGTACCAAGGGTGGTCCAAGAAGAGTATGAGATACACTCAGCATTCCACCACCAACGGTGTTTAAATAAATCTACTAAGTTCATATAAAATGAGTAGTGTTCCAATAGAAATGAGTGCATGGTAGTAAATAAATAAATAAGTTACATCAGATCGGGTTCCTCTTGGGATTCCCATCAAATTATTCTTACATCATCTTAAGATGGATGTATCTGAACTATGGTAAAAACCTATACAAGTGATATAGAAGGTAGGAACGAGCTATTATAAATATAGTATCAAGATATGGCCATTCTAAGCAAGTGATTTGTCTTGGCAGATGCATCCCTAAAATATCAGTTATAATTTTTAGTTCTTAATATAAAAGTCATCATTTAATTCTTAGTATAAGGAAACCTGATCCCATACAAGGTTATCCATATATGGAGTCCCATTTATCAATCTAGGTGCACTGTAGAGACATGCTTTTGTGGAAGTCTTCCCAAGGATTCCCATATATAAGATCCCAAGTATCACTCCCAGCATGGTGTGGAGACAATGAGACCTCTGATTATGTCCCTCGTATCTCACATAGGGGTTTGTGTCTCACTCATAGCATGGTACAACCATCTTACCACCAATACCATTCATAGTGTCCCCCACAGGGAACCAGTGTCATTGGTATAGAGGAAAAGAGAAATGCACATTGATACCATCCCAGACCTAGCTAGTATCACCCTTGGAATACTAATAATTTATTTAACAAAATTAATTGTAAGGCAATATGAGCTCGTCCAAGGAATCCTTAAAAAGGGACCCTTGTATCACCCTCAACACAAAGTGAGGGTATGATTTTACTATCAAGATCATACCATATAACAAGGAAAAACATTTAAAACATGTTTAACAAGTTGGACAATTTATGTGATTCAAATAACTCAACAATATCATAAGGCATTGGGCATAAGCATAAAGTCCTAACAATAAATTTAACCTTCCACATTCCATTATTTTTATCCAATTCATGGTATCACCTAATTCAAGTAATAACATTCCTAATAAGTTTCTTTAACAATTTAATTCATAGGAAAATTATTCATTTAAGGAAGGGAAAACCCAAAGGGGTGGATCACGAAAAATTGATCACTCATAAGTGTAAATTGCTGCAATCTAGGTCCACATAGATCAAGGGAAACCATTTTATTTAATTAACTAAGAAATTTGGATCGATAACCAGAAAATTATGGTTCATGGAATAATGGCGCACAATATATAATGCAACAAAACTTAGGGAAAGAATCTATATCGGCTACCTTTGGTTTGTAGCACTCTCCTCATCCAATTTTGGCCCTTGAATTGAGATAGAATGGGAGATGTTAGAATATTATTCAAAATCTCTAAAAATTGGAAAAATATGGTCACACCTAAATAGTGAAGTATAGGATAAGAGAAAATAGAAATGTAATGAAGGGTATTAATGATCTCACCATTAGCTCTCCAGTGTATATGAACGTAGAAGGAACAAATATAATATGATGGAGATATCAAAATCCATAGATGGAGAAGAGGAAGATCTCTCCTATGGGTGATCCACTATAAGATAGAGATAGAGGAGAAGCATTTGAGGGTTAAAACATTTTAGGGTCAAAAAGTTAATTTTCACTTAATTTACTGGGCTACCTAGTTTGGCCACACGGTTGGGAAAACGGTACACCAACCATGTCCCCTACACTATCTAAGGGGACCCATCACATGGGATAGGTTCATAGTTTGACTAACCATGAACAAAACATGTGATATTTCACTATCAATGATGTATAAAACCTCAAATGGGTATGTGTCCCTCCTTGTATGTTTTCAAAAAAACAGTGTGGTTTCCCCTATGCATTGGGTTCCCCACACAATTGAGTCACACATTTATCAGTAATCATGCGCTAGCCATGTGGCTCAGTCTGCCTTCCCATTTTCAAAAAATTTGGACTCTGAATGAGCCCTGGAATCTCCCAAACCATTCATTAGCCATTAAATCGTCTTATTATCATAAAATAAGGGGTTTGAACTATAACTAAATAGATTTCAAACATCTCTAAAAAGATGGGATGTTATAACCTCCCCTCCTTAAAACAACTCATCCCTAAGTTTCCTTTTTGAGGGTGGTAAAATTTCTTTTGATAAAATTTATATCCATTGAGAACATACATCAAATTATCTCTCATATGTCTCATCCTGAACACATTCTTTCTTCCATAGAACCCGTAAAATAGGGACCGACCTACTTTGAAAATACTTCACGCTTCAATAAACTATACGTATCGGATGCTCCCACTACTACAAAAACGGGCAATAACAGCGCTAAAATCGGGCTTTAACAGCGCTAGAAAAGCGCTGTAAATCTCAGCGCTGTTAAAGGGGGGGGTCCTTTAACAGCGCTTTTTTAGGGCTGTTAAATGTCACCTTTAATGGCGCTAAAAAAGCGCTGTTATATGTTGCCTTTAACAGCGCTTTTTTAGCGCTGTTAAATATCTCCTTTAACAGCGCTTTTTTAGCGCTGTTAAATGTCGCCTTTAACAGCGCTAAAAAAGCGCTGTTAAATCCCTGCCTGCTGCTAATAAAAAACCTGCACTAGTACAGCCAGCCGAGCAGACCTGCACAAAAACCAGTATATCAACCACAGACCTGCACAAAAACCAGTATATCAACCACAAGCATGTCATCAACTGATCACAACCCAACCAAACAGTGTTCTTACCATGAGTTAGCTACCATCTACCCAGAAACCAAAACTACCTCATTACATAGTATCACAAAATATTCCTACACAACTCAGAAGATAAATACTAGAACATTCCACTATGAATTGTTTCTCCTTGGACTGCCACTTGGTTTTGACAAATCGTGCAGAGACCGTGCTCCTTGAATTATTCTGCAATACATAAAAAGGATATCCTAACTCTCCCAACCATCACCCTTATTAATTATGTATATTAATACAAAAAAGGTAACATATCATAAATTGGGGGACTGTAATGAGACATCAAGATTAACATTCTATATATAGGATCGATGTCTGGTAGGATTGGTTGCGTTGATACATGACTCTACCTGGACCTCAAAAATAGATATATGATCTCACTCCAGGACTTTCAGAGAGACTCCAACTATGTCTAGGACGTCCTGCTAAAGCGATCGTACTACCGTAAGTCGGAAAAGATACCAAAACCATCCTAGGAAGGATCATGGGAGCCAACCCTAATGAAATATGTCCTTGATATAGTGTTCAAAGAGATCAATCATGGTACATAAAATTATGTGTCATTTAAAGGGTCACATGCCTTGTCGCTTTACCCTTGGTAACTCCAATGTTCAGCTGCCTGTGTGAATATACATGTCATATCAATAGGAAATTACATGTCATGTTAAAAAACATATACGTGTTACCCTTTGATCTTGTGTCCTCTTATGCACCCTTGCCCTATGTTAGTACATGACGTCGATCTCGTGTGATTCTTCCTGTGTATCTGTACAAGGGATAAACTGCGTAGCTGGCTCATTAAAGACGTGTAGTGGGATATATTCCATGTAGGAAAGCCATGTAATCCACCCCAGGTTTGACTCGTACACGTCACATATGACCCATGGATCATTGTACTAAAGTGTTAACACAATCCTAAGGCGTTTGGTCGGTTTCCCGTATGTCAGTTGTTGATTTCACTTAAAAATAAATCCATTTTGAACAAAATAGAGGCACTTTGAGTGGTGTCGGCCACACCGGGACTCGGATTGAGTCGGGGTTGACTCTTACACGTCAAATTTGACCCATGGATCATTGCCCTTAAGTTTCAACAGAATCCAAATGCGTTTGGTCGGTTTGCCGCATGTCAGTTGTTGATTTCACTTAAAAATAAGTCCATTTTGAACAAAAGAGAGGCACTGTGAGTGGTGTCGGCCACACCGGGCCTCGGATTGATGCGGTGTTACATCACACATGAGTCATTGATCATTGTGAAAAAGTATCAACGCAATCAGAAGCCGTTAGATCGATTTGGCATATGTACGTAAAATATTGTCCATTTTAAACTAAATACATACACTTGGAGTGATACCGGTCACACCGCGCCTCTGATTGAGACGGGGTTGACTCGTACACGTCACAATTGACCCATGGATCATTTTCCTTAAGTTTCAATAGAATCCCAATGCGTTTGGTCGGTTTTCCGTATGTCAGTTGTTGATTTCACTTAAAATTAAGTCCATTTTTAACAAAACAGTGACACTGTGAGTGGTGTCGGCCACACCGGGCCTCAGATTGATGCGGTGTTGAATCTTACACGTCACACATGAGTCATTGATTGTTGTGAAAAAGTATCAACGCAATCAGAAGCCGTTAGATCGGTTTGGCGTATGTACGTAAAATATTGTCCATTTTAAACTAAATACATACACTTGGAGTGATACCGGTCACACCGCGCCTCTGATTGAGGCGGGGTTGAATCTTACACGTCACATTTGACCCATGGATAGTTGTCCTTAAGTTTCAATAGAATCCCAATGTGTTTGGTCGGTTTGCCGTATGTCAGTTGTTGATTTCACTTAAAATTAAGTCCATTTTTAACAAAACAGTGACACTGTGAGTGGTGTCGGCCACACCAGGCCTCGGATTGATGCGGTGTTGAATCGTACACGTCACACATGAGTCATTGATCATTGTGAAAAAATATCAATGCAATCAGAAGCCGTTAGATCAGTTTGGCGTATGTACGTAAAATATTGTCCATTTTAAACTAAATACATACACTTGGAGTGATACCGGTCACACCGCGTCTCGGATTGAGGCGGGGTTGAGTCGTACACGTCACATATAACCCATGAATCGTTGTCCTAAAGTTTCAACACAATCCGAAGGAGTTTGGTCGGTTTCCCGTATGTCAGTTGTTGATTTCTCACTTAAAAATAAGTCCATTTTGAACAAAACAAAGGCACTTGGAGTTGTGTCAGCCACAACAGGCCTCAGATTGAGGCGGGGTTGACTCGTACACGTCACATTTGAAGGTGAGTATGTATACACGATAGTTGACCTTCTTAGAGAAGGGTTTCTGGAAGAGTATAAAAGACATGAAGCAATGAAGATCATTAGAGTGTTGGAGAAAATGTGGTTGCTACAAACAATGTGGAAATCGGCTTGTGCAAAGCGACCTAAGTTACAACTTGCAGGTATTGTACTCTATTTTTTTCTAAAAGGTTTCAGTTTAAATGCATTTTGGAATGATCATTGCTAGCCATTGTCTTTTAGGTTTTTTTGACAGCCGAGGGGAAAGGGTGGGGTCTGAAGACATTGTAGGATATGTCGAAGGGTGATTTTGTGTGTGAATATGTTGGAGAAATGTTAACTCCCACAGTTCTAAAAAGAGTCACTATTTGAAATAAAGTCACAAGTTTAGATACATCTCAAGATGGTCAGTTTAAAGACATTTTGAGGGACACTACTAAAGACATGCTTAGATATGCACACATCCCCCACTTTTAGATCATTGTCTACTACAATGATCTTCCAAACAAGATATGCATTAGAACGCTCATGATACATAGAGAAATTCACTGGCCACCTTCGAGAATGATCTGAAGCACAAACCACGACAGCGTTATGTTTTTAACTTCAGCACCTCAATTGAGAATGTGACACCTTTCAGGACTTGGTGCCATTGTATGTCGTTTCGTCCACTGAATGGGTCTATCCTTTTATTTAATTTTTTTAACTTCAGTCAAATATTCTAGAAAGATGTCTCGGCAGATCCTTCACCATTTTGTTTTTCTGAACATCTCATTACATTGTTAAAAAAAGCAGGGTGTCTTGCATGGGCAATACGTTCCTGTATTGAAGATGATGCACTCCCATTTTAATGGACTAGGTTTACTCCCTAATCTCATACATAACATCTCATGAGACAATAGATTTAACCAATGAATTGGAGTCCTATCTGGGTACAACCATCATACAATTTTCATGATTATGTGTTCCACAATAATTAAATCAATCATTAGGATTAAACAAAATAATTAACCATGTGGGTTCGAATAAATGGGAGTGCATCATCTTCAATACAAGAACGTATTGCCCATGCAAGACACCCTGCTTTTTTTTAACAATGTAATGAGATGTTCAGCAAAACAAAATCGTGAAGGATCTGCCGTGACATCTTTCTAGAATATTTGACTGAAGTTAAAAAAATTAAATAAAAGGATAGACCCATTCAGTGGAAGAAACGACATACAATGGCGCCAAGTCCTGAAAGGTGTCACATTCTCAATTGAGGTGTTGAAGTTAAAAACATAATGCTGTCATGGTTTGTGCTTCAGATCATTCTCGAAGGTGGCCAGTGAATTTCTCTATGTATCATGAGTCATTGATCGTTGTGAAAAAGTATCAACGCAATCAGAAGCCGTTAGATCGGTTTGGCGTATGTACGTAAAATATTGTCCATTTTAAACTAAATACATACACTTGGAGTGATACCGGTCACACCGTGCCTCTGATTGAGGCGACGTTGACTCGTACACGTCACATTTGACCCATGGATCATTGTCCTTAAGTTTCAATAGAATCCCAATGCGTTTGGTCGGTTTTTCGTATGTCAGTTGTTGATTTCACTTAAAATTAAGTCCATTTTTAACAAAACAGTGACACTGTGAGTGGTGTCGGCCACACTGGGCCTCACATTGATGCGGTGTTGAATCGTACACATCACACATGAGTCATTGATTGTTGTGAAAAAGTATCAACGCAATCAGAAGCCGTTAGATCGGTTTGGCGTATGTACGTAAAATATTGTTCATTTTAAACTAAATACATACACTTGGAGTGATACCGGTCACACCGCGCCTCTGATTGAGGCGGGGTTGAATCTTACACATCACATTTGACCCATGGATAGTTGTCCTTAAGTTTCAATAGAATCCCAATGTGTTTGGTCGGTTTTCCGTATGTCAGTTGTTGATTTCACTTAAAAATAAGTCCATTTTTAACAAAACAGTGACACTGTGAGTGGTGTCGGCCACACCGGGCCTCGGATTGATGCGGTGTTGAATCGTACACATCACACATGAGTCATTGATCATTGTGAAAAAGTATCAATGCAATCAGAAGCCGTTAGATCAGTTTGGCGTATGTACGTAAAATATTGTCCATTTTAAACTAAATACATACACTTGGAGTGATACCGGTCACACACAAAATCACCCTTCGACATATCCTACAATGTCTTCAGACCCCACCCTTTCCCCTCGGCTGTCAAAATCACCCTTCGACTATCTGGTTATGATTTTTGACAGCCGAGGGGAAAGGGTGGGGTCTCAATCCGAGGCGCGGTGTGACCGGTATCACTCCAAGTGTATGTATTTAGTTTAAAATGGACAATATTTTACGTACATACGCCAAATCGATCTAATGGCTTCTGATTGCGTTGATACTTTTTCACAATGATCAATGACTCATGTGTGACGTGTACGATTCAACACCGCATCAATCCGAGGCCCGGTGTGGCCGACACCACTCACAGTGTCACTGTTTTGTTAAAAATGGACTTATTTTTAAGTGAAATCAACAACTGACCATCTTGAGATGTATCTAAATTTGTGACTTTCTTTTAAATAGTGACTCTTTTCAGAACTACGTGATATGAAGGTATTTTGGAGATTTTACTGGTTCATGCATGATATGAAGGTATTTTGGAGATTTTACTGGTTTTTTTGTCCAAAGGCCAAAGAAATGTAGTCCATCATTCTTGCATGTTACTCGTACATGTCACCAAGGACATGTGGAATGTTCTCCTAAAGAATGAAGGCAATCCGGATGCGTCCTGTCGGATTTCTGTAGGTCAGTTGTTGTTTCCAATTAAAGTGGTGTCCATTTAAAACAAGAGAGCGACCCTTTGGGTGGTAGCGGTCACACCGTGCCTCGGATTGAGGCGGGGTTGACTCGTACACGTCACCAAGGACCCGTGGATCCTTCTCCTAAAGGATGAAGGCAATCCGGATGCGTCTGGTCTGATTTACGTAGGTCAGTTGTTGTTTCCAATTAAAGTGGTGTCCATTTTAAACAAGAGAGCGACTCTTTGGGTGGTAGCGGTCACACCGTGCCTCGGATTGAGGAAGGGTTGACTCGTACACGTCACCAAGGACCTTTGGATCATTATCCTAAAGAATGAAGGCAATCCGGATGCGTCCGGTCGGATTTCCGTAGGTCAGTTGTTGTTTCCAATTAAAGTGGTGTCCATTTTAAACAAGAGAGCAACCCTTTGGGTGGTAGCGGTCACACCGTGCCTTGGATTGAGGCGGAGTTGACTCGTACACGTCACCAAGGACCCATGGATCGTTCTCCTAAAGGATGAAGGCAATCCGGATGCGTATGGTCCGATTTATGTAGGTCAGTTGTTGTTTCCAATTAAAGTGGTGTCCATTTTAAACAAGAGAGCGACCATTTTAGTGGTTCAACATTCTTGCATGTTGCTGGTGCATATCATCTGTTAAAATGGAAAAATGACTCATTGGAGAAAGAATTTTTTATTTAATAACAATTACAATTTTGCTACGAACATTTACATACAACAATATTTCATCTTTTGATCCCCTTAACCCCTCTCAAAAATGACCACCAATTGTACATGTCCCCAAGTCAGATCATCATTGTATTTGTGTACAATCTGTCATCAGGTATGCGGCCCACTCGTTTCTGAACACATCTATATCGCCTTGTGAGTATGAGGCTTTTCGGCAGTCATAATAGTACTTCAAAATAAAAAAATAAAGAATTAATAAATAACGTAAACGAACTAGTAATTGTTTTTGAAAATACCTCTTTAGGGATGCTAGTTTGCTGATGAAAAACGATCTCTTTCATAAATTTACAAACATAATAACAGCAATCATTATCGTTTGTTTGTTTTGGACACTGAAAAAAAATTGATCATTAGGAGAATAAATAACTTGTGTTGAGGTGTGTTTGGATAGTGAAATTTTATTATATATACCCTGATATTTGTCCAGACGTAGTACTTGCTCGGCTCCTTATGCTTATCCCCTGTCCTCATACCATGATTTAGAAGATATTGGTACACCACCCTATCATAACAGAATCCTCATTAAAAGATAATATATATTATATAAATTGATGTTTAGACCTAAAACGTAAGATGTAGTGTCTTACAGATTCACAAACTCCATCATGTATGGTTGGTTTGATGGATATCCTAGCTTTGAATCCAGAAAATAAATCTTCGGAGTATCCAAGTTCACCGCAATTAGCAACCAATGTTGCCTAAAAACACAAAAAGGAATAAGTAATAAAAAAAAGTGAAAATATAATTGATATGCTTTAATCGTAGAGTATTACCCCTGCATGGTTGGTATTAGGAAAAGTCTGTCATCTGTAATCTTGCGTTCAAATGTTTTCAGCAAGTCCTTCACTATTGCATCCCTTTTTGATGACTCTATTTTTGTTTGGTGTGTTGATGTGATATGAGGACTAACCAGTCCAAATCTTGGCTCATGGGAAAATCCCTTCAACTGTTTTTCATAAATGCGTCTGTCAACAATATAAAATGCATTTAGTCATAATTTGCACATTAGATCAGCTTTTAGTAAATCAATTCATGGAAACATACCTCATATATACATTTACAATAGTGACGGCTAACCAACTGTTTTCAAGGATTTTATTTACATTTTCAGCAGCAACGAAATCTTGACTTTCCTCTCCATATATATTATCTTCTAAAATCACTATATGACTATTACCATCTTTTAGCTTCGTATCCACATGAGTCTTCAATGCTAGTAAATGTGGAAAGAGAACAGGTGGTGTTATTGTGCTTTCAGTAGCTCCATGGGATCGATTGGTCGATCCTTTAGATGGTTTCGAGCCGATGTTAGTCACCCCCTTTACTTTCTCTGTCTATAACAACAATCATTGATTCAGACACTCTTTTCATTAATTGTTAAGGGTTTAGCTTGAAAATAAAAGGAAATAAATACCTCTTTTTCTGCATGTACTCTTACAAGTTGTGCCGGCCATGCAATGAATGTCCCAATAGCCTTTTCAACCGTATGAATATCATCGTCATCAAGTGGAATAGGTAGCATTGCATTTGGCTCATGATCTACAGTAATCGTCACTTTCAGATGATCTTTTGAAAGTGGTCTATTATGCAGTGTGGCATCTGGGATATTGAACATTGTAGCCCTCGCTACAAGGTGATAGGTGGGTGTTGACAGATATAAATCACAATCATTATCACCCTGTAGAAGATCAGTACAGATAAATTATCAGTGTTTGTCTGATTCATATTTCATGGGAACCGTTATTAGAATATTGATTACCACGGCTAAGACATTTTTTTTAGGTGAATGGCTCGCCTCAAAGCTGGTGGGAGGTGGGGCAGGATGTTCATGCGGTGGTTGTTCCTGAGTTGTGTCCTCCC
Organism: Viscum album; assembly: GCA_963277665.1. Classification (NCBI taxonomy): domain Eukaryota; kingdom Viridiplantae; phylum Streptophyta; class Magnoliopsida; order Santalales; family Viscaceae; genus Viscum; species Viscum album. Next base: position 1,356,921,941 of record OY728131.1, read on the forward strand.
TTTGCTTCCCACCCATAAAAGTTGCTAGCAACTCTCCCTGCCATTGCAATTGTTCTTCAAGGGTTGCTATTTTGTCGCTCATTTGTTCCAATTTTTTCTCTGTATCATCTATTTTTTTCTTCTTCTCAAAATATACTCGGGGTGTCACCCCAAACCCTGCACCTCTGACACGACCGTATTTTTCTGGCTGCTTCAAAGCCGTCGATAATAGGTCTGTATCAGCTACAGGAGTAGCTGATTCCTGTGACTGTCAGATATAGGAAAAAAACTAATTATTTTTATGTAATAGAAATTTTAAACAAATCTTTTTATCATCGTGTCATACTTACACATATTTCCCACACTTTTTGTGTGTTCTCATCTATTAACTTCCCTTCTTTGTTCACACGTGCCTCCTTCCATAGCACATGACGTGCGATAGAAGTGCATTTGGTTTTAGATTCATCAATCTACATATAAACATAGAAAGATAATTATGATGTTGTTTATTGGCACCTAACAATATTACTGTAAATTTACAATACGTACCATTTTCTTTTCTAATGAAGCGTACCCCATCCTTGCTTTACGATAGGGGTATGTTGGATTTGATGCACGTTCCTTGTTTTCAGTACAGAGTTTCTGTTTCATAAATGAAATATTGACAATCAAAGTGATGAATACAGGTATCCTCAAACAACGTATTATCACTCACAATGTACCTGAAACTTCTCATCCCCACGATGGCCAATAAATGCATCCCATGCTTCTTGGGATATCAGGTGCGCATAGACAATGGGTGGGTGCGAGTTTATTTTACCTTTAGAATCTTTCAGGTGACATCTTGTTAAAATAGTACGAAAACCTCGATGAATCTTTCCTGCAAGCCTTAGTACATAATCCTTGTGTGAGTCGTCTACTATAAATGTACTCTGCAAGAGATTGAGAAGAGTAAGACACTGTTTCATCATTTTATTTGCTAGTTAATTAAAGAAATAAATTCATAATGTTACCGTAATTTCTTCCCAGATCACAGCCTTCAACCCGGAAACAACATGGTGCCATGAATCTATGTCAATCGGCACGCGTTGCCGAGTGACAACTCCAATGTAACTGCTAAACATAGCCTTGTTGGGATTCACATGTTGGCCTCGTGCATTCCATCTGACTTCAAATTTGATGCCTTTGCTTTTCGCCTTAAGAATTTTGGATAACACTGTCAAACTACGACGCACCTGTGATTTCTGCGACGTCGGTCCTTCATTCCCGACCATTTCATCGATATCAACATCATCTATATGTTCATCTACTATGATATCAACGGCATGTGCTGATGGTTGTTGGACCTCAACACTAAGAGAAGGAGCCGCAACAGCAAGAGCAGCAGGAGGAGCAGTAGGAGCACCAGGAGCCGCAGCAGTAAGAGCAGCAGCAGGAGCAGTAGGAGCACCAGGAGCCACAGCAGGAGGAGGAGTAGGAGCCACAGCAGGAGGAGCAGCAGGATCCGCATCAGGAGCAACAGTAGCAGCAGCATGAGCTGCAGGAGCAGCAGGAGCAGCAGCAGCCGCAGCAGCAGCTGCTTGAGAGACTTGTTCAGTCTCAAGGTTAGGAGCACCAGAATGTGCAGAAGTCATTATCTGCAAAAGTGGTTGAACAGTTCATTCAAATTACATAAATTATGTAATGATAAGATAATAACATGAGATAACAAGATCTATATTACAAACAAAATATAACCTGTTTACTGAACTCTCTTTCTTTTTTTCAAAGGTTGAAGAGATTTGACACCTCCATCGACAATCCAAATCCCTTCATTGTGGTCTCCTCTAACATACAAAACATCATCTGCATTGGGACCGCTCCGAATTGATTGTGACGTACCACTAAAAGGATCGTCCTCAACTGAATTTTCATCGGAACCCTCAATAGTTTTGGATGATAACAGAACAATCGACCACTTTCGGTTTGCGGGATCTGGAACATAAAAAACTTGTACCGCTTGTGATGCCATTATAAACTGTTCGTCTTTGTACCCTTCTTTACTAAAATCAACTTTCACAAATCCCTATTCATCTATTTTAACACCACTATTGTTATCAATCCATTTTCATTGAAAAATCGGCAATTGAAATGTCGTATAATCCAACTCCCATATTAGTTTGATAATGACAAAGTATGACATATTTGCATAAATTGGATTTCTATCCTTACTACCAGAAACATGCATCGCTTCAGCCACTAGTGTAACTCCACTATTTTGCATGGTACTCTCTTCATCATGTTCATCCGTATAGAATATATAATCATTAATTACATACCCACTGTAAGATAATACATACACACTTGGTCCAGCGGCTAGCCATCGAAGTCGTTCTGAAATTGAATTCGGATTTTCATCCAACTGCTTAAAAATATGGTCCTGAAACCATCCTATAAACTGGTGATTATGTGTATCTGCTAACCATTTTTCAGCCCTCGATGGATTCAACAGCCTAAGAATTTCTTTGTGAGTTTCAATATATGGAGCAACCTCCCAACTGTTATGAAAAACATAAAGATGAGCCTTCTCCCGATCTGTAATACTGATTGTTACAACTTCTCTTCCAGAAATTCCCTCACCCTCAATGCGTCCAGTGTGACGAGATTTCGGGAGACCAATGCTTTCCACGTCAGATAGGTATTCAATAAAAAATTCAATGGCTTCCTCAACAATATATCGCTCCACTATACAACCCTCTGGCCGACTTCGATTTTTGACATATCCTTTCAAAATCTTCATATACCGTTCAACAGGATACATCCATCTATAGTGCACAGGACCACAAAGTCGAATCTCTCTCACCAAGTGAATCATCAAATGAACCATCATATCAAAGAATGTTGGCGGGAAGAACATTTCTAATTCACATAATATGATGACAATTTCTTTTTCCATAGCTGGAAATTTCCCCGGGTCTAAAACTTTGCTACATATAGCTTTGAAAAAGAAACAAAGTTTGGTTAACGTATGACGAAAATTCTTGGGTAAAATGCAACGTAAAGCTATAGGAATTAGATCTTGCATCAAAACATGGCAATCATGTGATTTCAAACCTTTTAACTTCAAATCATTCATTGACACAATGTTCTTGATATTTGATGAGTAACCCTCTGGAACCTTTACATCATTAAAGAAGTTGCAAAACTGATATCTCTCTACCCTAGAAAGAGTATAAGCAGCAGGAGGAAGAAACATTCGATTTTCACCTTTCACGGGAGCCAACTCTTCTCGTATTCCCATGTCAACCATGTCCAACCTTGCCTTAATTCCATCTTTTGTTTTTCCAGGGGCATTTATAAACGTTCCAATAACACTATCACATACATTTTTTTCCACATGCATCACATCAAGAAAATGTCTAACGTACAAACAATTCCAGTATGGTAATTCAAAAAAAACTGATCTCTTTTTCCAACCGATTTTCGTAAGGTTTTTCGAAAATGGTTTACCAAAAACAGTGTTCATATCTTTTACTTTCTCAAACAGCTGATCACCTGTTAGTGGAGACGGTGTTGTGCGTTTTTCTGAACTTCCATTGAATGATGTCGTCCAAGATCGGTACTTATGCCGATGAGGTAGAAATCTACGATGTCCTAGAAACACAGATTTCGATGAATGTTTCAACCTAATTGATTCTGTATCTTCTTCGCACACGGGACACCCTTGAGTTCCTTTAATTCTATAGCCTGACAAATTTCCATAAGCAGGGAAATCATTTATTGTCCCATACAACATCGCTCTCAACGTGAAGTATTCACTTTTATAAGAATCATACAACATTACACCTGAGTCCCACAATAACTTCAAATCCTCGATCAAAGGAGTCAGATAAACATCAATATCGTTACCTGGTTGTTTTGGTCCTGATATAAGCATAGATAACATGATGAATTTTCGCTTCATGCATAACCAGGGTGGCAAGTTATAATTTAGCAACATAACAGGCCATGTACTATGAGTGCTGGTTTGAAAACCAAAAGGATTCACTCCATCTGTAGATAACGCAAGACGAAGGTTTCTCGGCTCTTTTCCAAATTCAGGATACTCATGATCAATTTTCTTCCATTGAGGAGAGTCGGCCGGATGACGTAATAACCCATCTTTATTTCTTTTATCTGCATGCCACGACAATTGTCTTGCAGTTTCTTTACTTCCATATAAATGCCTAAACCTTGGAATGATTGGAAAGTACCATACAGCTTTCGTAGGATTGGATTTATCTTTCTTGTATCGAGAAGCACCACACTTTGGGCATTCTGTAAGTGATTTTTTCTCCTTTCGAAACAATATACAGTCTTTCGGGCAGGCATGTATTCTTTCAGAAATCATTCCCATCGAGCGTAGCATTCTTCTAGCTTCATATGTCCGTCTTGGGAGCTCATTATCTTCCGGGAGCATGTCATTCAAGAGAGCAAGTAGTTCCGTAAAACTGACATCACTCCATCCATTGCCTGCTTTCAATTTATACAACTTCAGTACAGCTGACAATGTTGTATACATAGTGCAAGCAGCATACAATGGCGTCTTTGCACAACTCTTTAACTTCTCAAACAATTTTGGGCAATCACGGGGTTCATCTTGAATTGTCTTTGTCATTTCCTCAATACGATCTTCATCATCATTGACATCTGTAATCACATCCTCCATACGGTCTTCTTCATTATCTATATTTGTATTCATATCTGACGATCCATAAAACGCAGTTTTATCCCAGCCAGTAGCTACATTCGCTTTTTCTCCGTGTTTATTCCAACATTTATAACTCTGATCTATTCCGTGACATATCAAATGTTCTTCCAACTCCTCTGGAGTAAGTAGTCTAGAATAACAACAATGTAAACACGGACAAAGGATTTGAGAAGGATCCTTTGTGTGATCCTTTGCAAACTTGATGAACTCTTTCACTCCGTTCTCGTACTCTATTGTTAAACGATTAGAATCCATCCAATCTTTATTCATCTTCATCCTATTTGAATCTCAAATATTAGTATTTATGGTTCAAGTACACAAAATAAGACTTCCAAATACAGTAGAAGGGAACCACTTCCTTGGAAGGAGATCAAGTAGTCTAACCTATAATCAAGATTCATAAAAAATAATATTAGATTCACTAAAAAGATGATTATCTATCACTCTATAAGGAGGATATAACAGGAGATAGAGGATTTCCAATCGATGAGAGATACCTTTATCAGAGAGAAACCAAACGCATCCACTAGAGCTTCTATCTGATTTGTATAGGCACTCAGGATACAAAAACTATATTTAAAATGCATGTGAGATAAAGAACGAATAATTGAAATAAATAATCCATTATACAATTTAAAATTCATTATCATCTCTATTATGATTTGTATAGGCACTCAGGATTCATTCTAGTAGTGGTACAGGTTCCCCCATTAATCATGAGTGATAGAGGGAATAGTATTTTTTGGATTACCTTTCTTGTTTTATACAATTTATGAAGAAATGACAAGGGTTGGAAGTGCTGAGTGTGTTTGACTTGAAAATAGAGGTTCAGTTGCAACACCCTCTGATGTTTTCTAGAGAGGGTGGACCCAAGGTAGATAAGTTCTAAATTTAGTTCATCTAGAATATTCTAGATAACTTTTCTACTCCTTAGTAGAATAGGGTAGAGTTGGTAGCGTATATGTTATGGGGGCCAACAATGATCTACTGTGATATTTAGTCTTGGGATGAGAATATGGAGGGAATGACTTGGAAGAAAATCTAGGATATGTTCATGGAGCACTTTTAACCTACGACATTGAGGAAATGAAAATATGAATATTTAATATGTTTGACATAATTATGTTTGATAATGATAGATTATGTTAGATTCTTCACATACCAGTAATGTTTTTATCTAATGTTGACAGGAGATAAGGTATCTATGAAAAAAAAAATTAGGATGGACTTAGATGTGAGATTAAGTCCCAGGTAAATATATTTTTTATGAGGTTTTTTGAGGTGGTGGATCAGGTTCTCATTTCCAAGGGGAACCTAAAGGAGACATGTAGTGATGGTAGGGCGGTTTCAATTGAATGATCTAGTGGTACATATTATGATAGTAGGATTCACCATTATGATATCTTCCACTAGGGTGGTGGTGGATAGAGTATCTATGTGAGAGGATTTTTCTCTTAGAGAGGTTTTTAGTCATCTTCAATCAATGAGGTAGGTCTGGGCACATGTTAGGCCTATGACTTTGACCACTACTGAAGTGTCAATCATGTATCATGATGGTTCATATATATAGGTTCTACATGAACACTTGTAATATGGGTAGTGATGGATGATCTATATTGGTACAGAGCACCGAATAGGGGAACCTAAAGGAGACTTGTAATAGGGGATCCTCTCATTATTTTATATCTTATCTCTTGGTAAATGGATTCTGTTTTGTGTTAGAGTACTTTTGTGGGATCATGTTGGTCAACACACCATTGGGGGTGTGATTAGAAGGCATCTGTCTTCGTAAGGGATGTTCCCTCATGGTTTGTGAGTATTGTTTCATTTTGGATTTATACATGCTTGATATGATATGTATTGAATAGATAGTGATGATGTAATTTTTGGTATTTAATCAATATCACATTGATTGTTACCGTAGATGAGTGACCGTCATGCCTCATAAGGGTAGAGCCCATGTCTTTTATGGAGAATGGGATATCTTGGTAGACCATGTAGGACCAGTTCTTCCACAACTAGGTGAGAACATAGACCAGTTTACGAATATTTTTCTTGATGATAATGGATTGAAACAAGAAATATTTCCCCCAGTAGTAGACTGGTTCTAGGATGTGTTTCATGAGAATTGATCAGGGCTACCACCTAAAAGAGACTTTGAGTTCATGATTGAGCTGATGCGTGGAGTTGAGCCATTTTATATAACGCCTTTCAGAATGAAACAAGAATAGATTCAGGAACATAAAACTCAATGAGAGGAGTTAGATTATGAAGGGTGCATCTGCTCGAGTATGTCACCTTGGGGATCTCATGTTTTATTTTCCAAGAAGGATGACAGAACATTACATATGTGTTTCTATTAATAGAATATGAATCAGATGAAAATTAAGAACAGATATCCACTTCTTTGTATTTTTGATCTATTTGACCAGCTGAGGGGTTCCATATTGTTCTCTAAGATTGATCTAAGGTTTGTTTATCATCATTTGAGGTTGAGAAATTCTGATATACTATAAACTAATTTTGAAATCATGTATAGTTTTTATGAATTCTTCATAATAAAATTTGTGTTGACGAATTCCCCATGGCATTTATTCTCTTGATGAGTTGAATATTTCACTTGTACCTAGACCAGATTGTAGTTGTTTTATGGATGACATATTGGTTTAATACCAAAATAATGATGATCATTCCCAACATCTGGACATCATCATGAGTACACTTAGAGAGAATCAGCTATACACAATCTATCTATATGAAAACATATACATCTTCTTCATAGATTGTTCCCTTAAGGCGGCGGCCGAGGGCGTTGCGGGTTGCGGAAGGCGGCCGCGGAGGGCGACCGAGGGCGGCCGAGTGAGGCGGAGGGCGACGGAGGCAGCGGAGAGCGGCCGAGGGCGGCGGAAGGCGGCCGAGGGCGGCAGAGAACGGCGGCCGAGGGCGTTGCGGGCAGCCGAGGGCGGCAGGCGGTGGAGGTCGGCCGAGGGTGTTGCGGGCGGCGGAGGACGGCGAGTGTACCGAGGGCGGCAAGCTCCGGCGAAGCGAACACAACAGCGGTATTCGGGAGAAGAGTAGCAGGGTTACGGTTCCGTGAGGGCTTTAGCTGCGATAAAACGAGGGCACTGTGCGACCGACTTTATAAAAAAGTCGACTAAGGTTTTATCAGCGCTAAAATTATAGCGCTGATAAAATCTAGCTTTATCAGCGCTTTTCTAGCGCTAATAATATTATGATTTATCAGCGCTAGAAAAGCGCTGATAAAGATTCCCCGTATCAGCGCTACAATTATAGCGCTGATACCGGGTCTCTTTATCAGCGCTTTTTTAGCGCTGATAAAGATAATTTTTATCAGCGCTTTTTGAGCGCTGATAAAGGATACCCTATATCAGCGCTGAAATTTGAGCGCTGATAGAGGTGTTCTGTATCAGCGCTTTTTTAGCTCTTATATAGGCGAACCTTTATCAGTGCTCAAAAAGCGCTGATAAAGACCAACTGTATCAGCGCTAAAATTTTAGCGCTGATACAGATCATATTTATCAGCGCTTTTCTAGCGCTGATAAATATTACTATTATCAGTGCTAAGAAAGCGCTGATAAACATTAACTTTTTCAGCGCTGTAATGTTAGCGCTGATATAGGTTATCCTTTATCAGCAGTTTTGCTTAGCGCTGTTATAAGGGCGCGCTTCCGTTGCCCGTTTTTGTAGTAGTGTCCTCAAAGGACACATCAGCCTCTTGCTCAATATATTGAAGGTCAAACGAATGAGATAGGTAAGAATGATATTGTCATAGTTGTGATATGTGGAAGACATCATGAATGGCACGATACCTCTAAGGTAATCTCAATTGATTGGCTACCAGCCCGAATCTCCCCACTATCTCGAAAGTCCTGATATAACTGGGTAATATCTTTACCTATCTCTATATCGATTTATGGACCAATCTAGGTGATACTCACAGAAAGACTCGGTGCCCCACCTTGAATTATAGAGGTCAACAATGATGATTGGTATAAGACTTCTGCTTTGACTGAACTACAGCGATACATTTCTAAATCATCTATAATTTCTCTTAACTCTCTTGAATGAGACAAGGACCAATTAGTTCTACCTCACCTACCTCTAACTAGAACATAGATGAATAAAACGACCTATAATAAAGGGACTCATAAGGATCCATTTGAATTATTACCTTTTTTTAGGAAAAATCAATGATAGGTATGTGTTTTTTCCATGAACCACCAAAATCAGGGACGCATGCTCGGAGCATGTCCTCTAACACTTGTATCATCTACTTGTACTGCATGTTGTTATGAGGGTGATAAGTTTTACTTAAGAACACCTATAACCCCAGTTCTTTCTACAACACCTACTAGAGCTGTGAAGTAGAACGAGAATCATCGTATGATATGATAGAAATGGGGACACCATGAAGGAACACAATATCCTAGAAATAAATCATCCCACAATCATCAACTGAGAAAGCCTCCAAGATAGGTAGGTAGTGTGTGATCTTGGTAAGCTTATTAATGACCACCCATACTACATCTCTACCTTGAGGGGATCTTAGCAAGTCCATCATAAAATATATGGTGATTTCATTACATTTCCACTCAAGAATAGAAAGAGACTATAGTAGTCCATCAAATCACTAGTGATCTACCTTCACCTACTGATAGGTAGAACACCTCATGATGAAAATTGAAATTTACCTCTTCATGCCTATCCACCAATACTAATAGTGTACATCTTAGTATATCTAGGTTTCCCAAGGTGAAATACCTAAAAAACGATGATATTCTCACATAAACTCTTCCAATATATCTGAAGGCACCCAAAAATCCCATAGAAGAGTAGGACATCATTATCATGAACAACCCAAACAAGAGGTGGGTTATCACCTGATACTCTTCCTCTATGGACAAGAACCTTGGGATTTTATATCTTTCTCATATGCACCAACTCCATAAAAGAGGATTTCACTGCTAGAGAAACTAAAATAGGTTGCTCATTCTATTCCTAAACCTCCAGGTGCATCTAAGAAAATAAATCCATCAACATCCTATCACTGGTGGCTTCCTATATGGACTCTATCTAAGTCTTCTGGCTTAAGGTTTCAGCCACGTCATTACCCATACTAGGTGTATAATAAATCTTGAAGTCAAATGACTATTGGTATTCTACCCACTAGCACTGCCTCAGATTCAAGTACCTCTATGGAAAATGTATTTTAGACTTTTTTTATCCTTGTAAATAATTAACTACTCACCCAATAAATAATGCCACCAATAGTGTAATTCATGGACCATGATAGCTATCCTGAGGTTGTGTGTAGGGTGGTTCTGCTCATGAGGCCTAAGATGGCAGTGGTCATATGCTACAACCCAGTCACCCTACATAATAACTACTCCCAAACCAATTACTAAAGCTCATAGTAGAGAGTATATCCACTTCCAAACTCTATAAGAATCATTATTAGTGCGGAAGTCAATCTCCTCTTCAACACTGGAAAGGTTTTTTAATAGGATTCATACTAAAAGAACTTTACACCCTTTTAGTCAAGACTATAAGAGGCATCGGTAGGAATGATAGGTATTGAATGAATTTCTTGTAATAGATATCCATTACCCAAGAAACTGAGTACGGAAAACACATTATTGGGATATTCCCATGAAATAACAGCACTCTCCATATTAGGGTCAATAGATATGCCTTCCTATGAAATAATATGACCGAAGAAGTGAACCTTATTAATCCAAAATTGGCATTTCTTGAGATTATAATATAGCCGATTCTCTCTTAGTGTATTATGCATGATCTCAAGATAGTTGGTATAGTCGTGTCTGGTGTGAGAATACACCAATATTTCATCAATGAAGACCGCCAAAAATGAATCCAAGTATGGGTGGAAAACCTGATTCATCAGAACCATAAAGACTATCGGCATGTTCGTAAGTCCAAATCACATAACTAGATACTCATACATATCGTACTTTCTCTAGAACATTGTTTGTGGTATCTATGATGGTATCACACACACTTAATGGTAGCTCAGCCTCAAATTGATCTTGGTGAAAACTATTTATTCTTAGGGCTGGTTGAAGAGGTCATCTATATGAGGTAGTAGAAACTAGTTATTCACTATAAGATGGTTCAATCAGTGGTAATCTATGCACAACCTAAGGGTATTGTCCGCCTTCTGGGTGAAAAGGACTGGTGAACCCCATGGTGAGTTGCTGGGTCATATAAAACATTTTTCCTCTATGTCTCAACTAATTCTTGAGTTCATGGATCTCTATAGGTTCTGTCCTATAGGGAGTAATGGACACTAGTGCCTCACCTTTTAGTAAGTCAATACTGAACTCTACCTCTCTCATAGGAGGTAATTTAGAGAAATCGTCAAGAAAAACGTCCCTCAAATGATATACAATGGAAGGGAACTCCCCAAGATGCATTACCTAATCAATCATGAAGATACTAGCCATATAGGTTGTCACTCGTCTCATCCATTCACACTCAGGTCCATCTTGACTAGCTTGGATATCCTATTTACCCTTATGAATATATGTGCGGCCCTCAGGTGAGGTAAATGCCACTCGTCGGTGAGAGAAGTCCACATGGGAATGATAAGTCACTAGAGAATCCATTTAATAATGACATCGAATATGGTCATTTTGAATATTAATAAATTCCATAAGAAACGATACCCACCTATCTTAAGTGAGATCTTCTTTCACCGGCGTGTACCATCTGATAGGGCTCCTGACATTGTTTCGAAGTTCATAACACCCCTATAGTACTCTATCACTAGGACTATAACATCTATAATCACAGAGGATATAAAATATTGTGATAAACCTATATCAAATAGGGATGAAACTAGAGTAGTGGCTTCCATGATAGTACCTTGAACATTAAAAGGCCCTGGACTTTTCTCCTCAGGTGTAGGTTGCACTACATAGATATTTTCCAAACTGTATCCCTGAGATGAAACCAGACTGGCTTGAGAAGGTCCACTCAACTAGAACTAATACTCTAAGGCATGAATTCTTCATCCATTACCACCCCCCTTATCCTGATCATTTGGTAGAAGACCATATCCCAAACTTATGTGGTGTTTCTAATCTTATACCTGAAAACGATGTTAGTACAGATCCCCTCCCTCAAGGAACGGAAGGAAAAGATCCAAATAAATGATAGAGATGACCCATCCCTCCAAAATTTCAGAACTTTATTGGGTTCCTCATGCACTAGGGATTTTGATAGACTTACCTTCCACACTGGTGACACATCACATAGCCATCGATATGTGCAATCTGACTGGCACTTCCCCCGTGTGTACCCTTAAATTGACATTTCTTGTCACTAGATAAACCATATCCCTAAATAAAATCTAAACCAACCTAGCTCAAATTTCCCTATTTCCTTAGTTTCCAATCAGTGATGAGGGAATGGTTCACTATCTCTGAAACATTGGTCAACTAAAATATGTTCACCTGCGATCATATGAAATATGCAATCCCATCCTCAAATTTCCTCATAGTAGACATCTTGTCACTAGTCAAGGTCAGTGAAAAAACTATAATTAAGTTAATCGGGTTGAGTACTCCATCACTGAAATGTCACCTTTCTACAAGTGCATAATCTCTCAGGTGAGGTTTTTTCTAAACATCTTTAGAAAGAATTATTCGAAAAAGTATGTTTGGAAGTATACACAGACCATACTCTGATGTCGACCAACCAGAGTGATTAAATCACACCAATGCTTCATGGAGTCACATAGCATGTAGGTGGTGAGATTGACCCTCCACTTTGGAGGAATCTTTATATGCTCAATGATATACAACATGGCCTCTGGCCATGAATCAGTAACCTGAGGTCTACTATATCCCGAGAAGTTGGAAGGATGTTGCTACTAGAATTCCCAATTCAACTCTACCATAGTAGGGGAAAGCTAGGGATCACCCTATATAGACTACATTAAATAGAAGAAACTATCTCATAAAATATCATCAGCACCTGGTGGAAGAACAATAGGAGTTACCTTAAGTGGCACTATAGCAGGTATCACTAGTGGCTCAGGGCCCACCACCTCTAGAGAATGCTCGTCGCCACCTTCTTAATGTATGATGTGAGTATGTTGTAGATTCAAAACTCTAAAATTTTCAAGAAAACTTCTCAGATAAAACAGAATAGCAGATAGGAAAAGCGATAAAGGAAGGATCATGCACAAATACTTCCTGTAAGCTAGTCACAACTCTCATATTTCTTTTATATCTAGGTATAGGTGAATAGAATACTCGCCAAATATAAAAGGAGACATAGCCTACTCCCCACTACTAAGGTTGGTTCGGGATTAAGGTATCATACAATACAGGAGAGGTTCTCGTATATAGAATGTCAACTACAAGGTATAGAGGAAAATAGCCTTTACTTTTCAATTTTCATCCCATTTAGTGTTAACCATTTCATTTTAAAACGTTAATTTATTCATTTTATTCTTAGTTATTTTGTTATAGATATCTCAATACAGTTAATTGCATAATAAATCCGAAATTTATAAAGTCCCATACACTTTATAAACTAAAATTGGCGCATCAAGTTACTGCAACTTGGCTTGTATGTTTGGGAATAGGACATAATGTGTAATGTATAGTGATGTGATTTAATGACTATCATTCCCAATTTATTGAAGAAATCACCTATTAAATTTCCAAAATAATTCATCAATCAAACCAACTAATATGAAATAATTGGTTTATTAATCTTCGGTCATCAATCTATATAGTAAAATGTTATTTATATGGATGTACACACTTTAATTAATCCACTTATGGCATTCCTGTAAGAAACACTAGAATAATGCAATGCATAGCAATAATTTACTCACAAAAAGCACATGGAATATAGTAAACACACATAGTAATATAAATATGGGATGTCATGATGCATGGAATTTAAGTCCTAAGGTTCTTAATATGATGCATGATTTAATACACCATCGTATCATTGAGACAATATAGAGTAAATTCCATCATAATAATATCAACAATAGTAAGGGAATAAAATAAGTGAGTCACCCAAAAATATAACTCATAAAACTATAAAAGGGGAAAAAATAGAGCATCAATAACCTATCCCTGGAAATTTGTGTTTCCTACCATGGAATCCACTTAGTGGTTCCCTGAGATAGTTGACCACATAACCCCAATCATGCCTCCCCGTGCACTAGAGGCTACCAACTAGAAATGAGGGCCTAGGGTGTGTTTGTGGGGTATCATAAGTTAGTATTGAGCATTATAGGAACCAATATAGATAAGTTGAAAAAATATAATAAATAATAATAAACATCTAAAGTAATAAGTAGAAGTAAGTTGAATAATAATTTGATACAAAATGATGATAATGATCATATAGCTATACAAAAATGAGTACATGGGGAAATAAGGGATACAATCATATACCACATGCTATCAAAGTTAAAAAAGTCTAAAAATTATCTACTACAATAATCATGAGAATAATCTCATTCCCCTTATCTTGTACTCTATCCTAGTAGTGGTAATCAAGCATCATAAGTCATACACTTCCCTTTATCCATATCTACAATCATGAAGTCTTCTTGAGTACCAATGTCATCCCAATCAAGGTGTGAAATATGCATAGTAGGACACTGCCAATGGTGTCTATATCAATCAAATAACTGTATATAAAATGATATTTTTTTCAATAGAAATAAATTCAAGGAAATAAATAAATAAATAAGTTACATCGAATTGGGTTTATATTGGTATTCCTATCTAATTCTACCTGCTTTATCCTATGATGGATTTCTCTAAACCATGGGGAAAACCTACACAAGTGAGATAGAAGGTAGGAACATGATATTATAAATATAGTATCAAGATATGAACTGTACCAATCATTTGATTGTCTTGAAGGATACATCCCTCTAATTTCAATTAAAATTATCAGTTCTTAATATAAATTCCATCATCTAACTATTAGTATGAGGAGACCAGAGCTCATCAAAGGTGTTTCATAGATGGATTCCCAAGTATCTCTCTAGGTGCACTGTATAAACCCAATTACATGGGATCCCATACAAGGCTACCCATAGATTAGATCCCAAGTATCACTCCCAGCATGGTGTGGAAACAACGAGACATCAGATTCCATCCTTGAAATCTCACATAGGGGTCCAAATCTCACTTGTGGCATGGTGGAACCATATTTCCACCGATCCCATCCATGGGATATCCCCTATGGAACTAGTTTTACTCATCTAGAGGCAAAGGAAAACACATAGTGGGACCATCTCAGGCCTAGCTAGTATCTCCCCCTATGTATTTATAATTTCTTTAACAAAACTAACTATAAGGAATGATTATCTTTTCTAAGGCATATTTAAATCAGGACCCATATATCACCCTCATCTTAAATAGAGGGTATGACTTAAATATCAAGATCATTCCATTTAACAATTAAAAATTTTAAAACATGATTAAAAAGTTGTCCAATTTATGTGATTCAAATTACTCAACTATGGAATAAGGTATAGGCCATAAGCAAAATGGCATAACACTACCTTTAACCATCCACGTTAAATTATATTTATCCAATTAAATTCATAACCTAATTCAAGGAACCATAGACCTAAGAAGGTGGTTTAACAATTTAAGACATAAGGTAATTTTTTATTTAAGTAAGGACACACCCAAAGGGGTATCTCGCATTAAAGAGATCACCTGGATTTGTGACTCGCTGCAAGATAGGGCCACATAGAGCAAGGGAAACCACTTAATTTAATTAAAAAATAAATTTGGAGGCATCACTAAAAAATTATGGCATTTGGAACAATGGTACACAATATAGAATGCAATTAAACTTATGGAATGAAGTTATACCACCTACCTTAGGTTTGTAGCTCTCTCCTCATCCGGTGTCGGCCCCTTAAACATGCTTGTATGGTAGATATCATAAGAATCTTTAAATACCCTGAAAATGGGGAAAATTAGGTTGAAACTAAATAGAACAATAAGAGAGAATATAAACTAGAAATAAAGGAATAGGATTAAGAATTTCACATTTATCTCTCCAATGCATCTCACAGAGGATGGAACATAGATCATAAGCGGAAGATATCAAAATCACTAGATAGAGAATAGGAGAAGATCTCCTACATGTGTTTCACTTGAAAAGAGAGGGAGGAGATTCATTTTAGGGTTAAAAACATTTCAGGGGAAAAAAAGTCATTTCCGTTGATTTACTGGTGTGTACGGTTTGACCGCACAGTTAGTCAAACCATGCACCAATTGTGTGGCCCACACTATCTAAGAGGACCCCTCACGTAGGATAGGTTCACTATTTGAGTAACTGTGTGAAAATCATGAAAAATTACACTATTAAAGATTTGTTCAACCTTAAATTGGTGTGTGTACATCCTTTCATGGTTTCAGACAAACCATGTGGATTCCAGTGAGCATTGGGTTCCCCACATGGTTGAGGAACACGGTTAGCATTATTTATGCGCTAACCATTCAGTTCAGTCTTCCTTCCCATTTTCCAGAACTCCAGGATTCGAACAATCCCTGTCCTCTCCCAAACCATTCATTATCCATTATATGCCCTTATTATCATAAAATGTGATGTTTTAACAATAACTAAAAATCCTCTATAACTCTCTAAAAATATGGGACATTACAAAAATGTGCACAGACTGGTAGCATAAGTGGCATTTTAAACTAGTTGGAATAATCACTACCCAAAGGAAAATCATTAACATGTGACGTAATCTAGACTTAACTAGGAAGATTGGAATCAATACCTTGTTGGTACTTTTCCTAGGTTCCACACCCAAACTCATAGGGTTCCCATGAATCAAACCCATTATCCAATATACAAATTTCATCACAAAACCATTTCATTTAAAGAGGCATTCTTTTCTTTGAATATCCCTTATCAAGTGATTATTTCCTAAAACCATTTCATGATGAGTAACTATATTTAAATATATAATTAGAATAAAAATATTGATGCATAAAGATAGCATATAATACTTTTAAACAATTGGAAACTTCATTTTAATTAATCAAGTGAATATGTTTTTTTCAATAAAGGTATCACTTGGAACCACCTACCTTAAATCAAAAAAAATGTTTTTCGTTGATTTAAATCCAATATATGAGAGGATGGGGGACTTTAAGGGATAAGAGAATTCCCTAAAATCAAAAACCAATATCATTAGGTCCATATAAAAACCCCTAGGACACTATAGCCATAGGGAAAGAAGAAATGAATAATAAGAAGAAAAATAACTAAATAGGGGGAATAGATTCACTTATTAGACAATTCCTTAATAAATCTTGATGAAAACCCACTAGAAATAAAAATGTATGTGTGTAGATAAAGGGGTTCCCATGTCTAGGGACCTAGAACATTCAAATGAAAATTAAATAATAGACAAATGAGTTATATATAGTTCATTTCACATATGTTAATTTTTGGGGAAATATGTATAGTTTTTTAGACCCTACACTAACCATGTGAGCAAAATTAGAACTTATTCCCAAACCTAAATGGTTTCTCCTAGACACATATGATCAAGCTTTATAGTTTCTACTAACATTTCCTTAACCATGAGCCACTCACTCTATGTGATCTTAATATAAATGCTTAAGATTAACCTATGTGTGTTTAAGATGAAAAATTTCATTAACCATATGCCTCACACTACCAACAGATAACCCTATGTACAATTAGGATACATAGTTACTAGTAACTATTCTTGAACCATGAATTAACCATGAAAATATAAATAATCCCCCTTTTTCAAAAAATTAAAAGGAAATTTTCCCATAATTAATAAATAAGGATAAAAATCAATAAATAATGAATCACATGCATGAAAGTGAAATTGTGGGTGTAATAATTCTCCCCACAATATCACTTTCTTCCACCATAAATACAACTAAAAGAAAGATGATCAGAAAATATGTTAGGCCATTACTCTCTCATGAAATATTCATGTCCCCATGTCGCATGAGAATCACTATCTTGATTCCATAATACCAAAATTATGTAATACATTTTCCAAAAAGTAATTTAATATAGAATTTAGTAATCTAGATCAGTTTCTCAATCACTAAAACATTTATCTTTAAATCTAAATCTTTCAAAATCAACACATTAGAGGGATGGATATATTACTTATTTAATTGATACATATAGTAGATTTTATGAATGGAAATTATATGATTAGTAATTTTTAATAGATATGTGACCTTCTCGGTCAATTAAGTGATCTCAAAGGGACCCACATATCTCAATGTGATATTTCTTTATTAATAAATTCATTGATGACCTAATCTAGGTGATACCATTAAGAAAACTATGACACAAACCAAGATCTATAAAGGAAATTTATAACAATTTAAATGACATCTATAATGGATATGTATTATTACTAGTCACATATAGATAATCTAAATCCTTTCAATCAACTTCTAAATAATTCTTGGTCTCATATGAGAAGTCTCACGACCTCAGTCCTGAAGAGTGGAGACCAACATGGTTATCCATATAAAGCTTAAACATGGTCCATGTTGATAAAGGAATGATATCTTTTTTATAAGAAAACTCAACCAATTCTATATGGGTATCCCAAATACCTCCAATGTTCAAAACACATGAATGGATCATTTTATCTAGAATATGGATTGGATACTCTGCCATCACATTGGTTTATATATGATATTCCATTCTAAACTTTACTTAAAATATCATTACCTCTTGAGGTATATTCTAGAATCAAGAGGTGAATCATATATCACTATTGTAAATGATAAAATAAGGAAATCTATAAAGTTTCATGATCTCATGTATATATAAATTTCCAAGATCCTCTGTCTTTGTTTTAACTTTCATTGGTATGAAGTAAAAAAAATTTAGTCAGTTGATCAATCAATACCAAGAAATAATTCCTCTCCTTCTGGGTGAAAATTAAACCACTAATGAACTCCATGTATATCTCACACCATTTACAAGTTGGTATGGTAAGTGGATAAAGAAAACCAAAGGTCTTCTGATGCTCTATTTTAACCTCTAAAAATTATAACTTCATGAAATGAAATCCACTTTGTCGCATCTCATTCCATGATATCAATATCCGTTCATCATATCATAATACATCTTGGTGAATCCTAGATGAAATTCCCATTTATAGTGATGTAAATCCATCATCATATCCTTACTCATGGATATATGAGTCATATAATGATTCCTAAAATAAAAATACCCTTGGAATATAGAGACCACTCATCAATGGTATCCCAACTATATAATATTATTGATATTCTAACACTCTACATCCCCATGTTTCTTAAAGTGAATAATCTAAATGGGAGATAAGGTGTTTGGTGAACATTAGAAAATAACATGTTCTCCTCCCTTCCATTACATATAAGTTAATCTCATAAAAGAGGATTATCGAGTTCCACATGACACTAGATTCATTCAAGGCTTGCGATGGAAAATTCTTATTAGTAGTATTAGTGAGAACATTTCCATTATCCAATATATAGGTATATCCAAAATCAATTTCTTGAAGGTATTCCACCCATTACCTTTTCATAAGGTTTAAATCCTTCTTGGAGAAAATATAGCTCGAGGTTTTATGGTCAGTATATACCATGAATTGTTTCCTGAATAGGTAGTGTCACCAAAATGTTAGAGCATGAATATACACCATAAGCTCAATATAATTAGTCCTTTAAATTCTTTTCATGTGTCTAAAGTTTAAAAGAACCATATCCCACCACATGATCATCCTACATAATCACATAACCCAATCCCATACCTGATGCATCACAATACATGACATATTACTTTCTATCCTTAGGTAGAACTAGAATATAGCCTAATGTCAAACATTATTTCATACCATAAAATGAAGATTCACATTCTGGTATCCATTGAAATTTTACCATTTTCTATGTAAGAGTTGTAAATGGTGATGTAATCTGGTATATGTCATTGAAAAATCACCTATAATAATCCTATAGACCCATAATATATATATATATTTAATACATTAATTGATTCTTCCCATGACATAATAGCCTTAACCTATTCAAGATCAACTGAAATTCCTCATTCCAACACTGTATGTAGTAAGAACATGACTTCCTAGATCTATAAACTACAATATGAAAGTTTTACATAAATAATAATATCACTAAAATTTCCCAATACAATCCTCCAATGATGCTCATGAACCTATTCTATTTTTAAATAAACTAATATGTAGTCCAAAACTACCATGATAAAGGAGTTTATGTATCAATGGAATATCTAGTTTAAAAGATCCATGGATACTTTAGGAACATTATTTAGATATAAATGAATCACTAGTTACTCAAAATGACCACATATGATTCTAAAAGAAGTATTGGGAATGCAATATTCTTTCACCCTGAGTTGGTGGTAACTTGATCAAAGGTCGATATTTGAGAACCAACTCTACCCTTTTAGATAAATAAATATGTTGTCAATGTGACTTGATGGGTATTTATTCTTGATGGCCACATAATTTAGCTTCCTGTAATCAATTAATAGGTTAGGTGTTTCATATTATTTATTATCAACGAGTATCAGAGTGTCGCATGGAGATACATTAGGTTAAATAATTCCATTTTCTTACAAATCAACCCACTAAATTATACATTCCCTAAATTGAGTTGGCTCTATCTGATATTAAGGCAATGTAATCAGATATGTTTTTGTAACTAGATCAATGGAAAAATTGACCACCCTCTTAGAAGGAAACACTAAGAAGTCATTTGAGAACACTTCAATAACCTCCCTAACAATTGGATAAGCTCTCCACAAAAGTTACCTTCATCAGATTCTACCAAAATAGTTTGTATTTTACATTTAAACCTACTAACCTATGGAAGATGATATACCTCTTGACTAGACCATCGGTCCCATTATCCATGAAATAGATGAGAGCTTCCATTTGGGGTATTTAAGGTAACCCTCCGCTGATAATAATAAATATAGGATTTAAATGTGATCATATAATATATTCCAAGAATTATATCAAAGTGCTAAACCTTAAGAATAAGAAAATCCCATGATAACACCACCTTAGATAAGAAGACAATACATGAAGGTCATTATAAGACATTATCCTTCCCAATAGGTGTAAATATTTCAATAATATATGGTATAGGACTAGATAAAATCTCCAATAAATCCAAAATAGAGAGATATAAATTAATGATAGGCACATATATCAAATAAAGTAGAATCCATATATAATTAAATAAGAATGGTAACTTCCACAATTGTCGGTTCTACATATAATTTCATAGTTATTTATTCTGTGGCAAGAAAATTAATATATTCTAAGTGATTTTGAGGCATCCCACTATACAATGAATCAACTATTATCAAATTATATCAATAGGATAGACTGATCCTACCTCTATACCCATATGGTAAGGACCCCATTACTTTAGAAGCATCTGATTTCACATGGGACACCTTTGGGCCTAAAAAACCTATACTATTTCTTAGAAATAGGTTTGATCTATAAAATCTCTAAAGATGGACCATATAACCCCAAACATGAAACTTCTTGGGTTCCTCTAATAAATATGTATTTATATGCACAACTATACCACATTAATATATGAAAATATATTTTCTCTTTATTGGGGTGTAGGAAGCTAACTGCAATAGAGGCCTTGATCCACTTCCACTACCCTTCATAGAGTCATAAAACATACTCTTCTTCTAAGGAAATACGCCTTCACTTACATGAGTAATGAGAGGGGCATCGATCATCCATGACAACCCATCGCATTATACTTCAACCTGATGGGTTTTTTTATCATCTAATGATCATTTATAGTGAAATAATACTAAAAACATGGAATAATATTTCTCCAAGAATCAAAATGTGCAAGGTATTTGAAATAAAGATCATAAATATGGAATATATAAGATTTATAAAATTTACCTACATCTATCCTTTTTCTTTAATGGATTTAGCTTGATGATTATCACTAGGAGAAACATATGAATTCCTATTTCCTCTAAGGGTAATACACTGAATAATGGATCCATTAAATCATCATGAGGACTCTCAAATTATCAAAGGGGTTATAGTCCCTTACCTGAGAAATAAAAAAACATTATGTATAGAATAGAGTTTCAAATGTATTGAAAACTATTAACAAGAATCAACTCCATATATAGTATAGTATTTCATCCACCTATATAGTCATCATCGATGTTCTTCATGGAATGAAGAGAATCATCCATATGAAATGGTTTATGTTTCATCACATGACACTTGAATGTTACACTTGTTTGAGTGTTCATTTATTAAAAACTTTAATTAATGAGATATTTTATCCATAAATTAACTAACTCCTTGGTTTTTAACTAGTGAAAATGTATGAGAAGTATGTTTAACCAAATATACATCACATGCATACTAAACCAAAATGATTATAGATCATGGATTTAAATTCACTACCATGGTGTGGAGGTTCCTAATTAAGCGTATATCCAAAAATCTCCCACATTCACTAAAATACCATAAGGACTTTATAAAAAATTTCACAACTCTGTGAATCCATCCTAAAGACCTTTTAGATATGGTTTTATTAAAACTCTATGAATTTTGGAACAAAAACTTTGTCCAAAAATCAATCCTTATCTAAGGGCCTAACTGTGTGATGTTAATGGACTTAGTAGAATTGATAGAAAATTAAAAAAAAACCTATTTCATAGATATAAGAAAACATAATCTTTTAGATAAGAATCAATGCTACTCAAGATATTAAGGATTTTTGTGTAATCACCATCAAACATACTCATATCTCTATATGAACATATCCACCATAAGATGTATTATATACATCATATACATACCTACATAATAAATTTGTTCATGACATTGAGAAATAACTATACATTGAACATATCAATCTAGTATAGGCCTCTCATCATTTTAATTCTCTAAAAATGATTGACCAATTCAATAAACACACTACATGTCATTAATCTATCAGATAACCACATCATGTGTCACTTATATAGATAGTAGATCACATCATATGTGATGTAAATAATAATTTCCATAAATTTATTCATTATAATTCAATAAAGTGAAATATGTATTTTCTTTTCATATAAATAGACAAATCCCAACATGGTTATGATCCAATCGATGACATGTTCAGTAACATACCCAACCACCACATCTTTAGATAAGTTCATATAAGGACTTGCGTAAGTAGGGTATCAAAGTATGAATATTACCATGATAGGAATTTGTCTAACCTTAGTTAATAAGTATTGATAAAAATCATACACCCCTAATTATATCAATGATTGTATGAAATTTCATGATATATACTTTAGAAGATCAATCCAGTTAATAAGTCTCTAATTATTACTCCATTAATATAGCCTTTTTACCACACATGAATCTACTTGTATTGAGTACAATATTCTATTCATGCTAATCTTTTCATTTCATTAAAACCCATAATACTATGTGATGAATAATGATTAGTGGTAAACCAAAGTCATACTTTGATTGGATATTATCATTTGGTTGTTCATGTTAAACAAATTGTAGTACAAATTAATTAATATAAGTCAAATATTGAATTTTTTATAAAAATGTGATATATTTAAAATCCTTACATCAATCTCTCAAGTATCATATACCAATATATTAAACATGACCCTCGTGCTTCTACTATAATAACAGTTTCATCAATAGATCTACAACATTTTTCTTAGTAGCCACACAACATATCTTTACATCACCCCTCTCAATGATCTATCATATGATATAGTATTTTAAAATGATGTGGTTATTCCTTTGGTGTAACAAAGGTTCCTTAGACTGAGAAACAAATCCATTATTATCACAAAATAGATCAATTTCTCCCTCAATACTAATAACCACCCCAAGTTTAGAAATGAATTTTTTGATACAAACAAATTCCTTAACAACATCTGATGCAGCGATGGACTAAGCCTTTATTTATGAATCCACTATGGTGGAATGTTTTGAACTCTTCCAACTGATATCTCTACTATTCAAGAAAAATAAAAATAAAAATTTATATTTCATATCATATTTTCGAGAATGGAGACTAACATATGTGTAACCTTTTACACAAAGCTTATCCTCTCCTCCAGTGACCAATAACATATCCCTAGTCTTTATTAAGTACTTAATAATGTTATTTATGGAAATGTAGTGATTCTCACCATGATTGGATTATTATCTACTTGTTATACTCAAAGCATAAGAGACATCAAGTTGAGTATATAACATGGCATGCATGATAGACCCAATAGAAGGTGGATAAAAAATCATATCAACCCTTTCAAGCTCCTTAGAAGGATACTGAATCTTCTTCTAATTCATGCCAGAAAACACTGGTAAAACACCTTTTTGATGTTCCCTATTTTAAACTGTTATATTACTTTACCAATATATGTGTTTTGACTTGGTCTAAGAAACATTTTATACTTACCTCTATATATCTTTATATTGGGTATATTTCATACTTTACTCATATATTTCATTGAGAAACATTTACCTAAAAACATCATATAATATAGTATTGGGATGTCATTTTAGATAAGTAGTATATCATCTACATAAAATATCAAAATTACTATGACACTCCCACTGGCCTACTTAAACACACAGGATTCATCCTCATTTTTCATGAAACCAAGCACTTTGAATGCATCATCAAACTAGATATTCCAACTATTAAAATTATACTTTAGTCCATAAATTGACCTTTGCAACTTATAAACCTTAAAATTATTATTTGTAACTTCAAAAACCTAGGGTGGTATCATATGCACGTCCTCAGCTAAATTTTTATTAAGGAATGCAGTTTTGACATCCATCTTATCTACCTCATTATCATAATTAGTTGTTATGAATAAAAAAAACTGAATGTACTTTAATATTGCAATATGTGAAAAGTTATCTTCTTAGTTAATACCATGAATTTGTTTATAATCCTTTTACACTAAGAATTATTTATATGTTGACACTTAACCATCCATGTCAGTTTTCTTATAGAAACCCCACTTACACCATATGGGTCTTACCCATTTAGGTATATCCACCAAGTTCCAAAAATGGTTAGTGTAAATGGATTCCATTTTAGGATCCAGGGGTTTTAACCATTTCTCAAAATCAAAACTATCAATGAATTCATAGTGGGTTGTAGGTTCATCACCTATGAATACTGCCTCGTCTCCATTTTCTATGTGAAATACATATCTCACTAGCCCTTGAAGAATCACACTAGACCTTTGATCCCCTTTTGTAACTTGATTAGGTTATTCATCCACAATTCCATAGGGAACCATCTCAACCTCCATATTATGAAAACTCATTGTTTTTTGACTTTAAATTATATTATTTAAACTTCCCTCCCACTAACACTTTAACTCGTGTGTTCCTTGTCAAGGAAAACACCACATAGGTCCATAAACACTTTGTGTTAAATATATTTATAAAGGTAATATCTTACAGTTTCCATTGGATAAACAAAAAAATTGAATTTATCAAATTTTGTGTTAGTTTTATCAGAATCCAAAAGTTATTTGTAAGCTTAAAACCCCCAAATTTTCATAAAAGGCATATTGGGATGTTTCCCAATTTATATCTCATGTGGTGTCTTTATGATTTCTTTAGATGGACTTGGTTTAGTAAGAATGTAGCAGTTTATAGAGCATAACCCTAAAATCAAATAATAAATTCATATAAACTCATTATCAATCAAACCAAGTCTAACAAGGTATGATTCAAACCATGTCTAATAAGTTATGATTCCTCCTTGCAAACAAACCATTCCATTTTATCATTCTAAGAGGAGTGAGTTGTGAAAAATTCAACAATATCTTAGATGAGTTATGAATTCTTGGATTAAGTATTTATGAGATTCAATAGCCCACTACCCTAATGTTCTAATTGTTCCAAATGCATCACTATTTATGAGATCCAATATCCCACTGGCTTTCTCACCATTTATCACAAATGGTGACTTTATCATTTTTTTCTTCAATAAATATATTTGAGATTCTCAAATGATTCATAATCAAATGAATCCAAAAATCCATCTCTTTGGAGTCTTTCAATGTTTTTCTCATTTATATATCCAAGGACACAATTACAAAGGTTGGTGGTATTAGAATCAACCCTAAACATTTTATTATGAATTTTTTTAATAAAATTTTCCATAACAAGTATATATTAACCATTCATTACACTCCCAACACTAGAAATCATTTTATCCTTATATATAGAATAAGTCATGTTATTAATAATGAATGAAAATCTCATATTATCCAAAAAATATATATATATAAAATTATTATTTATGGTGGGAACATAATAATAATTTTTCAATTATAGGATCAATTCACTTGGTAAAATCAAATCATAGGTACTAACCTCTAATGTTGCAACTCTTTCACCATTACCAACACAAAGATCTACTCCACCATTCATTTATTCCCTCCTATCTCTAAGTTTATGTTTTTAAGAACAAATGTGTGATGAACAATTGTTATGAAATAATCATGAGTCATAGGTTGAGGTATTTATCTCAATAACATTCACATTCAGTTACTCTAAATGTTTATCTTTTAGAACAATTCTCAATTCTTGGTACTAATATTTAACTGGTTTATAGTTCATAACTATTAGAGATCTCAATATGATTATGATTCATTATTTCATAACCTACATCAAAGACATATTAGTGATTGAGTTTAATGTATTATATCATTTCATTATGTACTATAAATTAAATTGCTCCCACTAAAATGATGACCCCAAACATCATATGTATTTAGTGAGCCAAGATCCATATTTCATCATGACTTAAACTAGTTTGTTAATATAAATAGTACATGATTATTTACATATGGAATAATCACAATAATAATAGTTATTATTATTATTATTATTATATATTTGAGTAGATTACCACTTATCCAACCCTATCATATTGATAAAATCAACTCTATTCATCTGGTATCCTAACTGTTAGGGCTTCTCAAATAAGTGTTACCCAAAACAAACACCAATTATAAGCTAAAAAACAATAAAGGGATACTCATGATGTGATATACCTACCCACACGATAATAAAGAGTTACTTTAAACTTTTTTCCCTTAAACAATATAATTCATAGGTACTCATGCTAAGCTCGATGATACCCAATTGAATGATCAAGGTCATGGCAAGTGTTCTTTTGGATGGGATCTCACACTTAATATTTGAGGGGGTTTCTTTTAAGGTATCACCAATTTAATATATATCTTACACATATTAAATTCATAACTATTATATATTATTCATTCATTATCTTATCAAATTTTGTATCTTTGTGTGTATGTATTATTTTAATGATTTAGTTTTGGGATCCCTATTCCAACCACTCAATTAATTTGTTCACACCACATGAATGT